>OU466861.1:13995000-18995000 GCA_911865555.2 Thlaspi arvense
CTATGAACCTTACCACCACGGTAATTGAGCGGTATGATCGTGCTTTAAAGAAGAGTCGGGTGAAAGAGGCGGCATTGAGTAACACCGTCCAGGCCAATCAGCAGGAGATGACGAGGCTGAAAGCCAAAATCGACAATCTCAAACTCCAGTTTAAATCTAAGGAGGAAGAGTATGGGTCTCTCACTTCCGAGCTGGCTTCGGCTCTGAGGAAGTTCGATTCAGAGAGAGAGTCTCTCGTAAAGAGTCAAGATGATTGGGGGCATTCAGTGGCAGCTCAAGTTTGTAGCTCGGTGTCGAGTCATTACGCCGGCTTGATTAAATAGACAAGGGCGTACATAGCCCAACGTGAGAAGGTGGATACGATTGTGACCTCCGGTGCTCAGCTGGAAGGACAACTCGATGATATTAAGATCTTCGAGCGAAATGGCTTTGTATGTCCTCCCTCGGTGATTGAGAAGATCGAGGCCGACCTCGCAGAGCTGAATTCCCAGGCCGAAGGCACTTGCAAATATCATTGTCTGTTCATGATTTTCCTTTAATGGGGGTTGGGCTTTAAATGTCTAAAATACAGTGGGCCATAAAATCATAAGATAGAGCTTATCGACGATGACTTTGAGGTGCCCGACCTTGCTCTGGAGTTTCCCTGGGATCATCTTTGGTTAGTCTCTTGGGAGATGAAAATAGGTCGAACAGAGGACAGTTAACCCTGGAGATTGTCGAGAAGCTCAAGGATGCTTCTGCGCCAGAGTTGGAAGGCAACAGGGCACTTGCCTTAGTGTATGTGACTGAACGAGCACTGTTTAGAGTGGGTTGGTAGCAGAGGTGAATGAGCCAGATGGGGAGACGAGAGACATTGAAGGCAAGGAAGGCCGTGCTGAAGCGAAGGACAGAGAGGAAATCCGTACTAAGTGGAATATGAGATTAAAGAGCCTGAGACGTGATCCTTCTTTTTTGTTTTAGTTTTCTTGTTGTTTGACTTCTACCCGCGCTGCGGGGTTTATGTAAGACTTAGTATTTATTTTGATTTTCAATGGATCGGACCCGTGCTGGGATTTTATTTACTTGCGAAACCTTTATCCCGAAGTCGACTGTGAAAGAATGGATTAAACAAAGAGTTTAAACCCGGTCTTGGATTAGTTGGAGTTAAAACCATTTTGAACAAACTTTTGTAAGAGTGCGACTACGAACGTGCATTGTCTGTTGGCTTTAACTTGTTTGTAGGACTTAGAATTTTCCTAAGTACTAATGTAAGTATGCGAGGTCAGCTCGGCTTATATTGGCTTACACGACTTAGGATTGTGCAGGATTGGTCTCGGCTTTATCAAGGTAAGTGCGAATATGATCGTGCGAAGGTGTCGGCTTACATTGCCTCGTACGACTTTATATTCTTAAATTCGAATATTAATATGTGAATAAGTCGGCGTCTATTAATTAATTTGACTTAGAATTTTTCTCAGTCCGAATGTAGATGTGAGGTAAACCCGGCTTATTTAATACACGACTTAGAAAATGCAAGATTAGGCTCGGCTTTTAGGATATCCGGGCTAAGTGGAACACACTTTGCCCATCAATCATGGATTATTTCAGCATAATATTCATGAGGAACGTATGCAAGACAGGTTTTGGGTCTTGGTTTGCCGAGCTAAGTTAATTAGACTTAGCTTTTGGTTTTATTGAATGTCTGGCCAGGACATTGATGTGTTGTAGCTTGGGAACTTAAAAGTGGTAGCTTGGATATATAAAAGATAGCTCGGGAGCGCGAAAGATAGATAAAATTTTTAGAATTTTTATTAAGTTATAGCTGGACCTCTGCAGACTGCCTATGTACCCAAAACGGGATCAAGCCATTCATAGTTCATATTATATAAGAGAGAACTAGCTAAGTAAGGGCTACTTTTTTTTTTTTTGTAGCCCGAGGGCAGTGTTGAAGCCGGTCTAACTGTAGTAGCGCTTGAGACTCATCGAGTTCCTGGAACGTGGGACTTCGTCGTCGGCTGTTGTTTCGAGGCGGTAGACTCCCGGTTTTATAACTTCCTTGATGATGTAAGGTCATTTCCAGTTAGCCCCGAGCTTGCCGGCTCGCCATTCTTTGGTGTTTTCGTAGACTTTCCGGAGGACAAACTCTTGTTCTTTGAAGTGGAGATATTTGACCTTCTTGTTGTAGTACTGAGCTGTCTGATTCTGGTAGTTTTGCATGCGGAGTAAGGCTTCGTCTCGCTTTTCCTCCAAAATATCTAAGTTGTCGATCAGCATCACCATGTTGAGTTCAAGGTGCTCGGGAGAAAGGGTGCGGCGGAGGCTTTGTATGTTTGGTTCAGCGGGAACCATTGCTTCACATCCATACACTAAGGAGAATGGGGTCTTGCATGTTGCAGTTTGGGGTGTTGTACCATGGGACCAAAGTACGCCATCGAGTTTATTGGCCCAAAGTTCCTTCTTTGTGTCAAGTAGCTTCTTGATTTCGTCGAGTATGGTTTTGTTAGTTGCTTCTGCTTGTCTTTTCCCTTGAGGGTAGCGCGGGTCGATTTACTTACCCGTATCTTCCATAGCTCACAGAAGCCTTCGAAACATTTGGAGATGAACTTGGAGCCGTTGTTTGTCACGATCACGTATGGTAGTCCGTGGTGGCAGATGATGTATTTCTAGACGAAATTCTGAACTTCCTTGTCCTGTATCCGAACAAACACTTTGGCCTCGACCCACTTGGTGAAGTAGTCCGTCATGATGAGCATTTATTTCTGTTGCCTAGAAGAAGAGAGAGATCCGACGATGTCCATTGCCAATCGCATATAGGGGTCGGACGTGACTGCGGATGTGAGTAGTTTGGTTGGTTGATTGATCATCGGGGCATGTCGTTGACAATACTTGCACTTCTTCACGTATTCGTCACAGTCCCCGAGCATCGTGGCCAGAAGTAGCCTGTTTCTTTTATCTTCATGGCGAGTGCCCGACCTCCGGAATTGTTGCCTCCAGCTCCATCGTGAGTCTCCATGATCACGCGGTGAATTTTATCATGCAATGTAATACGACACCGACAGCAGTCCATCACATGAGATGCTCTTTGCAAAGTGAGTAGTGGGCGCTACAAACTCGAAGGCAACATGCTGCTTAACGGTCTTTAGGTTCCACGCCATCGGCTAAGTAAGCACGGATTTCATCACGCCAATCTTCGGATTCCAGTTCTGTTGGTTCTTTGAGCGAAGCATCGATTTCGTCCTCTTGGTAAGTGATGGTGCATACGCCACAATCTGAATCGATGCTCGGAGCTTTAATGCTCTGGATTGAGATAAGGTGATGAAGGTTGATATCTTTGTTTGAGGCGAGTGCAGCCAGAGCGTCGGCTTCAGAGCTCTCAGCTTGGGGGATCTTGGACATTTCGAAGGATTTGAACTCCTTGGCCAAATTCTGAACGACCTTGAGGTACTTGTCCATCCGTTTGTTCTTGGCATCGTAATCTCCGCTGAATTGGTTGACAACAAGTTGAGAGTCGCAGAATGCCCGAACATGTTCGATGTTTATACCATGGGCTAGACGCAGGCCGGCAATGAGGGCTTCATACTCGGCTTCGTTGTTGGAGGCAGGGAATTCTAGACGGAAGGACTGTTCAAGGACTTCTCCAGTTGGTGATTCGTGCTGGATTCCAATGCTCGAACAGTGTTGATTGGATAAACCGTTGACGTGTAAGTTCCAATGGCTGACTGTAGTAAGGTCATCGTTGAGGAGCTCGGGTGGTAGTTCGACAAGGAAGTCAGCCAAAACTTGGGACTTGGCGCATGTGCGGGTTCGGTAGTCGATGTCAAACTCTGAAAGCTCGATTGCCCATTTAGCCATTCGTCCGGACTAGATCGGGCTATGGAGGATAGTACGGAGTGGTTGGCTTGTGAGTACGGCGATTGTATGAGACTGGAAGTAAGGGTGCAGCTTCCAGGATGAGACGACTACTGTGAGGGCTAATTTCTTCAAGACCGGTTATCGCAGCTCTGTGTCGTCTAAACTTTTGCTAACAAAGAAGACAGGTTCACCTTGGTCTTCCCGGACTATGACACCTTTAATAGCCGAGCTGGATATAGGGACTATAAGTACAGGGTTTTGCTGTCTAGGGGCTTGGCGAGGACTGGGGGCGTCGAGAAATAGGTTTTTAGTTGCTGGAAAGCGTTTTCGCATTTGTCGTCCCACGAGAAGCGTTTGTTGCTATGAAGGAGCTGGTAGAACGTGAGACAATTATCCGTAGATTGAGAGATGAAGATATTGAGGGAAAATACTCGGCCGGTCAAACGCTGGACATCGCGGGTGGTCCTCGGAGAAGGTAGTTTGAGGATGGCCGTGATGTGCCTTGGGTTGGCCTCGATGATGCGCTGGGTGATGAGATAGCCGAGGAATTCGCCAGACGTGACTGCAAAGGTACACTTGGCGGGATTTAGCTTCATGTCGTAGGTGTTCAAGATCTTGAAGCACTCCCGAAGATGAGTGATATGATGCTCGGCTTTGAGAGACTTGACGAGCATGTCGTCGATATAGACCTCCATTGTATGCCCAAGCTGGTTAGCATACATCTTGTTTACCAGCCGCTGGTAAGTGGCATTGGAGTTTTTTTAGTCCAAACGGCATTACTTTGTAACAGTACATTCTCGTATTCCTGATGAACAAGGTCTTCTCGCGGTCATCGGGGCGCATCACGATCTGATTGTAGCCCGGGAATGCATCCATGAACGATAATGACTCATTACCGGCGGTTGCTTCAATGAGTTAGTTAATACGTAAAACGGGAAGCTATCTTTGGGGCAGGCCTTATTAAGGTCGGTGAAGTCAATGCAGACACGTCACTTGCTGTTTTTTTTCTTAACTACCACAGGGTTGGTGAGCCAGTCCGGGTACTTGACTTCTTGGATCAAGCCAGCTGCGAGAAGTTTGTCGACTTCGTCATGGATGGCTTGCGCTTGTTCGGGGCCATGTTTGGGTTGTTTTTGTTTGATCAGTTTGAATGTGACGTCCACGTTCAGTTCGTGGCTGGTGATGTCGGGACTGATACCTTTCATATCTGCCATTGACCAAGCGAAGGTGCCGAAGTTTTCGTGGAGAAAGGTTATGAGGTCATCGTGCATGCTGGGTAATAGCTCCGTTCCAATCTCGACACATCATTCAAGATGCTCGATGTCAATGCTGACTTGTACGACCAGGTAGTTCTTCGGCTTTTCATGGTGCATATGTCGGGGATCTAGGCTATCGATGATGAATGTAGACGAGTGCCGGACTCATTGCTCAACGATAAAGCAGGATTGGAATTCGCGTGGTTGCCGCAGATCGTGATGATTCCCTTTCTGCTCGGGTATTTGAGACATTGATGGTATGGAGAAGGGATGGCGCGCATCGAACTGAGTCATGGTGTTCCAGGTATAACATTGTATATTGTCGGTTTGTCAATGACATCAAATCTGACAGTTGTGACGTTGCCACATGTAGTTGTTATGGGCAGTTTGATCGTTCCAATAATGGAGGTGGAGTCGCTGGCGAAGCCCGTGAGTGCCTTCAGAGCTACTTTTATCTGGTTGTCCTTGATGCCCATTTGAACCAGCGTGGACTTGAGATTAGATCAACTGAGCTGCCGGTGTCGATGAGGATTTTGGACACCTCGTCTGATGAGATGCGTAGGGAGATGACCAGAGGATCGTTGTGTGTACGATCCAGTCCCTGGGCGTCGACTTCTGTGAATATGATGGGCGGAGTGTCATCGTAGGTCAAGGTCGCCGTCATGGCGTACGTAACCTGATGTTTGTGTTTCTTGATGGAGTTGAAGGAATCGTTGCAAGTGAGTAGGCCGCCCATTATCATATTAATCCGACGTCGGGGTGAAGGAGGTGGAGGTGGTGGTGGCAAGTCCTCCCGTGCCATTTGGGGTTGTCCACCTGACGGGCTACTTCTGGTCGGTGTTGTTGTGCGGGAGCGCGGCAGTCATCGTCTCGACGGAGGGGTTGGTTATCATTGTGAGGTCGGCGTTGTTGGTAGTTATCCCGGGGGCGATCGTCGAGTTGGACTTCGCAATCGAACCATGCTTTGTTAAGGAGTTCGCAAAGGTGGTGGCAATCCATGTCGCCATGAACGGAGCGTTTGTGCCAGGTGCAGTACGTTTACGACCCTGAGGTGCTGTTAGTAGTGTGATAGCTTGCTATTTTAGAATATTTTAGGCTGCATTTCATGCATCTTTTCCTCTGTTTTTGCATTAAAGTTTACCATTTGAGTACCATTTGCACTTAGAATCAACATGTTATGCATTTAGCTTAGGATTACATACATTTGCATACATGTGCATATTTGTGGTGGTTTCCAGGTCTTTTTGGAGATTCTTGGAGGTTGGAATCAGATGGAAGCAGCTCATGATCGAAGAAGATGTCAGAAATAGAGCTTTTACAAAATCTGGTCCATATCGAGCAAGCATATCGAGCAGAACACCCGTGGAGTATGCTCGATGTAAGCAGCAGGGCGTGAGCAAGAGGATCAGCACGAGGAGTCTAAACCATTGGTCTGCATCGAGGTCCAGCATCGAGCAAGAAAGCCGATGCATGATGCACGAGCCATATCGAGGTCCAGCATCGAGCAAGGAATCCGATGCACGCTGCACGAGCCATATCGAGGTCACATATCGAGCAGAACACCATCTGTACCACCACGATGAAACTTATCCGCGCATTGACCATTTGACTTTTGTTGACCTTATCTTATTTTTAGGTTTTTTATGCCTCTTTTGGTTCCCTACTTTTAAAGAAAAGCCACATAACATTATCTCTATCCAAGTTTAGTCTTTCATCAAAAACTCTCTCTTCTCTAAACCTTAAATGGCGTTTTATCTTAGGATCTTTATCTTTAATAAAGTTTGCATTTTTATGGTTTAATCTTGTCTCTTGATCATTATTCTTGCACCTTGGTAGTTTAGATTTATCATCTTTGCATTTAAATCTCATCTAATAATGTTTAACTCTAAACAAATTAGATTAAACATGATTAGTGAGTAGTCTACCTTAAGTAGGGAAAATGGTGATTCAGATGTGATTAAGGGGTGATTAGGCTTAATTAATTGTTTTATGTTGTCTCCTTCTCTTGCAAAGTGATTATTGATCATAAAGCTTGCTCTTTTTGATTGAATATGGTAGTGATTGGTGCATATGGTTCACTAAATGGCTAGTAATCTCATCTCTAAGCATGGTTCGCTTATTTGGCTTGATAGTTTGCCTTGGTCTATGTTTCCTTTGTTCACTGACACCAAAGTGATTTCACCATTGCTAGATGATTTGCTTAAGGCTAGATAGTGCTGGTCTTGAGATTCTTGCTTGATGGTTAGATAATATGCATTGAAAGATCTTGCCTTTGTTTCATTCCTGCTCATTGCTTAGCATTGTTAGGATGTTGCAGCTGTGTGTTTAAGTCCATATTCTTGATTGGTGTTTAGCTAACTAGGTCCTTATTGGTTCACAAGATTGATAAGTTGATCTGAATTCTTGCTTGAGTGAGAGAATGATTGCTTGATTAGTACATCTCTTAGGCTAGAATGGTTATGATCTTTATGCTCATGGTTGAAGAATACGCCATCACAAGTGGGTTTGACACTTCAATCTTGTTGAATATGAACTCCTTATTGACGCCAAGTTTGTTCCTTTTAGATACCTTGTCTAGGAGTACAACATTAAGATTTGCTTGCTTATGAATGCTTGATGCTCGCCTTTGTTAGAAATCTCCATTTTCACTCTTGAAAACAACTGTCCCACAATTGATTAGAACCTTAAGTCTTCCTTTTAATCAATTGTCTTTCAGATCATCTTGCTTAGTTCTTGCTTTAGTTATCATTCTTGCTTAGTTCTTGCTTAGTCATTGCTTTAAATGCATTGCTTAGTTCTATTTACTTGCATTTAGTTTCTGTTTTCTTTCCGTTGCATTGTTAGGTTGTTAGACTTGTCCTTGTTCAATCAAAACCCCATCATTGGATAGCTTATGGCATTATTTGCATCTTATCTTCCACAAATGAATTGATACCTGATCCCTATTCTACAACTGATTTGAGGCTAAGGATATTTGGTTCAGGATTGAAAACATCTTGTTTCAAATTGGCGCTGTTGCAGGGGATAAATCTTGTTTCAAAACATCTTATTTCAAATTGGCGCCGTTGCCATCTCATCAAACATCTTGTTTCTAATTGGCGTTGTTGCCATTTGTGGATTGTTTGAGTTTAACATTGTTGTTAGACTAAGTTCTTTACATTAAGGTTACTAATTTGCTCTGTTTTAGTTGCTTTATTTTTTCAGGTACTTGTATGAATTTGAGGTCCAAAGGCTCATCAAATCTCACTCTTCCCGTTGACAACATTCATAGGATAAGAGCTGTAAGACAGAGAGTTCAAGAGTTAGAAGAACAGAGGATGGCATAGCAAGAGGCTCAGTTACCACAAGATGCTTTGAACCAAGCAGCTGGAGTTCAGGGCTTGAGAGTACCAGTTCATGCACCTAGATCTGAAAGACCAATAGGAGCTGGTGATGCGCCTGATACTCACCACAACAGGAATGGCATTCATGCTCCAGTTGTGCACCAAAACCACTTTGAGATCAAGCTTGGGTTGATCAACATGGTGCAACACAACAGATTTCATGGCCTGCCCAATGAAGACTTTTTGGATCATTTGGATCAGTTTGACAAGGTGTGTGGTATGACCAAGATTCAAGGAGTCTCTAAAGATGCTTTGAAGCTGCGTTTGTTCCCTTTCAGTTTAGGTGACAAAGCACATCAGTGGGAGAAAACACTTCCACAAGGCTCTATATCCACTTGGGATGAATGCAAGACAGCTTTCCTCAACAAATTTTTCAGCTCCACCAGAACAGCAAAGCTGAGAAACACCATAAGCAGTTTCACTCAGAATGGTATTGAAACATTCGCTGAAGCATGGGAGTAGTTCAAGTCTTATACTTTGCAGTGCCCACACCATGGCTTCACAAATGAAAACTTGCTGTCTACTTTGTATAGAGGAGTGACGCCAAAGTACATGATGCTCTTGGATACAACATTCAATGGAAATTTCATGGGGAACACTGTTGTTGATGGTCTAGCTCTTGTGGAGAATCTAGCACTCTCTGATGGAAACTATGGTGAGCAGTATGACAGAACATCTAGATCTGTTGTAAGCGCTGAAGGTGAGAGCACAACAAAGACAGAGATTAAAGCTTTGAGTGACAAGTTAGACAAGATGCTGAGTGTGTCTTTCAAGAATGTCAGCTTTGTTGGTGATAGTGTTGCTACCCAAGAAGAAGATGGGACATTGGTACAAGAAGAAGCCTTCTACATGAATCAGCAAGGAGGCGGTTTCAACAACTACAGGAATCATCCCAAATTCTCTTATAGAATTATAGAAGCACCAACATGGCTAACCCTCAGGATCAAGTCTATTCATCACAAGCTTCTCAATAAAACCAAGGAACCAAACCTTTTGTTCCTTTCAACCAGCAGAACAACTTTGCTCCAAGACCACCATTTCAAGGTGGTTTTCAACAAGCTAACTTTCAGCCAAGACCAGATTTTGTCCCACAAGGTTTTGGAAATAACAAACCTTTTATAGCACTCAAGATGTTGATCTGAAGCAGATGATGCAACAGCTGTTGACTGGTCAAACCAACACCAAAATAGAGCTGCATAAGAAGTTTGATGAAGTACACAACAAGATAGACGCCACTACTTTTGACCTGAATGGCAAGTTAGATGCCCTGAACCAAAGATTCAAGTCTCTAGAAAGCAAAAGAGCTTCATCTTCATAGCCTTAGAATCAGTTACCAGGAAAGAGTGAAGCCAATCCTAAGGAATTCTGCTACTTGCTTGCTGAAGAGGATGAAGAGTTTGATGATGAAGATGCTTCATTGGAAGACCTTGGCATTCTGCTTCAAGAGATGTTGTTACATGTGGACATGTTAAAGGCTAAGTGGGGGGGGGGGGGGGGGGGGGGGGGGGGGGGGGGGGGGGGGGGGATGTCATAAATGTCACCATTGATGATCAAGAAGCAAGAGAGAGCTGCAAAAGAAGCTGCTGAGAAGGAAGAGGCTGAGAAAGACTTAGTTGCTCTAGAAGAAGAAGCCAAATCAGAGCTCAGTGAAGCTGCTAAAGAGCTTGTAGAGACATACCACGCTTTGATGGTCTCGGGTAGAGAAAGTCCTGAAGACTTCAAGGAGTTGTATGATCTCCAAGTGGGTAGCTCCTCAAGCAACAATGAGAAGGGTAAAGCTCCTGAAGTTCAAGCTTATAAACCACCAATCCCTTACCCCACAATGCACTTTACAAAGGCTCAGATGGAAGTCTATTCAAAGTTCAGAAAGGACATACAAGACATTGGAATAAAGCTTCCTCATGGCACCATTTTGCTTGAAGTGAAGGATCAAATCAGATTCCTCAAAGAAGTCTTTGACAAGCTGGAAGTAGTGGAGCCAATTCTAGAGAATGTGGGGGCTAATCTAAAGAGAAACAAGGAGATGAACACATTGACAAAGCTTCCCAATCCAGGAAAGATTCTCATCACTTGTGAGCTTGAGATGCTAGACAATGTTGGAGCTTTGTGTGATTCAGGTTCAACTGTGAATGTCATGTCTCTCCACTTAAGCCAAACCTTAGGAATCAAGGAGTTAAAGCCCTGCAAAGCCTCTATTACTTTTGTGGATAGTACCTCAACAAGACCTTTGGGCATGGTGAAGGATTTTCCTTTGAAGATTGGCAATTGCTTGGTGCCAACAGATTTTGTGGTTATGGAGAAGACATATTCAAGAGAGGTACCACTGCTTCTAGGAACACCATTCTTGGCAACGGCAGGAGCTCAAGTAGACTTCAAGAGAGGCTCTATGATTTTGAAGAGTGTTGATGAGTTAAATGTCTACAAATTGTCTCTCATTCCATAGCTTTTTGTGGAACAATTGTTGAAGAAGAGAGTGAGCAACATCAACTTTCAGAGAGTGTGGAGCATGCTATGAGCTTCATAATGAACATGCTGATGAGAGACACTCTCCCTGATGAGCCAGAACAGAAGCTTGACACTAAGTTGAAGCTTGAAGATGGTTCGAAAGAGGATGAAGGCTTGATCACTAGAGGAGTAAAGCCTTTGATCACACCAAGTGTCAAGAAGAGGAGAAACATGAAGACATATCATGACAAGAAGAAACTGATGTCAGTGGGCACTTGGATTTAAAAAAAGATAGAGGAAGGAGCACCAACTCCATCAACCTCTTCTCACTAGTCTTCAATCCATCAAAGTCAAGCTTAGTGGCTTAAAACAAGCACACTTGAGAGGTAATCCCATGACTATCCTTGTAAATATATGCTTTCTTTTATTACTAATGCCTTTACTTAGTCTTTCAGAAGTCAAAGAACAGGTTCATGGCTATGTAGGATGGTTTAAAGGCCAAGGGAAAAAAACTCTGTTTTCATATCGAGGTACCATATCGAGCAGAACATCTGTCATTGTTGCTTGATACATCTTATCTCGAGGAATGAGCAGTTCGTACACCGAGCAGGTTGCACGATGGAGATCACATCGAGGTATGGCATTGAGCAGAACACCAAAAGCCTTGCTCGATGTGATCTCTCCTGAAGCCCCAACCCGTACACCGAAGAGAGTGGACCGTACATCGACCAAAATTCACGGTGGAGATCACACCGATGTGTTGCATCGAGCAAAACACCAAAAGCCTTGCTCGATGCAATCCCCAGTCTGTACATCGTGGAGCTACAGCCCGTACATCAACCAGATTGCTCGATGGAGTCACATCGAGGAGTAGCATCGAGCAGAACATCCAAGATTCTGCTCGATATGGATGCTATCAGCCGGCTCGAGAACAAGATGATGTCCAGTACGACAACCACCGATGAGCATTGCAACCGAGTACGAGACTTTCCACATCAAGGTGTAGCATTGAGTAAAACACCAATATGTTTGCTCGATGCAGAATGGCCGAGCCAAGAACAAACATCCGGATAATGCCATGCACTTCCCACGGGAAGGATCATGCAAGCCAAAGTGTCTCCCTACACCGAGCAACAACATCGAGCATAACATCTACTGAGACTGCTTGATGCAAGGTGCCCTGAAGGAGAAGTTGACCAGAACACTAAACCCCCGAGGCAGAGGAGCATGATCGCCAAGCCACAGGACCCGACGTCCCCGATATGGTACACATCGAGGTACCACATCGAGTGTTTTGCTCGACATGATCCGTGTAAAAAAAATTTTGAAAGATAAGCAAAAATTTTTTTTTAAATTTTACATGGGTAAATTGAGTAAAACCTTTTTGTGGACCTTGATGGTTGGTAAAAGAATCTTTTCTTTTCCCCTCACATGCATTTTTGAATTTTAAATGAGATTTTCTTGCATTATCTTTAGGTTTTTTAGATTTTCCTTATCATTTTGCCTTAAAACTAGCATCTTCATCTAACTCCACACATCTATATCGAGCTAAAAACCATTGTCAAACATATCTTCTTTCTCTCTCTTGCATTCTCTGTTCTAGAACTTCATCTTTTGGTTCAAGGATTAAGGTAAACTTTACTAGATTCCTTGTTTCTTGAGTTTAATCTTTGCAAAATTAAGTACGATGCATTATAATGATTATTGAGATTGTTTTGCACAATTTTGTTTATGTTTTTGATCTGCATGTCACCATTATTGCTTATCTTTCAAAATTTATGGTTAAATTGATTAGAGAAGGCTGTTTTGTGCTTAGTTTGACATTATGTTTAGATTCTGACCAAATATAAGCATGCTATTGATTTCCAGAATATTAATCATTGAAATACTTCTTATTAGATTAGTAATGGTGAATCTGATGCATTTTCATAGTTTGGTGGAGATAGAATGATGTTTTTTGCTGCATATGCTTGAAATTGCTCAAATCGCTGCTTGTTACTATGAGAATTTTAGTTTTAATTGTGTCTATCCTTTTTAGCTGAAAAGTTTTGCTAAATTATACTCTGTTTGTTGGTAATCAGTGTGAATGTTTACAGAATTTTTCCATGCTTG
Organism: Thlaspi arvense; assembly: GCA_911865555.2. NCBI lineage: Eukaryota > Viridiplantae > Streptophyta > Magnoliopsida > Brassicales > Brassicaceae > Thlaspi > Thlaspi arvense. The sequence goes on from OU466861.1 coordinate 14,008,028, forward strand.
TTTAATTTTGAAAAATAATTTTTGCACAATGCTATCAAAGGATAATATACTAATTTTTGCCTCAAGCATTGCATTTTCAGCTACTATGTCGAACATTAGAGGAGATGAGGAGATTTCTGACTCAAATGCTGCTGCAAGAAATAGTGCTGAGGGAAAAAAGCCAGTTGTTGAAGAAGAACAAGTCCAAGATGCAGCACCAAAGCTCAAGGACTATTTGAGAGCGATGAGGAGAGTGGATTTCACTCCTACAAGATATGATGATCCTAGGCTGTTGGGAGAGCTGGGAATCAAGACTGAGGTGGGTGAACTGTTGAGCAACATTGAACTGGAGAAATTTGCTAGTCTTGGCTATCCAACTTACAAGCAACTTTCTTGTGAGTTCCTTGCAAGCTTCAAAGTCTACTTCTACAAGTTTGATGAAGAATATGATGAAGGAGAGGAAGACTTTGGCAGTATATTCATCAATTTCAGAGCCAACAAAGCATGATGCACCATGTGATTCACTCAGCTTGAAGAAATATTTGGATTTGATCAAGGCTCAAGAGTACAAAACATGCACTTTAAGCATGATGAGCTAAGCCATGTGTGGGAGTGGTAGCAAATGGTGCCTATAAAGCTGGTCATCTGAAGAGTGCTAGCATCCGCCATCCAGCTATCAGATATGTTCATAGAGTCCTCACCAGCACACTCTTCTACAGGAAAGAGCAAAGTATGGTCAAAGAAGAAGAGATGGGGTTGCTTGTGAATGGCTTGAAGAACATCATGGTTGAAACAAGGCATGTGAAGATTCAAGGAGAGCGCTTAGGAGTTGGTCTTGTGATAATCCTAATGAAGCAATTTCTATCATGCCAACAATGGGCTTTCAAAACAAGAGACAAGAAGCCTAAGATTGCCATTCGAGGCGTGATCACTCCTATTTTGCTTGGAGCTGGAGTTGAGCTTGGCACACCAGATGTTAGCATGATCTTCCTTGATGTCCCTTATCTCAGTAAGATCGGATACTTTTCAGGAGCTGTTGAGACAGGATTTGGCTATCAGTTTGAGCTGGAAAACAGGAATAGGAAGATCATCTTGCCAAAGCAGCGCCTAACCAACTTCACCACCTATGAGAACATCTGATTCATGCCAATAGAAGATGAGCTTTATGACCCAAGGACTGACCCACCATTGATGAGGCCAAGCAAGGTTAAGAACATGAGCACCATCAGAGACTCAGATGTGGAAGAATACATTGAAGAGCAGCATCAAGAACAAGAGGTTCAACATCAAGGGATAGAGGAGAATGAACATGAAGACTATGATAGCCGCCCTTATGCATTTGACCCCAATGATGTGATCTGCACATCTGAAGCTTCAAAGGCTGCACATGAGCAAATTAGGCTTCTTCAAAAGGTGGAAACATTTCCAGGATAAGGTCATTAGGGGTTTGCTGAAGACAGTCAAAGCAAGCAAGAAATCGGTTGACTCATTGAAGAAGAAAGTGAGGAAGCTCAAGAAGAATTTGGGAGAATCTACATCAGCCAAGAGAACTGATCAAGCAGCCCAAGCAGAGCCACATCAAGGAGGATCTGATGCAGAGGACATGTCTGAGGACACACCAGAGGCCACAGTCCCAGAGAGACACTCATTCCACATCAGTCAGCGGCCACAGACACATGCTTCTCAACCAGCCATACATTTATCTCATGTAGAGCTCCACAGCGCAAAGGAAAGAAGAGAAGGGCTAGACAGCAAACTCCATCAGAGGAAGAAGCTTCACCCTCCCATGCCATTGAGAGTTCAGACTCTCACCACTCCTCCTCCTGAAGTAAGGTACACCACACTAACCACACACATTTTTTTAGTTTCATGTGATTGTTTGCTTGATGTTTGTGAGCACTCTCCTTAGCATTTTTATCACACAGGCACTGTGTAATTTAAGTGTGGGGGAGGGTGTATGATAGACTGATGTTTGCACTTGCATTTGCATATTAGAATAGGAATTATGCATCATGTTTACATAGCATCCAAGGCATAGAAAAAACCAAAAAAATTAAAAAATTTTCAAAAATTGCTTCACAAAAGGAGTTTGATTTTCATGCATTCTTATACGATTTAGACTTCATGCATTCATATAGGACTAGCTTGCTTGTTTAAATTGGGAACTATGATAGTACATCTTTGTTAATGCTAGTAGTTTATGAAAATGAAGCCCTTGTTTTTAATCCTTTGGTGCATTTGATGTTGAACTAGAAATAAAGCTGAACCACTTTTGGAATTTGCGTTTGTGTGAGCTTTATTTGAGACTGAAGCATGCTTTGAAATGATTTTAACCATTGTTTAAGTGGAACCTAATTTGAATTTGCAATTATCATGCCTTATGCATTTGTGATTGATGTCATGAATAGTTTAAAATATTTGGATCTTCTAATTCTCTTTTGCCACTCTCTAAAAGATCCATTTAGATTTTCCCACCCTTAATTATACCTTCTTTCAAGCTAAGACATTAATAGTGTGTGATTTGTGATGCCTCTTTCCAACATGGTTGTTGCTTAGCAAAAAGTGTTGGGTTGGAATTACAAGGGAAGTATTCCCATTGTACAACTAGCTCACTCTTAAGTTAGATAGGCTAGGATGTTTGGTTAATAGTTTGGGATTTATTTTGAGATTAGTCTTTAATAGAAGCGAAGAAGAAAAGAAGTCAAGGCACAAAAGAAAAAGAGTGTGACACATGCAAAAGGGCGGAAATGGCGATTCTAAATCCAAAGAAAGAAGGCTCATATTCAAAGAAGAAAAAGAAGATGCAAGAAGTGCAAAGCAAGTAAATCAGAAAGCGAAAGTTGAATCAAGCATAAAAATCACCAAATAAATGATCCAAAATCAAATGAAGCAAATCGCCACCTCTTGAAGTTCAAAAAAAGAAGTGTCCTCCAAAGCGCTTGAAGGAGAAGAGTTTTTGGATTTTTTAAAAAGGGGTTTAAAGTCTTAAAAAAGGGTAGCATAGGTGGGTTTACACTGATAGGCTAGAGTTAGGAACACATCTTATAGATCTTGGGTAGATAGGAGTCTTTCTTTGTATGTGTAAGTTGTTCTTTGACCCTTAGCATTTTGCCAAAGCACAACCATGCTTTTCCTTGAGAGAACCTTTTAAACACCAAAACCAGTTTGTAAAGTGGGATCATTTTTATTCCACTAAGCCTTTTTCCTTAGCCAAATGACACATTTGCATTTACATAAGCATGATTCACGGTTTGAGCTTAATTAAATGTTAAAAATGTTGTTTTGATTTGATGAGTGTGTGTAGATTGATAGCTTTGTGATCATTCTTGCTTTGTGATGAAATTGGCTAAGTGTTTAAAGTATTCTTCCATCAAGTGCACTCTATAATTAAGAACATGGACTTTATTTTGATTTATTGTTATCATTTTTAGAGATATGAGTTCCCATTTAAAACCTCATCACCATGAAGTGTTTGTTTGCTTAAGGGCAAGCAAAAGCTAAGTGTGGGGGTGTTGATAACTTGCTATTTTAAAGTATTTTAGGCTGCATTTCATGCATCTTTTCCTCTGTTTTTGCATTATAGTTTAGCATTTTAGTAACATTTGCACTTAGAATCAACATGGCATGCATTTAGCTTAGGATTGAATACATTTGCATACATGTGCATGTTTGTGGTGGTTTTCAGGTGTTTTTGGAGATTCTTAGTGTTGGGAAGGAGATGGAAGCAGCTCATAATCGAAGAAGATGTCAGAAATGGAGCTTTTGCAAAGTTTAGTCCATATCAAGCAAGCATATCAAGCAGAACACCCGTGAAGTATGCTGGATGTAAGCAGCAGGGCGTGAGCAAGAGGATCAGCACGAGGAGTCTAAGTCGTTGGTCTGCATCGAGGTCCAACATCGAGCAAGGAAGCCGATGTGCGCTGCACGAGCCATATCGAGGTCGCATATTGAGCGGAACACCATCCGTACCACCTCGATGCAAATCATCTGTGCATTGACCATTTGACTTTTGTTGACCTTATCTTATTTTTAGTTTTTTACGCCTCTTTTGGTTCCATACTATAAAAAGGAAGCCACAAAATATTATCTCTATCCAAGTTTAGTCTTTCATCAAAACTCTCTCTTCTCTAAACCTTAAAGGGAGATTTGCCTTAAGATCTTTATCTTTAATAAAGTTTGAATTTTTATGGTTTAATCTTGTCTCTTGATCATTATTCTTGCACCTTGGTAATTTAGATTTATCATCTTTGCATTTTAATCTCATCTAATCATGTTTACCTCTAAACAAATGGAATTAAACATGATTAGTGAGTAGTATACCTTAGATTTAGGATTCTAAGTAGGGAAAGTGGTGATTAAGATTTGATTAAATGATTAGGCTTATTTAATTGTTCTCTGTTGTCTCCTTCTCTTGCAAAGTGATTATTGTTCATAAAGCTTGCTCCTTCTGATTGAATATGGTATTGATTGGTGCATCTGGTTCACTAAATGACCTATTTTATCTCTAAGCATGGTTCGCTTATTTGGCTTGATAGTTTGGCATGGTCTATGTTTCCTTTGTTTATTGACACCAACGTGATAGTTCATCATTGCTAGATGATTTACTTAGGGCTAGATAATGCTTGTTTTAAGATTCTTTCTTGATGGTTAGATAATATGCATTGAAAGATCTTGCCTTTGTTTCATTATTGCCCATTGCTTAGCATTGTTAGGATGTTGCAGCTGTGTGTTTAAGTCCATATTCTTGATTGGTGTTTAGCTAACTAGGTCCTTATTGGTTCACAAGATTGATAAGTTGATCTGAATTCTTGCTTGAGTGAGAGAATGATTGCTTGATTAGTACATCTCTTAGGCTAGAATGGTTCTGATCTTTATGCTCATGGTTGAAGAATACGCCATCATAAGTGGGGTTGACACTTCAATCTTGTTGAATATGAACTGCTTATTGACGCCAAGTTTGTCCTTTTAGATACCTTGTCTATGAGTACAACATTGAGAATTGCTTGCTTATAAATGCTTGATGCTTGCTGATAGGGTTCAGGTTTTACCCAAATAAAAACTACTGCAAGTGCACAGCAAAGCAGATGTAGTATAAGGGGTATCGAAATCCCAAGAGAGTAATGCTGACTACACTATCAATTATAGATTTGGACTAGGCTAAGCAAAATATGATGTATGTAATGCGAATGAATAATTAGAAATAAGCAAACGATGATATGATATGTTCTAAGTTCACGAAGACTAAAAGCGCTAAGCTAGGGTAATTTGTAGGTATGAATCCAAGAATGTAGAATGCAGGGAATCAGGAATGATTAAGAACCGTTTTTAAACATGAATCTCTAATGCATAACTAATCAATTCTCATTGCAGAAGTTATCTATACCTAGATCACAAAGTTTCAAATCTCTTTGCAAACCCTAACAACCTAAGTATGCAGGAATGATCAGATTCAATTGTTTACAAAACTCCTAAGCCAAATCTCTTTGTACTAAGTTGTTTTGCTCATCAAATACTAGTTCAGGTTATGAATAATGCTCTCACATATATTTAACAACCTATGATTTCCGGATTCCTAGATGATGTGTCTCAGAAATTCGATTTTAAAGCAAGCAGAGATGAAAAACCATGAGATATTCCTAACAAATAGCGATTCTACACTCTTTTCATCAACCTTTGAGAAACCCTAACTTAACTAGCAGTTTACTCAGACATGATTATGAGATCACAAAGCATAACTGAATAAAATTGCATTAAGAGAAAGAGTAAGAAACAAAGGGGGTTCGAAATCTTCTCTAAAGAGTACAGGATTTGTCTCCCCAAAAAGCTCTGAATAAAATCTCTCTCTAGCTCTCTGAATTCTCAAAAACTAAGATAATAGCCAACAATGGCTGAAAAACCTAATAAATAGAAGCTAAACACGATCTGGGGTCTTCATGTAAATACAGGAAACTTCTGAGCTAATTCTGCAATTCTTCTTGATACTCTTAACAAATAGCCACGCTCCTTCCTCTCTGGGTGACGAGCGTCACCAATGGGGTGACGATCGTCACCATTGGTGAATACTTTCTGCTTCGATCTTGGTACTTTGTGGCTTCAACTCAGAATGCTCCAAAAGGTTCCAATATCTCCAATTATGCTCCAGACATGCTTTAACCTGCAAAGACTCTTCTAAGACTCTAAAAAGACCAAAAAGACTCAATAAAAAGGACTTATATCATGGTTAAAAACCATAAAAACCATGATATATCAACTCCCTCAGACTTAGCTTTTGCTTGCCCTCAAGCAAACATCAGATAGAGTACAGGGTCGAGGTTTGAAAACAAGAAACAGTCAGTTAGTCATCAGAAACACCACACTAGTTAAAGCTTTCGAATCCACATACCACAGAGTCAACACAAGATCAAATTTCTACCTAATCATCACAAGCTTAGAAATCTCTCAAGTCCAGTCTAAATCCCTTCAAGAAATCCAAAATTTCTACTGTTAACTCCTTATTTTTTATCTAAGTGTGAAGTCTCATCAAGGCTCTATCATCTTAATCACTTTACAGATTCTTTTCCCTTTCTAACAACTGAACAAATCAATCTCAACACAGCTCTCCTATTTTCTCTTCCCTTAATCTTTTTCCTTTGAATTTTTCGATTTTTCACTTCTTTTTCTCAACTTTTACAGTCTAAGATATGGTGCTACTCAATACTTGTGTTCCTTGTGAGGAGACAGGTTCTTGAGTGTGTTCACTACTGTTGTTCCTTGTGAGGAGACAGGGTCATGAATGCACCATTCTTTGAACTTAAACTTTTAAAAACTACATCAGGGAAGATCAAAGAGAGATTGTATTTTAACCTTATTGTCAGTGCTTAAAGAGAGAATCAAGATCAATAAGAATCAATCACCAAGACAAGAAATTTAAAGTTCATTAAGGTGGAGCTAACAGCAAATTTTCCAGATTCTCTAAGAACCTAAACCTTCATTGCTAGACTGATCTACCTATGACTTTCAACTTAGTGAGACTTGTAATCAACTACTGTGGCAATGGTTCTTATCAGCAAAAACGTCCTATGGCTAGTTCCAAGAAAAACTAACAGTTTCAAAAATTTTGACTCTAGAAAAACAGGTTTTTGACTCAACTTTAAGACTCTATAAACATGACACAAAGCACACAACGTCAGTAACCACCTCCCCCAGACTTTAAAAGAGCGCTTAGTGGGTTGCCTCCCACTAAGCGCTCTTTTAAAGTCATTAGCTTGACTTTGGTTGGCTGTTTAGACAGCTGGTGCCTGATCCAGAGACACAATGTGTCCTGCTGGAATCTCTGCTTGTGCCCAGTAATGCTTCACCCTTTGTCCATTGACAGTAAACTCCTCTCCTTTGGAGTTAATCAGGAAAATTGCACCATGTGGGCGAGCCTCTTTGACAGTGAAAGGACCTGACCATCTAGAACGCAGTTTACCAAGAAAAAGCTGTAAACGAGAGTTATAGAGTAATACCTGGTCATTGGGCTCGAAATGCCTGGAGATGATCTTCTTATCATGATATGCCTTTGTCCTCTCCTTGTATAACTTGGAGTTTTCATAGGCTAGATATCGAATCTCATCCAGTTCATTGAGCTGAATCAAGCGCCTTTCTGCAGCAGGTTTCAGATCGAAATTCAGCTTCTTGATTGCCCATTCTGCTCTGAACTCCAGCTCTACTGGTAGATGGCACGCCTTGCCATAGAGAAGGTGGAAAGGAGTAGTCCCAAGTGGCGTTTTGTAGGCAGTCCTGTAGGCCCATAATGCATCATCCAGCTTTGCAGACCAATCTTTCCTTGTTTTCCCAACTGTCTTTTCCAGAATTTGCTTGATCTGTCTGTTGGAAACCTCGACTTGTCCACTTGTTTGGGGGTGATAGGGCGTGGCCACTCTGTGCTGTACACCATACTTCTTCAACAGCTTGTCAAAAATCTTGTTGACAAAGTGAGAACCCCCATCACTTATGACAATCCGTGGGACACCAAATCTGGAAAAGATAATGGTCTTAAACAGCTTCAAAACCATTGCAGCATCATTAGTAGGAGTAGCCAACGCCTCTACCCACTTAGATACATAATCAACAGCAACCAGAATGTATCTATTCCCATAAGATGAAGGAAAAGGTCCCATGAAGTCAATACCCCAACAATCGAAAACTTCAACTTCCAGAATGAAGTTCTGTGGCATCTCATGTCTCCTGCTGATTTTTCCTCTTCTCTGACAAGTATCACAGCTTGTGATAAAGGCTTGGGCGTCCCTGAACATGGGAGGCCACCAAAATCCAGCCTGCAAAACCTTAGAGACAGTCTTGAATGTAGCAAAGTGTCCAGCATAGTCTGATCCATGACAGTGAAAGAGCACGTCCTGAACTTCTTCTTCTGCTAAGCATCTTCTGTAAATACCATCAGCACAATGCTTCTAAAGGTATGGCTCATCCCAATAGAATCTCCTAAGTTCTCTCAAGAACTTCTTCTTAGCATATCCTTTAAAATCATGTGGTTCATCCTCTGCAGCAAGATAATTGGCAATATCAGCATACCAGGGTCTCTTTGGATCATGTAAAACATAAACAGGCTCTTCAAAAGCGTTCCCCAAGCTTGCACAAATCACAGATAAGTGTGGAGATCGGTGACGAGCGTCACCAATGTTGGTTACGAGCGTCACCTCGCTCGTATACTTTTGTCGCGAATGGTCTTGGTTGGTGACGAGCGTCACCCTCCTGGTGTCGCTCGTCACTCCCCTGCAGTTTCGTGAAAACTGCAGGTTTTCAACACTTTCCTCCTGTTCTCTGGTTTCTACTAAGTAAACATTCTCTTCTGGCAAGAAATCATTGATGGCGACCCTGTCTTCGACCTGAATCCGGGATAAATGGTCAGCAACTCCATTCTCAACCCCTTTCTTGTCCTTTACTTCAATATCAAATTCCTGAAGAAGCAAGATCCATCTCAACAGCCTTGGTTTTGCATCCTTCTTCTACATTAAGTACTTCAGTGCTGAATGGTCAGTATGAACCACGACCTTGGAGCCAACAAGATACTGCCTGAACTTCTCAAAAGCAAACACAACAGCTAACAATTCCTTCTCAGTTGTTGCATAATTCTTCTGAGCATCATTTTAAGTCCTACTTGCATAGTAGATGGCGTGGAGTTTTTTGTCTTTCCTCTGTCCCAGCACTGCTCCAACTGCAAAATCGCTGGCATCACACATTACCTCAAAAGGTAAGTCCCAATCTGGAGGCTGCACAACAGGGGCTGTAACCAACGCCTGTTTGATCTGTTCAAAAGCAGATTTGCACTCTTCTGTGAACTCAAACTTCACATCCTTGCAGAGGAGAGCAGTAAGTGGACGTGCTATCTTGCTAAAATCTTTGATGAACCTTCTGTAGAAGCCTGCATGTCCCAGAAAACTCCTTACTGCTTTGACCGAATAAGGTGCTTGCAGACTTGTCATCACCTCAATTTTCGCCCTATCCACCTCTATACCGTCTCCTAAGACTCTGTGACCAAGTACAATACCATCCTGTACCATAAAATGGCACTTCTCCCAATTTAAAACCAAGTGTTTCTCTTCGCATCTCTGCAGAACTGCACACAGGTTATCCAAACAGCTCTTGAAAGAAGATCCATAAACAGAGAAGTCATCCATGAACACCTCCATAAACTTCTCTATCATGTCTGTGAAAATCGACATCATGCATCTCTGGAAAGTTGCAGGAGCATTACACAGACCAAAGGGCATTCTGCGATAGGCAAAAGTGCCATAGGGACAGGTAAAAGTGGTCTTCTCCTGATCATCTGGATGGATGGGGATCTGAAAGAAGCCTGAATACCCATCAAGGAAGCAGTAATACTTGTGATTCGCCAGCCTCTCTAGCATCTGATCGATGAAAGGTAGAGGAAAATGGTCCTTCCTTGTTGCTGCATTCAGTTTCCTGTAGTCTATACACATCCTGTGTCCTGTCACAGTCCTGGTTGGAATCAGCTCATCCTTGTCATTCTTTACCACGGTGACACCTCCTTTCTTAGGCACCACGTGCACTGGACTAACCCAAGCACTGTCTGAAATAGGATAGATGATACCAGCCTGCAACAACTTCATGATCTCTTTCTTGACCACATCTTGCAAATTCGGATTTAGCCTCCTCTGATGCTCAACTGATGATTTCGACTCATCTTCTAGGTGTATTCTATGCATGCACAAGTCTGGAGAGATACCTGAAATGTCATCAAGAGAATAGCCAAGAGCTTTGCGAAATTTTCGCAGCTTGCTTAGCAATAGGGTGAGCTCTGCATTGTTCAATGAAGCATTAACAATAACAGGATAGGTGGAGTTTTCTCCTAGGAATGCGTACCTTAGCCCTGCAGGGAGCTGTTCAAGCTCAACTTTTGGTGCTTTTGCTGCTGACTAGTCACCCATTGTGGCGGCTTTTGCAGATGTGGAGACAAGTTCATCCTGTGCAACCAGTTGCATAACTTGTGCAGTAGCATCCATCATCTTTGTGTAGCCTGTTGCAGCAGCATCTAAATGCTCATACTCAGCTGTAGAAGTGGTCAACGCCCTTTCCAAGGGGTCCTCTGAACTCATCTCATGGAGGATCTGATCAGCAATATTTGTGAGAACATCAACATAAAAAGTCTGTCCATCTATGGTTGGCCTCTTCATCAGCTTGGCCATTTCGAATTTCATCACTAAATCGCCAACATTCAGCTCTATTCTACCCTTCCTCACATCGATAATAGCTCCTGTAGTGGCCAGGAAGGGTCTGCCAAGAATCAAGGGGTCTTTGGGTTCTTCTCCATACTCTAGAACCACAAAATCAGTAGGGATCATACAATCTCCTATTTTGATAGGAACATCTTCTATCACCCCTTCAGGAACTCTAACTGATCTATCAGCTAGGACAAGAGATATCCTTGTAGTTTTAAAATCAGTCATCCCCAAACTCTTTGCAACAGAGTGGGGCATGAGGTTCACACTAGAACCAAGATCACACAATGACCTCTCAAACTTGTCATTGAAGATGGTGCAGTCTAAAACAAAGCTTCCTGGGTCTGAAAGCTTCTCTGGAACTCTGTTCTGAATCACTGCACTGACCTGCTCGTTGATCATCATAGCTCCAACCTCAAGGCTCAAGTTGTTGGTCACCATTCTCTTCACATACCTCCTAATAACAGGAGTGATCCTTACAGCATCAATCAATGGGATCTCTATCACCAACTTGTCCATGATAGCCTTGCATCTGGCATCCTCAAGCTCCTGCTTAGACTTCTTAGGATGCTTAGGATAGGGTATCTTGGGTTTATACACGGTCTCCTTAGCATTATCTGAAGTCTTAGGCGAAACAGCAATATGTGGTGTCTGGTGACGAGCGTCACTGGACTGGTGACGAGCGTCACTCACTTTGGACAAGTCGGGGTCGAGTACTGGATTTGGGTGACGAGCGTCACCCCCTTGGTGACGGTCGTCACCAATAAGTGAAGAATCAGGCTCGGGGTTGTCCTCATTGGGTGACGAGCGACACCCATTATTGGTGACGATCGTCACCAATGGTTCTGCAGCAAAATTTTCTTCATCTTCATACTCTTCTACACCCACGAAATTTCTTGAGGTTATATCCTTCTGCAACACTGGTTGCAGGTTCCTTCCACTCCTCAATGTGATGGCATTCACGTGGTGTTTGGGATTAGCATCAGTTCTTCTTGGAAGAAATCCTTCTTGCCTCCGAACAGCTCCTGCAGTTTGAGCAACTTGAACATCAAGCTTCTTCATATGAGAGTTCAGACTCTCAATTTTCCCATTCAGGTCCTGATAGAGCGAATCTATCTTGCCATTGAAGTCCACAGTAAGCTTCTGTTGTCCTTCCAGAATCTGTTCTAACATTGCTTCCATTTTGTTCTCTTGTGGAGGTGCTGGTTGATAGGAAGTAGAACCATAGTTTCTGTAATTTCCACTGCTCTGGAATGGCTTCTGATACTCTGTCTTCTGAAAAGGGGGTCTAGGAGTGAAACCAGGCGTGTTCTGTCCTCCTGTAGGGGTGTTTTTCTGGTTGTTGTTGCTGTATCCTCTGTTCCACTGCTGATTCCCATACCTTTGTCCCTGAAATCTGCCAGAGTTGATGAAATTTACATCCTCCTGCTCAACTTCCTCTGGAGCTTCGAAAGTCTCTACTTCTGCGGCAAAGTGAACTGACTTCTTGGCTACCAAAAGGCTGTGCATATCATCCAACTTAGCCTTAACTTCAGCAATCTGATTTCCATCAGTTGCACCAGCTTGCTTCATTCTCTGAAAGTCTGCATTTTTAGTGCTGTTGCTGCAGACCAAGTTCTCAATCAGTCTCACCGCCTCCTCTGGTCTGTTGGTGTTGAAGTTTCCACTGCTTGAAGCATCCAGCGCCATCTGATATTTCCAGTCAATGCCTCTGAAAAAGATCCCAAGCAATTGCACCTGACTGAAACCATGATGAGGACAGTCCCTCTGATAAGACTTGAACCTGATCAAAGAAGCCTTAAAAGCTTCAGTAGGGCCTTGTGTAAATGATGCAATTTTCGTCCTCATATCTTCTGATCTGGCATCATCATAGAAATTGTTCAGAAAGGCATTCTTGGTGTCCTCCCAAGTATTTAGTGAAGCAGGTTCCAGTTGCTTCAGCCAATATGCAGCTTCTCCTCCAAGAGAGTAGGGAAAAAGCTTGCAGAACAGAAAGTCATTGCTAACCCCATTAGCTTTGACACTGGAAGCTAGGTCCTCAAACCTCTCTATGTGATCCATAGGATGCTCATGAGGTAAACCATGGAAGGGATGCTGTCCAACTAGCTGATAGTAGACAGGTTTAACCTCAAAATCGTTCCTCTGGAAAGCAGGAGGTCGGATTGCAGCTCTGTTGGCATAGAACTGATCAGGTCTGTTGTAATCACCTAGAGTCCTCTGAACAAAACGCCCAGCAGCGTTATTGACAGCAGCAGGGACTCCCACGTTCTCAGCCACTTGCTGAACCTGCTGTTCAACAATGACATTCCCCTCTTGATCAATTCTCTGCCCCTCTTCGTTCCTCCTATTTCCTTCCCTGTCAACCAAGTGATCTTCTGCATCTTCAACCAAGATCAGTGGAGCGACCATTGCAGATTGCTTCTTAGCTTTCCTGTTAGTTCTCTCCAACCTAGCAAGCTCGTCGATGCTCAAAGTCACAAGCTCCTTCTCTTTGTTGCTTCTGGTTCTGCGATTAGGCATACACCTGAAACAGGAACAAAGAAAAGTAGCTGAAAATCAGTAAAGAAATAAAAACTTAGACAAAATCCTAATACTAAAAACCGATAGGCAGCTATTACTCCCCGGCAACGGCGCCAAAAACTTGATAGGGTTCAGGTTTTACCCAAATAAAAACCACTGCAAGTGCACAGCAAAGCAGATGTAGTATAAGGGGTATCGAAATCCCAAGAGAGTAATGCTGACTACACTATCAATTATAGATTTGGACTAGGCTAAGCAAAATATGATGTATGTAATGCGAATGAATAATTAGAAATAAGCAAACGATGATATGATATGTTCTAAGTTCAGGAAGACTAAAAGCGCTAAGCTAGGATAATTTGTAGGTATGAATCCAAGAATGTAGAATGCAGGGAATCAGGAATGATTAAGAACCGTTTTTAAACATAAATCTCTAATGCATAACTAATCAATTCTCATTGCAGAAGTTATCTATACCTAGATCACAAAGTTTCAAATCTCTTTGCAAATCCTAACAACCTAAGTATGCAGGAATGATCAGATTCAATTGTTTACAAAACTCCTAAGCCAAATCTCTTTGTACTAAGTTGTTTTGCTCATCAAATACTAGTTCAGGTTATGAATAATGCTCTCACATATATTTAACAACCTATGATTTTCGGATTTCTAGATGATGTGTCTCAGAAATTCGATTTTAAAGCAAGCAGAGATAAAAAACCATGAGATATTCCTAACAAATAGCGATTCTACACTCTTTTCATCAACCTTTGAGAAACCCTAACTTAACTAGCAGTTTACTCAGACATGATTATGAGATCACAAAGCATAACTGAATAAAATTGCATTAAGAGAAAGAGTAAGAAACAAAGGGGGTTCGAAATCTTCTCTAAAGAGTACAGGATTTGTCTCCCCAAAAAGCTCTGAATAAAATCTCTCTCTAGCTCTCTGAATTCTCAAAAACTAAGATAATAGCCAACAATGGCTGAAAAACCTAATAAATAGAAGCTAAACACGATCTGGGGTCTTCATGTAAATACAGGAAACTTCTGGGCCAATTCTGCAATTCTTCTTGATACTTTTAACAAATAGCCACGCTCCTTCCTCTCTGGGTGACGAGCGTCACCAATGGGGTGACGATCGTCACCATTGGTGAATACTTTCTGCTTCGATCTTGGTACTTCGTGGCTTCAACTCAGAATGCTCCAAAAGGTTCCAATATCTCCAATTATGCTCCAAACATGCTTTAACCTGCAAAGACTCTTCTAGGACTCTAAAAAGACCAAAAAGACTCAATAAAAAGGACTTATATCATGGTTAAAAACCATAAAAACCATGATATATCACTTGCCTTTTAGAAATCCCCATTTTCACTCTTGCAAACCACTGTTCCACAATTTCTTAGAACCTTGAGTCTTGCTTTTAATCAATTGTCTTAAAGATCATCTTGCTTAGTTCTTGATTTAGTTATCATTCTTGCTTAGTTCCTGCTTAGTCATTGCTTTAAGTTCATTGCTTGGTTTTATTTACTTGCATTTAGTTTCTGTTTTCTTTCCATTGCATTGTTAGGTTGTTAGACTTGTCCTTGTTCAATCAAACCCCATCATTGCTTAGCTTATGGCATTGTGATATATCATGGGTTTTATGGTTTTTAACCATGATATAAGTCCTTTTTATTGAGTCTTTTTGGTCTTTTTAGAGTCCTAGAAGAGTCTTTGCAGGTTAAAGCATGTCTGGAGCATAATTGGAGATATTGGAACCTTTTGGAGCATTCTGAGTTGAAGCCACGAAGTACCAAGCTCGAAGCAGAAAAGTATCCCATATGGTGACGATCGTCACCCCATTGGTGACGCTCGTCACCCAGATAGGAAGGAGCATGGCTATTTGTTAAAAGTATCAAGAAAAATTGCAGAACTTACCCAGAAGTTTCCTTTATTTATATGAAGACCCCAGATCGTGTTTAGCCCCTATTTATTAGGTTTTTCAGCCATTGTTGGCAAGAATCTTAGTTTTTGAGAATTCAGAGAGTTAAAGAGAGATTTTATTCAGAGCTTTTTGGGGAGACAAATCCTGTACTCTTTAGAGAAGATTTCGAACCCCCTTTGTTTTCTACTCTTTCTCTTAATGCAATTTTATTCAGTTATGTTTTATGATCTCATAATCATATCTGAGTAATCTTCTAGTTAAGTTAGGGTTTTTCAAAGGTTGATGAAAAGAGTGTAGAATCGCTATCTGTTAGGAATATCTCATGGTTTTTCATCTCTACTTGCTTTAAAATCGAATTTCTGAGAAACATCATCTAGGAATCCGAAAATCATAGGTTGTTAAATATATGTGAGAGCATTATTCATAACCTGAACTAGTATTTGATGAGCAAAACAACTTAGTACAAAGAGATTTGGCTTAGGAGTTTTGTAAACAATTGAACCTGATCATTACTGCATGCTTAGGTTGTTAGGGTTTGCAAAGAGATTTGAAACTCTGTGATTTAGGCATAGATAACTTTTGCAATGAGAATTGATTAGTTATACATCAGTGATTCATGTTTAAAACGGTTCTTAATCATTCCTGGTTTCATGCATTCTACATTCTTGGATTCAACCTGCGAACTGTCCTGACTTAACGCTTTTAGTCTTCTGAAACTTAGATCATCTTACAAAATCGTTTGCTTACTTTTATTCATTCATTCGCATTACATACATCATATCTTGCTTAGCTTAATCCGAACCTACATTCGATAGTGTAGTCTGCATTACTCCCTTGGGATTCGATAACTCCTTATACTACAACTGCTTTGATGTGCACTTGCAGTAGTTTTATTTGGGTAAAACCTGAGCCCTATCAAGTTTTTGGGCCGTTGCCGGGGAGTAATAGCTGTCTATCGATCTCTAGTATTCGGATTTTGTCTAAGTTTTAATTTTTTTACTGACTTTCAGCTACTTTTCTTTGTTCCTGTTTCAGGTGTATGCCTAATCGCAGTACCAGAAGCAACAAAGAGAAGGAGCTTGTGACTTTGAGCGTCGACGAACTAGCTACGTTGGAGAGAACTAACAGGAAAGCTAAGAAGCAATCTACAATGGTCGCTCCACTTATCATGGTTGAAGATGCAGAAGGTCACTTGGTTGACAGAGAAGGAAACTGGAGGAACGAAGAGGGGCAGAGAATTGATCAAGAGGGGAATGTCATTGTTGAACAGCAGGTTCAACAAGTAGATGAGAACGTTGGAGTCCTTGTTGCTGCAAATAACGCTGCTGGGCGTTTTGTTCAGAGGACTCTAGGTGACTACAACAGACCTGACCAGTTCTATGCCAACATAGCTGCAATCCGACCTCCTGCCTTCCAGAGGAACGATTTTGAGGTTAAACCTGTCTACTATCAGCTGGTTGGCCAGCATCCATTCCATGGTCTACCTCATGAGCATCCTATGGACCACAGTGAGAGGTTTGAGGATTTAGCTTCCAGTGTCAAAGCTAATGGTGTTAGCAATGACTTTCTGGTCTGCAAGCTTTTTCCTTACTCTCTTGAAGGAGAAGCTGCATATTGGCTGAAGCAACTGGAACCTGCTTCATTGACCACTTGGGATGACACTAAGAACGCCTTTCTGAATAACTTCTATGATGATGCAAGGTCAGAAGACATGAGGACGAAAATTGCATCCTTTACACAAGGTCCAACTGAAGCTTTTAAGGCTTCTTGGATCAGGTTTAACTCTTATCAAAGGGATTGTCTTCATCATGGTTTCAATCAGGTGCAACTGCTTAGAATCTTCTTCAGAGGCATTGACTGGAAATATAAGATGGCGCTGGATGCTTCAAGTAGTGGAAACTTCAACACCAACAGACCAGAAGAAGCTGTAAGATTGACTGAAAACTTGGCCTGCAGTAACAGCACTAAGAATGCAGATTGTCAGAGAAAGCAACAGGCTGGTTTGAATGATGGAAACTAAATAGCTGAAGTTAAGGCTAAGTTGGACAGCATGCACAGCCTTTTGGTGGGAAAGAAGTCAGTCCAATTTGCTGCAGAAGTGGAGAGTTTCGAAAATCCTGAAGACATTAAGCAGAAAGATGTTAACTTCATCAATGGAGGTTTTCAGAACCAAAGGTTTGGGAATCAACAGTGGAACAGAGGATTTAATGGCAACAATCAGAAGAATACATTCCCAGGAAACCAGAATGCTTTTGGTTATACTCCAATGCCACAGTTCTAGAAGACTGAAGTTGAGAAACCATACCAAAACAGTAGGAATTTTGGTTCTTCTTCCTACCAAACTGCACCTCCACAAGACAATAAAATGGAAGCTATGCTGGAGCAGGTACTTGAAGGACAGCAGAAGATGACAGTGAACTTCAATGGCAAGCTAGATTCGCTGTATCAAGACCTGAATGGAAAAAATGAGAGTCTGAACTCTCACATGAAGAAGCTTGATGTGCAGGTTGCTCAAACTGCAGGAGCTGTTCAAAGGAAAGAGGGATTCCTTCCTGGAAGGACTGATATCAATCCCAAGCATCAGGTTAATGTCATCACAGTCAGGAATGAAAAAGAGCTTAAAACAGTGCAGAAAAAGAGGTTGAGTGCAGAACAGATCGTGCAACTCATGGAGTCTGAAGATGAAAATCTTTCGGTCTCAGAGGTGAGTGACGAGCGTCACCAAGGAGGAATGACGCTCGTCACCAACATACAAGAGAATCGGGGGTTGTCACAGGTGAGTGACGAGCGTCACCCACCTGGTGACGGTCACCCACCCCAGAACGAAGCTGCTTCGTCTGTAACTGCAAATTATGACCAGGAACGTGTCTATAAACCCAAAAAACCATTCCCCAAGCATCCTAAGAAGTCTAAACAGGAGATAGAAGAAGCCAGATGCAAAGCTATGATAGACAAGCTGATGCTTGAGATCCCACTTGTTGATGTAGTCAAGCTTTCACCAGCTCTAAGAAGGTATGTAAAGAGAATGGTTGTGAATGGTGTAAGTCCTGAGGAAAGAGCATTGCTTACCAGAGACATCAGTGCAATTCTCTTAGGCACAGTTCCAAAGAAGAAGAAGAAAGTGACTGTTTCTGAACAAGTCAATACCATCACTCAAACCAGAATTCCAGAAAAGCTATCTGATCCAGGGACCTTTGTTCTTGATTGCTCAATATCTACAGGACATTTTCCCCACTCTCTATGTGATCTAGGGTCAAGTATTAACTTGATACCTTTCTCTGTTGCTGCTAGACTTGGAATGACTGATTTCAAGCCAGCTGGGATCTCTCTTATCCTAGCAGATCGATCTATAAGAACCCCAAAAGACATCTTAGAGGATGTTCCTGTTAACATGGAAGGCTGCATAATTCCTACAGATTTTGTGGTTCTGAAATATGCTGAAGAACCTAAAGATCCTCTTATTCTGGGAAGACCATTATTGGCTACTGCTGGAGCCATCATTGATGTTAGAAGGGGGAACATTGAGCTTGATCTCGATGATGCTGTCATGAACTTTGACATGGATAAGTTAAGAAAGAGTTCTACCATTGATGGTCAGACCTTTTCTGTAAGAACTTCCAGAGATGAAGAGACTGTCATGGAGCATTCAGAAGACACTACTGCTGAGTATGTCACTGAATATGATACAAGTGGTCAAGTGAGCAAGATGGCTGTTGAAGAGCCAATATCTGAAACTTCTGCAGAAGCTGTTGGGTTTGAGGATTGCAGTGAGGATCATATCTTCATGACTAGGCTTGAAGAAGAGGTTCCCATCAATGCCAAGTTGCTGGAGAAGGACGAGTTTGTGATTAAGGAAAGACTTGCAGAGCTGAATTGCAGAAAAACTGCAGCAACTCGAACTGCAGAGTCAGTGACGAGTGTCACTGACCTGGTGACGCTCGTCACCAACCTGAACACAAAGCTGGGACGTGAACTTACAGCTACAAGTCCATCATATGTTGCCAATCCAAAAATTCACCATTCCACAACCCAGAAACCTGCAACTAGGCAAAGGTATGCACTTCCTGAAACCAAATCTAAACCTCCTAATCTCATCAATAAGAATTTAAAAGGTGCAAAAGATGCTTCACATTTATGCAAGCAACGAGATTCTCGTAGAATACTTGGTGTTTCTTTTGATGATTCTGCAGGAAAAAGAAGTCTCCCACCCACAGTCACAACCCGCCCTACTGATGTACCTCACTTCCTTGGAAGAGTTCATGCATCTACTGCTTATAAACCACCATGGATGAGGAGACATTCTTCTCCAAGGCATTCAATGCCACTTTCTATTCCAACAGCTGTTTGAGCAGCATTCAAAGTCGAGCTAATGACTTTAAACAAGCGCTTAGTGGGAGGCAACCCACTGGTAAGTTTTCTTGTACTTACTTTCGTTTTCTATTACATAGATAAAAAAAAACCCCAAAAACATGAGAAAAATCGAAAAAAAAAAAATGAGCTTGTCAGTTTGCTTTGATGATGTCTTGTGAACTTGTTGGACAATGAATTATGCTTCGTTTGGATGTTTTTGATGTGTGTTTTGAGTGCTCTAACAGTCTGACCTCGGAGTACACATGATGGCATTGCATTAACACATCCAACATGTCGATTCTGGAGTAACCAAGCTGGTGACGCTCGTCACCGGATCCTTCGCGAGGTACCACTTTTCCACCTTGGTTTTACACGTTCTCATGCTTCATTTTAACCAACTCTTGGCTTAATAACACTGGGGACAGTGTTGTTTATGTCTTGGGGAGGTGGTTACTGACGTTGTGTGCTTTGTGTCATGTTTATAGAGTCTTAAAGTTGAGTCAAAAACCTGTTTTTATAGAGTCAAAATTTTGAAACTGTCAGTTTTTCTTGGAACTAACCATAGGACGTTTTTGCTAATAAGAACCATTGCCACAGTAGTTGATTACAAGTCTCATTAAGCTGAAAGTCATAGGTAGATCAGTCTAGCAATGAAGGTTTAGGTTCTTCGAGAATCTGGAAAATTTGTTGTTAACTCCACCTTAATGAACTTTAAGCTGCTTATCTTGGTGATTGATTCTTATTGATCTTGATTCTCTCTTTCAGCACTGACAATAAGGTTAAGATACAGTCTCTCTTTGATCTTCCCAGATGTAGTTTTTAAGAAATTAAGTCCAAAGAATGGTGCATTCATGACCATGTCTCCTCACAAGGAACAACAGTAATGAACACACTCAAGAATCTGTCTCCTCACAAGGAACACAAGTATTGAGTAGCACCATTTCTTAGACTGAAAAAGTTGAGAAAAAGAAGTGAAAAATCAAAAATATTTAAAGGAAAAGATCAAGAGAAGAGAAAATAGGAGAGCTGTGTTGAGATTGATTTGTTCAGTTGTTTATGAGGGGAAAAGAGTCTGTAAAGTGATTGAGATGATAGAGCCTTGGTGAGATTTCACACTTAGATAAAAAATAAGGACTTAACAGTAGAAATTTCGGATTTCTTGAAGGGATTTGAATTGGACTTGAGAGATTTGCTAAGCTTGTGATGATTAGGCTGAAATTTGATCTTGTGTTGACTTTGTGGTATGTGGATTAGAAAGTTCTAACTAGTGTGGTGTTCCTGATGTCTAACTGACTATTTCTTGTTTTTAAACCTCGACCTTATTCTCTGTCTGTTGTTTGCTTGAGGGCAAGCAAAAGCTAAGTCTGGGGGAGTTGATATATCATGGTTTTTAACCATGATATAAGTCCTTTTTATTGAGTCTTTTTGGTCTTTTTAGAGTCCTAGAAGAGTATTTGCAGGTTATAGCATGTCTGGAGCATAACTAGAGATATTGGAGCTTTTTGGAGCATTGCAAGTTGAAGCCACGAAATGCCTAGCTCGGGAAGAAAAGTATGCATATGGGTGACGCTCGTCACCAACCTGGTGACCCTCATCACCCATAAAGGAAGGGGTCGTGGCTGTTTTCTAAAAGATAGAGGATTATTTGCAATTTTGGTCCAGAAGTTCCAATATTTGCAAAAAGGCCCCAGATCGTGTTTTAGCTTGTATATTAGGTTTTTTCAGCCATTCTTTTGGCAGATATCTTGTATCTTATTATTTTAGAGAGCTTGAGAGAGAGATTTGTAGCAGAGCTTTTGGAGAGACAAATCAGACTCCTTCAGAGCAGATTTCGAACTCCTTCATCTTTACTTCTTATTTCTTTTATGCAATCTATTCTCTTCATGATGTTTTCTCAAATCACCATTTCTGAGTAGTTTGTTAGTTAAGTTAGGGCTTTTTCAAGGGTTGAAGAAGAGATTGTAGAATCGCAATTCTGTTAGGAACATCTTTTGGTTTTTCATCTCTGTTTGCTTTAAAATCGAATTTCTGAGAAACATCATCTAGGAATCCGAAAATCTTAGGTTGTTATATATATGTGAGAGCATTATTCATAACCTGAACTAGTATTTGATGAGCAAAACAACTTAGTGCAAAGAGATTTGGGTTAGGAGTTTTGTAAACAATTGAATCTGATCATTCCTGCATGCTTAGGTTGTTAGGGTTTGCAAAGAGATTTGAAACTCTGTGATTTAGGCATAGATAACTTTTGCAATGAGAATTGATTAGTTATACATCAGTGATTCATGTTTAAAACGGTTCTTAATCATTCCTGGTTTCATGCATTCTACATTCTTGGATTCAACCTGCGAACTGTCCTGACTTAGCGCTTTTAGTCTTCTGAAACTTAGATCATCTTACAAAATCGTTTGCTTACTTTTATTCATTCATTCGCATTACATACATCATATCCTGCTTAGCTTAATCTGAACCTACATTCGATAGTGTAGTCTGTATTACTTCCTTGGTATTCGATAACCCCTTATACTACAAATGCTTTGTTGTGCACTTGCAGTAGTTTTATTTGGGTAAAACCTGAGCCCTATCACATTTACACAACATTATTGAGATATATAATCAAAAAGTAAGTATTTGAATATGTAAACCTTAAATAAAGAAAAAATATAGTAATATTAAGAAAAGAAAATAAAACATCAATTCTCTAAATCAAACATATTCATATCAAAGTTGGATAATTTGATATGTGTCATCTTTATGATTTTACTTAATCAAATTTATAATTTTATAAAACAAAAAATAGGAAAAAACTTTATATTATATTTTTATTTTATATAATATTTTAACAGATATTAACCAAAAATAAATTAAATCAAATCATTAATACGATATGGATATGTTCGTTTAATAAATTAAATCAAATCAAATAAAATAAATTAAATCAAATCATTAATACGATATGCACATAGCAGGTTGTAAGCTTATTGTGAAAATAAAAAATGATGATAATGCATCAATAATTTATAATATATTTTGTAAGACTATTATGGCTAAAACTAAAAAAAAAAATAAAAAAATTTCATTTTGCAAAATAGTTTTCACATTATTAAAAAGTACATAATCAATATACTAGTTAAAAACTAAATAACTATGATACTTTAAAAATATGAGTATAATACATATGGATTTTTTAATTTACAAAAACTATAAATTGAACAAAATATTAAGTACCTAAAATTCATAACAATATTAAAAATAAAAACATAACATAATTAATTATAAATATAGAGATATTTTCAACAAACAGAAAATAATAA
Organism: Thlaspi arvense; assembly: GCA_911865555.2. Taxonomy (NCBI): domain Eukaryota; kingdom Viridiplantae; phylum Streptophyta; class Magnoliopsida; order Brassicales; family Brassicaceae; genus Thlaspi; species Thlaspi arvense. The sequence goes on from OU466861.1 coordinate 14,030,832, forward strand.
TTAAATAACATGATATATATATATATATAAAACAAATATAATGGTACTTTGATATAGTTTAAAATGAAATCGACCGCTGTTTCTTTTGCCACCACAGGTAATACCCAGTGGTTCGAATGAAATACACACCTTTTTTAATATTTCGAACTAGAATGTGGACCCGCGTCCATGCGCCGCGGGTTTTATATTACAAATAATTAGGTCGTTAAGAATTTTTACATAGCTCTGATCGAAAATAAATTATTCAATCGGCTTCTCTAAAATATATTGGGCTTGCTGTCAAATTAGTGTTTGTTTCTGTATTAAAAATAAGCCAATTGACACTGGATCTCCTTTGAAATAAAACACAAAGACAACGATTTTTCGGTATTTTTTTTTATTTGACGATCAGAATCCAATCTCAGACCATTCATTATCAAAAAAAAAAATCTCAGACTCTTCGTGCGCTATTTTGTATATAGTTCAATCGCCAGATAAACACATTGTGTTCTCATTTTCGATTTTCAGAATTTGTTTTTCTTCCAAAACCAGTGACTATTGAAGATTGATTCGAGAAAATTCCTTGATTTGAAATTTTACAATCAAAGACTTGGGAAGAAGAAATCCTAAAGCCGATTAGTATAATCTACATGCAAAAGGATCTATGGTAGATTTTTGTAAGTACAATGTGATTTGTAGTTCGTTAACAAAATTTTAAGCGTGTCTAAATTTCAATCTAGTAGCTATTTAGGATTAAGATCACTTTTGATTTTCAGATTCAAGTCCTCCTCCATTCGAAGTTGAGACATTTTTTTTAATCTGCTGATTCATTTCTCCATGGTTTGGCAATTACTTGCTACGATTTAATAATAACTCATCAAATCCGTTTTGTAACTTAATTTTTTATTTGTGATTTATTTGGAATCTGCAATCATTCAGGGTTTGGTAGATTTACAGTTTCTACAATCAGTCCAAAACTTGAGCAACTTCAAATAAGCGATTTCATCCTTATGTGGAAAGAACTGTTTATAATTATAAACCTAAATACTTGGAAGATTTTCTTATTCATCCTTAAACATTCATTTGACAATTCAGTGTTATACTCATTTTGATCACACTTAGAGCATGTTGAAATGAAATTCACTTAATTTTTGTAGGAAAGCTGTTGGATTTTACAGGAAAACACTTGTCTGTAATAACCAACTCACGTACAATGACCTGGCTTGGAAAAAAAAGCACTGTCGTGCGGCTGCATCCACCACGCCACGATCATCATCCCCGAGACCTTCTCTAAAATCTGTTTCAACAGATGCAGCTCCGGAGCCACGGAAGAAATCATCTACACAAGATGTTTCCTTCACCTCCTCAATTTGTTCCTCTCGCAAACTCTCCCGCTCCAAGAAGATCTGGTTCTTCTTCAATGGTTGTTCCTCTAATGATTGGCTGCATAGGTGGTGCTGTTCTGCTTCTCCTCATAGCTACCAGCGTGTTCTATCTCAGAAGTAAATGAACCTTCTTAGCTACTGTGAAGAAAATGAAACTTTCACCCGGATATATATCTGATCATTTACATTGTGAGTACTTTGTCATAACCCACTATTTCTCATCTTGTCTAGTTTCTTTAGTGATCTAAATGGGAAGCTATCGATAGAGGTAATTGGTTGGTTATATATGTTGAATTCATTCTGGTATTATAGAGAAATGTGGATACTGTTTTATCCAGTTTGAATCCATCGGAGGGGAATGCATTGGAGAGTCCTCTTTGCTCATCATCTTCATGAACTATATCTGTATAAGAAAGCTAAAAAAAACAACATAGGAGATGATTAATGAATCCTACGGATCAATAAATTATGTCCTGTTGAAATAAATAAACAAAGTTTTTACTCTTTGGTATAAGTTAAATTTTGATTTTGTCTTCAAAAGTTTGAAAAGATTTTCCTACTAAAATGTTTATAGTTGAATGTTTATAATTAATAATCTTCTAAATATGTTTTTTACTACCTGATTGATGAGCAAAACGGGTTTGAATCATTTTGACAAACACTTCTAGACTATTGATTTCTTCATTGTAACACACTTAGGATCTTTATATATCCTCCCTTGTTTTGTAGATAAATGTCATTGTAGATTCTTCACAGACAAAGGATTTTCCGATTCTGTACACAATGAGATTAAGATTTTTGAATGGAAAGCATGTATTTAGATTTCTATAAGACGTTTACTTACACTTTACATTTGATAGAGTCATCTCCAATGGTTGTCCAGATGCTTCTGTGTATTGCTTTCAAGCACGCATGAAGAACTTTTATTTGGATTCGCCAACCTGTTTTGAAAGCTTCATGTCATTAAGATATGTGAACCAAAAGGATTAGCTATCTATTTTGTAGTCGATCTAAACTTCTATTGTAAAGTTTGGGTTTTGTAGTTTTGTTATGATATGAGATATGATCTATTTATACAACAATGATTAGAGAAAATCTTTGTTTAGAATGCAATCTTGGAAGTTAAGTAAATCTTATCAAAAATTAGGAAATCTAGGATTAAATAGAATTTGAATTAAATGTTTTCGTAGCAATCAAGTTGTTTAATCATTCTCAGAATATTCAATTTAACAAATCGGCTATATTTGCACCGAGATTTTGTGAAGATTTCAGAGTTATTGTAAATCTAATTTCAAAAAATATAGAATATTAACATTTAGTCTAAATCTGTTTGAATAATATTCGAAATCACACTTGCTCTAAATTTTCGTTGGTTGGGTTTACTAATGTTGCTATAATGTAAGTTAGAAATTGCTTGGTTTAGTTTTTTCGATGGTTTGGTTTAACTTAACAATGTCATTTTGTATCTTCTTGCATGTTTCAGTCAAGGCGCATTTCTTCTGAAATACTTCATCTTCATTGGTATGTTGCTGTTTGATCTCTTTTGGATAGCCAAGTAAGGTTTTATATCACAATGTGGATCTAAATTTAGTGCTCATATAAAAGAAATGGTAGAGTAAATGATAAATAATCAGGCAAACATTAGATTATCAAGAACATATATTGATGGTAGATTTTATAGATTGATTGGATATACGGAATATACTATCTATTGAAAATGATAATGTATTTGATTTTAATTCGTTGCTAAAGGATATAGTTTAACAGAAAATCTTGTTTGTTAAAAAACAGTATGATTAGTTATGGAAAGAAGGTGTTGTTGTTTAGATTTGAAATAAACATTTTAAACAGATTTAGTTCGGGATTGAAAGTTTAAAAATCAAAAAGATTTTCTTCGATCACCGAGTTCGTATTGAAATCATTTTGATAACATATGGTTTGGTATTCTTTAAGTTAAGACATTAGTTACACTTGATTAGAAACATATAATGTGCGTTTTTGGTTGATAGGACTTTGGAAAACAATCAGAGATAATGTATTAGCAGTGATTGTTAAGTAGTGTTTTGTTTGTTGTGTGTTGATCGAAGCAGGTACAAAACGGTTCAACAAATGGTTGAAAGTCGCACATATACAGCTTCTCAGGCTAATTTACTTATCGTTAATCAATAACTGTTAGTACAATTTACATAGTTTATACATAATATTGATATAAATTCATTAATGGCAATTGATGTAAATAACACGTTAAGTAAATGTTAGTTTTTAAAAATGATCCTCTTTCAATAGTATAGATATAATAAACTGTAAATAATAAATATACTATATAAATGGTTCATATAAATATATAGTAGATATTTAAGAGAATGTTAAAATAAATTAATAATCTTTTTTTTCTTAAGATTAAATAAAAATTAGTTGATAAAATAATTGATTTATTTCATAAAATAATTTTAGAATATTTCTTATTTATAAAATGAGTTAAAGTATAATTAGTTTTCTAGTTTAATAAACATTAGCAAAAAAATAATTAGACTAGATAAATTTATTATAATTATCATTTATATATAATGACGAAAATATGAATAAATTTTGTTAGATTTGGAAAGAGTTTATATATTTAGAACATTTATTAAATTTTTTATTATAATGACTTTGATATAAATACTTGTTTTATTATATATTACACTTATAATTAGTATTATTTATACAATGAGTGGAGATGTGTTTATATAATTTTATCAAAATTTCAAAAATTTCAGATGTAGATTTTGCATATGTAATGACAGAGACAAGAATAAACAACAAATATTTAGAACCTGACGCAAATGACACACACAGCTGGAGTAACAGATAGAGAGCATATGACGTAAATTAATAAGCAATGTTTTGAAACCTGACCCGGATCGGGCGGTTCGTTCGGTTAAACCGGGACCCGGTCACTCATCCAGGTCGTATCTACTCTTAAAATCTGAAATTTATTAACATGGTAAAATCCAGAAAAATTCAAAAGTAACTCATGACCCAGTGATCTGTTAACCCAGTTAAACCAGTAATTTTTTTTTATAAAAAAACTTTTTATTATAAATAATCCCTAATTAAATTATAGGATTTTGTTATTTTCTGACTTTTGTCGAGTTTTAAGATTTGTAATTTGTAATGAATTTTGTTTTCAGCTGCTTGTGTTATGTTTTGAACAATTAATATTATATTTTTATATTTAAATCTATTTTTCTATCTTTAAAACTGTATAATATATGTATTATATAGAAATTTATTAATTAGTTAATTCGGAGTTGACCTGGATCAACCCAGATAAACCCGAAAACCCAGTGACCCGATAGACATTTCAGTTTGTTTTCTGGATCGGGTTTCAAAACATTGCAAAAAAGAGACAACATTGCAGATATGTTTTGGCAAAATCAAACTACTCGATAATTTTTTTAGTAGTATTTTTCTTTCTTTAATCATTAAACATTTTTTTGTATTAATATTTATGATATTTAATATTCATATAAAAAAATTTTATATCACTAAATAAATAAAAATATATTTATAATAATGATAATATTATTTTTATTTATATTTATTTAGTTTTTAAATTCTATACATCCAAATCCAATTTAAAATTTTATAATAATCGGTTGATACTCGAAATACTCTACCTAATCCGAGCGAGTAACCCGAAATCCCGAATGACTAACCTTTCCAAAAACATATTTCATATGTCCTATTTTTTTTTTTTTGATCAGTTACATGTCTAAATTCTGATTTTAGCATTGGAGAATAAACATAAAGATAATCTCTTCTCATTCCGTCACATTTGCTATGACCCATCCTCTAATGTTTGAATCTGCCCGTTGAATTCATAATGTTTTAAACTGATTCACCTAACACCTGTAAATTATTCCCGAATAGATAACATAGTTGTGTAAATATTGAATAACAATATAGATTCTAATTATCCAAAAAGATTGTTGAAGATTTAATTTATTTTGGTGTAATTCTTTATTTCTTAATATTCTTCAAACTTTTATTATTTATTTGTTTTAGATATTATTAATAGTGTATTTTACAAGATCATATTTATTCTTTTGAAAAAAAAATATTTTTTAATATAATTATTAAAAAAAAACTCGCGTTAGACACGAGTATTTATTTAGTTACCACTAACTTTTTCTGACTCTAAACAAATCTTATAAAAACAAAGACCAAAAAAAAGCTAAACAACAAAACTACATAATTTTTTTTTCAAAACACAATTTCAAAGACTCGGGTTCTATTTATAACCACACAAACAAAAACAAAGACTTTTTTTTTTATTATTACAGATTTGCTAGTTTCTTGGCTTATATTCATGAATACGACTACCTACATGAGCGATTGCGCAGAATCATTATTCAACATCTCCTCTGATGGATTGTGGGAGAGCCTAAAATCTCCTGATGTAGTTTTTGGGTACTCGCTACCTCTATTAGAGATTCAGATGTTACTCATATTCATCTTCATCTCATATGTTCCTCAGACGCATCGGCATTTCCCAGATTGCTTCCTACATGATCGTAAGTTCACAAAACAAAAAACAAAAAGTATCTTTATCTTGTTCCTATTTGTTTTAAAATCAGTAGATAAATTGTAGTAATTTGTCTATTCGCACAATTTGATATATATAAAAAAACTTAATTGTATTTGCCTCAATTCGTCTTCTCTATAAATTTTAATCGATTTCTTCTAAACCTGTTCCCGTGAATTCACAACACCTTCCATACGTAAGTTGACAAGCACAAGAGGAAAAGAAAACTAAATGTAACTTGATACGAAAGTAAATTGTTTAACAGGGATCATGCGTGCTATTCAAGATTGTCTAATTTCGAGAAAAAAGTGATTTCACATTCATAACTCTATAAATTTATATGTAGGCTGGACTGATTCTAGGGCCTCAGCTTTTTGATGTACTGGGAAAATCTTCAGGGAAACTATCTATGGATCCTGCGTTTGATGGAAACGCGACCTTAAGAAGCATCTCAGTGTTTGGAACCATAATGTTTACGTTTTTGATGACGGTTAGAACCAGCCGGCGAGGAGCGTTTAGTAGCGGAAAACTGCCCGTTGTGATTGGGACCTTGTCCTTCTTTGCTCCTCTGTTCGGTCTCACTTTTAAGAATCTCTTCTCGGACAGCATCGACTCTCATTACATGACTCCAGAAACAGCACTAGGCGAGCGCATAGTGATCGTCATAACCCAATCTTCGATACTTTTGCCTTCAACAACATATATCTTGCTAGAGCTCAAGATACTCAACTCTGAGATCGGTCGCCTTGCAATGTCTGCATGTGTCATAAACGACATATTGGGGATCATTGCCATAGTTATCACCTCTGTCCAGGCAACGTACACGAATATTTCACATATGACAGCCTATCGTGACGCAATCGCAGTGGTCATCTTCGTTCTCATCGTGTTTCTTGTTTTTAAGCCGATTGTGCAATGGATCATTAACCAAACACCGGAAGGCAAGCCCGTGAAGAAAAAGTACGTTCACGCCATGACTTTGGCTGCATTGGGTTCCTCTTATTATTCTATGTTATTCAACTTTAAATATGTCTTGGGACCATTAGTGATTGGTCTCATAATACCGGAGGGTCCACCATTAGGGTCCGCATTGGAGGCTAAGTACGAGAAACTCACAATGAACGTGTTCCTACCAATCACGATCATAGTTAGCGTGATGAGATGTGATGGAATAAGGATCTTTAGCGAGTTCAATCACATCGTCTACAACGTCTTCCTAACGGTTCTAACACTTATCCTAAAATTGATCGCATGCCTTGCACCTTGCTTGTACTTCAAGTTACCTCTCAACCAATCCCTAGCTGTTTCCATCATCTTGAGCTACAAAAGTTTCTCTGATTTCGTTCTCTATGAATCCGTATTAGACGACAAGGTAACCTTCTAATCCAAAAGCAATATGTATATAATCATAATTGGTTTTTTTTTTTGCGTGATAGAAAGGTATAACTATATGGTTTGTTTTGCAGTATATATCCCAGGCAACGTACGCGTTCTTGATCATTTATTCGTTAATAAATGCTGGGATTGTACCTGTTGTCATAAGAAGCTTGTACGATCCGAAACGGAAGTATCTTAACTATCAAAAAAGAAACATATTGAATTTGGAACCAAGCTCCGATCTCCGTATTCTAACTTGTTTGCACAAACCAGAGAATATCTCACACACCATTGCATTCCTCCAATTGTTATCCTCACCGAATCTTGATTTACCTATCGTGGTCACGGTTCTCCACCTCGTGAAGCTCGTTGGTCAGATCAACCCCATCATGATTTCAAACAACAAGAAGTCCAAAGGAATTCACAACAACTCCTACATCCATACCGCAAATCTTGCCTTTAGACAGTTCATGTTAGAGAGCTTGAAGTCCGTAACTGTGACTACATTTACCGCTTTCTCATATGAGAAGATGATGCACGAGGACATCTGCACGCTCGCACTTGACCAGACGAGTTCAATTATTATCGTCCCTTCAGGGAGGACATGGACAATAGATGGGATGTTCGAGTCCGACGATGATGCCATACGGAGTCTCAACCTCTCATTACTCGACCGTGCGCCTTGTTCCATTGGAATCCTAATCGACCGTGGACATTTCTCACGTAAAAGGAATGTAACGAGCCAGAAAAATTACACCATCAATGTATGTGTAATTTTCATTGGAGGCAAAGATGATAGGGAAGCATTATCAGTGGTGAAGAGGATGAAACATAACCCGAGGGTTCATGTAACCGTGATCAGACTCTTATTCAACCAAGAAGTGGAGTCAGCGAACTGAGAGTACATTCTTGATAATGAGAGCTTAAAGGATTTCAAGACTACAGAGGATATAAAAAATGTTGATTATACAGAAAGGGTTGTGACTAGTAGTATTGAGGTGGCAAGCATCGTCCGATTGCTCGACGGAGAGCATGATCTTATGGTTGTTGGGAGAGATCAAGGAATGGCATCACCAGATCTCTCAGGACTAACAGAGTGGGTCCAACTTCCAGAGTTAGGTGTCATTGGAGATTTGCTAGCGGCTAAAGAGCTAAGCTCTAAGGTCTCTGTTTTGGTAGTTCAACAACAAAAACAAGCGTGACCGCAAGACTATGTACTCTCTTAAAACAAGCGTCTAGAATTTTGTAACTTTGATCCCGATTCGTTCATTTGTTTAAATATTTACTTAGATATATATGTGTATATAACTTGATTATCTTCTTTTCACATCGTTCTAAATTTATATTGAAATCAATATTATATTAAGGCTATATTTGAAATGGAAATGAACTAAAGTAATATACAAAACATTTGTGAGTCACTTCGCTTATTGCCAATTGATTTTAAGTTGAATATGTATAATTTGTTTCCTCTTCAACGCCTCTTTAAACAATGAGTTTTACACGCTCTTCAAGACACTTCCTACGGCTACAAAAGTTTTTGTAACACGAGTTTCTGGTATTTTCTTGATAGGGTTTTTCTTAGGGTTTCTGGTATGTTCTTGATAGGCTTCCATGTGGGAGTTTCTTCTTATTCACTCCATTTTGATTTCCAAAAAAAGCTGATGATTTGAAGTGTGACACCCGATTCCGATAATATAAACCGAACCGGCTATGTCAAGATAACCGTTTATGCTAGAAGCCAAATGCGTTAAACTTTTTACAAGTACTAGGCAATCAAACAATTACATAAGAGATCCAAACAATAATTAAACAAGCAATGCGTTTCAAACACAAGTAAATGTTCGTTTTAAGTCTCCTGCAACTTCAGTTTCAAAACCCTAAACACATCTAGGCGATCACATATCAAACAGCAACCTAATATGACCTAACTGGCACTCAGTTCTAAAACAGAAAGTAGTTTTTGTTTGGTTTAAACCCAAACTAGACATTCGGAAAAGCAGAGTACACAATTTTCAAGCACAGATTCATCCTTACCTTGGCCTAGGTGGCGAAGGAAGTAGCGAGGGGAGGTATGGAGAAGAGAAAGAGGCGGGGTGATCAACGGGGGCTAACCACGCTGGGTTAATCCGCCTTCCGGGCTGCTGCTGCGGCAGCGCGTGACTCCGGGAAGACTCCTGCTCATCATCAATGTGAAACACCGGGATGTGGCGGCTGGACGGAGCAGCAACGGGTCCATCCCGAAGGTGGTGGACTCGCGGCTCCTTCACGGCGGCGGCAGATGACGATGACTGCTCCGGGAAGCAGCTGGAGCGATCATCCGAGGGCGGCGAAGATGAACGGCAGGATATGGTGAGGAGAGAGGAAGCAGCGATGAGAGAGAAAGATAGAGGGAGAAATAGTGGAGAGAGAGTACTCGGCACCGGAAAGAGAGAGAGAAGAGAGTTCTAAGGTTTCTCAGTTCTCTGAAAGTTTAGAATGAAGAAAAAGAATGGGAAGGGATCGCTATTTATACCCAATAGGAGACTTAGGTAAAAAGTAAAGATAACCACGAAAAAAAAAAGATAATTATGAATAAGAATATTCACAATTCTTTTAGGAAAAGATTTAGTAATATCACATTAAAAATATAATATTTATCTAAATCAGGAATATTTATCTCTCGAAAGGAAAAATAAATATCGAGAAATGGGAATTGGGCTTAAACCGTCTTAGTTCGGGATTGAATTTTCAAACGGGCCTGGTTTGAAAAACTGGGTCATTACAGTTCTCCCTCCCTTAACGAGAATTCATCCCGAATTCTAAAGCATGAACCTCCACGGCCGGCATAAAGCGATGAGGAAGACTTGGAAGTCATACCAAAAAAGGCTAAATCGAAATGTTCATAGAACGGAAGACTCGGGAAACCATCATTTTTAAGCAAGCAAATTTTTTTATTAAAATAAATCAAGCAATCAATCAACATAGAATATGACTCTTAAATCTAATGCATAAATTAAAAATAAATTAATTTCTAAAATAAAAATGAATCCCCCCTCCAATATCCCAAAAGCGTAGCCCTAATCTAGATAGTCTTCAAGCAGCTTCTCCTAGACACGTCTCGGGTCGTAGTCGTTGTCGCCGGGGACCTTGCATTTAGACGGGTCCGACTCATAGTCACCCTCTTCCTGCTGCCTCCATTCCTCCTCGATATCCTGCTCGACCAGCCGAGCCAGGTTAGTGACTTGGCTGATACCCCGAACGAGTCCGTCTTCCTCGGGGTAAGGTACACTCCCGCGGATTTCCGGTCTCAGCCCTTCTCGGAATGCTAATGCAGCATGAAGAGTACAACAGATTTCTCTGCCACTCTCATTCAGGTCCTGAAAGAAGGCCCTTTTGTACTGCTCCACAAAACGTCCACCCTGGGTTGCCCGGGGGTAAGACGGCTGAACATCCGACCTAACATATAATACGGGGTTCTTGCAGGGACGTCCGCGCTTACGTGTTGGCTGGACATGTTGGGCCATCACTCTACAAGAAGAGGATCGACACGTGCCCCGAGCTTGAACAGCTTCGAGCACGTCGGTCGCTAGCGCAGAACATGCGTTCACCTCATCCTGAGTGGGCATCCGAGCGGGTCGGGCGAGTCTAGCAGGAACCATGAGAATCGGAGTGGTCCGTTTCCGGGCTGTCTCGCGGGTATGAGCCCTGTTTGGCATGGGAAAGAAAAGCTAAGAGTCAGATGTCAAGTATGCATAGGTGTGAGTCATCAAACAGTTGTAAAGTGAGCTAAGTGCGCACATAGGATTCACAACACTAAAACTTTTTAGGACCGACCCTTCGGGACAGAACCGAAGAGTCTTAACCTTGGCTCTGATACCAAACTTGTGACACCCGATTCTGATAATATAAACCGAACCGGCAATGTCAAGATAACTGTCTACGCTAGAAGCCAAACGTGTTATCCTTTTTACAAGTACTAGGCGATCACACAATCATAGAAGAGATCCAAACAACAATCAAACAAGCAAGGTGTTTCAAACACAAGTAAATGTTCGTTTTAACTCTCCTGCAACTTCAGTTTAAAAACCCTAAACACATCTAGGCGATCACATATCAAACAGCAACCTAATATGACCTTACTGGGACTCAGTTCTAAAGCAGAAAGTAGTTTGTGCTTGGTTTAACCTCAAACTAGACATTCGGAAAAGCAGAGTACACAATATTCAAGCACAGATTCATCCTCACCTTGGCCTAGGTGGCGAAGGAAGTGGCGAGGGGAGGTATGGAGAAGAGAAGGAGGCGAGGTGATTAACGGTGGCTAACCACGCCGGGTTAATCAACCTTTCAGGCTGCTGCTGCGGCGGCGCGTGACTCCGGGAAGACTCCTGCTCATCATCGATGTGAAACACCGGGATGGGGCGGCTGGACGGAGCGGCAACGGGTCCATCCCGAAAGTGGTGGACTTGCGGCTCCTCCACAGCGGTGGCGGATGACGATGGCTGTTTCGGGAAGCGGCTGGAGCGATCATCCGAGGGCGGCAAAGATGAACGGCGGGACACGGTGAGGAGAGAGAGGAAGCGGCGATGAGAGAGAAAGAAAGAGGAGAGAGAAATGGTGGAGATAGAGTACTCGGCGCTGGAAAGAGAGAGAGAAGAGAGTTGTAGGGTTTCTCAGTTCTATGAAAGTTTAGAATGAAGAATAAGAATGGGAATGCCTCTCTATTTATACCCAATGGGAGACTTGGGTAAAAAGTAAAGATAACCACGGAAAAAAAAGTATAATTATGAATAAGAATATTCATAATTCTTTTAGGAAAATGTTCATTAATATCACATTAAAATTGTAATATTTATCTAAACCAGGAATATTTATCTTTTCAAAGGAAAAAGAAATATCGAGAAATGGAAATTGGGCTTAAACTATTTTAGTTCGGGATTGAATTTTCCAAACGGGCCTGGTTGTAAAAACCGGGTCGTTACATGAAGAGAATCATAGAGGATAACATTTGTTTGACGACTGAGGTGTTCAACAAAATTAGTCATACGTACGAAGGGAGTGTATCCGTTACACCCAAAGTATTTGACGGTCACATTTAAGATCACGATCGGATGATATGTGGCTACACAATTTCAGCAATATTATCGATGGAGAAATGAGATTTTGAAGGAGAAGACGCAAGAAATGCTTCCTCACATAGCTATTTTTTTGGTTTTTGGTTCATTAGGTGAAACTTCTCGACCAGATTTGAAAACTGCTTCGGTTATTGGTTCAGTTCAGTTCCAGATAGCTGTTCAGTTACTCGTTTTAAAAAGAAACCAAAATTATATCAAACCAAAAATTTAAACTATAAAAAATTTAACCAAATTTATTTGAATTTGTCCGAATTAAACTGAATTTAAACAACAATTCAGATATTTTGGTTAGTTCGTTATTTGAAATCCAACAACCGAATAACCTCTAGAACTAAACTGAACCCAACCATATTATGTTTCGGTTAGTTTCATTTGAATTTTTAAAATCTGAACTACCCAAGAAACCGAAGAACCAACCCGAATCGGATCCAAAGAACCACAATCTTGGTGCTTAGAAAAAATGATCTCATGTATATATTAAAATGAAATAATATTCAGATATTTATGCATCATTACAATGAGGTACGCACGTGTTTTTTTTTTCTTGCATGCGGTTAATTTTCAGAGCCCAATTTTTTTTGTTTACAATAGGGAGAAAATGTTTTAAAATGACTTAGAATGATAAAATGGAAAAACTGTCATTTTAATTCTAAATTTTCAAATTTCGCTTACTTAAATCTTCAACTCTCAAAACACGTTTTAAACAACAAATTTGTTTGGATGACTACCATTTAAATCTCAAAGTTATGTTGACTCGGCCCATTTAAACACGTTATCTCGAGTAACAGATCAATTAAACGGACTAAATTTCTGTTAAACTCATCGTTAGATAGAAAATGACGCCGTTTTAAGAAATAGAAAAGCCTCAAATCGAGCAATGAAATCCCTAAATCAGAAACTCAATCCTTAACTCTCTCAATCTCTCATTCAATCTCTCTCTTGATCTCTCCTCTCATTCAATCTCTCTCTCGATTCTTCTCTTCTCATTCAATCTCTCACTCAATCCCTAACTCTCTCAATCTCTCATTCAATCTCTCTCGCGATCTCTCCTCTCATTCAATCTCTCTCTCGATTCTTCTCTTCTCATTCAATCTCTCTCTTGATTCTTCTCTTGATTAATACTCAAATCGATTTTCACCATCTCTCTTTGTCTTCCTATTCCAACGAATTTCACTTCTAACCGTGGCTTTCCTTCGAAATGTGGGTGTGGAATGGATGTAATCATCTTGACATCTAAAACACAAGAGAATCCTGGACGGCCATTTTTTGGTTGTGTAAGCAAAAGAGACGTAAGGGTTTGTTCAAGCGCAAGAGATGTAAGTTTCTGATACTGTTTCTGCTGTATATGTTTTTACATTATTGAATTAAAATGGGATTGAAACCGAGAGATATAATAGCGATTTTATTTGTTTACGAAATAAGAGCATTTGTTTAAGTGTGTCGAAAATGCTGTGTTTGAAGAGGTTCAAGATGGTCTACTAAAGCTAGGAAGCATCGAAACAGAGATTTGCAATACCAAATCTGAGGTTGAAGAGTTAAAAGAATTTTATTAAAGAATTAACGGAAGAGATAATGTGGACCAAAAAAGAAATTAAGAAGTACAAGGTGATGAACATGTGGTGTTGTGTGTGCCTTTTCTTTATGACCATTGCCATTGTTATCTTGATGGTGGTTGGTAAAGCAAAGGAATCAAAAATTGTTGTTGGTTAGTAGTGTGAGAAGAGTGATTTATATAGCTTTTGTTAGATATGGAGGATTATTGATGAGTTTCATTTGGATTTACGGCTTTTGGATTTGCTTTATGTATGATTATGAATTTGTGGCATTTAGATGTTTATGTATGATTTGAATTTGTGGCATTTGGATCAACTTTATGATTTGAACTTGTAGGTTTTGGATATTGTTTTGTTTGTTCAGTTGTGTTTCTTGTACAAGATGAGTTTTTTTGTAATGTTAGAGTGATTGAATGAGAGTAAGATGAGAACAAGATGTTACAAGTTTGGCCATGACATGAAAGTAAAAAAATATGAGAATAAGCCACAAATAAGAAAGAAAACATGTTGGCAAAGATTGTTTCACAATTTGACACAAAATATCGACAAGAACACAACAAACCATGTTCTTAAATGAGAAACCATAACCATGTTCATAACTGAAAATCCGACTAAACAAAAACAACAAACCAAAATGCCAACAAAATAAAACCAACAAACCATGTTCCCATCTAAATAAATAGACCATCAAACCATGTTCCCATCAACAACAATCAAGGCCGACAATAGCCATCAACTCCCATCCGAAACACAAAGAAGTTAGTGTAATCACTGAAACCATGTTTGCCAACCTTGAGATCCTTGTGGCCATGAATCTTCATCCTGAGATCCATGAGCTTCTCTTTGTGACCCTCTTTGTGATCCATGAGCTTGTCTTTGTGATCCGTGAGCTTGTCTTTGTGATTCTCCTTGTGCTTGTGGTTGTGATCCATGAGCTTCTCTTTGTGACCCTCTTTGTGGTTGTGATTCTTCTTGTGATTGTGCAACTTATTGTGAAAGTTGTGGCTGTGAAACTCCTTTTGTTTCTCCTTCCTATTCACATAAACAAAAAAGTATAAAACGATCAATGAGTATGCAATTATTCAGTAATATTTCACAATAAATAATGAGTCAAACCTGATATTTTCTTGGTCGACCTCTTGGTCTTTTTGTTGGAGGCTCAACAACCGGATTTTCACAACTTTGCTTGTTGTGTCCCTCTTGCAGGCAGTTTGATCATGTCATCACTCTACGGACACGTGATAACTTGGTAGTGCTTGAAGAAGCAGCAGTTTCGTTCACTCCTTTTCTCCTTGCATAGTTGCTTGGTCTACCAAGGTTACCCTTTCTCCATGGTGGTGGCAAGACAGGTAGTCTATTTAATTTAGGCCATAGCTTCATGCCTTGCACAGGCCTAATACCATCTCTATACGTTTCCCACCACATTAGTGTTGTGTAGAAGTCATTGACATAGTCTTCAACCTTCTTTTTCTTTGCTATGATAACATGTGCTGCATGAACACATGGTATACCAATCATTTGCCATTTCCTGCAACCACACGTCAGCGTATTCATATCTACACGATAGCCAACACCATTCAACTCAACCTCATGTAAATCGTTCCTCGTCATATGTCTGATGCAATGCTGGGCCCCTGCGATCATCTTTTCTATCTCAGCATGGGCTCTCTTAGTGAATTCTGTCTTTAATCTTTGTGCAATAATGAACCTCTTTTCATTATGCATCATACACTGTCGCCTAATCTCTTCTAACAAGTCTAACAGAGGTTTTTTCCTTGCTTGGCGAATGGTTCTATTGAATGATTCACTCAGGTTGTTCAAGACATCATTGCAAAAAGAACCAATCCTAAAGAAAGCCCTACACCACGATGGAGGATTGTACCTTTCTAATGCATCCATATGATCTCTATATTCTGCTGTTGTATAGCTGCATGCTATTTTCCAGAACAGCCTTTGGAGCTCTCGGTCGTGACTGTCTCTCTTCCAATTCTCCATAATGTGTCTAACACACTGCCTATGTTTAGCTTGTGGAAGAACATTCCTCACAACATTGACAATACTCTGCAAAATACAACATGACACCGTGAGATAAAAAGCAAAGGAAAAGCAAAATGTGAGATGTATAACAAAAGCATTATGCAAGATTCAAATCCGAGCTTTATCTGACATTATTGCAACATCTCTTCCTTCGCCAAGATTCAAACTTTCTGATAAACACTTTATTTGCAGGGGTTTAATTGCAGTGAGGTTATCAAACTCAAATGCAAGACATGTTGTAGTACAGCAAGCAAGAGAGAGTCAATCCATGCCTAGGATGATAGAGGATGCACAGAGAATACAAGGACTAATGCAAATCTAAGCGAAATGAGATGATTTATGAGAAAATCTTTAAAAACTAGATGCAGCAACTTAAATGGAATGAAACCTATTTTAAAAATACTAGAAAGGAAGAAATTACCACGAAAAACAAACATAATAATTAAAGGAGAAAGCTTCGAATTATTAAAATTCGACTAGTGGATCGACCATGAGATCGACCACTAGATCGAGCAGTAACAATCGATCTCGTCTAAAAATGCAAGAACAGTAAAACTAAGGACCAGGATGCTATCAGAGATCAAGCGAAAGACGAGATAAGATGTAAAGATGCTAAGAGAAAGGGCCTAGGGTTAAGATTCATGGTCAGGGGTTTCAAAGGTTCGACCTTGGGTTTAAAACTTTAAATCGACTCACTTGGTGAGGATCTCTAAGCCTTGAAAACTAAGCAAGATCTATCCGTGGCTTTCGGTATAGATCACTCCTTCATCCTCTCCTCCAAACCCATGGCTTTTGGTGGAAAGAGAGGTCGAAGGGCAAGGAAAACAGATTTCAAACGAATGGCTTAACTAATCCCCCAAACTTCCATGGCTTTTGGGAAGGGGTAACTAGTCTCTAAGGTGTGATCATCCGAGGCTCCTGAACCCTGTCAAGGTAAGGAACCTCTCGGATCATGAAGCTCTTGGCGTGAGAGTCTTCAAGCATTGAGATCTCAACACCTTAGAAGAGATAGCCATTGAAAACGTTTAGAAAAACCCCAAGATCGAAACCCTTTAGACCCCTTAATCCTCTCAACCCCGAACCCAAATAAACTACTCACTACACATAGGGTAAATCAAGCAAAGTATGTAAAGCGAGACGATGAACATGAAAAGAAAACTCGACTGAAACAAAAATGATTCGATTACAAAGCTTAAGAAAAACGCGAGTTCAACAATGGTGTTCTTCACGAAAACGAGAGAGAAAAACATAAAGGAAAAGATAAGGATCTAAAGTTGTTGTGAGAAAAGGACGTCGCCGCCTTCCCAAAATGCTGAAACAAGCTAATGGTCCCCCCCTCGCTAGCGGCCAAAAA
This sequence comes from Thlaspi arvense, assembly GCA_911865555.2. NCBI lineage: Eukaryota > Viridiplantae > Streptophyta > Magnoliopsida > Brassicales > Brassicaceae > Thlaspi > Thlaspi arvense. Next base: position 14,048,201 of record OU466861.1, read on the forward strand.
CGGTTGAAAGGACAGAGATCGATTCCAAGATCGAGTGGTTCTCTCGATCATATCCGGACATCGTGTCTTTGGCTCGATCTGAGTCTCGATCATCATCGGCGAATCGAGTGTTGCATCCGATCTCGGTATCGATCTTCAGCTGGATCGAGTGGTGTACTCGATCTAACTCTCGCTCTGCATGGCGTCATTTACGTCCGTACCATTTGATCGATTGCTTCACTCGATCCTTGTCTCGATCATTCTCCTTGGATCGCCTGGTTGGCTCGATCTTCTGGTCGATCACCTCCTAGATCGACCGGCCATGCTCGATCTGCTCTTTGATCTCTGATCCTTAGCATATATCCGAGCTCCCACGAACTGCTACATCAGCCTCAACATGTCCATGAACCTCCACGACTCCAAAGCAGCCAGAAACAACCTGAATATGATGCAAAATACAAGAAAAATGCGTATGCTGATGCAAGAATGCTCTAGGACCCTAAGTGATGCAATCTAACCTAAAACGTGATACAAATGCATGAAAAGCTAACTAATGAGTATGCAAAATGTATGCAATATGCAATAACATCACTTTCACAGAGATTTTTGACAAACCATTCCCAATTCATATCACTCTCTACTTCCACAACTGCCCAAGCAATTGAGACTATCCTGTTATCTCCATCTGTTCCAATTGCAGCTAGAAGATGGCCTTTGATATCCCATTTTAAGGAAGCACTGTCTATCCCTATGATCGGTCTACATGTTTTCATCCTAGATTCTCTTTGTGACTTAAAGCAAACATAACACCTATAAAACCTTTGCTTGCTCCCTATAGTAGGCCCTGGAATGGTCTCAATCTCGAACTTAGTGTGTGCATTTGACTCAAAAATCTCGGCTTGATAATCCCATACTCGTGCAAAGTGAGCTTCATGACTAGCTTTCTTCTCTCTCATAATTTTTGACTTCGCTGATAAATAAAATTTTATATGGTTGAAATCAAAGCCCAGACCAAGATAATGATGTAATAAAGTGGTAAGCAGTGTCAATCCAGCCTAGGTTGATGAAAGTCACTAAGAATGCAAGAGCAATGCAAAGCTAAGCAGATTTGGGTAAATGGATGAGAAATTTAATGAAAACTAAATGCAAGTACCAAATGACTATGAAAACTATTTTAAAAATCCCTCTGAAGGGTTAACAACTACTAGAAGAAGACTGAAAATTTAAAATGCAAAACTACTAAATACTAAAAATTGAGATTTAAAGGCAGAAAAACAGAGAATTTCTAGCAACTTAGAACAATGACTTTTAAGACTAAAGATGCAAACTTTATGACTAATAAATGATTATTAAGACTTTTAAAATGCTAAAATAGGATTCAAGGTTGAGGGTCATGTTTAAGAGGGTTCAAGATTCAAGCTTTGGGTTTAAAAACATAGATCTACTCATTTGATGAGCTATCTCTAAGCCTTGAGAAGCTAAAGGAGGTTTATCCATGTCATGTGGTATAAACCCTTTCCTCAACCCTTCCTCCAAACCTATAGCGTGTGGTGGAAAGACGGGTCAAAGAACATTAAGCTCAGATCTCAAACAATGGCCTAACTAGCTCCCTAAGCATCCATGGCGTTTGGGAAAGGATGAGCCAGTCTCTTGGATTTGGCTTTAAGGGATTTCTGAATCTGGTCAAGGTAAGAAAAGCCCTGGGATCATAAAGACCTTTCCCAAGACTCTCTAAGCATTAAGACCCCAAATCCAAGAAGAGAAGAGATTAAGAACAAGAAAAGACCAAAGCTTAAACCCTTAAACCCCTTAAATCGCCCCAACCTTAATTCCAAGGAAACTACTCGTTACACATGATTAAAACCGATTGAAATGCAAAAGGAAGAAAGTTAAACATGATTAAGCAATAGCGATTAAGAAAAGTACTTAGATTAGACAAGATTCAATTTTTTACAAAACTAGAAAAGCTTAAGAACTGCAACAATGGCTAATCGCCTAAAGGAAAGCTCGAAAAAGATAAGACAAAGCGTGGTTCTTTGAAAGTGACAATGTTTTTCGCCCAAAATAGGCAAACAAAGAAAATGGTCCCCTCACTAAAATCCAAAAGTAAGCTGGCCGGATAAGGTTATGAGATCGAGCTGAGTAGTCAATCTGATCACTCGATCTTCTTCATGGATCGTCCTCTTTTGCTCGATCTTCGGGTCGATTCTCGGATGATCGAGTCGTGGATCTCGATCTGGCTCTTGTTCTGCATGACTTAGTCCACGTCCGTACTCACAATCGATCACCTTGGTCGATCTTGGTCTTGATCCTCCTTCTTGAAACGGCCTGAGTAACTCAATCTTCTGGTCGATCTCATCTAGATCGACCTGCCTAGCTTGATCCGCACCTCGATCCCGGTTCCTTTGCTGAATGGCTGAGTTCTTCCAAGTGTCCACAAGCTCCTCTTCGATCCTTAGCATGTCCATGCAACCTCCCCAGCTCCCGTGTGTCCAAAACAACCTGAATATGATGCAAGAATGCAAGAAATATGCAAATGCTAATGCAAAGTGCACTTAGGACCTAAAATGAGACAAATGGTGCAAACCTAGCCTATTATGTGAGATGAATGCATGAAAACTAATCTAAATGCATGCTAAATATGCTAAATAATAGAGTATATCAACTCCTCCAAACTTGCCTTTTGCTTGCCCTCTAGCAAACAAAATTCAAGAAAGGAAGAGAGGTTTTAAAAGTGGGAGCTCAAATTCCTTGACAAGTGTTTTTCAAATGAATCAATTCAATGGTCCTAGTTCTTAATCCTAAGATGCAATGCACAAACTCATACTCCAAAGAACTTAGCCATATTCATCACATGTTGAATCTCAAATCATGACTCTCATATCCCAAACAATCCAAGAATCCTATCCTTTAACATTCATTAAGATCAAACCGTGAATCACACTTGTGCACTTTAAAAGCGAATACATTTGGCTTAGGGACAAAGGTTATAAGACAAAGATGATCTCATTCATAAGGGTAAATCAAGCAATGGGTTCTCTCAAAGAAGGTTGAACTTATGCATAATGCTAAAGGTAAAGACATATGGTGCATATATGAATAGACTCTCATCTACCCATATACACTAACAATGATCCTAATTCCTCTCTCATTTTTTTTTTTCTTTTTAAGCTCACTCACCATCATATCATCAAGGCAAGTCGCCTAACAAAACCCAAATAAAAAAAACAACATTTTAAAATCCTTTTAAGGCTAGTGGCAAAGCCAAAAACATACTTAGCTCTTTTCAATACTTTGATAGCTCTCTTCTCATAGATTTTTTTTTTAACTTTTTGTTTTTTCTCTTCTCTTTTCTTTTTGAGAGCTATCTTCATTTTCAAACTAGAGCTTTCATTTTAAACATAAGACCTACCACTTAAAACCATTTATTTCTCTTTTGTTCAAACCCCAAACACAAAATCTTTTCAAAACGAAACCAAAGCAAAACAACTCCCATGAATTCCCGCCCTAACCTAAGCGTAAAACTAGCTTCAAATTGCAAAGCTAATATCAATATGAGAGCCTAATCATGTCGCCTAAACCTAACATTTAATGCCAAGTTCAAACCAAAAATAAGGCCTCACAATGATGTCACACAAGAAAATTGGTTTGAAAGGAAGGTAAGGGTCAAGGTGGGAAGTTCTATTCAGGCTTACAAAAGAGTGGTGAAAGGGATAAGAAAGCCTAAATATGTATATGTGATCCATGTATCCTTTTTCAAATGCACAAGTATGATAATTCAAAGATTCAAATTAAGGTTACACTTATTAGGAAAGAATTCAATTCATGAATGTTCAAGTTAAGCCACGAAAATCAAAACAAATGATCCAAATATGGTTAGAGCTTACTCTGGTATGTACAATGCATCAAAGAACTACTAACTAGGGCCTTGAAACAATTCATGAGCTTAAAACACTTTTCAAGAAAAATTAATATCATTGCTCCCTATGCAAGTGTAAACAACCTAAATGACAAAATTCTAGACTCAATCCTACAATGTATGATAATGCAAATACAAGCTACATGATTTTTTTTGAAAATTTTGAAAATTTTAATGATTTTTTGTGTGTTTTTCTATGCCTTAGATGATGCAATGCAAGACTCAAGGATGATAACAAAAATAAGAACCAAATAAAACAAGTCAAAGCACACACTCCCCCAAACTTGAATGACACCGTCTCGGTGGCAAACAAATTCAAGAGGAGTTCAAAAAAAAAACTCAAAGCAAAAATAAGAAAAAATGCATGTTATTTACAAGGTTGTGTGTGGTACCTCGGAGCTAGACACGGCTGGAGCTTGAGGATGCTCCAGACTTCCTGCTCTTTCTAGGAGTGTCGTGGGTGATCGGTGATCTCCTTGCCCTTCTCCTTGCTTGTGCCTTCATGTAGAGAGCGGCGTGCAGCTTGGTTGCTTCCTTGAGGCTCACGGATCTCTATACCACCGGTGAATCTCCTCCTCTTCTCCGGCTGCTCAACCTCCTCACTTGAAGACGGATCAGATGAGCTTCCTTGTAGATCCTTGATCTTCTTGGAAATCTTCTTGATCATCTTGCTCTGCCATTTGTTGATCTTGCGCTGAACCTCCACAACCGATGCAAGAAACTTCTCGGCTTTTGTTCTCGGCTCATAATCAAATTTTGGGAGGTCAAATCTCGCTGGCATCACGGCATCTGAGGGAGGCGACTCTGATGGTGCACGAGGGATCTGAGGTGGTGCAGCTGTGCCTCCAAGTGGTGCAAAGCATTCCCTATCACTCGGTAGGAACTCAATCGTGCCGACGCTCTCTAGGTGTGTCTCATCAGAGTTTAGTAGGATGCAAACCTTCTTCTCATTATCAGTGTTGGTGAACAAGTAGGCATAGAACCCTGGAGCTGGCGTCGGACCTAAGGAATCCGTGATGGGCATATAGGTCTCGTCCATGTAGGCTCTCTCCGTGCAAGGCTCAAACTCCTAAAGAGGAACTCCGGCTTGTGTGAACAGCGGTGTAAGGAAGCCTCCAATGTGTGCTGAGTTCGCTTTACACCTCAATGCCCACGCCTTGTACTTGACCAAAGAAGAGGCCAAGATACAACCATAGTTGACATCATTGCCTAGTTCATCCTCCATTGGTTCATCATTCTCCTTGGCATCGGAAAGGACTTCTTAATCCCTTGGAAGAGGAAACACAGCTCGTTTTTGGTAAGCGTTGGAGCCACGGATCTCCCACTGAAAGTATTAGCTAAGAGCTTGAGGGTGTATCTCAGCACAGGGTTGCGAACCTTCTTGATCTTGGCTGTATTGCTCTTGTAGTCGTCATTGCAAATCTGGTCCCATAGATCATTGACAGATGCGAACCAAGGGAATTCCACAAGCTTAGCTGCAGCTTTCAGACCGTAGGCTTGTCACAGCTCGGAGATGGAGAGGTGGTAAGCTTGCTTCCTGACCTTGAATGTGACGTGACCTTTGGAGGGAGCTGGAAGGCTTGGATCTTCATAAGAGAACTCCAAGGTTGAGAGGAAGTCGAGCGTGACATCGGGATAGGTAGGACAGTCCATTCTTGAAAGGCACGCAAACCCCATGTCCTTGAGAAGCACATCAAAATCCTCTAGCAATCCCATCTTCTCCAAGAGGTTCCAGCTTGCAAACTTAGTGGGTTCAAACCAGAGTCTCTCCAGCCACTTCTTAGCCTTCTTCTCCTCCTTAGTCCATCTAACCCTCTCCTGAACCACTTCTTGAGTTTCTTCTCCTTGTGTTGCCACATCTCTGATTCTTTTGGGTGCCATAGTGCCTGAAATTCAAATTCTCATAGAGAAGGATGAGTCTAGGCGACGATTTAAACAAAATGATTAAGCAAAAGAGAAAAATTCATAGCATAATTCCTAGAATTTTAGGGATTTTATAAAAATGACCTCTAAATAGTAGAGGAAAATATCTTTAGATAAGATCAAATCAAGCAATTTTCCCTAATATCTAGATGCTAAATTTTTTTTATCCTAATCCCTTAGCAACTAAAACTCATCCTAAACCAATAAAAGGTAATTTTCTAAAACTTTGAACAAGCAATTCAATAAACTCGAAAATACCTTTGAAAAGGATGAATGCAAGATGCTCTTAGCCTTAAAACCAAACTCACACTCTCTCTTTCTTTAGAAAACAGTTTCGAAACACAAATGAGAGAGAGTGTGGATGCATGTGATTATAAAGACCAAGAAAACCATGGGAAAATGCAAGTGGTTTCTGAAAAAGTGTGGTCAAGGCACATCTTTCATGGTCAAAGATGCTCGCTTTGACCATAATTCAAATTTAAAATAGGAGGGGAAGAGAAAAGAGAGGGAAAACTTGAACTTACCTCAGCATGAGATCGAGTCAATTTGGTCGATCTTGAACTCGATCTCATGCCCATGTTGCCTAGGATCTAGAGGGATGATCGATTGAGGGCTCGATTTGATTTGAATCAAGCCTTAGATCGAGTGTGCCCTCTCGTACCAAGATCCTACGTGATTATGGCATTACTCCTTAGATCGAGTCCCTTGATCGATTTCGAGATCGTTTAGGCAAGGATCGAGTGACAGATCAAGTAAAATGTTCGATCCAATTCGAGGATCGAGTGAGGTTAGTCGATCCACACCATGTTTGCATTTCAAGCTGAACGTATGGGTGGGTCATCCTCTCGCAATCGACTGACTCACTCGATTGTCTACTCGATCTAATCTAGATCGAGTGACTTCACTCGATTCACTAGCTCGATCTAGTAAAGATCGAGCCAGGATAGGTCGATCTATCACTCGATCGCTTATCCCTGTCTCTCCTTTCCTTGCCTTTTTGACTCCAAGATCATAGGCTTTGGTTCCCATCTCCTTGTGCCTAACTAAAAACCATAAAATTGAAACAAAAAGAAAGCAAAAATATGTACAAAGATAGACATGAGAATGCCTCTCAAGTGCGCTTGTTTATCGTCGCTTAGCTTGACTTTACCTGGTTAGGCCAGAGGTGGATCTTAGAGAAGCAATGTGGTGCTCTCCTTGCTGCAATCACTCGCCATGTAGGGCTTGACTCTATGCCCATTCACCGTGAAAGCATGTCCACTCTTGCCAACCAAAGTAACCGCTCCATATGGTAGCACTTCTTTAACCTCAAACGGTCCACACCATCTAGACTTCAGCTTCCCAGGGAATAACTTCAAGCGTGAGTTGTATAGCAAAACCAGACTTCCCTCCTTGAGCTCCTTAAGAACCAGATTCTGATCATGAACCGCCTTGGTCCTTTCCTTGTAGATCTTGGTGCTCTAATAAGCGTCCAGCCTTAACTCATCAAGCTAATGGATCTGCATCAACCTTCTCTCTTGTGCTGTCTTGAGACTGAAGTTCACTTGCTTCACAGCCCATAATGCTATGTGCTCTAACTCAACAGGGAGGTGACAAGCCTTACCATAGAGGAGGTTAAAAGGAGTAAAACCAATGGGAGTCTTGAAGGCGGTTCGATACGCCCATAAAGCATCATCAAGCTTGCTTGCCCAATCCTTTCTAGTTACTCCCGCGGTTCTCTCTAGAATAGCCTTGATTTGCCTATTAGACACCTCCACTTGGCCACTAATTTGAGGGTGATAGGGCGTAGCTACCTTGTGTTTAACCCCATACTTCTTCAAGAAACCCTCAAAGACCTTGTTGATGAAGTGGCTGCCCCCATCACTGATCACTATCTTAGGAACTCCAAACCTTGGAAAGATGATAGTCTTGAGGAGCTTGAAAACCACCTTTGAATCATTATTTAGGGAAGCTATAGCCTCAACCCACTTAGACACATAGTCTACAGCCACAAGAATGTATTTGTTGCCGTATGAAGATAGGAATGGACCCATGAAATCAATCCCCCAAGCATCAAACACTTCCATCTCAAAGATTGGTACCTGCGGCATCTCGTTCCTCTTTGTGATGTTCCCTGACCTTTGGCAAACTTCACAAGCTTTTACAAACTCATGAGCATCCTTGAAGAGTGTAGACCACCAAAACCCGGCTTGTAATACCTTTGTAGCTGTCTTGAAAGAAGCAAAGTGTCTACCATAAGTCAAACCGTGGCAATGAAGAAGAATGTCTTTCGCCTCTTCTCTTGAGACACACCTTCGATATAAGCTGTCTACTCCCCTCTTGTACAGATAGGGCTCATCCCAAAAGTAATGGGAGATGCCTCTCATAAACTTCTTCTTGTTGTAATGGTCAAGGCGAGTGGGTTCTTCACCACATGCCATGAAGTTGACAATGTCAGCATACCAAGGTAAATCTTCTTCCTTCAAACTTAAGGCATCTTCAAAGTTCTCCTCTAGCTTTGCACATACCACTGTGTTGACCATCATAAGCTGCTCTTCAGGGAGTGAGTCATCCAAAGGTAAGACATCATTCACTCTCATCCTTGAAAGATGATCAGCTACACTATTCTCAATCCCCTTCTTGTCCTTGATCTCCATATCAAACTCTTGTAAAAGAAGGATCCATCTCAAGAGTCTTGGCTTGGTGTCTTTCTTGGAGTATATGTACCTCAAGGCAGCATGGTCAGTGTATACGACGACCTTAGAACCCACCAAGTATGATCTAAACTTCTCAAAAGCAAAGACAACGACTAGTAGCTCTTTCTCGGTGGTAGCATACTTCACTTGCGTGTCATACAAGGTACGGCTGGCATAGTAGATCATGTGCAGCTTCTTATCCTTCCTCTGACCCAAAACAGCACCCACGGCGTAGCCACTCGCGTCGCAGATTCCAATCTGGTGCTTGAACTATAGGCGCGGTGACAAGGGCTTCCTTGATAGTCTTAAAGGCTTGAAGGCACTCTTCATCAAACAAGTACTCAGCTTCTTTGCACAATAACCTTGTAAGATGACGAGCTATCTTGGAGAAATCCTTGATCAACCATCTGTAGAAGCCTGCGTGCCCCAAGAAACTCCTTATCCCTTTTACGTTAACCGGCAGCTCTAAGCTCATCATGACCTCTATCTTTGCTTTGTCAACCTCAATCCCTTGCTCAGAGATCTTGTGCCCAAGTACAATGCCTTCCTTCACCATAAAGTGATACTTTTCCCAATTCAGCACCAGGTTTGTCTCTTCACATCTCTTGAAAACCCTGCAAAGATTAGACAAACAACCACCAAAGGAAGCACCATACACAGAAAAATCATCCACGAAGACCTCTACCATTTCCTCTATAAGATCAGAGAAGATAGACATCATGCACCTTTGAAAGGTTGCTGGTGCATTACATAACCCAAAAGGCATCCTTCAATATGCGAAGGTACCATAAGGGCATGTGAAAGTTGTCTTCTCTTGGTCATTAGGATGAATGAGAATTTGAAAGAAACCGCTATATCCATCTAGGAAACAATAGTATGGATGATTAGCAAGTCTCTCTAGCATTTGGTCAACTCCTCAAGCAATTCATCAGCTAATTAATCAAAAGTTTCAATGTAGAACACTTGCCCATCAATCGTTGGCTTCTTCAAGACTTCATTAATGTCAAAGTTTAGCTTGATGTCCTAGCCGAGGTGCAGAGAGATCTTCCCATTCGTCACGTCTATGATGGCTCCAGCAGTTGCTAGAAAGGGTCTACCGAGGATTAGAGGATCCTTTGGTTCTTCATCCATTTCTAGAACTACAAAATCTGTTGGTACATTCACATCACTGATCCTCACGGGTAAGTCTTCAAGAACGCCTACAGGGAGCCTTATACTTCTGTCAGCCAGCACAAGAGAGATTCTGCACTCCTTAAACTTGGTAAAGCCTAGCTTTTTGGCAATGGAATGGGGCATAAGATTAATGCTTGCTCCTAAATCACACAAGCAACTTTCAAACTTCAAAGGGCCTAGAGCGCATGGGATAGTGAATGATCCTGGATCTCTAAGCTTCTTTGGAACTATCTCCTTGTGGATGATTGCACTGCACTCTTCACTCAACACCAAAACCTCTTCACTCTCTTTGTTTCTCTTAGCAAGAGTATCCTTGAAGAACTTGGCGCATTTTGGCATCATTGCCAAACAATCAACTAAAGGCAGTTTGATCTCAACATCCCTTATGTGCTTCTCAAACAAAGCACTATGCTTCTCAAGCAGCTGCTTCTGGAAACGTCCAGGGAAGGGAAGCTTCAGTTTCTCTTTGCTAACCTCCTCTTCTTTCTCTTTGTAGGGTAAGTCTTCAAGAACGCCTACAAGGAGCCTTATACTTCTGTCAGCCAGCACAAGAGAGATTCTGCACTCCTTAAACTTGGTAAAGCCTATCTTTTTGGCAATAGAATGGGGCATAAGATTAATGCTTGCTCCTAAATCACACAAGCAACTTTCAAACTTCAAAGGGCCTAGAGCGCAAGGGATAGTGAATGATCCTGGATCTCCAAGCTTCTTTGGAACTATCTCCTTGTGGATGATTGCACTGCACTCTTCACTCAACACCAAAACCTCTTCACTCTCTTTGTTTCTCTTAGCAAGAGTATCCTTGAAGAACTTGGCGCATTTTGGCATCATTGCCAAACAATCAACTAAAGGCAGTTTGATCTCAACATCCCTTATGTGCTTCTCAAACAAAGCAGTATGCTTCTCAAGCAGCTGCTTCTGGAAACGTCCAGGGAAGGGAAGCTTCGGTTTGTAGGGTGGAGGCACATAAGCTTCTTTCTCTTTGCTAACCTCCTCTACTTTCTTCTCTAAAACTGCTTCCTTGCCTTTTCTTGTTCTTTCAATCCAGACATTGTCAAATGTAATCTCTTCATCATTTGAAAGCTTACGCTCTCCCTCTTGAACCACAATGTCCTCATTGTCTTCAGGGATAGACCGTGGTGGAAGCTCTTTCCCACTTCTCAAAGTAATAGCGTTTGCATACTCCTTAGGGTTCTGCTCACACTTGCCGGGTAAGCTACCTTCACCGCTTGAACTTGCCTTTCCCTTCTTTAGCTGGCGAATCTTATTGTCCAGAGTGGTGATTTGTGTAGAAACATCAGTCAGAGACGACTCTAGTCTCTTGTTTATATCAACAAACTTCTGATTTGTAGAAGCTTGACCTTGAAGCAATTGTTGAAACATAGCTTGTATAAGGTCTTGAGGTGGAGCTTGAGTTTGTTGCTGCTGAGGCATGAAACCAGGAGGAAATACAGGAGAGTAGCTGTTGTTTTCTTGCTGTTGCTGGCCTTGGAAGTTGCCTTGTCAGAATCTAAACTAAAACGGCGTAGAGCAATCTCCTCCAACACAAATCATGGAGAGATCCTCAAACAACACAACCTCGACGACCTCGAGCCCTCATACACCTCCTTACAGGATCCCTTCACACGTTTTCGCAAGAACAACCTCTACAGCTCCAGTTGAATGGGGCACTCTCTCCAATGAATCCCTCTTCAGCATCCACATGGGTAACAACAGCTTCACCGGAGGAGATTACTTTAAATCCGGCGAGCTCACGTTTCCACAGCCTCCTTCACCAATGACTCCTCCTATGCATTCTCCTTCACCATCTCCGCACCAAGGAGGAGGAATCGGAGTTGTGGAGGAGGCTAAAACTCCGGTGGATATAGGCAAGAAAGCAGCTGAAACAAACAAAGCTTACCGTGCAAGTAAAGAAGAGGAACAAAAGGCTGCAGCAAGTATACGAGAGGTTATTATGGCTAATGAAGCTGCTAATAAAGAAAATAACAAAACCAATAAATTAGATCGTTCAGTTTCTCGACGCTCGGAAGATTTAAGCGTCAAGTCTTTCGCTTTTCCAATGTAAACATTGATATCTTCTCTTCATGTCTGAAAACAGAGAAATGTCTTTTCTTTTCTCATTTTTGTTGTTGTTTGCGTAAAAACGCAGACAAGGGAGGATTACAAGGTTGAGCGCCACAAAAGAAACAGAGGAGGCCGTCGCAGCCAGAGACACCGGAGATGTCGAATGAGGCTGAAGGAGATGAAGGATTGAAGAAAGAAGAAGCTCCTAAATCAGTTACTTCTAAAGCAGAAGCTGATCGTGCCTCTAATCGCAACCCTAGATGGTTATTTTGCTTTCCTTGCTGCAGAACCTTCTGTGTCTAATTGAAAGACCTTTTGAGGAAATTGAGTCTGATTTGAGATCAACCAGAAGATCGAGTTACTCAGGCCGTTTCAAGAAGGAGGATCGAGACCAAGATCGACCAAGGTGATAGATCGTGAGTACAGACGTGGACTAACTCATGCAGAACGGGAGCCAGATCGAGATCCACGACTCGATCATCCGAGAATCAACCCGAAGATCAAGCAAAGGAGGATGATCCATGAAGAAGATCGAGTGATCAGATCGACTACTCAGCTCGATCTCAGAACCTTACCCGGCCAGCTCAATTGTGGATTTTAGTGAGAGGACCATTTTCTATGTTTGCCTATTTTAGGCGAAAAACATTGTCACTTTCAAAGAACCACATTTTGTCTTATCTTTTTCGAGCTTTCCATTAGGCGATTAGCCATTGTTGCAGTTCTTAAGCTTTTCTAGTTTTTTAAACATTTGAATCTTGATTAATCTAAGTACTTTTCTTAATCGCTCTTGCTTAATCATTTTTAGCTTTATTCCCTTTGCATTTCAATCGGTTTTAATCATGTGTAGCGAGTAGTTTCCTTGGATTTAAGGTTGGAGCGATTTAAGGGGTTTAAGGGTTTAAGCTTTGGTCTTTTTCTTGTTCTTAATCTATTCTCTTCTTGGATTTGGGGTCTTAATGCTTAGAGAGTCTTGGGAAAGATCTCTATGATCCCAGGGCATTTCTAACCTTGACCGGATTCAGAAATCCCTTAAAGCCAAATCCAAGAGACTAGCTCATCCTTTTCCAAACGCCATGAATGCTTAGGGAGCTAGTTAGGCCATTGTTTGAGATCTGAGCTTAATGTTCTTTGACCCATATTTCCACCACACGCCATGGGTTTGGAGGAAGGGTTTAGGAAAAGGTTTATACCACACGCCATGGCTAAACCTCCTTTAGCTTCTCAAGGCTTAGAGATAGCTCATCAAATGAGTAGATCTATGTTTTTAAACCCAAAGCTTGAATCTTCAATTCTCTTAAACATGACCCTCAACCTTGAATCCTCTTTTAGAATTTTAAAAGTCTTAATAATTATTTCTTAGTCATAAAGTTTGCATCTTTAGTCTTAAAAGTCATTGTTCTAAGTTGCTAGAAATTGTCTGTTTTTCTACCTTTAGATCTCGATTTTTAGTAATTAGTAGTTTTGCATTTTAAATTTTCAGTCTTCTTCTAGTAGTTGTTAACCCTTCAGAGGGATTTTTAAAATAGTTTTCATAGTCATTTGATACTTGCATTTAGTTTTCATTAAATTTTTCATCCATTTACCCAAATCTGCTTGGCTTTGCATTGCTCTTGCATTCTTAGTGACTTTCATCAACCTAGGCTGGATTGACACACCTTACCACTTTACTACATCATTATCTTGGTCTGGGCTTTGATTTCAACTATATAAAAATTTGTTTATCAAATGGCGCCTTTGCCAACTTGGGTTTGATTATAAAGCATTAGGATTTGGAGCTTAGTAAAGACTAAGTCCTTTCTTTTACTTTGGTTACTCATTTCTCTACCTTACTCCTTGTCTTCTCAGGTACATGAATTTGAGGTCTAGAGGTGACAACAATCTACTACAACCTCTAGACAACATTCATCAACTTGGAAGTGCTAGAGCGAGAAGGGCAGTAGAACAAGCACAAGCCTTTGAGGAGATAGTGCAAGCTGGTGCTGTTGATTTTGAGAGTATGGCTGAACAAGACCAAGCTGAGGCTGGTAGGGGTAATGGAAACCGCCAGCACGCTCAAAGACCACCAAGTATCATTGGTGCTGGCGATGCTCCAAATACTCATCACAACCGTTTTGGCATCACTCCTCCACCGGTGCAAAACAACAACTTTGAGATCAAGCCAGGCTTTGTCTCAATGGTTCAGAACAACAAGTTCCATGGTCTTGCAATGGAGGATCCCTTGGAGGACTTAGACAACTTTGAGCAAGTTTGTGGAATGATCAAGATCAATGGTATCTCGGAGGACAGCTTCAAGCTAAGGCTTTTCCCTTTTTCCCTTGGAGATAAAGCAAGCCATTGGGACAAGACCTTACCTCAGGGAACTATAACATCATGGGCTGATTGCAAGAAGGCATTTCTGTCTAAGTTCTTCTCAAGCACAAGGACAGCTAGGATAAGAAGTGAGATCAGCGGTTTTACACAAAGGTAAAATGAGTCCTTTAGTGAAGCAATGGAGCGGTTCAAGGACTACACCATTGCTTGTACTCATCATGGCTTCAGTGAAGAGACACTCTTGAGCACCATCTACAGAGGAGCTCTTCCCAATATTTGCATGCTTCTAGACACGGCAAGTAAAGGAAACTTCCTTGGTCAAAATGTAGAAGAAGGAATGGAGCTTATTGAGAACTTGGCTTTGAGTGATGGTAACTACAGTGAGGACTATGATAGAGCACCAAGAGGGTCTGATCTTGAAGCTCACAAGAAAGAGATGAAGTTCCTCCATGAGAAGATAGACAATTTAGTTCTTGCAAATCAAAAGCAAGTTCACTTTGTAGGTGAAGCCGCGGATGTTCTTGATGAGTTAGAGCTGAGCCAAGAGGAAGCGAATTGGGTTGGAGGACAGAACTACAACAAGCCACAGGGCTATTCTCAAGGCTATCAAGGCAACAACAACCTCTCTTACAGAAGTAACAATGTGGAGAACCCTAAAGATCAAGTGTACCCTCCACAACAAGGAAAACCTTTTGTTCCTTATTACAAAGGTGGTTACCAAGGTCAAAGACAAGGCAACTTCCAAGGCCAGCAACAGCAAGGAAACAACAACTACTCTCCTGTATTTCCTCCTGGTTTCATGCCTCAGCAGCAACAAACTCAAGCTCCACCTCAAGACCCTATACAAGCTATGTTTCAACAATTGCTTCAAGGTCAAGCTTCTACAAATCAGAAGTTTGTTGATATGAACATGAGACTAGAGTCTTCTCTGACTGAGGTTTCTACGCAAATCACCACTCTGGACAATAAGAATCACCAGCTAAAGAAGGAAAAAGCAAGTTCAAGCGGTGAAGGTAGCTTACTCGGCAAGTGTGAGCAAAACCCTAAGGAGTATGCAAACGCTATTACTTTGAGAAGTGGGAAAGAGCTTCCACCACGGTCTATCCCTAAAGACAACGAGGACATTGTGGTTCAATAGGGGGAGAGTAAGCTTTCAAATGATGAAGAGATTACATTTGACAATGTCTGGATTGAAAGACCAAGAAAAGGCAAGTAAGCAGTTTTAGAGAAGAAAGTAGAGGAGGTTAGCGAAGAGAAAGAAGCTTATGTGCCTCCACCCTACAAACCAAAGCTTCCCTTCCCTGGACGTTTCAAGAAGCAGCTGCTTGAGAAGAATAAAGCTTTGTTTGAGAAGCACATAAGGGGTGTTGAGATCAAACTGCCTTTAGTTGATTGTTTGGCAATAATGCCAAAATGCGCCAAGTTCTTCAAGGATACTCCTGCTAAGAGAAACAAAGAGAGTGAAGAGGTTTTGGTGTTGAGTGAAGAGTGCAGTGCAATCATCCACAAGGAGATAGTTCCAAAGAAGCTTGGAGATCCAGGATCATTCACTATCCCTTGCGCTCTAGGCCCTTTGAAGTTTGAAAGTTGCTTGTGTGATTTAGGAGCAAGCATTAATCTTATGCCCCATTCCATTGCCAAAAATATAGGCTTTACAAAGTTTAAGGAGTGCAGAATCTCTCTTGTGCTCGCTGACAGAAGTATAAGGCTTCCTGTAGGTGTTCTTGAAGACTTACTGATATATCATGGGTTTTGCTGGTTTTTGACCATGATATAAGTTCTGTTTATAGAGTCTTTTTGGTATTTTTCGAGTCCTATAGAGTCTTTGCAGGTTTAGGTACGAATGGAGCATAATTGTGGATTCTGGAACCTTTTGGAGCTATATTGAAGCTGTTGCTGAAAAGACCAAGTCGGAGGACATTAAAGAGCTAGGTGTCGATCGACACCAAGAGATCGACACCCACCTCTTGGTGTCGATCGACACCGATCGTGGTTGCAAAGAAGCGTTAAATCTCATTAGAAGAAATTGCAACTTGGCCCAGAAGTTTCCCACTATTTGCACTTTTGCCTCAGTTCGTGTTTAAACTTGTATTTAGGTTTTCTAAGCCATTTTTAGGCAGATATTCTGAGAATTATTGAGACAAAGAGAGAGATTAGATTGAGCGCTTTTGGGGAGACAAATCCATACTCTGTAGAGAAGAATTTCGAACCCCTTTAATCTTTTACTCTATTTTCTTAATGCAATATTATTCAGTCATGATTTGTGTTTCACCTGCTATGTCTGAGTAATCTGCTAGTTAGGTTTTGGGTTATTCAAAGGTTGATAATGAATTGTTAGAACTACAAAACTGGAAGGATAAATCATTTGGTTCTTCATCTTGATTGCTTTAATACTGGTTTTAAGATTGATCACCTAGAAATCAGATCTTAGGTTGTTTAATAGATGTGGAAACATTATTAATCACCAGAACTATCTTAGATGAGCAAAATAACTAGTTGCAAAGGAATTTGGATTAGTGGTTTTGTGAACTTATCAAACATGATCTATAATGCATGTTTAGGTTGTTAGAGTTTGCAAAAGAATTTGGAATTCTGAAATCTGATCATAGTTAATCTCTGCGACGGAAGTCGATTGGTTTTACACTAGTGTTTCGAGTTATAGAACGGTTTTAATAAATATTCCTTTCAGTCTGTGGTCTGCGATTTATGTCAACCTGCGAATTTCCCATTGCCTAGCGCTTGTGTCTATTGATTTTAAAAACCAACAACCATCCTGATCTCATTGACTTTGCAAATATTTAGTTTTATTTTATCATCTATTGCTTAGCATTATTTGAATCTAAAATCTGTTGAGTGATAGTCTCAAGTCCTTGTGGATTCGATCCCTAAGTACTACCGTGATCTCTTAATTTGAGAGAGTAGCTCTAAGGGTTAATTTGAGCATATCAAATTTTGGCGCCGTTGCCGGGGACTTAGATATCGCTCTCAGATTTTTAGTATTAGAATTTTGACTAAGTTTTTATTTTCTGTTTACTAACTTCTTTCACTTTTCTGTTGTCTGTTTCAGGTGCATGCATAATCGCAGTACCAGGAGCAACAAAGACAAAGAACTTGTGACTTTAGGCATCGACGAACTCGCCAAGCTAGAGAGAACCATCAGGAAAGCCAAAAAGCAGACTAAAATGGTTGGACCACTTGTTTTGAGGACAGATGCTGAAGGTCATTTAGTTAACAGAGAAGGGAACAGAAGGAATGAGGATGGGCAGAGGATAAATGACAATGGCGTTGTAATTGAGGAGCAGAATGTACAACAGCAAGCTGCTGGAGATATTGCTGGGCGTCATCCACAGAGGACTCTGGGAGATTACAGTAGGCCAGATCAGTTCTATACAAATAGAGCTGCAATCTGCCCACCTGCCTTTCAGAGGAATGACTTTGAGCTGAAACCCAGTTACTATCAGCTTGTAAGTCAGCATCCTTTCCATGGGCTTCCACATGAACACCCAATGGACCACATTGAGAAGTTTGAAGACCTGGCTTCAAGTGTTAAAGCCAATAGAGTCACCAATGACTTCTTATTCTGCAAGCTTTTCCCTCACTCTTTGGAAAGAGATGCAGCACATTGGCTCAAACAGCTGGCACCTGCTTCTTTGACTACATGGGAGGACACTAAATCTGCTTTTCTCAACAACTTCTATGATGATGCAAGGTCAGAAGAGTTGAGGAGAAATATCGCCACATTCTCCCAAGGTCCAACAGAAGCTTTTAAAGCAGTATGGGTTAGATTTAAGCTGTACCAAAGGGACTGCACACATCATGGATTTAATGAAGTACAGCTGCTGGGAATCTTTTTCAGAGGTGTTGACTGGAAATACCAGATGGCTCTGGATGCAGCAAGCAATGGGAACTTCAACACAAGAGTCCCAGCTGATGCCATCAAGCTGATAGAGAACCTAGCTTCCAGCAACAGCACAAAGAATGCTGATTTTGAGAGAAAGAAAAACGCTGGGGGAGCAGGAAGTAGTCAGTTTGTTGCTGAGATGAAAGCCAAGTTGGACTATGTGCATAATTTCCTGGTTGGGAAGAAGTCTGTTCAGTTTGCTGCTGAGGTTGAGACATTTGAGCCAGTTGAGGAGTTTGAATAAGAAGATGTCAACTACATCAATGGAGCTGGTTTCCAAGGACAAAGGTACAACAATCAGCAAGGAAACAGAGGATTCAGTGGGAATATGCAGAGAAACAATTTCACAGGAAACCAGAGTTCTACTGGCTACACTCCCAAGCCTCACTTTCAGAAGTCTGAGTACCAAAAACCTTATCAGAACAACAGCTTCAACAGGAACTATGGTTCCTCATCCTATCAGCCTGCACCAGCACCATCAGCTTCAAGCAAAATGGAAACCATGCTTGAACAGTTGCTAGAAGGTCAGCAAAAGATTACAGTTGACTTCAATGGCAAGATTGACGCCCTGTATCAAGATTTGAATGGGAAAATCGAAGCTCTGAACACTCATATGAAGACTTTGGATACTCAAGTGGCTCAAACTGCTGGGGTTGTGAAAAGACAGGATGGATTCCTTCCAGGAAGGACATACACCAATCCAAGACACTTTGTTAACGCCATTACGCTGAGGAGTGGAAAGAATCTGCAACCAGTGCAGAAAAAGGGCTTTAATACAGAAGGTTTCGAGCAGCTGCAGGAGTTTGAAGATGAAGATTTCGAAAATTTCGAAGAGTGTCGATCAACACCAACCCCTCAGTGTCGATCGACACTAGAGGAAATTTGCGACTCCTCGACTCGAAACGAACGGATATCGACCGAGGTCGACAAGCTGCCCGACACCGGATCGACACCACTCTCAGGAACCAGTGTCGATCGACACACACCCCCTGGTGTCGATCAACGCCCACCACAGAAGCAAACTCCGAGTTCTCAGACTCCAGAAAGTGCAGAAGCAAGGGTCTACAAGCCAAAGGTGCCTTATCCAAGGAACCAGAAGAAGTCTAAACAGGAACTGGAGGATGCTAGGATCAAAGTTATCATGTATAAGCTTGTGGTTGAAATCCCTTTGATAGATGCTATAAGGACCACACCTGTGATAAAGAGATATGTGAAAAGGATGATGACCTAGAATTTGGGGCTGGAACAAGGAACAATGATGATTTCAGAGCAAGTGAGTGCAGTGATTCAGAATAAGATACCAGAGAAGCTGACTGATCCTGGGAGTTTTGTTCTAGATTGCACAATATTTTCTGAGAGGTTTGAGAGGTCATTATGTGATCTAGGGTCAAGTGTCAACCTGATGCCTCATTCAGTTGCTGTCAGTTTAGGCATGACCGACTTCCAGCCAACCAGGATATCTCTCATCCTAGCAGACAGGTCTGTAAGGATCCCTGAAGGCATTTTAGAAGATGTACCAGTCAAAGTGGGAGACTGTGTGATTCCCACAGACTTTGTGGTTCTGGCTTATGGTGAAGAACCAAAGGATCCCTTGATATTGGGAAGATCATTTCTGGCTACTGCAGGCGCCATCATAGAATGTCAGAAAAGGGAGAATTGCCCTGAATGTAGGCGATTTGGTGATGCATTTTGACATGGACAAGTTGATGCAGAGACCAACAATAGATGGCAACACATTCTATGTGGACTCTCTCACCAGTCTTGCAGAGGAAATCTTCCAAGAGATGCATCGTGCAGACCCTTTGGAGAGGGCATTGACAATTTCTGCAGAATCAACAGAACATCTAGACAACATTGCTGCTGGGTATATCAAGATGATGGATGCAAATGAGCAGGTTATGCAGCTGGTTGCACAACAAGAGCTGGTTGAGACATCTGTAAAAGCTGCAAAGCAAGGTGATTGGAGTGAAGAAAAAGCTCCCAAAATCGAACTTAAACAGCTTCCTGCAGGTCTAAGGTATGCCTTTCTAGGACCTAACTCTACTTATCCTGTCATAGTTAGTGCTACCTTAAACAATGCAGAGCTCACCTTACTGCTAAGCAAGCTGCGCACTTTTCGCAAGGCTCTTGGCTATTCTCTTGATGACATTTCAGGTATCTTTCCAGAGTTGTGCATGCACAGGATACATCTTGAGGATGAGTCGAAGTCGTCAATCGAGAACCAGAGGAGGCTGAATCCGAACTTGCAGGATGTGGTGAAGAAGGAGATCATGAAGCTTCTGGCTGCTGGGATCATTTACCCGATTTCAGACAGCACGTGGGTCAGTCCAGTACATGTGGTTCCCAAGAAGGGAGGAGTGACAGTGGTGAAAAATGAGAAGAATGAGTTAATCCCCACAAGGACCATCACTGGGCACATGATGTGTATTGACTACAGGAAGCTTAACTCTGCTACAAGAAAGGATCACTTCCCACTGCCATTCATTGATTAGATGCTGGAGAGGTTGGCCAATCACTCTTATTACTGCTTCCTGGATGGCTACTCTAGCTTCTTTCAGATCCCTATCCACCCAGATGATCAGGAGAAGACTACATTCACTTGTCCTTATGGTACATTTGCATATCGCAGAATGCCATTTGGACTTTGTAATGCTCCTGCAACATTCCAGAGATGCATGCTGTCCATCTTCACAGACATGATTGAGAAGTATATGGAGGTCTTCATGGATGACTTCTCAGTGTATGGATCATCTTTTAAGGACTGCCTTGACAACCTCTGTCAAGTGCTAGCTAGGTGTGAAGAAAAGCATCTAGTTCTGAACTGGGAAAAATGTCATTTTATGGTCAGAGATGGGATTGTGCTTGGGCATCGAGTTTCTGGAGAGGGTATTGAGGTAGACAGAGCCAAGATCGAAGTGATGACCAGTTTACAGCCTCCAGATTGTGTGAAGTCAGTCAGGAGCTTTCTAGGACATGCTAGATTTTACAGAAGGTTCATTAAGGATTTCAGTAAGATTGCAAGACCACTCACAGCTCTGCTTTGCAAGGATGTGAAGTTTGAATTTACTAAAGAATGTCACAGCTCCTTATTGGGATCTACCGTTTGAGGTGATGTGTGATGCTTCAGATTTTGCAGTGGGCGCAGTATTGGGTCAGAGAAAAGACAAGAAGCTTCATGCAATCTACTATGCAAGCAGAACACTGGATGATGCTCAAAAGAACTATGCAACTACAGAGAAGGAATTGTTAGCTGTAGTATTTGCATTTGAGAAGTTCAGACAGTACCTGGTTGGATCTAAGGTAATTGTGCACACTGATCACTCTGCTCTCAAGTTTTTGATGCAGAAGAAAGATGCAAAACCAAGACTGCTGAGATGGATATTGTTGCTGCAAGAATTTGACATTGAGATAAGAGACAAGAAAGGGGTTGAGAATGGAGTAGCAGACCATCTCTCAAGGATTAGAATTGAAGACAACGTCTCCATTGATGATTTCCTGCCAGAGGAGAACATATGTCTCATTGAGGCAAGATTGCAGACTTCAGATACGGATGCACTGCATTTTTCTCGAACTGCAAACAGAGTGTCGATCGACACCCACCACTCGGTGTCGATCGACACTAATCTCGACGCGAGCCATAATCGACCAGGATCGACATCTCCCTCGCCACCCAGGTCGTTGCTACCCAGTGTCGATCGACACACCCTATACGGTGTCGATCGACACCAGTCCCGAACTGCAACTAAGCTTCAGCAGATCCTGCGTGATGTTTTCTCTCAGCCTATCTTCACAGTTGCAACCTCTTCTAGGCCTTGGTATGCTGATATTGCCAATTACCTAGCTGCAGACGAGGTCCCTGACACTCTCAAAGGATATGAGAAGAAGAAATTTATGAGGAAACTAAGGAGATATTACTGGGATGAACCATACTTATACAAGTACTGTTCAGATGGAATCTACAGAAGATGCCTTGCAGAAACTGAGGTTCAGAATGTGCTTTTCCACTGCCATGGCTCTGAGTATGCAGGACACTTTGCTACCTTTACGACTGTCTACAAGGTTCTACAAGCAGGGTTCTGGTGGCCTACAATGTTCAAGGATGCTCAGACATTCATCTCACAATGTGATGTCTGTCAAAGGAGAGGGAAGATCAGTAGAAGACATGAGATGCCACAGAACTTCATACTTGAAGTTGAAGTTTTTGACTGCTGGGGCATAGATTTCATGGGACCTTTTCCTTCATCCTATGGGAACAAATACATACTAGTTGCAGTGGACTATGTCTCCAAATGGGTAGAAGCTATAGCCAGTCCACACAATGATGCTGCAGTGGTCCTGAAGCTGTTCAAAACCATCATTTTCCCCAGGTTTGGAGTGCCACGGATTGTGATCAGTGATGGTGGAAAATACTTTATCAATAGAGTGTTTGAGAAGCTGCTGCATAAGTATAGAGTTCATCACAAGGTTGCTACACCTTATCACCCTCAGACAAGTGGTCAGGTTGAAGTTTTTAACAGGCAAATCAAAGAAATCCTGGAGAAGACAGTAGGGAAGACTAGAAAAGACTGGTCTGCCAAGCTAGATGATGTACTTTGGGCCTACATGACAGCATTCAAGACACCACTTGGCGCCACACCATTCCATCTGCTTTATGGGAAAGCATGTCACCTTCCAGTGGAGCTTGAACACAAGGCAAGTTAGGCTGTTAAGAAGATGAACTTTGACTGGAAATCCGCAGCAGAGAGGCGCCAAATACAGTTCAATGAGTTAGATGAGATCATGCATCATGCTTATGAGAACTCAAAGCTGTACAAGGAGAGGACCAAAGCTTACCACGACAAAAAGATCCTGGCCAGACACTTTGAACCAAATAACCAGGTACTTTTGTATAACTCTCATTTACAATTATTTCCTGGAAAATTGCGTTCTCGTTGGTCAGGTCCTTTCACAGTCAAAGAAGCTAGACCATATGGCGCAGTTGTTCTGTCAACTCCAGAAGGCAGAGAATTTGTTGTCAATGGGCAAAGGGTGAAACATTACTGGGCGCAAGCTGCAATTTCCGAAAGACAGATTGTATCTTTGGCAGATGCACCCACAGCCTGATCCTGAGGACAGTCAAGCTAATGACGTTAAACGAGCGCTTGGTGGGAGGCAACCCACTGGTTTGTACATACTTAGTCTAATTTTTGATTTTTATTAACTTATTTTCGTGGTATTGTGTTTCTTAAAAAAAAAAAAAAAAAAAAAAAGAAGCAGGGTGTCGAGGCGAGCACCTGTCGACCACGGTCGACACCCTGATCGGCACTGGCCAGTGTCGATCGACACCCACCCCTGGTGTCGATCGACACCCTCATTGATCAGGTAAGTTTTCTTTAACTCGTCGGGTTTTTCATCGTCTTCCTCATTCTCCACAAAACCGAAAACATTCAATTTTTTCTCCAAATCACAACTTCTTTGCTTGTTGACGGATTTGAGTGATTCAAAAGCCTAACCTGGGCAGAATTTCGTGCTGATTCTGAATATATAACTCACTCATTCGATCTGCAAGGTATGACACTCGAAATCTCACTTTTTCAGTTCGATCCCAAGGTTTGAAACTTCCGATTTGGCCTGTTTTAGCTTGATTTAGGACTTGAATCATGCTCCTCTAGGTTGTTTAGGAAGAATTAGGCCTTGCCCTTTAGTCATAATCACTTGTTTTGCAAAATTTAGAAATTTTCGGATTGATGAAGAATTTTGCAAAACTAGGTTCGAATTTGGGGTTTTTAGACTGGAACTGTTTGTGATTAGTGATCACTAAGTTGTTGGTTAGGTTCGCCATTGATGAATTAAGCCAGAATTTGACTTTTCGAAATTTTGATTTTTGGCCTAATTTTGGGATTTTTTTTTCGGTGTCCTTGGTTTTCTGCGTGCAAATGGCTCCACGAAACAGAAAACGATCACGCACGGAGACCGGAGAATCCTCTAACCCCGCACCTGCTATACCAGCACTTCCTCCATGGCCTTGGAGAGAAGGGTTGAGGATACCAATGGAGAGAGCTTGGGAGGATACTCTGGCGAAGGAAGTCGCAAAGCGCGCTTGCATTTTCTGCGACATCAGCGAGGAGTGAGATGACTACGACACATTGTTCTACAACGCGTGGCTCAAGATGGACTTTGCGCCAACACGGTTTGCAGATGAGGCTACATTGCGCCGCCTCGGGCTCAAGGAGGAGGCTCTGTGCGTGCTGCAGAAGATCGGCTTGGGTACCATGACGACCATACGATCTATACCCGGAGCTAGTCCGCCAGTTCATTGCCACAGCGAGGGTGTATTACACCAATGACATCGTAAGGAGAGCAGATGAGGGCACTCTCACATTCCTCATCAGAGGCGTCAGATACAGGATCACATTTCCTGAGCTCTGTACCATTTTCGGGTTCGATCCCGAGCGCACCGGCGTCTCCCTCCCGACGCCGTTTCCTGACCTGCAGAGCTACTGGTCCCATTTCGGGAATGGAGTTTATGACTCCAAGCGGTCTACTCAGACTGATGTGCGCCACCCGCTGCTGCGCTACCTGGTCCTCCTGTGCAAGTCTGAGCCAGGGAAGATGAGAGTTTCTGAGCTGACTCTCCTGTATTACGGCATTGAGGATGTTCTGACAGAGGCGTACCCAGTTGACAGCGATGTCAACATGGGGGCCATTTTTGCCCATCACTTGGCTTCGCTGAAGGCCAAGGCGTTCACTGGAGCTCGGGGCAAGCCCGAGAGTATTGGCAGTCTCCTCACCCCCATCTTCCGCCATTCCCGCATTGACACTTCGACTTGCAGAGTTGTGTCTGAGCGCCACCTGATTGACTTTGATTATTTGAGGAGGACACATTGGATCGCAGGAGATGAGCCACTTTGGAGCTTCGTTAGTCACACTGGTCAGCGATGCCTCATTCCGCTACCTCAGACTGCTCTCACTACACTGCAGACAGACTCCCTCAGCTTCCAGCCCGATGCTACACTGCTACGATCTGCGCCAGCTACTAGGCGTAGAGGAGGCTCTTCCCGCGCTGCTGCTTCTGCTGCTGAGGATGCGCCTGTTGAGGGTCATGCTGGCGGTTCCTCTCGTCATCCGTCACTACCACGTATGTTGCCTGCACCGATTGGTCGCCATACACTTCCACCGACCCCTGAGATTCCGATGGAGCAGGCCACTTTTCAGCGCTACATGGTGCAGAGTATTCAGGCATTGTGGAACGCTGTCTCGGTGCTCTCCAACTGCGGTTGTGTGCGCCCCCATTCACCTGATATTGAGGATGAGGACTAGTTCCTCTATGCTACCTGGTTACTTTTCCTTTTCCCTTTGTTCTTTTTCATTTTCTGTTGAGTCAGTTTTTGTGTCTTTGTTTTGAGTCAGTTTGTCAGCTTGGTATTTGGTTTTGAAATCTGTTTGAACTGATGAGATTATGGATTATGTTGTTGCTTTTAATTGTTTGCTTGAGTGTTCTTAACAGTCCTGACTTTGGAGAACATCAGCTAACAATCTAACTTGCAACAAGTATACATGTTTGGGTCATCCCATTCTGTTTTCGGACAGGGTGTCGATCGACACCAACCATGTGGTGTCGATCGACACCACGCGCAATCACAGGTACCACTTTCTTATCTATGTACAAACCGTTTCATTACCTCTTTCTACCAACTCCTTGCTTAATAACACTGGGGACAGTGTTGTTTAAGTCTGGGGGAGGTCGTTGCTGACATTGTTTACATTGTTTTGTATTTATAGAGTCTCAAAGTTGAGTCAAAACCTGTTTTGTTGAGTCAAAAATTTTTGAAACTGTCAGTTTTTTCTTGGAACTAACCATAGGACTTTTTTGCTGATAAGAACCATTGCCACAGTAGTTGATTTCAAGTCTCACTAAGTTGAAAGTCATAGGTAGATCAGTCTAGCAATGAAGGTTTAGGTTCTTAGAGAATCTGGAAAATTTGCTGTTAGCTCCACCTTAATGAACTTTAAACTTCTTGTCTTGGTGATTGATTCTTATTGATCTTGATTCTCTCTTTCAACACTGACAATAAGGTTAAAATACAGTCTCTCTTTGATCTTCCCTGATGTAGTTTTTAAAAGTTTAAGTCCAAAGAATGGTGCATTCATGACCCTGTCTCCTCACAAGGAACAACAGTAGTGAACACGCTCAAGAACCTGTCTCCTCACAAGGAACACAAGTATTGAGTAGCACCATATCTTAGACTGTAAAAGTTGAGAAAAAGAAGTGAAAAATCGAAAATATCCAAAGGAAAAGATCAAGGGAAGAGAAAATAGGAGAGCTGTTTTGAGATTGCTTTGTTCAGATGTTTAGGAAGGGAAAAGAATCTGTAAAGTGATTGAGATGATAGAGACCTGATAAGATATCACACTTAGATAAAAAATAAGGAGTTAGCAGTAGAAATTTCGGATTTCTTGAAGGGGTTTGGACTGGACTTGAGAGATTTGCTAAGCTTGTGATGATTAGACTGAAATTTGATCTTGTGTTGACTCTGTGGTATGTGGATTCGAAAGCTCTAACTAGTGTGGTGTTCCTGATGACTGACTGACTGTTTCTTGTTTTCAAACCTCGACTCTGTATTTAGTTTTCTGTTTGCTTGAAGGCAAGCAAAAGCTAAGTCTGGGGGAGTTGATATATCATGGTTTTTGCTGGTTTTTGACCATGATATAAGTCCTGTTTATAGAGTTTTTTTGGTATTTTTCGAGTCCTATAGAGTCTTTGCAGGTTTAGGTACGAATGAAGCATAATTGTGGATTCTGGAACCTTTTGGAGCTATACTGAAGCTGTTGCTGAAAAGACCAAGTCAGAGGACATTAAAGAGCTAGGTGTCGATCGACACCGATCGTGGTTGCGAAGAAGCGTTAAATCTCATTAGAAGAAATTGCAACTTGGCCCAGAAGTTTCCCACTATTTGCACTTTTGCCCCAGTTCGTGTTTAGACTTGTATTTAGGTTTTCTAAGCCAATGTTAGGCAGATATTCTGAGAATTATTGAGACAAAGAGAGAGATTAGATTGAGAGCTTTTGGGGAGACAAATCCATACTCTGTAGAGAAGAATTTCAAACCCCTTTAATCTTTTACTCTATTTTCTTAATGCAATATTATTCAGTCATGATTTGTGTTTCACCTGCTATGTCTGAGTAATCTGCTAGTTAGGTTTTGAGTTATTCAAAGGTTGATAATGAATTGTTAGAACTACAAAACTGGAAGGATAAATCATTTGGTTCTTCATCTTGATTGCTTTAATACTGGTTTTAAGATTGATCACCTAGAAATCAGATTTTAGGTTGTTTAATAGATGTGGAAACATTATTAATCACCAGAACTATCTTAGATGAGCAAAATAACTAGTTGCAAAGGAATTTGGATTAGTGGTTTTGTGAACTTATCGAACCTGATCTATAATGCATGTTTAGGTTGTTAGAGTTTGCAAAGGAATTTGGAATTCTGAAATCTGATCATAGTTAATCTCTGCGACGGAAGTCGATTGGTTTTACACTAGTGTTTCGAGTTATAGAACGGTTTTAATAAATATTCCTTTCAGTCTGTGGTCTGCGATTTATGTCAACCTGCGAATTTCCCATTGCCTAGCGCTTGTCTCTATTGATTTTAAGAACCAACAACCATCCTGATCTCATTGACTTCGCAAATATTTAGTTTTATTTTATCATCTACTGCTTAGCATTATTTGAATCTAAAATCTGTTGAGTCATAGTCTCAAGTCCTTGTGGATTCGATCCCTAAGTACTACCGTGATCTCTTAATTTGAGAAAGTACCTCTAAGGGTTAATTTGAGCATATCACTTACCCATGAGGATCAGTGATGTGAATGTACCAACAGATTTTGTAGTTCTAGAAATGAATGAATAACCAAAGGATCTCCTCCAACACAAATCATGGAGAGCAATCTCGATCCGCACCTCGATCCCGGTTCTTTTGCTGAAATGGCTGAGATCTTCCAAGTGTCCACAAGCTCCTCTTCGATCTTTAGCTTGTCCACGCAACCTCCACAGCTCCAGTGTGTCCAAAACAACCTGAATATGATGCAAGAATGCAAGTAGTATGCAAATGCTAATGCAAAGTGTACTTAGGGCCTAAATGAGACAAATGGTGCAAACCTAGCCTATTATGTGAGATGTATGCATGAAAACTAATCTAAATGCATGCTAAATATGCTAAATAATATAGTATAACATTCGTCTTCTCACACTGATCATCGTTTACAACTAAGTTATATTCTCTCTTGATCTCAGCAGCCATATCTTGTTTTGTAATTTTCGGATTCACTCTCAGCCTCTCTGAAAATAACCAAGCTATTGTCGATCGCTTCAACATCTTCGAATAACCCGATCGAACACATATATGCTCATTCAGATATACCTTAATTTGCATCTTATGCCTCCTACTCTCATAAGAACAATATACTCGCCATGGACTTACGACCTTAGTATCAGCACACTTTGCACCAATCTTCATAGATTGCGACTTGGAGAGCTTCACATCATATCGGGTTTTCAGAGAATACCTTAAGAGAGCAATTTTAAAATCTTCTGGTGAATTGTATGTTTTCCCCAATACAAGCAGCTCTTCAGGATTTTCAAACTCTCCATGCCTCTCTTCATTGTCGCCGTCCTCGATGTCCTCAAAGTCAGATGATAAAGGATCAGGAATCCTCTCATCATCCCAAATATCATTGCCGCTGTCTGCATCACTCCCAATTTCTTCATCTCTCGCTGCTTCTCCAAAATGTTCCACTAAGTCTTGGCAACCGTCTTCTACAAGCCTGATACCTCGTCCATCACCCTCTACATCATCAGGGTCATTGAAATCATCATCACCAACAACCCCATCACCGAAATCATCGCCAAAATCATCGCCTCCATGGTCGGGTTCAGCTTCTTTAGTTTGAAGTTTTGAACCCTTCCCCTTCTTCTGTTTGGCTTTCGGCATGATTCCACAAAAAGACAAATTGAGAAAGGAAGATGGTGAGAATCGATTTGAGTATTATTCAAGAGAAGAATCGAGAGAGATATTGAATGAGAGGAGAGATCGAGAGAGAGATTGAATGAGAGATTGAGAGAGTTAGGGATTAAGTTTCTGATTTAGGGATTTTATTGCTCGATTTGGGGATTTTCTATTTCTTAAAACGGCGTCGTTTTCTATCTAAGGATGAGTTTAACAGAATTTAAGTCCGTTTAATTGATCTGTTAGTCGAGTTAATGACATGTTTAAATGGGTCGAGTCAACATAACTTTGGGATTTAAATGGTAGTCATCCAAACAAGTTTGTTGTTTAAAACGTGTTCTGAGAGTTGGAGATTTAAGTGACCAAAATTTGAAAGTTCAAGATTAAAATGACGGTTTTTCCATGATAAAATAATATGAATTGGGTATTTTATTGAGGGAAAATTGTGAAAATGATCCTTTTTATGATTTTTATAAATACCAGCATTACTCTTCTAACTACTTTTATTTGTAGATTAATGACAGACTAATATCACACTAACGGCAGACTGGATGCAGATTACTGTCAGACTAATTGGTCAAATAATTGAATGTAGAGTAATGGCAGACTAATTGCAGACTAACGGCAGACTGAATCCAGACTACTGGCAGACTGATTGGTCAAATAATTGAATGTAGTCTACTGGCATACTAATGGTAGACTAATTACAAATTACTGATATAATAATAGCAGATTGAAAGCAAACTAGTGGACCTCTCTAATGGAAGGGTCATGTTTCATAATAAAATTGTCAAGTGGGTTATTTCAAAAATTATCCCTAAAATATAACAAATACATAATATTGAGCATCTTACAACGAAAGGAGAATTATTTATAGGTACGAAGTTAAGAGCTATAAAAAGAAAACAACTCAAAATCAGACAATGAGATGAACATGAAAAGAGAAACGTCATGATCACCGTTTCTTAAGGAATTGGGTGGTTATTAGGATGCTTCCGGGTCTGCTCTTGGAGTTCCATCGGATATATGACTTTAGTGTGGAGATTATAGAGAAATCTAACTAGACATTTCCATTTAAAGGTCTTTGGATCGCTGGAATGGATATGTTGTTCACTGTGTAAGTGCAGAAAACAGACAACCGAAATTGACTTGGAAAGTGCCAAGTCCAACGCTTGTTTTATTCAACTAGAATCAACAATTTAATCGACCTGATTATAATTGTTTGGTATTATGCAATTCTAACCTAGATTGCCCCCAAAGATTCCTAGTCCTAAAACACTCTTCACTCGATCACACAGCTTGTGTATCAGGGAAGAGGACACTAACCTTCTTGCTTCGTTTTCTCTGGAAGCTCAAGGTTGTTCTTAATGCTTGTGGCTCAAAGTGTAAAGAACACACTTTGTCCGACTTCCTTTTTATATGATCTACCAAAAACCCTAAACCTAGAATCTAGTTGCAAATCCGTTTGTTACAAATTTCCCTTTTTCCAAGATTCTCGAATATACGCTAAGTACTATTCGAGTCTATCTCCTTTGACCGCCATAAGCTGAGTTCCACGTTAGCATATGCATCTCAGCTACGAGCATCCTGATGTCCTTCTTGAGCTGCTTCCTGATGTCATCTACATCTTAAATCTCCCCCTTTTCGACTTGGTTTGACACTTCAGCACTTCTATCAGTCATCATGCAAGGTCAGATGAATACACACACACCACAGACAGACCAAAGTAGAGGTAAATGCAATCCAAACAATCGATATTGAGAGGAACCAAATTGTTCTTAAAAATACAGGCCAGCAAAAACCAAGAGCGACTTAAAAGTCCAATGTGCTCATCAAAAACATACTGAAAGTTCTAAAAATAATTAAACATGGCTTGGCCTGATCGTTCTACTCTAGTCTTAGTCTAAATTCTCCCCCATCACGGTTGCTCCCCCACACTTGGAGTAGCCTCCTCTGATTCATCTCCCCCTGCTTAAGTGCAGAACTAAGTAAAAAAATAAGATGCAAGATTGTGCAGATCAAGGAGAAGAGAAACTTACCTTGAAAAAGGCGATTGATGATCAGAACGACCTGAGTAAGGATCCGACGATCAGTAGAGGAGACAGACGTGCCTGCCATAGCTGAATGCCCCTCCTGCTTTGGTTCCGCTTTAACTGAGACCGGAGCTGCAGCGATGCAAAAAGGCTGAATCAACTCCATACGATTCACCGGGTTAAGAGGAACATGACACTGCTGATTCAGGAGCTTGTAGATCAGACTGGGATATGGAAGCAAAAACTTGGAACCTGGATTGGGTCTAAGACTAAGGATGTGATCAAAACCCATTACGCCAAAATCGAACGGAGTCTTGGTAGCCACGCGATGAACCATCCAAGCATGAGCTTTGCTGGAGAAGCCAGTGTTGAAAGTGGGGAGCCAGTTGTGACAACTTATCTTGAACAACGCCCACTTGGAACTTTGATACTGAGACAGAGTCAGATTTTTCTAAACCCCGTGCTTGCCACCACTCATGAAGAGAGCCAGTTGATCATCAGAGAGAAGCTCAGCATCCAAAGCAGCACTTGCAGTTGCCATCTCCTCAAGTCCAAAGAGTCGATTGATCAGAAGTGGAGAGAAGACATACTCGTGACCCCGAAGCCCCATGCGTCTCATCCGAGGGGACCTTCTCATCTGGAAGGTGAGCCCAAAACTTCCGAATGATAGTCGGAGGGAAACGACTAATGCCAGTGAAGGTGGGAGTCAGATCGACATCACGGATGATAGCCTCAACACCAGGAGGGGGGGAGCAACTTGAGATCCACCTCTCGTTCTGCCAGGAAATTGCGATTCAGAAAGAGCTCAAATCGATCATTCACCCGTCAGGATGAAATTCGGACAGCATCAAACGCCGGTGACGAAGAAAATTTGGAAGGTCGGGTTTTCTTCTTGGGCGGTTCCGCTGGATCTAGTTCTGATTTAATATGCCGCTTGCTACAGCGAGTCCCACGAGCATTGGAGGAGGAATGAGGTTTGAACGATGCAGAAACAAATTCAACAGACAATGATCGGCTCCAAACTGCCGATGGCATCACTGAGTTTGCAGATCCGACCACTGAGTGAGATAGGAGACAGACCATGTGGGGGTCCGGATTCTGCAGCTACTGAAGGAATACCAACATACAACACAATTGCCAAGGCATCAGGGTTTGCATGTTCCATCGGACCGTCCTCAGGCGAAGGCAACAACTAGTTATCGAGTGCAGGCATTTGAGGTTGCAGAGTTCCAACCAAACGAGAAAGACCTGAGAAGAGAGCCTTCATCGTTGAATACGAAGAGAAGGGAGACCCTAGGGAGATTAAGCAGTTGGGGAGAAGTGTGAAGTGACGTTTGGCGCTCCAGTTGACAAACTCTAAATAGGCTTTTTCCCTCCAAGAGATACACCTGGTTGGGCCAAGATTCTATTGGGCATTGTACCTGGACGATCTTGACACACTCAATTTACCCAATTAGACTAACAAAGACAACAATATTAGGCGGTGATCTGCTCAACTGACTCATTAGATAACAAGAGTGAGGAAATACATACACGATTAGCAGCATATATATCAAGGCAAATACCAACACGAATTACGAGGGACCCTAGAAGTGACTGCCACACTGACTTTGCTTTGTTCATACCTTTGATGGTGTGAATTGAACTGGACATCCTCCTGATAATTCAGAACACAATGCAGAAGCAAGCTCAGGTTAACAAACTAGTGTATTATGGATCCAGTGACTGATCTTTCACACCGAGATGCCTTTATCTCATTGAATTCAAGTTTTCAACCCTGACATATCATGGACAGATAGCTCAAAACATTTACAGTGAGTTGACCTTCCTATGAATTTTACCATCATCGATTGACATCTCAGGTTCAGCATAGGCTGCTGAAGGTTCAGCGTGGTCTTGACCTTCTTCAGCGATCAATCCAATCAGCCATACTTTTTCTTTTTTCCATTTTTTTTATTTTTTTGTTTGACTTGGACGAATCAACTGAGAGCTCACACAATCTCCAGTTCGTATATCAGCTCATGGATTAATGCAACTTGCACTTGTCAACCAGAGACGGCACCCCATGCATACTTTTTTCACTTGACACTACATATACAGAGAATATATTTTGAAAACACATTTTTGTCTTATCTGAGCCCGTCCCTGCACGCGTTCCTGTCAAAAATCATAGGTACTCACACACATCATTAGTTCTCACATACACCAATGAACTTTCTTAAATTTATGAATCTGTTGAAATCCAAAGGCTTAGAGAACAAATCTGCAACTTGATATTCAGTACTAACATGTACAATCTCAATCAGTTCCTCCTCTACAAATTCTCGTATGAATAGTCAGTTGTCATTTGTTTCATCCATAGGAGTTGAGCACGTCCACTTCCCAAGACAATGTATTCAGCCTCCACTGTTGATAAATAAAAGCTGTTATGTTTCTTGTTGTGCCATGAGATCAGGTTGTTCCCAAGAAATATACATCCGCCACTGTACTTCTTCTGTTATCTAAACATCCATCCCAGTCCGCATCACAATATCCAGCCAGATTCTGGTTGGTGTCAATTGAATAAAGTAACCCCATGTCAATTGTCCTTTTAACATATTTGATGATCCGCTTAACTGCTTGCATGTGTGACACCTTAGACACAGCCAGATACCTGACATATATTCCCCACACTAAGACATAAATCAGATCGGCTGGTAGTCAGATACAGAAAACTTCCAATCATGCTGTGATATAGTTTGGTATCCTCATCTTCCCCTTCTGCATCTTTTGATAGCTTGCAATTAGTGCCCATTGGAGTCTTAGCCACTTTACTAGAGTCCAACCGGAATCGATTGACCAGATTCCTGGCAAACATGCTCTGAGATATGAAGACACCGTTATCTGATTGCTTGATCTGAAAGCCCAGAAAGTAATTCACCTCACCAACCATGCTCATCTCAAACTCTTTCTTCGTTGTGCTAACAAAGTCATCAACCATCCTTTGATTTGTAGCTCCGACTACAATGTCATCAACAAAGATTTGAACCACCATATATCCATGTTTTCTTGTGATGGTGAACAGAGTTTTATCAACACTCCCACGTTGATAGCTATTCTGCATCAGGAACGAAGTCAGTCTCTCACATCACGCCCATGAAGCTTGTTTCAAGCCATAAAGAACCTTATGTACTTTGTATACATACTTAGGATGATTTGAATCTTCAAATCCTTTAGGTTGCTCAACAAAAACTTCCTCCTGAAGGTACCCATTCAAGAAGGCACTTTTGACATCCATCTGATGTAGCTTGAATCTTAACTTACAGGCCATCCCAATAAGCAAGCGAATTGACTCCAAGCGTGCAACTAGTGCAAATATCTCATCAAAATCGATTTCTTTGACTTGTGAGTACCCTTGAGCTACCAACCTGGTCTTGTTACAAACTACATATCCATGTTCGTCACTCTTTTTTTTTAAAGATCCACTTTATGCCAAACATGTTTGCACCAGAAGGCCTAGGCACCATAGTCCACACCTGATTTCGTTCAAACTGTTCAAGCTTAACTTGCATGGCTTTAATCTAATATTCATCCACTAGAGCCTCCTTGTGGTTCTTTGGTTCAATGGTGGATACAAAGCTTGCAAATCTGACCATATTCTTGAAATCCAGCTTAATATGGCGTATAACTCTTCCACCATCAATATCACTGATCATATGCTCCTTGCGATGATCCTTCTGGATCTTCCGAACCTTAGCACTTGGAGCTTTCGTTGCAAGTGTGTCAGTTGATTTCTCAGATACTTCCTCAGTGTCAGACTCTGTTTGACTCTCACCTTCATGCATTGATCTTTATCTGAGTCATCATCATTCTGATTCTGATTCTGATTCTGATCGTTTCCATTATCCCCTAATTGTGCGCCTCTTGTCAGTTCTGGTTCCTGCTAAGACGGCTCAGTGACACTATCAGTCATATAAACCAAGCCTTGTGGAGAGATATCTTCAAATACCGCATTAACAGTTTCTTGTACCTGTCGGGACATTTTGTTGACAACTCTGAAAGCTATGCTGGTACCTGAGTATCCCAGGAAAATCCCATCAGAGCTTTATGAGTCAAACTTACGAAGATGATCCTTATCATTGAGGATGTAACATGCACATTCAAACACATGAAAGTAGCCTGCATTAGGTGTCTTGCCTTTCCACAACTCATAGGGTGTTTTGGTGATCCCCTTTCGAACATACACCCGGTTGATTATGTAGCATGAGGTGTTCAACGCCTCTGACCAAAAGTGTCTTGCCACCTGATTGCCATGTAGCATTGCCCTTGCCATTTCTTGCAGATTTCTATTCTTCCATTCAACTACACCATTTTGTTGTGGTGTATGCGGTGCTGAGTACTGATGTGTGATTCCCTGTTCACTATAGAATCGATCAAACACTTCATTTTGAAATTCTCCCCCATGATCGCTTATGCTAGTTTTTATGCCATTCTTTCTTTCTGTCTTCAGTTGCAATGCCAGAATCCGGAAGCTATTAAATGTGTCTGATTTATCACGAATGAATCGAACCCATGCTTATCTGGTGAAGTCATCCACAAGTACGAATGCATATCTTTTGCCACCAATACTCTCCGTTTGCATTTGTCCCATTAAATCCATGTGTAGTAGATCAAGTGCACGATGACTTTCTATATCAGGTACAGACTTGTGTTGAACTTGTACCTGTTTGCCTTGAGTGCAGGGGCCACACACAAAATCAGAAGTTAGTTTGATCTTTGGTATCCCACAAATGAGTTCTTTTTCAGCAAGTCTGGCCATTGAGAATGACATTCAAATTGAACAACTGTGTGGTGTGGGCTTCGCCCCTTTTGTAAGGCTATACGAGGTGTTCAGACATTCATGTGACCAAGCTTCTGGTGCCACAGTTGCATCTCATTTGACTTACTGATACTGGTACTGAAACACTTGGGTTGTGGAGAGATCCATTTGTAGCAGTTATTACTAGTTCGAGTGCCCTGCATGATGACTTGACCACTATCAGTTACAGCCTGACATATATCCTTAGTGAAACACACAAATAGTCCTTCATCACATAGTTGACTGATGCTTATCAGGTTTGCTTTCAATCCATCAACGAAGTAAACTTCTCCCAAATGTGGTTTGTGTGGTCCGCTGGTCTCTCCTACACCTTTAATCTTTCCTCTGGCACCACCACCAAAAGTCACTTTGCCAGCTGACACATTCTCAAACTTCACAAGAGCAGTATGAGAACTTGTCATGTGCCGTTAGCATCCGCTGTCAAAATACATGGAGGAATTTTCAGGTCCTTTTCCTGTGGCAACAGCAGTGAAAGCCTGTTCTGAAGTGACCGTTGATTTCTTCATCCATCCTTGATTTCGAGGTTTTCCATTCCCGAAAAACTGATTTTGCCTTATGAGATTTTGAATGTCATCCTGAAGACGATATCAATGGATTTTTATGTGTCCTGGTTTTCCACAGTAGTAACAACCGGATAATCTTCTATATCGATAGACTTCACTGGATTTGATTTTTGCTGATCTGTTGCTTTGTTTGGCTTTCTCAATTTGCTTCACCGCTCCTTGGTTTCTCACTCTCTTTGACTTTCGGTTATTTCTCTGAGTTGCATCTTGATGAGCTTGTTGATCTTGAGGCTCTCCCTGTTCAGCGGTGAAAGATACACTTTTTCTTTTAGCCTGATTCTTCTAAGACTGCTGCATCTCATATTCTTGCATCATTCCCACGATTTCATTGAACTTCATCTCATCTGAGTTCTGTGAGACTTCAGTAGCGGAA
This sequence comes from Thlaspi arvense, assembly GCA_911865555.2. NCBI lineage: Eukaryota > Viridiplantae > Streptophyta > Magnoliopsida > Brassicales > Brassicaceae > Thlaspi > Thlaspi arvense. The sequence continues at coordinate 14,084,959 of OU466861.1, forward strand.
ATGTGAGCCTGAAACTTATTTGGTAAGCTTCACAGAAATTTCTTGACCAGTTTCTTGTCCTTGTACATTTTTTTCCAGTACTTGAGCTTCGTTGGCAATGACACTGAGCTTCCCGCTGAACTCCTCGATTGATTCTCCTGATCCCATGGTTAGAGTCTCAAACTGTGAGGCCAGCATATCCATATGTGTTCTTCTAACATTAGAAGTCCCTTCATACGCGGTCTGAAGTGCATCCCAAGCTTCCTTTGCAGTAATGCACCCCTGAACTTTCTTGAACTGATCCTTGGTGAGCGAAGTCCAGATCATTTACAGCTCTTTGGAGTTGAACTTGGACCAGGATTTCTCTTCGACCGACCAGGTCAGTCTTGGTTTCGGCTTTGTCACTCCATCGGCTCCAACGATCGTTGGCTCTGTCCACCCTCCTTCAACCATCGTCCAGGCATCCTTATTGTATCCTTTGATTAGAGCCTTAATCTGAAATTTCCACCATCCATAGTGATAAATCCTGATTTTTATGGTTTTTAACCATGATATAAGTCATTTTTATTGAGTCGTTTTAGTCTTTTTAGAGTCCTAGTAGAGTCTTTGCAGGTAATAGCATGTCTGAAGCATAATTGGAGGTTTTGAAGCTTTTGTTGAGTATTACAAGAATCAACCTAACAAGTTGAGCAAGCATTAAAGACCAAGTCATCTGGAAATTTGAAAAAGCCTAGGTTGTTTAATAGATGTGAGAACATTGTTAATCACCTGAACTAGTATTAGATGAGCAAAACGCCTATTTGCAAATATATTTGACTTTTGTGAATAATGGACAAGCTGGTCATTGAGATTCTTTTGATTGATGCTGTGAGGATAACTCCTGTTATAAGGAGATATGTGAAGAGGATGGTGACCAATAACTTGAGCTTGGAGGCATAAGCAATGATGATCAACGAGTAGGTCAGTGCAGTGATTCAGAACAGAGTACCAGAGAAGCTTTCCGACCTTGGAAGCTTTGTTTTAGACTGCAGAATATTTTCAGACAGGTTTGAGAGATCATTGTGTGATCTTCGTTCTAGTGTGAACCTGATGCCTCATTATGTTGCCAAGAGCTTATGGATGACCGATTTTAAAGCTACCGGGATATCTCTTGCCCTAGCTGATAGAAACGTCAGAGTTTCTGAAGGTGTGATAGAGGATGTTCCTATCAAATTAAGAGATTGCATGATTCATACTGATTTTGTGGTTTTGGAGTATGGAGAAGAACCCAAAGAACCTTTGATTCTTGGCAGACCTTTCCTGGCTACTGCATGAGCTATTATAGATGTCCGGAAGGGAAGAATTGAACTGAATGTTGGTGACTTGGTGATGCAATTCGAAATGGACATGCTGATGAAGAGGCCAACCATAAATGGATAGACATTCTATGTGGATGTTCTTACCAACCTTGCTGAGCAGATCTTCCAAGATATGAGTCCAGAAGACCCCTTGGAGAGGGCGTTGACCACTTCTACAGCAGAGTTTTAGCATCTGGATGTAGCTTCTACTGGCTATACAAAGATGATGGATGCTACTGCACATTTTATGCAACTGGTTTCACAGGATGCGATAGTCAGCAAATCTGCAAAAGCTGCTGTAATGAGCGATTGGAGTGCAGCAAAAGCACCAAAAGTTGAGCTTAAATAGCTCCCTGCAGGGCTAAGGTACGCCTTCCTTGGAGAAAAGTCCACTTATCCTGTTATTGTTAATGCTTCATTGAACAATGTAGAGCTCACTCTTTTGCTAAGTAAGCTGCACAGATTTCGCAAAGCTCTTGGCTATTTTCTTGATGATACTTCAGGTATTTCTCCAGACTTGTGCATGCATATGATACATTTTGAGGATAAATCAAAATAATCAGTGGAGCACCAGAGGAGACTGAATCCAAATCTGCAGGATGTTGTCAAGAAGGAGATCATGAAGCTGCTGCAAGATGGGATCATCTATCCTATATCAGACACCGCTTGAGTCAGTCCTGTTTACTTGGTCCCTAAGAAAGGAGGCGTTACAGTGGTGAAGAATGACAAGGATGAGCTGATTCCTACCAGAACAGTGACATGACATAGGGTGTGCATTGATTACAGGAAGCTGAATGCAGCCACAAGGAAAGATCACTTCCCTCTGCCTTTCATCAATCAGATGCTGGAGAGGCTGGCGAATCACAAGTATTACTGCTTCCTTGATGGCTATTCAGACTTCTTTCAGATCCCCATTCATCCAGATTATCAGGAGAAGACCACCTTTACCTGTCTTTATGGCACCTTTGCATATCGCAGAATGCCTTTTGGACTGTGTAATGCTCTGCAACCTTCAAGAGATGCATGATGTCGATCTTCACTGACATGATTGAGAACTTTATGGAGGTTTTCAAGGATGACTTCTCAGTTTATGGGTCCTCTTTCAAGAGCTGTCAGGACAACTTGTGTGCAATTTTTCAGAGATGTCAAGAGAAGCATTTGGTTCCGAATTGGGAGAAGTGTCATTTTATGGTACAAAATGGCATTGTTCTTGGTCACAGAGTCTCTGGAGATGGCATAGAAGTTGATAGGGCAAAAGTTGAAGTGATGACAAGCTTGCAGGCGCCTGATTCTGTCAAAGCAGTGAGGAGTTTTCTGGGTCATGCTGGGTTCTACAGAAGATTTATCAAGGACTTCAGCAAGATTGCAAGACCTCTTACTGCTCTCCTCTGAAAAGATGTGAAGTTTGAATTCTCTGCAGAATGTCAATCAGCTTTTGAGCAGATCAAACAGGCTTTGGTTACAGCTCCTATTGTGCAGACTCCAGATTGGGACCTGCCTTTTGAAGTTATGTGTGATGCAAGCGATTTTGCAGTTGGTGCAGTGCTGGGACAGAGAAAAGACAAGAAGCTACACGCCATCTACTATGCCAGTAGGACATTGGATGAAGCTCAGAAGTACAATGCAACTACTGAGAAGGAACTGTTGGCTGTGGTCTTTGCCATTGAGAAGTTTCACCAGTACCTTGTGATGTAGGAGTTTACTCTACTTCAAATCCTACATATACTCGTATCATTAGAGTATGTAGGTATCAATCCATAATGGAAAGGTAAGACACTAAGAATGCAATAGATCATCTAATTCAAGCAAGCATAAATGGGTGATTGAAACTATGAAACTAATGACTAAAAGAGACTTCAAATAAGCAAGAGAAAGTAAAGTAAACAGAGAAACTAAGGCAAGTTCGAATTCAAACAATCAAAGACTAGTAGGCTTGAGATAGGGTTATTGATCAAGGGAGACTTTTAGCTTAACTAGTGATGCTTACAAACCCACAAAAAGCTATTCCTAGGCATATAATTTACAACTATAACTAGCTCAATTCCTTGACACTAGCTACTTTACTAAGCAGATATTCAAGACAAATTCGTTACTCAAACACATGATCAGCAAGCATTATAAGCAAATAATCCAATTCTATATTGCCAATTTACTCCTTACACAGCTACTTCCTTAAACTAAGATAAGCAATTCTCTTACTTGACTCATTCAGGCATTTCATCAAACACTTATCAGGCATAAGAGAACCCTAGGATCTAGATCAACTTAGCAAGGGCTAATCTAGCATTAGACACAATCAATAAGAAGGAACAATGATATTAAGCACTAAGCAATCACTAATCTAGCCTTAAATCTCCCTATCTCTATCCCATCTCAAACCTTAAGCAAACTACTCACTAATCATGATCCTAATCACAGCCCAAAGCAAGGGGGGAATAACAAATCCTGATAAAAAAGGAGATAAACACCAACTTTTGATTGAAAGAACAAGGTTCAACAAGAAATTACAAGAAACACTAAGGGAAAAACAAAGGAAAAAGCTATTATCCAAAGGGTAAAAGATGATCAGAATCTCCCTAATGTCTTTAGGTCACAGCCTATTTATAGTTTTCCGGAAAAACCCTTAGTAAACCGAAAATAACCGGAAATCAGTTGGTTCAGACGCCTGATATCGACTTGTTACATTGATACACTGGTGGATATTGGTTGGCAGGAGGGTGTATCGACCAAGTCTCGTCGATACTCTGATCGGTACAGTCGCCCCTAGCTAAGGCATCTCGGGTGATCTCCTCAGTATACCACTCGATACAATTGGCCTTTAGTTAAGGCTCATCGAGCTTCAACATTGATACAGTGATCAATACACTTCTTGGCTTGCGTATCGAGATGACCCTATGTCGATATACTGACCGGTACAAGAGCCTCGAAGGTGGTGTATCGACCAGAGTAGCTCGATACTCTTCTGGTGTCCTATCTCCTTCTATTGACTGTGGGACCTCGATGTGCTAATTGATATAGCTCCTAAGCATGTATCGACGTCTGCTTTCGATACGTTGTTCTGTATGTTGTGTATCGATCTTCCAAGTCGATATCCTGCTCGGTATGAAGCCTTCTCGCCTTGATTCCTTCACCTTGTGATTCCCAGCACTTCCTTTGGACCTTAAACTCCCAAAATGCACCTGCCAAGTGCTAGGAATGCACTTAATATGCAATGCAACTCCTAATTATACTTTAAATGCTAAGTGGGTGCAACTGGGACAAGAACATGTAGAAATGCATGCTTAAAGACTATAAAAAAAATGCAAAAGGTATGCTAATATGGTGTAAATAATGAGTATATCAATACCCCCATACTTGCCTTTTTCTTGTCCTCAAGAAAACAAGAACAAATGAGAGGATGAGGTTTAAAATCAGAGCTCAAAACCAAAGATGTCAATGGAAAAACTGATTCAATGCTCAAGTTATAGGTTCTAAGATGCATATAGATTGTTCTACTTCAAAAGCTTTAGCCATGCCTATCATAACAAACAATAAACTCTAGCTTAGCCTACACAAGCATTCAAATCAACCAACTCTTTAATATTCATTAATCGTTAACCAATGGATCATGTTTGTGTAAATCAAGAGAAAACATTTAGTCAAGGGACATGGTTATGAGATGAAAATGACCTCATTCAAATAAGGGTTCAAAGATTCAGGGGATCACTCAATGAAATGATCCTATCTTAGGCAAAATGCTAAAGGTAAAAGCACACCTATGCATGCAAGTCAAAGCTCTCTTCTACCCTTTTTACCCAAGATGAACCTAATAACTTCTAAAACTCCTAGCGAAACTCCTAAATCTACCCTTTCCCAGAGCACTTGATCTCTTCTTTCTTCATATTTTGGGAAACTCCTTCTTCTTTTGCTTGTGTGGTTGACTTTCTTTTGAAACTTGCTCTTCTTTGTTGTATGATTTGCGCAATTTTCTTCACCTTTGGTGGATTGCTTGGTCTGCTTTCTCCTTTTGGATGACCATTTGTAAACTTTGTTGTTGTTGGCATCTTTCATCTTTAACACTTAGAGCTTTCTTCTTAATTAACTAAACCACAAAATAGACAGTTCCCCCATACCATCAACCCCATACTTCTTCTTTTCAAAAGATGTAAACATTTAAAGCTCAAACCACTTACACTACCCTTCCCCAATCTCCTAACCTAATACCAAGCTCAAAATGCAAGCTGGTGTCTACAAGAGAGCTTCTCCTTACCCGCCTTATTCCTAACACTTTTTGCCAAGATAAAATCGAAAATGATGCAATGCAAGGCCTCACAACTCTCACAATAGTGTTTAGATTCAGAGAGAAGGATTGGTTTAGGGTGTGGTTAACTGTCCCATAATGATGAGAATCAACTACTTGGATTAACAAGAGTGGTAAGAAGGAAAGAAGATAATCCAAATATGTATATAGGTAGCCATGTAATCACTCTGAATGCACAAACAAGATAATCCAAAGTCAGGATTATGGTTCTAATAAACCGAGCTGGTATCAAATCAAAGCAAGCTTCAGCATAAGGCAAGAGTATCAATGCAAGTATTCAGGATATGGTGCAGCCTTAACTTCAAACTCACTACAATGCAACTAAACAACCGACAACCAAAGCATTGAAAACAACTCAAACATTAACATCTTGACAAGTGTTTATCATCTACTCCCTATGCAAATGTATGTAAACCTATATGTAATGCATCAAGACTCAATCTTAGTTATGCAAATGCAACTAAATGATCTTTTTGGTTCCAAAAAAATTGAAAGTTTTATGGATTTTTAGTGCACATAGATGAATGCACGAATGCATGAGACTCAAGTATGAAAAAAGGGAAAAAAATGAAAACAAAACACAATGTCAAATGCAATATCCTCCCCCACACTTAGATTACACAGTCCTATGTGTAATAAGAGTCATAGAGGAGGTTTAAACAACTATAAATGATGCATGGACTAAAGGCATGGCAAAAGAAATAGAGAAGGAAGAGTTAGTGGAGACTTACTGCTGGTTTCGTGGCCGATATCGAGGTGAGAGGTTGATATGTCCATCGATATGCTTCGGAAGTAGCGGGTATCTGGGAGGGGCATCGATACACTAGTTGATATTGGTCTAGCTGGTCCGTATCGATCTGAGTATCGGTGTAGATGTCGATATGCCTTGATGTGTAACTCAGGGATCGCCGTTGCTCTTTTGTTAAGGCATATCAACTTTGTTCCCCTTCTTATCCTTGTCGATACACTTGTGCTCCCTATGTATATCGTAGATCGATACGCAGGTCGATACACCACGTTTCTGCTCCGTATCGGCTTGTATGTTGTCTGGTACTCCCGTGTATAGACTTTGGCTTGATCGGTACATGGGTCGCTATGCATGCCGTTGGGGTGTATCGGGATGATAATATCGGTATTCAAGTCGATACAGAATCCTCTCTTATGTATCGACCTCCAGCCTGATCCGATACCCTAGTCGATACAGGTGGGAAGCACACTATATCGATCAAGTGGTACCGATACGTGCATCGATACAAGTCATATCGACTCGATCTCATCGATATACTGTTCGATATTGCACCCTTTGAGTCCTTCCTCCATTGTAGCTCAGCTGTTCTTTCCTGACCTCATTCCAGACGCCTGAGGATGCTTCCTGGATACTAGTGCAAACAAGAAAAACATGAAAAAGTAAATAATATAGACAGGGATAACAAGGGAATACCTCCCAAGAGGGCTTGTTTAGAGTCACTAAGCTTGACTTTTCTTGCTTCTTAGGCAGCTGGAGGGTCTTGGAGGTGAATGTCTGTATCATCTCTAAGTATGTCACTAGCCATGTAAGGCTTCAGCCGATGCCCATTCACTGTGAACTGTCCTTCTTCTGGCTTGAACAATGTAACAGCTCCATAGGGAAGCACTTCCTTGATATTGAAGGGACCTGGGCACTTGGACTTGAGTTTTCCTAGAAACAATTTCAGCCTTGAGTTGAATAACAACACCTTGTCTCCAGATTTGAAGTCCTTGGTTCTTATCCTCTTGTCATGAAAGGCTTTGGTCCTCTCTTTATAGATCTTGGAGCTCTCAAAGGCTTCAAGGCGATTTTCCTCTAACTCATGTAAGTGAATGAGTCTCTTCTCTTGAGCTGTCTTAATATCAAAATTCAGCAGCTTGGTCGCCCACAAGGCTTTGTACTCCAGCTCCACAGGTAGATGACAACCCTTGCCATAAAGGAGTGAGAAGGGGGTTCTACCAATTGGTGTTTTGAAGGCTGTCCTGTATACCTACAAGGTGTCATCTAGTTTGTGAGACCAATCCTTTCTTGTAATACCAACTGTCTTTTCTAGGATGGCTTTGATCTCTCTGTTAGACACCTCTATTTGACCACTTGTTTGGGGATGGTAAGGTGTGACAACCTTATGCTTAACACCATTCTTCTTTAGCAGGCTTTCAAAGACCTTGTTGATGAAGTGGCTTCCTCCATCATTGATGACACATCTTGAAACACCAAACCTTGAGAAGATGATTGTTTTGAAGAGTTTCAGCACAACCTTGGCGTCATTTGTAGGACTAGCCACTGCTTCAACCCACTTTGAGACATAATCTACAGCAACAAGGATATACTTATTCCCATAGGATGAAGGGAAAGGTCCCATGAAGTCAATCCCCCAAACATCAAATATATCCACTTCAAGGATTGAGTTCAAAGGCGCCTCATCTCTCTTAGAGATGCTTCCCTTCCTTTGGCATGCATCACATGATGAGACATAAGCTTGGGTGTCCTTGAGCAGACTTGGCCACCAAAAACCAGCTTGGAGTACCTTTTATGCTGTCTTAAAGGTAGCAAAGTGACCTCCATAGGTAGAACCATGACAGTGGTGAAGGATCCCTTTGAATTTTCTTCAGCTATGCACCTTCTGAACAGCCCATCAGTCCCTATCTTGTAGAGGTATGGCTCATCCCAATAATAGTGGGACACATCTTTGAAGAATTTCTTCTTGTGATAAGCATCAAGTTTAATTTGGGACATCTCCACATGCTAAGTAGTTGGCGAACTCAGCATACCAAGGCAGCTTGTTCTCTTCTAAACTCGCCACCTCAGCTATCTTCATGCCCAAAGCGTTTAGCTGCTCTCTGGAAGTGTATCATTGATTGGGATAAAGTCATCAATCCTCAGCCTTCAGAAGTGATCAGCAACACCATTTTCAATGCCTTTCTTGTCCAGAATCTCCATGTCAAACTCTTGCAAGTGGAGTATCCATCTGAGGAGTCTTGGCTTGGTGCCTTTCTTGGCATAGATGTGCCTTAGTGCAGCATGATCAGTGTAGACTATCACTTTAGACCCCACCAAGTAGCTTCTGAATTTCTCAAATGCAAAGACAACTGCTAGGAGTTCCTTTTGTGTTGTAGCATATCTTGTTTGAGCTTCATCCATTGTTCTGCTGGCATAGTAGATAACATGAAGCTTCTTGTCTACTCTTTGACCTAAAACTGCTCCAACAGCATAGTCACTAGCATCACACATGATCTCAAATAGGAGATCCCAGTTTGGTGCTTGAACTATATGCGTACTCACTAAGGCTTCTTTGAGGGTGAGGAAGGCTTGTAAGCAGTCTTCATCAAAGACAAATTCTGTCTCCTTGCATAGAAGCCTTGTCAAGGGTCTTGCTATCTTTGAAAAGTCCCTGATGAACCTCTTGTAGAAACTAGCGTGACCCAAGAAACTTCTGGTTCCCTTGACTGAATTTGGTGGCTCTAAGTGCAGCATCACATCTATCTTGGCCTTGTCCACTTCTATCCCCTTCTCTGAAATCTTGTGACCCAACATAATGCCTTCTTGAACCATGAAATGGCATTTCTACCAATTCAGAACCAGGTTAGTGTCTTCACATCTCTGTAAAACCTGAGAAAGATTGGACAAGCAGACACCAAAGGAGGATCCATAGACACTAAAGTCATCCATGAATACCTCCACCATCTCTTCAAGCAAGTCAGAAAATATGGATGTCATACACCTCTGAAAAGTAGCAGGAGCATTGCATAAACCAAAAGGCATTCTCCTATAAGCAAATGTTCCATATGGGCAAGTAAAAGTAGTTTTCTCTTGATCATTAGGATGGATAGGGATTTGAAAGAATCTGCTGTAGCCATATAAGAAGCAACAGTACTTATGATTTGCTAATCTTTCTAACATTTGGTCTATGAATGGCAAAGGGAAGTGATGTTTCCTAGAAGCAGAATTCAGTTTTCTGTAATCTTTGCACATCCGATAACCAGTTATTGTCCTTGTTGGTATTACCTCATCATTTTCGTTTTTTACTACAGTGATCCCTCCTTTCTTAGGCACGACATGGACTGGTAAGACCCATGTGCTGTCCAAGATAGCTTCAAGAGGTTTTAGGATCTCCTTTTTAACAACCTCTTTCAGATTAGGATTCAATTTCCTTTGAGGTTCAATAGATGATTTTGTCTCATCCTCTAGATGAATCCTGTGAGTGCAAAGGCTAGGAGAGAGACCTTTGATATCATCAAGATAATATCCAATGGCCCTCCTAAACCTCTTTAACACTCTCACAAGTGCAAGGATTTCATCATTATCGAGGTTTTCATTGACAATAACAGGATAAGTAGAGTTAGAGCCTAAGAAGACATACCTTAGCCCTTTAGGAAGAGGTTCGAGGTCCACCTCTGGCGCTTTGAGTTCATTCCTATCCTTATCTATGCTGCTTTGCTCCCTAGCGCCAGCTTCTTCGATGAAGAATATTTCTGTCTCCTAGTATCCCAGCTCTTCAAACGGCTCCTCTTCCTCGAATATCTTGTGAGAGTTAAGCCTCAGCATGTAACACAAGCTTTCCTTATCCAAATAGCCATCTTCCCCATCCTCCTTTGTCAAAGCCACTAGTAGTTTGTCATCACAGCTCAACTCCTCTTGGACTTTATCATGCAGCTCCTCCAAGATCTCTATTTTGAAAATTTCACCTTCTATGGTAGGCTATTGCATGATTTGCTTGATGTCAAACTTCAGGGACATGTCTTTACCCAACCGTAGCTTAATCTTCCCTTTTTTTACATCAATGACAGCTCCTGTTGTGACTAAGAAGGACCTCCCTAGGTTGAGAGGGGCCCTAGGCTCTTCATCCATTTTCAAAACCACAAAATCGGTTGGGATCTCTACATTCCCAATCCTGAGAGGAACATCTTCATGCAATCCCTTGGGGAGCCTCACTGATCTGTCAGCCAATAAAAAAGGGATTCTACAGTCTTTAACCTCTGTGAAACCAAGGCGCTTTGCAATGGAATAGGGCATCAAGCTGACGCTGGCTCCCAAGTCACACAAGCATTTCTCAAATAGTAGTGGACCTATAGAACATGGTAAAGTGAAACTCCCTGGGTCACCAAGCTTGTTAGGAGACACCTTCTGTTGCTGAATGAGGGCGCTGCATTCATGTGTTAGCACAACCATCCCTTGCAGATCTTTAGTTCTCTCTACTACAGCATCTTTCAGAAATTTCTGGTAAGGAGGAACTAGGACAAAGGTGTCAAGTAAGGGCATCGTAAGCTGTATTTTCTTTATCTGTTCATCAAAGAGACCTTTGTATTTGGCAAGCAACTCTTTCTTGAACCTTCCAGGAAATGGCAGTGGTGGCTTGTAAGGAGGACGTATGTATCTTGGTTCTTTAACCAACGCCTTAGGCGCATCCTTTTGTTTTTCCTTAGCCACATCTTTGCCTTTATCCTTCTTTGGGGTTTTATCAGCCTTGACTGGTTCATTAGCTTCTATTACCACTTCATCATCTTCTATGGCTACCTCCCCTTCTTGTACCTCAATGTCCTCATTGTGTATAGTGGGAGCAACTCTAGGAGGAAGCTGTTTTCCACTTCTCAATATGACAGCTTTGATGTATTCTCTAGAGGAGTGAGATGTAGATGGTGCATTTGTGTGCTGCAGTTTCTCAAGCCTATGGTCAAAGGCTAGTTGCTGAGCTTGGAGTTTAGACTCAAGTGTAGCTACTTGATTGGTAATGTTTTGTTGCAGCTCTTGGAAACCAGTTTGTTGGGAGTGAAGAATTTGCTTCAAGATTTGCTGCATATCTGGTTCTTGGGAGGAAGGAAGAGGTGAAGGTTGCTGTTGTTTTGGCTGTCTGTCCCCTTCTTGTTGCTGAATATATTGGGTCAGAAGTCGTTGCTGAAGCTGTGATTGGCGGAATCCATCATCCATTCTCTCTTTTAGCACTTTAACTTCTAGTAAAGTAGCTTCTAATTGAGAAGAGACTAATTTCGAAGTGTCCTCTTGGTCCTCACCATATTATGCATTGCTTTGAGCTAGATTCTCAATCAAAGCCAAACCACCATCCACATCTTGAGCAAGAAAGTTACCTCTGCTAGCTGTATCAAGGAGTAGTCTCATCTTAGGCAAGACACCTCTATATAGTGTTGATAGCAGCGCCTATTTTGTGAAACCATGATGAGGGAATTGGATTGTGAAGTTCCTAAACTTTTCCCAAGCGTCTGCAAAACTCTCATTGGACCATTGGTGGAAGTTGTAAATCTCATTTTGAAATCTGGCTGTCCTAGAGGGAGAGAGAACTTGGCTAGGAAAGCAGTTTTGCATTGAGCCCAAGTTGTGATGCTTCCTTGCTACAATCTTTTCTCCCATAGTTGAGCTCTATTTCCAAGTGAGAAAGGGAAGAGTCTAAGCTTTAAGCCATCATCAGATATACTAGTCATCCTAACCACAGAGCATATCCTCTCAAAGTTTTCCAGATGTTCAAGTGGAACTTCATTAGGTAGTCCCAAGAATCTGCTGTCTTGAACAATTGCAATCATGCCCTTTCTGATCTCAAAGTGACTGTCTTCTAGAGGAGGAGTGATCCCATGTCTTGAAGCAAATGATGGTATATCAGCAGCTCCTATAGGTCTTGGTTGCCTTTGATCTATCAAACCCCAATCACCTTGTAAACCATTAGGACCTTGCTGTCCTTGTAAACCTTGGATCCCTTGAAGACCTTGTGGACTTTGATGACCAAAACCAGCAGCATGTGGGTGGTCTTCCATATTTCAACAACTGATAGCTGCTGCTGTGAATCCAAAATCTTACCCCTTGAACTAGTTGAGTAGCTGTAGATGCCTTAGAGCAAGTGTTTTGATACCTACAAAAGAAATTATAGTCCAAAAAGAGCAATAAGTAACCAAAAACGAAAATAAAAGCTTTATCTCAAACAATCTACAAATCTTAATGCTTAGAACAATTCCAAATGGCAACGGCGCCAATTTGATGTACGAGTTTACTCTATTTCAAATCCTACATATACCCATATCATTGTAGTATGTAGGTATCAATCTATAATGGGAAGGTAAGACACTAAGAATGCAGTAGATCATCTAATTCAAGCAAGCATAAATGGAAGACTGAAACTATGAAATAAATGACTAAAAGAGTCTTCAAATAAGCAAGAGCAAGTAAAGTAAACAGAGAAACTAAGGCAAGTTCAAATTCTAACAATCAAAGACTAGTAAGCTTGAGATAGGGTTATTAATCAAGGGAGATTTTAAGCTTAACTAGTGATACTTACAAATTCACAAAAAGCTATTCCAAGGCATATAATTAATAACTATAACTAGCTCAATTCCTTGACACTAGCTACTTTACTAAGCACATATTCAAGACAAATTCCTTTATTCAAACACATGATCAGCAAGCATTATAAGCAAATAATCCAATTATATATTGTCAATCTACTCCTTAGAGAGCTAATTCCTTAGGTTAAGATAAGCAAACCTCTTACTTGACTCATTCAGGCATTTCATCAAACACTTGTCAGGCAAAAGAGAACCCTAGGATCTAGATCAACTTAGCAAGGTCTAATCTAGCATTTGACACAATCAATAAGAAGGAACAATGATATTAAGCACTAAGCAATCACTAATATAGCCTTAAATCTCCCTATCTCTATCCCGTCTCAAACCCTAAGCAAACTACTCACTAATCATGATCCTAATCACAGCCCAAAGCAAAGGGGAATAACAAATCATGATAAGAGAGGAGATAAACACTAACTTTTGATTGAAAGTACAGGGTTCAACAAGAGATTACAAGAAAAACTAAGGGAAAAACAAAGGAAAAAGCTATTATCCAAGGAGTAAAAGGTGATCAGAATCTTCCTACTGTCTTTAGGTCACATCCTATTTATAATTTTCAGGAAAAACCCTTAGTAAACCGGAAATAAACCAGAAATCAGCTTGTTTGGATGCCTGATATCGACTTACTACATCGATACGCTGGTCGATATTGGTTGGCAGGAGGGTGTATCGACCAAGTCTCGTCGTACTCTGATCGGTACAGTCGCCCCTGGCTAAGGCATCTCGGGTTATCTCCTCAGTATACTACTCGATACAATCGCCCTTTAGTTAAGGCTTATCAAGCTCCAACATTGATACAGTTATCGATACACTTCTTGGCTTGCGTATCGAGATGACCATATGTCAATATATTAACCGGTACAAGAGCCTCGAAGGTGGTGTATCGACCAGAGTAGCTCGATACTCTTCTGGTGTCATGTTTCCTTGTATCGACTCTGGGACCTTGATGTGCTAATCGATATAGCTCCTCATCATGAATCAATGTGTGCTGTCGAGACGTTGTTATGTACGTTGTGTATCGATCTGCCAAGTCGATATCCCGCTCGGTATGAAGCCTTCTCGCCTTGGTTCCTTCACCTCGTGATTCCCAGCTCTTCCTTAAGTCCCCAAACTCCCAAAATGAACCTGCCAAGTGCTAGGAATGCACCTAATATGAAATGCAACTCCTAATTATACTCTAAATGCTAAGTGGGTGCAATGGGACAAGAACATGTAGAAATGCATGCTTAAAGACTATAAAACAATGCAAAATGTATGCTAATATGGTGTAGATAATGAGCATATCACAATGTTGGCTCCAAGGTCGTGGTCCACACAGACCATTCAACACTGAAGTATTTGATGCAGAAGAAGGATGCAAAGCCAAAGTTGTTGAGATTGATTCTGCTTTTTCCAGAGTTTGATACTGAAGTTAAGGAAAAGAAAGAAGTAGAGAATGGAGTTGCTCATCATCTCTGCAAAATCAGGATTGAAGATGACGTGCCAATTAATGATTTCTTGCCTGAGGAGAATGTTTATCTGATAGAGACTCGAATGCGGGAAGAAAGTATCGAAAACCTGTAATCTTCTCGCAACTACAGGGCAGTGACGAGCGACACCAGAGGGGTGACGCTGATAGCTTGCTATTTTAGATCATTTTAGACTGCATTTCATGCATCTTTTCCTCTGTTTTTGCATTATAGTTTAACATGTAGGCATCATTTGCACTTTGGATTTTTCTAGATATCCCTTATCCTCTTACATTAAAACTAGCAATCTTCATCTCACTCTCCACACACACACACCCATATCCAGCTAAACATCTCTTTTTCAAGCATCATTTCTTTCTCTCTTGCATTCTCTAGAACTTTATTTTTTTGGTCAAAGAACTAAGGTAAAGCTAGATTCTTTGTTTCTTGAGTTTAAATGTGTCAAATTGAAGTAGGATGCATTAGAATGATTGATTATGGTTGTTTGTACAATTTTGTTTATGGTTTTGATTTGCATGTCACCATTGTTGCTATTTTTTGAAATTATATGGTTGAAATATTTAAAAAATGCTGTTTTTGTGCTTAGTTTTGACTTTATGTTTAAATTCTGGCCAAATTTGGACATGCTATTGTTTTTCCAGCATATTGACCATCTAAATATTTCTTATTAGACTAATGATGGTAAGTCTGATACATTTTTATAGTTTGGTGGAGAGAGAATGATGTTTTTAGCTTCATATGCTTGAAATTGTTGCAATCGCTGCTTGCTACTGTGAGAATTTCAGTTTTAGCTGTATTTATCCTTTTGAGCTAAAACGTTTTGCTAAATTCGACTATGTTTGTTGGTAATCAGTGTTAATTTGTGCAAAATTATTCATTGTTTGCTTGATGTTTGAAAATTAATTTTCTGCACAGTACTCTCAAAGGATCTTATGCTAATTCCTGCTTCAAGCATTGCATTTTCAGGTACTATGTCGAACACCAGAGGTAATGAGGAGATTTATGACTCAAATGTTGCTGCAAGAAACATAGCTGAGGGAAAGAGGCCAGTTGTTGAGGAAGAACCAGTCCAAGATGCAACACGAAAGCTGAAGGACTACTTGAGAGCGATGGGGAGAGTAGACTTCACTCCCACAAGATATGCTGATCCTGGTCTGTTGGGAGAGCTAGGAATCAAGACTGAAGTTGACTGGAGAAATTTGCTAGTCTTGGTTATCCAACTTACAAGCAACTTTCTTGTGAGTTCCTTGCAAGCTTTAAGGTCTACTTCTACAAGTTTGATGAAGAGTATGATGAAGGAGAAGAAGACTTTGGCAATGGATTCATCAAGTTCAGAGCCAAAAAATCATGGTACACCATGGGGTTCACTCAGATTGAAGAAATCTTTTGATTTGATCAAGGCTCAAGAGCACAAAACATGCGCTTCAAGCATGATGAGCTAAGGCATGTATGAGAAGAGATAGCGAATGATCCTTATAAAGCTGGTCATCTGAAGAATGCTAGCATCCTCCATACAGCTATTAGATATGTTCATTGAGTCCTCACCAGTACACTCTTCTACAGAAAAGAGCAAAGTATGGTCAAAGAAGAAGAGATGGGGTTGCTTGTGAATGACTTGAAGAACATAATGGTTGAAATAAGTCATGGGTAGATACAAGGAGAACGCTCAGGAGTTGGTCTTATGACAATCCTAATGTAGAGACAAGAAGCCAAAGATAGCCATTGGAGGCGTGATCACTCCATCTTGCTTGGTGCTGGAGTTGAGCTTGTCACACCATATGTTACAATGATCTTCCTAGATGTTCCATATCTCAGTAAGATCGGATATCATTCAGGAGCTGTTGAGACAGGATTTGACTATCAGTTTGAGCTGGAAAACAGGAAGAGGAAGATCATCTTGCCCAAGCAGCGCTTAACCAACTTCACATCATATGAGAACATCCGATTCATGCCAACAGGAGATGAGCTTTATGACCAGAGGACTGACCCACCATTGATGAGGCCAAGCAAAATGAAGAACATGAGCACCATCAGAGACTCAGATGTGGAAGAAGACATTGAAGAGCAGCATCAAGAAAAAGAGATTCAGCATCAAGGGATGGAAGAGGAAGAACATGAGGACTATGATAGCCGCCCTTATGCATTTGACCCATATGATGTGATCTGCACATCTGAAGCTTCAAATGCTGCACATGAGCATATTAGGCTTCTTCAGATATGGAACCACTTCCAGGACAAAGCCATTAGAGGTTTGCTGAAGACAGTCAAAGCAAGCAAGAAGCCGGTTGACTCATTGAAGAAGAAACTGAGAAAGCTCAAGAAGATGTTGGGAGGATCTTCATCAGCCAAGAGATCTGATCAATCGATCCAAACAGAGCCACAAGGAGGAGGATATGATGCTGAGAACATGTCTGAGGACACACCAGAGAGGGCAATCAAAGAGAGACACTCATTCCACATCAGTGAGCGGCCAAGAACACAAGTTCCTTAACCGGCCAGGCATTCATCTCATGTAGCTGCTCCAAGGCGAAAAGGAAAGAAGAGAAAGACTATAGACCAAACTCAATCAGAGGAGGAATCTTCACCTTCCCATGCCATTGAGTGTTCAGATTCTCACCACTCTTCCAGCTGAAGTAAGGTACACCACACTAACCATTGTAAATACCACTCATTTTTGTAATTATTGCGATTGTTTGCTAGATGTTTGTGAACACTCTCCTTAGCATTTTTATTACATAAGCACTATGTAATTTAAGTGTGGGGGAGGGTGTATGATGTACTGATGCTTGCATTTGCATTTGCATAATAGAATAGGAACCATGCATCATGATTTCATAGCATCTAAGGCATAGAAAATAACCAAAAAAATTGCTTCACAAAAAGAGTTTGATTTTCATGCATTCTTTTAGGATTTAGACTTCATGCATTCATATAGGACTAGATTGCTTGTTTAAATTGGGAACTATGATAGTACATCTTTGTTAATGCTAGTGATTTATGAAAATGAAGCCCGTGTTTTTAATCCTTTGGTGCATTTCATGTTGAACTAGAAATAAAGTTGAACCACTTTTGGAATTTGCATTTGTGTGAGCTTTTTTTAAGACTGAAGCATGCTTTGAAATGATTTCAACCTTTGTTTAAGTGGAACTTAATTTGAATTCGCAATTATCATGCCTTATGCTTTTATGATGTCATGGATTGTTTAAAATATTTGGATCTTCTTATTCTCTTTTGCGACTCTCTAAAATATCCATTAAGATTTCCCCACCTTTAACTAAACCTTCTTCAAGCCAAGACATTACTAGTGTGTGATTTGTGAGGCCTCTTCCATCATGGTTGTTGCTTAGCAAAAAGTGTTGGGTTGGAACTCCAAGGGAAGTTCTTCCATTGTAGAACTAGCTCACTCTTGAGTTAGATAGGTTAGGATGTTTAGGGAATGGTTTGGGTTTATCTTGGGTTTAGTTTTTAAGAGAAGCAAAGAAGAAAAGCAGTCAAGGCACAAAAGAAAAAGGAGTGTGCCACAAGCAAAAGGGTGGAAATGGCGATTTTAAACTCAAAGAAAGAAGGATCATGTTCAAAGAAGAAAAGAAGATGCAGGAAGTGTAAAACCAGTAAATCAAAAAGCCAAAAGCGAATCAAGCACCAGCATCACCAAAAAAGGAGCCAAACTCAAAAGAAGCAAATCGCCACCACTTGAAATTCAACAGAAGAAGTGTCCTCCAAAGCGCTAGAAGAAGAAAACTTTTTGGGTTTTAAAAAGGGTTTAAGTTCTTAGAAAGAGTAGCATAGGAAGGTCTTTCATTGCTTAGCTATAGTTAGGAACACATCTTATAGATCTTGGGTAGATGGTAGAATTCCTTTGTATGTGTAAGTTGTTCTTTGACCCTTGTCATTTTCTCAAAGCACAACCATGCTTTTCTTTGAGAGAACCCTTTAACACCAAAACCATTTTGTGAAGTGGGATGACTTTTATTCCACTAAGCCTTGTCCCTTAGCCAAGTAACACTTTTGCATTTGCATAAGCATGATTCACGGTTTAAGCATAATTGAATGTTAAAAAGGTTGTTTGATTTGATGAGCATGTGAAGGTTGAAAGCTTAGTGATGATCCTTATTCTTGTTTTGTGATGAAAGTGGCTAAGTTTTTTAAGTATTTTTCCATCAAGTGCACTCTAAAATTAGCAACATAGACTTCATTTTGATTTATTGTTAGCATTTTCAAAGATATGAGTTCCATTTAAAACCTCATCACCATGTTAAGTGTTTGTTTGCTTGAGGGCAAGCAAAAGTTAAGTGTGGGGGTGTTGATAGCTTGCTATATTATATCATTTTAGACTGCATTTCATGCATCTTTTCCTCTGTTTTTGCATTATAGTTTAGCATTTAGGCATCATTTGCACTTTGAATCAACATAGCATGCATTTAGCTTAGGATTGCATATATTTGCATACATATGCATGTTTGTGGTGGTTTTCAGGTGTTTTTGGAGTTTGTTGGAGCTGGGGAAGGGATGGAAGCAGCTCATGTTCGCAGGAGTTGTCAGAAATGGAGTTCTTGCAAAGTCTGGTCCATATCGAGCTAGCATATCGAGCAGAACACCCGTGGAGTGTGCTCGATGCAAGCAGGAGGACGAGAGGAAAAGGTTCAGCACGGGGATTCCAAGCCGTTGGTCTGCATCGAGGACCAGCATCGAGGAAGGACGTCGATACATGCTGCACGGGCCATATCGAGGTCGCATATCGAGCAGAACATCGACCGTACGACCTCGATGTCACTCATCCGCGTTGACTATTTGACTTTTGTTAACCTGATCTTATCTTTTTAGGTTTTTTATGCTTCTTTTGGCTCCCTACTATATAAGGGAAGCCACAAAACATTATCTTTATCAAGTTCTGTTTTATCAAAGTCTAGCTTTCTATCAAAAACCTTTCCTAAACCTTAAAGGGCGATTTGCCTTAAGGATCTTGATCATTAATAAACTTTGCATTTTTATGGTTTAATCTTGTCTTCTAATCTTTGTTCTTGTATCTTGGTAGCTTAGATTTATCATTTTTTGCATTTAAAATCATCTAGTTATGTTTAACTTCAAATCAATGGGATTAAACATGATTAATGAGTAGTCCTCTTTAGATTTAGGGTTCTAAGTAGGGAAAAGTGGTGATTAAGATGTGATTAAGGGGTGACTAGGTCTGTTTAATGGTTCTCTGTTATCTCCTTCTCTTGCAAAGTGATTAATGTTGATAAAGCTTGCTCCTTTTGATTGAATATGGTTTGATAGATGCATATGGTTCACTTAGTGTCTTGGTATCTCTTCTCTAATTACAGTTTGCTTATTTGGCTTGATAGTCTAGCTTGGTCTATGTTTCCTTTCTTCAGTGACACCAAAGTGATAGTTCACCTTGCTAGATTATTTGCTTAGGGCTAGATAAAGCTGGTTTTGAGATTCTTGACTTGATGGTTAGATAGTATGCATTGAAAGATCTTACTTTTGCTTCATTCTTGTTCATTGCTTAGCTTTGTTAGGATATTGCAAGTTTGTGCTTAAATCCATAATCTTGATTGGTGTATAGCTGCTTAGGTCCTTATTGGTTCACAAGATTGATAAGTTGATCTGAAGTCTTGCTTGGGTGAGAGTGTAGTTGCTTGATTGGTGCATCTCTTAGGCTAGAATGGTTCTGATCTTTATGCTCATGGTTGAAGGATACGCCATCAAAAGTGGGTATGACACTTCGATCTTGTTGAATATGAATTGCTTATTGACGCCAAGTGGTTCTATTTAGATACCTTGTCTAGGAGCATAACATTGAGAATAGCTTGCTTGATCTATGCTTGTTGAATGCCTTAGAAAGAAATTCCCTTGTCACTCTTGAAAACCACTGTCCCACAATTGCTTAGAACCTTGAGTCTTGCTTTTAATTAATTGTCTTCAAAGTCATCTTGCTTAAGTCTTGCTTTAGTAGTCACTTCTTGCTTAGTTCTTGTTTAGTCATTGCTTTAAGTTCATTGTTTAGTTCTGTTCACTTGCATTTAGTTTATGCTTTTCTTTCATTGCATTATTAAGTTGTTAGACTTGTTCTTACATAATCAAATCTCCAATCTTGCTTAGCTTACAGCATTGTTTGCATCTCATCTCCCACAATTGGATTGATAGCTGATCTCTATTCTACAACTGATTAGAAGCTAAGGACATTTGAGTTTAGAATTAATAGTCAGTTTCAGACACTCGTCACCACTTCAGCAGACTTGCGATCCAGCTTAGGCACGAAGCCAGTGACGCTCGTCACCCAACCCGGTGACGCTCGTTACCCAACTCAGACGTTGGCAATGATCTGTGCTAGCTTGGGAACTGCTTTTGAAGAGCAAGTTTATGCCACTACTGATCTCCAGAGACTCTGGTATGCTGATATTGCTAACTATCATGCTACAAAGGATTAACCACATGATTTCAAGGGATATGCTTAGAAGAAGTTCTTGAGAGAAATTAGGAGAGTTTACTGGGATGACCCATATCTTTACAGACATTGTGCAGATGTGATCTACAAGAGATGCATAGCAGAAGCTGATATTCCAGACGACCTGTTTTACTGTCATGGCTCAGAGTATGCTGGACACTTTGCCATATTTAAAACAGTCTCCAAAGTTCTTCAAGCTGATTTCTGGTGGCCTATTATGTTTCAGGATGTGATATCTCATACATTTGCATCATTTAAGCTTGCATTTAGTGCATATTTTGGTTCTCTTTTACATGTTTCCTTATCTTTAGTCCTATTTTCTTTTCCTATTAGACTTAGGTTGCATTTAGGATGTAGTTTGCATATTTCTTGCATCAAGGATGTTTTTAGGTGCTTATGGAGCTGAATGGAGCAAGGAGTAAGTGTGGGAGTGGATCAGGAAGCTAGCCAAGTCAAGAGGAAGCAAGAGGAGCCAAGGAAGACGTTTCTGGAGTCCCACCGGTCAAGCTATCGATCAAGTCAAGACCAAAAGGGAGCTATCGATCAAACCATTGGTCAAGGAGTGACCGATGGGGATGCAACTGATGTATCGGTCACCCCATCGATCAGATAGTGACCGTTAGAAACAAATCGGTTGTATTCCGATCACCTTATCGGTCACCTTCAAGACCGATGGCCATCCTATAGATCACCCTATCAATCACTTATGATCGATGAGATCCAGTCCGAACATGCTTCTATTTGCCATTATGCCATTATGTTAGGGCATTTGTCTTTTAGTATAAATATCATGTTCTGATAATTTTTAGACCAAGTGTCTTTTCAGTTTAGTGTTCTTGGTTGATTTTCTGTTTTTGTAAGACGAATTCTATCTTTGCTTTGTATTTGTCTTTAATCTTCTCTTAATCTCATTTCTATTCATGATTAGGATCTTTTCTCTTTGTGATTTGATGTTTAACATGATGATGAGTGAGTAGTTACCTCATAGTTTCTAGATGTGGTAGATTTGGGGAATTTAGAAGCTTGTCTAAGGTTTGTTAGTGCTTAATAACATTGATTTCTCTCTACTATTCTGTTCTTAAGCTAGATTTGTCTTGATCTCAAGAATCTAGAATTAGGCTTTATTTTATGCCCACCAAGTGTTTGATGAAATGCTGATCTTTGTTAATAGAGGATTTACTGGCCTTAGCTCAAGAGATTGACTGTTTGAGGAGTATTTTGACATGAATAGAGTTGATTTATCATGCTTGTTGAATGTTCTAGCACTAACGAGGATTAGTTCTTGTTAGGATGTTTAGCAAAGTGCTACTTGTCAAAAGATTGAACTTGGCTTGCTTGTTTGTGAACTCTATGTCTAGGAATCAGCATTGCTAGCTTGTTTGCTTGGTCAATTATGTTTGAAACAACCTTAGTTAGCTTTTGAATTCCCCAAAGTCATTACCCACATCTAGGAACTTGTCTTCTCTTTATTTAAATTTAGAATTTTCCAATTACTCTATTTATTTGCTCTCTCGTTGCTTTATATGATCATTCCTATGTGTTCTCTTTGAGTTCTGTTGGTGTTTGATCATCTTAGGTTGTTAGTTTGGTTGCTTTGCAACACAATCTTCTCTGTTTCACCTGACTTAGAGCTTTCTACCTGTTGTGGATGACATGAGATTCTAGGGTCCTCAAGGAGCAGTTGGCGCTCAGGGTCTACAAGGTCAGAAGGTGTTCAGGTCTTAAAAGGTGAGCAGGGACCTAGAGGCGCAGCTCGGCTTTCAAGAGCAGTGAGACCCATAGACGCAGGTGATGCACCAAATGCCTACAATAACAGAACTGGGATCTTTCCTCCCGTAGTGCAGAATAATAACTTTGAAATCAAATCTGGATTGATCTAAATGGTTCAGGGAAGCAAGTTCCATGGGTTACCACTTGAAGACCCTTTGGATCACTTGGATAACTTTGATAGATTATGCTCTCTAACCAAGATGAATGGGGTAAGTGAAGATGTCTTCAAACTCAGGTTATTCCCATTCTCTCTTGGGGATAAATCTCACTACGGGGAAAAAAACTTACCTCAATAAAGCATCACTAGTTGGGATGAGTGCAAGAGAGCCTTCTTAGCAAAGTTCTTCTCTACTTCAAGGACTACAAGGATAAGGAATGAGATCTCAGGGTTTGCACAGAGGAACAATGAAAGCATTGGTGAAGCTTGGGAAAGATTCAATGGCTACGCACTGCAATGCCCTCACCATGGCTTCCCACAATCCTCTCTGCTCTCTACTCTCTACAGAGGAGCATTGCCTAAGATAAAAATGCTCTTGGACACAGAATCAGATAAGAACTTATTGTCAAAAGATGTGGATGAAGGATTGGAGCTTGTTGAGAATCTAGTTCAGTTTGATGGAAATTATGATGAAGAGTTTGACAGAGCTCCAAGAAGTGCTAAGGATGAGCTAGAATCTAGTAGGAAGGAAATCAAGGCTCTACATGAGAAGCTGGATATGTTGCTAAGGGAGAAGAAGGAAGTTAACTTTGTTGGTGACTTGGTTCAGCTTGATGATCAAGAGAGTTGCCAAGTTGAGGAGATGAACTATCTTGGTAACTAAGGAGGCTACAATGGGTATGGCAACTACAGAACTAACCCCGACCTATCAAACAGAAGCAACAATGTTCTCAAGACCAAGAGTACCCACCTCAACAACAATAACAAGCTGCTCCAAGACCTTTTGTTCCCTACAACAACAATCAAGGTTTTCAACAGAGGAATAAAAACAGCCAGTCAAGAGTGCCCTACAACCCTCCAGGATTCAATGCTCTAGAACCAGCTCAAGCTTCCTCAAGCTCCCAATATCCTGAACTCAAGAATATGATGCATCAAGTGCTTCAGAATCATGTCAACACCAACTTTGATATGAGTAAGAAGTTTGCTGAAGTTCATAATAAAATTGATTCAGTAAATGTGGAGTTAACCAACAAAACCGATAGCTTAGCAACAAGGGTAAAGACTCTAGAGAACAACAAAGGAGCGGCAATAGCACAACGTCCTCAAGGCACTCTTCCTAGCAAATGTGAGAACAATCCAAAGGAGTACTGCCAGGCTCTTGAGTCTGCAGTTGCCTTTACTCCTCTTTAAGAAGAAGCTATCATTGAAGACTTCCTTTCCTTACTCAATGAGGACATTGACATTCAGTGTGGGGGAGAGGAGCTTATTGAAGCTTTGCTACTAAGGGGAACTCTCTTGAGGAAGGAGCTAACAAGGAAGCAGAGAAGTGGGCGCCACTTGATGTTGCTGATGCTAAAATAGAAGACTTTGTTTAGGTCTCTGATGCTGAGAGGGAAATTCAAGCTGCTGTTCTCCCTATCTACCAGCCTGATATCCCATTTCCTAGAAAATTCAAGGAGCTGCTGGACAAGAAATATGAAACTCTCTATGCTGCTCAGATGGAGTTGAGAGGGTTGAATGCTGACGAGGAGGTTGAGAAACTGACAGCTAAGGCTAAAGCTTCAGAAGTCAAGGAGCTAGACATCAAGAAGCTTGGAGATCCAGGTTGCTTCACTCTCCCATGGGAGATCAAGGGAAAGACCTTCAAAAGCTGTTTGTGTGATCTAGGAGCAAGCATAAATCTGTTACCAACTTCTACTGCGAATGAGTTAGGCTACACTAAGTTCCAGCAAAGCAATGTCTCTCTTACCATTGCTGATGGGACTGTGAAGATGCCTTTGGGAGCTCTCAAGGGTGTTCCTATGAAGATTGAAGGGGTGACTATCCCTACTGACATCTTGGTTTTGGATGTTGAAGGGCATATTAAGAATGCCATCACACTTGGAAGGCTATTTCTAGCTTTAGATGGCGCCATATTTGGTGCTAGGGAATGCACAACTGAGCTGAGACTTACTAAAGATAAGGTCTTGAGGTTTGACAGCAAGGGTAACAAGCTGGATCATGATCATGATTTCTCTATGGATCTTAACAAGGTGAAAGGAGTTAACAAAAACTGGCCAGAGTTTGAGGGCTACCAAGGAGTGATTTTTGATGGCTGCTGTTTGTCAAAGCTGTTTGAAGACACCACTGAAAAGGAGGTCCTTGAAGTGGTTGGTTACAAGAATTTGCATGAAATCAAGTTGGTCACTAAAGGAGGAGGGGTGGTTTTGCAACAATGTGGCTCAAAGATTGATGAGGTTTGCTTCAAGATCCAGCAAGACGGGAAGACTATGCCTTTTGCCAAGATCAAGCTGAATGGAGTCACCGCCAGAGTCAAGAGGATCAAGATGACACCAAGGAGTTCCAAGACTCCTTCTCCTCACCCCAACTAAGGAGGTAATCAAAGTCAAGCTAAGTGACTCTAAACAAGCACACTTGCGAGGCAGTCCCATGGCCTCCTTTGTATATATTATGCTTTTTAGTTCATTTTTATGCTTTATTAGTGTTTTTAGAAGTAGGAGTTTGGTTTGGGGCTTCAGAAGATGTTTGGGGAAACAAGAACAGATGCATCTTGGCTACTATCGGTCACCATATCGGTCAAGAACAGATCGATACAGACCTATTGGTCTGACTATCGGTCATGAAGTGATCGATGGTACTGGAGGCAAAGATGCATCGGTCAACCTCTTGGTCAGTTATGACCGATAGGGGAAAGGGAGTGCAAAGTGCAGATCCTATCGGCCATCCTATCTATCAGAATGTGACCGATGGAAATGCATCGGTTGTATTTTGGTCACTCTATCGGTCATGTCACCGATGGAAAACAAATCGGATGTATTTCAGTCACTCTATCAATCAAGAATGTGACCGATAGGATTAAGCAGGAAGCCATCTGTCAGGCCATCGGTCTCCTGTGATCGATAGCACTCTATCAGTGAAGCTATCGGTCATAAAATGACCGATAGTCCAGCGAGGTCAGTTCTTCATTTTTTCAAAAATATTTTCCTCTCTTGGCTTGGACCCAAGAGAGTTAAATATTAATTTTTGGCTCCTTCCTGCCACCCAGCTGGACTTCTGAGCACTTTTGTTTTTTTCCCCCACCCATTTGATTCCCTTGGTTCCCCATTAAGCTCTATAAAAGCCAACAAGCTCCTCTTCTCTCTTCACACTTCATTTTCTCTCTTCTCTCACCTAAACCACGAAAAGTTTTAGCCCTCTCTCTCTTTCATTTGTCTCTAAAGTGCTCATAAATTCCACAAAGGTTTGCTTTCTCAACTGTTCATCTCTTGTTTTTAAACTTTAAGTTTGTTTAAAGTTGTTAAATTTATGGCTTTAAGAACTAGATTTGGTCAGTTTAAGGTGTTTTGCTTTGATTTTGCATGGGGGAAATGATTAATCTGAGCAAGTAGGATGTTTAAGTGATGTCTACTGTTCATAAATCTTATTTATTGCTTGTTTTAACCTCACTTTGCATGATCATCTTTACCTTTGATTAGAACCACCATGCTAAGTTCACATGCATGAATGTTTGAATCTTATTAAGAACTCTAGCATGTTATGACTGTTAGCTTAAGAATTCTCTTAGTGCTTTGAAGGTTTAACCTTGTTTAAATACTAGTTAAACTTCTTTTGGCTTAGAGAGATTCTTTTTAAAGGTTATAGTAACTGTTTCTCAACTTTTGTTCTTTTACTCATATCATTTTCAAGCCTTGTTCTTGTAGGTACCATGGGGAGAAAAAAAACTGCTGCTGGAAGCAAAGGGAAAGCACCACAAGAGGAAGCGCCAACTTCTCCAAGCACTAGAAGAGACAAGGGAAAAAGTGTTGCTGATGGGCAGTCATCAAAGGCTGTTGGAAAGAGGCCTGTTGGGAACAAAGCTGCCAAGCAAAAAGGAAAGGGAAAAGCTGTAGAAGAAGAAGTCCCATACAAGGAGCCAAGTGCTAGAGAACTCATGGAAGCCTTTAACAAATGCATCTTCAAACCCAAAAGATACCCCTGCCCCTCCACAATGAAGGCGCTTGTGATCTATATGGATTGCAAGACAATATTTGAGAACATTGGGCTTGGTGACTTTATGGGAAAGCCACATCTCTCCTACCAGCAGCTCACTTATCAGTTCCTCTCCATTTTCAAGGTGGTTAGCTATGAAGAGAGTGAGCTTCCCAATGGAGATGGGTGGATATCATTCAAGCTTGGCAAGCAAAGGTTCACAGCAACCTTCTCTGAGCTCTCTCAAGCACTTGGTATGAATCCTTATGCTAACAAGAGGAACAAATTCATAATCAAGCAAAGGCAGCATGATATGCTATGGGGCGTGATTGGAGCTGGCAAGTTCATGGCAGGGGCCACAAGGAATCAACATCTGAAGCATCCTGCTGTGAGATATGCTCACAAGGCTCTTGCAAACACATTCTTTGCAAGAAAGGAAACAACAAATCTCACAGAAAAGGAGAGGGACTTCATATACAATGCAATGCATTCACTTGTGGTTACCAGCAAAGATGGAACACATCTAGAGCCACCAAGCAGATACCCATGCTATGTGACTATGATGATGGAGCAGCTCCTATCCTATAGGAGCTGGGTTTTGAGCAAAGGAAAAAGGGAGGGGAAGCCACAGCTCCATATTGGAGAGTTGTGACAGCAATTCTGATGGCCAGTGGTGTAAACCTTGATGAGCATGATGAAGATGCTTTGGACCCATTGTGGATAGATCTAGACTATTTTAGAAGGAGCCACTACCTTGAGAAAAGCATCCAAGGCAAGCATGTCTACAAGTTCCTCACAGATCTTGAAGAGCCAGCAAGGTTCCTTCTCCCAAACAATCAACACACATCTCTTGCCATGAGGAGCAATGTTGGTTTTTGCAAGGATGAGAGTCAGCTTTAACATGGAAGCCCAATCACAGAAGAGAGAAGAGAAGATAGTGAGGAAGAAGAGCAAGAAGAAGGTGAAGAAGGAAGTGAAGAGGAGGTACAAGGAGATGTTGCTGCTGGCGCTGAAAGCCAAGAAGAATCCCAAGAAGAAGAGCTTGATGAGAATGAGTTGTTGGACTACTCAAAGAGGTTCCACTTCAAGTCTCATGAAGTCCCAAGCCAAGGGAGCTCTCTGAAGTTTGCTCATGATTATATTAACAAACTTCAGAAATGGTGCAAATGGCAAGACAAGACCATCCAGAAATTGGTAAAGATGGTCAAGGGAAAGTTCAAGAAGGACAATGCTACATCAGTAGGAGCTTCCCATCAAAGCCATAGTCATGAGTACACCTCTCACCATGTTGAGCAAATGCCACCAGCAGAGCCTACTGAAGAAGAGGAAGCTGTTTGGAATGCCCAAGGGAGACACTCCTTTGAAGTGCTACCAACTGATCAATGGGGAACATGGGAACAGACAAGGGCTTCATCTTATGAGCCAATGTCCCATACACCACCAGCATGGGAGGCGTCAGCCCATACCTCTTCTGAACTTCATACAACTTGGCAACAATGGGATGATCAAGGCAATTCATCTCAAGCTCAAGCTCTATGGTCAAGCTGGGTTCTTCCACCTCAAGAAGCAGCAACATCTTCACAAGGCCAGCAGAGGAGAGCAAGAGAAGGGCTAGTAAGTCTCCACAACCAAATACATCTGGATCCTCCCACCACTCCTCCTACAACAATTTAGGTACCACATCTTTCCTTTGTATATACCACTGCATTTTCTTTTGTTTTGTAATATATTATGTTGCTTCTCTCTCTCTCATTCCTTTCATTACACAAGGGACTGTGTAATCTAAGTGTGGGGGAGAGATTTGGGGTTTGACCTTGTTTATTCTTTTCTTAGTTTTTCATTTTCTTTCATCTTGAGTCACATGCATATCATACTATCATCTAAACCATAGAAAAACACAAAAAACAAAAAAACAATTTAAAATAATTTGCATGTTTTTGCAAACCAAAAAGAAAGCATATAGTTGCATTTCATTTTCTTAGGATTGAGTCCAGTGTTTGCATATGGGCTTCATTGCATTTGCATAGGGCATAATGATTAATCTTCCTTGTAAAGTGCTTAGTGTTTAGAGATGATTTCAGTGTTTAAGTGGTTAGTTGTTTGATGCATCATGAGAAAGCAAGAAGTTAAGACTGAACCATGCTTGGACTGCTAGATTATGCTCTTATCTCATACTGAAATCATTTGTTCTCTGAAAATCAACTCTATCAACTTGAACCTTAATCTGAATATTTAAATTATCATGGTTGTGCATTGAAAAGTAAATTACCATATACATATTTGGATAATCTTTTCCCTTCTTACCACTCTTGTTGATCCAAATAGCTTATCCACTCCCTTAACCAAACCTTCTTCTAAGCTTAAACACTATCTTGAGAGTTGTGAGGCCTTTGCATATCATTTTTGAATTTTGTCTTGGTAAAAAGTGTTAGGAATAAGGCTGGCAATGATGAGCTCTCTTGTAGATATCACCTTGTATTTTGAGCTTGATTCTAGGTTAGGAGTGTGGGATAAAAGGGTAGAAGTTAAGTGGTTTTGAATTTCAATGATTATATGCTTTAAAAGAAGAAGGAAAAGTTTGAAATGGTAGTATGGGAAAATGAGTCTAGAATTGTGGTTAGTAAAAGGAAATAAAAGCTATAAGTGTTATGATAGAATGGCGCCAGCAACATCAAGGCTTTGAAAGGTCAATCCAAAGAAGAAATCAGACCCAAGGCAGACCACCAAAGGAGAAAAATGGCGCCAATGCAACAAGGAAGAGCAATTCCCAACAAAAAGAAGCAGCCACAGAAGCAAGAAGAAGAAGTTTCCCCAGCCATGAAGAAGGAGAAAGGGTAGAGTTTAGGAAAATCGTAGATTTATGGATTCATTTTGGGGTTTAGAAGTGTTTAGAATTCATCTTTGGGTAAAAGGGTAGAAGAGAGCTTTGAATTGCATGTGTAAGTGTGCTTTTACCTTTAGCATTTTGTATAAGATAGAATCATTTTCATTGAGTGATCCCTTGTGCTTTTAAACCCTTTCCTTGAATGAGATAATTTTAATCTCATGACCTTACCCTTTGAACCAAATGTCTTCACTTGATTTGCAGAAACTTGATTCATGGTTTTGAGCTTAATGAATGTTAAAGAGTTGATTGATTTGAGTATTTGTCTAAGTTGAGATTTGAGATCATTTTTAAACATGATGAGCATGGCTAGGTTCTTTAAAGTATAGCTGATTATGTTTTCATCCTACAATTAGGCACTTAAATATTGATTCTATCTCTTTACCTTTGCATTTTCGGATTTGAATGCCCACTTTTATACCTTATCCTCCATTTGTCTTAGCTTGTTTGCTTGAGGACAAGCAAAAAGCAAGTGTGTGGGTGTTGATATCTCATACATTTGCATCATTTAAGCTTGCATTTAGTGCATGTTTTGGTTCTCTTTTGCATGTTTTCCTTATTTTTAGTCCCATTTTCTTCTCCTTTTAGACTTAAGTTGCATTTAGGATGTAGTTTGCATTTTTTTTGCATCAAGGATGTTCTTAGGTGCTTATGGAGCTGAATGGAGCAAGGAGTAAGTGTGGGAGTGGATCAGGAAGCTAGCCAAGTCAAGAGGAAGCAAGAGGAGCCAAGGAAGAGTTTTCTGAAGTCCCACCGATCAAGCTATCGATCAAGTCAAGACCGAAACGGAGCTATCGATCAGATTATCGGTCAAGGAGTGCCTATGCGAATGCAACTGATGTATCGGTCACCCTATCGATTGGATAGTGTTTGATAGAAACAAATCGGTTGTATTTCGATCACCTTATCAGTCACCTTCAAGTCCGATGGCCATCCTATCGATCACCCTATCGATCACTTATGATCGATGGGATCCAGTCCGAACATGCTTCTATATACCATTTTGCCATTATGTTAGGGCATTTGTCTTTTAGTATAAATACCATGTTCTGAGAATTTTTATACCAAGTATCTTTTCATTTCACCAATCTTGGTTGATTTTCTGTTTTTGTAAGACACATTCTATCTTTGCTTAATCTAAGTTTGTATTTGTCTGTAATCTTCTCTTAATCTCATTTCTAATAATAATTATGATCTTTTCTCTTTGTGATTTGATGTTTAACAAGATGATGAGTGAGTAGTTACCTTAGGGTTTCTAGATGTGGTAGATTACGGGAATTTAGACGCTTGTCTAAGGTTTGTTAGTGCATAATAACATTGATTCCTCTCTATTAATCTATTCTTAAGCTAGATTTGTCTTGATCTCATGAATCTAGAATTAGGCTTCATTTTATGCCCACCAAGTGTTTGATGAAATGCTGATCTTGGTTAATAGAGGATTTACTGGCCTTAGCTCAAGAGATTGACTGTTTAAGGAGTATTTTGACATGAATAGAGTTGGTTTATCATGCTTGTTGAATGTTCTAGCACTAATG
Source organism: Thlaspi arvense (assembly GCA_911865555.2). Taxonomy (NCBI): domain Eukaryota; kingdom Viridiplantae; phylum Streptophyta; class Magnoliopsida; order Brassicales; family Brassicaceae; genus Thlaspi; species Thlaspi arvense. Next base: position 14,116,163 of record OU466861.1, read on the forward strand.
AAGATTACTTCTTGTTAGGATGTTTAGAAAAGTGCTATTTGTCAAGAGATTTAACTTATCTTGCTTGTTTATGAACTCTATGTCAAGGAATCATCATTGCTAGCTTGTTTGCTTGGTCAATGATGTTTGAAACAACCTTAGTTAGCTTTTGAATTCCCCAAAGTCAATAACCACATCTAGGAACTTGTCTTCTCTTTATTTGAATTTCGAATTTGCCAATTACTCTGTTTATTTGCTATGTTCTTGCTTTATATGATCATTGCTAAGTGTTCTCTTAGAGTTCTGATGGTGTTTGATCATCTTAGGTTGTTAGTTTGGTTGCTTTGCAACACAATCTTCTCTGTTTCACCTGACTTAGAGCTTTCTACTTGCAACTCTTCTGTCATTCAAACTCAACCCCTTGTACTGACATAAACCCAAATACTACAACTGATTAGTACAATGGGTGATCATGATGCATGATATCTTATATATTTACATCATTTATGCTTGAATTTAGCTCAAGTTTTGGTCTCCTTTTGTATGTTTTCTTTTCTTTAGTCCCATTTTCTTCTCCTTTTAGACTTAGGTTGCATTTAGGTTGTAGTTTGCATTCTCTATGCATTAAGGATGTTTTAGGTACTTAAGAAGCATTTGGGAGCAAGGAGGAAGTATGGGAATGGATCAAGGAGCTAGCCAAGCTGAGGAGGAGCAAAAGGAGCTAAGGAAGGCAATTTTTGGTGTTCCATCGGTCAAAGCACGAAGCCTATTAGTCTGGCATGACCGATACAAAGCAGCAGGAGCCTATCGATCAAGCCTATCAGTCAAGGAATGACCGATGGGAATCAAGCGGATGCTCCATCGGTCAAGTGTATCAGTCAAGACTGGCCAATGGCCAATGGGAATCAAGCGGATACTTTTTATGATTGATTCCTCTCTATTGATCTGTTCTTAGGCTAGATTTTTCTTGATCACATGAATATAGTATTAGGCTTCATTTTATGCCCACCAAGTGTTTGATGAAATGCTGATCTTGTTTAATAGAGGATTTACTGGCCTTAGCTCAAGAGATTGACTGTTTGAGGAGTATTTTGACTTGAATAGAGTTGGTTATTCATGCTTGTTGATTGTTTTAGCACTAATGAGAGTTATTTCTTGTTAAGGTGATTAACAAAGTGTTATTTGTCTAGAGATTGAACTTAACTTGCTTTATTGTGAACTTTATGTCTAGGAATCAGCATTGATTGCTTTTTTGCTTGATCAATGATGTTTCAAACAACCTTAGTTAGCCTTTAAATTCCCCAAGTCAATAAACACATTTAGGAACTTGTCTTCTCTTATTTGAATTTTGAATTTTGCCATTTGCTATGTTTTATTGTTCTGTTTTGTTCATTGATCATTGCTGAGTTGTTCTGTTTTGAGTTCTGTTTGATCACTTAGGTTGATAGTTCTGATTGTGTAAACAACAAGTCTTCTCTGAATTCACTTGACTTAGAGTTTTCTGCTTGCAACTCTATTGGCATCTACTCATAATTCCCTTTGGATTGATTAAATCTATGCTATGCTGGAACTCACTAGTACAAGATTAGATGACTGAATCAAGACCTAAAAATCTTGTATCAATTTGGCGCCGTTGCCATTGGGGTTACAATTTGGTTCATTAGAACTTGTAGAATTTTTAAGATCAAGTTTAATTTGTATTTGGTTACTAACTCTGTTTTTACTCTTGGTTTCTCTCCTAAAAGTGCATGCATTTGAGGTCTAGAGGAACTAAAAACTTGCAACCATATCAGAACAACATCTTGCAACTTGATAGGGAGTTAAGAGCGAGAAGACAGAGAGAAAGATCACAGCAATTTGAGATGTTAGGGATGAATAACCGAGACCAAGTTGTGGATGATATGAGGTTCCAAGGTCCTCAAGGAGCAGCTGGTGCTCAAGGCCAACAGGGCCAGCAGGGAGTTCAGGGCTTGCAAGGAGAGCAAGGCCCTATAGGAGTAGCTCAAGATCCAAGAGCATTCAGACCAATAGGCGCAGGTGATGCACCAAACGCCTACAACAACAGAACATAGATCTTTCCTCCAGCAGTTCAGAATAATAACTTTGAGATAAAATCTGGATTGATCTCAATGGTCCAAGGCATCAAGTTCCATGGGTTACCACTAGAAGACCCTTTGGATCACTTGGATAACTTTGATAGATTCTGCTCTCTAACCAAGATTAATGGAGTAAGTGAAGATGGCTTCAAACTGAGACTCTTCCCATTTTCTTCAGGGGATAAAGCTCATTAGTGGGAAAAGAACTTGCCTCAGGGAAGTATCACTAGTTAGGATGAGTGCAAAAGAGTATTTTTAGCAAAGTTCTTCTCTACTTCCAGGATTGCTAGGATGAGGAATGAATTCTCTGGTTTTGCTCAAAGGAACAATGAGAACTTTGGTGAAGCATGTGAGAGATTCAATGGCAGTGCCCACACCATGGGTTTTCCCAAGCTTCACTCCTCTCCACTCTATATAGAGGCGCCTTGCCTTAAATCAAAATTCTCCTAGACACTGCATCAAATGGTAACTTCTTATGTTAAGATGTTGATGAGCGATTGGAACTTGTGGAGAATCTAGCAGAATCTGAAGGGAAATATAATGAGGAGTTTGATAGAATCCCGAGGAGTGCTAAAGATGAGCTGTAATCTAACAGGAAGGAGATCAAGGCTTTACATGAGAAGATTAATCTGTTGTTAAGGGAAAAGAAGGAAGTTAACTTTGTTGGTAACTTGGTTCAGATTGAAGATCAAGAAGGCAGCCAAGTTGAGGAGATAAACTATCTTGGTAATCAAGGAGGCTAAAATGGGTATGGGAACTACAGAACTAACCCAAATCTATCCTACAGAAGCAACAATGTTGCCAATCCTCGAGACCAAGTGTACCGATCTCAACAGCAACAACAAGCTGGTCTAAGACCTTTTGGGCCTTACAACAACAACAACAATCAAGGGTGTCAACAAAGGAACAACAACTTCTAGCCTAGAGCGCCCTACAACCCTCCAGGATTCAATGCTCAAGCTCCAGCTCAAGCTCCAGCTCAAGCTTCCTCAAGCTCCCAAGATCCTGAACTCAAAACTATGATGCAGCAAATGATCAACAATCAGGTCAATACCACCTTGGAAATGAACAAAAAGTTTGTTGAGGTCCACAACAAGATAGACTCTGTTCATGTGGAGTTGACAAACAAGTTTGATGGTCTAGCTGCAAGAGTGAAGACTCTAGAGAACAACAAAGGAGTAGCTACTGCACCAAACCCTCAAGGTAATCTTCCTGGAAAGTGTGAGATTAACCCAAAGGAGTATTGCCAAGCTGTTGATTCTCTAGATGCTTTCACCCCTGAGGAAGATGCTATTATAGATGAGTTTCTGTCAATGATCAATGAGGACATTGATGAACAAAGTGAGGGGGAGGAACTTGTTCAAGTTTCTGATGCTAAGAAGGAAGCTCCAGCTGATGTGTTCCGAGCTTATCAACCTGACATTCCATTTCCAGGAAGGTTCAAGGATCAACTAGTCAAGAAGTATGCAACCTTTTATGCTACTCAAATGGAAATGAGAGGTTTAAATGCTGAAGAAGAGCTTGGAAAACTTCTAGTCAAGGATGTGAAACCAGAAGTTAAGGAGCTGAACATCAAGAAGTTTGAAGATCCTTATTGCTTCATTCTCCCATGTGAGCTAAAGGGCAAGACTTTCAAGAGCTATTTGTGTGATTTGGATGCAAGCATTAATCTGCTGCCAGCCTATACAGCTATGGAGTTAGGTTACACCAAGTTCCAGCAAAGCAATTTCTCTCTAACCATTGCTGATGGGACTGTGAAGATGCCATTAGGAGCCTTGAAGGACGTCCCTCTGCAGATATAAGGAGTGACTATCCCAACTGATTTCTTGCTGCTGGATGTTGAAGGGCAGATCAAGAATGCAATCATACTTGGGAGACCATTCTTAGCTTCAGCTGGAGCTATATTTGATGATAGAGAGTGCACAACAGATCTGAGGCTTACCAAGGATAAAGTCTTGAGGTTTGATAGCAAAGACAATAAGCTGGAGCGTTATTATGCTTTCTTCATGGAGCTTAACAAGGTGAAAGGAGTTGACAAGAACTGGCCAGAGTTTGAAGGTTACCAAGGAGATAGCTTTGATGGTTGCTGTTTGTCAAGGCTGTTTGAAGACACCATTTGAAAATGAGGTCTTTGAAGTGGTTAGTTACAAGAAGATGAATCAAATCAAGTTGGTTACTGAAGAAGGAAGGGTGATCTTGAAGCCCTTTTGTTCTAAGGATGGTGAATACTGCTACAAGCTGAAGCAAGGAGGCAAGTCTAAGCCCTTTGCTGTGATGAGGATTCATGGACTCACCACCAGGATCAAGAGGAGCAACACACCACCAAGGAGTTCTAAGACTCCTTCTCCGAACCTCACTAAAGAGGTAATCAAAGTCAAGCTAAGTGACTTTAAACAAGCACACTTGGGAGGTAGTCCCATGGTATTCTTTGTGCATATTATGCTTTTTAGTTCATGTTTAAGTTTTTCTACTGTTCTTAGAAGCAGGAGTTTGGATTGGGGATTGAGCAGATATTTGGGGAAACAAAACAGATGCCTTCTGGCTGGTATCGATCACTTGTATCGGTCATGCCAGACCGATACAAGTCTATCGGCCATGACCATCAGTCTGTAGTGATCGATACTGTTGGAGCCAGAAGATGCATCGAGCAAATCTATCAGTCACTTGTGACCAATGGGGGAAAAGAAGTTCAAGCATGGTTTCCATCGCTCATCCCTAACGATCAACTTGTGATCCTAGTTAAACCCCTTTTAGATTTGAGAAATTTCTTTTAAGAGCATTAAGTCATTGCTTTTTAACTTTTGTTCTTCGACTTATTGGATCTTCAAGATTAGCTCTTGAAGGTACCATGGTGAGAACTAAAGATGCTGCTGGAAACAAAGGCCAAGCACCACAAAAGGAAGCACCCTCTTCTCCACTTACCAGAAGAGACAAGGGCAAGCGTGTTGCTGATGGGCAATCATCAAAGGCTGCTGGAGAGAGACCTGTTGAGAGCAAGACTGCCAAGTCGAAAGGAAAGGGAAAGGCTGTGGAAGAAGTCTCAACCAAGGAGCCAAGTGCAAGGAAACTCATGGAGCACTTCAATCAGTGTACCTTCAAGGCTACAAGGTACCCTTGCACCCCCACAATGAAGGCACTTGGAATATATGTAGATTGCAAGACCATCTTTGACAGCATGGGGCTTGGGGATTTTATTGAGAAAGCACTTCCTTCCTACAAGCATCTCACCTATCTGTTTCTCTCCACTTTCAAAGTGGTGAGCTATGAAGAGAGTGAGCTTCCCAATGGAGATGGCTGGATACCATTCAGACTTGGCAAGCAGAAGTTCACAGCAACCTTCAATGAGATCTCTGATGGCCTTGGTATGTATCCTTATGTTGATAAGAGGGACCACTTCAAGATCAGCAAGGGGCTGCACAAAATGCAATGGGAAGTGATTGGGATTGGCAAATACACTGCAGAAGTCGCAAGGAACCAGCATCTAAAGCATCCAGCTGTGAGATATGCTCACAAAGCTCTTGCAAACACTTTCTTTGCAAAAAAGGAGACAACCAACTTTACAACAAAGGAGCTGGATTTAATGTACAATGCAATGCAGCTACTAATGAGCTCCAGCAATGATGGAATACTTCTTGGGGCGCCAGCAAGATACCCTTGTTATGTGACTCTACTGATGAAGCAACTATATTCCTATAGAAGCTGGGTCTTGAACAAGAAAAAAAGGGAGAATAACCCACAGCTGCACATTGGAGGGGTTGTGGCAGCCATCATGATGGCAAGTGTTGTGAATCTTGAGGAGCATGCTGAAGATGCTTTGTCACCATTGTGGATAGATCTGGTGTATCTCAGGAGTCACTACCTTGAGAAGAGCATCTAAGGGAAGCATGTTTACAAGTTCCTCAAGCAATTCAGAGAGCCGGCAAGATTCCTCCTCCCAAATGTACAGCATGCATCCATCATCACGAGGAGTAATATCGATTTTTTCCCAGATGAAAGTCAGATCTACCATGGTGGCCCTGTCATTGCAGAAAGAGAAGAGGATAGTGAAGAAGATGTGCAAGAATACGGTGACCAAAACAGTGAAGAGTAAGTGCAAGAAGAGGCTGCAGTTGGTGCTGAAAGCCAAGAGGATTCCCAAGAGGAAGAGCTAGATGAGAATGAGTTGCTGGAATACAACACCAAGAGGTTTCACTTCAAACCTCATGAGGTTCCAAGCCAAGGAAGCTCTCTGAAGTATGCCCATGACCACATCAACAAACTCCAAAAGTGGTGTAAATGGCAAGATAAGATCATCAAGAAGCTAGTGAATCAGGTGAAGGGGAAGTTCAAGAAAGTCAATTCTACATCAAGAAGAGCTTTCCAACAAAGCCATGGTCATGAGCTTTCCTACAGAACCTAATGAAGAAGAGGAAGCAATTTGGATGCCACAAGGAAGACATTCCTTCCCAGTGCACCAAACTGATCATTATCATTGGGCAGCTTGGGAACCTTCAAGGGCTTCATCTTATGAGCCTAGGTCCCAATGACCATCAGCATGGGAGGCGCCAGTTTGCAATCCTTCTGAGGTCTATACAACATGGCACATAGAGCTAGATATAACCAAGTACCAAAGAGAGAAAAGATAGTAAGATCACAAGAGATTGATCATGATGATCTTTTGACATCCCATATAGAGCTAGATACAACCAAGTACCAAGTTTTAAACCTGAGTGATGATAAGTTCCTAAGAGATGCAATCTTAGCTTTCATTCTATAAAGCAATGAGACTCTATCCACTTGTTCCATTCGAAAGGATGACTACCATAAAACCATATGTCTTTCGAAGTGGGCATATACTCGATGCAGTTTAATCTATATTTATACGTTAAGGAGTAATAAAGCTGTTGGGGGGGGAGAGTAATAGTCTTTGCTCTCTAATTGGAAAAGCAGATACCCATATTGCGTATGAGTTCTTGGTAAGGAGCTAGGATGTAACACCTTGGTTAGAGCATCAGGTAATTGATTTTTAGACTTCACATACATGGTTTTCAGAAAACCAAAATCAACTGCTTCACTAATCTTGTAACAATCTATCTAAACATGATACACCGAATTGTTGGCAATATGAATAGCGGCAGTGTTATCACAACAGAGGTAAGCCGGTTCCTGAAATGTTATATGCAGCTCAGTCAACAACCGCGCGAGACAGCCATAGCATCTCTTTTATGGTAAGGGACATCGCTTCTTGGAATTCCAAGAGATTAGGGAATCTCCAAGAAACATGCAAGAACCTGCAATAGATCACCTAGTATCTGTTCAAGCAGCCCAATCAGCATCCGCAAAACCGCGTAAATAAAATTTGTTGCCAGCAGGATAAAACGATCACTGTCCCACCGTCCGTTTTAAGTACCCTAATAGCTTGTGTGCAACAATGAGATGAGTATCTCGAAGGTCATGAGAAAACTGGCACAATTTTTTAACAGCACAAGAGGTGTCAAGACGAGTTGTATGAAGATACACGAGCTTCCCTATCTGCTTTCGATAAGAAGAAGGATCAATTAAGGGAATACCAATGTCTTTAGAAAACTTCACACTCTAATTCAGACGAATAGAAGAAGGTTTACATCCCAGAAAACCAATCCTTGTCAACAACTCCAGAATATAATTTCTCTGGCACACTGTGATCCCTTGCGCGGATCTCGCGATTTCCAAACCAAGAAAGTATTTGGATTCACCAAGGTCATGCAACTTGAAATACAACTTCAATTCGTCCTTGAATAATGTCATAACGTCAACATTGTTGCTAATGATCAGATATTATTGACGTAAACAAGAACTCCAAGAATAATTCCATTTCCATACTTAATAAACAGAGTATGATCAGCAAGTGATTAAACAAACTCCATACGAAGAAATGTAGAGGAGAGCTTTAGGAACCTGTGTCTATAAGCTTTTTTAAGACCATATATGGACTTGTGAAGTTGACAAACAGCATTTGGAAGCAATGGGTCATCTTGAAGATCTGTATAACCAGGTGGAAACTTCATGTAAATCTCCTCAGCAAGGTCACCATTCAAGACAGCACGGGAGATATCAAGTTAACCAATAGACCATTTCATCTTGGCTGCAGTTAGGAGAAGCATACAGACTGAAGTCTGTTTGGCAACATGATAAAAACGTTTATACATAGTCTAAACCTTGCTGTTGAGTGAAATATTTTGCAACTAGCATTGCTTTGTATATCTCAATGCTGCCATCAGCTTTATTTTTGACTATGAAGACCCACTTGCAACCAATACCCTTGTTATTTGGTAGCAAAGTAGTGATACTCCAGGTATGAGTTCGTAGCATAGCACATATTTCTATTCTCGCTGCATCACACCACACCTCATGATCCTTAGCTTCTGAATATTTTTGTGGTACAAATGTATTTGTGATAGTATTTATGAAGGCACGAAAAGGTTCAGATAAATTTGACTAAAAAATATAATTGGGAATCAGATATAGAATAGTACTAGTAAGATTATAACAATGGAAATCCTGCAAGTGTTTAGAGGGATTCTTTGGTCTGTGAGACATAGATGCAAAGGTAACCAAAGCCTCGGAAGATAACACATCATTAAGAGGATGTGCATCAGAAGATGTTTGCACATAAGGCAATGGAACATAATCGGAAGCAGGGGAATGAAGATGAAGAAAGAAGTCATCGATAACATCTGTGAGGTTGGATAAGACTAAAGGGAAACTATCCTTATGGAAAATGACATGACGAGAGATGGAAACGGCATGTGTCTCTATATCATATAACTTGTACCCCTTGTAACCAATCTGATACCCTAAGAATATGCAAGCTCTATCCCGTGGTTTAAATTTATGTCTAGAATTAGGAGAAGAAGAACTAAAACATAAGCAGCTAGACGATTTTAAATTCTGATAATCAGGAGCCTTGCTAGTTAGTTTCTCATCGGGAGACATATTATTCAAGACATGAGTAGGCAATCTATTAATAAGAAACACAACGGTCATAACACAACCACCCCAATACTATAGAGGAATATTAGATTGAAAGAGAATAGCCCTAGCTACAACATTCAGTATATGCTGATGCTTTCTCTCTACCACAGAATTCTGTTTAGGGGTTTCTGGACAAGAATTATATGCAACGATGCCTTTAGCAATGAACATTTCAGCAAACTTCCATTCATGACAATTATCAGACATAACAGATCTAACTTTCGTCTTACATTGTGTTTCAATCATTGTAATAAAGCCAGGAAATATATCCAAGACATCCGATTTGTTTATCATCAAGTAAATCCAAGTAGCCCAACTGTAATCATCCACAATAGTAAAAAAATATTTGAAACGATCGATGGTTGATAGACATCATATTTACTGCATTTCAGCATGCATATGCATATACTTTTGTGTCTTCTTCTTGCATTCATTCACATTTTATATCTCTTTTGCAGTCATTTTATAGTTAGTGAGAGTCATACTAAGCATTGCATATTAAGTGCATTTTTGGAGTGTGTTTTAGGTACTTTGGAGGCCTAGGAGGATCACTTGGCGAGTGAGGATCAAGCTAAGGCAAGAAGGAGCATGTGAAGGAACCAAATGAGCAAAGGTATGTGTATGGAGGAGGATATCGAGCAACAACTCGATATGGAAAGCAAGGGAGAACCGTATCGACGTGTGTATCAACCATCACTATGATACATACGAACTAGAGAAAAGTGGCTCCCTGCCAGCGTTTCAGTCTCGGCTGTTTGTATGGAGAATAAGCCAATATAGAAGGGGAGAAACACCATATCGATGTGCTGTATTGGGGTCTTCGCCGACATCAACCTCTTTCCCTGGCAACTTTGACTTTGGTCAACCCTTTGATTTAGACTTTAACCAAGCTTTGACCCCTTGACTATAAAAGCAAAACTTTATCCGTTTAGTTTGTTAAGGTTTATCTTATCTTTTAAGCACAAAACTTTATCTCTAGTTTCTCTCTCTCTTATTATTGAGCGATTTAGTGACTTTTATAGATTTTGTGCAATTTTTTGGAGTTTTAATACAAACCTTGCATTTCTTGTTATTGATCTTCTCTCTATTACTTTTGATCATGTTTTCTTTCATCATCTGTCTAGCTTTTGATAGATCAACCATTATTTGTGAGTAGTGATTTCGGGTTAAAGGAAGGGTTAGATCTAGGATATCCAAGGCTTGAAACTTGATGATTAAGTGTAAGTGAAGTTAGATCCTTTATTATTTGGTGTTCTTAATGCTTGTCTTGCCCTGATCATGTGAGATTCGAAACAACACTTTCTCTTGCATTAAAAGTGTTTGTTGAAATGTCTAAACCAACTTCTTAGTGTATTTACTTACCTAGCACATGATAATTGATGACTAGTGAAATATCATGGTTTTTATGGTTTTTAACCATGGTATAAGTCCATTTTATTGAATCTTTTTGGTCTTTTTAGAGTCCTAGTAGAGTCTTTGCAGGTTATAGCATGGCTGGAGCATAATTGGAGATTCTGGAGCTTTTTGGATCATTGCAAGAACCATCCCCGAAGGAAGCAGCTCAGAACCGTTGTCCTGCAGTGGGTGACGCTCGTCACCACTTATGGGTAACGCTCGTTACCCACCTCTGAAGGAAATCGCGACTTATTTGTAAAGATGGAGAAGATATTGCAGTTTTGACCCATAAGTTCCAGTAATTAGAAGAAGGCCCCAGCTCGTGTTTTGGCATGTATATATTAGGTTTTCAGACATTGTTGGCTTAGAACTTGTATCTTATTTTATAGAGAGCTTTAGAGAGAGATTTGTAGCAGAGCTTTTGGAGAGACAAATCAGACACCTTCAGAGCAGATTTCGGACTCCTTTATCTTTATTTCTTATTTCTTTTATGCAATCTATTCTATTCATGATGTTTTCTCAATTCACCATGTCTGAGTAGTTTGTTTGTTAAGTTAGGGCTTTTCAAAGGTTGATGAAGAGTTTGTAGAATCGTTAAACCTGTTAGGAATATCTTTTGGTTCGTCATTTGTGCTTTCATTAATATCGATTTCTTAGACACATCATCTAGATTTTGAAACCCTAGGTTGTTTAATAGATGTGAGAACATTATTAGTCACCTGAACTAGTATTTGATGAGCAAAACGACTTAGTGCAAAGAGATTTGGCTTAGGAGTTTTGTGAACAATTGAACCTGATCATTACTGCGTGTTTAAGTTGTTAGAGTTTGCAAAGAGATTTAAAACTATGTGATTTAGACATAGATAACTTCTGCAATGATAATTGGTTAGTTATACCTTTGCGATTCATGTTCAAGATCGTTTTAATTCATTCCTGATTGCATGCATTCTACACTCTCAGATTCAACCTGTGAACTGTCCTGACTTAGCGCCTTTAGCTTTCTGAACTTTAAGAACAATCATAAAAACGCATTCTTCCATTTATTTGACTATTTCGCATTACATTCATTCATTATTGCTTAGCTCGATCCGACTCTATAATCGATATGGTAGTTTACATACTCCCTTGGGATTCGATAACACCTTATACTATAACTGCTTTGCTGTGCGCTTGCTGTAGTTTTATTTGGGTAAAACCTTAACCCTATCGACTAGGAAGTTTATTGGCTCTATAGAACTGTTTCTTCATGCTTGAATGTATCGTGATCACTAATGCGAATTAGATCTGTATTAGTTTGCTTTTAAAGAAATCATTATCATTAAAGTGGATTGATATAAATGTTTTGAGTTCTATACTAAAAGATCATGTATTCATTGATTGTTTGAACATCTTGTCTGAGGCTTAGGATCATCCTATGTCAATAATCTCATCCTAGAACCCTGCTTGTCATATTTCGAACTAACTCAGTTTTGCTTTGTTCTTATTAGATTGAGAGTTGTGTTTACTTGGTTTATACACTGCTTATGGTTATGTTTCATCTAATTCTTTTCTGTTTGGTGATCACTTAGGCTGTCAGCTTTAAAACTAATCTTACTTGCTTTACTTAGCTCACTAATACAGCAATTTATATGTCTTGTGACTCAATTAATCAAGTCTGAAATCATGTCATTGAAGTACAAGAGGTTATCAATCCAATCCAGAGGCTAAGGAACAATCAAGATGCAGAAAACTTGCAAAGCTAGACCTAATCAAAAAAAGTAAAAAGGAACTAAAGCTAAGACTAACAACCTAAGGTGAACAAGAAATGAAAACTAACACTTAAAGCAAAACACAAAAGGCAAAGTTCAAGACTAAGGTGATAACAAAATGAATCATGCTTATGGTTAAGTAATCAAATCAGATTAAGAACAATTCTACTCCTGATAAGGACATCTAAAACAAGACAAGCTACTTTGTTCATTGGCATGTCAAACCCATGGCGTGTGGTGTATTTACCAACAAACAAGCAAGAAGCACAAGGTCCATAAAATTTAACAAATTCTCATACCTCCACTTTCGGTGGTGATGAGGATATCAAAATTGAACTGGACCTAACCTAGCCACAAATCATTGAAGTACCAGTTGGAGCTATAACTATAGAAAGAGCAAGAGTGTTACAACATAAATATAATCAAGCTATCTCACAAGCTATACTTCAAGCGGATCATGATGACTACACAACAACAACACAAGCTTACAATGGGTTACTTGAAGATAGAGACGCTAACCCAACTTCAGCAAAGAAAGATAGCTGGCCACTCTTTTCAAGTCAAGGCCTCTACAATATACTTACGGTCACACAAGAAGCCCAAGAAGAGAGCTGTTAAAGGGAAAGGATTCACCTCAGTCAAAACCACGGTTATAAACATCAAAAGGAGAAATACTACTCGCATTAAATCCAAACTGTGGACGAGCCAACAAAGAAGGTAAGTTTTACAGAAATTATTTCTATTATATTTTGACTAATCAAGTTATTATTTTTTTTGGTGAATGCAGCATAAATTTAGTCTTTGATTTTTGATTATGTTCATAATAATTTTCGTTTACTAATTAAGGCAAATGTTAGCCTGACTTCTTGCATTTTAATTCAATATAATTTGTTTCCAAAGAACCCTAGAAGGACATAGCTATTCAGACTAGTTTATAAAGTCTACTCTCACAGCAGTGTATCTTTTGCTTTTGATTAATAAAATACCAGATCTTTCTTCAAGATTATAAATCAATCTAGCGTTCTTGCTCTTAATCTTCTGTGAGACCAGTACCTCCAAATCATAAGAGTGTTGCGTGTTGTATCAAAGGATTTGCCATAACCTTTGTGGTACACTTCGATCCCACGGTTCTAGTTTATTATCCTTGCTCGACCACCGGTCTAACTGTCCGAGTATCTCGACCATACAACCAACCACTTGCCCTGCTCAATCCCCGGTTCTACCCGTTCGTCCCATTGGCCGACCAATCGTCCTGTTTGACCATTCATTCGTCCCATCGTTCTTATATCCCAAGTTTCTCGGCTATAGAACAACCCCGCATCTACCAGCCATCCAACACCCTAAATCGATCATCGCACGCTCGTACCGGAGGACATACTTGCTGGTCTCTAACCCGAGCTTGTATCAGGTTGATATCTCCATTATTTAAACCATTTTAGCTTGCATTTATCACTAGTTTTAGTCTCTAAACATGCATATTTTGCTTCTTCTTGTCCCATTTGCATACATTTTGGAGATAGTGTAGTTTTAGGAGCTGCATTGCATTTTGCATGCATTTAGAGTTTTATTCAGGTACTTGAAGGAGTGTGAAGGTCATGTGGTGCAATGGCTGTGAGCTGGGAATGGCACCAATTCAACAAAAAGGAGCAAGTCCCAACCAAAAGAAGCAGCCACACAAGCAAAACGAAAAGTTTCCCCAGCCATGAAGAAAGGAAAAGGGTAGAGTTTAGGAGACGGGTAGACTTAGGGACTCACTTTGGGGTTTAGAAGTTTATAGGATTCATCATTGGGGAAAAGGGTAGAAGGGAGCTTTGATTTGCATGCATAAGTGTGCTTTTACCTTCTGCATTTTGCCTAAGATAGAATCATTTTCATTGAGTGATCCCTTATGTTTGTTAGCCCTATGCTGAAATGGGATCATTTTAATCTCATAACCTTACCCATTGAAATCAAATGTCTTCACTTGATTTGCATAAACATGATTCATTGTTTTGAGCTTAATTGAATGTTAAAGAGTTGATTGATTTGAGCATTTGTCTATGTTGAGATTTGAGATCATTTTGAGATATTATGAGCATGGCTACGTTCTTTAAAGTACAGCTAATTATGTTTGCATCCTACAACTAGGCATTTAAGCATTGATTCCATCTCTTTACCTTTGCATTTTTGGATTTGATTGCCCACCTTAATACCTCACTTCCTCCTTGTCCTAGTTTGTTTGCTTGAGGACAAGCAGAATGCAAATGTGAGGGTGTTGATATCTCCATTATTTATACCATTTTATCTTGCATTGATCATTAGTTTTAGTCTCTAAACATGCATATTTTGCTTCTTCTTGTCCTATTTTCATACATTTATGAGGTTAGTGTAGTTTTAGGAGCTGCATTGCATTTTGCATGCATTTAGAGTTTTATTCAGGTACTTGAAGGAGTGTGGAGGTCATGTGGAGCAATGGGTGTGAGCTGGGAATGGAGCAAGGCAAGGGACAAAGGCGGATAGACCAATATCGATGGTGATATCGACATCATGTGATCGATACAGAGCATATCAATGGGAGTATCGACCACCTCAACATCGATACAGAGAGAGGCATAGTGTGAAGGAAGCATACCGACTTAGACACCTCGATGCAGCAAAATGGAGTCCATATCGAGCAGTGTATCGACGTCTCAAACTGATACATATGACACGATAATACTGAGGTGCCATATCGACTTGCTTGATCGATGGCCTTATCTAAAGGGCGATTGTATCGACTTCACACCCTGTAAACCTAATCGATACAACTTGGAAGCCTTCTGTATTGACGTGCATATCGACCTGAAGACATCGATACAACCCAGAGGAAGAGATGATATCGACCTGTGTATCGATGTTCACTGTCGATATAGTCTGTCCGAGTCAGCTTATTTTCGGTTTATTCTTGGTTTACTAGGGGCTTTCTTGTTTCCTATAAATACTAAAGTCCTAAAATGGTTAGGCACCTTGGATCTTATTATTTTTCTTCTGTTCTTGCACTAAAACCCTTTCCTTTTTCAGCTTTGCTTTGTAAGAACTAGTATGATTTAGTAAATTTCTGTATTTGCCTTTGATCTATTCTTGTTTATTCTACTTCCTAATCATGCTTAACCATCTTTTCTCCTTGGAATTTGTGGTTTTGACTATGGCTTTATAGGATTGGAGTTCTGTTCTGAATGCTTGCTGGTCATGTGTTTGAATAAAGGGATTTATCTTGAATGTCTGCTTAGCAAAGTGATTAATGTTAAGGAATTGAGCTAGTTATAGTTGTTAATCTTATGCCTAGAAGATAGCATTGTTTGAATGGTTTTGAAGCATCACTAGTTAGGTTTTAATCCCCTCTTAATCAATAACCCCCATCTTAGATCTTTACTTCATATATCTGAATTTCCTGCTTTGTTTAGTTCAGTCTTTAGACTTGTTTAGTTTGATTATAACTGTTTTCTTAAATCTAGCTTGACTTAAGTGATTTGCTGTATTCTTGGTACCTTAAGAACTCAGATGGATTGATACCTTACATGCTGTAATTACATGAGTATGTTAGGATTTGCTTAGTAGTTTATCCTGCTATCACAGGTGGCTTGTATGATTACTTATCACTTGCTGCTTTATATCAGGCAACTACTCACTGGTCAGGCTTATCACAGTTATCTAAGGGTAACTTTCCACCAATGGGTGATGCAAAGACTCATGACATTCTAAGCATTTATTTCAAGACTTAAACCACTAAGACATTTCATCAAACACATGGAATGCATAATAAAATGCCTTGGGTTCTTATCTGCTCCAGAGAGGTACTAAGCATTAAATATGAATTCAGCAAGAAGACGAATATATCTAGCAACCTAACACATTAAACAACCAAAAGAAACACTTTTGTTCACCAAAAATCAAGAAAATCCTAGAAGCTAAATTCAAAATGGTCTAGCAAAGATGAACAAGACGGCAAAAACAAAGAGATTAAAGATTAAAAGAAGAAATCGTAAACAAAAATATATACATGTGATCTAGTCTCAACCCACAAAAGGATTTATTCTTGTTCTATGAAAAACCAAAGCAAAACTTTCGAGAAGAGAAATGATAAGGCAAATAAGATCTAGGGTTAGCTATTTATAGTGAACATCCCCATAATAGTCTTAGCTAACAAATATAAAAGAGTCAAAGATGGTCAAAGATGGTTCCTGGATTAAGGCATATCGGGCAGGAGAAAAGAAGTCTTGGGCGATACACAGCTTAGTACAAACTCCTGGTTGCGGACAGTAATGCTGGAAACAAAGTATCTTTTGAACCATTGATCGCATTGACACTATTAAAACTCCATTATAAAGCTAATTCGATGCGTTTCAACGTCGGTGAAGGACGCTGAGGCTGAATCGTACCAGAAGACCTTCGTTAGGATCCATACATTCATATCGACCTGCATACCAGGCAGGTTTCTCTTCAGCTTTGGTTTCTCTTCATCTTGGCCATTATGTTTGGTTCTTCATGTCCACATCATTCACCATCCTCCAAGTGTCATCTATACCTCCATTTAAATCTAAAAAACACTCCAAACAATGTAAAACATGCAATGTTTAACCTAAAACCTATTATGTCTGATATGAATGCAAATGTGACAAAATATAGTGAATGAATGCATGAAAGGAACCAAAACATGAACTAACTGCAACCTAAAACATGCTAAAATATGAGTACATCAACTCTCCCACACTTAGCTCTTGCACGAACATGGTAGAAGAGAAGTTTAAAAATTAGAGCTATTTAATTAAAAGATGTTAATAATAAAAATCAATTCATTGTCCAAGTTAATGATTCTGATATGCAAATGATGTTTGTTCGTACAGAAAATCTAGCCACACTCATCACACACATATACATGAAAAATCAAGTCTATCTTACACATGCAATCTCATCATTCTATCTCTTTAACATTGAATTACTCATTAATCAAGTGGATCATGTTTCTACAAATCATCTGCTTCAGTGTTTCATTTGGCTAAGGATAAGGCTTATAAGGCGAAGATGACCTTATAGAATTTCGAAATGGCTATATTTATGTGCAAGAGTTCTCTCAAGAAGATAGAATGATCTTTGGTAAAATTCTAAGGGTAAAGAACAACTTATGCATACAAAGGTAAACTCTCATCTACGCAAAAACTCATAAGTGATCAAAACACTTTGCTTTTTCCGCAAAACATAATCATATACTACCCTTTTCTTGAAGCTTTTTGCTTCTTTGGTCCCGTTCTTCTTTCTCCTTTGGAGTTTCTTTTATGGTGCATCTTCTTCATTAATTCTTCTTGGTCGTTTAACCTTTTCTTCTCTGCTTTTGCTCTTCTTTACTTTGCTGGTGTTCTTCATTGCTAGCTTTGGATACCTTCTTCATTTTCATAGAGCTTTTAATGATTAGCCAATCTTCCCAAGGTAACTTAGGTGCACTCCTTCTCCTTTTATCTCTCTTTTCCTTCTTCGCTTGAAAACCAAAAATTGAAAACCACCTTCTTAAACCCATAATCCTAACCTAATCTAGCTTAAAAAGGCTGAGCTAGTTCCACATGGAAGTCTTTCCAATGTAGTTCTAAATCCTAACACTTTTTACTAAACTCATTCATAGAAAATGACATTAGAATCTCTCACTAAAGATGTTTTGGTTGGAAAGGCTGATATGATTAAGGTAGAGGTAATCTACTTGGAATAGCAAGAGAGGATAAAGAAAGGAAAAAAAAAGCCCAAGTATGTGTATTGTGTCCATGAAAACACTTTCAATGCATAAGACATGATAATTATTCATTCAAATTACAGTTCTAGTAGATAGAGACTGAATTCAGATTATGTAAGCTTCATCAAGATAAGAGTATCGAGCAAAGAATTCAAAGTGTGGTTTAAACTTCAATTCAAACTAGAACATAACATCAAAGAACTATCAACTTAGGCAATGAAATGATTTCAAAAATTAACATCTTTCAAAGGAAAAATCAGGCTCTCAATTTAAATGCATGAAACCTGAATAAAAAAATGCAATTAAATGCAATCCTAAAATGCAAGATGCAACTAAATGATCACACATTATTAGAAATTTTCAAAAAATGATCACCCAATATGAGTGATGTGCAAGAAGTATATGCTAAAATTTGAAAGAGCGTTGTTAGTATCACACCCTTCCCCACACTTAAATTCCACATTCCTTATGTAATCCACTATATAATAAAAAAATACAAGAGGAGGAAATATTCAACCAATAATTCAAAAATTAAGAAAAGAAGAAAATTTAGAAAAATGCAAAGGTATTGTAGTATACCTCAAGGTTTTGGAATGGAGGCGGAGTTGAAATCCTTCAAGGATTGGCTTGGAATGGTGAATGGTGATGAAGACAGCCTTCACTCCCTTGAAACCAGCCGTTTGCACTTTAACGAGAAAATATTTGGAAGCATATTGGGCAAAGTGCTCGATATCTAGCCTGGTACAGAGGTGAGGATGCTTTGTATCAGTGTGAGCTGGCTGATATCTTGTTATGTATGCTCAATCTTTAGTGTGTATCGGTCGATATATACCTCGATATGCCGTTCTTCACCTCTTGTATCGGCTTGTCATGACCAATATGTAGCTCATGTCTCATTCCCGGCACACTCCTCGATATTGACCACTGGCTGGTATCAGATATAGCTCCCCCGATATGTACGCTGGTACAATCGCCATCAAGGTGTATCGAGCAAGCAACCTTGGTACACTCCTCGATAAATCCGCCCTTTGTTAAGGTGTATCGACTTGGGAGCTCGAGATGCACGTCAATATTGCCTGTCGTCATATTTGCCATGGCTTGTGCAGCCTGGTCTTTAGAGCGGTATATACAATATCGGGCAAGCCAGCCTGATATGCAGCTTGGTATGGGCCATTTGAGTCATCTTAGAGACCTGAAACACAAAACAAAAGAAATCAAAAGCAAATACGTACAAGGGATAAACATGAAATTACCTTCTAAGTGTGTTTGTTTATAGTCACTAAGCTTGACTCTTATGCGATAAAAATCAAAGATAAGAGTGCAATGGAACTAGTGTTCCTTCTAAAATCATCAAAAACACAAAAAAACATAAAGAAAATAGCCTAGTCTAAGCAAGAAATCAATCTCAAATGCCTTAAACACAATGAACTGGCAACGGCGCCAAATTGATATATGACTTTTTATGTCTTGTGACTCGATTTCTGAAGTCTGAAATTATATCATTGAAGTACAAGAAGTTATCAATCCAATCCAGAGGCTAAGGAACAATCAAGATGCAGAAAACTTGCAAAGTTAGACCTAATCAAAAAAGGAAAAAGGAACTAAAGCTAAGACTAACAACCTAAAGTGACCAAGAAATGAAAACTAACACTTCAAGCAAAACACAAAAGGCAAGGTTCAAGACTAAGGTGATAACAAAATGAATCATGCTTATGGTTAAGTAATCAAATCAGATTAAGAACAATTCTACTCCTAATAAGGACATCTAAAACAAGACAAGCTACTTTGTTTATTGGCATGTCAAACCCATGGCGTGTGCTGTATTTACCAACAAACAAACAAGAAGCACAAGATCCATAAAATTTAATGAATTCTCATACCTCCACTTTCGGTGGTGATGAAGATATCAAAATTTAACTAGTTCCAACCTAGCCACAACGCATTGAAGTACCAGTTGGAGCTATAACTAGAGAAAGAGCAAGCGTGTTACAACATAAATATAATCAAGCTATCTCACAAGCTATACTTCAAGCGGATCATGATGACTTCACAACAACAACACAAGCTTATAATGGGCTACTTGAAGATAGAGACGCCGGCCCAACTTCAGCAAAGAAAGATAGCAGGCCACTCTTTTCAAGTCAAGGCCTCTACAATATACTTACGGTCACACAAGAAGCCCAAGAAGAGATCTGTTAAAGGGAAAGGATTCACCTCAGTCAAAACCACGGTTATAAACATCAAAAGGAGAAATACTACTCGCATTAAAACCAAACTGTGGACGAGCCAACAAAGAAGGTAAGTTTTACAAAAATTATCTCAATTATATTTTGACTAATCAAGTTATTATTTCTTTGGTGAATGCAGCATAAACTTAGTCTTTGATTTTTGATTACATTCATAATAATTTTCGTTTAATAATTAAGGCAAATGTTAGCCTGACTTCTTGTATTTTTGATTCAATGTAATTTGTTTCCAAAGAACCCTAGAAGGACATAGCTATTCGGACTAGTTTATAAAGTCTACTCTCACAGCAAGGTATCTTTTGCTTTTGATTAATAAAATACCGAATTTTTCTTCAAGATAATAAATAAATCTTGCGTTCTTGCTCTTAATCTTCTGTGAGACCAGTACCTCCAAATCATAAGAGTGTTGCGTGTTGTATCAAAGGATTTGCCATAACCTTTGTGGTACACTTCAACCCCCCGGTTCTAGTTTATTATCCTTGCTCGACCACCGGTCTAACTATCCGAGTATCTCGACCATACAACCAAACACTTGCCCTGCTCAATCCCCGGTTCTACCCGTTCATCCCATTGGCCGGGCAATCGTACCGTTTGACCATTCATTCGTCCCATCATTCTTATATCCCGAGTATCTCGGCTATAGAACAACCCCGCATCTACCAGCCATCCAACACCCTAAACTGATCGTCCCACGCTCGTACCGGAGGACATACTAGCTGGTCTCTAACCCGAGCTTGTATCAGGTTGATATCTCCATTATTTATACCATTTTAGCTTGCATTTATCACTAGTTTTAGTCTCTAAACATGCATATTTTGCTTCTTCTTGTCCCATTTGCATACATTTTGGAGTTAGTGTAGTTTTAGGAGCTGCATTGCATTTTGCATGCATTTAGAGTTTTATTCAGGCACTTGAAGGAGTGTGGAGGTCATGTGGTGCAATGGGTGTGAGCTGGGAATGACGCCATTTCAACAAAAAGGAGCAAGTCCCAACCAAAAGAAGCAGCCACAGAAGCAAAAAGATAAGCTTCCCCAGCCATGAAGAAAGGAAAAGGGTAGAGTTTAGGAGACGGGTAGACTTAGGGACTCACTTTGGGGTTTAGAAGTTTATAGAATTCATCTTTGGGGAAAAAGGTAGAAGGGAGCTTTGATTTGCATGCATAAGTGTACTTTTACCTTCTGCATTTTGCCTAAGATAGAATCATTTTTATTGAGTGAGCCCTTATGTTTGTTAACACTATGCTGAAATGAGATCATTTCAATCTCATAACCTAACCCTTTGAACCAAATGTCTTCACTTGATTTGCATAAACATGATTCATGGTTTTGAGCTTAATTGAATGTTGAAGAGTTAATTGATTTGAGCATTTGTCTAAGTTGAGATTTGAGATCATTTTGAAACATTATGAGCATGGCTACGTTCTTTAAAGTACAGCTAATTATGTTTGCATCCCACAACTAGGCACTTAAGCATTGATTCCATCTCTTTACCTTTGCATTTTTGGATTTGAGTGCCAACTTTCATACCTCACTTCCTCCTTATCTTAGTTTGTTTGCTTGAGGACAAGCAGAAGGCAAGTGTGGGGGTGTTGATATCTCTATTATTTATACCATTTTATCTTGCATTGATCTTTAGTTTTAGTCTCTAAGCATGCATATTTTGCTTCTTCTTGTCCCAATTGCATACATTTATGAGTTAATGTAGTTTTAGGAGCTGGATTGCATTTTGCATGCATTTAAAGTTTTATTCAGTTACTTGAAGGAGTGTGGAAGTCATGTGGAGCAATCGGTGTGAGCTGGGAATGGAGCAAGGCAAGAGACAAAGGCGGATAGACCAATATCGATGGTGATATCGACATCATGTGATCGATACAGAGCATATCAATGGGAGTATCGACCACCTCAACATCGATACAGAGAGAGGCATAGTGTGAAGGAAGCATACCGACTTAGACACCTCGATGCAGAAAAATAGACTCCATATCGAGCAGTGTATCGACGTCTCAAACTGATACACGTGGCACGACAATACTGAGGTGCCATATTGACTTGCTTGATCGATGGCCTTATCTAAAGGGCGATTGTATCGACTTCAGACCCTGGAAACCTAACGGATACAAATTGGAAGCCTTCTGTATCGACGTGCATATCGACCTGAAGACATCCATATAACCCAGAAGAAGAGATGATATCTACTTGTGTATCGATGTTCAATGTCGATATAGTCTATCCGAGTCAGCTTATTTTCTGTTTATTCTTTGTTTACTATGGGTTTTCTTGTTTCCTATAAATTCTAAAGTCCTAAAATGTTTAGGCACCTTGGATCTTATTATTTTTCTTCTGTTCTTACACTAAAAACTTTCCTTTTTCAGCTTTGCTTTGTAAGAACTAGTTTGATTTAGTGAATTTCTGTATTTTCCTTTGATCTATTCTTGTTTATTATGCTTCCTAATCATGCTTAACCATCTTTTCTCCTTGGAATTTGTGGTTTTGACTATGGCTAGTGAGTAGTCTTATCTAGGGTTTGAGATGGGATATATTAGAGTGGTTTTAGGATAATTTGTGATGTCTTGTGCTTAATATGATTGTCTTCTCTCTATTAGATGTGCTTAACACTAGATTAGTCTTGGCCAGGCTTATTTAGTATCTTGGCTTTCTCTTGCGCCTGGTAAGTGTTTGATGAAATGCTGCTTAGAGGCTCTTAGAGGATTTGTATACTTAGCATAAGGAATTAGATGTGTTCGGTTCATTTTGGCTTTCTAGGATTGGAGTTCTGTTCTAAATGCTTGCGGGTCATGTGTTTGAGTAAAGGGATTTATCTTGAATGTGTGCTTAGCAAAGTTATTAATGTCATGGAATTGAGCTAGTTATAGTTGTTAATCCTATGCCTAGAAGATAGCATTGTTTGAATGGTTTTGAAGCATCACTAGTTAGGTTTTAATCCCCTCTTAATCAATAACCCCCATCTTAGATCCTTACTTCATATATCTGAATTTCCTGCTTTGTTTAGTTCAGTCTTTAGACTTGTTTAGTTTGATTACAACAGCTTTCTTAAATCTAGCTTGACTTAAGTGATTTGCTGTATTCTTGGTGCCTTAAGAACTCAGATGGATTGATACTTTACATGCTGCAATTACATGAGTATGTTAGGATTTGCTTAGTAGTTTATCCTGCTATCACAGGTGGCTTGTATGATTACTTATCACTTGCTGCTTTATATCAGGCAACTACTCACTGGTCAGGCTTATCACAGTTATCTAAGGGCAACTTTCCACCAATGGGTGATGCAAAGACTCATGACATTCTACGCATCTATTTCAAGACTTAAACCACTAAGACATTTCATCAAACACATGGAATGCATAATAAAATGCCTTGGGTTCTTATCTTCTCCAGAGAGGTACTAAGCATTAGATATGAATTCAGCAAGAAGACGAATATATCTAGCAACCTAACACATCAAACATCCCAAAGAAACACTTTTGTTCACCAAAAATCAAGAAAATCCTAGAAGCTAAATTCAACATGGTCAAGCAAAGATGAACAAGACGGAAAAAACAAAGAGATTAAAGATTAAAAGAAGAAAGCTTAAACAAAAATATATACATGTGATCCAGTCTCAACCCACAAAAGGATTTATTCTTGTTCTATGAAAAACCAAAGCAAAGATTTCAGGAAGAGAAATGATAAGGTAAATAAGATCTAGGGTTAGCTATTTATAGTGAACATCCCCATAATAGTCTTAGATAAAAAATATAAAAGAGTCAAAGATGCTCAAAGGATGTTCCCGGATTGAGGCATATCGGGCAGGAGAAAAGAAGTCTTGGGCGATACACAGCTCAGTACAAACTCCTTGTTGCGGACAGTAATGCTGGAACCAAAGTATCTTTTGAGCCACTGCTCGCATTGACACTATTCAAACTCCGTTGGAAAGCTAATTCGATGCTTTTCAATGTCGATGAAGGACGCTGAGGCTGAATCGTACCAGAAGACCTTCGTTAGGATCTATACATTCATATCGACCTGCATACTGGGCAGGTTTCTCTTCAGGTTTGGTTTCTCTTCATCTTGGCCATTATGTTTGGTTTTTCATGTCCACATCATTCACCATCCTCCAAGTGTCATCTATACCTCCATTTAGATCTAAAAAACACTCCAAACAATGCAAAACATGCAATGTCTAACCTAAAACCTATTATGTCTGATATGAATGCAAATGATGTTTGTTCTTACAGAAAATCTAGCCACACTCATCACACACATATACATGAAAAATCAAGTCTATCTTACACATGCAATCTCATCATTCTATCTCTTTAACATTCAATTACTCATTAATCAAGTGGATCATGTTTCTACAAATCTTGTGCTTCAGTGTTTCATTTGGTTAAGGATAAGGCTTATAAGGCAAAGATGACCTTATAGAATTTCGAAATGGCTATATTTAAGTGCAAGCGTTCTCTCAAGAAGATAAAATGATCTTTGGTAAAATTCTAAGGGTAAAGAACAACTTATGCATACAAAAGTAAACTCTCATCTACGCAAAAACTCATAAGTGATCTAAACACTTTGCTTTTTCCGCAAAACATAATCATATACTACCCTTTTCTTGAAGCTTTTTGCTTCTTTGGTCCCGTTCTTCTTTCTCCTTTGGAGTTTCTTCATTGCTAGCTTTAGATACCTTCTTCATTTTCATAGAGCTTTTAATGATTAGCCAATCTTCCCAAGGTAACTTAGATGCACTCCTTCTCCTTTTATCTCTCTTTTCCTTCTTCGCTTGAAAACCAAAAATTGAAAACCTACTTCTTAAACCTATAATCCTAACCTAACCTAGCTTAAAAAGGCTGAGCTAGTTCCACATGGAAGTCTTTCCAATGTAGTTCTAAATCCTAACACTTTTTACTAAGCTCATTCATAGAAAATGACATTACAATCTCTCAATAAATGTATTGTGTCCATGAAAACACTTTCAATGCATAAGACATGATAATTATTCATTCAAATTACGGTTCTAGTAGATAGAGACTGAATTCAGATTATGTAAGCTTCATCAAGATAAGAGTATCGAGCAAAGAATTCAAAGTATGGTTCAAAATTCAATTCAAACTAGACCATAACATCAAAGAACTTTCAACTTAGGCAATGAAATGATTTCAAAAATTAACATCTTTCAAATGAAAAATCATGCTCTCAATTTGAATGCATGAAACCTAAATAAAAATGCAATTCCTAAAATGTAAGATGCGACTAAATGATCACACATTATTAGAAATTTTCAAAAAATGATCACCCAATATGAGTGATGTGCAAGAAGTATATGCTGAAATTTGAAAGAGCGTTGTTAGTATCACACCCTCCCCCACACTTAAATTCCACATTCCTTATGTAATACACTGTATAATAAAAAAATGCAAGAGGAGGAAATATTCAACCAATAATTTAAAAATTAAGAAAAGAAAAAAATTTAGAAAAATGCAAAGGTATTGGAGTATATCTCAAGGTTTTGGAATGGAGGCGG
This sequence comes from Thlaspi arvense, assembly GCA_911865555.2. Lineage (NCBI taxonomy): Eukaryota > Viridiplantae > Streptophyta > Magnoliopsida > Brassicales > Brassicaceae > Thlaspi > Thlaspi arvense. Next base: position 14,141,874 of record OU466861.1, read on the forward strand.
AGTTGAAATCCTTCAAGGATTGGCTTGGAATGGTGAATGGTGATGAAGACAGCCTTCACTCCCTTGAAACCAGCCGTTTGCACTTTAACGAGAAAATATTTGGAAGCATATTGGGCAAAGTGCTCGATATCTAGCCTGGTACAGAGGTGAGGATGCTTTGTATCAGTGTGAGCTGGCTGATATCTTGTTATGTATGCTCAATCTTCAGTGTGTATCGGTTGATACATACATCGATATGCCGTTCTTCACCTCTTGTATCGGCTTGTCATGCCCAATATGTAGCTCATGTCTCATTCCCGGCACACTCCTCGATATTGACCACTGGCTGGTATCAGAAATAGCTCCCCCGATATGTATGCTGGTACAATCGCCATCAAGGTGTATCGAGCAAGCAACCTTGGTACACTCCTCGATACATTCGCCTTTCGTTAAGGTGTATCGACTTGGGAGCTCGAGATGCACGTCAATATTGCCCGTCGTCATATTTGCCATGGCTTGTGCAGCCTGGTCTTTAGAGCGGTATATACAATATCGGGCAAGCCAGCCTGATATGCAGCTCGGTATGGGCCATTTGAGCCATCTTAGAGACCTAAAACACTAAACAAAAGAAATCAAAAGAAAATACGTACAAGAAATAGACATGAAATTACCTTCTAAGTGTGCTTGTTTATAGTCACTAAGCTTGACTCTTATGCGATAAAAATCAAAAATGAGAGTGCAATGGAACTAGTGTTCCTTCTCCAATCATCAAAACACACAAAAAAACATAAAGAAAATAGCCTAGTCTAAGCAAGAAATCAATCTCAAATGCCTTAAACACAATGAACTGGCAACGGCGCCCAATTGATATATGACTTTTTATGTCTTGTGACTCAATTTCTGAAGTCTGAAATCATGTCATTGAAGTACAAGAGGTTATCAATCCAATCCAGAGGCTAAGGAACAATCAAGATGCAGAAAACTTGCAAAGCTAGACCTAATAAAAAAAGGTAAAGGAACTAAAGCTAAGACTAACAACCTAAGGTGAACAAGAAATGAAAACTAACACTTAAAGCAAAACACAAAAGGCAAGGTTCAAGACTAAGGTGATAACAAAATGAATCATGCTTATGGTTAAGTAATCAAATCAGATTAAGAACAATTCTACTCCTGATAAGGACATCTAAAACAAGACAAGCTACTTTTTTCATTGGCATGTTAAACCCATGGCGTGTGGTGTATTTACCAACAAATAAGTAAGAAGCACAAGGTCCATAAAATTTAACAAATTCTCATACCTCCACTTTCGGTGGTGATGAGGATTACTTATCACTTGCTGCAATATATCGGACAACTACTCACTGGTCAGGCTTCTCACAGTTATCTAAGGGTAACTTTCCACCAATGGGTGATGCAAAGACTCATGACATTCTAAACATCTATTTGAGGACTTGAACAACTAAGACATTTCATCGAACACATGGAATGCAGGCTAGAATGCCTAGGGTTCTTATCAACTCCAAAGTGGTATTTAGCATTAAAGATCAATTCAGGAAGAAGAGAAATAGATCCAGCAACCTAACACATCAAACATTCAAAAGAAACACGTCTGTTCACCAAAAATTAAGAACGTCTAAAATAAATCAAACCCCAGAAGCTAAATTCAAAAATGGTAAAGCAAAGTTGAACAAGAAGGCAAAAACTAAGAGATTAAATATTAAAGGAAGAAAGCTTAAATAAAAGTATATACAAGTGATCCATTCTCAACCCACAAAGGATTTGTTCTTGTTCTATGAAAAACCAAAGCAAAGGATAAGGCAAATAAGATCTACGGTTAGCTATTTATAGGGAACATCTCCAAAATATCCTTAGATATCAAAAATAAAAGAGTCAAAGATGGTCAAAGATGGTTCCCGGATTAAGGCATATTTGGCATGAGAAAAGAAGTCTCGGGCGATACAAGACTCGGTACAAACTCTTGGTTGCGGACAGTGATGCTGGAACCGCCGTATCTCTTAAATCACTGACCACATTAACTTGATTTAAACTCTTTGGGAAAGCTAATTTGATCCTCGTCAACGTCGATGAAGGATGCTGAGGCTGAATCGCAACAGAAGACCTTCATTTGGACCCATACATTCATATTGACTTGCATACCAGGCATGTTTCTCTTCAGCTTTGGTCGATACAGGACTTTGGTGCAGCCTAAAACCCGTCATCTTAGCCATTATGTTTGGTTCTTCTTGTCCACATCGTTCACCATTATTAAAGTGTCCTCTATACCTTTATTTAGACCTGGAAAACACTCCAAACAATGCAAAAAATGCAATGTCTAACCTAAAACCTATTATGTCTATTATGAGTGCAAATGTGACAATATGTAATGAATGAATGCATGAAAGAAACCAAAACATGAACTAAATGCAACCTAAAACATGCTAAAATATGAGTACATCACTCATTGAATTTCAAGTATTCGTTGTGCAACAGAACCACACATTTGGATTGATAAAAGTCCTTATGCTTAATAGTGAAAACCTGCTTATGAGAATAGAGAATGAACCCATGTATCAATATGAACAAGTTCGAATGATTCTTTGCAAATTTTCTGACATAACTTGAATGGAAGATGGATTTGTTTAGACAAATGACAAATGTGACAAACATGTGAAGCTGTTTTATTAATCTTTGTATTCTTTAAGCATAAGACATTAGAAAGAACATCAACTTTAGACTCAGAAGAATGACCTAAACGTTTAGGCCAAGTAGTTGTGTCAACAATGACACTATAACATACTGGTGGAGAGGAACAGATGGTGGTACTTTTTAAATAAACAGACTTGTTTGACACAATTAAATCCAAAATATATAAATTGACAACTTGACTAATTTGACCGATTGTCAACTCCCGTGTAAGTTCCTGTATAAACCATTGATCCGGAGTGAAACTAATCTTAGAACACAAAGTCTTTGTTAAAAAACTAACATAATCAAGTTGAATTTAAATTCCGGAATGTAAAACCACATTATGCAAAGAGATAACATTAGTCGACTAAGTTAAGATACTCTACATAATGGTCTATGTTGTGAGTGACATGGTAAGTAACCCCTGAATCTATTACGCATGCTCTAAGAAACACTGTCAGTTTCTTAGATACAGAAGATATAAGCATGTCATAATAGGAATTAGAGTAAAGATTTAAAAATGTGTGGGTAGAAGTCGAAGCACAATTCTTATCAAGTGTGGATTTCGCATTGATTTGGAGTTTGGAACTAAGAAATGAAATCATAGTGTGTATTTTGTACTTTGACATTTCTTCATAAGAAATAGAGTTATCACCTTTTGGCTTGGACAGACTCTGAAATTGTTTCTCTGCCAAGTTAATAACACCAATGCGCTGATCTTTCTTGCACTTCAGAGCAGATCCAGGAGGGTACCCATGCAGCTTGTAACACTTGTCAGTAGTATGTCTTATCTTGTGACAATGAAAGCACTTCAGTTTTTGATAACCACCTTGAGCCGGCAGAATCTGAGAATGATCAACAGCTATAAGAGCTTGATTTTGAAATCCTGCAGATTAGAGAATGTTCTATGTGGCAGTTATCTAACAAGATGTTGGGTTTCATCTTGGTCAAGCATGTTATATATTGATATCAATCGTGGTCGTGGCTTCATATTCAAAATTTTCCCTGTTATGTTGGCAAAATTATGATTCACTCCCGTAAGAAACTGGATAATCCAACTAGTCTCAACCTCCTCCAACAGTACCTTGACGTGATCACATTTACAACGCTTCACCGTAGTGGTTTTTGTGTTGGCGAATTGTTCCCACAATGTCTTCTTCTTCGTGTAGTAGCTGGACAAGTCAAGGTTGCCTTGTTTAAGATATATGATTGATTGTTTCAGCTGATACTTCCTCGAGAGATTGCTAACCCAGAATCTCAGAAACAGATCATTCCACATTTCCATCGCATCTTTATAGTACAGAATACTATCGTAAATCTTCCTATTCACTACATTCTACATCTGAGATTTGACCATGCTATTGCATCTACTCCAAATCTTAAACAAATCATCATCTATATCTGGTCTAGGAAGAGAGCCTCCAACGAAACTAAGCTTGTTTTTGCCTCAAGACTCATACGCATCGCGATTGACCAGTTGTTATAGTTTGATCAATCAAAAACATGAGTAACTATGGACAGACCTGCATTATCTCTGGAGTGAGGGAAGAAAGGAGTGTCAACGTTGTTAAACACTTCGATTCAGGGATGAAACGCAGGAGATTTGAGCTGAGAGATGCGATTCACTGTGAATCCAGTATGCGGAGTGATCACAATGTTAACTTCAGCGGGAAGATTGGTCATTGGAGTCTTTTCAGGATAGGATGTGAGATGATTTTGCGCTTTCTGGCATTGCTTCACCACTGTATTGGATTAAATGTTGATTTGAGAACTTCAACACCAAAAAAGCTTCATAGTGAGAATTGGAGAAGTTTTGAAGTTAAATTGAGTATCGATTCGATTTTAAAATCAAGAAAACATGATGAATTCAAAGTAAATTTTGCCAAAAATGAGACAAATTGAAGAGATTAAGCGAAAAATGATCTGATACCATAATAGTCTTTACACCCTCATTGGATAAAGTGTAAACTGATTTATTCATTAAACAGAATAATGTTTTGGTACAAACTATTTATACTAGGATTTATATTAAACCAGACTAAACCAATCTAATTTTCAATTGTAAAACTGGACATTCCAGAGCCCTTCGCCGTATGTTATACAAGTATATGATGCATGAATTTTCAATCTCTTTTATCAATTCCTTACATACTCAAACTCTAAAAATGTCTACTCACTTCTCTTTGCCAAAACTACAAAACCCAAAGAGGAAATATAATAAAGCATTATTAGGTAGAAGATTAAACAAAAAATAATTAAGAGAAGTACAGAAATTCACTAAAGAAATGCAAGATTCTCACAAATATTACACAAAACAGAAAGTATTTAAAGACACAGAAACAATAAAACATGGATTCCTAAAATTTTAGGTCTTAAATATATTTATAAGTGAGAGGGAAACTCCTAATCAACCAGGATTAAACCGGATTTAGTCTGGTTTGGATTGCCCATATTTGTCAGCCTTCGTATGAAGCTCGATGCAAGGTCGATCGATATGCATGTTTCAAAGACCATATCAACCTAGCTAGCTCGAAGCTCGATGTGGACCCCTTGGGTGGTTGCATTGAGTAAGGCTTGCTTGATGCCTTGCTCGGTATGGATGTCATGAGTATTTGCATCGACCATGCCTTGTCGACGCCTTGTTTGATATAAACGTCTTGTGGTTGATGGTTAAGTTTTTAATCCTTTGATCAATCCTAAAACAAACATGTTATTGTATTACTTGAGGTGTCAATCCACTTGGAAAGCTAATAAAAATTTGAGATATAGAGAACTTTGCTAACCTAAGCTAATAGGGAAGGGGTTTTGATATTTAACAACCTAGTGACAAACAAAGAAGAAAAAGAAAGCAAACAAAGAGAAATAATAGCAATGAGAAACAAAGCAAAAACAGAGTAAGAGCTAAACTTCAAAGATTAAAAGATTATTCAAGATCAAAGAAATGGTGATAGGGTGATTCATGTTCATGTATATGGTGATCAAAAACAAGCAATTCTAAACACTTAACCTTAGGTAAGGAACACTAATAAAGACTAATCCAATCCCTTGGCAATAATCCTTTCATTAATCACAAATTCTAACCCACTTTAATTGGAGGAATTATAACTAGCAAACATTCAAGCAAGTTCCATATAACCAATTAGCATGCTAGACATCTAATCTCTTAGGCTAGGTTTACTAATCTCTTATATAATAGATCAAACATCAACTCACATTCTCATGCATAATCAACATTTAAAGGCAATTTCTCCACCAATGTGGTACTCAGAAATAAGCACATTCAAGCAAGAAATGATAGATGTAAGGACTCATGATTATCTAAACACCATTTTCAAGCATTGAACTTCATTCCAGCATTACATCAAACACTTAGTGTGCAAGTGAAAACCTAAGATCAACTTCTCCAACAAAGAGGTACTAAGCATTAAGCACAATCATATAAGAAAAGGAATGAGAAGATCTAATCCCTAATCACCGTAAACAATCACTAAAACCACCCCATCTTCCCTAATCTCAAACCTAAAAGTTACTACTCACTAATCATTGCCCAAACCACAAAATCCAAAGAGAAAGTATGGTAAGACATGATTAGGGAGACAAAACATTAAGGGAAATGCAAACTTCTATTGAAATAAACGAAGATTCAAATTCAAAATTATTCAAAAGAGAAGAACAAGGGAAGAACTGCTGGATAAAGAGATTCTCCCAAAAATTTAGGGATTTTGGTATTTACAGGGACCCTAGGAGTGGCAAAGCTGAAAAGAAAAGGTCTTCCAGAGGATTAGATGTCGTCCATGACTTGGTCGACATCAAGCTCGACAAGAAGTCTCTAGTGGTTGATGTCGGGCAACATGCTGGTCGACACCAAATGAGTGGTTTCAGGAAAACTTCTGTAACTTTCTAACCGCGGATGGGAATGACCTGGGACCAACTCCAGACGCAAGCTAACTCACGGGGACACAACATTTATGAAGACTGATGTAGCTGAATCGGGAAGGAGATGCTTTTTCCGAACCGGGTTTTTCAGACGCAGTTTCTGGCCGCTTCAAGAAGGTACACCTTTTGCTTTGGCTCTTTTAAGGCCTTGTGTTGCATCTACCATCATCTCCCATGCTCCTTGTAATCTCCAAAATCTCCAAATGTACCTGAAAAACTCCCCAAATGCACAACACATGCAATGCACATTCAAAATCTACACTAAGTCCTAATTGAATGCAAATGAGACAAGAACAAGCAAAATTGCATGCTTAGAGACAATAAAACAATGCAAAATGTATGCCAACATAGTATAAATAATGAGTATATCAGTGGCTGTACGCATCCACTATGCAGCTCGATGCAAAGTCCCCAAAATGGTGCATCTACCACATCGGGTTGAAATGTGCCTAAATGTTAACCTCTTGATCATTGTATCGACCATGCCAGGTCGATATGTACCTCAGTATGAGCTTGCATCGAACAACATTGCCTTATATGCACCTTGATATGACCCTTAACTCATTGATCCTTCTTTGTTTGCATTGGCTCGACTCTATGATCATCCCCAAAGCTCCTCATAGCCTCTAAACATCTCAAATATACCTTCCATATACTGCAAATGCATCAAATATGCAATGCATCTCCTAAACATACTCTAAGTTCTAAATGGTTGCAAATAGGATATGAACAAGTGAAATAGCACATGCTTAGAGACTATAAACTAATGCTAATTGCATGCTAAAATTGTATAAATATAGAGTATATCAACTCCCTTAAACTTGTTTGTTGCTTGTCCTGAAGGAAACATACAAATGAGAGAGTGAAGTTTGAAGGTGGGTGCTCAAATCCAAAAATGCCAATGAGAAAAATCAGATCAATTTCCATGATGTTAATTATAGGATGCAAACAAGAACCCATGCTCATAACAAGTCAGTAAAGGCATCATACTTAGTCTACACTTGCATTCAAATTAATCAATTCTTTAACATTCAATTAATGGTGATCAATGGATGTTTTTTATATAAATCACATGAAAGTATTTATCTCAAGGACATGAGTATAAGATGAAAATGATCTCATTAAATGTGGGTTTCCAGATGCAGAGGATCACTCTTTGAAGAAAATAACAATCATAATCTAGTCCTTAAAGAGCATCCAACAAAAAACTTCAAACATCAACTAACATGCTTTTAAACAATACTTATCTCCAAAAGAAGCCTCTTGAAGATTAAAAGAGCCTGAGACACATTACCTTGCTTGGTATGAGGCTCCTCTAAGCACTTGAAAGTAAAAAAATTTGAAATGTAGAGAGTTTGAAGCAAAATGAGAATGTGAGAGAGAGAAGAAGAAGATGGTTTGTGCTTATAAATAAGAAGAGAGAATCTTTACATGAGGGAACAATGAGACAAGAGTGCTTAGAGGTGGGCCATCTAGGCTTGAGAAGGGAAAAAAAAAATTCAAATTTGAAATCTTTGGACTAGTTTGACCAAAAAGGGAATTTTTTTGAATTTAGAGAACTTACCTCGGATGGACATATTGGGCAAGACTGGTCGATATGTTGCTCGATATGCAACATCGAGCAGCATTTGCCCGATATGATGCTTGATGTGGGTCAATTTTCTCCTGTATCGAATAAGATGCCCCGATATATAGGTCGATGTGGCCTCCAGCTTTGCAATAGCGACAGGGTTGTGTTCGATATGCTGCTCGATGTAGTTCCTCGTCTCACTACATCGACCAGCTTGTGCCTGATATGCTGGTCGATGTAAAATTCAATTTTCGTGCATCGGCCATGCCCTCCTTGGTATACACATCGATATACCGTCTTATTCCGCGTGCATCGACAAGTACTGATGTCTAGGTTAATATGGACTCTTTGCTGACCAATATCGTGCATATATGCCATATTTGTATCTTAATATTCAATATTGACTATGCGCTGCTCGATATGTACCTCGATATGGCCTGTTTGCACTTTCTCCTTTCTTCCAAGACCAACACCTTATTCCATAGTTTAAACCTGGTGTCTAAGAACATCTGAAAACACTAAAATAAACGTAAAAAGCAATAGTATATATAAAAGGATACCATGGACATTCCTCCTAAGATTACTTGTTTAGAGTCACTTAGCTCGACTTTTCTTGATCATCTAGTTGGAGTGAGAAGGAGTTAGTGAACTCCTTGGTGGATCCTTGCTTGTCTGATCCTTTGTGGTGATGGTTGGTGAGTCTAGAACCTTGCATGTTGTAGATTATGTCTCCTCGGCACTTCCCATGCTTCCTTTCCTGACCTTCTTACTAACTCCATTGATCCTTAGCAATGCTAAGGGTTTGGACTTGCCCTCACACTTGATCTTGTATGACACTTCTCCATTCTTGGAGACATATGGCTTCAAGATCAGACCTTCCTCCAAATGACCAAATAATATGTCCTTAGTGTTCTGCATTGTGTCCACCTTGTGAACCTCCTTTTTGGTTGTAGTTTCAAGCTCCTCAAATAGTTTAAGTAGGCTGCATCCATCAAACCCTTCACCATCATACTCATTGTGTAAAGACCAATTCCCATCAGTCAAACTCAACTCTTCAACATCCATAGAGAAAACTTGTTCATGTTCCATCTTGATTCTTATAACATCAAATAGCAGCACCTTGTCTTTGCTCAATCTTAGCTCAATGGTTCCCTCCTTAGCATCAAATACAGCACCAGCAGATGCCTAGAATGGCCTTCCCAAAATGATAGGGTTCTTCAAATTCTCTTCCACATCCAAAACTAAAAAATCAGTTGATACTACTACTTTTTCAATTATCATGGGAACATCCTTAAATTCCCCAATAGGCTTTTTTTACTGAACCATCAGCTAGGATGAGAGAGACTTCGCTATCTTCGAATTTTGTGTAGCCCAAGGTCTTGGCAGTAGAGAGCGGCAACAGATTGATAATAGCCTCAAGATCACACAAACAACTTTTAAAGGAGAGTTCTCCTAACTTACAAGGTAGAGTGAAGCATCCAGGACTTCCAAGCTTAGTGATTTGGACTTCCTCAACTTTAGTAGTGATCTTCTATAGAATATCTATGCCTCAATTGATCTTCTTCATCTGAGCTTCATAGAAGTTTGTGTACTTCTCAATCAGCTCTTCTTGAATCTTCATGGAAAAAGAAGAGGTGGCATGTAAGGTGGAGGAGGCACATAGATTCTTTTCTCTTCCTTGTCCTCTTCAGCCTTAGTACGCGCCTCTCTTTGTTTTTCTTTGTCTTCACCAGCTTCTGCTTTCACCCATAAGGATCACAAGTTTAATCTTGCTCCTCTAACTCCTAATGAAGTGCATGAGCTGCAAGTGCACATGACTAAGGAGGCCGAGGCAAGTAAAACTAGTCTTTACTTATCAGTTTGTGATGTTACTAAAACCAAGAGTGCCAAAGGCACCGTGCTTCTAATGCACTGCAAATAATGTCTAAGTACATGTTTAGGTAACTTGGAGATACCAACTGAGGTTCAAGCTGTATTGAACTGCTTTCAAGATGTGTTCCCCGAGGAGATGCCACAAAGACTACCACTACTCCGAGGCATAGAGTATCAAATAGACTTATTTCCCGGTTCAGCATTGCCTAACAAGCCAGCCTATAGGATGAACCCGGCAGAAACTAAGGAACTAGAGAAGCAAGTGAGGCATTTGATGGATAAAAGGTAAATCCGAGAGAGCCTTAGCCCATGCGGGACATGGAGGATGTGCATAGACTGTAGAGCCATCAACAACATCACTAGAAAGTACCGTTACCCTATCCTACGTTTAGACGACATGTTAGACGAGTTGGGCAGTTCTACTATCTTTTCAAAGGTGGACCTCAAGAGTTACTACCACCAAGTCTAAATGCGTGAAGGGGATGAGTGGAAAAACGCCTTCAAAACCAAGCAAGGGCTGTATGAGTGGCTAGTCATGCCTTTTAGCTTTACCACAGCCCCAAGTACATTCATAAGGCTTATGAACCAGGTTCTTAGATCATATATAAGTAAATTCGTAGTAGATTATTTTCATGATATACTTATATATAGCAAGAACCTAGTTGATCATCTCAAGCATCTCGAACTGGTGCTTAAATCACTTCGGCAGGAAGGTCTTTATGCCAACCTTAAGAAGTGTATATTTTGTACTAATCAACTTGTTTTCTTAGGCTTCGTAGTGAGTGAATAGGGATTACAAGTGGATGAAGAGAAGATCAAAGCAATTCGAGAATGGCCAACACCAACTACAATCGGCTATGTAAGGAGCTTCCACGGTTACCTAGCTTCTACCAGAGGTTTGTGAAAGACTTCAGTACTGTAGCTGCCCCACTCACTGCTGTGATCAAGAAGAACCTGTCGTTCTTATGGGGAGCAACTCAAGAAGCAGCGTTTAAAACACTTAAGGAGAGACTGACCGAGGCACCGGTTCTTGCTTTACCGAACTTTGATGAAATATTTGAGGTGGAATGCGATGCTTCTGGTTTAGGAATTGGAGCTGCACTACATAAAAGGAAGAGGCCAGTAGCTTTCTTTAGCGAGAAACTCAATGGAGCCACACTTAATTACCCGACCTATGACAAGGAACTCTATGCATTGGTCCGGGCTCTAGAGACGTGGCAGCATTACTTGCTGTCTAAGGATTTCATTATTCACACTGATCACGAGACACTCGAGCATTTTGGAGGCCAGATATCACTCAAAAAGAAGATATGTTAAGTGGCTAGAATTTGTTGAGACATTTCCATATGTGATCAAGTACAAGAAGGGCAAAGTAAATGTAGTAGTTGATGCACTTAAACGGAGACATGCATTGATATCTCCTATGGAGACTAAGGTGCTAGGATTTAAGAATCTTAAGAGCTATACAAAGATGACTCGGAGCTTGGAGAAGCCTATCAGCTACATGGCAAAGGAGCTTTCAGCTCATTCTACTTACACGATGGGTTCTTGTTAAAACACAAGCGGTTGTGCATCTCCCAAAGTTCAATGAGAGACTTGATACTCAAGGAAGTACATGGTGGAGGTTTTATGGGTCACTTCAGTGTGGATAAAACAACCGCAATGGTGGCTGATCACTTCTATTGGCCACACCTTAAGAAGGATGTGGAGAAGCATTGCTTACGATGTGTTGTTGTCACAAAGCCAAGTTCAGGTTACATCCGCATGGCCTTTACTTACCTTTACATATTCCTAACACACCATGGGTGGGTATTTCTATGGATTTTGTGCTAGGTTTGCCCAAGATCCGACACAAGGATTCTATCTTTGTTGTTATTGATTGATTTTCATATATGGCGCAAATCATTCCTTGTGACAAAACCAATTATGCCACTCAAACCGTCGATCTATTCTTCAAAGAAGTGGTACACTTGCACGGTTTACCGAAGACGATTGTCTCTGGCCGAGATACAAAGTTCATAAGCCACTTTTGGAGAACACTATGGAGAAAGCTTAGCACTAAGCTGTTATTCTCTACCACTTACCATCCACAAAGAGATGGAAAAACAGAAGTGGTAAACCGTACTCTCTCTACTTTGCTTAGGCATACACTTGGTAAAAATTTGAAAACATGGCTTCATTGTTTACCCTTTATTGAGTTTGCTTACAACCATGCTATACATTCAGCTACCAAGATGTCCCCCCCCCTCCTCCCCCCCCCCCCTTGAAAGGAGAATTTGTCATAAAGTTGCAGGATAATTTGTCTTATGAAAGGAGAATTTGTCAAGAAGTTGCATGGGAGATTCAGAGAAAACATCTTGAAAAAATAACAACCGAAGCTTACAAGAAGCAAGCTGACAAGAAACGCAAGGCTTTAACATTTGAGCCAGGAGAGTGGGTTTGGCTACACATGAGGCCTGAAAGATTCCCACAGAAATGAAGTTCAAAGCTTGCACCAAGAAAAGATGGACAATTTTGCATATTAGAGAAGATCAATGACGATGCTTACCGTTTGGAGCTGCTAGGTGAGTTTAACATATCACATAGCTTTAATGTTTCTGTTATATCTTATAATGATGCAGATGAGTCAGTTTTGAGGACAAAACCACTCGAAGGGGGAGGGAATGATGAGGTTATAAACCAGTCACTCGTACCAGATGAGGAGGAACCGGGACAGGAGGTTGTACCGCCAGTCAATGGCTCACCCATGACACGTTCTAAAACTAGGAGGCTACGAGAAGGGTTTAATAAGGCAGTAGAAGCCCTCCTAATCAACATGAACCTTGGAACAATGTTCAACCTCCAAAAGAGCCCATTGCATCCGTTATAGACATAACCAAAGACTTTGCTAAGATGAGCCTTAAAGAAGCCCAGCCGAGTACAAACCAAGGTATACCCCAGTACTTAACAGGAAATGGAGTCCAAAACACGAAGAATCTCCCGAGTGTCGTACTGGACCATCAAATTACCGCGGATACCAGCCAAGCAGTCGTTAGAAGACAAAGGGAGCAAAAAGACATTTTAAGCCATGATTGTGCGGAAACTCTTGAAGCCATCTATCGGCTCGACTTTAGAGGACTTAAGTACAAAGAGAACTTCAAAAAACTCGCCCCAACAAGACCAGGACAAGATGCATTCTCCAACTTGCAAAACAAGCTTAATGCTCGCCAAAACAAGGTATTTTCAATTTATACAATCTTTGCAGGTAACATGGCTTGTCCCAATGATTTTTAAGTACAACAACAAGGCATAGCACCCCTAGTTCGAGCCCTAAAGGCATCAAGAGATTCGGCTTTGTTTTATTTTCTTTTAGTAGCTAAGTGAACTTTGTTTATTTTGTAGTTTTTAGCTTTGCTGCATTTTGTTTCCTTGTAGTTTTGTCATATGTCGTTGCTGGTGAGCTGTTTATAAAGCTCCATGCAGCATTGTATATATGGTTACCCTTGATTATCAATAAAGACTGAACTTTCTTCAAAGCTCAAGCCGCCGTTTGCCTTTGTGTATTTTGCTTGTGTTCTAGCGTGTGAGATTCACCAAGATCTCAGTGCTTGCTGTATAAGAGAGCCTTTCATACTCTTTGTAGTGCCATCGATCCACTTTGTTCATCATTCACTGGTCCCTCAAGAGAGAGTGTTAAAACCAACTTGATAGATCCCATCTCGGCTCAGGTCTTGTTCATCAAGCCTTGTTCTATCACCAATCAATCACCAGTCCGTACGAGAGAGCGTCATAGCCAGCGTATTGACTCCACCGTTCCATCACTTCCGCATCATATAAGTCTCTTATATCGAGTCTTATAACAGTTATCTAGGTCCTATGGAAGCTAAGGAGGCTAGCTATCAACTGGAGTTGGAGTGGATGCATGGATGAAAGCCTAGGGGGAACAATGCTGGAGCAGAGGATCTTACCGGGGAGTTTCAGCGACCAATCTCCTCGGTACAAGATGGACAGAAAGTTTCAGGACTTGCAGCGAGCACTTGCAGCAACCAATCTACTCGGCACAAGATGGACATATACTTTGGGAACTTGCAGCGACCAATCTCTTCGGGGCTGATCCTCTTTCCCTTGGTTTTTCTGTGGTTTTGACTTGGATCAACATCCGAGTTTTGACCATTGATCAAGCCTAATCTTTTGACTATTTAAGAAACCCTTATAAAAAATTAATTGTTTCTTGCTTTTTATGCTTTTTCAGATCTAAACATTTTCTCTCTCTTGTTCTTAAGTTATTTTCCCATAATTTTAGGATTTTTAAGTACAATTTGAGTTTTAATAAAGAGTTTGGATTTTCTGCTTTTGATCATCCTTGTATTGATTTTGATTATGGTTTTCTATCTTATTACTCAAGCTTTGGCTATGATATATATATGTTCTGAGTAGTTCTTTTAGGGTTCTTAGGATGGGTTAGATCCATGGTGATTTAGTAGTTGATCCTTGGTGTTTAGTGCTTAATATTGATTGATCTTTTCCTACTTAATGTTTTTTTCTGCTTGATATTTGGAAATCACTTACATTTCGAAACTAGGCTTTCTCTGCACCATAAGTGTTTGATGAAATGCCTGAACAAATTATTTATGAGATTGCCTTACATATGAGAGTGGTTGACTAGGAAAGTATTTTGGTTTGATAGAACTGATGTTTCATGCTTGTTGATTGCTTGATCAATAATGGAAATTATTTTTTGTTAAGTTGTTTGAAAAAGGATCTTTATCAAGGGAATGAACTAATTTTCTTTTAGAGTTCTCTGCTGAAGGATTAGCCTTATTGGTCGAGTTTGCACATCAATGATTGAATGCTGTTTCACCATTAGATCAATAACCCCATTCAAAGACTCATGCTTGTTTAATTTTGAATTCCCATGCATTTACTCTGTTTTTCCTCCGTTTTTGAGTTTCAATTGTGTAGTTAACTTTCCTGAAATCTAGTTTAATGCTTTCTTCTATTTGGTTGATTGATAATTAGGTTGTTATTCCATCACAGATCCTTTTTTTTTTCAGCTTAGCTTACTAGATTTCTTAATGATTGAAATCTTTGATTGGATTGACACCTCAAATGCTACAATGATATGATTTTAGACTTGAGGAATTCAGTCACAAGAGTGTGAAAAATTCTTGTATCAACCGCAACCTTGAATCCCATCAGCTCTTCCTTCTTATTCTTGGGTTCAGCTAGTTTCTTTTGGGGAGGTGATTCTTGTGCAAATGCCTTTAAAGCATAGTATACTTCAACAAGCTCATCATGTTCAGCCTGTTCTTCAACAACTTTTTTGGACTCAACCTTCTTTGTCACAACCACAACTTCACTCTTCTCCTCTTGAACCATGTTCTTGAAGCAAGAGACTCCTCCACCCTTAGTCTCAATGTCCACATTGAATTTTGGATGAAAATCATTTATTGAGAAAACTTCCACTTGTGTATTATAGAGTAGGTGGCTTCTTGATGATGGCTCCTTGGGTTGAACAATTGAGTTTCCAGCATGATGGCCATGTGAAAAAGATGAAACGCCCTATGTGACTAGTTCTTTAAATTTAGTGCTTAGTGTCTCATACTTGCATTGGAGATCATTGTAAGAGCTTTCTAATCTGCTCTTAAAGTCAGCTTGACTTTGTAGAAGCTGTTGGACCATGATGATCTGACGTCGTCATCTTGACATGTAGTGGTGGTACTATCTTGGTGAGGAGATACAAAATCACCTTTTGGAGAATAGCCCCTTGGCTGAAAGCTGTCTTGAGTCCTCTGCAAGATATTCTTGGGAGCATAGCCTTGTTGTTCTCCTTGGTTATAACCTTCAGGGTGGTTATAAGGATCACCAGGGCTACTAGAAGACAAGCTATATTGGTGAAAACCTTTTTTGAAACCAGCATGGAGACTTTGTTGCCTCATGTAGCTAACCCTTTATTGCTCATCATACCCTTCTCTTCAAGATGGAGCAAACGCTTGTTTTGAGTGAACAGGCTTGTTGTAGGATTGTAGAAGCAAGTCCATCTTGTCAGTCATTGGTTTCATTTTGCTCTAACTATCAGCCTCTGAATCAGTAGTGCTCAGCCTTGTAGATCTCTCACAATCGCCCATGTAATCATGCATAAATAAAGGCAAGATAGTAAGATACAACTCCTGCTAGCTTGAATCCATTGACCTTGAACATTGTGACTATGAAGGTTATTCATTATACCTGAAATAAAAACAAAGGAAAAATAAAATTAGTACTGAAATATATAGCTTAGACTAAACAAGGGTTCAAGCTTCAATACTCTAATCATCTCACCAAGGCAAAAGTGCAAAATTGATACAAAACTTTTTATGTCTTGTTTCTTCTTCAGTCTAAAATCATGTTATTGAAGTACAGGAGGTTATTAATCCTTCATGGGATTATTGTAATGAATATGTAGAAGTTGTTTAGCTAAGCCTAAATAAGGGGGTTAAAAAGACTTACACTCAACAACGAAGTTAGTGCAAACAAGTAATTAAGGAACCAAACTATGAGCAATTCTAAAACTTGAAACATAAACCAAACAAGAACAAATGCCAAGAATACAAAACAGAGCAATAGAGGAAGAATTTAGACAATAGAAACGTAGTGGTCTCAAGATTTGGGAAATTGCTGCTAGAGCGACTATTTGAATGATAAATGGTGCTGAAACAACAATACAATGTTAATCTGTAGACATAGAACATCAAGGCAAGTTTAATTCACTTCCATGATAATAATCCATTTGATGAGCATCCTATCAAAGCTAACTCCCATTAGTGAAAAGACTATTAGCAAGAATTCAATTTCAGTTCTATAGACCTAATAAGCACCTTAGATAAATAATCCCTTAGCCTAAGCATGCAAATCACTTATTCAACTAACTCAGGAATTTCAACAAACACATTCAATGCATCAAAATACCAAAAATCAATAATACCTTTCCTAAGGCCAATTAAGCATTAAGATAATCAAACAAATAAGGATATGAAAGAATTTCACACATCACACCAATGATTAATTATCAAATCACCCTAAGCTACCCCATCTTAAGATCCAAGGAAACTACTTACTAACCATGCTTAGAACCATAAGAATATGGCTAAACATGATTAGAGGATTATAAATTAATTAACATATGTACAAAAGCTTTATTCAAATGATCCAAGATCGCAACTTGTTCTTCAAAGGAAATATAAAATGAGAGAGTTTTGATGTGATAAAATAATAAAACTTTGATAATCAGAAGTTTTTAGACCAAGACTCTTTATAGGAGAGCCCCAAAATAGGCTTTGTCAACAGAAAATAAAACCTAGTCAATAAAATAGTCAGCCCTCAGGCACCGTGCAGAGAAGAAAGGTGCCTTGGTCAGCATGGGTGCTCAGTGCATTTGGAAATGTTGTGTAGGATGCTTCGGCTCAGCCGGTTCTCCGATTCATGTTCTAGCTCAGGATACCCCGGGCAGTCCGTGAAAGGTGCCCAGGATTGCATGCATGATCGGTAGGTCCTATCTTCGGGTATCGAGCAAGGCCCTCCTCGTACGGTTCTCCCTCCGTGGGTCAGTTGCCTCGGAGAAGATACATCGATGTAGGGCCATTCCTCCACGGTGTAGTCGCCATCATGCAGGTTCCTCGACGTACGGTCATCCCTCTGATGTAAGCTTTTATGTTATATCAATCCTCAAGCTTACACTAGTCATTGTAGTAGTGAGTTTAGGCAATCCACAAGAGGATATTTGAAGCAGTAAGAATGCAATAAAGTTGCTAATTCAAGCCAAACAAGAAGATTTAAATGTCTAACAACCCAAAGAATTAAAATAAACTTGAAGCAAACACTTAATAATTGCAAGCAACAAGAAAAAGATCAAAACTAAGCAAGACAAGACAAATAACTAAGGAAAATGCAAAACTGGCAAGGAACAAAGAACATACAGGACTTAAGAAGACATAATTGATATTAGGGAACTCTTTACTTAATCCACGATGCTTACAAACTCACAAAATGTTATTCTTTATGCATAGAATTCATTTATATGACTAATTCAATCATTTGGTGCTAATCACTTTGCTAATCATCAAGTCAAGAACTAATTTCCATTAGTGAAATGACAAACAACAAGCATTAAGGCAAGTATTCCATCCTATATTGCCAAACTACTCCCTACACAGTCAATCCCTTGAACTAGGATAAGCAATTCTCTTACATTGCAATTCAGGCATTTCAACAAACACTTGGTGTGCATAAATTGAGCATAAGATCCTAATCAACATAGCTAGGGCCAATTAGGCATTAAACACAGCAAATAAGAAAAGAAATAGAATAATTAACACTAAGCCATCATGAATTAAGCAATAAATTCCCAAAATCTAACCCTTCTCAAATCTCTAAAAAGACTACTCACTAATCAAAGTGACAACCATCAAATCAACAAAGAAAAGATAGATAATCATGATTAGAGAGGCAAACTAAGAAGACAAAATCAAACTTATATTAAATCAAACAAGGATCCAACTAGAAATTGTGATTAAGAACAAAAGATGAAAGAAACCAATGGATAATAGAATGTCCCTAAAAATTAAGAGTTTTAAGTATTTATAAGATCCTAAGCAGAGTGGCCAACTTGTAAATAAATGAACTTTGGATTAGGAGGATATCGAGCTATAGTGCTCGCCGTGCATGCTTGATATTGGTGTCCAGGTGCTTAATGTCGAGCTGATGATGGTCGACATCCATGCTCGATGTGCTTCTCATAAGTCTCGGGCCAAAGATGTCGTGTGACATGGATGCACAACATGAGTGTCTTGTCTCTGGATGTCGCCCTCTGATGCTCGACACTGGTGCACGCCATGAACACCTTCTCTCTTGGCTAGAAAATGCCGTGCGACATTGCTG
This sequence comes from Thlaspi arvense, assembly GCA_911865555.2. Classification (NCBI taxonomy): domain Eukaryota; kingdom Viridiplantae; phylum Streptophyta; class Magnoliopsida; order Brassicales; family Brassicaceae; genus Thlaspi; species Thlaspi arvense. The sequence continues at coordinate 14,160,811 of OU466861.1, forward strand.
CTTGACATTGTGATGTCGAGCTGGAGGCAAGATATTAGAGTTCGACATTGACTCGTAAATGCATTCCCTTGGCTCCTCTTGATTCTCCTTTGCTGGGACAACTACTTAGATCATTCCCAAGCTCCCACCATCTATCATAAAGCTTCTTAGGTACCTAAAAATATTCCTTATGCAAAGAAGATAAAACCTACAACCTAAATGCAACCTAAAAACAAAAGGAAAATGAGAGAAAAGGGAGAAGAGAACATGCAAGAGAAGGCTAAAATATGAACTACATGCAATCCTAAATAATGCAATTATGAGAGATATTAACACCCCCACACTTTCTTTTTGCTTGTACTCAAGCTAACAAAGACATATGAGAGAGAGAGGTTTGAAAGTGGGAGCTCAGATATCAATGGAAATTTTGATATAGTGCCCAAGTTATAGGTTCTACGATGCATATAGATTGTTCTACTTCAAAAGCCTTACCCATACCTATCATAACAAACAATGAACTCAAGCTTAGCCGACAAAAGTATTCAAATCAACCAACTCGTTAACATTCATTAATCTGTAACCAATGGATCAAGTTTGTGCAAAACAAGTGAAAGCATTTGGTCTAAGGGACATAGTTATGAGATGAAAATGATCTCATGTAATAAAGGCTCAATTACTCAAAGGGACCACTTAATGAAATGATTCTATCTTAGGCAAAATGCTAAAGGTAAAAGCACACTTATGCATGCAAGTTAAAGCTCTCTTCTACCCCTTTTTACCCAAGAATGAACCTAATAAACTTCTAAGTCCCAAGTGAAATCCCTAGATCTACCATTTCCCAAGGCACTTGCCATCTTCTTCTTCTTGATATGTGGGGGAAACTTCTTCTTTTTGCTTGAGTATTTGACTTCTTTTTGGACTTTGTTCCTTTTTGTTGTTGTTGTTAGCCATATATTCATCACCTTTTGGTGGATTGCTTGGTCTGATTTCTTCTGTTTGATGACCTTTCTAAGCTTTGTTGTTGAAGGCACCTTTTCTTCTTTGAACTGACAGCTTTCTCCCTTTAACTTAACCACAAAATCTATTTATTTTCCCCACACTACCATTTCCACACTTCTTCTCAAAAGATATAATCAATTAAAGATCAAACCATTTAACAGTACCCTTTCCCAATCTCATATCCTAGTACCAAGCTCAAAATGAAAGCTGGTGTCTACAAGAGAGCATCTCCTTTCCAGCCTTAATCCTAACACTTTTTGTCAAGATAAAATCGAATATGATGCAATGCAAGGCCTCACAACTTTCACAGTAGTGTTTAGGTTCAGAAGGAAGGAGTGGTTTAAGGTGTGGATAACTGTCCCATAATGATGAGGATCAGCTGCTTGGATTAACAAGAGTGGTAAGAAGGGAAGAAGATAATCCAAGTATGTATATGGGTAGCCATGTAACCACTTTCAATGCACAACCATGATAATTCAAAATCAGGATTATGGTGCAGCGTTTACTATAAACTCACTATAATGCAATCATACAACAGATAATCAAGGCATTGAAAACAACTCAAACATAAACATCTTGACTAGTGTTTATCATCTATTCTCTATGCAAGTGTATGCAAAGCTATATGAAATGCATCCGGACTCAATCTTAGTCATGCAAATACACCTAAATGAATCTTTTTGGTTCCAAAAATTTGAAACTTTTATGGATTTCAATGCACATAGATGAATGCATGAATGCATGACAATCAAGTATGAAAAAGGAAAAATAAGAAAAAAAACACAATGTCAAATGCAATGCCCTACCCCACATTTGAATTATACACTCTCTTGTGTAATATAAGCATGAAGGAGGGTGATAAGAGGTATTAAAAATGAATACAAAAGGTTCGATAAGGAAAGGAGTGGAGTTAGGTACCTTAAAGGAGTTTTTGGGAGGAAGGGTTGTGAAGTCGAGCTTTAGAGGTCGATATTTTTGGTTGACATTTGTTCCTGAACTCTTGGGCTCAAGATGTCGCACGCCATCAGTGGTCGACATCTTTTTCTTGTCTCTCGGGCCAAAGATGTCGTACGACATCAGTGGTCGACATTCCTCGGTCTTTTCTCCTGCCCGTCATGTCGTGTGACATGGATGATTGTTGTCTTGATATCGAGCTTGGTAGCTCGACATGAGTGAACGGCACATTGTCTCTTGCCTCAATGTCCTTAGGTCTTATCTTTCTTATCATGGAAGGCCTTGGTCCTTTTCTTGTAGATCTTAGAGCTCTCAAATGATTCTAGGCAATTTTCTTATAGCTCATGAAGATTGATGTGCCTCTTCTCTTGGACAATCTTGATATCAAAGTTCAACAGCTTTGTTGCTTGTACTCAAATTCCACAGGAGATGGAAAGCTTTACCATACATAAGTTAGAATGGTGATCTTCCAATGGGTAGCTTAAAGGCTGTTCTATATGCCCAAAGAGCATCATCCAAATTGTGAGACCAATCCTTCCTTGTTATACCATCAGTCTTCTCCCAGATAGCATTGATCTCTCTGTTACACACGTCCACTTGACCACTTGTTTGAGGATGGTAAGGAGTAGCAACCTTGTGATTCACACCATGCTTCTTTAGCAAAATCTCAAAAACCTCATTGATAAAGTGCCTTCCTCCATCACTTATAACATACCTTGGAACACCAAACCTTGGGAAGATGATGGACTTGAAAAGCTTAAGCAAAACCTTAGCATCATTAGTTGGACTAGCTACTGCTTCATCCCACTTTGACACATGACCCACAGCCACAAGGATGTACTTGTTCCCATATGAAGAACAGAATGGTCCCATGAAGTCAATTCCCAAACATCAAACAGATCCACTTCAAGAATTGGGTTTAGAGGCATCTCATCTCTTGCTGATGTTTCCCTTTCTATGGCAAGCTTCACAAGGTGCAATGTATGCTTGAGTATCCTTAAATAGACTAGGCCACCAGAAACCAGCTTAAAGCACCTTTGAAGCAGTCTTGAAAGTTGCAAAGTGGCCACCATAAGCTGGTCCATGATAGTGGTGGAGGACGCCATTGACCTCCTCTTCTGCAATGCATCTTCAAAGCAACCCATCAGCTCTTTTCTTGTATAGGTAAGGCTCATCCCAATAAGAGTGAGACACATCTTTGATGAACTTCTTCTTGTGGTAAGGGTTAATATTCATTGGTTCTTTACCAATAGCCTAGTAATTGGCAAAATAACAAGGCAGTTTTTCTTCTTGCAAGCTCATCACCTCATCCTTCTTTATTTCCAGTGCACTCAGTTTCTCTTTTGGTAGGATATCATTGATAGGGATAAATTCATAAATCCTTTGTCTAGAGAGGTGATCAGCCACACCATTTTCAATGCTTCTCTTATCCACAATCTCCATATCAAACTCCTGGACCAGGAGTATCCATATGAGAGTCTTGGTTTAGTATTCTTCTTGGCATGGATGTGTCTTAGTGTACCATGATCTGTATACACTATCACCTTGGACCCAACCAAATAACTTCTGAACTTGTCAAATGCAAAGACTACTGCTAGAAACTCCTTGTCTGTTGTGGCATATCTGGTCTGAGCCTCATCAAGAGTTATGCTTGCATAATATATGACATGCAGCTTCTTGTCAACCCTCTGTCCTAATATTGCGCCAACTGCATAATCACTGGCATCACACATAATCTCAAACAGAAGATCCCAATTAGGCGCATGGACTATGGATGCACTCACTAGAGCCTTCATGAGAGTTTGGAAAGCTTGCAAGCATACTTCATCAAAGACAAATTCTGCTTCCTTGCACAACAACCTTGTTAGTAGCCTTGCTATCTTGGAGAAATCTTTGATGAACCTCCTGTAAAAACCATCATGTCCCAAGAAGCTTCTGATTCCCTTGACTGAATTTGGAGGCTCTAAGTGTAGCATCACATCTATCTTGGCCTTATCGACTTCTATCCCCTTCTCTGAAATCTTGTGACCCAAAACAATGCATTCATTGACCATGAAATGGCATTTCTCCCAATTCAGAACCAGCTTATTGTCCTCACATCTCTGTAAAACCTGAGAAAGATTTGACAAACTGATAGCTTGCTATATTATAGCATTTTAGGATGTATTTCATGCATCTTTTCCCTTGTTTTTGCATAATAGTTTAGCATTTTAGTCTCATTAGTACTTAGAACCAACATTGCAAGCATTTAGTATAGCTCTGCATATATGCATGCTTGTGGTGCATTTCGGTTGTTTATGAAGGTTTTACAACTTGGGGAGGAGATAGAAGCAGCTCACATTCGAAGAAGATGCCAAAGAAGGAGCTTTGCAAAGTTTGGTCTCGTATCGAGGAGAAGCATCGAGCAAAACCTATGTGGAGTGTGCCTGATGTGAGCCACAGAACGTGAAGAGGAGGACCGGATCGAGGAGTCTAAGGCATTAGATGCATCGAGGTGCTACATCGAGCAAGGAATGCTGCACAGTCCAATACGTGCTACACAAGCCATATTGGGGTTGTACATCGAGCAGAACACCGTTCGTACAACCCCGATACAACTTATCCGCGTGTTGACCCCAGATTTTCGTTGACCTTATCTTTTTTTTAGGTTTTTTATCCTTCTTTTGGTTCCCTACTATAAAAGCGAAACCCCAAAACATTGTCTTTATCTTATATTATGCTATATATCCTTATCTTTATCTTTTCATCTTGTTCTTGCACCTAAAGGGCGATTTTCTCTAGATCTGTTTACTTTAATAAAGTTTGCAATTTTATGGTTTAATCTTGTGTTCTGATCTTTGATTTAGCACCCTGGTAGTTTAGTTTCCGTATTTTTGCATCTAATCTCATCTAAATATGTTTAACTCTAAACAAATGGGATTAAACATGGTTAGTGAGTAGTTTACCTTAGATTTAGGGTTCTAAGTAGGAAAAGTGGTGATTAAAATGTGATTAAGGGATGATTAGGCGTAATTAATTTATTCTATGTTGTCTCCTTCTCTTGCAAAGTGATTATTGTTCATAAAGCTTGTCCCTTTTGATTGAATATGGTATTGCTGATGCATATGGTTCACTTGATGGCTTGATATCTCTTTTCTATACATGGTTCGCTTATTTGATTTGATAGTCTAGCTTGGTCTATGTTTCCTCTGTTCAGTGACACCAAAGTGATAGTTCACCTTGCTAGATGATTCACTTAGGGCTAGATAGTGTTGGTTATAAGATTCTTGCTTGATGGTTAGATAGTGTGCATTAAAAGATCATGTCTTTGTTTGATTCCTGTATATTGCTTAGCATTGTTAGGATTTCGCAACTGTGAGTTTCAGTCCATATTCTTAATTGGTTGATTAGCTGCATAGGTCCCTATATAGTTTACAAGATTGATAGGTTGATCTGAATTCTGGCTTGAGTAAGAGTTGTTTACTTGTTTAGTACTTCTCTTAGGCTAGAATTGTTATGTTCCTTATGGTCATGGTTGAAGTATACACCATCACAAGGTAGTTTGACACTTCAATCTTATTGAATATGAATTGCTTATTGACACCAAGCTGATTCTTTTTAGATACCTTGTCTAGGATTGCAATATTGAGAATTTCTTGCTTCTGAATGCTTTATGTTTGCCTTTTCTAGAAATCTCCTTTGTCACTCTTGAAAGCCACTAATCCAACTATTGCCTAGAACCTTAGATCTTGTTTCTTATTAGTTGTTTTAAAACCGCTTTGCTTAGTTATCTTTGCTAGTTTAAATTCAGTCTTCATCTTGCTTAGTGTTGCTTAAGTTGTCTTTTATTTGGTTCTTAATTAGTTCTTGTTTAGTACTTGCTTTTGTTTTATCTCTTAGTCTTTGTTATTTGCATCTCATTTCTGTCCTCTCTTTATTGCATTGCTAGGTTGTTAGAGTTACTATTTCCTAATCAAAAATCCCCAATCCTACTTAGATTACAGCATTGTTTGCATCTCAATATCCACAAGTGTGTTGATACATATGTCCTTATACTACAACTTATTTGGGGATTAGGAATATTTTTCATAACAAGGGCATCAAAAACCCTTGTTTCAAATTGGCGCCGTTGCCAGTGGTGGATTCTTTAAGTATAATATTACTGTTAAACTAAGTTCTTTTCTTCTAAGTTACTAATTTGCTCTGTTTCCACTGCTATTGTTTTGTCAGATACTTGTATGAATTTGATTCCTTCTATTGACAACATTGTGTAGAATCTCCACAAGAATACTAAGAAATAGAATGAGACTGAGCTTCACAGCCATGTGAACTGCCATTTGCTACGGAAGTTCCACGACTCTGTTACTAGTAAATCCCACGTAAACAAATTATCACAGAGGAAATCAAAGCCAGAGCTCAGAAGCAGATGGAGTAATGTTTCATCACCAATATAACCCAAGCTTGGGGCAACAAATCATATCTGAAGAAGCCAAAACAGAACATGAAGCACACAGAGAATCTGCAAATCGAATCAACAAGATACATATAACTGCTATATTCTCTCATGAGTTCTCAAACCCCTCAGCCTTTTCTATACCCCTAAGAATTATCCAACGGAGATGCAATGAAGGTGGTGGTAACATTGACAATACCCAAGTCAGAGAATTATTCAACCACAATGCTTCACTAGTGCCGTTATACTTGAAGTCAGGAGCATTCGCGTTTAACTACACGTTTGTTCAACAACATTACGGTAAAGTCAAAAAATGAACAAGAGAGAATAACTAGAAAGAGAAACAGTGTCTTTCAAGATTTGAAGATGACACATTAGTAATATATATTACCTTGTTTAATTTGTTGTCCCACCATTTATCTGGATTCTGAACTAAGTCTTTCCATGAATCCTTTAATACATTTTCAGAAACAGTAGCAAAATGCCACATACCTGCATTATATACTTTCTCATCAAATCTGATTCCTTCTATTGACAACATCCATATAAGAAGAACTGTAAGACAGAGAGTTCAAGAATTAGAAGAGCAGAGGATGGTAGAGCAAGAAGCTCAGTTACCACATGTTGGTGTTGTAGGACAAGCACCTTTACAACAAGCTTCAGCACTTATGGATGAAGCAAAATATGCTTTGAACCAAGCAGCTGGAGTTCAGGGTTTAAGAGTACCAGTTCATGCACCTAGAGTTCAGAGACCAATAAGAGCTAGTGATGTGTCTGATACTCACCACAACAGGAATGGAATTCATGCTCCAGTTGTGCACCAAAACCACTTTGAGATCAAACTTGGGTTAATCAACATGGTGCAAGGAAACAAATTTCATGGTCTGCCCAATGAAGATCCTTTAGATCATTTGGATCAGTCTGAAGATGCTTTGAAGCTGCGCTTGTTCCCATTCAGTCTAGGAGACAAAGCACATCAGTGGGAGAAGACACTTCCACAAGGTTTAATCTCAACTTGGAATGAATACAAGACAGCATTCCTCAACAAATTCTTCAGCTCAACAAGAACAGCAAAGCTGAGGAATACAATTAGCAGCTTTATGTCCTACACTTTGCAGTGCCCTCACCATCGGTTCACAGATGAAAGTTTGCTGTCTACATTGAACAAAGGAGTGACGTCTAAGTACAGAATGCTGTTCCATACAGTTTCAAAATGGAAATTTCATGGGGAATACTGTTGTTGATGGACTTGCTTTGGTGGAGAATTTGGCACTTTCAGCTGGGAATTATGGTGAAGAGTATGACAGAACATCTGGAACCGTTGGAGGCGCTGAAGGTGAAAGCACAAATAAGAAGGAGATCAAAGCTCTGGATGACAAGCTTGACAAGCTGTTTAGTGCATCATTCAAGAATGTAAGCTATGTGGGTGAAGCTGATGCTACACAAGGAGAAGATGGGACAGTTATAGAAGAAGAGGCCTTCTACATGTACCAACAAGGAGGAGGTATCAACAACTACAGGAATCACCCAAACTTTTCCTATAGAGCAAAAATGTGGCCAATCCACAAGATTGGGTTTATCCCTCACAAGGTGCTTAACAAAACCAAGGAGCCAAGCCATTTGTTCCTTTCAACCAACAGCAAAACTTTGCTCCAAGACCACCATTTCAAGGAGGATTTCAGAAATTAAACTTTCAGCCAAGACCAGCTTTTGTTCCACCAGGTTTTGGCAATGCACAAATCTCTTCTAGCACTCTAGATGTTGATATCAAGCAGATGATGCAACAGCTATTGAATGGTTAAGCCAACACCACTATAGAGCTGCACAAGAAGTTTGCTGAAGTGCATAAAAAAGATAGACGCCACCACTTGTGATTTGAATGGAAAGCTTGATGCTTTAAGTCAAAGAGTTAAGTCTCTACAAAGCAAAGGAGCTTCATCTTCAAAGCCTGAGAACATATTACCTGGAAAGAGTGAGGCTAATCCTAAAGAATTCTGCCATTTGATTGCTGAAGAGGATGAAGAGTTCGAGGATGATGAAGATGCTTCTTTGGAAGATCTTGGTATGATGATTCAAGAGATGTTACTCCATGTGGACATGGTAAAAGCTGAGTGTGGGGGGAATGTCTTGAATGTCACCATTGATGATCAAGAAGCTGTTGACATTGTAGAGCAGTTCCTTCAAGGGTTAGATGAAAGTTTGAACAGAGAAGAAGATCTTGCTTTGGAGCAAGAGACAGCTTAAAGAGAAGCTGCTGAGAAGAGGCTGAGAAAGATTTAGTTGTTCCAGAAGAAGAAGCCAAGCGAGAGCTTAGTGATGCTGATAAGGAGCCTGTAGAGACATACCATGCTATGATGGTCCTGGCTAGAGAAAATCCTGAAGACTTCAAAGAGCTGTATGAGCGCCAAGTGGATACTTCTTCAAGCAACAATGAGAAGGGTAAAGCTCCTTAAGTTCAAGCTTACAAACCACCAATCCCTTACCCCACAATGCACTTCACCAAGGCTCAGATGGCAGTCTATTCAAAGTCTAGGAAGGGCATACAAGATACTGGCATAAAGCTTCCTCATGGCACCACGTTACTTGAAGTGAATGATCAAATCAGGTTTCTCAAAGAGGTACTTGACAAGCTGGAAATAGTGGAGCCAATTCTAGAAAATGTGGGGGATAATCTGAAGAGAAACAAGGAGCTGAAAACCTTAACCAAGCTTCCTAATCCAGGAAAGTTTCTGATCACTTGTGAGGTTGGGATGTTAGACAATGTGGGAGTTCCATAGTCAATGTTATATCTCTCCACTTAAGCCAAACTTTAGGGATCAAAGAGCTGAAGCCCTGCAAAGTCTCTGTTACCTTTGTGGATAATATCCCAACAAGACCTTTAGGCATGGTGAAGGATTTTTATTTGAAGATTAGCAATTGCTTGGTACCAACAGGTTTTGTGGTTATGGAGAGACATATTCAAGAGAGATACCACTTCTTCTAAAAACACCATTTTCGGCAACAGTAGGAGCTCAAGTGGACTTCAAAAGAGGTTCTGTGATTCTAAAGAATGTTTATGAGTACAAGGTTTACAAGATTGTTTCACCTTCTGTTGCTTTTTTGTGGAACCATTGTGGAGGAAGATAGTGAAAACAAATAACTTCTAGAGCGTGTGGAGCAGGCTATGAGCTTCACAATGAGCATGCTGATGAGAGACACTCTCCCTGATGAGCCAGAGTAGAAGCTTGAGGATGGTTTGAAAGAGGATGAGAAGTGAAGCATTTCATCACACAAAGTGTCAAGAAGAAGAGAAACAGGAAGACAGCTTGTGATAAGAAGAAGCTGTTGTCAGCTGGTACTTGCATCTACATGAAGAAGGAAGAAGGAGCTTCTGCTCCATCAACCTCTTCTCACTAGTTCTCAAACCATCAAAGTCAAACTTAGTGACTTAAAACAAGCACACTTGGGAGGTAATTCCATGACTATCCTCGTATATATATGCTTTCTTTTATTACTAACGTCTTTATTTAATGTTTCAGAGGTCAAAGAACAGGTCCAAGGCTGTGAAGGATTGTTTAAAGGCCAGGGAAAGAAAACTCTGTTTTCATACCGGGGTACCATATCGGGCAGAATATCTGTCATTGCTGCCCGATACAGTTTATCTCGGGGAAGGAGCAGTCCGTACAGCAAGCAGATTGTGCGATGGAGATTGCATCGGGGTATCACATCGAGCAAAACCTCCAAAGCATTGTCCGATGTGATCGCTCCTGAATCCCCAGTCCATACACCAAGGAGAAGGGAGCCATACATCGATACAATCGCCCCGACCGTACATTGAAGCAGGACTTTTTGTAAGTTCTGTTTATACTTCAAAGTTATCTTAATCCCCAAATCGGATGTAGTATAGGGTCTAAGGTGTCAAGCACACTTGTGGAAGATGAGATACAAACAATGGTGTAAGCTAAGTGAGATTGGGGATTTTGTTTGAAAAGAAATGATTCTAACATCCTAACAATGCAATGAAAAAAAAGTAGAAACCAAATGCAAGTAAACAAGAACTCAGAAATGAACTTAAAGCAATGACTAAGCAAGAACTAAATGACAATGACTAAGAAAGAACTAAGCAAGATGATTTTAAAGACAACTGATTAAAAGCAAGACTCAAGACTTCTTAGGATGCTTAGGATACGGTACCTTAGGCTTATACACCATTTCCTTAGCATTGTTTGAAGTGTTAGGCGAAACAGCTGTGGTTCGTGGTTGCTGGCGAGCATCACCCTCCTGGTGGCGATCGTCACTAATTAGCGATGAATTCGCGTCGAGCCTTTCTAAAGTGGGTGACGAGCGACACTCATCAGGGGTGACGATCGTCATGTGTTCATTCTCAGCAGGAATTTCATCATTTTTAAAATCTTCAAGTCCCACGAACTCCTTTGTACTCAAACCCTTCTGCAACGCTGGTTGCAGGTTCCTTTCACTCTTCAATGTGATGGCATTCACATGGTGCTTGGGATTACTATATGTCCTTCCATTAAGGAATCCTTCTTGCCTCTGAACAGCTCCTACAGTTTGAGCAACCTGAACATCCAGCTTATTCATGTGAGAGTTCAGACTCTCAATTTTTCCATTCAGGTCCTGATACAGCGAATCTATCTTTCCATTGAAGTCCCCTGTCATCTTCTGCTGTCTTTCTAGGATCTGCTCCAGCATAGCTTCCATCTTGTTGTCTTGTGGAGATGCAGATTGGTAGGAAGAAGAACCATAATTCTTGTTGAAGTTGCTGCTGTTCTGGTAAGGCTTCTGAAACTCAGTCTTCTGGAACTGAGGCTTGGGTGTGTAACCAGAAGAATTCTGGTTTCCTGTGAAGGTACTCTTCTGATTGTTGTTGTTGTAACCTCTCCCAAACCTTTGACCTTGAAATCCTCCATCATTGATGAAATCAATATCTTCCTACTCCATCTCCTATGGATTTTTTAAAGTCTCCACTTCTGCAGCAAACTGGACTGATTTCTTTCCCACTAGAAGGCTATGCATACTATCCAACTTAGCCTTAACATCAGAAATTTGGTTCCCATCATTCAAACCAGCCTGTTTCATCCTCTGAAAATTGATATTGCTGCATATTTCATGTATTTTGCATACATATAAGTTAGTTTCTCATGCATTTACACTGCACTTTAGGCTAGTTTGCATCACTTTAGATCCTAGAGTATTCTTGCACCAGCATATGCATGTTTCTTGCAATTTGCATCGCATTCAGGTTGTTTTCTGCTACTTTGGAGTCTTGGAAGGTTCGTGGACGTGTTGAGGCTCGTGAGGAGGTTCGTGGGAACTTGGAGAATTCAGGAATGTTTGCTAAGGATCAGAGATCGAGTAGTCCATCCAATCCAAGAGAACTGATCGAGACAGAGATCGAGTGAAGCGATCGATCAAGGAGTACAGACGTAAATGACGCCATGCAGAGCGAGAGCCGGATCGAGTCCACCACTCGATCCTCCATAGATCGACTCCAAGATCGGACGAAGCACTCGATCCACCGAAGAAGATCGAGACACAGATCGAGCTGAAGTCACGATGTCCGAAGACGATCGAGCGAGATGCTCGATCTCGAGGTTGATCTCAGTGCACTTTAACCGTTTTTGGCCGCTAGCGAGGGGGGGACCATTGAGCTGTTTGGCCTATTTCGGGAAGGCGGCGATCTTGCTTTTCCATACACGTTTTCACTTTATCTTTTTACAGTTTTTCTCTCAGTTCGAAGGCAATTTTCGCCATTGTTAGACCTGGAAGCTTTGTTCTTGAATATTGAATCGTTTTAAGTTAAAAGCAATCGTTTTTCATGTTTATCAGTTCTTCCTTTATGCTTTGTTCGGTTTACTTTATGTGTAGTGAGTAGTTTCATCGGGTTTTGGGGTTGAGAGGATTCAAAGGGGTCGAAAAGGTTTTCAAAGCTTGGTGTTTTCTTGTTCTTCATGGCTTTCTCTTCTAGGATATCGAGTTCTTAAGGCTTAGAGACTCTCACGCCAAGATCTTTATGATCAAAGGGACCTCTTACCTTGACAGGATCCAGAGGTCCTTGAAAGTCGAATCCTAAAAGCTAGTCTACCTTTCCCAAACGCCATGGTATTTTAGGGGACTAGTTAGGCCGTGTGTTTGAAATCTGAGTTCTATGCCCTTCAATCTCTTTTTCCGCCAAACGCCATGGGTCTGGAGGAGAGAATGAAGGAGTGATCCATACCACACGCCATGGATGGATCTTGTTTTGTTTTCAAGGCCTAGAGAATCTCACAAAGTGAGTAGATTTAAAAGTTTTCAAACCAAGCTTGAACCTTTGAAACTCTTGAACATGAATCTCAACCCCAGACCCTCTTTCTTAGTATTCTTACATCTCTGTTAATCATTTGCTTGCTATCTGTTCGCATCCTGGTCGTTAGATTCGTTTCTGTTGAACTTTTAGACGAGATCGATCGTTGTTGCTCGATTTAGTGGTTGATCCTGTGTTCGATCCACTAGTCGATTTTCATAAATTCATAGCTTTGCATTTTAATCATTCTGTTTGTTCATCGTGGTATTTAACTCCTTTCTAGTATTTTTAAAATGGTTTTGCTTTGCATTTGATCGTTGCATCTAGTTTTTAGGATTTTTTACAAAACCGTTCACCATTTGCTTAGCTTTGCATGATCCTTGCATTCTCTTTGCACTTTCTTGCTCCTAGGTGTGGATTGACACTCACTTGCATACTATAATACATCTCAGTGTTGCATTTGAGCTTTGATACATCATTGCACTGCAAAAACCTGTTATCAAATGGCGCCATTGCCATCTTAGGAGTGTTTAGGAAGCATTGAGATTTGGGGTTTAGTAAAGACTAAGCCTTTGTTTTTCTTTTGGTTACTGATTTCTCTACTCTCAAACTTGTGTCTTTCAGGTACATGAATCTACGTTCAAGGGGAGACAACAATCTACTTCAACCCTTGGACAACATTCATCAACTCGGCCATTCAAGACAAAGAAGAGTTAGAGAGCAAGCTAGAGCTTTTGAGGAGATTGTTCAGCAAGGTTCAGTAGATTTTGAAGCGATGGCTGAGCACGAACATCCAGAGGGACCTCCTCCAGCTCATGGGGCAGTGGGAAGGGATAATGGAAACCCCCAACATGCGGCTAGACCCCCACGGATCATAGGAGCGGGAGATGCTCCCAATACTCATCACAATAGGTTTGGGATCACTCCTCCTCCTGTACAGAACAACAACTTCGAGATTAAGCTGGGATTCATCTCAATGGTGCAAAACAATAAGTTCCACGGGTTAGCAATGGAAGATCCCTTGGAGCACCTTGATAACTTTGAGCAAGTATGTGGGATGATCAAGATTAATGGCATATCCAAAGATGCTTTCAAGCTGCGTCTCTTTCCATTTTCTCTTGGAGATAAGGCTAGACATTGGGAGAAGACCCTTCCACAAGGCACCATTACCTCTTGGGCTGAGTGTAAGAAGGCGTTCCTTTCAAAGTTCTTCTCTAGCACCAGAACAGCAAGGTTAAGAAGTGAGATCAGCGGCTTCACTCAAAGGAACAATGAGACGTTCAATGAAGCCATGGAGCGGTTCAAGGACTACACCATTCAGTGTCCTCACCACGGCTTCAGCGAAGAGACTCTTCTAAGCACTATCTACCGCGGAGCTTCACCTAAGATTTGCTTGCTACTTGACACGGCGAGTAAGGGAAACTTCCTTGGTCAAGAAGTAGAAGAGGGCATGGAGCTGATTGAGAACTTGGCATTGAGTGACGGCAACTATGCTGAAGACTACGACCATGCACCGAGAGGTTCCGAGCTAGAATCTCACAAGAAAGAGCTTAAATCATTGCATGAGAAGAATGACAAGCTGGTGTTGGCTAACCAGAAGCATGTTCACTTTGTTGGTGAAGCAGATGAAACCTTAGAGGAGCTTGAGTTGAGTCAAGAAGAAGCCAATTGGGTGGCGGGTCAAAACAACTACAAACCTCAAGGATATTCACAAGGCTACAACCAGAACAACAATCTCTCATATAGAAGCACCAATGTCGCGAACCCTAAAGATCAAGTGTATCCTGCTCAGCAAGCAAAGCCTTTCGTACCATACAACAAAGGTTTTCAGCCGAGTGGTGGCTTCCAAGGGCAAGGGCAGAGCAACTTCCAAGGACAACAGCAAGGAAACAAGGGATATACACCAATGTACCCTCCAGGCTTTGTTCCTCAACAACAACCGATGCACAACAACAAGTTGATCCTGTACAAGCAATGTTTCAACAATTGATTCAAGGGCAAGCATCTTCAAATCAGAAGTTTGCCGAGATGAACACTCGTTTAGACTCCTCACTCACTAATTTCTCTACTCAGATTACAAACTTGAATAACAAGATCAAGCAGCTAGAGAAAGGAAAGGCGAGTACAAGTGGTCAGAATAGCTTACCGGGCAAGTGTGAGCAGAATCCCAAGGAATACGCCAACGCCTTTACACTAAGGACTGGGAAAGAGCTTGCACCTACGGTTACTCCCAAGAACAACGAGGACATTGTAATTCAAGAGGGGGAGGGTAAGCTTTCAGCTGATGATGAGATCAACTTTGACAATGTTTGGATTCAAGGACCGAGGAGAGGCGAGAAAGCAGCTGTAGAGAAGAAAGCAGAGCAAACTGCTAGGGAGAAGGATGCTTATGTGCCTCCACCGTATGTACCCAAGCTACCTTTTCCTGGCCGCTTCAAGAAGCAACTTATAGAGAAGCACATAATCTTGTTTGAGAAACATCTTAAGGACGTAGAGATCAAGCTACCTCTCGTGGACTGCCTTGCCATGATGCCTAAATGCGCCAAATTCTTCAAGGATACGCTTGTAAAGAAGAATAAGGAAAGCAAGGAAGTGCTAGTACTTAGTAAAGAATGAAGCGCCGTAATACACAAGGAGATAGTCCCCAAGAAGTTGGAGATCCTGGAAGCTTCACTATACCTTGCGCTTTAGGTCTTTTGGAGTTCAAGAGTTGTCTTTGCGATCTCGGAGCTAGTATAAATCTGATGCCTCATTCCGTAGCAAAGAAACTTGGCTTTACCCGGATCAAAGATTGTAGAATCTCGTTGGTACTAGCTGACAGGAGCGTGAGGTTACCCGTGGGTTTGCTTGAGGACTTGCCAGTGAGAATCAGCGGTGTAAACGTGCCTACGGACTTTGTTGTGTTGGAAATGGATGAAGAACCTAAGGACCCGCTCATCCTCGGTATACCGTTCTTAGCCACCGCCGGAGCCATCATAGATGTCAAGAATGGGAAGATAGCTCTGCACTTGGGTAAAGATATAAGGCTAGACTTTGATATCAATGAGGTTTTGTAGAAGCCTACGATAGAAGGGCAAGCTTTCTACATAGAGACGTTGGACACTTTAGCGGATGAGTTACAAGAAGAGTTGGCTCAGGAGGATCATTTGAAGCTGCCATTGACTAAGGAGCCAGGAGAGTTCGGTTACTTGGATCAGAGGACTCAGGAATACGTTAACCTGCTTGATTCAAGGAGAGTTGTGCTAGAAGATGAAAGCGCTTGCCTAGAGATCGATGACATTACTTGATCCAGGGGTCAAATCGACAAGATAATCGAGAACACAACTCGATCCAGTGCAACAATCGACAGTCAGATCGAGGAGGGTGATCGATCCAGGTAATTAATCGAGTACGAGATCGAGAGATGCCTTTGGATCAGTTTAGGGTCCACTCCGGAGATCGACCCAGCAGCCCGATCTCTCACTTGATCCACATTAAATCGAGTGAGTGAATCGAGTGAAACTGCTCGATCTAGACGACATAGAGAGCATGATCGACTGGATGACTCGATTTCAGAAGGGATAACGGTTCAAGAAAGCAGCCTTACGGGTCATATCTCGGGTTCTAAGGAAGGTTCCAAGGAGGAAAACAACAGCAACAGCCACGAGGATGATTGGAGCGAGCTGCTAGCCCCAAAGGTGGACCTTAAGGAGCTCCCAAAAGGGCTAAGGTATGCTTTCTTAGGGCTTAACGAAACATATCCCATGATTGTGAATGAGAACTTAAGTGATGATGAGTTGCACTCGCTCTTAACTGAGTTGAGAAAGTATAGGAAGGCCATTGGGTACTCTTTAAGTGACATCAAAGGCCTTTCACCAATGCTTTGCACTCATAGGATTCACTTGGATAATGAGAACGCCTCTTCTATAGAACATCAAAGGCGTTTGAATCCTAATTTGAAAGAGGTTGTTAAGAAAGAGATTCTTAAGCTATTAGAAGCTGATGTGATCTATCCCATAAGTGACAGCACGTGGGTTTCTCCCGTACACGTGGTGCCTAAGAAGGGAGGGATCACAGTCATTAAGAATGACAAAGATGAGCTTATACCTATTAGAACTATTACAGGACACCTTATGTATATTGATTATAGGAAGCTTAATCTTGCTACTAGAAAGGATCATTTTCCCTTGCCTTTTATTGATCAAATGCTTGAAAGACTTGCTAATCATCCCTACTATTGCTTTCTTGATGGATATAGTGGATTTTTCCAAATATCAATCCATCCAAATGATCAGGAGAAGACGACCTTTACGTGCCCTTATGGTACCTTCGCGTATCGAAGGATGCCATTCAGGTTGTGTAACGCACCGGCTACGTTTCAGCGGTGTATGATGTCGATCTTCTCCGATCTAATAGAAGAAATGGTAGAGGTCTTTATGGATGACATCTCGGTCTATGGTGCGTCCTTTTCTGCGTGTTTGTTGAATCTTTGCAAGGTACTAAAGCGTTGTGAGGAGACAAACTTGGTGCTTAATTGGGAGAATTGCCACTTCATGGTGAAGGAAGGGATCGTGCTTGGCCATAAGATATCAGAGATGGGCATTGAGGTTGATAAGGCTAAATTTGAAGTCATGATGAGCCTTGAGCCGCCGGTTAATGTTAAAGGAGTGAGGAGTTTCTTGGGACGCGGGCTTCTACAGGCGCTTCATCAAGGATTTTTCTAAGATTGCACGCCCTCTTACATAGCTGTTGTGCAAGGAAGCTGATTTTGTCTTTGATGAGGAGTGTTTTCAAGCTTTCGTGACCATCAAGGAAGCTCTAGTATTCGCGCCTATAATGCAAGCACCGGACTGGACTCTACCGTTCGAGATTATGTGTGATGCTAGCGACTATGCTGTGGGAGTCGTTCTAGGTCAAAGGAAAGATAAGAAGCTGCACGTGATTTACTACTACGGAGAAGGAGCTATTGGCAGTAGTGTTTGCCTTTGACAAGTTGAGGTCATACCTCATAGGTTCCAAGGCCATTGTCTATACAGATCACGCGGCTTTGAGGTACATCTATTCCAAGAAGGACACTAAGTCGAGGCTTTTGAGATGGATTCTTCTTCTTCAGGAGTTTGATATGGAGATCAAAGACAAGAAAGCGATAGAGAATAGCGTTGCTGACCATCTCTCTCGGTGAAGAATCAACGAGTCTCTTCCCTTAGATGATTCGCTTCCCAAGGAACAACTCATGGCGATCACTACGGCTGTTTGTGGAAAGCTAGAGGGGCAGTTTGAGGAGGTTCTGAGCTTCAAACAAGAGGATCTTCCTTGGTACGCTGACGTTGTGAACTACTTGGCATGCGGAGAGGAGCCAACTCATCTCGACAGCTATCACACGAAGAAGTTCATGAGAGACGCAAGCAACCACTTTTGGGACGAGCCTTACTTGTACAAGAGGGGAGTTGACTGCTTATACTGGAGATGTGTTACAAAAGAAGAAGCCAAGGACATTCTCTTTCACAGCCATGGCTCTTCCTACGGAGGACACTTTGCTTCATTCAAAACCGCTACAAAGGTCTTACAAGCCGGTTTCTGGTGGCCATCTATCTTCAAGGATGCCCATGAGTTCGTGAAGAGTTATGAAGCTTGTCAACGATCAGGGAACATCACTAAGAGGAACGAGATGCCTCAAGTTCCTATCTTCAAGGTTGAAGTCTTTGACGCATGGGGCATAGACTTCATGGGGCCGTTTCCTTCCTCCTACGGCAACAAGTTCATCCTAGTAGCTGTTGACTACGTTTCTAAATGGGTTAAGGCAATTGCTTCCCCTACAAACGACTCTAAGGTGGTGATCAAGCTCTTTAAGAGCATCATATTCCCGAGGTTTGGAGTACCCAAGGTGGTGAAAAGCGACGGAGGAAGCCATTTCATCAACAAGTTGTTTGAAAACCTTCTAAGGAAGTATGGCGTGAAGCACATGGTAGCTACACCTTACCATCCTCAAACGAGTGGCCAAGTGGAGGTCTCTAACCGACAGATCAAGGCGATACTTGAGAGAACAGTTGGAACAACTCGGAAGGATTGGGCGGTGAAGTTAGATGACGCTTTGTTGGCTTACCGGACTGCTTTCAAAACGCCCATTGGTACTACTCCTTTCACTCTTCTCTACGGCAAGGGATGTCACCTCCCCGTTGAGCTGGAACATAGGGCATTATGGCCTGTGAAGCGGCTGAATTTCGATCTAAAGACAGCTCAGGTGAAGCGCTTGATCCAGCTGCACGAACTTGATGAGCTAAGGCTGGATGCTTACGAAAGCGCTAAGATCTACAAGGAGCGTACTAAGGCTGCTCACGACAAGAAGTTGGTACCCAAGGAGCTTAAGGAAGGGAGTTTGGTGCTGCTTTACAATTCAAGGCTCAAGCTCTTTCCAGGAAAGCTAAAGTCACGATGGAGTGGTCCATATGAAATCAAGGAAGTATTGCCCTACATAGCTGTCACGTTGGTAGGCAAGTGTGGGAATGCATTCACAGTGAACGGACACAGAGTTAAGCCATACATGGCGAGTGCATTTGACAAGGAGAGCACTTCAATGCTTCTCCAAGACCCACCATCTGCCTAAACCAAGTAAAGTCTAGCTAAAGACGTTAAAGAAAGCACACTTTGGAGGCATTCCCATGTGTATCTTGTACATATTCTTGCTCTATTTCTTTTTCAGTTTTATGTTTTTATCTTATGAGTATGTAGGAACAGGTATAAGGGGTTGCCGAGCATGATCTTAGATCAAAAAGGAGTAAGAAGGGGCGAGTATAGGCTAGAGATCGAGTGCTGGATCGACTCATCCTGGCTCGATCTTTGCTAGATCGAGCTAGTGAATCGAGAGGAGTTAGTCGATCTAGATGAGATCGAGTAGACAGATCGTGTGACACAGTCGATCACGAGAGGACGAACACCGATACGTTTAGCCTGAAAAGCAAACGAGAGGTGGATCGACTGAGTCACTCGATTCCCAAGGCTTGATCGAATAGTCTACTCTATCTGCCACTCGATCCAAGCTTAAATCGACCCCTGAATCGAGAACGTGGCTCGATCATGAGGATTTAGCCGTTGTGCCAAAAACTCAAGGAACGAGAGGTGTTATCGATCCAAGACTCGATTCAATTCGAATCGAGTCCTAAATCGAGCAACCCTCTCGATCCAAGCCATTATGGGCATGAGATCGAGTCCTAGATCGACCAAAAGGACTCGATCTCGTGCCAAGATAACATTTATTTTTCCCTCCTTTCCTCTTTCCCTCCGGTTTTTAAATTCAAAAAGTAGTGAAGGCGAGCATCTTTGACCATGGAAGATGTGCCTTGACCACAGCTTTTGTCAGAAAACCACTTCTTTTACCCATGGTTTTGTTTTTGATAGCCTTTAAATGTTTTCAACCACTTTCACACTCTCTCATTCTTGTTTTCTCGAGTTGTTAAGCAAAAAGAGAGTGTGAATTCTTGTTTTCTAAAGGCTAACATCAATCCTTGCAAAGGTATTTTCGAATCTTTAAGAAAATATCCCTTATATTCGCTTTGATTGTTTTAGATGCTAGGGCGGTTTGAATTTTTAAAAAAATAGCTTGATAATAGGAAAAATTCTAGATTTCTCTCTATCTCTAGATATGATTCTCTATTATTTTGTTATAATTTTTATAAATCCTCCAAAATTCTAGGGCATTAGTTATAAGTTTTCTTCGTTGCTTCTCTCTTTCTCTCAACATGTCGTCGTTTTGCTCATTGCTTTGCTTGAGAAACTTGTTTCAGGCACAATGGCTCCCAAAAGAACGATAGAAGAGACAGCACAAGAGGGAGGAAACCATGAAGTGGCTGTTCAGGAGAGGGTTCGTTGGAGTAAGGATGAGAAACGGGACAAGGAACGGCTTCAAAGGCTGAGGTTTGAGGCGACTAAGTTTGCAGACAGAGGATTGCTGGCCAAGATGGGGATTCTAGGAGATTTTAATCAGCTCCTCCAGAAGATAGGGCTGACGTGTTTGTCACGAATGGATTGTCCAACCTTTCCCGATGTGACAATCGGCTTCCTTGCCACTTTGGAGTTTGCGTACGAGAATCCTAGCGTCCCAATTCCTTCTCAAGGCCGCCTCTCCTTCAAGACAAAACGCCAAGCCTTCAGTCTCTTAATCCCCGAGCTTTGCCAAGCTTATGGTCTCGATGCAGCTGCCATAAAAGTGGAGTTCCCCTCATTCACTCAAGCGAACGATTTTTGGGACCTCATCGCCAATGAAGACTACAAGGCGAATACCGCAAAGATCAAGAGAGTGAGGAACCCGGTGCTACAGTACACCTTGAAGCTAATGGCCAACCACCTTTAGTGGTCGGTCTGTAGCCCCCCCCCCCTACGGTGACCAAGACGGAGCTTTGCTTTTTGTTCCAAGGCCTTAAACATTTCCTTTGTGATCCGGATGAGAACAAGGAGCCGTTGGAAGACCAGCTCGGAGATGACGTGAACTACGGGTGCATCCTTGCTGCTTCGTTGTTCAAATACAAGGTGTATACCTTGAGATGCAAGGCAAGCTCGTCACTAATTGGCAGTTTTCTCACACCCTTGTTCGTGCAAGCCGGCGTACCGCTTCAGAACTTCACTCCTGTTCCGGATAGAGCCTTCATGGACGAGACATACCTAAGGAACACTGACAGCTTGGGACGCACGCCAGCCGAGGGCTTCTTTGAATACTTAATCATTGACGAGGAGAATGAGAAGAGGGCGTGTATCTTGTCAAACCAAACCGAAACCGAGATGTTGGGAGTTGGGAATATCGAATTTCTCCCAAGCGTAGAGGAATGCTTTGCTCCTCTAGGAGCCGCGACAACAATTCAGCAAGCTACTCGCCCTAGATCAGAGTCTCCAGCCACGGATGATGAGATGCCCGAAGCTTTTGTCCTCCCTAAGCTTGACTTTGAGCCGCGGACCAAGACAGAAAAGTTCTTTGCTTCTGTTGTGGAGATGCAAAGAAAGATCAACAAGTGGCAGAGCAAAGTCATCAAGAAGCTTTCCAAGATGGTCAAGGCGCTTCAAGGAGGTTCACCAAAGCAGGCTGCGAGTGAGGAGGTCCAACAACCCGAGAAGAGGAGGCTTTCAACCAGTGGAGTTGTCATCTGTGAAACTCAAGGCAGCAACATTCAGGTGGTGCGTCTCTCTCTCCAAGAGCCAGCCTCCAAAGGCAAAGCCATAGTATCTAGCTCGTCTGGAACATCCACAAGTTCCAGCCGAGGCTAGACCCGAGGTAACAACAACCTTCCATTGTACATACCGCTCATATTTTCTTGATTTTTGCTTTGTGTTTTGAGCTCTCTCGAACCTGTTTGCCACCGGGACGGTGTCATTCAAGTTTGGGGGAGTACGTGTGTGGTTTGACATGTTTATTTTGCTCTTATTTTCTCTTTACATAACTTGAGTTTTGCATACATCTAAGACATAGAAAAGAAAAGGAAAAATTTGGTAAACTTTTTAAAAAATTTCAAAAAAAATTCATGTAGTTGCATTCACATTGTTAAGCATTTTAGGATTAAGTCTAGAGTTTTTAAGCATCTAGGTTGTTTACATTTGCATAAGGGGTTAAAGATTTCTTAAAAAGGTGTTTTAAACTCATGAATTGTTTCAATGCCCTAGTTAGTAGTTCTCTAACGCTTTCCTCATACTTTGAAAGTAAGTCCTTACCATGCTTGGATCACTTGTTTTGATTTTCGTGACTTGAATTGAACATTCATGATTTGAAACTTGTCCTAATAATGATAACCCTAATCTGAATTTTTAAATATCATTCTTATGCATGAAAATGAACACATGGATCTTAAAAAAATTTAGGCTCTCTCCTCCTTTTACCACTCTTTGTGAGCCTAAGTAGAACTCCCACCATCACCCTTACCTTTCTTTCAAGCCAAGCTTTCTTGTGTGACATCATTGTGAGGCCTCTTTTCGGTTTGAACTTAGCATAACGTGTTACGTTTAGGCGACATGATTAGGTTTTCATATGATTGCTAGTTTTAATTTTGAAGCTAGATGTAGGCTTAGGATAAGTTTGGGGGTTTGATGGGATTGCTTTCATGTTTATATGCTTTCGGTTTCAAGAGAGTTTAGTAATTGAAGTGAACAAAAAGGTTTTAAGTGAAAGGCTTTGTTTTCAAATGTATAATGCTCTAAGTATTTCAGAAGATAGCTCTCTCAAGTAAAATAAATAAAAAGAAAAAAAAGAAGAAAAGAGCCTACGTGCCAAAAGAAAAAAAAAAAAATAAGAGAGCTATCAATAAGAAAAATTAAAGAGCTAAAATATTTTCAAACCTTTTCACTAACCTAAGGAGTAAAAATGTTTTCGTTTTTATTTGGGTTTGAGCTTAATAAGGGTAATCTCTAGGAGGGTGAGTGAGCTGAAAAGAAAAGAAAATGAGAGGGGTTTTAGGATCATTGTTAGTGTACAAGGGTAGATGAGAATCTAATCATGTATGCATTAATTGCCTTTACCTATAGCATTATGCACAAAGTTCATACCATTCGTGAGAGAACCCCATTGCATTGCGAAACCCTTTTTAAAATGAGATCATTCTATGCTCATAGCCTTCACCCTTAGCCAAATGTGTTTTGCTTTAAAGTGCATAAGTTTGATTCACGGTTTGAACGTTAATGAATGTTAAAGGTTGAGTTTCTTTGATTGTTTTGAATAGGAGGGTCATGATTTGAAATTCATTGTGTGATGAGTATGGCTAAGTTTTTTGGAGTATGAGTGTGTGCATTGCATTTTTGAACTAGTAACTAGGACATTGAGATTGATTCATTTGAAAGACACCTTTGCAAGAAGCTTAAACCCCCGTTTGTTTTAAAACCTCTCTCCCTTCTTGAATTTTCTTTGCTTGAGGGCAAGCAAAAGGCAAGTTTGGGGGAGTTGATATTGCTGCATATTTTATGTATTTTGCATACATATAAGTTAGTTTCTCATGCATTTACATTGCACTTTAGGCTAGTTTGCATCACTTTAGATCCTAGAGTATTCTTGCACCAGCATATGCATGTTTCTTGCATTTTGCATCGCATTCAGGTTGTTTTCGGCTACTTTGGAGTCTTGGAAGGTTCGTGGACGTGCTGAAGCTCGTGAGGAGGTTCGTGGGAACTTGGAGAATTCAGGAATGCTTGCTAAGGATCAGAGATCAAGAAGCGGATCGAGCATGGCCGGTCGATCTAGATGAGATCGACCAGAAGATTGAGTAGTCCATCCGATCCAAGGGAACTGATCGAGACAGAGATCGAGTGAAGCGATCGATCAAGGAGTACGGACGTAAATGATGCCATGCAGAGCGAAAACCGGATCGAGTCCACCACTCGATCCTCCATAGATCGACTCCAATATCGGACGAAGCACTCGATCCACCGAAGAAGATCGAGACACATATAGAGCTGAAGTCACGATGTCCGAAGACAATTGAGCGAGATGCTCGATCTCGAGGTCGATCTCAGTGCACTTTAACCGTTTTTGGCCGCTAGCGAGGGGGGGACCATTGAGCCGTTTGGCCTATTTCGGGAAGGCGGCGATCTTGCTTTTCCATACACGTTTTCACTTTATCTTTTTACAGTTTTTCTCTCTGTTCGAAGGCGATTTTCGCCATTGTTAGACCTGGAAGCTTTGTTCTTGAATATTGAATTGTTTTAAGTTAAAAGCAATCATTTTTCATGTTTATCAGTTCTTCCTTTATGCTTTGTTTGGTTTACTTTATGTGTAGTGAGTAGTTTCATCGGGTTTTGGGGTTGAGAGGATTCAAAGGGGTCGAAAAGGTTTTCAAAGCTTGGTGTTTTCTTGTTCTTCATGGCTTTCTCTTCTAGGATATCGAGTTCTTAAGGCTTACAGACTCTCACGCCAAGATCTTTATGATCAAAGGGACCTCTTACCTTGACAGGATCCAGAGGTCCTTGAAAGTCGAATCCTATAAGCTAGTCTACCTTTCCCAAATGCTATGGTAGTTTAGGGGACTAGTTAGGCCGTGTGTTTGAAATCTGAGTTCTATGCCCTTCAATCTCTTTTCCCGCCAAATGCCATGGGTCTGGAGGAGATAATGAAGGAGTGATCCATACCACACGCCATGGATGGATCTTGTTTTGTTTTCAAGGCCTAGAGAATCTCACAAAGTGAGTAGATCTAAAAGTTTTCAAACCAAGCTTGAACCTTTGAAACCCTTGAACATGAATCTCAACCATAGACCCTCTTTCTTAGTATTCTTACATCTCTGTTAATCATTCGCTTGCTATCTGTTCGCATCCTGGTCGTTAGATTCGTTTCTGTTGAACTTTTAGACGAGATCGATCGTTGTTGCTCGATCTAGTGGTCGATCCTGTGTTCGATCAACTAGTCGATTTTTATAAATTCATAGCTTTGCATTTTAATCATTCTGTTTGTTTCTCGTGGTAGTTAACTCGTTTCTAATATTTTAAAAATATTTTTGCTTTGCATTTGATCGTTGCATCTAGTTTTTAGGATTTTTTACAAAACTGTTCACCATTTGCTTAGCTTTGCATGATTCTTGCATTCTCTTTGCACTTTCTAGATCCTAGGTGTGGATTGACACTCACTTGCATACTATACTACATCTCAGTGTTGCATTTGAGCTTTGATACATCATTGCACTGCAAAAACCTGTTATCAAAAATCAGCATTATTGGTGCTGTTACTGCATGCCAAGTTCTCAATCAGAGTTATTGCAGCTTCTGGAAGGTTTCTGTTAAAGTTTCCACTACTAGCAGCATCCAACGCTATCTGATATTTCCTGTATAGTTCTCTGATAAAAATTCCAAGCAGCTGCACCTGATTGAAACCATGATGAGGACAGTCTCTCTGATAAGACTTGAATCTCAGCCAAAAAGCCTTAAAAGCTTCAGTAGGTCCTTGGGAGAAGGAAGCAATTTTCGTCCTCAAGTCTTCTGATCTAGCATCATCATAGAAGTTGTTCAGAAAGGCGTTTTTGGTGTCTTCTCAAGTGTTCAGTGATCCAGGCTCCAGTTGCTTCAGCCAATAATAGGTTGCATCTCCTCCAAGAGAGTAAGGAAACAGCTTGCAGAACAGGAAGTCATTGCTAACTCCATTATGATTGATACATGAAACCAAATCATCAAACCTCTCTATGTGATCCATAGGATGCTCATGTGGCAGACCATAGAAAGGATGCTGACCCACAAGCTGATAATAAGCAGGCTTAAACTCAAAATCGTTCATGTGGAATGCAGGAGGGCAGATTGTAGCTCTGTTGGCATAAAACTGGTCAGGTCTGTTGTAATCTCCTAGAGTCCTCTGAACAAAATTCCTAGCAGCGATTCCAGCATCATCCGCCACTTGCTGAACCACCTGTTCAGCTATTACATTCCCATTCTGATCCAGTCTCTGTCCTTCTTCATTCCTCCTGTTTCCATTTCTGTCAACCAAGTGACCTTCTGCATCTTCAACCAAGATCAGCGGAACAACCATTGTAGACTGTTTCTTAGGTTTCTGATGGTTCTCTCCAACTTAGCTAGTTCGTCGATGCTCAAAGTCACAAGCTCCTTCTCTTTGTTGCTTCTGGTACTGCGATTAGGCATACACATGAAACCAGCACAAAAAAATTAGCAAAATTCAGTAAAAAAATAAAAACTTAGACAAAATCCTAATACTAAAAATCTATAGGCAGCTATTACTCCCCGGCAACAGCGCCGAAAAGTTTATATGGCTCAAGTTTT
Source organism: Thlaspi arvense (assembly GCA_911865555.2). Classification (NCBI taxonomy): domain Eukaryota; kingdom Viridiplantae; phylum Streptophyta; class Magnoliopsida; order Brassicales; family Brassicaceae; genus Thlaspi; species Thlaspi arvense. The sequence continues at coordinate 14,187,159 of OU466861.1, forward strand.
ACCCAATTAATTAACTGCTGCAAGTGCACAGTAAATCAGTTGTAACATAAAAAAGGTTATCGAATCCCAAGGGAGTAAGTAAAGTACACTAAAGATTATAGATTCGGATTAAGCTAAGCAGTAAATAATGAATGTAATGCAAAGTAACTAAAATAATGAAGGTAGGCGATTTGTTGATTGATCGAAGGTTCAGAAAGCTAAAGGCGCTAAGTCAGGACAATTCTCAGGTTGAATCCGAGAATGTAGAATGCATGCAAGCAGGAATGAATTAAAACCGTCTTAAACTCAAAACTCATTGATATAACTAATCAATTCTCATTGCAGAAGTTATCTATGCTAAATGCACAGAATTCTAAATCTCTTTGTAAATTCAAACAAGTTAAGCAAGCATTAAAGATCAGGTTTCGATTGTTCATAAAACTTCTAAGTCAAATCTCTTTGGAAGTATGCGTTTTCTCATCTAATACTAGTTCAGGTGATTAAAAATGTTCTCACATCTATTAACCAACCTAGGGTTTCAAACTCTAGATGATTAGTCTCAGAAATCGATATGATTGCAAGTATAGATGAAGAACCAATGGATTTCCTAACAGTTTAGCAATTTTACAAACTCTTCATCAACCTTTGAAAAATCCTAACTTAACGAACAGCTTACTCAGACATGATCATGAAGACACAAAGCATAACTGAATAAAACTGCATTAAAAGAATATAGTAAAATATAAAGGTGTTCAAAATCTTCTCTAAAAGAGTACAGGATCTGTCTCCCCAAAAGCTCTAAAAAATCTCTCTCTAAAGCTCTCTGAATTCTAAGATCAAAGATAAAAGCCAACAATGGCTAAAAACCTAATATATACAAGCTAAAACACGAGTTGGGGTCTTCTTGCAAATAGTGAAACTTCTGGGTTAAAGATGCAATTTCCTCTCCATCATTTAATAAAAGTTGTGACTCCTCAGATGCGGGTGACGAGCGTCACCCTTGAGTGGTGACGACCGTCACAAATGCCTATGTAACGCTTCCGAGTAGTTAATGTCGGGGTTGATTCTTGCAATGATCCAAAAAGCTCCAAAACTTCCAATTATGCTCCTGTCATGCTACAACCTGCAAAGACTCTACTATGACTCTAAAAAGACCAAAAAGACTCAATAAAAAGAACTTATACCATGGTTAAAAACTATAAAAACCATGATATATCACCAAGGAATACCCTTAGCCTGTGGATTTTTACCCCACCAAAACTGTTGAAGAATACTGATGATTTCGGATGTTACTAGCTTTGGTGGTTGAAAACAAGTCATACAATAGACAGGCATGGACATATCAACTGATTTAAGGAGTATTTCTTTGTCTGCATGTGACAGTAATTTGGAGCTCCATGAACTAGTTCTTTGTTTTACTCGATTTGTAATATTGGTGAGCATTTCCTTCTTTTTTCGACCAAATTGTTCCAGGAGTCCAAGATATTTGCCTCCACCACCATGTTTTGTGATTCCAAGTCATGCCTTTAGTCGATTCTATTTTCAGTAGGGATACAAACACCAAAAGTTATGAACGATTTGTCCTGGTTTATTTTTTTATCTGAGCATTGCTCATATAGTTTAATTGTAGCATGAAGAGTCATCTGCAAAGAAAAGGTGAGTGACTCTAGGCACGTTATTGCCCATTGTGATGCCATTTAATTTCTTTTGGCAATGTTTTGATCGGACATGTGGCTTTATACATCAACGCAAAGAATGAACAGATATGGTGATAATGGATCTCCCTGTCGCAAACCACGTTGGAGAATGATATGTCCATGGGTTATGCCATTAATAAGAACGGAATATGATACAGTTTGTACCATAGTCATGATCCACTGAATCCATTTCTCATGAAAACCTAAGTCGCTCATTGTTTTTTTACAAAAAATTCCACTCGACTCTTTCATAAGCTTTAGTCATGTCAATCTTCACTGCCATGTATGTTTGTGATACTCTCTTATGACTTTATTTAGCCGAGTTTGTTTATAGATCTTTACGGCATAAGTCTATTCTCTTTCTGACATTTAAGAGCCGTTCATTACAAGAAGGCCGACAATGTATATTTGTAGAGTTCCACGCTTGAATGACAATGTTTTTAAACTTCGGATTATGTAGTATTCTCTTATCAAAAGGAAAAGGTTTCCTTGTGAACACATCGACATAGGCAGCTGTCGTAATAATGGGTCGATGATCTGATGCGCAGAAACCATGGAACTCGGCTATGGAACCAGGGAAATGGAACACCTTTCAGAGTTTACAATAACTCGATCAAGACAAGATCAAATTTTATGAGAACCTCTGTTTCCCCTCCATGAGAATCTATTGCTTCTATGACGGATATCTCTGAGATCACAATTTTGGTACATATTATGAAAAGATTGAAAAGTTCTTTCATCACGTCGAGGACCTCCTTTCTTCTCATTGTTGGAGAGGATTTCAATAAAATCCCCCATCTGAAGCCAAGGTCCATTCCTGGAGAGATTTATTCTTTCAAGTTGTTCCCAAAGTTCATTGCAAAGAGAATGATTTGGATATCCATAAACACAAGACAAGTACAAAGTCATACCATTAAAATCAACTGAAATATCGATCATACGAAAAACAAAGCCAAACCACCACTACGACGTTGAGGTGGGACAGTGAAAGAGTAATCAAATCCTAAAGGAGCAAAGGAGCACACAGATTTTCCACAACGTTACAGCTATTCATTGTTTCTACTAAGAAAAGTAAATCGGGTTGAGTCTTATAACACATCTCCTTAAGGCTGTCTTTTGTCAAAGGCACTTCAAGTCCTTGGCAATTCCAGGAGATTAGACGTACGTTCAGAGTCGAGGGGGTGTGAGACCCCCATTGTTATGTTGAGTTGGAAAATCAATGGAGAAGGAGTTGTGCGAATCATCTGAGACCTCTATCTTGATCGTGGTTAGTGATTTCACTTAGAAGCATTGAACATTGATATCGCTTGTCTTTTGTTTGGATGATTGCCTTGAAGAAATATGATATATCATGGTTTTATGGTTTTTAACCATGATATAAGTCCTTTTTATTGAGTCTTTTTGGTCTTTTTAGAGTCCTAGAAGAGTCTTTACAGGTTATAGCATGTCTGGAGCATAATTGGAGATTTTGGAACCTTTTGGAGCATTCTGAGTTGAAGCCACAAAGTACCTAGCTCGAAGAAGAAAGTATGCCATATGGTGACGCTCGTCACCAAGCTGGTGACGCTCGTCACCCACCAAGGAAGGAGGTCGTGGCCTGTTTTTAAAAGATTGGGAAGAAATTGCAGTTTTGGCCCAGAAGTTCTAGTATTTGCAAAAAGATCCCAGATCGTGTTTTAGCTTGTATATTAGGTTTTTCAGCCATTCTTTTGGCATATATCTTGTATCTTATTATTTTTGAGAGCTTTAGAGAGAGATTTGTAGCAGAGCTTTTGGAGAGACAAATCAGACTCCTTCAGAGCAGATTTCGAACTCCTTTATTTCTAGTTCTTATTTCTTTTATGCAATCTATTCTTTTCATGATGTTTTCTCAAATCACCATGTCTGAGTAGTTTGTTAGTTAAGTTAGGGCTTTTCAAAGGTTGAAGAAGAGTTTGTAGAATTGCTAAAAACTTTTAGGAAATTCATTGGTTCTTCATCTGTGCTTGCATTCATATCGATTTCTTAGACACATCATCTGGATTTCGAAACCCTAGGTTGTTTGATAGATGTGAGAGCATTATTAATCACCTGAACTAGTATTAGATGAGCAAAACGCCCTAGTACAAAGAGATTTGGCTTAGGAGTTTTGTGAACAATTGAACCTGATCATTACTGCATGTTTAGGTTGTTAGGGTTTGCAAAGAGATTTGAAACTCTGTGATTTAGACATAGATAACTTCTACAATGAGAATTGATTAGTTATATCTTTGCGATTCATGTTCAAGACGGTTTTAATTCATTCCTGATTGCATGCATTCTACACTCTCAGATTCAACCTGCGAACTGTCCTGACTTAGCGCCTTTAGCCTTCTGAACTTTACGAACAAGCATAAAAATGCCCTCTTGCATTTATTCTACTGTTTTGCATTACATTCATTATTTATCGCTTAGCTTAATCTGAATCTATAATCGCTAGTGTGGTTTACATACTCCCTTGGGATTCGATAATCCCTTGTACTACAACTGCTTTTGATGTGCACTTACAGTAGTTTTATTTGGGTAAAACCTGACCCTATCAAAATACATAGGATGCCTTGTATGTAGTATCTTCGTAGTCAGAATCCTCTGTCTTTTTTTCGTTTGAGCGCTGCAGATGGCAACTTATCTTCTTTGTTGTAAGCAAAAGCATCAAATTGGGAGGACATGTAAGAGAAGGTTGGTTCGTAGTGAAGCATTTCTTTCTTTGTAATACCGGGAATGGATGGCGGAGAAAATTAAATATAACCATGATGGTAAGATGCGGCCATGAAACTTGATTTGGCATTATCAAACTATTGGAGCATAGCTTCCACTTTTGGACGTTTGGTTTCATCAAAGGCTGAGGACTCCTCTTGATTGGCGTAATCTTTAAGCAATGTCTTAAAGTCCCCCTCTGTGAATTTTCCTTTTTCCATTTTTGTTTGAAGATAGTGCCATGTTTCAGAAATCACATCGGTGTCATCTCTGATTTCAAAGGGTGCAATGTCATTGCATTTTGATGAACTGGTGTCATGTACTTGTTCTTCTGCTAGGTGGTTCGCAAGAGGAGGAGATTATGTTACGTTTTCTGCAGGGGGTTGCGCAATAGTTGTTGTATCATCATTGTCCGGAGGATCATCATCACTGTCATCGGTGGTGAGTAAAGGGCATTCTTTGGCTTGATGAGTTAACATTCCATATTTGACACAGAAATTATGCAGTCTCTCATATCTGAATTTGAGAGTTGTGTTCTCCCTGAGACAAACTGGAACATTCGCTAAAAGATCAAATGAGTTTTGATATCCCATATCAGTTTGATACAAACACAATCCTGTGGCTGGGCCACTTCATTGTAATCGATGTCTACAACATTTCCCAATCTTTCAGCGATGTACTCCACCAGAGGGCGGTTTAGGAACTTGGGAGGAATCCCACGAATTTGACTCCAGAAAGGGATGGAACTTAGAATTTCATCCCTAAAGTTAGGGGTCCATCTTTCCATCACAAGCATCCACTCATTAAAGGACCAAGGACCGTGACTGAGAATCATGTTTACTGCTTTTTCTGATTGGAAAACGAACTGAAACTTCTTAGCATCCATGATCCTCTTTTGTACGACGTTACTCATCCCCCACAATCAGGGCATTTGTGTAAGCAAAGCACGAAGATTCTGTCTATTTGGATTGACGAGAACCCCAACAATCACGTATTGGTTTGATTGCGCCACTTGAAGACAAATTGATTGGGGTAAAGCAATTGGGGTTCATCACGACCTAAATCGATTTCCTGCATTCTTTATCTAATATTGCCACTTATGTAGCAAGAGAATTGGGGGTAAACTATTTTGTGTTGTTGTTGAAAGTACAGATCCATATATAGAGGTTGCCATGGTGATTTTTGGATACATTGGTGTGTGATTGAAATAAAAATAACAACCGTCAGAGAAATCACTCAACGGATAATAACCATCAACAAGGACACCGAAAATTTGGATTAGAAACCGCAGGACAAAACTCTCAATGAAATTTGTAGAAAAAAGTTGTGATATTATAACACAGTTCATGGAGAGAGAAAGGGAGAGGAGAAAGAAGAGAGAAAACGAGAGTCATTCACTAACTTTAACTTAGATAATTGTTGTTGAATAATTTGTTATTATTTAAAAATATAATGATATACAAATATTATAAATAAATTGTATAATTGTTTTGGTGTAACCCATAGAAAAGTTTCTTTCATTGCCTCGTAACATTCATCATAACTATCAATTAAATTTTTTGATGTAGATGCATCTTCAAAATTATCCTGAATTTTACAATGCTTTGCAAGAAAAAAAATATATTTATGATAAACCATTCCAGTAAGAAAGTAAATATCTGAAATATTTATAGAAAAAAAAAATATTACAAAAAGTTATGGAACACGTCTTCGAGGAAGAAACTACAAGGACGATGTGGCTTCAAAAGAGAATTGTTGGAGACCTTGCGGAACCTCCGATTGTATCGATGTTGACCCATCATCACCGCCACAGGAGCTCTTCTGCCGGATCTTTATCTCCACCTAATCTTCTGTCTCCAAGATCATTTAAGCGATTCCACTAAGTACCACTCTCGAATTCATTTGCATGTTTACAGTCGGAAGCTACTTGCAGGTCATCAAAGATTCCCGGAGACTCTAAACCCGAGATAAGATGGGAGATCAAGAGAACAAGATAGTCGCCGGGATGACCTCAATTCTACTTATCCTGGTCCAAATCAACCGAACAAATCCAATTACTTTAATTTCTCAATCAAGACAGAAATTTCACTACATATAAGTTAAAACCAAGATTTCCATAGTTGAAGTGAAAAAATGACTCTCTCTCTCTCTCTCTCTCTCTCTCTCTCTCTCTCTCTCTCTCTCTCTCTCTCTCTCATGTAACCAGCAAAAAAGGAGTTTTGAGTTCCAAACTTACAAAAGACATGTTATCCGATAAATGGGAAGTAGAAAATATATACTCTGAATTAAAATGGAAGACAAAAGAATAAGAAAATTGTTATCTTTCTCTCAGAAAGATGTTTAGAGAGAGAATCGCTGATTATTGGTAATCGTATAGATACGAGAAAAAATAACTGTTGGAAAAATATTGATTTATCGTGTAAGAATTACATGTGTCAAAAAAAAAGAAAATATGTCAGTTATCTTTTGTGAAATTTTTTGATAAACGTGTGAAAATAGCAAAAGAAAAAAATCAGTTAAAAATAAATATCAAAATACTCATATCAAACTGATTTATGCTTTATAAGTACAAAACAATTTGAAAGATATAAAAAAATTATTGATTGATGTTTTTTTCTAAGGCAGTTTAAAAGGTATGAAAAATTAATATATACATACATATTTTTATTTTTATTTTGATATCGTAAATATAAACTAATTATGAAAAATTAATATGTACATACATATTTTAATTTTTATTTTGATATCGTGAATATAAATTAATTAATGTATTTATTTTCTGTGAGATTTTATATATAGGTTATTTGATGAGAGCAGGCTTACGGCTAATCTTAGGATAAGCAAAAACAACCTAGTTGAGTTTAAAAAAAAAAAATATTCATATCCAAAGTGGTTGCTGACTCTAATTCATGGTCCAATGATTTATGTTACTTCTTAGTCAATGTATATTTGTTTTGGATATCTATTCAATACATATGATTCATATACAAAGTGGTTACTGACTCTAGTTCATAGTCTAATGACTCAAGTTACTTTTTGGCCAATGTATTTTTATCATGGATATGTAATTCATCCATAAAAAAAATTATCTAGTGATGAACCTAAATAATATTTTTACACTTATTTATATCATTTATACCCCTTTCTAGTTATTATGTATCTTTGGGTTATTTTCAGAATTGAAGCATTTTATTTATTTACATGTGATTTTAATCTTTATCACAAAATAATAACAATTATGTCATAATATGTGACCAAAAGCTTAGGTCGATAAAAAGGTGACTAATTGTGATGACATGCTTACACAATATTTGTAATTTTGAGTGACTTAAGTTTAGTTACAAAAGTCGTATAGTTTTCTTATTAGATTTTGTCGCAAACCTGTGACGATATTTGTTACTATATATTTTGTAACAATTACGGTATCATTATTGACAAAAATTTGTTATCTTCAATTTATTCATAATATTATGAAAAAATAATAACACTTTTATGACTAATTAGTTTTATCACAGTTTTGTATGTAAATCGTTATAATATTGTAACAAAAAAATTAGTTATAATTTTTGTAACAATATTAGCTTTTTTGTAGTGAGAAAATCTGCAGAAGAAATCTTCTGAATTTTTCTAGAACATATCAAAAATATTTTTGTAAATATTTTTTTGTTACAGTTTTAGAATAATAAATATATCTTTTTTTAAATAAACTTTCAAAATAAACTAAATATTAAATATGATTTTTTCAGTAACTAAACCACAATTGAATATACAAAAATAAATGTGTAAATGGACAAGTGGGTACAAAAAACACCCTTTAGTACTAATTTATAAAAGTTGAAAAGTAGATTGATCTTATAAATATATACCACAAATTGTATTAGCAATTATTCATGGATGCAAATCAATTTTAGGTACTTTAACCTTTGTTTTGAAATATTAGATACCACAATCCATTTTGGTACAACATAATTATGGAGAAAAACCAATAAAAGTCGTCGGTGTGGCTAGTACTTATTACTTAGAAGAACCTCTATAAATTAATACTTTATAAATTAATAATCGCTATAAAGTAATAATTTTTATCAATTCCAATTCGGATCAGTGTAAAAATTAATAAAATTCGATAAGATAATACTTTTTAAAAAGTCTTATATAAAAATATGATCTCAATAAAAACATAAATCAATAATTATAAATCTAAGCATATATAAATATATGCATAGATCAGGGTTCACCTTAGTGAGATAAAGCTCTCTGCCTTCTCTCTTCGTTTTTAGCCGCCACTTGTTTTTCCGGTGATTGGTGCCGGGCTGCTCCTTTAGAGCTGGCGCCGATCTGTATGTTTCCTTCGCATTTTCTTTTGTTTCCTTTTCTGGGTTTTAATTTCTGTGTGTTTTGAGTGTTGGGTCCGATTGGGGTTGCCGGGTTTGTGTGGGCTTCATTTCAAAGCTTCTTCCTTGAGCAAATCTAGGTGGTACGAGGGTGGAAGCATCGGATCTGTTGGTTCTCCGGTGTGGAGTGGCCTCTCTCGTCTTAGATTGATGTGTGTCTCGCCAATTTTGTGCTCAGTCGGAGCTGTTGGTTGTTTTCCTTGGCCTTCGTTCGGTCTGGCTTCTCTTATCATCTCTCTCTCCGGTCAGATCTTCCTTCTGTGTCTCTTTTTTTGGCTTGTCTCCACTTTTAGCAGAGGTTCAGCTGGTTCTGGAGTTAGTTTTATGGCTTTATTCTATCGTTTGTGCTTCTGCTTTCTCATAGCTGTGGTCTGGTCACTACATGATGGTTTAGGCTTTGCTATTGGTCTTTTGTCCTTTGCTGTTAAGTACTGGTTCATTCAGATATCTTACAAGGCATTTTTTGTCCTTCTGACATTGCTGTTTCTAGGAGTTTTCAAGATGCAGCTCTTGCTTGTCGGATCATGGAGCTTTGGTTCTGTTTCTGATGCAAGAGGATGTTTGGTTTCATTTGTTGGCCATAAACAGCTTTAATACTATCGGATTTAGGTTCTTTACAAGCATCAGAAGGCTTGCAAGTTTGAGGTTGTAATTGTTTTTTTGGGTTTTGCTAGTTGTTTTTGGATTCTTAGAGTTGTATTTTTTTGGTTTTCAAATTCTGTATCCATCAAATGTATCCTCAATATATCTTTTATTATTATGTTTTAATAAAATCTTTAGATGATAAAAAAAAAAGATAATCTAGTAAAATGTGAGTCTATTGTTATCTGTTTTTTTCTAAAATTTAGATTCTCTATGGAGTTCATCTCTAATCTTCTTTATTGCATCAACAATTCCTGGTGTTGTCCACGTGGTTTGCTTCCAAATATTGTGAAGATTTCTAGAAGCCATAAGTGATTCTGGACGCGTAACTATGACCAAAAGTTTCATATTATCATATTCAACTTCATCATCAACATTAAGAAATGTAGCCACAATTTCTTATAAGCTATATACTTCTAAGCATGTATCACTTTCACCTGGATAGTCGAGACTGGTGTGGACTTCCATTCTGCTCCGATAATTGAGGTTTTTAATCACAACTTCAAATTCATGAATGTTGTTTGACTCATCTTCCAAATTCATTGGTACGCCATCTGCTGAATGAATTTGGCAGCATCAAAAACAATTTGCTATTGTCTGTTGATTAATATTAATAGTTCAAGATAAAACTACAAAATTGATAGCATCTAAAATATTGATCTTACCTGGATCAGATTTTCCCAACTCATAGCCTTCTAAAATCTCATGGTAAAACCTCATGCGCTAATGCATCTTAGAAGCTCTGATTATTCCAGCATAAAAAGGTTGAATTTTTGATGTCATATTTGGTGGTAAGAAGAACAACCCAACATTCTGCAATCTTTTTGTATGTTTTGGATGTACTGGACAATTACCTACCACAAAAAAAAAACTTTTCTACCATGCATTCTCATATCAAACCAGCGGATATATTCTTCAAAAATCACACTTCTCATCCAAGCTCTTTTGTTGGCATGCTAGTGACAATTCATGCTATCCATGTTGACATTCTTGAAACAACGTGGCTTTGCAAATTTTCCAATAATCCATAAAAAATCTTTTCAGACCAATCTTCATTGCAGAAAGTAACAACTGTTAGGATTCCTTTGCCTTGCTTTTTTCCTTCACTCCTTCAAGTTGTTTCATTTCAGGATAACACTTTCAAATGAGATTCAAAAACGAAAATGTGGTACTTGGCAATACTAAGTATACCTCTGTTTGTTTTTTTTAAGAAACAATGGTTGAGACCTCAGAGGCAATTGTGGATATTATGGCTACCGAACAACCCCAACCTGTTGTGCCTGTGGAAGTAGAACATCCCCAACAATCAATTACTACGGAAATCGAAGGAGAGAAGGTGGGGGAAGGATCTATGATTTCAATGAGGAGATGTAGCTCTGTGAGGACGATAGGAGATAAGAAGGCGAAGTTCATTAAGAGGAGTAGAACATATTATGTGAGATAGATTGATGTTATGAATTTTGAAAACAAACTGGAATCCTTGGTAATACTGACAACAGTTGCATCTTTATTATGCTTGCAGGCATCCGGTGAGAATGAAGAAGATAAAGAACCAGAAACGGTGGTGACAAAGACTAATAAGAGAAGAAAAATAGCCAGCCATGATGGAGAGAGGGAAGGAGAGAAAGAGCAAGAGCAAAAAGGGTGAACCTATTAAGCAGGGAAGAAAACGTTCATAGGTTACCATCAAGCAAGAAAAGTGATTGATGAGGCAGCGTAACAAGCAATCAGAAAAGAACTGCAATGTGTTATGATACTAATTGTGTTTATGATTATTCTGCTTTTGTAGTACTAGAAAGAATAGATAAAACTATGTTTATTTACTTATAGTACTAGTAATTTAGCACTAGTAACTATGATATAGATGATATTTATGATAACTTTGCTTTTGTAGTAGTAGTAATTTACTACTAGCATATCAAAGTTTGTCTACTTTAAGACAATGAGTACGAGATAAGTTTGAAACTAAAACTGAAACAGAGAGTATTAAATTAGAAACATAGAGTGTTACAAATTTAAAACAGAGAGTACTACAAATTTGAAACACTGAATACTTCAAATTATAAAAAAAAACTAAGATCCTACAATATAATTAAGTACATAAGGAAAGAGATGACAATAGAATAGAGGACAATAAACACTCCAATCATTAGCTTTAACTCTTTCTCTCCATACACCATGGCCTGAAGTTTGATAACCTTCTCCTTCAGGTCGTTCAAATCTGTAACACAACTTTGCACAGATTTCTTTAATGGGAAAAGCTGGTCTTGAGCATGCAAGACGTGATCTCACATCATGCATATTAATAGTATGGCCATCACTGGTTGTTGTGATGTACCAAACAAAATTGTATAGTTTATCAATTTCTTCCATCATTGCCTCATTCCACAATTTCCATATGTGAACATCTCCATCCTAATCATATATATGCATATATAAGCAATTATAATCATATATGTATGTCAGAAAAGAGTATTGAACTGGTTGTTTACGTCCTTATTGACACATGAATAGTATAGCCTCCCAAGATTCAAACCGGTTTGTGTTGTTTGAAGTGATATTGCACCACGACAAATACAGTGTGTTGAAATCCCACAATCCCTAATTTTGCAACCATTGAAGCCCAATATTGATTGCGAGGAATCTGTGTTGCCATTGTTATCGCCATAATCATATAATGACATCATGTCCATATTCCATTGTGAAAAAACATTATTAATCCAAGAATTTATATCCGGTAATACTAATGTAAGTTGTACCTGGTATTAGTAGTATCACTAAATCCAGAAACCCAGAAAATCTTATTCGCAGAAACTCGAAATCTATCAAACCCGAAATCCTCTATAACCAATTAAGAAGAGCAAAATAAACGGATTAACAAGGACGAAGACACCCCAAAATTATAAAAGCCCGAAATAATTAAGGGCAATTAAGCTCTCTTGTGCATAAAAGTCCCCTAAATAAACACGAAACTGAAACTCGAAATTCAATCCAAAATGAACCAATCCGAAATTCAATTCTAAATGTAGTTAAAATTGAAATTTTGACTTACCCTGAAAAAATGTTATGTCGCATGGAAATAGCTGCAAACAGAAAAGGAAAGAGGTGAAGAAAGAGGAAGAGGAAATACTAAAAAAAATAAGAATATTTATGAGGGAAAAGAAGAAAACTTTTTTGAATCATTTTAAACGAAAACAAAGAAAAACCTGAAAAATCCATGTGCATCGTCAAAATGACACATGTGTGCCGTAATTTTTTCATGTGCACGCCATCAAATCATGGTAAGTTTTCACATAATTGTCTCTAGTTATCCAATATTACTTGCTTTCAAACAGTGTTACCTCGAAGGTTTTTTCTGTTTTAATTAGTATTTTCTTGCCAAAACAAACATTTCATAGTTGTACCGATCATTTTAATCTAGTTAATTACATTCTATTGTTTTCACATATCAAAATATATAAATTCAAAAAAAAAATTTGCTTTTAGATCCTAATGTAGTTTATATTACCAAAATGATATTGAGAGTATAAATAGTTTATTGAGTATATTGTCTAATTTTGACAATAATGCTATAATTTTTTTTCTTTTCTAATTAATATATGAATCCTATATATAATAGGTACTTATATAATATATAATTGTTTGTTCCTTGGGGCTTGTTTGTTTTCTCAAAAATATTTGTAATTCTTTTAAAACGTAATTGATCCTACGCTTTTGTTGTTTCTATTATTTAAAATAATATTTTGTTTTGTTACTTACTGAAAAATTATATAATATTTTTTTGCTAGTTTAAAAAAAAACTAAAAATCAAATGTCAAATAACAAAATCAAACATCGAACATTAGTTTTACCAACTTCTATAGAAAGATAGTCTCAAATAAATACAGAAGATAATAGCAAAGAAATACAAATTCGAGCATCAGTTTTGCCAACTTCTACAAAAAGATAGTCTCAAATAAATACAATTTCCAACAGAAATCAAGGCAGCTCAGTACGCTCAGTACTCTGAACAGGGTAAAACCAACTCTCCAAGTTCCTTCTTGCCACCCTTTTATTGCTTGGTTTTGGGCGCCTTTCTCTAACTGATGGATACCTCTTTTTTGCTTCTTTTGAATGTAGTCTGGAGGTAAGATCTGCAGTTCTTTAATTTCATCTGGAATAGTCCAGTAAGACGGCACTGGATAAATTGTCATGTAGTTTGCTAATGTCCACTGCTCCCTCAAATACTAAGGTGAACACAAATCATGAAATTGGATATCTCGCACTCTGTCTTGGCGCTTCTTGTATTCCACGGCGGCAGCTATTGTGTGCTCACAAGGATACATGTCAATATTGAAACACCTGCAAATGCAACTTTTCCTTAGCAAGTTCGCCACACATGACTTACCATCACTTACATTGACAACTTTTCTAATGTGTTTAACTCAATCACGGTTAAGAGCGATGTAGTTTTGCATCTTTAATGCACTAAGTTATCCACAATAGGAACCAATTTTTGTTCACTCGATCCAGCAACAGAGTCCTTCCTATATTTGTTAAGCCATTCTCCAATTATTATCTAGTATTGTATCTATCAAGAGTAATAAGGGGGTAATTATTTTATGTCTTAAAGACATTGCCTCTATATTGGTACATTGTACCTATCTCCTAGAAAATAATACCTTGCCTATTTTTCCACCTCACAACTCTCTTTTAGATACTGAGCTACAGAAGGACATCGGCTACAATAATAATCAAAAACATGATGGAACTCAACCACCGTATAAGTATTACCAACCTCTTTGAATATACTTGGGACTAACTCTTTCTTGACATTGTTAACTTTAGTTCTCACATTTAGTACTCATGTTAAGCAATCAGATACACCTCACATATTTCCCTGATGAGGCTTAGATTTCTGTTAGTATTAAATACCAATTAAGGTAAGTTTGGTGAAACAGTTTTCAGCATATTAAAAAACCACTTCCAACTTGCATCTTTCTCACTATCAAGGACACCAAAGGCTATGGTATAGTGGTGATAATTAGTATCCCTTGGTTGCGGGTCAGATCCTCACTGCTGCGGGTTCGGATTATATTTGCCTAAAAACAAAAAGTCCACTTAACCCGCCAATTGTATATAAGTTATCTGCACCCGCCCCTTATTAGTCAAGCAGGTTTGGCGCGTAACCCGCCAATCATCTCCGAACTCTTCTGATTATTCTCTGCTACACTTTATTATGAATTTCAATAGAAATACAGGAAGAATTAATCAATGGCCACAGGAAATTTAGGTGAAAAAGAAGAATAAGATAAATGAAAATCATCATTAAAGTAAAAAAATAGAGAGATCTGGAATCAAGACGAGAAAGACACAAAAGTATAAAATCAAAAGATTAGATGATCACGTCGATTTGTATCATAGAAAGATAGAGACAATTACAGAAACATGATAGAGAAAGTTGATTTGAAAAGATGAGAGAAAAAAAGAGTTTGGCCTGCAGTGCTGACGAAGAAGTGAAGGGGATTATGTTTTTTCCTAAACAATACATCATTTAAAACTAAAATATAAAAACAACACATATTATAAAAGTAAAAACTAAAAACAACATAATTTCCACAATTATATTAAAAAAAAGATAGGTACCCACCAATCTGCTTTTCTAAATAAAACCTGCACCCGCCACATTATTAAAAACTATGAGCAGTACCTGCCCCACTTATTAATATTTTGATTTTATTCGATCTGCACTCGCCCTGCAGTAGATTTAACGGAGCGGGACCCGAGGTTTGTGAACCAAATTCTCAGGGATAGGATCCTAAGCTGTGGTAAAAATTAGGCAAAGCTTTTTGTTTGGTTTGCTACTTTTTTAGAGAGTACACTGAAAATAAATATGGAAGTGATGAATTTGTGACAAAAGGCTTCAATAGTTGGAAAAATCCAAAGAGATTGCAAGAACATGTGGGAGCAGTGAATAGTTTTCACAATAATGTATTAAAGATGGCTGATAATCTAATGACACAAGGTCAATCAATTGTTCATGCTTTTATAAGCAAGATGATGCAATCAAAAATGAACACAGAATCAGATAGAATACTTCAGCCGATTGTTTTAAATATTTATTATGACAGGGATTGCCTTTCCGAGGTCATGTGAAAGTGTGGGATCAGCTAATAAGGGAATTGTTTTAGAGCTTCTAAAATACATTGCAGAGTAAAATGAGCTTGTAAGCAAGGTTGTGTTAAAGATTGCTCCAAAAATTAATCAAATGGTGTCTCACAAAATCCAGACAGATATAGTGCATTGCTTTGCGGAAAAAGTTGTTGAATCTATTATTGAAGAAGTTAATCATGATGTGTTTTACTTGTCGGTGGATGAATCTGCAGATGTTTCTGATAAAGGGCAAATGGCAGTGGTTTTTTGTTTTGTTCATGTTCTGGAAACATCTTCTTCCACTCTAAAATGTGCTATAAATTCTTTGTTTGCTAAACTTGGATTGAGTATAAAAATGTTAAGATCTTTTTTTGCTAGAGGGCAAGGCTACGATAGAGCAAGAAACTTGAAGGGTGAATTTAATGGGTTGAGATCTTTGATTCTGAGAGAAAATAGTTCTGTATATTACGCCATTGCTTTTTCTCATCAGCTTTAGTTAGTTGTTGTGGCAGTTGCAAAAAAACATTTTGAAGTTGGAGATTTCTTTGACAATATTTATGTCTTGTTAAACGTGGCTGGAGCTTCTTTTAAGAAAAAATATATAATTTGAGAAAGTTATCGGAAGAAAATCGAGGATAGGTCTATGACGGTAAAATTAAGACAGGAAAATGATTGAATCAGGAGCTTTCATTTCAAAGACCTGGTAATACTCGTTGGGGTTCTCACTACAAAACCTTACTACTGTTGATTAGCTTATCTTCTTCTATCATTAAAGTGCTTGAGTATGTCGAGATCAATGGGACTGGTGGTGTCGAAAAATGCCAAGCTAATGGTCTTCTCAAATACTTCCACACATTTGACTTTGTGTTCTAAATGTTACTTCCAACATCTTCAAAATGTTGCTTCTTCTCGGGCTCACAAATAATCTATCAAAGGTTCTACAACAAAAAGATCAAGACATTTTGAATGCTATGTCTCTAGTGAAATCCACCAAGCAGCAATTGTGCAAGCTTAGGGATAGTGGATGTGATTCTTTCATTAATAAAGTATCATCCTTTTGTGAGAATAATAAAACCGAGTTTCTCATTATGGAAGAAGAGTTTGGTGATCCAAAGAAGCCAAGAAAAAAAAAAGCAACATAACGAACTTGCATCATTATCAGGTGGAATGTTTTTACACAGTATTGGATATGCAAATTCAAGAGTTTAGTGACCGTTTTGTTGAGGTAGAACTGAATTGCTTGAATGCATTGTGTTTTTGGGTCCTATTGATTCATTCTGTGAGTATGATCAATCAAAACTTTTGAGGTTGTCTGAGTTTTATCTAGAAGATTTTAGTCCTATGGAGTGGATTTCTCTTGAGCATCAACTTGGTATTTACATAGATAATATTCGAGATGATGAAATATTTGCTAATTTGGAGACACTTGGAGATCTTATATGTGTGATGATAGAGACAAAGAAACATCTTTCACATCCTCTTGTTTATCGATTTTTGAAGCTTATATTGACGTTACATGTAGCCACTGCCACTGTCGAGAGATATTTCTCTGCAATGAAAATGTGAAGACTACTTCAAGCAATCAAATGAGTGACCAGCTTTTAAATGATTGTCTAGTTTTTCTTATAGAAAAAGAACTATTTGACAATATGACAAATGAGGTAGTAATAAAAAGGTTTCAGAATATGAAAGATCGTACGGTAATTTTGTAAGAGTTTTTTACTTTTTTATTTATTTTATTTAGTTATAATATTTTTTTGTTATTTATACTTTAATTTTTAATTATTTAATTATTAATTAATATATCAAATATGTGCCCCATGCTAAATGAATTTCTGCATTTGCCTTACTTCCACACTTGTTTAATGTGTGGTTTATATTATGAATACATATCATGATATTACAATCTATGATATGTATTTATTTTATTTTGTTTAACCTTTTTCTAAAATATTTTGAAGATAATAAACCAATTTAATTAGAAAATCATATTTCATTTCTTCTTCTAAAAGTGTTTGAATTGATCTGTTTTCTAAAAAAAAATATTTTTGGTTACAATTTATGTTTATAATGGATAAATCACACAAACATATTTGATTTTAAAACATTGTTGATGATAATTATTTTTAGATTGCAACATTATATAAATGATACAATAAAACAAAAATTTAGAACAATAAGAATTTTTATATGATGATGTTAACAATAATAACCCCTTATATAGTAATATTTTAGAAAAATATTGTAAAATATCTTAAAAAAATATTAATACATAGTTCAAGTATCTATTTTTCTCTTTTAAAACAAAACCAACAAATAAAATTCGGTCAACTTTTTAATATCACAAGCTTTTAAGATACACAAGTTTTAAATACATCCAGACCTAATAGAGATTGAATATTAACATATCAAAATATGGTTTATATCACATTTTTGTAACAAAAATGTTTTTGCTTCTCTAAAGACTACAAATAACATGCGATAGTTTGGATCATCATTTCCTCTAATTGTGTTTAAACTTCTTTTCTAAGAATCTATTTATGTCTAGTTTCAAAAATAAATTGTTTGATCAAATATTTATAATTTAATATACCAAATAAAATACTTAAATATATAATAAAATAATTAAATACTATTCTATAAACATAATATTGACATTAAAATAAACAATAATACTTCCATTCTTCCAGCAAAATAAAATATTTTTTTCATCATCTTCAGATATATTCTTGATTGTTTAAAATCATATGTAATTGTCATTGTCATCAGATAATATGATAATATATTATATTTTTTAAATAATTTTTTGTTATAACTTATAAAAAATTATAGTGATTAAATTACTTTATTATGATAAATAAAATACTCGTATATTTTACGTAAAACAATTTTTATTATATTTATTTTTAATTTTAGACGGTTCGTATATAGTTAAAATTGTAAACTTTCCTAAGTATTAAATTTAGTTTTCCTTATTAATAGAAACTTATACCAGTTTTCTAATATATATATATATATATATTTATGACTTAGTATAATATTACAAGGTAGAAATGTTTTTAATTTTGAAGGTTGATTTATCATGTTTTTATTGATTGATTTAAATCATCTATGTTAGTTCATTGTTGGTTATCAACTTATGTTTATGGTTGCATCAGCATCTAAAAAGAGCATTCATACCCAATTGTTCCCATAACAGGAGTGGAAACATGAGTTTCAGTGTCTGAACAAGATATTACTACACTATAAGAAAAAATGTATATTACATCATTTATAAAGTGTCATTAAAATAACTGATTTTATTTAGAATCACTAACTAAAAATTGACACTAGACATAAAATTTTACATCAGTTTTTTAATTGATAATAATCTTAACTTGACTAGTATCAATTATTTTAATTGATACTAATACTAACTTACTTAACATCAATTAAAAAAAAACCGATACAAATCATTATTAATTTGTATCACTTTTGAAAAACTAACACAAATATGTAAGTTTACATCAATTATATAAGTGAAGCATTTGATCAATTGATATTAGCATTAATAATAAATGATGCTAATATTTCTTTCAGTTATAAAAGTGATGCAAATAAAATTTCCACTAAACAACTATTTATCCCACATTGCTAAGAATGATGAAGAGTTCTAGTTTCTTTGTCTATAAAAAAAATTCATCAACACTAAATTTTTTTATGTTAAATCATATGTATATATTTATATACATTTCTTAGAATAATAAATATAAAATTATTAGATATCTTAAATTTATAATATTATAAAAATTAACACAAAAATTTAAATTAAAACAAATTTTAATATATCTGAATTTTAATATATAATATCATTTATTATAACTGATAGTAAATATTAATATTATTTATTTTAAGTGATGTAAATATTAATATCATTTATTTTAAATGATGTAAATATTAATATCACATATTGCAAATGATATATATTAATATCAATTAATAGAAGTTTTGAAAATAGTTGTATCATTAATAATATTGATATAAATGATCAGCATCACCACTTTCAGAGTCATTTAATTAAATGATGCAACTGAATTTGCATTAGTCAAAAAATGATATTAACAAATAAAATTAATAATACAATACACATGATTTCTTGTAGTACTAGTCAAAAATCCGTTAATTGGTGAATCAATTCAATATTATTAGCAGTGCAGTTGAAATAAACTTTTGAAATACGTACCCTTGCTTCAAAGCTGTTGTTGATAAGAGTAGTTGCTACCTTAATGTTCATGTGAATGGTTTTAGGGTGATCACCTGAATCAAATAAGAAGAGAACTTTTGACACCAACAGACAAATTTTTTGAAAACAACCCAAAGACAAGAACATAACTCACAATCATAATGCAAGTATGACAATCCTTTAGCTGAAACCAAAGCAACCTTCATCATCTTTACCCACTCTATTACCGGTCTCCCTTTCTTTGCAAATATCACCATAGTACAAATTAAAAAAAAGTGCCAAAAATCCACACAAACAATTATTAATTTGCAATCAAAATAAATAATAATAATTTAATTTTTCCAATAAAATAAATATTTTTTTGTCGTCTTCAATTTTAATTATATTATGTATTGATTGTTTAAAATATTATGTCAAAATCATTATCATCATATAACTTCAATTTTTATACGTAAGAGATATATTATATTTTTTCAAACAATAAAAAAATATAACTTAACCAATACTGATGATTAAATTATTTTATTATAATAAATAAAATATTTTTTAAAACATATGTGTATATACATATTATATGTAAAAAAAAATTCTTAATATATTTATTATTAATTTTTGATAATTTGTATATAGTTGAGATTGTTATTTTTTATTAATAAACTTTCTTAATCTAGTATTAGTTGATTTTATGTTAGTAATAAAAACTTATCTTTTTAATATATATTTTGAATGAATTGTAAAATTCATTGAACCCAAAGAACACTTTTTACAATAGCTGTTACAGATTTGCTGACTTTTGAATAAGATTAGCTACTCAAGATAAACCGATCAATGAATCAAAAATCATATCTCGGAGCCTTTTTCATATCGAGTATCCCCTAACCTCTTTATGGTAGTCAACTAATTACGTACTTGTTTTGTCGGTGAACGGAGTTATCTGTATCAACTTAGTTGAAAGCTCGAGCCTCCTATCGTTCATTTCCCGCCAGATTGAGTGAATTGTAGCCTGGAACCCATATCAAATAATAAATAAAAGGATTTTGGCCAGTGATTAATCTACCAACAACTCGAGAATGCTTTCCCATTGTGTTGTATATCTTAAGCTATGTATCTTGCAGGTGAGCGCGTTCCAGATTACTACGGACTAGCTATGTTAAAAAAACAAATCATTATGTCGCCTGTTGATAGACGGTTGAGAGTTGCGAGCCAAGCAATGAACGAGTACTTGGATATTGCGTGTGTAAACTACACTCCCTTGCATCACTCTTTTGTTGGTGTCGCCTCTCTAATAAGCTTTCATGTTTTATTAGAGTTGAATTTTGCTTTGAATTTGTCATCTCTGCTTTTACAGACTACCACATATGGTAGTCCCTTTGACTTATCTTTTTATCTCTTTGAGTTTCGATAGCTGCTTCAATATCATTCAAAATATTGACTCCATGACGTCTTCTACGACGACAACCCAGCACAGTTGATACCTTCGCATGGATTGGTATTCCCATATCACCACAATCTCGCAGACCCGTCAAACTTCACTATGAAGTCTTCCTAAAGGACCCCATTCATCATACCAGAAAGACGTAGAAGGTCCACTGTGGAGTTATACTTTAGCAAAGGAGCTTGCAGTATCTTTCAGTAGCTTTTTCAACATCCATCAGCCAAGCGATGATTTTCCTTTACTGATCAGAAAGAGACCTTTTGAATAAGGTAACGCCTGATCCAATTAACCCAGAGTGAAGAGTGTGCAGACAAGATTTGCAATATAAACTTCAAACAGCTTACTTTATATGCTTTGTTTAGTGATCGCAACCCCAACCCTCCCTCTTCTTTACGTAAACAAATATCTTTCCAAGCAACCTTTGCCTTCTTTGCATTTAAATCCAGACCAGATGATGGGTTCGAAGATGGAAGAAGTGAGGTGGAAGTGGCGCCAAGAAGATCACAAAGACCATGTAAGCCAAAATTCAAATATTCGGATTGATTTTGAAGAAGTCAGCGACTTCTCTTTATTTTCTACTTTTAAAATAAGAGAACGAGTCTTCCTTGTTTTGTAAACAACATGCTCCACTTTCCCAATTCCTGTTTGTAGGAGTCAATGACTCTACCTTCTGTTTCAGTTCTTTTGCTTCATTGTAATCTTGTCTATATAATAAATGAGAAAAATCAAAAATAGGTAGTCTTAACTACCAAATAAATCTATTGAGTCTAGTTTACGATTATCTTGATTTGAAGAGTGACCAAATTAGCATCACTGCTATCATTTTCATGAGCACCTATCCTGTTCTCTTTTTCATTTTACGTTTTTCTTCTACCACCACCATTCCACGCAAAACCAGAAACTCTCAACATCCATTGGAGTTGGCGTCATCTACTTCAGAAGAGTCAATGGCCAATAGTAAGGAGAGGATCGATAATTTGGAAGCAGGTCTAGACTTGGTCCGAGATGAGGTCCGAAACTTGCATGATGGTATGGACGATCAATTTTGGAGCATTGAAACTTTGCTACACCATTCAATGGAGAAGTCATTAACTCGGATGATGGAGCCAATGACCACGATGAACTGTAACCGAGAAGGCGGATCGAGTGCTCCACGAGGTGGCCCGTCACACGGGTGAACCACCGTATGCTCCCGTTCACCGCGATCAGCATACAAACCCATTTGCGATAACACCAAACAGAGGAGTGAAACTTGATTTTTCAAAGTTTAACGGAGGTGACCCTACAGAGTGGGTGTCTAAGCCGAAACAACACATCAGCTATCACGATATGCCAATGGAGCAACGCGTGAGTTTTGCATCCTATCATCTCACAGAGGGAGTTAATCGTTGGTGGCAAGCAAAGTGCTAACCCATGGGTCGCAGTGTGCAACCAGATGCCATGGGAGACATTCGAGATCGAGCTATGGACACGTTTTGGACCAATGGATGGGGAAAAATTTGATGAGGAGCTGTGTCACATCCGTCAGAAAGGGGTCATTACTCGAGTACTAGAGAGAGTTTGAAAATCTACAAACTCAGGTCGAAGGTTGGATGGAGAAAGCGTTAGTGGGTGCTTTCATGGGTGGGCTTCACACTTCGATTTCCAGTGGGATTCATATATTTAAATTAAAGACGATGTTGGAGATTATAAACTTAGCAAGGCTGCGTGACGATCAACTACAGAAGGAGAAGAAGTGGAATCATTTCTGAGCGTACAACGCAACTTCGTAAGCATCACGGTTTGATACGCACAAAGTTTCCACCCACACTGAGAAGCCTACAACGGGACCTCGTAAACTTAGTTGGGAGGAGCTCAAACGGAAGCGGTGCTTGGACCTATGTTTCAGTTGAGATGAGAAATATACACCAGGCCATAGATGTACGCAACCACAATTGTTCGTGATGGAAGGTGAGGATGACACTGATGCTGAGGAGGAGGGGTTGGAAGAGATAAACCCAACACCGGAGATCACACTCCATGCTCTGACGGGTTGGGGAACTCCGACGACAGTGCACCTCTGCATTCCAATCGATGGCCAGAATCTCTCCGCTTTGGTTAACTGAGGCTCAACACACAATTTCGTCAGCGAGAAAGCAATTCAGAGGCTCAAATTGCTGGAGATACCAACAAAGCCATTTGCAGTACGAGTCGCCGACGGTTCAGCGCTCAAATGTCGAAGAAAATTCGAGCAGGTTCCGCTTCAGATCATAGATGCACAGTTTGCGATCACGTAATATTGGGTATTTATTGGTTGGAAAATTTTGGGCCTGTACTTTGTGATTGGAAGGCCCAAACTTTATAATTAGATTGGCAAAGAAAAGCCATGTTTTTAATGGGCTGAAAATGGCAACCATACAGCCCACAACTAGACATGACGTGGCAAAGGAAGTACGTCAGGGTCAGATGCTCTTCGTGATTTGCCCAGCGGAGGAGACGACGTAATCAAAACTCTTGAACGACGAAATACGCGATATCATCACAGATTTCGACGATATTTTTTGACCAACAGAGAGTCTCCCACAGCAGAGAGTTATTGCACATCACATCACTCTTAAGGAGGGAACCGATCTACTAAACGTCCGACCATATCATTACGCCTACTTCCAGAAGGATGAGATCGAAAAACAGGTTGCCGATATGCTTCGCTCAGGCATCATTCAACCCAGCTCGAGCCTTTTCTCCTCACCAGTCCTCCTCATCAAGAAAAAAAGATGGTTAATGGCGCTTCTGTACTGATTACAGGGCACTCAATACGGTAACAATCAAGGATCATTTCCCTATACCCACTGTTGACGATATGCTAGATGAGCTCCATGGATCCACTTTTTTTACAAAGCTCGACCTCACAGCCGGATATCACCAAGTAAGACAACCCCACCTGACATTCCCAAAACCGCCTTTTGGACACATAACGGGCACTACTAGTACTTTGTGATGCTATTTGGTATTTGCAATGCTCTTTCGACATTCCAAGCTCTCATGAACGACATATTTTGTCCACTCATGCCCTAGTTAATTCTGGTTTTCTTTGATGATATCCTTGTTTATAGTCCAACATGGGAGTCGCACCTCCAACATATCCGTAAGGTTCTTAGTTTGATTTGGGAGCACCAATTGTCAGTGGAGTATTTGAGGCATACACACAAGGGAGTCAAGGTTGATAACTCCAAGATAAAGACGATGACAGATTGGTTAGTCCCTACGACAATTACAGAGCTTCGAAGATTTTTGAGTCTTACCGGATATTACCGATAATTTATCAGAGACTACGGTTTGATTGCACGACCTCAAACCAATCTCCTGCGAAAAGACCAATTTTTATGGGCAGAAGAAGCACATCAAGCTTTCCAGACATCCAAAGAGGCAATGACGGGTACTCCAACATTGGCTCTTCCTGATTTTTTAAAGCTTTTTGTCATTCAAACAGACGCATAAGGAGAAGGAATTGGTGCTGTGTTCTTGCAAAATAATCAGCCGATCGCATACATGAGTCGATCACTTGGAGTAACAAAGCGTTCCTGGTCCACCTCGCGAGATGTTAGCAATCATTGTTGCTATTCGCACTTGGAGGCCATACCTGTTGGGGCGCAGATTTCAGATACATACGGATCAGAAGAGTCTTCAGTATATGCTAGAACAGAAAATCTTTACGCCTGAGGAACAAAAGTGGATGGCAAAAATAGTGGGATACAATTATGAGATTATCTACAAACCGGAAAAGGCTAATTATGCTGCAGATGCATTTTCCCGTGTTCCAGATAGCCCACTTCTCACCGTTATCTCAATTTCCTAGGTGTATCTTTGTGATGATCTTCGTGCGTTGGCCAAAACAGAACCGTATTTGTTACGTGTCGAGACTATCGTCACCGCCAATCCGGGTAAACCATATGCATGGAAAGAGAGGATTATATGCTATAATAATCGTGTTGTGATTCCTCCCACTTCAAATATCGTTCGTTAATTACTACACGAGCTCCATGATACACCAATGGGAGGCCATTAGGGAGTATTACATACGTTTAAGAGGCTGTCGAGATAGTTCTACTGGCCTATAATGCATAAAACGGTTACAGAGTATATGTCATAGTGCAATACTTGTCAAGGGGCAAAATCTCAGATGATGTCACTGGTGGTGTAATAACCATGTCAAAGAGCTAAATGACCCGGACAGAGTTTTCAGTTAAGGCAATTACTCGGTACAATTTTAAAAATTATGCGACTTTGCATGGAGATAGACAAGACCTTACTGAAGATCGTGGAAAAAAATTTTTTTCCAAGAAAAATTTTGCTGAGTTCTCTAAAAATCGAGCAGTCTGATAGATACTTCCGAGCCGCGAAATGGGTTAAGCAGAGGAAAAACCAACTTGGTCATAGACCTATCAACTCAGGAATTTGGGCAACTTCTACTAAGCCTAAGAGGAGCCTATCTGCTAAAGGAAACCATCAAAATCCCGGAGGAATTCGATAGACGCACTTGAGATCCAGAATAAAGTCGAACGGAGTAAACGCGGGACTGGAGACGGATATATTTCATCACTTCGGGAATAAGAAAGAAAAGAATTAGTCATATTTATCACATGCTTAATTCCTATTGGTAGAGAAGAGATAAGAATGATTAGATGAAGTGTTGGCATTTTATGATTTGTTGGAAGAGAGAAAGTGTGGTGTTAACACCTCATTGGTGGAAAAACTCTATAAAAGGACCCTTAACCCTCAGCCCACCCCATTAGTTGATACCTTAGGCGTGCTAGTGTGTGTGGAAGAGAGAAAGAAAGAGAGAAGAAATGAGAGTGAGTCTGTGAGAGAAAAGAAGAGAGTTAGTTCGGTTTTAATAGAGAAGGGCCGGATTTGTGTTTTGAGTGATAGAGCAGAGTGTTAAGTCTTAGATATGAGTGTTGTGTTGTCGTGAGTGCCTAGATCTGAGGAGTATGTGGAAAAATTAGTCAGAGCTGGTAAGTTCCGGTAGAGGTGGACTATCGCGGTTGCTATTCGTGATGCAGTGTAGATCTCGGATCTGCGTTGTAGCACAACACTAGCCGCAGTAGAATATGTTGTATGCTTGTGTGTATGTGTGTGACTAACGTTTGATGCAGGGAAGCTCGGATCAGTGTAGATCCGAGTGTATACTAACGTTTTTGTGCAGGATCAGCCTTGGATATGTTAGATCTGAGTGCTGCAGAACCCGTTGGGTGAGGTAACGGTTTGATGAATGTCTGTGGGACATGTTATCATCCTTACCGAGTGGTAAGAAGGGTGTAAGGACTGCCGGATCTCAGATCCACTTGCATGTTCCTTCACCGAATGAGTAAGTGTACGGTTTATGATAAAACCCGTTGCATGGCTGGAAGGTCCCGTAAGCGGAGT
Organism: Thlaspi arvense; assembly: GCA_911865555.2. Taxonomy (NCBI): domain Eukaryota; kingdom Viridiplantae; phylum Streptophyta; class Magnoliopsida; order Brassicales; family Brassicaceae; genus Thlaspi; species Thlaspi arvense. The sequence goes on from OU466861.1 coordinate 14,213,778, forward strand.
TATAATGAATGTGCATGAGCCAGGTTCAAGAGTATGATGCTTGTAACCGTGAACGAGAGTTGGGACTATAGAAGTTCTGGTTTTGCCATCACTCTAGGGCGCTAACTTCTCGGAGGTTGTGTGGAGGTATGTTGGCGTTTGATCAAGTGTGGATCAATGCAGTGTGAAGTATAATGGTGTGTGATCTATTATACTGCTAAGTCATATTGGTGGCGCGTTATCCTTCATGACTTAGTGACGGTATGGTCGGAGTTCTCAGCTCCCCATGGTTAGTGAATGTACTGCTAGATGGGAAGACTCGGAGGTGGACGGGCCTTGCTAGCCTGGCCGAGTACTATTTGACGGGATAGTGGGAAACCAACAAGGAGTCATGGTTGTCCTGCCTGGGATGTGAACTCACTTGGCGGTTCTTGGATGGAAACCCCACCGAGATGTGAACCGGTCGAGGAGCTCCCAGGGTAAACGATGTTCCGGCTTGGCTTGTCTTTGTGATAGCCAAGTGCAGGGTGTTAGTAGTAGTGATGTTCCGGCTTGGCTTGTCTTTGTGATAGCCAAGTGCAGGGTGTTCGCGGAGGAGAACTGGCCGACTCACTTAGAGATCTCTGTGTCCACGCGAGTGTGGCATGTGGTGTGTGGTAGTGTGTGTGTGTTGTGAGAACGCAGTGTGGTGCGGAAATGGTAGCACCTTTGCATATAGTTTAGCGCTTGCATATAAATTCAGGATTGCATGCTTCGGCTATGTATTTTGTGTTGTTTCGGCTATTGCGTGATTGTTTGCTTGCTTGTTGCTTTGGAGTTTTTCTTGGGGATTTTTGGAGTTTATATTGTTAGAGAGTCCTGGACTCACCGCCCCCCTTTTTTCCTTCCTACAGGTAACCCGTAGGTGGCCTTAGTAAGCGGAGCAGAACGTTAGGACACTAGAGTAGATTTGTGTTTGACTTTTGTAAAACTCTGTTGTAAGATAAAGTATGCACTAGATGCCTTTTTGGGTTTACCCTCCGCTGCAGCATTATATAAGTTTGTAAGAACATATTTTCGAGAATGTTATGATATTAATAATAAGTACGTTTTTACAAACTTGGTCTTGCTTAATGATATTAGTCTAGTCCGGACTAACACAACTCAAGATTAGGGTACGAGTTAAAAAGCCTTAGGCCTTGGTCAAGAGGATTCGAGCTAACTTGACGAGACGGTCTGATGCTTGGATCCGTTCAAAGACGGGCTGACTTATAGAGTGAACATCGGCTTTGTGACATCCGCCACTTTGGTCTTAGGTATAGATCGAATCGGATGTGTTACAGGCGGGGCTTCTCCAACCATTACCGATCCCACATCAAATATGGGAGGATGTTTCGATGGACTTTGTGGACAGTTTACCGCGATCTGACGGCCACACGATAATTATAGTGGTTGTTGATAGCTTAAGTAAGTCTGCTCATCCCATTGCTCTGGCTCGTCATTATACAGCTGCTGTTGTTGCATGAAAGTTTCTGGAAATAGTTGTTAAACTGCATGAGATGCCATGGTCTATTCTCAGTGATCGTGGCCCACTATTCTTGAGTAACTTTTAGAAGGATTTTTGGAAGCTCTCCGGTACGACTCTGCGTATGTCTTCGGCGTACCATCTGCAAACAGACGGTCAAACAGAGGTGGTGAACAGGTGCGTTGAACAGTTCTTATGATGTTTTGTTATCAATAGACCAAAGACGTGGAGTGGTTTGTTACCATGGGTGGAGTATTGGTACAAGACAACGTTTCATTCCTTAATGGGAACAACTCCTTTTGAAGCTCTATACGGTCGAAAACCTCCTCTCATGCCACAGTATGAAATTGGCTCATCATTGGTTAAAGAATTGGATACACAGTTGCAGGAACGAGATGAATTACTGAGTGAAGGAGTTATCATTTCACGCACAGTCCAACGAGGTGCAAAGGAGTTAACTGAAGTGTTGATTAAATGAACCGGGTTACCAATTGACGAAGCTACTTGGGAGGACCGTGCACAAATTCAGTCCAGTTTTCCACAGCTTGAAATAAATTTTGAGGACAAGGTTCGTTTGGACCGCCAGAGTATTGATGGGTTTGTAGAAGGAACAAGTGAGGTGGAAGTGGCGCCAAGAAAATCACAAAGACCATGTAAGCCAAATTTCAAACATTCATATTTAGTTTGAAGAAGTCAGCGACTTCTCTTTATTTTCTGCTTTTAAAATAAGAGAACGAGTCTTCCTTGTTTTGTGGACAACGTGCTCCACTTTCCCAATTCATGTTTTGTAGGAGTCAATGACTCCACCTTCTGTTTCAGTTCTTTTACTTTATTTTAATCTTGTCTATTTAATAAATGAGGAAAACCAAAAATAGGTAGTCTTAACTACCAAACAAATTCTTGAGTCTACTTTACGATTCTCTTGCTTTGAAGAGTGACCAAATTAGCATCACTGCTATCACCAGACCACATGAAAGCAGAGCATGGCTTATCTATCTCGTTGATGCAAGACTTAAAAAGACGAAATGTGGAAATTCAGAAGTTTGTGAAACTTTGAATTACTGAAGCAATTAAGTGAAGCCAACTTGTGAAAGAAAGATATTGTGATGTCCATGTGCTTATATGACTCCTTACTTTTTCAATCAGGGGAATATAATCCTGACATGTTATCTTCTTTGTCAACTTAGGAAGCCCTAAATATCTCACCAGAAGAGCGCCTGATTCAAAAGGATAATCAAGAATTTCATATATGTTCTAATCTGAAACTTCTGCAAGAAATAATATGTATTTATCTAGACTGGTGTTCAACCCTGAACTCTCAGCAAATTCCTTAAAATCCTCAAGAATTCCTTTATTAGATCTCTTATTTTCATCCGCAAATACCAGTAAGTTATTCGCAAAACACAAATGAGTAAGCTTTGGATTTTGGCAGTATGGATGGTAGCCTATTTTCCTAATATTTGTTGCCTTATCAATCATTTTTGATAAGGCGTACATACAGATTACAAACAAGTGTGGGGGTAGCGAGCAACTTTGGCGAAGTCCTCTTGTTTCTGAAGAAACATGCTTGTTTCCATTCATTTAGACTGAGAACATTGCTGTTGTGACGCACATGTTGATCAAATGTCCTCCACATCAAAGCAATCAAAGTACTGAAAAGAAAAGGCAACTAAACAGAGTCAAAGCCCTTATAAATGTCTATATATGCTGCTTACCTAGAGGAGACGTTTCCAATGTTGTAATTTTTCACTAGCTCTGAAACAAACAACACATTCTCCATTAACAATCTATCTTTCACATAAGCAGATTAATTTGGAGCAATGAACTTTGGGGCATCTTTTTAAGTGGATTTGCCATAACGTTTGAGATCACCTTATAGATGACATTACCACATGAAATTATCCAATAGTCCTTTATCATTGCCGCTGTTGTTGTCTTTAGGATAAGCGCTAGTATAGTTCTATTCATTCACTTCGGAAAAAACCCTTTTCGAAGAAAGAATGAACGTCTAAAACGAAGTCTTTACCAAGAAGATTTAATAAACTCACTTGTATACTTGATAGCAGGATAAACTACTAAGAAAATCCTAACACACTCAAGTCATTGCAGCATATAAGGTATCAATCCATCTGAGTTCTTAAGACACCAAGAATACAGCAAATCACATAAGTCAAACTAGATTCAAGAAAGCAGTTGTGATCAAATTAAACAAGTCTAAAGACTGGACTAAACAAAGCATGAAATTCAGATATATGAAGTAAGAATCTAAGATGGGGGTTATTGATTAAGAGGGGATTAGAACCTAACTAGTGATGCTTCAAAACCATTCAAACAATAATATCTTCTAAGCATAGGATTAACAACTATAACTAGCTCAATTCTTTGACACTAATCACTTTGCTAAGCACACATTCAAGATAAATCCCTTTCCTTAAACACATGACCAGCAAGCATTCAGAACAGAACTCCAATCTTATAAAGCCAAAATACACCTTAGACATCTAATTCCTTAGGCTAAGCATACAAATCCTCTAAGAGACTCTAAGCAGCATTTCATCAAACACTTACCAGGCGCAAGAGAAAGCCAAGATACTAAACAAGCCTGGCCAAGACTAATCTAGTGTTAAGCACATCTAACTCTAGAGAAGACAATCATATTAAGCACAAGACATAACTAATCTAGTCCTAAAACCCCTCTAATTTATCCCATCTCAAACCCTATATAAGACTACTCACTAGCCATAGTCAAAACCACAAATTCCAAAGAGAAAAGATGGTTAAGCATGATTAAGAAGCAAAATAAACAAGGATAGATAAAAGGCAAATACAGAAATTCACTAAATCAAACTAGTTCTTACAAAGCAAAGCTGAAAAAGGAAAGGTTATTAGTGCAAGAATAGAAGAAAAATAATAAGATCCATGTTGCCTAACAATTTTGGGATTTTAGTATTTACAGGGAAACAAGAAAACCCCTAGTAAACCAAGATTAAACCGAAAATAAGCTGACTCGGATATACCATATCGACAGTGAACATCGATACACAAGTCGACATCATCTCTTCTTCTAGGTTGTATCGATGTCTTCAGGTCAATATGCACGTCAATACAGAAGGCTTCCAAGGTTTATCGGTTTGGTATCCAGGGTGTGAAGTCTATACAATCGCCCTTTAGTTAAGGCTCATCGATCAAGCAAGTCGATATGGCACCTCGGTATTGTCCTGTCATGTGTATCGGTTTGAGACGTCAATACATTGCTCGATATGGACTCCATTCTGCTGCATCGAGGTGTCTAAGTCGATATGCTTCCTTCACACTATGCCTCTCTCTGTATCGATGTTGAGGTGGTCGATACTCCTATCGATATGCTCTGTATCGATCACATGATGTCAATATCACCATCGATATTGGTCCATCCGCCTTTGTCTCTTGCCTTGTCCATTCCCAGCTCACACCCATTGCTCCACATGACCTCCACACTCCTTCAAGTACCTGAATAAAACTCCAAATGCATGCAAAATGCAATGCAGCTCCTAAAACTACACTAACTCCTAAATGTATGCAAATGGGACAAGAAAAACCAAAATATGCATGTTTAGAGACTAAAACTAGTGATGAATACAAGCTAAAATGGTATAAATAGTGGAGATATCATCACCCCCACACTTGCTTTTTGCTTGTCCTCAAGCAAACAAACTAAGACAAGGAGGAAGTGAGGTTTGAAGGTGGGCACTCAAATCCAAAAATACAAAGATAAAGAGATGGAAATAATGCTCAAGTGCCTAGTTATGGGATGCAAACAGCTGTACTTTAAAGTAATTAGCCATGCTCATCATGTTTCAAAATGATCTCAAATCTCAATTTAGACAAATGCTCAAATCAATCAACTCTTTAACATTCAATTAAGCTCAAAACCATGAATCATGTTTATGCAAATCAAGTGAAGACATTTGGTTCAAAGGGTAAGGTTAGGAGATTAAAATGATCTCATTTCAGCATAGGGTTCACAAACGTAAGGGATCACTCAATGAAAATGATTCTATCTTAGGCAAAATGCTAAAGGTATAAGCACACTTATGCATGCAAATCAAAGCTCCCTTCTACCCTTTTCCCCAAAGATGAATCCTATAAACTTCTAAACCCTAAAGATAGTCCCTAAGTCTACCCTTCTCCAAAACTCTACCCTTTTCCTTTCTTCGTGGCTGGGGGAACTTCTTCTTTTTGCTTGTGTGGCTGCTTCTTTTGGTTGGGACTTGCTTCTTTTTGTTGAATTGGCGCCATTTTGATTGACCCTTTCAAAGCGTAGTTGTTGGCGCCTTTCTTCATTGAACACTTAGAGCCTTTTGTTCCCTTTACTTAACCACATCGTAACCTTATTTCCCCACACTACCATACCATACTTTTCCCTCTTATTTCAAATCATATAAACATGAAGTTCAAACTACTTAACTCTACCCTTTTATCCCAAAAATCCTAACCTAGAATCAAGTTCAAGATGCAAGCTGATATCTACAAGAGAGCTTATCATTGCCAGCCTTATTCCTAACACTTTTTGCCAAGACAAAATTCAAAAATGATATGCAAAGGCCTCACAACTCTCAAGATATTGTTAAAGTTCAAAAAGAGGTTTGGTTAAGGGAGTGGATAAGCTATTCGGATCAACAAGAGTGGTAAGAAGGGAAAAGATGATCCAAATAGGTATATGGTAGCCATGAATTCACTTTTCAATGCACAAACATGATACTTAAAGATTCTAATTAAGGTTCAAGTTGATAGAGCTGATTTTCAAAGAGAAAATGCTTTCAGTATGAGATGAGAAGATCAAATTTAGCAATTCAAGCATGGTTCAGTCTTAACTTCTAGCTTTCTCATGATGCATCAAACAACTAACCACTTAAAAACTGAAATCATCTCTAAACGCTAAGCATTTTACAAGGAATTATCATCATCATGCCCTATGCAAATGCAATGCAACCTATATGGAAAATACTAGACTCAATCCTAAACAAATGAATGCAACTACATGCTTTTTTTTTTTGGTTTGCAAAAGATGCAAATTTTTCACATTTTTTGATTTTTTTGGTTTTTAAATGCACTTAGATGAATGCATGATATGCATGTCACCCAAAATGAAAGAAAATGAAAAACTAAGAAAATAATAAACAAAGTCAAACCCCAAATCCCTCCTCCACACTTAGACTACACAATCCCTTGGGTAATTAAAGAGTAGAAGAGAGAAGCAACAAAAACATATTACAAGAAAAAAAAATGCAATGGTATATACAATGGAGGAGTTTGTGGTACCTTAGAAGGTTGTGTGGGAGGTGTATGAGGCGCCTTCTTGTTCATTGTCCTCACTATCCTCATCTCTCTCTTCGATTGTTGGTCCTCCTTGATAGAGTTAACTGTCATCTGGGCAGAAGCTGATATTGCTCCTCATAGTGATGGTTATATGCAGCAGATTTGGAAGGAGGATCTTGCTGGTTCGTGGAAGCCTTTGAGAAAGTTGTAGACATGCTGCCCTTTGATGCGCCTCTCAAGGAAGTGACTCCTTCTGAGTTCGTCAAAGTCTAGCCACAATGGTTCCAAGGCGTCTCCAGCATGGTCCTCTAAGTTCACACCACTTGCCAACAAAATGGCTGTCACAATTCCTCCTATGTGCAGCTGTGGGTTCCCCTCCCATGTTCCTTTGTTCATGATCCAGCTCCTGTAGGAGTAGAGCTGCTCCATCAGCATAGTCACATAGCAAGGGTACTTGGTTGGCAGCCTTATAACTAGTCCATCCTTGCTGGTAATCACAAGTGGCTGCATAGCACTGTACGAGAAGTCTCTCTCCCTTTCTGTGAGGTTGGTTGTCTCCTTTCTTGCAAAGAATGTATTCGCAAGAGCCTTATTAGCAGACCTCACAGCTGGATGCTTCAAATGCTCGTTCCTTGTGACTCCTGCAGCGAAATTTCCAGCCCTGATCACGTCCCACAACAGCTTGTGTTGCCTTTGGCTGATCTTGAAGTGGTCTCTCCTATCCGCATAACCATACATACCAAGAGCTAGAGAGAGCTCAAAGAAGGTTGCTGTGAACCTTTTCTCGCCAATCTGGAATGATATCCAGCCATCTCCATTGATCAGCTCACTCTCAGCATAGTGCACCACCTTGAGAGTGGAGAGGAACTGGCAGGTGAGACTCTTGTAGGAAGGGAGTGCTCTCTCCATAAAGTCAGTAAGCCCCATGTGCTCAAAGATTGACTTGCAATCGATATATATTCCAAGAGCTGTCATAGTGCTAGCACAAGGGTATCTTGTAGCCTTGAAAGCGCATTGGTTGAAGGCTTTCATGAGCTCCCTTACGCTTGGGCTCCCAACCTCTTAGGCTTTTACCTTGCCTTTCTCTTGCTTCGCAGCCTCTCTGTTAGCTCCACTTCTTGTTGTTCTTTCCATGGTACCTAAAACATATTCTCAAAAGAAATATGAGAACCATGCAAACAACAAAACATAATGCCTAATGATGCTAGAAATCACATAAGGAGGAGTTTATTTACTAAAAAGTAAATCTCTAACAGTTGTGATGCAATTAAAAAGGCAATGCATGCAAATGATTCATTAAACAGATTTTATGAAATAATTGAAAATGATGAATTCTAGCATGGTGAAACTAAATAATTGCACTAAGATGCTAATAAAAAGATAAATAGATGAATTTGACAAGCAAATAATCAGGATTCGAAATGCTCCAATATCCAAAGACAGATTATTCACCATGCAAAAGAAATAAAAATAAGAAAGAGGCAATGAATCATTACTAGAAATTAATCACTAAAAAAGAACAAGTGTTTAAGTGCATGAAACAAAAATTTTAAAATATAGAAGCTAAGAAACAATATCTGAAGTGGTTTGACTCTCTCAAGCACTTTGAAAACACAAAAATTCGAAATTTAGTGGTTGAAAAACTAGGAAAATGAAAGTGAGAAACGGAGAAGGGTGGGGTTAGTTTATATAGAGGGTTAGAGAATTTTTTTGTGGGGAGCAAGGGGACAAAGAGTGCTAGAGAGAGATCCCACTGGTGCTTGGGAAGGGGAAGGATTCAAATTTGAATTCCTTGATGTAGTTTGACCAAGGAGGGAAAATTTTGACTTGAAGAATGCTTACCTCGTGTGCAATATCGACCATCCAAGTCGATATTATGATCGATATTGATCATATCCGGTCTATATGCGTGCCGATATCGGTGGTTTGGGTCTTAATATCGACCTGCATGCATGTCGATACTGATTGACATCATCTGTATCGACATCTATTATGTCGATATGTAGTCCGATAATCATATGTAGTTGTCCAATATCGAGCTAGCAGCTTGATATGTAGCTCGGTATGATTTGCAAAAAATTCCATATCGGAATAACATGTCAATATGCACATCGATACACCTTGATATATACTGAACTGCATGCTTTCATTTGTCACTTAAGGTGTATCGACGTGGGATGTCGATATTCACTCCGATATGCCTTAATAAAGGGCGATTAATCGCCTCTCGTCCTCGCAGTTAAGGCACATCGGTGTGTTACATCGATATTGTGCTCGGTATGCACTTCTTGATGTCATATCGACCTGGTACATCGATACATGTGATCGATATTACCAGTTGAGGCATATCGAGCAGTTTGTACCCCGATACATTGCTTGTTAAAGCATATCGGGTTGCCTTATATCGGTACTCTGATCGATACAGAAATCCTCTCAGGAGTATCGATCAGGCTGACCACGATACGCACATTGATACATGTCCAACATACTTGTATCGAGCAAGACATGCTCGATATACATGCTCGGTAAGACTTGTATAGACGTGCATGGCCGATATGCTGGTCGATATTGACCCTTCTTCGACCTCTTCCTTTTCCCAAGCTTGGTTCCTTCACCCTCAGTTCGAACCTGGTTACTAGAGACACTCAAAAACTCCCACACAAACATAAAAAAACATAAAAATGCAAAGCTATATAAAAGGATACCATGGGATTACCTCCCAAGTGCGCTTGTTTAGAGTCACTTAGCTTGAATTTCCTCAGCTCCTTAGTTGAGGTGTGGAGAAGGAGTCTTGGAACTCCTTGGTGTTTCTGTGCCTCCTTTGACCTTTCCGGTGACCCCATCAATCTTCAACACAGCAAAGGGCTTTGGCTTGCTTCCCTCCTTTAGCTTGTAGTGGATCTCACCATACTTAGAAATAAAGGGCTTCAAGACAACCCCATCTTCTTTGTTACCTAGCAGAATTTCATTCACACAATTAGAAACAGCCACTTCGAGGACCTCCTCTTCAGTGGTATCAGCAAACATCTTTGGTAGACAGCAACTATCAAAACTTGCACCAACATAGCCTTCAAACTCTGGCCAATGCTCTCCAACTTTCCTCAACTTCTTGACCTTCATTGAGAATGCTTGCTCATCTTCCAGCTTGTTCCCTTTGGAGTCAAACTTTAGAACCTTCTCTTTGGTCAACCTTAGCTCTACTGTGCATTCCTTGACATCAAACACTGTGCCAGCTGAAGCTAAAAATGTCCTCCCTAAAATGATGGAATTCTTGATCTTTCCTTCAACATCTAGGACCAGGAAATCTGTTGGTATGATCACTCCTTCAATCATCATTGGCACATCTTTGAGAGCTCCAAGTGGTGCCTTTACTGACCCATCAGCTATGGTAAGAGACACATTACTCTCTTGAAGTTTAATGTAGCCAAGCGCCTTAGCAGTAGAGGATGGGAGAAGGTTGATACTTGCTCCAAGATCACAAAGACAGCTCTTGAAAGTTTGCCCTTTGAGTTCACAAGGCAAAGTGAAGCATCCAGGATTTCCAAGCTTCTTGATGTTCAGGACCTCAGTCTTGGCAATGTCTTCCTTCAGCTCTGTCCCAATATCAAGACCTTTAAACTTCATTTGGTTGGCATAGAGAGTGGTGTACTTATCCATAAGCTGCTACTTAAACCTTCCAGGAAAGGGGAGAGCTGGCTTGTAAGGAGAATGATCATAGATCCCAGTTTGTTTCTCAGCTTGACTCTCCTCAAGTAGCCCCTTCTTCTCCTCTTCCTTAGTTGTTGTTGCTTCAATAGACTCTTCCTTTGCAACTCCATGGTTGGCGTCAGCTTTCAAAAACTCTTCCCCCCACCCCCACCTCACTATGAAGTTCAGTGTCCTCACTGAACAGAGAAAGGAACTCCACAATGACAGCTTCCTCTTCATCTGAGAAGGGCTCCTCTTTAGTATCTATGGCGTTGCAGAACTCCTTAGGATTAGCTTCTGGTTTTCCAGGAAGGTTTCCTTGAGGTTTTGTACCAGCAATGCCCTTATTGTTCTCTAGTGTCTTTACTCTTGAAGCCAACCCATCAATTTTGTTTGACAGCTCCATATGAAGAGTATCCATTCTATTGTATACCTCAACAAACTTCTTTGTGATCTCCACATTAGTAGCTTGTTGACCTTGAAGGAGTTGTTGCAACAGTCCTTTCACTTCAGCATCATTGGTGTTGGATGAGCTTGCTTGACCTTGAGAGAATCCAGGAGGAGCAAACTGATTTTCCTGGAAGTTGCTTTGAAAGTTGTTCCTTGGTGCATAACCTTGGTTGAATGGCCCAAAAGGTCTTGGCTGATTCGCTTGAGGTTGCTGTTGAGGGTAAACTTGATATTGGGGATTGGCAACATTGTTGCTTCTGTATGACAGGTTTGGATTAGGTCTGAAGTTCTCATACCCATTGTATCCACCTTGATTACCCAAGTAGGTCATCTCCTCGACTTGTAGCTCCTCTTCATTTGGCATCTCCACCATTTCACCAACATAGTTGATCTCTTTGTGTTGCACTTGGAGAAGTTTGTCAAGCCTAGTGTTCAGCTCCTTCAACTCTCTTCTTCTAGACTCCAGCTCCTTCTTAGTGTTGCCATCTTCTCCTCTTGGAGTTCTATCATATTCTTCACTATAATTGCCATCACTTTGGGCTAAGTTCTCCACAAGCTCTAGGCCTTCATCTACATCCTTTGATAGGAAGTTTCCATTGGAGGCAGCATCAAGCAACATCCTGATCTTAGGGAGAGCGCCTCTGTATAAGGTTCAGAATAGTGAAGCTTGTGAGAACCCATGGTGAGGGCACTGAAGTGTGTACCCTTTGAATCTCTCCCATGCTTCACCAAAACTCTCACTATTCTTCTGAGCAAAACCAGAGATCTTATTCCTGATTCTAGCAGTTCCTGAAGTAGAGAAGAACTTTGCTAGAAAAGCTTTCTTGCACTCATCCCAGCTGGTGATACTTCCTTGAGGCAAGTTTTTCTCCCATTGGTGTGCTTTGTCACCAAGATAAAAAGGAAACAACCTCAGTTTGAAGCCATCTTCACTCACTCCATTGATCTTGGATAGTGAGTAAACTCTATTAAAGTTATCCAAGTGATCCAAAGGGTCTTCAAGTGGCAACCCGTGGAACTTACTGCTCCGAACCATTGAGATCAATCCAGATTTGATCTCAAAGTTATTGTTTTTCACTGCTGGAGGAATGATCCCTGTGCAGTTGTTGTACGCGTTTGGGGCGTCACCAGCTCCAATTGGTCTGATTGGGTGTGCGCCATGTGCTGGTCCTCTCTGACCTTGTTCACTTTGGAATCCCTGCTGTCCCTGAACTCCAGCAACTCCATGAAATCGATGATCATCTATACCATGCTCCATGTTGAGCTGATAAAACATTTGCAGTCTCTCTCTTTCCCTTATAGCTCTTAGTGCTCTTTCCACTTGCAGAATGTTGTGTTCATAGTCCAAAAGATTTTGATTGCCTTTAGACCTCAAGTTTATGCACCTATAAGCAGAAGAGCAGCTTGAGAATCAGTAACAAACAGAAAAAACAACAGCTTTGATCTTGAACAATCCACAAATCCTAATGCTTAAGATAAACCCATATGGCAACAGCGCCAATTTGATAGCAGGATAAACTAATAAGCAAATCCTAACACACTCATGTCATTGCAGCATGTAAGGTAGCAATCCATCTGAGTTCTTAAGGCACTAAGAATACAGCAAATCACTTAAGTCAAGCTAGATTCAATAAAGCAGTTGTGATCAAGCTAAACAAGTCTAAAGACTGGACTAAACAAAGCAGTAAATTCAGATATATGAAGTAAGGATCTAAGATGGAGGTTATCGATTAAAAGGGGATTAGAACCTAACAACTGATGCTTCAAAATCATTCAAACAATGCTATCTTCTAAGCATAGGATTAACAACTATAACTAGCTCAATTCCTTGACACTAATCATTTTTCTAAGCACACATTTAAGATAAATCCCTTTACTTAAACACATGACCAGCAAGCATTCAGAACAGAACTCTAATCATATAAAGCCAAAATGTACCTTAGACATCTAATTCCTTAGGCTAAGCATATAAATCCTCTAAGAGACTCTAAGCAGCATTTCATCAAACACTTACCAGGTGCAAGAGAAAGCCAAGATACTAAACAAGCCTGGCAAAGACTAATCTAGTGTTAAGTACATCTAATAGAGAGAAGACTGTCATATCAAGCACAAGACATCACTAATCTAGTCATAAAACCCCTCTAATCTATCCCATCTCAAACCCTAGATAAGACTACTCACTAGCCATAGTCAAAACCACAAATTCCAAAGAGAAAAGATGGTTAAGCATGATTAGGAAGCAGAATAAACAAGAATATATCAAAGGCAGATACAGAAATTCACTAAATCAAACTAATTCTTACAAAGCAAAGCTGAAAAAGGAAAGGTTTTTAGTGCAAGAACAGAAGAAAAATAATAAGATCCAAGTTGCCTAACAATTTTAGGACTTTAGTATTTATAGAGAAACAAGAAAACCCCTAGTAAACCAAGATTAAACCGAAAATAAGCGGACTCGGACAGACCATATCGACAGTGAACATCGATACACAAGTCGACATCATCTCTTCTTCTAGGTTGTATCGATGTCTTTAGGTCGATATGCACGTCGATACAGAAGGCTTCCAAGGTTTATCGGTTTGGTCTCGAGGGTGTGAAGTCGATACAATCGCCCTTTAGTTATGGTTCATCGATCAAGCAAGTTGATATAGCACCTTGGTATTGTCCTGTCATGTGTATTGGTTTGAGACGTCGATACACTGCTCGATATGGACTCCATTCTGCTGCATCGAGGTGTCTAAGTCGATATGCTTCCTTCACACTATGCCTCTCTCTGTATCGATGTTGAGGCGGTCGATACTCCCATCGATATGCTCCGTATTGATCACATGATGTCGATATCACCATCGATATTGGTCCATCCGCCTTTTTCTCTTGCCTTGCTCCATTCCCAGCTCACACCCATTGCTCCACATGACCTCCACTCCTTTAAGTACTTGAATAAAACTCCAAATGCATGCAAAATGCAATGCAGCTCCTAAAACTACACTAACTCCTAAATGTATGCAAATGGGACAAGAAGAAGCAAAATATGCATGTTTAGAGACTAAAACTAGTGATGAATGCAAACTAAAATGGTATAAATAATGTAGATATCAATACTCATCAGGCCCTTGTGATTTATTTATCGGCATTGCAAATAAAACAGCTTTCACCTATTCCTTCAATACTATTCGCTACAGTAGCTCACTATCAGTTACGTCATAATCGAACTTAGAAGATCCCGAAACTTTTCCACTGCAATTCCTGAAATTCTTTCAATCTTATGAGATAAGAACTCATGAAAATAACTCTCAAGCACCTCTTTTATCTCTTCTTTTGTATCAACCATTGGATCATCCTCCCTTTGGACTACACAAATTGTATTTATGAATTTTTTGATTATTGCGGCCTGATTAAATGACTTATTGTCCCCATCTTTTGTATAAGACTTTTTATGTTTTGTGACTCAATTATTCATGAGTCTTGAATCAAATCATTGCAGCACAAGAGGTTATCAATCCTTCATGAGGATAGTGTAGAGAAGATGCAGAAGTTTGTTTAGCTAAGCCTAAAATAGGGGTTTTAAAGAGCTTACACTCAACAAGGAAGTAAGTGCAAGTAAGTGATCAAATAAGTAGACTAAGAAGAATTCTAAAGCATGAGATTTATACTAGGCAAGAATAAATTCAGAGCAACCAAAACAGAGCAATAGAGATTACTAAGAAATAAAATGCCAATGGTCTCAAGATGAGGAATTTGGTACTAGGATGATTCTAGGATGATCAATGGTGCTCAAACAACAATACAGTGCTAATCTTTAGGCATAGAATATTAATACAAGACTAATCCAATCCCTTGGCAATAATCCATGTACTAACTACACCCTTAACCCATTTTCAATGGTGTAAACACAATTAACAAGCATTAAGATTCAATTTTACAAAGCCAATAAACACCTTAGACAACTAATCCCTTAGGCTAAGAATGCAAAATCACTTGATCAACTCACTCAGGAATTTCAGTAAACACTTGCAATATCAAAACTCCTATGAACATGATTACCTTTCCAAAGGCCAATATAGCATTAAGAACATTAAAAAAGTACAGATATTAAAGAATTAAGCTTTAGACACCATTAACCAACCATCAAATCATCCTAATCAACTCCATCTCAAAACCCAAGAAAACTACTTACTAATCATACTTAGAACTATAAAAATCTAGTTAAGCATGATTAGAGGATGATAAACAATCAAAGACAAGTACAAAACTTTATTAAAAATGATCCAAGATCAACTTGTTTCTTAAAGAGATACAAAGAGAGAGTTTTCGGCTGAAGAGATAATAAAACTTGGATAAAGAAAAAGTTCTTAGGTTTAGACTATTTATTGGGAAGGATAAAAACGACCAAGTCAACATAAGGTCAACCCTTGGATTGGCCTATACCGAGCAGGACAAGAAGTAACCCTCGTCTGTAATATAATACCAAGGGTATGATCTTATAAAACCAGTACTATGGAGGAACAAGTAGCTGGCCACACGGCACTCTCTATCTAGATCCAGTACGTGAGGGATGGTACGATGGGATGGTGATCAAGCAACTGGCTAAACAGCACTCTTTGCTCAACCAAATGAATGATAACGAACAATGGATCGAGTTGACACCCACACGGTTGATGTTAAAACCGTGATAAGTCAAATGAACTCAAGAACAAGGGGGTAACCATGCAATGCTCTAGAACTCGGTGGCTGCTCTCTTTTTAGAACAAAGTGCTATCTTTATTGATAATAGGGTAAAACAAGAACTACAATGTCGCATATGGGACTTTATTAATAGCCCTTCGACCTTGGCCTTCGAGGGTCTAAAAAAAATAAATGCAAAGACCAAAAATACAAAAGAAAAATGACAAAAATATTACATGGCTTAACTCTAAAGATCCTAGAAAGAAACTAAGAAAAAAGCCCTACAAAACAAAAGGAAAACACAAGATAATATGAGAATAAATGACACAACCTTACTGTTGCCTCTTGATTAGTTCCTAGCCGAATAAGGTAACTAATGTCCAGCATGGTTTCCCTTGGTCATTTTGAGCCGGTGAGATAATGAACAATGTTGGGTCGGGCCTAGCTTTGAGGAGGGGCCATTCGTCTAAGCTGGAGTCTATCTTGCACTTAGCTGGGCTTTGGATGTCTTGAAAACACTCTAAGTGTTAGCCCATTTGCTCGTTCAGTCCTTCGGTACAAAGTCCCGTACTGCTCTCGACCGTGGTACGGGGACAGTACGTAATGCTGCTGTCCATGGTACAAGGGCAGTACGTAATGCTGCCGTCCTGCTCTGTAATGTTCTCATCCCGTCCTATCATGCTCTCGTCTGTGGTATTGATAACGAGCCGTTTGAGCAAAAGGTTGATGTCCTCCATCCTCTTAAGGTTGAGAAGGCTCTCCACAGTTTTTTTGAACTCTTCTCTCATGGTCCTTGTACCAGAGCGAGTCCTTGGTGGTCTGTACATGATGGGCATCTTATGTTCATCCGTATTGAGGTCCTCATCAGTATGTGTGTGTGGTCGGTGTGATCCGGGATGCTTCGCAGGATATGTTGGCTTGGCAAGGTTCTTCGATTGGTATACAGTTTGGGATGCACCGGGTACGACACAGAATGGCCCTCCTCAGTATACAACACGGTATGTCCTGAAGCTCCTTGTGGCGATCAGGTTCATCGGGGTACTGACATCTCTGGTCGGTACAGTCACCACTGTAGAGGGTCGTCAGTGTATGACAGGTCCATCGTCGGTATGATCGCCTTCGAGGAGAGTCCTTGACCTACAGATGCATACCTGGCCGGTGTGGGTTGTACCGTGGAGAGACAGAGGTGCCCTCCAAGGTGCATCTGCTCGGTATAGGCCTTCAATGACTTGAACGACTCCTCCTACCTCAGCTTCCTTTCACCATTTGATGAGCCATTCTCCTAATGTCTCTTAGCTTCTCAAAGACCTGAAAACATAAAAAAAATGCAAGCATGTATACAATCCTATTTTAAATGCAAGCTAAGTCTAATTTGGATGAATGAGAGACACTTTGGACAATCTAAATGATGAAAAGAGATGAAAACTACACTAAATGAGGTCTTAATATGGTGAAATAATGCAAGCTAGCAATCTCCTATCTGCATCCAATGAAGCTTTGATTACGTAAAAACTTATCCTCTAGATCAGCCAGGCCTTGCCTTCATCAAATGCATGTGAATGCTTCCATTGCAGTCGTTTCCGTGTTCAAAAGGGTTTTTGTCTGACATTCACGTAGCTTCTCATAAGCTATATTTGTTCTCTTTGATAAATTACTGAACTGATCCTTACTCAAACTCTTAAACATCGATTTTAATCCCTTCAGTTTCATCATAGCCGAAATAAAGCAGATGTGGAGTTGTATAAAGGGCCTGATTCTCTATAAAAATTCTCCATTAATGGCATGAATCCCTTTGAATTCGCCAAAGCATTTGTGAACTTAAATAGGTTTCTTGGTTTCATCAATTGCTCTATAATTGTATACGACATCTTTGGTGATCTGAACATCCACTAGCTTCAAAAACATAGTATGATTGTGGGTTGGTAACATGCCAGTGATCATTCATAAGAACTATGTCTAGCGTTTTACATATCAGACCTCCATCTCCTTTGTAACACTAGGTGAAAAGAGGATCATGAGTTTTCATCAGTGGAAGAACAGTAACAAACTGTGTTTTGGAAGTCATGTATTCCTAGACGAGTAGTTGATGAAACCATAAAATTTGAATGCCCTACTTCCTCAAGAATTTCATTAAAATCACTGAAAACTAACCATGGTTTATTACAGATCATTGGTGAATCTTGTTGGTGTATTAAATCTGCCCAAAGCTCATTTCTCCTTCCTACAAAATTGGACGCATAAGCAAAATAATAAAATAACTCATTCTCCAATCTATCCAGCAGAATTGAGCATGTGACCAATTGTTCACTTATAAAACATGGAGTAACTCGCACTTGAGGACCCTAAACGACCTACATTCTTTCTTTTCTATTATATTCATAATTTGATAGATAAGGTCAACCTTAAAAAATTGAAGAAACAATTCTGGATGTTTTGTTTCTTTGACTTGCATCTCAAATAAGCAACAAAATTGTAACAAACTTTTTTTTAATCTAATTCTAGACCACATAATGCTTAGATAATTTGTTGAATCCTTTTACATTTCAGAAAAAAACACGACATTAATTATTTTTCTGGTGATCCTTTTGTTCAAACCGCCAGGGGTAATACCCTTAGCTCTTTGATTTGCGGGACTCTTAAGAAATCGATGATGATCCTTTGAGTTTCGAGGCAGCATTTGTTTGGCTATAGCAGCAGCTACTTTTCCTTCTTTCTTACTTTCCTTTGAGGGTGTTATATCGTCTTTTGTGTCACCAGATTCTGATACCTCACTATCATTGTCACTTAAAGTTTCCTGGTTTTCTTCTAAATGGGTTTCTTGAACCTCTATATCAAAAATTTTGTTTGCTACACTTATCTCCAAATTTTCCTCCTCTTTCTATGTTTCACTTAACACAGAGAGTCTCAAAGGTGATAGGATCGATACATGTCCAAATTTCAGTTGCTTAGTTTTTTCCGTGGTACGACCACCCTTACCCAAAGACATTGTTTTCCATTCTTGATATATCTATTATTTATATTATATTAGTATGCATTCACTACTAGTTTTTGGTCTTTAAACATGCATTTCTTACTTGTTCTTATCCCATTTGCATTTATTTAGGAGTTAGAGTAGTTTTACGTGTTGCATTGCATTTTGTTTGCATTTAGAGACCAAGTGGAGCTTTGGATATGAGCTAGGAGCGGAGCCAAAAGGAGAACAAGGGCAAGAGGGCCAATACCGAGCAAGGTATCAAGCAAAACTGCACGATATGGAGTGTACTGGTCTGTATATCGACCAAGAGTCAAGACGATACACGAAGCATGAGCTGTATCGACCAACGTACCGGGGTAGCAAGCCGATACACTGGAGACAGGATGTGTACCGAGCAACATATCAGCAGGCCTACATCGATACACCGGAGACAGGACACACATATCAGCTAGAGTATCGAGGAAGGGAAGCTGATCTGTCTTAACTTAGGCGATCGTATCGAGCAACGCACCTAGCAGAGCCAAGCCGATATAGCCAGAAGGAAGTCCATATCGAGCAGTGTATCGACCAGGCCATGCTGATATGGGTCAACCGAACCAGCTTAAATCCAGTTTATTGTTGGTTTACTAGAGGTTTTCAGAACACCTATAAATTTATAAGGTCTTAAAATCATTAGGCATCTTATCTTTTATTGTTCTAAGTCTAAAACCTTTCTCTTTTGAGTAAACTTTGTAAAAATCTTGGTTTGTTTAGTGAATTTCTGCATTTCTCTTAATCTTTTCTTATTCAATCTACTTTCTAATCATGCTTAGCCATTTTTTCTCTTTGGAATTTGTTGTTTTAGCTATGACTAGTGAGTAGTCCTTTTTAGGATTTAAGATGAGATAAATTAGAGGGATTTTAGGATTAGATTATTGATGTCTTGTGCTTAATATCATTTTTCCTCTCTATTTCATGTACTTAGCACTAGGTTAGCCTTAATAAAGCTTGCTTAGTATCTAGCTTTCTCTTATGCCTATGAAGTGTTTGATGAAACTCTGATCTATCACTTAGAAGATTTATCTATTATAGCCTAAAGGATTATCTGTCTAGGAAATATCTTGGCTTAATATAATTGGTGTTGCTTGCTTGTTAGCCATCTAATCACTAATAAAAATTAGTTCTTGGTTAGGTTGTTAGCAAATGGATTTTCACCAAGGGATTGAGTTAATCTATTATATTTAAATTATATGCCTAAAAAATAGTATTGTCACATGTTTTGTGAAGCATCATTAGTCTATTTTAAACCCTTTCTACATCAATAATCCCATCATGAATCCTGCTTTACTCTATTTGAATAGCCTATTTCGAAATTGCCTTTGTTTAGTCTTGTTAGTTTGATTGCTTGAGTTTGATCACTATTGTTTATTGATTTGGTTGAGTTAGACAGTTTGCTATATTTCTAGTGTCTTATAACTCCTGCTTAGATGGATATCTCATATACTACAATCACATGAGTGTGTGGGTAATTGAAGTGGTAAAAACCATGCATCAATTCTCCTTCCTCCTCCTCTTCTTCTGCAAGATTAACAGATTTCTCTGGATTCAATACAGCTTTTTTTTGGATAAAACGCTTGTAGCAACAAGTTCAGTTTGTGTCTCTTTCCCTTAAGATTGTTCTCCATTTGGTGCTTTACTTTGTTTAACTCTCTGGTTCGGCTGGCCTGCTTTCACTAAACAAACCGTAGAGAGATGTCCCCATTTATCGTATGTCAAGCATTTTCGGTAGTAACCATGGATATGAAAACTCCACCGAAGTATCATTTCCTTTCTAGTTGAAATTCATATACTTCGATAGTTCCTTAAAAAAGATCAGCCTTAACAAACACCTTACCTAACTTGAATTCCAATTGAGCCGTGTCCAGATGTTATCTGACCGGTTCTCCTACTACACTTGTTATAAAACTGTCCCTTCCAAGACAATATATCCATTGGAACGTCTCTCAGAGGAAAATCAACTTTACTTCTCGCAAAGCCTCTTTCATAAAAGGCCACCACTTTGGCATCACCATTGGTTTTGAGAAAGATTTCACATACCACGCCTGAGAACCCTGTTACGAGTCATCATGTTTGCCAACCTAAAATTCATTGTTGTTGAATATAATTGATGATATTAACATTAATCATCTGCAATTTATATCGTAGGGCCCAAATTTTATTGACTATAGAGTAAACTTTTGCCACATGTGAAGCTGTAACTAAGAACGTACTAATCAGAAAATCCTCCGATAAAGAAGATGCATCCTAAAAAACTGCATCTAGAACTTTAACCGTTTCTACTCCATCCTTCATTGAAAATTTTAATTCATACTTAGTAAGAGCCTTTTTAGATAATTGTTGATTTGTTGTTGCCTCTTGATTCATAGGTAACTCTTCCTTCCCTTCTGTAACCGCCACTACACCATCCTCTCACGGAAAGAGAGAAACCAACAGCGGCGTAACCATGGCAAGGAAGAAAAACCAAAACCCCAAACGCCTTTCAGATCACCCTCTTAGCGAAACACATCAATTTTCATTTAAAAAAAAAAAAACAATTATGTTTTGTTCACACACATTGATTTCTGATGTTTAATTAATTGTTCTAAATTTTATATGTACATCTGAAAGAGATATGTCATTAACTTTATTTTTGTAAAACGATAATTTTTTGGTGAAAAGATTATTATCTTATAATAAATAAAGTATTTTTTGTGACAACTTATAAAAAATATTATATTTATTATAAATTTTAGATGATGTTTATATTATTTAAACCATTAATTTTCAAAATATGTAGAAAATGAAAATTAGGAAAAAAAAAATCAACTTCGAATCAATGTATGAAATAAATTTAATTATTTTATTTTGTTCGAATTTTTGAAATTAAAAATACTTATACTTCTTACGTGCTGACAAAAAAAAGTACTTATTACATATGTTGAAAGTAGGTGACTGACATGCATTGTGTGCAGACTATAAAACATTTTATATGTCTAATTATGATTAATATAGTATTGTTAGAGATGAGATTCGTACCATCTCGAAAAGCCCGACATAAACTCAGGTCGGTCCACTTTGGAAACACAAACAATATTCAGGTCGATCAAATAAATGAAAGTCTTCCATTTATTAGACTAAATCCGGAAAAATCAGAAGATTGGCCTTATCGGCAAGAAAATTTTCCTATTTAGGATATATAAAGTAATCTCAAGAAGACCGACCTGGTCGGGTATAAATATAAAAGCTATTTGAGACATCCAAAAATATTCTCTCGAGACCTAGGGCAAACTAGCAATATTATTGTTCTTAGTTGTGAGCTTTTATTCATATTTTAGGTTGGCGTTCTTATTCCGATGACCTAAAACCACCGTATTTCTTTCAAGGTCTGTCTTTAATCTTAATAAAGATCTCTCTTTAAACCCACTGACTCTTGTTCTTTTATAAATCGAATTTGAGTTATCACAGTTGGGGCCGTCTGAGAGGAATAAGAGACTAAATCTTTAAAGAAAAGCAGAGCTTGAAGATGGTTGAGACACCCATCGATCCTGATACCACCGCTCCCTCCGGAGACAACACCCAGGGCCGGCTCGTCAACCCAATCACCGGACAACTCGTGGTTGACCAAACCAATCTACAGACAGGCGATGCGGCCGTTGTGCGAAACACATCTGGGGCGAATCAGGTCAGACAGACTACTGGAGTGAACCAGGCTGGACAGACATTTGGGGCAAACCAGACCGACCTGCCACAGCCACCTCCCATCGACATGGCCGGTCTCATCAGATCGGTTGCAAACCAGCTACAGCAAGGAATGGATGCTCGGTTTGATTCACACCATGACAAACAGGTTGCTTACCAAGAGGACCTAGATCGGCTCCTCAACGCCAGGGCTCATACCCAGGAACAGGCCGACCTCCCCACCCCTCGACACCAGCCAATCCGCAAGCAGAGAAACCCAAAAACCTCGAGGCTGGTCAATAATCTGTTCGACACCACACCAGCAGACGAACTACAGAGGGCATAGGTGGAAGGATCTAACGCCTGTTCGTCGTGAAACACCACGGGAGCCGCTTTGACGACAGCCTCTGAGCTTGATTTTCTCCAACGCCTTGACGATATAAATACCAAGGTCCACAAAGCAACGACCTCCGCCCTGGAGCTGGATAAAATACTCCAACAGACGCAGCAGACATCGTTCACATCGGCCATCACAAAAGCTCCTCTCAAGGACATAGGACGGATGAAGCTACCTCCCAGTTATACTGGAACAACCGTGCCGATGCGACATCTGACCGTGTTTAACGCAGTTATGGGATGAGCTCGCTTTACAGATGAATAGCGGGATGCATGTCTCTGCCAATATTTCGTAGAATCGCTCTCTGGAAGCGCCCTTAGCTGGTTTTCGCAGCTTCCCCCGAATTCCATTGACACATACAAGGAGCTTACGAGTCGTTTTCTGAAATACTACTCGATCTACATTAAAACAGAGTCTACAGCGCTCGACTTATGGGCCGTCCAGGGTGACACAGAACCGTTACACGACTATATCCATCGATTCCGATCCATAGTTTCCTGAGGCAGCTTGTCGGACGAACTCTCTCTCAACATCTTAACCAGAAACCTGAGAGACGACCAGTCGTACTGCGAGAGACTGTAGACTGGCAAAACCAAAACCCAAGAGGATGCCTTACATAAAGCAAACGGCTACATCAGACTCGAGGAATATAAGGCGGACAAAACCAAGTTGGCCGACGAGAAATCTACCCGTGATAAGAAAAATCGATCCTCGAATCAAGATAGCCATCAGGAACCTCGGCAGCATTATGATAGAGATGACAGGAGCCACAGGAACATCAATGCCGTCGCTCGACAATCAAACTGGAACACCTGGGATCGCCAGAGCGCTAGGGTTCCCAAGAGTAAGAAACCATACTGTACTTACCACAAAGCACATGGTCATCACACGGACGATTGCCGCACTCTCACGACACTCTTAAGGAAAAAATGGGAAGACGGCGAGTACAACGTGCTGGAACCCCGTAGTCTATCGCGACGATCTAACAATAATCAGGATAGACGACCTGATAATTATCAAGATCGTCCATCTGCCAAGCGCGAAGGGAAGGAAGTGAAGCAAGATCGGGAGAACAATCATACACCCCCTGACCTCACCTAGACGATGGATCAACATGATCATGGGCGGACTCCTCTCGTGCTCCGACCCCATCAACTCAACTAAACGGCATGAGCGAAAGGCTGCCAATCCACCGCTGGACGCCCTGCCATTATTCAAAGATGGTATCCCGATCACATTCACCGAACAGGATGCACAGGGTATAGATCGACCTCACAACGATCCCCTCGTTATCTCACTTTGGCTCGGAGAAGATGACGTTGCCAAAATCCTAGTCGACACGGGCAGTTCCGTCGACCTGATCTTCATGAATACTTTGCGAAAGATGAGCATCACTGAAAGAGACATCAAGATCGCAGAGTCGCCACTCACGGGATTCTTTGGTGATTCGATCTCGACGATCGGTACGATAATGTTGCCCGTTACCATCAGAGGAAAGTCCGTGACTGTTAAATTCGAAGCCATTGATCGACCAACGATCTACAATGCTATCCTGGGTACAACTTGGTTAAACACCATGCGAGCTGTCCCATCCTCCTATTACCAGTGCATCAAAATGCCGATCAGAGGCCGCATCTTCACCATCCGTGAAGACCAGACGGTATCTCGGCATTGCTACATCGACAAACAGCGCGTCCTTAACGCATCTACGTTCGTCATCGGCAACAGCAAGACTTTGATCCACGAATAGTCTATCACGAGAAGCCGAAAAGCGATCTTGTTACCCAAGTCAACATCGACGGTGCTCATCCCGAGCGTTGTGTCGGCATCGGCATGGAGCTTTTGCCAAGTATGCAGGATGAGCTGATCACTTTTTTTTGGGAGAATCTCGAAACATTCGCATGGTCGATGACCGACATGAAAGGCATCAGCCCTCAGATCACCGATCACGAACTACACATCGATCCCACCTTTAAACCGATAAAAAAAAGCGACGAAAGCTAGGACCGGAGCGAGCGCAGGCCATACACGACGAGGTGGATAAACTACTTAAAGCTGGATCAATCGCTGAGGTGAAGTATCCTGAGTGGCTAGCTAACCCATTAGTGGTCAAGAAGAAGAACGGAAAGTGGCGAGTCTGCGTAGACTTCACAGATCTCAATAAGGCCTGTCCCAAAAACAGCTTTCCACTCCCTCGTATCGACCAGCTAGTCGAAGCAACCCAGGCAATGAACTTCTCTCTTTCATGGATGCATTTTCAGGATACAACCAGATTCTCATGAATCCGGACGATAGTGAGAAAACCACATTCATCACGGACCGAGGAACTTATTGCTTCAAAGTCACGGACCGAGGAACTTATTGCTTTTGTGTCTTTTGTAAACTTTTTATTTTTGCATTTACAGTAACATATAATTGCAAATGTAAAATTTATATTAAATAATAATTAAATTCTTATAAAATGTTTTGAATATTATCTATATAATACTTTCTTTTTCTCTTTACATAACATAATCTTGCCAATATATATATATATATATATATATGTATTAAGTATACATTTTTCTTTGACCTATTGCTAAGTAAACCAAAATGAATTTTACCATATTTATTTATCCTAAGAGCGGTGAGGTGGTTGGTATAAAGATTTTTTTAAAAATATACATTGTCTAACAATTAAAATTAAAATTAGAGTGTAATCGAGGTTAACAAATTATACACGATAAATTTGCATACGTGTTTGACTTCTACACAATTAATATTGAAATCTACACACATATTTGTAAAAAAAATAAAGTATGACTTTGATGTGTTAAAAGAAAATAACAAAGTATATGTTTTGTAATATATCTTTTTATAATGTATGGTTGATTTTTTTTTAAAAAAAAATATATAAGAAGTATATTTATGCATGTAGGTATGAGTTAGAAATAAGTGAATTATAATATTTAGGTGTTGGTAAGTTTTTTCTCGTATTTTTTGTAAATGTGCTTAATATTTTTACACGATGCAGCTATTGGTGTTTAACAACAATCACGAAAATGGTTTCTATCGTTTTATATTTAATCAAAGTTTTTTATTATTTCAGCGGTTGATGAAATATGGTTTTTTCAATTTGTGAATTCATATTTTATAAAATTCTCCGGTAGCTCCCCGCAAATTTCTTCGTCAAATTTTTTATAACCCGCAATCGCTTGCTTCCACAAACTTAATCGTTTAAACCAATCGGATTTAAACTTATATGGGTGTTGGGCCGCAAAACATACGCACGGCCCATGAGGGTCCAACACGTGGGCAAAGAATGCCACGGGAATTCGAGGCGCATTAGTACCCAACCCGGGGAGCGTGGAGGTCCGAACCCGAGAACGACCCGGAACCAGGTATTTTCTATAAAAACCCACTCCTCTCAACAGCAAGGAGGAGGAGACATCTAGAACCATAACTTCATCTTCTAGCATCATTTTCAATAACAGATCGCTACCTTAAAAGCCTTATTAGGATCCTTTCGAACCGGTAAAGCGTTCCATACTCAGTCCTTCCGGTAGACTCAATACGCTTCGTCCAGTCACGTGTTCCTTTCTAACTAGAGCGTCGGAGCGTAATCGGAAGGGCAAACCCTTTCCCATTACCCAAGATCACTTCCTTCTTTCTTGACGTTGCAGGCTAGCCCATCCCCCCAGAGTTTGAATCTCCCCTGCAGTACACGATAACCAAACAGATCCCTCTCTGTGGCATCCTGAATTTTGTCCCAAACAGTTAGCGCTAGAAGGAGGGGGGAAGAACCAGCCTAATGTCGAACGAATGAAGCGATTCACCGATCCCACCGGAACAATGCATCCGAGGGGACTACGCATGGGGTACTACCAGTCAGCACCCCCCCGATGGTCCCTCCAGCCCCGACGTTCCGCCAAATGCTCGATTGCGAGGACGTTTGCCGTCTCCGAGTTGACCTCGAACAGCTGACGGAGCGGAACCACCAGTTGGAGCAACAGGCCATGAGTGCAAGCACGCCTCCAGGCCACGCCACCACGCGGCCCCTGGACGCCGACGGTCCAACGATCTCGGTTGGCCGGAACGCACTGCTCTGCCCCGGCCCGGAGCGCAGGAGACCGTTTGCAAGGTTCCCCCTGGCGGACGTCATTGCAATGCCGGCTGCTCACGGAACTGCGGACGCAGATCATTTTGCCCACCTGGACGAAGCCGGAGGCCGCCAAGCCTTGGACGACACCACAAACCGAGCCTCAGGACAGATGGATCTAAACCGCCTCATTGCTCAAAGGATGGCAGAGCGCATGACGAATATAGACACCCAACTGTCAATGATCCCAGGGCTACCCCGCGTGTGATCCAAGCAACGAAGGAGTCGTACAATGACTCTCCCTTCTCGAAGGACATTGCCAACATCGAAGTGCCCAAGAAATTTGGGTAGCCAAAGATGAAACCTTACGAGGGGACCACCGACACCGAGGATCACATCACGCCTTCAAGAAGGGACTTCTGAAGGGCTCCGGGCTCTACGAAGACCTAACCAAGAACGAGTGCTCCATCATGGAAGATGTCTTGAACTATGCACACAGGCAGATCCGATGGGAGAGCGACCCGGACCACATCCTTGACGCAGCACCGCGCCCCCAGGGACAACACAGATGGCAGAACCCCCCGGGGGACACTCGAACAAAAGAGGCAGTTACGTCGGTAGGACATCGAGCGGATACTCTGGGTCCCCAAGCCTACAAGTTTCCGGGGGCAGGTGGAAATCCTCCAACCCAGCATCGGGTGACGCAGCCCAAATTTAGATGGCATTTGATGAACTCGAAATTGACGCCACTCCAATGGTAATGATCGAAGCCCTAAAGACCACCGAGCCCGTCGTCAAATGGCTCCCGCTCAGAAAGAGATTCCCGGAAGACCCTTCGCGGGAACACTTCGACTATTGCGAGTTCTACAAGGACAAAAGGCATGCTACCGAAGAATGCGACGCCCTAAAGAAAGAAATCATGGAGCTCATAGGCAATGGGCTACTCACCCACCTACTCTCCGAAAAAGCATGGGCATGTCTGCTCGAACAAAAAAAAGGCACAGCTGCAGAAAAAGCCCTGGAGACTCGCGAAATGATCAATGCCATCGCGGATTTACCCCCTCAGCCAACTGCAGATCTGCCGGATCTCGACCTTGGCACTCAGGGGCAGACTCGAGCTAAAGAAAGAACCCTCGCAGAGGAGGTGGCCAGATGAGAAATACGTTTCCCAACCCCCACCGCAACCTTAGTGACCTCGATCCACGACGAGCCGCTTGTAATCTCACTCGGAATCTCAAGATTCCAAGTCAAGCGACTGCTAGTCAACACTGGAAGCACCAAAAATGTGTTCTTCGTGGACAACCTGCACCGAATGGAAATACTGATCCCAGTATGTCACCATGGTAGGGTTCAATGGCGAGGCCACGAGGTCGCTAAGGGAAATAACCCTCCCGGTAACTACCAGGCCAATAACCAAGGACACGACTTTCCTAGTCTCTAGGACACCTTCGACGCATAACGCTATCATGGGAACACCTTGGATTAACGTGAAGGCTGCCAACCCCTTGACGTACCACCAATCCCTGCGGTTCCTCACGACGGGCGGCATGGTGGAGATCAAGGGAAACGAAGTCAGCAACGCCCCTACGGATGACCCACCCTCCCACACCATCCTGTAGCAATTACAGTGTGGCGACGAGCCTCCAACCACCCCGGCAGCAGAGGAAGAGGTCGAAGAAATCCTCGCCTCAGCTGACAATCCGGATAGGAAGTTGAGAATCGGGAAGGGACTGGACACACTCCTCCAGGCGAACTTGGATTGCTTTGCCTGGACACACGCCGACATGCCAGGAATAAGCACCGAAACCATTTGCCATCACCTCGACGTCCACCCGGACTACATCCCTATCAAGCAGAAATGTCGAAAGTTCGCGGCAGAACACGACGCGGTCATCAGCGAAGAGGTCCAGAAGCTGCCCCAAGCTGGATTTGTACGGGAAGTTCAATACACGGAATGGCTAGCCAACGTCATCGTCATTGACTACTCGGACCTCAACAAGGCCTATTCCAAGGACTCCTTCCCACCCCGCACATCGACAAACTCGTGGACACCACTGCCGGGCATGAGCTACTCAGCTTCATGGATGCCTTCTCCAGGTACAATCAAATCTGAATGCACCCACCAGGCAAGAAAAAAACAGCGTTCGTAACTCCTCAAAGTACAAATTGCTATTCCATGATGCCATTCGGACTCAAGAACGCGGGGGCGACATACCAGCACCTCATGAGAAAAATGTTCACTAAGGAAATAGGGAAGACAATGGAGATCTACATCGACGACATAATTGTCAAGTCTCTCAGCCGAGACCAGCATAACACCTGAACAACTGCTTTAAGACACTCTGCGAGTACGACGTGAAACTCAACCTGTGATACAAGACTTGAAATGGGGTTCAAGTAATGCTTCCTAGAATCGTTGCTTCTAGCTTAAAAGGGTGGAGGGAAGACTTGAATAATTGAAAGTTGGTTGAGCTTGATGACCACAAACTCCAAAGGATAGACTCTTCTAACTCAAGGGCTAATCCACGCAAGAGTATAGGAGATTCTATACAAATCTTCAAGGTTGATTCCACAACACTTAGAAGAAAAGCAGGAACAGAATTTGGTTCAATAGAGATCTTTTCTTTGAAACAAAATAAACCTCCAGGGGCACACCCTCCGGGGATAACGATCTTTCCGAGATCGGCCTCTAGGGGCACGCTCTCCGGGGAACTCCCTCCGAGGATAACGGTCTTTCCGAGATCAGCCTCTAGGGGCACACTCTCCGGGGAACTCCTTCCGAGGATAAAGGTCTTTCCAAGATCAGCTCCAGGGGCACGCCCTTCGGGGAACTCCCTCCGGGGATAACAATCTTTCCGAGATCGGCCTCTAGGGGCACGCCCTCCGAGGATAACAGTCTTTCCGAGACCGGCCTCCAGGGGCACATCCTCCAGGAATAACGGTCTTTCCAAGACCGGCCTCCAGGGACACGCCCTCCTAGGAACACCGCCAGGGAACGACCTTTCCAGAATCCATCCTCGTGGAAGTCAACGTCAGTATGATGGGGCCCAACCCGTGGCTGGGAGACAAAGGAGATAAGAGCATAATGACCCTCTGTATTTTGATTCGTGTGCAGGGCGGACTTCCGAACCTCCCCAAGCGAGCTCCATAAGTCGGGGACAACTGTTGGGCCGCAAAACATATGCACGGCCTACGAGGGCCTAATGCGTGGGCAACGGACGCCGCAGAAATCCGAGATGCATTAAATGCGCCGCACCTACCAAAGAGGACCGCAATGATGGTAGCTATGAAAAGGCAGGGCAGGTCGGCAACCCATTTCCTCTGACCACACGCATGGAAGAGTCTGGGGATGGTGATAATAATGAAAAAGGACGGAAGTTAGTACCCAGCCCGGGGAGCCTGGAGGTCCGAACCCGGGAGCTATCCGGAACCAGGTATTTCCTATAAAAACCCACTCCTCTCAACAGCAGGGAGGAGGAGACATCTAGAACGATAACTTCATCTTCTAGCTTCATTTTCAATAACAGATCACTACCTTAAAAGCCTTATCGGGATCCTTTCGAACCGGTAAAGCGTCCCATACTCAGTCCTTCCGGTAAACTCAATACACTTCGTCCACTCACGTTTTCCTTTCTGACTAGAGCGTCGGAGCGTAACCGGAAGGGCAACCCCTTTCCCGTTACCCAATATCTCTTTCTTCTTTCTTGACTTTGCAGGCTAGCCTATCCCAACCAGAGTTCGAATCTCCCCCGCAGTACACGATCACCAAACAGATCTCTCTACGTGGCATCTCAAAATTTGCTCCCGAATAATGGGTATGATATAGGATGTAAAGTAATATATCTAATATTTGATTGTTATTAAAAATTATGAATTGATCTATTCCTAACTTTAATATATTTGTTAATATAAAATATAATGGATTAAAACATATACAAAACTTGATTCATGAAATAATGTTGGTATTAATATGTTAGAAAAAATATATGCATGAAAAAATTAGTATGTATAAGATAATATTTTTCAGTATTTCAAATAAAACCTAAAATCGATAAAAATTAATCTTTTTTTTTTGTCTTCTTTAACTCATATTTTTTTTCTCTTAACATTTAATAATATATTAATTAAGATCATCTTCAATGTATTTTTCTATTTTTCCTCTAAAATATAAGTAGACTTCTTTTCAACTTATTTCTTTATTACAGAAAAAACAATAATATTATTTTTTCCTCTATAATTGGAGGAAAAAAATAATAATCTTTCATCTTCCTCTAAATTAGAAGATTTTAAATAAATGTGGGTTGGAGATGCTTTAAACCAAAAATATAACCTAAGAGTTTTACATAAAACCAAAGTCGTAAAGATTCATTTTTACTTATACTTCTACTTTTTATTTATATATACAGTATTATTATAAAACGTTAGCTAAGAAGATACTTATAATTTATTTTTCTATCTGTTTATTTTATTGTTTTATTTATAATTTCGAATTCTTGCTATATAATGAGAATTTATTCATATATGATGTAAACTATAATTTTTTATTTAGAAATGAGATTTATTTAATTTTAACTAAACGAATCAAAATATTTATTTTATTTAAATAAAAATATTCAGTAAGTAGATATAGATATATTCGATAACGTATAAGTATGAAAGTGAGTTTTTAACAATTAATACATTATAATTTCTATTTAGAAAAACAACTTCACAATAGATTTATATATTTTAAGATAATAAAAAACTAAAAAACATTTAATATTAAAAAATAGAATAAAAAATTATTAAAATTTAAACATAATAGTAATGGTTTTTTTTTCTCAAAAAAAAACTTGTCTCTCAACTGGGGCGATTGTCGAAACTCATCCTTAACTTTTTTATTCATTGTTTGTTTATAGGGCCGACGGCGATCGTCGGCGGCTCTTTCTTTTTCTTTTTTCTTATACAACAATTCATCTCAATTTCTACAATCGTTTAAAGCAAAATTAATATTTTGGTCGTGATTTAAGAGAGGAAACAATACGATTGTTGTTGCAATCGTACATTTTCCTTCTTCTATGTATATGTCTCTTTCCGGAGAGTGAATTTCGCCGGCTACCAGCGTTTATGTCAGGAAAGATTAATGGCTTAACTGATTGTGTCTTCCAATCGATCTCCGAGGGCTATATATATCTCATGTGTCTGTCTCTGTTTCCTTTGTGAGTATCGGAGTGAACAAATCCCTTTTCCAATTTTTCTATTATTAATGGCAGAGAAACTGACGAGAAAAATACAAGATATCTCTCTCTGGATCGAAGATAAAATTCCTACGTTGATGTCAGTGCTTCCTCGATTGTGGGGTGTTGGTGAAGAGATTGTGGGTCGTAACATTGAGAATCAGAAAGTTCAATTCATGTTTCAGGCAAAGAAATCAATGCAGTTGGTGTTAAAGAGAACATTGTTGTCTTTCAATGCACGGTTGTGGCTTCTTCAACGGTAGAATTCTTATCATTATGAGAATGATTTAAATGGTGACAGTTCGCTTCATGTCGACTATGTTTGTGTACGTCTACTAAGGAATGTTGAATTTTCTCTAAAATTCCAATGTCTCTTCAAGTTAGGCAAAGATAATAAAAAACAAAAGTAATATTTTTAATATAAAAAAAGAAAAGCAAATATAAAATTATACAAAATAAAAGAATAAATAAACGTAATAATAATATAAATATATAAATTTAAAATTTTAATTTATAAATAACTTCGTGTAACGCGCAGGTTAATTTTTAGTTTATATAAGAAGATTGATATTTTCCAATGAAAATTATTAATAAATCTATATCTATAAAGTAACATTTTCTCTCTTCTCATGCAGCCACCTCAACATCCTAATCAGATGCCACCTCACCATTTAAATTTATAGATATAGATTGTGACATATATGTAGCCCAAATCCATGGTTCCTCTCAAATCCACCTTATATTTTTTTACTATATGGGCTTATTTAATTTATATATATCTATATGGGCCGCCGATGGTATATAAACGCTTAGCTGTATAATATGCATTGTAATATTATTATTCGATTGATATTAATAATAATATAATACTATAAATAATCTAAGAAACTTTTAACTTTATGACTCTATATCTATAAAGTAACATTTTCTCTCTTCTCATGCAGCCATCTCAGCATCCTAATCAGATGCCACCTCACCATTTAAATTTATAGATATAGATTGTGACATATATGTAGCCCAAACCCATGGTTTCTCTCAAATCCCCCTTACATGTTTTTACTATATGGGCTTATTTAATTTATATATATCTATATGGGCCGCCGATGGTATATAAACGCTTAGCTGTATAATATGCATTGTAATATTATTATTCGATTGATATTAATAATAATATAATACTATAAATAATCTAAGAAACTTTTAACTTTATGACTTTATATAAAGTGTATTAATATTACTACTTATTACATATATTCAATAGCCGATGAAATTCTGTTTAGGTTCAAATTGGATTTGTTAGTTTAATAACAATCAACAAAAATATACTATTAAACTTCCGCATTTTATACTTTTATTTTTTGCTTATTTTCCATTCGATTTCATTTTTTACCAAATTTAACTTTGGTTTTATAGTCAAACAAGTTTTTCAATTCGGGTTTCAGATTCGAAAAGCCCATTTCATAATGGGCCTAAAGTATACGGGCCAGAATTGTCACCAAAGTGTTGTTAATACTTTACATACCTTTCAAGACACTATTGAATAAGGATCCGATCTGTTATTTGGCAACTATTGCTCTAGCCCAATACAAAACCCTAGCCCAACATAAAAAATATGGCTCTTGTCATCTCCAAAAAAACCTGCAACTCCCACTCCTCCACGCTAATGACTTCATATGCGGCCGTGGCTTCTCATCTTCTCCAAAGATACCACAACAATCCGTAACGCCTACTCTAAATTCATAACGGATCACCACGATGTCCCCTAATTTACAAAGGTATTACTTTACCCTCTTCAATTCCACTGCCCACTACTCAATTCCTCCATTTAATTCTCTAGCCGATCTCCCCACATATAAATACCATACTATATCCTCATCATTTTTTCACACTCTAAATCACATATCCTTTGAACAACAATCTGATGGCAGGTGTCTATCTCCAATTCTCTGGTCTCAAATCAGGCCGTGAGGTCCAACGTGTTCTCGGTAGGCTCCTACGTTTCTGGGAGGCTCGAAATGTTAAAAAAAACTGAGAGCTCATGGGAGTCGACTTCTTTCTTCTTGACGAGAAGGTAAATCGTTAATCTGGCAAACAACATTTTTCCACCACAATACATCTTCTCTCCGTTTTTTACTTACTAATTTAACTCTCCCATTTAGTCTACATTGATGCAAGGTACTATACCCGCACAACACCTTCCCAAGTACGAAGCACTACTAAATAAAGGGATCATCTATGTTATCAGTGGCTTCGATGTCACAAAGAGCACTCCGAGATTTCATCTCACTGATTTTGACAAATCCATACGTTTCACTCACACCACTACTATGGTTCCCGTCGACGATTCCTTCTACCAGATTCCGAAACAGTTATTCCGGTTTCGTTCCCACGAAGAACTTCTTGCTTTAGCCAACACCAACAAGGACCTCCCAGGTATTCATTTGCTTATCATACAATTAGTTGTCCCCTATTCACTGAAGAACTCTACTAATAACTGGAATACCTGCAGAATATAAACAACAAAAGAAACAAAAATGGCAGATAAAAACACTACAATAACACTCAGAGATCTCCCTAAGGACATAGTCGGAGAAATATTAGCCCGAGTTGGAAGCTCATCTCGGAGACAACTTCGCCATGTTATGGAAGCGTCAAAAGCATTGGCAAAGGCAGCAAAAGACAAAGGAGTTTACAAAGCTCTTAACCTACGACTGGTGTTCCATCCTTTGGCAAAAAGGTACAGATACAAAGACCTAATGGAGAAGACACTTACCAACGGAAACATCGAAGCTCACTACATCAAAGGAATACTAGAGTACTTCCACAAAAACAACACAATCACCGGACTCCAACATCTAAAATTAGCAGCACGAGGATCCTACAGCGAAGGTATGTACCTATATGGGATTATATTGTTATCTAGGGGCGAAATGGAGCAAGGAAAAGCCTACTTGGACCAATTAGGGTGGCAACACAGCAAAACCAGAGGTGACAGATGCTGGAGAAACATCAAGAATTCATTGCATGGAGTCAGAGTCTTGCGTCTACCTGCTTACCAAGAAACAATAAGGGTTATGAAGCCAACAACTATGTGCAACCTCAACGACCTCGAAAACAGATGCCATCATTGCTACTATTACAAACAGATCGTTAAGTTTGTGTTTGTCATTTAGCCATCTACCAATTTATGCAATCACACAATCACCCAAGCTTAAGTTTTTTTTCAAACTATTTATAATTACAGTCTTTTGGACCACTCTTCAAAATACACATCACCAAATATCAACTTCACACAGAGACATCTGCGAACAAGTGATCACTCTACAAAGTAACAAATAACATACAATTCAAGATAACAGACACTTAAAATCAAAGAATTGAAACACTAGAGATATATGATACATTTCACAGAAGGATACACCAATCAACCTAACACAATTAATACATAACCAATGCAATTCTGTAGACATAACCGTTTAACAATCATCAACTTCTGCATCATTAAATTAGAGTAAAGAAACATAAACACCCGATAGAAAGATATATCACCTTCCGAGCAGAGAGCGCAAAGGATGAAAGCAATCAAAAGGGCAACGGATTAACTTTTGAGCCGACGGAAACAATTGAGGTGTTCACAACTCTCCTCCGAATCTGTAGTTGGTAGCATGAGCGACTGAATGATTATAAATCAACTTCACAGAAATAATTACAAAATGGGAGAGATGAAATAAATCAAACACAATCCACAGACACTGTAGCAAGTGAGAAAGGTCCGCCACTTGATAAAAACATAATAAATATATAATTAACAGAGGGGAGAGTAGGACAGAGAGAAAAAATTCGAGTAGAGAAAATCGAAGAATAATTTCTCAGAAAATAGATTGATGTTTCACGATCTGGGAACGGCCATCAGAGAAAAACCCATTGTACAGGACAGCCAGTCAGCCGCCACCAAAAAACATGGTTCACTAATTGGACTTCTGGGTTACCAAATATGGGCCTTATAGACCTTCACCGTTTTCACATATAGAAAACACATGTATTAAAACTTAGAAGATTCAAATTTAAACCAATTAAAAAAAATGTAAATGGAAGAATAATAAAGTTAATAAATTAGAGTTTAAAAAATATTAAGAACCCATATAAAACCGAATATTGTCCGCTAAACAAAAATACGACAAAAACTTAAAAAACAATACTATTTATTTAAAAATAATTACTAAAAATGAATTTAAAAACAGCCATATACATCTTTATGGAGAATTAACATAACAATCATAATGAAGAACAAAATGAAAAACAGAAAAAAAAATTGAAACCACGAAAGCAACATGGACATACATGGAAAGATGTACGACTACAATATTAGAAAGATTATACATATTATGAAATTAAACCATAACAATTAATATCTTATAGATATATAAAAAAATAATGTATAAATCCGCGCTACGCGCGGGTCAACCCCTAGTAAGTAAATAAAGTTAATGAAATTGATGATGAAAGAAAGTTTTTAAAATTTCACAACTTTACTATTTAATAATTATGTTTTAGCTTTTGTTTTAGATTATTTTCTTAATATAATATATTATGTATAATGTTTAAAACTATTATGTATCATGTTTAATACATAATTTCATTTCCATTACTGTGGATACAGAAATCCACACTCAGAAATTTATGTGTTTTTGTAAGGAAATAAGTTTAGAGGATTAATGACTAGATTCTCTCGAACAGATTGACAATATAAGCTAGCACTAACTGAAATAATGACTTTGATATTAATCGGTTGAATGAAACGGTTACAAAGATTTTGATAAAAAAAATGAACTGAAAAAAGCTTTGGGAGCAGTTACATAGTTTTCAGGTAGAAAATGGTGAAAAGATCAAGCCCTAGAGAAGTCCCTTAAACTAAGCCGTTCCCTTCCTTTATATAGCTCACTTCGCCAAGCTCCGAACTCCAGCGCGTATCTCGGCCACGTGCAGCAGCTTCAGCCGGAAATCTCGCCACGTGCAGCGACTTTCTCCGCGATCTTTGGACTTGTTTGAACTAGCGAGAATATGCTGTGACTTGGCTCGGATCCTTCCTTGTTTTTCGGGATTAGATCGAGCTGGAGCTCGACCTCATCGAATGGAACGTCTTGTTGTTCAAGATTGGATCGTTGAGAGCTGAATGAGCCTGGGCCGTAGAGTCAAAACCCAGTCAATTTGGCTTAGTTTGGATCTGCATGTTGGGTTTGAGTGGGCCGGATTTAGGGTGTCAAATCCTGCTATAACAATTTCCCACCAGCCCATTAACGAGAGTGAGCTCGAGCTTTAATGGGCGGCAAGATGTGACTTTTGAAAGATATTGTGTTTGATTATCCTAACGTCTTGGAGTCAGATAATCATTCGAGATCGACGGTTCAGATCTTGGAAAGGTGAACAGTTTGTCGATCGTGTGGTCGAGAATCGACCTCGAGACTGTAACTTGGCATGTTGAGATAAATCTGTTATTATCTCGTACAGGTGGACGGTCGGGATTCAGAGTAAATATTGTCATTTACTTTTCTGTTTCGGCGGTCGAGCTTCCCGGGGCAAGGTGCATCCCTCGAGAAGATTTGCATTAAATTTTGATGATGTGGAAGGTCCAGATGTTGAGAGAAAAAGTCGATCTAATGGCCTCAATCGATCGAGCTATACAGCACATCGTATCGTCGAGGTCGAATATTCGACGGTTGAGATCGGGAGATCGAACGGTCGAGATTTGCGCGTGGCGAGATTCTCCGTGATCTCTGAGGTGGGCAATAATTACTCAGATATAAAGTCCACCTTCTCCACTCCTTCTTTAACCGCATCAGTTCGTCGATTAAAGGTAACTTCTTTTCTCTTCTTTCTTTTATTTTCTGCAACTTCCATTCGCCGTTTCTCTTTTAGAAATCGAGTAGAAATCTTTTCGAATTTTTGCGTGCTCTTGCTGTTTCGAGAGCTTCTTCCCGATGTCATAAATTGTGAAAATCGAAGGTGCTTCAAAGGACTCGGTGGCCCCGGGTCCGTCGAAAATCAGCGATCAGAAGGTTTTGGATGACCTTCGCCGGGAATGCGAGATTTTTGATAACGTAGAGCTGGCAGTTCTGACGAATGTGAGATTTCCGATAACGGAGAGCTAGCGGTTCTGACGCCAACAGAGACCCCATCGAACGTCGGGCCGGGTTTCTGCTACGCATACGCGACGTACTTCCGAGACTACGGGTTGTTTTTCCCGATTCCTCGGTTCGTCTTGGAGGTGCTCGCTGACTTGCGGATGGCCATCCCACAGATATGCCCAAACCTGGTTCGGGCCATCATTGGGTGCGTCGTGCGGGCGCGGGAGGAGGCCGTTAGCTTCCGCTATTCCGATTTGCAAGCATTATTCTCCGTTAAGTACAACGCCTGCCATCCCGGGACTTTTTATGCATCCCCGAGATCGAACCGACGACTTATTGAGGAGAGTCCGGAGAAAGACTTCGGGTGTGAGAAGACGGCCTTTAAGTTCCGGATCAACGAGGCGTCGATCGACGATTTCGACTTCTCTAAACTGCCGATGAATTTCCGAGCAGCAGTTGTCTAGCTAGGCTTTATACGTTTGCTATCTTTACTTGTTTTGTTTGACTTGGCCGGCTTTCTGACCCTAGTTTGTTTTTTTCTATCAGGTCAGCTATCCAAGGCACCAAGGGATCCTGACGTCGAGCACAAGTTAGGGTTATTTAGGCGCGGAGAAGTCATCTGGAATACGTTCACGCGAGAACGAGTTCGACGAGTTCTCACTTCACCCGTTCCGGCTACGGTTTTCGCTCCTGGTAAGTTTTTCCGTTGAGCTGATGCTACGACCTTAGTTTGCCATATCATGATGAAATGATGCGTGTCGGTTTGTTTTGCTGGCAGCTGGAGTTCTTCCTCTCCGCTCTCTCCCGGCTTCCAGTTCAGCAAGCTCAAGCTCTACAATGTCTCGCAAACCGACCTTCCGCCAAAGATCCGGGAAAGCCCCGGCTGGTCCCAGCAGCTCCAGAGTAGGCTACGGGAGTGTGAAGGAGGCCCTCGAGGCCGCGCTTGCCTCGGCTGCTGCTTCCGTACCTCACCTCAGTGATGAGGGGGTTGAGCAGATGA
This sequence comes from Thlaspi arvense, assembly GCA_911865555.2. Lineage (NCBI taxonomy): Eukaryota > Viridiplantae > Streptophyta > Magnoliopsida > Brassicales > Brassicaceae > Thlaspi > Thlaspi arvense. Next base: position 14,252,844 of record OU466861.1, read on the forward strand.
TGAACCCTCAGCCCGACCCCCCTCCCAGATTGGTGGGGGCGATCTCCGTTAGCTCAGGCAAGACCCAGCAGCCCGCTGATGACCAGGAGCCCGAGTATTCTTCCCAGCCTCCCTCTAAGAGGCCGAGAGACGACGAGGGAGGTCGCGCTGCAGAGCCGCGCCCATCGGCATCTAACGGGAGTGGTGGCTCGACGGGTTGTCGGCCTTTCTATTGGAAGTTTGAGCACACCAAGGATCATCCGATCGCGGATGACTCTGAGGGCATGGCGGCCATGTGGCGTCACTTCAAGCCTGCTGGGTGCCAACTTCCAGCTCTCAAGAAAATGACCGAGAGAGAGCAGGGGGCTCTATGTGGAGATGGCGATGGCCCAGGAAAATATGAACGATGTACCTTTTTGCTTTGTATTATTTTTTTTGGTTAAGTGTTATTTGTCTTAACGCTTTGGTCCTCGATGCTCGCAGGCTGCGAAGGCTGGGAACCGACTTTATGCTTGACTTAAGCAAAGGCTGTGGGATGTCCCCCATCCGGAGGAGATCGAGGAAATGGGGAAGGTAGTCAGCAAGCTAAAGTCCGACCTTAAGGCCGCAAATACGCAGGTCGCTCGCCAGACTAAACTCCTCAAACAGTTCCGAGGTCAGCAGGCTCACATCACCGAGCTCGAGAATGAGCTGGTCGACAAGGGCGAGAAGTTCAAGGTTGCCACCAACCAGATCTTCGAAGCCCATGCTGAGGCGGTGCAAGCTCTCCACGAGGCTTCAGATGCGAAGGAGGAGAACCTCCGATTGATCAGCGAGCGTGAGGATGCTATTCGCCAAGCCAGCCGTGAGGCCCGGAAGGAGATATCACGGAGGTTCATGGAGGTGATCGAGGGCTTCAAGCTGAAGTGGGAGAGGAAGAAGGTCGAGCGCGTGGCCGAGTGTGATCTCCAAGAGTGCATCACGAATAAAGAGATGCTCGAGCAGGTCATTGCCAGGGCCACTACCATCGAAGAGGAGCTGGAGAGGGTGAAGAAGGACGAGAAGGACTTGGGAGCGGCTTTTAAGGCTGCCCAGGTCTCAGACTTCTCGATCAGCAAGCTGAATATCTCTGTGATCTCCGAAGACTTGGTAGCTATGGATGTTGACCTGGCTTCAGGCGCGCCCGTTGGTCTTAATCAATTCGGTACGAATGTGGAGGAAGGAGGTAGTAACGAAGCGAGGAGGGAGGACGAAGATGAGAAGGCGGGTGGTTAGCTCGACGGCTGGCCGTGGCTTCTTTCTCTTTTCCTTCCTCTTTAAATTTATTTTTCAAACATGGTTGCCCGACGGGGCTTTGTTGCTGGTTTCTGTGCCCGGGACGGCTTTAATCCTTTTTATTCTTGAACTTATCTGTGCCCGAAAGGGCTTCTGTTTAATGCAATCAGGCTTTATGCCTTAGATTTTGTTTATATTTATCTCTTGCATTTGTTTCGTTCGAGTAGGATATTTGCTAAGTCGTTCAATAACTTAGAGACGTTGACTAGGATTATCGAACTCGAGGTTCATATCGCTAGTCGTGAGGTCGGTGCTCGAGCTACTAGCTGCGAGTTCGTTGCTTGATTTGTCGGACTTTGATAAAACGATTAGGTCGCGGATGGTGATCCGTTTATCTGAGAAAGTGGCTAAGTTTTTTAGCTCAACGTTTTGTTAGTTTTTAGAATATGGATCGAACTTCTTCGCGGTGAAGTTTCGGTGTTCGAGGTGGAGTTTTGCTTTCTTTTGAACTAGGCATTTCTCAGTTTCGGCTTTGAGATGGAGAAGGGGGTTCGATTTTATTCTGAGTTTCCAAACATAGGTTTAAGTCGTCCCTGACGAACTGCAAGCTGCGTTGGGCTCGTCGGCTTGAGGTCCAGAGCTCCGGCTATGGTTGGGGTCGAATTGTAAGTCTGGCTGCACCTGTGAAGTGGAGTAGCACTCCAAACTTATTTGATTTGCGAAATGAGAGATGTGTACCTTGTGTTGTTTGGAAAGGCATCTAGGATAGGTGGCTCCCCCCCCCCCCCCCCAAAGAGTGAGGAACGTGTGTGCTATAGCTTGCTTATGTCGAGGTGTGGGAGATTGGGAGTGCTTGGACTTCGAGGTCGGTTAGATAGGACTTTACCCTCTCCCCTCCCCACCTCCGAACGAGTGAGTGATGTGTGAGCTTGAGCTTGCTAGTTATGAGGTGTGGGTGGGCGGGCTATGTTTTGACCTCGAAGAAGAGCGGTGGGGCTCGAGTTTGTTTAAATGTATTTCAACTTATAAATGTATGAAGAGGGTGGTCCGAACCATTTTGGTTCATGATCTGTTTTGACAAATATAATTGTTGTTGAGTAAATAAATTATTATTCCAAGTAAATTTAAGAAAAGTAGATGATACAACGTAGGTCGTCGCGCGTAGCTCGCCTATTGATGTTGTCATGCTGTGGAATAAAGATTTGATAAAAAATGATGGCTGAACTCGGGGGTCGAGCTGCCTACGTACCCCATAAGGATATCAAGCCATGACATAGTTCGATTTTGTAAAGTGCTTTTAGCGATAATACCTCTTGAGGTTCATTACGTTCCAAAGTTTATCTCGGGCACCCCGTTTCGTACTTTTGTGAGCTTGTAGACGCCCTCGCGAACTACTTCGGTGATGCGATAGGGACCTTCCCAGTTGGTTCCTAGTTTTCCAGCACCGGGCTCTTTGGTGTAATCTTGTACCTTGCGCAGGACCAAGTCTCGTACGTTGAATCTCCAGTGTTTGACCTTGGAGTTGTAGTAGCAAGCTGTGGCCTGCTGTAATTTTGGATCCTGATCAATGCTTGATTTCGACGGTTGTCGATCAGATCGAGCTGGTCCCTTAAGAGCTGCTCGTTGAGTTTGGTGTTCGTCGGGCACAGCATCCAACAAAGGCTAGGAACTGCAGTTTCGGTTGGGATCACAGCTTCCAGCCTGTAAGATAGTGAGAAGGGTATTTTGCTGGTTGCTTTGTGCAGTATAGTTCGACAAGCCCAGAGTATGGCCGATATGTGTTCGGACCACCTTTCCTTTTTGGCGTCGAGCCGTCTCTTGAGATTGCTTAAGATAGTTTTGTTCGTTGCTTCGGCTTGCCTGTTTCCTTAATTATAACAGGGTGTGGAGTAGGAGATTTTTATCTTCCACTTCGCGCAGAAGTCTTTGAAGTTTCGCGATATAAACTGTGAACCGTTGTCCGTCACGATTTCATAAGGAAGTCTGTGACGGCAAATCACGTTTTTCCAGATGAACCTGCGCACCTGGAGCTCGGTAGTTTTCTGATAAGCTTTAGCTTCTATCCACTTGGTGAAGTAATCAGTGAGCACCAGCAGGTACATGAATTGCTTAGGTCCCGAAGGGACCATCCTACTATGTCCATTGACCACCTCATGAATGGATATGGTGCAGAGATCGACGACAGTCTTTCTGCTGGAAAATGGATGATTGAGGCGTGCCTTTAACATTTATCGCAGCTCTTGGATAGTCTCTGACAGTCCGCTATAATGGTTGGCCAAAAATAGCCAAGTTTTTTTAATTCGGATGACGAGCACTCGACCTCCAGCATGACTTCCGCAGGGGGCTTGGTGAGTGTCAGACATTACAATGTAGGCTTCCTCACCGTGTACGCATTTAAGGTATGGTTCGGATAGACCTCGCTAGTATAGCTTGTCATTGAATAACACATTGTAGCAGGCACTTTTAACCTTGAGCTTTCGAGTTTCCCACTTGTCGGGAGGAGCTATTCCGTTTATGATGTACTCAAGGATGGGTACCCTCCAGTCCGCTCTGGCGACGAACTCGTCCTTGAAGGTTGATTCGTCTGCGAGTGCAGTCGGTACTGTGTGGATCGTTGATTCCTGAGTACTTTGTGAGGAGGTCGGGTTCGACTCCGCATCCTCTGATGTAGAGCTAGCTGGCTCATCCTCATCGGGATGGCTGGCTGCGTTGGATGGTCCTGGATCTTGGGACTGGCGTGTTTTTGACCGAGTTGATGGTCGCGTGGTAATTGTGCTCACACCGGAGTTTTGAGTGCTAGATCTATGCTAGGTTTCTCAATGCCTTCGACTGCAATTATTCGCTTTACCGCTGGGTCCGAGGTGGAAGCTAGAGCTGCCAAAGCGTCTGCTGCCGTGTTTTCTCCACGGGGTATATGGACGAGCTCGAAACGAGTGAACTGTTCTGCGAGGCTGCGAACTATGGTTAAGTAGGCTTCCATGCGTTCCTCTCTTGTCTCGTACTCGCCGTCGTAATGGCCGGTTACGATTCTCGAGTCGTTGTGAGCTTTGATCTCGCTCGCACCGACACCGATTGCGAGCTGGAGCCCGGCTATTAGTACTTCGTAATTGGACTCGTTGTTAGACGAGGTGAATCCGAGGCGGAAAGATTGTTCCATCACTTCTCCGGTTGGGGAAGTGAGCTGGACCCTGACTCTGGAGCCTTGTATGGACGATGCTCCGTCGATGTAAAGAGTCCAGGTTTTGGATGATGGATTTTCAGAGCTGGCTTCTGGAGCCAGCTCGACCATAAAGGCTGCCAGGACCTGGGCTTTAGCGCATGTCCTGGTCTGATATTCGATATCCCTGAGCTCGATGGCCCATTTTGCGAGGCGTCCCAACTGGCTGGGACTGTGGAGTATAGTTCGCAATGGTTGCGAGGTCATTACCACGATCTAGTGCGATTGAAATTAAGGTCGAAGTTTGCGAGCTGACATTACTACAGCTAGCGCTTGTTTTTCCATAGCTGGATACCTGGTCTCGGCATCAATAAGTGCTTTACTTACGTAAAAGATTGGTTTGTGCTTGTTGAGCTCCTCTCGAACCAGTACGCCACTTACTGCAGCTGGAGAGACCGTTGTATAAAGGTATAAGGGTTCTGCTTCGATTGGTTTAGCTAGGATGGGGGGCTCAGTGAGATAGGTTTTGAGTTGGGGTAGTGCCTCCTCGCATTTCTCGTCCCACTGGAATTTTTTGTTTCCTTTTAGGAGCTGGTAGAATGGGAGACACTTGTCGGTTGACCGTGAGATAAACCGGTTGAGGGCTGCAACTCGACCGGTCAAACGTTGTACTTCCCGAGTTGTTTTGAGAGATGGCACTTCGAGGAAAGCCGGGATCTGCTTTGGGTTCGCCTTGATTTCTCGTTCGGTTACTAGGTAACCGAGGAATTCACGTGAGGCGACTCCGAAGGTACATTTAGCCGGGTTGAGCTTCATCTCGTATTGATTTAAGATTTTGAAGCACTCCTTAAGTTGTGCGATGTGGTCTGTGTCTCTTGAAGACTTTACCAGCATGTCGTCTATGTAGACTTCTATGGTTTTACCGAGCTGGTTAGCAAACATTTTGTTCACTAGCCTTTGATAGGTTGCTCCTGCATTTTTCAGGCCGAAGGGCATTACTTTGTAGCATTAGGTACCTCGATCGGTAATGAAGGCTGATTTTTCTTGGTCCTCCGGACTCATCTTGATCTGATTGTATCCGGAGAAGGCATCCATGAAGGACAAAAGTTGATGGCCAGCTGTGGCCTCGACCAGGCGGTCGATGTGTGCAAGATGGAAGCTGTCTTTTGGACATGCTTTGTTTCGGTCGGTGAAGTCGATGCAAACTCTCCACTTTCCATTTTTCTTTTTGACGACCACAGGGTTTGCTAACCAGTCGGGGTATTTCACCTCCCTGATTGATCCCACTTTGAGTAGTCGGTCTACCTCGTCATTGACTGCTTTAGCTCGATCTGGGCCGAGCTTGCGGTGTTTCTGTCTGACGGGTTTGATGGTTGGGTCGATGGTGAGCTCGTGTGCGGCGACCTCTGTATCGATGCCCAGCATGTCCGCAGTGGACCATGCGAATGTGCTTAGGTTTTCTTTTTGAAAATCTATTAGCTCGACGCAGATTATTTCTGCGAGATCGACCCCGATTCCAATGCACCTTTCGGGGTTGGCCTCGTCTATGCACACTTGCTCGATCATCTGTTCGAGGTTCGCATACAGAGGGGTCTTTATTGTGTATTGCTATACGGGAGCATTCTCGGCTCGTAAGAAGCTGTCCATGTAGCAATCCCTTGAGGCTCGTTGGGAGCCGCGTATCGCTTTGGCTCCCCAAGGGGTTGGGAACTTGTAACATTGGTGGTATGTGGAAGCTACAGCTTTCATCACGTAGAGCCTCGGTCTGCCGAGTATGGCATTAAACAGAGCTGGGCGATCTACAACAACGAAGTCAAATATTTTTATGACCCCGCCGAGCTTAACTGGAAGCTAGATGGTTCCTAACAGGTAGGTGGTTTCTCCTGTGAAGCCTGTGAGTGGAGTTCGATCGTTCGACAGCATGGATGTTTGGTATTCCATGCGTCTAAAAGCGTCGAAGAACAGTACGTCTACCGAGCTACCGGTATCGATCATGACCCTTATGAGGTCGAAACCGCCTACAGCGATCTGACTGACGAGTGCGTTATCATGTGGTTTGTCTAGAGACAGAGTTTCGCTTTCTAGAAAGTTTATTTGGTGGTCAGGTCAGGTCAGTCCAGAGGTAGGTTTACGGTGGCAGACTCGACCTTGCGTTGATATGACTTGATCGAGTTGATTGAGTCTCGGTACATCTTCGAGACTCAGCAGACGAAGTCGATTCGCTTCATTATAGGTAGCTCCCCCTCTCTCCCCCCCCCTCCCCTCTCCCCCCCCCACACCCCCCTCCTCCCCCCCCCCCCCCCCCCCCCCCCCCTTGAGTTTGAGGTGTCGAGATTTTGACGAGCTTCTGAGTAATTTCTACATGTGTCCCCCGCAACCTTATGGAGCCTGGTTGAGCAGGAGCTTTATGGTTTTCTAGGTGCGGGCGGGGGGGGGGGGGGGGGGGGGGGGGGGGGGGGGGGGGGTGATTACTGATTTCATTGATCCACCGCAAAGGTTTAGCTCTCTGAAAATCAGGGCGATCTTTTCTCTCGCTGATGGAGGAGAGTCAGGGGTTTGGACTTCGACTTTGCGATCTCGTTTTTGAGGTGCTTTGTCGGGGTCCACTCCCCTCTTTCGGGTCAAGGTCTTTTTGGGTTTTTTGCTTTTTCCTTGGCGAGTTTTTTTCGCCAGGATTCTAGCTCGAGTTTGACATTCCTCGGTGGAATGTCTGTTTTTCTTGTGGTGTTCGCAATATTTGCTTTGGTCGAAGCTCGACTCCTTTTCGGGGGACGAGCTTTCTATAGCTTATGAATGCTGACCTTTGCCCTGCGACTCCTTTTGGGAGGTGTAACGTTAGCTTTCTTCGACCCGAAGGGTGCGAGGTGAAGCTGTGAGTTAATGTATTTTACTTCGCAGGCGGCTATTTCGTCCTCGAAGTTAGCGTATATGGAAGCGTGTTGGAGCGCGTCATCGAGTGAGTACGTAGGTCGAAGCGTGAGCTCCGCCTTGAACCTTGACTGATACCAAAGGTTGGTTTGGAGGGCGAGCAGGGCTACTGCTTCATTAGGGTTAGCGATTTTTGCTTTGATCACCTTGAATATAGCGATGTATGATCAAAGTGGTTCGTCTGGAGCTTGGACTAGCTTCCAAAGGTTGGCTTTGGTTTCTCGTTTTTCGATGAAGATCGAATATTGCTTGAGGAAAGCTACTGCGAGCTCGTTGAAATTCGAGATCGAATTTTCTTCCAGCGTCGCGAAGCATTCCTGGGCTGGTCCGACTAAGTTTTCGGCAAAGAGCCTGCAGTATCCTGCTTCTTTTTCTTCTGGGGAGAAGTTAGCTCGGATAGCCGCGAGGTTGAAGAGTCGGATATGAGCTTTCGGGTCATTGTTTCCAGTGTACTCTAGGACTCGTACTTTAGTAGTGTCTCGGAGGTACGTGTTCATGATCGAGTAAGTGAACAGAGTTCGTTGGGTCTCGAGAATTACTCGATCGATGTCAGGAGCCGAACTCGTAGCTGGGTCGAACATAGAGTTCATCTGCCGAATGGCGTAGTCGGTCTGGTTCCAGAACCTTTCAAAGGATTCGCAGTGGACTAGGTTTCTTGAGCCGACGCCGAGGTGGTTAGCCCGAGTCGGATCATTCGAAATATGAGTTCCGAGCTGTTAGTGAACTAACTCTATAGGTTGTTTGCGAATCCTGCTAGGAAGTCTCGAGCTCGAGGTCGTGTTTGGTTGTTGGCCGAACTGGGGTGGTATCTGCGAGCTCGAGGCAGAGGTCGAGGACCCAAGCCATCTCTGTCGAGGTAGCTCGGTTCCAGGTGGTCTTAAAGGTGGAGATGGATATCTCGTGTTGGGACGGGGTCCCATTTCGGGTATTCCTGGTGTTGGCACAGGCGGAGATGGATATCTTGTCACGGGACGAGGTCTCATCTCTGGTATTCCTGTAGCCGGAATATCCATGGTGACTGGTGTCTGGTTCACCGCGGGGACGAAGTTTGGTGGACCTGGAGCACGCAGAGGTGTCACATATGGTCCGAGTGGATTACTCGGAGCAGGGATCGACGAAAAGTCGAGCTGAGTCCGCGGAGGTGGACTCACATCAGATCGAGCTGTGGCATGACGCCTTTCCTGTCTTTTTAATATGATCTCCTGATCTCGTTGTCGATCGATCAGATGTGTGAGCATTTGGAGATCTCCACCAACTCCGATGTGCTCCTAGAAGCTACGAGGATCGGCAGGGAAACAGGAGCTGCTCGGCTCTGAGACGCCGAAGCTGTAGGTGGATTCTCATATCGCACCCAGGTTCGAGAGGGAGGCCTCTCGGCTGTTTGTGACTGATTACTCGTCGTTCCCGATGGGGTGACAAAGTTGATCAGGATCGGTTCCACATGGCTGGGAACGTTAGAGTTCGTGCCAGTGGTGTCGACGAGGGTCGTAACCCTGGGTTCGTTTCCGCCGTCTGTCTTGCTGACGTAACCAGTTGGAGTAACTTGATCTGGAGAGATCGTAATCGGTGAGACGTTTCCCGAGGTTTATTGAGTTGAATCCATTCCGGTTTCAGCTGGCTTAGGATCTGCTCTTGAGTAAGAGAAATCTATAGATCTTTCCCCACAGACGGCGCCAAAATGTGGATACAGAAATCCACACTCAGAAATTTATGTGTTTTTGTAAGGAAAGAACTTTAGAGGATTAAAGGCTAGATTCTCTCGAACAGATTGACAGTATTAGCTAGGACTAACTGAAATAAGGACTTTGATATTAATCGGTTGAATGAAACGGTTACAAAGATTTCGATGAAGAAGATGAACTGAAAAGAGTTCTGGGAGCAGTTACAGAGTTTTCAGGTAGAAAAATGGTGAAAAGATCAAGCCCCAGAGAAGTCCCTTAAACTTAGCTGTTCCCTTCCTTTATATAGCTCGCTTCGTCGAGCTCCGAACTCCAGCGCGTATCTCGGCCACGTGCAGCAGCTTCAGCCGGAAATCTCGCCACATGCAGCAACTTCCTCCATGATCTTCTGACTCGTTTGAACTGGCGAGAATATGCTTTGACTTGGCTCGGATCCTTCCTTGTTTCTCGAGATTCGATCGAGCTGGAGCTCGACCTCATCGAACGGAACGTCTTGTTGTTCAGGATTGGATCGTTGAGAGCTGAATAGGCCTGGACCGTAGGGTCAAAGTCCAGTCAATTTGGCTTAGTTTGGATCTGCCTGTTGGGCTTGAATGGGTCGGATTTGGGGTGCCAAATTCAACTCCAACAATTATCATATTTTCTTTAATGGTGTTTCCACATTTTAAAACATTTCGTTTTCCGTATGCATTTCCCTTTCGATGCTAAATTAAAAGGCTAGAAAACTAATCCGAAACTGGACTAAACTAGCGATTTAAAACTGAACTAAACTGGACTCTTCTATATCTATTATATAAAGAGTGAGTTGTGTTTCACAAGATAATGACAAGCACTTCTCTCCATGACACATCAGCAAAAAAAAAAAAAAGAATAAAAATAGTCCCGTGAAATCATTAATCACATCGGTCAAACAACAAAAAGTTTATCGTGAAGCGTCTCTTCCAACAATTCAATCACCCTTATCTTTCTTATGAAAAAATTGTTTAGTTGAAATCCAGAGAAGATGAGAGACTAATGAACCATAGCAGTTTTGAGTAATCTCTCAGTTACGGTGGATTTGTGTTCAGAGAAAAATAGCCGCGAGATCTCCAAGTACCTCTTCAAAGGTAAACATCTTCTCTCGAGCTTCCTTCTGCTTTGAATCTCGTTGGCTTTCATCGTGAAAAAGGGTTTATACATCGAAGACGATGGCATTGATTGATTCACTTTTTTAAAAATGTGTTCATTTGTTTGTGCAGAGGGAGTTCTCTTCGCGAAGAAGGATTTCAATTTGGCGCAACATCCTTTGGAAGGATAAGAGTTGGGGAGTTCCTCGTCGGTGACTGAATTAGGGTTACATTCATCCCACCCAAATCGAACAAGAAATGGCTCATGCCTGCGTCTCCACATCGACTTCTTCTCTCAGGTTTACAGTTGGATTCGTCTCCGCGAGTCCCAATGGCTCCTCTTTCGATTCTCCGAAGCTTTCTCTCCCTTTCGAGCCCCTTCGTTCAAGGTAGATGCATTTTCAAGTGTTCTTCACTGCAATTGCTCCCTAAATTACTGAATACTAGGTTAATTTAGGGATTTAAGAGACTGGGCGGATTTTGTTTGCAGGAAGACGAAGAAGTTAGTTAGCAACATAAAGCATTGGAAGAACTCATCTCCGAAGGCTGTATATTCCGAAGGCTTGTCCATAAGGTGAAACATGAGTTTTGAGCTGTGAATCTCGACTCTTTTGATGGTTAAATCTAAAAGTATGTTACTGTTTCGAATTGGAACACACACTAGGTAAGTTTGATGTTTTCTCCATTAGATTCTCTCTGTTCTGTTTTCGTTGGCCATGCGTGAGCGAATCTCTTCAATCACTCATGAACCATGACTCTTCGATTAACTGTAGTTTAAGCTTGTTAGTTATTAACGTATTAGATTCTCTGATGGATCAGATCTAAGTTGCATGGAAACGGGGACTGGGACCGGGACGGGAAACGGCAAAACTAAAAAATTTATAGATACGGATACGGCATAGATACGTTTATAAAAATATATAAATATATATAAATATCTATATTATTAAAATATAATAACTTCAAATGATAAATTTCAAAATAAGAAAGCACATAAATATAATATTATAAAAAAATAAAGAAAATACCAATCATCAAGCAACACATTTTCGAAATCTGGCTCATCTAGTGATAGATTTGCCAATTCCAAAAATCCCACATCTTCTAGAGAATCAAAATCATCTCCACCAACATCCCACATCTTCGTCTTTTCTTCTTCATATTGATCGGAATTCCTTGATAAAAAACGTAAATTGTTGTGGATGAAAACTAGGTCTTGAGCACGACTTGGTTTCAACCTGTTCCTTCTAAGAGAGTGAATGAATGAGTAAGTACTCCAATTGCGCTCAGCACATGAAGATGAACTAGGTTGTCCAAGTAACCTAAAAGCCAAAGTCTGCAGGAGAGGAGTTTGGGCACCAAAGTTAGCCCACCAATTCCTCGGTTCCATAGTAAACATCACCGAAATGCATGTTAAATCCTGAAAAGGACCAGTCTTCGTGGAGAACAATGCATACTTATCTAAAACCTTAAGATGATCCTCAGTATTCGGAAACAATCTTCGAAAACACTTCCCTCTCTCAATTGAGACTTCTGCATCTTTATGTGGACTAGCTCTTGCAGAATCTCCACTTAGCCATTCATCACTATAAAATCTACAGTACAGAATCAAGTTATATATATGGCAAGAAAACTAAAAGAAAGAATAAATTATATAGTTTAAAATCATATACCTCGGATTTATAGAGTGAGCTAAACAATGCAGAGGAGTGTTGTTCTTCGCCCAACGATCCACTAAGATCTCATAAACAACATTGTAGAAAGGACTTTCTTCAAACACTGGACGTTTTTCTCTCTTAAAGATCTCATACTTCACCTTCTCAATCATAGAATCCCACATCTCATAAACCAAGTGAAGACATGGCTTGTCAGTGTCACAAAACCTAATCATCTCATAAATAGGTCTTGTAAAATCTATAATATAAGACACTTGTTCCCACCAATCATCACTTACAATCTTCTCCTTAACAAAACTTGCTTTTCCCACATCATCATCTCTATAAGTAGACCACTCCTCACTTATGACCATAGCTTGGAGGCCTCTTTTGATAAGCTTCAATCTCTTAAGCATCACAATGATAGAAGCAAAACGTGTATCAGCAACCGCAAGCAATTTAAGAGGAGAGAACTTACTAAAGATTGCAAGTCTCATGCTGTGGTTCATGATGAAATGTTTGATTGCAAGTGCATCTCCATGAATTACAGTTATCCAGCTGCACTCATCATATGTTGCTTCATTCCTTTCCACATTCTTTGCAGCACAAATGTTTTTCAGAGCAAGATTAAGTGTATGAACCACACATGGTGTCCAGTATATATGAGGAAACAAACACTCAATGATCTCTCCAGCCGCCTTACAGTTTGCTGCATTATCAGTGATGATTTGCACAACATTCTGATGGCCCACTTCATTGATAACATCTTTCATCAGATCAGAAATAAAGAATCTGTTTTTCACTTCTCCAAAACAATTCACAGCCTTGAGAAAAAGAGGACCATTTCCAGAAGTAGCAATAAAATTAATCAGAGGTTTTCTGTTAGGATCGCTCCAGCCATCTGACACAATTGTCACCCTTCTTTCTTTCCATGTTGACTTCAGTGGAACTAATTGATTCTCAACGTTGCTTCTCTCTTTCTGAAGCAAGGTAGTTCGCAGCTTATTGTAACCTGGAGGCACATAACCATCAATATTGTTATTAGCAGCAAACTGATAAGACCTGTGGTAATGTTGGTTTCTTGCCAGATTAAAAGGTAAACCAGCAGTGTAGAACATCCTAGCAATCTCTTGATCCAACTGCTCTCTGGCGTGTACACCAAAGGATCTAGCAATTGGAGAATCTACAACCTTTCTTTTATTAGAAACAGAGATGGTTTCACAAGGCAAAGGAACTGCTCTAGAGCCAGAATCGCTTTTCTTCTTCTCAAACTCAGCTTCCAACTGTTTCAGCTCAACTTGTTGATTCCTTGTTATTTTCTCGCATATAGCAATGCCTTCATTTTTAATCCCAAGGAGATGTGCTCTAATCCTTGAATATGAACCTTGTCGAGTCTTATTGCAAATATTACAGTTGAATTCCCAGGTACCTCCTTTTCCTCCTTGTTTGTCTAACTTAGTGACATAGTTTCATAACGGACCTAATTTACTTTGACTTCGTGAATCACTTGTTACACCACCAGAAGTACTACTACTACCAATAGTATTAGTTTCTTCTTGAGAAGCCATAATACTGAAAAAAAAAATTGAAAACAGAACCATATAAACGATACATGCGAGATAGAAGAAAGAACATCACGATCACAGAATATTTGATTTGCTCTCTCTGCGGCTTAATTAAAGTGTACTTAAACGGTGATTAGAAAACTTACTTAGATGAGATGAATTGCTTAGAGAGATGAACAGAATACTTTTGGTGATGAAGATGAAGTCTGAGACAAATCGGGAGACGTGAGAGGAGAGGAATGGTTGCAGTTAAGAACTAAGTTAAAACCCTACATTATTCTAATTTTCCTTTTCTATTTGTAAAAAAAAAAGGATAAACGTTTCAGAAACGTTTATACCGTCTCCGTTAAGAGTTGCCGTACCCATCTCCGAAGAAACGTTTCAGAAACGTTTCGAAGCCGTCCCCAACAAGTCCCCGTCTCTGAAAACGGGGTACGGGAAACGGCACCTAAATGACGTCCCCGTGCATCATAGGATCAGATTCATCTGTGAAGAGATGCTATAACTTGTCTCCTTCTTGGTGTGTTTTTTGTAATGTCAGAGACGAGACAAGCCGAGGCTTCTCGCATCAGAGAGAAGTACCTAGACAGAATCCCAGTAAGAGTTTTGTTTTCCACATCATTGCATCTCGAGTGGTAACTCTGCGTTTCTTTCCTGCTTAACAGAGTTTGCGCATCGCAGATGATTGTAGAGAAGGCTTGAGAAAAGCGATGTCCCCGTTATCGACAAGAAAAAGTCAGTAATTTGCAGCTTATGAGTTACTTCTTCTTCTTCTTCTTCTCATGTTTCATTCCTTTATCTATTGACAACATCGTATCTGCTAACGCCATTGATCTGCAACCTTCTTTTTGCTTGGTATTGATTGGATACAGGTACCTTGTGCCGACGGATTTAACAGTGGGGCAGTTTGTGTATATTGTCCGCAAAAGAATCAAACTGAGTGCCGAAAAGGCTATCTTCGTCTTCGTGAAGAACACATTACCCCCAACATGCTCGAAGCTCTCTGCTGCAACATGGCAAGTCTTTTCCTTCTTTGATTGATTCATCGTTTAGAGCATATAATAAAGCTGACGGATATCTTGAGAGTTTTAAAGCAAGATTTGTATTAAAATTCGAGTTTGTTTTCGCAGACATTCAAGCGCAGGAACGGTGCCCGTAACAAATCGGACCGTGGTCATGTCGATCCCATCAGGTGTCCCAACTTCGGGAAATGCTGCCCCAAGGTTCGCTCTCCTTTTAATCGTTTTACTAAATTCCATTTTTTATCTGTATCGTTCAAGATGATCTGATTTGTTGTTAGGACAAGGCAATTGAGAGATGCATCGTCAGGAACATTGTTAGGCAAGCAGCCAAGCAAGCAGCCATCAGAGATGTTCAAGAAGCCAGTGTCTACGAGGTATGTTGTTGAATGAATGATTCTCATTTCCTTATCCTTCATCGAATATTGTTTGTTTTACGGATTTGAAGTTTCTGTGATTTAGATTGTCGTTGATATGTATTATGTTTGTTTGAATTTGTAGGATACACTCTGCCAAAGCTTTACGCTAAGATGCAATACTGTGCAGAGCTTCAAATCAAAGGAATACGTGTGCGAGACATTTGCTTGGATACATTACTACTGATTCCTCACAAACGAAGGCATTAACTTTCTGAGGACTTACCATCTGAGATTGTTCCCGCCACTTTGAAGAAGCAACGGAAGCCTCTTTGTCTTCAAATTATTCTCTGTCCTGTATCTTTTCACTACTGTTCTGGCATCAATTGATTTGATCTTACCTTTTTTTTTTTTTCGTTGCAGATATGCAAGAGAAGATACCCATTATCTTTTGTACATTTATGATGTCTAGAATGGCAACCGGTGACGAGCATACTGACTCCTCTGCTTGAGGTAGACGTCATTTAACTATGCTGTCAAGTCCATTATTTGTCTGCATGTCTGTATTTGCATGATAGATTTACAGTTTTCTTTGGTCTTGCTATCAAGCAGAACAAGCTTGGCATCTTTTTCTAAATTCATTGAACAAATAAATTGTTTCTCCGTCTATACATGGGGAACTGCTTTGGGTTTAATGTATTAGTGACGAATGATTTTAGCAAATATCCTATTTAAAAATATGAAGAGTACGAAATATAAACAATGTACGCCAATTAAGACACTGCTATTTCAGGTACGTACCCATAATTGTAATAAGAAAACTATAACAAAAATAACAATCTCCAATTTTGAATAACAATCACAGTTCACTTCTTATTTTCAAGCCAAACATATTAACTCACTGGAGCTATAGATTTCGAAGTTCTTTTTACAAAATAAAGTTATTTGGCTGTTTCAAAAAGAAACAAAATATTGACGCTGTTTAGTTTTTGACAGGCATCTAAAAACCAAAAAAACATTTATAATATTTGAAAGTAAAAGAAATAATAAACATAAAAATAAACTATTACCAAATAAATATATAGTTATTTAAAATATTATATTAATTAAAATTTTAAAATTATATAATAAAATAAATACCTGTGTGTATACATGAGTTATCACCTAGTGAAAAATAAAAAGGCTAAAAAACTAATCCGAAAGAATTGTGCTTAGACCGGTTTGGATTTGGACATTCAGTTGGGTTGTGTTCGGTATAAATGTCCACCACAATATATCAAGTACTTCAGCAGTAAGAAACCGAAAGAGTTAGAAACTTCTGATTTGATTTACAAATCTATTATATAAAGACTGGTCTCAGCAGCCCTCTCTCTAACACATCAGTAAATAAATCTTTTTTTTTTAAATATTTCTATAATGGAAAAATCTCACGGACTTATCTCTTTCCTCTCTTAATAAAACTTTCTAACATTCTATCGTTCCAACTTCATCTTTAAAATTACAACAATGCTTAGAATCTGCAAAAATCACGTTTAATATATATCTTGTGCTTCCGCATTCCATATTTTCCTCACCTTCTTCTCTCCTCTTCTCTCTTGACGCTTTTTTTACAGCAATCTATCTCTCTCTCTTGACGCTTCAGATTCAACTTTGTCAATGATTACTCACCAAAATCTCTATGAATTAGGGGTTTGAGTAGTAGAAAAGTCAAGCTGTTGAAGTTGGATTAACCAGCCTACGTCTTTTGGGACACAAATGATGGGAAACCTATCGACTCACGGTGCTCCATTCCCGAAATCACAGAAGACGCTGATGCAATTCGATTCTCTCTGATTTCGCCGACAAAGTGAGAATATATAAAATTATGATTTTGCAATCGACATGGATAATACTTTCTCTTATAACCATTTATTCTTCTTTATTATATGGATCATGATTTTTAATCTGTTGCATTACTCTTCATAAAGCTGTGAATGGCAAGAGAAGTTTTGGTGGGAAGGCGATTTACAGAAAAAGAAGTGTTTTTTTTTTCTTTTTGGTCGGAGTTTTAGCTAATTTTTAAAGGTAAATTTCTCATCAAACTATTTTCAATCATGTTTCTACTTCCAATGAAGTTTACAAGTTCTAAGATATTTTTCCATATCTACTCTTTATGTCTTACAAATGTTCATTGTGGTTTTGATTTTCTTTAAGCTGAATCTGAGTATGGTTTATTGTTGAAATGTTCAGCCAGTAGACGAAGGATAATTTCGTAGTGACTGTGAACTTGCTGTATCGATTCCTTGCTGGCTTTTACATAAATTATGTGTCTTTCCAAATGTTACTTTAGGACTTGCTAAAGCAGGGAGCTTACCAGATGTCTCAAACTTGGTTTCAGGTGCTTTTAAGGTATTCAAAATCTTAATGTTTTGCAACAGCTTGGCGATTCCATGTGTGTATGATGCTGTTTACAAATTTTTTTTGAGGCTGACAGTTTCGTCTCTCTATGCAGATGGTAATTAGGCAACTAAAACAAAAAGTACCTGCTAAATCAGCTAGCAAGCCTCGCAACGATACACTTGTATCCCAGGTTAGTTTGACCTGAATCTTTTGATTGGCAAGGATATAGTTTGGTGATAGAGATTTGTTCAGTACTTATATTGGCTGTGAATCAATATTTTCTTCTCTGAATTCTCTTCTTTTTCTCTTTGGTAGGTTAACAGTCTTAGGAATGAATTGTAGTTGCTCGCGTCAAACAGACCTATCACTACTATTACGACGGCATGATCAGGTGTTGTGGAGTTTTCAATTTCTTATATTGGATTTTTGTATTCCTCTCCTGCATTTTAAATAAAAACTGGTTCCATGTGAAACTTGGAGATGGGTTTTGACCATTTTTGTTTCTCGGGCCATGGTTTTTAAAGAAATCCTATTTCAGTTTTTTTTCTCCTTTGCTACTTTTCTTTTCATCAAACCTGATTGATGGCTTTCTCATCCTAGCATTATCATCTTATGTCATTAGAGTAACATCATTATTTTTTACTGTTTATATTCTATTCACAGGTAGAATATATGGTCTCATCATTGTCATTGGGGTGATAGGCTACAGATGTGTGGCGAAAGGTAATGCATCTCGAATCACCATACTGGAGCTACTTCAAATAATTTACTCCCTCATTTGAGTTAATGTTGGCTACTGTTTTTGGATTTTAGGAAAAAAAATAACTTTCGGTTCTCCTTGCCAAATTGCTGGGCACTGATATCTTCTGGAACATTCTCAGGGCTGGAAACTTCCAGATTTTATGTTTTCAACAAAGAGCAGTTTATCAGATGCATGTAATAATGTTGGCAGCCACATTGATGACTTTTACTCATTGCTTTCGGCAAGTTCCCAGTGTTCTTTTACTATGTTTGCGTGTTCTGATTACTGAACTCTATTCTTTATCAGTTGCAATGGTTTTGTTCGTGAGATGAACCATGCATATGATCTACTATATTTTTTTTAACTCAGTTGTCGAACATCAATATTTGTCTCACTTTGACATTTCATGACAGAGTAAAAGACAAGAGTTAAGTTGAAAGATTGACGGAATGGAACTTAAAGTGGATGAAAATTCAGTAATTATTAAAGAAACAGGACGACATGTATGCTAGATTGAATGTGTACATTTTTCATCTCTGCTTTATTCTGATAGTTTGATGATAGAAACGCTTGGTTTTAGTCTCTTTATTTTTGGGTTATAGTTGTTTTCATTCTTTGGATTTGGAGGTGTGAGATCAAGTTATTTATTTATTGATGGATAACGACAAACTTCCTGGAGCATAAGCAAAAAAGCATTTGCGGATTTTCTCTGCCCATTCTAAATAGGGGTCTGAAAAATGATCAACTGGTCAACAGTGTTTGCAATAGATTTGATTGACTCTCTGGACACAGACCAATGGAAATCATATTCATATACAACGTCGAAAAGTAACTTTCGTTTTAAAGATTGAAGAATTGGAACTTTTCTCTTGTCTTTCTTACTTCTAAATGATATATAACTTATTTATTTATTTATTTCTTGATTCTTTGTTTCTTTCAATTTGAATAATTTTGGTTTGTTTGTATCAAATCGTAGATTATATCTATTGGTTTCAGATAGTAATGTAACAAATTGCAATTATTTGAGATTACTAACAAATATTGGCAAGGATAGGCTCAGTGCCTTTGTTTCACGTCTGATCCTACTCCACATATATGTTCGGTTAGAAGTGGTGGGTCGTACTCCAAAGTCCAAACCATATTTTATTTCTATTGTTTATTCTGATTTGTATAAATAATACGTAACAACTTAGTTAGAAACTTTAAATTTATAAAAAAAAATATAATTTATTCAAATTATAAAAGAAAAAAATTGAACCAAATTAAAATATATTTATCAAGTTTGATTTACTAAATACTAATTTGAATTTAAATATAATATTAATTTTGTAATGATTGTAAAAAATACAAGATTTTATTTTTAATATTATTTTTAGTAAATATAAAAATAATAAATTTATAAAACAATATATACCCGCGTGTACACGCAGGTCATCACCTAGTTCCCAAATAAAAACAAACGCAATTTCGATGCAAAATTCGATTTGGTAAAGCAACAGAGAGGCCACAGGCTGGAAAGCCCTTAATTGTTAGAGAAGAATCTATTCTACCCTCCAGTGATCTACGTACCCTTTATAGGTCCCACTTGTTTTAATGAAATATACAATTCCGAAATTATCTTTTCCTTTATTTTTCATTTATATTAAAAAAATGCTTATTAAAAAATAAATAAAAATTAAAAACTTTCAACCAATCACATTGAAGCACGAATTTCTTCTTCATGAAAGTTCTTTTTTCATCGTATCCCTCATCTCCATCTGCCATCGAAGCCAAAGCTTCAAAATTCATGTGAATTCTTCTATTACTGTTGTGTTTTAGCTTAAATTGATCGAGTTTGTTAGTCAATTTTGCTGTATAAACTATTTTCATTATTGTATTCGAAGTTTAGGAATTTTAATTTTGGAATTCGGATCTGTAAATTGGCACATACAATTTTCAGATATAGGACAACTTAATACAATTAGAATTACTTAGAAATAATATATAACTGATATATTGATTGAATTTGTTAATTGATTTTTTTTTTATGTTTTAACTAATATCTATTTCAAATACTAAATAAAAAATTGTATTGTGTCATGAGACATCCAAATTTGCCAAATAAATTATATTTTTTGGTCAATAGATATATTAAACTTCACATCTCTTCATATATTCCTTATACTTTTATGGTTAGTGTGTGGATAATAACTTCATTATTATGTGAAACGAACAAACAAAATATTTGAACACATATTATTATATGAAAGTATAGTAAAATGTATTTTAGTTATCTAATATCATAAGTACAACTATAAAAAATTAATTTAGAACACGGTTTAACTAATTAAACGTAAAACTCTCAAAATACAACTATGTGTATCTCACTACAACTGAACACTTGGGTACAACTATTTGACCAATTTTTCATTGATACATGTGGTTGTTGATGAAGTCATGTGTTAAATAAAGTAATTTTTTATATATATATTTTTCTTTTAAACACGTGTTTTTATTTTTTTTTGAATTCATCTTTTTTTATAACACGGGCACTACGTTTTTAAATTCATCTAAAATCATTTTAAAAAATATTCTTTAATTTTCAGTTGTACCTGATAATTTCATTAGTATCGACTCAGTTGTTCGTAAGAAATCCATTTGTACCTAATAATATCACTAATAACAACTCAGTTGTATCAAATAATTATATTAACCAAACCAACACATCCTCTAAGGTTCATCACCACATGAAACACAATGCTCTCTATAGCCAAACGAGCCAAGAGATTCTGAGAAGTAGGGGTTGCATAGTCCGAAAGAACAAGAACCGATTTCCTCAAGACAAGCTGCAAGCAAGAGAGTCCTAATCTTTGGTTGCGATACCAATTTTCCTATCAATCCCAAGGGTTAGATATGTGCAATGCATTAAGCAAATCAAAGGAACGATTCCATCTATCACTGCAGTATTTGAACAGCTCCGAAAGAGCTAAGCTTGCTAACAATCCAACCAATGCAAGCAGCATCTGATACCTACAAAGCACCAAGAGACGAACAAGAACACCAAATTCAACACTTCAGTTCTAGGCACCTAATTTGCATGAATATATTCGACATTCGAATTCATACATAACCTAATCGAGCAATTTAGACCTAAAAAAGACAAGTTTAACAGTATGGATTCCATACAGCACAAGCGAAGAAGACGATGAAGAGCGTAGCATAATTTCTGGCGAATCGCTTTATATTCTCATGGAATCTCATTCTCGCTTGCTGAGAAGACGACGGGAACGAATAAGAGTCACACATGCCAAAGAAACCGGTGGTCCACAGCGTCTCACCTGAAAAGTCATGGGCGGAGAGCTTGTAGTTCGGGGTTGATGGCCAGAAGAGAAGAGACAGTGACGAGTCGAGACAGCAAAGAGGCGAAGAAGCCGTCAGTTATGGAGGAAACGACACCGTTAGAGGCCGACGAAGGTGCGGCATCTGAGGATGATGATGAGGCAAAGGCCGAGGCGGCTGCGACTAGGAGAAGGATTTCAGATTGAAGCTGGGAGAAGGATTCTGTTTGAAGCTGGGAGAAGAATTTTGGATTTTCCCTGGGAATCTGGGATTTGATTAGCGATGCTGCATCTGAAGTATTATGTGGCGAATTTGGTGAAGGTGAATGAGTTTTGGCGAATTTGGTGAACGTGAATGAGTTCTCGCTCGCTTGAAGGAGAGGATCTTTGGCTGGAAAGCCCCTAAATGTTGAAACATATGCTCAAATACCCTCGTTATGTTCTGGAAATTGATTTTGATTTTTTTTTAATCAAAAATATTGAAAAGACACTTAAGTCCAACCAATTTTTTACTATTATAGATCCAACCAAATAATATCCACCCACTAAAATATGATTCAAGATCCGATTCATTTTCTATTTAAAAACAAAAAAACAAAAAGAGATAAAAACTTAATTTACTGAGTTTTTTTCAGTTTGCCAAAAAAGAAGAATAGAGAATCCTTGAGTTTGCCGACGAACATCCAATTTTCAATTCTTCACTTTCGTTCTTCAATTATCCGCTTTTCATCATCTTCGATTCCACAATTGTCACGCTCGTCCTCCTGTGGATTCCGCAATCTCCACCATCTCTGTTGTACCTTCATCTCCACCGTTCTTCATCTTCGTTGGTATAACTAGGATTCTTAGTATAACTAGTATTTTTAGGTTGGTATAACTAGTATTCTTAGTATAACTATTATTCTTAGATTGGTATAACTAGTATTCTTAGGTTGGTATAACTAGTATTCTTAGTATAACTAGTATTCTTAGGTTGGTATAAATAGAATTCTTAGTATAACTAGTATTTTTAGGTTGGTATAACTAGTATTCTTAGTTGGACCTTAGTATTATTGAGCTTAAATATTAACTCAATATGTGTATATATACTTATTTTTCAGAATTCTGAAGAGGATATGAAAAGTATGCATCCTCCGTCCACTATCCTAAGATACAATCCAAGTGTGAAGTAAAGAATACAATGAGTCTGATTTTTAAAAGCCTAGAAGATAGAGACAAGCTAGGGTGGTTCAGAAGTCATCCGCATTTTTGAAGTAAAGAATACTTGTGTCTGGGTTTAACTGCCATGAATACTCAGAAAATTATGAGAAGTTGTACGGTGATGAATTCGAGGAAAGGCATTTTGAGGGGAAAAACGATAATTGTGCAAGATGTGAAGAGTAAGGTGGAGACAATGATGACTTTTGTCTCTTCATATCACTGTAGGTCAATGGATCCATAGTCCCTGTAATAAGAGATATACAAATCTGAGTTCAAAATTGAATTTGATAAGAACCCTAGTTTTACAAATCTGATTTCAAAATTGAATTCGATAAGAACCCTACATTCAGCATTCAACCTAGATTTATCAGTAAGAACCCCAGATTTACCAATTTGAAATCGACATAGAAATTACCTTTCGCCTCTCTCTCTCTCTTGTGCGCTCTCTCTATCGAAGGAAAATGAAAAAGTCCGAAAATGAAGAAAAATGAGCTCTGTCGGGATTTATAGTGGGGACCACACTATTAGATATTTTTCTTTTTGTCGGGACAGCATTGAAAATTAAATAGTCGTCCCTAAGTATCCAGATGTACAAAGTTCTTAATAGTTGTACTTTTGCAGTTTAATTGTAATTATAGTTAAACCTTCATATAAACTATTATGAATTAGTTGTACATTACATTTGTAACTATAAATTATCATTTTAAACATTTTAATATGATAATATCTCGAAATCATATATTTTACCACTTTTGCATCATAAATGGTTAACATTCAACAATGTATACCTTATACTAGAAGAAGTGTTTTACCTCAAAGCAAAGATATGAGTTAAACAATTAATTTTTTTTCTTGTCTTCATTTTTATTGTTTACTTTGGGTTTATAATGATCGCACAGTCTTAAGTGAATGATTTATTCGGATTATCACATTGAAATCATCGCTTACAAATATTAGTAATACTAGTAATACCAGTTGTATATTCTAATTCAGAAACTGCCAAATACACGAAATGGATAACAAATCTCAATAATACCAGTTGCAAACCTCAATAATACCAGTAATACCCAAATTAAACACTACTGATAACAATTAGATATACATATCAATCACTACTGAGACCTACTCAGTACTTCAAACTTCACCTCAGGATCCTCTTGTTTTTCGTTCTTGGATGTCGTTCTTTTATCTATCCCAATCTTCTTGCATATCTTCCATAGTTGTCTTAAACGCTAAACCATAGATGTGATATTTGTAATTAAAATGTACGTTCACATGGTTGTTCATTGCCTCCTGCGAAATTAATACAAAGACTCAATTAACAAAATTGGATGATTTCAGGTTCAATCCTTTCATTCAATAATACCAATTTTACTAGTTATATCTATTGCAGCAGTTGTACCCAGTTCTCCTATCACTGCAGTCTCTATCGCCTCAATTCTTTATAATTTACTTAGGATTTGCTACGATTCAACCACACAAATATATTCATTATCAATGCAATGTCCTAATCGACCAATACTGCTAGCTTACAAACACAATATGCACCTAAAATCAAATTCAAATAAAATTCCTAACTGCAATTGCAAACCCTTAAATGATTTCAATAAATCTCATTAATTTCTACTCATATATTCCTTGATCTTACATAAAATGCAACATATCTACAAGAACCCAGATCTAGATTTTGAAATTGCAGCTTCAATGCAGCTTCGATGCAGCTTTAATGGGGTTGGAGGCGGTTCAAGCGGCGGCGGCGGCGGAAAGAGGTCGGGGGAAAGAGCAAAATTTTGAAGAAAATAATCAATTTATGTTTTAATATTTAATTGTTTTAATTTTGAGAAAAGGGTATTTTTGGAATTGTTTATTTCATTAAACTGAGATGGGACCCAAAAAGGTATGTAGATTATGAGAGGATAGATCAGATTTTCCAGAAACAAATAGGGGTATCCGAGATCGTGGCTCTTGAAGGAGATGAAGTCGTAGGAAAAAAGGAAAAGTGGATTTAGATCCAGTTCATTTTGGATCTGGGTGTGGGTAATCCGAATAATAGATGGTTGGGTCTATAATTTTTCACTGTATGAAGGGATTAGATGACTTTAGCCTGTTTTTCAATTAAAATTAAAATCAAAAATAAATTGCTAAACATAAGGGGGTATTTCAGCTTTAGTTTCAACAATGCAGGGCTTATCAGCCATTGATCCGCAACAGAGAGAGACGGTGCTGGCATCGTCGGCGGCGAGAATCCACGGTGAGATTTTTCTTTTTTAGTGTTCGGGTTGTAACCTGTCTGAATTCTACGAACCTAATCGTCACTGTGATCGCCTGATTTTGATGGATTCAACAAAACCCTTAATTCATCGAGTTGATCGCGTGATTTCGGTTTCTCTTCAAACACTCATTGGTCGATGTGATCGTGTGATTTCGATTTCATATCTATAATAATTCGTCTCTTCCTGAATCCTGTGTTCATATTAAATATTTCGATGATGGTAATTGATCTAATAAATTAAAATACTTGATGGTTGTTGTTTCTGTAAATTCAAGATATGTTTTTGCCTTTTTCTCTCTGTTTAAATTTTCGATTTCACTCTGCGATTGCAGATAAGCTGTGATGAGAAAGACGATTGATTTTCTATCGGAGAAGCAAATGAGTAGTAAAAGGCAAGGTCGTAGAAATTGTGGAGAAGATCGAACAAGCTTATTACCTGATCCTCTTCTCTGTCAGATACTCTCAAATCTCCCTACAAAAGATGCAGCCAAGACAAGTCTTTTGTCCACTAGATGGAGATCGATATGGCTTTCGGTTCCCGGGCTCGAACTTGACGTCGAAGAGTTCCCAAATTACAACGACTTCGTGAGTTTCGTCGACAGATTCGTCAGTTTCTCCGTGGAGTCGCCCATCGAGAAGCTCAAGCTCACTTCAAAGAGTGACGATTCTAACCCATTAGCTATCAAATCATGGGTTGACGCAGCGGTTAACCGCAAAATCCGACATCTTGAGATTGATTACTCCAAGAGCTATCTCAGGTTCGATCTCCTGTCGCTAAACATCTTCATCTGCCAGACTCTCGTATGCTTAAGACTCTGTTTCGTGGCCTTGAACGATTTCAACCGCGTCTCTTTGCCCCGCCTTAGAACAATGCATTTAGACGAGGTTAGATTTGAGAAACGCGCGGCTCTAGAGACGCTTATCGCGTCTTGTCCTGTTCTTGAGGATCTGACCATCATCACAGGCCAAGATGATGATGTGACGGACTTGCGAATTTGCTCTCAGACGGTGAACAGACTAAGTCTTGTTCTAAATATCCCTGGGCATTACCGTTTGGGTATTGTAGATGGTGAAGTTGTGATTGATACCCATAGGATCAAGATTTGAGCCTTAGAGATAACCAATCAGCGAGATTTACTATCTTGAACATGTGCTCATTAGCGGAGGTAGATATCGATGTCGATTTCAATGTGAAGAATAGTTTGGATGCATATGACTCGGTGAAGAGAAGTAGCATCGGCAGTTTTCTTACCAGGATCTCGAATGTCTGGGATATGACCATCTGTTGGAGAACTCTCAAGGTATGTATATATAATGTCAATGAAGGAATCAAACATGTTCATCTGTTGATATTTTTGTTTTTGTTTGATTCAGGTTATCCGTCAACACTGTAAATTAGAACCACTACCTCAGTTTTGTAACATTTCTCGGTTACATGCTAAGATCTTTGCTGCGGATTTGGAAATGTTGCCTGACCTTCTTGAGAGCTGTCCGAATCTCAAATCCATTATCTTGGTGCTGATGGGCTTTCTTCTTGGTCTTGTTATGTGTTTCCATTGTGAGAAAGATTGTGGTAATGATAGTTTCTTTTGTGGTATTCGCAGGAACGGAATGGTTCGATTAAGAAGGAGGAGGAGATTAGTTTCTCATCTTTTGTGCCTTGGTGTTTGCGGTCAAGTGTAGAGCGTGTCGAGATGAGAAACCCAGTTGGTGGATTCAGAGTAAAGATGAAACTAATAAGGTATTTTTTGGAGAATTCAATAGTGCTCAAGAAACTTACTCTGCGTCTAGGTTGTCCTAGGATGAAACAAGAGTCTTTCATCTTCATGGAGCTCCTGAGATTCCGGAGATGCTCTAGCGAGGTTGCGTGTTACCTTCTAGCTTCAAACGAGATCCCTTATGCTCCCGTTATAACGTATAATTTATTAAACATTTTATTTAAATCGAAAAAGTGGTTAATTACATGTTGAACTTCTTGAAATTGAAAGATTTACAGATCCAACCAGTCACATCCAGATGACTTTGGATACGGATCCGACCCGATTCGCAATTATAACCCACGAACCCATAACCCACCGACAAATATAAACCGTTTCACCGTTTCAACATAACGAAGACATTCTCTTCTTTTCTCCGTCGCGAACAAAATAAAAATTAACAGTTGTAGTTACTAAGAACTCCAAAGAGAAACACAACAAATCGGATATTGCATATCGAGAACTCCACGAAATTGTCGGCCAAGATTTCCATATCACTCGTCCACCAGAGAAAAGGTAAGTTAAAATCAAATACAATTTTCGAAATAGATTAAAAATTTCGAAATCGAATGGAAATTTTGAAATTGAATAGTTTTAGTATAGTAGGGCTTAACAAATGGACTCTTTGTGATGAGAGCATCGACCAATCGTTTGTACTGGAACAAGAAGAGTGGGAACCAGACGTCGTACCACTAGTGAACGGTTCACCAATGACACGTTCCAAGACCAGAAGGATGCGAGAAGGGTTTAATGAGGCTGTGGAGATACTACTGATCAACATGGACGTGGGAACGTCACTAAGCCCTCAACCGTACCCCATTGCACCCGAAGAAGACATATCGGAGGGTTTTGCCAAAATGAGCCTCAAGGAGGATCCGCCGGCCACAAACCAAGGTATGACCATTTACTTGACAGGAAATGAAGCTCAAAACAACAAGAATCTCACCAATGCCGTACCGGAGCGCCAAGATACAACCAGATCAAGTCTAAGAGCCGAGAAGACATCAATGGAGCTAGAAGACATTTTAAGCCAGGAACCAGGAGGAACTCTCGAGGAACCACCACAACTTGACTTCAGAGGATATCAGGAAGATGAGAGCTTCAAGGAACTCGGACAATGCAGCTCAAGACCGGACCTAAACCACTACTTGCCAACCAAGGTACATGCGCGCCAAAACCAGGTATTTTCAGTTTATACGATTTGTGCAGGTAATGAGGCTTGCCTCAGTGGTTCTTAAGCCTTCCAACACGCCAAGGCAACACCAGTTCGAGCCCTTAAGGCATCAAGAAGGTCGGCTTAGTTTTATTTCTTTTAGTTTAAGTGAACTTTCCTTTTTCATGTATTTTTGCCTTTGTGCGTTTTGCTCTTTTGTATTCTCTTGTTATATCGTTTTGCTTTTTATTTTCAGCCTTAGGGCTAGCTGACGAGCTGTTTATAAAGCTCCCCTGCAGCGTTGTATTTTTGGTTACCCTACATTATCAATAAAGAGACCGAACTTTCTTCACAAAAGCTTAGCCGCCGCTAGCCTTTGTTCTTACTTGTTCTTGCGTGTGGATTCACCAAGTTCCAAGTGTTTGCTGTATCAGAGAGCCTTCCATACTCTTTGTGGTGCCATCGACCCATTGCTTTCACCATTCATTGATCCCTCAAGGGAGAGCGTTAAAGCCAACTTGATAGATCCCATATCGGCTCAAGACTTGTTTAACAAGCCTTGTTCTACCACCCTTCACCCACTAGTCCGTACGAGAGAGCGACATAGCCAGCGTATTGACTCCATCATCCCATCACTTCCACATCATACAAGCCTCTCACACCGAGTCTTATATCACTTTGTGTAGGGGTTACAATGGCTTCGTCAAAAATAGGTTGGCCCGAACTAGAAATGCCTCAGAAGTTAAAATGGGGCAGGGAAGCAAGCGTAGTCGAAAAGAATAAGTGATCGTGGAAGGGAGCAGCAGTCATGCCGTGACGAACTCCGATGATGCGCTATCAACGGTATGTGGTTCGGTTTTGGCTTGAACAAAATAGGTAGTACTTGGTTATACTATGTGTATATTGGTCCTAGTATTCTGAAAACAAATAGTAACACTAGGTAAAACTTGAATGGATTGCTAGGATGAAACAGAGCCAATGCAACCAATGCGAATGTACTTTCAACCGAGTGAGTACAAGAAACAAGTCAAGGTATCAACCAGATGTTACATCCACCATGCGGTGAACAACATCAATGCTCTGAATCTTACGACTTCAGAGAAGAATTGGTTTCTTAACCACCCTCAGTTCAAGCACTTCTTCCACATGCATGATGACCATAACCACAAAGTTATGAGAATGTGGATGCTCTTGCTTCGAACAGCGGAAGTTGAGAAGCGAAGGGAAGCTTGGTTCGTTGTTAATGGAGTCCCCATCAGATATTCTCTCAGAAAACACGCTCTGATATCTGGGTTAGATTGTCGAAGCTATCCAGAAAACTTCATGCAACTGGGGGGTACAGAAAGGCAATTTGGCTAAGAAGCAGCAATAACATATGCAAAAATTGAAGAGAAGCTACTGAAAATAAAGAAACCTAATCCAGATAGGTTGAGAATGTGTGTCCTCTACTTCCTCTGTAGCATCATTGTAGGCAAGGAGAAGACAGGAAAAAGAGCACCATCTGTTGAGAAGTTTTTTATTAGAGCTGTTGATGATCTTCCACTCTATCGATCACTTCCCTGGGGGAGATACTCCTTTGATCATAAATTAAGCGATATTCAGAAAGAGATGGATGCCTATAAAGGAGTCGTCGATAGAACATGCAAGTTTCCTAGCTTTTGTACTTCATTGGAGGTAGGTATGATATATGTATTCATAGCTGTTTTAGTGTATTCCCTAACTTGCTAACAAAATGTGTCATGTGCAGTTGCTAGCGTTTGAGGCGATTCCAAAGTTGAAAAATAGATTCCGGGAAATGCATACATGCGCACATAAAAGCTGTCCTCGGATGTGTAAAACCAAGTTTAAGCGATATGCTTTGAAAGGATTTCCTCTTTCAGAAATTTATGAAGAACTTGGTACAACTAAGGTTAGAAATCATACTGTAGATATCTTTTCAATTAATTAGGTTTGTAAATCTAAACTTGTTTGTTTTTATACACAGGACATTTAAAGTGTCCTGCTGGCTTCTGATGAGGAAGAATCTATGCTTAAGGAAATCATAGATGGGGAAGACGAAGATGTGCACGATGTTGGTGTTGAAAGTTGGATGAAGCTTATCAATCAAGGTAAATCTGTTTGCTTTGAAGAGATGTCCGATAAAGATTTGGCGTCCCGAGAAGAAGAGAAGAGTGAGGAGGAAAATGCGACCCTCCCTGTTCAGGATGAGGACAATGCGAACCTCCCTTCTCAGGCTGCTGCGGACGTACATGAGAAGAATTGGACCGTGCGGGAAAATGCGGCACCAATCAGCATGGTAGTAAGGCTGCAACTAGCCATGGAAAAGGGATTTAAAGAAGTCAAAGATAAATTTGCTGCATATGAGACAAGACTAGTTGCCGTGGAAGAGTATGTAAAGGAACAGTTGGATGCAAGGAGAGATTGTATGAAGACCCTGTTGATTATAACTTTGATGGTGCCGATGGTATACAAGGGGACAGCAGCCTGGTGGATCCTGCTGAGAAGGTAGCGTAGCACTTGTCATTTTCAAATGTTAAAAGAAAAATGACACACTAGGAAAAACTAAGTAATGTTTGATGCAGGGTGACGAAGAAAAGGACAGAGGGAAAGAAATGAAAGACACTGAGAAGGGAACGGAAGGAGAGAAAGGCGTAGAAGAAGGGGAGGAAGAGACAAATAAGATATGACTTGCATATGTTTTTGCTAAAATTAAAACGTAAGAATATGTAACACTAAGTTAAATTTGATGTTTTTGCAGGATCAAGTAGAAGAGAAGGATCAAGAAAAAGATACGGAAGGAGAGAAAGAAGGACATGTGGAAGCATCTGTGGCACCAATGGTGACCCAGAAAGCAGCAGCTGTGGCATCAATGGAGTCCCACGAAGCGACACATCAAGAGAAGGAAGAAGAAGAGAAGCAAAAAGAGGAGGAAGAAGAAGAAGAAGAAAAAAAGAAGAAAGAAGAGGAGGAAGGACAACAGGAAGGAGAAGAAGAGAAGGAAGACGAGAAGGAAGAAGAGGAAGAGAAGGAAAAAGAGAAAGAAGATGAGGAGAAGGAAGAAGAGAAGGAAGACGAGAAGGAAGAAGAGGAAGAGAAGGAAAAAGAGAAAGACAATGAGGAGAAGGAAGAAGAGAAGAAAGCCGATGAGGAGAAGGAAGAAGAGAAGGAAGAATCTGAGGAGAAGGAAGAAGAGAAGAAGAAGAGGAGGAAGAAGAAGACAAGGAAAAAGAGAAGGAAGATGAGGAGAAGGAAGAAGAGAAGAAAGAAGAGGAGGAAGAAGAAGACAAGGAAAAAGAGAAGGAAGATGAGGAGAAGGAAGAAGAGAAGAAAGAAGAGGAGGAAGAAGAAGAGAAGAAAAAGGAGAAGGAAGAAGGAGATGAAGAGAAGGAAGAAGAGAAAGATGTCGAGGAAGAGCAAAGAGATCAAGAAAAAGAGAAGGAAGGACAGAAAGACGCTGATAAGGGACTGGATGGAGAGAAAGAGACGGAAAAGGTATGACTTATAGTTTAATATGGTAAAACGAAAACGTCAGACTAGTAATACTAGGGTTACCTTGATGTCTTTTGCAGTATCAGATTGGTGGCTAGGAAGAACAAGAGAAAGAAGAACATGGTGAAACAGCATCAGAAAAAGAAAGAGGAGCGGAAGATGCGATTTCACTGAAGAAATGTTCCACTATGGTGAAGAAAGGGGACAAAAAGGTGAAGGTCAGTAAGAGGAACACATAATCTTCCTCACGTGAAAAGGTAATACTTGTTATTATGAAATTTTAAAGAGGAATACTTGGTAATACTTTGGACTACTTGTGACTGCAGGCTTCCAGTGTGAAGGAACCAGGGAAGGAACAATCACGAAAGAAGAAGAATGAAGACGTGAAAATTCTTGAGAAGAGGGAACGCAAACGAAATTCGATGCTAGTGGATAGTCCTTACACCGAGAAAAAGAAAGAGAGGAAGAGGAACAATAAGAAGCAAAAAGAAGTGAATTGAAAGACGTTTGTGTTGACATTAGGTTTTTGGAATACTTTTGGTATTTGGATGACTTTTGGTATTTGGATGGAATTTGTAGTAATGGTAATATTAGGTGAAACTGTGTTGTCTAAACTTAAGTTTTCTTGAAGCATGTTTAAGTATAATTTTGAATCTTAGAGTAAGAGAAATAAGTTTGCTTAATTAGAACTGAAACTAAGAGTTTTACAATTTAGTGAAATAATACAACTAAAGTATGAGAAATGTAAACATAAAACCAACATCATTCTGAATACATTAGATAAAGCCAAATATTATACATCATAATGCTAAGTCTTTTAAACAATGCTACAAAGTCTTCAAACATAGAGTTAATACATCTAATTAACCTTTCATAATGGTGAGAGCAATGATCATCACAACGACTGTACCAAGAGCAATCTTCAAACCTCTTGTTCTGGCACTTTTCTTCTTCTTCATCTCATCAACAAACATCACCAACTTGGCAATCTTCTCTTCGGTCTGAGTCACCTTCTGCTTGAGTTGATCAGTTTCGGCTTTTGCCATATAGTAATCGTTAATGTAGGTGAATAACTCTATCTTATCTAATATTGTTCCAGAATCGTTATGAATGAGAGTAAGCTCCTCCATGATTCCCTCGTCCAACCACTTCCAAATATGGCATTCTCCATCTCCTACGTTTGGGCAAGTGAAAAACCTCCTTCCAGGTCCATTATGGAACGACAAGTATCGATTATTGCTCGTGCTCCACAATAACATTGATTCATAATCCCATATTCTTTTATTGGGATTTCAATCCTTTCTAATCTTCTCCTAACACCACTTGATCGCTACCGCTATCACTTGAAGGTTGAGTATAGCCATGAATGCCCATCTATACAAAACAGCATAATCTCCATCAATAAACAACACAATCTTTCTCGATCGAACAAGACAATATTTGTTGATTCAAGTTGAACCAAGTATTACAAAAGTTGAACCAAGTATTACACAATTGAAAACCAAGTTGAACCAAGTATTACACAATTGAAAACCCTGAAAACGTAGAAAACCTAGAAAACCTAGAAAACCCAGAAAACCCAGAATTGATCAGAAACCAATTAGATGACACTGAACCCATCAAGGCAAACCAAGAAATCAAACAGAAAGCAATTCATAACCTTCAATCCAACGCGAACCCAAAAATCAATTAGACAACAATCAGGTTCATCACCCTAAACCCAGAAATCTGATCGAAAAGCATTATGTTCATACTCATGCTTCGACTTACCTAAAGAGAGAAGAGAGACCCGAACGAACTGGAGAGAAAGGCGAAAAGTAAAGAAAGTTCTCGGAGAGAGAAGAGAGAGAAAAAATAAATAAGACAAATTATTAGTTGATACCGCTCACCGAAAATTAAAACATAGTTTTAAACGAACTGCCGCTCTCAAAAAAAAAAACCGCGAAAACTTGATATTTCAGACACGTGGGCCAAACCTTGGTGTTTGTCATAGTGTTATGATATATCATGGTTTTTATGGTTTTTAACCATGATATAATTCCTTTTTATTGAGTTTTTTTGGTCTTTTTAGAGTCTTAGAAGAGTCTTTGCAGGTTATAGCATGTCTGGAGCATAATTGGAGATATTGGAGCCTTTTGGAGCATTTTGAGTTGAAGCCACGAAGTACCCAACTCGGGAAGAAAAGTATGCATATGGGTGACGCTCGTCACCAATCTGGTGACGCTCGTCACCCACCAAGGAAGGAGGTCGTGGCCTGTTTTTAAAAAATTGGGAAGAAATTGCAGTTTTGGCCCAGAAGTTCTAGTTTTTGCAAAAAGGCCCCAGATCGTGTTTTAGCTTGTATATTAGGTTTTTCAGCCATTCTTTTGGCAGATATCTTGTATCTTATTATTCTAGAGAGCTTTAGAGAGAGATTTGTAGCAGAGCTTTTGGAGAGACAAATCAGACTCCTTCAGAGCAGATTTTGAACTCCTTTACTTTCTATTTCTTATTTCTTTTATGCAATCTATTCTTTTCATGATGTTTTCTCAAATCACCATGTCTGAGTAGTTTGTTAGTTAAGTTAGGGCTTTTCAAAGGTTGAAGAAGAGTTTGTAGAATTGCTAAAAACTTTTAGGAAATTCATTGGTTCTTCATCTGTGCTTGCATTCATATCGATTTCTTAGACACATCATCTGGATTTCGAAACCCTAGGTTGTTTGATAGATGTGAGAGCATTATTAATCACCTGAACTAGTATTAGATGAGCAAAACGCCCTAGTACAAAGAGATTTGGCTTAGGAGTTATGTGAACAATTGAACCTGATCATTACTGCATGTTTAGGTTGTTAGGGTTTGCAAAGAGATTTGAAACTCTGTGACTTAGACATAGATAACTTCTGTAATGAGAATTGATTAGTTATATCTTCGCGATTCATGTTTAAGACGGTTTTAATTCATTCCTGATTGCATGCATTCTACACTCTCGGATTCAACCTGCGAACTGTCCTGACTTAGCGTCTTTAGCCTTCTGAACTTTAAGAACAAGCATAAAAACGCCCTCTTGCATTTATTTTACTGTTTTGCATTACATTCATTATTTATCGCTTAGCTTAATCTGAATCTATAATCGCTAGTGTGGTTTACATACTTCCTTGGGATTCGATAACCCCTTGTACTACAACTGCTTTTGCTGTGCACTTGCAGTAGTTTTATTTGGGTAAAACCTGACCCTATCAAGTTTTTGGCGCCGTTGCCGGGGAGTAATAGCTGCCTATCGATTTCTAGTATTAGGATTTTGTCTAAGTTTTTATTTGTTTACTGAATTTCAGCTACTTTTTTTTGTTCCTGTTTCAGGTGTATGCCTAATCGCAGAACCATAAGCAACAAAGAGAAGGAGCTTGTGACTTTGAGCATCGACGAGCTTGCTAGGTTGGAGAGAACTAACAGGAAAGCTAAGAAGGAATCTACAATGGTTGCTCCACTTATCTTGGTTGAAGATGCAGAAGGTCACTTGGTTGACAGGGAAGGAAACAGGAGGAACGAAGAGGGGCAGAGAATTGATCAAGAGGGGAACGTCATTGTTGAACAGCAGGTTCAGCAAGTGGCTGAGAACGTGGGGGTCCCTGCTGCTGTCAATAACGCTGCTGGGCGTTTTGTTCAAAGGACTCTAGGTGACTACAACAGACCTGATCAGTTCTATGCCAACAGAGCTGCAATCCGACCTCCTGCCTTCCAGAGGAACGATTTTGAGGTTAAACCAGTCTACTATCAGCTGGTTAGCCAGCATCCATTCCATGGTTTACCTCATGAGCATCCTATGGATCACATAGAGAGATTTGAGGACTTGGCTTCCAGTGTCAAAACTACTGGAGTCAGCAATGATTTCCTGTTCTGAAAGCTTTTTCCTTACTCTCTTGGAGGAGAGGCTGCATATTGGCTGAAGCAACTGGAGCCTGCTTCATTGACCACTTGGGAAGACACCAAGAATGCCTTTCTGAATAACTTCTATGATGATGCAAGATCAGAGGACATGAGGACGAAAATTGCATCCTTTACACAAGGTCCTACTGAAGCTTTTAAGGCTTCTTGGATCAGGTTTAAGTCTTATCAAAGGGACTGTCCTCATCATGGTTTCAATCAGGTGCAGCTGCTTGGCATCTTCTTCAGAGGCATTGACTGGAAATATTAGATGGCGCTGGATGCTTCAAGTAGTGGAAACTTCAACACCAACAGATCAGAAGAAGCTGTAAGATTGATTGAAAACTTGGCCTGCAGTAACAGCACTAAGAATGCAGATTTTCAGAGAAAGCAGCAGGCTGGTTTGAATGATGGAAACCAAATAGCTGAAGTTAAGGCTAAGTTGGACAGCATGCACAGCCTTTTGGTGGGAAAGAAGTCAGTCCAATTCGCTGCAGAAGTGGAGAGTTTCGAAAATCTTGAAGAATTTGAGCAAAAAGATGTTAATTTCATCAATGGAGGGGGTTTTCAGAACCAAAGGTTTGGAAATCAGCAATGGAACAGAGGCTACAACAGCAATAATCAGCAGAGTACCTTTACAGGAGGACAGAGCACGCCTGGTTACACTCCTAAGCCCCCATTCCAGAAGACTGAAGTTGAGAAACCTTACCAAAACACCAGGAATTTTGGTTCTTCTTCCTACCAAACTGCACCTCCAAAAGACAATAAAATGGAAGCTATGCTGGAACAGGTACTTGAAGGACAGCAGAAGATGACAATGAACTTCAATGGCAAGCTAGATTCGCTGTATCAAGACCTGAATGGAAAAATTGAGAGTCTGAACTCTCACATGAAGAAGCTTGATGTGCAGGTTGCTCAAACTGCAGGAGCTGTTCAAAGGCAAGAGGGATTCCTTCATGGAAGGACTGATATCAATCCCAAGCATCAGGTTAATGCCATCACCATCAGGAATGAAAAGGAGCTTAAAACAGTAGAGAAAAAGAGGCTGAGTGCAGAGCAGATCGTGCAACTGATGGAGTCTGAAGATGAAAATTTTTCTGTCTCAGAAGTGATGACGAGCGTCACCAAGGAGGAGTGACGCTCGTCACCAACCTACATGGGTATCGGGGGTTGTCACAAGTGAGTGACGAGCGTCACCCACCTGGTGACGGTCGTCACCCACCCCAGAACGAAGCTGCTTCGCCTGTAACTGCAAATTATGACCAGGAACGTGTCTATAAACCCAAAACACCATTCCCTAAGCATCTTAGGAAGTCTAAACAGGAGATAGAAGAAGCCAGATGCAAAGCTATGATAGACAAGCTGATGCTTGAGATCCCACTTGTTGATGCAGTCAAGCTTTCACCAGCTCTAAGAAGGTATGTAAAGAGAATGGTTGTGAATGGTGTAAGTCCTGAGGAAGGAGCATTGCTTACTAGAGACATCAGTGCAATCATTTTGAGTACAGTTCCAAAGAAGAAGAAGAAGGTGACTGTTTCTGAACAAGTCAATTCTATCACTCAAAGCAGAGTTCCAGAGAAGCTATCATGGTTTTTATGGTTTTTAACCATGATATAATTCCTTTTTATTGAGTCTTTTTGGTCTTTTTAGAGTCCTAGAAAAGTCTTTGCAGGTTATAGCATGTCTGGAGCATAATTGGAGATATTGGAGCATTTTGGAGCATTTTGAGTTGAAGCCACGAAGTACCCAACTCGGGAAGAAAAGTATGCATATGGGTGACGCTCGTCACCAGTCTGGTGACGCTCGTCACCCACCAAGGAAGGAGGTCGTGGCCTGTTTTTAAAAGATTGGGAAGAAATTGCAGTTTTGGCCCAGAAGTTCTAGTTTTTGCAAAAAGGCCTCAGATCGTGTTTTAGCTTGTATATTAGGTTTTTCAGCCATTCTTTTGGCAGATATCTTGTATCTTATTATTCTAGAGAGTTTTAGAGAGAGATTTGTAGCAGAGCTTTTGGAGAGACAAATCAGACTCCTTCAGAGCAGATTTTGAACTCCTTTACTTTCTATTTCTTATTTCTTTTATGCAATCTATTCTTTTCATGATGTTTTCTCAAATCACCATGTCTGAGTAGTTTGTTAGTTAAGTTAGGGCTTTTCAAAGGTTGAAGAAGAGTTTGTAGAATTGCTAAAAACTTTTAGGAAATTCATTGGTTCTTCATCTGTGCTTGCATTCATATCGATTTCTTAGACACATCATCTGGATTTCGAAACCCTAGGTTGTTTGATAGATGTGAGAGTATTATTAATCACCTGAACTAGTATTAGATGAGCAAAACGCCCTAGTACAAAGAGATTTGGCTTAAGAGTTTTGTGAACAATTGAACCTGATCATTACTGCATGTTTAGGTTGTTAGGGTTTGCAAAGAGATTTGAAACTCTGTGACTTGGACATAGATAACTTCTGCAATGAGAATTGATTAGTTATATCTTTGCGATTGATGTTCAAGACGGTTTTAATTCATTCCTGATTTCATGCATTCTACACTCTCGGATTCAACCTGTGAATTGTCCTGACTTAGCGCCTTTAGCCTTATGAACTTTAAGAACAAGCATAAAAACGCCCTCTTGCATTTATTTTACTGTTTTGCATTACATTCATTATTTATCGCTTAGCTTAATCTGAATCTATAATCGCTAGTGTGGTTTACATACTCCCTTGGGATTCGATAACCCCTTGTACTACAACTGCTTTTGCTGTGCACTTGCAGTAGTTTTATTTAGGTAAAACCTGACCCTATCATGTTACCTAATAAACCAATATTACTTGCTTTCAAATAGTGTTACTTTTGAGGGCGTTTAAGTTTTATTTAGTTTTACTTTAATTAAAATCATCAATTCGTAGTTTTTCCAATCATATTAGTCAAGTTTAGAACAGTCCAAGGAGTTTATGTATTAAAATGTATGAAATCATATTATATGAATATTTTGCATTCTCAGATGGTTCATATTAAACAAGTGATCATCAAATTATAAGGTCTTTGATGAGTATAACTACCATAATGATATTGTAATATTTTTCTTCTAATTAAAATATCTTCCTTCTATTAAAGTGGTACTTATATGCTGTAATAGTATTGTTTCTTTTGAAATTTCCTCATTTTCCAATTTTTGGGTTTGTTTCTTTTAAAATCATAATTGAACTTAGTTTTACCATTACGAAAATCTGTGTTACCAAGTTTTACAAACAAACAGGTCTAAAGAAATACAAATCAATTCAAAATCAGTATTACCAAGTTCTACAAACAGATATGTTCAAAAAAAAAAAAGCAAAGAAATGCAAACACAAAGAGATCAATCCTGGGAACAGCCATGAACGCAAGTTTTACTATTACGAAAGTCAGTATTACCAAGTTCTACAAACTTATATGTTCAAAAAAGCAAAGAAATGCAAACATAAAGAGATCAATCCCGATCCGGGAACAGCCATGAACGCAAGTTTAAACCTGCTACTCTTTTATTACTCGTTTTTGCCCAAAATTCTCCAACGGATGGGAACCTCTTCTCTTTGTTTCTTCCCTTCTTTTTGACGTAGTCTGGAGGTAAGATCTGCAATTTTTTAATTTCCTCAGGAATACTCCATTCAGACCTAGCTGGCACGAGATATATGGTCCTGTAATATACCAATGCCCACTGCTCCATCAAATAATAAGGTGAGCACAAATCATGAAAATGGATATCTCTTCCTCTATTTTCACCCTTCTTGTATTCTACAACAGCAGCTATTCCGTGCTCACCAGGATACCTGTCAATATCGAAACACCTACAAGTGCAACTTTTCCTTAGCAAGTTCCCCACGTAAGTCTTGCCATCACTTCCATTGACACGATATTCAAGCTCAAATGTGTTAAGCTCAACCACAGGTAAAGAGGACGCAGTTTTGCATCTTTTGTGCACTAAGTTCTCCACAAAAGGCACCAGCTTCTGTGTGATCCATCCACCAACTGCATCCTTTCTATACTTGTTAAACCATTCAGCCATTTTTTCAATTATCGTATCAAGCAAAGCTAATAAAGGGTATTTTCTTGCATCTTTAAAAACGTTTTTCATAGATTCACCTATATTGCTGGTGTCTATGTTGTACCTTTGACCTGGAAAATAACACCTCGTCCATTATTCCACCTCACAACTTTCTTGCAGATAGGCAGCCGCAACAGGATATCTCCTACAATATTCATCGTAAACATGATGGAACTCAACCACTGTATAAATATTGCCAATATCGATGAATCTAGCTGAAAGTACGTCTTTGTTGACATTCTTAGCTTTAGTCCTCACATTCTGGGCCAAATGCCATAGACAATACCCGTGCTCAGCTAACGGGTACACGGAATGTATTGCCTTGATGAGGCTTTGATTTCTGTCAGTAGTAAATAACAGTTCAGGAGAATCAAGTATAACTGTTTTCAGCATATTGAAAAACCAACTCCAACTTGCATCTTTTTTCACCATCAAGTACACCAAAAGCAATGGGATAATGGTAGTGATTAGGATCCTGAGCTGTGGTGAAAATTAGGACACCTTTATATACCGTCTTCAGAAAAGCTGCATCCACAACTATGACTTTCCTCATCGCCTGAAACCCTTCAATACTTGCTCCTAAAGCAACGAAAAAGTACTTGAAGTTTTTCGCTTCATCCACCATCACACTTGTTTTTGTACCAGGATTTACCTTATCTAACATGTGCATATAACTGTACAACAGCCCATAACTTTCTTCAGCATTACCACACACATCTCTAATAGCTTGCTGTTTTCCTCTCAATGCTGTAGAGTATGACACTTTCACCCCCATTCTTCCCTGAACCAGATTGATTAGGCTTTTAGGAGTTGGGGTGTTAAATTGTCCTGGATAATCATCATGCAAAACAGAAGCAACAAGACCTGGTGTTACTTTCTTTTTATAGCTACTTGTACTGGCAGTAGCGCGAGAGCATGTATGCATCTTTGTGTATACACTAACAGAGAAAATATCTGAATTGCCAACCTTTGCAACTCGTAAATGTCATGTACAACCTTCTTGACGGCATTTGAACATCAATCATGTCCTATCAGACTTCACTTCACCGAACACAAAAAATTCTCAAAATGCACCTTTATCAACCAAATCTTGCAC
Source organism: Thlaspi arvense (assembly GCA_911865555.2). Taxonomy (NCBI): domain Eukaryota; kingdom Viridiplantae; phylum Streptophyta; class Magnoliopsida; order Brassicales; family Brassicaceae; genus Thlaspi; species Thlaspi arvense. The sequence goes on from OU466861.1 coordinate 14,292,921, forward strand.
ATCATGCTTACTCCATTATCAGTTGAATGCAACTCTGAATAATTCATACCAAATGAACTTCCTCCACCCACTCTAGAGAGTTGCTCCATTCGCCGATCTATTCCCAAATCTTTGATGACCTCAGCATGCAAAACACTTCTATATTGCTCTTCATCCATGTAAGCCAGATAAGAATACATATCTTCATCATTGAAAATCAGTGATGCTCTCGGTGGTTTGCATATCAAAGGAAGGAAGCCTAATTGTAGTTTCATCGTACGTTCATCTACTCCAATCTTCTTGCATATCCTACTATGTAACACCGAGTAACTAATCTCCTCAATACATGTCTTAAACGTCAAAGCGTAGACATGACCTGCAGAATTCCATATATCCTCAGCTCCAGTCTTTGAATAACTTCCTCCGTAATCGAAATATAAGTTTACGATCTTGCACATTATCGCCTGCAAAGTAATATAAAATATCAATTCTCAATATCAATCAGTAATACCAAATAGTACCCAGTTATGCTTTTTTAAAATAATAATTTCTTTCTGAACCACTTCTAATCTACATGTTATTCAGAAATAATATCCTATTCCTAGTTTTAACACACCCATAAACAACAATTTCCAATTTCTCTCAGTAATACATGGTCTATCCAGTTTTACCTTCGTACTCAGTAAAACTAATTCTACCAAGTGTTTCCTCAATACTCAGTAATATCAGTTGTACCCAGGTTTACCATCGTACTCATTAATACCAGTTCTACCTAGTTCTTCTATCTCGGATGATTTCAATTTCAGGTGGATTCTCTCCTTATAATCTAATTACGAATTTCTATGATTCAGCTATTAATTCCATTCGTTACCAATGCATGGTCCTACTCGACGCATACAACTTGGTTATAAACCCAAATGTGCATACCAAATTCAAATGCATTCAATATCAAACCAAATTCAATTCAATTTCTTATTATCAAACACAACAGCAAATTGATTTCTATACATGTAAACGTCTTCTCTACTTAATTTCGACTTCAAAGATGCAATGTTATGTCGGAAACGCACCTGTATTCCCTGCAATTTAAAACACCAAGCAAGCTGCAATGGAGATTGAGAAGACTGAGCTCGAAGGCGATGATGTCGCGAAGAAGAAGGAAGAAGAAGAAATCGGATCTGTTTTCTGATTGGTCCAAAATGCTTATTTTTTATTGGTCAGTTTTGTTATTTTTTTAATATAGGGTTGGATAGTAAGGATAGTATACGAATTTCATCTTTCATTAAAACAAAGAAGGGTATGTAGATTGATGAAGGAAATTTTGTTTCTTCCTTCACCAGCAACTCACCCCAACGGTAACAAAAACGGATCAATGGCTGAGATATCCCTTGGGGTTGAAAAATAATCCACTTTACCCCTTTTATGTTTAACAATTTATTTTTGATTTTTTTTTATCAACCAAAACGCATGTAAAGACACTTCAGCCCTTAATGAATCTTAAAAGTTACAAACCCAACAATGATATTGTTGGATTATCCACCCAGCTCTATTAAAAATAAAATAAAAATATATAATAATAAAAAAATCATGACTCTTTCTTTAGTTTTTTCTTTTCTTGTTTTTTGATCTTTCTCCTTTCCTTCTCTGGTTTTTGCTGTTTTTTTTTTCTATCTCCGACACATTAGACACAATTTTAACGTCACAATTGATGATTCAGAAAAAAGAATTGACTTGAATGTATTTAGTTTCTATCTAGTCTGTTTCTCCAAATTCAAGGGATAAACTAAAAATCTTAGGTGTGAGAGTTATGAGTCCAGTGATAAAAAAAATGGCTGAAAAATTAGAGTCATTAACATTCTCGATGCATAGAGAATCATAGTCTACTTTTTCAACTGAGAGCAATTATCTTGTAGAGTGAACTATTTTTTTAAAAATTTATGGTGGATTTTTGTCGTTGTAATAGTGATATTCTTAGATAAAACTATATTATTTTGATTTCTATTTAAATTCATAGTACTTATATTATTAAGAAAAATTGTATTATTTTTTAATTTAAATTATGTCATGTGCATATTATTTATTATGTAATTTTTAATTTAAATTATTTATTTATTATAAAATTCAGAAAATTGAAAATGGATAAACTCAAAAAATTTGATATACACAAATCCAGAAAATCAAACCTTTTAAAAATTAAAATTAAATAAATTCACAAAAATCCGTGTGTTTTTTATTTTAATTATTTGAAGTATATTCATTACACTTTTATATAATAACATAAGTTAAAATATTTTTAGTGTTTATCTATTAATCATGAAAATATATGAAACATATTGTAATGATGTTTATCATTTGTATGGAGTGGCCAAAAATTGAATTTGTTTGATAAATTCATATGTTTCACAAATCAATATGTATTTATTATTTATTATATAAAATAGATATTTGGTTAAATATAATATGTATTTTAAAAAATTAAAATAAAATAAAATTTAATTATATTATACACAAAAATGAATTATATTGTTTTGTAAAAATTATGTTGAAAATAAATACGATAATATATATATATATATATTGACAAAAAAACTAAAAACATATGTGCCCCGCCAAATTGACATGTGCACCGTTTTTGACTTACGTAGATACCACCAAAATTACACTTAGTTATCCATAATTTTTTAGTTGTACCAATTTGCATATAGTTGTACTTTTTGGTGTTTTCAACTTTATTTAGTTTTACTCTACATTGAAGTTCTTATTTGTAGTTTTACAGATGATTTTAGTCATTATGTTGTTGATTCTGAGGTTTTTATGCATTAAAATATTTTGAAACTCATCGTATGTGAATTTGACTTCACATGATGGTTAGTATTAAGATAGTGTTCATAGATACATGTTTTAATACACGTTTTTAACAATCTAACAAAGATTTGTTTGTTTCATATTGAATGTTTGTTTTTTAAATTTTTTTTAAAATCAAATAAACTGACTCTTGAATACTATCAGTTGCACCAGTTATGCTTAGTATTCCAAAGACACAAAATAAACAAGTTACACAATTTCACCAGAATCACTATCACCACTATATAAATATGATCAAATTCTTCCTCTTCCTCTTCTCCTTCCTCTTCCTCTCTCTCGTTGTTCTCCAACTAATGGGAACCGGTTTTCTTGAGTTCTTCCTTTCTTTGCGACATAATCTGGTGGTAATACCCATTGTCTTAGTAATACTAGTTGGCCCAATAATACTCAAGTATTGTGTCATTACTACCCAGAAAATATGTATTTACATACAAATCTACTATGATTTACTGCTATTCAGAATGATTCGACGCACATTTAACCTTTCTAATTGCTCTTACTTACCAATGTAAGACCTTATTAAATCAACTTAGCAAACAATTTTTAATAGTCCAATAATTTTTAAAAAGCATGAAATAATACATATTTATCCTATTTTTCCATTCATTGATTCAATGTCCATCAACTATATTCCTACATGATTTATTATGATTCAAAGCAAAATTAACATATGCATAAGAGCTGCGTAAGGGGCTGCAAAAACCCATCTTCTAAAGCTTCAAGAGCTTTACTGAAGATGGAGAAGCTACAATGGGTCGATTTTTGGAAAAGAAGATGAGTAGTAAAGTAGGGTCCATTTGATAGTTGTAGGTAGCTAAGTTTATTTATTATTGTTTCTAATAAATTAGTTTAATTTATTTTTATTTTTGATTTAATTAAATGAGAAAGAAGGAAAAGTAAAATACAGAGAAGAATAAGTGAGGGGTAGTGAGATCATAAGGGGGTAGTGAGATCATTTTCAAACAAATAAGGGTATATTGACTCTTTACCCAATAAAAACTGTAGCAAAAATTAAAGACAACATAAGTTATGTTATTCTCCCATCGGTCACCTTTGGAACTGGTTTGACCGATGAGGATGCGTGATAGAGGAATTCCAATAGATTTCAACATTATATACTTTTACCAATATTAGTGTAATTTTTACTCCATTTGTCCTAATTGATTTTAAACCATCTACAAATGACTTTGTTATTTTTCCATGCACACTCCAAAACCTGAAGTGACATGATAAAGGCTCTAACTAGTGAAAAGTAAAAAAATGATAGAAATGAAAGAAAAATAAATAATATTTTGTATTCTTCCCTATATTTTATAAGGAATATTTTATTGGATTTAAAAGTTTAGTTTTTATGATTTTTTATATAATTTATATGTAAATATTTTACAAACTACAAAAACTGTTAATTATCTAATTTTTTTGAAAAAACATTTTACATACAGATTTTTTGGACATTCACATGACATCATTTAAAAGTAAAAAAAATTATTTATTCTTCAAACCATAAAAAACTGTAAATTATCTACAAATATAAATGATAGAATACTATTTCGAATAAGAAATAAAGAGAGTGTTTAGTTTATATTATTGATCTTGCTAAAAGTAAGCAATATAAAAAAGTCAAATAAATAAAGATATTTAGTAAAAATATATAAATACATACAACAATGTGTAAATATAGGAAATATATTTTTTTTTAACAATTAACACATCAAAATTTATATTTTAAAAAATACTTTACAGTATTTCTACATATTTTGAAGATAATAATTAAACAAGAACAACATTTAAAATTTTAAAAAATATTAAATTAGTAAACATAATAGTAATAAAAAAATATGATTCGAATAAGAAATAAAGAGAGTTGATCGGATTAATGGTGAATTTATTTTGTTGATATCACTATAAATAAACAACATAAAAAAGATAATCTGACTAAAGTTATTTAGTGAGAAGATATTATTGGGTCCATTTTTACTACAACCAATATCGAGGCGACATTTGGAAACCGGGTCCTGTTAAAGCCTCAACTTTCTCCTGCTAGGCCAGCCACCAACTCTCTTGTGCACTGTTCTTGGATAGGTGGCATGTTTAATGAAACAAGCATGTTGTACTAAGCCGCCTGCTACCAGGACATGCCACACAAATGAGATATGATTAGTTGGAAGGTGCATAAAAGGAGGCCGAGAGCCGAAGGAGAGAGGGAGGATGGCCTGGCCAAAAGAATGGTCTGACTAGAGAGAGAAAGACTAATCTCCTAATTCGAGACCCGATTCCTAATCCAAGGAAGTATGACCACCACTACCAAAACATAAGGAGGAGGAGGAGAAAACTTCCGACCTCCGCCTCGCCGGAGCTCACCCCAAGCCTCATGGCACAGGAAACCAAAAGGGAACACTCACAGTTCCCTGATGGCGATGCCTAGAGAGATAAGTGTTCTCTCTACCTCTGTCCCCTACTTTATACCTGTGCAGAGAGAGCTCCTACCCCATTTTTCTCCCGGTCCATCTCTTGAATACCATCTTTCACCAAATATTAGACAATTACCACGATCCTTAGACGGGATACACATCCCACAAACCATCTATAAATTCATCCTCCTGAATACTTGTTCCTAGTAGGGCGTGCATTGACTTGAGCGTCGGAGAACATTTAGCAGGGAAACCTCCTTCCGGTCCACCTGACGGTCTGGCTCACTTGTTTGCCTATGTTCGCAGGATCCATCTGACTTCCACCCGGGAGCTGTATATCGCTCATCCCCCCTAGCAGACAAAATTTGGTGATACAACTCTTCACACTCGGACAATTACATACCCCGCGTACGTATCCCGTAATATATGTCAGAACAGTTGGCGCTAGAAGGAGGAGGAAAACTGACATACAACACCACGAAGAAAGTAGTCACTGTGTTGTCAAGCAACAAACCGCTAATAAAGCTCCAAGTCCGCAGCGGCCGAAGACGACAATAGTCATTCTAGGGTGCCATATGGTGGAAAAAAAAAGATGCAGCAAAGGGGGGAGGAGACCCCCGCTCCCGGAGATGGGCTCGGCCGCCAGCTCGGGGGAAGATTCCCTCAGAAGATCACCATCCCAAGAGTGCACATCTCGAGGGACTTAGGCAAAGCAAAGCCAGCCTCGATGACATCCAAAGCGCCACCCAGCCGAGAACGCCCTGTCATTAAGAACAACGGTCCCTGCCGTCACAAAATGTATGTGCCAAAGTTGAACGATCGTTCCCCGCGGACAAGGCAGATAGCGCGAGCGCATGGATCCCGGTAGGCGAGTCGCACATTGACCCATTCCTCGAGAGATCGCAGCACATTAAGAGTGCGCACAGAAGTTCAGAGAGTTTAAAAGACATAGTCGAGGGTATTTCTGATTCCCGCCCCTAAGCTAGGAAATTCGTTCGATTGAAGTACAAGTCAAGTCGGATAAGTGCGTTAAAGGTGCAAGTCAAAGTTCCGGGGGAGAAGTATAAAGAAAGCATTGGAAAAATAATGTGTATTCATATAATAAAGTCCAAAGGAATAATGACTATAACAAGATCTCTACAAGTAGGTTTAAAAGTCTGCACCCGCCATGGACAGAGAGTGTGAAAAGTGAGAAAGGGGCGAAAACCACGAGTTTGGCCAAATAGGCGCAACGGAAGAAGAGCCACCCTGCGGAGGATCGCGAAGGCTCTCGGGACCCAAAAATTGAGCCGCCTAAGAGAATGATCATGAGAGAGAATCCAATCACAGCCAGCTCCTCCTTCTCTTGGGACTTGGGTACCACAATTCCGTGAACCCCAGCGCAGTCGCAGGCCCGGTCTCAAGCTCCATGTAAGTTCCATAGTCCGGACGTGCACTCAGTGTTAACTCAGCTCACCTCGCAGCTCCGTGTTGGCCGCCCAGAGATCTGCCGCTCAAAATGCCGCCTTGGCTAAGCTGTCTGCAAGATCCTGATCTTCTCCCTGTCATTCAGCACCAATGCTTGATGTGGTTCTAAGGGATATGGCGTCACGAACCGCCTGCACCGCATGGCCAAAGACCAATACCAGGTGCTCCGTGAGGATCTAAATCTCCCCCGAGAGAGCGTCGATCCGGCACTGTTTTGCGTCCAAGCACACTACAAGGGAAAGAAACCCGAGGACCGACTCGGAAGCCCAAAGAGCTTCCCTAAGACCTAAGGAACCTCTGCCTGAGGAACCACGAGTGCCTGTTGATGGGCACAGTCATAACACTTCCTCCAAAGCTCTTTCCTCGCGCACATGCGCCCGCATAAGAGAGACTCGGAGATACACCACCGATCTGATCGCCTTCGCTAGACCGTCGATGGCCAGGTCCACAGAGTGGGTGCGCCAGTTGCACCGAGATGCTGCGGCACCCCCATCCGGGACACCAAACCCCAAGTCCAGCAGTAGAAGGCCGGAGAAAGCCGCAGACCCGTCGAGGAGACAAGCTCACAAAGTCTGACGAAGGGAGGGTCGCGAAGAAGTGCCCGCCCCAAGGACCAGCTCGACCTTTGTTTGATGAGAATGCTTATGACTGACCTTGCCTCGGGAACCGGGCAAGATGCCCTTAAGCCCGAGCTGGTCCTTTTGGAAATTGAAGGCAAGCCGAGAGCGACAAACGTCTCGCCAATCGGGCTTCAGCGTTAGAAGAAGCGGAATCTCCGTCAACCATGCCAGCGAAAACCAAAGTGAGATTGAGAAATCGATGAGAATGAAGAAAAAGTTCAAGCATAGTTGAAGAACGCTTTATACTGAGAGAATGGCGAAGTTAGTCCCACGCTCCATCTATTTATAGGATAAATTGATTGTTGAGGGGTCAATTGCAAGTTTCCGGCAGGCAGTAGAGAATGACGAGAGCCCAGGGTGCACCATACTTTGAGTTCTTGCAATGATATTCATGTCTTTAAGTTGAAGCTTTCTGTGAATTGAATCAAATTCTAGTGATTAGAACATAAGTTTGACTTTAAATATTATGTTCATGCATCGAAAAGTGATTCCAAGGATAGTTTACATATTTAGACTTTCTTCTTCCTTTTACCACTCTTGCTAGTCCAAATAGCTGATCCTCAAATCAAAGGAAGAAGAAGATTTCCCCACTCAAAACAAGAAGGTGATCACAATGCAAGGAAGAGAAGGGAACAAAAGCCTTAGGAGAGGGTAGTTTTAGGAAGTTTATCTATGAGATTAGATTAAGTGATAGGGTCATCTTTGGGCATCATGAGTAGATGAGAGTCATCCTTGTATGCATATATTGGCTTTTACCTTTTGTATTTTGCTATAGGTTGATTCATTTTATTGAGAGATCCCTTTGATTTTTGAAACCCTTATGCATTGAGGTCATTTCATCTTAAAACCATGTCCCTTAGCCAAATGGTTTTATTTTATTTGCATGATCATGATTCAATTGGGTGCTTCTAATGAATGTCAAAGAGTTGGATGATATGAATGCTTGTTAGGCTAAGTTTGAGTTCATTGTTTGTTTATAATAAGTATAGCTAAAGCTTTTGAAGTAGAACAAGCTCCTTGCATTTTATAACTTGTAACGTGGGAATTGACTTCACTTTTTCAATTGACATCTTTAGTTTTGAGCTCCCACTTTCAAACCTCATTCCCACGTTTGTCCTTGTTTGCTTGAGGGCAAGGAAAAGGCACGTGTGGGGGTGCTGATAGCTTGCATATTTACATCATTTAGGCTTACATAATCCTATATTTTTAAGCCCCTTTTATGCATAAACTCTCATTTAGGTCGCCTTTGCATTCATATTAGAGCTAGCTTGTGCCTAGGTATGCATTGCATGTTTTGTTAAATTTTAAAGGTGTTATCTAGGTTCTATGGAGGCTAAGGATGCTTGCTAGCAACGGAGTTGGAGTGGAAGCATGTAAGAAAGCTTAATGGAAGTAAAGCATATGAGAAGGCCCGCACCAGCGTCCTGCACCGGCCGCACACCTTGCTGCAAGGTGGCGCCCAACAATCTTTGGAAGACTACACCGGCGTGTTAGCCTGGCTTGTATACCTCGGAGTGAAGGGGCCAGCAGTTTCAGAAGATCACACTGGCGTGTTAGCCCGGCTTGCACTCCTCGGTACGAGAGGAACCGAAAGTTCAAGAAGCTCGCACCGGCCACCTGCACTGTTGACTTGCCCAGGCTGACTCCATTCCATCCCACTTTGACTTTGGTCAATATTGTTGACCAAGGGTTTGACCAAGGCATAACATTTTGACTATTTAAAGGAAACCTTATCCTTTCATCTGATAAACAATTAATCTTGTCTTTTATTCTTTTCTGATCTAAACATTCTCTCTCTCTCTCTCTCTCTCTCTTGTTCTTAACCTTTTTCCAGAAATTTTAAGATTTGTAAGCACAATTTGTGGTTTAATTAAGAGTTTGAAATTCGAGGTTTTGATCATCCTTGTATTTCTTTTGATTATTATTTCTTATTTATTACTCAAGTTATGACCATGATCATTATGTATTCTGGGTGGTTCTCATGGTTCTTAGGATGGGTTTGATCCATGATGATTTAGTGGTTGATCCTTGATGTTTAGAGCTTAGTATTGATAGATCCTTTCTTATTTTATGCTCTTTTTGCTTAAGCTTTATTGATCACTTAGATTTCAAAATTATGTATTCTCTGCATTAAAAGTGTTTGATGAAATGCTGAACCAATCTTTTAAGAGATTTACTTGCCTTACACATAGAATGGTTGACTAGGGAGTATTTTGGATTGATAGAACTGATGCTTTATGCTTGTTGATTGTTTGATCACTAATGAGAGTTAGCTTTTGGTTAAGTTGTTAGCAAAAGGATCTTTGTCAAGGGATTGAATTGATCTGCTTGTTTAGAGTTCTATACCGAAGTATTATCCTTATTGGTTAATTTTGTACATCACACATCCTAAAATCCCTGCTTAATTAAATTGAATTGCCCTGTTTTACTATATTTTTACTCTGTTTCTTGAGTTTGAATTGTCAAGTTACTTGTCCTGCAATCTAGTTCAATGCTTTCTTTTGTTTGTTTGATTGATCATTTACATTGCTAGACACTTCTACAACATTTTCTGGTTGGCTTAGCTTACTAGAAACAATGTATTATCTCTGTTACAAATTCCTGATTGGATTGACACCTTAAGTACTTCAATGACATGATCTTAGCACTTCAAGAATTGAGTCACAAGAGCTAAAAACTCCTGTTTCAACAAGCATCGTATAAAGTGGTAAGAGGTTCACCATAGTACTCTCTTTGACACAGGAATCGAGGTAGCCGCATGAAGATCTTCACCATTCAGAATGGTTTTCTGTCACTGGATCTCCACCGTCTGCCTTTTCCTCTAAGCTCGCTGGTGTTCTCTGCCTCAGTTTCTCGCTTCCTCTGCCGAGAGTTTGTTCGGACTCCCTCTCCCTCTTTGGCATTTGTTTGAATCGATGGACTTTTTGAAGCTTTTGAGGACTGAGCTTCTAATCTGTCGTTTCAACCTGTCGGAGCAGTCTGAGAGAGCGCCGGTTCTCTCTCTTTACCGGAGGAACCAGTTTCTGGTGCCGTCACCTCCCTCCCTTCCGCTGAAGCCAACGGACCTGCCGGATCCGCCAGATCTATGGGTTTGGTGCCTCCTGCCCTCTTTGGCCTCTCTGCCTTCCTCTCACCCTCTACCTCTGTCATCTGCCGCTCCTCTCTCCGTGACAAAAGATCTTGTCGCTGATCCTTCTCCTCCAGATCTGCCTTGCTCCTTCCGTCTCGATTCGCCACCCACGCTCTCCACCACTTTCCAAAGCTTCGATCTGCCTAAGCTTCAAGTCCTGCTCCTCACCGGAGAAGGGAAAACGAGACTATATGTTCCTGTTTGTGAATCAATTCCAAATATGGTCTGGCGTTGTTCAATCTTGGGCTTAGCCCTCAAAATTTATGGCTCGTGCTCTGTTCTTCAGCTTCTACTTTCAGCTTGAGTACGTGGTAAAACTTTCCTCCCTTTGGGAGAGATTTTCTGCACCTTCCTTCCCAAGAGGGAAGAGATTCTGGCCACCCTTTTCCATCTCTTTCAGAGACTCACCTTCATTGTCCTCACTGTTTTGGCTTCAGCATGTTTATGGCCAAAAGGAGCAACCGAGTTCATCTCATTGAATGTCAGAGGTAGGAATTGTAATTCAATGTCACACTGGCTTTTGACTAAGGTTTACTCTTCTGGCTTTGCCGGTAATTCTTCACTGATGCATACATTTGGTTTTGGTTTAGATATGCTGTCAGTCTTCTCTGAAGTCCTCAAAATTATGACAAAGAAAACAAAATAAAAATTATGTAAAGAAGAAAAACTGAAAAATTTTAGTCAACCATTGAGCAATATCAAAGATATCACTAATTTATGTTTATTTTTTTTTTGTAAATACACATAACATATCAAAATTATGACTAAGCAAACTAGATAAAAATTGTCTAAAGAAGAAATACCATATTTAGTTAGTAAATCATTGAGCAATATCAAAGATATCACTATTTCATTAAAAATATGTTATTTAACTTTATGGTTTTGTTTTATCATTTGTTATGATTTTTGTTTTATCTAATTTTGTGTGAAGTGTTTGTTTCTTTAATTTATCTGAAATGTTCGTTTCTTTTATAACACTATATAATTTGTAAACAAAATTAAATCATTAAAGAAATTTTGATATTTCTAAAAGATGCATGTTTGCCCCGTTCATTAACCTTTTAAAATCTTTAGTCAAAATATTAAAATCTACAAAATATTAATATACGATTTCAATAGTTTTCATCTATAAATACACGCAACGTGTCAAAATTTTGACAAAGTAAACTAAATAAAAATTGTCTAAAGAAGAAATACCAAACTTGATTAGTAAATCATGAGCAATATCAAAGAGATCACAAATTCATTAAAAAAGTATTATGCTAAATATCTAATATTATGGTTTTATTTTATCATTACTTATGATTTTTATTATCTTATAATTTTTATAATCTAGGTTATTTTTTTGGATATTATATATGATAGGGCTCATGTTTTATCCAAACAAAACTACTGCAAGTGCACAACAAAGCAGATGTAGTATATAATAGGTTATCGAATCCCAATTGATTAAGTAAACTACACTATAGAATTTAAGTTCAGATTAAGCTAAGCAATAAGTAATGAATGTAATGTGAAAAAAAAATGTAAGGGGGCGTTTTTGGGATTGTTCTTAAAGTTCAGAAAGCTAAAGGTGTCAAGTCAGGACAATTCGCAGGTTGAATCCGAGAGTGTAGAATGCATGCAATCAGGGATGAATTAAAACCGTCTTGAACATGAAACACAAAGATATAACTAATCAATTCTCATTGCAGAAGTTATCTATGTCTAAATCACAGAATTTCAAATTTCTTTGCAAACTCTAACAACCTAAATTGTTCAATTGTTCACAAAACTCCTAAGCCAAATCTCTTTGCAAATAGGCATTTTTCTCATCTAATACTAGTTCAGGTGATCAATAATATTCTCACATCTATTAAACAACCTAGGGTTTCGAAATCTAGATGATGTGTTTAAGAAATCGATATGAATGCAAGCATATATGAAGAACCAATGGATTTCCTATTAGTTTAGTAATTCTACAAACTCTTCATCAACTTTGAAAAGCCTAACTTAACTAACAAACTACTCAGACATGGTGAATGAAACAAACATTATGAAAAGAATAGATTGCATAAAAGAAATAAGAAATAAATATAAAAGAGTTCGAAATCTGCTCTGAATGAGTCTGATTTGTCTCTCCAAAAGCTCTGCTACAAATCTCTCTTCCTCTCTCTAGAAAATTAAGATAAAAGATATCTGCCAAAGAATGGCTGAAAAACCTAATACACAAGCTACAACACGAGTTGGGGTCTTCTTGTACATAATGGAACTCTTCGGCCAAAACTGCAATTTCCTTTCTATCTCTTAATAAAAGTCGCGATTTCTCTTCAGAGGAGGGTGACGAGTGTCATCCATAAGTGGTGACGAGCGTCACCCACTGCAGAACAATGCTTCTGAGATGCTAACTTCGTGGTTGATCCTTGCAATAATCCAAAAAGCTCCAAGACCTCCAATTATGCTCCAGACATGTTATAACCTGCAAAGACTCTACTAGAACTCTAAAAAAGACTTATATCATGGTTAAAGACTATAAAAATCATGATATATCAATATAAACGATTGTTTTGCAAAACAATTGAAAATACACAAACTTGTTTAATAAAATACACTTTTTCTGAATTGTATGTTTTTATATTAGTTGTAAATGCATACAATAATCTGATTTAGTGTAACACCTCAATCCTGTGATATGGACCTGATTTAAAAGTTATGGTTAAGGAAAATTTAAATTATGGTTAATTAGTTATTTATAAACCTAATTATGAAAAACTCTAAAATTTTGTTTGTGAATTTTGAGAAAAGATTGAAAAGAAAGAATAAAGAAGAATAAAAGGAAAAGAAGTCGTGGTGGCTTAGAGGGGAAGAGAAAGAAAGAGAAAAAAAGAAGAAGAAGAAGATGAAAGAGGTTTGGTCCGAGAAATGTTTTGTAGGTTGTTTTATTGACTAACAATTAAATAAGTTTTTATATAATTAGAAACATAATTAAATATTTAAAGAAATTTTAATACTTCTTAAAGATGCATGCTTGACTCGTTAATTAACCTTTCAAATTTGTTAGTCAAAAATATAAATCTACAAAACATAAAAGTAGGATTTCAATAGTTTTGCCTCTATAAATACACGCAACGTATCAAAATTATGACAAAGCAAATTAAATAAAATTTATCTAAAGAAGAAAAACAAAGCTTGTTTAGTAAACCATTGAGAAATATCAATGATATCACTAATCTAGGTTTATTTTTTTTATACCAGTTTTTTTTGAAGTGTTCATTTTTTTTTTATAATTTGTCTGAAATGTTCGTTTGCTTCATAGCAATATAAAATTTAGAATCATAATTAAACCAGTAAAAAAAATTCGATATTTTTTAAAGATGGATGTTTGACCTATTAATTAACGTTTCAAAATCGTTAGTCAAAAATATAAATTTATAAAATATTAGTATATGATTTCAATATTTGTTCATCTATAAATACACATAACGTATCAATATTATGACAAAGTAAACTAAATAAAATTTGTTTAAAGAATAAAAATCAAATTTGTTTAGCAAATCATTGAGCAATATCAAAGATATCACTAATTAATTAAAAAAGGTGTTATGCTAATTATCTAATATTATGATTCTATTTTATCATTCGTTTTAATTTTTATTATCTATAATTTATATAATTTAGGTTTATTTTTTGTATATTATATAAATGATTGTATAGCAAAGAAACTGAAAATACACAAACTCGTTTATTAAAATACACTTTTTTAAATTATATGTTTTTATATTAGTTGTAAATCCATACAATAATCTGATTTAGTGTAACACTTCAATCCTGTGATATGGACCTGTTTTAAAAGTTATGATAAAGAAGTATTTAAATTAAGCTTAATTATTTATTTATAAACCTAATTAAGAAAAACTCTAAAATTGTTTTGTGAATTTCGTGAAAAGATTGAAAAGAAATAATAAAAAAGAATAAAAAGAAGAGGAGTCGTGGTGTTGAGAGGGTAAGAGAAAGAAAGAGAAAATAGAAGAAGACGAAGACCAAGACAAGAGGTTTGGTCTGACAACGGTTTTGTAGGTCGTTTTACCCACTCACCATTAAAGAAGTTTTTATATGATTTGTAAAATAATTGAATCATTAAAAAACTTTTGATATTTCTTAAAGATGAATGTTTGACCTGTTCATTAACCTTTTAAAATTGTTAGTCAGAAATATAAATCTATAAAATATTAATGTATGATTTTAATAGTTTTTCATCTGTAAATACACATAACATATCAAAATTATCACAAATCGAACTAAATATATTTTTTTTATAGAAAAAACCAAATTTGCTTAATAAATCATTGAGCAATATAAAAGATATCACAAATTCATAAAAAGATATTATGCTAATTATCTAATTTTATAATTTTATTTTTTCATTAGTAATGATTTTTATTATCTTATAATTTATATAAACTAGGTTTATTTTTTGATATATAATTTGGAAACATAATTATAACATTAAAAATTTTTTGATATTTCTAAAAGATGCGTGTTTGACCTATTAATTAATCTTTCAAAATCTTTACTCAAAAATATAAATTTACAAAATATTAATGTATGATTTCAATAGTTTTTCATCTATAAGTATACGCAACGTATCAAAATTATGATAAAGCAAACTAAATAAAAAATATCTAAAGAAGAAAAAACCAAACTTGTTTAGTAAATCATTAAGCAATATCAATGATATCACTAATTTGTTAGGATTTTTATTGTCTTATAATTTAATAATCTATATCTATTTTTTGTATATTATATAGACAATTGTTCAGCAAAAAAAATCTGAAAATAGGCAAACTTGTTTATTAAAATACATTTTTCTGAATTGTACGTTTTTATATTAGTAGTAAATCCATACAACAATCTGATTTAGTGTAACACCCCAATCCTGTGATATGGACCTGTTTTAAAAGTTATGATTAAGGCGAATTTAAATTAAACCAAATTAGTCATTTATAAACTAATTAAAAAATTATAGAATTGTTTTGTGAATTTTGTGAAATGATTGAAAAGACAGAATAAAGAAGAATAATAGGAAGAGAAGTTTTGGTGGCTGATAGGGGAAAAGAAAGATATAGAAAAAAGAAGAAGAAGATGAAAGAGGTTTGGTCCGAGAAGGGTGTACCCCTCTTACAAGTTGGCTACATGTCAATTCATCTCTTTCTTGGAGGTGCACTTCTTCAAGCCTACAGAAGTTGGTAATAAGAGTTATGGAGATGGTTATATCAAGTTCAAAGTGGCCAGAACAGTGTACCACATGAGTTTCAACCAGCTCAATGAGATACTTGGGTTTAGTAGAGGGAGAACAAGGCACAAATTGATGAAGTTTGCTGAGAAAGAGCATGATAGAGTGTGGGGAGACATAAGAGTGGGAAGCTACAAACCTTGTTCAGTGAAAAGCTCTTTAATCTGCCACCCTGCTTTGAGGTATGCACACATTGCGCTAGCTCACACATTCTTTGAGAGGAAAGAAACTGGATTGGTGATTGATGAAGAGATGTCCTTGCTGTGTATTGGGTTGGGAAACATTCTCATGGAGACTAGTGGTGGAGAAATTATATTTGGAGAACTAACAGGAGTTGGAAAACTAAGCATTCTGCTCAAGCGATTTCTTCACTACAAGCATTGGGTTGGGGCATCTTCAGACACTAGCCCTCAAATCGCTTTTGGAGGTCTCATTACACCTATATTGGAAGCTGCTTCTATCCCATTGAGAGAGTCTCCACATCCACTAAAGTTCATTGATAGATCCTACCTCTTCAAGACTAGGTACTCTGTGGGAACCATGGAGGAAAAGCTGGTTTATCAGTTCAACACTAATTTGAAGACAAAGAAGAGGATACTTCTCCACAATCCCCACAGCACCACTTCAGAGTTACAAGCCATGTTAACTTCATGCCTCAATAGAATGAGCTTGTAGACACTTTCTCCGAGCAACCACAAGTGGAGGAAGAAGGTACAGAGGCGCATATGATACTATATGGAATCCAAGTACAATTTATCTTCGGACAAAAAATTTCCCATACACACCTATTAAAATAATAAAATAAGAAAATAAATGATAAAATAGAAAATTAGTATTTCGAGGCTATAAAATATTTTACATATTATCTATATTATACAAAATTAAACATACATAATAAAATAAGCACTACAAGAGATGAAAACAAAACGGTTGTCTTCATTTTTTTATTGAAATTTAATAATATGGAGTTTTTGTTGTTATTTGTTTGAATTTTTGCAGTGAAAATTACAAATCTCAATAGTGTCATATTTATATATGTATCCACTTATGTTACATGAAACTAATTTTCTAATTAATGCTTTCAGTGTGATAAATTAACTTTAAAAAACTGTTCTCTTGTAAATAATAGTTTTTATATTTAAATATTTAAAAGGTGTTATAAGTTACTAATTAACACTTTAAGATAAAAATGATTATCTCATTAATATATAATCAATATTTTTATTAGAAAATTATTAAGTTATAAAATCTAAAATGAGATCATTAGGTATAAGATTTTTGATTTACCAATGCTATACGTATTTTTATTATCAATATATTCATATTTTAACACAAAAGTAATAGTTCTATATACATCTTGATTAAGGAAATTTTTCTGTACCTAACAACTCTTTGTTCATAAAATTACTAATGTCCTCATAGTGTTTATGTAAACAATAAAGGTTGTTTTAATGCGAAGCTATAATAATGCATGTAAATAAAAATTTAGAAAACTAAAACTCCAAACTGTAATCAATATAGGAGGGAAAATTTGTCGAGTAGTAATAAATGACAATTAATATACTTTCATGCTAATAAAATTTTGAATACTCATTTGGAAAAACAGAAAATTGAATCCATAATAACTACACCTATTACGTGTAAATATATTTGTGAATTAAAATGTATGAACAAAAAATTCAAAAATCTAATAATGAACTTAAACCTTTTATTATATATCTCTATTTTTCTTTTACAATATTGTTTTTAATCAAGTGGAAACCTAATGTTTATAATATGATTTATGAATTGAATTTT
The DNA here is from genome assembly GCA_911865555.2 of Thlaspi arvense. NCBI lineage: Eukaryota > Viridiplantae > Streptophyta > Magnoliopsida > Brassicales > Brassicaceae > Thlaspi > Thlaspi arvense. The sequence continues at coordinate 14,310,462 of OU466861.1, forward strand.
TTTTTCTACTAAGAAATTATTAAGTTTTTCTACTATTCATATATCTTGTTTTTAAATTCTAATTCTCAACATTTATATTGATCAATTTAACCCAAAAAATATATATTCGATTTCCTTCAACTTTGGAAATAACATATATATGTAGATCATATACTCGTCTGATAGTAGGTGATTTACTACGAGAAGTCCAGAAGATTTGTTGACATTTATTGCAACACTTCACACAAACTTTACCCATGCTTTCTCATCAGCCACTTTGTGCAAGATATAAGTTTCTTAAATATTAATAATGTTAAAACTTTGGCAGCTTAAACACGCTTTATTGTGGCATTCTCAAAATAAATAGTGTAAATAAATAACTAACAAATGGTTTTTTATAATTTGATTAGGGAGAAATAAATTTGTATTTTTTTTTAATAACACATCATTTTGGGAAGTAAAGAAGAGTATCTCTCGCATTAATTTATAATACAAACTAACAAAAGTATACTCATTATTTCAATATATATATATATATAATGAAATGCAGATATAAGTTAAAAATTTGAATTCAATTATTTTAATGAGCCAATTAATGTTTTTTATATGAATTCATAATATTTGTAAAATTAGTCTGTTATCTTATGCTAATTAATTTTAAAACATTTGTATGTACAGTACATACACAAAGAACGCACGAACTATTTTGTATGGTAAATAAAAGAACTAAAAAAGAAAATACCAAACATTCAATAAACATTATTTTATTTTAATTTTAATTTTATTATTATTAGTTCTAAAAAAACTCTAGGCATAATGTCTCCACAATAACAAAGAAAATTTGCACAACTAAGCGTAAATCTATCCTTTCTGAGACAATGATATACACATTTTTGACAAAAACCAACTATGTTGTCAGCGGACGCATGTTCAAGAGGTTCAATTTGAGGGCTTGATGCTGGATTGAAAGAGTATATTTTATCTTTGGACAAAGATTTTCCCATGCACACACCTATTAAAATAAGAAAATAAGAAATAAATTACAAGATAGAATATTAATATTTCAAGGCTATAAAATATTTTACAGAACATTTATATTATACAAAATTAAACATACATGATAAAATAAGCACTACAAGAGATGAAAACAAAACAATAATCTTCATTTTTTTGTTGAAATTCAATAATATGGAGTTTTTGTTGTTATTTGTTTGAGTTTTTGCAGTGAAAATTACAAAGCTTAATAGTATCATATTTATATATGTATCCACTTATGTTACACAAAACTAATGTTCTAATCAATGCTTTCAGTGTCATAAATGAACTTTAAAAAAACTGTTATCTTATATATAATAGTTTTTGTATTTAAATATTTAAAAGGGGTTATAAGTTACTAATAAGATAAAAAACGATTACCTCATTAACATATAATAAATATTTGTTTTAGAAAATTATTAAATTATAAAATCTAAAATGAGATCATTAGTTATTAGATTTTTGATTTACCAATGCTATAAGTATTTTTTTATCAATATATTCATATTTTAACACATAAGTAATTGTTCTAAAGACACAAATACAAATTTGATATGTTAACATCTATCTACACAAACTATTTTTTTTATCTCTTTCACTCCCATTCTTAATATATATATACATCTTAATTAAGGAAATTTTTTCTGTACCTAACAACTCTTTGTTCATTAAATAACTAATATGCTCATAGTTTTTATGTAAACAGTAAATGCTGTGTGAATTTTTTTTTTGGTAGAGGTGTGAGAGACAAAGTCCCTCACTGCTTGATTAGTTCAAACAATATTATAAACGAACACTTCGAACTGTTGTCACTCCGTTAGCATCATCCGACAAGACTGGACCAATACCTTCGCGAACAAACTCCAAATAAAGAAAGCCTAAAGGTATTGAGAAAGCATAATTTGCTGGTCTATGAGCTAGCTTATTTTCTTCTCGATAAATATGTTTCACTCGGACTATCCAGTCCCTACATAGAAAGCCATAGCACAGTCGTGCTAGGAATGACAAAGGGTATTGATCACTAATCCCTTTAGTCAAGAAACCGACGACCAACTCTGAGTTCACCTCTAGCACTAATCTTGTAATCGTCTTTCCCCAATCTATGTATAGTCCATAGCACCCACCCCATAGCTCGGCTAATGGTGCAGAGCAGATCCCGATATTCAAAGCAAACCCACCACACCACTTGCCAGATTCATCTCTTAAAACTCCTCCCGCTATTGCTAAACCAGAATTCCCACGCGATGCTCCATCTGTATATAACTTAAACTATCCATTATGTGGCCGAGACCATGCGATCATCTGATCCAATCTGCCATTCGGACAACTGGAGTTATCAATCTGCAAGTGAGCATAACTCACATCCTGAGCTAAGTCTTGCAATAATTTAACTCTGTCTTTACATTTGCTCGTGCTGCCAAATATATTCCCGCACCACCATTTCCAAGCCCACTATAGCCCCATTGCAAACATTTTTGACCATCTGCTGTTATGTACTTCTTCAGTATCCCCAAGATTCTTGAAAAGCCATTCGAGTAGTGAACATGCAAAGAAGCCACTCAGTTTTCATCTTGGTACTATGCAAGTCCGGATTCCCAACATTGCAGAGCAATCTCGGAGTACGTGGATAATTGATTCTTCACCTCCCTTGCACACCTGACATATCCCTGACACACTTAGGTGTCGTCTCTGGCGCTCCATATCATTCATCAATACTTGATTAGCAGCCATCCATAGGGAAAGTTTATACTCGTTCAGGTGCCACCACTTTCCAGATCTTGTCAAACAAATTATGCATATCTTGTCTCGGGGCCGCATCTTTCACAATCACAGTATAAGCTGACTTTACTGTAAACTAGCCATCTTGGTTTTCTCCCCATGAGATCCGATCCTGAGCCCCTGTCACATCATCCAGCACTACTGCTCCTAAACGTAGGCGGGTTATCATTGACATGTAAGGGGTCACTTGGTTCAACATCCACCCCATACCATTTTGCCAAAAGGCTTGTACTTTCAAGTTTATAATCTCCTCCGGAATCTCTATCTCTGCCAAGTCCAATAAAGAATAATTCAAAAGCCATTTGTCTCTCCAAAAACTTATCTTCCTGCCATCTCCAATAACCCAAGTCAATCTAGGGAACACCACTTCTCATAATTCAGATCGTATACTCCGTCATGTACTTGACCAGTTACCCTCGCAGTCATCCAACAGTGGTCTTGTATTGTGGTCACTTTATGCTTCTTACGCAGTATCTTAGCCCAAACCTCTGTATGGTTCTGTAACAGTCTCCATCCCAGTTTAGCAACGAGAGCTTTGTTCATGGCTTTAGCTCCTCGAATACCTAGCCCACCTTGCCTCTTTGGTAAACACACTTTGTGCCAAGCCATCAAATGCTTTTTTTTTATGTTCTGTCGAACTCCCCCACAGGAATGATCTGGACACATGATCAAGCTTCGTAAGAATAGAACTCGATAGGATTATTGTACTCATCGTGTGGACCGGTATCAAAGATAAGACTGCCTTCGTGAGAGTCAACCTTCCTGCGAAACTCAGGAACCTGCCCTTCTATCCTGATAACCATGACGAGGCCCTTTCAAGGACTTCTCCAAAAGTTTGTAACCTCCCCTTCTCTTATAAATGATGTTTTAATGCGAAGCTATAACAATGCATGTAAATAAAAAGTTGGAAAACTAAAACTCAAAACTACAATCTATATAGGATGGAAAATTTGTCGAGTAGTAATAAACGTCAATTAATATACTTTCATGCTCATAAAATTTTGAATACTCATCAACCAGAAAATTGAATCCATGATAAATACATCTACTAAGTGTAAATTTATTTGTGAATTAAAATGTATGAATTAAAGTCTAGTTATGGATGTATCAGGCGTAGATGGTGATGCTGTTAAAGGACTAGAGACATCCTGAACTGGTGATGCTGCTAGTTGATGTTGAGGATTGAACTCTGTTGCATACATACGCTTTTGGTGTTCTTCATATGAAGGTCTAAACCTGTGGTTTTGTTGTATGGGAACACCAAGCTGATTGTATATTGGAGCACTCTCCCTTATGTGCGCTTGAGAACTGTAAGCGTTGTAGCTGTCATAGCTTGCATCCTGGTAAGGCTTATGATGAAAAGTCTCTTGTTGCTGCGCATAGTAGGCTTCAACTTCTAAGTTGTAAGCATGTCCAAGAGCCGATGTCTTCTCTGTTTCCTTTGGTGGGTGATGTAGAGATTGCTCAAGCAACAAGTCTAGCTTAGCATTTAGTGCTAACATATTCAGCTTCATTTGGCGATCTGAGGTTTCAGTATTCTTCTTGTAGCTGTCCTCTTTCTCATCCACATAGTCGGCATTACTCAAGGCAAAGTTTTTAATCAGCTGTAAACCATCCTCAACAATTGTACCCAAGAAGTGGCTGTTACTAGCTGTGTCTAACAGCATCTTGAACCGTGGTGACACTCCTCTGTAGAATGTTCTGAGCAATGATTCTGTTGAGAAAACATGATGAGGGCAGCGCAAAGTGTAACCTTGAAATCTTTCCCATGCTGAACAGAATGGCTCATCTTGTCATTATTTGAACCCTGAGATGTTCTGCGTTAGCGTAGCTGTCCTGGAAGAAGAGTAAAACTTTGCAAGAAACACTATTTTGCATTCATCCCAAGAACATATTGATCCACAAGGCAATGATCTTTTCCACAAATGTGCACGTTCAGCAAGAGAGAAAGGAAATAACCTCAGTTTGAAACCCTCTTCTGTGATGCCATTGATCTTTTGTAGACAGCAAAGACTCTGAAATTGGAAAAAGAGATACGAACAGAGAGGAATAACCAATCGATGAAAGAACATGAAACCATTCTGTTTCAATAGAGGTACGAGAAACGGTTTTTAGGGGCAATAAAGTAGGTGAAGTGGTTGGATTTTGCGAGCTGTTCCAACCACTGCTGGATGTGATTCCAAGAGCCGAACGAGAATGAATACCACACAGAAGAGTCAAGACCAAATTCGTCCGAGTGATCAAGCGGATCCTCCATAGATGTGCCTTTAAAGCGATTGGCTTATACCATTGCAATCAAACTGCTTTTGATCTCAAAGTAATGCTCTTGAGATGGTGGAGGAAGTATACCTCTGCGTTTAGTATGAAGGTAAGGAGCATCATGAGATCTTATGTGTGTTGCTCTTCTAGCAATCTGAGGCACTGGACTATGTAACCTCTGAACTGGTGCTTCATCCTCTCTGAACTGAGCTTGATGAGCATGTATATAGCTGATCAGCCATTATACCTGAGAAAACAAAGCAAGAAATGTAAAGTGATTAGTAAAGTAAAAGGTGATTAAGTCTAAGCAAGAACCTAAACTCAATTATCTAACAATCCTAGAATGGCAACGGCACCAACTTGAAGAATGACTTTAGGGTCTCAATTCATTCCCACTTTAATCAGATGTAGTATAGAAGAGGTTTAATCAATCCATCTAGGAGCTAGAATAAAAGAGATGCAAGGAACTCACTAAGCTTAACCAATATGATAAAAGAAGAATTATCTAACAACCTAAGTGATCAAAGATGAAATGCATGCACAAAAGAGAAAACTAGCAAGACTTAAGCAAAATACGAAATGCAAAGAAAGCCAAATGCAACAGGAATCATGAAAGCAAGAGTCAAATGTTAAAGCAAGATGAGAGAATGGAAGCTAAGTGCAATAACTTAAAGTGCAAGGCAAGAAATGGATAAAGCCAAAGCAACTGAAAACAGAGGAAAACAGAACACAATATGACAAAAAGCAAAGAACATGATGGAGTAGGTTCTAGGATAGAGCAATGATGACTTGGGGATTACTTAGTATCAAACATATGGTAGTTAAGACTAATAACAAGCAAGATTCATAATCAAGCCACTAATTCAATTAATTTGCAATCAGATCAAAGATGTCTAAGTAATGCATATGTCAGACCCACTTGTGATGGCGTATTTGTACAAAACCAGCATGATAACACAAGGCTCTTAAAAATCAAACAATGTCCTAAGATGCAATATAATCATCTAAGCAATTATCCCAAGCATAGTTTTTTCAGGCATTTAAACAAACACTTGTGATGCAGAAAACACATATGTACTCTATTTCACCTAAACAAGCTACTGAAGCATTAAGAACAACTAAGCAAGGAAAATCAAGCAAGGATTAAACCAAAAATCCCCAAGCAAGTTGGAGAAAATATAAGAAACAGAACGCAATGAGCAGGGCTTAAAAGTGGTACCTGGCGTTGGATGGGGTGACGAGCGTCACCCATTACTGGTGACAATCGTCACCAGGTGGTGAGCTCGGGTCTGCTCAAATAATTCCACTCTTCTTCTTTTTTTGTGTTTTTTTTTAATGTTAGAAAACAAAAATGAACTAAAGTATAAAAACTAGAACCTCTGTGTCACCTGCTATATTTTATTTTCTTATTTCACATTACATATACTATTTATTGCATAGCTTAATCTGAATCTGAAATCACTAGTGTAGTTTACATACTCCTTTGGGATTCGATACCCCTTATGCTACGACTGCTTTGCTGTGCACTTGCAGTAGTTTTTGTTTGGGTAAAACTGAGCCATATCAATAGGCAAGCCAAGGAAGTGTATCGATCACTGTATCGAAATTGGAGCTCGATGAGCCTTAACTAAAGGATGATTGTATCGAGCAGCATATCGAGGAGATCACCCTAGATGCCTTAACCAAAGGCGGCTGTATCGAGGATAGTATCGACAAGACTTGGTCGATACACTCTCCTGCCAACCAATATCGACCAGAGTATCGACGCAACAAGTCGATATCAGGCATCCAAACCAGCTGCATCCGGTTTAATTCCGGTTTACTAAGGGTTTTCCCTGAAAACAATATATAGGCTGCGACCTTATAACATAAGGAGCATCTTATCATCTTTTACGCTCTCGATAATAGCTTTCTCTTTTGCATTTCCCTTAGTTTTTCTTGTAATCTCTTGTTGAATCTTGCTCTTTCAATCAAAAGTTCGTGATTATCTTCTCTCTTATCATGATTTATTATTCCTCCTTGCTTTGGGCTGTGATTAGGATCATGATTAGTGAGTACTCTGCTTAGGGTCTGAGATGGGATAGAGATATGGAGATTTTGGGTTAGATTAGAGATTTCTTAGTGCTTAATATGATTGTTCCTTCTTAATGATTGTGTTTAATGCTAGATTAACCTTTGCTAAGTTGATCTAGATCCTAGGGTTCTCTTATAAGTGTTTGATGAATTGCCTGAATGAGTCAAGTAAGAGATTTGCTTATCTTAGCCTAAGGATATAGCTGACTAAGGAGTAGATTGGCGGTGTTTGAGTAAAGGAATTTGTCTTGAATATGTGTTTAGCAAAGTGGTTAGTGTCAAGAAATTAAGCTAGATATAGCTGTTAATTTTATGCCTAGGAATAGCATAGTAGAGTCTTTGCACGTTATAACATGTCTGGAGCGTATTTGGAAATTATGGAGCTTTTTGGAGCATTGCAAGATGCAGCCACAAAGTGTGCAACTCGGAAGGCGAATACAGAGTTGGGTGACGCTCGTAACCACTCAAGGGTGACGCTCGTCACCCGTAGATGGGAAGGAGTCGCGACTTGTTGTTAAAAGATTAAAGATTATTTGCACTTTTGCCCCTGAAGTTGCAGTATTTACAAAAGTGTTTCAGCTCGTGTTTTAGCTTCTATATATTAGGTATTCAGCCATTGTTTGATTTTATCTTAGATTTTAGAATTCAGAGAGCCTTAGATAGAGATTTATTCTGAGCTTTTTGAGGAAACAGATCCTGTACTCTTATTGAGAAGATTTCGAACCCCTTTAACTTTTACTCTTTCTCTTTAATGCAATTTTATTCAGATATGCTTTGTGATTCCATGATCATGCTTGAGTAATCTGCTACTTAAGTTAGGGCTTTTCAAGGGTTGATGATGAGTTTGTAGAAATCGCTAACTGTTAAGGTATATCTGTTGGTTCTTCATATGTGCTTGCTTTAAAACCGATTTTCTTAGACACATCATCTGGAAATTCGAAATCTAAGTTGTTTAATAGATGTGAGAGAAATATTGATAACCTGACCTAGCATTAGATGAGCAAAACGACTTAGTGCAAAGAGATTTGGCTTAGCATTTTTGTGAGCAATTGAACCTGATCATTACTGCATGTTTAGATTGTTAGGGTTTGCAATGAGATTTGGAACTCTGTGATTTAGACATAGTTAACTTCGGCAATGAGAATTGATTAGTTATATATTTTCGATTCATGTTCAAGGCGGTTCTTATTCATTCCTGATTTCATGCATTCTACATTCTCGGATTCAACCTCTGAATTGTCCTGACTTAGCACTTTTAGTTTTCTGAGTCTTAGATCAATCAAATTTTGCTTGCTTTCATTGTTTTACTTATTTCGCATTACATTTATGATCTACTGCTTAGCCTAGTCCTAATCTATAATTGTTAGATTGGTTTACTTACTACCTTGGGATTCGATAACCCCTTATACTACAACTGCTTTGCTGTGAGTGATAGGGTCAGGTTTTACCCAAATAAATACTATGCAAGTGCACAGCAAAGCAGTTGTAATACAAGGAGTATCGAAATCCCAAGAGAGTAATGCAGACTACACTATCGAATATAGGTTCGGATTTAGCTAAACAGGATATAATGCATGTAATGCGAATTAATGATTAAAAGTAAGCAAACGATTTTTGGTAGATGATCTAAGTTTCAGAAGACTAAAAGCGCTAAGTCAGGACAGTCCGCAGGTTGAATCCAAGAATGTAGAATGCATGAAATCAGGAATGATTAAGAACCGTTTTAAACATAAATCACTAATGTATAACTAATCAATTCTCATTGCAAAAGTTATCTATGCCTAAATCACAGAGTTTCAAATCTCTTTGCAAACCCTAACAACCTAAACATGCAGGAAGAATCAGATTCAGTTGTTTACAAAACTCCTAAGCCAAATCTCTTTGCACTAAGTTGTTTTGCTCATCAAATACTAGTTCAGGTTATGAATTTCCATATATATTTAACAACCTAAAATTTTCGGATTCCTAGATGATGTTTCTCAGAAATTCGATTTTAAAGCAAACAGAGATGAAAAACCAAAAGATATTCTTAACAGAATTGCGATTCTACAATCTCTTCATCAACCCTTGAAAAAGCCCTAACTTAACTAGCATATTACTCAGACATGATTATGAGATCATAAAACATAACTGAATAAAATTGCATTAAGAGAAAGAGTAAAAGAATAAGGGGGTTCGAAATCTTCTCAAAAGAGTACAGGATTTTTCTCCCCAAAAAGCTCTGAATAAATCTCTCTCTAAGCTCTCTCAATTCTCAAAAACTAAGATAATGGCCAACAATGGCTGACAAACCTAATAAATAGAGGCTAAACACGATGTGGGGTCTTCTTGTAAATAATGGAACTTATAGGCCAATTCTGCAAATCTTCTTCACACTTTTAATAAAACAGCCATGCTCCTTCCTTGATGGGTGACGAGCGTCACCAAAGGTGGTGACGAGCATCACCATATGGGATACTTTCTGCTTCGAGCTTGGTACTTCGTGGCTTCTACTCAGAATGCTCCAAAAGGTTCCAAAATTTCCAATTATGCTCCAGACATGCTATAACCTGCAAAGACTCTTCTAGGACTCTAAAAAGACCAAAAAGACTCAATAAAAAGGACTTATATCATGGTTTTAAACCATAAAAACCATGATATATCAACTCCCCAGACTTAGCTTTTGCTTGCCCTCAAGCAAACATCAGACAGAGAACAGGGTCGAGGTTTGAAAACAAGAAACAATCAGTCAATCATCAGGAACACCACACTAGTTTGAACTTTCGAATCCACATACCATAGAGTCAACACAAGATCAAAGTTCAGCCTAATCATCACAAGCATAGCAAATCTCTCAAGTCCAATCCAAACCCTTCAAGACACCCGAAATTTCTACTGTCAACTCCTTATATTTTTTTTATCTAAGTGTGATATCTCATCAAGGTTCTATCATCTCAATCACTTTACAGATTCTTTTCCCTTCCTAACAACTGAACAATTTAATCTCAACACAGCTCTCCTATTTTCTCTTCCCTGATCTTTTCCTTTGGATATTTTTGATTTTTCACTTCTTTTTCTCAACTTTTACAGTCTAAGATATGGTGCTGCTCAATACTTGTGTTCCTTTGGAGGAGACAGGTTCTTGAGTGTGTTCATTACTGTTGTTCCTTGTGAGGAGACAGGGTCATGAATGCACCATTCTTTGGACTTAAACTTTTAAAAACTACATCAGGAAAGATCAAAGAGAGACTGTATCTTAACCTTATTGTCAGTGCTGAAAGAGATAATCAAGATCAATAAGAATCAATTACCAAGATAAGAAATTTAAAGTTCATTAAGGTGGAGCTAACAGCAAATTTTCCAGATTCTCTAAGATCCTAAACCTTCATTGCTAGATTGATCTACCTATGACTTTCAACTTAGTAAGACTTGTAATCAATTACTGTAGCAATGGTTCTTATAAGCAAAAACTTCCTATGGTCAGTTCCAAGAAAAACTGACAGTTTCAAAATTTTGACTCTATAAAACAGGTTTTTGACTAATCTTTAAGACTCTATAAACATGACACAAAGCACACAACGTCAGTAACCACCTCCCCCAGACTTAAACAACACTGTCTCCAGTGTTATTAAGCCAAGAGTTGGTCAGAAAAATGAATGAGAAGTCGAAAAACCAAGTCAGAAAAGTGTTACCTCGGTCGGGTGACGAGCGTCACCAATCTGGTGACGAGCGTCACCACGACCTGTATTACCCAATTGTTAAGTTAGATGTTAATTAACGAAGTGTTGTCATGTGTACTCGAAAGTTAGACTTTTTGAGCACTCAAACACATAATTAACAACATCCAAACATAGCAATAATAACCTGGTTCAACAATCTCACAAAACATCATCAAAGAAACTTACAACTGACTCACATAAAACATAAAAAGACTCAAGAGAAATAAAAATAAAAGAGAAAAAGAAACATGTAACCAGATAGTGAAGCCTCAATCCTCATCCTCGCAAGGCTCAGTGGTGTAATGGGGGCGGACACAACCACAGTTGCTAAGTGTAGCAACAGCATCCCATAGTCCCTCAAAGCTGTCAATGACATACTCCTGAAAAGCAGCCATATCCATGGGTGTCTGTGGTCGTGGAGGATGCCTGAAAGCAGTAGAGGAGCCACTCTGGTGTGTAGAAGGTCCAGCATCAGCAGCAACGACATTAGAAACAGAGGCACCACCTGTAGCAGCTCTAGCAGGGAGCAGAGCCAAAGGGCGCAGCAGAGTCTGAGCTGGCATGAAGAAAAGCTGGCGCGGGACTCCCTGAATCGTAGTGAGGGCTCTCTGTGGCAACTTAATGCCAACATACTCTCCAGAAGTAGTAGTGAAAGTCCAGACAACTCCAATCTTCAGCCAGGTGACATGGCGCAGATACTGGTCATCCATAAGTGATCTGTCACTGCGCAGACTGCAAGGAGTGACAACGATCTGGAAATGATGAAAGATCGGTGTCAGAAGGCTGCCAACACTCTCGGTCTTCTACCCCGGACTGGTGAACGGCTTGGTCTTCAAGGAGACCAGATGCTCAGCGAAAACAGCGCTCAAGTTGGCGCGAACCATGCTATCGATAGGAATCACATCATCAAGCATCTCATAAAGTCCGTAGTAGAGGAGAATCAGCTCACGAACCCGAGTCTTGCTAGGCTCAGACTTGCACAAAATGGTATGGCCAAAGAGGCGCAGAATGTACCTCAAGACAGGATGGCGAACCTCTGTCTGCGTGCTAGTCTTGCTGTCATAGACTCCCTTCCCGAACTTGGACCAGAATGTCCGCATATAAGTCCACTGAGAAGGAAGGAGAACGCCTGTGGGATGGTCAGAGAAGCCATAGATCCCACAAAGCTCCATCAGACTGATCCGGTAGCGAACCCCTCGGATCAGAAATGTCATCGTGCCTTCCTGCGCACGCTTCGCCAGCTCATTCGCGTAGTAGACGCGAACTGTAGAGAGAAAATGGCGGACCAAATCTGGGTATAGATCATACTGCTGGAACGGCATAGTCCCCATCCCAATGCTCTCCAGAATCTGAACAACCTCCTCGATGATCCTCATCTTCTGCAGAACAGCAGAATCCGCGAACCGAGTGGGGATAATCTTCACTCCCAGCCACGCAATGTAGAATAGCGTGTCATACTCATCCCACTCCTCCTGGATATCATGGAATGTACAAGTGTCCCGTGATATTTCCTGCCTCAGAGTTCCTGCCCAAGCCACTCCAGAGGCTATTTTCCGATCTTCTCTCTTGGGCCATGGAGGCCTGCAAACCGGGTACTGACTGAAGGAATCTGTAGACCCTGTTGCAGTGCTTGAAGACGAGCTTTGCCTTGGTCGTTTCTCCTGTCGAGGCATCTGAAAATTAAAGATCATAATCGACCAAAAACATCACCAAAATTAGCAAATTTTTCAAAATTCAAAAAATCAATCAATCAAGGTGAAATAACCGATGGCGATCAACTACAGCACTACCGGGAACACAATTCAATCATCAGTTCAACCCAAATCACCCAAAATTTCCAGATTTTTGCAAATTTTAACATGAACTCGAAAAATCAAAACTTGCAAATCAACCGATATAAGCTCACATAGATGGTTCCATTCCTCTTATACAACCTAACTAACCATGATTCAACAGTTAAATCTAGCTAATCAAGTCAAAAATCGGATTTTACCAAACCTATGGCGGACTGAAAATTGGGGATTCCGAAAACATACCTTCCAGATCTTAAAAACCGAGTTGATATTCAGAAAGAGGAGCAAAATCCGCACGGATTAGACTCTTGAATCACTCAATTTGGTTCAGAAAATCAAAAGTTATGAAAGCTCAAAATATTCTATGTGTTCGTTATTTTTGCAGGTTGTGGCGAGGAAGAAGAAGAAAGCAAACTAGTACACGTGCTCGACTCCGACGGGTGACGAGCGTCACCTTAAGGGTGACGATCGTCACCATTTTTTTTTTAAGGAATAAAATTCTAATTACTAATCATAAGCACGAAACTAATAGCTAAATATAATATCTATAACTTACCAGTGGGTTGCCTCCAAAGACACAATGTGTCCTGCTAGAATCTCTGCTTGTGCCCAGTAGTGCTTCACCCTTTGTCCATTGAAAGTGAACTCCTCTCCTTTGGAGTTAATCAGGACAATTGCACCATGTGGGCGAGCTTCTTTGACAGTGAAAGGATCTGACCATCGAGAACGCAATTTACCAGGAAAAAGCTGCAAACGAGAGTTGTAGAGTAATACCTGGTCATTGGGCTCGAAATGCCTGGAGATGATCTTTTTATCATGATATGCCTTTGTCCTCTCCTTTTATAACTTGGAGTTTTCATAGGCCAGATATCTGATCTCATCCAGTTCATTGAGCTGAATCAAGCGCCTTTCTGCAGCAGGCTTCAGATCGAAGTTCAGCTTCTTGATGGTCCATTCTGCTTTGAACTCCAACTCTACTGGTAGATGGCATGCCTTGCCATAGAGAAGATGGAATGGTGTAGTCCCAAGTGGCGTTTTGTATGCTGTTCTGTAAGCCCATAATGCATCATCCAGCTTGGCAGACCAATATTTCCTTGTCTTCCCAACTGTCTTTTCCAGAATCTGCTTGATCTGCCTGTTGGAAACCTCAACTTGCCCACTTGTTTGGGGGTGATAGGGCGTGGCTACTCTGTGCTGTACACCATACTTCTTCAATAGTTTGTCAAAAAACTTATTGACAAAGTGAGAACCACCATCACTTATGACAATCCGCGGGACACCAAATCTGGGAAAGATAATGGTCTTAAACAGTTTCAAAACTACTGCTGCATCATTAGTAGGAGTAGCCAATGCCTCTACCCACTTAGATACATAATCAACAGCAACCAGAATGTATCTATTCCCATAGGATGAGGGAAAAGGTCCCATGAAGTCAATACCCCAACAATCAAAGACTTCAACTTCCAGAATGAAGTTCTGTGGCATCTCATGTCTCCTGCTGATTTTTCCTCTTCTCTGACAAGTATCACAGCTTGTGATGAAGGCATGGGCGTCTCTGAACATAGTAGGCCACCAAAATCCAGATTGTAATACCTTAGAGACAGTCTTGAATGTAGCAAAGTGTTCAGCATACTCTGATCCATGACAGTGAAAAAGGACATCCTGCACTTCTTCTTCTGCTATGCATCTCCTGTAGATCCCATCAGAACAATGCTTGTAGAGGTATGGCTCATCCTAATAGAATCTCCTAAATTCTCTCAAGAACGTTTTCTTAGCATAGCCTTTGAAGTCATGTGGTTCATCCTCTGCAGCAAGGTAATTTGCAATATCAGCATACCAGGGCCTCTTTGGATCATTCAAAGCATAAACAGGCTCTTCAAAAGTCATCCCCAAGCTTGCACAAATCACAGAAAAGTGTAGAGATTGGTGACGAGCGTCACCAATATTGGTGACGAGCGTCACCTCTTTCGTACACTTTGGTCGTGGCTGTTCTGGGTTGGTGACGAGCGTCGCCCTTCTGGTGTCGCCCGTCACTCCACTCCAGTTTCGAGAAAACTGCAGGTTTTCAATATTTTCCTCCTGTTTTCTTGTTTCCACCAAGTAAACATTCTCTTCAGGCAAGAAATCAGTGATTGGGACACTGTCCTCGACTTGAATCCGGGATAGATGATCAGCAACTCCATTCTCAACCCCTTTCTTGTCCTTCACTTCAATGTCAAATTCCTGAAGAAGCAGGATCCATCTCAACAGCCTTGGCTTTGCATCCTTCTTTTGCATCAGATACTTCAGTGCTGAATGATCAGTATGAACCACGACCTTGGAGCCAACAAGATATTGCCTGAACTTCTCAAAAGCAAACACAACAGCTAACAATTCCTTCTCAGTTGTTGCATAATTCTTCTAAGCATCATCCAAAGTTCTACTTGCATAGTAGATGGCGTGGAGTTTCTTGTCTTTCCTCTGTCCCAGCACTGCTCCAACTGCAAAATCGCTGGCATCACACATTACCTCAAAAGGTAAGTCCCAATCTGGTGGCTGCACAATAGGAGCTGTAACCAAAGCTTGCTTGATCTATTCAAAGGCAGATTTGCACTCTTCTGTGAACTCAAACTTCACATCCTTGCAGAGGAGAGAAGTAAGGGGGCGTGCTATCTTGCTAAAGTCCTTGATGAATCTTCTGTAGAAGCCTGCATTACCCAGAAAACTCCTCACTGCTTTGACTGGATCAGGTGCTTCCAGACTTGTCATCACCTCAATTTTCGCCCTATCCACCTTTATACCGTCTCCTGAGACTCTGTGGCCAAGCACAATACCATCCAGAACCATAAAATGGCACTTCTCCCAGTTCAAAACCAAATACTTCTCCTCACATCACTGCAGAACTGCACACAGATTATCCAAGCAGCTCTTGAAAGAGGACCCATAAACAGAGAAGTCATCCATGAACACCTCCATAAACTTCTCTATCATGTCTGTGAAATTCGACATCATGCATCTCTGGAAGGTTGCAGGAGCATTACACAGCCCAAAAGGGATTCTGCGATATGCAAAAGTGCCACAGGGACATGTAAAAGTGTACTTCTCCTGATCATCTGGATGAATGGGGATCTGAAAGAAGCCTGAATACCCATCAAGGAAGCAGTAATACTTGTGATTCGCCAGCCTCTCCAGCATCTGATCGATGAAAGGCAGAGGAAAATGATCCTTCCTTGTTGCTGCATTCAGTTTCATGTAGTCAATGCACATCTTGTGTCCTGTGACAGTCCTGGTTGGAATCAGCTCATCCTTGTCATTCTTCACCACTGTGAGACCTCCTTTCTTAGGCACCACGTGCACTGGACTCACCCAAGCAATGTCTGATATAGGATAGATGATACCAGCCTGCAACAACTTCATGATCTCTTTCTTGACTACATCCTGCAAATTCGGATTCAGCCTCCTTTGATGCTCAACTGATGATTTCGACTCATCCTCCAAGTGTATCCTATGCATGCACAAGTCTGGGGAGACACCTGAAATGTCATCAAGAGAGTAGGCAAGAGCCTTGCGAAATTTTCGCAGCTTACTTAGCAAAAGGGTGAGCTCTGCATTGTTCAATGAAGCATTAACAATAACAGGATAGGTGGAGTTTTCTCTAAGAAATGCGTACCTTAGCCCTGCAGGGAGCTGTTTAAGCACAACTTTTGGTGCTTTTGCTGCAGACCAATCATCCATTGTGGCAGCTTTCGCAGATGTGGAGACAAGCTCATCCTGTGCAACCAGTTGCATCACTTGTGCAGTAGCATCCATCATCTTTGTGTACCCTGTTGCAGTAGCATCTAAATGCTCATACTCAGCTGTAGAAGTGGTCAACGCCCTTTCCAAGGGATCCTCTGAACTCATCTCATGGAAGATCTAATCAGCAATGTTTGTGAGAACATCCACATAAAAAGTCTGTCCATCTATGGTTGGCCTCTTCATCAGCTTGTCCATTTTGAATTTCATCACTAAATCACCAACATTCAGCTCTATTCTACCCTTCCTGACATCAATAATAGCTCCTGCAGTAGCCAAGAAGGGTCTGTCAAGAATCAAGAGATCTTTGGGTTCCTCTCCATACTCCAGAACCACAAAATCAGTAGGAATCATACAATCTCCTACTTTGATAGGAACATCCTCTATAACTCCTTCAGGAACTCTGACTGATCTATCAGCTAGGACAAGAGATATCCTTGTAGCTTTGAAATTGGTCATCCCCAAGCTCTTGGCAACAGAATGAGGTATGAGGTTCACACTAGAATCAAGATCATACAATGACCTCTCAAACTTGTCATTGAAGATTGTGCTGTCTAAAACAAAGCTACCTGGGTCTGAAAGCTTCTCTGTGACTCTGTTCTGAATCACTGCACTGACCTGCTCGTTGATCATCATAGCTCCAGACTCTAGACTCAAATTATTGGTCACCATCCTCTTCACATACCTCCTTGTAACAGGAATGATCCTTACAGCATCAATCAATGGGATCTCTATAACTAACTTGTCCATGATAACCTTGCATCTTGCATCTTCAAGCTCTTGCTTAGACTTCTTAGGATGCTTAGGATAGGGTATCTTGGGTTTATACACGGTCTCTTTAGCATTATCTGAAGTCTTAGGCGAAACTGCAACAGATGGCGTCTGGTGACGAGTGTCACTGGGTTGGTGACGAGCGTCACTCACTTTGGACAAGTCGGGGTTGATCATTGGATTTGGGTGATGAGCGTCACCCTCTTGGTGACGGTCGTCAGCAAATTATGAAGAGTCGGGGTCGGGGTTGTGCTCGATGGGTGACGAGCGACATCCATTATTGGTGATGAGCGTCACCCGTGGGTCTTCAGCAGATATTTCTTCATCTTCATACTCTTCAATAGCCACGAAATTTCTTGAGGTTAAATCCTTCTGCAACACTGGTTGCAGGTTCTTTCCACTCCTCAATGTGATGGCATTCACATGGTGTTTGGGATTAGCATCAGTTCTTCCTGAAAGAAATCCTTCTTGCCTCTGAACAGCTCCTGCAGTTTGGGCAACTTGAACATCAAGCTTCTTCATATGGGAGTTCAGACTCTCAATTTTTCCATTCAAATCCTGATAGAGCGAATCTATCTTGCCATTGAATTCCACTGTAAGCTTCTGTTGTCCTTCCAAGATCTGTTCTAACATTGCTTCCATTTTGTTCCCTTGTGGAGGTGCTGGTTGATAGGAAGAAGAACCATACTTTCTGTAATTTCCACTGTTCTGGAATGGCTTCTGGTACTCTGTCTTTTGGAATGGGGGCTTAGGAGTGAAACCAGACGTGCTTTGTCCTCCTGTAAAGGTGTTCTTCTGATTGTTGTTGCTGTATCCTCTGTTCCACTGCTGATTCCCATTCCTTTGACCCTGAAAACCACCAGAATTGAAGAAATTTACATCCTCCTGTCCAACCTCCTCTGGAGCTTCGAAAGTTTCCACTTCTGCAGCAAAGTGAACTGACTTCTTTCCCACCAAAAGGCTGTGCATATCGTCCAACTTAGCCTTAACTTCAGCAATCTGATTTCCATCAGCCACACCAGCTTGTTTCATCCTCTGAAAGTCTGCATTTTTAGTGCTGTTGCTGCAGACCAAATTCTCAATCAGTCTGATCGCCTCTTCTGGTCTGTTGGTGTTGAAGTTTCCTGCACTTGCTGCATCCAGCGCCATCTGATACTTCCAGTCAATACTTCTGAAGAAAATCCCAAGTAATTGCACCTGACTAAAGCCATGATTAGGACAGTCCATTTGATATGACTTGAACCTGATCCAAGAAGCCTTAAAAGCTTCAGTAGGGCCTTGTGTAAAGGATGCAATTTTCGTCCTCATGTCCTCTGATCTTGCATCATCATAGAAGTTATTCATAAAAGCATTCTTGGTGTCTTCCCAAGTGGTCAATGAAGCAGGCTCCAGTTGCTTCAGCCAATATGCAGCTTCTCCTTCAAGAGAGTAAGGGAAAAACTTGCAGAACAGAAAATCATCGCTAACCCCATTAGCTTTGACACTGGAAGCTAAATCCTCAAACCTCTCAATGTGATCCATAGGATGCTCATGAGGTAAGCCATGGAATGGATGCTGGCCAACCAGCTGATAGTAGAAGGTTTAACCTCAAAATCGTTCCTCTGGAAGGCAGGAGGTCGGATTGCAGCTCTGTTGGCATAGAACTGATCAGGTCTATTGTAATCACCTAGAGTCCTCTGAACAAAACGCCCTGCAGCGTTATTGGCAGCAGCAGGGACTCCCACGTTCTCATTCACTTGTTGAACCTGCTGTTCAGCAATGACATTTTCCTCTTGATCAATTCTCTGCCCCTCTTCGTTTCTCCTGTTTCCTTCCCTGTCAACCAAGTGACCTTTTGCATCTTCAACCAAGATAAGTGGAGCGACCATTGTAGATTGCTTCTTAGCTTTCCTGTTAGTTCTCTCCAACCTAGCAAGCTCATCGATGCTCAAAGTCACAAGCTCCTTCTC
Source organism: Thlaspi arvense (assembly GCA_911865555.2). Lineage (NCBI taxonomy): Eukaryota > Viridiplantae > Streptophyta > Magnoliopsida > Brassicales > Brassicaceae > Thlaspi > Thlaspi arvense. Next base: position 14,329,572 of record OU466861.1, read on the forward strand.
TTTGTTGTTTCTGGTTCTGCGATTAGGCATACACCTGAAACAAGAACAAAGAAAAACAGCAGAAAGTCAGTAAACAAATTAAAACTTAGACAAAATCCTAATACTAAAAATCGATAGGCAGCTATTTTTCCCCGGCAACGGCGCCAAAAACTTGATAGGGCTCAGGTTTTACCCAAATAAAACTACTGCAAGTGCACAGCAAAGCAGTTGTAATACAAGGGGTATCGAAATCCCAAGAGAGTAATGCAGACTACACTATCGAATGTAGGTTTGGATTTAGCTAAGCAGGATATAATGTATGTAATGCGAATTAATGATTAAAAGTAAGCAAACGATTTTTGGTAGATGATATTAGTTTCAGAAGGGTAAAAGCGCTAAGTCAGGACAGTTCGCAGGTTGAATCCAAGAATGTAGAATGCATGAAATCAGGAATGATTAAGAACCATTTTAAACATGAATAACTAATGTATAACTAATCAATTCTCATTGCAAAAGTTATCTATGCCTAAATCACAGAGTTTCAAATCTCTTTGCAAACCCTAACAACCTAAGGATGCATGAAGAATCAGATTCAGTTATTTACAAAACTCCTAAGCCAAATCTCATTGCACTAAGTTGTTTTGCTCATCAAATACTAGTTCAGGTTATGAATAATGCTCTCACATATATTTAACAACCTAAGATTTTCGGATTCCTAGATGATGTTTCTCAGAAATTCGATTTTAAAGCAATCAGAGATGAAAAACCAAAAGATATTCCTAACAGAATTGCGATTCTATAATCTCTTCATCAACCCTTGAAAAAGCCCTAACTTAACTAGCAGATTACTCAGACATGATTATGAGATCATAAAACATAACTGAATAAAATTGCACTAAGAGAGAGAGTAAAAGACTAAGGGGGTTCGAAATCTTCTCAAAAGAGTACAGGATTTTTCTCCCCAAAAAGCTCTGAATAAATCTCTCTCTAAGCTCTCTAAATTATCAAAAACTAAGATAATGGCCAACAATGGCTGAAAAACCTAATAAATATAGGCTAAACACGATGTGGGGTCTTCTTGTAAATAATGGAACTTCTGGGCCAATTCTGCAAATCTTCTTCACACTTTTAATAAAACAGCCACACTCCTTCCTTGATGGGTGACGAGCGTCACCAAAGGTGGTGACGAGCGTCACCATATGGGATAGTTTCGGCTTCGAGCTAGGTACTTCGTGGCTTCAACTCAGAATGCTCCAAAAGGTTCCAAAATCTCAAATGATGCTCCAGACATGCTATAACCTGCAAAGACTCTTCTAGGACTCTAAAAAGATCAAAAAGACTCAATAAAAAGGACTTATATCATGGTTAAAAACCATAAAAACCATGATATATCAATCACCAACCTGACATTCCATTTCTAGGAAGATTCAAGGAACAGCTAGTCAAGAAGTATACAACTCTTTATGCTGCTCAAATGGAAATGAGAGGTTTAGATGCTGAAGAAGAGATTGGGAAAGTTCTAGCCAAGGTTGTGAAACCAGAAGTCAAGGAGCTGGAAATTAAGAAGCTTGGAAATCCTGGTTGCTTTACTCTCCCATGTGAACTCAAAGGAAGCTGCTTGTGTGACTTTGATGCTAGCATAAATCTGTTGTCATCAACTACAGCTAAGGAGTTGGGTTACACCAAGTTTCAGCAAAGCAATGTGTCCTTAACCATTGCTGATGGGACAGTGAAGATGCTATTAGGAGCCCTCAAAGATGTCCCTATGAAGATTGAGGGAGTAACAATCCCAACTGATTTCTTGGTGTAGGATGTTGAGGGGCAGATCAAGAATGCAATCATACTTGGAAGACCATTCTTAGCTTCAGCTGGTGCTGTCTTTGACGCCACAGAGTGCACAATAGAGCTTAGGCTCACCAAGGAGAAGGTCTTGAAGTTTGATAGCAAGGGGAACAAACTGGAGCATGAACATGCTTTCTCCATGGAGCTGAACAAGATCAAAGGAGTTGACAAGAACTGGCCGGAGTTTGAAGGCTATACAGGAGAGAGCTTTGATGGCTGCTCCTTGTCCGAGTTGTTCCAAGAACCCACTGAAGAGGAGGTCCTCCAAGTGGTTAGTTTGAAGATGATGAATGATATTGTGTTGGGTACCAAAGAAGATTGGGTGATTTTAAAGCCCTTTTGCTCTATTGGTGGTGAGATCTGCTATAAGGTAAAGAAAGGAGGCAAGTCCAAGCCCTTTGCTCTTATTAAGATTGATGGGGTCACCACAAGGGTCAAGAGAACCAAGACACCACCAAGGAGTTCCAAAACTCCTTCACTTCACCTCCACTAAAGAGGTAATCAAAGTCAAGCTAAGTGACTTTAAACAAGCACACTTGGGAGGTAGTCCCATGGTACCCTTTGTATATATTTATGCTCTTTAGTTTATGTTTTATGCATTTTAGTTGTTCTTAGAAGCAGGTGTTGGGTTAAGAGGATGAAAAGATGTTTGGGGAACCAAAGAAGATGCATTATGGTTAACATCGAGCATCAACATCGATCATGCTAGATCGATGTTGGGTGCATCAGTCAGTAATGCTCGATGTTGTGGAACCAAGAATGCATCGCACAACCACATCGATCACTTGTGATCGATGTGGGAAAAGAAGTGTATCAGGTAGATCACATCGGTCACTCACATCGGTCAGGAACTTCGATCATGGTGATCGATGTGGATCACATCGATCACTTACATCGGTCAGAAGTGATCGATGTAAACAGACCGAGAGTTTTGGGGTTTTACATCGAGCAAGAGCATCGATCAGAGCTTGCTCGATGTGCCTACATCGATCACTGACATCGGTCAAGAGTGATCGATGTAAATGGGCAGGAGGTTTGAAAGCCAGCATCGATCAACAGCATCGATCAGAAGTGATCGATGTGGTCAGCGAGGTATGAACTTCAACTATTAAAAAATTTTACTCTCTTGGTTTGGAGCCAAGGGAGTTTGAATTTGAATTTTTTGGCTCCTCCCTGCCATTCTGACCCACTTCTGAGCACTTTTGGTTTTGTCCCCCACTCCTTAGATTCCTTATGTTCTCTCTTTGGTTCCATATAAACCACCTAACTACTCTTCACTATTCACACTTCATATTTGCTCTTCTCTTACCTAAGCCACGAAATATCTTAACTCTCTCTCTCTTTTATTAGTTCTTGAAAGTGCTCAGAAGTCCAAAGAGGTTTGCTTTCTTAAACTATTCATTACTTGTTTTTATATTTTGAGCTTTTTGAGAATTAATGAATCTTTTGCTTTAAGAACTAGTATTGCTTAGTTTAAGGTGCTTGTTTTGATTTTGCATGGTGGGATTTGTTAGTTTAAGCAAGTAGAATGTTTAATGCTGATTACTGTTCATGAATTTACTAGCTTGCTCTAATTTGAATCCACTTTGCATAATCATGTTTCATTTGGTTTAAAGGCCACCATGCTAGGTTCATGTGCATAAGTATTTAAAATTTGTTTAGAACTTTAGCATGTTTTTTGTTTTTGCTCTTGAATTCTCTTAGTTCTTTAGAGGTTTGCCTTGCTTAATTGCTAGTTAAGCCTCTCTTAGATTTGAGAAAAAAGATTTTAAGAATTTAAATCATTGCTTTTCAACTTTTGTTCTTATACTCATTAGATCTTCAAGCATTGTTCTTGTAGGTACTATGGGGAGAACAGGAGAAGTTGCCAAAAACAAAGGCCAAGCACCAAAGAAGTAGGCGCTAACAGCATCACTTGCAATCAAGGAGAAGGGCAAAAGTGTTACCGAAAGACCCTCCTCAAAAGCTGCTGGAAAAAGGGTAGTGGAAGGCAAGACTACCAAGTCTAAGGACAAAGGGAAGGGCAAGGTTGTAGAAGAAGCCCCAAGTAAGGAACCAAGTGCAAGAGAACTTGTGGAGCTCTTCAGCCAATGCAAATTCAAGGCTACAAGATTCCCTTATGCCTCTACTATGAAGGCGCTAGCCATCTATGGAGACTGCAAAGCTATCTTTAAAGAAATAAGACTTGACAATTTCATGGAGTTAGCCCTTCTCTCCTACCCACGCCGTACTGTCCATTTCCTCTACACCTTCAACGTGGTGGGATATGAAGAGACTCAAAGAGATGATGGAGATGGCTGGATATCCTTCAGACTTGGCAAGCAAAAGTTCACAGCCACCTTTGAAGATCTCTTTTGTACCCTTCGAGTAGACTACTATGCTGATAAGAAGGTTGATACAAGACTTTTTAGGAGTTGATTCAATCACCCAAGCCTGTACTAATTAGTTGTAGTATAGCATAGGGTTTTTATAGATCCAAAAGGGGAGAATGAAGTAGTAAGAATGCAGTAAAGGTCCTAATTCAAGCAGATATAGATAATTTAGAATGTCTAGCAACCTAAAGGATCAAACAGGAATGAAGAGAGCATCAAGCAAAGAGTGAAAAGCAAGCAAACCAACTAAAACAAAGGCAAAACAGGGCAAATCCGAATTCAAGCTAAAAACAGAGAAAATATGGGACTGGAGATGAGATAATTGGTATTAGGGAACTCTTGACTCAACCTATGATGCTTACAAACTCACACAATGTTATTCCTTATGCATAGGATTCATTTATATGACTAATCCAATCTCTTGGTACTAATCTCTTTGCTAATTATCAAGTCAAGAACTAAGTCTCATTAGTGAAATGATAAAGAGTAAGCATTAAGACAAATCTATCAACCCTATATTGCCAAATCACTCCCTAGACAGTCAATCTCTTGAGCTAGGATAAGCAATTCTCTTACAAAGCAGTTCAGGCATTTCATCAAACACTTGGTGGGCATAAAATGAGCCTAAGATCTTAATAAACTTAGCTAGTGCTAATTAAGCATTAAACACAGCAATCAAAAAAGGAAATGGAAGAATCAACACTAAGCAATCATAGATAGAGCCTCAAATTCCCTAAACCTAACCCATCTCAAATCCCTAAAAGGACTACTCAATAAGCACCAGTAAAGCCATTAATTCGAAGAGAGAATGGTGACTAATCATGATTAGAGAGCTTAAACATAATGAAAGAAGCAAACTTTAATTAAAAACAAGAAAAGATTCATATTACAAAACCCAAAGGTCTAAACAAAGAAGAAAGAACTGCTGGATAAAAGACTGTCTCCAGAAATTAGGGATTTTTTCGTATTTATAGGAGTCTAAGCGAAAATGGCAAAATTGTAAGTAAATGGTCTTCAGTCTGGGTTCATATTGATCAGTTGTATCGGTCTGGGCTTGATAGATATGAATCATATCGGTCTGGAACGTGATCGATACAGTGACCAAAATATACACGGTGCATTTGTATCGATCACTCCTGACCGATACCCTTGATCGATACTGCTGGTATCGGTCACTCCTTGACCGATATTCTTGATCGTTACGCCCGGTATCGGTCATTCCTTGACTGATAGCCTCCGTGTACAGACCGATAAGCTCTGCAGAGATCGTCTGCTTGGTTCCTTTTGCTCCTTTTGGCCCAGCTAGCTTCCTGGTTCATCCTCATAGCTCCTCCAAGCTCCTTTTAGCTCCATAAGCACCTAAAAACATCCATAATGCAAGAAAAATGCAAACTATATTCTAAATGTAATCTAAGTCTAAATGGAGAAGAAAACGGTACAAAAACTAAAGAAAACATGCAAAAGAGAACCAAAACATGTACTAAATGCAAGCCAAAATGGTGTAAATACAAGGGATATCAACACCCCCGCACTTTCCTTTTGCTTGTGCTCAAGCAAATAAGAACAAATGGGAGAGTGAGGTTTGAAGGTGGGCATTCAGATCCTAAAGTGCAAAGGTAAAGATATTGGTATCAATGCTTAAGTGCCTAGTTGTGGGATGAAAACATAATCAGCTTTACTTTTAACAACCTAGCCATGCTCATCATGTTTCAAAATGATCTCAAATCTCAACCTAGGCAAATGCTCAAATCAACCAACTATTCAACATTCAATTAAGTTTAGAACCATGGATCATGCTTATGCAAATCAAGTGAAGACATTTGGTTTAAAGGGTAAGGTTATGAGATAAAAAATGATCTCATTCGAGCTAAGGGTTTTTAAACACAAAGGGATCACTCAATGAAAAAGATTCCATCTTAGGCAAAATGCTAAAGGTAAAAGCACACTTATGCATGCAATTCAAAGGTCTCTTCTACCCTTTTACCTAATGATGAATCCTACGCACTTCTAAACCCAAAGTGAACCCCTAAGTCTACCCTTTTCCTAAACTCTGCCCTTTACCCTTCTTCATGGCTGGGGAAACTTCTCTTTTTGCTTGTGTGGTTGCTTCCTTTTGGTTGGGACTTGCTCTTCTTTGTTGCAATGGCACCTTCATCGCCTTTGGTGGATTGCTCTTGGTCTGATTTTTCTTCTTTTCTTTCAAAACATATACACATGAAGTTCAAACCACTTACACTACCCTTTTAACCCAAAACTCCTATCCTAGAATCAAACTCAAGGTGCAAGCTGATATCTACAAGAGAGCTTATTGTTGCCAGCCTTATTCCTAACACTTTTTGCCAAGACAAAATCGAAAATGTAATGCAAAGGCCTCACAGCTCTCAAGATAGTGTTTAGGCTCAAAAGGAGGTTTTGGTTAAGGGTGTGGATGTAACTGTCCCATAAGTATAAGGATCAGCTATTTGGATCAACAAGAATGGTAGAAAGGAAAAAAATGATCCAAATATGTATATGGTCGCCATGAAATCACTTTTCAATGCATAAGACATGATAATTAACAGTTCAAATTAAAGTTCAAGTTGTTAGAGTTGGTTTTCAGAGAACAAATTCTTTCAGTATGAGATGAGAAGACCAAATCTAACAATCTAAGCATGGTTCAGCCATAACTTCTAGCAATCTAATGATGCATCAAACAACTAGCCACTTAAACACTGAAATCATCTCTAAACTCTAAGCACTTTACAAGGAGAGTTCATCATTATGCCCTATGCAAATGCAATGCAACCTATATGCCAACACTAGACTCAATCTTAAGAAAATGATATGCAACTGTATGCTTTCTTTTTGGTTTGCAAACACATGGAAAAATATTTTCAAATTTTTTATTTTTTGTGTTTTTCTATGCCTTATATGAATGCATGATATGCATGAGACTCAAGATGAAAGAAAAAGAAAAACTAAGAAAACAAAACACAAAGTCAAACCCCAAATCCCTCCCCCACGCTTAAATTACACAGTCCCTTGTGTAATGAAAGCAGTGAGAGAGAGAGAAGCAACAAAATATAATGCAGTGGTATAAACAATGAGTATGATGTGGTACATGTTTAATAAGTGGAGTGGTGGGAGGATTGATGAGATGATCCCTCCTGTGTGTCTGCACCACTCTCATTTCACTCTTCATCTACTGATCTTCCTTGGTAGAGTTGGCTCTCATCAGGGCAAAAACTGAGGTTGCTTCTTATATTGATGCATGTTTGCTATAGGTTTGGGAGGAGGAACCGTACTGGTGCTTGTGGACCCTTGCAGAAGGTGTAGATATGTTTGCTTCTGATGCTCCTCTCAAGGAAATGACTGCTTCTTAGGTAGTCCAAGCCCATCCACAGTGGTTGTAAGGCACTGTCAGTATGCTCCTCGAGGTTCACTCCACATGACATTAAGATGGCTGTCACAACGCCTCTGATGTGTATCTGTGGTTTGCTTGCCTTCTCAGTGAAAACCCAGCGTTTGTAGGAGAAGAGGTGCTCCATCAACATAGCAGTGTAGCAAGGATACTTGGTAGGCGGCCTTAGAGGGGTTCCATTGGTGCTGTAAATCACTATTGGCTGCATGGCATTGTACATGAAGTCTCTCTCCTTATTTGTGAGGGTTTCTGTATCATCTCTTGCAAAGAATGTGTTTGCAAGAGCCATCTGGGCGTACCTCATTGCTGGATGCTTCAAATGTTGGTTCGTTGAGGTTTCTGCAGCGGATTTACCAGCCCCTAACACATCCCACAACATCTTGTGTTGCCTCTGGCTGATCTTGAAGTCGTCTATCCACTCAGCATATCTGTATGTTCTCAGGGCCAGTGCGAGCTTGAAGAAGGTTGCTGTAAAATTTTGATCGCCAATCCGGAATGATATCCAGCCGTCTCTATTCACCAGCTCACTGTTATCATAGTGCACCACCTTCAGAGTGGAGAGAAATTTGTAGGTGAGGTCCTTGTAAGATGGGAGTGCCCTGTCCATAAATTCAGTGAGCCCCATGCCTTCAAATATTGTTTTGCAATCTAAGTGTATCCCAAGCTCTTGCATAGTGGAGGCGCAAGGATATCTTGTGGGCCTGGAAGTGCATTGGTTGAATCTTTCCATGAGCTGCTCAGCACTTGGCGCATTGTGAGAGACTTCCTCTACAGTTATTCCCTTTCCTTTTGACTTGGCGACCCTTCCTGCAACTGGTTTTGGTACAGAATCATTTGAGAACTGCCCTTCAGCAACGCCCTTGCCTTTGCTTCTTCTAGCTCTTGGGGAAATAGGTGCTTCTCCCTGTTGTGCTCTCTTTTTGCTTTCAGCAGAGCTGTTCATTCTTCTCATTGTACCTGAAAGAAAAATGCTTGAAGGTATGTTGAGTAAAAGAACAAAAACTGAAAAACCAAATAACTGAAAGCTTTAAAAAGAAAACTCTCTAGGCAAAGATAAGCTTAAAAAGTCTTAGAAACAAGATTAAACTTTCAAAAGGTAGGAGGAATTCAAAAGCTAGCAGCTTAGACAAGCTAGAATTCATGAAGATAAAACAGCTATGCATGTGAATCTAGCAAGGTGGTTCTTAAGAAAAATAGATGATGATCATGCAAAGGGATAGTAAACAAGCAAGTAATGAGATTTATGAACAGCAGACAAAGCTTAAACATCTAACTTGCTCACTTTAAACAAATCCACAATGCAAAACCAAAGCACAACACTTAAACTAAGGAAAACTTGTTCTTAAAACCATAGATAAAGTAGTTTCAAGTACATGAATATGTAAGAACAAAATTTAAATAGTTGAGAAGGCAAACCTCAAAGGAGCTTCTCAGCACTTGAAAGAGTTAAAATAAAGAGAAAGAGAGCTTAAAATTTTTGTGCTAAGCAATGAGAGAAGTAGAGAGATGAAGTGTGAAGAGAGTAGGAGGAGCTTGTTGGTATATAAAGAGGTGGGTGGGGAACCAAGGGAATCTAAAGAGTGGAGGACAAGGACAAAAGTGCTCAGGAGCTCTGCAAAGTGGCAGGGTGGAGCTAAAATTTGAATTTAAACCTTCTTGGCTCCAAGCCAAAGGAGGGGAATTTTTTTTGAAAATTTAAGTACTTACCTCGTGGGGTGTATCGATCACAAGTGACTGATACGAATGATCGATATGATGCGTATCGATCACAAGTGATTGATACGAATGATCGATACCCTTCCTGTGAATTATATCGGTCTTCATCTGATCGATACACTGACCGAAATACATCTGGCGGGTTTGTATCGATCGGTGTTTGATCGATATGAATGACCGATATGGTTTCAACTTTCAGACTCCCTTCCCTATCGATCAAAAGTGATCGATAGGTTAACTGGTGCAATCCGGCTCCACTGATATCGATCACTAGTCATGACCGATACGGTCTGTATCGGTCTTGTCATGACCGATACAATTGATCGATATCAGCCAGAAAGCACCTGTTTTTGCCTCCTTAACCCATAACAATTTGCCCTAGCCCACTCTTGCTCCTGTTATTGTAAGAAAAACATAAAATAAAACATAAAATGCAATAATATGTACAAGGATAACAGGGGAATACCTCCCAAGTGTGCTTGTTTAATGTCCTTAGCTTGACTATCCTTGGTTGATCACTCTTGTGGAGGTTCATCAAGGCTGATGTCTACTTCATCTTCAAGAGACTCACTTGCCATGTACGGCTTCAGACTGTGCCCATTCACTATGAAGTCTTCTCCATTCTTGCTAAACAAAGTCACAGCTCCATATGGAAACACTTCCTTGATCTTGAATGGCCCTGACCATCTTGATTTCAGCTTTCCAAGAAATAACCTCAACCCTCAGTTGAATTACAGCACATGATCCCTTGCCTTGAAGTCCTTGTGTTTGATCCCCTTGTCATGGAAAGCTTTTTTCCTCTCCTTGTAGATCCTAGAACTCTCAAAAGCTTCAAGGCGGTTTTCCTCTAGCTCATGCAAGTTGATGAGTCTCTTTTCTTGAGCTGTCTTGATGTCAAAGTTCAGCAACTTTGTTGCCCATAAAGCTTTATATTCTAGCACGACAAGATTTCCTATAAAGGAGTGAGAAAGGAGTCCTGCCAATGGGTGTCTTGAAGACTGTCCTATAAACCCACAAAGCATCATCAAGCTTATTATACCAGTCCTTTATTGTCACACCAACTGTTTTCTCTAAAATGGCATTGATCTCTCTGTTAGACACTTCCAGTTGCCCACTTGTTTGAGGATGATAAGGAGTAGCAACCTTGTGCTTGACACCATTCTTCTTGAGCAAACTCTCAAAAATCTTGTTGATGAAATGGCTCCCATCATCACTGATAACACATCTTGGAACACCCAACCTTGGGAAGATTATTGTCTTGAAGAGCTTAAGAACAACTCTAGCATCATTTGTTGGACAGGCAATGGCTTCAACCCATTTTGACACATAATCAACAGCCACCAGAATGTACTTTTTCAAATAAGAGGAAGGGAAAGGTCCCATGAAATTGATCCCCCACACATCAAACAGATCCACTTCAAGAATAGGGTTCAGAGGCATCTCATCTCTCTTGGAGATGTTTCCCTTCCTTTAACATGCATCACAAGAGGAGATGTGGGCTTGGGCGTCCTTGAAGAGACTAGGCCACCAAAAACCAGCTTGGAAGACCTTGGAGGTTGTCTTGAATGTTACAAAATGTTCTCCATAGGATGAGCCATTGCAATGATGCGGAATTCCTGGAACTTCTTCTTCAGCTATACACCTTCTGAACAATCCATCATTCCCTTTCTTGTACAGATAGGTATCATCCCAAAAGTAATGGGAGACATCTCTTAAGAACTTCTTCTGCTGGTGAGAGTTAAGGGTGTCTGGTATTTTCCCAATGACCAAGTAGTTCACAAAGTCAGCATACCAAGGCAGTTTATTCTCCTCTAGGCTTTCCACTTCAGTTGTCTTTACTCCTAAAGCATGCAGCTATTCCTCTGGTAGAGTATCATTGATTGGTACAAAATCATCTATCCTCAGTCTTGAGAGGTGATCAGCAACTCCATTCTCAATGCCTCTCTTATCCACAATCTCCATATCAAATTCTTCTAAGAGGAGGATCCACCTAAGAAGCCTTGGTTTGGTATCTTTCTTAGCATAGATGTGTCCCAGCGCAGCATGGTCAGTATAAACAATCACCTTGGAGCCTACTAAGTAGCTTCTGAACTTCTCAAATTCAAAGACAACTGCTAAGAGCTCCTTCTCAGTTGTAGCATATTTTGATTGAGCCTCATCCATAGTTCTGCTAGCATAGTAGATAACATGAAGTTTCTTGTCAACTCTCTGCCCCAAAACTGCTCCAACAGCATAGTCACTAGCATCACACATTAGTTCAAATGGCAAATCCCAGTTTGGAGCTTGGACTATTGGCGCTGATACCAGAGCTTGTTTGAGGGTGAGGAATGCTTGCAGGCAGTCTTCATCAAACACAAACTCTGTCTCCTTACACAACAATCTTGTCAAGGGTCTTGCAATCCTTGAGAAGTCCTTGATGAACCTCCTGTAGAAGCCAGCATGCCTCAAAAAGCTTCTGATCCTTTTGACAGTGGTTGGAGGTTCTAAGTGCACCATTACATCTATCTTAGCCTTGTCCACTTCTATACCTTTCTCTGAGATCTTGTGACCGAAAACAATGCCTTCTTGCACCATGAAGTGGCACTTCTCCCAATTTAGAACCAGTTTTGTGTCTTCACACCTTTGGAGGACCTGAGAAAGGTTAGACAAGCAGACACCAAAGGAGGATCCATAGACACCAAAGTCATCCATAAATGCCTCCACCATTTCTTCAAGCAAGTCAGAAAAGATAGAAGTCATACATCTTTGAAAGGTAGCAGGAGCATTGCATAAACCAAAAGGCATTCTCCTATAAGCAAATGTTCCATAAGGGCAAGTAAAAGTAGTTTTCTCTTGATCATTAGGATGGATATGGATCTAAAAGAATCAACTATAACCATCTAAAAAGCAGTAATACTTATGATTTGCTAATCTTTCTAACATCTGGTCTATGAATGGCAAACGGGAGTGATCTTTCCTAGAAGCATAATTAAGTTTTCTGTAATCTATGCACATCCTATGACCAGTAATTGTTCTAGTTGGTATTATCTCATCATTTTCGTTTTTAACAACAGTGATCCCTCCTTTCTTAAGTACCACATGGACTGGGGAGAGACCCGTGTGCTATCTGAGATGGGATAGATCACTCCTGCTTCAAGCAACTTCAAGATTTCATTTTTTACTATTTCTTTTAAATTAAGCTTCAGCCTTCTCTGAGGTTCAATAGAAGTTCTTGTCTCATCCTCTAGATGGATCCTATGAGTGCAGAGGTTAGGAGAAATGCCCTGGATATCATCTAGTGAGTATCGAATAGCTTTCCTAAACCTCTTTAACACCTTGACAAGAGCCAGATCTCATCATCATTGAGGTTGTCATTGACTATAACAGGGTAAGTGGAGTTAGGACCTAAGAAGACATACCTTAGCCCTTGAGGAAGTGGTTTGAGCTCCACTTTGGGTGCCTTAAGCTCACTCCAGTCCTCTTATGAGCTGTTCTGCCCTTTAGCTCCAGCTTCCTTGCTTGGGGAGTCAACTGCTTGAGCTGAGAAGGTTTCCTTTCTTGTGTATTCCAACTTTTCAAATGGCTCTTCCTCTTCAAAGAACATGTGAGAGTCTAACCTCAGCCTATAACCCAATCTTTCCTTATCCAAGTATCCATCATCTACATTCTCCTTTGTCAAAGCTACTTGAAGTTTGTCTCCACAACACAACTCCTCTTGAAGTTCATTATGCAGCTTTTCTAGGATATCAATCTGGAACACTTGACCTTCAATAGTAGGCTGCTGCATAATCTGCTTGATTTCAAATTTCATAGACATGTCTTTACCCAATTGTAGCTCAATCTTTCCTTTCTTGACATCAATAACAGCTCATATTGTGGCTAGGAAGGGTCTCCCAAGGATGAAAGGATCTCTAGGCTCCACATCCATATCTAAAACCAAAAAATCAGTAGGTATCTCTACACTCCCAATTCTGAGTGGTACATCTTCAAGCAAACCTTTGGGGAGTCTCACTGATCTGTCAGCCAACACCAAAGAGATTCTACAGTCCTTCAACTTGGTGAAACCTAGGCGATGTGCTACAGAGTAGGGCATCAAGCTGACACTAGCTCCAGGATCACACAAACATTTGTCAAACAGAAGTGGACCTATAGAGCAGGGCAAGGTAAAGCTTCCTGGATCTCCAAGCTTGCTGGGAGTCACTCTCTTCTGTTGAATAATGGCACTACACTCATGTGTGAGGATCACCATCCCCTGTAGGTACTTGGTTCATTCAGCAACATCATCCTTTAAGAATTTCTGATAAAGAGGAACTAGAAAAAAGGCATCCAGCAATGGAATTGTGAGTTGGATCTTCTTCATCTGTTCATCAAAGAGTCCTTTGTATTTAGCAACCAGCTATTTCTTAAACCTTCCAGGAAAAGGTATGGTTGGCTGATAAGGAGGAGGGATGAATCTTGGTTCCTTGATCAACTCCTTAGATGCTTCCTTTGGTTTTTCCTTAACCACTTCTTTGGCTTTGGTGTTGTCTGAACCTCTTTCAGCTTCAACTACTTCATCCTCTTGAGCTTCTTCATTATCTTTAGCTTCCACCCCCTCTTCTTGTTCCTCAATGTCCATATTGGGTGTAGAAGGTGCCACTCTTGGTGGAAGTTGCTTCCCACTTCTTAAAGTAACAGCTTTGACACACTCTTGTGCTAGTGAAGAAGTAGATGGTTGAGCCATGCTTTCTAGTTTGCTGATCTTCATATTCAAAAGACCTAGTTGGGACTGCAAGATGGAGTCAATGCCTTTGTATATCTCAACAGCCATGTTCCTTTGAATGTCAACCATATTCTTTTGAATCTCAACAGCCATGATTTTATAAAATTCTGTATTCTGAAGTTGTTGGGGTTACAGGAACATTTCCTTAAGGTCCAATGCATGTGAAGGTTGGGAGGTGTTGGCGCCAACTTCTTGAGAAGAAAGAATCTCTTGTAGATGAACAGGTTTGACCTGATGCTCTTGGTAGTTGTGTTGGGAAGTAGCACTAGAAAGAGGTTTAGTGGTCTCATTGATCAGCAAGTCAACTTTCTTCTGCAAAGCTTTTAGCTTTTCTTCAGTTGGTTTGGAATGTTGCTCCTTGTCATCCACATAATCACAATTGCTGAGTGCCATGTTCTCCACTAGTATCCAACCTTCATCAACATCTTTTCCAAGGAAGTAACCATTACTAGCTGTATCTAGGAGGATTCTTATCTTTCGGAGAACACATTTATAGAGGGTGGATAGTAGCATTTCCTTGGTAAAGCCATGGTGAGGGCATTGAAGTGAAACCTCTAAATCTTTCCCATGTGTCTCCAAAGCTTTTATTAGACCACTACGTGAAGTTTGTCATCTCATTCCTGAAGTGTGCAGTTCTTGAAGGAGAGAAGAATTTGGTTAAGAAAGCACATTTACATTGTTCCCTTAATCTAGCTCTATCACCAAGAGAAAATGGTAATAACTTGAGCTTCAAACCATCATCTGAGACTCCACTAAGCTTTGTCAAAGTGCATATCCTCTCAAACTGATCCAAGTGCTCTAGAGGGTCTTGGTTGGGCAATCCAAAGAAATGCCTTTCTTGGATCATGGTGATGAGACTGCTCTTGATCTGATATTGCTGAGTCTCCATAGGTGGAAGAATACCTTGTCTTGAAGCATAGTTGGAAGGTATATCAGCAGCACCAATAGGCCTTCTTGGTCTTTGAACTCTCATTCCCCAATCACCTTGTAGACCAGCTTGACCTTGTTCACCTTGCAGGCCTTGAATCCCTTGAGGACCTTGTAAATCTTGTGGACCTTGCAAACCAAAATCAGCATAATACTGGTGTTCTTCCATTCTTCAACAGCTGAATTCTGATTCTGCAAACCCAAATCTTTGACCTTGAACTTCAGTTGTAGTTGTAGACACTTAAGAGCAAGTGTTGTGGTACCTACAAAAGAAATTCTAGACCAAAAGAGAAATCAGTAACCAAAAATGAAAATAAGAAAGCTTGATCTTAAGATCTCTACAAATCGTACTGAACAAAGTATTCTCCTAATGGCAACGGCACCAAATTGATACAAGACTTTTTAGAACTTGATTCAATCACCCAAGCTTATACTAATCAGTTTTAGTATAGCATAGGGTTTTTATCAATCCAAAAGGAGAGAATGAAGCAGTAAAAATGCAGTAAAGGTCCTAATTCAAGCAGATATAGATAATTTAGAATGTCTAGCAACCTAAAGGATCAAACAGGAATGAAGAGAGCATCAAGCAAAGAGTGAAAAGCAAGCAAAACAACTAAAACAAAGGCAAAACAGGGCAAATCCAAATTCAAGCTAAAAACAGAGAAAACATGGGACTTGAGATGAGATAATTGGTATTAGGGAACTATGACTAAGCCTATGATGCTTACAAACTCACACAATGCTATTCCTTATGCATAGGATTCATTTATATGACTAATCCAATCTCTTGTACTGATCTCTTTTCTAATTACCAAGTCAAGAACTAATTCTCATTAGTGAAATAATAAAGAGCAAGCATTAAGACAAATCTATCAACCCTATATTGCCAAATCACTCCCTAGACAGTCAATCTCTTGAGCTAGGATAAGCAATTCTCTTGCAAAGCAGTTCAGGCATTTCATCAAACACTTGGTGGGCATAAACTGAGCCTAAGATCTTAATCAACTTAGCTAGGGCTAATTAAGCATTAAACACAGCAATCAGAAAAGGAAATGGAAAAATCAACACTAAGCAATCATAGATAGAGCCTCAAATTCCCTAAACCTAACCCATCTCAAATCCCTAAAAGGTCTACTCACTAAGCACCATTAAAGCCATCAATTCAAAGAGAGAAAGGTGACTAATCATGATTAGAGAGCTTAAACAAGATGAAAGAAGCAAACCTTAATTAAAATCAAGAAAAGATTCAAATTACAAAACCCAAAGGTCTAAACAAAGAAGAAAGAACTACTGGATAATAGACTGTCCCCAGAAATTAGTGATTTTTCGTATTTATACGAGTCTAAGCAAAAACTAAGAAAATTGTAATTAAATGGTCTTCGGTCTGGGTTCATATCGATCAGTTGTATCGGTATGGGCTTGATCGATACAAATCATATCGGTCTGGAAAGTGATCGATACAGTGACCGAAATATACATGGTGCATTTGTATCGATCACTCCTTGCCGATACTCTTGTTCGATACTGCTTGTATCGGTCACTCCTTGAGCGATATTCTTGACCGTTACGCCCTGTCTCGGTCATTCCTTGACCAATAGCCTCCATGCACAGTCCGATAAGCTCTGCAGAGATCGTCTGCCTTTGTTCCTTTTGCTCCTGTTGACCCAGCTAGCTTCCTGGTTCATCCTCAAAGCCTCTTCAGGCTCTTTTTAGCTCTATATGCACCTAAAAAAATCCATAATGCAAGAAAAATGCAAACTATATCCTAAATGCAACCTTAAGTCTAAAAGGAGAAGAAAACGGGACAAAAACTAAGGAAAACATGCAAAAGAGAACCAAAACATGTACTAAATGCAAGCCTAAATGATGTAAATACAAGGGATATCAAAGGTCCAATTCAAGATTCACAAGAGACATGATATACCCATATATTTCGCATATTTAGCATGCATTTAGAGTAGTTTTCATGCATACATCTTGCATAATAGGCTAGTTTGCACCATTTATCTCATTTTAGGTCCTAAAACACTCTGCATTAGCATTTTGAATATTTCTTGCATTCTTGCATCAGATTCAGGTTGTTTTGGATACACTGGAGCTATGGCGAGTGCGTGGACATGCTAAGGATCGAAAGGGAGCCTATGGATACGTGGAAGAACTCAGGCATGCATTAAAGGAACCGGGATCGAGGTGCAGATCGAGCTAGGCAAGTCTAGGAGATCGACCAGAAGATCGAGATACTTGGGTCATTTCAAGGAAGAGGATCGAGATCAAGATCGACCAAGGTGATCGAACGTGAGTACGGACACGGGAACTAAGCCTAGGAAGAACGAAAGCCAGATCGAGCTCACGACTCGATCATCCGAGGATCGACTAGAAGATCGATAGAAGCACTCGATCCACCCAACTGAATCGACCCAATGATCGAGCAGAAGAAAACGTTTCATCCAGAAGATCGAGTTAGAGATCGACGTCTCAGGTCGATCTCTAAAACCTTATCCGGACAGCTCACTTTTGGAGTTTAGTGAGGGGACCATTTTTTTGGTTTTACCCTATTTTTGGGTAACAAAACAGACCCATTCAGGATCTTACACTTGGTTTATCTTTTCTTTAGGCAAAAACGCCATTGTTTACTTTTTAAGCTTTTCTTGTTTTGTAGACCTTAATCTTTCCTTAATTTTAAGTATTTTTCTTAATCTCTCTTGCTTAGTAGTTTAATCATGCTCATCCTTTCTTTCTTTGCATATTCGTGTGTTTTAATCATGTGTAGTGAGTAGTTTTCCAAGGATATAAGGTTGAGGTGATTAAGGGGTTTAAGGGTTTAAGCTTTGGTCTTTTTCTTGCTCTTAACTTAATCTCTTCTTGGATTTGGGGGTTCTAATGCCTAGAGAGTCTTGAGAAAGATCTTTTTGATCTCAGGGATTTCCTTACATTAGCAGGATTCAGGAGATCCCTCAAAACCAAATCTAAGAGACTAGCTTAGGGATGCTTAGGGAGCTAGTTAGGCCACTATTTGAGATCTGTGCTTTCTTTAATCTTTTTTTCCACCACACGCCATGGCTTAGGAGGAGAGATTGAGGAAAGGATTTATACCACACGCCATGGATAAATCTAGTTTAGCTTCTCAAGGCTAAGAGATAGCACTCAATGTGTAGATCTATGTTTTCAAAACCCAAAGTTTGAATCTTGAACCTCTTAAACATGACCCTCAACCTTGAATCTATTTTTAGCCTTTAAAAACTTAAAATTATCATTTCCTAGTTCTAAAGTTTGCATCTTTTGTCTTAATTCCTTAAATACAATTCTAGGTTGTTAGAACTTTCTTTTTCTATCGGCTTTTAGTGTTCGAATTTCAAAAACTAGTAGCTTTGCATTTTAAATTCTTAGAAGTCATCTAGTAGTTGTTTAACCCATCAGTAAGGATTTTAAAATAGTTTTCGTGGTCATTTAGTAGCCGCATTTAGTTTTCATAGATTTTCTCCTCAAATAATCCGGATTTCACTTAGATTTACAAGTTCTTGCATTCCTAGTATCTTTCATCATACCTGATCTGGATTGACACCTAAAGCACTATACTTACAACAAAACTAGGCTTTAGCTTTGATTAAAAAGGCTTGAAAAATCCTGTTATCAAATGGCACAGTTGCCAACTTGGGTTTAGTTTGAAAGTATTAGGATTTAGAGCTTAGTATAGACTAAGTCTTTATTTTTACTTTGGTTACTAATATATCTACCTTCCTACTTTTCTTCTCAGGTACATGAATCTGAGGTCTAGAGGTGACAACAACTTACGACAACCTCTAGACAACATTCATCAACTTGGAAGTGCAAGGGAAAGAAGAGCAAGAGAACAAGCACAAGACTTTGAGGAGATAGAGCAACCGGGCATTGTTGATTTTGAGGTTATGGCTGAGCAATACCAAGCTGAGGATCCACCTCACCGTGCTGCTTCTGCAAGGGGTAATGGAAACCCCAACCACGCCCCAAGCCAACCAAGGATCATCGGAGTGGGTGATGCCCCAAACACTCATCACAACCGTTTTGGCATCACTCCCCCACCAGTGCAAAACAATAACTTTGAGATCAAGCCAGGCTTTGTCTCAATGGTGCAGAACAACAAGTTCCATGGACTTGCTAAGGAGGATCCTTTCGAGCACTTAGACAACTTTGAGCAAGTGTGCGGCATGATCAAGATCAATGGGATCTCAGAAGACAGCTTCAAGCTTAGGCTTTTCCCTTTCTCACTTGGGGATAAAGCAAGGCATTGGGAGAAGACCTTACCTCAAGGGACTATAACCTCATGGGCTGATTGCAAGAAGGAATTTCTGTCTAAGTTCTTCTCAAGTACAAGAACAGCTCGCCTAAGGAGTGAGATCAGCGGTTTTACACAAAGGCAAAATGAGACCTTTATGAAGCAATGGAGCGGTTACAGGACTACACTATTGCATGTCCTCATCATGGCTTCAGTGAGGAGACACTCTTGAGCATCATCTGTAGAGGAGTTCTTTCCAAGATTCGAATGCTTCTAGACACAGCTCGTAAAGGCAACTTTCTTGGCCAAAATGTAGAAGAGGTAATGGAGCTCATTGAGAATCTTGCTTTGAGTGATGGGAACTACGCTGAAGATTATGATAGAGCACCAAGAGGGTCTGACCTTGAGGCAAACAAGAACGAGCTGAAATCTCTCCATGAAAAGATTGACAAGTTGATACTTGCAAATCAAAAGCATGTACACTTTGTGGGAGAGGCTACGGATGTTCTAGATGAGCTGGAGGAGAGCCAGGAGGAAGCAAATTGGGTTGGATGCCAAGACTATACTAAGCCACAGGGCTTTGTTCAAAGGTATCAAGGCAACAACAACCTCTCTTACCAAAGTACCAATGTGGAAAACCCTAAGGATCAAGTGTACCCTCCAAAACAAGGAAAACCTTTTGTTCCTTACAACAAAGGAGGGTTTCCACAAAACAATGGGTACCAAGGAAAAAGACAAGGGAACTTCCAAGGCCAGCAACAGCACGGGAACAAAAGCTACTCTCCTGTGTTTCCTCCTGGTTTCGTGCCACAGCAGCAACAAGTTCAACCTCCACCTCAAGATCCGGTTCAAGCTATGTTCCAACAATTACTTCAAGGACAAGCATCTACAAATAAGAAGTTTGTTGATATGAACAATAGGTTGGACTCTTCTCTCACTGAGGTATCTACACAAATCACCAACTTGAACAACAAGATTCGCCAGCTAGAGAGAGGAAAGGCCTGTTCAAACGGTCAAGGAAGCTTATCCGAGAAGTGTGAGGCAAACCCTAAGAAGTATGCAAACGCAATCACTTTGAGGAGTGGGAAAGAGCTACAACCACGGTCTAGACCTGAAGACAATGAGGACATTGTGGTTCAAGAGGGGGAGAGTAATCTCTCAAATGATCAAGAGATCACAGTTGACAATGTCTACATTGCAAGACCTACGAAAGGCAAGGAAGCGGTTTTAGAGAAAAAAGTGGAGGAAGTCAGCAAAGAGAAAGAAGCTTTCATACTTCCACCTTACAAACCAAAGCTCCCCTTCCCTGGACGTTTCAAGAAGCAGTTGATTGAGAAGCATAAAGCCTTGTTTGAGAAGCACATAAGGAAGGTTGAGATCAAACTGTCGTTGGTTGATTGTTTGGCCATGATGCCAAAATATGCCAAGTTTTTGAAGTATACTCTTGCTAAGAATGAGAAAGAGAGTGACGAGGTCTTGGTATTGAGTCAAGAATGCAGTGCAATCATCCACAAGGTGATAGCACCAAAGATGCTAGGAGATCCGGGGTCATTCAATATCCCCTGTGCACTAGGCCCTTTGAAGTTTGAAAGCTGCTTATGTGATCTTGGTGCAAGCATTAATCTTATGCCTCACTCCATTGCCAAAAAGCTAGGCTTTACCAAGTTTAAGGAGTGTAGAATCTCACTCATTATGGCTGACCGAAGTATAAGGCTCCCTGTAGGCTTGCTTGAAAACTTACCTGTGAGGATTAGCAACGTGAATGTGCCAACAGATTTTGTAGTTCTAGAAATGGATGAGGAACCAAAGGACCCTCTATTCCTTGGTAGACCGTTTCTAGCGACTGCTGGAGCAATCATAGACGTGAAGAATGGCAAGATTTCTCTGCACCTGAGCAAGGACATCAAGCTGAAATATGACATCAACAAAGTCTTGAAGAAGCCAACGATTGATGGGCAAGTGTTTTACATAGAAACTTTGTATGCATTGGCTGATGAGTTGCCTGAGGAATTGGCACAAGAGGATCATCTACAGCTGGCTTTGACAAAGAAGTGTGGGGAGTATGGTTTCTTGAGTGAACAAACCCAGGAGTATGTACACATCCTTGATTCTTGCAAGGCTATGAAAGAAGACGAAGGTCAGTGCCTAGAGATCGACCTGGAGATCGATCAGATTACTCGATCCAGGAATGAGATCGACGAGACGATCGACCGAGACAACTCGATCTGTCTAGAGAACAACCTAGCGAATCGATCTCCTGCTCGATCCATATCAAATCGAGCAAGTGAATTGAGGGAGTGCAATCGATCCAGCCTAGAACGAGGGAACAATCGATTGGCTGGCTCGATCTCTGCGGTAGGAACGGTTCAAGATGACAGCTTAAGAGCTCATGACTCGGGTTCAAAAGAGGCGAATGAGGACATCAACACCAACACCAGCCAAAAGGAGGACTGAAGCGAGCTGCTAGCCCCAAAGGTGAACCTAAAGCAACTTCCGAATTGGCTAAGGTACGTTTTCTTAGGACCAAATGATACCTATCTGGTCATTGTGAATGAAAATCTAAGTGATAATGAGTTAGACTCACTCCTTAAGGAGCTGAGGAAGTATAAAAGGGCCATTGGGTACTCTCTCAGTGACATCAAGGGCCTTTCACCAATGCTTTGTACTCATAGGATTCACTTAGATAATGAAAACACATCTTCTATTGAGCATCAAAGACGTTTGAAACCGAATTTGAAAGAAGTGGTTAAGAATGAAATCTTAGAACTCTTAGAAGCTGACGTGATATACCCTATCAGTGATAGCACATGGGTCTCTCTGGTCCATGTGGTACCAAAGTAAGGGGGTATCACAGTTATAAAAAATGAAAAAGATGAGTTAATTCCTACAAGAACAATAACCGGACATAGAATGTGTATTGACTATAGGAAACTCAACTCAGCCACTAGGAAAAATCATTTCCCTCTTCCCTTCATTGATCAAATGCTAGAGAGATTAGCTAATCACCCATACTACTGTTTCCTAGATGGGTATAGTGGTTTCTTTCAAATACCCATTCATCCTAATGACCAAGAGAAAACCACTTTTACTTGCCCTTATGGTACCTTTGCTTATCGAAGGATGACATTTGGGTTATGTAATGCACCAGCAACCTTTCAAAGGTGTATGATGTCTATTTTCTCTGACCTTATAGAGGAAATGGTAGAGGTTTTCATGGATGATTTTTCTGTGTATGGTGCTTCGTTTGGTGGTTGTTTGTCAAATCTTTGCAGGGTTCTCAAGAGATGTGAGGAGACAAACTTGGTGCTAAATTGGGAAAAAGTGTCACTTTCTGGTGAGGGAAGGCATTGTACTTGGACACAAGATTTCTGAGCATGGGATTGAGGCTGATAAGGCAGAGGTAGAGGTTATGATGAGCTTAGAGCCTCCGGTTAATGTGAAAGGAATTATGAGTTTCTTGGGGCACGCTGGCTTCAACATGAGGTTTATCAAGGATTTCTCCAAGATAGCACGTCCTCTTACAAGGCTACTGTGCAAGGAAGCCGAGTTCATCTTCGATGAAGAATGCCTTCAAGCCTTTAAGACCATCAAAGAAGCCTTGGTCACCGCGCCTATAGTTCAAGCTTCGGATTGGGATTTGCCGTTTGAGATTATGTGCGACGCGAGTGACTACGCCATGGGTGCTGTCTTGGGTCAGAGGAAGGATAAGAAGCTGCATGTGATTTACTATGCAAGTCGTACCTTGGATGACATGCAAGTGAAGTATACAACCACCGAGAAAGAACTTCTAGCCGTGGTCTTAGCTTTTGAGATGTTTAGGTCTTACTTGGTGGGTTCAAAGGTCATTGTGTATACTGATCATGCTGCCTTGAGGTACATATACTCCAAGAAAGACACCAAGCCGAGACTCTTGAGATGGATCCTTCTCTTACAAGAATTTGACATGGAGATCAAGGATAAGAAGGGTATAGAGAACGGTGTAGCGGATCATCTTTCAAGAATGAGGGTGAATGATGTCTTGCATTTGGATGACTCACTCCCTGAGGAGCAGCTTATGATGGTTAACACCATGGTATGTGCAAAGCTAGAGAAGAAGTTTGAAGAAGTCTTGAGTATCAAGGAAGAGGATCTACCATGGTATGCGGATATTGTTAACTACTTGGTTTGTGGAGAAGAGCCCACTCACTTGGACCATTACCATAGGAAGAAGTTCATGAGGGACATCTCTCACTACTTTTGGGATGATCCCTATCTGTACAAGAGGGGTGTGGACAGCCTATACCGAAGATGTGTCACAAGAAAAGAAGCAAGAGACATTCTTCTCCATTGCCACGAAATGAGTTATGGTGGGCACTTCGCTTCATTCAAGACGGCTACAAAGATTCTACAAGCCGGGTTTTGGTGGCCTACACTCTTCAAGGATGCACATGAGTTTGTAAAATCGTGGAAGTCTTTGACGCTTGGGGGATTGATTTTATGGGTTCGTTTCCATTGTCATATGGCAACAAGTATATCCTAGGGGCAGTAGTCTATATGTCTAAGTGGGTGGAAGCCATAGCCTCACCAACTAATGATTCAAAGGTGGTAGTCAAGCTCTTCAAGGCAATCATTTTTCCAAGGTTTGGGGTTCCTAAGGTGGTGATTAGTGATGGAGGCGACCACTTCATCAACAAGGTTTTTTAGAGTCTTTTGAGGAAGTATGGGGTTAAGCACAAGGTAGCCACGCCATATCACCCTCAAACCAGTGGCCAAGTGGAGGTTTCGAATAGGCAAATCAAGGCTATCCTAGAGAGAACCGCGGGAGTAACTAGGAAGGATTGGGCAAGCAAGCTTGATGATGCTCTTTGGGCGTATAGGACAGCTTTCAAGACTCCCATTGGTACCACAACTTTCAACCTCCTCTATGGTAAATCTTGTCACCTCCCTGTGGAGTTAGAGCACAGAGCTCTTTGGGCTGTGAAGCAAGTGAACTTCAATCTCAAGACGGCACAAGAGAGAAAACTGGTGCAACTTCATGAGCTTGGTGAATTGAGGTTGGATGCTTATGAAAACGCCAAGATCTACAAAGAGAGGACCAAAGCGGTTCATGACAAGAAGCTGGTGCTTAAGGAGCTCAAAGAGGGAAGTCTGGTTCTGCTCTACAATTCGCGTTTGAAGTTGTTCCCCGGAAAGCTCAAGTCTAGATGGAGCGGTCCGTTTGAGATAAAAGAAGTGCTACCGTATGGGGCGGTTACTTTGGTTGGCAAGAGAGAGTTTCACGGTGAATGGGCACAGAGTCAAGCCCTACATGGCAAGTGATTGCAGCAAGAAGAGCACCACGTTGCTTTTCCAAGATCCCCTTCTAGCTGAACCAAGTAAAGTCAAGCTAAGAGACGAAAAACAAGCGCACTTGGGAGGCAATCCCATGACTATCATTGTACATATTTTTGCTTTATTTCTGTTTCAATTTTATGCTTTTTAGTTTAAGTGTGTAGGTACAAGGAGATGGGAACCGGAGATCATGATCTTGGAGTTAACAAGGCAAGGAAAGGAGAAGTAGAGGCAAACGATCGAGTGATAGATCGACCTACCATGGTTTGATCTTCACTAGATCGAGCTAGTCAATCGAGTGAAGTCACTCGATCTAGATGAGATCGAGTAGACAATCGAGTGAGTCAGTCGACTGCGAGAGGATGACCCACCCATATGTTTAGCTTGAAATGAAAACGGGGTGTGGATCGACTGGTCCCACTCGATCTTCGAACTGGATCGATCAGTTCACTCGATCAGCTCACTCCATCTTTGCCAAAACGACCACGCGATCGATCAAGGAGCTCGATCTAAGATGCATGGCCACAACCTCGTGGAATCTTGAAACGAGGAGCAAACTCGATCCAAGGCTCGATTCAAATCAGATCGAGCCCCCAATCGAGCAAGCCTCTCGATCACGGGGAAAATAGGCATAAGATCGAGGTCAAGATCGATTAATTTGACTCGATCTCATGCCGAGGTAAGTTCAAATTTTTCCCCCTTCTTTCTCTTTTCCTTTCATTTTGAATTTGAATTTTGGTCAAAGCAAGCATCTTTGACCATGAAAGATGTGCCTTGACCACACTTTTCAGAAACCACTTGCATGTATCCATAGATTTTTGTCCTTATAAAACCTTGCATCCACACTCTCTCCCAATGCATTCCAAATCAATTTTTTTTAGAAAGAGAGAGTGTGAGTTCGGTTTTTAAAGGCATAAAGCATCTTCTAAGCATCCCATTTCAAAGATATTTTCGAGTTCTTGAATTGCATATTTGAGTTTTCAAGAAAATTTTCTTTTATTGAATTAGTTGAATGTTATTTGCTAGGGATTAAGATGAATTTTTAAACATATCTAAGTATTAGGGAAATTTTCTTGATTGAGTCTTATCTCAAGAGATTTTCCTCTACTATTTACTGATATATATTTTAGAATATCCCTAAAAATCTAGGATTTATATGTAGAGATTTTCTCTCTTTGCCATATCTTTCTCTCTTAATCGTCGTATATCCTTACTTTCTCTTTGAGAACTTGTGTTTCAGGTACCATGGCACCCAGGAGAAGCAGAGATTTGGCAACTCAAGGAGAAGCTCATCAAGTGGTTGAAGAAAGGGTCAGATGGACTAAGGAAGAGAGGAAAGCAAAGAAAAGGCTTGAGAGGTTACGGTTTGAGCCTACAAAGTTTGCAAGCAGGGACCTCTTGGAAAGGCTAGGCTTGTTGGAGGACTTCGATGACTTGCTAAGGGACATGGGACTTGCGTGCCTATCACGGATGGACTGCCCTACTTACCCCGAGGCTACACTTGACTTCCTCTCTACCTTGGACTTCTCATATGAAGATCCAAGCATCCAAACTCCCTTCAAGGGTCATGTCACGTTCAACATCAGGAAGCAAGCCTACCACCTCTCCATCCCTAAGCTATGCCAAGCTTATGGTCTCAATGCTGCAGCCAAGCTTGTGGAGTTCCCTCAGCTCAAATCTGCGAGTTATCTATGGGACTTGGTTAGCAATGAAGACTACAAGGCCAACACCGTCAAGATAAAAAAGGTGCGAAACCCTGTGCTAAGGTACACCCTCAAGCTGCTAGCCAACACATTCAGTGGAAAATCCGTGTCTCAAACAGTTACCAAGAATGAGCTGTGCATCCTTTACCAAGGAGTTAAGAAGGTTGTATGCGATCGTGAGCAGAATGATGACTCAATGGAGGATGAGCTTGGAGAAGACGTCACTACGGTTGCATCTTAGCTTCTTCTTTGGTCAAGTACAAGTCTTGGGCGTTAAGGTGTAAGGCGAGCTCTGCACTCATAGGAGGCTTCCTCACACCAATGTTCATACACGCGGGAGTGCCTCTTGAAGATTTCGAGCCTTGTGACCTACTAGCGCCACACCAATTCCTTGGGACCTACTCCAGCTCCAGGCTTCTATGCCTACTTGTTATACGACCATCACTATGAGAAGAAGGTCTGCATCCTGCCTAATCCAGATGAAACACATCTCCAAAGCATCGGCACAATAGAGTTCTTACCAAGCGATGAAGAATGCTTTGAGCCTCATGGAACCGCAGCAGCTCCACCTCAACTCACTCGCTCACCTTCAGAGTCCCCTCCTACTGATGCTGAGATGCCTCCAAGCTTTGATCTCCCCAAGTTAGACTATGAGCCACGAACAAAAGCTGAAAAGTTCCTTGCCTTGGTTGTTGAGATTCAATGCAAGGTTAACAAGTGGCAAGGCAAGATGATCAAGAAGCTGGCAAAGAAGATCAAGGTACTTCAACAAGGAAGCTCATCTGAGAAGGCTGTGAGTGAAGAGGTTGAGTAAATGGGCGAAACAATGAGGAGACGCTCAACCGGAGGTGTGGAGATCCGTGAGCCTCAAGAAGGTGATCAAGCTGGACGCCTTTCTCTACACAAGGGCACGAGCAAGAACAAGGACAAGGAGGTACTCCACGACACTCCTAGAAAGAGAAGGAGGACCGGAGAAACCTCAAGCTCCAGTCATGCCTAGCTCCAAGGTACCAAAACTCAACCATTGTATATATCATACATTTTTTAAAAACAATTTTGCTTTGTGTTTTTGGTCTCCTCTTGAATTTGTTTGACACCGAGACGATGTCATTCAAGTTTGGGGGAGAGTGTGTGCTTTGACATGTTTTTATTTGGATCTTATTTTGTGTTTGCATCCTTGAGTGTCATGCATCACCTAAGTACATAGAAAAATACAAAAAAAATCATAAAAGTTTTAAAAAAAAATTCAAAAAAAAAATCATATAGCTTGCATTTGTATTGTCAAATATTTTAGGATTGAGTCTAAAAATTTTATCATTTAGGGTGCTTGCATTTGCATAGGGAGCAATGATATAAAATGTTCCTTGTAAAGTGTTTTAAACTCATGAATTAGTTCAAGGCCCTAGTTAGTAGTTCTTTGATGCTTTTTACAAACTTTGAAAGTAAGTTCTAACCATCTTAGGATCATTTGTCTTGATTTTCGTGGCTTAAATTGAACAAACATGAATTGAACTCTTTCCTACCAAGTGAAACCTTAACTTGAATCTTAAATTATCATACTTGTGCATTTGAAAAAGAATACATGGATTACATATACATATTTAGGCTTTCTTATTCCTTTCACCACTCATTTGTAAGCCTAAATAGAACTCCTCACTTTAACCCTTACCCTCCTTTCAAGCCAAATTTCATGTGTGATTTTGTGAGGCCTTAATTTTCGGTTGAACTTGGCATAAAGTGTTAGGTTTAGGGCGACATGATTAGGCTCTCATGTAAATGCTAGCTTTGCATATTGAAGCTAGTTTTAGGCTTAAGGTTGGTATGGGAATTCATGGGTGTGATTGAAAATGCTTACTTGTTTCGGTTTTGAAAAGGACTGAAGTTTGGGGTTTGAACAAAAAGGGATGCATATTTTTAAGGGGTTGGCCTTGTTTTAAATGAAAGCTCGAGTTTGAAAACGAGATAGCTCTCAAAAAAAAAAGAAAAAAAAAAAAGAGCCAAAAGGCCAAGTAAAAATAAAAAGAAACAAAAATATGAGAAGAGAGCTATCAAAATAAAATAAAAGAGCTAAGTATATATATGACCATACCACTAGCTATAAGAAGGTTTGAATGATGTGTTCATTTGGGTTATGCTAGGCGTCTTGCCTTGTTGTTTAGGGTAGTCTCTAGAGGGTGAGTGAGCTTGAAAAAGAAAATAAATGAGCAAGGGATTAGGACCATTGTTAGTATATTTGGGTAGATGAGAGTCTAGTCATGTATGCATACATTGCCTTTTACCTTTAGCATTATGCATAAGTTCAACCATTTTTTAGATAAACCATTGCTTGAATTACCCTCATGAATGAGATCATTTTTATCTCATGACCTTATCCCTAGCCAAATGTATTCGGTTTTTAATGCATAAGTGTGATTCACGGTTTGATCTTAAATGAATGTTAAAGGTTAGGATTCTTTGATTGTTTGGAATAGGAGAGTCATGATTTGAGATTCAATATGTGATGAATATGGCTAAGTTCTTTGGAATAGAAGTTTGTGTACTGCATCTTAGAATTGAGAACTAGGACCATTGAATTGACTCATTTGCTTAAACACTTTTGGAATTTTGAGCTCCCACTTTTAAACCTCTCTTCCTAGCTTGAATTTTGTTTGCTTGAGGGCAAGCAAAAGGCAAGTTTGAGGGAGTTGATATACCCATATATTTCGCATATTTAGCATGCATTTAGAGTAGCTTTCATGCATACATCTTGCATAATTGGCTAGTTTGCACCATTTATCTCATTTTAGGTCCTAAAACATTTTGCATTAGCATTTTGCATATTTCTTGCATTATTGCATCATATTCAGGTTGTTTTGGGTACACTGGAGCTATGGAGAGTGTGTGGACATGCTAAGGATCGAAAGGGAGCCTATGGATACGTGGAGGAACTCAGCCATGCAGCAAAGGAACCGGGATCGAGGCGCAGATCGAGCTAGGCAGGTCGATCTAGAGGAGATCGACAAGAAGATCGAGATACTCGGGTCGTTTCAAGGAAGAGGATCGAGATCAAGATCGACCAAGGTGATCGAACGTGAGTACGGACACGGGAACTAAGCCTGGGAAGAACGAGAGCCAGATCAAGCTCACGACTCGATCATCCGAAGATCGACTAGAAGATCGATAGAAGCACTTGATCCACCCGACTGAATCAACCCAACAATCGAGCAGAAGAGAACGTTCCATGCAGAAGATCGAGTTAGAGATCGACGTCTCAGGTCGATCTCTAAAACCTTATACGGACAGCTCACTTTTGGAATTTAGTAAGGAGACCATTTTTTTGGTTTTACCCTATTTTTGGGCAACAAAACAGACCCATTCGGGATCTTACACTTGGTCTCCTATCTTTTATCTTTTCTTTAGGCAAAAACGCCATTGTTTACTTTTTAAGCTTTTCTTGTTTTGTAGACATTAATCTTGCCTTAATCTTAAGTATTTTTCTTAATCTCTCTTGCTTAGTAGTTTAATCATGCTCATCCTTTCTTACTTTGCATTTTCGTGTGTTTTAATCATGTGTAGTGAGTAGTTTTCAAGGGTTTAAGGTTGAGGTGATTAAGGGGTTTAAGGGTTTAAGCTTTGGTCTTTTTCTTGCTTTTAACTTAATCTCTTCTTGGATTTGGGGGTTTTAATGCTTAGAGAGTCTTGAGAAAGATCTTTTTCATCTCGAGGATTTTCTTAACTTAGCAGGATTCAGGAGATCCCTTAAAACCAAATCCAAGAGACTAGCTCATCCTTTCCCAAATGCCATGGATGCTTAGGGAGCTAGTTAAGCCATTATTTGAGATCTGTGCTTCATGTTATTCAATCTTTCTTTCCACCACACGCCATGGGTTAGGAGGAGAGATTGAGGAAAGGATTTATACCACACGCCATGGATAAATCTAGTTTAGCTTCTCAAGGTTTAGAGATAGCACTTAATGTGTAGATATATGTTTTCAAAACCCAAATTTTGAATCTTGAACCTCTTAAACATGACCATCAACCTTAAATCTATTTTTAGCCTTTCAAAACTTAAAGTTATCATTTTCTAATCTAAAGTTTGCATCTTTTGTCTTAATTCCTTAAATATAATCCTAGGTTGTTAGAACTTTTCTTTTCTGTCTGCTTTTAGTGTTCGAATTTCGAAAACTAGTAGCTTTGCATTTTAAATTCTTAGTAGTCATCTAGTAGTTGTTTAACCCATCAGTAGGGATTTTAAAATAGTTTTCGTGGTCATTTAGTAGCTGCATTTAGTTTTCATAGATTTTCTCCTCAAATAATCTGTATTTCACTTAGATTTACATGTTCTTGCATTTCTAGTATCTTTCATCATACCTGAGCTGGATTGACACCTAAAGCACTATACTTACAACAAAACTAGGCTTTAGCTTTGATTAAAAAGGCTTGAAAAATCCTGTTATCAAGACAGCATGCAATGCTATAGG
This sequence comes from Thlaspi arvense, assembly GCA_911865555.2. Lineage (NCBI taxonomy): Eukaryota > Viridiplantae > Streptophyta > Magnoliopsida > Brassicales > Brassicaceae > Thlaspi > Thlaspi arvense. The sequence continues at coordinate 14,360,274 of OU466861.1, forward strand.
AAGTGATTGGTAATTGTAAATTTGTTCCAGGAGTCACCAAGAACCAGAATCTGAAGCATCCAGCTGTGAGATATGCTCACAAGGCGCTTGCAATCACATTTTTTGCAAGAAAAGAGACAACCAATGTAACATCAAGAGAGATAGATGTCATCTACAATGGGATGCATGGGCTAATGAACTCCAGCAAGTGTGGCGAGATTCTCTGACCAGAAGAGCTGCCTTGTTATGTGACTTTCATCCTGGAGCAAATTTACACTTCTAGGAGCTGTATCTTGAACAAAGAATAGAGGGAGAAGAACCCTCAGCTTCACATAGGAGGGATTGTGACTGCAATATTGATGGCTGCTGGAGTAAACCTTGATGAACATGAAGCAGATGCTTTGCCACCTCAATGGATGGACCTTGGCTACTTAAGGAGGAGTCACTTCTTAGGGAAGAGTATCCAAGGAAGCACATCTACCAGTTTCTCAAGCCATCAATGGAGCAGGCCAAGTTTCTCTTTCCCAACCCACAGCATACTTCATTTACCATGAGGAGCAACATAGACTTTTGTCCAGAAGAGAGAGTGTTATATCATGGTGGCACCATTACTGAAGAAAGAGAGGATAATAGTGCAGAAGAAGCTGAAGAGAGTAGAGAGGAGGAAGAACAAGAAGAAGCTGATGTGGGCGCCATCAATGAAGAGGATTCCCAAGAGGAAGAGCAAGGAGAAGATGAGTTGCTTGAGTACAACACTGAGAGGTTTCACTTCAAACCTCATGAAGTGCCAAGTCAAGGGAGCTCTTTGAAGTATGCACATGACCACATAAACAAACTTCAAAGGTGGTGCAAATGGCAAGACAAGACAATCAAAAATCTTGTCAAAATGGTGAAAGGGAAGTTCAAGAAGGACAAGTACAAATCACATGGAACTTCTCAACAGAGCCAAGGTTATGAGTATACCTCACACTATGAGGAGCAAGTGCAGCAAGAAGAGCCTAATGAAGAGGAGCAAGCGATCTAGATGCCCCAAAAGAGACATTCCTTCCAAGTGCAACAAGATGATCAATGGCCAGCTTGGGAACCAGCTAGGACTTCATCATATGTCCCTATGTCTCAGCCGCCATCAGCATGGAAAGCGCCAGTTTACTCTCCCTCTGAGGTCTACACCACTTGGCAGGAGTATGATGCTCAAGGAAATCCAACTCAAGTGCAAGCACATTGGCCTAGTTGGGTTCCTCCACCTCAAACAGTAACTTCTTCACAAGAGAGGAGAAGGAACAAGAGAAAGGCAAGTCAGTCTCCACAACCAGCAACATCAGGATCCTTCATTGATCTAGGAGAGACTGATGAACTATATTACTCATCTAATTATTCCTCCCACCACAACTAAGGTACCACATCCTTACCATTGTATATACTGATATATCATGGTTTTTATGGTTTTTAACCATAATATAAGTCCTTTATATTGAGTCGTTTTCGTCTTTTTAGAGTCCTAGAAGAGTCTTTGCAGGTTATAGCATGTCTGGAGCATAATTGGAGATATTGGAGCCTTTTGGAACATTTCGATTTGAAGTCACGAAGTACCTAGCTCGGAGAAGACAGTATGCCATATGGTGACGCTTGTCACCATCTTTGGTGACGCTCGCCACCCACCAGGGAAGGAGGTCGTGGTTGTTTATTAAAAGATGGAGCATTATTTGCAGAATTAGCCCAGAAGTTCTATTATTTACAAGAAGACCCCAGATCGTGTTTAGCCTCTATTTATTAGGTTTTTCAATCATTGTTGGCTTTTATCTTAGTTTTTGAGAATTCAGAGAGCTTAAAGAGAGATTTATTCAGAGCTTTTTGGGGAGACAAATCCTGTACTCTTTTGAGAAGATTTCGAACCCCCTTATTCTTTTACTCTTTCGCTTAATGCAATTTTATTCAGTTATGTTTTGTGATTTCATAATCATGTCTGAGTAATCTGCAAGTTAAGTTAGGGCTTTTTCAAAGGTTGATGAAGATTTTGTAAAATTGCTACCTGTTAGGAATATCTTTTGGGTTTTCATCTCTGCTTGCTTTAAAATCGAATTTCTGAGACACATCATCTAGGAATCCGAAAATCATAGGTTGTTAAATATATGGGAGAGCATTATTGATAATCTGAACTAGTATTTGATGAGCAAAACAACTTAGTGCAAAGAGATTTGGCTTAGGAGTTTTGTGAATAATTGAATCTGATCATTCCTGCATGCTTAGGTTGTTAGGGTTTGCAAAGAGATTTGAAACTTTGTGATTTAGGCATAGATAACTTCTGCAATGAGAATTGATTAGTTATACATCAGTGATTCATGTTTAAAATGGTTCTTAATCATTCATGATTTCATGCATTCTACATTCTTGGATTCAACCTGCGAACTGCCCTGGCTTAGCGCTTTTAATCTTCTGAAACTTAGATCGAAGAACAAAATCGCTTGCTTACTTTTATTTAATCATTCACATTACATACATTATATTCTGCTTAGCTTAATCCGAACCTACATTCAATAGTGTAGTTTGCATTACTCTCTTGGGATTTGATACCCCTTGTACTACAACTGCTTTTGTTGTGCACTTGCAGTAGTTTTATTTGGGTAAAACCTGAGCCCTATCAAGTTTTTAGCGCCGTTGCCGGGGAGTAATAGCTGCCTATCGATTTTTAGTATTAGGATTTTGTCTAAGTTTTAATTTTTTTATTGACTTTCAGTTTCTTTTCTTTGTGCTGGTTCCAGGTGTATGCCTAATCGCAGTACCAGAAGCAACATGGAGAAGGAGCTTGTGACTTTGAGCATCGACGAACTCGCTAGGTTGGAGAGAACTAACAGAAAAACTAAGAAGCAATCTACAATGGTCGCTCCACTTATCTTGGTTGAAGATGCAGAAGGTCACTTGGTTGACAGATAAGGAAACAGGTGGAATGAAGAGGGGCAAAGGATTGATCAAGATGGGAATGTCATTGTTGAACAGCAGGTTCAACTAGTGAATGAGAACGCTGGAGTCCCTGTTGCTGCCAATAACGCTGCTGGGCGTTTTGTTCAGAGGACTTTAGGAGACTACAACAGACCTGATCAATTATATGCCAACAGAGCTGCAATCCGTCCTCCTGCCTTCCAGAGGAACGATTTTGAGGTTAAACCTGTCTACTATCAGCTGGTTGGCCAGCATCCATTCCATGGCTTACCTCATGAGAATCCTATGGATCACATTGAGAGATTTGAGGACTTAGCTTCTAGTGTCAAAGCTAATGGTGTTAGCAATGACTTTTAGTTCTGCAAGCTTCTCCCTTACTCTCTTGAAGGAGAAGCTGCATATTGACTGAAGCAACTGGAACCTGCTTCATTGACCACTTGGGAAGACACTAAGAATGCCTTTCTGAAAACTTCTATGATGATGCAATATCAGAAGACATGAGGACGAAAATTGCATCCTTTACACAAGGTCCTACTGAAGCTTTTAAGGCTTCTTGGATCAGGTTTAAGTCTTATCAAAGGGACTGTCCTCATCATGGCTTCAGTCAGGTGCAACTACTTGGGATCTTCTTCAGAGGCATTGACTGGAAATATCAGATGGCGCTGGATGCAGCTAGTGCTGGAAACTTCAACACCAACAGACCAGAAGAGGCGATCAGGTTGATTGAGAATATGGTATGCAGCAACAGCACTAAGAGTGCATATTTTCAGAGAATGACACAAGCTGGTGTGGATGATGGAAATCAGATTGCTGAAGTTAAGGCTAAGCTGGACAGTATGCACAGCCTCTTGGTGGGAAAGAAGTCAGTTCAGTTTGCTGCAGAAGTGGAGAGTTTCGAAAATCCTGAAGAATTTGAGCAGAAAGATGTTAATTTCATCAATGGAGGGGGTTTTCAGAGCCAAAGGTTTGGAAATCAGCAATGGAACAGAGGCTACAACAGCAATAATCAGCAGAGTATCTTCACAGAAAACCAGAATTCGCCTGGATACATGCCCAAGCCACAGTTCCAAAAGACTGAAGTTGAGAAACCTTACCAAAACAGCAGGAATTTTGGTTCTTCTTTCTACCAAACTGCACCTCCACAAGACAATAAGATGGAAGCTATGCTGGAGCAGTTACTCGAATGACAGCAAAAGATGACAGTGAACTTCAATGGCAAGATGGATTTGTTGTGTCAAGACCTGAATGGGAAAATTGAGAGTCTGAACACTCATATGAAGAAGCTTGATGTGCAGGTTGCTCAAACTGTAGAAGCTGTTCAAAGGCAAGAGGGATTCCTTCCTAGAATGACAGATATAAATCCCAAGCACCAGGTTAATGCCATCACAGTTATGAGTGAAAAGGAGCTTGAAAAAGTGCAGGATATGAGGATGAGTGCAGAGCAAATCGTGCAACAAATGGAGTTTGAAGATGAAATCTTTGATGTCTCAGAGATCAGTGACGAGCGTCACCAAGGAGGGTGTCGCTCGTCACCCAAATTGCAAGCCACCGACAAATTTTCTTCAGAAACTGGTGACGCTCGTCACCAGTTGGGTGACGCTCATCACCGAGCTGAAGCAGAAAGTCACGAATCATTACAGGTGAGTGACGGTAGTCACCAACCTGGTGACGGTCGTCACCCACCCCAGAATGATGATTTTCCGATGGTAACTGCAGATAAAAGCAAGGAGCAAGCATATAAACCCAAGATACCCTTCCCCAAGCATCCTAGAAGGTCTAAACAGGAGATAGAAGAAGCCAGATGCAAAGCTATGATAGATAAGTTGATGGTTGAGATGCCTCTTGTAGATGCAGTCAAGCTTTCACCAGCTCTACGAAGGTATGTAAAGAGAATGGTTGTGAATGGTGTCAGTCCTGAGGAAGGCGCATTGCTTACCAGAGACATCACTGCAATTCTCTTAGGCGCAGCCCCAAATAAGAAGAAGAAAGTGACTGTTTCTGAACAAGTCAATACCATCACTCAAACAAGAATTTCAGAGAAGTTATCTGATCCAGGGACCTTTGTGCTTGATTGCTCAATCTCTGCAGGACGTTTTCCCCACTCTCTATGTGATCTAGGGTCAGGTATTAACTTGATGTCTTTCTCTGTTGCTGCTAGACTTGGAATGACTGAGTCAAGCCAGCTAGGATCTCTCTCATCCTAGCAGATCGATCTATCAGAACCCCAGAAGGCATCTTAGAGGATGTTCCTGTTAACATTGAAGGCTGCATAATTCCTACAGATTTTGTGGTTCTGAAATATGATGCAGAACCTAAATATCATCTTATTCTGGGAAGACCATTCTTGGCTACTGCTGGCGCCATCATTAAGGTGTGAAAAGGGAATATTGAGCTTGATCTTGGTGATGTTGTCATGAACATTGACATGGATAAGTTAAGAAGGAGTTCTACCATTGATGGTCAAACCTTTTTTGTAAGAACTTCCAATGATGAAGAGCCTGTTATGGAGCATTCAGAAGACACAACTGCTAGGCATGTCAAAGAATCTGATACAAGTGGGCAAGTGAACTAGATGGCTGTTCAAGAGGCAATGTCTGAACTTTATGCAAAAGCTGTTGGCTTTGAGGATTAGAGTGAAGATGATATCTTCAGGAATATGCTTGAAGAAGAGGTTCCAATGAATGCCAAGTTGTTGGAGGAAGACGTGTTTGTGATGGAGGCAAGACTTGCAGAGCTGAACTGCAGGAAAACTACAGCAACTCGAACTGTAGAGTCAGTGACGAGCGTCACTGACCTGGTGACGCTCGTCACCAACCTGGACACTAAGGATCGACATGATCTTTTAGCTACAAGTTCATCTTATGTTGCCAAACCGAAAATTCAACATTCCACCACCCAGAAACCTGTAACTAAGCAAAGGTATGCACTTCCTGGAACCAGTTCCAAACCTCCTAATCTCATCAATAAGAACTTAAAAGGTGCAAAAGATGCTTCACACTTATGCAAGCAATGAGATTCTCGTGGAAAGCTTGGTGTTTCTTTTGATGATTTTGCAGGAAAAAGAAGTCTCCCACCCACAGTCACAACCCGCCCTACTGATGTGCCTCACTTCCTTGGAAGAGTTCATGCATCTACTGCTTATAAACCACCATGGATGTGGAGACATTCTTCTCCAAGGCATTCAATGCCACCTTCTGCTCCACCAGCTGTCTGAGCAGCATTCAAAGTCGAGCTAATGACTTTAAACAAGCGCTTAGTGGGAGGCAACCCACTGGTAAGTTTTCATTTTCATATATTAGTTTAGTTTTATATTACATCGCTAAAAAAAACCCCAAAATCATGAGAAAAATTGAAAAAAAAAAGAGTCAGTTTGTCAGTTTGCTTTGATGATGTCTTATAAACTTGTTGGACCATATGTTATGCTTTGTTTGGATGTTTTTGATGTGTGTTTTGAGTGCTCCAACAGTCTAACTTCGGAGTACACATGATGACACAACGTTTAAGCATCCCATTTGATGATTCTGAAGTATCAGATGGGGTGAGAATCGTCACCCATCTGGTGATGCTCGCCACGACCCTTCACGAGGTACCACTTTTCCAACTCGGTTTTTACAAGTTCTTATGCTTCTTTTTGACCAACTCTTGGCTTAATAACACTGGGGACAGTGTTGTTTAAGTCTGGGGGAGGTGGTTACTAACGTTGTGTGATTTGTGTCATGTTTATAGAGTCTTAAAATTGAGTCAAAAACCTGTTTTCATAGAGTCAAAATTTTGAAATTGTCAGTTTTTCTTAGAACTAACCATAGGATGTTTTTGCTTATAATAACCATTGCCACAGTAGTTGATTACAAGTCTTACTAAGTTGAAAGTCATAAGTAGATCAGTCTAGCAATGAAGGTTTAGGTTCTTAGAGAATCTGGGAAATTTGCTGTTAGCTCCACCTTAATGAACTTTAAACTTCTTGTCTTAGGGCTTGATTCTTATTGATCTTGATTCTCTCTTTCAGCACTGGCAATAAGATTAAGATACAGTCTCTCTTTGATATTCCCTGATGTAGTTTTTAAAAGTTTGAGTCCAATGAATGGTGCATTCATGACCTTGTCTCCTCACAAGGAACAACAGTAATGAACACACTCAAGAACCTGTCTCCTCACAAGGAACACAAGTATTGAGTAGCACCATATCTTAGACTGTAAAAGTTGAGAAAAAGAAGTGAAAATCGAAAATAACCAAAGGAAAAGATCAAGGGAAGAGAAAATAGGAGAGTTGTGTTGAGATTGATTTGTTCAGTTGTTTAGGAAGGGAAAAGAATTTGTAAGTGATAGAGATGATAAAACCTTGCTGAGACTTCACACTTAGATAAAAAATAAGGAGTTAGCAGTAGACATTTCGGATTTATTGAAGCGATTTGTACTGGACTTGAGAAATTTGCTAAGCTTGTGATTATTAGACTGAAATTTGATCTTGTGTTGACTCTGTGGTATGTGGATTCGAAAGTTCTAACTAATGTGGTGTTCTTGATGATTGACTGACTGTTTCTTGTTTTCAAACCTCGACCCTGTTCTCTGTCTGATGTTTGCTTGAGGGCAAGCAAAAGCTAAGTCTGGGGGAGTTGATATATCATGGTTTTTATGGTTTTTAACCATGATATAAGTCTTTTTTATTGAGTCTTTTTGGTCTTTTTAGAGTCCTAGAAGAGTCTTTACAGGTTATAGCATGTCTGGAGCATAATTGGAGATATTAGAGCCTTTTGGAGCATTTCGAGTTGAAGCCACGAAGTACCTAGCTCAGAGAAGAAAGTATGCCATATGGTGACGCTCGTCACCACCTTTGGTGACGCTCGTCACCACCTTTGGTGACGCTCGTCACCCATCAGGGAAGGAGGTCGTGGCTGTTTATTAAAAGATGGAGCATTATTTGCAGAAGTGGCCCAGAAGTTCTATTATTTACAAGAAGACCCCAGATCGTGTTTAGCCTCTATTTATTAGGTTTTTCAGCCATTTTTGGTTTTTATCTTAGTTTTTGAGAATTCAGAGAGCTTAGAGAGAGATTTATTCAAAGCTTTTTTAGGAGACAAATCCTGTACTCTTTTGAGAAGATTTTGAACCCCCATAATCTTTTACTCTTTCTCTTATTGCAATTTTATTCAGTTATGTTTTGTGATTCCATAATCATGTCTGAGTAATCTGCTAGTTAAGTTAGGGCTTTTTCAAAGGTTGATGAAGAGTTTGTAGAAGTGCTACATGTTAGGAAAATGTTTTGGTTTTTCATCTCTGCTTGCTTTCAAATCGAATTTCTGAGACACATCATCTAGGAGTCCGAAAATCATAGGTTGTTAAATATATGTGAGAGCATTATTGATAACTTGAACTAGTATTTGATGAGCAAAACAACTTAGTGCAAAGAGATTTGGCTTAGGAGTTTTGTGAACAATTGAATCTGATCATTCCTGCATGCTTAGGTTGTTAGGATTTGCAAAGAGATTTGAAACTCTGTGATTTAGGCATATATAACTTCTGCAATGAGAATTGATTAGTTATACATCAGTGATTCATGTTTAAAACGGTTCTTAATCATTCCTGATTTTATGCATTCTACATTCTTGGATTCAACATGCGAACTATCGTGACTTAGCGCTTTTAGTCTTCTGAAACTTAAATCAAACAACAAAATCGCTTGCTTACTTTTATTTAATCATTCGCATTACATACATTATATTCTGCTTAGCTTAATCCAAACCTACATTCGATAGTGTAGTTTGCATTACTCTCTTGGGATTCGATACTCTTTGTACTACAACTGCTTTTGTTGTGCACTTGCAGTAGTTTTATTTGGGTAAAACCTGAGCCCTATCATATACCATTGCATTTTTTTAGTTCTTGTAATATATTTCTGTTGCTTCTCTCTCTTATTCTTTTATTATACAAAGGATTGTGTAATTTAAGTGTGGGGAAGGGATTTGGGGTATGACATTGTGTATTCTTTTCTTAGTTTTTCATTTCTTTCACCTTTGAGTCACATGCATCTCATGCATTAATATAAGGCATAGAAAAATACAAAAAAAAAAATTGAAAAATTGAAAAACTTTTTGCATCTTTTTGCAAAGTAAAAAGAGAGCATATAGTTGAATTTCATTTGCTTAAGATTGAGTCTAGTGTTTGCATATAGGCTGCTTTGCATTTGCATAGGGCATGATGATGAATTTTCATCGTAAAATGCTAAGTGTTTAGGATTGATTTAAATGTCTAAGTGATTAATTGTTTGATGCATCATGAGAATGTTAGAAGTTAAGGCTGAACCATGTTTGAACTGCTAAATTTGATTCTCTTATCTCGTATTGAAACCATTTGTTCATTGAAAATCAACTTTATCTATTTGAACCTTAATCTGATTTCTAAATTATCATGTTTGTGAATTGAAAAGTTAATTTATGGCTACCATATACATATGTGGATCATCTTCTTCCTTTTTACCACTCTTGTTGTCCAAGTAGCTGATCATCATACTTATGGGACAGTTAAACCACTCCCTTAACCAAACCTCCTTTTGAGCTTAAACACTATCTTGAGAGTTGTGAGGCCTTGCATATCATTTTTGAATTTATCTTGGCAAAAAGTGTTACGATTAAGGCTGGCAAGGAAAAGCTCTCTTGTAGACATCAACTTGCATTTTGAGCTTTGATTTTAGGTTAGGATTTTGGGATGAAAGGGTAGTGATTAAGTGGTTTGAATTTCATGTTTATATGCTTTAATAGAAGAAGAAGAAGTATGGGATTGTATTATGGGGAAACTGAGTTAGAATTGTGGTTGAGTATAGGAAAGAAAAGCTCTAAGTGTCTAAAGTAGGGAGGCGCCAAATCTATCAGTAAGGCTTTCAAAGATCATTCAAAAGAAGAAATCAGACCCAAGGCAATCCACCAAAGGTGAAAAATGGCGCCTAATCAACAAAAGGAGAGCAAGTCCCAACAAAAAAGGATCAACCACACAAGTAAGAGGAAGAAGTTCCCCACACATGAAGGAGAAGAGGATCAAGTTATTTGGGAAAGGGTAGATTTAGGGGTTCACTTTGAGTTTAGAAGTTTTCCGATTCATCTTTAGGTTAAGGGTAGAAGAGAGCTTTAACTTGCATGCATAAGTGTGTTTTTACCTTTAGCATTTTGCCTAAGATATAATCATTTTCATTGAGTGATCCTTTAAATTTATCAGCCCTTACTTGAATGAGATCATTTTCATCTTATGACCATACCCTAATACCAAATGTTTTCAATTGATTTGCACAAACATGATTCATTGTTACAAGCTTAGTGAATGTTCAAGATTTGATTAATTTGGCATTTGTCTAAGTTGAGGTTTGAGATCATTTTAAAACATGATGAGCATGGCTAAGTTCTTTAAAGTTTAACTGATTGTGTTTTGCATCCTACACTTAGGCACTTAGACATTGACTTCATTTCTTTACCTTAGCATTTTTGGATTTGAGTGCCCACCTCTCAACCTCATCCTCCATTTGTCTTAGTTTGATTGCTTGAGGGCAAGCAAAAGGCAAGTGTGGGGGTGTTGATATCTTTTGCATGTATATCATTGAATATTTCTCATATATAGCATACATTTAGAGTAGTTTCCATGCATACATCTTTCATAATAGGCTAGTTTGCACCATTTATCTCATCTTAGGTCCTAAAACACTTTGCATTAGCATTTTGCAAATTTGTTGCATTCTGGCATCATATTCAGGTTGTTTTGGATACACTGGAGCTATGGAGGGTGCGTGGACATGCTAAGGATCGAAAGTGAGCCTAAGGATACTTGGAGGAACTGAGCCATGCAGCGAAGGAACCGAGATTGAGGTGAAGATCAAGCTAGGCAGGTCGATCTATACGAGATCGACTAGAAGATCGAGACACTCGGGTCGTATCAAAGAAGAGGATCGAGTTCACGACTCGATTATCCAAGGATCGACCAGAAGATCGATGGAAGCACTCGATCCACCCGACCGAATCGACCCGAAGATCGAGCAAAAGAAGACATTCTACGCAAAAGATCGAGTGAGAGATTGACGACTCAGATCGATCTCTGAACCTTATCCGGACAGCTCATGTTTTTGATTTTAGTAAGGGGACCATTTCTTTTATCTACCCTATTTCGGGAGCGAGGCAGAACAATACTTATTGTCTCCTTCTTGTTTAGTTTTCCTTGATCTTTATGCTTTGAAAAACCGCCATTGTTACTTTTTAAGCTTTTCTTAGTTTGTAGAACCTTAATCCGTTTTTAATCTTAAGTATTTGTCTTAATCCTTCTTACTTAGTAGTTTAATCATGCTTATCTTTTCTTCCTTTGCATTTTCATGTGTTTTAATCATGTGTAGTGAGTAGTTCACCAAGGGTTTAAGATTGAGATGATTAAGGGGTTTAAGGGTTTAAGCTTTGGTCTTTTTCTTGCTCTTAACTTAATCTCTTCTTGGATTTGGGGGTTTTAATGCATAGAGACTCTTGAGAAAGATCTCTTTGATCTCAGGGATTTCCTTACCTTAGCAGGATTCAGGAGATCTCTTAAAACCAAATCCAAGAGACTAGTTCATCCTTTTCCAAACGCCATGGATGCTTAGGGAGCTAGTTAGGCCATTTTTTTAGATCTATGCTTCATGTTCTTCGCCTTTTCTTTCCACCACATGCCATGGGTTAGGCAGAAAGGTTGAGGAAAAGATTTGTACCATATGCCATGGATAAATCTAGTTTAGCTTCTCAAGGCTTAGAGATAGCACTCAAATGTGTAGATCTATGTTTTTAAAACCCAAAGTTTGAATCTTGAACCTCCTTAAGCATAATCCTCAACCTTAAATCTGCTTTTAGCATTGAAAAACTTAAATTATCATTTTCTAGTTCTAAAGTTTGAATCTTTTGTCTTAGTTTCTTAAAATTCATTTCCTAGGTTGTTAGAACTTTCCTTTTCTGTCTGCTTTTAGTTTTTGAATTTTTAAAACTAGTAGTTCTGCATTTTAAATTTTTAGAAGTCATCTAGTAGTTGTTTAACCCATCAGTAGGGATTTTAAAATAGTTTTCGTGATCATTTAGTAGCTGCATTTAGTTTTTACAGATTTTCTCCTCAAATAATCCGGATTTTACTTAGTTTTACAAAGTTCTTGCATTCATAGTATCTTTCATCAACCTGAGCTGGATTGACACCTAAAGCACTATACTTACCACTATACTTTTCTTTAGGATTTGATTTAAAAGCTTGTGTAAAAACACTAGTTATCAATCATTTAGGCTTGCATTTAGTTCATGTTTTGGTTTCCTTTTTTGCATGTTTTCTTTCTCTTTAGTCTCATTTTCCTTTCCTTTTAGACTTAGGTTGCATTTAATTTATATTTTTCATTCTCTATGCATTAAGGATGTTTTTAGGTACCAAAGGAGCTGTTTGGAGCAAGGAGGAAGCATGAGGATTATTCAAGGAGTTGCCTAAGCTAAGGAAGAGCAAAAGGAGCCAAGGAGGATGGTTTTTGGTGCAGCATCGATCAAGAGCAGAACAACATCGATCACTAGTGATCGATGTAGTTCACATCGATCAAGCCTGGAGTCCACATCGATCACATCTGGTCGATGTAAAGCAACATAGAAGATGGAGTTCCACAAACATATTTGGATCATCTTCTTCCTTTTTTGAACTGCTATATTTGATTCTCTTATTTCATACTGAAACCATTTGTTCATTGAAAATCAACTTTATCTACTTGAACCTTAATCTGATTTTTGAATTATCATGTTTGTGAATTGAAAAGTTAATTCATGGCTACCATATACATATTTGGATCATCTTCTTCTTTTTTACCATTCTTGTTGATCCAAGTAGCTGATCCTCATACTTATGGGACAGTTAAACCACTTCCTTAATCAAAACCTCCTTTTTAACTTAAACACTATCTTGAGAGTTGTGAGGCCTTGCATACCATTTTCGAATTTTATATTGGCAAAAAGTGTTAGGATTAAAGCTGACAAGGAAAAGCTCTCTTGTAGACATCAGCTTGGATTTTGAGCTTGATTTTATGTTAGGATTTTGGGATGAAAGGGTAGTGATCAAGTGGTTTGAATTTCATGTTTATATGCTTTAAAAAAAGAAGAAGAAGTATGGGATGGTAGTGTGGGGAAACTGAGTTAGAATTGTTGTTGAGTAAAGAGAAGAAAAGCTCTAAGTGTTTAAAGTAAGGAGGCGTCAAATCTATCAGTAAGGCTTTGAAAGGTCATTCAAAAGAAGAAATCAGACCCAAGGCAATCCACAAAAGGTGAAAAATGGCGCCTAATCAACTAAAAGGAGAGCAAGTCCCAACAAAAAGGATCAACCACACAAGCAAGAAGAAGAAGTTCCCCATACATGAAGGAGAAGAGGATCAAGTTCTTTGAGAAAGGGTAGATTTAGGGGTTCACTTTGGGTTTAGAAGTTTCAGGATTCATCTTTGGGTTAAGGGTAGAAGAGAGCTTTAACTTGCATGCATAAGTGTGCTTTTACTTTTAGCATTTTGCCTAGAATCATTTTCATTGAGTGATCCTTTAAATTTATCAGCCCTTACTTAAATTTATCAGCCTTTAGCAGGTTCTAAGTTCTTGCTAAACTTTTATTGCTTTTCTATCTTTGTAAGAACAAAGTTCATCTTTTTAATTAAAGTTTTGTATTTGCGTCATTAATTCTTCTCTAATCTCCCTCCTAATCATGTTTAAGATCATTTACTCTTGTGATTTGGTGTTTGCATTGATGATGAGTGAGTATACTTTTTAAGGTTCTTAGATGTCGTAGATTAGGGGAATTTAGAGGTCTGATTAGGGTTTGTTTGTGCTTAGTTAGGTTGATTCCTCTCTATCAATCTGTGTTTAGGCTAAATTTGTCTTGATCACATGAATCTAGATTTATGCGTCATCTTATGTCCACCAAGTGTTTGATGAAATGCTGATCTTGTTTGATAGAGGATTTATTTGTCTTAGCTCAAGAGATTGACTGTCTGAGAAGTATTTTTGCTTGAATAGAGTTGGTTTTGCATGCTTGTTGATTGTTCTAGCACTAATGAAAGTTAGTTCTAGTTAGGATGATTAGAAAAGGGTTATTTGTCAAGAGATTAAACTTAACTTGTTTGATTGTGAACTATATGCCTAGGAATTAGCATTGATTGCTTGTTTGCATTGTCAATGATGTTTGGAACAGCCTAAGTCTTGCTTTTGAATTTCCCAAAGTTAATAACCTCATCTAGGAACTTGTTTTCTCTTATTGAATTTTGAATTTGCTTTAAGTGCTCTGTTTTGCATTGGATCATTGCTTGGTATTGCTTTAATTAGTTGTGCTTGGTTCTTGATTCACTTAGGTTGATAGTTTAGTTGTGTTAAACAACAAATCTTCTCTGAATTCACTTGATTTAAGGTTTTCTGCTCATAATTCTATTGACATCTGTTCATAACTCCTTTGGATTAATAGAAATCCTATGCTATACTACAACTGATTAGTACAAGCTGGGTGATTGAGAAAGAAACTCAAAACGCTTGTATCACCCCTCTTCCCTAGATGGGCCTTCCGCTCGCATGGGTTCAGTGTTCGACGTGTCTTCTTCTTCAGACTCGGATTCTCCGAGGGTTAGAGAAGTGACACCCGAATTTACGCATATCAACCCGCTGGCGATTCCTTCCAAGCCTTCCGGCCCACCACCCTCGAGATGGTGATAAATTTCCTCAGAGCTCCAGAGGTCTTTTAGAGAGGGTGAGTTTTGCGGATTCTCTTCTTATTTTACACGACGTTTTCTGATTGGGCGACATCCTGAGTCACGCTTTCTTTTGCCTGGTCTCTGGGGGCTTACATTGCTTGATCATGAGTTGCTGAAGGCTGAACGTCGCGAGCGTGAGCTATCCGACCGTGCCAATTGCCTTAATGTTGACTTGAAAACGACCCAAAATCGGCTCGCCGAGACTTAATCTTTGGCCCGTAGTGGAGAACTGGGCAAGGAGATGAGGCGCCTTGGAACCAAGTTGGATGCAGTTGCCACAACTAGGATGACCGAGACTACGAGATCCGGCTCCTTCGAGAAACCCTCGCTGTCTTTCGGGGGCTTGCCGCAAATGCAGAGCCTAGAGATACACTCGCGGCTGCCAGGGTGCTCACGGGGAACCAGGTCAAGCTCACCCAACTTCGATGGAATAGGACGTGGGATGGCGCCACGACAGTGCAAGGGAAAAGCTGGACACTATTTCAGGATCCAACGCCGGTCCCTCCCACTCAGAGGGTTAGCCACTTTTAGACTTGTCGTTTTCTACTCTCCATCTCTTTTATTCTGTAATTCTTTGACAAACGACTCTAGCTGCCTTCAAAGCTTTGTTAAGATGGTGCATCTGCTGCTTACTTACGCTTTCTCCTTTATACACTTCTTTCTTTTTGTGAACTTGGCTTTCTATCTCTGGGTGAGCACCAGAAATGCCACAGTTAGCTTTTAGAACTAAGCAAACATTCGTGCACACTCTTAGTTTTTTAGAACTATTCAACTCGGCCTCTAAGATTTGTTTGCCCTTGGTGCCTGCCTTATCTGCTAGGCACGAGCTTTCGGTTCCTGCTCGCACACCCTCATAACAAGGAGGGTTCGTTAATTTGATTGATGGGTGTGAGCCAGGGTGCGGGCGCTCTTGGCTTGGTCGAGCCTCGAGTGCCATCGTGGATAGGCTTTGCCACATACAAGATGTACGGGACGAGCATCTTCAAGGCGGCTCATCTTTAGGGATTGTTGCCCTCGAGGCTTGTGACTCGACTCAGCTCCAGGAGCAGGGGTCTCCACCCGCTCTGCTACGTTTTTTACTTTCTATAATGCGGTGCCTCAGTTCGACTTCTGCTGTCTTTGGCCACCGCGGTTCAGGACTGCTCCAATGATTGGCTGCTTGGCAGCACAATGACTACTTCCTTTGTGGAGCTACATACCAGTCTTCCCCCCCTCTAACAAGCACTAACTTTTCGAGAGAAAATTTCAAGATGCTTACGGGAGTATGTCATTGTCCAGGTGTGTGGAATTGTGTCTCTGATTTTTGTTCTCTAAAGAGATGTTTTTTTCTTTCAAGATTATATAGAAAATAGAGTGAAAAAACCACTTTCCTGGAAATCACTTGAGTCTAGAGTTCCTCTGTTAAAAAATAATCACAAAAATCCAAGGACTCTCTATTTCATTTTTGGTGCCATTGCGTTCTGACCATCTGTCAGAGAAAAAAGAACCGTTCATAATCTTTGGGATCAAGAACTCTCTTCCATTTCTCTGCTCGGAAAGAAGCCCTTCCATGGTATGCCGAATTTTTGAATTACTTGGCACGTTACCGAGGGCCTCGTTTTAAAAAAATAATGATATTCTGCTCCGGACTGGAAGTCTTAGGAAAACGAGTGAAACTGGCCTCCTGGTGGACCGAAAGAGGGTTTCTCTCTCGAAGGTTCTCCGACATTCAAGTCAATGCATGCCCTAATGGGAACAAGTACTCGGAAAGGTAGGTTTTGAGGTTGTTAAGGGTTGGATATCCTGTCATAGGATCATGATATCCATCTGATATTTGGTGGACTAGGAAACATGAAGAGTGGACCATGAAGAGAGTGAAGTATGAACTCTCACTACACAGAATTAGAATGAGTAATGGAAGGTAAGTAAAGCTTATCTCGGAAGGCATTTTTTGTAAGAAATGGTGAGACCTCCCCTTTAGTCTCG
Organism: Thlaspi arvense; assembly: GCA_911865555.2. Lineage (NCBI taxonomy): Eukaryota > Viridiplantae > Streptophyta > Magnoliopsida > Brassicales > Brassicaceae > Thlaspi > Thlaspi arvense. The sequence goes on from OU466861.1 coordinate 14,376,894, forward strand.
CTGAATCGTGGGGCTCTAGGCGAGCTCCGGCGAGTCAGAGGTCGGAGTTTTTTTCCTCCTCCATTAGATGCATCTTGTTCTCTTTGGATTCGCCCTAATATGGCTCTTCTGAGATCCAAAGAATCCGATCTTCGATCCCTCTCTTCTTTGGCCTTAGGCCGTTTTTTATATTTTGTCTCCCTCGTCTTGTCTCATCCATGCGGCACGCTGCGGGATCAGACGGTCCAATGCACCACACCTCATTCGGTAAACACGTCATCTGCACAGGAACAGTCCGCTAAAAAATTGATAGCAAGCTTAGTGGAAGAAAATCAACGCTCTATCAAAACCATGTGACCACATATCGCTTTAAAATTGGTTGTGGTAAAAACGAATCTAACAATATTTATAGTATTTTAAAAATTTTATTTTATGAATTAATTTATGAAAAATGTACATGTTTCAATAACATAGTATTTTAATAAAATGATAGAATAAATAAACTTTTTAAATAATAATAAATTTTATATAAAATAATAAATAATGAAAAATAAATTTTAGTAAAAATATCAAAGTTCAAAAACAGTAATAATCTTAACATTTTTTAAAAATTCATTTACCAACAATTTAAGTTACAAAAAGTAAAAAATTTATAAAATTACTTATTTTAGAAAATCAAAACTCAGAAAATTACAATGCAATTCAGTTCAATAAAATCATAATTTTTTTTCCTTCCGTGTTAGAAACAAGCGACAAAGAGACAAATGAAAACGGAGGGACATGAAAATACATTATTGGTTAACACATTAAAATGAAAATGTTGTCGTTCGCTGAAAAACAGCCATTGTCAATCGTGCTTGATCAAATGTCGGTCCTTGGTTCAAGGACAAGGTGGTCTTTCTTGTGCATAGCGAGTCCTGTCATGACGTCCATCTTTATATCTTCCGGTTTTATCCCTTCAGGTAAACTCCAGTCGAATCTGTAGAGAAGGTTAGCTAAAGGAATCTCTACAGTTGCGACCCCAAGATGCATCGCCGGGCACATTCTCCGGCCTGAACCGAAAGGTAGGAGCTCAAAATTTTGCCCTTTGAAGTCAACTCCTTTGTACTCGTTCATGAACCTCTCTGGAATGAATTCATTAGGCTTGTCTCCCCATGCGGCTGTGTCACGAGAAACTGCCCACGTGTTCACCTGAATGATGGTCTTCGCCGGAATATCATAGCCACCGATCTTTGCATCTGCAATGATTTCTCTGTGTAAAAGAATGGGGATGACTGGTTCGAGCCGGAGAGACTCCTTGATAACGGCCTTTAGATAAGGGAGATTAGGTATGTCTTCTTCCGTGACAAATCCTTTGTCGCTTACCACATTCCTCACTTCTTCTTGAGCTTTCTTCATCTCTTCAGGGTATTTAATGAGGTAAGTCATGGCCCATACCACCACCGCAGCCGCCGTGTCTGTTCCCGATCCTGATCAAATTACAACCGAGTGAAAATATATATTTTTTATCCAAAACCTAACCTAGGATGCAAATGATTATCACTAGAAGAATTAATGGAACAATAAATGGAATAGGAATGATAGATTAATAATTTTATTCCACCCATTTTTTTGTTCATATATAGTAGAGGAACAACTTTTAAATTTTTTTATAACAAATTCAGTTTTTTACCAGCAGAATTGGTGTAATTATTTTCTATAACATTTCATCTCAAATAATAATTTTGTAGAGAAAATATCAAATTCCTGCACTCTTATTCTTCTAATTTTGCAACCATTTTTGCACCCCTAATTTGAACTTAAGTCTTTTTCGTCTCCAAATATAGAAACTATGACCTCTACGAATTAACACGAGTTTCACGAGTTAATAAAAGTTTGGACTTACACCCAAAAAAAAATGTTTGGAAAAAGGGTGAGTGAGTGAGTGAGTGAGTGAGTGAGCGAGTTTACGAACAAATATCATGGCCTTGACATTTTCGTGGGTGAATTTGACGGAGAAAGGTTGGTCTTTGTGGATCACCATCAAAAGATCAATGAAACTCTCTCTCTCGGGTTTAGGGCGGTTAGGATCAAGAGTCTCATCGAGGAGTTCTTGAAGGTAAGCATCGAGCTCCTTGAAAGCTTTCTTGAGACGTGCACTGAGACCAGTGAGGTTGTCAAGAAATTCAAAATAAGGGAAAAGGTCGGAGAAAAATAGAGTGCCCAAAAGAGCTTGAGTCTCGTATACGATGCTAATGAATCTCTTCATCTCGGTCCCATACTCGTTGTAGCGCTTCCCAAAAGCTTGTCTACAGACAACACAGTTAGTGAAGGACAAGAGAAGCTCACTTAAATCAACGGTCCTTGATTGTTCGACGGCTTTGTAAATCTTGTCCATCATCCGTTGGCACTCCTTTTCTCTAACGGGTCGGAAACTTGCCACTCGGTTTGGGCTGAAGAGGTTCACCATACACATCTTCCTCATCTCACGGTAGTACGCTGTGTACTGTCCAAAACCAAGATCACGGCCTTGATACGACATCGTTTGTTGCCCTTTCAGGAGAGGACGAGCAGTGAAATTGAGGTCTTGGGTTTTGAGGAGCTCCCTGGCTAGCTCAGCCGAGGAGATCACCACCAGGCGACGGCTTCCCATTTTCATTGTAAAGATTGGGCCATAGAGCTTGGAGAGGCGGAAAAGGAAGTGTTGAGGATTGAATTTCTCCATCTGATCGAGGTTTCCAATTATTGGAAGACCTCTTGGCCCGGGAGGCAGCCGGAGAGATTTCTTGGTGGTTTTATGGAGGAATAAGAAGGCTACTATGGCGGCTACCACGGCGGCTATAATCAAGAAGAGATCCATATTTGACTACTTCTTGTTGTTTTCAGATATTTTTTACCAATGCAAGTGATGGCGTGATTAAATAGGAGTCGTATCTTCATTTTTATAATAAAGAGCGAGCTAAGTCGTCCTATAATAATTAGGGAGCTAAGTCGTCTTATAATAGATAACGACTAGGGAGGGAAGTCGTCTTATAATAAACAGGAAGCGAAGTCGTCGCTTCGTCGTCTCTGTTCAGTGAGTTACAAAAGAAAATTTATTATGTATAAGTAATATATTGGAGAAAGGAGAAAATGTTAACTAAATAATTCAAAAATTCAAATTTACTCATAACTGTAAGTAATTTTTGGTGGTGAGTGGTGACACACTCGTTCGACAAACAATACGTGAAGAGCATGTTTATTTCAATACCAAGACGTGTAGAGCATGTTTATTTGGAGCATGTTTTCATTACTACCAATCTTTTTTTTTCTTTTTTTTTTTGCTAAGAATGTAAATAGCATTAAGAAATGAAATGTTTAGGTTTTACAAATTTGAAATAACCGAAAATCTATCACCTTCGCTTAATCGGTCTCAAACAAGAAAAGTAAAAAACATGTAAGTGTAAAACAATATCGATACTTTTTCAAATCCTCTTACGAAAAGGATTAAATAGCGATAAAGCTTGTGAGCCCGCGATAAAGTAGAAGCTCAACCTTGAGTATATCACTACGTTACCGGATGCCCGAACAAAGAGATGGAGCTCTAAGATGCTGAAAGTGGCTCGAACGTTCTCACCATCTAAGTAGCGATACTCAATTAACTAAACTTAAAGGCCAACACTAAGCCAGAACAACACGCATTAGAGAATCAGAGAGTACGCTTACTCACTTTACCTAGATCTTTTCCGGTGTCAGCTAGCACAGAGACAAACAACACACGAACCCCTAGTGTTCTCCTCCAAATGTAATGTTTTCGATGAACACAACATACCCCGAGACCATCCTCAAACAAGCCACGACAGCAAGAACTCTAATACTAGCAACACTAGCTAAAGAACTGGGATCTTGTCGAAGGCCCAAGGAGACAAGAGAAATATAAGAGATGAAGAATACTTACCGGAGGTAAAGACGAAGCTCTTCACCGCCACTTGATAATTGCATTACTTACACCATTTTAGCATTTAGTGTAGCATTTTCATTGTTTTATGCATATAACTTGTCCATATAATCTAGTTTGCATCCATTTTAGAGTTAGTGAGTCTTATCTTTAGTCTTGCATTTTCTTACATATCATTGCATCTGGAGTGTTAGTTCAGGTGATTTAGGTCCTATGGGGACTTGCTGAAGCTTGGAAGATGAGCTAGGACCTAAGAGAGAAGAAGGAGAAGCAAGCAGACATCCCCTGACACCATATCAACTTGTGCATATAGGTTTGTAGCTGATAGGGCTCAGGTTTTATCCAAATAAGACTACTGCAAGTGCATAGCAAAAGCAGTTGTAGTACAAGGGGTTATCGAATCCCAAGGGAGTACGTAAACTACACTATTGATTGTAGGTTCAGATTAAGCTAAGCGATAAGTAATGAATGTAATGCGAAATAACTAAAGTAATAAAAGCAAGTGGGCATTTTTGAGACTGCTCTTAAAGTTCCGAAAGCTGAAGGCGCTAAGCCACGACAGTTCGCAGGTTGAATCCGAGAGTGTAGAATGCATGCAATCAGGAATGAATTAAAACCGTCTTGAACATGAATCGCAAAGATATAACTAATCAATTCTCATTGCAGAAGTTATCTATGTCTAAATCACAGAGTTTTAAATCTCTTTGCAAACCCTAACAATCTAAACATGCTTTAATGATCAGGTTCAATTGTTCACAAAACTCCTAAGCCAAATCTCTTTGCACTAGGGCGTTTGCTCATCTAATACTAGTTCAGGTGATTAATAATGCTCTCACATCTATCAAACAACCTAGGGTTTCAAAATCCAGATGATGTGTCTAAGAAATCGATATGAATGCAAGCACATATGAAGAACCAATGGATTTCCTATTAGTTTAGCAATTCTACAAACTCTTCTTCAACCTTTAAAAAGCTCTAACTTAACTAAAAAACTACTCAGACATGGTGATTTGAGTATCATGAAAAGAATAGATTGCATAAAAGAAATAAGAAGTAAAGATAAAGGAGTTTGAAATTTGCTCTAAAGGAGTCTGATTTGTCTCTCTAAAAGCTCTTCTACAAATCTCTCTCCAAAGGTCTCAAAAAGAATAAGATACAAGATCTAAGATCAGTGTTATTTGATAACAATAGCCAAAAACCTAATATATACAGGCCAAAACACGATCTGGGACCTTTTTGTAAATATTAGAACTTCTGGGTCAAAACTGCAATTAATTCTTTATCTTTTAGAAAACAGCCACGACCCCTTCCTTTCTGGGTGACGAGCGTCACCAAAGGTGGTGACGAGCGTCACCTAAATACATACTTTTCTTCTCGAGTTGCACACTTTGTGGCTTCAACTTGCAATGCTCCAAAAAGCTTCAATATCTCCAATTATGCTCCAGACATGCTATAACCTGCAAAGACTCTACTAGGACTCTAAAATGACCGAAAAACTCTATAAAAAAGACTTATATCATGGTTAAAAACCATAAAAACTATGATATATCAGTAGCTCTGCAACAAACTGATACAGTTAAGACAGGGGAGTCTATATGGATGTGTGAATATCGATATCAGACATCGGTACAGACCTGGCAGTGGACCATATTGGCCTGCCATATGGATATGTTGCATAAGGGGGGGGGGGGGGGGGGGGGGGGGGGGGGGGGGGGGGGGGGGGGGGGGGGGGGGGGGGTATTTATCCCCTTGTACATTGTTTTCTTTGCACGTCTCAGAGAAAACCAAGACATGACAGCCGTTCTTATGTATTTTAGCATGCATGTTAATGAATATTCTCTTGCCTCTTTAAGTACTGCATTCCAGGACTCGGCAATGTTAGTATCCATTATGTTGTATCGGCGTCCTTTAAAATTGGCTATGGTCAAATGGTCAAATTTTATACAAGGTGAAAATATTAGTATAGTATAAAAATTCTAGACAAACTATAATCAAACCTGTTTATGTGTACTCGTTGTTCAATTTCTATCCACACTTACCAGTGTCAACAAGATAAGATGCACACCCATTGTTCAATCATTAGATTTCAATGATTTATTTATTGAACTCACTAATAGTGTAGGCACGAGCAGCATCTTTCACAATATTTGCTAGGCGCTTAGATTAGTAAGAAGCACAGACATTACGCCATAGATGTACCGCACATGCAATATGATGGGCCATAGGGTAGACCTGCAACATCAATGCAGAGTTTTTAAATTATGCATATTATATCTCAAAAACGTACAGAGAATAGATAATATAGTACCGTAAACGGTTAAAAATAAAATATATTTATGTACTGTATTTCAGTGTACTCACTCATGCTAATCCCGCATATATGCTTGAATATCTATCAGATACAAAGATAAGGTCGGTAGAATCGTATACAAATGTACTTGATTTCTGAAAAACCATTTCCACACATCCTCATTCACACTATCCACTACCCCATATGCTAGTGGAAATATCTAGAATTTTGCGTCTTGCACTAATGCAGATACTAGGCAACAACCATAGCGTCCCTTCAGACTGGTCCCGCCGATGACAATTACTTTCCACATGTAAAGCTATCCCTGGATTGAAGCGCTGAATGCAGTGAAATAGTATTTGAACATCGACCCTCCTTGTTGCTTTTCCGATATCTCAAGAAAGCAAAAATTACCTGGGTTAGAGAATTTGAGTAGAGCCAGATACACCGGCATTAGTGCATAACTACCAACCATCGAACCGCAATATTTCTCCACTGCTATCTCCTTTAACCTCCATGCTTTCTGGTAGGACACATTGACATGAAAACCACCGAGCATAATCTTCCGCACACCAGCTGGAGTAGCACACAACCTTTTTTTGCATAATCTCCCCTATTACTTGGGTAGTCGTAAGTCGGTGGTAGTTGCGCCTTGTGTCGAAGGTACAATTATACGTTAGTGTCGCCGATCTTATCTGGAAATTGCTAGACTTATCCAACTTCACGTCATAAACTCTCCATGGGCAATTCTGGTCCACACATTTCCTTTTCATGAAACTTGTGGTTTATAAGTGAAGCTTTCTGTTTATAGCATGTATAGCTAATTTGATTTTACAATCAACCTTCAATTTGAACATCTTCCTAATGAATAAATTGTCACCTTCGTAGAGGACATCAGCCAATGCGTTATCAACCACTGCAGTTGCATACAAATTCAAATCCAATTGCAGGTGAAATTCAGATATTCGATACTAGCCGAATGGTATACCGGAGGTGCGTCTCTTGCGAACAGTATCGGGTCGCTGATATAGTCAATCATCATTGCGTGTTGGGACTCCTCAGACTTTCCCCAGCTGTTATATGTCGATGTGTCTTGAACATCCACATTCTCCTCTGGTTCATCATCCTTATCTGAGTCATAGAATAGCCTCCTCCTCCTCACAGCAGAAACAGATCGTTGATATGTTGGGATCCTTTGTGTGTTGATATCACCATCTCTATCGGAATCGCTATCCTCAGATGGCGCAGGACCTTTACTTTTGTCCATCAAGCAAGAGGTATGAAGGCTTAGTGTGCGAGCTGGTAGATCTCTTTCGCAAATTTTTATACCATTGGCTTTGCGTAGTATAGTATTTTGTGACTTTTTACCCTTTCTCTAATTACAGACAGCTGTGTTGTAGGCAAAGTCAGAGGTGTCTCTGACACGGCAAACTTATGCCAATGCTCGCCTGGGTCTGAATCTCCTTCTCCACCAGCTCCTTGGGCTGTATTACCAGTTGTAAGTTGAGGGTATGTTTCTTCCAAAGCCATTTGTACTCCATCCACAAATCGGGTTGGTGTAACACAAAGATTCATTTCATCTATAGTTCACTTCATTTCAACAAAGACAACTACTCTTGGTCATCAGTTATGTACTACGGTTCTGACCCATCCCCGTCATTAATCTCCAACCAAACAGGGTATTGGTAAGAGAGTTTGATAGAGATGTTTGATGTCCTGAAGTGTAGCTTGTCTTTCACTTTGTTCACCAGTCTGAGTTACTCATCCCGGTCTGTAGCTGTATGTAACTCGTTCCATCGGTGGATAAGGACTCAAATACCGACTTCCTAGTCGAATCTCGAATCCACTTCCCAAATACAACATGTAAGGTGTCATGATCTTCCATCTGCAAAACAATACTAATTCCATTTAGTAGCTAATATAGTGTAAAACTGAAAATTGAACTTTTAAATATAGTGTAAGTAACATTAGCAAAAGCTTTTAAATACATTTCTATAAAAATAAAAAGATATTATTTTGTTTTAAAAACACCGACATTGATTTAGTGCAAGAACTTATCATTGTATTTCTGGTCTCTGTATTTACTCAGAAACTGCTCAGATCTGCGCCCGTTCTACTGGAAGAAGACAGTATTTACATGGTATTAACAAATGCATCTTCTTTTAATACAGAGGGGAATGCATATTAGCCACAAAAGTAATTGTTTGTAACCGGTTTGTTGGCTAATCCATATGCAACGATTTAAGACTCTAGTTCCTTAAGGCTATTCCTCGCATGGGTTTCTAGACCCTACATGATTTATAAGTACTTTGATTCCACAAAGAAATTTAGAGTTTGCAAGAACAAATTGATTCAAAGATGATTCTTTAGAAAACAAACAGAAGATTTTTGATTCAAAAGTAAAGTGAAATAAAAGCACAAAGGTATTGAGCTTATATAATGCTCGAAATAACAAAAACTTTTAATGGTCTTAACATAAAAAAAAAACATTAAACTTGGCTTAAGTGAAGAGATTCTTGTCAATTAGCCGTTGGGTATTAATGGGCAAGGGGCTTGAATTGAGGAAGTGAATGAGGTATGAATCCTTGAATCTTCACCATGGTATGGACGTTCAAGATCTTCTATCTTGAATGGAGAGTCGATATTGACCAGAGAAAGTGGTCGTTGGTCATAGTTTCCCTTTGAAACAAAGTTAATGTGATCAGAGAAGGAAACCTTTTTGAGGGTGATATCTTCTTTGGTTTGGGATGGTTTGATGTAGTTATTGGCTTGATTTTGTGTTTCTCTTCCTTTGGTATCTTCTGAGCACGCCAAGGGATGAAAATGATGGGAGTTGGTATAAAAAATACCCGTGGTTTCCTTAAATGGACCCGCCGAGAAAGCATGTGTAGGTCCATGCGCATGTTTTAAGGGGTTACCTTGTGTATCTCTGTTTCTACTCCATAACGGGGGTGGTTTAGCTCGATCAATGTTATCTTATTGATAATTTGGACGCTGAAACTCCAAGCTTAGGCCCTTGACTCCATTGAGTTCAGCTAGAAGCTTCTCTTGTTCCTCGAGTACAAGCATGGAGTGCTCCTGGTTAGCTCTGGTACAGTTTCCATGGGCTGGTCTGGTTTGATCAGCATTCATTTCCTCATCTTACTTTCTCTCTTGAAAAGGTTTTATCCTCAAAACCTTTGTATCTGCACCAAGATAAAGTAAGTTTCTTTACAAATTTTTGGGTTTAGAAACTTACCTTGATGTTTCTTTGATTTCTTCGAAAATAGGTGATCAATAGTGAAGTGTATGGAATGTTTTTAACTGCCATGAGCTCTAGTGTTGGTGTAAGCTCAGTTTTGGGGACTTTTTCATACTTGTACAACACGTTTTGTGCCTTGTATTCCACGTTTTGCTCTTCTTGTTCCATAAAACCTGCATAGAGCTCGTTTGGAGAAGATAAGTGCATTATATATGGTGGATCAAAGTTTAATGTTTCTTACCAAATTACTTGTCTTAGCTTTATTACCAGGCTTAGCTCTGAGTTGCATAACTCTGATTTCCATTTGCGCTAAAGAGGCAAGAATAAACTTATAATTGTTGAGGCTGAAAGAGTATTCATTTGTGCAGCCATTATGAGAGACATCTATGTCATATTGCCATGGTCTTCCAAGAAAAACATGGCCTGCTTGCATGGGTGCAACATCAGACAAGACTTGATCTTTGTACTGGCCAATTGAGAATGGGACTTCTACTTGCTTTGATATTTTTAGCTTTTCTTTGTCATTCAGCCACTTAAGTTTGTAAGGTCTTGGGTGTTGTATCGTAACTAGCCCAAGATTTCCAACTAAAGTAACACTAGCAATATTAGCACATGAACCACTATCATAATCAAATGACATACCTTTTCTTTTTTTTGTACATTTAGAGTGGAATAAATTATCTCTTTGCTCCTGATCTTCAAGCACAGGTTGTGAATTTAGTGATCTTTGAATGACTAGAAGCTCTCCTTCTTCAGCATATATTGTGAGTTCTTCATCAACATTCTCTACCATGACTTCATCTTGTGAATCATACCCATCAGGGTTGGTGATCATGACTCTTTTGTTGGGACACTCTCTTGATACATGACCCATGCCTTGACATTTATAACAAATTATGTCATGATGTCTTTGAGAAGTACTAGATTTACCTAGATCAGCACGTCGGCCATTGGATTTAAATCTTGAATCCACCACTATTGATTTGCCTTTATCTACAAGTGGGGGTGGAGCTTGTTGCAGTTGTGGTTGTGATAACAACTTTTTATCGTCTATAGAAGCAAGCAATGCAGGAGGTTATCAAAACTCAAGCAGCACACAGTCGTAGTACAGTGCAAGAGGATTCAATCCAACATAGGAGCTAGAAAGTGCAATGAGAATGCAAGGATCATGCAAAGCTAAGCAAATGATGAACGGTTTTGTAAATATCCTAAAAACAAGATGCAATGATGAAATGCAAGGCAAAATAATTTTAAAATCCCTGGAAGAGGGTTAACTACCACGAGGAATAAGCGGAATAATTAAAATGCAAAGCTACGAATTAATAAAAATCGACTAGTGGATCGACCACGGGATCGACCACTAGATCGAGCAACAACGATCGATCTACTAAACAGTTCGAACAGAAATGAGTCTAACGACCAAGATGCGAACAGATAACAAGCGAATGATTAACAGAGATGATAAAATACTAAGAAAGAGGGTCCAGGGTTGAGAATCATGTTCGAGGGTTTCAAAGGTTCAAGCTTTGTTTGAAAACTTTAGATCTACTCACTTTGTGAGAGTCTCTAGGCCTTGAAAACAAAACAAGATCCATCCATGGCGTGTGGTATGGATCACTCTTTCATTCTCTTCTCTAAACCCATGGCTTTTGGTGGAAAAAGAGATTGAAAGGCATAAAACACAGATTTCAAACACACGGCCTAACTTATCCCCTAAACGACCATGGCGTGTGGAAAGGAAGGATTAGCCTCTAGGATTTGATTTCTCCAGGACATCTGAATCCTGTCAAGGTAAAATATCCCTCTGATCATAAAGATCTTGGCGTGAGAGTCTTTAAACCTTAAGCGCTCAAATCCTAGAAGAGAAGGCGATGAAGAACAAGAAAACACCAAACTTTAAACCTTTTCAACCCTTTTGAATCCTCTCAACCCCGAAAACCTGATGAAACTACTCCTGACTCATAAAGTAAACCGAACAAAATGCAATAAACGATGAACTAAACATGAAAAATGATTGATTAAAAGCAAAGATCCAATATTCAAAACATAAAAGTGAGAAAAAAGCTCGAAAGCCTACAATGGCAAATCGCCTAAAACGACAGAGATGATAGAAAAGTTGTCGACAGGGTGGAATAATGAAAGGGATCGTTTCTCTTTGCCAAAAATGGCCAAACCGCAAATGGTCCCCCCCCCCCCCCCCCCCCCCCTTCGCTACGGTCCAAAAACAGGCTGGACGGATAAGGTTGGTCTGGGATCTATCATGAAGCTCGATCTGGCACTCGATCACGTCTTGGATCGGATGGCTCTTGCTTGATCTCTGAGTCGATCTTGTGCTGATCGGGTTGGAAGCTCGATCCGGTCCTCGATCTGCATGGCGTCGTTTACGTCCGTACTTCAGATCGTTCTCCACACTCGACCTTCTGGTCGATCTCGTCTAGATCGACCTGCCTTGCTCGATCTGCTACTCGATCTCAGGTCCTTAGCGTGCAATCCTGATTTCTCCAAGTATCCACGGACTTCCTCACGAGCCTTAGCACGTCCACAAATCTTCCATTGCTCCAATGTAACCGAAAACAACCTGATTGTGATGCAAAATGCAAGAAACATGCAAATGCTGGTGCAAAAGTACTCTAGGACCTAAAGTGATGCAAACTAGCTTAAAGTGCAAGGTAAATGCATGAGAAACTATCTATTATGTATGCAAAACACATGAAATATACAGCAATATCAACTCCCCCAAACTTGCCTTTTGCTTGCCCTCAAGCAAACAAAATTTAAGAAGGGAGAGAGGTTTTAAAACAAACGGGGGTTTAAGCTTCTTGCAAAGGTGTCTTTCAAATGAATCAATTTCAACGTCCTAGTTACTAGTTCTAAAATGCAATGCGCACACTCATACTCCAAAGAACTTAGCCATACTCATCACACAATGAATTTCAAATCATGATTCTCATATTCCAAACAATCAAAGAAACTCATCTTTTAACATTCATTAACGATCGAACCGTGAATCAAACTTATGCACTTTAAAGCAAAACACATTTGGCTAAGGGTGAAGGCTATGAGCATAGAATGATCTCATTTTAAAGAGGGTTTCACAATGCAATGGGTTTCTCTCACGAATGGTATGAACTTTATGCATAATGCTAAAGGTAAAGGCAGTTGATGCATACATGATTAGATTCTCATCTACCCTTGTACACTAACAATTATCCTAAAACCCCTCTCATTTTCTTTTCTTTTCAGCTCAATCACCCTCCTAGAGACTACCCTTATTAAGCTCAAACCCAAAATAAAAAACAGAAAACATCTTTACTCTTTAGCTTAGTGAAAAGGCTTGAAAATATTTTAGCTCCTTATTTGTTTCTTATTGGTAGCTCTCTTATTCTTTTCTTTCTTTTTATTTTCTTTTTATTTCGGCACTTAGGCTTTTTTCTCTCTTTTTTTATTTTATTTTACTTGAGAGAGCTATCTTCTGAAATATTTAGAGCATTATACGTTTTGAAAACAAAGTCTTTCACTTAAAACCTTTTGTTCACTTCAATTACCAAAACCCTTTTGAAACCGTAAGCATATAAACAAGAAAGCAATCCCATCAAACCCCCAAACTTATCCTAAGCATACAACCAGCTTCAAAATGCAAAGCTAGCAATCATATGAGAACCTAATCATGTCGCCTTAACGTAACACGTTATGCTAAGTTCAAATCGAAAAGAGGCCTCACAATGATGTCACACAAGAACACTTGGCTCGAAAGAAAGGTAAGGCTGATGGTGGGAGTTCTAGTTAGGCTCACAAAGAGTGGTAAAAAGAGGAAGAGAGCCTAGATATGTATAAGATCCATGTGTTAATTTTCAAATGCATAAGAATGATAATTAAAAATTCAGATTAGGGTTCTCACTTATTAGGAAAAATTTCAAATCATGGATGTTCAATTCAAGTCACGAAAATCAAAACAAGTGATCCAAGCATGGTAATGACTTACTTTCAAAGCGTGAGCAAAGCATTAGAGAACTACTAACTAGGGCATTGAAACAATTTATGAGCTTAAAACACCTTTTTAAGAAAACTTTTAACCCCTTATGAAAATGTAAACAACCTAGATGCTTAAAAATTCTAGACTCAATCCTAAAATGCTTGCAAAATGAATGCAACTACATGAAAATTTTTTTTTTTTAATTTTAAAAATTTTACCAATTTTTTTGTTCTTTTCTATGCCTTAGAATGTATGCATGACTCAAGGGATGCAAATAGAAAATAAGAGCAAAATAAACATGTCAAATAACACACACACTCCCCCAAACTTGAATGACACCATCCCCCCCCAAACTTGAATGACACCGTCCCGGCGGTAAACAAACTTGAGAGAGTTTAAAAACGCAAGGCAAAAACAAAGAAAATGAGCGGTATATACAAGGGGAGGTTGTTGGTACCTTGGAGCTACACTCGGCTGGAACTTGAGGATGTTCCAGCGGAGCTGCTCTTGCTAGAGGAGCGTCGGGCTATGTCCTTGCCTTTATCCTTGGTGGGGAAACCATGAGAATGACGAGCTTGTTGTGCGGTGCCTTGTCGCTCATAGATGACAATACCGCCAATTGATCTCCTCCTCTTCTCGGGCTGGTTGACCTCTTCACTCATGGACCCTTTAGACTTCGCGGATGAGCCCCCATGAAGCGCCTTGACTTTCTTGGCAAGCTTCTTGATCATCTTCCCTTGCCACTTAGTTATCTTTCGCTGCACCTCCACCACTGAAGCAAGAAACTTCTCAGCCTTGGTCCGCGGCTCAAAATCCATCCGGGGAAGCTCAAAGTTGGCTGGCATTGCGCCATCCGAAGGTGGTGACTCTGACTGCTCTCGCACGGACTGAATAGGCATCATTGTTATACTAAGTGGGGCGTAGCACTCCTTGTGGGTTGGGCAAAACTGGATCATACCGATGCTGTCCAAGTTTGTCTCCTCAACATTGGGTAAGATGCATACACTCTTCTTCCCTGCGTCATTGTAGAACTGATAGGCGAAGAATCCTGGAGCTGGCGTAGGTCCCAAGCTATCGGTATTGCGCATGTAGGTTTCGTCCATGAAAGACCTGTCCGCGCAAGGCTCGAACCGTTGAAGGGGTACACCGGCTTGGATAAAGAGTGGCGTGAGAAAGCCTCCAATGTAAGCTGAACTCGCCTTGCACCTCAGAGCGTATGCTTTGTACTTCACCAAGGAGGATGCTAGAATACACCTGTAGTTAACATCATTCCCAAGGTCATCCATCAGCGGGTCGTGGTTCTCTTCTTCGCTGCTGCATAGTATCCTCTTGATCCCTAGGAAAAGAAAGCACAACTCGGTCTTTGTCACTGTAGGAGATACAGCCCGCCCGCTGAAAGTGTTTGCCAACGACTTGAGAGTGTACCTCAGAATTGGATTTCTCACTTTCTTGATTTTAGCCGTGTTGGCTTAGTAATCTTCATCACAAAGCACGTCCTATATGAGGCTGGCGTTCTTGAGAGGGGAAGACTCCACTTGTTTAGCCGCGGCGTTGAGTCAATATGCTTGGCAAAGCTCCTCAATGGAAAGGTGATAAGACCGCTTCTTGACCTTGAAGCTGAGATGCCCTTGTGAGGGAATTGGAAGGCTCGGATTCTCATAGGAAAATGCCAAGGTAGAGAGGAAATCCATGGTTACTTGCGGATATGTTGGGCAATCCATCCTTGAAAGGCAAGCAAGCCCCATGTTTTGGAGAAGAAAGTCAAAATCTTCTAGGAGACCCATCCTTGCCAACAAGTCTCTACTCGCGAACTTGGTAGGCACGAAGCGCAGCCTCTCTAACCTCTTCTTCGCTGCCTTTTCCTCCTTAGTCCAACGGATCTTCTCGTGAACTTGCTGAGGTTCCTCCTCTTGAACTTGTTGAGTTCCTTCCTCGTGAACCACTTGTTGCTCTTCTTCTCTCTGTGTAGCCTCTTCTCTGGTTCTCTTAGGTGCCATTGGTGCCTGAAAGGTAATTCTCGGAAGAGAGAGTTAGAGTAGGCGGCGAATACAAAGAAAACACAAGGGAGAGGAAGAAATTCGCAACTAATACCCTAGATTTTTGTTAGATTTATAAAAATTGTAACTAGATAAAAGAAAAAAAAATCTAGAGATGGAATTAAATCTAGAATATTTCCTGATTTCTAGCTACTTTTAAAAAATCGTTAAAACTTCTAGCAACTTAAATCGATCAAGCGATGAGAAAAGGAATTTTTTAAAAGATTTAATTAAAAATCTGAAAATACCTTTGCAGGATTGAAAACAGGAACTAAATGCCTTTAAGAAAAGAAGAAAAGCACTCTCTCTCGATAGAATTCGCAAGAACAGAAATGAGAGAGTGTGAAGTTGTTGAAAACATAAAGGCAACAAAAATCTAAAACCATGGGTGATGAAAGCGGTTTTCTGACAAAAGGTGTGGTCAAAGCAAATCTTTCGTGGTCAAAGATTCTTGCTTTGACCACCATTCAAATTTAAAAAGCGAAGGAAAAGAGAAAGGGAGGGAAAAGTTTTGGTTACCTCGGCATGAGATCGAGTCCTTTTGTTCGATCTATTACTTAATCTCATGCCCATATTGGCTGGATCGAGAGATTTGATCGATCAGTGACTCGATTGGACTAGAATCGAGTCTTATATCGATTATACTCTCTTGTTCCTTGACTTTTGGTCAACTAGGCTGTACTCCTTGGATCGATTTCCTTGATCGATTCGGGGGTCGATTTGGCTGAGATCGAATGGCAGATCGAGTAGACTTCTCGATCTTTTCAAGGATCGAGTGACTCGGTCGATCTACACCTCGTTCGCTTTTCAGGCTGAACGCATTGGTGAATTGTCCTCTTATGATCGACCGTTCCACTCGATTTGTCTACTCGATCTCGCCTAGATTGACTGACTCCTCTCGATTTACTAGCTCGATCTAGCAAAGATCGAGCCTGAATGAGTCGATCTAGCACTCGATCTCTAGCCTATATTCGCCCATTCTTACTCCTTTTGGATCTAAGATCATTGCCTGCAATCCCTTATACATGTTCCCACACACTCGGAAGATAAAAACATAAAAGTGAAAGAGAAATAAAGCAAAAATATGTACAAGATAGACATGGGAATGCCTCCCAAGTGCGCTTTCTTTAACGTCTTTAGCTAGACTTTACTTGGTTTAGGCAGATGGTGGGTCTTGGAGAAGCATTGAGGTGCTATCCTTGTCGAATGCACTCGCCATATATGGCTTAACTCTGTGTCTGTTCACTGTGAATGCATTCCCACTCTTGCCTACCAACGTGACAGCTCTGTAGGGTAATACCTCCTTGATTTCATATGGACTGCTCCATCTAGATTTCAGCTTCCCTGGAAAGAGCTTGAGCCTTGAATTGTAAAACAGCACCAAACTCCCTTCCTTAAGCTCCTTGGGTACCAACTTCCTGTCATGAGCAGCCTTGGTGCGCTCCTTGTAGATCCTAGCGCTTTCGTAAGCATCCAGCCTTAGCTAATCAAGCTCGTGTAGCTGGATTAAGCGCTTCCCCTGAGCCGTCTTTAGATCAAAATTCAGCCGCTTCACAGCCCACAATGCTCTATGTTCCAGCTCAACGGGGAGGTGGCATCCCTTGCCGTAGAGAAGAGTGAAAGGAGTAGTACCAATAGGTGTTTTGAAGGCAGTCCGGTAAGCCCACAAAGCGTCGTCTAACTTCACTGCCCAATCCTTCCAAGTTATCCCAACTGTTCTCTCAAGTATTGCCTTGATCTGTCGGTTAGAGACCTCCACTTGGCCACTCGTTTGAGGATGGTAAGGTGTAGCTACCTTGTGCTTCACGCCATACTTCCTTAGAAGGTTTTCAAACAACTTATTGATGAAATGGCTTCCTCTGTCCCCTAGCACCACCTTGGGTACTCCAAACCTCGGGAATATGATGCTCTTAAGGAGCTTGATCACCATCTTAGAGTCGTTTGTAGGGGAAGCAATGGCCTCACCCCATTTAGAAACGTAGTCAACAGCCACCAAAATGAACTTGTTGCCGTAGGAAGAAGGGAAAGGCCCCATGAAGTCTATGCCCCTTGCGTCAAAGAAGTCTACCTCAAATATGGGAACCTGAGGCATTTCGTTCCTCTTAGTGATGTTCCCTGCTCGTTGACAAGCTTCACAGCTCTTCACGAACTCATGGGTATCTTTGAAGATGGACGGCCACCAGAAACCGGCTTGCAAGACCTTAGTGGCGGTCTTGAATGAAGCAAAGTGCCCGCCATAAGAAGAGCCATGGCAATGAAAGATGATGTCTCTTGCTTCCTCCTTTGTCACGCATCTCCTGTATAGGCTGTCAACACCTCTCTTGTATAAATAGGGCTCGTCCCAAAAGTAGTTGCTTACGTCTCTCATGAACTTCTTCCTGTGATAGTTGTCAAGATGCGAAGGTTCTTCCCCACATGCCAAGTAGTTCACAATGTCAGCGTACCAAGGAAGATCCTCCTCTTTGAAGCCCAGAACCTCCTCAAACTGCCCTTCTAGCTTTCCACAAACGGCCATAGTGATCACCATGAGTTGTTCATCGGGAAGCGAATCATCTAAGGGTAGAGACTCGTTGATTCTCAACTGAGAGAAGTGGTCAGCGACCCCGTTCTCTATTCCTTTCTTGTCTTTGATCTCCATGTCAAACTCCTGAAAAAGAAGAATCCATCTCAAAAGCTTCGGCTTGGTGTCCTTCTTGGAATAGATGTACCTCAAAGCCGCGTGATCTGTGTAGACAATGGCCTTGGAACACACGAGGTACGACCTGAACTTCTCAAAGGTAAACACTACTGCCAATAGCTCCTTCTCCATAGTAGTGTACCTTGTTTTCGTGTCATCCAAGGTTCTGGAAGCATAGTAAATCACATGCAGCTTCTTATCTTTCCTTTGACCTAGAACGGCTCTCACGGCATAGTCAATAGCATCACACATAATCTCGAACGGTAGACTCCAGTCTGGTGCTTGAACTATGGGTGCCGTGACGAGAGCTTCCTTGATGGTCACGAAAGCATGAAGGCAATCCTCATCGAACACAAAATCAGCTTCCTTACACAACAGCCGTGTGAGAGGGCGTGCAATCTTGGAAAAATCCTTGATGAAGCGCCTGTAGAAGCCAGCATAGCCTAGGAAACTCCTCACTCCTTTGACATTAACCGGCAGCTTAAGACCCATCATAACCTCAACCTTAGCCTCATCAACCTCAATGCCCTTCTCTGATATCTTATGGCTAAGAACGATCCCTTTTTTCACCATGAAGTGACATTTCTCCCAGTTAAGCACCAAGTTTGTCTCCTCACAACGCTTTAGTACCTTGCAAAGATTCAACAAACACGCAGAAAATGACAGAGAAGTCATCCATAAACACCTCTACCATCTCTTCTATTAGATCGGAGAAGATCGACATCATACACCGCTGAAACGTAACCGGTGCGTTACACAACCCGAATGGCATCCTTCGATATGCGAAGGTGCCATAAGGGCATGTAAAGGTCGTCTTCTCCTGATCATTTGGATGGATTGGTATTTGAAAGAAACCATTATATCCATCAAGAAAGCAATAGTAGGGGTGATTAGCAAGTCTTTCAAGCATTTGATCAATAAAAGGCAAGGGAAAATGATCCTTTCTAGTAGCAAGATTAAGCTTCCTATAGTCAATACACATACGGTGTCCTGTAGTAGTCCTAGTGGCTATAAGCTCATCTTTATCATTCTTAATGACCATGATCCCTCCCTTCTTAGGCACCACGTGTACGGGAGAAACCCATGTGCTGTCACTTATGGGATAGATCACGTCAGCCTCTAAAAGCTTAAGAATCTCTTTCTTAACAACCTCTTTTAAATTCCAATTCAAACGCCTTTGATGTTCTATAGAAGAGGCGTTCTCATTATCCAAGTGAATCCTATAAGTGCAAAGCATTGGTGAAAGGCCCTTGATGTCACTTAGAGAGTACCCAATGGCCTTCCTATACTTTTTCAGCTCAGTTAGGAGCGAGTGCAACTCATCATTACTCAAGTTTTCATTCACAATCACAGGATAGGTTTCCTTAAGCCCTAAGAAAGCATACCTTAGCCCTTTGGGAGCTCCTTAAGGTCCACCTTTGGGGCTAGCAGCTCGCTCCAATCGTCCTCGTGGCTGTTGTTGTTGTTTCCCTCCTTGGGACCCTCCTTAGAACCCGAGACCTGACCCTTAAAGCTGCTTTCTTGAACCTCTGTCCCTTCTGAGTTCGAGTCATCCAGTCGATCGTGCTCTCGATATCGTCAAGATCGAGCAGTTTCACTCGATTCGCTCTCTCGATTTAAAGTGGATCGAGTTAGAGATCAAGCTGTCGAGTCGTTCTCCGGAATGGACCCTAAACTGATCGGAAGGCACCTCTCGATCTTGGACTCAATTGATTTCCTGGATTGATCACCCTCCTCGATCTGAATGTCGATTTGACCCCTGGATCGAGTAATGTCGTCGATCTCGAAGTCGATTTCTAGGCAAGCGCCTTCATCCTCCTTGACAATCTTCCTAGAATCCAGCAGGTTAGCGTATTCATGAGTCCTCTGATCCAAGTAACCGAACTCCCCTGGCTCCTTAGTCAATGCGAGCTTCAAATGATCCTCCTGAGCCAACTCTTGTAGCAACTCATCCGCCAAAGCGTCCAACGTCTCAATGTAGAAAGCTTGCCCTTCTATCGTAAGCTTCTTCAAAACCTCATTGATGTCAAAGTCCAGCCTTATATCTTTACCCAAGTGCAGAGGTATCTTCCCATTTTTGACGTCGATGATGGCTCCAGCGGTGGCTAAGAACGGTCTACCAAGAATGAGCGGATCCTTAGGTTCTTCATCCATTTCCAACACAACGAAGTCTGTAGGCACGTTTACACCGCTGATTATCATTGGCAAGTCCTCAAGCAAACCCACGGGTAACCTCACGCTTATGTCAGCTAGCACCAAGGAGATTCT
This sequence comes from Thlaspi arvense, assembly GCA_911865555.2. Classification (NCBI taxonomy): domain Eukaryota; kingdom Viridiplantae; phylum Streptophyta; class Magnoliopsida; order Brassicales; family Brassicaceae; genus Thlaspi; species Thlaspi arvense. The sequence goes on from OU466861.1 coordinate 14,397,274, forward strand.
ACAATCTTTGAATCTCGTGAATCCCAACTTCTTTCCTATAGAATGAGGCATTAAATTTATACTAGCCCCCAAATCGCAAAGACAACTCTTGAACTCCAATGGACCTAAGGCGCAAGGTATAGTGAAGCTTCCAGGATCACCCAACTTTTTGGGAACTATCTCCTTTTGTATTATGGCGCTACATTCTTCACTAAGTACTAGCACTTCCTTGCTTTCCTTATTCTTCTTTGCAAGCGTGTCTTTGAAAAATTTTGCACATTTAGGCATCATGGCAAGGCAGTCTACGAGAGGTAGCTTGATCTCTACGTCTTTTAGATGCTTCTCAAACAAGATTATGTGCTTCTCTATAAGTTGCTTCTTGAAGCGGCCAGGAAAAGCTAGCTTGGGTACATACGGTGGAGGCACATAAGTGTCTTTCTCCTTAGCAGCTTGCTCCACTTTCTTCTCTACAGCAACCTCCTTACCCTTTCTTGGTCTCTCGATCCAAACATTGTGGAAGTTGATCTCATCATCAGCTGAAAGCTTACCCTCCTCCTCTTGAATTACAACGTCTTCGTTGTTCTTAGGAGTAACTGTAGGTGCAAGCTCCTTCCCACTCCTTAGTGTAATGGCGTTGGCGTATTCCTTGGGATTCTGTTCACACTTGCCTGGTAAGCTATTCTGACCACTTGTACTCGCATTTCCTTTCTCTAGCTGCTTGATCTTGTTATTAAAGTTTGTAATCTGAGTAGAGTCAGTGAGGGAGGAGTTTAAGTGAGTGTTCATCTCGGCAAACTTCTGGTTTGTAGATGCTTGCCCTTGAATCAATTGTTGGAACATGGCTTGGACAGGATCAACTTGTTGTTGTTGCATCGGTTGTTGAGGAGCAAAGCCCGGAGGGTACATTGGTGTATAGCCCTTGTTTCCTTGCTGCTGTCCTTGGAAGTTACCTTGCCCTTGGAAACCACCACTCGGCTGAAAACCTTTGTTGTAGGGAACGAATGGTTTTGCTTGCAGAGCAGGGTACACTTGATCTTTAGGGTTCGCGACATTGGTGCTTCTATAGGAGAGATTGTTGTTCTGGTTGTAGCCTTGTGAATATCCTTGAGGTTTGTAGTTGTTCTGACCGGCTACCCAATTAGCTTCTTCTTCTTGGCATTGCTCTAGCTCATCCAAGACATCCGCGGCTTCACCAACAAAATGGACATGCTTTTGGTTAGCAATCATGAGCTTATCGATCTTCTCATGTAGAGACTTCATTTCCTTCTTGTTGGCTTCAAGATCAGCTCCTCTTGGGGCACGGTCGTAGTCCTCTGAATAGTTTCCATCACTTAACGCCAAGTTTTCAATTAGCTCCATGCCTTCCTCAACCTCATGACCAAGGAAGTTTCCCTTGCTTGCCGTGTCAAGTAGTAGTCTGATATTTGGAAGTGCTTTGCGGTAGATAGTACTCAATAAGGTCTCTTCACTGAAACCGTGGTGAGGGAAAGCGATGGTGTAATTCTTAAAGCGCTCCATAGCCTCGTTGAATGACTCATTCTGTCTCTGAGTGAAGCCACTGATCTCGCTTCGCAACCTTGCTGTCCGAGAGCTGGAGAAAAACTTGGAGAAGAAAGCTTTCTTACAATCTGCCCAAGAAGTGATAGTGCCCTGTGGAAGAGTCTTCTCCCAATGTCGTGCCTTGTCGCCTAAGGAAAAGGGGAACAAGTCCAGCTTGAAGCTGTCTTCCGAGATGCCATTTATCTTGAGCCTTACACAAAGCTGCTCAAAGTTGTCTAGATGCGCCAATGGGTCCTCCAAAGCTAACCCATGAAATTTGTTGTTTTGCACCATCTGAACAAACCCTGGCTTGATCTCGAAATTATTGTTCTGCACTGGAGGAGGAGTGATCCCAAACCTATTATGGTGAGTATTGGGAGCATCTCCTGCTCCAATGATGCGTGGGGGTCTAGCCGCGTGGTGGGGGTTTCCATTACCCCTTCCCACAGCTTCATGAAGTCCCTCAGGATATTCGTGCTCAGCCATTGCTTCAAAATCCACTGAACCTTGCTGAACAATCTCCTCAAAAGCTCTAGCTTGCTCTCGAACTCTTCTTTGTCTTGAATGGCCAAGTTGATGAATGTTGTCCAAGGGTTGAAGTAGATTGTTGTATCCCCTTGAACGTAGATTCATGTACCTGAAAGACACAAGTTTGAGAGTAGAGAAATCAATAACCAAAAGAAAAAAAAAAGGCTTAGTCTTTACTAAACCCCCAATCTCAATGCTTTCTAAACACTCCTAAGATGGCAACGGCGCCATTTGATAACAAATTTTTATCGTCTACAGAAGCAAGCAATGCAGGTGGTTATCAAAACTCAAGCAGCACACAGTCGTAGTACAGTGCAAGAGGAATCAATCCAACCTAGGAGCTAGAAAGTGCAATGAGAATGCAAAGATCATGCAAAGCTAAGGAAATGATGAACGGTTTTGTAAAAATCCTAAAAACTAGATGCAATGATGAAATGCAAGACAAAACAATTTTAAAATCCCTGGAAGAGGGTTAACTACCACGAGGAACAAGCGGAATAATTAAAATGCAAAGCTACAAATTCATAAAAATCGACTAGTGGATCGACCACGGGATCGACCACTAGATCAAGCAACAACGATCGATCTACTAAACAGTTCGAACAGAAATGAGTCTAACGACCAAGATGCAAACAGATAACAAGCAAATGATTAACAGATATGATAAAATACTAAGAAAGAGGGTCCAGGGTTGAGAATCATGTTCGAGGGTTTCAAAGGTTCAAGCTTTGTTTGAAAACTTTAGATCTACTCACTTTGTGAGAGTCTCTAGGCCTTGAAAACAAAACAAGCTCCATCCATGGCGTGTTGTATGGATCACTCTTTCATTCTCTTCTCCAAACCCATGGCTTTTGGTGGAAAAAGAGATTGAAAGGCATAAAACACGGATTTCAAACACACGGTCTAACTAATCCCCTAAACGACCATGGCGTTTGGGAAAGGAAGGATTAGCCTCTAGGATTTGACTTCTCCAGGACATCTGAATCCCATCAAGGTAAGATATCCCTCTGATCATAAGGATCTTGGCGTGAGAGTCTTTAAGCCTTAAGCGCTCAAATCCTAGAAGAGAAGGCGATGAAGAACAAGAAAACACCAAACTTTAAACCTTTTCAACCTCTTTGAATCCTCTCAACCCCAAAAACCCGATGAAACTACTCACGACTCATAAAGTAAACCGATAAAAATGCAATAAACGATGAACTAAACATGAAAAACGATTGATTAAAAGCAAAGATCCAATATTGAAAACATAAGAGTGAGAAAAAAGCTCGAAAGTCTACAATGGCGAATTGCCTAAAACGAGAGAGATGATAGGAAAGTTGTCGACATGGTGGAATAATGAAAGGGATCGTTGCTCTTTGCCAAAAATGGCAAAACCGCAAATGGTCCCCCCCCCCCTTCGCTACGGTCCAAAAACAGGCTGGACAGATAAGGTTGGTCTGGAATCGATCACGAAGCTCGATCTGGCACTCGATCACGTCTTGGATCAGATGGCTCTTGGTCGATCTCTGAGTCGATCTTGTGCTGATCGGGTTGGAAGTTCGATCCGGTCCTCGATCTGCATGGCGTCGTTTACGTCCGTACTTCAGATCGTTCTCCACACTCGACCTTCTGGTCGATCTCGTCTAGATCGACCTGCCTTGCTCGATCTGCTACTCGATCTCAGGTCCTTAGCGTGCAATCCTGATTTCTACAAGTATCCACGGACTTCCTCACGAGCCTTAGCACGTCCACAAATCTTCCATAGCTCCAATGTAACCGAAAACAACCTGATTGTGATGCAAAATGCAAGAAACATGCAAATGCTGGTGCAAAAGTACTATAGGACCTAAAGTGATGCAAACTAGCCTAAAGTGCAAGGTAAATGCATGAGAAACTATCTATTATGTATGCAAAACACATGAAATATGCAGCAATATCAGGTTGATGTTGGTTCCAAGTGTTGCTGTTTGAGCGACTTCTTGTTGATGTTTTTTCTCTTGATATGTTGCTCTCTTTGAATAGCTAGATGGAGAAGCTCTTGCAATAAATGGTATGGCTGAATTTTCACCTTTCGTTGTATTCTATCTTATAAACCTTCTACAAACTGAGATATGAGGGACTCCTCTGGTTCTTCTAACTCAAGGTGACTTCTCAAAAAATCTAACTCTTCATAGTATTCTTCAACACTTCTAGATCTCTGATACAAAGCACGAAATTTCTTGAGTAAGTTTTTATGGTAATGAGGGGAACGTACCTCTTTTAAAGCTCAAACTTCCTGTCAGCCCATCTTGTGATTTGAAGATAGCGTAACCTTCTCTGTTCTGCTACTTCTAGATCCCACCAAGCTAAATCATGATCAGTAAGGCTGACAATAGCAAGTGCAATCATGTTTGGTTTAGTGTAAGTATAGTATTCAAACAAATGCTCCATTCTTCTTTCCTGTTCCAAGTAGGCTGATGGATATATCTTTCCTGTAAAGGTTAGGGGCAGTGAGCTTCACTTCTGGTAGCAAACTTCTATCTTCATTATGTGGCCTGTTGCGATCTATTGAGAAAATCTTGTGCTACATGTATATGATCTGGTGCTCGATGTGGAGGTACATCAGGTGGTTGTTCAACACGATTTGCATCATTAGGGCCTTTAGGTTGTACATATCTCCTTGGTGCCATAGGATCTTGCCGTTCAGGGTGCTCCAAATGATCTAAGCTGGTGTTGGTTTTAGCTCTTAAAACATTGATATTTTCATTCATTGTTGTGAATTGGCCTTGGAACGTGGTCATCATGGCCATTATGGTTTGTAAAGGTTCTGCTTGTGCATCTCCCATGGTGGTACATTGCAAAGATTCAAACAAAACAAAGCAAAGTTGTGCTTAAATCAAAGATAAAAGACAAACAAGGAAATCCAAGGATTTGACCAGTCTATTTCTAATTTGATTTACAATTAACAAATCAATTGTCAGTTTATGAAAAACCATATTTATGGTTTTTCAAGAGACTGAAAAACTGAAAAAGACCAAAAAAAATATGGATTTCAATGGATTTTAGAAAATTCAAACAAAACACACAAAATAATAAACAATTTTTTTTTTTGTTTTTGGTTTTTAAAATGAAACAAACTTGAACAAGACAGAATTGAAATAGCAAAAACGTGAAAAGAGATGTGACTACACCTGAGATAGGAGCTTTTAAGCTCTGATACCAATGATATAGAAATGGATTCCACCAATCTAGACACCATTGATTTCAAGACCTTCAAGCTAGTGATGAAGGAGGTTGAATGGTTTGTAACCGGTTTGTTGGATGATTCTATAGGCAGCGATTTAAGACTTTCAAACTACTGATGAAGGAGGTGGAATGGTTTGTAACCGATTTGTTGGCTGATTCTACAGGCAACGATTTAAGACTTTAGTTCCTAAAGGCTATTCTTCGCATGAGTTTCTAGACTCTACACGATTTATAAGTACTTTGATTCCACAAAGAAACTTAGAATTCGCAAGAACAAATTTATTCAAAGATGATTCTTTAGAAAACAAACAAATTTTTTTTTTATTCAATAATAAGGTGAAATGAAAGTACAAAGGTATTGAGCTTATATAATGCTCGAAATAACAAAGACTTTTAATGGTCTTAACATAAAAAGAAAGCAGAAAAAGATGGTTTAAGTGAAGAGATTCTTGTCATTTAGCCGTTGGGTATCAATGCGCAAGGGGCTTGAATTGAGGCGGTAAATGAGATATGAATCCTTGAATCTTCAGCACAGTATGGACGTTCAGGATCTTCTATCTTGAATGGATAGTTGAGATTGACAAAATAAAGTGGTCGTTGGTCATAGTTTCCCTTTGAAACATAGTTAATGTGATCAGAAAAGGAAACCTTCTTCACGGTGATATCGTCTATGGTTTAGGACGGTTTGATATGGTTAATGGCTTGATTTGGTGGTTCTCTTCCTTTGGTATCTTCTGAGCACACCAAAGGATGTAAATGATGGGAGTTCGTATGAAAAATACCCATGGTTTCCTTAAATGGGCCCGAGAAAGCATGTGTAACTCCATGCACATGTTTTAAGAGGCTATTTTGCATATCTTTATTTCTACTCCAAACCAATGATGGTTTAGCTCGATCAATGTGATTTTATTGATAATTTGATGGTGAAACTCCAAGATTAGGTCTTTTACTCCATTATATTCAGTTACAAACTTCTCTTGTTCATTAGGTACAAGCATGGAGTGCTCCTGGTTAGCTCTAGTACGGTTTCCATGGGCTAGTCTGGTTTAATCAGCATTGATGTCTTCTTCATCACATGATTATATTAGTAAATATGTGGATATGTTGTAAAGGCTACGCTGCTGGAACCGTCATGTGGGAGAAGGGGGTAATTCATTTTCCCACTTATCGGAAGGAAATGTAGTTTCGTCAATATTTTTTTTATGGTTACTTTCTATATTTTGTCCAACATATGACTATAAGCTTTATATTAGATCTCATTATGGCCAGACACCAAATTCACCCTAAATAAATTATTCATATGAAGCACGTTTATAAAAAAACTAGTATTATGATGACAAAAGTAAAAAAAAAAATTGTTATATATATGTTTTCTTACTAGCAATTCCCTAAATCAATAAATTCAATTACTCACTAAAACTTTGAATGGTTGCATCAGTTTTCCAATATCCAAAAATCAATATGAAGATAGTATCTAACAACATTTCAACGTCAATATGAATATTATTTGCATAAACATTTCTCTAAGAAATTCAAAATCAACAAGAACTTTCAATTCGGAGCCGTTGAGTCCGACTTCCTCTAGCTCCGACGTCATCTCCGGCGTCAGCCATTAACGCAGCTCGAGCAGAAACAATCTGACTATACGTAAAAGAAGCGTCGAAGGCAGAGAAATCCATCCACCCCATAAGCAATCCTTCTTTTCCCCAGCTCTCTGGTATTGGAACTTTTCCGGCAACTTCTTCTCGGTGTCGTTTTAGCCTATCATGTCCCGACAACACCGTAGTCTTCTCCGGCTGCTCTTGAATATTCCGGTGACTCGTAATGCTCTCCGGCAAACATGTCTTAGTGACCTCCTTGTTTTGTTTCCGGTGAGAAGATCCCGGAGATATTGGTTCCTTGAATTCATCAGGCAAAGACAAATGTGTGCTCTTCATTTTAAAATCTTTCTTTGATTTTTTTAGTAATGGAGAGTTTTTTCTTGGTTTCGACTTTCGATGTGTGTATCTTTTTTTTCTTGGTTTCGATGTTTGTGTGTAGCTATAAGAAGAGATTTGCAGATATAATAATAATATTTAAAAAGAAATGAAAATAAGATACAAGGCTGAAAAGGAAGGAGAGAATGTGACAGAGATTTGTGGTGGCGCTGCCTACTTTTGTGATCACATATAATATTGTTACTATTCTATAGTTTTTGACGTTTCTACGTCTCATGTTATGTGTTTCTTTTTTCGGTAGATGTTAGACACTAAAATCAAACCATTAGAGCGTAGACTTTAAAATTTTAAATTTAAAACTATTTTCATTCTAATACAAATTGTAAAATTTTAAATTTGAAGTTTTTTTTTCATTTCAGTGTTTTTAATTTTTCAAAATATTCACGTTTAATCTTATAATATTATATTTTATTAATATTTATATAAATTCGATTTTTACATATAAAATTAGATAAACATGTTTGAAATATATCAAAATATTACATAAAGCAAATTTAATTTATTTTGAAAATAGATTTTACAAACAACAATATTACATAAAGTAAATTTAATACAAAATAAAATAAAATTATATAAACACAATATATTATAAAAATATAATTATTACTGTTTATGAGTAAATTTCAGAATGTCACGTGGGAATATATGATTCGTTCGAGGGTGGAGTTGTGTCTTCGAGTTTCGTCTTCTGAGAAAAAGCGATGAGTCGTTCCGGGGCGGAGGCCTGTTTGAGTCCGAATAACGGGGTGGTCGTCGTATACGAGCCTGCAAACATTACACGAGAGGTCAACCGGACCTTCAGGAAGACCAAAAGGAGCTTTTCTTCCTAAGGTTTTTGACACTGAAACAAGACTTTTTGGGTCTAAACTCAAATGTCATTAGCCTCTAATCAGTTATAGAATAGAGATCAGGTATCAATCCAAATTGTGGAAGATGAGATGCAAATAATGCTGTAAGCTAAGCAAGATTGGAGATTTGATTATGCAAGAGCAAGTCTAACAACCTAATGGTGCAATGGAATGAAAGCATAAACTAAATTCAAGTGAACAAAACTAAACAATGAACTTAAAGCAATGACTAAACAAGAATTAAGCAAGAAATGACTACTAAAGCAAGAACTAAGCAAGATGACTTTGAAGACAATTAATTAAAAACAAGACTCAAGGTTCTAAGCAATTGTGGGATAGTGGTTCTCAAGAGTGACAAGGGGATTTCTACTAAGGCAATCAACAAATATTAACAAGCAAGCAATTCTAAATGTTATGCTCCTAGACAAGGTATCTAAAGAGAAACACTTGGCGTCAATAAGGAATTCATATTCAATAAGATTGAAGTGTCTGACCCACTTGTGATAGTGTATCCTTCAACCATGAGCATAAAGATCAGAACCATTCTAGCCTAAGAGATGCACCAATCAAGCAACTACTCTCTCACCCAAGCAAGAATTCAAATCAACTTATCAATCTTGTGAATCAATAAGGACCTAAGCAGCTATACACCAATCAACATTATGGATTTAAGCACAAACTTGCAATGTCCTAACAAAGCTAAGCAATGAACAAGAATGAAGCAAAGGCAAGATCTTTCAATGCATATTATCTTACCATCAAGTAAGAATCTCAAAACCAGCATTATCTAGCCCTAAGCGAATCATCTAGCAAGGTGAACTATCACTTTGGTGTCACTGAACAAAGGAAACATAGACCCAACTAGACTATTAAGCCAAATAAGCGAACCATGCTTAGAAAAGAGATACCATGTCATTAAGCGAACCATATGCATCTATCAAACCATATACAATCAAAAGGAGCAAGCTTTATCAACATTAATCACTTTGCAAGTGAAGGAGATAACAGAGAACCATTAAACAAGCCTAATCCCTTTAATCACATCTTAATCACTATTTTCCCTACTTAGAACCCTAAATATAAAGAAGACTACTCACTAATCATGTTTAATCCCATTGATTTGGGGTTAAACATAACTAGATGAAGTTAAAATGCAAAGATGATAAATCTAATCTACCAAGATGCAAGAACAAAGATGAAAATACAAGATTAAACCATGAAAATGCAAACTTTATTAAAGATAAAGATCTTTAAGGCAAATCGTCCTTTAAGGTTTAGAGAAGGTTTTTGATAGAAAGCTAAACTTTGATAAGATAGAACTTGATAAAGATAATGTTTTGTGGCTTCCCTTTTATAGTAGGGAGCCAAAAGAAGCATAAAAAAACTAAAAAGATAGGACAAGGTTAACAAAAGTCAAGTGGTCAACGCGGATGAGTTGCATCGAGGTCGTACGGTCGATGTTCTGCTCGATATGAGACCTCGATATGGCTCGTGCAGCGTGTATCGACGTCCTTCCTCGATGCTGGTCCTCGATGCAGACCAATGGCTTGGAATCCACGTGATGATCCTTTTCCTCTCGTCCTGCTGCTTGCATCGAGCACACTCCATGGGTGTTCTGCTCGATATTCTTGCTCGATATGGACCAGACTTTGCAAGAACTCCATTTCTGACATCTTTTTTGATCATGAGCTGCTTCCATCTCCTCCCCAGCTCGAAAAAACTCCAAAAACACCTGAAAACCACCATAAACATGCACATGTATATGCAATCCTAAGCTAAATGCATGCTATGTTGATTCTAAGTGCTAATGATACTAAAATGCTAAACTATAATGCAAAAAAAGAGGGAAAGATGCATGAAATGCAGCCTAAAATGATCTAAAATAGCAAGCTATCAACACCCCCACACTTAGCTTTTGTTTGCCCTCAAGCAAACAAACACTTAACATGGTGATGAGGTTTTAAATGGGAACTCATATCTTTGAAAATGCTAATAATAAATCAAAATGAAGTCCATGTTCCTAATTCTAGAGTGCACATGATGGAAGAATACTTTAAAAACTTAGCCACTTTCATCACAAAACAAGAATGATCACAAAGCTATCAACCTACACATACTCATCAAATCAAACAACCTTTTTATCATTCAATTATGCTCAAACCGTGAATCATGCTTATTCAAATGCGAAAGTGTCATTTGGCTAAAGGATAAGGCTTAGTGGAATGAAAATTTTCTCACTTCACAAACTGGTTTTGGTGTTTAAAAAGGGTTCTCTCAAGGAAAATTATGGTTGTGCTTTGGCAAAATGCTAAGAGTCAAAGAACAACTTACACATACAAATGAAGACTCTCATCTATCCAAGATCTATAAGATGTGTTCTTAACTCTAGCTAAGCAATGTAAGACCTTCCTATGCTACCCTTTTTAAGAACTTAAACCCTTTTTAAAACCCAAAAACGTTTCTTCTTCAAGCGCTTTGGAGGACACCTCTTCTTTTGAACTTCATGTGGTGGCGATTTGCTTCTTTTGAGTTTGGCTCCTTTATTTGGTGATGCTGCTGCTTAATTAGCCTTTGGCTTTTTGAATTTCTTGTTTTTCACTTCTTGCATCTTCTTTTCTTCGTTGAACATGAGCCTTCTTTCTTTGAGTTTAGAACCGCTATTTCCACCCTTTTGCTTGTGTCACACTCTTTTTTCTTTTGTGCCTTGACTTTTTTTGCCTCTCTTAAAAACTAAACCCAAGATAACCCAAGATAACCCCAGACCATTCCCCAAACATCCTAACCTATCTAACTCAATAGTGAGCTAGTTCTACAATGGAAGTACTTCCCTTGTAGTTCCAGCCCAACACCTTTTGCTAAGCAACAACCATGATGGAAGAGGCCTCACAAATCACACACTGTTAATGTTTTGGATTGAAAGAAGGTTTAGTTAAGGGTGGGGAAATCTAAATGGATCTTTTAGAGAGTGGCAAAAGAGAATAAGAAGATCCAAATATTTTAAATTATCCATGACATCAATCACAAAAGCATAAGGCATGATAATTGCAAATTCAAATTAGGTTCCACTTAAACAAAGGTTGAAATCATTTCAAAGAATACTTCAGTCTCAAACAAAGCTCACACAAATGCAAATTCCAAAAGTGGTTCAGCTTTATTTCTAGTTCAACATCAAATGCACCAAAGGATTAAAAACAAGGGCTTCATTTTCATAAACCACTAGCATTAACAAAGATGTACTATCATAGTTCCAAATTTAAATAAGCAAGATAGTCCTATATGAATGCATGAAGTCTAAGTCCTATAAGATTGCATGAAAATCAAACTCTTTTTGTGAAGCAATTTTTGAAAAATTTTCAATTTTGTTTTTGTTTTTTTCTATGCCTTATATGCTATGAAATCATGATGCATGGTTCATATTCTATTATGCAAATGCACATGCAAGCATCAGTCCATCATACACTCTCCCCCACATTTAAATTACACAGTGCCTGTGTAATAAAAATGCTAAGGAGATTGTTCACAAACATCAAGCAAACAATCGCAATAAAAAAATGAGTGGTATTTACAATGGTTAGTGTGGTGTACCTTACTTCAGGTGGAGGAGTGGTGAGAGTCTGAACTCTCAATGGCATGGGAAGGTGAAGCTTTCTCCTCTGATGGAGTTTACTGTCTAGTCCTTCTCTTCTTTCCTTTTCGCTTTGGAGCAGCTACATGAGATGAATGTCTGACCGGTTGAGAAACTTGTGTCCTTGGCCGCTCACTGATGTGGAATGAGTGTCTCTCTTGGACTGTCCTCTAATGTGTCCTCAAACATGTCTTCAGCATCAGATCCTCCTCCTTGTGGCTCTGTTTGGATCGCTTGATCAGATTTCTTGGCTGGTGAAGATCCTCCCAACTTCTTCTTGAGCTTCCTCACTTTCTTCTTCAATGAGTCAACCGATTTCTTGCTTGCTTTGACTGTCTTTAGCAACCCTCTGATGGATTTGTCATGGAAGTGGTTCCACCTCTGAAGAAGCCTAATGTGCTCATGTGCAGCCTTTGAAGCTGCAGATGTGAAGATCACATCATAGGGGTCAAATGCATAAGGGAGGCTATTATAGTCTTCATACTCATCTTCCTCCATCCCTTGATGCTGAACCTCTTGTTCTTGATGCTGCTCTTCAATGTCTTCTTCAACATCTGAATCTCTGATGGTGCTCATGTTATTCACTTTTCTTGGCCTCATCAATGGTGGGTCAATCCTTGGGTCATAAAGCTTATCTTCTGTTAGCATGAATCGGATGTTCTCATAGGATGTGCTGTTGGTTAAGCGTTGCTTGGGCAAGATGATCTTTCTCTTCCTGTTTTCCAGCTCAAATTGATAGCCAAATCCTGTCTCAACATCTCCTGAAAGGTATCCGATCTTACTGAGATAAGGAACATCTAGGAAGATCATTGTAACATCTGGTGTGCCAAGCTTAACTCAAGCACCAAGCAAGATAGGAGTGATCATGCATCCAATGGCTATCTTTGGCTTTTTATCTCTAGTGTTGAAAGCCCACTGTAGGCATACTAGAAATTTCTTCATTAGGATTGTCACAAGACCAACTCCTAAGCGCTCTCCTTGGATCTTTCCATGCCTTGTTTCAACCATTATGTTCTTCAAACCATTCACAAGCAACCCCATCTCTTCTTCTTTGACCATACTTTGCTCTTTACTGTAGAAGAGTGTGCTGGTGAGGACTCTATGAACATATCTGATAGCTGGATGGCGGATGCTAGCACTCTTCAGATGACCATCTCTATAAGCATCATTCGCTATCTCCTCCCAAACATGCCTTAGCTCATCATACTTGAAGCGCATGTTTTGTGCCCTTGAGTCTTGATCAAATCCAAAGATCTCTTTAAGTTGAGTGAACCCCATCGCTTTGTTGGCTCTGAACTTAATGAATCCATTTCTAAAGTCTTCTTCTCCATCATCATAATCTTCATCGAATTTGTAGAAGTAGACCTTGAAGCTTGCAAGGAACTCACAAGATAGTTCCTTGTAAGTTGGATAGCCAAGACTAACAAATTTCTCCAGTCCAATGTTGCTCAACAGATCATCCACTTCAGGCTTGATTCATAGCTCTCCCAACAGACCAGGATCATCATATCTTGTAGGAGTGAAGTTCACTCTCCTCATCGCTCTCAAGTAATCCTTTAGATTTGGTGCTGCATCTTGGACTGGTTATTCTTCAACAACTGGCTTTTTTCCCTCAGATCTGTTTCTTCCAGCAACATTTGAGTCAGAAATCTCCTTATTTCCTCTGGTGTTCCATATAGTACCTGAAAATGCAATGTTTGAAGCAAGAATTAGCGTAGTATCCTTTGAGAGCACTGTGCAGGAAATTAATTTTTAAAATTCAAGCAGGCAATGAAAAATTCTGCAACAATTCACACCGATCACCAACAAACACAGTCGAATTTAGCAAAAAGGTTCAGCTGAAAAGGATAAATACAGCTAAAACTAAAATTTCCACAGTAGCAAGCAGCGATTGCAACAATTTCAAGCATATGAAGCCAAACACATCATTATCTCTCCACCAAACTATGAAAATGCATCAGATTCACCATCACTAGTCTAATAAGAAATATTTCAATGGTCAACATGCTGTCAAAACAATAGCATGCCTAGATTTGGCCAGAATCTAAACATAAAAGTCAAACTAAGCACAAAACAGCATTTTTCAAATATTTCAACCATAAATCTTCAAAGAAGTGCAACAATGGTGAATGCAAATCAAAACCATAAAAATAAATTGTGCAAACAACCATAATAAATCATTCTTATGCATCCTACTTCAATTTTCCACATTTAAACTCAAGAAACAAGGAATCTAGCAAAGTTTACCTTAATTCTTTGACCAAAAAGATGAAGTTCTAGGGAATGCAAGAGAGAAAGAATGGATATTTAGCTCGATATGGGTGTGTGTGTGGAGAGAGATGAAGATTGCTCGTGTAAATGCAAGAGGATAAGGATGTTTAGAAAAATCCAAAGATAATGCAAGAAAATCTAATTTAAAAATTTTAAAATGCATGTGAGGGGGAAAAAAAAGATTCTTTACCAGCCATCAAAGTCCACAAAGAGGTTTTACTCGATTTACCCATGTAAAAAGTTTAAAAAATTCTTACACGGATCATATCGAGCAAAACACTCGATGTGGTACCTCGATGTGTGCCATATCGGGAACGTCGGAACCTGTGGCTCGGCGATTATGCTCGGCTGTCTTGTGGGTTCTGTGTTCTGATCAGCTTCTTCCTCAAGGCACCTTGCATCGAGCAGTCTCTGTAGATGTTCTGCTCGATGATGTTGCTCGGTGTAGGGAGACACTTCGGCTTGCATGATCCTTCCCGTTGGCAATGCATGGCACCGTCTGGATGCTTGTTTCTCCTCGGTGGTTGTCGTACCGAACACCGTCTTGCATCAAATTGATTGATCGCATTCATATCGAACAGAACCTTGGATGTTCTGCTCGATACAACTCCTCGGTGTAATTTCATCGAGCAATCTGGTCGATGTACAGAGTGTAGCTTCTCGATATACGGACTGGTGATCACATCGAGCAGGGCTTTTGGTGTTATGCTTGATGCTACACCTTGTTGTGATCTCCACCGTGCGTCTTGATCGATATACGGTCTACTCTCCTCGGTGTACGGACTGGGGATTCAGAAGTGATCACATCGAGCAGGGATTTTGGTGTTCTGCTCGATGCTACACCTCGATGTGATCTCCATCATGCAATTTGCTCGGTGTACGGACTGCTCCTTCCCCGAGATAAGCTGTATCAAGCATCAATAACAGATGTTCTGCTCGATATGGCACCTCGATATGAAAACAGAGTCTTCTTTCCTTAGCCTTTAAACCATTCTACACATCTATGGACCTGATCTTTAACTTCTGAAACAGTAAATACATATATTTACAAGGATACTCATGGGATTACCTCCCAAGTGTGCTTGTTTTAAGTCACTAAGCTTGACTTTGATGGTTTGAGGACTTGTGAGAAGAGGATGATGGAGCTGGTGCTCCTTCCTCTTTCTTCTGGTAAACCCAAGTGCCTACTGACATCAGTCTCTTCTTCTCACGAGCTGTCTTCATGTTTCTCTTCTTCTTGACACTTGGTGTTATCAAAGGCTTCACTTCCTTGGTGATCATGCTTTCATCCTCTTTCAAACCATCTTCAAGCTTCAACTCAGTTTTAAGCTTCTGTTCTGTCTCATCAGGGAGAGTGTCTCTCATCAACATACTCATTGTAAAGCTCATAGCATGCTCCACACGCTCTGGAAGTTGCTGTTGCTCACTCTCTTCTTCAATGATTGTTCCACAAAAAGCTATCGAAGGAGAGACAATCTTGTAGACTTTGAACTCATCAACATTCTTCAAAATCACAGAGCCTCTCTTGAAGTCTACTTAAACTCCTGATGTTGCCAAAAATGGTGTTCCTAGAAGAAGTGGCACTTCTCTTGAATATGTCTTCTCCATAACCACAAAATCTGTTGGCACCAAGCAATTCCCAATCTTCAAAAGGAAATCCTTTACCATGCCCAAGGGTCTTGTTGAGGTGTTATCCACAAAGGTGATAGAGGCTTTGCAGGGCTTCAACTCCTTGATTTCTAAGGTTTGGCTCAAGTGGAGAGACATGAAATTCACTGTTGAACCTGAATCACACAAAGCTCCAACATTGTCTAGCATTTCAAGCTCACAAGTAATGAGAAAATTTCTTGGATTGGGAAGCTTTGTCAATGTCTTCAGCTCCTTGATTCTCTTCAGATTAGCCCCCACATTCTCTAGAATTGGCTCCACTACTTCCAGCTTGTCAAAGACTTCTTTGAGGAACCTGATTTGATCCTTCACTTCAAGCAAAGTGGTGCTATGAGGAAGCTTTATTCCAGCGACTTGTATGTCTTTCCTGAACTTTGAATAGACTGCCATCTGAGCCTTTGTAAAGTGCATCATGGGGTAAGGGATTGGTGGTTTATAAGCTTGAACTTCAGGAGCTTTACCCTTCTCATTGCTGCTTGAGGAGCTGCCCACTTGGCGATCATACAACTCTTTAAGTCTTCAGGACTTTCTCTAGCCAAGACCATCAGAGCGTGGTATGTCTCTACAAGCTCTTTATCAGCTTCACTGAGCTCTGGTTTGGGATCTTCTTCTGGAGCAACTAAGGCTTTCTCAGCCGCTTCTTTCTCAGCAGCTTCTTGTGCGGCTCTTTCTTGCTCTTCTTCTCTGTTCAAGCTTTCGGGAGGAACTTCTCTACAATATCAGCAGGTTCCTGATCATCAATGGTGACGTAGATGACATCCCCCCCCCAACACATACGCAGCCTTTAACATGTCCACATGTAACAGCATCTCTTGAAGCATAATGTCAAGCTTTTCCAATGAAGCATCTTCATCATCAAATTCTTCATCCTCTTCAGCAAGCAATTGGTAGAATTCCTTAGGATTTGCTTCACTCTTTCCTGGTAACTGATTCTGAGGTTTTGAAGATGAAGCTCCTTTGCTTTCTAGAGACTTGACTCTCTGGTTCAGAGCATCGAACTTGCCATTCAGGTCACAAGTAGTGGCGTCTATTTTGTTATGCACTTCAACAAATCTCTTGTGCAGCTCTATAGTGGTGTTGACTTGAGCAGTCAACAACTGTTGCATCATCTGCTTCAAATCAACATCTTGAGTGCTAGAAGAGGTTTGTGTAGTGCCAAAACCTGGTGGGATAAAAGCTGGTCTTGACTGAAGTTAGCTTGTTGAAAACCACCCTGAAAGGGTGGTCCTTGATCAAAGTTACTCTGCTGGTTGAAAAGAACAAAATATTTGGTTCCTTGGTTTTGTTGAGCAGCTTGTGATAGATAGACTTGATCCTGAGTGTTAGCCACGTTGGTGCTTCTATAAGAGAAGTTGAGAATGTTCCTGTAGTTGTTAAAACTACCTCCTTGTTGATTCATGTAGAAGGCTTCTTCTTCTACAACTGTCTCATCTTCCTCTTATGTAGCAACACTATTACCAACAAAACTGACATTTTTGAAAGACACACTCAGCAGCTTGTGTAACTTGTCATTCAAAGCTTTAATCTCTTTCTTTTTTGTGCTCTCAGCTTCAGCGCTTACCATAGCTCTAGATGTTCTGTCATATTCTTCACCATAGTTTCCATCAGAAAGCGCCAAGTTCTCCACAAGAGCTAGGCCATCTACAACAGTATTGACCATGAAATTTCCATTGGAAGCTGTGTCCAAGAGCATCCTGTACTTTGGCGTCACTCCTCTATACAAAGTAGACATCAAGCTTTCATTTGTGAAGCCATGGTGTGGGCACTGCAAAGTGTAAGACTTGAACTGCTCCCATGCTTCAAAAAATATCTCATTCCCATGCTGAGTAAAGCTGCTTATGGTGTTCCTGAGCTTTGCTGTTCTAGTTGAGCTGAAGAATTTTTTGATGACTACTGTCTTGCACTCATTCCATGTAGAGATTGAACCTTGTGGAAGTGTCTTCTCCCACTGATGTGCTTTGTCACCTAAACTGAAAGGGAACAAGCGCAGCTTCAAAGCATCTTCAAAGACTCCTTGAATCTTGGTCATACCACACACCTTATCAAACTGGTCAAGATAATCCCAAGGGTCTTCATTGGGCAGGCCATGGAATATGTTGCCTTGCACCATGTTGATCAACCCAAGCTTGATCTCGAAGTGGTTTCGATGTACAGCTAAGGCGTGAATGCCATTCCTGTTGTGGTGAGTATCAGGCGCATCACCAGCTCCTATTGGTCTTGCATCTCTAGGTGCGTGAACTGGTACTCGCAATCCCTGAACTCCAGCCGCTTGGTTTAAAGCTTCTTGTGTTTCATCTATGTGTTCTGCAGCTTGTTGTAGTGGTGCTTGTCCAACAACACCAACATGTGGTAACTAAGCTTCTTGCTTTGCCATCCTCTGTTCTTCTAACCCTTGAACTCTATGTCTTACAGCTCTTCTATGAATGTTGTCAGTGAAAGGAGTCAGATTTGATGAGCCTTTAGACTTAAATTCATACAAGTACCTGAAAAAACAGAGCACGGAAAACAAAGTTATTTAGTGACTTTGAAAGTAAAGAACTTAGTCTAACAGCAATGTTAAACTCAAACAATCCACAATGGCAACAACGCCAATTTGAAACAAGACTTTTTGGGTCTAAACTCAAATGTCTTTAGCCTCTAATCAGTTGTAGAATAGAGATCAGGTATCAATCCAAATTGTGGAAGACGATATGCAAATAATGCTGTAAGCTAAGCAAGATTGGGGATTTGATTATGCAAGAGCAAGTCTAACAACCTAATGGTGCAATGGAAGGAACGCATAAACTAAATGCAAGTGAACAAAGCTAAACAATAAACTTAAAGCAATGACTAAACAAGAATTAAGCAAGAAATGACTACTAAAACAAGAATTAAACATGATGACTTTGAAGACAATTAATTAAAAGCAAGACTCAAGGTTCTAAGCAAGAATGGGATAGTGGTTTTTAAGAGTGACAAGAGGATCTCTACTAAGACAATCAGCAAGCATTAACAAGCAAGCAATTCTCAATGTTATGCTCCTAGACAAGGTATCTAAAGGGAACCACTTGGTGTCAATAAGCAATTCATATTCAACAAGATTGAAGTGTCAGACCCACTTCTGATAGCGTATCCTTCAACTATGAGCAGAAAGATCAGTACCATTCTAGCCTAAGAGATGCACCAATCAAGCACCTACTCTCTCACCCAAGAAAGAATTCAGATCAACTTATCAATCTTGTGAACCAATAAGGACCTAAGCAGCTATACACCAATCAAGATTATGGATTTAAGCACAAACTTTCAACATCCTAACAAAGCTAAGAAATGAACAAGAATGAAGCAAAGGCAAGAACTTTCAATGCATATTATCTAACCATCAAGCAAGAATCTCAAAACCAGAATTATCTAGCCCTAAGCGAATCATCTAGCAAGGTGAACTATCACTTTGGTGTCACTGAACAAAGGAAACATAGACCAAGGTAGACTATCAAGCCAAATAAGTGAACCATGCTTAGAATAAAGATACCAAGACATTAAGCGAACCATATGCATCTATCAAACCATATTCAATCAAAAGGAGCAAGCTTTATCAACATTAATCACTTTTTATGAGAAGGAGATAACAGAGAACCATTAAACAAGCCTAATCACCCCTTAATCACATCATAATCACTACTTTACCTACTTAAAACCTTAAATCTAAAGAGAACTACTCGCTAATCATGTTTAATCCCATTGATTTGGGGTTAAACATAACTAGATGAAGTTAAAATGCAAATATGATAAATCTAATCTACCAAGATGAAAGAACAAAGATTAAAAGACAAGAGTAAACCATGAAAATACAAACTTTATTGAAGATAAAGATCCTTAAGGCAAATCGCCCTTTAAGGTTTAGAGAAGGTTTTTTATAGAAAGCTAAACTTTGATAAGATAGAACTTGATAAAGATAATGTTTTGTGGCTTCCCTTTTATAGTAGGGTGCCAAAAGAAGCATAAAAAACCTAAAAAGATAGGATAAGGTAAACAAAAGTCAAGTGGTCAACGTGGATGAGTTGCATCGAGATCGTACAGTCGATGTTCTGCTCGATATGCGACCTCGATATGGCTCGTGCAGCGTGTATCGACGTACTTCCTCGATGCTGGTCCTCGATGCAGAGCAATGGCTTAGAATCCTCGTGCTGATCCTTTTCCTCTCGTCCTGCTGCTTGCATTGAGCACACTCCACGGGTGTTCTAATCGATATTCTTGCTCGATATGGACCAGACTTTGCAAGAACTTCATTTCTGACATCTTCTTTGATCATGAACTGCTTCCATCTCTTCCCCAGCTCCAAGAAACTCCAAAAACACCTGAAAACAAGACTTCTCACTCTAGACCCGTATGCAATCCTAAGCTAAATGCATGCTATGTTGATTCTAAGTGCTAATGATACTAAAATGCTAAACTATAATGCAAAAACAGAGGAAAAGATGCATAAAATGCAGCCTAAATGATCTAAAATAGCAAGCTATCAGACGTTTAAGTCAATGAACGTCCTACCGGGAGCATGTACTCAGGAGGGTGTTTCTACGGGTCTAGAGTGAGAAGTCTTGTCCGGGGATCGAGACATCTATTTGTTTACAGGTGTTTCGAGGGGTATTCTACATGGAGAGAAGCAGGTGCAGCGAGTATAAAGGCAAGGTTCCGGGACGAGCGGGACTTATCCTGGTAGGCATTCACTCAGGGGAACAAAGTGTTCTCCCTTGATCATGCTGCTTGTCGGAGCTAGTTAACTCGGTTTTCATCAATTACCTCCTTCTTGAGAGGGATTTCAGATCCGCCGACCCTGATCCCCTTCTGATGTGGTGATCTCTCTCCTTTTATACTAGCGGTCTCCTTATTCTGTCTTCTCCTTCCGGCGCGCCAGGGAAGCAGGGGAGATGATAATTCTTGAGTGTTAGGGGAAGCTCGACAACTGCCTGGGAACAGTACGCGGGAGTGGTTCGACCGAGCTAGCATGGCGTGTGTCAATATCTAGGGTAGTTCAGTGTCCACGTGTCCGGCCCCCTTTGGGCCTGGTAAAATTGGTCCCAACAGTTGCCTCCGACTTCTCGGCTGATTGAGAAATGAGTTGGGAAGTCTAATCCTCCTTGGTTTCCTGTAAAACAAACATGGATTACCCGGTTCTCTAATCTGCTTGCCTTTAAAGGCTAGACTGACACAATGACCATGTCACATATCACAAGGGATATGGTACCAGTCTGGACGAAGCTAAGTTCTTTAAAGGTAATGAAAATAGGGACTCATCCAAGCCGTGTCGTGTATCCCGATGGAATATGGTACTGGCCGGATGATTCGGACTTCTAGGGAAGTGAGAAAAGGGTGTCAACTCCGACCTTGCTTTGCATCACGAAGGAGTACAGTTCTAGCCGGAGGAATGAACGAAGAAAACGCTCGACCCCGACCTTATTCGTATGTCCAAGGGGGAGCACGTTATCAGTCGAGGGAGTTATGCTCCCAGGGAAGCGAGCCGCGGGGCGGCTTTCATAGATGTCAACTCAGACCTTATTCACATCCGGGGGAGTACGTTATCGATCGGAGGAATTATGCCTCTCGTGGAAATGAACCATGTGACGGTCAGACTAAATATATAGCGACTCGCCCCGTCTACGTTATGCATCTGGAGAAGTACGCCGTTTGGCCGGGGGAGTTAGATGATGGGGTCCTACCCCAAATGGGGCGTGCATCCGGGGGAGTACAAAGCTTGCTCTAGATATGAGGATAGGTGCTCCTGGAGGAACTGATAGCTTGGCCACTGGTGGACATCTCCCCGGAGGAATTTTACTTCTTACTTTGTGAGGCACTAGACAAGAAGCCATCTTGCCCCCTTTCATCGGGGTCATAAGTGAGGCTATAATCCTATGTGACCATGGGGATCGACATAGGAGAACGACATGGGCAAAGACACCGGCCCAAGAACAGAGGTGGCGCCGTTGGACGAATGAATAGATGTTCCCTGTGTTGCGGGGCGCTAACGCAAGGGGGAGTCGCTACTCGAATGCTGCTGGTGCTGAGTAGAGCGTTTTCCAAGGGCGTTACCTCGACTCTCTTACTGCCTGGACAGTCTTTGCATTGTGCATACGCGGATGTTTCTGGGTTTTGAGAACGTCCTTGTGACATTCCCCGAAGGGGAAGACATCAGGAAATTATCAGGAAGAGAAAGCCCGCGAGTCGACGACCTCAATTCATGTGGTGCCTGAGTGGCAAGCATGTCCTCGGGAGGAGCATACTGTTATCACACGGCTCGCTAGAGGGAACTGGCGGGGAAGACCCGAAGATCTGCGAGGCCTGAGCTCTAGAATCCTGAAGGGATAATGCCCCAGAGGGCTAGCAAGTCCGTGGGGGAGCATGCTCAGGGTGTGCACTGTCCTCGGAGGGAGCTGGCGCAGGACGAGCCACGGGGCCTGTTGGACTGGAGTCCTGAATTCCCGTGGAAATAGTGCCCCGGAGGACAAGCAAGTCCACGGGGGAGCATGCTAAGAAAAGGGGGATTGGGAAGAACGTATGCAGATTAGGAACTAGAAAACAAGGTTGCGTATACGAGGAAGGTTGTAAATACGATAAGGGAGATGAATTACTGTTGCTCGTGCGGAGCGAGTGCGTAATCACGTAGGCAGGAAACTACATGGCAGTCGCAAGCAGGAAATCGTGCAAGCGAGAAATCAGTCAATCATGCAAGTAAGAAGTCAAACAATCATGCAAGCAAGAAACTAAACAGTCATGCAAGCAAGAAATCAAACAATCATGCAAGCAAGAAATCAAACATTCATGCAAGCAAGAAATCAAACAATCCTGCAAGAAAGAAATCAAACAATCATGCAAGCAAGAATGCAACTTTGGGGGCTAGGATTGTTCTAGGGACGGCCACATTTCGTCCACGGTTGCGGGTTCCATAAAACCTGCCGTGGAGCTCGAAATTCCAGGACGGTTATGTTTGACTCATGCACGTGGCTCTCGTGCAACCCGCCCCGAGGCCAATCTGGCCCGGGAGCGAGTGGCGGTTTTCCTGTAAGGGCACGAATTTGATACCATCGCGACTGTTCGTGAGTCTATTTTTCTTAGGTTTTGGTGGGACCAATGGCCTTTGTTTCAGCCTCTTTCTGTAATCCTTCGATGCTGGTGAGTACAGTCCACGTGGTGGGCCTTTGGTGGTTTGAAACGCAGCGCGTCACGTCGCGCAGCGTGCCCCACTTCTCAAAATCCGCCGGTTGCTTTTTCTGCTACAACGGGTTGCCTTTCTCTCTCCTCATTAAATGCGCGTCACTTTCCATGCCCGACTCGAGAGACTAACAATTATGAAACTGCCACTGACTTTTGGTTTTCCCCAACCGACGCAATTCCTCTCGCGTGTCACTTTGATTTCTTCTTCTTCTGTAAAACCGGGAAGTCTGCACTTCTCTGGTTTGATTCCATTTTCGAAGAGAACCGCAGATTTTCTGCTATACATCCCTCTTCTCGTTCAGTTGAGATGTCGGTTTCAAGTTCATCGTCTGGCGAGTGGCATGCTCGCTTCTCGTGGTCCTGGGTTGAAGTTGAGGGCATCGCTCGTACGCCTTCGATCCCTTACGACCCTCCTTGGAGAGGGTCCTGTCGGTGAGCCCCCCTAACTCTTCCGGGCTTGGTGCCATCTTCACCGCGGAGGGAGATCCGGCGGACCGCCTGCCGCAATACTGCATCGCGATCCATGAAAACTACATCTTGTACGGCTTATGGGGCAGCCTTCCCGTAATGGTGGTCGGCATCTGCAGCTTCGTCAGCATCTGCCCCAGCCAGTTTTACCCATCGGCGTGGGGCCTCCTCTGCGCTTACCAAGTCTTATCGGACCTGTATGGGATCCACATACATGGATCCACATATCTTACCAGCTCTGTAATATGACCGTTGTCGCCCTATGTTATACTCTGCACACCAGAGACAGGTGTGTTGCCCCCATTCTTGGGGACCGCTCGGGGAGCCATGACTGGCGCGAGCGGTATTTCTTATGGACGGTGCCATTGGATGTCAACGTTTAACTCATTTGGCGTCCACGGGGTATGACTAGTTACTGCCGTTTTCTTTTTAAGTTTAATCTGGCCGTCAAAACAGTCTTTTAACCGCTACTTTCTGTTTTGTCAGGCTCTCCGGCGACATCGGCTTTCGAACAGGTCGAGTTTTGCCGGCTGCTCGTGCTAGATGAACAGTTTAGGTCGTTCGACTTTCTGCTCTCGTCGACGAGTATCGGGACCGGATTGAGGAGATCTGGGATCTCTATGCCCCTTGAAGGTTTATGCGGCATACCCGGAGGACGCTCGTCCAGACGCCGCGCCAGAGACCTCGAGCTAACTCCTCTGAAGGGGAAGCTTCGTCCCGAATTCTGCGCCGGAGGCGTCTTACCGGATCTCCCGTGGTGAGGGCGACATGATCTCCCAATCCTTCTGCCGTCCGTCTTGGACTCACCTCTTCGGAGTCTAACTCATCCTCCAGCAGTGGGGCCCTGAGGGAGGCTGATGCCCCCGAGTACTTGGGGACCGTCGAGAGGTCCAGGTCTGCGCGAGCTGCTACTCCGGTTCCTGCTGCGCCGGGCTCGCTGAAGGCGATGAACGTCTCTTCGGAATCAGAGCCAATATTCATACCTCCTCATCCGACCGCTCCCTCGACCCACGAGCTCACCGGATGGATGTTGACTGCTTCAGAGCTCACGCACTCACTAGACACAGTAAGTTTCTTCTTTTAGGGCTTCGTGTCTTCTTCGTTTTTTAGTTTTTCGTCTCTCACTGCTGCTTCGCTTTTGGCAGAGCTGACGCTCGCTCGAAACTCGCTCGACAAGCTGGAACACGAGCTCAAAGCGGCCGAGCATCATGAGTATGGCCTTGCTAACAGGGCTAGCGAGCTCCATGCCGAATTCTTAGTGACCCGGGACCAACTCGCTGAGGCCCAGACTTTCGCTCGAGGGGAAGATCTAAGCGCGGAGATGGAGCATCTATCCTTGGCGCTGACGGACAGCCAGCGGGGCCTGGAGGCTTGCAACTCGGAAGTCACTCCTTGACCGATAGCCTTCGTGCACAGACTGATAGGCTCTGCAGAGATCGTCTGCCTTGGTCCCTTTTGCTCCTTTTGGCCCAGCTAGCTTCCTTGATCATCCTCAAAGCTTCCCCAAGCTCCTTTTAGCTCCATAGGCACCTAAAAACATCCATAATGCAAGAAAAATGCAAAATATATTCTAAATGCAACCTAAGTCTAAAAAGAGAAGAAAATGGGACAAAAACTAAGGAAAACATGCAAAAGAGAACCAAAACATGTACTAAATGCAAGCCTAAATGGTGAAAATACAAGAGATATCAACACCCCCACACTTGCCTTTTGCTTGTCCTCAAGCAAATAAGAACAAATGAGAGAGTGAGGTTTGAAGGTGGGCATTCAGATCC
This sequence comes from Thlaspi arvense, assembly GCA_911865555.2. Classification (NCBI taxonomy): domain Eukaryota; kingdom Viridiplantae; phylum Streptophyta; class Magnoliopsida; order Brassicales; family Brassicaceae; genus Thlaspi; species Thlaspi arvense. The sequence goes on from OU466861.1 coordinate 14,422,364, forward strand.
AAAAGTGCAAAGGTAAAGAGATGGTATCAATGCTTAAGTGCCTAGTTGTGGGATGCAGACATAATCAGCTTTACTTCAAAGAACCTGACCATGCTCATCATGTTTCAAAATGATCCCAAATTTTAACCTTGGCAAATGCTCAAATTAACCAACTCTTTAACATTCAATTAAGTTCAGAACCATGGATCATGCTTATGCAAATCAAGTGAAGACATTTGGTTTAAAGGGTAAGGTTATGAGATAAAAATGGTCTCATTCTAGCAAAAGGGTTTTCAAACACAAGGGATCACTCAATGAAAAAGATTCCATCTTAGGCAAAATGCTAAAGGTAAAAGCACACTTATGCATGCAATTCAATGGTCCCTTCTACCCAAAGATGAATCCTAAGCACTTCTAAACCCAAAGTGAACCCTTAAGTCTACCCTTTTCCTAAACTCTATCCTTTACCCTTCTTCATGGCTGGGAAAACTTCTTTTCTTTGCTTCTGTGGTTGCTTCTTTTTGGTTGGGACTTGCTCTTCTTTGTTGCATTGGCACCTTTGGTGGATTGGCACCTTTGGTGGATTCCTCTTGGTCTGATTTTTCTTCTTTTGACCTTTCTAAGCTTTGTTGCTGGCGCCTTTCTTCTTTACACTTGGAACTTCTTCTTCCCTTTACTTAACCACAACTCTAGGCTGTTTCCCCTTTTCTACCATTTCAAACTTTTTCCTTTTCTTTCAAAACATATACACATGAAGTTCAAACCACTTACACTACCCTTTTAACCCAAAACTCCAATCCTAGAATCAAGCTCAAGATGCAAGCTGATATCTACAAGAGAGCTTATTGTTGCCAACCTTATTCCTAACACTTTTTTCCAAGACAAAATCGAAAATGTAATGCAAAGGCCTCACAGCTCTCAAGATAGTGTTGAGGCTCAAAAGGAGGTTTTGGTTAAGAATGTGGATTAACTGTCCCATAAGTATGAGGATCAGCTACTTGGATCAACAAGAGTGGCAGAAAAGAAAAAGATGATCCAAATATATATATGGTAGCCATGAAATCACTTTTCAATGCACAAGACATGATAATTAACAGTCCAAATTAAAGTTCAAGTTAATAGAATTGATTTTCAGAGAACAAAAGCTTTCAGTATGAGATGAGAAGACCAAATCTAGCAATCTAAGCATGGTACAGCCTTAACTCCATGGGCTGGCAATGGAAGACCCCTTGGAGCATCTTGACAACTTTGAGCAAGTTTGTGGGATGATCAAGATTAACGGCATATCCGAAGATGCTTTCAAGCTGCGTCTCTTTCATTTTTCTCTCGGAGACAAGGCTAGACATTGGGAGAAGACACTTCCACAAGGCACCATTACCTCTTGGGCTGAGTGTAAGAAGGCTTTCCTCTCAAAGTTCTTCTCTAGCACAAGAACAGCAAGGTTGAGAAGTGAGATCAGTGGCTTCACTCAAAGGCAAAATGAGACATTCAATGAAGCTATAGAGAGGTTGAAAGACTATACCATTCAGTGTCCTCACCACGGCTTCAGTGAAGAGACTCTCCTAAGCACTATATACCGCGGAGCATTGCCAAAGATCCGTATGCTACTTGATACGGCAAGCAAGGGCATTTTCCTTGGTCAGGATGTAGAAGAGGGCATGGAGCTAATTGAGAACTTGGCATTGAGTGACGGTAACTATGCTGAAGACTACGACTGGCACCGAGAGGATCTGAGCTAGAGTCTCACAAGAAAGAGCTTAAGTCCCTCCATGACAAGATAGACAAGCTTGTGCTTGCTAATCAGAAGCATGTTCACTTCGTGGGAGAAGCTGAAGATGTCTCCGAGGAACTAGAGCTGAGTCAAGAAGAAGCTAACTGGATTGCTGGTTAGAACTACAACAAGAATCAGGGTTATTCACAAGGCTACCAAGCGAACAACAATTTCTTTTACTGAAGCACAAATGTTGAGAACCCTAAAGACCAAGTGTACAACCCACCCCCCCCCCCCCCCCCCCCCCCCCCCCCCCCTCAGCAAGCAAAGCCCTTTGTACCTTATAACAAGGGTTTTCAAGCGAATAGTGGGTTTCAAGGGCAGAGACAAGGGAACTTTCAAGGTCAGTAGAAGCAGCAAGGCAAAAAAGGTTACACTCCTATGTTTCCTCCCGGCTTTGTTCCTCAACAACAAAAAATGCAACCGCAACAACAAGATCCGGTCCAAGCTATGTTTCAGCAGTAACTTCAAGGTCAAGCTTCCACTAATCAGAAGTTTTCCGAGATGAACAACCGCCTTGACTCCTCTCTTACTGACGTTTCCACTGAGATTACAAACCTGAACAACAAGATCAAGCAGTTAGAGAAGGGAAAAGCTACTACAAGAAGTCAAAGCAGCTTACCGGGCAAGTGTGAGCAGAATCCCAAGAAATACGCCAATGCCATTACACTAAGGAGTGGCAAAGAACTTCCACCGCGAGTTGCTCCTAAGACCAATGAGGACATTGTGGTTCAAGAAGGGGAGGATAAGCTTTCAGCTGATGAGGAGATCAACTTTGATAATGTATGGATTGAGAGACCAAGAAAGGATAAAGAGGTAGCTGTAGAGAAGAAGGTGGAACGAGCTGCTAAGGAGAAAGATATTTATGTGCCTCTACCGTATGTGCCTAAGCTTCCTTTTCCTGGCCGCTTCAAGAAACAACTTATAGAGAAGCATAGACACTTGTTTGAGAAGCATCTAAGGGATGTAGAGATCAAGCTTCCTCTTGTTGATTGCGTAGCTATGATGCCGAAGTGTGCTAAGTTCTTCAAAGACACTCTTACAAAGAAGAACAAGGAGAGTAAAGAAGTCTTGGTGCTTAGTGAAGAGTGTAGTGCCATCATTCACAAGGAGATTGTTCCTAAGAAACTAGGGGATCCAGGATCCTTCACCATTCCTTGTGCTTTGGGTCCACTGAAGTTCAAGAGCTGCTTATGCGATTTAGGTGCAAGTATCAATCTCATGCCCCATTCTATAGCAAAGAAGCTCGGTTTTACACGGTTCAAAGAGTGTATGATCTCCCTTGTGTTAGCATATAGAAGCGTGAGACTTCCAGTGGGTTTGCTAGAAGATCTTCTAGTGAGAATAAGCGATGTCAATGTACCAACTGACTTTGTTGTGCTTGAGATGGATGAAGAGCCTAAAGATCCGCTTATACTAGGAAGACCGTTCCTTGCAACCGCCGGAGCAATCATTGATGTCAAGAACGGGAAGATAGCTCTACACTTGGGCAAGGACATAAAGCTGGATTTTGATATCAACAAGGTCCTTAAGAAGCTGACCATAGAAGGGCAAGCATTCTACATAGAAACGTTGGATGCCTTGGCGGATGAATTGTTAGCAGAGCTTGCACAAGAAGATCGTTTGAAGCTGGCATTAACTAAGGAGAGAGGAGAATACGATTTCTTGGATCAGAGGACTCAGGAGTACGCTAATCTCCTTCACTCTAGAAAAGTTGTGTTAGAAGATGAAGGCGGATGCCTAGAGATAGATCAGGCAATCGAGAAGATCACTCGATCCAAGACAACGATCGACAAGAAGATCGAGAAGGCTGGTTGATCCAAGAAAGAGAACGATGAGAAGATCGAGAGAGGCCAATCGATCAGTTCAGAGAACGAGTCGGGGACTCGATCTCCTGCTCGATCCACATCAAATCGAGTAGGTGAATCGAGTAAAGTTACTCGATCCGGACCAGAACGAGTGGAAGATCGACTGGATGACTCGATATCAGAGGGGACAACGGTTCAAGAAAGCAGTCTTAAAGCGCATGACTCGGGGTCTAAGGAGGGAAGTGAGGACAGAGATGTCAACACAAGCCACGAGGAGGACTTGAGCGAGCTGCTAGCCCCAAAGGTGGACCTAAAGGAGCTCCCAAAAGGGCTAAGGTATGCTTTCTTAGGGCTTAATGATCCATACCCCGTGATTGTAAATGAGAACTTAAGTGATGATGAGTTGCACTCGCTCCTTAATGAGCTGAGAAAGTATAGGAAGGCCATTGGGTACTCTCTAAGTGACATCGATAGCCTTTCACCAATGCTTTGCACTCATAAGATTCACTTAGATAATGAGAACTCTTCTTCTATTGAACATCAAAGGCATTTAAACCCGAATTTGAAAGAGGTAGTTAAGAAAAAGATTCTTAAGTTGTTAGAGGCTGACGTGATCTATCCCATAAGTGGCAGCACGTGGGTTTCTCCTGTACACGTGGTGCCTAAGAAGGGAGGGATCACAGTCATTAAGAATGATAAAGATGAATTGATTCCTACTAGGACTATAACAGGTCACCGCATGTGTATAGACTATAGGAAGCTTAATTCTTCTACTAGAAAGATCATTTTCCTTTACCTTTTATTGATCAAATGATTGAGAGGCTTGCTAATCATCCTTACTATTGCTTTCTTGATGGATATAGCGGTTTCTTTCAAATACCAATCCATCCAAATGATCAAGAGAAGACGACCTTTACCTGCCCTTATGGCACCTTCGCATATCGAGGGATTCCATTCGGGTTGTGTGACGCACCGGCTACGTTTCAGCGGTGTATGGTGTCGATCTTCTCTGATCTTATAGAAAAGATGGTAGAAGTGTTTATGGATGACTTCTCGGTCTATGGTGCGTCCTTTTCTGCTTGTTTGTTTAATCTTTGCAAGGTACTAAAGCGTTGTGAGGAGACAAACTTGGTGCTCAACTGGGAGAAGCGTCACTTCATGGTGAAGGAAGGGATAGTACTTGCCCACAAGATATCAGAGAAGGGCATAGAGGTTGACAAAGCCAAGGTTGAAGTCATGATGAGTCTTGAGCCGCCGGTTAATGTCAAAGGAGTAAGGAGTTTCTTACGCCACGTGGGCTTCTACAAGAGATTCATAAAGGACTTCTCCAAGATAGCAAGGCCCCTCACACGGTTGTTATGCAAGGAAGCTGACTTTGTGATTGATGAGGATTGTCTTCATGCTTTCGTGACCATCAAGGAAGCACTTGTATCCGTGCCAATAGTACAAACACCGGACTGGACTCTACTGTTCGAGATCATGTGTGACGCGAGCGACTACGCCGTGGGAGCTGTTCTTGGTCAGAGGAAAGACAAGCGGTTGCATGTAATCTGCTATGCCAGCCGTACCTTGGATGACACGCAAGTCAGATATGCCACCACCGAGAAGGAGTTGCTGGCCGTTGTGTTTGCTTTTGAGAAGTTCAGGTCATACCTCGCAGGCTCTAAGGTTGTTGTCTACACAGATCATGCAGCTTTGAGGTACATCTATTCCAAGAAAGACACTAAACCGAGGCTTCTAAGGTGGATTCTCCTTCTACAATAGTTTGATATGGAGATCAAAGACAAGAAGGGGATAGAGAATGGTGTTGCTGATCACCTCTCTAGGATGAAAGTCAATGAAGCTTTGCCACTTGATGATTCACTTCCTGAAGAGCAGCTCATGATGATCACCACGGCGGTATGTGAGAAGCTTGAAGATAAGTTTGAAGAAGTTTTGAGTTTCAAGGAAGAAGACTTACCTTGGTATGCTGATATAGTAAACTACTTAGCTTGTGAAGAGGAGCCTACTCATCTTGATCATTATCACAAGAAGAAGTTCATGAGAGACATATCTCATAACTTTTGGGACGAGCCATACTTGTACAAGAGGGGCGTGGACAGCTTGTATAGGAGGTGTGTAACAAGGGAAGAAGCTCAGGACATACTTCTACATTGTCACGGCTCTTCATACGGCGGCATTTTGCTTCCTTCAAGACCGCTATAAAGGTGTTACAAGCGGGCTTTTGGTGGCCATCTATCTTCAAGGACGCTCACGAGTTTGTCAAGAGTTGTGAAGCGTGTCAAAGGGCAGGAAACATCACCAAGAGAAACGAGATGCCTCAGGTTCCTATCTTTGAAGTTGATGTCTTTGACGTATGGGGAATAGATTTTATGGGTCCATTCCCATCTTCTTACGGCAACAAGTTCATCTTGGTGGTGGTTGACTATGTATCTAAGTGGGTTGAGGCTATAGCTTCCCCAACAAACGATGCAAGAGTAGTGATCGAGCTCTTCAAGACCATCATATTCCCATGGTTTTGAGTCCCCAAGGTAGTAATCAGTGACGGTGGAAGCCATTTCATCAACAAGGTGTTTGAAAGCCTCTTAAGGAAGTATGGTGTGAAGCACAAGGTAACTACACCTTATCATCCTCAAACGAGTGGGCAAGTAGAGGTCTCTACAGGCAGATCAAGGCTATACTCGAGAAGACACCTTATCATCCTCAAACGAGTGGGCAATTACTATAAATTTTGTATATTTTACATGTATTTAGGATAGTTTCTGATGCAATCACCTTGCATATTAGGCTAGTTTGCACCATTTTAGGTTCTAGAGCAATTTTGCATTAGCATTCGCATGTTTCTTGCATTATGCATCATAGTCAGGTTGTTTTTGGACACTTTGGAGCTTTGGAGGATTCGTGGACGTGCTAAGGCTCGTGAGGAAGCTTATGGACGCTTGGAGAACTCAACCATTCAGCTAAGGACCCGAGATCGAGTAGCGGATCGAGCAAGGCAGGTCGATCTATGTGAGATCGACCAGAAGATCGAGTGCACCAAGTCGATTCAAGAGGAAGGATCGAGACCAAGATCGAGAGAGGAGATCAATCTGGAGTACGGACGTGAATGACGCCATGCAGACGAGAACCAGATCGAGCTTCCAACCCGATCATCACAGGATCATCACAGGATCGACTCAAAGATCGACCCCAAATCTCTCCCCCACACTTAAATTACACAGTCCCTTGTGTAATGAAAGCAATGAGAGAGAGAATCAAGAAAATATAATACAAAATTGAAAAAGATGCAATGGTATAGATAATGAGTTGGATGCGGTACATTTTTTAATAATTAGAGTGGTGGGAGGATCCAAATGTCTGAGGAGACTTGCTAGCCCTCCTCTTGTTCCTCCTCTCATAAACCTTTGTAAATGGTGCTGCTTCTTGTGGTGGAGCAACCCAGCCTGACCATAACCTCTCTGCTTGAGAAGAAGCCCCTTGTGTACCCCATTGCCATAATTCTTGAACTTCAAAGGGATTGGGAGTTGGCGCTTCTCAAGCTGATGGTACATGGGCCCTTGGCTCATATGATGAGGCCCATGGTTGTGCCCATGTTCCCCATAGATCACTAGGCTGTGCATGGAAGAAGTGTCTTCCATGGGGGTTCCATACAGCTTCTTCCTCTTCAGTTGGGTCAGATTGTGGCATTTGCTCTTCTTGATGAGAGGTGTGCTCATTAGTGTGGCTGTGATAGGAGGTTCCTGCTGATGTAGCTTTGTTTTTCTTCAACTTTCCCTTCACTATTGATATACTATATATTTTGTATATTTTGCATGCATTTAGGATAGTTTCTCATGCATTCACCTTGCATATTAGGCTAGTTTGCACCATTTTAGGTCCTAGAGCACTTTTGCATTAGCATTCACATGTTTCTTGCATTATGCATCATATTCAGGTTGTTTTTGGACACTTTGGAGCTTTGGAGGATTCGTGGACGTGCTAAGGCTCGTGAGGAAGCTTATGGACGCTTGGAGAACTCAACCATTCAGCTAAAGACCTGAGATCGAGTAGCGGATCGAGCAAGGCAGGTCGATCTGGGTGAGATCAACCAGAAGATCGAGTGCACCAAGTCGATTTAAGAGGAAGGATCGAGACCAAGATCGAGAGAGGAGATCGATCTGGAGTACAGACGTGAATGACGCCATGCAGATCGAGAGAGGAGATCGATCTGGAGTACAGACGTGAATGACGCCATGCAGATCGAGAACCAGATCGAGCTTCCAACCCGATCATCACAGGATCGACTCAAAGATCGACAAAAGCCATCCGATCCAAGACGAAGATCGAGCCCGAGATCGAGTGGCCCGAGTCGATCCCAGACGAACCTTATCCGTCCAGCTGTCTTTGGCGGCTAGCGAGGGGGGGACCAGCTAACGGTTTAGCCATTTTTAGCAAAAGCAGCCATCACCTTTATCTTATCTTCATTCTGTCTTTTCTGTTTTCTCTCTATGTTAGGCGATTCGCCATTGTAGAACACCTTAAGCTTTTTCAGTTTTTGAACCTTTGAATCTTTTAATATCAAGCAAGTTTTCCTTTTAATCTTTCGTTGATCATGCTTAGCTTATCGTTTATTGCTTTTGATTCGATCTTAAACATGAGTAGTGAGTAGTCCTTTCGGGTTTTGGGGTTGAGGTGATTCAAAAGGGTTGAAAGGGTTTAAAACTTTGTGTTTTCTTTGTTCTTCATACCTTCTCTTCTAGGATCTCGGGATCTTAAAGCCTAGAGAGCCCTGGAAAAGGTCTCTATGAACTAAAGGCTGTCTTACCTTGACGGGATTCAGATGTCCTGAAAAAACAGATCCTAGAGGCTAATCCTTCCTTTCCCACATGTCATGGTTGTTTAGGGGATTAGTTAGGTCAATATTTGAAATCTATGTTTTTTGCTCTTCGATCTCTTTTTCCACCAAACGCCATGGGTTTGGAGAAGAGATTGAGGAAGTGAACCATGCCACACGCCATGGATGGTTCTTGTTTTGTTTTCAAGGCCTAGAGAACCTCACAAAGTGAGTAGATCTAAATGTTTTCAAACCAAAGCTTAAACCTTTGAGACCCTTGAATATGACCCTCGACCCTGGACCCTTCTTTTTAGTGTTTTAAACCTCTGTTAATCATTCGCTTGCCATTTAGTTTGCATCCTGTTCGTTAGAAGTCATTTGCTTGAAGTTGTTTGTTAAATCGATCCATTCTGCTCGATCCAGTGCTCGATCCTGTTGTCGATTCACTGATCGATTTTAAGTTTTTAGTAGCTTTGCATTTTTTATCTTTTGCTTGTTCCTAGTGGTAGTTAATCCTCTTCCAGGGATTTTAAAATTGTTTTGCATTGCATTAGGTCGTTACACTTAGTTTTCCTTGAATTACCAATCATTTATCCATTTTGCTTAGATTTGCTCATTCCCTTGCATTCTTAGTGTACTTCCTGCTCCTAGGTGTGGATTGATACCTCACTTGCATGCTATACTACATCTCAGTGTTGCATTTGAGTTTTGATAACCTCTCCTGCTTGCATTGCTCAGTAAAAACCTGTTATCAACTATCTTCATAAGCCCCTTAATGGCTTTGTTTTGCCACTTACACCACTTCTGAAGTGCATTGATGTGCTCATGAGCCACCTTCAAAGAGCTTCCTTGGCTGGGTACTTTATAAGGTGTGAAGTGGAACTGATCAGCATTGTAGTTCGTCACTTCTTCTTCATCAAAGTCTTCTTCTTCATGGGTTTCTCCTTGGCCTTCAGCGCCAGCATCAGCATCTTCTTGGGTATTTTCTTCAGCTTCCTGTTCAATCTCTTCTGTGTCTCCTCCCTCATTATCTTCTTCTCTTTCTTTAGGGACAAGGCCGCCTTTGTAGAGCGCCTCTTCACTCAGATTGAAGCTGATGTTGCTCCTTGTGGTGAAGGAGGTGAGCCTTGGGTTAGGGAGAAGGACTCTTGCTGGCTCTTGGAGTTCATTGAGGAACATGTAAAAATGCTTGTCTTGAATACTCTTCTCAATGAAATGGCTTCTCTTCAGATAATCCATATCTATCCATGAGGGACCTAGAGCATCCTCAGCTGTTCCTCAAGGTCCACACCACTGGCCATGAGTCTGTCACAACTCCTCCAATGTGAAGTTATGGATTCTTCTCCCTTTTTCCTTTGTTTAGAACCCAGCTCTGATAGGTTAGCTGCTGCTCCATCAGTAATCTCACAAAGCATGAGAATTTTCTTGGTGGACCTATAAGTGTCCCATTTTTGCTGGTATCCACATTGTCATACAATCCATGTAGATGAAGTCTATCTCCTTGCCAGTTAGGTGTGTGGTTTCCTTCCTTGCAAAGAAACTATTTGCAAGCGCCTTGTGTGCATATCTAACTGCAGGATGCTTCAAATTTTGGTTTCTTGTGGCTCCAGCTTTGAATTCCCCAACTCCAATCATACTCCATAGCTTTGTGTACTGTGTTTAGCTGATAAAGAACTTGTTTCCTCTATGTGCATAAGACATCAGCCCAAGCTCTTGACAGAGGTCAAGGATGGTGATTGTAAACCTTTGCTTTCCAATTTTGAAGGAGATCCATCCATCATGGTTGGAGAGCTTACTCATTTCATAACTGAGGATCTTGAGAGTGGAAAGGAACTGATGAGTGAGGTGCTCATAGGAGGGAAGAGGCTTTGTCAACAGCTCGCTAAGCCCCATGTGCTCAAAGATGCACTTGCAGTCTTCATAGATCCCTAGCGCCTTCATTGTGGAGGTGCATGGGTACCTTGTGGGTTTGAAAGTGCACTGGTTGAAAGCCTCCATGAGTTCCCTAGCACTTGGCTCATGGTATGGGACTTCTTCCTCCACAGTTTTGTCCTTCTTTTTCTGCTTGGCGCCTTTATCCCTAACTGGTCTCTTTCCAGCAGCCTTAGATGATTGCTCAGCAGCAACGCCCTTTCCCTTGTCTCTCTTGCTCTTGGAGAAGTGGGTGCTTCCTCCTGATGTGCCTTTCCTTTGCTTCCAGCAGCTGTTTTTGTCTTCCCCATGGTACCTTCAAAAACAAAGCTTGAAGATAGGGTGAGTAAAAGAACAAAAGCTGAAAAACCAAATAACTGAAAGCTTTAAGAACAAAACTCTCTAAGCTAAGATAAGCTTAACAAGTCTTAAAAACAAGATTAAACTTTCAAAAGCAAGAGGAATTTAAAAGCTAACAGTTTAGACAAGCTAGAATTCATGAAAATAAAACAGTTATGCAACTGAATCTAGCAAGGTGGTTCCTAAGAAAAAGAGATGATGATGATGCAAAGGGATAGTAAACAAGCAAGAAATGAGATTTATGAACAGTAAACAAAGCTTAAACATCTAACTTGCTCACTTTAAACAAATCCATAATGCAAAACCAAAACACAACACTTAAAACTTATCAAAACTTGCTCTTAAAACTATAGATTAAGCAATTATAAACACATGCATTGATTAAGAGCAAAGAATGGATTGTTGAGGAAGCAAACCTTAATGAAGCTTCTGAGCACTTAGCGAAGATAAATAAAAGAGAGAAAGAGCTATGATTTTCGTGCTATAAGTGAGAGAAGTAGTGAAATGAAGTGTGAAGAGAAGAGGAGAAGATTGTTGGTTTAAATAGAGTGGAAAAGGGGGAACCAAAGGAATCAAAAGTTGGTGAGGGAACCAAAGGAATCTAAAGAGTGGGGGACAAGAACAAAAGTGCTCAGGAGCTCTGCAAGTGGCAGGAAGGATCCAATGTTTGAATTTAAACCTCCTTGGCTCCAAACCAAAGGAGGGAATTTTTTTTAAAAAATGAAGCAGTTACCTTGCGGGGCGTATCGGTTACATGTGTATCGATCACCAGTGATCGATAGCAATGACCGATGCCCTTCCTGTGAATCCCATCGGTCTCCATCTGATCGATACACTGACCGAAATATATCTGATGGATTTGTATCGACCAGTGTTTGATCGATAGGAATGGCCGATACGAATTTCACTTTCAGACTCCCTTCCCTATCGATGTGACTGGTGCAATCCGGCTTTACTGCTATCGATCACAAATGACCTATATAAATGACCGATATGGTCTGTATCGGTCTCGTCTTGACCGATACAGTTGATCGATAGCAGCCAGAAAGGACTTGTTCTTTGTCCATTAGAGACTTTCTCAATCCCCAATTCGAACTCTTGCTTCTATACACATTAACTAAGCATAAAAAGAAAAATAGAAAGCATAATATATACAAAAGGATACCATGGGACTACCTCCCAAGTGTGCTTGTTTAAAGTCACTAAGATTGACTTTGCTTACCTCTCTAGTGGAGGTGGTGAGAAGGAGTCTTGGAACTCCTTGGTGTTGCAGTGCTCACTTTGATCTTTCTGGTGACTCCATCAACCTTCAACACAGCAAAGGGTTTTGGTTTGTTCCTCTCTTTCATCTTGTAGTGGACTTCACCATTCTTAGAAACAAAGGGCTTCAAAACAACCCCATCTTCTTTGTCATCCAATAGAACTTCATTCATGCAATCAGAAACTCCCACTTTGAGGACCTCCTCTTCAATGGTATCAGCAAACAGCTTGGTTAATCAGCAACCATCAAAAATTTCACCAACATAGCCTTCAAACTCTGGCCAATGTTTCCCAAGCTTCTTCAACTTCTTGATGTCCATTGAGAAGGCTTGCTCATTTTCCAGCTTATTCCCCTTGGAGTCAAACCTTAGAACCTTCTTCTTGGTCAGTCTCAGCTCTATTGTGCATTCCTTGGCATCAAACACTGCTCCAGCTGAGGCTAAAAAAGCTCTTTTTAGAATGATAGCATTCTTTATATGTCCTTCCACATCAAGTACCAAGAAATGGTTACTCCTTCAATCATCATTGGTACATCCTTGAGATTCCCAAGTGGTGTCTTCACTGTCCCATCAGCTATAGTAAGGGACACATTACTCTCTTGAAGTTGAGTGTAGCCAAGAGCTTTATCAGTAGAGGATGGGAGAAGGTTGATACTTGCTCCAAGATCACAAAGACAGCTTTTGAAGGTTTGTCCCTTAACCTCGCATGGGAGAGTGAAATAACCTGGATCTCCAAGTTTCTTGACATTGAGCTCTTAAACCTCAGATGTTCCAGCTTTAACTCTTCGCTTCTTAAGCTCCTCTTGGCCATTCAAACCCTCATTTCCATTTGAGCAGCATAGAGGGTCTCATACTTCTGCACTAGCTGTTCCTGGAAAAGGGATAGTTGGTTGGTAAACAGGAAGGAACTCTTCAACTAAGAGTTGGCAATGGGGTCAAACAGTTCTTGGAAGTTTTGGGGGGGGGGGGGGGGGGGGGGGGGGGGAGTTCTTGGAAGTAAGTGATCGATATGCATATCAAGCTGGGGGCACAGGTGAGAAATCCTCCTTTTTTTTATGAACTCGCTATATCCTTGGTCTTTCCGACATAGATAAGAACAAAAAAACAAAAAACGAATATCGATAAATAATATGGTCAATTCTCCAATTTTTATTTTTTTCGTTTTCAAATTATAATAATTATGCGAGTATGGGAGGAATGAAAAAAATCAAATGGCGCAAACCTTTCACTGTTCTCGACAGTTTTGCAATCTCCAATGAGGAATTCGATAAACTAAATTCAAAAACTTTAGGAAAAACTCACCATAAATATCGCCTACAATAAAAACCGTCGAAAAATCAACATATCAGGATACATCTCGGCCTCTAACCCGAAAATATTATCTGGTCTATCGAGCCTAACATCATGTTTTTGTTTACTGATTATGTTACGTGAATTACATATAATAAGTAAACTAAATATTACAAATGATTCGTTTTGGAATACGAACTATAGTATCATTATGCATAATTAAAAGAGCATAAACATAATAAAACATAACAGACCACGTAACTCGCGTGCTAATTACAAAATACCTTACTTTGCTGCATGAACAATATCACCATTCACCGCCAATGGAATTTCACAAATCACCTGTCAATACTATAAATCATAAAATCGACTTACTAAGGGCCAGTTTAATTTATAACTCGTAAATATTTGTTGGATTGTTAAGCCCAATCTCATTTTTCTGCTCAATAGCCATAGAAATAATTAGACTCAAAGCAATACTTCGTTTACATTTATTAGACCTACAGGCCTAACACCTATCTATTATTTGTAGAAGTGTATTGGACTCCTTAACCCAACAATTTTTCTTCATGAAAATCACATGAATCTGCTAGAAAATCCACTCACAGAGGGCCAATTTAATATACAATTTACACAGACGTAACGAATTACAAGCCCAACTTGCTTGTCTTCTCGACAATCATATGGTTAATAATTAAAATCTATTAAAGGGCTCGTCTTAAAACGACGAAACAAAGGCACAAAATATATAAATCCGATAGCATACAATACAAACATAATTAAAATAAACTTAATTGTTCAAAAATAACACTTGTAGAAGGTCCGAGTAATAAAATAAATTCAGTGGAGACAACGACGACATCAGAGCCAGTACACGCCCGCCCCGTCACTGTATAATGCGGCAGTCGAGGCTACCACGACTGCATTGGAGTAGTTTCAGATTACTAACAAAACAAAAGCATAAACACCAAATGTGTACCAAAAGAAACAATTGATCATAAAAAACGGGAACTCACATCTCCTGAAACTCGCGGACATCATCATCGAGAGGGTTAAACATAAACTGGGAACTTGGATAATGAGACCGTAGGACAACAACCTTAGAGTCGGGACCTGGACAACAAAATATATTAATCATACTGTTGAAACAAAGAAAATCAACCAACACTCATTAGACTCAATTAGAAACCCAAAACAAAGCAGATCATTTTTTACTTATTATTATTACACACAACAATATACTTACCTTTGCCATCAGATACCATCCAGAACCTGAGAACACATACTACCAATTTGGCATCATTTTGCTCGTACACACGAACAAAGTGTCTAGCAATAGCTCCTCTCGCAATACACGCAACGACGCCATCCTTCCTATGACAACCACAACGACTATGAATATACCATAAAATAACAACAAAAATATTTTATGCAAAAATAATTTACAAATTACTAACCTCGCATCGCAAAGTTCAAAACGAACGTGACACAAGTCCTCCTCGTATGCATCATTGTTATTGTCCTGCAGAGTTCCCATCTTTAAAACCGTTTCCATTACATCTGTGACAAAACGTATTTCAAACACATTCAATCACGGTAACCAAACACTAAACAAATCTAATAATAGCAAGAAAAAAAAAATGTACCAATTAAAGATTGAGGCTGAAACTCCCTAGTACGAATATCGTGAATTCGCCGACAGAGAAGAAACAACCCAAGAGGTCCATCATCAAATCTCATAACCCTTGTTAAACGACTGAATTCGATCTTTTGACCGTAGTCGAACAAAACCACAGCTCCAGTCTTGCGTTTAACTTCAAAATTACAGAACTCATACCAAGATCCTTCCTTGAAGTAGTTCTCATAGATAAGCAACTCGCCTGTCCAAACAGTCACCGAGATTTGTGTTCGCTAGCCAAAAATAAAGATCAAAATCTAAATAAGCAACAAATCCTGAAATAAATTTTCACATGCAAACAGAAAATAGTAAATTGTTCCACTTATCTCTTTCCAAAAATTTACCTGAGCATCAGTAACTATCAGCTCCAATGTACGACCGAAGAAATTGACTTGTCTCCAAATTCGAAGAACCTTCACATGAACAGACCGCTGAACGAAGCCCTTTTTTTTATCTCAGAAAGAGAATCCATAGCGAAGAAAATAACACAGAGGCAAAGATCAAAAGGTACCCCCTGTTCTCTAACTATGGGTCCTCTCGAACGGCTAAGAAAAGAAAGTTCTGCAGCTTAAAGAACCCTAAAAGGCGATATATGGCAGTAAGCAATCTACTTTGGGAACAAATATTCTTTTAAAAATCATTGACATCTGTTCGCTTTCCAATTATTTGTCCATATCAAACTCGTTACAAGCCATATTGGGCCCAAGTAAACGAATAGCTAATTAATTCGACCCACAAGAATCCAATGAAAGTAAACAAACATCAATTATAAATAGACACGATGACAATCTACACTATCACTATCCAAATATTATTTAGATAATACATACGACAACGATTTTAATATCTTAGTATAATCTTAGATATCTGATATCGAACAGCGTGATATTCCTTACAATTCTGATTTAGAAATCCGTCTACAACGATTTCTGGATGGATAAGAATAATATACCGCATGATAGATCCCATTTCATTTTTTTGACTTAGAAGATGTCAACAATATACACTTATTATACGTATATACATCATTATCATGTAGTACACCCGCGCCCATTTTTATTTGGCCTCACTATATAACGAAATAATAATGTGTGATGATCCGCGCGACAATTGTTTCACCAAATCACACGTCTATGCAACTGATGCTTTCCTAATCATGTAGGCATCTTACGAAATCAATTCAATTTATGTAATGCTTGAAATAAGCATCAATTGTATATGAAACAAATAATGTAACCGTCATATTAATAACACAAATACAGTTATTCGAGAACTCTATATGTATATACATGCTTACATTTTAGTTTATTTTGTTTACAGAAATAGTTTATTTTATTGGCCCTAATTTTTGTAATTACGACGACCTTTTCAGAAATAGATACATATATAGATATATAATATCTTATACTATACCAAGAGGCATCATTTACCCTTTTCATTAATAGGTTCAATGAGAGTTCAAGATTTGAATGTGGGATACATCGTTTCGATATCATCAAAAACACTAATTATTCAAACTCTATAAATAATACATCATAGTGGAGATCAAACTGGCTCTTCTATAAAACTCTCCAACTTCTAGAAAACCTAATACTTGTTCTTCCTGTCTTTAAAACCGTCAAATTTGGTTTTTGATAAGGATGGATCTTTTGTTTCACAATATCAAGGATCTCAATCAATGGAGATCTAACTGGCACATCCGCGTCATGGTTTTGAAGTGTTGGGAATCCCATGCTCAAGGTGAAACCAAAGTCCTAAACTTCATTTTCGCTGATGAAGAGGTATATTTTATTTCATCATTTGTGATATTTTAGTTTACTTTTAATTATATGTCTGTCTAATTTACGGTTTAATATAATTTGGTAGGGTGATAAAATCCATGCTATATGTGATGATCTCCGAAACCAGCCCTATTATAGAACGAAACTAATCGTTGGAAAATGGTTTAAGTTACATCATCTTACGGTCTTTGAAAGTGAGACAGTTAATCATTTGGTCGATTGTAAGTGGAAAATCTGTCTACTCGATAACACAAATGTGAGGAAGGAGTATGACGTAACCGACGAACACTACATGAAATTCACAAGTTTCGATGATGTTATCAATGGAAGATTCAACCATGACGTACCAGTCCGTAAGTATTTTCTTTTTTTTTTGTTTCTAAGTTAGATATATCTGTGTAATTAATGATGAGTTAGCAGATTAAGTTTGTTTGCCTTATTTTCAGATGTCTTAGGTCGGATATCTATGCTTACGAATATTGCCAAAGTAAAAGATACTGACTTTGGCCCCATGTGTCCTGCCAACACATGCCAGCTCTCATTTGCTATTCAGAACACACAGTATGTTTAATTTAAAGTTAACGAATATATATTGATAATATTATTTTGGTATTTACCCTGAAGCATCTAAAGTGCACTATCTTTGTCAATATCTACGTTTACTTATGACAAAGGGATAAATCTAAGTTGTGTTGCTCATGGGAAACTTGCACTTGAAATTACTAAGAAATGGTGGAACTTCAACTCGAATAACATGGTTTGTGTCCTCGGTGATTTTCGTGTGGTCAAGGTTGGAGGTATGTTTACATTTAAATTTTGATGCTAATTTATTTTTTTAATCGGTACCATTTTATTTAGCAATTAACATATGATCCTTTTATATAGAACACGTTCAACTGGTGGATGCTGGAGAAGTATCGAAGGTTTTGTATGATCCAGACATTTCCGAGGCTAGAAGGTTGAAGCGTGCACTGTAAGTAGAATTAAGCTTAAACTGTGTTTTACCTTCTTATTCACGACTCTCCAAACCAACTATTTATATTGCTTTTGTTCATTCAGAAATGGCAACGACGAAGACTCTGACTAAGATATCTATTATGTTTCACAATTTCTCATTAAAAGAATTTTTTTAAAAAAATATATATATATATATATATATATATATTGTGTTCAACCTTAAATTTTGGATGGATGTTTGAAATAATTTTATATTTTCAACAATGAAGACCATAATTTATCCAGTTTAGTTCTTGCTATTATTTAAAAGTTTTATGTTAGAGGTGAAGGAGTATGCTTAGGAAACCGAAAAGTTAGAAAAATGTATTAGTTTATCGTCGATTTTGAGCCAAGCAAGAAGTAACACCAACATAATTTCAATTAGTATGCTAAGATACTATTTTTAAACATATTAAAAAAATATATATATAATCAGAATATCATTGAACAACCAAATAAAAAAAATAATTTATTAAAAGAACACATCACTATTACAAATCATAGACGGTATAAATACAAACCATAGGTAACATAATACAATAAAATGACATTAATCTCAACTGAATATCTACCAAAGAAAATGCGCCAGAAAATGCACTAGTAATCTCAATATTATTAGGTTACGAGTGCTAATGTAGAAAACTATTTTATCTTGAATTACAGCCATCACCACCACAACCACTTCTTCCAGAGCCACCATCACCTCTTCTGTAACCACCTCCTACACAGAAGCTGCCACCACTTTATCAATCTCCACCAAGGCCACTACCGCCTCCCCCAAACCTGTAATCTCCGCTATATATCCACCACCGTTTCCACCATGGTAATAAACCACCACCATCACCACAACGGTTTCTTCACCGCTGCTTCCTATTGGGATTCTTCCATTCCAGAAAAATCATTTGATCAATCCAAAACCGATCCTAAAAACAATAAAACAAAAGATATAAAATTAACAGCAAAAGGATCGGACACAATCAAAAAGTTAATACCAGTAGAATCACAAATTGACAGAACCAAAAATATATGATAAAAAAAACCCACAACATCAAGATATATATATATATACCTAAACAACCCATGAATCGACCTAATAGGGCTACCTATGATGGTTACAATACCAACCTACAAAATATAAACAAAACATTAAATCGATTGACCCAGTTAAGGGAGTACAAAATGAACACAAAACAAACTGTAAACAAATATAAAAACAATTATGCAATGCAAAGCTCACTTAATCCAAAACAACATGACACGATCGGATCTACAAACGATACATAAATAACAAATAAAATAAGAGACAACGGATAAGAAAACCACACTGAAATAATAAGCTATAATATCATTTACATAGAAATAAATTGTCCACCACCATACAACAACGATTCAAACGGCAACTGAACCTGCAAAAGAAAGAGACAAACGATAAAAAATCATTGGAACCGCAAAGATAATAACAAAACAGTATTCAATAACACATACCGTATATACCCAGACGTGGTTTTAAGAAATAACAACCTACAATAACTGAAGATAGATCAGTTCTATAGATCAAAAAAGGAAATTGAAGAAGACACTAGAAACGAAATCAAATCTGTAAATTGATAATTAAAATATATGAAGACACTAAAAGCATAACACTTAGAGCTAAAATATAAAATCACCGAGTACCAGCCAACACAATATATAGGATAGTAGATTAGGGTTCTCAATAACTGAATTAGGTTTAGCCCAAAAATTTAAATAAAACCAATGGCGAAGTAAGCGGAGAGCATTAGCCAATTAGGATTGGCTGCAAAATAGTTAGAATTAGTCAAAAATAAATCACATAATTTAATATTAAATACAGCCATTAAAGTCGATAAGAAGCCTAAAATAACAAAAAGACTTTACGCCATGGCGACTTTGGAGATTCCGGTGGAAACCTCTCGACATTGCTCTCTGAGAATAATACATGGCAGCGTGAGGTTGTGGAACTTTACCCTATGATCTCATCCTCGCTATCGGCGCCATAGTTATTCTGGAATCATAGATTCAGAGTCTTAATAGAGACAACAGAGAAATTAATGTGATTAACGGCTGTTTTAGTTTGTGATGAAGAGTACCTGTGATCTCAAACGATGAACTCATACCATTATCGCTTAACGAGTGCATCTGCTTGAAGAATACAAAACAAAGGAGAGATCATGTAAACAAATCACAACCAACACAATAATCGATTACAAAACACAAACACAGAAATTGGAAATACAAAAATTAAAATTAAACTAAAACATGAGAAAACAATCAAAACCGATATTATATAAAATATCGAGAGATAGCAAACCATATATATAGCTTACGGGATTAGGGTTTCTTTATTAGCTATGTTAGCTTTAACCACAAAATTGCAGTGGATGTGGTAATAATACCTAGCACGGAATTCACGAACATTAGGAACATTTGCATCGAATAGAAACTCACAATACTTCTTCATTGCGTAAACGCTTGTAGTGCCTATACGAAAACAAAATTCAGTAGATCAGAAGGTAACACATACGACTTATTCAAAATAAACAGACATAGCTTGGTACACTGTTACAATACCTGCGTATTCATTACTGATACACCACTACCTCAAAAAACAAAAACTTCTGTACCATGAAGTTGAGCCCATTGAAAAGCAAAATCTTTGGCCAGTTTTTCCAAAGCAACACATTTGATAACACGTTTTCTACAGAAGAAAACGTTCCAATAACCGAACCAATTGATACTATGATAACAAAATATACAATCTTCTCACATGTCATCGTGAAGTTCAAATGGAATAGCAGCGTAGTCTTCTTGTATCTTATTCTCATCAAAAATCTCAAGATCGCCGACGTTCACAAGAACACCAATCAAATCTAGGAAAAACAAATTAAAATTAAAATATCTGATTAGTCCGTTCAACTTAAATGATTATATTATTGATTATCATAAAACCTACCGATAGTATACGTGACATCAAGACGACCCCCAAGAACGTCCCAAAGTCAGCTAAAGACAGAAACAAATAGCCTCTATGCCCACCAACACCAATAAACGTGGTGTTTGTAACAAACTTTAACTTAAACGGATGTCTTGCCAAATGCGTCAAACCATTAGAAGTTTTAACCACAAACCCGCACAAGAGCTCCCATCGTTCTTCAACAAGCAGATCATCAAACAAATGAACCTATTTATTTCCAATCGAAGCTTGTATCTTCGACCCCTGTAAACATTATCCAAAACTCAATCCAGACACAAATACACCGTAGAAGATACAGGGGAAAAAATGACATGAAAATCAAATGAAAAAACTCACATGTATATCAACTAAGATCATCTTCAATTTAAGACGGCGATTCCTATCCCTCGCATGCCACTTCTTCAGTACTTTAATTTCAATACAAGGATTGACAATCAAATTATCTAACTCGGATACTTTAACGATGGTCCGCATCATAGCACAAAGACGGAAAACAAAGAGCTCAAAGAAGATAAAAGTTTATAAAAGATTCTTCTATCTACGTGCCCCGCGAGGTAAGTGCTTCATTTTTCAAAAACATTTCCCTCCTTTGGTTTGGAGCCAAGGAGGTTTAAATTCAAACTTTGGATCCTTCCTACCACTTGCAGAGCTCCTGAGAACTTTTGTTATTGTCCCCCACTCTTTAGATTCCTTTGGTTTCCTCACCAACTTTTGATTCATTTGGTTCCCCCTTTTCCACTCTATTTAAACCAACAATCTTCTCCTCTTCTCTTCACACTTCATTTCACTACTTCTCTCACTTATAGCACGAAAATCTTTACTCTTTCTCTCTTTTATTTATCTTCTCTAAGTGCTCAGAAGCTTCATTAAGGTTTGCTTCCTCAACTATCCATTCTTTGCTCTTAATAAATGCATGTGTTTATAATTGCTTAATCTATGGTTTTAAGAGCAAGTTTTGATTAGTTTTAAGTGTTGTGTTTTGGTTTTGAATTGTGGATTTGTTTAAAGTGAGCAAGTTAGATGTTTAAGCTTTGTGTACTGTTCATAAATCTCATTTCTTGCTTGTTTACTATCCCTTTGCATCATCATCATCTATTTTGCTTAAGAACCACCTTGCTAGATTCACTTGCATAACTGTTTTATTTTCATGAATTCTAGCTTGTCTAAACCGTTAGCTTTTGAATTATTCTTGCTTTTTGAAAGTTTAATCTTGTTTTTAAGACTTTTTAAGCTTATCTTAGCCTAGAGAGTTTTCTACTTAAAGCTTTCAGTTATTTGGTTTTTCAGCTTTTGTTCTTTTACTCACCCTATCTTCAAGCTTTGTTCTTGAAGGTACCATGGGGAAGACAAAAACAGCTGCTGGAAGCAAAGGAAAGGCACATCAGGAGGAAGCACCCACTTCTCCAAGAGCAAGAAGAGACAAGGGAAAGGGCGCTGCTGCTGAGCAATCATCTAAGGCTGCTGGAAAGAGACCAGTTAGGGATAAAGGCTCCAAGCAGAAAAAGAAGGACAGAACTGTAGAGAAAGAAGTCACATACCATAAGCCAAGTGCTAGGGAACTCATGGAGGCTTTCAAGCCAACAAGGTCCCCTTGTGCTAGTACAATGAAGGCACTTGGGATCTACATGGACTGCAAGGCAGTGTTTGAGAACATGGAGCTTGAAGACCTCTTGATAAAACCGATCCCATCCTACCAACAATTGACATACCAGTTCCTCTCCACTCTCAAGGTGGTCTGGTATGAAGACAGTGAGCTCCCTAATGGAGATGGGTGGTTCTCTTTCCGAATTGGCAAGCAGAAGTTCACCCCAACCTTCCTGGCTATCGCTAACGCTCTTGATCTGAGGTCCTACATCAACAAGCAGAGAAGGTTCTACATTTCCATGAAGCAGCATGACATGCTGTGGGCGCTATTGGGACTGGGAAATACATTGCTGGAACAACAAGGAATCAGCACCTGAGGCATCCTGCTGTGAGATATGCTCACAAGGCACTTGCAAACACACTCTTTGCAAGGAAGGAGACAACATATCTTACGGGAAAGGAGATAGATCTGATATACCAAGGGGTGTATGATCTTGTGGGCACCAGCGAAGATGAGAGACCTCTCCAGGCACCGAAAAGATATCCATGTTATGTGTCTATGCGGATGGAGCATCTTTATTCCTACCAGAGCTGGGTTCTGAGTAAGGTGAAAAAGGAGAAAAGCACACAGATCCACATTAAGGGAGTTGTGACAGCTATTCTTATGGATAGTGGAGTAAACCTTGAGGGGCATGCAGATGATGCTCTTGAGCCATAATGGATTGATCTAGCCTATCTTAGGAGAAGCCACTTCTTTGAAAGGAGCATTGGTGGCAAGCATGTCTACAACTTCATCAAGGACTTCAGAACGCCAGCAAAAGTCCTTCTCCCTAATCCAAGGCTTACCTCCTTCACCACAAGGAGCAACATCAGTTTCAATCCAAGTGATGAGCAGCTCTACAAAGGCGGCACTGTTCCTGGAGAAAGAGAAGAGGATAGCGAGGAAGCAGAAGAAGAAGAGATTGAAGAAGAAAGAGGAGAAGAAGGTGAAGAAGAAGTCCAAGAAGATTCTTCAGCTGGCGCTGAAAACCAAGGGGAAGCACAAGAAGAAGAAGATGAGCTTGAATAAGAAGAAGTGTTGAGCTACAGTTCAAAGCAGTTCCATTTCAAACCTTATGGAGGCCCAAGCAAAAAAAGCTCTATGAAGTCTGCTCATGAACATATCAACACTCTCCAGAAATGGTGTAAATGGCAAGACAAAGCCATTAAGTGGTTGATGAAAATGGTTAAAGAGAAGTTCAAGAAAAACAAGGGTACATCACCAGGAACCTCCCATCAGAGCCATACTCATGAGCACACTTCTCATTAAGAAGAGCCTATGCAACAAGCTTACCCAACTGTAGAAGAGGAGGCTGTTTGGAACCCCCATGGAAGACATTCCTTTCATGCAGCCAAGTCATCAATGGGGGACATGGGCACAACCAAGGGCTTCATCATATGAGTCAAGGTCACATATTCCATCAGCATGGGAACCAACTCCCATCCCTTATGAGGTTCAACAGACTTGGCAATGGGGTCATCAAGGTACTTCATCTCAAGCTGAGCAGTTATGGTCAAGTTGGGTTCCCCCACCACAAGAAGCAGAGCTATCTTCAAGTACTTATGAGAGGAGGAACAAGAGGAGGGCTAGCATGTCTCCTTAGACATCTGGATCCTCCCACCACACCAATTATTAAGCAAGGTACCACATCCAACTCATTGTCTATACCATTGCATCTTTTTCAATTTTGTATTATATTTTGTTGCTTCTCTCTCTCATTGCTTTCATTACACAAGGGACTGTG
The DNA here is from genome assembly GCA_911865555.2 of Thlaspi arvense. Taxonomy (NCBI): domain Eukaryota; kingdom Viridiplantae; phylum Streptophyta; class Magnoliopsida; order Brassicales; family Brassicaceae; genus Thlaspi; species Thlaspi arvense. The sequence goes on from OU466861.1 coordinate 14,446,370, forward strand.
TAATTTAAGTGTAGGGGAGAAACTTGGGGTTTGACTTTGTGTTTTGTTTTCTTAGTTTTTCATTCTCTTTCACTTTTAGTCTCATGCATTCATATAAGGTATAGAAAAACACAAAAAATCGAAAAATTTGAAAAATTTTGCATTTTTTGCAAACCAAAAAGAAAGCATGTAGTTGCATTTCATTCTTTTAGGATTGAGTCTAGTGTTGACATATAGGTTGCATTGCATTTGCATAGGGCATTATGATGAAATTTCCTTGTAAAGTGCTTAGAGTTTAGAGATGATTTCAGTGCTTAAGTGGCTAGTTGTTTGATGGATCATAAGATTGCTAGAAGTTAAGGCTGAACCATGCTTAGATTGCTAGATTCGGTCTTCTCATCTCATACTGAAAGCTTTTGTTCTCTGAAATTCAACTCTATCAACTTGAACTTTAATTTGGACTGTTAATTATCATGTCTTGTGCATTGAAAAGTGATTTCATGGCTATCATATACATATTTAGATCATCTTTTTCCTTTCTACCACTCTTGTTGATCCAAGTAGCTGATCCTCATACTTATGGGACAGTTAATCCACACCCTTAACCAAAACATCCTTTTAAGCCTAAACACTATCTTGAGAGCTGTGAGGCTTTTGCATTACATTTTCGATTTTGTCTTGGCAAAAAGTGTTAGGAATAAGGCTGGCAACAATAATCTCCCTTGTGTTTGAAAACCCTCTTGCTAGAATGAGATCATTTTTATCTCATAACCTTACCCTTTAAACCAAATATCTTCACTTGATTTGTATAAGCATGATCCATGGTTCTGAACTTAATTGAATGTTAAAGAGTTGGTTGATTTGAGCATTTACCTAGGTTGAAATTTGGGATCATTTTGAAACATGATGAGCATGGCTAAGTTCTTTGAAATAAAGCTGATTATGTTTGCATCCCACAATTGGGCACTTAAGCATTGATACCATCTCTTTACCTTTACACTTTTGGATCTGAATGCCCACATTCAAACCTCACTCTCTCATTTGTTCTTATTTGCTTGAGGACAAGCAAAATGCAATTGTGGAGGTGTTGATATCTCTTGTATTTACACCACTTAGGCTTGCATTTAGTACATGTTTTGGTTCTCTTTTGTATGGTTTCCTTAGTTTTTATCCTATTTTCTTCTCCTTTTAGACTTAGGTTGCATTTAGGATATAGTTTGCATTTTTCTTGCATTATATATGTTTTTAGGTGTTTATGGAGCTAAAAGGAGCTTGGAGAAGCTTTGAGGATAATCCAGGAACCTAGCTGGGCCAAAAGGAGCAAAAGGGACCAAGGCAGACGATCTCTGCAGAGCCTATCGTTCTATGCACGGAGGCTATCGGTCAATGAGTGACCGATACAAGCCATATCGATCAAAGATATCAGTGAAGGAGTGACCGATACAAAGCATATCAATCAAAGCTATCGGTCAAGAAGTGACCGATACAAATGCACCGAGTATATTTCGGTCACCATATCGATCACCTTCCAGACCGATAGGATTCATATCGATCAAGCCCGATACAACTGACCGATAGGAACCCAGTCATAGCCTGTTTTATTTACACTTTTGCCATTACTCTAGGGCTTCCTTCTTCTGCCTATAAATAGCCCATTTTCTAGGATTTTCGAGAAGTCTTGTCAATTTACTGTTCTTAAGCATTTTCTTTGAGTTTGTAAAACAAATCTTTTGCTTTATTTAATATAAGTTTGTATTTGCCTTTAATCTTTCTTTAATCTCTCTTTTTATCATGATTAACATCTTTTCCTCTTGTGATTTGGTGTTAAACATGGCTATTAGTGAGTAGTTTGCTTAGGGTTTCTAGATGTGGTAGATTAGGGGAATTTGGGGCTTGATTAAAGTTTGTTTAGTGCTTCATTATATGAGTTCCTCTCTATTGATCTGTTCTTAAACTAGATTTGTCTTGATCACACTCATCTGGAATTTAGGCTTTCTCTTTTGCCCACCAAGTGTTTGATAAGGCTTTCAGAGTAATCTATTATTAGTGAGTAGTTTACTTCAGTTATTTGTCTTGATCATACTCATCCAATGTCAAAGCAATTTAGGCTTTCACAATATAGGTGATCGATATGGTGATCGATAGGAACTTCTGGTTGCAGATAGTGATGCTTGAACCGCCGTATCTTTTGAAATACTGATCGGATTGACCTGATTCAACCTCCGTTGGAAAGATTATTCGATCCTCTACAACTTCTATGAATAACGTGGAGGCTGAATCGCAATGGAAGACCTTAGTTTTGACCCATACATTTCATATCGATCTGCATATTGGACAGATTTCTCTCAGCTTTAGTCGATACAAGACTTTGGTGCAGCCTAAAACCCGTCATCTTGGCTATTATACTTGGTTCTTCATTTACTCATCATTCACCAGTCTCCAAATGTCTTCCTTGCTCCATTTAGACCTAAAAAAGACTCCAAACAATACAAAACATGCAAATGGCTAACCTAAAACCTATTATGTCTAATATGAATGCAAATGTGACAAAATATGATGAATGAATGCATGAAAGAGACCAAAAATAAACTAAATGCAAGCTAAAATATGGTAAATTATGAGGATATCATAACTCCTTGGGACGCCAAATAATATGGTTTGACATAAGGTAAGGTCGAGCTTTCCTTAAGTGGTCTTGATAATGCATATGTAGGTCCATTCATGCGATTTGGTGGTTTGGACGGTTTAGCTTGATCCTCTTCCAATTTAAACTGAACCAAGGGTGGTTTTTCTTGTATAATATGTCCTCCTTGGTCTATTGTATGCTGTTGTTTTGGTCATAAGTCCTTAATCTCCTTGTAAACAGTTTCAATTCCTCATTGCTCCTCATGTACATGTAAGACAGGTTCTGGTTTAGCTCCAGTGCAGCTTCTCTTGTTGGATTCGCCATGGCTGCTACTGATGTCCTCATCAGTTCTGCTCATTTCTTTTTTTAATGGCTGTTTGATTCAGGAGCTTTCTAACGACTTGATGACTGGGAAGGGTAATCTTTACAACAATCTATACATTCTCGAGAATACAATCATCTCATCATCATCTCTTGCTTCATTTTTCTGTGGATCTTTGTCAGTTGATGGAACTTTGTGGCATCAACATTTTAGGACATCCTTCTCTAGCTGTTATACAAAAACTTACGTATGCTTTATCATCTTTGAAGTCTCCTACTTCAGATATTTTGCAGTATCTTATTTGTCTTTTTGCAAAACAAAAGCATCTAATATATGTTTATTACAACCACTGAGCTTTGTAACCATTTGATTTGGTTCATATTTATATTTTGGGTGTTTTTAGTATTGAGTCTGGTGAATGTTTTAAATACTTTCTTACTTTGGTTGAAGATTGCACTCAAGTTACATGACTTTACATGTTAAAGAATAAAGGAGATGTTGTTACCCTTTTCTATCTTTTTCTCAAACTTGTTTCAAGTTAATATCAATCCAAAGTCAAAGCAATTAGATCTGATAATTCACCAGAATTAGACTTTACTGACTTGATCAAAGAACATGGAAGGATTCATTTTTTTTCTGTGCATACACTCTTTAACAATTTCAGTAGTTGAACGGAAACATCAACACATGTTAAATATGGCTAGATCTTTGTTGTTGCAATAATATGTGCATTTTTCATATTAGAATGACTGAAAACTTACTGCTACATTCTTGACTATTCGCATTCTTTCTCCTTTGGTTGATCAAAATCCCCATTTGATTTTTTTTTGGAAATTACATGATTATTCTTCGTTGAATAATTTTGATTGCTTTGTGCTATGTTTCAATTTTTCAGAAGGATCGTCACAAGTTTTTTTAGAGAGCTAGACCGTTTGTTTTTCGTAGCTGCCCATAAGGTTATAAAGGGCACAAATTTTTTGATCTAGAATCTCAATTCAACATTGATTTCTCTAAATGTGGTTTTTCATAAAACCAATTTTCATTCAAAACAAGTGATCTGTTTTTCTGAAGCTGCAGACATGTTTTCAAATACCATTTTACTATTACCTGCTTTTTTACAGTTTGTTTAATATATGTCATTTCATAATCCATCCACATCTCATCTATATGCCCATGCATCATCTTATTGATAACACTGATATTTTATCTATTTAAACTATTATTTCAATATCTATTTTAGGTGTTTTAACTCAGTTTTCAAAGATTTTTAAGCGGTTTTCGTATTTTCTACTTTCAAAACCCAAATTAAGAGTTTCAGACAATAAAAACAAGTTTTAGAGTCTTTTAGAGCAAAACAAGGTTTTGGACAATTTTAGACCGCCATAAGTATCAGATCAGATGAAAGCTTTTTACAAACAATCAACAGTTAAAATTTAGAGCAAAGATAGGCAGATGAGTCAAGAACCGCGGCGAAGTTGTTTCATCCAAATTCTGTGGTTAGATCTTAATTTGCATCAAAAACACTAGAGGCATGGCCAGCTGCCGCACCACGGAGGATCGCTCACAACTAACGGCCACGCCACGAGAACTCGGTGGCATAACGTATTCTTTCTTTTGACATTGAGTTCGGCCAACTTGAGGCCCATTCCCGACTCAAAGGCCGTTCTGTTAAGGCCCTTAAGCATTTTAAGGCCTGGTGGTTCTCCTAAATCAGAAGGCCTATTTCAAGACATGAAGACCTAAACCTAAAAGGGGACGTTATACAGCCACAGCAGCAGCCAGCAACCCATGACCAAAAAGAGAAGGAGAGGTGACCTAGAAGGGAGACTTCAACAGAGAAACCCATCGATCGCCTTGTTCTTCATTCTTTTATCTTTATTTTCGTTTACATTCATTTCTTAGATTTTCTGCTTTCATTTACTTTAAGGAAGAAGATATATTCTTCTATAACTCATTTGGAGAAGTCATATATCCCCCTTTGCACTACAATAAATCTTAGTTTTATTTATTTAAAGATGACCCTCGCTCTTATGAGCGAGTGCTCGTTGAGTTGGTGATAGGGCTCAGGTTTTACCCAAATAAAACTACTGCAAGTGCACAGCAAAAGCAGTTGTAGTACAAGGGGTATCGAAATCCCAAGAGAGTAATGCAGACACTATCGAATGTAGATTCGGATTAAGCTAAGCAAAATATGATGTATGTAATGCGAATGAATGAATAAAAGTAAGCAAACGATTGTGTGATATGATCTAAGTTCAAGAAGACTAAAAGCGCTAAGTCAGGGTAATTCGCAGGTTTGAATCCAAGAATGTATGATGCAGAAAATCAGGAATAATTAAGAACCGTTTTAAACATGAATCTCTAATGCATAACTAATCAATTCTCATTGTAAAAGTTATCTATGCCTAAATCACAGAGTTTCAAATCTCTTTGCAAACCCTAACAACCTAAGCATGCAGGAATGATCAGATTCAATTATTTACAAAACTCCAAAGCCGAATCTCTTTGCACTAAGTTGCTTTGCTCATCAAATACTAGTTCAAGTTATGAATAATGCTCTCACATATATTTAACAACCTATAATTTTCGGATTCCTAGATGATGTGTCTCAGAAATTCGATTTTAAAGCAAGCAGAGATGAAAAACCATGAGATATTCCTAACAGATAGCGATTCTACACTCTTTTCATCAACCTTTGAAAAACCCTAACTTAACTAGCAGATTACTCAGACATGATTATGAGATCACAAAACATAACTGAATAAAATTGCATTAAGAGAAAGAGTTAGAAATAAAGGGGGTTCGAAATCTTCTCAAAAGAGTACAGGATTTGTCTCCCCAAAAAGCTCTGAATAAATCTCTCTCTAAGCTCTCTGAATTCTCAAAAACTAAGATAATTGCCAACAATGGCTGAAAAACCTAATAAATAGAAGCTAAACACGATCTGGGGTCTTCATGTAAATAAAGGAAACTTTTGGGCCAATTCTGCAAATCTTCTTGATACTTTTAATAAAACAGACACGCTCCTTCCTTAATGGGTGACGAGCGTCACCAAAGGTGGTGACGAGCGTCACCATATGCGATACTTTTCTGCTTCGAGCTTGGTACTTCGTGGCTTCCACTCAGAATGCTCCAAAAGGTTCCAAAATCTCCAATTATGCTCCAGACATGCTATAACCTGTAAAGACTCTTCTAGGACTCTAAAAAGACCAAAAAGACTCAATAAAAAGGACTTATATCATGGTTAAAAACCATAAAAACCATGATATATCAACTCCCCCAGACTTAGCTTTTGCTTGCCTTCAAGCAAACATTAGACAAAGAATAAGGTCGAGGTTTGAAAACAAGAAACAGTCAGTCAGTCATCGGGAACACCACACTAGGTAGAGCTTTCGAATCCACATACCACATAGTCAACACAAGGTCAAATTTCAGTCTAATTATCACAACCTTAGCAAATCTTTCAAGTCCAGTCCAAACCCCTTCAAGAAATCCGAAATTTCTACTGTTAACTCCTTATTTTTTTATCTAAGTGTGAAATCTCATCAAGGCTCTATCATCTCAATCACTTTACAGATTTTTTTCTCTTCCTAACAACTGAACAAATCAATCTCAACACAGCTCTCCTATTTTCTCTTCCCTTAATCTTTTTCCTTACGATATTTTTGATTTTTCACTTCCTTTTCTCAACTTTTTCAGTCTAAGAAATGGTGCTACTCAATACTTGTGTTCCTTGTGAGGAGACAGGTTCTTGAGTGTGTTCACTACTGTTGTTCCTTGTGAGGAGACAGGGTTATGAATGCACCATTCTTTGGACTTAATCTTTTAAAAACTACATCAGGGAAGATCAAAGAGAGACTGTATTTTGACCTTATTTTCAGTGCTGAAATAGAGAATCAAGATCAATAAGAATCAATCACCAAGATAAGAAGTTTAAAGTTCATTAAGGTGGAGGTAACAGTAAATTTTCCAGATTCTCTAAGAACCTAAACCTTCATTGCTAGACTGATCTACCTATGACTTTCAACTTAGTGAGACTTGTAATCAACTACTGTGGCAATGGTTCTTATCAGCAAAAACATCCTATGGTTAGTTCCAAGAAAAACTGACAGTTTCAAAAATTTTGACTCAAGAAAAACAGGTTTTTGACTCAACTTTAAGACTCTATAAACATGACACAAAGCACACAACGTCAGTAACCACCTCCCCCAGACTTGAACAACACTGTCCCCAGTGTTATTAAGCCAAGAGTTGGTCAGAAAAATGAATGAGAAGTCGAAAAACCAAGTCAGAAAAGTGGTACCTCGCGTGGGATCGGGTGACGAGCGTCACCAGTCTGGTGACGAGCGTCACCACGACCAGTATTGCCCAAATCTTATGTCAGATGTTAATTAACGAAGTGTTTGCATGTGACTCGAAAGGTAGACGTTTTGAGCATTCAAACACATAATTAACAACATCCAAACATAGCAAAAATAACCTGGTTCAACAATCTCACAAAACATCATCAAAGAAACTGACAACTGACTCAAAGTAAACATAAAAATGACTCAAGAGAAAGAAAAAAAATATAAAAGGGAAAAACGAACAAGTAACCAGATAGTGAAGCCTCAATCCTCATCCTCGCAAGGCTCAGTGGTGTAGTGGGGGCGGACACAACCACAGTTGCTAAGTGTAGCAACAACATCCCATAGTCCCTCAAAGCTATCAATGACATACTCCTGAAAAGCAGCCATATCCATGGGTGTCTGTGGTCGTGGAGGACGCCTGAAAGCAGCAGAAGAACCACTCTGGCGTGTAGAAGGTCCAGCATTAGCAGCAGCAGCAGTAGAAGCAGAGGGGCCAGCTGTAGCAGCTCTAGCAGGGCGCAGAGTCAAGGGGCGCAGAAAAGTCTGTGCTGGCATGAAGAATAGCTGGCGTGGATCTCCCTGAATAGTAGTGAGGGCTCTCTGTGGCAACTTAATGCCAACATACTCTCCAAAAGTGGTAGTGAACGTCCAGACAACTCCAATCTTCATCCAAATGACATGGCGCAGATACTGGTCATCCATAAGTGATCTGTCACTGCGCAGACTGCAAGGAGTAACATCGATCTGGAAATGATGGAAGATTGGTGTCAACAAGCTGCCCACACTCTCAGTCTTCTCCCCTGGACTGGTGAATGGCTTGGTCTTCAAGGAGACCAGATGCTCAGCGAAAACAGCGCCCAAGTTGGCGCGAACCATACTATCAACAGGTATCAAATCATCCAGCATCTCATAAAGTCCATAGTAGAGGAGAATCAGCTCACTAACTCGAGTCTTGCTGGGCGCAGACTTGCACAGAATGGTATGACCAAAGAGGCGCAGAATGTACCTCAAAACCGGATGTCTAAACTCTGTCTGCGTGCTGGTCTTGCTATCATAGACTCCATTCCCGAACTTGGACCAGAATGTCCTCATATGGGTCCACTGAGAGGGAATGAGAACGCCTGTGGGATGGTCAGAGAAGCCATAGATCCCACAAAGCTCCATCAGACTGATCCGGTATCAAACTCCTCGGATCAGAAATGTCATAGTGCCTTCCTGCGCACGCTTCGCCAGCTCATTCGCGTAGTAGACGCGAACTGTAGAGAGAAACTGGCGGACCAAATCTGGGTACAGATCGTACTGCTGGAATGGCATAGTCCCCATCCCAATGCGCTCTAGAATCTGAACAACCTCCTCAAAGATCCCCATCTTCTGCAGAACTGCAGGATCCGCAAACCGAGTGGGGATAATCTTAACTCCCAGCCACGCATTGTAGAACAGCGTGTCATACTCATCCCACTCCTCCTGAATATCACGGAATACACAGGTATCCCGGGACACTTCTTGCTTCGGAGTCCCTGCCCAAGCCACTCCTGAGGCTATTTTCCGATCCTCTCGTTTGGGCCATGGAGGCCTGCAAACCCGGTGCTGACTGAAGGAATCTGTAGACCTTGTTGCAGTGCTGGAAGACGAGCTTTGTCTTGGTCGTTTCTCCTGTCGAGGCATCTTGCAGATCGTAAAAACTGAGTGGATATTCAGAAAGAGGAGCAAAATCCACACGGATTAGACTTTTGAATCACTCAATTTGGTTAAGAAAATCAGAAGTTATGAAATTCTCTACTTTGCTAAGTGTTCGGTTTTTTTAAAAAAAACAGGTGTGTTTGACGAAGAAGAAGAGAGAAGTGTTAATACCCGTGCTCGATCCTGACGGGTGACGAGCGTCACCATAAGGGTGACGATCGTCACCACTTTTTTTTTTTTTTTTTTTTTACTAATTAAATTTTAATTACTAATCCTAAGCACGAAAATAATAACTAAGTATTATATCTACAACTTACCAGTGGGTTGCCTCCCACTAAGCGCTTTTTTAAAGTCATTAGCTTGACTTTGGCTGGCTGTTTAGATAGTTGGTGCCTGATCCAGAGACACAATGTGTCCTGCTGGAATCTCTGCTTGTGCCCAGTAATGTTTCACCCTTTGTCCATTGACAGTGAACTCCTCTCCTTTGGAGTTAATCAGGACAATTGCACCATGTGGGCGAGCTTCTTTGACAGTGAAAGGACCTGACCATCGAGAGCGCAATTTACCAGGAAAAAGCTGTAAACGGGAGTTGTAGAGCAATACCTGGTCATTGGGCTCGAAATGCCTGGAGATGATCTTCTTATCATGATATGCCTTTGTCCTCTCCTTGTATAACTTGGAGTTTTCATAGGCGAGATATCTGATCTCATCCAGTTCATTGAGCTGAACCAAACGCCTTTCTGCAGCAGGTTTCAGATCGAAATTCAGCTTCTTGATGGCCCATTCTGCTTTGAACTCCAGCTCCACTGGTAGATGGCACGCCTTGCCATAGAGAAGGTGGAATGGAGTAGTCCCAAGTGGCGTTTTGTATGCAGTCCTGTAGGCCCATAATGCATCATCCAGCTTTGCAGACCAATCTTTCCTTGTCTTCCCAACTGTCTTTTCTAGAATCTGCTTGATCTGCCTGTTGGAAACCTCAACCTGTCCACTTGTTTGGGGGTGATAGGGCGTGGCCACTCTGTGCTGTACACCATACTTCTTCAACAGCTTGTCAAAAACCTTGTTAACAAAGTGAGAACCACCATCAGTTATGACAATTCGCGGGACACCAAATCTGGGGAAGATAATGGTCTTAAACAGCTTCAAAACCACTGCAGCATCATTAGTAGGACTAGCCAACACCTCTACCCACTTAGATACATAATCTACAACAACCAGAATGTATCTATTCCCATAAGAAGAGGGAAAAGGTCCCATGAAGTCAATACCCCAACAATCGAAAACTTCAACTTCCAGAATGAAGTTATGTGGCATCTCATGTCTCCTGCTGATTTTTCCTCTTCTCTGACAAGTATCACAGCTTGTGATGAAGGCTTGGGCATCTCTGAACATGGTAGGCCACCAAAATCCAGCCTGCAAAACCTTAGAGACAGTCTTGAATGTAGCAAAGTGTCCAGCATAGTCTGATCCATGACAGTGAAAGAGCACGTCCTGAACTTCTTCTTCTGCTAAGCATCTTCTGTAAATACCATCAGCACAATGCTTGTAGAGGTATGGCTCATCCCAATAGAATCTCCTTAGTTCTCTCAAGAACTTCTTCTTAGCATAGCCTTTAAAATCATGTGGTTCATCCTCTGCAGCAGGATAATTTGCAATATCAGCATACCAGGGTCTCTTTGGATCATGTAAAGCATAAACAGGCTCTTCAAAAGCCTTCCCCAAGCTTGCACAAATCGCAGATAAGTGTTGAGATTGGTGACGAGTGTCACCAATGTTGGTGACGAGCGTCACCTCTCTCGTATACTTTGGTCGCGACTGTTCTCGGTTGGTGACGAACGTCACCCTCCTGGTGTCGCTCGTCACTCCCCTGCAGTTTCGTGAAAACTGCAGGTTTTCAATACTTTCTTCCTGTTCTCTGGTTTCCACTAAGTAAACATTCTCTTCAGGCAAGAAGTCATTGATTGGAACACTGTCTTCGACCTGAATCCTTGATAAATGGTCAGCAACTCCATTCTCAACCCCTTTCTTGTCCTTCACTTCAATATCAAATTCCTGAAGAAGCAGGATCCATCTTAACAGCCTTGGTTTTGCATCTTTCTTCTGCATTAGGTACTTCAGTCCTGAATGGTCAGTATGAACCACGACCTTGGAGCCAACAAGATACTGCCTGAACTTCTCAAAAGCAAACACAACAGCTAATAATTCCTTCTCAGTTGTTGCATAATTCTTTTGAGCATCATCCAAAGGCCTACTTGCATAGTAGATGGCGTGGAGTTTCTTGTCTTTCCTCTGTCCCAGCACTGCTCCAACTGCAAAATCGCTGGCATCACACATTACCTCAAAAGGTAAGTTCCAATTTGGAGGTTGCACAACAGGGGCTGTAACCAAAGCCTGTTTGATCTGTTTAAAAGCGGATTTGCACTCCTCTGTGAACTCAAACTTCACATCCTTGCAGAGGAGAGCAGTAAGTGGGCGTGCTATCTTGCTAAAATCCTTGATGAATCTTCTGTAGAAGCCTGCATGACCCAGAAAACTCCTCACTGCTTTGACTGAATCAGGTGCTTGCAGACTTGTCATCACCTCAATTTTCGCCCTATCTACCTCTATACCGTCTCCTGAGACTCTGTGGCCAAGTACAATACCATCCTGCACCATAAAATGACACTTCTCCCAGTTTAAAACCAAGTGCTTCTCTTCACATCTTTGCAGAACTGCACACAGATTATCCAAACAGTTCTTGAAAGAGGACCCATAAACAGAGAAGTCATCCATGAACACCTCCATAAACTTCTCTATCATGTCTGTGAAAATTGACATCATGCATCTCTGGAAGGTCGCAGGAGCATTACACAGCCCAAAAGGCATTCTGCGATAGGCAAAAGTGCCATAAGGACAGGTAAAAGTGGTCTTCTCCTGATCATCTGGATGGATGGGGATCTGAAAGAAGCCTGAATACCCATCAAGGAAGCAGTAATACTTGTGATTCGCCAGCCTCTCTAGCATCTGATCGATGAAAGGTAGAGGAAAATGATCCTTCCTTGTTGCTGCATTCAGTTTCCTGTAGTCTATACACATCCTGTGTCCTGTCACAGTCCTGGTTGGAATCAGCTCATCCTTGTCATTCTTTACCACTGTGACACCTCCTTTCTTAGGCACCACGTGCACTGGACTCACCCAAGCACTGTCTGATATAGGATAGATGATACCAGCCTGCAACAACTTCATGATCTCTTTCTTGACCACATCCTGCAAATTCGGATTCAGCCTCCTCTGGTGCTCAACTGATGATTTCGACTCATCCTCCAAGTGTATTCTATGCATGCACAAGTCTGGGGAGATACCTGAAATGTCATCAAGAGAATAGCCAAGAGCTTTGCGAAATTTTCGCAGCTTACTTAGCAAAAGGGTGAGCTCTGCATTGTTCAATGAAGCATTAACAATAACAGGATAGGTGGAGTTTTCTCCCAGAAATGCGTACCTTAGCCCTGAAAGGAGCTGTTTAAGCTCAACTTTTGGTGCTTTTGCTGCAGACCAATCACTCATTGTGGCAGCTTTCGCAGATGTGGAGACAAGCTCATCCTGTGCAACCAGTTGCATCAGTTGTGCAGTAGCATCCATCATCTTTGTAGCCTGTTGCAGCAGCATCTAAATGCTCATACTCAGCTGTAGAAGTGGTCAACGCCCTTTCCAAGGGATCCTCTGAACTCATCTCATGGAAGATCTGATCAGCAATGTTTGTGAGAACATCAACATAAAAAGTCTGTCCATCTATGGTTGGCCTCTTCATCAGCTTGTCCATTTCGAATTTCATCACTAAATCGCCAACATTCAGCTCTATTCTACCCTTCCTGACGTCAATAATAGCTCCTGCAGTGGCTAAGAAGGGTCTGCCAAGAATCAAGGGGTCTTTGGGCTCTTCTCCATACTCTAGAACCACAAAATCAGTAGGGATCATACAATCTCCTATTTTGATAGGAACATCCTCTATAACTCCTTCAGGGACTCTAACTTATCTATCAGCTAGGACAAGAGATATCCTTGTAGCCTTAAAATCGGTCATCCCCAAACTCTTGGCAACAGAATGAGGCATGAGGTTCACACTAGAACCAAGATCACACAATGACCTCTCAAACTTGTCACTGAAGATGGTGCAGTCTAAAACAAAGCTTCCTGGGTCTGAAAGCTTCTCTGGAACTCTGTTCTGAATCACTGTACTGACCTGCTCGTTGATCATCATAGCTCCAACCTCAAGGCTCAAGTTATTGGTCACCATTCTCTTCACATACCTCCTTATAACAGGAGTGATCCTTACAGCATCAATCAATGGGATCTCTATTACCAACTTGTCCATGATAGCCTTGCATCTTGCATCTTCAAGCTCTTGCTTAGACTTCTTAGGATGCTTAGGATAGGGTATCTTGGGTTTATACACGGTCTCCTTAGCATTATCTGAAGTCTTAGGCGAAACTGAAGCATGTGGTGTCTGGTGACGAGCGTCACTGGATTGGTGGCGAGCGTCACTCACTTTGGACGAGTCGGGGTCGATTACTGGATATGGGTGACGAGCGTCACCCCCTTGGTGACGGTCGTCACCAATATGTGAAGAGTCGGGGTCGGGGTTGTGCTCGATGGGTGACGAGCGACACCCATTATTGGTGACGAGCGTCACCAAAGGTTCTTCAGCAAAATTTTCTTCATCTTCATACTCTTCCATACCCACGAAATTCCTTGAGGTTAAATCCTTCTGCAACACTGGTTGCAGGTTCTTTCCACTCCTCAATGTGATGGCATTCACATGGTGTTTGGGATTAGCATCAGTTCTTCCTGGAAGAAATCCTTCTTGCCTCTGAACAGCTCCTGCAGTTTGGGCAACTTGAACATCAAGCTTCTTCATATGAGAATTCAAACTCTCAATTTTTCCATTCAAGTCCTGATAGAGCGAATCTATCTTGCCATTGAAGTTCACAGTAAGCTTCTGCTGTCCTTCCAAGATCTGTTCTAACATTGCTTCTATTTTGTTCTCTTGTGGAGGTGCTGGTTGATAGGAAGTAGAACCATAGTTTTTGTAATTTCCGCTGTTCTGGAATGGTTTCTGATATTCTGTCTTCTGGAATGGGGGTCTAGGAGTGAAACCAGGCGTGCTCTGTCCTCCTGTAAGGGCGTTTTTCTGATTGTTGTTGTTGTATCCTCTGTTCCACTGCTGATTTCCATACCTTTGTCCCTGAAAACCACCAGAATTGATGAAATTTACATCCTCCTGCTCAACTTCCTCTGGAGCTTCGAAAGTTTCCACTTCTGCAGCAAAGTGAACTGACTTCTTTCCTACCAAAAAGCTGTGCATATCATCCAACTTAGCCTTAACTTCAGCAATCTGATTTCCATCAGCTACACCAGCTTGTTTCATTCTCTGAAAGTCTGCGTTTTTAGTGCTGTTGCTGCAGACCAAGTTCTCAATCAGTCTTATCGCCTCTTCTGGTCTATTGGTGTTGAAGTTCCCTGCACTTGCTGCATCAAGCGCCATCGGATATTTCCAGTCAATGCCTCTGAAGAAGATCCCAAGTAATTGCACCTGACTGAAACCATGATGAGGACAGTCCCTTTGATAAGACTTGAACCTGATCCAAGAGGCCATGAAAGCTTCAGTAGGGCCTTGTGTAAATGATGCAATTTTCGTCCTCATGTCCTCTGATCTTGCATCATCATAGAAATTATTCAGAAAAGCATTCTTGGTGTCCTCCCAAGTAGTTAATGAAGCAGGCTCCAGTTGCTTCAGCCAATATGCAGCTTCTCCTTCAAGAGAGTAAGGAAACAGCTTGCAGAACAGAAAGTCATTGCTAACCCCATTAGCTTTGACACTGGAAGCCAAGTCCTCAAATCTCTCTATGTGATCCATAGGATGCTCATGAGGTAAACCATGGAAGGGATGCTGACCAACCAGCTGATAGTAGACAGGTTTGACCTCAAAATCGTTCCTCTGGAAGGCAGGAGGTCGGATTGCAGCTCTGTTGGCATAGAACTGATCTGGTATGTTGTAGTCGCCTAGAGTCCTCGGAACAAAACGCCCAGCAGCGTTATTGACAGCAGCAGGGACTCCCACGTTCTCAGCCACTTGCTGAACCTGCTGTTCAACAATGACATTCCCCTCTTGATCAATTCTCTGCCCCTCTTCGTTCCTCCTGTTTCCTTCCCTGTCAACCAAGTGACCTTCTGCATCTTCAACCAAGATAAGTGGAGCGACCATTGTATATTGCTTCTTAGCTTTCCTGTTAGTTCTCTCCAACCTAGCAAGCTCGTCGATGCTCAAAGTCACAAGCTCCTTCTCTTTGTTGCTTCTGGTTCTGCGATTAGGCATACACCTGAAACAGGGACAAGGAAAAGTAGCTGAAAATCAGTAAACAAATAAAAACTTAGACAAAATCCTAATACTAAAAATCGATAGGCAGCTATTACTCCCCGGCAACGGCGCCAAAAACATGATAGGGCTCAGGTTTTACCCAAATAAAACTACTGCAAGTGCACAGCAAAAGCAGTTGTAGTACAAGGGGTATCGAAATCCCAAGAGAGTAATGCAGACTACACTATCGAATGTAGATTCGGATTAAGCTAAGCAAAATATGATGTATGTAATGCGAATGAATGAATAAAAGTAAGCAAACGATTGTGTGATATGATCTAAGTTCAAGAAGACTAAAAGCGCTAAGTCAGGGTAATTCGCAGGTTTGAATCCAAGAATGTATGATGCAGGAAATCAGGAATGATTAAGAACCATTTTAAACATGAATCTCTAATGCATAACTAATCAATTCTCATTGTAAAAGTTATCTATGCCTAAATCACAGAGTTTCAAATCTCTTTGCAAATCCTAACAACCTAAGCATGCAGGAATGATCATATTCAATTATTTACAAAACTCCTAAGCCAAATCTCTTTTCACTAAGTTGCTTTGCTCATCAAATACTAGTCCAGGTTATGAATAATGCTCTCACATATATTTAACAACCTATAATTTTCGGATTCCTAGATGATGTGTCTCAGAAATTCGATTTTAAAGCAAGCAGAGATGAAAAACCATGAGATATTCCTAACAGATAGCGATTCTACACTCTTTTCATCAACCTTTGAAAAACCCTAACTTAACTAGCAGATTACTCAGACATGATTATGAGATCACAAAACATAACTGAATAAAATTGCATTAAGAGAAAGAGTAAGAAATAAAGGGGGTTCGAAATCTTCTCAAAAGAGTACAGGATTTGTCTCCCCAAAAAGCTCTGAATAAATCTCTCTCTAAGCTCTCTGAATTCTCAAAAACTAAGATAATTGCCAACAATGGCTGATAAACCTAATAAATAGAAGCTAAACACGATCTGGGGTCTTCATGTAAATAAAGGAAACTTCTGGGCCAATTCTGCAAATCTTCTTGATACTTTTAATAAAACAGCCACGCTCCTTCCTTAATGGATGACGAGCGTCACCAAAGGTGGTGACGAGCGTCACCATATGCGATACTTTTCTGCTTCAAGCTTTGTACTTCGTGGCTTCCACTCAGAATGCTCCAAAAGGTTCCAAAATCTCCAATTATGCTCCAGACATGCTATAACCTGTAAAGACTTCTAGGACTCTAAAAAGACCAAAAAGACTCAATAAAAAGGACTTATATCATGGTTAAAAACCATAAAAACCATGATATATCAGTTGGGTATAAAAAGGGTTTTTGAAAAGAGTTTAATCATGGAACCGTTTCGTTAGGTTGATAGAATTTCATTTTATATTAGGTATCTGATGTAATACTCGAAGGGGAGTGTTACAGCGATCAGAGTGGGGGGCTTGGTGGAGATAACACACTGGCTTTGACGCTCTCTTGTGTTGGCTAAGGGAAGAGAATGATAGAACAAGGCGTGATGGTCACTCCTTGAGCCGAGGTGGGATCTGTCAAGCTGGCTATAACGCTCTCTCTTGAGGGATCAGATGAATGGAGTAATGAAGTGTATTGATGGCACCACAGAGAGAATGGATGGCTCTCTGATACAGCAAGCACTTACTCTTGTATGAATCACACGAACAAGAACAAAGCAAGAAACAAAGGCAAAGCGGCGGCTATTGCTTTTGGAAGAAAGTTCAGTCTTTACTGATAATGTAGGGTAAAAATCATACAACGCTGCAGGGGAGCTTTATAAACAGCTCGTCAGCTAGCCCTAAGGCCAAAATAAAAGCAATAAAACGACAACACAAAGGAAAAGTAAAAGCTACAAAACGACTAAGGCAAAAATACATGAAAAGGGAAAGTTCACTTAACTAAAAGAAATAAAAAGCTAAACTAATCCGACTCTCTTGTGGCTCAAACTGGTGATTCCCTGGTGTGTTGTGATGGTTAAGAACCATTGAGGCAAGCCTCAGTACCTGCACAAATCGTATAAATTGAGAAGACATGGTTTTGGCGCGCTTGATGCTTGTTTGGTATGTTGGTGAAAGTTGTGTGTTCTGGTGCCGTTGGGGCGAGTTTCTTGACGTTCTCTTCGTACTGATGAGTGTAGAATTCGAGCTGGTACGTGTCTTCATGAGCTTCTCCACGTTCGAGGCTTGACTCATCTTCTTGCTCCAATGACGCTCTTTCGGCTTCTATGCTTGTATCTGGTGAAGCTCGCGGCCCCGGTACAGCTTTGGTGGGTTTGTGGGTGTTCTGATCTCCATTTCCTGTCAAACATACATTCATACCTTGGTTCATGCTAGTACGGTCGTCTTTGAGGCTCATCTTGGCAAAGTCCTTGGTAATGTCTAGTTCGGGTGCAATGGGGTTCGGTTGGGGGCTAAGTATGTTTTCTACGTCCATGTTGGTAAGGAGTGATTGTATAGCCTCATTGAACCCTTCTCTTAGTCTCCTGGTCTTGGAACGTGTCATGGGCGAGCCGTTTACTGGTGGTACGGTGGTCTCTCCCAGCTCCTCTCGTCCTGGTACGTACGGTTGGTCATTGCTCCCGCCATCCTCTCGATCCGGTACAGTCAAACGGTACGTGTCCTCATCATTCCCTCCCCCTTGGTGAGGTTTTGTCCTCAAAACTGGATCATCTGCATCATAAGGAGATAAGTTAGTAACATTAAAGCTATGGGATATGTTAAACTCACCTGGAAGATCTAAACGGTATGCATTGGCATTGATCTTTTCTAGGACTTTGAAAGGCCCATCGCCTCGCGGTGCAAGCTTGGAACTCCTCTTTTGGGGAAATCCTTCTTGTCTCATAGCCAGACCCATTCTCCGGGCTCAAACGTCATTTCTCTTCGCTTCTTGTCAGCTTGCTTCTTGTAAGCTTCCGTCTTCTTCAAGATATTCTCTCGGACCCTCTCATGTAGCTTCCTAATGAATTCACCTTTCCCGAGACCATCTAGATTAACTTGCTCAACTTGGGGAATTGGCAAAAGATCAAGTGGGGTTAGTGGGTTAAAACCATAAACAACCTCAAATGGCGACATTTTAGTGGCGAAATGTACAGCTCGGTTGTAAGCAAACTCTATGAATGGCAAGCAATCAACCCATGTTTTTAAATTCTTGCCGAGTGTAACTCTAAGTCAAGAGGATAGAGTACGGTTTACCACTTCAGTCTGGCCATCAGTTTGGGGATGGCAAGTGGTGGAGAACAATAGCTTTGTACCAAGTTTCCTCCATAGAGTTCTCCAAAAGTGGCTTAGAAATTTTGTATCACGGTCAGATACAATGGTCCTCGGCAAGCCATGTAAGCGTACTACCTCCTTGAAAAACAAGTCAGCCATTTGCGTGGCATCATTCGTCTTGTCACATGGTATGAAATAAGCCATCTTTGAAAATCGGTCCACAACAACAAAGATTGAATCCTTGTGATTAATCTTGGGTAAACCTAAGACAAAATCCATAGACACATCCACCCATGGTGCGTTAGGAATAGGCAAAGGTAAATAAAGGTCGTGAGGGTGTAACCTGGACTTTGCTTTGTGGCAAGTGACACATCTAGAGCAATGTTTCTCAACATCTTTCTTTAAATGTGGCCAGTAGAAGTGATCAGTCACCATTGCCAATGTCTTGTTAACTCCAAAATGACTCATAAGACCTCCACCGTGTGCTTCTTTGAGTATCAAGTCCCTCATTGAACATTGTGGAATGCATAAGCGCTTGTCTTTGAATAAGAAGTCATCGTGTAAATAGAACGAAGTGAAAGCCCCTTTGCCGTGCTCCTGATATGCTTCTCTCAGCTCCGGGTCCTCTTTGTACAACTCCTTGATATGCTCAAACCCAAGTACCTTAGCCTCCATAGTTGATATCAAAGCAAATCTCCTTGACAGTGCGTCGGCTACTACATTCTCCTTGCCCTTCTTGTACTTGATCACATACGGGAATGTCTCTATAAACTCCAACCACTTAGCGTGTCTTCTCTTGAGTGATGTCTGCCCTCTCAAGTGCTTGAGTGTCTCGTGGTCAGTGTGTATGATGAACTCCTTGGATAACAAGTAATGCTGCCAAGTCTCTAAGGCTCTCACCAATGCATAGAGTTCTTTGTCGTACGTCGGGTAGTTCAGTGTAGCTCCACTGAGCTTCTCACTAAAGAAGGCTATTGGATTCTTTCTCTGATGTAACACAGCTCCTATGCCTAAGCCAGAAGCATCGCACTCCACCTCAAACACCTCGTCAAAGTCTGGTAAGGCTAGAACCGGCGCCTCGGTCAGTTTCTCCTTCACAGTGTTGAATGCGTTCTCTTGAGCTGATCCCCACGAGAATGGTGTATTCTTCTTGATCACGGCAGTGAGTGGTGCAGCTATGGTGCTAAAGTCTCTCACAAATCGGCGGTAGAAACTAGCTAACCCATGAAAACTCCTCACGTGACCGATTGTAGAAGGTGTAGGCCAATCTTTGATCGCCTTTATCTTCTCCTCATCAATTTGTAGTCCCTGTTTACTTACTACAAAACCTAAGAATACAATCTGATCAGTACAAAAGGTGCACTTCTTAAGGTTGACCTTCCTTTCAAAGTGATTTAAGCACTAGTTCAAGGTGTTTAAGATGATCAGCTAGGTTCTTACTATAAATAAGTATATCAACAAAATAAACAACTACGAATTTGCTTATATACGATCTAAGAACCTGGTTCATAAGCCTCATGAATGTACTTGGGGCATTGGTTAAGCCAAAAGGCATAACTAGCCACTCGTACAACCCTTGCTTAGTCTTAAACGCGGTTTTCCACTCGTCCCCTTCTCTCATTTGGACTTGGTGATAACCACTTTTAAGATCCACCTTTGAAAAGATTGTTGAACCGCTCAGCTCGTCTAACATGTCATCTAACCGCATGATAGGGTGGTGGTACTTGATGGTAATGTTGTTGATGGCTCGGCAGTCTACGCACATCCTCCACGTCCCGTCCTTCTTGGGAACCAGCAGCACCGGTACGGCACAAGGGCTAAGGCTCTCGTGGATGTAGCCCTTTTCCATGAGATCCCTAACTTGCTTCTCAAGTTCTTTGGTCTCCTCCGGATTCATTCTATAGGCCGGCTTGTTAGGTAAAGCTAAACCGGGTACAAGATCTATTTGGTGCTCTATGCCTCGTAGAGGGGGCAATCCTGGAGGTATCTCCTCGGGAAACACGTCTTGAAAGCGGTTTAGCACGTCTTGTACTTCTGGTGGAACCTCTAAATCACCTAGACCTGCGCTTAGACATTCTTTGAAATACATTAGTAGCACGGTGCCCTTGGCACTCATGGTTTTAGATATGTCATTAGCTGATAGATAGAGACTAGCTTTACTTACCTCAACCTCCTTAGACATGTGTTTTTGTAACTCATGTACTTCGGCTGGACTAAGTGGGGCAAGAGTGAACTTACGGTCTTTATGCATGAAGACATACTGGTTGGTACGTCCGTTGTGGCTGGCGGCTCGGTCAAATTGCCATGGTCTCCCAAGCAGTAGATTTCCCGCTTGCATTGGTACCACGTCGCATACGACCTCGTCTAAGTGCTTTCCCACGCTGAATGGCACAACGACTTGCTCCGAGATTTTAAGCTCGGTTTGATCATTTAGCCACCTTAGCTTGTATGGTCGTGGATGTTTGATCTTCTCAAGACCTAACCTGTCCACCATATACTTGCTAGCTACATTAGTACAAGATCCACCGTCTATAATAAGGTTACATACCTTTCCTTGGATTGTACATCTCGTGTGAAAGATGTTCTCTCTTTGTTCTTTCTCCTCGGGGTTAACTAGTACGCTAAGCACCCGCCTTGTAACTAGAAGGTCTCCTCGGTCAGGATATTGAATGTCACCCTCCTCACCATCCGACTCCTCTTCTAGCTTATCTTGTGATTCATACTCGCCGCTAGGGGTGAGAATCATCACACGATTGTTGGGGCACTCCCTTGATATGTGTCCCCTGCCTTGACACTTAAAACATGTTATGTCTCTAGATCTTTGATTAGTGTTAGGGAACTTACCTTGCTCCGTTCGGTTGAATTTAGGGAGCTCCGTGGTTTTGCTCTTGAAGTGAGAGTCAATTTCTATCCCCTTTCCCTTATCCAAGGGTTTAGAGCTGCTTGCTGCCCACGGCTGGCTAGGTTTGTTGCGGTTGAAGTGGGGACTCTTGCGTTTGATCTGCTGTGCCACTTGTACTGAGAGGTGTAGTAGCTCATGCATTCCTCCATATTGCATTCGCTCCACTTTCTTGCTATCCTCTCTTGCAAACCGTCAAGGAATTGAGCCATTAGAGCCTCCTTGGACTCCTCTAACTCCAAAGAGTTCATCAGCTTCTCAAACTCTTCAAAGTACTCGTCCACGCTCCTTGCTCCCTGAGATAACTTACGAAAACGTTTTTGTAAGTCCCTATGGTAATGTTCAGGTACATACCTCTAGCGTAGCAGGAACTTCATGTCGCTCCATGTAGAGACTTGACCAAAACGTTGCCTTCTTCTCTCGGCTACGGTTCTATCCCACCATGCAAGTGCATTCTCCGTGAAGTTGGCGGCTGCTACGGCCACATTCTTACGCTCGGCGTATCCATAGCACTCGAATATGTGGTCCATACGTCTCTCCCAATCCAAGTATAGCTTGGGATTAGACTTTCCTGCAAAGATAGGAGGTGTTAGTTTGATATCATTGTTTGTATCTCTAACATTTACCTCGCGGTTCGGGTTTCTTTGTAGGGGGTCTTGTCTCCTCTGTCCTCGTCTCATGAGAGGATCATAGTTATCATCATCAGTGTCTTGTAACTCGTCTCCCGGGTCGATGGGTGGGACGGGAGCTCCTCGTACAGCCGCTCTCCTCGGCTGCATTTCAATCTGTTCGAGCCGAGCTCCAAACTCTTGGCGAATGGTACCCATCTGTTGGGTCATGTTTCTCATGTCCTCCCTCATGGCTGCTAGCACTTGGGCGAGATCAACTGGTGCATTGTTTGCTCCCTCGGTCATGTTGTTAAAACTGCTTAACCTTGCAACACTTAACAAACTTGTCAAGGCACCAACGAATTAACAACTAACAACGATTACTAACTAGTTTAATAATCAAGCAATATGATCAAAGACAACTAGCAACTCGCAAACACAAAAGGAAAACTTTTTATAGATTTTATGAAAGCACTAACAACTTAAACAAGGAAATGAAACAAGCAAAACAGATCTATTCTTTTTGGGTTTTTCTTTTTATAAATCTTGAAACATAAAAACTAGAGACGACAAGCAAGCGATTTTTATGGGTTTTTCAATATGTCATAAACAAAGAAACCAAACAACAATGGAAAAGAGTGAAACTAGCAACAGATCTATGAAAGTAAAAGGATAGGTAACCGAAGATAGAATCTTCGGCTCTGATACCAGATGATGTAATACTCGAAAGGGAGTGTTACAGCGATCAGGGTGGGGGGGCTTGGTGGAGACAACACACTGGTTTTGACGCTCTCTTGTGTTGGCTAAGGGATGCGAATGATAGAACAAGGCGTGATGGTCACTCCTTGAGCCGAGGTGGGATCTGTCAAGCTGGCTATAACGCTCTCTCTTGAGGGATCGGATGAATGGAGTAATTAAGTTGATTGATGGCACCACAGAGAGAATGGATGGCTCTCTGATACAGCAAGCACTTAGTCTTGCACGAATCACACGAACAAGAACAAAGCAAGAAATAAAGGCAAAGCGGCAGCTATTGCTTTTGGAAGAAAGTTCAGTCTTTATTGATAATGTAGGGTAAAAATCATACAACGCTGCAGGGGAGCTTTATAAACAGCTCGTCA
Source organism: Thlaspi arvense (assembly GCA_911865555.2). Classification (NCBI taxonomy): domain Eukaryota; kingdom Viridiplantae; phylum Streptophyta; class Magnoliopsida; order Brassicales; family Brassicaceae; genus Thlaspi; species Thlaspi arvense. The sequence goes on from OU466861.1 coordinate 14,469,560, forward strand.
GCTAGCCCTAAGGCCAAAATAAAAGCAATAAAATGACAACACAAAGGAAAAATAAAAGCTACAAAACGCCTAAGGCAAAAATACATGAAAAGGGAAAGTTCACTTAACTAAAAGAAATAAAAAGCTAAACTAATCCGACTCTCTTGTGGCTCGAACTGGTGATTCCCTGGCGTGTTGTGATGCTTAAGAACCATTGAGGCAAGCCTCAGTACCTGCACAAATTGTATAAATTAAGAATACCTGGTTTTGGCGCGCTTGATGCTTGTTTGGTACGTTGGTGAAAGTTGTGTGTTCTGGTGCCGTTGGGGCGAGTTTCTTGACGTTCTCTTCGTACTGATGAGTGTAGAAGTCGAGCTGGTACGTGTCTTCATGAGCTTCTCCACGTTCGAGGCTTGACTCATCTTCTTGCTCCAATGACGCTCTTTCGGCTTCTATGCTTGTATCTGGTGAAGCTCGCGGCCCCGGTACAGCTTTGGTGGGTTTGTGGGTGTTCTGATCTCCATTTCCTGTCAAACATACATTCATACCTTGGTTCATGCTAGTACGGTCGTCTTTGAGGCTCATCTTGGCAAAGTCCTCGGTAATGTCTAGTTCGGGTGCAATGGGGTTCGGTTGGGGGCTAAGTATGTTTTCTACGTCCATGTTGGAAAGGAGTGATTGTATAGCCTCATTGAACCCTTCTCTTAGTCTCCTGGTCTTGGAACGTGTCATGGGCGAGCCGTTTACTGGTGGTACGGTGGTCTCTCCCAGCTCCTCTCGTCCTGGTACGTACGGTTGGTCATTGCTCCCGCCATCCTCTCGATCCGGTACGGTCAAACGGTACGTGTCCTCATCAGTATCTTCATTTATTCTCATATTAACCAAGACCTATTGTTAATCTGATCACTTAGCAACTGATATTAGGATTGGTAGACTTTAACTTATATTCTATCATCTTGATCTAGGGTAAACGAGCGGATACTTTGTGAGGGGCTAACCTCATCACTTACGAAGTATGGAGTACTTATATACCGGCTCGTTCAACACATGTCCAATGTTGTTTCATAAGATGTGATCTGCATACTTATGGTATAGTCCGGATGTAGCTGGTTACCTCTACTAAAAGTAGGATGTTTCCATAATACTGTTTCAGTTTAAAGAACCTAAACTGTTTAATATATTGATTCCCCTTCTATCGTCTAACGTTCTGATTCATGAACCCTGGAGAATTTCTTAAGCTCAACGCCTTTTGTTGATTAATTTACAACTGTTTATTTTGCTTTGCTTACTCCCGCACTCTAAACCGTGATACAGACAACTCCCAAACCCTATTATTTGGTTTAGGGAAGTTAAAAAACTAGGATCTTTGCAAAAAAACAATCTTTGTGGATTCGATCCTCTAATATACTATTGTGATTGATGTGAACTTATAGTTGTTGATTAAGGGTAAAACTAGGAGTAAACGATACACCCCATCACTCAATCCTCTGTGCATGCATCATCTCATCCATATGTGCCTACTTTGACTCATTATCATCTGCAAACATATGCACAACCTAGTACCACAACAAATGCACAAGGTATTTGTGTGAGTTCTGAATCCAATTCTAGGCCAAAACTAGCAATTAAGACACCTAGCTATCATTTTAGTATCATTGTTCTCTTGTTCTCTTTTCTTCTTCAACTCCACCTACTCATACACCTACCAAGCCTATCACCACTCTCTATCCCTTATCACTGTTACTTCCTATGATCAATTTGCTCATTTTTTTCAATTCTATATACTCGCCAACTCTATCGAAATAGAACCCAAAACTTTTAAACCAACCATGACATCTGAAAATGGACTAAAGTTGTGAATGTGGAGCTTGATGCTCTCGAAATTCAACATAGTTGAGACATGCCTCCAGGAAAGAATGTTGTTGGCCATAAATGAGCCTTCACTATTAAATACATTGCGAATTGGTGTTGAAGGGTATAAGGCACGATTGGTTGTACAAGGATTCACCCAATAGGATGGTGTGGATTATATGGATACTTCCTCACCCGTGGCTAAGCTGACTAGTGTGAAGCTTTTTGGGGGCCTTGCTTCAATCAAAGGGTGAAAATTAATGAAAATGGATGTATTTAATGCCTTCCTACATGCAGATCTTGATGAAGAGATTTATACAAGTTTACTCTAAGAGTATACTCCAGTAGCAAACACGACTTTGTATCTTTATCAAGTTTGCCTATTGCACAAATCATATATGGCTTGAAGCGCAAACATCTCGCCAATGGTATAAGAGGTATATTACGTTTTCTTGGGTGCTAATTACATTATGTCCCCAGTAGATGATATTTATTTTTTTGGTCAAGATCACTTCTACATCATTTGTTGTGATGTTAGTGTATATTGATGATATAATGATCGCTAATAACAATGATGCTGTTCTTGTGAGCTCACCCAGACATCACATTCACTGTTCATCAACTGAGTCATTTCTTATTTGCTCCACCCATTACAAGTCTTCAGGCAGCTCACAAGGTTGTTAAGGTACATTGAAGCTAACCCTAGACAAGGTTTAATGTACTCCTTTGTTTCTGAATTGTGCTTGAATGACTTTATTAATGCTGACTGGACTACTTGTAAAGACACTAAACGTTTTTCCACTGGCTTCTACATTTATCTTGGTCATTTCCTCATTTCTTGGAACACTAAGAAGCAGACCATAGTCAGTAGAAGTAGCACAAAGGTAGAGTATCGTAGTTTAACTCACACTACATGTGAACTGATATGGTCGCAGCAGCTCCTTATGATTCTTTACATCATGGTTTTTTGTCTTGCCAAGTTATTTTGTGACAACAAATTTGTAATTCATATTGCCACCACTCCTGTATTTCAAGGACGCAAAAAGTATATAGAGATTGATTGCTATACGGTCAGAAATCAACTAAATTGAACTTCTGTATAATATCATTCGTTCTGATATAGAATTATATGAGGTATTGGATAATTTTCAAATTTATTAATTAGGTAATAATATTGCAAGATTTAGTGATTTTAAATTTTAATGGGATGAAACCAAAGATATCTTGTAAATTGATCAACTAAAACAAAATATATTTCAAAAAACCGTAAAAACCAAAATCCTAATTTATATTACAAAACCCCGTAAAAATCATTATATGCTAAAATTTTTACTTGAATCTCTTTCTTCAGTTATGTAAAAAAAACACTTAGTTACCATTTTAATTCTATATCATAATGTTTAACCAAAAATATTAACAATAGAACGTATGAGTTATTATAGTATAAAGGCAGATATACTATAATAACTCATTCGTTCTACTGTTGATATTTTTTGTTAAACGATATAATATATAATTGAAACAGTAACTAAGTGTTTTCACACAACTGAAAAGAGAGATTACGGGTTTTAGAATATAATAATTTTTACGGATTTTATTTTTTTTAATAAAAAAGATTTTGCCTTTTACGATTTTTTAAACATATCTTGTTTTAGTTAATCACATTACAACATATCTTTGGCTTCATCCCACTAAAATTTAAAACTATTAAATCTTGCAATATTCTTACCTAATTAATAAAAATAAATAATGAAAAAGATTTGGAAATTATCCAAGAATACTTCATGTAATTTAAGAGGTTAATATAACCAAAAACTAGTTTAAACTAAGTCGGTCTAAAGATTGTTAACAAGAAGCATAACACATGTCGCTATACAACTTATCGTTCTTTTTTTTTGAAAAAAATGTTAAATTTGTATTCAGCACAAAAAAAACATCTTTCTTTACAACATATGTGACTTTTTTTTTGAAATTAACCAGACTTAATTATTTAGCCACGAGTAAGGAACCAATAAGCTAGAGTCTCTTCGTGCATTTGATCCAGACGTCGAAATGATGATATTCGATCACGAATAGCCTTGTCGATGAGGTGTGTTAATCGCTGAGGTGGTGAAGGGGATTCATCGTGTCTTCTCTTGTTTCTCTCCCTCCAAACATGGCTAATTGTCGCTTGGAAAGCATATCGAAACAGGAAAGCCGTTGCAAGGGGTGATGTTAAATCCGATATAAGCTGAATGATTTGTTCCAAAGTGGAGACATACCTTCTTTGTAAGAGTCCTCGAGTGAGACTTTTCCAGATTTGGTTCGTGTAATCGCACACGAATAACAGGTGATTTCGAGATTCTGTTGCACTTGCGCAAAGAACACAATCCGATGGTGCTCTAGTGTTCCATAGTAACATGCGATCTCCAGTTGTTAATCGATTACGGATTGCAAGCCAGACCAGAAAAGAGAACTTAGAAGTGGCATGCTGAAACCAGATACCACTGTAGCAAGACATACTCTGTTTTCCATTCCGTATTTGTTCCCATACTTCACCAGAGATGAACTGCCGTTTAAACTCTCCATTCTTCATATGCCAGAGAAGGCAATCAGGCTCGTCCATGACTCTTTTAAGCTTCTGGTCATGGATGGTGGTTTCTATAGTGTTGAGGACAACGTTCATGTGCTTTCGGCGGGTGCGATGATCAAAAACCCAAGCAACAAATGCGTTAATAGAAATCCCCAAATCAATTATACCACGAGCACCTGTCAGATCAATCAGGCGCCCCAAAGGTGACCAGATATCATAACAGAAAGAAGTGGTGCAGCCGTCATGGACCTCTGCCTTATGGAATGTTTGAGCGAGTTCCCTTTGTTTCAGTAGTTTTCTCCACATCCAAGAACCCGTAGCTGGTTTGTATTTGACAGACCAAAAAGACTCTTGTTTGATAAGATACTCCTTCACCCAATCAATCCAAAGAGATTAAGGAGCAGAAAGTATCCGCCAAATCAGCTTGAGGTTGCTAACTTGGTTTACTTCTGTGAGAAGTCGTAACCCAAGTCCTCCCTTTGCTTTTGGACGGCAGACATCCACCCACGCTAGTTTTGATTTTTTTCGTACTCAATTATGGCCCAGACCACATAAAAGCAGCGCATAAGCTTTCAGTTTCTCAAATACAACCCTTCGGGAGCCTAAAAGAAGCCATCCAAAAGTTTGTTATACTTGCAATAACTGAACTTAAGAGTTGTAGACGGCCAGCATATGAGAGGAATCTGAATGTCCAGGAGGAAAATTTGGCTTATTTTCTCAATAAGCGGGGCGTAGTCAGCTTTTCTCAGCCGTTTGGTGAGGAGGGGTAGACCAAGGTATCTCACGGGTAAAGCTCCGATAGCAAATGGGAACTTTGAAGCAATCTCATGTCGCATACTATTCTTTACCCCTGCCAAATACAGAGTCGACTTCTGCAGACTAATTTGTAAACCCGATATCCTCGTAAAATCTTCCATTACATTAATCAAAGCTTCCAATGACCGCAGGGTACCGTCTGTGAAGACCATAAGATCGTCCGCGAAGCAGAGATGCGTTAACCTCAAGTTTTTGCACTTGGCGTGATATCCAAGTTACCTATCTTCTGCAGCATTATCTATAAGCTTTGATAATATGTGCATACTCATCACAAATATATAAGGGGAGAGAGCACACCCTTGTCGCAGACCACGCCTACTCTGAAAAAATCCAGCCAGCTCCCCATTAACTTGCACTGAGAAAGACGGCGTGGAAACACATATCATTATCCACTTGATAAATTTTTCCGGGAGACCCAAAGCAGTCATCATAGTTCTTAGAAAACTCCATTGGAGTGAATCAAAAGTTTTCGCAATATCGATCTTCATGGCAGAGCGAGAGGGACCAGCTGACTTGTGGTAATCTTTAACAAGTTCCGTGGCAAGCAGCACATTTTCCATGAGTAGTCTGCCCTTTACAAAAGCGGACTGGTTTGGGGTAATGAAATCGGGGAGGATATCTTTGAGTCGATTAGCCAGTATTTTTGAAATGACCTTGTAGATCACATTGCAGCAGGAGATGGGACGATAATCTTTCATCGTTGTTGCTTCCTCTTTCTTCGGTATCAATGCTAGTATTGTTGAGTTGATGCCCTTAGGTAGGAAGCCTTTACTGAAGAACGATTTGACTGCAGTAGTAAAATCTGATCCAATAACCCCTCAAGCGACTTTAAAAATTTCTGCTGTGTATCCATCAAGACCTGGGGATTTACTAGTGGGCATGGCGAATGGAACCTTGTGGATCTCCTCTGCAGTTACGTCTTTTATTAGTCTTGTGCAGTCTCCCTCCGTACAGCGATAGGCTAATAGAGTTTCCAGTGTGCTCTACGGTTACTCCTTCATAATCCTCCGAAATGTTTCTGAGAAATGCTCGGAAGAATCTCTCCGCCTCTTGCTTTACACCGTCCATTGTATTGATATTCTCTCCATTAGGTCCTTGAATCTCTCTGATTGCATTTCTGGATTTTCTGGTTGTTGCTGCATGGTGATAAGTTTTGTTGTTTCTATCCCCAACGTTTAGCCAATGTAATTTGGACTGTTGTTTGAGATTCTTTTCCTCCAGCTCTGCCACATGTGTCCATCTATCATAAGCATGTTTCTCTTCTACCATCACTAAGTCAGATGGAGTTGTCATGGTCACCTTTTGTTTATCACAAAGGATTTGAAAAGCCTCCTTTGCCTGTTTTTGTAAGTTTTCCAACTTCTCTTTTTGCAGCCCTCTCAGTTTTGGTTTGAGCCCTTTTAGTTTCTTTGAGAAGCGATAGATAGCAGATGTCGATTCAAATAATGCAGAGTAATTTGACCAGTAATCTTCAACCACTTTGCCAAAACCCTCCAGAGTTGTTAGAGCATTCACAAATTTAAAGGGTCTCCGAGCATGTCTCTCTTCCCCTTCAAGCATTATCCTACAACGCATGTGGTCTGAGCATCCTCCTGCCTCAAAGACACTGTATGACGTTGAATATGATTGCAACCATTGCTTACTGACCAAAACTCGATCTAGCTTTTTGCATATTAACCCCTCCTCCCGCTTGTTATTCCAGGTAAACCGCGGTCCATGAAAGTGCATGTCCGAAAAGGAGCAGTGTCTTGCTAAGTCCTGAAAGTCACGTGTCCCCTGAGAAATATGAGGGGAGAAATCATAAAGAGAGTGTTCATAACCAGCTAACACTTCATTGAAATCCCCCATGACCATCCAATTTTTATCTTGAAACTGTGCCGAATCGTGATGGTTTCTCAGCTCCTCCCATAGGAGCCTTCTCTCATCTTCTAGATTGAAGGCATAAACAAAAGAGCAGAAGAATTCTTCTTCTTTACCCTCCAGTGTTACTGATACAGTAATCACCTGACCACTTTTTTAACTGGAGTTAGACGGACTCCATTTCCCCACATCACCCATATACGTCCTAGGTGGCTGTGTTCGTAGTTATTTGGTAGAGACCAATCTTGAAAGACTGTTTGAAAGATCTGTTGTGCCTTATTTTCCTTGACTCTCATCTCTAATAAGCACCCGAACTGAAACCTATTTTCCTGCACCCACTTCTTCACTACAAAATGTTTCTCTGGCTTATTGAAGCCATAGACATTCCAGAAAAAAACCTGACATTAAGAGGATTTGGTGCGAGCGTTCCTACTCGAATCACCTGGGAGAATTCCTTTAGTGCTTTGAGCAACAGAGCCCATTAGATATTTGTGTGAAGATTTAGAGTCTCGTGGTAATAAAATATGGGTCTCCTCTTGTTTCCCCTGTTTCTTTTTTCCCCCTCTTTGACCCCTTTTTAATGTCTTTACTCTGCCGTTCTGGACTGCAGTGTTTTGTTTCTTGCTCCTCAGAAGGCTCTTTCAGATCTAAGGAGTCATGTTCCATGGTAGGGCCATCAACGTCAAGGATAGCAAAGCGAGATGGGGAAGAGAGATCTTCGTTTGGAACATCCCTTGTTTTCTTCTGTTTGCACTTCTTCCCTGGAGAAATATTTGTCCAAGCATTATCCTCACCTGTTTTCCCTATTTGTGTTTCACCCACAAAATCTTGAGTTTCCACTATCTCGCCCGGCTCCATTTCCGATTCAACTTCTGATTCGGAACTTGGGTCAGTTGCTGTAACCTCCTCTGAAGTTGCATGCTCTGTGATCCCCTGTTCCATACTCCGAGTCCCTAATGTCTGGGGTCGTTTCTCCACCACACCCTCCGGCTGAGTCTCTAGATTTTGAGTGACCTGCACCCCCAAGTCAGAGCTCTGTTTTTCTCTAGAAACAGAAACCTCAGCAGTTGTGACTCTCTGCTTTTTCAGACACTCTGTTTTCAAATGGCCCTATTTAGAACAAGTTTCGCAGCGTGGTGGAAGCCACGGATACATGTACTCAACGACTGCATCAATATTTTTGTCATGTGATTTAAATCGAAAAGACTTTGGAAGCTCCTTTGAGAGATCAACTTCAACGAAGACTCTTGTCTCGTCAAAGTTTTTGTATTGTTCAGTGTCTGGGTGAAGTCGTTTCGGTTCCCCCAATGGACTAGATAGGAAACCCAGACCATCCCATGAGAATATTCTTGGTGGAATATTTTTCAACACAACCCACATTAGCAGCATCGTAATCGCAGGCTGAGCCTCCGCCATGGGGGACCATTTGGAGATAATCATCAGAACATTTGCTATGTTCCACATACCGCGTCTAAGAATTCTTGTCCGTAAAGAGCTGTCTTTGATCCGAAATTTTACGGTTGTTGCATCAACTACGAAAACATCAATTCTGATTGCCTTGTTTCCCATAGACCATATTTTGTTTACTATGACATGTATTTTTGCTACGTGAGGAACAGGAGATAGAAATTTTCCGATGAGAAAATCCTCCTACAATGGAGTTGAGTTGTCAATTAGGCCATCAGGGATTTCCACGAACTGTGAGCCCTCTAGCTCTCCCATCATTATGACATGTTTCGACAGACTCGGCTTGTTTTGAACAATTGCAGACCATGTTTTCAGAGCCAGTTCTTGAGCCCCTCCACCTCCCCCCCCCCCCCCCCTGTCTACCGCTTCGTTTTAGAATCTCCTTCAGTTATCTCCAATGCCTCATCATTCTTCGGATCGCCCTCCATACCTTTAGAAACCGTAGTGCTAGTCAGAGAAACCCTTGCCGTAGGGCCAGTTATTTTCTCTTCCGGCGCACTCATCAGATCCAGCCGGCGGCCAGCCGCCGAGATTACCTTTCGCAAGTACAAACCCTAAAATCGCCTTTCCTATCGCTCTTGCCACGTGAGTTTAACTACCACATCAGTGAAATGCTAGTTATCTTCTTCTACAACTTATTGTTTGTGTATCGCCTTTCGTTACAACTTGTGATCGATATTCCTATAGCTTGTATAGATTGTAGACTGTAGACTTATCGTGTGTTTATTCTTGAGATAGTGAATTGCTGGTGATTCTTTCGCTAAAATATATAATCATTTATACTGAAATATCTGAACTCGCAAAGCACGTATGTTTTTCGTCCTATCTCGTGTTTTCGATTCCATTAACCCTATTATCAGCCATTCAAACTGTTTGATTGATCAGTGACTTTTAATTTCACCTCGTTTTATTATATAATTTTATTTTCATTGTGGCTGTGAATGAACTTCGAATGATAAAGTGACATTTGAACAACTGCTTAGGCTTTTTTGTTTTGTTTATACACTAGCGCATTGCATAGTAAGAACTAAGAACCATCAATAAGAGTACAAGAGAATAATACTATATATATATATATAATACTTATTGGAATTAATTAAGAGACCAGTATTATCAAATAAACAGCACATTGGACTAGAGAAACAGAACATTTGTTTTATTTTAAAAAAATCACGTTTGCCATACAAATAAAATATACTTTTACATCACGAGGTGTCTTATCGGTAATACTTGTGAAATTCAATAATGTGTGTGTGGTTTTATTTTTTAAGCACGTGTGTGATGAGGCCAGGGATATGTATATTTGTGAGATAATCTTCCCAATTAATGCCTTTTGGGTCGAAATCAAACATCGATCCTTTTGAATTTTTGCTCTCTGCTTTCTTTTGATTGGCACATAAGCTCTTAGTATTTCTATCGTCAAATCTGATAGAAAGAGAAATAGTATAGTGTAAATATACATTAAATATAAAAATTATAAACTTAAAATTGATCGTGTCACGACATAAAACGATGAATTTGAAGTTAATACGTAAAAAGAAAAAGAACTAATACGTACATGCCCTTGAAGAGTACGTAAGGCTCGTAAAGCTCTACCAGTCGCATCCCCAATTTGATCTTGCGGTTCTTGTCTCCGTATATATCTCCGTTTCTCCAAGGATATATTAGGTCAATTAATTTCAATAACTGATTGAAAAAAAATCATAAAATATAAATCAATACACACTATGAAGAAACAAAAAATCACTATGAGAAAAATATATATTTAACCAGGGGTATCATAAAATCGAACGACACACTAAACCTACAAGATCTATAGAAATTTAGGTTTCTTGCCAGTGTTGCCACTAAATGCGTTTAGTGTGGACATCCTGGCCTAAACCCACATGGCGAATCCTAATAACCATCGGAGTACCATCAAAATATCTAAATAGAAATTTCTACCATATTTAAAAATATATAACTATTTTGTATTGTATTTCAAACAATTGACTATTAGTACCTGTAGAGGTAGTTTGAAACGTATGGTCATGTAGAGGCTGAACGAAGCCATGGTTGATATGAGCCTCATTTTTGAGACGGCTATGAGCGAGCCATTGCGACTGCGCAAAGGGTTTTTGGTGAAATAATGAACCGCGATCTCATGAATGTCACCAAATGTCACTGGATTCTGGTGAGATGAACCCACATGGTACACCATGTAAATCCCTGAACCTCCGGCATGTGTAGCAGCAGCCGTGATCATCGCGTTTGCCACCATATCCACGGGTATCTGTAAAAAAATGTTATTCATATTGCATCACATTTAAAACTATAAAAAATCTGGAGCTAGCTAAATCTTACATTTTGATAAATGTTAAATTTGGGACCGATAAATAATTAGGGACATGTCTAGTGCGAAAATTTTACCATATCGCAGACTGAGTTCACATCGACAAGAAAACACTTGAGCACTCCTTTTCCGTATGCAATAATCACGCTATCTACAGTTCTGCATTCAAATATTGTTAATTGTGTGAACAATGGTATTACTAAAGATAAAAATTACTCTAAATACCTTGTGACAAATCTTCAAATATTTATAAAGTTTTGTTATGTTAATAACATATGTCTGTAAGACAAAGCGTGTTTAGGACCGGTTTAGACTTCAATGAATTTCAAGTATTTGCACAAAAAAAGGATTTTCTGTAAAACAAATCTTCCAAATGATTTTTTATTTTACAAGTTTAATACTTTACAAAAAATATAAATCAAATTCCCAAAATTTAAATTTAACCCGCAATATATTATATTACAGGTTAAATTCAACTTCAGGAGTTCCACCTGCAATTTTTGCAAGTTTATTTTACAAGTTAAGAGTAAACTTGCGGAAAACGCTTAGTTTTAACTTTTAGAATCAAAATTCATATTCCTATCTAATGGATATTTAAATCACCTTAGCCCTTCGATCCAACCAGGAAATGGTTCATAAAGAGTGCTTGTGATCATCGTGGGACGGATAATGACCAGAGGAAGATGTTCTCTATGGTTACCAAGAAGCATCTCTCCCATTGATTTGGTGAAAACATATGTGTTCGGCCATCCATGAAGTTTGGCCCTAATCATTAATATATATATACCAAATTATTTTTCTTCAAATCATGATTATTAAAATCTCAGAATTTGTTCCAGTCATCAACAATACTCACCTTTCCATTCCAAGTTCTTTCATGGAGAGATCAATCTCCTCTTCTGGACAATCTTGTTCATGGAGTTCTTTCAATCTTTGCTTCATCAGTTCCATTTCAAGGTTTATATCCAATTGAAGACCATTCTTACTACGAATCTCTTCCATTGCAAATGGTTTTTCCCTTATGAGACCCGGCTTTTCTCCACAAACATAAGCTAGAGAAAAATAGAAGACTACAAGTTTCAAGAACCGTATCATAGAATATAAACAAGGAAATTATTTCAAAAAGAAAATTAGAGGAATAAATAGGAAAAAAAAAACAACCCACCAGTTGAGACATGGAGAAGCAATTGTGCTTTAACACATTTTTTGGCAAAGTTAAGGACATTGAGAGCTCCAAATGTGTTGATTCCAAGCCCGACATCATATCTTTTTTCATACGTACAATAAAATAATACAAAATTTAACCTGAATTAAGAAAAAAACATAAATAACTTGTATAATTGTCTTGAATCTAGTACCTTTCGTCAAAGTTTGTTGTGGCTGCGACATTAACAACAACATCGATTTCATTTTGCATACGTTCTCTGAGATTAGAGTCCTTCACGCCCAAATCATTGGTCGAGATATCACCTGCGACCGGGACAATTTTTTCGGACAACAATGTATTCAAATTCTCTTCTCCAAGATTCTCCCTCAACACCTTAAAAAGAACTTTCTCGAGTACCTGTTAAATACATAATGCAACAAATCAGATTAACAAACAACAAGATTAACCAGCTATTTTTTATATTTATGAATATATATTCGTTCAAATATTATGTAGTTAGCCCTTTTTATATATATAAAAAAATATGTAGTCAAAAAGGTTTTGGTTTTATATAACCTCTGCCTTCAAGCGTTTTGTCGCGGCTTCATTGTCGGATGCTCTCACCACAAGGTACAGCTTCTTCACATCTGGTTGTACTCTCAGAATTTTCTCCACAAAAACTAAGACATATATTAATGATAATTAATAATAATCCGGTTAGGTGTTAATAGTGAGCTACTCTGTTTCATATATTAACTTAATACACATAATTATAGGTATGATACTTCCACTAAGTGTTTAAATATATATTATCTCAAGGAAAAAAATTCTCAAAGAATTAGACATCGAAATTAATCAAGATTTTGACGGAAAGATATGTGTCAATCTTATTTTGAAATCGTTTCCCAAAGTACAAGCGAAGCCATTAGTCAGTCCAACGAATCTTGAAGTATATTTAGACTTAATTGAGATGACTGACCAAAATCAAATGGAAAATTAAAGAACCTACCCTTCGCAAGGAAACCGGTAGCGCCGGTGACAAGAATCGTCTTGTTTTGAAGAAACTGAACACAATTCAATTCCATTATTTGAGAATAAGAAATGACAAATAAGTCTGTATGTGATAAAGAAACCCTTTGGAGATTGAAGAATATTTATAGCAACAAATTACGTAGTGAAAAAGTCTATAATACCCTAGCTTCAATAATACTTGTTTTACTAAAAGATAGGTTAATACAGAGAAATAAGAAAAACCAAATTTTGTCCAATGTCCTTTAACGTTATGGAAAACATACACTTTTTTTTTTTATCATATGTATGATATTATAAAAACTTGAAATGATATAGAATGTGATTCATAAAGAAATACATAGAATAAATGCATCTCTTTTCAGTGATTTCACAAATGAATGGAAATCCCATTATTAAAAATCCTAGAAACAGAAACCCAAAATATTGGGGAGCCAAAAAAATAATACAACTAAAACTAAATAAAAACAAAATTGAGATACAAGATTAAAGCAAAAAAAACTGAATGAAATGAAGCATACCTGAAGCCAAAAACTAAAAAAATACCACATAAAAACCAAATTTTGTTCAGTGTCCTTTAACGTTATAGAAAACATACACATGGTAATATTTTGCCAAGTTTAACTAAAGTTTAGGGAGAGGTCTTCTTTTATATATATATATATATTTTTAAATGCATTACTACTTCAAAAACAAATCCAATGCAAGAAAATAATTTAGTCAGAAAACTGAAACATTTCCAATCGAAAACAAATTGAGACCTTCTTATCTGTAACTGATAGTATCACACTAAAAAAATTATATATGTTATATCATTTATTTTATTTGTTAATATCACTTATTAATTGATGCAAATTCAATTATAATTTATAATTAAATAACTTGGTGATACTAATCATATATATCTGTTGATACAACTATTTTTATCATTTCTAATAATTAATATTAATATATATCATTTGCAATAAATAATATTAATATTTGCATCTAATTGAAGTAAACATTTGAATCAGTTAATATAAATGATGTTAATATTTTTTTAAGTTATAATAATTGATTTTAAATATTTATATCATATATTTTAGTTGATATATTTTAGTTGATAGTATTATTATGTAAATTATAAATTGAGGATATTAAATTTCTTGTTAATTTTAAATTTTGTTTTGATTTTTGTAACACTATAAATTTAAGATAACGAATTATCTTATATTTATTATTTTAAGAAATATATGTAAATACATATATATGAATATTAACATAAAAAAATTTGGTGTGGATGATTTTATTTTATAAAAGAAGAAACTAGTATTCTTCATCATTCTTAGCAATGTAGGACAAATACTTGTTTAGTTAAAATTTTATTTGTACCATTTTTATAACTGAAAGAAATATTAGTGTTAGAGGGAAAATGAGCACATTTCATAAAAAGCTTTCTCTAGCAATAACCTAAGCCCATCAAGATCAGGAGGACCGCGCCGACTTAGCTCGGATAAAAAGAAAACTCCTAAGGATAATCTAGGAAGTCTCGAAGCATCAGATCGACTTAGAGGATAAAAGAGAATTTCTACATTCTTCGGAGAGTAAGGGATATTTCTATATCGTAAATATGGAAATATTCACCAAAGAGAAAAATAAAAGGAGTTCAGAGCAACCGACCTCCTATCCCTATAAATAAGAAGATCTCGAAGCTGAAGGGAACAACTCATACAATCTAGAGAGCAGCAGAGCTAAAACCAAGAACTCCAACGCTTTCTAGTTTACTTCGCAAACACTATCTTTTCATTTCGGCATAACCTCTCGGCGAAAGCCATCTTTTGTAATCGCTTCGCTTTACAGCTATTAATAAAAGATCTTATACTCTGAAACCCACAATTGTTAATCAAATCCTTAGTGGTGATTTTTTGGTTCAACAGTTGGCGCCGTCTGTGGGGACTAGGAGAATAAAATTCTTAAAACTAGCGACCAAAGAGCCAAAGCAATGAGCCTTCCGATCGATAACATCAACCTCACCCTCAACAACGAGGACACCACCACACATACGGAGACATCTGCTCTCGACGAGCACGACAACCCTACCACCGCGATCCTACCACCCAAGGGAGAACACTCAACGTTCGACGATTCCTACATGATCTTAGGAGGGGTATTCGATGACCCCAGTTCGCTCAAGGAAATAAGTCGTCACGAAGAAAAAGCGACAGAAGCAAAGTGCGATCCAATCACCCCAAAGAACGAAGCACCAGTGGATTTCACAGCAGAGGATCTACGCAGTTCTCACATGCCACACGTCGACCCACTGGTCATCACTTTACAAATTCACGAAAGCATGGTCGCCAAAGCTTTGGTTGACAGCGGGAGCACCGTCAATATTATCTTCAAGGACACATTGACGAGGATGAGCATCAATGAAAGCAAAATAACAACAACGGCAAAACCGCTAACAGGATATGCAGGCGACACCTCCTACAATATCAGCTCGATACATCTACTCACCTACGTCGGCGGTATAACCAAAAAGATGAAATTTGCGGTCATCGACTGCCTGACTATCTACAACGTCATACTTGGAACCCCGTGGATCCATATCATGAAGGCCGTCATCTCAACATACCATCAATGCATCAAGTTCCCGACACCTACTGACACGTTCACACTGCAGGGCGATCAAGCAACAGCGAAAGGAAAATCAGGACAGCGACTACATGCACGATAAACGAAGACTTAGATCCACGCCTTCCCTTCCACAAAAGACCGAAGCCCGAGCGGGTTAAAAAGGTAAGCATCGACGAGCAACACCTGGAAAGAATCGTTAGCATTGGCGGAGATCTCGCAGAAGATATAAAAACGGAGCTCCTCAAACTTTTACGGGACCACGTGCACTTATTTGCCTGGTCTATGGAGGACATGAAGGAAATCGACACCAGAATCACGTTGCATAAACTAAACGTAGACCCTACGTTCAAGCCAATTAAACAGAAACGAAGGAAGCTTTGCCCCGAAAAACACAAGCAGTAATCGACGAAGTAAAAAAACTACTCGGAGCTGGATCGATTACCGAGGTTCGATACCCCGATATGTTAGCCAACCCCGTTGTCGTTAAAAGAAGAACGGTAAGTGGAGAGTCTGCGTTGACTTCACCGATCTCAATAAAGCTTGTCCAAAGGATTGCTTTCCACTCCCTCACATTGACCGACTGGTCGAGTCAACAGCCGGAAATCAGCTGCTGTCCTTTATGGACGCCTTCTCCGGGTACAATCAGATCTTTATGCACCCCGACGATAGAGAGAAAATGGCGTTCATCACCGATCGCGGAACATATTGTTACAAAGTCATGCCTTTCGGACTAAAAAATGCAGGAGCCACATATCAGCGGTTGGTCAACAAATTGTTTGCAAGTCAGCTCGGCCGCACCATGGAGGTTTACATTAACGGTATGCTAGTAAAATCCACAGTCGCTAATGATCACGTCGGCCAGCTCAGGGATTGCTTCAAAACCCTCAAGAAATATGGAATGAAATTGAATCCAGCTAAATGCACATTCAGAGTGACTTCAGGAGAATTCCTAGGTTACGTTGTCACCTAAAGGGGAATAGAAGCAAACCCAAAGCAAATTTTGGCAATACTGGATCTCCTGTCGCCCAAAAATATGCGCAAAGTACAACGACTAACCGGGAAAATTGCTGCGCTAAACAGATTCATCTAGCATTCAATTGATAAATGTCCCCCCCCCCCCCCTTTTATCAATTACTTCGGAGTAATCAACGCTTTGACTGGGAGGCGTTTGCAACCACCCCGCCGATATTAGCAAACCCGGAGGACTGCAAGACTCTGTACCTTTACATCGCAGTTTCGATAGCGGCAGTAAGCGGTGTCCTTGTCAGAGAAGATCGCGGCAAACAAAAACCAATCTTCTATATCAGCAAAACTCTGGATAGAGCCGAAATTTGTTACCCAGCTCAAGAGCTTATGTAGTAATTATCTCGGTGTGGAAGTTACGACCATACTTCCAGTCTGACACTATCATCGTCTTCACCAATCAACCACTCCGAAGCATTCTGCACAGTCCAAGTCAGTCCGGCTGAATGGCTAAATGGGCGATAGAATTATCCAAGTATGATATCGAGTACCGCGCTCGCAGTAGCGCCAAATCTCAAGTCTTGGCAGAGTTCATGATTGAAATACCACCAGACCTACTAAATGATGAAACACCCGCCAAAAATTGCTGGAATTTGTCTGAAATCACCAACAGGAGAAGTCCTTGAACAATCGTTCAAACTCGGCTTCCCTGCCTCGAAAAATGAAGCCGAATACAAAGTTTTGCTCGCAGAGATTCAGCTCGCCAAAGAAGTAGGAGCGAAAAATATTCATGCCTTTTGCGATTCCCAGCTCATCGCCAGCCAGCTCAAAGGAGACTACGACGCGAAGAACGAGCGAATGTGCGTTTACCTGAAGCAGGTCCAGGAAATAACAAGGCAATTTGACTCCTTCGAACTAACTAAAATCCCGTGAACTGAGAACACAGCCGCCGACGCGCTGACAGCATTAGCATCAACAACGGACCCTGCACTCCATCAAACAATTCCAATGGAAGTCATTGAGCAACCTAGCATCCAGCTATCTAAAGGAGCTTGCAACATGGTTCTTCACCAGGAAGATGAAGCGGACGACCCAATGGAAGTAGATGCCAAACAACACAACCTTGGCAAGACAAAATTAAGTCTTACCTATCTGAAGGAACAGTCCCGCAAGATAGATGGGCAGCTAGACGTCTCCGGAGAAAATGAGCGCAATACTTCATTCATGACGGCAACCTGTTTTAGTGGACACCAAACAAAGTTATATTACGATGCTGCGACGAAGCGCAAGCAAATAAAGTAATGGTCGAAACTCATGAAGGAGCAAGCGGCAACCATTCAGGAGGAAGAGCATTGGCCTTAAAGATAGAGAAGCACGGGTTATTCTGGCCTATAATGATCTAAGATTGCGAACAATTCGTACTACGGTGCGAACCGTGTCAGAACCACGCACCCATCATCAACGCACCTACCGAGCTCCTTCAAACTGCTGTTCCACCATCCCCCTTCATGAGATGGTCAATGGATGCAATCGGCCCGATGCCTAAGTCAGGTCACAACCAACACATCCTGCTGATGACAGACTACTTTACAAAGTGGGTTGAAGCTAAAGCATACCCCAGCATTAAGGCAATCGACGTCCAGCTTTTCGAATGGGAAAACATCATATGCCGGCACGACCTCCCATACGAGATAGTACGGATAATGGCACACCGTTTACCTTGTCAATTTTCCAAAACTTCTGTGAGGGTTGGGGAATACGCATAAATTACTCAACACCTTGCTATCCACAAGGAAACGGACAAGCGGATGCTTCTAATAAAACAATTCTCGACGGTCTTAAGAGGCGACTAACAGACCTAGAAGGAAGATGGGCCGATGAACTGGACGGGGTCCTCTGGTCCCACCGAATGACTCCACGAACTGCAATAGAAGAAACTCCTTTTTCGCTATCTCACGGCTGTGAGGCATTAGCACCCGCCGAAGCGCATGTACCGAGTGCTCGAAGAACCTTAATGGTTCAGAATCCGTAACTAAACGACGAAAAGCTAATCAACGCTCTGGATGGCTTAGAAGAACTTCGCGATAAAGCTTTATTGCGCATTCAGAACTATCAGCAGCAAATCTCTAGATATTACAACAAGAAGGTACGCAGCCGATTGTTCTCGCTTCATGACCTCGTTTTGCGGAGGGTTACGAACCCGAAAAAACTTAAAGCAAACTGGAAGGGACCATATCGCATCACACACATCGTCAAACCCGGCATCTATAAATTGGAAAAAATGGATGGAAAACCGGTCAAGCGAGCACAAAATTCGATGAATTTAAGGAAGTACTACCCTTAGAAAATACAGCTCGGCATTTAAGCTTATAATTGTTGCCAAGAACTACGATTGACTTGATCCCGTTTTGGGATACGTCGACAGCCTTCGGGTTCAGTCACTATCCTAATAAAATTACATTTTACTTTGTTAACCAGCTCAGTATTCAAAGTAAAGGATAACTACTGGTCCAAATTGACCGAAAAATGAGCTCGACACGTAGAGTAATATTTCCTTATGCGAATGCATCTTGCTGAATCGATGTTCTGGCCAAACATTCGATTCGAGAAAGCATAAGCAAAAATTAAATTAGTGGCTGATCACCACTCCTTTGATACTTCGGTTCGATTTAATTATTTCTGAAGTGGATAAGACGAAAGCCGAGGACAATACTTGCACGACCCTCGATCGTACCTTTCAGGCTGAAGTGAATCCTGAAAGCTTGGTATTCGATCTTGATTGTCGTTTGGTGTAAGATGAGCGAATGAATCTCGCTTCCAGCACCGGCCTAAAGAATGCCCCTGCACTGCAAGACAAAAGAAACTTTTTGACTTCGCAAAACTCTTAAAAATAGGGATCACCTCGTCAAAGAGTGTTAGCAAAAATATTGTAATTAACTATCTCATTGTATTCATTAGAAAAGTAAAAGGAAGCGTTTATCTCGCATACATTTTCTAAAAACAAAAACTATGACAATCATTACAAAGAAAAAGAAAAGCTCAATGCCGCTTCGGTACTTGAATCCCGGCTGCCTCCAACCCCGAATAAGAAGGTCGCATATGAACTCGCGTTGGAGCGGCAAAGTCGTCCTGAGTAAGCGGAGCATCCTTGATTCCGTGATGCTTCATCTTCAAACGGTCGGCATTAGCAGAGTGGGACAGAAGTTCCTTAACCGAAACCTCGTGTCCCGCCGACCTCAGCCGCTTGTAGCAATCCGCTCTCGCCTCGGCATCCATGATCTTAAGCTCAAGCCGATGGATGTCGGGCTCCTGCACCATAAATGTCTCAATCCGCTCAATGTGGGGGTCGTACCACTCGCGCGAACATCGGTACATCAGGTCGACGACATGCTGGACAGACTTGCGTTGTTGACCTTGAAACTCCTACTCGGCGGCAGCTGCTCTCTTGGTTTCTTCGGCCGCCCTTTTCTCCAAACTTTCCCTGTGGAGTTGTCTTTCTTTAGCAGATTCAACTTTAAAATCTTGATATTTAAGCTCCACACCAAGCTTTTCAGTCTCAAGTTCTTTGATCTTCGCCAAAGCATCACGAAGCTCTCGATCTTTGACTGTTAGTTCCTCGTCTTTTTTCTCTTCTCGCACCAATTCTCGATCATACGAGTCAATTAAAGATGCGCACAGATCTAAACCCTGCACGAAGCGCTGAGCCATTCCAGAGAAGCAAGCGAACCGCTTCAGCTTTTCCACCGACGCCCCTTGGTTCGGCTTCGCCCTGCATTGTCAAACCAGATTCGCTGCGAAGTATTCATTAAGCATTGCCGGAGAATCCCCGCTCCAGCGAAGCAAGAACTCGTGAGGATTAAAACCAGGATCCTCATCGAAATCTTCTGGGTCCTTTGGGGAGCTGCTCGTCGGACCTGGCGAGTTAATTTCTTGCTCCTCCGCCATCACAAAGATGGAGTCTTGCTCCTCGATTGGCGATTCGACCTCCGGATCTTCCGTTGGAATTCTTGGAGATGATCGCTCATTCACAGCAGCCACGTTGGGATCGTTTAGTGGAATATCTTCGCCGATGATTGGATTCTGCGATAGAGCCTCCGATCTGGGCTTCTTACTCGGAGGAAAATCAGGGATGTCAATGTCCAATAAAGGATTCTTGTCTCTCTTCCTTAACCCCCATGCCTCTAAAAATATGCGCTCAACCGAGATCCGGAATAAAAAGGAGAAGAAAGAGGATCGTTGAGCAAAGGAGATTATGGCAAAATTCAGAGAGAGTAAACTTTTATGGAACAAGAAGACGAAGAGATAAATACTCAGTAATAAAATCGGAAGGAAATATCAACAGTTTCCTATAGGAACGCGTGTCGAGATTCGCACAATCTCGCTGTCTGACAAACCTTTCGCCTTTTCCGCTTAAAGCAAAACCCTAATGGGTTGGAATATTTAATAATTTATTCAGAGGAAGTGTCACGTGATAAATCCACTTAAAATCGGGCCGAGCTGGCCATCACGAAGAAATGCTCTTGACGAACTGATACTTATTGCAAGCTCAAGCCCGCTTAACTTCATGAAGTCCGCCGACCTAATTTATAATCAGTCTCGCCAAACTAGGGGGGGGGGGGAGAGAGACTTACTGTTAGAGGGGAAATGAGCACATTTTTCTCTAGCAATAACCTAAGCCCATCAAGATCAAGAGAACCGTGCCGACCTAGCTTGGATAAAAGGAAAACTTATAAGGATAATCTAGGAAGTCCGGCAGCATCGGATCGACTTAGAGGATAAAGGAGAATTTTCACATTCTTCGGAGAATAAGGGATATTTCCATATCGCAAATATGGAAATATTCACCAAAGAGAAAAGGAAAAGGAAAAGGTGCAACCGACCTCCTATCCCTATAGATAAGAAAACCCCGAAGCTGAAGGGAACAACTCATACAATTTAGAGAACAGCAGAGCTAAAGCCAAGAACTCCAACGCTTTCTAGTTTACTTCGCAAACACTTTCTTTTCATCTCGGCATAACCTCTCGGTTAAAGCCATCTCTTGTAATCGCTTCGCTTTTCAGCTATTAATAAAAGATCTTATTCTCTAAAACTCACAACTATTAATCAGATCCTTAGTGGTAATTTTTTGGTTCAAAAATTAGCAACATTTATTATTAATGCTAATAACAATTGATCAAATGCTTTAATTATATAATTGATGTAAATTTTTATATTTGTGTTAGTTTTTCAAATGTGATGTAAATTAATAATGGTTTGTATCAATTTTTTTTAATTGATGTAAAATACGTTCGTATTAGTATTACTTTATTTTAATTGATGGTAATCAAGTTAATATTAATATCAATTATTTGAACTGATGTAAAATTATATATTTAGTATCATAAGTGATTATAAATATAGTCATTTATTTTTCTGATATTTTATAAATGATGCATAAGTGATTATAAATAGAGTAATTTATTTTTCTGATACTTTATAAATGATGCTATCTATTATATTGTTTATAAAATCATATACAATTGATACTAGTCAAGTTAAGATTAGTATCAATAAAAAAATGATTGAAAATTTTATATATAGTAAATAATTCTAAATAGAATCAATTATCTTATTGATACTTAATAAATAATATAATATACATTTTTTTCTTGTAGTGTCAGTATTTATTTTTAATTTCTAAAAATAAAATCCCTTCATTATATAAATTGGTGAATAGATAGCTGACTAGTTTTTAGATTTGACTTGGTACATTTCTATAGGTTGAGGTGATGATTAGGATGTTGATTGGTTCTACCACTACCGTCCACAAGCGCAGTTTTTGGAGTTAATAACGGTTATTAACGTTTAGAAATAATCACATAAATTTTTTTTACTGAATTGTACTGCTACATATTCCTCAAAATTAAAAACTATTTCCCACCAGTGTTTATAATTATAAAAGAAAATTAAAAATTTAAAAAAAATTTTAAACCAAAATATTTATTTTAAAAACTAAAATATTATAGTTATAAAATATATAAATAATTTTGGTACTTTATAATAAATATTTGACTTGAACAAACGGTGCAAAAGTCATTAGTGTGGAACACGTTCAATGGAAAGAATAGAACAATATTTGAATTGACTATTACATATGGTAAATAGTATTTATAGTGGTAAATACTATTTTCCACTATTTTCAATTAAACTCTGAATAATTTCAATTTTTGTATAATTTTGTTCACAAAGAAATTTATTAGTTTAATGAACTAAGTGTAAAAGTACTATAAACACTACTTATTAAGTGTAAATCTAGGTTTATATGAAACTAATTATTGTAAAAATTGGGTTCTTAAGATTGATAACTTGTTACGTTATATAAATGAATAAAAAGTATATATAGTTAACTGTTTTTAGTTTTTTTTTTCTGAATCTGTAAGATATATATGTATATATATATATATATATATATATGAAATTTAAATTTAAACTTAAATTTGTAAAAAGAAACATTAACTAAAAGGAGTATCTATTCTTCTTTATCTACTTATATATGAACATTTCAAATATGTATGGTATACATCTACGTACAGAGATGTACATATTAACATATATGTATATGAGCATAATATATATATATATACGTGAAAAATATTGACAAATAGATAATATTCTTAAAGCCGGGGATGTGTAGTTCTTGTTTGATTTTAATAAAGAGTGCAGGTAGATCTACATATAGTAGATAATTAGATATTATGGGTCAACAATATAGGTCAATATAGTAACTACACACTACAAGAATTTAAGAAATGCATATTATAAGTATAAATCTGATTGTGTATATGTGTACGTTGACTAAAGCACATTTGTGCCTTCGCATGACGACTATGTGAGGTACGCTTGAACCTTGAAAGGAGCCCATGTGCCATGTGGTCTCTTACCAGAGCCGGGTTTGGGCTAAAATCCATAAACTAAAGGTTTTAGGCGCTAAATTATATAAATAATTAAGAGGTTAAAGCTCTCTTTTATTGCCTAGGTAGATCCATAACTTTCCAACAAAGAACATGATCATCAAACCTAAGCGAGAGTGAAAATAATAGCATTATGCCACCAGTCCATTCAATATACAAGAAATACATCACTTACTCATATTGGGTTTATGCGTAGGTGGATCCATGCCTTTCTCTGAAAGACACGACCATCCACCTAAGCGGAGTAAAAACCAGCTCTTTTTACACTTGTCGGAAAACTCGCGAATTTTTTCCGGCGACCAGCTCCGGCGGCGGCTCCAGCGGCAGCTCCGACGGTGGCTCCCCATTTATCGGACAAGGCACCCAGACAGTCATGCATTACAAATCCTACCCCAGTTCGTCCTTCCCACTCATCCCCACATTCAGTTAGTTTTTTTAGGTATATTGGTTTCTGTAGATGTGCTATCTATATTCTTCCTAAAAGTGCTGGATTTGATTTGCATATGTTTTTTTTGTTTTTTTTTCTTTTTTTCTGATAATCACTAAAGAATTGATTGATATAATTTTTCTTTTTTAACTTCTTAATTTACTTTTATTTTATAAGTGATCCAATTAAAAAATATACTCAATTTCCCTATGTCGAAGGTTCGAAACCATCACCAGAAAAATGCTTCATCTTCCTCTTCTTCCTTATTTCATCATCATTTTTTCGCTGAGACTCCAACGATTACACCAGATTCTCTTTCATTCTCCATCTCTGCTGTTTTGTCTTCGATTACTCTATTCCTCCTATTCAGGTATGCTCTCTTTTCTTCTTTTCTCTTAATAAATTTATGGGTTTTTTAAGAAAAATATGAAATTGATCTATGGGCTGTAATCTGAATAATGCTTGTATTACTAATTTTTTCCGTCTTGCCGATTTGCTGTCTTGTTGTGTGTACAATGTGTTAATAATTGCTTTGTTTTTTCAATAAATTTTATTGATGTGTAGAGAATGTTGCTGGTAAATAGAATCAGAAATCAGCCAAGTGGATGTGCAAATAGGAAGAGAAAGAACAGACAAGACGAATTGGTGAAATCTCAAACCAATGATATGCTCAAGTACATGACGAGAACTAAAAATTCTCAAACTATGGTGAACAATGGTTGTGAAGATAAAGGGCTTCCTTTTGAAGAAGATGAGCGACTTCCTACTGTTACTACTGAAGATGAAGAGCTTGTTACTGAAGAAAATACAGATATGCCAAAAGTGTAGAAGAATTTGTTGGAGATGATGCAGATAGAATTAACGAGAGCAGAGAACAAGTTGAGAATGAAAACAGGGAAAGCCATGAGAAAGCAGATCATATTAAAGGTCTTCATGAGAATGTGGATATGGATGATCCTGGAAACTGGGGAAAAATTGAACAGAGAATGAGAGATATTTTGGTTGAGAGAGGTCCAGCCACAAGGTCATCGGCTGATTATCTTTTTCCAAGAGATGGCGTTGGTAGATGTTTCCATCACTTTTGTTATATAAGAAAAATGAGCAATGGAGAGAAACAAGACAGAAGATGGTTAGTTTACTCAAAAACTAAAGATAAGTCCTTTGTTTTTATTGTAAATTCTTCACACAAGAAATAAGTCCTCCTGTTTTGATAACGACTGGATATGATGACTGGAGAAATGCTTCACAGAGGCTGAAAACACATGAAACTACTCATCATTATATAGTTTGCATATCTCGCTGGATTGAGCTAGAAATAAGGCTGAGAAAGAGGGAAACTATTGATAAGCATTTGCAGGAGGCAGTTAACAAGGAGAGAAAGCATTGGAGAGATGTGATGCTGAGAATAATTTCAGTGGTAAAGACTCTAGCACAAAGGAATCTAGCATTTCGTGGAGAAAATGAAAAGTAAAGTGATCGGAATAGTTAAAATTTTATGGCTTTTATTAGGATGATCGGAGGCTTTGATCAAGTAATGAGAGAACACATACGGCGGATAGAAAAAGGTGAAACTCATTATCACTATCTCCGTCATAAGATTCATAATGAGTTGATAGAATTGCTTGTAAATGAGATAAAGATGGCGATTTTAGAGAAAATTCAAGAAGCAAAGTATTTTTCAGTCATTTTAGATTCGACTCCTGATGTTAGTCGTAAAAAGCAAATGACTTTTCTTATTAGATGTGTGGATATTTTTACAGATTCACCTGAGGAGTTCTTTTTGTCCTTTTTGGAAATCAAGGATAAGAGAGGAGAAATAATTTTCAACACTCTTCAAGATGAATTGGCTAATCTTAAGTTGGATATCAGAGATATAAGAGGACAAGGTTATGACAATGGGCAAAATATGAAGGGAAAACATAAAGTAGTTCAGAAAAGATTGCTTGATATAAACCCAAGGGCATTTTATTCTCCATGTGGATGTCATAGTCTCAATCTTGCTCTTTGTGATATAGCTTCCTCATCTGAGAAAGCTGTTGCATTTTTTGGCATTGTGCAGCGTATATATTGCCTATTTGCAGCTTCAACAAACAACTGGGAAGTCTACAAAGAGATGGTGAACAGTATAACACTTAAACCTCTATCAAAAACTCGTTGGGAAAGTCGCATTGATAGTGTTAAGCCAATAAGATTTCAAGCTTCAAAAATACAAGATGCTTTGCTTTACATAGCAGAAAATAGTGATAATCCAGGATATCATATTGATGCTGAATCTCTTGCCGTAAGTGAAATGCATGGAATTGGAGGGTTTGAATTCTTGTTTGGAATGGTCATCTGGTATGATTTGTTTTATGTAGTCAATACTGTGAGCAAAACCTTACAGTCAGAAGATATGGATCTTGAGGTTGCTATTTTTCAGTTAATAAGGCTTGTTGATTATTTGAAAGAGTATAGAGAAACTGGTTTTGAGAGAGCAAAAGCTGAAGCGATGCAAATTGTCATTGACATGGAGATTGAACCAGCATTTTCTACAAAACCAAAACGCTTGATAAAAAAAAGAAACAATATAGTGAAGATGTTGAGAAAGTTGATGAAAGTAATCAGTTGAATGCGGATGAGCGTTTTAAGATTGATTATTTCATCGACATTGTGGATCAATCTATAATGTCTCTTGAGGTTAGATTCGTGCAATTTTAATACTATGAGTAAATCTTTGGGTTTATGTTTTGTTTGTAAAAACTGAAGTCAGCAAAAGATGATGAGTTGATGACATCTTGTATGAAACTTGAGGCTTTTCTAGAGCCTGATGGAGTTTCAGAAGTAGATGGAAAACATCTATTCATGAAACTGCAATATCTAAGACGAATGTTGCCAAAAGAAATTACAAAGGCGTCTCAAATGTTAGGATTTTTAAAAATAATGGATGGTTGTTATCTAAGCATATCGATTGCTTATAGCATATTACTGACAATTCCGATTTCAGTTGCTTCTGCAGAAAGAAGTTTTTCAAAGTTGAAGCTCATAAAGAATTACCTACGCTTCACTATGTCTTAAGAGCAATTGAATGGATTGTCCATGATATCAATAGAACAAGATTTGGCTGAAAAGCTTGATTACTCGAAGTTGACGAATGATTTTGCTGGAAAGAAAGCAAGAAGAATTATTTTTCATGAGTAATGTGCTTATGTTTATGTATTTTTTTAAAAAATAAATGAAGTTTCAGTAATTTTTTGTACCATTTTGATTATGTACTTAAGAAAAATGTAGTAAATATTTTTCTCTTTTATGATTAAGGGGCATCATTTTTCGGATACGTTTTAGGCATTGTATAACAACGGGTTAGCACTGTTTCTTACCTATGTGATACGACAGTATTTCGTTGTTGGTATCCAACTTTGAAAAATTACTCGGCTTTTAACATCTTGGAGCACCCACGTTAGTTAGATATTCTTTTGAATGTCTTACTACATATTATATTTATAATTATAATTTTATTTTTTGTTAATTTTTAAGATAGAAAAAACTGAATCATTTATAAGTAGACATTAATGTTATTTAAAAAAAAAATTAAGATAAAAAAATTGAATCATTTATAAGTAGACATTTATCTTTTATGTTTATAGAAAGTTCCTCAAAATATCTCATTTGAAATATCTATCACCTTATCAATTTGTTTTGAAATTTTTTTTTGAAATACCTCAAATAAAAATACTTTTACTCGTATTATGAGTAATTATGTAAAGGCTTGTTGGAAAATCGATTTTTTCATATCTCACTAGTTGTGTTAAGTTCAATTTATACATAAAGTTATAAACTTAGAAGTTGGTATAATTCATTTCTAAATCTGCAATTTTAATTATTTTATACACAAATTTAATTTTTTTTGGTAAATTACTGTTTAACACTAATGACACATCACCATTTATATTTGAATTCCAAATAATATCACATGTCATATATCTTCTAATATTTTATTTATTTTACATAATAATTATTTATAATTTTATATATTGAAAAATAAAATTTGAGCTTTACAAAAATATTCAAACTTTTTTAATGAAATTATAGTTATACTTCCTTATCATAAATAATATCAGTGGTTGAAATTTTAAAGTTCAATTTTACGATTGATTTTGTCACAGTGAATGAAAGAATGATATATTAGTAAGGGATCAGTTCAACAGTGCGTCTACACAACTACTCCTTGTAAAGATGCATAAGAGGTGTGATAGATACTCAAACACATAGCATGAGTCCAACCAAATAAATTTTCACCTATTACTTAGACAACAGATTTAATTGATGGAACTTGCAGAACCAATATAAGAAGAGCCCAAAATAGTATAAATATGAAGAAAGGTTCAACTTAAAAGAGGGAGCCGAGACAGCCAAAGAGAGAGAGGGAGAGATGGAAGAGAGAGAGAGAGAAAGGTGATATTCGATAATTTTTAAGGTCTAAAGTAAACTAGATTTCTCTTCTTTCATCTAGTTCACTGAAAGCTTTCACTGGAAATACCATACAACATACCTTATGGAAATGGCTCTTCGTCAGTCTATCAAGGTCCTGAGGTAAATAGATCCTCTACCTCATTCATTAGATAAGAGAGTTTCAAATTCTTCTCATATCTGTCCATGGCCATCAGACATCACCAAAATATAAGATGAACATCATGATCCATAGACGTGATCTTCCACTCCATAACCTTACCAAAGCTTACCCTCCTGAATATATGTTTCCGGTTAAGAGTTTCTAATTTAAGCGTCACAGAATCTTTAGAAGAGAAAACACTATTTTGGTCTTTCTAAAGACCGCTTCACCATTTGTTAAGTGATTTTAAGTTCTAAACAACGGGCCGACTAATGATCCAGATGCTACTTATTCCTTCAGAAGATGAATTTGTGTGATCAAGTTTACCCGACACAAAAAAAACACACCACCCATTTACATCCCGCAAAATGCTCCTAAACATTAACCATGAGACCTTTACATGATTTAATTTAACATAAATTAGTATATCCTCTACTTATTATTATACATTTATATCATATTAACTTTTTTGTATATATATGTATGTTTACAAATTTTTATAGATATAATAATGTTACATATAATTTTAATATGTCGTTATATAATTAAATAAAATGT
Organism: Thlaspi arvense; assembly: GCA_911865555.2. NCBI lineage: Eukaryota > Viridiplantae > Streptophyta > Magnoliopsida > Brassicales > Brassicaceae > Thlaspi > Thlaspi arvense. The sequence continues at coordinate 14,498,715 of OU466861.1, forward strand.
TTGTTTAAAGTTATGCACAAAATTAAATAGTAATTTCAAAATCTTATCAAATACTTCATCTGTTTCTAAATAACGAATGTTTTAGAAAAAAAATTTAATCATTTAGATGTGCTAAAAAATATTAAGTAGTAATTAATAAAAATTAGGTTGAAAGAGTCATTTAAAACTAAGATATGTGAATTTTTTAAAACATATATATTTTAAAAGCAGAAGTAATATTAAGTATTACCTATTTTAATCACTTTTAAACAAAAAATGAACAAATATTTTCGGATTTTTGAATATTTTTAAAATACATATATATAGCATGGCTTGTGACATTAGTAATAATCATATATATAATTTAGAAAAACTCTCTCCAGTGGAGTTATCCACATCAGCAATTTATTTTTATTTTTTGTTTGCTCTTAAGTATCTTATTTTTATGGACTTTTATTTTGTATATAAATATTTTACAAACCAGAAAATATAAATTATCTAATTTTTATATTTAAATGGGATTTTTTGAATATTCATATGACATAATTTAAAAGAGCAAAAACAAACACTTATTTTACAAGCCACACAAATGTAAACTATCTACAAATAAAAAATTTTAAATGTTATTTCACATAAGAAATAAAGAAAATGTGTAAGATTGATGGTTAATTTATTTTTTTAATCTCTTCAAAAATAAGCGGCATATAAAAATATGAATAAAGTTAAGGAGAGAAAAGATATAGATACATACGAAAACGTATAAGTATAATGTCGAGTTTTTTAAATAGTTAATAAATCACAATTTATATTTATAAAATAAATTAACAATAGCTCTAAATAATATTAGGTTAATTAAAAAACTAAAACAGTATTCAAAATTAAAAATGAACAGACCAATTATATTATATAGATAAACGTAATAGTAATTTAAAAATATATTTTCAATTAAGAAATAAAGAAATTTAGTGGGATTGATAGTGAATTTCTTATGTTGATCTTGTTCAAAATAAGTTATCTAAAAAAAACAAATGAATAGAAATATTTAGTGAGAAAATATAGATATATTCAATAACGTATAAGTATGAAAGTGAATTTTTAACAATTAAAATGTTATAATTTTTATTTAAAAAAACAACTTCACAATAAATATACATATTTTAGGATAATAAAAAAACTAAAAAAACATTTAAAATTAAAAAATAGAACAAAAAGTTATTAAAAAGGTAAGCATAATACTAATATAAATATATAAATTTATAAATTTTAAAAATTGGATAAACAATATAGCTTCGCAAATTCCTGTCGAAATATAAATTTAGAGTAGTATTTCAAATAAGAAAAAAAAGAGTGAGTGAGACTGATGATGAATTAACTTTGTAGATCGTACTAAAAATAATTTAAAAATTAAAAGAAAAGCCAACTAAATAGATATATTCAATGGAAAAATCTAAATATTTATAACATCTTATAATTATAAGAAAATATTTTTTATCTTTTGACACATCACAATTTTATTACCAAAAAAACTTTACAATAATTTCATATATTTTAAAATAATAAAAAAATAAAATTAATATTTGTTTTCAAGAAAAACACTAAAGAAAATATAAAATCATACAAAATAAACGAATAAAAAAATATAATGATAATATAAATATATCAAATTAAAAAATTAATTTATAAATAACTCTGTGCAACGCGCAGATTAATTTCTAGTTTAGATATAATTAGCAAATAGACAAACCGAAAATAAGTTAGAAGGAAAAACTAAAGGGTAATGACATTAAAAAAAAATTAACATGCGAACACAGATTATGCTATCGTTTATGCGAGTAGAACTGGCCAATAAACATAAATAAGAGGCCCACTAATTTACTTTCGGCGTTACATTAAATCAAGAAAATCAATGGAAACATTTAATACTTTTCATCTTCTTTATCTCTCTCCCATTCTGCCATTTTCCTTTCTTCTTACTTTTTATTTTCTCTGCAAAATCAACACAATAGACAATTTCACTTATCTGAAAAAATGAATTTTCTTTCACAAACAAAAATAAACAATTTTACTAATACAAAAGTTAATGTCCACTAATAAAGTAAGATAAGTTATGTAGAATGTTAGAGATATACTTTTATATTACGATGATACAAAAATAATTTAATATTTTAAGAAAAATATCTTTTTTATTTAACAATATACACATGTATTATTATTATTTATGAATAAACATGAGTTATTTATTATTTTAGATATCTATATTAAATTATAGATATATATCTTTACATTAACATGATACAAAAATAATTAAATATGTTAAAAACATATAACTATATATTTAGCAGTATATATTGTATTTATTATTATAAATAAATATGAATTAGTTATTATTTTAGATATTTATATAAAATTATGTGCGAGTATATAGATGATTTAAGGAGAAATTAAGATTATCGGAGACAAATTTGAGTTATCCAAATTTTTTAAAGTTAATAGACAGGAAATAATGTGAAGGGTGAAGATTGTATAGGTGTTGAGGTCACCTAGACCTTGTCGGAGGCAGCTGAGAGCTCTGGTGAAAGCAGTACCATCCCAGATATTTAAAAGGCTTAAAGCATTTTTTTAAAAAAAATATGGCTCTTCTAAGTTATAATAATAAAAACCGTCAAAAATGGATTAAAACCGCTAAAAACCGCCACATCTCAATGTTTATCATTGTTGTCTAAGATATTTTTTTTTTTCTAGTCTCTTCCATATGCTCAACTCCATCAATGTTTTCATGTTGCTCATCCATATGCATGTCTTTCTCACCATTCTTAAAAGCATCAGTTTTAATGTCATTTTTCGTTTACCTCACTGATATACACCATAATTACCACATTATATGCATGTATTTAGCACTAGTTTCAGAATTTAAACATCTTTTATTGCATAATCGTATCTCAATTGCATTCATTTAGCATGTAAAGTGTAGTTAGGAGTTGCATTGCGTATTTGGTGCATTTTGAGCATTTGGCAGGTGCAATGAAAGAGTTTAAGGACTGATAGTAGATCTGGGAGTGACCTGGTGGAGAGACAAGGGCGAGAAGGCCCTATATCAAGCAGGATATCGACTTACCAAGTCGATACAGAGCAACATATCGACATCATACGTCGATACAAGCTGAGGAGTCATACCGATCAACATATTGAAGCCCCTAGTCGATACGAGAAGACATGACAAGTCAAACAGTATCGAGCCACTCTAACCGATACACCACCTTCAGAACATCTGTACACAAGCCACTCTAACCGATACACCACCTTCAGAACATCTATACATATCGACGTGGAGCATACTGATACACAAGCCAAGACGTGTACTGATCATAGTATCAACAATTTTGCCCCATACGCCTTAACAAAAGGGGGATTGTATTGACCAGCATACCGATGAGACTAACCAATAAGCTTTAGCCAGAGTCGACTGTATCGATCAGTATATCGACCAGACTTGGTCGATACAACCTTCAGCCGACCAGTATCGATCAGCATATCGATGTAGCAGGCCGATACAAGGTGTCCGAACTAGCTACTTTCCGATTTATTTCCGGTTTACTAAGGGCTTTTCCTGAAAACTATATATAGGTTGTGACCCAAAAACATTAGGGGATCATCTTTTCATCTTTATCCTTTAGATATTAGCTTTATCCTTTGTGTTCTCTCTTTAATCTCTTGTAATTTATGCTTTGAATCTTGTTCTTTCAATCAAATCTGGTGTTTATCTTCATTCTGATCATGATTAGTCATTTTCCTTTTACCTAGGGTTATGGCTAAAGCTATGATTAGTGAATAGTTGCTTAGGATTTGAGATGAGATAAATATAAGGAGATTTGAGGCTTGATTAGTGATTGCTTAGTGCTTAATATTATTATTCCTTCTTATTGATTGTATTTAATGCTAGATTAGCCCTTGCTAAGTTATTCTAGATCCTAGGGTTCTCTTACGCCTGACACATGTTTGATGAAATGCCTGATTGAGTCAAGTAAGAGATTTTTTTTTTTTGAATGGAAATATGTTAAATTAATCCAGCCAAAAAAGACGTTTTTACAAGTAAGAGATTTGCTTATCTTAGCCCAATGAATTAGCTGTCTAAGGAGTAGATTGACAATATAGAATTGAATTAGTTGCTTATAATTCTTGTTGATCATCTATTTCAGTAATGGAAGTTATCTGATTATGTGCTTAGCAAAGTAATTAGAATCAAGGAATTGAGCTAGTTATAACTGTTAATTCTATGCCTAGGAATAGATTATTGTGGGGGTTGTAAGCATCTCTTGTTAAGTTAAGAATCTCCCTTGATCAATAACCTCATCTCAAGTCCCATTTGTCTCTTGATTGTTAGAATTCGTAATTGCTCTTTAGTTCAGTCTTGCTTAGTTAATTGATTTAGATTGATCACCTCTTATCTTTGAGATTGTCTTGAATTGAATGATTTATTGTATTCTTAGTGTCTTCTTTTCCCATTATGGATTAACACTCACATATAACAATGATATATGTATATGTGGGAATTGAAGTAGAGTAAACTCCCACATCACTCATTCCTAACAGCTACATCAATCTTTAAAGCTCCATATTTTATAATTGTAATAAACTAGAAACATGTCTTCCAGTATTTACTGGAGTCTGGAAACATATTACTGAAAAAAGAAATAAAAATATGTAGTTAAATTAAGAATAAACCAAATGTAGCATAAAAACATGTTCTTGCATCGTTAATTTCGTAAATACTAGCATCAAATAACAATAAATTATTCTTTTAATTCAACCCAACTCCGTTGTCTCATTATAATTATTGATTATTAATCAACTAATCAAAAATATTTGAGATCCAATAAATCAATCCAACCTATACAAAGTGATGAAGAAGAGGACAATAATAATAAAAAAATAAGAGATTTGCTTATCTTAGCCCAAGAAATTAGCTGTCTAAGGAGTAGATTGGCAATATAAAATTGAATTAGTTGCTGATAATGCTTGTTGATCATCTATTTCAGTAATAGAAGTTATATGATTATGTGCTTAGCAAAGTAACTAGAATCAAAGAATTGAGTTAGTTATAGATGTTAATTATATGCCTAGGAATAGCTTATTGTGGGTTTGTCAGCATCTCTTGTTAAGTTAAGAATCTCCCTTGATCAATAACCTCATCTCAAGTCCCATTTGTCTCTTGATTGTTAGAATTCGTAATTGCTCTTTAGTCCAGTCTTGCTTAGTTAATTGATTTAGATTGATCACCTCTTATCTTTGAGATTGTCTTGAATTGAATGATTTATTGCATTCCTAGTGTCTTACTTTGCCCATTATGGATTAACACTCACATACTACAATGATATAAGTATATGTGGGAATTAAAGTAGAGTAAACTCCCACATCACTCATTCATAACAGCTACATCAACCTTTAAAACTCCATATTTTATAATTGTAATAAACTAGAAACATGTCTTCCAGTATTTACTGGAGTCTGTAAACATATTACTGACATAAGAAATCAAAAATATGTAGCTAAATTAAGAATAAACCAAATGTAGCATAAAAACATGTTCTTGCTTCGTTAATTTCGTAAATACTAGCATCAAATAATAATAAATTATTCTTTTAATTCAATCCAACTCCGTTGTCTCATTATAATTATTGATTGTTAATCAACTAATCAAAAATATTTGAGATCCAATAAATCAATCCAACCTATACAAAGTGATGAAGAAGAGGACAATAATAATAAAAAAAAACACAGAACTTGAAAAATACCCAACTTGTCAAAATAAAAACTCAAACTTTCTTACGATTTAGTGATAAAAATTTGTGTATACAAAGAGAACTCACAGCTTATGTAATGGCAGCAAGAAATGATATTTTTGTTTGACATCAAAGACAAGGCGTTTACTTCTAATTTTGTATTGACAAACCAAAATTAGAAAACTTTCTAATAAAAAAGGGAAAGTTTATAGATCAAGAGATGTTTGTGCTGATAGCGTGTTATAAAACTATTATATATAATATAATATAAAACTATTGAGATACACAAGCAATAAGAATTATACAAAGTAAGGATCCCTTTTATTTTTAGATCTCCTTCAAATTATTTATATTATATTATATATTTAATATGTATAATAGTTTTATAATACGTTATAAGCACGAACGTCTCTTGATCTATACTTAGAAGGTAGATCTATAATCAGAAGATAAGATTTATTTGGGTTTAATTATTTGGAGTTAATATATTTTATAGTTTATTATTTACAGAAAGATAGGCTCTGCCTTCTCCGTTTATATGTTATGCTGTGATGGAATGCTCTATCTCATCCGAGCTGATCGTTATGGTAGGTGCTGCCTCTACAATCTAATAATTATATCGTTTATTAAGCCGATATGGTAGGCTATGCCTCCTCCGAGCAGATCGTTATGGTAGGCTATGCCTTCACGATCAAAATGATCACATGGTAGATTATGTCTCCTCGAATCATGTTTATGCACTGAGAGATTAAAACCCTCATATTTATTTATCTATTGTGTGGAAGATTAAAATCCACATCTTTGTTTATTTATTTATTATGTAACCAGCAAATGTATGGTAGGCTCTGCATACTCATATTGCTTTTAATTATTATCATTTATTATGCCATTACCATGCTCAAATTTTAAATTTTTTATTTAATAAATTAAGTTTTTGTATTTAGCTATAATGTCAAATCTTGCAAAGCTCAAAATTGTTGCACTTGATGTTACTGAAAAAATTATATGACATGGGTAGTAGGTCCAAAAATGCATTTAAGAGGAAACGAGTTTCTTGATACTATGATAAGTCAAAACAAACATCGGATGAGAAAAAGGCAAGAGCCATAATATTCGTACGTCATCATATGCATGATGGCTTAAAAGATGAGTACATCTTCAAAGAAGATCCTGCAGATCTCTGACAATCACTTAAAGAAATGTTTGATCACCAGAAATATCTGATCTTACCAAAAGCCTGACATGAGTGGTTACATCTCCGGTTTCAGGACTACAAAAATGTTAGTGATTATAATTCTACGATGTTTGATATAACATCCAGGATGGTGTTATGTGGAGAAGTTAAAAGAGATTATGATATAATTGAGAAAACTCTCTTCATATTTCACTATGGAAATGTACTCCTGCAACAGCAATAGCAGGTAAGTGGATATACCTGTTATTCTAAGTTAATGCATGTTCTTCTTGTTGCAGAGCAGAATAATGAGCTCATGATGATGAACCATCAAAGCCGTCCAACTGGATCTGCACCAATCCCTGAAGCTAATGTTGCATCATCCAACTATAATAATTGGCAAGGACGTGGATGCGGACACGGTCAATACCATGGTCGAAATGGTGGATGTGGATATGGATGTGGACGAGAAAGAGGATATCGTCCACATGATTTCAATCAGGAAAAATATGGTAAAAAAATTCATGATGATAATGGTGGCCAGGATATGAAAAGGAAAAGGGAAACTGTTTGTTTCAGATGCGGTATCAAAGGACATTGAATACATACTTGCTGTATGCCAAAACATCTAGCTGATCTGTACCGCGAATCACATAAGACAAAAGAGAAAAAAGGGAAACAAACTTTCTTTCTGATGATCCCGGACCTTCTTTCCACGGCCTTGATGACAATACTCATCTTGATATTTTGGATTTCGAAGTTGATCTAGAAGGATCAACAGAAAGAAAAAGACAAAAACCGATGTTATATGATGTCTTCCCGAAGAAGACATATTAAACAAAAGTTTAATGTTTTTTGATGTATTATATGCTTTTTTTTTAATGTTTTGTTGTAGGTTCTAGTGTACAATAAGTTGTATTGCCAGGTTTGTAAATTAAGAAAATGCCAGAATTTGAGACTATGGATGGAGAAATATGTCTGGCAGATAGTGCTACAACGCACACGATTATTAAAGATAAAAATATTTATCCAGTTTCAAAATAAAAGATTATGCTGGAAGCGTGAATATGATATCTGGTAATGCAAAAATTATTTTGGGCTTCAGAAGAGTCATTTCAATGCCAAAGAGAACAAAGTTCGAGATAGATGTTGTGATATATCCCCCAAAGTCTTATAGAAACTTATTAAGTTTCAAAGATATCCGTAGAAATGGATATCATATAGAGACTATGAATAAAAACGGCATTGAATATTTTTGCATTACATCATAGAGGAAACATATTTTGGAAGAGTTAAAAATATTATTCTCTGGATTATATTGCATAAAAATAAACATGATTGAATCATATGTTACAGTAAACCAGAAGTTTACTAGTACATTTAAAGTTTAGTATAAAAGATTAGGCCATCCTGGTTCAGTCATTATAAAACAGATTGTGTAAAGTTCTAATGGTCATCCGTTGAAAAACGGAAAATATTACAAATGGGCAAATTTTTATGTAATACTTGTTCTTAAGGAAAACTCGTAATTCGGTCATCACCTGCCAAAGTTGGGAATAAATCACCAGAATTTTTGGAAAGAATATGTGGTGATATATGTGGGCCAATCCACCCACAATGTGGACCATTTAGATATTTTATGGTTTTGATTGGCGCATCTAGTAGATGGTCACATGTGTGTCTATTGACCACAAGAAATACAACTTTTTTTAAATTTATTACTCAAATAATCACGTTGAGAGCGCAATTTCCTGATTATGCTATAAAGAAAGTAAGGCTAGATAATGCTGGTGCAAGTGTTTAATAATTATTGTATATCTTTGGGAATCAATTTTGAGCATCCGGTTCCGCATGTTCATACACAAAATGGCATTGCTTAGTCATTGATTAAAAAGTTGCAATAGATTGCAAAGCCGTTAATATTGAGAACAAAACTCCCAATTAATGTATGGAGACATGCTATTTTGCATGCCGCAGCCTTGCTCCAGATACGGCCAAGTGCATATAATGAGTATTCTCTGTTACAATTGGTATCTAGACAGGAGCCAAATATATCCCATCTTCGTGTTTTTTGATGTGCGGTTTGTATCCTGATAGCCCCACCACAGAGAACAAAAAAAGGGCCACAAGGAAAATTGGGAATATACATCGGTTATATGTCACCGAGTATAATCAGGTATCTTGAACCAGTAACTGGTGATATGTTTACGACACGTTTGGCCGATTTCCATTTTAATGAAGATGAATTCTCTGCGTTTGGGGGAGGATTGAGAGAATGATGTACAAAATCTTTGGCTTATATTGATCCTCCTACCAATCAACGTGAGATGGAAGTTCAAAAAACTATACATATGCAAAATATGGAAAACCAGTTACCAGAAGCGTTTCAGATACAAAGAGGGTGACAAAGTCATATATCCCTGAAGAAAATGTATCATCCAGAATTAGTGTTCCTGAAGAACATATTGATGGAAACATATCAAATGAACCTAGGGTTCAGTTGAAATAGGGGAGACAATGGGTTCTAAAGATAAAATTTCCCGAAAGAAAAAGAAACGGGAGAACAATGTAAAAAGGTTCTAGTAGAACCATTTTTTGAAACATTTTCTGAAGATTTGTGAGAAGGTTCTAGAAGAACCAGATAAAGAGATTCGTTTTGGAGACGAATGCGAGACAGAAAAATATGAGTTTTCCATCAATTACACCCAAAATAGAGGATTATGGATCATAAATAAAATAAAAGATATTGATTTAATTTCTCTTTTTCTGTAATTAAAGAGCTTGAAACGATGTTTCAGATCCAAGATCCATATTAGAATGTCAGAAAAGACATCAATGATAGAAATGAAAAATCACCATTGAAACAAAATTATTCTCCCTAACGTTTTTTGGACATATTGTCACAACACCAGAGCATGTAATGCCTGTTGGATACAAATGGGTGTTTCTAAGAAAGAGAAATGAGAAAATAAGGTCACAAGGTAAAAAACCAGGCTTATGGCACAAGGTTTTTCTCAAAGACCGGGAATTGATTACGAAGAAATATATTCCCTGGTAATGGATGCAATCATATTTAGATTCTTAATGAGTCTAGCAACATCCAATAATCTAGACATGTATCTGATGGATGTTGTGACACCTTATCTATATGGATCACTTGAGAATGATATATATATATATATATATATATATATATATATATGAAAATCTCTTAAAGATTGAAAATATCGGAAGCATTAAGATCAACATCTAAAGAGATGTGTGTGATCAAGTTACATTGATCACTTTACGAATTAAAACGACCTAGACGCATGTGGTATAATCGCTTCAGTGAGTATTTGTTGAGTAAATGTTACATCAACAATGTGATATGCCCTTGTGTGTTTATTAAGAAATCCACAGCAGAGTTTGTGATCATTGCTGTTTATGTTGATGACCTAAATATGATCGGAACTCAAAAAGAACTCATATGAAGGAAGAGTTCAAAATGAAAGATCTTGGAAAGACAAAATTTTTTCTTGGGCTCCAGATAGAATATTTCCGAAATGGAATATGTGTGCATTAATCATACTATACGAAAAAGATCTTATAATGCTTTAGTATGGATTAAGCAACTCTTTTGAGTACTCTGATGGTCAATAGATCGCTTGATGTTGATAAAGATCCATTTCGGCCATGTGATGATAGTGAAGATATATTAGGTACTAAAGTACCTTATATGAGAGCTATCGGTGAGTCTATGTATCTTGCAAATTGTACTAGACCAAATATAGCTTTTGCTATTTATTTACTTGCAAGATACATCTCATCTCCTACTCGCCGACATTGGAACGAAATAAAACATATATTCTGTTATTTACAAGGTACCATTGAATTTGGTTTATTTTGTTCTAGAAAACCTGAGTTTGGTATAGTTAGTTTTGCAGATGCAGAGTATTTATCAGACCTGCATAAAGCTCAATCACAAATTGGAAATATTTTTACAACTGGAGGAACTGCGATCTCTTGGCGTTCTTCAAAGCAAAATTTGATTGTAACATCTTCAAATTATGCGGAAACTATTGCATTACATGAACCATGTAGGAAATGCATATGGCTCAGATCTATAATCCATCATATACAAGATGCAAACGGAATACATATAAAGAAAGAGCCAACAAAAATATTTGAAGATAATGCTGCATCCGTCGCTCAACTTAAGAAAGGCTATGTCAAAAGTGATCGAAAGAAACATATTCCTTCAAATTTTTTCTCTTATACAAAAGAGCTCAAGAAAATTAAGAAGTCAACATTAATTATGTTTGTTCTTGCCACAACGCAGCTGATCTATTTACGAAAGCGCTTCCCATAACAACATTCAGAAAACATATTCAAAATATTAGAATCGACATCTCTGAGATCTTTGAAAAAAATATCAGATTCGTTATTTTGAGATAAAACATTACTATAATTTTTTTTTCTTGTCATAATTTTTATTCCAAACATATTTTTCTATAATAAAATTTTTAATAAAATAATATATAATAACTTTTAATGGATAATTAAGTGGAAATGTTAAAATATAAATTATAATTATTAATTTTCTTTTTTTATCTTCATTAATTTCAAAGGGAGTTTTTTTATATATATTAAGAGATAACAAGCAATAAGAAAGAGAAATATTTAATACTCTTTCTCTACTCTGTTTCTCACATCTATATCAATTTATTTATATTATATTACTAGGGTTAACCCGCGCTTCGCGCGGAAGTTTAATTTATTGTTTAGTTTTAGTTGTAGTTTTTTGTATGATTTTATTATTCGGATTTCAGGTTGCTTCAATGTAAATTCTTATTCTTCCATCTGCTATTTTATTTTTTATAATTTTGTATGTCATGAAGTTTTATTTTGTGCTTTCAATAAATTATTGTTTTTAACTATTATAAGTATTTTAGTAAACATTTTTAGAGTTTTATATTTAATATTATTTGGTTATTACTGTATTATTTTTGAATAAAGACTATTATTATATTTATTTTGTGTTATTTAATATTTAGTCTCCACATATATCCATTCGTTGTGATGTTATGTTTATTTTATTTTTAATTTCTTACACATACTCTTGTGTTATAAAAGTCCATATATGTTTCGCTTTGTTTGACATTAATTGTAATTTTATCATTTGATTTTTTTAATTATATTCTAACTTAATTTTATTGTAATTTTATCATTTGATTTTTTTTTATTATAACATGTTCTTATGGATGAGGTTTTTGGTAACAGCTTTTAAATATTTTTTTTTTAAATCTTATAATTTTACTGTATTAATGTTTGTTATTATTTTGTTTTTTAGGGTTTTAGAAACTTGTATTTTAAAATTCTATGCTTTGGAGTTTGAACGCTTATATATATATATTGAAATATTTTGATTAAATTTGTATTTACTTCTATGTATTTAATGTTTTGGTTAAGGATTTAGTTTTCTTTTTTAAGTTTGAGTTTATGTATTGGTTTGTTTTGATTTAGTTATTATTTGGTTATTTCTAGTTTAGTTTATGTAATTTAAATAATTTGATTTGGTTTGTTTAGTTTGTTAAGGTGGATAATAACGTAGCAGTAGGAGAAGTGTAAAAATATAACTTTATATATAGATATTTTTATATAATAGTTTTATAATAAATAATAAAAAGTAGAAACATAAAATAAGCACGTGAAAAATAGAAGAAACTTAAAATATAGTAAATTATATTTATGTTCATATTTCTAAATTATTTTTCCCGACTACTTAATTGATTACCAATCTTTCGCTCTCTACTCATATATATATATTTCACAAAAAGTATAGCAATTTGCAAATAAACTAGTTACACCATCTTATATTATTGATTTGATCAAATATATCTGATCGTTCTATTATCGATTATAGTGATCGTAGTATCTTGTGCCATATGGTGTTCTATAATAATTTATATAGGATCAGATTCGTTGGTTAGGATTAAGCTCATTTTGTTGGTCCAAGTTTGCTTCTGTATAACCGACACATCTCTGATCTTCGTGCTCACCCGTCGTCGTTACCGATCAATTTATTGCATTATCGTTTGGTTCAATTAATTCCTTCGAACCATATTTAAAGCATTATTTCTTTCATTATTAATTGTTTATAGTTTATTGTTGATCGAATCTTATTCGCCAATAGTTAGAATTAGAAAATTATCACTAGAGTTGATTAATAGTTGTGTGTTTCAGAAATAAGATCTTTATTATTAGCTTGAAAAAATGAAGTGATTACAAGTTTAGTATAACCGAGAGGTTATGCCGAAGTGGAAGAATATGTTTATGTAATTAACTAGAAAGCTTAGAGTTCTTTTGATTAGTTCTGCTGCTCTCTAGATTATATGAATTATCTTTTTTGAGCTTCGGGGTCTTTTTATTTATAGGAGTAGGAGGTTGGTCGTTCCGAGCTCCTTTTTCTTTTCTCCTTTGGTAAATATTTCCATATTTGCGATATGAAAATATCTCTTATTATCCGAAGAATATGAAAATTCTCCTTTATCATTCGAGTTGATCCGACTCTTCGGGAGTTTTTAGATTATCTTCGAAGTTTTCCTTTTTAGAGCTACGTCAGCGCAGTCTTCTTGATCTTGATGTGCTTGTGTTATTGCTAGAGAAAGCCTTTTTAGGAAATGTGCTCATTTCCCCTCTAACAGTAAGTCCCCCACCCCCCTCCAGTTCCGTGAGACTGATTGTAAATCAGGTCGGCAGACTTCATGAAGTTAGGTGGGTTTGATCTCGCAATAAACATCAGCTCGTCAAGAGCGTTTCTCCACGATGGCCAGCTCGGCCCGTTCTTAAGTGGATTTGACACGCAGCGCTTCCTTTAAATTATTTAAATAAGCGGCCCATTATAGTTTTGCTTCGAGCGGAAAAGCCAAAGGTTTTCCAGACGGCGAAATTGTGCGAATCTCGACACGTTCCTTTAAGGAAACTGTTGATATTTCTTTTGATTTTATTATCAAAAATTTATCTCTTCATCTTCTTGCTCCAAGGGTTTTTACTTTCTTCAGATTGCTTTTGCAAAAATTATTTCTTTGCTGCGATAATCTTCTTTGCTCGCCGATCTTCCTTTTTCTTCTTCGATTTTTTCAGAAATTTCTTTTTTCTTCTTCTATTTTTGAAAAATGTTTATGGGATCACATAGTTCTTCCTTCGACGATGACGATGTCTCTCCCGCCGAGAACGCTAGGCGGGCGTGGATCAGCCCAGTCCCTTCTTCTCCCTCGAATTCTGAGGGGTCTTCAGGTTATCGAGATACAATGTCACCGGATAATTCCGACATAGATTCCGAGATGGAATTTGAGGGTTTCGAGCCAACGAGCCGGATTGAGGGTCTTCTGCAGAAGAAAGCGATGTCGAAGCATAAAACCGGAATCAAGGACGGGAGGACCTGGATGACCGCGAACAGGCTCCAGGAGCTTCAGTCGAGGTGCTGCTTCCCTGAGGAAATTGAGCTTTTACTTCCTCAAGTTCACGAGAGAGTAATAACGCCGCCGGAGGATTACTTCTGCATATATGATTGCCATTTTGCAGAGTTTAGTCTCCAATTTCCCATTTCATCACTTCTTCGTTACTGCGAGCAGAGGAAGATGCCAGTGGTGCAACTCTCTCATGCTGCGATTTGTCACTTCGTTAGTTTAACGGCGGTGGCTCGAATGGCGGAGGTGCCTTTTAACTGGAATATCTTCAAAAAGATTTCGATCTTAAAGAGCGGAAGGCTAAATTGCGAGGGGTGGCGCCATTTCTATACTATGCTGAAGCAGGGAATTGTTGGCGGAGACCCGACAAGCAAGGTCCATGAGTGGGACCGTTTTTTCTTCTTTGTGAAGATTAACGAGGCGTCTACCGGCAGCTCCGAGCTTGACTTATTCAGGATTTGGAGGTCGAAACCTTGTAAGTCGAACTGAACTTCAAAATTTATTTTCTTTCTGCTTTTTTTTTAGCTAATTCCGAGATGTTGACATATCTCTGCTTCCTTTGGCTGTGTCGATCAGCCTCGGGAAGGACCCGTTTGGCCTTGATGTTGACATCCAGAAGCTGCGCAATTTGAGCCAGGAACTGTGGCCCGAAAAGAATAAAAAGAGGCCTTCCGAGAAGAAGAAGAAGAAGTCGGTCAAGCCAGCCGAGAAGAGAGGAAAGTCTTCGAAAGCAGGTGCGTTGCCAGATCGAAGTGACTTTGTGTGCGTGTTTCTGTTTAAAAGTGATGCCTTATAGTTGCGCGTTTTGATGTTGCAGCTGCTAAGAAGGCCTCGCGACCGAGGTCCGAAGGTACGGGTCTTAAGAGGAGGAGAACGAACCCGGCAGTAGAGGCTGGTATCCCTGCTGCTACCCCCTCGAAGCGGAGGAAAGCGATCCCTCCGGCTGCGCAGCTACTACACCGTCTGCTGGGACCGGTACCCCTCAAAATCCTGGGGTTCAGGACGCAGAAGATGCAGGTCAGAAAGGGGCCAAAGAAGCCGCTATGGCTTGTGAAAGGACCAAGCTTCTGCCCAAAGGATCTGCTCCCCCAGAGGGTGCCGATGCCCAAGACACCGAAGGTGCGAACCAGGATGAGACCAAAGATGATGCACCGGGTGGTTTTACTGAGCCGAAACCGGAAGAAGTGTTTTTTGACTACAATCCTCTATCATCTGAGCTTGAATTGGGATGGTACTGCTCCAGCAATGCTTAATCGTGACTTTGCCGTGAAGCTAATCTGGCAGTGCAAGAAGAACCCGAGGTGGGGTACTCCTCTGCAGGAGATGAAGTTAGCGGAGTCGATATCCTCGGCGAATCATCTGATCGCTCAGGTATTTATATTTTTGGTGATGCTGTTGTGTTACTTTTTTTGTCGCTTAGCTTTAACAGTAGGTCATGATTCCAGGGTTTAGGA
Source organism: Thlaspi arvense (assembly GCA_911865555.2). Lineage (NCBI taxonomy): Eukaryota > Viridiplantae > Streptophyta > Magnoliopsida > Brassicales > Brassicaceae > Thlaspi > Thlaspi arvense. The sequence goes on from OU466861.1 coordinate 14,514,553, forward strand.
ACATATATGTCTGCGCTTGAGACGTATGACAGAGACTATTGTAACGAGGAGATGATGCTGGACGTCGCTTGCGCCAAGCTCGAAGAGCTTGAAAAGGTTGAAAAGGAGAATCAGCTTCTTAAAGAGAAGTGTTCCCAGCTTGAAGACACCGTTGATGCCATTAAGGGTGAGGTGGCGGAAACATCCCGACTTTGCAAGCAGGTTGCAACCCTTGAAGCGCGAACTGAGTCCCTCGAGAAGCAAAATAAGGAGAATTCGCGAAGGTTTCTCGCCGAGAAGGAAAAGCTTCAAGGATCGGGCGACGATGTGGCGCGAGATGTTGCTGACCGGGTTTTCGACAGCATGATCTCATGGTTTAAGCCGTGAATGGAGCAGGTTCACGCGTCGCTTGTCCAGCTAGAAGATTTCGAAGCTGATTGAGAAGGGATGGGAACTCCCCGCTTGCACAATTCCAGCCTTTGAGAGGGAACTCGCGAACTGGCAGACTACAAGTAATGCTATCAATGAGATAGTCATTACCGACGACGATCTTAGTCTGCCGAGCAGGTTAATGTTGCCACTGTGTGTTGTTTTTTGTTTTTTTTTTCTGTAGAAAAAGATTTTCTCCTTTTTAAACTAGCTTTGTTCTCTTTTTGTTTTGTCGGCAGGTCTGCCATCGATGACCTGTTGAAGCAAGCGCAAGGGAAAGCGTCGGCGCCGGAGCCAAGGGACGATCTGAACTGAGCAGCTACCTCCCCTTTATTTTTGTTTTAATTTATTTGGCTTTTGTGTAGCGTTCCATGTAATGACATTGCCCGAAAAGGGTTTTTCTTTATTCATTCAATGAATTTAGCTTTTTTAGCAAAAATCACTTTTACTCTCTTTTTATAAAAGTCTTTGTGATGGATCTTTATAGTCCGGTGTTGCGAACGAGATTCATTTGCCCGTCTTATACAAAACGACAACGAGATGGAATACTAAGCTTTCAAGATTCACTTTGGCTTGAAAGGTATGATTGAGTGTCTTGCGAGTTTTGTCCTCAGCTTTCGTCTTATCAACTTCAGAAGTATTTAAATCAAACCGAAGTATCAAAGAAGTGGTGATCAGCCACATAATTTAGTTTTTGTTTTTTTTGTTTTTTTAGTCGAATGTTTGGCGAGAACATCGACTCAGCAAGATGCATTCGCATAAGGATGATTGCTCTATGTGCTGAGCTGATTTTCCAAAAAATAAAAAATTTACTAAATTTACAGCTGCACCCGGAGGTTGCCTACGTACCCAAGTTGGGATCAAGCCGTTCGTAGTTCTTTGGCACAATGTATGCAAAATAAATGCGCTTTTTGCTTTTAATGAAATAATTCAAATGTAGGTAGCATTTTCTAACGCACGTCGACGAGATAACCCTTATCATTGCGGGTTGCGAAGTCAAATAATTATTTTGTCTTGTGGTGCGGGGGCATTCTTTAGGCCGGTGCTGGAGGCGAGATTCATCCATTCGTCTTATACCAAACGACAGTCGAGATCAAATACCAAGCTTTTCGGGATTTACTTCGGCCCAAAAAGGTATGATCAGGTGTCGTGCGAGTAATTTTCTTGGCTTTCATCTCATCCACTTCGGAAGTAATTGAATCGAACCGAATCTTCAATGGAGTGGTGATCAGCCATATAATTTAGTTTTTTCTTTTTTGCTTTTTGAGTCTAATGTTTGACCAAAACATCGACTCAGCAAGATGCATTCGCATAAAGAAGACTGCTCTATGTGCCGAGCTGATTTATATTCGATTTAGACTTTGTAGGTCCCCTTTACTTTGAACGTCGAGCTGGTTAACAAAGATAAAGGTAATTTTATTCAGATTGTGACTGGACGCGAAGGCTGCCTATGTATCCGATACATGTTCAAGTTATTCCGTAGTTCTTCTCAATTATGAGATGAGTGTTGTCACTTAGAGGCCAAGCCGGCCTTTATTGGTGCTGAAAATAAAAAAACTGAATTTAAAAGCTGCGAGATTCTTGCCGAATCTACTCCATTTGTTTGGCGGCTTCGAGGGCTTTTGCCGCGGTGAGTCGCACCTTTCTTTCGATAATGATGCAAGATCTTGCCATCTGCAGATTACCGCAAAGTGTGAAGATGCCAACCAAGGTAGCAAACTTCATGCATTGATGATAAGTCGACACGATGGCTTTCATCTCATGGATCCATGGTGTGCGAAGTATGAAGATTGCTGGTTTATCCATGATGATGAACTTGACAATCTTTGTAACTCCACTGACGTAAACTGTCAGACGTATAGTGCCGAGGCTGAAGAAGGATTCGCTGGCAAAGCCGGTTAGTGGCTTTGGTGCTGCCTTGATATCCTCGTCACGGAGTCCCATCTTTGTTAAGGTATCTTTAAAGATGATGTTAACCGTACTGCCGTTGTCCACCAGTATTTTTTCCACTTCGCTATCGTGGATATGCAACTCGACAACCAGCGGTTCGTTGTGCGGTGTGTGTAATCCATGCATATCCTTCGATGTGAATGTAATTGTCGGATGGTATTCCACAGGGCGTGGAAACTTTTGCGAGGTAATCGCTTTTCGTTCATACTCTTTGATGGCGCGAACCGAGTCGTCGCAGTTGGCAAGGCCTCACATGATCATTTTAACCCGTCGCTTGTGTGGAGGGGGTGGATTGTCATGCTCGCCATTGTCGTTTTTGTGCTCCGCCCCCTTTTCTTTATCTTTTTCTTCCCATTTTTCTCGGGTGATCGACTTCGGCGCCTTCCTCTGGAGCTGCTTCGGCTGCTGCTTTTGCTTTGATCTCGGCGATCCCTGCTGGAGGAACTTCAGCGTGAATCCGGAGAGTTGGAGCTGCATGAGTAAGAACTTTTTTTCTGAGATCGATCTCCACCAACTTCGATCTTGCTTTCCTTATATTTTTCATACAACGAATTGTGGAGATTCGGCAGGCTGAAGTAGCATGTCCTGTTCGCCCATGGAAAGAGCAGTAGAGATCGTGATTATCGTCTCTGTCGTCTAAAGTTCTTGGAGGATCGCTGCGGGTCTAATGATTCCAGGGCTTCTCTCTGGTGGCCACAATGGCGTGAGAGGATTGCTTGCCTTTGCTCACCGGGTCTTTGTCTCGCGAAGTGCTTGTCATGCCATGCCATGTTTCTTAGCGTAGAAGGTTCTTTCTTCCTCCATTCGTATGAAGGTCTGAGCACGATGGAGTGCGTCCTCTATGGTGTCTTTCGGATTTTTCTGCAAATCTTCTTTGAAAGAGGATTCGAACCATTGACCGTTCATGAGTGCCTCGGTGGCTAAAGCTTGCAGGATCTGGCTGTATGCCGCAGCAGCATCCTTGAATTTTTCAATGAAATCCCGGAGGGGTTGGTCGCATTCCTCTATTAGGGTGAAAAGGTTGACCATCCTCTTCGTAATTAACATCAAGTAGTGCTTTATGAAGGCATGTGATAAATCCTTGAAGGATTTGATAGAGGCCGGCAGGAGGTTGGAGAACCACTTGAGAGCGTCTTTACTGAGGTGCTCCACGAAGGTCTGACAGTGATTAGCTTCCCGTTCGAGGTTGGTTTCGAATCGTTGCCTCTTCATGGCGATGTTGAACCCGGTCAGCCATAGATTTGGGTCTTCTGTCCTGTTGTAGTATGGAAGCTTCAGTTTGATTGCCGCGCCGAGGCGTGTGTCAGTGATCCTGGAGGCGAACAGATTTTGCTCCGTTTCAAAGAGGATTGCCGAGATCTCAGGGGCCGAGCTTGTAGCTCGGTGGACTTGGGATCCGATTGCATTGATCCGTTGGTGTAACTTTGCGATCTCGAAATTCAGTTCGTCGGTTGGTTCGTCATTGGCTGGCGCTGCACCTCGAGTGTTGCCGTGCTCCAGCGTTTCGAAGACCAACCGTCCTTCTAGCGGTGCCGATCTTGCGGTAGTCGCGGCTGCTAGAGTACTGAGCTGCTTGTCGTACTTAGCTTGTTGTGCCTGAAGGGTGTCTAGCTTGGACACCAGGTTCTGTGTGAGTGGTAGAAAGGCGGCTTGGATTGCTGCGGCGAGATCGGCAGCGAGGATAGGGGCCGGAGGTGCTCCCGTGGGTGGTGGGATCGCGATGATAGGATTGCCGTGCTCATCGAGAGCAGGCGTATCAGCATGCGTGGTAGTATCCTCTGTGTTAGAGGTGAGGTTGGTGTTGTCGGTTGGAAGGCTCATCACTTCAGATCTTTTTTTGCTAGTTTTTAGAATTTATTCTCCTAGTTCCCACAGACGGCACCAATTGTTGAACCAAAAAATCATTACTAGCGTTTTGATTAACAGTTGTAGATTTTGGAGAATAAGATCTTTATTAATAGCTTGAAAAGATGAAGCGATTACAAGTTTGATATAACCGAGAAGTTATGCCAAAGTGGAAAAAGTGTTTATGTAATTAACTAGAAAGCTTGGAGTTATTTTGTTTAGCTGTGTTGCTCTCTAGATTGTATGAGTTATCTTTCTTGAGTTTCAGGGTATTTTTATTTATAGGAGTAGAAGGTCGGTCGCTCCGAGCTCCTTTTCCTTTTCTCTTTTGGTGAATATTTTTATATTTGCGATATGAAAATATCTTTTATTCTCTGAAGAATATGGAAATTCTCCTTTATTATTCGAGTTGATCCGACTCTTTGGGAGTTTTGAGATTATCTTCGAAGTTTTCTTTTTTAAAACTACGTCGGCGCAGTCTTCTTAGTCTTGATAGATTTGGGTTATTAGTAAAAAAATATTTTTTAGAAAATGTGATGCATTTCCCCCTTAACACGAATCATACTTATTCAATCATGATCATCATATGATTTATTATTTATAATTTTATAATTTTATTGCTATCAAGATGTTATTATTATACATACAATAGACCGAAACATTAAACATGCGTTATTGAGTTTTAGTCATATCTTTTTTTTATATATATATAAATATTCTTTATTATCTTTTAAATAATATGAAAATTATTTTTTCTTGCAATAATAATACACATTTTAAATATCTTCCATCTATAACATATTCAACTTTTTTTTCTTTAACAACTAACATATTTAACTACTATACTTATTATACTTTTTAATTAAATAAATATTAATTATTTGTTTTTTTTTCTGGTCATACATCATTTATTTATCTTTTTTTTTCTCTTAACTAATATCTTTTCCTCTCGAAAATTTCTTCTCTATTTTTTTCTCTCTTTTCTTTCCTCTTTCGATCTCTCTTCATCCCCTATAACCATTGACAAATTTAATGACAGTTTTCGGTGACGAGATCCAACAACGACGGTTTTGTCAATCGTGATCCTATTCTCGAGATTGATACCGAAGAAATAAATCGTTTCAGATCTGATTTCTGATTTCATGTTTGTTCTTCTCTTCCATCATAAGGTTTACTACAGGCAAAATATCCAGCATATATGACTGCAACCTGGCCAGAAAAGCTGAATCAGAGAGGAGATGAGTCATATTTCGGCGAGATCTGTGGTGATTGAGTGATAAAGTTTTCGAACTAAAAAGAATTACAGATTTTTGGATATGATTTGGTTCTGAAAGATCTTTAGAAAGTTTACCTAAATACTCTGGAAACCGACCTAAATATATTTAGGATTTTTAAATTCTTAGGAAAGCTTTCCTAAATGGTATGAAACAATTTTTTTTTTCTAAATCATAGAAAATTATTTAATTAAATAAATTATAAATTCATTGAGGTAACGATCATATACATTTATTAAAACCTTCCTAAAAAATTAGGATGACCTTTCCGAATTCGGAAAGTTTTTCTAAATTGTATGAAACGATGTTTGATTTTAATATTTTAGAAATCCTTTCTAAACGATCACGAAATATTGACAAAAACAAAAACAGTTAGGAAGATCTTCCTAAATCCTAAAGTTCAAAAATAGAAAGAACGAATGAAAAATTGTAGAACTGAAAACTTTTTAGCTTTGCTATTATTTTTGGACTTAAAACTTGTTTTCATGGTATATATAAGAATTGTGCTTGTTTGAATCGATCCGTTTGTTTAGTATTCCATTAGTTTATTGTTAGGTTTGATAAATTATCGTTTTGAATTAGTTTAGTAAATCCTTGGTTATTTTTAATTAACTGTATAAATTTCAGATTTTAGATCCATAATCTCCTCTAATATTTGGAGTTAATCTTTTATATATTTTAATTTAATGAATATACATTTATCTTAAAAGAGGATTAAATCCGATGTATAAAAAACAAATATATTGTAATACTACTAAACTAGGTGATAATTAATCCGCGCTCTATACGAAGTGATATATTTATTATTTAAATTTGCATAATTAAAGTAAAAAATTAAAAATGATATAGTTTGTTAGTTTTTAATATATAAAAAGATAAATTAAATTAAAAAGGTTAAAAAGATGTTGGGGATATCAACAATATAGTAGTATTTCTTTCAGAGATTGCCAAATATAAGTAAAGTAAGTGAATTGATAGCTTGCTATTTTAGATCTTTTGAGACTGCATTTCATGCATCTTTTTCTCTGTTTTTGCATTATAGTTTAACATTTTAATATCATTTGCATTTAGAATCAACATGGCATACATTTAGCTTAGTATTACATACATTTGCATACATGTGCATGTTTGTGGTGGTTTTCAGGTATTTTTGGATTTTCTTGGAGTTGGGAAGGAGATTGAAGCAGTTCATGATCAAAAAAGATGTCAGAAATGGAGCTCTTGCAAAGTCCGGTCCATATCGAGCAAGCATATCAAGCAGAACACCCGTGGAGTATGCTCGATGCAAGCAGCAGGACGACATGAAGAGGATCAGCACGAGGATTTCAAGCCGTTGGTCTGCATCGAGGACCATCATCGAGGAAGGAAGCCGATGCGCGCTGCACGGACCATATCGAGGTCGCATATAGAGCAGAACATCGTCCGTACGACCTCGGTGCAACTTATCTGCGTTGACCACTTGATTTTTGTGAACTTTATCCCATTTTTTTAGTTTTTTATGCTTCTTTTGGCTCCCTACTATAAAAGAAAAGCCACAAAACATTATCTTTATCCAGGTTTAGCTTTCTATCAAAAACTCTCTCCTCTCTAAACCCAAAAGGGCGTTGCCTTAAGGATCTTAATCTTTAATAAAATTTGCTTTTTATGGTTTAATCTTGTCTCTTACCCTTTGTTCTTGCACCTTGGTAGTTTAGATTTATCTTCTTTGCATTTTAACCTCATCTAGTTATGTTTAGCTTCAAATCAATGGGTTAAACATGATTAGTGAGTAGTTTACTTTAGATTTAGGGTTCTAAGTAGGGAAAATAGTGATTAAGATGTGATTAAGGGGTGATTAGGCTTATTTAACTATTCTTTGTTGTCTCCTTCTCTTGCAAAGTGGTTATTGTTCATAAAGCTTGCTCCTTTTGATTGAATATGGTACTGATTGATGTATATGGTTTACTATATGGCTTGTTCTCTTATCTCTAAGTATGGTTTGCTTATTTGGCTTGATAGTTTGGTTTGGTCTATCTTTCCTTTGTTCAGTGACACCAAAGTGCTAGTTCACCATTGCTAGATGATTCGATTAGGGCTAGATAATGCTGGTTTTGAGATACTTGCTTGATGGTTAGATATTATGTATTAAAAGATCTTGCCTTTGTTTCATTCCTGTTCATTGCTTAGCATTGTTAGGATGTTGCATCTATGTGCTTAAACCCATGTTCTTGATTGGTGTTTAGCTAACTAGGTCGTTATTGGTTCACAAGATTGATAAGTTGATTGAATTCTTGCTTGGGTGAGAGAATGATTGCTTGATTAGTACATCTCTTAGGCTAGAATGGTTCTGATCTTTATGCTCATGGTTGAAGGATACGCCATCACAAGTGGGTCTGACACTTCAATCTTGTTGAATATGAACTGCTTATTGACGCCAAGTTGGTTCCTTTTAGATACCTTGTCTAGGAGTACAACATTGAGAACTTGCTTTTGAATTCTTGATGTTTGCCTTTGTTATAAATCCCCATTTTCACTCTTGAAAACCACTATCCCACAATTTCTTAGAACTTTGAGTCTTGCTTTTAATTAATTGTCTTTAAGATCATCTTGCTTAGTTCTTGCTTTAGTAGTCATTCTTGCTTTATTCTTGTTCAGTCATTGCCTTAAGTTCATTGCTTAGTTTTGTTCACTTGCATTTAGTTTATGCTTTCTTTCCATTCTATTATTAGGTTGTTAGACTTGTCCTTGTTCAATCAAAAACTCATCATTGCTTAGCTCATGGCATTGTTTGCATCTCATCTTCCACAAATGGATTGATACCTGATCTCTATTCTATAACTGATTAGAGACAGGACATTTGATATAGTAGACCAAAACCGCTCTTTCAAATTGGCACCGTTGCCATTTGTGGATTGTATGAGTTTAACATTGCTGTTAGACTAAGTTCTTTACTTTCAAAGTTATTAATTTGCTCTGTTTTTTGTGCTCTGTTTTTTCAGGTACTTGTATGAATTTGAGGTCTAAAGGCTCATCAAATCTGACTCATTTCATTGACAACATCCATAGGAGAAGAGCTGTAAGACAGAAAGTTCAAAAGATAGAAGGATAGAGGATGGCAGAGCAAGAAGCTCAGTTACCACATGTTGGTGTTGTTGGACAAGCACCATTACAACAAGCTGCAGCACACATAGATGAAGCACAAGAAGCTTTGAACCAAGCGGCTGGAGTTCAGGGATTGCGAGTACCAGTTCACACACCTAGAGCTGCAAGACTAATAGGAGCTGGTGATGCGCCTGATACTCACCACAACAGGAATGGCATTCACGCTCCAGCTGTACATCAAAACCACTTCGAGATTAAGCTTGGATTGATCAACATGGTGCATGGAAACATATTCCATGGCCTGTCCAATGAAGACCCTTTGGATCATCTGGACCAGTTTGATAAGGTGTGTGGTATGACCAAGATTCAAGGAGTCTCTGAAAATGCTTTGAAGCTGCGCCTGTTTCCTTTCAGTTTAGGTGACAAAGCACATCAATGGGAGAAGACTTCCACAAGGCTCTATATCTACTTACGATGAATGTAAGAAAGCTTTCCTCAACAAATTCTTCAGCTCCACCAGAACAGCAAAGCTGAGGAACACCATAAGAAGTTTCACTCAGCATGGGAATGAGACATTCGCTGAAGCTTGGGAGCAGTTCAAATCTTACACTTTGCAGTGCCCACACCATGGCTTCACAAATGAAAGCTTGCTGTCTACTTTGTATAGAGGAGTGACGCCAAAGTACATGATGCTATTGGATACAACATCAAATGGAAGTTTCATTGGCAATACTGTTGTAGATGGCCTAGCTCTTGTGGAGAACTTGGCACTTTCTAATGGAAAATATGGTGAAGAATATGACAAAACATCTAGAGCTGTTGTAAGCGCTGAAGGTGAGAGCACAAAAAAGAAGGAGATTAAAGCTTTGTATGACAAGTTAGACAAGCTGCTGAGTGTGTCTTTCAAGAGTGTCAGTTTTGTTGGTGATAGTGTTGCTACACAAGAAGAAGACGAGACAGTTGTAGAAGAAGAAGCCTTCTACATAAATCAACAATGAGGCGGTTTTAACAACTATAGGAACCATCCCAATTTCTCTTATAGAAGCACCAACGTGGCTAACCATCAGGATCAAGTCTATCCATCACAAGCTGCTCAACAAAACCAAGGAACCAAACCTTTTGATCCATTCAACCAGCAGAACAACTTTGCTCCAAGACCATCATTTCAGGGCGGTTTTCAACAAGCTAACTTTCAGCCAAGACCAGCTTTTCTCCCACCAGGTTTTGGCAATACACTAACATCTTCTAGCACTCAAGATGTTGATTTGAAGCAGATGATGCAACAGCTGTTGACTGGTCAAGCCAACACCACTATAGAGATGCACAAGAAGTTTACTGAAGTGCACAACAAGATAGACGCCACTTCTTGTGACCTAAATGGCAAGTTAGATGCTCTGAACCAAAGAGCCAAGTCTCTAGAAAGCAAATGAGCTTGATCTTCAAAACCTCATAATCAGTTACCAGGAAAGAGTGAAGCAAATCCTAAGGAATTTTTCTACTTGCTTGCTGAAGAGGATGAAGAGTTTGATGATGAAGATGCTTCATTGGAAGACCTTGGCATTATGCTTCAAGAGATGCTGTTACATGTGGACATGTTAAAGGCTGAGTGTGGGGGGAATGTCATCAACGTCACCATTGATGACCAAGAAGCTATTGATATTGTAGAAAAGTTCCTCTAAGGGCTAGACGAAAGCTTGAATAGAGAAGAAGAGCAAGAAAGAGCCGCTAAAGAGGCTGCTGAGAAGGAAGAGGCTGAGAAAGCCTTAGTTGCTCCAGAAGAAGAAGCCAAAGCAGAGCTCAGTTAAGCTGATAAAGAGATTGTAGAGACATACCATGCTTTGATGGTCTTGGCTAGAGAAAGTCCTGAAGACTTCAAGGAATTGTATAATCGCAAAGTGGGCAGCTCCTCAAGCAGAAATGAGAAGGGAAAATCTCCTGAAGTTCAAGCTTATAAACCACCAATCCCTTACCACACGATGCACTTTACAAAGGCTCAGATGGCAGTCTATTCAAAGTTCAGAAAATACATACAAGACGCTGGAATAAAGCTTCCTCATTGCACCACTTTGCTTGAAGTGAAGGATCAAATCAGGTTCCTCAAAGAAGTCTTTGACAAGCTGGAAGTAGTGGAGTAGATTCTAGAGAATGTGGGGGCTAATCTAAGGAGAAACAAGGAGCTGAAGACATTGACAAACCTTCCCAATCCAGGAAAGTTTCTCATCACTTGTGAGTTTGAGATGCTAGACAATGTTGGAGCTTTGTGTTATTCAGGTTCAACTGTGAATGTCATGTCTCTCCACTTAATCCAAACATTTGGAATCAAGGATTTAAAGCCCTACAACGCCTCTATCACTTTTGTGGATAACACCTGAACAAGACCCTTGGGCATGGTAAAGGATTTCCCTTTGAAGATTGGGAATTGCTTGGTGCCAACAAATTTTGTTGTTATAGAGAAGACATATTCAAGAGAGGTGCCACTTCTTCTAGGAACACCATTCTTGGCAACAGCAGGAGCTCAAGTAGACTTCAAGAGAGGCTCTGTGATTTTGAAGAATGTTGATGAGTTCAAAGTCTATAAGATTGTCTCTCCTTCCATAGCTTTTTGTGGAACAATTATTGAAGAAGGGAGTGAGCAATAGCAGCTTCCAGAGCTTGTGGAGCATGCTATGAGCTTCACAATGAGTATGTTGATGAGAGACACTTTACCTGATGAGCCAGAGCAGAAGCTTGACACTGAGTTAAAGCTTGAAGATGGCTTGAAAGAGGATGAAGGCTTGACCACCAAAGAAGTGAAGCCTTTGATCACACCAAGTGTCAAGAAGAAGAGAAACAGGAAGACAGCTTGTGAGAAGAAGAAACTTATGTCAGTGGGCACTTGGATTTACAAGAAGAAAGAGGAAGGAGCACCAGCTCCATCAACCTCTTCTCACTAGTCCTCAAACCATCAAAGTCAAGCTTAATGACTTAAAACAAGCACACATGGGAGGTAATCTCATGACTATCCTTGTAAATATATGCTTTCTTTTATTACTAATGTCTTTATTTAGTGTTTCAGAAGTCAAAGAACAGGTCCATGGATGTGTAGAATGGTTTAAAGGCCAAGGAAAGAAATCTCTGTTTTCATATCGAGGTACCATATCGAGCAGAACATCTGTCATCGCTGCTCGATACAGCTTATCTCGGGGAAAGAGCAATCCGTACACCAAGCAGATTGCACGATGGAGATCAGATCGAGGTGTAGCATCGAGCAGAATACCAAAAGCCCTGCTCGATGTGATCGCTCCTGAAGCCCCAGTCCATACACCGAGAAGCGTGGACCATACATCAATCAAGACGCACGGTGGAGATCACATCGAGGTGTAGCATCGACCAAAACACCAAAAGCTTTGCTCTATGTGATCACCAGTCCGTACATAGAGAAGCTATAGCCCGTACATCGACCAGATTGCTCGATGGAGTCTCACCGAGGAGTTGCATTGAGCAGAATATCCAAGGTTCTGCTCGATATGGGTGCTATCAGCCAATTCGATGCAAGACGGGGTCTGGTACGACAACCACCGAGGAGAACATCAACCGAGTATGAGACGTTCCACATCGAGGTGTAGCATCGAGCAAAACACCAACATGTTTGCTAGATGCACAATGGCCGAACCAAGAATAAGCATCCAGACGATGCCATGCACTGCCCACGGGAAGGATTATGCAAGCCGAAGTATCTCCCTACACCAAGCAACAACATCAAGCAGAACATCTACTGAGACTGCTCGATGCAAGGAAGTTGACCAGAACACGGAACCCCCGAGGCAGAGAAGCATCATCGCCGAGCCACAGGACCCGGCGTCCCCGATATGGTACACATCGAGTGTTTTGCTCGATATGATCCGTGTAAAATTTTTTTGAAATTTTTTACAAGGATAAATCGAGTAAAACCTTTTTCTGGGCCTTGATGGCTGGTAAAAGAATATTTTCTTTCCTCCTCACATGCGTTTTTTGAATTATAAATGAGATTTTCTTGCATTATCCTTAGTTATTTTAGATTCCCTTATCCTCTTGCCTTAAAACTAGCATTTTATCTCTCTCCATACATCCATATCGAGCTAAACACCCATTGATAAACATCTTTTCTTTCTCTCTTGCATTTTCTGTCCTAGAACATCATCTTTTGGTTCAAGAATTAGGGTAAACTTTGCTAGATTCCTTGTTTCTTGAGTTTAATTATGGCAAATTGAAGTAGGATGCATTAGAATGATTGATTGAGGTTATTTTGCATAATTTTGTTTATGGTTTTGATTTGTATGTCACCATTGTTGCTCTTCTTTGAAAATTTATGGTTGAAATATTTGAAAAATGCTGTTTTTGTGCTTAGTTTGACATTATGTTTAGATTCTGGCCAAATCTAGGCATGCAATTATTTTTCTAGCATATTGAACATTGAAATGTTTCTTATTAGACTAGTAATGGTGAATATGATGTATTTTCATATTTTGGTGGAGAGAGAATGATGTTTTTGCTGCATATGCTTGAATTTCCTCTAATCGCTGCTTGTTACTGTGGGAATTTTAGATTTAACTGTATCTATCCTTTTGAGCTGAAACGTTTTGCTAAATTCGACTCTGTTTATTGGTAATCAGTGAGAATTTGTTCAGAATTTTCCAGTGCCTGCATGCATTTTGAAAAATAATTTTCTGCACAATGCTCTCAAAGGATAGTATACTAATTCTTGCATTTTCAGGTACTATGTCGAACACTAGGGAAAATGAGGAGATTTCTGACTCTAATGCTGCTGCAAGAAACAAAGCTGAGGGAAAAAGGCCAGTTGTTGAAGAAGAACCAGTCCAAGATGCAGCAACAAAGCTAAAGAACTACTTGAGAGCGATGATGAGAGTGGACTTCACTCCTACAAGATATGCTGATCCTGGTCTGTTGGGAGAGTTAGGAATCAAGACTCAAGTGGATGAGCTGTTGAGCAGCATTGGGCTGGAGAAATTTGCTAGTCTTGGCTATCCAACTTACAAGCAACTTTCTTGTGAGTTCCTTGTAAGCTTCAAAGTCTACTTCTACAAGTTTGACAAAGAATATGATGAAGGAGAAGAAGACTTTGGCAATAGATTCATCAAGTTCAGAGCCAACAAAGCATGGTACACCATGGGGTTCACTCAGCTTGAAGAAATTTTTGGATTTGACCAAGGCTCAAGAGCACAAAACATGCGCTTCAAGCATGATGAGCTAAGTGATATATCATGGTTTTTATGGTTTTTAACCATGATATAAGTCCTTTTTATTGAGTCTTTTTGGTCTTTTTAGAGTCCTAGAAGAGTCTTTGCAGGTTATAGCATGTCTGGAGCATAATTGGAGATTTTGGAACCTTATGGAGCATTCTGGGTGGAAGCCACGAAGTACCAAGCTCGAAGCAGAAAGTATCACATATGGTGACGCTCGTCACCACCTTTGGTGACGCTCGTCACCCATCAAGGAAGGATCATGACTGTTTTATTAAAAGTATGAAGAAGATTTGCAGAATTGGCCCAGAAGTTCTTTTATTTACATGAAGACCCCAGATCGTGTTTAGCCTCTATTTATTAGGTTTTTCAGCCATTGTTGGCTATGATCTTAGTTTTGAGAATTCAGAGAGCTTAGAGAGAGATTTATTCAGAGCTTTTTGGGGAGACAAATCCTGTACTCTTTTGAGAAGATTTCGAACCCCCTTTATTTCTTACTCTTTCTCTTAGTGCAATTTTATTCAGTTATGTTTTGTGATCTCATAATCATGTCTGAGTAATCTGCTAGTTAAGTTAGGGTTTTTCAAAGGTTGATGAAAATATTGTAGAATCGCTATCTATTAGGAATATCTTATGGTTTTTCATCTCTGCTTGCTTTAAAATCGAATTTCTGAGACACATCATCTAGGAATCCGAAAATCTTAGGTTGTTAAATATATGTGAGAGCATTATTCATAACCTGAACTAGTTTTTGATGAGCAAAGCAACTTAGTGCAAAGAGATTTGGCTTAGGAGTTTTGTAAACAATTGAATCTGATTCATTCCTGCATGCTTAGGTTGTTAGAGTTTACAAAGAGATTTGAAACTCTGTGATTTAGGCATAGATAACTTTTGCAATGAGAATTGATTAGTTATACATCAGTGATTCATGTTTAAAACGGTTCTTAATCATTCCTGATTTCCTACGTCATACATTCTTGGATTCAACCTGCGAACTGCCCTGACTTAGCGCTTTTAGTTTTCTGGAACTTAGATCATCTTACAAAATCGTTTGCTTACTTTTATTTATTCATTCGCATTACATACATCATATCTTGCTTAGCAAAATCCGAATCTACATTCGATAGTGTAGTCTGCATTACTCTCTTGGGATTTCGATACCCCTTGTACTACAACTGCTTTTGCTGTGCACTTGCAGTAGTTTTATTTGGGTAAAACCTGAGTCCTATCAAGTTTTTGGCGCCGTTGCCGGGGAGTAATAGCTGCCTATCGATTTTTAGTATTATGATTTTGTCTAAGTTTTTATTTGTTTACTGATTTTCAGCTACTTTTCCTTGTCCCTGTTTCAGGTGTATGCCTAATCGCAGAACCAGAAGCAACAAAGAGAAGGAGCTTGTGACTTTGAGCATCGACGAGCTTGCTAGGTTGGAGAGAACTAACAGGAAAGCTAAGAAGCAATCTACAATGGTCGCTCCACTTATCTTGGTTGAAGATGCAGAAGGTCACTTAGTTGACAGGGAAGGAAATACGAGGAACGAAGAGGGGCAAAGAATTGATCAAGAGAGGAATGTCATTATTGAACAGCAGGTTCAGCAAGTGGCTGAGAACGTGGGAGCCCCTGCTGCTGAATAACGCTGCTGGGCGTTTTGTTCAGAGGACTCTAGGTGACTATAACAGACCTGATCAGTTCTATGCCAATAGAGCTGCAATCCAACCTCCTGCCTTCCAGAGGAACGATTTTGAGGTTAAACCAGTCTACTATCAGCTGGTTGGCCAGCATCCATTCCATGGTTTACCTCATGAGCATCCTATGGATCACATAGAGAGGTTTGAGGACTTGGCTTCCAGTGTCAAAGCTAATGGGGTTAGCAATGACTTTCTGTTCTGCAAGCTCTTTCCTTACTCTCTTGAAGGAGAAGCTGCATATTGGCTGAAGCAACTGGAACCTGCTTCATTGGCTACTTGGGAAGACACCAAGAATGCCTTTTTGAACAACTTCTATGATGATGCAAGATCAGAGGACATGAAGACGAAAATTGCATCATTTACACAAGGCCCTACTGAAGCTTTCAAGGCCTCTTGGATCAAGTTCAAGTCTTATCAAAGGGACTGTCCTCATCATGGTTTCAGTCAGGTGCAATTACTTGGGATTTTCTTCAGAGGCATTGACTGGAAATATCAGATAGCGCTGGATGCAGAGAGTGCAGGAAACTTCAACACCAACAGACCAGAAGAGGCGATCAGACTGATTGAGAACTTGGTCTGCAGCAACAGCACTAAAAATGCAGACTTTCAGAGGATGAAACAAGCTGGTGTAGCTGATGGGAATCAGATTGCTGAAGTTAAGGCTAAGTTGGATGATATGCACAGCCTTTTGATGGGGAAGAAGTCAGTTCACTTTGCTGCAGAAGTGGAAACTTTCGAAACTCCAGAGGAAGTTGAGCAGGAGGATGTAAATTTCATCAATTCTGGTGGTTTTCAGGGACAAAGGTATGGGAATCAGCAGTGGAACAGAGGATACAGCAACAATAATCAGAAGAACGCCCTTACAGGAGGACAGAGCACGCCTGGTTTCACTCCTAGACCTCCATTCCAGAAGACAGAGTATCAGAAGCCATTCCAGAACAGTGGAAATTACAGAAAATATGGTTCTTCTTCCTATCAACCAGCACCTCCACAAGGGAATAAAATGGAAGCAATGTTAGAACAGATCTTGGAAAGACAACAGAAGCTTACAGTGGACTTTAATGGCAAGATAGATTCGCTCTATCAGGATTTGAATGGAAAAATTGAGAGTCTGAACTCTCATATGAAGAAGCTTGATGTTCAAGTTGCCCAAACTGCAGGAGCTGTTCAGAGGCAAGAAGGATTTCTTCCAGGAAGAACTGATGCTAATCCCAAACACCATGTGAATGCCATAACATTGAGGAGTGGAAAGAACCTGCAACCAGTGTTGCAGAAGGATTTAACCTCAAGGAATTTCGTGGGTATGGAAGAGTATGAAGATGAAGAAATATTTGCTGAAGAACCACGGGTGACGCTCGTCACCAATAATGGGTGTCGTTCGTCACCCATCGAGCACAACCCCGACCCCGACTCTTCACAAATTGGTGACGACCGTCACCAGGTGGGTGACGCTCGTCACCCATATCCGGTGTTCAATCCCGACTCGTCCAAAGTGAGTGACGCTCGCCACCATTCCAGTGACGCTCGTCACCAGACACCACATGCTGCAGTTTCGCCTAAGACTTCAGATAATGCTAAGGAGACCGTGTATAAACCCAAGATACCCTATCCTAAGCATCCTAAGAAGTCTAAGTAAGAGCTTGAAGATGCAAGATGCAAGGCTATCATGGACAAGTTGGTAATAGAGATCCCATTGATAGATGCTGTAA
Organism: Thlaspi arvense; assembly: GCA_911865555.2. Taxonomy (NCBI): domain Eukaryota; kingdom Viridiplantae; phylum Streptophyta; class Magnoliopsida; order Brassicales; family Brassicaceae; genus Thlaspi; species Thlaspi arvense. The sequence goes on from OU466861.1 coordinate 14,531,725, forward strand.
GGATCACTCCTGTTATAAGGAGGTATGTGAAGAGGATGGTGACCAATAACTTGAGTCTTGAGGTTGGAGCTATGATGATCAACGAGCAGGTCAGTGCAATGATTCAGAACAGAGTTCCAAAGAAGCTTTCAGACCCAGGAAGCTTTGTTTTAGACTGCACTATCTTCAATGACAAGTTTGAGAGATCATTGTGTGATCTTGGTTCTAGTGTGAACCTCATGCCTCATTCTGTTGCCAAGAGTTTGGGGATGACCGATTTTAAGGCTACAAGGATATCTCTTGTCCTAGCTGATAGATCAGTCAGAGTTCCTGAAGGAGTGATAGAGGATGATCCTATCAAAATATGAGATTGTATGATCCCTACTGATTTTGTGGTTCTAGAGTATGGAGAAGAGCCCAAAGACCCCTTGATTCTTGGCAGACCCTTCTTAGCTACTGCAGGAGCTATTATTGACATCAGGAAGGGTAGAATAGAGCTGAATGTTGGCGATTTAGTGATGATATTGCAAATTATCTTGCTGCAGAGGATGAACCACATGATTTCAAAGGCTATGCTAAGAAAAATTTCTTGAAAGAACTTAGGAGATTCTATTGGGATGAGCCATACCTCTACAACCATTGTGCTGATGGTATCTACAGAAGATGCTTCGCAGAAGAAGAAGTCCATGACGTCCTTTTTCACTGTCATGGATCAGAATATGCTGGACACTTTGCTACATTCAAGACTGTCTCTAAAGTATTGCAAGCTGGATTTTGGTGGCCTACTATGTTCAGAGACGCCCAAGCCTTCATCACAAGCTGTGATACTTGTCAGAGAAGAGGAAAAATCAGCAGGAGACATGAGATGCCACAGAACTTCATTCTGGAAGTTGAAGTTTTTGATTGTTGGGGTATTGACTTTATAGGACCTTTTCCCTCATCTTATGGGAATAGATACATTCTGGTTGCTGTTGATTATGTATCTAAGTGGGTAGAGGCGTTGGCTACTCCTACTAATGATGCTGCAGTGGTTTTGAAGCTGTTTAAGACCATTATCTTTCCCAGATTTGGTGTCCCGCGGATTGTCATAAGTGATGGTGGTTTTCACTTTGTCAACAAGGTCTTTGACAAGCTTTTGAAGAAGTATGGTGTACAGCACAGAGTGGCCACGCCCTATCATCCCCAAACAAGTGGACAGGTTGAGGTTTCCAACAGGCAGATCAAGCAGATTCTAGAAAAGACAGTTGGGAAGACAAGGAAAGATTGGTCTGCAAAGCTGGATGATGCATTATGGGCCTACATGACTGCATACAAAACGCCACTTGGGACTACTCCATTCCATCTTCTCTATGGCAAGGCGTGCCATCTACCAGTAGAGTTGGAGTTCAAAGCAGAATGGGCCATCAAGAAGCTGAACTTCGATCTGAAGCCTGCTGCAGAAAGGCGTTTGATTCAGCTCAATGAACTGGATGAGATCAGATATATGGCCTATGAAAACTCCAAGTTATACAAGGAGAGGACAAAGGCATATCATGATAAAAAGATCATCTCCAGGAATTTTGAGCCCAATGACCAGGTATTACTCTACAACTCTCGTTTACAGCTTTTTCCTGGTAAATTGCGTTCTCGATGGTCAGGTCCTTTCACTGTCAAAGAAGCTTGCCCACATGGTGCAATTGTCCTGATTAACTTCAAAGGAAAGGAGTTCACTGTCAATGGACAAAGGGTAAAGCACTATTGGGCACAAGCAGAGATTCCAGCAGGACACATTGTGTCTCTGGATCAGGCACCAGCTGTCTAAACAGCCAACCAAAGTCAAGCTAATGACTTTAAACAAGCGCTTAGTGGGAGACAACCCACTGGTAAGTTGTAAATATAACACTTAGTTATTATTTTCGTGCTTATGATTGGTAATTAGATTAAAAAAAAAAAAAAGGTGGTGACGATCGTCACCCTTATGGTGACGCTCGTCACCCGTCGAAGTCGGGCACGGTTATTAGTTTTCTCTCTTCTTCTTCCTCGGGGATAACTGTCTACATTATCGAACACTTAGAATTTTCAGAGATTCATAACTTTTGATTTTCTAAACCAAATTGAGTGATTCAAGAGTCTAATCCGTGCGGATTTTGCTCCTCTTTCTGAATATCCACTCGGTTTTTAAGATCTGCAAGGTATGTGTTCGGAATCCCTAATTTTCAGTCCGCCATAGGTTTGGTAAAATCCGATTTTTGACTTGATTGGCTTGATTTAACTGTTGAATCATGGTTAGTTAGGTTGTATTAGAGGAATGTAACCATCTATGTGAGCTATCATCGGTTGATTTGCAAGTTTTGAATTTTCGAGTTCATGATGAAAATTGCAAAAATCTGGAAATTTTGGGTGATTTGGGTTGAACTGATGATTGAATTGTGTTCCTGGTAGTGCTGTAGTTGATCGCCATCAGTTATTTCAGATTGATTGGTTGATTTTTCGAACTTTGAAAAATTTGCTAATTTTTGTGATGTTTTTGGTCGATTTTGATCTTCAATTTTCAGATGCCTCGTCAGGAGAAACGACCAACGCAAAGCTCATCTTCAAGCACTGCAACAGGGTCTACGGATTCCTTCAGTCACCACCCGGTTTGCAGGCCCCCATGGCCCAAACGAGAAGATCGGAAAATAGCCTCAGGAGTGGCTTGGGGAGGGACTCCGAAGCAGGAAGTGTCCCGAGACACTTGTGTATTCCGTGATATTCAGGAAGAGTGGGATGAATATGACACGCTGTTCTACAATGCATGGCTGGGAGTTAAGATTATCCCCACTCTGTTCGCGGATTCTGCTGTTCTGCAGAAGATGGGGATCTTCGAGGAGGTTGTTCAGGTTTTGGAGTGCATTGGGATGGGGACTATGCCGTTCCTGCAGTATGATCTGTACCCAGATTTGGTACGCCATATTGTCTCTACAACTCGCGTCTACTACGCGAATGAGCTGGCGAAGCGTGCGCAGGAAGGCACGATGACGTTTCTGATCCGAGGAGTTCGATACCGGATCAGTCTGATGGAGCTTTGTGGGATCTATGGCTTCTCTTACCATCCCACAGGCGTTCTCCTTCCCTCTCAGTGGACCTATATGCGGACATTCTGGTCCAAGTTCGGGAATGGAGTCTATGACAGCAAGACTAGCACGCAGACGGAGGTTCGACATCCGGTTTTGAGGTACATTCTGCGCCTCTTTGGTCACACCATTTTGTGCAAGTCTGCGCCCAGCAAGATTCGAGTCAGTGAGCTGATTCTCCTCTACTACGGACTTTATGAGATGCTGGATGATTCGATACCTGTTGATAGTATGGTTCGCGCCAACTTAGGCGCTGTTTTCGCTGAGCATCTGGTCTCCTTGAAGACCAAGCCATTCACCAGTCCAGGGGAGAAGACTGAGAGTGTTGGCAGCCTGCTGACCCCGATCTTCCATCATTTCCAGATCGATGTCACACCTTCCAGTCTGCGCAGTGACAGATCACTTATGGATGACCAGTATCTGCACCATGTCACTTGGATGAAGATTGGAGTTGTCTGGACTTTCACTACCACTTCTGGAGAGTATGTTGGCATTAAATTGCCACAGAGAGCCTTCACTACTATTCAGGGAGATCCACGCCAGCTTTTCTTCATGCAAGCACAGACTCTTCTGCGCCCCTTGACTCTGCACCTGCTAGAGCTGCTACAGCTGGCGCCTCTGCTTCTACTGCCGCTGCTGCTGATGCTGGACCTTCTACATGCCAGAGTGGTTCTTCTACTGCTTTTAGGCGTCCTCCACGACCACAGACACCCATGGATATGGCTGCTTTTCAGGAGTATGTCATTGACAGCTTTGAGGGACTCTGGGATGCTGTTGCTACACTTAGCAACTGTGGTTGTGTCCGCCCCCATTACACCACTGAGCTTTGCGAGGATGAGGATTGAGGCTTCACTATCTGGTTACTTGTTCCTTTTTCCCTTTTCTTTTTCCTTTTCTTGAGTCATTTTTATGTTTTCTTTGAGTCAGTTTTCAGTTTCTTTGATGATGTTTTGTGAGATTGTTGAACCAGGTTATTTTTGCTATGTTTGGATGTTGTTAATTATGTGTTTGAATGCTCAAAAAGTCTAACTTTCGAGTGCATATGCAAACACTTCGTTAATTAACATCTGACATAAGAATTGGGCAATACAGGTCGTGGTGACGCTCGTCACCAGACTGGTGACGCTCGTCACCCGACCCCACGTGAGGTAACACTTTTCTGACTTGGTTTTTCGACTTCTCATTCATTATTCTGACCAACTCTTGGCTTAATAACACTGGGGACAGTGTTGTTTAAGTCTGGGAGAGGTGGTTACTGACGTTTTGTGCTTTGTGTCATGTCTATAGAGTCTTAAAGTTGAGTCAAAAACCTGTTTTTCTAGAGTCAAAATTTTTAAAATTGTCAATTTTTCTTGGAACTAACCATATGACGTTTTTGCTGATAAGAACCATTGCCACAATAGTTGATTACAAGTCTAACTAAGTTGAAAGTCATAGGTAGATCAGTCTAGCAATGAAGGTTTAGGTTCTTAGAGAGTCTGAAAAATTTGCTGTTAGCTCCACCTTAATGAACTTTAAACTTCTTGTCTTGATGATTGATTCTTATTGATCTTGATTCTCTCTTTCAACACTGACAATAAGGTTAAGATACAGTCTCTCTTTGATCTTCCCTGATGTAGTATTTAAAAGATTAAGTCCAAAGAATGGTGCATTCATGACCCTGTCTCCTCACAAGGAACAACAGTAGTGAACACATTCAAGAACCTGTCTCCTCACAAGGAACACAAGTATTGAGTAACACCATATCTTAGACTGTAAAAGTTGAGAAAAAGAAGTGAAAAATCAAAAATATCCAAAGGAAAAAGATCAAGGGAAGAGAAAATAGGAGAGCTGTGTTGAGATTGATTTTGTTCAGTTGTTAGGAAGGGAAAAGAATCTGTAAAGTGATTGAGATGATAGAGCCTTGATGAGATATCACACTTAAATAAAAAATAAGGAGTTAACAGTAGAAATTTCGGATTTCTTGAAGGGATTTGGACTGGACTTGAGAGATTTGCTAAGCTTGTGATAATTAGACTAAAATTTGATCTTGTGTTGACTATGTGGTATGTGGATTCGAAAGCTCTAACTAGTGTGGTGTTCCTGATGACTGACTGACTGTTTCTTGTTTTCAAACCTCGACCTTATTCTTTGTTTGATGTTTGCTTGAGGGCAAGCAAAAGCTAAGTCTGGGGGAGTTGATATATCATGGTTTTTATGGTTTTTAACCATGATATAAGTCCTTTTTATTGAGTCTTTTTGGTCTTTTTAGAGTCCTAGAAGAGTCTTTGCAGGTTATCGCATGTCTGGAGCATAATTGGAGATTTTGGAACTTTATAGAGCATTCTGGGTGGAAGCCACGAAGTACCAAGCTCGAAGCAGAAAGTATCACATATGGTGACGCTCGTCACCACCTTTGGTGACGCTCGTCACCACCTTTGGTGACGCTCGTCACCCATCAAGGAAGGAGCGTGGCTGTTTTATTAAAAGTATGAAGAAGATTTGTAGAATTGGCCCATAAGTTCCTTTATTTACATGAAGACCCCAGATCGTGTTTAGCCTCTATTTATTAGGTTTTTCAGCCATTGTTGGCTATGATCTTAGTTTTTGAGAATTCAGAGAGCTTAGAGAGAGATTTATTCAGAGCTTTTTGGGGAGACAAATCATGTACTCTTTTGAGAAGATTTCGAACCCCTTTATTTCTTACTCTTTCTCTTAGTGCAATTTTATTCAGTTATGTTTTGTGATCTCATAATCATGTCTGAGTAATCTTCTAGTTAAGTTAGGGTTTTTCATAGGTTGATGAAAAGATTGTAGAATCGCTATCTGTTAGGAATATCTTATGGTTTTTCATCTCTGCTTGCTTTAAAATCGAATTTCTGAGACACATCATCTAGGAATCCGAAAATCTTAGGTTGTTAAATATAAGTGAGAGCATTATTCATAACCTGAACTAGTATTTGATGAGCAAAGCAACTTAGTGCAAAGAGATTTGGCTTAGGAGTTTTGTAAACAATTGAATCTGATTCATGCCTGCATGCTTAGGTTGTTAGAGTTTACAAAGAGATTTGAAACTCTGTGATTTAGGCATAGATAACTTTTGCAATGAGAATTGATTAGTTATACATCAGTGATTCATGTTTAAAACGGTTCTTAATCATTTCTGATTTCCTGCGTCATACATTCTTGGATTCAACCTGCGAACTGTCCTGACTTAGCGCTTTTAGTTTTCTGGAACTTAGATCATCTTACAAAATCGTTTGCTTAGTTTTATTTATTCATTCACATTACATACATCATATCTTGCTTAGCTAAATCCGAATCTACATTCGATAGTGTAGTCTGCATTACTCTCTTGGGATTTCGATACCCCTTGTACTACAACTGCTTTTGCTGTGCACTTGCAGTAGTTTTATTTGGGTAAAACCTGAGCCCTATCACTAAGGCATATATGGGAGGAGATAGCGAATGATGCTTATAGAGCTGGTCATCTGAAGAGTGCTAGCATCCGCCATCCAGCTATCAGATATGTTCATAGAATCCTCACCAGCACACTATTTTACAGAAAAGAGCAAAGTATGGTCAAATAAGAAGAGATGGGTTGCTTGTGAATGGTTTAAAGAACATGGTTGAAACAAGGCATGGGAAGATCCGAGGAGAGCGCTTAGGAGTTGGTCTTGTGATAATCCTAATGAAGCAATTTCTAGCATGCCAACAATGGGCTTTCAACACTGGAGACAAGAAGCCGAAGATAGCTATTGGAGGCGTGATCACTCCTATCTTGCTTGATGCTGGAGTTGAGCTTGGCACACCAGATGTACTTATCCTAGTTTAGCTTTCTATCAAAAACTCTCTCTTCTCGAAACCCAAAAGGGCGATTTGCCTTAAGGATCTTAATCCTTAATAAATTTTGCATTTTTATGGTTTAATCTTGTTTCTTACCCTTTGTTCTAGCACCTTGGTAGTTTAGATTTATCATATTTGCATTTTAACCTCATCTAGTTATTTATAACTCCAAATCAATGGGATTAAACATGATTAGTTAGTAGTTTACTTTAGATTTAGGGTTCTAAGTAGGGAAAATGGTGATTAAGATGTGATTAAGGGTTGATTAGGCTTATTTAACTATTCTCTGTTGTCTCCTTCTCTTGCAAAGTGGTTATTATTCATAAAGCTTGCTCCTTTTGATTGAATATGATATTGATTGATGCATATGGTTCACTAAATGGCTTGTTATCTCATCTCTAAGTATGGTTCGCTTATTTGGCTTGATAGTTTGGCTTGGTCTATGTTTCCTTTGTTCAATGACACCATAGTGATAGTTCACCATTACTAGATGATTCGCTTAGGGCTAGATAATGCTGGTTTTGAGATTCTTGCTTGTTGGTTAAATAGTATGCATTAAAAGATCTTGCCTTTGTTTCATTCCTGTTCATTGCTTAGCATTGTTAGGATGTTGCATCTGTGTGCTTAAACCCATGTCCTTGATTGGTGATTAGCTAACTAGGTCCTTATTGGTTCACAAGATTGATAAGTTGATCTGAATTCTTGCTTGGGTGAGAGAATGATTGCTTGATTAGTACATCTCTTAGGCTAGAATGGTTATGATCTTTATGCTCATGGTTGAAGGATACGCCATCACAAGTGGGTTTGACACTTCAATCTTGTTGAATATGAACTGCTTATTGACGCCAAGTTGGTTCCTTTTAGATACATTGTCTAGGAGTACAACATTGAGAATGGCTTACTTTTGAATTTTTGATGTTTGCCTTTGTTAGAAATCCCCATTTTCACTCTTGAAAACCACTATCCCACAATTGCTTAGAACCTTGAGTCTTGCTTTTAACTATTTGTCTTTAAGATCATCTTGCTTAGTTCTTGCTTTAGTAGTGATTCTTGCTTAGTTCTTGTTCAGTCATTGCCTTAAGTTCATTGCTTAGTTTTGTTCACTTGCATTTAGTTTATGCTTTCTTTCCATTAAATTATTAGGTTGTTAGACTTGTCCTTGTTCAATCAAAAACCCATCACTGCTTAGCTTATGACATTGTTTGCATCTCATCTTCCACAAATGGATTGATACCTGACATCTATTCTACAACTGATTAGAGGCAGGACATTTGACCGCTCTTTCATGAATCAATCTTAAATTTATAATAATGAATGATAAAGTTGAAAGAAATTTTGACAAAACTTTTATGATCTAAATTTATTATATTACTTAAAAAGATCAATTTATTAATTAGATTTGTTTTAGAGAAGTACAATAGAAACTCTATAAATTAATATTAGATCAATCAATAAACTCTATAAATTAATAAATTTTTCTTGTCTGAAGCTGGACTGGTTCATAATATAATAAAAATAGATAGAGACTAATTTTTTTAGGAAAACCTATGTGAATATATGGTTACATTAATACCATAAATAAATAATTATCATAAATAAGTTGATATGAATATATAACTATGATAATTTACAAAAATATGTATATATGAAATTATTTTTTATATTAAAATTGAAATAATTGTATGGTTTATCTAAAAGTGAAATATTTAAAGTTATCATTAACTTTTAAAATAAATATTATTTTTAATTAATTATTAATAAATAATTTATTTAATTCAAAACTGATAAATTAATAATTTTATAAATTAATAAGATATTGAAATCATAATATTATCAATTTATTGAGTTTATACTGTAAATATATTAATTGATTTAAAGCCGACAAACCAAAGAAAAAAAATACAAACACTTTTTGCAGAGAATTGTTACTTTATATAATAAATCCAACATTGATTAAAAAAAATAAGCAATTAATATTGATATTCTCATGTTATGGTCTTTTACCAATAAAGGAAGCAATAATGTCATATGCCACATACGTCACCCAAAAACCATATATAAAGAGCAATAATATCATATACCATATTTTCTTATATAGTAAATTCAAATAATAATAATATATATCATAATAATTTTGAAATTTTGTCTTTGCGATTTTTTTTTCTGATTGATAATTGTGATGAAAATAATATATATTTTTAATAACATATTTGTGTATATATTATTAAGAATTTTTAAAAGATATACATTAAAAATATTTATCTTAAAGTATTATATATATTTTCACAATTAGTTTTGTGCATGATATAATTATTGAAATATGTAAATGAAATCATCATGACTTTCTTTTATTTGTTCCGATTGCTTGTTGAAAAAAAAATATTATTTTTAATTATTCTGTTGTATTTATAAGAATATTTCTATTGAACAATTAATACACATATTTTCTAATAAAAGTAGTAAACAGTAGTAAAGTATTATATATTCTTTTATGAATTTGAAGAAAATTATTTTTATTTTTCTGTAATATTTATAAGAATATTTTTTATGAATATTTAATAAACAAATTTTTTGATAAAAGTAGTAAACACTTAAAAATATTATATATTTTGTTATGATGATAAAAATAATAAATATTAAAAATAATTTATATTTTATATACATTATTACAAATTTATAATAAAATATTTATGGATAATATTTTAAAAGTATTATATTATAAATTTTGTGTATATTATAATTAGCATAATACAAATTTTATTTTATTAAACTATTAATTGTAAAGTTATTGCATTTGAATTGATTTAAAAAATGAAACATAACATATGCGTGGATTTAAAATATACAATAACGTATCATATAATTAGTCTAATAATCTAAGTCTTTTTAAATAAAATTAGATGAGAATAGATGTGGGATTGACACATTAGCATAATGTAGTAAACATTAAAAAGTATTATATACTAGATTACGACCGTGTATACACGGGTTTGAAAATTGTTATAAAACTTGTAAATAGTCTTGAAAAAATAAATTTAATTATATTTATTTCTGTATTCATATTCGTTTTTTTGTTAGTTAAAATATTTATTACACGTGGTAAATTTTAATTAATTGACTCATATACATTTCAATAATTTTAATTTAGATTATGATCTCTATATAAACTGATTTATATTAACTACTTCTACATAACCTGTTAAAAAGAAAATGGATATAAAAAAGTAAAAAATGCAATTAGATCATTGTGAACGTTAAAAATTAAAATTACAAACATTTTTGCAAAACCGTTTATAATAGAATTGATTTTAGAAACTAGTTTTCTCCTTCGTTCTATATTCACTTTTATATTTTTCACAAATATGACTAATATGAAAAAGTATAAATCAAAACTAAAACACTGTAAATATTAAAAAGTAAGATTGGAAACAATTTTTCAAAACCACTTATAATAGAACTGTTTAAAGAAACTGACTTTCTCCTTCATTTCATTATTACTTTTATATAATTTACATATATCAATGAACATGAAAAAGTATAAAATAAAATTATATCACTGTGAACATAAAAAAAATAAGATTGAAACTATTTTCGTAAAACCACTTATAATAAAACTGATTACAGAAACTGACTTTGTCTTTCATTCCGTATTTACTTTTATAATTTTCACAAATATGATTTTTCTTTAACAAAACTCTCATCGGGAATCTCATTTAGTAAAATGGTATCAGAGCAAAATTGGCTTTCTTTTTCATTTTGCTTCTGCAATTCCGATTGTTTCTCATCGCTTCATTAGTTTTTAATCTTTTCCAATTGATTCGAGTTTAAGAGAAGAATCAGGATAGAAAAATTATAATGATTTTTATGTATTTATAAAGATGTGAGTAATAAGTTTTTTTTTTCTTTTAGGGTTAGTCTTTACTTTTTTCTTATAACTATTTTTCCCTTTTTAGTAGAAATATATAATTTTTTTAGTATATTCCTTTTTTAGTTATTTCAGTAGTTATATATTTTTTATGTTTTTTAATAATTATGATATTTTGGAAATTATATTTTATTTTTAATTTAATCACGACACGTGTGAAAATCTTAATCGAAAAACTTGACATGTGTCACGATCATGTGAATTACTAACATATAAAATTTGCTACATATTTCAAAAGAAAATTGACTTTCTCCTTTATTTTGCTTTCTGAAGAAGGACTTTTGCAAGTCTTCTCTCAATCAGATGTAGTATAGAAGAGGTTTTATCAATCCATATAGGAGTTAGAATAAAAGAGATGCAAGGAACTTACTAAACTTAACCAATATGATGAAAAAAGATTATCTAACAACCTAAGTGATCAAAGAAGAAATGCACAAGTGAAATGCAATCCTATCAAGACTAAAGCAAGTAATGCAATGCAAAAGAACTAAATGCAACAGAAACTAACTAGGAAATGATCTAAATGCAGCAGGACTAAAGTAAGAAAAGCAATAAAAGTGCAAGAACTAAAACGGAAGCTAAATGCAATAACCTGAAATGCAAGGCGAGAAATGAACAAAAGCAAAGCAACTAAAATAGAGAAAAACAGAACACAAGATGATTAAATGCAAAGAACAATAAGGAGCAGGTTCAAGGCTAGAGCAATGATGACTTGGGGATTACTTAGTATCAAACCTAGGGTAGTCAAGACCAATAACAAACTAAGAACATGATCAAGCCACTAAATCAATCAATCTGCAAACAGAGCAAAGATGTCTAAGTTAAGCACATGTCACACCACTTGTGATGGCGTATTTGTGCAAAACCAGCATGAAAACACAAGACTCTTGAAGACCAAACAAACAACCTAAACGCAATATAATCATCTAGGCGATTGTTTCTAGCAAAGTTCTTTCAGGCATTTAAACAAACACTTTTGATGCAGCAAACACCTAAGATCAGTTCCACCCTAGAAGAGTTACTAAGCATTAAGAACAACTAAGCTAAGTGATCCAAGCATAAATTAAACCAAAACTCCCGAAGATATCAACTAATCATCCGCAAATCTGCTCCAACCTGAAATCATATGAAACTACTCACAACACCTCATGAAATCAACATAAACAAGCAGAGATGACAGATCAAACATGATTAAACAAGAACTAGAAGGAAAATAACAAAGGAAGTGCAAAACTTTATTAAAAGAGTGATCTTGATCAAAATCTCATCAAATCTCCTTTTGGGTATCCCCTCAGGTCGAAAATATGATAACCGAAAGATAAGCCAACAGTTTAAATAGGCTTAAAGATAAGGTTTGACAACAAGTACAAAAAGTTAGTTAACTCTTGGCATTGTAGCATCGGGGTGTACAGACAGATGTTCTGCTCGATGTGCCTCCTGATGCAGAATTTCCCTTAGTTACAGCTCGGTCACTTTTGCAGTTTCTCGGGGTGTAACAGGTTTCAGATCGTATCGGGCAGAATGTCAGGTGTCCTGCTCGATGTTAGACCCCGATATGTCCTGTCTCTCTATATTGAACTGTACGGCCGCCTCTCCTCAATGTTCTACCCCGGTGCAGTCTTGAAGCCCATGATCAAACTCATGTTCCTTGTCCCACGATCCACATCGGGCATGCTGCATAGGTATTCTGGTCGACGCTGTTCCTCGATACAGACACAGAGTTGGGAAGACTTCTTCTTATGGCATTTCTTCGAATATATGCTGCTCCAAACTCCTTCCCAAGTTCCAAAACCGCTAAACACACCTGAATTACACCACAAACATGCACATGTATGCAAATCCTTAACTAAATGCACGCAATGCTACTTATAAGTGCAAATGAGACTAGAACGCTAAGTAATGATGCCGAAACAAGGTAAAAGATGAATGAAATGCAGCCTAAATCACTAGAATATAGCAAGCTATCAACACCCCCACACTTAGTCTTTTCTTGCCCTCAAGCAAATAAAATATTCAGCATGGTGATGAGGTTTAAAAATGGGAACTTGACTTGACTTTTTTAACATTCAATTAGCAAGTAACTAATGGATCAAGTTTGTGAAAATCAAGTGAAGCATTTGGGTCAAGGGACATGGTTATGAGATAAAAATGATCTCATTCATCAATGGCTTTGTCATAGTCGCCTTTTCTTCTTTGTAACTGTGAGTTTTCTTCTTTTTTTACTTAACCACAAGATACAATCATCTTCCCACAACATCATTCTCTTCATGAAGCCATTCACACTCTTCTTCTTTTTATATACAAAAATTTAAAGCTTAAATCACTTAACTTTACCCTTTACCAAAACTCCTAACATAGTATCAAGCTCAAAATGCAAGCTTATGTCTACAAGAGAACTCCTCCTTGCCAGCCTTATTCCTAACACTTTTTGCCAAGATAAGTTCAAAAATGATAATGCAAGGCCTTACAAACTCTCACAATAGTGTTTGGGCTTAATAGGAAGGATTGGTTCGAGGTATGGTTAACTGTCTCTTAATGATGAAGATCAGCTATTTGGATCAACAAGAGTGGTGAAAAGGAAGAAGATGGTCCAAATATGTATATTGGTAGCCATGCAATCACTTTCAATGCATAAACAAGATAATTCAAAGTCCAAATTAAGGTTCCACTTATAGAAAGGTCAAGATCAAGCCAAGCAAGCTTCAACTTCAAACAAGAGTTTCAAAATCATAAATTCAAAGAGTGGTTCAGCCTTATTTCAAGTGCTTCATCAAATGCATCAAATAACTAAGAACAAGGGCATCATTTTTATAAACCAGAAGCATTTTCAAAGATTCACTATCATTGCACCCATTTTAAACAAGAAAGCTACAACATAAGTAAATGCATGAAGTCTAAGTCCTATATAAATGCACATGAACACTCTGTTTTTAAGAAATCAATTTTCGAAAATTTTTAAATTTTTATGGATTTTCTATGACTTATGTGCAATGCCGATTGCTTAGCTATATGTAAATGCAAATATGATATGGATGCAGAATGTTAGTCCAAGCAAACCCTCCCTCACACTTAGAATACACAGTCCTCCCCCACACTTTGAATACACAGTCCTCTGTGTATTAGAAATGCAAAAGGAGGCAAAACCACAATATAAAAAATGTAGTACAAAGAAGAAGGTGTAAGAATTAAAAGATGAGGAAGGTGTGTACTTGTAGTGGAGGTTGGAAGGGTGGAGGATGGACATTCATCAGTGGAGATGATTAATGGGGTTGGATCAAAGCATCCTTGCAGCTTTGGTGTTTTGAAGAGCAATTGTCCATATCGGTCTGGGCCTTTGATGTTTTCCTCGATGTAGCACCCCGATGTGATCACCCTCGGGCTTCTTGTTCGGTGTACGGTCTTTCTCTCCTATGTGTACGGACAACGGCTCTAGGTGCGATTACATCGAGCAAGGTGCTTTGAGGTTCTGCTCTGCGTAATACCTCGATATGACCCCCCTTGTGCAATTTGCTCGACGTAAAGACTTCTTCTTCCCCGAGATAAACTGCATCAGACAAATTTTGCAGAGGTTTTGCTCGATATGGCACCTCGATACAGAAAGAGAGCTTTGTTTTCTTTGGTTTTCCTCATTATCTGACCAACCCAACTACTTTTTCCAACGTGAAAATATTTAACAAGCATATCAAAAGCAAAAAGAAAGCATATTTACATAGATAGGCATGAGATTACCTCCCAAGTGTGCTTTGTTTAAGGTCTCTTAGCTTGACCTTTCCTTGATTTGCTAGGTGGGGACATCAAGAAGACTGAGATCAGTCTCCACTACCAGAACTTCTAAGGCTAAGTATGGCTTGACTTTGTGTCCATTGACTGTGAACTCATTTCCTTCAGTATCCACCAATGTGATTGCTCCATAGGGAAGACCTTCTTTGATTCTAAATGGCCCATTTCATCTTGACTTAAGCTTTCCAGGACAGAGCCTCAATCTTGAGTTGTAGAGAAGTACCTAATCGCCTGATCTGAATTCCTTGTGGACTACCTTCTTGTCATGGAAGGCTTTGGTCCTTTCCTTGTAAAATTTTGAACTCTCATAAGACTCCAACCTGATTTCTTCAAGCTCATGAAGCTGCATAAGTCTCCCCTCTTGGGCGCTCTTAATGTCATAGTTGAGCAGTTTGATTGTCCATTGAGCCTTATACTCAAGCTCTACTGGAAGGTGACATGCTTTTCCATACAACAAGCTGAAAGGAGATCTTCCTATTGGCGTCATGAATGCAGTCCTATAAGTCAAAAGTGCATCATCAAGCTTGGCTGACCAGTCTTTCCTTGTGATCCCTACTGTATTCTCTGGAATGACTTTGATCTTTCTGTTTGAAACCTCAACCTGATCAGTTGTTTGTGGATGATAAGGCATTGCCACTTTATGTTTGACCCCATGCTTCTTTAGAAGGTAATCAAAGAATTTGTTAATGAAGTGACTTCCATCATTGCTTATCACCACTTTAGGCACACCAAACCTTGGAAAAATCACAGTCTTGAAAAGCTTCACAACAACAGAAGAATCATTTGTAGGACTGGAAACAGCCTCAACCCATTTGGAGACATAGTCAACTGCCACTATAATGAACTTGTTCCCATATGAAGAAGGAAATGGTCCCATGAAATCAATTCTCCATACATCAAAGACTTCGATTTCAAGAATTGGGTTATGAGGCATCTAATCCCTCTTGCTTCTGTTTCCTTTCCTTTGGCACGCTTCACACCTCTTGATGAAGTCATGAGTGTCCTTAAAGATGCTAGGCCACCAGAAACATGCTTGAAGTATCTTTGTAGGAGTCTTATATGTTGCAAAATGGCCTCCATAAGCAGAACCATGACAATAAAAAATGATTCCTTGAGCCTCTTCTTCTGCTACACATCGGCTAAACAGTCCATATGATCCTTTCTTATACAAGTAGGGATCATCCCAATAACGCTGAGATAAGTCTTTGAGGAACTTAGCCTTGTGATATGGCTTTTGGAAGGTGGGAAGATGGTCTGAAACTAGGTAATTCACAAAATCTGAGTACCAAGGCAGGTTCTTGTCTTGCAAAGTGCTTGCTTCATCCTAGTTAGTTAGCAACTTAAGAGCCATAAAATGTTCTTCATGTAGGGAGTCATCTATAGGAACAAGGTCATCAATACTCATCTTTGATATATGATCAGCCACACAATTTTCTATGCCTTTCTTGTCAAGTAGTTCAAGATCAAACTCATGAAGCAAAAGTATCCATCTGAGCAGGTGTGGTTTTGTATCCTTCTTGGCATAAATGTAGCGAAGTGTTGCATGGTCTATGTAGACTATGAATTTAGAACCCACTAGATAACTTCTAAACTTCTCAAATGCGAACACAACTGCTAGCAGCTCCTTCTCTGTTGTAGCATACAGAGTTTGAGTGTCATCTAGAGTGCGATTTTCATATCATATGACATGTAACTTCTTGTCTACTCTTTGACCAAGCACAGCTCCAAGTGTATAATCACTAGCATCGCACATTATCTCAAATGGCAAAATCCAATGAGGTGCTTGAACAATGGGAGCACTCACAAGCGCCTCTTTGATGGTTAGAAAAGCTTGCATGCAGTCATCATCAAAGACAAACTCTGTCTCCTTGCACAATAGCCTAGTGAGAGGTCTTGCTATCTTGGAGAAATCCTTGATGAGCCGTCTATAGAAACCCGCATGTCCCAACTTCTGATCCATTTCACTGATGTAGGTGGAGCTAGATGCATCATTACTTCTACCTTGGTCTTGTCCACCTCTATCCTTTTCTCAGAGATCTTGTGTCCCAAAAAATTCCTTCATTGAACATGAAATGGCATTTTTTCCTATTCAACACCAGACCTGTGTCTTCACATCTCTTTAAAACCTAACAAAGATTAGACAAGCAGACGCCAAAGAAAGATCCATAGACAGAAAAGTCGTCCATGAATATTTCCACCATTTCTTCAATCAAGTCAGAGAATATAGAAGTAACACATCTTTGAAATGTTGATGGGGCATTACGCAGTCCAAATAGCATTCTTCTATAGGCAAAAGTTCCATAAAGACATGTGAAGGTGGTATTTTCCTGATCATTAGGTTGTATGTGAGATTGGAAAAAGCCATTATATCCATCTAAGAAGCAATAATAAAGATGATTAGCTAATCTTTCAAGCATTTGATCAATTAATGGCAAAGGGTAATGATCTTTTCTAGAAGTAGAGTTCAATTTCCTATAATCAATGCACATTCTATATCCTGTTATAGTTCTGGTTGGGATAAGCTCATCCTTTTAATTTTTAACAACCGTGATTCCTCCTTTCTTAGGCACTACATGGACTGGTGAGAGCCATGTACTGTCTGTGATAGGATAAATCACGCCTGCATCAAGAAGTTTTAGGATTTCTTTCTTTACAACTTCCTTAAGATTTTGGTTTAATCTTCTTTGGGGTTCAATGGAAGTTTTTGTCTCATCCTCTAGATGAATCCTGTGAGTGAAAAGATGAGAAGACATGCCCTGGATATCATCAAATGAATACCCAATGGCTCTCCTAAACTTTCTTAACTCCTTAACAAGAGCACATGTTTCATCATCACTGAGATGTTCATTGACAATCACATGATAGGTTTCATTAAGTCCAAGAAATACATACCTTAGCCCTTTGGGAAGTGGCTTGAGGTATAGCTTGGGTGCCTTTAGCTCGCTCCAATCTTTATCTCCATGATCTGCTCCTGGTTTGCTATTCTTAGCTCCAGTAGCTTCTTGACTTACTGAACTCACAACTTCCCTCCTTTGCTTGATAAACGGCTCATGGTGAGTGTCCAGCTTAGCTTCTTTCAACAGCTGCTCATACTCTGCTGACTCCTCACTCAAATACCCATACTTGCTTGATGCCTTAGTTAACACTACACTCAGATGGTCTTTAATGTTCAGTTCTTCAAAGAGTTCAGTATCCAGTGCATCCATGAAGTGAACGCTGAAGACTTGTCCTTCTATCTTGGGATTCTTCATAACATCATTTATATCATACTTAAGGGTCATATCCTTCCCCAAATGCAGCCCAATCTTCCCTCCCTTGACATCTATAACTGCACCAGTGGTGGCAAGGAAGGGTCTCCTAAGTATCAAAGGATCTTTTAGATCAGCATCAAGCTCCAAAACAACAAAGTCAGTATGGATTTCAGTACTCCCAACTCGGACAGGAAAGTTCTCAAGCAGTCCAATGGGATGTCTAACAGAGCGGCCAGCTAGCACAAGAGTTATCCTGCTTGGTCTGAAACTTGTGAATCCTAGGCGCTTGGCAGTAGTAAGAGGCATCAGACTTACACTTGCTCCAACATCACACAAGCAGTTGTTGAATGTGAGAGGTCCAATGAAGCATTGTAAAGTGAAAATTCCAGGATCTCCTAGATTCTTTGGTGGAGGAAGCTGATGTATGATGGCACTAGCCTCATGAGTAAGAACAACCATTTCTTGCATCTCATTCTGTTTGTTTGTACGATCACACAAGCAGTTGTTGAATGTGAGAGGTCCAATGGAGCATGGTAAAGTGAAACTTCCAGGATCTCCTAGCTTCTATGGTGGAGGAAGCTGCTGTATGATGGCACTAACCTCATGAGTAAAAACAACCATTTCCTGCATCTCATTCTGTTTGTTTGTAACTCCATCCTTCAAGAACTTCTGATATTGAAGCACCAGTAAGAATGTATCAAGCAAGGGTATAGTCAGCTCCACCTTTTCCATCTGCTTTTAAAAAAGTTGCCTGTACTTCTCCTATAAATGTTTCTTGATCCTTCCTGGAAAAGGAAGTGGTGGCTTGTAAGGAGGAGGTACAAAGACAGGTTCCTTCCTTGTAGGCTGTGTGGTTTCTCTTGGTGCTTCATCAACCACTTGTTTTGCTTTGCTCACACACTCTGCTTCAACTTTCCTTTCTATTTCTGATCCAGCTTCGGCCTCTTCTTCATGAGTCTCAAGGGAAATAGCTGACTATGCCCTTGCTGCTGTATGATGGCACTAACCTCATGAGTAAGAACAACCATTTCCTGCATCTCATTCTGTTTGTTTGTAACTCCATCCTTCAAGAACTTCTGATATTGAGGCACCAGCAAGAATGTATCAAGCAAGGGCATAGTCAGCTCCACCTTTTCCATCTGCTTTTAAAAAAGTTGCCTGTACTTCTCCAATAAATGTTTCTTGATCCTTCCTGGAAAGGGAAGTGGTGGTTTGTAAGGAGGAGGTACAAAGACAGGTTCCTTCCTTGTAGGCTGTGTGGTTTCTCTTGGTGCTTCATCAACCACTTGTTTTGCTCTGCTCACACACTCTGCTTCAGCTTTCCTTTCTATTTCTGATCCAGCTTCGGCCTCTTCTTCATGAGTCTCAAGGGAAATAGCTGACTATGCCCTTGCTGCTGTATGATGGCACTAACCTCATGAGTAAGAACAAGCATTTCCTGCATCTCATTCTGTTTTTTTGTAACTCCATCCTTCAAGAACTTCTGATATTGAGACACCAGCAAGAATGTATCAAGCAAGGGCATAGTCAGCTCCACCTTTTCCATCTGCTTTTAAAAAAGTTGCCTGTACTTCTCCTATAAATGTTTCTTGATCCTTCCTGGAAAGGGAAGTGGTGGCTTGTAAGGAGGAGGTACAAAGACAGGTTCCTTCCTTGTAGGCTGTGTGGTTTCTCTTGGTGCTTCATCAACCACTTGTTTTGCTTTGCTCATACACTCTGCTTCAGCTTTCCTTTCTATTTCTGATCCAGCTTCGACCTCTTCTTCATGAGTCTCAAGGGAAATAGCTGACTATGCCCTTGCTGCTGTATGATGGCACTAACCTACATGAGTAAGAACAACCATTTCCTGCATCTCATTCTGTTTGTTTGTAACTCCATCCTTCAAGAACTTCTGATATTGAGGCACCAGCAAGAATGTATCAAGCAAGGGCATAGTCAGCTCCACTTTTTCCATCTGCTTTTAAAAAAGTTGCCTGTACACTCCAATAAATGTTTCTTGATCCTTCCTGGAAAGGGAAGTGGTGGCTTGTAAGGAGGAGGTACAAAGACAGGTTCCTTCCTTGTAGGCTGTGTGGTTTCTCTTGGTGCTTCATCAACCACTTGTTTTGCTTTTCTCACACACTCTGCTTCAGCTTTCCTTTCTATTTCTGATCCAGCTTCGGCCTCTTCTTCATGAGTCTCAAGGGAAATAGCTGACTATGCCCTTGCTGCTGTATGATGGCACTAACCTCATGAGTAAGAACAACCATTTCCTGCATCTCATTCTGTTTGTTTGTAACTCCATCCTTCAAGAACTTCTGATATTGAGGCACCAGCAAGAATGTATCAAGCAAGGGCATAGTCAGCTCCACCTTTTCCATCTGCTTTTAAAAAAGTTGCCTGTACTTCTCCAATAAATGTTTCTTGATCCTTCCTGGAAAGGGAAGTGGTGGCTTGTAAGGAGGAGGTACAAAGACAGGTTCCTTCCTTGTAAGCTGTGTGGTTTCTCTTGGTGCTTCATCAACCACTTGTTTTGCTTTGCTCACACACTCTGCTTCAGCTTTCCTTTCTATTTCTGATCCAGCTTCGGCCTCTTCTTCATGAGTCTTAAGAGATACCTCCCCCCCCCCCCCCCCCCCCCCCCCACTTTGCTTCTCAATGTCCACATAGATGCTTCTCAATGTCCACATAGAGAGGTTTTGGTGCTGCAGGACGTTGTAGCTGTTTACCACTCCTAGTAGTTATTGCTTGCCCAACTGGTGGCGGTTGTTGTGGAGCTGTAGGAGAGGAGACCTTATTGTCTTTAAATAGAGCTAGCTCATCATGAACTTTCTCAAACTCCTGTAGTAGATTAACATGCATTGCCATGGTGTTCTGTTGATTAGCCAGCATCTCCATTGTACTCTTGTGTGAGCGGCAAGTAACTGCTCACGCAGTCTAGCTGTGGCTGTATCAGGCGTAGATGGTGGTGTAGTTGAAGGACTAGGGATATCCTAAACTGGTGCAGCAGCTACTTGATGTTGAGGCATAAACTATGTTGCATACATACTCTCTTAAAGTGCTTCATGTGAAGTTGTAAAGCTGTGGTGTTGCTGAATGGGAACACCAAGCTGGTTGTATAATGGAACACTCTCCCTTGTGTTCACCTGAGGAATGGAAGCATTGTAGCTGTCATAGCGGAGCTCCTTGTAAGGTTCATGATAAACAATCTCTTGTTGCTGCACATAGTAAGCTCCAGCTTCTAAATTGTAAGCATGTCCAAGAGCTGATGTCTTCTCCTTGGCCTTTGTTAATTGACTTAGAGAATGCTCAATCAACAAGTCTAGCTTAGCAATGAGTGCTAACATATCCTGCTTTGTTTGGTGAAGTGAGGCTTCAGTATTCTTCATGTAGTTGTCCTCTTGTTCATCCGAATAGTCACCATTACCCAAGGCGAGGTTTTTAATTAGCTGCAAACCGTCTTCTGCACTTGTACCCAGGAAATATCCATTGCTGGCTGTGTCTAGCAACATCTTGAACCTTGGCAATACTCCTTTGTAGAGCGCGCTGAGAAATGACTCTGTTGAGAAACCATGGTGAGGGCAGCGCAATGTGTATCCCTGAAATCTTTCTCATGCTGAACAAAATGGTTCTTCTGGTGATTGTGTAAAACCTGATATGTTCTGCCTTAGTGTAGCTGTCCTGGTGGAAGAGTAAAACTTTGCAAGAAATACTTTTGCAATCATCCCAAGAACATATGGATCCACAAGGCATAGATATTTCTCACAAATGTGCACGATCACCAAGAGAGAAGGGTAATAACCTCACTTTGAAGCCATCTTCTGTAATACCACTGATCCGTTGTAAACTGCAAATGCTCTAAAATCTGTCCAAGTAATCAAGTGGATCCTCCAGAGGTGTACCGTTGAAGCGGTTGGCTTGTACCATTGCAATCACACTACTTCTGATCTCAAAGTGATGCTTTTGAGATGGTGGAGGAAGTATACCTCTGCTTCTAGTATGAAGGTAAGGAGCATCATGATAACCAATGTGTTGTGCTCTTCTAGCAATCTGAGGCACTTGCCTATGTAACCTCTGAACTGGAGCTTCATCTTCTCGGAACTGAGTTTGATAAGCAGGTCTGTGATGGTTTGGATTAGCCATTGTACCTGAGAAAACAGAGCAAGAAAGGTAAAGTAATTAGTAAAGTAAAAATGTGGTTAAGTCTAAGAAAGAACCTACACTCAATTAGCTAAGCAATCCTAGAATGGCAACGACGCCAAATTGAAGAAGGACTTTTGCAAGTTTTAACTCAATCCATCTCTAATCAGATGCAGTATAGAAGAGGTTTTATCAATCCATCTAGGCGTTAGAATAAAAAAGATGTAAGGAACTCACTAAGCTTAACCAATATGATAAAAAGGATTATCTAACAACCTAAGTGATCAAATATGAAATGCACAAGTAAAATGCAATCCTATCAAGACTAAAGCAAGTAATACAATGCAAAACAACTAAATGCAACAGAAACTAACTAGGGAATGATCTAAATGCAGTAGGACTAAAGTAAGCAAATCAATAGAAGTGCAAGAACTAAAACGGAACCAAAATGCAATACCTTGAAATGCAAGGCAAAAAATGAACAAAAACAAAGCAACTAAAAACAGAAGAAAAAAAAACATAAGATGATTAAATGCAAAGAACAAAAGGCGCAAGTTAAAAGGCGAGAGCAATGATGACTTGGGGATTACTTAGTATCAAACCTAGGGTAGTCAAAACCAATAACAAGCTAAGAACATGATCAAGCCACTAAATCAATCAGTCTGAAAACAGAGCAAAGATGTCTAAGTTAAGCACATGTCAGACCCACTTGTGATGGCGTATTTTTGCAAAACCAGCATGAAAACACAAGACTCTTAAAGACCAAACAAAAAACCTAAATGCAATTTAATCATCTAGGCGATTGTTCCTAGCAAAGTTCTTTCAGGCATTAAAACTAACACTTCCACCCTAGAAGAGTTACTAAGAATTAAGAACAACTAAGCTAAGCATGAATTAAACCAAAACTCCCTAAGCTATCAACTAATTTATCCCCAAATCTGCTCTAACCTCAAACCCTATAAAACTATTCACAACACCTCATGAAATCAACAAAAACATGCAGAGATGACAGATCAAACATGATTAAACAAGAATTAGAAGGAAAATAACAAAGGAAGTGCAAAACTTTATTAAAAGAGTGATCTTGATCAAAATCTCATCAAATCCCCTTTTAGGTTTCCCCTCAGGTCAAAAATAAGATAAAGAAGAAGATAAGATAACCAAAAGATAAGCCAAAGGTTTAAATAGGCTTAAAGATAAAGTTTGACAAAAAGTAGAAAAAGTTAGTCAACTCTCGGCGTTGACGCATCGGGGTGTACGTACAGATGTTCTGCTCGATGTGCCTCCCCGATGCAGAATTTCCCTTAGTCGCAGCTCGGTAACTTTCGCAGTTTCTCGGGGCGTAACAGGTTTCGGATCATATCCGGCAGATTTTCGGGTGTCCTGCTCGATGCTGGACCCCGATATGTCCTGTCTCTCTATATCGACCTGTATGGCTGCCTCTCCTCGATGCTCTACCCCGGCGCAGTCTTGAAGCCCACGATCAAACTCCTGTTCCTTGTCCCACGATCCACATCGGGCATGCTGCATAGGTGTTCTGCTCGACGCTGTTCCTCGATACGGTTGCAGAGTTTGTAAGACTTCTTCTTATGGCATTTCTTCGAATATATGCTGCTCTAAACTCCTTCCCAAGTTCCAAAACCTCTAAACACATCTGAAATATACCAAAAACATGCACATGTATGCATATCCTAAACTAAATGCATGCAATGCTACTTCTAAGTGCAAATGAGACTAGAATGCTAAGTAATGATGCAGAAACAAGGTAAAAGATGAATGAAATGCAGCCTAAATCACTAGAATATAGCAAGCTATCACTTTCTTAATTCTAATTGTTTTTCATTGATTCATCGCTTTCTTATCTTATTCATTTGATTCGAGACTATGAAAAAAATCAACCTAATAAAATTATAAGAGATTTTATATGTTTATAAAAATGTGAATAATATTATTTTTTTTTAGGTTTAGTTTTTACTTTTTTTTGGAGAAAGATATATCCTTTTCTTTAGATAGTAATTTTAAATCCTTTATTTTGATCGTTTATTGCTTGTTATTGAATTATTATGCGCACGTTTGGTCATAGTTAGGTTAACTAGGTTTCTGATATGTTTGATTAATCTTTATTATATTTACAAAGCATCAGTTGTTAATTATAAGTTTAACATATGTCATATTATTTTTATATTTAAAGACTTTTTTATTATGGTTTTTTCACTAATAATCTATCAATCTCTAATATTCTCGCCAAACCAATAAATAATCCTATTCCTAACCTGCTGAACCTCTTTAAAACGATGACGATGTCAGGGTTCCCCAAATCATGGAGAGGGCGGTGAAAACAATATGAATTATCAAGTGCTCGAACTTTTCTACAAAACTGTAACAAACTCACGCAAAATTTAAATAAAATAAATAAACTATATTTCTGAATTTTGTTTTGTAGCAGGATGGATTAAAGGAACATGCTATTTTTTTCTTTCTTTCCACATACCGGAAATCGGGGATATAGTAATGAAAATCGAGTTGGTGAACTATGCTTTTCCTCCCGTATTCGTACGGGCTTACACTAGTTTATAAATAAGCCGACACATGTGGTTAAAATATAAGATTTGACTCATTTGAGTAAATGCAATAATATTTGGAGAAAATAAACTTATATAAGATTAATACTAAACGTTTTAAAGATGATTTTGTTTTTGTTATTTTATCAATTTATATCGAATGGCGTGTCAATATAATTTTTAGTTATTAACAATAAGTCTAATTCATATCCAAAACTTAGTTAAAAAATGAATGATTGTTACATATTATTTATATTGTTCACAAATTTTGTGGAATATATCTCAACATATCTTTTTCACGCTTAAGATTAGACATATGAAATTTAAAGTGTGTGGGATTGAACATCCACAAATGTAAGTCTGACAATTAGATAGTTAAAACCTGGGTCTAATATCATAGATGGTTCATACTTTTATTTGTATTCAATCAATCATATGGTTCATACTGAAAAACAATATCACTTAATATAAATAAGCTATAGGCAGTTGTGAGTTTTGGAGAATAGATCATTATTAGAACTCAAAGGCTAAAGAATTACAGAAATGGCGTGACCTAGGGGTTTTGCTGAAGTAACTTAAGAACTCTTCTAATGTAAATTTGAAAACTTGAAACTTTTAGTTTTTGTTCTTTTACTCTCTAGGGATTTTGGATTGGTTCTTTAGGCTGTCCAATATCCTCTATCTATAAAGTTCAGAGAGTCGGTTGTAGTGAACTCCCTTACCTTTATTCTTTGTAAATATTTCTAATATTTTAAATACAGAAATATCTTTTTTTTTCCAGATTTAATGGAGATTTTCTATTATTCTCCAGTATTTTCTTTTTTCTTAATGAAATCGGCGTGGTTTTAACCATCTTAATGGCCTAGGTTATTGGCGGATTAGCTTTTTAAGAAATACGCTCATTTCCCCTTTAACAATATGCAGATTAGATTTTCAAATCAGCTCGGCAAACTTCATAATTTGAGGGTGGCTTTACTCTTTCAATAAGCGAGAGTTCGTCAAGAGTGTATTCTTTCTCTTAGCTCGGCGCGTCCCAACTGTACGTGACCTCGGCAAGTCGGGTTGAAACACAAAGTTTCATTAAACTCTGTTAATGGACTTTTGTTTCTTTTGACCTGAGTTTTACTAGTGTTTTCAATAGTGATGAGGACCTCAAACCGGTTAAGCTTAAAGTACCCATCATGTACGAGCCACCAAAGACCTGGTCAGGTAAAAGGATAATGAGAGAAGAATTCAACAAAGCTGTGGAGAACCTCCTCTACCTTAGGCAAACAGAAGATATCAACACTCTTCATAAATGGCTCGTCTTAAAAGAAGAATGTAGTAGAATTACGGGACGGGACGAGACGACCACCTTATGTACCACCCCCGTACCGCGGTTGACATCATTATGTACCAGCCACATACCACGGACGAGAGCATTACAGTACGAGTGACGATCAAACGGGCCAACACCTAGACGAATTTCCAGATAATCAAAGCCCAACCAAGCTCAAGGCCGATTCCAGCTTAGACGAATGGCCCCTTCTCAAAGCTAGCATCGGCCCAACATTGCTCATCATCGCCAAAATGACTGAGCTTAAGGAAAAACGTACTGGACATTACTTACCTTATTCGGCTAGAAACAAATCAAGAGGCAACGATAAGGTTTTGTCATTTATTTTCATGATATCTCGTGTTTTCCTTTTGTTTTACAGGGATTTATTCTTACTCTGTTTCTAGAACTTTAGAATAATCTTTGTAATCTTCTGTTTATTCTCTTTTGTCTTTTCTGTCTTGCATTTATTTTCTTTTCAACCCTAGAAGGTCAAGGTCAAAGGACTATTAATAAAGTTTTATATGCGACATTGTAGTTCACGTTTTTACCTATTATCAATAAAGAGAGCACTTCTTCTTACCAAAGAGAGCCGCCGCCGAGTTCTTGAACATTAAGAGGTTACCACCTTGTTCTTGTGTTCACAACCAACTTTATCACAGGCTTATCATTAGCTGTGGTGTGTCATTCGATCCATTGTTCAACTACCAATAATTTTGTTAAGTAAAGAGAGCCGTTTGGCAAGTTACTTGATCACCACTTCAACAAACCCTCACCATCGTACTGAATCTAAGTAGAAAGTGCCATGTGGCCAGCTACTTGATTCCCCATCATACCGGTTTTATAAGATCATACCTTATATCATTTGGTATCAGAGCTTAAACGCTCCTACACCAGGTTTCATCTATCCTTTTAGATCTTTTTCTTTTGTTTTCATTGCTTAGTTCTTTCCTTTCATACACAAAAACCAAAATAAAACCGTGAGTTGCTTTTCTTGCTTTTCTGCTTTTATTCCTTTATACAAAAATCCCAAAACAATTCGCTTGTGTAAGTTGTTAGATTTCTTTTTATAAACCTCAAAAGTAAAAAAAAAATTGTTTAATTGTTTCAGTTACTTCGGCTATCGTTTATTACACTTGTGCTATTAACTGTTTGTTAGTCTAAGTCAGGACATACAGATGGGAGAACAAGTACCACCCGTTGACATGGTCCAACTCTTAGGGGCTATTCAAGCCCTTGGCGAAAGGATGACCAGGACTGAGCGATTGCCACCAGCAGCACCACTCCTCCCTAAGAGAGGACCATTGAGGCAGCCTCGCCAGCCAGAAGAGCAAGAAGAAACCGATGAGGATATGCCCGGTCTAGATGATGACCCGCCACCAGCACCTACAATTCAGAATCAGCCCCGTGGCCGAGCTAGGGATCCTATACATCGAGGACGAGTGCGAGAAGAAGATGGCTATAGAACAAACAACAATGATGTAAAGCTGAATGCCCCGACCTTTGCTGGAAAGGGTAAACCCGAAGCCTAGTTAGAGTGGGAAAGGCGGATGGAGTACATTTTTGAGTATTATGGGTACAATGACCAAAAGAAGGTGTCACTAGCAGCTGCTCAGCTAACTGACCATGACTTGTCATGGTGGGATTGAGACGTATCCGAGAGGAGAAGACATAGTCACGAGCAAATTTGTACGTGGGCCGACTTGCGGTTCAATATGAGGAAGCGGTACGTCCCACCTCACTTTCACCGAGATCTCTAGAAGAAGTTTCGCAAGCTCGTACAAGGCAGCCGGCTAGTAGAAGAATACTTGAAGGAATTTGAGCAGCTACGCAACCGTTTGGAGCTCAACGACACGGAGGAGACCCTCATGGCCAAAATCATAGATGGTCTTCAAGACCGTATAGCACGAAAGGTCGAGAGACAGCTGTACCATGATATGTCCGAGGTACTACATTTGTTCATACAAGCAAAGCAACACGTCAAATGTGGGGTGGCTGCTACAAGCCGTTCAAAACAAACACGAGCTGGACTTCAACGCCACCAAAGGTTTTTGGCAAGGGCAAAGCCGTGGAGATTGATTCCCGGTTCACAAAGCCAACAGCCGAGTCTTCTAAAGCAACTCGGCCAGAGCAAGGTAAGCCTCCATTTACTCAAAGAACACATGACATTTGGCCAGGGGAGAGGTCATTTGGCCAGAGAATGCCCCAAGAACCGAGTCATGATCCTCACGACCGAAGGAGGATATGAATCCCAAGACAAAATGGAAGAAGATACGGTTGATAATAGGTTTTTGTGTAATCAAATCCTACGACACTCATGTTATTGTAGTATGAAAGTTATCAATCCATCTGAGTTCATAAGACACTAAGAATGCATCAGTTCAGTTAAGTTAAGCCAAATTCAAGAAAGCAGTTGTGATAAAACTAAACAAGACTAAGCATCACATATTTAAAGCAGGAAATTCAAATAGATTAAAGCAAGGATCTAAGATGGGGGTTATTGACTAAGAGAGGATTAGAACCTAACTAGTGATGCTTCAAACCATTTAAACAAAGCTATCTTCTAGGCATATGATTGATAGGGTCAGGTTTTATCCAAATAAAACTACTGCAAGTGCACAGCAAAAGCAGTTGTAGTACAAGGGGTTATCGAATCCCAAGGGAGTATGTAAACCACACTAGTGATTATAGATTCAAATTAAGCTAAGCGATAAATAATGAATGTAATGCAAAACAGTAAAATAAATGCAAGAGGGCGTTTTTATGCTTGTTCTTAAAGTTTAGAAGGCTAAAGGCGCTAAGTCAGGACAGTTCGCAGGTTGAATCCAAGAGTGTAGAATGCATGCAATCAGGAATGAATTAAAACCGTCTTGAACATGAATCGCAAAGATATAACTAATCAGTTCTCATTGCAGAAGTTATCTATGTCTAAGTCACAGAGTTTCAAATCTCTTTGCAAACCCTAACAACCTAAACATGCAGTAATGATCAGGTTCAATTGTTCACAAAACTCCTAAGCCAAATCTCTTTGTACTAGGGCGTTTTGCTCATCTAATACTAGTTCAGGTGATTAATAATGCTCTCACATCTATCAAACAACCTAGTGTTTCGAAATCCAGATGATGTGTCTAAGAAATCGATATGAATGCAAACACAGATGAAGAACCAATGAATTTCCTAAAAGTTTTTAGCAATTCTACAAACTCTTCTTCAACCTTTGAAAAGCCCTAACTTAACTAACAAAATACTCAGACATGGTGATTTGAGAAAACATCATGAAAAGAATAGATTGCATAAAAGAAATAAGAAGTAGAAATAAAGGAGTTCAAAATCTGCTCTGAAGGAGTCTGATTTGTCTCTCCAAAAGCTCTTCTACAAATCTCTCTCTAAAGCTCTCCAAAATAATAAGATACAAGATATATGCCAAAAGAATGGCTGAAAAACCTAATATACAAGCTAAAACACGATCTGGGGTCTTTTTGTAAATACTGGAACTTTTGGGCTAAAACTGCAATTTCTTCCCAATCTTTTAAAAACAGGCCACGACCTCCTTCCTTGGTGGGTGACGAGCGTCACCAGCTTGGTGACGAGCGTCACCCATAT
Organism: Thlaspi arvense; assembly: GCA_911865555.2. Classification (NCBI taxonomy): domain Eukaryota; kingdom Viridiplantae; phylum Streptophyta; class Magnoliopsida; order Brassicales; family Brassicaceae; genus Thlaspi; species Thlaspi arvense. Next base: position 14,561,175 of record OU466861.1, read on the forward strand.
GCATACTTTCCTCTTCGAGCTTGGTACTTCGTGGCTTCCACTCAGAATGCTCCAAAAGGTTCCAAAATCTCCAATTATGCTCCAGACATGCTATAACCTGCAAAAACTCTTCTAGGACTCTAAAAAATACCAAAAAGACTCAATAAAAAGAACTTATATCATGGTTAAAAACCATAAAAACCATGATATATCAACTCCCCCAGACTTAGGTTTTGCTTGCCCTCAAGCAAACATTAGACAAAGAATAAGGTCGAGGTTTGAAAACAAGAAACAATCAGTCAGTCATCAGGAAGACCATACTAGTTAAAGCTTTCGAATCCACATACCACAGAGTCAACACAAGATCAAATTTCAGCCTAATTATCACAAGCTTAGCAAATCTCTCAAGTCCAGTCTAAATCCCTTCAAGAAATCCGAAATTTCTACTGTCAACTCCTTATATTTTATCTAAGTGTGATATCTCATCAAGGCTCTATCATCTCAATCACTTTACAGATTCTTTTCCCTTCCTAACAACTGAACAAATCAATCTCAACACAGCTCTCCTATTTTCTCTTCCCTTAATCTTTTTCCTTAGGATATTTTTGATTTTTCACTTCTTTTTTCTCAACTTTTTCAGTCTAAGAAATGGTGCTACTCAATACTTGTGTTCCTTGTGAGGAGACAGGTTCTTGAGTGAGTTCACTACTATTGTTCCTTGTGAAGAGACAGGGTCATGAATGCACAATTCTTTGAACTTAAATTTTTTTTTTTTTTTTTTTTTTTTAAAAAACTACATCAGGGAAGATCAAAGAGAGACTGTATCTTAACTTTATTGTCAGTGCTTAAAGAGAGAATCAAGATCAATAAGAATCAATCACCAAGACAAGAAGTTTAAAGTTCATTAAGGTGGAGCTAACAGTAAATTTTCCAGATTTTCTAAGAACCTAAACCTTCATTGCTAGACTGATCTACCTATGACTTTCAACTTAGTAAGACTTGTAATCAACTATTGTGGCAATGGTTCTTATCAGCAAAAACGTCCTATGGTTAATTCCAAGAAAAACTAACAGTTTCAAATTTTTTGACTCTAGAAAAACAGGTTTTTTTACTCAACTTTAAGATTCTATAAACATGACACAAAGCACACAACGTCAGTAACCACCTCCCCCAGACTTAAACAACACTGTCCCCAGTGTTATTAAGCCAAGAGTTGGTCAAAATGAAGCATGAGAACGTGTAAAACTAAGGTGGAAAAGTGGTACCTCGCGAAGGAGCTGGTGACGAGCGTCACCAGATTGGTGACGAGCGTCACCATCTCTGATACTCCAGAATCGACATGTTGGATGTTTAAATGCTATGCCATCATGTGTACTCCGAAGTCAAACTGTAAGAGCACTCAAAACACACATCAAAACATCCAAACAAAGCATAATCCATGGTCCAACAAGTTCACAAGACATCATCCAAGCAAACTGACAAACTGACTCTCCTTTTTTTCTTTTTTTTTTTTTTTCATGTTTTTGGGTTTTTTTTTTAGCTATGTAATAGAAAACTAAACTAATCTATGAAAAAGAAAACTTACTAGTGGGTTGCCTCCCACTAAGCGCTTGTTTAAAGTCATTAGCTCGACTTTGAATGCTGCTCAGACAGCTGGTGGAGCAGAGGGTGGCAGTGAATGCCTTGGAGAAGAATGTCTCCTCATCCATGGTGGTTTGTAAGCAGTAGATGTATGAACACTTCCAAGGAAGTGAGGAACATCAGCAGGGTGGGTCGTGACTGTGGGTGGGATACTTCTTTTTCCTGCAGAATCATCAAAAGAAACACCAAGCATTCTTTGCTTAGTTGCAGGTTTCTGAGTTGTGGAATGGTGAATTTTCGAATTGGCAACATATGATGGACTTGTAGAGCAAATATCACGTCTCTCCTTTGTGTCCAGATTGGTGACGAGCGTCACCAGGTCAGTGACGCTCGTCACTGACTCTACAGTTCGAGTTTCTGCAGTTTTCCTGCAATTCAGCTCTGCAAGTGTTGCTTCCATCACAAACACGTCTTCCTCCAGCAATTTGGCATTCATTGGAACCTCTTTTTCAAGCCTAGTCATGAAGATATGATCCTCACTGCAATCCTCAAACCCAACAGCTTCTGCAGAAGTTTCAGATATTGGCTCTTCAACAGCCATCTTGCTCACTTGCCCACTTATATCTGATTCATTGACACACTCAGCAATAGTGTCTTCTGAATGCTCCATGACAGTCTCTTTATCTCTGGAAGTTCTTACAGAAAAGGTCTGACCATCAATGGTAGAACTCTTTCTTAACTTATCCATGTCAAAGTTCATGACAACATCACCAAGATCAAGCTCAATGTTCCCCTTTCTAACATCAATGATGGCTCCAGCTGTAGCCAAGAATGGTCTTCCCAGAATAAGAGGATCTTTAGGTTCTTCAGCATATTTCAGAACCACAAAATCAGTAGGAATTATGCAGCCTTCAATGTTAACATGAACATTCTCTAACATGCCTTCTGGGGTCCTTATGGATCGATCTGCTAGGATTAGAGAGATCCCAGCTGGCTTGAAATCAGTCATTCCAAGTCTAGCAGCAACAGAGAAAGGCATCAAGTTAATACTTGACCCTAGATCACATAGAGAGTGGGAAAAACGTCCTGCAGATATTGAGCAATCAAGCACAAAGGTCCCTGGATCAGATAGCTTCTCTGGAACTCTGCTTTGAGTGATGGTATTGACTTGTTCAGAAACAGTCACCTTCTTCTTCTTCTTTGGAACTGTGCCTAAGAGAATTGCACTGATGTCTCTGGTAAGCAATGCTCGTTCCTCAGGACTTACACCATTCACAACCATTCTCTTAACATACCTTCTTAGAGCTGGTGAAAGCTTGACTGCATCAACAAGAGGGATCTCAAGCATCATCTTGTCTATCATAGCTTTACATCTGGCTTCTTCTATCTCCTGTTTAGACTTCCTAGGATGCTTGGGGAATGGTGTTTTGGGTTTATAGACACGTTCCTGGTCATAATTTGCAGTTACAGGCGAAGCAGCTTCATTCTGGGGTGGGTGACGACCGTCACCAGGGGGGTGACGCTCGTCACTCACTTATGACAACCCCCGATTCTCTTCTATGTTGGTGACGAGCGTCACTCCTCCTTGGTGACGCTCGTCACTCACCTCTGAGACAGAAAAAATTTCATCTTCAGACTCCATGAGTTGCACGATCTGTTCTGCACTCAACCTCTTTTTCTGCACTGTTTTAAGCTCCTTTTCATTCCTGACTGTGATGGCATTAACCTGATGCTTGGGATTGATATCAGTCCTTCCAGGAAGGAATCCCTCTTGCCTTTGAACAGCTCCTGCAGTTTGAGCAACCTGCACATCAAGCTTCTTCATGTGAGAGTTCAGACTCTCAATTTTTCCATTCAGATCTTGATACAGCGAATCTAGCTTGCCATTGAAGTTCATTGTCATCTTCTGCTGTCCTTCAAGTACCTGCTCCAGCATAGCTTCCATTTTATTGTCTTGTGGAGGTGCAGTTTGGTAGGAAGAAGAACCATAATTCCTGCTGTTTTGGTAAGGTTTCTCAACTTCAGTCTTCTGGAATGGGGGCTTAGGAGTGTAACCAGGCGTGCTCTGTCCTCCTGTAAAGGTACTATGCTGATTATTGCTGTTGTAGCCTCTGTTCCATTGCTGATTTCCAAACTTTTGGCTCTGAAAACCCCCTCCATTGATGAAATTAACATCTTTCTGCTCAAATTCTTCAGGATTTTCGAAACTCTCCCCTTCTGCAGCGAATTGGACTGACTTCTTTCCCACCAAAAGGCTGTGCATGCTGTCCAACTTAGCCTTAACTTCAGCTATTTGGTTTCCATCATTCAAACCAGCCTGCTGCTTTTTCTGAAAATCTGCATTCTTAGTGCTGTTACTGCAGGCCAAGTTTTCAATCAATCTTACAGCTTCTTCTGGTCTGTTGGTGTTGAAGTTTCCTGCACTTGCTGCATCCAGCGCCATCTGATATTTCCAGTCAATGCCTCTGAAGAAGATACCAAGCAGTTGCACTTGATTGAAACCATGATGAGGGCAGTCCCTTTGATAAGACTTGAACCTGATCCAAGAAGCCTTAAAAGCTTCAGTAGGGCCTTGTGTAAAGGATGCAATTTTCGTCCTCATGTCTTCTGATCTTGCATCATCATAGAAGTTGTTCAGAAAGGCGTTCTTGGTGTCCTCCCAAGTAGTTAATGAACCAGGCTCCAGTTGCTTCAGCCAATATGCAGCCTCTCCTCCAAGAGAGTAAGGGAAAAGCTTGCAGAACAGAAAGTCATTGCTGACTCCAGTAGCTTTGACACTTGAAGCTAAATCCTCAAACCTCTCTATGTGATCCATAGGATGCTCATGAGGTAAACCATGGAATGGATGCTGGCCAACCAGCTGATAGTAGACAGGTTTGACCTCAAAATCGTTCCTCTGGAAGGCAGGAGGTCGGATTGCAGCTCTGTTGGCATAGAACTGATCAGGTCTGTTGTAATCACCTAGAGTCCTCTGAACAAAACGCCCAGCAGCGTTATTGACAGCAGCAGGGACTCCCACGTTCTCAGCCACTTGCTGAACCTGCTGTTCAACAATGACATTCCCCTCTTGATCAATTCTCTGCCCCTCTTCGTTCGTCCTATTTCCGTCCCTGTCAACCAAGGGACCTTCTGCATCTTCAACCAAGATCAGTGGAGCGACCATTGCAGATTGCTTCTTAGCTTTCCTCTTAGTTCTCTCCAACCTAGCAAGCTCGTCGATGCTCAAAGTCACAAGCTCCTTCTCTTTGTTGCTTCTGGTTCTGCGATTAGGCATACACCTGAAACAGGAACAAGGAAAAGTAGCTGAAAATCAGTAAACAAATAAAAACTTAGACAAAATCCTAATACTAAAAATCGATAGGCAGCTATTACTCCCCGGCAACGGCGCCAAAAACTTGATAGGGTCAGGTTTTACCCAAATAAAACTACTGCAAGTGCACAGCAAAAGCAGTTGTAGTACAAGGGGTTATCGAATCCCAAGGGAGTATGTAAACCACACTAGCGATTATAGATTCAAATTAAGCTAAGCGATAAATAATGAATGTAATGCAAAACAGTAAAATAAATGCAAGAGGGCGTTTTTATGCTTGTTCTTAAAGTTTAGAAGGCTAAAGGCGCTAAGTCAGGACAGTTCGCAGGTTGAATCCAAGAGTGTAGAATGCATGCAATCAGGAATGAATTAAAACCGTCTTGAACATGAATCGCAAAGATATAACTAATCAATTCTCATTGCAGAAGTTATCTATGTCTAAGTCACAGAGTTTCAAATCTCTTTGCAAACCCTAACAACCTAAACATGCAGTAATGATCAGGTTCAATTGTTCACAAAACTCCTAAGCCAAATCTCTTTGTACTAGGGCGTTTTGCTCATCTAATACTAGTTCAGGTGATTAATAATGCTCTCACATCTATCAAACAACCTCGTGTTTCGAAATCCAGATGATGTGTCTAAGAAATCGATATGAATGCAAGCACAGATGAAGAACCAATGAATTTCCTAAAAGTTTTTAGCAATTCTACAAACTCTTCTTCAACCTTTGAAAAGCCCTAACTTAACTAACAAACTACTCAGACATGGTGATTTGAGAAAACATCATGAAAAGAATAGATTGCATAAAAGAAATAAGAAGTAGAAATAAAGGAGTTCAAAATCTGCTCTTAAGGAGTCTGATTTGTCTCTCCAAAAGCTCTTCTACAAATCTCTCTCTAAAGCTCTCCAAAATAATAAGATACAAGATATATGCCAAAACAATGGCTGAAAAACCTAATATACAAGCTAAAACACGATCTGGGGTCTTTTTGTAAATACTGGAACTTTTGGGCCAAAACTGCAATTTCTTCCCAATCTTTTAAAAACAGGCCACGGCCTCCTTCCTTGGTGGGTGACGAGCGTCACCAGCTTGGTGACGAGCGTCACCCATATGCATACTTTCCTCTTCGAGCTTGGTACTTCGTGGCTTCCACTCAGAATGCTCCAAAAGGTTCCAAAATCTCCAATTATGCTCCAGACATGCTATAACCTGCAAAAACTCTTCTAGGACTCTAAAAAATACCAAAAAGACTCAATAAAAAGAATTTATATCATGGTTAAAAACCATAAAAACCATGATATATCAATGATTTACAATTATAACTAGCTCAATTCCTTAATGCTAATCACTTTCCTAAGCACATATTTAAGATAATTTCCATTACTCAAACACATGATCAGCAAGCATTTAAATAGAACTCCAATCCTATAAAGTCAAAGTTCACCTTAAACATCTAATTCCTTAGGCTAAGAGAACAAATCCTCTAAAAGACTCATTGCAGCATGTCATCAAATACTTATCAGGTATAAGAGAAAGCCAAGATACAAAACAAGTCTGGCCAAGACTAATATAGTGTTAAGCACATCTAATAGAGAGAAGACAATCATATTGAGCATAAGAAATCACTAATCTATTTCTAAAACCTCTATAATCTATCCCATCTCAAACCCTAAATAAGACTACTCACTAGCCATAATCAAAACCACAGATTCCAAAGAGAAATAATGGTTAAGCATGATTAGAAAGCAGAATAAGCAAGAATAGATTAAAGGCAAATGCAGAATTTTACTAGATCAAACTAGTTCTTACAAAGCAAAGCTGAAAGAGGAAAGGTTTTTAATGCAAGAACAGAAGGAAAATAATTAGATTTAAGTTGCCTAACCATTTTAGGACTTTAGTATTTATAGGGAGGCTTAGAAACCCCTAATAAACCAAGAATAAACCAAAAATAATCTGACTCGGCTGGACCATATCGACTTCTCACATCGATACTGACATCGATATTGGGTCTTCTTGTGCTTGTATTGACATGCTTCTGGTTGATATTGTGATCGATACACGAGGCTTCCAAGTTGTATCTGTTGGACTCCCCAGGTGTAGACATCAATACAATCGCCCTTTTCCTAAGGCGTATAGAGCAGCTTCATGTCGATATTGCACCTCGATATTGTCCTGTCTCTGGTGTATCGAGGTCCTCCTTGGTCGATATGCTGCTCTGTACATCATGCTCTTCCTGTATCAATATGAAGTCATCAATATTCACCTTGGTATGCTCCATATTAATAAGATCACATCGATATCATCATCGATATTGGTCCATCCGACCTCATCCTTTTCCTTGCTCCATTTCCAGCTCACATCCATTGCATCACTTGGTCTCCAAAATCCTTCTAGTACCTGAATAAAACTCCAAATGTATGCAAAATGCAATGCAACTCCTAAAACTACACTAACTTCTAAATGTATGCAAATGGAACAAGAAGAAGCAAAATATGCATGCTAAGGGTCTAAATCTAGTGATGAATGCATGCTAATATGGTATAAATAATGGAGATTTTAACACCCCCACACTTGCTTTTTGCTTGTCTTTAAGCAAACAAACTAAGACAAGGAGGAAGTGAGGTTCGAAGGTGGGCACTCAAATCCAAAAATGCTAAGGTAAAGAAGTGAAGCCAATGTCCAAGTGCCTAAGTGTAGGATGCAAAACACAATCAGTTATACTTTAAAGAACCTAGCCATGCGTATCCAGTTTCGAAATGATCTCTAGCTCAACTTAGTCAAATGCTCAAATCAATCAATCTCTTTAACATTCATTTAAACTATGTAACCAAGTGAATCATGTTTAACCAAATCAAGTTGAATAATTTGGCTAAAGGTTAAGGTTATGAGATAAAATTGATCTCATCAAAATATGAGTTCAAATGCAAGGGTTTCTCTTAAAAAGGAATGAACTTAGGCATAATGCTAAAGGTGAAGCACAACTTATGCATACAAGGATATATTACTATCTACCCAATGCCTAAAAATGTTATAAACCCCCAAAATCTTAACCCAAATCAAACCCAATCCTAATTACCCTTTTCTCAACATTCTCACACTCTCCACACTTTATCATTTTTCAGGGAAGCTTCTTCTTTGATCTCACCATGTTGTGGCCTTCTTCTTGCTCCTTTGTTGTGGGTGCCTTCTTTTTGTATTAGGGAGTCTCCTTTTCTTCATCGTTTGGAAGTATTAGGCTTTGGTACCTTCTTTGTTGTTGTTGCTGAGACTCCATCTTCAAATGGCCACCCTTTTTGAGCTTATTTGGTTCCACACATGCTGATTTTTTGCTTGCTTCCTCTTTCTCATTCCCTTTTCCCTTCACTTGCTTTCTTCCCTCACTCTCTCCTTTTAGATCATTATAACACCCAAATCCGCCCAGACCTATAACTACCATCCTAAACCTATGTCTAACTCAAAGTGAACAGCTAGTTCTATATAGTAATCAATCCTTGTAGTGCCAACCTAACACTTTATGCTTAGTTCATTCAAAAATAGGCCTCACACACAAAAGATAGTGTTTAGGTTTGAAAGGAAGGTAAGGTTAATGTGTGGTAACTGTTCTTTAATGACGAGGAACAACTATTTGGACTAGAAAGAGATGTAAAAAGGAAGAAAGAAAGTCCAATATGTATATTGGTAATCCATGAAACCACTTTTCATTGCAAAAACACGATATTTAACAATTCAAATTAATAGTTCTAATAAATAGCGATGATTTTCAAATAGCAAATGATTTCAGCATGAGACTAGAAGATCAAATCTAGCATTCAAGAGCATGGTTCAGCCTTAGTTTCTAACTTCTTATGATGCATCAAACATTTAGCTACTTAGACATTTAATTCAATCCTAAACACTTCGCTTTTTACAAGGAATTATCATCATCATGCCCGATGAAAATGCAATGCAACCTATATGAAAAATACTAGACTCAATCCTACACAAATGAATGCAACTATATGCTTTTCTTTTTGGTTTGCTAAAGATGCAAAATTTTCAATTTTTTCAATTTTTTTGGTTTCTTAAATGCACTGAATACATCAGACTCAAAGATGAATAAGAGAAAAAACTAAGAAAAGAACACACAAAGTCAAACCCCAAATCCCTCCCCTACACTTAAATTACACAATCCTTTGTGTTATAAAAGAGTGAAAGAGAGAAGCAACATAAATATATTACATAAACTAAAAGAAAAATGCAATGGTATTTACAAGGGAGGAGTTTTTGGTACCTTAGAAGGTGGCGTGGGAGTAGTGGGAGGTGCCTGAAATTTCCTCCATGATGTCGATGTTGTGGCTCCTGGTGCGCCTCTCCCTCCTTGTGATTCTTCTCCTCCTTGGCGCTTCTTGACAAGAGGCTCTTGGTGGCACTCAAGCTCTCACTTCCTCATATCGAGAAAAGGAGTGCCTTCTACTAGAAGCTCTAGCCACCCCATGGCTTTAAGATTGTTGCTCTTCTTGAGGAGCAGTAGTAGAGGCTCCACTAGACTTCCTCCTGAGGTCCTTGATTTGAGCTTTCATGCTCTTCATCCCCTTCACCAAATTCTTAATGGTTATGTCTTGCCATTTTTTCCATCTTTGCAAGAGGTTGATGTGTTCATGGACCTTCTTCAAAGGACCTCCTTGGTGTGTCACATTATGGGGATGGAAGTGGTACTCCTCACTGTTGTAGCTTGGAACATCTGATTCTTCTTCTTCTTGAATTCCTTCTCCCATTTGCCCTCCCTGATAAGTTACAAGTGGATAGTCTCCGTGCGGAAGAGGAGTGTTGGCGCCTTGGTGAGGGTAAGATGATGGAGCGCCAGCTTGATAGAGTAAGTGCTGGGGAATGGCAAAGGCAAAGCTGTTGGGGTTGGAGAAGGATGTGAGATGCAGATCTGGGAGTAGTAGCTTTGCAGCTGATCCATCTTCTTGGATGAAGTTGTAGATGTACTTGTCACCCACACTCTCTCCAAGGAACCTTGCTTTCTTCAGATATGGCAAGTCTAGATACTCAATATCGACTGTTGCTGGTCCACTCTCAACTCCTGCAACTTCCATTAATTGAGTAATAAGGCCTGCACAATAGAGCTTTGGCGCCTTGTCATCATTGGTTGTTAATTAATGTTTGATGACCAGAAGTTGCTGCATGAAGATGGTAACCATTCCAGTTATCCCATCTGTTCCTTTGAGCTCCACTCCTTGCCTTGTGTAGTCAAGGATGTTCATAAGACTATGATCAATGAGCTCCCATTCTCCACCTTTGACAGCGCCACTTTCCTTCCTTGTAAAGAGAGTATGCGCCAATGCTTTGTGCACATATCTGATGGCTGGATTCCTGATCAGAGAAGCCTTGTTTCTTCCTGGCTTATAAACGCCCTTAGCCACATGCTGCTAAAGGCTGTTCATCTCTTCTTTGCTAACCCCCAGATTCTGTCCTCTAGCGCTTCCATAGGAGAACCCAAAAGCATCTTTAATGGCTGAGAAGGACATCCTGTAATTGTTCTTCGAAACTCTAAAGGTAATGAAGCCATCACTATCTTCTTATGGAGTCTCTTCTCCTGGCTCATAGAAAGTCGCTTCAAAGGAGGCAAAGAATTGAAGCACTTGGTCCTTGTTGGCTGAATAAGGAGTTCCCACCAGCTTTGTGAGCTCCATTGTCTCAAGCATAGAAGAGCAGTCTTCATATAGTCTCAAGGCCTTTAGAGATGGCACATGGGGTATCTGGTTAGTCTCACGTCCACATTTTGCAGCTTGTCATAAAGCTGCCTTTGAGCGGGAGTGGTGCCTTTCTTCTTTGGTGCAGTGGTATATCATGGTTTTTATGGTTTTTAACCATGATATAAATCCTTTTTATTGAGTCTTTTTGGTCTTTTTAGAGTCCTAGTAAAGTCTTTGCAGGTTATAGCATGTCTGGGGCATAATTGAAGATATTGAAGCTTTTCGGAGCATTGCAAGTTGAAGCCACGAAGTGTCCAGCTCGGAGATGAAAGTATGCATTTAAGCGACGCTCGTCACAAAGCTGGTGACGCTCGTCACCCATAAGGGAAGGGTCGTGGCTGGTTTCGAAAAGATTGGGAAGAAATTGCAGTTTTGGCCTAGAAGTTCCAGTATTTGCAAAAAGGCCCCAGATCATGTTTCTATGAACAATTTCTATGATGATACTAGATCAGAGGACCTTAGGACGAAAATTGCATCATTCTCTCAAGGTCCTACTAAAGCTTTTAAGGCTTCTTGGCTAAGATTCAAGTCTTATCAAAGGGATTGTCCTCATCATGGTTTCAGTCAGGTGCAGTGATAGGGCTCAGGTTTTACCCAAATAAAACTACTGCAAGTGCACAACAAAACAGTTGTAATACAAGGGGTATCGAAATCCCAAGAGAGTAATGCAGACTACACTATCGAATGTAGGTTTGGATTTAGCTAAGCAAGATATGATGTATGTAATGCGAATGAATGAATAAAGGTAAGCAAACGATTTTTGGTAGATGATCTAAGTTTCAGAAGACTAAAAGCGCTAAATCAGGGCTGTTCGCAGGTTGAATCCAAGAATGTAGAATGCATGAAATCATGAATGATTAAGAACCGTTTTAAACATGAATCACTAATGTATAACTAATCAATTCTCATTGCAAAAGTTATCTATGCATAAATTACAGAGTTTCAAATCTCTTTGCAAACCCTAACAACCTAAGCATGCAGGAATGATCAGATTCAGTTGTTTACAAAACTCCTAAGCCAAATCTCTTTGCATTAAGTTGTTTTGCTCATCAAATACTAGTTCAGGTTATGAATAATGCTCTCACATATATTTAACAACCTAAGATTTTCGGATTCCTAGATGATGTTTCTCAGAAATTCGATTTTAAAGCAAGCAGAGATGAAAAACCAAAAGATAATCCTAACAAAATTGCGATTCTACAATCTCTTCATCAACCCTTGAAAAAGCCCTAACTTAACTAGCAGATTACTCAGACATGATTATGAGATCACAAAACATAACTGAATAAAATTGCATTAAGAGAAAGAGTAAAAGAATAAAGGGGTTCGAAATCTTCTCAAAAGAGTAGAAGATTTGTCTCCCCAAAAAGCTCTGAATAAATCTCTCTCTAAGCTCTCTGAATTCTCAAAAACTAAGATTTTCGCCAATAATGGCTGAAAAACCTAATAAATAGAGGCTAAACACGATCTGGGGTCTTCTTGTAAATAATGGAACTTCTGGGCCAATTCTATAAATAATCTTCATACTTTTAATAAATCCACCACGCTTTTTCCTTGATGGGTGACGAGCGTCACCAAGGGTGGTGACGAGCGTCACCATATGGGATACTTTCTGCTTCGAGCTTGGTACTTCGTGGCTTCAACTCAGAATGCTCCAAAAGGTTCCAAAATCTCCAATTATGCTCCAGACATGCTATAACCTGCAAAGACTCTTCTAGGACTCTAAAAAGACCAAAAAAAACTCAATAAAAAGGACTTATATCATGGTTAAAAACCATAAAAACCATGATATATCAACTCTCCCAGACTTAGCTTTTGCTTGCCCTCAAGCAAACATCAGATCAAGCATAAGGTCGAGGTTTTTCTCAACTTTTACAGTCTAAGATATGGTGCTACTCAATACTTGTGTTCCTTGTAAGGAGACATGTTCTTGAGTGTGTTCATTACTGTTGTTCCTTGTGAGGAGACAGGGTCATGAATGCACCATTCTTTGGACTTAAACCTTTTTTAAAAACTACATCAGGGGAAATCAAAGAGAGACTGTATCTTAACCTTATTTTCAAGGCTGAAAGAGAGAATCAAGATCAATAAGAATCAATCACCAAGATAAGAAATTTAAAGTTCATTAAGGTGGAGCTAACAGCAAATTTTCCAGATTCTCTAAGAACCTAAACCATCATTGCTAGACTGATCTACCTATGACTTTCAACTTAGTAAGATTTGTAATCAACTACTGTGGCAATGGTTCTTATAAGTGATAGGGTCAGGTTTTACCCAAATAAAACTACTGCAAGTGCACAGCAAAAGTAGTTGTAGTACAAGGGGTTATCGAATCCCAAGGGAGTATGTAAACCACACTAGCGATTATAGATTCAGATTAAGCTAAGCGATAAATAATGAATGTAATGCAAAACAGTAAAATAAATGCAAGAGGGCGTTTTTATGCTTGTTCTTAAAGTTCAGAAGGCTAAAGGCGCTAAGTCAGGACAGTTCGCAGGTTGAATCCGAGAGTGTAGAATGCATGCAATCAGGAATGAATTAAAACCGTCTTGAACATGAATCGCAAAGATATAACTAATCAATTCTCATTGCAGAAGTTATCTATGTCTAAATCACAGAGTTTCAAATCTCTTTGCAAACCCTAACAACCTAAACATGGAGTAATGATCAGGTTCAATTGTTCACAAAACTCCTAAGCCAAATCTCTTTGTACTAGGGCGTTTTGCTCATCTAATACTAGTTCAGGTGATTAATAATGCTCTCACATCTATCAAAAACCTAGGGTTTCGAAATCCAGATGATGTGTCTAAGAAATCGATATGAATGCAAGCACAGATGAAGAACCAATGAATTTCCTATAAGTTTTTAGCAATTCTACAAACTCTTCTTCAACCTTTGAAAAGCCCTAACTTAACTAACAAACTACTCAGACATGATGATTTGAGAAAACATCATGAAAAGAATAGATTGCATAAAAGAAATAAGAAGTAGAAATAAAGGAGTTCAAAATCTGCTCTGAAGGAGTCTGATTTGTCTCTCCAAAAGCTCTTCTACAAATCTCTCTCTAAAGCTCTCCAAAATAATAAGATACAAGATATATGCCAAAAGAATGGCTGAAAAACCTAATATACAAGCTAAAACACGATCTGGTGTCTTTTTGCAAATACTGGAACTTTTGGGCCAAAACTGCAATTTCTTCCCAATCTTTTAAAAACAAGCCACGACCTCCTTTCTTGGTGGGTGACGAGCGTCACCAGCTTGGTGACGAGCGTCACCCATATGCATACTTTCCTCTTCGAGCTTGGTACTTCGTGGCTTCCACTCAGAATGCTCCAAAAGGTTCCAAAATCTCCAATTATGCTCCAGACATGCTATAACCTGCAAAGACTCTTCTAGGACTCTAAAAATACCAAAAAGACTCAATAAAAAGGACTTATATCATGGTTAAAAACCATAAAAACCATGATATATCAACTCCCCCAGACTTAGCTTTTGCTTGCCCTCAACCAAACATTAGACAAAGAATAAGGTCGAGGTTTGAAAACAAGAAACAGTCAGTCAGTCATCAGAAACACCACACTAGTTAAAGCTTTCGAATCCACATACCACAGAGTCAACACAAGATCAAATGTCAGTCTAATCATCACAAGCTTAGCAAATCTCTCAAGTCCAGTCCATATCCCTTCAAGAAATCCGAAATTTCTACTGTTAACTCCTTATTTTTTTATCTAAGTGTGAAATCTCATCAAAGCTCTATCATCTTAATCACTTTACAGATTCTTTTCCCTTCCTAACAACTGAACAAATCAATCTCAACACAGCTCTCCTATTTTCTCTTCCCTTAATCTTTTTCCTTAGGATATTTTCGATTTTTCACTTCTTTTTTTTCTCAACTTTTACAGTCTAAGATATGGTGCTACTCAATACTTGTGTTCCTTGTGAGGAGACAGGTTCTTGAATGTGTTCACTACTGTTGTTCCTTGTGAGGAGACAGGGTCATGAATGCACCATTCTTTGAACTTAAACTTTTAAAAACTACATCAGGGAAGATCAAAGAGAGACTGTATTTTAACCTTATTGTCAGTGCTTAAAGAGAGAATCAGGATCAATAAGAATCAATCACCAAGACAAGAAATTTAAAGTTCATTAAGGTGGAGCTAACAGCAAATTTTCCAGATTCTCTAAGAACCTAAACCTTCATTGCTAGACTGATCTACCTATGACTTTCAACTTAGTAAGACTTGTAATCAACTACTGTGGCAATGGTTCTTATCAGCAAAAACGTCCTATGGCTAGTTCCAAGAAAAACTAACAGTTTCAAAAATTTTGACTCTAGAAAAACAGGTTTTTGACTCAACTTTAAGACTCTATAAACATGACACAAAGCACACAACGTCAGTAACCACCTCCCCCAGACTTAAACAACACTGTCCTCAGTGTTATTAAGCCAAGAGTTGGTCAAAATGAAGCATGAGAACGTGTAAAACCAAGGTGGAAAGTGGTACCTCGCGAAGGACCTGGTGACGAGCGTCACTACTCTGAAACTTCAGAAATCGTCATGTTGGATGTTTAAATGCTATGCCATCATGTGTAGTCCGAAGTCAAACTGTAAGAGCACTCAAAACACACATTAAAACATCCAAACAAAGCATAACCCATGATCCAACAAGTTCACAAGACATCATCCAAGCAAACTGAACAAACTGACTCTTTTTTTTTTTTTTTTTTTTTTTTGATTTGTCTCATGTTTTTTTTTGGGGGTTTTTTTAGCTATGTAATAGAAAACTAAACTAATATATGAAAAAGAAAACTTACTAGTGGGTTGCCTCCCACTAAGCGCTTGTTTAAAGTCATTAGCTCGACATTGAATGCTGCTCAGACAGCTGGTGGAACAGAAGGTGGCATTGAATGCCTTGGAGAAGAATGTCTCCTCATCCATGGTGGTTTGTAAGCAGTAGATGTATGAACACTTCCAAGGAAGTGAGGAACATCAACAGGGTGGGTTGTGAGTGTGGGTGGGACATTTCGTTTTCCTGCAGAATCATCAAAAGAAACACCAAGCATTCTACGAAAATCTCGTTGTTTGCATAAGTGTGAAGCAGCTTTTTCACCTTTTAAATTCTTATTGATGAGATTAGGAGGTTTGGATTTGGTTCCAGGAAGTGCATACCTTTGCCTAGTTGCAGGTTTTTGGGCTGTGGACTGTTGAATTTTCGGATTGGCAACATATGATGGACTTGTAGCTGTAAAATCACGTTGCTGCTTTGTGTTCAGGTTGGTGACGAGCGTCACCAGGTCAGTGACGCTCGTCACTGACTCTGCAGTTCGAGTTGCTGCAGTTTTCCTGCAATTCAGCTCTGCAAGTGTTGCTTCCATCACATACACGTCTTCCTCCAGCAACTTGGCATTCATTAGAACCTCTTTTTCAAGCCCAGTCATGAAGATATGATCCTCACTGCAATCCTCAAACCCAACAGCTTCTGCAGAAGTTTCAGATATTGGCTCTTCAACAGCCATCTTGCTCACTTGCCTACTTATATCTGATTCATTGACACACTCAGAAATAGTGTCTTCTGAATGCAACATGACAGTCTCTTCATCTCTAGAAGTTCTTACAGAAAAGGTCTGACCATCAATGCTAGAACTCTTTCTTAACTTATCCATGTCAAAGTTCATGACAACATCACCAAGATCAAGCTCAATGTTCCCCTTTCTAACATCAATGATGGCTCCAGCAGTAGCCAAGAATGGTCTTCCCAGAATAAGAGGATCTTTAGGTTCTTCAGCATATTTCAGAACCACAAAATCTGTAGGAATTATGCAGCCTTCAATGTTAACATGAACATTCTCTAACATGCCTTCTGGGGTCCTTATGGATCGATCTGCTAGGATGAGAGAGATCCCAGCTGGCTTGAAATCAGTCATTCTAAGTCTAGCAGCAACAGAGAAAGGCATCAAGTTAATACTTGACCCTAGATCACATAGAGAGTGTGAAAAACGTCCTGCAGATATTGAGCAATCAAGCACAAAGGTCCCTGGATCAGATAGCTTCTCTGGAACTCTGCTTTGAGTGATGGTATTGACTTGTTCAGAAACAGTCACCTTCTTCTTCTTCTTTGGAACTGTGCCTAAGAGAATTGCACTGATGTCTCTGGTAAGCAATGCTCCTTCCTCAGGACTTACACCATTCACAACCATTCTCTTTACATACCTTCTTAGAGCTGGTGAAAGCTTGACTGCATCAACAAGTGGGATCTCAAGCATCAACTTGTCTATCATAGCTTTGCATCTGGCTTCTTCTATCTCCTGTTTAGACTTCCTAGGATGCTTGGGGAATGGTGTTTTGGGTTTATAGACACGTTCCTGGTCATAATTTGCAGTTACAGGCGAAGCAGCTTCGTTCTGGGGTGGGTGACGACCGTCACCAGGGGGGTGACGCTCGTCACTCACTTGTGACAACCCCCGATACCCTTGTAGGTTGATGACGAGCGTCACTCCTCCTTGGTGACGCTCGTCACTCACCTCTGAGACAGAAAAAATTTCATCTTCAGACTCCATGAGTTGCACGATCTGTTCTGCACTCAACCTCTTTTTCTGCACTGTTTTAAGCTCCTTTTCATTCCTTACTGTGATGGCATTAACCTGATGCTTGGGATTGATGTCAGTCCTTCCAGGAAGGAATCCCTCTTGCCTTTGAACAGCTTCTGCAGTTTGAGCAACCTGCACATCAAGCTTCTTCATGTGAGAGTTCAGACTCTCAATTTTTCCATTCAGGTCTTGATACAGCGAATCTAGCTTGCCATTGAAGTTCACTGTCATCTTCTGCTGTCCTTCAAGTACCTGCTCCAGCATAGCTTCCATTTTATTGTCTTGTGGAGGTGCAGTTTGGTAGGAAGAAGAACCATAATTCCTGCTGTTTTGGTAAGGTTTCTCAACTTCAGTCTTCTGGAATGGGGGCTTAGGAGTGTAACCAGGCGTGCTCTTTCCTCCTGTAAAGGTACTCTGCTGATTATTGCTGTTGTAGCCTCTGATCCATTGCTGATTTCCAAACCTTTGGCTCTGAAAACCCCCTCCATTGATGAAATTAACATCTTTCTGCTCAAATTCTTCAGGATTTTCGAAACTCTCCACTTCTGCAGCAAACTGAACTTTCTTTCCCACCAGAAGGCTGTGCATGCTGTCTAACTTAGCCTTAACTTCAGCTATTTGGTTTCCATCATTCAAACCAGCCTGCTGCTTTCTCTGAAAATCTGCATTCTTAGTGCTGTTACTGCAGGCCAAGTTTTCAATCAATCTTACAGCTTCTTCTGGTCTGTTGGTGTTGAAGTTTCCTGCACTTGCTGCATCCAGCGCCATCTGATATTTCCAGTCAATGCCTCTGAAGAAGATACCAAGCAGTTGCACTTGATTGAAACCATGATGAGGGCAGTCCCTTTGATAAGACTTGAACCTGATCCAAGAAGCCTTAAAAGCTTCAGTAGGGCCTTGTGTAAAGGATGCAATTTTCGTCCTCATGTCTTCTGATCTTGCATCATCATAGAAGTTGTTCAGAAAGGCGTTCTTGGTGTCCTCCCAAGTAGTTAATGAACCAGGCTCCAGTTGCTTCAGCCAATATGCAGCCTCTCCTCCAAGAGAGTAAGGGAGAAGCTTGCAGAACAGAAAGTCATTGCTGACTCCAGTAGCTTTGACACTTGAAGCCAGATCCTCAAACCTCTCAATGTGATCCATAGGATGCTCATGAGGTAAGCCATGGAATGGATGCTGGCCAACCAGCTGATAGTAGACAGTTTTGACCTCAAAATCGTTCCTCTGGAAGGCAGGAGGTCGGATTGCAGCTCTGTTGGCATAGAACTGATCAGGTCTGTTGTAATCACCTAGAGTCCTCTGAACAAAACGCCCAGCAGCGTTATTGACAGCAGCAGGGACTCCCACGTTCTCAGCCACTTGCTGAACCTGCTGTTCAACAATGACATTTCCCTCTTGATCAATTCTCTGCCCCTCTTCGTTTTTCCTGTTTCCTTCCTTGTCAACCAAGTGACATTCTGCATCTTCAACCAAGATAAGTGGAGCAACCATTGTAGATTGCTTCTTATATTTCCTGTTAGTTCTCTCCAACCTAGCAAGCTCGTCGATGCTCAAAGTCACAAGCTCCTTCTCTTTGTTGCTTCTGGTTCTGCGATTAGGCATACACCTGAAACAAGAACAAAGAAAAACAGCAGAAAGTCAGTAAACAAATTAAAACTTAGAAAAAATCCTAATACTAAAAATCGATAGGCAGCTATTACTCCCCGGCAACGGCGCCAAAAACTTGATAGGGCTCAGGTTTTACCCAAATAAAACTACTGCAAGTGCACAACAAAGCAGTTGTAATACAAGTGGTATCGAAATCCGAAGAGAGTAATGCAGACTACACTATCGAATGTAGGTTCAGATTTAGCTAAGCAAGATATGATGTATGTAATGCGAATGAATGAATAAAAGTAAGCAAACGATTTTTGGTAGATGATATAAGTTTCAGAAGACTAAAAGCGCTAAATCAGGGCAGTTCGCAGGTTGAATCCAAGAATGTAGAATGCATGAAATCAGGAATGATTAAGAACCGTTTTAAACATGAATCACTAATGTAGAACTAATCAATTCTCATTGCAAAATTTATCTATGCCTAAATCACAGAGTTTTAAATCTCTTTGCAAACCCTAACAACCTAAGCATGCATGAATGATCAGATTCAATTGTTTACAAAACTCCAAAGCCAAATCTCTTTGCACTAAGTTATTTTGCTCATCAAATACTAGTTCAGATTATGAATAATGCTCTCACATATATTTAACAACCTAATATTTTCGGATTCCTAGATAATGATTCTCAGAAATTCGATTTTAAAGCAAGCAGAGATGAAAAACCAAAAGATATTCCTAACAAAATTGCGATTCTACAATCTCTTCATCAACCCTTGAAAAAGTCCTAACTTAACTAGCAGATTA
Organism: Thlaspi arvense; assembly: GCA_911865555.2. Classification (NCBI taxonomy): domain Eukaryota; kingdom Viridiplantae; phylum Streptophyta; class Magnoliopsida; order Brassicales; family Brassicaceae; genus Thlaspi; species Thlaspi arvense. The sequence goes on from OU466861.1 coordinate 14,580,768, forward strand.
CTCAGACATGATTATGAGATCACAAAACATAACTGAATAAAATTGCATTAAGAGAAAGAGTAAAAGAATAAGGGGGTTCGAAATCTTCTCAAAAGAGTACAGGATTTGTCTCCCCAAAAAGCTCTGAATAAATCTCTCTCTAAGCTCTCTGAATTCTTAAAAACTTAGATTCTCGCCAACAATGGCTGAAAAACCTAATAAATAGAGGCTAAACACGATCTGGGGTCTTCTTGTAAATAATAGAACTTCTGGGCTTATTCTGCAAATAATCTTTATACTTTTAATAAATCCACCACGCTTCTTCTTTGATGGGTGACGAGCGTCACCAAGGGAGGTGACGAGCATCACCATATGGGATACTTTCTGCTTCGAGCTTGGTACTTCGTGGCTTCAACTCAGAATGCTCCAAAAGGTTCCAAAATCTCCAATTATGCTCCAGACATGCTATAACCTGCAAAAACTCTTCTAGGACTCTAAAAAGACCAAAAGACTCAATAAAAAGGACTTATATCATGGTTAAAAACCATAAAAACCATGATATATCAAGCAGCTGCTTAGGATTTTCTTTAGAGGCATTGACTGGAAGTATGAGATGGCGCTGGATGCAGCAAGTGCTGGAAACTTCAACACCAACAGACCAGAAGAAGCAATCAGATTGATTGAAAACTTGGCCTGCAGCAACAGCACCAAGAATGCAGATTTCAGAGAATAAAACAAGGTGGTTTGAATGAAGGAAACCAAATAGATGAGGTTAAGGCTAAGTTAGACAGTAGGCACAGCCTTTTGGCAGGAAAGAAATCAGTTCAGTTTGCTGCAGAAGTGGAGAGTTTCGAAAATCCGTAAGAACTTGAGCAGAAAGATGTTAATTTCATCAATGGAGGTTTTCGGAACCAAAGGTTTGGAAATCAGCAGTGGAACAGAGGCTACAATAGTAATAATCAGAAGAACACCTTCTCAGGAAACTAGAATGCAACTGGTTATACTCCAATGCCATAGTTCCAGAAGACTGAAGTTGAGAAACCTTACCAAAATAGCAGAAATTATAGTTCTTCTTCTTACCAAACTGCACCTCCACAAGACACTAAGATGGAAGTTATGCTGGAGCAGATACTTGAAGGACAGCAGAAGATGACAATGAACTTCAATGGCAAGCTAGATTCGTTGTATCAAGACCTGAATGGAAAAATTGAGACTTTGAATTCTCACATGAAGAAGCTTGATGTGCAGGTTGCTCAAACTGCAGGAGCTGTTCAAATGCAAGAGGAATTTCTTCCCGGAAGGGCTGACATCAATCTCAAGCACCAGGTTAATGCCATCACAGTCAGGAGTTAAAAGGAGCTTAAAACAGTGCAGAAAAAGAGGTTGAGTGCAGAACAGATCGTGCAACTGATGGAGTCTGAAGATGAAAATTTTGCAGTCTCAGAGGTGAGTGACGAGCTTCACCAAGGAGGAGTGACGCTTGTTACCAACTTACAAGGGAATCGGGGGCTGTCACAGGTGAGTGACGAGCGTCACCCCCTGGTGACGGTCGTCACCCACCCCAGAACGAAGCTGCTTCGCCTGTAACTGCAAATAATGGCCAGGAGGAAGCGTATAAACCCAAGATATCATTTCCTAAGCATCCTAGGAAGTCTAAACAAGAGATAGAAGAAGCCATATACAAAGTTATGATATATAAGCTGATGGTTGAGATGCCTCTTGTAGATGCAGTCAAGCTTTCACCAGCTCTAAGAAGGTATGTAAAGAGAATGGTTATGAATGGTGTAAGTCCTGAGGAAGGAGCATTGCTTACCAGAGACATCAGTGCAATTATCTTGGGTACAGTTCCAAGGAAGAATAAGAAGGTGACTGTTTCTGAACAAGTCAATGCCATCATTCAAAGCAGAGTTCCAGAGAAGCTATCTGATCCAGGGACCTTTGTTCTTGGTTGCTCAATCTCTTCATGACGTTTTCCCCACTCTCTATGTGATCTAGGGTCAAGTATCAACTTGATGCATTCCTCTGTTGCTGCTAGACTTGGAATGACTGATTTCAAGCTAGCTGGGATCTCTCTCATCCTAGCAGATCGATCTATAAGAACCCTAGAAGGCATCTTAGAGGATGTTCCTGTTAATATTGAAGGCTGCATAATTCCTATAGATTTTGTGGTTCTGAAATATGCTGAAGAACCTAAAGATCCTCTTATTCTGGGAAGATCATTTTTGGCTAGTGCTGGCGCCATCATTGATGTGAGAAAGGGGAACATTGAGCTTGATCTTGGTGATGTTGTCATGAACTTTGACATGGATATGTTAAGAGGGAGTTCTACCATTGATGGTTAGACCTTTTCTGTAAGGACTTCCAGAGATAAAGAGAATGTCATGGAGCATTCAGAAGACACTACTACTGGGTATGTCACTGAATCTGATACAAGTGGTATAGTGAACAAAATCGCTATTGAAGAGGCAATATCTGAAAGTTCTGCAAAAGCTGTTGGGTTTGAGGATTGGAGTGAAGATGATACCTTCGACATTAGGCTCGAAAAAGAGGTTCCAATGAATGCCAAGTTGCTGGAGGAAGACGTGTTTGTGATGGAGGCAAGACTTGCAGAGGTGAACTGCAGGAAAGCTGCAGAAACTCGAACTGCAGAGTCAGTGACGAGCGTCACTGACCTGGTGACGCTCGTCACCAACCTGGACACTAAGGATCGACATGATCGTTTAGCTACAAGTTCATCTTATGTTGCCAAACCGAAAATTCAACATTCCACCACCCAGAAACCTGTAACTAAGCAAAGGTATGCACTTCTTGGAACCAGTTCCAAACCTCCTAATCTCATCAATAAGAACTTAAAAGGTGCAAAAGATGTTTCACACTTATGAAAGCAACGAGATTCTCGTGGAAAGCTTGGTGTTTCTTTTGAAGATTTTGCAGGAAAAAGAAGTCCCCCACCAACAGTCACAACCCGCCCTACTGATGTATCTCACTTCCTTTGAAGAGTTCATGCATCTACTGCTTATAAACCACCATGGATGAGGAGACATTCTCCTCCAAGGCAGTCAATGCCACCTTCTGCTCCACCAGCTGTCTGAGCAGCATTTAAAGTCGAGCTAATGACTCTAAACAAGCGCTTACTAGGAGGCAGCCCACTGGTAAGTTTTCTTTTTCATATATTAGTTTAGTTTACAATTACATAGCTAAAAAAAAAATCCAAAAACATGAGAAAAATCGAAAAAAAAGAGAGTCAGTTTGTCAGTTTGCTTTGATGATGTCTTGTGAACTTGTTGGACCATGGATTATGCTTTGTTTGGATGTTTTTGATGTGTGTCTTGAGTGCTCCAACAGTCTGACTTCGGAGTACACATGATGACACAACGTTTAAGAATCCAACATGACGATTCTGAAGTCTCAGTCGTGGTGACGCTCGTCACCAATCTGGTGACGCTCGTCACCCGACCCTTCACGAGGTACCACTTTTCCACCTTGGTTTTACACGTTCTCATGCCTCATTTTGACCAACTCGTGGCTTAATAGCATTGGGGACAGTGTTATTAAAGTCTAGGGGAGGTGGTTACTGCCATTGTGTGCTTTGTGTTTGATTTATAGAGTCTTAAAGTTGAGTGAAAAACATGTTTTTATAGAGTCAAAATTTTGAAATTTTCAGTTTTTCTTGGAACTAACCATAGGACGTTTATGCTTATAAGAACCATTGCCGCAGTAGTTTATTTCAAGTCTTACTAAGTTGAAAGTCATAGGCAAATCAGTCTAGCAATCAAGGTTTAGGTTCTTAGAGAATCTGGAAAAGCTCCACCTTAATAAACTTTAAAATTCTTGTCTTGGGGCTTGATTCTTATTGATCTTGATTCTCTCTTTTAGCACTGACAATAAGGTTAAGATACAGTCTCTCTTTGATCTTCCCTGATGTAGTTTTTGAGAGTTTAAGTCAAAAGAATGGTGCATTCATGACCCTGTCTTCTCACAAGGAACAACAGTAATGAACACATTCAAGAACCTGTCTCCTCACAAGGAACACAAATATTGAGTAGCACCATATCTTAGACTGTAAAAAATGATAGAAGAGTTGAAAAATCGAAAAAAAAAATGAAAGGAAAAGATCAAGGGAAGAGAAAATAGGAGAGCTGTGTTGAGATTGCTTTGTTGAGTGTTTAGGAAGGGAAAAGAATTTGTAAGTGATTGAGATGATAAAACCTTGATAAGATTTTACACTTAGATAAAAATAAGGAGTTAGCAGCTGATACTTCGGATTTCATGAAGGGATTTGGATTCGATTTGAGAGATTTACTAAGCTTGTGATGATTAGACTGAAATTTGATCTTGTGTTGACTATGTGGTATGTGGATTCGAAATTGTTGATCAATGTGGTGTTCCTGATGGTTAGCTGACTGTTTCTTGTTTTCAAACCTCGACCCTATTCTCTGTCTGATGTTTGCTTGAGGGCAAGCAAAAGCTAAGTCTGGGGGAGTTGATATATCATGGTTTTTATGATTTTTAACCATGATATAAGTCCTTTTTATTGAGTCTTTTTGGTCTTTTTAGAGTCCTAGTAGAGTCTTTGCAGGTTATAGCATATCTGGAGCATAATTGAAGATATTGAAGCTTTTTGGAGCATTGCAAGTTGAAGCCACGAAGTGTCCAGCTCGGAAACGAAAGTATGCTTTTGGGTGACGCTCGTCACCCATAGAGGAAGGGCCGTGGCTGGTTTCTAAAAGATTGGGAAGAAATTACAATTTTGTCCAGAATTTCCAGTATTTGCAAAAAGGTCCTAGATCGTGTTTTAGCTTGCATATTAGGTTTTTCAGCCATTCTTTTGGCATATATCTTGTATCTTATTATTCTAGTGAGCTTTAGAGAGAGATTTGTAACAGAGCTTTTGGAGAGACAAATCAGACTCCTTCAGAGCAGATTTCGAACTCCTTCATCTTTACTTCTTATTTCTGTTATGCAATCTATTGTTTTCATGATGTTTGTTTCATTCACCATGTCTGAGTAGTTTGTTAGTTAAGTTAGGGCTTTTCAAAGGTTGAAGAAGAGTTTGTAGAATTGCTAAACTTATAGGAAATCTATTGGTTCTTCATCTGTGCTTGCATTCATATCGTTTTCTTAGACACATCATCTAGAAATCCGAAAATCATAGGTTGTTAAATATATGTGAGAGCATTATTGATAACCTGAACTAGTATTTGATGAGCAAAACAACCTAGTGCAAAGATATTTGGCTTAGAAGTTTTGTGAACAGTTGAATCTGATCATATCACATGGTTAGGTTGTTAGGGTTTGCAAAGAGATTTGAAACTATGTGAGTTAAGCATAGTTAACTTCTGCAATGAGAATTGATTAGTTATATATTTGATATTCATGTTCAAAACGGTTCTTAATCATTCCTGATCTCATGTATTCTACATTCTCGGATTCAACCTGCGAACTGTCCTGACTTAGCGCTTTTAGTCTTTTGAAAATTAGAATCAACAACCAAATTTCGTTGCTTACATTTAATTTGTCATTCGCATTACATACATTACATACTGCTTAGCTTAATCCGAACCTACATTCGATAGTGTAGTTTGCATTACTCCTTTGGGATTCGATACCTCTTGTACTACAACTGCTTTTGCTGTGCACTTGCAGTAGTTTTATTTGGATAAAACCTGAGCCCTTTCATGCAGCCTTCTCACTAGTGCCAACATCCACTTGCTTTTTCCCTCGAGCGTGAGAGCTTGGGCTCCCCACTTCCTTAGCCTTGCCCTTTGCTTTCTCTTGCTTCACAACCTCTTTGTTTGCTCCACTCCTTGTTGTTCTTCTCATGGTACCTAAAACAATATTCTCAAAAGGGAAATCAGAACCAAGGAGTGAACAAAAGACAAAGCTTAATGTTGCAAAAATCATAGAAGGAGGATTTTATTTACTTAGAAGTAAACCTCTATCAGTTGTGAAGCAACTAAATAAGCAAAGCATGCAAAGGGTTCCTTAAAAAAATTATCTTGAAATTGAAAAACATGAATCCTAGCAAGGTGAAGCTAAACAAATGGTTACTAAATGCTAATGCAAAAATAAATAAATGTATTTGTCCAGAAAATAACTATTAATCTAAAGTGCTTCATAAGTCAAAAGCAATTATTCACCATGCAAAAGGATAACTAAGAAGCAACAATCATTACACAAGTTTGCAACTACTTAACAAAACTCTGCTCTTAAGTGATAAAAATAAATTTTAAACATTTAAAAAGCTAAGAGACATTACATGAAGTGGTTTGGCTTTGTTAGGCACTTAAGAAACTAAAGATTTCGAAATTTGTGGTTGTAAACTAGACAAATAAAAGTAAGAAAGAGAGAGAAGGGTGGGGTGAGTTTATATAAAGGGTTGGAAATCTTTTTGTGGGGAGCAAGGGGACAAGGAGTGCCTAAGAGAGGTCCGTCTCATGCTTGGGAAGGGGAAGGATTCAAATTTAAAATCTTTAATCAAGTTTGACCAAGGAGGGAAATAAAATTGAACTAAAGAAGGCTTACCTCGGGTGCAATATCGACCACCCAAGTCGATATTATGAACATAATCTATCCTGTTGTGCAGCTCAGCAAATCTCTTGTTCATCTCGATAGTTCCAATGGTTTGGAGAATGATGTTGACCATGATCATGCTCCTAATGTCAGCTGATCCAGATGTAGGGATATAGGGTTGATCTTGAGTGTGGGAAGGAGTATAGTTCTCTTCAAAGTAGTGCATAGGTAGAGGCTCTTGGTAGAAGTTGCTGTAGGTAGTGTCTTGAAAGTGCACCATCTTGATGTTTTGTTGCAACTCACCTGAAATGAAAACACTTGAAAATAGAGTTAGTAACCAAAGAAAAGTAAAAGCTTGATCTTAAAGATTATACAATCTCTAATGATTGAAACTTAGTTCCCAAATGGCAATGGCGCCAAATTGGTACAAGATTTGTGTGATTCTTCTTGTCTCAATCACCATGTACTAGTCAGTTGTAGTATGGGTTTTATGTCAATCCAATTGGGAAGAGTTGAAAACAGAAGTCAAGCAAGCAGAGAAAAGGTTTTGTTGCCTAAGCAACAGTTCTAGCAACCTAAGTGAAACAAGCAGCAAAGAAAGTGAAAGAAAAAGCAAGCTAAGCAGTTTTAAAAAAGAAAAACAGAGTAAAACAGAGCAAAACAGAGCAAATCCGAGATTCAAATAAGAGAAAGGCAAGTTCCTAGATGTGGTTATTGACTTTGTGAAATTTCAGCCATTAACTAAGGCTGTTTCAAACTACATTGATCAAGCAAGTAAGCAAGCAATGGTGATTGCTAGACATAGAGTTCACAATTAAGCTAGTTAGATCCAATCTCTTGGCAAATAACCCTTGCTAAACATCTTAACAAGAACTAACTCTCATTAGTGCTAAAATATCAAGCAAGCAAGAGTAAACAACTCTATTGAAGTCAAAATGCTCCTCAAACAGTCAATCTCTTGAGCCTGGGCCAGAAAATCCTCTATTAAACAAGATCAGCATTTCATCAAACACTTGGTGGGCATAAGAGAAAGCTAACAACTTAGACAAGTTTGATCAAGACTAATCTTCCCGAGGAGCAGCTCATGATGGTGAACACTGTTGTATGTGCACGGCTAGAGGATCATTTTGAAGAAGTTTTGAGCTTCAAGGAAGAAAACCTACCTTGGTATGCGGATATAGTCAACTTCTTAGCTTATGGAGAAGAGCCTACGCACCTTGACTACTACCACAAGAAGAAGTTCATGAGAGACATCTATCATTACTTTTGGGCCGAGCCTTATCTGTACAAGAGGACAGTAGATAGCTTATACAGAAGATGTGTTTCAAGAGAGGAAGCAAAATACATTCTCCTTCATTGTCACGGTTCGTCTTATGGTGGGCATTTTGCTTCTTTCAAGAAGGCTACAAAGGTCTTACAAGCCGGGTTTTGGTGGCCACCACTGTTCAAGGATGCTCATGAGTTTGTTAAGTCTTGTGAAGCATGTCAGAGAGCAGGGAACATCACAAAGAGGAATGAGATGCCACAGGTTCCCATCTATAAAGTAGAAGTTTTTGACGCTTGGGGGATTGACTTCATGGGTCCCTTCCCATCTTCTTACGGCTACAAATACACCTTGGTGGCTGTTGTTTACGTGCCGAAGTGGGTTGAGGCTATAGCTTCCCCAACTAATGATGCAAGAGTGGTGATCAAGCTATTCAAATCTATCATTTTTCCAAGAGTTGGGGTTCCAAAGGTAGTGATCAGTGATGGGGGCAGCCACTTCATCAACAAAGTCTTTGAAAGTCTTCTGAAAATGTATGGGGTTAAGAACAGGGTAGCCACACCTTACCACCCTCAAACAGGCAAATCAAGGCCATACTGGAGAGAACCGCTGGAGTTACTAAAAGGATTGGGCATGCAAGCTTGACGAAGCTTTATGGGCTTATAGAACCGCTCTCAAGACTCCCATTGGTACCACTCCTTTTAACCTCCTTTATGGAAAGTCTTACCTCCCTGTTGAGTTAGAGCACAAGGCTCTGTGGGAAGTGAAGCAACTGAACTTTAACCTCAAGACGGCAGAGGAGAGACGGCTGGTGCAACTCCATGAACTTGAAGAGCTAAGGATAAATGCTTATGAGAGTGCTAAGATTTACAAGGAGAGGACCGAGGCGGTTCATGACAAGAAGCTGGTTCATAAAGAGCTATAGGAAGGCAGTCTGGTCCTACTCTACAACTCTAAGGCTGAAGTTGTTCCCTTGAAAGCTCATGTCTAGGTGGAGTGGACCGTTTGAGATCAAAGAAGTACTACCTTGTGAATGCAGCAAGGAGAGCACTACACTTCTTCTCCAAGACCCACCTCTGGCCTGAACCAAGTAAAGTCTAGCTAAAGACGTTAAAGAAAGCGCACTTGGGGGGCATTTCCATGTCTATCTTGTACATATTTTTGCTTTCTTTCTATTTTAGTGTTATGCTTTTTATGTTTAAGTGTGCAGGTGAAAGGATAAGGGATTCGAGGTCATGATCTTGGAGTCAAAAAGGGCAAGGAAGGAGGAAGTAGAGGCAAGAGATCGACTGTTAGATCGACCTACCCTGGCTCGATCTTTACTAGATTGAGCTAGTGAATCGAGTGAAGTCACTCGATCTAGATGAGATCGAGTAGACAATCGAGTGAGTCAGTCGATTGTGAGAGGATGAGCCACCCATGTGTTTAGCTTGAAATGCAAACAGGGTGTGGATCGACTGACCTCACTCGATCCTCGAGTTCGAACGATCAGTTTACTCGATCATGTCACTTGATCCTTGCCAAAACGACCCCCAAATTGATCACGTGGCTTGATCTAAGGAGCATGGCCATAAGGACGTAAAATCATGGAACGAGGGGACACACTCGATCTAGTACTCGATTCAAATCGAATCGAGCCCCCAATCAATCTACCCTCTCGTTCGTAGCCAACATGGGCATGAGATCGAGTCCAAGATCGACCAAATGGACTCGATCTCATGCCGAGGTAAGTCAAAAATTTTCCCTCCTTTCTCTTTTCCCTGTGGTTTTAAATTTGAATTGTGGTCAAGGCAAGCATTTTTGACCATGAAAGATGTGCCATGACCACACTTTTCAGAAACTACTTATTTTACCCATGGTTTTCTTAGTCTTTATATTCACATGCATCGACACTCTCTCATTTTTGTGTTCGAACTGTTTTGAAAAGCAAAGAGAGAGTGTGAGTCTGGTTTTAAAGCTGCAAACATTTAGCATTCATCACTTGCAAAGGTATTTTCGGTTACTTGAGTTTCTTGTTTAAAATTTTTTGGAAATTTTCCTTTTGTTAGTCAAGGGTGAATGTTAGTTGTTAAGGGATTAGGATAATTTTTAGAATTAGCTAAATATAAGGAAAATTGCTAGATTTGATCCCATCTCTAGATATTTCCTTCTAATATTTGGCTATAATTTTTATAATTTCCCCAAAAATCCTGGCGTATTGTTATAAGTTTTTCTTTCTTGCTCTCTCATTATCTCTATTTAGCAGCCTATAGTCATTATTCTCTTTGAGAATCTGAATTTCAGGCACCATGGCACCTAAAAGAAGCAAAGAAGTGGAGGCACAAGGAGAAGAAGCTCAACAAGTGGTGCAAGAGAAGGTTAGTGATATTACTATATATTTTTCATATTTTGCATACATTTAGGATAGTTTTTGATGCATTCATCTTCTATTATAGGCTAGTTTGCACCATTTTTGGTCCTAGAGCACTTTTGCATTAGCATTCGCATGTTTCTTGCATTATGCATCATATTCACGTTGTTTTAGGACACTTTGGAGCTGTGGAGGATTCATGGACATGCTAAGGCTCGTGAGGAGGCTTGTGGACACTTGGAGAACTCAACCATTCAGCAAAGGACCTGAGATCGAGTTGCGGAGCGGGTAAGACAGGTCGATCTAGACGAGATCGACCAGAAAATCGAGTGACCCCCAGTCGATTCAAGAGGAAGATCGAGCATGAGATCGAGTGAGGAGGTCGATCGAGAGTACGGACGTGGGCCATGCCATGCAGATCGAGGGCCAGATCGAGTTCCCGACCCGATCATCAAAGGATCGACTCAAAGATCAAGCAAAGTCATCCGATCCAAGAGTAGATCGAGCCGAAGATCGAGTGACAGCTAGCGAAGGGGGGACCATTTGCGGTTTAGCCATTTTTGGCAAAACGCAGCCATCGCTTTCATTATCCTCCATTCTGTCTTTTACTTTTTCGTTCTCCTCTTGCTTAGGCGATTTTTCGCCATTGTAGACTTTAAGCTTTTCTTGCATTTTGAATCTTTGAATCTCGAAATCATTAAGTATTTTGCATTAATCCATCGTTTAATCATGATTGGCTGTTCATCCTTTGCATTCTGTTCGGTTTTATTTATGAGTCGCGAGTAGTTTCCTTAGGTTAAGGGGTTGAGGCGATTCAAAAGGGTTGAAAAGGTTTGAAGCTTTGTGTTTTCTTTGTTCTTCATACCTTCTGTTCTAGGATCTTGGGATCTTAAAGCCTACAGAGCCTTGGAAAAGGTCTCTATGAACCAAAGGATGTCTTACCTTGACAGGATTCAGATGTCCTGGAAAACCAGATCCTAGAGGCTAATCCTTCCTTTCCCATACGCCATGGTTGTTTAGGGGATTAGTTAGGTCATTATTTGAAATCTGTCTTTCTTGCTCTTCGATCTCTTTTTCCACCAAACGCCATGGGTTTGGAGAAGAGATTGAGGAAGTGAACCATATCACACGCCATGGATGGTTCTTGTTTTGTTTTCAAGGCATAGAGAAACCTCTTAAAAGAGTAGATCTAAATGTTTTCAAACCAAAGCTTAAATCTTTGATACCCTTGAATATGACCCTCGACCTTAAACCTTCCTTTTTAGCATTTTAAAACCTTTGTTCATCATTAGCTCGTCATTTAGCTTGCCTGTGGTCGATTCACTGGTCGATTTTTAATTCTTAGTAGCTTTGCATTTTTAATCTTTTTCTTGTTCTTAGTGATAGTTAACCCTCCTCCGGGGATTTTAAAATTGTTTTGCATTGCATTAGATCGTTGCATTTAGTTTTCCTAGAGTTTACTAATCATTTATCATATTTGCTTAGATTCACTAGATCCTTGCATTCTCATTGCTCTTCCTGCTCCCTAGGATTGGATTGATACCTCTTGCACTATACTACATCATATTGGCTGCTTGAGTTTGGATAACCTCCTGCTTGCATTATGAAAACCTGTTATCAAATGGCGTCGTTGCCATCTTAGGGTTGCTAGGAAGCATTAAGATTTTGGGTTTAGTAAAGACTAAGCCTTTGTTTTCATTTTGGTTACTAATCTCTCTGCCTTCAAACTTGCGTCTTTCAGGTATATGAATCTGCGTTCTAGGGGTGAGAACAACTTACTTACACCCCTAGACAATATTCATCAACTTGGGCACGCAAGATCAAGAAGGGTTAGAGAGCAAGCTAGAGCTTTTGAGGAGATTGTTCAGGCCGATTCAGTAGACTTTGCAACAATGGCTGAGAAAGAACATCCTGAAGGACCTCCACCAGCTCACGGTGCTGTAGGAAGGGTCAATAGAAACCCCATCCACGCGGCTTGACCCCCACGGATCATTGGTGCTGGAGATGCTCTTAATACGCATCACAATCGTTTTGGGATCACTCTTCTGCCGGTTCAGAACAACAACTTTGAGATAAAGCCAGGATTCATCTCTATGGTTCAGAATAGCAAGTTCCATGGACTGGCAATGGAAGACCCCTTGGAGCATCTTGACAACATTGAGCAAGTTTGTGGGATGATCAAGATTAATGGCATATCCGAAGATGCTTTCAAGCTGCGTCTCTTTCCATTTTCTATCTGATATAAGACTAGACATTGGGAGAAAACACTTCCACAAGGCACCATTACCTCTTGGGCTGAGTGTAAGAAGGCGTTCCTCTCAAAGTTCTTCTCTAGCACAAGAACAGCAAGGCTGCAAAGTGAGATTAGTGGCTTCACTCAAAGGAACAACGAGACATTCAATGAAGCCATGGAGAGATTCAAGGACTATACTATTTAGTGTCCTCACCACGGCTTCAGTGAAGAGACTCTCCTAAGCACCATCTACCACGAAGCATTGCCCAAGATCTGGTTGCTACTTGATACGGCTAGTAAAGGCAACTTCCTTGGTCAAGAAGTAGAAGAGGGCATGGAGCTAACCGAGAACTTGGCACTGAGTGACGGCAACTATGCTGAAGACTATGACCGTGGACCTCGCGGTTCCGAGCTAGAGTCTCACAAGAAAGAGCTTAAGTCACTTCATGAGAAGATAGACAAGTTGGTGCTTGCTAATCAGAAGCATGTTCACTTTGTTGGTGATGCGGATGAAGTCTTAGAGGAGCTAGACTTGAGCCAAGAAGAACCTAACTGGATTGCTGCTCATAACTACAACAAGAATCAGGGTTATTCACAAGGCTACCAAGCGAACAACAATCTCTCTTACAGGAGCACGAATGTAGAGAACCCTTAAGATCATCTGTACCCCCCTCAGCAAGCAAAGCCGTTTGTTCCTTACAACAAGGCTTTTCAAGCGAATAGTGGCTTTCAACGGCAGAGGCAAGGGAATTTCCAGGGTCAGCAGCAGCAGCAAGGCAACTCCTAAGATACCCTATCCTAAGCATCCTAAGAAGTCTAAGCAGGAGCTTGAAGATGCAAGATAGAGGATGTCCTAAGTGACGCTATCATGGACAAATTGGTTATTGAGATCCCATTGATTGATGCTGTAAGGATCACTCCTGTTATAAGGAGGTATGTAAAGAGGATGGTGACCAATAACTTGAGTCTAGAGGCTGGGGCTATGATGATCAACGAGCAGGTCAGTGCAGTGATTCAGAACAGAGTTCCAGAGAAGCTTCCAGACCCATGAAGCTTTGTTTTAGACTGCACAATCTTCAATGACAAGTTTGAGAGGTCATTGTGTGATCTTGGTTCTAGTGTGAACCTCATGCCTCATTTTGTTGCCAAGAGCTTGGGGATGACCGAGTTTAAGGCTACAAGGATATCTCTTGTCCTAGCTGATAGATCAGTCAGAGTTCCTGAAGGAGTGATAGAGGATGTTCCTACCAAAGTAGGAGATTGTATGATTCCTCCTGATTTTGTGGTTCTGGAATATGGAGAAGAACCCTAAAGATCCCTTGATTCTTGGCAGACCCTTCTTGGCTACAGCAGGAGCTATCATTGATGTCAGGAAGGGTAGAATAGAGCTGAATGTTGGTGATTTAGTGATGAAATTCGAAATGGACAAGCTGATGAAGAGGCCAACCATAGATGGACAGACTTTTTATGTGGATGTTCTCACAAACATTGCTGATCAGATCTTTCAATAGATGAGTTTAGAGGATCCCTTGAAAAGGGCGTTGACCACTTCTACAGCAGAGTATGAGCATTTAGATGCTGCTGCAACAGGCTACACAAAGATGATGGATGCTACTGCACAAGTGATGCAACTGGTTGCACAGGATGAGCTTGTCTCCACATCTGCGAAAGCTGCTACAATGGGTGATTGGTCTGCAGCAAAAGCACCAAAAGTTGAGCTTAAACAGCTCCCTGCAGGGCTAAGGTACGCATTTCTTAGAGAAAACTCCACCTATCCTGTTATTGTTAATGCTTCATTGAACAATGCAGAGCTCACCCTTTTGCTAAGTAAGCTGTGAAAATTTCGCAAAGCTCTTGGCTACTCTCTTGATGACATTTCAGGTATCTTGATATTGCTACATATTGCATGTATTTCGCATACATATAGGTTAGCTTTTCATGCATTTACATCACACTTTAGGATAGTTTGCATCACTTTAGGTCCTAGAGCGTTCTTGCATTAGCATGTGCACGTTTCTTGCATTTTGCATCGCATTCAGGTTGTTTTTGGCTACTTTGGAGTCTTGGAGGGAATGTGGACGTGCTGAAGCTCAAGAGGAGGTTCGTGGGAACTTGGAGAATTCAAGAATGCTTGCTAAGGACCAGAGATCAAAACGAAGATCGAGCATGGCCGGTCGATCTAGATGAGATCGACCAGAAGATCGAGTAGTCCTTCCGATCCACGGAATCTGATCGAGACAGAGATCGAGCGAAGCGATCGAGCAAGTGGTACGGACGTAAATGACGCCATCCAGAGCAAGAGCCAGATCGAGTCTACCACTCGATCCTTCAAAGATCGACACCAAGATCGGATGCAACACTCGATCCACCGAAGAAGATCGAGACACGGATCGAGTAGGATACGCGATGTCCAAAAATGATCGAGCAGCATGCTCGATCTCGAGGTCGATTTCAGTCCTTTCAACCATTTTTGGCCGCTAGCGAGGGGGGGACCATCGAGCTGTTTGGCCCATTTTGGGAAGGCGGCGATGATCTTTTCCCACACACTTTTTCATTCTTATCTTTTTATGCTTTTTCTCTCTGGTTTGGAGACGATACGCCATTGTTAGACCTTAGAGCTTTTTCTTTGAATCTTGAGATTTTAAGCTTAATCAATTGTTTTATGTTTATGGGTTTGTCGTTCATGCTTATTTCGGTTATTTCCATGTGTAGCGAGTAGTTTCATTTGGGTTTCGGGGTTGAGAGGATTCACGGGGTCTAAACGGTTTTCAAGTTTGGTGTTTTCTGGTTCTTAATGGCTTTCTCTTCTAGGATGTTGAGTTCCTAAGGCTTAAAGAGTCTCACGCCAAGATCTTTATGTTCAGAGAGGTCTCTTACCTTGACAGGATCCAGAGATCTCTGAAAATCACATCCTAGAGACTAGTTACCCTTTTCCAAAGCCATGGTAGTTTAGGGGACTAGTTAAGCTGAGTGTTTGAAATCTAAGTTCATTGCCTTTCAACCTCTCTTTCCACCAGAAGCCATGGGTTTGGAGGAGAGGATGAAGGAGTGATCCATACCGAAAGCCACAGATGGATCTTGTTTTGTTTTCAAGGCTTAGAGAATCTCACAAAGTGAGTAGATCTAAAGTTTTCAACCCAAGCTTGGACCTTTGAAACCCCTGACCATGAATCTCAACCCTAGACCCTTCTTTCTTAGCATTCTTACATCTTCGTTAATCATTCGCTTGATACTCGTCGCATCCTGGTCATTAGTTTCGTTGCACTTGCATTTTTAGACGAGATCGATCGTTGTTGCTCGATCTAGTGGTCGATCCCATAGTCGATCCACTAGTCGATTTTTATAAATTCATAGCTTTGCATTTTAATCATTCTGTTTGTTCCTAGTGGTAGTTTAATCATCTCTGGTATTTTTAAAATAGTTTTGCATTCCATTTGGTCGCCGCGTATAGTTTTTAGGATTTTCACAAAATCGCCTATCATTTGCTTAGCTTTATACATAATCCTTGCATTCTCTATGACCTTTCTATCATCCTAAGTGTGGATTGACACTCACTTGCATACTGTACTACAACCTGGTTTTGCATTTGAGTTTTGATAGCCTCATTGCATCCTCGCCTTGCAAAAAAAGATAGTTATCAAATGGCGACGTTGCCATCCTAGGATTGTTTAGAAAGCATTGAGATTTGGGGTTTAGTAAAGACTAAGCCTTTACTTTGTTTTAGTTACTAATTTCTCTACTCTCAAACGTGTGTCTTTCAGGTACATGAATCTTCGTTCAAGGGGAGACAACAATCTACTTCAACCCTTGGACAACATTCATCAACTTGGTCATTCACGGCAAAGAAGAGTACGAGAACAAGCCAGAGCTTTTGAGGAGATTGTTCAGCATGGTTTGGTTGACTTTGAAGCTATGGCCGAGCAGGAACACCCATAGGGACCTCCTCCAGCTCATGGGGCAGTGGGAAGGGGCAATGGAAACCCCCACCACGCGGCTAGACCCCCAACGATTATAGGAGCCGGAGATGCTCCCAACACTCACCATAATAGGTTTGGGATCACTCCTCCTCCTGTACAGACCAACAATTTCGAGATCAAGCCGGGTTTCATCTCCATGGTGCAAAACAACAAGTTCCAGGGCTTAGCAATGGAAGATCCCTTGGAGCACCTTGACAATTTCGAGCAAGTATGTGGGATGATCAAGATAAACGGCATATCAGAAGATGCTTTCAAGCTGCGCCTCTTTCCCTTTTTACTCGGAGACAAAGCTAGGCATTCGGAGAAGACCTTTCCACAAGGCACCATCACCTCATGGGCCGAGTGTAAAAAGGCATTTCTCTCAAAATTCTTCTCTAGCACCAGAACAGCACGGTTGAGAAGCGAAATCAGTGGCTTCACTCAACGGAACAATGAGACGGTCAATGAAGCCATGGAGCATTTTAAAGATTACACAATCCAGTGTCCTCATCACGGCTTCAGTGAGGAGACCTTACTCAGCACCATCTATTGAGGAGCTTCACCAAAGATCACGTTGTTGCTTGACACAGCTAGTAAAGGGAACTTCCTTGGCAAGGAGGTAGAAGAGGGCATGGAGCTGATTGAGAACTTGGCATTGAGTGACAGCAACTATGCTGAAATGGGAAGATTGCTCTACACTTGGGGAAGGATATAAGGCTGGACTTCGATATCAAAGAGGTTCTGAAGATGCCTAAATGCGCCAAATTCTTCAAAGACACTCTCGTGAAGAAGAATAAGGAAAGCAAGGAAGTGCTTGTTCTAAGTGAGGAGTGTAGTGCTGTGATACATAAGGAAATAGTCCCTAAGAAGTTGGGAGACCCTGGAAGCTTCACTATACCTTGCACTTTAGGTCCTTTGGGGTTCAAGAGTTGTCTTTGTGATCTCGGAGCTAGTATAAATCTGATGCCTCATTCCGTGGCAAAGAAGCTTGGCTTTACCCGTTTCAAGGACTGTAGAATCTCGTTGGTACTGGCTGACAGGAGTGTGAGGTTACCTGTGGGGCAGCTTGAAGACCTACCGGTGAGAATCAGTGGTGTGAACGTGCCTACGGACTTCGCTGTGGTGGAAATGGATGAAGAGCCTAAGGATCCGCTCATTCTTGGAAGGCTATTCCTTGCAACCGCCGGGGCTATCATTGACGTCAAAAATGGGAAGATTGCTCTACACTTGGGGAAGGATATAAGGCTGGACTTCGATATCAAAGAGGTTCTGAAGAAGCCTACTATAGAAGGGCAAGCTTTTTACATTGAAACGTTGGATGCCTTAGCAGATGAGTTGCTGGAAGAGTTGGCTCAGGAGGATCATCTGAAGCTGGTATTGACTAAGGAGCCAGGAGAGTTCGGTTACGTCGATCAGAGGACTCATGAGTACGTCAACTTGCTGGATTCTAGGAATGTTGCCAAGAAGGATGAAGGCTGCTGCCTAGAGATCGACTCCAAGATCGACGCCATTACTCGATCCAGGGGTCAGATCGACAAGGCAATCGAGAACACAACTCGATCCTGTGCTGCAATCGATAGTCAGATCGAGAGGGGTGATCGATCCAGGAAAACAATCGAGTCTGAGACCGAGAGAGACCTTCCGATCAGTTTGGGGTCTAATCTGAAGATCGACTCTGCTTCTCGATCTCTCACTCGATCCACATTAAATCGAGTGAGTGAATCGAGCGAAACTACTCGATCTAGATGACATTGAGAGCAAGATCGACTGTAGGACTCGATTTCAGAAGGGATAGCAGTTGAGGAAAGCAGTCTTAAGGGCCATTCCTCGGGTTCTAAGGAGGATTCCAAGGAGGAAAACATCAGCAAGAGCTACGAGGAGGACTGGAGCAAACTGCTAGCCCCAAAGGTGGACCTTAAAGAGCTCCCAAAAGGGCTAAGGTATGCTTTCTTAGGGCTTAATAACACCTATCCCGTGATTGTGAATGAAAACTTAAGTGATGAAGAGTTGCACTCGCTCCTGACTGAGCTGAGAAAGTATAGGAAGGCCATTGGGTACTCTCTAAGTGACATCAAGGGCCTTTCACCAATGCTTTGCACTCATAGGATTCACTTGGATAATGAGAATGCCTCATCTATAGAACATCGAAGGCGTTTGAATCCAAATTTGAAAGAGGTTAATAAGAAGGAGATCCTTAAGCTTTTAGAGGCTGACGTGATCTATCCCATAAGTGACAGCACTTGGGTTTCTCCCGTACCACGTGGTGCCTAAGAAGGGAGGGATCACGGTCATTAAGAATGAGAAAGATGAGCTTATACATACTAGGACTATTACTGGACACCGTATGTGTAATGATTATAGGAAGCTTAATCTTGCTACTAGAAAGGATCATTTTCCCTTGTCTTTTATTGATCAAATGCTTGAAAGACTTGCTAATCACCCCTACGATTGCTTTCTTGATGGATATAGTGGATTTTTCCAAATACCAATCCATCCCAATGATCAGGAGAAGACGACCTTTACATGCCCTTATGGCATCTTCGCGTATCGAAGGATGTCATTCGGGTTGTGTAACGCACCGGCTACGTTTCAGCGGTGTATAATGTTGATCTTCTCCGATCTAATAGAAGAGATGGTAGAGGTGTTTATGGATGACTTCTCGGTCTATGGTGCGTCCTTTTCTGCGTATTTGTTGAATCTTTGCAGGGTACTAAAGCGTTGTGAGGAGACAAACTTGGTGCTTAATTGGGAAAAATGCCACTTCATGGTTAAGGAGGGAATCGTGCTTGGACTTAAGATATCAGAGAAGGGTATTGAAGTCGACAAAACAAAGATTGATGTGATGACAAGCCTTGAGCCGCCAGTTAACGTCAAGGGAGTGAGAAGCTTCTTGGGACACGCCGGCTTCTACAGGCGTTTCATTAAAGACTCTAAGATTGCACGCCCTCTCACGCGGCTGTTGTACAAGGAGGCTGACTTCGTCTTTGATGAGGAGTGTTTGCAAGCTTTCGTGACCATCAAGGAAGCCCTTAGATCAGCTCCAATAGTTCAAGCACCAGACTGGACACTACCCTTCGAGATTATGTGTGATGCTAGTGACTACGCCGTGGGAGACGTTCTTGGTCAGGGGAAAGATAAGAAGCTGCACGTGATCTACTATGCTTCAAGAACCTGGGATGACACGCAAACGAGGTACACTACTACAGAGAAGGAGTTGCTTGCAGTGGTGTTCGCCTTTGAGAAGTTTCCTTCATATCTTGTGGGTTCCAAGGCTATTGTCTACACAGATCACGCGGCTTTGCGCTACATCTACTCAAAGAAGGACACTAAGCCTAGGCTTTTGAGATGGATCCTCTTGCTTCAAGAATTTGATATGGAAATTAAAGACAAGAAGGGGATAGAAAACGGAGTCGCTGACCATCTCTCTCGGCTAAGGATCAGCGAGTCTCCGCCCTTAGATGATTCTCTCCCCGAAGAGCAACTCCTGGCGATCACTACGGCTGTTTGTGGAAAGCTAGAAGGGCGGTTTGAGGAGGTGCTGAGTTTCAAAGAGGAGGATCTCCCCTGGTACGCTGATGTTGTGAACTACTTAGCATGCGGTGAGGAGCCTACACATCTTAACAGCTATCACAGGAAGAGATTTATGAGAGAGGCAAGCGATTACTTTTGGGACGAGCCCTACTTGTACAAGAGAGGGGTGGAGAGTTTGTACCGGAGGTGTGTTACAAAGGAAGAAGCTAAAGACATTCTCTTTCACTGTCTTGGCTCATCCTATGGAGGACACTTCGCTTCATTCAAGACCGCTACAAAAGTGTTGCAAGCTTGTTTCTGGTGGCCGTCTATCTTCAAAGATACTCACGACTTTGTGAAGAGCTGTGAGGCATGTCAAAGAGCAGGGAATATCACTAAGAGGAACGAGATGCCTCAAGTTTCTTAAGTCACGCGTGGGGCATAGAATTCATGGGGCAGTTTCCTTCTTCATTCGGCAACAAGTTCATCTTAGTAGCGGTTGATTATGTCTCTAAATGGGTTGAAGCTGTTGCTTTCCCTACAAACGATTCTAAGGTGGTGGTCAAGCTGTTTAAAAGCATCATTTTCCCGAGGTTTGGAGTACCAAAGGTGGTTATAAGCGATGGAGGAAGCCACTTCATAAACAAGGTCTTTGAAAGTCTTTTGAGGAAGTACAGCGTTAAGCATAAAGTGGCTACACCGTATCACCCACAAACGAGCTGTCAAGTGGAAGTCTCCAACCGGCAGATCAAGGCTATACTTGAGAAGACGGTCGGAAAAACAAGGAAAGACTGGCAGTGAAGCTGGACGACGCTCCTTGGGCCTACCGTACCGCCTTCAAAACACCGATTGGTACGACCCCTTTCACTATGCTCTATGGCAAAGGCTGCCACCTCCCCGTTGAGTTGAAGTCAAGGTGGAGCGGGTCGTTTGTGATCCAAGAAGTGCTGCCTTATGGAGCTGTCACGTTGATGGGCAAGAGTGGCAGTGCATTCATCGTGAACGGACACAGGGTTAAGCCTTACTTAGCGGACAACTATGACAAGGAGAGTACCTCGGTGCTTCTCCAAGACCCACCATCTGCCTAAACCAAGTAACGTCTAGCTAAAGACGTTAAAGAAAGCGCACTTGGGAGGCATTCCCATGTCTATCATGTATATATCTCTCTCTGCTTTATTTCTCTTTCAGTTTTATGTTTTTATTTTGTGAAGTGTGTAGGAACAGGTATGAGGAGCCTAAACCACGATCTTGAAGTCCAAAAGAGGCGATAGGGGTTAATGAAAGGCTAGAGATCGAGTGTTAGATCGACTAATCCTAACTCGATCTTTGCTAGATCGAGTTAGTGAATCGAGAGGAGCTAGTCGATCTAGACGAGAACGAGTGACAAGGTCGATCTAGATGAAAACGGATCGATCGATCCCATCTGGATCGACCGATCTAAAATGTCTCGGGAAATACTTGGAGTTTAGATCGATCAATCCAAAAATGGAATGACCGATCTATTTTCTCTCAGGAAAATCCTTCAAAGACAGATCGATCACTCGACTCGATCCATCACTCGATCTAAGCCAAATCGATCCCCAAATCGAGGACGTAGCTCGATCACGAGGACTCAGCCTTGGTGCCAAAATCTCAACGATCGAGAGAGCCAATTGATCCAAGACTCGATTCACCATGAATCGAGTTACAAATCGAGTAACTCTCTCGATCTAAGCCATTATGGGCATGAGATCGAGTCCCAGATCGACCAAACGGACTCGATCTCATGCCGAGGTAACATTTTCATTTCCCTCCTTTACTCTTTCCCTCCAGTTTTTGAATTCAAAACTTGGTCAAGGCAAGCATCTTTGACCATGAAAGATGTGCCTTGACCAAGACTTTTGTGAGAAAACCACTTCCTTTACCCATAGTTTTGTTTCTTATTAGCCTTTAAATGCTTTCAACAACTTCACACTCTCTCATTCTTGTTTTCTCGAACTTTTAAACAAAGAGAGTAAGAGTTATTTGTTTTCTAAAGGCTAACAAGCTTCTTTAACAATCTTTGCAAAAGGTATTTTCGGATCTTTGATAAAAATCTTTAGGAAAATCTCCTTTTATTTCACAATTGATTGTTTTAGATGCTAGGACGGTTCTGGAATTTTAAATTTAGCTAAATAATAGGAAAAATTCTGGATTTTCTAGTATCTCTAGATTTAATTCTCTATTATTTTGCTATAATTTTTATAAATTCCACAAAATTCTAGGGTATTAAGTATAAGTTTTCTTCTTTGTAGTATTTCTTCTGTCATCTGATCGCCGTTTTGCTCATTACCTTGCTTGAGAAACCTGTTTCAGGCACGATGGCTCCAAGAGAACGAGAGAGGAGACGGCACAAGAAGGAGAAGGTCAGGAAGTGGCTGTTCAAGAGAGGGTTCGGTGGAGTAAGGACGAGAAGAGGGACAAGAAACGGCTTCGGTTCGAGCCTACTAAGTTTGAGGACAGAGGGCTGCTGTCTAAGATGGGACTTTTGGGAGATTTTGATCAGCTTCTCCTGAGGATGGGGCTCAGATGTTTGTCACGAATGGACTGCCCAACCTTCCCTGAAGTGACAATCGATTTCTTTGCCACCTTGGCGTTCCGGTACGAGAATCCTAGCCCAATCCCCTCTCAAGGCCGGCTCTCATTCAAGATCAAGCGCCAAGCCTTCAGCCTCTCGATCCCCGAGCTTTGCCAAGCCTACGGCCTAGCTGCTGATGCCACGAAGGTTGACTTCCCCACCTTCACTCAAGCAAAAGAGCTGTGGGATATCATTGCCGATGATGACTACAAGGCAAACACTGCTAAGATCAAGAGAGTGAGGAACCCGGTGCTTCGTTACACGTTGAAGCTGCTTGCTCACACCTTCAGCGGACGTTCAGTAGCCCCCACTGTGACCAGAACGGAACTTTGCTTCTTGTTCCAAGGCATCAAGCATCTTGTTCTAAATCGTCTCTTTGTTTGGAAATGTATATTTCCGTAAAATCAGAATATGGAGAAATAAATGAAAGTTTAACAATGACTATCCAAAAGTATATTTATAAAGTATTATTAAGTTTGGTCGATATTGATTAGTTTTTTTCTAACTAGTTGGTATATTTACTAAATTTCTGATTATGAGCCAAATATTAGATTAATTCTAGTTTCGTATT
Organism: Thlaspi arvense; assembly: GCA_911865555.2. Lineage (NCBI taxonomy): Eukaryota > Viridiplantae > Streptophyta > Magnoliopsida > Brassicales > Brassicaceae > Thlaspi > Thlaspi arvense. The sequence continues at coordinate 14,603,740 of OU466861.1, forward strand.
TTTAAATGAAAATTTGATTTTCTAATTATATGGATAATAATCTGTCCATAAATAAAATATTAGATAAATTAACAATGTCTGAAAATACATGTGAATAAATTTAAATTTTACAGTTTGAAGGAGTAGAAGTAAAATGAACTAATTTTCTGATAATTGGTAGGTAAATAAGTATTCTATTGAATATTTATTAAAAATAATAGCTATCTATCAATTTCTAATGTAAAATTAAATTTTACGGGTTATATCTATAAATCAAAAATAAGAGACTAAATCTGCAAAAATTGAGAGAGAAACCAATTCTAATCTGACCCATAAAAAATCTGACCTGTAAATGTAATCCGTAAAACCTGATCTCATACTTTTTCTTTTTCACAATTCACTGAGCTATTCCCCAGAATAAACTCTAAACTCTTGTTTTTTCTCAGTTATGTTAGTATCAATTAAATCAAAATTGTTAATCTAAATTCCACTTAACAATACAACCTCGTGAAAAAAACACTGAAGCAGATTTACATTCATAAATTCATAAATTCTGTGTTTTTATCTATGTCCTGAAATTTTTACTAATGATTTTGTTAAATTTATATGAATCTCAGATTTCTTTAAAATATATTTATCTGAAATGTTGTTTTCAATAAAAATTTCATGCATTTTTTTAATTTATTTTGGTAGGTTAAAATAAAAATCTCACTTTTTATAAATTTTCGAATGACTTGAAACTTTTATTAATGATTTTAAATTCTTAACAATAATTTTGCAAAAATTTACTCAAATCTCAGATTTTTTAAAAACAATTGTCTGAATTTAGTGTATTATTTTTTGGTTAATAGATTAAACCAATTAATCATTTGTGTGATAGTCCATTAGAGTTACAATGATCTTTTATATTATGGCAAAAATGCTAAGACAAAATAGCCTTAATAAAATTATAATATATTCTAGTAAATACAATGGCATATATTATAAATACCATGATAGCTTTTGAACACTTATAATGGAATAATAAACGTTTGTTATATATTACAAAATGTGTTTAACATTTTAGTATTGTTTACTAGTTCTTATTTTTAAAGGAAAATGAAAAAGCTAATGTAACCTACCAATTTTTCTTGGCTATAATTAGTGCATTAACTCAATGAATAAGCTGTTGTAGCTCCTTGGAATTGTCCACCTTGTGTTGAACCATTTGTCCATCTTAGAACCCGGAAACACTAAACAAAAGAGATCAAAAGAAAAAGGAAGATATATAGACAAGGGATAAACATGGAACTACCTTCCAAGTGTGTTTGTTTAAAGTCACTAAACTTGACTCTTAGCAAGTGAAACTCAAAGATTTGAGTGCAATGGAACTAATGTTCCTTCTCCAGTCATAAAAAAAACACAAAAATATAAAAAAAATAGCCTAGTCTAAGCAAGTAATCAAACTCAAATGCCTTAGCCACAATGCCATGTCAACAACGAGTGATGACCCTCACGCCAAGCGGCGAGTATAAGTCTCAAGACGAGCAAGACTATGGCCAATATGAGGAGGACGAGGAGCTGGAGTTCCCTGACACCGGAGAGCTGCTAGTGACACGCCGAGTGTTAAGCGTGATGGTTAACCCCGAAGAGAAGGTCCAACGCGAGAACATCTTCCATACGCGGTGTACCGTCAAGAGCAAGGTATGTAACCTCATCATAGATTGCGGTTCATGTACTAACGTGGCAAGCCGGTACATGGTGGAGAAGCTAGGACTAGAGAGGATCAAATATCCGAGACCGTATAAGCTGCGGTGGCTGAATGATCAAACGGAGCTCAAAATCTCCAAGCAAGTCACTGTACCGTTCAGTGTGGGCAAGTACCAAGATCATGTGCTATGTGACGTCATCCCTATGCAAGCGGGGCACTTGTTACTTCGGCGACCGTGGCAGTTTGACCGAGCTACATTTCACAACGGTCGTACTAACTGGTACTCCTTCACCCATAATGACCGAAAGTTCAACCTCGCTCCTTTGAGCCCTTCCGAGGTATATGAGTTGCAAAATCATATGAACAAAGAATCTGAGGTAAGTGGTTCTAACTTTTTTTTATCCACTAATGCTATTCATAAAACCATGAGTGCCAAAGGCACCGTACTACTAATATTTTACAAAGAGTGTTTAAGTTCAGGAATACGTGAAGAAGACCTACCCTAGGAGGTACAAGTATGTGTTCCCGAATGAGATACCCCCGGGCTTACCCCCATTGTGTGGCATTGAGCATCAAATTGATCTAGTACCCGGAGCTGCCCTCCCAAACAAGCCGGCTTACCGTATCAATCCGTTGGAAACTAATGAGCTTGAGCGACAAGTGAGAGACCTCATTGACAAAGGCTACATACGAGAGAGCCTCAGCCCGAGTGCCGTGCCCGTTTTACTTTTCCCCAAGAAAGATGGAACGTGGCGAATGTGCGTAGACTGCAACGCCATCAACAACATCATGATCAAGTACCGGCATCCGATCCCACGCTTAGATGACATGCTTGACGAGCTGAGTGGAGCCACCATCTTCTCCAAATTTGACCTCAAGAGTGGGTATCACCAAGTGAGGATAAGGAAGGGAGACGAATGGAAAACAGCTTTCAAGATAAAGCAGGGGGTATACGAGTGGTTAGTCATGCCATTCGGCTTGACCAATGCACTGAGCACCTTCATGCGATTGATGAATCAGGTTCTAAGGTCTTACATTGGTAAATTTGTGGCAGTATATTTCGATGATATACTATATAGAACTATTCGGACCATATTAAAAACCTTGAGTTTGTTTTGAAAACACTTCGAGAGGAAGGCTTATTTGCTAACCTCTAGAAGTGCTCATTTTGTACTAACAAGCTTGTTTTCTTAGGCTTTATAGTAAGTGAGCAGGGGCTACAAGTGGATGAGGAGAAGATCAAAGCTATAAGGGAATGGCCAACACCAACTACCATCGGGGAAGTGCGAAGCTTCCACGGACTGGCCAGCTTCTATAGGCGATTTATGCAAGATTTTAGCACCGTAGCAGCACCACTCACTGCCATGATCAAGAAGAATGCACCATTCAGTTGGGGGTCAGCATAAGGTACACCTTTCAACACGCTTAAGGACCGGCACACAAGCACCAGTAATGGCCCTTCCTGACATTGACGAGATGTTTGAGGTCGAGTGTGATGCTTCCGGAGTTGGCATTGGAGCAGTACTACATCAACGCAAGAAGCCCGTGGCATTTTTCAGTGAAAAGCTAAGTGGAGCTATACTGAACTACCCTACCTACGACAAGGAGTTGTATACGTTGGTTAGAGCCTTAGAGACGTGGATACTCTATATACGGTCCAAGGAGTTCATCATTTATACTGACCATGAAACCTTGAAGCATCTACGAGGGCAAACAACATTGAAGAGGAGACATGCCAAATGGTTGGAGATCATAGAGACCTTTCAGTACATTATCAAGTACAAGAAAGGCAAAGAGAATGTGGTAGCCGACGCTTTATCAAGGAGACATGCCTTAATATCCACCATGGAGGCCAAAGTTCTCGGGTTTGAGCACATCAAGACGTTATATGACACTGACCCAGAGCTAAGTGAAGCTTACAAGGAGAGCGGTACGGGAGCTTTCAAGCAGTTCTACATACACGAGGGATTTCTATTCAGAGACAAGCAGCTGTGCATTCCTCAAGGATCTATGAGAGAGCTAGTGCTTAGTGAAGCTCACGGTGGCGGGTTAATGGGACATTTTGGGGTGGATAAGACCTTAGCCGTCGTTGTGGAACACTTCTATGGGCCCCATGTTAAGAGAGACGTGTAGCGGTTCTGTAGCCGATGCATCACCTGCCATAAGGTTAAGTCCAGGTTACACGCTCACGGCTTATACTTAACCTTACCTATACCTAACGCAACTTGGGAGGATATCTCTATGGGTTTTGTCTTTTGTTTGCCCAAGATCAAACACAAGGATTCTATCTTTGTTGTTGTTTACCAGATCTCTAACATGGCCCATTTCATCCCATGTGAGAAAACTAACGATGCTATAAAAATAGCTGATCTATTCTTCAAAGAGGTGGTGCGCTTGCATGGCATTCCCCGTACCATTGTATCTGAATGTGACACCAAGTTCCTTAGCCATTTTTGGCGAACTTTGTGGAGGAATTTAGGTACCAAACTGTTGTTTTCCACCACCTATCACCCTCAAACGGATGGCCAAACTGAAGTGGTAAACCGTACCTTATCTACTTTACTTAGAGCAACACTTGGTAGAAACATGAAAACTTGGTTAGATTCCATTCCTTTCATTGAATTTGCATATAACCGTGCTACTCACTCCGCTTCTAAGTTGTCACCTTTTGAAGTTGTCTATGGAGTTAACCCTTTGTCACCAGTGGATCTCGTACCTATTTCCCAAGCGGAGAAAACTAGCTTAGATGGAATAAACCAAGGAGAAATCATCAGGAAGCTTCACCTAAGGGCAAAGGAGAACATAAAGAAGAAGACAGAAGAATACCAGAAGAGAGCAGATACGGAGAGGAAGCAACTGACTTCTGAGCCTGGAGATTGGGTGTGGCTTCACATGATAACAGAGCGGTTCCCACACAAGCGAACTTCTAAGCTTTCACCAAGACGCGATGGACCGTTTAAAGTCCTCTCTAAGATCGACGACAATGCTTTCCAATTGGAGCTGCCAGGTGAGTATAACATTTTCCATACATTTAATGTTGCTGATCTTTCTGTTTATGATGCAGGTGACTCAGTTTTCAGGTCAAAACCTCTGGAAGAGGGTTGGAATGATGAGGACATCGATCCAAACGAAGACATTAGCCAAGTACCCGAGGTGCGTGAGGCCCCCATGACACGTTCAAGGACGAAACAACTAAGAAAGAGTTTCAATTTGGCCGTATAAAGCATCATACAAACACTTGGGCCAGAAGAACTCCTTTCGATTGGAACGGTACAAGATGAGTTTAATGATGGTACGACGGGTCGTACCACGGGCCGTAATGATGGTATGGAGGATCGTACCGCGGGTCGTACTGACCATACCCCACATGACGATATCATCAGTGGGTTTAACCGCCTCACCATCACTTCACCTCATCAAGGTAACATCACAGACCCCCTTTTACGTTTTTATCACAAGCTAACCATGCAGAAGCAAACATGTTGGAAGATCCACTTATACACCAAGACCGCACCATATCAAGCCTAACTAAGGAGGATCAGGAGAACTATGATGACTCATGCAAAGACAGCAAGCAAGCCACGGTTCAAGACTCATTAGGCTTCACAACGCAGGATGCAACACGAGCTCAAGAACGTCCCCGTACCCGAAGCAAACATCATCACCATCAACCATGACCGCGGCTACAGTCACTAAGGTACTTTTAATTTATAACATCATGCAGGTTGAGTGACACGTCCCAGCGGTTCCAACAAGCTTCAAGAGCACCCATGTTCGAGTCCCAGCTAGAGTTAAGAAGATGCGGCTTAGTTATTTTCTTTCTTTTTAGATCAAGTGAACTTTCCTTTTATAGTTTCTTTGCTTTGTATGCTTTAGCTAAATTGTGTCGTTTCCTTTGTGTTTTGTTTTGTTCTTTTGCGTTTTACTTTTGGCCTTAGGGCTAGCTGATAGGACCATTTATAAAGTCCCCTTGCAGCTGTGTGATTTGGTTACCTTTTGATTATTAATAAAATGCCAAACTTTCTTCAATGATTTCTAGAGAAGCTTTTCTCACTTTTGCTTGGTTTCTAGAGTGCATTCTCTTGAGGTTGAGTCGTGTTGTATCAGAGTCTCATCACTACTCTGTGGTACACTTCGATCCGCCAACAAACCCTTGTTTCTATGATCCCACACGAGAGAGCGACCGCCAGCGTGTTAGATCCCCACCATCGATCATCAAACGAGTGCAAGACAGAGCGACCACCAGCTTGCATTCCCCATCCCCATTCGGTTCATTTAAGCTCACCCGAGTCTTATATCATAGATGATATTATATAATCGTCACCGAACCTTATGCATTGTTTTATGTTGAACCCCGAATCTGTTTAAGTGATTTTGTTCAAGTTACAATGAAATGAGGTTGTTCTTTATTCCGCTGTGTATTGATAAATGCAAAGAAAAAGTTTAAAATTTGGCTAAGTAAAGAACCGCACTGTTAGGATGTAGTGAAGGCACGGCTGCGGTTTAGTTAGCCGGGTCGGGCTTCCACAAGTTGGTATCAGAGCGTTTAACGCTTCTAGACTGAATGTTGATGACTGTTGTAGTTTGTTTGTGTGGGATTTAAGGGTGTCCGATCCATTCTTCACTGCCAGGTCTCGCGGTAAGGTTTTGTGTGTTGTATTTGTGAAACACGTATTGAGTTAGCTTCGGCTAACTGGCATGATTGTATATGCGGATGGTTGATACCAGAAGATCTGTAAGAAACAATGCGGGGCAACAAGTTGTTGGGTCTGTGAACTCAGTAAACGGTGATGTTTCTGAGAGGGCATGGGAAGCCGAGAGAGAGAGGCAGTTACGGTTGCAAATGATGCGGCTAAAGTGGCAGCCGAGAATGCAGCAAGGAATGCTGCGGATCCTGTGAATGTGGTAGCAGGGAATGCTGCTGGTGCGGCGGCTGTAGCAGCTAGGGTTGCTGCGAAAGTGGCTCCTGCTCCGACGGTTGTAGCAGCACCACAAGTAATTCAGCCTGGTGGGGCTAATGCAGATATGGTTGTGGAGAAAGCGGACAAAGTGGAGATGGTTCCCAGTTACATCAAGGTTTTGGATCACATGGTGCGGTTGGGAACCAAGTTCTTTGCTACAGGTTCTACACCTATTGATACGGATGAGTACATCCCGCAGGAAGCTTACAATGAGTTGGAGATGGCCTTTCTGTACCTTAGTCAGGGGAGGCTGACAGTGAGGCAGTATGAGACTCAGTTTAATCAGCTGAGGAAGTATGTGTCTTATGAGTTTGATACCAAGGAGAAGCGGATTCGTAGGTTCATGAGCGGACTGCGAGTTGAGCTAAGGAACGGGTGTGTGGTCCGTGACTTCAGGACAGTGGCTGAGCTAGTTGAGAAGGTGGCATTGTTGGAGTCAGGACAGGCGGAAGCTGCTTTGATCACAGCTGGGGCAAGGACAGCCATGGCCATTGATAACAAGATTTTTAATCTCTAAAGGGAGTGATGCAATGCAACAGGAGGTTATCAAAACTCAAGCAGCACACAGTCGTAGTATAGCATGCAGGAGGAATCAATCCAACCTAGGAGCTAGAAAGTGCAATGAGAATGCAAGGATCATGTAAAGCTAAGCAAATGATGAACGGTTTTGCAAAAATCCTAACAACTATATACAACGACTAAATGCAAGGCAAAACTATTTTAAAATTACCAGGAACGAATGAACTACCACGAGGAACAAACAGAATGATTAAAATGCAAAGCTATGAATTTATAAAAATCGACTAGTGGATCGACCACTAGATCGAGCAACAACGATCGATCTCGTCTAAAAGTTCAAATGCAACGAAACTAATGACCAGGATGCAACAGATAACAAGCGAATGATTAACAGAGATGAAAGAATACTAAGAAAGAGGGTATAGGGTTGAGAATCATGTTCAAAGGTTTCAAAGATTCAACCTTGGTTTGAAAACTCTAGATCTACTCACTTTGTGAGATTCTCTAAGTCTTGAAAACAAAACAAGATCCATCCATGGCGTGTGGTATGGATCACTCCTTCATTCTCTCCTCCAGACCCATGGCGTTTGGCGGAAAAACAGATTGAAGGGCAAGGAAATCAGATTTCAAACACGCGGCTTAACTAGTCCCCTAAACTACCATGGCGTTTGGGAAAGGGTAACTAGTCTCTAGGATGCGATTTTCAGAGATCTCTGGATCCTGTCAAGGTAAGAGACCTCTCTGATCAAAAAGATCTTGGCGTGAGACTCTTTAAGCCTTAAGAACTCGACATCCTAGAAGAAAAAGCCATGAAGAACAAGAAAACACAAAACATGAAAACCCTTTCGACCCTTTTAAATCCTCTCAACCCCAAAACCCGATTAAACTACTCACTACACATTAGGTAAACCAAGCAAAGCATAAACGACGAACTCATAAACATAAAGAACGATGGATTTAAACTTAAACGATTCAAAGATTCAAGAACAAAGCTTCAAAGTCTAACAATGGCAAAATCGCCTTCGAACCGAGAGAAAAAGATGAAAATGATAAAGTGAAAAACGCGTCTGAGAAAGCATGATCGCCACCTTCCCAAAATAGGCCAAACAGCTCGATGGTCCCCCCCTTGCTAGCATCCAAAAACGGTTAAAGTGCACTGAGATCGACCTCGAGATCGAGCATCTCGCTCGATCATCTTCGGACATCGTGCCTTCAGCTCGATCTGTGTCTCGATCATCTTCGGCGGATCGAGTGCTTCGTTCGATCTTGGAGTCGATCTTTGGAAGATCGAGTGGTGGACTCGATCCGACTCTCGCTCTGCATGGCGTCATTCACGCCCGTACTCCTTGATCGATTGCTTCACTCGATCTCCGTCTCGATCAGTTCCATTGGATCGGCTTGACTACTCGATCTTCTGGTCGATCTCATCTAGATCGACTGGCCATGCTCGATCCGCTTCTCGATCTCTGGTCCTTAGCAAGAATTCCTGAATTCTCCAAGTCCCACGAACCTCCTCACGAGCTTCAGCACATCCAAGAACCCTCCAAGACTCCAAAGTAGCCGAAAACAACCTGTATGTGATGCAAAATGCAAGAAATATGCATATGCTGGTGCAAGAATACTCTAGGACCTAAAGTGATGCAAACTAGTCTAAAATGCAATGTATATACGTGAGAAACTAACTTATATGTATGCAAAATGCATGGAATATTCAGCTATATCAACTCCCCCAAACTTACCTTTTGCTTGCCCTCAAGCAAACAAAATTAAAGAAGGGAGAGAGGTTTTAAAACAAACAGGGGTTTAAGCTTCTTGCAAAGGTATCTTTCAAATGAATCAATCTCAACGTCGTCCTAGTTTCTAGTTCTAAAATGCAATACACACGCTCATACTCCAAAGAACTTAGCAATACTCATCACACAAAGAATTTCAAATCATGACTCTCCTATTTAAAACTATCAAAGAAACTCATCCTTTAACATTTATTAAAGACCGAACCATGAATCAAACTTATGCACTTTAAAGCAAAACACATTTGGCTTAGGGTTAAGGCTATGAGCATAGAATGATCTCATTTTAAAGAAGGTTTATTTTAAGTACGGGTTTCTCTCAAAGATGGTAAGAACTTTATGCATAATGCTAAAGGTGAAGGCAATTGATGCATACATGATCAGATTCTCATCTACCCATGCAAACTAACAATAGTCCTAAAACCCCTCTCAGTTTTCTCTTTTTAGCTCACTCACCCCCCTAAAATCTACCCTTATCTTCAAAGCAAAAGCTTAGCAATCCCCAAATCAAAATAGAAAAAATCTTAACTCTTTTAGGCTAGTGAAAAGGTTTAAAAATATTAGGCTCTTTATTTCTTTCTTATTGATAGCTCTCTTATTATTATTTTTTTTCTTTCTTTTTCTTCTCTTTTTATTTTGGCACTTAGGCTCTTTTATTTTTCTTTTTCTTTTTGTTTTTAGAGAGCTATCTTCTGAAATTATTGGAGCATTATGCATTTTAAACACAAAACCTTTCACTTAAAACTTTTTATTCACTTCAAATGCCAAACTCTTTTGAAACCGAAAACATATAAACAAGAAAGCAACCCCAATGATCCCCCAAACTTATCCTAAGCCTACATCTAGCTTCAAAATGCAAAGATAGCAATCATATGAGAACCTAATCATGTCGCCTAAACGTAACACGTTATGCAAAGTTCAAACCGAAAGAGGCCTCACAATGATGTCACACACGAAAACTTGGCTTCAAAGAAAGGTAAGGGTCAAGGCGGGAGTTCTGCTTAAGCTCACAAAGAGTGGTAAAAGGAAGAAGAGAGCCTAAATATTTTTAAGATCCATGTGTTTATTTTCGAGTGCATAAGGATGATATTTAAAAATTCAGATTAGGGTTTTCACTTATTAGGACAAGTTTCAAAGCATGAGAGTTCAATTCAAGTCACGAAAATCAAAACAAGTGATCCAAGCATGGTAAGAACTTACTTTCAAAGTGTGAGCAAAACACTAGAGAACTAATAACTAGGATATTGAAACCATTCATAAGCTTAAAACACCTTTTTAAGAAAACTTTAACCCCTTATGCAAATGCAAACAACTTAGATGCTTAAAAATTCTAGACTCTATCCTAAAATGCTTAACAAGATGAATGCAACTACATGAATATTTTTTGAAAATTTTTAAATATTTTACCATTTTTTTCCTTTTCCTTTCTATGCCTTAGATGCATGCAAGACCCAAGAGATGCAAAGATAAAATAAGATCAAAATAAACAAGTCAAACCACACACATACTCCCCCAAACTTGAATGACATCGTCCCGGTGGCAAACATGTTCGAGAGAGCTCAAAACACAAAGCAAAAATAGAGAGAACATGAATGGTATGTACAATTGAAGATGGTTGTTACCTCGAGTCTAGTCTCGGCTGGAATTTGAGGATGTTTTAGAAGAGCTAGATATTATGGCTTTGCCTTTGGAGCCTGGCTCTTGGAGAGAAAGACACGCCGGTTGAATGTTGCTGCCTTGAGTCTCACGGATCACAACTCCACCGGTTGAAAGCCTTGTCTTCTCGGGCTGTTGAACCTCTTCACTCGCAGCCTGCTTTGGTGAACCTCTTTGAAGTGCTTGGACCTTCTTGGCAAGCTTCTTGATGACCTTGCTCTGCCACTTGTTGATCTTCCTTTGCATCTCCACAACAGAAGCAAAGAACTTTTCTGTCTTGGTCCGTGGCTCAAAGTCAAGCATGGGAAGGACAAAGGCTTTCGGCATCTCATCATCCATGGCTGGAGACTCTGATCTTGGGCGAGTAGCCTGCTGAATTGTTGCCGCGGCTCCTAGAGGAGCAAAGCACTCCTCTATACTCGGGAGAAACTCGATGTTCCCAACGCCCAACAGCTCGGTCTCGGTTTGGTTTGGCATGATGCATGTCCTCTTCCCATTCTCCTCATCAACGAACAAGTACTCGAAGAAGCCCTCGGCTGGCGTGCATCCCAAACTATTAGTGTTCCTCAGGTATGTCTCGTCCATGAAGGCTCTATTCGGGACGGGAGTGAAGTTCTGAAGCGGCACGACTGCTTGCACGAACAAGGGAGTGAGGAAACCGCCAATGAGTGACGAGCTTGCCTTGCATCTTAAGGCATACGCCTTGTATTTGACCAATGAAGCGGCGAGGATGCACCCATAGTTGATGTCGTCTCCGAGCTGATCTTCCAACGGCTCATCGTTCTCATCCGGATCACGAAGGAGATACTTAAGGCCTTGGAACATGAAGCAGAGCTCCGTCTGGGTCACTGTGGGGGCTACGCACCGACCACTAAAAGTGTTGGCCACCAGCTTCTAGGTGTAACGTAGCACCGGGTTCCTCACTCTCTTGATCTTTGTGGTATTCGCCTTGTAATCTTCATTGGCGATGAGATCCCAAAAATCGTTCGCTTGAGTGAAGGAGGGGAATTCCACCTTCGTGGCTTCTGCATTGAGGCCATAAGCTTGGCAAAGCTCGGGGATTGAGAGGCTGATGGCTTGGCGCTTTATCTTGAAGGTGAGGCGGCCTTGAGAAGGAATTGGGAAGCTAGGATTCTGGTACCCATACTCCAAAGTGGCAAGGAAGTCGATTGTCACTTCCGTAAAGGTTGGGCAATCCATCCGTGACAAACACCTCAGCCCTATCTTCTGGAGGAGCTGGTCAAAGTCTCCTAGAATCCCCATCTTGGCCAGCAATCATCTGTCCGCGAACTTAGTCGCCTCGAACCTCAGCCGTTGAGGCCGTTCCTTGTCCCGTTTCTCATCCTTACTCCAACGAACCCTCTCCTGAACAGCTACTTCTTGGTTTCCTCCCTCTTGTGCTGTCTCATCTCTCGTTCTTTTAGGAGCCATTGTGCCTGAAACAAGTTTCTCAAGCAAAGCAATGAGCAATTCGGCGATATGATGAGAGAAAGAGAGAAGCGAAGAAGAAAGCCTATAACTACTACCCTACAATTTTGGGGGATTTATAAAAATTATAGCAAAATTATAGAGAATAAAATCTAGAGATAGAGAGAAATCTAGAATTTTTCCTATTATCAAGCTATTTTTTAAAACTTAAAACCGTCCTAGCATCTAAAACAATCAAAGCGAATAAAAAGGATATTTTCTTAAAGATTTTCTTAAAGTTTCGAAAATACATTTGCAAATATGGAAAAAAATGCTTGTTTGCCTTTAGAAAACAAGAACTCACACTCTCTTTTTGCTTAACACTCGAGAAAACAAGAATGAGAGAGTGTGAAAGTAGTTGAAAACATTTAAAGGCCAACAAAACAAAACCATGGGTAAAAAGAAGTGGTTTTCTGACAAAAGTTGTGGTCAAGGCACATCTTTCATGGTCAAAGATGCTTGCCTTGACCACTTTTTGAATTTTAAAACCGGAGGGAAAGAGTAAGAGAGGGAAAAGAAAATGTTACCTCGGTACGAGATCGAGTCCGTTTGGTCGATCTAGGACTCGATCTCATGCCTCTAATGGCGTGGATCGAGAGGGTTGCTCGATTTAAGACTCAATTCGAATTATATCGAGTCTTGGATCGATAACACCTCCCGTTCCCTTAATTTTTGGCACGACAGCTAAGTCCTCATGATCGAGCCACATTCTCGATTCAGGGGTCGATTTAAGCTTGGATCGAGTGCCAGATCGAGTAGACTATTCGATCTAGCATTTATAATCGAGTGACTCAGTCGATCCACCTCTCGTTCGCTTTTTAGGCTAAACGTGTAGGGTGTTCGTCCTCTCGTGATCGACTGTGTCACACGATCTGTCTACTCGATCTCGTCTAGATCGACTGACTCCTCTCGATTCACTAGCTCGATCTAGCAAAGATCGAGCCAGGATGAGTCGATCTAGCACTCGATCTCTAGCATATACTCGCCCCTTCTTACTCCTTTTGGATCTAAGATCATCGCCTGCAATCCCTCATACTTGTTCCTACACACTCATAAGATAAAAAACATAAAACTGGAAAAGAAATAAAGCAAAAATATGTACAGGATAGACATGGGAATGCCCCCCAAGTGCGCTTTCTTTAACGTCTTTAGCTAGACATTACTTGGTTTAGGAAGATGGTGGGTCTTGGAGAAGCATTAAGGTGCTCTCCTTGTCAAATGCACTCGCCATGTATGGCTTGACTCTGTGTCCGTTCACTGTGAATGCATTCCCACTCTTGCCGACCAACGTGACAGCTCTGTAAGGTAATACTTCCTTGATTTCATACGGACCGCTCCACCGTGACTTCAGATTCCCTAGAAAGAGCTTGAGCCTTGAATTGTAAAGCAGCACCAAACTCCCTTCTTTAAGCTCCTTAGGTAACAGTTTCTTGTCGTTAGAAGCCTTGGTACGCTCCTTGTAAATCCTAGCGCTGTCGTAAGCATTCAGCCTTCGCTCATCAAGCTCGTCCAACTGGATCAACCGCTTCTCCTGAACCGTCTTCAGATCAAAATTAAGCTGCTTCACGACCCACAACGCCCTATGTTCCAACTCAACGGGGAGGTGACATCCTTTGCCGTAGAGAAGAGTGAAGGGAGTAGTACCAATGAGCGTTTTGAAAGCACTCCGGTAAGCCCACAAAGCGTCATCTAACTTCACCGCCCAATCCTTCCAAGTAGTCCCAACTGTTCTCTCGAGTATCGCCTTGATCTGACGGTTAGAGACCTCCACTTGGCCACTCGTTTGAGGAAGGTAAGGTGCAGCTACCTTGTGCTTCACGCTATACTTCCTTAGAAGACTTTCAAACAGCTTGTTGATGAAATGGCTTCCTCCGTCGCTTATCACCACCTTGGGTACTCCAAACCTCGGGAAAATAATGCTCTTAAAGAGCTTGATCACCACCTTAGAGTCGTTTGTTGGGGAAGCAATGGCCTCAACCCATTTAGAGACATAATCAACAGCTACCAAAATACACTTGTTGCCGTAGGAAGAAGGAAACGACCCCATGAAGTCTATGCCCCACGCGTCAAAGACGTCTACCTCAAATATGGGAACTTGAGGCATCTCATTCCTCTTAGTGATATTCCCTGCTCTTTGACAAGCTTCGCAACTCATCACGATCTCATGGGTGTCTTTGAAGATGGACGGCCACCAGAAACCGGCTTGTAAGACCTTGGTGGCGGTTTTGAACGAAGCAAAGTGCATGCCATACAAAGAACCGTGGCAATGAAAGATGATATCTCTTGCTTCCTCCTTTGTCACGCATCTTCTGTACAGGCTATCAGCACATCTCTTGTATAAATAGGGTTCATCCCAAAAGTAATGGCCCACGTCCCTCATGAACTTCTTCCTATGATAGTTGTCAAGATGCGAAGGCTCTTCCCCACATGCCAAGTAGTTCACAATGTCCGCGTACCAAGGGAGATTCTCCTCTTTGAAGCTAAGAACTTCCTCAAACCGCCCTTCTAGGCTCCCACAAACAGCCGTAGTGATCGCCATGAGTTGTTCCTCCGGGAGAGAATCATCTAAAGGTACAGACTCGTTGATTCTTAACCGAGAGAGATGGTCAGCAACGCCGTTCTCTATCCCTTTCTTGTCCTTGATCTCCATGTCAAACTCCTGAAGAAGAAGAATCCATCTCAAAATCCTCGGCTTAGTGTCCTTCTTGGAATAGATGTACCTCAAAGCCACGTGATCTGTGTAGACAATAGCCTTGGAACCCACGAGGTATGACCGGAACTTCTCAAAGGCAAACACTACTGCCAATAGCTCCTTCTCCGTGGTAGTGTACCTTGTTTACGTGTCATCCAAGGTTCTTGAAGCATAGTAGATCACGTGCAGCTTCTTATCTTTCCTCTGACCTAGAACGGCTCCTACGGCGTAGTCACTAGCATCACACATAATCTCTAGTCCGGTGCTTGCACTATAGGCCCAGATAATAGAGCCTCCTTGATGGCCATGAAAGCTTGCAAACACTCCTCATCAAAGACAAAATCAGCTTCCTTGCACAACAGCCGTGTAAGAGGGCGTGCAATCTTTGAGAAATCCTTGATGAAGCGCCTGTAGAAGCCAGAATGTCCCAAGAAACTCCTCACTCCTTTGACGTTAACCGGTGGCTCGAGACTCATCATGACTTCAACCTTAGCCTTATCAACCTCAATGCCCTTCTCTGATATCTTATGGCCAAGCACGATCCCTTCCTTCACCATGAAGTGACATTTTTCCCAATTAAGCACCAAGTTTGTCTCCTCACAACGCTTTAGTACCTTGCAAAGATTCAACAAACACGCAGAAAAGGATGCACCATAGACCGTGAAGTCATCCATAAACACCTCTACCATCTCTTCTATAAGATCGGAGAAGATCGACATCATACACCGCTGAAACGTAGCCGGTGCGTTACACAACCCGAATGGCATCTTTCGATACGCGAAGGTGCCATAAGGGCATGTAAAGGTCGTCTTCTCCTGATCATTTGGATGGGTTGGTATTTGGAAAAATCCACTATATCCATCAAGAAAGCAATACTAGGGTGATTAGCAAGTCTTTCAAGCATTTGATCAATAAAAGGCAAGGGAAAATGATCCTTTCTAGTAGCAAGATTAAGCTTCCTATAATCAATACACATACAGTGTCCAGTAATAGTCCTAGTAGGTATAAGCTCATCTTTGTCATTCTTAATGACTGTGATCCCTCCCTTCTTAGGCACCACGTGTACGGGAGAAACCCACGTGCTGTCACATATGGGATAGATCACGTCAGCTTCTAGCAGCTTAAGAATCTCTTCCTTAACAACCTCTTTCAAATTAGGATTCAAACGCCTTTGATGTTCTATAGAAGAGGCGTTCTCATTATCCAAGTGAATCCTATGAGTGCAAAGCATTGGTGAAAGGCCCTTGATGTCACTTAGAGAGTACCCAATGGCCTTCCTATACTTTCTCAACTCAGTAAAGAGCGAGTGCAACTCATCATCACTTAAGTTTTCATTCACAATCACGGGATAGGTTTCGTTAAGCCCTAAGGAAGCATACCTTAGCCCTTTTGGGAGCTCCTTAAGGTCCACCTTTGGGGCTATCAGCTCGCTCCAATCATCCTCGTGGCTGTTGCTGCTCTATTCCTCCTTGGAACCTTCCTTAGAACCCGAGACATGGCCCTTGAGGCTGCTTTCTCCAACCGCTATCCCTTCTGAAATCGAGTCGTCCAGTCGATCTTGTTCTTGATGTCGTCTAGATCGAGCAGTTTCGCTCGATTCACTCACTCGATTTAATGTGGATCAAGTGAGAGATCGAGACGCTGAGTCGATCTCCGGATTAGACCCCAAACTGATCAGAAGTCTTCGCTCGATCTCGGACTCGATTGATTTCCTGGATCGATCACCCTCCTCGATCTGACTGTCGATTGCTGCACCGGATCGAGTTGTGCTCTCGATTGTCTTGTCGATTTGACCCCTGGATCGAGTTGTGCTCTCGATTGTCTTGTCGATCTCGGAGACGATCTCTAGGCAAACGCCTTCATCTTCTAGCACAACCTTCCTTGAATCAAGCAAGTTGACGTATTCCTGAGTCCTCTGATCCACATAACCAAACTCTCCTGGCTCCTTTGTCAATGCCAGCTTCAAATGATCCTCCTTAGCCAACTCTTCTAGCAACTTATCTGCTAATGCATCCAACGTTTCAATGTAGAAAGCTTGCCCTTCTATCGTAGGCTTCTTCAAAACCTCGTTGATATCGAAGTCCAGCCTTATATCTTTACCCAAGTGCAGAGCTATCTTCCCGTTCTTGACGTCTATGATAGCTCCGGCGGTGGCTAAGAAAGTTCTATCGAGAATGAGTTGATCCCTAGGCTCTTCATCCATTTCCAACACAATGAAGTCTGTAGGCACATTTACTCCATTGATTCTTACTGGCAAGTCCTCAAGCAAACCCACGGGTAACCTCACACTCCTGTGAGCTAGTACCAACGAGACTCTACAATCTTTGAACCGGGTAAAGCCAAGTTTCTTTGCTACGGAATGAGGCATCAGATTTATACTAGCTCCGAGATCACAAAGGCAACTCTTGAACTCCAAAGGACCTAAAGCGCAACGTATAGTGAAGCTTCCAGGGTCTCCCAACTTCTTAGGGACAATCTCCTTGTGTATCACAGCACTACAGTCCTCACTAAGAACAAGCACTTCCTTGCTTTCCTTATTCTTCTTCACGAGCGTATCTTTGAAGAATTTGGCGCATTTATGCATCATTGCAAGGCAGTCCACGAGAGGTAGCTTGATCTCTACGTCCTTAAGGTGCTTCTCAAACAAGACTCTATGCTTCTCTATGAGTTGCTTCATGAAGCGGCCAGGAAAAGGTAGCTTAGGTACATACGGTGGAGGTACATAAGCATCCTTCTCCTTAGTAGTTTGCTCCGCTTTCTTCTCAACAACCGCTTTCTCACCTCTCCTTGGCCCTTGAATCCAAACATTGTCAAAGTTTATCTCATCATCAGCTGAAAGCTTACCCTCTCCCTCTTGAATTACAACGTCTTCGTTGATCTTGGGAGTAACCGTAGGTGCAAGCTCTTTCCCACTCCTTAGCGTAATAGCATTGGTGTATTCCTTGGGATTCTGCTCAAACTTGCCCGGTAAGCTATTCTGACCGCTTGTACTCGCCTTTCCCTTCTCTAGCTGCTTGATCTTATTATTCAAGTTTGTGGTCTGAGTAGAGAAATCGGTGAGAGGCGAGTCTAAACGAGTGTTCATCTCGGCAAACTTCTGATTTGTAGATGCTTGCCCTTGGATCAATTGTTGAAACATAGCTTGGACAGGATCAACTTGTTGTTGTTGCATCGGTTTTTGTTGAGGTACAAAGCCCGGAGGGTACATTGGTGTATAACCCTTGTTTCCTTGCTGTTGCCTTGGAAGTTGTTCTGCCCTTGTCCTTGGAAGCCACCACTCTGCTGAAAACCTTTATTGTATGGTATGAAAGGCTTTGCTTGCTGAGCTGGGTACACTTGATCCTTAGGGTTCGCGACGTTGGTGCTATGGTATGAGAGATTGTTGTTCTGGTTGTAGCCTTGTGAATACCCTTGAGGTTTGTAGTTGTTTTGACCGACCACCCAATTGGCTTCTTCTTGACTCAACTCAAGCTCCTCTAAGGTTTCATCCGCTTCACCAATAAAGTGAACATGCTTCTGATTAGCCAACACCAGCTTATCAATCTTCTCATGTAATGACTTAAGCTTTTTCTTGTGAGACTCTAGCTCAGAACCTCTCGGTGCACGGTCGTAATCTTCAGCGAAGTTGTCGTCACTCAATGCCAAGTTCTCAATCAGCTCCATGCCTTCTTCTACCTCTTGACCAAGGAAGTTTCCCTTACTAGCCGTGTCAAGCAACAAGCAAATCTTAGGTGAAACTCCGCGGTAGATAGTTCTTAGAAGAGTCTCTTCACTGAAGCCGTGGTGAGGACACTGGATAGTGTAGTCCTTGAACCGCTCCATGGCTTTATTGAAAGTCTCACTGTTCCTTTCAGTGAAGCCGCTGATCTCGCTTCTCAGCCTTGCTGTTCTGGAGCTAAAGAAAAACTTTGAGAGGAAAGCCTTCCTACACTAAGCCCAAGATGTAATGGTGCCTTGTGGAAGTGTCTTCTCCCAATGTCTAGCCTTGTCTCCAGGAGATAATGGAAAGAGACGCAGCTTGAAAGCATCTTCGGATATGCCATTTATCTTGATCATCCCACATACTTGTTCGAAGTTATCAAGGTGCTCCAAGGGATCTTCCATTGCTAGCCCGTGAAACTTATTGTTTTGCACCATTGAGATGAATCCCGGCTTAATCTCGAAGTTATTGTTCTTTACAGGAGGAGGAGTGATCCCAAACCTATTGTGATGGGTATTGGGAGCATCTCCCGCTCCTATGATCCTTGGGGGTCTAGCCGCGTGTTGGGGGTTTCCATTACCCCTTCCCACTGCCGCGCAAGCTGGAGGAGGTCCCTCTGGATGCTCGTGCTCAGCCATCGCTTCAAAATCCACTGAACCTTGCTGAACAATCTCCTCAAAAGCTCTAGCTTGCTCTCGTACTCTTCTTTGTCGTGAATGACCAAGTTGATGAATGTTGTCCAAGGGTTGAAGTAGATTGTTGTCTCCCCTTGAACGAAGATTCATGTACCTGAGAAACACAAGTTTGAGAGTAGAGAAATTAGTAACCAAAAGAAAAAGAAAGGCCTAGTCATTACTAAACCCCAAATTTCAATGCTTTCTAAACACTCCTAAGATGGCAACGGCGCCATTTGATAACAATATTTTTAATCTCTAAAGGGAGTGATGCAATGCAACAGGAGGTTATCAAAACTCAAGCAGCACACAGTCGTAGTATAGCCTGCAAGAGGAATCAATCAAACCTAAGAGCTAGAAATTGCAATGAGAATGCAAGGATCATGTAAAGCTAAGCAAACGATGAACGGTTTTGCAAAAATCCTAAAAACTAGATGCAACGACTAAATGCAAGCCAAAACTATTTTAAAATTACCAGGAACGAATGAAATACCACGAGAAACAAACAGAATGATTAAAATAAAAAGCTATGAATTTTTAAAAATCGACTAGTGGATGGACCACAAGATCGACCACTAGATCGAGCAACAACGATCGATCTCATCTGAAAGTTCAAATGCAACAAAACTAATGACCAGGATGCAACAGATAACAAGCGAATGATTAACAGAGATAAAAGAATACAAAGAAAGAGGGTCTAGGGTTGAGATTCATGTTCAAGGGTTTCAAAGGTTCAAGCTTGGTTTGAAAACTCTAGATCTACTCACTTTGTTAGATTCTCTAAGCCTTGAAAATAAAACAAGATCCATCCATGGCGTGTGGTATGGGTCACTCCTTCATTCTCTCCTCCAGACCCATGGCGTTTGGCGGAAAAAGAGATTGAAGGGCAAGGAAATCAGATTTCAAAAACGCGGCTTAACTAGTCCCCTAAACTACCATGGCATTTGGGAAAGGGTAACTAGTCTCTAGGATGCGATTTTCAGAGATCTCTGGATCCTGCCAAGGAAAGAGACCTCTCTGATCATAAAGATCTTGGCGTGAGACTCTTTAAGCCTTAAGAAGTCGACATCCTAGAAGAGAAAGCCATGAAGAACAAGAAAACATCAAACTTGAAAACCCTTTCGACCCCTTTGAATCCTCTCAACCCCAAAACCCGATTAAACTACTAACTACACATTAGGTAAACCAAGCAAAGCATAAACGACAAACTCATAAACATACAGAACGATGGATTTAAACTTAAACGATTCAAAGATTCAAGAACAAAGCTTCAAAGTCTAACAATGGCGAAATCGCCTTCGAACCGAGAGAAAAAGATGAAAATGATAAAGTTAAAAACGCGTCTGAGAAAGCATGATCGCCGCCTTCTCAAAATAGGCCAAACAGCTCGATGGTCCCCCCCTCGCTAGCGGCCAAAAACGGTTAAAGTGCACTGAGATCGACCTCGAGATTGAGCATCTCGCTCGATCATCTTCGGACATCGTGCCTTCAGCTCGATCTGTGTCTCGATCTTCTTCGGCGGATCGAGTGCTTCGTTCGATCTTGGAGTCGATCTTTGGAGGATCGAGTGGTGGACTCGATCCGACTCTCGCTCTGCATGGCATCATTCACGTCTTTACTCCTTGATCGATCGCTTCACTCGATCCCTGTCTCGATCAGTTCCCTTTAATCGGCTGGACTACTCGATCTTCTGGTCGATCTTATCTAGATCGACCGGCTATGCTCGATCTGCTTCTCGATCTCTGGTCCTTAGCAAGCATTCCTGAATTCTCCAAGTCCCACGAACCTCCTCACAAGCCTCAGCACGTCCAAGAACCCTCCAAGACTCCAAAGTAGCCGAAAACAACCTGTATGTGATGCAAAATGCAAGAAATATGCATATGCTGGTGCAAGAATACTCTAGGACCTAAAGTGATGCAAACTAGTCTAAAATGCAATGTATATGCGTGAGAAACTAACTTATATGTATGCAAAATGCATGGAATATGCAGCTATATCGGCCATGGCGGGTCAGTCTAGTGGCCAGCACCGGAAATTCGGGAGGAGTCTACCGAGCAAAGGGACCGGGGGAGTTAGGTCTATTGGAACCTAACTCTGATTTTTAAATATCATATTTGTGCATCGAAAAGTGAATTCATGGCTACCATATACATATTGGGATCATCTTCTTCCTTTCTTTCCACTCTTGTTGATCAAAGTAGCTGATCCTCATACTTATGGGACAGTTAATCCACACCCTTAATCAATTCTGCTTTTTGAGCCTAAACACCATTTGTGAGAGTTATGAGGCCTTGCATGCATAATTTTCTAATTTTATCTTGGTAAAAAGTGTTAGGATTAAGGCTGCCAAGGAGAAGCTCTCTTGTAGATATCAGCTTGCATTTGAGCTTGATTCTAGGTTAGGAGTTTCTATGAAAGGGTAGTGTTAAGTGGAGTGAACTTCATGGTTTATATATTTTAAGAAGAAGAAGAAGTATGGGATGGTAGTGTGGGAAAATAAGTTAAACTGTGGTTAAGTATAAAGGGAAGAAAAGCTCTAAGTGTTTAAAACAAGGAGGCGCCAACAACAGTATGATTTAAAAAGGTCATCCAAGAAGAAATCAGACCAAAGCATTCCACCGAAGGTGATGAAAAATGGTGCATAATCAACAAAAGAAGAGAAAATCCCAATAAAAAGTATCAACCACATAAGCTAGAAGAAGAGGTTTCTCCACACATGAAGAAGAAAAGGATCAAATTCTTTGGGGAAAGGGTAGACTTAGGGGTTCAATTTGAGTTTAGAAGTTTTTAGGATTCATCTTTGGGTAAAAGGTAGAATAAAGCTTTAACTTGCATTCATAAGTCTGCTTCTACTTTTAGCATTTTGCCTAAGATAGAATCATTTTCAGATCCCTTGAGTTTATTAGCCCATACTTGAATGAGACCATTTTCATCTCATAACCATACCCTAATGATATTACCATATATTCTGCCTATTTAGCATACATTTAGGATAGTTTTTCATGCATTCATCTTGCATTATAGGCTAGTTTGTTCCATTTGTTGCATTTTAGGTCCTAGGTCTCTTTGCATTCGCATTTTGCATATTTCTTGCACTTTTGCATCATTATCAAGTTTTTTGGAGCAATCTGGAGTTGTGGAGGTTATGTGGACGTGAGGAGGATCAAGACTAAGCTTGTGGACACTTGGAGAGCTCAACCATGCATGCAAAGGACCCGAGATCGAGTAGCAGATCGAGCAAGGCCGGTCGATCTAGATGAGATCGACCAGAAGATCGGATGACCCAAGTGGATTCAAGAGGAAGGATCGAGACAAAGATCGAGAGAGGAGATCGATTTGGAGTACAAACGTAAATGACGCCATGTAAAACGAGAGCCAGATCGAGACCACGACTCAATCATCCGAGGATCGAGAAGAAGATCGAGGTAGGTGCTTGATCCGTCCAACCAGATCGACTGGGAGATCGAGCAAAGGAAGGTGATCCAACAAGAGGATCGAGTGAGCTGCTCGATCAAGAGATCGATTCCTACAGCCTTAACCGTTTTTGGCAGCTAGTGAGAGGACCATTTCAAGATGTTTGGCTATATGGGGAAAGAGGCGGCTACACTTTCTTATCCATGCTTACTATTATCTTTTCTGCTCTTATCTTAGGCAATGGCCATTGTTGAACTTCTTTAAGCTTTTTCATGTTCTAAACCTTGAATCTTTTAATATTAAACAAGTTCTTCCTTAATCTCTTGTTAATTATGTTTAGTTCTTCGTTTATTGCTTTTCAATCGGTCTTTATCATGTGTAGCGAGTAGTCCTTTTTGGGTTTTCGGGGTTGAGGTGATTCAAAGGGTTTAAGAGGTTTAAGTTTTGAGTTTTCTTTGTTCTTCATACCTTCTCTTCTAGGATCTTGGGGTCTTATGGCTTAGAGAGTCTTGGAAAAGATCTCTATGATTCCAGGGCTGTCTTACCTTGACAGGATTCAGATATCCTAGAAAACCAGATCCTAGAGACTAATCTTTCCCCTCCCAAACGCCATGGTTGTAGAAGAGATTAGTGAGGTCATATATTGAAATCAATTTTCCTTGCTCTTCGATCTCTTTTTCCACCAAACGCCATGGGTTTGGAGAAGAGATTGAGGAAGTAAATCATACCACATGCCATAGATGGTTCTTGTTTTGTTTTCAAGGCTTAGAGAAAGCTCACAAATGAGTAGATCTAAATGTTTTCAAACCAAAGCATAATTCTTTGACACTCTTGAATATGACCCTCGACCCTAAACCCTCTTTTAGCATTTTAAAACCTCTGTTCATCATTTTTTCATCGTTAAGCTTGCATCGTATCCATTAGTAGTCGTTTTGCTCTAAGTTGCTAGATCGGTCTGTTTTGCTCGATTCAGTGCTCGATTTTTTGTTTTTAATAGATTTGTTCTTTTGCTGCTCTGTTTTCGTTCAGTGTTAGTCAACCCTCTTCTAGGGATTTTAAAATTGTTTTGCATTCCATTAGATCGTTGCATTTAGTTTTCTTCGAATTTACCAATCACTTTTCCAGGTTAGCTTAGATATGCTTCATCCTTGCATTCTTAGTATTCTTCCTGCTTCCTAGGTTGGATTGATTTCCCTTACTACTATACTACATCATAACTTGTGTTTTGGGCTTGGATAATACCTTTGTTTGCAAAAATCCTGTTATCAAATGGCGCCGTTGCCATCTTAGGATTGCTAGGAAGCATTAAGATTTGGGGTTTAGTAAAGACTAAGCCTTTACTTTCATTTTGGTTACTAATCTCTTTCTCCTCAAACTTCTGTCTTTCAGGTACATGAATTTGCGTTCTAGGGGTGACAACAACTTACTTACACCCCTGGACATTATTCATCAACTCGGACATTCAAGAACAAGAAGAGCAAGAGAGCAAGCTCAAGCCTTTGAAGAGATTGTTCAAGCTGGTTCAGTAGACTTTGAAACAATGGCTGAGCAAGAACATCCTGAGGGACCTCCACCAGCTCACGGTGCTGTAGGAAAGAGCAATGGAAACCCCAACCACGCAGCTAGACCCCCACAGATCATTGGTGCCAGAGATGCTCCTAATACGCAACACAATCGCTTTGGGATTACTCCTCCACCAGTACAGAACAACAACTTCGAGATAAAGCCAGGGTTCATCTCTATGGTTCAGAACAGCAAATTCCATGGGCTGGCTATGGAAGACCCCTTGGAGCATCTTGACAATTTTGAGCAAGTTTGTGGGATGATAAAGATCAATGGTATCTCGGAAGATGCTTTCAAGCTCCGGCTCTTCCCATTTTCTCTTGGAGATAAGGCTAGGCATTGGGAGAAGACCCTTCCACAAGGCACCATTGCCTATTGGGCGGAATTTAAGAAGGCTTTCCTCTCAAAGTTTTTCTCTAGCACACGAACAGCACGGCTGCAAAGTGAGATCAGCGGATTCACTCAAAGGCACAGTGAGACGTTCAATAAAGCTATGGAGAGATTCAAAGATTATACCATAAAGTGTCCTCACCACGGCTTCAGTGAAGGAACTCTCCTAAGCACAATATACTGTGGAGCATTACCCAAGATCCGTATGCTTCTTGATACGGCTAGTAAAGGCAATTTTCTTGGTCAAGAAGTAGAAGAGGGTATGGAGCTAACCGAGAACTTGGCATTGAGTGATGGCAACTACGCCGAAGACTATGACCGTGCACCTCGAGGTTCTGAGTTAGAGTCTCACAAGAATGAGCTAAAGTCGCTTCATGAGAAGATTGACAAGATGGTGCTTGCAAACCAGAAGCATGTACACTTTGTGGGAGAAACCGAAGAAGTCTTGGAGGAGTTAGACTTAAGTCAAGTAGAAGCTAACTAGATTGCTGGTCAGAACTACAACAAAACTCAGTGTTATTCACAAGGGTACCAAGCTAACAACAATCTCTCTTACAAGACTACAAAAGTTGAGAACCCTAAGATCAAGTGTACCCCCCTCAGCAAGCAAAGCCGTTTGTTCCTTATAACAAGGGTTTCAAGCAAATAGTGGCTTTCAAGGGCAAAGGCAATGGAACTTCCAGGGGCAGCAGCAGCAGCAAGTCAACAAAGGCTACACTCCTATGTTTCCTCCCGGTTTCGTTCCACAACAACAACAAATGCAACTCCAACATCAAGATCCGGTCCAAGCGATGTTCCAGCAGTTGCTTCAAGGTCGAACTTCAACTAATCAGAAGTTTGCCGAGATGAACAACTGCCTTGACTCCTCTCTTACTGACGTCTCAACTCAGATAACAAACCTGAACAACAAGATCAAGCAGTTAGAAAAGCGAAAGGGTTCCAGCAGTTACTTCAAGGTCAAGCTTCAACTAATCAGAAGTTTGTCGAGATGAACAACTGCCTTGACTCCTCTCTTACTGACGTCTCAACTCAGATAACAAACCTGAACAACAAGATCAAGCAGTTAGAAAAGGGAAAGGCTACTACAAGCGGTTAGAGCAGCTTACCGGGTAAGTGTGAGCAGAATCCCAAAGAGTATGCAAACGCAATAACACTAAGAAGTGGGAAAGAACTTCCACCGCGAGTTGCTCCTAAGACCAATGAGGACATTGTGGTTCAAGAGGGGGAGGGTAAGCTTTCAGCTGATGAAGAAATCAACTTTGATAATGTGTGGTTTGAGAGGCCAAGGAAAGGCAAAGAAGTAGCTGTAGAGAAGAAAGTGGAGCAAGCTACTAAGGAGAATGATGTTTATGTGCCTCCACCATATGTACCGAAGCTTCCTTTTCCTGGCCGCTTCAAGAAACAGCTGATAGAGAAGAATATACTCTTATTTGAAAAGCATCTAAGGGATGTAGAGATCAAGTTGCCTCTTGTGGATTGTAAAGCTATGATACCGAAGTGTGCTAAGTTTTTCAAAGACACCCTTACAAAGAAGAACAAGGAGAGTAAAGAAGTTTTGGTGCTTAGTGAAGAATGTAGTGCTATTATTCACAGAGAAATAGTGCCTAAGAAGCTATGAGATCCAAGATCCTTCACCATTCCTTGCGCTTTGGGTCCATTGAAGTTTGAGACCTGTTTATGTGATTTGGGAGCAAGTATCACTCTCATGGCCCATTTTATAGCAAAGAAGTTAGGTTTCACACGGTTCAAGGAGTAGGATCTCCATTGTGTTAGCTTATAGAAGCGTGAGACTTCCAGTGGGTATGCTAGAGGATTTTCCAGTGAGGATGAGCGATGTCAATGTACCAACCGACTTTGTTGTGCTTGAGATGGATGAAGAGCCTAAAGATCCGCTTATACTTGGAAGACCATTCCTTGCAACCGCAAGAGCAATCATTGATGTAAAGAATGGGAAGAGAGCTCTACACTTCGGCAAAGACATCAAGTTGGATTTTGATATCAATGAGGTCTTGAAGAAGCCAACCATTGAAGGACGAGCATTCAACATTGAAACGTTGGATGCTTTGGCCGACGAACAGCTTATAGAGTTAACACAAGAGGATCACTTGAAGCTGGCTCTGACTAAGGAGAGAGGAGAGTACGGTTTCTTCAATGAGAAGACCCAAGAGTATGTTAATCTTCTCGACTCTAGGAAAGTTGCGAAGGAAGATGAAGGCGGATGCCTAGAGATCGATCCCGAAATCGACCAGCTTACTCGATCCAAGATCAAGATCGACAAGAAGATCGAGGATAGTGGTCGATCCAGCAAACCAATCGATGGGAAGATCGAGAGAAGCCAATCGATCAGTTCAGAAAACGAGACGGAAACTCGATCTCCTGGTCGATCCACATCAAACCGAGTGGGTGAATCGAGTGAAGTTACTCGATCCGGACCAGAACGACTCGAAGATCGACTGGATGACTCGATCTCGGAGGAGACAACGGTTCAAGAAGGCAATCTAAAGGCTCATGTCTTGGGTTCTAAGGAGGCTTCTAAGGATGGGGACGTCACCACACGCCACGAGGAGGACTGGAGCGAGCTGCTAGCCCCAAAGGTGGACCTAAAGGAGCTCCCAAATGGGCTAAGGTATGCTTTTTTAGGGCTTAATGAGACTTATCCCGTGATTGTGAATGAGAACTTGAGTGATGATGAGTTGCACTCGCTCCTTAATGAGCTGAGAAAGTATAGGAAGGCCATTGGGTACGCTCTAAGTGACATCAAGGGCCTTTCACCAATGCTTTGCACTCATAGGATTCACTTAGATAATGAGAACTCTTCTTCTATTGAACATCAAAGGCGTTTAAACCCGAATTTGAAAGAAGTAGTTAAGAAAGAGATCCTGAAATTGTTAGAGGCTGACGTGAACTACCCCATCAGTGACAGCACGTGGGTTTCTCCTGTCCACGTGGTGCCTAAGAAGGGAGGGATCACGGTCATTAAGAATGATAATGATGAATTGGCTCCTACAAGAACCATAGCTGGTCAACGAATGTGTATAGACTATAAGAAGCTTAATTCAGCTACTATAAAGGATCATTTTCCTCTTCCTTTTATTGATCAAATGCTTGAAAGACTTGCTAATCATCCTTATTATTGCTTTCTTGATGGTTATAGTGGTTTTTTTCAAATACCAATCCATCCTAACGGTTAGGAGAAGACGACCTTTACATGCCCATAGGGCACCTTCGCATATCGAAGGATGCCATTCGGGTTGTGTAATACACCGGCAACATTCCAACGGTGTATGATGTCGATCTTCTCTGATCTTATAGAAGAGATGGTAGAAGTGTTTATGAATAACTTCTCTGTATATGGTGCATATTTTTCTGCTTGTTTGTTGAATCTTTGTAAGGTACTTAAGCGTTATGAGGAGACAAACTTGATCCTTAACTGGGAGAAGTGTCACTTCATGGTGAAGGAAGGGATTGTACTTGGCCACAAGATATCAGAGAAGGGAATAGAGGTTGATAAAGCTAAGGTTGAGGTTATGATGAGTCTTGAGCCGCCGGTTAATGTAAAGGGAGTAAGGAGCTTCTTAGGTCACGCGGGCCTCTACAGGAGATTTATAAAGGATTTCCCCAAGATAGCAAGACCCCTCACATGGTTGTTATGCAAAGAAGCTGACTTTATGTTTGATGAGGATTGTCTTCATGCTTTCAAGACTATCAAAGAAGCTCTTGTATCCGCGCCAATAGTACAAGCACCGGACTGGAGTCTACCATTCGAGATAACGTGTGACGCGAGCGACCACGCCGTGGGAGCTGTTCTTGGTCAGAGGAAAGACAAGAGATTGCATGTTATTTACTACGCTAGTCGTACCTTGGATGACACGCAAGTCAGATATGCTACAACCGAGAAGGAGCTGTTGGCCGTTGTGTTTGCTTTTGAGAAGTTCAGATCATACTTGGTGGGCTCTAAGGTTGTTGTCTACACGGATCACGTAGCTTTGAGGTATATCTACTCTAAGAAAGACACCAAGCCAAGACTCTTGAGATGGATTCTTTTGCTACAAGAGTTTGATATGGAGATAAAAGACAAGAAGGAGATAGAGAATGGTGTTGCTAATCACCTCTCAAGGATGAGAGTCAATGAAGCTTTGCCATTAGATGATTCGCTTCCTGAAGAGCAACTCATGATGATCAACACGGTTGCTTGTACACGGCTGGAGGATCAGTTTGAAGAGGTCTTGAGTTTTAAAGAAGAAGACTTGCCTTGGTACACTGATATAGTAAACTACTTGGCTAGTGGAAAGGAGCCTTCTCATCTAGACCACTACTACAAGAAGAAGTTCATGAGAGACATCTCTCATTACTTTTGGGACGAGCCATACTTGTACAAAAGAGGAGTGGACACCTTGTATAGAAGGTGTGTAACAAGGGAAGAAGCTAAGGACATTCTTCTACATTGTCACGGCTCTTCATATGGTGTCATTTCGCTTCCTTCAAGACTGCTACAAAGGTGTTACAAGCCGGCTTTTGGTGGCCATCGCTGTTCGAAAACGCTCAGGAATTTGTTAATGCTTGTGATGCATGTCAAAGAGCTGGAAACATCACGAAGAGGAATGAGATGCCTCAGGTGCCAATCTTTGAAGTTAATGTCTTCGACGCATGGGGGATAGATTTTATGGGTCCATTCCCATCTTCATACGGCAACAAGTTCATCTTAGTGGCGGTTGATTATGTGTCTAAGTGGGTAGAGGCTATATCTTCCCCAAAAAACGATGCAAAAGTGGTGATCAAGCTCTTCAAGACCATCATCTTCCCACGGTTTGGAGTTCCAAAGGTAGTGATTAGTGACGGGGGCAGCTACTTCATCAACAAAGTCTTTGAAGGTCTCTTTAGGAAGTATGGCATGAAGCGCAAGGTAGCAACACCTTATCATCCTCAAACTAGTGGGCAAGTAGAAGTCTCTAACAGGCAGATCAAGGCTATACTAGAGAGGACAGTTGAAGCTACTAGAAAAGATTGGGCGGTCAAACTCGATGATGCTTTGTGGGCTTACCGGACCGCTTTCAAAACCCCCATTGTACTACTCCCTTCACTCTTCTTTACGGCAAGGCATGTCATCTTCCTGTTGAGTTGGAGCATAAAACACTATGGGCAGTGAAGCAGCTAAACTACAACCTCAAGACAGATCAAGAGAAGTGATTTATTCAGCTACATGAACTTGATGAGCTACGGTTAGAAGCATACGAATGTGCTAAGATCAACAAAGAGTGGACCAAGGAGGCTTATGACAAGAAGCTGGTTCATAAGGAGTTAAGAGAAGGAAGTCTGGTGCTGCTCAACAACTCGAGGTTGAAGCTGTTCCATAGAAAGCTCAAATCAGTTCAGGCATTTCATCAAACACTTTGTGGACATAAAATCAGCCTAAGATCCTAATCAACTTAGGTAAGGTTAACCAGGCAATAAACACAGCAATCAAGAAAGGAAATAGAAGAGTTAACACTAAGAAACCATAGATCAAGTCTCAAATTCCCTAGACCTAACCCATCTTAAATCCCTAGGTCACTACTCACTAATCACCATCAAAACCATCAATCCAAAGAGAAAAAGTTAGCTAATCATGAATAGTAGAGATTAAACAAGAATATAAATGCAAACTGATATTAAAATGGAACATAGATTCAAACTACAAGATCAAAAAAAAAAAGGAAATAACTGCTGGATAGTAGCTTGATCCCAAAAATTAGGGATTTTAAGTATTTATAGGAGTCTAAGAGAAATGGCAAAATTGTAAATAAGTTGTCTTCGGTCTGGGTCAGCTTCGGTTACAAGTGACCGATGTGGATGACCGATGCTCCTCTTGGGTGCTTTACATTGGTCAGCTGATGACAGATGTGGATGATCGATGCGAATCTTCAACCTCTCGGCTTGGTTACTTCAATCAGTCTTGACTAATGCTCATGACCGATGCAGGCGTCCGAGCTCTTTATATCGGTCACAAGTGACCAATGAAGATGACCGATGTGATTCACCAGCTTCTCTTTTACTTTACATCGGTCACAAGTGACCGATGGGATTTGTGCCATGTCGATGGAACACCAGAAATCGCCTTCCTTAGCTCCTTTTGCTCCTTTTCAGCTTGGCTAACTCCTTGAACCATTCCCAGACTTCCTCCTTACTCCCAATAGCCTCTTAAGTACCTAAAATCATCCTTAATGCATAGAGAATGCAAACTACAACCTAAATGCAACCTATGTCTAAAAGGAATAGAAAATGGGACTAAAGAGAAGGAAAACATGCAAAAGGAGACCAAAACATGAAATAAATGCAAACTTATATGATGTAAATGTATGACATATCAATTAGTTTTAGCCACACTTATTTAGTATATTGCCTTTCTCTTATGGTCGATAAGTGTTTGATGAAATGATGCAATCAGTCTTTTTGAGGATTTGTTATCATCGTTACTATTGTTTCTTAGATGTCTGTAGTGGTTTCTTTCAAATTCCTATTCACCCTAATGGTCAGGAGAAAATCACTTTCACATATCCTTATGACACTTTTGCTTATAGAGAAAATCAGAGAAAATGGATTATGTAATGCTATGCTCCAGCTACATTTTGAAGATGTGTAGAAATGGTGGAAGTATTCATACACGACTTTTTTTTAGCTGTACTTGGACGGAGAGTAGACAAGAAGTTATATGTCATATACTATGCAAGCTGCACTCAAGATGACACTCAAACTCAGTATGCTACAACAGTGAAGGAGCATCTAGCACTGAATGAGACAAAATCATCAACAGAACCTCAAAAGATATTGAATCCTAATCTGAAAGAGGTTGTTAAAAAAGAGATCCTATATCTACTTGAAGCTGGCTTGATCTATCCTATCTTAGACAGCACAAGGATCTCGCCAGTCCATGTGGTGCCTAAGAAAGGAGGAATCACTGTAGTAAAAAAACGAAAATGATGAGCTAATACCCACTAGAACAATAACTGGTCATAGGATGTGCATAGACTACAGAAAACTGAATTCTGCTTGTAAGAAAGATCACTTCCCTTTGCCATTCATAGACCAAATGTTAGAAAAATTTGCAAATCATAAGTACTACTGCTTTTTAGATGGGTATAGTGGCTTCTTCCAGCTTCCTATTCATCCCAATGATCAGGAAAAGATCACTTTCACATGTCTTTATGACATTTTTCCATATTGATGAATGCCATTTGGACTGTGCAATGCCCCAACAACTTTTCAGAGGTGTATGACCTCAATTTTCACTGATATGCTTGAAGAGAAGGTGGAAGTATTCATGGATGACTGTAGTGTCTATGGATCTCCCTTTGGCATCTGCTTGTCCAACCTTTTTCTGGTTTTGCAGAGGTGTGAAGACACTAAGCTGGTTCTGAATTGGGAAAAATGCCACTTCATGGTTCAAGAGGGTATTGTCTTGGGACATAAGATTTCAGAGAAGAGGATAGAAGTGAACAAGGTTAAGATAGATGTGATGCTGCACTTAGAGCCTTCAAATTCAGTCAAAGGAATCAGAAGCTTCTTGAGTCATGCTGGTTTCTACAGGAGGTTCATCAAGGACTTCCCAAAGATAACAAGACCCTTGACAAGGCTTCTATGGCAGGAGACATAATTTATCTTTGATGAAGACTGCTTACAAGCTTTCCTCACCCTCAAGGAAGCTTTAGTGAGTGCGCCTATAGTTCAAGCACCAAACTGGGATCTCCCCTTTGAGATTATGTTTGATCCAATTGACTATGCTGTTGGAGCAGTTTTGGGTCAGAGGGTAGACAAGAAGCTTCATGTTATCTACTATGCCAGTAGAACAATGGATGAAGCTCAAACAAGATATGCTACAACAGAAAAGGAGCTCCTACTAGTTGTCTTTGTATTTGAGAAGTTCATAAGCTACTTAGTGGGGTCTAAGCTGATAGTTTACACTGATCATGCGGCACTAAGGCACATATATACCAAGAAACACACCAAGCCAAGACTCTTCAGATACATACTGCTCTTGCAAGAGTTTGGCATATAAATTTTGGACAAGAAGGGTACTGAAAATGTTGTTGCTGATCACCTCTCAAGGCTGAGGATTGATGACTTTTTCCCAATCAATGATGCCCTTCCAGAAGAGCAGCTGAATGCTTTGAGCGTGAAGATAGCTGAGGTGAGGATATTAGAGGAAAACAAGCTGCCTTGGTATGCTGACTTCGCCAACTACTTAGCCTGTGGAGATGTTCCAACCAAGCTTAATGCCTATCAAAAGAAGTAATTCTTCAAATATGTGTCCCATTATTATTGGGATGAGCCATACCTCTACAAGAAAGGGAGTGACGGGCTGTTCAGAAGGTGCATAGCTGCAGAAGAAGTCAAAGGTATCCTTCACTACTGTCATGGTTCTACCTATAGAGGTCACTTTGCTACCTTCTAGACAGCATAAAAAGTACCCCAAACTTGTTTTTGGTGGCCAAGTCTGTTCAAGGATACCCAAGCATATATCTCATCATGTGATACATGCCAAAGGAAGGGAAGCATCTCTAAGAGAGATGAGATGCCTATAAACACAATCGTTGAAGTGGATATATTCGATGTTTGAGGGATTGAATTCATGGGACCTTTCCCCTCGTCATATGGGAATAAGTATATCCTTGTTACTATGGACTATGTCTCAAAGTGAGTTGTAGCAGTGGCTAGTCATACAAATGACGCCAAGGTTGTGATGAAACTCTTAAAGACAATCATATTCCCAAGGTTTGGTGTTCCAAGATGTGTTATCAGTGATGGAGGAAGCCACATCATCAACAAAGTCTTTGAAAGCTTGCTAAGGAAGAATGGTGTTAATCATAAGGTTGCCACTCCTTACGATCCTCAAACAAGTGGTCAAGTAGAGGTGTCTAACAGTGAGATCAAAGCCATCCTGGAAAAAACAGTTTGTATTACAAGAAAGGATTGGTCCCACAAACTAGATGATGCCTTGTGGGCATACAGGACAGCCTTCAAAACACTAATTGGTAGAACCCCCTTCTCACTCCTTTATGTCAAGGCTTGTCATCAACTTGTGGAGCTGGAGTACAAAGCCTTGTGAACAACCAAGCAGCTGAATTTTGACATTAAGACAGCTTAAGAAAAGAGACTCATCAACTTACTTGAGTTTGAGGAAAATCGCCTTGAAGCCTTTGAGAGCTCTAAGATCTATAAAGAGAGACCAGGGCTTTTCATGACAAGAGGATAAGACCCAAGGATTTCAAGGCTGGAGACAAGGTGTTGTTATTCAACTCAAGGCTGAAGTGGTTTCCAGGAAAACTCAAGTCCAAGTGGACAGGTCCTTTCAAGATCAAGGAAGTGCTTCCCTATGAGCTGTTACATTACTCATGCCAGAAAAAGGAGAGTTTACAGTGAATGGGCATAGGCTGAAGCCTTACATGGCTAGTAACACACTTGGAGATGATACAGACATTCACCTCCAAGACCCTCCACATGCCTAAGAAGCAAGAAAAGTCAAGCTTAGTGACTCTAAACAAGCACTCTTAGGAGGTGTTCCCATGTTATTCTTGTCTATATTATTCACTTTTTCATGTTTTTCTTGTTTAATTTAGTATCTAGTAAGCACCATTAGGCATCTGGAATGAGGTCAGGAAAGAACAGCTGAGTTACATTGGAGGAAGGATTCGAGGGGCGCAATATCGAACAGTATATTGATGAGATCAAGTCGATATGACTTGTATCGATGCACGTACCAGTATCACTTGATCGATATAGTGTGCTTTCCATCTATATCGATCAGGATATCAGATCAAGCTGGATGTCGATACAAAAGAGAGGATCCTATATCGACCTGAATACCGATGTACCTGTCTCGATACACCACAACAGCATGCATATCGACCCACGTACAGATCAAGCCAAAGTCGATACACGAGAGAACCGGAAAACATACAAGCCGAGACGAGCAGAAACATGGTGTATCGACTTGCATATAAATCTACGACCCCTGTACAACAAGAGCATGGGTGTATTGACAAGCATATCGAGGGGAACAAAGTCAATGTGCCTTAACAAAAGGGCGACGGCGATCTCTTAATTACGCATCAAGGCATATCGACATCTACACCGATACTCAGATCGTTACGGATCACCTAGACCAATATCGACCAATGTATCGATGTCCCTCCCAGATACCTGCCACATCCAAAGCATATTGATTGACATATCGACATCTATCGGCCACGAAACCAACAGTATGTCTCCCCTAACTCTTCCTTCTCCATTTCTTATGCCCTGCGTTTAGTCCCTGCCTCATTTATAGTTGTTTATACCTCCTCTATGACCCTTATTTCACAGGGACTGTGTAAACTACATGTGGGGGAGGGTATTTCGTATGACATTCTGTTTTGTTTTCTTCTTTTCCCTTTTACACATTTGAGTCTCATGCATTCATCTATATGCATTGAGAATCCATAAAAGTTTCAAATTTTTGAAACCAAAAGAATCATTTAGGTGCATTTACATATCTAAGATCGAGTCTAGAGGCCTTTCGTGTAGATTTTCACACATTTGCATAGGGACTAGATGATAAACACTCGTTATGATGCCCATTTTTGAATTGTTTTCAAAGCCTTAGTTACTTGTTGTTTGAATGCATAGTAGTGAGTTTAAAGTTAAGCCTGCCCAGGTCTGAAGCTTGCTGTGTTTTGATTTCAACTCTATCTTATTAGAACTTTAACCTGAATTTGAATTATCTTGTTTGTGCATTGAGAGTTTTTATATGGCTACCCATAAACATACTTGGATTACCTTCTTCCTTTCTCACCACTCTTGTTAATCCAAGTAGCTGATCCTCATCATTATAGGATAGTTATACACAACTTAAACCAATCCTTGCTTCTGAACCTAAACACCATTGTGAGAGTTGTGAGGCCTTGCATTGCATCATTTTCAGTTTTTTCTTGGCAAAACGTATTGGGAATAAGGCTGGCAAGGAAAAGCTCTCTTGTAGACACCAGCGTGCATTTTGAGCTTGGTACTAGGATAGGAGATTGTGAAAAGGTAATGCTATGTGGTTTGAGCTTTAATGGTTTGCATCTTTTAAAAGAAGAAGTGTGGGGAAGATAATTAGATTCTGTGGTTAAGTAAAAAGGAACAAAGCTCTAAGTGCTAAAGAAGAGAAGGGGCCAACAACAGCAAAGCTTGCCAAGGTCATCCCAAAAGGAGAATACAGACCGAGCAATCCACCAAGGTTGAAGAAGATGGCGCCCACACAACAAAGAAGAGCAAGTTCCAAAAATAAGTCAACCACAGAAGCAAATGAAGAAAGAGTCTCCCCCACATATCAAGAAGAAGAAGATGGCAAGTGCATTGGGAAATGGTAGATCTAGGGATTTCACTTGGGACTTACAGTTTATTAGGTTCATCTTTGGGTAAAAAGAGGAGAAGAGAGCTTTAACTTGCATGCATAAGTGTGCTTTTACCTTAAACATTTTGACTAAGATAGAATCATTTCATTGAGTGATCCCTTGAGTATTTGAGCCTTATTTGAATAAGATCATTTTCATCTCATAACCATGTCCCTTTAACCAAATGTTTTCACTTGATTTGCACAAACTTGATCCATAGGTTACAATTAATGAATGTTGAAGAGTTGGTTGATTTGAATGCTTGTGTAGGCTAAGCCTAAGATCATTGTTTGTTAGGATGAGTATGGCTAAGGCCTTTGAAGTGGAACCAAATCTATGCATCTTAGAACATATAACTTGGGAATTGAATCAATTTTTCCATTGACGTCTTTAGTTTTGAACTCCCATCTTCAAACCTCTCTATGTTACTTGTCTTTTATTGCTAGAGTACAAGCAAACAGCAAGTGTGTGTGTGTGTGTGGGGGGGGGGGGGGGGGGGTTGATATACACTATATTTATACCATTTTAGCATACATTAAGTGCTAGTTTTTAGTCCTAAAGCATGTATTTTTTTAACTTGTTCTTGTCCCATTTGCATCCATTTAGAACTTAGAGTAAGTTTAGAAGTTGGATAGCATATTTGGTGCATTTCGAAGATTTGGCAAGTACATTTCAGGTGTTTGGAGGCTATAAGGAGCTCTGGAAAGATCAAAAGGGTCAAGCCAAGGCAATGAAAAGAAGAATCAATGATCTAGGAGCCATCTCGAGATTTATACGGATGAAGGTTGGTCGATATGGAGGCATATCGAGGTGCATACCGAGCATGCAAGCCCGGTACAAACCATCCAAGAAATCACATCACCGAAGATCAGCCCGGATGACAAGCTTCCAATCAGATTCAGATTCAACACTCTTCATAAACGTTGTATCTCTGTGAGTCAGCTTTCTAGTGGACTTGGTCGGAGTTCGATCTTATATACGGCTGAAGAGTTATAGATCTTTTGGTGAACCCGCTACGGAGACAATGGGGCATACCAACGAGTATACCGAGCAGGCTGCTCGATACACAAGTCCAAGGGCGTATCGACTTGCATATATGATAACAGGTTTCTTATATGGATGCAAGCAGGAGGTTATCAAAACTCAAGCAACAAACATTTGTAGTATAGCAAGAGGTATCAATCCATTCCTACGGTGCAGGAAGAGCAATGAGAATGCAAGGATTTAGCAAATCTAATCGAAATGGATAAATAATTGGTAAAATCTAGGAAACTAGATGCAACAATCTAATGCAATGCAAAAAAATTTAAAATCCCTGGAAGAAGGTTAAATACCACAAGTAAAACAAAAAAGATGAAAAATGCAAAGCTACTAAAAACTCAAAAATCGACCAGTGAATCGACCACAGGATCGGGCACTGGATCGAGCAGAATGGATCGATATAACTAGCAACTTAAACAGAACGATTTCTGATGATTAGGAATGCAACTTTATGACAAGCAAATGATTAACAGAGATTTAAAATACTAAAAGAGAGGGTTTAGGGTCGAGGGTCATATTCAAGGGTATCAAAGATTCAAGCTTTGGTTTGAAAACATTTAGATCTACTCATTTAAGAGGTTTCTCTAGGCCTTGAAAACAAAACGAGAACCATCCATGGCCTGTGATATGGTTCACTTCCTCAACCTCTTCTCCAAACCCATGGCGTTTGGTGGAAAAAGAGATTGAAGAGCAAGAAAGACAGATTTCAAATATTGATCAAACTAATCCCCTAAACAACGATGGCGTACGGGAATGGAAGGATTAGCCTCTAGGATCTGGTTTTCTAGGACATCTGAATCCTGTCAAGGTAAGATAGCCTTTTGTTTATAGAGACTTTTTCCAAGGCTCTCTAGGCTTTAAGATCCCAAGATCCTAGAAGAGAAGGTATGAAGAACAAAGAAAACACCAAGCTTTAAACCCTTTCAACCCTTTTGAATCACCTCAACCCCAAAACCCGAAACGACTACTCACTACACATGTTTAAGATCGAAGCAAAAGCAATAAACGATAAGCTAAACATGATTAACAAATGATTAAAGAAAAAACTTGCTTAATATTAAAAGATTCAAAGGTTCAAAAACTGAAAAAGCTTAAGGTATTGCAACAATGGCGAATCGCCTAACTTAGAGAAAAAACAGAAAAGACAGAATCAAGGATGAATAAAAGTGATGGCTGCTTTTGTCAAAATGGCTAAACCGTTAACTGGTCCCCCCTTTTCTAGCCGCCAAAGGCAGCTGGATGGATAAGGTTCGTCTGGGATCGACTCGAGTCACTCGATCTCTGGCACGATCTTCGTCTTGGATCAGATGGCTTTAGTCGATCTTTGAGTCGATCCTGTGATGATCGGGTTGGAGGCTCGATCTGGTTCTCGATCTGCATGGCGTCATTCACGTTCGTTCTCCGGATCGATCTCCTCTCTCGATCTTGGTCTTGATCCTTCCTCTTGAATCGACATGGTACACTCGATCTTCTGTTCGATGTCATCTAGATCGACCTGCCTTGCTTGATCCGCTACTCGATCTCGGGTCCTTAGCATGCCAGGCTGAGTTCTCCAAGTGTCCACGAGCCTCAACATGTCCATGAATCCTCCACAGCTCTAAAGTGTCCAAAAACAACCTGAATATGATGCATAATGCAAGAAACATGTGAATGCCAATGCAAAAGTGCTCTAGGACCTATAATGGTGCAAACTAGCCTATAATGCAAGATGAATGCATGCAAAACTATCCTAAATACATGTAAATTATGCAGAATATATGGGAATATCAATATAGACCTATACTGGTCGATACACAAGCAACATGACACATACCGAGCAGAGTAACGAGGAAGTCAGGCCGATATGCCTTAACTAAAGAGCGCTTATATCGATCTGCATACCGGGAAGAAGTACAGACTACAGGGTCGATACGAAATGTAAGAGTACAAAGGAAGGTCTTCCGTTACGATTCAGCTTCAGAAGCCTTCATAAAGGTTTCCGACCAACGAATTATCTTTCCATTGAAGGTTGAATCAAGTCATTATGGTTCGTGGTTCGAAAGATACAGCAATTCCAGTAACACCCTTCGCAACCAGAAGGAAGCCAATATCGACCAAGACACCTCGATACACCCCCTCCGAATTAAGCAATTTATGGTTTATTCCGGGTTTTTTAAAGGCTTTTCTGAAACACTATAAATATGTTAAGACCTAATTGTTGTGATGCATCTTCTTATCATCTTTTCTCTATCCTTTTAGCTTTTAGACGATAGTTTTCTCTCTAGTTTCTTCCTTGTAACATTGAATTTCTGCTTTGAATCTGCCTTAATCAATCTAAGTTTTTGTTTCTCTTCTCTCTTCTCATGATTAGCCATCTTCCTTTGCTTGGGTTCATAGCTAAAACTATGTTTAGTGAGTAGTTTGCTTAGGGTTTGAGATGGGATAGAGATAGAGAAGTTTGAGGCTAGATTAGTGATTGCTTAGTGCTTAATATTATTGTTCCTTCTTATTGATTGTGTTTAATGCTAGATTAGCCTTTGCTAAGTTGATATAGATCCTAGGATTCTGTTATGCCTGCCAAGTGTTTTATGAAATTCCTGAATGAGTCAAGAGATTTTGTTATCTTAGCCTAAGGAATTAGCTGTCTAAGGAGTATATTGTTGGCAACATAGAATTGGATTAATTGCTTATAATGCTTGCTGATCATGTGTTTGAGTAAAAGAATTTTTCTTGAATATGTGCTTAGCAAAGTAGCTTGTGTCAAGAAATTGAGTTAATTATAGCTGTTAATTATATGCCTAGGAATAGCTTTTTGTGGGTTTAACTGGTTAGGTTAGAGGTATTTTGAGTATTAGGCCCAATAATTTTAAAAGACTGCACACCAATTAAGAATTTTTGTAAATTATTAATAATAAAAATGTTATTTTTTTTAAATTAATTTTAAAAACAGTCGCTAATTAGTCGTAATATAAATACAAATTTATTATTCTAATGATTCAATTAACCACTAAACGTATTATTAAATAGCCGCAAAGTAGTCGTAATATTTAGAGACTATTTAGTGACTACATATTTAAGGACGAAATTTGATTGTCAAATAGTCTCATTTTAGTCGCAATATTTCGCGACTGAATTGCCACTATTATTATTCGACATATATGTAGTCGCTAATTAGTCTCAAAATAGCGACTAACTAGCAACTAATAGAATTAGCGACTAAATATTAGTTACTACTTATTATAGTCGCAAATTTTATTTTTGCGACTATTTTGCAACTATTTCCGTAGTCGCAACATACATGTTTTCTTGTAGTGTTCAAATCCCTAATTTTTGGGATCATCCTATTATCAATTAGTTCTTTCCTCTTTTGTTCTTGTTTTGATTTCGTAGTTTGAATCTTTGCTATATTTTTATATAACTTTGCAATTATCTTCTTGTTTAATCTCTCAAGTCATGATTTGCTGTCCTTTTCTCTTTGAATTGATGGTTTTTATGGTGATTAATGAGTAGTGACTTAGGGATTTTAGATGGGTTAGGTTTAGGAGATTTGATGCTTAATTTATGATGTCTTAGTGTTAATACTTTCATTTCCTTTCTTGAATGCTGTGTTTAATTCCTGATTAGCCTTAGCTAAGTTGATTAGGATCTTAGGCTCATTTTATGCCTACCAAGTGTTTGATGAATTGTCTGAACTGCTTTGCAAGAGAATTGCTTGTCCTAGCTCAAGATTGATTGTCTAGGGAGTAATTTGGTAATATAGGATTGATAGATTGTCTTAATGCTTGCTGTTTATCATTTCACTAATGAGAATTAGTTATTGACATTGTAATTAGTAAAGAGATTTGTGCCAAGAGATTGGACTAGTCTTATAAATGAATTATATGCATAAGGAATATCATTGTGTGAGTTTGTAAGCATCATATGTTGAGTTGAGAGTTCTCTAGCACCAATTATCCCATCTCAAGTCTTGTCTGTCCTATGTTTTAGTTCATTTCGAATTTGCTCTGTTTTTGCTTATGTTTTTGTTGTTTTTCTTGCTGTTCACTTTTGTTTGATGTTTGCTTCAGTTCTGTTTGATCATCTAGGTTGTTAGACTTTAATTCTCTGCTTGAATTAGAAAATCTACTGCATTCCTGCTGTTTCAATCTTCCCCTTTTGGATTGATATAAAACCCTTGCTACAATGACTAGTACAAAGGGTGACTGAGAAAGAGACTCAAAACTCCTGTATAATTTTGGCTCCATTGCCATTAGGGGGATGTTTTGTTCAGTAGGATTTGTACAGATCTTGAAATCAAGCTTTGTTATTTTCGTTTTTGGTTACTGATTTCTCTTTTGGTCTAGAATTTCTTTTGTAGGTACCACAACACTTTCTCTCAAGTGTCTACAACTACAACTGGGGTTCAAGGTCAAGGACTTTGGGTTTGCAGCATCATAAATCAGTTGTTGAAGCATGGAGGAGCATCAATATGCTCCTGGTTTTGGGTTGCAAGGTCCACAAGTTCTTCAAGTGATCCAAGGTTTACATGGACAGCAAGGTCCACATGGTTTACAAGGAGGGTTCAAAGACCATTGAGACCTATAGGTGCTGCAGATATACCATCAAGCTATGCTTCAAGGCAAGGTATTCTTCCACCTATGGAGATTCAAAACTATGAGATTATGAGCAGCTTTGTTGCTATGGTTCAAGAAAGGAAGTTTTTTGGATTGCCTAACCAAAACCCTTTTGAGCACTTGGATCACTTTGAGAGGATGGTTTGAAGCTCAGACTATTCCCATTATCTCTTGGTGATGGAGCTCAATTATGGGAAAAGTCTTTAGCACAAGGTAGCATCACCATTTGGGAACAATGAAAAAGTTCTTTCTTAACGAAGTTCTTCTCTCCCTTAAGAACTGCACAATTCAGGAATGAGATCACAAACTTAAAACAGTGGTCTAATGGGAGCTTTGGAGATACTTGGGAAAGGTTTCGAGGCTTCACTCATCAATGCCCTCATCATGGCTTCCCGAAAGAAATGCTCATATCCACACTCTGTAGAGGTGTTCTCCCAAACATAAGAATGGTTATTTCCATGGCAAAGATGTTGATGAAGGATGGCTACTAGTGGAGAACATGACGCTCAGTAATTCGGATCATGTGGATAATAAAGAGCAATATGCAAAGGCAACTGAAGAGAATCTAGAAACATCAATGCATGAGATGAAGGCCATGCATGAAAATGTGGATATGTTGTTCAATGGTGCCGCCAAACCAATTCCTAATGTTGCTCCACAAAGCCACTACAAAAAGCATCAAGTCAAATCTGTTCAGATCCAAAAGGAGCAAGCAATGGAACAAGACTATGATGTTTGTCAACAACAGTCCAAAGGAGGCACTTACATTCAACACAATCAAGGTTCTTCTTCTCAAACAGTTGGCGCCAAGAACCCTCAGCTTTCACAAGATTTGGACATAGAGCAGCTTCTGCTACAAATGCAACAACTCCAATCTGCAGAACATCAAAGCAGAATGGCTGCCATTCAAAACAACATAGCTGAAGTTAAGAAAAAACATGACTGCTGTGCCATTCAAAACAACATAGCTGAAGTTAAGAAAAACATGACTGCTGACATCCAAAAGAGTCTTGAATCTTTGAATCTGAGACTGGGTAAGCAAGAGACTCTTGCACAATCATCTTCCTCTTCATTTTTATAAGAGTGTGTCAAAGCTGTCAACTTAAGAAGTGGGAAGCAACTCCCTCCAAGAGTGGCACCTTCTACACCCAATATTGACATTGAGGAATATGAAGAGGGGGTGGTGGTACAAGATGGTGAAGAAGCTAAAGAGGATGAAGCGGTTGAAACTGGAAAAAGTTCAAAGAACACCAAGGCAAAAGAGGTGGTTAAGGAGAAACCAAGAGAAGCACCTAAGGAGTTTATCAAAGAACTAAGATACATTCATCCATCATATCAGCCTATAATACCATTTCCTGGAAGGTTCATGAAGCAGCTCATTGCTAAGTACAAATTTCTCTTTGATGAACAGATGAAGAATTTTCAGCTCACTATGCCATTGTTAGATGCTTTTGTCTTAGTTCCACCTTATTAAAAATTCTTGAAAGATGCTGTTGTTGAGAGAACAAAGGATTTGCAAGGGATGGTAGTACTAACACTCGAGTGCAGCACCATCATTCAACAACAAAGGATGACTCCTAACAAGTTCAGTGACCCATGAAGTTTTACTTTGCTTTATAGGGCCACTACTGCTTGAGAAAAGTTTTTGTGACTTAGGAGCAAGTGTAAGCCTAATGCCTTACTCTATAGCTAGGCGCCCTATGTTCACTGAATTCAAGAACCGCAGAATATTTTTTGTGTTGGCTGATAGATCAGTGAGACTCCCTAAGTGACTGCTTGAGGATGTGCCAATCAGAATAGGGAATGTGGAGATCCCAACTGACCTTGTTGTCCTAGAGATGGATGAGGAGCCTAGTGACCCTCTCATACTAGGAAGACCCTTCTTAGCCATAACAGGAGCTGTAATAGATGTCAAGAAAGGGAAGAATGAG
Source organism: Thlaspi arvense (assembly GCA_911865555.2). Classification (NCBI taxonomy): domain Eukaryota; kingdom Viridiplantae; phylum Streptophyta; class Magnoliopsida; order Brassicales; family Brassicaceae; genus Thlaspi; species Thlaspi arvense. The sequence goes on from OU466861.1 coordinate 14,647,189, forward strand.
TTGCAATTGGGTAAAGACATGTCTCTGAAATTTGACATCCAGCAGATTATACAACAGCCAACTATAGAAGGTCATGTGTTCAAGATAGAGATCTTAGAAAGGCTGCTTGATGCGCTTCAATAGGAGTTGTGTTGTGATGACAAATTCCAAGTGGCTTTGACAAAAGAGCATGGGGTAGATTGTTACTTGGATAAGCAAAGCTTAGGTTATAAGCTCAGGCTAGACTCTCACAGGGTCTTGGAAGAAGAGAATTATTTGATAAAATGGAACACACAAGGAAAGAAGTGCTCTCAGTTCATGAAGCTGGTCCCCAAGCAATGAAGTTGGCGCCAAGGAGCAGAGCATATTAGGAGAGGATTTGAGTGAGCTCAAAGCACCCAAGGTGGAGCTTAAACCTCTTCATAAAGGGCTAAGGTATGTCTTCTTTGGCGCTAACTCTAATTATCCTGTAATTGTCAATGATAACCTCAGTGATGATGAGATCCTTGCTGTTGTCAAAGTGTTAAAGAGGTTTAGGAGAGCCATTGGATATCCACTAGATGATATCCAAGGCTTTTCTCCTAATCTCTGCACTCATGGATCCATCTAGAGGATGAGACAAGAACTTATGTTCCTCCTCTATGTGAGCCAGCTCCTTCGAACCCACGACCAAGTATTCTTGTCCGTGTACTGCAGTCTGTGTCGAGCATAAATCATCAGATGGGAGTCTTCTCTTATATGTAAATGGGAATCTTCTCTTATATGTGTATGTTGTTCCTCACCCTTAGCATTTTACCAAAGTTCAACCATATATTCTTGAGAAAACCCTTTGAAACACCAAAACCAATTTGATAAAATGGAATCATCTTTGTTTCATAAGCCTTGTCCCTTAGCCAAATGACACACTTGCACTTGCATGAGCATGACTCACGGTTTGAGTTAATGAATGTTGAAAGCTTTGTGATCATTATTTCTTTGAGATGAGAGTGGCTAAGTTTTTAGAGTATGGTTCCATCACTTGCATTGTAGGATTATAAACATGGAGATCATTTTGATTTGATGTTAGCGTTTTAAAGATGTGTGTTCCCATTTGAAAACCTCATCACCATACTAGAAGTTTTGTTTGCTTTAGGGCAAGAAAAAACTATGTGTGGGGTTGTTGATAGCTTGCTATATTGTAGTGTTTTAAGCTGCTTTTTTACATACTTTTCCTTATTCTTGCATCATTTTTTATCATTTTAACTCCATTTGCATCTAGAAGTAGCATGGCATGAATTTAGCTTAGGATTGCATATATGTGCATGTTTATGGTGAATGTCAGGTACTTTTCGAGGATTTGAAGCTTGGGAAGGAGACTGTAGCAGATGACGTCCAAAGAAGAGCCACACGATGGAGTTTCGCGATTTCTGCATCTATATCGGGATGGAGAATCGAGCAAAGCACTCGTGGAGCATGCCCGATACGAACCGGGTTCCGTGGAGAAGAATAACTGGACGTGGACTTGAAGACGATGGTCTACATCAGGATGGTGTGTCGTGCAGAGAAGGCTGTACACGCCGATTTGGCGATACAGGAAGTATCGGGTCCAATAATCGATGGTCTACATCAGGATGGTGTGTCTTGCCTAGTGAAGCCCAAAACCCACTTCATAACGAGAACACAACTAGGAAGGCGACCCGCAGCATGGAAGGTCTGCATCAAGATAGAGCATCAAAGAGAACATATGTCTGTACTGCCCAATGCGTCATTTCTCGGGGTTGACCAAACCTTATCTTTAACCGGATCTAATTTTTTAGGGTTTTCCCCACTTTTTGGGTCTTTAGAATTTGAAGGAAGGAGACAAACATTTTTGAGGGATCCGAACATTATTCTATCTTATCCTTTCTTCCTAGTTCACCATTTTTCTTTTGAGAACTTTTGTAAACCTCTTGATTTTTTCAAGTAATTCTTGCATTTATGTTTTAGATCTTGCTTCTTGTTCTTGATTTCTTGCACCTTGGTAGTTTAGCTTATTTCTTTCTTTCATTTTCGCATCTTCTCTCATCTAACCATGTTTAACTCACACCGGAGAACGACTCAGTATCTCGATCTCTCACTCGATCCACATTAAATCGAGTGAACGAATCCAGTAAAAATGCTCGATCTAGACGACATGGAGAGCAAGATCGACTGGATGACTCTATCTCAGAAAGGACAGAGGTTCAAGAAAGCAGCCTTAGGGGTCATGTCTCGGGTTCTAAGGAAGGTTCCAGGGAGGAAAACAACAACAACAGCCACAAGGACGATTGGAGCGAGCTGCTACCCCCAAATGTGGACCTTAAGGAGCTCTCTAAAGGGCTAATGTATGCTTTCTTAGGGCTTAACGAAACCTATCCTGTGATTGTGAATGAAAACTTGAGTGATGATGAGTCGCACTCGCTCCTAACTGAGCTGAGAAAGTATAGGAAGGCCATTGGGTACTCTCTAAGTGACATGAAGGGCCTTTCACCAATGCTTTGCACTCATAGGATTCACTTGGATAATGAGAACTCCTCTTCTATAGAACATCAAAGGCGTTTGAATCCAAATTTAAAAGAGGTTGTTAAGAAAGAGATTTTTAAGCTGTTAGAGGCTGACATGATCTATCCCATAAGTGACAGCACGTGGGTCTCTCCCGTACACGTGGTGCCTAAGAAGGGAGGGATCACAGTCATTAAAAATGATAAAGATGAGCTTATACCTACTAGGACTATTACAGGACACCGTATGTGTATTGACTATAGGAAGCTTAATCTTCCTACTAGAAAGGATCATTTTCCTTTGCTTTTTATTGATCAAATGCTTGAATGACTTGCTAATCATCCCAACTATTGCTTTCTTGATGAATATAGTGGATTTTTCCAAATACCAATCCATCCAAATGATCAGGAGAACATGACCTTTACATGCCCTTATGGCACCTTCGCGTATCGAAGGATGCCATTCGGGTTGTGTAATGCACCGGCTACGTTTCAGCGGTGTATGATGTCGATCTTCTCCGATCTAAGAGAAGAGATGGTAGAGGTGTTTATGGATGACTTCTCTGTCTATGGTGCGTCCTTTTATGCGTGTTTGTTAAATCTTTGCAAGGTACTAAAGCGTTGTGAGGAGACAAACTTGGTGCTTAATTGGGAGAAATGTCACTTCATGGTGAAGGAAGGGATCGTGCTTAGTCATAAGATATCAGAGAAGAGCATTGAGGTTGATAAGGCTAAGGTTGAGGTCTTGAGCCCCCGGTTAATATCAAAGGGTTCAGGAGTTTCTTGGGGCATGCTGGGTTCTACAGGCGCTTCATCAAGTATTTTTCCAAGATTGCACGCCCTCTCACACGGCTGTTATGCAAGGAAGCGGATTTTGTCTTTGTTGAGGAGTGCTTGCTAGCTTTCAAGACCATTAAGGAAGCTCTTGTCACGGCACCAATAGCTCAAGCATCAGACTGGAGTCTACCGTTTGAGATTATGTGTGATGCTAGTGACTACGCCGTAGAAGATGTCCTTGGTCAGAGAAAAGACAAGCGGCTGCACATGATTTACTATGCTTCAGGTACCTTGGACGACACGCAAGCTAGGTACACTACGACTGAGAAAGAGTTGTTGGCAGTTATATTCACCTTTGAGAAGTTCAGGTCATACCTCGTGGGTTCCAAGGCCAATGTCTACACAGATCACGCGGCTTTGAGGTAAATCTATTCCAAGAAAGACACAAAGCCGAGGCTCTTGAGATGGATTCTTCTTCTTCAGGAGTTTGACATGGAGAACAAGGACAAGAAAGGGATAGAGAACGGCATCGCTGACCACCTCTCTCGGTTGAGAATCAACGTGTCTCTGCCCTTAGATGACTCGCTTCCGGAAGAACAACTTATGATGATCACTACAGCCATATGTGGAAAGATAGAATGGCGATTTGAGGAGGTTCTGAGTATCAAAGAAGATGATCTTCCTTGGTACGCAGACATTGTGAACTACTTGGCATGTGGGGAAGAGCCTTCGCATCTTGACAACTGTCAGAAGAAGAAGTTCATGAGGGACGCAAGCCACTACTTCTGGGATGAACCCTATTTATACAAGAGAGGCGTTGATAGTCTATACAGGATACGTGTTACAAAGGAAGAAGCTAAGGACATTCTCTTTCACTTCCTTGGCTCCGCGTACGGCGGACACTTTGCTTCATTCAAAACCGCTACAAAAGTCTTACAAGCCGGTTTCTGGTGGCCGTCTATCTTCAAGGATGCCCATGAGTTTGTGAAGAGTTGTGAAGCTTGTCAACGAGCAGGGAACATCACGAAGAGGAACGAGATGCCTCAGGTTCCTATCTTTGAGGTTGACATCTTTGACGCATGGGGCATAGACTTCATGGGGCCTTTCCCATCTTCCTACGGCAACAAGTTCATTTTGGTGGCTGTTGACTACGTTTCTAAATGGGTTGAGGCCATTGCTTCCCCTACAAACGACTCTAAGGTGGTGATCAAGCTCTTTAGGAGCATCATATTTCCGAGGTTTGGAGTACCCAAGGTGGTGATAAGCGAAGGAGGAAGTCGTTTCATCAACAAGTTGTTTGAAAACCTCTTAATGATGTATGGCGTGAAGCACAAGGTAGCCACGCCTTACCATCCTCAAATGAGTGGCCAAGTGGAGGTCTCTAACCGGCAGATCAAGGCGATACTTGAGAGAACAGTTGGGACGACTCGGAAGGATTGGGCAGTGAAGTTAGACGACTTTGTGGGCTTACCAGACTGCTTTCAAAACGACCATTGGTACTACACCTTTCACTCTTCTCTATGGCAAAGGATGTCACCTCCCTGTTGAGCTGGAACATAGAGCATTTTGGGCTGTGAAGCAGCTGAATTTTGATCTAAAGACAGCTTAGGAGAAGCGCTTGATCCAGCTTCACGAACTTGATGAGCTAATGCTAGATGCTTACGAAAGCGCTAGGATCTACAAGGAGCGCACTAAGGCTGCTCATGACAAAAATTTGGTACCCAAGGAGCTTAAGGAAGGGAGTTTGGTGCTGCTTTACAATTCAAGGCTCAAGCTATTCCCTGGGAAGCTGAAATCTAGGATGAGTGGGCCGTATGAAATCAAGGAGGTATTGCCCTACAGAGCTGTCACGTTGGTAGGCAAGAGTGGGAATGCATTCACAGTGAACGGACACAGAGTTAAGCCATACATGGCGAATGCATTCGACAAGGAGAGCACCTCAATGCTTCTCCAAGACCCACCATCTGCCTAAAGCAAGTAAAGTCTAGCTAAAGATGTTAAAGAAAGTGCACTTGGGAGACATTCCCATGTCTATCTTGTATATATTTTTTGCTTTATTTCTCTTTCAGTTTTATGTTTTTATCTTATGAGTGTGTAGGAACATGTATAAGGGATTGCAGGCAATGATCTTAGATCCAAAAGGAGTAAGAAGGGGCGAATATAGGCTAGAGATCGAGTTCTAGATCGACTCATTCTAGCTCGATCTTTGCTAGATCGAGCTAGTGAATCGAGAGGACTCAGTCGATCTAGACGAGATCGAGTAGACAAATCGAGTGGAACGGTCGATCATGCGAGGACAATTCACCAATGCGTTCAGCCTAAAAAGCAAACGAGGTGTAAATCAACCGAGTCACTCGATCTTTTACTTAGATCGAGTAGTCTACTCGATCCGCCATTCGAACTCAGCCAAATCGACCCCCCAATCGATCAAGGAAATCGAACCAAGGAGTACAGCCTAGTTGACCAAAAAGTCAAGAAACGAGAGAGTATAATCGATCTAAGACTCGATTCTAGTCCAATTAAGTCACTGCTCGATCAAATCTCTCGATCCCGCCAACAGGGGCATGAGATCGAGTCCTAGATCGACCCAATGGACTCGATCTCGTGCCGAGGTAACAAAATTTTTCCCTCCATTTTCCTTTTCCCTCTCTTTTTGATTTTGAATGGTGGTCAAGACAAGAATCTTTGACTACGAAAGATGTGCCTTGACCACACCTTTTGTCAGAAAACCGCTTTCCTTGCCCATGGTTTTAGATTTCTTTGACCTTTATGTTTTCAACAACTTCACACTCTCTCATTTTTGTTCTTGTGGATTCTAAATCGAGAGAGAGTGCTATTTTTCTTTTCCTAAAGGCCATTAGCTTCTGTTTTTAATCCTGCAAAGGTATTTTTAGATTTTTAATTAAAATCTTTTCAAAATTCCTTTAATAATCGCATGGATGATTTAAGTTGCTAGAGATTTTAACAAATTTTTAAAACTAGCTAGAAATCAGGAAATATTCTAGATTTAAGCTCATATCTAGATTTTTTTTCTTTTATCTAGTTATAATTTTTATAAATCTCCTAAAAATCTAGTGTTTTAGTTGCGAATTTCTTTCTCTTCCTTGCGTTTTCTTTGTATTCGCCGCCTATTCTAACTCTCTCTTCCGAGAATTACCTTTCATGCACCAATGGCACCTAAGAGAACCAGAGAAGAGGATACATAAAGAGAAGAAGAGCAGCAAGCGGTTTAAGACGAAGGAACTCAACAAGTTCAAGAGGAAGAACCTCAGCAAGTTCACGAGAGGGTCCGTTGGACTAAGGAGGAAAAGTAAGCGAAACAAAGGCTAGAGAGGCTGCACTTTGAGCCTACCAAGTTCGCAAGTAGAGACTTGTTGGCAAGGATGGGTCTTCTAGAAGATTTTGACTTCCTTCTCCAAGACATGGGGCTTGCATGCCTTTCAAGGATGGATTGCCCAACATATCCGCAAGTCACCTTGGACTTCCTCTCCACCTTGGCATTTCCCTTTGAGAATCCGAGCCTTCCCACTCCTTCACAAGGTCATCTCACTTTCAAAGTCAAGAAGCGGTCTTATCACCTTTCCAATGAGGAGCTTTGCCAAGCATATGGACTCAACGCCGCAGCTAAGCAAGTGGAGTTTCCCCCTCTCAAAAACGCCAGCATCATATGGGACGTGCTTTGTGATGAAGAATACAAAGCCAACACGGCTAAGATCAAGAAAGTAAGGAATCCCGTTCTGAGGTACACTCTCAAGCTGTTGGCCAACACTTTCAGCTGGCGGGCCGTGTTTCCTACAGTGACAAAGATCGAGTTATGCTTCCTTTTCCAAGGGATCAAAAGGATACTGTGCAGCAGCGAAGAAAAGAAGCATGATCCGCGGATGGATGACCTTGGGAATTGATATATCATGGTTTTTATGGTTTTTAACCATGATATAAGTTCTTTTTATTGAGTCTTTTTGGTCTTTTTAGAGTCCTACAAGAGTCTTTGCAGGTTATAGCATGTATCGAGCATAAATGGAGATATTGGAGACTTTTGGAGCATTGCAAGTTGAAGCCACGAAGTATCCAACTCGGGAAGAAAAGTATGCATATGGGTGACGCTCGTCACCACTTTTGGTGACACTCGTCACCTAGAAAGGAAGGGGTCGTGGCTGTTTTCTAAAAGATAGAGGATAATTTGCAGTTTTGGCCGAGAAGTTCCATTATTTGAAAAAGACCCCAGATCGTGATTTAGCTTGTATATTAGGTTTTTCAGCCATTCTTTTGGCAGATATCTGGTATCCTATTATTCTAGAGAACTTTAGAGAGAGAGATTTGTAGAAGAGCTTTTAGAGAGATAAATCAGACTCCTTCAGAGCAGATTTCAAACTCCTTTATTTCTACTTCTTATTTCTTTTATGCAATCTATTCTTTTCATGATGTTTTCTGAAATCACCATGTCTGAGTATTTTGTTAGTTAAGTTAGGGCTTTTCAAATGTTGAAGAAGAGTTTGTAGAATTGCTAAAAACTTATAGGAAATTCATTGGTTCTTCATCTGTGCTTGCATTCATATCGATTTCTTAGACACATCATCTGGATTTCGAAACCCTAGGTTTTTGATAGATGTGAGAGCATTATTTATCACCTGAACTTGTATTAGATGAGCAAAACACCTATTTGCAAAGAGATTTGGCTTAGGAGTTTTGTGAACAATTGAACCTGATCATTACTGCATGTTTAGGTTGTTAGGGTTTGCAAAGAGATTTGAAACTCTGTGATTTAGGCATAGTTAACTTCTGCAATGAGAATTGATTAGTTATATCTTTGCGATTCATGTTCAAGACGGTTTTAATTCATTCCAAAGTGCATGCATTCTACACTCTCCGATTTAACCTGCGAATTGTCCTGACTTAGCGCCTTTAGCTTTCTGAACTTTAAGAACAGTCTCAAAAACGCCCACTTGCTTTTATTATTTTAGTTATTTCGCATTACATTCATTACTTATCGCTTAGCATAATCCAAACCTGAACTCTTTAGTGTACTTTACTTACTCCCTTGGGATTCGATAACCCCTTGTACTTCAACTGCTTTTGCTGTGCACTTGCAGCAGTTTTATTTGGGTAAAACCTGACCGTATCATGTTTTTGGCGCCGTTGCCGGGGAGTAATAGCTGCCTATCGATTTTTAGTATTAGGATTTTTTCTAAGTTTTAATTTGTTTACTAACTTTCTGCTACTTTTCTTTGTTCCTGTTTCAGGTGTATGCCTAATCGCAGTACCAGAAGCAACAAAGAGAAGGAGCTTGTGACTTTGAGCATCGACGAACTATCTAGGTTGGAGAAAACTAACAGGAAAGCTAAGAAGCAATCTACAATGGTCGCTCCACTTATCTTGGTTGAAGATGCAGAAGGTCACTTGGTTGACAGGGAAGGAAACAGGAGGAACGAAGAGGGGCAGAGGATTGGTCAAGAGGGGAATGTCATTGTTGAACAGAAGGTTCAACATGTGGATGAGAACGCTGGAGTCCATGTTGCTGCAAATAACGCTGCTGGGCGTTTTGTTCAGAGGACTCTAATTGACTACAACAGACCTGATCAGTTCTATGCCAACAGAGCTGCAATCCACCCTCCTGCTTTCCATAGGAACGATTTTGAGGTTAAACCAATCTACTATCAGCTGGTTGGCCAGCATCCATTCCATGGCTTACCTAATGAGAATCCTATAGATCACATAGAGAGGTTTGAGGACCTAGCTTCAAGTGTCAAAGCTATTGGAGTTAGCAATGACTTCCTGTTCTGCAAGCTTTTCCCTTACTCTCTTGGAGGAGAGGCTGCATATTGGCTGAAGCAACTAGAGCCTGGTTCATTAACTAGTTGGGAGGACACCAAGAATGCCTTTCTGAATAATTTCTTTGATGATGCCAGATCAGAAGACATGAGGACAAAAATTGCATCCTTTACACACGGTCCTACTGAAGCTTTTAAGGCTTCTTGGAACAGGTTTAAGTCTTATCAAAGGGACTGTCCTCATCATGATTTTAATCAGGTGCAGCTGCTTGGTATCTTCTTCAGAGGCATTGACTGGAAATATCAGATGGCTCTGGATGCTTCAAGTAGTGGAAACTTCAACACCAACAGACCAGAAGAAGTTGTAAGATTGATTGAAAACTTGGCCTGCAGTAACAGCACTAAGAATGCAGATTTTCAGAGAGAGCAGCAGGCTGGTTTGAATGATGGAAACCAAATAGCTGAAGTTAAGGCTAAGTTGGACAGCATGCACAGCCTTTTGGTGGGAAAGAAGTCAGTCCAATTCGCTGCAGAAGTCGAGAGTTTCGAAAATCCTGAAGACATTGAGCAGAAAGATGTTAACTTCATCAATGGAGGTTTTCAGAACTAAAGGTTTGGGAATCAACAGTGGAACAGATGATTTAATGGCAAAAATCAGAAGAACACATTCCCAGGAAACCAGAATGCTTTTGGTTATACTCCGATGCCACAGTTCCAGAAGACTGAAGTTGAGAAACCATACCAAAACAGCAGAAATTTTGGTTCTTCTTCCTACCAAACTGCACCTCTACAAGACAATAAAATGGAAGCTATGCTGGAGCAGGTACTTGAAGGACAGAAGAAGATGACAGTGAACTTCAATGGCAAACTAGATTCGCTGTACCAAGACCTGAATGGAAAAATTGAGAGTCTGAACTCTCACATGAAGGAGCTTGATGTGCAGGTTGCTCAAACTGCAGGAGCTGTTAAAAGGCAAGAGGGATTCCTTCCTGGAAGGACTGACATCAATCCCAAGCATCAGGTTCATGCCATCACAGTCAGGAATGAAAAGGATCTTAAAACAGTGTAGAAAAATAGGTTGAGTGCAGAACAGATCGTGCAACTCATGGAGTTTGAAGATGAGAATTTTTCAGTCTCAGAGGTGAGTGACGAGCGTCACCAAGGAGGGGTGACGCTCGTCACCAACATAGAAGAGAATCGGGGGTTGTCACAGGTGAGTGACGAGTGTCACCCACCTGGTGACGGTCGTCACCCACCCCAAAATGAAGCTACTTCGCCTGTAACAACAAATAATGGCCAGGAGCAAGCGTATAAACCCAAGATACTATTCTCTAAGCATCCTAGGAAGTCTAAACAGGAGATAGAAGAAGCCAGATGCAAAGCTATGATAGACAAGCTGATGCTTGAGATCCTACTTGTTGATGCAGTAAAGCTTTCACCAGCTCTAAGAAGGTATGTAAAGAGAATGGTTGTGAATGGTGTAAGTCCTGAGGAAGGAGCATTGCTTACCAGAGACATCAGTGCAATCCTCTTGAGTACAGTTCCAAAGAAGAAGAAGAAGGTGCTTGTTTCGGAACAAGTCAATGCCATCATTCAAAGCAGAGTTCCAGAGAAGCTATCTGATCCAGGGACCTTTGTTCTTGATTGCTCAATCTCTGCAGGACGTTTTCCCCACTCTCTATGTGATCTAGGGTCAAGTATTAACTTGATGCCTTTCTCTGTTGCTGCTAGACTTGGAATGACTGATTTCAAGCCAGCTGGGATCTCTCTCATCCTAGCAGATCGATCCATAAGGACCCCAAAAAGCATGTTAGAGGATGTTCCTGTTAGCATTGAAGGCTGCATAATTCCTACAGATTTTGTAGTTCTGAAATATGCTGAAGAACTTAAAGATCCTCTTATTCTTGGGAGATCATTCTTGGCTACTGCTGGTGCCATCATTGATGTGAGAAAGGGGAATATTGAGCTTGATCTTGGTGATGTTGTCATGAACTTTGACATGGATAATTTAAGAAGGAATTCTACCATTGATGGTCATACCTTTTCTGTAAGAACTTCCAATGATGAAGAGCCTGTTATGGAGCATAGAGAAGACACTACTGCTGGGTATGTCAATGAGTCTGCTACAAGTGGTCAAGTGAACAAGATGGCTGGTGAAGAGGCAATGTCTGAAGTTTCTGCAAAAGCTGTTGAGTTTGAGGATTGGACTGAGGATGATATCTTCAGGAATAGGTTTGAAGAAGAGGTTCCAATGAATGCCAAGTTGCTGGAGGAAGACGTGTTTGTGATGGAGGCAAGACTTGCAGAGCTGAACCGCAGGAAAACTGCAGCAACTCGAACTGCAGAGTCAGTGACGAGCGTCACTGTCGTCACCAACCTGGATACAAAGAAGCAACGTGATATTTACACTACAAGTCCATCATATGTTGCCAATCCGAAAATTCACCATTCCACAACCCAGAAACCTGCAACTAAGCAAAGGTATGCACTTCCTGGACCAGTTCCAAGCCTCCTAATCTCATCAATAAGAATTTAAAAGGTGCAAATGATGCTTCACACTTTGGCAAGCAATGAGATTCTCGTAGAATGCTTGGTGTTTCTTTTGATGATTCTGCAGGAAAAAGAAGTGTCCCACCCACAGTCACGACCCACCCTGCTGATGTTCCTCACTTCCTTGGAACTGTTCATGCATCTAGTGCTTACAAACCACCATGGATGAGGAGACATTCTTCTCCAAGGCATTCACTGCCACCTTCTGTTCCACCAGCTGTCTGAGCATAATTCAAAGTCGAGCTAATGACTTTAAACAAGCGCTTAGTGGGAGGCAACCCACTGGTAAGTTTTCTTGTACTTACTTTCGTTTTCTATTACATAGAAAAAAAAAACCCAAAAACATGAGAAAAATCAAACAAAAAAAAAAAGATTCAATTTGTCAGTTTGCTTTGATGATGTCTTGTCAACTTGTTGGACCATGGATTATGCTTTGTTTGGATGTTTTGATGTGTGTTTTGAGTGCTCTTACAGTTTGAATTCGGAGTACACATGATGGCATAGCATTTACACATCCAAAATGTCGATTCTGGAGTATCAGAGATGGTGACGCTCGTCACCCGACCCCCTGCGCGGTAACACTTTTCTGATTTGGTTTTTCGATTTGTCATTCATTTTTTTTGACCAACTCTTGGCTTAATAACACTGGGGACAGTGTTGTTTAAGTCTGGGGGAGGTGGTTACTGACGTTGTGTGCTTTGTGTCATGTTTATAGAGTCTTAAAGTAGAGTTAAAAACCTGTTTTATAGAGTCAAAATTTTGAAATTGTCAGTTTTTCTGGCAACTAACCATAGGATGTTCTTGCTTATAAGAACCATTGCCACAGTAGTTGATTACAAGTCTCACTAAGTTGAAAGTCATAGGTAGATCAGTCTAGCAATGAAGGTCTAGCTCCTTAGAGAATCTGAAAAATCTTCTGTTAGCTCCACCTTAATGAACTTTAAACTTCTTGTCTTGGTGATTAATTCTTTTTGAGCTTGATTCTCTCTTTCAGCACTGACAATAAAGTCAAGATACAGTCTCTCTTTGATATTCTCTGATGTAGTTTTTAAGAGTTTAAGTCCATAGACTAGTGCATTCATGACCCTGTCTCCTCACAAGGAACAACAGTAGTGAACACACTCAAGAACCTGTCTCCTCACAAGGAACACAAGTATTGAGTAGCACCATATCTTAGACTATAAAAAGTGAGAAAAAGAAGTGAAAAATCGAAAATATCCAAAGGAAAAGATCAAGGGAAGAGAAAATAGGAGAGCTGTGTTGAGATTGGTTTGTTCATTTGTTAGGAAGGGAAAAGAATCTGTAAAGTGATTGAGATGATAAAACCTTGATGAGATTTCACACTTAGATAAAAAATAAGGAGTTAACAGTAGAAATTTCGGATTTCTTGAAGGGATTTAGACTGAACTTGAGAGATTTGCTAAACTTGTGATGATTAGACTGAAATTTTATCTTGTGTTGACTCTGTGATATGTTGATTCGAAAGTTCAAACCAGTATGGTGTTCCTGATGATTGACTGATTGTTTCTTGTTTTCAAACCTCGACCTTATTCTTTGTCTGATGTTTGCTTGAGGTCAAGCAAAAGCTAAGTCTGGGGGAGTTGATATATCATAGTTTTTAACCATGAAATAAGTCCTTTTTATTGAGTCTTTTTGCTCTTTTTAGAGTCCTAGAAGAGTCTTTGCAGGATATAGCATGTCTGTAGCATAATTGGAGATATTGGAGCCTTTTGGAGCATTACAAGTTGAAGCCATGAAGTATCCAACTCGGGAAGAAAACTATGCATATGGGTGTTGCTCGTCACCACTTTTGGTGACGCTCGTCACCCAGAAAGGAATGTGTCGTGGCTGTTTTCTAAAAGATAGAGGATTATTTATAGTTTTGGCCCAAAAGTTTCATTATTTGCAAAAAGACTCCAGATCGTGATTTAGCTTGTATATTAGGTTTTTCAGCCATTCTTTTGGCAGATATCTGGTATCTTATTATTCTTGAGAGCTTTAGAGAGAGAGATTTGTAGAAGAGCTTTTGGAGAGACAAATCAGACTCCTTCAGAGCAGATTTCGAACTCCTTTATTTCTACTTCTTATTTCTTTTATGCAATCTATTCTTTTCATGATGTTTTCTCAAATCACCATGTCTGAGTAGTTTGTTAGTTAAGTTAGGACTTTTCAAAGGGTGAAGAAGAGTTTGTAGAATTGCTAAAAACTTATAGGAAATTCATTGGTTCTTCATCTGTGCCTGCATTCATATCGATTTCTAAGACACGTCATCTGGATTTCGAAACCCTAGGTTTTTGATAGATGTGAGAGCATTATTAATCACCTGAACTAGTATTAGATGAGCAAAACACCTATTTGCAAAGAGATTTGGCTTAGGAGTTTTGTGAACAATTGAACCTGATCATTACTGCATGTTTAGGTTGTTAGGGTTTGCAAAGAGATTTGAAACTCTGTGATTTAGGCATAGTTAACTTCTGCAATGAGAATTGATTAGTTATATCTTTGCGATTCATGTTCAAGACGGTTTTAATTCATTCCAAATTGCATGCATTCTACACTCTCGGATTCAACCTGCGAATTGTCCTGACTTAGTGCCTTTAGCTTTCTGAACTTTAAGAACAGTCTCAAAAACGCCCACTTGCTTTTATTACTTTAGTTATTTCACATTACATTCATTACTTATCGCTTAGCTTAATCCAAACCTGAACTCTTTAGTGTAGTTTACTTACTCCCTTGGGATTCGATAACCCCTTGTACTACAACTGCTTTTGCTGGGCACTTGCAGTTGTTTTATTTGGGTAAAACCTGACCCTATCAGGAATAATGTAAACTACGGGTGTATTCTAGCATCCTCCTTGGTGAAGTACAAGGCATACCCTCTGAGATGCAAAGCGAGTTCGGCTTACATCGGAGGCTTCCTCACGCCGCTCTTCATCCAAGCCGGTGTCCCTCTCCAACGCTTCGAGCCTTGCACGGATAGAGCATTCATGGACGAAACCTACATGCGCAACACAGATAGCTTGGGACCTAGGCCAGCTCCAGGATTTTTTGCTTATCAGTTCTATAATGACGAGAAGAAGAAGAGCGTGTGCATCTTACCCAACGTTGATGAGACGCACTTGGATAGCATAGGTACAATTGAGTTTTGCCCAACTCAAGAATAGTGTTACACCCCACTTGGTACAGCCATGATGCCTATTCAGTCCGCGCGTGAGCAGTCAGAGTCACCACCCTCAAATGGCGCAATGCCAGCTCACTTTGAGCTTCCCAGGATGGACTTTGAACCACGGACCAAGGCGGAGAAGTTTCTTGCTTCGGTGGTGGAGGTGCAGCGTAAGATTACTAAGTGGTAAGGGAAGATGATCAAGAAGCTTGCCAAGAAAGTCAAGGCGCTTCAAGGAAGCTCATCCGCGAAGTCTAAGCAGTCCATGAGTGTAGAGGTCGAGCAACCCGAGAAGAGGAGGAGATCAACTGGCGGTGTTGTCATCCGTGAACCGCAAGGCAGCATGCAACAAGCTCGTCATTCCGTCCATGGCTTCCCGACCGGTGGCAAAGGCAAGGACATATCCCGACGCTCCTCTAGCAAGAGCAGCTCCGCTGGAACATCCTCAAGTTCCAGCGGAGTTTAGCTCCAAGGTACCAACAACCGATCCTTGTAAATACCACACATATTTTCTTTGATTTTGCTTTGCGTTTTTGAACTCTCTCGAATGTGTGTGGTTTGACATGTTTATTTTGCTCTTATTTTCTCTTTGCATCCCTTGAGTCTTCATTGCATCTAAGGCATAGAAAAGAACAAAAAAACTGGTAACAATTTTTAAAATTTTCAAAAAAAAAATTCATGTAGTTGCATTCACTTTGTTAAACATTTTAGGATTGAGTCTAGAATTTTTAAGCATCTAGGTTGTTTACATTTGCATAAGGGGTTAAAGTTTTCTTAAAAAGGTGTTTTAAGCTCATGATTTGTTTCAATGCCCTAGTTAGTAGTTGTTTGATGCTTTGCTCACACTTTAAAAGTAAGTCCTTACCATGCTTGGATCAATTGTTTTGATTTTCGTGACTTGAATTGAAAATTCATGATTTGAAATTTGTCCTAATAAGTGAGAACCCTAATCTGAATTTTTAAATATCATTCTTATGCATTTGAAAATAAACAAATGGATCTTATACATATTTAGGCTCTCTTCCTCCTTTTATCACTCTTTGTGAGCCTAAGTAGAACTCCCACCTTAACCCTTACTTTTCTTTCAAGCCAAGCTTTCTTGTGTGACGTCATTGTGAGGCCTCTTTTCGGTTTGAACTTAGCATAACGTGTTATGTTTAGGCGACATGATTAGGTTCTCATATGATTGTTAGAATTGCATTTTAAAGCTAGTTGTAGGCTTGGGAGAAGTTTGGGGGTTTGATGGGATTGCTTTCTTGTTTATATGCTTACGGTTTCAAAAGGGTTTGGTAATTGAAGTGAATAAAAGGTTTTAACTGAAAGGCTTTGTTTTCAAAATGTATAATGCTCTAAGTATTTCAGAAGATAGCTCTCTCAAGTAAAATAAAAAGAAAAGAAAAGAGCCTAAGTGCCAAAATAAAAAGAAAGGAAAAAGAAAGAAAAGAATAGAGAGCTATCAATAAGATAAAATAAAGAGCTAAAGTGTTTTCAGCCTTTTTCACTAGCCTAAAAGAGTAAGAATTTTTTCTGTTTGGGTTTGAGCTTAATAATGGTAGTCTCTAGGAGGGTGAGTAAGCTGAAAAGAAAAGAAAATGAGAGGGGTTTAGGATCATTGTTAGCATATAAGGGTAGATGAGAATCTAATCATGTATGCATCAATTGCCTTTACCTTTAGCATTATGCATAAAGTTCATACCATTCGTGAGAGAAACCCTTCGCATTGTATAACCCTTTTTAAAATGAGATCATTCTATGCTCATAGCCTTCGCCTTTAGCCAAATGTGTTTTGCTTTAAAGTGCAAATGTTTGATTCACGGTTCGATCATTAATGAATAATAAAGGATGAGATTCTTTGATTGTTTGGAATAGGATAGTCATGATTTGAAATTCATTGTGTGATGAGTATGGCAAAGTTCTTTGGAGTATGAGTGTGTAAATTGCATCTTAAAATTATTAACTAGGACATTGAGATTGATTCATTTGAAAGATACCTTTGCAAGAAGCTTAAACCCCCGTTTGTTTTAAAACCTCTCTCCCTTCTTGAATTTCGTTTGCTTGAGGGCAAGCAAAAGGCAAGTTTGGGGGAGTTGATATTGCTGCATATTTCATGTGGTTTGCATACATAGAAGATAGTTTCTCATGCATTTACCTTGCACTTTAGGCTACTTTGCATCACTTTAAGTCCTAGAGTACTTTTGCACCAGCATTTGCATGTTTCTTGCATTTTGCATCGCATTCAGATTGTTTTTGGCTACATTGGAGATATGGATGATTCCTTGACGTGCTGAGGCTCGTGAGGAAGTTTGTGGAGACTTGGAAAGATCAGGATTGCATGCTTGGGACCTGAGATCGAGTACCAGATCGAGCAAGGCGGGTCGATCCAGACGAGATCGACCAGAAGATCGAGTAATCAAGTCGACGCAAGCAGATGGATCGAGACAGAGATCGAGGGTGGAGATCGATCTGATGTATAGACGTAAATGACGCCATGCAGATCAAAGACCGGATCGAGCGTCCAACCCGATCAGCAAAAGATCGACTCAGAGATCGAATAAGAGCCATCCGATCCAACACAAGATCGAGGACCAGATCGAGCTTCGTGATCGATCCCAGTACCAACCTTATCCCTCCAGCTGGTTTTAGACCGTAGCGAAGGGGGGGACCATCTGCGGTTTGGCCATTTTTGGCAAAAGGCAACGATCCCTTTTATCATCCTATTCTGTCTTCTACCTTTTTCATCTCTCTCATTTTTAGGCGAATCGCCATTGCAGACTTTCGAGCTTTTCTTGCTTTTTATGTTTTGAATATTGAATCTTTGCTTTTAATCAATCGTTAATCATGTTTAAGAGATCATCCTTTACGCTTTCATCGGTTTTCTTTATGAATCGCGAGTAGTCTTGTTGGGTTTCGGGGTTGGGGCGACTCGAAAGGGTCAAAAAGGTTAAAGTTTTGTGTTTTCTTGTTCTTCACCACTATCTCTTCTAGGATTTCAAACGCTTATGGCTTAGAGATTATCACGCCAAGATCTCTAAGATCCGAGGGATGTCATACCTTGACAGGATCCAGATGTCCTAGAAAATCGAATCCTAGAGGCTAGTCTATCTTTCCCACACGCCATGGTTGTAAAGAGGACTAGTTAGGTCGTCTATTTGAAATCTGCGTTCCTTTCCCTTAAATCTCTTTTTCCACAAAACGCCATGGGTTTGGAGAAGAGAATGAAGGAGTGACTCATACCACACGCCATGGATGAGTCTCGTTTCGTTTTCAAGGCCTAGGGAACCTCTCAAAGAGAGTAGATCTAATGTTTTCAAACAAGCCTTGACCTTTGAGACCGACGAACGTGACCCTCAACCCTAGACCCTCTTTCTTAATATCTTAAGTCGTTTAATATCATCCCATCGTCATAATTTTTTTTTTTTGTCAATCACATTCTGAATAGTTTCATCATTCTAGGTTGTTTAGACGAGATCGATCGTTGTTGTTCGATCTAGTGGTCGATCCCGTGGTCGATCCACTAGTCGATTTTTAGTAATTCGTAGCCTTGCATTTTAAATATTCCGCTTGTTCCTCATGGCAGTTAACTCGTTCCTGGTATTTTTAAAATAGTGTTGCTTTGCATTTGATAGCTGCATCTAGTTTTTAGGGAATTTACCAATCATTTTCATAGTTTGCTTAGATTTGCTTATTCCTTTGCATTCTTAGTAATCTTGCTACCCCTAGGTGTGGATTGATTCCTCTCTTGCATCACTATACTACATCTCTGTGTGCATTAGAGTTTTGATAACCTCTATGTTGCATGTTGATAATCATTACATGACAAAAGCTTGTTATCAAACACAACGAAGTCCGTAGGCACGTTTACACCACTGATTCTCACTGGCAAGTCCTCAAGCAAACCCACGGGTAACCTCACACTTCTGTCAGCTAGCACCAAGGAGATTCTACATTCTTTGAATATCGTGAATCCCAACTTCTTTGCTATAGAATGAGGCATCAAATTTATACTAGCTCCCAAATCGCAAAGACAAATCTTGAACTCCAATGGACCTAAGGTGCTAGGTATAGTGAAGCTTCCACGATCTCCCAACTTCTTGGGAACTATCTCCTTGTGTATTACGGCGCTACATTCTTTACTAAGTACTAGCACTTCCTTGCTTTCCTTATTCTTCTTTGCAAGCGTGTCTTTGAAAATTTTTGCACATTTAGGCATCATGGCAAGGCAGTCTACGAGAGGTAGCTTGATATCTACGTCTTTTAGATGCTTCTCAAACAAGATTCTGTGCTTCTCTATAAGTTGCTTCTTGAAGCGGCCAGGAAAAGGTAGCTTGGGTACATACGTTGGAGGCACATAAGCGTCTTTCTCCTTAGCAGCTTGCTCCACTTTCTTCTCTACAGCAACCTCCTTAGCCTTTCTTGGTCTCTCAATCCAAACATTGTGGAAGTTGATCTCATCATCAGCTGAAAGCTTACCCTCCTCCTCTTGAATCACAACGTCCTCGTTGTTCTTAGGAGTAGCCGTAGGTGCAAGCTCTTTCCCACTCCTTAGTGTAATGGCGTTGGCGTATTCTTTGGGATTCTGCTCACACTTTCCCACGTAAGCTATTCTGAATACTTGTACTCGGCTTTCCTTTCTCTAGCTGCTTGATCTTGTTATTCAAGTTTGTACTCTGAGTAGAGAAATCAGTGAGGGAGGAGTCTAAGCGAGTGTTTATCTCGACAAACTTCTTGTTTGTAGATGCTTGCCCTTGAATCAATTGTTGAAACATGGCTTGGACAGGATCAACTTGTTGTTGTTGCATCGGTTGTTGAGGAGCAATGCCCGGAAGGTACATTGGTGTATAACCCATGTTTCCTTGCTGTTGTCCTTGGAAGTTGCCTGGCCCATACCCTTGGAAACCACCACTCGGCTGAAAACCTTTGTTGTAGGGAACGAATGGTTTTGCTTGCTGAGCAGGGTACACTTGATCTTTCGGGTTCGCGACATTGGTGCTTCTATAAGATAGATTGTTGTTCTGGTTGTAGCCTTGTGAATACCCTTGAGGTTTGTAGTTGTTCTGACCGGCTACCCAATTAGCTTCTTCTTCTTGGCATTGCTCTAGCTCATCCAAGATATCCGTGGCTTCACCAACCAAATGGATATGCTTTTGGTTAGCAAGCATGAGCTTATCGATCTTCTCATGTAGAGATTTCATTTCCTTCTTGTTGGCTTCAAGATCAGCTCCTCTTGGTGCACGGTCATAGTCCTCTGAATAATTTCCATCACTTAACGCCAAGTTTTCAATTACCTCCATGCCTTCCTCAACCTCTTGACCAAGGAAGTTTCCTTTGCTTGCCGTGTCAAGTAGTAGTCTGATCTTTGGAAGTGCTCCGCGGTAGATAGTACTCAATAAGGTATCCTCACTGAAACACTGGTGAGGGCAAGCGATTGTGTAATCCTTGAAGCGCTCCATAGCCTCGTTGAATGACTCATCCTGTCTCTGAGTGAAGCCACTAATCTCGCTTTTCAACCTTGCTGTCCGAGAGCTGGAGAAAAACTTGGAGAGGAAAGCTTTCTTACAATCTGGCCAAGAAGTGATAGTGCCTTGTGGAAGAGTCTTCTCCCAATGTCGTGCCTTGTCGCCTAAGGAAAAGGGGAACTAGCGCAGCTTGAAGCTGTCTTCCGAGATGCCATTTATCATGAGCATTCCACAAAGCTGCTCAAGGTTGTCTAGATGCGCCAATGGGTCCTCCCAAGCTAACCCATGAAATTTGTTGTTTTGCACCATTTGAACAAACCCTGGCTAGATCTCTAAATTATTCTTCTGCACTGGAGGAGGAGTGATCCCAAACCTATTATGGTGAGTGTTGGGAGCATCTCCCGCTCAAATGATGTGTGGGGGTCTAGCCGCGTGGTGGGGGTTTCCATTACCCCTTCCCACAGCTTCATGAGGTCCCTCAGGATGTTCGTGCTCAGCCATTGCTTCAAATCCACTGAACCTTGCTGAACAATCTCCTCAAAAGCTCTAGCTTGCTCTCTAACTCTTCTTTGTCTTGAATGTCCGAGTTGATGAATATTGTCCAAGGGTTGAAGTAAGTTGTTGTCTCCCCTTGAACGTAGATTCATGTACCTGAAAGACACAAGTGTGAAGGTAGAAAAATCAATAACTAACTTTAAGTAAAGGCTTAGTCTTTACCAAACCCCAAATCTCAATGCTTTCTATCCCCTAAGATGGCAACGGCGCCATTTGATAACAGGTTTTTTGCAATGCAATGATTATCAAGATGCAACAGAGAGGTTATCAAAACTCTAATGCACACAGAGATGTAGTATAGTGATGCAAGAGAGGAATCAATCCACACCTAGGGGTAGCAAGATCACTAAGAATGCAAAGGAATGAGCAAATCTAAGCAAAATATGAAAATGATTGGTAAATTCCCGAAACACTAGATGCAGCGATCAAATGCAAAGCAAAACTATTTTAAAAATATCAGGAACAAGTTAACTGCCACGAGTAACAAGTGGAATATTTAAAATGCAAGGCTACGAATTACTAAAAATCGACTAGTGGATCGACCACTAGATCGAGCAACAACGATCGATCTCGTCTAAGCAACCTAGAATGATGAAACTATTCAGAATGCGATTGACAAGAGCAAAACTTTATGATGATGGGAAGATATTAAACGACTTAAGATATTAAGAAAGAGGGTCTAGGGTTGAGGGTCACGTTCGTCGGTCTCAAAGGTCAAAGCTTGTTTGAAAACATTAGATCTACTCTCTTTGAGAGGTTCCCTAGGCCTTGAAAACAAAACGAGACTCATCCATGGCGTGTGGTATGAGTCACTCCTTTATTCTCTTCTCCAAACCCATGACGTTTGGTGGAAAAAGTGATTGAAGGGCAAGGAACGCAGATTTCAAATAAACGACCTAACTAGTCCTCTTTACAACCAAGGCGTGTGGGAAAGATAGACTAGCCTCTAGGATTCGATTTTCCAGGACATCTGGATCCTGTCAAGGTAAGACATCCCTCGGATCTTAGAGATCTTGGCGTGAGAGTCTCTAAGCCTTAAGCGTTCGAAATCCTAGAAGAGATGGTGATGAAGAACAAGAAAACACAAAACTTTAACCTTTTTGACCCTTTCGAATCGCCCCAACCCCGAAACCCAACAAGACTACTCGCGACAACCCCATACTTCTTCTTCTTCTCAAAAGATGTAAACATTTAAAGCTCAAACCACTTACACTACCCCTTCCCAAACTCCTACCTAATACCAAGCTCAAAATGCAAGCTGGTGTCTACAAGATAGCTTCTCCTTGCCAGCCTTATTCCTAACACTTTTTGCCAAGATAAGATCGAAAATGATGCAATGCAAGGCTTCACAACCCTCACAATAGTGTTTAGATTCAGAAAGAAGGATTAGTTTAGGGTGTGGTTAACTGTCCCATAATGATGAGGATCAGCTACTAGGATTAACAAGAGTAGTAAGAAGGGAAGAAGATAATTGAAGTATGTATATGGGTAGCTATGTAATCACTGTAAATGCACAAACAAGATAATTCAAAGTCAGGATTATGGTTATAATAAGATAGAGTTGGAATCAAATGAAAGCAAGCTTCAGCATAAGACAAGAATATCAATGCAAGAATTCAAGATATGGTGCAGCCTTAACTTCAAAATCACTACAATGCAATCAAACAACAGTTAACCAAGACATTGAAAACAATTCAAACATTACCATCTTGACAAGTGTTTATCATCTACTCCCTATGCAAATGTATGCAAACCTACATGAAATGCATCTAGACTCAATCTTAGTTATGCAAATGCAACTAAATGATCTTTTTGGTACCAAAAAATTTGAAAATTTTATGGATTTTCAGTGCATATAGATGAATGCATGAGACTCAAGGATGTAAAAGAGAAAATAAGAAAATAAAACACAATGTCAAATCCAATGCCCTGCCCCACACATAATTTACACAGTCCCTTGTGTAATAGAAGCTTGAAGGAGGTTTATAAAGGGTGCTCAGAAGTATTCAGAAGCAAAGGAGTGGAGTTGTGTACCTTAGAAGGTGTTTTGGCAGACTGGAGGGGTGTTCGGCCTCTCCTAGACCGATAGGTTGACCGATAGCTTTCCTGCTAAATCCTATCGTAGGTTTTAGTATAGTGGTAAGTATTCCTGCCTGTCAAGCGGGTGACCCAGGTTCGATCCCCGGCAACGGCGCCAAATTGATAGAGACGTTTTTGATCTCTTTCTCAATCACCACGATATTTAAATCAATTGTAGTATATGGGTTTTATGTCAATCCATGGGGAATTGTTGAATACAAAAGAGTTGCAAGCATAAATCCTTAAGTAAAGCAAGCAAAGAGGGTTTTCGTTGCCTAAGCAACTGATCTAACAACCTAGAGTGATCAAGCACCAAGGAGAACTCAAAAGAGGCAGTTGGCAATGATCAAAGAAGCAAAACAGAGTAAATAAACAGAGCAAATAGCAAATTCGATATTCAATCAAAGAGAAAGCAAGTTCGTAGATGTGGTTATTGACTTTGGGGAATTCACTGACTAACTAAGGTTGTTTCAAACAGCATTGATCAAGCAAACAAGCTAGCAATGGTGGTTTCCCAGACATAGAGTTCATAAACAAGCAAGCTAAGTCCAATCTCTTCATAAATAGCCTTTTGCTAAACACTTTAACAAGAAATAACTTTCATTAGTGCTAAACAAGCATTAATAATCAACTCTATTCATGTCAAAATGCTCCTCAAACAGTCAATCTCTTGAGCCAAGGCCAGCAAATCCTCTATCAAACAAGATAAGCATTTCATCAAACAGTTGGTGGGCATAAGAGAAAGCTCAAATCCTTTATAAGTGTGATCAAGAAAAATCTAGCTTAAGAACAGATCAATAAAGAGCAACCCAATTTATTAAGCACTAAACAAACCTTAATCAATCCCTAATTCCCTTTAATCTACCAAATCTAAGAACCCTAAGCAAACTACTAACTAATACTTATGTTTAACACCAAATCACAAGAGAAAAAGATGATAATCATGATTAGAAGAGAGATTAAAGAAAGCTTAATTGCAAATACAAACTTATATTAAATAAAGCAAGAAATTTGTCTTACAAATTCAGAAAATAACTCAAGAACAGTGATATGACATGAGTGCTCGAAAATCCACAGAAAATAGTATTTTATACATAAAGGGAGGAATCCGTAAAGTAATGGCAAAAGTCTAATAAAAGGCAGCTCTGGACTGGGTTCATATCGGTCAGTTGTGACAGATAGGGTGATCGATAGGGATCCTATCGGTCTAGAAGATGACCGATAGGGTGACCAAAATCCATACGGTGCACTTCTATCGGTCATTTCTCTGACCGATAGGTTTGGTCGATAGCCATTCAATCGGTCACTCCCCGACGGATAGGCCTTGTGTCTTGACCTATAGGCTCTGCAGAGATCGTCTGCCTTGGTCCCTTTTGCTCCTCTTGGCTCAGCTAGCTTCCTGCATCGTCCCCAAAGCTCCTCCATGCTCCTCTTAGCTTCATAAGTACATAAAAACATCCATGATGCAAAGAAAATGCATACTATATCCTAAATGCAATCTAAGTCTAAAAGGAGAAGAAAATGGGACAAAAGATAAGGAAATCATGCAAAAGAGAACCAAAACATGCACTAAATGCAAGCCTAATTGGTGTAAATACAAGAGATATCAATTTTCAGTCGTGGTTTTCTATATCGGGCAAGCCTTGCCCAATATGCTTACCAGATATAGATCTTGATGGTCCCAGGATCTTTAGATCAGGAAAGTCTTGGCCGATATGATGCTCGATATGAATCTTGGTTGCTCCTGGACGTTTTCATCGGGGTGGAGGCCGATATGCTGCTCGATGCAGATGTCCAGTAGCTGACATATCAGGCATGCATAGCCAATAAGTTACCTGAAGTTGAGCGGTTTCACGAAAACTTGTGTAACTTTCTAACCGCTAATGAAAATGAATTGAAACCACTTCCAAACGCAAGCTAACTGACAAGGCTACATCATTGATGAAGATTGTTGAAGCTGAATCGGGAAGGACATGTTTTGGCCGAACCAGTCTTTCAGACGTAGTTTCTGGCCGCTTCAACAAGGTACACCGTCTCCTTTGGCTCTTTTCATGCCTTGTGTTGTATCCACCATCCTCTCCCATACTCCTCGTACTCTCCAAACAATCCAACTGTACATTCCAAACTCTCTATATGCACAAAACATGCAATGCACATCCTAAATCTACACTAAGTGCTAAATGAATGCAAATGAGACAAGAACAAGCAAAAATGTATGTTTAGAGACTATAAAACAATGCAAAGTGTATGCTAATATGGTTTAAATAATGATTATATCAATAACCTCACACTTTCTTTTTGATTGTCCTCAAGCAATCAAGGTCAAATGAGAGAGAGAGGTTTGAAAGTAGGTATTCGAAATCAAAAAATGCCATTGAGAAAAATCAAAAATCATTGTCCTAGATGTTAGTTCTAGGATGCTCACAAGAAATGATTATAGCTGAAAGAACAAAGGCATGCTAATCACCACTCACAAAATTATCACACTCAACCTACACTTGCATTTAAATTAGCCGACTCTTTGACATTCAATTATGAGTCACCAATGGATCTTACCTAAGTAACTCAAGTGAAAGCATTTGGTTCAAGGGTTATGAAACTAAAATGATCTCATTCAATGTGGGTTTCAGATTTAAAGGATCGCTCTATGAAGCGATGAATTTTGGCAAAATGCTAAGGGTAAAGCACAACCTATTCATACAAGAATAAAATTCCATGAACCCATTGCCTAGATTTTTGTAATCCCAAAACCCAACATTCAATCCCATAAACCCATCCTAAAATACCCATTTCTTGAGGCTTTGCTTTCTTTGCGAACCCCCACACTTGATCATTTCTTATGGAAGCTTCTTCTTCATTGCCTTCTTCATGATGTGGCCTCTTTGATCTTCTTTCTGCAGCTTTATTGCTTAGCGAGATTCATTTTGTTCCTTCTTCTTGAAGCATTAGGTTTCATTTGGCCCCTTCTTATTGTTGCTTGAGAACTCTTTCTCCTTGCTGCTGCAGCTTTTAGATCTTTTGGATTCCACATATGCTTGGCTTGTTGCTTCCCTTTCTTCCTCTCATCTCCATTATGAAAATTTAAGAACACCCAAGTCTAACACATATTTAACCAACCTTATACAATATTATGGTGACCAGAAACTTTGGAGCAGAGGACAAATGGACATGATGGTCTAGCCAAGGGTAAAGGAGAGACGATCTCCCTTGGAGATCATATTATGAATAATTGAGAGACTATCTTTCATGATTTGTTCTTTCTAGACCGCAATACCTCTTTGCATTCAGACTCAACCAGGACTTAGAGAGCATACTCAAATCACCTAGAGTTCACCACGAAGAAGAATCAGCTAAACAAGGAGTCCAAATGAAAAAGATATTGAAGATACAAGTTGGCAGATCTTCAATGAACCCGCTGGAGACATGCAACAAGTAATAAAATAATTCCGGCCAAACAACGACAAATCAAGCAACGAAAATGGATGTTTTGGAAACTTAACTCATCAAGAACCATTGAAAATTAGTTGAATGCCAAAATTGATTATAGTTTGAAAGTTATAGAAGTTATAAGCTAGAGGATGCTGGAGTCTACCGCGTTTGAGAGATTGCAAACATATCTTTGGCGATTAGGAGATAATCTCAAACTTCTAGAAGCCTCAAATGACGTCCTTACCTGCACAACACCAAGAGGATCAGGCGGATTCTCTTGATTGAACACTTGGAGTAGATATTCACCAACGGCTCCTTCCCAATAAACTTGGCTGTAATTTGAAGAATTATTCAAGTAACCAGAAGCTTCCAACGGCGCCTAAGAGCTACCCCAAGCTTACCAGATACAAGAAAAGCCATGAATACCCTTATTTGGACAAGTATTCAAGTCCTTAAAGGCTATATTATCAAGGCCACATATTTCATTACTAGTTGCTTTGATTAATGTTTTAGAATGTTTGAATAGCTTTATTTTCGTTCCCCTTTGTAAGGCACCCTTTTTAATCAAAAAGAAGTATAATACAAAGCATTTTCATTTTATTCAAAGAGTGTCTTTGTTTAAAAACCATTTGTCTTTAGTTTCATTTCAGAGATTAAACTGATTCTATAGATTATTGATAGCTTTCTATATTAGAGCACTTTAGGCTATATTTCATGCATCTTTTCCCTTGTTTTGTATATTAGTTTAGCATTTTACTCTTATTTACACTTAGAATCAACATTGCATGCATTTAGTTTATAATTACATACATATGCATACACTTGCATGTTAATAGTGTTTCTAAGGTGCTTTTGGAGGTTCTTCGAGTTTAGGAGCAGCTCTTGTTTGAAGAGATGCCAAAGAAGGAGATTATGTTCGAAGAGATGCCAAAGAAGGAGTTTTGCCAAATCTGGTCCCATTTCGAGATGAAGCATCGAGAAAAACCTTTGTGGAGTATGCCCTATCTAAGCTGTGGTGCGTGAACCGAGAAAAGGACTAGCTCATGGATCCTAAGTCCTTGGCATACATCAAGGTGCTGCATCGAGCCGATACACGCTGCACAAGCCAATATGCGCTGCATAGACACTATTGGGGGTGGTGAAACGAGCAAAACACCATCTGTACAACCCCGATATGCTTTATCCGCGTGTTTGACCAGATTTTCGTTGACCTTATCTTATATTTAGGTTTTTTATCCTTCTTTTAGTTCCTTACTATAAAAGGAAAACCACAAAACATCATCCTTATGTTATTATCCATTCTAAGCTTTTCTTATCTTGTTCACCACCTAAAGGGCGATTTGCCTAAGTTTGTAAACACTTTTATTTTCTTCAATCAAGTTTGGATTTTTATGGTTTAATCTTGTCTATTGATCTTTAGTTTCTAACCCTGGTAACTTAGTTTCATTTTGTTTGTATTTAATCTCATCTAATCATGTATAACTCTAATCAAATAGTATTAAACATGTTTAGTGAGTAGTTTACCTTAGATTTGAGGTTCTAAGTAGGGAGAGTGGTTATTAAGATGTGATTAAGAGGTGATTAGGCTTGATTAGTTTGTTCTCTATTGTTTTCTTCTCTTGCAAAGTGATTACTGTTCGTAAATCTTCTCCCTTTTGATTGAATATGGTATTGTTGATGCATATGATTCACTTGATGGTTTGACGTCTTGTTCTTTGCATGATTGGCCTATTTTGCTTGATAGTTTAGCTTGGTCTATGTTTCCTTTGTTCAGTGACACCAAAGTGATAGTTCACATTGCTAGCTGATTCGCTTAGGGCTAGATAATACTAGTTAAGAGACTCTTAATTGATGGTTAGATAGTATGCATTGAAAGAACATGCTTTTGTTTGAATCATATTCATTGCTTATCATTGTTAGGTTTCACAATTGTGAGCTTACTTATATGTTCTTGATTGATTGAGTTAGTTGCACAGGTCCCTATACGGTTGAAAGGATTGATAGGTTGATCTGAATTCTTGCTTGTGTGAGAGATATTTTTTTCATTAGTTCATCTTTTAGGCTTTATGGTTTTGCTCTTATATTCATGATTAAAGAATACACCATCAAAAGTGGGTTTGACACTCTAATCTTGTTGAATTGGGTTTGCCTATTAACCATTAGGATGATCTTTTCTTAGATACCTTGTCTAGGATTACAATATTGAGAATTGCTTGCTTGTTTGATGCATGATGATTGCCTTTTCTAGAAATCCCATTAGTCACTCTGGAAAACCACTTGACCGTTATTGATTAGGACGTTAGATCTTGCTTTAGTTGTCTTAAAACACCTTTGCTTAATTTCTTTAGCTTGCTTAATTTCAGTAATCATCTTGATTAGTTTCATCTTGATTAGTCCTTGCTTAGTACTTAATTAAGTTTTATCTTGTTTAGTCTTTGGTTAATTGCATTTCCTGTTTTGTTTTATCTCTCTTGCATTTTTATGTTGTCATTTTTCTCTTGCTTAATCAAAAACCCAATCCTGCTTAACTTATGGTCTTGTTTGCATCTCATCATCCACAAGTGTATTGACACCAGACCTTAATTAGTTCTTGAATTCCCCAAAGTCAATAACCACATATAAGAACTTTCTTTTCTCTATGTTATATTTCGAATTTTCTCTGCTTTGCTTGCTTAATCCTGTTTAAACTGCCTTTAGTCTTGTTAGATTTCCTTCTTGTTCATCTTAGATTGTTAGAGTTCAATTCCCTCTCTTTATTAGGCCTATCTTAGCAAGTCTTTTGCATCTTGATTGTTCTTTAGCCTTTAGATTGGATTGTCACCTCAAGTACTACAATGACATGTGTGTTTGAGGATTGAATTAAGGCTTAAAAACCTCAACATCAATCTCCTATACTCCTTGTAGTCTCCAAACAATCCAACTGTACATTCCAAACTCTATATGCACAAAACATGCAAGGCGCATCCTAAATCTACACTAAGTCCTTAATGAATGCAAATGAGACAGTATCAAGCAAAAATCCATGTTTAGAGACTATAAAACAATGAAAAGTGTATGCTAATATGGTATAAATAATGATTATATCAACTCCCTCACATTTTTCTTTTGATTTTCCTCAACCAATTAAGGACAAATAAGAGAGAGATGTTTGAAAATATGTATTCGAAATCCAAAAATGCCATTAAGAAAAATCAAATCATTGTCCTTGATGTTAGTTCTAGGATGCACACAAGAATTCATTATACTTGAAAGAACATAGGCATGCTCATCACCACTCACAAAGATATCACACTCAACCGACACTTGCATTTAAATCAGCCAACTCTTTGACATTCAATTAGGAGTTACCAATGGATCTTGCTTACCTAAATCGAGTGAAAGCATTTTGTTGAAGGGCCTGGTTATGAGACTAAAATGATTTCATTCAATGTGGGTTTCAGATGTAAAGGATCTCTTTATGAAGCAATGAATTTTGGCAAAATGCTAAGGGTAAAGCAGAACCTATGCATGAAAGAATAAAAATTCCATGAACCCATTGCCTAGATTGTTCTAAACCTAAAACCCAATTTTCAATCCCATAAACCCATCCTAAAATACCCATTTCTTGAGGCTTTGCTTTCTTTGCAAACCCCCACACTTGATCATTTCTTATGGAAGCTTCTTCTTCATTGCCTTCTTCATGATGTGGCCTCTTTGATCTTCTTTTTGCAGCTTTATTGCTTAGGGAGACTCATTTTGTTCCTTCTTCTTGAAGCATTAGGTTTCATTTGGCCCCTTCTTATTGTTTCTTGAAGACTCTTTCTCCTTGCTGCTGCTTCGTTTAGATCATTTGGGTTCCACATATGCTTGGCTTGTTGCCTCCCTTTCTTCCTCTCTTCACTATTATGAAAATTTAAGAACACCCAAGTCCAACACCTAAATCTACCAACCTTATACAGTATTGAGGTTACCAAAAACATTAGAGCCAAGGGTAAAGGAGAGACGATACATTATACAGTATTGAGGATCAATGGACATGATGGTCTAGCCAAGGGTAAAGGAGAGACGATATCCCTTGGAGATCATATCATGAATAATTGAGAGACTATCATTCTTTATTTGTTCTTTCTAGACCTCAATACCTCTGTAAATTCAGACTCAACCAGGACCTGGAGAAAATACTCAACTCACCTAGAGTTCACCACGAAGAAGAATCAGCTAAAAAGGAGTCCATATAAAGAAGATATTGAAGATACAAGTTGGAAGATCTTCATTGAACCCGCTGGAGACATGCGACCAGTAATAAAATCATTCCGGCCAAACAACGACAAATCAAGCAACGAAACTGGATGTTTTGGAAACTTAACTCATCAAGAGCCAATGAAAATAAGTTTAATGCCAAAATTCATTAGGGTTTAAAGTTACAGAATTTCTTAACCGGAGGATGCTGGAATCTACCAAGTTTGAGAGATTGCAAACATATCTTTGGCGACCAGGAGATCATCTCAACATTCTAGAAACCTCAAATGACGTCCTTACCTGCACCAGCACCCAAAGGATCAGGCGGATGTTCTTGCTTGAATACTTTCCTTTTTCGGACATGTTCACTCTTGGAGTAAATATTCACCAACGACTCCTTCCCAATAAACTTGGCTGCGATTTGAAGAATTATTCAAGTAACCAGAAGCTTCCACATACGCCTAAGAGCTACCCTAAGCTGACCAGATGCAAGAAAAGCCACGAGTTCCATTATTTGGCCAAGTATTCAAGTTCCTAACAGCAATATTATCAAGGCCACATATTTCATTATTAGTTGCTTTGTTTAATGTTTTGGAATGTTTGAATAACTTTATTTTGGAGCCTGTATAAGATCATTTCGTTCCCCTTTGTAAGGCACCCCTTTCAATATAAAAGAAGTATAATACAAAGTGTTTTTGTTTAAAAACAATTTGTCTTTAATTTCATTTAAGATATTAAACTGTTTTTATAGATTATTTATAGCTTGCTATATTAGAGCAGTTTAGGCTGTATTTCATGCATCTTTTCCCTTGTTTTTGCATATAAGTTTAGCATTTTAGTCTCATTTGCACCTAAAATCAATATTGCATGCATTTAGTTTATAATTGCATACATATGCACACACTTGCATGATAATGGTGTTTATCACGTGCTTTTGGAGGTTCTTCGAGTTTGGGGAGGAGATGTAAGCAGCTCATTTTCGAAGAGATGCCAAAGAAGGAGATATGTTTGAAGAGGTTCCAAAGAAGGAGTAATGCCAAATCTGGTCCCATTTCGAGATGAAGCATCGAGCAAAACCTATGTGGAGTATGCCCGATCCAAGCCGTGGTGCGTGAACTGAGAAGAGAACTAGCTCATGGATCCTAAGGCCTTGGTCTACATTGACGTGCAGCATGGAGTAGGGAAATCTGCACAAGCCGATATGCGCGGCATAGATCAAATTGGGGAGGTGAAACGAGCAAAACACCATCCGTACAACCATGATATGCTTTATCCGCGTGTTTGACCTGATTTTCGTTGACCTTATCTTATTTATAGGTTTTTATCCTTCTTTTGGTTCCCTACTATGAAAGGGAAAGCACAAAACAATATCCTTATGTCATCATCCATTCTAAGCTTTTCTTATCTTGTTCACCACCTAAAAGGGCGATTTGCCTAAGTTTGTAAACACTTTTATTTTCTTAAATCAAGTTTGCAATTTGATGGTTTAATCTTGTCTATTGATCTTTACTTTCGCACCCTTGTCACTTAGTTTCTTTTGCTATAACTTAGTTTCATTTTCTTGGTATTTAATCTCATCTAATCATATATAACTCTAATCAAATAGTATTAAATATGTTTAGTGAGTATTTCACTTTAGATTTGAGGTTCTAAGTAGGGAAAGTGGTGATTAAGATTTGGTTAGGGGTGATTAGGCTTGATTAGTTTGTTCTCTATTGTTTCCTTCTCTTGCAAAGTGATTACTGTTTATAAAACTTCTCCCTTTTGATTGAATATGGTATTGTTGATGCATATGATTCACTTGATGGTTTGACATCTTTTTCTTTCCATGATTCGCCTATTTTGCTTGATATCTTAGTTTGGTCTATGTTTCCTTTGTTCAGTGACACCAAAGTGATAGTTCACATTGCTAGATGATTCGGTTAGGGCTAGATAATGCTTGTTATGAGACTCTTGATTGATGGTTAGATATTATGCATTGAAAGAACATGCTTTTGTTTGAATCCTATTCATTGCTTAGCATTGTGAGCTTACTTCTATGTTCTTGATTGATTGAGTTAGCTGCATAGGTCCCTATACGGTTCAAATGATTAATAGGTTGATCTGAATTCTTGCTTGTGTGAGAAATGTTTACTTGATTAGTTCATCTTTTAAGCTTTATAGTTTTCCTCTTTATGCTTCTGGTTAGACAATAAACCATCAAAAGTGGGTTTGACATTCTAATCTTGTTGAATTAGGTTTGCCTATTAACTACTAGGATGATCTTTCTTTAGATACCTTGTCTGGGATTAAAATAATAAGAACTGCTTGTTTGTTTGATGCATGATGATTGTCACTCTTGAAAACCACTTGACCGTTATTGCTTAGGACATTAGATCTTGCTTTTTATTAGTTATCTTAAAACTGCTTTGCTTAGTTTCTTTAGCTTGCTTAATTTCAGTAATCATCTTGTTTAGTTTCATCCTGATTAGTCATTGCTTAGTACTTAAATTAGTCCTTGCTTAGTTTCATCCTGTTTAGTGTTTGGTTAATTGCATTTCCTGTTTTGTTTTATCTTTCTTGCATTGTTAGGTTGTCATTTTTCCCTTGCTTAATCAAAACTCCAATCCTGCTTAGCTTATGGCCCTGTTGCATCTCATAATCCACAAGTGTATTGACACTTGATCTCTATACTATATTTGATTAGTGACTAGGATATTTGGTTCTAGACCACAAAAAGTCTTGTTTCAAATTGGCGCAGTTGCTACTTGTGTATTCTTTGACTTTGACATTGCTATTAGTCTAAGTTTTTCCTTTTTAAGTTACTAATCAGCACTGTTTTCATTGCTCTATATTTTTCAGGTACTTGCATGAATATTAGGTTAAAAAGCTCAACAAATTTGATCGCTTCTATAGACAACATTCATCATCTAGAGCGTGGGGTTAGAAGAAGGGCTGCAAGACATAGAGTTCAGAAATTAGAATAGCAGAGAACGGCATAGCAAGACGCTCAGTTACCACGCATTGGTGTTGTTGGACAAGCACCAATACCACAAGTTGCTGCACACGTTGATGAGCTTCAGGAATCTATTAACCAAGCGACTGTAGTTCATGGTTTGAGGGTACCAGTTCTTGCACCAAAAGATCGGAGACCTAAAGGAGCTAGTGGTGCGCCAGATACAAACCATAACCGTAATGGGATTCATGCTCCAGCTGTGCACCAGAATCACTTTAAATCAAGCTTGGCCTCATTATCATGGTGCAAGGAAACAGATTTCAGGGTCTAGCAAATGAAGATCCATTGGACCAGTTTGACAAATTGAGTGGAATGATCAAGATTCAAGGCGTGTCTGAAGATGCTTTGAAGCTGCGCCTGTTCCCTTTCAGTGGGAGAAAACCCTTCCACAAGCATCAATCTCCACTTGGAATGAGTGCAAAACAGCATTTATGAACAGCAAAGCTCAGGAATACAATCAGCACATTTGCTTAACATGGAAATGAGACATTTTCTGACGCATAGGAGCGCTTTAAGTCATACACATTGCAGTGTCCACATCATTGCTTCATAAATGAAAGCATGTTATCTACTCTGTACAGAGGTGTCACTCCTAAATACCATAGGCTTCTAGATACAGCATCCAACGGTAACTACATGGGTAATACTATGGTTGTTGGTCTTGCATTGGTTGAGAATTTAGCCTTATCATATGGGAATTATGGTGAAGAGTATGACAGAACATCAAGAGTGGTTAGAAGAGCTGAAAGTGAGAGTTCTACTAAGAATGAAATCAAAGCTTTAAATGAAAAGTTGATAAGCTGTTGAGTGCATCATTCAAGAATGTGAGCTTTGTGGGTGAATCTGATGCTGCACAAGGAAAAGATGGGACAGTTATAGAGGAAGAAGCCTTCTACATGAATGAACAAGGATGAGGTTTCAACAGCTACATGAATCATCCAAACTTAAGCACCAATGTGCCCAGTCCACAAGATCAGATATACCCTTCACAAGGTGCTCAACAAAACCATGGAGCCAAGACTTTTGTTCCTTTCAACCAGCAGCAAAACTTTGTTCCAAGACCACCATTTCAAGGTGGATTTCGGCAATTAAACGTTCAGCATATACAAGTTTTGGCGCCACAAGGTTTTGCCAATGCACAAGGATCATCCAATGCTCAAGATAGTGAGATAAAGCAGATGATGCAACAGCTTTTGAATGGACAAGCCAACACTACTATAGAGCTGCACAAGCCATAAAGATTGATGTTACAACTTGTGATTTGAATGGGAAGTTTGATTCAATAAACCAAAGGGTGAAGTCTCTTGAGAGCAAAGGAGCTTCATCTCCAAAGACTCAAAACATATTACCTGAAAAGAGTGCGGCTAATCCTAAAGAATTCCGCCATTTGATTGCTCAAGAGGATGAAGACTTAAGTGGTGATATTGATGCATCATTGGAAGATCTGGTTTTATGCTTTAATAGCTGTTACTCCATAAGGACATGGAGGAATCTAGGCGTGGGGGAGATGTCTTGAACATTACAATTGATGATCAAGAAGCTGTAGACAATGTTGAGCAGTTTGCTCAAAGTTTGGACAGAGAAAAAGAGCTTGCCTTAGAGAAGGAGATACTTGAAGAAGAAGTGCTGAGAAAGCCTTAGTTGCTCCAAAAGAAGAGGCCAAAGAAGAGCTTAGTGAAGCTGATAAGGAGTTAGTAGAAGAATACCAAGCTTTGATGGTTTATGCCAAGGACAGTCCTGAAGACTTCAAAGAGCTGTATGAACGCCAAGTAAGGTCTTCTTCAAGCAACTATGAGAAGGGTAATGCTGCTGCGATTCAAGCCTTCAAACCACCAATTCCTTACCCCACAATGCCCTTTACAAAGGCTCAAATAGCAGTTTACTCCCAGTTAAGAAAGAATATAGAAGATGCTGGCATAAAGCTTCCCCATGGTACCACTTTGCTTAAGGATCAAATCAGGTTTCTCAAAGAAGTATTTGGTGAGATAGAGGTTGTGGAGTCAATACTTGAGAATGTGGGAGCTAATTTGAAGAGAAGCAAGGAAGTGAAAACCTTATCCAAGCTGTCTAATCCTGGAAAGTTCTTGGTTACTTGTGAGCTTGATATGCTAGACAAAATTGAAATCTTATCTGATTCAGGTTCAATAGTAAATGTTATGTCTCTCCACTTCAGTCAGACCTTGCAAGGTATCTATCATCTTTGTGGATAACACTTCAAGGAGACCACTAGGTATAGTGAAAGATTTTCCTTTCAAGATTGGTAATTACTTGATACAAACATATTTTATGGTTATAGAGAAGACCTATTCAAGAGAGGTATCACTTCTTCCAGAAACACCTTTCTTGGCTACAGAACTCGCTCAAGTAGACTTCAAGAGAAGCTCTATTTTTTGAAGAATGTTGATGAGTTCAAGGTGTACAAGATTGTGTCACCTTCTATTGCTTTTTGTGGAACCATTGTTTAGGAAGAGAGTAAGCAACGACAACTTCCAGAGCGCGTGGAGCAGGCTATGAGCTTCACACTGAGCATTTTGATGAGAGACACTCTTCCTGATGAGCTTGAGGAGAAGCTTGACACCGAGTGGAAGCTTGAAGATGATTTGGAAAAAGAAGAGGTCTTGATCGCGAAAGAAGTGAAGGCTTTGAGCATTACACAAGGAGTTAAGAAGAGGAGAACTAAGAAACCGGCTCGTGATAAGAAGCTGCTGCTATCAGTTGGTACTTGGGTTTACATGAAGAAGGGAGAAGGAGCTTCTGCTCCATCAACTTCTTCCCACTAAGTCTCCAACCATCAATGTAAAGCTTAGTGACTTAAAACAATCTTGAATTATTTTATTATTAATCATGTGACTATCCTTGTAAATATTACATCATTTATTATTAATGTCTTTATTTAGTGTTTCAGAGGCCAAAGAACAGATCCCAAGCTCTGTAGAGTTTTTTAAGGGCCACGGAAAGAAGACTCTGTTTTCATATTGGGGTACTATATTGGGCAGAACATCTGTCATTGCTTCCCGATACAGTTTATATCGGGGAAGATGCAGTCCGTACACTGAGAAGATTGCACGAGGGGGATTGCATCGAGGTGTTACATCAAGCAAAACCTCCAAAACCTTTCTCGATGTAATCGCTACTATATCGCCAGTTTGTACACCAAGGAGAAAGGAGCCGTACACCGATCAAGATGGACGGTGGAGATCATATCGAGGTGTTGCTCGATACAATCGCCTAGACCGTACATCGAGCTGCCAGTCCGTACACCAACGTTGAAGCCCGATGGAGATTGTACTGAGGAACAACATCGACCAAAACTCCTTAGTTTTGCCTGATACGAAGACCATCAGATGATTCATGCACAAAACGACAGCCAGTACTTGGAGCACCGATTAGCATCCCAGCTGAGTGCGAGAAGACTCACATTGACATGCAATATCGAGCAAAACACCCATATTTTTTGCTCGATGCATACCATGGGGATGTTTTTTGCCGAGCAGTTCATCATTTACATTGGAGGACATTACCCATTTGCATTCTCTCATTTCATCCTTTCAAGTTTTCCAAAGATCGAAGGTATTAGTGTTCTAATTTCTCATTTCTATGAGCTGAGTCTTTGAAAACTAAGATGAACTGCATTAGAATATTAGTTGAGATCGTTTTGCATGATTTTGATATGGTTTTGAATTGCATGTCACCATTGTTGCATATCTCTTTGATGATTTATAGTTGAGATGTTTGGGAATTGCTCAGTATATTCTTAATTTGGCATATTGCTTAGGTTTTGACCAAATCTAGGCATGTTACTGTTTTCCCAGCATATTCACCATTTCGATGCTTCATATTAGAGTAACAATGTTAATCTGGGGCATGTTTATAATTTGGAGGCGAAAAGATGACATTTTTGCTGCATATGCTTGAATTTGGTTAAATCGCTCTCTATTGCTTCTTGAATTTTAATTTTCATTGTGTTCATCCTTTTAGGATGAGTTGTTGTACCAAATTTGCCTCTTTTTGTTGCAATTCAGTGTGAATTTTTATAGAATTTTGCTGTGCATGTTTGATTTTTAGGAAAGTATTTTCTGTAGAGTGCTCTAAGGGAACATATTGCTAATTATTGCTTCAAGCTTTGTGTTTTCAGGTACTGTCTCGAGCAGTAGAGGAGATGAAGAAATTTTTGACTCAAGTGTACATGCAAGAGACAGAGCAGAGGGTAAAGTCGAGTTGATGAAGAAGAGCAAATTCCTGATGCAGCACCTATGCTTAAAGACTACATGAAAGCGATGAGGAGAGTGGACTTTGCTCCAACAAGATATGCTTGTCCTAGTCTGTTGGATAAAATAGGAATCAAGACTGAAGTGGATGAGCTGCTAAGAAACATTGCGGTTGAGAAGTTAGCTAGTGTTGGGTATTCCACTTATGAATTCCTTGCAAGCTGCAAGGTCTAAAACTATAAGCTTGATCAGGAGTATGACGAGGGAGAAGAAGACTATGGCAATGGAGTCATCAAATTCAGAGCCAACAGAGCATGATACACTATGGATTTCACTCAGCTAGAGGAGATATTTGGATTTAATCAAGGTTCAAGAGCACAAGCTATGAGCTCCAAACACAATGAGCTCAAGCATGTTTGGGAGGAAATAGGGAATGATGCTTACAAGGCTGGTCATCTCAGAAGCCCAAGCATCCGCCATCCAGCAATCAGATATTTTCATAGAGTCACCACAAGCACACTCTTCTACAGAAAAGAGCAAAACATAGTCAAGGAGGAAGAGATTGGATTTCTAGTAAATGGCTTGAAGAATATCATGATGGAGACAAGGCATGGCAAGATAAATGGAAAGAGCCTAGGAGTTAGGCTTTTTACAATATTGATGAAGCAGTTTCTTGCATGTCATCAGTGGGCTTTCTACACCAAAGAGAAGAAGCCTAAGATAGCCATTGGAGGCTTGATTACTCCCATCTTGTTTAGCGCTGGCGTAGAGCTTGGAACACCTGATGTGAGCATGATTTTCATAGATGTTCCATACCTTAGCAAGATTGGCGGCTAACTCTCAGGAGTTGTGGAAACTGGTTATGCTTATCAGTTTGATCTGGAAGATCAGAAAAAGAAGATCATATTACCCAAGCAGCACCTTACAAACTTCACCTCTTGTGAGAATATCCACTTTATGTCAATCGAAGATAAGCTCTATGATCCGAGGACTGATCCGCCATTGATAAGGCCAAGAAAATTAAGTAATAAAAGCAAAATTAGAGATTTAGATGTAGAAGATTATACTGAAGAGTAGCATCAAGAACAAGAGGTTCAGCATCAAGGAGTAGAGGTGCTTGAACATGAAGCCTATGACAGCCGCCCTTACGCATTTGATCCTTATGATGTGATCTGCACATCTGAAGCCTTAAGAGCTGATCATGAGCACATTAGGCTTTTTCAGAGGTGGAAAAATTTCCAAGACAAGGCAATCAGAGTTTTTCTAAAGTCTGTTAAAGCCAACAAGAAATCAGTTGATTCTCTTAAGAAGAAGGTGAAGAAGCTAAAGAAGAAGTTGGGAGGATCAACAAAGAAAGCTGACGAAGCGTTTCAAACAGAGCCACGAAGAAGAGAACCAGCTGATGACAACATGTCTGAGGATGAACCTGAAGCCACAGTCTAAGAGAGATACTCCTTTCAAGTTGTTGAGCGGCCAAGAGCGCTTTATTGTGAACCGGCTAGACCCTCCTCTCATGTTACAACACAAAAGCGCAAAGGAAGGAAGAGAAGGGCCAGACAACAAACTCCATCTCAGGAAGAAGCCTCTTCTTCCCATGTCATAGAGAGCTCAGCCTCTCACCAGCCATCCATCTGAAGTAAGGTAAACCACTCTAAATCAATGTAAATACCACACAGTTTGTTTGTTTTTTTCATGCGATTGATTGTTGATGTCTGTCAGCATTCTCCTCACCATTTTTATTACACAGAGCTTGTGTAATTTAAGTGTGGGGGGGAAGTATATGATGAACTGATATTTGCACTTGCACTTGCATCATAGATTAGACACCATGCATCACATTTGCATAGCATCTAAGGCATAGAAAAAACCAAAACATTTTAAATCATTTTCGAAAATGCTTCACAAAAACTTGATTTTTATGCATTCATATAAGATTTTGACTTCATGCATTCATGTAGGACTAACATGCTTGTTTAAATTGGGATAAATGATAGTACATCTTTCTTAATGCTAGTAGTTTATGATAATGAAGAGCTTGTTTTTAATCTTTTCATGCATTTGATGTTGAACTAGAAATAAAGCTGAACTACTTCTGGTATTTGCAATTTTGTGAGCTTTGTTTGAAACTGAAGCATGCTTTGAAATGATTTCAACCTTTGTTTAACTGGATCCTAATTTTTATTTGCAATTATCATGTCTTATGCATTTGCGATTGGTGTCATGGATTACCTTAAAATATTTGGACCTTCTTATCTTCTTTTACCACTCTTTAAAAGGTCCATTTAGATCTCCTCACCCTTACCTAAACCTTCTTTCAAGCAAAAACATTAATAGTGTGTGATTTGTGAGGCCTATTTCCTTCATGGTTGTTGCTTAGCGAAAAGTGTTGGGTTGGAACTACAAGGGAAGTATTTCCATTTTAGAACTAGGTCACTCTTGAGTTAGATAGGCTAGGAAATTTGGGAATGGTTGGGGAATTATTTTGGGTTTGGTTTAAACAGATGCAAAGAAGAAAAGAAAGCAAGGCAAAAAAGAATAAGGAGTGTGACAAAAGCAATGGTGGAAATAGCGGTTCAAAGTTCAAAACATAAAGAAGGCTCATGTCCAAAGAAGAAAAGAAGGTGAAAGAAGTGCAAAGCAAGTGAATCAAAAAGCCAAAGGCCAAAACAGCACAACATCACAAAAATAAAAGGAGCCAAGTTCTTAGAAGAAAACCGCCACCTCATGAAGATCAAAGAAGAAGTGTCCTCCAAAGAACTTAAATGAGAAGAGTTTTTGGGTTTCTATTTGGGTTGAAAGTTCTTAAAAGGGTAGCTTAGGCGGGTTTTATATTACTTAGCTAGAGTAAGGAACATTTCTTATGGGTTTTGGGTACATGAGAATCTTCCTTTTTATGTGTAATTTGTTCTTTGACCCTTAGCATTTTGCCAAAGCACAGCCATGCTTTTCCTTGAGAGAACCCTTGAAACACTAAAATCAGTTTGATAAGTCGAATAATTTTTATTTCACTAACCTTATCCCTTAGCCAAAATGATACATTTGCATTTACATAAGCACGATTCACGGTTTGAGTTTTAATGAATGTAAAAATTGTTGTTTGATTTGATGAGCATGTGTAGGTTGATGGAATTGT
Source organism: Thlaspi arvense (assembly GCA_911865555.2). Lineage (NCBI taxonomy): Eukaryota > Viridiplantae > Streptophyta > Magnoliopsida > Brassicales > Brassicaceae > Thlaspi > Thlaspi arvense. The sequence goes on from OU466861.1 coordinate 14,687,997, forward strand.
GATCATTCATGCTTTGTGATAAATGTGGCTAAGTTTTAAAGTATTCTTACATCAAGTGCATTCTATAATTAAGAACATGGACTTCATTTTGATTTATTGTTAGCATTTTTAGATATATGAGTTCCCATTTTAAAACCTCATCACCAAATTAAGTGTTTGTTTGCTTGAGGGCAAGCAAAAGCTAAGTGTGGGGGTGCTGATAGTTTGCTATATTATAGTATTTTAGGCTGCATTTCATTCTATTTTCCCTTGTTTTTGCATATTAGTTTAGCATTTTAGTCTCATTTGCACATAGAATCAATATTGCATGCATATAGGTTAGGATTGCATATATATGCATACTTGTGGTGTTTTTTAGGTGTTTTTGGAGGTTCTTCGAGTTTGGAGAGGAGATGGAAGCAGCACATTTTCGAAGACAAGCCAAAGAAGGAGGAGCATCGTGCAAAACCTCTATGGAGTATGCCCGACGCAAGCTGTAGTGTATGAAGAAGGGGACTGGTTCGTGGAATCTAAGGCATTGGTCAGCGTCAAGGTGCTGCATCGACCAGGAAAAGCTACACAAGCTGATACGCGCTGCTTGGTTCCCTATTATAAAACGAAAGCCACAAAACATTATCCTTATGTCATTATCCATTCTAATGACATAAACCACTATGGGCAGTGAAGCAGCTAAACTACAACCTCAAGACAGCTCAAGAGAAGTGGTTTATTCAGCTACATGAACTTGATGAGCTACGGTTAGAAGCATACTAATGTGCTAAGATCTACAAAGAGTGGACGAAGGAGGCTTATGACAAGAAGCTGGTTCATAAGGAGTTAATAGAAGGAAGTCTGGTGCTGCTCTACGACTCGAGGTTGAAGCTGTTCCATAGAAAGCTCAAATCTAGATGGTTTGGACCGTTTAAGATCAAGGAAGTTTTGCCCTATGGAGTTGTTACATTGGTTGGGAAGAGCGGGAATGGGCACATAGTCAAGCCTTACTTGGCGAGTGATTGCAGCAAGGAGAGCACCACAATGCTTCTCCTAGACCCACCTCAGGCCTAAACCAAGTAAAGTCTAGCTAAAGACGTTAAAGAAAGCGCACTTGGGAGGCATTCCCATTTCTATCTTGTACATATTTTTGCTTTCTTTCTTTTTCATTTTTAAGTTTTTATTGTCTAAGTGTGTAGGTGAAAGGATAATGGATTATAAGCCACGATCTTGGAGTCAAAGGAGGCGAGAAGGGCTAAGTATAGGCTAGAGATCGAGTGCTAGATCTTAGATCGAGCTAGTGAATCGAGAGGAGTCAGTCGATCTAGACGAGATCGAGTAGATAATCGAGTGGAACGGTCAATCATGAGAGGATAAACCACCTATGCGTTTATCTTGAAAAGCAAATGAGGCGTGGATCGACCGAGTCACTCGATCTTCGAGAATAGATCGATCATTCTACTCGATCTGCCACTCGATCTAAGACAAAAACGACCCCCAAATCGATCATGTGGCTTGATCCGAGGAGTACAGCCTAAGTTACCAAAATCATGAAACGAGAGGGTACAATCGATCTAAGACTCGATGCAATCTGAATCCAGTCCCTGATTGATCAAACCTCTCGATCCTAGCCAAGATGGGCATGAGATCGAGTCCTAGATCGACCAAATGGACTCGATCTCGTGCCAAGGTAAGTGATTTCTTTCCCTCTTATCTTCTTTCCCTCCTATTTTTAAATTTGAATTGTGGTCAAGGCAAGCATCTTTGACAATGAAAGATGTGCATTGACCACACTTTTGTCAGAAACCACTAAGTTTTGCCCATGGTTTTTCATTTCTTGTTGGCCTTTATATTTTCATAAAATCACACACTCTCTCATTTGTATTCCGAGTTTTCTAAAGCAAGAGAGAGTGTGATTTTCTTTTCCTAAAGACTAACAACATCTGCTTTCAATCTTTCCAAAGGTATTTTCGGTTTATTGTTTAAAATCTTTTGGAAATTTGCCTTTTATTTGCTTTGGTTGTTAGTTAGTTGTTAGGGAGTTTAACAAATTTTAAAAAATAGCAAGATATTAGGAAAAATTCTAGATTTAATCATATCTCTAGATTTCCTTCTCTACTATCTAGCTAATATTTTTATAAATTCCCCAAAAATCTAGGGTAATTCATAAAAAGTTTTTCCTTCTACCTTGTCTTTCTCTCAACATTCGCCGCCTTTGCTCATTCTCTTGCTTGAGAATTGTGAAGCTCCTTCCAAAGCTTGACATTGAGCCGAGGACAAAGGCGGAGAAGTTCCTTGCTTCTGTTGTGGAAATGCAAAGGAAAGTGAACAAGTGGCAGAGCAAGATGATCAAGAAGCTTTCTCAGAAGATCAAGAAGCTTAAAGGCAACTCCCCTGGTTCACCTTCAAGCGAAGAGGTCGAGTAGCCCGAGAAGAGAAGGAGATAACCCAGAGGCATTGAGATCCGTGAGTCACAAGCAACAATCCAACCTGCGCGCCACTTGGTTCATGAGCAAGCTAGCTTGGATAAGGGGAAGGCAGTAGCTCAAGAAACCCCTAAGAAGAGCAAGAAGTCTTGAGCAACCTCAAGCACCAGCACTACTTAGCTCTGAGGTACCAACAACCAACCTTGTATATACCACACATGTTTTCTTTGTTTTTGCTTTGTGTTTTGAACTCCTTTGAATTTTTTTGCCACCGAGACGGTGTCATTCAAGTTTGGGGGAGTGTGTGGTGTGTTTGACATGTTTTCTTTGTTCTTTTTTTCTGTTATCATCCCTTGAGTCTTGCATTGCATCCTAAGGCATAGAAAACACCAAAAAAATGATAAAATTTTTAAACATTTTCAAAAAAATTCATGTAGTTGCACTTGCATTGTAGAATATTTTAGGCTTGAGTCTAGAATTTGTAAAAATAATTTAGGTTGCTGCATTTGCATAAGGAGTAAATGATAAACACTTGTTAAGTTGTCAATGTTTGAATTGTTTTCAATGCCTTGGTTGTTTGTTGTTTGATTGCATCTAGTGAGTTTGAAGTTAAGGCTGCACCAAACCTTGATTACTTGTATTTGATACTCTAGTCTTATGTTGAAACTCTCTTTGATTTGATGTCAACTCAATCTTATAAGAACCTTAATCTTGACATTAAATTATCTTGTTTGTGTATTGAAAGCGATTGCATGGCTTACCCATATACATACTTGGATTATCTTCTTCTTTTCTTACCACTCTTGTTAATCCAAGTAGCTGATCCTCATCATAATGGGACAGTTAACCACGCCTTAAACGAAACCTTCTTTCAGACTTAAACAATTTTGCATGAGTATTAAGGCCTTTCATTTCATTATTTTCAATCCTATCTTCGCAAAAAGTGTTAGGAATAGGGCTGGCAAGGAGAAGCTCCCTTGTAGTCACCAGCTTGCATTTTGAGCTTGGTCTTAGGTTATGAGTTTGGGAAAAGAGTCATTTGAGTGGCTTAAGAGTTTCATGTTTATATGTTTTCAAAAGAAGAAAGAAGTATGGGATTAGTAGCAAAGGGGGAACAGGTAATTTGTGGTTAAGTAAAATAGATAAAATGCTCTAAGTGTCAAAGAGAAGAAAGGCGCCAGCAGCAACAAAGGTAAGAAGAGGTCAGGAAAAATCAGACCAGGCTATCCACCAAAGGAGATGAAAGCAGCGCCGTACATTCAACAATTAAGAGCAAAGTTCAAAAAGACGAAGTCAACCACACGGCAAGGCCAAAAGGAGTTTCCCCCATAGTGAAGAATGAAGATGACCAAGCGCTCTCGGAAAGGGTAGATTTAGGGGTTAACTTTTGGGTTTAGAAGTTTTTAGGATCATCTTGGGTAAAATGGGTAGAAGGGAGCTTTAACATGCATGCATAGGTGTTCCTTTACCTTTAGCATTTTGCCAAAGATAGGATTCTTTCATTGAGTGATCCTCTGAATTTTTTGACCCCTCTTTAAAATGAGATCATTTTCATCTCATCACCATATCCGTTTGACTAAATGCTTTCGCTTGATGTGCACAAACTTGATCGAAGGTTATCGCTTAATGAATGTTAAGGAGTTGTTGATTTGAATGCTTGTGTAGACTAAGCTAGGGTTCATTGCTTGCTTTGATGGGTATGGCTAAAGCTTTTAAAGTAGAACAACCTCTTTGCATCTTAGAACTTATAACTTAGGCATCAAATCGGTTTTTCCATTGACAACTTTCGTTTTGAGCTTCCACTTTCAAACCTCTCTTCCTTTCTGGAATTTTGTTTGCTTGAGGGCAAGCAAAAAGCATGTTTGGGGGAGTTGATATTACCATATATTCTGCATATTTTGCATGCATTTAGGATAGTTTTTCATGCATTCATCTTGCATTATAGGCTAGTTTGTTCTATTTGTTGCATTTTAGGTCCTAGGTCTCTTTGCATTCGCATTTTGCATATTTCTTGCACTTTTGCATCATTATCAGGTTGTTTGGAGCACTCTGAGTAGTGGAGGTTATTTGGACATGAGGAGGATCAAGACTAAGCTTGTGGACACTGGGAGAGCTTAACCATGCATGCAAAGGACCCGAGATCGAGTAGCGGATCGAGCAAGGCCGGTCGATCTAGACCAGAAGATCGGATGACCCAAGTCGATTCAAGAGGAAGGATCGAGACCAAGATCAAGAGAGGAGATCGAATTGGAGTACAGATGTAAATGGCGCCATGCAGAACGAGAGCCAGATCGAGACCACGACTCGATTATCCGAGGATCGAGGAAGGTGCTCGATTCGTCCAACCAGATCGACTGGGAGATCGAGCAAAGGAAGGCAATCCAACAAGAAGATCGAGTGAGCTGCTCGATCCAGAGATCGATTCCTACGGCCTTAACCGTTTTTGGCAGCTAGTGAGGGGACCAATTCAAGATGTTTGGCTATATGGGGAAAGAGGCGGCTACAATTTCTTATCCACGCTTACTTTTATCGTTTCTGCTCTTATCTTACGCAATCGCCATTGTTGAACTTATTTAAGCTTTTTCATGTTCTAAACCTTGAATCTTTTAATATTAAGCAAGTTCTTCCATAATCGCTTGTTAATAATGTTTAGTTCTTCGTTTATTGCTTTTTTAATTGGTCTTAATCATGTGTAGCGAGTAGTCCTTTTTGGGTTTTCGGGGTTGAGGTGATTCAAAGGGTTTAAGAGGTTTAAGTTTTGAGTTTTCTTTGTTCTTCATACCTTCTCTTCTAGGATCTTGGGGTCTTAAGGCTTAGAGAGTCTTGGAAAAGATCTCTATGATTCCAGGGCTGTCTTACCTTGACAGGATTTAGATATCCTAGAAAACCAGATCCTAGAGACTAATCTTTCCCCACCCAAACGCCATGGTTGTAGAGGATATTAGTTAGGTCATATATTGAAATCTATTTTCCTTGCTCTTCGATCTCATTTTCCACCAAACGCCATGGGTTTGGAGAAGAGATTGAGGAAGTGAATCATACCACATGCCATGGATGGTTCTTGCTTTGTTTTCAAGGCTTAGAGAAAGCTCACAAATGAGTAGATCTAAATATTTTCAAACCAAAGCATAAACCTTTTGCACTATTGAATATGACCCTCGACCGTAAACCCTCTTTTATCATTTTAAAACCTCTGTTCATCATTCCATCATCGTTAAGCTTGCATCTTATCCGTTAGTAGTCGTTTTGCTCTAAGTTGATAAAACGGTCTGTTTTGCTCGATTTTTAGTTGTTAATAGATTTGTTCTTTTTCTGCGCTGTTTCTTTCAGTGTTAGTTAACCCTCCTCCAGGGATTTTAAAATTGTTTTGCATTTCATTAGATCGTTGCATTTAGTTTTCTTTGATTTTACCAATAACTTTTCCCAGTTTGCTTAGATTTGCTTCATCCTTGCATTCTTAGTGTTCTTCCTGCTTCCTAGGTTGGATTGATTCCCCTTACTACTATACTAAATCTTAACTTGTGGTTTGGGCTTTGATAATACCTTTGCTTGCAAAAATCCTGTTATCACCTAAGAACAAATGTTTTCACTTAATTTGCACAAACTTGATTCATGGTTACAAGCTTAATGAATGTTAAAGAGTTGAATGATTTGGGCACTTATCTAGGTTGACATTTGAGATCATTTTAAAACATGATGTGCATGGCTAGGTTTTTAAATTATAACTGATTGTGATTTGCATCCTACACTTAGGCACTTAGACATTGATTTCACTTCTTTACGTTAGCATTTTTGGATTTAAGTGCCCACCTTTAAACCTCATTTCCTCCTTGTCTTAGTTTGTTTGCTTGAGGATAAGAAAAAGGCAAGTGTGGGGGTGTTGGTATCTACATTATTTATACAATCTTAGCATGCATTCATCACTATTTTTACTCTCTTAGCATTCATATTTTGCTTCTTCTTGTCCTATTTGCATACATTTAGGAGTTAGCGTAGTTTTAGGAGTTGTATTGCATTTTGCATACATTTGGAGTTTCATTCTGGTACTAGAAGGACTTAGGAGACGAAGTTGTGCAATGGATGTGAGCTTGGAGTGGAGCAAGGAGAAGGACAAGGTCGGATGGACCAATATCAATGATGATATGGATGTGATTTAATCGATATGGAGCATACCGAGGCGAACATCGATCACTTAATATCGATACAGCAAGAGCATGATGTACAGAAGCGGCATATCTACTAAGGTGGACCTCGATGCACCTTGATGAACCCAAACCGAGCAGTGTATCGACATCCCATATCGATACAACAAAGACAGGACAATACCGAGGTGCAGTATCGACATGAATCTGGTACGTGTGCCTTAATTAAAGGGCGATTGTATCGACCTTCACACCAAAGATAGTCAACCCGATACACTCTTGAAGCATATCATATCGACTACCGTATCGACCAGGCCATATCGATATGGTTGATATGGTCCATCCGAGTCAGCTTATTTTTGGTTTATTCTTGGTTTATTAGGGGTTTCTAAGCTTCCCTATAAATACTAAAGTTCTAAAATGGTTAGGCAACTTAGATCTTATTATTTTTCTTCTGTTCTTGCATTAAAAATCTTTCCTTTCTCAGCTTTGATTTGTAAGAACTAGTTTGATTTAGTGAATATCTGCAACTGCCTTTAATCTATTCTTGTTTATTCTGCTTTCTAATCATGTTTAACCATTATTTCTCTTTGGAATCTATGATTTTGATTATGGCTAGTGAGTAGTCTTATTTAGGGTTTTAGATGGAATATAAGAGAGGGGATTTAAGATTAGATTAGTAATGTCTTATGCTTAATATGATTGCCTTTTTCTCTATTAGATGTGCTTCACACTAGATTAGTGATACAAGAGTTTTGAGTCTCTTTCTCAATCACCCTTTGTACTAGTCAATGTAGTAAGAGTTTTATGTCAATCCAAAAGGGAAAGATTGAAACAGCAGGAATGCAGTACATTTCCTAATTCAAGTAGAACTAGAGAGAGTTAAGAAGTCTAACAACCTTGATGATCAAACAGAAATGAAGCAAACACCAAACTAAAAGTAAACAGAAAGCCAATCAACCAAAACATAAGCAAAAACAGTAAAAATTGGAAATGAACTAAAACAAAGGAAAGACAAGACTTAAGATGGGTAATAGGTGCTAACGAACTTTTAACTCAACCTAAGATTCTTACAAATTCACACAATGCTATTCCTTATGCATAGAATTCATTTATATAACTAATCCAATCTCTTGGGACTAATCTCTTTGCTAATCATCAAGTCAATAACTAATTCTCATTAGTGAAATTACAAACAGCAAGCATTAAGACAATTTATCAAAAATATATTGCCAAATCACACCCTAGATAGTCAATCTCTTGAGCTAGGACAAGCAATTCTCTTGCAAATCAGTTCAGGCATTTCATCAAGCATTTCATCAAACACTTTGTGGGCATAAAATCAGCCTAAGATCCTAATCAACTTAGGTAAGGTTAATCAGGCATTAAACACAGCAATCAAGAAAGGAAATAGAAGAGTTAACACTAAGAATCCATAGATCAAGCCTCAAATTCCCTAGACCTAACCCATCTTAAATCCCTAGGTCACTACTCACTAATCACCATCAAAACCATCAATCCAAAGAGAAAAAGTTAGCTAATCATGATTAGTAGAGATTAAACAAGAATATAAATGCAAACTGATATTAAAATAGAACATAGATTCAAACTATAAGATCAAAACAAAAAAAAAGGAAATAACTGCTGGATAGTAGCTTGATCCCAAAAATTAGGAATTTTAAGTATTTATAGGAGTCTAAGAGAAATGGCAAAATTGTAAATAAGTTGTCTTCGGTCTGGGTCAGCATCGGTTACAAGTGACCGATGTGGATGACCGATGCTCTCTTGGGTGCTTTATATTGGTCAGATGATGCCCGATGTGGATGATCGATGCGAATCTTCAACCTCTCGGCTTGGTTACATCAATCAGTCTTGACTAATGCTGGCTCTTTAAATCGGTCACAAGTGACCAATGCAGATGACTGATGTGATTCACCAGCTTCTCTTTTACTTTACATCGGTCACAAGTGACCGATGGGATTTGTGCCATGTCGATGGAACACCAGAAATCGCCTTCCTTAGCTCCTTTTGCTCCTTTTCAGCTTGGCTAACTCCTTGAACCATTCCCACACTTCCTCCTTGCTCCCAATAGCCTCTTAAGTACCTAAAATCATCCTTAATGCATAGAGAATGCAAACTACAACCTAAATGCAACCTATGTCTAAAAGGAATAAAAAATGGGACTAAAGAGAAGGAAAACATGCATAGGGAGACCAAAACATGAAATAAATGCAAACTTATATGATGGAAATGTATGACATATCAATTAGTTTTAGCCAGACTTATTTAGTATATTGCCTTTCTCTTATGGTCGATAAGTGTTTGATGAAATGATGCAATCAGTCTTTTTGAGGATTTGTTATCATCCTTACTATTGTTTCTTAGATGGCTGTAGTGGTTTCTTTCAAATTCCTATTCACCCTAATGGTCAGGAGAAAATCACTTTCACATGTCCTTATGACACTTTTGCTTATAGAAAAAATCCGAGAAAAAAGATGTGTAGAAATGGTGGAAGTATTCATACACGACTTTTTTTTAGCTGTACTTGGGCGGAGAGTAGACAAGAAGTTATATGTCATATACTATGCATGCTGCACTCAGGATGACACTCAAACTCAGTATGTTACAACAGAGAAGGAGCCTCTAGCACTGAATGAGACAAAATCATCAACTGAACCTCAAAGGATATTGAATCCTAATCTGAAAGAGGTTGTTGAAAAAGAGATCCTATATCTACTTGAAGCTGGCTTGATCTATCCTATCTTAGACAGCACAAGGGTCTCGCCAGTCCATGTGGTGCCTAAGAAAGGAGGAATCACTGTAGTAAAAAAACAAAAATGATGAGCTAATTCCCACTAGAACAATAACTGGTCATAGGATGTGCATAGACTACAGGAAACTGAATTCTGCTTGTAAGAAAGATCACTTCCCTTTGCCATTCATAGACCAAATGTTAGAAAAATTTGCAAATCATAAGTACTACTGCTTTTTAGATGGGTATAGTGGCTTCTTCCAGATTCCTATTCATCCCAATGATCAGGAAAAGACCACTTTCACATGTCTTTGTGACACTTTTCCATATTGATGAATGCCATTTGGACTGTGCAATGCCCCAACAACTTTTCAGAGGTGTATGACCTCAATTTTCTCTGATTTGCTTGAAGAGAAGGTGGAAGTATTCATGGATGACTGTAGTGTCTATGGATCTCCCTTTGGCATCTGCTTGTCCAACCTTTTTCTGGTTTTGCAGAGGTGTGAAGACACTAAGCTGGTTCTGAATTCGGAAAAATGCCACTTCATGGTTTAAGAGGGCATTGTCTTGGGACATAAGATTTCAGAGAAGGGGATAGAAGTGGACAAGGCTAAGATAGATGTGATGCTGCACTTAGAGCCTTCAAATTCAGTCAAAGGAATCATAAGCATCTTGGGTCATGCTGGTTTCTACAGGAGGTTCATCAAGGACTTCCCAAAGATAACAAGACCCTTGACAAGGCTTCTATGCCAGGATACATAATTTATCTTTGATGAAGACTGCTTACAAGCTTTCCTCACCCTCAAGGAAGCTTTAGTGAGTGCGCCTATAGTTCAAGCACCAAACTGGGTTCTCCCCTTTGAGATTATGTTTGATGCAACTGACTATGCTGTTGGAGCAGTTTTGGGTCAGAGGGTAGACAAGAAACTTCATGTTATCTACTATGCCAGTAGAACAATGGATGAAGCTCAAACAAGATATGCTACAACAGAAAAGGAGCTCCTACCAGTTTTCTTTGTATTTGAGAAGTTCAGAAGCTACTTAGTGGGGTCTAAGCTGATAGTTTACACTGATCATGCGGCACTAAGGCACATATATGCCAAGAAACACACCAAGCCAAGAATCTTTAGATGCATACTGCTCTTGCAAGAGTTTGGCATATAAATTTTGGACAAGAAGGGTACTGAAAATGTTGTTGCTGATCACCTCTCAAGGCTGAGGATTGATGACTTTTTCCCAATCAATGATGCCCTTCCAGAAGAGCAGCTGAATGCTTTGAGCATGAAGATAGCTGAGGTGAGGATATTAGAAGATAATAAGCTGCCTTGTTATGCTGACTTCGCCAACTACTTAGCATGTGGAGATGTCACAACCAAGCTTAATGCCTATCAAAATAAGTAATTCTTCAAATATGTGTCCCATTATTATTGGGATGAGCCATACCTCTACAAGAAAGGGAGTGACGGGCTGTTCAGAAGGTGCATAGCTGAAGAAGAAGTCAAAGGTATCCTTCACTACTGTCATGGTTCTACCTATAGAGGTCACTTTGCTACCTTCTAGACAGCATAAAAGGTACCCCAAACTTGTTTTTGGTGGCCAAGTCTGTTCAAGGATACCCAAGCATATATCTCATTATGTGATACATGTCAAAGGAAGGGAAGCATCTCTAAGAGAGATGAGATGCATATGAACACAATCGTTGAAGTGGATATATTCGATGTTTGAGGGATTGAATTCATGGGACCTTTCCCCTCATCATATGGGAATAAGTATATCCTTGTTACTGTGGACTATGTCTCAAAGTGAGTTGTAGCAGTGGCTAGTCATACAAATGACGCCAAGGTTGTGATGAAACTCTTAAAGACAATCATCTTCCCAAGTTTTGGTGTTCCAAGATGTGTCATCAGTGATGGAGGAAGCCACTTCATCAACAAAGTCTTTGAAAGCTTGCTAAGGAAGAATGGTGTTAATCATAAGGTTGCCACTCCTTACGACCCTCAAACAAGTGGTTAAGTGGAGGTGTCTAACAGTGAGATCAAAGCCATCCTGGAAAAAACAGTTTGTATTACAAGAAAGGATTGGTCCCACAAACTAGATGATGCCTTGTGGGCATACATGACAGCCTTCAAAACACCAATTGGTAGAACCCCCTTCTCACTCCTTTATGGCAAGGCTTGTCATCTGCTTGTGGAGCTGGAGTACAAAGCCTTGTGAACGACCAAGCAGCTGAATTTTGACATTAAGACAGCTTAAGAAAAGAGACTCATCAACTTACATGAGTTTGAGGAAAATCGCCTTGAAGCCTTTGAGGGCTCTAAGATCTATAAAGAGGGACCAGGGCTTTTCATGACAAGAGGATAAGACCCAAGGATTTCAAGGCTGGAGACAAGGTGTTGTTATTCAACTCAAGGCTGAAGTGGTTTCCAGGAAAACTCAAGTCCAAGTGGACAGGTCCTTTCAAGATCAAGGAAGTGCTTCCCTATGAGCTGTTACATTACTCATGCCAGAAGAAGGAGAGTTTACAGTGAATGGGCATAGGCTGAAGCCTTACATGGCTAGTAACACACTTGGAGATGATACAGACATTCACCTCCAAGACCGTCCACATGCCTAAGAAGAAAGAAAAGTCAAGCTTAGTGACTCAAAACAAGCACTCTTAGGAGGTGTTCTCATGTTATTCCTGTCTATATTATTCACTTTTTCATGTTTTCCTTGTTTGTTTTAGTATCTAGTAAGCACCATTAGGCATCTGGAATGAGGTCAGGAAAGAACAGCTGAGTTACATTGGAGGAAGGATTCGAAGGGCGCAATATCGAACAGTATATTGATGAGATCAAGTCGATATGACTTGTATCGATGCATATACCAGTATCGCTTGATCGATATAGTGTGCTTCCCACCTATATCGATCAGGATATCGGATCAAGCTGGAGGTCGATACATAAGAGAGGATCCTATATCGACCTGAATACCGATGTACCTATCTCAATACACCACGACATCATGCATATCGACCCACATACAGATCAAGCCAAAGTCGATACACGAGAGAACCGGAAAACATACAAGCCGAGACGAGCAGAAACACGGTGTATCGACTTGCATATAAATCTAGGACCCCGGTACAACAAGAGCATGGGTGTATTGACAAGCATATCGAGGGGAACAAAGTCAATGTGCCTTAACAAAAGGGCGACGGCGATCTCTTAGTTACGCATCAAGGCATATCGACATCTACACCGATACTCAGATCGTTACGGATCACCTAGACCAATATCGACCAATGTATCGATGTCCCTCCCAGATACCCGCCACTTCCAAAGCATATTGATTGACATATCGACATCTATTGGCCACGAAACCAACAGTATGTCTCCCCTAACTCTTCCTCCTCCATTTCTTATGCCCTGCGTTTAGTCTCTGCCTCATTTATAGTTGTTTATACCTCCTCTATGACACTTATTTCACAGGGACTGTGTAAACTACATGTGGGGGAGGGTATTTCATATGACATTTTGTTTTGTTTTCTTCTTTTCCCTTTTACACATTTGAGTCTCATGCATTCATCTATATGCATTGAGAATCCATAAAAGTTTCAAATTTTTGAAACCAAAAAGAATCATTTAGGTGCATTTACATATCTAAGATCGAGTCTAGAGGCCTTTCATGTAGATTTGCACACATTTGCATAGGGAATAGATGATAAACACTCGTTATGATGCCCATGTTTGAATTTTTTTCAAAGCCTTAGTTACTTGTTGTTTGAATGCATAGTAGTGAGTTTAAAGTTAAGCCTGCCGAGGTCTGAAGCTTGCTGTGTTTTGATTTCAACTCTATCTTATTAGAACTTTAACCTGAATTTGAATTATCTTGTTTGTGCATTGAGAGTTTTTATATGGCTACCCATATACATACTTGGATTACCTTCTTCCTTTCTCACCACTCTTGTTTATCCAAGTAGCTGATCCTCATCATTATAGGATAGTTATCCACAACTTAAACCAATCCTTGCTTCTGAACCTAAACACTATTGTGAGAGTTGTGAGGCCTTGCATTGCATCATTTTCAGTTTTTTCTTGGCAAAACGTATTGGGAATAAGGCTGGCAAGGAGAAGCTCTCTTGTAGACACCAGCGTGCATTTTGAGCTTGGTACTAGGATAGGAGATTGTGAAAAGGTAATGCTATGTGGTTTGAGCTTTAATGGTTTGCATCTTTTAAAAGAAGAAGTGTGGGGAAGATAATTAGATTATGTGGTTAAGTAAAAAGGAACAAAGCTCTAAGTGCTAAAGAAGAGAAGGGGCCAACAACAGCAAAGCTTGCCAAGGTCATCCCAAAAGGAGAGTACAGACCGAGCAATCCACCAAGGATGAAGAAGATGGCGCCCACACAACATAGAAGAGCAAGTTCCAAAAATAAGTCAACCACAGAGGCAAACGAAGAAAGAGTCTCCCCCACATATCAAGAAGAAGAAGATGGCAAGTGCATTGGGAAATGGTAGATCTAGGGATTTCACTTGGGACTTACAGTTTATTAGGTTCATCTTTGGGTAAAAAGAGGAGAAGAGAGCTTTAACTTGCATGCATAAGTGTGCTTTTACCTTAAACATTTTGACTAAGATAGAATCATTTCATTGAGTGATCCCTTGAGTATTTGAGCCTTATTTGAATAAGATCATTTTCATCTCATAACCATGTCCCTTTAACCAAATGTTTTCACTTGATTTGCACAAACTTGATCCATAGGTTACAATTAATGAATGTTGAAGAGTTGGTTGATTTGAATGCTTGTGTAGGCTAAGCCTAAGATCATTGTTTGTTAGGATGAGTATGGCTAAGGCCTTTGAAGTGGAACCAAATATATGCATCTTAGAACATATAACTTGGGAATTGAATCAATTTTTCCATTGACGTCTTTAGTTTTGAACTCCCATCTTCAAACCTCTCTATGTTACTTGTCTTTTATTGCTAGAGTACAAGCAAACAGCAAGTGTGTGTGTGTGTGTGTGGGGGGGGGGGGGGGGGGGGGGGGGGGGGGTGATATACACTATATTTATACCATTTTAGCATACATTAAGTGCTAGTTTTTAGTCCTAAAGCATGTATTTTTAACTTGTTCTTGTCCCATTTGCATCCATTTAGAACTTAGAGTAAGTTTAGAAGTTGGATAGCATATTTGGTGCATTTCGAAGATTTGGCAAGTACATTTCAGGTGTTTGGAGGCTATAAGGAGCTCTGGAAAGATCAAAAGGGTCAAGCCAAGGCAATGAAAAGAAGAATCAATGATCTAGGAGCCATCTCGAGATTTATACGGATGAAGGTTGGTCGATATGGAGGCATATCGAGGTGCATACCGAGCATGCAAGCCCGGTACAAACCATCCAAGAAATCACATCACCGAAGATCAGCCCGGATGACAAGCTTCCAATCAGATTCAGATTCAACACTCTTCATAAACGTTGTATCTCTGTGAGTCAGCTTTCTAGTGGACTTGGTCGGAGTTCGATCTTATATACGGCTGAAGAGTTATAGATCTTTTGGTGAACCCGCTACGGAGACAATGGGGCATACCAACGAGTATACCGAGCAGGCTGCTCGATACACAAGTCCAAGGGCGTATCGACTTGCATATATGATAACAGGTTTCTTATATGGATGCAAGCAGGAGGTTATCAAAACTCAAGCAACAAACATTTGTAGTATAGCAAGAGGTATCAATCCATTCCTACGGTGCAGGAAGAACAATGAGAATGCAAGGATTTAGCAAATCTAATCGAAATGGATAAATAATTGGTAAAATCTAGGAAACTAGATGCAACAATCTAATGCAATGCAAAAAAATTTAAAATCCCTGGAAGAAGGTTAAATACCACAAGTAAAACAAAAAAGATGAAAAATGCAAAGCTACTAAAAACTCAAAAATCGACCAGTGAATCGACCACAGGATCGCGCAGAATGGATCGATCTAACTAGCAACTTAAACAGAACGATTTCTGATGATCAGGAATGCAACTTTATGACAAGCAAATGATTAACAGAGATTTAAAATACTAAAAGAGAGGGTTCAGGGTCGAGGGTCATATTCAAGGGTATCAAAGATTCAAGCTTTGGTTTGAAAACATTTAGATCTACTCATTTAAGAGGTTTCTCTTGGCCTTGAAAAAAAACAAGAACCATCCATGGCATGTGATATGGTTCACTTCCTCAACCTCTTCTCCGAACCCATGGCGTTTGGTGGAAAAAGAGATTGAAGAGCAAGAAAGACAGATTTCAAATATTGACCAAACTAATCCCTAAACAACCATGGCGTACGGGAATGGAAGGATTAGCCTCTAGGATCTGGTTTTCTAGGACATCTGAATCCTGTCAGGGTAAGATAGCCTTTTGTTTATAGAGACCTTTTCCAAGGCACTCTAGGCTTTAAGATCCCAAGATCCTAGAAGAGAAGGTATGAAGAACAAAGAAAACACCAACCTTTAAATCCTTTCAACCCTTTTGAATCACCTCAACCCCAAAACCCGAAACGACTACTCACTACACATGTTTAAGATCAAAGCAAAAGCAATAAACGATAAGCTAAACATGATTAACAAACGATTAAAGGAAAAACTTGCTTAATATTAAAAGATTCAAAGGTTCAAAAACTGAAAAAGCTTAAGGTATTGCAACAATGGCGAATCGCCTAACTTAGAGAAAAAACAGAAAAGACAGAATCAAGGATGAATAAAAGTGATGGCTGCTTTTGCCAAAAATGGCTAAACCGTTAACTGGTCCCCCCTTTGCTAACCGCCAAAGGCAGCTGGATGGATATGGTTCGTCTGGGATCGACTCGGGTCACTCGATCTCTGGCACGATCTTCGTCTTGGATCGGATGGCTTTAGTCGATCTTTGAGTCGATCCTGTGATGATCGGGTTGGAGGCTCGATCTGGTTTTCGATCTGCATGGCGTCATTCACTTCCATTCTCCGGATCGATCTCCTCTCTCGATCTTGGTCTCGATCCTTCCTCTTGAATCGACTTGGTGCACTCGATCTTCTGGTCGATCTCATCTAGATCGACCTGCCTTGCTTGATCCGCTACTCGATCTCGGGTCCTTAGCATGCCAGGCTGAGTTCTCCAAGTGTCCACGAGCTTCCTCACGAGCCTCAACATGTCCATGAATCCTCCACAGCTCTAAAGTGTCCAGAAACAACCTGAATATGATGCATAATGTAAGAAACATGTGAATGCCAATGCAAAAGTGCTCTAGGACCTAAAATGGTGCAAACTAGCCTATAATGGAAGATGAATGCACGCAAAACTATCCTAAATGCATGTAAATTATGCAGAATATATGGGAATATCAATATAGACCTATACTGGTCGATACACAAGCAACATGACACATACCGAGCAGAGTAACGAGGAAGTCAGGCCGATATGCCTTAACTAAAGAGCGCTTATATCGATCTGCATACCGGGAAGAAGTACATACTGCAGGGTCGATACGAAATGTAAGAGTACAAAGGAAGGTCTTCTGTTACGATTCAGCTTCAGAAGCCTGCGTAAAGGTTTCCGAGCATCGGATTATCTTTCCATTGGAGGTTGAATCAAGTCATTATGGTTCGTGGTTCGAAAGATACGGCAATTGCAGTAACACCCTTCACAACCAGAAGGAAGCCAATATCGACCAAGACACCTCGATACACCCCCACAGAATTAAGCAATTTCTGGTTTATTCCAGGTTTTTTAAAGGCTTTTCTGAAACACCATAAATATGATAAGACCTAATTGTTGTGATGCATCTTCTTATCATCTTTTCTCTATCCTTTTAGCTTTTAGACGATAGTTTTCTCTCTAGTTTCTTCCTTGTAACATTGAATTTCTGCTTTGAATCTGCCTTAATCAATCTAAGTTTTTGTTTCTCTTCTCTCTTCTCATGATTAGCCATCTTCCTTTGCTTGGGTTCATAGCTAAAACCATGTTTAGTGAGTAGTTTGCTTAGGGTTTGAGATGGGATAGAGATAAGGAGATTTGAGGCTAGATTAGTGATTGCTTAGTGCTTAATATTATTGTTCCTTCTTATTGATTGTGTTTAATGCTAGATTAGCCTTTTCTAAGTTGATATAGATCCTAGGATTCTCTTATGCCTGCCAAGTGTTTTATGAAATTCTTGAACGAGTCAAGTAAGAGATTTTGTTATCTTAGCCTAAGGAATTATCTGTCTAAGGAGTATATTATTGGCAATATAGAATTGGATTAATTGCTTATAATGCTTGCTGATCATGTGTTTGAGTAAATAAATTTTTCTTGAATATGTGCTTAGCAAAGTAGCTAGTGTCAAGAAATTGAGTTAATTATAGCTGTTAATTATAAGCCTAGGAATAGTTTTTTGTGGGTTTAACTGGTTAGGTTAGAGGTATTTTAAGTATTAGGCCCAATTGTTTTTAGATCACTGCACACCAATTAAGAATTTTTGTAAATTATTAATAATAAAAATGTTATTTTTTAAACTAATTTTAAAAACAGTCGCTAATTATTCGTAATATAAATACAAATTTATTATTCTAATGATTCAATTAACCATTAAACATATTATTAAATAGCCGCAAAGTAGTCGTAATATTTAGCGACTATTTAGTGACTACATATTTAAGGACGAAATTTGATTGTCAAATAATCTCATTTTAGTCGCTATATTTCGCGACTAAATTGCCACTATTATTATTCGACATATATGTAGTCGCTAATTAGTCGCAAAATAGTGACTAACTAGCGACTAATAGAATTAGTGACTAAATATTAGTTACTACTTATTATAGTCGCAAATTTTATTTTTGCGACTATTTTGCAACTATTTCTGTAGACGCAACATACATGTTTTCTTGTAGTGTTCAAATCCCTAATTTTTGGGATCATTCTATTATCAATTAGTTCTTTCCTCTTTTTGTTCTTGTTTTGATTTCGTAGTTTGAATCTTTGCTACATTTTTATATAACTTTGCAATTATCTTCTTGTTTAATCTCTCAAGTCATGATTTGCTGTCCTTTTTTCTTTGAATTGATGGTTTTTATGGTGATTAGTGAGTAGTGACTTAGGGATTTTAGATGGGTTAGGTTTAGGGGATTTGATGCTTAATTTATGATGTCTTAGTGTTAATACTTTCATTTCCTTTCTTGAATAATGTGTTTAATACCTGATTAGCCTTAGCTAAGTTGATTAGGATCTTAGGCTCATTTTATTCCCACCAAGTATTTGAAGAATTGTCTGAACTGTTTTGCAAGAGAATTGCTTGTCCTAGCTCAAGATTGACTGTCTTGGGAGTAATTTGGTAATATAGGATTGATAGATTGTCTTAATGCTTGCTGTTTATTATTTCGCTAATGAGAATTAGTTATTGATATTGTAATTAGTAAAGAGATTAGTGCCAAGAGATTGGACTAGTCTTATAAATGAATTATATGCATAAGGAATATCATTGTGTGAGTTTGTAAGCATCATATGTTGAGTTGAGAGTTCTCTAGCACCAATTATCCCATCTCAAGTCTTGTCTGTCCTATGTTTTAGTTCATTTTGAATTTGCTCTGTTTTTGCTTATGTTTTTGTTGTTTTTCTTGCTCTTCACTTTTGTTTGATGTTTGCTTCAGTTCTGTTTGATCATCTAGGTTGTTAGACTTTAATTCTCTGCTTGAATTAGAAAATCTACTGCATTCCTGCTGTTTCAATCTTCCCCTTTTGGATTGACATAAAATCTTTGCTACAATGACTAGTACAAAGGGTGATTGAGAAAGAGACTCAAAACTCCTGTATAATTTTGGCGCCGTTGCCATTAGGGGGATGTTTTGTTCAGTAGGATTTGTACAGATCTTGAGATCAAGCTTTGTTATTTTCGTTTTTGGTTTTTGATTTCTCTTTTGGTCTAGAATTTCTTTTGTAGGTACCACAACACTTTCTCTCAAGTGTCTACAATTACAACTGGGGTTCAAGGTCAAGGACTTTGGGTTTGCAGCATCAGAATCAGTTGTTGAAGCATGGAGGAGCATCAATATGCTGCTGGTTTTGGGTTGCAAGGTCCACAAGTTCTTCAAGTGATCCAAGGTTTACATAGACAGCAAGGTCCACATGGTTTACAAGGAGCTTGGGTTCAAAGACCATTGAGACCTATAGGTGCTGCAGATATACCATCAAGCTATACTTCAAGGCAAGGTATTCTTCTACCTATGGAGATTCAAAACTATGAGATTATGAGCAGCTTTGTTGCTATGGTTCAAGAAAGGACGTTTTTTGGATTGCCTAACCAAAACCTTTTTGAGCACTTGGATCACTTTGAGAGGATGGTTTGAAGCTCAGACTATTCCCATTCTCTCTTGGTGATAGAGCTCAATTATGGGAAAAATCTTTAGCACAAGGCAGCATCACCATTTGGGAACAATGAAAAAGTTCTTTCTTAACGAAGTTCTTCTCTCCCTTAAGAACTGCACAATTCAGGAATGAGATCACAAACTTAAAACTGTGGTCTAATGGGAGCTTTGGAGATACTTGGGAAAGGTTTCGAGGCTTCACTCATCAATGCCCTCATCATGGCTTCCCGGAAGAAATGCTCATATCCACACTCTGTAGAGGTGTTCTCCCAAACATAAGAATGGTTATTTCTTTGGCAAAGATGTTGATGAAGGATGGCTACTAGTGCAGAACATGACGCTCAGTAATTCGGATCATGTGGATAATAAAGAACAATATGCAAAGGCAACTGAAGAGAATCTAGAAACATCAATGCATGAGATAAAGGCCATGCATGAAAATGTGGATATGTTGTTCAATGGTGCCACCAAACCAATTCCTAATGTTGCTCCACATAGCCACTACAGAGCATCAAGTCAAATCTGTTCAGATCCAAAAGGAGCAAGCAATGCAACAAGGCTATGATGTTTGTCAACAACAGTCCAATGGAGGCACTTACATTCAACACAATCAAGGTTCTTCTTCTCAAACAGTTGGCGCCAAGAACCCTCAGCTTTCACAAGATTTGGACATAGAGCAGCTTCTGCTACAAATGCAACAACTCCAATCTGCAGAACATCAAAGCAGAATGGCTGCCATTCAAAACAACATAGCTGAAGTTAAGAAAAACATGACTGCTGTGCCATTCAAACAACATAGCTGAAGTTAAGAAAAACATGACTGCTGACATCCAAAAGAGTCTTGAATCATTGAATCTGAGACTGGGCAAGCAAGAGACTCTTGCACAATAATCTTCCTCTTCATTTCTATAAGAGTGTTTCAAAGCTGTCAACTTAAGAAGTGGGAAGCAACTCCCTCCAAGAGTGGCACCTTCTACACCCAATGTTGACATTGAGGAACATGAAGAGGGGGTGGTGGTACAAGATGGTAAAGAAGCTAAAGAGGCTGAAGCGGTTGAACCTGGAAAAAGTTCAAAGAACACCAAGGCCAAAGAGGTGGTTAAAGAGAAACCAAGATAAGCACCTAAGGACTTTTTCAAAGAACCAAGATACATTCATCCACCATATCAGCCTACAATACCATTTCCTGGAAGGTTCATGAATCAGCTCATTGCTAAGTACAAATGTCTCTTTGATGAACAAATGAAGAATTTTCAGCTCACTATGCCATTGTTAGATGCTTTTGTCTTAGTTCCACCTTATCAAAAATTCTTGAAAGATGCTGTTGTTGAGAGAACAAAGGATTTGCAAGGGATGGTAGTACTAACACTCGAGTGCAGCACCATCATTCAACAACAAAGGATGACTCCTAACAAGTTCAGTGACCCATGAAGTTTTACTTTGCTTTATAGGGCCACTACTGCTTGAGAAATGCTTTTGTGGCTTAGGAGCAAGTGTAAGCCTAATGCCTTACTCTATAGCTAGGCGCCCTATGTTCACTGAATTCAAGAACAGCAGAATATTTTTGGTGTTGGCTGATAGATCAGTGAGACTCCCTAAGCGACGGCTTGAGGATGTGCCAATCAGAATAGGGAATGTGGAGATCCCAACTGACCTTGTTGTCCTAGAGATGGATGAGGAGCCTAGTGACCCTCTCATACTAGGAAGACCCTTCTTAGCCATAACAGGAGCTGTAATAGATGTCAAGAAAGGGAAGAATGAGTTGCAATTGGGTAAAGACATGTCTCTGAAATTTGACATCCAGCAGATTATACAACAGCCAACTATAGAAGGTCAAGTGTTCAAGATAGAGATCTTAGAAAGGCTGCATGATGAGCTTCAATAGGAGTTGTGTTGTGATGACAAATTCCAAGTGGCTTTGACAAAATAGCATGGGGAAGATTGTTACTTGGATAAGCAAAGCTTAGGTTATAAGCTCAGGCTAAACTCTCACAGGGTCTTGAAAGAAGAGAATTATTTGATAAAATGGAACACACAAGGAAAGAAGTGCTCTCAGTTCATGAAGCTGGTCCCCAAGCAATGAAGTTGGCGCCAAGGAGCAGAGCAGATTAGGAGAGGATTTGAGTGAGCTCAAAGCACCCAAGGTGGAGCTTAAACCTCTTCATAAAGGGCTAAGGTATGTCTTCTTTAGCGCTAACTCTAATTATCCTGTAATTGTCAATGATAACCTCAGTGATAATGAGATCCTTTCTGTTGTCAAAGTGTTAAAGAGGTTTAGGAGAGCCATTGGATATCCACTAGATGATATCCAAGGCTTTTCTCCTAATCTCTGCACTCATGGATCCATCTAGAGGATGAGACAAGAACTTATGTTCCTCCTCTATGTGAGCCAGCTCCTTCGAACCCACGACCAAGTATTCTTGTCCGTGTACTGCAGTCTGTGTCGAGCATAAATCATCTGATAGGAGTCTTCTCTTATATGTAAATGGGAATCTTCTCTTATATGTGTATGTTGTTCCTCACCCTTAGCATTTTACCAAAGTTCAACCATATATTCTTGAGAAAACCCTTTGAAACACTAAAACCAATTTGATAAAATGGAATCATCTTTGTTCCATAAGCCTTGTCCCTTAGCCAAATGACACACTTGCACTTGCATGAGCATGATTCACGGTTTGAGTTAATGAATGTTGAAAGATTTGTGATCATTATTTCTTTGAGATGAGAGTGGCTAAGTTTTTAAAGTATGGTTCCATCACTTGCGTTGTAGGATTATTAACATGGACATCATTTTGATTTGATGTTAGCGTTTTAAAGATGTGTGTTCCCATTTGAAAACCTCATCACCATACTAGAAGTTTTGTTTGCTTTAGGGCAAGAAAAAACTATGTGTGGGGTTGTTGATAGCTTGCTATATTGTAGTGTTTTAAGCTGCTTTTTTACATACTTTTCCTTATTCTTGCATCATTTCTTATCATTTTAACTCAATTTGCATCTAGAAGTAGCATGGCATGAATTTAGCTTAGGATTGCATATATGTGCATGTTTATGGTGAATGTCAGGTACTTTTCCAGGATTTGGAGCTTGGGAAGGAGACTGTAGCAGCTGACGTCCAAAGAAGAGCCACACGATGGAGTTTCGCGATTTTTGCATCTATATCGGGATGGAGAATCGAGCAAAGCACCCGTGGAGCATGCCCGATATGAACCGGGTTCCGTGGAGAAGAATAATTGGACGTGGACTTGAAGACGATGGTCTACATCAGGATGGTGTGTCGAGCAGAGAAGGCTGTACACACCGATTTGGCGATACAAGAAGTATCGGGTCCAATCATCGACGGTCTACATCAGGATGGTGTGTCTTGCCTAGTGAAGCCCAAAACCCACTTCATAACGAGAACACAACTAGGAAGGCGACCCGCAGCATGGAAGGTCTGCATCAAGATAGAGCATCAAAGAGAACATATGTCTGTACTGCCCAATGCGTCATTTCTCGGGGTTGACCAAACCTTATCTTTAACCGGATCTAATTTTTTAGGTTTTCCCCACTTTTTGGGTCTTTAGTATTTGAAGGAAGGAGACAAACATTTTTGAGGGATCCGAACATTATTCTATCTTATCCTTTCTTCCTAGTTCACCAATTTTCTCTTGAGAACTTTTGTAAACCTCTTGATTTTTTCTAGTAATTCTTGTATTTATGTTTTAGATCTTGCTTCTTGTTCTTGATTTCTTGCACCTTGGAAGTTTAGCTTATTTCTTTCTTTCATTTTCGCATCTTCTCTCATCTAACCATGTTTAACTCAAACCCAATGAGTTTAAACATGACTAGTAAGTAATCTACCGAAGATTTGAGGTTGTAAGTAGGAAACATAGTTATTAAGGATTGATTAAAGGTGTTTAAACTTGCTTATTGCTAATCTCCATTTTCTCTTTCTCTTGCAAAGCTGTTAACGACTAAAAAGTATCTCCTTTTTAGAGGAATATCATATGTTGATGTAGATGATTCGCTTGAGAGCTTTATGTCTTGTTTCTTCACATGATTCGCTTATTTTTAGAGGAATATTCATAAGTTTTGCTTGATGGCTTGATAATTTACATTAAAGAACCCCCCTTGCTTGAAACTCGATGTATTGCTTTTGTGTGCTTAGGTTTTGCAAATAATGTGTTAAAAGTAATGTTCTTCTATTGTTGAGTTGCTGCTTAGGTCCCTAAAAAATCTTAGCCGATGATAGGTTGACTAGAATCATTGCTTAAATGAGGGAGCTTCACTTTGACTAGTGCTTCTTTTAGACAACTAAGGTTCTTTGCTTTATGATCAAGCTTAGTGGATACACCATCAAAAGTGGGTTTGACACACTAGATTTATTAAAATGAATTTGACTTAAACACCATGAGCTGATTCTCTATAGAAACCTCATCTAAGGTTTGTAATATTGTGAAATGCTTGCTCGAATGCTTGTTTGATTGCCTTTGCTTTAAAAATCCCTTAATCACTCTTTGACTCCTTGACCATTATTGCTTAGGATCTTGAGTCTTGCCTTTAAAATTATAGTTTCAATTAGTCTATATTTTAGTTGTTGTTGTTTACTTGCTTTAAATTATCATCTTGCTTTATTTGAATCATTTGCTTGCTTAGCACTCTTTCTATATTTAAATCGCTTGCATCATTAGATTGTTAGTTTGGTTTCTTCACTTAAAACCCCAATCCTTGCTTACCTTTGTTGATAGACTGCATCTCAATACTCCCACATTGGATTGACAACTCTCTATACTGCAAGTGATTAGAAGTGGAACTGTTCTTTGACTTTCAAAAGTCATCTCTTCACCAGTACATGTATCCTTCGGGATTAGCCATTCATGCAAAGGTAGGAGGTGTTAGTTTGATATTATGGTGATTGTCTCTAGGGTTTACCTCCCGGTCATGGTGTTTTCTAAAGAGGATCTTGCCTCGTCTGCCCTCGTCGTATAAAGGGGTCAAGGTCATCTGATTAAGGTCATGTACGCCATTCTTTGGCTCCACTTATGGTACCAGGGCTCCACGAATGGCAGCCCTCCTTAGTTGCGTCTGTATGTGCTCTATCCGAGCAACAAACTTTTGATGCATAGTACCAATTTGTTGAATCATGTTCCTCATCTCTTCTCTCATGGCGACCATCAGTTGGGCCATCTCGCCTTAGGAACTGCTTCTCCATCCATCACTTTGTTTTTGAATTAGTACCCTTGCAACACTCAGCAAACAAGTCACGATACCAATAAAAACAACAGGCTAAACCTTAAATAATAAAGGTTACTAATTTGTCTAGCAATCAAACAATATAGTTAAATGAAACAAGTCTAGCAACAATTATTACTTAACACTCAAACTCAAACACATTGAGACATATAACTTTTTATGGGTTTTATAGATTAATAAAAGACAAAAACTAAACAACTTAATCAATATAAGCAAAGCAGACAAATCAGATCTATTCTTGTAAGGTTATCTTTTTATGAAAACTAAAACAACAACAATAAGTGCAACAAGCAAACTATTTTTATGGGTTTTTGAAATGATAAAAGAGAATAAACAAAGCACAAGGCAAAAGAAAATCAAATAGTAATGGATCTAAATGATAGAAGGATAGAAAGAACAAAAGGTAGAACCTTCGGCTCTAATACCAAATTATATAAGACTAGGTTAAGTAACTTATATGATGCGGAAAGGGTGGTTTGATTGGGACAATACGCTGGCCTTGACTCTCTCTTCTATTGGCCGAGTGATGAAAATGGTAGAACAAGTCTCATGGAACAAGGCTTGAGCCAAGGTGGGACCTATCAAGCTGGCTATGACGCTCTCTCTTAAGGGATCGATGAATGGACAAGAGAAGTGGATAGATGGCACCACAAAGAGTATGAACAGTTCTCTGATACAGCAAAACTCGGATATTGGTGAATCACACACGCAAGAACACAAGCAAAATTCACAAACGCAAGCGGTGGCTTGAGCTTTGAAGAAAGTTCAGTCTTTATGGATAATCAAAAGGTAACCAAAGATACAACGCTGCAGGGGACCTTTATAAACAGCTCGTCAGCTAGCCCTAGGGCCAAAAGTAATAAAAAACGACATAAGCGAAAAATTACAAAGAAGCAAAACACAACAAAGGCAAAACTGCAAAAGAAGGAAAGTTCAATTAACTATTTAAAAAGAAAATAAAACTAAGCTGACTTTCTTGGAACCTTAAGGGCTCGAACTGGTGGTTACTTAGCGTGTTTTTGAGATTAAGAACCATTGGGACAAGCCATACTACCTGCATAAACTGTATAAATTGAAAATATCTGTTTTTGGTGCGTATACAGCTTGGTTGGCGAGTTGATGCTTATGTCTGATCCTGATCTTGTTTGGCCAAGTTTCTTGAAGCTCTCTTATTCTTGATGTCCTTTGAAGTCGAGTTGGTAAGTGTCTTCAAGATTTCCTCTACTATCTTGGCTTGAAACGTCTTCAAGCTCCATTAGTGTTCTCTCGGTTCCTCTTTTTGAATTGGGTGTATCTTGTTGCTCAGTTACGGTATTGGCGAGATTCTGGCTGTTTTAAGTGCTATTTCCTGTCAAATAAATGGGCATACCTTGGTTTGTATTTGGCTGTCTTCCTTGAGGCTCATCTTAGCAAAATCCTCAGCAATGACTATTTCGGGTGCAATAGTGCTCTTTTGGAGGTTGAACGTAGCCCCAAGGTTCATGTTAATCAAAAGGGGTTGCTATTGCCTTATTAAACCCTCCTCTAGCCTCCTAGTCTTAGAGCGTGTCATTGGTGAGCCATTGACTAGGGGTATGGTCTCTTGACTCGGCTCCTTTCTATCCGGTCCTCATCAAAATCATTGCTGACTCCATAAGCCTTGATGTTTGTCACCAGATCCTCAAACTTCTCTATATGGTCCATAGGATGCTCATGAGGAAGACCATGGGATACATGCTGGCCTATAAGAGTGTAGTATTGATACAAGGGTTTTGCACCTCTTATGTCAATCACCCATTGTACTAGTCATTGTAGCATTAGGTTTTAATGTCAATCCAATTGAGTTTAGTTGAAAACAGAAGAGCTAAGAGTGAAATCTCTAAGTCAAGAAAGCAGGAAAAGGATTTTGTTGCCTTAGCAACTGTTCTAACACCCTAGTGAGGTGAACCAACAAAGAAAGTGAAAACAAAAGCACACTAAGCAGATTTAAGCAAGAAAAACAGAGCAAAACAAAGCAAATCTGAGATTTAAATAATAGAAAAGCAAGTTCCAAGATGTGGTTATTGATCTTGGGGAATCTAGACATTGACTAAGGCTGTTTCAAACTACATTGATGAAGCAAATAAGCAAGCAATGGTGATTCCTAGACATAGAGTTCACAATCAAGCAAGCTAGATCCAGTCTCTTGGCAAATAGCCCTTTGCTAAACATCTTAACAAGATCTAACTCTCATTAGTGCTAATTCATCAAGCAAGCAATACTAAACAACTCTATTCAAGTCAAGATGCTCCTCAAACAGTCAATCTCTTAAGCCAAGGCCATCAAATCCTCTATTAAACAAGATCAGCATTTCATCAAACACTTGGTGGGCATAAGAGAAAGCTAACAACCTAGATAAGTGTGATCAAGACAAATCTAGCATTAATAACATATTAATAGAGAGGAACCCATAAACTAAAG
Source organism: Thlaspi arvense (assembly GCA_911865555.2). Taxonomy (NCBI): domain Eukaryota; kingdom Viridiplantae; phylum Streptophyta; class Magnoliopsida; order Brassicales; family Brassicaceae; genus Thlaspi; species Thlaspi arvense. The sequence continues at coordinate 14,715,295 of OU466861.1, forward strand.
CACTAAACAAGCCCTAATCAAGTCTTAAATTCCCCTAATCTACCACATCAAGAAACTCTAAGCAAACTACTCACTCATACTCATGTTTAACACCAAATCACAAAGGAAAATGATGTTAATCACGATTAGAAGAGAGAATAAATAAAGATTATAGGCAAATACTCAAGTATATTAAATAAAGCAAATGATTTGTCTTACAAACTTTAAAGAAAATGCTTAAGAACAGTTAATTGACAAGACTTTTCGAAAATCTGGAAAAAGAGGCTATTTATAGCCTAGAGAAGGAAGCCCTAGACTAATGGAAAAAGTGAAAATAAAAACAGGTTCGGACTGGGTTTACATCAGTCAGTTACAACAGTCATCTGTGGTCGATGTAAATCCCATCGGTCTGGCAGTGATCGATGCTGGTGACCGAAATTTATCCGATGTGTTTATGTCGATCACTCCTGACTGATGCTGGTGATCGATGTGCTTACATCGGTCACCCAATCACCGATGTTGGTAACCGAAAATCTGGTATCAGTCACCCCTTGACTGATGTTCACTGTGCTATGACCGATAACCTTTGCAGAGATTGTATGCTTTGATCCTTCTTTCTTTCTTTGATCCAGCTAGCATCATGAATAATCCCCAAAGCTCCTCCAAGCTCCTTATAGCTCCTTATAGCTCCAAAATCACCTAAAAACATCCAAAATGAAAGAAAAGTGCAAACTATACCCTAAATACAACCTAAGTCTAAAAGGAGAAGAAAATGGGGTAAAAACTAAGGGAAAACATGCAAAAGAGAACCAAAACCTGTACTAAATGCAGTCCTAAATGGTGTAAATACAAGAGATATCAACACCCCCACACTTGCCTTTTGCTTGTCCTCAAGCAATTAAGAACAAATGGGAGAGTGAGGTTTGAAAGTGGGCATTCAGATTCCAAAAGTGCATAGGTAAAGAGATGGTATCAATGCTTAAGTGCCTAGTTGTAGGATGCAAACATAATCAGATATACTTTAAAGAACCTAGCCATGCTCATCATGTTTCAAAATGATCTCAAATCTCAACTTAGGCAAATGCTCAAATCAACCAACTCTTTAACATTCAATTAAGATCAGAACATGAATCATGCTTATGCAAATCAAGTGAAGACATTTGGTTGAAAGGGTATGGTCATGAGATGAAAATGATCTCATTTTTTAGCAAACGGTTATTAAACAAAAGGGATCACTCAATGAAAAGGACTTCATCTTAGGCAAAATGCTAAAGGTAAAAGCACACTTATGCATGGAAATCAAAGCTCCCTTCTACCCAAAGATGAATCCTAAGTAGTTCTATACTCCAAAAGTGAACCCCCTATGTCTACCCTTTCCTAAACTCTTCCCTTTACCCTTCTTCATGGCTGGGGAAACTCCTTCTTTTTGCTTGTGTGGTTGCTTCTTTTTGGTTGGGACTTGCTCTTCTTTGTTGTATTGACACCTTCATCACCTTTGGTGGATTGCTCTTGGTCTGATTTTTCTTCTTTAGACCTTTCTGAGCTTTGTTGCTGGTGCCTCGCTTCTGTGTACTTAGAGCTTTGTCTTCCCTCTTCTTAACCACAATTCTAGACTGTTTCCCCTTTTCTACCATTTCAGATCTTCTCCTTTTCTTTCAAAACATATATACATGAAGTTCAAACCACTTATACTACCCATTTAAACCCCAAAACTCCTATCCTAGAATCAAGCTCAAGATGCAAGCTGATATCTACAAGTGACCTAATCATTGCCAGCCTTATTCCTAACACTTTTTGCCAAGACAAAATCGAAAATGCAGTGTAAAGGCCTCACAGCTCTCACAATAGTGTTTAGGCTCAAAAGGAGGTTTTGGTTAAGGGTGAGGATCTAACTGTCCCATAAGTATGAGGATCAGCTATTTGGATCAACAAGAGTGGTAGAAAGGAGAAAGATGATCCAAATATGTATATGGTAGCCATGAATTTACTTTTCAATGCATAAGACATGATAATTAAAAGTCGAAATTAAAGTTTAAGTTGATAGAGTTGATTTTCAGAGAACAAATGCTTTCAGAATGATATGAGAAGTCCAAATCTAGCAATCTAAGAATGGTTCAGCCTTAACTTATAGCAATCATATGATGCATCAAACAACAAAGCACTTAAACACTGAAATCATCTCTAAACACTAACCACTTTACAAGGAAAATTCATCATAATGCCCTATTCAAATGCAATGCAACCTATATGTCAACACTAGACTCAATCTTAGAAGGATGAAATGCAACTACATGCTTTCTTTTTGGTTTGCAAAAATGCAAAATTTTTCAAATTTTTCGATTTCTTTTGTGTTTTTCTATGCCTTACATGAATGCATGATATGCATGAGACTCAAAGTAAAAAGGAAAAGAAAAACTAAGAAAACAGAACACAAAGTCAAACCCAAATCTCTCCCCCATAATTAAATTACACAGTCTCTTATGTAATGAAAGGAATGAGAGAGAGAAGCACAAAACATAATATAAAACTAAAAAGATGCAATGGTATAAACAGTGGAGAGGATGTGGTACTTGGTTTAGTGGTAGGAGTGGTGGGATGATCCTGAGGTCTGAGGAGACTTGCTAGCTCTCCTCTTGTTTCTCCTCTCATAAACTTTTATGGAATGCTCTGCTTCTTAAGGTGGTTGAACCCAGCTTGACCATAACTGCTCTGCTTGAGAAGAGTTCACTTGTTGACCCCATTGCCATGTCTCCTGAACTGAAGAGGGAGTGGGAGTTGGTTCCCAAGCTGATGGTACATGGGTACTTGGCTCATAAGATGAAGCTCTTGGTTGTGCCCATGTCCCCCATTGATCACTTGGCTATGCATGGAAAGAGTGTCTTCCATGGGGGTTCCAAACAGCTTCCTCCTCTTCAGTTGGCTCATATTGTTCTAGATGCTCTTTGTGGTTAGGAGTGTGCTCATGAGTATGGCTCTGGTGGGAAGTTCTTGCTGATGTTGCTTGGTCTTTCTTGAAAGTCCCCCTAACCATTTTCATCAACCCCTTAATGGCTTTGTCTTGCCATTTACACCATTTCTGGAGAGCATTGATGTGCTCATGAGCTACCTTCAAAGAGCCTCCTTGGTTGGGTGATTCATAGGGTTTGAAGTGCAACTGCCTTGAGCTGTAGCTCAAAACTTCTTCTTCTTCAAGCTCATCTTCTTCATAGCTTCTTCCTTGGCCTTCAGCGCCAACAGTAGCATTCCATTGGTGATCTTCTTCTTCTTCTCTAATCTCTTCAGTGTTTCCTTCCTCACTGTCTTCTTCTCTCTCTCCAGGGGTAGGGCCGCCTGTGTAGAGCTGATCAACACTTGGATTGAAGCTGATATTGCTCCTCTTGGTGAAAGAGGTGAGCCTTGGATTAGGGAGAAGGACTTTTGCTGGTGTAATCAAGCCCTTGATGAAGGTGTATACATGCTTTCCACCAGTGCTTTTTTCAAGGAAGTGGCTTCTCTTGAGATAGGTTATATCCAGCCATTGTGGCTCAAGGGCATCATATTCATATCCCTCAAGGTCTACTCCACTAGCCAGAAGAACAGCTGTCACGATTCCCCCAATGTGGAGCTGTGGGCTTCTCCCATTTTTCACCTTGCTCAGAACCCAGCCTTAGTAGTAGAAGAGCTGCTCCATCAGCATAGACACATAGCATGGATATTTTTCTGGCGCCTTGAGAGGGCTACCATCACTGGTGGTGCCTACAATACCATACACTCCCTGGTATATCAGGTCTATTTCCCTTCCTGTGAGATATGTTGTCTCCTTCCTTGCAAAGAACGTGTTTGAAAGTGCCTTGTGAGCATATCTCATAGCTGGATGCTTCAGGTGCTGATTCCTTGTTGTTCCATGCATGAATTGTCCAGCCCCAATAGCTTCCCATTGATTGGCGTGCTTCCTCCTGGAGATGTCGAAAGTGCTCTGCTTATTGGGGCGGGACCTTAGATGAAGAACTTTAGCGATAGTCAGGAAGGTGGAGGTGAACTTCTGATTGCCAATTTCGAAAGAGAACCACCCATCTCTATTAGGAAGCTCACTGTCTTCATACTAGACCACTTGGAGAGTGGAGAGAAACTGGTAAGTGAGTTGCCGATATGAAGGGATTGGTGTTGTTATGAGGCTTTCAAGTTCCATATTCCCAAACACCTTCTTGCAGTCCATGTAGATCCCTAGTGCTTTTATTGTACTAGCACAAAGGTATCTTGTTGGCTTGAAGGTGCATTGGTTGAAAGCCTCCCTGAGTTTTCTAGCCCTTGGCTCACGGCAGCGGACTTCTTCCTCCACAGTTGTATCCTTCCTTTTCTGGTTGGCGCCTTTATCCGCAACTGGTCTCTTTCCAGCAGCTTTTGATGGGTGCTCAGCAGCAGCGCCTTTCCCCTTGTCCTTGGTCGCTCTTGGTGGGGTAGTTGCTCCTTCCTAAGGTACTTTTCCCTTTTTCCCAGCAGCTATGTTTGTTCTTCCCATGGTACATTCAAAAGCAGATCTTGAAAACAGGGTAAGTGAAAGAACAAAAGCTGAAGAACCTAATAACTAAAAGCTTTAAAAGAAAACTCTCTAGGCTAAGAAAAGTCTAACAAGTATTAACAACAATATTAAACTTCTACAAAGCATGGGGAAATCAAAAGCTAGCAGTTAGATAAGCTAGTATGCACAAAAGATAAATAGTTTTGCATGAGAATCTAGCAAAATGGTTCTTAGGCAAAAAGAGACGATAACCTTGCAAAGGAATAAAAATAAGCAAGTGATGTGATAAATGAACATTAAGCAAAGTTTCAACATCTAACTTGCTTATCCTAAGCAATTCGACATTGCAAAGTCAAAGCACAGCACTTAAAACTAATCAACACTTGCTCTTAAAAACATAGACTAAGCGATTATGAACACATGCAAAGTATAAGAGCAAAGGAATGATAGTTTAGGAAGCAAACCTTTTTGGAACCTCTGAGCACTTAGAGAAAGCAATAAAAGAGAGAGAGAACTAGTAGTTTCGTGCTTTAGGTGAGAAGAGGAGTGAGCTGAAGTGTGAAGCGAAGTGAAGAAGTTGTTGGTTTAAATAGAGAGAAGGAGAGGAAACCAAAGGAATCAAAAGAGTGGGGGACATAAACAAAAATGCTCAGAAGCTATGAAAGAGGTCAGGAAGGATCCAATGTTAAAATTTGAACTCCCTTGGCTCCAAAGCAAAGGAAGGAATTTTTTTTTTTTTGAAAGTTGAAGTACTTACCTCGAGTGGAACATCGGTCACAAATGACTGTTGTTACTGATCGAAAAGTCAGTATCAGTCATAGGTGGTAGATGTTAGTGACCGATGTGCTTCCTGGGGACAACATCGGTCACCACATGATCGATGTACTCGACCGAAATCCATCCGACATGTTTATGTCGGTCTATTTATGACCGATGTTAGAGACCGATATGTTTCCTAAGAATCACATTGATCACTAACTGATCGATACACTTGACCGAAATTCATCCGGTGGGTTTACATCGATCAAGCTTGACCGATGTGGATGACCGAAATGTGTCCCTCTTTCAAACTTCCTTCTATATCGATCACAAGTGACCGATGTGTTGACTGGTGTAAACTGGCTCCACTGACATCGATCAAACATGACCGAAAAGTGTGTATCGGTCTTGTCATGACCGATAGAGTTGATCGATATCAGCCAGAAAACACATGTTCTTTGTCCCATTCAGACTTTCTCAACCCCCAATTCGAACTCCTGATTATATACACTATAACAAAGCATTAAAGATAAACTAGAAAGCATAATATATACAAAAGGATACCATGGGACTACCTCCCAACTGTGCTTGTTTAAAGTCATTAAGCTTGACTTTGATTACCTCTTTGGTTGAGGTGAGGAGAAGGAGACTTGGAACTCCTTGGTGTCATCTTGCTCTCTTGACCTTGGTGGTGACTCCATTCACCTTGACCTTGGCAAAAGGTGTAGTATTCCCCTCTTGCTGAAGCTTGAAGCAGAACTCTCCCTTCTTAGAGACACTTGGTTGCAAAACCACTTCTCCCTTCTTGTAACCAACCACTTCAAGGACCTCCTTTTCGGTGGTGTCTTCAAACAACTTGAAAAGCAGCAGCCATCAAAACACTCTCCTTGGTAGCCTACAAACTCTGGCCAATACTTACCAAGCTGCTTCAGCTTCTTGATGTCCATTGAGAATGCTTGCTCATTCTCCAGCTTATTACCCTTGGAGTCAAACCTTAGAACCTTCTTCTTGGTCAGTTTCAGCTCAGTTGTGTATTCCTTGGCATCAAACACTTCTCCAGCTGAGGCTAGGAAAGGTCTTCCTAGAATGATAGCATTCTTTATATGGCCTTCCACATGAAGCACAAGGAAATCAGTGGGGATGGTTACCCCTTCAATCATCATTGGTACATCCTTGAGACTCCCAAGTGGTTTCTTCACTGTCCCATCAGCTATAGTAAGGGACACATTACTCTTTTGAAGTTGAGTGTAGCCCAGAGCTTTAGCAGTAGAGGATGGGAGAAGGTTGATACTTGCTCCAAGGTCACAAACAGCTTTTGAAAGTCAGCCCCTTAAGCTCACATGGGAGAGTAAAACATCCTGGATCTCCAAGTTTCTTGATAGTGAGCTCCTTAACCTCAGGTGTTCCAGCCTTCACCCTTAGCTTCTCACGTTCTTCTTAGCCATTCAAATCTCTCAATTCCATCTGAACCGCATATATGGTTTCATATTTTTGAACTAGCGGTTCCTTGAACCTTCCTGGAAAAGGGATGGTTGGTTGATAGACATGAAGAGTAGCAGTTTGAGGTTTCTCCTTATAATCAGCAGCTTCCACCAAGTAGTCCTTTATGTTATCAAAAACTTCATATGGCGCCCACCACTCTTCATCATCTGAGTCTTCCCCATCTCCAAAGTGTCCTTTTCTACAGGTCCTTGGTCATTTTCAATTTCTAAGAACTCCTCCCTCCCACCACCCACCCACCCACCCCCCCACTTAGAGGTTCAGTGTCCTCAGTGAACAAGTAGAGGAACTCTTCAATGATAGCCTCCTCTTCAGCTGAGAAGCTTTCTTCTTCAATGACAATAGCATTGCAGAACTCCTTTGGGTTAGCTTCTGGTTTTCCAGGAAATTGTCCTTGTGGCATGGGACCAGCTATGCCTTTGTTGTTCTGTAGTGTTTTGACTCTTGCAGCCAATCCATCAAACTTGTTGGTGAACTCTACATGCACTGAATCAATTTTGTTGTGGATCTCTGCAAATTTCTTGTTCATTTCCAAGGTTGTGGTGATTTGAGTGTTGATCATTTGTTGCATGAAGGTCTTGAGTTCAGTGTCTTGAGAGGTAAAGGAAGCTTGTCCTTGGGCTTGTGTATTGAATCCTGGATGGTTGTAGGGTGCTCTAGGCTGGTAGTTGTTGTTCCTTTACTGGAAACCTTGATTGTTGTAGGGAACAAATGGTCTTGGGGCAGCTTGCTGTTGCTGGTGAGGGTAAACCTGATCTTGTGGGTTGGCAACATTGTTGCTCCTGTAAGACAAGTTGGGGTTTGTTCTGTAGTTTCCATAATTGTTGTAACCACCTTGGTTTCCCAAATAATTCATCTCCTCAACTTGGCATTGTTCCTTATCATCAAGCTGAACCATGTCTCCCACAAAGTGAACCTCTTTCCTTTCCTTTACCAACAGGTCTAGCTGCTCATGTAGAGACTTGATTTCATTCCTGCTAGACTATAACTCATCCTTTGCACTCCTTGGTGCTTTGTCAAACTCCTCATTGTAGTTTCCATCAGACTGAGCCAAGTTCTCTACTAACTCCAAGCCTTCATCGACATCTTTTGACAGGCAGTTCCCATTTGATGCAGTGTCCATAAGCATTCTTATCTTTGGCAAGCCTCCTCTGAAGAGAGTGGATAGCAAAGAGGCTTGTGAGAAGCCATGATGAGGGCATTGCAGTGTGTATCCCTTGAATCTCTCCCAGGCTTCTCCAAAGCTTTCATTTTTCCTTTGTGCAAACCCTGAAATCTCATTCCTTATTCTAGCAGTTCTTGAAGTAGAGAAGAAATTTGCCAAAAAGGCTTTCTTGCACTCATCCCAGCTGGTGATACTTCCTTGGGGCAGGTTCTTCTCCCATTGGTGTGCTTTGTCTCCAAGTGAGAAGGGAAACAACCTGAGCTTGAAGCCATCTTCACTCACTCCATTTATCTTTGTTAGTGAGCACAGCCTATCAAAATTTTCCAGATGATCTAGAGGGTCTTCAAGTGGTAACCCATGGAATTCGCTGCTCTGAACCATTGAAATCAATCCAGACTTGATTTCAAAGTTGTTGTTTTGGACTGCTGGTGGAATGATGCCTGTCATGTTGTTGTAGGCATTTGGTGCATCACCAGCGCCAATAGGTCTAACTGCTCTTGGAGCTTGTGCAGCGCCTCTTGGACCTTGCTCACCCTGTAAGCCTTGAACACCTTGATGTCCTTGTATACCCTGAGCGCCTGTAGCTCCTTAAGGACCCTGGAATCTGATGTCATCCATGACTTGTTCCTGATTGTTCATCCCAAGCCTTTGCAGGTGTTGCTGCGTTTCTTGCTGTCTCCTTTCTCTCTGTCCCCTATCCAGCAGATTGATGTTGTCTATAAAGTCCACAAGATTGCTTGAACCTCTGGATCTCATGTTCATATACCTGAAAGACAGAAATGAGAGTCAAAGGATATTAGTAACCAAAGAATACTAGAAGCTTGATCTTAAAGATTCTACAAACTCTAATGATTCAAACATAAATACCAAATGGTAACAACGCCTTATTGATACAAGGGTTTTGCACCTCTTATGTCAATCACCCATTGTACTAGTCATTGTAGCATTGGGTTTTAATGTCAATCCAATTGGGTTTAGTTGAAAACAGAAGGGCTAAGAGTGAAATCTCTAAGTTAAGCAAGCATGAAAAGGTTTTTGTTGCCTAAGGAACTGTTCTAACACCCTAGTGAGGTCAACCAACAAAGAAAGTGAAAAAAAGCAAACTAAGCAGATTTAAGCAAGAAAAATAGAGCAAATCCGATATTTAAATACGAGAAAAGCAAGTTCCTAGATGTGGTTATTGACCTTGGGGAATTTAGACATTGACTAGGGCTGTTTCAAACTACACTGATCAAGCAAATAAGCAAGCAATGATGAATCCTAGACATAGAGTTCATAATCAGGCAAGCTAGATCCAATCTCTTGGCAAATAGCCCTTTGCTAAACATCTTAACAAGATCTAACTCTCATTAGTGCTAAAACATGAAGCAAGCAATACCAAACAACTCTATTCAAGTCAGGATGCTCCTAAAAAAGTCAATCTCTTGTCCCAAGGCCAGCAAATCCTCTATTAAACAAGATCAGTATTTCATCAAACACTTGGTGGGTATAAGAGAAAGCTAACAACCTAGATAAGAGTGATCAAGAAAAATATAGCATTAATAACAGATTAATAGAGAGGAACCCATAAACTGAAACACTAAACAAGCCCTAATCAAGTCATAAATTTCTCAAATCTACCACATCTAGAAACTCTAAGAAAACTACTTACTCATACTCATGTTTAACACGAAATCACAAAGGAAAATGATGTTAATCATGATTATAAGAGGGAATAAAGTAAGATTAAAGGTAAATACTCAAATATATAAAATAAAACAAATGATTTATCTTACAAACTTAAAGAAAATGCTTAAGAACAGTAAATTTACAAGACTTTTCGAAAATCTTGAAAAAGAGGCTATTTATAGCCTAGAGAAGGAAGCTCAAGAGTAATGGCAAAAGTGTAAATAAAAACAGGTTCGGACTGGGTTTACATCGGTCAGTTACAACAGTCATTTGCGGTCGATGTAAATCCCATCGGTCTGGCAGTGATCGATGCTGGTAACCAAAATTGATCTGCTGTGTTTATGTCGATCACTCCTGACCGGTGCTAGTGATCGATATGCTTACATCGGTCACCCCATGACCGATGTTGGTGACCAAAAATCTGGTATCGGTCACCCCTTGACCGATGTTCACCGTGCTATGACCGAAAACCTTTGCAGAGATTGTCTGCTTTGATCCTTATGGCTCCCTTTGATCCAGCTAGCATCCTGAATCATCGCCAAAGCTCCTCCACGCTCCTTATAGCTCCAAAAGCACCTAAAAACATCCAAAATGCAAGAAAAAAGCAAACTATACCCTAAATGCAACCTAAGTCTAAAAGGAGAAGAAAATGGGGCAAAAACTAAGGGAAAACATGCAAAAGAGAATCAAAACATGTACTAAATGCAGTCCTAAATAGTGTAAATACAAGAGATATCAAGTATGCAAGCTTCATCTCAAAATCATTCCTCTGAAAAGCAGGAGGGCGAACTATAGCTCTATTTGCATAGAATTGGTCTGGTCTGTTGTAATCTCCCAAAGTGCTGAAAAAACGCCCAACAACATTTCCTGTGCCTGTAGACGGCTGACTCTGTATTGGTAACACCGCTTGTTAAACAATCACAGCCCTATCAACATGTAACCTCTGTCCTTAAGGGTTGTGCCTGTTTCCCTCTGCGTCATGTAGCAGACCTTCTTCATCACGAATCAGCACCAGGGGAGCAACCATCTTAACAGATTTATTTTCCTTCCTGTTTGTTCGCTCGAAACGTGCTAGTTTCTGGTTGTCCAAGTTCATCAGGTTCTGGTACTGCGATTAGGCATGCACCTCAAACAGAAAAGAAATTTTAGTAACAAAAATGAAAATTAAAACTTAGAGAAAATTCGAAAACTGAAATCTAAAGGTAACTATTATGTCCACGGCAACGGCACCAAAAATATTATAGGTTCTTGTAAAACTACTGCAAGTGCACATCAAAGCAGTTCTAGTATAGAGGATATCGAAATTCCAAGAGATTTAAAGAACCCTCATAACATACATAAAAGCAGTTGGGACATTCGGATTCTCGTACGCAAATTCCAAGGTGGCAGGGAAGTCAATTGTCACTTCGGGAAAGGTTGGGCACTCCATCCGTGACAAACACCGTAGCCCCATCTTCTGGAGGAGTTCATCAAAATCTCCCAATATCCCCATCTTAGACAGCAATCCTCTGTCCGCTAACTTAGTTGGCTCGAACCAAAGCCTTTCCAACCGCTTTTTGTCTCATTTCTCATCCTTACACCAGCGAACACTCTCCTGAACAGCCACTTCTTGATTTTCTCCCTCTTGTGTTGTCTCCTCTCTTATTCTCTTGGGAGCCATGGTGTCTGAAACAAGATTCTCAAGCAAGAGAATAAGCAAATCGGCGATTGTAGAGAGATAGAGAGAAGCAAGAAAGAAAACTTATAACTAATATCCTAGAATTTTGGGGGATTTATAAAAATCATTGCAAGATAATAGAGAATCATATCTAGAGATATAGTGATATGTAAAATTTTTCCTATCATCAAGCTAGTTTTTAAAAAATTCAAACCACCCTAGCATCTAAAACAATCAAAGCTAATAAAAAGGGATTTTCTTGAAGATTTTCTTGAAGACTCGAAAATACCTTTGCAATAATTGAAAAGGAATACTGTTAGCCTTTAGAAAACAAAGAACTCACACTCTCTTTTGCTTAGCAATTCGTGAAAACAGAAATGAGAGAGTGTGAGAATAGTTGAAAATATCTAAAGGCTAACAAAACACAAAACCATGGGTAAAAGAAGTGGTTTCTGACATAAAGCTTGCTCAAGGCACACCTTCAATGGTCAAAAATTCCTGTTTTGACCAAGTTTTGAATTTAAAAATTGGAGGGAAAGTGGAAAAGGGAGAAGAGAAAATGTTACCTCGGCGCGAGATCGAGTCCATTCGGTTGATCTAGGACTCGATCTCATGCCCATAATGGCTTGGATCGAGAGGGTTGCTCGATTTGGGACTCGATTCGAATTGAATCGAGTCTAGGATCGATAACACCTCTCGTTCCTTGAGTTTTTGGCACAACGGCTAAGTCCTCGTGATCGAGCCACGTTCTCGATTCAGGGGTCGATTTAGGCTTGGATCGAATGGCAGATCGAGTAGACTACTCGATCTAGACTTGAGAATCGAGTAACTCAGTCGATTTACCTCTCGTTTGCTTTTCAAGCTAAACGTATAGGGTGTTTATCCTCTCGTGATCGGCTGTGTCACACGATCTGTCTACTCGATCTCGTCTAGATGAACTAGCTCCTCTCGATTCACTAGCTCGATCTAGCAAAGATCAAGCCAGGATGAGTCGATATAGCACTCGATCTCTAGCCTATAATCGCCCCTTATTACTCCTTATGGATCTAAGACCATGCTCTACAATCCCTTATACCTGTTCCTACACATTCATAAGATAAAAACATAAAACTGAAAGAGAAATAAAGCAAAAGTATATATAAGATAGACATGGTAATGCCTCCCAAGTGCGCTTTCTTTAACGTTTTTACCAAGACTTTACTTGGTTTATGCAGATGGTGGGTCTTGGAGAAGCATTGAGGTGCTCTCCTTGTCGAATGCACTTGACATGTATGGCTTAACTCTGTGTCCGTTCACTGTGAATGCATTCCCACTCTTGCCGACCAAGGTGACAGCTCCGTAGGGCAATACCTCCTTGATTTCATACGGACCGCTCCATCTAGATTTCAGCTTTCCCGGAAATAGCTTGAGCCTTGAATTGTAAAGCAGCACCAAACTCCCTTCCTTAAGCTCCCTCGGTACCAACTTCTTGTCATGAGCAGCCTTTGTGCGCTCCTTGTAGATATTAGCGCTTTCGTAAGCACCTAGCCTCAGTTCATCAAGTTCGTGTAGCTGAACCAAGCGCTTCTCCTGAGCTGTCTTTAGATCAAATTTCAGCCGCTTCACCGCCCACAATGCTATATGTTCCAGCTCAACGGGGAGGTGACATCCTTTGCCATAGAGAAGAGTGAAAGGAGTAGTACCAATGGGCGTTTTGAAAGCAGTCCTGTAAGCCCATAAAGCGTCGTCTAACTTCACTGCCCAATCCTTCCGAGTTTTTCCAACTGTTCTCTCAAGTATTTATCTGTCAGTTAGAGACCTCCACTTGGCCACTCGTTTTAGGATGGTAATGTGTAGCTACAGTTTGCTTCACGCCATACTTCCTTAGAAGGTTTTCAAACAACTTGTTGATGAAATTGCTTCCTCCGTCGCTTATCACCACATTGGGTACTCCAAACCTCGAGAATATGATGCTCTTAAAGAGCTTGATCACCACCTTAGAGCCGTTTGTAGGGGAGGCAATAGCCTCAACCCATTTAGAGACGTAGTCAACAGCTACCAAAATGAACTTGTTGCCGTAAGAGGAAGGGAAAGGCCCCATGAAATCTATGCCCCATGCGTCAAACACGTCTACCTCAAAGATAGGAACCTGAGGCATCTTGTTCCTCTTCGTGATGTTCCCTGCTCGTTGACAAGCTTCACAACCCTTTACAAACTTGTGGGCATCTTTGAAGATAGACGGCCACCAGAAACCGGCTTGTAAGACCTTTGTAGCGGTCTTGAATGAAGCAAAGTGTCCGCCGTACGAAGACCCATGGGAGTGAAAGAGAATGTCCTTAGCTTCTTCCTTTGTAACACATCTCCTGTATAAACTGTCCACGCCCCTCTTGTACAGGTAAGGCTCGTCCCAAAAGTAGTGGCTTACCTCTCTCATGAACTTCTTCTTGTGATAGCCGTCAAGATGAGTTGGGTCCTCTCCGCATGCCAAGTAGTTCACAATGTCAGCGTACCAAGGAAGATCCTCTTCTTTGAAACTCAAAACCTCCTCAAACTTGTCCTCCAGCTTTCCACATACGGCTGTAGTGAGCATCATAAGAGGTAAGGCTTCATCGATCCTCAACCTAGAGAGGTGATCAGCAACACCATTCTCTATCCCTTTCTTGTCTTTAATCTCCATGTCAAACTCCTGAAGAAGAAGTATCCATCTGAAAAGCCTTGGCTTAGTATCCTTCTTGGAGTAGATGTATCTAAGTGTCGCGTGATCTGTGTACAACAACCTTGGCTCCCAATAGATAAGCTCTGAACTTCTCAAAGGCAAACACTACTGCCAATAGCTCCTTCTCCGTAGTAGTGTATCTTGTTTGCGTGTCATCCAACGTTCTTGAAGCATAGTAAATCACATGCAGCCGCTTGTCTTTTCTCTGCCCTAGAACAGCTCCCATGGCATAGTCACTAGCATCACAAATGATCTCAAACGGTAGACTCCAGTCTGGTGCTTGAACTATTGGTGCCGTGACAAGAGCTTCCTTAATGGTCTTGAAAGCTTGCAAGCACTCCTCATCAAAGATAAAATCGGCTTCCTTGCACAACTGCCGTGTGAGAGGGCGTGCAATCTTTGAAAAATCCTTGATGAAGCGCCTGTATAAGCCTGCGTGCCCCAAGAAACTCCTGATTCCTTTGACATTAACCGGTGGCTCAAGACTCATCATGACTGCAACCTTAGCCTTATCAACCTCAATACCCTTCTCTGATATCTTATGACCAAGCACGATCCTTTCCCTCACCATGAAGTGACATTTCTCCCAATTAAGCACCAAGTTTGTCTCCTCACAACGCTTTAGTACCTTGCAAAGATTCAACAAACACGCAGAAAAGGACGCACCATAGACAGAGAAGTCATCCATAAACACCTCTATCATCTCTTCTATTAGATCGGAGAAGATTGACATCATACACCACTGAAACGGAGCCGGTGCATTAGACAACCCAAATGGCATCCTTCGATACGCGAAGGTACCATAAGGGCATGTAAAGGTCGTCTTCTCCTGATCATTTGGATGGATTGGTATTTGGAAAAATCCACTATATCCATCAAGAAAGCAATAGTAGGGATGATTAGGAAGTCTTTCAAGCATTTGATCAATAAAAGGCAATGGAAAATGATCCATTCTAGTAGCAAGATTAAGCTTTCTATAGTCAATACACATACGGTGTCCTGTAATAGTCCTAGTAGGTATAAGCTCATCTTTGTCATTTTTAATGACTGTGATCCCTCCCTTCTTAGGCACCACGTGTACAGGGGAAACCCTCGTGCTGTCACTTATGGGATAGATCACGTCAGCCTCTAACAGCTTGAGAAACTCTTTCTTAATGACCTCCTTTAAATTTAGATTCAAACGCCTTTGATGTTCTCTAGAAGAGGCGTTCTCATTGTCCAAGTGAATCCTATGAGTGCTTAGCATTGGTGAAAGGCCCTTGATGTCACTTAGAGAGTACCCAAAGGCCTTCTTATACTTTCTCAGCTCAGTTAGGAGCGAGTGCAACTTATCATCACTTAAGTCTTCATTCACAATCACAGGATAGGTTTCGCTAAGCCCTAAGAAAGCATACCTTAGCCCTTTTGAGAGCTCCTTAAGGTCAACCTTTGGGGCTAGCAGCTCGCTCCAATCATCCTCGTGGTTGTTGTTGTTGTTGTTTTCCTCCTTGGAACCTTCCTTAGAACCCGAGACATGACCCTTAAGGCTGCTTTCTTGAACCTCTGTCCTTTCTGAGATCGAGTCATCCAGTCGTTCTTGCTCTCGATGTCATCTAGATCGAGCAGTTTCACTCGATTCGTTCACTTGATTTAATGTGGATCGAGTGAGAGATCGAGCTGCCGAGACGTTCTCCGGAATGGATCCTGAACTGATCGGAAGGCGTCTCTCGATCTCGTACTCGATTAATATCCTGGATCGATCACCCTACTCGATCTGACTATCGATTATTGCACCGGATCGAGATGTATTCTCGATTGTCTTGTCGATTTGACTCCTGGATAGAGTGATGGCATCGATCTCGGAGCCGATTTCTAGGCAAGTGCCTTCATCTTCTAGCACAACTTTCCTTGAATCAAGTATATTAACGTACTCCTGAGTCCTCTGATCCAAGTAACCGAACTCTCTAGGCTCCTTAGTCAATGCCAGCTTCAAATGATCCTCCTGAGCTAACTCTCGCAACTCATCCGCCAAAGCGTCCAACGTCGCAATGTAGAAAGCTTGCCCTTCTATCGTAGGCTTCTTCATACCCTAATTGATGTCAAAGTCCAGCCTTATATCTTTACCCAAGTGCAGAGCTATATTCCCATTCTTGACATCGATGATAGCTCCAGCGCTGGCTAAGAACGGTCTACCAAGAATGAGCGGATCCTTATGTTCTTCATCCATTTCCAACACTGATATTTCTGCATATTTCATGTGTATTGCATATTTATAAGATAGTTTCGCATGCATTTACCTTGCACTTTAGGCTAGTTTGCATCACTTTAGGTCCTAAAGTACTTTTGCACCAGCACTTGCATGTTTCTTGCATTTTGCATTGCATTCAGGTTGTTTTTGGCTATCTTGGAGCTATGGAGGATTCGTGGACGTGCTGAGGCACGTGAGAAAGTTCGTGGAGACTTAGAGATATCAGGATTGCATGCTTGGGACCCGAGATCGAGTACCAGATCGAGCGAGGCGGGTCGATCCAGACGAGATCGACCAGAAGATCGAGTAATCAATTCGATGCAAGCAGATGGATCGAGACCCAGATCGAGGGTGGAGATCGATCTGAAGTACGGACGTAAATGACGCCATGCAGATCGAAGATCGGATCGAGCTTCCAACCCGATCAGCAGAAGATCGACTCAGAGATCGAATAAGAGCCATCTGATCCAACACAAGATCGAGGACCAGATCGAGCTTCGTGATCGATCCCAGACCAACCTTATCCGTCCAGCTGGTTTTGGACCGTAGCGAAGGGGGGGACCATCTGCGGTTTGGCCATTTTTGGCAAAAGGCAACGATCCCTTTCATCATCCCATTCTGTCTTCTACCTTTTTCATCTCTCTCGTTTTTAGGCGAATCGTCATTGTAGACTTTCGAGCTTTTCTTGCTTTTTATGTTTTGAATATTGAATCTTTGCTTTTAATCAATCGTTAATCATGTTTAAGAGATCATACTTTACGCTTTCATTGGTTTTCTTTATAAATCGCGAGTAGTCTTGTTGGGTTTCGGGGTTGGAGCGATTCGAAAGGGTCAAAAAGGTTAAAGTTTTGTGTTTTCTTGTTCTTCATCACTATCTCTTCTACGATTTCAAACGCTTAAGGCTTAGATATTTTCACGCCAAGATCTCTATGATCCGAGGGATGTCTTACCTTGACAGGATCCAGATGTCCTGGAAAATCGAATCCTAGAGGCTAGTCTATCATTCCCACACGCCATGGTTGTAAAGAGGACTAGTTAGGTTGTTTATTTGAAATCTGCGTTCCTTGCCCTTCAATCTCTTTTTCCACCAAACTCCATGGGTTTGGAGAAGAGAATGAAGGAGTGACTCGAACCACACGCCATGGATGAGTCTCGTTTCATTTTCAAGGCCTAGGGAACCTCTCAAAGAGAGTAGATCTAATGTTTTCAAACAAGCCTTGACCTTTGAGACCCATGAACGTGACCCTCAACCCTAGACCCTCTTTCTTAATATCTTAAGTCGTTTAATATCATCCCATCTTCATAAAGTTTTGTTCTTTTCAATCGCATTCAGATTAGTTTCATCATTCTAGGTTGTTTAGACGAGATCGATCGTTGTTGCTCGATCTAGTGGTCGATCCTGTGGTCGATCCACTAGTCAATTTTTAGTAATTCGTACCCTTGCATTTTAAATATTCCGCTTGTTCCTCGTGGCAGTTAACTCGTTCCTGGTATTTTTAAAATAGTTTTTCTTTGCATTTGATTGCTGCATCTAGTTTTTAGGGAATTTACCAATCATTTTTATATTTTGCTTAGATTTTCTCATTCCTTTGCATTTATAGTGATCTTGCTACCCCTAGGTGTGGATTGATTCCTCTCTTGCATCACTATACTACATCTCTGTGTGCATTAGTGTTTTGATAACCTCTCTGTTGCATCTTGATAATCATTACATGACAAAAGCTTGTTATCAAATGGCGCCGTTGCCGTCTTAGGGGATAGAAAGCATTGAGATTTGGGATTTGGTAAAGACTAAGCCTTTACTTAAAGTTAGTTACTGATTTCTCTACCTTCACACTTGTGTCTTTCAGGTACATGAATCTACGTTCAAGGGGAGACAACAACTTACTTCAACCCTTGGACATTATTCATCAACTCGGACATTCAAGACAAAGAAGAGTTAGAGAGCAAGCTAGAGCTTTTGAGGAGATTGTTCAGCAATGTTCAGTGGATTTTGAAGCAATGGCTGAGCACGAACATCCTGAGGGACCTCATGAAGCTGTGGGAAGGGGTAATGGAAACCCCCACCACGCGGCTAGACCTCCACGCATCATTGGAGCGGGAGATACTCCCAATACTCACCACAATAGGTTTGGGATCACTCCTCCTCCAGTGCAGAACAATAATTTTGAGATAAGCCAGGGTTTGTTCAGATGGTGCAAAACAACAGATTTCATGGGTTAACTTTGGAGGACCCATTGGCGCATCTAGGCTTGTTTGAGCAGCTTTGTGGAATGCTCGAGGTAAATGGCATCTCGGAAGACAGCTTCAAGCTGCGCTTGTTCCCCTTTTCCTTAGGCGACAAGGCACGGCATTGGGAGAAGACTCTTCCACAAGACACTATCACTTCTTAGGCAGATTGTAAGAAAGCTTTCCTCTCCAAGTTTTTCTCCAGCTCTCGGACAGCAAGGTTGAGAAGCGAGATCAGTGGCTTCACTCAGAGACAGAATGAGTCATTCAACGAGGCTATGGAGCGCTTTAAGGATTACACAATCGCTTACCATCACCAGGGTTTCAGTGAGGAGACCTTATTGAGTACTATCTACCGCGGAGCACTTCCAAAGATCAGACTACTACTTGACACGGCAAGCAAAGGAAACTTCCTTGGTCAAGAGGTTGAGGAAGGCATGGAGCTAATTGAAAACTTGGCGTTAAGTGATGGAAATTATTCAGAGGACTATGACCTTGCACCAAGAGGAGCTGATCTTGAAGCCAACAACAAGGAAATGAAATCTCTACATGAGAAGATCGATAGGCTCATGCTTGCTAACTAAAAGCATGTCCATTTTGTTGGTGAAGCCGCGGATGTCTTGGATGAGCTAGAGCAATACCAAGAAGAAGAAGCTAATTGGGTAGCCGGTCAGAACAACTACAAACCTCAAGGGTATTCACAAGGATACAACCAGAACAACAATCTCTCCTGTAGAAGCATGACACAAGGTTTATGACCCCTTGGTTCAATCACCCTTGTACTAGTCAGTTGTAGTATGGGTTTTATGTCAATCCAATTGGGAAGAGTTTAAAACAGAAGAGTTAAGAGCAAAATCTCTATGTCAAGCAAGCAGAGAATTGGTTTTGTTGCCTAAGAAACAGTTCTAGCAACCTAAGTGAAACAAGCAACAAACAAAGTGAAAGCAAAAGCAAACTAAGCAGTTCTAAGCAAGAAAAACAGAGTAAAACAGAGCAAAACAGAGCAAATCCGAGATTCAAATAAGAGAAAGGCAAGTTCCTAGATGTGGTTATTGACTTTGGGGAATTTCAGATTAACTAAGTCTGTTTCAAACTACATTGATCAAGCAAGTAAGCAAGCAATGGTGATTCCTAGACATAGAGTTCACAATTAAGCTATTTAGATCCAATCTCTTGGCAAATAACCCTTTGCTAAACAATCTAACAAGAACTAACGCTCATTAATGCTAAATCATCAAGCAAGCATGATTAAACAACTCTATTCAAGTCAAAATGCTCCTAAAACAGTCAATCTCTTGAGCCAAGGCTAGTAAATCCCCTATTAAACATGATCAGCATTTCTCCTTTTCTACCATTTCAGATCTTTTCCTTTTCCTTCAAAACATAAAAACATGAAATTCAAACCACTTACACTACCCTTTTATAACCCCAAAACTCCTATCCTAGAATCAAGCTCAAGATGCAAGCTGATATTTTACAAGAGACCTAATCATTGCCAGCCTTAATCCTAACACTTTTTGCCAAGACAAAATCAAAAATGCAATGCAAAGGCCTCACAGCTCTCACAATAGCTTTTAGACTCAAAAAGAGGTTTTGGTTAAGGGTGAGGATGTAACTATCCCATAATTATGAGGATCAGCTATTTGGATCAACAAGAGTGGTAGAAAGGAGAAAGATGATCCAAATATGTATATGGTAGCCATGTAATCACTTTTCAATGCATAAGACATGATAATTAAAAGTCCAAGTTAAAGTTCAAGTTGATAGAGTTGATTTTTAGAGAACAAATGCTTTCAGAATGAGATAAGAAGACCAAATCTAGCATTCCAAGCATGTTTCAGCCTTAACTTCTAGCAATCAAATGATGCATCAAACAACTAAGCACTTAAAAACTGAAATCATCTCTAAACACTAAGCACTTTACAAGGAAAATTCATCATAATGCCCTATGCAAATGCAATGCAACCTACATGTCAACACTAGACTCAATCATAGAAGAATGAAAGGCAACTACATGCTTTCTTTTTGGTTTGCAATAATGAAAAAATTTTAAAATGTTTTTGATTTTTTTTTGTGTTTTTTATATGTCTTACATGTATGCAAGATATGCATGAGACTCAAAGTGAAAAGAAAAAGAAAAACTAAGAAAACAGAACACAAATTCAAACCCCAAATCTCTTCCCCACACTTAAATTACACAGTCCCTTGTGTAATGAAAGCATTGGAAGAGAGAAGCAACCAAATATATTACAAAAATAAAAAGATGCAATGGTATAGAAAAATGGAAGGGATGTGGTACTTGGTTCAATGGTAGGAGTTGTGGGATGATCCTGAGGTTTGTGGAGACTTGTTAGCTCTCGTCTTTCTTCTCTCATAGACTTGAGTGGAATGCTCTGGTTCTTTAGTTGGTTGAACCCAGCTTGACCATAGTTGCTCAGCTTGTGAAGAAGTCCCTTGTGTGCCCCATTGCCATGTCTCCTGAACTTCAGAGGGGTTGGGATTTGGCGCCTCCCAAGCTGATGGAACATAGGCTCTTGGCTCATAAGATGAGGCCCTTGGTTGTGCCCATGTACCCCATTTATCACTTGGTTGTGCATGGAATGAGTGTCTTCCATGGGGGTTCCATACAGCTTCCTCCTCTTCAGTTGGCTCAGCTTGGTGAAGTTGGTCTTCTTGTTGAGAGTTGAGCTCTTGGGTGTGGCTGTGGTGGGAAGTTTTTGCTGATGCAGCCTTGTTCTTCCTGAACTTCCCCTTCACCATCTTCATAAGCCCTTTGATGGCTTTGTCTTTCCACCACTTCTGGAGTGTGTTGATGTGCTCATGAGCTGCTCTCAAAGAGCTTCCCTGGTTGGGAGCTTCATAGGGCTGGAAGTGGAACTGCCTTGAGCTGTAGTTCAACACTTCTTCTTCTTCAAGCTCATCTTCTTCATGGGTTCTTCCTTGGCCTTCAGCGCCAGCAGTAGCATTCCATTGTTGTTCTTCTTCTTCTTCTTCTTCTCTAATCTCTTCAGTGTGCTCCTCTTCTTCTTCACTGTCTTCTTCTTCTTCTCCAGGAACATGGCCGCTTGTGTAGAGATCCTCAGTGCTTGGGTTGAAGCTGATGTTTCCTTTTCTGATGAAGGATGTAAGCTTTGGATTGGGGAGGAGAACTTTTGCTGGTGTGTCAAGGCCTGTGATGAAGTTGTACACATGCTTTCCACCAATGGTTCTTTCAAGGTAGTGGCTTCTCTTGAGGTAATCAATGTCAATCCATAGTGGCTCAAGTGCATCACCTTCATGTCTCTCAAGGTCTACTCCACTAGCCTGTAGAACTGCGGTCACAACTCCCCCAATGTGCACTTGAGGGCTGCTCTCCTTCTTTATCTTACTTAAAACTCAGCTCTGGTAGGATAAGAACTGCTCCATCAACATAGACACATAGCATGGGTAGCTTTTCGGTGCTCTGAGAGGTTCTCCATACTCATCGCTTCCCAAAAGATCATACAGTCCTTGGTATATTAGATTTGTCTCCCTTCTTGTGAGATATGTTGTCTTCTTCCTTGCAAAGAGTGTATTCGTAAGTGCCTTGTAGATATATCTCACAGCTGGATGCCTCAGGTGCTGGTTTCTTGATCTTCCAGGAGTGTATTTCCCAACCACAATAATCCCCCACAGCATGATGTGCTGCCTACTTGGGATTTCGAACCTGCTCAGCTTGGTGGGATGGGACTTCAGCTCTAGATCCTTGGTGATCTCTGTGAATGTTGAGGAGAACTTTTCCTTGCCAATCCGAAAAGAGATCTATCCATCGCCAATAGAGAGTTCACTGTCTTCATACCAGACCACCTTGAGTGTGGAGAGTAATTGGTAAGTGAGCTGTTGGTAAGATGGGAGTCACCATAGAGTCCCAGCACCTTCATTGTGGAAGTGCATGGATATCTTGTTGGCTTGAAAGTGTACTGGTTGAAAGCCTCCATGAGTTCTCTAGCAGCATTGCCCTTCTTTTGTTGATTTTCTCCCTCATTTCCAACCGGTCTCTTTCCAGCGGCTTTGGAGGATTGCTCATCAGCCTTGCCCTTTCCTTTATCTTTCTGTGTTCTTGGTTGGATTGGTGCTTCCTGAGGTGCTTTTCCCTTTTTGCCAGCAGCTGTGTTTGTTCTTCCCATGGTACCTTCAAAAGCAAAGCTTGAAAACAAGGTAAGTGAAAGAATAAAAGCTGAAGAACCAAATAGCTAAAAGCTTTTAATGGAGACACTCTTTAAGCTAAGAAAAGTCTAACAAGTCCTAACAACAAGCTTAAACTTATTCAAAGCAAGAAGAGATCAACAGCTAGCAACTAAATAAGCTAGAATGCACAAAAGATAAACAGTTATGCATGACATTCTAGCAAAATGGTTCTTAGGCAAAAGAGATGATGATCTTGCAAAAGGATGAGGATGAACAAGCAATGAGATACATAGACATTAATCAGAACTTCAACATCGAGCTTGATATTTCAAAACAAATACAAGTTGCAGAACCATAGCACAACAATCAAAACTAAACACTGCTTGCTCTTAAAAACTTCTTACTAAGCGATTTTTATGATAAGCTAAGAGTAAGAGCAAAGAAAGATAGTTTAGGAAGCAAACCTTTAGTGAGCTTCTGAACACTTAAAGAAAGCAATAAAAGAGAAAAAGAACTAGTTGTTTCGAGCTTTGGGTGAGAAGAAGAGTGAGTTTGAGTGTGAAGAGAAGTGAAGAACGTTGTTGCTTAAATAGAGAGAAAGGAGAGGAAACCAAAGGAATCAAAGGTTGGTGAGGGAATCAAAAGTGTGGAGGACAAAAACAGAAGTGTTCAGAAGCTAAGAAAGAGGTCAGATGGAATACCATTTAAAAATTCAAGCTCCTTTGGCTCCAAACCAAAGGAGGTAAAATTTTTTGAAAGTTGAGATACTTACCTCGGATGGAGTTTCGGTCACTCATGACCGATACTACTGACCGAAATTGCATTTTCGGTCATGTGTGATCGACACTAAAGACTGACGTGCTTCCTGGGATTAGTTATATTCCCTGCTCGTTGACATGCCTCACAGCTCTTCACAAACTCGTGTGCATCTTTAAAGATGGACGGCCACCAGAAACCGGCTTGCAACACTTTCGTGGCAGTCTTCAATGAGGCGAAGTGTCCTCCGTAGGAAGAGCCATGGCAATGATAGAGGATGTCCCTAGCTTCTTCCTTTGTAACACATCTCCGGTACAAACTGTCTACTCCTCTCTTGTATAAGTAGGGCTCGTCCCAAAAGTAGTCACTAGCCTCTTTCATAAACCGCCTCTTGTGATAGCTGTTGAGATGTGTTGGCTCCTCACCACACGCTAGATAGTTCACCACATCAGCATACCACGGTAGATCCTCTTCTTTGAAACTCAACACTTCCTCAAACCTCCCTTCTAGCTTTCCACAAACAGCCGTGGTAATCACCATAAGCTGCTCTTCTGGAAGAGAGTCATCTAAGGGGAGAGACTCGTTGATTCTTAGCCGTGAGAGATGGTCAGCGACTCCGTTTTCTATTCCTTTCTTGTCTGTAATCTCCATGTCAAACTCCTGGAGTAATAGAATCCATCTTAAGAGCCGAGGCTTAGTGTCTTTCTTCGAGTAGATGTATCGCAAGGCAGCGTGATCCGTGTATACAATAGCCTTGGAACCAACAAGGTATGATCTGAACTTCTCAAAGGCGAAGACTACTGCAAGCAACTCCTTCTCCGTAGTGGTGTACCTTTTTTGCGTGTCATCCAAGGTTCTTGAAGAATAGTAGATCACGTGCAGCTTCTTGTCTTTCTTCTGACCAAGAACGGCTCCTACGGCATAGTCACTAGCATCACACATGATCTCAAAGGAAAGAGACCAGTCTGGTGCTTGGACTATAGGAGCTGATGTAAGGGCTTCCTTGATGGTCACGAAAGCTTTCAAACACTCCTCATCAAACACAAACTCAGCTTCCTTGCACAACAGCCGTGTAAGAGGGCGTGCAATCTTGGAAAAATCTTTGATGAAGCGCCTATAGAACCCTGCGTGTCCCAAGAAGCTTCTGACTCCCTTAACATTAACCGGCGGCTCAAGACCCATCATGACCTCCACTTTAGCCTGATCAACCTCAATGCCCTTCTCTGATATCTTATGACCAAGCACGATCCCTTCCTTAACCATAAAGTGGCATTTCTCCCAGTTCAGCACCAAGTTTGTCTCTTCACAACGTTTTAGTACCCTGCAAAGATTCAACAAACACGCAGGAAAGGACGCACCATAGACAGAGAAGTCATCCATGAACACCTCTACCATCTCCTCTATAAGATCGGAGAGATCGACATCATAAACCGCTGAAACGTAGCCGGTGCATTACACAATCCGAACGGCATCCTTCGATATGCAAAGGTGTCGTAGGGACATGTGAAGGTCGTCTTCTCCTGATCATTTGGGTGAATTGGTATTTGAAAGAAACCGCTATACCCATCGAGAAAACAGTAGTAAGGGTGATTAGCAAGTCTCTCAAGCATTTGATCAATAAAAGGCAAAGGGAAATGGTCTTTCCTAGTCGCAAGGTTAAGTTTCCTATAATCAATACACATCCTATGACCAGTGATGGTTCTAGTAGGAGTAAACTCATCCTTTTTATTCCTTATGACCGTGATCCATCCCTTCTTAGGCACCACGTGTACAGGAGAAACCCACGTGCTGTCACTTATGGGATAGATCACGCCAGCCTCTAAAAGTTTAAGGATTTCTTTCTTAACAACCTCTTTCAAATTAGGATTCAAACGCCTTTGATGTTCTATAGAAGAGGCGTTCTCATTATCCAAGTGAATCCTATGAGTGCAAAGCATTGGTGAAAGGCCCTTGATGTCACTTAAAGAGTACCCAATGGCCTTCCTATACTTTCTCAGCTCAGTCAGGAGCGAGTGCAACTCATCATCACTAAGGTTTTCATTCACAATCACGGGATAGGTGTTATTAGGCCCTAAGAAAGCATACCTTAGCCCTTTTGGGAGCTCCTTTAGGTCCACCTTTGGGGCTAACCGCTCACTCCAGTCATCCTCGTGGCTGTTGTTGTTGCTTTCTTCCTTGGAACTCTCCCTTGAACCTGAGGTATGGCCCTTTAGACTGCTTTCCTCCATCGCTATCCCTTCTGAGATCGAGTCCTCCGGTCGATTCTCCTCTCGATGTCGTCTAGATCGAGCCATTTCGCTCGATTCACTTACTCAATTTGATGTGGATCGAGTAAGGGATCGAGACGCTGAGTCGATCTCTTGATTGGACCCTAAAATGATTGGGAGGTCTCTCTCGATCGCCGACTCGATTGTTTTTCCTGATCGAGCATTCTTCTCGATCTGTCCGTCGATTGTTGCACCGGATCCAGTTGTGTTCTCGATTTCCTTGTCGATCTGACTCCTGGATCGAGTGATTGCGTCGATCTCGTGGTCGATCTCTAGGCAGCAACTTTCATCCTTCTTGACAATCTTCCTAGAATCCAGCAGGTTGACGTACTCCTGGGTCCTCTGGTCCACATAGCCAAACTCCCCTAGCTCCTTAGTCAGTGCTAGCTTCAGATGGTCTTCTAGAGCCAGCTCTTCCAGCAACTCATCCGCTAAAGCATCCATCGTTTCAATATAGAAAGCTTCCCCTTCAATGGTCGGCTTCTTCAGAACCTCATTGATGTCTAAGTCAAGCCTTATCTCCTTTCCCAAATGCAAGGCAATCTTCCCATTCTTCACATCTATGATAGTCCTGGCGGTTGCAAGGAATGGTCTCCCTCAGATGAGTGGATCCTTAGGCTCTTCATCCATCTCCAACACGACAAAGTCCGTTGGCACGTTCACACCACTGATTCGCACCAGTAAATCTTCAAGAACCCCCACTGGTAGCCTCACACTCCTATCAGCCAGTACCAACGAGATCCGACAGTCTTTAAAACGAGTAAAACCAAGCTTCTTAGCCACGGAGTGAGGCATCAGGTTTATGCTAGCTCCGAGATCACATAAGCAACTCTTGAACTCTAGAGGGCCTAAAGCGCAGGGTATAGTGAAGCTTCCAGGGTCTCCCAACTTCTTAGGGACTATCTCCTTATGTATTACAGCACTGCACTCTTCACTTAAAACAAGTACCTCCTTGCTTTCTTTATTCTTCTTCACGAGAGTGTCTTTGAAGAATTTGGCGCATTTAGGCATCATTGCAAGGCAGTCAACGAGAGGTAGCTTGATCTCCACGTCCTTAAGATGCTTCTCAAAGAGGATTCTATGCTTCTCTATGAGTTGCTTCTTGAAGCGGCCAGGAAAAGGCAGCTTAGGTACATAAGGTGGAGGCACATAAGCATTCTTCTCCTTAGTGGTTTGCTCAGCTTTCTTCTCAGCAACTGCTTTGTCTCCTCTTCTTGGCCCTTGGATCCAAACGTTGTCAAAGTTAATCTCATCATCATCAGCCGAAGGTTTACCCTCCCCCTCTTGAATTACAACGTCCTCATTGTTCTTGGTAGAGACCGGAGGTTCGAGCTCTTTACCGCTTCTCAACGTTATGGCATTAGCATACTCCTTGGGATTCTGCTCACACTTTCCCGGAAGACTGTTCTGACCACTCGTACTCGCTTTCCCTTTCTCTAGCTGCTTGATCTTGTTGTTTAAGTTGGTGATCTGAGTGGAGAAGTCAGTGAGAGACGAGTCTAGACGAGTGTTCATCTCGGCGAACTTCTGGTTTGTAGAGCCTTGCCCTTGTATTAGCTGTTGAAACATTGCTTGAACCGGATCAACTTGTTGTTGCATCGGTTGTTGCTGCTGAGGTGCAAAGCCCGGAGGGTAGTTAGGTCTATAACCCTTGTTATTTTGATGTTGCCCTTGGAAGTTGTTCTGCCCTTGACCTTGGAAACCACCACTCGGTTGAAAACCTTTGTTGTAAGGGATGAAAGGTTTTGCTTGCTGAGCAGGGTATACTTGATCTTTAGGGTTGGCTACGTTGGTGCTTCGGTAAGAGAGGTTGTTGTTCTGGTAGCCTTGGTTGTAGCCTTGAGATTTGTAGTTGTTCTGTCCCGCCACCCAATTGGCTTCTTCTTGGCTCAATTCTAACTTCTCTTGGTTCTCATCAGCTTCACCAACAAAGTGAACATGCTTCTGATTGGCTAACACCAGCTTATCTATCTTCTCATGCAAAGATTTGAGCTCCTTATTGTGAGACTCTAACTCTGATCCTCTCGGTGCACGGTCATAATCCTCAGCGTAATTGCCATCACTCAATGCCAAGTTTTCTATCAGCTCCATACCCTCTTCTACCTCCTGACCGAGGAAGTTCCTTTGCTAGCTGTGTCAAGCAACAACCTGATCTTTGGTGAAGCTCCACGGTATTTGGTACTGAGTAGTGTCTCCTCGCTGAACCCGTGATGAGGACATTGGATCGTGTAGTCTTTGAAACGCTCCATTGCCTCGTTGAATGTCTCATTGTTCCTTTGAGTGAAACCGCTGATTTCGCTTCTCAACCGTGCTGTCCTGGTGCTTGAGAAGAACTTTGAGAAATGCCTTCTTACACTCGGCCCATGATGTCATGGTGCCTTGTGGGAGGGTCTTCTCCCAATGTCTAGCTTTGTCTCCGAGTGAAAAGGGGAAGAGACGCAGCTTGAAAGCATCTTCGGATATGCCATTGATCTTTATCATCCCACATACTTGCTCGAAGTTGTCTAGGTGCTCCAAGGGGTCTTCCATTGCTAAGCCGTGGAACTTGTTGTTTTGCACCATTGAGATGAAACCTGGCTTGATCTCGAAGTTATTGTTTTGCACAGGAGGTGGAGTGATCCCAAACCTATTGTGATGAGTATTGGGAACATCTCCGGCTCCTATGATCCTTGGGGGTCTAGCCGCGTGTTGGGGGTTTCCATTGCCCCTTCCTGCTGCCCCGTGAGCTGGAGGAGGTCCTTCTGGATGCTCGTGTTCAGCCATAGCTTCAAAATCAACCAAACCGTGCTGAACAATCTCCTCAAAGGCTCTTGTTTGTTCTCTGACTCTCCTTTGCAGTGAGTGACCAAGTTTATGAATGTTGTCTAAGGGTTGTAGTAGATTGTTGTCTCCCCTTGAACGAAGATTCATGTACCTGAAAACACACGGTTGAGAGTAGAATGATTAGTAACTTGAAAAAGGTAAAGACTTAGTCTTTGCTAAGTCCCAAATCTCTATGTTCTCTAAACAGTCCTAGGATGGCAACGACACCATTTGATAAACACTTTATTGGCAAGGGTTTAATTGCAGTGAGGTTATCAAACTCAAATGCAAGACATGTTGTAGTACAGCAAGCAAAAGAGAGTCAATCCATGCCTAGGATGATAGAGAATGCACAGAGAATACAAGGACTAATGCAAATCTAAGCGAAATGAGATGATTTATGAGAAAATCTCTAAAAACTAGATGCAGCAACTTAAATGGAATGAAACCTATTTTAAAAATACTAGAAAGGAAGAAACTACCACGAGAAACAAACAGAATAATTAAAGGAGAAAGCTTCGAATTATGAAAATTCGACTAGTGGATCGACCATGAGATTGACCACTAGATCGAGCAGTAACAATCGATCTCGTCTAGAAATGCAAGAACAGTAAAACTAAGGACCAGGTTGCTATCAGAGATCAAGCGAAAGACGAGATAAGATGTAAAGATGCTAAGAGAAAGGGCCTAGGGTTGAGATTCATGGTCAGGGGTTTCAAAGGTTCGACCTTGGGTTTAAAACTTTAAATCGACTCACTTGGTGAGGATCTCTAAGCCTTGAAAACTAAGCAAGATCTATCCGTGGCTTTCGGTATAGATCACTCCTTCATCCTCTCCTCCAAACCCATGGCTTTTGGTGGAAAGAGAGGTCGAAGGGCAAGGAAAACAGATTTCAAACGAATGGCTTAACTAGTCCCCCAAACTTCCATGGCTTTTGGGAAGGGGTAACTAGTCTCTAAGGTGTGATCTTCCGAGGCTCCTGAATCCTGTCAAGGTAAGGAACCTCTCGGATCATGAAGCTCTTGGCGTGAGAGTCTTCAAGCATTGAGATCTCAACACCTTAGAAGAGATAGCCATTAAAAACGTTTAGAAAAACCCTAAGATCGAAACCCTTTGGACCCCTTAATCCTCTCAACCCCGAACCCAAATAAACTACTCGCTTCACATAGAGTAAATCAAGCAAAGCATGTAAAACGAAACGATGAACATGAAAAGAAAACTAGATTGAATGGAAAATATTTGATTACAAAGCTTAAAAAAAAACGCGAGTTCAACAATGGTGTTCTTCTCGAAAACGAGAGAGAAAACATAAAGATAAAGATAAGGATCTAAAGTTGTTGTGGGATAAGGACGTCGCCGCCTTCCCAAAATGCCGAAACAAGCTGATGGCCGAAACAAGCTGATGGTCCCCCCCTCGCTAGCGGCCAAAAATGGTTGAAAGGACGGAGATCGATTCCAAGATCGAGCGGTTCTCTCGATCATATCCGGACATCGTGTCTTTGGCTCAATATGGGTCTCGATCATCATCGGCGAATCGAGTGTTGCGTCCGATCTCGGTATCGATCTTCGTCTGGATCGAGTGGTGTACTCGATCTGACTCTCGCTCAGCATGGCGTCATTTACGTCTGTACCGTTTGATCGATTGCTTCACTCGATCCTTGTCTCGATCATTCTCTTTGGATCGCCTGGTTGGCTCGGTCTTCTGGTCGATCAACTCCTAGATCGACCGGCCATGCTCGATCTAATCCTCGATCTCTGATCCTT
This sequence comes from Thlaspi arvense, assembly GCA_911865555.2. Lineage (NCBI taxonomy): Eukaryota > Viridiplantae > Streptophyta > Magnoliopsida > Brassicales > Brassicaceae > Thlaspi > Thlaspi arvense. The sequence goes on from OU466861.1 coordinate 14,745,407, forward strand.
AGCATATATCCGAGCTCCCACGAACTGCTACATCAGCCTCAACACGTCCACGAACCTCCACGACTCCAAAGCAGCCAGAAACAACCTGAATATGATGCAAAATGCAAGGAAAATGCGTATGCTTATGCAAGAATGCTCTAGGACCCTAAGTGATGCAATCTAACCTAAAACGTGATACAAATGCATGAAAAGCTAACTAATGAGTATGCAAAATGTATGCAATATGCAATAACATCATGCAATCATAGGATTCACTTGGATAATGAGAAAGCCTCTTCTATAGAACACCAAAGGCGTTTGAATCCGAATTTAAAAGAGGTTGTTAAAAAAGAGATTTTTAAGCTGTTAGAGGCTGACATGATCTATCCCATAAGTGACAGCACGTGGGTCTCTCCCGTACACGTGGTGCCTAAGAAGGGAGGGATCACAGTCATTAAGAATGATAAAGATGATCTTATACCTACTAGGACTATTACAGAACACCGTATGTGTATTGACTATAGGAAGCTTAATCTTGCTACTAGAAAGGATCATTTTCCTTTGCCTTTTATTGATCAAATGCTTGAAAGACTTGCTATTCATCCCAACTATTGCTTTTTTGATGGATATAGTGGATTTTTCCAAATACCAATCCATCCAAATGATCAGGAGAACATGACCTTTACATGCCCTTATGGCACCTTCGCGTATCGAAGGATGCCATTCGGGTTGTGTAATGCACCGGCTACGTTTCAGCGGTGTATGATGTCGATCTTCTCCGATCTAATAGAAGAGATGGTAGAGGTGTTTATAGATGACTTCTCTGTCTATGGTGCGTCCTGTTCTGCGTGTTTGTTGAATCTTTGCAAGGTACTAAAGCGTTGTGAGGAGACAAACTTGGTGCTTAATTGGGAGAAATGTCACTTCATGGTGAAGGAAGGGATTGTGCTTAGTCATAAGATATCAGAGAAGAGCATTGAGGTTGATAAGGCTAAAGTTGAGGTCTTGAGCCCCCGGTTAATATCAAAGGGTTCAGGAGTTTCTTGGGGCATGCTGGGTTCTACAGGCGCTTCATCAAGGATTTTTCCAAGATTGCACGCCCTCTCACATGGCTGTTATGCAGGGAAGCAAATTTTGTCTTTGATGAGGAGTGCTTGCTAGCTTTCACGACCATTAAGGAAGCTCTTGTCACGACACCAATAGTTCAAGCATCAGACTGGAGTCTACCGTTTGAGATCATGTGTGATGCTAGTGACTACGCCGTTGAAGATGTCCATGGTCAGAGAAAAGACAAGCGGCTGCACATGATTTACTATGCTTCAGGTACCTTGGACGACACGCAAGCTAGGTACACTACGACTGAGAAAGAGTTGTTGGCAGTTGTATTCAGCTTTGAGAAGTTCAGGTCATACCTCGTGGGGTCCAAGGCCATTGTTTACACAGATCACGCGGCTTTGAGGTAAATCTATTCCAAGAAGGACACAAAGTCGAGGCTCTTGAGATGGATTCTTCTTCTTTAGGAGTTTGACATGGAGAACAAGGACAAGAAAGGGATAGAGAACGGCGCCGCTGACCACCTCTCTCGGTTGAGAATCAACGTGTCTCTGCCCTTAGATGACTCGCTTCCGGAAGAACAACTTATGATGATCACTACAGCCGTATGTGGAAAGCTAGAAGGGCAGTTTGAGGAGGTTCTGAGTTTCAAAGAAGATGATCTTCCTTGGTACGCGGACATTGTGAACTACTTGGCATGTGGGGAAGAGCCTTCGCATCTTGACAACTATCACAAGAAGAAGTTCATGAGGGACGTAAGCAACTACTTTTGGGACGAGCCCTATTTATACAAGAGAGGCGTTGATAGTCTATACAGGATATGTGTTACAAAGGAAGAAGCTAAGGACATTCTCTTTCACTGCCTTGGCTCCGCGTACGGCGGACACTTTGCTTCATTCAAAACCGCTACAAAAGTCTTACAAGCCGGTTTCTGGTGGCCGTCTATCTTCAAGGATGCCCATGAGTTTGTGAAGAGTTGTGAAGCTTGTCAACGAGCAGGGAACATCACGAAAAGGAACGATATGCCTCAGGTTCCTATCTTTGAGGTTGACATCTTTGACGCATGGGGCATAGACTTCATGGGGCCTTTCCCATCTTCCTACGGCAACAAGTTAATTTTGGTGGCTGTTGACTACGTTTCTAAATGGGTTGAGGCCATTGCTTCCCCTACAAACGACTCTAAGGTGGTGATCAAGCTCTTTAAGAGCATCATATTCCTGAGGTTTGGAGTACCCAAGGTGGTGATAAGCGACGGAGGAAGTCATTTCATCAACAAGTTGTTTGAAAACCTCTTAATGAAGTATGGCGTGAAGCACAAGGTAGCCAGGCCTTACCATCCTCAAACGAGTGGCCAAGTGGAGGTCTCTAACTGGCAGACAAGGTGATACTTGAGAGAACAGTTGGGACGACTCGGAAGAATTGGGCAGTGAAGTTAGACGACGCTTTGTGGGCTTACAGGAGTGCTTTCAAAACGCCCATTAGTACTACACCTTTCACTCTTCTCTATGGCAAAGGATGTCATCTCCCTGTTGAGCTGGAAGATAGAGCATTTTGGGCTGTGAAGCGGCTGAATTTTGATCTAAAGACAGCTTAGGAGAAGCGCTTGATCCAGCTTCACGAACTTGATGAGCTAAGGCTAGATGCTTACGAAAGCGCTAGGATCTACAAGGAGCGCACTAAGGCTGCTCATGACAAAAATTTGGTACCCAAGGAGTTTAAGGAAGGGAGTTTGGTGCTGCTTTACAAGTCAAGGCTCAAGTTATTCCCTGGGAAGCTGAAATCTAGGTGGAGTGGGCCGTATGAAATCAAGGAGGTATTGCCCTACGGAGCTGTCACGTTGGTAGGCAAGAGTGGGAATGCATTCACAGTGAATGGACACAGAGTTAAGCCATACATGGCGAATGCATTCGACAAGGAGAGCACCTCAATGCTTCTCCAAGACCCACCATCTGCCTAAAGCAAGTAAAGTCTAGCTAAAGACATTAAAGAAAGTGCACTTGGGAGGCATTCCCATGTCTATCTTGTATATATTTTTGTTTTATTTCTCTTTCAGTTTTATGTTTTTATCTTATGAGTGTGTAGGAACATGTATAAGGGATTGCAGGCAATGATCTTAGATCCAGAAGAGGTAAGAAGGGGCGAATATAGACTAGAGATCGAGTTCTAGATCGACTCATTCTAGCTCGATCTTTGCTAGATCTAGACGAGATTGAGTAGACAAATCGAGTGGAACGGTCGATCATGCGAGGACAATTCACCAATGCGTTCAGTCTAAAAAGCGAACGAGGTGTAGATCAACCGAGTCACTCGATCTTTTACTTAGATCGAGTAGTCTACTCGATCTGCCATTCGAACTCAGCCAAATCGACCCCCCAATCGATCAAGGAAATCAATCCAAGGAGTACAGCCTAGTTGACCAAAAAGTCAAGAAATGAGAGAGTATAACCGATCTAAGACTCGATTTTTGTCCAATTAAGTCACTGCTCGATCAAATCTCTCGATCCTGCCAACAGGGGCATGAGATCGAGTCCTAGATCGACCCAATGGACTCGATCTCGTGCCGAGGTAACAAATTTTTTCCCTCTATTTTCCTTTTCCCTCTCTTTTTGATTTTGAATGGTGGTCAAGGCAAGAATCTTTGATAACGAAAGATGTGCCTTGACCACACCTTTTGTGAGAAAACCGCTTTCCTTGCCCATGGTTTTAGATTTCTTTGGCCTTTATGTTTTCAACAACTTCACACTCTCTCATTTTTGTTCTTGTGGATTCTAAATCGAGAGAGAGTGCTATTTTTCTTTTTCTAAAGGCCATTAGCTTCTGTTTTTAATCCTGCAAAGGTATTTTTAGATTTTTAATTAAAATCTTTTCAAAATTCCTTTAATAATCGCATGGATGATTTAAGTTACTAGAGATTTTAACAAATTTTTAAAACTAGCTAGAAATCAGGAAATATTCTAGATTTAAGCTCATATCTAGATTTTCTTTTCTTTTATCTAGTTACAATTTTTATAAATATCCCAAAAATCTAGGGTTTTAGTTGCGAATTTCTTTCTCTTCCTTGCGTTTTCTTTGTATTCGCCGCCTATTCTAACTCTCTCTTCCGAGAATTACCTTTCATGCACCAATGGCACCTAAGAGAACCAGAGAAGAGGATACGCAAAGAGAAGAAGAGCAGTGAGCGGTTCAAGACGAAGGAACTCAACAAGTTCAAGAGGAAGAACCTCAGCAAGTTCACGAGAGGGTCCGTTGGACTAAGGAGGAAAAGTCAGCGAAACAAAGGCTAGAGAGGCTGCACTTTGAGCCTACCAAGTTCGCAAGTAGAAACTTGTTGGCAAGGATGGGTCTTCTAGAAGATTTTGACTTCCTTCTCCAAGACATGGGGCTTGCATGCCTTTCAAGGATGGATTGCCCAACATATCCGCAAGTCACCTTGGACTTCCTCTCCACCTTGGCGTTTCCCTTTGAGAATCCGAGCCTTCCCACTCCTTCACAAGGTCATCTCACTTTCAAAGTCAAGAAGCGGTCTTATCACCTTTCCATTGAGGAGCTTTGCCGAGCATATGAACTCAACGCCGCAGCTAAGCAAGTGGAGTTTCCCCCTCATTAAAACGCCAGCATCATATGGGACGTGCTTTGTGATGAAGAATACAAAGCCAACACGGATAAGATTGAGAAAGTAAGGAATCCCGTTCTGAGGTACACTCTCAAGCTGTTGGCCAACACTTTCAGCGGGCGGGCCGTGTTTCCTACAGTGACAAAGATCGAGTTATGCTTCCTTTTCCAAGGGATCAAAAGGATATTGTGCAGCAGCGAAGAAGAGAAGCATGATCCGCGGATGGATGACCTTGGGAATTGATATATCATGGTTTTTATGGTTTTTAACCATGATATAAGTCCTTTTTGTTGAGTCTTTTTGGTCTTTTTAGAGTCCTACAAGAGTCTTTGTAGGTTATAGCATGTCTGGAGCATAATTGGAGATATTGGAGCCTTTTGGAGCATTGCAAATTGAAGCAACGAAGTATCCAACTCGGGAAGAAAAGTATGCATATGGGTGACGCTCGTCACAACTTTTGGTGACACTCGTCACCCAGAAAGGAAGGGGTCGTGGCTGTTTTCTAAAATATAGAGGATTATTTGTAGTTTTGGCCAGGAAGTTTCATTATTTGCAAAAAGACCCCAGATCGTGATTTAGCTTGTATATTAGGTTTTTCAGCCATTCTTTTGGCAGATATCTGGTATCTTATTATTCTAGAGAGCTTTAGAGAGAGAGATTTGTAGAAGAGCTTTGGGAGAGACAAATCAGACTCCTTCAGAGCAGATTTCGAACTCCTTAATTTCTACTTCTTATTTTTTTTATGCAATCTATTCTTTTCATGATGTTTTCTGAAATCACCATGTCTGAGTAGTTTGTTAGTTAAGTTAGGGCTTTTCAAAGGTTGAAGAAGAGTTTGTAGAATTGCTAAAAACTTATAAGAAATTCATTGGTTCTTCATATGTGCTTGCATTCATATCGATTTCTTAGACACATCATCTGGATTTCCAAAACCCTAGGTTTTTGATAGATGTGAGAGCATTATTTATAACCTGAACTAGTATTAGATGAGCAAAACACCTATTTGCAAAGAGATTTGGCTTAGGAGTTTTGTGAACAATTGAACTTGATCATTACTGCATGTTTAGGTTGTTAGGGTTTGCAAAGAGATTTGAAACTCTGTGATTTAGGCATAGTTAACTTCTGCAATGAGAATTGATTAGTTATATCTTTGCGATTCATGTTCAAGACGGTTTTAATTCATTCCAAATTGTATGCATTGTACACTCTCGGATTCAACCTGCGAATTGTCCTGACTTAGCGCCTTTAGCTTTCTGAACTTTAAGAACAGTCTCAAAAACACCCAGTTGCTTTTATTACTTTAGTTATTTCGCATTACATTCATTACTTATCGCTTAGCGTAATCCTAACCTGAACTCTTTAGTGTAGTTAACTTACTCCCTTGGGATTCGATAACCCCTTGTACTTCAACTGCTTTTGCTGTGCACTTGCAGTAGTTTTATTTGAGTAAAACCTGACCCTATCAAGTTTTTGGCGCCGTTTCCGGGGAGTAATAGCTGCCTATCTATTTTTAGTATTAGGATTTTGTCTAAGTTTTAATTTGTTTACTAACTTTCTGCTACTTTTCTTTGTTCCTGTTTCAGGTGTATGCCTAATCGCAGTACCAGAAGCAACAAAGAGAAGGAGCTTGTGACTTTGAGCATCGACGAACAATCTAGGTTGGAGAAAACTAACAGGAAAGCTAAGAAGCAATCTACAATGGTCGCTCCACTTATCTTGGTTGAAGATGCAGAAGGTCACTTGGTTGACAGGGAAGGAAACAGGAGGAACGAAGTGGGGCAGAGGATTGATCAAAAGGGGAATGTCATTGTTGAACAGAAGGTTCAACAAGTGGATGAGAACGCTGGAGTCCCTGTTGCTGCAAATAACGCTGTTGGGCATTTTGTTCAGAGGACTCTAAGTGACTACAACAGACCTGATCAGTTCTATGCCAACAGAGCTGCAATCCGCCCTCCTGCTTTCCAGAGGAACGATTTTGAGGTTAAACCAATCTACTATCAGCTGGTTGGCCAGCATCCATTCCATGGCTTACCTAATGAGCATCCTATAGATCACATAGAGAGGTTTGAGGACTTAGCTTCAAGTGTCAAAGCTATTGGAGTTAGCAATGACTTCCTGTTCTGCAAGCTTTTTCCTTACTCTCTTGGAGGAGAGGCTGCATATTGGCTGAAGCAACTGGAGCCTGGTTCATTAACTAGTTGGGAGGACATCAAGAATGCCTTTCTGAATAATTTCTTTGATGATGCCAGATCAGAAGACATGAGGACGAAAATTGCATCCTTTACACAAGGTCCTACTGAAGCTTTTAAGGCTTCTTGGATCAGGTTTAAGTCTTATCAAAGGGACTGTCCTCATCATGGTTTTAATCAGGTGCAGCTGCTTGGTATCTTCTTCAGTGGCATTGACTGGAAATATCAGATGGCTCTGGATGCTTCAAGTAGTGGAAACTTCAACACCAACAGACCAGAAGAAGCTGTAAGATTGATTGAAAAATTGGCCCGCAGTAACAGCACTAAGAATGCAGATTTTCAGAGAGAGCAGCAGGCTGGTTTGAATGATGGAAACCAAATAGCTGAAGTTAAGGCTAAGTTGGACAGCATGCACAGCCTTTTGGTGGGAAAGAAGTCAGTCCAATTCGCTGCAGAAGTGGAGAGTTTCGAAAATCCTGAAGACATTGAGCAGAAAGATGTTAACTTCATCAATGGAGGTTTTCAGAACCAAAGGTTTGGGAATAAACAGTGGAACAGAGGATTTAATGGCAACAATCAGAAGAACACATTCCCAGGAAACCAGAATGCTTTTGGTTATACTCCGATGCCACAGTTCCAGAAGACTAAAGTTGAGAAACCATACCAAAACAGCAGAAATTTTGGTTCTTCTTCCTACCAAACTGCACCTCCACAAGATAATAAAATGGAATCTATACTGGAGCAGGTACTTGAAGGAAAGCAGAAGATGACAGTGAACTTCAATGGAAAACTAGATTCGCTGTACCAAGACCTGAATCGAAAAACTGAGAGTCTGAACTCTCACATGAAGAAGCTTGATGTGCAGGTTGCTCAAACTGCAGGAGCTGTTAAAAGGCAAGAGGGATTCCTTCCTGGAAGGACTGACATCAATCCCAAGCATCAGGTTAATGCCATCACAGTCAAGAATGAAAAGGAGCTTAAAACAGTGCAGAAAGCTGTGATAGACAAGCTGTTGCTTGAGATCCTACTTGTTGATGCAGTCAAGCTTTCACCAGCTCTAAGAAGGTATGTAAAGAGAATGGTTGTGAATGGTTTAAGTCCTGAGGAAGGAGCATTGCTTACCAGAGACATCAGTGCAATCATCTTGAGTACAGTTCCAAAGAAGAAGAAGAAGGTGCTTGTTTCGGAACAAGTCAATGCCATCATTCAAAGCAGAGTTCCAGAGAAGCTATCTGATCCAGGGACCTTTGTTCTTGATTGCTCAATCTCTGCAGGACGTTTTCCCCACTCTCTATGTGATCTAGGGTCAAGTATTAACTTGATGCCTTTCTCTGTTGCTGCTAGACTTGGAATGACTGATTTCAAGCCAGCTGGGATCTCTCTCATCCTAGCAGATCGATCCATAAGGACCCCAGAAGGCATGTTAGAGGATGTTCCTGTTAGCTTTGAAGGCTGCATAATTCTTTCAGATTTTGTAGTTCTGAAATATGCTGAAGAACTTAAAGATCCTCTTATTCTTGGGAGATCATTCTTGGATACTGCTGGTGCCATCATTGATGTGAGAAAGGGGAATATTGAGCTTGATCTTGGTGATGTTGTCATGAACTTTGACATGGATAATTTAAGAAGGAATTCTACCATTGATGGTCATATCTTTTCTGTAAGAACTTCCAATGATGAATAGCCTGTTATGGAGCATTCAGAAGACACTACTGCTGGGTATGTCACTGAATCTGCTACAAGTGGTCAAGTGAACAAGATGGCTGGTGAAGAGGCAATGTCTAAAGTTTCTGCAAAAGCTGTTGGGTTTGAGGATTGGACTGAGGATGATATCTTCAGGAATAGGCTTGAAGAAGAGGTTCCAATGAATGCCAAGTTGCTGGAGGAAGACGTGTTTGTGATGGAGGCAAGACTTGCAGAGCTGAACTGCAGGAAAACTGCAGCAACTCGAACTGCAGAGTCAGTGCCGAGCGTCACTGTCGTCACCAACGTGGATACAAAGAAGCAACGTGATATTTACACTACAAGTCCATCATATGTTGCCAATCCGAAAATTCACCATTCCACAACCCAGAAACCTGCAACTAAGCAAAGGTATGCACTTCCTGGAACGAGTTCCAAGCCTCCTAATCTCATCAATAAGAATTTAAGAGGTGCAAAAGATGCTTCACACTTAGGCAAGCAACGAGATTCTCGTAGAATGCTTGGTGTTTCTTTTGATGATTCTGCAGGAAAAAGAAGTGTCCCACCCACAGTCACGACCCACCCTGCTGATGTGTCTCACTTCCTTGGAAGTGTTCATGCATCTACTACTTACAAACCACCATGAATGAGGAGACATTCTTCTCCAAGGCATTCACTGCCACCTTCTGTTCCACCAGCTGTCTGAGCATAATTCAAAGTTGAGCTAATGACTTTAAACAAGCGTTTAGTGGGAGGCAACCCACTGGTAAGTTTTCTTGTACTTACTTTCGTTTTCTATTACATAGAAAAAAAAATCCAAAAACATGAGAAAAATCGGAAAAAAAAAAGAGTCAGTTTGTCAGTTTGTTTTGATGATGTCTTGTGAACTTGTTGGACCATGGATTATGCTTTGTTTGGATGTTTTGATGTGTGTTTTGAGTGCTCTTACAGTTTGAATTCGGAGTACACATGATGGCATAGCATTTACACATCCAAAATGTCGATTCTGGAGTATCAGAGATGGTGACACGCGTCACCCGACCCCCTGCGAGGTAACACTTTTCTGATTTGGTTTTTCGACTTCTCATTCATTTTTTTGACCAACTCTTGGCTTAATAACACTGGGGACAGTGTTGTTTAAGTCTGGGGGAGGTGGTTACTGACGTTGTGTGCTTTGTGTCATGTTTATAGAGTCTTAAAGTAGAGTTAAAAACCTGTTTTATAGAGTCAAAATTTTGAAACTGTCAGTTTTTCTGGGAACTAACCATAGGACGTTCTTGCTTATAAGAACCATTGCCACAGTAGTTGATTACAAGTCTTACTAAGTTGAAAGTCATAGGTAGATCAGTCTAGCAATGACGGTCTAGGTCCTTAGAGAATCTGAAAAATCTTCTGTTAGCTCCACCTAAATGAACTTTAAACTTCTTGTCTTGGTGATTAGTTCTTTTTGAGCTTGATTCTCTCTTTCAGCACTGACAATAAAGTCAAGATACTGTCTCTCTTTGATATTCCCTGATGTGGTTTTTAAGAGTTTAAGTCCATAGAATGGTGCATTCATGACCATGTCTCCTCACAAGGAACAACAGTAGTGAACACACTCAAGAACCTGTCTCCTCACAAGGAACACAAGTGTTGAGTAGCACCATATCTTAGACTGTAAAAACTGAGAAAAAGAAGTGAAAAATCGAAAATATCCAAAGGGAAAGATCAAGGGAAGAGAAAATAGGAGAGCTGTGTTGAGATTGGTTTGTTCATTTGTTAGGAAGGGAAAATAATCTGTAAAGTGATTGAGATGATAAAACCTTGATGAGATTTCACACTTAGATAAAAAATAAGGAGTTAACAGTAGGAATTTCGGATTTCTTGAAGGGATTAAGACTGGACTTGAGAGATTTGCTAAGCTTGTGATGATTAGACTGAAATTTTATCTTGTGTTGACTCTCTGATATGTGGATTCGAAAGTTCAAACCAGTGTGGTGTTCCTGATGATTGACTGACTGTTTCTTGTTTGCAAACCTCGACCTTATTCTTTGTCTGATGTTTGCTTGAGGTCAAGCAAAATCTAAGTCTGGGGGAGTTGATATATCATGGTTTTTATGGTTTTTAACCATGAAACAAGTCCTTTTTATTGAGTCTTTTTGGTCTTTTTAGAGTATGCATAATTGGAGATATTGGAGCCTTTTTGAGCATTGCAAGTTGAAGCCACGAAGTATCCAACTCGGGAAGAAAAGTATGCATATGGGTGTTACTCGTCACCACTTTTGGTGACGCTCGTCACCCAGAAAGGAAGGGGCCGTGGCTGTTTTCTAAAAGATAGAGGATTATTTGTAGTTTTGGCCCAGAAGTTTCATTATTTGCACAAAGACCCCAGATCGTGATTTAGCTTGTATATTAGGTTTTTCAGCCATTCTTTTGGCAGATATCTGGTATCTTATTATTCTAGAGAGCTTTAGAGAGAGAGATTTGTAGAAGAGCTTTTGGAGAGACAAATCAGACTCCTTCAGAGCAGATTTCGAACTCCTTTATTTCTACTTCTTATTTCTTTTAAGCAATCTATTCTTTTCATGATGTTTTCTCAAATCACCATGTCTGAGTAGTTTGTTAGTTAAGTTAAAACTTTTGAAAGGGCGAATAAGAGTTTGTAGAATTGCTAAAAACTTATAGGAAATTCATTGGTTCTTCATATGTGCTTGCATTCATATCGATTTCTTAGACACGTCATCTGGATTTCGAAACCCTAGGTTTTTGATAGATGTGAGAGCATTATTAATCACCTGAACTAGTATTAGATGAGCAAAACACCTATTTGCAAAGAGATTTGGCATAAGAGTTTTGTGAACAATTGAACCTGATCATTACTGCATGTTTAGGTTGTTAGGGTTTGCAAAGAGATTTGAAACTCTGTGATTTAGGCATAGTTAACTTCTGCAATGAGAATTGATTACTTATATATTTGCGATTCATGTTCAAGATGGTTTTAATTCATTCCAAATTGCATGCATTCTACACTCTCGGATTCAACCTGCGAATTGTCCTGACTTAGCGCCTTTAGCTTTCTGAACTTTAAGAACAGTCTCAAAAACGCCCACTTGCTTTTATTACTTTAGTTATTTCGCATAACATTCATTACTTATCGCTTAGCTTAATCCAAACCTGAACTCTTTAGTGTAGTTTACTTACTCCCTTGGGATTCGATAACCCCTTGTACTACAACTGCTTTTGCTGTGCACTTGCAGTAGTTTTATTTGGGTAAAACCTGACCCTATCAGGAATAATGTAAACTACGGGTGGTATTCTAGCATCCTCCTTGGTGAAGTACAAGGCATACCCTCTGAGATTCAAAGCGAGTTCGGCTTACATCGGAGGCTTCCTCACGCCGCTCTTCATCCAAGCCGGTGTCCCTCTCCAACGCTTCGAGCCTTGCGCGGATAGAGCATTCATGGACGAAACCTACATGCGCAACACAGATAGCTTGGGACCTACGCCAGCTCCAGGATTTTTTGCTTATCAGTTCTATAATGACAAGAAGAAGAAGAGCGTGTGCATCTTGCCCAACGTTGATGAGACGCACTTGGATATCATAGGTACAATTGAGCTTTGCCCAACCCAAGAAGAGTGTTACACCCCACTTGGTACAGCCATGATGCCTATGCAGTCTGCGCGTGAGCAGTCAGAGTCACCACCCTCAAATGGCGCAATGCCAGCCCACTTTGAGCTTCCCAGGATGGACTTTGAACCACGGACCAAGGCGGAGAAGTTTCTTGCTTCGGTGGTGGAGGTGCAGCGTAAGATTACTAAGTGGTAAGGGAAGATGATCAAGAAGCTTGCCAAGAAAGTCAAGGCGCTTCAAGGAAGCTCATCCGCGAAGTCTAAGCAGTCCATGAGTGTAGAGGTCGAGCAGCCCGAGAAGAGGAGGAGAGATCAACTGGCGGTGTTGTCATCCGTGAACCGCAAGGCAGCACGCAACAAGCTCGTCATTCCGTCCATGGCTTCCTGACCGGTGACAAAGGCAAGGACATATCCCGATGCTCCTCTAGCAAGAGCAACTTCACTGGAACATCCTCAAGTTCCAGCCGAGTTTAGCTCCAAGGTACCAACAACCGATCCTTGTAAATACCACAAATATTTTCTTTGATTTTGCTTTGCGTTTTTGAACTCTCTCGAATGTGTGTGGTTTGACATGTTTATTTTGCTCTTATTTTCTCTTTGCATCCCTTGAGTCTTCATTGCATCTAAGGCATAGAAAAGAACAAAAAAACTGGTAACAATTTTTAAAATTTTCAAAAAAAAATTCATGTAGTTGCATTCACTTTGTTAAACATTTTAGGATCGAGTCTAGAATTTTTAAGCATCTAGGTTGTTTACATTTGCATAAGAGGTTAAAGTTTTTTTAAAAAGGTGTTTTAATCTCATGATTTGTTTCAATGCCCTAGTTAGTAGTTGTTTGATGCTTTCCTCACACTTTGAAAGTAAGTCCTTACCATGCTTGGATCACTTATTTTGATTTTCGTGACTTGAATTGAACATTCATGATTTGAAACTTGTCCTAATAAGTGAGAACCCTAATCTGAATTTTTAAATATCATTCTTATGCATTTAAAAATGAACACATGGACCTTATACATATTTAGGCTCTCTTCCTCCTTTTATCACTCTTTGTGAGCCTAAGTAGAACTCCCACCTTAACCCTTTCCTTTCTTTCAAGCCAAGCTTTCTTGTGTAATGTCATTGTGAGGCCTCTTTTCGGTTTGAACTTAGCATAACATGTTATGTTTAGGCGACATGATTAGATTCTCATATGATTGCTAGAATTGCATTTTGAAGCTAGTTGTAGGCTTAGGATAAGTTTGGGGGTTTGATGGGATTGATTTCTTGTTTATATGCTTACAGTTTCAAAAGGGTTTGTTAATTGAAGTGAATAAATGGTTTTAAGTGAAAGGCTTTGTTTTCAAAATGTATAATACTCTAAGTATTTCAGAAGATAGCTCTCTCAAGTAAAATAAAAAGAAAAGAAAAGAGTCTAAGTGCCAAAATAAAAAGAAAGGAAAAAGAAAAAAAAAGAATAGAGAGCTATCAATAAGATAAAATAAAGAGCTAAAATGTTTTCAGCCTTTTTCACTAGCCTAAAAGAGTAAGAATTTTTTCTGTTAGGGTTTGAGCTTAATAAGGGTAGTCTCTAGGAGGGTGAGTAAGCTGAAAAGAAAAGAAAATGAGAGGGGTTTAGGATCATTGTTAGCATATAAGGGTAGATGAGAATCTAATCATGTATGCATCAATTGCCTTTACTTTTAGCATTATGCATAAAGTTCATACCATTCGTGAGAGAAACCCTTCGCATTGTATAACCCTTTTTAAAATGAGATCATTATATGCTCATAGCCTTTGCCTTTAGCCAAATCTGTTTTGCTTTAAAGTGCATAAGTTTGATTGACGGTTCGATCATTAATGAATGTTAAAAGATGAGATTCTTTGATTGTTTGGAATAGGAGAGTCATGATTTGAAATTCATTGTGTGATGACTATGGCAAAGGTCTTTGGAGTATGAATGTGTGAATTGCATCTTAAAATTATTAACTAGGACATTGAGATTGATTCATTTGAAAGATACCTTTGCAAGAAGCTTAAACCCCCATTTGTTTTAAAACCTCTCTCCCTTCTTGAATTTTGTTTGCTTGAGGGCAAGCCAAAGACAAGTTTGGGGGAGTTGATATTACTGCATATTTCATGTGTTTTGCATATATAGAAGATAGTTTCGCATGCATTTACCTTGCACTTTAGGCTACTTTGCATCACTTTCGGTCTTAGAGTACTTTTGCACCAGCATTTGCATGTTTCTTGCATTTTGCATCGCATTCAAGTTGTTTTTGGCTACTTTGGAGCTATGGATGATTCCTGGACGTGCTGAGGCTCGTGAGGAAGTTCGTGGAGACTTGGAAAGATCAGGATTGCATGCTTGGGACCTGAGATCGAGTACTAGATCGAGCAAGGCGGGTCGATCCAGACGAGATCGACCAGAAGATCGAGTAATCAAGTCGATGCAAGCAGATGAATCGAGACAGAGATCAAGGGTGGAGATCGATCTGAAGTATAGACGTGAAAGACCGGATCGAGCGTCCAACCCGATCCGCAAAAGATTGACTCAGAGATCGAATAAGAGCCATCCGATCCAACACAAGATCGAGGACCAGATCGAGCTTCGTGATCGATCCCAATACCAACCTTATCCGTCCAGCTGGTTTTTGACAGTAGCGAAGGGGGGGACCATCTGCGGTTTGGCCATTTTTGGCAAAAGGCAACGATCCCTTTCATCATCCTATTCTGTCTTCTACCTTTTTCATCTCTCTCGTTTTTAGGCGAATCGCCATTGCAGACTTTCGAGCTTTTGAATATTGAATATTTGCTTTTAATCAATCGTTAATCATGTTTAAGAGATCATCCTTTACGCTTTCATCGGTTTTCTTTATGAATCGCGAGTAGTCTTGTTGGGTGTCGGTGTTGGGGCGACTCGAAAGGGTCAAAAAGGTTAAAGTTTTGTGTTTTCTTGTTCTTCATCACTATCTCTTCTAGGATTTCAAACGCTTATGGCTTAGAGATTATCACGCCAAGATCTCTAAGATCTGAGGGATCTCATACCTTGAGAGGATCCAGATGTCCTGGAAAATCGAATCCTAGAGGCTAGTCTATCTTTCCGACACTCCATGGTTGTAAAGAGGACTAGTTAGGTCGTTTATTTGAAATCTGCGTTCCTTTCCCTTCAATCTCTTTTTCCACCAAACGCCATGGGTTTGGAGAAGAGAATGAAGGAGTGACTCATACCACACGCCATGGATGAGTCTCGTTTCGTTTTCAAGGCCTAGGGAACCTCTCAAAGAGAGTAGATCTAATGTTTTCAAACAAGCCTTGACCTTTGAGACCGACGAACGTGACCCTCAACCCTAGACCCTCTTTCTTAATATCTTAAGTCGGTTAATATCATCCCGTCGTCATAAAGTTTTGTTCTTGTCAATCGCATTCTGAATAGTTTCATCATTCTAGGTTGTTTAGACGAGATCGATCGTTGTTGCTCGATCTAGTGGTCGATCCCGTGGACGATCCACTAGTCGATTTTTAGTAATTCGTAGCCTTGCATTTTAAATATTCCGCTTATTCCTCATGGCAGTTAACTCGTTCCTGGTATTTTTAAAATAGTTTTGCTTTGCATTTGATAGCTGCATCTAGTTTTTAGGGAATTTACCAATCATTTTCATATTTTTCTTAGATTTGCTCATTCCTTTGCATTCTTAGTAATCTTGCTACCCCTAGGTGTGGATTGATTCCTCTCTTGCATCACTATATTACATCTCTGTGTGCATTAGAGTTTTGATAACCTCTAAGTTGCATGTTGATAATTATTACATGACAAAAGCTTGTTATCAAACACAACGAAGTCCGTAGGCACGTTTACACCACTGATTCTCACTGGCAAGTCCTCAAGCAAACCCACGGGTAACCTCACGCTTCTGTCAGCTAGCACCAAAAAGATTCTACATTCTTTGAATCTCGTGAATCCCAACTTCTTTGCTATAGAATGAGGCATCAAATTTATACTAGCTCCCAAATCGCAAAGACAACTCTTGAACTCCAATGGACCTAAGGTGCAAGGTATAGTGAAGCTTCCACGATCTCCCAACTTCTTGGGAGCTATCTCCTTTTGTATTACGGCGCTACATTCTTCACTAAGTACTAGCACTTCCTTGCTTTCCTTATTCTTCTTTGCCAGCGTGTCTTTGAAAATTTTTGCAGATTTAGGCATCATGGCAAGGCAGTCTACGAGAAGTAGCTTGATCTCTACGTCTTTTAGATGCTTCTCAAATAAGATTCTGTGCTTCTCTATAAGTTGCTTCTTGAAGCGGCCAGGAAAAGGTAGCTTGGGTACATACGGTGGAGGCACATAAGCATCTTTCTCCTTAGCAGCTTGCTCCACTTTCTTCTCTACAGTAACCTCCTTACCCTTTCTTGGTCTCTCAATCCAAACATTGTGGAAGTTGATCTCATCATCAGCTGAAAGCTTGCCCTCCTCCTCTTGAATCACAACGTCCTCGTTGTTCTTAGGAGTAGCCGTAGGTGCAAGCTGTTTCCCACTCCTTAGTGTAATGGCGTTGGCGTATTCTTTGGGATTCTGCTCACACTTTTCCCGTAAGCTATTCTGAATACTTGTACTCGCCTTTCCTTTCTCTAGCTGCTTGATCTTGTTATTCAAGTTTGTAATCTGAGTAGAGAAATCAGTGAGGGAGGAGTCTAAGCGAGTGTTCATCTCGACAAACTTCTTGTTTGTAGATGCTTGCCCTTGAATCAATTATTGAAACATGGCTTGGACAGGATCAACTTGTTGTTGTTGCATCGGTTGTTGAGGAGCAAAGCCCGGAGGGTACATTGGTGTATAACCCATGTTTCCTTGCTGTTGTCCTTGGAAGTTACCTTGCCCATGCCCTTGGAAACCACCACTCGGCTGAAAACCTTTGTTGTAGGGAACGAATGGTTTTGCTTGCTGAGCAGGGTACACTTGATCTTTAGGGTTCGCGACATTGGTGCTTCTATAGGATAGATTGTTGTTCTGGTTGTAGCCTTGTGAATACCCTTGAGGTTTGTAGTTGTTCTGACCGGCTACCCAATTAGCTTCTTCTTATTGGCATTGCTCGAGCTCATCCAAGACATCTGCGGCTTCACCAACAAAATGGATATGCTTTTGGTTAGCAAGCATGAGCTTATCGATCTTCTCATGTAGAGATTTCATTTCCTTCTTGTTGGCTTCAAGATCAGCTCCTCTTGGTGCACGGTCATAGTCCTCTGAATATTTTCCATCACTTAACGCCAAGTTTTCAATTAGCTCCATGCCTTCCTCAACCTCTTGATCAAGGAAGTTTCCTTTGCTTGCCGTGTCAAGTAGTAGTCTGATCTTTGGAAGTGCTCCGCGGTAGATAGTACTCAATAAGGTCTCCTCACTAAAACACTGGTGAGGGCAAGCGATTGTGTAATCCTTAAAGCGCTCCATAGCCTCGTTGAATGACTCATCCTGTCTCTGAGTGAAGCCACTAATCTCGCTTTTCAACCTTGCTGTCCGAGAGCTGGAGAAAAACTTGGAGAGGAAAGCTTTCTTACAATCTGCCCAAGAAGTGATAGTGCCTTCTGGAAGAGTCTTCTCCCAATGTCGTGCCTTGTCGGCTAAGGAAAAGGGGAACAAGCGCAGCTTGAAGCTGTCTTCCGAGATGCCATTTATCATGAGCATTCCACAAAGCTGCTCAAAGTTGTCTAGATGCGCCAATGGGTCCTCCAAAGCTAACCCATGAAATTTGTTGTTTTGCACCATCTGAACAAACCCTGGCTTGATCTCTAAATTATTCTTCTGCACTGGAGGAGGAGTGATCCCAAACCTATTATGGTGAGTATTGGGAGCATCTCCCGCTCCAATGATGCGTGGGGGTCTAGCCGCCTGGTGGGGGTTTCCATTACCCCTTCCCACAGCTTCATGAGGTTCCTCAGGATGTTCGTGCCCAGCCATTGCTTCAAAATCCACTGAACCTTGCTGAACAATCTCCTCAAAATCTCTAGCTTGCTCTCTAACTCTTCTTGGTCTTGAATGTCCGAGTTGATGAATATTGTCCAAGGGTTGAAGTAAGTTGTTGTCTCCCCTTGAACGTAGATTCATGTACCTGAAAGACACAAGTGTGAAGGTAGAGAAATCAATAACTAACTTTAAGTAAAGGCTTAGTCTTTACCAAACCCCAAATCTCAATGCTTTCTATCCCCTAAGATGAAAACGGCGCCATTTAATAACAGGTGTTTTGCAATGCAATGATTATCAAGATGTAACAGAGAGGTTATCAAAACTCTAATGCACACAGAGATGTAGTATAGTGATGCAAGAGAGGAATCAATCCACACCTAGGAGTAGCAAGATCACTAAAAATGCAAAGGAATGAGCAAATCTAAGCAAAATATGAAAATGATTGGTAAATTCCCGAAAAACTAGATGCAGCGATCAAATGCAAATCAAAACTATTTTAAAAATATCAGGATCGAGTTAACTGCCACGAGGAACAAGTGGAATATTTAAAATGCAAGGCTACGAATTACTAAAAATCGACTAGTGGATCGACCACGGGATCGACAACTAGATCGAGCAACAACGATCGATCTTGTCTAAACAACCCAGAATGATGAAACTATTCAGAATGCGATTGACAAGAACAAAACTTTATGACGATGGGAAGATATTAAACGACTTAAGATATTAAGAATGAGGGTCTAGGGTTGAGGGTCACGTTCGTCGGTCTCAAAGGTCAAGGCTTGTTTGAAAACATTAGATCTACTCTCTCTGAGAGGTTCCCTAGGCCTTGAAAACGAAACGAGACTCATCCATGGCGTGTGGTATGAGTCACTCATTTATTCTCTTCTCCAAACCCATGGCGTTTGGTGGAAAAAGAGATTGAAGGGCAAGGAACGCAGATTTCAAATAAACGACCTAACTAGTCCTCTTTACAACCATGGCGTGTGGGAAATATAAACTAGCCTCTAGGATTTGATTTTCCAGGACATCTGGATCCTGTCAAGGTAAGACATCCCTCGGATCTTAGAGATCTTGGCGTGAGAGTCTCTAAGCCTTAAGCGTTCGAAATCCTAGAAGAGATGGTGATGAAGAACAAGAAAACACAAAACTTTAACCTTTTTGACCTTTTCGAATCGCCCCAACCCCGAAACCCAACAAGACTACTCGCGACAACCCCATACTTCTTCTTCTTCTCAAAAGATGTAAACATTTAAAGCTCAAACCACTTACATTACCCCTTCCCAAACTCCTACCTAATACCAAGCTCAAAATGCAAGCTGGTGTCTACAAGATAGCTTCTCCTTGCCAGCCTTATTCCTAACATTTTTTGCCAAGATAAGATCGAAAATGATGCAATGCAAGGCTTCACAACCCTCACAATAGTGTTTAGATTCAGAAAGAACGATTAGTTTAGGGTGTGGTTAACTGTCCCATAATGATGAGGATCAGCTATTAGGATTAACAAGAGTAGTAAGAAGGGAAGAAGATAATTGAAGTATATATATGGGTAGCTATGTAATCACTGTAAATGCACAAACAAGATAATTCAAAGTCAGGATTATGGTTCTAATAAGATAGAGTTGGAATCAAATGAAAGCAAGCTTCAGCATAAGACAAGAATATCAATGCAAGAATTCAAGATATGGTGCAGCCTTAACTTCAAAATCACTACAATGCAATCAAACAACAGATAACCAAGACATTGAAAACAATTCAAACATTACCATCTTGACAAGTGTTTATCATCTACTCCCTATGCAAATGTATGCAAACCTACAAGAAATGCATCTAGACTCAATCTTAGTTATGCAAATGCAACTAAATGATCTTTTTGGTACCAAAAAATTTGAAAATTTTATGGATTTTCAGTGCATATAGATGAATGCATGAGACTCAAGGATGTAAAAGAGAAAATAAGAAGATAAGAAAATACAGAAGAAAAGGAGTGGAGTTGTGTACCTTAGAAGGTGTTTTGGCAGACTGGAGGGGTGTTCGGCCTCTCCCAGGACCGATAGGTTCACCGATAGCTTTCCTGCCAAATCCTATAGTAGGTTTTAGTATAGTGGTAAGTATTCCCGCCTGTCACACGGGTGACCCAGGTTCGATCCCCGGCAACGGCGCCAAATTGATAGAGACGTTTTTGATCTCTTTCTCAATCACCCCTGTATTTAAATCAATTGTAGTATATGGGTTTTATGTCAATCCATGGGGAGTTGTTGAATACAAAAGAGTTGCAAGCATAAATCCTTAAGTAAAGCAAGCAAAGAGGGTTTTCGTTGCCTAAGAACTGATCTAACAACCTAGAGTGATCAAGCAAATTCGAAATTCAATCAAAGAGAAAGCAAGTTTCTAGATGTTGTTATTGACTTTGGGGAATTCACTGACTAACTAAGGTTGTTTCAAACATCATTGATCAAGCAAACAAGCTAGCAATGGTGGTTCCTAGATATAGAATTCACAAACAAGCAAGCTAAGTCCAATCTCTTGATAAATAGCCTTTTGCTAAACACCTTAACAAGAAATAACTCTCATTAGTGCTAAACAAGCATTAATAATCAACTCTATTCATGTCAAAATGCTCCTCAAACAGTCAATCTCTTGAGCCAAGGTCAGCAAATCCTCTATCAAACAAGATCAGCATTTCATTAAACACTTGGTTGGCATAAGAGAAAGCTCAAATCCTAGATAAGTGTGATCAAGAAAAATCTAGCTTAAGAACAGATCAATAAAGATCAACCCATGTTATTAAGCACTAAACAAACCTTAATCAATCCCTAATTCCCTTTAATCTACCACATCTAAGAACCCTAAGCAAACTACTAACTAATACTCATGTTTAACACTAAATCACAAGAGGAAAAGATGATAATCATGATTAGAAGAGAGATTAAAGAAAGCTTAATTGCAAATACAAACTTATATTAAATAAAGCAAGAAATTTGTCTTACAAATTCAGAAAAATAACTCAACAACAGTGATATGACATGAGTGCTCGAAAATCCACAGAAAAATTGTATTTTATACATAAAGGGAGGAATCCGTAAAGTAATGGCAAAAGTCTAATAAAAGGCAGCTCCGGACTGGGTTCCTATCGGTCAGTTGTGACAGATAGAGTGATCGATATGGATCCTATCGGTCTAGAAGATGACCGATAGGGTGACCAAAATCCATACGGTGGACTTTATCGGTCACTTCTCTGACCGATAGGTTTGGTCAATAGTCATTCAATCGGTCACTCTCCGACGGATAGGCTTTGTGTCTTGACCTATAGGCTCTGCAGAGATCGTCTGCCTTGGTCCCTTTTGCTCCTCTTGGCTCAGCTAGCTTCCTGCATCGTCCCCAAAGCTCCTCCATGCTCCTCTTAGCTTCATAAGTACATAAAAACATCCATGATGCAAAGAAAATGCATACTATATCCTAAATGCAACCTAAGTCTGAAAGGAGAAGAAAATGGGACAAAAGATAAGGAAATCATGCAAAAGAGAACCAAAACATGCACTAAATGCAAGCCTAATTGGTGTAAATACAAGAGATATCAATTTTCAGTCGTGGTTTTCTATATCGGGCAAGCCTTGCCCAATATGCTTACCAGATATGGATCTTGATGGTCCCAGGATCTTTATATCAGGAAAGTCTTGCCCGATATGATGCTCGATATGAATCTTGGTTGCTCCTAGACGTTTACATCGGGGTTGGAGGCCGATATGCTGCTCGATGCAGATGTCCAGTAGCTGACAAATCAGGCACGCATAGCCAATAAGTTACCTGAAGTTGAGCGGTTCCACGAAAACTTGTGTAACTTTCTAACCGCCAATGAAAATGAATTGAAACCACTTCCAAACGCAAGCTAACTGACAAGGCTACATCATTGATGAAGATTGTTGAAGCTGAATCGGGAAGGACATGTTTTGGCCGAACCAGTCTTTCAGACGTAGTTTCTGCCCGCTTCAACAAGGTACACTGTCTCCTTTGGCTCTTTTTATGCCTTGTGTTGTATCCACCATCCTCTCCCATACTCCTCGTACTCTCTAAACAATCCAACTCTACATTCCAAACTCTCTATATGCACAAAATATGCAATGCACATCCTAAATCTACACTAAGTGCTAAATGAATGCAAATGAGACAAGAACAAGCAAAAATGCTAATATGGTTTAAATAATGATTATATCAATAACCTCACACTTTCCTTTTGATTGTCCTCAAGCAATCAAAGACAAATGAGAGAGAGAGGTTTGAAAGTAGGTATTCGAAATCAAAAAATGCCATTGAGAAAAATCAAAAATCATTGTCCTAGATGTTAGTTCTAGGATGTTCAGAAGAATTGATTATACTTGAAAGAACACAGGCATGCTAATCACCACTCACAAAATTATCACACTCAACCTACACTTGCATTTAAATCAGCCGACTCTTTGACATTCAATTATGAGTCACCAATGGATCTTACCTAAGTAACTCAAGTGAAAGCATTTAGTTCAAGGGTTATGAAGCTAAAATGATCTCATTCAATGTGGGTTTCAGATTTAAAGGATCTCTCTATGAAGCGATGAATTTTGGCAAAATGTTAAGGGTAAAGCACAACCTATTCATACAAGAATAAAATTTCGTGAACCCATTGCCTAGATTGTTGTAATCCCAAAACCCAACATTCAATCCCATAAACCCATCCTAAAATACCCATTTCTTGAGGCTTTGCTTTCTTTGCGAACCCCCACACTTGATCATTTCTTATGGAAGCTTCTTCTTCATTGCCTTCTTCATGATGTGGCCTCTTTGATCTTCTTTCTGCAGCTTTATTGCTTAGTGAGACTCATTTTGTTCCTTCTTCTTGAAGCATTAGGTTTCGTTTGGCCCCTTCTTATTGTTGCTTGAGAACTCTTTCTCCTTGCTGCTGCAGCTTTTAGATCTTTTGGGTTCCACATATGCTTGGCTTGTTGCTTCCCTTTCTTCCTCTCATCTCCATTATGAAAATTTAAGAACACCCAAGTCCAACACCTATTTTACCAACCTTATACAATATTGTGGTGACCAGAAACTTTGGAGCAGAGGAAAAATGGACATGATGGTCTAGCCAAGGGTAAAGGAGAGACGATCTCCCTTGGAGATCATATCATGAATAATTGAGAGACTATCTTTAATGATTTGTTCTTTCTAGACCTCAATACTTCTGTGCATTCAGACTCAACCAGGACTTAGAGAGCATACTCAAATCACCTAGAGTTAACCACGAAGAAGAATCAGCTAAAAAAGGAGTCCAAATGAAAAAGATATTGAAGATACAAGTTGGCAGATCTTCAATGAACCCGCTGGAGACATGCAACAAGTAATAAAATCATTCCTGCCAAACAACAAAAAATCAAGCAACGAAAATGGATGTTTTGGAAACTTAACTCATCAAGAACCAATGAAAATTATTTGAATGCCAAAATTCATTATAGTTTGAAAGTTATAGAAGTTAAAAGCTAGAGGATGCTGGAGTGTACAGCGTTTGAGAGATTGTAAACATATCTTTGGCGATCAGGAGATAATCTCAAACTTCTAGAAGCCTTAAATGACGTCCTTACTTGCACAGCACCAAGAGGATCAGGCGGATTCTCTTGACTGAACACTTGGAGTAGATATTCACCAACGGCTTCTTCCCAATAAACTTGGCTGTAATTTGAAGAATTATTCAAGTAACCAGAAACTTCCAAAGGCGCCTAAGAGCTACCCCAAGCTTACCAGATACAAGAAAAGCCATGAGTTCCCTTATTTGGACAAGTATTCAAGTCCTTAAAGGCTATATTATCAAGGCCACATATTTCATTATTGGTTGCTTTGATTAATGTTTTAGAATGTTTGACTAGCTTTATTTTCGTTCCCCTTTGTAAGGTACCCTTTTTAATCTAAAAGAAGTATAATACAAAGCATTTTCATTTTATTCAAAGAGTGTCTTTGCTTAAAAACCATTTGTGTTTAGTTTCATTTGAGAGATTAAACTGATTCTATAGATTATTGATAGCTTGCTATATTAGAGCACTTTAGGCTATATTTCATGCATCTTTTCCCTTGTTTTTGTATATTAGTTTAGCATTTTAGTCTTATTTACACTTAGAATCAACAATGCCTGCATTTAGTTTATAATTGCATACATATGCATACACTTGCATGTTAATAGTGTTTCTAAGGTGCTTTTGGAGGTTCTTCGAGTTTGGGGAGGAGATGGAAGCAACTCTTGTTTGAAGAGATGTCAAAGAAGGAGATTATGTTCGAAGAGATGCCAAAGAAGGAGTTTTGCTAAATCTGGTCCCATTTCGAGATGAAGCATCGAGAAAAACCTTTGTGGAGTATGCCCTATCTAAGCTGTGGTGCGTGAACCGAGAAAAGGACTAGCTCATGGATCCTAAGGCCTTGGTCTACATCAAGGTGCTGCATCGAGCCGATACACGCTGCACAAGCCGATATGCGCTGCATAGACACTATTGGGGGTGGTGAAACGAGCAAAACACCATCCGTACAGCCCGATATGCTTTATCCGCGTGTTTGACCAGATTTTCGTTGACCTTATCTTATTTGTAGGTTTTTTATCCTTCTTTTAGTTCCCTACTATAAAAGGAAAACCACAAAACATCATCCTTATGTCATTATCCATTCTAAGCTTTCTTATCTTGTTCACCACCTAAAGGACGATTTGCCTAAGTTTGTAAACGCTTTTATTTTCTTCTATCAAGTTTGGATTTTTATGGTTTAATCTTGTTTATTGATCTTTAGTTTCTCACCCTGGTAACTTAGTTTCATTTTGTTTGTATTTAATCTCATCTAATCATGTATAACTCTAATCAAATAGTATTAAACATGTTTAGTGAGTAGTTTACCTTAGATTAGAGGTTCTAAGTAGGGAGAGTGGTGATTAAGATGAGATTAAGAGGTGATTAGGCTTGATTAGTTTGTTCTCTATTGTTTTCTTCTCTTGCAAAGTGATTACTGTTCGTAAATCTTCTCCCTTTTGATTGAATATGGTATTGTTGATGCATATGATTCACTTGATGGTTTGACATCTTGTTCTTTGCATGATTGGCCTATTTTGCTTGATAGTTTAGCTTGGTCTATGTTTCCTTTGTTCAGTGACACCAAAGTGATAGTTCACATTGCTAGCTGATTCGCTTAGGACTAGATAATGCTAGTTAAGAGACTCTTAATTGATGGTTAGATAGTATGCATTGAAAGAACATGCTTTTGTTTGAATCCTATTCATTGCTTATCATTGTTAGGTTTCACAATTGTGTGCTTACTTATATGTTATTGATTGATTGAGTTAGTTGCACAGGTCCCTATACGGTTGAAAGGTTTGATAGGTTGATCTGAATTCTTGCTTGTGTGAGAGATATTTTTTTCATTAGTTCATCTTTTAGGCTTTATGGTTTTGCTCTTTATATTCATGATTAAAGAATACACCGTCAAAAGTGGGTTTGACACTCTAATCCTGTTGAATTGGGTTTGCCTATTAACCATTAGGATGATCTTTCCTTAGATACCTTGTCTAGGATTACAATATTGAGAATTGCTTGCTTGTTTGATGCATGATGATTGCCTTTTCTAGAAATCCCATTAGTCACTCTGGAAAACCACTTGACCGTTATTGCTTAGGACGTTAGATCTTGCTTTAGTTGTCTTAAAACACCTTTGCTTAATTTCTTTAGCTTGCTTAATTTCAGTAATCATCTTGATTAGTTTCATCTTGATTAGTCCTTGCTTAGTACTTAATTAAGTTTTATCTTGTTTAGTCTTTGGTTAATTGCATTTCCTGTTTTCTTTTATCTTTCTTGCATTGTTAGGTTGTCATTTTTCTCTTGCTTAATCAAAACCCCAATCCTGCTTAACTTATGGCCTTGTTTGCATCTCATCATCCACAAGTGTATTGACACCAGACCTTAATTAGTTCTTTAATTCCCCAAAGTCAATAACCACATATAGGAACTTTCTTTTCTCTGTGTTATATTTCGAATTTTCTCTGTTTTGCTTGCTTAATCCTGTTTAAACTGCCTTTAGTCTTGTTAGATTTCCTTCTTGTTCATCTTAGGTTGTTAGAGTTCAATTCCCTCTCTTTATTAGGCCTAGCTTAGCAAGTCTTTTGCATCTTGATTGTTCTTTAGCCTTTGGATTTGATTGTCACCACAAGTACTATAATGACATGTGTGTTTGAGGATTGAATTAAGGCTTAAAAACCTCAACATCAATCTCCTATACTCCTTGTAGTCTCCAAACAATCCAACTGTACATTCCAAACTCTCTATATGCACAAAACATGCAAGGCGCATCCTAAATCTACACTAAGTCCTTAATGAATGCAAATGGACAGTAACAAGCAAAAATCCATGTTTAGAGACTATAAAACAATGAAAAGTGTATGCTAATATGGTATAAATAATTATTATATCAACTCCCTCACATTTTTCTTCTGATTTTCCTCAACAAATTAAGGACAAATAAGAGAGAGATGTTTGAAAATATATATTCGAAATCCAAAAATGCCATTAAGAAAAATCAAATCATTGTCCTTGATGTTAGTTCTAGGATACACACAAGAATTCATTATACTTGAAAGAACATAGGCATGCTCATCACCACTCACAAAGATATCACACTCAACCTACACTTGCATTTAAATCAGCCAACTCTTTGACATTCAATTAGGAGTTACCAATGGATCTTGCTTACCTAAATCGAGTGAAAGCATTTTGTTGAAGGGCCTGGTTATGAGACTAAAATGATTTCATTCAATGTGGGTTTCAGATGTAAAGGATCTCTTTATGAAGCAATGAATTTTGGCAAAATGCTAAGGGTAAAGCACAACCTATGTATGAAAGAATAAAAATTCCATTAACCCATTGCCTAGATTGTTCTAAACCTAAAACCCAATTTTCAATCCCATAAACCCATCCTAAAATACCCATTTCTTGAGTCTTTGCTTTCTTTGCGAACCCCCACACTTGATCATTTCTTATGGAAGCTTCTTCTTCATTGCCTTCTTCATGATGTGGCCTCTTTGATCTTCTTTTTTGCAGCTTTATTGCTTAGGGAGACTCATTTTGTTCCTTCTTCTTGAAGCATTAGGTTTCATTTGGCCCCTTCTTATTGTTGCTTGAGAACTCTTTCTCCTTGCTGCTGCTTCTTTTAGATCATTTGGGTTCCACATATGCTTGGCTTTTTGCCTCCCTTTCTTCCTCTCTTCTCCATTATGAAAATTTAAGAACACCCAAGTCCAACACATAAATCTACAAACCTTATACAGTATTAAGGTTACCAAAAACATTAGAGCCAAGGATAAAGGAGAGACGATACATTATACAGTATTGAGGATCAATGGACATAATGGTCTTGCCAAGGGTAAAGGAGAGACGATATCCCTTGGAGATCATATCATGAATAATTGAGAGACTATCATTCTTGATTTGTTCTTTCTAGACCTCAATAACTCTGTAAATTCAGACTCAACCATGACCTGGAGAGAATACTTAACTCACCTAGAGTTCACCACGAAGAAGAATCAGCTAAAAAGGAGTCCATTTGAAGAAGATATTGAAGATACAAGTTGGCAGATCTTCATTGAACCCGCTGGAGACATGCGACCAGTAATAAAATCATTCCGGCCAAACAACGACAAATCAAGCAACGAAACTGGATGTTTTGGAAACTTAACTCATCAAGAACCAATGATAATAAGTTTAATGCAGAAATTCATTAGGGTTTGAAAGTTACAGAATTTCTTAACCGGAGGATGCTGGAATCTACCGAGTTTGAGAGATTGCAAACATATCTTTGGCGACCAGGAGATCATCTCAACATTCTAGAAGCCTCAAATGACGTCCTTACCTGCACCAGAACCCAAAGGATCAGGCGGATGTTCTTGCTTGAATACTTTCCTTTTTCGGACATGTTCACTCTTGGAGTAGATATTCACCAACGGCTCCTTCCCAATAAACTTGGGTGCGATTTGAAGAATTATTCAAGTAACCAGAAGCTTCCAAAGACGCCTAAGAGCTACCCTAAGCTGACCAGATGCAAGAAAAGCCACGAGTTCCATTATTTGGCCAAGTATTCAAGTTCATAACAGCAGTATTATCAAGGCCACATATTTCATTATTAGTTGCTTTGTATAATGTTTTGGAATGTTTGAATAGGTTTATTTAGGAGCCTGTATAAGATCATTTCGTTCCCCTTTGTAAGGCACCCTTTTCAATCTAAAAGAAGTATAATACAAAGTGTTTTCAGTGTTTTTGTTTAAAAACAATTTGTCTTTAATTTCATTTGAGATATTAAACTGTTTTTATAGATTATTTATAACTTGCTATATTGGAGCAGTTTAGGCTGTATTTCATGCATCTTTTCCCTTGTTTTTGTATATTAGTTTACCATTTAAGTCTCATTTGCACCTAAAATCAACATTGCATGCATTTAGTTTATAATTGCATACATATACACACACTTGCATGATAATGGTATTTATTAGGTGCTTTTGGAGGTTCTTCGAGCCTGGGGAGGAGATGTAAGCAGCTTATTTTCGAAGAGATGCCAAAGAAGGAGTAATGCCAAATCTGGTCCCATTTCGAGATGAAGCATCGAGCAAAACCTATGTGGAGTATGCCCGATGCAAGCTGTGGTGCGTGAACTGAGAAGAGAACTAGCTCATGGATCCTAAGGCCTTGGTTTACATTGACGTGCAGCATCGAGTAGGGAAATCTGCACAAGCCGATATGTGCGGCATAGATCAAATTGGGGGAGGTGAAACGAGCAAAACACCATCCGTACAACCATGATATGCTTTATCCGCGTGTTTGACCTGATTTGGGTTGACCTTATCTTATTTATAGGTTTTTTATCCTTCTTTTGGTTCCCTACTATAAAAGGGAAAGCACAAAACAGTATCCTTATGTCATTATCCATTCTAAGCTTTTCTTACCTTGTTCACCACCTAAAAGGGCGATTTACCTAAGTTTGTAAACACTTTTATTTTCTTAAATCAAGTTTGCAATTTGATGGTTTAATCTTGCCTATTGATCTTTACTTTCGCACACTTGTAACTTAGTTTCATTTTCTTTAACTTAGTTTCATTTTCTTGGTATTTAATCTCATCTAATCATATATAACTCTAATCAAATAGTATTAAACATGTTTAGTGAGTATTTCACCTTAGATTTGAGGTTCTAAGTAGGGAAAGTGGTGATTAAGATTTGGTTAGGGGTGATTAGGCTTGATTAGTTTGTTCTCTATTGTTTCCTTCTCTTGCAAAGTGATTACTGTTTATAAAACTTCTCCCTTTTGATTGAATATGGTATTGTTGATGCATATGATTCACTTGATGGTTTGACATCTTTTTCTTTCCATGATTCGCCTATTTTGCTTGATAGTTTAGCTTGGTCTATGTTTCCTTTGTTCAGTGACACCAAAGTGATAGTTCACATTGCTAGCTGATTCGCTTAGGACTAGATAATGCTAGTTAAGAGACTCTTGATTGATGGTTAGATATTATGCATTGAAAGAACATGCTTTTGTTTGAATCCTATTCATTGCTTAGCAGTGTGAGCTTACTTCTATGTTCTTGATTGATTGAGTTAGCTGCATAGGTCCCTATACGGTTCAAATGATTAATAGGTTGATCTGAATTCTTGCTTGTGTGAGAAATGTTTACTTGATTAGTTCATCTTTTAAGCTTTATAGTTTTGCTCTTAATGCTTCTGGTTAGACAATACACCATCAAAAGTGGGTTTGACACTCTAATCTTGTTGAATTGGGTTTGACTATTAACTACTAGGATGATCTTTCCTTAGATACCTTGTCTAGGATTAAAATATTAAGAAGTGCTTGCTTGTTTGATGCATGATGATTGTCACTCTTGAAAACCACTTGACCGTTATTGTTTAGGACATTAGATCTTGCTTTTTATTAGTTATCTTAAAACTGTTTTGCTTAGTTTCTTTAGCTTGCTTAATTTCAGTAATCATCTTCTTTAGTTTCATCCTGATTAGTCCTTGCTTAGTACTTAAATTAGTCCTTGCTTAGTTTCATCCTGTTTAGTCTTTGGTTAATTGCATTTCCTGTTTTGTTTTATCTCTCTTGCATTGTTAGGTTGTCATTTTTCCCTTGCTTAATCAAAACCCCAATCCTGCTTAGCTTATGGCCCTGTTGCATCTCATAATCCACAAGTGTATTGACACCTGATCTCTACACTATATTTGATTAGAGACTAGGATATTTGGTTCTAGACGACAAAAAGTCTTGTTTCAAATTGGCGCAGTTGCCACTTGTGTATTCTTTGAGTTTGACATTGCTATTAGTCTAAGTTTTTCCTTTTTAAGTTACTAATCCGCTCTGTTTTCATTGCTCTATATTTTTCAGGTACTTGCATGAATATTAGGTTTAAAAGCTCAACAAATTTGATCCCTTCTATAGACAACATTCATCATCTAGAGCGTGGGGTTAGAAGAAGGGCTGCAAGACATAGAGTTCAGAAGTTAGAATAGCAGAGAACGGCATAGCAAGACGCTCAGTTACCACGCATTGGTGTTGCTGGACAAGCACCAATACCACAAGCTGCTGCACACGTTGATGAGGTTCAAGAATCTATTAACCAAGCGACTGTAGTTCATGGTTTAAGGGTACCAGTTCTTGTACCAAAAGATCGGAGACCTAAAGGAGCTGGTGGTGCAGCAGATACAAACCATAACCGTAATGGGATTCATGCTCCAGCTGTGCACCAGAATCACTTTAAATCAAGCTTGGCCTCATTATCATGGTGCAAGGAAACAGATTTCATGGTCTAGCAAATGAAGATCCATTGGACCAGTTTGACAAATTGTGTGGAATGATCAAGATTCAAGGCGTGTCTGAAGATGCTTTGAAGCTGCGCCTGTTCCCTTTCAATGGGAGAAAACCCTTCCACAAGCATCAATCTCCACTTGGAATGAGTGCAAAACAGCATTTATGAACAGCGAAGCTCAGGAATACAATCAGCACATTTGCTTAACATGGAAATGAGACATTTTCTGACGCATAGGAGCACTTTAAGTCATACACATTGCAATGTCCACATCATTGCTTCACAAATGAAAGCATGTTATCTACTCTGTACAGAGGTGTCACTCCTAAATACCATAGGCTTCTAGATACAGCATCCAACGGTAACTACATGGGTAATAATATGGTTGTTGGTCTTGCATTGGTTGAGAATTTAGCCTTATCATATGGGAATTATGGTGAAGAGTATGACAGAACATCAAGAGTGGTTAGAAGCGCTGAAAGTGAGAGTTCTACTAAGAACGAAATCAAAGCTTTAAATGAAAAGTTGATAAGCTGTTGAGTGCATCATTCAAGAATGTGAGCTTTGTGGGTGAATCTGATGCTGCACAAAGAGAAGATGGGACAGTTATAGAGGAAGAAGCCTTCTACATGAATAAACAAGGATGAGGTTTCAACAGCTACATGAATCATCCAAACTTAAGCACCAATGTGCCCAGTCCACAAGATCAGATATACCCTTCACAAGGTGCTCAAGAAAACCATGGAGCCAAGACTTTTGTTCCTTTCAACCAGCAGCAAACCTTTGTTCCAAGACCACCATTTCAAGGTGGATTTCGGCAATTAAACTTTCAGCATATACAAGTTTTGGCGCCACAAGGTTTTGCCAATGCACAAGGCTCATCCAATGCTCAAGATAGTGAGATAAAGCAGATGATGCAACAGCTTTTGAATGGACAAGCCAACACTACTATAGAGCTGCACAAGCCATAAAGATTGATGCTACAACTTGTGATTTGAAAGGGAAGTTTGATTCAATAAACCAAGAGGTGAAGTCTCTTGAGAGCAAAGGAGCTTCATCTCCAAAGACTCAAAACATATTACCTGAAAAGAGTGCGGCTAATCCTAAAGAATTCAGCCATTTGATCGCTGAAGAGGATGAAGACTTAAGTGGTGATATAGATGCATCATTGGAAGATCTGGTTTTATGCTTTAATAGTTGTTACTCCATAAGGACATGGAGGAATCTAGGCGTGGGGGAGATGTCTTGAACATTACCATTCATGATCAAGAAGCTGTAGACAATGTTGAGCAGTTTGTTCAAAGTTTGGACAGAGAAACAGAGCTTGCCTTAGAGAAGGAGATACTTGAAGAAGAAGTGCTGAGAAAGCCTTAGTTGCTCCAAAAGAAGAGGCCAAAGAAGAGCTCAGTGAAGCTGATAAGGAGTTAGTAGAAGAATACCAAGCTTTGATGGTTTATGCCAAGGACAGTCCTGAAGACTTCAAAGAGCTGTATGAACGCCAAGTAAGGTCTTCTTCAAGCAACTATGAGAAGGATAATGCTGCTGCGATTCGAGCCTTCAAACCACCAATTCCTTACCCCACAATGCCCTTTACAAAGGCTCAAATAACAGTTTACTCCCAGTTCAGAAAGAATATAGAAGATGCTGGCATAAAGCTTCCCCATGGTACCACTTTGGTTGAAGTAAAGGATCAAATCAGGTTTCTCAAAGAAGTATTTGGTGAGATAGAGGTTGTGGAGTCAATACTTGAGAATGTGGGAGCTAATTTGAAGAGAAGCAAGGAAGTGAAAACCTTATCCAAGCTGTCTAATCCTGGAAAGTTCTTGGTTACTTGTGAGTTTGATATGCTAGACAAAATTGAAACCTTATCTGATTCAGGTTCAATAGTAAATTTTATGTCTCTCCACTTCAGTCAGACCTTGCAAGGTATCTATCACCTTTGTGGATAACACTTCAAAGAGACCACTAGGTATAGTGAAGGATTTTCCTTTCAAGATTGGTAATTACTTGATACAAACATATTTTATGGTTATAGAGAAGACCTATTCAAGAGAGGTACCACTTCTTCCAGAAACACCTTTCTTGGCTACAGAACTCGCTCAAGTAGACTTCAAGAGAAGCTCTATTTTTTGAAGAATGTTGTTGAGTTCAAGGTGTACAAGATTGTGTCACCTTCTATTGCTTTTTGTGGAACCATTGTTGAGGAAGAGAGTAAGCAACGACAATCTCCAGAACGCATGGAGCAGGCTATGAGCTTCACACTGAGCATTCTGATGAGAGACACTTTTCCTGATGAGCTTGAGGAGAAGCTTGACACCGAGTGGAAGCTTGAAGATGATTTGGAAAAAGAAGAGGTCTTGATCGCCAAAGAAATGAAGGCTTTGAGCATTACACAAGGAGTTAAGAAGAGGAGAACTAAGAAGACGGCTCGTGATAAGAAGCTGCTGCTATCAGTTGGTACTTGGGTTTACATGAAGAAGGGAGAAGGAGCTTCTGCTCCATCAACTTCTTCCCACTAAGTCTTCAACCATCAATGTAAAGCTTAGTGACTTAAAACAATCTTGAATTATTTTATTATTAATCCTGTGACTATCCTTGTAAATATTACATCATTTTATTAGTAATATCTTTATTTAGTGTTTCAGAGGCCAAAGAACAGATCCGAGGCTCTGTAGAGTTTTTTAAGGGCCAAGGAAAGAAGACTCTGTTTTCATATTGGGGTACTATATTGGACAGAACATCTGTCATTGCTTCCCGATACAGTTTATATCGGAGAAGATGCAGTCCGTACACCGAGAAGATTGCACGAGGGGGATTGCATCGAGGTGTTACATCAAGCAAAACCTCCAAAACCTTTCTCGATGTAATCGCTACTATATCGCCAGTCTGTACACCAAGGAGAAAGGAGCCGTACACCGATCAAGATGCACGGTGGAGATCATATCGAGGTGTTGCGTCGAACAAAACCTCGCAAACTCTGCTTGATACAATCGCCTAGACCGTACATCGAGCTGCCTGTCCGTACACCAACGTTGAAGCCCGATGGAGATTGTACCAAGGAACAACATCGACCAAAACTCCTTAGTTTTGCCTGATACGAAGACCATCAGATGATTCATGCACAAAACGACAGCCAGTACTTGGAGCACCGATTAACATCCCAGCTGAGTGCGAGAAGACTCACATCGACGTGCAATATCGAGCAAAACACCCATATTTTTTGCTCGATGCATACCACGGGGATGTTTTTCGCCGAGCAGTTCATCATTTACATTGGAGGACATTACCCAAATGACGAAGGAGGCTGTATCAAGATGTTATATCGAGCAAAACACCAATACATTTGCTTGATGCAGAATGTCCGATCCAGTAAAAGTATTCGGACGATGCCATGCACTGCCCATGGGAAAAATCGTGCAAGCCGAAGTGTTTACCCTTCATCGAGCAACACCATCGAGAAGAACATCTTTTTATACGGTACACACTGGGGTGTCATATCGGGTGTTTTGCTCGATATGACCCGTGTAAAAAAATTATCGAATTATTACATGGGTAAATCCAGTAAAACCCTTTTGTGGACCTTGGTGGAAGTAATATAATCTTTCTTTCCCCCTCCTAATAATTTTTTTATTTTAAACTACATATTCTTGAATTTTTTATTTATTTATTTATATTTCCCTTATCTCTTGCCTTAAAAATAGCATCTTATCTCTCTTCACACATCCATATAGAACAGAACACAAATTCTCTTTCTGAAAAAATACATTTCTTTTTCTTTTGCATTCTCTCATTTTATCCTTTCAAGTTTTCCAAAGATCCAAGGTATTAGTGTTCTAATTTCTCATTTCTATGAGTTGAGTCTTTGAAAACTTAGATGAACTGCATTAGAATATTAGTTGAGATCGTTTTGCATGATTTTGATATGGTTTTGAATTGCATGTCACCATTGTTGCATATCTCTTTGATGATTTATAGTTGAAATATTTGGGAATTGCTCAGTATATTCTTAATTTGGCATATTGCTTAGGTTTTAACCAAATCTAGGCATGTTACTGTTTTTCTAGCATATTCACCATTTAGATGCTTCATATTAGAGTAACAATGTTAATATGGGGCATGTTTATAATTTGGAGGCGAAAAAATGACATTTTTGCTGCATATGCTTGAATTTGGTTAAATCGCTGTATGTTGCTTCTTGAATTTTAATTTTCATTGTGTTCATCCTTTTAGGATGAGTTGTTTTACCAAATTTGCCTCTTTTTCTTGTGATTCAGTGTGAATTTTTATAGAATTTTGCTGTGCATGTTTGATTTTTAGGAAAGTATTTTCTGTAGAGTGTTCTAAGGGAACATATTGCTAATTATTGCTTCAAGCTTTGTGTTTTCAGTAACTATGTCGAGCAGTAGAGGAGATGAAGAAATGTTTGACTAAGTGTACATGCAAGAGACAGAGCATAAGGTAAAGGCCAGTTGATGAAGAAGAGCAAATTCCTGATGCAGCACCTATGCTTAAAGACTACATGAAGGCGATGAGGAGAGTGGACTTTGCTCCAACAAGATTTGCTTGTCCTGGTCTGTTGGATAAAATAGGAATCAAGACTGAAGTGGATGAGCTGTTAAGAAACATTGGGGTTGAGAAGTTAGCTAGTGTTGGGTATTCCACTTATGAATTCCTTGCAAGCTGCAAGGTCTAAAACTATAAGCTTGATCAGGAGTATTACGAGGGAGAAGAAGACTATGGCAATGGATTCATCAAATTCAGAGCCAACAGAGCATGATACACTATGGATTTCACTCAGCTAGAGGAGATATTTGGATTTGATCAAGGTTCAACAGCACAAGCTATGAGCTCCAAACACAATGAGCTCAAGCATGTTTGGGAGGAAATAGGGAATGATGCTTACAAGGCTGGTCATCTCAGAAGCGCAAGCATCCGCCATCCAGCAATCAGATATTTTCATAGAGTCAGCACAAGCACACTCTTCTACAGAAAAGAGCAAAACATGGTCAAGGAGGAAGAGATTGGATTGCTAGTAAATGGCTTGAAGAATATCATGAGGCATACAAAGCATGGCAAGATAAATGGAGAGAGCCTAGGAGTTAGGCTTTTTACAATATTGATGAAGCAGTTTCTTGCATGTCATCAGTGGGCTTTCAACACCAAAGAGAAGAAGCCTAAGATAGCCATTGGAGGCTTGATTACTCCCATCTTGTTTAGCGCTGGCGTAGAGCTTGGAACACCTGATGTGAGCATGATTTTCATAGATGTTCCATACCTTAGCAAGATTGGCGGCTACCTCTCAGGAGTTGTGGAAACTGGTTATGCTTATCAGTTTGAGCTGGAAGATCAGAAAAAGAAGATCATATTACCCAAGCAGCACCTTACAAACTTCACCTCTTATGAGAATATCCACTTTATGTCAATCGAAGATAAGCTCTATGATCCGAAGACTGATCCGCCATTGATAAGGCCAAGAAAATTAAGTAATAAAAGCAAAATTAGAGATTTAGATGTAGAAAAATATACTGAATAGTATCATCAAGAACAAGAGGTTCAGCATCAAGGAATAGAGGCGCTTGAACATGAAGCCTATGATAGCCGCCCTTACGCATTTGATCCTTATGATGTCATCTGCACATCTGAAGCCTTAAGAGCTGCTCATGAGCACATTAGGCTTTTTCAGAGTTGGAAAAACTTCCAAGACAAGGCAATCAGAGTTTTCTAAAGTCTGTTAAAGCCAACAAGAAATCAGTTGATTCTCTTAAGAAGAAGGTGAAGAAGCTAAAGAAGAAGTTGGGAGGATCAACTAAGAAAGCTGACGAAGCGTTTCAAACAGAGCCACAAAGAAGAGAACCAGCTGATGACAACATGTCTGAGGATGAACCTGAAGCCACAGTCTAAGAGAGATACTCCTTTCAAGATGTTGAGCGGCCAAGAGCGCTTCATTGTGAACCGGCTAGAGCCTCCTCTCATGGTACAACTCAAAAGCGCAAAGGAAGGAAGAGAAGGGCCAGACAACAAACTCCATCTCTGGAAGAAGCCTCTTCTTCCCATGTCACAGAGAGCTCAGCCTCTCACCAGTCATCCATCTGAAGTAAGGTAAACCACTCTAAATCAATGTAAATACCACACAGTTTGATTTTTTTCATGCGATTGATTGTTCATGTTTGTCAGCATTCTCCTCACCATTTTTATTACACAGAGAGCATGTGTAATTTCAGTGTGGGGGGGGGGGGGGGGGGGGGGGGGGGGGGGAAGTATATGATGAACTGCTATTTGCACTTGCACTTGCATCATAGATTAGACACCATGCATCACATTTGCATAGCATCTAAGGCATAGAAATAACCAAAACATTTTAAACCATTTTCGAAAATGCTTCACAAAAAACAATTGATTTTTATGCATTCATATAAGATTTCGACTTCATGCATTCATGTAGGACTAACATGCTTGTTTAAATTGGGATAAATGATAGTACATCTTTCTTAATGCTGGTAGTTTATGATAATGAAGACCTTGTTTTTAATCTTTTCATGCATTTGATGTTGAACTAGAAATAAAGCTGAACTACTTTTGGAATTTGCAATTCTGTGAGCTTTGTTTGAAACTGAAGCATGCTTTGAAATGATTTCAACCTTTGTTTAATTGGATCCTAAATTTTATTTGCAATTATCATGTCTTATGCATTTGCGATTGGTGTCATGGATTACCTTAAAATATTTGGACCTTCTTATCCTCTTTTACCACTCTTTAAAAGGTCCATTTAGATCTCCTCACCCTTACCTAAACCTTCTTTCAAGCAAAAACATTAATAGTGTGTGATCTGTGAGGCCTCTTTCCTTCATGGTTGTTGCTTAGCGAAAAGTGTTGGGTTGGAACTACAAGGGAAGTATTTCCATTGTAGAACTAGGTCACTCTTGAGTTAGATAGGCTAGGAAATTTGGGAATGGTTTGGGAATTATTTTGGGTTTGGTTTAAACAGATGCAAAGAAGAAAAGAAAGCAAGGCAAAAAAGAAAAAGAAGTGTGACACAAGCAATGGTGGAAATAGCGGTTCAAAGTTCAAAACATAAAGAAGACTCATGTCCAAAGAAGAAAAGAAGGTGAAAGAACTGCAAAGCAAGTGAATCAAAAAGCCAAAGGCCAAAATAGCACAACATCACAAAAATAAAAGGAGCCAAGTTCTCAGAAGAAAACCGACACCTCATGAAGATCAAAGAAGAAGTGTCCTCCAAAGAACTTAAATGAGAAGAGTTTTTGGGTTTCTATTTGGGTTTAAAATTCTTAAAAGGGTAGCTTAGGCGGGTTTATATTACTTAGCTAGAGTTAGGAACATTTTTATGGGTTTTGGGTACATGGGAATCTTCCTTTTTATGTGTAATTTGTTCTTTGACCCTTAGCATTTTGCCAAAGCACAGCCATGCTTTTCCTTGAGAGAACCCTTGAAACACTAAAATCAGTTTGATAAGTCGAATAACTTTTATTTCACTAACCTTATCCCTTAGCCAAAATGACACATTTGCATTTACATAAGCATGATTAACGGTTTGAGCTTTAATGAATGTAAAAATTGTTGTTTGATTTGATGAGCATGTGTAGGTTGATGGAATTGTGATCATTCTTGCTTTGTGATAAATGTGGCTAAGTTTTAAAGTATTCGTACATCAAGTGCATTCTATAATTAAGAACATGGACTTCATTTTGATTTATTGTTAGCATTTTTAGAGATATGAGTTCCCATTTTAAAACCTCATCACCAAATTAAGTGTTTGTTTACTTGAGGGCAAGCAAAAGCTAAGTGTGGGGGTGCTGATAGTTTGCTATATTAGAGCATTTTAGGCTGCATTTCATTCTATTTTCCATTGTTTTTGCATATTAGTTAAGCATTTTAGTCTCATTTGCACATAGAATCAATATTGCATGCATATAGGTTAGGATTGCATACATATGCATACTTGTGGTGTTTTTTTAGGTGTTTTTGGAGGTTCTTCGAGTTTGGGGAGGAGATGGAAGCAGATCATTTTCGAAGACAAGCCAAAGAAGGAGGAGCATCGTGCAAAACCTCTATGGAGTATGCCCGACGCAAGCTGCAGTGCATGAAGAAGGGGACTGGTTCGTGGAATCTAAGGCATTGGTCAGCGTCAAGGTGCTGCATCGACCAGGGAAAGCTACACAAGCTGATACGTGCTGCTTAGTTCCCTATTATAAAAGGAAAGCCACAAAATATTATCCTTATGTCGTTATCCATTCTAAGCTTTTCTTATCTTGTTCACCACCTAAAAATGCGATTTGCCTAAGTTTGTAAACACTTTTATTTTCTTCAATCAAGTTTATATTTTTATTGTTTAATATTGTCTATTAATCTTAAGTTTTGCATCCTAGTAACTTTGTTTCATTTTCTTTGTATTTAATCTCAACTAATCATGCTTAACTCTAATCAAATGGGATTAAACATAACTAGTGAGTAGTTTACCTTAGATTTGAGGTTTTAAGTAGGGAAAGTGGTGATTAAGATGTGATTAAGGGGTGATTAGGCATGTTTAGTTTGTTCTTCATTGTTTACTTCTCTTTCAAAGTGATTATTGCTCACAAGGCTTCTCCCTTTTGATTGAATATGGTATTGTTGACGCATATGATTCACTTGATGGTTTGAAGTCATCTTCTTTGCATGATTCGCCTATTTTGCTTGATAGTTTAGCTTGGTCAATGTTTCCTTAGTTCAGTGACACCAAAGTGATAGTTCACCTTGCTAGATTATTCTCTTAGTGATTGCCAATCTTGTGTTATCTGATATCAGAGCTTCAAAAGCTCATATCCATCAGGCTGCGTTGTTCCAACCCTTATCCTTTATTTCTGTTGTTATTTCATTTTATACATAGGAAAAAAACCATAAAAATTGTATTTCTTTTAGTTTGTTTCTGTTTATTTTAATTTTATAAAATATTAAAAAATGTTTTGCTTTATTTTCTGAATAGTTTGCTTCATCTAAAAGTCAAAAAAGTTGTTTGATTTAATTATTTCCATTTATTTTGAATTTTAAACAAGAAAACCCATAAAAACAAAATTGTTTATTTTCTTGTTATTTGCTTCTACTTTTGCATCTTTTCTGGCCTATCTACATTAAGTCACGACCCTAAACTTATCATCTCTGTTTTACAATGTACAAACAGCCAACCATGGAGATATCAGAGGATGAATCAGATACCACAGGTGACTACAATCCTTTTCAATAAGATGGGAGCCATGAGGAAGACTCTGATCAAGAATCAAGTTCTGAAGTTGAAACCTATGTGGAAGAAATGGAACCAGAACCACCATATTGCTACAGAAGCTTATGGTGTGAAGAAGATTCAGAAGAGGATTCATATGAAATCTACAACCCTCCCAAGAGAGCAGAGAAGCCAACCAGCTATGAAATTATTTAATGGAGAATACCAGCTCAATCAAAACCACCAATCTGCCCAAGGAAGCTAGTCAAAAAAAGGAGTTATTATACATCTAATACTCTGGTATTTTCAGGTTCAAGTAAGAACCCAATGGTGTATCTAAGATGGGAAAGCAATATGGAGAATTGGCTATAATCCAAAGAAATTCCCAAAGAAAAGAAGTTATCAAAAGTTGTCCAAGCATTAACAGAAAAAGCTTATGAATGGTGGCTAAGGGAAAACAATCCAACAGTCTACAATAGCCAGTGATAAATTGGAGAGACCTCAAGGGAAGAATGTATAGAGAATTTGTAGAGAAGTGTCAAGCAATGCCAAAGATAGCAAAGTTTACACCAAAACCGAAGTCTACTATTAAAAAGAAGAATGCTTATTTTTCTGAGCCCAAGAACGTGTCTGCAAAAGCTTCATCAAGTTAAACAGATGTTAAGAAGATCCTTCCACCAAAATAAGTTCTGAAGAAGCCAATCACCACATCTGAATGTTGGCAACAGCAACAGGAAAAACTCCAACAAATGATGAAGGCTTTAAATTTGAAAGAGGTGAAAACAGAGAAGAAGCATAATTTTAAAGATGATACAATGAGAAGAGAAGAACCAGGAGTTACAACAACAAATAACAACCATTCTCTACCTAAGTTGCAAGATGCCCTAGGCTAAGGTAAGTCTTCTAACTTTGTAAATTCTGAAGATTCAACATTATATAGATGGACATTTTGCTACGATTTGACAAACAAGAAAGCTGCTAAAATCAACATCACAAGTAGAGAAATCGAAATTGGTTTATACAAGTGATAGATTAGTTAATTCTGATCTTTTAATTCCTTGTTCTAGACTCTTACACTTGTCTTTGCCCAAGAGTTTTGATCCAGGAATAAGACAAGAAGAAGGACCTGCAAGTAGAGATGCAAATTTACAAGAAAGGCAGATAATACATCTTATTTTTCCAGAGGAAAATTGTGCTGAACATATCAAGGAGAAATTACCAGATTCAACATCAAGTCCTCTTACTATAGCAAACCCAATTGGATCACTTTGAGAGGATTTGTGCTTTGACAAAGCTTATTGTAGTGTCACATGATGGTTTAAAACTCAGATTATTTCCATTCTCTCTTGGTGATAGAGCTCAAGTGTGGGTGAAGTTTTTAGCACAAGGCAGCATCACCACTTGGAAACAATGCAAAGGTGCTTTCTTAAGAAAGTTCTTCTCTCCCTCAAAAACTGCAGAATTCAGGAATGATATAACAAACTTAAAACAATGGTCTAGTGAGAGCTTTGGAGACACTTGGGAATGTTTTAGAGGCTTTTCTCATCAATGCCCTCATCATAGCTTCACCAAAGAAATGCCCATATCCACACTCTATAAAGGTGTTCTCCCAAATATAAGAATCCTTCTAGATACAGCAAGTAATGGCTATTTCCTAGAAAAGATGTTGATGAAGGATGGCTAATGGTGGAGAACATGGCACTCAATAATTGGGATTATGTGGATGATAAAGAGCAACATGCAAAGGCAAATAAAGAGAAGCTAGAAACAGCACTGCATGAGATGAAGGCCTTGCAGGAAAAGTCGGATATATTGTTCAATGGCGCCACCAAACTACTTCCTAATGTAGCTCCACAAAGCCACTACGAAGGGCATCAAGTCAAATCTGTTCAGATCCAAGAGGAGCCATCAATGCAACAAGGCTATGATATTTGTCAATAACAGTCCAATGGAGGAACATAAATTCAACAACATCAAGGTTTTTCTTCTCAAAGAGTTGGCGGCATGTACCCTAAGCTATCACAAGATTTCGACATAAAGCAGTTTCTGCTCCAAATGCAAAAACTCTAATCTGGAGAACTTCAATGCAGTATGGCTGCCATTCAAACCTACATAGGTGAAGTTTAAATAAGCATGACTGCTGACATCCAAAAGAGTCTTGAATCTTTGAATCTGAGACTGCGTAAGCAAGAGACTCTTGCACAATCATCTTCCTCTTCACTGATACTAGAGTGTGTCAAAGCTATCACCTTTAGAATTGGGAAGCAACTCCCTCCAAGAGTGGCACCTTCTACACCCAATATATACATTGAGGAACAAGAAGATGGGGTGGTGGTCAGAGATGCTAAAGAAGCTAAAGAGGATGAAGTGGTTAAAACTGTAAAAAGTTCAAAGAACACCAAGGCCAAAGAGGTGGTTAAGGTGAAACCAAGAGAAGCACCTAAGGAGTTAGTCAAAGAACCAAGATACATTCCTCGACCATATCAGCCTACAATACCATTTGGTTCAAGAAGCAGCTCATTGCTAAGTACAAAGGTCTCTTTGTTGAACAGATGAAGAAGATTCAGCTCATTATGCCATTGTTAGATTCTTTTTTCTTGGTTCCACCTTATCATAAATTCTTAAAAGATGCTGTTGTTGAGAGAGCAAAGGATTTGC
Organism: Thlaspi arvense; assembly: GCA_911865555.2. NCBI lineage: Eukaryota > Viridiplantae > Streptophyta > Magnoliopsida > Brassicales > Brassicaceae > Thlaspi > Thlaspi arvense. The sequence continues at coordinate 14,788,178 of OU466861.1, forward strand.
AAGGGATGGTAGTACTAACACATGAGTGCAGCGCCATCATTCAACAACAAAGGATGACTCCTAACAAACTCAGTGACCCTGAAAGTTTTACTTTGCCTTGCTCTATAAGACCACTACTGTTTGAAAAATGCTTGTGTGTCTTAGGAGCAAGTGTAACCCTTATGTCTTACTCTATAGCTAGGCGCCTTGAGTTCACTGAATTCTGGACTCAAGAATTTCTTTGGTGTTTGCTGATAGATCAGTGAGACTCCCTAAGGGACTGCTTTAGGATGTGCCAATAATAATAGGAAATGTGGAGATGCCAACTGACTTTGTAGTCCTAGAGATGGATGAGGAGCCTAGAGACACTCTCATACTCGGAAGATCTTAGCCACGATAGGAGCTGTTATAGATGTCAAGAAAGGGAAGATAAAGTTGCAATTGGGTAAAGACATGTCTCTGAAATTTGACATCAAGCACATTATGCAACAGCCTACTATAGAAGGTCAAGTCTTCAAGATAGAGATCTTAGAAAGGCTGCATGATGAGCTTCAATAGGAGTTGTGCTGTGATGACAAACTCTAAGTGGCTTTGACAAAGGAGAATGGGGAAGATGGTTACTTGGATAAGGAAAGCTTGGGTTATAAGCTAAGGTTAGACTCTCACAGGGTCTTGGAAGAAGAGGAACCATTTGAGAAGCTGGAATACACAAGGAAGGATGTGCTCTCAGTTCAAGAAGCTGGCCCCCCAAGCAATGAAGCTGACGCCAAGGAGCAGAACAGCTTAGGAGAGGATAACCATTGGATATTCACTGGATGATGTCCAAGGCATTTCTCCTAACCTCTGCATTCATAGGATTCATCTAGAGGATGCGAAAAGAACTTCTATTGAACTTCAAAGGAGATTGAATCCTAATCCGAAAGAAGTAGTTAAAAAAGTAATCTTGAAGTTTCTTGACGCTGGTGTGATTTATCCTATCTCAGACAGCACATGGGTAAAAAACGAAAATGATGAGCTAATACCAACAAGAACTATAACTAGTCATAGGATGTGCATAGATTACAGAAAACTGAATTCTGTTTCTAGGAAAGATCACTTCCCTTTGCCATTCGTAGATCATGTGTTAGAAAGATTAGGTAATCATAAATATTATTGCTTCTTGGATGCATATAGTGGTTTCTTCCAGATCCTAATTCACCCAAATCATCAAGAAGAAACCACATTCACATGTCCTTATGGCACTTTTGCATATAGAAGAATGTCATTTGGACTGTGCAATGCCCCAGCAACTTTTCAGAGGTGTATGACCTCCATATTTTCTGACTTGCTTGAAGAGATGGTGCAGGTATTCATAAACGGTTTAAGTGTCTATGGATCCTCCTTTTGTGTCTACTTGTAAAATATTTCTCAGGTTTTTCAAAGATGTGAAGACACTAGGCTGGTTCTTAATTGGGTCACAAAGTGGACAAGTACAAGATAGATGCGATGCTGCACTTATAGCCTCCAAATTCAGTGAAGAGGATCAGAAGCTTCTTGCCACATGCTGGTTTTTACAGAAAGTTCATTAAAGACTTCTCAAAGATAACAAGACCATTGACAAGGCTTCTATGCAATGAGACAGAATTTGACTTTGATGAAGACTTCTTACAAGGTTTCTTCACCCTCAAGGAAGCCTTAGTGAGTGCCCACATAGTGCAAGCACCAAAGTGGGATCTCCCCTTTGAGATCATGTGTTATGCAAGTGACTATGCAGTTGGAGCAGTCTTGGGTCAACGGCTAGACAAGAAGCTTCATGGTATCTACTATGCCAGGAGAACAATTGATGAAGCTCAAACAAGATATTCTACAACAGAAAAGGAGCTCCTAGCAGTTGTCTTTGCATTTGAAAATTTCAAGAGCTACTTAATAAGGTCAAAGTTGATAGTCTACACTAATCTTGTTGCACTAAGGCACATCTGTGCCAAGAAAGACACCAAGCCAAGACTACTTAGATGGATCATCCTCTTGCAAGAGTTTGACATGGAAATTGTGAATAAGAGAGGCATTGAGAATGGTGTAGCTGGTGACTTTTCAAGCCTGAGGATAGATGATTTTTTCCCAATCAATGATACCCTATCAGAGGAGCAGCTGCATGCTTTAGGAGTGAAGACAGCTGAAGTGATGAGATTATAAGAGAACAAACAGCCTGGTATGCTAACTTTGTGAACTATTTGGTTATTGGCAAGATACCATTGAACCTTAACTTACATTAGAAGAAAAAGTTCTTAAGATATGTCTTTCACTACTATTGGGATGAACCTTATCTCTACAAGAGAGGGAATGATGGATTATTAAGAAGTTGCATATCTGAGGAAGAAGTTCAAGAAATTCTACATCATTGCCATGGTTCAGCCTATAGGGGTAACTTTGCAACCTTCAAGACAGCCTCAGAGGTAGTTCAAGCTGGTTTTTGGTGTCCTAGTTTTTTCAAGGACGCCCAGGCTTACATCTCCTCATGTGATGCAAGCCAAAGGAAGGAAAGCATCTCTAAGAGAGATGATATGCCTTTAAACTCTATTCTTGAAGTGGATCTGTTTGACTTCATGGGACCTTTCCCTTCATCCTATATGAATAAGTATATTCTTGTTGCTGTGGACTATGTCTTAAAGTGGGTTGAAGCCATTGCAAGTCCAAAAAATGATGCTAGAGTTGTGCTGAAGCTTTTCAAGACAATTATCTTCCCAAGGTGTGTTATAAGTGATGGAGGGAGCCACTTCATCAACAAGGTTTTTGAAAGTTTTCTAAGGAATAATGGTGTGAAGCACAAGATTGCCACTCCTTATCATCCTCAAACAAGTGGTGAACTAGAGGTGTCTAACAGGGAGATTAATGCCATCTTAGAAAATCCATTTGGTTTTATTAGAAAGTATTGGTCTAATAAGCTTGATGATGCATTGTGGGCATACAGGACAGCCTTTAAGACACCCATTAGTAGAACTCCCTTCTCACTCCTTTATGGCAAGGCTTGTCATTTGCCTATTAAACTGGAATACAAAGCCTTGTGGGCAACAAAGCTGTTGAATTTTTACATCAAGACAGCTCAGGAGAAGAGACTCATCAGCTTGCATGAGTCAGAAGAAAACCGCCTTGAAGCTTTTGAGAGCTCCAGGATCTATAAAGAGACACCCACGGCTATTCATGACAAGATGATAAAAACCAAATACTTCAATGCTGGAGATCAGGTGCTGTTGTTCAACTCAAGGCTGAAGTTGTTTCCTGGAAAGCTGAAGTCAAGGTGGTCAGATCCATTCAAGATTAAGGAGGTGTTGCCATATTGAGCTGTAACTTTGTTTGACAAGGATGGAGGAGATTTCACAGTGAATGGGCACAGGCTGAAGTCATACATGGGAAGTGAGACCCTTAGAGATGTTGTAGACATCAATCGTGAAGATCCTCCACAAGAGTGATCAACCAAAGAAAGTTAAGCTAAGGACATTAAACAAGCACATTTGGGCGGTATTACCATGTTATCCTTGTACATATTATTGCATTTTATGTTTGTGTTTGTGTTTTCTTTTGATCCTAGGAGCAGGTGGAGTTTTAGGCAAGTGGTTAGCTGAATTGGTGCATGTTCACGTCAGCATCGATCAGGACCATCGAGCAGTGGAGATTGATGTCAACTGAGCACGACCATATCGATCACTTACATCGATCAGGAGTGATTTATGTAACCAACCCGAGAGTCAGGTAACAAACATCGGTTAGTAACATCTATCAGGGGTTGATCGATGTGGATTGCATCGATCACTCACATCGATCGGGAGTGATCTTTTGAAACTGACAGCGAGTTTGGGGATCTACATCGAGCAGCAGCATTAATCAAGGCTTGGTCGATGTGCCTACATTGACCACCAGCATCGATCCATGTAAATGGGCAGGAGGTTTTGAAGATTACATCGATCATCAGCATCGATCATGGGTGACCGATGTGAAGGGGACTAGAGACCATGTCCAACATCGATCACCTACATCAATCATGGGTGATTGATGTGAACCTTCTTCTGCCAAAATCTCTTATAAGGTATACAACTCTACTCCTTTCTTTATGAATCCTTTTGTATCCATTCTGGGTATCCCTTATCACCCTCCTTCAGGCTTCTATCACACATATAACTGTGTAATCTAAGTGTGGGGGAGGGTATTGTATTTGAAATTTAGTTTTGTTTTCTTATGTTCTCTTTTGCATACTTAAGTCTTATGCATTCATGCATTCATCTATATTCACTGAAAATCCATAAAATTTTCAAACTTTTTGGAACGAAAAAGATCATTTAGTTGCATTTGCATAACTAAGATTGAGTCTAGATGCATTTCATACAGGTTTTCATGCATTTGCATAGGAAGTAGATGGTAAACATTTGTCAAGATGTTAATATTTGAGTTATTTTCAATCCTTTGGTTGTCTTTTGTTTGATTACATTGTAGTGAGTTTAAATTTAAGGCTGCACCATATCGTGACTACTTGCATTGATATTCTTGTCTTATGCTAAATCTTGCATTGATTTGATGCCATCTCTGTTTATTAGAACCATAATCTTGACATTTAATTATCATGATTATGCATAGAGAGTGATCACATGGCTACCCATATACATACTTTTGTTATCTTCTTCCCTTCTTACCACTCTTGCTAACCCAAGTAGTTGATGAGACAGTTAACCACACCCTAACCCAATCCTTCTTTTTGAACTTAAAAACTATTGTGAGAGTTTTGAGGCCTTGCATTGCATTATTTTCGACTATATCTTGGAAGAAGCTCTCTTGTAGACTCTAACTTTCATCTTGAAATTGGTTTTAGGTTAGAAGTTTGGAAAAAGGGTAGTATATGTGGTATGAGTTTTATTGTTTATATCCTTTAAAAGAAAAAGTATGGGGATGGTAGTATGGGGAAACAAGCTATTTGTTGTTAAGTGTAAGGAAGAAATGCTCTAAGTGTTAAAGGAAAGGAAGGTGCCAGCAACAACAAAGCTTACAAAGGTCATCCCCAAATGGGAATTCAGATCAAGCAATCAACCATGGGTGAAGAAAAATGGCGCCAAATATTACAACAAAGAAGAGCAAGCTCCAACAATGAATCAACCCCACAAGTAAAAAAAAGAAGGAGTTTCCCCAAACATGAAGGAAGAAGAGATCAAGTTCTTTGGAAAAAGGTAGGTCTAGGGGTTTCACTTTTGGTTTAGAAGATAATAGGTTCATCTTGGGGTAAAAAAGGGTAGAAGAGAGCTTTTACTTGCATGCATAGGTGTGTTTTTACCTTTAGCATTTTGCCTAAGATAGAGTTATTTCATTGAGTGATCCCTTACGTCTTTGAACCCTTATCTGAATGAGATCATTTTCTTCTCATGACCATCTCCCTTTTACCCATATGTGCTCACTTGACTTGCATGAACTTGATCCATTGATTACAATTAATGAATGTGAAAGAGTTGGCTGATTTCAATGCTTCTGTAGGCGAAGCTAGAATGCATTGTTTGCTATGATAGGTATGACTAAAGCTTTTGAAGTAGAACAATCTCTTTACATCTTAAAACCTACAACTTGAGCATTGATTCAATTTTTCTGTTGGCATCTTTAATTTTGAGCTCCCACTTTCAGACCACACTCTCCCATTTGTTCTTAATTGCTTGAGGACAAGCAAAAGGCAAGTGTGGAGGTACAAATATCTCTCATAATTACATCATATAAGCTTTCATTTAGTTCATGTTTTAATCCTCTTTAGCCTGTTTTCCTTTGCTTTTGTTCCATTCTTCCTTGTTTTTAGACTTATCTTGCATTTAGGTTGTAGTTTGCATTTCTCTTGCATATGAGATGTTTCTTGGTACCCAAAGAGCCATTTAAGTCAAGGAGGAAGTGTGGCAGTGATCCAGGGAGTTCACCCAATCAAAGAGGAGCAAGAGGAGTCAAGAAAATGGAGATTTGGCCTAGCATCGATCAAGCCAAAAACTGCATCGATCAGGAGTGATCAATGTAAAGCACAAAGAAGATGGTGTATCACATCAGCGACTCACATCGATCACCAGCATCGACCAAGACTGACTGATGTAAACGGGCAGGAGCTACAATACTCTTACATCGATTAAGCACATCAATCATTAACTGATCGATGTCGAGGACTAGAGGAGCACATCGACCAGCTACATCGAGCAGGCCTGAGCGATGTCATAAACAACGATCGCCCACATCGATCATGGATGATCGATGTTGACCCAGACTGAAGAAAAATTATTTAATATTTTGCCACTCCTTTCAGACTCCTATAAATACTTAAAATCCCTAATTTTTAGGATCATCCTAATATCCAACAGTTATTTCCTCTTTTTTTTTGTTTTGATTTTGTAGTTTGAATCTTTGTTCCATTTCAATATAAGTTTGCATTTATCTTCTTGTTTAATCTCTCTTATCATGATTTGCTATCCTTTTCTCTTTGAATTGATGGTTTGGATGGTGATTAGTGAGTAGTGATTTAGGGATTTGAGATGGGTTAGGTTTAGGGGATTTGATACTTAATTTATGATGTCTTAGTGTTAATACTTCTAATTCCTTTCTTGATTTCTGTGTGTAATGCCTGATTAGCCTTAGCTAAGTTGATTAGGATCATAGGCTCATTTTATGCCCATCAAGTGTTTGATGAAATGCCTGAACTGCTTTGGAAGAGAATTACTTGTCCTAGCTCAAGAGATTAACTGTCTAGCGAGTGATTTGGCAATATAGGATTGATAGATTGTTTTAACGCTTGCTGTTTAGCATTTCACTCATGAGAATTAGTTCTTGACTTGGTAATTAGTAAAGAGATTAGTGCCAAGAGATTGAATTAGTCTTATAAATGAATTTTAAAGCATCATAGATTGAGTTGAGAGTTCCCTAGCACCATTATCCCATCTCAAGTTTTGTCTTTCCTCTGTTTTAGTTTATTTCGAATTTGCTTTGTTTCTGCTTATGTTTTAGTTGTTTTTGTTGCTGTTCACTCTTGTTTCATGCTTGCTTCTGTTCTGTTTGATCAGCTAGATTGTTAGACATTAATTCTCTCCGTAGCTGCTTGAATTAAGAAATCTACTGCATTCCTGCAGTTTTAATCTTCCCTCTTTGGATTGACATATAACCCTTACTACAATGACTAGTACAAAGGGTGATTGAGAAAGAGACTCAAAACTCTGGTATCACTGTTGCCTATAGGGGATTGATTTGATCAGTAGGATTTGTAGAGATCTTGAGATCAAGCTCTTTTATTTTCGTTTTCGGTTACCAATTGCTCTTTTTTTGTCTAGAATTTCTTTTGTAGGTACTAAATCACTTGCTCTTAGGTGTGTACAACTGCAGCTGAATTTCAGGATCAATGATTTTGGGTTCACAGCAGCTGAGATCAGTTGTTGAAGCATGGAGAAAAATCAGTATGCTGCTAGTTTTGGTTTGTAAGGTCCACAAGGGATCCAAGACTTACAAGGACAGCAAGGTGAACATGGTTTACAAGGAGATTGGGGTATGAGAGATCAAAGACCATTGAGACCTAAAAGTGCTGCATATATACAATCTAGCTATGCTTCAAGACAACGTATCCTTCCACCTATAGAGACTCACCACTATTAGATAAAGAGAAGCATGATTGCTATGGTTCAGGAAAGGAAGTTCTTTGGCTTGCCTAACCAAGATCCTCTTGAGCATTTGGATCACTTTCAGAGGATTTTTACTATGACAAGCTCAATGGATTTTCAGATGATAGATTCAAGCTCAGATTTTTTCCATTCTCTCTTTGTGATAGAGCGCAAATGTGGGAAAAGTCTTTACCACAAGGAAGCATCACCTCTTGGGCACAATGCAAAGGAGATTTTCCTAAGAAAGTTCTTCTCTCCTTCTTGAACTGCAAGATTCAGGAATGAGATCTCAAACTTTAAACAATGGTACAATGATAGCTTTAGAGACACTTGGGAAAGGTTTAAATGCTTCACTCAAGAATGCCCTCATAATGACTTCACCAAAGAAATGCTTCTCTCCACCCTCTATAGAGGTGTTCTACCAAACATAAGAATCATTCTAGACACAACTAGTAATGGCTATTTCCTTTGGAAAAATATTGAAGAAGGGTGGATACTAGTGGAGAACATGGCGCTAAGTAATTGGGTTTATGTGGATGAGTTTGAGCAACATGCAAAGGCAGCTGAAGAGAAGTTTAAAACAGCAATGCATGAGGTGAAGGATTTGCAATAAAAAATGGATATTTTGTTTAAAGGACCCACCAAACCTCTTCAACTTGTTGATACACATAGCCAATACAAAGAACATCAAGTCAACTCAGTTCATATCCAAGGTGAGCAAGCATTGAGACAAGACTATAATGCCTTTCAACAACAGTCCAATGGAGGCCCTTACATTCACCACCATCAAAGCTCTACTTCTCCACCTTTTGGCGCCCTTTACAACCAGCAAGGAAGAATGACAACTCCTCCACAATAACCAAGCTCTCAGCCATCTCAAGAGTTGGACATCAAGCAGGTTCTAAGTATAATGCAACAAGCTCAAACTGCTGCAATGCAAAAGAGTATGACTGAACTTCTTACCAAGATGAACTTACACAGCAACAACATCCAATCCCAAATAGACTCCTTGACAACGAAGCTGGGTAAAAAAGAGAGTAATGCTCAGCCAATTATCTTCAAGAGGCCCTTAGAATATTGTTATGGTATCTCCTCTACTTCCCTAACTACTCAAGAAGAGAATGAAAACTCTATTGCTGAGATTGAAAGCCGTCTATATGGCCATGGGTTTGTCCATATAACCCCAAAGGTTACACCTTCTATCATTAATGAGGAGATTGAATTTCTAGGTGTGGGGGAGGAATTTAAAAAACCAGTAAGGGCCATAGGAGGGAAGGAGAAGGAAATTTTCTATGTGGCTGCGTCAAGGGAAGAAAAGGTTATCTCCAAGAAAGAGATAATAGTAAAAGATGATGAAGTGGTAGAAGTTGGTGAAATCTCAAGGAATGGTAAAGCAAAAGAAGTGGTTGAAAAGAATCACAAGGAGGTACGTAAGGAGTCAAACAAGGAACCATGATACATATCTCCTCCTTACCAGCCTACAAAACCATTTCCTAGAAGGTTCAAGAAGCAGCTAGTTGCCAAGTGTAAGGGTCTCTTTGAAGAGAAGATAAAGTAAATTGAAGAGACCATTGGATCAGATGAAGCAACAAACCAGATGTCTCATGCCTTTATACCTCTTAAGAAACAATATCTTCTGTTGACAGAAAATAAGGTTGGGGAAGAGAGAGCTGCTAAAGAAGAGGTTAAACCCAAGTTACTAAGCTTGAAGTTCCTTGTTGTTTTACACTACCATGTGAATTGGGAACACTCTCTTTCAAGAGTTGCTGGTGAGATCTTGGTCCAGCATCAACCTTTTGCCACTCTCTACTTCTAAAACCTTAGGCCACATTAGCTTCAAGAAAAGTGATGTCTCTCTCACCTTACCTGATGGGTTACCAACTGATTTCTTGGTGGTAGATATAAAGACTGATTAGCAGACCCTAATCATATTGGGAAGACCCTTTCTGGCATCTGGTGGTGCTTTTTTTGATGTTATGAAGGGCATCATTGAGTTAAGGTTGAAGTAGGACAAGGTGGTAAGGTTTGACACCAAAAGGACCAAGATGGGAGTTTAGGGACAAGCTTACTCTATAAAGACTATTGAGTGGAGTCTTGCAGCTGCGAAGTGGTCTCTCTCCAGGTTACCATCAACTACATTCACAGGCAATTCAGGATAGGATCAACCAAGGAGTTCTCTAACTCCCTCTCAACTCAACTAAGGAGCAAGAAAAGTCAAACTTAGTAACTCAAAACAAGAACTCTTCGGAGGTATTCTCATGGTATCCTTGTACATATTATTGCATTTGAAGTTTGTGTTTGTGTCTTTCTTTTATTCCTATGAGCAGGTGGAGTTCATCTAGGTACATTTTGGCTGATATCGCGCATGGACACCGAGCATGCCAAGCTCGATGTGGCTGACATCGAGCACCAGCATCAAGAAGAGAAGCTCGATGTTAGCAGATTCAAGATACTTTGAGGATACACATCGAACGATGTAAACGACCCGAGAGTCAGGCGAGGAACATTGAGCAACCACATCAGGCGAGGAACATTGTCAATAAATCTAACAAGTTCTCATACCTCCACTTTTGATGGCTTGTGTGATTACTTATCACTTGCTGGAATATATCAGACAACTACTCACTGCCACTGGTTAGGTTTATTGTAGTTATATAAGGGCAACTTTCCACCAATGGGTGATGCAAAGACACATGACATTCTAAGCATATATTTCAAGACTTAAACCACTAAGACATTTCATCAAACACATGGAGTGCAGGATAAAACGCCTATGATTCTGATCTATTCCAAAGAGTTACTAAGCATTAAATATCAATTCAGCAAGAAGAGGAAAGGGATCTAGGAACCTAACACATCAAACATCCAAAAGGAAACTTTTGCATCACAAAAATTCATGAATCTCTAAAATAAACTAAACCCCAAAGAGCAAATTCGAAATTAATAAAAGCAAGACCAAGACTAAAGATTAAAGACTTATGATTAAAAGAAGAAAACATAAATAAAAGTATACATAAGTGATCCAATCTCAACCCACAAAGGGTTTGTTCTTATTCTATGAAAAAACCAAAGCAAAGCTTTGGGGAAGAGAAATGATAAGAGAAAATAGATCTAGGTTTAGCTATTTATAGGGAACATCCCAAAAATAGCCTTAGGAAGCTAAAATAAAAAATTCAAAGACGGTCGAAGATGCTTCTCGGAGAAAAACCTATCGATCAGAAGGAAGGGGTGATGCTCAATGTAGGTGATCGATATGATGATCGATAGGAACTTCTGGTTGCAGATAGTGATGCTTGGATTGCCGTATCGTTTGAAGTACTGATCGGATTGACCTGATTCAACCTCCGTTAGCAAGCTTATTCGATCCTCTACAACTTCTATGAAGGACCTGGAGGCTGAATCGCAGCGGAAGACCTTCGTTTTGACTCATATATGTCATATCAATCTGCCTATCGGACATATTTCTCTCAGCTTTGGTCGATACAAGACTTTGGTGCAGCCTAAAACCTGTCATCTTGGCTGTTATACTTGGTTCTTCATGTCCTCATCATCCACCAGTCTCCAAATGTCTTCCTTGCTCCATATAGACCTGAAAAGACTCCAAACAATGCAAAACATGCAAATGTCTAACCTACAACCTATTATGTCTAATATGAATGCAAGTGTGACAAAATATGATGAATAAATGCATGAAAGAGACCAAAAACTAAACTAAATGCAAGTTAAGAAGTGAAAGAAGTGAAGGGGGAAGAGTTAAAGAAGACTTACAGCTGTTTTCGTGGCTGATATCGGGGTCTGAGGTTGATATGTCCATCGATATGGCTTTGAAGTGGCGTGTATCTGAGAGGGAAATCGATACACTTGGTCGATATTTGTCCACCTTGTCTGTATCGATCTGTGCATCGGTATAGATGTTGAAACGCCTTGATGCGGAACTCGGGTACCGCTGTCGCCCTGTAGTTAAGGCACATCGATGCTATTTTCCTCGATATCCTCATTGGTATACTTGTGCTCCCTAAGTATCGGTGTCGTGGATCGATATATAGGTCGATACACCGTGTCTGTGTGCCGTATCGGGCTGTATGTTGTCCGGTATTCCATTGTATTGGTTTTGCCTTGATCGGTACATGGGTCGATACACATGATGTCAGGGTGTATCGGAGGCGAGTATATCGGTATTCAGGTCGATACAGGAACCTCTCTTATGTATCAACCTTCAACCTGATTCGATACCTTGGTCGATACGGGTGTGAAACACACTATATCGATCAAGTGGTACCAATATGCTCATCGATATAAGCCATATCGACTTGATCTCATCGATATACTGGTCACTCTTCGAGTCTTTCCGTCTTTGTAACCCAAATGTTCTTTCCTGACTTCTTTCGAGACGTTTAAGAAGGTTTCCTGGATACTAGAGCAAACAAGAAAAACATGAAAAAGTAAATAATATAGACAGGGATAACCTAAGAATACCTCCCAAGAGTACTTGTTTAGAGTCATTGAGCTTGAATTTTCTTGCTTCTTAGGCAGCTGGAGGGTCTTGGAGGTGAATGTCAGTATCATCTCCAAGTGTGTCACTAGCCATGTAAGGCTTCAACCTATGCCCATTCACTATGAACTCTCCTTCTTCTCGCTTGAACAATGTAACAGCTCCATAGGGAAGCACTACCTTGATCTTGAAGGGACCTGTCGACTTGGACTTGAGCTTTCCTAGAAACAGCTTCAGCCTTGAGTTGGATAACAGCACCTTGTCTCCAGCTTTGAAGTCCTTGGGTCTTATCCTCTTGTCATGAACAGCCTTGGTCCTCTCTTTATAGATCTTGGAGCTCTGAAAGGCTTCAAGGTGATGTTCCTCTAACTAATGTAAGTTAATGAATCTCTTCTCCTGAGCTGTCCTAATATTAAAATTCAGCAGCTTAGTCGCCCAGAAGGCTTTGTACTCCAGCTCCACAGGTAGGTGACAAGCCTTGCCATAGAGGAGTGAGAAGGGAGTTCTACCAATTGGTGTTTTGAAGGCTGTTCTGTATGCCCACAAGGCGTCATCTAGTTTGTGAGACCTATCTTTCCTTGTGATACCAACAGTCTTCTCTAGGATGGCTTTTAACTCCCTATTGGACACTTCTACTTGACCACTTGTTTGGGGATGGTAAGGGGTGGCAACATTATGTTTTACACCATTCTTCCTAAGCAGGTTTTCAAAGACCTTATTGATGAAGTGGCCTCCTCCATCACTGATGACACATCTTGGGACACCAAACCTTGGGAAGATTGTCTTGAAGAGTTTCAGTACAACCTTGGCGTCATTTGTAGGACTAGCCACTGCTTCAACCTACTTTGATACATAATCCACAGCAACAAGGATATACTTATTCCTATAAGATGAAGGGAAGGTCACATGAAGTCAATTTCCCAAACATCAAATATATCTACTTGAAGTATTGCGATTAGAGACATCTCATCTCTCTTAGAGATGCTTCCCATCCTTTGGCATGCATCACATGTTGAGACATAGGCCTCAGTGCCTTTAAACAGACTTGGCCACCAAAAACCAGCTTGGAGTACCTTTTGCGCCGGTTTGAAGGTAGCGAGGTGGCCTCCATAGGTAGAACCGTGACATTGGTGAAGGATCCCTTTGACCTCTTCCTGAGCTATGCACCTTCTTAAGAGCCCATCAGCTCCTTTTTTGTAGAGGTTTGGCTCATCCCAATAATAGTGGGACACATCTTTGAAGAACTTCTTCTTGTGGTAAGCATCAAGTTTGGTTGGGACATCTCCACATGCTAAGTAGTTGGCGAAGTCAGCATACCAAGGCAGCTTGTTTTCCTCTAAGCTTCTCACTTCAGCTACCTTCACGCTCAAAGCATTAAGTTGCTCTTCTTGGAGGGTATCACTGATGGGAACAATATCATCAATCGTCAGCCTTGAAAGGTGATCAGCTACACCATTCTCAATTCCACTCTTATCCACAATCTCCATGTCAAACTCTTGCAAGAGGAGGATTCATTTAAGCAGTCTTGGATTAGTGTCTCTCTTGGCATAGATGAGCCTTAGTGCAGCATGGTCAATGTAGACTATCACCTTAGACCCCACCAAGTAGCTTCTGAACTTTTCAAACGCAAAGACAACTGCTAGGAGCTCCCTTTCTGTTGTAGCATATCTTGTTTGAGCTTCATCCTTAGTTCTGCTTGCATAGTAGATGACATGAACTTTCTTGTCTACTCTTTGCCCCAAGACTGCTCCAACAACATAATCACTGGCGTCACACATGATTTCAAATGGCAAATCCCAGTTTGGAGCTTGAATAATTGGCACTGATACAAGAGCTTGTTTGAGGGTGAGGAAGGCTTGTATGTAGTCTTCATCAAACACAAACTTTATCTCCTCACACAGCAGTCTTCTTTAGGGTCTTGCAATCTTTGAGAAGTCCTTGATGAACCTTCTGTAGAAACCAGCATGCCCCAAAAATCTTATGATTCCCTCGACTGTGTTTGGAGGTTCCAAATGCACCATTACATCTATCTTTGCCTTGTCTACTTCTATCTACTTCTCTGAAATCTTGTGACCCAAAACGATGTCTTCTCGAGCCATGAAGTTGCATTTCTCCCAATTCAGAACCATCTTATTGTCTTCACATCTCTGTAAAACCTGAGAAAGATTGCACAAGTAGACACCAAAGGAGGATCCATAGACACAAAAGTTATGCATGAATACCTCCACCATCTCTTCAAGCAAGTCAGAGAATATGGAGGTCATACACCTATGAAAACTTGCAGGAGCATTGCATAAACCAAAAGGCATTCTCCTACAACCAAATGTTCCATATGGACAAGTAAAAGTAGTTTTCTCTTGATCATTAGGATGGATAGGGATCTGAAATAATCAACTATAACCATCTAAGAAGCAATAATACTTATGATTTGCTAATCTTTCTAACATTTGGTCTATGAATGATAAAGGGAAGTGATCTTACCTAGAAGCAGAATTTAGTTTTCTGTAATCTATACACATTTTATGACTAGTGATTGTTCTAGTTGGTATTAGCTCATCATTTTCGTTTTTTACTACAGTGATCCCTCATTTCTTAGGCACCACATTGACTGGTGAGACCCATGTGCTGTTTTAGATAGGATAGATCACACCAGATTCAAGAACTTTTAAGATCTCCTTTTTTACAACTTCTTACAGATTAGGATTCAATCTCCATTGAGGTTCTATAGATTTTTTTGTCTCATCCACTAGATGAATCATGTGAGTGCAGAGGCTAGGAGAGAGACCTTTGATGTCATCAAGAGAGTATCCAATGGCTCCCCTAAACATCTTTAACACTTTAATGAGCGCAAGAACTTCATCATCACTGAGGTTTTCATTGACAATAGAGTTAGAGCCTAAGGAGAAATACCTTAGCCCTGTAGGAAGAGGTTTGAGGTCCACCTTTGGTGCCTTGAGCTATCCAATCCTCATCTATGATGCTCTGCTCTTTGGCGCCAGCTTCTTGGATGGAAACTATTTCTGTCTCCTTGTACCTCAGCCCCTCAAACGGTTCCTCTTCCTCCAATATCTTGTGAGAATTAAGCCTCAGCATGTAACACAAGCTTTCCTTATCCAAATAGCAATTTTTTCCATGCTCCTTGGTCAAAGCCACTTGTAGTTTGTCATCACAGCACAGCTCCTCTTGGACTTCATCATGCAGCTCTTCCAAGATCTCTATTTTGAAGATTTGACCTTCTATGGTGGGCTGTTCCATGATTTTCTTAATGTCAAACTTCAGGGAGATATCTTTACACAAATGCAGCTCAATCTTCCTTTTCTTCACGTCAATGACAGCTCCTGTTGTGGCTAAGATGTTTCTCCCAAGGATGAGAGGATCCTTAGGTTCCTCATCCATATAAAAAACCACAAAACCAGTAGGTATCTCTACACTCCAAACTCTAAGTGGTTCGTCTTCCAGAAATCCTTTGGGAAGCCTTACTGACCTGTCAGCTAGCACTAGAGATATCCTGCAGTCCTTGAACTTAGTGAAGCCTAGGCGTTTTGCTACAGAATAGGGCATCAAACTGACGCTAGCCCCCCAAATCACACAAGCGTTTCTAAAATAGTGACCTATAGAACATGGTAGAGTGAAACTCCCTGGGTCACCAAGCTTGTTAAGAGACACTTTCTTCTGCTGAATGATGGCACTGCATTCATGTGTTAGCGCAACCGTCCCTTGTAGGTCTTTGGTCCTCTCTACTACAGCATCTTTAAGAAATTTCTGATAAGGAGGAACCAGGACAAAGGCATCAAGCAAGGCCATAGTAAGCTGTATTTTCTTAATGTGCTTACCAAAATGACCTTTGTACTTGGCAAGCAACTTTTCTTGAATCTTCCAGGAAATGGCAGGGGTGGCTTGTAAGGAGGAGGTATGTATATTGGTTCCTAGATAAACTCCTTAGATGCTTCCTTTGGTTTCTCCATAACCACTCCTTTGGCGTTGGTGTTACTTGAATCCTTTTCAGCTTCAACCACTTCATCTTATATAGTTTCTTCAGCATCTTTGGTCACCACCCCCTCTTCTTGTTCCTAAATGTCCTCATTGTGTGTAGAAGGCGCCACTCTTGGTGGGAGTTGCTTCCCACTGCACATAGTCCCAATTTCTGAGTGCCATGTTCTCCACTACAAGCCATCCTTCATCAACATCTTTACCAAGAAAGTAGCCATTGCTTGCTGTGTCTAGAAGGATTCTTATGGTTGGGAGAACACATATGTATAGTATGGAAAACAGCATCTCTTTGGTGAAGCCATAGTGAGGGCATTGGTGAGTGAAGCTTCTGAACCTTTCCCAAGTGTCCCCAAAGCATTCATTAGACCACTGTTTAAAGTTTGTGATCCCATTCCTGAAATGTGCAGTTCTTGAGTGAGAGAAGAACTCGGTTAAGAAATCACCTTTGCATTGATCCCAAGATGTGGTGCTTCCTTGTGCTAGAGACTTTTCCCATAATTTAGCTCTATCATCAAGAGAGAATGGAAATAATCTGAGCTTCAAACCATCATCTGAAACTCCACTAAGTTTTGTCAAAGAACATATCCTCTCAAAGTGATCCAAATGCTCAAGAGGATCTTGGTTGGGCAGTCCAAAGAATTTACTTTCTCAATGGTCTATGAACCTAAGCTCCTTGTAAACTATATGGACCTTGCTGTCCTTGTAAGCCTTGAATTCCTTGAAGACCTTGTGGACCTTGTGGGCTAAAACTAGCAGCAAAATGATGTTCTTCCATGCTTCAATAACTGATTCTTGCTGCTGTGAACCCAAAATCTTGGTCCTTGAATTTCTTGTGCATGTGTGGACACTTAAGAGCAAGTGTTTAGGTACCTACAAAGTAGATTCTAGACAAAAAGAAAAATTACTAGCCAAAAACGAATATAAAAGCTTGATCTCAAACAATCTACAAATCCTAATGCTTAGAACAGTTCCAAATGGCAACATCGCCAATTTGATGTAGGAGTTTACTCTACTTCAAATCCCACATATACTTATATCATTGTAGTATGTGGGTATCAATCCATAATGGGAAGGTAAGACACTAAGAATGCAATAGATCATTTAATTTAAGCAAGCATGATTGGGTGATTGAAGCTAGGAAACTAATGACTAAAAGAGACTTCAAATAAGCAAAAGCAACTATAATAAACAGAGAACTAAGGCAGGTTCGAATTCAGACAATCAAAGAGTAGTAGGCTTGAGATGAGGTTATAGATCAAGGGAGATTCTTGGTTTAACTAGTGATGCTCCTCTCTCGGTGTGTCTTCCCAAGCAATTCTCGATGCTATCTTCTTGTCCTCTCTTTAAGGCCATGCTGGCAAGCATGGTGGGCGTGTGTTAAGTTATGTTTCGGAACCAAACGCTTCACTGGTGAAGGAGGATGATCGCTGTCTCTTCTCACGTGGAGCCATCTGCAAATCAAAAGCAAATCCATCCACAAATCCACCAAAATTAGTCAAATTTCAAAATTTTCAAAAATCATTAATTCATGGTGAAACAAGCATCAACATCCGCCCCTAACACTACCAATAACACAAATCAAGCCTATATTCAACCCAAATCACCCAAAAATTTCAGATTTTTGCAAGTTTTATTACTAATTCGAAAACTTCAAAATTCTGCAAATCAACCAATAAAATCACACAAGGATGGTAGTATTCATCAAATACAACATAAATAACCATGATTGATCAGTTAAATAAAGCTAATCAAGTTAAAAATCAAATTTTACGAAACCTATGGTCGACTGAAAATTGGGGATTCTAAAGACATAACTTGCAGATCTTCAAAACGAGTGATAGATTGTGAAAGAGGACTAAAAGCCGCATGGATTAGGCTTTTGATTCACTCAATTCGGTTAACAAAATCAAAAGTTGTGATTGGAAGCTCTTATGTGTTCGTGGGTTGTGAGAAAAAAAAACTGATCTGGTCAACGAGAAGAAGGAGTTAAAACACGTACCTGAGCCTCGAATGGGTGATGAGCCTCACCCAGTAAGTGGTGACCATCATCACTGGTGCTGGGGAAGTGTAGTGACCAGCCAGATGGTCACCACTTGATATCTCTCGCGTTTACATCATTTAGGCTTGCATTTAGTTCATGTTTTGGTTTCGTTTTGAATGTTTTCCTTCTCTATAGTCTCATTTTCCTTTCTTTTTAGAATTAGATCGCATTTAGGTTGTAGTTTGAATTCTATTTGCTTTAAAGATGTTTTAAGGTACCAAAGGAGCTATTTGGAGGAAGGGTGAAACCAACTCTCAAGATCAGGTCAGGTTGCCAACTTGCCAAGTTGAAGAGATGAACCATCTTTGGAATCAGAGAGTTTAAAATGGCTATGGAAACTACAGGAAAAACCCTAACCTCTCATATAGGAGTAACAAAGTAGCCAACTCTAAAGATAAGGTCTACCCACCTCAACAACAACAGCAAGCTGGTCAAGCAAGACCTTTTGTGGCTTACAACAACAACAATCAAAGCTTTTAACAAAGGAACAAAAACTTTCAGCCTAGAGCGCCTTCCAACCCTCCAGGATTCAATGCTTAAGCACCTGCTCTAGCCTCTTCCAGCACTCCAGACTGTGAAATCAAGTGTCTCATCCAACAAGTGCTTCAACTCAGATCAATACTACCTTGGAGATGAACAAGAAGTTTGGTGAAGTGCACAACAAGATAGACTCTGTTCATGTTGAGCTCACAAACAAGTTTGATGGTCTAGCTGCAAAAGTGAAGACTTTAGAGAACAACAAAGGACTAGCTAGTGCACCACGCCCCCAAGGCAACCTTCTAAGAAAGTGTGAGATGAATCCTGAAGAGTATTGCCAAGTTGTTGATTCTAAAGATGCTTACACCACTTAGGAAGAAGCTATTATTGAGGAATTCTTGTCATTGCTCACTTAGGTGATAGGGCTCAGGTTATACCCAAATAAATCTATTGCGAGTGCACAACAATACAGTTATAGTATAAGGGGTTATCGTATCCCACGGGAGTATGTAAACTACACTAGCGATAATAGATTCGGATTAAGCTAAGCGAGAATGAATGAATGTAATGCAAAATAGTTATATCAATGCAAGAGGGCGTTTTAATGATTGTTCTTAAAGTTCTTAAAGCTAAATGCGCTAAGTCTGGACAATTCGCAGGTTAAATTCGTGAGTGTAGAATGTATGCAATCATGAATGAATTAAAACCGTCTAGAACATGAATCGCAAAGGTATAAGTAATCAATTCTCATTGCAGAATTTATATGTCTCAATCACATAATTTCAATTCTCTTTGCAAACTTTAACAACCTAAACATGCAGTAATAATCAGGTTCAATTGTTCACAAAACTCCTAAGTCAAATCTTTTTGCAAATATGCATTTTGCTCATCTAATACTAGTTCAGGTGATTAAAATTGCTTTCACATTTATTAAACAACATATGGTTTTGAAATTTAGATGATGTGTCTAAGATATCGATGTGAATGCAAGCACAGATGAAAAACCAATAGATTTTACTAACAACTAAAGCTATTCTACAAATTCTTCATCAACTCTTGAATAATCCTAACCTAACTAACAGCTACTCAGACATGGTGAATGAAACTAACATCATGAATAGAATAGATTGCATAAAAGAAATAAGAAGGATAAAAGAGTTCAAAATCTGCTCTGAAGGAGTGTCATTTGTCTCTCCAAAAGCTCTGCTACAAATCTATCTCTAAAGCTCTCTAGGAATTTACGAGACAAGATAAAAGTCAACATTGGCTAAAAACCTACTATAAACAAGCTAAAACACGAGCTAGGGTCTTCTTGTAAATAATAGAACTTTTAGGCCAAAACTGCAATTTCCTCTCCATCTTTACATAGAAGTCGCTATTTCTCTTCAGAGGAGGGTGGCGAGCGTCACCCATAAGTGGTGACGAGTGTCACCGACTGTAGAACAATTCTTCTCAGATGCTAACTTCGTGGTTGATCCTTGCAATGATCCAAAAAGCTCCAAAACCTCTAATTATGCTCTAGATATGATATAACCTGCAAAGACTCTACTAGGACTCTAAAAAGACCAAAAAGCCTCAGTAAAAAGAACTTATATCATGGTTAAAAACCATAAAAACCATGATATATCAACTCCCCTAGACTTAGCTTTTGCTTGACATCAAGCAAACATCAGATAAAGAACAAGGTCGAGGTTTGGAAACAGAAACAGTCAGCCTAACATCAGGAACACCACATTGATTAATACTTTCGAATCCACATACCAGTGGGCCAACACAAGATCAAATTTCAGTCTAACCATCAAAATCTTAGCAAATCTCTCAAATCCAGTTCAAGCTCCTTCAAGAAATCCAAAATCTCTGCTGCTAACTCCTTATATATATCTATGTGAGATATCTCATCAAGGTTTTATCATCTCAATCACTTACAGATTCCTTTCCCTTCCTAAACATTTGAACAAAGCAATATCAACACAGCTCTCCTGTTTTCTCTTCCCTTGCTCTTTGGTTTTTTTTTCGATTTTTCAACTCTTTTCTTGTTTTTCTAAAGACTATGATATGGGGCTACTCAATACTTCTGTTCCTTGTGAGGAGACAGGTTCTTGAGTGTTGTTCATTACTATTGTTCCTTGTAAGGAGACAGGGTCATGATGCACCATTCGTTTGACTTAAACTCTTAAAAGATGTATCAGGGAAGATCAAAGAGAGACGTTTCTAAACCTTATTGTCAGTGCTGAATGAGAGAATCAAGATTAATGAAAATCAAAACCCAAGATAAGAAGTTTAAAGTTCATTAAGGTGGAGTTAACAGCAAATTTTCCAGATTCTCTAAGAACTTAAACTTTCATTGCTAGACTGATCTACCTATGACTTTTAACTTAGTAGGACTTGTCATCAGCTAATGTGGCAATGGTTCTTACAAGTAGCAACGTTCTGTGGTTAGTACCAAGAAAAACTGACAGTTTCAAAATTTTGATTCTATAAAACAGGTTTTGGACTCAACTTTAAGACTCTAAAAATCAAACACAATGTACACAACATTAGTAGCCACCTCCCCCAGACATAAACAACATGTCCCCAGTGCGATTAAGCCAAGAGTTGGTAAAAGAAAAGCAAGTGAACGTGTAGAACCAAGTGTGAAAAGTGGTACCTCGCGAAGTGACGGGTGACGAGCGTCGCCCTCTAGTGTTGACGATCGTCACCACATCTAATACTCCAGATTTGTCTGGTTGGATGTGTTAATTCAATGCCATCATGTGTACTCTGAAGTCAGACTATTCGAGCACTGAAAACACTCATTAAAAGCATCCAAACGAAGCATAACCGATGATTCAACAAGTTCACAAAACATCATCAAAGCAAACTGAAAAAACTAACACTTTTTTTTTCTTTTTTCGCATTTTCTCATGTTTTTTTTTATATGTAAATGAAAATTAGACTAAATACGTGAAAAAAAAAACTTACCAGTGGGTTGCCTACCACTAAAAGCTTGTTTAAAGTCATTAGATCGACTTTGAATGCTGCTCAGACAGCTGGTGGATCAGAAAGTGGCAGTGAATGCCTTGGAGAAGAATGTCTCCTTATCCATGGTGGTGCATAAGCAGCAATTGCATGAACTCTTCCAAGGAAGTGAGGAACATCAGCAGGGCAGTTTGTGACTATGGGTGGGATATGATAGGGCTCAGGTTTTACCCAAATAAACTACTGCAAGTGTACGGCAAAAGCAGTTGTAGTACAAGGGGTATCGAATCCCAAGTGAGTAATGCAAACTACACTATCGAATTGTAGATTCGGATTATGCAAAGCAGCATATGATGTATGTAATACGAATTAATAAATAAAAGTAAGCAAACGATTTTTGGCAGATGATCTAAGTTTCAGAAGACTAAAAGCGCTAAGTTAGGACAGTTCGCAGGTTGAATCCAAGAATGTAGAATGCCAGAAATCAGGAATGATTAAGAATCGTTTTAAATATGAATCACTGATATATAACTAATCAATTCTCATTGCAAAAGTTATCTATGCCTAAATCACAGAGTTTCAAATCTCTTTCCAAACCCTAACAACCTAAGCATGCAGGAATGATCAGATTCAATTGTTTACAAAACTCCTAAGCCAAATCTCCTTGCACTAAGTTGTTTCGCTCATAAAATACTAGTTCAGGTTATGAATAATGCTCTCACATATATTTAACAACCTAAGATTTTCGGATTCCTAGATGATGTTTCTCAAAAATTCTATTTTAAGGCAAGCAGAGATGAAAAACCAAAAGATATTCCTAACAGAATTGCGATTCTACAATCTCTTCATCAACCCTTGAAAAAGCCCTAACTTAACTAGCAGATTACTCAGACATGATTATGGGATCACAAAGCATAACTGAATAATATTGCATTAAGAGAAAGAGTAAAAGAATAGAGGGGTTCGAAATCTTCTCAAAAGAGTACAGGATTTGTCTCCCAAAAAAGCTCTTAATAAATCTCTCTCTAAGTTCTCTGAATTCTCAAAAACTAAGATACTCGCCAACAATGGCTGAAAAACCTAATAAATAGAGGCTAAACACGATCTGGGGTCTTCTTGTAAATAATGGAACTTCTGGGCCAATTCTGCAAATCTCCTTCGTACTTTTAATAAAACAGCCACGCTCCTTCCTTGATGGGTGACGAGCGTCACCATATGGGATACTTTCTGTTTCAAGCTTGGTACTTCGGGGCTTCAACTCAGAATGCTCCAAAAGGTTCAAAAATCTCCAATTATGCTCCATACATGCTATAACCTGCAAAGACTCTTGTAGGACTCTAAAAAGACCAAAAAGGCTCAATAAAAAGGACTTATATCATGGTTAAAAACCATAAAAACCATGATATATCAACTCCCCCAGACTTAGCTTTTGCTTGCCCTCAAGCAAACATCAGACAAAGAACAGGGCCCTGGTTTGAAAACAAGAAATAGTCAGTCATTCATCAGGAACACCACACTAGTTAGAACTTTCGAATCCACATACCACAGAGTCAACACAAGATCAAATTTCAGTCTAATCATCACAAGCTTAGCAAATCTCTCAAGTCCAGTCCAAATCCCTTCAAGAAATCCAATATTTCTACTGCTAACTCCTTATTTTTATCTAAGTGTGATATCTCATCAAGGTTCTATCATCTTAATCACTTAACAGATTCTTTTCCCTTCCTAACAAATGAACAAATAGATCTGAACACAGCTCTCCTATTTTCTCTTCCCTTGATCTTTTCCTTTGAATATTTTCGATTTTTCACTTCTTTTTCTCAACTTTTACAGTCTAAGATATGGTGCTACTCAATACTTGTGTTCCTTGTGAGGAGACAGGTTCTTGAATGTGTTCACTACTGTTGTTCCTTGTGAAGAGACAGGGTCATGAATGCACCATTCTTTGGACTTAATCTTTTAAAAACTACATCAGGGAAGATCAAAGAGAGACTGTATTTTAACCTTATTGTCAGTGTTGAAAGAGAGAATCAAGATCAATAAGAATCAATCACCAAGACAAGAAGTTTAAAGTTCATTAAGGTGGAGCTAACAGCAAATTTTTCACTCTGTAAGAACCTAAACCTTCATTGCTAGACTGATCTACCTATGACTTTCAACTTAGTGAGACTTGTAATCAACTACTGTGGCAATGGTTCTTATCCGCAAAAACGTCCTATGGTTAGTTCCAAGAAAAACTGACAGTTTCAAAAATTTTAACTCTATAAAACAGGTTTTTGACTCAACTTTAAGACTCTATAAACATGACACAAAGCACACAACGTCAGTAACCACCTCCCCCAGACTTAAACAACACTGTACCCAGTGTTATCAAGCCAAGAGTTGGTCAGAAAAATGAATGCGAAGTCGAAAAACCAAGTCAGAAAAGTGTTACCTCGCGTGGGGTCGGGTGACGAGCGTCACCAATCTGGTCACGAGCGTCACCACGACCTGTATTGCCCAATTGTTAAGTTATATGTTAATTAACGAAGTGTTGTCATGTGTACTCGAAAGTTAGACTTTTTGAGCACTCAAACACATAATTAACAACATCCAAACATAGCAATAAGAACCTGGTTCAACAATCTCACAAAACATCATCAAAGAAACTGACAACTGACTCAAAGAAAACATAAAAATGACTCAAAAATAATAGAGAAAAAGAAACAAGTAACCAGATAGTAGAGCCTCAGTCCTCATCCTCGCAAGGCTCAGTGGTGTAACGGAGGCGGATACAACCACAGTTGCTAAGTGTAGCAACAGCATCCCAGAGTCCCTCGAAGCTGTCAATGACATACTCCTGAAAAGCAGCCATATCCATGGGTGTCTGTGGTCGAGGAGGATGCCTGAAAGCAGTAGAGGAGGTAGTCTGGCGTGTGGATGGTCCAGCATCATCAGCAGCTGCAGTAGAAGCAGAGGCACCAGCTGTAGAAGCTCTAGCAGGGTGCAGAGCCAAAGGGCGCAGCAAAGTCCGAGCTGGCATGAAGAAAAGCTGGCGTGGAACTCCCTGAATCGTAGTGAGGGCTCTCTGTGGCAGCTTAATGCCAACATACTCTCCAGAAGTAGTAGTGAAAGTCCAGACAACTCCAATCTTCAGCCAAGTGACATGGCGCAGATACTGGTCATCCATAAGTGATCTGTCACTGCGCAGACTGCAAGGAGTGACATCGATCTGGAAATGATGAAAGATCGGTGTCAGAAGGCTGCCAACACTCTCGGTCTTCTCCCTCGGACTGGTGAACGGCTTGGTCTTCAAGGAGACCAGATGCTCAGCGAAAACAGTGCCCAAGTTGGCGCGAACCATGCTATCGATAAGGATCACATCATCAAGCATCTCATAAAGTCCGTAGTATAGGAGAATCAGCTCACTAACCCGAGTCTTGCTAGGCGGAGACTTGCACAAAATGGTATGACCAAAGAGGCGCAGAATGTACCTTAAGACAGGATGGTGAACCGCTGTCTGTGTGCTAGTCTTGCTGTCATAGACTCCATTCCCGAACTTCGACCAGAATGTCCTCATATGAGTCCACTGAGAGGGAAGGAGAACGCCTGTGGGATGGTCAGAGAATCCATAGATCCCACAAAGCTCCATCAGACTGATCCGGTATCGAACCCCTCGGATCAGAAACGTCATCGTGGCTTCCTGCGCACGCTTCGCCAGCTCATTCGCGTAGTAGACGCGAACTGTAGAGAAAAACTGGCGGACAAAATATGGGTAGATATCATATTGCTGGAATGGCATAGTCCACATCCCAATGCTCTCCAGAATCTGAACAACCTCCTCGAAGATCCCCATCTTTTACAGAACAGCAGAATCTGCGAACCGTGTGGGGATAATCTTCACTCCTAGCCACGTATTGTAGAATAGCGTATCATAGTCATCCCACTCCTCCTGGATATCACGGAATATGCAAGTGTCCCGTGATATTTCCTGCCTCAGAGTTCCTGCCCAAGCCACTCCGAAGGCTATTTTCCGATCTTCTCGCTTGGGCCATGGAGGCCTGCAAACCGGGTATTGACTGAAGGAATCCGTAGACCCTGTTGCAGTCCTTGAAGATGAGCTTTACCTTGGTCGTTTCTCCTGTGTAGGCAAAGTAGCAAATCGACCAAAATCAAGTTCAAAATCGACCAAAAACATCACCAAAATTAGCAAATTTTTCAAAGTTCGAAAAATCAATCAATCAAGATGAAATAACTGATGGCGATCAACTACAGCACTACCAGGAACATAATTCAATCATCAGTTCAACCCAAATCACCCAAAATTTCCAGATTTTTACAAATTTCATCATGAACTCGAAAATTCGAAACTTGCAAATCAACCTATAAAAGCTCACATAGATGGTTTCATTCCTCTAATACAACCTAACTAACCATGATTCAACAGTTAAATCAAGCTAATCAAGTCAAAAATCAGATTTTACCAAACCTATGGCGGACTGAAAATTGGGGATTCCGAACACATACCTTACAGATCTTAAAAACCGAGTTGATATTCAGAAATAGGAGTAAAATACGCGCGGATTAGACTCTTGAATCACTTAATTTGGTTTAGAAAATCGAAAGTTATGAAATCTCAAAATATTCTATGTGTTCGTTACTTTGCAGGAGTAAACCAGACGAAGAAGAAGAAGAGAAGTAAGTACCCGTGCTCGACTTCTACGGGTGACGAGCGTCACTTTAAGGGTGACGATCGTCACCAATTTTTGTTTGTTTTTTTTTTTAACTGAATGATATTCTAATTACTAATCCTAAGCACGAAAAATCAAAACTAAGTACAATATTTACAACTTACCAGTGGGTTGTCTCCCACTAAGCGCTTGTTTTCCCTCATAGACATTCCTTTTTCTCCAGACACAGTTCACTCTCACTCGGACTAACCCCATTTTCTCATGGACTCGACCATTTTCTCTTGGATTTGGTCCATCGGGCTCGGCTATCCCAGCCTTCCATATATTATTTCCCAGCCATCACCCGACCATAGCCTGAACCTCCTAGTTTCCAGCCAAATTTCAGAACCTTGGCTCGATCATCCCTTGGACAATGTCCTGTCCGCTTTGATCATTTCTAATTCCCTCGGATACGGATGCTTCAGTTTCAGTATGAGATGAGAGAATTAATATTAGCATTTTAAACATGGTTCAGCCTTAACTTCATTCTGCATCAAACAATTAACCACTTAGATATTTAAAATCAATCATAAAAACTTAGCATTTTACAAGGAAAATTCATCCTTGTGCTATATGTAAACGCAATACAACCTATATACCAACACTAGATTCAATCCTAAACAAATGATATGCAACCTATATGCCAACACAAGATTCAATCCTAAACAAACAAAGATTTTTCAAATTTTTTGATTTTTTTTTGTATTTTTCTATGCACTTAGATGTATCCATGAAATGCATGTGACTTAAAGATGAAAGAAGAGAAAAACTAAGAAAAGAACACACAAAGTCAAACCTCAAATTCCTCTCCCACACTTTAATTTCACAAGAACTATAAAAAAATACGCAATGCTATTTACAAAATAGGAGTTTTTGGTACCTTAGAATGTGGTGTGGGAGTAATGGGATGCGCCTGAAATTTCCTCCATGATGTCAATGTTGTGGCGCAGGGTTGGCCTCTCCCTCCTTGTGTGTCTCCTCCTCCTTGGCGCTTCTTGCCAAGATGCTCTTGGTGGCACCCAAACTCTCACTTCCTCATATCCAGCAAAGAATCACCTTCGAGTAGGAGCCCTAGCCCCTCCTTGGCTTTCAGCTTCTTGGTCTTGTGGAGGAGCAGAAGTAGAGGCTCCTCTAGACGTCCTCTTGAGGTCCTTAATTTGAGCTTTCATGCTCTTCATCCTGATATTACCAAAAATTCAGCATATTTTGCATGCATCTAGGATAGTTTTTCATGCATTCAACTTGCATTTTAAGCTAGTTTGTTCCATTTGTTGCATTTTAGGTCCTAGGTCTCTTTGCATTTGCATTTTGCATATTTGTTGCACCTTTGCATCATTATCAGGTTGTTTGGAGCACTATGGATTTGGCGAGGCTATGTGGACGTGAGGAGGTTCAAAGTGGAGCTCGTGGAGACTTGGAGAACTCAGCCGTGCATGTAAAGGACCCGAGATCGAGTAGCGGATTGAGCAAGGCAGGTCAATCTAGACGAGATCGACCAGAAGACCGAGTGACCCGAGTCGATGCAAGGGGAAGGATCGAGACCAAGATCGAGAGAGGTGATCGATCTGGAGTATGGACGTAAATGACGCCATGCTGAACGAGAGCCAGATCGAGACCAAGGCTCGATCATCCAAAGATCAAGAAGAAGATTGAGGAAGATACTCGAACCCTCCAACCAGATCGACATCCTGATCGAGCAGAACAAGGCGATTCCTGAAGACGATCGAGCGCATTGATCGATATCAAGGTCGACCTTTACGGCCTTAACCGTTTTTGGCAGCTAATGAGGGGACCATCGAGAGCGGTTTAGCAATTTAGGGAAAGGAGGCGGTCACTTTTCTGATATCCATGCTTTGTCTTTTACTTTTTCTCTCTACCTTAGGCGTTTCGCCATTGTTGAACATCTAAGCTTTTCTTTAGTTTTGAACCTTGAATCCTTTTAATATTAAGCAGTTTTTCTTAATCATCTTTCGTGAGTCATGCGTAGTTTCTTGTTTATTACGTTTCATCCGGTCTTAATCATGTGTAGCGATTAGTACTTTTGGGTTTTTGGGGTCGAGGTGATTCAAAGGGGTTTAAGAGGTTTAAGTTTTGTGTTTTCTTTGTTCTTTATACCTTCTCTTCTAGGATCTTGGGGTCTTAAGACTTAGAGAGTCTCGGAAGAGATCACTATGATTCCGGGGCTGTGCTACCTTGACAGGATTCAGATATCCTAGAAAACCAGATCCTAGAGACTAATCTTACCTCTCCCAAACGCCATGGTTGTAGAGGAGATTAGTTGGTCATATATTGAAATCTGTTTTCCTTTCTCTTCGATCTCTTTTTCCACCAAATGCCATGGGTTTGGAGAAGAGATTGAGGAAGTGAATCATATGAGATGCCATGGATGGTTCTTGTTTTGTTTTCAAGGCTTAAAGAAAGCTCAAAAATGAGTAGATCTAAATGTTTTCAAACCAAATCTTAAACCTTTAACACTCTTGAATATGACCCTTGATCCTAAACTCTCTCTTAGCATATTAAAATCTCTGTTTACCATTCGCTTGTCATTTAGCTTGCATCTTGTTCGTTAGAAGTCATTTCACTTTAAGTTGTTAGATTGGTCAGTTTTACTCGATCCAGTGGTCGATTCAGTGGTCGATCCACTGCTCGATTTTTAATTCTTAGTAGATTTGCATTTTTAATCTTCTGCTTTTTCCTAGTGGTAGTTAACCCTCTTCTAGGGATTTTAAAATTATTCTGCATCTCATTTAGTCGTTGCATTTAGTTTTGTTAGATTTTACCAATTATTTTTCCGGTTTGCTTAGATTTGCTTCATCCTTGCATTCTTAGTGTTCTTCCTGCTTCCTAGGTTGGATTGATATCCCTTACTAGTATACTGTATCATAACTTGTGGTTTGGGCTTTGATAATACCTTGGATTGCAAAAATCCTGTTATCAAATGGCGCCGTTGCCATCTTAGGATCGTTAGGAAGCATTAAGATTTGGAGTTTAGTAAAGACTAAGCCTTTACTTTCTTTTTGGTTACTAATCTCTTTCTCTTCATACTTGTGTCTTTCAGGTACATGAATTTGCGTTCTAGGGGTGACAACAACTTACTTACACCCCTGGACATTATTCATCAACTCGGACATTCAAGAACAAGAAGAGCAAGAGAGCAAGCTCAAGCCTTTGAAGGGATTGTTCAAGCGGGTTCAGTAGACTTTGCAACAATGGCTGAGCAAGAACATCCTGAGGGACCTCCACCAGCTCACGGTGCTGTAGGAAGGGGCAATGGAAACCCCAACCACGCAGCTAGACCTCCACGGATCATTGGTGCTGGAGATGCTCCTAATACGCATCACAATCGCTTTGGGATCACTCCTCCACCAGTACAGAACAACAACTTTGAGATAAAGCCAGGATTCATCTCTATAGTTCAGAACAGCAAGTTCCACGGGCTGGCAATGGAAGACCCCTTGGAGCATCTTGACAACTTTGAGCAATTTTGTGGGATGATAAAGATCAATGGTATCTCGGAAGATGCTTTCAAGCTCCGGCTCTTCCCATTTTCTCTCGGAGATATGGCTAGGCATTGGGAGAAGACCCTTTCACAAGGCACCATTACCTCTTGGGCTGAGTGTAAGAAGGCGTTCCTCTCAAAGTTCTTCTCTAGCACAAGAACAGCAAGGTTGCGAAGTGAAATCAGCGGATTCACTCAAAGGCAGAATGAGACATTCAATGAAGCTATGGAGAGATTCAAAGACTATACCATTCAGTGTCCTCACCACGGCTTCAGTGAAGAGACTCTTCTCAGCACAATATACCGTGGAGCCTTACCCAAGATCCGTATGCTTCTTGATAAGGCTAGCAAAAGAAACTTTCTTGGTCAAGAAGTGGAAGAGGGTATGGAGTTGATCGAGAACTTGGCATTGAGTGATGGCAACTACGTCGAAGACTATGACCGTGCACCACGAGGATCCGAGCTAGAGTCTCACAATAAAGAGCTAAAGTCGCTTCATGAGAAGATTGACAAGTTGGTGCTTGCAAACCAGAAGCATGTACACATTGTGGGAGAAACCGAAGAAGTCTTGGAGGAGTTAGACTTAAGCCAAGAAGAAGCTAACTGGATTGCTGGTCAGAACTACAACAAGCCTCAAGGTTATTCACAAGGGTACCAAGCCAACAATAATCTCTCTTACAGCAAGAAAGGCCGTTTGTTCCTTATAACAAAGGTTTTCAAGCGAATAATGGCTTTCAAGGGCAAAGGCAAGGGAACTTCCAGGGTCAGCAGCAACAGCAAAGCAGCAAAGGCAACACTCCTATCTCAACCTCAAGATCTGGTCCAAGCAATGTTCCAACATTTGCTTCAAGGTCAAGCTTTAACTAATCAGAAGTTTGCCGAGATGAACAACCACCTTGACTCCTCTCTTACTGACGTCTCAACTCAGATAACAAACCTGAACAAGAAGATCAAGCAGTTAGAGAAGGGAAAGGCTACTATAAGCGGTCAAGGCAGCTTACCGGGCAAGTGTGAGCAGAATCCCAAGGAATACGCCAACGCCATTACATTGAGGAGTGGCAAAGAACTTCCACCGCAAGTTGCTCCTATGACCGATGAGGATAATGTGATTCAAGAGGGGGTGGGTAACCTTTCAGCTGATGAAGAAATCAACTTTGATAATGTGTGGATTGAGAGGCCAAGGAAAGGCAAAGAAGTAGCCGTAAGGATGTTTATGTGCCTCCACCGTACGTACCTAAGCTTCTTTTTCCTGGCCGCTTCAAGAAACAGTTGATAGAGAAGCATAGACTCTTATTTGAGAAGCATCTAAGGGATGTAGAAATTCAAGCTGCCTCTTGTGGATTGCCTAGCCATGATGCCGAAGTGTGCTAAGTTCTTCAAGGACACCCTTACAAAGAAGAACAAGGAGAGTAAAGAAGTTTTGGTGCTTAGTGAAGAGTGTAGTGCCATTATTCACAGAGAAATAGTGCCTAAGAAGCTAGGAGATCCAGGATCCTTCACCATTCCTTGTGCTTTGGGTCCATTGAAGTTTAAAGAGCTGCTTATGTGAATTGGGAGCAAGTATTGATATTGCTGCATATTTCATGTATTTTGCATGCATATAAGTTAGTTTCTCGTACATTTACCTTGCATATTAGGCTAGTTTGCATCACTTTAGGTCCTAGAGCACGTTTGCACCAGCATTTGTATGTTTCTTGCATTTTGCATATCATTCAGGTTGTTTTCGGCTACTTTGGAGCCATGGAGGATTCGTGGACGTGCTAAGGCTCGTGAGGAAGTTCATGGAGACTTGGAGAGATCAGGATTGCATGATAAGGACCCGAGATTGAGAAGTAGATCAAGCAAGGCAGGTCGATCTAGATGAGATCGACCAGAAGATCGAGTACCCGAGCCAATGCAAGGAAATGGATCGAGACAAAGATCGAGACAGGAGATCGATCTGAAGTACGGAAGTAAATGACGCCATGCAGATCGAGGACCGGATCGAGCTTTCAACCCGACCAGCACAAGATCGACTCAGAGATCGACCAAAGTCACCCGTTCCCAGCCGAAGATTGAGAGCCAGATCGAGCCTCCTGCTTGATCCAGACTACTTTAACAGTTTTTGGCTTCTAGCGAAGGGGAGACCATCGAGCTGTTTGTCCATTTTGGGAAGGCGGCGATCCAGCTTTCACACACATGTTTTCACTTTATCTTTTTCGAGTTTTTCTCTTTGTTCGAAGGCGATTTCGCCATTGTTAGACCTTGAAGCTTTTTCTTGCTTTGTTCTTGAATATTGAATCGTTTAAGTTTAAAGCAATCGTTTTTCATGTTTACTAGATCATCTTTTATGCTTTGTTCGGTTTACTTTATGCATAGCGAGTAGTCTTTTCGGGTTTTAGGGTTGAGAGGATTCAAAGGGGTTGAAAAGGTTTTAAAGGCTTGGTGTTCTCTTGTTCTTCATTGCCTTCTCTTCTAGGATTTCGAGTGCTTAAGGCTTAGAGAGTCTCACGCCAAGATCTCTAAGATCTAAACGGCCTCTAACCTTGACAAGATCCAGAGGTCCTGGAAATTCAAATCCTAGAGGCTATTCTACAATTCCCAAACGCCATGGTAGTTTAGGGGACTAGTTAGGCCGTGTGTTTGAAATCTATGTTTTATGCCCTTCAATCTCTTTTTCCGCCAAACGCCACGGGTTTGGAGGAGAGAATGAAGGAGTGATCCATACCACACGCCATGGATGGATCTTCTTTTGTTTTCAAGGCCTAGAGAATCTGACAAAGTTAGTAGATCTAAAGTTTTCAAACCAAGATTGAACCTTTGAAACCCTTGAACATGAATCTCAACCCTGGACCCTCTTTCTTAGTATTTTCTCATCTCAGTTAATCATTCGCTTGCTATCTGTTTGCATCCTGGTCATTAGATTCATTTCTGCTGAACTTTTAGACGAGATCGATCGTTGTTGCTTGAACTAGTGGTCGATCCACTAGTCGATTTTTAATAATTCATAGCTTTGCATTTTAATTATTCCGTCTATTCCTCGTGGTAGTTCACTCGTTTCTAGTATTTATAAAATAGTTTTGCTTTGCATTTGACCGTTGCATCTAGTTTTTAGGATTTTTACAAAACCGTTCATCATTTTCTTAGCTTTGCATGATCCTTGCATTCTCATTGCACTTTCTAGCTCCTAGGTTGGATTGATTCCTCTTGCACTATACTACGACTTTGTGCTGCTTGAGTTTTGCTAACCTCCTGCTTGCATTACTCCTATAGACATAAAAAGATTATTATCAAATGGCGCCGTTGCCATCTTGGGAGTGTTTAGGAAGCATTGAGATTTGGGGTTTAGTAAAGACTAAGCCTTTGTTTTTCTTTTGGTTACTGATTTCTCTACTCTCAAACTTGTGTCTTTCAGGTACATGAATCTACATTCAAAGGGACACAAAAATCTACTTCAACCCTTGGACAACATTCATCAACTCCGACATTCAAGACAAAGAAGAGTTAGAGAGGTCATATATTGAAATCTGTTTTCCTTGCTCTTCGATCTCTTTTTCCACTAAATGTCATGGGTTTGGAGAAGAGATTAAGGAAGTGAATAATACCATATGCCATGGATGGTTCTTGTTTTGTTTTCAAGGCTTAGAGAAAGCTCAAAAATGAGTAGATCTAAATGTTTTCAAACCAAATCTTAAACCTTTAACACTCTTGAATATGACCCTCGACCCTAAACCCTCTCTTAGCATATTAAAACCGCTGTTCACCATTCACGTGTCATTTAGCTTGCATCTTGTTCGTTAGAAGTCATTTCGCTTTAAGTTGTTAGATTGGTCAGTTTTACTCGATCCAGTGGTCGAACCAGTGGTCGATCCACTGCTCGATTTTTAGTTCTTAGTAGATTTGCATTTTTAATCTTCTGCTTTTTCCTAGTGGTAGTTAGCCCTCTCTTAGGGATTTTAAAATTGTTCTACATCTCATTTAGTCGTTGCATTTAGTTTTGTTAGATTTTACCAATCATTTTCCCAGTTTGCTTAGATTTGCTTCATCCTTGCATTCTTAGTGTTCTTCCTGCTTCCTAGGTTGGATTGATACCCCTTACTACTATACTGCATTATAACTTGTGTTTTGGGCTTTGATAATACATTGGCTTGCAAAAATCATGTTATCACATCCCTTTCAAAAACTTCTTGATTGTTTTATCTTGCCATTTGTTCCATCTTTGCAAGTGGTTGATGTGCTCATAGGGTTTCTTCAAAGGACCATCTTGGTGTGTGAGATCATGGGGCTGGAAGTGGTACTCCTCACGTTGAAGCTTGGAGCATCTGATTTTTCTTCTTCCAGAATTCCTTCTCCCATTTTCCCTCCTTCATAAGCTACAAGTGGATAGTCTCCTTAAGGAAGATGATTGTTGGCGCCTAGGTAAGGGTGAGATGATGGAGCGCCTTCTTGGTAGAGCAGTGGCTGAGGAATGGGAAAGGCAAAGCTGTCTGGGTTGGAGAAGGATGTGAGATGCTGATTGGGGAGTAGTAGCTTCGCAGTTGATCCATCTTCTTGGATGAAATTGTAGATGAACTTGTCACCCACACTCTCTCCAAAGAACCTTGCTTTGTTCAGGTATGGCAATTTTAGATAGTCCACCTTAACTGTTTCTGGTCCACTTTGAACTCATGCAGCTTCCATCAATGCAGTAATAAGGCCTGCACCATAGAGCTTTGGCGGAGGAGGATAGCCAATGTTTGATGACCAAACATTGCTGCATGAAGATGGTGACCATTCCAGTTGTCCCATCTGTTCCTTTGAGCTCTACTCCTTACCTTATGTATTCAGTCAAGGATGTTGATCAAACTCTCATCAATAAGCTCCCATTTTCCACCCTCAACAGCGCCACTTTCTTTCCTTGCAAAGTGGGTATGCGCCAACGCCTTGGGCACATATCTGATCAAAGAATCCTTGCTTCTTCCTGGCTTATAAGCGCCTTTAGCCACATGCTCCCAAAGACTGTTCATCTCCTCTTTGCCAATACCCAGATTTTATCCCCTAGAGCTGCCATATGAGAAGCCAAAGGCATCTTCTGTGGCTGAGAAAGACAACCTATAGCTGCACTTTGAAACACTGAAGCAGATGAAGCCATCACCATCTTCTTGTGGTATCTCTTCTCCAGGCTCATAGAAGGTGACTTCAAAGGTGGCAAAGAATTGAACCACCTGGACTTTGTTGGCTGAGCAAGGGGTTCCCACCAGCGTTGTGAGCTCCATAGTCTCTAACATAGAAGAGAAATCTTCAAGGATTCCCAAGGCCTTCATAGTTTGCAAATGTGGATATCTTGTTGGTCTCACATCCACATTTTGAAGCTTGTCATACAGCTGCCCTTGAGCTGGAGTGGTGCCCTTCTTCTTTTGACTATCTTGCTCACTAGTGCCAACATTAGCTTTCTTTTTCCCTTGAGCCTTAGCGCTTGGACTCCCCAGTTCCTTAACTTTGCCCTTTGCTTTCTCTGGCTTCATAACTTCCTTGGTTGCTCCACTTCTTGTTGTTCTTCCCATGGTACCTAAAACAGAATTCTCAAAAGAGAAATGAGAACCAAGGTTTGAACAAAAGACAAAGCTTAATGTTGCTAAAGTCAGAAAAGGAGGAGTTTATTTGCTTAAAAGTAAACTAGAAAAATGAAAGTGAGAAAGAGAGAAGGGTGGGGTTAGTTTATATAGAGGGTTGGGGAATCTTTTTGTGGGGAGCAAGGAGACAAGGAGTGCCTAAGAGAGATCCCACTCATGCTTGGGAAGGGGAAGGATTCAAATTTAAAATCCTTGATATAGTTTTACCAAGGAGGAAAAATATTTGAATTGAAGAACGCTTACCTCGAGTGCAATATCGATCTCCCAAGTTGATATTCTGATTGATATTGATCATATGAACTTTGTTTAGTCGATATGCATGTCGATATTGGATGTCTGGGCTGTTGTATCGACCAATATGCATGTCGATATTGCATTAAACCTCCTGTATCGACTTCCAGTATCTCAATACATAGGCCAATGATGACCCTAGCTGTCCAATATCGTGCAATATTGCATATCGGATTAGTTAATCGATATCATGATCGATACACCTTGACTTAGGCTAAATAGCATGTTTTCATTTGCCTGTTAAGGTGTATTAAAAAGGGACGTCGATATGCACCTCGATATCCTTAACAAGGGCGATTAATCGCCCTTTATCCTCTCAGTTAAGGCATATCGATGTGCCATGTCGATACATTGATCGATATGCAGCCTTTTATGTTGTATCGACCTGGCATCTCGATACATATGCTCGATATGGTTGCCAGTTAAGGCATATCAAAGTGTGTGGACCTTGATACATTGCCTTTGAAGGCTTATCGGTTTGCCTTACCCAGGTATGCTGATCGATACAAAATCCTCTCATGCGTATCGATCAGTATCATCCGGGTACACACGTCGATACTAGTCCAGCACCTCAGTATCGAGCAAGATATGCTTAATACACTGCTATATGAACTGTATCCACGTGATCTGGCTGATATGCTGGTCAATACTGACCCTTCTTCGCCTCCTTCCTTCTTCCAAGCTTGGTTCCACTTCACTCAGCTTGAACCTGGTTACTAGGGACACTCAAAAACACCCACATAAACATAAAAAACATAACATTGCAAAACTATGTACAAGGATACCACGGGATTGCCTTCCAATTGCACTTGTTTAGAGTCACTTAGCTTGGCTTTCCTCAGCTCCTTAGTTGTGGTAAGAATTTTGCTTCCTCTGACTCTCTTGGTGACTCAATCAATCTTCAGCACTGCAAAAGGCTTAGACCTTCCCTCTTGCTTCATCTTGTAGCAAAGTTCACCTCCCTTAGAGCCAAATAGTCTCGGAACCAGTCCATCTTCCATAGGACCGAACAAGATTTCATTCACAACATCAAAACTACCCACTTCGAGGACCTCCACTTCAGTGGTATCAGCGAACAACTGGGACAGAGAGCTTCCATCAAAGCTTGCTCCTACATAGCCATCAAATTCAGGCTAATGCTCATAAACTTTCTTCAACTTCATAAGCTACATTGATAATGCTTGCTCATCATCTAGCTTGTTCCCTTTGGAGTCAAACTTCTGAACTTTCTCCTTGGTTAGTCTCAGCTGCATTCATTGGCATCAAAAACAGCTCCAGCTGAAACTAAGAAGGGTCTCCCTAAGATGATGGCATTCTTGATTTCCCTCAACATCTAAGACCAGAAAGTCAGTTGGGATAATCACTCCTTCAATCATCATGGGTACATCTTTAAGGACTCCTAGAGGTACCTTTACTATGCCATCAGCTATGTTCATTTCTCTGTTGGAATGAAGTGTAGCTAAGCGCCTTAGCTAAAGTGGAGGCCAGCAAGTTGATGCTTGCACCTAAGTCACAAAGACAACTCCTGAACATCTGACCTTTGAGTTCACATGGGAGAGTAAAGCATCCAGGATCTCCAAGCTTCTTGATGTTAAATACCTCAGTCTTGGTAATGTCTTCTTTCAGCTCTTCCCCAATATATAGACCTCTAAGCTTCATCTGGTTGGCATAGAGAGTGGTGTACTTGTCCACAAGCTGTTTCATAAACCTTCCAGGAAAAGGGAGAGCTGGTTTGTAAGGAGAAAGATCATAGATTCCAGTTTCTTTCTCAGCTTGAGCCTTAGCAAGTGGCCTATTCTTCTCTTCTTCCTTTGTATCCTCTTTATTGGCGTCAACTGCCAAAAACTCCTCTCCCCCACTCTGAAGTTCAATGTCCTCATTGAGGAATGAAAAGAAATCTTTAATGGCAGCTTCCTCTTCAGCTGAGAGAGTCTCTTCTTTAGTAGCTATGGCATTGTAAAACTCCTTAGGAATAGCTCCTGGTTTTCCTGGAAGGGTGCTTTGAGTTTTAGGGCCAGCAATGCCCTTTTTGTTCTTAAGTGTCTTCACTCTTGCAGCTAACCCATCAAACTTGTTAGAAATCTCCACATGGAATGAGTCCATCCTATTATACACCTCAACAAACTTCTTTGTGATCTCCATATTTGTAGCTTGTTGGCCTTGAAGGAGTTGTTTCATCATCCCTTTCATCTCAACATCAATGGTGTTAGAAGAGCTGGCTTGACCTTGTGAGAAACCAGAAGGGGCGAACTGCTTTGGCTGGAAGGTGCCATGGAAGTTGTTCCTTGGAGCATAGCCTTGGTTGAAAGGTGCAAAGGGTCTTTGTTGGTTCCCTTGAGGTTGCTGTGGAGGATAAACCTGATCTTGGGGATTAGCAACATTGTTGCTTCTGTAAGAGTGGTTGGGGTTAGGCCTGTAGTTGCCATAATTGTTGGTTTAGCCTCCCTGATTGCCCACATAGTTCATATCTTCCCCTTGAAGTTGTTCCTCACTTGGCATCTCAATCATTTCACCAACAAAATTAAGGTCCAGGTGCCGCACTTGAATCTACTTGTCAAGCCTTGAGTTTAGCTCCTTCCGCCCTCTTCTTGAGGACTCTAACTCCTTCTTTGTATGGCCCTCTTCTTCTCTTTGAGTTCTGTCAAAGTCTTCATTGTAATTGCCATCAGTCTGAGCTAAGTTTTCAACAAGCTCTACACCTTCATCCACATCCTTAGAGAGGAAGTTCCCATTACTTGGAATATCAAGTTGCATCCTGATCTTGGGGAGAGCGCCTCTGTATAGTGTAGACAGCAATGATTGAGTTGAGAACCCTTGATGTGGGCACTGAAGAGTAAAGCATTTGAATCTTTCCCATGCTTCTCCAAAGAACTCATTGCTTCTTTGGGAGAACCCAGAAATTTCATTCCTGATTCTTGCAGTCCTAGATGTTCTGAGGAACTTTGAGAGGAATGCTTTCTTAAACTGATCCCAGCCAGTAATACTCCATTGAGACAAATGTTTTTCCCACTGGTGAGCGTTAACTTCAAGAGAGAATTGGAAGAGCCTCAACTTAAAGCTGCTTTCAATAACACCATTGATCATTGTGAGAGAGCACAATATATCAAACTTGTCTGGAAGGTCCAATTGATCCTCCAAAGGCAAGCTGTGGAACTTACTGTTCTAAACCATAGAGATCAAGCCAGACTTGATGTTGAAGTTGTTGTTCTGCACTGGGGGGGGGTGATACATGTCCTGTTGTTATAGGCGTTAGGTGCATCACTAGCACCAATGAGTCTCATAGGGCGTGCAGCATGTGCTGGTCTTCTCTGACCTTGCTCACCTTGGACTCATTTATGTCCTTGAACACCAGCAACTCCCTGAACACCTTGTACTCTGGGTGGTCCCTGAAATCGCTGATCATCAATACCATGTTCCATGTTGAGCTGATGAAACCTTTGTAGTCTGTCTCTTTCCCTTGCTGCTCTTAATGCTCCCTCCGCGTGCAGAATGTTGTGTTGATAATCCAGCAGGTTTTGATTGCTTCTCGACCTCAAGTTCATACACCTATAAGAGGAAGAGCAAACTTGCAAATCAGTAACAAACAGAAAATAGCAGCTTAATCTCAAGCAATCCACAAATCCAAATGCTTAAGCTAAACCCATATGGCAACGACGCCAATTTGATAACAGGATTTTTATGCTATTCAAATCCTAACACACTCATGTCATTGTAGTATGAAAGGTGTCAACCCATCTGAGTTCATAAGACACTAAGAACGCAGCAGTTCACATAAGTCAAGCCAAATTCAAGAAAGTAGTTGTGATCAAACTAAACAAAACTAAGCGGCACAGATTTAAAGCAGGAAATTCAAATAGATTAAAACAAGGATCTAAGATGGGGGTTATTTACTAAGAGGGGAATAGAACAAAACTAGTGATGTTTCAAAACCATTCGAACAATGTTATCTTCTAAGCATAGGATTAACATTTATAACTAGCTCAATTCCTTAATACTAATCACTTTGCTAACCTCATATTCAAGACAAATTCCTTTACTAAAGCACATGATCAGTAAGCATTTAAAACAGAACTTCAATCTTATAAAGCTGAAATGCACCTTAGACATCTAATCCCTTAGGCTAAGTAAATAAATCCTCTAATGGACTCATTGCAGCATTTCATCAAATATATATCAGTCGTAAGAGAAAGCCAAGATACTAAACAAGTCTGGCCAAGACTAATCTAGTGTTAAGTACATCCAATAGAGACAAAACAATCATATTAAGCATAAGACATCACTAATCTAATCCTAAAACCCCTCTAATCTATCCCATCTCAAAATCTAAATAAGACTACCCACTAGCCACAATCAAAACCACAGGTTCTAAAGAGAAATAATGGTTAAGCATGATTAGAAAGCAGAATAAACAAGAATAGATAAAAGGCAAGTGCAGAAATTCACTAAATCAAACTAGTTCTTACAAATCAAAGTTGAAAAAGGAAAAGTTTTTAATGCAAGAACAGAAGAAAAATAATAAGATCTAAGTTGCCTAACCATTTCAGGACATTAGTATTTATATGGGAGCTTAGAAACCCGTAGTAAACCAAGAATAATCCAAAAAATATGCTGACTCGGATGGACCATATCAGCCTCTCACATCGATACAATCTCCCTTTAGTTAAGGCACACAGAGCAGATTCATGTCGATACAACACCTCCGTATTATCCTGTCTTCGGTGTATCGATCTGGGACG
The DNA here is from genome assembly GCA_911865555.2 of Thlaspi arvense. Classification (NCBI taxonomy): domain Eukaryota; kingdom Viridiplantae; phylum Streptophyta; class Magnoliopsida; order Brassicales; family Brassicaceae; genus Thlaspi; species Thlaspi arvense. The sequence continues at coordinate 14,828,569 of OU466861.1, forward strand.
ACGATACACTGCTCGGCACAGTTTTATCAAAGAGCATCGAGGTCCTCCTTAGACGACATACTGCTTCTGTACAGCATGCTCTTTCTATATCGATATTGAGTCATCGATATTCTCTACGGCGTGCTCCATATCGATCAGATCACACCGATATCATCATCGATATTGGTCAATCTGTTCGCACTTCAACACTTCCAACTCGGACAGGAAGGTTTTTAAGCAATCCAACTAGATGTCTAACAGAACAATGAGCTAGTACAAAAGATATCCTGGATGGTCTGAAGTTTGTGAATCCTAAGCGCTTTGCAGTATAAAGGGGCATAAGACTCACGCTTGCTCCTAGATCACACAAGCAGTTGTTGAATGTGAGAGGTCCTTTGGAGCATGGTAAAGTGAAGCTTCTATGGGTCTCCTCGCTTCTTTGGTGGATGAAGTTACTGTAGGATAGCACTAACTTCATGAGTAAGAACAACCATTCCATCCATCTCTTGTTGTCTTTCAGAAATCACATCCTTAAAGAACTTTTGATACTGAGGTACGAGCAAAAAAGCATCAAGTAAAGGCATAGCCAACTCCACTTCTTTCATTTGCTTGTAAAAGAGCAGCTTGTACTTCTCCACAATCTGTTTCTTAAATCTTCCAAGAAAAGGAAGTGGTGGCTTGTAAGGAGATGCAGAAGTTGTTTAGCTAAGCCAAAAGGGGGGGTTATAAAGGGGCTCACACTCAACAATCAAACAAGTGCAATTAAGTAACTAAGAAACCAAAACCACGAACACTAAGAGATTTTGAATTCAATCAAGCAAAGAGCAATAATGATAAAGGGAAACAGAGCAAAAAACAGAGTGAAAGCAAAAACTTCAAAGATTAAAAGATGGTTCAAGGCTACATCAATGATGATAGGGTAATCCATTGTTTATGATTAAGTTGATCAAAACAAGCAGTTCTGAACACTCAACCTTAGGTAAGGAAATACTATTATAGATATCAATCCCTTCGACTTAATGCATTTTAAACCCACTTTTGATGGTGTATTTATAAAGAGCAAGCATTAATCACAAGTTCAATATAACCAAAATTTCTTAGGCTAGTTCTACTAATCTCTAGATCAATGGTTGAGACTTCTACTCACACTTTTGATGCAAAATAGAAATCTAAGAAAAGTTCCACCATTGTGGTCAAAAGATTTAAACATATTCACGCAAGAGGTAAGATGCAAAGAGATATGATCAACCAAGCATCAATTTGATGCAGTGAAAGCTTTTGGTATTTTATCAAACACACATAGTGCACATGAAATCCTAACATTTTCTTATCCTTGAAAATGGTCATAGATATTAAACACAATCACACAAGAAAGGGAATTAGAAAATCTAAGTCTAAACACATTAATCAATAACAAGAATCACTCCATCTGCCTTAACCATAAACCAGAACAAAACTACTCACTAACCATAACTAAAACCATGAAAATACCGGAGAGAAGAAAGATAAACATGATTAAGAACTAGCAAAAATAGATATATGTAAATAAAATGCAAGATTTCATTAAACTGATGATCTTTGTTTGACAAATCCCAAACTCTCTCTCTTATTCTTCACAAGCTCGAAAATATGGATAATAAACAAAATAAGTCGTAAAAAAATAAACAAAAGCTTAAATAAGTGAAAGGATAAGGTATTGGGCAAAAGTGGAAAACGTTGGTCAACAGCGCAGAATTGAAGGATCGGGCAGTACGGACAGATGCTCGATGCAGTCTATCCATGTTGCTTCATGCAGCTTTTGTCGGTTCAGCAAGCACCTGGTAGGCTTGCCTGGGTTGTGGTCGATGTGCTTGCCTGGAACAATAGCCTGGTGAACACTGCGTAGCTGAAATCAATCTATCTCTTGAACCCCAGATCCAAATGACATGATTCTACTGCCAGTGGAAATCTATTCCGATGCTCTGAAACTTATATGAGTATCGTGGTGCCTAAATATAAGTGCAGGGGCTTCCTCTGGACCGATTTATAACTCGCATCCTGTTGAACCGAGCAAAGACCACGATGTGGGACCTTAGTGTAGCTTCTAAACCGCTTGGCTTCATTCATCTTGTATATTTCTTTGACTCCAGATGATCCTACATCCTCCAATAAGTCTCTTTATCCCAAAAAACACCTGAAACACACTACAAATATGCAAATGTATGTAATCTTAATCTAAATGCATGCATGGCTACTTTTAGATGCAAATGGGACTAAAAGGCTAAGAAATAGTGCAAGAACAAGGCAAAAGTATGTACAAAATACTTTCTAAAACACTAAAATAGAGCAGGCTATCAGAATAAAATCACCAGCTTCACACAACACGAGAATGAGACATTCAGTAAGGCATGGGAGCGATTTAAGTTTTACACATTGCAATGTCCTCATCATGGATTGACAAATCAGAGTTTGCTGTCTAATATATACAGTGGGGTTACTCCTAAATACAGAATGCTTCTAGACACTGCTTGTAATGGTAACTTCATGGGCAACACAATAGTTGATGGTCTTGCTCCAGTGGATAACTCTGCCCTCTAGGCAATAATGTTGATGAATATGATAGAACAACAAGAGTTGTTGGAAGCGCTGAAAGTGATAGTTCTACTAAGAAGGATATGAATGATTTGAATGATAAGCTTGATAAGATTTTGAGTGTGTCTATGAAGAATGTGAGCCTTGTTAGTGAAGTTGATACTACACAAGAAGAGGATGGGACAGTTTTAGAGGAAGAAGCTTTCTACATCAATGAACAAGGCTATGGAGGTTTCAGCAACAACCGCAACCATCCTAAAATCTCGTACAGGAGAACAAACAAGACTAACCCTCAGGATCAGAGTTATCCTTCACAAGCTCCTCAACAAGCTGCTCAGCCTCAGTTCCAAAACCAGCCATTTGTTTCATACTCTCAAGGCTATTTGCCAAGGAACAACTTTCAAGGAAATTGTTTTCAACCAAGACTTTTCCCACCAGGTTTTGTGAACCAACAACAGCAATAAGGAGGTTCACAAGAGGCTGACTTGAAGCAGATGATGCAACATGTTATAAATGGTGAAGCCTCTCTTACAATTGATATGCAAATGAGATTCGCTGAAGTCCACAACAAGATAGAAGTTAATGCAGTTGACATTCACTCTAAGCTAGAGGCTCTTACAAACCGTGTGAATACCATTGAGAACAGAGGAGCTTCTTCTTCAAATCCTCAAAACCAGCTACCAGGAAAGAGTAATGCAAATCCAAAGGAGTTTTGCCTTTTTCTTGCTGAGGGTGAAGAAGACATGATTGATGATGAAGATGCTTCATTGGAAGATCTTAGTTTCATGCTTCAAGAGCTGTTACTCTATGGGGACATGGAGGATTCTAGGCGTGGGGGAGATGTTTTAAACATTGCCATTGATGACCAAGAAGCTATGGACATTTTTGAGCAGTTTCTTTAAGGTTTAGACAAACAAGAAGAGCTTGCCTCGGAGAAGGGAAGAGCTGAAAAGGAGGTGGCTGAGAAAGACTTGGTTGCTCCAAAAGAAGAGGCCAAAACAGATCCTAGTGAAGTTGACAAAGGGCCGATAGAAGCCTACCATGCTTTGATGGTTTATGCCAAAGAAAGTCCTGAAGACTTCAAGGTATTTCATGACAGCCAAGTTGGAACTTCTACACGCATGATTGACAAAGGAAAAGCTGTTGAGGTTCCAGTCTACTCACTACCAGTTCCTTACCCCACAATGCACTTTACAAAGGCTCAAAGAGCAGTCTATTCAAAGTTCAGGAAGGATATAGGAGACGCTGACATCAAGCTTCCTCATGGTACCACACTGCTCGAAGTTAGAGATCAAATCCGGTTGCTCAAGGAAGTATTTGATAAGCTAAAGGTTTTGGAACCAATACTTGAGAATATGGGAGCTAATATAAAGAGGAGCAAGGAGCTGAAAACTTTAACCAAGTTGTCTAATCCTGGAAAGTTCTTGGTTACTCGTGAGCTTGATATGCTAAACCAAGTAGCAGCATTGTGTTATTCAGGTTCTACAGTAAATGTGATGTCTCTCTACTTGAGTCAGACCTTGGGAATCAAATAGCTAAAGCCTTGCAAAGCATCTATCACATTTGTGGATAACACTTCAAGACGCCCTCTAGGCCTGGTGAAGGATTTTCCTTTGAAGAATGGTAATTGTCTAATACCAACAGTTTTTGTGGTCATGGAGAAGACACACTCTAGAGAGGTACCATTGCTATTCGGAACACCTTTCTTGGATACAGAAGGAGCTCAAATAGACTTCAAGAGAAGCTCAATGTTATTGAAAAATGTTGATGAGTTTAAGGTCTACAAGATAGTTTCTCCTTCCATTGCTTTTTGTGGAACAATTGTGAATGAGGAAAGTGATCAACAATAACTTCCAGAACGTGTAGAGCAGGCTGTGAGTTTCACACTGAGAATGATGATGAGAGATCCTGATGAGCCTGAGAAGGAGTGTGACACTGAGATAAAGCTGGAAGATGGTTTGAAAGAAGAAGAGGTTTTGATCACCAAGGATGAGAAGCCTTTGACCATCACACAAAGTGTCAAGAAAAGGAGAACCAAGAAGTCAGCTCTTGATAAGAAGAAGCTGCATTGAGTTGGTATATGGGTCTACATGAAGAACAGAGAAGGAGCTTATACTCCATTCACTCCTTCCCACTAGGTCACCAACCACTAAAGCTAAGCTTAGTGACTTAAAACATGCACACTTGGGAGGTAATTCTATGACTATCCTTGTACATATATGCTTTCTTTTATTATTAATGTGTCTATTTAGTGTTTCAGAGGTCAAAGAACAGGTTACATGCTGTGTAGGGTGTTCAAAAGCCAAGGAAAAGAAGACTCTGTTTTTACATCGGGGTGTAAATAAAATACATAAGTGCATAAGAAAATTACATGGAATACTAATGAAAATTAAGGACTAATTTTAAGCTGTAAGAGAGACATAAATAGTTAGTCAAAATGTAAAGAAAATAAATGCAAACACATACCTTGTTTGTTGGCATAGTTTAAGACTAAATGATTCGTCATCTTTATAATCTCTTTGACCGTGATGATAAGCTTTATGGGTCTTGGGATTTGCTAAAAACTACAAAGAGATTATAGCCGTTTGGTTTAGAGAAAAAGGGCCATGCTTCATGTAAGTCTTTAACTCCGAGTGGGCCTTTGCTAGTTATAAAGTCTTCTTGAGGGTCTTGATCATCAGCTTGTTGGGCGTCTAGCATAATGGCTCGATTATACTTATGTTGTAATACTTGATATATCATGGTTTTTAAGTTTTTTAACCATGATATAAGTCCTTTTTATTGAGTCTTTTTGGTCTTTTAGAGTCATAGAAGAGTCTTTGCAGGTTATAGCATGTCTGGAGCATAATTGGGGATATTGAAGCTTTTTGGAGCATTGCAAGTTGAAGCCACGAAGTGCCTAGCTCGAAAAAGAAAGTATGCAGACTATTTGCAGAATTGGCCCAGAAGTTCCATTATATGCAAGAAGGCCCCAGATCGTGATTACCCTCTATTTATTAGGTTTTTCAGCCATTGTTGGCTTTTATCTTAGATTTTAGAATTGAGAGAGCTAGAGGGTGAATTATTGAGAGCTTTTTGGGGAGACATATCTTGTACTCTTTTGAGAAGACTTGGAACCCCCTTATTCTTTTACTCTTTCTCTTAATGCAATTTTATTCAGTTATGTTTTGTGACTCCATGATCATGTCTGAGTAATCTGCTAGTTAAGTTAGGGCTTTTTAAAGGTTGATGAAGAGTTTGTATAATTGCTACCTGTTAGGAATATCTTTGGTTTTTAATCTCTGCTTGCTTTAAAATCGAATTTCTTAGACACATATCCAGAAATCCGAAAATTATAGGTTGGTAAATATATGTGAGAGCATTATTGATAACATGAACTAGTATTTGATGAGCAAAACAACTTAGTGCAAAGAGATTTAGCTTAGGAGTTTTGTGACCAATTGAATCTGATCATATTGCATGTTTAGGTTGTTAGTGTTTGCAAAGAGATTTGAAACTCTGTAATTTAAATATAGTTAACTTCTGCAATGAGAATTTATTATCTATGTATTTGATATTCAAGTTCAAAACAGTTCTTAATCATTCATGATTTCATGCATTCTACATTCTCGGATTCAACATGCGCACTGTCGTGACTTAGCGCTTTTAGTCTTCAGAAACTTAGATCAACAATTTGAATTTCGTTTGCTTACTTTTATTTATTTATTCAAATTATATACATTACATTCTGCTTACCTTAATCCGAACCTACATTCGATAGTGTAGTTCGCATTACTCCTTTGGGATTTCGATACCCCTTGTACTACAACTGCTTTTGCTGTGCACTTGCAGTAGTTTTATTTGGTTAAAACCTGAGCCCTATCAAATACTCTTGCTGTTTCTCTAGTTATAGCTCCGGTACCCACTTCAAGTACTTGGGGGTTCGGTTAAGTCTGGTTCTTCTTGTAAGTCTTCATCATTCCCTCCCTCTTGAATAGGTTTTGACCTCAAAACAGGATCATCTACAAGGAACGGAGCTAAATCAGAAACGTTAAAGGTAGGGGATACATTAAACCCACCAGGGAACGTTGATACATGAAGGTGCTTGGTGCTTGGTACTTTAGTAAACAACAAGTATTTTCTCAAAGAGTTCTCTCTTATTCAGTTTTTCTAGGCATTTGCGATTTCTGTCCAGTTTAACGTGTCTTATCATTGCCTTTACCATCAGGCTTTATGGAGACCATCGATCCACCCCTCTATTCATCAGCATCCAACCAGCCTAGGAGTGACTTTAGTGGGACAAGACACTGGAGTCCCTGCAGCTGCTGATAATGCTGATGGGCGTTTTGTTCAGAGGACTCTAGGTGACTACAACAGACAAGATAAGTTTTATGCCAACAGAGCTGCAATCAGCCCTCATGCCTTCTAGAGGAACGATTTTGAGGTTAAACCTGTCTACTATCAGCTGGTTGGCCAGCATCCATTCCATGGCTCAAAGCCAAGTTCTCTATGAGCTCCATACCCTCTTCCACTTCTTGACCAAGAAAATTGCCCTTACTAGCCGTATCAAGCAACATTCGGATCTTTGGTAATGCTCCTCAGTATATTGTGCTCAAGAGTATCTCTTCACTGAAGCCGTGGTGAGGACACTGAATGGTATAGTCCTTGAACCGCTCCGTAGCTTCACTGAATGTCTCATTCTGCCTTTGAGTGAAACCATTAATCTCACTTCTCAAACAAGCTGTTCTTGTGCTTGAGAAGAACTTTGAGAGGAACGCCTTCTTGCAATCAGCCCAAGAAGTAATGGTGCATTGTAGAAGGGTCTTCTCCCAGTGCCTTGCTTTATCCCCAAGAGAAAATGGGAAGAGCCTAAGCTTGAAAGCATCTTCCGATATCCCGTTGATCTTTATCATCCCATATACTTGCTGAAAGTTGTCAAGATGCTCCAAAGGGTCTTCCATTGCCAGCCCGTGGAACTTGTTGTTCTGAACCATAGAGACAAAGCCAGGCTTTATCTCAAAGTTGTTGTTTTGGACTGGTGGAGGAGTGATCCCAAAGCGGTTGTGATGAGTGTTGGGAGCATCGCCGGCACCAATGATCCGTGGTGGTCTAGTAGCGTGGTTGGGGTTTCCATTACCCATTCCTTTAGCACCGTAAGCTGGTGGAGGTCCATCTGGATGTTCCTCCTCAGCCATACTTTCAAAGTCAACTGTACCAGCTTGCACAATCTCTTCAAAGGCTTGAGCCTTCTCTCTTGCTCTCTTTGATCTTGAACTTCCGAGTTGGTGAATATTGTCCTGGGGTTTAAGTAGATTGTTGTCACCCCTGGAGCGCAAATTCATGTATCTGAAAGACACAAGTGTGAAGAGAAAGAGATCTAGTAACCAAATGAAAGTAAAGGCTTAGTCTTTACTAAACCCCGAATCCAAATGCTTCCTAACAATCCAAAGATGGCAACGGCGCCATTTGATAAACAGGATGTTAGCAAGGTGAAATATCAAATTCCTAACGACAACAATGATGTAGTATAGCAGTAAGGGTATCAATCCAACCGAGGAAGCAGGAAGAACACAAGGAATGCAAGGGTAAAGCAAATCTAAGCAAATTGTGTAAATAGATGATAAAATCAAAGAAAACTAAATGCGATGACCAAATGAAATTCAAAACTATTTTAAAATCCCCGGAAGAGGGTTAAGTACTACTAGGAGAAAGAAGAAAATAAAAATGCAAATCTACTAAGAACTAAAAATCGAGCATTGAATCGAGTAAAACAGATCGATCTAACAACTTAAAGGCAAATGACTTCAAGTGAACAAGATGCAAGCTTTGTAACTAAAAGATGATTACTTGAGGTTTAAAAAAAAACTAAAAGAGGGTTTAGGGTCGAGGGTCATATTCAAGAGTGTTCAATGGTCAAGCTTTGGTTCGAAAACACTTAGATCTACTCATTGATGAGCTTTCCTTAAGCCGTGAGAATCAAAAGTAGAGTCATCTAGGGCGTATGGTTTGATTCCCTTCTCCAATCTCTTCTCCAAACCCATGGCTTTTGGTGGAAAAAGAGATGGAAGAGCATGGACTATAAATCTCAACTAATGGCTTAACTAACCTCCTCTTCAACCATGGCGTTTGGGAGAGGATAGATTAGTCTCTAGGATCTGGTTTTCTAGGATATCTGAATCCGGTCAGGGTAAGACAGCCTTGGAATCATAAAGATCTTTTCCAAGACTCTCTAAGCCTTGAGATCCCAAGATCCTAGAAAGGTATGAATGAAGAACAAGAAAAACTCAAAGCTTAAACCCTCAAATCATCTCAACCCCAAATCCCAAAAGAAAACTACTCACAACTCATATTTGAAACTGACTGAAAAGCGATAAAAGAAGAACTAAGCATGATTAAACAATAAATTAAAGGAAAGGACTTAATATTCAAAAGATTCAAGTTCAAAATATCAAAAAGCATAAGGTTCTACAATGGCGGAATCGCCTCACACGAAGAACAGAAAAACGAAAAGCAAAAATGTAGGATAATAAAAATGATAGCCGCCATTTGCCTAAAATAGCCAAACATGCCTAATGGTCCTTGGGTCCTTTGCATGCATGGTTGAGTTCTCCAAGTGTCCACAAGCTTCGTTTTGATCATCCTCACGTCCACATAACCTCCACAACTCCAGAGTGCTCCAAACAACCTGATAATGATGCAAAAGTGCAAGAAATATGCAAAATACGAATGCAAGGAGACCTATGACCTAAAATGCAACAAATGGATGAAACTAGCCTATAATGCAAGATGAATGAATGAAAAACTATCCTAAATGCATGCAAAAGATGCAAAATATATGGTAATTTCACCAGTAGAGCTAGAGTTCAAAGCAGAATGGGCTATCAAGAAGCTGAACTTCGATCTGAAGCCTGCTGCAGAGAGGCGCTTGATTCAGCTCAAAAAATTGGATGAGATCAGATATCTGGCCTATGAAAACTCCAAGTTATACACGGAGAGGACAAAAGCATATCATGATAAAAAGATCATCTCCAGACATTTCGAGCCCAATGACCAGGTACTACTTTACAACTCTCGTTTACAGGTTTTTCCTAGTAAACTGCGTTCTCGATGGTCAGGTCCCTTCACTGTCAAAGAAGCTCGACCACATGGTGCTATTGTCCTGATAAACTCCAAAGGAGAGGAGTTCACTGTCAATGTACAGAGGGTGAAGCATTATTGTGTGCAAGCAGAGATTCCAGCAGGACACATTATGTCTCTAGATGATGCACCAGCTGTCTAAACAGACTATCAAAGTCAAGCTAATGTCTTTAAACAAGCGCTTAGTGGAAGGCAACCCACTGGTAAGTTGTACATTCTATACTTAGTTTTTATTTTCATGCTTTAGATTAGTATTTAGTTACTATTCCATAAAAAAAAAAAAAAACCAGGACCGGACAAAAAACGGGTTATGCTCGTCACCCATCTGGTGACGGTCGTCACCCGTCCGGACCAGATACGCGTTATTAATCTTTCTCTTTTTCTTCCTCGCTCACAATTTCAAAACCATCGAACACTTGGATTTTTTTTTTTTTTACAAAATCTGCAACTTTGATTTTCTAAACCAAATTGAGTGATTCAAAAGCCTAATCCGTGTGGATTTTGGCCCTCTTTCATGATATCAATTCAGTTTTGAAGATCTGCAAGGTATGTGTTCGGAATCCCCAATTTTCAGTCCGCCATAGATTTGGTAAAATTCGAATTTCGACTTGATTAGCTTGATTTACCTGTTGAATTATGGTTAGTTAGGTTATATTAGAGGAATGATATCATCTTTGTGAGCTTTAATCGGTTGTTTTGCATGTTTTGAAATTTTCGAGTTCATGATGAACTTTGCAAAAATCTAGAAATTTTGGTTGATTTGGATTGAACTGATGCTTGAATTGTGTTCCTGGAAGTGTTGTAGTCGATCGCTATCAGTTATTTCACCTTGATTGATTGATTTTTTGAATTTTCAAAAATTTGCTAATTTTGGTTATGTTTTTGGTCGATTTTGAACTTGAATTTTCAGATGCCTAGACAGGAGAAACGATCGCGACATGGCTCGTCTTCGAGCTCTGCATCTGGCTCTACACAATCGTTCAGCAACTACCCATTTTGCAGGCCTCCATGGCCAAAGCGAGAGAACCTGAAGATACCATCTCAAGTGGCTTGGACAGGGACCCCGAAGCAGGAAATATCACGGGATCCTTGCATACTCCGTGATATTCAGGAGGAATGAGATAAGTATGACACGCTATTCTACAATGCGTGGCAGGGAATGAAGATAGTGCCTAGCAGGTTCGCAGATGCCACTGTTCTGCAGAAGATGGGCATCTTCGAGGAGGTTTCAGATATTCTGGAGAGCATCGGGATGGGCACTATGCCATTCCAGCAGTATGATCTGTATCCAGATTTGGTCCGCCAGTGTCTCTCTACTGCTCGGGTCTACTACGCGAATGAGCTGGTGAAGTGTGCGCAGGAAGGCACATTGACATTTCTGGTCTGTGGGGTTCGTTACAGGATCAGTTTGATGGAGCTTTGTGGGATCTATGGCTTCTCTGACCATCCCACAGGCGTTCTCCTTCCCTCACAGTGGACCCACATGCAGACTTTCTGGTCCAAGTTCGGGAATGGAGTCTATGACAACAATACCAGCATGCAGACAGAGGTTCGACATCCTGTCTTGAGATACATTCTGCGTCTTCTTGGCAACATCATATTGTGCAAGTCTGCACAGAGCAAGACACGGGTTAGTAAGCTGATTCTTCTCTACTATGGACTCTATGAGACTTGCACAATTGTGTGTTTGAGTGCTCTAATATTCTAACTTTAGAGTACACATGACAACATTACGTTAATAACCATCTAACCTGACAGTTTATTACAGGTCGTGGTAACGCTCGTCACCCGACCCGCAACGAGGTAAAACTTTTTCAACTTGGATTCTCGATTTCTCATTCATCTTTTTGCAAACTCTTGGCTTAATTACACTGGGGACAGTGTTGTTTAAGTCTGGGGGAGGTGGTTGCTGACGTTGTGTTCTTTGTGTCATGTTTATACAATCATAAAGTTGAGTCAGACACCTGTTTTTATAGAGTCAAAATTTTTAAATTGTCAGTTTTTCTTGGAACTAACCATTGGACGTTTTTGCTTATAAGAACCATTGCCACAGTAGTAGTTTACAAGTCTTACTAAGTTGAAAGTCATAGGTAGATCAGTCTAGCAATGAAGGTTTAGGTTCTTAGAGAATCTGGAAAATTTTCTGTTAGCTCCACCTTAATGAACTTTAAACTTCTTATCTTGGGGCTTGATTCTTATTGATCTTGATTCTCTCTTTCAGCACTGACAATAAGGTTAAGATACAGTCTCTCTTTGATCTTCTCTGATGTAGTTTTTAAGAGTTTGAGTCAAAAAAATGGTGCATTCATGGCCCTGTCTCCTCACAAGGAACAACAGTAATGAACACACTGAAGAACATGTCACCTCACAAGGAACACAAGTATTGAGTAGCACCATATATTAGACTGTAAAAGTTGAGAAAAAGAAGTGAAAAATCGAAAATATCCAAAGGAAAAGATCAAGGGAAGTGAAAATAGGAGAGCTGTGTTAAGATTGAATTGTTCAGTTGTTTAGGAAAGGAAAAGAATCTGTAAGTGATTGAGATGATAAAACCTTGATGTGACTTCACACTTAAATAAAAAAAATAAGGAGTTAGCAGTAGAAATTTCGGATTTTTTGAAGGAATTTGGACTGGACTTGAGAGACTTCCTAAGCTTGTGATGATTAGACTGAAATTTAATCTTGTGTTGACTATGTGGTATGTGGATTCGAAAGTTCTAACTAATGTGGTGTTCCTGATGTCTGACTGACTGTTTCTTGTTTTCAAACCTCGACCCTGTTCTTTGTCTGATGTTTACTTGAGGGCAAGCAAAAGCTAAGTCTGATGGAGTTATAAGTCCTTTTTATTGAGTTTTTTTTGTCTTATTAGAGTCTTAGAAGAGTCTTTGCAGGTTGTAGCATGTTTGGAGCATAATTGGGGATATTGAAGCTTTTTGGAGCATTGCAAGTTCAAGCCACAAAGTGCATAGCTCGGAGAAGAAAGTATACAATATGGTGACGCTCGTCACCACCCTTGGTGACGCTCGTCACCCATGAAGGAAGGAGCGTGGCCTGATTTATTAAAAGTATGAACACTATTTGCAGAATTGTCCCAGAAGTTCCATTATTTGCAAGAAGGCCCCAGATCGTGATTAGCCTCTATTTATTAGGTTTTTTAGCCATTGTTGGCTTTTATCTTAGATTTTATAATTGAGAGAGCTAGAGGGAGAATTATTCAGAGCTTTTTGGGGAGACAGATCCTGTACTCTTTTGAGAAGATTTCGAACCCCCTTATTCTTTTACTATTTCTCTTTTATTCAGTTATATTTTATGATTCCATGATCATGTCTGCGTAATCTGCTAGTTATGTTAGGGCTTTTTCAAAGGTTGATGAAGAGTTTGTAGAATTGCTACCTGTTAAGAATATCTTTTGGTTTTTCATCTCTGCTTGCTTTAAAATCGAATTTCTTAGACACATCATCTTGAAATCCGAAAATTATAGGTTGTTAAATATATGTGAAAGCATTATTGATAACCTGAACTAGTATTTGATGAGCAAAACAACTTAGTGCAAAGAGATTTGGCTTAGGAGTTTTGTGAACATTTGAATCTGATCATATTGCATGTTTAGGTTGTTAGAGTTTGCAAAGAGATTTCAAACTCTGTGATTTAAACATAGTTAAGTTCTGCAATGAGAATTGATTAGTTATATATTTGATATTCATGTTCAAAACGGTTCTTAATCATTCCTGATTTCATGCATTCTACATTCTCTTATTCAACCGGCGAACTGTCCTGACTTAGCGTTTTTAGATCAACAACTTGAATTTTGTTTGCTTACATTTATTTATTCATTCGCATTACATACATTACATTCTGCTTAGCTTAATCTGAACCTACATTCGATAGTGTAGTTCGCATTGGATTTCGATACCCCTTGTACTACAACTGCTTTTGCTCTGCACTTGCAGTAGTTTTATTTGGGTAAAACCTGAGCTCTATCAAATACTCTTGCTGTTTCTCTAGTTATAGCTCCGGTTGGCACTTCAAGTACTTGGGGTTCGGTTAAGTCTGGTTCTTCTTGTAAGCGTTCATCATTCCCTCCCTCTTGAATAGGTTTTGACCTTAAAACAGGATTATCTAAAAGGAACGGAGCTAAATCAGAAACGTTAAAGGTAGAGGATACATTTAACTCACGTGAGAATGTTGATTCATGAAGGTGCTTGGTGCTTGGTACTTTAGTAAACAACAAGTATTTTCTCAAAGAGTTCTCTCTTATTCAGTTTTTCTATGCATTTGCGATTTCTGCCCAGTTCAACCTATCTTATCATTGCCTTTACCATCAGGCTTTGTGGCGACAATCGATCCATCCCTCTATTTATCACCATCCGACCAGCCTTCTAAAGGAGTGACTTTAGTCCCTTGAACCATCGCCATCTTTCCACCTCGACCATAGTCCATCCGACCGGCTGCAAGAGAGTGACTTTAATCCAGCTTTCAGCCTCCATCATTCCCTAAGATAAAGAAAACTTGGACAAGAGAACAGAACAGTATACAAAGCACGCCAATAAGGGACCCAAAGAAATGGTGTTCACACCAGGAGAATGGGTTTGGCTACATCTAAGACACAAGAGATTTCTAAACCAAAGGAGTTCAAAGCTATAAACCAAGAGGAGATGGGCCGTTTAAGATCTTAGAGAAGATCAACAACAATGCCTACCACCTTGAACTCCCAGGTGAGTTTAATGTATCCTCTACGTTTAATGTTTCTGATTTAGCTCCACTCCTTGTAGATGATCCTGTTTTGAGGTCATAACCTATTCAAGAGGGAGGGAACGATGAAAACTTACAAGAAGAACCGGACTTAACCGAACCCCCAAGTACTTGAAGTGCCAACCGGAGCTATAACTAGAGAAACAGCAAGAGTATTACAACATAAGTATAACCAAGCCAATATGCTAGACGCCCAACAAGCTGATGATCAAGACCCTCAAGAAGACTTTAAAACTAGCAAAGGCCCACTCGGAGTTAAAGAGTTACACGAAGCATGGCCCTTATTCTCTAAACCAAACGGTTATAATCTCTTTGTAGTTTCAAGCAAAGCCCAAGACCCATAAAGCTTATCATCACTGTCAAAGAGATAATAAAGAGGACAAATCATTTAGTCTTAAACCATGCCAAGAAACAAGGTAAGTGTTTGTGTTTATTTTCATTACATTTTGACTAACGATTTCTGTCTCTCGTGTACTTCTAGAGGGGTGAGGGGTGCTAGGTTATGCTTACGTTTGTAATGGATGAAGCTGTAGTAGTTAGTCCGTCCATTATGCATGGTCTCCTTGTCAAATTGCCATTGCCTCCCTAGTAAGAGATGTGCGGCTTGTATGGGAACAACGTCACACACTACGGTGTATGTGTACTTGTCAATTAGGAATGGCACCGTGACTTGTGATTGGGCTCATACTGCAAGTGCACAGCAAAACAGTTGTAATATAAGGGGTTTTCGAACCCCAAGGGAATAAGTAAACTACACTATCAATTATAGATTCAGACTAAGCTAAGCAGTAGATAATAAATGCAATGCGAAATAGCTAAAACAAAGAAAGCAAGCGAAGTTTGATTGATCTAAGACCCATAAAAGTAAAAGCACTAAGTCAGGACAATTCGTAAGTTGAATCCGCGAATGTAGAATGCATGAAATCAGGAAGGAATAAGAACCGTCTTAAACATGAATCACAAATATATAACTAATCCATTCTCATTGCAGAAGTTAACTATGTCTAAATCACAGAGTTTCAAATCTATTTGCAAACCCTAACAACTTAAACATGCAGTAATGGTCAGGTTCAATTGTTCACAAAACTCTTAAGCCAAATCTCTTTGCACTAAGTTTTTTTGCTCATCTAATGCTAGATCAGGTTATCAATAATGCTCTGACATATATTAAACAAACATAGGTTTTGAATTTCCAGATGATGTGTCTAAGAAAATTGGTTTTAAAGCAAGCACAGATGAAAAACCAATAGATATTCCTAACTTGTAGTGATTTCTACAAACTCATCATCAACCCTTTAGAAGCCCTAACTTAACTAGCAGATTACTCAGACATGATCATGGAATCACAAAGCATAGCTGAATAAAATTGCATTAAAGAGAAAGAGTAAAAGTTAAAGGGGTTCGAAATCTTCTCAAAAGAGTACAGGATCTGTCTCCCAAAAAGCTCTGAATAATTCTCTCTCTAATGCTCTCTGAATTCTAAAATCTAAGATACAAGCCAATAATGGCTGAAAACCTAATATATACAAGCTAAAATACGAGCTGGCCCTTTTGCAAATACTAGAACTTTTGGGGCAAAACTGCAAATAATCCTCTATCTTTTAAAACAAGCCACGATCCTTCCCAGCTACGGGGGACGAGCATCACCTTTGAGTGGTGACGAGCGTTACCCAAGCCAACATTCGCCTTCTGAGTTGCACACTTCGTGGTTGTATCTTGCAATGCTCCTAAAAGCTCCAAAACTTCCAGTTATGCTCCAGACATGCTATAACCTGCAAAGACTCAACTAGGACTCTGAAAAGACCAAAAAAACTCAATAAAAAAGACTTAAATCTTAGTTAAAAACCATAAAACCATGATATATCAAATCCCCCATACTTAGCTTTTGCTTGCCCTCAAGCAAACATCAGACAAAGAACAGGGTCGAGGTTTGAAAACAGAAAGAGTCAGCTAAACATCAGGAATACCACATTGAGTAACACTTTCGAATCCACATACCACAGAGTTAACACAAGATCAAATTTCAGTCTAATCACAACAAGCTTAGCAAATATCTCAAATCTAGTTCAAGATCCTTCAAGAAATCCGAAATCTCTCAAATCCGGTTCAAGCTCCTTCAAGAAATCCGAAATCTCTACTGTTACCCCCTTATTTTTATCTAAGTGTGATGTCTCTCATCAAGGTTTTATCATCTCAATCACTTATAGATTCTTTTCCCTTCCTAAACAACTGAACAAAGCAATCTCAACACAGCTCTCTTATTTTCTCTTCCCTTGATCTTTTCTTTCTGATCTTTTCGATTTTTCAACTCTTTTTCTCATTTTTTTTATAGTCTAAGATGTGGTGCTACTCAATACTTGTGTTCCTTGTGAGGAGACAGGTTCTTGAGTGTTGTTCATTACTATTGTTCCTTGTAAGGAGACAGGGTCATGATGCACCATTTTTTTGACTAAAACTCTTAAAAGTTGCATCAGGGAAGATCCAAGAGAGACTGTATCTAAACATCCTTGTCAATTTTTAAAGAGAGAATCAAGATCAATGAGAATCAATCCCCAAGATAAGAAGTTTAAAGTTCATTAAGGTAGAGTTAACAGCAAATTTTCCAGATCCTCTAAGAACCTAAACTTTCGTTGCTAGACTGGTCTACCTATGACTTTTAACTTAGTATGACTTGTAATAAATTATTGTGGCAATGGTGCTTATAAGTATCAACGTTATGTGGTTAGTTCCAAGAAAAACTGACAGTTTCAAAATTTTGACTCTATAAAACATGTTTTTGACTCAACTTTGAGACTCTAAAAATCAACCACAATGTACACAACGTTAGTAACCACCTCCCCCAGACTTAAACAACACTGTCCCCATTGTTATTAAGCCAAGAATTGGTCAAAACAGAAGAAAAAGAACGTAATGAGCAGAGATGAAAGTTGTACGTCGCGAAGGGATAGGGTGACTAGCGTCACCCACTACTGGTGACGATCGTCACCCGGTGTGGAGATCGACTCTACTCTGATAACTCTGCTCTTATTCTCCTTTTTGTGTTTTTTATTTATGTTAGAAAACGAAAAATACTAGAGTATGATAGCTAGATAACTTACCAGTGGGTTTCCTCTCAACAAACGCTTGTTTGACGTCATTAGCTTGACTGTGATTGCTAATTAGACAGCTGGTGAGTCATCCAGAGACACAATGTCTCCTGCTGGAATCTCGTCTTGCGCCCAATAGTGTTTCCCCCTCTGTCCATTGATAGTGAACTCCTCTCCTTTTGAGTTGATCATGACAATGGCGCCATGTGGTCTAGCCTCTTTGACAGTGAAGGAAACAACTGTAAACGAGAGTTATAAAGGAGTACCTGGTCATTGGGCTCGAAATGTCTGGAGATGATCTTCTTATCATGATATGCCTTTTTCCTCCCTTTGTATAACTTGGAGTTTTCATAGGTCAGATATCTGATTTCATCCAGTTCATTGAGCTGAATCAAGCGCCTCTCTGCAGCAGGCTTCAGATCCAAGTTCAGCTTCTTGATAGCCCATTCTGCTTTTACTCTAGCTCCACTGGAAGATGGCTCGCCTTTCCATAGAGCAGATGGAAAGTTGTAGTCCCAAGAGGCGTTTTGTAGGCTGTCCCATAAGCCCACAATGCATCATCCAGTTTTGCTGACCAATACTTCCTTGTCAGCTTGTAAGGGTGAGGATGCTTGGTCTTTTCTAGCCCTAGCTTATCAACCAAATACTTGCTAGCCACATTAGTGCAAGAACCAACATCAATAATTAAACTGCATACCTTCGAGTTTATGGTGCATCTAGAGGGAAAGATATTTTCCCTTTGGATTGTCTCAACATTAAAGAGTGCACTAAGATCTCTCCTAATATGTATTTCTCGTACTTCTGGATAGTTAGTAACATCATCATCGGAGTGTTCTAACTCTTCTTCTTCTCCTTCATCTAATTAGAAGTTTTGGAGCTTAAAACACTACAAAATAGCATGCTATCAACACCCCCACACTTCGTCTTTGCTTGGCCTTAAGCAAACAAAACATCAAGAATTATGATGAGGTTTTAAAATAGGTTCTCATATCTTTAAAATGCTAACAATAAATCAAAATAATGTCCATGTTTCTAGTTGTAGAATGCAGATGATAAAACTATACTCTCATCACACAATGAGAATGATTCTTAAGTCATCAACGTACACAAGCTCTCAAATAACTTGACCTTTTTAACATTCATTAAGCAAGTAACCAATGGATCAAGTTTGTGAAAATCAAGTGAAAACAATTAGTTTTAAGGACATGGTTATAAAATGAAAATGATCTCATGCATAATGGGTTCGAAGAAACAGGGATCTCCTATATGAAATGAATCTATCTTAGGTAAAATGCTAAAGGTAAAAGCACATTGATGCATACAAGTCAAAGCTCTCTACTATCCTTTCCCAAAGATGATCCTAATGAAGTCTAAATCCCAAGTGAAACCATTAAATCTACCCTTCCCAAAGCTTTCGTGATCTCTCTCTTCTTGTTTTGTAGGGAAAACTTCTTCTTCTTTTGCTTGTGTGGTTTACTTCTTCTTTTTAGAAAATGCTCTTATTTTTTTTATAGGCGCCATCTTTCATCACTTTTTTGGTGGGTTGCTTGGTCTAATTTTTTTTCTTTTGGATGACCTTTGTTAGCTTATTGTTGCAGGTGTCTTTTTCTTCATTGTTACATAGATCTTTTTCTTTTGTCACCTAACCACTAAATATAAATATCTTCCCACAATGCCATCGTTTTCATAGTACCACTCCCACTCTTCTTCTCTTCTCAAAGGATGTAAACAACCATAATTTAAGCCACTTATCTCTACCCTTTTCCAAAACTCCTAGCCTAGTATCAAGCTCAAAGTGCAAGTTGATATCTACAAAAGAGCTCCTCCTTGCCAGCCTTAATCCTAACACTTTTTTCCAAGATAAATTCAAAAATGCAATGATGAGGATCAGCTACTAGGATCAACAATAGTGGTAAAAAGAAGGAAGATGATCCAAGTATGTATATTGGTAGCCATGAAATCACTTTGTAAATACAGACAAGATAATTCAAAGTGCAAATTAAAATTGCACTTATCTAAAGGTCAAGATCAGATCAAGCAAGCTTCAACTTCAAACAGGAGTTTCAAAATCATAGATTCAGATAGTGGTTCAGCCTTACTTTAAGTGCTTCATCAAATGCATCAAAGGACAAAGAAAAAAGGCATCATTTTTATAAACTACTACCACATTCAAAGATTTACTATCCTTGTTCCCATTTTAAACAAGAATGCTACATCCTAAATGAATGCTTGAAGTCTAAGCCCTATATGAATGCAGATGAACTATTTAAGAAATCAATTTTCAAAATTTTACAAACTTTTAGTGATTTCTATGACTTAAGTGCAATGCAAGTATGATGCATGGTTGTCTAGCTATTTGCAAATGCAGCTGTGATAAGAATGAAGAATGTTAGTCCTAGCAAACCCTCCGCCACACTTAAAATACACAGTCTGCTGTGTATTAGAAATGGAAGAGGAGGAATTACCACAATAAGATCAATGAAGTGTAAAAGAGAAGGTGAAAATGTTTAGGAAATTGTGTACTTGGATTGGTGGTTGGAAGATGGACATTCATTTCAATGGAGAAAGCTAATGGAGACCATAGGATAGAGATATCTTTAATCCTTGGTGTTTAGAATCGTTTATGGGTTGCATCGGTCTGGGCCTTGGGTGTTTGTGATAGCTTGCTATATTAGACCATTTTAGGCTGCATTTCATGCATCTTTTCCCCTTTTTGGCATCATTGTATAGCATTTTAGACTCATTTGCACTTATAGTCGACTTTGCATGGATTTAGTTGAAAAAAATGCACACATCTGTATACATATGCATGTTTATGGTTATTTTCAGGGCTTTTTGGGAGATTGTTGGAGTTGGGAATGATATGGAAGCATCTCATGTTCGAAAGAGATGCCAAAGAAGTAGCTTTGCAAACTCTGTATCCATATTGGGGTCCAGCATCGAGCAAAACATCTGTGAACTTGCTTGATGTGAAACGTGGGACGAGGAAGAAGGATTTGACCGAGGACTCCGAGACTGCACCAGGGTAGTGCACCGAGCTAAGTATGCCGTACAGGCCGATATGAATGTACATGGCATATCGAGGTGTAGCATCGAGGAGAACACCGAGAACCCGCCTCGATATAGAGCTGATCACATCGAGCAGAACGCCTTCCCTTGCACCCGATTCGTCAATGCCGACAGTTGAATAAGATTTTTCTACTTTTTGTCAAACCTTATCTTTTTGGCTTATTTAAGCTAAACCTTATCTTTTATAGCACCTAGCTTCTTCTTTATCTTACTTTTGACCTGAGGGCAAACCCAAAAGGGGATTATATGAGATTTTGATCAAGATCCATCTTTTAATAAAGCTTTGCACTTCCTTTGTTATTTTCCTTCTAGTTCTTGTTTACTTATGTTTGATCTGTCTTTTCTGCTTGTTTCTGTTGATTTCATAATGTGTAGTGAGTAGTTTCATATGGTTTGAGGTTGGAGCAGATTTGGGGATGATTAATTGATAGCTTAGAGAGTTTTGGTTTGATTCATGCTTAGATCACTTAGCTTAGTTGTTCTTAGTGCTTAGTAACTCTTTTAGGGTGAAACTGATCTTAGGTGTTTGCTGCATCACAAGTGTTTGTTTAAAAGCCTGATAGAACTTTGTTAAGACCATTCTCCTAGATAATTATATTGGCGTTTAGGTAGCATGGTTGATCTATAAGAGTCTTGTGTTTTCATGCTAGTTTTGCACAAATAAGCCATCACAAGTGGGTCTGACATGTGCTTAACTTAGACATCTCTGTTATGTTTTCAGATTGATTGATTTAGTGGCTTGATCATGTTGTTTGCTTGTTAATGGTCTTGACTGCCTTATGTTTGATTCTAACTAATCCCCAAGTCATCATTGCTCTAGCCTTTAATCAGCGCCTTATTGTTCTTTGAATTTGACCATCTTGTGCTCTGTTTTCCTCTGTTTTTAGTTGCTTTGCTTTTGTTCCATTCCTTGCCTTGCATTTCAAGTTATTACATTTAGCATTCATTTTGGTTCTTGCACTTCCATTGCTTTGTTTACCTTAATCCTCTTGCATTTAGATCACTGCTTTATTAGTTTCTGTTGCACTTATTTTTTTGCATTGCATTACTTACTTTAGTCTTGATAGGATCGCATTTCGATTGTGCATTTCATCTTTGATCACTTATGTTGTTAGAATCATCCTTCTTTATCATACATGGTTAAGCTTAGTTAGTGCCTTGCATCTCTTTTATTCTAGCTCCTAGATGGATTGATGAGACCTCTCCTATACTACATCTGATTAGAGAGGGATTGAGTTAAGACTTGCAAAAAGTCCTACAATTTGGCGCCGTTGCCATTCTAAGATTGTTAGATAATTGAGTTTAGGTTCTTGCTTAGACTTAACCACTTTTTACGTTACTAATCACTTTACCTTTCTTGCTCTGTTTTCTCAGGTACAATGACTGATCAACACCATCACGGACATGCTCATCAAGCTCAGTTTAGAGAAAGTAAAGCACCAGTTCAGAGGATACATAGGCCAGTGCCTCACATTGCTAGAAGAGCACAGCACATTGGATCTCATGATGCTCCTTACCTTCATACTAGACGCAGAGGTATACTCCCTTCACAATCTCAGGAGCATTACTTTGAGATCAAGAGTAGTGTGATTGTAATGGTACAAGCCAATCGCTTTAATGGCACATCTATGGAGAATCCGGTTGATCACTTGGACAGCTTTGAGAGTGTTTGCAGTTTACAAAGGATCAGTGGCATCACAGAAGAAGGTTTCAAACAGAGGTTATTTCCTTTCTCTCTTGGTGATCGTGTGATATATCATGGTTTTTAACAACGGTAAAAGTCCTTTTTATTTAGTCATTTTGGTCTTTTTAGAGTCCTAGTATAGTCTTTGCAGGTTATAGCATGTATGGAGCATAATTGGAGATTATGGAGCTTTTTGGAGCATTGCAAGATACAACCACGAAGTGTGCAACTCAGAAGGCGAATGTTGGCTTGGGTGACACTCGTCACCACTCAAGGGTGACGCTTGTCACCCGTAGAGGAAGGAGTTGCGAATGGTTTGCTAAATGATTGGGAAAAAACTGCAGTTTTGGCCCAGAAGTTCTATTATTTGCAAAAAGGCCCCAGCTCGTGTTTTAGCTTGTATATATTTGGTTTTTCAGCCATTATTGGCTTAGATCTTAGATTTTAGAATTCAGAAAGTTTTAGAGAGAGATTTATTCAGAGCTTTTGGGAGACAGATCTTGTACTCTTTTGAGAAGATTTCGAACCCCTTTAACTTTTACTCTTTCTCTTTAATGCAATTTTTTTCAGCTATGCTTTTTTATTCCATGATCAGGTCTGAGTAATAGGGCTTTTCAAAGGTTGATGATGAGTTTGTAGAAATCGCTAACTCTTATGAATATATGTTGGTTCTTCAGCTGTGATTGCATTAAGACCGATTTTTTTAGACACATCATCTGGAGATTCGAAATCTAGGTTGTTTAATAGAGGTGTGAGCATTATTGATAACCTGATCTTGCATTAGATGAGCAAAACGCCTTAGTGCAAAGAGATTTGGCTTCGGAGTTTTGTGAACAATTAAATTTGATCATTACTCCATTTTAGGTTGTTAGAGTTTGCAAAGAGATTTGAGACTCTGTGATTTAGACATAGTTAACTTCTGCAATGAGAATTGATTAGTTATATATTTGCGATTCATGTTTAAGACGGTTCTTATTCATTCCTGATTTCATGTATTCTACATTCTCAGATTCAACCTGCGAATTGACCTGACTTAGCGCTTTTAGTTTTTTTGAATCTTAGATCAATCAAAAATCGCTTGCTTTCATTGTTTTAGCTATTTCACATTACATTTATTAGCTACTGCTTAGCCTAGTCCGAATCTATAATTGATAGTGTAGTTTACTTACTCCCTTGGGATTCGATAACCCCTTATACTACAACTGCTTTGCTGTGCACTTGCAGGAGTTTTTATTTGGGTAAAACATGAGTCATATAAAGTTTTTGGCGCTGTTTCTGGGGAGTAATAGCTGCCAATCGATTTTTAGTATTAGGATTTTGTCTAATTTTTTCTTTGTTTACTAACTTTCGGCTACTTTTCCTTGTGCTGTTTTGAGGTGTATGCCTAATCGCAGTACCATAAGCAGCAGAGAGAAGGAGCTTGTGACTTTGAGCATCGACGAACTCGCTAAGTTGGAGAGGACCATCAAGAAAACTAAGAAACAATCTACAATGGTTGCTCCACTGATCTAGGTCGAAGATGCAGAAGGTCATTT
The DNA here is from genome assembly GCA_911865555.2 of Thlaspi arvense. NCBI lineage: Eukaryota > Viridiplantae > Streptophyta > Magnoliopsida > Brassicales > Brassicaceae > Thlaspi > Thlaspi arvense. The sequence continues at coordinate 14,852,361 of OU466861.1, forward strand.
GGTTGAGAGAGAGGGAAACCGGAAGAATGAAGAAGGGCAAAGACTGGATCAAGCTGGGAATTTCATAGTTGAATAGGCGGTTCAACAAGTCACACAAGACGCTGGAGCTCCTGCTGCTTCTAATAACGCTGCTGTGCGTTTTGTTCAGAGGACTCTAGGAGATTACAACAGACCTGATCAGTTCTATGCCAACAGAGCTGCAATCTGCCCTCCTGCTTTCCAGAGGCATGATTTTGAGCTAAATTCGGCTTATTATCAGCTGGTTGGACAGCATCCTTTCCATGGGTTACCTCATGAGCATCTTATGGATCATATTGAGAGGTTTCAGGATTTGGCTTCAAGTGTCAAAGCTAAGGGAGTTAGCTATGACTTTCTGTTCTACAAGCTTTTCCCTTACTCACTTGGAGGAGATGTTGCATATTGGCTTAAGCAACTAGAGCCTGGTTCGCTGACCACTTGGGAGGACACTTCTGAACAATTTCTATAATGATGCTAGATCAGAGGACCCGAGGACGAAAATTGTATCATTCTCCCAAGGTCCTACTGAAGCTTTTAAAGCTTTATGGCCGAGATTTAAGTCTTATCATAGGGACTGTCCTCATCATGGTTTCAATCAGGTGCAGCTGCTTGGTATTTTCTTCAGAGGCATTGACTGGACGCGTAGGATGCTGCTATTAATGGGAACTTCAACACAAACCTTCCTGATGCTGCAATTACTCTAATTGAAAACTTGGCCTGCATCAACAGCACCAGAAATGCTGATTTTCAGAGGATGAAACAAGGTGGTTTGAGTGATGGGAATCAGATTTCTGAAGTCAAGGCTAAGCTGGACAGTATGCACAAATTTTTGGTGGGAAAAAAGTCAGTCCACTTTGCTGTAGAGGTAGAGACTTTCGAAAATCTAGAGGAGATTGAGCAGGAAGATGTGAATTTCATCAATACTGGAGGATTTCAGGGTCAAAGGTATGGGAATCAGCAGTGGAACAGAGGCTACAACAACAATAATTAAAAGAATACCTTCACAGGGAATCAGAATTTGCCTGGTTATACTCTAATGCCACAGTTCCAGAAGACTGAAGTTGAGATACCTTACCAGAACAGCACCAACTTCAACAGGAATTGTGGTTCTTCTTCCTACCAAACCGCACCCCTAGAAGACAATAAGATGGAGGCTATGCTGGAGCAGCTCTTAGAAGGACATCAGAAGATGACAATGAACTTCAATGGCAAGTTGGATTCGCTATATCAAGACTTGAATGGGAAAATTGAGAGTCTGAACCGTCATATGAAGAAGCTGGATGTACAGGTTGCTCAAACTGCAAGAGCAGTTCAAAGGCAAGAGGGATTCCTTCCTGCAAGGACCAATATCAATCCCAAGCACCAAGTTAATGCCATCACAGTCATGAGTGAAAAAGAGCTCGAATGAGGATGAGTGCAGAGCAAGTTGTTTGAAGATGAAAATTTTGCAGTCTCAGAGTCAAGTGACAAGCGTCACCAAGGGGGATGCCGCTCGTCACCCACTTTTCACAAGCCCGACACTCATAGATCGTCACAGGTCGGTGACGAGCGTCACCCCCCTGGTGATGATCGTCACCCACCCCAGAACGAAGCTGCTTCGCTTGTAACTGCAGATAATGGTAAGGAACAAGCTTATAAACCTAATACTAGGAAGTCTAAACAAGAGATAGAAGAAGCCAGATGCAAGGCAATGATAGAGAAGCTGATAAATCCATAATGGTTTTTTATGCTTTTTAACCATGGTCTAAGTCCTTTTTATTGACTCTTTTTGGTCTTTTTAGAGTCCTAGTAGAGACTACTGTTTTGGCCCAGAAGTTCCAGTATTTATAAAAAGGCCCCAGCTCGTGTTTTAGCTTGTATATATTAGGTTTTTCAGCCATAATTGGCTTAGATCTTAGATTTTAGAATTCAGAGAGCTTTAGAGAGAGATTAATTCAGAGCTTTTTGGGAGACAGATCCTGTACTCTTTTGAGAAGATTTCGAACCCCTTTAACTTTTACTCTTTCTCTTTAGTATAATTTTATTCAGCTATGCTTTGTAATTCCATGATCATGTCTTAGTAATCTGCTAGTTAAGTTAGGGCTTTTCAAAGGTTGTTGGTGAGTTTGTATAAATCACTAACTGTTAGGAATATATGTTGGTTCTTCATCTGTGCTTACTTTAATACTGATTTTCTGAGACACATGATCTGGAAATTCGAAACCTAGGTTGTTTAATAGATGTGAGAGCATTATTGTTAACCTTATCTATCATTGGATGAGCAAAACGCCTTAATGCAAAAAGATTTGGCTTAGGAGTTTTGTGAACAGTTGAACTTGATCATTAATGCATGTTTAGGTTGTTAGAGTTTGTAAATATATTTCAGACTCTTCGATTTAGACATAGTTTATCTTCTGCAATGATATTTGATTAGTTATATATTTGCGATTCATGTTCAAGAAGGTTCTTATTCATTCCTGATTTCATGCATTCTACATTCTCGGATTCAACCTGCAAATTGACCTGACTTAGCGCTTTTAGTTTTCTGAATCTTTGATCAATCAAAAATCGCTTGCTTTCTTTGTTTTAGCTATTTCACATTACATTTATTATCTACTGCTTAGCCTAGTCCGATACTATAATTGACAGTGTATTTTACTTACTCCATTGAGATTCAATAACCCCTTATACTACAACTGCTTTGCTGTGCATTTGCAGTAGTTTTTATTTAAGTAAAACATGAGCCCTATCATCGTGCACATTTGTGGGAGAGATCTTTGCCTTGTGGATCAATATGTTCTTGGGATAATTTCAAAAGAGTGTTTTTTGCAAAGTTTTATTCTTCCACCAGGACAGTTACGCTAAGGCAGAACATCTCAGGGTTCAAACAATCACAAGATGAGCCATTCTGTTCTACATGGGAAATATTTCAAGGTTACACATTGCGCTGCCCTCATCATGGCTTCTCAACAGAGTCATTTCTTAGCAAACTTTACAGAGGAGTATTGCCAAGATTCAAGATGATGCTAGACACAACCAGCAATGGACATTTTATGGGTACAAGTGTAGAAGAAGGCTTGCAACTCATTGAAAACCTTGCCATCAGTAATGGCAACTATGTGGATGAACATGAAGATACTTACAAGAAGAGTATTGAAGCATCTCTTCACGAGACTCAGCAGGAGGTACTCGCCATGAATGCAAAGCTAGACTTGTTCCTAGAGAAGTCTCTGAATCCATCACCAAAGGTTAACGAGAAGAAGTCAGCTCTTGATAATGCTTATAATTTAGAAGCTGAAGCCTACTATGTGCGACAACAAGAGAATGTTCAACATGAACCTTACAAGGATCTAGGCGACGACATCTACAATGCTTACAGTCCTCAAATGAACCCAAGGGAGGGTGCTCCATTATACAATCAGCTTGGTGTTCCCATTCAACAACACCACAGCTTTACACCTTCACATGAAGCACTTCAACAGAGTATGTATGCAACCGAGTTTGTGCCACAACATCAAGTAGCCACTGCACCAGTTCAGGATATCCCTAGTTCTTCATCTACACCACCATCTACACCTGATGAAACAACAGCTAGGCTACTTGAAAACCTCCTTGCCGCTAATACAAAGAGTACAATGGAGATTAAGGCTGCACATCAACTGGAGATGCTTGATAATCGAAAGAGATGCATGCTAATCTACTACAGAAGTTTAAGAGAGTTAGTGATGAGCTTGCTATGCTTAAAGCCAATCAGGTCCCCTCTCCTACAGTTAAACAACAACCGCCACCAGCTGTACAAGCAATAGTTACTAGGAGACTCATGAAGAAGAAACCGAAGCTGAAGAAGAGACGGAAAGGAAAGCTGAGGCAGAGCGTATGAGAAAAGGAAAAAAAGGTGGTCAATGAAGCACAAAGAGAAGCCATACAGCCTACAAGGAAGGAACTTGTCTTTGTTCCCCCTTCATACAAGCCACCACTCCCCATTCCAGGAAAGATAAAAAAACAGTTAGTGGAGAAGTACATGCAACTTTTTGAGAAGTAGATAAAAAATGTGGTCAATGAAAGGAAAGCTGAGGCAGAGCGTATGAGAAAAAGAAAACAGTGGTCAATGAAGCACAAAGAGAAGCCATACAGCCTACAAGGAAGGAACTTGTCTTTGTTCCCCCTCCGTACAAGCCACCACTCCCCATTCCAGGAAAGATAAAAAAACAGTTAGTGGAGAAGTACATGCAACTTTTTGAGAAGTAGATAGAAAATGTGGAGATAATCATGCCCATGCTTGATGCATTATTTCTTATACCTCAATATCAGAAGTTCCTGAAGGATGCGGTTGCAGGTAGACAGAACCAACTAGAAGGAATGATTGTTCTTACACATGAAGTTAATGATATTATACAGCAACCACCTCCACCTAATAAGTTGGAAGACCCTGGAAGCTTCACTCTATTGATATACACTATATCTATACCATTTTAGCACACATTCAGCACTAGTTTTTGGTTCTTAAGCAAGCATTTTTACATGTTCATGTCCCCATTGCACCCATTTAGCATTTAGAATATAGTTAAGAGTTGCATTGCATATTAGGTGCATTTCGAGCATTTGGCAGGTGTATTGGAGGAGTTCAAGGACCAAGGGAAGTGCTGGGAGTCAATAGGTAAAGAAACCAAGGTGAGAAGGCTTCATATCGATCAAGGTATCGGCTTAGAAAATCGATACACAGCGTACATAGCAATATATCGACATCACATGTCAATACATGCTGAGGAGCTATACCGATCAACACATCGAGGTCCCGAAGTCTATACAAGGAGACAGGATATGCAAAGAATATCGAGCCACTCTAGCAGATACACCACCTTCAAATCTGTACCGATCAGCATATCGACATGGAACATCTCGATACACAAGCCAAGAAGTGCGTCGATCAGAGTATCAACGTTGGAGCTCGATAAGCCTTAACTAAAGGGCCATTGTATCGAGTACAATACCAAGGAGATCAACCGGGATGCCTTAGCCAGAGGTGACTATATTGATCAAGGCATCGACCAGACTTGGTCGATACCACCTTCAGCCTACCAATATTGACCAGCGTATCGATGTAGCATGTAGATATCAGGCGTCCGAACCAGCTGCTCTCCGGTTTATTTCCGGTTTACTAAGGTTTTTTCCTAAAAACTATATATAGGCTGCAACCTAAAAACATTGGATCATCATCTCTTCATCTTTATCCTTTGGATAATAGCTTTCCCCTTTGTATTTATCATTGTTTTCTCTTATAATCTCTTATTGAATCTTGTTCCTTCAATCAAAAGTTGGTGTTTATCTCCTTTCTAGTTATGATTTGTCATTCTCCCATGCTTTGGGCTGTGATTAGGATCATGATAAGTGAGTAGTTATCCTAGGGTTTCAGATGGGATAGAGATATGAAGATTTAAGGCTAAATTAGTGATTGCTTAGTGCTTAATATTATTGTTCCTTCTTATTGATTGTGTTTAATGCTAGATTAGCTTTTCCTAATTTGATCTAGATCCTAGGGTTCTCTTATGAATTGTCTGAATGAGTCAAGTAAGAGATTTGCTTATCTTAGCCAAAGGAATTAGATGTCTAAGGAGTAGATTGGCAATATAGAATTGGATTAATTGCTTATAATGCTTGATGATCATGTATTTGAGTAATGGAATTTGTCTTGAATATGTGCTTAGCAAAGTAGCTAGTGTCAATAAATTGAGCTAGTTATAGTTGCTAATTCTATGCCTAGGAATAGCTTGTTGTGGGTTTGTAAGCATAACTTTAAGCTCAAAGTCTCCCTAGATCAATTACCCTATCTCAAGCCTACTAGTTCTTGATTGTTTGAATTCGAACTTGCTTTAGTTTCTCTGTTTACTTTGCTTGCTCTTGCTTATTTAAAGTCTCTTTTAGTTATTAGATTCATAGTTTCAAAAGCCCAATTAGGCTTGCTTGAATTAGATAATACCTTCCCATTATGGATTGATACCTACATACTACAATGATATCAGCATATGTAGGATTTGAAGTAGAGTAAAATCCTACATCAAATTGGCGCCGTTGCCATTTGGGATTGTTCTAAGCATTAGGATTTGTAGATTGTTTGAGATCAAGCTTTTTTTTTGTTTTTGGTTACTAATTGCTCTTTTTGGACTAGAACTTCTTTTGTAGGTATGAAAACACTTGCTATAAGGTTGCCTACAGCTGCTCAACTAGTTCAAGGAGCAGGATTTTGGGTTCACATTAGCGGCTATTAGTTGTTGAAGGATGGAAGAGCATCCACATGCTGCTGGTTTTGGTCCACAAGGTCTTCAAGGTCCACAAAGGATGCAAGGTTTGCAAGAACAGAAAGGTCCAATGGGTCTACAAGGTGATTGGGGTTTTAGAGATCAAAGGCCACAAAGACCTATAGGAGCTGGCGATCTACCAAAACACTTTGCCTCAAGATATGGGATCATCCCTCCTCTAGAATACAGTCACTTTGAGATCAGAAAAGGGATGATTGCAATGGTTCAAGAAAGTAGATTCTTTGGACTGCCCAATGAAGATCCACTTGAACATTTAGACAACTTTCAGAGGATCTGCTCTATGGCTAGGATTAGTGGTATATCTTATGATGGTTTGAAGCTTAGACTCTTCCCTTTCTCACTTGGAGATATTGCTCAACTATAGGAAAATGGATTGCAGAAAGGAAGCACCACAACATGGGCTCAATGAAAAACTGCTTTCCTTACCAAGTTCTTCTCTCCCTCAAGGACTGCCAGATTTCAAAATTAGATATACAACTTCCACCAATGGTCCAATGAGAGTTTTGCAGATGCTTGGGAAAGGATTTGGAGCTTTACAGTTCAATGCCCTCACCATGGTTTAACAAAGGAGGCGCTATTGTGTACACTTTATAGAAGTGTCTTTCCCAAGACGAGACAAGTGCTTGATACATCTAGTAGAGGTAACTTTCTTGCTCAAGATGTGGATGATGGTTTGGCTTTGATTGGGAATCTAGATCAAAGCAATGCCCAATATGGTGAGGACCAAGAGGATACTTCGAAATTAGTCTCTTCTCAACTAGAAGCTACTTTACTAGAAGTGAAAGTGCTGAATGAAAGAATGGATGATGGATTCCGCCAATCACAGCTTCAGCAACAACTTCTGACCCAATATGTTCAGCAACAAGAAGGGGAGAGACAAACAAAACTACATCAACCTTCACCTCTTCCTTCCTCCCAAGAACCCGATATGCAGCAAATCTTGAAGCAGATTCTTCACTCCCAACAAACTGGTTTCCAAGAGCTGCAACAAAACATTACAACACAAGCAGCTATACTGAAGGCTGAACTCCAACACAAACTCCAGTCTCAGATTGAGTCAAAACTCCACTCTCAGCAATAAGCCTTTGACCAATAGCTTGCGCAACTGCACCACAAGAATCCGCCCTCTACATCTCACTCCTCTAGAGAATACATCGAAGCTGTCACATTAAGAAGTGGAAAACAGCTTCCACTTATATTTTCTCCCACTATCCACAATGAGGACATTGAGGAACAAGAAGGGGAAGTGGTAATAGAAGATGATAAACCAGTCAAGGCTGATGAAACCACAAAGAAGGATAAAGACAAAGATGTGGCAAGGGAAAATTAGAAATATGCACCTAAGGAGTTGGTTATAGAACCAAGATACATTCCTCCTCCTTACAAACCACCACTATTATTTCCTGGAAGGTTCAAGAAAGAGTTGCTTGCCAAAAACAATGGTCTCTTTGATGAGCAGATGAAGAAAATACAGCTTACTATGCCTTTACTTGATGCATTTGTCCTAGTTCCTCCTTACCAGAAATTTTTGAAAGATGATGTAGTTGAGAGAAATAAAGATCTGCAAGGGATGGTTGTGTTAACAGATGATCTTCAAGAAAGAGTTGCTTGCCAAATACAATGGTCTCTTTGATGAGCAGATGAAGAAAATACAGGTTACTATGCCTTTACTTGATGCATTTGTCCTAGTTCCTCCTTACCAGAAATTTTTGAAAGATGCTGTAGTTGAGAGAAATAAAGATCTGCAAGGGATGGTTGTGTTAACAGATGAGTGCAGCGCCATGATTCAGCAACAAAAGGTGTCTCCTAACAAGCTTGGTGGCCCAGAAAGTTTCACTTTACCCTGTTATATATGGCAACTACTATTTTAGAAATGTTTGTGTGATTTAGGAGCCAGCGTCAGCTTGATGCCCTATTCTATTGCAAAACGCCTTGGTTTCCAAGAGTTTAAGGACTGTAGAATCTCTTTAGTGTTGGCTGATAGATCAGTGAAGCTCCCCAAAGGACTGCTTGAACATGTTCCTCTCAGGATTGGGAATGTAGAAATTCTAACCGATTTTGTGGTTTTCGAAATGTATGAAGAAGCTAGGGACCCTCTCATCCTTGGGAGACCTTTCTTAGCCATAACAGGAGCTGTCATTGATGTCAAGAAGGTGGAGATTGAGCTGCAGTTGGGTAAAGACATGTCTCTAAAGTTTGACATGAAGCAAATCATGCAACATCCTACCATAGAAGGCCAGATTTTCAAAATAGAGATCTTGGAGGAGCTGCATGATGAAACCCAAGAGGAGCTGTGCTGTGATGACAAACTACAAGTGACTTTGACAAAGGAGCATGGGGAAGATGGTTATTTCGATAAGGAAAGCTTGGGTTACATGATGAGGCTTAACTCTCCCAAGATATTGGAGGAAGAGGAGCCATTTGAAGAGCTAAGGTACAAGGAGACAGAGCTTCTCTCAGTCCAAGAAGCTGACGCCAAGGAACAGAGCAGCATATATGAGGAATGAAGTGAGCTCAAGGCGTCAAAAGTGGACCTCAAGCCTCTTCCTAAAGAGCTAAGGTATGTCTTCTTAGGCTCTAACTCTACTAATCGTGTTATTGTCAATGAGAACCTCAATGATGATGAAGTCCTTGCGCTTGTGAAAGAGTTAAAGAGGTTTCGGAGAGCCACTGGATATTCACTAGATGATATCAAGGGTTACAACATCTTCACCAATTCAGAGCTATATGTGACGAAGTCCATCTCTAGTCTTCTAGCATCGAGCATACAGTGCATTGCCTATATCAACGCTTCCAGTTCTGTGAGTAATGGAGAAATGCTGCGACCTATATTACGTGCTCCCATTAGTGTATCTACCGTTCCCACTCCTTGACTAAACCACCCTAGTCATGCATTTCGTTTTGGAAACTCTACCATATCTACCCACAATCAACAAAAAATATGGTAAGTTAATATTAGTAATAAAATGGAAGCAGCATCATAGAAGCCTAGAGGGCTCAAGAATATTATATGCAGAAACAAAAAAATCAAAGTATATCATCTAACTGGTCGTTCACATTAATGAACAACCGTAGTATTTAAAACCAACTGGTTCTGAGGGAAAACAGATCGGATGGAATGACCGCATTATTTTTTTTAGAAATCCTGGGATATCATTAAAGATGATGTCATAAATCTAGTGAACCGATTTTTTGAATCAGGGATATTTGATAAGAGACTAAATTTGACAAACATTTGTCTGATCCCAAAGACAGAGAAACTAACCCGGATGTCAGAACTGCGGTCCATAAGTCTTTGAAATGTCGGATATAAAATATCCAAAGTATTATGTCAACGATTAGGGAAATTACTACTAAAATAGGTATCGGAGACACAATCGGCTTTTGTGTCAGGGAGACTAATATCGGATAATATTCTTATAGCGCAGGAGATGTTCCATAGTCTGAGAACAAACAATTCTTGTAAAAAGCATTTCATGGATGTCAAAACAGTCATGAGTAAAGCCTACGATTGGGTGGAATGGTCATGTATTAGGCATTTATTTATGAAATTGGATATCGCAGAGAAATAGAATAATTGGATAATGTGTTGCATTGACTTAGTTCAATATAGAGTACTGATAAATGGGAGCCCAATGGGTAATGTGACACCAAAAAGAGGACTTAGACAATGGGATCATCTGCCACCTTACCTTTTTATTCATTGCACGGAAGTGTTAGTTGCTAATGTGAAAAAAGCAGAAAAGGACAAGCAACTCACTGGAATAAGAATTCCTTGAGCGAGCCCGACGGTCTCTCATTTGTTCTTTGCGGATGACAATCTATTTTTCTGTAAAGCAACACAGTCAGAGGCGAAGGTACTGTTGCATCTTTTACAGCAATACGAGATAGCTTCGTGTCAACAAATAAATTTTTCGAAATCTTCGGTACAATTTGGACATAAGGTCTCACCAGCGACACAGGAAGCCCTACACAATGCGTTAGGCATTATCAATATAGGGGGAATGGGCACATATCTTGGGATTCCGGAAAGTCTAGGAGGAGCAAAAATAAAAGTCTTCAATTTTATCTTGGAAAGATAGCAAAAACGGACAAATGGTTGGATATCAAAGTTGTTATCAAGAGGAGGGAAGGAGGTGCTTACTAAATCAGTGGTCAAAGCAATCCTGAAATATACCATATCCTGCTTCAGACTACCAAAAACGATCACTACAAAACTGACCAGTTCGGTAGCCAAGTTCTGGTGAGGTAAGAACGATCAAACATGTGGGATGCATTGGATGGCTTGGCAGAAGCTTTGCAAACCCAAAACTGAAGGTGGCCCAGGGATTCGGGTGGTAGAGGATTTTAAACCCAAAACCCCAGTTACCCAATTATCATTACTATCATGTAACCCGACAAGCCTATTAATTGTCCTTCATTTTTTATGGTACCATGGTAATATTTCGTATTAAGATCCCCACAACGGTTCCAGAGATTTCGACTTTTCTGTTGCCAAAAATCTCCCTCATCCTGGTATGCTTCCCTAAGCTTTTGAGTAATCTCATTTAGCTTATCTTGGGTTCGTGTATCATCTGTCTGAATCTCCTCCAACTCCCTTTGTAGTTCTTCAATCTTATTTCTGCCAAATGGTTTGCTTATTTGACGCCATTTAGAAATTTCATGTCTACAATTGATAATCATATCAACCAAGGATAGGGGTGGTTGAGAGTTTTGTTCCAGCCAGCCCGTGTTATGGCATCCATTAATCCCTCCTGGCCAATCCATCTCTTGTCAAAACGAAACACATTCTTATGTTTAAAATTTTGTGATTAAATCGTTGCAACAATAGGCTAGTGATCTGAGCCTATCATTCTCAAATATTCCACATATGAATATAAGAATAAGTCATAGCACTCCTCCGTCGCAAGTCCTCTATCCAGTCGGCACCATACGTTATGCCTATTACGTCTACCCTTCCAAGACAATGTGTTCCCCCGATTTGGAAAATCGATTAAACCACAATTGCTAATCATTGTATTAAAGCCAACAAAGGTAGATGCTTGCTTTTTTATCCCTCCCTGTTTTTTGTGATTCCCTGTGATTTCATTAAAGTCACCAATTAAAAACAACATATCATATCTTGTTAGACATGTTCCTGTTAATCGTTCCCAAACTTGATCCCTTAATTTCTGGACTGGATCACCAAATACAAAAGACATATAAGTTAATTTTCCTTTAACATAAGCCTCAATATCAATAATCCTTTTATTAGAAAATAAAATTTTTACATCAAAGTTTATATTACAAAACAAAGCCAGTCCACCACTGGCACCACACGGATCAACCGTAAATAATAAATCCTAACCAAAATACAATTTAAATTGCTCAACAAAATTAAAACACTGCTTAGTTTCAGAAAGAAATAGAAAATCCGGTTTGAACTTCCTCCATATCAACCTGAGATAGCTTATTGTGTACATATTACCCAGACCTTGACAATTCCAGCTTAATACCCCCATTAAACCTTAAAATTCTCTCCCTGCCCCTCCATCGGGCCTTCAATCTTGCTCTGTTGCACCAACCCTTTCTCCCCACCACGTTTTAAATCCTTCAAATTCCCCTTCTTCTTTGGTGTAGTGCTGTGCATCAATTTTCTCGATCCACCGCCCACAGCAAGGGTTGGCTTAAAGGGCCTCTTCTTTACGCCCGCTCTTGTCGATACCTTTATCATCTCATTGGGAAGGTCTTCCCCACGTTCTGCCTCGAGTGGTTGTTCCCCTTGATCATGATGCAGCGATTCAATTTGAATACTGTCTAGGCATGGAAGTTGACCCCACCTCCTCTAACGTATCTTCCAAGTCATCGATATTAAAGTCTCTCGAAATATCAAACTGTCAAACTGATCATCTCTCTCCCATCTGAGAACCTGACTCCATTGCTTCTACAAGTGCTTCCCCCAGTTCTTCCATGACAGCTTGGCTAATCCCTGTATCAAACTCATCCTTCCCATTTGTGTTCTCCTCAAAATTTAATCCCTTCCTCACCTTCTTAGCAGAATGTTGTGGAGGACTATCTTTATCGCTTCCCTCAAGTTTGTTTTCTGTCCCCTGATCTCGTTGCTCCCTGTAATTCCTTAGTTCAAACCTGTGCTCTTCTGTAGAGCGATGAATGCTCCGAGCTGCCCCGCCAAACCGTTTCCTGGCATCCCTCGGTGGCAGTGGTCTAGAAGATCTCCTCAGCATATCTCCTCAAGTGGCTCTATCCTCTTCCCGACTCTCCACCATCTTGCCTTTCCTTTTGGAGGAATCTCCTTGCGATCTTTGCTGATCTAGTTTATCCTTTGTACTTTCTCCAGAACCTCCAAGGGCTCCCTTATAGCTCTTTGCACCCCCATCTTGTTTGTCCTCAAAATACTGCGTCTCATGTCTTCTTTCCCTCTTCGGTAACAGTGATAGGCATCTGCTGGATTCATGGCAAAGGCTCAGACATTCCCGGCAGTATCCATGTAGGCGCTCATACCGTAGATTAACAGTGGTCTCTTCACCGCTGTGGAACTCTACCGTCGTTTCGAAAACAATCGCTTTAAAGCGATCATTGGCGATTTGTACCCTGCCTCCATCCAAATCCACTTGCTTCACTATCCCAATTGCTTGACCGATGCTGCGGAAAGTTGTTTCAGCCCAAAAGTGGAGAGGAACTCCCATCATCCAGACCCAAAATAAGATCACCGACAGGTAATTAATCTCCATCACCGGCTCCCATCTGACAAGAGCCACCATCCATCCATCAAAGTGGAAAGGCTCCATTTGTAAAACCGCCTGGATATCCTCCTCTTCATCAAAATCAAATTGGAACCTGCCCATTCCAAGATCTGCTCCTGCCACACGCTCTTCAACATTCCAGATCCTTGGTAGCATAAATAGAAGCGCCTTCGTCTCTTGAACAGTCAGATTCATGCACCGGCCAATAAGAGTACGATTGTATCCCTTTATCAGCTCGGTGTTATCGAATCTAGGTACCGTGATCTTCAATCGTGGTGCCAAAGTCTCCTTCTTCTTGCTTGAACCTCCACTAACCATTTGAAAAGCTTTAGACATCGCTAAGCCTGAGATAACAAGTTTGAGAGATTCTCGTAAGAGAAGATGTAAACCAAGCCGAGAAAAGTGTGAATCTATGTTCCTCTCTATAATTTCCTTTATACTATTGCCATCCGAATCATCATTACCAAAATTTATATTCAAAATTAACACCGAGTGAAAGCCATGGAACTTGCCAAGTAAAGCACCAATTAATAAAACCAGTATCAAAGAACATATCGTTACCTTAATCATGATCGACCATTCAATACCGTCGTCAACTCCCTTCATTACAGGGGTGACAATAAACTCCACATATCCCGAATAACCGATCTCGAAGCCATGACTCCGTAACACAGCGAAGATAATGTGTTTCCTTAATTCATCTCTCCCCCGAATCAAATTTGAGGATCCCAGAAATCCTCATAAAAACCTAATAACCATGATATCTCCGCTAATTAGTGAAATCCGAAAATTACGGGGCTGATCCATGTCCTCTAGCTCTTGAAATTAAGAATTGATCATGAGAGTATAATCGAGAGTAGAATATATAACCTGAACAGATAGCTTTCCTTTTCCGTTTTTCCCTCGGATCCGAAATTCCAAAAGCCCTGAATACTCCCGATTTCTACAACTTTCCAAGACCAAACCAATCTCCAATCTTAAAATTCTCCACCAGTATAATTGCCCCCACGTAATTTATGTTGCCCCCAAAGCATACTCGAGACTCTTGAGCCCGAGAACAAAGATCCCCCAAATCTTTCTGTAATCCCGTGAATTTCCAAATATCTTCCATGAATTAATCGGTAACCCCCAAAGTATATTGAGATTCTCCTTATCCTTTACGTCTTCAATAATAGATGATCCCCCATATCTCCCCCACCGATTTTCCATGGAAACCTAGATCGCGATTTTTATCGCTATTTTGGAGAGAGAAAAATGGTCACTTTTGGAAGCTTTTGCGTTTTGTTTATTTTGATGTAATTTGTAACCATGGGTTTGCGTTTTGATATATTGAATGTGTTTGTTTAACTTATCAGAGATAATTACACGTAGAGGCACTTTTGCCTCTTACGTTTACAAAATCGACACTTCTTGCGTATTGAGCACTTTCTCTATGCAAAAAGACGAACTTATCCTTAGATTAATTTTTTGACATTAGATATTTACAAGACATGAGAGAATTGTAACAATTAATTTATTGGTGTTTCTTCGGCAACTAAATCAGCACTTATTGCCGCCTCAGGATTCATCTAGAGGATCATACAACATCTTCACCAATTCAGAGCTATATGTGACGAAGTCCATCTCTAGTCTTCTAGCATCGAGCATACAGTACATTGCCTATATCAACGCTTCCAGTTCTGTGAGTAATGGAGAAATGTTGCGACCTATATTACGTGCTCCCATTAGTGTATCTACCGTTCTCACTCCTTGACTAAACCACCCTAGTCATGCATTTCGTTTTGGAAACTCTACCATATCTACCCACAATCAACAAAAAATATGGTAAGTTAATATTAGTAATAAAATGGAAGCAGCATCATAGAAGCCTAGAGGGCTCAAGAATATTATATGCAGAAACAAAAAAATCAAAGTATATCATCTAACTGGTCGTTCACATTAATTAACAACCGTAGTATTTAAAACCAACTGGTTCTGAGGGAAAACAGATCGGATGGAATGACCGCATTATTTTTTTCAGAAATCCTGGGATATCATTAAAGATGATGTCATAAATCTAGTGAACCGATTTTTTGAATCAGGGATATTTGATAAGAGACTAAATTTGACAAACATTTGTCTGATCCCAAAGACAGAGAAACCAACGCGGATGTTAGAACTACGGCCCATAAGTCTTTGTAATGTCGGATATAAAATATCCAAAGTATTATGTCAACGATTAGGGAAATTACTACTAAAATTGGTATCGGAGACACAATCGGCTTTTGTGTCAGGGAGACTAATATCGGATAATATTCTTATAGCGCAGGAGATGTTCCATAGTCTGAGAACAAACAATTCTTGTAAAAAGCATTTCATGGATGTCAAAACAGTCATGAGTAAAGCCTACGATTGGGTGGAATGGTCATGTATTAGGCATTTATTTATGAAATTGGATATCACAGAGAAATAGAATAATTGGATAATGTGTTGCATTGACTCAGTTCAATATAGAGTACTGATAAATGGGAGCCCAATGGGTAATGTGACACCAAAAAGGGGACTTAGACAATGGGATCATCTGCCACCTTACATTTTTATTCATTGCACGGAAGTGTTAGTTGCTAATGTGAAAAAAGCAGAAAAGGACAAGCAACTCACTGGAATAAGAATTCCTTGAGCGAGCCCGACGGTCTCTCATTTGTTCTTTGCGGATGACAGTCTATTTTTCTGTAAAGCAACACAGTCAGAGGCGAAGGTACTGTTGCATCTTTTACAGCAATACGAGATAGCTTCGTGTCAACAAATAAATTTTTCGAAATCCTCGGTACAATTTGGACATAAGGTCTCACCAGCGACACAGGAAGCCCTACACAATGCGTTAGGCATTATCAATATAGGGGGAATGGACTCATATCTTGGGATTCCGGAAAGTTTAGGTGGAGCAAAAATAAAAGTCTTCAATTTTATCTTGGAAAGACAGCAAAAACGGACAACTGGCTGGACATCGAAGTTGTTATCAAGAGGAGGGAAGAAGGTGCTTACTAAATCAGTGGTCAAAGCAATCCCGAAATATATCATGTCCTGCTTCAGACTACCAAAAACGATCACTACAAAACTGACCATTTCGGTAGCCAAGTTCTGGTGAAGTAAGAACGATCAAACAAGTGGGATGCATTGGATGGCCTGGCAGAAGCTTTGCAAACCCAAAACTGAAGGTGGCCTAGGGATTCGGGTGGTAGAGGATTTTACCACAGCTGTCCTGGCAAAACCCCAGTTATCCAATTATCATTACTATCATGTAACCCGACAAGCCTATTAATTGTCCTTCATTTTTTATGGTACCATGGTAATATTCCGTATTAAGATCTCCACAACGGTTCCAGAGATTTCGACTTTTCTGTTGCCAAAAATCTTCCTCATCCCGGTATACTTCCCTAAGCTTTTGAGTAATCTCATTTAGCTTATCTTGGGTTCGTGTATCATCTGTCTGAATCTCCACCAGCTCCCTTTGTAGTTCTTCAATCTTATTTCTGCCAAATGATTTTCTTATTTGACGCCATTTAGAAATTTCATGTCTACAATTGATAATCCTATCAACCAAGGAAAGGGGTGGTTGAGATTTTTGTTCCAGCCAGCGCGTGTTATGGCATCCATTAATCCCTCCTGGCCAATTCATCTCTTATCAAAACGAAACAGATTCTTATCTTTAAAATTTTGTGATTCAATCGTTGCAACAATAGGCTGCTGATCTGAGCCTATCATTCTCAAATATTCCACATATGAATATAAGAATAAGTAATGCCACTCCTCCGTCGCAAGTCCTCTATCCAGTGGCACCATACGTTATGCCCATTATGTCTACCCTTCCAAGACAATGTATTCCCCTGATTTGGAAAATCGATTAAACCACAATTGCTAATCATTGTATTAAAGCCAACAAAGGTAGATGCTTGCTTTTTTATCCCTCCCTGTTTTTTGTGATTCCCTGTGATTTCATTAAAGTCACCAATTAAAAACAACATATAATATCTTGTTAGACCTGTTCTTGTTAATCGTTCCCAAACTTGATCCCTTAATTTCTGGACTGGAACACCAAATACAAAAGACATATAAGTTAATTTTCCTTCAACATAAGCCTCAATATCAATAATCCTTTTATTAGAAAATAAAATTTTCACATCAAAGTTTTTATTACAAAACAAAGCCAGTCCACCACTGGCACCACACGGATCAACCGTAAATAATAAATCCTAACCAAAATGCAATTTAAATTGCTCAACAAAATTAAAACACTGCTTAGTTTCAGAAAGAAATAGAAAATCCGGTTTGAACTTCCTCCATATCAACCTGAGATAGCTTATTGTGTACATATTACCCAGACCTTGACAATTCCAGCTTAATACCCCCATTAAACCTTAAAATTCTCTCCCTGCCCCTCCATCGGGCCTTCAATCTTGCTCTGTTGCACCAACCCTTTCTCCCCACCACGTTTTAAATCCTTCAAATTCCCCTTCTTCTTTGGTGTAGTGCCGTGCATCAATTTTCTCGATCCACCGCCCACAGCAAGGGTTGGCTTAAAGGGCCTCTTCTTTACGCCCGCTATTGTCGATACCTTTATCATCTCATTGGGAAGGTCTTCCCCACGTTCTGCTTCGAGTGGTTGTTCCCCTTGATCATGATGCAGCGATTCAATTTGAATATTGTCTAGGCATGGAAGTTGACCTTCCCCCACCTCCTCTAACGTATCTTCCAAGTCATCGATATTAAAGTCTCTCGAAATATCAAACTGTCAAACTGATCATCCTCCACTCCTCTCTCTCCCATCTGAGAACCTGACTCCATTGCTTCTACAAGTGCTTCCCCCAGTTCTTCCAAGACAGCTTGGCTAATCCCTGTGTCAAACTCATCCTTCCCATTTGTGTTCTCCTCAAAATTTAATCCCTTCCTCACCTTCTTAGCAGAATGTTGGGGAGGACTATCTTTATCGCTTCCCTCATGTTTGTTTTCTGTCCCCTGATCTCGTTGCTCCCTGTAATTCCTTAGTTCAAACCTGTGCTCTTCTGTAGAGCGATGAATGCTCCGAGCTGCCCCGCCAAACCGTTTCCTGGCATCCCTCGGTGGCAGTGGTCTAGAAGATCTCCTCAGCATATCTCCTCAAGTGGCTCTATCCTCTTCCCGACTCTCCACCATCTTGCCTTTCCTTTTGGAGGAATCTCCTTGCGATCTTTGCTGATCTAGTTTATCCTTTGTACTTTCTCCAGAACCTCCAAGGGCTCCCTTATAGCTCTTTGCACCCCCATCTTGTTTGTCCTCAAAATACTGCGTCTCATGTCTTCTTTCCCTCTTCGGTAACAGTGATAGGCATCTGCTGGATTCATGGCAAAGGCTCAGACATTCCCGGCAGTATCCATGTAGGCGCTCATACCGTAGATTAACAGTGGTCTCTTCACCGCTGTGGAACTCTACCGTCGTTTCGAAAACAATCGCTTTAAAGCGATCATTGGCGATTTGTACCCTGCCTCCATCCAAATCCACTTGCTTCACTATCCCAATTGCTTGACCGATGCTGCGGAAAGTTGTTTCAGCCCAAAAGTGGAGAGGAACTCCCATCATCCAGACCCAAAATAAGATCACCGACAGGTAATTAATCTCCATCACCGGCTCCCATCTGACAAGAGCCACCATCCATCCATCAAAGTGGAAAGGCTCCATTTGTAAAACCGCCTGGATATCCTCCTCTTCATCAAAATCAAATTGGAACCTGCCCATTCCAAGATCTGCTCCTGCCACACGCTCTTCAACATTCCAGATCCTTGGTAGCATAAATAGAAGCGCCTTCGTCTCTTGAACAGTCAGATTCATGCACCGGCCAATAAGAGTACGATTGTATCCCTTTATCAGCTCGGTGTTATCGAATCTAGGTACCGTGATCTTCAATCGTGGTGCCAAAGTCTCCTTCTTCTTGCTTGAACCTCCACTAACCATTTGAAAAGCTTTAGACATCGCTAAGCCTGAGATAACAAGTTTGAGAGATTCTCGTAAGAGAAGATGTAAACCAAGCCGAGAAAAGTGTGAATCTATGTTCCTCTCTATAATTTCCTTTATACTATTGCCATCCGAATCATCATTACCAAAATTTATATTCAAAATTAACACCGAGTGAAAGCCATGGAACTTGCCAAGTAAAGCACCAATTAATAAAACCAGTATCAAAGAACATATCGTTACCTTAATCATGATCGACCATTCAATACCGTCGTCAACTCCCTTCATTACAGGGGTGACAATAAACTCCACATATCCCGAATAACCGATCTCGAAGCCATGACTCCGTAACACAGCGAAGATAATGTGTTTCCTTAATTCATCTCTCCCCCGAATCAAATTTGAGGATCCCAGAAATCCTCATAAAAACCTAATAACCATAATATCTCCGCTAATTAGTGAAATCCGAAAATTACGGGGCTGATCCATGTCCTCTAGCTCTTGAAATTAAGAATTGATCATGAGAGTATAATCGAGAGTAGAATATATAACCTGAACAGATAGCTTTCCTTTTCCGTTTTTCCCTCGGATCCGAAATTCCAAAAGCCCTGAATACTCCCGATTTCTACAACTTTCCAAGACCAAACCAATCTCCAATCTTAAAATTCTCCACCAGTATAATTGCCCCCACGTAATTTATGTTGCCCCCAAAGCATACTCGAGACTCTTGAGCCCGAGAACAAAGATCCCCCAAATCTTTCTGTAATCCCGTGAATTTCCAAATATCTTCCATGAATTAATCGGTAACCCCCAAAGTATATTGAGATTCTCCTTATCCTTTACGTCTTCAATAATAGATGATCCCCCATATCTCCCCCACCGATTTTCCATGGAAACCTAGATCGCGATTTTTATCGCTATTTTGGAGAGAGAAAAATGGTCACTTTTGGAAGCTTTTGCGTTTTGTTTATTTTGCTGTAATTTGTAACCATGGGTTTGCGTTTTGATATATTGAATGTGTTTGTTTAACTTATCAGAGATAATTACACGTAGAGGCACTTTTGCCTCTTACGTTTACAAAATCGATACTTCTTGCGTATTGAGCACTTTCTCTATGCAAAAAGACGAACTTATCCTTAGATTAATTTTTTGACATTAGATATTTACAAGACATGAGAGAATTGTAACAATTAATTTATTGGTGTTTCTTCGGCAACTAAATCAGCACTTATTGCCGCCTCAGGATTCATCTAGAGGATCATACAACATCTTCACCAATTCAGAGCTATATGTGACGAAGTCCATCTCTAGTCTTCTAGCATCGAGCATACAGTACATTGCCTATATCAACGCTTCCAGTTCTGTGAGTAATGGAGAAATGTTGCGACCTATATTACGTGCTCCCATTAGTGTATCTACCGTTCCCACTCCTTGACTAAACCACCCTAGTCATGCATTTCGTTTTGGAAACTCTACCATATCTACCCACAATCAACAAAAAATATGGTAAGTTAATATTAGTAATAAAATGGAAGCAGCATCATAGAAGCCTAGAGGGCTCAAGAATATTATATGCAGAAACAAAAAAATCAAAGTATATCATCTAACTGGTCGTTCACATTAATTAACAACCGTAGTATTTAAAACCAACTGGTTCTGAGGGAAAACAGATCGAATGGAATGACCGCATTATTTTTTTCAGAAATCCTGGGATATCATTAAAGATGATGTCATAAATCTAGTGAACCGATTTTTTGAATCAGGGATATTTGATAAGAGACTAAATTTGACAAACATTTGTCTGATCCCAAAGATAGAGAAACCAACGCGGATGTTAGAACTACGGCCCATAAGTCTTTGTAATGTCGGATATAAAATATCCAAAGTATTATGTCAACGATTAGGGAAATTACTACTAAAATTGGTATCGGAGACACAATCGGCTTTTGTGTCAGGGAGACTAATATCGGATAATATTCTTATAGCGCAGGAGATGTTCCATAGTCTGAGAACAAACAATTCTTGTAAAAAGCATTTCATGGATGTCAAAACAGTCATGAGTAAAGCCTACGATTGGGTGGAATGGTCATGTATTAGGCATTTATTTATGAAATTGGATATCACAGAGAAATAGAATAATTGGATAATGTGTTGCATTGACTCAGTTCAATATAGAGTACTGATAAATGGGAGCCCAATGGGTAATGTGACACCAAAAAGGGGACTTAGACAATGGGATCATCTGCCACCTTACATTTTTATTCATTGCACGGAAGTGTTAGTTGCTAATGTGAAAAAAGCAGAAAAGGACAAGCAACTCACTGGAATAAGAATTCCTTGAGCGAGCCCGACGGTCTCTCATTTGTTCTTTGCGGATGACAGTCTATTTTTCTGTAAAGCAACACAGTCAGAGGCGAAGGTACTGTTGCATCTTTTACAGCAATACGAGATAGCTTCGTGTCAACAAATAAATTTTTCGAAATCCTCGGTACAATTTGGACATAAGGTCTCACCAGCGACACAGGAAGCCCTACACAATGCGTTAGGCATTATCAATATAGGGGGAATGGACTCATATCTTGGGATTCCGGAAAGTTTAGGTGGAGCAAAAATAAAAGTCTTCAATTTTATCTTGGAAAGACAGCAAAAACGGACAACTGGCTGGACATCGAAGTTGTTATCAAGAGGAGGGAAGAAGGTGCTTACTAAATCAGTGGTCAAAGCAATCCCGAAATATACCATGTCCTGCTTCAGACTACCAAAAACGATCACTACAAAACTGACCAGTTCGGTAGCCAAGTTCTGGTGAAGTAAGAACGATCAAACAAGTGGGATGCATTGGATGGCCTGGCAGAAGCTTTGCAAACCCAAAACTGAAGGTGGCCTAGGGATTCGGGTGGTAGAGGATTTTACCACAGCTGTCCTGGCAAAACCCCAGTTATCCAATTATCATTACTATCATGTAACCCGACAAGCCTATTAATTGTCCTTCATTTTTTATGGTACCATGGTAATATTCCGTATTAAGATCTCCACAACGGTTCCAGAGATTTCGACTTTTCTGTTGCCAAAAATCTTCCTCATCCCGGTATACTTCCCTAAGCTTTTGAGTAATCTCATTTAGCTTATCTTGGGTTCGTGTATCATCTGTCTGAATCTCCACCAGCTCCCTTTGTAGTTCTTCAATCTTATTTCTGCCAAATGATTTTCTTATTTGACGCCATTTAGAAATTTCATGTCTACAATTGATAATCCTATCAACCAAGGAAAGGGGTGGTTGAGATTTTTGTTCCAGCCAGCGCGTGTTATGGCATCCATTAATCCCTCCTGGCCAATTCATCTCTTATCAAAACGAAACAGATTCTTATCTTTAAAATTTTGTGATTCAATCGTTGCAACAATAGGCTGCTGATCTGAGCCTATCATTCTCAAATATTCCACATATGAATATAAGAATAAGTAATGCCACTCCTCCGTCGCAAGTCCTCTATCCAGTGGCACCATACGTTATGCCCATTATGTCTACCCTTCCAAGACAATGTGTTCCCCTGATTTGGAAAATCGATTAAACCACAATTGCTAATCATTGTATTAAAGCCAACAAAGGTAGATGCTTGCTTTTTTATCCCTCCCTGTTTTTTGTGATTCCCTGTGATTTCATTAAAGTCACCAATTAAAAACAACATATAATATCTTGTTAGACCTGTTCTTGTTAATCGTTCCCAAACTTGATCCCTTAATTTCTGGACTGGATCACCAAATACAAAAGACATATAAGTTAATTTTCCTTCAACATAAGCCTCAATATCAATAATCCTTTTATTAGAAAATAAAATTTTCACATCAAAGTTTTTATTACAAAACAAAGCCAGTCCACCACTGGCACCACACGGATCAACCGTAAATAATAAATCCTAACCAAAATGCAATTTAAATTGCTCAACAAAATTAAAACACTGCTTAGTTTCAGAAAGAAATAGAAAATCCGGTTTGAACTTCCTCCATATCAACCTGAGATAGCTTATTGTGTACATATTACCCAGACCTTGACAATTCCAGCTTAATACCCCCATTAAACCTTAAAATTCTCTCCCTGCCCCTCCATCGGGCCTTCAATCTTGCTCTGTTGCACCAACCCTTTCTCCCCACCACGTTTTAAATCCTTCAAATTCCCCTTCTTCTTTGGTGTAGTGCCGTGCATCAATTTTCTCGATCCACCGCCCACAGCAAGGGTTGGCTTAAAGGGCCTCTTCTTTACGCCCGCTATTGTCGATACCTTTATCATCTCATTGGGAAGGTCTTCCCCACGTTCTGCTTCGAGTGGTTGTTCCCCTTGATCATGATGCAGCGATTCAATTTGAATATTGTCTAGGCATGGAAGTTGACCTTCCCCCACCTCCTCTAACGTATCTTCCAAGTCATCGATATTAAAGTCTCTCGAAATATCAAACTGTCAAACTGATCATCCTCCACTCCTCTCTCTCCCATCTGAGAACCTGACTCCATTGCTTCTACAAGTGCTTCCCCCGGTTCTTCCAAGACAGCTTGGCTAATCCCTGTGTTAAACTCATCCTTCCCATTTGCGTTCTCCCCAAAATTTAATCCCTTCCTCACCTTCTTAGCAGAATGTTGGGGAGGACTATCTTTATCGCTTCCCTCATGTTTGTTTTCTGTCCCCTGATCTCGTTGCTCCCTGTAATTCCTTAGTTCAAACCTGTGCTCTTCTGTAGAGCGATGAATGCTCCGAGCTGCCCCGCCAAACCGTTTCCTGGCATCCCTCGGTGGCAGTGGTCTAGAAGATCTCCTCAGCATATCTCCTCAAGTGGCTCTATTCTCTTCCCGACTCTCCACCATCTTGCCTTTCCCTTTGGAGGAATCTCCTTGCGATCTTTGCTGATCTAGTTTATCCTTTGTACTTTCTCCAGAACCTCCAAGGGCTCCTTTATAGCTCTTTGCACCCCCATCTTGTTTGTCCTCAAAATACTGCGTCTCCTCTCTTCTTTCCCTCTTCGGTAACAGTGATAGGCATCTGCTGGATTCATGGCAAAGGCTCATACATTCCCGGCAATATCCATGTAGGCGCTCATACCGTAGATTAATAGTGGTCTCTTCACCGCTGTGGAACTCTACCGTCGTTTCGAAAACAATCGCTTTGAAGCGATCATTGTCGATTTGTACCCTGCCTCCATCCAAATCCACTTGCTTCACTATCCCAATTGCTTGACCGATGCTGCGGAAAGTTATTTCAGCCCAAAAGTGGAGAGGAACTCCCATCATCCGGACCCAAAAAAAGATCACCGACGGGTAATTAATCTCCATCACCGACTCCCATCTGACAAGAGCAACCATCCATCCATCAAAGTGGAAAGGCTCCATTTGTAAAACCGCCTGGATATCCTCCTCTTCATCAAAATCAAATTGGAACCTGCCCATTCCAAGATCTGCTCCTGCCACACGCTCTTCAACATTCCAGATCCTTGGTAGCATAAATAGAAGCGCCTTCATCTCTTGAACAGTTAGATTCATGCACCGGCCAATAAGAGTACGATTGTATCCCTTTATCAGCTCGGTGTTATCGAATCTAGGTAACGTGATCTTCAATCGTGGTGCCAAAGTCTCCTTCTTCTTGCTTGAACCTCCACTAACCATTTGAAAAGCTTTAGACATCGCTAAGCCTGAGATAACAAGTTTGAGAGATTCTCGTAAGAGAAGATGTAAACCAAGCCAAGAAAAGTGTGAATCTATGTTCCTCTCTATAATTTCCTTTATACTATTGCCATCCGAATCATCATTACCAAAATTTATATCCAAAATTAACACCGAGTGAAAGCCATGGAACTTGCCAAGTAAAGCACCAATTAATAAAACCAGTATTAAAGAACATATTGTTACCTTAATCATGATCGACCATTCAATACCGTCGTCAACTCCCTTCATTACAGGGGTGACAATAAACTCCACATATCCCGAATAACTGATCTCGAAGCCATGACTCTGTAACACACCGAAGATAATGTGTTTCCTTAATTCATCTCTCCCCCGAATCAAATTTGAGCATACCAGAAATCCTCCTAAAAACCTAATAACCATGATATCTCCGCTAATTAGTGAAATCCGAAAATTACGGGGCTGATCCATGTCCTCTAGCTCTTGAAATTGTGAATTGATCATGAGAGTATTATCGAGAGTAGAATATATAACTTGAACAGATAGCTTTCCTTTTCCGTTTTTCCCTCGGATCCGAAATTCCAAAAGCCCTGAATACTCCCGATTTCCACAACTTTCCAAGACCAAACCAATCTCCAATCTTAAAATTCTCCACCAGTATAATTGCCCCCGCATAATTTATGTTGCCCCCAAAGCATACTCGAGACTCTTGAGCCCGAGAACAAAGATCCCCCAAATCTTCCTGTAATCCCGTGAATCTCCAAATATCTTCGATGAATTAATCGGTAACCCCCAAAGTAGATTGAGATTCTCCTTATCCTTTACGTCTTCAATAATAGATTATCCCCCATATCTCCCCCACCGATTTTCCATGGAAACCTAGATCGCGATTTTTATCGCTATTTTTGAGAGATAAAAACGGTCACTTTTGGAAGCTTTTGTGTTTTGTTTATTTAGCTGTAATTTGTAACCATGGGTTTGCTTTTTGATATATTGAATGTGTTTTTTTAACTTATCAGAGATAATTACACGTAGAGGCACTTTTGCCTCTTACGTTTACAAAATCGACACTTCTTGCGTATTGAGCACTTTCTCAATGCAAAAAGACGAACTTATCCTTAGACTAATTTTTTGACATTAGATATTTACAAGACATGAGAGAATTGTAACAATTAATTTATTGGGGTTTCTTCGGCAACTAAATCAGCACTTATCGCCGCCTCATGTCAGTAAACCCCAATTTGGAAACCGATGGTGTAAATAATAGTTGGGTGTGTGATTTGTGACGGAATGAAAGTGTTGAAGGCGAGGCAGTTGCGATCTCAGTTGGGTGGTTGTGCTAATCGAAGTTTGGTTTGTAAGATGAAGTTTGAGATTTAAAGCACTGTCCGAAAAAAGTCCTTGTTTGTGCGATTTAGGTGTAGATCTAAAGCTCCGGCATGAAAGGTAACTAAACCGGTTATTGTTGGTGTTTAATGAAGTATTGTTTTAGTGGAAAAACTATGTGTTCGATTTAGTTCTTTGGTTGAATCGTCCACCAGTGTCACTCGACGAGTCTAGTGTGTGTATCTAATTTTTTGAATATAATTTGCGTGGAATAAGAAACTACCCCCCAGATTGTTTGCTATAAACTGACGTCAGAGTGTAAGGTGAGAACCCCCCAGATTATCCAGCGTCTTTGTGTATTTTACTATGTCTCCACATATATAACTGCTTGTTTCTCAATAGATTCTTGTACTGAAATTGTTAAGCTTTAATACTCATATTCTGCTTTTGGAATAAGAATCTACAGATAAGAGAAGAACATATCTCTGATGCTCTCTGTATTCTTTGTGTGGTCAAACTTCTCTAGCTCCTAAGGCATCCAGATATTGTCGAAAGCAAAGCAAGACACTCTAAAATTTGTTGATATGCTCAAATGGACAGGCTATAGTGGACAGGAATGGTAGAGATTTTCAAATTATGGATACACTCAAATGGATAAGAAATAAAGACACAAAACGATCTCTGCCTAAACAATGAGGTGAAGTTCTTCTTCTTTCATGTGTTGTATCCATAGTAATGTGTCCATGCATTTTGTATCCATGAGTTTGTGTCCATGGATTGTCTTTCTGTTTGTGTTTATAACTCATATTGACAGATGTAAACGTTTATACATATATTGATAGTTGTATGATTTTTAACACTTCAGATCATGTCCATAGCTTTCTATCCACCAAATTGTGTTTTTCCATTAGTTGTTAAGTCAGCCAATGAAACAAATTTGGTTAACTTGTTTCTCATAACACCTTCGTGGTGGTGAACTGGAGTTTCGGTTGCGTGTGTTGTGTGGTCAATCTATGGTGGATGCAACGTCTATCAACAAAGTTATAAATAATCAATGTGTCTATACGGTTTGCTCCAGCCTTCGTGTCCACTCGTTCGTGTCCACCTGCAAACATGTACAAAATTGTTGATCATAAGTATATGTACAAGAGTGAAATTGTTGATCGTAAGTATATGTACAAGAGTGTAATGGACTATCAAAAGCTTATTTGAGAATGTTATGGACAATTTTATACAATATTAAAAATTGATTAAATATAATCCCAGAACAGAAATATATATGTTTATTGTGTGAATAAATATATGAAGCACCATAGATGGAGAACATAAAAAAACCAGAATCATATCAAATTGTATAATCACAAGCACTTTCAAACTCAAGAAGCAAAACAAAATCCTAAGTATCATGGATTACATCATAGAGAGAGTTATGAGATCCCCTAGGAAGAGAGATATCTTGAAAAGAACTAAATATGTACATGCTATCTTGTTCATAAAATCATGTCCAAGACCTTTTCTACATGATCTACCTCTAATCCACGACCTTTTGTCTATGCCCTCTTGTCCACGATCTTTTGTCCATGCTCTCTTGTACATATCTACCTTCAGCCTTTTGTCCTTCAATCAATAATAATAAAAATATCCACCGTCAAGTATCCATTTCAGCTAGTCTATTATGAATAATCTTCGTCATATTAATAACATGTCCACCAGAGATTATCCATTTGAGCATATCCATAAACTTGAAGTCTCTTACTTTGATTTGGAATATATTTCAATGGCCTTAAGAGATAGATAAGCTCGATCTAACAAAGAATACATAGAGCACCATTCACAAAGCACTGTCCACAAACACCATCTAAACGCTATTCTTTCATTTTTTAAGTTAAATGCTAATCTTTCAAAAGAATTCCAACATCACCTCGTCTTCTTGTTATCGATCCACCATCTCTCAATCTATACATGGTGTGGTTTGTGTATGCATAACTAAAATTGCTAACGCCAACCCTTCTTCGATTCTTCCATCGTGTTTGTCATATCATCAATTTCTTCTTCAAATAGTTGAATCTCGATTTTTACCCAGATTTGATTTAATTTTTAATTAAGAATGAAAAAAAAAGTCCGATGTGAAATTCTGAGAAACAGCAAACTAAACATAGTCGATGAAAAAAGAGAATAAGTAAAAAAAAATCAATTGCTAACATCAATTGCTAACATATGAGCAA
Organism: Thlaspi arvense; assembly: GCA_911865555.2. Taxonomy (NCBI): domain Eukaryota; kingdom Viridiplantae; phylum Streptophyta; class Magnoliopsida; order Brassicales; family Brassicaceae; genus Thlaspi; species Thlaspi arvense. The sequence goes on from OU466861.1 coordinate 14,880,603, forward strand.
AGAAGAGTAAAAGAATCAAAAAGTACCCAAATTGTCACAAGTGCCTCTTTCTGTTATCCAAACTCATTAAAGTACATTCCAATGTAAATATCTCAACTTATCACTTTAAATTATTATTTAATATATTAAGACATTATTATAATTATTAATAATAAAAATTAAAAAAATTATATCTAGGCAATAGGCATTGTGCGGACCACGAAACCAGACAACGACAGGCTAAATAAAACAGTGTAAGGAAACGACATTAAAAAGGTAAAACAAATTGAAAAATATAAATGCTGGAAAAAAGGATTAGGCTCAGCGCTTCTACAACTTCACTGGTCTTTTTTGCTCCATACATTTCATCAATGGTTCTCTTATCTCTTTTTCTCCTCTCGCAAAACCAAAAGCCGTAAGAAATTCAAGAATTTTAGCTCTTCAGACCCAAACAATAATTGAAGGGCTTAAAGAGAAATTTGGAAGAAAAGGCATAAAGTTCTCTGAACGAAACAACGTTCCCATGGTCGAGCTTAAGGTCAGAAATGGAAGTTCTTTAAAGCTGAGTCTATCAAACGCTCATGTGGTTTCATATAAGTCTAAGGTATACTGGAAAGACGACGGGTTCGAGGAAGTCCTTTACACATTTGATAGTGATAAAGGCATAGGTGGTGGAGTTGGTCTTGTTATTGTAAACGGAGAACAAGCAACATCGGTAATCTCAGGTGGTAATTGGAGTGTCAAGGACACTGATTCAGACGCCGTTGATGCGCTTCTGGTGATTGATTTTAAACCCCCCAACTAATCAAATCTTGTTCAGAAAATAATTGAATATTTGTTAATGGTTCTCAGATCGAACTGAGCTGTACGGCTGGGTTTCTTGACATAACCTATATCATATCTCTCTACCCTGTAAGCATGGCTACAGCTCTGGAGGTGAAAAACAAAAGACGCAAGTCGGTTATCCTTAAACCGAGTATTATGAGTTACATGAGATTCAAGAAACCGAATGGGGCTGGAATTCAAAAGGATGTTCTTATTGTCCCAACCCTCCTTTACCATCGCCTTTTGAACTCCTCTCTCCTTCCGAGGCAATGAAGGCAGAATCGCCCGGGTGGTTAGGGTCAGAAGAAGGCGAAATGCGCCGGGATTTGGGCAGTAGAAGACTCTGTGATTACACTTCTTGAGAAAAAGATGAGTAGAGTCTATGGTGCTCCTCCGGGTGAGAGATTAAAGGCTGTCTATAGCACTCCCCCATCTGAATATGAAATCATCGATCAGGTAACTTAACGGCTATATAAATTCTGGTCACTCTGGCGTCTAATATTATGGTCATTTTTATTTATGCATCATATGGATCATATTTTAGTCGTATTGTCAATTGGGTATTCTAGTTTGCTGCTGCATTTGAAAGCAAAAGCAATAATATATATATAAACATGTACAGTATTGATGCAAATTGGCACTCAAATAAATACGTTTACAAAATCATTGAACTATTATATTTTTTAAAACTACTTTAAAAAAAATTTAGAGTAATTTTACATTATAATAACAAATTATATATTATTCAAACACAAAATTCAAAAAATATTATTAAAATATTATGTTATTGAACTAATGATTTGAAAATGTATTTTTAAATATAATGTTGTTAAAAATATTTTAATAATGAATTTAAAAAGATTTTAAATAAATTTAAAAAATGGTAGTTGAATTTCTTAGTAAAAAAAAAATCAAAACCTTTAATTTTTGTTGAAATTTCACAAAATTTTATTTTTGAATCATAACTTACATAAATCACTTAAAACTTATTTATTTATAATTTATCTATTATTGTTTGATAGTATTTTGCAAAATGTAAATAAGGAATATGTGTTTATTATCTTGGGCTAACTTTATTTCACAGATTTGTCATGTGGAGAATGAGTAGTGTTCTAGTAGCCAGTTGTGTTTGTCATCCCCGAACCGGCGACACTTAGTAAACAATAAGCCCTCTCTAGGAGGACATGAAAGTGTTTTTTCTTTGAAACTTCTCCGATGCTCGAGTCAGATACGTCCCACTAGAAACAAAAGCTTAGAAGGATAGGTTTTGGAGAGGTTATGGGGTGTAATACCACAACCGAAGATTGTGATACTCATCCGCTGTTTGGTGATCGGAGAGGCTATAAACAGGCCTGAGAAGGGGTCGGAAATATCTTGATGGATAAGATAGTGGAAGAAGGTCAATGTACCTTCCCAGAAAAATCCTTTGGGCAGGCCAGTGAGAACGTATCCGGGGAATGCTGTATCTGGTCATGGAAGGTTAGGTGATCTTAAGCATCTTGAGGGAGGAGATTCGGTCATAGAGAGATCCTTTGAAGGCTCTCCGCCATTTTCTCCTCCTAATTCAGTCAAGTTAATCTCTCTCTAGTCTCTATAATCCATTCGTCTGATTTCGATTGAAGGCTCACCGACCTTCCCTCTTCCTTGTGAGATTTGAGGTCTTATTTATATTGTTTTTGACGGGATTCCTATTGGCTCCGCGAGCTCTGCCGACAAGGCTTGCAGTGTAGAGAGTTGGTTAACTGCCCTAGCGTTAAAATCCTTTCGAGGCAGATATTCTTAGGGACCATGTTGAGTTGGACGTTCAGCTGATATGGAGCCTTCTAATTGGCGCTCGAGAAATCGGTCCCAATCTCTGAAAGCATATGCCTTCTTTGACGGGGCAGCGAATCGAATCTTGATCGACTCTGTTGCTTCAAAATATACATAAATTTCCCATTTATACTTAAAAGTTTTGTGCGTAGCCAGATTAGACGTGACATGTAAAGCTCCGACCCGATTTTTCTAACCAGTAGTCGAAACAATTCCTAACCAGGTTACACCGTGACCGTGCCTCAGGAAATTTTTGCCTTTTCCTTATTATTTCCTCTACGGGGTTCCAATCCACTATTTGACTAACAACATAACTCAGATGTTCACATCCTTATAACCCAGTTATCACATAACTCGCTAAGCACAAAACCTTAAGCTTAGCTAAGATTAGTTCGTACCTTAGCCACTTGCAGATATCGGATGCATTGCTTGAATCACTCTGGTCCACATGATCCCATGAGTGCCCTTTGCTATCGTGGCTCTCAGCCACTACGTCAGCAATACTACATCACACCCTCGTTACTCAGTCACTCAACCAACCATCCCCACATGATCAAGTAACAAAGAGGAATATATGGGTATCCCAGATCATCCCGGAACCCCATTCCCTGTTATCACGACCACAAGTAATCACAGTCACGATCCCCCTTGATCGCCAGCACACAGTCATGATCATTATGACCATCAGAAAACACAATCACAATCCTCATGATCGCCAGTAACACAGGCATGATCCTTACGACCATCAGAATCCATAGTCACAACCCTCACGATCGTCAGTAACCTCATAACACATCACCCCCTCGTTACTCAACCAACCATCCCCACAAGACTAAGTAACGAAGAGGGACGGCTCGGATCCTCTATCCCTTGCCCGTCCGGTTAGCCCAGTTTACGATCTCCCTGACCATGTCCATATCTCTCGATGGACTATACTGGCTAACCATTCATCAATAACACCTTCTCGGCATAATGATCTCTCTTGATGTATCTTACGGAATATCGATTTTTTCTCGATGAATGATCGATCAGAACACGTTTCACTCGGTTATAGTCCAGATCTCTCTACGATCTCTCGGTGACAGTCCAGATCTCTTGGTGATAGTTCAGATCTCTCGGCGATCTCTCGATGATAGTCGCAGTATAACCATTTCTCTCGGTTATCGTTATGATCCGACCCTCGGATCTCTCGTATCTCCCGACTATCACCGTGATACTTTGGGCTATTCTTCTTCCTTGTCGAATATCTTTACTTTCTCCCGGATATGGTCATGGCTTAACCGTTTCTCTCGGATATAGTCAGAATCTAGTTCACCGATTATTCGCATGACCCGACTATCGTCGTGAAACATCCGACCATTCCTATTTCTCTCCTGGATAACTTAATCCTCTTTCGGATAAAATCTCTTATCCGGATATTCACTCGGTGACGGTCACGTTTCTCCTGAACTTAGTCACGTCGCTTCGACTAGATTTACCTTGTCGTGGACTATCCTCAGATATAACTGGTCAACTGGATTCCGGATATCCTCATTTATCCCGATCATCTCTGTTTCTCCCGAATGATCTCCAATTTCTCTCGGGTAAATCCTCTTTCTCCCAAACAAAGCCGAACTTCTCTCGGATATGGTCGGAGTACTCCGGCTACGACTAGACTGGAATCCGGGCATCATCTTTTCTCTCGACTAACTTCCAGGATACTCATATTCTCTCGGGTAATCCCTTGACCAATCTCTCTCTCTCTCTCTCTCTCTCTCTCTCTCTCTCTCTCTCTCTCTCTCTTGCTCTATTGCTCCCAAATAGTACGGCTCTCCGTCTGAAAAATCCCTCCAAGACTCTTTTTATACTCGAAACCATAAGTAACCAGGCCTAAACCGACTTCTCCCGATCACAGTAGGATTTCTTGTGGTCATTTTTAAATTTCTCTCGGTTATCTCCTTAACCACTCTACCATAATACCGAGAAATCTTTTTCTCATCGGGAAACTTTAATTTTTCTTCGACCAAACTCAAAGGCCCACGGGCCTAGCCCTTTTCTCTTGATTACTTTTCCTTTTCCTCGGAGACTTCTCCTTTTTCTCGGTTACTTTCCTTTTTCTCTCGGACTGAACCATTTTTCTCTCAGATATGGTCCATTCTGCTCGGCCAGCCTGGCCATCCTTCGACTATTTCCTAGTCATCACTCGACTATAGTCTGAACTACTCAACCATTTAGATTTCTGTCTTGACTGAACTCACTAAACCCTCGGACAACATCCTGTCCGGCCTCGATCATTTCAGATTTCCCAGATACGGATACTACATGACCTATCCCGATTGGCCCTACATCTCTGGAATGTACGAGCTGCGTCGGGATTGGTAAAGAATGCAAAGAAGTTTCCGGAGATATACGTGACTTGCTCGGAAGGGAGCTCTCCCAAGAAGGATTAACTTGCATCCATTTGCTTGGCGCTAGACGATCGAGGTACCTTCCTCTCCTATAGTCCCGACTGAATGCGAGGATTAATATGAGACATCAATGCTTTAGTGACATCTGCCCTAGATCTCCGAGGAGCGCCTTGAGAGTTTTAAAATGGTGTGCCCAAGAATGGGGAGCTAACAAGAGGGTAAGCCATTGCTTATGTGCAGCATGTGCGTACCAGCTTGTGGCAAGCATGGCGTTTTTCCAACTTTCAAACTGTCGTAACAGTCTTAGCGTTATGCTTATGCCGATAAAGTTTGATGTTTTTAGAATTATACGTTCACTTTCCCTAGAGGGGGAGATAAGATAAAGAAATGGAAAAGAGACACTCCCAAAATAGGCAATCCCTGGTTCGTAAAGAAACAATAACTCGAAGGACAAGAAAGTCCAAGGAGTAGCACCCTAATGAAAGAAGACTTTCCTCAGAGGGAGCTGGTGAATAGAATGAAGACAAGCTCCGGGAAGAGGAAATATTTGGTTCCCTAAGGAAAGGTACCCCGCAGGGCAAGAAAGTCTGATGAGGACCTCGCTAAAAAAATGACTGTCTCTGGAGGGAATTGGCAAAAAGGAGGAAGAAAACCAACTAATTTATTATCCGAATGATGGCCGAGTAGTAGTTCCTACGATAAATAAGACATATACAACGATATATATATATGGATACTAATACAGTGATTTCCTGAATGAAATCGGTGTGAGCATATATGCCCTATCAGAAACTTGGATGGATGTCTACGGATGGGTGATATAAGCAAGAAAACAAGAACCATGAAGGAGAAACTTACGAAATATGTTCCCGGAAGTGTAATGCAAGCAAGTAATCAAATAAACCAGAATCCTGAAGGGAATGCACACAAAATATATCCCCAAGAGGATAATGCAAACAAGCAATTAGAGAAACAAATTCCCGAGGTGAATGCAAGCAAAATATGTCCTGAAAGGGTAATGCGGGAACTGTTACAATATTATTCACATTATTCTTACATGGTAAAAGTTTGGAGGTTATCGTGAATCGTGCTTTAACCTTCTCCGGAAAGAGTGATCGTAGTAAGGGAAGAGAAGCTCTCGAAAGAAGTAATCTCTAATTCACAGAGGAACAATACCCCATAGGGCAAGTAACTACACAGAGGAGCATGCTAAAAGAAGCATGGTTTTCCTCGGAGGAAGCTGACAAAAACAGAGAGGAGAAGCTCATGGAAGCAGCAGCTCTGGTTGTGAGAGGAACCTTAAGGACAGGCAAGTCAACGGAGGAGCATGCTGGTTGATAAAAAGATGATTTCATACTCGAAATATGAAAATCTTAAGTGTGATATGCCCCTAAAAGGGTAGAGAATGCATGTATTTTTTTCATTAAAATATACCACTGAGGGGATGCACATGGAATATGTTAGAGAATGCACACAATCAAGTAAGAATCCCAAGGAGATGCACACAAAACATGTCTTTAAAAAGCAGAGAATGCACTTAGTCAAATAAGAACTCTGAGGGGATGCACATAAAATATATCATAGAAGGAAAATACTATGAGGGTCTTCATCAGTGTTGTAGCCCCATGAGTTCGCTTGTGTCCGGAGATAGTTTCAGGTCATTCCCATCAGCGGTAAAAAAGGTACAGAAGTGTTCGTGAAACTGCTCAACCTGCATCAATCTAGACATAGCCAGCATCGTTCGATGTAAAGAAGCAGAATGATGGGAGGTTACATCGATCACTCACATCGATCACATGTGATCGATGTCAAGCCACATGACACTTACATCGATCATCAGCATCGACTGATATAATGAACCCGAGAGCCTTGAAGATCACATTGATCAACCACATCGATCATCATCTGATCGATGTCAAGAACCAGAAGCCCACATCGATCATCCACATCGACCACTTATGATCGATGCTGACCCAGACTGAACACAATTTGTTTACAAATTTACCACTCCGCTTAGACTCCTATAAATGCTTAAAATCCCTAATTTCTTGGAACATCTCTTTACCCAGCCATTCTTTTTTTTCTTTTCTTGATTTTGAATAGTTTTGTATTTCAATCTTTGTTTATTTCAAAATAAGTTTGCATTTCTCTTAATATTTTGTCTCTCTAATCCTTTAAACTATCTTTTCTTCATAGATTTGATGGTTTTCACCATGATTAATGAATAGTTTTGCTTTAGGTTTGAGATTACAGAAGATGGGGTGATTTTAGTGATTGTTTAGGGTGATTAGAGCTTAGATCTTCTCATTCTCTTTCTTATATGATTGTGCTTAATACTTAGTAACTCTTTGTTGGAGAACTTGATCTTAGGTTTTCAAATGCACACTAAGTGTTTATTGAAATTCCTCAATGAAGTTAAATTCTTGACAATTGTGTTTAGGTAGCCATGAGTCTTTGCATCTATCATTTCTTGTTTGAATGTGCTTATTGCTTAGTACAATATTGGTAGGAAATTGCCTTTAAATGTTGATTATGCATGAGAATGTGAGTTGATGTTTGATATATAAGAGATTAGTAAACCTAGCCTAAGAGATTAGATGTCTAGCATGCTAATTAGTTTTATGGAACTTTGTTTAAATGCTTTCTTGTCATAGATAAACCACCGAAAGTGGGTTTGAAATGTGATTTAGCAAATGGATTAGTGCCAAGATATTGGATTAGTATTTATTAGTGTTTCTTACCTATGTTTGAGTATTTATAATTGCTTGTTTTGATCATCCTAAACATGAACATGATTCACCCTATCACCATTGTCTTGATCTTGAACCATCATTTAATCTTTAAAGTCTAGCTTTTACTCTGTTTTTGCACTGTTTTTCTTTGACATAACTGCTCTTTGCTTGCTTTCTTTTGCTTTCTTGTTTATCATTAGGTTGTTAGAATAAAAACACATCCCTATTAGCTTAGCTTAGCATAGTTTTCTTTATCTTAATTGCCATTAGCTTCCCTAGTGGATTGACACCTCAAGTACTACAATGACATGTGTGTTTGAGAATTGATCAAAGGATTGAAAACCCCAACATAAATTGGTGCTGTTGCCTCTTGGGAATGTTTTTAATGCATTTGAGATTGAGCTCTTGCTTAGACTAAGCATTTATTTCAGTACTGATTTTTATTTTCATTTGTTTCTCTTAAAGGTACAATGTATCACCCTCGACCTTATTATCAAAGCTCTCAAAGTGGCTTCAACCATGGGTCCCCTTATGAAGCTGCTTATGGTGCTGATTATCACAGCAGTGATGGAGACCAGCATCAGCTTTCTACTCCCCTCCCTCCATACCACGCCCAAGGTAATCCACTACCACTTCTTGAGTTGAGTGTCACTGAAATGTTGCAGGAAGTCCTTGAACAGCATGCTATTTAAGAAGAGACTAACAGGAAGGGCATGAATGCTATATACAACAAGTTGGCTCACATCACACTGGAGCTAGACACTAAACTAGCAGACCTTACAATAAGAGTGAGGCAACTTGAGTTGGAGGAAGCAATAGCATCTCAACAACAACAGTATTCACTCCTTGGAAAGAGTATGCCCCTACACCAAGAGTTTGTCATTTCTTACATGACAAGGACATCAGCTTCAATAAAGAGGCTGGAGCATCCATTAAGGAGATTTAAGAAATGCTTTATGGGGCTCAAGAATTGTTCTCCACCACAAGCTCTCCTAAGAAGATCAATGTGGACATTGACACTACGTTTGGGAAGTGCTTTTCACTTGAGTTCAGTAAGTGATGCCAGGGCTGATGAAGAAGACAAAGCCATTGAAGCTGAGGTTGTTGAAGCTGAAGTAGAGGTCAAACAAGGAGCTGAATTGGTTGAACATGACAAGCTTGTTGGAGTATACTATGCTCTAAAGGAGTTTGCAAAAGAGTCACCTCTCCAAAAACAAGCTGAACCCAAGAAGAAGAAGCAAGAGCCTTTAATCAAAGATGAAGCATCACACATTAAGGATGAGCTTGAGTACAAATCTCCCATACCTTATCCTGGTAGATTTCTTAGAAATGCTCAAAAGTTTGTGCTCTCAAGGTTCAGAAAAGAGATAGATGGGGCTGTTGTCACCTTGCCTCCACTAGAAACTCTGATGCAAGTGAAGGATCAAGCAAGGTTCATCAAAAACCATCTTGGGAAAATAGAAAAGGTGGAGCCAATTTTGAACTCTTTAGTTGGCAAGGAGAAGAAGAAAGAAGAGCCACTAACCCTCCATAAGCTTGGCAATCCAGGAAAGTTTCTAGTCTCTTGTGAGCTTGGTGGATTGGTTGTGGAAGAAGCCATGTGTGACACAGGTTCAAGTATCAATGTGATGTCTCTTGAATTGGAAAAAGAACTAGAAGTCACCAAGCTGAGACCATATGATTCCACAATCACTTTTGTGGACTCATCTTCAAGCAAACCTGTAGGTCTCATTGAAGACTTTTCTTTGTGATTGGAGCATTCAAGATACCAAGTGATTTTGTTGTGATGGAAATGGCTCACACTCAGAAGCCTTATGTACTACTTGGGACTCCATTTCTGAACACAACAGGCGCTGATATTGACTTCACCAAAGAGAGAGTCACCCTCAAGAAGGTGAATGGTGGAGTTAGCTACGCATTGAAGCCTCCACCTTTAAGCTTTTGTGCAAGCCTTTCTAAGGTTGAGAAAGGAGCTGCTAAGAAGCCACCTGATGTAAAGGAAGAGCTGTGGGGATGCAAGGTTGAAGTGCTAAAAGAAGATGAAGACCCTCTTGGTCACAATGAATATGATGGTGAAGCCTTTGATGGTGCTTGTCTTCTTGACTTGTTAGATGGAATTAAGGTAAAACTTTATGGTGGACCAAGGGGACCAAGAAAGAGAGTCAGGAAACTCAAGGAGAAGCTCTACTATGGAGCCACTACATTTTTCAAGAAGAAAGGAGAAGGAACTCCAGTTTCACTCCATCTTCCTCCATGATCTCAAGGGTGTGAAAAGTCAAGCCTATTGACTCTAAACAAGCACTCTTGGGAGGTATTCCCATTTTATCCTTATACATATTTTTGCATTTTAAGTTGGTATTTGTGTTTTCCTTTGATCCTAGGAGCAGGTGGAGTTCAAAACAAGTGGATTGTTGAATTAGTACATGTTCTGGCCAACATCGACCAGTAATATCGAGCAGGCCAAGACCTCTTTAAAGGTACCTAACTCCACTCCTTTCTTATGTGACCTTTTGTATTCATTCTTAGTATCCCTTATCACCCTCTATCAAACTTCTATTATACAAGAGGCTGTGTAATTTAAGTGTGGGGGAGGGCATTGCATTTGACATTGTGTTTTGTTTTCTTATTTTCCGTTTTGCATACATGGGTCTCATGAATTCATCTATGTGCACTAAAAATCCATAAAATTTTCAAATTTTTGGAACCAAAAAGATCATTTAGTTGCATCTGCGTAACTAAGTTTTAGTTTAGATGCAATTCATATAGCGTTGCATATATTTGCATAGGGAGTAGTTGATTAACACATTTCAAGATGGTAATGTTTGAGTTGTTATCAGTGCCTTGGTTATCTTGTTGTTTGATTGCATTGTAGTGAGTTTGAAGTTAAGGCTGCACCATATCTTGAATTCTTGCATTGATATTCTTGTCTTATGTTGAAGCTTGCTGTGATTTGATGAGCATCAAGGAAGACAGCCAAATATAAACCAAGGTATGTCCATTTACTTGACAGGAAATGGAGCTTAAAATAGCAAGAATCTCGCCAATATCGTACCTGATCTACAAGATACACCCAATTCAAAAAGAGGAACCGAGAGAACACTAATGGAGCTAGAAGACGTTTCAAGCCAAGATAGTGGAGGAAATCTTGAAGACACTTACCAACTCGACTTTAAGGACATCAAGAAGAAGAGAGCTTCAAGAAACTCGGTCAAACAAGAACATGACCAGACATAAGCATCAACTTGCCAACCAAGCTGTATATGCACCAAAAACAGATATTTTCAATATATACAATTTATGCAGGTACTATGGCTTGTCCCACTGGTTCTTAATCTCAACAACATACTAAGTAACCACCAGTTCGAGCCCTTAAGGTACCAAGAAAGTCATCTTAGTTTTATTTTCTTTTAAAATAGTTAATTGAACTTTCCTTCTTTTGTAGTTCTGCCTTTGGTGTGTTTTGTTTCTTTGTATTTTTTTGCTTATGTCGTTTTTCTTTTACTTTTGGCCCTAGGGCTAGCTGAAGAGCTGTTTATAAAGGTCCCCTGCAGTTTTGTATCTTTGGTTACCTTTTGATTATCCATAAAGACTGAACTTTCTTCAAAGCTCAAGCCACTGCTTGCTTTTGTGAATTTCGCTTGTGTTCTTGCGTGTGTGATTCACCAAGATCCGAGTGTTGCTGTATCAGAGAACCGTTCATTCTCTCTGTGGTGCCATCTATCCACTTCGCTTGTCCATTCATCGATCCCTTAAGAGAGAGCATCATAGCCAGCTTGATAGTTCCCACCTCGGTTCAAGCCTTGTTCCACGAGACTTGTTCTACCATTTTCATCCCTTGGCCAATAGGAGAGAGAGTCAAGGCCAGCGTATTGTCCCAATCAAACCACCCTTTCCGCATCGTATAAGTTACTCATACCGAGTCTTAAATAATCTGGTATCAGAGCCGAAGGTTCTTCCTTGAGTTCTTTCTATCCTTGTATCATTTAAATTCATTGCTATTTGATTTTCTTTTGCCTTATGCTTTGTTTATTCTCTTTTATGATTTCAAAAACCCATAAAAATAATCTGCTTGTTGCACTTATTGTTATTGCTAGAGTTTTTCATAAAAAGAAAACCCTAAAAGAATAGATCAGATTTGTCTGCTTTGCTTGTATTGATTAAGTTGTTTAGTTTTTGTCTTTTATTAATCTATAAAACCCATAGAAAGTTATCTGTCTCAACGTGTTTGAGTTTGAGTGTTAAGTAATAATCGTTGTTAGACTTGTTTCATTTAACAATATTGATAGAATTGTTTCATTTAACAATATTGTTTGATTGCTAGACAAGTTAGTAATCTTTGTTGCTTAAGGTTTAGCCTGTTGTTTTTGTTGGTATCGTGACTTGTTTGCTGAGTGTTGCAAGGGTACTAATACAAAAACAACGTGATGGATGGAGAAGCAGTTCCCCAAGGCGAGATGGCCAAACTGATGGCGGCCATTAGAGAAGTGATGAGGAAAATGACTCAACAAATGGATATTATGCATCAAGAGTTTGTTGCTCGGATAGAGCAAATACAGACGCAACCAAGGAGGGCCGCCATTCGTGGAGCCCCGTTACCACAAGTGGAGCCAAAGAATGGCGTACACGACCTTAATAATGATGACCTTGACCCCTTTATACGACGAGGGCAGAGGAGGCAAGATCCTCTTCAAAAAACACCATGACCAGGAGGTAAACCCTAGAGACAATCACTATGATATCACACTAACACTTCCTACCTTTGCATGAAAGTATAATCCCAAAGTATACATGTACTAGTGAAGAGATGACTTTTGAAAGTCAAAGAACGGTTCCTCTTCTAATAACTTGCAGTATAGAGAGGTGTCAATCCAATGTGGGAATATTGAGATGCAGTCTATGAACAAAGGTAAGCAAGGATTGGGGTTTTAAGTGAAGAAACCAAACTAACATTCTAATGATGGTAGCTATTAAAAACTAGAAAGATTGCTAAGCAAGCAAATGATTCAAATAGAGCAAGATGATAATTTTAAGTAAGTAAACAATAACAACTAGAAGATAAAAGAATTGAAACTATAAATTTAAGAGCAAGACTCAAGATCGTAAGGAATAATGGTCAAAGGGTCAAAGAGTGATTAAGGGGTTTTAGGCAAAGGCATTCAAACAAGCATTCGAGCAAGCATTTCTCAATATTACAAACACTAGATGCGGTTTCTAAAGAGAACCAGCTCGTGGTGTTTATGTCAATTTTATTCCAATAAATCTAGTGTGTCAAACCCACTTTTGATGGCGTATCCACTAGCCTTGATCATAAAGCAAAGAACCTTAGTTGTCTAAAAGAAGCACTAGTTAAAGTCAACCTCTCTCTCTCAAGTAATGATTCTAGTCAACCTATCATCGGCTAAGAGTTTTTAGGGACCTAAGCAGCAACTCAACAATAGAAGAACATTACTTTAAACACATTATATGAAAAACCTAAGCACATAAAAGCAATACATCGAGTTTCAAGCAGGGAGGGTTCTTTAATGTAAACTATCAAGCCATCGAGCAAAACTCATGAATTCTATACTATCAAGCCCTAAGCTAATCATTTGGTAATAAAAACAACCAATTTGATGTCACAAGTCAAAGGGACCGTAAGCATTACAAACTATCAAGCCAAATAAGCGAATCATGTGAAGAAACAAGACACAAAGCTCTCAAGCGAATCATATACATCAACATATGATATTCAGTCAAAAAGGAGATACTTTTTAGTCATTAACAGCTTTGCAAGAGAAGGAAAAAACAGAGATTAGCAATAAGCAAGTTTAAACACCTTTAATCAACCCTTAATAACTACTGTTCCTACTTAGAACCTCAAATCTTCGGTAGGTTACTTACTAGTCATGTTTAAACTCATTGGGTTTGAGTTAAACAACGTTAGATGAAAGAAGATGTGAAAATGAAAGAAAAAAATAAGCTACACTACCAAAGTGCAAGAAATAAAGAACAAGAAGCAATCTCTAAAACATAAATGCATGAATTACTTGAAAAAATCAAGAGTTTTACAAAAGTTCTCAAGAATAAAATGGTGAACTAGGAAGAAAGGATAAGATATCATAATGTTCGGATCCCTCAAAATTGTTTGTCTCCTTCCTTCAAATACAAAAGACCCAAGAAGTGGGGAGAAACCTAAAAAATTAGATCCGGTTAAAGATAAGGTTTGGTCAACCCCGAGAAATGACGCATCGGGCAGTACAGACAGATGTTCTCCTCGATGCTCTATCTCGATGCAGACCTTCCATGCTGCAGATCGCCTTCCTGGTTCTGTTCTCGTTATGAAGTGGGTTTTGAGCTTCACCGGGCAAGACAGTAGGTGTTCTCCTCGATGATGGGACCCGATATGTCCTTTATCGCCCAATCGGCTTGTAACCTTCTCTGCTCGACACACCATCCCGATGTAGACCATCGTCTTCAAGTCCACGTCCAATTATTCTTCTCCATGGAACCCGGTTTGTATCGCGCATGCTCCACAGGTGCTTTGCTCGATTCTCCATCCCGATATAGATGGAAGAAATCGCGAAACTCCATCTTGTGGCTCCTCTTTGGACGTGAGCTGCTACAGTCTCCTTCCCAAGCTCGAAATCCTCGAAAAGTACCTGAAATACACCATACACATGCACATGTATGCAATCCTAAGCTAAATTCATGCCATGCTACTTCTAGATGCAAATGGAGTTAAAATGATAAGAAATGATGCAAGAACAAGGGAAAGTAGGTACAAAATGTAGCTTAAAACACTACAATATAGCAAGCTATCAACAACCCCACACTTAGTTTTTTCTTGCCCTCAAGCAAACAAAACTTCTAGTATGGTGATGAGGTTTTAAAATGGGAACACACATCTTTAAAATGCTAACAACAAATCAAAATGATGTCCATGTTCTAATCCTACAATGCAAGTGATGGAGCCATACTCTAAAAACTTAGCTACTCTCATCTCAAAGCAATAATGATCAAAAAGCTATCAACCTACACAAGCTCATCAAATACACATATAAGAGAAGACTCCCATCTACATGTAAGAGAAGACTCCCATCAGATGATTTATGCACGAGATGATAGCCAGTACGTAGACCACCGACAAGCATCCCATCTGAATGTGAGAAGACTCACATTGTAGTGCAACATCGAGCAAAATACCAATATTTTGTGCTCGATAAATACCACAGAGATGTTTTTTGCCGAGCAGTTCATCACTTCCATCGGAGGACATTACCAAAATGATGAACGAGGCTGCATCAGGATGTTACATCGAGCAAAACACCAATACATTTGCTCAATGCAGAGTGTCTGAACCAGTACAAGTATCTGGACGATGCCATGGACTGTCTACACGAAGAATCGTGTAAGCTGAAGTGTCTCCCCTACATCGAGCATAACATCTTCTGATTCTGCTCGATGCAAGATGTCCCAGAGGAGAAGCTGACGTGAACATGGAATCCCCAAGGAAGAGGATCATGATCTGCGAGTCACAGGACCCGACGTCCCCGATATGATACACACCGGGGTGTCACATTGGGTGTTTTTCTCGGTATGACCCGTGTAAAATATTTGTTCGAATTTTTATATGGGTAAATCGAGCAAAACCCTTTTGTGGACCTTGGTAGAGGTAAAAGAATCTTTCTTTCACCCCTCCTAGCAATTTTTGAATTTTAAATTACATATTCGTGCATTTTTATATTATTTATTTAGATTTTTTTATCTCTTGCCTTAAAACTAGCGTCTTATCTTCTCTCCACACATCCGTATTGGCCTGAACACCATCTCTCTTTCTGCAAAAACACATTTCTTATCCTTTTGCATTCTCTCATTTCATTGCTTTAAACTCTCATTTCTATGAGTTTAATCTTCGAAAGCTACGATAAACTGCATTAGAATGTCTGTTGAGATTGTTTTGCATGATTTTGATATGGTTTTGAATTGCATGTCACCATCGTTTCATCTTTCCTTGATTATTTATGGTTAAAATGTTTGGGAAATGCTCATTTGATTCTTAATTTGGCATATTGTTTAGATTTTGACTAAATCTAGGCATGTTATTGTCTTTCCAGTATATCCACCATTTAGATGCTTCATATTAGAGTAACAATGTTGAATCTAGTGCATGTTTGTAATTTGGAGGAGAGAAGATGACAATTTGTGCTGCATATGCTTAGATCTGGTTAAATCGCTGCTTGTTGCTTCTTGAATTTTAATTTTCATTGTGATCATCCTTTTGAGCTGAAAAAATTTGCTAAATTCACCTCTATTTGTTGCCATTCAGTGTGAATGTTTATAGACTTGTCTGTGCATGTGACAGCTTGCTATTTTAGACCATTTTAGGCTGTATTTTATGCATCTTTTCCTCTGTTTTTGCATTATAGTTTAGAATTTTAGCATCATTTGCATTAGAATCAACATAGCATGCATTTAGCATAGGATTGCATTCATTTTCATACATGTGCATGTTTGTGATGGTTTTCAGGTGTTTTTGGAGTTTCTTGTTGTTGGAAAGGAGATGGAAGCAGCTCATGATCAAAGAAGATATAAGAAATGGAGCTCTTACAATGTCTGGTCCATATAGAGTAAGCATATCGAGCAGAACACCCGTGGAGTATGCCTGAAGCAAGCAGCAGGACGAGAGGAAGAGGATCAGCACGAGGATTCCAAGCCGTTGGTCTGCATCGAGGACCATCATCGAGGAAGGAAGTCGATGCGCGCTGCACGGACAATATCAAGGTCGCATATCGAACAGAACATCGTCCGTACGACCTCGATGCAAGTTATTCGCGCATTGACCACTTTATTTTCTTTGACATTATCCCATTTTTAACTTTATATGCTTCTTTTGGCTCCTTACTATAAAAGGGAAGCCACAATACATTATCTTGATCCAAGTTTAGCTTTTTATCAAAAACTCTCTCTTCTCTAAACCTTATAGGGCGATTTGCCTTATGGATCTTAATCTTTAATAAAGTCTGCATTTTTATGGTTTTATCTTGTCTTTTAATCTTTGTTCTTCAACCTTGGTAGTTTAGATTTATCATCTTTGCATTTTAATCTCATCTAGTTATGTTTTACTCCAAACAAATGGGATTAAACATGATTAGTGAGTAGTTTTCTTTAGATTTAGGGTTTTAAGTTTATGAAGTGATGATTAGAGTATGATTAAGGGGTGATTAGGCTTACTTAACTATTCTCTGTTATCTTTTTCTCTTGCAAATTGGTTATTATTCATAAAGATTTCTCCTTTTGATTGAATATGGTATTGATTGATGCATATGGTTCACTAAATGGCTTGTTATCTCTTTTCTAAGCATGGTTCGCTTATTTGGCGTGATAGTTTGGCTTGGTCTTTGTTTTCTTTGTTCAGTGACACCAAAGTGATAGTTCACTATTGCTGGATGATTTGCTTAGGGCTAGATTGTGCTGGTTTTGAGATTCTTGCTTGATGGTTAGATAATATGCATTAAAAGATCTTGCATTTGCCTCATTCATATTCATTGCTTAGCTTTGTTTGGATGTTGCAGCTGTGTGTTTAAATCCATATTCTTAATTGGTGTTTAGCTAGCTAGGTCCTTATTGGTACACAAGATTGATAAGTTTATCTGAATTCTTGCTTGGGTGAGAGAATGATTGCTTGATTAGTACATCTCTTAGGCTAGAATAGTTCTGATCTTTATGCTCATGGTTAAAGGATACGTCATCACAAGTGGGTCTGACACTTCAATATTGTTGAATATGAACTGCTTATTGACGCGAAGTTGGTTCCTTTTAGATACCTTGTCTAGGATTACAACATTGAGAATTGCTTGCTTATGAATGCTTGATGTTTGCATTTGTTAGAAATCCCTATTTTCACTCCTGAAAGCCACTGTCCCACAATTGCTTAGAACCTGTGTTAGATCATCTTGCTTAGTTCTTGCTTTGGTAGTCATCTTGCTTAATTCTTGCTTAGTCATTGCTTTAAGTTTATTGTTTAATTCTGTTCACTTGCATTTAGTTTACGCTTTCTTTCCATTGCATTGTTAGGTTGTTAGACGTGTCCTTGTTCAATCAAAACCCCAACATTGCTTAGCTTATGACATTGTTTGCATCTCATCTTCCACAAATGAATTGATACCTGATCACTATTATACAACTGATTAGATTAGAGTTTAGACCGAAAAAGTCTTGCTTCAGCATGTTTGATTTTTGGGAAATAGTTTTCTGCACATTGCTCTAAGGGAAAAATATACTAATTTTTGCTTAAGCTTTTTGTTTTCAGGTACTATGTCAAGCACTAGAAGAGATGAGGAAATTTTGGACTTAAGTGCACATGCAAGAGACAGAGCGGAGGGTAAAATGCCAGTTGATGAAGGCGAATGGCTGAAACCACCAAACTTCCCGAGGTTGGTCTAACTCCCTGATAAACCACGACCTCTCCGTCTCTCTCAAACCGCACCCTTCCTTGGTGACAATCCAAGTGAGTTATATGCTTACCTAACCAGTCCATCCCTAAGATGACATCATATGACTTAACTCTATAGATCACTAGATCCTCTGGCATGTCCACTTCTCCAATCCACACTGAAACTTTCTTAACCGTTCCTACTGAAAACATCACTTGGCATCCAACCGTCTGTACTAACCCAAAGTCCTCTCTGGGTTCCTTTTGGAACTGACCCTTTCCGATCGTATCCGGATTAACAAAACAATGACTCGCTCCCGAGTCAAACAAAACATGGGTCTCAACCTCACCCATTAAGGTCCCTACTCATTCATTTCCTAGAATGCTAAGACTCTTTACTAACACACAACACGCAAAAGCAATTCACAGAAAACTCTATGTTCTACACGTACCAGTAATCGGATGAGAAGTGCTCGGTTCGTCAGCTGCTGCAGCATTTGTCATGTACACCCTTGGCATATTGGCCTGTCTCTTGGCCTGTAATGCAAGCGCCTCCCCTGCTCGCTTCCCTTGCGACACATCTTTCTCTGCCACTCCTGCCTTGGGACACTCACACTTGAAATGCCCTGATTCTCCATAACCGTAGAATACCCGAACCGCACTGTCACTGCCGGTAACACGAACCGCTCGCAGATCCTCCTCCGGACAGTCTCGTACCCGATGCTCTAAGCTCCCGCACCTGTGGCATCCACTACCACCACGTCTACACTCGCCAACGTGAGCATTGCCACACTTGCTGCACACGCTGCATCCCCGGTCCCTTCGCTCGGTAGACTCTTCCCGAATTTCTGGTTCTGACAACTAGACTGACCCGCCTTGGCCACGGCTGTCCCTGCCCCAGATGTCATGAAAGCAGCTTCCGCTCGTCCTGACTCCAACAATGCCGCCTTCTCAACTAGCTCAGCCACTGTCCTGAAGTCACGGACCACACATCCGTTCCTTAGATCAACTCGCAGTCCGCTCATGAACCTACAAATCAGCTTCTCCTCCCTTTCAAACTCATGAGACACATACTTCCTCAGCTGATTAAACTGAGTCTCAGACTGCCTCACTGTCAGCATCCCCTGACTAAGGTACAGAAACGCCTTCTCCAACTCATTGCTAGCTTCCTGCGGGTAAAACTTACTCCTGAACATTGCTGAAAATGTCTCATACGAATAACTCGCATTCACCAGCCTTCCAACAATTCCTTTCCACCACGTCTGTGCACCACCCTCCAAGTAGTACACGGCTATGTCCCTCTTGTAACCCTCAGGACATCGGATAGACTCAAAGTTTCGTTCCAGTCTCATCCTCTACTCATCCAACCGCACCATGTGATCCAAAACCTTGATGTAACTCGGAACCCTCTCCACTTGGCCCGCTTCGTCCACAACCACATCTGCATTAGCCCCACCAGGCTGAACTACTTGTGGTGCTGCTGCAACTGCCGGAGCAGGAGCCACATTCGCAGCAACCCCAACTGCTACACCCGCTGCACCCGCAACATTCCCTGCTACCAAATTCACAGCATCTGCAGCATTCCTTGCTGTATTCTCGACTGCCACTCTAGCCACCTCATTTGCAACCGCAGCTGCCTGTCTCTCGGCTTCCCATGCCCTCTCAGAAACATCACCGTTTACTGAGTTCACAGACATAGCAGCCTGTTGCCCCGCATCGTTTCTCGCAGCTCTTCTAGTATCAACTCTCTGCAAGTACAATCATGCCAGTTAGCCGAAGCTAACTCAATACGTGTTTCACAACCACAACCACAACACACAAAACCTTAAATCCCACACAAAAAACTACAGCAGTCACCAACATTCAGTCCTATAAGCGTTAAACGCTCTGATACCAACTTCTGGAAGCCCGACCCGGCTAACTAAACCGCAGTTGTGCCTTCACTACATCCTAACAGTCCAGTTCTACACTTAGCTAAATTATAAAAAAAATTATTTGCATTTATCAATACACAGCGGAATAAAGAACAACTTCATTTTCATTATAACTTGTACAAAATCACTTAAACAGATTCGGGGTTCAACATAAAACAAATCATCAGTTCACTAACGATTACATCATATCATCTAGCAACCTAAAACGGTCAACACCAAAGCCATAAGACCAAACACAAGTCTTAAAACATAAATCACCCAATCCCCGAACCATCCATGTTCATCACTGCCGCCGGTCTCGCTCCAGTTACTGCTTAGATCATGCACACTCAAAAAGAGAGGCATAAGTATTTGATAAATACTTAATGAGTACTGTTATCCCGTAACACCTTGGTCAGTACCATTCACGCATCCATACTATCGGATTCAACATCCCACACAATTAATTCATAATCAACATAACATATATCAAACGGCCATGATCATCTAACCTAACCGCCCAAGATAGTACATGATCCGGATTACCCCGGGGTTAGCTAGACATCATCTACGCCACGGTAAACACCTCACAATACCATAACATATAATCGCTTATCAGTTTCTAAACATACAACATGAAAACCACATAATCAAACATGCAAAACTTTCAACCATAGCAATCCAACGATCCTAGACACAACCCACAGTCACACACTCACCTTAGACAAGGTTGGAAACAGAATGGTCAGAAGAAATCCCAATGAAACTCGCGTGGAGACGAAGATATCCGATCACCCTAAAGATCTCTTGGCTACAGCTACGATCCGATCTCCTTATTCTCGGCTATCACTCGATCCGTTCACCTTTGTTCGTGCCAAACTCTGTTTACCCTAGGAAACCCCACAAAACACTTCTATTAGCTCGAGGTTATCATATGGAAACTCGACCCTAAGGGAAATATCTGATCACTTACCAGTTTATTTTGGCGATGGTCAGATCTGCACGGCAAACTTTCAATCTCTCTCGGCTATCCTCGGGATAAACTGACTTTTCTAGGGTTTTCTCTTGACTAAACTCTCTCTCTTGGCTTTATTTATCTCAAATAAACGCAACACCCCCAAGCCAAGTCTAAAAAACCCCTTATATACTCGCAAAATCCTAAGTAACTCGGACTAAACCGACGTTTCCGGGTTCTAGTAGGATTTATCCCAATCCGATTAGATTTTCTTGGCTATCGCCCATACCAAACTCTACCATCTGCGTGATAAACCAAGTTTTAGCCGACCAAGTCTTACGGCCCACAGCCCAGCCCAGTTTCCCACCGACTATTTCCTTATCTCTCGGATAAACCGCCTTTATCCGAGTGATTTCCCTTATATCCAATCATTTTGCATTTTTCACCTGGACAATCACAATTCCTCAGCTAATTTCCATTTTCCCTCAGAGATTTTCCCTTTTTTCGGACACAGTCCACTCTCACTCGGACTAACCCCATTTTCTCACAGACTGGACCATTTTCCCTCGGATATGGTCCATCCGGCTCGACTATCCAAGCCATCGATCGACTATTTCCTAGTCTTCACCTGACCATAGTCTGGATCTCCCAGTTCCCAGCCAATATCTGAACCTTGGCTCGATCATCCATTGGACAATGTCCTGTCCACCTCGATCGTTTCTAATTCCCTCGGATACGGATGCTACAGTTTCAGTAAGAGATGAGAGAATCAAGATTAGCATTTTAAACATTGTTCAGCCTTAACTTCATGCTGCATCAAACAATTAACCACCTAGACATTGAAATGAATCCTAAACACTTATCATTTTACAAGGAAAAATCATCATTGTGCCCTATGTAAAAACCTATATGCAAACACTAGAATCAATCCTAAACAAATGATATGCAACTATATGCTTTCTTTTTGGTTTGCAAAACATGCAAAGATTTTTCAAAATTTTCAAAATTTTTTTTGTATTTTTCTATTCACTTAGATGTATGCATGAAATGTATATGACTCAAAGATAAAAGAAAAGAAAAACTAAGAAAAGAACACACAAAATCAAACCCCAAATCTCTCCCCCACACATTAATTACACAATCCTTTGTGTAATAAAAGAGTGAAGGAGAGAAGCAACAGAAATATATTACAAGAACTAAACAAAAAAAATGCAATGGTATTTACAAGGGAGGAGTTTTTGGTACCTTAGAAGGTGGTGTGAGAGTAATGGGATGCGCCTGAAATTTCCTCCATGATGTCTGATATGCTCAAATTAAACCTTAGAGCTACTCTCTCAAATTAAGAGATCACTGTAGTACTTAGAGATCGAATCCACAAAGACTTAAGGCTATCACTAAACAGATTTTAGATTCAAATAAAGCTAAGCAATCGATGATGAAATGAATTTAAAATAACAACGAAAGCAATGATGTCAAAAGCAGATTTGTAGGTTCTTAGAATCAATAAAGACAAGACGCTAGGCAATGGGAAATTCGCAGGTTGATATAAATCACAGATTACAGATGGAAAGAAATATTTATTATAACCGTTCTATAACTCGAAACACTAATGTAGAACCAATCAACTTCCGTCGCAGAGATTAACTATGATCAGATTCTAGAATTCCAAATTCTTTTGCAAATTCTAACAACCTAAACATGCATTATAGATCATGTTCGATATGTTCACAAAATCACTAATCCAAATCCCTTTGCAACTAGTTATTTTGCTCATCTAGGATAGTTCTGGTGATTAACAATGTTTCCACATCTATTAAACAACCTAAGATCTGATTTCTAGGTGATCAATCTTAAAACCAGTGTTAAAGCAATATAGATGAAGATCCAAATGATTTATCCCTCCAGTTTTGTAGTCTTAACAATTCATTATCAACCTTTGAATAACCCAAAACCTAACTAGCAAATTACTCATACATAGCAAGTGAAACACAAATCATGACTGAATAAAATTGCATTAAGAAAATAGAGTAAAAGAGGAAGGGGTTCGAAGTTCTTCTCTACAGAGTATGGATTTGTCTCCCCAAAAGCTCTCAAACTAATCTCTCTCTTAGTCTCAATGATAATCAGAATGTCTGCGTAACAATGGCTTAGAAAACCTAAATACAAGTCTAAACACGAACTGGGGAAAAAGTGCAAATAGTGGGAAACTTCTGGGCCAAGTTGCATTTTCTTCCAATGAGTTTTTATGCTTCTTCGCGACCACGACCGGTGTCGATCGACACCAAGTAGTGGGTGTCGATCGACACCCTGCTCCTTAATGCCCTCCGACTTGGTCCTTTCAGCATCAACTTCAGTATAGCTCCAAAAGGTTCCAAAATCCACAATTATGCTCCATGTGTACCTAGACCTGCAAAGACTCTATAGGATTTGAAAAATACCAAAAAGACTCTATAAACAAGACTTATATCATGGTCAAAAACTAGCAAAAATCATGATATATCAATGTCAATGTTGTGGCTAAGGATTGGCCTCTCCCTCCTTGTGTGTCTCCTCCTCGTTGGCACTTCTTGACAAGATGCTCTTGGTGGCACCCAAGCTCACACTTCCTCATATCCAGCAAAGAAGCGCCTTTGAGTAGGAGCTCTAGCCACTCTTTGGCTTTCAGTTTCTTCCTCTTGTGGAGGAGAAGAAGTAGAGGCTCCTCTAGACGTGCACTTGAGGTCCTTGATTTGAGCATTCATGCTCTTCATCCCCTTCACCAACTTCTTGATGATTTTTTCTTGCCATTTATTCCATCTTTGCAAGAGGTTGATGTGCTCATGGGGTTTCTTCAAAGGATCACTTTTGTGTGTGAGATCATGGGGCTGGAAGTGGTACTCCTCACTGTTTTAGCTTGGAGCATCTGATTCTTCTTCTTCCTGAATTCCTTCTCCCATTTGCCCTCCTTCAAAAGCTACAAGTGGATAGTCTCCTTGAGGAAGATGATTGTTGGCGACTTGGTAAGGGTGAGATGTTGGAGCGCCTTCTTGGTAGAGCAAAGCTGTCTGGGTTGGAGAAGGATGTGAGATGCGGATTGGGGAGTAGAAGCTTTGCAGCTGATCCATCTTCTTGGATGAAATTGTAGATGAACTTGTCACCCACATTCTCTCCAAGGAACCTTTCTTTCGCCAGGTATGGAAAGTTTAGATACTCCACCTTAACTGTTTCTGGTCCACACTGAACTCATGCAGCCTCCATCAATGCAGTAATAAGGCCTGCACCATAGAGCTTTGGCGCCTTGTCATCATTGGTTGATAGTCAATGTTTGATGATCA
Source organism: Thlaspi arvense (assembly GCA_911865555.2). Taxonomy (NCBI): domain Eukaryota; kingdom Viridiplantae; phylum Streptophyta; class Magnoliopsida; order Brassicales; family Brassicaceae; genus Thlaspi; species Thlaspi arvense. Next base: position 14,904,931 of record OU466861.1, read on the forward strand.
AAAGTTGCTGCATGAAGATGGTGACCATTCCAATCGTCCCATATGTTCCTTTGAGCTCTACTCCTTACCTTGTGTAGTCAAGGATGTTGTTCAAACTCTGATCAATAAGCTCCCATTGTTCATCCTCAACAGCGCCACTTTCTTTCCTTGCAAAGTTAGTATGCGCCAACACCTTGTGCACATATCTGATTGCTGGATGTTTTTATGAAAGAATCCTTGCTTCTTCCTGCATTATAAGCGCCTTTAGCCACATACTCCAAATGGCTGTTCATCTCCTCTTTGCCAATTCTCAGATTTTGTCCTCTAGAGCTGCCATATGAGAAACCAAAGGCGTCTTCTATTGCTGAGAAAGACAACCTATAACTGCACTTTGAAACTCTGAAGGTGATGAAGCCATCACTATCTTCTTCTGGTGTCTCTTCTCCAGGTTCCTAGAAGGTGACTTAAAAGGTGGCAAAGAATTGAAGCACCTGGTCTTTGTTGGTTGAGCAAGGGGTTCCCACCAGCCTTGTGAGCGCCATAGTCTCTAACATAGAAGATTAATCCTTAAGGATTCCCAAGGCCTTCATAGCTTGTTATACAGCTGCCTTTGAGCTGGAGTGGTGCCCTTCTTCTTTTGAGTAGCTTGCTCACTAGTGCCAACATTAGCTTTCTTTTTGCCTACAGCCTTAGCGCTTGGACTCCCCACTTCATTAGCTTTGCCCTTTGCTTTCTCTTGCTTCATAACTTCCTTGTTCGCTCCACTTCTTCTTGTTCTTCCCATGGTACCTTAAAGAGAATTCTCAAAAGAGAATGAGAACCATGGTTTGAACAAAAGACAAAGCTTAATGTTGCTAAAGTCAAAAAGGAGGGGTTTATTTACTTAAAAGTAAACCTCTATCAGTTGTGAAGCAACTAAATAAGCAATGCATGCAAAGGATTCTTTAGACAAAAATTATCTAGAAATTTAAAAACATGAATCCTAGCATGGTGAAGCTAAACAAGTGGATTAAAATGCTAATGCAGAGCAAAATACATGAATTTGACAAGCAAGTAACTATTAATCTAAGTGCTTCAAAAGTCAAAAACAGCTATTCCCCATGCAAAAAAACTAACTAACTAAGAAGCAATAATTATAAATCAAGCATGCAACCACTTAACAAAACAAAGTTCTTAAGTGAATAAAACAAATTGTAAACATGTAAAAAGCTAAGAGACGTTACCCGAAGTGGGTTGGCTCTCTTAGGAACTTAAGAAACTAAAGAGTTCAAAATTTTGTGGTTGTAAACTAGAAAAATGAAAGTGAGAAAGAGAAAGGGTGAGGTTAGTTTATATAGAGGGCTGGGGAATCTTTTTGTGGGGAGCAAGGGGACAAGGACTGCCTAAGAGAGATCTCAGTCATGCTTGGGAAGGGGAAGGATTCAAATATAAAATCTTTGATCTAGTTTGACCAAGGAGGGAAAAATTTGAATTGAAGGACGCTTACCTCGGGTGCAATATCGACCTCTTAAGTCGATATTCTGATCGATATTGATCATATCAACTTGGTTTGGTCGATATGCATGCCGATATAGGATGTATGGGCTGATGTATCGACCAATATGCATGTCGTTATTGCACTAAACCTCATGTATCGACTTCCAGTATCTCGATACATAATCCGATGATGACCCTAGCTGTCCAATATCGAGCTAGGCAGCTAGATATGTAGCTCGGTATGATCATGCAATATTGCATATTGGACTAGTATATGGATAGCATGATCAATACACCTTGACTTAGGCTGAATAGCATGTTTTCATTTGTCTGTCAAGGTGTATTGACATGGGACATCGATATGCACCTCGATATGCCTTAACAAGGGCGATCTTTTCATCCTCTCACTTAAGGCATATTGATGTGCCATGTCGATATGTTGATCGATATGCACCCTTTTATGTTGTATCGACCTGGCATCTCGATACATATGCTCGATATGGTTGCCATTTAAGACATATCGAAGTGTATGGACCTCGATACATTGCCTTTGAAGGCGTATCGGTTTGCCTTACCCAGGTATGCTGATCAATACAAAATCCTCTCATGCGTATCGATCAATATCATCCCGGTACACACGTCGATACTAGTCCAGCACCTTAGTATCGAGCAAGATATTCTCAATACACTACTCGATATGAACTGTATCGACGTGATCTGGCCGATATGCTGGTCGATATTGACCCTTCTTCGCCTTCTTCCTTCTTCCAAGCTTGGTTCCACTTCACTCAGCTTGAACCCGGTTACTAGGGACACTCAAAAACACCCACATAAACATAAAAAACATAAAATGCAAAACTATGTACAAGGATACTGCCTCCCGAGTGAGCTTGTTTAAAGTCACTTATCTTGACTTTCCTCAGCTCCTTAGTTGTGGTAAGAATTTTACTTCCTCTGACTCTATTGGTGACTCAATCAATTATCAGCACTGCAAATGTCTTAGAACTTCCCTCCGCTTCATCTTGTAGCAAATTTCACCACCCTTAGAGCCAAATGGTCTCATAACCACTCCATCTTCTATATGACCCAACAATATTTCATTCACAGCATCAAAACTACCCACTTCGAGGACCTCCACTTCAGTGGTATCAGTGAACAACTGGGACAGAGAGCTTCCATCAAAGCTTGCTCCTACATAGCCATCAAACTCAGGCCAATGCTCACCAACTTTCTTCAACTTCATAACTTCCATTGAGAATGCTTGCTCATCATCTAGCTTGTTCCCTTTGGAGTCAAACTTCAGAACTTTCTCCTTGGTTTGTCTCGGCTCTGTTGTGCATTCATTTGCATCAAAAACAGTTCCAGCTGAAACTAAGAATGGTCTCCCTAAGATGATGGAATTCTTGATCTTTCCCTCAACATCTAAGACCAGAAAGTCTGTTGGGATAATCACTCCTTCAATCATCATAGGTATATCTTTATGGACTCCTAGAGGTACCTTTACTGTGCCATCTGCTATGGTCAAAGGCACATTGCTCTGTTAGAATGATGTGTAGCCCAGCGCTATAGCTGTAGTGGAGGGCAGCAAGTTGATGCTTGCACCTAGGTCACAAAGACAACTCCTGAACATCTTCTCTTTGAGTTCACATGCGAGAGTAAAGCATCTAGGATCTTCAAGCTTCTTGATGTTGAATACCTCAGTCTTGGCAATGGCTTCTTTCAGCTCTTTCCTAAAATCTAAACCGCTAAGCTTCATCTGGTTGGCATAGAGAGTGGTGTACTTGTCCACAAGCTGTTTCTTAAACCTTCCAGAAAAAGGGAGAGCTTGTTTGTAAGGAGAAAGATCATAGATTCCAGTTTCTTACTCGGCTTGAACCTTTGCAAGTGGCCTACTCTTCTCCTCTTCCTCAGTGGCTGCTGCTTCAAGAGACTCTTCCTTTGTATCCTCTTTGTTGGCGTCAGCTGCCAAAAACTCCTCTCCCCCACTCTGTATTTCAATGTCCTCATTGAGCAATGAAAGGAAATCTTCAATGACAGCTTCCTCTTCAGCTAAGAGAGTCTCTTCTTTAGTAGCTATGGCATTGTAAAACTCCTTAGGAATAGCTTCTAGTTTTCCAGGAAGGTTGCTTTAAGTTTTAAGGCCTGCAGTGCCCTTGTTGTTCTCAAGTGTCTTCACTCTTGCAGCTAACCCATCAAACATGTTAGAAATCTCCACATGGAATGAGTCCATCCTGTTATAAACCTCAACAAACTTCTTTGTGATCTCCATTGTAGCTTGTTGGCCTTGAAGGAGTTATTTCAGCAACCCTTTCATCTCAACATCAATGATGTTAGAAGAGCTGGCTTCACCTTGTGATAAACCAGGAGGGGCGAACTGCTTTGGCTGGAAGTTTCCATGGATATTTTTCCTTGGAGCATAGCCTTGGTTGAAAGGTAAAAGGGTCTTTGTTGGTTACCTTGAAATTGTTGTGGAGGATAAACCTGATCTTAGGGATTAGCAACATTGTTGCTTCTGTAAAAGAGGTTGGGGTTAGGTCTGAAGTTGCCATAATTGTTGTTGTAGCCTCCCTGATTGCCCACATAGTTCATCTTTTCCACTTGAACTTGTTCCTCACTTGGCATCTCAATCATTTCACCAACAAAATTCAGCTCCGTGTGCTGCACCTGAAGCAACTTGTCAAACCCTGAGTTTAGCTCCTTCAGCTCTCTTCTTGTGGACTGTAACTCCTTCTTTGTATGGCCTTCTTCTTCTCTTTGAGTTCCGTCAAAATCTTCATTGTAATTGTCACCACTCTGAGCTAAGTATTCAACAAGCGCTACACTTTCATCCACATCCTTAGAGAGGAAGTTCACATTATTTGCAATATCAAGTTGCAACCTGGTCTTGGGGAGAGCGCATATGTATAGTGTAGACAGCAATGATCAAGTTTAGAACCCATGATGTGGGCACTGAAGATTAAAGCCTTTTAATCTTTCCCATGCTTCTTCAAAGAACTCATTGCTTCTTTGGGAGAACCCAGAAATTTCATTTCTGGTTCTCGCAGTCGTAGATTGCTGAGGAACTTTGAGAGGAGTGTTTTTTAAACTGATCCCAGCTGGTAATACTCCACTGAGGCAAGTTCTTTTCCCACTGGTGAGCCTTAACATCTAAATAGAATGGGAAGAGCCTCAACTTAAAGCTGTCTTCACTAACACCATTGATCATAGTGAGAGAGCACAATCTGTCAAAGTTGTCTGCAAGGTCCAAGGGATCCTCCAAAGGCAAGCCGTGGAACTTACTGTTCTGAACCGTAGAGATCAAGCCAGACTTGATTTTAAAGTTGTTGTTCTGCACTGGTGGGGGGATCATACATGTCCTGTTGTTATAGGCGTTAGGAGCATCACCAGCACCGATGGGTCTCATAGGGCGTGCAGCATGTGCTGGTCCTCACTCACCTTGCTCACCTTGGACTCCTTGCTGACCTTGAACAACAGCAACTCCCTGAATACCTTGTTCTCCTGGTGGTCCCTGAAATCGCTGATCATCAATACCTGCTCCATGTTGAGCTGATGAAACCTTTGCAGTCTCTCTCTTTCCCTTGCTGTTCTTAATGCTCCCTCCACCTGCAGAATGTTGTGTTGATAATCCATCAGGTTTTGATTGCTTCTCGACCTCAACTTAATACACCTATAAGAGGAAGAGAAAACTTGCAAATCAGTAAAAAACAGAAAACAACTGCTTAATCTCAAGCAATCCACAAATCCTAATGCTTAAACTAAACTCATATGGCAATAACGCCAATTTGATAACAGGATTTTTATGCTATTCAAATCCTAACACACTCATGTCATTGTAGTATGAAAGGTGTCAACCCATTGGAGTTCATAAGACACTAAGTCAAGCCAAATTCAAGAAAGCAGTTGTGATAAAACAAAACAAAACTAAGCGGCACAGATTTAAAGCACGAAATTCAAATAGATTAAAGAAGCATCTAAGATGGGGGGTTATTGACTAAGAGCGGATTAGAACTAAACTAGTGATGCTTTAAAACCATTCAAACAGTGCTATCTTCAAAGCATAAGATTAACATTTATAACTAGCTCAATTCTTTAATACTAATCACTTTGCTAACCACATATTCAAGAAAAATTCCTTTACTAAAACATATGATCAGCAAGCATTTAAAACAGACAAATTCCTTTACCAAAATGCACCTTAGACATCTAGTCCCTTAGGCTAAGTAAACAAATCCTCTAGTGGACTCATTGCAGCATTTCAGCAAACATTTATCATGCATAAGAGAAAGCCAAGATACAAACAAGTCTGGCCAAGACTAATCTAGTGTTAAATATATCTAATAGAGAGAAGACAAGCATTTTAAGCCTAAGACATCACTAATCTAATCCTAAAACCCTTCTAATCTATCCTATCTTAAATCCTAAATAAGACTATTCACTAGCCATAATCAAGACCACATATTCTAAAGAGAAATAATGGTTAAGCATGATTAGAAAGCAAAATAAACAAGAATAGATTAAAGACAAGTGCAGAAATTCACTTAATCAAACTAGTTCTTACAAAGCAAAGCTGAAAAACGAAAGGTTTTTAATGCAAGAACAAAAGAAAAATAATAAGATCTAAGTTGCCAAACCATTTTAGGACATTAGTATTTATAGGGGAGCTTAGAAACCCCTAATAAACCAAGAACAAACCGAAAATATGCAGACTCAGATGGACCATATCGACCTCTCACATCGATACAATCGCCATTTAGTTAAGGCACACAAAGCAGATTCATGTCAACACAACACCTCCGTATTATCCTGTCTTTGGCGTATCGATCTGGGACGTCGATACACTGCTCGGTACAGCTTCATCATAGAGCACCGAGGTCCTCCTTAGACGATATACTGCTTCTGTACATCATGCTCTTGCTGTATCGATATTGAGTCATCGATATTCACCTCGGCATGCTCCATATCGATCCGATCTCATCGATATCATCATCGATATTGGTTCATCCGACCTTGTCCTTCTCCTTGCTCAATGCCCAGCTCACATCCATTGCACCACTTGGTATCCAAACTCCTTCTAGTACCTGAATAAAACTCCAAACATATGCAAAATGTAATGTAACTCCCAAAACTACACTAACTCCTAAATGTATGCAAATAGGACAAGAAGAAGCAAAATACGCATGCTAAGAGACTAAAACTAGGGATGAATGCATGATAAGATGGTATAAATAATGGAGATATCACTTAACCTTTTGGGAAGTGGCTTGAGGTCTAGTGTAGGAGCCTTTAATTTGCTCCAATTAGCATCCTCATTGTCCTGGCCTGACTTAGCATCCTTGGTCTCACTAGTCTTTTGATCCACTGAGCTAACCACTTCTGTTCTTAGCTGGATGAATGGCTCATGGTGTGTGTCTAACTTGTGCTCTTTGAACAGCTGCGCATACTCTGTAGTTGCTTCATGCAAGTACCCATATTCTCCTGATTCCTTAGTCAACACCACACTCAAATGATCTTTCGTGTTCAACTCCTCAAAAAATTCATGATTCAGCACATCTACAGCATCCACCTTGAACATTTGTCCTCCTATTGTTAGCTTCTTCATGACTTTATCAATGTCATACTTGAGAACCATATCTTTACCGAAATGCAGCTCTATCTTGCCTCCCTTGACATCTATAACTGCTCCAGCCGTGGCTAGGAAAGGTCTGCCAAGTATCAAAGGATCTTTTAGTTCAGCATCAAGCTCAGTCACAACAAAATCTGTTCGCACTTCAACACTTGCAACTCGGACAACAAGGTTTTCAAGCAATCCAACTGGATGTCTAACAGAATGATCAGCTAGTATAAAAGATATCCTGGATGGTCTGAAGCTTGTGAATCCTAAGCGCTTTGCAGTAGAAAGGGGCATAAGACTCACGCTTGCTCCTAGATCACACAAGCAATTGTTGAATGTGAGAGGTCCTCTGGAGCATGGTAAATTGAAGCTTCTAGGGTCTCCTTGCTTCTTTGATGGAGGAAATTGCTGTATGATAGCACTAACTTCATGAGTAAGAACAACCATTCCATCCATCTCTTGTTGTCTTTCAGCAACCGCATCCTTAAAGAACTTTTGATACTGAGGTACGAGCAAAAAGCATCAAGTAAAGGCACAGCCAACTCCACTTCTTTCATTTGCTTGTAAAAGAGCGGCTTGTACTTCTCCACAATATGTTTCTTAAATCTTCCAAGAAAAGAAAGTGGTGGCTTGTAAGGAGGTGGAACAAAGATAGGTTCTTTCCTTATACGCGGTGGAACTTCCCTCTGAACTTCCTCAACTACTTGCTTACCTTTTCTTACACGCTCTGCCTCAGCTCACCTCTCTATCTCTGCTTCAGTTTCTACTTCTTCATGTTGAGTCTCAAGAGACACCCCCTCACTTGGTTTCTCAATGTCCTCATGGAGGTGTTTGGGTGCAGCCGGTTCCTGTAACTTTATACCACTCCTAGTAGTCACGGCTTGTATAGCTGGTGTCGGTTGTTGTTGAACTGTAGTGAATGAAACCTGGTTAGCTTTAAGCATAGCAAGCTCTTCACTAACTTTCTCAAATTGCACTAGTAGATTAGCATACATCTCCATATATTCCTTGTATGAGCGGCAAGTAGCTTTTCAAGCAGCTTAGCTGTGTCTTAATCAGGTGTAGATGATGTTGTAGTTGAAGGACTAGGGCCATCTTTAGTCGGTGAAGGAGATGGCCTGATGGTGTTGTTGATATTCTGTTGCATACATGCTCTCTTGTAGATCTTCATAGGAAGGTGTAAGGTTATCGTGTTGTTGAATGGGAAACCGTCTTCTACACATGTACCCAGGAAATGTCCATTGCTGGCTGTGTCTAGGTTTTCAATGAGCTGCAAACCGTCTTCTACACTTGTACCCAAGAAATGTCCATTGCTGGCTGTGTCTAGCAACATCTTTAACCGTGACAATACCCCTCTATTGAGCAATGACTCTGTTGAGAAATCATGATGAGGGCAAAGCAATGTATAACCTTGAAATCTTTCCGCTGCTGAACAGAATAGTTCATCTGGTGATTATGTGAAACCTGATTTGTTTTGCCTTAGTGTAGTTGTCCTGGTAGAAGAGTAAAACTTTGCAAGAAACACACTTTTGCAATCAACCCAAGAACATATTGATCCACAAGCCAGAGCTCTTTCACATATGTGTGCACGATCACCAAGAGAGAAAAGGAAATAACCTCCGTTTGATGCCATCTTATGTCACACTGCTGATCCTTTGTAAGCTGCAAATTATCTCAAAACTGTCTAAATGATCGTGCGGATCCACCATAGGTGTGCTATTGCTGAGGATGGCTTGTACCATTACAATCACACTACTTTTGATCTAAAAGTGTTGCTCTTGAGATGGTGGAGGGAGTATACCTCTGCACCTAGTATGAAGGTAAGGAACATCATGAGAACCAATGTGTTGTGCTCTTCTAGCAATCTGAGGCACTGACCAATGTACCCTCTGAACCGGAGCTTCATCCTATTTGAACTGAGCTTGATGAGCAGGTTCATGGTGGTTTGGATTAGCCATGGTACCTGAGAAAGCAGAGCAAGAAAGTTAAAGTTATTAGTAATGTAATAAGTTGTTAAGTCTAAGCAAGAACATAAACTCAATCATCTAAGCAATCCTAGAATGGCAACTGGCGCCAAATTGAAGAAGGACTTTTTGCAAGTCTAAACTTAATTCCTCTTCTAGTCAGATGTAGTATAGATGAGGTTTATCAATCCTTTGTGGGGATAGTGTAACAGAGATGCAGAAGTTGTTTAGCTAAGTCTAAAGGGGGGTTATGAAGGGGCTCACACTCAACAATCAAGCAAGTGCAAACAAGTAACTAAGAAACCAAACCACAAACACTAAAAGATTTTGAATAATCAAGCAAAGAGCAATAATGACGAAGCGAAACAAAGCAAAAACAGAGTGAAAGCAAAAACTTTAAAGATTAAAAGATGGTTCAAGGCTACAACAATGATGATAGGGTAATCTATTGTTTATGATTAAGGTGATTAAAACAAGCAGTTCTAAACACTCAACCTTAGGTATGGAAACACTATTATAGATATCAATCCCTTTGACTCAATGCATTTTAAACTAACTTTTGATGGTGTATTTATAAAGAGAAAGCATTAATCACAAGTTCCCTATAACCAAAATTTCTTAGGCTAGTTCTACTAATCTCTAGATCAATGGTTGAGACTTCTACTCACACTTTCGATGCATAACAGAAATCTAAGAAAAGTTCCACCATTGTGGTCAAAAGATTTAAACATATTCATGCAAGAGGTAAGATGCAAAGAGATATGACCAACCAAGCATCATTTTGATGCAGTGAAAGCTTTTGGTATTCTATCAAACACATTGAGTGCACATGAAATGCTAACATTTTCTTATCCTTGAAAAGGAACATAGATATTAAGCACAGTCACACAAGAAAGGGAATGAGAAGATCTAAGTTCTAAACACATTAATCAATCACAAGAATCACCTCATCTGCCTTAACTTAAATCAGAATGAAACTACTCACTAACCATAACTAAAACCATGAAAATAACGGGTGAAGAAAGATAAACATGAATAAGAACTAGCAAGAATAGATATATGTAAAGAAAATGCAAGATTTCATAAAACTGATGATATTTGTTTGACAAATCCCAAAACTCTCTCTCTCTCTTATTCTTCACAAGCTCGAAAATATGGATTAGAAACAAGATAAGTCCTAAAAAAATAAACAAAAGCTTAAATAAATGAAACGATAAGGTTTTGGGCAAAAGTGAAAAACGTTGGTCAAAAGCGCGGAATTGACGCACGGGCAGTACGGACAGATGTTGATGAGGACATCTCAACTGAACCTGACTTAACCGAACCTGACATGCAAGAAGTGGATATACCGGTTCCAAACAAGGGCGTTATCACAAGACAACGGGCTCGTGCGCTTCAAGACATGTATAACCAAGCTATTTTACAAGCCATGTCCGAGTCTAATCAAGAAAGCCCATCAAAAGCTGCATGGAACATTACAAGGGATATCTTAGAAGCTGTGGATCCAAAAAAGATACAAGAAAGCTGGCCCTTAATATCAAACAAAGCCCACGCCAATATCTTTGTTATCTCTACTCTTGAGAAGTACACTTAGAAATCAAGGATCACGGTCAAAGAGAGTCTACATTACACTTATTCACGCCCAAACCAAGGAAGGTAAGTCTTTGTTTCGATTAATTCATATTATTACTATTGATTAACCTTTTATGTTTTCCCCTTGTGATTGATTTCTAGCGAGCCAATGATTTATTTTCTTTTAATTAGTTAAGGCGTTGTTAGCCAATAATTTCGCATTTTTATTCCAATAGTAATGCTTTTCAATAAGTGTAATTTGCTTGAAGTCCCCTAGAAGGTCAAAGCTGTTCGGACCACCATATAAGGTCCCCTCTTACAGCCATGTATCATGACCTTGATATCAATAAAGAACCGAATTTTCTTCACAAAGTTTATATTCAAAACTTGTGTTCTTCTTCTTTACTTTTGTTGAGACCAGTACCTCCAAAACTAAAGAGAAAAACCATGTTGTATCAAAGGCCCTTTTATAGCCTTTGTGGTACACTTCAATCCATCCGGCCAGCCCATCTGGTCAGTCTATCCCCCGGTCAGACCGTCGGAGTTCCTCTACCTCTCGACCAAAAGTCATCGTCTCTTCATACCATACCACCGTACCATCACGTCTTCACGCCATCGTACCACTCCCGTCCCGCATTACGACACCATCGTCACGGCATCATACCAGCCGTACCACCATACCATCCCATCGTCACGTCATCGCACCACCCGTCCCACTCGTACCGCCCCAACATCCCATCACATACAAATCATCACACTCTCGTCCCGTCCCAAACCTTGATCCGTAGCCTGAGTTCCTCGGCTGTTTGGTCAAGTCCTCATCCCCTTACCTTAACCACTCGGTGCTTGTATCATTTTTGGTATCAGAGCTGAAGTTCTTTTCAGCCCCAGGTTATATCTTTCCATCCTATCATCTTTTTTTTTTTTTTTGCGTTTTCAATCTTGTTATCAACTATTATAAAAAAAAAAAATCAAGCTATTTATCAAACTTTACATTTTCTTTTCATTCGTGATTGCACCATTGTCAAAAAAAATAATAATTTATCTTTCAAACTTTGTTGCATAATCATTTACAAAAAAAAAAGAAAATCTTTTCATTCATTCCGGTTTTCTCAAAATAAGTTTTGATCTCCTTTAATTGTTTTATCTTTCTTGTTTCATTCACAAAAGTCAAAAAAATTAGGATCAAAATTTTAGCAATTTTATCTTCATTGTAGTTTCCATTTCTGTTATATATTATCATCATCTCATTTTGTTTAGTTGATACGAATTTGATCCCATAATAGTTGTCAATAAATCGCATCTTTTCAATCATCTACATTAAAACCATTCTTGTTTTTGGTTTAAGGTACTTGATCAGAAAGCATGAGAGAAGAATTAAGTAGCACTCAAGACCCTACCACCCTTATGATGAACATTATGAGAGAAGAATTCCAAGCCTTAGATAAGAGATAGGGGAACGTCTTACCAGTGTGGAACAAGCCCCACGAGCTACTTCGCAGCCGGTTAGAAACGTTGGAGGCCTCGGTATCAACAACTTCCTTAGAGCTACACCACCAAATAGAGCTAATCCAAGGCGCAATGGCATCCACATTAATGAGCCCGTTGATGGAGACCCGAGACATAATGGTGATTCTCAAGATGACGAAGAAGAGCCACCTCCCCGATACAACCATGGATGAAGACGGCGAACACCAAGAGATGACTATGGCGATGAGGCAGAGGAAGAATACCAACCTAACCAAAGACCAAGTCATAACAACATCAAGCTTACTGCACCAAGCTTTGCTGGAAAGGTGGAACCGGAGGCTTATCTTGAGTGGGAAAAGAGGATGGAACATATCTTTGATTATTATGATCACCCCAACCACAAGAGAATAGCCTTAGCTGTTGCTCAACTTACTGACAATACCCTCATATGGTGGGACAGAACCGTAGTTGACCGGAGGCGAAACCGTCAAAGTGCCATCGACTCATGGCTAGACATGAAAGACATCATGCGCCAAAGGTATATTTCTCCCCATTTCAATAGAGACTTACAGCGCAAGTTTCGTGCTCTTAAACAGGGAACTAGGTCAGTAGAAGAATATTATGAAGAGTTTGAGGGCTTGAGGAATTGCTTGGAGCTACATGATGATGAGGAAGCCTTGATGGCACAATTCATATATGGGCTACAAGAACGTATCAGCCGTAAAGTAGAGAGACAAGTCTACCAAGATTTCAAAGATCTCTTCCACCTAGCTAAACAAGTGGAGCAACACATCAAACGAAAGACCAGTACAATTCGGAACAAACCTCAAACGCCGTGGAACCCCAACGCTAACAAACCACTAGACAAAGGAAAAGGGATCGAGATAGATTCGCGTTACAAAGGGAAAGGCTCAGAAACCACCAAAGACAACCGCCCCAAGACGAGGCAGAAGCTGAGGGAGTGCCTGAATCCATGTGTCATGCTCTTAACGGAGACCGGTGAATATGAGTCTCAAGACGAGGCAGAAGCTGAGCCACTATATGAATTCAGAGATATTGAGTATCCTGACTCAGGAGAGCTCCTTGTTACACGACGTATACTTGGCACAATGGTGGAACCAGCCGATTTGATGCAAGAGAAAACATATTCCACATACGCTGTACCGTACAAGGCAAGGTATGTAACCTAATCATTGATGGTGGGTCTTGCACTAACGTGGCAAGCACTCCTATGGTTGATAAACTTCACCTTGAGAGAACTAAACACCCACGGCCCTATAGGCTAAGGTGGCTCGATGACAAGGTTGAATTAAAAATATATGAGCAAGTTTTTATACCATTCAGCATAGGAAAATATCAAGATAGTGTTGTTTGTGATATAGTTCCCATGCAAGCCGGCCATATACTATTAGGTAGGCCATGGCAATTTGATAAAGAGACTAAGCATGATGGCAGAACTTATTTTTGTACATTTATGCATGATAAAAGAAAGATTAGCTTAGCACCTTTATCACCATCTCAAGTGCATGATTTACAAGTGCAAATGGCTAAAGAAAAAGAAATTAGTTCTAAGTCTAATTTTCTTATTCAGCCTAGCCATGTTAGAAAGGCTATAGCTTCTAAACACACAATGCTACTAATGATCTTTAAGGAGGCTTTGGCGCAGGTTATGGAGCAACCGAGTTACCACCCGAGATCATTAAGTTGCTTGACACCTTTAAAGATGTGTTTCCAGAAGAGAAGCCTGGAGGGTTACCACCTCTACGAGGGATTGAACACTAGATAGACTTCGTTCCCGGTGCTGCTTTACCCGACAAGCCAGCTTACCGTATGAGCCAGGAGGAGTCTAAAGAGCTTGAGAAGCAAGTCCAAGAGTTACTAGACAAGGGCTACGTGAGGGAGAGCCTTAGCCTATGTGATGTACCAGTCTTACTCGTACCAAAGAAGGACTGTTCCTGGAGGATGTGCGTTGATTGTAGAGCCATCAACAACATCACCATCAAATGCCGCCATCCCATACCAAGGTTACATGATATGCTTGATGAGCTTAGTGGTTCTGTTTTGTTCTCTAAAATAGATTTAAAGAGCAGATACCACCAAGTGAGGATGAAAGAAGGAGATGAATGGAAAACAGCCTTCAAAACCAAGCAAGGACTATATGAATGGATGGTGATGCCGTTTGGACTCACCAATGCTCCTAGTACTTTCATGCGCCTCATGAATCAAATGCTTAGAGCATACATCAGTAAGTTTGTTGTTGTATACTTTGATGATATTTTAATTTACAGCAAAAAATTATCTGAACATATGACATATCTTGAACTTGTTTTAAAGACTCTTAGACAAGAGGCGCTTTATGCAAACTTAAAGAAGTGTTCATTTTGCACTAATCAACTGGTTTTCCTAGGTTTTATTGTAAGCTCGCAGGGATTACAGGTTGATAAAGAAGGTTAAAGCCATTCAGGAGTGGCCCGCGCCAACAAACGTTAGTCAGGTGAGAAGCTTCCACGGTTTGGCTAGTTTCTACAGGAGGTTTGTTAAAGACTTCAGCAGTATAGCAGCTCCTCTCACGGCAGTAGTCAAGAAGAGTGTTTGTTTTACGTGGGGAGAAGCACAGCAACAAGCCTTTGACACTTTAAGAGACCGGCTAACCAATGCACCCGTACTGGTCTTATCTGATTTCAACAAGATGTTTGAAGTGGAGTGTGATGCCTCGGGGATAGGTATAGGAGCAGTGCTAAGTTAAGATAAGAAGCCAGTAGCATTTTTCAGCGAGAATCTAGGAGGAGCTACACTCAACTATGCTACATATGACAAGGAGTTATATGCTCTTGTGAGAGCTCTGGAGACTTGGTAACACTACCTGATTTCAAGAGAATTTGTGGTACATACTGACCATGAAACGCTGAAGCACCTTAGAGGACAAACACATCTCAAGAGGAGGCATGCTCGTTGGATGGAGTTCATAGAAACTTTTCCTTACATCATCAAGTACAAGAAGGGGAAAGATAACATTGTAGCGGATGCCTTATCACGAAGATACCCTTTAATATCTACAATGGAGAGCAAAGTCATGGGGTTTGAGTTCATCAAGGAACTTTACCGTGAAGACAAAGATCTTATGGAGATATTTGTCGAGTGCAGCAAAGGAGCCTTTGGCAAGTTCTACATCTTTCAGGGGTTCTTGTTCAAGAGGAAAGCGATTGTGTATTCCTCAATGCTCATTACGAGAGCTTATTGTGCGTAAAGGCCACGAAGGAGGGCTAAAGGGGCACTTTGGGGTTGATAAAACCTTAGCTGTGGTCAATGAGCACTTCTATTGGCCACACTTGAAGAAGATGGTTGAAGCTCATTGTTCAAGGTGTGTTGTTTGCAAGAAGGCCAAGTCTAGAGTTCAACCTCATGGCTTATACTTACCGCTAGCCATTCCAACAGCACCGTGGGTTGATATATCAATGGATTTCGGTCTAGGGCTACCAAAGATCAACCATAAGGATTCTATATTCGTGGTGGTGGATAGATTCTGTAAAATAGCGCATTTCATCCCTTGTGCTTAGGGAACGATGCAACACAAACGACGGATCTATTCTTCAAAGAAGTGGTACGACTACATGGAGTTCAAAGAACAATAGTTTCAGACCGAGACAGCAAATTCTTAAGTCACTTATGGAGAACCTTGTGGAAGAAGTTAGGGACTAAACTTCTTTTCTCTACCACTTGTCACCCTCAAACGGACGGCCAAACGGAGGTTGTGAACCGCACACTTTCAGCATTGTTAAGGGTGACTATTGGAAAGCATATGAAGAACTGGCTAGAGTGTATACCCTTCACTGAATTCGCCTTCAACTGAGCTCAACATTCAGCTATCAAGATGTCACCATTCGAGATTGTATACGGTTTCAATCCTACCACTCCTCTTGATCTAACACCTTTGCCTCCAGCCGAAGCAGTCAGTCAAGTTGGTGAAGAAAAAGCCAAGTTCATCAAGAAGTTACACCAGAAAGCCCGAGAGAATCACGAGAAAAGAATGGAGCAATATATAAAACAAGCCAACAAAGGGAGAAAGGAGATAGTCTTTCAGCCGGGGGAATGGGTTTGGCTACACATGAGGAAAGAAAGATTCCCCGACCAAAGAAGCTCAAAGCTCAAACCAAGAGGAGACGGCCAATTCAAAGTCTTAGAAAGAATCAACAACAACGCCGACCGCCTTGAGCTACCAGGTGTGTTAAATGTATCCTCTACTTTCAATGTAACTGATTTAGCTCCTTTCCTTGCAGATGAAAACATTTTGGAGTCAAAATCTATTCAAAAGGGAGGGAATGATGAGGACATCTCAACCGAACCTGACTTAACCGAACCTGATATGCAAGAAGTGGATATACCGGTTCCAAACAAGGGCGTTATCACAAGACAACGGGCTCGTGCGCTTCAAGACAAGTAGAACCAAGCTATTTTACATGCAGTGTCCGAGTCTAATCAAGAAAGCCCATCAAAAGCTGCATGGAACGTTACAAGGGATATCTTAGAAGCTGCGGATGCAACAAAGGTACAAGAAAGCTGGCCCTTAATATCAAACAAAGCCCACACCAATATCTTTGTTATCTCTACTCTTGAGAAGTACACTTAGAAATCAAGGATCACAGTCAAAGGGAGACTACATTACACTTATTCACGCCTAACGCCAAGAAGGTAAGTCTTTGTTTCGATTAATTCATATTATTACTATTAAATAACCTTTTATGTTTTCTCTTTGTGATTGATTTCTAGGCAGCCAATGATTTATTTTCTTTTAATTAGTTAAGGCATTGTTAGCCAATAATTTTGCAATTTTCATTCCAATAATGTTGCTTTTCAATAAGTGTAATTTGCTTGAAGTCCCCTAGAAGGGCAAAGCTGTTCGGACCATCTTATAAAGTCCCCTCTTACAGCCGTGTATCATGACCTTGTTATCAATAAAGAACCGAATTTTCTTCACAAAGTTTATATTCAAAACTTGTGTTCTTCTTCTTTACCTTTGTTGAGACCAGTACCTCCAAAACTAAAGATAAAACCGTGTTGTATCAAAGGCCCTTTCATAGCCTTTGTGGTACACTTCAATCCATCTGGCCATCCCATTTGGTCAGTCTATCCCCCGGTCAGACCGTCTGAGTTCCTCGATCTCTCGACCAAAATTCATCGTCACGTCATACCATACCACCGTACCGTCACGTCGTCACACCATCGTACCACTCCCGTTCCGCATTACGACACCATCGTCACGGCATCGTACCACCCGTACCACCATACCGTCCCATCGTCACGTCATCGCACCACCTGTCCCACTTGTACCACCCCAACATCCCGTCACGTACAGATCATCACACTCTCGTCCCATCCCAAACCTTGATCCGTAGCCTGAGTTCCTCGGCTGTTTGGTCAAGTCCTCATCCCCTTACCTTAACAACCCGGTGCTTGTATCAGATGCTGTGCTCGATGCATCATGCTCGATGCAGTCTGTCCCTGTTGCTTCAGGCAGATTTTATCGGTTCTGCAAGCACTCGGTGGGCTTGCCTTGGTTTTGGTCGATGTGCTTGCCCGGAACAATAGCCTGGTGAACACTGCGTAGCTGAAATTACTTTATCTCTTGAACCCCAGATCCAAATGACATGATTCTACCGCCATTGGAAATCTATTCCGATCCTCTATAACTTCTATGAATCGAGATGCCTAAATATATGTGCAGGGGATTCCTCCGGACCGGTTTATAACTCGCATCCTGTTAATCGGAACAAAGACCTTGATGTTGAACCTCAATGTAGCTTCTAAACAGTTTGGCTTCATTCTTTTTGCATATTTCTTTAACTCCAGATTATCCTACATCCTCCAATAAGTCTCTTTAGCCTAAAAAACACACGAAAAACACTCGAAATATGCAAATGTATGCAATCTTAATCTAAATGCATGCATGGCTACTTTTAGATGCAAATGTGACTAAAATGCTAAGAAATAGTGCAAGAACAAGGCAAAAGTATGTACAAAATACAGCCTAAAACACTAAAATATAGCAGGCTATCAGAATAAAATCAGCAGCTTCACAGAACACGCGAATGAGACATTCAATGAGGCATGAGAGCGATTTAAGTCTTACACATTGCAATGTCCTCATCATGGATTAACAAATCAGAGTTTGCTGTCTAATGTATACCGTGGGGTTACTCCTAAATACAGAATGCTTCTAGACACTGCTTGTAATGGTAACTTAATGGGCAACACAATAGTTGATTGTCTTGCTCTAGTGGATAACTCTGCCCTCTAGGGAATAATGGTGATGAATATAATAGAACAACAAGAGTTGTTGAAAGCACTGAAATTGAGAGTTCTACTAAGAAGGATATGAAAGCTTTGAATGATAAGCTTGATAAGCTTTTGAGTGTGTCTATGAAGAATGTGAGCCTTGTTAGTGAAGCTGATACTGCACAAGAAGAGGATGAGACAGTTTTAGAGGAAGAAGCCTTCTACATCAATCAACAAGGCTTTGGAGGTTTCAGCAAACCATCATAAAATCTTGTACAGGAGCACAAGCAAAGCTAACCCTCAGGATCAGAGTTATCGTTCACAAGATTCTCAGCAAGCTGCTCAGCCTCAGTTCCAAAACCAGCCATTTATTCCATACTCCCAAGGCTATGTGCCAAGGAACAACTTTCAAGGAAATGGTTTTCAATTAAGACTTTTACCACCAGGTTTTGTGAACCAACAACAGCAACAAGGAGGTTCACAAGAGGCTGGCTTGAAGCAGATGATGCAACAGGTTATAAATGGCCAAGCCTCTCTTAAAATTGATATGCACATGAGATTCTCTGAAGTCCACAACAAGATAGAAGTTAATGCGGTTGACATTCACTCTAAGCTAGAGGCTCTTACAAACAGTTTAAATACAACTGAGAACAGAGGAGCTTCTTCTTCAAAGCCTTAAAGCCAGCTACCAGGAAAGAGTAATGTAAATCCATAGGATTTTTGCCTTTTTATTGCTGAGGGTGATGAAGACATGATTGATGATGAAGATGCTTCATTAGAAGATCTTGGTTTCATGCTTCAAGAGCTGTTACTCCATGGGGACACGGAGGATTCTAGTCGTGGGGGAGATGTTTTAAACATTGCAATTGATGACCAAGAAGCTATGGGCATTGTTGAGTAGTCTCTTCAAGGTTTGGACAAACAAGAAGAGCTTGCCTTAGAGAAGGAAAGAGCTGAAAAGGAGGCGGCTGAGAAAGACTTGGTTGCTCTAAAAGAAGAGGCCAAAGCAGATCCTAGTGAAGTTGACAAAGAGCCGATAGAAGCCTACCATTCTTTGATGGTTTATGTCAAAGAATGTCCTGAAGACTTCAAGGTATTTCATGACAGCCAAGTGGGAACTTCTACAAGCATGATTGACAAAGGAAAAGCTGTTGAGATTCAAGTCTACTCACTACCAGTTCCTTACCTCACAATGCACATTACAAAGGCTGTCTATTGAAAGTTCAGAAAGGACATAGAAGACGCTGGCATCAAGCTTCCTCATGGTACCACATTGCTTGAAGTTAGAGATCAAATCCGGTTTCTTAAGGAAGTATTTGACAAGCTAGAGGTTGTGGAACCAATACTTGAGAATGTGGGAGCTAATATGAAGAGGAGCAAGGAGCTGAAAACTTTAACCAAGCTGTCTAATCATGGAAAGTTCTTTGTTACTCGAGAGCTTGATATGCTAATCAAAGTAGCAGCATTGTGTTATTCAGGTTCTACAGTAAATGTGATGTCTCTCTACTTGAGTCAGACCTTCGGAATCAAATACCCGAAGCCTTGAAAAGCATCTATCACCTATGTGGATAACACTTCAAGATGCCCTCTAGGCCTGGTGAAGGATTTTCCTTTGAAGATTGTTAATTGTCTAATACCAACAAGTTTTGTGGTCATGGAGAAGACATACTCTAGAGAGGTACCATTGCTACTGGGAACACCTTTCTTGGATACAGAAGGAGCTCAAATAGACTTCAAGAGAAGCTCACAGTTATTGAAAAATGTTGATGAGTTTAAGGTCTACAAGATAGTTGCTCCTTCCATTGCTTTTTGTGGAACAATTGTGAATGAGGAAAGTGATCAACAACAACTTCAAGAACGTGTAGAGCAGGCTGTGAGTTTCACACTGAGAATGATGATGAGAGATCCTGATGAGCCAGAGAAGGAGTGTGAGACTGAGATAAAGCTGGAAGATGGTTTGAAAGAAGAAGAGGTTTTGATCACCAAGGATGAGAAGCCTTTGACCATCACACAAAGTGTCAAGAAAAGGAGAACCAAGTTGTTAGCTCGTGATAAGAAGAATCTGCATTCAGTTGGTACTTGGGTCTACATGAAGAAGGGAGAAGGAGCTTCTGCTCCATTCACTCCTTCCCACTAGGTCACCAACAACCAAAGCCAAGCTTAGTGACTTAAAACAAGCACACTTGGGAGGTAATCCCATTACTATCCTTGTACATATATGCTTTCTTTTATTATTAATGTGTATATTTAGTGTTTCAGAGGTCAACGAACAGGTTACAAGCTGTGTATGGTGTTCAAAAGCCAAGGAAAACAAGACTCTGTTTTTTTACATCAAGGTGTCATATCAGACAAAACCTCTGTCATTTCTGCCCGATACACTTTATATCGGGGAATATATAGTCCGTACGTCGAGCAAGATGCACGAGGGCGACTGTATCAGGGTAGTTACATTGACCAGAACCTCCAATACCCTACTCGATGCAATCGCCCCTGGAGCCACTGTCCGTACACCGAAGAAGAGTAGCTGTACATTGATGAGGAAGCACGGTGGAGACTATATCGAGGAGTTGTGTCGAGCAGAACCTCCATACCTCTACTCAAAGCAATCACCCTAACCGTACACCGAGCTGATAGTACCGTACACCGACGATGAAGCCCGATGGAGATTACACCGGGGAAGGAGCTAACGTACATCGAACAAAACACCCCTGTTTTACCCGATATGAAAGACATCCGATGATTCATGCTCGGGATGACATCTAGTACGAATTTTATCAACGAAAACATCAGCTCCGAGGAAGAAGATCCATATCTACCTGCAACATCGATTAAATCCACTACACTCTTGCTCGATGCATGCCACAAAGATGCTTATCGCCAAGCAGTTCCTCATTTCGCTAGGAGGACATCCCTATTATGAAGGCAGAGTCTACATCGAGGAGTTACATCGAGCAGAGCCACTACTTACCTAATACAAATGTCCAGACAATGCCATGCAACCGCCAGAGGGAAGAACCGAGCAAAGCAAAGTGCCTCTCCAACATCGAGAAACTAAATCGAGCAAAAAATCATTTGATCCTGCTTGATGCAAGATGTCCCGGAAGAGGAACTTATCAGGACACTGAACCCCAGAGGCACAGCAGCAAGATAGCTGAGACACTGGACCCAACATCCCGATGTGGTACACACCGGGGTGTTACATCGGGTGTTATGCTCGATATGGCACGTGTGAAAAAATTTTAAAATTTTTACATTGGTAAACCGAGTAAAACTCCATGTAACAATATGATGGAGGTTAAAAAAAACTTATTTCCCCCCACATTAGCATTTTCAAATTTTGAATTAGATATTTTTGCATTTTTTTATAGATTTTTCAATGTCTTATCTCTTTACCAGTGGCCATATTCTCTTCTCTCCACCATCACATTGCATCGAGCTAAACATCTGTCTCTATCTATTCAAAAACACATTTTTTTTCCTTCTGCATTCTCTCCTTTCACCTCCTCAAGTTTCTCAAAATTGAAGGTACTAATTGCTTTATTTTCTCATTTCTATGTGTTTGATCTTTGAAAGCAATGTTAAGATGCATTAGAATGCTTGTAAATAATTTTTTGCATGATTGAGATTATGATTTAATTGCATGTGACCATTGTTGCATATCTATTTCAAGGTTTATGGTCTAAATGTTTGGAAATGCTCATATTGTTCTTTAATTGGCATAATTGTTTAGATTCAGACCAAGTCTAGGAATGTCTTTGTTTTTCCATCATATTTGCCATTTAAATGCTTATTAATAGAGTAACAATGTTGATTCTGATGCATGTTCATAGTTTAGTTGAGAGAAGATGACCTTTTTTGCTGCATATGCTTCAATTTTCGGATTAACTGCTGCTTGATGTTCACTGAATTTTAATTTATACTGTGTTTACCTTTTTAAGCCGAAATGTTTTGATAAATTCAACTCTGTTTCTTGACATTCAGTGTGCAGTTTTGTGGAATTTTCCTGCGCATGCTTGAGTTTTGAAATTTATTTTTCTGAACTGTGCTCCAAGGGAACAAAACACTAATTCTTGTTACAAGTTTTGTAATTTCAAGAACAATGTCAAGCAGGAGAGGAGATGAGAATGTTTTGGGTTCAAGCGAACATTTTATAATTAACTTACTCCCTTGGGATTCGATAACCCTTTATATTATAACTGCATTGCTGTGAACTTGCTGTAATTTTATTTGGGTAAAACCTGAGCCCTATCAAGTGGCCAAACCCCAATCCATCTCGAAAGCTCAAGGACTATCTAGAAGCAATGAGGAGAGTGGAGTTTATTCCTACATACTATGCGTCGCCTGGTTTGTTAGAAGAGCTGGGAATTAATGCTGAGGTTGATGAGCTGCTGAGCTACATTAGTTTAGAGAAGTTTACTAGCCTTGGGTATCCAACTTACAAGCAGCTATCGTGTGAATTCCATGCAAGCTTAAAAGTCTACTTATGTGGTTTTGACAAGGAATATGATGAAGGAGAAGAGATTTTGGCAATGGATTCATCAAGTTCAGAGCTAAGATGGAATGGTACACACTTGGCTTCACTGAGCTATAAGGAATGTTTGGATTTCATGAAGGCTCAAGAGCTCAAGCCATGAGTTAAAGACCAATGAGCTCAAGCAAATGTGGGAGGAGATTGATTATTGAGCTTACAAGGCAGGGCGTCTAAGGAGTGCAAGCATTCTCCATCCAGCCATCAGATATGTGCACTGCATAATCACAAGCACTCTGTCCTACAGGAAAGAACAGAATATGGTGAAGCAAGAAGAGATGGGCTTGCTAGTGAAAGGCTGAAAGGATATCTTAGTGGAAACAAGGCATGGGAAGATTACTGGTGAGTGCTTAGGAGTGGGGCTCATAACCATCCTGATGAAGCAGTTTCTCTCAAGTCAGAAGTGGACTTACAACACCACAGATAAAAAGCCTAAAGTAGCCATTGGATGTTTTATTACTCCAATTTTGCTTGGCGCTGGTGTAAAGCTAGGAGAACCCGATGTGGGCATGAACTTCATTGATGTTCCTTATCTAGGGAAGATTGGCTATATCTCAGGAGCCATGGACACAGGCTATGCTTATCAGTTTGAGCTGCATGATGAGAAGAAGAAGATTCTCCTGCCCAAGCAATGCCTCATAAGCTTCACTCCATATGATAACATTCGCCTCATGCCAAGTGTCTATGAGCTGTATTTTCCAAGATGTGATCCGCCTTTGATGAGACCTAGCAAGATCAGAAACTTAAGCACAGTGAGAGACTCAGATGTGGAGGATGATGCCGAAGAGAACCAAGGGGTTCAAAGGCAAGGAGATGAAGGATTATAACACCAAGACTATGATAGCCGTCCTTATGCCTTTGACCCTAACATTGTGATTAGCACATTTGAAGCCCCAAGAGCTGCTCTTTAGCAAATTATGCTCCTCTAAAGGTGGAATAACTTCCAGGAAAAGGTAATTAGAAGCCTCATGAAGTCGGGCAATGCAAGCAAGAAGTAAGTTGACTCTCTTAAGAGAAGAGTGAAGAAGCTGAAAAAGAAGTTGGGAGGCTCTTTAAAGAAGACTGATCAAGTGGTTCAGACGGAGCAAAAAGGAGAAGAATCAGCTGGTGATATCATGTCTGAGGATGAGCCTGAAGCTACGGTTCAAGAGAGGCATTCCTTCCACATTTCTGAAAGACTGATATGCTCAAGTTAACCCTTCGAGCTACTCTCTCAAATTAAGAGATCACTAAAGTACTTAGGGATCGAAACCACAAGGACTTAAGGCTATCACTTAACAGATTTTAGATTTAAATAAAGCTAAGTGATATATCATGGTTTTTATGGTTTTTAACCATGATATAAGTTCTTTTTATTGAGTCTTTTTGGTCTTTTTAGAGTCCTAGAAGAGTCTTTGCAGGTTAAAGCATGTCTGGAGCATAATTGGAGATTTTGGAACCTTTTGGAGCATTCTGAGTTGAAACCACGAAGTACCTAGCTCGAAGAAGAAAGTATGCCATATGGTGACGCTCGTCACCAAGCTGGTGACGTTCGTCACCCAGAAAGGAAGGGGTCGTGGCCTGTTTTTAAAAGATTGGGAAGAAATTGCAGTTTTGGTCCAAAAGTTCCAGTATTTGCAAAAAGACCCCAGATCGTGTTTTAGCTTGTATATTAGGTTTTTCAGCCATTCTTTTGGCAGATATCTTGTATCTTATTATTTTTGAGAGCTTTAGAGAGAGATTTGTAGAAGAGCTTTTGGAGTGACAAATCAGACTCCTTCAGAGCAGATTTTGAACTCCTTTATTTCTACTTCTTATTTCTATTATGCAATCTATTCTTTTCATGATGTTTTCTCAAATCACCATGTCTGAGTAGTTTGTTAGTTAAGTTAGGGCTTTTCAAAGGTTGAAGAAGAGTTTGTAGAATTGCTAAAAACTTATAGAAAATTCATTGGTTCTTCATCTGTGCTTGCATTCATATCGATTTCTTAGACACATCATCTGGATTTCGAAACCCTAGGTTTTTGATAGATGTGAGAGCATTATTAATCACCTGAACTAGTATTAGATGAGCAAAACGCCCTAGTACAAAGAGATTTGGCTTAGGAGTTTTGTGAACAATTGAACCTGATCATTACTGCATGTTTAGGTTGTTAGGGTTTGCAAAGAGATTTGAAACTCTGTGATTTAGACATAGATAACTTCTGCAATGAGAATTGATTAGTTATATCTTTGCGATTCATGTTCAAGACGGTTTTAATTCATTCCTGATTGCATGCATTCTACACTCTCAGATTCAACCTGCGAACTGTCCTGACTTAGCGCCTTTAGCTTTCTGAACTTTAAGAACAGTCTCAAAAATGCCCACTTGCTTTTATTACTTTAGTTATTTTGCATTACATTCATTACATTCTGCTTAGCTTAATCCGAACCTGAACTCGATAGTGTAGTTTACTTACTCCCTTGGGATTCGATAACCCCTTATACTACATCTGCTTTTGCTGTGCACTTGCATTAGTTTTATTTGGGTAAAACATTGATCCTATCACTAAGCAGTCAATAATGAAATGAAATTAAAATAGCAACGAAAGCAATGAAATCAGGGACGGATTGTAGGTTCTTAAAATCAATAGAGACAAGACGCTAGGCCATGGAAAATTCGCAGGTTGACATAAATCACAGACTACAGACTGAAAGGAATATTTATTAAAATCGTTCTAGAACACCAAACACTAATGTAAAACCAATCGACTTCCGTCGCAGAGATTAACTATGATGAGATTCTAGAATTCCAAATTCCTTTAGAAATTCTAACAACCTAAACATGCATTATAGATCAGGTTCGATATGTTCACAAAATCACTAATATAAATTCCTTTGCAATTAGTTATTTTGCTCATCTAAGATAGTTCTGGTGATTAACAATGTTTCCACATCTATTAAACAACCTAAGATCTGATTTCTAGGTGATCAATCTTAAAACCAGTGTTAAAGCAATCTAGATGAAGAAGCAATTGATTTATCCTTCCAGTCTATTAGTACTAACAATTCATTATCAACTTTTGAATAACCCAAAACCTAACTAGCAGATTACTCAGACATAGCAAGTGAAACAAAAATCATGGCTGAATAAAATTGCATTAAGAAAATAGAGTAAGAGATGAAGGGGGTTCGAAATTCTTCTCTACAGAGTATGGATTTGTCTTCCCAAGAGCTCTCAATCTAGTCTCTCTCTAAGTCTCAATTAAAACCAGATAATAGCCTAACAATGGTTTAGAAAACCTAAATACAAGTCTAAAGACGAACTGAGGCAAAAGTGCAAATAGTAGCACCATATCTTAGTGACTTAAAACAAGCACACTTGGGAGGTAATCCCATTACTATCCTTGTACATATATGCTTTCTTTTATTATTAATGTGTATATTTAGTGTTTCAGAGGTTAACGAACAGGTTACAAGCTGTGTATGGTGTTCAAAAGCCAAGGAAAACAAGACTCTGTTTTTTAACATCAAGGTGTCATATCAGACAAAACCTCTGTCATTTCTGCCCGATACACTTTATATCGGGGAAGATATAGTCCGTACGTCGAGCAAGATGCACGAGGGCGACTGTATAAGGGTTGTTACATTGACCAGAACCTCCAATACCCTACTCGATGCAATCGCCCCTGGAGCCACTGTCCGTACACCGAAGAAGAGTAGTTGTACATTGATGAGGAAGCACGGTGGAGACTATATCGAGGAGTTGTGTCGAGCAGAACCTCCATACCTCTACTCAAAGCAATCACCCTAACCGTACACCAAGCTGATAGTACCGTACACCGACGATGAAGCCCGATGGAGATTACACCGGGGAAGGAGCTAACGTACATCAAACAAAACACCCCTGTTTTGCCTGATATGAAAGACATCCGATGATTCATGCTCGGGACGACATCTAGTACGAATTTTATCAACGAAAACATCAGCTCCGAGGAAGAAGATCCATATCTACCTGCAACATCGATTAAATCCACTACACTCTTGCTCGATGCATGCCACAAAGATGCTTATCGCCAAGCAGTTCCTCATTTCGCTAGGAGGACATCCCTATTATGAAGGCAGAGTCTACATCGAGGAGTTACATCGAGCAGAGCCACTACTTACCTAATACAAATGTCCGGACAATGCCATGCAACCGCCAGAGGGAAGAACCGAGCAAAGAAAAGTGCCTCTCCAAAATCGAGAAACTAAATCGAGCAAAAAATCATTTGATCCTGCTTGATGCAAGATGTCCCGGAAGAGGAACTTATCAGGACACTGAACCCCAGAGGCACAGCAGCAAGATAGCCGAGACAGTGGACCCAACATCCCGATGTGGTACACACCGGGGTGTTACATCGGGTGTTCTGCTCTATATGACACGTGTGAAAATTTTTTCAAATTTTTACATTGGTAAACCGAATAAAACTCCATGTAACAATATGGTGGAGGTTAAAACAAACTTATTTCCCCCCACATTGGCATTTTCAAATTTTGAATTAGATATTTTTGCATTTTTTTTTAGATTTTCCAATGTCTTATCTCTTTACCAGTGGCCATATTCTCTTCTCTCCACCATCACATTGCATCGAGCTAAACATCTGTCTCTATCTATTCAAAAACACATTTTTTTCCTTCTGCATTCTCTCCTTTCATCCCCTCAAGTTTTTCAAAATTGAAGGTACTAATTGGTTTATTTTCTCAATTATGTGTTTGATCTTTGAAAGCAAAGTTAAGATGCATTAGAATGCTTGTAAATAATTTTTTGCATGATTGAGATTATGATTTAATTGCATGTGACGATTGTTGCATATCTAGTTCAAGGTTTATGGTCTAAATGTTTGGAAATGCTCATATTGTTCTTTAATTGGCATAATTGTTTAGACTCAGACCAACTCTAGGAATGTCTTTGTTTTTCCATCACATTTGCCATTTAAATGCTTATTAATAGAGTAACAATGTTGATTCTGATGCATGTTCATAGTTTAGTTGAGAGAAGATGACCTTTTTTGCTGTATATGCTTCAATTTTCGGATTAACTACTGCTTGATGTTCACTGAATTTTAATTTTTACTGTGTTTACCTTTTTGAGCCGAAATGTTTTGATAAATTCACCTCTGTTTCTTGACATTCAGTGTGCAGTTTTGTGGAATTTTCCTGCGTATGCTTGAGTTTTGAAATTTATTTTTCTGAACTGTGCTCCAAGGGAACAAAACACTAATTCTTGTTACAAGTTTTGTAATTTCAAGTACAATGTCAAGCAGCAGAGGAGATGAGAATGTTTTGGGTTCAAGCGAACATGCAAGAGATAAATCTGACAGAAAAGGGACAGTTGTGGAGGAGTAGTGATATATCATGGTTTTTATGGGTTTTAACCATGATATTAGTCCTTTCTTATTGAGTCTATTGATCTTTAGAGTCCTAGTAGAGTTTTTGCAGGTTAAAGCATGCATGGAGTATAATTGGAAGTTTTGGAGCTTTTTGGAGCATTGCAAGATACAACACCGAATGGAGCAAGTCAGAAGCGTTGTTCTGGCTTGGGTGACGACCGTCACTGACTTGGTAAAGCTCGTCACCCGTTGAGAAAGGATCGTGGCTGGTTTTTAAAAGATTGGGAAGAAATTGCTGTTTTTGCCCAGAAGTTCCAGTATTTGCAAAAAGACCCCATATTGTGTTTTAGCTTGTATATATTAGGTTTTTAGCCATTGTTTGCTTTTATCTTGTATATTATTCTTTTTGAGAGCTTTAGAGAGGGATTTGTAGCAGACTCCTTCGATGCAAATTTTGAACTCCTTTATTTATATTTCTTATTTATTTTATGCAATCTATTCTTTTCATGATGTTTGTTTCATTCACCATGTCTAAGTAGTTTGTTAGTTAAGTTAGGGCTTTTCAAGGCTGAAGAACAGTTTGTAGAATTGCTAAGGTTATAGAAAATCCATTGGTTCTTCATATGTGCTTGCATTCATATCGATTTCTTAGGCACATCATCTGGATTTCGAAACCCTAGGTTGTTTGATAGATGTGATAGCATTATTAATCACCTGAACTTGTATTAGATGATCAAAACGCCCTAGTGCAAAGAGATTTAGCTTAGGAGTTGTGTGAACAATTGAACCTGATCATTACTGCATGTTTAGGTTGTCAAAGTTTGCAAAGAGATTTGAAACACTGTGATTTAGGCATAGTTAACTTCTGCAATGAGAATTGATTAGTTATATCTTTGTGTTTCATGTTCAAGATGGTTTTAATTCATTCCTGATTGCATGTATTCTACACTGTTGGACTCAATCTGCGAATTGTCATGACTTAGCGTCTTAGCTTTCTGAACTTTAAGAACAATCTCAAAAACGCCTACTTGCTTTTATTTTGTTGTTTCGCATTACATTCATTACTTATAGCTTAGCTTAATCCGAACCTGAACTCTTTAGTGTAGTTAACTTACTCCCTTGGGATTCGATAACCATTTATATTATAACTGCATTGCTGTGCACTTGCTGTAATTTTATTTAGGTAAAACCTGAGCCCTATCAAGTAGCCAAACCCCAATCCATCTCAAAAGCTCAAGGACTATCTAGAAGCAATTAGGAGAGTGGAGTTTATTCCTACATACTATGCGTCGCCTGGTTTGTTAGAAGAGCTGGGAATTAATGCTAAGGTTGATGAGCTGCTGAGCTACATTAGTTTAGAAAAGTTTACTAGCCTTGGGTATCCAACTTACAAGCAGCTATCGTGTGAATTCCATGCAAGCTTAAAAGTCTACTTATGTGGTTTTGACAAGGAATATGATGAAGGAGAAGAGATCTTGGCAATGGATTCATCAAGTTCAGAGCTAAGATGGAATGGTACACACTTGGCTTCACTGAGCTAGAAGGAATATTTGGATTTCATGAAGGCTCAAGAGCTCAAGCCATGAGTTTAAAGACCAATGAGCTCAAGCAAATGTGAGAGGAGATTGATTATTGAGCTTACAAGGCTGGGCGTCTAAGGAGTGCAAGCATTCTCCATCCAGCCATCAGATATGTGCACCGCATAATCACAAGCACTCTCTCCTACAGGAAAGAACAGAATATGGTGAAGCAAGAAGAGATGGGCTTGCTAGTGAAAGGCTGAAAGGATATCTTAGTGGAAACAAGGCATGGGAAGATTACTGGTGATTGTTTAGGAGTGGGGCTCATAACCATCCTGATGAAGCAGTTTCTCTCAAGTCAGAAGTGGACTTACAACACCACAGATAAGAAGCCTAAAGTAGCCATTGGAGGTTTAATTACTCCAATTTTGCTTGGCGCTGGTGTAAAGCTAGGAGAAACCCGATGTGGGCATGAACTTCATTGATGTTCCTCATCTAGGGAAGATTGGCTATCTCTTAGGAGCCATGGACACAGGCTATGCTTATCAGTTTGAGCTGCATGATGAGAAGAAGAAGATTCTCCTGCCCAAGCAACGCCTCATAAGCTTCACTCCATATGATAACATTCGCTTCATGCCAAGTGTCTATGAGCTGTACGATCCAAGATGTGGTCCGCCTTTGATGAGACCTAGCAAGATCAGAAACTTAAGCACAGTGAGAGACTCAGATGTGGAGGATGATGCCAAAGAGAACCAAGGGGTTCATAGGCAAGGAGATGAAGGATTAGAGCACCAAGACTATGATAGCCGTCCTTATGCCTTTGACCCTAACATTGTGATTAGCACATTTGAAGCCTCAAGAGCTGCTCTTTAGCAAATTATGCTCCTCTAAAGGTGGAATACCTTCGAGGAAAAGGTAATTAGAAGCCTCATGAAGTCGGGCAATGCAAGCAAGAAGTAAGTTGACTCTCTTAAGAGAAGAGTGAAGAAGCTGAAAAAGAAGTTGGGAGGCTCTTTAAAGAAGACTGATCAAGTGGTTCAGACGGAGCAAAGAGGAGAAGAATCAGCTGGTGATATCATGTCTGAGGATGAGCCTGATGCTACGGTTCAAGAGAGGCATTCCTTCCACGTTTCTGAAAGACTGATATGCTCAAGTTAACCCTTCGAGCTACTCTCTCAAATTAAGAGATCACTGTAGTACTTAGGGATCGAAACCACAAGGACTTAAGGCTATCACTTAACAGATTTTAGATTCAAATAAAGCTAAGCAGTCAATAATGAAATGAAATTAAAATAGCAATGAAAGCAATGAAATCAGGGACAGATTGTAGGTTCTTAAAATCAATAGAGACAAGACGCTAGGCCATGGGAAATTCGCAGGTTGACATAAATCGCAGACTACGGACTGAAAGGAATATTTATTAAAATCGTTCTAGAACTCCAAACACTAATGTAAAACCAATCGACTTCCATCGCAGAGATTAACTATGATCAGATTCTAGAATTCCAAATTCCTTTAGAAATTCTAACAACCTAAACATGCATTATAGATCAGGTTCGATATGTTCACAAAATCACTAATCCAAATTCCTTTGCAATTAGTTATTTTGCTCATCTAAGATAGTTCTGGTGATTAACAATGTTTCCACATGTATTACACAACCTAAGATCTGATTTCTAGGTGATCAATCTTAAAACCAGTGTTAAAGCAATCTAGATGAAGAACCAATTGATTTATCCTTCCAGTCTATTAGTACTAAGAATTCATTATTAACATTTGAATAACCCAAAACCTAACTAACAGATTACTCAGACATAGCAAGTGAAACAAAAATCATGGCTGAATAAAATTGCATTAAGAAAATAGAGTAAAAGATGAAGGGTGTTCGAAATTCTTCTCTACAGAGTATGGATTTGTCTTCCCAAGAGCTCTCAATCTAGTGTCTCTCTAAGTCTCAATTAAAACCAGATAATAGCCTAACAATGGTTTAGAAAACCTAAATACAAGTCTAAAGACGAACTGAGGCAAAAGTGCAAATAGTGGGAAACTTGTAGGCCAAGTTGCAAATGCTTCCAATGAGTTTTTACACTTCTTCGCGACCAAGACCGGTGTCGATCGACACCAAGTGGTGGGTGTCGATCGACACCCTGCTCCTTAACGCCTTCCGACTTAGTCTTTTCAGCATCAGCTTCTACATAGCTCCAAAAGGTTCCAAAATCCACAGTTATGCTCCAAACGTTCCTAGACCTGTAAAGACTCTATAGGACTCGAAAAATACCAAAAGACTCTATAAACAAGACTTATATCATGGTCAAAAACCAGCAAAAACCATGATATATCAACTTCCCCAGACTTATCTTTTGCTTGCCCTCAAGCAAACATCAGACAAGGTCTAAGGTCGAGGTTTGAAAACACAGAAAAGGCCAACCAGACATCAAAAAGACCACATTGATTAATACTTTCGAACCCACATACCACAGAGTCAACACAAGATCAAATTTCAGTCTAATCATCACATGCTTAGCAAATCTCTCAAATCCATTTAAGGCTCCTTTAAGAAATCCAAAATCTCTACTGCTAAACTCCTTATTTCTATCTAAGTGATGTCTCATCAATGTTTTATCATCTCAATCACCTATAGATTATTTTCCCTTCCTAAACATCTGAACAAAGCAATATCAACACAATTCTCCTATTTTCTCTTCCCCTAATCTTTTCTTTCTGATTTTTTTTTGAAAGCTCTTTCTCATTCTTTTACAGTATAAGATATGGTGCTACTCAATACTTGTGTTCCTTGTGAGGAGACAGGTTCTTGAGTGTGTTCATTACTGTTTTTCTTTGGGAGGAGACAGGGTCATGAATGTCCCATTCTTTTGACTCAAACTTTTTAAGCTCTATCAGGGAAGATCAAAGAGAAACTGTGTTTTAACATGCTTGTCAGTGTTAGAAGAGAGAATCAAGATCAAAGAGAATTAAGCACCAAGACAAGAAGTTTTAAGTTCATTTAAGTGGAGCTAACAACAAATTTTCCAGATTCTCTAAGAACCTAAACCTTCATTGCTAGACTGATCTACCTATGATTTTCAACTTAGTAAGACTTGTAATCAACAACTGTGGCAATGGTTCTTATACACATCAATGTTTTGTCGTTGGTTCCAAGAAAAACTGACAATTTCAAAAATTTTGACTCAATAAAACAGGTTTTGACTCAACTTTGAGACTCTATAAATCAAAAATAATGTACACAATGTAAGCAACGACCTCCCCCAGACTTAAACAACACTGTCCACAGTGTTATTAAGCATGGAGTTGGTAAAAAGAGGCAATGAAATGGTTTATACAAAGATGAGAAAGTGGTACCTGTGACTGTGCGTGGTGTCGATCGATAACACATGGTTGGTGTCGATCGATACCACATGGTTGGTGTCGATCGACACCCTGTTCGAAAACAGAATGGGATGACCCAAATATGTGTACTTGTTGCAAGTTAGATCGTTAGCTGAAGTTCGCCTAAGTCAAGACTGTTAGGGACACTCAAGCAAACAATTAAAAGCAACAATATAATCCATAATCTGATCAGTTCAAACAAGTTTCAAAACATAATCAATGCTGACAAACTGACTCAAAACAAAGACATAAAAACTAACTCAAGAGAAAATGAAAAATAACAAAGGGAAAAGAGTAAGTACCCAGGATTGCTAGAGAAACTAATCCTCATCCTCAGTATCAGGCGAGTGGGGGCGAAGACAACCGCAGTTAGACAAAACTAAGATGGCGTTCCACAATGCCTGAACACTCTGCAGCATATAACGCTGAAAAGTGGCCTGCTCCATCGGAATGTCGGGAGTCGGTGGAAGCTCATGTCGACCGATTGGCTCAGGCAGCGTGTAGGTGCGCGGTGCTCTCACTCGAAGAGAGGAACCTCCAGCAAGGTCCTCAACAGGTGCATCCTCAGCAGTAGAAGTAGCAGCTCGGGAAGATCCTCCTCTGCGCCTAGTAGCTGGCGCAGATCGTAACAATGTGGCATCAGACTGGAAGCTGAGGGAGTCTGTCTGCAGTGTAGTGAGAGCAATGTTTGGCTGAGGAATCAGACATCGCTCGCCAGTGTGACTAACGAAGCTCCATAGCGGCTCATGTCCTGTGATCCAGTGAGTCCTCCTCAAGTAATCTATGTCTATGAGGTGGCGCTCAGTCACAACTCTACATGTCGAAGTATCGATGCGGCAGTAGCGGAAGATGGGAGTGAGGAGACTGCCAATACTCACGGGCTTGCCTCGAGCTCCAGTGAACGCCTTGGTCTTCAGCGAAGCAAAGTGATGGGCAAAAATGGCTCCCATGTTGACATCCCTGTCAACCGGATACTCCTCTGTCTACACAACCTCAATGCCGTAATACAGGAGAGTCAGCTCAGAATATCTCATCTTCCCAGGCTCAGACTTACACAGGAGAGTAGTGGAGAAGAGGCGGACAAGGTAGCGCAGCAAAGGATGGCGCACATCAGTCTATGTTGACCTCTTGGAGTGATACATCCCATTCCCGAAATGGGACCAGAAACTCTGCAGGTCAGGAAACAGCGTCGAAAGAGAGACGCCAGTGCACTCTGAGTCGAACCCGAAGATGGTACAGAGCTCAGAGAAGGTGATCATGTACCTGATGCCTCTGATGATGAATGTGAGAGTGCCATCATCTGCTCTCCTCACGATGTCATAGGTGTAATACATCCTCGCTGTGGCAATGAACTGGCGCACTAACTCCGGGTGTAGATCGTACTGCTTGGTCGCTATAGTACCCAAGCCAATCTTCTGCAGCACTCACAGAGCTTCTTCCTTGAGCCCAAGCCTGCGCAATGTATCCGGACAGGCGAACAGTGTAGGCGCAAAGTCCATCTTGGTCCAGGCATTGTAGAATAATGTGTCATAATCGTCCCACTGCTCACTGATGTCCCGGAAAACGCAAATGCGTTTCGCTACCTCCTTCGCCGGAGTATCCTCCCAAACCCTCTCCATTGGGATTCTCAACCCTTCACTCCGAGGCCATGGTGGAAGAGAGGGTATAGCAGGTGCTGGTGCGGTGTTAGAGGATTTTCCAGTCTTAGTGCGTGATCTCTTGTTGGTCCGTGGAGATCACGCCTAACCAGCAACTTAGTGGTCACTAATCACAAACAATTCCAGTCTAAAACCCTAAATTCGAACCTATTTTTGTAAAATTAATCACCAATCCGAAAATTTCAAAATTTTACAAAACAAGCTGTAATAACTAAGGAACAAGGTCGAATTCCTCCTAAACAACCTAGATAAACATGATTCAAGTCTTAAATCATGCTAAAACAGGTCAAATCAGAAGTTTCAAACCTTGGGGTCAAACTGAAAAAATTGAATTTCGAGTGTCATACCTTGCATATCTGATGAATGAGTTGTATATTCAGAAAGAGCACAAGATTACGCCCAAGTTAGACTGTTGAATCACTCAAATCCGTCAACAAACAAGGAAGTTATGATATATGGAAGATTTGGAATGTGTTCGGTTTTGAGAGAGAGATGAGGAAGAAGAAGAAACCCGATGATATAAGGAGACTTACCTGATTAATGATGGTGTCAATCGACACCGGTTAGGTGGTGTCGACCAGGGTGTCGACCGTGGCCGACATATGCTTGCCTCGACACCCTTCCCGTTTTTTTTTTGGCTGAATAACACGAAAATAAGTTAGTAGAAATCAAAAATTAGACTAAGTATGTACACTTACCAGTGGGTTGCCTCCCACCAAGCGCTCGTTTAACGTCATTAGCTTAACTGTCCTCAGGATCAGGCTGTGGGTGCATCTGCCAAATGCACAATCTGTCCTTCGGGAATTGCGGCTTGCGCCAAGTAATGTTTCACCCTTTGCCCATTGACAACAAACTCCCTGCCTTCTGAAGTTGATAGAACAACTGCACCATATGGTCTGACTTCCTTGACTGTGAAAGGACCTGACCAAGGAGAACACAATTTTCCAGGAAATAATTGTAAACGTGAGTTATACAAAAGTACATGGACCTTTGGTTCAAAATGTTTGGCAAGGATCTTCTTGTCATGGTATGCTTTAGTCCTCTCCTTGTACAGCTTTGAGTTCTCATATGCATGATGCCTGTTTTCATCTAACTCATTGAGCTGTATCTGGCGCCTCTCTGCTGCAGATTTCTAGTCAAAGTTCATCTTCTTGACAGTCCAATTTGCCTTGTGTTCAAGCTCCACTGGAAGGTGACATGCTTTCCCATAAAGGAAATGAAATGGGGTGGCGCCAAGTGGTATCTTGAATGCTGACCTGTAGGCCCAAAGTGCATCATTTAATTTGGCAGAACAGTCCTTTCTTGTTTTTCCCACTGTTTTCTCCAGGATTTCTTTGATCTGCCTGTTGGAAACTTCAACCTGAGAACTTGTCTGCGGGTGATAAGGTGTAGCAACCTTGTGATGAACTCCATACTTCTGCAGCAGCTTCTCAAACACTCTATTAATAAAGTGTTTTCCACCATCAATGATCACAATCCGTGGTACTCCAAACCTGGGGAAAATGATGGTTTTGAACGGCTTCAGGACCACTGCAGCATTATTGTGTGGACTGGCAATTGCTTTCACCTATTTGGAGACATTGTCCACTGCAACCAGGATGTATTTGTTCCCATAAGATGAAGGAAAGGTTCCTATGAAATCGATGCCCCAGCAGTCAAAGACTTCAACTTCAAGTATGAAGTTTTGTGGCATCTTATGTCTTTTACTGATCTTTCCTCTCCTTTGGCAGACATCACATTGTGAGATGAATGTCTGAGCATCCTTGAACATTGTAGGCCACCAGAAACCTGCTTGTAGAACCTTGTAGACAGTCTTGAAGGTAGCAAAGTGTCCTGCACACTCAGAGCCATGACAGTGGAAAAGCACATTCTGAACTTCAGTCTCTGGAAGGAATCTTCTGTAGATTCCATCTGAACAGTGCTTGTATAAGTAAGGCTCATCCCAATAGTATCTCCTAAGTTCTCTCATGAACTTCTTCTTCTCATACCCTTTGAGAGTGTCAGGAACCTCATCTGCAGCTAGGTAGTTAGAAATATCAGCATACCAAGGTCTAGAAGAGGCTACAACTGCGAATATAGGCTGAGAGAAGACATCATGCAAGATTTTCTGAAGCAGATTGGCAGTTCGCAACTGGTGTTGATCGACACCAGAAGGGGTGTGTCGATCGACACCAAGTCTATGTCGACTTGGTGACGAGGGCGATGTCGATCCTGCTCGATTATGGCTAGCGTCGAGGTTGGTGTCCATGACACCCACACCAAGTGGTGGGTGTCGATCGACACCGTGCCTGCAGTTCGAGAAAACTGCAGTTCTTCCACATCTGAAAACTGCAACCTTGCCTCAATGAGGCATATAATCTCCTCTGGCATGAAATCATCAATGGGGACACTGCCGTCAATCCGGATCCTTGAAAGATGGTCTGCTACTCCATTCTCAATCCCTTTCTTGTCCCTTATCTCAATGTCAAACTCTTGGAGTAGCAAATTCCATCTCAACAATCTTGGTTTTGCATCCTTCTTCTGCATCAAGAACTTGAGAGCAGAATGATCAGTATGCACAATTACCTTAGCTCCAACCAAGTACTGTCTGAACTTCTCAAATGCAAATACTACAGCCAACATTTCGTTCCCTGTAGTTGCATAATTCTTTTGAGCATCATCCAAATTTCTGCTTGCATAGTAGATTGCATGAAACTTCTTCTCCTTCCTCTAACCCAATACAGCGACCACTGAAAAGTTTGAAGCTTCACACATCACCTCAAATGGTAGATCACAATCAGGAGGCTGCACAATGGGGGCACTCACCAATGCCTGCTTAATCTGCTGGAAGGCTGAATGACACTCTTCAGTAAATTCAAACTTCACATCCTTGCAAAGCAGAGCTGTGAGTGGTCTTGCAATCTTACTGAAATCCTTAATGAACCTTCTGTACAATCCAGCATGTCCTAGAAAGCTCCTTACTGACTTCACACAATCTGGTGGCTGCAAACTTGTCATCACTTCAATGCCTTCACCAGAAACTCTATGCCCAAGTACAATCCCATCTCTGACCATAAAATGACATTTCTCCCAGTTCAGAACTAGATGCTTCTCTTTACATCTTGCAAGCACTTGACAGAGGTTGTCAAGGCAGTCTTTGAAAGAGGATCTGTACACTGAGAAGTCATCCATGATGACCTCCATGTACTTCTCAATCATGTCTGTAAAGATGGACAACATGCACCTCTGAAATGTTGCAGGAGCATTACAAAGTCCAAATGGTATTCTGCGATATGCAAATGTACCATAAGGACAAGTAAATGTGGTCTTCTCCTGGTCATCTGGGTGAATGGGGATCTGAAAGAAGCCAGAGTAGCCATCCAGGAAGTAGTAGTAGGAGTGATTCGCCAATCTCTCCAACATCTGATCAATCAATATGGGAATTAGCTCATTCTTCTCATTTTTCACCACTGTGACTCCTCCTTTCTTGGGAACCACATGCACTGGACTTACCCAAGTGCTGTCTGAAATCGGATAAATGATCCCAGCAGCTAGAAGCTTGATGATTTCCTTCTTCACTAAATCCTGCAAGTTCGGATTCAGCCTCCTCTGGTTCTCAATTGACGACTTGGACTCATCCTCAAGGTGTATCCTGTGCATGCACAAGTCTGGAGAGATACCTGAAATGTCATTAAGAGAATAGCCAAGAGCTTTGTGAAAAGCGCGCAGCTTTGTTAGCAGTAAAGTGAGCTCTGCATTGTTTAAGGTAGCACTAACTATAACAGGATATGTAGAGTCAGGTCCCAGAAAAGCATACCTTAGACCTGCAGGGAGTTGTTTGAGTTCGATTTTTGGAGCTTTTTCTTCACTCCAATCGCCTAGCTTTGCAGCTTGTACAGATGTCCCAACCAGCTCTTGTTGCACAACCAGCTGCATGACTTGCTCACTTGTATCCATCATTCTGACATATCCAGCAGTAATGTTGTCTAGATGCTCTGTTGCTTCTGCAGAAACTGTCAATGCCCTCTCCAAAGGGTCTGCAGGATTCATCTCTTGGAAGATCTCTTCTGCAAGACTGATGAGGGAGTCTACATAGAATGTGTTGCCATCTACTGTTGGCCTCTGCATCAACTTGTCCATGTCAAAATGCATCACCAAATCGCCCACATTCAAAGCAATGCTCCCTTTTCTGACATCAATAATGGCGCCTGCAGGTAGCCAATAATGGCCTTCCCAAAATCAAAGAATCCTTTGGTTCTTCACCATAAGCCGTACCTTGGATGTTATCAACTACGCTAGTCGTACCTTGGATGACACGCAAGTGAGATATGCTACAACCGAGAAGGAGCTGCTGGCCGTTGTGTTTGCTTTTGAGAAGTTCAGATCATACTTGGTAGGCTCCAAGGTTGTTGTATACACGGATCATGCTGCCTTGAGGTATATCTAGTCTAAGAAGGATACCAAACCGAGGTCTTAAGGTGGATTCTTCTTTGATAAGAGTTTGATATGGATATAAAAGACAAGAAGGGGATAGAGAAGGGTGTTGCTGATCACCTTTCTAGGATGAGAGTGAATGAAGCCTTACTCTTGGATGATTCACTTCCTGAAGAGCAACTCATGATGATCAACACAGTTGTTTGTACACGGTTATAGGATCAGTTTGAAGATGTTTTGACTTTGAGAGAAGAGAACCTGCCTTGGTATGCTGATATAGTGAACTTCTTAGCTTGTGGAGAGGAACCTTCTCATCTTGACCACTACCACAAGAAGAAGTTCATGAGAGACATCTCTCATTATTTTTGGGACGAGCCTTACTTGTACAAGAGGGGAGTAGACAGCCTGTATTGATATGTGTTTCAAGAGAAGAAGCACAAGACATCCTTCTACATTGCCACGGTTTGTCATATGAAGGACATTTCGCTTCTTTCAAAACGGCAACAAAGGTCTTACAAGCCGGTTTTTGGTGGCCATCGCTATTCAAAGATGCTTATGAGTTTGTTAAGTCTTGTGAAGCATGTCAAAGAGCTGGAAACATCACGAAGACGAATAAGATGCCTCTGGTGCCAATCTTTGAAGTTCATGTCTTTGACGCATGGGGGATAGACTTGATGGGTCCATTCCCATCTTTTTACGGAAAAAAATTCATCTTGGTGGCTATTGATTAAGTGTCTAAGTGGGTTGAGGCTATAGCTTCCCCAACAAACGATGCAAAAGTGGTGATCAAGCTCTTCACGGTTTAGAGTTCCAAAAGTAGTGATCAGTGATGGGGGCAGCCACTTCATCAATAAGGTGTTGGAAAGTCTCTTAAAGAAGTACGGCGTGAAGCACAAGGTAGCCACACCTTATCACCCACAAACCAGTGAGCAAGTAGAGGTCTCGAATAGACAGATCAAGGTTATCTTAGAGAGGACAGTGGGAACAACTCGGAAGGATTGGGCGGTTAAACTAGATGATGCTCTATGGGCTTACCGGACCACTTTCAAGACTCCTATAGGTACCACTCCCTTTACTCTTCTATATGGCAAGGCATGTCATCTTCCTGTTGAGTTGGAGCATAGAGCATTGTGGGCCGTGAAGCAGCTGAACTTCGGTCTCAAGACGGCGCAAGAGAAGCGGTTGATTTAACTACATGAGCTTGATGAGCTACGGTTAGACGCCGACAAAAGTGCTAAGATCCACAAAGAGAGGACCAAGGCAGTTCATGACAAGAAGCTGTTTCATAAGGAGTTAAGAGAAGGCAGTCTGGTGCTACTCTACGACTCGAGGTTGAAGTTGTTCTCTGGAAAGCTCAAATCTAGATGGTGTAGACCGTTTGAGATCAAGGTAGTTCTACCCTATGGAGCGGTTACATTGGTTGACAAGAGCGGTAATGCTTTCACAGTTAATGGGCACAGAGTCAAGCCCTACTTGGCGAGTGATTGCAGCAAGGAGAGCACCACCATGCTACTCCAAGACCCACCTCAGGCCTAAACCAAGTAAAGTCTAGCTAAAGACGTTAAAGAAAGCGCACTTGGGAGGCATTCCCATGTCTATCTTGTACATATTTTTGCTTTATTTCTACTTAAGTTTTATGCTTTTTATGCTTAAGTATGTAGGTGAAAAGATGAGGGATTGTAGACAATGTTCTTGGAGTCAAAAGAGGCGAGAATGGCTAAGTATAAGCTAGAGATCTAGTGCTAGATCGACATATCCTAGTTCGATCTTTACTAAATCGAGCTAGTGAATCGAGAGGAGTCAGTCGATCTAGACGAGATCGAGTAGACAATCGAGTGAGTCAGTCGATCATGGGAGGATAAACCACCCATACATTTAGCTTGAAATGCAAACGAGTTTTAGATCGACTGACCTCACTCGATCCTCGAGGTTAGATCGATCAGTCTACTCGATCTGCCACTCGATCTAAGCTCAAACAACCCCCAAATCGATTACGCAGCTTGATCCAAGGGGCACAGCCTAAGTGACCAAAAATCATGGAACGAGAGGGTGCAATCTGAATCGAGTCCCTGATCGATCAACCCTCTCGATCCTTGTCAACATGGGCATGAGATCAAGTCCTAAATCGACCAAATGGACTCGATCTCGTGCCGAGGTAAGTGAATTCTTTCCCTCATTTCTTCTTTCCTTCCTGTTTTTAAATTTAAATTGTGGTCAAGGCAAGCATCTTTAACCATGAAAGATGTGCCTTGACCACACTTTTGTCAGAAACCACTTGTTTTACCCATGGTTTTGCACTTTTGTTAGCCTTTATATTTCAATGCAACCACACACTCTCTCTCATTTGTATTTCGAGTTTTCTAAAGAAATAGAGAGTGTGATTTTCTATTTCTAAAGGCTAATAACATCTACTTTCTTCCTTGCAAAGGTATTTTCGTTCAAATTGTTTAAAACCTTTTAGAAAATTTCATTTTATTTGCTTTGATTGATGATTAGTTGTTAGGGAGTTTAAATAATTTTTTAAAATAGCTAGATATTAGGAAAAGTTCCTGATTTTATCCTATCTCTAGATTTGATTTTCTATTATGTAGCTAATTGTTTTATAAATTCCCCAAAATTCTAGGGTTATTGTTAGAAGTTTTCCCTTCTACCTTGTCTTTCTCTAGCATTCGCCGCCTATACTCATTCTCTTGCTTGAGGTTTGCGTTTCAGGTACCATGGCTCCAAAGAGAACGAGAGAAGAGACAGCACAAGAAGGAGAAGCTCAAGAAGAGGTTCAAGAGAGGGTCAGATGGACAAAAGAGGAGAAGCAAGCCAAGAAACGGCTTGAAAGGGTTTGATCCCACAAAGTTTGCGAGTAGGGATCTTTTGGCTAAGATGGGGATCTTGGGAGACTTTGATCAGCTTCTCAAGAACATTGGGCTCCGGTGCTTATCAAGAATGGATTGCCCAACCTATCTCGAGGCAACCTTGGACT
Source organism: Thlaspi arvense (assembly GCA_911865555.2). Classification (NCBI taxonomy): domain Eukaryota; kingdom Viridiplantae; phylum Streptophyta; class Magnoliopsida; order Brassicales; family Brassicaceae; genus Thlaspi; species Thlaspi arvense. The sequence goes on from OU466861.1 coordinate 14,947,089, forward strand.
TCTTGGCCACTCTGGAGATCACCTACGAGAATCCGAGCCTCCCCACTCCTTCTCAAGGCCACCTCACCTTCAAGATCAGGAGACAAGCCTATCATCTCTCCATCGCCGAGCTTTGCCAAGCATACGGTCTGAAGGCCGGCGCCAAGCAAGTGGAGTTCCCTCCTTTCACTCAAGCCAACGACTTGTGGGATCTGATCAGCAACGATGACTACAAGGCAAACACAGCCAAGATCAAGAGAGTCCGCAGTCCTGTGCTGATATACACGCTCAAGCTCATTGCCAACACCTTCAGTGGAAGGTCCGTGGCTCCTACAGTCACCAAGAACGAGCTATGTTTCTTGTTCCAAGGCGTTAAGCATCTTATGTGTGATCCCAAGGAGAACGACGAGCCAATGGAGGACGAGCTCGGAGATGATGTTAACTACGGTTGCATCCTAGATGCTTCTTTGATGAAGTACAAGGCATGGGCGATGAGATGCAAGGCGAGTTCGGCGCTGATAGGAGGCTTCCTTACTCCGATGTTTGTTCAAGCCGGTGTACCACTTCCTGATTTCGTTTCTTTCGCGGAAAGAGCCTACATGGATGAGATTTATATGAGGAACACAGATAGCTTGGGACGCATGCCAGCTGAGGGCTTCTTTGCTTATCTATTCTATGACTGTGAGAATGAGAAGAGGGTGTGCATATTGCCGAACAAGGAGGAAACCGAGCTACTAGGTGTAGAGGAGTGCTTTGCACCACTACGAGGCACAGCCGCTCCCACACAAGCTTCTCGCCCTCAATCAGAGTCGCCTACATCCGATGCTGAGATGCCCGAGAGCTTTGTTCTCCCAACGCTTGACTTCAAGCCAAGAACTACAGCCGAGAAGTTCCTTGCTTCAATAGTTGAGATGCAGCGCAAGATCAACAAATGGCAAGGGAAGATGATCAAGAAGCTTAGCAAGAAGGTCAAAGCGCTTAAAGGGAGCTCACCTAAGAAGACTACAAGTGTGGAGGTCGAGCAGCCCGAGAAGAGGAGGAGATCAACCAGAGGCATTGAGATCTGTGAGCCCCATGCATCTTTTTAGATTTTTTCTTTGTGTTTTGACTCCATTGAATTTGTTTGCCACCGAGACGGTGTCATTCAAGTTTGGGGGAGTGTGTGGTGTGTTTGACATGTTTTCTTTGATCTTATTTTGTGTTATCATCCCTTGAGTCTTGCATTGCATCATAAGGATTAGAAAACACAAAAAAATGATAAAATTTTTAAAAATTTTCAAAAAAATTTATGTAGTTGCATTTGGATTGTTAAACATTTTAGGATTGAGTCTAGAATTTTTGAGCATTTAGGTTGTTTACATTTGCATAAGGGGCAAAAGTTTTTCTTACAAAAGAGTTTTAAGCTCATGAATTGTTTCAAGGCCCTAGTTAGTAGTTCTTTAATGCATTGTACACTCTTTGAAAGTAAGCTTTAACCATACTTGGATCATTTGTTTTGATTTTCGTGGCTTAAGTTGAACATTCATGAATTGAATCCTTTCATAATAAGTGAGAACCTTAATTTGAATCTTTTTAATTATCATACTTATGCATTTGAAAAAAAGATACATGGATCACTTATACATACTTAGGCTTTCTTCTTCCTTTCACCACCATCACCTTACCCTTCTTTCAAGCCAATGTTCTTGTGTGATAAATCTTTGTGAGGCCTCTTTTGGGTTGAACTTAGCATAAAGTGTTAGGTTTAGGCGACTTGATTAGGCTTTCATATTGATCCTAGCTTTGCATTTTGAAGCTAGTTTTAGGCTTAGAATAGGGCGGGTATTCATGGGGATTGCTTTGTTTTACTTCGGCTTTAAGGAGTTTGAAGTTTGGAAGTTGAATAAAAGGGTTTTAATGGTTTTAAGTGGAAGGCTTATTGTTTTAAAATAAAAGCTCTAGTTTGAATAAGAAGGTAGCTCTCAAAAGAAAAGAAAAAGAAAAGAAAAAGAGCCAAATGGCCAAATGTTTAAAAAGAAAAGAAAAGCAAAAAAAAAAAAAAATGAGTAGAGAGCTATCAAGGTAAAACCACTAGCCAAAGGGTTTTAAAATAATGCTTTTATTTGGGTTTTTGCTTGGCGAATTGCCTTGATGATAAGGTGATATATCATGGTTTTTATAGTTTTTAACCATGATATAAATCCTTTTTATTAAGTCTTTTTGGTATTTTTAGAGTCCTAGAAGAGTCTTTGCAGGTTATAGCATGTCTGGAGCATAATTGGAGATTTTGGAACCTTTTGGAGCATTCTGAGTGGAAGCCACGAAGTACCAAGCTCGAAGCAGAAAGTATTCACAAATGGTGACGATCGTCACCCCTTTAGTGACGCTCGTCACCCACTAAGGAAGGAGCGTGGCGTTTTATTAAAAGTATCAAGAAGAATTGCAGAATTGGCCCAGAAGTTTCCTTTATTTACATGAAGACCCCAGATCGTGTTTAGCTTCTATTTATTAGGTTTTTCAGCCATTGTTGGCTATTATCTTAGTTTTTGAGAATTCAGAGAGCTAGAGAGAGATTTATTCAGAGCTTTTTGGGGAGACAAATCCTGTACTCTTTTGAGAAGATTTCGAACCCCCTTTTGTTTCTTACTCTTTCTCTTAATGAAATTTTATTCAGTTATGTTTTGTGATCTCATAATCATGTCTGAGTAATCTGCTAGTTAAGTTAGGGTTTTTCAAAGGTTGATGAAAAGATTGTAGAATCGCTAATCGTTAGGAATATCTTATGGTTTTTCACCTCTGCTTGCTTTAAAATCGAATTTCTGAGGCACATCATCTAGGAATCCGAAAATCATAGGTTGTTAAATATATGTGAGAGCATTATTCATAACCTGAACTAGTATTTGATGAGCAAAACAACTTAGTACAAAGAGATTTGGCTTAGGAGTTTTGTAAACAACTGAATCTGATCATTCCTGCATGCTTAGGTTGTTAGGGTTTACAAAGAGATTTGAAACCCTGTGATCTAGGTATAGATAAACTTTGCAATGAGAATTGATTAGTTATGCATTAGAGATTCATGTTTAAAACGGTTCTTAATCATTCCTGATTTCCTGCATCATACATTCTTGGATTCAAACCTGCGAATTATCCTGGCTTAGCGCTTTTAATCTTCTTGAACTTAGATAACTTCACACAATCGTTTGCTTACTTCCATTTATTCATTCGCATTACATACATCATATTTTGCTTAGCTTAGTCCGAATCTATATTCGATAGTGTAGTCTGCATTACTCTCTTGGGATTTCGATACCCCTTATACTACATCTGCTTTTGCTGTGCACTTGCAGTAGTTTTATTTGGGTAAAACCTGACCCTATCATAAGGGTAGTCTTTCGGAGGGTGAGTGAGCTTAAAAAGAAAAGAAAAAATGAGAGAGGGTTCTAGGATCATTGTTAGTGTATATGTGTAGATGAGAGTCTAGTCATGTATGCATCAATTGTCTTTACCTTTAGCATTATGCATAAGTTCGACCATTCTTTGAGATAACCCCTTGTTTGAATCACCCTAATAAATGAGATTATTCTTATCTCATAACCCTGTCCCTAGGCCAAATGTATTTGGTTTTAAAGTGCATAAGTGTGATTCACGGTTTTGAGCTTAATGAATGTTAAAGGTTAGGATTCTTGGATTGTTTGGGATATGAGAGTCATGATTTGAGATTCAATATGTGATGAGTATAGATAAGTTTTTTGGAGTATGAGTGTGTGCATTGCATCTTAGGATTAAGAACTAGGACCATTGAATTGATTCACTTCAAAAACACTTTTCCAAGGAATTTGAGCCCCCATTTTAAAACCTCTCTTCCATTTTTGAATTTTGTTTGCTTGAGAGCAAGCAAAAGGCAAGTTTGGGGGAGTTGATGTTACCATATATTTTGCATATTTTGCATGCATTTAGGATAGTTTTTCATGCATTCATCTTGCATTATAGGCTAGTTTGTTCCATTTGTTGCATTTTAGGTCCTAGGTCACTTTGTATTCGTATTTTGCATATTTTTTGCACTTTTGCATCATTATCAGGTTGTTTGGAGCACTCTGGAGTTGTGGAGATTATGTAGACGTGAGGAGGATCAAAACGAAGCTTGCGGACACTTGGAGAACTCAACCATGCATGCAAAGGACCCGAGATCGAGTAGCAGATCCAGCAAGGCAGGTCGATCTAGATGAGATCGACCAGAAGATCGAGTGACCCAAGTCGATTCAAGAGGAAAGATCGAGACCGAGATCGAGAGAGGAGATCGATCTGGTGTACGAACGTAAATGACGCCATGCAGAACGAGAGCCGGATCGAGACCACGACTCGATCATCCAAGGATCGAGTAGAAGATCAGACGAAGTACTTGATCCATCCAACCAGATCGACTTGCAGATCGAGCAGCAGAAGGCGATTCCTGAAGGCGATCGACTGCACTGATCAATCTCAATATCGATATCGGGTACTTTAACCGTTTTTGCAGCGTAGTGGGGGGGGGGACCATTCCAGATGTTTGGCTATTTTGGGATAAGGCGGCCATCACTTTCTTCGTTTTTAGGGTGATTAGCCATTGTTGAACTTTAAGCTTTTCTTCTTTTTGAGCACTTTGAATCTTTTGAATATTAAGTCTTTTTCATTAATCAATCGCTTAATCATTCTTAGTTTATCTTTCATTGCATTTCATTCGGTTTCAATGATGAGTAGCGAGTAGTTTTTCTTTGGGTAAAGGGTTGAGGCGATTCAAGGGTTTAAGAGGTTTAAGTTTTGTGTTTTTCTTGTTCTTCATTCTTTCTCTTCTAGGATCTTGGGGTCTTAAGGCTTAGAGAGTCTTGGAAAAGATCTCTATGATTCCAAGGCTCTCTTACCCTGACCGGATTCAGATATCCTAGAAAACCAAGTCCTAGAGACTAATCGACCCTCTCCCAAACGCCATGGATGTAGAGGAGGTTAGTTAGGCCATAGATTGAAATCTGTTTTCTTGCTCTTTGATCACTTTTTCCTTTAAATGCCATGGGTTTGGAGAAGAGATTGAGGAAGTGAATCATACCACACGCCATGGATGGTTCTTGTTTTGTTTTCAAGGCTTAGAGAAAGCTCATCAATGTGTAGATCTATATGTTTTCAAACCAAAGCTTGAACCTTTGAACACTCTTGAATATGACCCTCGACCCTGAACCCTCTTTTAGCATTTTAAAAACCTCTGTTTATCATTCTCTTGTCATAAAGCTTGCATCTTTGTTCATTAAAAGTCATTTGCTTCCAGATGTTTGGCTATTTTGGGATAAAGCGGCCATCACTTTCTTCGTTTTTAGGGTGATTAGCCATTGCTGAACTTTAAGCTTTTCTTCTTTTTGAGCACTTTGAATCTTTTGAATATTAAGTCTTTTTCATTAATCAATCGCTTAATCATTCTTAGTTTATCTTTCATTGCATTCCATTCGGTTTCAATGATGAGTAGCGAGTAGTTTTCTTTGGGTAAAGGGTTGAGGCGATTCAAGGGTTTAAGAGGTTTAAGTTTTGTGTTTTTCTTGTTCTTCATTCTTTCTCTTCTAGGATCTTGGGGTCTTAAGGCTTAGAGAGTCTTGGAAAAGATCTCTATGATTCCAAGGCTCTCTTACCCTGACCGGATTCAGATATCCTAGAAAACCAAGTCCTAGAGACTAATCGACCCTCTCCCAAACGCCATGGATGTAGAGGAGGTTAGTTAGGCCATAGATTGAAATCTGTTTTCTTGCTCTTTGATCACTTTTTCCTTTAAATTCCATGGGTTTGGAGAAGAGATTGAGGAAGTGAATCATACCACACGCCATGGATGGTTCTTGTTTTGTTTTTAAGGCTTAGAGAAAGCTCATCAATGTGTAGATCTATATGTTTTCAAACCAAAGCTTGAACCTTTGAACACTCTTGAATATAACCCTCGACCCTGAACCCTCTTTTAGCATTTTAAAAACCTCTGTTTATCATTCTCTTGTCATAAAGCTTGCATCTTTGTTCATTAAAAGTCATTTGCTTTAAGTGGTTAGATCGGTCTGTTTTACTCGATTCAGTGCTCGATTTTTAGTTCTTAGTATATTTGCTCTTTTGATGCTCTGTTTTCTTTCAGTGTTAGTTAATCCTATTCGAGGGATTTTAAAATAGTTTTGAATCTCATTTGGTCGGTGCATTTAGTTTTCTTTGATTTTACCGTTCATTTTCCCGATTTGCTTAGATTTGTTTTACCCTTGCATTCCTATTGCTCTTCCTGCTTCCTAGGTTGGATTGATACCCTTACTGCTATACTAAATCTTTGTAATGGTTTGGGATTTGATATTCTGACTTGCTAAAATCTTGTTCATCAAATGGCGCCGTTGCCATCTTAGGATTGTTAGGAAGCATTAGGATTTGGGGTTTAGTGGTGAAAAATGAGAAGAATGGTGAAAAAATGAGAAGAATGAGCTGATTCCTACAAGGACCATCATTGGGCACAGGATGTGCATTGACTATAGGAAGCTCAACGCTGCAACAAGGAAGGATCACTTCCCATTGCCATTCATCGATCATATGCTGGAGAGGTTGGCAAATCACTCCTACTACTGCTTCATGGATGGTTACTCTGGTTTCTTTCAGATTCCCATTCACCCAGATGACCAAGAGAACACCATATTTACTTGTCCCTATGGCACCTTTGTGTATCACATAATGCCATTTGGACTTTGTAGTGCTACTGCGACATTTCAGCGGTGCATGCTTTCCATCTTCACTAACATGATTGAGAAATATATGGAGGTCTTTATTAATGATTTTTCAGTGTTTGGATCCTGTTTCAAAGACTGTCTTGACAACTTCTGTCAGGTTCTTGCAAGATGTGAAGAAAAGCATTTGGTTCTGAACTGGGAGAACTGCCACTTTATGGTCAGAGATGGGATTTTACTTGGGCATAGAGTCTCTGGAGAAGGCATTGAAGTTGACTGAGCGAAAATTGAGGTGATGAAAAGTCTGCAGCCACCGGATTGTGTGAAATTAGTGAAGGGTTTTCTGGGACAAGCTGGATTTTACAGGAGATTCATCAAAGATTTCAGTAAGCTTGCAAGACCACTCATAGCTCTGCTTTGCAAGGATGTGAAGTTTTAATTTACTGCAGAGTGTCATTCAGTCTTTCAGCAGATCAAGCAGGCCTTAGTGACTACTCTCATTGTGCAACCTCCTGACTGGGATCTACCATTTGAGGTGATGTGTGATGCCTCAGACTTTGCGGTGGGCATTGTCTTGCGTCAGAGAAAAGAGAAGAAGCTACATGCCATTTATTATGCAAGTAGAACTCTTGATGAAGCACAGAAGAATTATGCAACTACAGAGAAGGAACTGTTGGCTGTGGTGTTTGCATTTGAGAAATACGACAGTACCATTCTGTATACTGACCATTCTGCTCTCAAGTTCCTGATGCAGAAGAAAGATTCCAAACCAAGACTGTTGAGATGGATTTTGCTGCTCCAAGAGTTTGATATTGAGATCAGAGATAAGAAAGGGATTGAAAATGGAGTAGCTGATCATCATTCAAGGATCAGAATTGAAGAAGATGTCCCTATTGATGATTTCTTGCAAGAGGAGAACATCTATTTCCTAGAAGCAAGACTGCTACTACACTTATGTGTAATTCTGAGCCCAGAAAGATTCGAGTTTCTGAGCTGACTCTGCTTTACTATAGCATTGAGGATATCCTTACAGAGGAGTATGCAGTTGACCGCGATGTCAACATGGGCGCCATCTTTGCTCATCACTCGGCTTCACTGAAGACCAAGCCGTTCTTTGGGGCTCGCAGCAAGCCCAATAGTGTTGGTAGTCTTCTGACTCCCATATTCCGCTACTGAAGTATTGACACTTCCACCTGTAGAGTTGTGACTGAGCGCCACCTCCTTGACATGGATTACTTAAGAGGACCCACTGAATCAAGGGAGATGAAATGCTTTGGATTTTTGTTAGCGCCAGTGGCGAGTGATGTCTGATTCCGCTACCACAGCCTGCTCTCACTACACTTCAGCCAGACCTCCTCCGCTTTCAGCCTTATGCTTCTTTGCTTCGATCCGCGCCAGCTACTAGGCGCAGAGGTGGATCTTCATGACCTGCTGCTTCTGCTGCTGAGGATGCACCTATCGAGGACCTTGTTGGAGGTCCATCTCGTCGATCGATAGCTTCCCGAGCTCCTGCATTACCTGAACCCATTGGGGGACACTCGCTCCCTGATGTTCCCGACATTCCGTTGGAGCAGGCCGCTTTTCAGCGATTCATGGTTCCGTGTTCAGGCACTCTGGAATGCCATCTCGGTGCTGTCAAACTGTGGCTGTGTTCGACCCTCTTCACCACCTCATGATGAGGATGAGGATTAGTTCCTCTATCTATCCTGGTTACTTTTCCCTTTTCCTTTGTTCTTTTTCATTTTATTTGAGTCAGTTTTTGATGTTTTTGCTTTGAGTCAGTTTGTCAGCTTTGAATTATGCTTTGAAACTTGTTTGAACTGATGAGATTATGCATTGTGTTGTTGCTTTTAATTGTATGCTTGAGTATTCCTAACAGTCTTAACTTGGGATAACTTCAGCTAACAATCTAACAGGCAACATGATACATGTTTGGGTCGATTACACTCTGTCTTCGGACTTGGTATCGATACACCCATGTACAAACCGTTTCAGTGCTTATTTTTGCCAACTTCAGGCTTGATAACACTGGGGACAGTGTTGTTTACGTCTGGGCGAGGTCGTTGCTGACATTGTGTACATTGTGTTTAGTTTTTAGAGTCTTAAAGTTGAGTCAAAACCTGTTTTATTAAGTCAAAATTAGTTGGGAATTATAACCTTTCTCTTGATTGTTTGTGTTAACTATTTCATCTGAGTGACCACTGCTCCATGATTAATACCAGTTTCTGACTAATGAAAAATCTTTAGGCTGACCAACTAACTATAAACATCCATAGTTCCAGCAAGTCCACTTAAACTTGAGCTTCAAAAAGACTAAGTTAGTATTTCTAATATTTATAGAGCTTGATTCCTCATTCATACCTGATAAATTGCCTGCAATGTTTGAAAGTTGATGATACTCCTCTCCCTTGTTTAAATTAAAAAAAAGAAATAAAGTGTGATAAATTTCGAAAATTTGATATGATTCTCTTTGGATGAAGGGTAGGAGAATTTCCAATGATCCTAGTATTTGATTTTAAAGACATGATCATAGGTGGAAGTAAGGTTAGGATTATCCCATGATACCATTATTTACATACACCTGAAAAATATAATGAAACTTTAGAAAAAAATAAGTCAGGGGGAGAGAAAGAGTACCGAAGGTTGATAGATTGCAGTGCAAATTTATATTGGTATAGTATTCTACGAGAATTGTAGAGCTGAATTGCAAAAAAAGTTGCAGAAACTCGAAATGCAGGGTCAGTGATGACCGTCACTGACCTGGTGATGCCCGTCACCAACCTGGATACAAAAGAGCGATATGATCTTTCAGCTACAGGTCCATCTTATGTTGCCAAACCGAAAAATCAACATTCCACAACCCAGAAACCTGCAACTAAGCAAAGGTATGCACTTCCTGGAACAAATTCCAAACCTCCTAATCTCATCAAAAAGAACTTAAAAGGTGCAAAAGCTGATCACACTTATGCAAATAACGAGATTCTCGTAGAATGCTTGGTGTTTCTTTTGATGATTCTCCAATAAAAGAAAGTGTATCACCCACAGTGATGACCCACCCTGCTGATGTTCCTCACTTCCTTGGAATAGTTCATGCATCTACTGCTTATAAACCACCATGTATGAGGAGACATTATTCTCTGAGGCATTCACTGCCACCTTATGTTCCACCTGCTGTCTGAACAACAATCAAAGTCGAGCTAATGACATTAAACAAGCGCTTTGTGGAAGGCAATCCACTGGTAAGTTTTTTTGTAATTAATTTTGTTTTCTATTACATAGCTAAAAAAAATACAAAAACATGAGAAAAACCGAAAAAAAAAGAAAGAGTCAGTTTGTTCAGTTTGCTTGGATGATGTCTTGTGAACTTGTTTGAACCATGAGTTATGCTTCGTTTGGATGTTTTGAGGTGTGTTTTGAGTGCTCTTACAGTCTGACTTCGGAGTACACATGATGGCCTAGCATTTAGACAACCAACATGACGATTTCTGATGTCTCAGACGTGGTGACGATCGTCACCACTGATGGTTGACGCTCGTCACCTGTCCCTTCGCGAGGTACCACTTTTCCACCTTGGTTTCACACGTTCACATGCTTCTTTTTGACAAAATCTTGGCTTAATAACACTTGTGATAGTGTTGTTTAAGTCTGGGAGAGGTGGTTACTGACGTTGTGTGCTTTGTGTCATGTTTTTAGAGTCTTAAAGTTGAGTCAAAAACCTGTTTTTATAGAGTCAAAGTTTTGAAACTGTTAGTTTTTCTTGGAACTAACCATAGGACGTTTATGCTTATAAGAACCATTGCCACAATAGTTGATTACAAGTCTTACTAAGTTGAAAGTCATAGGTGAATCAGCCTAGCAATGAAGGTTTAGGTTCTTAGAGAATCTGGAAAATTTGCTGTTAGCTCCACCTTAATGAACTTTAAAACTTCTTGTATTGGGGCTTGATTCTCATTGATCTTGATTCTCTCTTTCAGCACTGGCAATAAGGTTAAGATACAGTCTCTCTTTGATCTTCCCTAATACAGCTTTTAAAAGTTTAAGTCCATAGAATGGTGCATTCATAACCCTATCTCCTAACAAGGAACAACAGTAATGAACACATTCTAGAACCTGTCTCCTCACAAGGAACACAAATATTGAGTAGCACCACATCTCACACTGTAAAAAAAATGAGGAACGAGTTGAAAAATCGAAAATATCCAAAGGAAAAGATCAAGGGAAGAGAAAACACGAGAGCTGTGTTGAGATTGATTTGTTCGGTTCTTTAGGAAGGGAAAAGAATCTATAAGTGATTGAGATGATAAAACCTTAATGAGACATCACACTTAGATAGATATAAGGAGTTAGCAGTAGAGACTTCAGATTTCTTGAAGGGATTTGGATTGGATTTGAGAGATTTGCTAAGCCTGTGATGATTAGACTGAAATTTGATCTTGTGTGGGCTCTATGGTATGTGGATTTTAAAGTGTTAATCAATGTGGTGTTCCTGATGTTTAGCTGACTTTTTCTGTTTTGATACGATCCTCAAAGGCTGAGGCTCGTTTGTGGAATGATGGAGGCTGAAAGCTGGAATAAAGTCACTCTCTTTCAGTCAGTCGGATAGAATATGGTCGAAGCGGAAAGATGGCAAAGTGACTGACTCACTAGTCGGTGGGATGGCTGACTCACTCAATCCTTGAAAATAGCCTTGTCTTAATCACACAAACAAATCTAGTCCAACAATCAGTAGAAACAAAGGAATCTCTCAATTGAATCTAAAGACATGTTGTTTAAACAAAGAACTCTCTTTGAATAAAAAGAACAAAAGTGTAAATTTTCTTAGATAAAAGTGGGTCTTACAAATGAAACAACTATGAGCTTATATAGGCTCAGTACACGTCCTAGACATTAACTCTTAAGAGAAAATTATGCAAAAATCAAAGAAATATCAAAAAGAGAGATTAAAGGGATTTTGACCCATTTAATGGGTGACGAGCAAAAAGGCTGAATAAAGGGGATTTCTTGACTTGTATCTTGATATCTTGATGATGAATAATCTCCCCAAGTCTTTCTTATCTCGGATCATGAAGGGAAGTAGCCGTTGGTGAGTTATGGAACCAAGTGTAAATGCTTCCATATATGGTAAGTAGAAGTGTGACATGATCCGCCTGATCATGTGGGTGCTGGTGCATTGGAAGATGTTTCCTGACTCTCCTGGATTGTAAGATGTGTCTACTGAATGCTTGGATGTCTCTCCTGGTCGCCAAAGCCTTCTTTGTAAGTGATTAAACTCGTCAGCTCTCAAATAAGGCAAGCAGAGCGTCCTACGGTTTAGAAGTGGAATAACTTTTAAACCGTATTTCATTTTGGTATGAAGCCAATTCGCCTCGGTTCTTGATGAGTTAAGTTTCCAAAACATCCGGTCTTGTGCTTGATTCATCGTCGTTTGGCCGAAATGATTTTATTAGTGGTCGCATGTCTCCATCGGGTCCATTGAAGATCTACCAATTTGTACCTTCAATATCGTCTTCATGTGAACTCCTTTTTAGCTGATTCTTCTTCGTGGTGAACTCTGGATGAGTTGAGTATGCTCTCCAAGTGTTGTTTGGGTTTGAATGTTTGATATCAACCTCCATCTGAGCTGGACCCCACTCGGATGTCTCCTTAGCTCTCCTCAACTTCATGTTCTCCACTTCATGACTCATGGGTTCATGCTCCTCGGCTGATGATGACTTGAGGTGCGTATCATTCTCACCCTCTTGAATAGGTTTCGACCTCGAAACTATATCTCCTGCACCAAGAAAGAGCAAGTTAGGTTTCATTATATCTTTGGGAGTTTAGAGTCATACCTTTATGCATCTTTGCTTTGCTTAAGTGTGGAATGTCTGGTGGTTCTCCTTTGAGCAGGAAGGATAGAATATCTCCTATGTTCTGGCCTGGATCGTGGTACCTCTGTTTTGTGGCCTTGATAACCTTGGTCTTGTTCACCTTGGGTGCTGATGCATGTTTGCTTTGGTTTAACAACATGTTCTCCTCTTGTGGATGGTCTTTAGGTTTTATGTCCTTAGCACCTGAAACAATCTCAAATCTTTGGACAAAAAACAAGTGCATTATGGATTTCTTACAAAGCTTTAAACTTGTTAAGCCTAATTTCTTTTGTTGCTGTTTTAGACAAGGTATTGAGTTCTCACTTTCTCTTATTGCTAGTAAGTTCATTACTTTTGAATCTTTAGACATAATATTAGTAAATGAATAACTTACCTGAGGAACACTCTTAGTGTTCTTGCTGCCCAAATCTGTAAGGTGATGTAATATTTGATCTGGAGGCTTCTCTTTAAGGATGTCTCCTCTCTCAGCAATAATTGTATGGTATATACCTGATAATTTTCTCAAGGACAAAAGCAAGTTCATCATATCTGAGTTTAAAATCATAGAAATAGGCTTTGAAATATTTAAACTCACAGTGATGTTATTAGCTAGTTGTAGCATCAATTGCTCTTTGTTCACTTGAACTCCATGGTTGCTGTTTTCCTCAAGTCTAGAGATGACTAAGGATATTCCAGGACTCTCAGAATTTTGTTTAGAGTCTTGAGCTTCTAACTGATATGAATCAATAATATTTAGCTCATGTTTCTCATCAAGGCGTGCTGGTGATGGCATTACATCTGATTGCTCTTCTTCTACTTCCTCATCCTCCATCGGAAAAGTCAATTGTACAATCTGATCTCCTTGTAGCCTTTCTTCTTTGTTGGTTTCCCTTTCTTCTTGTCTTATTCCTCGATCAAAACTCTTTGGCAAAGACAAGTGCATAAGTCTAGTATTGGGAAATAAAAATTCAGAATGAGATAAACTATCACTATCAATAGATTTTTCTGTTTTCTCTACTAGTGAAATTTCTGCCAATATTTTCTTAATAGAACAATTTCCAGCGAAGTGTCCTCTCTTATGGCACTTATAACATGTTGGTTCTTTAGAATTAACAAGGTTAGAAGACTTACCTTGGCTTGGTGGGTTTGGTGACTTTGCTATAGCCTTAGACCTAGATTTTGTTGCCTTGGATGCAACTTCTCCTTTTAAGGGCTCATATTTGGAGCTTGGTTTCTAGTGCATTGTAAGGCTTATTGCTGGTGTCTCTTTTCCCTTGGATGTGGGCTCCTTTAAACCTATTCCAGCTTTCTTTGAAAAATACAAGCACATCATACCAGTGGTAAATATTAATTCATCTAAAGAAGGACTTAGCTGAGCATTTGCTGGAACAATGGTTTGTTCTGGTTTTTCTGTTGACTTGCACAATGCTCTTTGGCTGAGAACATTCTTTATGCATCCTTGCCTTGAGGTCACTCCAATCTAGAACTGGCTTCTTGTGGACAGTTGGAATGTTTTCCTTTAACCACCATTCATAAGCTTGTTTTGTAAGTCCTTGGACAGCTTCTTGAAACTTCTTTTCCTTGGGAATGTTGTTGGATTGTAGCCACTTCTCCATAGTACTTTCCCAACTGAGATACACATCAGGGTTTTTACTTGTACCTGAAAATATTAAAGTATTAAATCTGTAACCACTCCTTTTGTTGACTTGCTTCTTTGAACAATCTGGTGGTTTAGGTTCAACATATTCAGCTCGTGGTGTATCTCCAAATCCATTTTCTTTTCTCTGTGGTTATATCTGTGCCACTCTTTCTACTAAGGTTTGGATTTGTGTTTGTGTTTTGACAAGAATTTCTGCTAGGTTATCACCTTCTCCTCCCATCTTTGTTATTCCTGATTCAAGAAAAAAATCAAAACTTTTTTTATGGGTTTTTCTGATGATTTAAAGTATTCAAAACAAAATAAATGCAGCAATAGATTAAACACAATCTAAATAACTTCTTATGGATTTTATTTTTCCAACAAATGCAATATGATCAATAAACTGAAACTAAGAATGATTTCAAATGTACAATATATAATATTTTTTTTTGAATGCAGAAATCAAATAACAAATATCAATATTTTTTTATTATTTTCAAATTTTAGAAATGCAAAATAAATCAAGAACAAACTGCAAATAATTATTTTTTTTAAGAAATCAAATAACAAATAGCAATAATTTTTTTTTCTTTGAATTTTCGAAATATAAATGATGCAAATAAAACAAGAATAATATTTTTTTGACTTTTAGATGAAATAAAATATTCAAAAAATTAAGCAAAAAAATTTTTATGGATTTTAGATTTTATAAAATTTAATAAACAAAACAATAAATAACAAATCAAAGCAAAACAATTTTTTGGAGATTTTTTTTTTTAATTAATGAAAGGAAACAAAAATAATAAACAGAAAATAAGGATAAAGGTTGGATGGATACAACCAGGGGGATATGAGCTTTTGAAGCTCTGATACCAGATGATATGATCTTCAAAGGCTGAGGCTCGTTTGTGGAATGATGGAAGCTAAAAACTGGACTAAAGTCACTCTATTTCAGCCAGTCAGATGGAATATGGTCGAAGCGGAAAGATGGCGAAGTGACTGACTCGCTCAGTCGGTGGGATGGCTGACTCACTCAACCGTTGGAACTAGCCTTGTCTTAATCACACGAACAAATCTAGTCCAAGAATCAGTAGAAACAAAGGAATCTCTCAATCGAATCTAAACACAAGTTGTTTAAACAAAGAACTCTCTTTGAATAAAAACAACAAAAGTAGTATATTTTCTTAGATAAAAGTGGGTCTTACAAATGAAACAACTATGAGCTTATATAGACTCAGTACACGTCCTAGACATTAATTCTTAAGAGAGAATTATGCAAAAATCAAAGAAATATCAAAAAGAGAGATTAAAGGGATTTTGACCCATTTAATGGGTGACGAGCAAAAAGGCTGAATAAACGGGATTTCTTGACTTGTATCTTGATATCTTTATGATGAATAATCTCCCCAAGTCTTGCTTATCTCGGTTCATGAAGGGAAGTAGCCGTTGGTGAGTTATGGAACCAAGTGTAAATGCTTCCATATATGGTAAGTAGAAGTGTGACATGATCCGCCTGATCATGTGGGTGCTGGTGCATTGGAAGATGTTTCCTGACTCTCCTGGATTGTAAGATGTGTCTCCTGAATGCTTGGATGTCTCTCCTGGTCGCCAAAGCCTTCTTTGTAAGTGATTCAACTCGCCAGCTCTCAAATAAGGCAAGCAGAGCGTCCTCCGGTTTAGAAATGGAATATCTTTTAAACCGTAATTCATTTTTGTATGAATCCAATTCTCCTCGGTTCTTGATGAGTTAAGTGTTCAGAACATCCGGTCTTGTGGCTTGATTCGTCGTAGTTTGGCCGAAATGATTTTATTAGTGGTCGCATATCTCCATCGGGTCCATTGAAGATCTGCCAATTTGTATCTTCAATATCTTCTTCATGTGAACTCCTTTTTAGCTGATTCTTCTTCGTGGTGAACTCTGGATGAGTTGAGTATGCTCTCTAAGCGTTGTTTGGGTTTGAATGTTTGATATCAACCTCCATTAGAGCTGAACTCCACTCGGATGTCTACTTAGCTCTCCTCAGCTTCATGTTCTCCACTTCATGACTCATGGGTTCGTGCTCCTCGGCTGATGATGACTTGAGGTGCGTATCATGTTTTCAAACCTCGACCCTGTTCTCTATCTGATGTTTGCTTGAGGGGAAGCAAAAGCTAAATCTGGGGGAGTTGATATATCATGGTTTTTTTTTATAAAGTCTTTTTGGTCTTTTTAGAGTCCTAGTAGAGTTTTTGCAGGTTAAAGCATGTCTGGAGCATAATTAGAAGTTTTGGAGCTTTTTGGAGCATTGCAAGATACAACCCCGAATGATGCAAGTCAGAAGCGTTGTTCTGGCTTGGGTGTTGACCGTCACTGACCTGGTGAAGCTCGTCACCCGTAAAGGAAGTATCGTGGCTGGTTTTTAAAAGATTGGAAAGAAATTGCAATTTTGGCCCAGAAGTTCTAGTATTTTCAAAAAATCCCCAGATCGTGTTTTAGCTTGTATATATTATGTTTTCAGCCATTGTTGGCCTTTATCTTGTATATTATTCTTTTTGAGAGCTTTAGAGAGAGATTTGTAGCAGAGCTTTTGGAGAAACAAATCAGATTCCTTCAGAGCAGATTTCGAACTCCTTTATTTCGATTTCTTATTTCTTTTATGCAATGTATTCTTTTCATGATGTTTGCTTTATTCACCATGTCTAAGTAGTTTGTTAGTTAAGTTAGGGCTTTTCAAGGTTGAAGAACAGGTTGTAGAATTGCTAAGTTATAGGAAATCCATTGGTTCTTCATCTGTGCTTGCATTCATATCGATTTCTTAGACACATCATCTGGATTTCGAAATCCTAGGTTGTTTGATAGATGTGATAGCATTATTAATCACCTGAACTAGTATTAGATGATCAAAACGCCCTAGTGCAAAGAGATTTGGCTTAGGAGTTTTGTGAACAATTGAACATGATCATTACTACATGTTTAGGTTGTCAGAGTTTGCAAAGAGATTTGAAACACTGTGATTTAGGCATAGTTAACTTCTGCAATGAGAATTGATTAGTTATATCTTTGTGTTTCATGTTCAAGATTGTTTTTATTCATTCCTGATTACATGCATTCTACACTCTCGCTTTCTATCTGCGAATTGTCATGACTTAGCGTCTTTAGCTTTCTGAACTTTAAGAACAATCTCAAAATCCCCCACTTGCCTTTATTTTGTTGTTTCACATTATATTCATTACTTATCGCTTATCTTAATCCGAACCTGAACTCATTAGTGTAGTTAACTTACTCCCTTGGGATTCGATGACCCCTTAAATTATAACTGCATTGCTGTGCACTTGCAGTAGTTTTATTTGGGTAAAACCTGAGCCCTATCAAGTAGCCAAACTCAATCCATCTCGAAAGCTCAAGGACTATCTAGAAGCAATGAGGAGAGTGGAGTTTATTCCTACATAGTATGCGTCGCCTGGTTTGTTAGAAGAGCTGGGAATTGAAGCTAAGGTTGATGAGCTGCTGAGCTACATTAGTTTAGAGAAGTTGACTAGTCTTGGGTATCCAACTTACAAGCAGCTATCGTGTGAATTCCATGCAAGCGTAAAAGTTTACTTATGTGGTTTTGACAAGGAATATGATGATGGAGAAGAGGATTTTGGAAATGGATTCATCAAGTTCAGAGCTAACAAGGAATGGTACACACTTGGCTTGACTAGGCTAGAAGGAATATTTGGATTTGATGAAGGTTCAAGAGCTCAAGCCATGAGTTTAAAGACCAATGAGCTCAAGCAAGTGTGGGAGGAGATTGATTATTGAGCTTACAAGGCAGGGCATCTAAGGAGTGCAAGCATTCTCCATCCAGCCATTAGATATGTGCACCGCATAATCACAAGCACTCTCTTCTACAGGAAGGAACAGAATATGGTGAAGAAAGAAGAGATGGGCTTGCTAGTGAAAGGCTGAAAGGATATCTTAGTGGAAACAAGGCATGGGAAGATTACTGGTGAGTGCTTAGGAGTGGGGCTCATAACCATCCTGATGAAGCAGTTTCTCTCACGTCAGCAGTGGACTTACAACACCACAGATAAGAAGCCTAAACTAGCCATTGGAGGTTTGATTACTCCAATTTTGCTTGGCGCTGGTGTAAAGCTAGGAGAACCGGATGTGGGCATGAACTTCATTGATGTTCCTTATCTAGGGAAGATTGGATATCTCTCAGGAGCCATGGAGACAAGCTATGCTTATCAGTTTGAGCTGCATGATGAGAAGAAGAAGATTCTCATGCCCAAGCAACACCTCATAAGCTTCACTCCATATGAGAACATTTGCCTCATGCCAAGTATCTATGAGCTGTACGATCCAAGATGTGATCCGCCTTTGATGAGACCTAGCAAGATCAGAAACTTAAGCACAGTGAGAGACTCAGATGTGGAGGACGATGCCGATGAGAACCAAGGGGTTCAAAGGCAAGGAGATGAAGGATTAGAGCACCAAGACTATGATAGCCGTCCTTATGCCTTTGACTCTAACAATGTGATTAGCACATTTGAAGCTTCAAAAGCTGCTCTTTAACAATTATGCTCCTCTAAAGGTGGAATAACTTCCAAGAAAAGGCAATTAGAAGCCTTATGAAGTCGGGCAATGCAAGCAAGAAGTAAGTTGACTCTCTGAAGAGAAGAGTGAAGAAGCTGAAAAAGAAGTTGGGAGGCTCTTCAAAGAAGACAGATCAAGTGGTTGAGACTGAGCAACAAGGAGAAGAATCAGCTGTTGATATCATGTCTGAGGATGATCCTGATGCTACGGTTCAAAAGAGGCATTCCTTCCACGTTTCTGAGAGACCAGGACCGCAACAACCAGAACCACTAAGGAATTCATCTCATGTACCGGTTTCAAGGAGCAAAGAAAAGAACAGAAGGACCAGGCAGCAAACTCCATCTGAAAAGGTGGCCTCTCCTTCCCATGTCACTGAGAGCTCAGCCTCTCACCTCACCTCCATCTGAAGTAAGGTACACCATTCTATCTATTGTAATTACCAAACATTTCTTTTTAGTTTTCATGCGATTGCTTTCTTGATGTTTGTTAGCATGCTTTTCACCATTTTTATAATTGTGTAATTTAAGTGTGGGGGGGGGGGGGGGGGGGGGGGGGGAGTGTGGGATGAGCTGATGAATGCATTTGCATATAAATTAGATAACCATGCATGCATTGCACTGAAGGCATAGAAAAATCAAAAAAAAAATTGAAAATTTTTCGAAAGTTTGTTCCACAAAAAGAGTTTGTTCATATGTATTCATATAGGACTTAGACTTCATGCATTCATCTAGGATTAAATTGCTTGTTTAATTTGGGAACAAGGATAGTAGATCATTGTAAAAATGCTAGAAGTTTATGAAAATGTTGCCTTGTTCTTAGTCCTTTGATACATTTGATGTTGAACTAGAAATAAAGTTGAACCACTTTTGGAACTAGAACGGTTTTAACAAATAATCCTTTCAGTCTATAGTCTGTGATTTATGTCAACCTGCAAATTTCCCATTGCCGAGCGCCTTGACTCATTGATCTTAAGAACCCATAATCCACTCCTGCCCTTGCTACTTTTATTTACCATTTTGTTTTATTTGTTATTGATTGCTTAGCTATATTTGAAACTAAAATGTGTAAAATGTGTTGAGTAATAGTCTTAAGTCCTTGTGGATTCGATCTCTAAGTACTACAATGATTTCTTAATTTGAAAGAGTAGCTCTGAGGGTTAATTTCAGCATATCAAGCTTTGGCGCTGTTGCCGGGGACTTAGTTATTACTTTCAGATTTTTAGTTTTAGAATTTTGACTAAGCTTTTACATTATTTTCGCTAACTTTCTGTTTCTTCTCTGCTGTCTGTTTCAGGTGTATGCATAATCACAGTACTAGAAGCAACAAAGACAAAGAGCTTGTGACATTAGGCATTGATGAACTCGCCAAGTTAGAAAGAACCATCAGAAAAGCCAAGAAGCAGACTAAGATGGTTGGACCAATAGTTTTGAGGACAAATGTTGCGGGTCATTTAGTTGACAGAGAGAGAAATAGAAGAAATGAGGGTGGACCGAGGATAGATGAGGATGGCATTGTAATTGAGGAACAGGTTACGCCACTTGTTGTGCAGAATGTGCAACAACATGCTGCTGGAAATGATGGTGGGCGCATCCACAGAGGACCCTGGGAGATTACAACATGCCAGATCAGTTCTATGCAAATAGAGCAGCAATCCGCCCTCTTGTCTTCCAGAGAAATGACTTTGAACTCAAACCTGCCTACTACCAGCTCGTGGGTAAGCACCCTTTCCATGGGTTTCTATATGAGCATCCTATGGACCATATAGAGAGGTTTAAGGATCTGGCTAATGGTGTTAAAGTTAATGGAGTCAGCAATGATTTCTTATTCCGCAAGCTTTTCCCCTACTCTTTGAGAGGAGATGCAGCTCATTGGCTAAAACAATTAGAGCCTGGCTCTTTAACCACTTGGGAGAGCACCAAGAGCGCTTTTCTCAACAACTTTTTGATGATGCAAGATCAGAAGAGTTGAGGACGAAAATTGCATCTTTTTCCTAATGTCCTACTGAAGCTTTAAAGGCAGCATGGCTGAGGTTCAAGTTATATCAGAGAGACTGCCCACATCATGGCTACAATGAGGTGCAGTTGTTGGGTATCTTCTTCAGAGGCATTGATTGGAGATACCAGATGGCTTTGGATGCTGCAAGCAATGGGAACTTCAACACTAGAGTCCCAGCTGACGCCTTCATAATGATAGAGAATCTGTCTTCCAGCAACAGTACAAAGAATGCTGATTTTGAGAGACAGAAGATCGCTGGAAATGCTGGGACCAATCAGTTTGCTGCTGAGATGAAGGCTAAGCTGGACTTTGTTCATAACCTTTTGGTGGGTAAGAAGTCTGTTCAGTTTGCTGCTGAAGTTGAGACATTTGAGCCAACTGAGGAGTTTCGAGAAGAAGATGTCAATTACATCAATGGGGCTGGTTTTCAGGGTCAAAGATACAACAATCAGAAAGAAAGCAGAGGATTCAGTGGGAATAATCAGAGGAGCAACTTCACAGGGAACCACAATTCTTCTGGTTACACTCCCAAGCCTTAGTTTCAGAAGACTGAATACCAGAAGCCTAACCAGAACAACAACTTCAGCAGGAACTATGGTTTCTCTTTTTATCAGCCATCACCTGCACTATCAACTTCCAGTAAGATGGAAGCCATGTTGGAACAGCTGCTAGTAGGTCAGCAAAACATCACAGTTGACTTCAATGAGAAGATTAATGCTCTCTACCAGGATTTGAATGGTAAATTCGAAGCCCTCAACACCCATGTCAAAACTCTTAATACTCAAGTTGCTCGAATTGCTGGAGCTATGAAAAGACAAGATGGATTTCTTCCAGGAAGAACAGATAACAACCCAAGGCACTATGTCAGTGACATCACGCTGAGGAGTGGAAAGAACCTGCAACCAGTGCAGAAGAAAGGTCTTAGTGCAGGAGATTTTGAGCAACTCCAAGAGTTTGAAGAGGATAATTTCACCAGTTTATAAGGGTGTCGATCGACACCCACCATTTTGCGTCGATTGACACCATAGGAGTTTCACAATGTTTTTACTCGAGGCGAAGAGATATCGATCAAGGTCGACAGGTAGCTGAGTGAACCGTCAACATCACATACAGAGAAGAGTGTCGATCGACACACCACCCCTGGTATCGATCGACACACCCCCACAGAGGCAACCTGCGATTTTTCAGACTCCAGAAAACGCAGAAGAAAGGGTTTACAAGCCAAAGGTGCCTTACCCAAGGAACCAGAAGAAGTCTAAACAAGAGCTGGAGGATGCTAGGATCAAAGCTATGATGGATAAGCTTGTGGTGGAGATTCCTTTGATTGATGCTATAAGGACTACTTCTGTGATCAAGAGATATGTGAAAAGGATGATGACCAAGAATTTGGGGCTTGAGCAAGGGATAATGCTGATTTCAGAGCAGGTCAGTGCAGTAATACAGAACAAGATACCAGAGAAGTTGACAGATCCTGGGAGCTTTGTACTAGACTGCACAATCTTTTCTGAGAGGTTTGAGAGGTCTCTTTGTGACTTGGGGTCAAGTGTTAATCTGATGCCTCACTCAGTTGCTGTCAGTTTGGGTATGGCAGATTTTCAGCAAACTAGGATATCTCTTATCCTAGCGGATCGATCTGTGATGATTGCTGAAGGAATATTGGAGGGTGTACCAGTCAAGGTAGGAGATTGCATGATCCATACAGACTTTGCGGTTCTAGCTTATGGGGAAGAACCAAAAGACCCCTTGATCTTGGGAAGACCATTCCTAGCCACTGCAGGCGCCATCATAGATGTTAGGAAGGGAAGTATAGCTCTCAATGTGGGTGATTTGGTGATGACCTTTGACATGGACAAGCTGATGAAGAGACCAACAATTGATGGTCACACATTCTATGTGGACTCCCTCACCAGCCTTGCAGAAGAGATCTTCCAGGAGATGCATCCCACATACCCTTTGGAGAGAGCATTGACAGTTTCTGCAGAAGAGACAAAGCATTTAGATGACATTACTGCTGGGTATTTCATGATGTTGGATGCAAGTGAACAAGTTATGCAGCTGGTAGCGCAAAAGGAGCTGGTTGGAACCTCTGTGAAAGCTGCAAAACATGGTGATTTGAGTGAAGAAAAAGCTCCAAAAATTGAACTCAAACAGCTCCCTGCAGGTTTAAGGTATACTTTTATGGGACCTAACTCTACATATCCTGTTATTGTTAGTGCTTCCTTAAATAATGCAGAGATCACTATACTGCTAAGCAAGCTGCACACATTTTGCAAAGCTCCTGGCTATTCTCTTGATGACATTTCAGTTATCTCTTTGGAGTTATGCATGCACATGATACACCTTGAGGATGACTCGAAGTCATCGATTGAGAACCAAAGGAGGCTGAATCCGAATCTACAGGATGTGGTTAAGAAGGAGATCATGAAGCTTCTAGCTGCTGGGATCATCTCTCCCATCTCACACAGGACTTGGGTCAGTCCAGTACATGTGGTTTCAAAGAAAGGAGGAGTCACAGTGGTGAAAAATGAGCTGATTCCTACAAGGACCATCATTGGGCACATGATGTGCATTGACTACAGGAAGCTCAACGCTGCAACAAGGAAGGATCACTTCCCATTGCCATTCATCGATCAGATGCTGAAAAGGTTGGCAAATCACTCCAACTACTGCTTCATGTATGGTTACTCTGGTTTCTTTCAGATCCCCATTCACCCAGATGACCAAGAGAAGACCATATTTACTTGTCCCTATGACACCTTTGCGTATCGCAGAATGCCGTTTGGACATTGTAATGCTACTGCGACATTTCAGCGGTGCATGCTTTCCATCTTCACTAATATGATTGAGAAGTATATGTAGGTCTTCATGGATGATTTTTCAGTGTTTGGCTCCTCTATCAAAGACTGCCTTGACAACCTCTGTCAAGTGCTTGCAAGATGCGAAGAAAAGCATTTGGTTCTGAACTGGGAGAACTGCCACTTTATGGTCAGATATGGGATTGTACTTGGGTATAGAGTCTCTGGAGAAGGCATTGAAGTGGACAGAGCGAAAATTGAGGTGATGAAAAGTCTGCAGCCACCGGATTGTGTGAAATCAGTGAAGATTTTTCTGGGACATGCTGGATTTTACAGGAGATTCATCAAAGATTTCGGCAAGCTTGCAAGACCACTTATAGCTCTGCTTTGCAAGGATATGAAGTTTTAATTTACTGCAGAGTGTCATTCAGCCTTTCAGCAGATCAAGCAGGCCTTAGTGACTGCTCCCATTGTGCAACCTCCTGACTAGGATCTACCATTTGAGGTGATGTGTGATGCCTCAGACTTTGCAGTGGGCGTTGTCTTGGGTCAGAGAAAAGAGAAGAAGCTTCATGCCATGTATTATGCAAGCAGAACTCTTGATGAAGCATAGAAGAATTATGCAGCTACAGAGAAGGAACTGTTGGCTGTGGTGTTTGCATTCGAGAAATTTCGACAGTACCATTCTGCATACTGACCATTCTGCTCTCAAGTTCCTGATGCAGAAGAAAGATTCTAAACCAAGACTGTTGAGATGGATTTTGCTGCTCTAAGAGTTTGATATTGATATCAGAGATAAGAAAGGGATAGAGAATGGAGTAGCTGATCATCTTTCAAAGATCAGAATTGAAGAAGATATCCCTATTGATGATTTCTTGCTAGAGAAGAACATCTATTTCCTAGAAGCAAAACTGCTACTACACTTTTGTGTAAGTCTGAGCCCGGAAAGATTCGAGTTTATGAGCTGACTCTGCTTTACTATGACAGCGATGTCAACATGGGCGCCATCTTTGCTCATCACTCGGCTTCACTGAAGACCAAGCCGTTCTTCGGGGCTTGCAGCAAGCCCAATAGTTTTGGTAGTCTTCTGACTCCCATATTCCGCTACTGCAGTATTGACACTTCCACCTGTAGAGTTGTGACTGAGCACCACCTCCTCGACATAGACTACTTAAGAGGACCCACTGGATCAAGGGAGATGAGATGCTATGGAGTTTTGTTAGCACCAGTGGCGAGCGATGTCTGATTCCGCTACCACAGCCTGCTCTCACTACACTTCTACCAGTCCTCGTCAGCTTTTCAGCGATGGTTCAGTGTTCAGGCACTCTGGAACGCCATCTCGGTGCTGTCGAACTGTGGCTGTGTTTGACCCTCTTCGCCACCTCATGATGAGGATGAGGATTAGTTCCTCTATCTATCCTGGTTACTTTTCTCTTGTCCTTTGTTCTTTTTCATTTTATTTTAGTCAGTTTTTGATGTTTTTACTTTGAGTCAGTTTGTCAGCTTTGAGTTATGCTTTAAAACTTGTTTGAACTGATGAGATTATGCATTGTGTTATTGCTTTTAATTGTGTGCTTGAGAGTTCCTAGCAGTCTTAACTTTGGAGAACTTCAGCTAACAATCTAACAGGCAATATGATTCTTGTTTGGGTCGATTACACTCTATCTTCGGACTTGGTGTCGATCGACACCCCGCGCAATCGAAGGTACCATCCTCTCAACCATGTACAAACCGTTTCATTGCTTATCTTTGCCAACTCAAGGCTTGACAACACTGGGGACAATGTTGTTTAAGTCTGGGGGTGGTCGTTGCTGACATTGTGTACATTGTGTTTGGTTTTTAGAGTCTTAAAGTTGAGTCAAAACCTGTTTTATTAAGTCAAAATTAGTTGGGAATTATGACCTTTCTCTTGATTGTTTGTGTTAAATGTTTCATCTGAGCGACCACTGCTGCATGATTAATACCAGTTTCTCACTAATGAAAAATCCTTAGGCTGACCAGTTAATTAGAAACATCTATAGTTCCAGAAAGTCCACCTAAACTTGAGCTTCAAAAGACTAAGTTAGTATGTCTGATATTTATAGAGCTTGATTCCTCATTCATACCTGATAAATTTCCTGCAATGTTTGAAAGTTGATGGTACTCCTCTCCCTTGATTAAATTAAAAAAAAAGGAAATAAAGTGTGATAAATTTCGAAAATTTGATATGATTCTCTTTGGATGAATATCCAATGATCCCAGTATTTCATTTAAAGAGATGATCACAGGTGGAAGTAAGGTTAGGATTATCCCATGATACCATTATTTACCTACACCAGAAAAATATAATAAAACTTTAGAAAAGAATAAGTCAGGGGGAGAGAAAGAGTACCGAAGGTTGATAGATTGCAGTGAAAATTTATATAGGTATAGTATGGGAATGAATCTAGAAGGTTCTTGAATATCTAGGATGCTAATGAGGTTTGGCAATGACAGTTATTGGAAAATGCTGTGAATTTATGTGTTGAATATGTGCTGCTGTGAATGTCTAAGGAGAAGTACATGGTGGTTCGATTTGGTTTAAGAAATGCAGTGTGTAGATTACAAGATGAGCAGTTGAAACAATGATCTATGAGAATGAGAGTTCCCGTGTTTTCAAATCTCGACTCTGTATTTAGCTTTCTGTTTGCTTGAGGGCAAGCAAAAGCTTAATTTGGGGGAGTTAATATATCATTGTTTTTATGGGGTTTTGACTATGATATAAGTCTTGTTTATAGTCTTTTTGGTATTTTTCGAGTCCTTTAGAGTCTTTGCAGGTCTAGGTACGTTTCGAGCATAACTGTGAGTTTTGGATCCTTTTGGAGCTTTGTTGAAGCTGATGCTGAAAAGGCCAAGTCGGAGAACATTCTGGAGCATGGTGTCGATCGACACCAGCCTATCGGCGTCAATCGACATCGATCGTGGTCGCGAAGAAGAGCCTTAAAAACTCTTTTGAAAAATTGCAACTTGGCCCAGAAGTTTCCTACTATTTGCAAACTGTCCCCAGTCGTGTTTAGAGTAGTATTTAGGTTTTGAAAGCCATTGTTAGACATTCATCTTGTTTTCATTGAGACAAAGAGAGAGATTTGATTTTGAGCTTTTGGGGAGACATATCCGTACTCTGTTAGAGAAGAATTTCAAACCCCCTTTTTCTTTAACTCTATCTTTTAATGCAATATTATTCAGTCATGATTTGTGTTTCAATTTCTATATCTGAGTAATTTGCTAGTTAGGTTTTGGGTTATTCAGAGGTTAATAATAAATTGTTAGAACTGCAAAACTGGAAGGATAAATCATTTGGTTCTTGATAAACAAAGTGTTTGGGAGGTTGTAAATCAAAGCCAAATGCACATGTTTATGATGTAGTATAGTGCAAGAGGTGTGAATCCAGCCTAGGTTGTAGAAAGCCACTAGGAATACAAGACCAATGCAAATCTAAGCAGAGTCGGGTAAATGAATGGTAAAATTGACAAAAACTAAATGCAACACGAAATGAGCAAGAAAACTATGTTAAAATCACTGGAAGAGGGTTAACAACTACAAGAAGAAAACTAGGGATTTAAAAAGCAAAACTACTAACTACTAAAAATCGAGAACTAAAACGGGTAAAACAGAGAACTTCTAGCAACTTAAGATGTCAAGCAATGAAACTAAAGCAAGATGTGAACTTTAAGACTTGGAAATGAAAAATTGACGTTTTGAAATGCTAAATAGAGGGTTCAAGGTCGAGGGTCATGTTCAAGAGAGTTCAAAGGTTCAAGCTTTGGTTTGAAAACACATAGATCTACTCATTTGATGAGCTTTCCCTAAGGCTTGAGAAACTTAAACTAGGATCATCCGTGGCCTGTGGTATGACCCCTTTCTTCGACCCTTCCTCCAAACCTATGGCATGTAGTGGAAAGATGGGTCAAAGAGCATTAAGCAAAGATCCCAAATAATGGCTTAACTAAGCCCCTCTTCATCCATGGCGTTTGAGAGAGGATAAATTAGTCTCTAGGATTTGGCTTTCAAGGATCTCTGAATCTGGTCAAGGTAAGAGAAGCCCTGGAATCATAGAGATCTTTTCCAAGACTCTCTAAGCTTTAAGACCCCCAAATCCTAGAAGAGAATGAGTTAAGAACAATAAAAAATCCCAAAAGCTTAAATCCTTAAATCCTTGAATCGCCCCAACCCATAACCCAAAGAAGACACATAGTTAAAACCGATTCAAATACAGGGAATGAAACGCTAAACTTGATTAAAGAAAGAGATTAAGAAAAAAACACTTACTGATTAACAAGATTCAAAGTTTAAAAACAAGAAAAGCTTAAAGAACAGAACAATGGCTAATCGCCTAAGGTAAAGCTCCAGAAAGATAAGACTAAAAATGTTGATAATGAAAGTGATGGCCTCCTTTGCCCAAAATAGCTAAACCAACAAACTGGTCCCCTCACTACGCTCCAAAAATGATCTGGCCGGATAAGGTCCCAGAGACAAACTCAGGTGATTGATCTCTAGCTTGATCTTCTTCATGGATCGTCTGCTTTTGCTCGATCTTTGAGTCGATCCTTGAATGATCGGGTCGTGGTCTCGATCTGGCTCTCGTTCTTCATGGCGTAATCCACGTCCGTACTCACGATCGATCTCCTCACTCGATTTCATCCTCGATCCCTTCCTTGAAACGATCCGGGCTTAGTCGATCTTCTGGTCGATCTCATCTAGATCCACCTGTCTTGCTCGATCTGCTGCTCGATCTCGGGTCCATTGCATGCATGGCCGAGTTCTCCAAATGTCCACAAGCTTCTTCTCGATCCTATGCACGTCCACACAACCTCCACAACTCCAGAGTGTCTCAAACAACCTGATAATGATGCAAAAATGCAGAAAATATGCAAATGCTAATGCAATGTGCACTTAGGACCTAGAATGAGACAAATGTTGCAAACTAGCTTAAAATGAGAGATGAATGCATGAAAAATAACCTTAAAAAATGCTAAATATGCAGAATATGCAAGTATATCAACTCCCCCAAACTTGCATTTTGCTTGCCCTCAAGCAAACAAAATTCAAGAAAGAAAAAGAGGTTTTAAAAGTGGGAGCTCAAATTTCCAAAAGTGTTTAAACAAATGAATCAACTCAATTGTCCTAGTCCTCAATTCTAAGATGCATCACACAAACTCATACTCCAATGAACTTAGCCATATTCATCACATGTTGAATCTCAAATCATAACTCTTATATCCTAAACAATCCAAAAATCCTATCCTTTAACATTCATTAAGCTGAAACCGTGAATCACACTTATGCACTTTAAAACCAGATACATTTGGCTTAGGGACAAAGGTTATGAGACAAAGATGATCTCATTCAAGTGGGTAATGTAATTCAAGCAATGGGTTCTCTCAAAGAAGGTTGAACTTATACATAATGCTAAAGGTAGAGACAATTGATGCATACATGACTAGACTCTCATCTACCCATATACACTAACAATGATCCTAAACCCCTCTCATTTTTTTTTTTCTTTTTAAGCTCACTCACACTCCTAGAGATTACCCATAAAAACAAGGCAAGGCACCTAGCAAAACCCCAAATAAACACATCATTCTCAACCTTTTTATATCTAGTGGGATGGTCTTATACATAACTTAGCTCTTTTTTTTTTTCGATAGCTATCTTCTCAAAATTTTTCATTCTTTTCTCTAAACATTTGGCCTTTTAGTTCTTTTCTTATTTTTTTCTTTTTGATGGCTAACTCTTTTTCTTTTTAAACTTAAAGCTTTTAAACAATACAAACAAAAGACCACCCACTTAAAACTATTAAACCCTTTTAAACTCTAAACTCCTTTTAAACCAAAAACAAGTAAGCAAAACATCAACACCCATGAACCCCCATCCTAGACTTAAGCCTAAAACTAGCTTCAATATGCAAAGCTAGCAATCATATGAAAGCCTAATCATGTCGCCTGAACCTAACACTTTATGCCAAGTTCAAACCAAAAATAGGGCCTCACAATGATGTCACACAAGAATTTTGGCTTGAAAGGAAGGTAAGGGTCAAGGTAGGAAGTTCTATTCAGGCTTACAAGAGAGTAGTGAGAGGGAAAAGAAAGCCTAAATATGTATATGTGATCCATGTATCATTTTTCAAATGCATAAGTATGATAATTAAAAAATTTAAATTAAGATTCTCACTTGATAGGAAATGATTCAATTCATGAATGTTTAATTTAGCCACGAAAGTCAAAACAA
Source organism: Thlaspi arvense (assembly GCA_911865555.2). Lineage (NCBI taxonomy): Eukaryota > Viridiplantae > Streptophyta > Magnoliopsida > Brassicales > Brassicaceae > Thlaspi > Thlaspi arvense. The sequence continues at coordinate 14,976,836 of OU466861.1, forward strand.
ATGATCCAAATATGATTAGAGCTTACTTTCAAAGTTTGAACAATACATCAAAGAACTACTAACTAGGGCCTTGAACTAATTCATGAGTTTAAAAATACTTAACATGAAAAAATTTGTATCATTGCTCCCTATGCAAATGCAAAGAACCTAAATGTTTTTAAAAATTTTAGACTCAATCCTACAATATTTAACAATGCAAATGCAAACTACATGAAATTTTTGGAAAATTTTTAAAAATGTTATCATTTTTTTGTATTTTCTATGCCTTAGATGATGCAATGCAAGACTCAAGTATGATAACTCAAAATAAGAGCAAAGAAAACATGTCAAAGAACACACATACTCCCCAAAATTGAATGACACCGTCTCGGTGGCAAACAAATTAAAGAGGAGTCAACAAACACAAAGCAAAAACTTAAAAATGCATGGTATTTACAAGGGTTTGGTTGTTGGTACCTCGGAGCTAGGTACGACTGGAGCTTGAGGTTGCTCTAGACTTCCTGCTCTTCTTAGAAGTGTCGTGGCTGGTCTCCTTGCCTTTTCCCTTGCTCGTGGCTTCATGTAGAGAGAGGCGTGCAGCTTGGTCGCCTTCTTGAGGCTCACGGATCTCTATTCCTCCTGTTGATTTCCTTCTCTTCACAGGCTGGTGAACCTCCTCACTTGTGGACTTCTTAGGTGGGCTCCTTTGTAAGTCCTTGACCTCCTTAGCAAACTTCTTAGTCATCTTGCTCTGCCACTTATTGACCTGGCGCTGGATCTCCACGACGGATGCAAGAAACTTCTCTCCCTTTGTCCTCGGCTCATAATCAAGTTTGGGAAGGTCGAAGCTCATGGGCATCTCAGCATCGGAAGGAGGTGACTCTGAACGTGGGCGAGCAACTTATGGTGGCGCGGATGTGGCTCCTAGAGGTGTAACACAATCCTCATCGCTTGGCAGTAACTCTATGTTGCCAACACCTAGCAGTTCTGTTTCCTCTTGGTTTGGCAAGATACACTCCTTCTTCTCATTATCACCATTGATGAACAAGTAAGTGTAGAAACCCGTAGCTGGCGTGCTTCCCAAGGAGTCAGTGTTGCGTAAATATGTCTCATCCATGTAGGCTCTCTCCGCGCAAGGCACAAAGTCTGGAAGAGGTACCCCGACTTGAACAAACATCGCCTATGAGTGCCGAGCTTGCTTTGCACCTCATTTCCCACGCCTTGTACTTGGCCTAAGAGGAAACCAAAATGCATCCATAGTTTACATTATCTCCAAGCTCATCTTCCATCGGTTCTTCATTCTCTTTAGGATCGCATAGAATCTTTTTAACTCCTTGGAATAGAAAGCTTAACTCATTCTTGGTGACCGTTGGAGCCACGGATCTCCCACTGAAAGTGTTGGCTAAGAGCTTGAGGGCGTATCTCAGCACCGGGTTGCGGACCTTATTGATCTTGGCTGTGTTGGCTTTGTAGTCATCAATTCCCATAGGTCGTTGGCTTTTGTGAAAGGAGGGAACTCCACTAGCTTGGCATTGGCTTTTAGACCGTAGGCTTGGCAAAGCTCGGGGATGGAGAGGTGGTAGGCTTGCCTCCGGATCTTGAAAGTGAGGTGACCTTGTGATGGAGTGGGGAGGCTTGCATTCTCATGAGAGAACTCCAAGGTGGAGAAGAAGTCTAGGGCTGCCTCGGGGTAGGTAGGGCAGTCCATCCTTGAGAAGCACGCGAGCCCCATGTTCTTGAGAAGCTCGTCAAAATCTCTCAACAGCCCCATCTTTGCCAATAGATCCCTGCTTGCTAACTTTGTAGGGTCAAACGGGAGCCTCTCTAACCTTTTCTTAGCTTGCTTCTCCTCCTTAGTCCATATAACCCTCTCCTGAACCACTTCTTGAGTTTCTCCTCCTTGTGTTTTCTCATCTCTGTTTCTTTTGGGTGCCATTGGTACCTGAAACACAATTCTCAAAGAGGAGAATGGGTACAGGCGGCGATATAGAGAGAAAGACAAGGTAGGAGAGAAAAACTTATAACAATAATCCTAGAATCTTAGGGATTTTATAAAAAAATTTGCTAAATAGAGGGAGAAAATATCTAGAGACATGATCAAATCTAGCAATTTTCCTAATATTTAGCTGCTTCTAAAAATTATCCTAATCCCTTAACAACTAACATTCATCCTAATCCAAATAAAGGAAATTTTCTAAAAAAATTTAAACAAGCAATTTATTAAACCCGAAAATACCTTTAAAAAGGATGAATGCAGATGCTCTTAGCTTTAAAACACAGAAAACAGCTCGAAACACAAATGGGAATGAGTGTGGATGCATGTGAATTTAAAGACTAAGAAAATTATGGATTATGCAAGTGGTTTTCTGACAAAGTTGGTCAATGCACATCTTTCATGGTCAAAGATGCTTGCCTTGACCAAGATTTGAATTTAAAATAAGAGGGAAAGAGAAAAGAGAGGGAAAACTTAAACTTACCTCGACATGAGATCGAGTCAATTTGGTCGATCTTGAACTCGATCTCATGCCAATGTTGGCTAGGATCAAGAGGGTTGATCGATCGGGGACTCGATTTGGATTGCATCGAGTCCTAGATCGAGTGTGCCCCCTCATTCCATGATTCTACGTTATTATGGCTAAGCTCCTTGGATCGAGCCACGTGATCGATATAGGGGTCATTTTGGCAAGGATCGAGTGGCAGATCGAGTAAACTGATCGATCCAGCCCGAGGATCGTGTGAGGTCAGTCGATCCACACCCCGTTTGCATTTCAAGCTAAACACATGGGTGGGTTATCCTCTCATGATCGACTGACTCACTCGATTGTCTACTCGATCTCGTCTAGATCGAGTGACTCTACTCGATTCACTAGCTCGATCTAGTAAAGATCGAGCCAGGATATGTCGATTTAGCACTCGATCTCTTGCCTCTACTTCCTCCTTCCTTGCCCTTTTTGACTCCAAGATCATAACCTCCGGTTCCCATCTCATTGCACCTAACACTTAAACTAAAAAGCATAAAATTGAAACAAAAAGAAAGCAGAAGTATGTACAAAGATAGACATGGGAATGCCTCCCAAGTGCGCTTTGTTTAACGTCTTTAGCTAGACTTTACTTGGTTCAGGCTAGAGGTTGGTCTTGGAGAAGCATTGTGGTGCTCTCCTTGTTGCAATCACTCGCCCAGTAGGGTAGAACTTCCTTGATCTCAAAAGGTCCACACCACCTTGACTTTAGCTTCCCTGGCAATAGCTTCAAGCGTGAGTTCTAAAGCAAGACCAGACTTCCCTCCTTAAGCTCCTTGAGTACCAGCTTCTTGTCAAGAACCGCCTTGGTTCTTTCCTTGTAGATTTTGGCACTCTCATAAGCGTTTAGCCTTAGCACATCAAGCTCATGGAGTTGAATCAACCTCTTCTCCTGTGCTGTCTAGAGACTGAAGTTCATCTGCTTCACAGCCCACAGTGCTCTATGCTCTAGCTCCACAGGGAGGTGACAACCCCTGCCGTAGAAGAGAGTGAAGGGAGTGGTACCTATAGGAGTCTTGAAGGCGGTTCTATACGCCCAAAGGGCATCGTCTAGCTTACTTGCCCAATCCTTCCGAGTGACCCCTACGGTCCTCTCTAAGATATAATTGATCTGTCTATTCGAGACCTCTACTTGCCCACTAGTTTGTGGGTGATAAGGTGTAGCTACCTTGTGCTTCACTCCATACCTCTTCTAGAGACCCTCAAACACTTTGGTTATGAAGTAGCTGCCCCCATCACTGATCACTACCCTTGGAACTCCAAACCGTGGGAAGATGATAGTCTTGAAGAGCTTAACCACCACCTTTGAGTCATTAGTTTGGGAAGCTATAGCCTCAACCCACTTAGACATGTAATCAACCGCCACCAAGATGTATTTGTTGCCGTAAGAAGATGGAAACGGCCCCATGAAATCTATTCCCCAAGCATCAAATACATCAACTTCAAAGATTGGCACCTGAGGCATCTCGTTTTTCTTGGTGATGTTTCCAGATCTTTGGCATGCCTCACACGCCTTAACAAACTCATGAGCATCTTTGAATAACGATGGCCACCAAAACCCGGCTTGTAAGACCTTTGTAGCCATCTTGAAAGAAGCAAAATACCCACCATAAGACGAACCGTGACAATGAAGGAGAGTGTCTTTAGCTTCTTATCTTTTTACACACCTTCTGTAAAGGCTGTCTACTCCCCTTTTGTACAAGTAAGGCTCATCCCAAAAGTATTGAGAGACGTCTGTCATGAACTTCTTCTTGTGGTAGTGGTCTAGGTGAGTAGGCTCCTCTCCACAAGCTAAGAAGTTGACTATGTCCGCATACCAAGGCAGGTTCTCTTTCTTGAAACTCAAAACTTCTTCAAACTGATCTTCTAGTCGTGTGCACACCACTGTGTTGATCATCATGAGCTGCTCCTCAGGTAAGACTTCATTCACCCTCATTCTTGAAAGGTGATCATCAACACCATTCTCTATCCCCTTCTTATCCTTTATCTCCATATCAAACTCTTGCAAGAGAAGAATCCACCTTAAGAGCCTCGGCTTGGTATCCTTCTTGGAGTAGATGTACCTCAAAGCAGCGTGATCAGTGTAAACAATGACCTTGGAAGCAACCAAGTAGGACCTGAACTTCTCAAAAGCAAAGACAACGGCCAGTAGTTCATTCTTGGTGGTAGCATACTTCACTTGCGTGTCATCCAAGGTACGACTTGCATAGTAGATCACGTGCAGCTTCTTGTCCTTCCTCAGACCTAAAGTAGCACCTATGGGGTAGTCACTAACATCACACATAATCTCAAACGGTAGATCCCAATCTGGTGCTTGAACAATATGTGCGGTGACAAGAGCTTCCTTGATGGTCTTGAAAGTGTGAAGACACTCCTCATCAAAGACAAAGTCAGCTTCCTTGCATAACAGCCATGTAAGAGGGCGAGCTATCTTGGAGAAATCCTTGATAAATTGTCTGTAGAAGCCAACGTGCCCCAAGAAACACCTTATCCCCTTGATATTAACCGGAGGCTCTAAGCTCATCATGACCTCAATCTTTGCTTTATCAACCTCTATCCCTTGCTCAGAAATCTTGTGACCGAGTACAATCCCTTCCTTCACCATGACCTGACACTTCTCCCAGTTCAGCACCATGTTTGTCTCCTCACATCTCTTGAGTACCCTGCACAGATTAGACAAACAACCACCAAAAGATGCACCATACACAGAAACGTCATCCATAAAGACCTATACCATTTCCTCTATGAGATCAGAGAAGATAGACATCATGCACCTTTGAAAGGTTGCTGGTGCATTACATCACCCAAAAGGCATCATTCGATATGCAAAGGTACCATAAGGGCTTGTGAAAGTTGTCTTCTCTTGGTCATTATGATGAATGGGAATTTGAAAGAAACCGCTATATCCATCTAGGAAATAATTGTATGGATGATTAGCAAGCCTCTCTAACATTTGATCAATAAGGGTAAGAGTAAAATGATCTTTTCTAGTAGCTGAGTTTAGTTTCCTATAATCAATACACATTCTATATCCAGTTATTGTTCTTGAAGGAATCAACTCATCTCTTTCATTTTTAACGACCGTGATACCCCCTTTCTTTGGTACCACATGGACCGGAGAGACCCATGTGCTATCACTGATAGGGTATATCACGTCAGCTTCTAAAAGTTTCAAGATCTCTTTCTTAACTACTTATTTCAAGTTTGGGTTCAAACATCTTTGATGTTCAATAAAAGAAGTGTTTTCATTCTCTAAGTGAATCCTGTGAGTACAAAGCATTGGTGAAAGATCCTTGATGTCACTTAGAGTGTACCCAATGGCCTTCCTATACTTTCTCAACTCCTTAAGGAGTGAGTTTAACTCATCATCTCTCAGATTTTCATTCATAATAACAGGATAAGTGTCATTGGCTCCTAAGAAAGCGTACCTTAGCCCTTTTGGGAGCTCCTTTAAGTCCACATTTAGGACTAGCAGCTCGCTCCAGTCCTCTTCGTGGCTTGTGTTGATGTTGCCATCCTCATTTGCCTCTTTTGAACCCGAGTCATGAGCTTTCAGGATGCCATCTTAAACCGTTGTCTCCTCTGAGATCGAGTCATCCTGTCGATCTTCCCCACGTTCTGGTCTGGATCGATTACTCTCACATCGATCTCTTGCTCGATTTGATATGGATCGAGCAGTGGATCGATTCAGTGAGTCGATCTCTGAACTGTTCAAGTTTCCTTTCTCGATCTTCTCATCGATTTCTTGACCGGATCGACCAGCCCCCTCGATCTTTTTATCGATCTCTGTCCTGGATCGAGTGAAGTCCTTGATTTCCTGGTCGATCTCGAGGCATCCGCCTTCATCTTCCTTCACAACCTTGCGAGGTTCAAGGATGTGAACATACTCCCGGGTCTGCTCATTCAGGAAACCATACTCCCCACACTCCTTAGTCAAAGCTAGCTGTAGGTGATCCTCTTGTGCCAACTCCTTAAGCAATTCATCAGCTAACTCATCCAAAGTCTCAATATAGAAAGCTTGTCCACCAAGGGTTGGCTTCGTCAAGACTTCATTGATATTAAAGTCTAGCTTGATGTCTTTGCCCAAGTGTAGAGAGATCTTGCCTTTCTTCACGTTAATGATGGCTCCAGCAGTTGCAAGAAACAGTCTACCAAGGATTAGAGGATCCTTTGGCTCTTCATCCATTTCTAGAACAAAAAAGTCGGTTGGCATGTTAACTCTACTGATCCTCACGTGCAAGTCTTCAAGCATACCCACAGGAAGCCTTATACTTCTATCAGCTAGCACGAGAGAGATTATGCACTCTTTAAACTTGATGAAGCCTAGCTTTTTGGCAATGGAGTGAGGCATAAGATTTATGCTTGCTCCTAAATCACATAAGCAACTTTCAAACTTTAGTGGTCCAAGCGCACAAGGAATGGTGAATGATCCTGGATCTCCTAGCTTCTTTGGGACTATCTCCTTATGAATAATAGCACTGCACTCTTCACTAAGCACCAAAACCTCTTCACTCTCTTTGCTCTTCTTAGTAAGAGTATCCTTGAAGAACTTGGCACATTTAGGCATCATGGCTAAACAATCAACTAAAGGCAGCTTGATCTCAACATCCTTCAAGTGTTTCTCAAAGACTGCTCTATGCTTCTCAAGCAGCTGCATCTTGAACCATCCAGGAATGGGAAGCTTCGGTTTGTAGGGCGGAGGTACAAATGCATCTTTCTCTTTGCTAACCTCCTCCTACAATGGTTTCTTTGCCTTTCCTTGGTCTTTCAATCCATACATTGTCAAAAGTAATCTCTTCATCATTTGAGAGTTTACCCTCCCCCTCTTAAACCACAATGTCCTCATTGTCTTTAGGTGCAGCCCTTGGCGGAAGCTCTTTCCCACTTCTCATAGTAATAGCGTTTGCATACTCCTTGGGGTTTTGCTCACACTTCCCGGGTAAGCTGCCTTGACCGCTAGAACTGGCTTTGCCATTCTCTAACTGCTTGATCTTGTTTTTCAGGTTGGTGATTTGAGTAGACACCTCAGTAAGAGAAGAGTCCAGTCTATTGTTCATATTAACAAACTTCTGATTTGTAGAAGCTTGACCTTGAAGAACCTGTTGAAACATTGCTTGAACCGGATCTTGAAATGGAATGAATGGTGGAGCTTGAAATTGTTGCTGCTGAGGCATGAAACCAGAAGGATAACCCTTATTGCCTTGCTGTTGTTGCTGGCTTTAGAATTTCCCTTGTCTCGGACCTTGGTACCCACTGTTTTGTGTAAACCCTTTGTTGTAAGGAACAAATGGTCTGCCTTGTTGTGGAAGGTACACTTGGTCCTTTGGATTCTCCACGTTAGTACTCCTGTAAGAGAGGTTGTTGTTGCCTTGGTAGCATTGAGAATAACCCTGTGGCTTGTTGTAGTTTTGTCCTCCAACCCAATTAGCTTCTTCTTTGCTCAGCTCTAACTCCTCTATAACATCTTCTGCTTCACCCACAAAGTGTACATGCTTCTGATTTGCCAGTACTAGCTTGTCTATCTTCTCATGGAGAGATTTCAGCTCCTTCTTGTGTGACTCAAGGTCAGACCCTCTTGGTGCTCTATCATAGTCTTCAACATAGTTCCCATCACTCAAACCATGATTCTCAATGAGCTCCATTCCCTCTTCTACATTTTGGCCAAGAAAGTTGCCTTTACTTGCCGTTTCTAAGAGCATGCAAATCTTGGGAAGAGCTCCTCTATAGATGGTGCTCAAGAGTGTGTCTTCACTAAACCCATCTTGAGGGCAAGCTATAGTGTAGTCCTTGAACCGCTCCATTGCTTCACTAAAGCTCTCATTCTGCCTTTATGTGAAACCGCTAACCTCACTCCTTAGCCTTGCTGTTCTTGTACTGGAGAAGAACTTAGAGAGAAAGGCTTTCTTGCAGTCAGACCATCAGCTAATAGTACCTTGTGGTAAGGTCTTCTCCCAATGCCTAGCTTTATCCCCAAGAGAAAAAGGGAAAAGCCTTAGCTTGAAGCTGTCCTCTAAGATCCCATTGATCTTTATCATCCCACACACGTGCTCAAAGTTGTCAAGATGCTCCAAAGGATCCTCCATTGCAAGACCATGAACCTAGTTGTTCTGAACCATTGAGACAAAGCCTGGCTTAATTTCAAAGTTGTTGTTTTGGACTGATGGAGGAGTGATCCCAAAGCGGTTGTGATGTGTTTTCGAGCATCTCCAGCACCAATGATCCGTGGTGGTCTTGATGCGTGGTTGGTGTTTCCATTGCCCCTACCAACAGCAGCGTGGTAATGTTGACCCTGAGCTTGTTCCTGATCAGCCATACCCAAACAATCAATGAAACCAGGTAGCTCCTCAAAGTCTTGTGCTTGTGAATATTGTCTAGAGGTTGTAGTAGATTGTTGTCACCTGTAGACCTTAGATCCATGTACCTGAAAAGACAAGTAGTAAGCTATAGAAATTAGTAACCAAATTGGAGATAAAGGCTTAGTCTTTACTAAGCTTCAAATCCTAATGCTTCCTAACAAACCGAAGTTGGCAACAGCGCCATTTGATAAACAGAGTGTTTGAGAGGTTGTAAATCAAAGCCAAATGCCCATGTTTATGATGTAGTATTGTGCAAGAGGTGTTAATCCAGCCTAGGTTGTAGAAAGCCACTAGGAATACAAGAGCAATGCAAATCTAAGCAGAGTCGGGTAAATGAATGGTAAAATCGACAAAAACTAAATGCAACACGAAACGAGCAAGAAAACTATTTAAAAATCCCTGGAAGAGGGTTAACAACTAGTAGAAGAAAACTAGGGATTTAAAAAGCAAAAATACTAATTACTAAAACTCGAGAACTAAAACGGGTAAAACAGATAACTTCTAGCAACTTAAGATGTCAAGCAATGAAACTAAAGCAAGATGCAAACTTTAAGACTTGGAAATGAAAACTTGAGGTTTTGAAATGCTAAAAAGAGGGTTCAAGGTCGAGAGTCATGTTCAAGAGAGTTCAAAGGTTCAAGCTTTGGTTTGAAAACACATAGATCTATTCATTTGATGAGCTTTCCCTAAGCCTTGAGAAACTTAAACTAGGATCATCCATGGCGTGTGGTATGACCCCTTTCTTTGACCCTTCCTCCAAACCTATGGTATGTAGTGGAAAGATGGGTCAAAGAGCATTACGCAAAGATCCAAAATAATGGCTTAACTAACCCCCTCTTCATCCATGGCATTTGAGAGAGGATAGATTAGTCTCTAGGATTTGGCTTTCAAGGATCTCTGAATCCGGAGAAGCCCTGGAATCATATATATCTTATCCAAGACTCTCGAAGCTTTAAGACCCCCAAATCCTAGAAGAGAATGAGTTAAGAACAAGAAAAAAATCCCAAAAGCTTAAATCCTTAAACTATTGAATCGCCCAACCCTTAACCCAAAGAAGACTATTCAATACACATAGTTAAAACCGATTCAAATGCAGGGAATGAAATGCTAAACATGATTAAAGAAAGTGATTAAGGAAAAAACACTTAATGATTAAGAATATTCAAGGTTTAAAAACAAGAAAAGCTTAAAGAACATAACAATGGCTAATCGCCTAAGGTAAAGCTCGAAAAAGAAAGACTAAAAATGTTGATAATGAAAGTGATGGCCTCCTTTGCCCAAAATAGCTAAACCAACAAATTGGTCCCCTCACTACACTCCAAAAATGAGCTGGCCGGATAAGGTCCCAGAGATCAACTCGGGTGATCGATCTCTAGCTCGATCTTCTTCATGGATCGTCTGATTTTTCCCGATCTTTGAGTCGATCCTTGGATGATCGGGTCGTGGTCTCGATCTGGCTCTCATTCTGCATGGCGTAATACACGTCCATACTCACGATCGATCTCCTCACTAAATCTCATCCTCGATCCCTACCTTGAAACGATCCAGGCTTAGTCGATCTTCTGGCCGATCTCATCTAGATCGACCTGCCTTGCTCGATCCGCTGCTCAATCTCGGGTCCTTTGCATGCATGGCAGAAATCTCCAAATTTCCACAAGCTTCCTCTCGATCCTATGCACGTCCACGCAACCTCCACAACTCCAGAGTGTCTCAAACAACCTGATAATGATGCAAAAATGCAGTTAATATGCAAATGCTAATGCAATGTGCACTTAGGACCTAGAATAAGACAAATGGTGCAAACTAGCCTAAAATGAGAGATGAATGCATGAAAAATAACCTTAAAAACATACTAAATATGCAGAATATGCAAGTATATCAGTTCTTCATCTAGAATGCTTTAACACTGGTTTTGAGATTGATCACCATGAAATCAGATCATAGGTTGTTTAATAGATGTAGAAACATTATTAATCACCAGAACTATCATAAATGAGCAAGATAATCGATTGCAAAGGAATTTGGATTAGTGATTTTGTGAACATATCGAACCTGAACCATAATGCTTGCTTAGGTTATTAGAATTTGCAAAGGAATTTGGGATTCTAGAGTCTGATCATAGTTAGTCTCTGCGACGGAAGCGATTGGTTTTACATTCATGTTTTCGAGTTCTAGAACGGTTTTAACAAATAATCCTTTCAGTGTGTAGTCTGCGATTGATGTCAACCTGCGAATTTCCCATTGCCTAGCGCCTTGTCTCATTGATTTTATGAACCGATAATCCACTCCTGCTATTGCTACTTATATTTACCATTTTGTTTTATTGTTATTGATTGCTTAGCTATATTTGAATCTAAAATCTGTCGAGTAATAGTCTTAAGTCCTTGTGGATTTGATCCCTAAGTACTACAATGATCTCTTAATTTGAGAGAGTAGCTCTGAGGGTTAATTTGAGAAAATGAGAGGGAGATGAACCTGGACGCCTTATGGTTGGAATGGTGAATAAGGAAACTTCATGTCCATACTTGATGAGTGGCCATTCTTCAATGTATTTTCTTGGACCGTCCTTTGTGAAATAATCCTCCTCTTGATACGGTTTGGTTTACATCTCCCAGCTTCCTTGGTTTGTGAGCAAGTAATGACTCCAAAGCTTGGTTGAAGTTCTCCCTTAGCCTCTTAGCTCGTGCTCTAGTCAAGGGTTGGACGTTCATAGCTGAAACTTGGGATCACATCATCCTCTCCCTCTTGTGAAGGTTCTGTCCTCAGAACTGTATCATTTGCATCATCAGGAGCTAGGTCAGATACATTAAAGGTTGTGAAATTGTTTAAATTCACTAGGAAGATCAATCTGGTCTTACTTCCCTCGGTTCCTCTTGACATCGCCTTCTGCATTTCATGTACTTCTTGAGGGGTGAGGGGTGCTAGGTTATGCTTACGTTTCTTATGGATGAAGCTGTAGTAGTTAGTCCTTCCATTATGCATGGTCTCCTTGTCAAATTGCCACGGCCTCCATAGTAAGAGATGTCTGGCTTGCATGGGATCAACGTCACACACTACGGTGTCCGTGTACTTGCCTATTTGGAATGGTACCGTGACTTGTGATAGGGCTCGGGTTTTACCCAAATAATTTACTACTGCAAGTCCACATGAAAGCAGTTGTAATATAAGGGGTTATCGAATCCCAAAGGAGTAAGTAAACTACACTATCAATTATAGATTCAGACTAGGCTAAGCAGTAGATAATAAATGTAATATGAAATAGCTAAAACAAAGAAAGCAAGCAAAATTTCATTGATCTAAGACTCAGAAAAATAAAAGCACTAAGTGAGGACAATTCGCAGGTTGAATCCGAGATTGTAGAATGCATGAAATCAGGAATGAATAAGAACCGTCTTCAACATGAATAGCAAATATATATAACTAATTAATTCTTATTGCAGAAGTTAACTATGTCTAAATCACAGAGTTTCAAATCTCTTTGCAAACTCTAACAACTTAAACATGCAGTAATGATCAGGTTCAATTGTTCACAAAACTCCTAAGCCAAATCTCTTTGCACTAAGCTCTTTTGCTCATGTAATGCTAAATCAGGTTATCAATAATGCTCTCACATCTATTAAACAAACCTAGGTTTCGAATTTCCAGATGATGTGTCTAAGAAAATTGGTTTTAAAGCAAGCACATATGAAGAACCAACAGATATTCCTAATAGGTAGCGATTTCTACAAACTCATCATCAACCTTTCAAAAGCCCTAACTTAACAAGCAGATTACTCAGACATGATCATGGAATCACAAAGCGTAGCTGAATAAAATTGCATTAAAGAAAAAAAGTAAAAGGTAAAGAGGTCTGAAATCTTCTCAAAAGAGTACAGGATCTGTCTCCCCAAAAAGCTCTGAATAAATCTCTTTCTAAAGCTCTCTGAATTCTAAAATTTAAGATACAAGCCAATAATGGCTGAAAACCTAATATATACAAGCTAAAACACGAGCTGGGGCCTTTTAGCAAATACTAGAACATTTGGGCAAAACTGCAAATAATCCTCCATCTTTTAAAAACAAGCCATGATCCTTCCCAGCTGCGGGTGACAAGCGTCACCCTTGATTTGTGACGAGCGTCACCCAAAACTGCAGTTTTTTCCCAATCATTTAGCAAACCATTCGCAACTCCTTCCTCTACGGGTGACAAGCGTCACCCTTGATTTGTGACGAGCGTCACCCAAGCCAACATTCGCCTTCTGAGTTGCACACTTCGTGGTTGTATCTTGCAATGCTCCAAAAAGCTCCAAAACTTCCAATTTGCTCCAGACATGCTATAACTAGCAAAGACTACTAAAACTCTAAAAAAGACCCAAAAGACTCAATAAAAAGGTCTTAAATCATGGTTAGAGACCATAAAAACCATGATATATGAACTCTCCCAGACTTAGCTTTTGCTTTCCCTCAAGCAAACATTAGACAAAGAACAAGGTCGAGGTTTGAAAACAGAAACAGTCACCTAAACATCAGGAACACCACATTGATTAACACTTTCGAATCCATATACCACAGAGTCAACACAAGATCAAATTTCAGTCTAATCAACACAAGCTTAGCAAATCTCCAAATCGAGTTCAAGCTCTTTCAAGAAATCCGAAATCTCTATTGTTAACCTTAATTTTATCTAAGTGTGATGTCTCATCAAGGTTTTATCATCTCAATCACTTATAGATTTGTTTCCCTTCCTAAACAACTGAACAAAGTAATCTCAACACAGCTCTACTATTTTCTCTTCGCTTGATCTTTTCTTTCTGATTTTTTCAATTTTTCAACTCTTTTTCTCATTTTTTTGACAGTCTATGATAAAGTGCTACTCAATTTCGTGTTCCTTGTGAGGAGACATGTTCTTGAGTGGTGTTCATTACTGTTGTTCCTTGTAAGGAGATAGGGTCATGATGCATCAGCTCTTAAAAGCTGCATCAGGGAAGATCAAAGAGAGACTGTATCTAAACATACTTGTCAGTGTTGAAAGAGAGAATCAAGATCAATGAGAATCAAACCCCAAGACAATAAGTTTAAAGTTCATTAAGGTGGAGCTAACAGCAAATTTTCCAGATTCTCTAAGAACCCAAACTTTCATTGCTAAACTGATCTACCTATGACTTTCAACTTAGTAAGACTTGTAAACAACTACTGGGGGAATGATGCTTATAAGTATCAACGTTCTATTGTTAGTTCCATGAAAAACTGACAGTTTCAAAATTTTGACTCTATAAAACAGGTTTTTGACTCAACTTTAAGATTCTAAAAATCAAACACAATGTACACAACGTCAGTAACCACATCCCTCAAACTTAAACAACACTGTCCCCAGTATTATTAAGCCAAGAGTTGGTCAAAACAGAAGAAACAGAACGCAATGAGCAGAGGTGAAAGTGGTAACTCGCGAAGGGATAGGGTGACGAGCGTCACCCACTACTGGTGACGATCGTCACCCGCTGTGGAGATCGACTCTGCTCAGATAACTCTGCCCTTCTTCTCCCTTTTTGTGTTTTTTATGTCAGAAATGAAAATAAATTGAGTATGATAGCTAGATAACTTACCAGTGGGTTGCCTCCCACCAAGCGCTTGTTTAACGTCATTAGCTTGACTGTGATTGCTGTTTAGACAGCTGGTGCATCATCTAGAGACACAATGTGTCCTGCTGGAATCTCGTCTTGCACCCAATACTGTTTCACCCTCTGTCCATTGACAGTGAAATCCTCTCCTTTGGAGTTGATCAGGACAATGGCACCATGTGGTCTAGCCTATTTGGCAGTGAAGGGACCTGACCAACGAGAATGCAGTTTACCAAAGGAATCTCGGAGGATAGTTTCAAGCTTAGGCTTTTTCCTTTTCCACTTGGGGATAAAGCAAGGCATTGGGAGAAGACCTTACCTCAGGGGACTATAACCTCATGGGCTGATTGCAAGAAGGCATTTCTGTCCAAGTTCTTCTCCAGTACAAAGACAGCTCGCCTAAGGAGTGAGATTAGCGGTTTTACACAAAGGCAAAATGAGACCTTTAGTGAAGCAATGGAGCGGTTCAAGGACTAGACCATTGAATTTCCTCATCATGGTTTCACTGAGAAGACACTCTTGAGCACCATCTATAGAGGAGCTCTTCCCAAAATTCGAATACTTCTAGACACAGCTAGTAAAGGAAATTTTCTTGGCCAAGATGTAGAAGAGGGAATGGAGCTTATTGAGAACCTTGCTTTAAGTGATGGAAACTACACTAAAGACTATGATAGAGCACATAGAGGGTCTGACATTGAGGCACACAAGAAGGAGCTGAAATCCCTCCATGAAAAGATTGACAAGTTGGTACTTGCAAAACAAAAGCATGTACACTTTGTGAGAGAGGCTACGGATGTTCTAGATGAGTTAGAGCAAAGCCAATAGGAAGCGAATTGGGTAGGAGGCCAAGACTATACTAAGCCACATGGCTATGTTCAAAGGTATCAAGGCAACAACAATCTATATTACCGAAGTACCAATGTGGAAAACCCTAAGGATCAAGTATACCCTCCACAACAAGGAAAACCTTTTGTTCCTTACAACAAAGGTGGGCTTACACAAAACAGTGGGTACCAAGGGCAAAGACAAGGAAACTTAAAACGCCAGTAACAGTAAGGGAGCAAAATCTACCCTCCTATGTTTCCTCCTGGTTTCGTGCCACAGCAGCAACAAGTTCAACCTCCACCTCAAGATTCGGTACACGCTATGTTCCAACAATTACTTCAAGGACAAGCATCTACAAATCAAAAATTCGTTGATATGAACAATAGGCTGGACTCTTCTCTTACTGAGGTATCTACACAAATCACCAACATGAACAACAAGATTCGCCAGCTAGAGAAAGGAAAGGCCAGTTCAAGCGGTCAAGGTAGCTTACCTGGAAAGTGTGAGGCAAACCCTAAGGAGTATGCAAATGCGATCACTTTGAGGAGTGGGAAAGAGCTACCACCACGGTCTATACCTGAGGATAATGAGGACATTGTGATTCAAAAGGGGGAGAGTAATCTCTCAAATGATCAAGAGATCACATTTGACAATGTCTACATTGCAAGGCCAAAGAAAGGCAAGAAAGCGGTTTTGGAGAAAAAAGTGGAGGAAGTTAGCAAAGAGAAAGAAGTTTTTGTGACTCCACCTTACAAACCAAAGCTCCCCTTCTAGGACGTTTCAAGAAGCAGTTGGTTGAGAAGCACAGAGCCCTGTTTGAGAAGCATTTGAGGGACGTTGAGATAAAACTGCCGTTCGTTGATTGTTTAGCTATGGTGCCAAAATATGCCAAGTTTTTGAAAGTCACTCTTGCTAAGAGGGTGAAAGTGAGTGAAGAGGTCTTGGTATTGAGTCAAGAATGCAGTGCGATCATCCATAGGGAGATAGCTCCAAAGAAGCTAGGAGATCTGGGGTCATTCACTATCCTTTGTGCACTAGGCCCTTTGAAGTTTGAAAGCTGCTTGTGTGATCTTGGGGAAAGCATTAACCTTATGCATCAGTCCATTGCTAAAAAGCTAGGCTTTACCAAGTTTAAGGAGTGCAGAATCTCACTCATTTTGGCTGATCGAAGTAAAAGGCTCCCTGTAGGCATGCTTGAAGACCTACCCGTGAGGATTTGCAATGTGAATGTGCCAACAGATTTTGTAGTTCTAGAAATGGATGAAGAACCAAGAGACCCTCTAATCCTTGGTAGACTAGTACAAGATTTGCGTGAGGTTCTTGTTCTCAATCACCCTATACTAGTCAGTTGTAGTATGGGTTTTATGTCAATCCAATTGGGAAGAGTTGAAAACAGAAGAGTTGAGAGTATAATCTCTAAGTCAAGCAAGCAGAGAAAAGGTTTTGTTGCCTAAGCAACAGTTCTAGCAACTTAAGTGAAACAAGCAGCAAAGAAAGTGAAAGCAAAAGCAAGCTAAGCAGTTTTAAACAAGAAAAACAGAGTAAACAGAGCAAAACAGAGTAAATCCGAGATTCAAATAAGAGTAAGGCAAGTTTCTAGATGTGGTTATTGACTTTGGGGAATTTTAGACATTAACTAAAGCTGTTTTAAACTACATTGATCAAGCAAGTAAGCAAGCAATGGTGATTCCTAGACATAGAGTTCACAATTAAGCTAGTTAGATCCAATCTCTTAGCAAATAATCCTTTGCTAAACATCTTATCAAGAACTAACTCTCATTAGTGCTAAAACATCAAGCAAGCAAGAGTAAACAACTCTATTCAAGTCAAAATGCTCCTCAAACATTCAATCTCTTGAGCCAAGGCCAGCAAATCCTCTATTAAACAAGATCAGCATTTCATCAAACACTTGGTGGGCATAACAGAAAGCTAACAACTTAGACAAGTTTGATCAAGACTAATCTAGCATGAATAACAGATTAATAGAGAGAAACCCATAAACTGAAGCACTTAACAAGCCCTAATCAAGTTTTAAATTCCCCTAATCTACCACATCTAGAAACTCTAAGATAACTACTCACTCATAATCATGTTTAACACCAAATCACAAAGGGAAAGGATGCTAATCATGACTAAAAGAGAGATTAAAGAAAGATTAAAGCAAATACTTGATTATATTAAACAAAGGAAAGAAATTGTCTTACAAACTTAAAGAAAATGCTCAAGAACAGTATTTTGACAAAACATGTCGAACATCTGGAAAAAGAGGCTATTTATAGCCAAGAGAAGAAAGCCCTTGAGTAATGGCAAAAGCGTAATTAAAAACAGGTTCGGGCTGGGTCAGTAACGGTCAGTTGCGTCGGTCTTCAGTGATCGAAATAGATCCCTATCGGTCTGGAGTGATCGACACATATGACCAAAATCCATCCGGTGTGTTTGTGTAGATCACACTTGACCGATACTGGTGATCGATACTGCTCCGTATCGGTCATCCTTGACCGATACTCACCGTGCTCTGACTGAAAACTTCTGCAGAGATCTTCTGCTGTGATCCTTCTTGCTCCTTTTTGCCCAGCTAGCATCCTAGATCATCCCAAAAGCTCCTCCAAGCACCATTTAGCTCCAAAAGCACCTAAAAACATCCAAAATGCAAATTATACTCTAAATGCAACGTAAGTCTAAAAGGAGAAGAAAATGGGACAAAAGCTAAGGGAAATCATTCAAAAGAGGACCAAAATATGTACTAAATGCAGCCCTAAATGGTCTAAATACAAAGGATAACAACACCCCCACACTTGCCTTTTGCTTGTCCTCAAGAAAATAAGAATAAATGGGAGAGTGAGGTTTGAAAGTAGGCATTCAGATTCCAAAAGTGCAAAGGTAAAGAGATGGTTTCAATGCTAAAGTGCCTAGTTGTAGGATGCAAACATAATCAGCTATACTTTAAAGATCCTAGCCATGCTCATCATGTTTCAAAATGATCTCAAATCTCAAATTAGGCAAATGCTCAAATCAATCCACTCTTTAACATTCAATTAAGTTCAGAACATGAATCATGCTTATGCAAATTAAGTGAAGATATTTATTTGAAAAGGGGGTAAGGTTATGAGATAAGAATGATCTCATTCAAGCACAGGTTTTTAAAAACATAAAGGATCACTCAATGAAATGACTTCATCTTAGGCAAAATTCTAATGGTAAAAGCACACTTATGCGTGCAATTCAAAGCTCTCTTCTACCCTTATTTCCCAAAGATGAGTCCTAAGCATTTCTAAATCCCAAAAGAGAACCCTCTAAGTCTACCCTTTCCTAAACTCTACCCTTTACCCTTCTTCATGGCTGGGGAAACTTCTTCTTTTTGCTTGTGTGATTGCTTCTTTTTGGTTGGGACTTTCTCTTCTTTGTTGTGTTGGCACCCTCATCACCTTTGGTGGATTGCTTCTTGGTCAGATTTTTCTTCTCTTGGACCCTTCTTAGCAGTGTTGTTGGCGCCAATTCTTTTTGAACTTAGAGCTTTTATTCCCTTTATTTAACGACCATACTAAACTGTTTCCCCTTTTCTACCATTTCAGAACTTTTCCTTTTCTTTCAAAATATATAAACATGAAGTTCAAACCACTTACACTACCCTTTTAAACCCCAAAACTCCTATCCTAGAATCAAGCTCAAGATGCAAGCTGACATCTACAAGAGAGCTAATCATTGCCAGCCTTATTCCTAACACTTTTTGCCAAGACAAAATCAAAAATGCAATGCAAAGGCCTCACAGCTCTCACAATAGTGTTTAGGCTCAAAAGGAGGTTTTGGTTAAGGGTGAGGATGTAACTGTCCCATAATTATGAGGATCAGCTATTTGGATCAACAAGAGTGGTAGAAAGGAGAAAGATAATCCAAACATGTATATGGTAGCCATGTAATCACTTTTCAATGCATAGACATGATAATTCAAATTCCAAATTAAGGTTCAAGTTGATAGAGTTGATTTTCAGAGAACAAATGCTTTCAGAATGAGATGAGAAGACAAAATTTAGCAATCTAAGCATGGTTCAGCCTTAACTTCTAGCAATCATATGATGCATCAAACAACTAAGCACTAAAAAACTGAAATCATCTCCTAACACTAAGCACTTTACAAGGAAAATTCATCATAATGCCCTATGCAAATGCAATGCTACCTATATGCCAACTCTAGACTCAAGCCTAGAAAAATGAAATGCAACTACATGCTTATTTTTGGTTTGCAAAAATGCAATTTTTTTTTAAAAAAGTTTTTTGATTTTTTTGTGTTTTTCTATGCCTTACATGTATACATGCTAAGCATGAGACTCAATGTGAAAAGAAAAAGAAAAACTAAGAAAACAGAACACAAAGTCAAATCCCAAATCTCTCTCCCACACTTAAATTACACAGTCCCTTGTGTAGTGAAAGCAATGGAAGAGAGAAGCAACAAAATATATTACAGAAATAAAAAGATGCAATGGTATAGAACAATGGAAAGGATGTGGTACTTGGTTTCCTTGTAGGAGTTGTGGGATGATCCTGAGATTTAAGGATACTTGCTAGCTCTTCTCTTCCTTCTCTCATACACTTGTGTGGAATGCTCTGCTTCTTGAGGTGGTTGAACCCAGCTTGACCATAGTTGCTCAGCTTGTGAAGAAGTCCCTTGTGTGCCCCATTGCCATGTCTCCTGAACATCAGAGGGGTTAGGGTTTGATGCCTCCCAAGCTGATGGAACATGGGCTCTTGGCTCATAAGATGGGGCCCTTGGTTGTGCCCATGTACCCCATTGGTCACTTGGTTGTGCATGAAATGAGTGTCTTCCATGGGGCTTCCATACAGCTACCTCCTCTTCAGTTGGCTCTGCTTGGTGAAGTTGCTCTTCTTGGTGAGAGGTGAGCTCATGGGTATGGCTGTGGTGGGAAGTTTTTGCTGATGTGGCCTTGTTCTTCCTGAGCTTCCCTTTCACCATCATCATAAGCCCTTTGATGGCTTTGTCTTGCCACTTGCACCACTTCTGAAGTGTGTTGATGTGCTCATAAGCTGCTCTCAAAGAGCTTCCTTGGTTGGGAGCTTCATAGGGCTGGAAGTGGAACTGCCTTGAGCTGTAGTTCAACACTTCTTCTTCTTCAAGCTCATCTTCTTCATAGGTTCCTCCTTGGCCTTCAGCGCTAGCAGTAGCATTCCATTGATCTTCTTCTTCTTCTCTGTCTTCTTCTTCTCAAATCTCTTCAGTGTGCTCCTCTTCTTCTTCTTCTCTGTCTTCTTCTTCTCGTTCTCTAGGAATAGGGCCGCGTGTGTAGAGCTCCTCCTCACTCAAGTTGAAGTTGATGTTTGTTGTTGTTGTGAAGGAGGTTAGCCTTGGGTTTGGGAGAAGGAATCTCACTTGCTCTAAGTGATTATTGAGTAATTGGTAAACATACTTGCCCCGAACACTCTTCTCAAGAAAATGACTTCTCTTCAGATACTCCATATCTTTCCAGATAGGAGCTAGAGCATCTTCAGCATGCTCCTCAAGGTTCAAATCACAAGCTATGAGAATTGCTGTCACAACTCCTCCAATGTGCAGTTGTGGATTCTTCTCCCTTCTTCCCTTGTTGATAATCCAGCTCTGGTATGTTTGCAGCTGCTCCATCAACTGTCTTACAAGGCATGGGAGCTTGCTTGGTGGATGAACTGGCACTACACATCTGCTGGTGCCTGGACCAGTGTACAATCCATTATAGAGGAAGTCTCTCTCCTTGCCAGTTAGGTGTGAGGTTTCTTTCCTTGCAAAGAATGTGTTTGCAATCACCTTGTGTGCATATCTAACGGCAGGATGCTTCAAGTGTTGGTTTCTTGTAGCCTCAGCTTTGAATTACCCTACTCCAATTACCTCCCAAAACCTTGTGTACTGTGATTCATGAATTAAGAACTTCTTCCCTCTTTGAAAGTAGGTGCTTAGCCCCAATGCCCTAGAGAGTTCTTGGAATGTGATTTTGAACTTCTGTTTTCCAACCTTGAAAGAGATCCATCCATCATGGTCAGGGAGCTCACTCTTCTCATAATAAACCACCTGAGGATGGAGAGGAATTGATGAGTAAAGCACACATAGGATGGGAGAGGCTGTAATAGCTCTCCAAGCCCCATTTGTTCAGAGGTGCAGATGCAGTCTTCATAGATTCCCAGCTCCTTCATTGTGGAGGCACATGGGTATCTTGTTGGCTTGAAGGTGCATATACTGAATCCCTCCATGAGTTCCCTAGCACTGTACTTCATGGGTGGAACTTCTTCTCCAACAGCTTTTCCCTTGCCTCTCTGCTTGGCGCTTTTATCCTTAGCTGGTCTCTTTCCAGCGGCCTTAGATGAAGTCTCAGCAGCTTTGCCCTTTCCTTTTTCTTACCTTACTGTTGGTGATGTTGGTGCTTCCTGAGGTGCTTTTCCCTTTTTTCCCAGCAGCTATGTTTGTTCTTCCCATGGTACCTTAAAAAGCAAAGCTTGAAAATAAGGTAAGTGAAAGAACAAAAGCTGAAGAACCAAATAGCTGAAAGCTTTTAATGTAGAAACTCTTTAAGCTAAGAAATGTCTAACAAGTCCTAACAACAAGCTTAAACTTATTCAAAGCAAGAAGAGATCAAAAGCTAGCAACTAAATAAGCTAGAATGCACAAAATATAAACAGTTATGCATGACTTTCTAGCAAAATGGTTCTTAGGCAAAAGAGATGATGATCTTGCAAATGGATGAAGATAAACAAGCAATGAGATAAATAGACATTAAACAGAACTTCAACATCTAGCTTGATATTTCAAAACAAATCCAAATTGCAAAACCATAGCACAACAATCAAAACTAAACACTTTTTGCTCTTAAAAACCTCTACTAAGCGATTTTTAACATAAGCAAAGAGTAAGAGCAAAGAGAGATAGTTTAGGAAGCAAACCTTTAGTGAGCTTTTGAACACTTAGAGAAAGCAATAAAAGTGAAAAAGAACTAATAGTTTCGAGCTTTAGGTGAGAAGAAGAGTAATTTTAAGTGTGAAGAGAAGTGAAGGAAGTTGTTGCTTAAATAGAAAAGAGAGGAAACCAAAGGTATCAAAGGTTGGTGAGGGAACATAAGGAATCAAAAGTGTGGGGGACAAAAACAAAAGTGTTCAGAAGCTAAGAAAGAGGTGACAAGGAATCCCATTTAAAAAATTCAAACTTCTTTGGCTCCAAACCAAAGGAGGTAAATTTTTTTGAAAGTTGAGATACTTACCTCGGATGGAATATCGGTCACTCATGACTGTTTCGGTCATGAATGATCGATATTGGAGACTGATATGCTTTCTGGGATTAGTATCGGTCATCATTGATCGACACACTTGACCGAAATACATCCGGTGTGATTGTGTCGGTCTTGAGTGATCGATACTGGTGACAGATATGATTCAAAGAATCTCATCGATCACCAGTGATCGACAAACTGCACCAAAAATCTTACGGTGTGTTTATGTCAATCAAGTCTGGTCAATATGAATGACCGAAATTTTGTCCTGCTTTCAAAATTCTTTCCATATCGGTCACAAGTGACTGATATGTTGACTGGTGTAGACTGGCTCCACTGATATCGATCAATCATGATCGATACTGATGACCAAAAATTTGTGTATTGGTCTGTCAGGACCGATACAGATGACCGATATCAGCCAGAATATACCTGTTCTTTGTCCCCTTCAAACTTTCTCAAACCCCATTTCGAAATCCTGTTTCTATACACTAAATCAAAGCATAAAAGATAAACTAGAAAGCATAATATATACAAAAGGATACCATGGGACTACCTCCCAAGTGTGCTTGTTTAAAGTCACTAAGCTTGACTTCGATTACCTCTTTAGTTGAGGTGAGGAGAAGGAGTCTTGGAACTCCTTGGTGTCATCTTGCTTCTCTTGACCTTGGTGGTGACTCCATTCACCTTGATCTTGGCAAAAGGTGTAGTATTCCCCTCTTGCTGAAGCTTGAAGCAAAACTCTCCGTTCTTAGAGACATATGGTTTCAAAACCACTTCTCCCTTGCTATTGACCAGCTTAACATCATTCAGATCCTTGTAACCAACCACTTCAAGGACCTCCTTTTCAGTGGTGTCTTCAAACAACTTAACCAAGCAGCAGCTATAAAAACTCTCTCCTTGGTAGCCTTCAAACTCTGGCCAATTCTTTCCAAGCTGCTTCAGCTTCTTGATCTCCATTGAGAAGGCTTGCTCATTCTCCAGTTTACTCCCCTTGGAGTCAAACCTTAGAACCTTCTTCTTTGTTAGCTTCAGCTCAATAGTGCATTCCTTAGCATCAAAACTGCTCCAGCTGAGGCTAAGAAAGGTCTTCCTATAGTGATAGCATTTTTTATATGCCCTTCCACATCAAGCACCAGGGAATCAGTGGGAATGGTTACTCCTTCTATCATCATTGGCACATCCTTGAGACTCCCAAGTGGTTTCTTTACTGTCCCATTATCTATAGTAAGGGATACATTACTCTCCTGAAGTTGAGTGTAGCCAAGAGCTTTAGCAGTAGAGGATGGGAGAAGGATGATACTTGCTCCAAGGTCACAAAGACAGCTCTTGAAAGTCTGCCCCTTAAGCTCACATGGGAGAGTAAAACATCCTGGATCTCCAAGTTTTTTTATAGTGAGCTCCTTAACCTCAGGTGTTCCAGCCTTCACCCTTAGCTTCTCAAGTTCTTCTTGGCATTCAAACCCCTCAATTCCATCTGAGCAGCATAGAGGGTTTCATACTTCTGAACTAGCTGTTCCTTGAACCTTCCTGGAAAAGGGATGGTTGGTTGATAGACAGGAAGAGTAGCTGTTTGAGGTTTCTCCTTATCATCAGCAGCTTCCACCAAGTAGTCCTTTGTGTTATCAACAAATTCATGTGGCGCCCACCACTCTTCATCATCTGATTTTTCCCCATCTCCAAAGGGTCCTTCTTCTACAGCTCCTTGGTCATTTTCGATTTCCAAGAACTCTTCCCCCCAGGTTCAGTGTCCTCAGTGAACACGTAGAGGAACTCTTCAATGATAGCCTCCTCTTCAGCTGAGAAGCTTTCTTCCTCTAGCACAATAGCATTGCAAAACTCCTTTGGGTTAGCTTCTGGTTTTCTAGGAAACTGTCCTTGTGGCTTGGGACCAGCTATGCCTTTATTGTTCTCCAGTGTTTTGACTCTTGCAGCCAATCCATCAAACTTGTTGGTGAGCTCTACATGCACTGAATCAATTTTGTTGTGGACCTCTGCAAACTTTTTGTTCATTTCCAAGGTTGTGGTGACTTGATTGTTGATCATTTGCTGCATGAGGGTCTTGAGGTCAGTGTCTTGAGAACTAGAGAAAGCTAGTCCTTGTGCTTGGGCATTGAATCTTGGAGGGTTGTAGGGCGCTCTAGGCTGATAGTTGTTGTTCCTCTGCTGAAAACCTTGATTGTTGTAGGGAATAAAAGGTCTTGGGGCAGGTTGCTGTTGCTGTTGAGGGTAAACCTGATCTTGTGGGTTGACAACATTGTTGCTCCAGTAGGACAAGTTGGGATTTCGTCTGTAGTTCCCATAGTTGTTGTAGCTACCTTGGTTTCCCAAATAGTTCATCTCCTCAACTTGGCATTGCTCCTGATCATCAAGCTGAACCATGTCACCCACAAAGTGAACCTCTTTCTTTTCCCTTAGCAACAAGACTAGCTTCTCATGTAGAGACTTGATTTCTTTCTTGCTAGACGCTAACTCATCCATTGCACTCTTTGGTGCTCTATCAAACTCCTCATTGTAGTTTCCATCAGACTGAGCTAAATTCTCTACTAACTCCAAACCTTCATCTACATCTTTTGACAGGAAGTTCCCATTGGATGCTGTATCCAGAAGCATTCTTATCTTAGGCAAGGCTCCTCTGTAGAGAGTGGATAGCAAAGAGGCTTGTGAGAAGCCATGATGAGGGCATTGCAGTGTGTAACCCTTGAATCTCTCCCAAGCTTCTCCAAGTCTTTAATTGTTCCTCTGTGCAAACCCTGAAATCTCATTCCTTATTCTAGCAGTTCTTGAAGTGGAGAAGAACTTTTCTAGAAAGGCTTTCTTGCATTCATCCCAGTTGGTGATACTTCCTTGGGGAAGGTTTTTCTCCCACTGATGTGCTTTGTCTCCTAGGGAAAAGGGAAACAACCTGAGCTTGAAGCCATCTTCACTTACTCCATTTATCTTTGTGCGTGAGCACAGCCTGTCAAAATTATCCAGATGATCTAGAGGGTCTTCAAGTGGTAATCCATCGAATTTGCTGCTCTGAACCATTGAAATCAATCCAGACTTGATTTCAAAGTTGTTGTTTTGGACAGCTGGTGGAATGATACCTGTCATGTTGTTGTAGGCATTTGGTTCATCACCTGCGCCAATAGGTCTAACTGCTCTTGGAGCTTGTGCAGCGCCTCTTGGTCCTTGCTCACCCTGTAAGCCTTGAACACCTTGATGTCCTTGTATATCCTGAGCGCCTGCAGCTCCTGGAGGACCCTGAAATCTGATGTGATCCATGACTCGATCCTGATTGTTCATACCAAGTCTTTGCAAGTGTTGCTGCCTTTCTTGCTGTCTCCTTGCTCTTTGTCCTCTATCAAGCAGATTGATGTCGTCTATGAAGTCCACAAGATTGCTTGAGCCTCTGGATCTCAAGTTCATATACCTGAAAGACAGAAGTGAGAGTCAATGAGAATTAGTAACCAAAGAAATGTAAAAGCTTGATCTTAAAGATTCTACAAACTCTAATGATTCAAACTTAGTTCCTAAATGGCAACGGCGCCAAATTGGTACAAGATTTGTGTGATTCTTCTTGTCTCAATCACTCTGTACCAGCCAGTTGTAGTATGGGTTTTATGTCAATCCAATTGGGAAGAGTTAAAAACAGAAGAGTTGAGAGTAGAATCTCTAAGTCAAGCAAGCAGAGAAAAGGTTTTCTTGCCTAAGCAACAGTTCTAGCAACCTATGTGAAACAAGCAGCAAAGAAAGTGAAAGCAAAAGCAAGCTAAGCAGTTTTAAACAAGAAAAACAGAGTAAAACAGAGCAAAATAGAGCAAATCCGAGATTCAAAAAAGAGAAAGGCAAGTTCCTAGATGTGGTTATTGACTTTCGGGAATTTCAGACATTAACTAAGGCTGTTTCAAACTACATTGATCAAGCAGGTAAGCAAGCAATGGTGATTCCTAGACATAGAGTTCACAATTAAGCTAGTTAGATCCAATCTCTTAGCAAATACCCCTTTACTAAACATCTTAAACAGTCAAAATGCTCCTCAAACAGTCAATCTCTTGAGCCAAGGCCAGCAAATCCTCTATTAAACAAGATCAGCATTTCATCAAACACTTGGTGGGTATAAGAGAAAGCTAACAACTTAGACAAGTTTGATCAAGACTAATCTAGCATGAATAACAGATTAATAGAGAGGAACCCATAAAATGAAGCACTTAACAAGCCCTAATGAAGTCTTAAATTCACCTAATCTACTACATCTAGAAACTCTAAGATAACTGCTCACTCATAATCATGTTTAACACCAAATCACCAAGGAAAAGGATACTAATCACGATTAAAAGAGAGATTAAAGAAAGATTAAAGCAAATACTTGATTATATTAAACAAAGCAAAGAAATTGTCTTACAAACTTAAAGAAAATGCTCAAGAACAGTATTTTGACAAGACATGTCGAAAATCTAGAAAAAGAGGCTATTATAGCCTAGAGAAGAAAGCCCTAGAGTAATGGCAAAAGCGTAATTAAAAACAGGTTCGGGCTGGGTCAGTATCGGTCAGTTGCATCAGTCTTCAGTGACCGAAATGGATCCCTATCTGTCTGGAGTGATCGACACATATGACTGAAATCCATCCGGTGTGTTTGTGTCGATCACACTTGACCGATACTGGTGATCGATACTGCTCCGTATCGGTCATCCTTGACCGATACTCACCATTCTCTGACCGAAAACATCTGCAGAGATCTTCTGCTGTGATCATTCTTGCTCCCTTTTGCCCAGCTAGCATCCTGGATCATCCCAAAAGCTCCTCCAAGCTCCTTTTAGCTCCAAAAGCACCTAAAAACATCCAAAATGCAAAGAAAATGCAAACTATACTCTAAATGCAACCTAAGTCTAAAAGGGGAAGAAAATGGGACAAAAACTAAGGGAAAACATGCAAAAGAGGACCAAAATTTGTGCTAAATGCAGCCCTAAATGGTGTAAATACAAGAGATAACATAGACCCTTTCTAGCAACTGCTGGGGCCATCATAGACGTGAAGAATGGCAAGATTTCTCTGCACCTGGGCAAATACATCATGCTGAACTTTGACATCAACGAAGTCTTGAAGAAGCCAACGATTGATGGACAAGTATTCTACATAGAAGCTTTGGATGCATTAGCCGATGAGTTGCTTGAGGAATTGGCACAATAGGATCATCTACAGCTGGTTTAGACAAAGGAGTGTGGGGAGTATGGTTTTTTGAGTGAAAAATGCCAGGAATATGTACGCATCCTTGATTCTCGCATGGTTGTGAAAGAAGATGAAGGCCAATGTCTAGAGATTGACCTGGAGATCGATCAGATTTCTCAATCCAGGAAAGAGACGATTAGACGATCGATCGAGACAACTCGATCTGTTCAGAGAACGACCTTGTGAATCGATATCCTGCTCGATCCATATCCAATCGAGCAAGTGGATCGAGGGGGTACACTCGATCCAGCCTAAATTGAGGGAGCGATGGACTGACTGGCTCAATCTCTGCGGTAGGAACCGTTGAAGACGGTATCTTAAGAGCTCATGACTCGGGTTCAAAAGGGGCGAATGAGGACAGCAACCTCAACACAAGCCAAGAGGAGGACTGGAGTGAGCTGCTAGCCCCAAAAGTGGACCTAAAGCAGCTTCTGAATGGGCTAAGCTACTCTTTCTTAGGACCAAATGATACATATCCTGTTATTTTGAATGAAGATCTAAATGATGATGAGTTAGACTCACTCCTTAGGGAGCTGAGGAAGTATAGAAAGGCCAATTGGTACTCTCTCAGTGACATCAAGGGCCTTTTACCAATGCTTTGTACTCATATGATTCATTTAGACAATGAAAACACATCTTCCATAGAGCATCAAAGACGTTTGAACCCGAATTTGAAAGAAGTGGTTAAGAAGGAAATCTTAAAACTCTTAGAGGCTGACGTGATATATCATATCAGTGATAGCACATGGGTCTCTCCGGTCTATGTGGTACCAAAGAAAGGGGGTATCACGGTTATAAGAAATAAAAAAGATGAGTTAATTTCTATTAGGACAATAACCGAACATAGAATGTGTATTGACTATAGGAAACTCAACACAGCCACTAGGAAAGATCATTTCCCCCTTCCCTTCATTGACCAAATACTAAAGAGATTAGCCAATCATCCATACTACTGTTTTCTAGATGGCTATAGCGGTTTCTCTCAAATCCCCATTCACCCAAATGACCAAGAGAAAACCACATTCACATGCCCTTATGGTACTTTTGCATATCGAAGGATGTCATTTGGGTTATGTAATGCACCAGCAACCTTCCAAAGGGGTATGATGTCTATTTTCTCTGACCTTATAGAGGAAATGGTAGAGGTTTTCATGGATGATTTTTCTGTGTATGGTGCTTCGTTTGGTGGTTGTTTGTCAAATCTTTGCAGGGTTCTCAAGAGATGTGAGGAGACAAACTTGGTGCTAAACTCGGAAAAGTGTCATTTTATGGTGAGAGAAGGCATTGTGCTTGGGCACAAAATTTCTGAGTGTGGGATTGACGTTGAAAAGGCCAAGATAGAGGTCATGACGAATTTAGAGCCTCTGCTTAATGTGAAAGGGATTAGGAGTTTCTTGCGGCATGCTGGCTTCTACAGGAGGTTTATCAAGGGTTTCTCCAAGATAGCACGTCCTCTTACAAGGCTACTGTGCAAGGAAACCGAGTTCATCTTTGATGAAGAATGCCTACAAGCCTTTAAGACCATCAAAGAAGCCTTGGTCACCGCGCCTATAGTTCAAGCTCTGGATTGGGATTTGCCTTTCGAGATTATGTGCGATGCAAGTGACTATACTGTGGGTGCTGTCTTGGGTCAGAGGAAGGACAAGAAGCTGCATGTGATTTACTATGCAAGCCGTACCTTGGATGATACACAAGTGAAGTATGCAACCACCGAGAAAGAGCTTCTAGCTGTGGTCTTTGCTTTTAAGAAGTTTAGGTCTTACTTGGTGGGTTCTAAGGTCATCGTGTATACTGACCATGCTGCCTTGAGATGCATATATTCCAAAAAGACACCAAACCGAGACTTTTAAGATGGATCCTTCTCTTGCAAGAGTTTGACATGGAGATCAAGGACAAGAAGGGTATACAGAACGGTGTAGCGGATCATCTTTTAAGGATGAGGGTGGATGATATCTGATATACATGCATATTTAGCATATTTAGCATGCATTTAGAGTAGTTTTCATGCATTCATCTTGCATTATAGGCTAGTTTCTACCATTTGTTACATTTTAGGTCCTAGATCACTTTGCATTCGCATTTTCCATAGTTTCTGCAACTTTTGCATCACTATCAGGTTGTTTGGGACACACTGGAGCTGTGGAGGTTGCGGTGATGTGCTGAGGTTCAAAATGAAGCCTATGGACACTTAGAGAACTCAGCCATGCATGCAAAGGACCCGAGATCGAGCAGCGGATCGAGCAAGGCAGGTCGATCTAGATGAGATCGACCAGAAGATCGAGTGACTCATGTCGTTTCAAGGAGGAGGATCGAGACCAAGATTGGTAGAGGAGATCGATCATCAGTACGAACGAGGATGACACCATGCAGAACGAGAGCCAGATCGAGACCAGGACTCGATCATCCACAGATCGAGTAGAAGATCGAAGGAAGTGCTCGATCCATCCACCCAAATCGACTTGAAGATCGAGCAGAAGAAGGCGATCCATGAAGATGATCGAGTGAACTGATCGATCTTGAGATCGATCCCTGGAACCTTATCCGGCCAGCTCATTCTTGGAGCGTAGTGAGGGGACCATTAGGGATGTTTAGCTATTTTGTGCAAGAGGCGGCTATCACTTTTCATCATCCACACTTTGCTTCTATCTTTTCTGATCTTTTCTCTTAGGCGATTCCGCCATTGCAACACTTTTAAGCTTTTCTTGTTTTAAAACTTTGAATCTTGTTAATCATTAAGTCTTTTTCCATAATCGCTTGCTTAATCATGCTTAGTTTATCTTTCTTTGCATTCGAATCGATTTCAATCATGAGTGGTGAGTAGTTTTCTTTGGGTAAAAGGTTGGGGAGATTCAAGGGTTTAAAGGGTTTAAGCTTTTGGATTTCTTTTTGTTCTTAACTTATTCCTTTCTAGGATTTGGGGTCTTAAGGCTTAGGGAGTCTTGGAAAAATTCTCTATGATTGCAGGGCTTCTCTTACCTTGACTGGATTCAGAGATCCTTGAAAACCAAATCCTAGAGACTAATCTACTCTCTCCCAAACGCCATAGATGTAAAGGAGGTTAGTTAAGCCACTTGTTGAGATCTGTAATCCATGCTCTTCGATCTCTTTTTCCACCAAAAGCCATGGGTTTGGAGAAGACATTGAAGAAGGGAGTCATATTATACGCCATGGATGATTCTCTTTTCAGTTTCTCAAGGCTTAGGGAAAGCTCATCAATGAGTAGATCTATGTATTTTCAAACCTAAGCTTGAACACTTTTGAACATGACCCTCGACCTTGAACCCTCTTTTTAGCATCTTAAAAACTCTAGTTTATAATTCTCTTGTCATAAAGCTTGCATCTGATCATTAGAAATCATTTATCTTAAGTTGTTAGAATCAATCTGTTTTAACCGTTTTAGCTCTCGATTTTTAGTTATAAGTAGTTTTGCATTTTTAATCCTCTGTTTTCTCCTAGTAGTCATTAACCCTCTTCCAAGGATTTTAAAATAGTTTCCTTAACCATTTGGTCGTTGCATTTAGTTTTTGTAGATTTTACCATCTATTTACCCAATTCTGCTTAACTTTGCATTGCTCTACCATTCCTTGTGTTCTTTCTACTTTCTAGGCTGGATTGACACCCTTACTGCTATACTACATCATAACTGTGGTTTGGGGTTTGATAATTAGACCTGTAAACAATCTGTTTATCAAATGGCGCCGTTGCCATCTTAGGATTGTTAGGAAGCATTATGATTTGGAGTTTAGTAAAGACTAGGCTTTATTTGCATTTTGGTTACAAATTGTTCTAGCTTTCTACTTGTCTGCTCAAATACTTGAATTTTCAGTCTAGAGGTCAAAACAATCTACTACAGCCTCTAGACAATATTCACCAACTCGGAAGTTCCAGATCAAGGAGAGCAAGAGAGCAAGCTCGAGCCTTTCAGGAGATTGTGCAAGCTGGTACAGTTGACTTTACAAGAATGGCTGAGCAGGGGTAATGGAAACCCCAACAACGCACCAAGACCACGGATCATTGGCGTTGGTGATGCTCCCAACACTCATCATAACCGCTTTGGGATCACACCACCACCTGTCCAAAACAATAACTTTTGAGATCAAGCCAGGGTTTGTTCACATGGTTCAAAATAACAAGTTTCATGGGCTAGCATTGGAAGACCCATTGGCGCATCTAGGCAACTTTTAGCAGATTTGTGGGATGTTGAAGATAAATGGTATCTCGGAGGACAGCTTCAAGTTGCGGTTATTTCTTTTTTCCGTTGGTGACAAAGCTAGACATCGGGAGAAGACTCTTCCACAAGGCACTATCACTTCTTGGGCTGAATGTAAAAAATCATTTCTCTCAAAGTTTTTCTCAAGCACAAGAACAGCTAGGTTGAGAAGTGAGATCAGTGGCTTCACTCAAAGGCAGAATGAGACATTCACTGAAGCTATGGAGCAATTCAAGGATTACACTATAGCTTGTCCTCACCATGGCTTCAGTGAAGAGACACTCTTGAGTACCATATACCGTGGAGCTCTTCCAAAGATCAGATAGTTACTTGACAGGGCAAGCAAAGGAAACTTTCTTAGCCAAGATGTGGAAGAAGGTATGGAGCTCATAGAGAATTTGGCATTGAGTGATGGGAATTATTCAGAGGACTATGGCCACGCACCAAGAGGAGCTGATCTGGAAGCTCACAAGAAGGAAATGAAGTTACTGCATGAGAAGATTGATAAGCTTGTCCTTGCCAATCAGAAACAAATGCATTTTGTTGGAGAGGCCGCGGATATCTTAGATGAGCTAGAGCAATGCCAAGAAGAGGTCAATTGGGTTGGTGGAAACAACTGAAACAAGCCATGCGGCTATGCTCAAGGTTACCAGCAAGACAACAACCTTTCCTATAGAATCACTAATGTGGAGAACCCTAAAGAACAGGTGTACCCCCCCTCAACAAGGCAAGCCGTTTGTTCCTTACAACAAGGGCGGATTTACAAGCAACAATGGGTATCAGCAGCAGCAACAAGGCAACTTCCAGGGTCAGCAGCAAGGCAAAAACTATCCTTCAGGTTTCATGCCTCAGCAACAACAACCGCAAGCCCCACCTCTAGACCCTATACAAGCGATGTTTCAACAGTTGCTTCAAGGACAAGCTTCTACAACTCAGAACAACCTTTCCTATAGAATCACTAATGTGGAGAACCCTAAAGAACAGGTGTACCCCCCCTCAACAAGGCAAGCCGTTTGTTCCTTACAACAAGGGCGGATTTACAAGCAACAATGGGTATCAGCAGCAGCAACAGGGCAACTTCCAAGGTCAGCAGCAAGGCAAAAACTATCCTTCAGGTTTCATGCCTCAGCAACAACAACCGCAAGCCCCACCTCTAGACCCTATTCAAGCGATGTTTCAACAGTTGCTTCAAGGACAAGCTTCTACAACTCAGAAGTTTGTTGAGATGAACAAGCGATTAGACTCTTCCCTTACTGAACTCTCTACTAAAATCACCACTCTCAACAACAAGATTCGCCAATTTGAGAAGGGCAAAGCAAGCTCAAGTGGTGAAGGTATATTACCAGGAAAGTGTGAGCAGAATCCCAAAGAGTATGCAAAACGCTATTACCTTGAGAAGTGGTAAAGAGCTTCTGCCGAGAGTTGCAACTAAAGCCAACGAGGACATTGTGATTCAAGAGGGGGAGGGTAAGCTTTCAAATGATGAGGAGATTACCTTTGACAATGTGTGGATTGAGAGGCCAAGGAAAGGCAAGGATGCCGTTGTAGCAAAGAAAGTAGAGGAGGTGAGCAAAGAAAAAGATGCATTTGTTCCTCCACCATACAAACCTAAGCTTCCTTTTCCTGGCCGGTTCAAGAAACAACTGCTAGAGAAGCATAGAGCAGTCTTTGAGAAACATTTGAATGATGTTGAGAACAAGCTGCCCTTAGTTGATTGTTTGGCCATGATGCCTAAATGTGCTAAGTTCTTCAAGGATACTCTAACAAAGAAGAGCAAGGAGAGTGAAGAGGTTTTGGTGCTTAGTGAAGAGTGCAGCGCCATCATTCACGAGGAAATAGTGCCTAAGAAGCTCGGAGATCCTGGATCATTTACCATCCCCTGTGCTCTTGATCCTTTGAAGTTTGGTAGCTGCTTATGTGATTTAGGAGCAAGCATCAATCTCATGCCCCATTCTATTGCTAATAAGCTAGGTTTTACCAAGTTCAAGGAATGTAGGATCTCTCTGGTGCTAGCTGATAGAAGCATAAGGCTTCCTGTGGGTATGCTTGAAGATTTGCATGTGAGGATCAGTGGAGTTAACGTGCCAACCAACTTTGTTGTTTTAGAAATGGATGAAGAGCCAAAGGATCCTCTAATCCTTGGCAGACCGTTTCTTGCAACCGCTGGTGCCATCATTGACGTGAAGAATGGCAAGATCTCTCTAGACTTGGGCAAGGACATCAAGCTAGACTTTGATATCAATGAAGTCTTGAAGAAGCCAACCATTGGAGGACAAACTTTCTACATTGAGACGTTGGATGGTGTAGCCGATGAGTTGCTTGAGGAGTTGGCACAAAAGGATCACTTGCAGCTGGCCTTGACAAAGGAGTGTGGAGAGTTTAGTTTTCTGAGTGAGAAGACTCAAGAATACGTTCACATCTTGATTCTCGCATCGTTGTGAAGGAAGATGAAGGCGGATGCCTAAAGATCGATCAGGAAATCAAAGACTTCACTCGATCCAAGACAAAGATCGATAAGAAGATCGAGGAGGTCCGTCGATCCGGTCAAGAAATCGATGAAGAGATCGAGAGAAGCAACTTGATCAGTTCAGAGAACGACTCAACGAATTGATCCACTGCTCGATCCACATCAAATCGAGCAAGAGATCGATGTGAGTGTAATCGATCCGGACCAGAACGAGTGGAAGATCGATTGGATGACTCGAACTCAGAGGAGACCAAGGTTCAAGATGGCAGCCTGAAAGCTCATGACTCGGGTTCAAAGGAGGCTAAAGAGGATGGCAACATCAACACAAGCCACGAGGAGGACTGGAGCGAGCTGCTAGCCCCAAAGGTGGACCTAAAGGACCTCCCTCATGGGCTAAAGTACGCTTTCTTGGGATCTAATGACACTTATCCCGTCATTGAAAAAGTATAGAAGGGCCATTGGGTACTCTCTAAGTGACATCAAGGGCCTTTCACCAGTGTTTGTACACACATGATTCACTTAGAGAATAAAAACACTTCTTCTATTGAACATCAAAGACGCTTAAACCCGAATTTGAAAGTAGTAGTGAAGAAAGAGATCTTGAAACTGTTAAAGGCTGACGTGATATACCCTATCAGTGATAGCACATGGTTCTCTCCAGTCCATGTGGTACCAAAGAAAGGGGGTATCACGGTCATTACGAATGAAAAAGATGAGTTGATTCCTACAAGAACCATAACTGGACATAGAATGTGTATTGATTATAGGAAGCTTAACTCAGCTACTAGAAAAAATAATTTTCCTCTTCCCTTTATTTATCAGATGCTTGAAAGATTAGCTAATCAACCATATTACTGCTTTCTTGATGGTTATGGTGGTTTCTTTCAAATACTAATTCATCCTAACGATCAAGATAAGACAACATTCACATGCCCTTATGGTACCTTCGCATATCGAAGGATGCCTTTTGGGTTATGTAATGCACCAGCAACCTTTCAAAGGTGCATGATGTCTATCTTCTCTGATCATATAGAAGAAATGGTGGAAGTATTTATGGATGATTTTTTCTGTGTATGGTGCGTCCTTTTCTGCTTGTTTGTCAAATCTTTGCAAGGAACTCAAGAGATGTGAGGAGACAAACTTGGTGCTGAACTGGGAGAAGTGTCACTTCATGGTGAAGGAAGGGATTGTACTCGGTCACAAGATTTCTAAGCAAGGGATAAAGGTTGACAAAGCAAAGATTGTGGTCATGATGAGTCTTGAGCCACCAGTTAATGTCAAGGGGATAAGGAGTTTCTTGGGGCACGCTGGCTTCTACAGACGGTTTATCAAGGATTTCTCTAAGATAGCTCACCCTCTTAGAGGGTTGTTATGAAAGGAAGCTGACTTTGTCTTTGATGAGGAGTGTCTTCACGCTTTCAAGACCATCAAGGAGGCTCTTGTCACGGCACCTATAGTACAACCACCAGATTGGAGCTTACCCTTCGAGATCATGTGCGACGCAAGTGACTACGCCGTGAGAGCTGTTCTAGGGCAGAGGAAAGACAAGAGGTTGTATGTTATCTACTACGCCAGTCGTACCTTGGATGACACGCAAGTGAGATATGCTACAACCGAGAAGGAGCTGCTGGCTGTTGTGTTTGCTTTTGAGAAGTTCAGATCATACATGGTGGGCTCTAAAGTTGTTGTATACATGTATCACGCTGCTTTGAGGTATATCTACTCCAAGAAGGATACCAAGCCGAGGCTCTTAAGGTGGATTCTTCTTCTACAAGAGTTTGATATGGGGATAAAAGAAAAGAAGGGGATAGAGAATGGTGTTGCTGATAACCTTTCTAGGATGAGAGTCAATGTAGCCTTTCCATTAGATTATTCACTTCCTGAGGAGCAGCTCATGATGGTCAACACTGTTGTATGCACACAGCTAGAGGATCAGTTTGAAGAAGTTTTGAGTTTGAGAGAAGAAGACCTACCTTGGTATTCGGATATAGTCAACTTCTTAGCTTGTGGAGAGGAGCCTACACATCTTGACTACTACCACAAAAAGAAGTTCATGAGGGATGTCTCTCAATATTTTTGGGACGAGCCTTACCTATACAAGAGGGGAGTAGACAGCCTTTACAGAAGGTGTGTAACAAGAGAGGAAGCTAATGACATTCTCCTTCTTTGTCACGATTCATCCTACGGAGGAGATTTTGCTTCTTTCAAGACGGCTACAAAGGTCTTACAAGCCAGGTTTTGGTGGCCATCGCTATTCAAGGATGCTCATGAATTTGTTAAGTCTTGTGAACCAAGTTAAAGGGCAGGAAACATCACAAAGAGGAACGAGATGCCTCAAGTGCCAATCTTTGAAGTTGATGTTTTTGATGCTTGGGGGATTGACTTTATGGGTCTATTCCCATCTTCTTACGGCAACAAATTCATCTTGGTGGCTGTTGATTACGTGTCTAAGTGGGTTGAGGCTATAGCTTCCCCAACTAACGACTCAAGGTTGGTGATTAAGCTCTTCAAGACCATCATCTTCCCACGGTTTGGAGTTCCCAAAGTAGTGATCAGTGATGGGGGCAGCCACTTCATCAACTAAGTGTTTGAAAGTCTCTTGAAGAAGTATGGAGTGAAGCACAAGGTAGCAACACCTTATCACCCACAAACTAGTGGGCAAGTAGAGGACTCTAATAGACAGATCAAGGCTATCTTAGAGAGGACTGTGGGAGTAACTCGGAAGGATTGGGCAAGTAAGCTAGATGATGCTTTATAGGCATATAGAACATCCTTCAAGACTCCTATTGGTACCACTCCCTTCACTCCCCTTTACGGCAAGGCATGTCACCTCCCTGTGGTGTTAGAATATAGAGCACTCTGGGCAGTGAAGCAGATGAACTTCAATCTCAAGACGGCACAGGAGAAGAGGTTGATTCAACTCCCTGAGCTTGATGAGCTAAGGCTAGACACTTATGAGAGCGCCAAAATCTACAGGGAAAGGACCAAGGCGGTTCATGACAAGAAGTTGGTGCATAAGGAGCTGAAGGAGGGCAGTCTTGTTATGCTATACAACTAACGCTTGAAGCTATTCCCAGGGAAGCTCAAGTCTAGATGGTGTGGACCTTTTGAGATAAAGGAAGTTCTATCCTATGGAGCGGTTACTTTGGTTGGCACGAGCGGAAAGTCTTTCACGGTCAATGGGCACAGAGACAAGTCTTACTTGGCGAGTGACTACAGCAAGGAGGGCAGTACAATGCTCCTCCAAGACCCACCTCTGGCCTGAACCAAGTAAAGTCTAGCTAAAGACGTTAAAGAAAGCGCACTTGGGAGGCATTCCCATGTCTATCTTGTACATATTTTTGCTTTCTTTCTATTTCAGTTTTATGCTTTTTATGTTTAAGTGTGTAGGTTAAAGGATAAGTGATTCGAGATCATTATCTTGGAGTCAAAAGAGACGAGGAAAAGAGAAGTATAGGCAAAAGATCGAGTGCTAGATCGACTTACCCTGGCTCGATCTTTACTAGATCGAGCTAGTGAATCGAGAGGAGTCATTCGATCTAGATGAGGTCGAGTAGACAATCGAGTGATTCAGTAGATCATGAGAGGATAACCCACCATGCGTTTAGAACGAGGTGTGGATCGACTGACCTCACTCGATCCTCGATGTGAATCGACTAGTCCACTCGATATGCCACTCAATCTTAGCCGAAACGACCTCCAAATCGATAACTTGGCTCGGTCCAAGGATCTTAGCTATCCTGACCAAGAATCATGGAACGAGGGGGCACACTCGATCCAGGACTCGATTCAATACAAATCGAGTCCCCAATCAATCAACCCTCTCGATCCTAGTCAACATGGGCATGAGATCGAGTCCTAGATCGACCAAATGGACTCGATCTCATGCCGAGGTAAGTAAAATTTTTCCCTCCTTTCTTCTTTCCCTCGTGTTTTTAAATTCAAATCTTGGTCAAGACAAGCATCTTTGACCATGAAAGATGTGCCTTGACCAGCTTTGTTAGAAACAATTTGCATAATCTATAGTTTTCTCAGCTTTTATAAACACTTGTGCATCACCACTCTCTCCACTTGCATTCGAAACCGTTTTCTAAATAGAAGAGAGAGTGTGTGTTTGGTTTTTAAGGCTGTAAGCATCTAGCATTCGTCATTTCAAAGGTATTTCGAAGTTTCTTGATTTTCTTGTTTAATTTTCTTTAGAAAACTTCCTTTTCTTTGAGTTGAATTGTTGTTAGTTGTTAGGGAGTTAGGATAATTTTTAGAAATAGCTAAATATTAGGAAAATTACTAGATTTAATTCTATCTCTAGATATTCACCTCTAGTATTTAGCTATAACTTTTATAAATTCCCTAAAAATCTAGGATTATTGCTAAAAGTTTTTCTCTCTTACCTTGTCTTTCTCTCAATTTCGCCGCCTATACTCATTCACTTCTTTGAGATTTGTGTTTCAGGTACCAATGGCACCAAAAAGGAGCAGAGAAGAGACAACACAAGGAGGAGAAGCTCAAGAGGTGGTTCAGGAAAGGGTTAGATGGACCAAGGAGGAGAAGCAAGCTAAAAAATCTCAAGACGGACCAAGGAGGAGAAGCGAGCAGGGATCTGTTGGCAAAGATGGGGATATTGGGAGATTTTGATCAGCTTCTCAAGAACATTGGGCTCTGGCGCTTGTCAAGGATGGATTGCCCAACCTATCCCGAGGCAACCCTAGACTTCTTAGCCACCTTGGAGTTTACCTACGAGAATCCAAGCCTCCCCACTCCATCGCAAGGTCACATCACCTTCAAGATCGGGATGCAAGCTTACCACATTTCCATCCCCGAGCTATACCAAGCCTACGGTTTGAAATCTACTGCCAAGCTCGTCAAGTTTCCTCCTTTCACTCAAGCCAACGATCTGTGAGACCTGATCAGCAACGATGACTACAAGGCTAACACGGCCAAGATCAAGAGATTCCGCAGCCCCGTGCTGAGATACACCCTCAAGCTCATAGCCAACACCTTCAGTGGAAGGTCCGTGGCTCCCACAGTCACCAAGAACAAGCTGTGCTTCCTGTTCCAAGGCGCTAAGCACCTTCTATGCGATCCCAAGGAGAACGAGCCGATGGAAGATGAGCTCGGAGATGATGTCAATTACGGATGCATCTTGGCTTCCTCTTTGATTAAGTACAAGGCGTGGGCAATGAGGTGCAAGGCGAGTTCAGCGCTGATAGGAGGCTTCCTCACACCTATGTTTGTGCAAGTCGGGGTACCTCTTCCTGACTTTGTACCTTGCGCGGATAGAGCTTATATGGATGATGTATACATGCGCAACACAGATTCCTTGGGACGCACGCCAGCTGAAGGCTTCTTTGCCTATCTGTTCTACGATTGTGAGAATGAGAAGAGGGTATGCATCTTGTCAAACAAAGAGGAAACAAAGCTGCTAGGTGTTGGCAACATAGAGTTTCTGCCGAGCAATGAGGAATGCTATGCACCTCTAGGAGGCACAGCCGCGCCCACACAGGCTACTCGCTCACGTTCAGAGTCACCTCCTTCCGATGCTGAGATGCCCGAGAGCTTCGACCTTCCTAAGCTTGACTATGAGCCAAGGACCAAGGCGGAGGAGTTTCTTGCTTCGGTTATGGAGATGCAGCGCAAGATCAACAAATGGCAAAGCAAGATGATCAAGAAGCTTGCCAAGAAGGTCAAGGCGCTTCAAGGGAGCTCACCTAAGAAGTCTTCCATCGAGGAGATTGAGCAGCCGGAGAAGATGAGGAGATCAACATTGAGATCCGTGAGCCTCAAGGAAACAAATAACCTGCACGCCACTGTCTTCATGAAGAAACGAGCAAGGAGAAGGGCAAGGAGATAAGCCACGACACTCCTAAGAAGAGCAAGAAGTCTGGAGCAACCTCAAGCTCCAGCCTTACTTAGCTCAAAGGTACCAACAACCAAACGCTTGTAAATACCATGAATCTTTTGATTTTTGCTTTGTGTTTTGACTCCTCTTGGATTTGTTTGCCACCGAGATGGTGTCATTCAAGTTTGGGGGAGAGTGTGTGTTATTTGACATGTTTTCTTTGATCTTATTTTGTGTCATCATTCCTTGAGTCATCATGTATCATGTAAGGCATAGAAAAGAACAAAAAATGATAAAATTTTTAAAAAGTTTCAAAACAAATTCATGTAGTTGCATATTGCATTGTTAGAAATTGTAGGATTGAGTCTAGAATTTTTAAGCATTTACTTTCTTTGCATTTGCATAAGGGGCAAATGTTTTTCTTGAAAAGTGTTTTAAGCTCATGAATTGTTTCGAGGCCCTAGTTAGTAGTTCTTTGATGCATTGTGCAAGCTTTGAAAATGTAAGTTCTAACCATACTTGAATCATTTGTCTTGATTTTCGTGGCTTAACTTGAACATTCATGAATTGAATCCTTTCCTAATAAGTGAGAACCTTAACTTGGAATTTTTAATTATCATACTTATGCATTTGAAAAAGAACACATGGATCATATACATAGTTGGGCTCTCTTCTTCCTTTCACCACTCTTTTGTGAGCTTAAGTAGAACTCCCACCATAACCCTTAAACTCCTTTCAAGCCAAATTCTCTAGTGTGATATCATTATGAGGCCTCTTTTCGATTTGAACTTGGTATAACGTGTTACGTATAGGCGAAATGATTAGGCTCTCATATGATTGCTAGCTTTCCATTGATCTTCTTCTTCTTCTCTGTCCTCTTCTTCTCAAATCTCTTCAGTGTGCTCCTCTTCTACTTCTTCTCTGTCTTCTTCTTCTCGTTCTCTAGGAATAGGGCTGCGTGTGTAGAGCTCCTCCTCACTCAAGCTGAAGTTGATGTTTGTTGTTATTGTGAAGGAGGTTAGCCTTGGGTTTGGGAGAAGGAATCTCACTTGCTCTAAGTGATTGTTGAGGAATTGGTAAACATACTTGCCTCGAACACTCTTCTCAAGAAAATGACTTCTCTTCAGATACTCCATATCTTTCCAGATAGGACCTAGAGCATCTTCAGCATGCTCCTCAAGGTTCAAATCACAAGCTATGAGAATTGCTGTCACAACTCCTCCAATGTGCAGTTGTGGATTCTTCTCCCTTCTTCCCTTGTTGATAATCCAGCTCTGGTATGTTTGCAGCTGCTCCATGAACTGTCTTACAAGGCATGTGAGCTTGCTTGGTGGATGAACTTGCACTGCACATCTGCTGGTGCCTGGACCAGTGTACAATCCATTGTAGAGGAAGTCTCTCTCCTTGCCAGTTAGGTGTGAGGTTTCTTTCCTTGCAAAGAATGTGTTTGGAATCACCTTGTGTGCATATCTAACTGCAGGATGCTTCAAGTGTTGGTTTCTTGTAGCCTCAGCTTTGAATTCCCCTACTCCAATTACCTCCCAAAACTTTATGTACTGTGATTCATGGATTAAGAACTTCTTCCCTCTTTGAAAGTAGGTGCTTAGCCCCAGTGCCCTAGAGAGTTCTTGGAATGTGATTTTGAACTTCTGTTTTCCAACCTTGAAAGAGATCCATCCATCATGGTCAGGGAGCTCACTCTTCTCATAATAAACCACCTGAGGGTGGAGAGGAATTGATGAGTAAAGCACTCATAGGATGGGAGAAGCTGTAATAGCTCTTCATGCCCCATTTGTTCAGAGGTGCAGATGCAGTCTTCATAGATTCCCAGCTCCTTCATTGTGGAGGCGCATGGGTATCTTGTTGGCTTGAAGGTGCATATACTGAATCCCTCCATGAGTTCCCTAGCACTGTACTTCATGGGTGGAACTTCTTCTCCAACAGCCTTTCCCTTGCCTCTCTGCTTGGCGCTTTTATCCTTAGATGGTCTCTTTCCAGCGGCCTTAGATGAAGTCCCAGCAGCTTTGCCCTTTCCATTTTCTTACCTTACTGTTGGTGATGTTGGTGCTTCCTAAGGTGCTTTTCCCTTTTTTCCCAGCAGCTATGTTTGTTCTTCCCATGGTACCTTAAAAAGCAAAGCTTGAAAACAAGGTAAGTGAAAGAATAAAAGCTGAAGAACCAAATAGCTGAAAGCTTTTAATGTAGAAACTCTTTAAGCTAAGAAATGTCTAACAAGTCCTAACAACAAGCTTAAACTTATTCAAAGCAAGAAGAGATCAAAAGCTAGCAACTAAATAAGCTAGAATGCACAAAAGATAAACAGTTATGCATGACTTTCTAGCAAAATGGTTCTTAGGCAAAAGAGATTATGATCTTGCAAATGGATGAAGATAAACAAGCAATGAGATAAATAGACATTAAACAGAACTTCAACATCTAGCTTGATATTTCAAAACAAATCCAAATTGCAAAACCATAGCACAACAATCAAAACTAAACACTTTTTGCTCTTAAAAACCTCTACTAAGCGGTTTTTAACATAAGCAAAGAGTAAGAGCAAAGAGAGATAATTTAGGAAGCAAACATTTAGTGAGCTTTTGAACACTTAGAGAAAGCAATAAAAGATAAAAAGAACTAATAGTTTCGAGCTTTAGGTGAGAAGAAGAGTGATTTTAAGTGTGAAGAGAAGTGAAGAAAGTTGTTGCTTAAATAGAAAAGAGAGGAAACCAAAGGTATCAAAGGTTGGTGAGGGAACATAAGGAATCAAAAGTGTGGGGGACAAAAACAAAAGTGTTCAGAAGCTAAGAAAGAGGTCAGAAGGAATCCCATTTAAAAAATTCAAACTTCTTTGGCTCCAACCCAAAGGAGGTAAAAATTTTTGAAAGTTGAGATACTTACCTCGGATGGAATATCGGTCACTCATGACCGATATTACTGACCGAAACTGTTTCGGTCATGAATGATCGATATTGGAGACTGATATGCTTTCTGGGATTAGTATCGGTCATCATTGATCGACACACTTGACCGAAAAACATCCGGTGTGATTGTGTCGGTCTTGAGTGATCGATACTGGTGACAGATATGATTCAAAGAATCTCAT
Source organism: Thlaspi arvense (assembly GCA_911865555.2). Classification (NCBI taxonomy): domain Eukaryota; kingdom Viridiplantae; phylum Streptophyta; class Magnoliopsida; order Brassicales; family Brassicaceae; genus Thlaspi; species Thlaspi arvense. The sequence continues at coordinate 15,020,183 of OU466861.1, forward strand.
CGATCACCAGTGATCGACACACTGCACCAAAAATCTTACGGTATGTTTATGTCAATCAAGTCTGGTCGATATGAATGATCGAAATTTTGTCCTGCTTTCAAAATTCTTTCCATATCGGTCACAAGTGACTAATATGTTGACTGGTGTAGACTGGCTCCACTGATATCGATCAATCATGATAGATACTGATGACCAAAAATTTGTGTATTGGTCTGTCAGGACTGATACAGATGACCGATATCAGCCAGAATACACCTGTTCTTTGTCCCCTTCAAACTTTCTCAAACCCCATTTCGAAATCCTGTTTCTATACACTAAAGCAAAGCATAAAAGATAAACTAGAAAGCATAATATATACAAAAGGATACCATGGGACTACCTCCCAAGTGTGCTTGTTTAAAGTCACTAAGCTTGACTTCGATTACCTCTTTAGTTGAGGTGAGGAGAAGGAGTCTTGGAACTCTTTGGTGTCATCTTGCTTCTCTTGACCTTGGTGGTGACTCCATTCACCTTGATCTTTGCAAAAGGTGTAGTATTCCCCTCTTGCTGAAGCTTGAAGCAAAACTCTACGTTCTTAGAGACATATGGTTTCAAAACCACTTCTCCCTTGCTAGTGACCAGCTTAACATCATTCAGATCCTAGTAACCAACCACTTCAAGGACCTCCTTTTCAGTGGTGTCTTCAAACAACTTGACCAAGCAGCAGCCATCAAAACTCTCTCCTTGGTAGCCTTCAAACTCTGGCCAATTCTTTCCAAGCTGCTTCAGCTTCTTGATCTCCATTGAGAAGGCTTGCTCATTCTCCAGTTTATTCCCCTTGGAGTCAAACCTTAGAACCTTCTTCTTCGTTAGCTTCAGCTCAATAGTGCATTCCTTAGCATCAAAACTGCTCCAGCTGAGGCTAAGAAAGGTCTTCCTACAATGATAGCATTTTTTATATGCCCTTCCACATCAAGCACCAGGGAATCAGTGGGAATGATTACTCCTTCTATCATCATTGGCACATCCTTGAGACTCCCAAGTGGTTTCTTTACTGTCCCATTATCTATAGTAAGGGATACATTACTCTCCTGAAGTTGAGTGTAGCCAAGAGCTTTAGCGGTAGAGGATGGGAGAAGGATGATACTTGCTCCAAGGTCACAAAGACAGCTCTTGAAAGTCTGCCCCTTAAGCTCACATGGGAGAGTAAAACATCTTGGATCTCCAAGTTTTTTATTGTGAGCTCCTTAACCTCAGGTGTTCCAGCCTTCACCCTTAGCTTCTCAAGTTCTTCTTGGCATTCAAACCCCTCAATTCCATCTGAGCAGCATAGAGGGTTTCATACTTCTGAACTAGCTGTTCCTTGAACCTTCCTGGAAAAGGGATGGTTGGTTGATAGACAGGAAGAGTAGCTGTTTGAGGTTTCTCCTTATCATCAGCAGCTTCCACCAAGTAGTCCTTTGTGTTATCAACAAATTCATGTGGCGCCCACCACTCTTCATCATCTGAGTTTTCCCCATCTCCAAAGGGTCCTTCTTCTACAGCTCCTTGGTCATTTTCGATTTCCAAGAACTCTTCCCCCCAGGTTCAGTGTCCTCAGTGAACACGTAGAGGAACTCTTCAATGATAGCCTCCTCTTCAGCTGAGAAGCTTTCTTCCTCTAGCACAATAGCATTGCAAAACTCCTTTGGGTTAGCTTCTGGTTTTCCAGGAAACTGTCCTTGTGGCTTGGGACCAGCTATGCCTTTATTGTTCTCCAGTGTTTTGACTCTTGCAGCCAATCCATCAAACTTGTTGGTGAGCTCTACATGCACTGAATCAATTTTGTTGTGGACCTCTGCAAACTTCTTGTTCATTTCCATGGTTGTGGTGACTTGATTGTTGATCATTTGCTGCATGAGGGTCTTGAGGTCAGTGTCTTGAGAGCTAGAGAAAGCTAGTCCTTGTGCTTGGGCATTGAATCCTGGAGGGTTGTAGGGCGCTCTAGGCTGATAGTTGTTGTTCCTCTGCTGAAAACCTTGATTGTTGTAGGGAACAAAAGGTCTTGGGGCAGGTTGCTGTTGCTGTTGAGGGTAAACCTGATCTTGTGGGTTGACAACATTGTTGCTCCTGTAGGACAAGTTGGGATTTGGTCTGTAGTTCCCATAGTTGTTGTAGCTACCTTGGTTTCCCAAATAGTTCATCTCCTCAACTTGGCATGGTCCTGATCATCAAGCTGAACCATGTCACCCACAAAGTGAACCTCTTTCTTTTCCCTTAGCAACAAGACTAGCTTCTCATGTAGAGACTTGATTTCTTTCTTGCTAGACTCTAACTCATCCTTTGCACTCTTTGGTGCTCTGTCAAACTCCTCATTGTAGTTTCCATCAAACTGAGCTAAATTTTCTACTAACTTCAAACCTTCATCTATATCTTTTGACAGGAAGTTCCCATTGGATGCTGTATCCAGAAGCATTCGTATCTTAGGCAAGGATCCTCTATTGAGAGTGGATAGCAAAGAGGCTTGTGAGAAGCCATGATGAGGGCATTGCAGTGTGTAACCCTTGAATCTCTCCCAAGCTTCTCCAAATCTTTCATTGTTCCTCTGTGCAAACCCTGAAATCTCATTCCTTATTCTAGTAGTTCTTGAAGTGGAGAAGAACTTTGCTAGAAAGGCTTTCTTGCATTCATCCCAGTTGGTGATACTTCCTTGGGGAAGGTTTTTCTCCCACTGATGTGCTTTGTCTCCTAGGGAAAAGGGAAACAACCTGAGCTTGAAGCCATCTTCAATTACTTTATTTATCTTTGTGAGTGAGCACAGCCTGTCAAAATTATCCAGATGATCTAGAGGGTCTTCAAGTGGTAATCCATGGAATTTGCTGCTCTGAACCATTGAAATCAATCCAGACTTGATTTCAAAGTTGTTGTTTTGGACAGCTGGTGGAATGATACCTGTCATGTTGTTGTAGGCATTTGGTTCATCACCTGCGCCAATAGGTCTAGCTGCTCTTGGAGCTTGTGCAGCGCCTCTTGGTCCTTGCTCACCCTGTAAGCCTTGAACACCTTGATGTCCTTATATATCCTGAGCGCCTGCAGCTCCTGGAGGACCCTGAAATCTGATGTCATCCATGACTTGATCCTGATTGTTCATACCAAGTCTTTGCAAGTGTTGCTGCCTTTCTTGCTGTCTCCTTGCTCTTTGTCCTCTATCCAGCAGATTGATGTCGTCTATGAAGTCCACAAGATTGCTTGAGCCTCTGGATCTCAAGTTCATATACCTGAAAGACAGAAGTGACCAAAAAAATTAGTAACCAAAAAAATGTAAAAGCTTGATCTTAAAGATTCTACAAACTCTAATGATTCAAACTTAGTTCCTAAATGGCAACGGCGCCAAATTGGTACAAGATTTGTGTGATTCTTCTTGTCTCAATCACTCTGTACCAGTCAGTTGTAGTATGGGTTTTATGTCAATCCAATTGGGAAGAGTTGAAAACAGGAGAGTTGAGAGTAGAATCTCTAAGTCAAGCAAGCAGAGAAAAGGTCTTCTTGCCTAAGCAACAGTTCTAGCAACCTATGTGAAACAAGCAGCAAAGAAAGTGAAAGCAAAAGTAAGCTAAGCAGTTTTAAACAAGAAATATAGAGTAAAACAGAGCAAAATAGAGCAAATCCGAGATTCAAAAAAGAGAAAGGCAAGTTCCTAGATGTGGTTATTGACTTTGGGGAATTTCAGACATTAACTAAGGCTGTTTCAAACTACATTGATCAAGCAGGTAAGCAAGCAATGGTGATTCCTAGACATAGAGTTCACAATTAAGCTAGTTAGATCCAATCTCTTAGCAAATACCCCTTTGCTAAACATCTTAACAAGAACTAACTCTCATTAGTTCTAAAACATCAAGCAAGCAAGAGTAAACAACTCTATTCAAGTCAAAATGCTCCTCAAACAGTCAATCTTTTGAGCCAAGGCCAGTAAATCCTCTATTAAATAAGATCAGCATTTCATCAAACACTTGGTGGGCATAAGAGAAAGCTAACAGATTAATAGAGAGGAACCCATAAACTGAAGCACTTATCAAGCCCTAATGAAGTCTTAAATTCACCTAATCTACCACATCTAGAAACTCAAAGATAACTGCTCACTCATAATCATGTTTAACACCAAATCACAAAGGGAAAGGATGCTAATCACGATTAAAAGAGAGATTGAAGAAAGATTAAAGCAAATACTTGATTATATTAAACAAAGCAAAGAAATTTTCTTACAAACTTAAAGAAAATGCTCAAGAACAGTATTTTGACAAGACATGTCGAAAATCTAGAAAAAGAGGCTATTATAGCCTAGAGAAGAAAGCCCTAGAGTAATGGCAAAAGCGTAATTAAAAACAGGTTCGGGCTGGGTCAGTATCGGTCAGTTGCATCAGTCTTCAGTGACCGAAATGGATCCCTATCTGTCTGGAGTGATCGACACATATGACCGAAATCCATCCGGTGTGTTTGTGTCGATCACACTTGACCGATACTAGTGATCGATACTGCTCCGTATCGGTCATCTTTGACTGATACTCACCATTCTCTGACCGAAAACTTCTGCAGAGATCTTCTGCTGTGATCATTCTTACTCCCTTTTGCCCAGCTAGCATCCTGGATCATCCCAAAAGCTCCTCGAAGCTCCTTTTAGCTCCAAAAGCACCTAAAAACATCCAAAATGCAAAGAAAATGCAAATTATACTCTAAATGCAACCTAAGTCTAAAAGGAGAAGAAAATGGCACAAAAACTAAGGAAAAACATGCAAAAGAGGACCAAAATATGTGCTAAATGCAGCCCTAAATGGTGTAAATACCAGGGATAACATAGACCCTTTCTAGCAACTGCTGGGGCCATCATAGACGTGAAGAATGGCAAGATTTCTTCTCACCTGGGCAAATACATCATGCTGAACTTTGACATCAACGAAGTCTTGAAGAAGCCAATGATTGATGGACAAGTATTCTACATAGAAGCTTTGGATGCATTGGCCGATGAGTTGCTTGAGGAATTGGCACAATAGAATCATCTACAGCTGGTTTAGACAAAGGAGTGTGGGGAGTATGGTTTTTTGAGTGAAAAATGCCAGGAATATGTACGCATCCTTGATTCTCGCAAGGTTGTGAAAGAAGATGAAGGCCAATGTCTAGAGATTGACCTGGAGGTCGATCAAATTTCTCAATCTAGGAAAGAGAACGATTAGACGATCGATCGAGACAACTCGATCTGTTCAGAGAACGACCTTGTGAATCGATATCCTGCTCGATCCATATCCAATCGAGCAAGTGAATCGAGGGGGTACACTCGATCCAGCCTAAATTGAGGGAGCGATGGACTGACTGGCTCAATCTCTGCGGTAGGAACCGTTGAAGACGGTAGCTTAAGAGCTCATGACTCGGGTTCAAAAGGGGCGAATGAGGACAGCAACCTCAACACAAGCCAAGAGGAGGACTGGAGTGAGCTGCTAGCCCCAAAAGTGGACCTAAAGCAGCTTCCGAATGGGCTAAGGTACACTTTCTTAGGACCAAATGATACATATCCTGTCATTGTGAATGAAGATCTAAATGATGATGAGTTAGACTCACTCCTTAGGGAGCTGAGGAAGTATAGAAAGGCCATTGAGTACTCTCTCAGTGACATCAAGAGCCTTTTACCAATGCTTTGTACTCATATGATTCATTTAGACAATGAAAACACATCTTCCATAGAGCATCAAAGACGTTTGAACCCGAATTTGAAAGAAGTGGTTAAGAAGGAAATCTTAAAACTCTTAGAGGCTGACGTGATATACCCTATCAGTGATAGCACATGGGTCTCTCCGGTCTATGTGGTACCAAAGAAAGGGGGTATCACGGTTATAAGAAATGAAAAAGATGAGTTAATTCCTACTAGGACAATAACCGAACATAGAATGTGTATTGACTATAGGAAACTCAACACAGCCACTAGGAAAGATCATTTCCCCCTTCCCTTCATTGACCAAATACTAGAGAGATTAGCCAATCATCCATACTACTGTTGTCTAGATGGCTATTGCAGTTTCTCTCAAATCCCCCTTCACCCAAATGACCAAGAGAAAACCACATTCACATGCCCTTATGGTACCTTTGCATATCGAAAGATGTCATTTGGGTTATGTAATGCACCAGCAACCTTCCAAAGGGGTATGATGTCTATTTTCTCTGACCTTATAGAGGAAATGGTAGAGGTTTTCATTGGTGCTTCGTTTGGTGGTTGTTTGTCAAATATTTGCAGGGTTCTCAAGAGATGTGAGGAGACAAACTTGGTGCTAAACTCGGAAAAGTGTCATTTTATAGTGAGAGAAGGCATTGTGCTTGGGCACAAAATTTCTGAGTGTGAGATTGAGGTTGACAAGGCCAAGATAGAGGTCATGACGAGTTTAGAGCCTCTGCTTAACGTGAAAGGGATTAGGAGTTTCTTGCGGCATGCTGGCTTCTACAGGAGGTTTATCAAGGGTTTCTCCAAGATAGCACGTCCTCTTACAAGGCTACTGTGCAAGGAAACCGAGTTCATCTTTGATGAAGAATGCCTACAAGCCTTTAAGACCATCAAAGAAGCCTTGGTCACCGCGCCTATAGTTCAAGCTCCGGATTGGGATTTGCCTTTCGAGATTATGTGCGATGCAAGTGACTATGTTGTGGGTGCTGTCTTGGGTCAGAGGAAGGACAAGAAGCTGCATGTGATTTACTATGCAAGCCGTACCTTGGATGATACACAAGTGAAGTATGCAACCAGCGAGAAAGAGCTTCTAGCCGTGGTCTTTGCTTTTAAGAAGTTTAGGTCTTACTTGGTGGGTTCTGAGGTCATCGTGTATACTGACCATGCTGCCTTGAGATGCATATATTCCAAGAAAGACACCAAACCGAGACTTTTAAGATGGATCCTTCTCTTGCAAGAGTTTGACATGGAGATCAAGGACAAGAAGGGTATACAGAACGGTGTAGCGGATCATCTTTTAAGGATGAGGGTGGATGATATCTGATATACATGCATATTTAGCATATTTAGCATGCATTTAGAGTAGTTTTCATGCATTCATCTTGCATTATAGGCTAGTTTCTACCATTTGTTTCTACCAGGACTCGATCATCCACAGATCGAGTAGAAGATCGAAGGAAGTGCTCGATCCATCCACCCAAATCGACTTGAAGATCGAGCAGAAGAAGGCGATCCATGAAGATGATCGAGTGAACTGATCGATCTCGAGATCGATCCCTGGAACCTTATCCGGCCAGCTCATTCTTGGAGCGTAGTGAGGGGACCATTAGGGATGTTTGGCTATTTTGTGCAAGAGGCGGCTATCACTTTTCATCATCAACACTTTGCTTCTATCTTTTCTGTTCTTTTCTCTTAGGCGATTCCGCCATTGCAACACTTTTAAGCTTTTCTTGTTTTAAAACTTTGAATCTTGTTAATCATTAAGTCTTTTTCCATAATCGCTTGCTTAATCATGCTTAGTTTATCTTTCTTTGCATTCGAATCGATTTCAATCATGAGTGGTGAGTAGTTTTCCTTGGGTAAAAGGTTGGGGCGATTCAAGGGTTTAAAGGGTTTAAGCTTTTGGATTTCTTTTTGTTCTTAACTTATTCCTTTGTAGGATTTGGGGTCTTAAGGCTAAGGGAGTCTTGGAAAAGTTCTCTTATGATTCCAGGGCTTCTCTTACCTTGACCGGATTCAGAGATCCTTGAAAACCAAATCCTAGAGACTAATCTACTCTCTCCTGAACGCCATAGATGTAGAGGAGGTTAGTTAGGCCACTTGTTGAGATCTGTAATCCATGCTCTTCGATCTCTTTTTCCTACAAAAGCCATGGGTTTGGAGAAGACATTGAAAAAGGGAGTCATATTATACGCCATGGATGATTCTCGTTTCAGTTTCTCAAGGCTTAGGGAAAGCTCATCAATGAGTAGATCTATAGATTTTCAAACCTAAGCTTGAACACTTTTGAACATGACCCTCGACCTCGAACCCTCTTTTTAGCATCTTAAAAACTCTAGTTTATCATTCTCTTGGCATAAAGCTTGCATCTTGATCATTAGAAATCATTTGTCTTAAGTTGTTAGAATCAATCTGTTTTAACCGTTTTAGCTCTCGATTTTTAGTTATTAGTAGTTTTGCATTTTTAATCCTCTGTTTTCTCCTAGTAGTCATTAACCCTCTTCCAAGGATTTTAAAATAGTTTCCTTAAGCATTTGGTCGTTGCATTTAGTTTTTGTAGATTTTACCATCTATTTACCCAATTATGCTTAACTTTGCATTGCTCTAGCATTCCTTGTGTTCTTTCTACTTTCTTGGCTGGATTGACACCCTTACTGCTATACTACATCATAACTGTGGTTTGGGGTTTGATAATTAGACCTGTAAACAATCTGTTTATCAAATGGCACCGTTGCCATCTTAGGATTGTTAGGATGCATTATGATTTGGAGTTTAGTAAAGACTAGGCCTTTATTTGCATTTTGGTTACTAATTGTTCTAGCTTTCTACTTGTCTGCTCAAATACTTGAATTTTCAGTCTAGAGGTCAAAACAATCTACTACAGCCTCTAGATAATATTCACCAACTCGGAAGTTCCAGATCAAGGAGAGCAAGAGAGCAAGCTCGAGCCTTTCAGGAGATTGTGCAAGCTGGTACAGTTGACTTTACAAGAATGGCTGAGCAGGACCATCCTGAGGGACCCCCACCACTTCACGGTGCTGGTGGAAGGGGTAATGGAAACCCCAACAACGCACCAAGACCACGGATCATTGGCGTTGGTGATGCTCCCAACACTCATCATAACCGCTTTGGGATCACACCACCACCTGTCCAAAACAATAACTTCGAGATCAAGCCAGGGTTTGTTCACATGGTTCAAAATAACAAGTTTCATGGGCTAGCATTGGAAGACCCATTGGCGCATCTAAGCAACTTTGAGCAGATTTGTGGGATGTTGAAGATAAATGGTATCTCGGAGGACAGCTTCAAGTTGCGGTTATTTCTTTTTTCCCTTGGTGACAAAGCTAGACATTGGGAGAAGACTCTTCCACAAGGCACTATCACTTCTTGGGCTGAATGTAAAAAATCATTTCTCTCAAAGTTTTTCTCAAGCACAAGAACAGCTGGGTTGAGAAAGTGAGATCAGTGGCTTCACTCAAAGGCAGAATGAGACATTCACTGAAGCTATGGAGCGATTCAAGGATTACACTATAGCTTGTCCTCACCATGGCTTCAGTGAAGAGATACTCTTGAGTACCATATACCGTGGAGCTCTTCCAAAGATCAGATAGTTACTTGACAGGGCAAGCAAAGGAAACTTTCTTAGCCAAGATGTGGAAGAAGGTATGGAGCACATAGAGAATTTGGCATTGAGTGATGGGAATTATTCAGAGGATTATGGCCGCGCACCAAGAGGAGCTGATCTGGAAGCTCACAAGAAGGAAATGAAGTTGCTTCATGAGAAGATTGATAAGCTTGTCCTTGCCAATCAGAAACAAATGCATTTTGTTGGAGAGGCCGCGGATATCTTAGATGAGCTAGAGCAATGCCAAGAAGAGGTCAATTGGGTTGGTGGAAACAACTGAAACAAGCCATGCGGCTATGCTCAAGGTTACCAGCAACACAACAACCTTTCCTATAGAATCACTAATGTGGAGAACCCTAAAGAACAGGTGTACCCCCCCTCAACAATGCAAGCCGTTTGTTCCTTACAACAAGGGCGGATTTACAAGCAACAATGGGTATCAGCAGCAGCAACAGGGCAACTTCCAAGGTCAGCAGCAAGGCAAAAACTATCCTTCAGGTTTTATGCCTCAGCAACAACAACCGTAAGCCCCACCTCTAGACCCCATTCAAGCGATGTTTCAACAGTTGCTTCAAGGACAAGCTTCTACAACTCAGAAGTTTGTTGAGATGAACAAGCGATTAGACTCTTCCCTTACTGAACTCTCTACTCAAATCACCACTCTCAACAACAAGATTCGCCAACTTGAGAAGGGCAAAGCAAGCTCAAGTGGTGAAGGTACATTACCAGGAAAGTGTGAGCAGAATCCCAAAGAGTATGCAAAACGCTATTACCTTGAGAAGTGGTAAAGAGCTTCTGCCGAGAGTTGCAACTAAAGCCAACGAGGACATTGTGATTCAAGAGGGGGAGGGTAAGCTTTCAAATGATGAGGAGATTACCTTTGACAATGTGTGGATTGAGAGGCCAAGGAAAGGCAAGGATGCCGTTGTAGAAAAGAAAGTAGAGGAGGTGAGCGAAGAGAAAGATGCATTTGTTCCTCCACCGTACAAACCTAAGCTTCCTTTTCCTGGCCGGTTCAAGAAACAACTGCTAGAGAAGCATAGAGCAGTCTTTGAGAAACATTTGAATGATGTTGAGAACAAGCTGCCCTTAGTTGATTGTTTGGCCATGATGCCTAAATGTGCTAAGTTCTTCAAGGATACTCTAACAAAGAAGAGCAAGGAGAGTGAAGAGGTTTTGGTGCTTAGTGAAGAGTGCAGCGCCATCATTCACGAGGAAATAGTGCCTAAGAAGCTCGGAGATCCTGGATCATTTACCATCCCCTGTGCTCTTGGTCCTTTGAAGTTTGGTAGCTGCTTATGTGATTTAGGAGCAAGCATCAATCTCATGCCCCATTCCATTGCTAAGAACCTAGGTTTTACCAAGTTCAAGGAATGTAGGATCTCTCTGGTGCTAGCCGATAGAAGCATAAGACTTCCTGTGGGTATGCTTGAAGATTTGCATGTGAGGATCAGTGGAGTTAACGTGCCAACCAACTTTGTTGTTTTAGAAATGGATGAAGAGCCAAAGGATCCTCTAATCCTTAGAAGACCGTTTCTTGCAACCGCTGGTGCCATCATTGACGTGAAGAATGGCAAGATCTCTCTAGACTTGGGCAAGGACATCAAGCTAGAATTTGATATCAATGAAGTCTTGAAGAAGCCAACCATTGGAGGACAAACTTTCTACATTGAGACGTTGGATGGTTTAGCCGATGAGTTGCTTGAGGAGTTGGAACAAGAGGATCACTTGCAGCTGGCCTTGACAAAGGAGTGTGGAGAGTTTAGTTTTCTGAGTGAGCAGACTCAAGAATACGTTCACATCCTTGATTCTCGCAAGGTTGTGAAGGAAGATGAAGGCGGATGCCTAAAGATCGATCAGGAAATCAAAGACTTCACTCGATCCAAGACAAAGATCGATAAGAAGATCGAGGAGGTCCGTCGATCCGGTCAAGAAATCGATGAAGAGATCGAGAGAAGCAACTTGATCAGTTCAGAGAACGACTCAACGAATCGATCCACTGCTCGATCCACATCAAATCGAGCAAGAGATCGATGTGAGTGCAATCGATCCGGACCAGAACGAGTGAAAGATCGACTGGATGACTCGATCTCAGAGGAGACCAAGGTTCAAGATGGCAGCCTGAAAGCTCATGACTCGGGTTCAAAGGAGGCTAAAGAGGATGGCAACATCAACACAAGCAACGAGGAGGACTGGAGCGAGCTGCTAGCCCCAAAGGTGGACCTAAAGGACCTCCCTCATGGGCTAAGGTACGCTTTCTTGGGATCTAATGACACTTATCCCGTCATTGAGAAAGTATAGAAGGGCCATTGGGTACTCTCTAAGTGACATCAAGGGCCTTTCACCAGTGTTTGTACACATATGATTCACTTAGAGAATAAAAACACTTCTTCTATTGAACATCAAAGACGCTTAAACCCGAATTTGAAAGTAGTAGTGAAGAAAGAGATCTTGAAACTGTTAGAGGCTGACGTGATATACCCTATCAGTGATAGCACATGGTTCTCTCCAGTCCATGTGGTACCAAAGAAAGGGGGTATCACAGTCATTACGAATGAAAAAGATGAGTTGATTCCTACAAGAACCATAACTGGACATAGAATGTGTATTGATTATAGGAAGCTTAACTCAGCTACTAGAAAAAATTATTTTCCTCTTCCCTTTATTTATCAGATGCTTGAAACATTAGCTAATCACCCATATTACTGCTTCCTTGATGGTTATAGTGGTTTCTTTCAAATACTAATTCATCCTAACGATCAAGATAAGACAACATTCACATGCCCTTATGGTACCTTCGCATATCGAAGGATGCCTTTTGGGTTATGTAATGCACCAGCAACCTTTCAAAGGTGCATGATGTCTATCTTCTCTGATCATATAGAAGAAATGGTGGAAGTATTTATGGATGATTTTTCTGTGTATGGTGCGTCCTTTTCTGCTTGTTTGTCAAATCTTTGCAAGGAACTTAAGAGATGTGAGGAGACAAACTTGGTGCTGAACTGGGAGAAGTGTCACTTCATGGTGAAGGAAGGGATTGTACTCGGTCACAAGATTTCTAAGCAAGGGATAGAGGTTGACAAAGCAAAGATTGTGGTCATGATGAGTCTTGAGCCACCAGTTAATGTCAAGGGGATAAGGAGTTTCTTGGTGCACGCTGGCTTCTACAGACGGTTTATCAAGGATTTCTCTAAGATAGCTCACCCTCTTAGACGGTTGTTATGCAAGGAAGCTGACTTTGTCTTTGATGAGGAGTGTCTTCACGCTTTCAAGACCATCAAGGAGGCTCTTGTCACGGCACCTATAGTACAACCACCAGATTGGAGCTTACCCTTCGAGATCATGTGCGACGCAAGTGACTACACCGTGAGAGCTGTTCTAGGGCAGAGGAAAGACAAGAGGTTGTATGTTATCTACTACGCCAGTCGTACCTTGGATGACACGCAAGTGAGATATGCTACAACCGAGAAGGAGCTGCTGGCCGTTGTGTTTGCTTTTGAGAAGTTCAGATCATACATGGTGGGCTCTAAAGTTGTTGTATACACGGATCACGCTGCTTTGAGGTATATCTACTCTAAGAAGGATACTAAGCCGAGGCTCTTAAGGTGGATTCTTCTTCTATAAGAGTTTGATATGGGGATAAAAGAAAAGTAGGGGATAGAGAATGGTGTTGCTGATCACCTTTCTAGAATGAGAGTCAATGAAGCCTTTCCCTTAGATGATTCACTTCCTGAGGAGCAGCTCATGATGGTCAACACTGTTGTATGCACACGGCTAGAGGATCAGTTTGAAGAAGTTTTGAGTTTGAGAGAAGAAGACCTACCTTGGTATTCGGATATAGTCAACTTCTTAGCTTGTGGAGAGGAGCCTACACATCTTGACTACTACCACAAAAAGAAGTTCATGAGGGACGTCTCTCAATATTTTTGGGACGAGCCTTACCTATACAAGAGGGGAGTAGACAGCCTTTACAGAAGGTGTGTAACAAGAGAGGAAGCTAATGACATTCTCCTTCTTTGTCACGGTTCATCCTACGGAGGGGATATTGCTTCTTTCAAGACGGCTACAAAGGTCTTACAAGCCAGGTTTTGGTGGCCATTGCTATTCAAGGATGCTCATGAGTTTGTTAAGTCTTGTGAACCATGTCAAAGGGCAGGGAACATCACCAAGAGGAACGAGATGCCTCAAGTGCCAATCTTTGAAGTTGATGTTTTTGATGCTTGGGGGATTGACTTTATGGGTCCATTCCCATCATCTTACGGCAACAAATTCATCTTGGTGGCTGTTGAGTACGTGTCTAAGTGGGTTGAGGCTATATCTTCCCCAACTAATGACTCAAGGGTGGTGATTAAGCTCTTCAAGACCATCATCTTCCCACGGTTTGGAGTTCCCAAAGTAGTGATCAGTGATGAGGGCAGCCACTACATCAACAAAGTGTTTGAAAGTCTCTTGAAGAAGTATGGAGTGAAGCACAAGGTAGCAACACCTTATCACCCACAAACTAGTGGGCAAGTAGAGGGATCTAATAGACAGATCAAGGCTATCTTAGAGAGGACTGTGGGAGTAACTCGGAAGGATTGGGCAAGTAAGCTAGACGATGCTTTATGGGCATATAGAACATCCTTCAAGACTCCTATTGGTACCACTCCCTTCACTTTCCTTTACGGCAAGGCATGTCACCTCCCTGTGGAGTTAGAATATAGAGCACTCTGGGCAGTGAAGCAGATGAACTTCAATCTCAAGACGGCACAGGAGAAGAGGTTGATTCAACTCCCTGAGCTTGATGAGCTAAGGCTAGACACTTATGAGAGCGCCAAAATCTACAAGGAAAGGACCAAGGCGGTTCATGACAAGAAGTTGGTGCATAAGGAGCTTACGGAGGGCAGTCTTGTTTTGCTATACAACTCACGCTTGAAGCTATTCCCAGGGAAGCTCAAGTCTAGATGGTGTGGACCTTTTAAGATAAAGGAAGTTCTACCCTTAGAGCGGTTACTTTGGTTGGCAAGAGTGGAAAGTCTTTCACGGTCAATGGGCACAGAGACAAGTCTTACTTGGCGAGTGACTACAGAAAGGAGGGCAGTACAATGCTCCTCCAAGACCCACCTCTGGCCTGAACCAAGTAAAGTCTAGTTAAAGACGTTAAAGAAAGCGCACTTGGGAGGCATTCCCATGTCTATCTTGTACATATTTTTGCTTTCTTTCAATTTCAGTTTTATGCTTTTTATGTTTAAGTGTGTAGGTTAAAGGATAAGTGATTGGAGATCATTATCTTGGAGTCAAAAGAGGCAAGGAAAGGAGAAGTATAGGCAAAAGATCGAGTGCTAGATCGACTTACCCTGGCTCGATCTTTACTAGATCGAGCTAGTGAATCGAGAGGAGTCATTCGATCTAGATGAGGTCGAGTAGACAATCGAGTGATTCAGTAGATCATGAGAGGATAACCCACCATGCGTTTAGAACGAGGTGTGGATCGACTGACTTCACTCGATCCTCGATGTGAATCGACTAGTCCACTCGATATGCCACTCAATCTTAGCCGAAACGACCTCCGAATTGATAACTTGGCTCGGTCCAAGGAGCTTAGCTATCCTGACCAAGAATCATGGAACAAGGGGGCACACTCGATCCAGGACTCGATTCAATACAAATCGAGTCCCCAATCAATCAACCCTCTCGATCCTAGTCAACATGGGCATGAGATCGAGTCCTAGATCGACCAAATGGACTCGATCTCATGCCGAGGTAAGTAAAATTTTTCCCTCCTTTCTTCTTTCCCTCGTGTTTTTAAATTCAAATCTTGGTCAAGACAAGCATCTTTGACCATGAAAGATGTGCCTTGACCAGCTTTGTTAGAAACAATTTGCATAATCTATAGTTTTCTCAGCTTTTATAAACACTTGTGCATCACCACTCTCTCCACTTGCTTTCGAAACCGTTTTCTAAATAGAAGAGAGAGTGTGTGTTTGGTTTTTAAGGCTGTAAGCATCTAGCATTCGTCATTTCAAAGGTATTTCGAAGTTTCTTGATTTTCTTGTTTAATTTTCTTTAGAAAACTTCCTTTTCTTTGAGTTGAATTGTTGTTAGTTGTTAGGGAGTTAGGATAATTTTTAGAAATAGCTAAATATTAGGAAAATTACTAGATTTAATTTTATCTCTAGATATTCACCTCTAGTATTTAGATATAACTTTTATAAATTCCCTAAAAATCTAGGATTATTGCTAGAAATTTTTCTCTCTTACCTTGTCTTTCTCTCAATTTCGCCGCCTATACTCATTCACTTCTTTGAGATTTGTGTTTCAGGTACCAATGGCACCAAAAAGGAGCAGAGAAGAGACAACACAAGGAGGAGAAGCTCAAGAAGTGGTTCAGGAAAGGGTTAGATGGACCAAGGAGGAGAAGCAAGCTAAAAAATCTCAAGATGGACCAAGGAGGAGAAGCGAGCAGGGATCTGTTGGCAAAGATGGGGATATTGGGAGATTTTGATCAGCTTCTCAAGAACATTGGGCTCTGGCGCTTGTCAAGGATGGATTGCCCAACCTATCTCGAGGCAACCCTAGACTTCTTAGCCACCTTGGAGTTTACCTACGAGAATCCAAGCCTCCCCACTCCATCGCAAAGTCACATCACCTTCAAGATCGGGAGGCAAGCTTACCACATTTCCATCCCCGAGCTATACCAACCCTACAGTTTGAAATCTACTGCCAAGCTCGTCAAGTTTCCTCCTTTCACTCAAGCCAACGATCTGTGGGACCTGATCAGCAACGATGACTACAAGGCTAACACGGCCAAGATCAAGAGATTCCGCAGCCCCGTGCTGAGATACACCCTCAAGCTCATAGCCAACACCTTCAGTGGAAGGTCCGTGGCTCCCACAGTCACCAAGAACAAGCTGTGCTTCCTGTTCCAAGGCGCTAAGCACCTTCTATGCGATCCCAAGGAGAACGAGCCGATGGAAGATGAGCTTGGAGATGATGTCAATTACAGATGCATCTTGGCTTCCTCTTTGATCAAGTACGAGGCGTGGGCAATGAGGTGCAAGGCGAGTTCAGCGCTGATAGGAGGCTTCCTCACACCTATGTTTGTGCAAGTCGGGGTACCTCTTCCTGACTTTGTACCTTGCGCGGATAGAGCTTATATGGACGATGTATACATGCGCAACACAGATTCCTTGGGACGCACGCCAGCTGAAGGCTTCTTTGCCTATCTGTTCTACGATTGTGAGAATGAGAAGAGGGTATGCATCTTGCCAAACAAAGAGGAAACAGAGCTGCTAGGTGTTGGCAACATAGAGTTTCTGCCGAGCAATGAGGAATGCTATGCACCTCTAGGAGGCACAGCCGCGCCCACACAGGCTACTCACTCACGTTCAGAGTCACCTCCTTCCGATGCTGAGATACCCGAGAGCTTCGACCTTCCTAAGCTTGACTATGAGCCAAGGACCAAGGCGGAGGAGTTTCTTGCTTTGGTTATGGAGATGCAGCGCAAGATCAACAAATGGCAAAGCA
Organism: Thlaspi arvense; assembly: GCA_911865555.2. Classification (NCBI taxonomy): domain Eukaryota; kingdom Viridiplantae; phylum Streptophyta; class Magnoliopsida; order Brassicales; family Brassicaceae; genus Thlaspi; species Thlaspi arvense. Next base: position 15,036,976 of record OU466861.1, read on the forward strand.
AGATGATCAAGAAGCTTGCCAAGAAGGTCAAGGCGCTTCAAGGGAGCTCACCTAAGAAGTCTTCCATCGAGGAGATTGAGCAGCCGGAGAAGATGAGGAGATCAACATTGAGATCCGTGAGCCTCAAGGAAACAACCAACCTGCACGCCACTGTCTTCATGAAGAAACGAGCAAGGAGAAGGGCAAGGAGATCAGCCACGACACTCCTAAGAAGAGCAAGAAGTCTGGAGCAACCTCAAGCTCCAGCCTTACTTAGCTCAAAGGTACCAACAACCAAACGCTTGTAAATACCATGAATCTTTTGATTTTTGCTTTGTGTTTTGACTCCTCTTGGATTTGTTTGCCACCGAGATGGTGTCATTCAAGTTTGGGGGAGAGTGTGTGTTATTTGACATGTTTTCTTTGATCTTATTTTGTGTTATCATTCCTTGAGTCATCATGTATCATGTAAGGCATAGAAAAGAACAAAAAATGATAAAATTTTTAAAAAGTTTCAAAACAAATTCATGTAGTTGCATATTGCATTGTTAGAAATTGTAGGATTGAGTCTAGAATTTTTAAGCATTTACGTTCTTTGCATTTGCATAAAGGGCAAATGTTTTTCTTGAAAAGTGTTTTAAGCTCATGAATTGTTTCAAGGCCCTAGTTTGTAGTTCTTTGATGCATTGTGCAAGCTTTGAAAATGTAAGTTCTTACCATACTTGGATCATTTGTCTTGATTTTCGTGGCTTAACTTGAACATTCATGAATTGAATCCTTTCCTAATAAGTGAGAACCTTAACTTAGAATTTTTAATTATCATACTTATGCATTTGAAAAAGAACACATGGATCATATACATATTTGGGCTCTCTTCTTCCTTTCACCACTCTTTTGTGAGCCTAAGTAGAACTCCCACCATAACCCTTAAACTCCTTACAAGCCAAATTCTCTTGTGTGATATCATTATGAGGCCTCTTTTCGGTTTGAACTTGGTATAACGTCTTACGTATAGGCGAAATGATTAGGCTCTCATATGATTGCTAGCTTTGCATTTTGAAGCTAGTTTTAGGGTTAAGGTTAGGAATGGGGTTCATGGGAGTTGTTTATCTTGCTAATTTGCTTCCGGCTTAAAAGAGTTTGGTGTTTGAAGCTTGAATAAAAAGGTTTTATGGTTTTAAGTTGTAGGCTTTGTGTTTGAAAATAAAAGCTCATGTATTAAAAAGGAAGATATATCTCAAAAGAAAAAAAAAGAGAGACTAATAAAAGAGCGTAAGTGCCAAATAAAAAGAAAAAAAAATATTTTAATAAGAGAGCTATCAAAGTGTTTAAAAGAGCTTAGTTTTTTTATAGCCCTACCACTAGCCAAATAAGAAGAGATGTTTTCTGTTTATTTGGGTTTTGCTTGTTAAGGGTAATCTCTAGGAGGGTGAGTGAGCTTGAAAAAGAAAAATGAATGAGAGAGGGTTTTAGGATCATTGTTAATGTATATGGGTAGATGAGAGTCTAATCATGTATGCATCAATTGCCTTTACCTTTAGCATTATGCATAAGTTCACCCCATTTTGAGAGAAACAGTTCCATTGGAGTACCCATTTAAATTAGATCATTCTAGTCTCATAAACTTTGTCCATAGCCAAATGTGTTCGGTTTTAAAGTGCATAGGTGTGATTCATGGTTTGCTCTTAATTGAATGTTAAAGGTTAGGATTCTTGGATTGTTTGGAAGAGGAGAGTCATGATTTGAGATTCAACAATGGATGTGTATGGCTAAGTTCTTTGGAATATGAGTTTGTGTATTGCATCTTAGGATTAAGAACTAGGAGCATTGAATTGATTCATTTGAAAAACACTTTTGCAAGGAATTGGAGCTCCCGTTTTTAAACCTCTCTTCCTTTCTTGAACTTTGTTTGCTTGAGGGCAAGAAAAATGCAAGTTTGGGGGAGTTAATATACATGCATATTTAGCATATTTAGCATGCATGTAGAGTAGTTTTCATTCATTCATCTTGCATTATAGGCTAGTTTCTACCATTTGTTGCATTTTAGGTCCTAGATCACTTTGCATTCGCATTTTGCATAGTTTCTGCATCTTTTGCATCACTGTCAGGTTGTTTGGGACACATTGGAGCTGTGGAGGTTGTGGTGACGTTCTGAGGTTCAAAATGAAGCTTGTGGAAACTTAGAGAACTCAGCCATGCATGCAAAGGACCCGAGATCGAGCAGCGGATCAAGCAAGGCAGCTCGATCTAGACGAGATCGACCAGAAGATCGAGTGACTCATGTCGTTTCAAGGAGGAGGATCGAGACCAAGATCGGTAGAGGATGTGGATGACGCCATGCAGAACGAGAGCCAGATCGAGGCCAGGACTCGATCATCCACAGATCGAGTAGAAGATCGATGGAAGTACTCGATCCATCCAACCAAATCGACTTGAAGATCGAGCAGAAGAAGGCGATCCATGAAGAAGATCGAGTGAACTGATCGATCTCGAGATCGATCCCAGAAACCTTATCCGGCCAGCTCATTCTTGGAGCGTAGTGAGGGGACCATTAGGGATGTTTTGCTATTTTGTGCAAGAGGCGGCTATCACTTTTCATCATCCACACTATGCTTCTATCTTTTCTGTTCTTTTCTCTTAGGCGATTCCGCCATTGCAACACTTTTAAGCTTTTCTTGTTTTAAAACTTTAAACCATGTTAATCATTAAGTCTTTTTCCATAATCGCTTTCTTAACCATGCTTAGTTTATATTTCTTTGCATTCGAATCGATTTCAATCATGAGTAGTGAGTAGTTTTCTTTGGGTAAAAGGTTGGGGCGATTTAAGGGTTTAAAGGGTTTAAGCTTTTGGATTTCTTCTTGTTCTTAACTTATTCCTTTCTAGGATTTGGGGTCTTAAGGCTTAGGGAGTCTTGGAAAAGATTTCTATGATTCCAGGGCTTTTCATACCTTGACCGGATTCAGAGATCCTTGAAAACTAAATCCTAGAGATTAATTTACCCTCTCCCAAATGCCATGGATGTAGAGGAGGTTAGTTAGGCCACTTGTTGAGATCTGTAATCCATGCTATTCGATCTCTTTTTATACCAAAAGCCATGGGTTTGGAGAAGAGATTGAACAAGGGAGTCATACCATACGCCATGGATGATTCTAGTTTCAGTTTCTCAAGGCATAGGGAAAGCTCATCGATGAGTAGATCTATGTATTTTCAAACCTATGCTTGAACCTTTGAACACTTTTGAACATGACCCTCGACCTTGAACCCTCTTTTTAGCATCTTAAAAACTCTAGTTTATCATACTCTTGTCATAAATCTTGCATCTTGATCATTAGAAATCATATGTCTTAAGTTGTTAGAATCGATCTGTTTTACCAGTTTTAGCTCTTGATTTTTAACTATTAGTAGTTTTGCATTTTTAATCCTCTGTTTTCTTCTAGTAGTCGGTAACCCTCTTCCAGTGATTTTAAAATAGTTTCCTTAAGCATTTGGTCGTTGGATTTAGTTTTTGTATATTTTACCATCTATTTACCCGATTCTGCTTAGCTTTGCATTGCTCTTGCATTGATTGTGTTCTTTCTACTTCCTAGGCTGGATTGACACCCTTACTGCTATACTACATCATAGCTGTGTTATGGGGTTTGATAATTAGACCTGTAAACAATCTGTTTATCAATGTCTTGTTTTGCAGTGTGTAAACACCGTGGTATGTGCAAAGCTAGAGGAGAGGCTTGAAGAAGTGTTGAGCCTAAAGGAAGAAGATCTACCATGGTACGCGGATATTGTTAACTATTTGGCTTGTGGAGAAGAGCCTACTCACTTGGACCATTACCATAGGAAGAAATTCATGAGGGACATCTCTCACTACTTTTGGGATGATCCTTATCTATACAAGAGGTGTGTGGACAGAAGCTACAAAGGTTCTCCAAGCTGGGTTTTGGTGGCCTACACTCTTCAAGGATGCACATGAGTTTATAAAATCATGTGAATCTTTCCAAAAGGCCGGGAACATAACCAAGAGGAATGAGATGCCGCAAGTACCTATCTTTGAGGTAAAGGTCTTTGACGCTTGGGGAATTGATTTCATGGGTCCATTTCCATCATCATATGGCATCAAGTACATCCTAGTGGCAGTAGACTATGTGTCTAAGTGGGTAGAAGCCATAGCCTCACCAACTAATGATTCAAAGGTGGTTGTCAAGCTTTTCAAGACAATTATTTTTCCAAGGTTTGGAGTTCCTAAGGTGGTGATTAGTGATGGAGGCAGCCACTTCATCAACAAGATTTTTGAGGGTCTTTTGAGAAAGCATGGAGTTAAACACAAGGTGGCCACGCCTTATCACCCTGAAACCAGTGGCAAAGTGGAGGTTTCAAATAGGCAAATCAAGACAATCCTAGAGAAAACCACGGGAGTGACTAGGAAAGATTGGGCAAGCAAGCTTGATGACGCTCTTTGGGCTTATAGGACGGCTATCAAGACTCCCATTGGTACCACGCCTTTCAACCTCCTCTATGGTAAATCTTGTCACCTCCCTGTGGAGTTAGAACACAAAGCTCTTTTGGGCTGTGAAGCAAGTAAATTACACTCTAAAGACGGCACAAGAGAGAAGACTAGTGCAACTTCATGAGCTTGATGAATTGAGGTTGGATGCTTATGAAAGCGCCATGATCTACAAATAGAGGACCAAAGCCTTTCATGACAAGAAGCTGGTTCTTAAGGAGCTCAAAGAGGGAAGCCTGGTTCTGCTCTACAACTCACGTTTGAAGTTGTTCTGCAGGAAGCTCAAGTCTAAATGGCGCGGTTCGTTTAAGATAAAAGAGGTGCTACCATATGGGGCAGTGACTTTGATTGGCAAGGGTGGAGAGAGTTTTAAAGTGAATGGGCATAGACTCAAGCCCTACATGGCATGCGATCGTAGCAAGGAGAGCACCACGTTGCTTCTCCAAGATCCCCATCTAGCCTAACAAAGTAAAGTAAGGCTTAGAGACTCAAAACTAGCGCACTTGGGAGGCAATCCCATGACTATCATTGTACATATTTTTGATTTATTTCTGTTTTAATTTTCTGGTTTTTAGTGTGAGTGTGTAGGTACAAGGAGATGGGAACCAGAGTTCTTGATCTTGGATTTAACAAGGCAAGGAAAGGAGAAGCAGTGGCAAACGATCGAGTTACAGATCGACCTGTCCTGGCTCGACCTTTACTAGATCGAGCTAGTAAATCGAGTGAAGTCACTCAATCTAGACAAGATCGAGTAGACAATCGAGGATGACCCACCCATGCCTTTAGCTTGAAATACAAACATGGTGTTGATCGACTAGTCTCACTCAATCCTCGAACTGAGATCGATGGCAGGATCGATCAGCGCACTCGATCTCCGCTAAAACGACCTCGCGATTGATCAGGGAACTCGATCTAAGAAGCATGGCCACAATCTTGAAATGAGGAGGAGACTCGATCTATGGCTCGATTCAAATCAGATCCAGCCTCCAATCGAGCAAGCCTCTCGATCACAGAAAAAATGGGCTGAGATCGAGGTCAAGATCGACCGGTTTGACTCGATCTCAGGCCGAGGTTGGTTTAAATTTTTCCCCCTTCTTTTTCCTTCCCTCTCATTTTGAATTTGAATTTTGGTCAAGGCAAGCATCTTTGACCATGAAAAACGTGCCTTGACAACATTTTTTTTATCAAAAACCTACTTGCATGCATAAGTCCAAAATATTTCTTCTTTATAAAACTTTTTATACACACTCTCTCTTCAATTTGCATACAAACTGATTTTTAGAAAGATAAAGAGAGAGAGTGTGAGTTTCGGTTTTGAAAGACAGAGAGCAACTTATAATCATCGAATTTCTTGAATTGCAGATTTGAGTTTTCAAGAAAATTTCCTTTTTGTTGAAATTGTTGAATGATATTTGCTAGGGATTAGGATGGATTTTTAGAAATATCTAAGTATTAGAGACATTTTCTTGATTTAGTCTTATCTCAAAAGATTTTCCTCTTCTATTTATTGATGTATTTTAAAATATCCCCAAAAATCTAGGATTTATACTTAGAGATTTTCTTTCTTTGCCATATCTTTCTCTCTTAATCGTCACCTATCCTCACTTTCTCTTTGAGAACTTGTATTTCAGGTACCATGGCACCCAAGAAGAGAAGCAGAGATTCGGCAACTCAAGAGGAAACACAGAAAGTGGTTAAAGAAAGGGTCAAGTGGAGTAGGGAAGAGAAGAAAATAAAGAAGAGACTTGAGAGGTTGCGGTTTGAGCCTACAAAGTTTACAAGAAGGGATCTCTTGCAAAAGCTAGGGTTGTTGGAGGAGTTTGATGAGTTACTCAGGGGCATGGGCCTTGCTTGTCTATCACGGATGGATTGCCTAACTTACCCCGAGGCCACGTTTGATTTCCGCTCCACCTTGGACTTCTCATATGAAGATCCAAGCATCCAAATGAAAACACTCAAGAACCTGTCTCCTTACAAGGAACAACAGTAATGAACACACTCAAGAACCTGTCTCCTCACAAGGAACACAAGTATTGAGTAGCATCATATCTTAGATGGTAAAAAAAAAAATGAGAAAAAGAGTTAAAAAATCGAATAAATCAGAAAGAAAAGATCAAGGGAAGAGAAAATAGGAGAGCTGAATTGAGATTGCTTTGTTTTGTTGTTTAGGAAGGGAAAAGAATCTATAAGTAATTGAGATGATAAAACCCGGATGAGATATCACACTTAGATAAAAATAAGGGATTAACAGTAGAGATTTCGGATTTCTTGAAGGAGCTTGAATTTGATTTGAGACATTTGCTAAGCTTGTGATGATTAGACTGAAAGTTAATCTTGTGTTGGCTCATTGGTATGTGGATTCGAAAGTGTTAACCCATGTGGTGTTCCTGATGTTTAGCTGACTGTTTTTGTTTTCAAACCTCGACCCTCTTCTTTGACTGATGTTTGCTTGAGGGCAAGCAAAAGCTAAGTCTGGGGAGTTGATATATCATGGTTTTTCTAGTTTTAAACCATAGTATAAGTCCTTTTTATTGAGTCTTTTTGGTCTTTTTAGAGACCTAGTAGAGTCTTTGCAGGTTATAGCATGTCTGGAGGATAATTGGAGATTATGGAGGTTTTTGGAGCATTGCAAGATACAACCACGAAGTGTGCAACTCAGAAGGCGCATGTTGGCTTGGGTGACGCTCGTCACCACTCAAGGGTGACGCTCGTTACCCGTAGAGGAAGGAGTTGCGAATAGTCTGCTAAAATATTAGGAAGAAACTGCAGTTTTGGCCCAGAAGTTCTAATATTTGTAAAAAGGCCCCAGCTCGTGTTTCAGCTTGTATATATTAGGTTTTTCAGCCATTATCGGCTTAGATCTTAGATTTTAGAATTCAGAGAGCTTTAGAGAGGGATTTATTCAGAGCTTTTTGGGAGACAGGTCCTGTACTCTTTTGAGAAGACTTCGAACCCCTTTAACTTTTAATGCAATTTTATTCAGCTATGCTTTGTGATTCCATGATCATGTCTGAGTAATATGCTAGTTAAGTTAGGGCTTTTCAAAGGTTGATGATGAGTTTGTTGAAATCGCTAAATGTTAGGAATATCTGTTGGTTCTTCATTTGTGCTTCCTTTAAAACCGATTTTCTTAGACACATCATCTGGAAATTTGAAACCTAGGTTGTTTAATAGATGTGAGAGCATTATTGATAACCTTATCTAGCATTAGATGAGCAAAATGCCTTAGTGCAAAGAGATTTGGCTTAGGAGTTTTGTGAACATTTGAACTTTATCATTACTGCATGTTTAGATTGTTAGAGTTTGCAAAGAGATTTGAGACTCTGTGATTTAGACATAGTTAACTTCGGCAATGAGAATTGATTAGTTATATATTTGCGATTCATGTTCAAGACAGTTCTTATTCATTCCTGATTTCATGCATTCTACATTCTCGGATTCAACCTGCGAATTGCCTGACTTAGCGCTATTAGTTTTCTGAATGTTAGATCAATTAAAAATCGCTGCTTTCACTGTTTTAGCTATTTTGCATTACATTTATTATCTACTGCTTACCCGAGTCCAAATATATAATTGATAGTGTAGTTTACTTACCCTCTTGGGATTCGATAACCCCTTATATTACAACTGCTTTGCTGTGCACTTGAACTAGTTTTTATTTTGGTAAAACCTGAGCCCTATCATCGTGCACATTTGTGGGAGAGATCTTGGCCTTGTGGATCAGTATGTTCTTGGGATGATTTCAAAAGAGTGTTTCTTGCAAAGTTTGACTCTTCCACCAGGACAGTTACGCTAAGGCAGAACATTTCAGGGTTCAAACAATCACAAGATGAGCCATTATGTTCAGCATGGGAAATATTTCAAGGTTACACATTGCGCTGCCCTTATCATGGCTTCTCAACAGAGTCATTGCTTAGCACACTTTACAGAGGAGTATTTCCAAGATTCAAGATGATGCTAGACACAGGCAGCGCTGGACATTTTATGGGTACAAGTGTAGAAAACGGCTTGCAGCTAATTGAAAACCTTGCCAAAAGTAATGGCAACTATGCGGATGAACATGAGGATACTTACAAGAAGAGTGTTAAAGCTTCTTTTCACGAGGTACTCGCCATGAATGCTAAGCTAGACTTGTTGCTAGAAAAGTCTCTGAATCCATCATCAAAGGTTAAGGAGAAGAAGTCAGCTCTTGATACTGCTTACAATTTAAAAGCTGAAGCCTACTATGTACGACAACAAGAGAATGTTCAACATGAACCTTACAAGGATCTAGGCTATGACATCTACAATGCTTACAGTCCTCAAATGAACACAAGGGAGGATGCTCCATTATACAATCAGGTTGGTGTTCCCATTCAACAACACCACCGCTTTTCACCTTCACATGAAGCACTTCAAGAGCGTATGTATGCAACCGAGTTTGTGCCACAACATCAAGTAGCCACTGCACCAGTTCAGGATATCCCTAGTCAGTCACCTACACCACCATCTACACCTGATGAAGCAACAACTAGGCTACTTGAAAAGCTCCTTGCCACTAATACAAAGAGTTCAATGGAGATTAAGGCTGCACATCAACTGAAGATGCTTGCTAATCAAAAGAGTACAATGGAGATGCATACTTATCTACTACAGAAGTTTAAGAGAGTTAGTGATGAGCTTGTTATGCTTAAAGCCAATCAGGTCTCCTCTACTACAGTTAAACAACAACTGCCACCAGCTGTACAAGCAATATTTACTAGGAGTGGTAAACAGCTAGAAGGACCTGTAGCACCGCAACATCTCCATGTGGACACTGAGAAGCAAAGTGGGGGGGGGGGGGGGGTGTCTTGTGAGCCTAATGAAGAAGAAACAGAAGCTGAAGAAGAAGAGACGGAAAGGAACGCTAAGGCAGAGCGTATGAGAAAAGGAAAACAAGTAGTCAATGAAGCACAAAGAGAAGCCATACAGCCTACAATGAAGGAACTTGTCTTTGTTCCCCCTCAATACAAGCCAGCACTCCCCTTTCCAGGAAGGATAAAAAAACAGTTAGTGGAGAAGTACATGCAACTTTTTGAGAATCAGATAGAAAATGTGGAGATTATTATGCCCATGCTTGATGCATTATTGCTTATACCTCAATATTAGAAGTTCTTGAAGGATGCGGTTGCAGATAGACAGAACCAACTGGAAGGAATGGTTGTTCTTACACATGAAGTTAATGCTATCATACATAAACCACCTCCACCTAAGAAGTTAGAAAACCTTGGACGCTTCACTCTACTGATATACACTATATCTACACCATTTTAGCATACATTCAGCACTAGTTTTTGGTTTGGTTCTTAAGCATGCATTTTTACATGTTCATGTCCAAATTGCACCCATTTAACATTTAGAATATAGTGAAGAGTTGCATTGCATATTAGGTGCATTTCGAGCATTTGGCAGGTGCATTGGAAGAGTTCAAGGACCAAGGGAAGTGCTGGGAGTCATTAGGTGAAGAAACCAAGGCGAGAAGGCTTCATATCGATCAGGGTATCGGCTTAGCAAATCGATACACAGCGTACAGAGCAACATATCGACATCACACATCGATACATGCTGAGGAGCTATACCGATCAACATATCGAGGTCCCGAAGTCGATACAAGGAGACAGGATATGCAAAGAGTATCGAGACACTCTGGCAGATACACCACCTTTAAAGCATCTGTACCGGTTAGCATATCAACATGGAGCATCTCGATACACAAGCCAAGAAGTGCATCGATCAGAGTATCAACGTGGGAGCTCGATAAGCCTTAACTCAAGGGCCATTGTATCTAGTAGCATACCGAGGAGATCAACCGGGATGCCTTAGCCAGAGGCGGGTATATTGATCAAGGTATCGACCAGATTTGGTCGATACAACCTTCAGCCTACCAATATCGACCAGCGTATCGATGTAGCAAGTCGATATCAGGCGTCTGAACTAGCTGCTTTCCGGTTAATTTCCGGTTTACTAAGGGTTTTTTCCTAAAAAACTATATATAGGCTCCGACCTAAAAACATTGGATAATACCTTTCCCCTTTGTATTTCTCTTAGTTTTCTCTTGTAATGTCTTGTTGAATCTTGTTCCTTCAATTAAAATTTGGTGTTTATCTCCTTTCTAGTTATGATTTGTCATTCTCCCTTGCTCTGGGCTGTTATTGGGATCATGATTAGTGAGTAGTTATCCTAGGGTTTGAGATGGGATAGAGATGGGGAGACTTAAGGCTAGATTAGTGATTGCTTAGTGCTTAATATTATTGTTCTTTCTTATTGATTGTGTTTAATGCTAGATTAGCCTTTGCTTAGTTGATCAAGATCCTAGGGTTCTCTTATGCCTTATAAGTGTTTCATGAATTACCTGAATGAGTCAAGTAAAAGATTTTCTTATCTTAGCATAAGGAATTAGCTGTCTAAGGAGTAGATTGGCAATATAGAATTGGATTAATTGCTTTTAATGCTTGATGATCATGTATTCGAGTAATGGAATTTGTCTTGAATATGTGCCTAGCATAATAGCTAGTGTCAATGAATTGAGCTAGATAGAGTTGTTAATTTTATGCTTAGGAATAGCTTGTTGTGGGTTTGTAAGCATCACTTGTTAAGCTGAAAGTCTCTCTAGATCAATTACCCTATCTCAAGCTTACTTGTTCTTCATTGTTTGAATTCGAACTTGCTTTAGTTTCTCTGTTTACTTTGCTTGCTCTTGCTTATTTGAAGTCTCTTTTAGTTATTAGATTCATAGTTTCAAAAGCCTAGTTATGTTTGCTTGAATTAGATAATACCTTCCCATTATGGATTGATACCTACATACTAGAATGATATGCGTATATGTAGGATGAAGAAGAGTAAAATCCTACATCAAATTGGCGCCGTTGCCATTTGGGATTGTTGTAAGCATCAAGATTTTTAAATTGTTTAAGATCAAACTTTTATTTTCGTTTTTTGTTACAAATTGCTCTTTTTGGACTAGAACTTCTTTTGTATGTACCAAAACACTTGCTCTAAGGTGCCTACAGCTGCTCAACTAGTTCAAAGAGCAAGATTTTGGGTTCACAGCAGCGGCTATCAGTTGTTGAAGGATGGAAGAGCATCCACATGCTGCTGGTTTTGGTCCACAAGGTCTTGAAGGTCCACAAGGGATGCAAGGTTTGCAAGGACGGAAAGGTCCAATGGGTTTACAAGGTGATTGGAGTTTGAGAGATCACAGGCCACAAAGACTTATAGGAGCTGGCGATCTACCAAAACACTTTGCCTCAAGACATGGGATCATCCCTCCTCTAGAAGACAGTCACTTTGAGATCAGAAAAAGGATGATTGCAATGGTTCAAGAAAGTAGATTCTTTGGACTGTCCAATGAAGATCCACTTAAGCATCTAGACAACTTTCAGAGGATCTGCTCGATGGCTAGGATTAGTGGTATATCTGATGATGGTTTGAAACTTGGACTCTTCCCTTTCTCACTTGGAGATAGAGCTCAACTACGGGAAAATGGATTGCAGCAAGGAGGCATCATAACATGGGCTCAATGCAAAACTGCTTTCCTAACCAAGTTCTTCTCTCCCTCAAGGACTACCAGATTTCAAAATGAGATATACAATTTCCACCAATGGTCCAATGAGAGTTTTGCAGATGCTTGGGAGAGGATTATGAACTTGACAGTCCAATGCCCTCACCATGGTTTCACAAAGGAGGCGCTATAGTCTACACTTTATTGAGGTGTCTTTTCCAAGATGAGACTACTCCTTGATACAGCTAGTACAGGTAACTTTCTTGCTCAAGATGTGGATGATGGTTTCGCTTTGATTGAGAATCTAGCTCAAAGCAATGCCTAATATTGTGAGAACCAAGAGGATACTTCAAAATTAGTCCCTTCTCAACTAGAAGCTACTTTACTAGAAGTGAAAGTGCTAAAAGAAAGAATGGATGATGGATTCTGCCAATCACAGCTTCAGCAACAACTTCTGACCCAATATGTTCAGCAGCAAGAAGGGGAGAGACAGACAAAACTGCAGCAACCTTCACCTCTTCCTTCCTCCCAAGAACCTGATATGCCGCAAATCTTGAAGCAGATTCTTCACTCCCAACAAACTGGTTTTCAAGAGCTGCAACAAAACATTACAACACAAGCAGCTACATTATAGGCTGAACACCAACACCAACTTCAGTTTCAGCTTGAGTTAAAACTACTCTCTCAGCAACAAGCCTTTGCCAAAAGCTTGTGCAACTGCAGCATAATAATACGCCCTCTACATATCACTCCTCTAGAGAATACATCAAAGTCGTCACATTTAGAAGTGGAAAACAGCTTCCACCTAGAGTTTCTCCCAGTATCCTTAAGGAGGACATGGAGGAACAAGAAGGGGAAGTGGTAATAGAAGATGATGAACCAGTCAAGGCTGATGAAACCATAAAGAAGGATAAAGACAAAGATGTGGCTAAGGACAATAAAACAGATGCGCCTAAGGAGTTGGTGAAAGAACCAAGATACATTCCTCCTCCTTACAAACCACCACTATCATTTCGTGGAAGGTTCAAGAAAGAGTTGCTTGCCAAATACAAAGGTCTCTTTGATGAGCAGATGAAGAAAATACAGCTTACAATGCATTTACTTGATGCCTTTGTCCTAGTTCCTCCTTACTAGAAATTTCTGAAAAATGCTGTAGTTGAGAGAAATAAAGATCTGCAAGGGATGGTTGTGTTAACACATGAATGCAGCGCCATCATTCAGCAATGAAAGGTGTCTCATAACAAGCTTGGTGACCGAGGAAGTTTAACTTTACCCTGTTCTATAGGGCCACTACTATTTGAGAAATGTTTGTGTGATTTAGGAGCCGGTGTTTACCTTGGTTTCATAGAGTTTAAGGACTATAGAATCTCTTTAGTGTTGGCTGATATCCCTTGTATTTACCCCATTTAGGGCTGCATTTAGTACATATTTTGGTCCTCTTTTGCATATTTTCCCTTAGCTTTTGCCCTATTTTCTTCTCCTTTTTGACTTAGGTTGCATTTAGAGAATAGTTTGCATTTTCTTTGCATTTTGGATGTTTTTAGGTGTTTTTAGAGCTAAAAGTAGCTTGGAGGAGTTTTGGGGATGATCCAGGATGCTAGCTGGGCAAAAGGGAGCAAGAGGATCGAAGCAGAAAATCTATGCAGAAGTTTCGGTCAGAGCACGGCGAATAGCGGTCAAGGATGACCGATACGGAGCAGTATTAACCACCAGTATTGGTCAAGGATAACCGATACAAAGCAGCATCGATCACCTGCATCGGTCAAGGGTGACCGACACAAACACATCGGATGTATTTCGGTCACCAGTGTCGATCACTCCAGACTGATAGAATCCATATCGGTTAGTGAAGACCGACGTAACTGACCGATACGATGCCAGACTGAAGACCCTTTATTTACAATTCTGCCATTTTCACTTAGACTCCTATAAATACGAAAAATCCCTAATTTCTGAGAAAAGCTTTTACCCAGCAGTTCTTTCTTTCTTGTATGGACCTTTGGGTTTTGTAATTTGAATCTTTGCTTCATTTTGATTAAAGTTTCCAACTTTCATCTTGTTTAAGCTTTCTAATCATGATTCGTCATCTCTGTCTCTTTGATTTGGTGGCTTTAATGGTGATTAGTGAGTAGTCATTTTTAGGGATTTGAGATGGGTTAGGTTTAGAGAATTTGAGACTCTGTCTATGATTGCTTAGTGTTAATTCTTCTAATTCCTTTCTTGATTGCTGTGTTTAATGCTTGATTAGCTCTAGCTAAGGTGATTGAGATCTTAGGCTCATTTTATGCCCACCAAGTGTTTGATGAAATGCCTGAACTGCTTTGCAAGAGAATTGCTTATCCTAGCTCAAGAGATTGACAGTCTAGGGAGTGATTTGGCAATATAGGGTTGATAGATATGTTTTAATGCTTGTTATTTATCATTTCACTAATGAGAATTAGTTCTTGACTTGGTAAATAGCAAAGAGATTAGTGCCAAGAGATTGGATTAGTCATATTAATGAATCATATGCATAAGGAATAGTATTGTGTGAGTTTTAAGCATCATAGGCTGAGTCAAGAGTTCCCTATTACCAATTATCTCATCTCAAGTCCCATCTTTTCTCTTCTTTAAGCTCTGTTCTGAAGTTGCTCTGTTTGTACCTTTATTTTGATTGTTTTACTTGCATTTCATTCTTTGCTTTGTGTTTGCTTTAATCTTGTTTAATCACTTAGGTTGCTAGGTATTCTAAAACTCCTTTTATATCTGCTTGAATTAGGAAATCTACTATAATCCTGCTGCTTCAATTATCCATTTTTGGATTGACATTAAGACCCAATACTACAATGACTAGTACAATGGGTGATTGACAAAGAGAGTCAAAACTCTTGTATCAGTTTGGCGCCATTGCCATTAGGGAAAATCTTTCTTCAATCGGATTTGTAGAGATCTTGAGATCAAGCTTTATTATTTTCCATTTTGATTACTGATTTCTTTTTTGGTCTAGAATTTCTTTTGTAGGTACCACAACACTTGCTCTTAAGTGTCTACAGCTACATCTGAGGTTCAAGGTCAGGAATTTGGGGTTTGCTAAGTCAGAATTCAGTTGTTGAAGCATGGAAGAATATCAGTATGCTGCTGGTTTTGGTCCACAAGGTCCACAAAGTCCACAAGGTCTTCAAAGGATCCAAGGCTTACAAGGACAGCAAGGTCAAGCTGGTCTACAAGGAGCTGTTGTTCAGCGACCAAGAAGACCCATTGGTGCTGCTGACATACCCTCCAACTATGCATCAAGGCAAGGAATTCTTCCACCTAAGGAAACTGAGAAATACCAGTTCAAGAGCAGTCTCATCACAATGATCCAAGAAAGGCAGTTCTTTGGATTGCCCAACCAAGACCCTTCAGAGCACCTGGATCAGTTTGAGAGGATATACACTTTAACAAAGCTTAGTGGAGTATTAGATAATGGTTTGAAGCTCAAGCTATTCCCATTCTCACTTGGTGATAGAGCTAGATTATGGGAGAAATCTCTAGCACAAGGCAGCATCACTACTTGGGAACAATGTAAAGGTGCTTTCTTAACCAAATTCTTCTCTCCCTCAAGAACAGCACACTTCAGAAATGAGATCACAAACTTCAGGCAGTGGTCTAATGAAAGCTTTTGAGACACATGGGAGAGGTTCAGAGATTTCACTCATCATTGCCCTCATCATGGCTTCACTAAGGAAATGCTTCTATCAACACTCTATAGAGGTGTTCTCCCAAAGATAAGAATCCTTCTAAACACAGCAAGTAATGGTTATTTCTTTGGGAAAGATGTTGACGAAGGCTGGGTACTAGTAGAGAACATGGCCCTCAGCAACTGGGACTATGTGGATGACAAAGAGCAATATTCCAAGAAACTAGCAACAGCATTGTCTGAGATGAAAACCCTGCAGAAGAAATTTGATCTACTACTCAATGCAACCACCAAGCTTCTACCCAATGATCTCTCATCAAACCTTTTCAAGGAACACCATGTCAAGCTGTCCAACAACAAGAGGCGCCACTGATGCATCATGACTCTGAAGCCTACATACACCAATCCATTGAAGACACTCACTCTCCACAGCATCAAGCATCCTCTTCCCAAACAGCTGGTATCAATAATCCTTCATCTCCACAGGAATTGGATTATAAAGAGATGCTCATCCAACTCTAACAACTTACCAATGGGGGAATTCAGAAGATGATGGCTAATGAGATTCAAAAAAGCTTGACTGATATTCAAAGGAGTATGACTGATGAAATAAACAAAGGCATTGACTCAAAACTTCAGTCACACATAGGCCCTATGAATATGAAGATCAACCAACTAGAAATCATGGCTCCACCATCCACATCTTCACTAACACAAGAGTGTTAAAGCTGTCACTCTAAGAAGTGGGAAACAACTTCCATCAAGAATGGCACCTTCAACACCCAATGTGGAAATTGAAGAACAAGAAGAGGGGGTAGTGGCTAAAGATGCTGAAGAAGCTCAAGAGGATGAAGTAGCTGAAGCTGGAAGAGATTCAGATATCACCAAGTCCAAAAGAGTGGTTAAGAAAAAACCAAAGGAAGTTTCTAAGGAGTTGGTCAAGGAGCCAAGATTCATCCCTCCTCCCTATCAGCCAACCATACCTTTCCCTGGTAGATTTTAGAAGCAACTGGTTGCTAAATACAAAGGGCTCTTTGATGAACTGATGAAGAAGATCCAACTCACAATGCCATTGCTGGATGCCTTTGTCCTAGTGCCTCCTTATCAGAAATTCTTAAAGGATGCTGTTACTGAAAGAACCAAAGATCTACAAGGGATGGTAATCCTCACACATGAGTGTAGTGTTATTATCCAACAGAAGAAAGTGACTCCCAACAAGCTTGGAGATCCAGGAAGTTTGACCTTACCATGCTCTATAGGTCCACTTCTGTTTGACAAATGTTTGTGTGACCTTGGGGCTAGTGTCAGCTTGATGCCTTACTCTGTAGCACAACGCCTAGGTTTCACCAAGTTCAAAGACTGTAAAATCTCTTTGGTGTTCGCTGATAGATCAGTGAGACTCCCCAAGGGTTTGCTGGAAGATGTACCACTCAGAATAGGTAGTATAGAGATACCTACTGATTTTATGGTTTTAGACATGGGTGTGGAACCCAAAGACCCTCTCATTCTTAGGAGACCCTTCTTAGTCACAACAGGAGCTGTCATTGATGTCAAGAAAAGGAAAATTGAGCTACAATTGGGTAAAGACATGTCTCTGAAATTTGACATCAAGCAGATTATGCAGCAGCCTACTATTAAAGGTCAAGTGTTCCAGATTGATATCTTAGAAAAACTGCATGATGAACTCCAAGAAGAGCTGTGTTGTGGGGACAAGCTTCAAGTGGCTTTGATAAGTGAGCATGTAGATGATGGGTCCTTGGATAAGGAAAGCTTGGGTTATCAGCTGAGTTTTGACTCACACATGTTCTTTGAAGAAGAAGAGCCATTTGAAAAGCTGGAGTACATAAGAAAAGAAGCCTTCTCAGCTCAGGAAACTGGTTCCCTAAGCAAGGAAGCTGACGCCTGGAAGCAAAGCAGCTCAGATGAGGACTGGAGTGAACTCAAGGCACCAAAGGTGGAACTCAAACCACTTCCTCATAGGCTAAGGTATGTTTTCCTAGGTCCTAACTCCACTTATCTTTTTATAGTCAATGACAGCCTCAATGATGATGAGATCCTGGCCCTTGTCAAGGTGTTAAAGAGGTTTAGGAAAGCCATTGGGTATTCACTTGATGATATCCATGGCATATCTCCTAACCTCTGCACTCACAGGATCCATCTAGAGGATGAGATAAGAACTTCTATTGAACCTCAGAGAAGGCTGAATCCTAATTTAAAAGAAATAGTAAAAAAGGAAATCTTGAAGTTGCTTGAAGCATGAGTAATCTATCCCATCTCAGATAGCACATGGGTTTCACTAGTCCATTTGGTACCTAAAAAGGGAGGGATCACTGTTGTTAAAAATAAAAATGATGAGCTAATACCAACTAGGACAATCACTGGTCATAGAATGTGCATAGATTACAGAAAACTTAATTCTGCTTCTAGGAAAGATCACTTTCCTTTGCCTTTGATAGATCAAATGCTAGAAAGATTAGCAAATCATAAGTATTACTGCTTTTTAGATGGTTATAGTGGATTCTTTCAGATCCCTATCCATCCCAATGATCAGAAAAAACTACTTTTACTTGTCCATATGGAACTTTCGCTTATAGGAGAATGCCTTTTTGTTTATTCAATGCTCCTGCTACTTTCCAAAGATGTATGACTTCTATCTTTTCTGACTTGCTTGAAGAAATGGTGGAGGTATACATGGACGACCTTAGTGTCTATGGATCCTCCTTTGGTGTCTGCTTGTCTAACCTTTCTCAGGTTCTCCAAAGGTGTGAAGAAACAAAACTGGTCCTGAATTGGGAAAAGTGTCACTTCATGGTGCAAGAAGGGATTGTTTTGGGTCATAAGATCTCAGAGAAAGGAATAGAGGTGGACATTGCTAAGATAGAGGTCATGATGCACTTAGAACCTCCAACCACTGTCAAAGGGATCAGAAGTTTTCTGGGGCATGCTGGCTTCTACAAAACATTCATCAAGGACTTCTCAAGGATTGCAAGACCCTTGACAAGATTGTTGTGTAAGGAGGCAGAGTTTGTGTTTGATGAAGACTGTCTTCAAGCCTTCCTTACTCTCAAACAAGCTCTGATATCAGCACCAATAGTTCAAGCCCCAAACTGGGATCTGCCATTTGAAATAATGTGTGATGCTAGTGACTATGCAGTTGGTGCAGTTTTGGGGCAGAGAGTTGACAAGAAACTTCATGTTATCTACTATGCCAGCAGAACTATAGAGGCTCAGTCAAGGTATGCTACAACTGAAAAAGAGCTCTTGGCAGTTGTCTTTGCATTTGAGAAGTTCAGGAGCTACCTAGTAGGCTCCAAAGTAATTGTTTATACTGACCATGATGCGCTGAGACACATCTATGCTAAGAAGGACACCAAACCAAGGCTTCTTAGATGGATTCTTCTACTACAAGAGTTTGATATGGAGATTGTGGATAAGAGAGGCATTGAGAATGGAGTTGCTGACCACCTTTCAAGACTGAGGATAGATGACTTTGTCCGAATCAATAATACTCTGCCAGAAGAACAGCTGATTGCCTAGAAGAAGATAAACTGCCTTGGTATGCTGACTTTGTAAACTACTTGGTGGTTGGACAGATACCACAGACCCTCAACTCACATGAGAAGAAGAAGTTCTTAAGAGATGTCTCCCATTACTTTTGGGATGAGCCCTATTTGTACAAAAGAGGGAGTGATGGGCTGTTCAGAAGGTGTGTAGCTGAGGAAGAGATTCCAGGAATCCTGCACCATTGCCATGGCTCAGCTTATGGAGGATATTTTGTAACATTCAAGACAGCCTCCAAGGTCCTACAAGCTGGTTTTTGGTGGCCTAGTCTGTTCAAGGACGCCCAAGCCCATATCTCCTCATGTGATGCCTGCCAAAGGAAGGGAAATATCTCCAAGAGAGATGAGATGCCTCTGAATTCTATCTTTAAAGTAGATCTTTTTGATGTGAGGGGGATTGACTTTATGGGACCCTTCCCTTCCTCTAATGGGAGCAAGTACATTCTTGTAGCTGTTGATTATGTGTCAAAGTGGGTTGAAGCTATTGCTAGTCCAACAAATGATGCTAGGGTTGTGCTGAAGCTCTTCAAAACAATTATCTTCCCAAGGTTTGGTACTCCAAGGTGTGTGATCAGTGATGGTGGAAGTCATTTCATCAACAAGGTTTTTGAGAGCTTGCTCAAGAAGAATGGTGTCAAGCACAAGGTTGCTACTCCTTACCATCCTCAAACAAGTGGCCAAGTAGAGGTGTCCAACAGGGAGATCAAAGCCATCTTAGAGAAAACAGTTGGTGTCACAAGAACAGAATGGTCTAATAAGCTTGATGATGCTTTGTGGGCTTATAGGACAGCCTTCAAGACACCCATTGGCAGAACTCCTTTCTCACTCCTCTATGGGAAGTCCTGCCATCTCCCTGTTGAGTTAGAGTATAAGGCCTTGTGGGCAACAAAGTTTCTGAATTTTGACATCAAGACAGCTCAGGAAAAAAGACTTATCAACTTGCATGAACTAGAGGAAAACCGCCTTGAAGCTTTTGAGAGTTCTAGGAACTACAAGGAGAAGACAAAAGCCTTCCATGACAAAAGGATCAAACACAAGGACTTCAAGGCAGGGGATCAGGTGCTGCTATTCAACTCACGGTCGAAGTTATTTCCTGGAAAGCTGAAGTCAAGATGGTCAGGACCATTCAAGATCAAGGAAGTGCTGCCATATGGAGCTGTGACTTTGTTCATCAAGAATGGAGAAGACTTCACAATGAATGGGCACAGGCTGAAACCATACATGGCAAGTGAGTCTCTTGGAGATGATGTGGACATCAACCTTGATGAACTTCCACAAGAGTAATTAACCAAGGAAAGTCAAGCTTAGTGACTTTAAACAAGCACACTTGGGAGGTAGTCCCATGGTATCCTTTTGTATATATTATGCTTTCTAGTCTATCTATTATGCTTTGCTATATTGTTTAAAATCAGGAGTCCGAATTTGGGTTTGAAAAAGTCTGAAGAAGACAAAGAACATGTGTATTCTGGCTGATATCGGTCATCTGTATCGGTCATGACAGACCGATACACAAATTTTCGGTCATCAGTATCGATCATGTTGGATCGATATCACATGAGCCAGTCTACACCAGTCAACATATCGGTTACTTGTGACTGATATGGAAAGATGCTTGAAGGCAGGACAAAATTTCGGTCATTCATATCGACCAAACTTGATCGACATAAACACACCGTATGATTTTCGGTACAGTGTGTCGATCACTTGTGATCGATGAGATTCTTTGAATCATATCGGTAACCAGTATCGATCACTCAAGACCCACACAATCACAGCGGATGTATTTTGGGCAAGTGTGTCGATCAGTGATGACCGATACTAACCCCAGAAGAGCATCAGTCTCCAATATCTATCACTAATGACCGGTACTGCCATTTCAGTCAGTTGTATCGGTCATGTGTGACTGATATTCCATCTGAGATACAATGAGAAGCATCCCTTTTCCCAAGAGCTGGCAAGTCTCCTCAAACCTCAGGATCATCCCACAACTCCTACTATTAAACCAAGTACCACATCCTTTCCATTGTTCTATACCATTGCATCTTTTTTTTTCTGTAATATTTTTTGTTGCTTCTCTCTTCCATTGCTTTCATTACACAAGAGACTGTGTAATTTAAGTGTGGGGGAGAGATTTGGGGTTTGACTTTGTATTCTGTTTTCTTAGTTTTTCTTTTTCCTTTCACTTTGAGATTTGGGGTTTGACTTTGTGTTCTGTTTTCTTAGTTGTTTAATGCATCATATGATTGCTAGAAGTTAAGGCTGAACCATGCTTAGATTGCTAGATTTGGTCTTCTCATCTCATTCTGAAAGCATTTGTTTTCTGAAAATCAACTCTATCAACTTGAACTTTAATTTGGACTTTTAATTATCATGTCTTATGCATTGAAAAGTGAATTCATGGCTACCATATACATATTTGGATAATCTTTCTCGTTTCTACCACTCTTGTTGATCCAAATAGCTGATCCTCATAATTATGGGAAAGTTACATCCTCACCCTTAACCAAAACCTCCTTTTGAGCCTAAACACTATTGTGAGAGCTGTGAGGCCTTTGCATTTTATTTTCAATTTTTTCTTGGCAAAAAGTGTTAGGAATAAGGCTGGCAATGATTAGCTCTCTTGTAGATATCAGCTTGCATCTTGAGCTTGATTCTAGGATAGGAGTTTTGGAGTTTGAAAGGGTAGTGTAAGTTGTTTGAACTTCATGTTTATTTGTTTTGAAAGAAAAGGAAAAGATCTGAAATGGTAGAAAAAGAGAAACAGTTTAGTATTGTGGTTAAGCAAAGGTAATAAAAGCTATAAGTTAAACAAGAAGAATTGGCGCCAACAACAATGCTTAGATGGGTCCAATAGAAGAAAAATCTGACCAAGAAGCAATCCACCAAAGGTGATGAAGGTGCCAACACAACAAAGAAGAACAAGTCCCAACCAAAAAGAAGCAAAAAAAAGAAGTTTTCCCAGCCATGAAGATGGGTAAAAGGAAGAGATTAGGAAAGGGTAGACTTAGAGGGTTCACTCTTGGGTTTAGAAATGCTTAGGACTCATCTTTGGGAAATAAGGGTTGAAGAGAGCTTTGAATTGCATGCATAAGTGTGCTTTTACCTTTAGCATTTCGCCTAAGATGAAGTCATTTCATTGAGTGATCCTTTATGTTTTTGAAACCTTGTGCTTAAATGAGATCATTCTCATCTCATAACCTTCCCCTTTTCAACCAAATGTCTTCACTTGATTTGCATAAGCATGATTCATGTTCTGAACTTATTTGAATGTTAAAGAGTTGATTGATTTGAGCACTTGCCTAAGTTGAGATTTGAGATCATTTTGAAACATGATGAGCATGACTAGGATCTTTAAAGTATAGATGATTATGTTTGCATCCTACAACTAGGCACTTAAGCATTGAAACCATCTCTTTACCTTTGCACTTTTGAAATCTGAATGCCCACTTTCAAACCTCACTCTCCCATTTGTTCTTATTTGCTTGAGGACAAGCAAAAGGCAAGTGTGGGGGTTATAATATCCCTTGTATTTACACCATTTAGGGCTGCATTTAGTACATATTTTGGTCCTCTTTTGCATGTTTTCCCTTAGCTTTTGTCATATTTTCTTCTCCTTTTAGACTTAGGCTGTATTTAGAGTATAGTTTGAATTTTTTTGCATTTTGGATGTTTTTAGGTGCTTTTGGAGCTAAAAGGAGCTTGGAGGAGTTTTGGGGATGATCCAGGATGCTAGCTGGGTAAAAGGGAGCAAGGAGGATCGAAGCAGAGAATCTCTGCAGAACTTTTCGGTCAGAGCACGGTGAATATCGGACAAGGATGACCGATACGGAGCAGTATCGACCACCAGTATCGGTCAAAGATGACCGATACAAAGCAGCATCGATCACCTGCATCGGTCAAGGGTGACCGACACAAACTCATCGGATGTATTTCGGTCAGCAGTGTCGATCACTCCAGACCGATAAAATCCATATCGGTCACTGAAGACCGACGTAACTGACCGATACGCTGCCAGATTAAAGACCCTTTATTTACAATTTTGCCACTTTCGCTTAGAGTCCTATAAATACGAAAAATCTCTAATTTCTGGGAACAAGCTTTTATCCAGCAGTTCTTTCTTTCTTGTTTGGACCTTTAGATTTTGTAATTTGAATCTTTTCTTCATTTTAATTAAAGTTTGCATCTTTCATCTTGTTTAAGCTTTCTAATCATGATTAGTCATCTCTCTCTCTTTGACTTGGTGGCTTTAATGATAATTAATCAGTAATCCTTTTTAGGGATTAGAGATGGGTTAAGTTTAGGGAATTTGAGACTCTATCTATGATTGCTTAGTGTTAATTCTTCCATTTCCTTTCTTGATTGCTGTGTTTAATGCTTCATTCGCCCTAGCTAAGTTGATTGAGATCATAGGCCCATTTTATGCCCACCAAGTGTTTGATGAAATGCCAGAACTGCTTTGCGAGAGAATTGCTTATCCTAGCTCAAGAGATTGACTGTATAGGTAGTGATTTGGCAATATAGGGTTGATAGATTTGTTTTAATGCTTGCTCTTTATCATTTCAATAATGAGAATTAGTTCTTGACTTGGTAATTAGCAAAGAGATTAGTGCCAAGAGATTGGATTAGTCATATAAATGAATCATATGCATAAGGAATAGCATTGTGTGATTGTAAGCATCATAGGCTGAGTCAAGAGTTCCCTATTACCAATTATTTCATCTCAAGTCCCATTTTTTCTCTGTTTTATGCTCTGTTCTGAATTTGCTCTGTTTTTACCTTTATTTTGATTGCTTTACTTGCATTTCACTCTTTGCTTTGTGTTTGCTTTAATCTTGTTTGATCACTTAGGTTGCAAGGTATTCTAAAACCCCTTTTATATCTGCTTGAATTAGGAAATCTACTATAATCCTGCTGCTTCAATCTTCCCTTTTTGGATTGAAATTAAAACCCAATACTACAATGACTAGTAACAATGGGTGATTGACAAAGAGAGTCAAAACTCTTGAATCATTGGCTGATAGGTCAGTGAAGCTCCCCAATGGATTGCTTGAACATGTTTCTCTTAGGATTGGGAATGTAGAAATTCCAACCGATTTTGTGGTTTTAGAAATGGATGAAGAACCTAGGGACCCTCTCATCTTTGGGAGACCTTTCTTAGCCACAACAGGAGATGTCATTGATGTCAAGAAGAGGAAGATTGAGCTGCAGTTGGGTAAATACATGTCTCTGAAGTTTGACATCAAGCAAATCATGCAACAGCCGACCATAGAAGGTCAGATTTTCAAAATAGAGATCTTGGAGGAGCTGCATGATGAAGTCCAAGAGGAGCTGTGTTATGATGACAAACTACAAGTGGCTTTGACAAAGGAGCATGTGGAAGATGGTTATTTGGATAAGGAAAGATTTGGTTACATGCTGAGTCTTAACTCTCACAAGATATTGGAGGAAGAGGAGCCATTTGAAGAGCTAAGGTACAAGGAGACAGAGCTTCTCTCAGTCCAAGAAGCTGACGCCAAGGAACAGAGCAGCATAGATGAGGACTGGAGTGAGCTCAAGGCGCCAAAGGTGGATCTCAAACCTCTTCCTGAAAGGCTAAGGTATGTCTTCTTAGGCTCTAACTCTACTTACCATGTTATTGTAAATGAGGATCAGACAAAATCATCCATTGAACCTCAAAAGAGATTGAATCTTAATCTGAAAGAGGTTGTTAAAAAAAGAGATTCTAAAACCTCTTGAAGCTGGCGTGATCTATCTTATCTCAGATGGCACATGGGTCTCACCAGTCCATGTGGTGCCTAAGAAAGAAGGGATCACTGTGGTAAAAAAACGAAAAATGATGAGTTAATACCCACTAGAACAATATCTGGTCATAGGATGTGCATAAATTACAGGAAACTGATTTCTGCTTCTACGAAAGATCACTTCCCTTTGCCATTCATAGACCCAATGTTAGAAAGATTAGCAAATCATAAGTACTACTCCTTTTTAGATGGGTATAGTGGCTTCTTCCAGATTCCTATTCATCCCAATGATCGAGAAAAGACACTTTCACATGTCCTTATGACACTTTTGCATATAGAAGAGTGCCATTTGGACTGTGCAATGCCCCAAAAACTTTTCAGAGGTGTATGACCTCCATTTTCTCTGATTTGTTTGAAGAGATGTTGGAAGTATTGATAGGCTCAGGTTTTACCCAAATAAAACTACTGCAAGTGCACAGCAAAGCAGTTGTAGTACAAGGGGTTATCGAATCCCAAGGGAGTAAGTAAATTACACTTTCGATTATAGGTTCAGATTAAGCTAAGCAATATATAATGAATGTAATGCGAAACAGTAAAATAAATGCAAGTGGGCATTTTATGCTTGTTCTTAAAGTTCAGAAAGCTAAAGGCGCTAAGTCAGGAAATTTTGCGAGTTGAATCCGAGACTGTAGAATGCATGCAATTAGGAATGAATTAAAACCGTCTTGAACATGAAACACAAAGATATAACTAATCAATTCTCATTGCAGAAGTTAACTATGTCTAAATCACATAGTTTCAAATCTCTTTGCAAACCCTAACTATATAAACATGCATTAAAGATCAAGTTTAATTGTTCACAAAACTCCTAAGCCAAATTTCTTTGCACTAAATCATTTTGCTCATCAAATGCTAGATCAGGTTATCAATAATGCTCTCACATCTATTAAACAACCTAGGATTTCGAAATCCAGATGATGTGTCTAATAAACGATATGAATGCAAGCACAAATGAAGAACCAATGGATTTTCCTATAGTTTAGCAATTCTACAAACTCTTCTTCAACCTCTGAAAAGCCCTAACTTAACTAAAGAACTACTCAGACATGGTGAATGAAAAAAACATCATGAAAAAAATAGATTGCATAAAAGAAATAAGAAAAAAAGATGAAGGAGTTTGAAATCTGCTCTGAAGGAGTCTGATTCGTCTCTCCAAAAGCTCTGCTACAAATCTCTCTCTAAAGCCCTCTAGAGTAATAAGATACAAGATAACTGCCAAAAGAAGGGCTGAAAAACCTAATATACAAGTTAAAACACGATTTGAGGCCTTTTTACAAATATTAGAACTTATGGGCCAAAACTGCAAATTCTTCCCAATCTTTTAAAAACCAGGCCACGACCCTTCCTCTATGGGTGACGAGCGTCACCATAGGTGGTGACGAGCGTCACCCAAATCCATACTTTTCTTCCGAGTTGCACACTTCGTGGCTTCATTTTGCAATACTCCAAAAAGCTTCAATATCTCCAATTATGCGCCAGACATGCTATAACCTGCAGAGACTCTACTAGGACTCTAAAAAGACCAAAAAGACTCAATAAAAAGGACATAAATCATGGTTAAAAACCATAAAAACCATGATATGTCAAGTATTCATGGATGACTTTAGTGTCTATGGATCTTCCTTTGGAGTCTGCTTATCCAATCTTTGTCAGTTTTTGCAGAGGTGTGAAGACACTAAGCTGGTTCTGAATTGGGAGAAATGCCACTTCATAGTTCTTGTGGGTATTTTTTTGGGGCATAAGATTTCAGAGAAGGGATAGAAATGGACAAGGCCAAGATAGATGTGATGCTGCACTTAGAGCCTCCAAATTAAGTCAAGGGAATCAGAAGCTTTTTGGGTCATGCTGGTTTCTATAGCAAGACCCTTGACAAGGCTTCTATGCAAGGAGACATAATTTGTCTTTGATGGAGACTGCTTACAAGCTTTCCTCACGCTCAAAGAAGCCTTGGTGAGTGCGCCTATAGTTCAAGCACCAAACTGGGATCTCCCCATTGAGATCATGGGTGATGCAAGTGGCTATGCAGTTGGAGCAGTTTTGGGTCAAATGGTAGACAAGAAGCTTCATGTCATCTACTACGCCAGCAAAACAATGGATGAAGCTCAAACAAAATATGCTACAACAGAAAAGGAGTTCCTAGCAGTTGTCTTTGCATTTGAGATGTTCTGAAGCTACTTAGTGGGGTCTAAGGTGATTGTCTACACGTATCTTTCTGCACTAAGGCACATTTATGCCATGAAGGACACCTAGTCAAGATTCCTCAAATGGATACTGCTTTTGCAAGAGTTTGACATGGAAATTTTGGACAAGAAGTGCATTGAAAATGGTGTTGCTGATCACCTCTCAAGGCTGAGGATTGATGACTTTCTCCGAATCAATAATACCCTTCCAGAAGAGCACTTGAATTCTTTGGAAGTGAAGATAGCTGAGGTCATGAGTTTAGATGAGAACAACCTGCCTTGGTATGTTGACTTCGCCAACTACTTAGCATGTGTAGATGTCCCAACCAAGCTTAATGCTTATCACAAGAAGAAATTCTTCAAAGATGTGTCCCACTATTATTGGGATGAATCAGATCTCTACAAGAAGGGAACCGATAGACTGTTCAGAAGGTGCATAGGAGAAGAAAAAGTTAAGAGTGTCCTTCACCACTGTCATGGTTCAACTTATGGAGGTCATTTTGTCACCTTCAAGACAGCACAAAAAGTACTTCAAGCTGGTTTTTGGTGGCCTAGTTTTTTCAAGGACACCCAAGCTTATGTCTCATCATGTGATGCATGCTAAAAGAAGGGAAACATCTCCAAGAGAGATGAGATGCCTCTGAACTCAATCCTTGAGGCGGATATATTCGACGTTTGGGGGATTGACTTCATGGAACCATTCCCTTCAACCTATGGGAATAAGTATATCCTTGTTGCTATGGATTATGTCTCAAAGTGGGTTGGGGCAGTGGCTAGGCCTACAAATGATGCCAAGGTTGTGCTAATGCTATTCAAGACAATCATCTTCCCAAGGTTTGGTGTTCCAAGGTGTGTTATCAGTGATGGAGGAATCCACTTCATCAACAAGGTTTTTGAAAGCTTGCTAAAGAAGAATGGGGTTAAGCATAAGGTTGCCACTCCTTACAATCCTACAACAAGTGGTCAAGTGGAGGAGTCTAACAGAGAGATCAAGGCCATCCTAGAGAAGACGGTTGGTATTATAAGAAAGGATTGATCTCACAAACTAGATGACGCCTTGTGGGCATACAGGACAGCCTTCAAGACATGATATATCATGGTTTTTATGGTTTTTAACCATGATATGAGTCCTTTTTATTGAGTCTTTTTGGTCTTTTTAGAGTCCTAGAAGAGTCTTTGCAGGTTATAGCATGTCTGGAGCATAATTAAAGATTTTGGAACCTTTTGGAGCATTCTGGGTTGAAGCCACGAAGTACCAAGCTCGAAGCAGAAAGTATCACATATGGTGACGCTCGTCACCACCTTTGGTAACGCTCGTCACCCATCAAGGAAGGAGCGTGGCTGTTTTATTAAAAGTGTGAAGAAGATTTGCAGAATTAGCCCAGAAGTTCATTTATTTACATGAAGACCCCAGATCGTGTTTAGACTCTATTTATTAGGTTTTTCAGCCATTGTTGGCTATTATCTTGTATCTTATTATTTTTGAGAGCTTTAGAG
This sequence comes from Thlaspi arvense, assembly GCA_911865555.2. Taxonomy (NCBI): domain Eukaryota; kingdom Viridiplantae; phylum Streptophyta; class Magnoliopsida; order Brassicales; family Brassicaceae; genus Thlaspi; species Thlaspi arvense. Next base: position 15,065,669 of record OU466861.1, read on the forward strand.
AGAGATTTGTAGCAGAGCTTTTGGAGAGACAAATCAGACTCCTTCAGAGCAGATTTTGAACTCCTTTATTTCTACTTCTTATTTATTTTATGCAATCTATTCTTTTCATGATGTTTTCTCAAATCACCATGTCTGAGTAGTTTGTTAGTTAAGTTAGGGGTTTTCAAGGGTTGAAGAAGAGTTTGTAGAATTGCTAAACTATTAGGAAAATCCATTGGTTCTTCATCTGTGCTTGCATTCATATCGATTTCTTAGACACATCATCTGGATTTCGAAACCCTAGGTTGTTTGATAGATGTGAGAGCATTATTAATCACCTGAACTAGTATTAGATGAGCAAAACGCCCTAGTGCAAAGAGATTTGGCTTAGGAGTTTTGTGAACAATTGAACCTGATCATTACTACATGTTTAGGTTGTTAGGGTTTGCAAAGAGATTTGAAACTCTGTGATTTAGACATAGATAACTTCTGCAATGAGAATTGATTAGTTATATCTTTGCGATTCATGTTCAAGACAGTTTAAATTCATTCCTGATTGCATGTATTCTACACTCTCGGATTCAACCTGCGAACTGTCCTGACTTAGCGCCTTTAGCCTTCTGAACCTTAATAACAAGCATAAAAACGCCCTCTTGCATTTATTTTACTGTTTTGCATTACATTCATTATTTATCGCTTATCTTAATCTGAATCTACATTCGATAGTGTAGTTTACTTACTCCCTTGGGATTCGATAATCCCTTGTACTACAACTGCTTTTGCTGTGCACTTGCAGTAGTTTTATTTGGGTAAAACCTGACCCTATCAAGTTTTTGGCGCCGTTGCCGGGGAGTAATAGCTGCCTATCGATTTTTAGTATTAGGATTTTGTCTAAGTTTTTATTTGTTTACTGACTTTCAGCTACTTTTCTTTGTTCCTGTTTCAGGTGTATGCCTAATCGCAGAACCAGAAGCAACAAAGAGAAGGAGCTTGTGACTTTGAGCATCGACGAGCTTGCTTGGTTGGAGAGAACTAACAGGAAAGCTAAGAAGCAATCTACAATGGTCGCTCCACTTATACTGGTTGAAGATGCAGAAGGTCACTTGGTATACAGGGAAGGAAACAGGAGAAACAAAGAGGGGCAGAGAATTGATCAAGAGGGGAATGTCATTGTTGAACAGCAGGTTCAAAAAGTGAATGAGAACGTGGGGGTCCCTGCTGCTGTCAATAACGCTGCTGGGCGTTTTGTTCAGAGGACTCTAGGTGACTACAACAGACCTGATCAGTTCTATGCCAACAGAGCTGCAATCCGACCTCATGCCTTCCAGAGGAACGATTTTGAGGTTAAACCTATCTACTATCAGCTGGTTGGCCAGCATCCATTCCAAAGCTTACCTCATGAGCATCCCATGGATCACATAGAGAGGTTTGAGGACCTAGCTTCAAGTGTCAAAGCTTTTGGAGTTAGCAATGACTTCCTGTTCTGCAAGCTTTTCCCTTACTCTCTTGGAGGAGAGGCTGCATATTGGCTTAAGCAACTGGAGCCTGGTTCATTAACTACTTGGGAGGACACCAATAATGCCTTTCTGAATAACTTCTATGATGATGCAAGATCAGAAGACATGAGGACGAAAATTGCATCCTTTACACAAGGCCCTACTGAAGCTTTTAAGGCTTCTTGGATCAGGTTTAAGTCTTATCAAAGGGACTGTCCTCATCATTGTTTCAATCAGGTGCAGCTGCTTGGTATCTTCTTCAGAAGCATTGACTAGAAATACCAGATGGCTGTAGATGCTTCAAGTAGTGGAAACTTCAACACCAACAGACCAGAAGAAGCTGTAAGATTGATTGAAAACTTGGCCTGCAGTAACAGCACTAAAAATGCAGATTTTCAGAGAAAGCATCAGGCTGGTTTGAATGATGGAAACCAAATAGCTGAAGTTAAGGCTAAGTTAGACAGCATGCACAGCTTTCTGGTGGGAAAGAAGTCAGTTCAGTTTGCTGCAGAAGTGGAGAGTTTCGAAAATCCTGAAGAATTTGAGCAGAAAGATGTTAATATATTCAATGGAGGGGGTTTTCGGAGCCAAAAGTTTGGAAATCAGCAATGGAACAGAGGCTACAACAGCAATAATCAGCAGAGTAACTTTACAGGAGGACAGAGCACGCCTGGTTACACTCCTAAGCCCCCATTCCAGAAGACTGAAGTTGAGAAACCGTACCAAAACAGCAGGAATTTTGGTTCTTCTTCCTACCAAACTGCACCTCCACAAAACAATAAAATGGAAGCTATGCTGGAGCAGGTACTTGAAGGACAGCAGAAGATGACAGTGAACTTCAATGGCAAGCTAGATTCACTGTATCAAGACCTGAATGGCAAAATTGAGAGTCTGAACTCTCACATGAAGAAGTTTGATGTGCAGGTTGCTCAAACTGCAGGAGCTGTTCAAAGGCAAGAGGGATTCTTTCCTGGAAGGACTGATATCAATCCCAAGCATCAGGTTAATGCCATCAAAATCAGGAATGAAAAGGAGCTTAAAACAGTGCAGAAAAAGAGGCTGAGTGCAGAGCAGATCGTGCAACTGATGGAGTCTGAAGATGAAAAATTTTCTGTCTCAGAGGTGAGTGACGAGCGTCACCAAGAAGGAGTGACGCTCGTCACCAACCTACAAGGATATCGGTGGTTGTCACAAGTGAGTGACGAGCGTCACCCCTCTGGTGACGGTCGTCACCCACCCCAGAACGAAGCTGCTTCGCCTGTAACTGCAAATTATGACCAGGAACGTGTCTATAAACCCAATATACCATTCCCTAAGCATCCTAGGAAGTCTAAACAGGAGATAGAAGAAGCCAGATGTAAAGCTATGATAGACAAGCTGATGCTTGAGATCCCACTTGTTGATGCAGTCAAGCTTTCACCAGCTCTAAGAAGGTATGTGAAGAGAATGGTTGTGAATGGTGTAAGTCCTGGGGAAGGAGCATTGCTTACCAGAGACATCAGTGCAATTCTCTTAGGCACAGTTCCAAAGAAGAAGAAGAAGGTGACTGTTTCTAAACAAGTCAACACCATCACTCAAAGCAGAGTTCCAGAGAAGCTATCTGATCCAGGGACCTTTGTGCTTGATTGCTCAGTCTCTACAGGACGTTTTCCCCACTCTCTATGTGATCTAGGGTCAAGTATTAACTTGATGCCTTTCTCTGTTGCTGCTAGACTTGGAATGACTGATTTCAAGCCAGATGGGATCTCTCTTATCCTAGCAGATCGATCCATAAGAACCCCAGAACGCATGTTAGAGAATGTTCATGTTAACATTGAAGGCTGCATAATTCCTACAGATTTTGTGGTTCTGAAATATGCTGAAGAACCTACAGATCCTCTTATTCTGGGAAGACCAGTCTTGGCTACTGCTGGAGCCATCATTGATGTTAGAAGGGGGAACATTGAGCTAGATCTTGGTGATGCTGTCATGAACTTTGACATGGATAAGTTAAGAAAGAGTTCTACCATTGATGGTTAGACCTTTTCTGTAAGAACTTCCAGAGATGAAGAGATTGTCATGGAGCATTCAGAAGACACTATTGCTGAGTGTGTCAATGAATCAGATATAAGTGGGCAAGTGAGCAAGATGGCTGTTGAAGAGCCAATATCTGTAGCTTCTGCAGAAGCTGTTGGGTTTGAGGATTGCAGTGAGGATCATATCTTCATGACTGGGCTTGAAAAAGAGGTTCCAATGAATACCAAGTTGCTGGAGGAAGACGTGTTTGTGAAGGAGGCAAGACTTGCAGAGCTGAATTGCTGGAAAACTGCAGCAACTCGAACTGCAGGGCTGGTGACGACCGTCACTGACCTGGTGACGCTCGTCACCAACCTGAACACAAAGCAGCAACATGATTTTACAGCTACAAGTCCATCATATGTTGCCAATCCGAAAATTCACCATTCCATAACCCAGAAACCTGCAACTAAGCAAAGGTATGCACTTCCTGGAACCAGTTCCAAACCTCCTAATCTCATCAATAAGAATTTCAAAGGTAAAAAAGCTGCTTCACACTTATGCAAGCAACGAGATTCTCGTAGAATGCTTGGTGTTTCTTTTGATGATTCTGCAGGAAAAAGAAGTATCCCACCCACAGTCACAACCCACCCTGCTGATGTTCCTCACTTCCTTGGAAAAGTTCATACATCTACTGCTTACAAACCACCACGGATGAGGAGACATTCTTCTTCAAGGCATTCAATGCCACCTTCTGTTCCACCAGCTGTCTGAGCAGCATTCAAAGTCGAGCTAATGACTTTAAACAAGCGCTTAGTGGGAGGCAACCCACTGGTAAGTTTTATATTTCATATACTTAGTCTAGTTTTCTATTACATAGCTAAAAAAAAAAACCCAAAAACATGAGAAAAAAAAAAAAACAGTCAGTTTGTCAGTTTGCTTTGATGATGTCTTGTGAACTTGTTGGACCATGGATTATGCTTTGTTTGGATGTTTTGATGTGTGTTTTTAGTACTCTTACAGTTTGACTTCGGAGTACACATGATGGCATAGCATTTAAACATCCAACATGTCGATTCTGGAGTATTAGAGATGGTGACGCTCGTCTCTCTAAAGTTTAGAATTGCTAAACTATCAGGAAAATCCATTGGTTCTTCATCTGTGCTTGCATTCATATCGATTTCTTAGACACATCATCTGGATTTCGAAACCCTAGGTTGTTTGATAGATGTGAGAGCATTATTAATCACCTGAACTAGTATTAGATGAGCAAAACGCCCTAGTGCAAAGAGATTTGGCTTAGGAGTTTTGTGAACAATTGAACCTGATCATTACTGCATGTTTAGGTTGTTAGGGTTTGCAAAGTGATTTGAAACTCTGTGATTTAGATATAGATAACTTCTGCAATGAGAATTGATTAGTTATATCTTTGCGATTCATGTTCAATACGGTTTTAATTCATTCCTGATTGCATGCATTCTACACTCTCGGATTCAATCTGCGAACTGTCCTGACTTAGCGCCTTTAGCCTTCTGAACCTTAAGAACAAGCATAAAACGCCCTCTTGCATTTATTTTACTGTTTTGCATTACATTCATTATTTATTGCTTAGCTTAATCTGAATCTACATTCGATAGTGTAGTTTACTTACTCCCTTGGGATTCGATAACCCCTTGTACTACAACTGCTTTTGCTGTGCACTTGCAGTAGTTTTATTTGGGTAAAACCTGACCCTATCAAGACACCCATTATTAGAATCCCCTTCTCACTCCTCTATCGCAAGGCTTGCCATCTGCCTGTGGAGCTGGAGTACAAAGCCTTGTGGGCAACCAAGCTGTTGAATTTTGACATAAAGACAACTCAATAGAAGAGACTTATCAGCTTACATGAGTTAGAAGAAAATCTCTTTGAAGCCTTTGAGAGCTCTATTATCTATATGGAGAGGACCAAGGAATTTCATGATAAGAGGATAAGAGGACTTCAAAGCTGGATACAAGGTTATGTTATTCAACTCAAGGCTGAAGTTGTTTCCAAAAAAACTCAAATCCAAGTGGACAGGTCCTTTCAAGATCAAGGAAGTGCTTCCCTATTGAGCTGTTACATTGTTCAAGCCAGAGGAAGGAGAGCTTACAGTGAATGGGCATAGGCTGAAGCCTTACGTGGCTAGGGACACACTTGGAGATGATACAGACATTCACCTCCAAGACCCTCCAGCTACATAAAGAGTAAGGAAAGTCAAGCTTAGTGACTCTCAACAAGCACTCTTGGGAGGTATTCCCATGTTATTCCTGTCTATATTATTTGCTTTTTCATGTTTTTCTTGTTTTTTAGTATCTAGGAAGCATCCTTAGGCATCTAGAATGAGGTCAGGAAAGAACAGCTGAGTTACAATGGAGGAAGGACTCGAAGGGAACGATATCGAACAGTATATCGATGAGATCATGTCATATTGACTTGTATTGATACACATATTTATACCACTTGATCGATATGGTTTACATCCCATCATCTCGATCAGGGTATCAAATCAGGCTGGAGGTCGATACATAAGAGAGGATCCTGAATCGACCTGAATACCGACATACCTGTCCCGATACACCCCAACAACACACATATCGACCTGCGTACGGATCATACCAAGGTCGATACACAAGAGTACCAGACAACATACAAGCCGATACGGAGCAGAAACATGGCGTATGGACTTGCATATGGATCTACAACACTGATACACAAAGCGCACGAGTGTATCGACAAGGATATCCCGGGGAACGAAGTCGATATGCCTTAACAAAAGGGCGACGGTGATTCCAGGGTTACGCGTCAAGGCATATCGACATCAACACCTATACTCAGATCGATACGAATCACTATAAAGAATATCGACTAGTGTATCGATGTCTCTCCCAGATACCCCCCTCTTCGGAAGCATATCGACCTCCCACCCCGATATCGACCACGACAACAGCTGTAAGTTTCCCCTAACTCCTCCTCCTTCATATCTTTTGCCCTGCTTTTAGTCCATTCATAATTTATAGTTGTTTAAACCTCCTCTATGGCTCTTATTACACAGATCACTGTGTAATTCAAGTGTGGGGGAAGGTATTGCATTTGACATTGTGTTTTGATTTCTTATATTCCCTTTTGCATACTTGAATCTCATGCATTAATGCAATAATCTATGTGCACTGAAAATCCATATACAATTTGTTTTTTTTTGGAAAAATCATTTAGCTGCATTTGCATAACTAAGTTTGAGTATTGATGCATTTCATATAGCTTTGCATACACTTGCATAGGGAGTACACGATAAACCCTTGTCAAGATGTTAATGTTTGAATTGTTTTCAATGCCTTGGCTATCTGTTGTTTGATTGCATTGTAGTGAGTTTGAAATTAGGGCTGCACCGTATCTTGAACTATTGCATTGATATTCTTGTCTTATGCTGAAGCTTGCTTTGATTTGATGCCAACCCTGTTTATTAGAACCATAATCTTGACATTTAATTATCATGTTTGTGCATTGAGAGTGATTACATAGCTACCCATATACATACTTGGATTCTCTTCTTCCCTTCTTACCACTCTTGTTAATCCAAGTAGCTGATCCTCATCATTATGGGACAGTTAACCACACCTTAAACCAATCTTTTTTTCTGAACCTAAACACTATTGTGAGAGTTCTGAGGCCTTGCATTGCATCATTTTTGAGGGGAAGCTCTCTTGTAGACACTAGCTTGCATTTTGAGCTTGGTGTTAGGTTAGGAGATTGAGAAAGGGTAGTGTAAGTGGTTTGAGCTTTAAATGTTTACATCTTTTGAGAAGAAGAAGAAGTAATGGGTTGGTAGTATGGGGGAACAGTTTATTTTGTGGTTAAGTTTATTAGGAAGAAAGCTCAAGTGTTAAAAAAAAAGGTGCAAACAAGAACAAAGCTTACAAAAGGTGATGCAAAAGGAGAAATCAGACCAAGCAATCCACCAAAGGTGATGAATATGGCGCCAATCATACAACAAAGAAGAGCAAGTTCCAAAAAGAAGTCAACCACATAAGCAAAAGAAGAAGGAGTTCCCCCAAATATGAAGAAGGAAGAGATTAATTGCTTTGGGATAGGGTAGATTTAGGAGTTTCACTTGGGGTTTTAGAAGTTCCTAGGTTCATCTTTGGGTAAAAAGGGTAGAAGAGAGCTTTAACTTGCATGCATAAGTGTGTTTTTACCTTTAGCATTTTGCCTAAGATAGAATCATCTCATTGAGTGATCCCCTGAATCTTTGAACTTTTATTTGAATGAGATCATTTATATCTCATAACCTTAACCCTTAAACCAAATGTTTTCTCTTGATTTGCACAAACTTTAATGAATGTTAAAGAGTTGGTTGATTTGAATACTTGTGTAGGCTAAGCTAGAATTCATTGTTTGCTATGATGGCTATGGCTAAGGCTTTTGAAGTAGAACAATCTCTTTGCATCTTAGAACCTAAAACTTGGGCATTGAATAAGTTTTTCCATTGGCATCTTTAGTTTTGAACTCCCACCTTCAAATCTCTCTCTCTCTCTCTCTCTCTCTCTCTCTCTCTCTCTCTCTCTCTCTCTCTCTCTCTCTCTCTCTCTTATCTGTCTTTGATTGCTTGAGGACAATCAGAAGGCAAGTGTGGGGGGGGGGGGAGTTGATATACACTTTATTTATACCATTTTAGCATACATTCAGCACTAGTTTTTGGTTCTTAAGCATGCATTTTTACATGTTCATGTCCCAATTGCATCCATTTAGCATTTAAATTATAATTAAGAGTTGCATTGCATATTAGGTGCATTTCGAGCATATGTCAGGTGCATTGGAGGAGTTCAAGGACCAAGAGAAGTTCTGGGAGTCATTAGTTGAAGAAACCAAGGTAAGAAGGCTTCATATCGGTCAGTGTATCGGCTTAGCAAATCGATACACAGCGTATATAGCAACATATCGACATCTCACGTCTATACATGTTGAGGAGCTATACTGATCAACACATCGAGGTCCCGAAGTCGATACAAGGAGACAGGACATGCAAAGAGTATCGAGTCACTATAGCCGATAGACCACCTTCAAAGCGTCTATAACGGTCAGCATATCGACATTGAGCATCTCGGTACACAAGCCAAAAAGTGCATCGATCAGAGTATCAACGTTGGAGCTCGATAAGCCTTAACTAAAGGGTGATTGTATCGAGTAGCATACCGAGGAGACCAACCGAGATGCCTTAGCCAGAGGCGATCGTTCAAGGTATCGATTAGACTTGGTCGATACAACCTTCAGCCAACCAATATCGGCCAGCGTATCGATGTAGCAAGTCGATATCAGGCGTCTGAACCAGCTGCTTTCCGGTTTATTTCTGGTTTACTAAGTGTTTTTCCTAAAAACTATATATAGGCTGCGACCAAAAAACATTGGATCATCATCTTTTCATCTTTATCCTTTGGATAATACCTTTCCTCTTTGTATTTCTCTTAGTTTTCTCTTGTTGAATCTTGTTCCTTCAATCAAAAGTTGGTGTTTATCTCCTTTCTAGTTATGATTTGTCATTCTCCCTTGCTTTGGGCTGTTATTGGGATCATGATTAGTGAGTAGTTATCTTAGAGTTTGAGATGGGATAGAGATAGGGAGACTTAAGGCTAGATTAGTGATTTTTTAGTGCTTAATATTATTGTTCCTTCTTATTGATTGTGTTTAATGCTAGATTAGCATTTGCTAAGTTGATCTAGATCATAGGGTTCTCTTATGCCTGATAAGTGTTTGATGAATTGCCTGAATGCGTCAAGTAAAAGATTTGCTTATCTTAGCCTAATGAATTAGCTGTCTAAGGAGTAGATTAGCAATATAGAATTGGATTAATTGCTTATAATGCTTGATGATCATGAATTTGAGTAAAAGAGTTTGTCTTGAATATGTGCTTAGCAAAGTAGCTAGTGTCAAAGAATTAAGCTTGTTATAGTTATTAATTCTATGTCTAGGAATAGCTTGTTGTGGGTTTGTAACTGGCCTTCTACACTATTAAGAATGTCCATCCTCCACCCCTCCAACCTCCAATGCAAGTACACACCTTCCTCTTCTATTACTCTTTACACTTTCACCTTTACACTTCATTTTTAAATTGTGGTTTGCCTCCTTTTGCATTTCTACTACACAGTGGACTGTGTAATCTAAGTATGGGGGAGGGTTTGCTCGGGCTAACATTCTGCATTTATATAACATTTGCATTTACATAAAGCTTAGCAACCATGCATTGCACTTAAGGCATAGAAAATCACTAAAAATTTTAAATTTTTTGAAAATTGATTTCTTAAAAACAGTGTTCATGTGCATTCATATAGGACTTAGACTTCATGCATTCACTTAGGTTGTAGCTTGCTTGTTTAATATGGGAGTAACGATAGTAAATCCTTGAAAATGCTAGTGATTTATGAAAATGATGCCCTTGTTCTTAGTCCTTTAATGCATTTGAAGAAGCACGTGAAATAAGGCTGAACCACGATTTGAATATATGATTCTGAAACTCTTGTTTGAAGTTGAAGCTTGCTTGATTTGAACTTGACCTTTATATAAGTGGAACCTTAATTTGGACTTTGAATTATCTTGTTTGTGCATTGAAAGTGATTACATGGTTATCAATATACATATTTGGATCATCTTCTTCCTTTTCACCACTCTTGTTGATCCAAATAGCTGATCCTCATCATTAAGGGACAGTTAACCATACCTTGAACTGATCCTTCCTTCTAAACCCAGGACGAGCCATAACGAGCTCTTCGGTCCCTTTCCGACCTTCATCTTCTGCATCCTGAGCCCCAGGATCCTGAGGAGCATTAGCCCCGAGAGGCGAAGGAACAACTTCGCGGCAGCACCCCCGCCATCGGTTCGAGAAGTGGTTTCTTGAACCATTTCGTCCTGTGGGGCCCCTGTAGCCTTCTCAGCTCTAGCTCGCCTTAACCTTTCTCGAGCTGCGGCCCTGGAGAAGCTGGAAAAAGCAGTACACGGGTCAGAAATCATGTCAACTCGCTAAAACAAAATACATGCCAAGGGTAAGAATTTACCTCGCAACTTCTTCGCCTTCCGAAGCCGGCTCGACTTTGCTAGAGTCCACCTGCATAGGCCTGACTTGAGTAGTTGTTCTCCTCCGCTTTGAAGGAGTACTCGAAGAGATGTCTACCTCCACCACCGGAGTCGCTCTCCTCTTCTTATAATCTATCCCTTTGGGTCTCGGCTGTGACGTCTTCTTAGCAGCTAAAAATATCAAAATATGCAACCATAAGACACCACTTTTTAAAGGAAAAACACGCACACAAGGTCACTCCGATACAGTAACACACCTGCTTTCGAAGACTTTGCTCTCTTCTCAGCTGGCTCGACATTTTTTCAAAAGAAAGAAAGAGAATTTCTTGAAAAATCGAGAAACAAGAAGGAAGATCGGCAAGCAAAGAAGATTATTGCAGCAAAGAGATGATTTTTGCAAAACTAAATCTGAAAAAGTAAAACCATTTAAGCAAAGAATACGAAGAAATAAATTCTTGATAATAAAATCAAAAGAAATATCAATAGTTCCCTTAAAGGATGCATGTCAAGATTCGCACAATCTCGTCGTTGGGAAAACCTTTGGCTTCCCTGCTCGAAGCAAAATAATTTTATTTAAGGAAGTCGCCACATGTCAAAAACACCTAAAAGCGGGCCGAGCTGGCCATCATGGAGAAACACTCTTGACAAACTGATGCTTATTGCAGGATCAAACCCACCTCTGTACCGTGTAAGCATGGCTACAGCTCTGGTGGTGATGAACAACGGACGCAAGTCGGTTACCCTTAAACCGGGTATTATAAGTTACATGAGATTCAAGAAACAGAATGGGGCTGGAATTCAAGGGCTTAACGGATATTCTTATTTTCCGAACCCTCCTTTACCACCGCCTTTTTAACTCCTCTCTCCTTCCAAGGCGATGAAGGCAGAATCGCCCGAATGATTAGGGTCAGAAGAAGGCGAAAAGCCGGGGATTTTGGCAGTAGAAGACTGTGATTACACTTCTTGAGAAAAAGATGAGTAGAGTCTATGGTGCTCCTCCGGCTGAGAGATTAAAGGCTGTCTATAACACTCCCCCATCTAAGTATGAAACCATCGATCAGGTAACTTAACGGCTATATATATTCTGGTCACTCTGGCGTCTAACATTATGGTCATTTTTATTTATGCATCATATGGATCATATTTTAGTCGTATTGTCAATTGGGTATTCTAGTTTGCTGCTGCATTTGAGAGCAAAAGCAATAAAATATATACAAAAACATGTATAGTATTGATGCAAATTGGCAGTCAAATAAATAAGTTTACAAAATCATTGAACTACTAATTTTTTTAAAACTACTTAAAAAAATATAGAGTAATTTTACATTATAATGATAAATTATATATTATTCAAACACAAATTCAAAAAATATTATTAAAATATTATGTTATTGAACTAAAGATCTGAAAATATATTTTTAAATATAGTATTGTTAAAAAGATTTTAAGTAAATTTAAAAAGTGGTAGTTGAATTTCTTAGTTAAAAAAAATATTCATAACCTCAAATTTTTGTTGAAATTTCACAAAATTTTATTTTTAAATAATAACTTTCATAATTCATCTATTATTGTTTGATAGTATTTTGCGAGATGTAAATAAGGAGTATGTGTTCATTATCTTAGGCTAACTTTATCTAACAGGTTTGTCTTGTGGAGAATGAGTAGTGTTCGAGTTGCCAGTTGTGTCTGTCATCCCCGAACCGGCGACACTTAGTAAACAATAAGCCCTTTCTAGGAGGACATCAAAGTGTTTTTCCGTCGAAGCTTCTCCGATGCTCGAGTCAGATACCTCCCACTAGAAACGAAAACTTAGAAGGATAGGTTTTGGTGAGGTTATGGGGTGTAACACCACATCCGAGGATTATGATACTCATCCGCTGTTTGGTGATCGGAGAGGCTATAAACAGGCCTAAGAAGGGGGTCGGAAATCTCTTGATGGATAAGATAAGGGAAAGAAGGTCAATGTACCTTCCCAGGAAAATCTTTTAGGCAGGCCAGTGAGAACGTATCCGGGGAATGCTATATCTGGTCATGGAATGTCAGGTAAGAGATCTTAAGCATCCTGAGAGAGGAGATTTGGTCTTAGAGAGATCATTTGAAGGCTCTCCAACCTTTACTCCTCCTAATTCAGTCAAGTTAATCTCACTCTAGTCTCAATAATCCATCCGTCTGATCTCGTCTGAAGGCTCACCGACCTTCCCTCTTCCGTGTGAGATTTGAGGTCTTCTTTATATTGCTTTTGACGAGATTCTTAATGGCTCTGCGAGCTCTGCCGACAAGGCTTGCAGTGTAGAGAATTGGTTAACTGCCCTAGCGTCGCATTCCTTTAACAACCTTGAGTGTTCGCCCTCGTCTGAATACTTTCGGGGCAGATTCATTAGTGACCATGTTGAGTTAGACGTTCCGCTGATATGGAGCCTTTTAATTGGCGCTCGGGAAATCGATCCCAATAGTTATCCCCGAAAGCCTGTGCCTTTTTTGATGGGGCAGCGAATTGAATCTCGATCGACTTTGTTGCTTCAAAATATACATAAATTTCCCATTTATACTCAAAAGTTTGGTGTGTATCCAGATTAGATGTGACATGTAGAGCCTCGAGTTGATTTTCCTGACCAGTAGTCGAAACAATACCTAACCCGGTCACACTGTGACCGTGCCTCATAAAGTTTTTGCCTTTTTCTTTTTATTTCCTCTACGGGGTTCCAACCCACTATCTGACTAACAACATAACTCAGATGTTCACATCCTTATAAACCAGTTATCACATAACTCACTAAGCACAAAACCTTAAGCTTAGCTAAGATTAGTTCGTACCTTAGCCACTTGGAGATATCGGATGCATTGCTTGAGTCACTCTGGTCCACATGATCCCATGAGCGCCCTTTGCTATCCTGGCTCTCAGCCACTATGTCAGTAATACCACATTACCCCCTCGTTACTCAGTCACTCAACCAACCATCCCCACATGACCAAGTAACGAAGAGGGATATCTGGGTTCCCCAGATCATCACGGAATCCCATTCCTGGCCCTCACGACCGCCAGTACACAGTCATGATCATTACAACCATCTGAAAACACAATCACAATCCTCATGATTGCCAGTAACACATGCATGATCCTTACGACCATCAGAATCGATAGTCACGACCCTCACGATCGTCAGTAACCTCATAGCACATCACCCCTTTGTTACTCAGTCACTCAACCAACCATCCCCACATGACTAAGTTACGAAGAGGGACGGCTTGGATCCCTTATCCCTTGCCCATCCGGTCAGCCCAGTTTACGATGTCCATGACCATGTCCATAATCTCACGATGGGCTCTACTGGCTGACCATTTTTCCATAACACCTTCTCGGCATAATGATCTCTCTTGATGTATCTCACCGAATATCGACTTTCTCTAGGTGAAAGATCGATCAGAACACGTTTCTCTCGGTTATAGTCCAGATCTCTCGGCGATCTCTCGGTGACAGTCCAGATCTCTCGGCGATCTCTTGGTGATAGTTCAGATCTCTCGGCGATCTCTCGATGATAATCACAATATAACTGTTTCTCTCGATTATCGTCACGATCTGACCCTCGGATCTGTCGTATCTCCCGACTAACACCGTGATACTTCCAGCTATTCTTCTTTCTTGTCGGATATCTCTACTTTCTCCCGGATATAGTCACGGCTTAACTGTTTCTCTCGGATATAGTCACAATCCGATCCACCAATTATTCGCATCACCCAACTATCATCACAAGACATCTGACCATGCTTATTTCTCTCCCGGATAACTTAATCCTCTTTCAGATAAAATCCATTATCCCGATATTCACTCGGCGACGGTAACGTTTCTCCTGAACTTAGTCACGTCGGTTCGACTAGATTCACATTGTCGCGGACTATCCTCGGATATAACTGGCCAACTCTATTGATGACTTGACTGGATTTCGGGTATTCCTAGTCATCACTCAACTATAGTCTTAACTACTCAACCATTCGGATTTCTCACTTGACAAAACTCAGTAAACCCTCGGACAACATCCTGTCCATCCTCGATCATTTCAGATTTCCCGGATACGGATGCTACATGACCTATCCCGATTGGCCCCACATCTCTGGAATGTACGAGCTGAGTCGGGATTGGTAAATAATGCAAAGAAGTTTCCGGAGGTATACGTGACTTGCTCGGAAGGTAGCTCTCCTAAGAGGGATTTACTTGCATCCCTTTGCTTAGCGCTAGACGATGGAGGTACATTCTTCTCCTATAGTCCCGACTGAATGTGAGGATAAAGATGAGATACCATTGCTTTAGTGACATCTTCCCAAGAGCTCCGAGGACCGCCTTGAGAGGTTGAAAATGGTGTGCCCAAGCATGGGGAGCTAAAAAGAGGGTATCCTATTGCTTATGCGCAGCATGTGCATACCAACTTATGGCAAGCATGGCGGTTCCCAACCTTTCAAACTGCCGTAGCAGTCTTTGTGTTGTGCGGATAAAATTTGATGTTTTAAGAATCAATTGTTCACTTTCGCTAGAGAGAGAGGAGGGGGGGGGAGATCAGATAATGAAATGAAAAAGAAACACTCCCATAATAGGCAATCCCTGGTTTGTAAAGAAACAATAACTCGAAGTACAAGAAAGTCCAAGGAGGAGCATCCTAATGAAACGAGACTGTCCTCAGAGGGAGCTGGCGAATTAAATGAAGACAAGCTCCAAGAAGAGGAAATTGTTGGTTCCCTAAGGAAAGGTACCCCGGAGGGCAAGACAGTCCGATGAGGACCTCGCTAAAAAAATGACTGTCTCTAGAGGAAATTGGCAAAAAGGAGGAAGAGAACCCACTAATTTTTTATCCGACTGATGGCCGAGTAGTAGTTCCTACGATAAATAAGACATATGCAACGATAGATATATATATATATATGGATACTAATACAATGATTTCCTGAATGAAATCGGTGTGAGTATATAGGCCCTATCAGAAACTTTGTTGGATGTCTACGGATGGGAGATATAAGCAAGAAAACAAGAACCATGAAGAAGAAGCATACGAAATATGTTCCCGGAAATATAATGCAAGCAAGCAATCAAATAAACCAGAATCCTGAAGGGAATGCACACAAAATATGTCCCCAGGAGGATAATGCAAGAAAGTAATCGGAGAAACAAATTCCTGGGGGAATGCAAGCAAAATATGTCCTGAAAGGGTAATGCGGAAACTGTTAGAACATTATTCATGTTATGCTTACATGGTAAAAGTTTGGAAGTTATTGTGAATCGTGCTTTAGTCTTCTCCAGAAAGAGCGATCGTAGTAAGAGAAGAGATGCTCTCGAAAGAAGTAATCTCAAATTCACAGAGAAACAATACCCCATAGGGCAAGTAAGTACATAGAAGAGCATGCTAAAAGAACCACGGATTTCTCCGTAGGAGCTGACGAAAAAGGGAGAGGAGAAGCTCCTGGAAGCGGCAGCTGTGGTTCTGAGAGGATCCTTAAGTACAGGCAACTCAACAGAGGATCATGCTGGTTGATAAAAAGATGATTTCGTACGCGAAATATGAAAATCTTAAGTGTGATATGCCCCTAAAAGGGTAAAGAGTGTATGTATTCTTTTTTTTAAAAACCCCTGAGGGGAAGCACATGGAATATATTAGAGAATGCACACAATCAAGTAAGAACCCCAAGGAGATGCACACAAAATATGTCTCTGAAAAGTAGAGAATGCACTCAATCAAATAAGAACTCTGAGGGGATGCACACAGAATATATCCTAGAAGGGCAGAGACTGCATGAAGTGAGGATATTGATAAGAGACTATACTCTGTTTCAGGGGGAGACAAATTCCCTAGGTGGAACGAAGGGACGATAACATACTTTTCGAATTGGCTCGGTAAGAGTGCTTGTCAGAAAGATACACCCTAGGGGATCCGAGCTCTCATATTAGTATATTAGAGGAGTATCAGGCTTAGGACAAAGGAATTGCTCCTCCTAACGCAATGACCTACCAATTTCAGGAAAGCCCCTACGGGCAAATACCTCAAAGAGCATGGCCCAGTTTATTGGGGAGTTCGAGGGATACATATAGAATTTAGCCCCCGAAGGGCAGTGAACTCACGTAATCAAACAAAAACCCCCGAGGTGATGCACACCAATTATTGATGACATCCTGGAACTTCTTCCAATTTTCACTCCTGGTACGTCGCTGACATCTGTTGATTTTAGTAGGCCAAGGGCTAGTCTTTTCACCTCCTTCTAGCAGTAGTTATGAAGGAGCATTTTTGCGGGATGCTTACGAAGAGTGTGTGTTTGTCTTGTCTGGGGGACTTTCATCTCAGTTAGGTCCTGTCATTCGGAGCCTAAGATCATTCAACCAAAAGGGTAACATGGACTTCAGGTGAATGGGAAACGAGTTTCCCTCCTGGAAGGTTCTCCGACTCTTACATTAGAAACATCCCACTGGGAAAAGTACTTAGTAAGGCGAAGGGATGGAACATCATGTCACGAGATCATAAAAAGAAAAGAGATAATAAGAGGGATCCCATCGAAAAACAGAAGGTTTATCTATTTATAGGTGGTCCACAAAAACTCTCAATGTGCAGCCTTATCCTCTTCAAAAGGCGGATCCAAAAGCAAAACATTTTAGACTGTGCTGCGATGGACAAGAAGCATTAGAAGTGATCGATATGGATTTTTTATCGGACTGAAACTGTTGCATGGTGAAAACTTGATCGTTGTATGTCTTGCATCAGACTTCTGCATTAGTTGGAAGTGATTAACAAGTTCCCTGGAGGTTACTTCATTTCGGATACAGACCGTTGTGGCACTCTGATGCAGTTGTAAGAATTGGTTTTCACGCACAAGCCTCAGCTGCCTCTCATCGGGGACACACCTTTGTAGCTGTCCGATGTGCGAACCTCGTGTATGCAACGGTCTAGTTAGCCCGTTTTGGCTGTCCGATGCAGCGGGGCTAAAACGTCTACTTCATCTCTACTTGATTCTCTTAGCCTTCTAATCATCCCCGTCCTTCGGCGAGCCCCCTAAGATGTCCTAGATACCTGATAAACGCTCGAAACATACAAAGAAATGCAGATTCTACCCTAACACTGACTAAACCTAAAATAGATACAATTAGGACAAAAACTAAAGAAAATATACATGAAATGGACCTGAACCTATTATGTATGCATGCTTAAATGGTGTAAAATGCATAGGTATCAATAGTGAAGGATTTACCGAATAAAGGGAAAGAGAAGAAGTTCGTTTGGTTTAGATCACTGCGATTATAGAATTCTGCATCTTTCTCTTTTCCCTTTCTCTCTTGTGCAACCAACCGATCTCTTTCAATTTGAGCCTCCTCTTTTATACATTCTTAGACTCTTTTCCTATTAATTCCACAAACATCTCTGACTAGGATAAAACCTATCAAGAACCTAGTGCATAGGTGTATTGTTTATAAGGTACCTTTTGATGATGTATCGCCTATGCATTAGATGTGGTAAAACCGGTCTTAACACAAAAATTATCAAGAAAATTTTAAAAAGTAAAAAAAACAAAAGAAAATTAATGTTAAAAAATAAAAATATAATATTTTAAAACACACTAAACAAAACTCGCGCAAAGCATGGATTCTCTTTTACTATTCAATATATAATTTGAGATTTATCTTTCCTTTTAGAGTGTCAACAACATCAATTTGTCTCTATATTTTGTATTTAATAAATTATTTTGTGACTTCAGATAATATTAATTTAGAAATAAATAAAATAAAAATTCTCTACAAACCAAAAATTAATAATTCTTTACAAAATTAATAATTCAGAATGTGAATTAAATAAGAATTAAAAGGAATCTACAAACAAAACAAAAACAAAAAGTAAAAAAAAACACTATAAAATACATGAGACGGTATACAAAAACATTAAAAGCTATCAATAATGTTACAGATAAAAAATAAATTTATCGTAAAGAAAAAGAATTTAGATCATAATGATTATAAAATCAAGTGAAAAATATTATAAGGTGGTTCTCTATATTACATTATCTAAAAATAAAAAGCAAATACTTATTCAACAAACCTCAAAAATTGTCAATTCTTTATGTAATAAAAAAATCAGAATCCTATTTCAAATAAAAAATAAAAAGTGGATGGAATAAATGGTAGAGTTATAGTTTGATTTAAACTTATAGACTCTCAGCTTGAAGCAAAACTCTCCGTTCTTAGAGACACATGGTTTCAAAACCACTTCTCCCTTGCTAGTGACCAGCTTAACATCATTCAGATTCTTGTAACCAACCATTTCAAGGACCTCCTTTTCAGTGGTGTCTTCAAACAACTTGACCAAGCA
Organism: Thlaspi arvense; assembly: GCA_911865555.2. Classification (NCBI taxonomy): domain Eukaryota; kingdom Viridiplantae; phylum Streptophyta; class Magnoliopsida; order Brassicales; family Brassicaceae; genus Thlaspi; species Thlaspi arvense. The sequence goes on from OU466861.1 coordinate 15,084,555, forward strand.
GCAGCCATCAAAACTCTCTCCTTGGTAGCCTTCAAACTCTGGCCAATTCTTTCCAAGCTGCTTCAGCTTCTTGATCTCCATTGAGAAGGCTTGCTCATTCTCCAGCCTATTGCCCTTGGAGTCAAGCCTTAGAACCTTCTTCTTGGTCTGCTTCAACTCAATAGTGCATTCCTTAGCATCAAAACTGCTCCAGCGCTAAGAAAGGTCTTCCTATAATGATAGCATTTTTTATATGCCCTTCCACATCAAGCACCAGGGAATCAGTGGGAATGGTTACTCCTTCTATCATCATTGGCACATCCTTGAGACTCCCAAGTGGTTTCTTTACTGTCCCATTATCTATAGTAAGGGATACATTACTCTCCTGAAGTTGAGTGTAGCCAAGAGCTTTAGCAGTAGAGGATGGGAGAAGGATGATACTTGCTCCAAGGTCACAAAGACAGCTCTTGAAAGTCTGCCCCTTAAGCTCACATGGGAGAGTAAAACATCCTGGATCTCCAAGTTTTTTTATAGTGAGCTCCTTAACCTCAGGTGTTCCAGCCTTCACCCTTAGCTTCTCAAGTTCTTCTTGGCATTCAAACCCCTCAATTCCATCTGAGCAGCATAGAGGGTTTCATACTTCTGAACTAGCTGTTCCTTGAACCTTCCTGGAAAAGGGATGGTTGGTTGATAGACAGGAAGAGTAGCTGTTTGAGGTTTCTCCTTATCATCAGCAGCTTCCACCAAGTAGTCCTTTGTGTTATCAACAAATTTATGTGGCGCCCACCACTCTTCACCATCTGAGTTTTCTCCATCTCCAAAGGGTCCTTCTTCTACAGCTCCTTGGTCATTTCCAAGTACTCTTCCCCCCCCCCCCCCCCCCCCACAATAGCATTGCAAAACTCCTTTGGGTTAGCTTCTGGTTTTCCAGGAAACTGTCCTTGCGGCTTGGGACCAGCTATGCCTTTGTTGTTCTCCACTGTTTTGACTCTTGCAGCCAATCCATCAAACTTGTTGGTGAGCTCTACATGCACTGAATCAATTTTGTTGTGGACCTCTGCAAACTTCTTGTTCATTTTCAAGGTTGTGGTGACTTGATTGTTGATCATTTGCTGCATGAGGGTCTTGAGGTCAGTGTCTTGAGAGCTAGAGAAAGCTAGTCCTTGTGCTTGGGCATTGAATCCTGGAGGGTTATAGGGCGCTCTAGGCTGATAGTTGTTGTTCCTCTGCTGAAAACCTTGATTGTTGTAGGGAACAAAAGGTCTTGGGGCAGGTTGCTGTTGCTGTTGAGGGTAAACCTGATCTTGTGGATTGGCAACATTGTTGCTCCTGTAGGACAAGTTGGGATTTGGTCTGTAGTTCCCATAGTTGTTGTAGATACCTTGGTTTCCCAAATAGTTCATCTCCTCAACTTGGCATTGCTCCTGATCATCAAGCTGAACCATGTCTCCCACAAAGTGAACCTCTTTCTTTTCCCTTTGCAACAAGACTAGCTTCTCATGTAGAGACTTAATTTCTTTCTTGCTAGACTCTAACTCATCCTTTGCACTCTTTGGTGCTCTGTCAAACTCCTCATTGTAGTTTCCATCAGACTGAGCTAAATTCTCTACTAACTCCAAACCTTCATCTACAACTTTTGACAGGAAGTTCCCATTGGATGCTGTATCCAGAAGAATTCTTATCTTAGGCAAGGCTCCTCTGTAGAGAGTGGATAGCAAAGAGGCTTGTGAGAAGCCATGATGAGGGCATTGCAGTGTGTAACCCTTGAATCTCTCCCAAGCTTCTCCAAATCTTTCATTGTTCCTCTGTGCAAACCCTGAAATCTCATTCCTTATTCTAGCAGTTCTTGAAGTGGAGAAGAACTTTGCTAGAAAGGCTTTCTTGCATTCATCCCAGTTGGTGATACTTCCTTGGGGAAGGTTTTTCTCCCACTGATGTGCTTTGTCTCCTAGGGAAAAGGGAAACAACCTGAGCTTGAAGCCATCTTCACTTACTCCATTTATCTTTGTGAGTGAGCACAGCCTGTCAAAATTATCCAGATGATCTAGAGGGTCTTCAAGTGGTAATCCATGGAATTTGCTGCTCTGAACCATTGAAATCAATCCAGACTTGATTTCAATGTTGTTGTTTTGGACAGCTGGTGGAATGATACCTGTCCTGTTGTTGTAGGCATTTGGTTCATCACCTGCGCCAATAGGTCTAGCTGCTCTTGGAGCTTGTGCAGCCCCTCTTGGTCTTTGCTCACCCTGTAAGCCTTGAACACCTTGATGTCCTTGTATACCCTGAGCGCCTGCAGCTCCTGGAGGACCCTGAAATCTGATGTCATCCATGACTTGATCCTGATTGTTCATACCAAGTCTTGGCAAGTGTTGCTGCCTTTCTTACTGTCTCCTTGCTCTTTGTCCTCTATCCAGCAGATTGATGTCGTCTATGAAGTCCACAAGATTGCTTAAACCTCTGGATCTCAAGTTCATATACCTGAAAGACATAAGTGAGAGTCAATGAGAATTAGTAACCAAAGAAAAGTAAAAGCTTGATCTTAAAAATTCTACAAACTCTAATGATTCAAACTTAGTTCCCAAATGGCAACGGCGCCAAATTGGTACAAGATTTGTGTGATTCTTCTTGTCTCAATCACTCTGTACCAGTCAGTTGTAGTATGGGTTTTATGTCAATCCAATTGGGAAGAGTTGAAAACAGAAGAGTTGAGAGTAGAATCTCTAAGTCAAGCAAGCAGAGAAAACGTTTTCTTGCCTAAGCAACAGTTCAGCAACCTATGTGAAACAAGCAGCAAAGAAAGTGAAAGCAAAAGCAAGCTAAGCAGTTTTAAACAAGAAAAACAGAGTAAAATAGAGCAAAATAGAGCAAATACGAGATTCAAAAAAGAGAAAGGCAAGTTTCTAGATGTGGTTATTGACTTTGGGGAATTTCAGACATTAACTAAGGCTGTTTCAAACTACATTGATCAAGCAAGTAAGCAAGCAATGGTGATTCCTAGACATAGAGTTCACAATTAAGCTAGTTAGATCCAATCTCTTAGCAAATACCCCTTTGCTAAACATCTTAACAAGAACTAACTCTCATTAGTGCTAAAACATCAAGCAAGCAAGAGTAAACAACTCTATTCAAGTCAAAATGCTCCTCAAACAGTCAATCTCTTGAGCCAAGACCAGCAAATCCTCTATTAAACAAGATCAGCATTTCATCAAACACTTGGTGGGCATAAGAGAAAGCTAACAACTTAGACAAGTTTTATCAAGACTAATCTAGCATGAATAACAGATTAATAGAGAGGAACCTATAATTTGAAGCACTTAACAAGCCATAATGAAGTCTTAAATTCACCTAATCTACCACATCTAGAAACTCTAAGATAACTACTCACTCATAATCATGTTTAACACCAAATCACAAAGGGAAAGGATGCTAATCACGATTAAAAGAGAGATTAAAGAAAGATTAAAGCAAATACTTGATTATATTAAACAAAGCAAAGAAATTGTCTTACAAACTTAAAGAAAATGCTCAAGAACAGTATTTTGACAAGACATGTCGAAAATCTGGAAAAAGAGGCTATTATAGCCTAGAGAAGAAAGCCCTAGAGTAATAGCAAAAGCGTAATTAAAAACAGGTTCGGGCTGGGTCAGTATCGGTCAGTTGCGTCAGTCTTCAGTGACCGAAATGGATCCCTATCTTTCTGGAGTGATCGACACATATAACCGAAATCCATCAGGTGTGTTTGTGTCGATCACACTTGACCGATACTGGTGATCGATACTGCTCCGTATCGGTCATCCTTGACTGATACTCACCATTCTCTGACCGAAAACTTCTGTAGAGATCTTCTGCTGTGATCATTCTTGCTCCCTTTTGCCCAGCTAGCATCCTGGATCATCCCAAAAGCTCCTCCAAGCTCCTTTTAGCTCTTAAAGCACCTTAAAACATCCAAAATGCAAAGAAAATGCAAACTATACTCTAAATGCAACCTAAGTCTAAAAGGAGAAGAAAAATGGGACAAAAACTAAGGGAAAACATGCAAAAGAGGACCAAAATATGTGCTAAATGCAGCCCTAAATGGTGTAAATACAAGGGATAACATAGACCCTTTCTAGTAACTGCTGGGGCCATCATAGACGTGAAGAATGGCAAGATTTCTCTGCACCTGGGCAAATACATCATGCTGAACTTTGACATCAACGAAGTCTTGAAGAAGCCAACGATTGATGGACAAGTATTCTACATAGACGCTTTGGATGCATTGGCCGATGAGTTGCTTGAGGAATTGGCAAAAGAGGATCATCTACAGCTGGTTTAGACAAAGGAGTGTGGGGAGTATGGTTTCTTGAGTGAACAATGCCAGGAATATGTACGCATCCTTGATTCTCGCAAGGTTGTGAAAGAAGATGAAGGCCAATGTCTATAGATTGACCTGGAGATCGATCAGATTTCTCAATCCAGGAAAGAGAACGATTATACGATCGATCGAGACAACTCGATCTTTTCAGAGAACGACCTTGTGAATCGATATCCTACTCGATCCATATCCAATCGAGCAAGTGAATCGAGGGGGTACACTCGATCCAGCCTAAATTGAGGGAGCGATCGACTGACTGGCTCAATCTCTGCGGTGGGAACCTTTGAAGACGGTAGCTTAAGAGCTCATGACTCGGGTTCAAAAGGGGCGAATGAGGACAGCAACCTCAACACAAGCCAAGAGGAGGACTGGAGTGAGCTGCTAGCCCCAAAAGTGGACCTATAGCAGCTTCCGAATGGGCTAAGGTACGCTTTCTTAGGACCAAATGATACATATCCTGTCATTGTGAATGAAGATCTAAATGATGATGAGTTAGACTCACTCCTTAGGGAGCTGAGGAAGTATAGAAAGGCCATTGGGTACTCTCTCAGTGACATCAAGGGCCTTTTACCAATGCTTTGTACTCATATGATTCATTTAGACAATGAAAACACATCTTCCATAGAGCATCAAAGACGTTTGAACCCGAATTTGAAAGAAGTGGTTAAGAAGGAAATCTTAAAACTCTTAGAGGCTGACGTGATATACCCTATCAGTGATAACACATGGGTCTCTCCGGTCCATGTGGTACCAAAGAAAGGGGGTATCATGGCTATAAGAAATGAAAAAGATGAGTTAATTCCTACTACGACAATAACCGAACATAGAATGTGTATTGACTATAGGAAACTCAACACAGCCACTAGGAAAGATCATTTCCCCCTTCCCTTCATTGACCAAATACTAGAGAGATTAGCCAATCATCCATACTACTGTTATCTAGATAGCTATAACGGTTTCTCTCAAATCCCCATTCACCCAAATGACAAAGAGAAAACCACATTCACATGCCCTTATGGTACCTTTCCATATCGAAGGATGTCATTTGGGTTATGTAATGCACCAGCAACCTTCCAAAGGTGTATGATGTCTATTTTCTCTGACCTTATAGAGGAAATGGTAGAGGTTTTAATGGATGATTTTTCTGTGTATGGTGCTTCGTTTGGCGGTTGTTTGTCAAATCTTTGCAGGGTTCTCAAGAGATTTGAGGAGACAAACTTGGTGCTAAACTCGGAAAAGTGTCATTTTTTGGTGAGAGAAGGCATTGTGCTTGGGCATAAAATTTCTGAGTGTGGGCTTGAGGTTGACAAGGCCAAGATAGAGGTCATGACGAGTTTAGAGCCTCTGCTTAACGTGAAAGGGATTAGGAGTTTCTTGCGGCATGCTGGCTTCTACAGGAGGTTTATCAAGGGTTTCTCCAAGATAGCACGTCCTCTTACAAGCCTACTGTGCAAGGAAACCGAGTTCATCTTTGATGAAGAATGCCTACAAGCCTTTAAGACCATCAAAGAAGCTTGGTCACCGCGCCTATAGTTCAAGCTCCAGATTGGGATTTGCCTTTCGAGATTATGTGCGATGCAAGCGACTATGATGTGGGTGCTGTCTTGGGTCAGAGGAAGGACAAGAAGCTGCATGTGATTTACTATGCAAGCCGTACCTTGGATGATACACAAGTGAAGTATGCAACCACCGAGAAAGAGCTTCTAGCCGTGGTCTTTGCTTTTAAGAAGTTTAGGTCTTACTTGGTGGGTTCTAAGGTCATCGTGTATACTGACCATGCTGCCTTGAGATGCATATATTTCAAGAAAGACACCAAACCGAGACTTTTAAGATGGATCCTTCTCTTGCAAGAGTTTGACATGGAGATCAAGGACAAGAAGGGTATACACAACGGTGTAGCGGATCATCTTTTAAGGATGAGGGTGGATGATATCTGATATACATGCATATTTGGCATATTTAGCATGCATTTAGAGTAGTTTTCATGTATTCATCTTGCATTATAGGCTAGTTTCTACCATTTGTTGCATTTTAGGTCCTAGATCACTTTGCATTCGCATTTTGCATAGTTTCTGCAACTTTTGCATCACTATCAGGTTGTTTGGGACACACTGGAGCTGTGGAGGTTGCGGTGATGTGCTGAGGTTCAAAATGAAGCCTGTGGACACTTAGAGAACTCAGCCATGCATGCAAAGGACCCGAGATCGAGCAGCGGATCGAGCAAGACAGGTCGATCTAGATGAGATCGACCAGAAGATCGAGTGACTCATGTCGTTTCAAGGAGGAGGATCGAGACCAAGATTGGTAGAGGAGATCGATCATCAGTACGGACGAGGATGACACCATGCAGAACGAGAGCCAGATCGAGACCAGGACTCGATCATCCACAGATCGAGTAGAACATCAAAGGAAGTGCTCGATCCATCCAACCAAATCGACTTTAAGATCGAGCAGAAGAAGGCGATCCATGAAGAAGATCGAGTGAACTGATCGATCTCGAGATCGATCCCTGGAACCTTATCCGGCCAGCTCATTCTTGGAGCGTATTGAGGGGCCCATTAGGGATGTTTGGCTATTTTGTGCAAGAGGCGGCTATCACTTTTCATCATCCACACTTTGCTTCTATCGTTCTTTTCTCTTAGGCGATTCCGCCATTGCAACACTTTTAAGCTTTTCTTGTTTTAAAACTTTGAATCTTGTTAATCATTAAGTCTTTTTACATAATCGCTTGCTTAATCATGCTTAGTTTATCTTTCTTTGCATTCGAATCGATTTCAATCATGAGTGGTGAGTAGTTTTCTTTGGGTAAAAGGTTGGGGCGATTCAAGGGTTTAAAGGGTTTAAGCTTTTGGATTTCTTTTTGTTCTTAACTTATTCCTTTCTATGATTTGAGGTCTTATGGCTTAGGGAGTCTTGGAAAAGTTCTCTATGATTCCAGGGCTTCTCTTACCTTGACCGGATTCAGAGATCCTTGAAAACCAAATCCTAGAGACTAATCTACTCTCTCCCAAACGCCATAGATGTAGAGGAGGTTAGTTAGGCCACTTGTTGAGATCTGTAATCCATGCTCTTCGATCTCTTTTTCCACCAAAAGCCATGGGTTTGGAGAAGACATTGAAGAAGGGAAAGCTCTTAGACCTATTATACGCCATGGATGATTCTCGTTTCAGTTTCTCAAGGCTTAGGGAAAGCTCATCAATGAGTAGATCTATGTATTTTCAAACCTAAGCTTGAACACTTTTGAACACTTTTGAACATGACCCTCGACCTTGAACCCTCTTTTTAGAATCTTAAAAACTCTAGTTTATCATTCTCTTGTCATAAAGCTTGCATCTTGATCATTAGAAATCATTTGTCTTAAGTTGTTAGAATCAATCTGTTTTAACCGTTTTAGCTCTCGATTTTTAGTTATTAGTAGTTTTGCATTTTTAATGCTTTGTTTTCTCCTAGTAGTCGTTAACCCTCTTCCAAGGATTTTAAAATAGTTTCCTTAAGCATTTGGTCGTTGCATTTACTTTTTGTAGATTTTACTATCTATTTACTCAATTCTGCTTAACTTTGCATTGCTCTTGCATTCCTTGTGTTCTTTCTACTTTCTTGGCTGGATTGACACCCTTGCTGCTATACTACATCATAACTGTGGTTTGGGGTTTGATAATTAGACCTGTAAACAATCTTTTTATTAAATGGCGCCGTTGCCATCTTAGGATTGTTACGAAGCATTATGATTTGGAGTTTAGTAAAGACTAGGCCTTTATTTGCATTTTGGTTACTAATTGTTCTAGCTTTCTACTTGTCTGCTCAAATACGTGAATTTTCAGTCTAGAGGTCAAAACAATCTACTACAGCCTCTAGACAATATTCACCAACTCGGAAGTTCCAGATCAAGGAGAGCAAGAGAGCAAGCTCGAGCCTTTCAGGAGATTGTGCAAGCTGGTACAGTTGACTTTACAAGAATGGCTGAGCAGGACCATCCAGAGGGACCCCCACCACTTCACGGTGCTGGTGGAAGTGGTAATGGAAACCCCAACAACGCACCAAGGCCACGGATCATTGGCGTTGGTGATGCTCCCAACACTCATCATAACCGCTTTGGGATCACACCACTACCTGTCCAAAACAATAACTTCGAGATCAAGCCAGGATTTGTTCACATGGTTCAAAATAACAAGTTTCATGGGCTAGCATTGGAAGACCCTTTGGCGCATCTAGGCAACTTTGAGCAGATTTGTGGGATGTTGAAGATAAATGGTATCTCGGAGGACAGCTTCAAGTTGCGGTTATTTCTTTTTTCCCTTGGTGACAAAGCTAGACATTGGGAGAAGACTCTTCCACAAGGCACTATCACTTCTTGGGCTGAATGTAAAAAATCATTTCTGTCAAAGTTTTTCTCAAGCACAAGAACAGCTAGGTTGAGAAGTGAGATCAATGGCTTCACTCAAAGGCAGAATGAGACATTCACTGAAGCTATGGAGCGATTCAAGGATTACACTATAGCTTGTCCTCACCATGGCTTCAGTGAAGAGACACTCTTGAGTACCATATACCGTGGAGCTCTTCCAAAGATCAGATAGTTACTTGAGAGGGCAAGCAAAGGAAACTTTCTTAGCCAAGATGTGGAAGAAGGTATGGAGCTCATAGAGAATTTGGCATTGAGTGATGGGAATTATTCAGAGGACTATGGCCGCGCACCAAGAGGAGCTGATCTGGAAGCTCACAAGAAGGAAATGAAGTTGCTGCATGAGAAGATTGATAAGCTTGTCCTTGCCAATCAGAAACAAATGCATTTTGTTAGAGAGGCCGCGGATATCTTAGATGAGCTAGAGCAATGCCAAGAAGAGGTCAATTGGGTTGGTGGAAACAACTGAAACAAGCCATGCGGCTATGCTCAAGGTTACCAGCAACACAACAACCTTTCCTATAGAATCACTAATGTGGAGAACCCTAAAGAACAGGTGTACCCCCCTCTCAACAAGGCAAGCCGTTTGTTCCTTACAACAAGGGCGGATTTACAAGCAACAATGGGTATCAGCAGCAGCAACAGGGCAACTTCCAAGGTCAGCAGCAAGGCAAAAACTATCCTTCAGGTTTCATGCCTCAGCAACAACAACCGCAAGCCCCACCTCTAGACCCCATTCAAGCGATGTTTCAACAGTTGCTTCAAGGACAAGCTTCTACAACTCAGAAGTTTGTTGAGATGAACAAGCGATTAGACTCTTCCCTTACTGAACTCTCTACTCAAATCACCACTCTCAACAACAAGATTCGCCAACTTGAGAAGGGCAAAGCAAGCTCAAGTGGTGAAGGTACATTACCAAGAAAGTGTGAGCAGAATCCCAAAGAGTATGCAAACCGCTATTACCTTGAGAAGTGGTAAAGAGCTTCGGCCGAGAGTTGCAACTAAAGCCAACGAGGACATTGTGATTCAAGAGGGGGGGGGGGGGGGGGGGGGGGGGGGGGGGGGGGGGGCTTTCAAATGAAGAGGAGATTACCTTTGACAATGTGTGGATTGAGAGGCCAAGGAAAGGCAAGGATGCCGTTGTAGAAAAGAAAGTAGAGGAGGTGAGCGAAGAGAAAGATGCATTTGTTCCTCCACCATACAAACCTAAGCTTCCTTTTCCTGGCCGGTTGAAGAAACAACTGCTAGAGAAGCATATAGCAGTCTTTGAGAAACATTTGAATGATGTTGAGAACAAGCTGCCCTTAGTTGATTGTTTGGCCATGATGCATAAATGTGCTAAGTTCTTCAAGGATACTCTAAAAAAGAAGAGCAAGGAGAGTGAAGAGGTTTTGGTGCTTAGTGAAGAGTGCAGCGCCATCATTCACGAGGAAATAGTGCCTAAGAAGCTCGGAGATCCTGGATCATTTACCATCCCCTGTGCTCTTGGTCTTTTGAAGTTTGGTAGCTGCTTATGTGATTTAGGAGCAAGCATCAATCTCATGCCCCATTCCATTGCTAAGAAGCTAGGTTTTACCAAGTTCAAGGAATGTAGGATCTCTCTGGTGCTAGCTGATAGAAGCATAAGGCTTCCTGTGGGTATGCTTGAAGATTTGCATGTGAGGATCAGTGGAGTTAACGTGCCAACCGACTTTGTTGTTTTAGAAATGGATGAAGAGCCAAAGGATCCTCTAATCCTTGGAAGACCTTTTCTTGCAACCGCTGGTGCCATCATTGACGTGAAGAATGGCAAGATCTCTCTACACTTGGGCAAGGACATCAAGCTAGACTTTGATATTAATTAAGTCTTGAATAAGCCAACCATTGGAGGACAAACTTTCTACATTGAGACGTTGGATGGTTGAGCCGATGAGTTGCTTGAGGAGTTGGCACAAGAGGATCACTTGCAGCTGGCCTTGACAAAGGAGTGTGGAGAGTTTAGTTTTCTGAGTGAGCAGACTCAAGAATACGTTCACATCCTTGATTCTCGCAAGGCTGTGAAGGAAGATGAAGGTGGATGCCTAAAGATCGATCAGGAAATCAAAGACTTCACTCGATCCAAGACAAAGATCGATAAGAAGATCGAGGAGGTCCGTCGATCCGGTCAAGAAATCGATGAAGAGATCGAGAGAAGCAACTCGATCAGTTCAGAGAACGACTCAGCAAATCGATCCACTGCTCGATCCACATCAAATCGAGCAAGAGATCGATGTGAGTGCAATCGTTCCGGACCAGAACGAGTGGAAGATCGACTGGATGACTCGATCTCAGAGGAGACCAAGGTTCAAGATGGCAGCCTGAAAGCTCATGACTCGAGTTCAAATGAGGCTAAAGAGGATGGAAATATCAACACAAGCCACGAGGAGGACTGGAGCGAGCTGCTCGCCCCAAAGGTGGACCTAAAGGACCTCCCTCATGGGCTAAGGTACGCTTTCTTGGGATCTAATGACACTTATCCCGTCATTGAGAATGAAAATCTGAGTGATGATGAGTTAAACTCACTCCTTAAGGAGTTGAGAAAGTATAGAAGGGCCATTGGGTACTCTCTAAGTGACATCAAGGGCCTTTCACCAGTGTTTGTACACACATGATTCACTTAGAGAATAAAAACACTTCTTCTATTGAACATCAAAGACGCTTAAACCCGAATTTGAAAGTAGTAGTGAAGAAAGAGATCTTGAAACTGTTAGAGGCTGACGTGATATACCCTATCAGTGATAGCACATGGTTCTCTCAAGTCCATGTGGTACCAAAGAAAGGGGGTATCACGGTCATTAAGAATGAAAAGGATTAGTTGATTCCTACAAGAACCATAACTGGACATAGAATGTGTATTGATTATAGGAAGCTTAACTCAGCTACTAGAAAAAATCATTTTTCTCTTCCCTTTATTTATCAGATGCTTGAAAAATTTGCTAATCACCCATATTACTGCTTTCTTGATGGTTATAGTGGTTTCTTTCAAATACTAATTCATCCTAACGATCAAGATAAGACAACTTTCACATGCCCTTATGGTACCTTCGCATATCGAAGGATGCCTTTTGGGTTATGTAATGCACCAGCAACCTTTCAAAGGTGCATGATGTCTATCTTCTCTGATCATATAGAAGAAATGGTGGAAGTATTTATGGATGATTTTTCTGTGTATGGTGCGTCCTTTTCTGCTTGTTTGTCAAATCTTTGCAAGGAACTCAAGAGATGTGAGGAGACAAACTTGGTGCTGAACTGGGAGAAGTGTCACTTCATGGTGAAGGAAGGGATTGTACTCGGTCACAAGATTTCTAAGCAAGGGATAGAGGTTGACAAAGCAAAGATTGTGGTCATGATTAGTCCTGAGCCACCAGTTAATGTCAAGGGGATAAGGAGTTTCTTGGGGCACGCTGGCTTCTACAGACGGTTTATCAAGGATTTCTCTAAGATAGCTCACCCTCTTAGACGGTTGTTATGCAAGGAAGCTGACTTTGTCTTTGATGAGGAGTGTCTTCACGCTTTCAAGACCATCAAGGAGGCTCTTGTCACGGCACCTATAGTACAACCACCAGATTGGAGCTTACCCTTCGAGATCATGTGCGACGCAAGTGACTACGCCGTGAGAGCTGTTCTAGGGCAGAGGAAAGACAAGAGGTTGTATGTTATCTACTACGCCAGTCGTACCTTGGATGACACGCAAGTGAGATATGCTACAACCGAGAAGGAGCTGCTGGCCGTTGTGTTTGCTTTTGAGAAGTTCAGATCATACATGGTGGGCTCTAAAGTTGTTGTATACACGGATCACGCTGCTTTGAGGTATATCTACTCCAAGAAGGATACCAAGCCGAGGCTCTTAAGGTGGATTCTTCTTCTACAATAGTTTGATATGGGGATAAAAGAAAAGAAGGGGATAGAGAATGGTGTTGCTGATCACCTTTCTAGGATGAGAGTCAATGAAGCCTTGCCCTTACATGATTCACTTCCTGAGAAGCAGCTCATGATGGTCAACACTGTTGTATGCACACGGTTAGAGGATCAGTTTGAAGAAGTTTTGAGTTTGAGAGAAGAAGACCTACCTTGGTATTCGGATATAGCACAAGGTAGCAACACCTTATCACCCACAAACTAGTGGGCAAGTAGAGGACTCGAATAGACAGATCAAGGCTATCTTAGAGAGGACTGTGGGAGTAACTCGGAAGGATTGGGCAAGTAAGCTAGACGATGCTTTATGGGCATATAGAACAGCCTTCAAGACTCCTATTGGTACCACTCCCTTCACTCTCTTTTACGGCAAGGCATGTCACCTCCCTGTGGAGTTAGAATATAGAGCACTCTGGGCAGTGAAGCAGATGAACTTCAATCTCAAGACGGCACAGGAGAAGAGGTTGATTCAACTCCCTGAGCTTGATGAGCTAAGGCTAGACACTTATGAGAGCGCCAAAATCTACAAGGAAAGGACCAAGGCGGTTCATGACAAGAAGTTGGTGCATAAGAAGCTTAAGGAGGGCAGTCTTGTTTTGCTATACAACTCACGCTTGAAGCTATTCCCAGGGAAGCTCAAGTCTAGATGGTGTGGACCTTTTGAGATAAAGGAAGTTCTACCCAATGAAGCGGTTACTTTGGTTGGCAAGAGCGGAAAATGGTCCTACTTGGCGAGTGACTACAGCAAGGAGGGCAGTACAATGGTCCTACAAGACCCACCTCTGGCCTCAACCAAGTAAAGTCTAGCTAAAGACGTTAAAGAAAGCGCACTTGGGAGGCATTCCCATGTCTATCTTGTACATATTTTTGCTTTCTTTCTATTTCAGTTTTATGCTTTTTATGTTTAAGTGTGTAGGTTAAAGGATAAGTGGTTGGAGATCATTATCTTGGAGTCAAAAGAGGCGAGGAAAGGAGAAGTATAGGCAAAAGATCGAGTGCTAGATCGACTTACCCTGGCTCGATCTTTACTAGATCGAGCTAGTGAATCGATAGGAGTCATTCGATCTAGATGAGGTCGAGTAGACAATCGAGTGATTCAGTAGATCATGAGAGGATATCCCACCATGCGTTTAGAACGAGGTGTGGATCGACTGACCTCACTCGATCCTCGATGTGAATCGACCAGTCCACTCGATATGCCACTCAATCTTAGCCGAAACGACCTCCAATTCGATAACTTGGCTCGGTCCAAGGAGCTTAGCTATCCAGACCAAGAATCATGGAACGAGGGGGCACACTCGATCCAGGACTCGATTCAATACAAATCGAGTCCCCAATCGATCAACCCTCTCAATCCTAGTCAACATGGGCATGAGATCGAGTCCTAGATCGACCAAATGGACTCGATCTCATGCCGAGGTAAGTAAAAATTTTCCCACCTTTCTTCTTTCCCTCCTGTTTTTAAATTCAAATCTTGGTCAAGGCAAGCATCTTTGACCATGAAAGATGTGCCTTGACCAGCTTTGTTAGAAACAATTTGCATAATCCATAGTTTTCTCATCTTTTATAAACACTTGTGCATCACCACTCTCTCCACTTGCATTCGAAACCGTTTTCTAAATAGAAGAGAGAGTGTGTGTTTGGTTTTTAAGGCTGTAAGCATCTAGCATTCGTCATTTCAAAGGTATTTCGAAGTTTTTTGATTTTCTTGTTTAATTTTCTTTAGAAAACTTCCTTTTCTTTGAGTTGAATTGTTGTTAGTTGTTAGGGAGTTAGGATAATTTTTAGAAATAGCTAAATATTAGGAAAATTGCTAGATTTAATTCTATCTCTAGATATTTACCTCTAGTATTTAGCTATAACTTTTATAAATTCCCTAAAAATCTAGGATTACTGCTAGAAGTTTTTCTCTCTTACCTTGTCTTTCTCTCAATTTTGCCGCCTATACTCATTCTCTTCTTTGAGATTTGTGTTTCAGGTACCAATGGCACCAAAAAGGAGCAGAGAACAGACAACATAAGGAGGAGAAGCTGAAGAAGTGGTTCAGGAAAGGGTTAGATGGACCAAGGAGGAGAAGCTAGCTAAAAAATCTCAAGATGGACCAAGGAGGAGAAGCGAGCAGGGATCTGTTGGCAAAGATGGGGATATTGGGAGATTTTGATCAGCTTCTCAAGAACATTGGGCTCTGGCGCTTGTCAAAGATGGATTGCCCAATCTATCCCGAGGCAACCCTAGACTTCTTAGCCACCTTGGAGTTTACCTACGAGAATCCAAGCCTCCCCACTCCATCGTAAGGTCACATCACCTTCAAGATCGGGAGGCAAGCTTACCACATTTCCATCTCCGAGCTATACCAAGCCTACGGTTTGAAATCTACTGCCAAGCTCGTCAAGTTTCCTCCTTTCACTAAAGCCAACGATCTGTGGGACCTGATCAGCAACGATGACTACAAGGCTAACACGGCCAAGATCAAGAGATTTCGCAGCCCCGTGCTGAGATACACCCTCAAGCTCATAGCCAACACCTTCAGTGGATGGTCTGTGGCTCCCACAGTCACCAAGAACAAGCTGTGCTTCCTGTTCCAAGGCGCTAAGCACGTTCTATGCGATCCCAAGGGGAACGAGCCGATGGAAGATGAGCTTGGAGATGATGTCAATTACGGATGCATCTTGGCTTCCTCTTTGATCAAGTACAAGGCGTGGGCAATGAGCTGCAAGGCGAGTTCAGCGCTTATAGGAGGATTCCTCACAGCTATGTTTGTGCAAGTCGGGGTACCTCTTCCTGACTTTGTACCTTGCGCGGATAGAGCTTATATGGATGAGGTATACATGCGCAACACAGATTCCTTGGGACGCACGCCAGCTAAAGGCTTCTTTGCCTATCTGTTCTACGATTTTGAGAATGAGAAGAGGGTATGCATCTTGCCAAACAAAGAGGAAACAGAGCTGCTAGGTGTTGGCAACATAGAAAAGAACAAAAAATGATAAAATTTTTAAAAAGTTTCAAAAAAAATTCATGTAGTTGCATATTGCATTGTTAGAAATTGTAGGATTGAGTCTAGAATTTTTAAGCATTTACGTTCTTTGCATTTGCAAAAGGGGCAAATGTTTTTCTTGAAAAGTGTTTTAAGCTCATGAAATGTTTCAAGGCCCTAGTTAGTAGTTCTTTGATGCATTGTGCAAGCTTTGAAAGTATGTTCTTACCATACTTGGATCATTTGTCTTGATTTTCGTGGCTTAACTTGAACATTCATGAATTGAATCTTTTCCTAATAAGTGAGAACCTTAACTTGGAATTTTTAATTATCATACTTATGCATTTGAAAAAGAACACATGGATCATATACATATTTGGGCTCTCTTTTTCCTTTCACCACTCTTTTGTGAGCCTAAGTAGAACTCCCACCATAACCCTTAAACTCCTTTGAAGCCAAATTCTCTTGTGTGATATCATTATGAGGCCTCTTTTCGGTTTGAACTTGCTATAACGTGTTACGTATAGGCGACATGATTAGGCTCTCATATGATTGCTAGCTTTGCATTTTGAAGCTAGTTTTAGGGTTAAGGTTAGGAATGGGGTTCGTGGGAGTTGTTTATCTTGCTAATTTGCTTCCGGCTTAAAAGAGTTTGGTGTTTGAAGCTTGAATAAAAAGGTTTTATGGTTTTAAGTTGTAGGCTTTGTGTTTGAAAATAAAAGCTCATGTATTAAAAAGGAAGATAGATCTCAAAAGAAAAAAAAAAAAGAGAGACTAATAAAAGAGCGTAAGTGCCAAATAAAAAGAAAAAAAAATATTTTAAGAAGAGAGCTATCAAAGTGTTTAAAAGAGCTTAGTTTTTTTATAGCCCTACCACTAGCCAAATAAGAAGAGATGTTTTCTGTTTATTTGGGTTTTGCTTGTTAAGGGTAATCTCTAGGAGAGTGAGTGAGCTTGAAAAAGAAAAATGAATGAGAGAGGGTTTTAGGATCATTGTTAATGTATATGGGTAGATGAGAGTCTAATCATGTATGCATCAATTGCCTTTACCTTTAGCATTATGCATAAGTTCATCCCATTTTGAGAGAAACCGTTCCATTGGAGTACCATTTAAATGAGATCATTCTAGTCTCATAAACTATGTCCTTAGCCAAATGTGTTCGGTTTTAAAGTGCATAAGTGTGATTCATGGTTTGCTCTTAATTGAATGTTAAAGGTTAGGATTCTTGGATTGTTTGGAAGAGGAGAGTCATGATTTGAGATTCAACAATGGATGAGTATGGCTAAGTTCTTTGGAATATGAGTTTGTGTATTGCAACTTAGGATTAAGAACTAGGAGCATTGAATTGATTCATTTGAAAAACACTTTTGCAAGGAATTTGAGCTCCCGTTTTTAAACCTCTCTTCCTTTCTTGAACTTTGTTTGCTTGAGGGCAAGAAAAATGCAAGTTTGGGGGAGTTAATATACATGCATATTTAGCATATTTAGCATGCATGTAGAGTAGTTTTCATTCATTCATCTTGCATTATAGGCTACTTTCTACCATTTGTTGCATTTTAGGTCCTAGATCACTTTGCATTCGCATTTTGCTTAGTTTCTGCATCTTTTGCATCACTATCAGGTTATTTGGGACACACTGGAGCTGTGGAGGTTGCGGTGACGTGCTGAGGTTCAAAATGAAGCTTGTGGAAACTTAGAGAACTCAGCCATGTATGCAAAGGACCCGAGATCGAGCAGCGGATCAAGCAAGGCAGCTCGATCTAGACGAGATTGACCAGAAGATCGAGTGACTCATGTCGTTTCAAGAAGGAGGATCGAGACCAAGATCGGTAGAGGACGTGGATGACGCCATGCAGAACGTGAGCCAGATCGAGGCCAGGACTCGATCATCCACAGATCGAGTAGAAGATCGAAGGAAGTGCTCGATCCATCCAACCAAATCGACTTGAAGATCGAGCAGAAGAAGGCGATCCATGAAGAAGATCGAGTGAACTGATCGATCTCGAGATCGATCCCTGGAACCTTATCCGGCCAGCTCATTCTTGGAGCATAGTGAGGGGACCATTAGGGATGTTTGGCTATTTTGTGCAAGAGGCGGCTATCACTTTTCATCATCCACACTTTGCTTCTATTTTTTCTGTTCTTTTCTATTAGGCGATTCCACCATTGCAAAACTTTTAAACTTTTCTTGTTTTAAAAATTTGAATCATGTTAATCATTAAGTCTTTTTCCATAATCGCTTTCTTAACCATGCTTAGTTTATATTTCTTTGCATTCGAATCGATTTCAATAATAAGTAGTGAGTAGTTTTTTTTGGGTAAAAGGTTGGGGCGATTTAAGGGTTTAAAGGGTTTAAGCTTTTGGATTTCTTCTTGTTATTAACTTATTCCTTTCTAGGATTTGGGGTCTTAAGGCTTAGGGAGTCTTGGAAAAGATCTCTATGATTCCAGGGCTTCTCATACCTTGACCGGATTCAGAGATCTTTGAAAACCAAATCCTAGAGACTAATTTACCCTCTCCCAAATGCCGTGGATGTAAAGGAGGTTAGTTAGGCCACTTGTTGAGATCTGTAATCCATGCTCTTCGATCTCTTTTTCCACCAAAATCCATGGGTTTGGAGAAGAGATTGAAGAAGGGAGTCATACCATACGCCATGGATGATTCTAGTTTCAGTTTCTCAAGGCTTAGGGAAAGCTCATCAATGAGTAGATCTATGTATTTTCAAACCTAAGCTTGAACCTTTGAACACTTTTGAACATGACCCTCGACCTTAAACCCTCTTTTTAGCATCTTAGAAACTCTAGTTTATCATACTCTTGTCATAAATCTTGCATCTTGATCATTAGAAATCATTTGTCTTAAGTTGTTATAATCGATCTGTTTTACCAGTTTTAGCTCTTGATTTTTAACTATTAGTAGTTTTGTATTTTTAATCCTCTGTTTTCTCCTAGTAGTCGATAACCCTCTTCCAGGGATTTTAAAATAGTTTCCTTAAGCATTTGGTCGTTGGATTTAGTTTTTGTAGATTTTACCATCTATTTACCCGATTCTGCTTCGCTTTGCATTGCTCTTGCATTGATTTTGTTCTTTCTACTTCCTAGGCTGGATTGACACCCTTACTGCTATACTACATCATAACTGTGTTTTGGGGTTTGATAATTAGACCTGTAAACAACCTGTTAATGATTGTTAACACCGTGGTATGTGGAAAGCTAGAGGAGAGGCTTGAAGAAGTGTTGAGCCTAAAGGAAGAAGATCTACCATGGTACGCGGATATTGTTAACTATTTGGCTTGTGGAGAAGAGCCTACTCACTTGGACCATTACCATAGGAAGAAATTCATGAGGGACATCTCTCACTACTTTTGGGATGATCCTTATCTATACAATAGGTGTGTGGGCAGTCTATACCAAAGATGTGTCACAAGAGAAGAAGCAAGAGACATTCTTCTCCATTGCCATGGTATGACTTATGGTGCCTACTTCGCATCATTCAAGACAGCTACAAAGGTTCTCCAAGCTGGGTTTTGGTGGACTACACTCTTCAAGGATGCACATGAGTTTATAAAATCATGTGAATCTTTCCAAAAGGCCGGGAACATAACTAAGAGGAATGAGATGCCGCAAGTACCTATCTTTGAGGTGGAAATCTTTGACGCTTGGGGAATTGATTTCATGGGTCCATTTCCATCATCATATGGCATCAAGTACATCCTAGTGGCAGTAAACTATGTGTCTAAGTGGGTGGAAGCCATAGCCTCACCAACTAATGATTCAAAGGTGGTTGTCAAGCTTTTCAAGACAATTATTTTTCCAAGGTTTGGAGTTCCTAAGGTGGTGATTAGTGATGGAGGCAGCCACTTCATCAACATGATTTTTGAGGGTCTTTTGAGAAAGCATGGAGTTAAACACAAGGTGGCCACGCCTTATCACCCTGAAACCAGTGGCAAAGTGGAGGTTTCAAATAGGCAAATCAAGACAATCCTAGAGAAAACCACGGGAGTGACTAGGAAAGATTGGGCAAGCAAGCTTGATGACGCTCTTTGGGCTTATAGGACGGCTATCAAGACTCCCATTGGTACCACGCCTTTCAACCTCCTCTATGGTAAATCTTGTCACCTCCCTGTGGAGTTAGAACACAAAGCTCTTTGGGCTGTGAAGCAAGTAAATTACACTCTAAAGACGGCACAAGAAAGAAGACTAGTGCAACTTCATGAGCTTGATGAATTGAGGTTGGATGCTTATGAAAGCGCCATGATCTACAAAGAGAGGACCAAAGCCTTTCATGACAAGAAGCTGGTTCTTAAGGAGCTCAAAGAGGGAAGCCTGGTTCTGCTCTACAACTCAGGTTTGAAGTTGTTCCCCAGGAAACTCAAGTCTAAATGGCGCGGTTCGTTTGAGATAAAAGAGGTGCTACCATATGGGGCAGTGACTTTGATTGGCAAGGGTGGAGAGAGTTTCAAAGTGAATGGACATAGAGTCAAGCCCTACATGGCATGCGATTGCAGCAAGGAGAGCACCACGTTGCTTCTCCAAGATCCCCCTCTAGCCTAACAAAGTAAAGTAAGGCTTAGAGACTCAAAACTAGCGCACTTGGGAGGCAATCCCATGACTATCATTGTACATATTTTTGATTTATTTCTGTTTCAATTTTCTGGTTTTTAGTGTGAGTGTGTAGGTACAAGGAGATGGGAAACAGAGATCTTGATCTTGGATTTAACAAGGCAAGGAAAGGAGAAGCAGTGGCAAACGATCGAGTTACAGATCGACCTGTCCTGGCTCGATCTTTACTAGATCGAGCTAGTAAATCGAGTGAAGTCACTCGATCTAGACAAGATCGAGTAGAAAATCGAGGATGACCCACCCATGCCTTTAGCTTGAAATACAAACGGGGTGTTGATCGACTAGTCTCACCTCGATCCTCGAACTGAGATCGATGGCAGGATCGATCAGCTCACTCGATCTCCGCTAAAACGACCTCGCGATCGATCAGGGAACTCGATCTAAGAAGCATGTCCACAACCACGAGGAATCTTGAAATGAGGAGGAGGCTCTATCTATGGCTCGATTCAATTCAGATCGAGCCTCCAATCGAGCAAGCCTCTCGATCACAGACAAAAATGGGCTGAGATCGAGGTCAAGATCGACTGGTTTGACTCGATCTCAGGCCGAGGTTGGTTTAAATTTTTCTCCCTTCTTTCTCCTTCCCTCTCATTTTGAATTTGAATTTTGGTCAAGGCAAGCATCTTTGACCATGAAAAATGTGCCTTGACAACATTTTTTTTCAAAAACCCACTTGGATGCATAAGTCCAAAAGATTTCTTCTTTATAAAACTTTTTATACACACTCTCTCTTCAATTTGCATACAAACTGAATTTTAGAAAGATAAAGAGAGAGAGAGTGTGAGTTTCGGTTTTGAAAGACAGAGAGCAACTCATAATCATCTCATTTCAAAGGTATTTTCGAATTTCTTGAATTGCAGATTTGAGTTTTCAAGAAAATTTCCTTTTTGTTGAAATGGTTGAATGATATTTGCTAGGGATTAGGATGGATTTTTAGAAATATCTAAGTATTAGGGACATTTTCTTGATTTAGTCTTATCTCAAGAGATTTTCCTCTTCTATTTATTGATGTATCTTAGAATATCCCCAAAAATCTAGGATTTATACTTAGAGATTTTCTTTCTTTGCCATATCTTTCTCTCTTAATCGTCACCTATCCTCACTTTCTCTTTGAGAACTTGCATTTCAGGTACCATGGCACCCAAGATGAGAAGCAGAGATTCGGCAACTCAAGAGGAAACACAGCAAGTGGTTAAAGAAAGGGTCAAGTGGAGTAGGGAAGAGAAGAAAATAAAGAAGAGACTTGAGAGGTTGCGGTTTGAGCCTACAAAGTTTACAAGAAGGGATCTCTTGTAAAAGCTAGGGTTGTTGGAGGAGTTTGACGAGTTACTCAGGGGCATGGGCCTTGCTTATCTATCACAGATGGATTGCCTAACTTACCCTGAGGCCACGTTTGATTTCCGCTCCACCTTGGACTTCTCATATGAAGATCCAAGCATCCAAATGAAAACACTCAAGAACCTGTCTCCTTACAGGGAACAATAGTAATGAACACACTCAAGAACCTGTCTCCTCACAAGGAACACAAGTATTGAGTAGCACCATATCTTAGATGGTAAAAAAAATGAGAAAAAGAGTTAACAAATCAAAAAAATCAGAAAGAAAAGATCAAGGGAAGAGAAAATAGGAGAGCTGAATTGAGATTGCTTTGTTTAGTTGTTTAGGAAGGGAAAATAATCTATAAGTAATTAAGATGATAAAACCCGGATGAGATATCACACTTAGATAAAAATAAGGGATTAACAATAAAGATTTCGGATTTCTAGAAGGAGCTTGAATTTGATTTGAGACATTTGTTAAGCTTGTGATGATTAGACTGAAAGTTGATCTTGTGTTGGCTCATTGGTATGTGGATTCGAAAGTGTTAACCAATGTGGTGTTCCTGATGTTTAGCTGACTGTTTCTGTTTTCAAACCTCGACCCTCTTCTTTGACTGATGTTTGCTTGAGGGCAAGCAAAAGCTAAGTCTGGGGGAGTTGATATATCATGGTTTTTCTAGTTTTTAACCATAGTATAAGTCCTTTTTATTGAGTCTTTTTGGTCTTTTTAGAGTCCTAGTAGAGTCTTTGCTGGTTATAGCATGTCTGGAGGATAATTGGAGATTATGGAGCTTTTTGGAGCATTGCAAGATACAACCACGAAGTGTGCAACTCAGAAGGCACATGTTGGCTTGGGTGACGCTCGTCACCACTCAAGGGTGACGCTCGTTACCCGTAGAGGAAGGACTTGCGAATAGTCTGCTAAAATATTGAGAAGAAACTGCAGTTTTGGCCCAGAAGTTCCAGTATTTGTAAAAAGGCCCCAGCTCGTGTTTTAGCTTGTATATATTAGGTTTTTCAGCCATTATTGGCTTAGATCTTAGATTTTATAATTCAGAGAGCTTTAGAGAGGGTTTTATTCAGAGCTTTTTGGGAGACAGGTCCTGTACTCTTTTGAGAAGACTTCGAACCCCTTTAAATTTTAATGCAATTTTATTCAGCTATGCTTTGTGATTCCATGATCATGTCTGAGTAATATGCTAGTTAAGTTAGGGCTTTTCAAAGGTTGATGATGAGTTTGTTGAAATCGCTAAATGTTAGGAATATCTGTTGGTTCTTCATTTGTGCTTCCTTTAAAACCGATTTTCTTAGACACATCATCTGGAAATTTGAAACCTAGGTTGTTTAATAGATGTGAGAGCATTATTGATAACCTTATCTAGCATTAGATGAGCAAAATGCCTTAGTGCAAAGAGATTTGAGACTCTGTTATTTAGACATAGTTAACTTCTGCAATGAGAATTGATTAGTTATATATTTGCGATTCATGTTCAAGACAGTTCTTATTCATTCCTGATTTCATGCATTCTACATTCTCGGATTCAACTTGCGAATTGACCTGACTTAGCGCTATTAGTTTTCTGAATATTAGATCAATTAAAAATCGCTGCTTTCACTGTTTTAGCTATTTCGCATTACATTTATTATCTACTGCTTACCCGAGTCCAAATATATAATTGATAGTGTAGTTTACTTACTCTCTTGGGATTCGATAACCCCTTATACTACAACTGCTTTGCTGTGCACTTGAACTAGTTTTTATTTTGGTAAAACCTGAGCCCTATCATCGTGCACATTTGTGGGAGAGATCTTTGCCTTGTGGATCAGTATGTTCTTGGGATGATTGCAAGAGAGTGTTTCTTGCAAAGTTTGACTCTTCCACCAGGACAGTTACGCTAAGGCAGAACATTTCAGGGTTCAAACAATCACAAGATGAGCCATTATGTTCAGCATGGGAAATATTTCAAGGTTACACATTGCACTGCCCTCATCATGGCTTCTCAACAGAGTCATTGCTTAGCACACTTTACAGAGGAGTATTTCCAAGATTCAAGATGATGCTAGACACAGGCAGCAGTGGACATTTTATGGGTACAAGTGTAGAAAACGGCTTGCAGCTAATTGAAAACCTTGCCAAAAGTAATGGCAACTATGCGGATGAACATGAGGATACTTACAAGAAGAGTGTTAAAGCTTCTTTTCACGAGGTACTCGCCATGAATGCAAAGCTAGACTTGTTGTTAGAAAAGTCTCTGAATCCATCATCAAAGGTCAAGGAGAAGAAGTCAGCTCTTGATAATGCTTACAATTTAGAAGCCGAAGCCTACTATGTATGACAACAAGAGAATGTTCAACATGAACCTTACAAGGATCTAGGGGCTATAACATCTACAATGCTTACAGTCCTCAAATGAACACAAGGGTGGGTGCTCCATTATACAATCAGCTTGGTGTTCCCATTCAACAACACCACCGCTTTTCACCTTCACATGAAGCACTTCAAGAGAGTATGTATGCAACCGAGTTTGTGCCACAACATCAAGTAGCCACTGCACCAGTTCAGGATATCCCTAGTCAGTCACCTACACCACCATCTACACCTGATGAAGCAACAACTAGGCTACTTGAAAATATCCTTGCCACTAATACAAAGAGTTCAATGGAGATTAAGGCTGCACATCAACTGAAGATGCTTGCTAATCAAGAGAGTACAATGGAGATGCATACTAATCTACTACAGAAGTTTAAGAGAGTTA
Organism: Thlaspi arvense; assembly: GCA_911865555.2. Lineage (NCBI taxonomy): Eukaryota > Viridiplantae > Streptophyta > Magnoliopsida > Brassicales > Brassicaceae > Thlaspi > Thlaspi arvense. Next base: position 15,108,892 of record OU466861.1, read on the forward strand.
GTGATGAGCTTGTTATGCTTAAAGCCAATCAGGTCTCCTCTACTACAGTTAAACAACAACCGCCACCAGCTGTACAAGCAATAGTTACTAGGAGTGGTAAACAGCTACAAGGACAGTTACGCTAAGGCAGAACATTTCAGGGTTCAAACAATCACAAGATGAGCCATTATGTTCAGCATAGGAAATATTTCAAGGTTACACATTGCGCTGCCCTCATCATGGCTTCTCAACAGAGTCATTGCTTAGCACACTTTACAGAGGAGTATTTCCAAGATTCAAGATGATGCTAGACACAGGCAGCAGTGGACATTTTATGGGTACAAGTGTAGAAAACGGCTTGCAGCTAATTGAAAACCTTGCCAAAAGTAATGGCAACTATGCGGATGAACATGAGGATACTTACAAGAAGAGTGTTAAAGCTTCTTTTCACGAGGTACTCGCCATGAATGCAAAGCTAGACTTGTTGTTAGAAAAGTCTCTGAATCCATCATCAAAGGTCAAGGAGAAGAAGTCAGCTCTTGATAATGCTTACAATTTAGAAGCCGAAGCCTACTATGTATGACAACAAGAGAATGTTCAACATGAACCTTACAAGGATCTAGGGGCTATAACATCTACAATGCTTACAGTCCTCAAATGAACACAAGGGTGGGTGCTCCATTATACAATCAGCTTGGTGTTCCCATTCAACAACACCACCGCTTTTCACCTTCACATGAAGCACTTCAAGAGAGTATGTATGCAACCGAGTTTGTGCCACAACATCAAGTAGCCACTGCACCAGTTCAGGATATCCCTAGTCAGTCACCTACACCACCATCTACACCTGATGAAGCAACAACTAGGCTACTTGAAAATATCCTTGCCACTAATACAAAGAGTTCAATGGAGATTAAGGCTGCACATCAACTGAAGATGCTTGCTAATCAAGAGAGTACAATGGAGATGCATACTAATCTACTACAGAAGTTTAAGAGAGTTAGTGATGAGCTTGTTATGCTTAAAGCCAATCAGGTCTCCTCTACTACAGTTAAACAACAACCGCCACCAGCTGTACAAGCAATAGTTACTAGGAGTGGTAAACAGCTACAAGGACAGTTACGCTAAGGCAGAACATTTCAGGGTTCAAACAATCACAAGATGAGCCATTATGTTCAGCATAGGAAATATTTCAAGGTTACACATTGCGCTGCCCTCATCATGGCTTCTCAAAAGAGTCATTGCTTAGCACACTTTACAGAGGAGTATTTCCAAGATTCAAGATGATGCTAGACACAGGCAGCAGTGGACATTTTATGGGTACAAGTGTAGAAAACGGCTTGCAGCTAATTGAAAACCTTGCCAAAAGTAATGGCAACTATGCGGATGAACATGAGGATACTTACAAGAAGAGTGTTAAAGCTTCTTTTCACGAGGTACTCGCCATGAATGCAAAGCTAGACTTGTTGTTAGAAAAGTCTCTGAATCCATCATCAAAGGTCAAGGAGAAGAAGTCAGCTCTTGATAATGCTTACAATTTAGAAGCCGAAGCCTACTATGTACGACAACAAGAGAATGTTCAACATGAACCTTACAAGGATCTAGGCTATAACATCTACAATGCTTACAGTCCTCAAATGAACACAAGGGTGGGTGCTCCATTATACAATCAGCTTGGTGTTCCCATTCAACAACACCACCGCTTTTCACCTTCACATGAAGCACTTCAAGAGAGTATGTATGCAACCGAGTTTGTGCCACAACATCAAGTAGCCACTGCACCAGTTCAGGATATCCCTAGTCAGTCACCTACACCACCATCTACACCTGATAAAGCAATAACTAGGCTACTTGAAAAGCTCCTTGCCACTAATACAAAGAGTTCAATGGAGATTAAGGCTGCACATCAACTGAAGATGCTTGCTAATCAAAAGAGTACAATGGAGATGCATACTAATCTACTACAGAAGTTTAAGAGAGTTAGTGATGAGCTTGTTATGCTTAAAGCCAATCAGGTCTCCTCTACTACAGTTAAACAACAACCGCCACCAGCTGTACAAGCAATAGTTACTAGGAGTGGTAAACAGCTACAAGGACCTGTAGCACCACAACATCTCCATGTGGATACTGAGAAGCAAAGTGGGGGGGGGGGGGTGTCTTGTGAGCCTATTGAAGGAGAAACCGAAGCTGAAGAAGAGACGGAAAGGAAAGCTGAGGCAGAGCGTATGAGAAAAGGAAAACAAGTAGTCAATGAAGCACAAAGAGAAGCCATACAACCTACATAAACCACCTCCACCTAAGAAGTTAGAAAACCTTGGACGCTTCACTCTACTGATATACACTATATCTATACCATTTTAGCATACATTCAGCACTAGTTTTTGGTTTGGTTCTTAAGCATGCATTTTTACATGTTCATGTCCAAATTGCACCCATTTAGCATTTAGAATATAGTGAAGAGTTGCATTGCATATTAGGTGCATTTCGAGCATTTGGCAGGTGCATTGGAAGAGTTCAAGGACCAAGGGAAGTGCTGGGAGTCATTAGGTGAAGAAACCAAGGCGAGAAGGCTTCATATCGATCAGGGTATCGGCTTAGCAAATCGATACACAGCGTACAGAGCAACATATCGACATCACACATCGATACATGCTGAGGAGCTATACCGATCAACATATCGAGGTCCTAAAGTTGATACAAGGAGACATGATATGCAAAGAGTATCGAGACACTCTGGCAGATACACCACCTTCAAAGCATCTGTACCTGTTAGCATATCAACATGGAGCATCTCGATACACAAGCCAAGAAGTGCATCGATCAGAGTATCAACGTGGGAGCTCGATAAGCCTTAACTAAAGGGCCATTGTATCTAGTAGCATACCGAGGAGATCAACCGGGATGCCTTAGCCAGAGGCGGCTATATTGATCAAGGTATCGACCAGATTTGGTCGATACAACCTTCAGCCTACCAATATCGACCAGCGTATCGATGTAGCAAGTCGATATCAGGCGTCTGAACTAGCTGCTTTCCGGTTGATTTCCGGTTTACTATGGGTTTTTTCCTAAAAACTATATATAGGCTGCGACCTAAAAACATTGGATCATCATCTTTTCATCTTTTCATTTTTATCCTTTGGATAATACCTTTCCCCTTTGTATTTCTCTTAGTTTTCTCTTGTAATGTCTTGTTGAATCTTGTTCCTTCAATCAAAAGTTGGTGTTTATCTCCTTTCTAGTTATGATTTGTCATTCTCCCTTGCTTTGGGCTGTTATTGGGATCATGATTAGTGAGTAGTTATCCTAGGGTTTGAGATGGGATAGAGATGGGGAGACTTAAGGCTAGATTAGTGATTGCTTAGTGCTTAATATTATTGTTCCTTCTTATTGATTGTGTTTAATGCTAGATTAGCCTTTGCTTAGTTGATCAAGATCCTAGGGTTCTCTTATGCCTTATAAGTGTTTGATGAATTACCTGAATGAGTCAAGTAAAAGATTTGCTTATCTTAGCATAAGGAATTAGCTGTCTAAGGAGTAGATTGGCAATATAGAATTGGATTAATTGCTTTTAATGCTTGATGATCATGTATTTGAGTAATGGAATTTGTCATGAATATGTGCTTAGCATAATAGCTAGTTTCAATGAATTGAGCTAGATAGAGTTGTTAATTTTATGCTTAGGAATAGCTTGCTGTGGGTTTGTAAGCATCACTTGTTAAGCTGAAAGTCTCCCTAGATCAATTACCCTATCTCAAGCCTACTTGTTCTTGATTGTTTGAATTCGAACTTGCTTTAGTTTCTCTGTTTACTTTGCTTGCTCTTGCTTATTTGAAGTCTCTTTTAGTTATTAGATTCATAGTTTCAAAAGCCTTGTTATGTTTGCTTGAATTAGATAATACCTTCCCATTATGGATTGATACCTACATACTAGAATGATATGAGTATATGTAGGATTTGAAGAAGAGTAAAATCCTACATCAAATTGGCGCCATTGCCATTTGGGATTGTTGTAAGCATCAGGATTTTTAAATTGTTTGAGATCAAGCTTTTATTTTCGTTTTTTTGTTACAAATTGCTCTTTTTGGACTAGAACTTCTTTTGTAGGTACAAAAACACTTGCTCTAAGGTGCCTACAGCTGCTCAACTAGTTCAAAGAGCAGGATATTGAGTTCACAGCAGCGGCTATCAGTTGTTGAAGGATGGAAGAGCATCCACATGCTGCTGGTTTTGGTCCACAAGGTCTTGAAGTTCCACAAGGGATGCAAGGTTTGCAAGGACGGAAAGGTCCAATGGGTTTACAAGGTGATTGGGGTTTGAGAGATCACAGGCCACAAAGACTTATAGGAGCTGGCGATCTACCAAAACACTTTGCCTCAAGACATTGGATCATCCCTCCTCTAGAAGACAGTCACTTTGAGATCAGAAAAAGGATGATTGCAATGGTTCAAGAAAGTAGATTCTTTGGACTGCCCAATGAAGATCCACTGAAGCATCTAGACAACTTTCAGAGGATCTGCTCGATGGCTAGGATTAGTGGTATATCTGATGATGGTTTGAAACTTGGACTCTTCCCTTTCTCACTTGGAGATAGAGCTCAACTATGAGAAAATGGATTGCAGCAAGGAGGCATCACAACATGGGCTCAATGCAAAACTGCTTTCCTAACCAAGTTCTTCTCTCCCTCAAGGACTACCAGATTTCAAAATGAGATATACAACTTCCACCAATGGTCCAATGAGAGTTTTGCAGATGCTTGGGAGAGGATTATGAACTTTACAGTCCAATGCCCTCACCATGGTTTCACAAAGGAGGCGCTATAGTCCACACATTATTGAGGTGTTTTTCCCAAGATGTGACTACTCCTTGATACAGCTAGTACAGGTAACTTTCTTGCTCAAGATGTGGATGATGGTTTCGCTTTGATTGAGAATCTAGCTCAAAGCAATGCCTAATATTGTGAGGACCAAGAGGATACTTCGAAATAAGTCTCTTCGCAACTAGAAGCTACTTTACTAGAAGTGAAAGTGCTAAAAGAAAGAATGGATGATGGATTCCGCCAATCACAGCTTCAGTAACAACTTCTGACCCAATATGTTCAGCAGCAAGAAGGGGAGAGACAGACAAAACTACAGCAACCTTCACCTCTTCCTTCCTCCCAAGAACCTGATATGCCGCAAATCTTGAAGCAGATTCTTCACTCCCAACAAACTGGTTTTCAAGAGCTGCAACAAAACATTACAACACAAGCAGCTACATTATAGGCTGAACACCAAAACCAACTTCAGTTTCAGCTTGAGTTAAAACTACTCTCTCAGCAACAAGCCTTTGACCAAAAGCTTGTGCAACTGCAGCACAATAATACGCCCTCTACATCTCACTCCTCTAGAGAATACATCAAAGTCATCACATTTAGAAGTGGAAAACAGCTTCCACCTAGAGTTTCTCCTAGTATCCACAAGGAGGACATGGAGGAACAAGAAGGGGAAGTGGTAATAGAAGATGATGAACCAGTCAAGGCTGATGAAACCATAAAGAAGGATAAAGACAAGGATGTGGCTAAGGACAATAAAACAGATGCGCCTAAGGAGTTGGTGAAAGAACCAAGATACATTCCTCCTCCTTACAAACCACCACTATCATTTCGTGGAAGGTTCAAGAAAGAGTTGCTTGACAAATACAATGGTCTCTTTGATGAGCAGATGAAGAAAATACAGCTTACAATGCATTTACATGATGCCTTTGTCCTAGTTCCTCTTTACTAGAAATTTCTGAAAGATGCTGTAGTTGAGAGAAATAAAGATCTGCAAGGGATGGTTGTGTTAACACATGAATGCAGCGCCATCATTCAGCAATGAAAGGTGTCTCATAACAAGCTTGGTGACCGAGGAAGTTTAACTTTACCCTATTCTATAGGGCCACTACTATTTGAGAAATGTTTGTGTAATTTAGGAGCCAGTGTGACTTGATGCCCTATTCCATTGCAAAACACTTTGGTTTCATAGAGTTTAAGGACTATAGAATCTCTTTAGTGTTGGCTGATATCCCTTGTATTTACACCATTTAGGGCTACATTTAGTACATATTTTGGTCCTCTTTTGCATGTTTTCCCTTAGCTTTTGTCCTATTTTCTTCTCCTTTTAGACTTAGGTTGCATTTAGAGAATAGTTTGCATTTTCTTTGCATTTTGGATGTTTTTAGGTGCTTTTGGAGCTAAAAGGAGCTTGGAGGAGTTTTGGGGATGATCCAGGATGCTAGCTGGGCAAAAGGGAGCAAGAGGATCGAAGCAGAGAATCTCTGCAGAAGTTTTCGGTCAGAGCACGGTGAATAGCGGTCAAGGATGACCGATACGGAGCAGTATTAACCACCAGTATCGGTCAAGGATGACCGATACAAAGCAGCATCGATCACGTGCATCGGTCAAGGGTGACCGACACAAACACATCGGATGTATTTCGGTCACCAGTGTCGATCACTCCAGACTGATAGAATCCGTATCGGTTACTGAAGACCGACGTAACTGACCGATACGATGCCAGACTGAAGACCCTTTATTTAGAATTCTGCCATTTTCACTTAGACTCCTATAAATACGAAAAATCTCTAATTTCTCAGAACAAGCTTTTACCCAGCAGTTCTTTCTATCTTGTATGGACCTTTGGGTTTTGTAATTTGAATCTTTGCTTCATTTTAATTAAAGTTTGCATCTTTCATCTTGTTTAAGCTTTCTAATCATGATTCGTCATCTCTGTCTCTTTGATTTGGTGGCTTTAATGGTGATTAGTGAGTAGTCCTTTTTAGGAATTTGAGATGGGTTAGGTTTAGGGAATTTGAGACTCTATCTATGATTGCTTAGTGTTAATTCTTCCATTTCCTTTCTTGATTGCTGTGTTTAATGCTTGATTAGCCCTAGCTAAGTTTATTGAGATCTTAGGCTCATTTTATGTCCACCAAGTGTTTGATGAAATGTCTGAACTGCTTTGCAAGAGAATTGCTTATCCTAGCTGAAGAGATTGACAGTCTAGGGAGTGATTTGGCAATATAGGGTTGATAGATTTGTTTTAATGCTTGCTATTTATCATTTCACTAATGAGAATTAGTTCTTGACTTGCTAATTAGCAAAAACATTAGTGCCAAGAAATTGGATTAGTCATATTAATGAATCATATGCATAAGGAATAGCATTGTGTGAGTTTTAAGCATCATAGGCTGAGTCAAGAGTTCCCTATTACCAATTATCTCATCTCAAGTCCCATCTTTTCTCTTCTTTAAGCTCTGTTCTGAAGTTGCTCTGTTTTTACCTTTATTTTGATTGTTTTACTTGCATTTCACACTTTGCTTTGTGTTTGCTTTAATCTTGTTTAATCACTTAGGTTGTTAGGTATTCTAAAACCCCTTTTATATCTGCTTGAATTAGGAAATCTACTATAATCCTGCTGCTTCAATCATCCATTGTTGGATTGACATTAAAACCCAATACTACAATGACTAGTACAATGGGTGATTGACAAAGAGAGTCAAAACTCTTGTATTAATTTGGCGCCATTGCCATAGGGGAAAGCTTTCTTCAGTGGGATTTGTAGAGATCTTGAGATCAAGCTTTATTATTTTCCATTTTGATTACTGATTTCTTTTTTGGTCTAGAATTTCTTTTGTAGGTACCACAACACTTGCTCTTAAGTGTCTACAGCTACATCTGAGGTTCAAGGTCAGGAATTTGGGGTTTGCTAAGTCAGAATTCAGTTGTTGAAGCATGGAAGAATATCAGTATGCTTCTGGTTTTGGTCCACAAGGTCCACAAAGTCCACAAGGCCTTCAAAGGATCTAAGGCTTACAAGGACAGCAAGGTCAAGCTGGTCTACAAGGAGCTGTTGTTCAGCGACCAAGAAGACCCATTGGTGCTGCTGACAAACCCTCCAACTATGCATCAAGGCAAGGAATTCTTCCACCTATGGAAACTGAGCAATACCAGTTCAAGAGCAGTCTCATCACAATGATCGAAGAAAGGCAGTTCTTTGGATTGCCCAACCAAGACCCTTCAGAGCACCTGGATCAGTTTGAGAGGATATGCACTTTAACAAAGCTTAGTGGAGTATCAGATAATGGTTTGAAGCTCAAGCTATTCCCATTCTCACTTGGTGATAGAGCTAGATTATGGGAGAAATCTCTAGCACAAGGCAGCATCACTACTTGGGAACAATGTAAAGGTGCTTTCTTAACCAAATTCTTCTCTCCCTCAAAAACAGCGCACTTCAGAAATGAGATCACAAACTTCAGGCAGTGGTCTAATGAAAGCTTTTGAGACACATGGGAGAGGTTCAGAGGTTTCACTCATCATTGCCCTCATCATGGCTACACTAAAGAAATGCTTCTATCAACACTCTATAGAGGTGTTCTCCGAAAGATAAGAATCCTTCTAGACACAGCAAGTAATGGTTATTTCCTTGGGAAAGATGTTGATGAAGGCTGGGTACTAGTAGAGAACATGGCCCTCAGCAACTGGGACTATGTGGATGACAAAGAGCAACATTCCAAGAAATTAGCAACAGCATTGTCTGAGATGAAAACCCTGCAGAAGAAAGTTGATCTATTACTCAATGCAACCACCAAGCTTTTACCCAATGATCTCTCATCAAACCTTTTCAAGGAACACCATGTCAAAGCTGTCCAACAACAAGAGGCGCCACTGATGCATCATGACTCTGAATCCTACATACACCAATCCATTGAAGACACTCACTCTCCACAGCATCAAGCATCCTCTTCCTAAACAGCTGGTATCAATAATCCTTCATCTCCACAGGAATTGGACTATAAAGAGATGCTCATCCAACTCCAACAACTTACCAATGGGGGAATTCAGAAGATGATGGCTAATGAGATTCAAAAAAGCTTGACTGATATTCAAAGGAGTATGGCTGATGAAATAAACAAAGGCATTGACTCAAAACTTCAGTCACACATAGGCCCTATGAATATGAAGATCAACCAACTAGAAATCATGGCTCCACCATCCACATCTTCACTAACACAAGAGTGTTAAAGCTGTCACTCTAAGAAGTGGAAAACAACTTCCATCAAGAATGGCACCTTCAACACCCAATGTGGACATTGAAGAACAAGAAGAGGGGGAAGTGGCTAAAGATGCTGAAGAAGCTCAAGAGGATGAAGTAGCTGAAGCTGGAAGAGATTCAGATATCACCAAGTCCAAAAGAGTGGTTAAGGAAAAACTAAAGGAAGTTTCTAAGGAGTTGGTCAAGGAGCCAAGATTCATCCCTCCTCCCTATCAGCCAACCATACCTTTCCCTGGTAGATTTAAGAAGCAACTGGTTGCTAAATACAAAGGGCTCTTTGATGAACTGATGAAGAAGATCCAACTCACAATGCCATTGCTGGATGCCTTTGTTCTAGTGCCTCCTTATCAGAAATTTTTAAAGGATACTGTTGCTGAAAGAACCAAAGATCTACAAGGGATGGTAATCCTCACACATGAGTGTAGTGTTATTATCCAACAGAAGAAAGTGACTCCCAACAAGCTTGGAGATCCAGGAAGTTTTACCTTACCATGCAGTTGTTTTTGTTGGCCTAGTCTGTTCAAGGACGCCCAAGCCCATATCTCTTTATGTGATGCCTGCCAAAGGAAGGGAAATATCTCCAATAGAGATGAGATGCCTCTGAATTCTATCCTTAAAGTAGATCATTTTGATGTGAGGGGGATTGACTTTATGGGACCGTTCCCTTCCTCTTCTGGGAGCAAGTACATTCTTGTAGCTGTTGATTATGTGTCAAAGTGGGTTGAAGCCATTGCTAGTCCAACAAATGATGCTAGGGTTGTGCTGAAGCTCTTCAAAACAATTATCTTCCCAAGGTTTGGTACTCCAAGGTGTGTGATCAGTGATGGTGGAAGTCATTTCATCAACAAGGTTTTTGAGAGCTTGCTCAAGAAGAATGGTGTCAAGCACAATGTTGCTACTCCTTACCATCCTCAAACTAGTGGCCAAGTAGAGGTGTCCAACAGGGAGATCAAAGCTATCTTAGAGAAAACAGTTGGTGTCACAAGAAAAGACTGGTCTAATAAGCTTGATGATGCTTTGTGGGCTTATAGGACAGCCTTCAAGACACCCATTGGCAGAACTCCTTTCTCCCTCCTCTATGGGAAGTCCTGCCATCTCCCTGTTGAGCTAGAGTATAAGGCCTTCTGGGCAACAAAGTTTCTGAATTTTGACATCAAGACAGCTCAGGAAAAAAGACTTATCAACTTGCATGAACTAGAGGAAAACCGCCTTGAAGCTTTTGAGAGTTCTAGGATCTACAAGGAGAAGACAAAAGCCTTCCATGACAAAAGGATCAAACACAAGGACTTCAAGGCAGGGGATCAGGTGCTGCTATTCAACTCAAGGTCGAAGTTATTTCCTGGAAAGCTGAAGTCAAGATGGTCAGGACCATTCAAGATCAAGGAAGTGCTGCCATATGGAGCTGTGACTTTGTTCAGCAAGAATGGAGAAGACTTCACAGTGAATGGGCACAGGCTGAAACCATACATGGCAAGTGAGTCTCTTGGAGATGAAGTGGACATCAACCTTGATGAACTTCCACAAGAGTAATTAACCAAGGAAAGTCCAGCTTAGTGACTTTAAACAAGCACACTTGGGAGGTAGTCCCATGGTATCCTTTTGGATATATTATGCTTTCTAGTCTATCTATTATGCTTTGCTATATTGTTTAAAATCAGGAGTCCCAATTTGGGTTTGAAAAAGTCTGAAGGAGACAAAGAACATGTGTATTCTGGTTGATATCGGTCATCTGTATCGGCCATGATAGACCGATACACAAATTTTCGGTCATCATTATCGATCATGTTTAATCGATATCAGATGAGCCAGTCTACACCAGTCAACATATCGGTCACTTGTGACTGATATGGAAAGAAGCTTGAAGGCAGGACAAAATTTCGGTCATTCATATCGACCAGACTTGATCGACATTAACACACCGTATGATTTTCGGTCCAGTGTGTCGATCACTGGTGATCGATGAGATTCTTAGAATCATATCGGTCACCAGTATCGATCACTCAAGACCCACACAATCACAGCGGATGTATTTTGGGCAAGTGTGTCGATCAATGATGACCGATACTAACCCCAGAAGAGCATCAGTCTCCAATATCTATCACTAATGACCGGTACTGCCATTTCATTCAGTTGTATCGGTCATGTGTGACTGATATTCCATCTGAGGTACAATGAGAAGCATCCATTTTCCCAAGAGCTGGCAAGTCTCCTCAAACCTCAGGATCATCCCACAACTCCTACTATTAAACCAAGTACCACATCCTTTCCATTGTTCTATACCATTGCATCTTTTTATTTCTGTAATATATTTTGTTGCTTCTCTCTTCCATTGCTTTCATTACACAAGGGACTGTGTAATTTAAGTGTGGGGGAGAGATTTGGGGTTTGACTTTGTGTTCTGTTTTCTTTGTTTTTCTTTTTCCTTTCACTTCGAGATTTAGGGTTTGAATTTGTGTTCAGTTTTCTTAGTTGTTTGATGCATCATATGATTGCTAGAAGTTAAGGCTGAACCATGCTTAGATTGCTAGATTTGGTCTTCTCATCTCATTCTGAAAGCATTTTGTTTTCTGAAAATCAACTCTATCAACTTGAACTTTAATTTGGACTTTTAATTATCATGTCTTATGCATTGAAAAGTGAATTCATGGCTACCATATACATATTTGGTCATCTTTCTCCTTTCTACCACTCTTGTTGATCCAAATAGCTGATCCTCATAATTATGGGAAAGTTACATCCTCACCCTTAACCAAAACCTCCTTTTGAGCCTAAACACTATTGTGAGAGCTGTGAGGCCTTTGCATTTCATTTTTGATTTTCTCTTGGCAAAAAGTGTTAGGAATAAGGCTGGCAATGATTAGCTCTCTTGTAGATATCAGCTTGCATCTTGAGCTTGATTCTAGGATAGGAGTGTTGGGGTTTAAAAGGGTAGTGTAAGTGGTTTCAACTTCATGTTTATATGTTTTGAAAGAAAAGGAAAAGATCTGAAATGGTAGAAAAAGGGAAACAGTTTAGTATTGTGGTTAAGTAAAGGTAATAAAAGTTATAAGTTAAACAAGAAGAATTGGCGCCAACAACAATGCTTAGATGGGTCCAATAGAAGAAAAATCTGACCAAGAAGCAATCCACCATAGGTGATGAAGGTGCCAACACAACAAAGAAGAGCAAGTCCCAACCAAAAAGAAGTTTTCCCAGCCATGAAGATGGGTAAAGGGTAGAGTTTAGGAAAGAGTAGACTTAGAGGGTTCACTCTTGGGTTTAGAAATGCTTAGGACTCATCTTTGGGAAATAAGGGTTGAAGAGAGCTTTGAATTGCATGCATAAGTGTGCTTTTACCTTTAGCATTTCGCCTAAGATGAAGTCATTTCATTGAGTGATCCTTTATGTATTTGAAACCTTGTGCTTAAATGAGATCATTCTAATCTCATAACCTTACCCTTTTCAACCAAATGTCTTCACTTGATTTGCATAAGCATGATTCATGTTCTGAACTTAATTGAATGTTAAAGAGTTGATTGATTTGAGCACTTGCCTAAGTTGAGATTTGAGATCATTTTGAAACATGATGAGCATGACTAGGATCTTTAAAGTATAGATGATTATGTTTGCATCCTACATCTAGGCACTTAAGCATTGAAACCATCTCTTTACCTTTGCACTTTTGGAATCTGAATGCCCACTTTCAAACCTCACTCTCCCATTTGTTCTTATTTGCTTGAGGACAAGCAAAAGGCAAGTGTGAGGGTTTTGATATCCCTTGTATTTACACCATTTAGGGCTGCATTTAGTACATATTTTGGTCCTCTTTTGCATGTTTTCCCTTAGCTTTTGTCCCATTTTCTTCTCCTTTTAGACTTTGGCTGCATTTAGAGTATAGTTTGAATTTTTTTGCAATTTAGATGTTTTTAGGTGCTTTTGGAGCTAAAAGGAGCTTGAAGGAGTTTTGGGGATGATCCAGGATGCTAGCTGGGTAAAAGGGAGCAAGGAGGATCGAAGCAGAGAATCTCTGCAGAACTTTTCGGTCAGAGCACGGTGAATATCGGACAAGGATGACCGATACAGAGCAGTATCGACCACCAGTATCGGTCAAGGATGACCGATACAAAGCAGCATCGATCACCTGCATCGGTCAAGGGTGACCGACACAAACTCATCGGATGTATTTCGGTCAGCAGTGTCAATCACTCCAGACCGTTAAAATCTGTATCGGTCACTGAAGACCGACGTAACTGACCGATACGCTGCCAGACTGAAGACTCTTTATTTATAATTTTGCCATTTTCGCTTAGACTCCTATAAATACGAAAAATCCCTAATTTCTGGGAACAAGCTTTTACCCAGCAGTTCTTTCTTTCTTGTTTGGGCCTTTAGGTTTTGTAATTTGAATCTTTGCTTCATTTTAATTAAAGTTTGCATTTTTCATCTTGTTTAAGCTTTCTAATCATGATTAGTCATTTCTCTATCTTTGATTTGGTGGCTTTAATGGTAATTAGTGAATAGTCCTTTTTTGGGATTTGAGATGGGTTAAGTTTAGGGAATTTGAGACTCTATCTATGATTGCTTAGTGTTAATTCTTCTATTTCCTTTCTTGATTGCTGTGTTTAATGCTTCATTAGCCCTAGCTAAGTTGATTCAGATCATAAGCCCATTTTATGCTCACCAAGTGTTTGATGAAATACCTGAACTGCTTTGCGAGAGAATTGCTTATCCTAGCTCAAGAGATTGACTGTATAGGTAGTGATTTGGCAATATAGGGTTCATAGATTTGTTTTAATGCTTGCTCTTTATCATTTCACTAATGAGAATTAGTTCTTGACTTGGTAATTAGCAAAGAGATTAGTGCTAAGAGATTGGATTAGTCATATAAATGAATCATATGCATAAGGAATAGCATTGTGTGAGTCGTAAGCATCATAGGCTGAGTCAAGAGTTCCCTATTACCAATTATTTCATCTCAAGTCCCATCTTTTCTTTGTTTTAAGCTCTGTTCTGAATATGCTCTGTTTTTACCTTTATTTTGATTGCTTTACTTGCATTTCACTCTTTGCTTTGTGTTTGCTTTAATCTCGTTTGATCACTTAGGTTGCTAGGTATTCTAAAACCCCTTTTATATCTGCTTGAATTAGGAAATCTACTATAATCCTGCTGCTTCAATCTTCCCTTTTTGGATTGAAATTAAAACCCAATACTACAATGACTAGTAACAATGGGTGATTGACAAAGAGAGTCAAAACTCTTGTATCATTGGCTGATAGGTCAGTGAAGCTCCCCAATGGATTGCTTGAACATGTTTCTCTTAGGATTGGGAATGTAGAAATTCCAACCGATTTTGTGGTTTTAGAAATAGATGAAGAACCTAGGGACCCTCTCATCCTTTGGATACCTTTCTTAGCCACAACAGGAGATGTCATTGATGTCAAGAAGAGGAAGATTGAGCTGCAGTTGGGTAAATACATGTCTCTGAAGTTTGACATCAAGCAAATCATGCAACAGCCGACCACAGAAGGTCAGATTTTCAAAATAGAGATCTTGAAGGAGTTGCATGATGAAGTCCAAGAGGAGCTGTGTTATGATGACAAACTACAAGTGGCTTTGACAAAGGAGCATGGGGAAGATGGTTATTTGGATAAGGAAAGATTGGGTTACATGCTGAGTCTTAACTCTCACAAGATATTGGAGGAAGAGGAGCCATTTGAAGAGCTAAGGTACAAGGAGACAGAGCTTCTCTCAGTCCAAGAAGCTGACGCCAAGGAACAGAAGTGGACCTCAAACCTCTTCCTGAAGGGCTAAGGTATGTCTTCTTAGGCTCTAACTCTACTTACCATGTTATTGTAAATGAGGATCAGACAAAATCATCCATTGAACCTCAAAAGAGATTGAATCCTAATCTGAAAGAGGTTGTTAAAAAAAGAGATTCCAAACCCTCTTGAAGCTGGCGTGATCTATCCTATCTCAGACGGCACATAGGTCTCACCAGTCCATGTGGTGCCTAAGAAAGAAGGGATCACTGTGGTAAAAAACGAAAAATGATGAGTTAATACCCACTAGAACAATAACTGGTCATAGGATGTACATAAATTACAGAAAACTGATTTCTGCTTCTAGGAAAGATCACTTCCCTTTGCCATTCATAGACCAAATGTTAGAAAGATTAGCAAATCATAAGTACTACTCCTTTTTTAGATGGGTATAATGGCTTCTTCCAGATTCCTATTCATCCCAATGATCGAGAAAAGACCACTTTCACATGTCCTTATGACACTTTTGCATATAGAAGAGTGCCATTTGGACTGTGCAATGTCCCAACAACTTTTCAGAGGTTGTTTGGAGAGATGGTGGAAGTATTGATAGGCTCAGGTTTTACCCAAATAACACTACTGCAAGTGCACAGCAAAGCAGTTGTAGTACAAGGGGTTATCGAATCCCAAGGGAGTAACTAATTACACTATCGATTATAGGTTCAGATTAAGCTAAGCAATAAGTAATGAATGTAATGCGAAACAGTAAAATAAATGCAAGTGGGCATTTTATGCTTGTTCTTAAAGTTCAGAAAGCTAAAGGCGCTAAGTCAGGACAATTTGCGGGTTGAATCCAAGACTGTAGAATGCATGCAATTGGGAATGAATTAAAACCGTCTTGAACATGAAACACAAAGATATAACTAATCAATTCTCATTGCAGAAGTTAACTATGTCTAAATCACATAGTTTCAAATCTCTTTGCAAACCCCAACCATATAAACATGCATTAAAGATCAAGTTTAATTGATCACAAAACTCCTAAGCCAAATCTCTTTGCACTAAATCATTTTGCTCATCAAATGCTAGATCAGGTTATCAATAATGCTCTCACATCTATTAAACAACCTAGGCTTTCGAAATCCAGATGATGTGTCTAATAAACGATATGAATGCAAGCACAAATGAAGAACCAATGGATTTTCCTATAGTTTAGCAATTCTACAAACTCTTCTTCAACCTCTGAAAAGCACTAACTTAACTAACGAACTACTCAGACATGGTGAATGAAACAAACATCATGAAAAAATAGATTGCATAAAAGAAATAAGAAAAAAAGATGAAGGAGTTCGAAATCTGCTCTGAAAGAGTCTGATTCGTCCAAAAGCTCTGCTACAAATCTCTCTCTAAAGCCCTCTAGAATAATAAGATACAAGATAACTGCCAAAAGAAGGGCTGAAAAACCTAATATACAAGTTAAAACATGATCTGAGGTCTTTTTACAAATACTAGAACTTCTGGGCCAAAACTGCAAATTCTTCCCAATCTTTTAAAAACCAGGCCACGGCCCTTCCTCTATGGGTGACGAGCGTCACCATAGGTGGTGACGAGCGTCACCCAAATCCATACTTTTCTTCCGAGTTGCACACTTAGTGGCTTCATTTTGCAATGCTCCAAAAAGCTTCAATATCTCCAATTATGCGCCAGACATGCTATAACCTGCAGAGACTCTACTAGGACTCTAAAAAAACTAAAAAGACTCAATAAAAAGGACTTATATCATGGTTAAAAACCATAAAAACCATGATATGTCAAGTATTCATGGATGACTTTAGTGTCTATGGATCTTCCTTTGGAGTCTGCTTGTCCAATCTTTGTCAGGTTTTGCAGAGGTGTGAAGACACTAAGCTGGTTCTGAATTGGGAGAAATGCCACTTCATAGTTCTTGTGGGCATTTTTTTAGGGCATAAGATTTCAGAGAAGGGGATAGAAATGGACAAGGCCAAGATAGATGTGACGCTGCACTTAGAGCCTCCAAATTCAGTCAAGGGAATCATAAGCTTCTTGGGTCATGCTGGTTTCTATAGCAAGACCCTTGACAAGGCTTCTATGCAAGGAGACATAATTTGTCTTTGTTGGAGACTGCTTACAAGCTTTCCTCACGCTCAAAGAAGCCTTGGTGAGTGCGCCTATAGTTCAAGCACCAAACTGGGATCTCCCCATTGAGATCATGGGTGATGCAAGTGGCTATGCAGTTGGAGCAGTTTTGGGTCAAAGGGTAGACAAGAAGCTTCATGTCATCTACTATGCCAGCAAAACAATGGATGAAGCTCAAACAAAGTATGCTACAACAGAAAAGGAGTTCCTAGCAGTTGTCTTTGCATTTGAGATGTTCCGAAGCTACTTAGTGGGGTCTAAGGTGATTGTCTACACGTATCTTTCTGCACTAAGGCACATTTATGCCATGAAGGACACCTAGTCAAGATTCCTCAAATGGATACTGCTTTTGCAAGAGTTTGACATGGAAATTTTGGACAAAAAGTGCATTGAAAATGGTGTTGCTGATAACCTCTCAAGGCTGAGGATGGATGACTTTCTCCGAATCAATGATACCCTTCCAGAAGAGCACTTGAATGCTTTGGAAGTGAAGATAGCTGAGGTCATGAGTTTAGATGAGAACAACCTGCCTTGGTATGTCTACTTCGCCAACTACTTAACATGTGGAGATGTCCCAACCAAGCTTAATGCTTATCACAAGAAGAAACTCTTCAAAGATGTGTCCCACTATTATTGGGATGAACCATATCTCTACAAGAAGGGAACCGATAGACTGTTCAGAAGGTGCATAGCAGAAGAAGAAGTTAAGAGTGTCCTTCACCACTGTCATGGTTCAACTTATGGAGGTCATTTTGTCACCTTCAAGACAGCACAAAAAGTACTCCAAGCTGGTTTTTGGTGGCCTAGTTTTTTCAAGGACACCCAAGCTTATGTCTCATCATGTGATGCATGCTAAAGGAAGGGAAACATCTCCAAGAGAGATGAGATGCCTCTGAACTCAATCCTTGAGGTGGATATATTCGACGTTTGGGGGATTGACTTCATGGAACCATTCCCTTCAACCTATGGGAATAAGTATATCCTTGTTGCTATGGATTATGTCTCAAAGTGGGTTGAGGCAGTGGCTAGTCCTACAAATGATGCCAAGGTTGTGCTAATGCTATTCAAGACAATCATCTTCCCAAGGTTTGGTGTTCCAAGGTGTGTTATCAGTGATGGAGGAATCCACTTCATCAACAAGGTTTTTGAAAGCTTGCTAAGGAAGAATGGGGTTAAGCATAAGGTTGCCACTCCTTACAATCCTACAACAAGTGGTCAAGTGGAGGAGTCTAACAGAGAGATCAAAGCCATCCTAGAGAAGACGGTTGGTATTATAAGAAAGGATTGATCTCACAAACTAGATGACGCCTTGTGGGCATACAGGACAGCCTTCAAGACACCCATTAGTAGAACCTCCTTCTCTCTCCTCTATGGCAAGGCTTGCCATCTGCCTGTGGAGCTGGAGTACAAAGCCTTGTGGGCAACCAAGCTGTTGAATTTTGACATAAAGACAACTCAATAGAAGAGACTGATCAGCTTACATGAGTTAGAAGAAAATCTCTTTGAAGCCTTTGAGAGCTCTATTATCTATAAGGAGAGGACCAAGGAATTTCATGATAAGAGGATAAGAGGACTTCAAAGCTGGATACAAGGTTCTGGTATTCAACTCAAGGCTGAAGTTGTTTCCAAGAAAACTCAAATTCAAGTGGACAGGTCCTTTCAAGATCAAGGAAGTGCTTCCATATGGAGCTGTTCATTGTTTAAGCCAGATGAAGGAGAGTTTACAGTGAATGGGCATAGGCTGAAGCCTTACGTGGCTAGGGACACACTTGGAGATGATACAGACATTCACCTCCAAGACCCTCCAGCTACATAAAGAGTAAGGAAAGTCAAGCTTAGTGACTCTCAACAAGCACTCTTGGGAGGTATTCCCATGTTATTCCTGTCTATATTATTTGCTTTTTCATGTTTTTCTTGTTTTTTAGTATCTAGGAAGCATCCTTAGGCATCTAGAATGAGGTCAGGAAAGAACAGCTGAGTTACAATGGAGGAAGGACTTGAAGGGAACGATATTGAACAGTATATCGATGAGATCATGTCATATTAACTTGTATTGATACATATATTTGTACCACTTGATCGATATGGTTTACATCCCATCATCTCGATCAGGGTATCAAATTAGGCTGGAGGTCGATACATAAGAGAGGATCCTGAATCGACCTGAATACCGATATACCTGTCCCGATACACCCCAACAACACATATATCGACCTTCATACGGATCATACCAAGGTCGATACACAAGAGTACCAGACAACATACAAGCCGATACGGAGCAGAAACATGGCGTATCGACTTGCATATGGATCTACAACACTGATACACAAAGCGCACGGGTGTATCGACAAGGATATCCCGGGGAACAAAGTCGATATGCCTTAACAAAAGGGCGACGGTGATTCCAGGGTTACGCGTCAAGGAATATCGACATCTACACCTATACTCAGATCGATACGAATCACTATAAAGAATATCGACTAGTGTATCGATGTCCCTCCCAGATACCCACCTCTTCGGAAGCATATCGATGGACATATCGACCTCCCACCCCGATATCGACCACGACAACAGCTGTAAGTTTCCCCTAACTACTCCTCCTTCATTTCTTTTGCCCTGCTTTTAGTCCATTCATCATTTATTGTTGTTTAAACCTCCTCTATGACTCTTATTTCACAGATCACTGTGTAATTCAAGTGTGGGGGAAGGTATTGCATTTGACATTGTGTTTTAATTTCTTATATTCCCTTTTGCATACTTGAATCTCATGCATTAATGCAATAATCTATGTGCACTGAAAATCCATATACAATTTGTTTTTTTTTGGAAAAATCATTTTGCTGCATTTGCATAACTAAGTTTGAGTATTGATGCATTTCATATAGCTTTGCATACATTTGCATAGGGAGTACACGATAAACCCTTGTCAAGATGTTAATGTTTGAATTGTTTTCAATGTCTTGGCTATCTGTTGTTTGATTGCATTGTAGTGAGTTTGAAGTTAGGGCTGCACCGTATCTTAAACTATTGCATTGATATTCTTGTCTTATGTTGAAGCTTGCTTTGATTTAATGCCAACCCTGTTTATTAGAACCATAATCTTGACATTTAATTATCATGTTTGTGCATTGAGAGTGATTACATAGCTACCCATATACATACTTGGATTCTCTTCTTCCCTTCTTACCACTCTTGTTAATCCAAGTAGCTGATCCTCATCATTATGGGACAGTTAACCACACCTTAAACCAATCCTTTTTTCTGAAGCTAAACACTATTGTGAGAGTTCTGAGGCCTTGCATTGCATCATTTTTGAGGGGAAGCTCTCTTGTAGACACTAGCTTGCATTTTGAGCTTGGTGTTAGGTTAGGAGATTGAGAAAGGGTAGTGTAAGTGGTTTGAGCTTTAAATGTTTACATCTTTTGAGAAGAAGAAGAAGTAAGGGGTTGGTAGTATGGGGGAACAGTTTATTTTATGGTTAAGTTTCTTAGGAAGAAAGCTCAAGTGTTAAAGAAAAAAAGGTGCAAACAAGAACAAAGCTTACAAAAGGTGATGCAAAAGGAGAAATCCGATCAAGCAATCCACCAAAGGTGATGAAAATGGCGCCAATCATACAACAAAGAAGAGAAAGTTCCAAAAAGAAGTTAACCACATAAGCAAAAGAAGAAGGAGTTCCCCCAAATATGAAGAAGGAAGAGATTAACTGCTTTGGGGTTTTAGAAGTTCCTAGGTTCATCTTTAAGTAAAAAGGGTAGAAGAGAGCTTTAACTTGCATGCATAAGTGTGCTTTTACCTTTAGCATTTTGCCTAAGATAGAATCATCTCATTGAGTGATCCCCTGAATCTTTGAACTTTTATTTGAATGAGATCATTTATATCTCATAACCTTAACCCTTAAACCAAATGTTTTCTCTTGATTTGCACAAACTTGATTCATTGGTTACCATTAATGAATGTTAAAGAGTTGGTTGATTTGAATACTTGTGTAGGCTAAGCTAGAATTCATTGTTTGCTATGATGGCTATGGCTAAGGCTTTTGAAGTAGAACAATCTCTTTGCATCTTAGAACCTATAACTTGGGCATTGAATAAGTTTTTCTATTGGTATCTTTAGTTTTGAACTCCCACCTTCAAATCTCTCTCTCTCTCTCTCTCTCTCTCTCTCTCTCTCTCTCTCTCTCTCTCTCTCTCCGGTTTATTTCCGGTTTACTAAGTGTTTTTCCTAAAAACTATATATAGGCTGCGACCAAAAAACATTGGATCATCATCTTTTCATCTTTATCCTTTGGATAATGCCTTTCCCCTTTGTATTTCTCTTAGTTTTCTCTTGTAATCTCTTGTTGAATCTTGTTCCTTCAATCAAAAGTTGGTGTTTATCTCCTTTCTAGTTATGATTTGTCATTCTCCCTTGCTTTGGGCTGTTATTGGGATCATGATTAGTGAGTAGTTATCCTAGGGTTTGAGATGGGATAGAGATAGGGAGACTTAAGGCTAGATTAGTGATTTCTTAGTGCTTAATATTATTGTTCCTTCTTATTGATTGTGTTTAATGCTAGATTAGCATTTGCTAAGTTGATCTAGATCATAGGGTTCTCTTATGCCTGATAAGTGTTTGATGAATTGCATGAATACATCAAGTAAAAGATTTGCTTATCTTAGCCTAATGAATTAGCTGTCTAAGGAGTAGATTGGCAATATAGAATTGGATTAATTGCTTATTATGCTTGATGATCATGTATTTGAGTAAAGGAGTTTGTCTCGAATATGTGCTTAGCAAAGTAGCTAGTGTCAAAGAATTGAGCTAGTTATAGTTATTAATTCTATGTCTAGGAATAGCTTGTTGTGGATTTGTAACTGGCCTTCGACACTATTAAGAATGTCCATCCTCCACCCCTCCAACCTCCAATGCAAGTACACACCTTCCTCTTCCATTACTCTTTACACCTTCACCTTTACACTTCATTTTTAAATTGTGGTTTGCCTCCTTTTGCATTTCTACTACACAGTGGACTGTGTAATCTAAGTATGGGGGAGGGTTTGCTCGGGCTAACATTCTGCATCCATATAACATTTGCATTTACCTCGCAACTTCTTCGCCTTCCGAAGCCGGCTCGACTTTGCCAGAGTCCACCTGCATAGGCGTGACTTGAGTAGTCGTTCTCCTCCGCTTTGAAGGAGTACTCGAAGAGATGTCTACCTCCACCACCGGAGTCGCTCTCCTCTTCTTATAATCCATCCCTTCGGGTCTCGGCTGTGACGTCTTCTTAGCAGCTAAAAATATCAAAATATGCAACCATAAGACACCACTTTTTAAAGGAAAAACACGCACACAAGGTCACTCCGATTCAGTAACACACCTGCTTTCGAAGACTTTGCTCTCTTCTCAGCTGGCTCGATATTTTTTCAAAAGAAAGAAAGAGAATTTCTTGAAAAATCGAGAAACAAGAAGGAAGATCGGCAAGCAAAGAAGATTATTGTAGCAAAGAGATGATTTTTGCAAAACTAAATCTGAAAAAGTAAAACCCTTTAAGCAAAGAATACGAAGAAATAAATTCTCGATAATAAAATCAAAAGAAATATCAACAGTTTCTTTAAAGGACGCGTGTCAAGATTCGCACAATCTCGCCGTCGGGAAAACCTTTGGCTTCCCTGCTCGAAGCAAAATAATTTTATTTAAGGAAGTCACCATGTGTCAAAAACACCTAAAAGCGGGCCGAGCTGGCCATCATGGAGAAACACTCTTGACGAACTGATGCTTATTGCAAGATCAAACCCACCTCTGTACCGTGTAAGCATGGCTACAGCTCTGGTGGTGAAGAACAACGGACGCAAGTCGGTTACCCTTAAACAGGTATTATAAGTTACATGAGATTCAAGAAACGGAATGGGGCTGGAATTCAAGGGCTTAACGGATGTTCTTATTTTCCCAACCCTCCTTTACCACCGCCTTTTTAACTCCTCTCTCTTTCCAAGGCGATGAAGGCAGAATCGCTCGAATGATTAGGGTCAGAAGAAGGCGAAAAGCCGGGGATTTTGGCAGTAGAAGACTGTGATTACACTTCTTGAGAAAAAGATGAGTAGAGTCTATGGTGCTCCTCCGGCTGAGAGATTAAAGGCTGTCTATAACACTCCCCCATCTAAATATGAAACCATCGATCAGGTAACTTAACGGCTATATATATTCTGGTCACTCTGGCGTCTAACATTGTGGTCATTTTTATTTATGCATCATATGGATCATATTTTAGTCGTATTGTCAATTGGGTATTCTAGTTTGCTGGTGCATTTGAGAGCAAAAGCAATAATATATATATAAAAACATGGTAGTTGAATTTCTTAGTTAAAAAAAAAAAAATTCATAACCTCAAATTTTTGTTGAAATTTCACAAAATTTTATTTTTAAATAATAACTTTCATAATTCATCTATTATTGTTTGATAGTATTTTGCGAGATGTAAATAAGGAGTATGTGTTCATTATCTTAGGCTAACTTTATCTAACAGGTTTGTTTTATGGAGAATGAGTAGTGTTCGAGTTGCCAGTTGTGTCTGTCATCCCCGAACCGGCGACACTTAGTAAACAATAAGCCCTCTCTAGGAGGACATCAAAGTGTTTTTCCGTCGAAGCTTCTCCGATGCTCGAGTCAGATACCTCCCACTAGAAACGAAAACTTAGAAGGATAGGTTTTGGTGAGGTTATGGGGTGTAATACCACATCCGAGGATTATGATACTCATCTGCTGTTTGGTGATCGGAGAGGCTATAAACAGGCCTAAGAAGGGGGTCGGAAATCTCTTGATGGATAAGATAAGGGAAAGAAGGTCAATGTACCTTCCCAGGAAAATCTTTTAGACAGGCCAGTGAGAACGTATCCGGGGAATGCTGTATCTGGTCATGGAATGTCAGGTAAGAGATCTTAAGCATCCTGAGGGAGGAGATTTGGTCTTAGAGAGATCCTTTGAAGGCTCTCCAACCTTTACTCCTCCTAATTCAGTCAAGTTAATCTCTCTCTAG
Source organism: Thlaspi arvense (assembly GCA_911865555.2). Lineage (NCBI taxonomy): Eukaryota > Viridiplantae > Streptophyta > Magnoliopsida > Brassicales > Brassicaceae > Thlaspi > Thlaspi arvense. The sequence continues at coordinate 15,132,849 of OU466861.1, forward strand.
TCTGAATAATCCATCTGTCTGATCTCGTCTGAAGGCTCACTGATCTTCCCTCTTCCGTGTGATATTAGAGGTCCTCTTTATATTGCTTTTGACGGGATTCTTAATGGCTCTGCGAGCTCTGCCGACAAGGCTTGCAGTGTAGAGAGTTGGTTAACTGCCCTAGCATCGCATTCCTTTAACAACCTTGAGTGTTCGCCCTCGTCTGAATCCTTTCGGGGCAGATTCATTAGTGACCATGTTGAGTTAGATGTTCTGCTGATATGGAGCCTTTTAAATGGCGCTTGGGAAATCGATCCCAATAGTTATCCCCGAAAGCCTATGCCTTCTTTGACGGGGCAGCGAATCGAATCTCGATCGACTTTGTTGCTTCAAAATATACATAAATTTCCCATTTATACTCAAAAGTTTGGTGTGTATCCAGATTAGATGTGACATGTAGAGCCTCGAGTCGATTTTCTTAACCAGTAGTCGAAACAATACCTAACCCGGTCACACCGTGACCGTGCCTTATAGAGTTTTTGACTTTTTCTTATTATTTCCTCTATGGGGTTCCAACCCACTATCTGTCTAACAACATAACTCAGATGTTCACATCCTTATAACCCAGTTATCACATAACTCGCTAAGCACAAAACCTTAAGCTTAGCTAAGATTAGTTCGTACCTTAGCCACTTGGAGATATCAGATGCATTGATTGAGTCACTCTGGTCCACATGATCCCATGAGCGCCCTTTGCTATCCTGGCTCTCAGCCACTATGTCAGTAATACCACATTACCCCCTCGTTACTCATTCACTCAACAAACCATCCCCACATGACCAAATAACGAAGAGGGATATCTGGGTTCCCCAGATCATCACGGAATCCCATTCCTGGCCCTCACGACCGCCAGTACACAGTCATGATTATTACAACCATCTGAAAACACAATCACAATCCTCATGATTGCCAGTAACACATGCATGATCCTTACAACCATCAGAATCGATAGTCACGACCCTCAAGATCGTCAATAACCTCATAGCACATCATCCCTTTGTTACTCAGTCACTCAACCAACCATCCCCACATGACTAAGTTACGAAGAGGGACGGCTTGGATCCCTTATCCCTTGCCCATCCGGTCAGCCCAGTTTACAATGTCCATGACCATGTCCATAATCTCTCGATGGGCTCTACTGGCTGACCATTTATCCATAACACCTTCTCGGCATAATGATCTCTCTTGATGTATCTCACCGAATATCAACTTTCTCTAGGTGAAAGATCGATCAGAACACGTTTCTCTCGGTTATAGTCCAGATCTCTCGGCGATCTCTCGGTGACAGTCCAGATCTCTCGGCGATCTCTCGGTGATAGTTCAGATCTCTCGGCGATCTCTCGATGATAGTCACAATATAATTGTTTCTCTCGGTTATCGTCACGATCTGACCCTCGGATCTGTCGTATCTCCCGACTAACACCGTGATACTTCCAGCTATTCTTCTTTCTTGTCGGATATCTCTACTTTCTCCCGGATATGGTCACGGCCTAACTGTTTTTCTCGGATATAGTCACAATCCGATCCACCAATTATTCGCATCACCCGGCTATCATCACGAGACATCTGACCATGCCTATTTCTCTCTCGGATAACTTAATCCTCTTTCAGATAAAATCCCTTATCCCGATATTCACTCGGCGACGGTAACGTTTCTCCTGAACTTAGTCACGTCGGTTTGACTAGATTCACATTGTCGCGGACTATCCTCGGATATAACTGGCCAACTCTGTTGATGACTTGACTGGATTCCGGGTATTCCTAGTCATCACTCGACTATAGTCTTAACTACTCAACCATTCGGATTTCTCACTTGACTAAACTCAGTAAACCCTCGGACAACATCCTGTCCGTCCTCGATCGTTTCAGATTTCCCGGATACGGATGCTACATGACCTATCCCGATTGGCCCTGCATCTCTGGAATGTACGAGCTGCGTCGGGATTGGTAAATAATGCAAAGAAGTTTCCGGAGGTATACGTGACTTGCTCGGAAGGGAGCTCTCCTAAGAGGGATTTACTTGCATCCCTTTGCTTAGCGCTGGACGATGGATTTACATTCTTCTCCTATAGTCCCGACTGGATGTGAGGATAAAGATGAGACACCATTGCTTTAGTGACATCTGCCCAAGAGCTCCGAGGAGCGCCTTGAGAGGTTGAAAATAGTGTGCCCAAGCATGGGGGAGCTAAAAAGAGGGTATCCCATTGCTTATGCGCAGCATGTGCATACCAACTTATGGCAAGCATGGCGGTTCCCCAACTTTCAAACTGCCGTAGCAGTCTTTGCGTTGTTTTAAGAACCAATTGTTCACTTTCCCTAGAGGGGGGGAGATCAGATAAAGAAATGGAAAAAAGACACTCCCATAATAGGCAATCCCTGGTTCGTAAAGAAACAATAACTCGAAGGACAAGAATGTCCAAGGAGGAGCATCCTAATGAAACGAGACTGTCCTCAGAGGGAGCTGGCGAATAGAATGAAGACAAGCTCCGAGAAGAGGAAATAGTTGGTTCCCTAAGGAAAGGTACCCCGGAGGACAAGAAAGTCCGATGAGGACCTCGCTAAAAAAATGACTGTCTCTAGAGGGAATTGGCAAAAAAGAGGAAGAGAACCTACTAATTTTTTATCCGACTGATGGCCGAGTAGTAGTTCCTACGATAAATAAGACATATACAACGATAGATATATATATATATATATATATATATATATATATGGATACTAATACCATGATTTCCTGAATGAAATCGGTGTGAGTATATAGGCCCTATGAGAAACTTTGATGGATGTCTACGGATGGGTGATATAAGCAAGAAAACAAGAACCATGAAGAAGAAGCATATGGAATATGTTCCCGGAAATATAATGCAAGCAAGCAATCAAATAAACCAGAATCCTGAAGGGAATGCACACAAAATATGTCCCCAGGAGGATAATGCAAGAAAGCAATCGGAGAAACAAATTCCTGGGGGAATGCAAGCAAAATATGTCCCGAAAGGGTAATGCGGAAACTGTTAGAACATTGTTCATGTTATGCTTACATGGTAAAAGTTTGGAAGTTATTGTGAATCGTGCTTTAGTCTTCTCTGGAAAGAGCGATCGTAGTAAGAGAAGAGATGCTCTCGAAAGAAATAATCTCAAATTCACAGAGAAACAATACCCCATAGGGCAAGTAAGTACATAGAGGAGCATGCTAAAAGAAGCACGGATTTCCCCGGAGGAGCTGACGAAAAAGGGAGAGGAGAAGCTCCTGGAAGCAGCAGCTGTGGTTCTGAGAGGATCCTTAAGGACAGGCAACTATACAGAGGATCATGCTGGTTGATAAAAAGATGATTTCGTATGCGAAATATGAAAATCTTAAGTGTGATATGCCCCTAAAAGGGTAAAGAATGTATGTATTCTTTTTTTTTTAAAACCCCTGAGGGGAAGCACATGGAATATATTAGAGAATGCACACAATCAAGTAAGAACCCCAAGGAGATGCACACAAAATATGTCTCTGAAAAGTAGAGAATGCACTCAATCAAATAAGAACTCTGAGGGGATGCACACAGAATATATCCTAGAAGGGCAGAGACTGCATGAAGTGAGGATATTGATAAGAGACTATACTCTGTTTCATGGGGAGACAAATTCCCTAGGTGGAACGAAGGGACGAGAACATACTTTTCGAATTGGCTCAGTAAGAGTGCTTGTCAGAAAGATACACCCTCGGGGATCCGAGCTCTCATATTAGTATATTAGAGGAGTATCAGGCTTAGGACAAAGGAATTGCTCCTCTTAACGCAATGACCTACCAATTTCAGGAAAGCCCCTATGGGCAAATACCTCAAAGAGTATGGCCAAGTTCATTGGGGAGTTCGAGGGATACATATAGAATTTAGCCCCCGAAGGGCAGTGAATTCACGTAATCAAACTCGTTTCCCATTCACCTTAGAATTTAGCTTCGTAGGTCCTGTCATTCGGAGCCTAAGATCATTCAACCAAAAGGGTAACATGGCCTTCAGGTGAATGGGAAACGAGTTACCCTCCTGGAAGGTTCTCCGACTCTTATATTAGAAACATCCCACTGGGAAAAGTACTTAGTAAGGCGAAGGGATGGAACATCATGTCACGAGATCATAAAAAGAAAAGAGATGATAAGAGGGATCCCATCGAAAAACAGAAGGTTTATCTATTTATATGTGGTCCACAAAAACCCTCAATGTGCAGCCTTATCCTCTTCAAAAGGCGGATCCAAAAGCAAAACATTTTAGACTGTGCTGTGATGGACAAAAAGCATTAGAAGTGATCGATATGGATTTTTTATCGGACTGAAACTGTTGCATGGTGAAAACTTGATCGTTGTATGTCTTGCATCAGACTTCTGCATTAGTTGCAAGTCATTAACAAGTTCCAAGGAGGTTACTTCATTTCGGATACAGGCCGTTGTGGCACTCTGATGCAGTTGTAAGAATTGTCTTTCACGCACAAGCCTCAGCTGCCTCTCATCGGGGACACACCTTTGTAGCTGTCCGATGTGCGAACCCCGTGTATGCAACGGTCTAGTTAGCCCGTTTTGGCTGTCCGATGCAGCAGGGCTAAAACGTCTACTTCATCTTTACTTGATTCTCTTAGCCTTCTAATCATCCCTGTCCTTCGCCGAGCCCCCTAAGATGTCCTAGATACCTGATAAACGCTCGAAACATACAAAGAAATGCAGATTCTACCCTAACACTGACTAAACCTAAAATGGATACAATTAGGACAAAAACTAAAGAAAATATACATGAAATGGACCTGAACATATCATGTATGCATGCTTAAATGGTGTAAAATGCATAGGTATCAATAGTGAAGGGTTTACCGAATAAAGCGAAGGAGAAGAAGTTCGTTTGGTTTAGAACATTGCGATTATAGAATTCTGCATCTTTCTCTTTTCCCTTTCTCTCTTGTGCAACCAACCGATCTCCTTCAATTTGAGCCTCCTCTTTTATACATTCTTAGACTCTTTTCCTATTAATTCCACAAACATCTCTGACTAGGATAAAACCTATCGGGAACCTAGTGCATAGGTGTATTGTTTATAGGGTACCTTTTGATGATGTATCGCCTATGCATTAGATGTGGTAAAACCGGTCCTAATACAAAAATTATCAAGAAAATTTTAAAAAGTAAAAAAAACAAAAGAAAATTAATGTTAAAAAATAAAAATATAATATTTTAAAACACACTAAACAAAACTCGCGCGTAAAGCATGGATTCTCTTTTACTATTCAATATATAATTTGAGAGTTATCTTTCCTTTTAGAGTGTCCACAACATCAATTTTTTTTAAATGAGCTTCTGTATATTTTGTATTTAATAAATTATTTTGTGACTTCAGATAATATTAATTTAGAAATAAATAAAATAAAAATTCTCTACAAACTAAAAATTAATAATTCTTTATAAAATTAATAATTCAGAATGTGAATTAAATAAAAATTAAAAGGAATCTACAAACAAAACAAAAACAAAAAGTAAAAAAAAAAACACTATAAAATACATGAGACGGTATACAAAAACATTAAAAGCTATCAATAATGTTACAGATAAAAAATGAATTTATCGTAAAGAAAAAGAATTTAGATCTTAATGATTATAAAATCAAGTGAAAAAGATTATAAGTTGGTTCTCTATATTACATTATCTAAAAATAAAAAACAAATATTTATTCAACAAACCTCAAAAATTGTCAATTCTTTATGTAATAAAAAAATCAGAATCTTATTTCAAATAAAAAATAAAAAGTGGATGGAATAAATGGTAGAGTTATAGTTTGATTTAAACTTATAGACTCTCATTTTGGCATGGAAATGTCAAAATAAGGATTGACTGTCAAAAATATTGTATGACGCAAAACCGGTTGAATTTGGTTTTAGTGTAAATATAACGAGTTTCATTTTTTCACAACATTACAGAATCACTTTTTCATAAAATTATAAATATCATCATCAAATTTTTCATAAATTAAAATAATATTTTTTTTTAGATCACAAAAGAACAAAATTGAATATTCATAGAATATGAAAAATCCAAAACTCAACTTTAAGAGCAAGGAAAATTAAATGTTGACTCTATATACTGCATTGGAATGTTTCATATGGAAGCAATATCCAAATACATAAATAAGGAATTGGGCCAATGTTATTTCAGTTTTGTTTAAGCGAGAGTTTGTAACACTAACTTTGGATTCGTTATAGAATCTGCTGCGTTTTGAATTTCAAAAAATTGTAGGGAAGAGGATTGTTCTTTAGGAATAACATTGTTACTAACTTTGGATTCGTTACAATCTTAAGGATAGGGTTCGAGGATATCTATGTGGGATGCCCAAGATCAATGTGGGATAAGTATGGGAAGCAAAGTTACTTCGTGTGCACGGGTCCCGCTTCTATGCTCGTTCCCATTTATGTCGGCGCTGGCGAGACATGGAGAGGAGCAATGGTAATGGAGCATGATAATTTGTAAATTGCATTTACCATAGTAATACTTTCTTCAAATTTTTCCCCTTTTACGTTTTATTTTATAATTTAGTCACTCTACAACCACCAAATTATTCTTATTCACAATAACAAATTATTGCTTTATACTACAGTACTATAACTAACAAAGTGTTCTTATATATCAAATTATATACTCACTCCGTTTTTTATTACAAGATGTTTTGGAGATGTGCACACAGATTAAGAAATTATTTAGTTATTTATGTTTTCAAAACAAAACATACTTTTTCATCAATTCCAAAACAGTTTAACCAATTGAAAAATAGGATTCAAAATTCAAACAGCAAAATCAAGATTACAATTAATTTTTACATAGAAATTTGAAAACATCATATAATTTGGAACAAAAAATAAACTCTAAAACATCTTCTAATAAAAAAAAGGAGAGAGTATTTATTACTCAATTATGCTTTGATTACTAAGTTTTTATTTTATTTTTGTTTCATTGAACTTAAATTTAGCACTTTCATCCACTCATTGATTTTTGTAATATTCTCAATGAATTTTTGTAATCTTTAATTTCTTTTTCAATACTGTGGAATCATTATATAAGGTTTCTTAGAAATTTTGTAAATTGACACCTTTAACTATTAATAAAATATATTTTTTTTCTTTAAGCAAATCCTCGTTACTCTCTTAATTAATCGAGAACCTGTGTTAAAGATTTGTGTTCTATCACAAGCTTTTCACAGCTTATACAGTACACTTCATCCTATTGTCAACTGGTCTTCCCATCATCTTACACTGATATAGCTTGGGTTATGAATCACATTCGCTCTGCTCCATCCATTCATTTGCCTGAGTATCTAGTCGCAGGAAGACTGAAGCTTGTATGGAACATCATACCAGCAGAGCTGACAACTTCATATTTACCATGTTTGAGCTTACATTTATTAAAAGTCTTGGTTCCTTTCATGCATTCATTCATCATGTTTTGTCCTTTTTTGTATTCATATTAGACATGATAGGTTTTAAACTAGGAATTACATGTTTTGCATTGTTTTGAGTCTATTTCAGGTGTTTTTGGAGCTAATGATATACTCATATATTTAGCATATTTAGCATGTATTTAGTGTAGTTTTCATGCATTCATCTTGCATAATAGGCTAGATTGCACCATTTTAGGTGCTAGAGCACTTTTACATTTGCATTTGCATGTTTCTTGCATCCTTGCATCATATTCAGGTTGTTTTGGAGACATTGGAGCTGTGGAGAGTTCATGGACATGCTAAGGATCAAAGAGGAGCTCGTGGACACGTGAAGGAACTCATCCATGCATGCAAAGGACCCGAGATCGAGAGGTGGATCGAGCTAGGCAGGTCGATCTAGATGAGATCGGCCAGAAGATCGACTAAGCCCGGATCGTTTCAAGGAAGGGATCGACTTCAAGATCGACCAAGGTGATCGATCGTGTGTACGGACGTGAATCAAGCCATGCAGAACGAGAGCCAGATCGAGGCCACGACCCGACCCGATCATCCAGAGGATCGACTCAAAGATCGAGCAAAAGCAGACGATCCAGCCGAAGAATCGAATGATCAGATTGACTGACTGGCTCGATCTCTACACCCTTATCCGGCCAACTGGTTTTTGGACTCTTGTGGGGTGGGGGGAGGGGGGGACCATTTCCTTGTTTGGCCTATTTTAGTCAAACGAATGTAAACCATCCATTTTGTCGTGGACCTTTTAAGCTTTCTTAGTGTCTAAGATGATTTTCGACCATTGTTAACGATTTCAAGCTTTACATACTTTGTGGATCTTTAATCTTGCTTAATCATTAGTATTTTCCTTAATCGCTTTTCTTTAATCATGCTTAGCTCTTCATCTATTGCATTTTTTTGTGATTTAAACATGTGTAGCGAGTAGCCACCATCGAGATTTAAGGATTGGGGCGATTTAGAAGGTTTAAGGGTTTAAAGCTTGGGTCTTTTCATGTTTTCAACTGAATCTCTACTTGGATTTGGGGGCTTAATTCCTAAAGAGTCTTGGGAAAGATCTTTATGATCTCAGAGATCTCCTTACCTTAGCAGGATTCAGGAGTCTCTTAACACCAGACCCAAAAGATTAGTTTCCCTTTACCAAACACCATGGTTGCTTAGGGGACTAATTAGGCCACTATTTGAGATCTAATCTTAATGTTCTTTGACCCATCTTTCCACCACAAACCATGGGTTTATAGGAAGGGTTAAGGAAAGGGTTTATACCACAAACCATGGATAAACCTCTTTTAGCTTTTCAAGGCTTAGATAAAGCTCATCAAATGAGTAGATTTATGTTTTCTAAACCCCAAGCTTAAACCTTTAACCTTCTTAATATGACCTTCAACCTTAGATCCTTATTTTAGCATTTCAAAACCTCAAGATTTCATTTCCAAGTCTTTAAAGTTCGCAACCTTTGCTTCTGTTTCATTGCATATCACCTTAAGTTGCTAAAAGTTCTCTATTTACCCGCTTTAGTTCTCGATTTTTAGTAATTAGTAGTTTCTCATTTTTAATCCTCTGTTTTCTTCTAGTATTTGTTAACCTCTTCCAGGGGTTTTAAAATAGTTTTCGTAGTAGTTTGGTCGTTGCATTTAGTTTTTATCGCTTTTACAATCCATTGACCCGATTCTGCTTAGATTTACTTTGCTCTTGCATTCCTTGTGTTCTTTCTACAACCCAGGCTGGATTGATACCCCTTACCACTATACTGCATCATTATCTTGGTCTGGGGCTTTGACTCAAACTGCTTAGAAACATTCTTTTTATCAAATGGCGCCGTTGCCACTTGGATTTGTTAGGAAGCATTAGGATTTGGAGCTTAGTAAAGACTAAGCCTTTTACTTTTCTTTTGGTTACTCATTGCTCTACCTTACTGTTTGTCTTCTCAGGTACATGAATTTGAGGTCCAGTGGTGACAACAATCATCTATAACCACTGGAAAATATTCACCAACTCAGAAGTGCAAGGCATAGAAGGACAGTAGAGCAAGAACAGAACTTTGTGGAGATGGAGCAGCCTGGTCTAGCTGAATTTTGGGTTAAGGCTGAGCAAGACCAAGAAGAAGCTCCACCTCACCGTGCTGCTGGTGCAAGGGGCAATGGAAACCCCAACCACGCTCCAAGGCAGCCGAGAATCATTGGTGCTGGTGATGCTCCAAATACACATCATAATCGTTTTGGTATCACTCCTCCACCAGTGCAAAACAACAACTTCGAGATCAAGCCAGGATTCATCTAAATGGTTCAAAACAACAAGTTCCATGGGCTAGCAATGGAGGACCCTTTGGAGCATGATAGGGTCAATGTTTTACCCAAATAAAACTACTGCAAGTGCACAGCAAAAGCAGATGTAGTATAAGGGGTATCGAAATCCCAAGAGAGTAATGCAAACTACACTATCGAGTATAGATTCGGACTAAGCTAAGCAAAATATGATGTATGTAATGCGAATGAATTAATAAAAGTAAGCAAACGAATGTGTGAAGTTATCTAAGTTCAAGAAGATTAAAAGCGCTAAGCCAGGATAATTCACAGGTTTGGATCCAAGAATGTATGATGCAGGAAATCAGGAATGATTACGAACCATTTTAAACATGAATCTCTAATGCATAACTAATCAATTCTCATTGTAAAAGTTATCTATGCTTAAATTACAGAGTTTCAAATCTCTTTGCAAACCCTAACAACCTAAGCATGCAGTAATGATCAGGTTCAATTGTTTACAAAACTCCTAAGCCAAATCTCTTTGTACTAAGTTGTTTTGCTCATCAAATACTAGTTCATGTTATGAATAATGCTCTCACATATATTTAACAACCTATGATTTTCGGATTCCTAGATGATGTGTCTCAGAAATTCGATTATAAAGCAAGCAGAGATGAAAAACTATGAGATATTCCTAACAGATAGCGATTCTACACTCTTTTCATCAACCTTTGAAAAACTCTAACTTAACTAGCAGATTACTCAGACATGATTATGAGATCACAAAGCATAACTGAATAAAATTGCATTAAGAGAAAGAGTAAGAAACAAAGGGGGTTCGAAATCTTCTCAAAAGAGTACAGGATTTGTCTCCCCAAAAAGCTCTGAATAAATCTCTCTCTAGCTCTCTGAATTCTTAAAAACTTAGATAATAGCCAACAATGGCTGAAAAACCTAATAAATAGAAGCTAAACACGACCTGGGGCCTTCATGTAAATAAAGGAAACTTCTGGGTAAATTCTGTAATTCTTCTTGATACTTTTAATAAAACGCCACGCTCCTTCCTTAGTGGGTGACGAGCGTCACTAAAGGGGTGACGATCGTAACCATATGCGATACTTTTCTGCTTCGAGCTTGGTACTTCGTGGCTTCCACTCAGAATGCTCCAAAAGGTTCCAAAATCTCCAATTATGCTCCAGACATGCTATAACCTGCAAAGACTCTTCTAGGACTCTAAAAATACCAAAAAGACTCAATAAAAAGGACTTATATCATGGTTAAAAACCATAAAAACCATGATATATCAACTCCCCCAGACTTAGCTTTTGCTTGCCCTCAAGCAAACATTAGACAAAGAATAAGGTCGAGGTTTGAAAACAAGAAACAGTCAGTCAGTCATCAGAAACACCACACTAGTTAAAGCTTTCGAATCCACATACCACAGAGTCAACACAAGATCAAATTTCAGTCTAATTATCACAAGCTTAGCAAATCTCTCAAGTCCAGTCCAAATCCCTTCAAGAAATCCGAAATTTCTACTGTCAACTCCTTATTTTTATCTAAGTGTGAAGTCTCATCAAAGCTATATCATCTTAATCACTTTACAAATTCTTTTCCCTTCCTAACAACTGAACAAATCAATCTCAACACAGCTCTCCTATTTTCTCTTCCCTTAATCTTTTTCCTTAGGATATTTTCGATTTTTCACTTCTTTTTCTCAACTTTTTCAGTCTAAGATATGGTGCTATTCAATACTTGTGTTCCTTGTGAGGAGACATGTTCTTGAGTGAGTTCACTACTGTTGTTCCTTGTGAGGAGACAGGGTCATGAATGCACCATTCTTTGAACTTAAACTTTTAAAAACTACATCTGGGAAGATCAAAGAGAGACTGTATCTTAACTTTATTGTCAGTGCTGAAAGAGAAAATCAAGATCAATAAGAATCAATCACCAAGACAAGAGGTTTAAAGTTCATTAAGGTGGAGCTAACAGCAAATTTTCCAGACTCTCTAAGAACCTAAACCTTCATTGCTAGACTGATCTACCTATGACTTTCAACTTAGTAAGACTTGTAATCAACTATTGTGGCAATGGTTCTTATCAGCAAAAACGTCCTATGGTTAGTTCCAAGAAAAACTGACAGTTTCAAAAATTTTGACTCTAGAAAAACAGGTTTTTGACTCAACTTTAAGACTCTATAAACATGACACAAAGCACACAACGTCAGTAACCACCTCCCCCAGACTTAAACAACACTGTCCCCAGTGTTATTAAGCCAAGAGTTGGTCAGAAAAATGAATGAGAAGTCGAAAAACCAAGTCAGAAAAGTGTTACCTCGCGTGGGTTCTGGTGACGAGCGTCACCACGACCTGTATTGCCCAAATCTTATGTTAGATGTTAATTAACGAAGTGTTTGCATGTGTACTCGAAAGTTAGACTTTTTGAGCAGTCAAACACATAATTAACAACATCCAAACATAGCAATAGTAACCTGGTTCAACAATCTCACAAAACATCATCAAAGAAACTGACAACTGACTCAAAGGAAACATAAAAATGACTCAAGAGAAGGAAAAATAAAAGGGAAAAAGGAAACAAGTAACCAGATAGTGAAACCTCAATCCTCATCCTCACAGGGCTCAGTAGTGTAGTGGGGGCGGACACAACCACAGTTGCTAAGTGTAGCAACAGCATCCCAGAGTCCCTCAAAGCTATCAATGACATACTCCTGAGAAGCAGCCATGTCCATGGGTGTCTGTGGTCGTGGAGGATGCCTGAAGGCAGCAGAAGAGCCACTCTGACGCGTAGAAGGTCCAGCATCAGTAGCAGCAGCAGTAGAGGCAGAGGGACCAGCTGTAGCAGCTCTAGCAGGGCGCAGAGTCAAGGGGCGCAGAAGAGTCTGTGCTGGCATGAAGAATAGCTGGCGTGGGTCTGTCTGGATAGTAGTGAGGGCTCTCTGTGGCAACTTAATGCCAACATACTCTCCAAAAATAGTAGTGAAAGTCCAGAGAACTCCAGTCTTCATCCAAGTGACATGGGGCAGATACTGCTCATCCATAAGCGATCTATCACTGCGCAGACTGCAAGGGGTAACATCGATCTGGAAATGATGGAAGATCGGTGTCAACAAGCTGCCCACACTCTCAGTCTTCTCCCCTGGACTGGTAAATGGCTTGGTCTTCAAAGAGACCAAATGCTCAGCGAAAACAGCACCTAAGTTGGCGCGAACCATACTATCAACTGGTATCGAATCATCTAGCATCTCATAAAGTCCGTAGTAGAGGAGAATCAGCTCGCTAACTCGAGTCTTGCTGGGCGCAGACTTGCACAGAATAGTATGACCAAAGAGGCGCAGAAGGTACCTCAAAACCGGATGTCTAACCTCTGTCTGCACGCTGGTCTTGCTATCATAGACTCTATTCTCGAACTTGGACCAGAATGTCCTCATATGGGTCCACTGAGAGGGAAGGAGAACGCCTGTGGGATGGTCAGAGAAGCCATAAATCCCACAAAGCTCCATCAGACTGATCCGGTATCGAATCCCTCGGATCAGAAATGTCATAGTGCCTTCCTGAGCACGCTTCGCCAGCTCATTCGCGTAGTAGACGCGAACTGTAGAGAGAAACTGGCGGACCAAATCTGGGTACAGATCGTACTGCTGGAATGGCATAGTCCCCATGCCAATGCGCTCCAGAATCTCATAAACCTCCTCAAAGATCCCCATCTTCTGCAGAACAGCAGGATCCGCGAGTCGAGTGGGGATAATCTTAACTCCCAACCACGCATTGTAGAACAGCGTGTCATACTCATCCCACTCCTCCTGAATATCACGGAATACACAGGTATCCCGAGCCACTTCTTGCTTCGGAGTCCCTGCCCAAGCCACTCCGGAGGCTATTTTCCGATCCTCTCGTTTGGGCCATGGGGGCCTGCAAACCGGGTGCTGACTGAAGGAATCTGTAGACCCTGTTGCAGTGCTGGAAGACGAGCTTTGTCTTGGTCGTTTCTCCTGACGAGGCATCTGAAAATTGAACACCAAAATCGACCAAAACCATCTAAAAAATTAGCAAATTTTTCAAAATTCGAAAAATCAACCAAACAGGATGAAATAGCTGATGGCGATCAACTACTGTACTACCAGGAACACAATTCAAGCATCAGTTCAACCTAAATCACCCAAAATTTCCAGAGTTTTGCAACTTTCATCATGAACTCGAAAATTCAAAATAGTGCAATCAACCGATAAAAGCTCACAAAGATGGTTCCATTCCTCTAATACAACCTAACTAACCTTGATTCAACAGTTAAATCAAGCCAATCAAGTCAAAAATCGGATTTTACCAAACCTATGGCGGACTGAAAATTGGGGATTCCGAAAACATACCTTGCAGATCGTTAAAACTGAGTTGATATTCAGAAAGAGGTGTAAAATCCACACGGATTAGACTCTTAAATCACTCAATTTGGTTTAGAAAATCAAAAGTAATGAAATTCTTATTTTTCTAACTATTCAGTTTTGAAAAACAGGTATGGCTCGAGGAAGAAGAAGAGAAAAGCTTAAGTCCCGTGTTCGATTCTGATGGGTGACGAGCGTCACCATAAGGGTGACGATCGTCACCGTTTTTTTTTTTTTAACTGAATAAAATTCTAACTAATAATCCTAAGCACGAAAATAAATACTAAGTAATATATCTACAACTTACCAGTGGGTTGTCTCCCACTAAGCGCTCTTTTAAAGTCATTAGCTTGACTTTGGTTGGCTGTTTAGACAGCTGGTGCCTGATTCAGAGACACAATATGTCCCGCTAGAATCTCTGCTTGTGCCCAGTAATGCTTCACCCTTTTTCCATTGACAGTGAACTCCTCTCCTTTAGAGTTTATCAGGACAATTGCACCATGTGGGCGAGCTTCTTTGACAGTGAAAGGACCTGACCATCTAGAACGCAGTTTACCAGGAAAAAGCTGTAAACGAGAGTTATATAGTAGTACCTGGTCATTGGGCTCGAAAAGCCTGGAGATGATCTTCTTATCATGATATGCCTTTGTCCTCTCCTTGTATAACTTGGAGTTTTCATAGGCTAGATATCTGATCTCATCCAGTTCATTGAGCTGAATCAAGCGCCTTTCTGCAGCAGGTTTCAGATCGAAATTCAGCTTCTTGATTGCCCATTCTGCTCTGAACTCCAGCTCTACTGGTAGATGGCACGTCTTGCCATAGAGAAGGTGGAATGGAGTAGTCCCAAGTGGCGTTTTGTAGGCAGTCCTGTAGGCCCATAATGCATCATCCAGCTTTGCAGACCAATCCTTCCTTGTCTTCCCAACTGTCTTCTCCAGAATTTGCTTTATCTGTCTGTTGGAAACCTCAACTTGTCCACTTGTTTTTGGGGTGATAGGGCGTGGCCACTCTGTGCTGTACACCATACTTCTTCAACAGCTTGTCAAAAACCTTGTTGACAAAGTGAGAACCCCCATCACTTATGACAATCCGTGGGACACCAAATCTGGGAAAGATAATGGTCTTAAACAGCTTCAAAACCACTGCAGCATCATTAGTAGGAGTAGCCAACGCCTCTACCCACTTAGATACATAATCAACAGCAACCAGAATGTATCTATTCCCATAAGATGAGGGAAAACGTCCCATGAAGTCAATACCCCAACAATCGAAAACTTCAACTTCCAGAATGAAGTTCTGTGGCATCTCATGTCTCCTGCTGATTTTTCCTCTTCTCTGACAAGTATCACAGCTTTTGATGAAGGCTTGGGCGTCCCTGAACATGGTAGGCCACCAAAATCCAGCCTGCAAAACCTTAGAGACAGTCTTAAATGTAGCAAAGTGTCCAGCATAGTCTGATCCATGACAGTGAAAGAGCACGTCCTGAACTTCTTCTTCTGCTAAACATCTTCTGTAAATACCATCAGCACAATGCTTGTAGAGGTATGGCTCATCCCAATAGAATCTCCTAAGTTCTCTCAAGAATTTCTTCTTAGCATAGCCTTTAAAATCATGTGGTTCATCCTCTACAGCAAGATAATTGGCAATATCAGCATACCAGGGTCTCTTTGGATCATATAAAGCATAAACAGGCTCTTCAAAAGCTTTCCCCAAACTTCCACAAATCGCAGATAAGTGTGGAGATCGGTGACGAGCGTCACCAATGTTGGTGACGAGCGTCACTTCGCTCGTATACTTTTGTCGCGAATGGTCTTGGTTGGTGACGAGCGTCACCCTCCTGGTGTCGCTCGTCACTCCCCTGCAGTTGCGTGAAAACTGCAGGTTTTCAACACTTTCCTCCTGTTCTCTGGTTTCTACTAAGTAAACATTCTCTTCAGGCAAGAAATCATTGATGGGGACACTGTCTTCGACCTGAATCCGGGATAAATGGTCAGCAACTCCATTCTCCACCCTTTTCTTGTCCTTCACTTCAATATCAAATTCCTGAAGAAGCAGGATCCATCTTAACAGCCTTGGTTTTGCCTCCTTCTTCTGCATTAGGTACTTCAGTGCTGAATGGTCAGTATGAACCACGACCTTGGAGCCAACAAGATACTGCCTGAACTTCTCAAAAGCAAACACAACAGCTAACAATTCCTTCTCAGTTGTTGCATAATTCTTCTGAGCCATCCAAAGTCTTACTTGCATAGTAGATGGCGTGGAGTTTCTTGTCTTTCCTCTGTCCCAGCACTGCTCCAACTGCAAAATCGCTGGCATCACACATTACCTCAAAAGGTAAGTCCCAATCAGGAGGCTGCACAACAGGGGCTGTGACCAAAGCCTGTTTGATCTGTTCAAAAGCGGATTTGCACTCTTCTGTGAACTCAAACTTCACATCCTTGCAGAGGAGAGCAGTAAGTGGGCGTGCTATCTTGCTAAAATCCTTGATGAACCTTCTGTAGAAGCCTGCATGTCCCAGAAAACTCCTCACTGCTTTGACGGAATCAGGTGCTTGCAGACTCGTCATCACCTCAATTTTCGCCCTATCCACCTCTATACCGTCTCCAGAGACTCTGTGGCCAAGTACAATACCATCCTGCACCATAAAATGACACTTCTCCCAGTTTAAAACCAAGTGTTTCTCTTCACATCTCTGCAGAACTGCACACAGATTATCCAAACAGCTCTTGAAAGAAGATCCATAAACAGAGAAGTCATCCATGAACACCTCCATAAACTTCTCTATCATGTCTGTGAAAATCGACATCATGTATCTCTGGAAGGTTGCAGGAGCATTACACAGACCGAAAGGCATTCTGCGATATGCAAAAGTGCCATAGGGACAGGTAAAAGTGGTCTTCTCCTGATCATCTGGATGGATGGGGATCTGAAAGAAGCCTGAATACCCATCAAGGAAGCAGTAATATTTGTGATTCGCCTGCCTCTCTAGCATCTGATCGATGAAAGGTAGAGGAAAATGATCCTTCCTTGTTGCTGCATTCAGTTTCCTGTAGTCTATACACATCCTGTGTCCTGTCACAGTCCTGGTTGGAATCAGCTCATCCTTGTCATTCTTTACCACGGTGACACCTCCTTTCTTAGGCACCACGTGCACTAGACTCACCCAAGCACTGTCTGAAATAGGATAGATAATACCAGCCTGCAACAACTTCATGATCTCTTTCTTGACTACATCCTGCAAATTCGGATTTAGCCTCCTCTGGTGCTCAACTGATGATTTCGACTCATCCTCCAAGTGTATTCTATGCATGCACAAGTCTGGAGAGATACCTGAAATGTCATCAAGAGAAAAGCCAAGAGCTTTGCGAAATTTTCGCAGCTTACTTAGCAGTAGGGTGAGCTCTGCATTGTTCAATGAAGCATTAACAATAACAGGATAGGTGGAGTTTTCTCCTAGAAATGCGTACCTTAGCCCTACAGGGAGCTGTTTAAGCTCAACTTTTGGTGCTTTTGCTGCTGACCAGTCACCCATTATGGCGGCTTTTGCAGATGTGGAGACAAGTTCATCCTGTGCAACCAGTTGCATAACTTGTGCAGTAGCATCCATCATCTTTGTGTAGCCTGTTGCACCAGCATCTAAATGCTCATACTCAGCTGTAGAAGTGGTCAACGCCCTTTCCAAGGGATCCTCTGAACTCATCTCATGGAAGATCTGATCAGCAATGTTTGTGAGAACATCAACATAAAAAGTCTGTCCATCTATGGTTGGCCTCTTCATCAGCTTATCCATTTCGAATTTCATCACTAAATCGCCAACATTCAGCTCTATTCTACCCTTCCTGACGTCAATAATAGCTCATGCAGTGGCTAAGAAGGGTCTGCCAAGAATCAAGGGGTCTTTAGGCTCTTCTCCATACTCTAGAACCACAAAATCAGTAGGGATCATACAATCTCCTACTTTGATAGGAACATCCTCTATCACCCCTTCAGGAACTCTAACTGATCTATCAGCTAGGACAAGATATATTCTTGTAGCTTTAAAATCGGTCATCCCCAAACTCTTGGCAACAGAATGAGGCATGAGGTTCACACTAGACCCAAGATCACACAATGACCTCTCAAACTTCTCATTGAAGATGGTGCAGTCTAAAACAAAGCTTCATGGGTCTGAAAGCTTCTCTGGAACTCTGTTCTGAATCACTGCACTGACCTGCTCGTTGATCATCATAGCCCCAACCTCAAGACTCAAGTTATTGGTCACCATTCTCTTCACATACCTCCTAATAACAGGAGTTATCCTTACAGCATCAATCAATGGGATCTCTATTACCAACTTGTCCATGATAGCCTTGCATCTTGCATCCTCAAGCTCCTGCTTAGACTTCTTAGGATGCTTAGGATAGGGTATCTTGGGTTTATACACGGTCTCCTTAGCATTATCTGAAGTCTTAGGCAAAACTGCAACATGTGGTGTCTGGTGACGAGCGTCACTGGGTTGGTGACGAGCGTCACTCACTTTAGACGAGTCGGGGTCGAGTACAGGATATGGGTGACGAGCGTCACCCCCTTGGTGATGGTCGTCACTAATTTGTGAAGAATCAGGGTCGGGGTTGTCCTCAATGGGTGACGAGCGACACCCATTATTGGTGACGAGCGTCACCAATGGTTCTGCAGTAAAATTTTCTTCATCTTCATACTCTTCCATACCTACGAAATTTCTTGAGGTTAAATCCTTCTGCAACACTGGTTGCAGGTTCCTTCCACTCCTCAATGTGATGGCATTCACGTGGTGTTTGGGATTAGCATCAGTTCTTCCTGGAAGGAATCCTTCTTGCTTCTGAACAGCTCCTGCAGTTTGAGCAACTTGAACATCAAGCTTCTTCATATGAGAGTTCAGACTCTCAATTTTTCCATTCAAGTCCTGATAGAGCGAATCTATCTTGCCATTGAAGTTCACAGTAAGCTTTTGTTCTCCTTCCAAGATCTGTTCGAACATTGCTTCCATTTTGTTCTCTTGTGGAGGTGCTGGTTGATAGGAAGTAGAACCATAGTTTCTGTAATTTCCACTGTTCTGGAATGGCTTCTGATACTCTGTCTTCTGGAAAGGGGGTCTAGGAGTGAAACCAGGCGTGTTCTGTCCTCCTGTAGGGGCGTTTTTCTGATTGTTATTGCTGTATCCTCTGTTCCACTGCTGATTCCCATACCTTTGTCCCTGAAATCCGCCAGAATTGATGAAATTTACATCCTCCTGCTCAACTTCCTCTGGAGCTTCGAAAGTCTCTACTTCTGCAGCAAAGTGAACTGACTTCTTCCCTACCAAAAGGCTGTGCATATCATCCAACTTAGCCTTAACTTCAGCAATCTGATTTCCATCAGCTACACCAGCTTGTTTCATTCTCTGAAAGTCTGCATTTTTAGTGCTGTTGCTGCAGACCAAGTTCTCAATCAGTCTCACCGCCTCCTCTGGTCTGTTGGTGTTGAAGTTCCCTGCACTTGCTGCATCCAGCGCCATCTGATATTTCCAGTCAATGCCTCTGAAAAAGATCCCAAGTAATTGCACCTGACTGAAACCATGATGAGGGCAGTCCCTTTGATAAGACTTGAACCTGATCCAAGAAGCCTTGAAAGCTTCAGTAGGGCCTTGTGTAAATGATGCAATTTTCGTCCTCATGTCTTCTGATCTGGCATCATCATAGAAATTGTTCAGAAATGCATTCTTGGTGTCCTCCCAAGTAGTTAATGAAGCAGGTTCAATTGTTTACAAAACTCCTAAGCCAAATCTCTTTGTACTAAGTTGTTTTGCTCATCAAATACTAGTTCAGGTTATGAATAATGCTCTCACATATATTTAACAACCTATGATTTTCGGATTCCTAGATGATGTGTCTCAGAAATTCGATTTTAAAGCAAGCAGAGATGAAAAACCATGAGATATTCCTAACAGATAGCGATTCTACACTCTTTTCATCAACCTTTGAAAAACCCTAACTTAACTAGCAGATTACTCAGACATGATTATGAGATCACAAAGCATAACTGAATAAAATTGCATTAAGAGAAAGAGTAAGAAACAAAGGGGGTTCAAAATCTTCTCAAAAGAGTACAGGATTTGTCTCCCCAAAAAGCTCTGAATAAATCTCTCTCTAGCTCTCTGAATTCTTAAAAACTTAGATAATAGCCAACAATGGCTGAAAAACCTAATAAATAGAAGCTAAACACGACCAGGGGCCTTCATGTCAATAAAGGAAACTTCTGGGTAAATTCTGCAATTCTTCTTGATACTTTTAATAAAACGCCACGCTCCTTCCTTAGTGGGTGACGAGCGTCACTAAAGGGGTGACGATCATCACCATATGCGATACTTTTCTGCTTCGAGCTTGGTACTTCGTGGCTTCCACTCAGAATGCTCAAAAAGGTTCCAAAATCTCCAATTATGCTCCAGACATGCTATAACCTGTAAAGACTCTTCTAAGACTCTAAAAATACCAAAAAGACTCAATAAAAAGGACTTATATCATGGTTAAAAACCATAAAAACCATAATATATCAGAGCATCTTGACAACTTTGAGCAAGTTTGTGGGATGATAAAGATCAATGGCATCTCGGAAAACAGCTTCAAACTAAGGCTTTTCCCTTTCTCTCTTTGGGTTAAAGCAAGACATTGGGAGAAGACATTACCTCAGGGGACCATCACTTCATGGGCTGATTGCAATAAATCCTTTCTGTCAACGTTTTTCTCATGCATAAGAACAGCAAGTCTAAGAAGTGAGATCAGCGGCTTCACACAAAGGCAGAATGAGACCTTTAATGAAGCTATGGAGCGGTTCAAAGACTACACAATAGCTTGCCCTCATCATGGCTTCAGTGAAGACACTCTCTTGAGCACAATCTATAGAGGAGCACTCCCAAAGATTCGCATGTTGATTGATACAGCAAGGGAAACTTTCTTGGGCAAATTGTAGAAGAGGAAATGGAACTCATTGAGAATCTAACTTTCAGTGATGGGAACTATGCTGAAGATTATGACAGAGCACCAAGAGACAAGCAAGCACAAACCAGAAGTTTGTTGACATGAACAATAGGCTCGACTCTTCTCTTACTGAGGTGTCTACTGAGATAACCAACCTGAACAACAAGATCAAACAGTTAGTGAAAGGCAAAGCTAGTTCAAGCGGTCAAGGCAGCATACCCGGGAAGTGTGAGCAAAACCCCAAGGAGTATACAAACGCTATTACTTTGAGAAGTGGGAAAGAGCTTCCTCCGAGAGCTGCACCAAAAGACAATGAGGACATTGTGGTTCAAGAGGGGGAGGGTAAGCTTTCAAATGATGAAGAGATCACATTTGACAATGTGTGGATTGAAAGGCCAAGGAAAGGCAAAGAAGCAGTTGTAGAGAAGAAAGTGGAGGAGGTTAGCAAAGAGAGAGATGCATTTGTACCTCCACCCTATAAACCGAAGCTTCCTTTCCCTGGACGCTTCAAGAAACAGCTGCTTGAGAAGCATATGGCAGTATTTGAGAAGCATTTAAAAGATGTTGAGATCAAGCTGCCTTTAGTTTATTGTTGGGCCATGATTCCTAAATGTGCCAAGTTCTTCAAGGATACTCTTACTAAGAAGAGCAAAGTGCGTGAAGAGGTTTTGGTGCTTAGTGAAGAGTGCAGTGCCATCATTCACAAGGAAATAGTGCCGAAGAAGCTTGGAGATCCAGGATCATTCACCATCCCTTGTGCTCTTGGTCCTTTGACGTTTGGAAGCTGCTTATGTGATCTTGGTGCAAGCATTAATCTCATGCCCCATTCCATTGCCAAGAAGCTAGGTTTCACCAACTTTAAGGAGTGTAGGATCTCTCTTGTGCTGGCTGACAGAAGTGTAAGACTTCCTGTGGGTATTCTTGAAGACTTGCCCGAGAGGATCAGTGGAGTTAACGTGCCAACCGACTTTGTTGTTCTAGAGATGGATGAAGAGCCAAAGGATACTCTAATCCTTGGAATACTGTTTCTTGCAACCGCTGGAGCCATCATCGACGTGAAGAATGGCAAGATCTCTCTACAATTGTGCAAAGACATCAAGCTAGATTTTGATATCAATGAAGTCTTGAAGAAGCCAACCATTGGTGGAAAAGCTACATTGAGACCTTGGATGAGTTAGCCGATGAGTTGCTTGAAGAGTTGACACAAGAGGATCACCTACAGCTAGCTTTGACAAAGGAGTGTAGGGAGTTTAGTTTCCTGAATGAACAGACCCAGGAGTATGTTCACATCCTTGATTCTCGCAAGGTTGTGAAGGAAGATGAAGGCAGATGCCTAGAGATTGACCAGGAAATAGAGGACTTCACTCGATCCAGGGCAAGAATCGACAAGAAGATCGAGGAGGCTGGTCGATCCGGTCAAGCAATCGATGAGAAGATCGAGAGAGGCAACTCGATCAGTTCAGAGAACGACTCAATGAATCGATCCACTGCTCGATCCATATCAAATCGAGCAAGAGATCGATGTGAGTGTAATCGATCCGGACCAGACCGAGGGGAAGATCGACTGGTTGACTCGATCTCAAAGGGGACAACGGTTCAAGATGGCAGCCTGAAAGCTCATGACACGGGTTCAAAAGAGGCTAATGAGGATGGCAACATCAACACAAGACACGAGTAGGACTAGAGCGAGCTGCTAGCCCCAAAGGTGGACCTAAAAGAGCTCCCAAAAGGGTTAAGGTATGCTTTCTTAGGACCCAATGACACTTATCCTGTCATTGTGAATGAAAATCTGAGTGATGATGAGTTAAACTCACTCCTTAAGGAGTTGAGAAAGTATAGGAAGGCCATTGGGTACTCTCTAAGTGACATCAAGGGCCTTCACCAATGCTTTGTACTCAGTGGATTCACTTAGAGAATGAAAACACTTCTTCTATTGAACACCAAAGACGTCTGAACCAAAACTTGAAAGAAGTAGCTAAGAAAGAGATCTTAAAAATTTTAGAGGCTGGCGTGATATACCCTATCAGTGATAGCACATGGGTCTCTCTGGTCCATGTGGTACCAAAGAAAGGGGGGTATCACGGTCATTAAAAATGAAAAAGATGAGTTGATTCCTACAAGAACCATAACTGGACATCGAATGTGTATAGATTATAGGAAGCTTAATTCAGCTACTAGAAAAGATCATTTTCCTCTTCCCTTTATTGACCAAATGTTAGATAGGCTTGCTAATCATCCATACTATTGTTTCCTAGATGTATATAGCGGTTTCTTTTAAATTCCCATTCATCCTAATGACCAAGAGAAGACAACTTTCACATGCCCTTATGGTACCTTCGCATATCGAAGGATGCCTTTTGGGTTATGTAATGCACCAGCAACCTTTCAAAGGTGCATGATGTCTATCTTCTCTGATCTTATAGATAAAATAGTGGAAGTTTTTATGGATGATTTTTCTGTGTATAGTGCGTCCTTTTCTTCTTGTTTGTCAAATCTTTGCAAGGTACTCAAGAGATGTGACGAGACAAACTTGGTGCTGAACTGGGAGAAGTGTTACTTCATGGTGAAGGAAGGGATTGTACTCGGTCACAAGATTTCTGAGCAAGGGATAGAGGTTGATAAAGCAAAGATTGAGGTCATGATGAGAATGGTGTTGCTGATCACCTTTCAAGAATGAGAGTGAATGAAGTCTTACCCTTAGATGATTCACTTCCAGAGGAGCAGGTCATGATGGTCAACACGGTGGTGTGCACACAGCTAGAAGATCAGTTTGAGGAAGTTTTGAGTTTCAACGAAGAGAACCTGCCTTGGTATGCGGATATAGTCAACTTCTTGGCTTGTGGAGAGGAGCCTCCTCACCTAGACTACTACCACATGAAGAAGTTCATGAGAGACATCTCTCCTTACTTTTGGGACGAGCCTTATCTGTACAAGAAGGGAGTAGATAGCCTTTACAGAAGATGTCTTTCAAGAGAGGAAGCAAAAGACATTCTCCATCATTGTCATGGTTTGTCTTATGGTGGGCATTTTGCTTCTTTCAAGACGGCTACAAAGGTCTTACAAGCCGGGTTTTGGTGGCCAACACTCTTCAAGGATGCTCATGAGTTTGTTAAGTCTTGTGAAGCATGTCAGAGAGAAGGGAACATCATAAAGAGGAATGAGATGCTACAAGTTCCCATCTTTGAAGTAGAAGTTTTTGACGCTTGGGGGATTGACTTATGGGTCCATTCCCATCTTCTTACGGCAACAAATACATCTTGGTGGCTGTTGATTACGTGTCTAAGTGGGTTGAGGCTATAGCTTCCCTAACTAATGATGCAAGAGTGGTGATCAAGCTATTCAAGTTTATCATCTTTCCAAGTTTGGGGTTCTAAAGGTAATGATCAGTGATGGGGGCAGCCACTTCATCAACAAAGTCTTTGAAAGTCTTCTGAAAAAGTATGGGGTTAAGAACAAGGTGGCTACACCTTACCAGCCTCAAACGCGTGGCCAAGTGGAAGTTTCAAACAGGCAAATCAAGGCCATACTGGAGAGAACCGCTGGAGTTACTAGAAAGGATTGGGCAAGCAAGCTTGATGAAGCTTCATGGGCTTATAGAACCGTTTTCAAGACTCCCATTGGCACCCTTCCTTTCAACCTCCTTTATGGAAAGTCTTGCCACCTCCCTGTTGAGTTAGAGCACAAGGCTCTGTGGGCAGTGAAGCAACTGAACTTCAACCTCAAGACGACAGAGGAGAGACGGCTGGTGCAACTCCATGTACTTGATGAGCTAAGGATATATGCTTATGAGAGTGCTAAGATTTACAAGGAGAGGACCAAGGCGGTTCATGACAAGAAGCTGGTTCATAAGGAGCTAAAGGAAGGCAGTCTGGTCCTACTCTACAACTCAAGGCTGAAGTTGTTCCTTGGAAAGCACAAGTCTACGTGGAGTGGACCGTTTGAGGTCAAAGAAGTAGTACCTTATGGAGAGGTTACATTGGTTGGCAAGAATGGGGGGAGCTTCACGGTTAATGGGCTCCAACAGTCACCAAGAATGAGCTGTGCTTTCTCTTCCAAGGCATTAAGAAGATTTTATACAGCCAAGACGAGAATGATGTGCCGATGAAGGATGAGGTTGGCAATGATGTCAACTATGGTTGCATCTTGGCCTCTTTTTTGGTCAAGTATAAGGCATGGGCTTTGAGATGCAAGGCGAGCTCAGCACTCATTGGAGGCTTCCTTACACCGCTCTTCATACAAGCCGGAGTCCCTATCCAAGAGTTTGAGCCTTGCGCGGAGAGAGCACACATGGATGAGGCTTACATGAGAAACACAGATTCCTTAGGTCCCACGCCAGCTCCAGGCTTCTATGCCTACTTGTTCTACGGCGAAAACAACACGAAGAGAGTGTGCATCCTGCCTAACATGGATGAGACGCACCTAGAATGTTGTGACACCATCGAGTTCGTCCTGAATGAAGAGGAATGTTTTGCACCTCTTGGAGCCACAGCCACGCCGCCTCAAGTTGCTCGTGAGTCTTCAGTGTCACCTACATCAGACGCCGAGATGCCAGCCAGCTTTGACCTCCCTAAGCTCGATTTTGAGCCAAGGACCAAAACCGAGAAGTTCCTTGCATCCGTGGTGGAGATTCAGCGGAAGGTGAATAAGTGGCAGAGCAAGATAAATAAAAAGCTTGCCAAGAAGATCAAGGTGCTCCCAAGAAACTCATCTGGTGCATCTTCAAGTGAAGAGGTCGAGCAGCCTGAGAAGAGAAGAAGATCAACTGGTGGGATTGTGATCCGTGAGCCTCAAGGAAGCAACATCCAAGCTGCACGCCACTCTGTACACGAAGGGACAAGCAAGGAGAAAGGCAAAGCGGTCACTCACGAGACTCCTAGAAAGAGCAGGAAGTCTGGAGCATCTTCAAGCTCCAGTCATGCCTAGCTCCGAGGTACCAACAACCAAACCCTTGTATATACCATGCATTTTTCATATTTTTGCTTTGTGTTTTGAGCTCCTCTTGAATTTGTTTGCCACCGAGACGGTGTCATTCAAGTTTGGGGGAGTGTGTGTGTGCTTTGACATGTTTTCTTTGATCTTATTTTGTGTTATCATCCCTTGAGTCATCATGCATAGAAAAGAACAAAAAAATGATAAAAATTTTCAAAATTTTCAAAAAAATTCATGTAGCTTGCATTTGCATTGTTAAAAATTGTAGGATTGAGTCTAGAATTTTTAAAATCATTTAGAGCATTTGCATTTACATAGGGAGCAATGATACAAATTTTTCCTTGTAAAGTGCTTTAAACTCATGAATTAGTTCAAGGCCCTAGTTAGTAGTCCTTTGATGCATTGTTCACACTTTGAAAGTAAGCTCTAACCATATTTGGATCATTTGTTTTGATTTTCGTGGCTTAAGTTGAAAATTCATGAATTGAATCCTTTCCTATCAAGTGAGAACCTTAATTTGAATCTTTTTAATTGTCATACTTATGCATTTGAAAAAGGATATATGGATCACACATACATATTCAGGCTTTCTTACTCCCATTCACCACTCTCTTGTAAGCCTGAGTAGACTTCCCACCTTGACCCTTACCCTCCTTTGAAGCCAATTTTCTTGTGTGGCATCTTTGTGAGGCCTTATTTTCGGTTTGAAGTTGGCATAAAGTGTTAGGTTTAGGCGCATTGATTAGGCTTTCATATTGTTGCTAGCTTTGCATTTTGAAGCTAGTTTTAGGCATAGGATAGGGCGGGGATTCATGGGATTTGTTTGCTTTGGTTTCGGTTTGAAAAGATTTTGTGTTTGGGGTTTGAACAAAAGGGAAATGAATGGTTTTAAGTGGTAGGCCTTGTGTTTAAAAATGATTGCTCTTGCCTAAAAGAAAGGTAGCTCTCAAAGAACAGAAAAAGAAAAAAATCAGAAAAGAAAAGAGCCAAAAGGCCAAGTTTAAAAAGAAAAAAAATAAGAGAAGAGAGCTACCAAAAGTTTTTAAAAGAGCCAAGTATGTTTATAGCCTTACCACTAGCCAAAAGAGTTTTAAAATGATGTTTTTATTTGGGTTTTTGCTAGGCGAATTGCCTTGTTGATGAGGGTAGTCTTTAGGAGGGTGAGTGAGCTTAAAAAGAAAAAAAAAACGAGAGGGGTTTAGGATCATTGTTAGTGTATATGGGTAGATGAGAGTCTAGTCATGTATGCATCAATTGTCTTTACCTTTAGCATTATGCATAAGTTCAACCTTCATTGAGAGAACCCATTGCTTGAATTACCCATTTAAATGAGATCATTTTTGTCTCATAACCTTGTCCCTAAGCCAAATGGATTCAGTTTTAAAGTGCATAAGTGTGATTCACGGTTTTGAGCTTAATGAATGTTAAAGGTTAGGATTCTGGGATTGTTTGGGATATGAAAGTCATGATTTGAGATTCAACATGTGAGGAATATGGCTAAGTTCTTTGGAGTATGAGTTTGTGCATTGGAGTATACTAGGAATTGCATGTTTTGCCTTGTTTTGAGTCTATTTTTTGGTCTTTTTGGAGCTAATTGTATACTCATATATTTAGCATATTTAGCATACATTTAGTGTAGTTTTCATGCATTCATCTTGCATAATAGGCTAAGTTGCACTATTTTTGGTCCTATAGCACTTTTGCATTAGCATTTGCATGTTTCTTGCATACTTGCATCATATTCAGGTTGTTTTAGAGACACTGGAGCTGTGGAGAGTTCGTGGACATGCTAAGGATCAAAGAGGAGCTCGTGGACACGTGAAGGAACTCAGCTGGTTTTATGGAACTTGGTTTAAATGCTAGCTTGTCATAGATACACCACCAAAAGTGGGTTTGAAATGTGATTTAGCAAAGGGATTAGTGCCAAGAGATTGGATTAGTCTTTATTAGTGTTCTTTACGTAAGGTTGAGTGTTTAGAATTGCTTGTTTTGATCACCCTAGACATGATCATGAATCACCCTATCACCATTGCCTTGATCTTGAACCATCTTTTAATCTTTCAAGTCTAGCTTTTACTCTGTTTTTGCTCTGTTTTTCTTTGACATTACTGCTCTTTGCTTGCTTTCTTTTGCTCTCTTGTTTGTCATTAGGTTGTTTGAATCAAAACCCTTCCCTATTTGCTGAGCTTAGCATAGTTCTCTTTATCTTAATTGCCATTAGCTTCTTAAGTGGATTGACACCTTAAGTACTACAATGACATGTGCGTTTGAGGATTGATCAAAGGATTGAAAACCCCAACATCAATTGGCGCCGTTGCTTCTTGGGAATGTTTTTAATGTATTTGAGATTGAGTTAATTCTTAGACTAAGCATTTATTTCAGTCTGATTTTTATTTTCATTTGTTTCTCTTATAGGTACAATGTATCACCCTCAAGCTTACTACCAAAGCTTTCAAAGTGGCTTTAACCATGGGTCCCCTTATGAAGCTGCTTATGGTGCTGCTTATGGTCCTGCTTATTGATATGCTCAAATTATCCTTAGAGCTACTCTCTCAAATTAAGAGATCAATATAGTACTTAAGGGTCGAATCCACAAAGACTTAGATTGATGCACAATAGATTCTATGTTCAAATCAAGCTAAGGAAAACTAAATGAATGTAATGCAAGTAATAAAAAGAAAGCAGCAAATCAATTGTGAGGAGGTTTTAAATCAAAGAGAGAAACGCTAGGTCATTGGAAAATTTGAAGGTCAATCCGAATTGCAAATCAAGACAGAATGTTAGGAGTTTATTAAGCACTGTTCTTAAAGAAACAATAATATAAAATCAATCAACTTCCGTTGCAGAGATTATCTATGTCTAAATCCTAGAATTCCAAATTCCTTTGCAAATCCTATCAATTCAAACAAGCATTAAAATCAGGTTCAATTGTTCACAATATCCTAAACCAAATTTCTTTGCAGATAGGAATTTTGCTCATCAAAGACTAGTTCAGGTGATTAACAATACTTCTGCATCTAGTAATCAACCTAAGATCAGATTCTAGGTCGCAAAGCTAGAATAAGCAATAAACATAAATCAAGATGAAGAACTCTAATGATTTTATCCTAACAATTCAATTCAACCTAGCAATTCATCATCCCCTTTGAAAAACCCTAATCCTAACAAGCAAACTACTCAAACATGATCAATGAAACACAAATAATAATTTGAATAGAAAGCATACAAGGAGTTCAAAATCCTCTCTAAAGGAGAATGATTTATATCTCCAAAGAACTCTCTAAAAATCTCTCTGTAAAATAAAGCTTAGGTCTAAACAATGACCATAAAAATCCTTTTATAGACCCAAAACACGATCTGGAGGGGCAAAACTGTAAATATATAAAACTTTTGGGCAAACTTGTAAGTCTTCAGAAATCTTTAAAATCTTGGGCAGGATTTGTGCACTTCTGGTGTCGATCGACACTAAGACCCTAGTGTCGATCGACACAGGATTTGTACGCGCACTGCACAGTTTCTGCCGATATTGTACAATTTGTGCACAACTTGATTTCTTTAGCAACATCTTCTGTTTTGCTCTAGAATGCTCAAATATCTCCAAATAAGACTCTATAAACAGGACTTATATCATGGTCAAAAATCCATGATATATCACTTATCAAAGTAGTTATGGAGACCAGCACCAGCTTTCTGCTCCCTTCCCTCCATACCACGCCCAAGGTAGTCCACTTCCACTTCATGAGGTGAGTGTCACTGAAATGTTGCAGCAAGTCCTTGAACAGCATGCTATTCAAGAAGAGACCAATAGGAAAGGTATGAATGCTATATACAACAAGTCGGCTCACATCACATTGGAGCTAGACACTAAATTGGTAGACATTACAATAAGAGTGGGGCAACTTGAGTTGGAGGAAGCAATAGCTTCTCAACAACAACAGTATTCACTCCTTGGAGAGAGTAAGTCCCTACACCAAGAGTTTGTCATTTCTTACATGACAAGGACACCAACTTCAATAAAGAGGCTGGAGCATCCATTAAGGAGAATGAAGAAATGCTTTATGGGGCTCAAGAAGTTTTCTCCACCACAAGCTCTCCTAAGAAGATCAATGTGGACATTGACACTAAGTGTAGGGGAAGTGCTTTTCACTTGAGTTCAGCTAGTGATGCCAAGGCTAATGAAGAAGACAAAGCCATTGAAGCTGAGGTTGGTGAAGCTGAAGTGGAGGTGAAACAAGGAGCTGAATTGGTTGAGCATGACAAGCTTGTTGGAGTATACTATGCTCTAAAGGAGTTTGCAAAAGAGTCACCTCTCCAAAAACAAGCTGAACCCAAGAAGAAGAAGAAGAGCCTTTAATTAAAGATGAAGCATCACACATTGAGGATGAGCTTGAGTACAAACCTCCCATACCTTATCCTGGTAGATTTCTTACAAAGGCTCAAAAGTTTATGCTCTCAAGGTTCAGAAAAGACATAGATGAGGCTGGTGTCCCCTTGCCTCCACTAGAAACTCTGATGCAAGTGAAGGATTAAGCAAGGTTCATCAAAAACCTTCTTGGGAACATAGAGAAGGTGGATCCAATTTTGAACTCTTTAGTTGGCAAGGAGAAGAAGAGAGAAGAGCCAGCAACCCTCCATAAGCTTGGCAATCCAGGAAAGTTTCTAGTCTCTTGTGAGCTTGGCGAATTGGTTGTGGAAGAAGCCACTTGTGACACAGGTTCAAGTATCAATGTGATGTCTCTTGAATTGGCAAAAGAAGTAGGAGTCACCAAGCTGAGACCATATGATTCCACAATCACTTTTGTGGACTCATCTTCAAGCAATCCTATTGGTCTCATTGAATACTTTTCTTTGTGATTGGAGCATGCAAGATACCAATTGATTTTGTTGTGATGGAAATGGCTCACTCTCAGAAGCCTTATGTACTACTTGGGACTCCATTTCTGAACACAGCAGGCGCTGATATTGACTTCACCAAAGAGAGAGTCACCCTTAAAAAGGTGAATGGTGGAGTCAGCTATGCATTAAAGCCTCCACCTTTAAGCTTTTGTGCAAGCAACCCTAAGGTTGAGAAAGGAGCTGCTAAGAAGCCACCTGATGTAAAGGAAGTGCTGTGTTGATGCAAGGTTGAAGTGCTAAAAGAAGATGAAGACCCTCTTGATCACAATGAATATGATGGTGAAGCCTTTGACGATGCTTGTCTTCTTGACTTGTTTGATGGAGTCAAGGTAAAGCTCTATTATGGACCAAGGGGACCAAGAAAGAGAGTCAGGAAACCCAAGGAGAAGCTCTACTATGGAGCCACTACATTGTTCAAGAAGAAAGAAGAAGGAACTCCAGTTTCACTCCATCTTGCTCCATGATCTCAAGGGTATGAAAAGTCAAGCTTATTGACTCTAAACAAGCACTCTTAGGAGGTATTCCCATGTTATCCTTGTACATATTTTTGCATTTTAAGTTTGTATTTGTGTTTTCCTTTGATCCTAGGAGCAGGTGGAGTTCAAAACAAGTAGATTGTTGAATTAGTGCATGTTCTGGCCAACATCGACTAGGAACATTGAGCAGGAAAAGCTCAATGTAGGCGACATCGATCAAACACACCGCACGATGTGTTCAGCCCGAGAGTCGAGCCACATACATCGGACACTCGCATCTGAGAAACTATGCTCGATGTACCAGCATCGATCAACAGCATCGCACGATGTGAAAAATAGCTAGGACATCGAGCTATCACATCGTGCAATGTAAACAACCAGAGAGGAACCACAAAGTACATCGATCACAGGCATCATACAATGTGAAGGGGAGCAGAAAACCATAACCAAATCAATTATCTACATCGACCATGGCTGTCCGATGTGCACCTCCTTTCTGCCAAAACCTCTTTAAAGGCACCCAACTCCACTTGTTTCTTATGTGACCTTTTGTATTCACTCTTAGTATCCCTTATCACCCTCTTTCAAGCTTCTATTACACAAGAGGCTGTGTAATTTAAGTGTGGGGGAGGGCATTGCATTTGACATTGTGTTTTGTTTTCTTATTTTCCGTTTTGCATACTTGAGTCTTATGCATTCATCTACGTGCACTAAAAATCCATGAAATTTTCAATTTTTTGGAACCAAAAAGATCATTTAGTTGCATCTGCATAACTAAGTTTAAGTCTAGATGCATTTCATATAGCTTTGCATACATTAGCATAGGGAGTAATGTTTGAGTTGTTATCAGTGCCTTGGTTATCTAGTTGTTTGATTGCATTGGGATGAGTTTGAAGTTAAGGCTGCACCTTATCTTGATTTCTTGCATTGATATTTTTATCTTATGCTGATGCTTGCAGTGATATGATTCCAACTCTACCTATTAGAACCCTAATCTTGACATATAATTATCTTGCTTATGTTTTGATAAGTGATTGCATGGCTACCATATACATACTTGGACTTTCTTTCTCCTTCTGCCACTCTTGCTAGTCCAATTAGCTGATCCTCATCTATAGGACAGTTAACCACACCTTAAACCAACCCTCCTTTCAAGCTGAAATACTATCTTGTGTGTGTAAGACCTATTTCTGAATGAACTTAGCAAAAAGTGTTGGGTTCAGCACGACAAGGGCAAGCTCTCATGTAGATATGGATCTTCTCTTTGATTGATAAATAGGCTTAGGATAGTAGATTTAGGTGTGGGAATTGGGTGCTCTTTATTTTCATTTGGAGAAGAGAAGAAGAAAGGGAAAGCAACAAGCTAAGCATGTGTGGAAGCCAAAAGATCTAGGAGCAGAAAACAAAGAAGAGGAGTTCTCAAACAACAAAATCAAAGAGGCCAAAAGAAGCCTAAGGAACTCAAAGAAGAAACAAAATGGAGACTCCTCAAGGAAACAAAGAAAAGATGAAAAAAGAAGATCAAAAAGGCCACATCATGAAGAGAGCAAAGAAGAAAAGCTTCCCTAAGAAATGGCTAAGTGTGGGTGGTGTTTAAAAGGGGTAAAAGCCTTATGAAAAGGGTAGATTAGGATGGGCTTTGATGGGACATAAGGTTGGGATTAGAACAATCTAGGCAATGGGTAGATGGGAGTTTATCCTTGTATGCATAGGTTGAGCTTTACCCTTAGGATTTTGCTAAAGTTCATTCCTTCAAAGAGAGATCCCTTGCTTCTGAAAACCCACATTAAATGAGATAATTTTCATATCTTAGCCTTGTCCTTGAACCAAATGCTTTCACTTGATTCACCTAAGCAAGATCCATTGGTTACTATTAATGAATGTTAAAGAGGTTGTTGATTTGAATGCTTGTGTAGGCTAAGCTAGAATTCATTGTTTGCTATGATAGGTATGGCTAAAGCTTTTGAAGTAGAACAATCTCTATGCATCTTATAAGCTATAACTTGGGCATTGAATCAGTTTTTCCATTGACACCTTTAGTTTTGAGCTTCCACCTCCAAACCTGATTCTCTCATTTGTTCTTGTTTGCTTGAGGACAAGCAAAATGCAAGTGTGGGGGTGCTGATATGTGATGTAGGTTTTTTTGCCTATCCCAATCCACAACCTACACTAGTCAATGTAGTATTGAGTTTATCAATCCATGGGGAGTTGTTGAATATAAAAGAGTTGCAAGCACAAGTCCTTAAGTCAAGCAAGCAGAGAGGTTTTTGTTGCAAAGCAACCACACTAACAACCTAAGATGATCAAACACCAATAGAACTCAAAGAGAACACTTAGTAATGATCATATAAAGCAAGAACAGAGCAAATAAGTAGAGCAAATGGCAGATTCGAAATTCAATCAAAGAGAAGACAAGTTCCTAGATGTGGTTATTGATTTTGGGGAATTCAAAGACTAACTAAGACTGTTTCAAACATCATTGATCAAGCAAACAAGCTAGCATTGCTTGTTCCAAGACATAGAGTTCACAAACAAGCAAGCTAAGTTCATTCTCTTGACAAATAGCCATTTCCTAAACACTTTAACAAGAACTAACTCTTATTAGTGCTAAAACATTCAACAAGCATTAAGAATCAACTCTATTCATATCAAAACACTTCTCAAACAGTCAATCTCTTGAGCTAAGGCCAGTACATCCTCTATTAAACAAGATCAGCATTTCATCAAACACTTGGTGGGCATAAGAGGAAGTCTAAATCCTAGATTCAAGTGATCAAGTTAAATCTAGCTTAAGAACAGAATAATAGAGAGGATCTCATGTTATTAAGCACTAAATAAACTATAATCAATCCTTAGATTTCCCCTTATCTACCACATCTAAGAATCCTAAGCAAACTACTCATTAATAGTCTTGTTTAACACCAGATCACAAGAGGAAAAGATGCTAATCATGATTAAAAGAGAGATTAAGAAAATATTAAAGACATATACAAACTTATATTAAATAAAGCAAGAAATTTGTCTTACAAACTCGAAAAAATCACTGAAGAACAGTAGAATGACAAGACTTGTCGAAAATCCCCAGAAAATGATATTTATACATAAGGAGGAAAGCCCTAAAAGTAATGGCAGAATGGTAAATAAAAGCAGCTTTGGACTGGGATCCTCTCGCTCTACATGTGATCGATAGGGTGATCGATAGGATTTCTATCGGTTTAGAAGGTGATCGATAGGGTGACCGGAATACACATGGTATACTTCTATCGGTCATTTCTTTGACCGATATCCTGATCGATAGCTTCGCTATCGGTCATTCCTTGACCGATAAGGCTTGCAGAAATCGCCTGCCTTGGTCCCTCTTGCTCCATCCAAGCTCACAAGATTCCTGGTTCATTCCCAAAGCTCCTCCTTGCTCCTCATAGCTCCGTAAATACCTAAAAACATCCTTTATGCAAAGAAAATGCAAAACTACATCCTAAATGCAACCTAAGTCTAAAAGGAGAAGAAAATGGGACAAAAGATAAGAAAGACATGGAAAGAGAACAAAAACATGCACTAAATGCAAACCTAAATGATGTAAATGCATGAGATATCAAAACCTCCACACTTGCCTTTTGCTTGTCCTCAAGCAAAGAAGAACAAATGAGAGAGTGAGGTTTAAAGGTGGGCATTCTAATCCAAAAGTGCAAAGGTAAAGAGATGGAATCAATGCTTAATTGCCTAGTTGCGGGATGCAAACAAAATCAGCCATACTTTAAGTAACTTAGTCATACCAATCATGTTTCAAAATGATGTCAAATCTCAACTTAGACAAACGCTCAAATTAACAAACTCTTTAACATTCAACTAAGCTCAAAACCATGAATCATGTTTATGCAAATCAAGTTAAGACGTTTGGTTCAAAGGGTAAGGTTATGAGATTAAAATGATCTCATTCAAGCAAAGGGTGCACAAACATAAGGGATCACTCAATAAATTGATTCTATCTTAGACAAGATGCTAAAGGTAAAAGCACATTTATGCATGCAATTCCAAGCTCTCTTCTACCCTTTTACCCAAAGATGAATCCTAAATACTTCTAAACCCCAAAGTGAGCCCCTCAGTCTACCCTTTACCTAAACTCTACCCTTTACCCTTCTTCGTGGCTGGGAAACTTCCTCTTTTTGCTTGTGTGGTTGCTTCTTTTTGTTGGGACTTGCACTTTTTTGATGCATTGGCGCCATTCTTCACCTTTGGTGGTTTGCTTTGGGTCTGGTTTCTTCTTTGGATGGACCCTTCAAGGCCTTAATGTTGCTGGCGCCACTCTTTCTAAACACTTAGAGCTTTTATCTCCTTTTACTTAACCACAACTTAGTCTTATTTCCCCATACTACCATTTAAAACTTTTCCTCTTCTTTCAAAGCATATAAACATGAGGATCAGACCACTAAACTCTACCCTTTCATCCCCAAAACTCCTAACCTAGAATCAAGCTCAAAATGCAAGCTGATATCTACAAGAGAGCTTATTATTGCCAGCCTTATTCCTAACACTTTTTTCCAAGACAAAATCAAAAATGAAATGCAAAGGCCTCACAACTCTCAAGTTAGTGTTTAAGCTCAAAAGGAGGTTTTGGTTAAGGGAGTGGATAAGCTATTTGGATCAACAAGAGTGGTAAGAAGGGAAAAGATGATCCAAATATGTGTATGGTAGCCATGAGTTCACTTTTCAATGCACAAACATTATAATTAAAAGTTTAAATTAAGGTTCAAGTTGATAGAGTTGATTTTTAAAGAACAAATGCTTTCAGTATGAGATGAGATGATCAAAATTGGCAATCCAAGCATGGTTCAGTCTTAACTTTTAGCTTTATTATGATGCATCAAACAACTAATCACTTAAATCATCTCTAAACTATAAGCACTTTACAAGGAAGATTCATCATTATGCCCTATGCAAATGCAATGCAACCTATATGTAAACACTAGACTCAATCCTATGATAATGAAATGTAACTATATGCTTTCTTTTTGGTTTGCAAAAACATGCAAATTTTTTCAAATTTTTTTTTCCGATATTTTTATTTATTTTCTATGCCTTAGATGAATGCATGATAGGCATGTGACTCAAAATGAAAGAAAATGAAAAACTAAGAAAACCGAACACAAAGTCAAACCCCAAATCTCTCCCCCACACTTAAATTACACAGTCTCTTATGTAATGAAAGTAATGAGAGAGAGAAGCAACAAAATATATTACAAAACTTTAAAAAATGCAGTAGTATAAACAATGATCAGGATGTGGTACCTTTTAGTGGGAGGAGTGGTGGGATGATCCAGATATCTGTGGAGACTTAATAGCTCTCCTCTTGTTTCTCCTCTCATAGGTTTTTGGAAATGCTGCTGCTTCTTGAGGTGGATGAACCCAGCTTGACCATAGCTTTTCAGCTTGAGATGAATCACCTTGAGTCCCCATTGCCATGTTTGTTGAACTTCAGAAGGGGTGGAGGCTGGCGCTTCCCATGCTGATGGTGTATGGGTCCTTGGCTCATAAGATTATGCCCTTGGTTGTGCCCATGTTCCCCATTAATCACTTGGTTGTGCATGAAAGGAATGTCTTCCTTGGGGGTTCCAAACAGCTTCCTCTTCTCCAGTAGGTTCAGCTTGTGGCATTGGCTCTTCATGGTGAGAAGTGTACTCATGAATGTGGCTTTCATTGGAAGCTTCTCCTGATGTAGCTTTATTATTTTTGAACTTCCCCTTTACCATCTTCACCAGCTTCTTGATGGTTTTGTCTTGCCACTTACACCATTTCTGAAGTGTGTTGATATGCTCATTAGCAACCTTCAGAGAGCTCCCTTAGCTTGGGACGTCATAAGGCTTAAAGTAGAACTGCTCAGAGTTGTAGTTCAGCACCTCATCTTCATCAATCTCTTCTTCTTAGGGTTTCTCCTTGGCCTTCAGCGCCAGTACTAGCATCTTCTTGTACCTCTTCTTCACTCTCTTCTTCACCTCCTTCTCTGCCTTCTTCTGGCTCTACTTCCTCACTATCTTCTTTTCTCTCTTCAGGGATAGGACCTCCATGGTAAATCTGATCTTCACTTGGGTTGAAACTGATGTTGCTCCTCATGGTGATGGATGTATGCTGTGGATTAGGAAGGAGGATTCTTGTTGACACTTCAAAGTCATTGAGGAACTTTAGACATACTTGTCTTGAATGCTCTTCTCAATGTAATGGCTCCTCCTAAGATAGTCCATATCTATCCATAAATGGTCCAGAGCATCCTCTTCATGTTCCTCAAGGTCTACACCACTTGCCATTAGAACCTCTATCACAACTCCTCCAATGTGGAGCTGTGAGTTCTTCTCCCTCCTCCCTTTGCTTAATACCCAGCTCCTGTAGTTTAGGAACTGCTCCATCAGCATGGTCACAAAGCATGGGAACCTGCTTGGCGGTTCTATAGGAGTTCCATTTTTGCTGGTGACCTCAAGTGCATGCATCACATTGTAAATGAAGTCTCTATCCTTTCCAGTGAGGTTTGTTGTTTCCTTCCTTGCAAAAAATGTGTTTGCAAGCGCCTTGTGAGCATATCTCACTGCAGGATGCTTCAGATGTTGATTTCTTGTGGCTCCAGCTAAGAACTTCCCAGCCAAAATCATGCCCCATAGCATCTTGTGCTGCTTTTGGGTGATTATGAACTTGTTCCCCTTGTGAGCATAAGACATCAGACCAAGCGCTTGGGAGAGCTCAAAGAAGGTTGTGGTGAACCTTTGCTTGCCAAGCTTGAAAGATATCCACCCATCTTGGTTGGAAAGCTCACTCTCATCATAGCCAACCACCTTGAGAGTGGAGAGGAATTGATAAGTGAGCTGCTGGCAGGAGGGAAGTGGCATCTCCATAAACTCACCAAGCCCCATGTGCTCATAGATGCTCTTGCAATCGCTATAGATCCCAAATACTTTCATTCTGTTAGCACAAGAGTATCTTGTAGCTTTGAAAGTGCATTGGCTGAAGGCTTCCATGAGTTCTCTAGAACTTGGCTCCTTGTATGGGACCTCTTCATCCACAGTTTTGCCCTTTCCTTTCTGCTTGGCAGCTTTGTCTCTAACTGGCTTCTTCCCAGCAGCTTTTGATGACTGCCCAGCAGCACCTTTATCCCTTCTGGCTCTTGGAGATGTAGGCGCTTCCTCCTATGGTGCTTTCCCTTTGCTTCTAGCAGCAGTTCTTGATTTCCCCATGGTACCTACAAGAACAAAGCTTGAAGATACTATAGGTAAAAGAACAACAATTGAAAAACCAATAACTGAAAGCTTTGGAAAGAATCTCTCTAAGCTAAAAGAAGTCTAACTAGTCCTTAAACAAGATTAAAATTTCAAAGAGCTAAAAGAATTTATATTAATTTTTTTTTATGATTTTCTGTGCCTTAGATTCAATGAATGCAAGATACTAATGATAATGCATAAACTAGATGATGTATGAAATGAAAGAAACATATTAGCCTAAAACACTCTCCCCTACACTTAGATTACACAATCCTTGTGTAATAAAAATGCAAATGAGAGACCAACAACTAACAAAATGAAAACAAGAAACTAGAAATCATAAAATGGTATGTACAATGGTAAAGTGTTGTACCTTGTAGGCTTAGGTTTTAAGGAGCGAGTCTTGTAGAACCCCTTGCTGATCCTTCAGTGATGTGGAGCGTCCTAACATTGGCAAAAGGTTGAGGTGTCCCTTTGGTTTTGACCTTGTAGACCAGTCCATCATATGCTGATCTCAAGAGCTCCAAGCTTAAACCATTTGCATGAAAGTGCAGCTCAAGATCACCACCTTTGACCTCCCTTGGGATCTCCTTGACTTGTTCCTCCATTGGTGTGGGTTGATGCTCTATAAACAGATCAGATAGGCACTTTCCATCAAAGCTCTCGCCATCATACTCACTAGGGAGAAGCAAGTCATCAACCTTCAAGCTTTCCTTTTTGAAATGAAAGCAAGTCATCAACCTTCAAGCTTTCCTTTTTGAAATGAAGTGAGAAGGCATGTTCTTCCTTTCTGGACACTTTCTCCAATCCCTTAGCATCGAACTTAAGAACCTTGTCCTTTCCCAACCTTAGCTTAATAAGACCCTTCTGAACATCTATCAAGGCGCCAGCTGAGGCCAAGAAAGGCCTTCCCTAAATGATGGAGTCTTGTACAACACTGCTAATGTCAAGTAACATAAAATATGTTGGTACCTTAACTCCTTCAATCATGATAGGAAGATCAACCAGCAAACCATCAGGATTTCTTCTTGTTCCATCAGCTAAGACAAGAGAGATTCCACTCTCCTTGAAGTTCTTAAAGCCTAGACTCTTGGCAATTGAGAGGGACATGAGATTTATGCTGGCGCCAAGGTCACACAAGTAGCTTTCAAACAAGGATCTTCCAACTGCACAAGGTAGTGTGTAGCATCGAGGATCTCCCACCTTCTTAGGATTTATGATCTCTGCAGTTTTTACCAGCCCAACTAATGGTGGCTGTTCCTTATCTTTACTAGCTCGCTTCTATTGTGAATGAATCACCATCCCTTGCAGCTTTTTAGTCCTTCTCAATACTGCATCTTTGAAAAACTTCTGATAAGGAAGGACTAGTGCAAAAGTATCAAGTAAAGGTGTAGTTGTATATCTTCTCAATCTGCTCATCAAACAAGGGTTACTAATTCTCATCCAATTGCTTCTTAAACCTTCCTAGAAATGGTAAATGAGGCTTGTAAGGTGGTAGAGGGATGTAAGGAGCTGTCTTCTCTTCTATGATCAGTTAGATGCATCTATACTCAATTTTATATGCAAATGCAGTCCTATACGAGTTCAGAAATATTAATTTTTTTTTATGATTTTCTGTGCCTTAGATTCAATGAATGTAAGATACTAATGATAATGCATAAACTAGATGATGTATGAAACGAAAGAAACATATTAGCCTAAAACACTCTCCCCTACACATAGATTACACAATCCTTGTGTAATAAAAATGCAAAGGAGAGACCAACAACTAACGAAAAGAAAACAAGAAACTAGAAATCATAAAATGGTATGTACAATGGTAAAGTGTTGTACCTTGTAGGCTTAGGTTTTAAGGAGCGAGTCTTGTAGAACCCCTTGCTGATCCTTCAGTGATGTGGAGCGTCCTAACATTGGCAAAAGGTTGAGGTGTCCCTTTGGTTTTGACCTTGTAGACCAGTCCATCATCTGCTGATCTCAAGAGCTCCAAGCTTAAACCATTTGCATGAAAGTGCAGCTCAAGATCACCACCTTTGACCTCCCTTGGGATCTCCTTGACTTGTTCCTCCATTGGTGTGGGTTGATGCTCTATAAACAGATCAGATAGGCACTTTCCATCAAAGCTCTCTCCATCATACTCACTAGGGAGAAGCAAGTCATCAACCTTCAAGCTTTCCTTTTTGAAATGAAAGCAAGTCATCAACCTTCAAGCTTTCCTTTTTGAAATGAAGTGAGAAGGCATGTTCTTCCTTTCTGGACACTTTTTCCAATCCCTTAGCATCGAACTTAAGGACCTTGTCCTTTCCCAACCTTAGCTTAATAAGACCCTTCTGAACATCTATCAAGGCGCCAGCTGAGGCCAAGAAAGGCCTTCCCTAATTGATGGAGTCTTGTACAACACTGCTAATGTCAAGTACCATAAAATATGTTGGTACCTTAACTCCTTTAATCATGATAGGAAGATCAACCAGCAAACCATCAGGATTTCTTCTTGTTCCATCAGCTAAGACAAGAGAGATTCCACTCTCCTTGAAGTTCTTAAAGCCTAGACTCTTGGCAATTGAGAGGGGCATGAGATTTATGCTGGCGCCAAGGTCACACAAGTAGCTTTCAAACAAGGATCTTCCAACTGCACAAGGTAGTGTGTAGCATCGAGGATCTCGCACCTTCTTAGGATTTATGATCTCTGCAGTTTTTACCAGCCCAACTAATGGTGGCTGTTCCTTATCTTTACTAGCTCGCTTCTATTGTGAATGAATCTCCATCCCTTGCAGCTCTTTAGTCCTTCTCAATACTGCATCTTTGAAAAACTTCTGATAAGGAGGGATTAGTGCAAAAGTATCAAGTAAAGGTGTAGTTGTCTATATCTTCTTAATCTGCTCATCAAATAAGGGTTACTACTTCTCAACCAATTGCTTCTTAAACCTTCCTAGAAATAGTAAACGAGGCTTGTAAGATGGTAGAGGGATGTAAGGAGCTGTCTTCTCTTCTATGATCAGTTTTGGCTCCTGCTTTCCCCAACCCCCCCCCTTCCCCTCCACTTAGGATTTCATTGTCCTCATTAACAACAGATGGTCGGACAGAGTAAGGAGAAACATAGTCCTCACGATAGAGAAGTTTTTCAAGCTTAGCAATAGCAGCATCATTATCTGCTTGACTTGGGACTGCAAGACAAGAGATGGCATTGCAGAATTCCAGTTTTGGGAGGATAGGCTGGACAATTTGGTAGTGTTGATCGCAAGAGAGTAGGATGGTGCTCTTTGTAGCAAGTTCTTCAAACATTGAGCTAAGGGCCTCATACTTGCATTGGAGATCCTTGTAAGAGTTATCCATTATAGTAGTGATGTTTTTTTTTTAACACTGAATCATTTCTTTAGAATCTGAAAGTTTCAAATTGCAAAACTACAACAAAAACTCAAAACCATGACCAAAGCCAATAGGCATTAGAGGCAGAAATAAAGCAAAACCAGGAACTTGTATGTTTAAAATGGGACCACAAATGTCTCGAGAGAGGAAGTTGTAGCCCTTTATCCTAATTGGGCATCTTGTTGGATAATGAGTTTAAGCCAACGAGGGCTGTGTCGAGCAATGTATGATTGGTGCCTCTAATCTGGATTACACTTGAAGCAATGGCTTCTGCAGCTCTGTAACCTGTCTCAGACGTATAATTTAAACTCCAAAACTCAAAGGGTTGAAGGAGGTTAAAAATTACATGCATAAGGTGTGACTGTTGAGGGAAGGTAGTTGGGTTTAAGAGGGCTTCATGAACAACCAAGGAGGAAGATTCAAAGATCACTTGTTGCTGATGCAGACTACTCATGCTTTTTATGGCCCATATCAAACTTAGCAGATCGGAGTGGAGCTTGGATGTCATGTTAGCGAAAGATCACCGACTGTGAAGAAGGACTTCTCCTGTATGAGAGCGGAGGAGCCATGAAGCTCCACCATTCTCTCCAAGTGGCGACCATAATGATCCCACATTGCATTTTAGCTTGTTCGTGCTTGGTTTTTGCCAATTTGATGGAGTTGTTGAGACGTTGTTTTCTACCCCTTGATTTGATGATGATTGGTTGACGTGAAACCATGCCTCCGTTTTTTCTTCTGCTTGAGAGAGGATTCCATCAGGGTCATGCCATGTTTGTTCAAACACCAGGGCATTTCTAACTTTCCAGAGTTGCCAAAGTATCCACAGGAAGGGAAGTCTGACAAGTGCAGGAATCTCACGCTTTTTGCTGCAGGCTATTAAGTGATGCACGTTCAATAAAACAGAGTTACGAGGGAAACCTCCTTGAGTTAGGGAAATTTTTGATCGCATCCACATGTATTTAGCAACTTGGCCATCAAATAGGACATGACATATAGTTTCAGATGCTGTTCCACATGCCTTGCAAGTTGTGTCCAAATGGATGCCTCGCGTGCAGAGTCTCCCCGAAACCGCTAGAGCTCCCGATAATGTTCTCCATAGAAAATGTCTGATTTTTGGCGATGTCTTAGTCTTCCATATGTTGTTCCATAACTGCTTTCCAAAGGAGGTAGTGGATGAGCTGGAGGACCTTGAAATGATCGCAGCGTCTCTGAAAGCTTATAGCCACTCTGTGTATTGTATGCACCATCCTTACTAATGCTCCATAAGAGGGAGTCTTGACGTAGAGGGAATACCTTAATCGTCAAGATACGC
The DNA here is from genome assembly GCA_911865555.2 of Thlaspi arvense. Taxonomy (NCBI): domain Eukaryota; kingdom Viridiplantae; phylum Streptophyta; class Magnoliopsida; order Brassicales; family Brassicaceae; genus Thlaspi; species Thlaspi arvense. Next base: position 15,176,177 of record OU466861.1, read on the forward strand.
TTGTCATCTTCTTCTGTAAAGCATCTTCGTACTTTTGGTGCATCCCATATTCCGGTTCCTCCGATAAGTAGGTCCTCCACCGTGAGTGTAAGGTCTATGGGATTAGGCGGATGATACATCAGAGTCCTTGGGATCGAATCCATAATCCACTTAGCATACCAGACATTCGTATCTCTGCCATTGCTGATTGTTGTGATCAAGCCCTGTTTCATAAGGTCCCTTCCATGAATGATGCTTGGCCATGCCTATGATGGTCTTGTTCGCTTTCCACAGTCTAGGAAGGAACCATTTCTGAAATATCTCGTTTTCATTAGCCTAGTCAGCAAAGATTCCAGTTGACTCCAAATTTTCCAGGCTTGTTTTCCCAATAGCGCTTGATTGAAACGTTCAATGTCAAGAAAACCGAGGCCACCCTCCTCTTTCTGAGTACATAGCTTTTGCCAAGCGACCCACGATATCTTGCTTTTGTTATTACCGCTACTCCACCAGAATTCAGTCATTGCACTTTTGAGCCTGGCGCATAAATCCTTCCGAAGTTTAAAACAAGACATAGCATAAACAGGGAGAGCTGGAGCCACTGATTTTAGGAGAATCTCTTTACAACCTTTTGAGAGAGCTTTTGCAAACCAGCCGTTTAAACGTCCTTGGAGTTTCACCTAGATAAAGTTAAGTAATTTTATATTCGACCCACGAAAGCTCTCCGGGAGACCAAGGTAAGACCCTTCCCCACCTTCTTTGATGATTCCCAAGGCATTTTTGACTTTTCTTTTCACTTGCTCCGGAACCCGAGTTCCAAAAATGATTGATGACATCATTGTGTTTATCATCTTCCCTTAAGCTTGTCTATAAAGATTCAAGAATCTGGTAATTTCATCGCTTTCGACAGCAGAAGCTTTGCACATCAACAAACTGTCGTCATCAAAGAGTAAATGGTGAACAGACGGTCCATTCTTTGCTAACTTAATCCCATGAAGGCGAGCAGCAGCTTCTGAAACATTCATGGTATTGACCAGAGCTTCTGCACAAAAGATAAATATGAAGGGAGATAAGGGATCTCCTTGTCGGATACCTCTTTCCAGTTTTACAAAGCCATGAGGACGGCCGTTCAGAAGGACATCATAAGACACTGTGGTTACACAGGCCATCACCCAGCTTATCCATACTCTGTCAAAGCCTATTTTTTCCATTAGCGTTTCCAAAAAACACCATCCTACTCGGTCATACGCTTTGGACATATCAGTCTTGATAGCCATGAAATCTCCCTTAACCATATCATTCGTCCTCAGGCCGTGGACCATCTCATGCGCCACAATGATATTATCAATGATAGATCTTCAAAAGAGAAAGGCTCCCTGAGGATCCGAAATGATTTCTGGCAGAATCTGTTTTAGCCGGTTGCACAATATTTTAGATACTATCTTATACTGAACAGAGCATAAGCTTATTGGTATCATGTCCATCATCAATGTAGGATTATGTATCTTTGGTATGAGACAGAGCTGTGTATGGTTCCATCATGGGGGAAGAATTGAAGTTCTGAAGAAACTCTGAATCTCTGCAATTGTTGCAGGCCGTACGATGTGCCAAAACTTCTGAAAAAATATCCCAGTAAATCCATCATCAGCAGGAGCACTATTGCCTTTTACAGGGAAAACATCTTGTTTGATTTCATCCTCTGTTAGTTGGCCTGTAACAGCAGAGTTCATCTCCGGGGAGATTCTTTCTTGGAAGCCTTGAAAGAGAGTTTCAAGGTCAAAGGGGTTTGAACTCATAAAGAAGTCTCGGAAATATTCCACCGCCATGTTATGTTTAGATCCTTCTGAGAATTGTTCCTCACCCATTTCATCCAGGAGCATTAGTATGTGGTTATTTATTTTCCGTCCCTTGACACTATTGTGAAAGAACCGGGTGTTTCTATCGCCAAGTTTCAGCCATTGATCTTTACTCCTCTGTCGCCCGAAAAATCTTCATGTTTATACGCCTTAGCAATCTCAATTTTGAGACGTTGCATGTTCCTACGATTAGGGAAAACTCTTGTAATCTCCCTTTCAAGGCTTTTGTGAAGCTTCTGGAGTCTGTTCTGCGAATTCAAGTTAGACGACCGTTTTCTATTTAGCCAGCTCCTTTCTGCAGTTCCCAATGCGATCCATGAAAGGGGTGTTTGAGTTGGTATTGTCCTCCCCCTAACCTTTACATATAGCTTCTTCAATCCCCACTTTGTCAATCATTCGCTTGTCAAAGTAGAAGCGTCCTTTGCCAGCTTCTTCCTTCTCAAGAGCAAAGCTTACTATAATTGGTCTGTGGTCAGAGGCCAACTTCTCTAAGTACTCAATTTTTGACTGCGGGAAGAGGTTAAACCACTAGTCGTTGCCAAAACTTCTGTCCATACGACATTGTATCCACACCTGATCTCGCCAACCGGACCAGGAAAAGATATTCCCTGAACTCCTGATGTCCTTTAACTTACAATTTTCCGCCATGACACGAAAATCCCAGTAAGTTAATTCATGTCTTGCATTGCCTCCCCGTTTTTCAGAACTGTTCATAAGCTCATTAAAGTCTTCCAATAGCACCCATGCCTCGTCTCTTCCGAGACCTATACTACTTAATTAATCCCCCTCTAGCTTCCTTCTTGTCCTGACTGGATCACCGTACACACAGGACCAGAAAAAATACATCGAACCCATTCCAACTTTCATGTCAATAATTCTCGAATTTGATGAGAGAATCTCAACATTGAAGCTTTTCTTCCATATTACAGCCATGCCACCACTCAAACCCACCAGCTCAACTGTAAATACTTCTTCATAACCTAACGTAGACTTCAAGTTTGTTATGTAACCAATCTTCTGTTTTGTTTCCATGAGGAATAAGAGATCTGGAAAATACTACTTACGCATTTCCCTGTAACGTTAAACTGTTTTGGTGTTCCCCGCACCTTGACAGTTCCAGCTCAGTGAACTCATTGGGATGGCAGCGGCTTCAAAACGGAAGCCACCAAAATATCTTGGTTGGAGTTGTTGTTGAATCTCTCTACAGTCTCTCAGACATTCGACTCTGCTTTTCTCTTACTGCTAATCTCAATAACATCCACAGTCTCTGAAACTGGTTTTTGTGTCATGTCTATTTGCGGAAGTTTCCTGATGTTTCCCTTCTATGCAGGTGGTCGATTTCTGGATTTTTTAGAGTTGCACTGAGTCCTGGATTTGTTCAATGTCCCAATATTGAACACCGTTGGACTTGCAGAGTTAACAGTAGCTGAGAAACTATATTCACCAGATAGTTGTTGATTTTCTCCTAATCTTAGGGGGAGACCCGGATCCGAGATGGTTGGTCTTGAGCCCCCAATGCTTATATCTGTCAAGCGATCATTTTCTTTGTCATATGTGATGACCATTCCTTTGCCTTTATTAACATCAAATGTGAATTTTGGCAGTTCAATAGATTTTCCTGCGACTTTCTCCTCAATTGACGCTTGTACTCTTCTTATTCGTGCCAATCTCTATGTTTCATTGGAGTGTAAAACATACATCATCTCCATCTGTCTTTCCTCTCTAGGGAGCTCTGGGAACAGGGGAGGGAAACCCGGAGGTCCTTCGGGTGATCCCTTTTCTTTAGGGCTCTTGCCTTGAGGAGAGTCAGCAGCATCTCTTTTGTTGTGTGGGCCTCCCTGATGAAGGTTCCGGGATTTCCTTAGCAAGGGACACGTTGCTTTCTCGTGTGTAAGCCAAAAATAGTGGAAGCACTTTTTACGAAGTTTTTCATACTCGTAAGTAATCAGGACAGATCCTCCTCCTCTTGGTAGGGTCATTGTTTTCTCTTCTCTAGCAGGGTTGTTGATATCAAAACGGATCCGTGCTCTTACGTAATCCACTCTCTGCGATGCCTTTGGATCGTAGGCCACTTCTTCAACATTTCCTATGGCCTTGCCACAAGCCATCATCGTGTCTGCCGTATAGTAGTTGTACGGAATGATACGTATCCGGATCCAAACGTTGAAACTGTTGAGAAAATCCTCCAGAAGATTTGCAGTCCATCTCTCCAAAATCATTGTCCAATGATTAAAGGACCACGAAAAATCCTTAAGGACAGTTTGGATGTCTTCTTCCCATTGGAATATGAACTGGAACTTATCACGGGATAGGGCAATACTTCGAACTCTGTCGTAGAGACGCCAGTGACGAGGCATGTCCTCAATCATTCTCGACATGGTTTGGTAATCTGGATTCAAAAGTCTTCCCAACAGACTTAGGGAATTGTTATCGATGACTGTGAATTTAGGATCGTCCCCCAGGACAATAGGGTCGTCATCTTCGATTGACATAGATTAATCGCTTTGTGGAGTGAATCCAACATAGGAGAGCTCGGCGATGTTACACCGGAGGGATTGGTGCGCCATAAAGGGTTTCTTTTGGGAAGTAGGTCAATCACGGTTGATGAGAAAGTTCCATTAAAGGGGCAATATTCGGAGACACTTTTTTGGGAAATCATGTTTGTTTTTAAAATTTTATCAATCACGTTGATCGAGAAAGGCAATTTTCACAGAAAAAGGAAGTATGAATATGTAGGAGTGAGAGAAAAAGAAAATTTGAAGTTAGGAATACCGTAGCAATAAAGCCGGTGAGTAAATGCTCTACTCGATAAGTGAGAGAGGAAAAAAAGAAATAAAACCCGAACCTTCGAAGACAACAAGAGAGTCCTAAGCTCTCTTTTGCGTTTATTTTTAAAACGAATTCTTGCGGCTAAAGAGTTTAGAAAACAATTTTCTTCGAGTAGTGATGTTAGAATGGCTAAGAAGAAGCTGTTGTACCATGGTCTTCACATCATCATTAGTACTAGAGGGGGCACCACTTTTCTGTTATGCAGGTGCAAAAGTGGCTGGTAAACCATGTTAATGGTTCTTGGGAGTATATCTTTGTTGACCTTGGTTGAAGTTGCTTTGTTGCTGATATGCGTAGGATTGTAGAGGTGTGTGAATTTTGCTCCTTTGTTGGTATCCATGCTGATTCCCATAGCCGCTAAAGCTTTTTTACTGGTTCAGATAGTTTCTAACATAGTGCATGTCTTCAACCAAAGCTGTCTCCCCAACTTGAGCTTGAGCATAGTTTCCCTCAAAGTTCATTTGCTTAGGCTTGCTTTGAAGGAGCAAGTCAATCTTGGCATGAAGTAACCTGATCTCTTATTGTGCTTTGTCTTCAGCTTCTCCTCTTCACAAGTAATCACATTCATCAGCATAGTTCCCATCACTGTGGACAAAATTCTCCACTAGTTGCAAACTCTCTTCAACACACTTGTCCAAGAAGTGTCCATTTCTTGTTGTGTCAAGGAGCATTCGAAATTTAGGTGACACACCTCGGTATAATGTGCTAAGGAATGCTCCATTTGAGAAGCCATGATGAGGACAGCTCATTGTGTAGCCCTTGAAGCTCTCCCATCCATCACGAAAACGTTCTTGAGGTTGCTGTTTGAAGCTGTAAATGTCATTTTTTAACTTAGATGTTCTTGAGTTGTTGAAGAAGTTAGCAAGAAAGGCCTTCTTGCAATCTTCCCATTAAGTGATACAACCATGAGGAAGTGTCTCTTCCCATCGATAGGCTTTGTCTCCAAGTGAGAACGGGAAGAGTCTGAATTGAAAAGCGTTATTTGATACTCTTTGAACCTTTATCAGGCTGAAAACTCTATCAAACTGATCTAGAGGCAAGCCATGAAATTTTTTGCCTTGAATTATGGTGATAAAGCTGCTCCTGATTTTGAAGTTTGTGTTGCAAAGAGAAGGAGGGACAATAACATATCTGTTAGCATGAATGTTTGATGTATCACGAGCCCCACTACTCCTCACAACTCTTTGACCATTCTCCTGAAACCGTGCAGTAAAGGGAACAGCTCCTTGGTTCCACTGAAACTGAGCGCCTTTCTCTCCATATGGTCCTGGACCATCCTGACCGTGAGGGTCATCCATACTCAGCTCTGAAGATGCTGATACTCTTCTCAAACTGCTCTAACTGCTCTTTCAAAGGCGTTGGGATGAAGTCAATGGTACCTAAAAGAGAGCAATGCAACTAAAGAAGATTAGTACTGAAATAAATGGCTTAATATAAAAAAATATTCAAACACAAATATTCTAAGATCTCACTAAGGCAACGACACCAAATTGATAAAAGAGTTTTTTCACTCTTGTGACTCAATTCCCCTTGAGTCTGAAAATTAGATCATTGGAGCATAAGGGGTTATCAATCCTTCATTTGATTAGTCTAGAGGAGATGCAGAAGATTTGCTTAGAAAGGCCTAAATTGGTGTTTTAAAAGGCTAATACTAAGGGTTTAAACAAGGGCAAAAATAAGAACAAGTACCCAACTAAAAGCAAACTCAAACAAGAGACTTAAACTCAAATGAACTCAAGAACAGAGCAATAAAAAATAACAATGGCAAGCTTAAACAATAAAGGGCGAAATGGTTGTAAGATGGGGAATAAGCATTGGGATGACTGCAATGGTGATTAATGATGCTTTAAACAACAATGACAAGCTAATCCTTATGCAATGAATAAAAAATACTCCCTCTGTTTCATAATAAGTGTCATTTGGAGAAAATGTATCTGCATTGTAACTAGATGTATCTGGATGTATTTTGAGTTTAATACATCCAGATACATTGCAGATATATTTTCTCCAAATGACACTTATTATGAAACAGAGGGAGTACAAGACTAATCCAATCCATTGGTAATAATCTCTTTACTAATCATAAATCCCAACCCACTTTCAATGGTGAAAATATCACTACCAAGCATTAATAATCAGTTCTACAAAGCATAATAAGCATCTTAGACAACTAATCCCTTAGCCTAAGAATGCAAACCACTTAATTAGTTCACTTAGGCATTTCATCAAACACTTGCAATGCAGAGAAATTTTATGGTCAAGAATACATTTCCCAAGGCTAATCAAGCATGAAGAACACTAATTAAACAAGGATAATTAAGAATGAAGAGCAAAACATCATTAATCAATCTTTTAATCAGCCTAATTGCCACATCTCAAAACCCTAAGGAACTACTCACCAAAAATAATTGAAACCATAAGCAAAAAAATCAAGCATGATTAGGGAAATAGAAATAATCAAAGGTTAATTAAAATGATCCATGATAAACAAGTTCTTAAAGAGATTACAAAAGTTTTTTTATGTTTAGAAATGAATAAGATAGTTTAAAGAACGGATAACCCAAATATTTTCAGATTAGAGCTATTTATAGGGAAGAAGAGTAAATGAAAAAGTCAACAAAAAATTCAACATTCAGAATGATCTATACCAAGGAAAGACTGAGTTGTTCTGGTCGGTATGTTCTCCTTGGTATGGGTCTGAAACGCTTTGCAGGACGTGGTGGAAGAATTGCCGTATCTCTTCAACCACTGACCGAATGACCTGATTCCAACTTCATTAGAAAGCTAACTCGATCTTGTCAACTTCTGTAAAGGACGCTGAGGCTGAATCGTACTGAACAGGCTCAGTTCTGATCGATCAACCAGTCGGTATGGCTGCACCGTGGAGATGAACATATGCCTTGCTCGATGGCAATTATACAAAGGAAAAGCCCGCCGTATGAAACAACAGTTTTTATGCCCTTGAAACTAATGTTCCTCAGTCCTAATCAGTTTTAGTAAGTATGAGGTGTCAATCACAGGTGGATTAAGAGATGCAAGTAATGCCATGAGGTAAGCAAGAATGGGGTTTTGATTATGCAAGAACAATTCAAACAACCTAGCAAAGCAAGAAAACAGAACAAAAATACAAATAAACAAACATTAAGCAAGATGAAACTAAAGCAAGTACTATGTAAGATAAACTAAAGCAAGAAGACAACTCAAACAATACTAAGCAAGGTGAATTCTGTAAATAAGCAAGCAAAGACTCTAAGCAAGAATGCGGTTTTAAGAGAATTAACAAAAGGCAAGATCTAAGATCCTAAGCAATAATGGTCAAGTGGTTTTCTAGAGTGACTATGGGGATTTCTAACAAAGGCAAACATCAAGCAATCATAAGCAAGCAAATCTCAATATTGCAATCCTAAGCAAGGTATATAAGGAAAGATCTTTTTAATGGTTAGTAAGCTAATCCAACTAAACAAGACTAGAGTGTCAAACCACTAATGATGGTGTATTCTCTAATCATGAGCATAAAGAGCAGAACCATAAAGCCTAAAAGATGAACTAATCAAGAAAGCATCTCTCACCCAAGCAAGAATTCAGATCAACCTATCAATCGTTTGAACCATATAGGGTCCTAAGTAGCAAACCTAACAATGCTAAGAAATGAATAGGATTTAAGCAAAAACATGTTCTATCAATGCATACTATCTAACCATCAAGCAAGAGTATCATAACAAGCACTATCTAGCCCTAAGCAAGGTGAACTATCACTTTGGTGTCACTGAACAAAGCAAACATAGACCAAGCTAAACTATCAATCAAAATAGGCGAATCATGCAAAGAACAAGACTTCAAATCATCAAGTGAATCATATGCATCAACAATACCATATTCAATCAAAAGGGAGAAGCGTTATAAACAATAATCACTTTGAAAGAGAAGGAAACAACAGAGAATATACTAATGAAGCCTCATCGCCCCTTAATCACATCTTAATCACCACTTTCCCTACCTAGAACTTTAAATCTAAGGTAAACTACTTACTAATCATGTTTAATCGTATTTGATTAGAGTTTATCATATATAGATGGGATAAAATGCATAAATAAGGAAACTAAACTACCTGGATGAGGAAATAAGGATCAAGAGACAAGATTAAACCATAAAATGCAAACTTGATTAATAAAATAAAAGTGCTTACAAACTTAGGCAAATTGTCCTTTTAGAGTAAGCAAGAGATAAGATAAGATCTACAACAGATAATGCATTTTAGATAATACTTTTTGTGACTTCCCTTTTATAGTAGGGAACCAAAAGAAGGATAAAAAACCTAAAAATAAGATAAGTCCAACAAAAACGCAGTGCCTTGACGCAGACCAATGCCTTAGAATGCACGAACCAGTCCTCTTCTTCATGCCTCACAGCTTGCATCGGGCATACTCCACAGAGGTTTTGCTTGATGCTTCTCCTCCATATGGGACAAATGTTTACGAAGCTCCTTCTTTGTCTTCTCTTCGATCATGAGCTACTTCCATATCCTCCCCAAACTCCAAGAACCTCCGAAAACACCTGAAAAACACCACAAGTATGCATATGTATGCAATCCTAAACTATATGCATGCAATGTTGATTCTAAGTGCATATAAGACAAAAATGCTAAACTAATATGCAAAAACAAGGGAAAAGATGCATGAAATGCAGCCTAAAATTCTCTAATATAGCAAGCTATCAACACCCCCACACTTAGCTTTTGCTTGCCCTCATGCAAACAAATTTTTAATATGGTGATGAGGTTTTAAAATGGAAAACCATATCTCTAAAAAATGCTAACAATAAATCAAATGAATTCTATGTTCTTAATTCTAGAATGCACATGAGGGAAGAATACGTTAAACACTTGGCCACTTTCATCACAAAACAAGAATGATCACAATGCCAATAACCTACACATGCTCATCAAGTCAAACAACCTTTTTAACATTCATTAAAGCTCAAACCCTGAATCATGCTCACGTAAATGCAAATGTGTCATTTGGCTAAAGGACAAGGCTTAGTGAAATAAAAATGATTCCGCTTATCAATCTCGTTTTGGTGTTTCAAGGGTTCTCTGAAGGAAAAACATGGCTGTGCTTTGGCAAAATGCTAAGGGTCCATGAATAACTTACACATACAAAGGAAGATTTCAATCTACCCAAAACCTATAAGAAATATTCCTAACTTTAGCTAAATAATATAAACCCACTTAGGCTACGCTTTTGAGAACTTTAAATCCAAATAGAAATCCAATAACTCTTCTCTTTTAAGCTCTTTGGAGGACACTTCTTCTTTGAATCTTCATGTGGTGGTGGTTTTTTCCTTTTGACTTTGGCTCCTTTATTTGGTGATGCTTGTGCTGTTTTCGCCTTTGGCTTGCTTTCTCTGCACTTCTTGCACCTTCTTTTCTTCTTGGAATATGAGCCTTCTTTATGTTTTGAAATTTGAACAGCCATTTCCACCATTGCTTTTGTCACACTCCTTCTCTTTTTGCCTTGCTTTCTTTTCTTCTTTCTTCTCTTTAAATCAAACTTATAATAAATCCCAAACCTTTCCCAAACTTCATAGCCTATCTAACTCAAATGTGAGCTAGTTCTACAATGAGAATACTTTCCTTGTAGTTTCAACCCAACAATATTTGCTAAGCAACCACCATGAAGGAAAGAGGCCTCATAAAATCACACACTATTAATGGTTTGGCTTGAAAGAAGATTTAGTTAAGGTTGAGGAGATCTAAATGGACCTTTTAAAGAGTTGTAAAAGAGAATAAGAAGGTCCAAATATTCTAAGGTAATCCATAACATCAATCGCCAATGTATAAGACATTATAATTACAAATCAAAATTAGATTCCACTTAAACAAAGGTTAAAATCATTTCAAAGCATGCTTCACTTTCAAACAAAGCTCACAAAATTGCAAACGCCTAAAGTGGTTCAGCTTTATTTTCTAGTTCAACATCAAATGCATCAAAGGATTATAAACAAGAGCTTCATTTTCAAAAATTACTAGCATTAAAAAAGACATACTATCATTGTTCCCAATTTAAATAAGCAAGCTAGTCCTAGGTGAATGTATGAAATCTAAATCCTATATGAATGCATAAAAATCAAACTCTTTTTGTGAAGCATTTTCAAAATATTTCTAATTTGTTTTGGTTTTTTCTATGCCTTAGATAGTATGCAAATATAATGCATGCTTTATAATCTAAATGCAAATGCAAATGCAAACATCAGTTTATCATACACTGCCCCCAAAACTTAAATTACACCGGCTCTGTGTAATAAAAATGATGAGGAGAAAGATCACAATCAACCAAGAAAGCAATCGCATAATTTTTTTTTAAAATGTGGTATTTACAATGGTTTAAAGTGTTGTACTTTACTTCAGGTTGAGGAGTGGTGAGAGGCTGAGCTCTCTTTGATATGGGAAGGAGAGGCTTCTTCTTCAGATGGAGTTTGTTGTATGGCCCTTCTCTTCCTTCTTTTTGATATCCCTTGTATTTACACCATTTAGGGCTGCATTTAGTACATATTTTGATCCTCTTTTGCATGTTTTCCCATTGCTTTTGTCCCATTTTCTTCTCCTTTTAGACTTAGGTTGCATTTAGAGTATAGTTTGCATTTTCTTTGCATTTTAGATTTTTTAGGTGCTTTTGGAGCTTAAAGGAGCTTGGAGGAGTTTTAGGAATGATACAAGATGCTAGCTGGGCAAAAGGGTGCAAGAAGGATCACAGCAGAAGATCTCTGCAAAAGTTTTCGGTCAGAGCACGGAGAGTTTTGGTCAAGAGTGACCGATACGGAGCATATCGGTCACCAGTATCGGTCAAGTGTGATCGACACAAACACATCGGATTAATTTCGATCATGTGTGACGATCACTGAAGACCGATAGAGACCCATTTCAGTCACTGGAGATCGATGATATATCATGGTTTTTATGGTTTTTAACCATGATATAAGTCCTTTTTATTGAGTCTTTTTGGTCTTTTTAGAGTCCTAGAAGAGTCTTTACAGGTTATAGCATGTCTGAAGAATAATTGGAGATTTTGGAACCTTTTGGAGCATTCTGAGTGGAAGCCACGAAGTACCAAGCTCGAAGCAGAAAAGTATCGCATATGGTGACGCTCGTCACCACCTTTGGTGACGCTCGTCACCCATTAAGGAAGGAGCGTGGCTGTTTTATTAAAAGTATCAAGAAGATTTGCAGAATTGGCCCAGAAGTTTCCTTTATTTACATGAAGACCCCAGATCGTGTTTAGCTTCTATTTATTAGGTTTTTCAGCCATTGTTGGCAATTATCTTAGTTTTTGAGAATTCAGAGAGCTTAGAGAGAGATTTATTCAGAGCTTTTTGGGGAGACAAATCCTGTACTCTTTTGAGAAGATTTCGAACCCCCTTTATTTCTTACTCTTTCTCTTAATGCAATTTTATTCAGTTATGTTTTGTGATCTCATAATCATGTCTGAGTAATCTGCTAGTTAAGTTAGGGTTTTTCAAAAGTTGATGAAAAGAGTGTAGAATCACTATCTGTTAGGAATATCTCATGGTTTTTCATCTCTGCTTGCTTTAAAATCGAATTTCTGAGACACATCATCTGGATTTCGAAACCCTAGGTTGTTTGATAGATGTGAGAGCATTATTCATAACCTGAACTAGTATTAGATGAGCAAAACGCCCTAGTACAAAGAGATTTGGCTTAGGAGTTTTGTGAACAATTGAACCTGATCATTACTGCATGCTTAGGTTGTTAGGGTTTGCAAAGAGATTTGAAACTCTGTGATTTAGGCATAGATAACTTTTACAATGAGAATTGATTAGTTATGCATTAGAGATTCATGTTTAAAACGGTTCTTAATCATTCCTGATTTCCTGCATCATACATTCTTGGATTCAAACCTGCGAATTACCCTGACTTACCGCTTTTAGTCTTCTTGAACTTAGATCATATCACACAATCGTTTGCTTACTTTTATTCATTCATTCGCATTACATACATCATATTTTGCTTAGTTTAATCCGAATCTACATTCGATAGTGTAGTCTGCATTACTCTCTTGGGATTTCGATACCCCTTGTACTACAACTGCTTTTGCTGTGCACTTGCAGTAGTTTTTTTGGGTAAAACCTGAGCCCTATCAATCGACACGACTGACAGATATTGACCCAGCCCGAAATTGTTTTTAATTACAATTATGTCATTACTCTAGGGTTTTCCTTTCTAGGCTATAAATAGCCTCTTTTTCCAGATTTTCGAGAAGTCATATCAAAATACTGTTCTTGAGTATTTCATTTAAGTTTGTAAGACAATTTCTTTGCTTTTTTTAATATAATCAAGTATTTGCTTTAATGTTTCTTTAATCTTTCTTTTAATCATGATTAACATCCTTTTCCTTTGTGATTTGGTGTTAAACATGATTATGAGTGAGTAGTTATCTTAGGGTTTCTAGATGTGGTTAGATTAGGGGAATCTAAGGCTTGATTAAGGCCTGTTATGTTCTTCATTTTATGGGTTCCTCTCTATTAATCTGTTATTCATGCTAGATTAGTCTTGATCAAACTTGTCTAAGTTGTTAGCTTTCTCTTATGCCCACCAAGTGTTTGATGAAATGCTGATCATGTTTAATAGAGGATTTGCTGGCCTTGGCTCAAGAGATTGACTGTTTGAGGAGCATTTTGACTTGAATAGAGTTGTTTAATCATGCTTGCTTGATGTTTTAGCATTAATGAGAGTTAGTTCTTGTTAGAATGTTTAGTAAAGGATTATTTGCCAAGAGATTGGATCTAACTAGCTTAAGTGTGAACGCTATGTCTAGGAATCACCATTGCTTGCTTGATAAATGTAGTTTGAAACAGCCTTAGTTGATGCTTGAAATTCCCCAAAGTCAATAATCGCATCTAGAGACTTGCCTTTCTCTTATTTGAATTTCGGATTTCCCCTGTTTTGCTCTGTTTTACTCTGTTTTCCTTGCTTAGAATTGCTTAGTTTGCTTCTGTTTTACTTTGGTTGCTGCTTGCTTCACTTAGGTTGCTAGAGCTGTTGCTTAGGCAACAAAACCAATTCTCTGCTTGCTTGACTTAGAGATTTTACTCTCAACTCTTCTGTTTTCAACCTTTCCCAATGGATTGACATAAAACCCTTACTATAACTGACTAACACAAGGGTGATTGAACATAAGAGAGTCAAAGACTCTTGTGTCAATGTGGCGCCGTTGCCATTTGGGAAACAGTTTGAATCATTAGAGTTTGTAGAATCTTTAAGATCAAGTTTTTACTTTTCTTTGGTTACTAATTCTCTTTGACTCTCACTTCTGTCTTTCAGGTATATGAAATTTAGAACTAGAGGTTCAGGAAATCTTGTGGATTTCATAGACAACATCAATCTGCTGAATAGAGGACAGAGAGCAAGGAGAGAGCAAGAAAGGCAGCAACACTTGCAAAGAGTTGGTATGAACAATCAGGATCAAGTCATGGATGACATCAGATTCAGGGTCCTCAAGGAGCTGCAGGCGCTCAGGGTATACAAGGACATCAAGGTGTTCAAGGCTTACAGGGTGAGCAAGGACCAAGAGGTGCTGCACAAGCTCCAAGAGCAGCTAGACCTATTGGCGCTGGTGATGCACCAAATGCCTACAACAACAGGACAGGCATTATTCCACCAGCAGTCCAAAACAACAACTTTGAAATCAAGTCTGGTTTGATTTCAATGGTTCAAGGCAGCAAATTCCATGGGTTACCACTTGAAGACCCTCTAGATCATTTGGACAATTTTGACAGGTTGTGCTCCCTCACAAAGATAAATGGAGTAAGTGAAGATGGCTTCAAGCTCAGATTGTTTCCCTTTTCCCTAGGCGACAAGGCACATCAGTGGGAGATAAACCTTCCCCAAGGGAGTATCACCAGCTGGGATGAATGCAAGAAAGCCTCAGGATTTGCACAGAGGAACAGTGAAAGCTTTGGAGAAGCTTGGGAAAGATTCAAGGGTTACACATTGCAATGCCCTCATCATGGCTTCTCACAAGCATCTTTGCTCTCTACTCTCTACAGAGGAGCCTTGCCTAATATCAGAATGCTCCTGCACACAGCCTCCAATGGGAGCTTCCTGTCAAAAGATGTAGATGAAGGTTTGAATTTAGTAGAGAAATTGGCTCAGTCTGATGGAAACTACAATGAGGAGTTTGATAAAGCACCAAGGAGTGCCAAGGATGAGTTAGAGTCTAGCAAGAAAGAAATCAAGTCTCTCCATGAGAAGCTGGACTTGTTGCTAAGAGAGAAGAAAGAGGTTCACTTTGTGGGAGACATGGTTCAGCTTGATGATCAGGAGCAATGCCAAGTTGAGGAGATGAACTATTTGGGAAATCAAGGTGGCTACAACAACTATGGGAACTAAAGACGCAATCCCAACTTGTACTACAGGAGCAACAATGTTGCCAACCCACAAGATCAGGTTTACCCTCAACAGCAACAGCAAGCTCCCCCAAGACCTTTTGTTCCCTACAACAATCAAGGTTTCCAGCAGAGGAACAACAAGTATCAGCCAAGAGCGCCCTACAACCCTCCAGGATTCAATGCCCAAGCACAAGGGCAAGCTTCCTCAAGCTCTCAGGACACTGATCTCAAGACCGTCATGCAGCAAATGATCAACACTCAAGTCACTACAACCTTGGAAATGAACAAGAAGTTTGCAGAGGTCCACAACAAGATTGATTCAGTGCATGTAGAGCTTACCAACAAGTTTGACGGGTTGGCTGCAAGAGTCAGAACTCTAGAGAACAACAAAGGAATAGCTGGTCCCAAGCTACAAGGACAGTTTCCTGGAAAACTAGAAGCTAACCCAAAGGAGTTCTGCAATGATATTATGATAGAAGAAGAAAGTTTCTCCACTGAAGAGGAGGCTATCATTGAAGAGTTCCTCTACTTGTTCACTGAGGACGCTCAACCTCTAAGTGGGGGGGGGGGGGGGGGGGGGGGGGGGGGGGGGGGGGGGTGGGGAGGGGGCGGGGGGGGGGAGGGTGGGGAGGGGGCGGGGGGTGGGGGGGGGGGAGAGAGTTCTTGGAAATCAAAAATGACCAAGGAGCTGTAGAATAAGGACCCTTTGGAGATGGAGAAAACTCAGATGATGAAGAGTGGTGGGCGCCACATGAGGTTGTTGACAACATAAAGGATTACTTGATGGAAGCTGCTGATGATAAGGAGAAATCTCAAACAGCTACTCTCCCTGTCTATCAACCAACCACCCCTTTCCCAAGAAGGTTCAAGGGACAGCTAGTTCAGAAGTATGAAACTCTCTATGCTGCTCAGATGGAGTTGAGGGGTTTGAATGGCCAAGAAGAACTTGAGAAGCTAAGGGAGAAGACTGGAACACCTGAGGTTAAGGAGCACACTATCAAAAAACTTGGGGATCCAGGTTGTTTCACTCTCCCATGTGAACTTAAGGGACAGACTTTCAAGAGCTGTGTTTGTGACCTTGGAGCAAGTATCAATCTTCTCCCATCCTCTACTGCTAAAGCTCATGGCTACACTCAACTTCAAGAGAGTAATGTATCCCTTACTATAGCTGATGGAACAGTGAAGAAATCAGATCCTAGGTCGGGAATGACGGGGCTCGAACCCGCATCTTCCGCCCACTTGGGAGTCTTAAGGATGTGCCAATGATGATAGAAGGAGTAACCATTCCCACTGATTTCTTGGTGCTTGATGTGGAAGGGCATATAAAGAATGCTATCATAATAGGAAGACCTTTCTTGGCCTCAGGTGGAGCAGTGTTTGATGCTAAGGAATGCACTATTGAGCTGAAGCTGACCAAGAAGAAGGTTCTAAGGTTTGACTCCAAGGGGAATAAGCTGGAGAATGAGCAAGCCTTCTCAATGGAGATCAAAAAGCTTAAGCAACTTGGAAGGAACTGGCCATAGTTTGAAGGCTACCAAGGAGAGAGTTTTGATGGCTGCTGCTTGGCCAAGTTGTTTGAAGACACCACTGAAGAGGAGGTCCTTGAAGTGGTTGGTTACAAGAATCTGATTGAGATCAAGTTGGATACTAACAAAGGGGAGCTGGTTTTGCAACCAAGGGTCTCTAAGAAGGGAGAGTTCATCTTCAAGCTTCAGCAAGAGGGGAAGACTATGACTTTTGCCAAGATAAAGATGAATGGAGTTTCTGCTAGAGTCCAAAGGAGCAAGCCACCACCAAAGAGTTCCATGACTCCTTCTCCTCACCTCAACTAAAGAGGTAATCAAAGTCAAGCTTAGTGACTTTAAACAAGCACACTTGGGAGGTAGTCCCATGGTATCCTTTTGTATATATTATGCTTTCTCGTATTTTTTTGATGCTTTTTTTTTAGTGTATAGAAACAGGATTTCGAACTGGGGCTTGAGAAAGTATGATGGGGACAAAGAACAGGTGTATTCTGGCTGGTATTGGTCATTTGTATCGGTCATGACAGACCGATACACATATTTTCGGTCATTCGTAGCGATCATGATTGACCGATATCAGTAAAGCCAGTTTATACCAGTTCACTAAAGGTTTGCTTCCTAAACTATCTCTCTTTGCTCTTACTCTTAACTTATGATAAAAACTGCTTTTATGAAGTTTTTAAGAGCAAGCAATGTTTAGTTTTGATTGTTGTGCTATGATTTTGCAAAATGGATTTGTATTGAGATATCAAGCTAGATGTTGAGGTTCTGATTAATATCTGTTTATCTCATTGCTTGCTCATCTTCATCCTTTTGCAAAATCATCATCTCTTTTGCCTAGGAACCATATTGCTAGAATGTCATGCATAACTGTTTGTCTTTTGTGCATTCTAGTTTATTTAGTTGCTAGCTTTTGATCTCTCCTTGCTTTGAATAAGTTTCAGCTTGTTGTTAGGACATGTTAGACTTTTCTTAGCATTAAAGAGTTTCTCCATTAAAAGCTTTCAGCTATTTGGTTCTTCAGCTTTTATTCTTTCACTTACCTTGTTTTCAAGCTTTGCTTTTGAAGGTACCATGGGAAGAACAAAAATAGCTGCTGCAAAAAAGGGAGAAGCACCTCAGGAAGCACCAATCCAACCAAGAAGACAGAAAGATAAAGGAAAAGGCAAGGCTGATGAGCAATCATCCAAGGCCGCTGGGAAGAGGCCAGCTAAGGATAAAAGCGCCAAGCAGAGAGGCAAGGGAAACGCTGTTGAGGAAGAGACTCCACCCATGAAGTACAGTGCTAGGGAACTCATGGAGGGATTCAGTAGATGTACCTTCAAGCCAACCAGATATCCTTGCCCCTCCATAATGAAGGAGCTGGGAATCTATGAAGACTGCATCTGCACCTTTGAACAGATGGGGCTTATAGAGCTACTACAGCCTCTCCCATCCTATGAGCGCTTCACTCATCAATTCCTCTCCACCCTCAAGGTGGTTTATTATGAGAAGAGTGAGCTCCCTGACCATGATGGATGGATCTCTTTCAAGCTTGGAAAACAGAAGTTCAAAATCACATGCCAAGAACTCTCTAGGGCGCTGGGGCTGAGCACCCACTTTCAAAGAGCGAAGAAGTTCTTAAATCCATGAATCACAGTACACAAGGTTTTGGGAGGCAGTTGGAGTAGGGGAATCCAAAGCTGGGGTTACAAAGAACCAACACTTGAAGCATCCTGCAGTTAGATATACACAAAAGGTGCTTGCAAATACATTTTTTGCAAGGAAAGAAACCTCACACCTAACTGGCAGGGAGAGAGACTTCCTCTACAATAGATTGTACACTGGTCCAGGCACCAGCAGATGTGCAGTGAAAGTTCCTCAACCTAGCAAGCTCCCATGCCTTGTAAGGCTGTTGATGGAGCAGCTGCAAACATACCAGAGCTGGATTGTCAACAAGGGAAAAAGGGAGAAGAATCCACAACTGCACATTGGAGGAGTTGTGACAGCAATTCTACTAGCCTGTGATGTGAACCTTGAGGAGCATGCTGAAGATGCTCTAGCTCCTGTCTGGATAGATATGGACTACCTGAAGAGGAGTCATTTTCTTGAGAAGAGCATCCAAGGCAAGTATGTTTATCAATTCCTCAACAACCACTTGGAGCATGTGAGAGTCCTTCTCCCAAACCCAAGGCTGACCTCCTTCACCACAACATCAAACATCAATTTCAACTTGAGTAAGGAGGAGCTCTACACAGGCGGCCCTATTCCTACAATAGAAGAAGAAGAAGACAGTGAAGAAGAAGAGGAGCACACTGAAAAGATCAGAGAAGAAGAAGAAGAAGAACAATGGAATGCTACTGCTGCCGCTGAAGGCCAAGGAAGAACCCGTGAAGAAGATGAGCTTGAAGAAGAAGAAGTGTTGAACTACAGCTCATGGCAGTTCCACTTCCAGCCCTATGAAGATCCCATCCAAGGAAGCTCTTTGAGAGCAGCTTATGAGCATATTAACACACTACAGAAGTGGTGCAAGTGGCAGGACAAAGCCATCAAAGGGCTTATGAAGATGGTGAAGGGGAAGTTCAGAAAGAACAAGGCTACATCAGCAAAAACTTCCCACCACAGCCACACCCAAGAGCTCTACTCTCAACAAGAAGAGCAACTTAACCCATCTGAGCCAACTGAAGAGGAGGAAGCTGTATGGAACCCCCATGGAAGACACTCATTCCATGCTCAACCAAGTGACCAATGGGGTAAATGGGCACAACCAAGGGCTTCATCTTATGAACCAAGAGCCCATGTTCCATCAGCTTGGGAGGCGCCAATCCCCAACCCCTCTGAAGTTCAAGATACATGCAATGGGGCACACAAGGGACTTCTTCACAAGCTGAACAGCTATGGTCAAGCTGGGTTCAACCAACTCCAGAAGCAGAGCACTCCACTAAAGTCTATAAGAAAAAGAAGAGGAGAGCTAGCAAGTCTCCACAAACCTCAGGATCATCCCACAACTCCTACCATTGAACCAAATACAACATCCATTCCATTGTTCTATACCATTGCATCTTTCTATTTTTGCAATATATTTTGTTGCTTCTCTCTTCCATTGCTTTCATTACACAAGGGACTGTGTAATTTAAGTGTGGGGGAGAGATTTGGGGTTTAACTTTGTTTTCTGTTTTCTTAGTTTTTCCTTTTTTCTTTTCACTTTGAGTCTCATGCATATCATGCATACATGTAAAGCATAAAAAACACAAAAAAATCGAAAAAAATTGAAAAATTTTACATTTTTTCAAACCAAAAAGAGAGCATGTAGTTGTATTTCATTCTTCTAGGATTGAGTCTAGTGTTGACATGTAGGTTGCATTGCATTTGCATAGGGCATTATGATGAGTTTTCCTTGTAAAGTGCTTAGTGTTTAGAGATGATTTCAGTTTTTAAGTTCTTAGTTGTTTGATGCATCATTTGATTGCTAGAAGTTAAAGCTGAACCATGCTTAGATTGCTAGATTTGGTCTTCTCATCTCATTCTGAAAGCATTTGTTCTATGATAATCAACTCTATCAACTTGAACTTTAACTTGGACTTAGTATTATCATGTCTTATGCATTGAAAAGTGATTGCATGGCTACCATGTACATATTTGGATCATCTTTCTCCTTTCTACCACTCTTGTTGATCCAGATAGCTGATCCTCATAATTATGGGACAGTTACATCCTCACCCTTAACAAAAACCTCCTTTTGAGCCTAAACACTATTGTGAGAGCTGTTAGGCCTTTGCATTGCATTTTCGATTTTGTCTTGGCAAAAAGTGTTAGGAAAAAGGGGGGCAATGATTAGCTCTCTTGTATATATCAGCTTGCATCTTGAGCTTGATTCTAGGATAGGAGTTTTGGGGTTTAAAAAGGGTAGTATAAGTGGTTTGATCTTCATTTTTTTTATGTTTTGAAAGAAAGGAAAAAGATCTGAAAAGGTAGAAAAGGGGAAACAGTCTAGTATTATGGTTAAGTAAAGGGAATAAAAGCTCTAAGTTTAAAAAGAAGGATTGGCGCCAACAACAATGCTCTAAAGGGTCCAAAAAAAGAAAAATCTGACCAAGAAGCAATCCACCAAAGGTGATGAAGGTGCCAACACAACAAAGAAGAGCAAGTCCCAACCAAAAAGAAGCAACCACACAAGCAAAAGAAGAAGTTTTCCCAACCATGAAGATGGGTAAAGGGTAGAATTTAGGAAAGGGTAGACTTAGAGGGTTCACTCTTGGGTTTAGAAATGCTTAGGACTCATCTTTGGGAAGTAAGGGTTGAAGAGAGCTTTGGATTGCATGCATAAGTGTGCTTTTACCTTTAGCATTTTGCCTAAGATGAAGTCATTTCATTGAGTGATCTTTTATGTTTTTGAACCCTTGTGCTTAAATGAGATCATTCTTATCTCATAACCTTACCTTTTTCAACCAAATGTTTTCAATTGATTTGCATAAGCATGATTCATGTTTTGAATTTAATTGAATATTAAAGAGTTGATTGATTTGAGCATTTGCCTAAGTTGAGATTTGAGATCATTTTGAAACATGATGAGCATGGCTAGGATCTTTAAAGTATAGCTGATTATGTTTGCATCCTACAACTAGGCACTTAAGCACTAAAACCATCTCTTTACCTTTGTACTTTTGGAATCTGAATGCCCACTTTCAAACCTCACTCTCCCATTTGTTCTTGATTGCTTGAGGACAAGCAAAAGGCAAGTGTGGGGGTGTTAATATCCCTTGTATTTACACCATTTAGGGCTGCATTTAGTACATATTTTGATACTCTTTTGCATGTTTTCCCATTGCTTTTGTCCCATTTTCTTCTCCTTTTAGACTTAGGTTGCATTTAGTGTATAGTTTGCATTTTCTTTGCTTTTTGGATGTTTTTAGGTGCTTTTGGAGCTTAAAGGAGCTTGGAGGAGGTTTGGGAATGATACAAGATTCTAGCTGGGCAAAAGGGAGCAAGAAGGATCACAGCAGCATATCGGTCACCAGTATCGGTCAAGTGTGGTCGACACAAACATATCGGATTAATTCCGGTCATGTGCATCGATCACTGAAGACCGATAGAGACCCATTTAGGTCACTGGAGATCGACACGACTGACCGATATTGACCCATCCCGAACCTGTTTTTAATTACAACTATGCCATTACTCTAGGGTTTTCCTTTCTAGGCTATAAATAGCCTCTTTTTCCATATTTTCGAGAAGTCATGTCAAAATACTGTTCTTGAGTATTTCTTTTAAGTTTGTAAGACAATTTTTTTGCTTTTTTTAATATAATCAAGTATTTGCTTTAATCTTTCTTTAATCTTTCTTTTAATCATGATTAGCATCCTTTCCCTTTGTGATTTGGTGTTAAACATGATTATGAGTGAGTAGTTATCTTAGGGTTTCTTGATGTGGTAGATTAGGGGAATCTAAGGCTTGATTAAGGCTTGTTATGTTCTTCATTTTATGGGTTCCTCTCTATTAATCTGTTATTCATGCTAGATATGTCTTGATCAAACTTGTCTAAGTTGTTAGCTTTCTCTTATGTCCACCAAGTGTTTGATGAAATGCTGATCATGTTTAATAGAGGATTTTCTGGCCTTGGCTCAAGAGATTGACTGTTTGAGGAGCATTTTGACTTGAATAGAGTTGTTTAATCATGCTTGCTTGATGTTTTAGCACTAATGAGAGTTAGTTCTTGTTAGAATGTTTAGCAAAGGGTTATTTGCCAAGAGATTGGATCTAAATAGCTCAAGTGTGAACTCTATGTCTAGGAATCACCATTGCTTGCTTGCTTGCTTGATCAATGTAGTTTGAAACAGCCTTAGTTGATGCTTGAAATTCCCCAAAGTCAATAACCACATCTAGAGACTTGCCTTTCTCTTATTTGAATTTCGGATTTCCCCTGTTTTGCTCTGTTTTACTCTGTTTTCCTTTCTTAGAATTTCTTAGTTTGCTTCTGTTTTTACTTTGGTTGCTGCTTGCTTCACATAGGTTGCTAGAACTGTTGCTTAGGCAACAAAACCAATTCTCTGCTTGCTTGACTTAGAGATTTTACTCTCAACTCTTCTGTTTTCAACTCTTCCCAATGGATTGACATAAAACCCTTACTACAACTGACTAACACAAGGGTGATTGAACATAAGAGAGTCAAAAACTCTTGTGTCACCTTTGCGCTTTGGAAAAGGTAAATGAGAGGAGTGTCTAGATGGTTCAGCTACATGTGCTCTTAGCCCCTCAACAACTTGAAAGGAGTGCCTCTCTTGGACCATAGCATCAGGTTCATCGTCAGACATGTTCTCCTCTGCTGATTCTACTCCTTGAGGCTCTGTTTGAACTGCTTGGTTAGCTTTCTTTGTTGATCCTCCCAACTTCTTCTTTAGCTTCTTCACCTTCTTCTAAAGAGAATCAAATGGATTTCTTGCGTCAGTTAAGCTTCTGATTGCCTTGTCCTGGAAGTTATTCAACCTCTGAAGAAGCCTAATGTGCTCATGACTAGCTCTTGAGGCTTCAGATGTTCAAATCTCATCATAGGGGTCAAATGCATAAGGGCGGTGTAGATATAGAAATCCACACTCAGAAATGTATCTGCTTTGTAAAGAAAGAACTTTAGGAGAATTAAGGGCTAGATTCTCTCGAACAGATTGACTGGATAAGCAAGCACTAATTAAAATAAGGCCTTCTTTGAAAGAGACGAAATGGAAAGAGCTCGAAGAACAGTTACAGAGTTTTTTTGTGTATCAGAAAGTGTAGAAGAAGATCAAGCCGAAGGTCCACCAGAAGTCTGGAAGAAGAGATATCCCCCTAAATTAAGCTATTTGTGTCCTTTATATAGCTCGCCTCGTCGAGCTTCAACCTCCAGTGCATATCTCGGCCATGTGCAGCAGCTTCAGCCGGAAATCTCGGCCACGAGCAACAGCTTCAGCCGGAAATCTCGGCCACGTGCAGTGATGTATCATGGTTTTTATGGTTTTAAACCATAGTATAAGTCCTTTTTATTGAGTCTTTTTGGTCTTTTAGAGTCCTAGTGGAGTGTTTGCAGGTTATAACATGTCTGGAGCACAATTGAAGGTTCTGGAGCTCTTTAAAGCATTGCAAGTTACAGCCCCAAAGTATACAACTAAGAAGCGTTGTTATGCAGTGGGTGACACTCATCACCACTCAGGGTGCCGCTCGTCACCGTATGGGAAGGATCGTGGTTGGTTTTTAAAAGATTGAGAAGAAATTACCGTTTTGGCCCAGAACTTCTAGTATTTGAAAAATGACCCCAGATCGTGTTTTAGCTTGTATATATTAGGTTTTCAGAAATTGTTGCCTTTTATCTTGGATCTTATTCTTATTGAGAGCTTTAGAGAGAGATTTGTAAAAGAGCTTTTGGAGAAACAAATCACACTCCTCCAGAGCAGATCTCGAACTCCTATATGTTTACTTCTTATTTCGTTTATGCAGTCTATTCTTTTCATGATGTTTGTTTCATTCACCATGTCTGAGTAGTTTGTTAGTTATGTTAGGGCTTTTCAAAGGTTGATGAAGAGATTGTAGAATTGCTATCTGTTAGAATTATCTTTTGGTTCTTCATCTCTGCTTGCTTTAAAACCGATTTCTTAGACACATCATCTCGAAATCCAAAAATTATAGGTTGTTTAATAGATGTGAGAGCATTATTAATCACCTGATCTATTATTAGATGAGCAAAACACTATATTGCATAGAGATTTGGCTTAGGAGTTTTGTGAACAATTGAACCAGATCAGTACTACATGTTTAGGTTGTTCGGGTTTGCAAAGAGATTTGAAACTATGTAATTTAGGCATAGTTAAATTCTGCGATGAGAATTGATTAGTTATATCTTTGCAATTCATGTTCAAGACGGTTTTAATTCATTCCTGATTGCATGCATTCTACACTCTCGGATTCAACTTGTGAATTGTCTAGACTTAGCGCCTTTAGCTTTCTGAACTTTAAGAACAATCCCAAAGACGCCCACTTACATTTATTTTTCTGTTTCGCATTACATTCAGTACTTATTGCTTAGCTTAATCCGACCCTGAACTCTTTAGTGTAGTTTACTTGCTCCCTTGGGATTTGATAACCCCTTATACTACGATTGCATGATTTGGGTGATGTTGGCATGAACTTTGACATGGATAAGTTAAGAGGGAGTTCTACCATTGATGGTCAGACCTTTTCTGTAAGGACTTCCAGAGATAAAGAGTCATTCATGGAACATTCAGAAGACATTACTCCTGGGTATGTCACTGAATCTGATACAAGTGGGCAAGTGAACAAGATGGCAGTTCAAGAGGCAATATCTGAAACTTTTGCAAAAGCTGTTGGGTTTGAGGATTGGAGTGAGAATGATATCTTCAACACTACGCTTGCAATAGAGGGTCCAATGAATGCCAAGTTGCTGGAGAAGCACGAGTTTGTGATGGAGGCAAGACTTGCAGAGCTGGATTGCAGAAAAACTTCAGAAACCCGACCTGCAGGGTCAGTGACGACCGTCACTGACCTGGTGACGCTCGTCACCAATCTGGACATAAAAGAGCGACATGATCTTTCAGCTACAGGTCCATCTTATGTTGCCAAACCGAAAATTCAACATTCCACAAACCAGAAACCTGCAACTAAGCAGAGGTATGCACTTCCTGGAACCAATTCCAAACTTCTTAATCTCTTCAATTAGAACTTAAAAGGTGCAAGAGCTGCTTCATACTTATGAAAGCAACGAAATTATTATGGAAAGCTTGGTGTTTCTTCTGGTGTTTCTTATAAGTACTACCCTAGAATTTTGGGAAATTAATAAAAATCATAGCTAAATAAAGGAGAATCAGATCTTTAGATACTAGAAAATCTAAAATTATTCCTCTCACTTAGCTAATTTTTAAAAATCAAAACCGACCCTATATTCTAGAACAATATCTTGCGAGTTTAAAGGAAATTTTCCTAAAGATAAATCATTAAATTTTGAAAATACCTTTGCAAGAAATGTAAAAGATCTTTGCTAGCCTCTGAAAACCGAAACTCTCACTCTCTTTGATTAAAATTTTCGAGAAAAACAAGAATGAGAGGGTGAGAGGTTGTTGAAACATTTAAAGACTAGCAAAGAGCAAAACCATGGGTAGTAAAGGTGGGTTTCTGACAAAGTCTTGGTCAAGGCACATCTTTCATGGTCAAAGATGCTTGCCTTGACCAAGTTTTCAATTTGAAAATTGGAGAGAAAAGAATAAAGGAGGGAAAGAAAATGTTACCTCGGCATGAGATCGAGTCCATTTGGTCGATCTAGGACTCGATCTCATGCCCATAATGGCTTAGATCGAGAGGGTTACTCGATTTGAGACTCGATTCATGATGAATCGAGTCTCGGATCGATTGGCTCCCTCGATCATTGAGATGTTGGCTCCACGGCTAAGTCCTCATGATCGAGCCTTGTCCTCGATTTAGGGGTCGATTTGGCATACATCGAGTGATGGATCGAGTCGAGTGATCGATCTGTTTTCAACAGATTTTCCCGAGAAAATTAGATCGGTTGATCTGTTTTGGATCAATCGATCCTTTTTCGTCAAGGTCGATCTTATCACTCGTTCTCGTCTAGATCGACTGGCACCTCTCGATTCACTGACTCGATCTAGCAAAGATCGAGTCAGGATCAGTCGATCTAGCACTCGATCTCTAGCCTTGTCTTAACCCCTATCGCCTCTTTTAGACTTCAAGATCAAGGTTTAGACTCCTCATACCTGTTCCTACACACTTGCATAATAAAAACATAAAACTGAAAGAGAAATAAAGCAGAAATATGTACAAGATAGACCTGGGAATGCCTCCCAAGTGCGCTTTATTTAACGTCTTTAGGTAGACTTTACTTGGTTTAGGCGGATGGTGGGTCTTGGAGAAGCACCGAGGTACTCTCCTTGTTATAGCTGTCTGCCAATTAAGGCTTGACTCTGTGTCCATTGACGGTGAATGCACTGCCACTCTTTCCCATTAGTGTAACAGCTCCATAAGGCAACACTTCTTGGATCACAAACGGCCCGCTCCACCTTGACTTCAGCTTTCCCGGGAAGAGTTTGAGTCTTGAGTTGTACAGCAACACTAAACCTCCTTCCTTAAGCTCCTTGGCAAAAAACTTCTTGTCATGAGTCTCCTTAGTCCGCTCCTTGTATATCCGAGAGCTCTCATAAGCGTTCAGTCTTAATTCGTCCAGTTCATGTAGCTGAATGAGGCGCCTCTCTTGAGCAGTCTTGAGGTCAAAGTTCAGCCTCTTCACAGCCCACAATGCACGGTGTTCTAGCTCAACCAGGAGATGACAGCCCTTGCCATAGAGCAGAGTGAAAGGGGTTGTACCAATCGGTGTTTTGAAGGCGGTACGGTAGGCCCAAAGAGCGTCGTCCAGCTTCACTGCCCAGTCTTTCCTTGTTGCTCTGACAGTCTTCTCCAGTATAGCTTTGATTTGCCGGTTGGAGATTTCACTTGACCGCTTGTTTGAGGATGATACGGTGTAGCCACCTTATGCTTAACGCCATACTTTCTCAAGAGGTTCTGAAAGACCTTGTTTATGAAGTGGCTTCCTCCATCGCTTATAACCAACCACCTTTGGTACCCCAAACCTCGGGAAAATGATACTCTTGAACAGCTTGATCACCACCTTAGAATCGTTTGTAGGGGAAGCAACAGCCTCAACTCCTCTCTTGTATAAGTAGGGCTCGTCCCAAAAGTACTCACTAGCCTCTCTCATGAACCGCTTCTTGTGATAGCTGTTGAGATGTGTTGGCTCCTCACCACACGCTAAATAGTTCACTATATCAGCATACCACGGTAGATCCTCCTCTTTGAAACTCAACACCTCTTCAAACCGCCCTTATAGCTTTCCACAAACAGCCGTGGTAATCGCCATGAGTTGCTCTTCTGGAAGAGAGTCATCTAAGGGGAGAGACTCATTGATCCTTAGCCGTGAGAGATGGTCAGTGACTCTGTTTTCTATTCCCTTCTTGTCTTTAATCTCCATATCAAACTCCTGGAGCAAGAGAATCCATCTTAAGAGCCGAGGCTTTGTGTCTTTCTTCGAATAGATGTATCGCAAAGCAGCGTGATCCGTGTATACAATAGCCTTGGAACCAACAAGATACGATCTGAACTTCTCAAAGGCAAACACTACTGCAAGCAACTCCTTCTCTGTAGTGGTATACCTTGTTTGCGTGTCATCCAAGGTTCTTGAAGCATAGTAGATCACGTGTAGCTTCTTGTCTTTCTTCTAACCAAGAACGGCTCCTAGGACGTAGTCACTAGCATCACACATGATCTCAAAGGGAAGAGACCACTCTGGTGGTTGGACTATAGGAGCTGATGTAAGGGCTTCCTTGATGGTCACGAAAGCTCTCAAACACTCCTCATCAAACACAAACTCAGATTCTTTGCACAACAACCGTGTAAGAGGGCGTGCAATCTTGGAAAAATCTTTGATGAAGCGCCTTTAGAACCCGGCATATCCCAAGAAACTTCTGACTGCCTTAACGTTAACCGGCGGCTCAAGACCCATTATGACTTCCGCTTTAGCCTGATAAACCTGAATGCCCTTCTCTGATATCTTATGACCAAGTACGATCCCTTCCTTAACCATAAAGTGGCATTTCTCCCAGTTCAGCATCAAGTTTGTCTCTTCACAACGCTTTAGTACCCTGCCAAGATTCAACAAACACGCAGAAAAGGACGCACCATAGACAGAGAAGTCATCCATGAACACCTCTACCATCTCCTCTATTAGATCGGAGAAGATCGACATCATACACCGCTGAAACGTAGCCGGTGCATTACACAATCCAAACGGCATCCTTCGATACGCGAAGGTACCGTAGGGACATGTGAAGGTCGTCTTCTCCTGATCATTTGGGTGAATTGGTATCTGAAAGAAACCGCTATACCCATCGAGGAAACAGTAGTAAGGGTGATTAGCAAGTCTCTCAAGCATTTGATCAATAAAAGGCAAAGAGAAATGGTCTTTCCTAGTCGCAAGGTTAAGTTTCCTATAATCAATACACATCCTATCACCAGTGATGGTTCTAGTAGGAATAAGCTCATCCTTTTCATTCCTTATGACCGTGATCCCTCCCTTCTTAGGCACCACGTGTACAGGAGAAACCCACGTGCTGTCACTTATGAGATAGATCACGTCAGCCTCTAAAAGCTTAAGGATTTCTTTCTTAACAACCTCTTTCAAATTAGGATTCAAACGCCTTTGATGTTCTATAGAAGAGGCGTTCTCATTATCCAAGTGAATCCTGTGAGTGCAAGGCATTGGTGAAAGGCCCTTGATGTCACATAAAGAGTACCCAATGGCCTTCCTATACTTTCTCAGCTCAGTCAGGAGCCAGTGCAACTCATCATCACTTAGGTTTTCATTCACAATCACGGGATAGGTGTTATTAGGCCCTAAGAAAGCATACCTTAGCGCTTTTGGGAGCTCCTTAAGGTCCACCTTTGGGGCTAACAGCTCACTCCAGTCATCCTCGTGGCTGTTGTTATTGCTTTCCTCCTTGGAACTCTCCTTAGAACCCGAGGCATGGCCCTTAAGACTGCTTTCCTCAACCGCTATCCCTTCTGAAATCGAGTCCTCCAGTCGATCTTGCTGTCGATGTCGTCTAGATCGAGCCATCTCGCTCGATTCACTTACTCGATTTGATGTGGATCGAGTAAGGGATCGAGACACTGGGTCGATCTCCTGATTGGACCCCAAAATGATCGGAAGGTTTCTCTCGATCGTCGACTCGATTGTTTTTCCTGATCAATCATTCCTCTTGATCTGTCTGTCGATTGCTGCACCAGATCGAGTTGTGTTCTCGATTGCCTTGTCGATCTGACTCCTGGATCGAGTGATAGTGTCGATCTCGGGGTCGGTATCTAGGCAGCAGCCTTCATCCTTCTTAATAATCTTCCTAGAATCCAGCAGGTTGACGTACTCATGGGTCCTCTGATCCACATAACCAAGCTCCCCTGGCTCCTTAGTCCGTGCTAGCTTCAGATGGTCTTCTAGAGCCAGCTCTTCCAGCAACTCATCCGCTAAGGCATCCATCGTTTCAATGTAGAAAGCTTGCCCTTCTATGGTCGGCTTCTTCAGAACCTCATTGATATCGAAGTCCAGCCTTATGTCCTTTCCCAAGTGCAAGGCAATCTTCCCGTTCTTGACGTCGATGATATCCCCGACGGTTGCAAGGAATGGTCTTCCTAGGATAAGTGAGTCCTTAGGTTCTTCATCCATCTCCAACACTACGAAGTCCGTAGGTACGTTCACACCACTGATTCACACTGGTAGATCTTCGAGCAGCCCCACTGGTAGTCTCACACTCATATCAGCCAGTACCAACGAGATCCTACAGTCTTAAAAACGGGTAAAACCAAGCTTCTTAGTTTTAAAGTGAGCTTTGTTGGGCTTAAATTGTCAGATTTTGTGAGACGAATCCCACTCGAACAATTGCCTCCAACCCATTAACGAGAACGAGTACGAGCTTTAATGAGCGGCTAGTTGTTTCTTTCTAGTAGATTTTGTATCTTGCGTGCTGTCGCCATGATCGTAAGAAATTATCCAGGATCGACGGTTAAGGCTACGAGAGATGAAGGATCCATCAGATCATATGGTTGAGGTCGATCTTCAATATCGTAGTTCGAAAGACGAGATCCGGCAGCTGTTAACCTTCGTTTCGATCTTATCTTAGCCCGAAAGGGCTTTATTTTATACGAATTAAGGCGTTGGTGCCTTTGAGTTATTTTCACTTCTTGCTTTTGGTTGTTCAAGTTGAACTTTTGCCTAGTCATTTGTTGACTAAGTAGAGTTGGACCAAAGTCATCCAGCTCGTAGCTTGATTTGTTGGTCGTAAGCTCGTAGCTCGATTCGTTAGTCATGAGCTCGCAGCTCGAACCTTTGGGTTCTGAGCTCGCCAGGTCGGATGAGATGACCTCGCAGGGAAGTGCGACGTGTTCCGTCATTGAAATATGGCTAAACGTTTTCTTGGGAAGAAGGAAGGTCGAACTGCTTTGCGATGAAGTTTTCGTATTCGAAGTAGAGTTTGCTTTCCGTGGAACTAAGTCTCTCTCAATTCTGGCTTTGGAATGGAGAAGGGGATCGGGCGTTACTCTTGTCTTCCAGAGATAGAGCTCGGCGTACCAGGCGAACAGTGAACCGCGGTGGGCCTTTAGTTCGAGGTCCGGAGCTTGACTATGCATCTAGGATAGGTGGCTCCCCCTCCCCCCCCCCCCCCCCCCCCCCCTGCCCCCTCGAAAGAGTGACGGAGCGTGTGCTGTAGCTCGCTTGTGTCGAGGTGCGGGAGGGTGGGTGTCCTTGGGCCTCGAGGTTGGTGGGATAAGGCCCCACCTACCCCCGAATGAGTGAGTGGTGCGTGAGCTAGAGCTCGCTTGTTTCGAGGTGGGGTGGGTGGGTTGTGTTTAGACCTCGATGCCGAGCTGTGGAACTCGAGTTTGATTTGATATATTTCAGCTTATAAATGTATGACGAGGGTGGTCCGAACTGTTTTGGTTCGTGATCTTGGTTTTGACAAGTATAATTGTTGCTGAATAATGAATTATTATTCCAAGTAAAAAATGAAAAATAGAGATGATACAAAGTAGGGTTGTTGCATGTAGCCCACCTATTAATGTTGCCATGCTGAGGAATAAAAATTTGGAAAAAAGATGGTGGCTGAACTCGTGGATCGAGCTGCCTACGTATCCTGTAAGGGAATAAAACCATGACGTAGTTCGATTATTTAAGGTGCTTTTAGCGATAAAACCTCTTGAGATTCATTACGTTCCAAGGTCTTATCTCAGGTACCTCCTTTTCTACTTTCGTGAGCTTGTAGACGTCGTCGCGAACTACTTCGGTAATGCGATAGGAACCTTCCCATTCGGTTCCTAGTTTCCCAGCACCGGGCTCTTTGGTGCAGTCTTGTACCTTGCGCTGGACCATATCTCCTACCTTTAATCTCTAGCGCTTGACCTTGGAATTGTAGTAGCGAGTTGCGGCCTGCTGGTAATTTTGGATCCTGATCAATGCTTGATCTCGATGTTCATGGATTAGATCGAGCTGATCCCTTAAGAGCTGCTCGTTGCGTTTTGTATTTGTTGGGCATAGAGTCCAACAATGACTAGGAACTGTGGTCTCCGTTGGGATTACAGCTTCCAGCCCGCATGATAATGAGAATGGTGATTCGCTGGTTGCTTTGTGAGGTTTGGTCCGACAAGCCCAGAGTATGGCTGATATGTGTTCGGACCACCTTTCTTTTTTGGCGTCGAGCCGTCTCTTAAGGTTGCTCAAAATGGTTTTGTTTGTTGCTTCAGCTTGCCCATTTCCTTGAGGATAACGAGAAGTGAAGTAAGAGATCTTTATCTTCCACTTGGCGCAGAAGTCCTTGAAGTTTCACGATATGAATAGTGAACCGTTGTGTGTAACGTTTTCATACGGAAGACCGTGACAGCAGATCACGTTTTTCTAGATGAAGCCGCGTACCGGGAATTCGGTTGTTTGCTGATAAGCTTTAGCTTCTATCCATTTGGTGAAGTAGTCGGTGAGAACCAGCAGAAACCTGAATTCCTTGGGTCCCGAAGGAACTATTGGTCCTAATATGTCCATTTACCATCTCATGAATGGGTCAGGTGTCGAGATCGACGGCAGTTTTTTGTCTGGACAGTGGATGATTGGGGCATGCCTTTGACACTTGTCGCAGCTCTTGGACAGTCTCTGACAGTCCGCTATCATGGTCAGCCAGAAATAGCCAAGTTTCTTAATTTGAATGACGAGCATCAGGCCTTCAGCATGACTTCCACATAGGCCTTGATGAGTGTCAGACATTACAGTGTGGGCATGCTCACTATGTACACATTTATGGTACAGTCCTCAAGTACGTCAAATAACACGCTATAGCGGGCACTTTTAACCTTAAGGTTTCGAGCTTCCCACCTGTTGGAAGGAGCTTTTCCGTGTATGATGTACTTGAGGATGAGTATCCTCCAGTCTGCTCTGGCGAGAACTCGTCTTTGAAGGTTAGTTCGTCAGCGAGTGCAGTTGGTACTGTATGGATTGTTGATTCCTGAGTACGCTGTGAGGAGGTCGGGTTCGATTCCGCGTCCTCTGGTGGGGTGTTAGCTGGCTCATCCTCGTCGGGATGGCCGGCTGTGTTTAACGGTCCCGGATATTGGGACTGTTGCGTTTGTGACAGGGTTGATGGTCGTGTGGTAATGGCGCTCAGATCCGGTGTTTTGAGTGCTAAGGGTCTATGGTCGAGCTCGAAACGAGTGAACTGTTCCACGAGGCTGCGAACTATGGTTAAATAGGCTTCCATGCATTCCACTCTTTTTTCGTACTCATCGCTGTAATGGCCGGTTACAAGTCTCGAGTCGCGGTGAGCTTTGATTTCGCTTGTACCGACGCTAATTACGAGCCAGAGCCTGGCTATGAGTGTTTCGTACTCGGACTTAACAAGATGAATCCGAGACAAAAAGATTGTTCCATTACTTCTCCAGTCGGAGAGGTGAGCTGGACCTCGACTCCGGAACCTTGTTTGGACGATGCTCCATCTACGTAAAGAGTCCAGGTTTTGGATGATGGGCTTTCGGAGCTGGTTTCTTGGGCCAGCTCAACCATGAAGTCTGCCAGGACTTGGGCTTTTGCGCATTTCCTGGTCCGATACTAGATGTCGAACCCGGTGAGCTCTATGGCCCATTTCGCGAGGCATCCCGATTGGCTGGGACTATGGAGTATAGTTCATAAAGGTTGCGAGGGCAATACCAAAATTGAGTGTGACTGAAATTAAAGTCGAAGCTTTCGAGCTGAGATTACTACAGATTGTGCTAGTTTTTCCATAGCTGGATACCTTGTCTAAACATTGATAAGAGTTTTACTTACGTAAAATATTGGTTTTTGCTTGTTTAGCCCCTCTCGAACTAGCACGCCACTTACTGCAGCCAGAGAGACCGTTGTGTAGAGGTATATAGGATATCCTTCGACTGGCTTAGCCAAGATAGGAGGCTCGGTGAGATATGTTTTGAGTTGGGTTAGTGCCTCCTCGCATTTTTCTTCCCACTGGAATTTTTTGTTACCTTTGAAGAACTGGTAGAATGGGAGACACTTGTCGGTTGCCCGTAAGATGTACCGGTTGAGAGCCCCAACTCGACCGGTCAAGCGTTGTACTTCCCGAGTTGTTCTAGAAAATGGCATTTCAAGGAATGTCGTGATCTGCTTTGGGTTCGCCTTGATCCCTCGTTCAGTCACCAGGTAACCGAGGAATTCACCTGAGGTGACTCCGAAAGTACATTTGGTTGGGTTTAGCTTCATCTTCTATTAATTCAAGATTTTAAAGCATTCCCTAAGCTGAACGACTTGGTTAGTGTCCTTTAAAGACTTGGCCAGCATGTCATCTACATAAACTTCCATAGTTTTACTGAGCTGGTTAGCAAACAATTTCATCACTAGCCTTTAGTAGGTTGCTCCTGCATTTTTTCAGGCCGAAAGGCATTACTTTGTAGCAGTAGGTACCCCGATCTGTAATGAAAGCTGTTTTTTCTTGGTCTTCTGGGTGCATCTTGATTTCATTATATCCAGATAAGGCATCCATGAAGGACATGAGCTGGTGGCCAGCTGTGGCTTTGACCAAGCGGTCTATGTGTGGAAGTGGAAAGCTGTCTTTTGGATATGCTTTGTTTAGGTCGGTAAAGTCGACGCAGGCTCTCCACTTTCCATTTTTCTTTTTGATCACCACAGGGTTTGCCAACTAGTCGGGGTATTTAACCTGTCTGATTGATCCCGTTTTTGTCTAACTGGTTTGATAGTTGGGCCGATGTTGAGTTCGTGGGCAGCAACCTCTGTATCGATGCCCGGTATGTCCGAGGTGGACCATGGAAAAATTCTTATATTTTCTTTTAAAAAATCGATTAGCTCGTCGCGAATTATTTTCGCGAGATCGACCCCGATGCCAACACACCTTTGCATACTTGCTCGATTAATTTTGTTCGAGACTTGCTTACGGAAGGGTGCTTGTTGTGTTTGAGTAGTTGAATTGCGAGCTCCTCCGCTTTCTTTAATTGCTATACATAAGCTTTCTCGGCTCGCAAGAAGCTGTCCGTGTAGCAATCTCTCGAGGCTCGTTGGGAGCCGCATATCGTCTTGGTTCCCCAAGGAGTTGGGAACTTGACGCATTGGTGGTATGTGGAAGCTACATCTTTCATTGTATAGAGCCACGGTCTGCCAAGTATGGCGTTAAAATGAGCTGGGCCATCTACGACCAAGAAGTCAATTGATTTTATGAGCCCGCCAGCTTTTACTAGGAGCTGGATGGTTCCTAACAAGTAGGTGGTTTCTCTGGCAAAGCCGGTGAGTGGAGTTTGATCGTTCGACAACATGGATGTTTGGTATCTCATGCATCTAAAAGCGTTGAAGAACAGCACGTCTACCGAGCTACCGATGTCGATCATGACCCTTGTGAGGTCGAAACCGCCTATAGCGATCTGGATGACAAGTGCGTCATCGTGTCTCTAACCTTGCTAGGTCTCATCAAAGGGGACTAGTCCTAGGATTATAGAGCTCATCTTCAGTTGGCGTAAAGCGGATGTTCTCATAAGAAGTGGAGTTTGTAAGGCACTGCTTGGGTAATAAGATCTTGTTCTTCTGATCATCCAGCTCAAACGGATAAGCATAACCAGTTTCCACAGCTCCTGAGAGATAGCCAATCTTGCTAAGGTATGGAACATTAATGAATATCATGCTCACATCATGTGTTCCAAGCTCTACGCCAGCACCAAACAAGATGGGAGTAATCAAGCCTCCGATGGCTATGTTAGGCTTCTTCTATATGGTTTTGAAAGCCCAATGTTTACATGCTAGAAACTGCTTCATCAATATTGTAATAAGCACAATTCCGAAGCGCTCTCCATTTATCTTCCCTTGCTTTGTCTCTATCGTGATGTCTTTAAGCCATTCACTAGCAAGCTTATCTCTTCTTCCTTCACCATGTTTTGCTCTTTTCGGTAGAAGAGTGTGCTTGTGATGACCCTATGAACATATCTGATTGCTGGATGGCGGATGCTTGCACTTCTTAGATGACTAGCCTTGTAAGCATCATTTGCTATTTCCTCCCAAACATGCTTAAGCTCATTGTGTTTGAAGCTCATAGCTTGTGCTCTTGAACCTTGATCAAAACCAAATATCTCCTCTAGCTGAGTAAAGCCCATAGTGTACCATGCTCTGTTGGCTCTTAATTTGATGAACCCATTCCCCCAAGTCTTCTTCTCCCTCATTGATAAACTCATAATTTAGCATATTTTAGCACTCATTTAGGATAGATTTTGCATTCATATTGCATTCATATTTAGATTATTCGTAACTTTTCCTCCATTTTGGGTTTTAGACATATTTGCATTAGCATTTGCATATTTCTTGCATATATGCATTGTTTTTAGGTAATATGGTGTACATGGAGCTGTGTTGGATGCTGAGCATGGACAAGGATTCAAAAGAAGAGCTTAGGAGTTGCTGGGAGTCAAGAAAGAGTTCGGCCAAAAAGAATTAGGCTGAGATCGAGCCTTAGATCGACCATCCAAGTTATTTCAGCCTGAGATCGACCCTTAGATCAACCATCCCACTCGTTTCAGACTGAGATCGACCACCAGATCGACCAAGGCCACTCGTTTCAGCTTAGATCGACCACCTGATCGACCAAGGCCACTCGTTTCAGCTTAGATCAACCACCAGATCGACCAGGCGGGTCGATCTTCGGTCCAGATAATAGCTTCCTTCATTGGACAGCTCACACTTTGCAATTTAGTGAGGGAACCTTTTGTGTGGTCCATTATGAACACTTTTGACCTAGATTTGAGAGACATCCACGATTTTCACAGCCTCCTTCCCCATTTTTGGGTTTTGTGGATCACCATTGAAACATCTTTATCTATTTTCGAGCTTTAACTTTTGTAAAAACTTTGATTTTGAATTTTAGTACTACTCTTTAAGCTTTAATCTTTCTTTCTTGTTACCTCAAGCATACTGAACACCTCTTATCTCATGATTAAGAGGCGTTCAGAAATAATAATAGAGTAGTTCTTTAGGATTTAAGGATGAGGTGATTAGGAAGGTTTTAAAAGTTAGATCTTGGTATTTTCTTGTACTTAACTTTATCCTTCCTTGGTTTGGAGTATCAAATGCTTAAAGACCTTGAGAGAATCTTTATGATCCAAGAGATTTCCTTATCTCATAAGAACTTAGGAAATCTCTTATGTCCAAACCAAGAGACTAGTATGCCTTAAGGACCACGGAAGTGGCAAGTAAAGGGTAGTTAGGCCATGTTAAGATCCGTGCTTCAGCTCCATCAACCATCCTTTTCCACCATAAGCCATGTGTTTGGAGAGAATGAATGATGAGAGGACCTTATCTTATCCACAAACCATGGAAAGATTGCTTCTTAGGCTTAAGGATAGCCTATCAAGAAAGGTGTAGATTTGCTTTTTGCAAACCAAGATCGAACCTTGAACTTCCCTAACCATGGTCCTCATCCTTGAATCTGTTATTTATCATTTAAGTAATTTCTGAAGCTCTCTCCTTTAGATTTAAAAGTTATTGTTCTAAGTTGCTAGAAAATCTCTATTCATCTACCTTTAGCTCTCGAATTTTAGTAATTAGTAGTCTTGCATTTTAAATTCCTAGTTTTCTTCCAGTAGTTTTTTACCCTCTTCCAGGGATTTTAAAATTGTTTTCTTGCTGATTTCGTATTGCATTTAGTTTTTGTTAAATTTTCTCCCCAATTATCCGGATTTCGGCTTAGCTTTCCTTTGCTCTTGTATTCCTAGTATCTTTCACACCTAGGCTGGATTGATACCTAAAGTACTACAGAAACACTAAGAGGCTTTAGGATTGATATTTAGAACTGTAAAAAGTCCTCTATCACTCATCATACTCCTCATCAAACTTATAGAAGTAGACCTTAAAGCTTGCAAGGAATTGATAGCTCATACATTTGCATCATTTAGGCTTGCATTTAGTTCAGGTTTTGGTCCTCTTTTGCATGTTTTCTTTCACCTTAGTCCTACTTTCTTCTCCTTTTAGACTTAGGTTGCACTTAGAATGTAGTTTGCATATTTTCTGTGCATAAAATATGTTTTTAGGTTCTTATGGAGCTATGAGGAGCAAGGAGAAGCTTTGGGAATAAACCAAGAGGCTTACTGAGCTTGGAAAGAGAAAGAGGAGCCAAGGCAGACAATTTCTGCAAGCCCTATCGGTTAGAGCATGAAGACTATCAGTCAATAGAGTGACTGATAGAGGAGCTATCGATCAACCTATCGGTCAAGATGACTGACCGATAAAAAACAAACGAGCGTATTCCGGTCACCCTATCAGTCATTTTCCGACCGATAAAAATCTTATTGATCGGCCTATCGTTCTGGAAGTGACCGATAGGATCCCAGACTAAAGACCACTTATTTACAATTTTGCCATTTTTGCTTGGAGTTCTTTAAATACAAAGAATCCCTAATTTCTGGGTACATTTTTTTATCCAGCAGTTCTTTCTTCTCTATTTTAGCTTTTGGGTTTTTGTAACTTGAATTTTTGCTTATTTTAATTAAAGTTTGTATTTATCTTCTTGTTTAATCTCTCTAATCATGATTAGTCATCTCTCTCTTTTTGAATTGATAGCTTTAATGGTGCTTAGTGAGTAATCTTTTTAGGGATTTGAGATGAGTTAGGTTTAGAGAATTTGAGACTCTATCTATGATTGCTTAGTGATAATTCTTCCATTTCCTTTCTTGATTGCTGTGTTTAATGCTTGATTAGCTCTAATTAGGTTGATTAAGATCTTATGCTCATTTTATGCCCACCAAGTGTTTGATGAATTGTCTGAACTGCTTTGCAAGAGAATTGTTTATCCTAGCTCAAGAGATTGACTGTATAGGGAGTGATTTGGCAATATAGGATTGATAGAATTGTCTTAATGCTTGTTGTTTATCATTTCACTAATGAGAATTAGTTATTAACTTGGTAATTAGCAAAGAGATTAGTGCCAATAGATTGGATTAGTCATATAAATGAATCCTATGAATAAGAAAAAGCATTGTTAAAGTTTGTATGTATAATAGATTGAGTCAAGAGTTCCCTAACACCAATTATCTCATCTCAAGTCCCATCTTTTCTCTGTTTCTCTTTGGAAATCGAATTTGCTCTGTTTTGCCCTTATTTTAGTTGCTTTGCTTGTTTTTCACTCTTTGTTTGATATTCTCTTCATTTATGTTTGATCCTTTAGATTGTTAGACTTCAAAACCATTTTTGTTTGCTTGAATTAAGAGCTCTATTGCATTCTTACTGCTACATTCTACCCTTTTAGATTGATAAAACCCTATGATATACGCCAACTGATTAGTACAAGCTAGGGTGATTGAATCAAGTCCTAAAAAGTTTTGTAACAGGAATTCACAAGAGAGCTTCTTATAAGAGAGATACTCAAGACTAGCAAACTTCTCAAGGCTAATGTTTCTTAATAACTCATCCACTTCAGTCTTGATTCTCAGTTCATCCAACAGACCTGGGCAAGCATATCTTGTTGAAGCAAAGTCCACTCTCCTCATTGCCTTTATGTAGTCTTTAAGCTTAGGTGATGCATCAGGATTTTGCTCTGCTTCATCAGCTGGCCTCTTACCCTATGCTATGTCTCTTACATGTGCACTTGAGTCCAAACTTTCCTCATCTCCTCTACTGCTCGACATAGTACCTGAAAAAACATAGTTTGAAGCAAAGATTTGTGTTTTGTAGAGATTTTTGTTCAGTAGGATTTGTAGAGATCTTGAGATCAAGCATTGCTACTTTGAGAGGATATGTGCTTTTACAAAGGTTTGTAGAGTTTCAGAAGATGGTTTGAAGCTCAGATTATTTCCATTCTCTCTTGGTGATAGAGCTAAATAATGGGAGAAGTCTTTAGCACAAGGAAGTATGACCACTTGGGAACAATGCAAATGTGCTTTCTTAACCAAGTTCTGCTCTCCCTTAGAACTGCACATTTCAGGAATGAGATCACAAACTTTAAACAATGGTCTAATGAAAGCTTTGGAGACACTTGGGAAAGGTTCAGAAGATTCACTCACCAATGTCCTCACCATGGCTTCACCAAAGAGGTGCTGCTCTCCACACTATAAAGAGGTGTTCTCCCAACAGTAAGAATCCTTCTAGATACTGCAAGCAATGATTACTTTCTTGGTAAAGATGTTGATGAAGGATGGCCTCTAGTGGAGAACATGGCATGAAGTAATTGGGATTATGTTGATGATAAAGAGCAACACTCAAAGGCAACTGAAGAAAAGCTAGAGACAACATTGTATAAGATGAAAGCCTTGCAGAAGAAAGTTAACTTGCTGCTCAATGAGACAACTAAACCTCTTCCTAGTGTTGCTTCACAAAACCACTACAAAGAGCATCTTATCAAAGCTGCTCAACTACAAGAGGCGCCAATAATGAACTAAGACCATGATGTTTGTGTACACCAGTCCTATGGAGACACTCATTGTAGCATCCGTATCCGAGAAAAATTGGAATGATTGAGCTGGATAAGGCATTGTCCGAGGAATTATCGAGCCAAGGATGGATATTGGTTGGGAACTGGGAGGTTTAAACTATGGTCAGGTGAGGACTGGGAAATAGTCGGACGGATGGCTGGGATAGCCGAGCCGTATGGACCATATCCAAGAGAAAATGGTCTAGTGCGTAAGAACATGGGTTTTATCCGAGTGATCGTGAGGTTAGTCTGAGTAACAGTGGACTGTCTCAGAGGAAAATAGGAAAACCTCTGAGAGGAAAAGAGGATTAGCCGAGGTGGGACAAGTTGTCCGAGAGAAAAGGAAATATTCGGATGGAAAATGGAAATAACTTGGATAAGGGCAGTTTAACCGAGAGGGAAGGGATTTGGGCCGTGTGCCAAGTGAGAATGTTGGCTATTTTGTGGATTATCGCGTGGATGGTCAGTCAATATGGAAAATAGCCGAGAGATATCAGATTGGTTCGGGATAAATGCTACTGGAACAAGGAAAATGTCGGTTAAGTCCGAGTTATCTAGGATTTTGCGAGTATATACAGATTTTTGAGACCTAACTCGAGGGTGTTGCATTTATTTGAGTTAAATAAAGCAATGAGAGAATTTCATCGAGAGAAAACCCAAGAAAATCAGTTTACCCCAGGATATCCGAGAGAGATTGAGCTATTGCCGAGCAGGTCCGACCAGCGCCGAGATAAATCGGTAAGCGACTAAATAATTCCCTAAGTATCGAGTTTCTGTCGGATAACCTCGAGCTAATAGTCGTGTTTTGTGGGGTTTCCGAGTGTAAACAGAGTTTGGGTCGGAGAAAGGTGAACGGATCGAGATATAGGCGAGGAGAAAGGGATCAGCTCGTACGGATAACCGAGAGATTCCTCGGGTGATCGGATATCTTCGATTTGGTGCAGATTTCAGCGGGATTCCTTCTGACCAATCTGTTTCCAACCTTGTTTAAGGTGAGTGCGTGACTGCGGTTGGTTTCTAGGATCGTTGGATTGCTAGGGTTTGATGTTTTGCGTATTTGATTGTGTGATTATCATGTTGTGTGTTTAGAAGTGTTAAGCGATTATGTGTTATGGTATTGTGAGGTGTTTACTGTGGCATAGATGATGTCTAGCTAACCTTAGGGTAATCCGGATCATGTTCTAGCTTAGGAGATGTGGGATTCTTGCTGAAGTAGACAAGGGTCTTAAAAAGGGATTGATCTTGGGTGGTTAAGTTAGATGATCATGGCCGTTTGATATATGTGTTATGTCTATTGCGAATTGATTGTGTGGGATGTTGAATCTGATAGTATGAATGCATGATTGGTACTGACCAGGTGTTACAGGATGACCGTACTCACTAAGTATTTATCAAATACTTATGCCTCCCTTCTTGAGTGTGCAGGTAATAAGCAGTAAAGGGAGCGAGACCGGCAGCAGTGATGGATATGGATGGATCGGGGATTGGGTGTGTATTTATGTTTAAGACTTGTGTTTTGTCTGATGAGCTTTGGTGTTATGCGTTTAAAGTTGCTATATGATATGATGTAATCGTTAGCGAACCATGATGCTTTGTTTTTAGTTAACCCTGAATCCTGTTTAAGTGTTTTTATTCAAGTTATAATGAAATGAAGTTGTTCTTTATTCCGCTGTGTATTGGTTAAATGCAAAGGAAAGGTTTAAAATTTGGCTAAGTATAGAAACCGAACTGTTAGGATGTAGTGGGGCACGGCTGCGGTATAGTTTGCCGGGTCGGGCTACCACACAACCATACTCAACAACATCAAGGTTCTTGTTCTCAAACAGTTGGCACCAACACCTCTCAACCTTCACATGAATTGGACCTTAACGACACGTTCCTACAATTCCAACAACTTCAGTATGCAGAATTTCAGAAGATCATGGCTGTTGAGATATAAAAGAGTATGACTGAGATTCAAAGAAGCATGACTGTTAAAATATACAATGGCATTAACTCCAGCTTGCAGTCCCAACTAGGTCTTTTGAGTATGAAGATCAGCAAACTAGAGAGCATGGCTCAACCATCTACTTCTTTACTAGCACAAGAATGTGTCAAAGCTTTCACTTTAAGAAATGGGAATCACCTTCCTCCAAGACTGGTACCTTCTACACCCAATGTGGACATTGAGGAACAAGAAGAGGGGGTGGAGGCTAAAGATAATGAAAATGCTCAAGAGGATGAAGTAATTGAAGCTGAAAGGGGTCCAGAAAACACCAAAGACAAGGAAGTGGTTAAAGGAAAATCAAAGGAAGCCTCTAAGGAGTTGATCAACGAACCAAGATTCATCCCTCCTCCTTATCAACCCACCATACCTTTTCCTGGAAGGTTTAAGAAGCAGCTGGTTGCTAAATACAAATGGCTCTTTGATGAACAGATGCAGAAGATCCAGCTTACAATGCCACTACTAGATGCCTTTTTTCTGGTTCCTTCTTATCAGAAATTCTTGAAGGATGCTGTTGCTGAATGATCCAAGGACCTACAAGGGATGGTAGTCCTCACACATGAGTGTAGCGCCATTATTCAACAAAAGAGTGTGGCTCCCAACAAGCTAGGAGATCCAAGGAGCTTTACCTCACCCTGCTCTATAGGTCCACTTCTGTTTTGAGAAATGTTTGTGTGATCTACGAGCTAGTGTCAGCTTGATGCCCTACTCTATAGCACAGCGCCTAGGCTTCACCAAGTTCAAGGACTGTAGAATCTCTTTGGTGTTGGCTGATAGATCAGTGAGGCTTCCTAAGGGCTTGCTTGAAGATATACCACCCGGGATTGGGAGTGTAGATATACCTACTGACTTTGTGGTTTT
Organism: Thlaspi arvense; assembly: GCA_911865555.2. Taxonomy (NCBI): domain Eukaryota; kingdom Viridiplantae; phylum Streptophyta; class Magnoliopsida; order Brassicales; family Brassicaceae; genus Thlaspi; species Thlaspi arvense. The sequence goes on from OU466861.1 coordinate 15,219,114, forward strand.
GGTTATGGATGAGGAACCTAGAGATCCTCTAATTCTTGGGAGACTCTTCCTAGCCACAACAGGAGCTGTCATTGATTTTAAGAAGGGGAAGATTGAGCTACAGTTGGGCAAAGATATGTCTTTGAAGTTTGACATCAAGCAGATTATGCATCAGCCAACTATTGAAGGTCAAAAGTTTCAAATTGAGATCATAGAGAAGCTGCATGATGAACTTCAAGAGGAGTTGTGTTGTGATATGCTCAAATTAACCCTTAGAGCTACTTCTCAAATTAAGAGATCACGGTAGTACTTAGGGAGCGAATCCACAAGGACTTAAGACTATCACTCAACAGATTTTAGATTCAAATGAAGCTAAGCAGTCAATAACAATAAAATTAAATAACAAATGAAAGTAACAAGATCAGGGATGGATTATGAGTTCTTAAAATCAAGTGAGACAAGGGGCTGGGAAATGAGAAATTCGCAGGTTGACATAAATCGCGAACTACTGACTGAAAGGATTATTTATTAAAACCGTTCTAGAACTCGAAAACACCAATGTAAAACCAATCGACTTCCGTCGCAAAGATTATCTATGATCAGATTCTAGAATTCCAAATTCCTTTTCAAATTCTAACAACCTAAACAAGCATTATAGTTCAGGTTCGATATGTTCACAAAATAATTAATCCAAATTCCTTTGCAATCAGTTATTTTGCTCATCTAAAATAGTTCTCGTGATTAACAATGTTTCCACATCTATTAAACAACCTAAGATTTTTCTAGGTGATCAATCTTAAAACAAGTGTTAAAGCAATCTAGATGAAGGACCAAATAATTTATTCTTCCAGTTTTGTAGTTCTAACAATTTATTATCAACCTTTGAATAACCTAAAACCTAACTAGCAAATTACTCAGACATAGCAAGTGAAACACAAATCATGACTGAATAATATTGCATTAATAGATAGATTAAAAGATGAAGGGGTTCAAAATTCTTCTCTACAGAGTAGGGATTTGTCTCCCCAAAAGCTCTCAATCAAATCTCTCTCTCTGGTCTCAATGAAAACAAGATAATGGCCTAACAATGGCTTAGAAAACCTAAATACAACTCTAAACACGACTGGGGCAAAAGTGCAAATAGTTTGAAACATCTGGGCCAAGTTGCAATTCTTCATAAGAGTTTTTAATGCTCTTTCTCGCGACCACGATCGGTGTCGATCGACACAAAGTTGCTGATGTCGATCGACACCCTGCTTTATAATGCTCTCCGACTTGGTCTTTTCAGCATTAGTTTCAACATAGCTCCAAAAGGCTCCAAATCTCACAGTTATGCTCCAAACGTTCCTAGACCTGCAAAGGCTCTAAAGGACTCAAAAAATACCAAAAAAACTCTATAAACAAGACATATATCATGGTCAAAAACCAGTAAAAACCATGATATATCATGTTGTGAGGATAAACTTCAAGTTGTTTTGACAAAGGAGCATGGAGAAGATGGTTACTTGGATAAGCAAAGCTTGGGTTATAAGCTGAGGTTAGACTCTCACAAAGTCTTGGATGAAGAGGAGCCATTTGAGAAGCTGGACTACATGAAAAGGGAGGTCTTCTCCATTCATGAAGCTGGTTCCCCATGCAATGAAGCTGGCACCAAAGAGCATAGCAGCTTAGAAGAGGACTGGACTGAGCTCAAAGAACCCAAGGTGGAGCTAAACCTCTTCCTAAAGGGCTAAGGTATGTTTTATAAGGCTCTAACTCTACTTATCCTGTAATTTTCAATAATAGCCTCAATGATAATGAGATACTTGCTCTTGTTAACATATTAAACAGGTTTAAGAGTGCCATTGGATATTCACTAGATGACATCCAAGGCATTTCTCCAAGCCTCTGCACTCATAGTATCCATCTAGAGGATGAGACAAGAACTTCTGTTGAACCTCAAAGGAGATTGAATCCTAATCTAAAATAAGTAGTAAAAAAGGAAATCTTGAAGTTGCTTGAAGCAAGAGTGCTCTATCCCATCTCAAATAGCACATGGGTCTCACCAGTCCATGTAATGCCTACGAAAGGAGGGATCACTGTTGTAAAAAACGAAAATGATGAGCTAATACCAACTAGAATAATCACTGGTCATAGGATGTGCATAGATTTCAGAAAAGTTAATTCTCCTTCTAGGAAAGATGACTTCCCTTTGCCATTCATAGACCAAATGTTAGAAAGACTAGCGAATCATAAGTATTACTGCTTCTTAGATGGTAATAGTGGATTCTTTCAGATCCTATCCATCCTAGTGATCAAGAGAAAACTACTTTTACTTGCCCATATGGAACATTTGCTTATATGAGAATGCCTTTTGGTTTATGCAATGCTCCTGCTACCTTTCAAAGGTGTATAACTTCTATCTTTTCTGACTTGCTTGAAGAGATGGTGGAGGTATTCTTGGATGCCTTTAGTGTCTATGGATACTCCTTTGGTGTCTGCTTGTCCAATCTTTCTCAGGTTCTAAATAGGTGTGAAGACACTAAGCTGGTTCTGAATTGGGAGAAATACCATTTCATGGTTCAAGAAGGCATTGTGTTGGGTCAGAAGATTTCAGAGAAGGGGATTGAAGTGGACAAGGAAAAGATTGATGTGATGCTGCACTTAGAGCCTCCAAACACAGTAAAGGGAATCAGAACCTTCTTGGGATATGCTGGTTTCTACAGGAGATTCATCAAGAACTTCACAAAGATTGCAAGACCCTTGACAAGACTGTTGTGTAAGGAGACAAAGTTTGTGAGAATCTAAGATGAGAATCTAAGACAGTAAACTAACGACCAGGATACTATCAAAGATCAAGCGAAAGACGAGAGAGGATGTAAAGGTGCTAAGAAAGAGGGTCTAGGGTTGAGATTCATGGTTCGGGGTTTCAAAGGTCCGAACTTGGGTTGAGAACTTTAAATCGACTCACTTTGTGAGAATCTCTAAGCCTTGAAAATGAAATAAGATCTATATGTGGCTTTCGGTATAGATCACTCCATCATCCTCTCCTCCAAACCCATGGCTTTTGGTGGAAAGAAAGGTTGAAGGGCATGAAAAACAGATTTCAAACGCGTGGCTTAACTAGTCCCCCAAACTTCCATGGCTTTTGGGAAGGGGTAACTAGTCTCTAGGGTGCGATCTTCAGAGGTCCCTGAATCCTGTCAAGGTAAGAGACCTCTCGGATCATAAAGCTCTTGGCTTGAGAGTCTTTAAGCTTTAGGAACTCGACACCCTAGAAGAGATAGCCATTAAACACTAGAAAAGTCCAAGATCGAAAACATTTTTGACCCCTTGAATCCTTTCAACCCCGAACCCTAAAGAAATTACTCACTACACATAAGATAAATCAAGCAAAGCATGGAGAAAGAAACGATGAACATAAAAAAGAACTAGATTAAACTTCAAACGATTCAAATGCAAAGCAAGGAAAACTTCAAGTTCGACAATGGTGGATAATCTCCAAAACCAGAGAGAAAAGCATAAAAAGATAAGGTTGAAAAATGTTGTGTGGAAAAAGACATCGCCGCCTTCCCAAAATGGCGAAAACAACTCGATGGTCCCCCCCTCGCTTGCAGCCAAAAGCGGTTGAAAGGACAGAGATCGACTCCGGGCCCGAGCGGCTCTCTCGATCATCTTTGGACATCGTGTCTTCAACTCGATCTGGGTCTCGATCATCTTCGGTGGATCGAGTGTTGCATCCGATCTTGGTATCGATCTTTGGTTGGATAGAGTTGTGGACTCGATCCGGCTCTCGCTCTGCATGGCGTCATTTACTTCCGTACCGTTTGATCGATTGCTTCACTCGATATTCGTCTCGATCATTTTCTTTGGATCGCCTGGTCTTCTCGATCTTCTGGTCGATCTCATCTAGATCGACCTGCCATGCTCGATCTGTTCCCCGATCTCTGGTCCTTAGCAAACATCCGACCTTCCATGAACCGCCACAACAGCTTCAGCACGTCCACGAACCTCCACGACTCCAAAGTAGCCAGAAACAACCTGAATGTGATGCAAAATGCAAGGAACATGCGTATGCTGGTGCGAGAATGCTCTAGGACCCTAAGTGATGCAATCTAGTCTAAAGTGTGATGTAAATGCATGAAAAGCTAACTAATATGTATGCAAAATGTATGCAATATGCAGTAACATCAACTCCCCCAAACTTACTTCTTGCTTGCCCTCAAACAACAGAAAATAAGTAAGGAAGAGAGGTTTAAAAACGAATGGGGGTTTAAGCTTTTCGCAAAGGTTCCTTTCAAATGAATCAATCTCAATGTCCTAGTTAACAGTTCTAAAATGCTATGCATACACTCATACTCCAAAGAACTTAGCCATACTCACCACACAAAGAAATTCAGATCATGACTCTCCTATTCCTAACAATCAAAGAAACTCATCCTTTAACATTCATTAACATCCGAACCATGAATCAAACTTATGCACTTTAAAGCAATACACATTTGGCTAAGGGTATAGGTTATGAGCATAGAATGATCTCATTTGAAAAGGGTTTTCAATTAAAACAAGGGTTTCTCTCAAAAGTGGCAAGAACTTTATGCATAATGCTAAAGGTGAAGGCAATTGATGCATACATGATCAGATTCTCATCTACCCATGTAAACTAACAATGATCCTTAACCCCTCTCATTTATTAACTTTCATCCTCACTCACCACTTAGAATCTACCCTTTTTTTCCCAAAGCTTAGCATTTCCCAATTCAAAACAGAAAACATTTTTAACTCTTTAGGCTAGTGAAAAGGTTGAAAATAATTTTGCTCTTTAACTATTTCTTATTGGTAGCTCTCTTATTTATTTTTTTCTTTTCCTCTTTTTTTTTTATTTTTGGCACTTAGGCTCTTTTTCTTTTTCTTTTTATTTTTATTTGAGAAAGCTACCTCCTGAAATTAATTAGAGCATATAAATAATTTTAAACACAACCCTTCACTTAAAACCCATTTCTTTCTTTTAATCACCAAACTCTTTGAAACCGAGAACAAATAGACATGAAAACAACCCCAATGATCCCCTAAATTTATCCTAAGCCTATACATAGCTTCAAAATGCAAAGCTAGCAATCATATGAGAACCAAATCATGTCGCCTAAACCTAACACTTTATGCTAAGTTCAAAACTGAAAAAGAAGGCCTCACAATGATGTCACAGAAGAATTATTTGGCTTCAAAGAAGGGTAAGGGTCAAGGTGGGAGTTCTACTTAGGCTCACAAAGAGTGGTAAAAGGAAGAAGAGAGCCTAAATATTTTAAAATCCATGTGTTCATTTTCAAATGCATAAGGATGATAATTAAAATTTCAGATGAAGGTTTTCACTTATTAGGACAAGTTTCAAATCATGAGAGTTCAATTCAAGTCACGAAAATCATAGCAAGTGATCCAAGCATGGTAAGAACTTACTTTCAAAGCATAAGCAAAGCATTGGAGAACTACTAACTAGGGCATTGAAACAATTCATGAGTATAAAATACCTTTTTAAGAAAACTTTAACCCCTTATGCAAATGCAAACAACCTAGATGCTAAGAAAAATTCTAGACTCAATCCTAACAGGTTTTGACAAGATGAATGCAACTGCATGAATCTTTGAAATTTTTTTTAAAACTTTTACCAATTTTTCATGAACTAAAGACTCAAGGATGCTAAAGGAAAATAAGATCAGAAAACACATGTTAAACCACACATGTACTCCCCCAAACTTGCTTGACACCGTCCCGGTGGCAAACAAATTCAAAGGAGCACCAAACCACAAAGCAAAAAGAAGCAAATATGAGCGGTTATGTACAATGGAAGAAGGTTGTTACCTCTGGTCTAGTCTCGGGTGGAACTTGAGGATGTTCCAGAGGAGCTAGAGACTATGGTTTTGCCCTTGTCGGTTGGTTCTTGGAGAGAAAGACGCGCCGGCTGAATGTTGCTGCCTTGAGTCTCACGGATGACAACTCCACCAGTTGAGAGCCTCCTCTTCTAGGGTTGGTAAACCTCTTCACTTGCATCTTTCTTAGGCGAGCCTCCTTGAAGTGCCTTGACCTTCTTGGCAAGTTTCTTGAGCATTTTGCCTTGCCATTTGTTGATTTTCCTTTGCATCTCCACAACAGATGCTAGGAACTTCTCCGTTTTCGTTCTCGGCTCAAAGTCTATCTTGGGAAGGGTGTAGGCTTCGGGCATCTCGTCTTCCGTGGCTGGAGACTTGGACCTTTGACGAGGGGCAATCGCCGGGGCAGGCGGTCCTCCTAGAGGAGCAAAGCACTCTTCTTCTGTTGGCAAGAACTCGATGTTCCCAACACCAAGCAGCTCGGTCTCGTCTTTGTTTGGCAGGATGCACACTCTCTTCTCGTTTTCGTCGTCTATGAAGAGATAAGCGTAGAGCCCTTCCGCTGGCGTGCGTCCCAAGCTGTTGGTATTCCTCATGTAGACCTCATCCATGAAAGCTCTATCTGGGACGTGTGCGAAGTCATGTATAGGTATGCCAACTTGTAAGAATAGAGGAGTGAGGAAGCCGCCAATGAAAGAAGAGGTTGCCTTGCACCGCAAGGCGTAAGCCTTGTACTTCACCAAGGAGGAAGCAAGCACGCATCCATAGTTCACCTCGTCGCCGAGCTCATCCTCCATAGGCTCGTCATTCTCATCCGGATCACACAACAAATGCTTCACACCTTGGAACAGGAAGCAAAGCTCGGTCTTCGTGACCGTGGGAGCAACTGACCTTCCGCTAAATGTGTTGGCGATCAGCTTCAAAGTGTACCTCAGCACCGGGCTTCTCACCCTCTTGATCTTGGCGGTGTTGGCTTTCTAGTCTTCGTTGCTAATCAGGTCCCAAAAATCGTTTGCTCGCTTGAAGGAGGGGAACTCGACTTTGGTGGCAGCTGCGCTGAGACCATATGCTTGACATAGCTTGGGGATGGAGAGGCTGAAGGCTTGACGTCCGACCTTGCAGGAGAGATGGCCTTGTGAAGGAACGGGTGTGCTAGGGTTCTCGTAACGAAACTCCAACGTGGCAAGGAAGTCTATTGTCACTTCTGGAATGGTTGGGCAATCCATCCGTGACAGACATCTTAAGCCAATGTTCTTGAGGAGTTGGTAGAAATCTCCAAGGATCCCTAGCTTGAACAGCAGCTCCCTGTCCGCAAACTTAGTAGGCTCAAACCGAAGCCTTTCAAGCCGTTTCTTGTCCCTCTTCTCATCCTTACTCCATCTGACCCTCTCTTGAACAGCTACCTCTTGTCCTTCTCCCTCTTGTGCTGTCTCTTCTCTCGTTCTTTTGGAGGCCATTGTACCTGAAACAAATTTCTCAAGAAGTTTGATAAGCAAAACGGCGATTTGATGAGAGAACAAGAGAGGGGAAGAAGAAAGCTTATAACTTCTACCCTATAATTTTGGGGAATTAATAAAAATTATAGCAAAATAAAGGAGAATCAAATCTTTAGATACTAGAAAATTCAGAATTATTCCTTTTATTTAGCTAAATTTTAAAATTCAAAAACGGCCCTATCATCTAGAACAATGCTTTGCGAAATAAAAGGGAATTTTCCAAAAAATAATTCATTAAACTCTGAAAATACCTTTTTGCAAGAATGTTAAAGAGCCTTGCTAGCCTTTGAAAACAAAAAAAACTCTCACTCTCTTTGCTTAAAATTTCTGAGAAAACAAGAATGAGAGGGTGAGAAGTTGTTGAAATATTTAAAGGCTAAGCAAGAAATAATACCATGGGTAGGAAAGGTGGTTTTATGACAAAGTCTTGGTCAAGGCACATCTTTCATGGTCAAAGATGCTTGCCTTGACCAAGTTTTGAATTTAAAAACTGGAGGGAAAAGAATAAAGGAGAGAAAGAAAATGTTACCTCGGCATGAGATCAAGTCCGTTTGGTCGATCTAGGACTCGATCTCATGCCCATAATGGCTTAGATCGAGAGGGTTACTCGATTTGTCATAGCTGTCCGCCAAGTAAGGCTTAACCCTGTGTCCGTTGACGGTGAATGCACTGCCACTCTTTCCCATCAATGTAACAGCTCCATAAGGCAGCACTTCTTGGATCACAAACGGCCCACTCTACCTTGACTTCAGCAACACTAAAACTCCTTCCTTAAGCTCCTTAGCAACCAACTTCTTGTCATGAGCTTCCTTAGTCTGCTCCTTGTATATCCGAGAGCTCTCATAAGCGTTCAGTCTTAATTCATCCAGTTCATGTAGCTGAATGAGGCGCCTCTCTTGAGCAGTCTTGAGGTCAAAGTTCAGCCTCTTCACAGCCCACAATGCATGGTGTTCTAGCTCAACCGGGAGATGACAGCCCTTGCCATAGAGCAGAGTGAAAGGGGTTGTACCAATCGGTGTTTTGAAGGCGGTACGGTAGGCCCAAAGAGCGTCGTCCAGCTTCACTGCCCAGTCTTTCCTTGTTGCTCTGACAGTCTTCTCCAGTATAGCCTTGATTTGCCGGTTGGAGACTTCCCCTTGACCGCTTGTTTGAGGATGATACGGTGTAGCCACCTTATACTTAACGCCATACTTTCTCAAGAGGTTCTCAAAGACCTTGTTTATGAAGTGGCTTCCTCCATCGCTTATAACCACCTTTGGTACCCCAAACCTCGGGAAAATGATACTCTTGAATAGCTTGATCACCACCTTAGAATCGTTTGTAGGGGAAGCAACAGCCTCAACCCATTTAGAGACATAATCCACTGCTACTAAGATGTACATGTTGCCATATGAGGAAGGAAATGGCCCCATGAAGTCTATGCCCCACGCGTCGAACACGTCAACTTCGAAGATGGGAACCTGAGGCATCTCGTTCCTCTTAGTGATATTCCCTGCTCGTTGACATGCCTCACAGCTCTTCACAAACTCGTGTGCATCTTTGAAGATGGACGGCCACCAGAAATCAGCTTGCAACACTTTCATGGCAGTCTTTAATGAAGCGAAGTGTCCTCCGTAGGAAGAGCCATGACAGTGATAGAGGATGTCTCTAGCTTCTTCCTTCGTAACACACCTCCAGTACAAACTGTCGACTCCTCTCTTGTATAAGTAGGGCTCGTCCCAAAAGTAGTCACTAGCCTCTCTCATGAACCGCTTCTTATAGCTGTTGAGATGTTTTGGCTCCTCACCAAACGCTAAGTAGTTCACGACATCAGCGTACCACGGTAGATCCTCCTCTTTGAAGCTCAACACCTCTTCAAACTGCCCCTCTAGCTTTCCACAAACAGCCGTGGTGATCGCCATGAGTTGCTCTTCTGGAAGAGAGACATCTAAGGGGAGAGACTCGTTGATCCTTAGCCGTGAGAGATGGTCAGCGACTCCGTTTTTGATTCCCTTCTTGTCTTTAATCTCCATGTCAAACTCCTGGAGCAAGAGAATCCAACTTAAAAGCCGAGGCTTAGTGTCCTTCTTCGAGTAGATGTATCACAAAGCCGCGTGATCTGTGTAGACAATAGCTTTGGAACCCAAAAGATACGACCGGAACTTCTCAAAGGCGAACACTACTGCAAGCAACTCCTTCTCTGTAGTGGTGTACCTTGTTTGCGTGTCATCCAAGGTTCCTGAAGCATAGTAAATCACGTGCAGCTTCTTGTCTTTCCTCTGACCAAGAACAACTCCTACGGCGTAGTCAATAGCATCGCACATGATCTTAAAGGGTAGTGTCCAGTCTGGTGCTTGAACTATAGGGGCTGATGTAAGGGCTTCCTTGATGATCACGAAAGCTCGCAAACACTCCTCATCAAACACAAACTCAGCTTCTTTGCACAACAACCGTGTAAGAGGGCGTGCAATCTTGGAGAAGTCCTAGATGAATCGCCTATAGAACCCGGCGTGTCCCAAGAAACTTCTGACTCCCTTAACGTTAACCGGCGGCTCCAGACCCATCATGACTTCCACTTTAGCCTGACCAACCTCAATGCCCTTCTCTGATATCTTATGACCAAGCACGATCCCTTCTTTAACCATAAAGTGGCATTTCTCCCAGTTTAGCACCAAGTTTGTCTCTTCACAACGCTTTAGTACCCTGCAAAGACTCAACAAACACGCAGAAAAGGATGCACCATAGACAGAGAAGTCATCCATAAACTCCTCTACCATCTCTTCTATTAGATCGGAGAAGATCGACATCATACACCGCTGAAACGTAGCCAGTGCATTACACAATCCAAACAGCATCCTTCGATACGCAAAGGTACCGTAGGGACATGTGAAGGTCGTCTTCTCCTTATCATTTGGGTGAATTGGTATCTGAAAGAAACCGCTATACCCATCGAGGAAACAGTAGTAAGGGTGATTAGCAAGTCTCTCTAGCTCAGTCAGGAGCGAGTGCAACTCATCATCACTTAAGTTTTCATTCACAATCACGGGATAGGTGTTGTTAGGCCCTAAGAAAGCATACCTTAGCCCTTTTGGGAGCTCCTTAAGGTCCACCTTTGGGGCTAACAGCTCGCTCCAGTCATCCTCGTGGCTGTTGTTGTTGTCTTCCTCCTTGGAACCCTCCTTAGAACCCGAGGCATAGCCCTTAAGACTGATTCCCTCAACCGCTATCCCTTCTGAAATCGAGTCTTCCAGTCGATCTTGCTCTCGATGTCGTCTAGATCGAGCAGTTTCGCTCGATTTCACTTACTCGATTTGATGTGGATCGAGTAAGGGATCGAGACGCTGAGTCGATCTCCTGATTATACCCCAAAATGATCGGAAGGTCTCTCTCGATCGTCGACTTGATTGTTTTTCCGGATCGATCATTCTCCTCGATCTGTCTATCAATTGCTGCACCGGATCGAGTTGTGTTCTCGATTGCCTTGTCGATCTGACTCCTGGATCGAGTGATTGCATCGATCTCGGGGTGGATCTCTAGGCAGCACCTTTCATCCTTCTTAACAATCTTCTTAGAATCCAGCAAGTTGACGTACTCCTGGGTCCTCTGATCCACATAGCCAAACTCCCCTGGCTCCTTTGTCAGTGCCAGCTTCAGATGGTCCTCCTGAGCAAGTTCTTCCAGCAACTCATCCACTAAGGCATCCATCGTTTCAATGTAAAAAGTTTGCCCTTCTATGGTCGGCTTCTTCAGAACCTCATTGATATCAAAGTCCAGCCTTATATCCTTTCCCAAGTGCAAGGCAATATTTCCGTTCTTGACGTCGATGATAGCCCCGACGGTTGCAAGGAATGGTCTTCCTAGGATGAGTGGATCCTTAGGCTCTTTATCCATCTCCAATACGACGAAGTCCGTAGGCACGTTCACACCGCTGATTCGCACCAGTAGATCTTCAAGCAGCCCCGCTGGTAGCCTCACACTCCTATCAGCCAGTACCAACGAGATCCGGCAGTCTTTGAAACGAGTAAAGCCAAGCTTCTTCGCCACGGAATGAGGCATCAGGTTTATGCCAGCTCCGAGATCACAAAGGCAACTCTTGAACTCCAGAGGACCTAAAGCGCAGGGTATAGTGAAGCTTCCAGCATCTCCCAACTTCTTAGGGACTATCTCCTTATGTATCACAGCACTACACTCTTCACTTAGAACAAGCACCTGCTTGCTTTCCTTATTCTTCTTCATGAGAGTGTCTTTGAAGAATTTGGCGCATTTAGGCATCATTGCAAGGCAGTCAACGAGAGGTAGCTTGATCTCCACGTCCTTAAGATGCTTCTCAACGAGGATTCTATGCTTCTCTATGAGTTGCTTCTTGAAACGGCCAGGAAAAGGCAGCTTAGGTACATACGGTGGAGGTACATAAGCATTCTTATCCTTAGTAGTTTGCTCCGCTTTCTTCTCAGCAACTGCTTTGTCTCCTCTTCTTGGCCCTTTGATCCAGACATTGTCAAAGTCAATCTCATCATCAGCTGAAGGCTTACCCTCCCCCTCTTGAATTACAACGTCCTCGTTGTTCTTAGGATTAACCAGAGGTGCTAGCTCTTTGCCGCTTCTTAACGTGATGGCGTTGGCATATTCCTTAGGACTCCGCTCACACTTTTCCAGTAGGCTATTCTGGCCACTTGTACTCGCTTTCCCCTTCTCTAGCTGCTTGATCTTGTTGTTTAAGTTGGTGATCTGAGTGGAGAAGTCAGTGAGAGACGAGTCTAGACGAGTGTTCATCTCGGCGAACTTCTGATTTGTAGAGGCTTGCCCTTGTATCAGCTGCTGAAACATGGCCTGAACCGGATCAACTTGTTGTTGCATCGGCTGTTGCTGCCGAGGTGCAAAGCCCGGAGGGTAGTTTGGCGTATAACCCTTGTTACCTTGATGTTGCCCTTGGAAGTTGTTCTGCCCTTGACCTTGAAAACCACCACTCGGCTGAAAACCTTTGTTGTAAGGGATGAAAGATTTTGCTTACTGAGCATGGTACACTTGGTCCTTAGGGTTGGCAACATTGGTACTACGGTAGGAGAGATTGTTGTTCTGGTTGTAGCCTTGGTTGTACTTGGTTGTAGCCTTGAGGTTTGTAATTGTTCTGTCCCGCCACCCAATTGGCTTCTTCCTGGCTCAACTCAAGCTCCTCTTGATTCTTATCTGCTTCACCAACAAAGTAAACATGCTTCTGGTTGGCTAACACCAGCTTATCTATCTTCTCATGCAAAGATTTCAGCTCCTTTTTGTTAGACTCTAGCTCGGATCCTCTCGGTGCACGGTCATAATCCTCAGCGTAGTTGCCATCACTCAATGCCAAGTTTTCTATCAGCTCCATGCCCTCTTCTACCTCCTGACCAAAAAGTTCCCTTTGCTAGCTGTGTCAAGCAACAACCTGATCATTGGTGAAGCTCCACGGTAGATGGTGCTGAGTAGGGTCTCCTTGCTGAAACCATGATGAGGACATTGGATCGTGTAGTCTTTGAAACGTTCCATTGCCTCGTGGAATGTTTCGTTGTTTCGTTGAGTGAAGCCACTGATTTCGCTTCGCAACCATGCTGTCCTGGTGCTAGAGAAGAATTTTGAGAGAACGGCCTTCTTACACTCGGCCCATGAGGTGATGGTGCCTTGTGGGAGGGTCTTGTCCCAATGCCTAGCCTTGTCTCCGAGTGAAAAGGGAAAGAGACGCAGCTTGAAAGCATCTTCGGATATGCCGTTTATCTTGATCATCCCACATACTTGTTCGAAATTGTCAAGGTGCTCCAAGGGATCTTCCATTGCTAAGCCGTGGAACTTGTTGTTTTGCACCATGGAGATGAAACCTGGCTTAATCTCGAAGTTGTTGTTTTGTACAGGAGGAGGAGTGATCCCAAACCTATTGTGATGAGTATTGGGAGCATCTCCGGCTCCTATGATCCTTGGGGGTCTAGCCGCGTGTTGGGGGTTTCCATTTCCCCTTCCCACTGCCCCGTGAGCTGGAGGAGGTCCCTCTGGATGCTCGTGTTCAGCCATAGCTTCAAAGTCAACCAAACCGTGCTGATCAATCTCCTCAAAGGCTCTGGCTTGTTCTCGTACTCTTCTTTGCCGTGAATGACCAAGCTGATGAATGTTGTCCAAGGGTTGAAGTAGATTGTTGTCTCCCCTTGAACGAAGATTCATGTACCTGAGAGACACACGTTTGAGAGTAGAATGATTAGTAACTAAAACAAGGTAAAGGCTTAGTCTTTACTAAGTCCCAAATCTCTATGTTTTCTAAACAATCCTAGGATGGCAACGGCGCCATTTGATAACTAGTATCTTTGCAAGGGTGAGTATGCAATGAGGCTATCAAAACTTAAATGCAAGACAGGTTGTAGCATAGTATGCAAGAGAGAGTCAATCCACACCTAGGATGATAGAAAAAACAAAGAGAATGCAAGGGCTTTGCAAATCTAAGCGGATCAAAGATCGGTTTTGAGAAAATCCCTAAAAACTAGATGCAGCAACTAAATGGAATGCAGAACTATTTTAGAATGACCAGGAATGATCAAAATACCATGAGGAACAAACAGAATAATTAAAGGACAAAGCTACGAATTACTAAAATTCGACTAGTGGATCGACCACAAGATCGACCACTAGATCGAGCAACAACGATCGATCTCGTCTAAAGATGTAAGAAAAAGTAAAACTAACGACCAGGATGCTATCAAAGATCAAGCGAAAGAGATGAGAGGATGTAAAGATGCTAAGAAAGAGGGTCTAGGGTTGAGATTCATGGTCAGGGGTTTCAAAGGTCCGAACTTGGGTTGAAAACTTTAAATCGACTCACATTGTGAGAATCTCTAAGCCTTGAAAACGAAATAAGATCTATCCGTGGCTTTCGGTATAGATCACTCCTTCATCCTCTCCTCCAAACCCATGGCTTTTGGTGGAAAGAAAGGTTGAAGGGCATGAAAAACAGATTTCAAATGCGTGGCTTAACTAGTCCCCCAAACTTCCATGGCTTTTGGGAAGGGGTAACTAGTCTCTAGGGTGCGATCTTCAGAGGTCCCTGAATCCTGTCAAGGTAAGAGACCTCTCGGATCATAAAGCTCTTGGCGTGATAGTCTTTAAGCTTTAAGAACTCTACACCCTATAAGAGATAGCCATTAAACACTAGAAAACTCCAAGATCGAAAACCTTTTTGACCCCTTGAATCCTCTCAACCCCGAACCCTAAACAAATTACTCACTACACATAAGATGAATCAAGCAAAGCATGGAGAAAGAAATGATGATCATGATAAAGAACTAGATTTAACTTCAAACGATTCGAATACAAAGCAAGAAAAACTTCAAGTTCGACAATGGTGGATAATCTCCAAAACCAGAGAGAAAAGCATAAAAAAATAAGGTTGAAAAAAGTTGTGTGGAAAAATACATCGCCGCCTTCCCAAAATGGCGAAAACAACTCGATGGTCCCCCCTTCGCTAGCGGCCAAAAGCGGTTGAAAGGACATAGATCGACTCCGGGATCGAGCGGCTCTCTCGATCATCTTCGGACATCGTGTCTTCAACTTGATCTGGGTCTCGATCATCTTCGGTGGATCGAGTGTTGCTTCCGATATTGGTATCGATCTTTGGTTGGATCGAGTGGTGGACTCGATCCGGCTCTCGCTCTGCATGGCGTCATTTACGTCCGTACCGTTTGATCGATTGCTTCACTCGATCTTTGTCTCGATCATTTTCCTTGGATCGCCTGGTCTTCTCGATCTTCTGGTCGATCTCATCTAGATCGACCTGCCATGCTCGATCTGTTCCCCGATCTCTGGTCCTTAGCAAACATCTGACCTTCCACGAACCGCCACAACAGCTTCAGCACGTCCACGAACCTCCACGACTCCAAAGTAGCCAGAAACAACCTGAATGTGATGCAAAATGCAAGGAACATCCGTATGCTGGTGCGAGAATGCTCTAGGACCCTGAGTGATGCAATCTAGTCTAAAGTGTGATGTAAATGCATGAAAACTAACTAATATGTATGCAAAATGTATGCAATATGCAGTAACATCATCCTCCTCTTGCAAGAGTTTGACATGGAGATTGTGGATAAGATAGGCATTGAGAATGGAGTTGGTGATCACCTCTCAAGACTGAGGATAAATGATTTTTTCCCAATCAATGATACTCTACCAGAGGAATAGCTGCATGCTTTAGGAGTGAAGGCAGCTGAAGTGCAAAGTTTAGAGGAGAACAAACTGCCTTGGTATGATGACTTTGTGAACTACTTGGTGATTGGGCAGATACCAAAAACCCTCGACTCACACCAGAAGAAAAAGTTCTTAAGAGATGTCTCCCATTACTTTTGGGATGAGCCATATCTGTACAAGAGAGGGAATGATGGGTTGTTCAGAAGGTGTATAGTTAAAGAAGAAGTTCCAGGAATTCTGCATCACTGCCATGGCTCAACCTATGGAGGACATTTTGCAACATTCAAGACAGCCTCCAATGTCCTCCAAGCTGGTTTTTGGTGGCCTAGTCTGTTCAAGGACGCTCAAGCTCATATCTCCTCATGTGATGCATGCAAAAGAAAGGGAAACATCTCCAAGAGAGATGAGATGCGTCTGAACTCTATTCTTGAAGTTGATCTGTTTGATGTGTGGGGGATTGCCTTTACTGGACCTTTCCCTTCCTCCTATGGGAACATGGATATCCTTATGTCTGTTGATTATGTGTCAAAGTGTGTTGAAGCCATTGCCAGTCCAACAAATGATGCTAGAGTTGTGCTGAAGCTCTTCAAGACAATAATCTTCCCAAGGTTGGGTGTTCCACGGTGTGTGATCAGTGATGGTGGAAGTCATTTCATCAACAAGGTCTTTGAGAGTTTGCTCAAGAAGAATGGTGTTAAGCACAAGGTTGCCACTCCTTACCATCCTCAAACAAGTGGCCAAGTGGAGGTGTCTAGCAGAGAGATCAAAGCCATCTTAGAGAAAACAGTTGGTGTTACAAGAAAGGACTGCTCTAATAAGCTTGATGCTGCTTTGTGGGCTTACAGGACAGCCTTCAAGAACCAATTGGCAGAACCCCTTTCTCACTCCCTTATGGGAAGTCCTGTCATCTGCCTATTGAGCTGGAATATAACGTTTTGTGGGCAACAAAGTTGCTGAATTTTGACATCAAGACAGCTCAAGAAAAGAGACTCATCAACTTGCATGACGTAGAGAAGAACCGCCTTTAAGCTTTTGAGAGTTCTAGGATCTATAATGAGAGGACAAAAGCTTTCCATGACAAGAGGATCAAACAAAAGGACTTCAAGGCAGGGGATCAGGTGCTGTTATTCAACTCAAGGCTGAGGTTGTTTTCTTGAAAGCTGAAGTCAAGATGGTCAAGTCCATTCAAGATCAAGGGAGTGTTGCCATATGGAGCTGTGACTTTGTTGAGCAAGGATGGAGAAGACTTCACAGCGAATGGGCACAGGCTGAAGCCATACATGGCAAGTGCGTCTCTTGGAGTTGAAGTAGACACGAACCTTGACGACCCTCTACAAGAGTGATCAACCAAGGATGGTCAAGCTAAGGACGTTAAAAAAGCACACCTGGGAGGTATTCCCGTGTTATCCTTGTACATATTATTGCATTTTATGCCTTCTTTTGTGTTTTTCTTTCAATAACAGGAGCAAGTGTGGTTTAAGGCAAGTTGATAAAAGTTTGGAAAGCAAGAACAGATGCATTTGGGCTGCTATCAGACACCGTATCGGTGAAGACCAGACCGTTACTGACCGTATCGGTAAAGACCAGACCGATACAGACCGTATCGGTCATGCTATCAGTCATGAGGTGATCGATAGTGGTGGAGCCAAGATGCATCGGTCAACCTATCGGTCAGTTCTGATCGATAGGGAAAAGGTAGTGACCAATGGAAATGCATCGGTTGTATTCCGGTCACACTATCGATCACATAGTGACCGATAGGAAACACTCGAATGTATTTCGGCCAATGTATCGGTCAAAAAGGTGAGTGATAGTATTCATCAGAAAAGCCATCGGTCAAGCTATCGATCACAGATGATCGATCGGTAACCTACCGCTCACCCTATCGGACACGGACTGACCGATGAAATTACATCGGGTTTATTCTGCTCATTCTATCAGTCACATTCCTGACCGATAGGATTTGGCACCGTATCGGTCAGCCTATCGGTCTGGGAGAGACCGATACACCCTTCCACTCTATTAAAACTCCTTTAAAGGTACACAACACTACTCCTTTGCTTCTGAATCCTTTTGCACATCCTTCATCACCCTCCTCCAGACTTCTATTACACAGGGGACTCTGTAATTGAAGTGTGGGAGAGGGGATTGCATTTGACTTTGTGTTTTTTTTTTCTTATTTTCTCTTTTGCATACTTAAGTCTAATGCAGTCATGCATTCATCTATGTGCACTGAAAATCCATAAAATTTTCTATTTTTCTATCATATAGTGACTGATAGGAAACACCCGGATGTATTTCGGCCACTGTATCGGTCAAAAAGGTGACTGATAGGATTCATCAGAAAAGCCATCGGTCAATCTATCGATCACAGGTGATCGATCGGTAACCTACCGCTCACCCTATCGGACACGGACTGACCAATGGAATTACATTGGGTTTATTTCGGTCATTCTATCAGTCACATTCGTGACTGATAGGATTTGGCACCGTATCGGTCAGCCTATCGGTCTGGGAGAGACCGATACACCCTTCAAATCTGTTAAAACTCCTTTTAAGGTACACAACACTACTCCTGTGCTTCTGAATCCTTTTGCACATCCTGCATCACCCTCCTTCAGACTTCTATTACACAGGGGACTGTGTAATTTAAGTGTGGGGGAGGGGATGGCATTTGACTTTGTGTTTTTTTTTTCTTATTTTCTCTTTTTCATACGTAAGTCTAATGCAATCATGCATTCATCTATGTGTACTGAAAATCCATAATATTCTTTTTTTTGGAACCAAAAAGATCATTTAGTTGTATTTGCATAACTTAGATTGAGTTTAAATGCATTCCATATAGGTTTTCATACATTTGCATAAGGAGTAGATGATAAACACTTGTCAAGGTGTTTATGTTTGAATTGTTTTCAATGCATTGGTTATCTGTTGGTTGATTGCATTGTAGTGAGTTTGAAGTTAAGATTGCACCATATCTTGAATTCTTGCATTGATATTCTTGTCTTATTCTCAAGCTTGCTTTGATTTGATTCCAACTCTATCTTATTAGAACCATAATCCTGACTTTGAATTATCTTGTTTGTGCATTGAGAGTGATTACATGGCTACCCATATACATACTTGGATTATCTTCTTCCCTTCTTATCACTCTTGACAATCCAAGTAGCTGATCCTCATCATTATGGGACAGTTAACCACACCCTAAACCAATCCGTCTCTCTGAACCTAAACATTGTTGTGAGAGTTGTGAGGCCTTGCATTGCATCATATTCGATTTTATCTTGGCTAAAAGTGTTAGGAATAAGGCTGGCAAGGAGAAGCTCTCTTGTAGACACCAGTTGGCATTTTGAGCTAGGTATTAGGTTAGGAGTTTGGTATGGGGTAATGCAAGTGGTTTTGAGCTTCAAATGTTTACATCTCTTGAGAAGAAGAAGAAGTATGGGGTTGGTAGAATGGGGGAACATATTATTTTATGGTGAGGTTAACTAGGAAGAAAGCTCTAAGTGTTAAAGAAGGAAGGTGCCAACAACAACAAAGCTTACAAAAGGTCATCCAAAATGAGAAATCAAACCAAGCAATCCACCAAAGGTGATGAAAATGCCGCCAATCATACAACAAAGAAGAGCAAGGTCCAAAAACAAGTCAACCACACAAGCAAAAGAAGAAGGAGTTTCCCCAAATATGAAGAAGGAAGAGATTAAATGCTTTGGGAAAGGGTAGATTTAGGAGTTTCACTTGGGTTTTTAGAAGTAATTAGGTTCATCTTTGGTAAAAAGGGTATAAGAGAGCTTTGACTTGCATGCATAGGTGTGCTTTTACTTTTAGCATTGTGCCTAAGATAGAATCATTTCATTGAGTGATCCCATGAGTCTTTGAAACCTCATTTGAGTGAGATCACTTTCATCTTATAACCATGTCCCTTGACCAAATGTTTTCTCTTGATTTGCACAAACATGATTCATTGGTTACTTATTAATGAATGTCAAAGAGTTGGTTGATTTGAATGCTTATGTAGGCTAAGATAGGATTCAGTGTCTGCTATGATAGGTATGCCTCAAGCTTTTAAAGTAGAACAATATCTATGCATCTTAGAACCTATAACTTGAGCATTGATTCAATTTTGCCATTAACATCTTTAGTTTTGAGCTCCCACTATCAAACCTCACTCTCCCATTTGTTCTTATTTGCTTGAGGACAAGCAAAAGGCAAGTGTGGGGGTGTTGATATCTCATACATTTTCATCATTTAGGCTTGCATTTAGTTGATGTTTTGGTCCTCTTTTGCATGTTTTCTTTCTCCTTAGTCTCACTTTCTTCTCCTTTTTGACTTATGCATTTAGGATGTTGTTTGCATTTTTTCTTTGCATAATGGATGTTTTTAGGGGCTTATGGAGCTATGACGAGCAAGGAGGAGCTTTGGGAATAAACCAAGCGGCTTGCTGAGCTTGGAAAGAGCAAGAGGAGCAAGGCAGACAATTTCTGCAAGCCCTATCGGTCAGAACACGAAGGCTACCAGTCAAAGGAGTAACGGATAGAGGAGTTATCGATCAACCTATCGGTCAATATGACTGACCGATAGAAAACAAACGAGCGTATTCTGGTCACCCTATCGGTCATCTTCAAACCGAAAGAAATCATATCGATCGGCCTATTGGTCTGGAAGTGACCGATAGGATCCCAGACTGAAGATCACTTATTTACAATTTTACCATTTTTGCTCGGGCTTCTTTAAATACGAAAATCCCTAATTTATGGGTACACATTTTTATCCAGCAGTACTTTCTTCTCTGTTTTAGCTTTTGGGTTTTTGTAACTTGAATCTTTACTTGATTTTAATTAAAGTTTGCATTTATCTTCTTGATTAATATCTCTTATCTTGATTAGTCATCTCTCTCTCTCTCTCTCTCTCTTTGAATTGATGATTTTAATGGTGCTTAGTGAGTAGTCTTTCTAGGGATTTGAGATGAGTTAGGTTTAAGAAATTTGAGACTCTATTTATGATTTCTTAAGGTTAATTCCTCTATTTCCTTTCTTTATTTCTGCGTTTAATGCTTGATTAGTCCTAATTAGGTTGATTAATATCTTAGGCTCACTTTATGCCCACCAAGTGTTTAATGGAATGACTGAATTGCTTTGCAAGAGAATTGCTTATCCTAACTCAAGAGATTGACTGTCTAGGGAGTGATGTGGCAATATAAGGTTGATAGAATTGTCTTAATGCTTGCTGTTTAACATTTCACTAATGAGAATTAGTTCTTAACTTGGTAATTAGTAAAGAGATTAGTGCCAAGAGATTGGATTAGTCATATAAATGAATCCTATGCATAAGGAATAGCATTGTTTGAGTTTGTAAGCATCATAGGTTGACTCAAGAGTTCCCTAAAACTAATTATCTCATCTCAAGTCCCATCTTTTCTCTGTTTCTAGTTGGATGTCGAATTTGCTCTGTTTTGCCCTTATTTTAGTTGATTTGCTTGCATTTCATTCTTTGTTTGATGTTCTCTTAATTTATGTTTGATCCTTTTGGTTGTTAGACTTCAAAACCATCTTTGTTTGCTTGAATTAATAGCTCTATTGTATTCTTACTGCTTCATTCTCCCCTTTTGGATTTATAAAACCCTATGCTATACTACAATTGATTAGTACAAGCTTGGGTGATTGAATCAAGTCCTAAAAAGTCTTGTATCAGGAATTCACAAGAGAGCTTCTTATAAGAGAGATACTCAAGACTAGCAAACTTCTCAAGGCTAATGTTTCTTAATAACTCATCCACTTCAGTCTTGATTCTCAGTTCATCCAACAGACCTGGGCAAGCATATCTTGTTGAAGCAAAGTCCACTCTCCTCATTGCCTTCATGTAGTCTTTAAGCTTAGGTGATGCATCAGGATTTTGCTCTGCTTCATCAGCTGGCCTTTTACCCTATGCTCCGTCTCTTACATGTGCACTTGAGTCCAAACTTTCCTCATCTTCTCTACTGCTCGACATAGTACCTGAAAAAAACATAGTTTGAAGCAAAGATTTGTGTTTTGTTCCCTTAGAGCATTGTGCGGAAACATATTTCCCAAAAATCAAATATGCACAGGAAACTTCTATGAAAATTCACACTGTATGACAACAGATAGAGGCGAATTTAGCAAAAATTATGAGCTCAAAAGGATGAACACAATGAAAAGTAAAAATCAAGAAGCCAGAAGTAGCAGTTTAAGCTAAAATCAAGCATATGCAGCAAAAAAGTCATCTTCTCTCCACTAAACTTTAAATATGCACCAGATTCAATATTGTTACTCAAATAAGAAGAATTTAAATGGAAAAACAATAACATGCCTAGACTTGGCCACAATCTAAACAATTGTGCAACATCAAGAACAATATATGCTTTTCCAAACTCTTAAACCATGAATCTCTGAACTAAGCATGCAACAATGGTGATGAACAGACAAAACACAATCTCAATCATGCAAAACATCTATGACAAACATTCTAATTCATCTCAACCTAGCTTTCAAAGAATAAACTCATAGAAATGAGAGTTTAAAGAATTAGTACCTTGAAACAATTTGAAGAGATGAAATGAGAGAATGAAAAAAGATAAAAAAAATATTTTTTTCAGAAAGAGAAATGGTGCTCAGGCCGATATGGATGTGTGGGAAGAAGATAATATGCTCGTTCTAAGGCAAGAGAGAAGATAAATCTAAATAAATAAAAGAAAAATACAAGAATATCTAGTTTAAAATTTAAAAATTGCTAGGAGAGGGAAATAAAGATTCTTTTACCTCCACCAAAGTCCACAAAAAGGGTTTTACTCGATTTAGCCATGTAAAAATTCAAAATTCTTTTTACATGGGTCATATCGAGCAAGACACACGATGTGACACCCTAGTGTACCATATTAGGGACGTGGGGTTCTGTGTCTCTGAAATTATGCTTCTCTGCCTTAGGGGTTCAACGCTCTGGTCAGCTTCTCTTTCAGGACATCTTGCAACGAGCCGAATAAGAAGATGTTATGCTCGATGTTGCTGTTCGATGTAATGGGGACACTTTGGCTTGCATGATTCTTCCTGTGGGCAGTGCATGGCATCGTCCGGATACTTGTAATTGTTCAGACATTCTGCATCGAGCAAATGCCATTTCTCGTATGAAAGGCTGGACTGTCGCAATCAAACTCTCTCCGAGGGACCGTAGATCAGAAAGCACCACAAATCCAAACCGACACTCTTTCACTTCATTACCTTTCTTCCGGCAGGGCATTTAGAGACATTCATCCTCATACCGAGGATACCATAGATAGAACCTAGCTTCTTCAGCGAAGCTGGAGGAATTGGGGAATTGCTGCGATTCTTCCTTAATAGCCTTAGAACGTGGTGAGACAGTTTGGTTCCTATCTACCGTTGGTGGTATATTGGTGTTTTGCTCGATGCAACATCTTGATGCAGGATTTTTTGTCATTTTGGTGATCTGATGAAAAGAGAGAACTGGTCGGCGAAAAACATCTATGTCGTATGCATCGTGAAAATGTATGGGTGTTTTGCTTGATTGCTCGATGTTGCATGTCGATGTGAGTCTTCTTGTAGTGAGTTGGGATGCTCATCGGTGGTATAGTACTGGCTATCGTCCCGCGTATTAATCATCTGAAGGTCTTCGTATCGGGCAAAACCAAGGTGTTTTACTCGATGTATTTCCTCGGTGCAATCTCTATGGGGCTTCAACGTCAGTATACGGACTGGCAACTCGATGTACGGTCGAGGCGATTGTATCGAGCAGAGTTCACAAGGTTCTGCTCGATGCAACACCTCGGTATGAATACCTTGTTGTGGGATTGTAAGCATCACTAGTTAAGTTGAGAATCCCCTTTGATTAATAACCTCATCTCAAGTCCCATCTGTCTTCTGATTTCTAGAATTCGAAATTGACTTAGTTCCCTAGTCTTGCTTTACATGCCTTTGCTCATCTAAAGTCTCCTTAGTTACTAGAATCATGTTTACCTTATCTTATCATGTTTACTTGAATTGAATGATCTATTGCATTCTTAGTGTCTTACATTGCCCATTTGGATTGATACCTCATATACTACAATGATATGAGTATATGTGGGACTTGAAGTAGAGTAAACTCCTACATCAATTTAAGAAGTGTGGGGAAGATAATCAGTCTTTGTGGTTTAAGTAAAATTGAAGAAAGCTCTAAGTGTTAAAGAAGAGAAGGGGCAAACAATAACAAAGCTTACAAGGTCATCCAAAAGAAGAATATAAACCAAGCAATCCACCAAAGGTGATGAAAATGGCGCCAAAAATAACAAAGAAAAGCAAGTTCCAAAAAGAGGTCAACCACACAAGCAAAGAAGAAGTTTCCTCCACACATCAGGAAGAAGAAGATGGCAAGTGCATTGGGATAGGTTAAATCTAGGGGTTTCACTTGGGGTTTAGAAGTTATTAGGTTCATCTTTGGGTAAGTGTGCTTTTACCTTTAGCATTTTGCCGAAGATAGAATCATTTCATGGAGTGATCCCTTAATTGTTTGAATCATTGCTGCATGGGATCATTTTCATCTCATAAACATGTCCCTTAGACCAAATGTTCTCACTTGATTTTCACAAACTTCATCCATTGGTTACAATAAATGAATATTAAAAGTTAGTTGATTTGAATGCTTGTGTAGGTTAAGCTTGAGTTCATTGTTTGTTAGGATGAGTATGGCTAAAACTTTTGAAGTAGAACAATATTTATGCATCTTAGAACATTTAACTTCGGCAATGAATCAATTTTTTAACTGGAATCTTGAGTTTTGAGCTCCCACCTTCAACCTCTCTCTCTTATTTGTCTCTTATTGCTTGAGGACAAGCAAAAGGCAAGTGTGGGGGAGTTGATATACACTATATGTATATCATTTTAGCATACATTTAGCACTAGTTTTTAGTCTTTAAGCATGCATTTTTGACTTGTTCTTGTCCCATTTGCATACATTTAGAACCTAGAATAAGTTTAGAAGTTACATAGCATATTTGTTGCATTTGGAGTATTTTGCAGGTACATTTGACCTGTTTAGAGGCTATAAGGAGCTCTAGAAGGATCAAGGGGTCAAGACAAGGCAATGCAAAGAAGAATCAAGGATCTAGGATCCATCTCGAGCTGTACACAGATCAAGGTTGGTCGATATGAAGGCATATCAAGGTGCATATCGGGCATGCCAGCTTGGTACAAACCAAACACATGACTGAAAATCAGCTCGGATGAATGACTTAAACTCGGATTCAGCTTCCGCACTCTTCATCCAATTTTTATCTCTGTGAGTTATATTTCGAATGGACTTGGTCTGAGATCGATCCGATATACGGTTGAAGGGTTATCAAAATTTTTGTGCAACCGCTATAGAGGTAACTGGCCATACCGAGGAGTGTACCGAGCAAGCTGCCCAATATGCTATTCCAGGGGCGTATCGACTTGCATATCAACCTATAATGGTCGATACACAAGCCCCAGGAAACATACCGAGCATCGTATCGAGGTGCTACCTCCATATTCCTTTACAAAAAGGTGATTGTATCGATCTGCATACCAGGAAAGAGTACATAATGCAGGTCGATGCGAAATGTATGAGTCTAAACGAAGGTCATTCGGTTAAGTTCAGCATCAGTAGCCTACATAAAAGCTGAGGAGGATCTAATTATCTTTCCAATTGACGTTGAATCATGTCATTCCGGTTTGTGTTACAAACGATATGGCGATTCCAGTAACACTCTTCGCAACAAGAAGGAAGCCAATATCGACCAGCGTATCGACCAGTAAACCTCGAAACACTCCCTCTGAAGCTGACCAAAACTTGGTTCACTCTTGTTTTATTAGGTATTTTTCTTCCTCGTATAAATATGTTAAAGCCTTAAATTTTTGGACAACTTATCGACTATTCTTATCAAACTTAAAAACCTTCTCTTTTGAGAAAACATTGTAGAATCTTTCTTTGTTTGTTAAATTTCTGCACTTCTCTTAGTCTTTTCTTGTTTAATTCTTCTTCTAACCATGATTAGTCATTCTCCTTTGCTTTGGGTTATTACTAAATAATGATTAGTGAGTAGTGTGCTTAGGATTTGAGATGGGATAAAAAGAAGGGGATTTGAGACTTGATTAGTGATTGCTTAGTTGTTAATCTTATTGTTCCTTTTTATTTATTGTGTTTAATTCTAGATTAGCCCTTGCTAAGTTGATCTAGATCTTAGGATTCTCTTATGCCTGATAAGTGTTTGATGAAATACCTGAATGAGTGAAGTAAGAGATTTGATTATCTTAGCCTAAGGAATTAACTTTCTATGGAGCAGATTGGCAATGTAGAATTGGATAGGTTGCTTATAATGCTTGTTGATCATCTATTTGAGATGGAAGTTATCTTGAATATAGATTTAAAAAAGTGATTACTGCCAAAGAATTGGGCTGATTATAGCTGTTAATTTTATCCCTAGGAATAGCTTGTTGTGGGTTTGTAAGCATCACTAGTTAAGCTGAGAATTTCCTTTCATCAATAACCCTATCTCAAGTCCTATTCGTCTTTTGATTGTTAGAATTTGAAATTGCTTTTTACTTCAGTCTTGTTTAGTTCATTGCTTTAGTTTGATCACCTCTTATCTTTGAATTGGCATGAATTGAATGATCTATTGCATTCATAGTGTCTTACTTTGCCTATTATGGATTGACACTCACATACTATAATGATATGAGTATATGTGAGAATTGAAATAGAGTAAACTCCTGTATCAATTTGGCGTTAGTTTGAATATTTTGGCTTTATAGGATTGGATTTCTGTTTAACTGCTTGCTAATTATCTGTCTAGTAATGGAAGTTGTCTAGGACTTGTGTTTAGCAAAGTGAAAAGTACCAAGGAATAAGGATAGTTTTAGCTGTAAATCATATACTTAGAAGATAGCATTGCTATATGTTATATGAAGCATCTTTTATCATTCCTGGACCCCCCTATATCAATAATTGATTTAGTCTTGAAACCTGTTTATGTGTTTGCTTTAGGATGATTAGTTTCAATTCTTGTTCACCTTTAGGTTGTTAAATTTCCGTTCTCTTGATTAAGCCTAGCTTAGCAAGTTTTCTGCATTTTGATTGTTCTTTAGCCTTTGAATTATATTGATAACCTCTTGTAATTCAATGACATGATTTTAAACTTGATAAATTGAGTCACAAGACCTAAAAAAGTCTGTTATCAATTTAGCGATGTTGCCAATTCATTGTGTTAAGGCATTTGAGTTTGATTACATGCTTAGACTAGGCTATTTTCTTTATGTTTTTTTTGTGTTTTTGATGATTGGAGAAGGAGCATTAATTCCATTGCACTCTCATCTTTGAGTTTTAGTTGATATCAGTGAAGCTTAGTGACTATAAACTAGCACACTTGGAAGGTAATATCACGTCTATCCCTTTTCCATATTTTTTCCATTTTATTTTGATTTCTTCTGTTTAGTGTTTTAGGTTTCAAAGATGTCTCAAATGGTTCAACAAAGGTGTGCAACGCCAAGGAGCTGACAACAACTTATTCCAGAAAAAATTGGTAGGCCACATACTGAGTACAAACCATATATTTCTGCTTAGTTTGATTGCCTGTCCGTGCACCAAGTTACGCTTTCAATGGCGATTATACCAAAGGAGAAGATGTCTCCTGTTGTAGCGGCCAAACGCACCAACTGAAAGACTAGCTCAGTCGAATAGCCTTCGTCTTGATTCAGCTTCAACACTCAACACCAAAGTTGTAGCCACGTGTGTTAGCTTGCCAGTGGACTTGGTCTCAGGTCATTCAGATATTTTGTTGCGGAGATATCGAGGTTTTCGTGACACCTCTACAGAGACAACAGGCCATATTGAGGGGTATACCGAGCAACCTACTCGATATGAGGCATACTAACGTACATATCGGCCTACACTGGTCGATACACAATTAACGTACATATATGCAACAATCCGAACCTGTTTTTATTTACACTTTTGCCATTACTCTAGGGCTTCCTTCTCTAGGCTATAAATAGTCTCTTTTTCTAGATTTTTGACATGTCTTGTCAATTTACTGTTCTTAAGAATTTTCTTTAAGTTTGTAAGACAAATCCATTGTTTTGTTTAATATATTTGAGTATTAGCCTTTAATCTTTCTTTATTCTCTCTTCTAATCATGATTAACATCCTTTTCCTTTGTGATTTGATGTTAAACATGAATATGAGTGAGTAGTTTGCTTAGAGTTTCTAGATGTGGTAGATTAGGGGAATTTAAAACTTGATTAGGGCTTGTTAAGTGCATCAGTTTATGGGTTCCTCTTTATTAAACTGTTATTCATGCTAGATTAGTCTTGATCAAACTCATATAGGTTGTTAGCTTTCTTTTATGCCCACCACGTGTTTGATGAAATGCTGATCTTGTTTAATAGAGGATTTGCTGGCCTTGGCTCAAGAGATTGACTGTTTGAGGAGCATTTTGACTTGAATAAAGTTGTTTACTATTGCTTGGTTGATGTTTTAGCACTAATGAGAGTAAGTTCTTGTTAAGATGTTTAGCAAAGGGCTATTTGCCAAGAGATTGGATCTAGCTTGCTTGATTGTGAACTCTATGTCTAGGAATCACCATTGCTTGCTTACTTGCTTGATCAATGTAGTTTGAAACAGCCTTAGTTAGTGTCTGAAATTCCCCAAAGTCAATAACCACATCTAGGAACTTGCATTTCTCTTATTTGAATTTCGGATTTGCTCTGTTTTGCTCTGTTTTTCTTGCTTAAATCTGCTTAGTTTGCTTTTGTTTTCACTTTCTTTGTTGATTGATCATACTAGGGTATTAGAACAGTTGCCTAGGCAACAAAAACCTTTTCCTGCTTGCTTGACTTAGAGATTCCACTCTCAACTCTTCTGTTTTCAACTAATCCCAATTGGATTGACATTAAAACCCATACTACAACTGATTAGAACAATGGGTGATAGACAACAAGAATAAAAACCCTTGTATCAATTAGGCGCCGTTGCCATTTGGGATCTAAGCTTGAATCATTAGAGTTTGTAGAAACTTTAAGATCAAGCTTTTACTTTTCTTTGGTTACTAATTCTCTTTGACTCTTATTTCTGTCTTTCAGGTATATGAACTTCAGATCCAGAGGTTCAAGCAATCTTGTGGACTTCATAGACAACATCAATTTGCTGGATAGAGGACAGAGAGCAAGGAGACAGCAAGAAAAGCAGCAACACTTGCAAAGACTTGGTATGAACAATCAGGAACAAGTCATGGATGACATCAGATTTCAGGGTCCTCCAGGAGCTGCAGGCGCTCAGGGTATACAAGGACATCAAGGTGTTCAAGGCTTACAGGGTGAGCAAGGACCAAGAGGCGCTGCACAAGCTCCAAGAGCAGCTAGACCTATTAGCGCTGGTGATGCACCAAATGCCTACAACAACAGAACAGGCATCATTCCACCAGCAGTCCAAAACAACAACTTTGAAATCAAGTCTGGATTGATTTCAATGGTTCAGAGCAGCAAATTCCATGGGTTACCACATGAAGACCCTCTAGATCATCTGGATAATTTTGATAGGCTGTGCTCACTAACAAAGATAAATGGAGTGAGTGAAGATGGCTTCAAGCTCAAGTTGTTTCCGTTTTCCCTAGGAGACAAAGCACACCAATGGGAGAAAAACCTTTCCCAAGGAAGTATCACCAGCTGGGATGAGTGCAAGAAAGCCTTTCTAGCAATGTTCTTCTTTACTTCAAGAACTGCTAGAATAAGGAATGAGATTTCAGGGTTTGCACAAAGGAACAATGAAAGCTTTGGAGACGCTTGAGGACTACACACTGCAATGCCCTCATCATGGCTTCTCACAAGCCTCTTTGCTATCCACCCTCTACAGAGGAGCCTTGCCTAAGATAAGAATACTTCTGGACACAGCATCAAATGGAAACTTCTGTCAAAAGATGAAGGTTTGGAGTTAGTAGAGAATTTGGCTCAGTCTGATGGAAACTACAATGAGGAGTTTGACAGAGCACCATGGAGTGCAAAGGATGAGTTAGAGTCTAGCAGGAAAGAAATCAAGTCTCTACATGAGAAGCTGGAATTGTTGCTAAGGGAAAAGAAAGTGGTTCACTTTGTGGGAGACATGGTTCAGCCTGATGATCAGGACCAATGCCAAGTTGAGGAGATGAACTATTTGGGAAACCAAGGTGGCTACAACAACTATGGGAACTACAGACCAAATCCCAACTTGTCTTACAAGAGCAATAATGTTGCCAACCCACAAGATCAGGTCTACCCTCAACAGCAACAACAAGCTGCCCCAAGACCTTTTGTTCCCTACAACAATCAAGGTTTCAGCAGAGGAACAATAACTATCAGCCTAGAGCGCCCTACAACCCTCCTGGATTCAATGCCCAAGCTAAAGGACAAGCCTCCTCTAGCTGTCAAGACATTGAACTCAAGACCCTCATGCAACAAATGATCGACACGCAAGTCACCACAACCTTGGAAATGCACAAGAAGTTTGCAGAGGTCCACAACAAAATTGATTAGGTGCATGTAGAGCTCACCAACAAGTTTGATGGATTCGCTGCAAGAGTCAAAACACTGGAGAACAACAAAGGCATAGCTGGTCCCAAGCCACAAGGACAATTTCCTGGAAAACCAGAAGCTAACCCAAAGGAGTTCTGCAATGATATTGTCCTAGAAGAAGAAAGCTTCTCAGCTGAAGAGGAGGCTATCATTGAAGAATTCCTCTACTTGTTCACTGAGGACACTAAACCTCTAAGTGGGGGGGAAGAGTTCTTAGAAATTGAAAATGACCAAGGAGCTGTAGAAGAAGGACCCTTTGGAGATGGGAAAAACTCAGATGATGAAGAGTGGTGGGCGCCACATGAAGTTGTTAATAACACAAAGGACTACTTGGTGGAAGCTGCTGATGATAAGGAGAAAACTCAAACAGCTACTCTTCCTGTCTATCAACCAACCATCCCTTTTCCAGGAAGGTTCAAGGAACAACTAGTTCAGAAATATGAAACCCTCTATGCTGCTCAAATGGAATTGAGGGGTTTGAATGGCCAAAAAGAACTTGAGAAGCTAAGGGTAAAGGCTGGAACACCTGAGGTTAAGGAGCTCACTATCAAGAAACTTGGACATCCAGGATGTTTTACTCTCCTATGTGAGCTTAAGGGGCAGACTTTCAAAAACTGTTTTTGTGACCTTGGAGCAAGTATCAACCTTCTCCCATCCTCTACCGCTTAAGCTCTTGACTACACTCAACATCAGGAGAGTAATGTGTCACTTACTATAGCTGATAGGACAGTGAAGAAACCACTTGGGAGTCTCAAGGATGTACCAATGATGATTGAAGGGGTAACCATCCCCACTGATTTCCTGGTGCTTGATGTGGAAGGCCATATAAAGAAAGCTATCATTCTAGGCAGACCTTTCCTGGCCTCACCTGGAGCAGTGTTTGATGCCAAGGAATGCACAATTGAGCTGAAACTGACCAAGAAGAAGGTTCTAAGGTTTGACTCCAAGGGGAATAAGCTGGAGAATGAGCAAGCCTTCTCAATGGAGATCAAGAAGCTGAAGCAGCTTGGAAAGAATTAGCCAGAGTTTAAAGGCTACCAAGGAGAGATTTTTGATGGCTGCTGCTTGGTCAAGTTGTTTGAAGACACCACTGAAAAGGAGGTCCTTGAAGTGGTTGGTTACAAGAATCTGAATGATATCAAGTTGGGTACTAACAAAGGGGAGGTGGTTTTGCAACCAAGTGTCTCTAAGAAGGGAGAGTTTTGCTTCAAACATCAGCAAGAGGGGAATGCTACACCTTTTGACAGGATCAAGGTGAATGGAGTCACCACCAAGGTCAAGAGAAGCAAGATGACAACAAGGAGTCCCAAGACTCCTTCTCCTCACCTCAACTAAAGGGGTAATCAAAGTCAAGCTTAGTGACTTTAAACAAGCACACTTAAGAGGTAGTCCCATGGTATCCGTTTGTATATATTATGCTTTCTAGTTTATCTTTTATGCTTTGTTATAGTGTATATAAACAGGAGTTCGAATTGGGGGTTGAGAAAGTCTGAAGGGGATAAAGAACAGTTGTTTTCTGGCTGAGATCGGTCAACTATATCGGTCATGACAAGACCGATACACACTTTTCGGTCATAAATATCGGCCATGATTGATCGATGTCAGCAGAGCCAGTCTACACCAGTCAACACATCGATCACATGTGATCGATGTGGAAAGGAGTTTGAAAGAGGGGCACGTTTCGGTCATCCACATCGGTCAAGCTTGATCGATGTAAACCCACTGAATGAATTTTGGTCAAGTGTATCGGCCAGTTAGTGATCGATATGATTCTTAGGAAACATATCGGTCACTAACATCGTCATACCTAGACCGACATAAACACACTGGATGGATTTCGGTCAAGCACATCGATCTTGTGATTACCGATGTTGTCCCCAGGAAGCACATTGGTCACTAACATCGATCACATATGACCGATACTGACTTTTCGGTCAGTAACATCAGTCATTTGTGACCGATGTTCCACCCGAGGTAAGCACTTCAATTTTCAAAAAAATTTCCCTCCTTTGGTTTGGAGCCAAGGGAGTTTAAAATTTAACATTGGATCCTTCTTGACCTCTTTCATGACTTCTGAGCACTTTTGTTTTTGTCCTCCACACTTTTGGTTCCTCTTGTTCCCTCACTAACCATTGATTCCTTTGGTTCCCTCTCCTTCATTCTATTTAAAGCAACAACTTCTTCACTTCTCTTCACACTTCATTTTACTTCTCTTCTCACATAAAGCACGAAACTATTAGTTCTCTATCTCTTTTATTGCTTTCTCTAAGTTCTCAGAGGTTCCACAAAGGTTTGCTTCCTAGACTATCATTCCTTTGCTCTTAAGCTTTGCATATGGTCAAAATCGCTTAGTCTATGCTTTAAAGAGCAAGTGTTAATTGGTTTTAAATGTTATTCTTTGGTTTTGCAATGTGAATTGGTTAGGATGAGAAAGTTAAATGTTGAAGCTTTATATGCATTTATCTAATTACTTGCTTGTTCTCATCCTTGTGCAAGATCATCTCTTCTTTTGCCTAAGAACTGCTTTAGCTAGATGTGCATGCATAACTGTTTATCTTTTGTGCATTCTAGCTTATATAAACTGCTAGCTTTTGATTTCTTCTTGCTTTGTTGAAGTTTAATCTTGTTGTTTAGACTTGTTAGACTTTTCTTGGCTTAGAGAGTTCTCTTTTAAAGCTTTCAGTTATTAGGTTCTTGAGCTTTTGTTATTTCTCTTACTTTGCTTTCAAGATTTGCTTTTGAAGGTACTATGTCGAGAACAGACATAGCTGCTGTAAAAAAGGGAAAAGCACCTCAGGAAGGAACCACTACTTCACCACGAGCATCCAAAGACAAAGGAAAAGGAGTTGCAGCCGAGACTTCATCCAAAGCCGCTGGGAAGAGACCGGCTGGAGAGAAAGGCGCCAAGCAGAGAGGCAAGGGAAAAGCTGCTGAGGAAGATATTCCATCCAGGAAGTGTGGTGCTAGGGAGCTCATGGAGGGATTTAGTAGATGCACCTTCAAGCCAACAAGGTACCCAAGCTCCACCACAATGAAGGAGCTAGGTATCTATGAAGACTGCACTACCCTCTTTGAGCAAATGGGGCTCACCAAGCTGTTACAGCCTCTTCCCTCCTATGAGCGCCTCACTCATCAGTTCCTCTCCACACTCAAGGTGGTCAACTATGAGAAGAGTGAGCTCCCTGACCATGATGGATGGATCTCTTTCAAGCTTGGAAAATAGAGGTTCATAATCACATTCCAAGAACTCTCTAGAGCGCTGGGGCTAAGCACCTATTTTCAAAGAGGAAAGAAGTTCTTGATCCATGAATCTCAGTACTCAAGGCTATGGGAAGTCATTGGAGTTGGGGATTCAGAGCAGGGGTTATAAGGAACCAGCACTTGAAGCCTCCTGCAGTTAGATATGCACAAAAGGTGCTTGCAAACACATTTTTTGCAAGGAAGGAAACCTCACACCTAACTGGCAAGGAAAGAGACTTCCTCTACAATGGACTGTACACCAGTATGGGCGCCAACCAACCAAGCAAGTTCCCATGCCTTGTGAGACTATTGATGAAGCAGCTGCTAACCTATCTCAGCTGGATTATCAACAAGGGAAAAAGGGAGAGAAATCCACAGCTCCACATTGGAGGGGTTGTCACAGCTATAGTCATAGCTTGTGATGTGAATCTTGAGGAACATGCTGGAGATGCTCTAGATCCTATCTGGATAGATATAGATTATCTGAAGAGAAGCTATTTTCTTGAGAAGAGTGTTCAGGACAACTATGTCTACCAGTTCCTCAACAATCACCAAGAACTAGTAAGGGTCCTCCTCCCTAACCCAAGACTCACCTCTTTCACCAAGAGAAGCAACATCTGCTTCAATGTAAGTTAGGAGGAGCTCTACATAGGCGGCCCTATCCCTGGAGAAAGTGAAGAAGACAGTGAGGAGGGAAACACTAAAGAGATTGGAGAAGAAGAAGGAGAAGATCACCAATGGAATGCTACCTTGCTCCCTTTTGCCCAGCTAGCATCTTGTATCATTCCCAAAACTCTTCCAAGCTCCTTCTAGCTCTAAAAGCACCTAAAAACATCCAAAATGCAAAGAAAATGCAAACTATATTCTAAATGAAACCTAAGTCTAAAAGGAGAAGAAAATGGGACAAAAGCAAAGGGAAACCATGCAAAAGAGGACCAAAATATGTACTTAATGCAGTCCTAAATGGTGTAAATACAAGGGATATCAACACCCCCACACTTGCCTTTTGCTTGTTCTTAAGCAATTAAGAACAAATGGGAGAGTGAGATTTGAAAGTGGGCATTCAGATTCCAAAAGTGCAAAGGTAAAGAGATGGTTTCAATGCTCAAGTGCCTAGTTGTAAGATGCAAACATAATCAGCTATACTTTAAAAATCCTAGCCATGCTCATCATGTTTCAAAATGATCTCAAATCTCAACTTAGGCAAATGCTCAAATCAATCAACTATTTAACATTCAATTAAGTTCAGAACATGAATCATTCTTATGCAAATCAAGTGAAGACATTTGGTTGAAAAGGGTAAGGTTATGAGATAAGAATGATCTCATTTAAGCAGAAGGGTTCAAAAACTTAAAGGATAACTCAATGAAATGACTTCATCTTAGGAAAAATGCTAAGGTAAAAGCACACTTATGAATGCAATTCAAAGCTCTCTTCTACCCTTATTTCCCAAAGATGAGTCCTTAGCATTTCTAAACCTAAGAGTGAACCCTCTAAGTCTACCCTTCCCTAAACTCTACCCTTTACCCATCTTCATGGCTGGGGAAACTTCTTCTTTTGCTTGTGTGGTTGCTTCTTTTTGGTTGGGACTTGCTCTTCTTTGTTGTGTTGGCACCTTCATCACCTTTGGTGGATTGCTTCTTGGTCAGATTTTTCTTCTTTTGGACCATTCTAAGCATTGTTGTTGGCGCCAATTCTTCTTTTTGAACATAGAGCTTTTATTCCTTTTACTTAACCATAATACTAAACTGTTTCCCCTTTTCAACCATTTCAGATCTTTTCTTTTTCTTTCAAAACATATAAACATGAAGTTCAAACCACAAACACTACCCTTTTAAAACCCAAAACTCCTATCCTAGAATCAAGCTCAAGATGCAAGCTGATATCTACAAGAGAGCTAATCATTGTCAGCCTTATTCCTAACACTTTTTGCCAAGACAAAATCGAAAATGCAATGCAAAGGCCTCACAGCTCTCACAATAGTGTTTAGGCTCAAAAGGAGGTTTTGGTTAAGGGTGAGGATGTAACTGTCCCATAATTATGAGGATCAGCTATTTGGATCAACAAGAGTGGTAGAAAGGAAAAAGATGATCTAAATATGTATATGGTAGCCATGTAATCACTTTTCAATGCATAAGACATGATAATTAAAAGTCCAAGTTAAAGTTCAAGTTGATAGAGTTGATTTTCAGAGAACAAATGCTTTCAGAATGAGATTAGAAGACCAAATCTAGCAATCTAAGCATGGTTCAGCCTTAACTTCTAGCAATCATATGATGCATCAAACAACTAAGCACTTAAAAACTGAAATCATCTCTAAACACTAAGCACTTTACAAGGAAAATTCATCATAATGCCCTATACAAATGCAATGCAACCTACATGTCAACTCTAGACTCAATCCTAGAAGAATGAAATGCAACTACATGCTTTCTTTTTGATTTGCAAAAAATGCAAAATTTTTTAAAAAAAATCGATTTTTTTGTGTTTTTCTATGCCTTACATGTATGCATGATATGCATGAGACTCAAACTGAAAAGAAAAAGAAAAACTAAGAAAACAGAACACAAAGTCAAACCCCAAATCTCTCCCCCACACTTAAATTACACAGTCCCTTGTGTAATGAAAGCAATGGAAGAGAGAAGCAACAAAATATATTACAAAAATAAAAAGATGCAATGGTATAAAACAATGGAAAGGATGTGGTACTTGGTTTAATGGTAGGAGTTATGGGATGATCCTGAGGTTTGTGGAGAATTGCTAGCTCTCCTCTTCCTTCTCTCATAGACTTGAGTGGAATGCTCTGCTTCTTGAGGTGGTTGAACCCAGCTTGACCATAGTTGCTCAGCTTGTGAAGAAGTCCCTTGTGTGCCCCATTGCCATGTCTCCTGAACTTCAGAGGGGTTGGGGGTTGGCGCCTCCCAAGCTGATAGTAACATGGGCTCTTGGCTCATAAGATGAGGCCCTTGGTTGTGCCCATGTACCCCATTGATCACTTGGTTGTGCATGGAATGAGTGTCTTCCATGGGGGTTACATACAGCTTCCTCCTCTTCAGTTGGCTCAGCTTGGTGAAGTTGCTCTTCTTGTTGAGAGTTGAGCTCTTGGGTGTGGCTGTGGTGGGAAGTTTTTGCTGATGTAGCCTTGTTCTTCCTGAACTTCCCCTTCACAATCTTCATAAGCCCTTTGATGGCTTTGTCTTGCCACTTGCACCACTTCTGGAGTGTGTTGATGTGCTCATGAGCCACTCTCAAAGAGCTTCCTTGGTTGGGAGCTTTATAGGGCTGGAAGTAGAACTGCCTTGAGCTGTAGTTCAACACTTCTTCTTCTTCAAGCTCATCTTCTTCATAGGTTCCTCCTTGGCCTTCAGCGCCAGCAGTAGCATTCCATTGTTCTTCTTCTCCTTCTTCTTTAATCTCTTCAGTGTGCTCCTCTTCTTCTTCACTGTCTTCTTCTTCTTCTATTGTAGGAATAGGGCCGCCTGTGTAGTGCTCCTCCTCACTCAAGTTGAAGTTGATGTTTGTTGTTGTGGTGAAGGAGGATAGCCTTGGGTTTGGGAGAAGGACTCTCACTTGTTCTAAGTGGTTGTTGAGGAACTGATAAACATACTTGCCCTGAACACTCTTCTCAAGAAAATGACTTCTCTTCAGATACTCCATATCTATCCAGATAGGAGCTAGAGCATCTTCAGCATGCTCCTCAAGGTTCACATCACAAGCTAATAGAATTGCGGTCACAACTCCTCCAATGTGCAGTTGTGGATTCTTCTCCCTTCTTCTCTTGTTGACAATCCAGCTCTGGTATGTTTGCAGCTGCTCCATCAACAATCTTACAAGGCATGGGAGCTTGCTTGGTGGAGGAACTTTCACTGCACATCTGCTGGTGCCTGGACCAATGTACAATCCATTGTAGAGGAAGTCTCTCTCCTTGCCAGTTAGGTGTGAGGTTTCCTTCATTGCAAAAAATGTGTTTGCAAGCACCTTGTGTGCATATCTAACTGCAGGATGCTACAAGTGTTTGTACCTTGTAGCCCCAGCTTTGAATTCCCCTACTCCAATTGCCTCCCAAAACCTTGTGTACTGTGATTCATGGATTAAGAACTTCTTCCCCCTTTGAAAGTAGGTGCTTAGCCCCAGCGCCCTAGAGAGTTCTTGGAATGTGATTTTGAACTTCTGTTTTCCAAGCTTGAAAGAGATCCATCCATCATGGTCAGGGAGCTCACTCTTCTCATAATAAACCACCTTGAGGGTGGAGAGGAATTGATGAGTGAAGCGCTCATAGGATGGGAGTGGCTGTAGTAGCTCTGTAAGCCCCAACTGTTCAAAGGTGCAGAGGCAGTCTTCATAGATTCCCAGCTCCTTCATTGTGGAGGGGCATGGATATCTTGTTGGCTTGAAGGTGCATCTACTGAATCCTTCCATGAGTTCCCTAGCACTGTACGTCATGGGTGGAACTTCTTCCTCAACAGCTTTTCCCTTGCCTCTCTGCTTGGCGCTTTTATCATTAGCTGGCCTCTTTCCAGCGGCCTTGGATGAAGTTTCAGCAGCTTTGCCCTTTCCTGAGATGCTTTTCCCTTTTTCCCAGCAGCTATGTTTGTTCTTCCCATGGTACCTTCAAAAGCAATGCTCGAAAACAAGGTAAGTAAAAGAATAAAAGCTGAAGAACCAAATAGCTGAAAGCTTTTAATGGTGAAACTCCTTAAGCTAAGAAAAGTCTAACAAGTCCTAACAACAAGCTTAAACTTATTCAAAGCAAGAAGAGATCAAAAGCTAGCAACTAAATAAGCTAGAATGCACAAAAGATAAACAGTTATGCATGATATTCTAGCAAACTGGTTTTTAGGCAAAAGAGATAATGATCTTGCAAAAGGATGAGGATTAACAAGCAATGAGATAATTAGACATTAAACAGAACTTCAACATCTAGCTTGATATTTCAAAACAGATCCAAATTGCAAAACCACAGCACAACAATCAAAACTAAACACTGCTTGCTCTTAGAAACTTCTTACTAAGCGATTTTTAACATAAACAAAGAGTAAGACCAAAGAGAGATAGTATGATCGATATGAATGACCGAAATTTGTCCTGCTTTCAAAACTTCTTCCCATATCGGTCACAAGTGACCGATATGTTGACTGGTATAGACTGGCTCTACTGATATCGCTCAATCATGATCGATACTGATGACCGAAAATCTGTGTATCGGTCTGTCATGACCGATACAAATGACCGATATCAGCCAGAATACACCTGTTCTTTGTCCCCATCAGACTTTCTCAAACCCCAGTTCGAAATCCTGTTTCTATACACTAAAACAAAGCATAAAAGATAAACTAGAAAGCATAACAAAAGGATACCATGGGACTACCTCCCAAGTGTGCTTGTTTAAAGTCACTAAGCTTGACTTTGATTACCTCTTTAGTTGAGGTGAGGGGAAGGAGTCTTGGAACTCCTTGGTGGTGGCTTGCTCCTTTGGACTCTAGCAGAGACTCCATTCATCTTTATCTTGGCAAAAGGCATAGTCTTCCCCTCTTGCTGAAGCTTGAAGATGAATTCTCCCTTCTTAGAGACCCTTGGTTGCAAAACCAGCTCTCCTTTGTTAGTATCCAACTTGATCTCATTCAGATTTTTGTAACCAACCACTTCAAGGACCTCCTTTTCAGTGGTGTCTTCAAACAACTTGGCCAAGCAGCAGCCATCAAAACTCTCTCCTTGGTAGCCTTCAAACTCTGGCCAGTTCCTTCCAAGTTTCTTCAAATTCTTGATCTCCATTGAGATGGCTTGCTCATTCTCCAGCTTATTCCCCTTGGAGTCAAACCTTAGAACCTTTTTCATGGTCAGCTTCAGCTCAATAGTGCATTCCCTAGCATCAAACACTGCTCCAGCTGAGGCCAAGAAAGGTCTTCCTAGTATGATAGAATTCTTTATATGCCCTTCCACATCAAGCACCAGGAAATCAATGGGAATGGTCACTCCTTCTATCATCATTGGCACATCCTTGAGACTCCCAAGTGGTTTCTTCACTGTCCTATCAGCTATAGTAAGGGATACATTACTCTCCTGAAGTTGAGTGTAGCCAAGAGCCTTAGCAGTAGAGGATGGGAGAAGGTTTATACTTGCTCCAAGGTCACAAAGACAGCTCTTGAAAGTCTGCCCCTTAAGTTCACATGGGAGAGTGAAACAGCCTGGATATCCAAGTTTTTTTATAGTGAGCTCCTTAACCTCAGGTGTTCCAGTCTTCACCTTTAGCTTCTCAGGTTCTTCTTGGCCATTCAAACCCCTAAATTCCATCTGAGCAGCATAGAGAGTTTCATACTTCTGAACTAGCTGTTTTTGAACCTTCCTGGAAAAGGGATGGTTGGTTGATAGACAGGAAGAGTAGCTGTTTGAGGTTTCTCCTTATCATCAGCAGTTTCCACCAAGTAGTCCTTTGTGTTATCAACAACTTCATGTGGCGCCCACCACTCTTCATCATCTGAGTTTTCCCTATCTCCTAAGGGTCCTTCTTCTACAGCTCCTTGGTCATTTTTAATTTCCAAGAACTCTTCCCCCCCCCCCCCACTTAGAGGTTTAGTGTCCTCATTGAACAAGTAGAGGAATTCTTCAATGATAGCTTCCTCTTCAGATGAGAAGCTTTCTTCTTCTAGCACAATAGCTTTGCAGAACTCCTTTGGGTTAGCTTCTGGTTTTCCAGGAAATTGTCCTTGTGGCTTGGGACCAGCTATGCCTTTGTTGTTCTCTAGTGTTTTGACTCTTGCAGCCAACCCATCAAACTTGTTGGTAAGCTCTACATGCACTGAATCAATTTTGTTATGGACCTCTGCAAACTTCTTGTTCATTTCCAAGGTTGTAGTGACTTGAGTGTTGATCATTTGCTGCATGAGGGTCTTGAGGTCAGTGTCTTGAGAGCTAGAGGAAGCTTGTCCTTGTGCTTGGGCATTGAATCCTGGAGGGTGGTAGGTCGCTCTTGGCTGATAGTTGTTGTTCCTCTGCTGGAAACCTTGATTGTTGTACGGAACAAAAGGTCTGGGGGCAGCTTGCTGTAGCTGTTGAGGGTAAACCTGATCTTGTGGGTTGGCAACATTGTTGCTCATGTAGGACAATTTGGGATTTGGTCTGTAGTTCCCATAGTTGTTGTAGCTACCTTGGTTTCCCAAATAGTTTATCTCCTCAACATGGCATTGCTCCTGATCATCAAGCTGAACCATGTCTCCCACAAAGTGAACCTCTTTCTTTTCCCTTAGCAACAAGTCCAGCTTCTCATGTAGAGACTTGATTTCTTTCTTGCTAGACTCTAACTCATCCTTTGCACTCCTTGGTGCTCTGTCAAATTCATCATTGTAGTTTCCATCAGACTGAGCCAAGTTCTCTACTAACTTCAAACCTTCATCTACATCTTTTGACAGGAAGTTCCCATTGGATGCTGTGTCCAGAAGCATTCTTATCTTAAGCAAGGCTCCTCTGTAGAGAGTGGATAGCAAAGAGGCTTGTGAGAAGCCATGATGAGGGCATTGCAATGTGTACCCTTGAATCTTTCCCAAGCTTCTCCAAAGCTTTCATTGTTCCTTTGTGCAAACCCTGAAATCTCATTCCTTATCCTAGCAGTTCTTGAAGTGGAGAAGAACTTTGCTAGAAAGGCTTTCTTACATTCATCCCAGCTGATGATACTTCCTTGGGGAAGGTTTTTCTCCCACTGATGTGCTTTGTCTCCTAGGGAAAAGGGAAACAACCTGAGCCTGAAGCCATCTTCACTTACTCCATTTATCTTTGTGAGTGAGCAGAGCCTGTCAAAATGATCCAGATGATTTAGAGGGTCTTCAAGTGGTAACCCATGGAATTTGCTGCTCTGAACCATTGAAATCAATCCAGACTTGATTTCAAAGTTGTTGTTTTGGACAGCTGGTGGAATGATACATGTCCTGTTGTTGTAGGCATTTGGTGCATCACCAGCGCCAATAGGTTTAGCTGCTCTTGGAGCTTGTGCAGCGCTTCTTGGTCCTTGCTCACCCTGTAAGCCTTGAACACCTTGATGTCCTTGTATACCCTGAGCGCCTGCAGCTCCTGGAGGACCCTGAAATCTGATGTCATCCATGACTTGATCCTGATTGTTCATACCAAGTCTTTGCAAGTGTTGCTGTCTTTCTTGCTGTCTCCTTGCTCTATGTCCTCTATCCCGCAGATTGATGTTTTCTATGAAATCCCCAAGATTGCTTGAACCTCTAGATCTCATGTTCATATACCTGAAAGACAGAAGTGAGAGTGAAAGAGAATTAGTAACCAAAGAAAAGAAAAGGCATGATCTTAAAGATTCTACAAACTCTAATGATTCAAACTGATTCCCAAATGGCAACGGCGCCAAATTGGCACAAGGTTTGTGACCCCTTGGTTCAATCACCCTTGCACTAGTCAGTTGTAGTATGGGTTTTATGTCAATCCAATTGGGAAGAGTTGAAAACAGAAGAGTTGAAAGTAAAATCTTTAAGTCAAGCAAGCAGAGAATTGGTTTTGTTGCCTATTGATCTTAACCTTACAAGCTTTTAAACGAATGATATGGTACGTGATGATGGAATGATCCGAGTGATTATATGGAAGTGAATCGTTTATGGGGGAAAAGGGGGAAGAGAGATTATGGAATGTAGTAAGAGATGCGGATAGCTCTTGATACAAACTACTAGAACACAAAGGATATGACACACCTATGATTCTAAGTAGGGTTTCTCGAGGATATGACGCACCAAGAGAGATGATCTATTTTGCAAAGGAATTTTATTGAAAAGATAGATGAAAAGACAACTCTTCTCTCGTACACGGTTTTAAGAGAGAAGAGAAGTGACACGAAACATAAACAACATTAAGTTAGTCTCGGGACAAACCCCCTTGACTAGTCATGCAAAGACTTGGTTAAAACAAGTAAAAGAAATAAGAAACAATACATGAAAACGACTAAGTACAAGAAACATTGAAAAATAACCAAGCCGCGGATGGTAGAAAGTAGTGGGCTTGGGCAAGGCTAAGCTTAATGGGCAATGACAATGTGGGAACCCTTGCCTCGTTAAAAAGATTAGTGAGAAAACCCAATGGGACAAAACTCACTAATGGAAAAAGAGCACAAAATGTCCTACAAACCCATTAGCTTAGTCCTCGGCTACAATACAAACCATGGTGGAAAGTATAGCCTTTTCATTACTTGGTTCGTACTTAAGCTGAGTAAGTAGAACCTCTAAGGCATTTTGAAATGCCTTAGTC
This sequence comes from Thlaspi arvense, assembly GCA_911865555.2. NCBI lineage: Eukaryota > Viridiplantae > Streptophyta > Magnoliopsida > Brassicales > Brassicaceae > Thlaspi > Thlaspi arvense. Next base: position 15,261,660 of record OU466861.1, read on the forward strand.
CTAGCTCGGGTCATTGGACCTTTTTGTACTTCAAGAACTTCATCAGCCTCCTTCTTGTCTTGATCTTGATTTCCCTCAGCTACGAGCTCATCTTCTAAGTTAGATGATTCTATGATCATATCAAAGACCAATCAACCAAAGGTGATGAAGGTGCCAATGTAACAAAGAAGAGCAAGTCCCAACCAAAAAGAAGCAACAACACAAGTAAAAAGAGAAGTTTCCCCAGCCATGAAGAAGGGTAAAGGGTAGAGTTTAGGAAAAGGGTAGACTTAGGGGTTCACTTTGGGTTTAGAAGTGCTTAGGATTCATCTTTGGGTAAAATTGTAGAAAAGAGCTCTGAATTGCATGCATAAGTGTGCTTTTACCTTTAGCATTTTGCTTAAGATGGAGTCATTTCATTGAGTGATCCCTTATGTTTTTAAACCCTTTGTCTAAATGTGATCATTTTTATCTCATGACCTTACCCTTTAGACCAAATGTCTTCACTTGATTTGCATAAGCATGGTCCATGGTTCTGATCTTAATTGAATGTTAAAGAGTTCCTTGATTTGAGCATTTTCCTAGGTTGAGATTTGAGATCATTTTGAAACATGATGAGCATGGCTAGGTTCTTTAAAGTAAAGCTGATTATGTTTGCATCCCACAACTAGGCACTTAAGCATTGACACATCTCTTTACCTTTGCATTTCTGGATCTGAATGCCCACCTTCAAACCTCACTCTCTCATTTGTTCTTATATGCTTGAGGATATCTCTTGTGGGGGTGTTGATATCTCTTGTATTTACACCATTTAGGCTTTTGTTTAGTACATGTTTTGGTTCTCTTTTGCATGTTTTCCTTAGTTTTTTGTCCTATTTTCTTCTCCTTTTAGACTTAGGTTGCATTTAGGATATAGTTTGCATTTTTCTTGCATTGTGGATGGTTTTAGGTGCTTATGGAGCTAAAAGGAGCTTGGAGAAGCTTTGAGGATGATCCAAGAAGCTAGCTGGGGCAAAAGGAGCAAAAGGGACCAAGGCAGACGATCTATGCAGAACCTATCGGTCTGTGCACTGAGGCTATCTGTACCATCCATATCCGAGGGGAAAAGGATCAGATCGTACAGACAGCCGAGAGATTCTTAAGGAGATCGGATATCTTCGTTTTGGTGCAGTTTTCATCGGGATTTCTTCTGATCAATCTGTTTCCAGCCTTGTTTAAGGTGAGTGCGTGACTGTGGTTGGTGTCTAGAAGCGTAGGATTGCTAGGGTTGAATGTTTGCATGTTGATTGTGTTGTTTTCATGTTATGTGTTTAGAACTGATAAGCAATTATCATGTTATGATATATTATGGTGTTTACCGTGGCATAGATGATGTCTACCAAACCTCAGGGTAATCCGGATCATGTACTAGCTTAGGAGATCTGGGATTCTCGCTGAAGTAGACATGGGTCTTGAAAAGGGATTGAACTTGGTTGGTTAAGTTAGATGATCATGGCCGTTTGATATTGTTATGTCTATTGCGAATTGATTGTGTTGAATGTTGAATCCGAAAGTATGATTGCGTGTTTGGTACTGACCAGGTGTTACGGGATGACCGTACTCACTAAGTATTTATGAAGTACGTATGCCTCTCTTCTTGAGTGAGCAGGTACTAAGAAGTAAAGGGGCGAGACCAGGCGGCAGTGATGAATATGGATGGATCGGGATTGGGTTTCATTTACTTTGTCTTATGACTTTGGTGTTTGATCGTTAGGTTGCTAGATGATCATTTGTAATCGTTAGCAAACCTTGTGCTTTGGTATTTGATAGCCCCAAATCCTGTATAAGTGTTTTATGAAAGTTAAAAGAATGAGTTGAGTTGTTTTATATTCCGCTGTGTATTGATAAGAAAGAATAAGAATAAAGGGAAAAGTTTAAAAATATGGCTAAGTATAGAAATAGACTATTAGGTTGTAGTGGGACACAGCCACGGTACGGTTTACCGGGTTGGGTTACCACAAGTTGGTATCAGAGCGTTTTAACACTTCTAGGACTGAAATTAGTGACTACTGTTGTTTGCTTGTTTGGGGTTTATGGGGGGTCTGATCCATTCTTCACTGCCAAGGTCTCGCGGTAAGTTGTTGTTTGGTGTTGTGAAACACGTTTTGAGTTAGCTTCGGCTAACTGGCATTATTGTACTTGCAGATGGTTGATACCAAAAGAACCGTGAGGAACAATGGGGACAACCAGGCTGCGGGGTCTGTGAACTCAGTCAACGGTGATATTGCTGAGAGGGCAAGGGAAGCCGAGAGACAGGCAGCCGCGGTTGCAAATGAGGCGGCTAGAGTGGCAGCCGTGGAAGCAGCAAGGAATGCTGCGGATGCTGAGGACGTGGCTAGGAATGCTGCGAATGTAGCACCAGTGGGGTTAGAGGTTGTGCTTGGGATGTTAGCACATGTACTAGCTAGGCTACCTGCGGTGGCTCCTGCTCCGGCGGTTGCAGCAGCACCACATGTAGTACCACCGGTGGGTGTTCAAGCGGATGTGATTGGGGAGGAAGCGGACCAAGTGGAGAGGGTTCCGAGTTACCTCAAGGTTTTGTATCACATGGTGCGGTTGGGAACCAAATTCTTTGCTGAAGGTTCTACACCGATTGAGGCAGATGAGTGGAGGATGAGACTGGAACGGAATTTTGAGTCTATCCGATGTCCAGAGGGTTATAAGAGGGACATAGCCGTGCACTACTTGGACGGTGATGCACACACGTGGTGGAAAGGAATCGTTGGAAGGCTGGTGAATGCGAATTGTTCATATGAGACGTTTTCAGCAATGTTCAGGAGTATGTACTTCCCATAGGAAGCTTACAACGAGTTGGAGAAGGCGTTCTTGTACCTTAGTTAGGGGACGCTTACAGTGAGGCAGTATGAGACTCAGTTTAACCAGCTGAGGAAGTATGTGTCTCATGAGTTTGACACGGAGTAGAAGCTGATTCGTAGGTTTATGAGTGGACTGCGAGTTGAGCTAAGGAACGGGTGTGTAGTTCGTGACTTCAGGACCGTGGCTGAGCTTGTTGAGAAGGCGGCATTGTTGGAGTCAGGACAGGCGACAGCTGCTTTGATGTCAGCTGGGGCTAGTACAGCCGTGACCAAGGTGGGCCAGCTAGTGGACAGAACCGGAAGTTTGGGAAAGGAGTACCGAACAAAGGATCTGGGGGACGCAGCGTGTGCAGCAAGTGTGGCAAGGCTCACGTTGGCAAGTGTAGGCACGGTGGTAGTAGATGCCACAGGTGCGGGAGTTTAGAGCATCGGGTACGAGACTGTCTGGAGGAGGATCAGCGAGTGGTCCGTGTGTCCGGCAGTGATGGTGCGGTTCGGGTTTGCTATGGTTGTGGAGAACCAGGGCATTTCTAGCGTGAGTGTCCTAAGACGGGAGAGGTAGAGCAAGCCGTGGCTCAAGGGAAGAGAGCAGGGGAGGCGCTTGCATCACAGGCCAACAGACAGGCCATTATGCCGAGGGTGTACACGACGAGTGCAGCAGCAGCCGAGGAACCGAGAACTTCTCATACGATCACTGGTAAGTGTGGTACATAGTGTTTTCTTAAATTGCTTTTTGCGTGATGTGTGTTAGTATAGAGTCTTAGCATTCTAGGGAATGAATGTGTAGGGACCTTGCTAATGGGTGAGGTTGAGACCCATGTTCTGTTTGACTCGGGAGCAAGTCATTGTTTTGTTAATCCGGACATGATCGGAAAGGGACAGTTCCGGAAGGAACCAGTAGAGGATTTTGGGTTAGTACAAGCGGCTGGAGGCCAAGTGATGTTTTCATTAGGAACGGTCAAGAATGTTACAGTGATGTTTGGCGAAGTGAACATGCCAGTGGATCTAGTGATCTGTAGAGTTAAGTCCTACGATGTCATTTTGGGAATGGACTGGTTAAGCAAGCACAGAGCTCACTTGGATTGTCACCGTGGAAGGGTGCGGTTTGAGAGAGACGGAGGGTTTTGGTTTATAAGGGAGTTAGACCAACCTCAGGAAGTTTGGTGGTCTCAGCTATTCAAGCAGAACGGCTGATAGAAAAGGGTTGTGAGGCGTATCTAGCAACGATCACTACCACAGAAGGAGGACCGGATGCAGACTTGGACAGTATACTGGTGGTGCAAGAATTTGAGGATGTTTTTCAGGCGTTGGTAGGACTGCCACCAGCTCGTTCTGATACGTTCACGATTGAACTTGAGCCGGGGACAGCTCCATTGTCCAAAGCACCATACCAGATGGCACCAGCTGAGATGGCGAAACTGAAGAAGCAGCTAACGGAGTTGTTAGACAATGGGTTCATTAGACCTAGTAGTTCACCGTGGGGAGCACCAGTGTTGTTCGTGAAGAAGAAGGATGGGAGCTTCAGGCTTTGCATTGATTACCGCAGATTGAACCGTGTGACCGTGAAGAACAAGTATCCACTTCCTAGGATAAACGAGTTGTTGGACCAACTCGGGGGAGCTACATGGTTCTCTAAGATCGATTTGGCATCAGGGTACCATCAAATACCCATAGAGGAGACAAACGTGCGTAAGACTGCCTTTAGGACAAGGTATGGTCATTACGAGTTTGTGGTCATGCCGTTTGGTTTGACGAATGCGCCAGCTGCATTCATGAAGTTGATGAATGGCGTATTCAGAGAGTACCTAGATGAGTTTGTGATCATTTTCATAGATGATATTCTAGTATACTCCAAGGATGAGGAAGATCATAGGAGTCATTTGCGGACTGTTCTGGAGAAGTTGAGAGAACATAAGTTATATGCCAAGCTCAGTAAGTGTAGCTTTTGGCAATGGTATATAGGGTTCTTGGGTCACATTATTTCGGATAAGGGAGTGTCCGTGGACCCAGAGAACATTCAGGCTATTGCGGATTGGCCTAGGCCAGAGAACGCTACAGAGATAAGGAGTTTTCTCGGACTAGCTGGTTACTACAGGCGGTTTGTCAAAGGTTTTGCAAGCATGGCTCAGCCAATGACAAAGCTGACTGGTAAGGACGTGGACTATGTCTGGACGGAGGAGTGTGAAGAATGCTTCTCAAAGTTAAAGGAGTTACTCACAAGTGCACCAGTATTAGCGTTACCAGAACCGGGTGAGCCATACGTGGTATACACAGATGCATCCAGAAAAGGACTAGGGTGTGTTCTGATGCAGAATGGTAAGGTGATAGCTTATGCTTCGCGGCAGCTACAAAAACATGAAGGAAACTACCCTACGCATGATTTAGAGATGGCGGCTGTGGTGTTTGCACTTATGATATGGAGATCTTATTTGTATGGGGAGAAGGTGCAGATATACACGGACCACAAGAGTTTAAAGTACATCTGTACTCAACCGGATTTGAACTTGAGACAGCGTAGATGGATGGAGTTGGTAGCGGACTATGATTTGGAGATAGCATATCATCCAGGAAAGGCCAACTTGGTGGCAGATGCGTTGAGTAGAAGAAGGACTAGCGTATCATCAGAACAGAATATCAGACTTCAAACAATGGGTCCATTGTTGTGAACGGACGGGTCTGTGTTCTAGATGTGAAGGAGTTAAGGGATGAGATCCTGAAGGAGGCACATCATTCAAGGTTTTCTGTTCATCCGGGAATGACCAAGATGTATCAGGATTTGAAATGGTACTATCATTGGGTTAGGAAGAAATGTGATGTGGCTAAGTGGGTAGCCGGATGTGAGACGTGCCAATTAGTTAAGGCAGAGCATCAGTTTCCGAGTGGTTTGTTACAAACGTTGCCAATGTCGGAATGGAAATGGGACATGATCACCATGGACTTTGTACTGGGATTACTTAAGACTAAGAAGTTGCATGACGGGATATGGGTCATTGTGGATCGTTTGACCAAGTCTGCTCAGTTCTTAGCAATGAAAAAGACTGATGGAGTACCAAAGTTGGTGGAAATGTATATTGATCAGATCGTGAGGTTGCATGGAGTGCCAGTGAGTATCATCTCAGATCCTGATCCGAAGTTTACTTCAAGGTTTTGGAAAGAGTTCCAGGAAGCGTGTGGAATGCGGTTGCATATGAGTACAGCATATCATCCTCAGACTAATGGGCAATCAGAGCGGACGATCAGGACATTGGAGAATATGTTGAGAGTGTGTGTACTTGACTGGGGCGGTAGTTGGGAAGACTACTTGCTATTGGCTGAATTTGCATACAACAATAGTTACCAAAGGAGCATTGAGATGTCTCCGTATGAGGCGTTGTATGGCAGGCCGTGCAGGACACCATTGTGTTGGACACAAGTGGGGGAGCGTAGCGTAATGGGGCCAGCAGTGGTCGAGGCTAATACAGAAAAGATCAGATTGTTAAAGGTTAAGTTGAAAGAGGCTATGGACAGGCAGAAAAGTTATGCAGACAAGCGTCGCAGAGATTTGGAGTTCAATGTGGGTGATATGGTTTATCTAAAGGCACTGACTTATAAGGGAACAGACAGGGCAGCTAGGAGTACCAAGTTGAATCCGAGGTACTTGGGGCCGTACCGGATACTGGAAAGAGTTGGTGCAGTGGTTTACAAGAGGGACTTGCCATCAGAAATGGGAGCGTTTCATAATGTATTCCATATGTCACAGTTAAGGAAGCACATTACCGAACGGGAAACAGTTATAGAGGAGCCGCCAGCAGACTTGCAAGAGGACCTTGCAGTAGTGGCTAGGCCGGTTCGGGTGATAGGTCGGAAAGAAAAGACTAAGCGTGGGAAGCTGGTCAGAATGGTTCAGGTCGTATGGGACTGCGACGGGCAGGAACAGGTTACTTGGGAGAATGAAGCCAGGATGAAATCTCAGTATCCCAAATGGTTTGACAAGTTGCAAACGGATGAGTCGGATTCGATGACGAATCCAGAACGGGTGGGGGAGAGTTGTAGCATCCGTATCCGAGAGAATTTGGAATGATCGAGCTGGACAGGGCATTGTCCGAGGAATGATCGAGCCAAGGGTCGGATATTGGCTGGACAATGGAGGTTCGGACTATGGTTGGGCGATGACCGAGGGAATAGTCGGATGGTTGGCTGGATAGCCGTGCCAGACGGACAATATCCGAGGGAAACAGGGTCCAGTCCGTGGGAAATGGGATTTATCCTGGAGCAGTGGGATTTATCCGAGAGTCTGGGAGGTTAGTCCGAGTGTCAGTGGACTGTCTCCGAGGGAGAAAGGGAAACCTCCGAGAGAAATAGAGGATTAGCCGAGGTGGGACAAGTTGTCCGAGAGAAATAGGAATATCCGGGTGAAAAATGGAAAACACCTCAGATAAGGGCGGTTTATCCGAGTAGGAAGGGATTTGGGCCGTGGGCCAAGTGTTTGGTCGGCTATTTTGTGGTTTATCGAGGGAATGGTCAAGCCGGTACAGGAAATAGCTGAGAGAATCGAATTGGACCGGGATAAAACCTACTGGAACCAGGAAAACGTCAGATAAGTCCGGGATATCTAGGATTTTGCGAGTTTATAAGGGATTTTGAGACTTTTCTGGGGAGAGTTGTGTTTATTCGAAAGCAATAAAGCAAAGAAAGAGAATAGTCGAGACAAAGCCCTAAGAAAAACAGTTTATCCTGAGGACATCCGAGAGAGATCAAGTTATCGCCGAGCAGATCCGACCATCGCCGAGATAAATTGGTAAGCGATCGGATATTTCCCTAAGTGTTGAGTTTTCATCGGATAACCTCGAGCTAATAGCCTTGTTTTGTGGGCTTTTCGAAGGTAAACAGAGTTTGGTTCGTAGAAAGGTGAATGGGTCGAGAGATAGCCGAGGGGAAAAGGATCAGATCGTACGGACAGCCGAGAGATTCTTAAGGAGATTGGATATCTTCGTTTTGGTGCGGTTTTCATCGGGATTTCTTCTAACCAATCTGTTTCAAGCCTTGTTTAAGGTGAGTGCGTGACTGTGGTTGGTGTCTAGAACCGTAGGATTGCTAGGGTTGAATGTTTGCATGTTGATTGTGTGGTTTTCATGTTATGTGTTTAGAACTGATAAGTAATTCTCATGTTATGATATATTATGGTATTTACCGTGGCATAGATGATGTCTAGCTAACCTCAGGGTAATCCGGATCATATACTAGCTTAGGAGATGTGGGATTCTCGCTGAAGTGGACATGGGTCTTAAAAAGGGATTGAACTTGGTTGGTTAAGTTAGATGATCATGGCCGTTTGATATTGTTATGTCTATTGCGAATTGATTGTGTTGAATGTTGAATCTGAAAGTATGATTGCGTGTTTGGTACTGACCAGGTGTTACGGGATGACCGTACTCACTAAGTATTTATGAAATACTTATGCCTTTCTTCTTGAGTGAGCAGGTACTAAGCAGTAAAGGGGCGAGACCAGGCGGCAGTGATGGATATGGATTGATCGGGATTGGGTTTTATTTATGTTTAAGACGTTGTGCTTTGTCTTATGGCTTTGGTGTTTGATCGTTAGGTTGCTAGATGATCATTTGTAATCGTTAGCGAACCTTGTGCTTTGGTATTTGATAACCTCGAATCCTGTTTAAGTGTTTTATGAATGTTAAATGAATGAGATGAGTTGTTTTATATTCCGCTGTGTATTGATAAGAAAGAATAAGAATAAAGGAAAAAGTTTAAAAATATGGCTAAGTATAGAAATGGACTGTTAGGATGTAGTGTGACACAACCGTGGTACGGTTTACCGGGTTGAGTTACAACACTATCGGTGAAGGAGTGACCAATAGAAGCAGTATCGATCAAAGCTATCAGTCAGGAAGTGACCGATAGAAGTGCACCGAGTATATTTCGGTCACCCTATCGGTTACCTTCCAGACCGATAGGATTCACATCGATCAAGCCTAGACCGATACAACTGACCGATAGGAACCTAGTTTGAGCCTGTTTTATTTACACTTTTGCCATTACTCTAGGGCTTCCTTCTTTTGCCTATAAATAGCCCATTTTCTGGGATTTTCGAGAAGTCTTGTCTATTTACTGTTCTTAAGCATTTTTTTGAGTTTGTAAGACAAATCTTTTGTTTTATTAATATAAGTTTGTATTTGCCTTTAATCTTTCTTTAATCTCCCTTTTAATCATGATTAGCATCTTTTTCTCTTGTGATTTGGTGTTAAACATGGTTATTAGTGAGTAGTTTGCTTAAGGTTTCTAGATGTTGTAGATTAGGGAAATTTAGGGCTTGATTAAATTTTGTTTAGTGCTTCATTATATTGGTTCCTCTCTATTGATCTGTTCTTAAATTAGATTTGTCTTGATCACACTTATCTAGAATTTAGGTTTTCGCTTATGCCTACCAAGTTTTGATGAAATGCTGATCTTGTTTGATAGAGGATTTGCTGGCCTTGGCTCAAGATATTGACTGTTTGAGGAGCATTTTGACATGAATAGAGTTGTTTATTAATGCTTGCTGAATGTTTTAGCACTAATGAGAGTTAGTACTTGTTAAGGTGTTTAGCAAAGGGCTATTTTACAATACGTTGGATCTAGCTTGCTTATTTGTGAACTCTATGTCTAGGAATCACCATTGCTAGCTTGTTTACTTGATCAATGCTGTTTGAAACAACCTTAATTAGTTCTTGAATTCCCTAAAGTCAATAACCACATCTAGGAACTTGCTTTCTCTTTATTGAATTTCGAATTTGCTCTGTTTTGCTATGTTTTACTTGCTTAATCTTGTTTAAATTACTTTTTCCTTAGTTCTCTTTGGTGCTTGATCATCTTAGGGTGTTAGATTAGTTGTTTAGGAAACAAAAACTTTTCTTTGCTTTGCTTGACTTATAGATCTCTGCTCACAACTCTTCTGTTTTCAACAAACCCATTTGGATTGATATAAAACCATATGCTATGCTACAACTGATTAACATAGAGGGGTGATTGACTTGAGAGTGCAAAACGTCTGTGTCAGACAGCGACCATCAAAACTTGCACCCACATAGCCATCATACTCTGGCCAATGCTCCCCAACTTGCTTCAGCTTTTTAACCTCTATTGAGAAGGCTTGCTCATCATCCAGCTTGTTCCCCTTGGAGTCAAACTTCAGCACTTTATCCTTGGTCAACCTTAGCTCTATTGTGCACTCCTTTGATTCAAATACTCCGCCAGCTGAACCTAAGAATGGTCTCCCTAGAATGATGACATTTTTGATCTTCCCTTCAACATGTAGAACCAGGAAATCAGTTGGGATGCACTCCTTCAATCATCATTGGCACATCTTTAAGAGCTCCAAGTGGCACCTTTTATGTGCCATCAGCTATGGTTAGAGACACATTACTCTCCTGGTGTTGAGTGTAGCCAAGCGCCTTAGCAGTAGAGGACGGGAGAAGGTTGATATTTGCTCCAAGATCACAAAGATTTCTCTTGAAAGTTTGTCCCTTGAGTATACAATGGAGAGTAAAGCATCTAGGATCTCCAAGCTTCTTGATGTTCAATACCTCAATCTTCGCAATAGCTTCTTTCAGGTCTTTCTCAACATCAAGACCTCTAAGCTTCATCTGGTTGGCATAGAGAGTGATGTACTTATCCATAAGCTGTTTCTTAAACCTTCCATGAAAGGGGAGAGCTGGCTTGTAAGTAGAATGATCATAGATTCCAGTTTGTTTCTCATCATTAACCTCCTCAAGTAGCCTATTCTTCTCATCTTCCTTAGCGGCTTCTGCTTCAAGAGACTTTTCTTTTGTATCCTCTTTGTTGGCGTCAGCTGCCAAAAACTCCTCTCCCCCACTCTGAAGTTCAATGTCCTCATTGAGCAAAGAAAGGAAGTCTTCAATGACAGCTTCCTCTTCATCTGCGATGGTCTCTTTTTCAGTGACTATGGTGTTGCAGAACTCCTTAGGATTAGCTTCTAGTTGTCCAGGAAGGTTTCCTTGAGGTTTGGACCAGCTATACCCTTGTTGTTCTCTAGTGTCTTCACTCTTGAAGCCAACCCATCAAACTTGTTTGACAACTCCATATGAAGAGTATCCACTCTGTTGTAAACCTCAACAAAATTCTTTGTGATCTCTACATTAGTAGCTTGTTGGCCTTGAAGGAGTTGTTGCAGCAGTCCTTTCACTTCAGCATCATTGGTGTTGGATGAGCTTGCTTGACCTCGAGAAAATCCAGGAGGAGCAAACTGATTTTGCTTGATGCTGCTTCGGAAGTTGTTCCTTGGTGCATATTCATGGTTGAATTGCGCAAAAAGCCTTGGCTGATTCCCTTGAGGTTACTGTTGAGGGTAAACTTGATCTTGGGGATTGGCAACATTGTTGCTTCTGTTGGACAGGTTTGGGTAAGGTCTGTAGTTCCCATAACCATTGTAACCACATTGATTTCCCAAATAGTTCATCTCTTCTACTTGTAACTCAACTTCACTAGGCAGCTCCACCATTTCACCAACATAGTTGATCTCTTTGTGTTGCACTTGGAGCAGTTAGTCAAGCCTAGTGTTTAGCTCTTTCAACTCTCTTCTTGTAGATTCCAGCTCCTTCTTAGTGTTGCCATCCTCTCCTCATGGAGTTCTATTATAGTCTTCACTATAATTGCCATCACTTTGGGATACGTTCTCCACAAGCTCTAGCCTTCATCTACATCCTTAGATAGGGAGTGCAACTGGTTTTATAAAAGATGAGGATTATTCGCTATTTTGGCCCAGAAGTTCCAGTAATTTCAAAAAGATCCCAGCTCGTGTTTTAGTTTGTACATATTAGGTATTCTGCCATTATTGGCTTTTATCTCAGATTTTAGAATTCAGAGAGCTTTAGAGAGAGTTTTATTCAGAGCTTTTGGAGAGACAGATCTTGTACTCTTTTGGAGAAGATTTCGAACCCTTTTATCTTTTATTCCATTCTTTCAATGCAATTTTATTCAGCTATGCTTTGTGTTTCCATGATCATATCTGAGTAATCTGCTAGTTAAGTTAGGGCTTTTCAAGGGTTGATGATGAGTTTGTAAAAATCGTTAACTGTTAGGAATATCTGGTTGTTCTTCATCTGTGCTTGCTTTAAAACCAATTTTCTTGGACACATCATCTGGAAATTTGAAACCTAAGTTGTTTAATAGATGTGAGAGCATTATTGATAACCTGTTCTAGTATTAGATGAGCAAAACAACTTAGTGCAAAGAGATTTTGCTTAGGATTTTTGTGAACAATTGAACCTGATCATTACTGCATGTTTAGGTTGTTAGGGTTTGCAAAAAGATTTAAAACTCTGTGATTTAGATATAGTTAACTTTTACAATGAGAATTGATTAGTTATATATTTGCGATTCATGTTCAAGACGGTTCTTATTCATTCTTGATTTCATGCATTCTACATTCTTGGATTCAACCTGCGAATTGTCCTGACTTAGCGCTTTTAGTTTTCTGAGTCTTTGATCAAATCAAATTTTGCCTGCTTTCATTGTTTTAGCTATTTCGCATTACATTTATTATCTACTTCTTAGCCTAGTCCGAATCTATAACTGATAGTGTAGTTTACTTACTCCCTTGGGATTCGATAACCCCTTATACTACAACTGATTTGTTGTGCACTTACAGTAGTTTTTATTTGGGTAAAACCTGAGCCCTATCATGTTTTTGGCGCCGTTGCTGGGGAATAATAGCTGCCAATCGATTTTTAGTATTAGGATTTTGTCTAAGTTTTAATTTGTTTAGTAACTTTCTGCTGCTTTTCTTTGTGCTAGTTTCAGGTGTATGCCTAATCGCTGTACCAGAAGCAACAAAGAGAAGGAGCTTGTGACTTTGAGCATCGACGAATTCGCTAAGTTGGAGAGGACCATCAGGAAAACTATGAAACAGTTTACAATGATTGCTCCACTGATCTTGGTTAACGATGCAGAAGGTCACTTGGTTGACAGAGAGGGAAACAGGAGGAATGCAGAAGGACACACACTAGATCAACAGGGGTCTGTCATAGTTGAACAGGCGGTTCAACCAGTGGCACAAGACGCTGGAACTCCTGCTGCTGCTAACAACGCTGTTGGGCATTTTGTTCAGAGGAATCTAGGGGATCACAACAGACCTGGTCAGTTCTATGCCAACATAGCTGCAATCCGCCCTCCTGCTTTCCAGAGGAATGATTTTGAGCTCAAGCCTGCTTATTATCAGCTGGTTGGACAACATCCTTTCCATGGCTTACCTCATTAGCATCCTATGAATCACATTGAGAGGTTTGAGGATCTGGCTTCAAGTGTAAAAGCTAATGGAGTTAGCTATGACTTTCTATTCTGCAAGCTATTTCCTTATTCTCTTGGAGGAGATGCAGCTTATTGGCTGAAGCAACTGGAGCCTGGTTCGCTGACCACTTGGGAGGACACCAAGAATGCTTTTCTGAACAATGTTTATGATGATGCTAGATCAGAAGACATTAGGACGAAAATTGCTTCATTATCCCAAGGTCCTACTGAAGCTTTTAAAGCTTCTTGGTTGAGATTCAAGACATATCAAAGGGACTGTTCTCATCATGGTTTCAATCAAGTTCAGTTGCTTGGTATCTTCTTCAGAGGCATTGACTGGAAGTACCAAATGGCGTTGGATGCTTCAAGCAGTGGCAACTTCAACACAAACAGACCAGATGACGTAATCAGACTGATTGAAAACTTGGCCTGCAGTAACAACACCAAGAATGCTGACTTTCATAGGATGCAAAGGATGGTTTGAATAAAGGAAACCAAATAGCTGAGGTTAAGGCTAAGTTAGACAGTATGCACAGCCTTCTGGTGGGAAAGAAATCAGTACAATTTGCTGCAGAATTGGAGACTATCGAAAATCCTAAAGAATTTGAGCAAAAGGATGTTAATTTCATCAATGGAGGGGGTTTTCAGAGTCAAAGTTTTGGGAATCAGCAATGGAACATAGGTTACAATGGCAATAATCAGAAGAGGACCATCACATGAAACCAGAATGCAACTGGTTACACGCCACAGCCACAGTTCCAGATGACAGTACTCCATAAACCATACCAGAACAGAAGCAACTTCAACAGGAATTATGGTTCTCCTTCCTATCAAACTGTACCTCCACAAGACAATAATATGGAAGCTATGCTGGAACAGATCCTAGAAGGACAGGAGACTATTACAGTGGACTTGAATGGGAAGCTAGATTCGCTGTATCAGGACCTGAATGGAAAAATTGAGAGTCTGAACTCTCACATTAAGAAGCTGGATGTTCAAGTTTCTAAAACTGCAGGAGCTGTTCATTGGCAAGAGGGATTCCTTCCTGGAAGGACTGATATCAATCCCAAGCATCAAGTTAATGCCATCACAGTCAGGAGTGAAAAAGAGCTTGAAACAGTGCAGAAAAAGAGGTTGAGTGTAGAGCAAATCGTGCAACTGATGGAGTTTGAAGATGAAAATTTCGCAGTCTCAAAGTTGAGTGTCGAGCATCACCAAGGGGGGTGTCGCTCGTCACCCACTTTACACAAGCACGACACTCGAAGATCATCACAGGTTAGTGACGAGCGTCACCCCCTGGTGACGATCATCACCCACCCCAGAATGAAGCTGCTTCGCCTGTAACTGCAGATAATGGCAAGGAACAAGCTTATAAACCCAAAACACTTTTCCCCAAGCATCCTAGGAAGTCTAAGCAAGAGATAGAAGAAGTCAGATGCAAAGCCCTGATAGACAAGCTAATGCTTAAGATTCCATTTGTCGATGCAGTCAAACTTTCACCTACACTAAGAAGGTATGTTAAGAGAATTGTTGTGAATGGTGTAAGTCCTGAGACATCAGCGTAATTCTTTTAAGCATAGTTCCAAAGAAGAAGAAGATGGTGATTGTTTCTGAACAAGTCAGCGCTATCATTCAAAGCAGAGTTCCAGAGAAGCTACCTGATCCAGGAAAGTTTGTGCTTGATTGCTCAATCTGAACAGGACGTTTTCCCCATTCTCTATGTGATCTAGGGTCAAGTATTAACTTGATGCCTTCTGCTGTTGCTGCTAGACTTGATATTACTGATTTCAAGCCAGTTGGGATCTCTTTTATCTTAGCTGATCGATCCATAAGAACCCCAAAAGATATCTTACAGGATCTTCCTGTTAATATTGATGGCTGCATGATTCCCACAAACTTTGTGGTTTTGAAATATGCTGAAGAACCTAAATATCCTCTTATTCTGGGAAGATCTTTCTTGGCTACAGCTGGCGCCATCATTGATGTGAAACAGGGGAAGATAGAGCTTGATCTTGGTGATGTTGTCATGAACTTTAACATAGATATGCTTAGAGGAAAATCCACCATTGATGGTCAGACCTTTTCTGTAAGAACTTCCAGAGATGAAGAACCTGTCATGGAGCATTCAGAAGACATTACTGCTTGGTATGTCAATGAATCAGATGCACATGGGCAAGTGAACAAGATGGCTGTTCAAGGAGCAATATCTGAAACAGCTGCAAATGTTGTTGGGTTTGAGGATTGGAGTGAAGATCATATCTGCAAGACTAGGCTTGAAAGAGAGGTTCCAATCAATGACAATTTGCTGGAGGAAGACGAGTTTGTGATGGAGGCAAGGATTGCAGAGCTGAACTGCAGGAAAACTGCAGAAACTCGAATTACAGGGTCAGTGACGATCGTCACTGACCTGGTGACGCTCGTTACTAGTCCGGACACGAAGGTGAAACCAGATCCATATGCTGCAAGTCCATTAGATGTTGCCAAACCAAAAATTCAACATTCCACAACCCAGAAACCTGCAACTAAGCAAAGGTATGCACTTTTGGAAACCACTTCAAGACCTCCTAATCTCATCAATAAGAACTTAAAAATTGAAAAAGCTGCTTCACACTTATGCAAGCAACGAGATTCTAGTAAACTAAAATTTAACAGAAAAGAGGCTGACTCGGACAGACCATATCGATCATGCACATCGATCATGTTGATATCATCTCTTCTTCTGGGTTGTATCGATGTCCCTTGGTCGATCTGCTGGTCGATACAGAAGACTTGAATGTTATATGGATTTGATTCTTCTTTGTGTGAAGTCGATACAATCGCCGTTTTGTTAAGGTTCATCAGACAAACAAGTCGATACAACACCTCAGTATTGTCATGTCTCTGTGTATCCGTCTGGGACGTCGATACGCTGCTCGGTATAGGCTCCTTCTGTTGCATCAAGTTCTCCCTTATTCGATATGCTGCCTTCACACCAGGCCTTCATTGTATCGATGTTGAAGTGATCGATACTCACATCGATATGCTCCGTATCGATCAGATGATGTTGATATTGTCATCGATATTGGCCTATCCGCCTTTGTCCTTCTTCTTGCTTCACTCCCAGTTCACATCCATTGCATCACATGGCCTCCACACTCCTTCTAATACCTGAATAAAACTCCAAATCCATGCAAAATGCAATGTAACGCCTAAAATTACACTAACTCCTAAGTGTATGCAAAATGGGATAAGAAGAAGCAAAATATGCATGTTTGAAGGCTAAAACTAGTGATGAATGCATGCTAAAATGGTATAAATAATGGAGATATCACATACACATACTTGGGCTTTCTTTTTCCCTTCTTTGTCCCCTCTTGCTAGTCCAAGTAGATTTCCCTGCCATTAACCAAACCTTCTTTCCAGCCAAAAATTATTTGCGAGTGGTTGTAAGGCCTTTTCTTTAAGGAATGAGCTTAGTAAAAAGTGTTGGGTTAGAACTACAAAGTGGCCCTTCCATTGTAGAACTAGCTCACCCTCTTGAGCTAAATAGACTAGTATGTTTTGGTTAATAAGGAATGGTTTTGGGATTTCGACTTTGGGTTATCAAGTGAAGAAGGAAAAGAGAAAACAGAGGAAGAGGAGTGCACATAAGTAACCTTGGGAAGTTTGGCTAATTATTAAAAGCTCAATGCAAATGAAGAAGGTGTCCAAAGCTAGCAAAGAGAACACCAGCAAAGTAAGAAGATCAAAAGCAAAGAAGAAATGACCAAAGCACAAAGAAGAATCAAAGAAGCAGATGCACTATCAAAGAAGCTCCAAAGGAGAAAGAAGAATGGGATCAAAGAAGCAAAAAGCTTTAAGAAAAGGGGTAGAATAGGATTATGTTTTTGGGAAGAAGCAAAGGAGTTTAGATCACTTATGGATTTTTGGGGTAGATGGGAGTTTACCTTTGTATGCATAAGTTGTTCTTTACCCTTAGCATTTTACCAAGGCTCATTCTATTTTCTTAAGAGAGCCCTTGCACTTAAATATAACTAGTTCAAAATTGTTTGTGATCATCTTTGCCTCCTAACCCTTGTCCCTATCCAAATGAAGCACAAGATTTGCATAAGCATGATCCACTTGGTTGATGAGTTAATTAAATTTTAAAGAGATTGAATGATGTGATTGCTTGCGTAAGATAGGTTTAAGTTTTCTTGTATATGTTTGTGATGAGTGTGGCTAGATTTTCAGTAAGAACAAACATCTGAAAATCGTAAGAGACAAGAAACTTTCCTGGGTTGCCAAGTTTATTGAGGGTTTTTGGCTGCTCTTTCTTCTTCTTTTTACCATATAAAGAGTTCACAATCAGCTCCACCTTTTCTATGTTCCTAAGAATGTCTTTGATCAACTTTAGTTGCTCCTTCATTTGCATCATACTGTTTAGTGGAGGCAAGGGGACACCAGCCTTATCCATCTCTTTTCTGAACATTAAGAGCACAGCTTTTTGAGCCTTGGTAAGAATTCTACCAGGATAAGGCAAAGGAGGTTTGTACACAAGTTCATCCTCAATGTGTGATGCTTGATCTTTGAGTAAAGGCTCTTGCATATTCTTGTTTGGTTCAGCTTGTTTCTGTTGGGGAGGTGACTCTTTTGCAAGTTCCTTTAGAGCATAGTATACTTCAACAAGCTTATCATGCTCAGCCAATTCAGCTCCTTGTTTCATCTTCACTTCAGCTTCAACAACCTCAGCTTCAATAGCCTTATCTTCTTCATTAGCATTTGCATCACTAGCTGAACTCAAGTGAAAAGCGCTTCCCCCACACATAGAATCAATGCTCACACTGATCTTCTTAGTAGAGCTTGTGGTGGAGAACACTTCTTGAGGCCCATAAAGCAGTTCTTCAATCACCTAAATGGATGCTTTAGCCTCTTTGTTGAAGTTGATGTCCTTGTCATTTAACAAATGACAATGCTCTTGTTATATGGGCTTATTCTTTCCAAGAACTTGGCTTTGTGGATGTGATGTTAAAGCCTCTACAATCTCCTAATTCGTGATCCTCAGATTTACAGTGTCTAGCTTGCTGTTGAACACCAAGTATGTCTGCTCCAGTGTGTTAGTAAGAGTATTGAACACTTCTGTAATCACCATAGACCCTTTAATCTGATTTGGAAAGACTTGTTGTAACATTTGCTGCATACTCAATTCTTGAGTTGAAGAAGGGCTAGTTTGGCCATGATCATGGTGGAAGTGAGCAGAAGGCTGTTGCATGTCTCTATAACTGCTGTGATAAGCAGCACCATAAGCTTCATAAGGTGACCCATGGTTGAAGCCACTTGAAGAGCCTTGGTAGTAAGCTTGAAGAGCCTTGGTAGTAAGCTTGAGGGTGATACATGGTACCTATTAAGAGAAACAAAATAAAAGAAAAATCAGTACTGAAATAAATGCTTAGTCTAAGCAAGAACTCAATCTCAAATGCATCAAAACAATCCCAAGAGGCAACGGTGCCAATTGATGTAAAGGTTTTCAATCCTTTGATCAATCCTCAAACACACATGTCATTGTAGTACTTGAAGTGTCAATCCACTTTGGAAGCTAATGACACTTGAGATATAAAGAACTTTGCTAAGCTAAGCTAATAGGAAAGGGTTTTGATATCTAACAACCTAGTGACTTACAAGGAAGCAAAAGAAGGCAAACAAGAGCAATATGACAAAATTAAGAAACGATAAGAGCAAATTCAGCAAAGCAAAACAGAATATAACTAAGCTTCAAAGAGGCAAGGCTCAAGATAAAGGCAATGGTTATAGGGTGATTCATGTTCATGTCTAGGGTGATCAAAATAAGCAATTATAAACACTCAATCTTAGATAAGGAACACTAATATAAACTAATCCAATCCCTTGGCAATAATCCTTTCACTAATCACAATTCCCAATCCACTTTCAATGGTGGGATTATAACTAGCAAAACATTAACAGCAAGTTCCATATAACCAATTAGCATTCTAGACATCTAATTTCTTAGCCTAGGTTTACTATCTCTTATACAAAAGATCCAACATCAATTCAAATTCCCATGCATAATCAATGTCTAAAAGCAATTTTTCACTAATGTGGAACTAAGCAATAAGCACATTTAAGCAAGAAATGGTATATGCAAAGACTCATGACTATATAAACACCATTTCAAGCATTGAACTTCATTCAGGCATCTCATCAAACACTTAGTGTGCATGTAAAAATCTAAGATCAACTTCTCCAACAAAGAGGTACTAAGAACTAAGCACAATCATAGAAGAAAGAGAATGAGAAGATCTAAGCCCTAATCACCTTAAACAATCACTAAAATCACCCCATATGTCCAAATCTCAAACCTAAAAGTTACTACTCACTAATCATTGCCAAAACCAAAAAATCCAAAAAGAAATTATGGTAAGACATGATTAGAAAGAAGATTAAACAAGTAATGATTAAGAGAAGTGCATAAATTCAATAAACAAAGAGAGATTGTAAAAGGTTTTCTCAAAGGAGAAGATTTTTAAGCTTAGAAACAATAATAGATAAGTTGCCCAAACTTTTTAGGCCGTAACATATTTATTGGAGGAAGAAAAATGCCTAATAAACCAGGATTTAACCAAGTTTTAGTGTGGTTCAGATGAGGTGTATCGGGGTTTACTGGTCCATACACTGGTCGATATTAGCTTCTTTCTAATTGCAAAGAATGTTATTGGAACCGCCGTATCATTTGAACCACTCACCGGATTGACCTGATTCAACCTACGTCGGAAAGCTTATTTGATCCTCTACAACTTCTGTGAAGGACGCGGATGCTGGATCGCATCGGAAGATCTTTGTTTGGACCCATACATTTCATATCGACCTGCATATCGAACAGGTTTCTCTCAGCTTTGGTCGACACAGGACTTTGGTGTAGCCTAAAACCCGTCATCTTGGCCATTATGCTTGGTTCTTCATGTCCATATCATCCACCATTCTCTAAATGTCCTCTATAGCTCCATTTAGACCTGAAAAGGACTCCAAATCATGCAAAATATGCAATATTTATTCTAAAACCTAACATGTCTAATATGAATGCAAATGGAGCAAAACATGATGAATGAATGCATAAAAAGAAACAAAACCTAAACTAAATGGAAGCTAAAACATGGTAAATTATGAGGTTATCAGGCCCCGTGGAGCTCATGCTCCAACCTCTCAAGCGAGCGTTGACTCTCTCAAAAGCGAAGAAGGAAGTAAGAGACGAAGAAAACCAGAAAGCGAAAAGGGAAGAACTCCTGAAAGAAGAAACCTACCGCGTCCAGTGAGTGCGTGAGCTCCAAGGCAGTCAGCCACCACCCAGTGAGCTCGTGGGTCGAAAGAGTGGCCGGACGAGGAGACACGAACATCGGCTCCGGCTCCGAAGAGAAACTCATCACCTTTGGTGAGCCTGGCGCGGCAGGGATCGGAGAAGCAGCTCGCGCGGCCCTGGACATCTTGATGGTCGCCAGGTACTCGGGGGATCCGCCTCCCTCAAAGCCTCGAAGCTGGAGGTGGAGTTAGACTCCGAAGACGTGAGTCTGGGGCGGAAGGGAGAGGAACCGGCAGACCATGCCGCCTTCACCACGGGAGATCTGGTAAGACACCTCCGACGCGAAGGCTGGGATGAAGCCTCCCCTTCAGGAGAGTTAACTCAAGGTCTCCGGCGCGGCTTCTAGAAGGGCATCCTCCGTGTGCTCCGCTTAAGATTCGCGTTGGGCAAGCAACCCTCGGGGGCATATAGAATCCAGATCTTCTCAATCCGGTCTCAAGAACCTGCCAAAGTAGAATCAGCAAACAAGATTTGTAGGACTAATGCGGGATCAGAAGCCGAAGAGTCAGGATCATTACCTGGGATGTCCGGCGTTACGCGGGACGAGAGGATGAGATAGCTCGCTGATATACTCACATATTTCGCATATTTAGCATGAATTTAGGATAGTTTTCATGCATTCATCTTGCATAATAGGCTAGTTTCTATCATTTGTTGCATTTTAGGTCCAAGATTTCTTTGCATTCGCATTTTGCATGTTTCTTGCATTTTTGCATCATTATCACGTTGTTTTAGGACACTCTGGAGTTGTGGAGGTTGCGTGGACGTGCTAAGGATCAAGAGGAAGCTTGTGGACACTTGGAGAACTCAGCCATGTATGCAAAGGAACTGGGATCGAGGAGCAGATCAAGCTAGGCAGGTCGATCTAGATAAGATCGACCAGAAGGTCGAGTCACTCAAGTCGTTTCATGAAGGAGGATTGAGACCAATATCAAGAGAGAAGATCGATCGTGAGTATGGACGTGGATTACGCCATGCAGAACAAGAGCCAGATCGAGACCACGACCTGATCACCCAAGGATCGAGCAGAAGATCGAATGAAGTACTGGATCCATCCAACCGAATTGACTTGAAGATTAAGTAAAGCAAGACGATCCACCAGGAGGTTAAGCTAGATATCGATCGACCAACTCGATCTCTAGCACCTTATCCGGCCAGCTAATATTTTGGAGCGTAGTGAGGGGTTCAGTTTGCGGTTTGGCTATTTTGGGCAAATTATCCCATCACTTTCATTATCAACAATTTAGTCTTATCCTTTTCGTGCTTACCTTAGGCGATTGCCATTATTCTGTTCTTTAAGCTTTTCTTGTTTTTAAAACCTTGAATCTTGTTAGTCATTAAGTGCTTTTCCTTAATCGCTTTCTTTACTCATGCTTAGCGTTTCTTTCCTTGCATTTTAATCAGTTTTAACTATGTGTAGTGAATGGTTTTCTGTGGGTTAAAGGTTCGGGCGATTCAAGAGTTTAAGGGTTTAAGCTTTTGGAGTTTTTCTTGTTCTTAACTCATTCTCTTCTAGGATTTGGGGTCTTAAAGCTTAGACAGTCTTGGAAAAGATCTCTATGATTCCAGGGCTTCTCTTACCCTGATCAGATTCAGATATCCTTGAAAACCAAATCCTAGAGACTAATATATCCACTCCCAAACGCCATGGATGAAGAGGAGGTTAGTTTAGCCATTATTTGGGATCTTTGCTTAATGCTCTTTGACCCATCTTTCCACTACATGCCACAGGTTTGGAGGAAGGGTCAAAGAAAGGGGTCATACCACGTACCATGGATGATCCTAGTTTAAGTTTCTCAAGGTTTAGGGAAAGCTCATCAAATGAGTAGATCTATGTGTTTTCAAACCAAAGCTTGAACCATTGAACTCTTTTGAACATGACCCTCGACCTTGAACCCTCTTTTTAGTATTTCAAAGCCTCAAGTAATCATCTTTTAGTCTTAAAGCTTGCGTCTTTAATCATTAGTAGTCATTCATCTTAAGTTGTTAGAAGTTCTTTATTTACTCGCCTTAGTTCTCGATTTTTAGTAATTAGTAGATTTGCATTTTTAATCATCTGTTTTCTTCTAGTAGGTTTTAACACTCTTCTAGGGATTTTAAAATAGTTTTCTTGCTCATTTCGTGTTGCATTTAGCTTTTGTCGATTTTACCATCTATTTACCCGTTTCTGCTTAGATTTGCATAGCTTATGTATTCCTAGTGTCTTTCTTCACCCAGGCTGGATTGATACCTCTTGCACACTGTACTACAACTATAGTTTGCTTGAGCTTTGATATTCTTGGTGCAAAACAATCTGTTTATCAAATGGCGCCGTTGCCATCTTGGGTTTGTTAGGAAGCATTAGGATTTGAAGCTTAGTAAAGACTAAGCCTTTTACTTTTCTTTTGGTTACTCTTTGCTCCACTTTACTGCTTGTCTTCTCAGGTACATGAATTTGAAGTCCAGAGGTGACAACAATCTACTACAACCTCTGGACAATATTCACCAACTCGGAAGTGCAAGGCATAGAAGGACAGTAGAGCAAGAACAGAACTTTGAGGGGGTAGAGCAACCTGGTCTAGCTGAATTTTGGGTTATGGCTGAGCAAGACCAAGAATAAGCTCCACCTCACCGTGCTGCTGGTGCCAGGGGCAATGGAAGCCCCAACCACACTCCAAGGAAGCCGAGAATCATTGGTGCTGGTGATGCTCCAAATACACATCATAATCGCTTTGGTATCACTCCTCCACCAGTGCAAAACAACAACTTTGAGATCAAGTCAGGATACATCTCCATGGTTCAAACCAACAAGTTTCATGGGCTTGCAATGGAGGACCCTTTGGAGCATCTTGACAGCTTTGAGCAAGTTTGTGGGATGATAAAGATCAATGGCAACTCGGAAGACAGCTTCAAGCTAAGACTTTTCCCTTTATCTCTTGGGGATAAAGCAAGACATTGGGAGAAGACAATACCTCAGGGAACCATCACTTCATGGGCTGATTGCAAGAAAGCCTTTCTGTCAAAGTTTTTCTCAAGCACAAGAACAGCAAGGCTAAGAAGTGAGATCAGCGGCTTCACACAAAGACAGAATGAGACCTTTAATGAAGCTATGAAGCGGTTCAAGGACTACACTATAGCTTGCCCTCATCATGGCTTCAGTGAAGAGACTCTCTTGAGCACAATCTATAGAGGATCACTCCCAAAGATTCGCATGTTGCTAGATACAGCAAGTAAGGGAAACTTTCTTGGACAAAATGTTGAAGAAGGAATGGAGCTCATAGAGAACTTGGCTTTAAGCGATGGGAACTATTCTGAGGATTATGACCGAGCACCAAGGGGAGCTGATATAGAGTGACACAAGAAGGAGCTCAAATCGCTCCATGAGAAGATAGATAAGCTGGTCTGCAAATCAGAAGCAAGTACACTTTGTGGGAGAAGTTGAAGATGTCTTAGAGGAGTTAGAGCTGAGCCAAGAAGAAGCTAATTGGGTTGGAGGCCAAAACTACAACAAGCCACAGGGCTATTCTCAAGGCTACCAAGGCAACAACAACCTCTCTTACAGGAGTACCAATGTGGAGAATCCAAAGGACCAAGTGTACCCTCCACAACAAGGCAAGCCTTTTGTTCCTTATAACAACGAAGGGTTTACACAAAACAGTGGGTACAAAGGTTCGAGACAGGGGACCTTCCAAGGCCAGAAGCAACAACAAGGAAACAAGGGTTATCCTCCTGGTTTCATGCCTCAACAGCAACAAGTTCAGGCTCCACCATTCATTCCACCTCAAGATCCGGTTCAAGCAATGTTTCAACAGTTGTTTCAAGGTCAAGCTTCTACAAATCAGAAGTTTGTTGATATGAACACTAGGCTGGACTCTTCTCTTACTGAGGTGTCTACTCAAATCATCAACCTGAACAACAAGATCAGGCAGTTATAGAAAGGCAAAGCCAGTTCAAGCGCTCAAGGCAGCTTACCTGGAAAGTGTGAGCAAAACCGCAAGGAGTATGCAAACGCTATTACTTTGAGAAGTGGGAAAGAGCTTCCACCGAGAGCTGCTCCAAAAGACAATGAGGACATTGTGGTTCAAGAGGGGGAGGGTAAGCTTTCAAATGATGAAGAGATCACCTTTGACAATGTGTGGATTGAATGACCAAGGAAAGGCAAAGAAACCGTTGTAGAGAAGAAAGTGGAGGAGGTTAGCAAAGAGAAAGATGCGTTTGTACCTCCACCATACAAACCGAAGCTTCCTTTCCCAGGACGATTCAAGAAGCAGCTGCTTGAGAGTCATAGAGCAGTGTTCGAGAAGCATTTGAAAGATGTTGAGATCAAGCTGTCCTTAGTTGATCGTTTGGCCATGATTCCTAAATGTACTAAGTTCTTCAAGGATACTCTAACTAAGAAGAGCAAGGAGAGTGAAGAAGTTTTGGTGCTTAGTGAAGAGTGCAGCGCCATCATTCACAAGGAAATAGTACCAAAGAAGCTTGGAGATCCAGGATCATTCACCATCCCCTGTGCTCTTGGTCCTTTTACGTTTGGAAGCTGCTTATGTGATCTTGGTGCAAGCATTAATCTTATGCCCCTTTCCATTGCAAAGAAGCTCGGTTTCACCAAGTTTAAAGAGTGTAGAATCTCTCTCGTGCTTGCTGATAGAAGTATAAGGCTTCCTGTGTGTATGCTTGAAGACTTTCCCGTGAGGATCAGTGGAGTTAACGTGCCAACCGACTTTGTTGTTCTAGAGATGGATGAAGAGCCAGAGGATCCTCTAATCCTTGGTAGGCCGTTTCTTGCAACCGCTGGAGCCATCATTGACGTGAAGAATGACAAGATCTCTCTACACTTGGGCAAGGACATCAAGTTAGACTTTGATATCAATGAAGTCTTAAAGAAGCCAACCATTGGAGGACAAGCTTTCTACATTGAAACTTTAGATGAGTTACCCGATGAGTTGCTTGAGGAGTTGGCATCGGAGGATCATTTGCAGCTAGCTTTGACTAAGGAGTGTGGAGAGTATGGTTTCTTGAATGAGTAGACCCAGGAGTATGTTCACATCCTTGATTCTCGCAAGGTTGTGAAGGAAGATGAAAGCGGATGCCTAGAGATCGATCAGGAAATCTAGGACTTCACTCGATCCAAGACAAATATTGATAAGAAGATCGAGGAGGTTGGTCGATCCGGTCAAGAAATCGATGAGGAAATCGAGAGAAGCAACTCGATCAGTTCAGAGAATGACTCAGTCAATCGATCCACTGCTCGATCCACATCAAATCGAGCAAGAGATCGATGTGAGTGCAATCGATCCAGACCAGAACGAGTGGAAGATCGACTGGATGACTCGATCTCAGAGGAGACAAAGGTTCAAGATGGCAGCGAGAAAGCTCATGAGTCGGGTTCAAAAGAGGCTAATGAGGATGACAACATCAACACAAGCCACGAGGAGGACTGGAGCGAGCTGCTAGCCCCAAAGGTGGACCTAAATGAGATCCCTCATGGGATAAGGTACGCTTTCTTGGGATCCAATGACACTTATCCCGTAATTGTGAATGAAAATCTGAGTGATGATGAGTTAAACTTACTCCTTAAGGAGTTGAGAAAGTATAGAAGGGCCATTGGGTACTCTCTAAGTGACATCAAGAGCCTTTCACCAATGCTTTGTACTCACAGGCTTCACTTAGAGAATTAAAACACTTCTTCTATTGAACATCAAAGGCGTTTGAACCCAAACTTAAAAGAAGTAGTGCCTTGACCGGCTTTGTCCATGAAAGATGTGCCTTGACCGGCTTTGTCAGAAAACCACTTGCATAATCCATAGTTTTCCTAGTCTTTAAATTCGCATGCATCCACACTCTCTCATTTTTGTGTTCGAAACTGTTTTCTGAAAGTAAAGAGAGAGTCTGAGTTTTATCTTTAAGGCTAATAGCATCCTGCATTCATCCTCTTTAAAGGTATTTTCGAATTTAAGAAATTGCTTGCTAAAATTCTTAAGAAAATTTCCTTTTATTAGCTTAGGATGATTGTTAGTTGTTAGGGGGTTAGGATAATTTTTAGAAATAGCTAAATATTAGGAAAATTGCTAGATTTGATCCTATCTCTAGATATTCTCTTCTAGTATTTAGCTATAAGTTTTTTAAATTCCCTAAAAATCTAAGATTATTGTTATAAATTTTTCTCTCCTACCTTGTCTTTCTCTTTGAAATCGCCGCCTATACTCATCCTCTTCTTTGAGAATTGTGTTTCAGGTACCAATGGCTCTCAAGAGATATAGAGATGATACAAAACAAGGAGAAGGAACTCAAGAAGTGATTCAGGAGAGGGTCAGATGGACTAAAAAGGAGAAGCAAGCTAAGAAAAGGTTGGAGAGGCTGCGGTTTGACCCTACGAAGTTTGCAAGCCGGGATCTATTGGCAAAGATGGGGCTGTTGAGAGATTTTGACGAGCTTCTCAAGAACATGGGGCTTGCATGCTTGTCAAGGATGGATTGCCCAACCTATCCCGAGGCAACCCTAGACTTCCTCGCCACCTTGGAGTTCTCTTATGAGAATGCAAGCCTCCCCACTCCATCACAAGGTCACCTCACGTTCAAGATCAGGGGGCAAGCCTACCACCTCTCCATCCCCGAGCTTTTCCATGCCTACGGTCTACAAGCCAACAATCTATGGGACTTGATCAGCAATGATGACTACAAGGCCAACACAGCCAAAGATCAAGAAAGTCCGCAACCCCGTGTTGAGATACACCCTCAAGCTCTTAGCCAACACCTTTAGTGGGAGATCCATGGCTTAAACGGTCACCATGAACGAGTTGTGCTTTCTCTTCCAAGGAGTAAAGAAGATTCTATGCGATCCTAAAGAGAATGAAGAACCAATGGAAGATGAGCTTGGAGATGATGTCAACTATGGTTGTATTTTAGCTTCCTCTTTGTTCAAGTACAAGGCGTGGGCAATGAGGTGTAAGGCTGATAACAAGATTCTTAGCAGGAGGTTGTATTATCAAAACTTAACCAACCAATGGATGCAGTATAGTGTGCAAGAGGTATCAATCCAACCTAGGATGCAGGAAGAACACTAAGAATGCAAGGATGAAGCAAATCTAAGTAAATTGGGAAAATGATTGGTAAAATCGAAGAAAACTAAATGCAACGACTAAATGAGATGCAAAACTATTTTAAAATCCCTGGAAGAGGGTTAACTAACACTGAAAGAAAACAGAGCAACGAAAGAGCAAATCTACTAAGAACTAAAAATCGAGCACTGAATCGAGTAAAACAGATCGATCTAACAACTTAAAAGCGATAACTTCAAATGAACAAAGATGCAAGCTTTAAGACTAAAAGATGATTACATGATGTTTAAAAATGCTAAAAGAGGGTTCGGGGTCAAGGTTCATACTCAAGAGTGTTCAAGGGTCAAGCTTTGGTTTGAAAACATTTAGATCTACTCATTTGATGAGTTTTCCCTAAGCCTTGAAAACAAAACAAGAACCATCCATGGCATGTGGTATGGTTCACTTCCTCAATCTCTTCACCAAACCCATGGTATTTGGTGAAAAAAGAGATCAAAGAGCAAGAAAAACAAATTTCAATCTATGGCCTAACTAACCTCTTATACATCCATGGCGTTTGGGAGAGGGTCGATTAGTCTCTAGGACTTGGATTTCTAGGACATCTGAATCCGGTCAGGGTAAAATAGCCTTGGAATCATAGAGATCTTTTCCAAGACTCTCTAAGCCTTAAGACCCCAAGATCCTAGAAGGAATTAGATGAAGAACGAGGAAAACACAAAGCTTAAACCCCTTTAGAACCCTTGAATCGCCTCAACCCCAAGTCCCAAAAAGAACTACTCGCTATTCATGATAAAGACCGATTGAAAAGTAATGAACGATGAACTAAGCATGATTAAAGAGCGATTAAAGAAAAACTGCTTAATATTAAAAGATTCAAGTTCAAAAACTAGAAAAAGCTTAAGGTTTTGCAATGGCGGATTCGACTAAGATGATGAACAGAAAAAGCTAAAAATAAGTGCGCATAATAGAAAGTGATGGCCGCCTTTTCCTAAAATGGCCGAACATCTCTCAATGGTCCCCTCGCTATATGCCAAAACCAGCTGGATGGATAAGGCTCCTCAGGAATCGATCTATGGATCGAGCAGCTCACTCGATCTTCTTGTTTGATCGCCTTCCTTTGCTCGACCTTCCAGTCGATCTGGTTGGATGGATCGAGCACCTTCCTCGATCTTCTTCTCGATCCTTGGATGATCGAGTCGTGGTCTCGATCTGGCTCTCGTTCTGCATAACGTCATTCACATCCGTACTCCAGATCGATCTCCTCTTGATCTTGGTCTTGATCCATCCTCTTGAATCGACTTGGGTCACTCGATCTAGATCGACCTGCCTTGCTCGATCCGCTACTCGATCTCGGGTCCTTTGCATGCATGGTTGAGCTCTCCAAGTGTCCACAAGCTCAGTTTCGATCCTCCTCACGTCCACATAACCTCACTAACTCCAGAGTGCTCCAAACAACCTGATAATGATGCAAAAGTGCAAGATATATGCAAAATGCAAATGCAAAGAGACCTAGGACCTAAAATGCAACAAATGGTTGAACTTATGCATAATGCTAAAGGTAAAGACAATTGATGCATACATGACTAGACTCTCATCTACCCATACATACTAAAAATGATCCTAGAACCCTCTCTCATTTTTCTTTTCCTTCTTTTTTTTTTATGCTCACTCACCCTCCTAAAAGACTACCCTTATCATCAAGGCAATTCGCCAAGCAAAAACCCAAATAAAAGCATCATTTTAAAACCCTTTTGGCTAGTGGTTAGGCTGAAAACATAATTAGCTCTTTTCTTTTTACTTTGATAGCTCTCTACTCTTTTTTTTTTCTTTTCTTTTCTTTTTAAACATTGGCCTTTTGGCTCTTTTTCTTTTCTTTTGGGAGCTACCTTCTTATTTAAACTAGAGCTTTCATTTTTAAAACAATAAGCCTTCCACTTAAAACCATTAAATACTCTTTTATTCAACTTCCAAACTTCAAACTCTTTAAAGCGAAATAAAACAAAGCAATCCCCATGAATACCCACCCTATCCTAAGCCTAAAACTAGCTTCAAAATGCAAAGCTAGCATCAATATGAAAGCCTAATCATGTCGCCTAAACCTAACAATTTATGCTATGTTCAACAGAAAAGAGGCCTCACAAAGATATATCACACAAGAACATGGGCTTGAAAGGAGGGTAAGGTAAAGGTGGGGAAGTCTATTTAGGCTTACAAGAGAGTGGTGAAAGGAAGAAGAAAGCCTAAATATGTATAAGTGATCCATGTATCCTTTTTCAAATGCATAAGTACGATAATTAAAAAGGTTCAAATTAAGGTTCTAACTTGCTAAGAAAGGATTCAATTCATGAATGTTCAACTTAAGCCACGAAAATCAAAACAAATGATCCAAGTATGGTTAGAGTTTACTTTCGAAAAGTGTACAATGCATCAAAGAACTACTAACTAGGGCCTTGAAACAATTCATGAGCTTAAAACACTTTTCAAGAAAAACTTTTGCCCCTTATGCAAATGTAAAAAACCTAAATGCTCAAAAATTCTAGACTCAATCCTATAATGTTTAACAATTCGAATGCAACTACATGAATGTTTTTTGAAAATTTTAAAAATTTTATCATTGTTTGGTGTTTTCTATGCCTTATGATGCAATGCAAGACTCAAAGGATGATAACTTAAAATAAGAACAAAGAAAACATGTCAAACACACCACACACTCCCCCCCAAACTTGAATGACACCGTCTCGGTGGCAAACAAATTCAAAGGAGTGAAAACACAAAGTAAAAACCTAAAAAGATGTATGGTATTTACAAGGATTTGTTGTTGGTACCTCGGAGCTAAGTAAGGCTGGAGCTTGAGGTTGCTCCAGACTTCTTGCTCTTCTTGGGAGTTTCGTGAGCTACTGCCTTGCCTTTATCCTTGCTAGCTTGCTCATGAACCGAGTGGCGAGCATCTTGGACGTTGTCTTGTGGCTCACGTAAAACGATCCCACCAGTCGATCTCCTTCTCTTCTCGGGTTGCTCAACCTCTTCGCTTGAAGGTGAATCAGGGGAGTTGCCTTTAAGCTTCTTGATCTTCTGAGCAAGCTTCTTGATCATCTTGCTCTGCCACTTGTTCACCTTCCTTTGCATCTCCAGAACAGAAGCAAGGAACTTCTCCGCCTTTGTCCTCGGCTCAAAGTCAAGCTTTGGAAGGACGAAGCTCTCGGGCATCTCAGCATCTGAGGTAGGGGACTCCGACCGTGGGTGAGCAGCTTGTGTGAGCGCGGATGTGCCTCCTAGAGGTGCAAAGCACTCCTCAACACTTGGCAGGAACTCGATGTTGCCAACTCCTAGCAGCTCGGTTTCCACTTTGTTTGGCAAGATGCACACCCTCTTCTCATTCTCACAATCGATGAACAAGTAAGCATAGAAACCCTCAGCTGGCATGCATCCCAAGCTATCTGTGTTTCTCATATAAATCTCATCCATGTACGCCCTATCTGCGCAAGGCACAAAATCAGCAAGGGGCACTCCGGCTTGAACGAACATCGGCGTGAGGAAGCCCCCTATCAAAGCTGAACTCGCCTTGCATCGCATTGCCCATGCCTTGTATTTCACCAAAGAGGCAGCCAAGATGCAACCGTAATTCACATCATCACCAAGCTCGTCTTCCATCGGCTCGTCGTTCTCCTTAGGATCGCAAAGGAGGTGCTTAACGCCTTGGAACAGGAAGCAAAGCTCGTTCTTGGTGACTGTGGGAGCCACAGACCGTCCACTGAAGGTGTTGGCGATGAGATTGAGTGTGTATCTCAGCACTGGACTCCTGAAACTCTTGATCTTTGCCTTGTTAGCCTTGTAATCATCGTTGCTGATCAGATCCCACAAGTCGTTGGCTTGAGTGAAAGAAGGGAACTCAACTTGCTTGGCATCAGCTTTCAAACCGTAGGCTTGGCATACTCGGGAACAGAGAGATGGTAGGCTTGCCTCCTTATCTTGAAAGAGATATGACCTTGAGAAGTAGTCGGAAGACTTGGATTCTCGTAGGTGAACTCCAAAGTGGCAAGGAAATTGATGGTTGCCTCGGGATAGGTTGGGCACTCCATCCTTGACAAGCACCGGAGCCCAATGTTCTTGAGAAGCTGATCAAAGTCTCCCTAAATCCCCATCTTAGCCAAAACATCCCTACTCGCGAACTTTCTAGGATTGAATCGAAGCCTTTCCAGCCGTTTCTTGTCTTGCTTCTCCTCTTTTGTCCATCTGACCCTCTCTTGAACCACTTCTTGAGCTTCTCCCTCTTGTGATGTCTCTTCTCTTGATCACTTTGGAGCCATGGTGCCTGAAACACAATTGTCAAACAAGAGAATGAGTAAAGGTGGCGAATGTTGAGAGAAAGACAAGGCAGAAGGAAAAACTTTTTAACAATTACCCTAGATTTTAAGGGAATTTATAGAAATTATAGCTATATACTAGAGGAAAGAATCTAGAGATAGGATTAAATCTAGCAATTTTCTTAATATTTAGCTATTCCTAAAAATTATCCTAATTCCCTAACAACTATCAATCATCCTAGGCAAGCAAAAGGATGATTTCAAAAAATTTTAACAAGTATATCATTAAGTCGAAAATACCTTTGCAAAAGATGAACGCAAGAAGTTCTTGGTCTTTTAAAACAAAACTCACACTCTCTCTTTTTAGAAAACAACTCGCAAAGGATGAATGAGAGAGAGGTTGAATGGATACAAATATAAAAGCCAAGAAAACCATGGGCAAAACAAGTGGTTTCTAATAAAAGTGTGATCACACATCTTTCATGGTCAAAGATGCTTGCCTTGACCATAATTCAAATTTAAAAACAGGAGGGAAAGAAGAAAAGAGGGAAAGAATTCACTTACCTCGGCACGAGATCGAGTCCATTTGGTCGATCTGGGACTCGATCTCATGCCCATGTTGACTAGGATCGAGAGGTTTGATCGATCAGGGACTCGATTCAGATTGCATCGAGTCTTAGATCGATTGTACCCTCTCGTTCCATGATTTTTGGTCACTTAGGCTGTACACCTTGGATCGAGCCGCGTAATCGATTTGGGGGTCGTTTGAGCTTAGATCGAGTGGCAGATCGAGTAGACTGATAGAGTGAGGTCAGTCGATCCACACCTTGTTTGCATTTCAAGCCAAACGTATGGGTGGTTTATCCTCTCATGATTGACTGACTCACTCGATTGTCTACTCGATCTCGTCTAGATCGACTGACTCCTCTCGATTCACTAGCTCGATCTAGTACTCGATCTCTAGCTTATACTTAGCCCTTCTTGTTTTTTTTTACTCTAAGAACATGGTCTACAATCCCTCATCCTTTCACCTACACACTTACACATAAAAAGCATAAAACTGAAATAGAAAGAAAACAAAAATATGTACATGATAGACATGGGAATGCCTCCCAGGTGCGCTTTCTTTAATGTCTTTAGCTAGACTTTACTTGTTTTAGGCCTGAGGTGGGTCTTGGAGAAGCATTGTGGTGCTCTCATTGCTGCAATCACTAGCCAAATAAGGCTTGACTCTGTGCCGATTAATCACTAGCCAAATAAGGCTTGACTCTTGCAAACCAATGTAACCGCTCCATAGGAAAGAACTTCCTTGTTCTCAAACGGTCCACACCATCTAGATTTGAGCTTTCCAGGGAACAGCTTCAACCTCGAGTCGTAGAGAAGCACCAGACTCCCTTCTCTTAACTCCATATGAACCAGCTTCTTGTCATGAACCGCCTTGGTCCTGTCCTTGTAGATCATAGCACTTTCGTAGGCTTCTAACCGCAGCTCATCAAGCTCATGGAGTTGAATCAACCGCTTCTATTGCGCCGTCTTGAGATTGAAGTTCAGGTGCTTCACTGCCCACTGTGCTCTATGCTCTAACTCAACAGGAAGATGACATGTCTTGCCGTATAGAAGAGTGAAAGGTGTAGTACCAATGGGGGTTTTGAAAGCGGTCCGGTAAGCCCATAGAGCATCTTCTAGTTTAACCGCCCAATCTTTTCTAGTAGCCCCAACTGTCCTCTCTAGTATAGCCTTGATCTGCCTGTTAGACACCTCTACTTGCCCACTAGTTTGAGGATGATAGGGAGTTGCGACCTTGTGCTTCACGCCATACCTCTTCAAAAGGCTTTCAAACACCTTGTTGATAAAGTGGCTTCCACCATCACTTATCACTACTTTTGGAACTCCAAACCGTGGGAAGATGATGGTCTTGAAGAGCTTGATCACCACTTTTGCATCGTTTGTTGGGGAAGCTATAGCCTCAACCCACTTAGGCACATAATCAACAGCCACCAAGATGAATTTTTTTGCCGTAATAAGATTGGAATGTACCCATAAAGTCTTACCCCCATGCGTCAAAGACATCAACTTCAAAGATTGGCACCTGAGGCATTTCATTCCTCTTCGTGATGTTTCCAGCTCTTTGACATGCTTCACAAGACTTAAAAAAATCATGAGCATCCTTAAATAGCGATGGCCACCAAAAGCCGGCTTGTTACACCTTCGTAGCAGTCTTGAAGGAAGCAAAATGACCACGATATGAAGAGCCGTGACAATGTAGAAGTATGTCCTTAGCTTCTGCCCTTGTTACACACCTTCTATACAAGCTGTCCACTCCTCTTTTGTACAAGTATGGCTTGTCCCAAAAGTAATGGGAGACATCTCTCATGAATTCTTCTTGTGGTAGTGGTCTAGATGAGAAGGCTCCTCTCCACAAGCCAAATACTTTACTATATCAGCATACCAAGGCTAGTCTTCTTCCTTGAAACTCAAAACCTCTTCAAACTTGTCTTCAAGCCTTCCGCATACTGCCGTGGTGATCATCATGAGTTGCTCTTCAGGAAGTGAATCATCTAATGGTAAAGCTTCATTGACTCTCATCCTAGAGAGGTGATCTGCCACGCCATTCTCTGTCCCCTTCTTGTCTTTTATCTCCATATCAAACCCTTGTAGAAGGAGAATCCACCTTAAGAGCCTCGGCTTGGTATCCTTCTTAGAGTAGATATACCTCAATGCCGCATGATCCGTGTATACAACAACCTTAGAGCCCACCAAGTATGAACTGAATTTCTCAAAAGCAAACACAACGGCCAGCAGCTCCTTCTCAATTGTAGCATATCTCAATTGCGTGTCATCCAAGGTGCCATAAGGGCATGTAAAAGTCGTCTTCACTTGATCGTTTGGATGGATTGGTGTTTAAAAGAAACCACTATAACCATCAAGAAAGCAATTATATGGATGATTAGCAAGTCTTTCAAGCATCTGATCAATAAAAGGAAAAGAAAAATGATCCTTTCTAGTAGCTGAATTGAGATTCCTATAGTCTATACACATTCGGTGACCAGTTATGGTTCTTGTAGGAATCAATTCATCTTTTTCATTCTTAATGACCGTGATCCCTCCCTTCTTAGGCACCACGTGAACAGGAGAAACCCACATGCTGTCACTGATGGGGTATATCACGTCAGCCTCTAACAATTTCAGAATCTCTTTCTTAACTACTTCTTTCAAATTTGGGTTTAAGCGTCTTTGAGGTTCAATAGAAGAACAGTTCTCATTATCTAAGTGAATTCTATAAGTGCAAAGCATTGGTGAAAGGCCCTTGATGTCACTTAGAGAGTACCCAATGGCCTTCCTATACTTTCTCAGCTCATTAAGGAGCGAGTACAACTCATCATCACTCAAATTCTCATTCACAATCACGGGATAAGTCTCATTAAGCCCTAAGAAAGCATACCTTAGCTCTTTTGGGAGCTTCTTTAGGTCCACCTTTGGGGCTAGCAGCTCGCTCCAGTCCTCCTCGTGGCTTGTGTTGACACCCATCCTCAGTAGCCTCCTTAGAACCCGAGACATGAGCCTTAAGACTGCCTTCTTGAACCGTTGTCTCCTCTGAGATCGAGTCATCCAGTCGATCTTCGACTCGTTCTGCTCTGGATAGATCGCCATCACTCGATTCACTCACTTGATTTGATGTACATCGATTTTGGGGTCGATCTCTAGGCACCGTCTTCATCTTCTTTCACAACTTTTCTAGAGTCAATGAGATTAACAAACTCTTGGGTCTTCTCGTTCAAGAAACCATGCTCTCCTCTCTCCTTAGTCAGAGCCAGCTACAAGTGATCCTCTTGTGCCAACTCTTCAAGCAATTCATCAGCCAAAGCATCCAACGTTTCAATGTAGAATGCTTGTCCTTCAATGGTTGGCTTCTTCAAAACCTCATTGATATCAAAATCCAGCTTGATGTCCTTGCCAAGGTGCAAAGCTATCTTCCCAGTCTTTACATCAATGATTGCTCCGGCGGTTGCAAGGAATGGTCTTCCAAGTATAAGCGGATCTTTAGGCTCTTCATCCATCTCAAGCACGACAAAGTCGATTGGTACATTGAAATCGCTTATTCTCACTTGAAGATCTTCTAGCATACCCACTGGAAGCCTTACGCTTCTGTCAGCTAACGCAAGGGAGATCCTACACTCTTTAAACCGTGTGAAACCTAGCTTCTTTGCTATAGAGTGGGGCATGAGATTGATACTTGCTCCCAAATTACATAAACAGCTCTCAAACTTTAATGGACCCAAAGTGCAAGGAATGGTGAAGGATCCTGGATCTCCCAACTTCTTAGGCACTATTTCTCTGTGGATAATAGCACTACACTCTTCACTAAGCACCAAAACTTCTTTACTCTCCTTGTTCTTCTTTGTAAGGGTGTCTTTGAAGAACTTAGCACACTTTGGCATCATAGCTAGACAATCCACAAGAGGCAACTTGATCTCAACGTCCTTTAGATGCTTCTCAAATAAGAGTATGTGCTTCTCTATCAGCTGTTTCTTGAAGCAGCCAGGAAAAGGAAGCTTCGGTACATACAGTGGAGGCACATAAGCATCCTTCTCCTTAGTAGCTTGCTCCACTTTCTTCTCTACGGCCACTTCTTTGCCCTTCTGTGGCCTCTCAATCCACACATTATCAAAGGTGATTTCCTCATCAGCTGAAAGCTTACCCTCCCCCTCTTGAATCACAATGTCCTCATTGGTCTTAGGAGCAACTCGCGGTGGAAGTTCTTTCCCACTTCTTAGTGTTATAGCGTTTGCATACTCTTTGGGATTCTGCTCACACTAGCCCGGTAAGCTGTTCTGACCGCTTGTACTAGCCTTGCTCTTCTCTAACTGCTTGTTGTTGTTGTTCAGGATTGTTACCTGTGTTGATACGTCAGTAAGAGAGGAGTCTAGGCTGTTGTTCATCTCGGCAAACTTCTAATTAGTTGAAGCTTGACCTTGAAGCAACAGCTGGAACATTGCTTGTACCGGATCTTGAGGTTGGGGTTGCATCTGTTGTTGTTGTGGAACAAAGTCGGGAGGAAACATAGGAGTGTAGCCTTTGTTGCCTTGCTGTTGCTGCTGACCCTGGAAATTCCCTTGCCTCTGCCCTTGAAAGCGACTATTCGGTTGAAAACCTTTGTTATAAGGACAAACGGCTTTGCTTGCTGAGGGGGGTACACCTGATCTTTAGGGTTCTCAACGTTTGTGCTCCTGTAAGACAGATTGTTGTTGGCTTGGTAACCTTGTGAATAACCATGAGGCTTGTTGTAGTTCTGACAAGCAATCCAGTTAGCTTCTTCTTGACTTAAGTCTAACTCCTCTAAGACTTCTTCGGCTTCACCCACAAAGTGCACGTGCTTCTGATTGGCAAGCACTAGCTTGTCTATCTTCTCATGCAGCGACTTGAGCTCTTTCTTGTGAGACTCTAGCTCAGAACCTCGTGGTGCATGGTCATAATCTTCAGACTAGTTGCCGTCACTCAAAGCCAAATTTTCGATTAACTCCATACCCTCTTCCACTTCTTGACCAAGAAAATTGCCCTTACTAGCCGTGTCGAGCAACATTCTGATCTTGGGTAAGTCTCCACGGTATATTGTGCTTAGAAGAGTCTCTTCACTGAAGCCATGGTGAGAACACTGAATGGTATTGTCTTTGAATCTCTTTGTAGCTTCATTGAATGTCTTGTTCTGCCTTTGAGTGAATCCGCTGATCTCACATCGCAGCCTTGCTGTTCTTGTGCTCGAGAAGAACTTTGAGAGGAACGCCTGCTTACATTCAGCCCAAGAGGTAACGGTGCCTTGTGGAAGGTTCTTCTCCCAATGCCTAGCCTTATCTCCAAGAGAAAATGGGAAGAGCCGTAGCTTGAAAGCATCTTCCGAGATCCCATTGATCTTTATCATCCCACAAACTTGCTCAAAATTGTCAAGATGCTCCAAGGGGTCTTCCATAGCCAGCCCATGGAATTTGCTGTTCTGAACCATAAAGATGAATCCTGGCTTTATCTCGAAGTTATTGTTCTGTACTGGTGGAGGATGTATTTCAAAGCGATTGTGATGTGTATTAGGAGCATCTCCAGCATCAATTATACTTGGGGGTCTAGCTGCGTGGTTGGGGTTTCCATTGCCCCTTCCTACAGCGCCGTGAGCTGGCGGAGGTCCCTCAAGATGTTCTTGCTCAGCCATTGTTGCAAAGTCTACTGAACCAGCTTGAACAATCTCTTCAAAGGCTTGAGCTTGCTCTCTTGCTCTTCTTGTTCTTGAACTTCCTAGTTGGTGAATATTGTCCAGGGGATTCAGTAGATTGTTGTCACCGCTGGAGCACAGTATCATGTACTTGAAAGACACAAGTGTGAAGAGAAAGAGATTAGAAACCAAAATTAAAGTAAATGCCTAGTCTTTACTAAACCCCAAATCTTAATGCGTCCTAACAATCCTAAGATGGCAACGGCGCCATTTGATAACAAGATTTTTAGCAGGAAGTTGTATTATCAAAACTCAAGCAACCTATGGATGTAGTATAGTGTGCAAAAGGTATCAATCCAACCTAGGATGCAGGAAAAACACTAAGAATGCAAGGATGAAGCAAATCTAAGCAAATCGGGAAAATGATTGGTAAAATCGAAGAAAACTAAATGCAATAACTAAATGAGATGTAAAACTATTTTAAAATCCCTGGAAGAGGGTTAACTAACACTGAAACAAAACATAGCAACAAAAGAGCAAATCTACTAAGAACTAAAAATCGAGCACTGAATCGAGTAAAACAGATTGATCTAACAACTTAAAAGCGATAACTTCAAATGAACAAAGATGCAAGCTTTAAGACTAAAAGATGATTACTTGATGTTTAAAAATGCTAAAAGAGGGTTCAGGGTCAAGGGTCATACTCAAGAGTGTTCAAGGGTCAAGCTTTGGTTTGAAAACATTTAGGTCTACTCATTTGATGAGTTTTCCCTAAGCCTTGAAAACAAAATAAGAACCATCAATGGTATGTGGTATGGTTCACTTCCTCAATCTCTTCTCCAAACCCATGGTGTTTGGTGGAAAAAGAGATCAAAGAGCAAGAAAAACAGATTTCAATCTATGGCCTAACTAACCTCCTCTACATCCATGGCATTTGGGAGAGGGTCGATTAGTCTCTAGGACTTGGTTTTCTAGGACATCTGAATCCGGTCAGGGTAAGATAGCCTTGGAATCATAGAGATCTTTTCCATGACTCTCTAAGCCTTAAGATCCCAAGATTCTAGAAGGAGATAGATGAAGAACAAGGAAAACACAAAGCTTAAACCCCTTTAGAACCCTTGAATCGCCTCAACCCCAAATCCCAGAAAGAACTACTCGCTATTCATGATAAAGACCAATTGAAAAGTAATAAAAGATGAACTAAGCATGATTAAAGAGCGATTAAAGAAAAACTGCTTAAAATTAAAAGATTCAAGTTCAAAAACTAGAAAACGCTTTAGGTTTTGCAATGGCGGATTCGCCTAAGATGATGAACAGAAAAAGCTAAAAAGAAGTGTGCATAGTAGAAAGTGATGGCCGCCTTTTCCTAAAATGGCCGAACATCTCTCAATGGTCCCCTCACTAGATGCCAAAACCAGCTGGACGGATAAGGCTCCTCAGGAATCGATCTCTGGATCGAGCAGCTCACTCGATCTTCTTGTTGGATCGCCTTCCTTTGCTCGATCTTCCAGTCGATCTGGTTGGATGGATCGAGCACCTTCCTCGATCTTCTTCTCGATCCTTGGATGATCGAGTCGTGGTTTTGATCTGGCTCTCGTTCTGCATGGCGTGATCACGTCCGTACTCCAGATCGATCTCCTCTCTCGATCTTGATCTCGATCCTTCCTCTTGAATCGACTTGGGTCACTCGATCTTCTGGTCGATCTCATCTAGATCGACCTGCCTTGCTCGATCTGCTACTCGATCTCGGGTCATTTGCATGCATGGTTGAGCTCTCCAAGTGTCCACAAGCTCAGTTTCGATCCTCCTCACGTCCACATAACTTCACTAACTCCAGAGTGTTCCAAACAACCTGATAATGATGCAAAAGTGCATGCAATATGCAAAATACGAATGCAAAGAGACCTAGGACCTAAAATGCAACAAATGGAACAAACTAGCCTATAATGCAAGGTGAATGCATGAAAAACTATCCTAAATGCATGCAAAATATGCAAAATATATGGTTATATCAAAGGTGATCTCAGCTCTCATAGGAGGCTTCCTCACACTGATGTTTGTTCAACCCGGGGTACCTCTTCCAAACTTTGTGCCTTGCGCGGAGAGAGCCTACATGGATGAAACATACATGCAGAACACAGACTCCTTGGAACGCACGCCAGCTCCAGGTTTCTACACTTACATGTTCATCAATGGTGATAATCAGAAGAAGGAGTGTATCTTGCTAAACCAAGAGGAAATGGAGCTGCTAGGCGTTGGTAACATAGAGTTTCTGCCAAGCGATGAGGATTGTGTTGCACCTCTAGGACCCGCAGCCGCGCCACCACGAGTTGCTCACCCACGTTCAGAGTCACCTCCTTCTGATGCTGAGATGCCTGAGAGCTTCGACCTTCCCAAGGTTGACTACGAGCCAAGGACAAAGGCGGAGAAGTTTCTTGCTTCTGTTGTGGAGATGCAGCGCAAGGTCAATAAGTGGCAGAACAAGATAATTAAGAAGCTTGCCAAGAAGATCAAAGTCTTGCAAGGGAGCCCACCTAAGAAGTCTTCAAGTGAGGAGGTTCAGCAGCCGGAGAAGAAGAGGAAATAAACCGGTGGTGTGGTGATCCGTGAGCGCCAAGGCGAAGACCAAGCTGCACGCTTCTCTCTACATGAAGCCATGAGCAAGGGCAAAGGCAAGGAGACCAGCCACGACACTTCTAAGAAGAGCAGGAAGTCTGGAGCAACCTTAAGCTCCAGCCGTGCCTAGCTTCGAGGTACCAACAACCAAACCCTTGTATATACCATGCATTTTTCTTATTTTTGCTTTGTATTTTGAGCTCCTCTTGAATTTGTTTGCCACCGAGACGGTGTCATTCAAGTTTGGGGGAGTGTGTGTGCTTTGACATGTTTTCTTTGATCTTATTTTGTGTTATCATCGCTTGAGTCATCATGCATCATGTAAGGCATAGGAAATACAAAAAAATGATAAACGTTTTAAAAATTTTCAAAACAAAATTCATGTAGCTTGCATTTGAACTGTTAAACATTTTAGGATTGAGTCTAGAATTTTAAACATTTAGGTTGATTGCATTTGCATAAGGCGCAAAAGTTTTTCTTGAAAAGTGTTTTAAGCTCATGAATTGTTTGAAGGCCCTAGGTAGTAGTCCTTTGATGCATTGTTCACACTTTGAAAGTAAGCTCTATCCATATTTGGATCATTTGTTTTGATTTTCGTGGCTTAAGTTGAACATTCATGAATTGAATCCTTTCCTATCAAGTGAGAACCTTAATTTGAATTTCTTGAATTATCATACTTATGCATTTGAAAAAGGATACATGGATCACTTATACATATTCAGGCTTTCTTATCCCTTTCACCACTCTCTTGTAAGCCTGAGTAGACTTCCTACCTTAACCCTTACCCTCCTTTCAAGCCAATGTTCTTGTCTGACATCTTTGTGAGGCCTTATTTTCGGTTTGTACTTGGCATAAAGTGTTAGGTTTAGGCGACATGATTAGGCTTTCACATTGTTGCTAGCTTTGCATTTTGAAGCTAGTTTTAGGCTTAGGATAGG
Organism: Thlaspi arvense; assembly: GCA_911865555.2. Taxonomy (NCBI): domain Eukaryota; kingdom Viridiplantae; phylum Streptophyta; class Magnoliopsida; order Brassicales; family Brassicaceae; genus Thlaspi; species Thlaspi arvense. The sequence goes on from OU466861.1 coordinate 15,303,195, forward strand.
GTGGGGATTCATGGGAGTTGTTTTCTTTGGTTTCGGTTTGAAAAGATTTTGTGTTTGGGGTTTTGAATAAAAGACAAAATGAATGGTTTTAAGTGGTAGGCCTTGTGTTTAAAAATGATCGCTCTTATTTAAAAAGAAGGTAGCTCTCAAAGAAAAGAAAAAGAAAAAAAATCAGAAAAGAAAAGAGTCAAAAGGCCAAGTTTGAAAAGAAAAAAATAAATAAATAAGAGAAAAGAGCTACCAAAAGTACTTAAAAGAGCTAAGTGTGTTTATGGCCTTACCACTAGCCAAATGAGTTTTAAAATGATGTTTTTATTTGGGTTTTTGCTAGGCGAATTGCCTTGTTGATGAGGGTAGACTTTAGGAGGGTGAGTGAGCTTAAAAAGAAAAGAAAAATGAGAGGGGTTTAGGATCATTGTTAGTGTATATGGGTAGATGAGAGTCTAATCATGTATGCATCAATTGTCTTTACCTTTAGCATTATGCAGAAGTTCAACCTTCTTTGAGAGAATCCATTGCTTGAATTACCCATTTATATGAGATCATTTTTGTCTCATAAACCTTGTTCCTAAGCCAAATATATTCGGTTTCAAAGTGCATAAGTGTGATTCACGGTTTTGAGCTTAATTAATGTTACAGGTTAGGATTCTTGGATTGTTTGGGATATTAGAGTCATGATTTGAGATTCAATATGTGATGAATATGGCTAAGTTCTTTGGTGTATGAGTGTGTGCATTGCATCTTAGGATTAAGAACTAGGACCATTGAATTGATTCATTTGAAAAACACTTTTGCAAGGAATTTGAGCCCCCGTTTTTAAACCTCTCTTCCTTTCTTGAATCTTGTTTGCTTGAGAGCAAGCAAAAAGCAAGTTTGGGGGAGTTGATATACTCTCATATTTTGTATATTTAGCATGCATTTAGGATAGTTTTCATGCATTCATCTTGCATAATAGTCTAGTTTCTATCATTTGTTACATTTTAGGTCCTAGATCACTTTTCATTCGCATTTTGCATGTTTCTTGCATTTTTGCATCATTATTAGGTTGGTTTGGGACACTCTGGAGTTGTGGAGGTTGCGTGGACGTGCTAAGGATCAAGAGGAAGCTTGTGGACACTTGGAGAACTCAGCCAAAAATGCAAAGAAACCGGGATCGAGGAGCAGATCGAGCTAGGCAGGTCGATCTAGATTAGATCGACCAGAAGATCGAGTGACTCAAGTCGTTTCATGAAGGAGGATCGAGACCAAGATCGAGAGAGAAGCTCGATCGTGAGTACGGATGTGGATTACGCCATGCAGAACGAGAGCCAGATTGAGACCACGACCCGATCACCCAAGGATCGAGCAGAAGATTGAATGAAGTAGTCGATGCATCCAACTGAATCGGCTTGAAGATCGAGCAAAGGAAGACGATCCACCAGGAGATTGAGCTAGAGATCGATCGACCAACTTGATCTCTAGCACCTTATCCGGCCAGCTAATATTTTGGAGCGTAGTGAGGGGACCAGTTTGTGGTTTGGCTATTTTGGGTAAATTATCCCATCACTTTCATTATCAACAATTTAGTCTTATCTTTTTCAAGCTTACCTTAGGCGATTGCCATTTTCTGTTCTTTAAGATTTTCATGTTTTTAGAACCTTGAATCTTGTTAATCATTAAGTATTTTTCCTTAATTGCTTTCTTTAATCATGCTTAGCGTTTCTTTCCTTGCATTTAATCGGTTTTAACTATGTGTAGTGAGTAGTTTTCTATGGGTTAAAGGTTGGAGAGATTCAAGGGTTTAATGGTTTAAGCTTTTGGGGTTTTTCTTGTTCTTAACTCATTCTCTTCTAAGATTTGGGGTCTTAAAGCTTAGAGAGTCTTGGAAAAAATCTCTATGATTCCAGGGCTTCTCTTACCCTGACCGGATTCAGATATCCTTGAAAACCAAATCCTATAGACTAATCTATCCTCTCCCAAACGCCATGGATGAAGAAGGGGTTAGTTAAGCCATTATTTGGGATCTTTGCTTAATGCTCTTTGACCCAACTTTCTACTACATGCCATAGGTTTGGAGGAAGGGTCAAAGAAAGGGGTCATACCACATGCCATGGATGATCCTAGTTTAAGTTTCTCAAGGTTTAGGGAAAACTCATCAAATGAGTAGATCTATGTCTTTCCAAACAAAAGCTTGAACCTTTGAACTCTTTTGAACATGACCCTCGACCTTGAACCCTCTTTTTAAAATTTCAAAACCTCAAGTAATCATCTTTTAGTCATAAATCTTGCGTATTTAATCATTAGAAGTCATTCATCTTAAGTTGTTAGAAGTTCTCTATTTACTCGCCTTAGTTCTCGATTTTTAGTAATTAGTAGATTTGCATTTTTAATCGTCTATTTTCTTCTATTTGTTGTAACCCTCTTCCAGGGATTTTAAAATAGTTTTCTTGCTCATTTCATGTTGCATTTAGCTTTTGTCGATTTTACCATCTATTTACCCGTTTCTGCTTAGATTTGCATAGCTTCTGTATTCCTAGTGGCTTTCTTCACCCAGGCTGGATTGATACCTCTTGCACACTGTACTACAACTATAGGTTGCTTGAGCTTTGATATTCTTGCTACAAAACAATCTGTTTATTACTTGCCCCGATGCTTGTCGGTGAGAGCAGGAAGTCAAACGAGCTGAACCGTTTATCTAGCGCGTGCAGCCGGTGCAGCTCGACCTGTTCAAAGGCCGACGTCGCCGAATAACCTGACAAAGCAGAAACCAACAATTAAAGACAGCTCAGACGGTCAGAGTTAACAAGAGACAAGAACAACAGTTAGCAGTCCTACCTCGTGGGCGCCAAGTGAGCTGGACATTGACATCCGGTGGCACCGTCTAGAATAAATATCACTCATGCCAGTCACGCCTCCCAGAGCGGTCCCTGGGGGTAGCGGATCCGTCCATGGTGTGGAGAGTATAGCAGAGGGCGTCGGCGATTAGGTTGCAGAGCTGGTAGGACAGTAGCATTGTGGAACCGCGGATGCAGATCCCAGACAGGTCCGAAAAAACCTGCTAAGCTCAGAGGATCCCCCACGCCAAAGGGTGAAGCTGGCTGGGGTAGATGCCGGCAAAGCAACAAAATTCGACCACCATCAGAGAAAGACTTCCCCAGAAGCCATACATGATGTAGTCATCGTGGATCACGATGCAGTGTCGTGGCGGGCGATCCGCTCAATCTTCCTCGCTAGGAAAAATTGGGGTGAGGCCGGAAGAGTAAGGTAGGTTAGCCTACAGGACCCTCTCTAGGGATTCCAACTTGCAAACCGACGAAGGCCGGTCGGACGGGACATCCGCCGAAGACATTCGAGCAATGCTCTCGACTTCACCTTCACATAATCTCGAAGTGCGCACGCCACTCTTTGGACGATGAACTTGAAGCCGACATCTCAACTGAACGAGAAGAGGGGTGAAAGGCAGAAAAAGAGAGAATATAAGTAGAAGCAGCTTGCAGAGTGCTTTGAAGATGGAAGGACCACGAGTGTGGATTCCACCAATGTGGAACAATGCAATAAGCACATTCAAGCAAGAAATGGTAGATGCAACGACTCATGACTATCTAAACACCTTTTTCAAGCATTGAACTTTATTCAGGCATTTAATCAAACACTTAGTGTGCATGTAAAAACCTAAAATCACTTTCTCCAACAAAGAGGTACTAAGCATTCAGCACATCATATAAGAAAGGGAATGAGAAGATCTAAGCCCTAATCACCCTGAACAATCACTAAAATCACCCCATCTGCCCAAATCTCAAACCTAAAAGTTACCACTCAGTAATCATTGCCAAAACCAAAAAATCCAAAAAGAAATTATGGTAAGACATGATTAGGAAGAAGATTATACAAGTAAAGATTAAGAAAAGTGCATAAATTCAATAAGCAAAGAGAGATTGTATAAGGTTTTCTCAAAAGAGAAGATTTTGAAGCTTAGAAACAATAATAGATAAGTTGCCCAAACTTTTTAGGCCTTAACATATTTATACGAGGAAGAAAAATCCCTAATAAACCAGGATTAAACCAAGTTTTAGTCAAGTTCGGATGAGGTGTATCGGGGTGTACTGGTCGATACACTGGTCGATATTAGCTTCTTTCTAGTTGCCAAGAGTGTTACTAGAACCGCCGTGTCGTTTGAACCAGTCACCGGATTGACCTGATTCAACCTTCATTGGAAAGCTTATATGATCCTCTACAACTTCTATGAAGGACGCTGAAGCTGAATCGCACCAGAAGACCTTCGTTTGGATCCATACATTTCATATCGACCTGCATATCGGACAGGTTTCTCTCAGCTTTGGTCGATACATTACTTTGGTGTAGCCTAAAACCCATCATCTTGGCCATTATGCTTGGTTCTTCATGCCCATATCATCCACCATTCTCCAAATGTCCTCTATAGCTCCATTTAGACCTGAAAAGGACTCCAAACCATGCAAAATATGGAATGCCTATTCCAAAACCTAAGATGTCTAATATGAATGCAAATGGAGGAAAACATGATGAATGAATGTATAAAAAGAAACAAAACCTAAACTAAATGTATGCTAAAACATGGTAAATTATGAGGTTAACAGGCCTCATGGAGCTCGTGCTCCAACCTCTCAAGCGAGTGTTGGCTCTCTCGAAAGCGAAGAAGGAAGTAAGAGACAAAGAAAACCAGAAAGCGAAAAGGGAAAAACTCCCAAAAGAAGAAACCTACCCCATCCAGTGAACGCGTGAGCTGCGAGGCAGTCAGTCGCCACCCGGTGAGCACGCGGGTCGAAAGAGCGGCCGGACGAGGAGACAGGAACATCGGCTCTGGCTCCAAAGAGAAACTCATAACCTTTGGTGAGCCTGGCACGGCAGGGATCGTAGGAGCAGCTCGCGCGGCCCTGGACATCTCGATGGTCCCCAGGTACTCGGAGGCATCCGCCTCCCTTAAAGCCTCACTGCTGGAGGAGGAGTTAAACTACGAAGAGGTAAGTCTAGGGCGGACGGGACTTCAGCAAGTGGGCTCTGGCGCAGTATCAGTCCGACAAGTGGGCTCTGTTCAAGATCAGTTGCCACAATTGGATCCCCACCTTCAGCAATGGCTTCTCCAACAAGAATCGCGCTCGGCTTGTGCATCTGATCCTCACTAAGATCCCTTTTGAATTTGGAGAAATGGTGTTTGACCACATCAGTCTTGCCAGACACCCTGCGTCTAAGTTTCTCCTGCCATACCCGAGTCTGATCTACAAGCCGATTCAGTGTCAAGGACCCATTCCAGTTGATCCCGGTGTTCGGATGGATCCTGTGTTGACATTTCGTGCTCCGACTGTGGTCAGTGTGAAGAATGAGGCAAAGCAGGACGACGTGGAGGATGCTCCAGACCCGACATACTCTCTTGTGCATATAGTTGCTGATCGACGTGTGCTGACACGGGTAGTGATTATCATCAATCGACTTCAGTGAGGTAAGTTTTTCTCTGATCTCTCCTCTGTGGCTCATTCGACTAATGTTTTTAAACTTAGTTCTGCTCTTAAGCAGGGGGGATTTGCAGGAAACTATGGGGGAGCAAGGTTAATGGGGGAGCTGTCTGTTTTTCTCAGGATTAAATAGTTTTTAGGTTTTTTTTCCTTTTGAATGTTTTTGCTGAGCGCACTGAACTTTAGCTTTTAAAGTCGCTCTTTGATTCTCGGGTCTGTAACTTAATAACCTTAACATTGTGTGCTCGTTTAAATCGTAGAAAATCCTTTGCTCTCTTGCGTGTGTTTGGTTATGCTGTGTTTTGTGCTGACTATGCAGGTTGCTCTCGTGGGAATGCTTAAGTATCAAACAAAGTCAAAAAGGGGGAGATTAAAGATGTGAGATCAGCGAACAACTAAGGTGGGACATCAGGAGACAGGAAGGCGTGGAAGCTTGTAGCTGACGTGGACCTGATAACTTGGCGATACAAGAGATAGATTTATATCTACCTTGGAGAGCACTTGAGGATATTCGATAAATGGAAATCTTACCTTACGAGAGATTTGAGGAAGGTTCTATGTTTAGACTTAAGGTAGTATATATAGGGAAGTCGGACAAAGTTTATGAGACACACTTTGCGCCGCAATTGTTCTAGGATACCTTGAGCTTCAAAAGCAAACACGAAGTTAGAAGCTTAGTGTCCTCTTCTCTGATACACGGTCTGTGTGATCTAGTGAAGAGTAGGTTTTATTATTTGGAATCGTTTGGGGGCTTTCTATGTTAGAGTTGCGAAATTCCAAAACAATTGTAATCGGTTGATTAGATTGTCGATTCATATATTAAAAGCTAAGCGTTGGACTTGGCGCTTTCCAAGTTATTGATTGAGTGTGCTTGTTTTCTACACTTACAGGGTGATCAATAGGATTTCTATCGGTTTAGAAGGTGACCGATAGGGTGACCGATAGGGTAACCGGAATACGTCTGTTATACTTCTATCAGTCACTTCTTTGACTGATAGCTTGATCGATAGCTCCTCTATCGGTTACTGCTTGACCGATAGCCTTCGTGCCTTGACCGATAGGGCTTGCGGAAATCGTCTGCCTTGGTTCCTCTTGGTCCATCCAAGCTCAGCAAGCCTCCTGGTTCATTCCCAAAGCTCCTTCTTGCTCCGCATAGCTCTATAAGCACCTAAAAACATCCTTTATGCAAAGAAAATGCAAAGTACATTCTAAATGCAACCTAAGTCTAAAAGAAGAAGAAACTAGGACTAAAGAGAAAGAAAACATGCAAAAGAAGACCAAAAATGAACTAAATACAAGTCTAAATGATGCAAATATATAAGATATCAAAACACTTTGTAGAGAGAGAATCGGAATAATTTCCTCAAACCTGAAGAAGTGCTCATGTAATTGAGACCATGTAAAACATGTTCCTGGAACGAAAATGTACAAAACTCAAATCAATTTCCTTCATTCTTCATCAATAAGAAGTAAAATGAAGAAACCCGCTTTCATTAAGAGTTCCAATACTAAAAAGATCGAAATGTGGCCTTAAACACAGACTATACAGAGCTTCACCGAGTGTGACATCCTGGCCTAGGCCCAGGAAAATTGTGCTGCAAGGCCCATTATCGGAGTAAAAAGCCCACCAGCCAAGGCCCAATTCGAAAACTAACCTAGGTCTCCTCCCTCTCCCAGTAAAAATAGAGTTGCCTCCCTTCAGTTTTCTGCACAATATATTCTTTAGCGAAGCTCTGCCATGTTTCCGCCGGAATCTCTCACCGGAGCTGCCGCCGCCACCGGAGTTGTTGCTGGAGAAGGCGCCACCGTCGCTGGAGTTGTTGCCGGATCGCCGCCGCCGTTGCCGGAAAATTCATCGTAGCCGCCGTCTACTGTCACCGTAAAAGTCGCCAGAGCTCCGCCACTGCCGAAAAAGTCGCCAAAAAATCACCAGTCACCGGAAACATTCTCCTTCGTGCCCTCTTCTCGAATATGTGGTTGTTTCTCTTGTTAGACGCCTTGGTGAGCAGATCTGAGCCTTTTTCGTTTTCAGATCTAGAACTACTTTTTCAGATATAGATCTACTTTTTCCAGATCTGAATCCATCTTTTTCTAATATTCCTTTCTGTTTGTTTTGGAGTCGGACCCATGCCATCGTAATGCCTAGATCCGTTCGGCAAGGATCCATATTGACCAGTTCTCCTTCCATTTCCGTTTCCGCTTCCGATCGGAGACTAAGGTGAGGACTGGCATGATCTATCTCTCTCAGATTCAGAGTTGTTTCATATTGAGTAGTCTTTTGTTAATCTGCGCATACCTGCGCTGTATCCATATGAATACACGTATTTGATTGTTGATTGAACCTGATTAGTAGCGCTTTATAACACTATAGTAATTGTTATTGTCCTGCGGTTGCCGATTGATGAACTTAGTAACATAGGTTGTTAAACGGAATACTGTTGAATGATTTATGAATAGTGTTTGCGGGTGTTTGCATTACATGGGGAAAATCACTTGCGGGTTGGGATTAGATGTGGGAACCTCTTTTGATATGTATGTTTTGGATATCGAGGCGTGTGGGACTCCATAGTCCATCGTTGGCCGCTTGACGAGCACTGCGTCTTGAGGACGGAAAGCGTGTGGGCCGCTATATGCCACGGGGTATGCACCGGTGAAGGCGTGGATGCACCAGTTAGGTCTAGGGATGTCATTTCTTGATCTATGAGTGTCTTCGGACGTGTTTGCTTGTGTGTATTAGCTTAGGGCTTTCGTTTGGAATGAATATGCATGTGCGAGATGTATATCGTGAGTCCCTAGGACCTGCCATCACTGAGGATTGTTGTAATACTCATCCTTCTTTCCTCTGCAGGTGAGCGCGTAGATGTTCAGGAGTAGTCTTGTGGCTTGGTGATGATTTTAGGAAGATGCGGGTTTTATTTTGTTATTCGTTATTTATTTTAAAGACGTTATTTAAATTCGGATTTATTGGTTAAGTTAAAGTGGTCTTTGTAAGACATTTTGAAAAAGATCCTTGGGAATAAAACTGGCATTGAACTATCAAGTCGTTTCTTGTGGTGAAAGTTAATGCACTTTAACATGCCGTCTTGGTTTGAAAGAGGCGGGTGTTACAATACCCAGCGAAGAAATGAATTTGGATCAATACGAAACTAAAACCACAAATGCTAGCCTCCGCCGCTCCTGGCCTTGTCTGATTGTGTTGACCACAAACACTTGCAAAAATCGCTGATTCTGTTATCTAAACATGCCGATGAACTCAAAGAACGGTAACCGGAAAGGAATCGCTAGAGAGACGGGGAAAATTACCAGAGAAAGTGATGTCGTTCACGGTAGAGGATCGAAGCCTCTGTCGAATCCAGGTGAGCTTCGAAGACCAAAGGCGTTGCCGAAATTATTCTCCAACAGTCAAACCATCTCCGGACTAGTGGATCCTATTCTGCTGATGAAACTGCTACTCAACGTGACGGTTGAAGGGAGTTTAGGTGATTTACAGATTGTTATCTCGCCGGAATCCACTGTGAACGATTTAATCGACGCCGAGATTCATCTCTATGTGAAAGAAGCTCGCCGTCCTTTGTTACCAGAATTTGAACTGTCACGATTCGATCTCCATTACTCATAAGGGGGTGTATTCAACTTAACATTTAGAAAGAATTTGAGTTTTAATGAGTTTTTAGATGATTTGTTTGAATTATGGAAATTGTTATGATTTGATATCAAAATTCTACCAAACTCTACCTAAAATCATGAGATTTGGATTATTATATTTTTAACTAGGAAATTCCATCAAAACATCTTACAATCATTCCAAGTTTTTTTAAACTCTGTACTTAAATTATTTCCAATAAAAGTGAATTTGAAGAGACATTTTCAAATCACTAGTTCAATAACACTGAATTTTAAATAATAATTTAAAATTTATGTTTCAATAACAGAGGATTTGTGATTTTAATACAAATCACTCTAAATACTATTTTGAATACATCTTCTTAGTCTCGAAAGTATAAAACAATATTTTTCTCTTAAAAAAGTTGTTGCGGCCGAGATTTTGATTCTGATTTTTTTTTGAAAATAGAATATTTGAATTCCCATTTAGGTATGGGAAGATCTCATTTCGGTATACATATTTTATAAATTAACTAATTTTACTTAATTTTTTTAGTTTAATATATTTTTATTAATCTAATAGATTTTGCTGTTAGAGCAATAAAATAATTTACATAAAGTCTAAAATTCATTTTTTAAAATATTTTTAATGAAATCTAAAAAAAAGGTAAAATGTAATGGTATTTTATGTAATATAATACGTGTATTATGTTTAAACATCGAAATGAATCTGAATTAATAGTATGGATTTGATAAAGTTTGCTTGAGTATAAAAAATCTCTTCGAAAACTCAGTAACACACATCCACCTAAATTTACTTTGACCTCACAATGTTAAAATTCGTACAGACACAACAACCGATCGTATTATCAGAATTTAAAAGTAAAATAACTTTCAAGGGAATCACTTTGAAAGTAAAGGATTTATACACACAGCAAAAAACAGAGAGACATCTAGGCGTGTTACTAGTTTTTTCTCAGCCTAAAAACTAGAGATGCAACAAGTTTGATATGAAGTTCCAACCCATCATCCATGTCTTATTATCTGCAGGTGAAGCAAAGTTGAGCTCAAACATTTCTTTCCTTATGTTCTCTCTCGAGTCAAAGAATCCGACAAGCTTAGCCACTATCTCTGCACTCTCTCTCACGTGCTGCGTGTTGTGAGGATCTGTCCATAGTTTGTTGATCAACTGTTGCCTCCTCTGTTTCCCCACAGGCGGTACGTCCCATTTCAGGTACAGCATCTCTCTTTCCTCGGCTCCTAGCTTCGTGTTCACTCGTTTCGCCAAATACTCTCTCTCCTGCTTCAAAGCTCTTACACTGCCATCAAAAACATATTGATTCTCCAATCGATTGACTCAGTTCATGAAAAAAAGGAAGATATGGGTTCAATTTCACTTACCTTGATGCTACGTAGCTTGCTGGTTCATCGCCAAGCAATGCTGGACTCGCGTTTCCGAGCTCGGCAAGATGCTGTTCGAGCCATGTCAGCCTGCGGAGCTCGACCTCCATGTAGATTTGATCAGCTGGGTCTCCTTTGAATAACATGTAGAATTGTGTCCTGTGAATGATTGAGATGTGGCAAAGATGCCATAACATTATGATTTGCTTTCTCTGTTCTTCAAAACACAAGGGCCAATCCATTTGAGATTCATCGGTTGCATCTGACTCCGAAGCAGCAGCAGCTGTCTCATTTGCCTCCATTTCTAACACCTGGGGACAATAACATGATAAAAGCTTACGAGTTACTTGTTTGATATAAGCAGAACTAGAACATGAATGAGGACAAGTCACAAGTTTTCAAACTGACTTGGCAAACAAGAAGCTGCTTCTGATATTGAAGCTTCGCCACACGTTCTTTCAATCCAGTAACATAGTCTTTGATGCTACGTATGTTCTCTTCAGCAGCATTCTTAAACATACGCTTCATTCTCCTAATATCGACTGAATTCGCTTGTCGTGATACAGAGGTTCCTTCTTTTGACGGGGTTCGAATGCGGTTATCATCTCTCTTTGGTGGACTGCGGTTATCATCTCTCTTTGGTGGAGTAGCTCCAATACACACCGGGGCTGAATTAGAAGACACGACATTGCCCTCAGGAGGAGCCTTGTTTTCAGTCCCAGAAGATGAAAGAGGTGAACATGGTGCCCGGATCATATGCTGTATGTTAGGACTATTACTTAAGCCGAAGGGAAGAACTCTCTTCTTTTTCATCTGTGTACTGAATTCTGGAGTCTGTTCATCTGTCTGATAAGAAGAGACAAGCGTGTCGATAGTTTTCTGAACAGTCTCAAGCTTCTTCTCCAGAGCTGGGATTTCCTGAGAGTTCAACCGGGTTATTTCTTCCTTCGGGTTAGCTTTGTCACCAACTACAATCTCCTCGGTTAAAAGGTTGCTCTTCTGCATGTCACAGATCTCTGACAGCATTTTTGCGACTTTTTCTGCGGTTTGTTGATCACCGAGTTTGTGAGATGTCACTTCTTTGTGAATAAGCTCTAGCGCTTGGTTTGCTTCCTCACCCAGCTTCTTTTGGTGCTTTTCAAGCAAACGGATTGCTTGGACTAGCGCTGTTGGATCCGCTGAAGTTAGAGACTGCCTCATATTATGCTTTCTCTTAACACGAGTTGTTCTGCGGCTTTTTGGAATAGATTTGCTCGGAGTTGAATCCTCCTGAGTACGGTAGGAGAGACACCTTGCTACTTGAGAAAAAGATTCACACTCACTTGACCCCTGAAAGCAAATTATATAACTTTATACGAATAAAGTTTTCACAGAAAATTTTGGTGGCATCTCATATTCCCGCACATACCTTCAGCTCCTTTCCTTTCCTTTCTAGAACGAGCTGAGTTTGCGCAATGTCTCTCTCACGCTTTAGCTCTTTCATCACCGATTCCATCTGCAATTAGATTAACGTGAATGAACAATAGCAAGTGGTCGTCTCTAAATTTCATGTTTTTTTATGTCAGTAAAAAACCATTTCACGTCCCTTATGGTTTTCTTTTTCGTCAGTGGAATCCACATCTTAAATGTCCAGAAGAGATAATTAAAGATGAGAATCATAATTATGTAAGTATGGTTCTCTACCTGTTGGATTTTTATCTCTTTCTCAATTAACAGCGACTTTAAGCAGGTAGATGAACTCTCTGGGCTTCTTAACTCTGATTCGAGTTTGGCAACTTTTTGCTGCAGCTGTTTCAGCAGTTGTTTATCTGAGACGACCTACAACAAATAATAAGCTAAAATCAAAACCTAGAACCAGCAGAAACGTGCGTTTTCTATCAAGAACCAGCATATCATCAAATACTTTACAAGTTTGAATCCCAATGAGTGAAGTTAACAGACATACCAGGTTTACTTTAGTGCAGTTTGTGACCTCCTTCGCACTCATGGCAAAAGAAAGCGTCTTTTTTGTTTGCTCAACGTGGCTTAAAGCTGGACTAATGGTACATATTATTGCTGTTCTCGCATTCCCGCCAAGTGAATTTTGCAGAATCCTTGTTAGCTTTGAGTCTCTATATGGTACGTGGTCACTACTTCTTTCAGAACTAAATCCAAAATAAGAAATGCAAAGGTGAAAATGTTCATCAAGCAACAAGATAATTTAGATATGCCCAAAGACAATAATGTTCTGTGCTTTCTTACCTCAGTTTTCTGATCACTGTCGTAAGTGTCAATAAACTACGGTTAATATGGCTCCCTTCCTTCAATCTTAGACCATCAGCGTTTGTCTGACAAGCACTTTCGCTTCCAGCAAGATCAACAAGATTCTGCACCAGCTAAAGTGTTTTAGTCTCTTTGATATCAAGTAAAGCTTTAGCTTAAACATGCTAAAATGGCGCACCAGAGTTGCCATGATAGACTGCACGCGGCCTGCTATTTCCCCGAGACTGCTCTGAATGGCCTGAATATCAAAAGCAGGGAATATGAGATAATGTTAGTTTTTAATAGATAACCAAGGTATACAAAACTTTCCATGTTAATACTAAAAAAGTAGATTGTCAATTCGATCATGAATCATATCACATCAGCACAATTCATACCAGCCGAATAATCTGATGAGATCTTGAACTTTTGTCGTTCAAAGCAGTTTCACCTACTTGCCTTTGAGCTGAAAAAAAACAAACAAATGGAAAATCGCACAAAGCAAATGAAGATACCATATGCCTGCTTAAGAGAAAATGTGTCATACATTAAATATGCTTTCAATAGAGTTCGAGGCATTGAGCTATTTACTTCATATATCACTAAGTTATGTTTCTCTGCCAAGCGTATGGTTGAAATGCCTAAAAAGACATGAAAAATATCCACACAGTGACACTTGATAGGAAGGATTTACCTTCACAAATGCCAATTAAATGCTGCAAATGTTGCCTGCTTTCAACCACTTCCTCCACCAGATTTTCTACAATGATTCCTTTCTGCAAGACATACAATCTCAATCTGGCCAAGATAATGGATGTCTGTTTCCGCATATAAAATTAGTGTTTCTGACCCTTTACATACCTCTGGATCATCTAACAGTCGAAGGGGCCCAGTGGTACGATTTAAAAGGTCAATGACAGTCTCATTATAGATCTCCAAAGCAGATACTTTCAAGACAAAGCTCCGTTCTTGAGTCTACATATATTTTAATAGGTCTATATCAGCTTGTAACAAGACCAAGACCAAGAGATAGGGTCCTTAAAATTGCCACTCACTTTTCTTATATGCTCGTATATATCTTTAACTACGTTTTCAGTAACCCCTCTCATTGTAAAGGTCTTGCCACTGCTGGTCTGACCATATGCAAAAATAGTTGCTGCAATGAAAAGAGACAAGAATTCACATATCTATGGGCACAAATAAGCTTAGAAACATGAGTCGTTGTTTAGATATCTGCTTAGTTACCGTTAGTTCCAGTTAAGGCAGATAGTGCGACGTCCCTAGGACCGCCTTCATAAACTTCCTGCGTCGCACAGGTTGTCTCAAATACTTTGTCTAGAGTTACATGAAAAGTAAAGGAGCAATGAGATTCTAATCAATAGACTTGTTAACAGAAGTAGCAATGATATTCTAATCAAATAAGCAATAATATTCTAATCAAACACCAAATGCATTGTTAACACAAGAAGCAATGATATTCTAATCAAATACCAAACGCATTGTTAAGAAGCAATGATATCCTAATCAAATACCAAATGAATATTTTGCTGCCGCTCTCTCAGGATTTGGATTCTTGAAAACTATGGTCTGGTCATCAGGACAATCCCAAGCAATGAGATCGTATTTGGCATGTTCCCTCCAATTCAATGGTCGCATCCGAACAGTGACAAGTATCTTCTCCTCTGTAACTCTGGAACCACCTGGTGTAGACGGATTGGCCCTATCTATCTTACTTAACGGCGTCCTAGGTGGTCCCATCATCTTCTACACAGTTAGGAGACTAATTAGCTTTCTTTTGATATGAATATGAACACTCTTTTTTATATGAACACTCTTTTCTTCAATTCATCACCAGATTAAGAAACTTATTAGGCTAGTTTGATATCAACACTCATTTTTCTTTCCATCACCAAAGAATAAGGTTTGGTTTCAGCCAGAATCAGCCAATATTGATTAGCATCAATCTACTATCTTTCGTAATATTCTAGTTTGGTATGAAGACTTTTGTTTCATCTTGAAAATGGTGAGTTCATCACCGAGTCAAGATATTTCTTTGAAAATCAGTAACTGTTAGATCAAATTGGAAAATCGAGAGAAACTAAAATCGAAACCCTACAGATATCATTCTAATTTCTACATGAAAATCTAACATATAGTCTTCACAATTAAAACCAAATTAGGAAACTTATTCGCAGGCCTAGATGTTACAAATCCACAATACGTCGTAACATTCGAGTGTGATATTCTATTTCTTAAAACTGAAGAGTTCATCACCGACCCAAGCTTTTCTATAAAAATTAACTATGAGTAGTAGATCAATTCGAAAATCAAGAGAGACTAAAATGGAAACCCTGTAAATCAACGAGGTTACGCGCAGACGTAAAAATCCAACATAGCGTCACCTGAGATGAAATCCCGAAAAAGGAAAGAAGAAAGAAAGCAATTAAAAGTTAAAAGACGATCGAAAATCCGTAGAATCGCTTACAACGACGGAGAGATTTAACCGGCGATTGCAAATGCGGCGGAGACGAAAGGAGCTAATCTTTGGAGAGTGAAACAAATCGATCGACGATTGGAGATGAAGATGAAGATTAGGGATTTCTCAAAAACCAGAGGAGAGGAAAGAGATATGTAACGGAAACTATTCTCTTGCTGCTTTCTTCTTCTTCTTTTTGCTTTTATATTTGAACTGAATGGTTGAAAAGTTCTATCGGCGTACTTCACCTGCCACGTGTCGACGATGACTCCACCTCGGAGACCTAATATATACGTTTTACGTTGGAAGAAGAATTTCTTTCTTTGAAAAATTGAAAGAAGAATTTTAATTACAATATTTGTATTTGTAAACACAACGCATCTAATATATTATCCCAATCTATTATATATTTTTGTTGTTAAGCATGATTAATTAACATATCTAATAGTTTTACCATTGAAAAAAAATTAGAGTTATTTAAAAACCACATTGAAAAAATTAAAGACTAAAAAAGTAAAATAAATATATTCTCCATTTCAAAATAAATCTCATCTTGATATTTTTCACACAAATTAAAAAATTTAATAAAAAAATCTTTTTTATCACTTATAAATATATTAAACAACTTTTTTTTAATTAATACATTAATGTAAGAAGGTTAAAACTTGATATTTAGTTATAAATTTGTATTAGAAATCAAAAATGACACTCTTTATGAAACAAAAATAAAATTTTAAAACAGGAGGAAGTATTTTTAATTTAAAACACTAAAAATGGTATGTCACTATAATTTGTATGAGTTTTTCTTTATCGGATGATGATTCGGATGAAACCTCAGAATCTGAGTATCCGCATATAGCATCATTGTCGTCACTATCGTATGATAGAACGGATTCGAGGTTATGATTGTCGAGATCGATATCAGGGGCAATACTGGATATAGAGTTAATAAGATACTCCTTCTTCTTCTTTGACTTATTTGGACAATTTTTTGTGAAATATCCTTCCTTACGGCATAGAAAGCATCTCGTCGTCTTTTCGAAGCTTCGTTTCTTTCTGAAGAAACACTTACGTCTGAACTTGTTAAAGCGTCCTCGGAATGGCTTTCTAAATTTTCAAGATTTACCTCGAGTGTCGCATGAACAAGTCTTCTTGGATTTGGAACACTTGATTGAGAGGTCTGGCCTCGCACATATCTTAGACAGTTGCTTTGATTTGTCCATGAATTCCATCCAGAATTCCTTCTGCTTGCAGAGCTTATCGAGTGTCCGGAAGACATATTGTTGGATTTGACCAATAGATATTTCTTCGATTGTCTGTCTTTGGTCCCTGATGTACAACATGGTTTGTTGACTCAGGTAGTCGTCGATGGAGGAAAGGTAGACTTGCTTCAATCTTGGGTTATTGAGACAACAACTACTGGTCAGAAAAAGGAATGAGAAGTCGAAGAACCATGGTCAAAAAGTGTTATCTCGCGTGGGGTCGGGTGACGAGTGTCACCACGACCTGTATTGCACAATCGTCAAGTTAGATGTTAATTAACGAAGTGTTGTCATGTGTACTCTAAAGTTAGACTTTTGGAGCACTCAAACACACAATTAACAACATCCAAACATAGCAATAAGAACCTGTTTCCACAATCTCACAAAACATCATCAAAGAAACTGACAACTGACTCAAAGAAAACATAAAAATGACTCAAGAGAAATAAAAATAAAAGAGAAAAACAAACAAGTAACCAGATAGTAGAGCCTCCGTCCTCATCCTCGCAAGGCTCAGTGGTGTAATGGGGGCGGACACAACCACAGTTGCTAAGTGTAGCAATGTGGTCGTGGAGGACGCCTGAAAGCAGTGGAGGAGGTAGTCTGGCGTGTGGATGGTCCAGCATCATCAGCAACTGCAGTAGAAGCAGAGGCGCCAGCTGTAGCAGCTCTAGCAGGGCGTATAGGTAAACGGTGCAGCAGAGTCCGCTCTGGCATGAAGAATAGCTGGCATGGAACTCCCTGAATCGTAGTGAGGGCTCTATGTGGCAACTTAATGCCAACATACTCTCCAGAAGTAGTAGTAATAGTCCATACAACGCCAATCTTGAGCCAAGTGACATGGCGCATATACTGATCATCCATGAGTGATCTGGAACTGAGTAGACTGCAAGGAGTGACATCGATCTGGAAATGATAGAAGATAGGTGTCAGAAGGCTGCCAACACTCTCGGTCTTCTCCCCTGGACTGGTGAACGGTTTGGTCTTCAAGGAGACCAGATGCTCAGTGAAAACAGCGCCCAAGTTGGCGTGAACCATGCTATCGATAGGGATCACATCATCTAGCATCTCATAGAGTCCGTAGTAGAGGAGAATCAGCTCACTAACCCGTGTCTTGCTAGGAGCAGACTTGCACAAAATGGCATGGCCAAAGAGGCGCAGAATGTACCTCAAGACAGGATGGCGAACCTCTGTCTGCGTGCTAGTCTTGCTGTCATAGACTCCATTCCCGAACTTGGACCAGAATGTCCGCATGTGAGTCCACTGAGAGGGAAGGAGAACGCCTGTGGGGTGGTCAGAGAAGCCATAGATCCCACAAAGCTCCATCAGACTGATCCTGTATCGAACCCCTCGGATCAGAAATGTCATCGTGCCTTCCTGCGCACGTTTTGCCAACTCATTCGCGTAGAAGACGCAAACAGTAGAGAGAAACTGGCGGACCAAATCTGGGTAGAGATCATACTGCTGGAATGGCATAGTGCCCATCTCAATCCTCTCCAGAATCACAACAACCTCCTCGAAGATGCCCATCTTCTGCAGAACAGTAGGATCTGCGAATCGTGAGGGGAAAATCTTCACTCCCAGCCACGCATTGTAGAACAGCGTGTCATATTCATCCCACTCCTCCTGGATATCACGGAATATGCAAGTGTCCCGTGATATTTCTTGTCTCGAAGTCCCTGACCTAGCCACTGTTGAGGCTATTTTCCGATCTTCTCGCGTGGGCCATGGAGGCCTGCAAACCGGGTAGTGACTGAAGGAATCAGTAGAGCCTGATGCAGTGCTAGAAGACGAGCCTTGTCTTGGTCGTTTCTCTTATCTAGGCATCTGAAAATTCAAGTTCAAAATCGACCAAAAACATCACCAAAATTAGCAAATTTTTCAAAATTCAAAAAATCAATCAATCAAGGTGAAAAAACTGATGGCGATCGACTACAACACTACCAGGAATACAATTCAAGCATCAGTTCAACCCAAATCACCCAAAATTTCTAGATTTTTGCAAGTTTCATCATGAACTCGAAAATTAAAAACTTGCAAAACAACCGATAAAAGCTCACATAAATGGTTACATTCCTCTAATACAACCTAACTAACCATGATTCAACAGTTAAATCAAGCTAATCAAATCAAAAATTGGATTTTACCAAACCTATGTCGGACTGAAAATTGGGGATTCCGAACACATACCTTGCAGATCTTAAAAACTGAGTGGATATTCAGAAAGAGGAGCAAAATCCGCATGGATTAGACTTTTGAATCACTCAATTTGGTGCAAGAAATCAAAAGTTGTGAATCTCTAAAATTTTCTAAGTGTTCGTTATTTAACAGGTTTGGGCGAGGAAGAAGAAAAAAAGAGTATAAATCGTACCTGGATCGTGGACGGGTGACGAGCGTCACCCGTCTTTTTGTTGGTCGCGTTTTTTTTTTTTTAATTAAACTCTAAATATTAATCCTAAACACGAAAATAAAAACTAAGTACAACATTTACAACTTACCAGTGGGTTGCCTCCCACTAAGCGCTTGTTTAAAGTCATTAGCTTGACTTTGGTTGGCTGTTTAGACAGCTGGTGCATCATCCAGAGACACAATGTGTCCTGCTGGAATCTCAGCATGTGCCCAGTAATGCTTCACCCTTTGTCCATTGACAGTGAACTCTTTTCCTTTGGAGTTAATCAGGACAATTGCACCATGTGGGCGAGCTTCTTTGACAATGAAATGACCTGGCCATCGAGAGCGCAATTTACCAAGAAAAAGCTGTAAACGAGAGTTGTAAAGTAATACCTGGTCATTGGGCTCGAAATGTCTGGAGATGATCTTCTTATCATGATATGCCTTTGTCCTCTCCTTGTATCACTTGGAGTTTTCATAGGCCAGATATCAGATCTCATCCAGTTCATTGAGCTGAATCAAACGCCTCTCTGCAGCAGGCTTCAGATCGAAGTTCAGCTTCTTGATGGTCCATTCTGCTTTGAACTCCAACTCTACTGGTAGATGGCACGCCTTGCCATAGAGAAGATGAAATTGTGTAGTCCCAAGTGGCGTTTTGTATGCTGTCCTGTAAGCCCCTAATGCATCATCCAGCTTTGCAGACCAATCTTTCCTTGTCTTTCCAACTGTCTTTTCCATAATCTGCTTGATCTGCCTGTTGGAAACCTCAACTTGCCCACTGGTTTGGGTGGTATAGGGCGTGGATACTCTGTGTTGTACACTATACTTCTTTAACAACTTGTCAAAAACCTTATTGACAAAGTGAGAACCACCATCACTTATGACAATCCGCGGGATACCAAATGTGGGAAAAATAATGGTCTTAAACAGCTTCAAAACCACTGCAGCATCATTAGTAGGTGTAGCCAACGCCTCTACCCACTTAGATACATAATCAACAGAACCAAGAATGTATCTATTCCCATATGATGAGGGAAAAAGTCCCATGAAGTCAATACCCCAACAATCAAAAACTTCAACTTCCAGAATGAAGTTCTGTGGCATCTCATGTCTCCTGCTGATTTTTCCTCTTCTCTGACAAGTATCACAGCTTGTAATGAAGGCCTGGGCGTCCCTGAACATAGTAGGCCACCAAAATCCAGCTTGAAAAACCTTGGAGACTGTTTTAAATGTGGCAAAGTGTCCAGCATATTCTGATCCATTACAGTGAAAGAGGACGTCCTGCACTTCTTCTTCTGCTATGCATCTCCTGTAGATCCCATCAACACAATGCTTGTAGAGGTATGGCTCATCCCAATAGAATCTCCTAAGTTATCTCAAGAACTTCTTCTTATTATAGCCCTTGAAGTCATGTGGTTCAACCTCTCAGCAAGGTAGTTTGCAATATCAGCATACCAGGGCCTCTTTGGATCATTCAAAGCATAAGCAGGCTCTTCAAAAGCCATCCCCAAGCTTGCACAAATCGCAGAAAAGTGCAGAGATTGGTGACGAGCGTCACCAATATTGGTGACGAGCGTCACCTCTTTTGTACAACTCGGTCGTGACTGGTCTGGGTTGGTGACGAGTGTCACCCTCCTGGTGTCGCTCGTCACTCCCCTGCAGTTACGAGAAAACTTCAGGTTTTCAACACTTTCCTCCTGTTCTCTTGTTTCCACCAAGTAAACATTCTCTTCAGGCAAGAAATCATTGATTGGGACACTGTCTTCGACCTGAATCCTGGACAGATGATCAGCAACACCATTCTCAACACCTTTCTTGTCCTTTACTTCAATGTCAAACTCCTGAAGAAGCAGAATCCATCTCAACAGCCTTGGCTTTGCATCCTTCTTCTGCATCAGATACTTCAGTGCTGAATGGTCAGTATGGACCACGACCTTGGAGCCAACAAGATACTGTCTGAACTTTTCAAAAGCAAACACAACATCTAACAATTCCTTCTCAGTTGTTGCATAGTTTTTCTGAGCGTCATCCAAAGTCCTACTTGCATAGTATATGGCGTGGAGCTTCTTGTATTTCCTCTGTCCCAGCACTGCTCCAACTGAAAAATCGCTGGCATCACACATTACCTCAAAAGGTAAGTCCCAATCTGGAGGCTGCACAACAGGAGCTGTAACTGAAGCTTGCTTGATCTGTTTAAAGGCGGATTTGTACACTTCTGTGAACTCAAACTTCACATCTCTGCAGAGGAGAGCAGTAAGGGGGCGTGCTATCTTGCTAAAGTCCTTGATGAATCTTCTGTAGAAGCCTGCATGACCCAGAAAACTCCTCACTGCTTTGACTGAATCAGGTGCTTACGGACTTATCATCACCTCAATTTTCGCCCTATCTACCTCTATACCGTCTCCTGAGACTATGTGACTAAGCACAATACCATCCTGAACCATAATAATGGCACTTCTCCCAGTTCAAAACCAAATGCTTCTCTTCACATCTCTGCAGAACTGCACACAAGTTATCCAAGCAGCTCTTGAAAGAGGACCCATAAACAGAGAAGTCATCGATGAAAACCTCCATAAACTTCTCAATCATGTCTGTGAAGATCGACATCATGCATCTCTGGAAGGTTGCAGGAGCATTACACAGCCCAAAAGGCATTCTGCGATATGCAAAAGTGCCATAAGGACAGGTAAAAGTGGTCTTCTCCTGATCATCTGGATGGATGGGGATCTGAAAGAAGCCTGAATACCCATCAAGGAAGCAGTAATACTTGTGATTTGCTAGCCTCTCCAGCATCTGATCGATGAAAGGCAAAGGAAAATGATCCTTCCTTGTTGCTGCATTCAGTTTCCTGTAATCAATACACATCATGTGTCCTGTCACAGTCCTGGTTGGGATCAACTCATCCTTGTCATTATTCACCACTGTGACACCTACTTTCTTAGGCACCATGTGCACTGGACTCACCCAAGCACTGTCTGATATAAGATAGATGATACCAGCCTGCAACAACTTCATGATCTCTTTCTTGACCACATCCTGCAAATTCGGATTCAGCCTCCTCTGGTGCTCAACTGATGATTTCGACTCATCCTCTAAGTGTATCCTATGCATACACAAATCTGGAGAGATCCCTGAAATATCATCAAGAGAATAGCCAAGAGCTTTGCGAAATTTTTGCAGCTTACTTAGCAAAAGGGAGAGCTTTGCATTGTTCAATGAAGCATTAACAATAACAAGATAGGTGGATTTTTCTCCAAGAAATGCGTACCTTAGCCCTGCAAGGAGCTGTTTAAGCTCAAATTTTAGTGCTTTTGCTGCAGACCAATCACCCATTGTAGCAGCTTTCGCAGATGTGGAGAAAAGCTCATCCTGTGCAACCAGTTGCATCACTTGTGCAATAGCATCCATCATCTTTGTGTAGCCTGTTGCAGCAGCATCTAAATGCTCATACTCTGCTGTAAAAGTGGGCAACGCCCTCTCCAAGGGGTCCTCTGAACTCATCTTATGGATGATCTGATCAGCAATGTTTGTGAGAACATCCCCATAAAAAGTCTGCCCATCTATGGTTGGCCTCTTCATCAGCTTGTCCATTTCGAATTTCATCACTAAATCACCAACATTCAGCTCTATTCCACCCTTCGTGACATCAATGATAGCTCCTGCAGTAGCCAAGAAGGGTCTGCCAAGAATCAAGAGATCTTTGGGTTCTTCTCCATATTCCAGAACCACAAAATCAGTAGGAATCATACAATCTCCTACTTTGATATGAACATCCTCTATCACCCCTTCAGGAACTCTGACTGATCTATTAGCTAGGATAAGAGATATCCTTGTAGCCTTAAAATCGGTCATCCCCAAGTTCTTGGCAACAGAATAAGGCATGAGGTTCACACTAGAACCAAGATCACACAATGACCTCTCAAACTTGTCATTGAAGATTGGCAGTCTAAAACAAAGCTTCCTGGGTCTGAAAGCTTCTCTGGAACTCTGTTCTGAATCACTGCACTGACCTGCTCGTTGATCATCATAGCCCCAGCCTCTAAACTCAAGTTATTGGTCACCATCCTTTTCATATACCTCCTTATAACAGGAGTGATCCTTACAACATCAATCAATGGGATCTTAATAACCAATTTGTCCATGATAGCCCTGCATTTAGCATCTTCAAGCTTCTGTTTAGACTTTTTAGGATGCTTAGGATAGTGTATCTTGGGCTTATACACTGTCTCCTTAGCATTATCTGAAGTCTTAGACGAAACTGCAGTATGTGGCAACGGGTGACGAGCGTCACTCGCCTTGGACGAGTCGGGGTCGATTGCTCGATTTGGGTGACGAGCGTCACCCTCCTGGTGACGGTCGTCACCAACTTGTGAAGAGCAATGATCGGGGTTGTGCTTGAGGGGTGACGCGCGACACCCATCATTGGTGACGAGCATCACCCGTGGATCTTCAGCAGAAATTTCCTCATCTTCATACTCTTCAATACCCACGAAATTCCTTGAGGTTAAATCCTTCTGCAACACTGGTTGCAGGTTCTTTCCACTCCTCAACGTGATAGCATTCTCATGGTGTTTGGGATTAGCATTAGTTCTTCCTGGAAGAAATCCTTCTTGCCTCTAAACAGCTCCTGCAGTTTGGGCAACTTGAACATCAAGCTTCTTCAAATGAGAGTTCAGACTCTCAATTTTCCCATTTAAGTCCAGATAGAGCGAATCTATCTTGCCATTGAAGTCCAATGTAAGCTTCTGTTGTCCTTCCAAGATCTGTTCCAGCATTGCTTCCATTTTGTTCTCTTGTGGAGGTGCAGGTTGATAGGAAGAAGAACCATAGTTTCTGTAATTTCTACTGTTCTGGAATGGCTTCTGGTACTCTGTCTTCTGGATTGGGGGCTTAGGAGTGAAACTAGACGTGCTCTGTCCTCCTGTAAAGGTGCTTTTCTGGTTGTTGCTGTTATAGCCTATGTTCCACTGCTGATTCCCATATCTTTGACCCTGAAAACCACAAGAATTGATGAAATTTACATCCTCTTATTCAACCTCCTCTGGAACTTCGAAAGTTTCCACTTCTGTAGCAAATTGAACTTACTTCTTTTCCACCAAAAGGCTGTGCATATCAGCCACACCAGCTTGTTTCATCCTCTGAAAGTCTGCATTTTTAGTGCTGTTGCTGCAGACCAAATTCTCAATCAGTCTGATCGCCTCCTATGGTCTATTGGTGTTGAAGTTTCCTGCACTTGCTGCATCCAGCGCCATCTGATACTTCCAGTCAATGCTCCTGAAGAAAATCCCAAGTAATTTCACCTGACTGAAACCATGATGAGGACAGTCCCTTTGATAAGACTTGAACCTGTTCCAAGAAGCCTTAAAAGCATCAGTAGGGCCTTGTGTAAATGATGCAATTTTCGTCCTCATGTCCTCTGATTTTGCATCATCATAGAAGTTATTCAGAAAGGCGTTTTTAGTGTCTGCCCATGTGGTCAATGAAGCAGGTTCCAGTTGCTTCAGCCAATATGCAGCTTCTCCTTCAAGAGAGTAAGGGAAAAGCTTGCAGAACAGAAAGTCATTACTAACACCATTAGCTTTGACACTGGAAGCTAAATCCTCAAACCTCTCAATGTGATCCATAGGATGCTCGTGAGGCAAGCCATGAAATGGATGCTGGCCAACCAGCTGATAGTAGACAGGTTTAACTTCAAAATCGTTCCTCTAGAAGGTAGGAGGGCGGATTGCAGCTCTGTTGGCATAGAACTGATCAGGTCTGTTGTAGTCACCTAGAGTCCTCTGAACAAAACGCCCAGCAGCGTTATTGGCAGCAGCAGGGACTCCAACGTTCTCATCCACTTGTTGAAACTGTTGTTCAACAATGACATTCCCCTCTTGATCAATTCTCTGCCCCTCTTCGTTCCTCCTGTTTTCTTCCCTGTCAACCAAGTGACCTTCTGCATCTTCAACCAAGATAAGTGGAGCGACCATTATAGATTGCTTCTTAGCTTTTCTGTTAGTTCTCTCCAATCTAGCTAGTTCGTCGATGCTCAAAGTCACAAGCTCCTTTTCCTTGTTGCTTCTGGTATTGCGATTAGGCATACACCTGAAACCAGCACAAAGTAAAGAAACTAAAAGTCAGTAAACAAATTTAAACTTAGACAAAATCCTAATACTAAAAATCTATAGGCAGATATTACTCCCCGGCAACGGCGCCAAAAACTTGATAGGGCTCAGGTTTTATCCAAATAAAACTACTGAAAGTGCACATCAAAAGCAGCTGTAGTACAAGGGATATCGAATCCCAAGAGAGTAATGCAGACTACACTATCGAATGTAGGATCGGATTAAGCTAAGCAGAATATAAAGTACGTAATGCGAATAATTAAATAAAAGTAAGCAAGCGATTTTGTAAGATGAACTAAGTTTCAGAAGACTAAAAGCGCTAAGTTAGGAAAGTTCGCAGGTTGAATCCAAGAATGTAGAATGCATGAAATCAGGAATGATTAAGAACCGTTTTAAACATAAATCACTGATGTATAACTAATCCATTGTCATTGCAGAAGTTTTCTATGCCTAAATCACAGAGTTTCAAATCTCTTTGCAAACCCTAACAACCTAAGCATGCAGGAATGATCAGATTCAATTGTTTACAAAAATCCTAAGCCAAATCTTTTTGCACTAAGTTGTTTTGCTCATCAAATACTAGTTCAGGTTATCAATAATGCTCTCACATATATTTAACAACCTATGATTTTCGGATTTAGATGATATGTCTCAGAAATTCGAATTTAAAGCAAGCAGAGATGAAAAAGCAAAAGATATTCCTAACAGGTAGCAATTCTACAAACTCTTCATCAACTTTTGAAAAGACCCTAACTTAACTAGCAGATTACTCAGACATGATTATGGAATCACAAAACATAACTGAATAAAATTGCATTAAGAGAAAGAGTAAAAGAATAAAGGGGTTTGAATTCTTCTCAAAAGAGTACAGTATTTGTCTCCCCAAAAAGCTCTGAATAAATCTCTCTCTAAGCTCTCTGAATTCTCAAAAACTAAGATAAAAACCAACAATCGCTGAAAAACCTAATAAATAGAGCTAAACACGATATGAGGTCTTCTTGTAAATAATGGAACTTCTGGACCAATTCTGCAAATAGTCTTCATACTTTTAATAAATCAGGCCACACTCCTTCCTTGATGGGTGACGAGTGTCACCAAGGTGGGTGACGAGCGTCACCATATGGCATACTTTCTGCTCCGAGCTGGGTACTTCGTGGCTTCAACTCGAAATGCTTTAAAAGTCTCCAGTATCTCCAATTATGTTCCAAACATGCTATAACCTGCAAAGACTCTTCTAGGACTCTAAAAAGACCAAAAAGACTCAATAAAAAGGACTTATATCATGGTTAAAAACCATAAAAACCATGATATATGAAATATCTGTATCATCTCCAAGTGTGTCACTGGCCATGTAAGGCTTCAGTCTATGCCCATTCACTGTGAAGTCTCCTCCTTCTGGTTTGTATAATGTCACAGCTCCATAGGGAAGTGCTTCCTTGATCTTGAAAGGTCCTGTCCATTTGCACTTGAGTTTTCCTGGAAATAGCTTCAGCCTTGAGTTGAATAACAGCACCTTGTCTCCAGCTTTGAAGTCCTTAGGTCTTATCCTCTTACCATGGAAAGCCTTGGTCCTCTCCTTATAGATCTTAGAGCTCTCAAATGCCTCAAGGCGATTTTCCTCTAACTCATGGAGGTTGATGGGCCTCTACTCTTGGGCAGTCTTGATGTAAAAATTCAATAGCTTTGTTGCCCATACGGCTTTGTACTCCAACTCTGCAGGTAGATGAAAAGCCTTGCCACAAAGAAGTGAGAAGGGGGATCTCCTAATGGGCGTCTTGAAAGCTGTCCTGTATGCCCAAAGAGCATCATCGAGCTTGTGGGACCAATCCTTTCTTGTAACGCCAATAATCTTCTCTAAGATGGCTTTAATCTCTCTGTTAGACACTTCCACTTGACCACTTGTTTGAGGATGGAAAGGAGTGGCAACCTTGTGCTTAACACCATGCTTCCTTAGCAAACTCTCAAAAACCTTGTTGACGAAGTGGCTCCCTCCATCACTTATAACACATCTTGGAACACCAAACCTTGGGAAGATGATTGTCTTGAAAAGTTTCAGCACAACCTTGACGTCATTTGTAGGACTAGCTACTGCTTCAACACACTTTGAGACATAGTCCACATCAACCAGGATGTATTTATTCCCATAGGATAAAGGAAAAGGACCTATGAAGTCAATTCCCAAAACATCAAACAGATCCACTTCAAGAATTGAGTTCAGGGGCATCTCATCTCTCTTGGAGATGCCTCCCTTCATTTGGCATTCTTCACATGAGGTGATATAAGCTTGGGCGTCCTTGAACAAACTGGGTGTTATTACCATATATTTTGCATATTTTGCATGCATTTAGGATAGTTTTTCATGCATTCATCTTGCATTATAGGCTAGTTTGTTCCATTTGTTGCATTTTAGGTCCTAGATCTCTTTGCATTCACATTTTGCATATTTCTTGCACATTTGCATCATTATCAGGTTGTTTGGAGCGCTCTGGAGTTAGTAAGGTTATGTGGACGTGAGGAGGATCGAAACCGAGCTTGTGGACACTTGGAGAGCTCAACCATGCATGCAAAGGACCCGAGATCGTGTAGTGGATCGAGCAAGGCAGGTCGATTTACATGAGATCGAACAGAAGATCGAGTGACCCAAGTCGATTCAAGAGGAAGGATCGAGACCAAGATCGAGAGAGGAGATCGATCTAGAGTACAGACGTGAATGACGCCATGCAGAACGAGAGCCAGATCGAGACCACGACTCGATCATCCAAGGATCGAGAAGAAGATCGAGGAAGGTGCTCGATCCATCCAACCAGATCGACTGGAGGATCGAGAAAAGGAAGGCGATCCAACAAGAAGATTGAGTGAGCTGCTCGATCCAGAGATCGATTCCTGAGGAGCCTTATCCGTCCAGCTGGTTTTGGCATCTAGCGAGGGGACCATTGAGAGATGTTCGGCCATTTTAGGAAAAGACGGCCATCACTTTCTTTTATGCACACTTTATCTTAGCTTTTTTTGTTCTTCATCTTAGACGAATCCGCCATTGCAAAACCTTAAGCTTTTTCTAGTTTTTGAACTTGAATCTTTTAATATTAAGCAGTTTCTCTTTAATAGCTCTTTAATCATGCTTAGTTTATCTTTCATTGCGTTTCAATCAGTTTCTATCATGAGTAGCGAGTAGTTCTTTTTGGGATTTGGGGTTGAGGTGATTCAAAGGGTTTAAGAGGTTTAAGTATTGTGTTTTTCTTGTTCTTCATTCCTTCTCTTCTAGGTTCTTGGGGTCTTAAGGCTTAGAGAGTCTTGGAAAAGATCTCTATGATTCCAAGGCTATCTTACTTTTACCGGATTCAGATGTCTTAGAAAACCAAGTCCTAGAGACTAATCGACCCTCTTCCAAACGCCATGGATGTAGATGAGGTTAGTTAGGCCATAGATTGAAATCTGCTTTTCTTGCTCTTTGATCTCTTTTTCCACCAAACGCCATGGGTTTGGAGAAGAGATTGGGGAAGTGAATCATACCACACGCCATGGATGGTTCTTGTTTTGTTTTCAAGGCTTAGAGAAAGCTCATCAATAAGTAGATCTATATGTTTTCAAACCAAAGCTTAAACCTTTGAACACTCTTGAATATGACCCTCGACCCTAAACCCTCTTCCAGCATTTTATAACCTCTGTTCATTATTCTTTTATCTTAAAGCTTGCATCTTTGTTCATTTGAAGTTATCGCTTTTAAGTTGTTAGATCGATCTGTTTTACTCGATTTAGTGCTCGATTTTTAGTTCTTAGTAGATTTGCTCTTTTGTTGCTCTGTTTTCTTCCAGGGATTTTAAAATAGTTTTGCATCTCATTTAATCGTTGCATTTAGTTTTCTTCGATTTTACCAATCATTTTCCCTATTTGCTTAAATTTGCTTCATCCTTGCATTCTTAGTGTTCTTCCTGCATCCTAGGTTGGATTGATACCTCTTGCACACTATACTACATCCATAGGTTGCTTGAGTTTTGATAATACAACCTCCTGATAAAAAAGCCTGTTATCAAATGGCGACGTTGCCATCTTAGGATTGTTAGGAAGCATTAAGATTTGAGATTTAGTAAAGACTAAGCCTTTGTTTTCATTTTGGTTACTAATCTCTTTCTCTTCACACTTGTGTCTTTCAGGTACATGAATCTGCGCTCCAGGGGTGACAACAATCTACTTAAACCCCTGGACAATATTCACCAACTCGGAAGTTCAAGATCAAGGAGAGCAAGAGAGCAAGCTCAAGCCTTTGAAGAGATTGTTCAAGCTGGTTCAGTAGACTTTGCAACAATGGCTGAGCAAGAACATCCTGATGGACCTCCACCAGCTCACGGTGCGGTACGAAGGGGCAATGGAAACCCCAACCACGCAGCTAGACCCCCACGGATAATTGGTGCTGGAGATGCTCCTAATACGCATCACAATCGCTTTGGTATCACTCCTCCACCAGTACAGAACAACAACTTTGAGATAAAACCAGGATTTATCTCTATGGTTCAGAACAGTAAATTCCATGGGCTGGCTATGGAAGACCCCTTAGAGCATCTTGACAATTTTGAGCAAGTTTGTGGGATGATAAAGATCAATGGGATCTCGGAAGATGCTTTCAAGCTTTGGCTATTCCCATTTTCTCTTGGAGATAAGGCTAGGCATTGGGAGAAGACCCTTCCACAAGGCACCATTACCTCTTGGGCTGAATGTAAAAAGGCGTTCCTCTCAAAGTTCTTCTCGAGCACAAGAACAGAAAGGCTGCAAAGTGAGATCAGCAGATTCACTCAAAGGCAGAACGAGACATTCAATGAAGCTATGGAGAGATTCAAAGACTATACCATTCAGTGTCCTCACCACGGCTTCAGTGAAGAGACTCTCCTAAGCACAATATACCGTGGAGCCTTACCTAAGATCAGAATGTTGCTTGACACGGCTAGTAAGGGCAATTTTCTTGGTCAAGAGGTGGAAGAGGGTATGAAGTTAATCGAAAACTTGGCTTTGAGTGACGGCAACTACGCCGAAGATTATGACCGTGCACCACGAGGTTCTGAGCTAGAGTCTCACAAGAAAGAGCTCAAGTCGCTGCATGAGAAGATAGATAAGCTAGTGCTTGCAAATCAAAAGCACATGCACTTTGTGGGTGAAGCCGAAGAAGTCTTAGAGGAGTTAGACTTGTGTCAAGAAGAAGCTAACTAGATTGCTGGTCAGAACTACAACAAGCCTCAAGGTTATTCACAAGGTTACCAAGCCAACAACAATCTATCTTACAGGAGCACAAACGTTGAGAACCCTAAAGATCAGGTGTACCCCCCTCAACAAGCAAAGCCGTTTGTTCCTTCTAACAAAGGTTTTCAATAGAATAGTGGCTTTCAAGGGCAGAGGCAAGGGAACTTCCAGGGTCAGCAGCAACAGCAAGGCAACAAACGCTACACTCCTATGCTTCCTCCTGGCTTCGTTCCACAAAAACAACAGATGCAACCCCAACTTCAAGATCCGGTACAAGCGATGTTCCAGCAGTTGCTTCAAGGTCAAGCTTCAACTAATCAGAAGTTTGCCGAGATGAACAACCGCCTAGATTCCTCTCTTATTGACGTCTCAACACAGATAACAATCCTGAACAACAAGATCAAGCAGTTAGAGAAGGGCAAGGCTAGTACAAGCGGTCAGAACATCTTACCGGGCAAGTGTGAGCAGAATCCCAAAGAGTATGCAAACACTATAACACTAAGAAGTGGGAAAGAACTTCCACCGCGAGTTGCTCCTACGACCAATGAGGACATTATGATTCAAGAGGGGGAGGGTAAGCTTTCAGCTGATGAAGAAATCACCTTTGATAATGTGTGGATTGAGAGGCCACAGAAGGGCAAAGAATTGGCCATAGAGAAGAAAGTGGAGCAAGCTACTAAGGAGAAGGATGCTTATGTGCCTCCACTGTATGTACCGAAGCTTCCTTTTCCTGGCCGCTTCAAGAAACAGCTGATAGAGAAGCACAAACTCTTATTTGAGAAGCATCTAATGGACGTTGAGATCAAGTTGCCTCTTGTGGATTGTCTAGCTATGATGCCGAAGTGTGCTAAGTTCTTCAAAGACACCATTACAAAGAAGAACAAGGAGAGTAAAGAAGTTTTGGTGCTTAGTGAAGAGTGTAGTGCTATTATCCAGAGAGTAATAGTGCCTAAGAAGTTGGGAGATCCAGGATCCTTTACCATTCCTTGCGCTTTGGGTCCATTGAAGTTTGAGAGCTGTTTATGTGATTTGGGAGCAAGTATCAATCTCATGCCCCACTCTATAGCAAAGAAGCTAGGTTTCACACGGTTTAAAGAGTGTATGATCTCCCTTGTGTTAGCTGACAGAAGCGTAAGGCTTCCAGTGGGTATACTAGAAGATCTTCCAGTGAGAATAACCGATGTCAATGTACCAACCGAATTTGTTGTGCTTGAGATGGATGAAGAGCCTAAGGATCTGCTTATACTTGGAAGACCATTCCTTGCAACCGCCAGAGCAATAATTGATGTAAAGAATGGGAAGATAGCTCTGCACCTTGGCAAGGACATCAAGCTGGATTTTGATATCAATGAGGTCTTGAAGAAGCCAACCATTGAAGGACAAGCATTCTACATTGAGACGTTGGATGCTTTGGCTGATGAATTGCTTGAAGAGTTGGCATAAGAGGATCACTTGAAGCTGGCTCTGACTAAGGAGAGAGGAGAGTATGGTTTCTTGAACGAGAAGACCCAAGAGTATGTTAATCTCCTTGACTCTAGAAAAGTTGTGAAAGAAGATGAAGACGGGCGCCTAGAGATCGACCCCAAAATCGATGTACTCACTCGATCCTGAGGTCAGATCGACAAGGAAATCGAGGAGGTCACTCGATCCGGAAAAGCAATCGAGTCAAAGATCGAGAGGAGCCATCCGATCAGTTCACTAAATGACTCAGCAACTCGATCTCTTACTCGATCCACATCAAATCGGGTGAGTGAATCGAGTGATGGCGATCGATCCAGAGCAGAACGAGTCGAAGATCGACTGGATGATTCGATCTCGGAGGAGACAACAGTTCAGAAAGGCAGTCTTAAAGCTCATGTCGCGGGTTCTAAGGAGGCTACTGAGGATGGGAACGTCAACACAAGCCACGAGGAGGACTGGAGCGAGCTGCTAGCCCCAAAAATGGACCTAAAGGAGCTCCCAAAAGGGCTATGGTATGCTTTCTTAGGGCTTAATGAGACTTATCCCGTGATTGTGAATGAGAACTTGAGTGATGATGAGTTGCACTCGCTCCTTAATGAGCTGAGAAAGTATAGGAAGGCCATTGGGTACTTCTAAGTGACATCAAGGGCCTTTCACCAATGCTTTGCACTCATAGGATTCACTAAGATGATGAGAACTCTTTCTCTATTGAACATCAAAGACGCTTAAACCCAAATTTGAAAGAAGTAGTTAAGAAAGAGATTCAGAAATTGTTAGAGGCTGACGTGATATACCCCATCAGTGACAGCAAGTGGGTTTCTCCTGTCCACATGGTGCCTAAGAAGGGAGGGATCACGGTCATTAAGAATAAAAAAGATGAATTGATTCCTACAAGAACCATAACTGGTCACCGAATGTGTATAGACTATAGGAAGTTTAATTCAGCTACTAGAAAGGATCATTTCCTCTTCCTTTTATTGATCAAATGCTTAAAAGACTTGCTAATCATCCATATTATTGCTTTCTTGATGGTTATAGTGGTTTCTTTCAAATACCAATCCATCCAAACGATCAGGAGAAGACGACTTTTACATGCCCTTATGGCACCTTCGCATATCGAAGGATGCCATTTGGGTTGTGTAATGCACCAGTACCATTCCAGCGGTGCATGATGTCGATCTTCTCTGATTTTATAGAAGAGATGGTATAAGTGTTTATGGATGACTTCTCTGTATATGGTGCGTCTTTTTCTGCTTTTTTGTTGAATCTTTGCAATGTACTTAAGCTTGTGAGGTGACAAACTTGGTGCTGAACTGGGAGAAGTGTCACTTCATGGTGAAGGAAGAGATTGTACTCGGCTACAAGATATCAGAGAAAGGAATAGAGGTTGATAAAGCTAAGGTTGAGGTCATGATGAGTCTTCAGCCGCCGGTTAATATAAAGGGAGTGAGGAGCTTCTTAGGTCACGCGGGCTTCTACAGGAGATTCATAAAATATTTCTCCAAGATAGCAAGACCCCTCACACGGTTGTTATGCAAGGAAGCTGATTTTGTCTTTGATGAGGAATGTCTTTATGCTTTCAAGACCATCATGGAGGCTCTTGTGTCCGCGCCAATAGTACAAGCACCAGACTGGAGCCTACCATTTGAAATCATGTGTGACACGAGTGACTACGCCGTGGGAGCTGTTCTTGGTCAGAGGAAAGACAAGAGGTTGCATGTTATCTACTACGCCAGTCGTACCTTGGATGACACGCAAGTGAGATATGCTACAACCGAGAAGGAGCTGTTGGCCGTTGTGTTTGCTTTTGAGAAGTTCAGATCATACTTGGTGGGCTCTAAGGTTGTTGTCTACACAGATCACGCAGCTTTGAGGTACATCTACTCTAAGAAAGACACCAATCCAATACTCTTGAGATGGATTCTTTTGCTACAAGAGTTTGACATGGAGATAAAGGATAAGAAGGGGATAGAAAATAGAGTTGCAGATCACCTTTCAAGGATGAGAGTCAATGAAGCTTTGCCATTAGATGATTCATTTCCCGAGGAGCAACTCATGATGATCACCATGGCAGTATATGGAAGGCTTGAAGACAAGTTTGGAGAGGTCTTGAGTTTCAAAGAAGAAGACTTGCCTTGGTATGCTGACATAGTAAACTACTTAGCTTGTGGAGAAGAACCTTCTCATCTAGACCACTACCACAAGAAGAAATTCATGAGAGATGTCTCCCATTACTTTTAGGACGAGCTATACTTGTACAAAAGAGGAGTGGACAGCTTGTATAGAAGGTGTGTAACAAGGGAATAAGCTAAGGACATACTTCTACATTGTCACGGCTCTTCATATCGTGGTCATTTCGTTTCCTTCAAGACTGCTACAAAAGTGTTACAAGTCGGCTTTTGGTGGCCATCCCTGTTCAAAGACGCTCATGAATTTGTTAAAGCTTATGAAGCTTGTCAAAGAGCAGGGAACATCACCAAGAGAAATGAGAGTCCTCAGGTAGCAATCTTTGAAATTGATGTCTTTGACGCTTGGGGGATATATTTCATGGGACCGTTCCCATCTTCTCACGGCAACAAATTCATCTTGGTGGCGGTTGATTATGTGTCTAAGTGGGTTGAGGCTATATCTTCCTTAACTAATGATGCAAAGGTGGTGGTTAAACTCTTTAAGACCATCATCTTCCCACGGTTTGGAGTACCAAAGGTAGTGATCAGGGATGGGGGCAGCCACTTCATCAACAAGGTGTCTGAAGGTCTTTTGAAGATGTATGGCGTGAAGCACAAGGTAGCTACACCTTATCACCCACAAACCAGTGGGCAAGTAGAAGTCTCTAACAGACATATCAAGGCTATCTTAGAGAGGACAATGGGAACAACTCGGAAGGATTGGGCGGTTAAACTAGATGATTCTCTATGGGCTTACCGGACCGCTTTCAAAACCCCCATTGGTACTACTCCTTTCACTCTTCTATACGGCAAGTCATGTCATCTTCCGGTTGAGTTGGAGCATAGAGCACTGTGGGACGTGAAGCAGATGAACTTCAACCTCAAGACAGCACATGAGAAGCGTTTGATTCAGCTATATTAGCTTGATGAGCTACGGTTAGAAGCCTACAAAAGTGCTAAGATCTACAAGGAGAGGACCAAGGCGGTTCATGACAAGAAGCTGGTTCATTAGGAGTTAAGAGAAGGCAGTCTGGTGCAACTCTACGACTCTAGGTTGAAGCTGTTCCCTGGAAAGCTCAAGTCTAGATGGTGTGGACCGTATGAGATCAAGGAAGTTTTGCCCTATGGATCGGTTACATTGGTTGGCAAGAGCGGGAATGCTTTCACGGTCAATGGGCACAGAGTCAAGCCCTACTTAGCGAGTGATTGCAGCAAGGAGAGCACCACAATGCTTCTCCAAGACCCACCTCAGGCCTAAACCAAGTAAAGTCTAGCTGAAGACTTTAAAGAAAGCGCACTTGGGAGGCATTCTCATGTCTATCTTGTAAATATTTTTGCTTTCTTTCTATTTCAGGTTTATGCTTTTTATGTTTAAGTGTGTAAGTGAAAGGATGAGGGAGTGTAGACCATGTTCTTGGAGTCAAAAGAGGCGAGAAGGGCTAAGTATAAGCTAGAGATCGAGTGCTAGATCGACTTATCCTAGCTCGATCTTTACTAGATCGAGCTAGTGAATCAAGAGGAGTCAGTCGATCTAGATAAGATCGAGTAAACAATCGAGTGAGTCAGTCGATCATGAGAGGATAAACCACCCATACGTTTGGCTTGAAATGCAAACGAGGTGTGGATCGACTGACTTCACTCGATTCTCGAGGTTAGATCGATGAGTCTACTCGATCTGCCACTCGGTCTAAGCTCAAACGACCCCTAAATCGATCATATAGCTTGATCCAAGGAGCACAGCCTGAGTGACCAAAAATCATGGAACTAGAGGGTACAATCGATCTAAGACTCGATGCAATCTGAATCGAGTCCCTGATAGATCAAACCTCTTGATCCTAGACAACATGGGCATGAGATCGAGTCCTAGATCGACCAAATGGACTCGATCTCGTGCCAAGGTAACAAAATTTTTTCCCTCTTATCTTCTTTCACTCCTGTTTTTAAATTTGAATTGTGGTCAAAGCAAGCATCTTTGACCATGAAAGATGTGCCTTAACCACACTTTTGTCAGAAACCACTTGTTTTGCCCATAGTTTTCTTGGCTTTTATATTTACATGCATTCAACCTCTCTCTCTTTCATCCTTTGCGAGTTGTTTTCTAAAACGAGAGAGTGTGAGCTTTGTCTTAAAAGACCAAGAACTTCTTGCTTTCATCTTTTGCAAAGGTATTTTCGACTTAGTGATTTAATTGGTAAATGTTTTTGAAAATATCCTTTTGCTTGCTTAGGATGATTGTTAGTTGTTAGAGAATTAGGATAACTTTTAGGAATAGCTAAGTATTAAGAAAATTGCTAGATTTTATCCTATCTCTAGATTCTTTCCTCTAGTATTTAGCTATAATTTTTATAAATTCCTCAAAATCTAGGGTAATTGTTAAAAAGTTTTTCCTTCTACATTGTCTTTCTCTCAATATTCGCCGCCTCTACTCATTCTCTTGCTTGAGATTCGTGTTTCAGGTACCATGGCCCCAAAGAGAACGAGAGAAGAGACAGCACACGAAGGAGAAGCTCAAGAAGTGGTTCAAGAGAGGGTCACATGGACAAAAGAGGAGACGCAAGCCAAGAAACGGCTGGAAAGGCTCCGGTTAGATCCCACAAAGTTCGCGAGTAGGGATCTTTTTGCTAAGATGGGGATCTTGGGAGACTTCGATCAGCTTCTCAAGAACATTGGGCTCTGGTGCTTATCAAGAATGGATTGGCCAACATATCCCGATGCAACCATTGATTTCCATGCCACTTTGGAGTTCACCTACGAGAATCCAATTCTTCCCACTCCTTCTCAAGGTCATATCTCTTTCAAGATAAGGAGGCAAGCCTACCATCTCTATGTTCCTGAGTTATGCCAAGCCTACGGTTTGAAAGCTGATGCCAAGCAAGTTGAGTTCCCTTCTTTCACTCAAGCCAACGACTTGTGGGATCTGATCAGCAAAGATGTTTACAAGCCTAACACGGCAAAGATCAAGAGGGTCAGGATTCCAGTGCTGAGATACACACTCAAGCTCATCGCCAACACCTTCAGTGGATGATCCGTGGCTCCCACAGTCACCAAGAACGAGCATTGCTTCCTGTTCCAAGGCGTTAAGCACCTCCTTTGCAATCCTAAGGACAACGACGAGCCGATGGAAGACGAGCTTGGTGATGATGTGAATTACGGTTGCATCTTGGCTGCCTCTTTGGTGAAATACAAGGCATGGGCAATGCGATGCAAGGCGAGTTCAACTTTGATAGGGGGCTTCCTCATGCCAATGTTCATTAAAGCCGGAGTGCCCCTTGCTGATTTTGTGCCTTGCGCGGATAGGGCATACATGGATGAGATTTATATGAGAAACACAGATAGCTTGGGATGCATGCCAGCCGAGGGTTTCTATGCTTACTTATTCATCGATTGTGAGAATGAGAAGAGGGTGTGCATCTTGCCAACCAAAGAGGAAACCGAGCTGCTAGGAGTTGGCAACATCGAGTTCCTGCTAAGTGTTGAGGAGTGCTTTGCACCTCTAGGAGGCACGGTCACGCCCACCCAAGCTACTCACCCACGGTCAGAGTCCCTTACCTCAGATGCTGAGATGCCCGTGAGCTTCGTCCTTCCAAAGCTTGACTTTGAGCCGAGGACAAAGGCGGAGAAGTTCCTTGCTTCTGTTGTGGAGATGCAAAGGAAGTTGAACAAGTGGCAGAGCAAGATGATCAAGAAGCTTGCTCATATCAAGAAGCTTAAAGGCAACTCCCATGATTCACCTTCAATCGAAGAGGTTCAGCAACCCGAGAAGAGAAGGAGATCGACTGGTGGGATCATTTTACGTGAGCCACAAGACAACGTCCAAGATGCTTGCCACTCGGTTCATGAGCAATCTAGCAAGGATAAAAGCAAGGCAGTAGCTCACAAAACTCCCAAGAAGAGCAAGAAGTCTGGAGCAACCTCAAGCTCCAGCCTTACTCAGCTCTGAGGTACCAACAACCAATCCTTGTAAATACCATACATCTTTTTGGATTTTTGCTTTGTGTTTTGACTCCTTTGAATTTGTTTGCCACCGAGACGGTGTCATTCAAGTTTGGGGGAATGTGTGGTTCTCATTTTCTGTTATCATCCTTTGAGTCTTACATTGCATCATAAGGCATAGAAAACACCAAAAAAATGATAAAATTTTTAAAATTTTTCAAAAAAATTCATGTAGTTGCATTCAAATTGTTAAACATTTTAGGATTGAGTCTAGAATTTTTGAGCATTTAGGTTGTTTACATTTTCACAAGGGGCAAAAGTTTTTCTTGCAAAGTGTTTTAAGCGCATGAATTGTTTCAAGGCCCTAGTTAGTAGTTCTTTGATGCATTGTACACTCTTTGAAAGTAAGCTCTAACCATACGTGGATCATTTGTTTTGATTTTCGTGGCTTAAGTTGAACATTCATGAATTGAATCCTTTCCTAATAAGTGAGAACCTTAATTTGAATCTTTTTAATTATCATACTTATGCATTTGAAAAAGGATACATGGATCACTTATACATACTTAGGCTTTCTTCTTCCTTTCACCACTCTCTTGTAAGCCTAAATAGACTTGCCCACCTTTACCTTACCCTCCTTTCAAGCCAATGTTCTTGTGTGATGAATCTTTTTGAGGCCTCTTTTCGGTTGAACTTAGCATAAAGTGTTAGGTTTAGGCGACATGATTAGGCTTTCATATTGATGCTAGCTTTGCATTTAGAAGCTAGTTTTAGGCTTAGGATAGGGCGGGTATTCATGGGGATTGCTTTGTTTTATTTCGGTTTAAAGAGTTTGAAGTTTGGAAGCTGAATAAAAGGGTTTTAATGGTTTTAAGTGGAAGGCTTATTGTTTTAAAAATGAAAGCTCTAGTTTAAATAAGAAGGTAGCTCTCAAAAGAAAAGAAAAAGAAAAGAAAAAGAGCCATAAGGCCAAATGTTTAAAAAGAAAAGAAAAGAAAAAAAATGAGTAGAGAGCTATCAAGGTAAAAAGAAAAAGGCTAAATATGTTTTCAGCCTAACCACTAGCCAAAAGGGTTTTAAAATGATGTTTTTATTTGGGTTTTTGCTTAGAGAATTGCCTTGATGATAAGGGTAGTCCTTAGGAGGGTGAGTGAGCTTAAAAATAAAAGAAAATGAGAGAGGGTTCTAGGATCATTGTGAGTGTATATGGGTAGATGAGAGTCTAGTCATGTATGTATCAATTGTTTTTACCTTTAGCATTATGCATAAGTTCGACCATTCTTTGAGATAACTCATTTTTTGAATCACCCTTATAAGTTAGATCATCTTTACCTCGCAACCCTTGTCTCTTACCCAAGTGTATTCAGTTTTAAAGTGTATAAGTGTGATTCACGGTTTTGAGCTTAATGAATGTTAAAGGTTAGGATTCTTGGATTGTTTGGGATATGAGAGTCATGATTTGAAATTAAATATGTGATGAGTATGGCTAAGTTCTTTGGAGTATGTGTGTGTGCATTGCATCTTAGGATTAAGAACTAGGACCATTGAATTGATTCATTTGAAAAACACTTTTGCAAGAAGCTTGAACCCCCGTTTTAAAACCTCGAAACCTTTCTTGAATTCTTTTTGCTTGAGGGCAAGCAAAAGGCAAGTTTGGGGGAGTTGATATTACCATATATTTTGCATATTTTGCATGCATTTAGGATAGTTTTTCATGCATTCATCTTGCATTATAGGCTAGTTTGTTCTATTTGTTGCATTTTAGGTCCTAGGTCTCTTTGCATTCGCATTTTGCATATTTTTTTGCATTTTTGCATCATTATCAGGTTGTTTGGAGCGCTCTGGAGTTAGTGAGGTTATGTGGACGTGAGGAGGATCGAAACCGAGCTTGTGGACACTTGGAGAGCTCAACCATGCATGCAAAGGACCCGAGATCGAGTAGCAGATCGAGCAAGGCAGGTCGATCTAGATGAGATCGACCAGAAGATCGAGTGACCCAAGTCGATTCAAGAGGAAGGATCAAGACCAAGATCGAGAGAGGAGATCGATCTGGAGTACGGACGTGAATGACGCCATGCAGAACGAGAGCCAGATCAAGACCACGACTCGATCATCCAAGGATCGAGAAGAAGATCGTGGAAGGTGCTCGATCCATCTAACCAGATCGACTGGAAGATTGAGAAAAGGGAGGCGATCCAACAAGAAGATCGAGTGAGCTGCTCGATCCAGAGATCGATTTCTGAGGAGCCTTATCCATCCAGCTGGTTTTGGCATCTAGCGAGGGGACCATTGAGGGATGTTTGGCCATTTTTGGAAAATGCGGCCATCACTTTCTATTATGCACACTTTGTCTTAGCTTTTTTCTGTTCTTCATCTTAGGCGAATCCGCCATTGCAAAACCTTAAACTTTTTCTACTTTTTGAACTTGAATCATTTAATATTAAGCAGTTTTACTTTAATCACTCTTTAATCATGCTTAGTTTATCTTTCATTGCTTTTCAATCGGTTTCTATCATTAGTAGCGAGTAGTTCTTTTTGGGATTTGGGGTTGAGGTGATTCAAAGGGTTTAAGAGGTTTAAGTTTTGTGATTTTCTTGTTCTTCATTCCTTCTCTTCTAGGATCTTGGGGTCTTAAGGCTTAGAGAGTCTTGGAAAAGATCTCTATGATTCCAAGGCTATCTTACCCTGACCGGATTCAGATGTCCCAGAAAACCAAGTCCTAGAAACTAATCGACCCTCTCCCAAACGCTATGGATGTAGAGGAGGTTAGTTAGGCCATAGATTGAAATCTGTTTTTCTTGCTCTTTGATCTCTTTTTCCACCAAACGCCATGGGTTTGGAGAAGAGATTGAGAAAGTGAATCATACCACACACCATGGATGATTCTTATTTTGTTTTCAAGGCTTAGAGAAAGCTCATAAATGAGTAGATCTATTTGTTTTCAAACCAAAGCTTAAACCTTTGAACACTCTTGAATATGACCCTCGACTCTAAACCCTCTTTCAGCATTTTAAAACCTCTGTTCATCATTCTGTTATCTTAAAGCTTGCATCTTTGTTCATTTGAAGTTATCGCTTTTAAGTTGTTAGATCGATCTGTTTTACTCGATTTAGTACTCGATTTTTAGTTCTTAGTAGATTTGCTCTTTTGTTTCTCTATTTTCTTTCAGTGTTAGTTAACCCTCTTCCAGGTATTTTAAAATAGTTTTGCATCTCATTTAATCGTTGCATTTAGTTTTCTTCGATTTTACCAATCATTTTCCCGATTTGCTTAGATTTGCTTCATCCTTGCATTCTTAGTGTTCTTCCTGCATCCTAGGTTGGATTGATACCTCTTGGACACTATACTAGATCCATAGGTTGCTTGAGTTTTGATAATACAACCTCCTGATAAAAAATGCTTGTTATCACTAGGCCACCACAAACCAGCTTGAAGCACCTTTTGTGCTGTCTTGAAAGTGGCAAAGTGACCACCGTAAACTGAACCATGGCAATGGTGAAGGACTCCCTTGACTTCCTCTTCTGCTAAGCATCTTCTGAACAGCCCATCAGTTCCCTTCTTGTAGAGATAAGGTTCATCCCAATCGTAGTGAGACACATCCTTAAAGAACTTCTTCTTTTGTAAGCATCAAGTCTGGTTGGGACATCTCCACATGCCAAGTAGTTAGCGAAATCAGCATACCAAGGCAGCTTCTCTTCTTCCAAGCTCATTATCTCAACTGTTTTCATTCCCAATGCATGCAGTTGCTCTTCTGGTAGATTGTCTCTGATGGGGACAAAGTCATCAGTCCTTAGCCTTGAGAGGTGATCAGCTACACCATTCTCAATGCCCCTCGTGTCTACAATCTCCATGTCAAGCTCTTGTAAGAGGAGTATCCATCTGAGGAGTCTTGGCTTGGTATCCTTCTTGGTATAGATGTGCCTTAATGCAGCATGATCAATGTATACTATCACCTTGGACCCAACCGTGTAGCTCCTGAACTTTTCTAATGCAAAGACAACTGCTAGGAGTTCCTTTTCACTTGTAGCATATCTGGTTTGTGCTTCATCCATTGTCCTGCTAGCATAGTAGATGACATGTAGTTTCTTGTCCACTCTGTCTCCCAATACAGCTCCCACAGCATAATCACTAGTATCACACATGATTTCAAAGAAGAGATCCCAGTTGGGAGCTTGCACTATGGGCGCACTCATTAAGGCTTTCATGACAGTGAGGAAAGCTTGTAAGCAGTCTTCATTAAACGTAAAATATGTCTCCTTGCATAGAAGCCTTGTCAATGGTCTTGCTATCTTTGAGAAATCCTTGATGAACCTTCTATAGAATCCAACTTGTTCCAAGAAGCTTCTGATTCCCTTGACTGAATTTAGAGGCTCTAAGTGCAGCATCACATCTATCTTAGCCTTGTCCACTTCTTTCCCCTTATCTAAAATCTTGTGACCCAATACTATGTCTTCTTGCACCATGAAGTGGCATTTCTCCCAATTCAGAACTAGCTTAGTGTCTTCACATCTCTGTAAAACCTGAGAAAGATTGGACAAGCCGACACCAAAGGAAGATCCATAGACACTAAAGTCATCCATGAATACTTCCACCATCTCTTCAAGCAAATCAGAGAATATGGAGGCCATACACCTCTGAAATGGTATTGGGGCATTGCACAGTCCAAATGGCATTCTTCTATAGGCAAAAGTGCCATAAGGACATGTGAATGTGGTTTTTGCCTGATCATTAGGGTGAATGTGAATCTGGAAAAAACCACTGTAGCTATCCAAGAAGCAATAATACTTATGATTAGCTAATCTTTCTAGCATTTGGTCTATGAATGACAAGGGAAAATGATCTTTCCTAGATTCAGAATTTAGTTTTCTATAGTCTATGCACATCCTATGACCAATTATAGTCTAGTGGGGATTAGCTCATCATTTTCGTTTTTTACCACTGTGATTCCTCCTTTCATAGATAGGGTAAATCAAAATAGCTTCAAGCAATTTTAAGATTTCCTTTTTAACAACTTCTTTCAGATTAGGATTCAATCTCCTTTGAGGTTCTACATAAGTTTTTGTCTCATCCTCTAGATGGATCCTATGAGTGGAGAGGTTATGAGAGATGTCTTGGATATCATTTAGTGAATATCCAATGGCTCTCCTAAACTTCTTTAGCACATTGACAAGAGCAAGGATCTCATCATCACTGAGGTTATCATTGACATATACAGGATAACTAGAGTTATAGCCTAAGAAGACATACCTTAGCCCTTTAAGAAGAGGTTTGAGCTCCACCTTGGGTGCTTTGAGCTCACTCCAGTCCTCATCTATGATGCTCTGCTCCTTGGCGTTAATTTCATGGATGGAAAGCACCCTTGTCCTCTTGTATCCTAGATCCTCAAATGGTTCCTCTTCCTCTAAGATCTTGTGAGAATCAAGCCTTAGCATGAAGCCTAAGCTTTCCTTATCCAGATAACCATCTTTCCCATGCTCCTTTGTCAAAGCCAGTTGGAGTTTGTCATCACAGCACAACTTTTCTTGAGCCTCAGCATGTAGTTCATATCTAA
Source organism: Thlaspi arvense (assembly GCA_911865555.2). Taxonomy (NCBI): domain Eukaryota; kingdom Viridiplantae; phylum Streptophyta; class Magnoliopsida; order Brassicales; family Brassicaceae; genus Thlaspi; species Thlaspi arvense. The sequence goes on from OU466861.1 coordinate 15,346,486, forward strand.
GGTTTCAATCTTGAACACTTGACCTATTATAGTGGGTTGTTGCATAATCTGCTTGATGTCAAATTTCAAAGACATGTCTCTACCTAATTGCTACTCAATCTTCCCTTTCTTGACATCAATGATAGATCATGTTGTGGCCAAGAAGGGTCTCCTAAGTATGAGAGGGTCTTTGGACTCCTCATCAATCTCTAGGACTACAAAGTCAGTTGGGATCTCCACATTCCCAATTCTGATTGGCAAATCCTCAAGCAGTCCCTTAGGGAGTCTTACTGATCTATCAACCAATAGCAAAAGAGATCCTGCAGTCTTTAAACTCAGTGAAACCAAGGTGCCTAGCTATAGAGTACCGCATCAAGCTTACACTTGCTCCCAAGTTACACAAACACTTCTCAAAGGTAAGAGGACCTATAAAGCATAATATAGTAAAGCTTCCTGGATCACTCAGCTTGTTGAGAGTCACTTTTTGTTGCTGGATGATAGCGCTGCATTCATGAGTTAATACCACCATTCCATGCAGATCTTTTGTTCTCTCAACCACATCATCTTTCAAGAATTTCTGGTTATGAGAGACTAACACAAAAGCATCAAGTAGAGGCATAGTGAGCTGTATTTTCATCATCTGCTCATCAAAGAGACTTTTGTATTTGGAAAGCAGCTCCTTCTTGAATCTTCCAGGAAATGGTAGTGGAGGTTTGTAAGGAGGAGGAATGTATCTTGGTTCTCATTTTGCTTAGGCGCCTCCTTTTGCTTCTCATTGGCTACTTCTTTGCCCTTATTCTCCTTTGGGGTTTCATCAGCCTTGACTGCTTCATCATCTTCTATTACAACCTCCCCTTCTTGTTCTTCAATGTCTTCACTGGGGATAGTAGGAGCCATTCTAGGACGAAGCTGTTTCCCACTCCTTAAGGTTATAACTTTGATGTATTCCTTAGAGGAGTAAGATGGAGATGGTGCATGTTTTAGTTTAAGTTGCTCAAGTTGGCGTTCAAAGGAGAGCTTATGGGATTGGAGTTCAGAATGAACTTGAGACTGAAATTGAGATTGAAGTTCAGTTTGAATCTCAGTCTTTAGGGACGCAGCATGTGTAGTGATGTCCTGCTTAAGATCTTGGAAACGAGTTTGTTGAGACTACATAAGCTGCTGCAGTATTTGCTTGATGTCAATGGTTGGAAGTAAAGGATCAGTTTTGTTCTTCTCCTGATTTGTCTCTCCCCTTTAAGTAACCAAGGTCCAGCCATTGTGCTGGTATGGCATCTTCAACATATCTTGAAGACTCACCCCACTAGCCATCATGATAGCTGTCACAATCCCTCCAATGTTCAGCTGAGGGTTCTTCTCTCTCTTGTCTTTGTTGACAATCCAGCTTCTATAATTGAAAAGATGCTCAAATAAAAGAGTGACATAGCAAGGAAGCTCCTTTGCCCTCTGGATCTGGTGCCCATCTGCTCTATTGCAACAGCTGCTGCATGCCATGGAAGATGATGTCCATCTCTGCTGTATTGCAACAGCTGCTGCATGCCAACAAATCCTAGTTGTTTCCTTCCTTGCAAACATAGTGTTGGCAAGGGCTTTGTGAGCATACCTCAGAGCTGGGAGCCTTAGATCCTTGTTCTTTGTTACCCCATGAGTGAACTCATCAATGCCAATCACTTCCAAAGCTGAGAAAGCTGTTTCATCCTTATCAATCTGAGTCTTCTTGTCAGCATAGAAATCCATCCCAAGGGCAGCTGAAAGTTCTCTGAAAGTGGCTGTAAACTTCTACTTTCCAAGCCGGAAGGCAATCCACCCATCACCATTATCTAGTTCACTTTCTTCATAGCCCACCACTTGAAAGGTGGAGAGGAACCGCATGGTGAGGTGCTGATAGGAGGGAAGGGCTAACTCCATGAATTTTCTAAGCCCCATAGCTTCAAAGATAGTCTTCCAATCTTCATAGATGCCAAGTGCTTTCATAGTGTGTACACAAGGATACCTTGTGGCCTTGAAAATGCACAGGTTGAAGAGTTCAGCAAGCTCTCTTGGACCTGGTTGTTTGTTGGGGGCTTCTTCTACAACTTTCCCCCTCCCTTTGGCCTTGGATTTGCCAGCTTTGCTCTCTACTATCTTCTTGCCAGAAGCCTTTGAAGACTGACCTTCAGCAACCTTCTTGCCTTTGTCTTTTGCTGGTATGGTTGTAGGCGCCTTCTTCCTTGTGCCTTGGGTCTTGTTTCTAGCTGGTTCATTAGTTCTCCCTATAGTACCTACAAGAACATGTCTTGAAAATCTAATAAGTATAAGATCTATGGGATGAAGAACAATGCTTTGATTCTCTATTTTTTTTTTCAAATCTACAAGAGGTATAACTAGTTGTTTAAACATGTAAACCTCTAAAAGAACCAAGAGAATTCAAGAGCAAGAGATTATAAACATCCTAGGATCTAAGCAAATTTTTAACAATTTATGAACATGAACCTAGCATGGTGGTTCTAAATAAGATGAGAAATGATAATGCATAAGGGAGAAAAAGTAAAGCAAGCTAGTCGATTATTAAATAGTAATCAGTTCTAACACTCTAACTTGCTTAAACAATTAAATCCACTGTGCAAAATCAAAACAAGGACAGAAACTAAACAAAACTAGTTCATATGGCATAAGTTTTAAAAGATCTAACAAGTTCAAACCACAAGAACAAGAGATGAATAATTTATGAAAGCAAACTTTTTTGGACTCCTAGAGCACTTTGCAAAGACAAATAAAGAGAGAAATTACGTGGCTTATGAGAGAAATGAGAAGTGTGAAGAGAGAGGAGAAACTAGTTTGGTATTTATAGAACTAAGGAGGGGACAAGGAATCTAATGGAGTGGGGGGCAAAAGACAAAGTGCTCAGGAGTGGGTCAGAATGGCATGAGAGGAGGCAAAAATTTCAAATTCAAACTTTCTTGGCTCCAAACCAAGAGAGGGATATTTTTTGAAATTAGAAGACTTATCTCGCGGGCAACATCGAGTATGACTGCTCGATGTTGGTGGTCGATGTTGAGCACATCGAGCATGGGTGCTCGATGTTGAAGCTCGATGCTTGCTCCAAAATTCTCTGCTCATTTACATCGCACGATGTGCCTATTCAATGTTGAGAACATCGAGCATGGTTGCTCGATGTTGCTGCTGGATGCTGTTGCTCAATGCAGTTGACTCAATGATATATAATAGTTTTTACTGGTTTTTGACCATGATATAAGTCTTGTTTATAGAGTCTTTTTGGTATTTTTTATTCCTTTAGAGTCTTTGCAGGTCTAGGTACGTTTGGAGCATAACTGTGAGTTTTGGAGTCTTTTGGAGCTATGTTGAAACTGAGGTTGAAAAGACCAAGTCGGAGAACATTATGAAGCAGGGTGTCAATCGACACCAGCCACTTGGTGTCGATCGACACTGATCGTGGTCGCGAGAAGGAGTTTAAAAACTCATATGAAGAATTTGCAACTTGGCCCAGAAGTTTCCTATTATTTGCAATATTGCCCCAGTTCGTGTTTAGAGTTGTATTTAGGTTTTTTAAGCTGTTGTTAGGCTATTATCTTGTTTTTATTGAGACCTGAGAGAGAGATTTGATTGAGAGCTTTTGGGGAGGCAAATCCATACTCTGTAGAGAAGAATTTCGAACCCCCTTCATCTTTTACTCTATCTTTTAACGCAATATTATTCAGTCATGATTTGTGTTTCATTTGCTACGTCTGAGTAACCTGCTAGGTAGGTTTTGGGTTATTCAAAAATTGATAATGAATTGTTAGAACTGTAAAACTGGAAGGATAAATCATTTGGTTCTTCATATAGATTGCTTTAACACTGGTTTTAAGATTGATCACCTAAAAATCAGATCTTAGGTTGTTTAATAGATGTGGAAACATTGTTAATCACCTGAACTATCTTAGATGAGCAAAATAACTGATTGCAAAGGAATTTGGATTAGTGATTTTGTGAACATATCGTACCTGAACTATAATGCTTGTTTAGGTTGTTAGAATTTGCAAAGGAATTTGGAATTCTAGAATCTGATCATAGATAATCTCTGCGACGGAAGTCGATTGGTTTTACATTAGTGTTTTCGAGTTCTAGAACGGTTTGAATAAATAATCCTTTCAGTCAGTAGTTCGCGATTTATGTCAACCCGGGAATTTCACATTGCCTAGCGCCTTGTCTCACTTGATTTTAAGAACTCATAATCCACCCCTGATCTCGTTACTTTCATTTGTTATTTAACTTTATTTTTTATTGACTGCTTAGCATCATTTGAATCTAAAATCTGTTTAGTGATAGTCTTAAGTCCTTGTGGATTCGATCCATAAGTACTATCGTGTTCTCTTAATTTGAGAGAGTAGCTCTAAGGGTTAATTTGAGCATATCAAATTTTGGCGCCGTTGCCGGGGACTTAGATATTACTTTCAGATTTTTAGTTTTAGAATATTGACTAAGATTTTATTTTCTGCTTACTAACTTTCGCTACTTCTCTGCTGTCTATTTCAGGTGCATGCATAATCGCAGTACCAGGAGCAACAAAGACAAAGAGCTTGTGACTTTAAGCATCGACGAACTCGCCAAGCTAGAGAGAACCATCAGAAAATCCAGAAAGCAGACTAAGATGGTTGGACCACTTGTTTTGAGGACAGATGCTGAGGGTCATTTAGTTGACAGAGAAGGGAACAGAAGAAATGAGGATGGGCAGAGGATATATGAGGAGGGTGTTGTAATTGAGGAACAGGATGTGCAACCAGTTGCACAGAATAAGCAACAAAAAGCTGTTGGGAATGCTTCTGGGCGTTTTCCACAGAGGACCCTGGGAGATTACAACAGACCTGATCAGTTCTACGAAAATAGAGCTGCAATCCGTACCCCTGCCTTTCAGAGGAACGACTTTGAGCTGAAACCTACCTACTACCAGCTTGTGGGTCAGCATCCTTTCCATGGGCTTCCATATGCGCACCCTATGGACAATATAGAGAGGTCTGAGGACCTGGCTACAATTGTTAAAGCCAATGGAGTCAGCAATGATTTCCTATTTTGCAAACTTTTCCCTCACTCTTTGGGAGGAGATGCAGCACATTGGTTGAAACAGCTGAAGCCTGGCTCTTTGACCACATAGGAAGACACCAAATCTGCTTTTCTCAACAACTTTTATGATGATGCAAGGTCAGAGGAGTTGGGGACGAAAATTACAATATTCTCCCAAGCTCCTACTGAAGCATTCAAGGCAGCATGGGTGAGGTTCAAGCTGTATCAAAGAGACTGTCCACACCATGGTTTCAATGAAGTACAACTGTTGGGTATTTTCTTTCGAGATGTTGATTGGAAGTACCAAATGGCTTTAGATGCAGCAAGCAATGGGAACTTCAACACTAGAGTCCCAGCTGACGCCGTCACACTGATATAGAACCTGGCTTCCAGCAACAGCACAAAGAATACTAATTTTGAGAGACAGAAAAACGCTGGAAATGCAGGGAGCAATCTGTTTGATGCTGAGATGAAGGCTAAGCTGGATTCTGTTCATAACCTATTGGTGGGTAAGAAGTCTGTTCAGTTTGCTGCTGAGGATGAGACATTTGAGCCAACTGAGGAGTTTGAAGAAGAAGATGTCAACTACATCAATGGAGCTGGTTTTCAGGGCCAAAGGTACAACAATCAGCAAGGAAACAAAGGATTCAGTGGGAACATGCAGAGAAGCAACTTCACAGTGAACCAGAGTTCTTCTGGATACACCCCCAAGCCTCAGTTTCAGAAGACTGAATACCAGAAGCCTTACCAGAACAACAACTTCAGCAGGAATTATGGTTTCTCATCTTATCAGCCTACACCAGCGCCATCAACTTCAAGTAAGATGGAAGCCATGCTTGAGCAGTTGCTAGAGGGTCATCAGAAGATCACGGTTGACTTAATGGCAAGATTGACGCCCTCTATCATGATCTAAATGGGAAAATCAAAGCTCTGAACAATCATGTGCAGAATTTGGATACTCAAGTGGCTCAAATTGCTAGACCATTTGAAAAGGCAAGAAGGATTTCTTCCAGGAAGAACATATACTAACCCAAGACACTCTGTCAATGCCATCACGCTGAGGAGTGCAAAAAATCTACAACCAGTGCAGAAAAAGGCCTAAGTGCAGAGGATTTAGAGCAACTGCAGGAGTTTGAAGATGAGGATTTCACCAATTTTGAAGGGTGTAGATCGACACCAGAGGAATTTCCAGGTTCTTCGACTCGAGGCGAAGAGATATCGAGCGAGATCGACAACCAACTCGATGGACACTCGACATCACCTACAAAGGCTAGTGTTGATCGACACCCACCCCCTGGTGTCGATCGTCACCCACCACAGAAGCAAGCTGTCTCCAAGGTTCTACAAGCAGGTTTCTGGTGGCCTACGATGTTCAAAGATGTTCAGACATTCATATCTCAATGTGATGTCTGCCAAAAGAGCGGAAAGATAAGTAAGAGACATGAAATGCCGCAAAACTTCATACTTGATGTTCAAGTTTTTGACTGCTAGGGCATCGATTTCATGGGACCCTTTCCTTCATCTTATGGGAACAAGTACATCCTGGTTGCAGTGGATTATGTCCCCAAGTGGGTGGAAGCAATTGCCAGTCCACACAATGACTCTGCAGTGGTTCTGAAGCTGTTCAAGACCATCATTTTTCCCAGATTTGGAGTACCACGGATTGTGATCAGTCATGGTGGAAATCACTTTATTAATAGAGTGTTTGAGAAGCTGCTGCAGAAATATGGAGTTCATCACAAGGTTGCTACACCTTACCACCTTCAGACAAGTGGTCAGGTTGAAGTTTTCAACAGGCAGATCAAAGAAATCCTGGAGAAGACAGTTGGAAAGACAAGAAAGGATTGGTCAGCCAAGCTAGACGATGCACTTTGGGCTTATAGAACAGCATTCAAGACACCACTTGGCACCACCCCATTCCATTTGATTTATGGGAAAGCACGTCACCTTCTAGTGGAGCTTGAACACAAAGCAAATGTGGCTGTCAAGAAGATGAATTTTGACTGGAAATCTGCAGCAGAAAGACGCCAGATGCAGCTGAATGAGCTGGATGATATCAGACATCACGCCTATGAGAACTCAAAGCTGCACAAGGAGAGGACTAAGGCCTACCATGACAAGAGAATCCTTGCCAGACACTTTGAACCAAATGACCAGGTACTTTTGTACAACTCACATTTACAATTATTTTCTGGAAAATTGCGTTCTCGTTGGTCAGGGCCTTTCACCATCAAGGAAGTCAGACCATATGGTGCAATTGTTCTATGAACTCCAGAAGGCAGGGAGTTTGTTGTCAATGGGCAAAGGATGAAGAATTACTGGGCGAAAGCCGAGATTTCCGAAGGACAGATTGTGCCTTTGGCAGATGCACCCACAGCCTGATCCTAAGGACAGTCAAGCTAATGACGTTAAACGAGCGCTTAGTGGGAAGCAACCCAATGGTAAGTGTACATACTTAATTTTATTTTTGACATTTGCTAACTGATTTTTGTGTTTCAGCCATGAAAAAAAAAAAAAAAACCCGAGGCGAAGGGATATCGACCGAAGTCGACACCGAGCTCGACATAGGCTGGTGTCGATCGACACCATATACCCGGTGTTGATCGACACCCACATTAATCAGGTAAGTCGACTTTAAAACCCCGAACTTGTCTTCATCCTCTCTTTCTCTCAAAACTAAAAACAACAAAATCTTCCATAAATCACAACTTTCTTATTTCTTGACGGATTTGCGTGATTCAAAAGCCTATCTTGGGCGGAATTTCGTGCTGATTCTTAATATATAACTCATTCATCAGATCTGCAAGGCATGACACTCGAAATCTCAAATTTTGAGTTCGGCCCCAAGGTTTGAAAGCTCCTATTTGGCCTGTTTTAGTTGAATCATGCTTCTCTAGGTTGTTCAGGTGGAATTCGACCTTGCCCCTTAGTTTTTACAGCTTGGTTTGCAAAATTTTGAAATTTTCGGATTGATGATTTATTTTGCAAAAATAGGTTCGAATTTGAGGTTTTAAACTGGAGTTGTTTGTGATAGTGGTCACTAAGTTGCTGGTTAGGTTAGACAATGATGATATTGGCCAGAATTTGAATTTTCGGATTTTCGATTTTTGGCCTGATTTCGGAAATTTTGTGTTCTTGGTTTTCTGAGTGCAGATGGCTCCATGGAACAACAAGAGATCGCGAACTGAGACTGGTGAATCCTCCAATCCTGCACCAGCTATCCCCTCTCTTCCACCATGGCCTCAGAGAGAAGGATTGAGAATCCCGATGGAGAGAGTATGAGAGGATACACCAGCAATGGAGGTTGCTTAACGCGACTGCGTTTTCAGGAACATCAGTAAGCAGTGGGATGACTATGATACACTGATCTACAATGCCTGGCTCAAGATGGATATTGCGCCTACACGATTCGCAGATGCTGACACACTTCGCCGCCTCGGGCTCAAGGAGGAGGCGCTGCGAGTGCTGAAGAAGATTGGCTTAGGCACCATTGCGACCAAGCAGTACGATCTGTACTCGGATCTAGTGCACCAGTTCATTGCCACAGTCAGGGTGTAATACACGAATGAGATCGTCAAGAGGGCAGATGAGGGCACTCTCACATTTATCATCCGCGGTATCAGGTACAGGATCAACTTCAACGCGCTCTGTCTCATCTACGGGTTCGATTCGACGTGCACTGGAGTCTCTCTTCCGACGCCAGCGGCAAGCCCGAGAGTATCGGTAGTCTTCTCACTCTCATCTTCCGCTACTGCAGTATTGATACTTCGACCTGCAGAGTTGTGACTGAGTGCCACCTTGTGGACATGGACTACTTAAGGAGGACCCATTGGATCAAGGGAGATGAGATGCTATGGAGTTTTGTCAGCCACACTGGTGAGCGATGTCTGATTCCACTACCACAGCCTGCTCTCACTACACTTCAGACAGACCTCCTCAGCTTTTAGCCCAATGCTACTTTGCTACGATCCGCACTAGCTACTAGGCGCAGAGGAGGATCCTCACGAGCTGCTGCTTCTGCTGCTGAGGATACACCTATTGAGGGCCTTCATGGAGGTCCATCTCGTTGATCGAGAGCATCCCAAGCTCTTTCATTACCTGAGCCCATTGGTCTCCACATACTCCCTGACGTTCCCGACATCCCGATGGAGCAGGCGGTATTTCAGCGATTCATGGTCCAGAGTGTTCAGGAACTCTGGAACGCCATCTCGGTGCTGTCGAACTGTGGCTCCGTTCGACCTTCTACACCTCCTCGCGATGAGGATGAGGATGAGGACTAGTTCCTCTGTCTATCCTGGTTACCTTTTCTTTTCCCTTTGTTCTTTTTCATTTGCTTTGAGTCAGTTTTTATGTCTTTGTTTTGAGTTAGTTTGTCAGCTTTGATGGTGTTTTGAAACCTGTTTGAACTTATGAGATTATGGATTATATTCTTGCTTTTAATTGTTTTCTTGAGTATGCCTAACAGTCTTGACTTGGGAGAACTTCAGCTAACAATCTAACTTGTAACAATTACACATGTTTGGATCATCCCATTCTGTTTTCGGACAGGGTGTCGATCGACACCACGCGCAGACACATGTACCACTTTCTCATTCATGTACAAACCGTTTCATTGCTTATCATTACCAACTCCATGCTTAATAACACTGGGGAAAGTGGTGTTTACGTTTGGAGGAGGTCGTTGCTGACATTGTGTACATTGTTTTTTATTTTTAGAGTCTCAAAGTTGAGTCAAAACCTGTTTTATTGAGTCAAAATTTATGAGATTATCAGTTTTTCTTGGAACTAAGCACAAAACATTGATGCTTATAAGAACCATTACAAGTCTTACTAAGTTGAAAGTAATATGTAGATCACTCAAGCAATGAAGGTTTAGGTTCTTAGAGAATCTCAAAAATTTGCTGTTAACTCCACCTTAACGAACTTAAAACATCTTGTCTTAGTGCTTGATTCTCACTGGTCTTGATTCTCTCTTTCAACACTGACAAATACATTTAGATGCAGCCTCTCTTTGATCTTCCCTGATATAAATTTAAAAGTTTGAGTCAAAAGAATGGTACATTCATGACCCTGTCTCCTAACAAGGAACAACAGTAATGAACAAACTCAAGAACCTGTCTCCTCACAAGGAACACAAGTATTATCTTAGACAGGAAAAAAAATGAGAAAGAGTTCAAAATAAAAAAATATCAGAAAGAAAAGATCAAGGGAAGAGAAAATAGGAGAGCTGTGTTGAGATTGCTTGGTTCAGTTGTTTAGGAAGGGAAAAGAATCTAAAGTGTTTGAGATGATAAAACCTTGATGAGACATCACACTTAATAATAAGGAGTTAGTAGTAGAGATTTCAGATTTCTTGAAGGAGCTTGAATTGGATTTGAAAGATTTGCTAAGCCTATGATGATTAGACTGAAATTTGGTCTTGTGTTGGCTCTGTGGTATATGGATTCGAAAGTGTTAATCAGTGTGGTGTTCCTGACGCCTAGCTGACATTTTCTGTGTTTTCAAACCTCGACCCTATGCTTTGTCTGATGTTTGCTTGAGGGCAAGAAAAAACTAAGTCTGGGGGAGTTGATATATCATGGTTTTTACTGGTTTTTGACCATGATATAAGTCTTGTTTACAGAATAGTTTTGGTATTTTTTGAGTCCTTTAGAGTCTTTGCAGGTCTAGGTACGTTTGGAGCATAACTGTGAGTTTTGGGGCCTTTTGGAGCTATGTTGAAACAAATGCTGAAAAGACCAAGTCGAAGAGCATTATGAAGCAGGGTGTCGATCGACACCAGCCACTTGGTGTTGATCGACACTGATCGTGGTTGTGAGAAGGAGTCTAAAAACTCATTTGAAAAATTTGCAACTTGACCCAGAAGTTTCCTATTATTTACAATATTGCCCCAGTTCGTGTTTAGAGTTGTATTTAGGTTTTCTAAGCCATTGTTAGGCTATTATCTTATTTTCATTGAGACCTGAGAGAGAGATTTGATTGAGAGCTTTTGGGGAGACAAATCCATACTCTGTAGAGAAGAATTTTGAACCCCCTTCATCTTTTACTCTATCTTTTAATGTAATATTATTCAGTCATGATTTGTGTTTCATTTGCTATGTCTGAGTAACGTGCTAGTTAGGTTTTGGGTTATTCAAAGGTTGATAATAAATTGTTAGAACTACAAAACTGGAAGGATAAATCATTTGGTTCTTCATCTAGATTGCTTTAACACTCGTTTTAAGATTGATCACCTAGAAATCAGATCTTAGGTTGTTTCATTGATGTGGAAACATTGTTAATCACCAGAACTATCTTAGATGAGCAAAATAACTGATTGCAAAGGAATTTGGATTAGTGATTTTGTGAACACATCGAACCTGAACTCTAATGCTTTTTTAGGTTGTTAGAATTTGCAAAGGAATTTGGAATTTGGAATTCTAGAATCTGATCATAGATAATCTCTGCGACGAAAGTCGATTGGTTTTACATTAGTGTTTTCGAGTTCTAGAACGGTTTGAATAAATAATCCTTTCAGTCAGTAGTTCGCGATTTATGTCAACCTGCGAATTTCTCATTGCCTAGCGCCTTGTCTCACTTGATTTTAAGAACTTAAAATTCGCCCCTGATTTCGTTACTTTCATTTGTTATTTAATATTATTTGTTATTGACTGCTTAGCTTCTTTTGAATCAAAAATCTGTTGAGTGATAGTCTTAAGTCCTTTTGGATTCCATCCCTAAGTACTACCATGATCTCTTAATTTGAGAGAGTAGCTCTAAGGGTTAATTTGAGCATATCACTCAACTCTCAGGCCGTTTACATCGCACGATGTGCTTGCTCGATGTTGAGCATTTTTTTTACTCCCCAGCACATCGCACGATGCTCGTGCTCGATGTGGATTTTCCTGACTCTCGGCCTGTTTACATCGCACGATGTAAGTGCACGATATTCAGCCCGAGACACTTTTATTCCCAAGATCGAGCTTGGTAGCTCGATGTGGTGGCCCGACATGCTCGATGTACCAACAAAAGGTCGATGTTGAAGGTCGATGTTGAGCAGAACATGTCTTATTTGGTTCCCCAAACATCATCTCATCACCTTATCTTCCTTCGTGCTTCTAAGAACAATTAAAATGCATAAAATATAATCTAAAAGCATAACTATGTACAAAGATTCCATGGAACTACCTCCCAAGTGTGCTTGTTTAGAGTCACTTAACTTGACTTTGGTTGGCTCCTTAGTTGAGGTGAGGAGAAGGAGTCTTGGAACTCCTTAGTGGCACCTTGTTTCCTTTGACCCTCTAGGTGACTCCATCTATCTTGAACACAGCAAAAGATTTAGACTTGTCTTCATGCTTCATCTTGCAGTACACTCACCATTCTTAGAGCCAAATGATCTCAAGACCACTCCATCTTCTTTAGGACCCAACTGAATTTCATTCAAAACCTTCATAACCTCCATTTTGAGGACCTCTTTTTAACTGGTTTCTTGAAACAACAAGGGTAAACAGCACCCATCAAAACTTTCTCCAACCAAGCCTTCAAATTTTGGCCAATGTTTAGCAGCTCCCTTCTTCTTGTTCATTCTCTAACTTGTTTTAAATGCTGTCAAACTTCAGGACCTTCTTCTTGGTTAGCCTTAGTTCAATAGTACACTCCCTTGCGTCAAACACAGCACCAGCTGGGGCCAAGAATGGCCTTCCCAAGATGATAGGATTCTTGATCTTCCCTTCTACATCCAAGACTAAGAAGACTGTTAGGATTGTTATTCCTTTAATCATTATGGGTACATCTTTTAGAGCTCCTGAAGGTGTCTTCACTGTGCTATCAGCAATTGTTAGAGACATATTGCTTTTCTCAAACTTTGTGTGGCCCAATGCCTTAGCAGTAGAGGATGGCAACAGATTGATGCTTGCACCTAAGTCACATATACAGATTGATGCTTGCACCTAAGTCACATAGACAGCTCATCAGCAAATTTCTTGTTCATTTCCAAGGTTCCATTGATCTGAGATTGGAGCACTTGTTGGATGAGACTCTTGATTTCACAATCTTGAGAGCTGGAAGAGGCTTGAGCAGGTGCTTGAGCATTGAATCCGGGAGGGTTGAAAGGATTTCTAGGCTGGAAGTTGTTGTTCATTGGGATGAAGCCTAGATTGTTATTGTTGTAAGGCACAAAGGGTCTTGCTTGGCCAGCTTGCTGTTTTTGTTGAAGTGGGTAGCCTGATCCTGAGGAATGGCTACATTGTTACTCATGTAGGATAGATCCCTGGTTTCCAAGATCGTTCATCTCCTCAACTTGGCATGCTTCCCGATCTTCAATCTGTACCAGGTCTCCAACAAAGCTAACTTCTTTCCTTTCCTTTAACAACAAATCAATCTTCATTTTTCTCATGAAGAGCCTTAATCTCCTTCTTGTTGTACTCAAGCTCATCCTTAGCACTTCTAGGAGTTCTATCATACTCCTCATTATAGTTCCCATCAGATTGTGCAAGATTCTCAACCTATTCCATTCCCTCATCAATATCTTTAGAGAAAAAGTTACCATTAGAGGCTGTATCCAACAACATTCTGATCTTTGGGAGGGTGACCCTGTTGAGAGTGGAGAGAAGTGAGGCTTGTGAAAACCCATGATGAGGGCATTGAAGTGTGTACCTTTTGAACCTTTCCCATGCTTCATCAAAACTCTTATTGGACTTTTGAGCAAAACCAGAGATATCATTCCTTAGTCTAGCTGTTCTAGAAGTTGAGAAAAACTTAGCTAGAAAGGCTATCTTGCATTGTTCTCAACTGGTTATGCATCCTTGCTGAAGGTTTTTCTCCCAAAGATGGGCTTTGTCTCCAAGACGGAAGGGAAACAGCCTTAACTTCAAGCTGTCCTCACTGACTCCATTTATCTTTGTCATATTGCAAAGTCTGTCAAAGTTGTTTAGATGGTCCAATGGATCTTCAAGTGGACGGCCATGGAACTTGTTGGTCTACACCATGGAGATTAATCCTAACTTGATTTTGAAATTATTGTTTGGCATAGGTGGAGGGATGAATCCATTCCTATTATTATAGGCATTGGGTGCATCACCAGCTCCAATGGGTCTCATAGGGCGTGCTCCATAAGCTGGTCCTCTCTGACCTTGTTCACCCTGAACTCCTTTCTGTCCTTGATCACCAGCAACACCCTGAACTCCTGGTTGTCCTTGAGGACCCTAAAAACCGACATAATCAGCACCTTGTTGCTCCATGTTGAGCTGATGAAAACTTTTGCAGTCTTTCTCTTTCTCTTGTTGCTCTCAATGCTCTCTCCACGTGGAAAATGTTGTTTTTGTAAGGTAGCAAGTTTTGATTGCCTCGAGACCTCAAATACATGTACCTTTAAGAGATAAAACAAGAGAAAAACAAACCCAGTAACCAATTACAAATAAGAACCTGATCTTAGAAATTCTACAAATCCTAATTATCCAAACTATAACCCCAATGATAACATCACCAAATGGATAAAAGGGTTTTGAGTCCTTTTCAATATTCCAAACTTGTTATATAAGAGAAGGAGTTGTTTAAACTTCTAAACTAATCAACCTAAGTGAACCATAGACCAATCAAGACTTGAGAAAGCAATAATTAGCAATGATATAACACAGAAGAGAGCAAAAAAACATAATAAATACTAAGCAAATTCGAAATTCAGATAATAAAAGCAAGGGTCCTAGATGTGGTTATTGACTTTGGGGAATTCTGTAAAGCACTATAAGCACCTTAGACATCTAATCCCTTATGCTAAGAATGCAAATAACTTAATCAGTTCACTCAGGTTTTTCATCAAACACTTGCGATGCAGAGAAATCCTATGATCTAGAATACCTTTCCCAAGGCCAATCTAGTGTTAAGAACACTAATCAAGCAAGAAAATAGAAGAATTAACATTAAGACATCACAGATCAACCATCAAATAACCCCATCTCAAAACTCTAAGAAACTACTCACTAATCATCATTGAAACCATAAGAACAAGATCAAGCATGATTAGAAAGTGATAAACAATCAAGACAAATGCAAATACTCAATTATAATGACCCAAGATCAACAAGATTCTGAAAGAGATTACAAAAGGAAGAGATTTCTGTTTGGAACTGATAAAACTTGGATCCCCAAAAATAAACTTAGGTTTTAGTATTTATAGGGAAGGACAATATAGCCTAGTCAACCAAAAATTCAACTCTTGGGCGAGCTTATACCGAGCATATCGTCCGTTGATTTTGGCGGTGCAACACGTTGGTGTGTTTGGATGATCGATTCTGCTGCTTCAGGATGTACCGGGCAAGACATGTTGGTTTCCTCGGTGCAATTTCTTGGTATGTCATGTGGCTCCTTGTACCGATCAGGCTCCTCGGTGTAGGCGGCTGTTTAGTCGGTATTGATACTAGAGGTTTTTACTCTTTCTCAATCACCCCTGTATATGAATAAGTTGTATCATAGCAAAGGATTTTATGTCAATCCAAAGAGTTTTGTTGAAAGCAAAAGATTTGTGAGCAGAAATCCTTAAGTCAAGTAAGCAAAGAATGTTTTTGTTGCCTAAGCAACTTATCTAACAACCTAGAATGATCAAGCACCAAAGAGAACTCAAAAGAGACAGTTTAGCTATGATCAAGAAGTAAAACAGAGTAAAATAAACAGAGTACTAAGCAAATTCGAAATTCAATAAAAGAGAAAGCAAGTTCCTATATGTGGTTATTGACTTTGGGGAATCTAGAGACTAACTAAGGTTGTTTCAAACAGCATTGATTACGCAAACAAGCTAGCAATGGTGGTTCCTAGACATAGAGTTCATAAACAAGCAAGCTAAGTCCAATCTATTGGTAAAGAACCCTTTACTAATCACCTTAGCAAGAACTAACTCTCATTACTGCTAAAACATCTAGCAAGCAATAACAATCAACTCTATTCAGGTTAAAATGCGTCTTAAATAGTCAATCTCTTGAGCCAAGGCCAGCAAATCCTATATCAAACAAAATCAGCATTTCATCAAACACTTTGTGGGCATAAGAGAAAGCCTAAATCCTAGATAAGTGTGATCAAGAAAAATCTAGCTTAAAAAACAGATTAATAGAGAGGAAACCATCAAATTAAACACTAAATAAACCTTAATCAATCCCTACTCACCAATACTCATGTTTTACACCAAATCACAAGAGAAAAATATGTTAATCATGATTAAAAGAGAGGTTAGAGAAAGCAAGAAATTTGGCTTACAAACCCATAAAATAAACTCAAGAACAGTGTTATGAGGTGACTTGTCGAAAATCTTAGAAAAGGGTATTTATACATAAAAGAAGGAAGACCTAAAGTAATGGCAAAAGTGTAATAAAAGACAGGCTCAAACTGTGTTCCTATCGGTCAGTTGTGACCGATAGGGTGATCGATAGAGATCCTATCGGTCTGGAAGATGACCGATAGGGTGATCGATAGAGATCCTATCGGTCTGGAAGATGACCGATAGGGTGACAGAAATATAAACGGTGCACTTCTATTGGTCACTTCTCTGACCGATAGGCCTGGTCGATAGGAATCCTATCGGTCACTCCTTGACCGATAGGCCTTGTGCCTTGATCGATAGGCTCTGCAGAGATCGTCTGCCTTGGTCCTTTTTGCTCCTCTTGGCTCAGCTAGCTTCCTGGATCATCCCCAAAGCTTCTCGAATGCTCCTCTTAGCTCTATAAGTACCTAAAACATCCATAATGCATAGAAAATGCAAACTATATCCTAAATGCAACCTAAGTCTAAAAGCAGAAGAAAATGGGACAGAAGATAAGGAAAACATTCAAAAGAGAACAAAAACATGTACTAAATACAAGCCTAAATGGTGTAAATACATGAGATATCAACTCCCCCACCCTTGCCATTTGCTTGTCCTCAAGCAAATAAGAAGAATTGAGAGAGTGAGGTTTGAAGGTGGGCATTCAAATCCAAAAGTGCAAAGGTAAAGAGATGGTATCAATGCTTAATTTCCTAGTTGTGGGCTGCAAACATAATCAGTTATACTTTAAAGAACCTAGCCATGCTCATCATGTTTCAAAATGATCTCAAATCGTAACTTACGCAAATGCTCAAATCAATCAACTCTTTAACATTCAATTAAGCTCAAAACTATGAATCATGCTTATGAAAATCAAGTGAAGACATTTGGTTCAAAGGGTAAGGTTATGAGATAAAAATGATCTCATTCAAACAAAGGGTTCTCAAACATAAGGGATCACTCAATGAAAATGATTCTATCTTAGATAAAATTCTAAAGGTAAAAGCACATTTATGCATGCAATTCAAAGCTCCTTTCTACCCAAAGATGAATCCTAAACATTTTTAAACCCAAAAATGAACCCCTAAGTATACCCTTTTCCTAAACTCTACCCTTTACCCTTCTTCATGGCTGGGGAAACTTCTTCTTTTTGCTTGTGTGGTTGCTTCCTTTTGGTTGGGACTTGCTCTTCTTTGTTGCTTTGGCACCTTCTTCACCTTTGTTGGACTGCTTTGGGTCTGATTTCTTCTTTGTGTTGACCCTTCAAAACCTTTAAATTGCTGGCGCCATTCTTTCTAAACACTTAGAGCTTTTACTTCCCTTTACTTAATCCCAATGCTAAACTGTTTCCCTTTTTCTACCATTTCAAAATTTTCCCTTTTCTTTTAAAACATATAAACATGAAGTTCAAAACCACTTAACTCTATCCTTTTAACCCAAAACTCCTAACCTAGAATCAAGCTCAAGATGCAAGCTGATATCTACAAGAGAGCTTATTATTGCCAGCCTTATTCCTAACACTTTTTGCCAAGACAAAATCAAAAATGATATGCAAAGGCCTCACAACTCTCAAGATAGTATTTATGCTCAAAAGGAGGTTTTGGTTAAGGGAGTGGATTTACTGTCCCATAAGTATATATATCAGCTATTTGGATCAACAAGAGTGGTAAAAAGGAAAAAAGATGATCCAAATATGTATATGGTAGCCATGAATTCACTTTACAATGCATAAGATATGACAATTAAAAGTCCAAATTAAAGTTCAAGTTGATAGAGTTGATTTTCGGAGAACACATGCTTTCAGTATCAGATGGGATGATCAAAATTAGCAATCCAAACATGGTTCAGCCTTAACTTCTAGCTTTTCTATGATGCATCAAACAACTAATCACCTAGACACTGAAATCAACTCTAAACTCTAAACACTTTACAAGGAAAATTCATCATTATGCCCTATGCAAATGCAATGCACCCTATATGTCAGCACTAGACTCAATCCTGAAAGAATGAAATGCATCTACATGCTTTCTTTTTGGTTTGCAAAAATATGCAAAATGTTTCAAATTTTTCGATTTTTTGTGTTTTTCTATGCCTTAGATGAATGCATGATATGCATGTGACTCAAGATGAAAGAAAATGAAAAACTAAGAGAAGAGAACACAAAGTCAAACCCCAAATCTCTCCCCGACACTTAAATTACACAGTCCCTTGTGTAATGAAAGCAATGAGAGAGAGAAGCAACAAAATATAATGCAAACTTGGAAAAAATGCAATGGTATAGACAATGAATAGGATATGGTACCTTTTCTTTAGTAGGTGGAGTGGTGGGAGGATTCAGATGTCTGAGGAGACTTGCTAGCTCTCCTCTTGTTCCTCCTCTCATAAGTCTTTGAAGATGGCGCTGCTTCTTGTGGTGGAGGAACCCATCTTGACCATATCTGCTCAGCTTGAGAAGAAGTACCTTGATTACCCTCATTGCCATGCTTGTTGAACCTCAGAAGGGATGGGAGTTGGCGCTTCCCATGCTGATGGTATATGTGTCCTTGGCTCATATGATGAAGCCCTTGGTTGTGCCCATGTTCCCCATTGATCACTTGGCTGTGCATGAAAGGAATGTTTTCCATGGGGGTTCCAAACAGCTTCCTCTTCTTCAGTTGGGCCAGCTTGTGGCATTGGCTCTTCATGATGAGAACTGTACTCATGAGTGTGGCTCTAATGGGAAGCTTCTCCTGATGTAACTTTGTTCTTCTTGAACTTCCCTTTAAACATCTTCACCAACTTCTTAATGGCTTTGTTTTGCCACTTACACCATTTCTGAAGGGTGTTGATATGCTCATGAGCAGACTTCATAGAGCTCTCTTGGCCTGGGCTTTCATAAGGTTTTAAGTGGAACTGCTTTGAGCTAAAGTTCATCACCTCATCTTCGTCAAGCTCTTCTTCTTCCTCTTGGGTTTCTCCTTAGACTTCAGCCCCACCAGTAGCATCTTCAAGGACTTCTTCTTGACCTTCAGGTTCTGCTTCCTCACTATCTTCTTCTCTATCTTCTGGAACAGGGCCGCCTTGGTAAAGCTGATCCTTACTTGGGTTGAAACTGATGTTGCTCTTCATGGTGATGGATGTAAGCCTTGGATTAGGGAGGAGGACTCTTGCTGGATCTTCTAAGTCATTGAGGAATTTGTAGACATGCTTGTCAGGGATGCTCTTCTCATTGAAATGGCTTCTCTTAAGATACTACATATCTATCCATAGTCGCTCCAGAGCATCTCTTTCATGTTCCTCAAGGTCTACTCCACTAGCCATAAGAACAGCTGTCACAACTCCTCCAATGTGGAGCTGTGGGTTCTTCTCCCTTTTCCCTTTGTGTAAGACCCAGCTCTTGTACGTTAAAAGCTCTTCCATCAGCATGGTCACAAAGCATGGAGACTTGATTGGTGGCTGTAGTGTTGTTCTATTTCTGCTGGTGCCTACAAGCTCATACATTCCATAGTACAGGAAGTCTCTCTCCTTTCCAGTGAGGTTTGTTGTTTCCTTTCTTGCAAAAAATGTATTTTTAAGCAATTTATGAGCATACCTCACTGCAGGATTCTTCAGATGTTGATTACTTGTGGCTCCAGCTATGAAATTTCCAGCCCCAATCATTCCCCATAGCATCCTGTGCTCCTTTTGGCCAATGAAGAACTTGTTCCTCTTATGAGCATAAGACATCAGACCAAGCGCTTTGGAGATATCATGGAAGGGTGTTGTGAACCTTTGCTTTCCAAGCTTGAAGGAGATCCACCCATCTTTGTTGGGGAGCTCACTTTCATCATATCTAACCACTTTGAGAGTAGAGAGGAATTGATAAGTGAGCTGCTGGTAGGAGGGAAGTGGCATGTCCATGAACTCACCAAGCCCCATGTGCTCAAAGATACCCATGCAATCATGATAGATCCCAAGTGCTTTCATTGTGTTAGCAAAAGGGTATCTTTTGGGCTTGAAGGTGTACTGGTTGAAAGCTTCCATGAGCTCTCTAGCAGTTGGCTCATGGTATGGGACCTCTTCCTCTACAGTTCTGCCCTTTCCTTTCTGCTTGGTGCCTTTGTCTCCAACTGGCCTCTTCCCAGCAGCTTTTGATGATTGTTCAGCAGCAGTACCCTTGCCCTTATCTCTTCTAGCTCTTGGAGAAGTGGGCGCTTCCTCTTGTGGTTCGTTTCCTTTGCTTCCAGCTCCAACCTACAAAAACAAAGCTTGAAGATACTATAAGTACAAGAACAAAATTTGAGAAACCAATAACTGAAAGATTTAGAATGAATTTCTCTAAGCTAAAAGAAGTTTAACTAGTCACTAAACAAGATTAAACTTTCAAAAAGCAAAAGAAATTCACAAGCTAACAGTTTAAACATGCTTTGTTCATAAGTAAAAATCAAACATTTGTGCATGTAAACCTAGCATGGTGGCTCTTAAGCAAAAGATAAGATGATTAGGCAAAGGGATAATAAGCAACAAGAACTGAGAATTAAGAACAGTAAACAATGCTTTTACAGTTAACTTGCTCATATTAAACATATCCACCATGCAATATCAAACCACAACATCTTAAACTAAACATATTCTGCTCTTACAACCATAGAAATGACAATCTTAAGAACATGCTTTTATTAAGAACAAAAAATGAACCGTTTAGAAAGCAAACCTTAGTGAAGCTTCTGAGCACTTAGAAAAGATAAATAAAAGAGAGAGAAAGCTAAAAATTGCGGACTGTGGTGAGAGAAGTAGTAAAATGAAGTGTAAAGAGAAGAGAAGAGATTGTTGGTTCTTAAAGAGGGGAGTGGGGAACCAAAGGAAACAAAAGTGGGTGGGGGACAAGAATAAAAGTGCTTAGGAGCTCTTCAAAGTGTCAGGAAGAAGCCCCAATTTGAATTTAAACCTCCTTGGCTCCAAGCCAAAGGAGCGAAATTTTTTTGAAAAATGAAGCACTTACCTCGCGGGGCTATCGGTCACATGTCACCAATAGGAATGACAGATAGGGTGCCTATCGATCACAAGTGATCACAAGTGATCGATAGCAATGACCGAAAGCTTCCTCTAAATCTTATCGGTCTCTAGCTTGATCGATACACTGACCGAAATATATCTGATTGCTTTGTATCGGTCACTTTCTAGACCGATAGAGTGACCGAAAAACAACCGACACATTTCCATCAGTCAATGTCTACTCGATAGCTAGACCGATAGAATTCTCACTTAGCAGACTCATTTCCCTATCGATCACAAGTGACCGATAGGTTGACTGGTGCATTCTGGCTCTACTACTATCGATCACAAGCTGACCGATAGGGTCTGTATCGGTCTTGTCTTGACCGATACGGTGATCGATAGTAGCCAAAATGCACCTGTTCTTTGTGCCTTAGACTCTTTATTAATCCCCAAACCGAACTCCTGCTTCTATACACATCAACTAAACATAAACATAAACTAGAAAGCATAATATATACAAATGATACCATGGGACTACCTCCTAAGTGTGCTTGTTTAAAGTCATTAAGCTTACTTTACTTGTAAGAAGAGGTTGATGGAGCTGATGCTCCTACCTCTTTCTTCTGGTAGACCTAAGTGCCCACTGACATCAGCTTCTATTTCTCACAAGCTGACTTCTTGTTCCTCTTCTTTTTGACACTTGGTGTGATTGGAGGCTTCACTCCCTTGGTGATCAAACTCTCATCCCTCATTCAAACCATCTTCAAGTTTCAACTCAATATCCAGCTTATGTTCTGGCTCATCAGGATGAGTGTCACTCATCAACATGCTAATTGTGAAGCTCATAGCATGTTTCACATGCTCTGGAAGTTGTTGTTGTTCACTTTCCTCTTCAATGATCATTCCACAAAAGACTATAGAAGGACATACAATCTTGTAGACCCTGAACTCATCAACATTTTTCAGAATAACAGAGCCTCTCTTGAAGTGTAGCTGAGCTCCTGCTGTTGCCAAGAGTGGTGTTACTATAAGAAGTGGCACCTCTCTTGAATATGTCTTCTCCATAACCACAAAATCTGTTGGCACTAAGCAGTTCCCAATTTTCAAAGGAAAATTTTTCACCATGCCTAAAGGTCTTGTTGAGGTGTTATCTACAATGGTGATAGAGGCTTTACAGGGCTTCAGTTTCTTGATTCTTAAAGTTTGGCTCAAGTGGAGAGACATGACATCCACTGTTGACCCTGAATCACACAAGGCCCCAACATTGTCTAGCATCTCTAGTTCACAAGTAATGAGGAACTTTCCTGGATTGGGAAGCTTTGTCAGTGTCTTCACTTCCTTGCTTTTATTCAGATCAGCCCCCACATTTTCCAGAATTTGCTCCACTACTTCCGGCTTGTCAAAGACTTCTTTGAGGAATCTGATATGATCCTTCACTTCATGTAAAGTGGTTCCATGGGGAAACTTTATTCCAGCATCTTGTATGTCCTTCCTGAACTTTGTATAGGCTTCCATCCTAGCTTTTGTAAAGTGCATTGTGGGGTAAGTGACTGGTGGTTTGTAAGCTTGAACTTCAAGAGCTTTACCTTTCTCATTTCTGCTCGAGGAGCTGCCCACTTGGCGATCATATAGCTCCCTGCCGTCTTCAGGATTGTCACTAGCCAAGACCATCAAAGCATGGTGTTCCTTTACAAGTTTTTTGTCAGCTTCACTGAGCTCTGGTTTGGCCTCTTCTTCTGGAGCAACTAAGGTTTTCTCAGCCTCTTCCTTCTCAGCAGCTTCTTGTGCTGCTCTTTCTTGCTCTTCTTCTCTGTTCAAGCTGACATCTAGTCCTTTGAGGAACTTGTCTACAGTATCTGTAGCTTCTTGATCATCAATGTTGGAATGGGTGACCTCCCCCCCCCCCCCCCCCCCCCCCCCCCCCCCCCCCCCCCCCCCCCCCCCCCCATACTCAGTCCTTAACATGTCCACTTGTAACAGCAACTCTTGAAGCATAATGCCAAGCTCATCCAATGAAGCATCTTCATCGCCAAATTCTTCATCCTCTTCAGTAAGTAAGTGACAGAATTCCTGAGGAGTATGGTTACTTGCTTCAGGGAGGGTACCTTGGGAGCATGGTGCTGCTGCAACTCCTCTGTTGTCTTCTAAGATCTGTGTCCTTGAATCCCAATCATCAAGCTTGGTAAGCTCATCGAACAAAGTCTAGTTTGTTATGCAACTCAGCAAATCCCTGGTTCATCTCCAATGTGTCAAGGAGTTGTAACTTGAGGAATTGAGTGAGCATGCTCTTGGTATCAGCTGCACCATATGTAGAGTTGTTGTATTGACCTTGACGGTGAGCAGGAGTGGGTGCAAACTGTAGGTGGGTAATGTAGCTGTCTGCAAAGTAGTTCATAGGCAGAAGCTCTTGATGGAAGTTGTTGCACCTTGGAATTTAAAAAAAATAGCATCTTCTGTACTTGTAGAGATGTACCTGAAATGAAAATACTTGAAAAGGAGTGAGTAACCAAATAAAACTAAAAAAATAATCTTAAAGATTCTACAAACTCTAATGATTCAAACAGAAAACCCAATTGGCTACGACGCCAAATTGATACTCTAGGTTTTGCACTCTTTCTCAATCACCCCATGTATGTGAATCAGTTGTAGCATAACAAAGGATTTTATGTCAATCAAAAGGGTTTTGTTGAAAGCAAAAGAGTTGTAAGCAGAAATCCTTAAGTCAAACAAGCAAAGAAGGTTTTTGTTTCATAAGCAACTTATCTAACAATCTAGAATGATCAAGCACCAAAGAGAACTCAAAAGAGACAGTTTAGCAATGATCAAGAAGTAAAAAACAGAGCAAAATAAACAGAGTACTAAGCAAATTTGAAATTCAATAAAAGAGAAAGCAAGTTTCCAGATGTGTTTATTGACTTTGGGGAATCTAGAGACTAACTAAGGTTGTTTCAAACTGCATTGATCAAGCAAACAAGCTAGCAACGGTGGTTCCTAGACATAGAGTTCACAAACAAGCAAGCTAAGTCCAATCACTTGGTAAATAACCTTTTACTAAACACCTTAGCAAGAACTAACTCTCATTAGTGCTAAAACATCTAGCAAACGATAACAATCAACTCTATTCATGTCAAAATGCTCCTCAAACAGTCAATCTCTTGAGCCAAGGCCAGCAAATCCTCTATCAAACAAGATCAGCATTTCATCAAACACTTGGTGGGCATAAGAGAAAGCCTAAATCCTAGATAAGTGTGATCAAGACAAATCTTGCTTAAAAAATAGATTAATAGAGAGGAACCCATCAAATTAAACACTAAACAAACCTTAATTAATTCCTAAATACCCTTAATCTACCACATCTAAAAACCCTAACCAAACTACTCACTAATACTCATGTTTAACACCAAATCACAAGAGGAAAAGATGTTAATCATGATTAAAAGAGAGATCAGAGAAATATTAATGGTAAATACAAACTTATATTAAATAAAGCAAGAAATTTGTCTTACAAACCCAGAAAATAAACTCAAGAACAGTGTTATGAGGTGACTTGTCGAAAATCCCAGAAAAATGGTATTTATACATAAAAGAAAGAAGCCCTAAAGTAATGGCGAAAGTGTAATAAAAGACAGGCTCGGACTGGGTTCCTATCGGTCAGTTATGACTGATAGGGTGATCGATAGAGATCCTATCGATCTGGAAGATGACCGATAGGGTGACCGGAATATAAACGGTGCACATTTATCGGTCACTTCTCTGACCGATAAGCCTGGTGGATAGGAATCCTATCGGTCACTGCTTGACCGATAGTCCTTCTGCCTTGATCGGTAGGCTCTGCAGAGATTGCCTGCCTTGGTCCCTTTTGCTCCTCTTGGCTCAGCTAGGTTCCCGGATCATCCTCAAAGCTTCTTCAATGCTCCTCTTAGCTCCATAACTACCTAAAAACATCCATAATGCATATAAAATGCAAACTAAGTCCTAAATGCAACCTAAGTCTAAAAGGAGAAGAAAACGGGACAAAAGATATGGAAAACATGCAAAAGAGAACCAAAACATGTACTAAATGCAAGCATAAATGGTGTAAATACAAGAGATATCAGGTATGGATCGCACCGTGGAAAAGCATCAGTGTACGGCGGCCATTTCCTCCATATAATCGTCTCCAAGGACAACATCTTCCTCGGTGCAGATCGTACCGTGGCGGGGGGGGGGGGGGATGGTTGATTTCCACGATACACTACCTCAGTATGAACCTGAACGTGCATTTCCTGGCTTTTACAGCTTCGTCTTTCTAGTCCACTCAAGCCATCATCCATCAAAAGTCTCCTTGGCTTACTAAACACCTGAAAAAACCTTAAATAAGACCAAATATGCAATGTTAATCCTAAATGCAAACTAAGCTTAAATAGGATGAATGAGAGACACTTTGGGCTGTTTAGATTATGAAATATCATGAAAACTATACTAAATAGAGTCTAATGAGATGTAATAATGCAAGCTATCAACTATCTCAAATTGAGACATCTTAGTGGCCGAATTTTGAGCTCGGTTGTATGCAAACTCTATGAACAGTATACACTCAAACTAGTTCTTCATGTTCTTCCCAATGGTAGCTCCTAGTAATGCTAATAGAAGTCTATCGACTACCTCTGGTTGGCCATCAGTTCGAGGGTGGCAGTGGTAGAAAAGAAAAGTTTGGTCCCTAACTTCTTCCACAAGGTTCTCCAAAATTGACTAAGGAACTTTCTATCCCAATCTGATACTATTGTTCTTGGAACTCCATGTAGCCTTACTACTTCTTGATATAAGATTGGATTGCTCCAAGTTATACACACTTGAAATTGGATGTTTGAAGCTAAGGGGGTGGGCGAATGGTTGATGATTGATATCCAGTTTTGTACTGATTTCACAATACATGGGTTAGACTCATGCTTCTCATAGGCTAATCCTCATAAGAGAAAGAATGAGGCTACACGAATCTTCAAAGGATTGATTCCACAATGCTTGAAAGAACTCGCAGGAACAAGTTGTAAATGATAACCTCACATTTTACCTTGTTTTAGCATGCATTTAGTTTAGGTTTTGTATCTTTTCATGCATTCATTCATCATGTTTTGTTCACTTTTGCATTCATCTTGGACATGTTAGGTTTTAGACTAGGTATTGCATATTTTGCATGGTTTGGAGTCTTTGTCAGGTCTAAATGAAGCTTTGGAGAACACTTGGAGAGTGGTGAATGATGAAGACATGAAGAACCAAATACAATGGCCAAGATGATGGGTTTTAGGCTGCACGAAAGTCTTGTATCGACCAAAGCTGAGAGAAACCTGCCCGGTATGCAAGTCGATATGAGATGTATGGGTCCAAACGAAGGTCTTCCGGTGCGTTTCAGCCTCAGTGTTCATCATAGAAGTTGAAGAGGGTCGAATAATATTTCCAACGGAGGTTGAATCAGCTCAATCAGTCCTGTTTGATGCAGAAGTGGAGACTTTCAAAAATTCAGAGGAGATAGAGTAGGAAGATGTTTGATAGGGCTCAGGTTTAACCTAATTAATTAACTACTGCAAGTGCACAGCAAAACAGTTGTTGCATAAAAGGTTATCGAATCCCAAGAGAGTGAGCTTACTACACTAGCGATTTATAGATTCAGATTAAGCTAAGCGGTAAATAATGAATGTAATGCAAAGTAACTAAAATTATGAAAGCAGGAGATATTGATTGATCTAAAACTCAGAAAACTAAAAGTTAAGTCAGGACAATTCGCAGGTTGAATCCGAGAATGCAGAATGCTAGAAATCAGGAATGAATTAGAACCGTCTTGAACATGAATCGCAAAGGTATAACTAATCCATTCTCATTGCAGAAGTTATCTATGTCTAAATCACGGAGTTTCAAATCTCTTTGCAAACTCTAGCAACCTAAACATGCAGTAATGATCAGGTTCAATTGTTCACAAAGCTCCCAAGTTAAATCTCTTTGCCAGCAGGCGTTTTGCTCATCTAATACTAGTTCAGGTGATTAACAATGTTCTCACATCTATTAAACAACCTAGGTTTCGAAATTCCAGATGATGTGTCTAAGAATTCGGTTTTAAAGCAAGCACAAATGAAGAACAAAAAGATATTCCTAGCAGATTAGTGATTCTACAAATTCTTCAGTAACCTTTGAAAAGCCCTAACTTAAGTAGCAGATTACTCAGACATGATTATGAAAACACAAAGCATAGCTGAGTAAAATTGCATTGAAAGAATAGAATAAAAGATAAGTGGTTCGCAATCTTCTCCAAAAGAATACATGATCTATCTCCCCAAAATCTCTCTAAAGCTCTCTGAATTCTAAAGTCTGAGAAAGCCAACAATGGCTGAAAACCTAATATACAAGCTAAAACACGAGCTGGAACACTTTTGTAATTAGTGAAACTTTTGGGGCCAAAGTGTAAATAATCCTCTATGTTTTAAAAACCAGTCATGACTGGTCTTCAGATACGGGCGACGAGCATCACCCTTGAGTGGTGACGATCGTCACCAACACTCATTTGTGCCTCCGAGTTGCTAACTTCGTGGTTGATTCTTGCAATGCTCCAAAAAGCTCCAAAACCTCCAATTATGCTCCAGGCATGCTTTAACCTGCAAAGACTCGACTAGGACTCTAAAAAGAGAAAAAAGACTCAATAAAAAGGACTTATACCATGGTTAAAAACCATAAAAACCATGATATATCAATGTTAATGTCATTAATGCAGGAGGATTTCAGGGTCAAAGGTTTGGGAATCAGCAGAGGACTAGAGGTTACAACAACAACAATTAGAAGAGCACCTTCACAGGAAACCAGAATTCTTCTGGTTACACTCCAAAGCCTCAGTTCCAGATGATTGAGTTTCAGAAACCCTACCAGAACAACAGTAACTTCAACAAAAATTATGGTTCTTCTTCCTACCAAACTGCACCTCCACAAGACAACAAGATGGAAGCTATGCTGGAGCAGATCCAAGAAGGACAGCAGAAGATGACAATGGACTTCAATGGCAAGATATATTCGCCGTATCAAGACCTGAATGGAAAAATTGAGCGTGTGAACTCTCACATGTAGAAGCTGGATATTGAGGTTGCTCAAACTGTAGGAGCTGTTCAGAGGCAAGAAGGATTCCTCCTGGAAGGAGTGATACTAATCCAAAACACCATGTGAATGCCATCACATTAAGGAGTGGAAGAAACCTTCAACCAGTGTTGAAGAAGGGTTTGAGTACAGAGCAGTTCGTGGGACTTGAAAGTTTTGAAGATGATGAAATTCCTGCTGAGAATGAACGAGTGACGATTGTCACCTCTGAGGGGTGTTGCTCGTCACCCACTTTACAAAGGCCCGACACGATGGACTCATCCCCGATCGGTGACGATCATCACTAGGAGGGTTACACTCGTCACCAACCACGAACCACAGCTGTTTCGCCTGAGACTTCAAACAATGCTAAGGAAACGATGTATAAGCCTAAGATACCCTATCCTAAGCATCCTAAGAAGTCTAAACAGGAAATTGAAGATGCTAAATGCAAGGCTATCATGGAAAAACTAGTGATTGAGATTCTTTTGATTGATGCTGTGAGGATTACTTCTGTTATACGGAGATATGTGAAGAGGATGGTGACCAACAACTTAAGCCTGGAGCAAGGAGCAATGATGATCAACGAGCAGGTTAGTGCAGTGATTCTGAACATAGTAACTGAGAAGCTTTCAGGCCCTTGGAGCTTTGTATTGGACATCACCATATTTTCAGACAGGTTTGAGAGATCATTGTGTGACCTTGGTTCTAGTGTGAACCTGATGCCTCATTTTGTTGCCAAGAGCTTAGGGATGACCGATTCTGAAGCTACCAGGATATCTCCTGTCCTAGCTGATAGATCAGTCAGAGTCCCTGAAGGTGTTATACAGGATGTGCCTATCAAAGTAGGAGATTGTATGATTCCTACTGATTTTGTGGTTCTGGAGTATGGAGAAGAACCCAAAGTCCCTCTGATTCTTGACAGACCTTTCCTGGCCCCTGCTGGAGCCATTATAGATGTCAGGATAGGAAGAATTGAGCTGAATGTTGGTGACTTGGTGATGAATTTCCAAATGGATAGGCTGATGAAGGGGCCAACCATAGATGGACATACATTCTATGTGGATGCTCTCACCAACCTTGCTGAGCAGAACTTTCAAGAGATGAGTCCAAAAGATCCACTAGAGAGGGCGTTGACCGCTTCTACAACAGAAGCTGAGCATCTGGATGCAGCTGCTACTGGTTATGCAAAGATGATGGAAGCTACTCCACATGTCATGCAACTGGTTGCACAGGAAGAGCTAGTCAGCACATCTGCGAAAACAGCTGCAATGGGCGACTGGAGTGCAAAAAAAGCACTAAAAGTTGAGCTTAAACTGCTCCCTACAGGGCTAAGGTATGCCTTCTTTGGAGAAAACTCCACCTATCCTGTCATTGTTAATGCTTCATTAAACAATGCAGAGCTCACCCTTTTGCTAAGTAAGCTGCGCAGATTTCGCAAAGCTCATGGCTATTCTCTTGACGATATTTTAGATATTTCTCCTAACTTATGCATGCATAAGATCCATCTGGTGGATGAATCGAAATCATCAGTGGAGCATCAGAGGAGGCTGAATCCAAACCTGCAGGATGTTGTCAAGAAGGAGATCATGAAGCTGCTGGAAGCTGGGATTATCTATCCCATGTGTGATAGCGCCTGGGTCAGTCCATTTCGTGTGGTTCCTAAGAAAGAAGGAGTCACAGTGGTGAAGAATGACAAGGATTAGCTGATTCCTACCAGAAGAATGACTGGACACATGATGTGTATAGACTACAAGAAGCTGAATGCAGCCACCAGGAAAGATCACTTCCCTCTGCCTTTCATCGAACAGATGCTGGAGAGACTGGCAAATTACAAGTACTACTGTTTCCTAGATGGCTATTCAGGCTCCTTTTAGATCACATCCATCTAGATGATCAGGAGAAGACCACCTTTACATGTCCTTATGGCACATTTGCATTTCGCAAAATGCCATTCGGATTGTGTAATGCTCCTGCGACATTCCAGAAGTGTATGATGTCGATTTTTACAGACATATTTGAGAAGTTAATGGAGGTCTATATGGATGACTTCTCAGTCTATATGTCTTTCTTCAAAGGCTGTCTGGAAACCTTGTGTGCAGTTCTGAAGATGGCATAGAAGTGAATAGGGCGAAAATTGATGTGATGACGAGCTTGCAGGCGCCTGATTCTGTCAAAGCAGTGAGAAGTATTATGGGTCATGCTGGGTTCTACAGAAGATTCATCAAGGACTTCAGCAAGATTGCAAGACCTCTTACTGCTCTTCTCTGCAAGGATGTGAAGTTTGAATTCTCTAAAGAGTCTCAATCAGCTTTTGAGCAAATTAAACAGGCCTTGGTGATAGTTCCTATTGTGCAACCTCCAGATTGGGATTTGCCTTTTGAGGTGATGTGTGATGCCAGTGATTTCGCAGTTGGAGCAGTGCTGGGACAGAGGAAGGACAAGTTGCTACACGCCATCTATTATGCCAGCAGAACATTGGATAAAGCTCAGAAGAACAATGCTACTACTACGAAAGAACTGTTGGCAGTTGTCTTTGTCTTTGAGAAGTTTCGCCAGTATCTTATAGGATCCAGGTCGTAGTCCACACAGACCATTCAGCACTGAAGTACTTGATACAGAAGAAGGATGCAAAGCCAAGATTGTTGAGATGGATTCTGCTTCTTCAAGAGTTTGACATTGAAGTTATGGACAAGAAAAGAGTTGATAATGGAGTAGTTGATCATCACTCCAGGATTAGTATTGAAGATGATTTCCCAATCAATGATTTCTTGCATGAAGAGAATGTTTATTTGATAGAGACTCGAGTGCAGGAAGAAAGTATTGAAAACTTGCAGTCTTCTCGCAACTACAGGGCAGTGACGCTCATCACCACTTCAGATGATTCACGAAGGCGTCGCGATACAACCCCAGTGACGATCGCCACCCACTCTGGTGACACTCATCACCCTACTCAGCTATAGGCAACGATTTGTGCAAGCTTGGGAACTGCTTTTCAGGAGCATTATGCTACAACTGATCCCAGGCGACCCTGGTATGCTAATATTGCCAACTACTTAGCTACAGAGGATGAACCACATGATTTTAAGGTGTATGCTAAGAAGAAGATCTTGAGAGCTTAGGAGATTCTACTGGGATGAGCTATATTAATACAGACATTGTTCATATGAGATTTACAGGCGATGCATAGCAGTAGCTGAGGTTGCAGACGTCATGTTTCATTGTCACGACTCTGAGTATACTGGACACTTTGCCACATTCAAAACAGTATCTAGAGTTTCCTTCATGCTTCCGTAGCTGCCGGGAAGCATAAGCTATCACCTTGCCATCCTGCATCAGGTCGCACCCTAGTCCCTTCCGTGATGCATCTGTGTATACCACATATGGCTCACCCGGTTCTGGTAATGCTAATACTGGTGCACTAGTGAGTAATTCCTTTAACTTTGAGAAGCACTCCTCACACTCCTCCGTCCAGATATACTCCACATCTTTCCCAGTCAGCTTCTTCATCGGCTGAGCCATGCTTGCAAAGCCTTTAAAAAACCGCTTGTAACAACCAGCTAGCCCCAGAAAACTCTTTATCTCTGTAGCGTTCTCTGGTCTAGGCCAATCCGCAATGGGCTGAATCTTCTCTTGGTCCACGGACACTCCCTTATCTGAACAATGTGACCCAAGAACCCTATATGCTGTTGTCAAAAGCTACACTTACTGAGCTTGGCATATAACTTCTGTTCTCGCATCTTCTCTGGAACAGTCCTCAAGTGACTTTTGTGTTCTTCCTCACCCTTTGAGTATATTAGAATATCATCTATGAAGATGATCACAAAATCATCTAGGTACTCCCTGAATACACCATTCATCAACTTCATGAATGCAGCTGGCGTATTCGTCAAATCAAACGGCATGACCACAAACTCGTAATGACCATACCTTGTCTGAAAGGCAGTCTTACGTACGTTTGTGTCCTCTATGGGTATCTGATGGTACCCTGATGCCAAATCAAACTTAGAGAACAGAGTAGCTCCCCTGAGTTGGTCCAATAACTCGTATATCCTAGGAAGTGGATACTTGTTCTTCATGGTCACACGGTTCAATCCACGGTAATCAATGCAAAGCCTGAAGCTTCCATCCTTCTTCTTCACGAATAACACTGGCGCACCCCATGGCGAACTACTCGGTCTTAAAATCCCTTGTCCACCAATTCCGTTAGCTGCTTCTTTACTTCTGCCATCTCAGCTGGCGCCATCCGGTATTGTGCTTTGGACAATGGAGCTGTCCCCGGCTCAATTTCAATCGTGAATGGGTCTGAACGAGCTGGTGGCAGTCCCGCCAACGCTTGGAAGACATCCTCAAATTCTTGCACCACCGGTATGCTGCCCAAGTCAACATCCGGTCCTCCTTTTGTGGTAGTGAACGTTGCTAGATACGCCTCACAACCCTTCTCTATTAGCCGTTCTGCTTGAATAGCTAAAAACCACCAAACTTCCCAAGGTTGGTCTCACTCCCTGATAGACCAAGGGTTCTTCAAGCAGGCTTCTGGTGGCCTACTATGTTCCAGGATGTACATGCATTCATTACAAGATGTGATACCTGACAGAGAAAAGGAAAGATTAGCAGAAGACATGAGATGCCACAGAACATCATCCTTGAGGTTGACGTCTTTGACTGTTGGGGCATTGAGTTCATGGGTACTTTTCCTTCATCCTATGGGAACAGATACATTCTAATTGCTGTTGACTATCTCTCCAAGTGGGTAGAGGCATTAGCTACTCTTACCAATGATGCTGCAGTGGTTCTGAAGCTGTTAAAGACAATTATTTTCCCCAGATTTGGTGTCCCGCGAATTGTTAACAGTGATGATGGTTCTCACTTTGTTAAAAAGGTGTTTGACAAGCTGCTGAAGAAGTATGGTGTTCAGCATAGAGTGGCCACGCCCAATCATCCCTAAACCAGTGGACAGGTTGAAGTCTTCAACAGACAGATCAAGCAGATACTAGAGAAGACAGTGGGAATGACAAGAAAGGACTTGATGAAGATATACAAGAAGAACCGGACTTAACCGAGCCCCAAGTCATAGAAGTGCCAACCAGAGCTATAACTAGAGAAAGAGCAAGAGTGTTACAACATAAATATAATCAAGCGATCTCATTAGCTATTATTCAAGCGGATCATAAAGACTTCACTACGACAACACAAGCTTATAGTGGACTACTTGAAGAGAGAGATATCGGCCCAACTTCAGCCAACCAAGAGAGCTGGCCAATCCTCCCAAATCAAGGCCTCTACAACATGCTCACGATCACACAAGAAGCCCAAGAAGAGAGTTACTGAAAGGAAAGGATTTCACCACGGTTATAAACATCAAAAGGAGAATTACTACTTACATTAAAACCAAACCGTGGACGAGCCAACAAAGAAGGTAAGTGTTTACTGAATTATATCAATTATATTTTGACTAATCAAGTTATTATCTCTTTGGTGATTGCAGAATAAAACTTAGTCGTTAATTTTGATTACATTTATATTAATTTACGTTAATTATAAAGGCAAATGTTAGCCTGGTTTTTCTTGCATTTTATTTCATGTAATTTGTTTCTAAAGACCCCAAAAAGGGCATAGCTGTTCGGACTAGTTTATAAAGTCCCCTCTCACAGCAGTGTATTTTTTAACTTTTATCAATTAAATAACGAATTTTATTTAAGTTTAATTCTTGAGTCTCTTGCTCTTGTATTCTTTGTGAGACCCGTACCTCCAAACAATCAAGAGGACCTCGTGTTGTATCAAGGGAACCATCATAGCCCTTGTGGTATACTTTGACCCATTTTAATCTAATTTCCCGTCCCGCTTGACCACCGGTTAAACTGCCTGAGTATCTCAGAAGTTCGGCAAAATTCATTCTCTTCGCTCGACCACTTTGTTCACTTCGCTCGACCACCACTCAGTCCGCCTGAGTATCTCGGCTGCACGACTAACCGTTCCCGCCGTCCCAGCCTTCCTAGACTGAACGTCCCTCGCTCGTATCAAGAGGCCTACTAAGCCGGCCACACCCTTTTACTTGTATCATTTTTGGTATCAAAGCTGAAGTTCCTTCAGCCCCAGGTTGCATCTATCCACTTTATCTCTTTTATTGCATTTCATATTTGTGTTTTTCATATCATTTCAAAAAAAAAAAAATAAATACATACATAACATCCTATCATTTGTTTCATCTCATAATTATATTGCTTGCATATCTAGTTTTCATTTCGTTAAAAAAAAACAGAAAACCCATAATTATTCGCTCATTACTGGTTATTTGTTATCAATCATCTAACTTGAGTTTCATTAGTTCCAATCACAGAAAGTCAAAAAAAAATTTAGTCTAAGTCGTTCATTTGCATTCATTATAGTTTCAATTTATAGAACTGTATCACCAATCAACCATTCGCGTATTAATTCGTAGCATTGCATTATCATAGTATCATCTTTGGACCGTGTTGTATTAAATCAAAACTTTAATCAAACTCTATTTTTGGTTTAAGGGACTTGAATTAAAACGACATGGGAGAAGAAGCTAGCAATGCAAATGATCCAGTCAGCCAAATGATGAATATGATGAGGGAAGAGTTTCAAGCCTTTAGGCAAAGTGGGAGAACGGCTCACCCGAGTTGAGCAAACCCCTCGAGCCCCCTTACGACTGATGAGGAACGTTGGAGGACTTGGCAACACCAACATTCATGGCAATCCTCAGAGGCACAACGGTATTCACATCAATGAGCCAGTAGATGGAGGACAAGGGCGTGACGCTGGTTCTCTTGAGGAAGACGATGACCCGCCCCCTAGAACAAACCGTGTACGCCAGAGACGAGTTCAAAGAGAGGAGTATGAAGAATACCATATGGCCCTCACCCAAGACAAAACCAAAGGAATATCAAACTAACCGCGCCTAACTTTGCCGGGAAAGTTGATTCCGAGGCTTATCTGGAATAGGAGAAGAGAATGGATCATATTTTTAACTACTACAATCATCCCGGTCATAAGAGGATATTACTAGCCGTAGCTCAACTCACGGACAACGCTCTCATCTGGTGGGACAGGATAGTAGCGGATAGAAGGAGAAACCGCCAACAGTCCATTGATTCATGGGTGGACATGAAAGATCTTATGCGACAAAGGTATATCCCTCCTCATTTCCATAGAGACTTACAGCGCAAGTTTCGTTCTCTTAAACAGCGAACTAGGTCAGTGGAGGAGTACTATGAGGAATTTGAGCGTTTAAGGAACCGCTTGGAGCTGCACGATGACGAAGAAGCGTTGATGGCTCAATTCTTAGATGGCTTACAAGAAAGGATCAGTCGTAAAGTGGAAAGACAAGGGTACCGGGACATCAAAGACCTCTTCAACCTATCTATACGAGCCGAGCAACATATCAAGAGTAAGACGAGCAGCGCCAGAATCAAACCTCAAAGCACTTGGAGTCCCAACGTCAACAAACCAATGGATAAAGGCAAAGGCATTGAGATAGACTCGCAGTAAAAAGGAAAAGTTCTAGACAATGTCAAAGACAACCGAACAGAGCCAAGTAAGTCTATAAACCCTCAACGTTCTAGAGACATAACATGTTTTAAGTGCAGAGGTAGAGGGCATATGGCGAGAGAATGTCCCAATCAAAGTGTCATGCTCTTAACCGAAACCAGGGACTATGAAAAATATGATGAAGCTGACATTAATACGAATGATGAGTTTGGTGATATTGAATATCCTAACTCCGGAGAACTACTAGTGATAAGGCGAGTGCTGAACACCATGGTAGAGCCAACCGAGATCATACAAAGAGAGTACATATTTCATACCCGTCGCACCATTAAAGGCAAGGTATGTAATCTTATTGTTGATGGTGGGTCTTGCACCAATCTAGCAAGTGCTCATATGGTTGACAAGCTTGGCCTTGAGAGAACTAAACACCCACGGCCCTATAGGCTAAGGTGGCTCGATGATAAGGTAGAGCTTAAATTTAGTGATCAAGTTGTCATATCATTTAGTGTTGGAAAATATCAAGATCAAGTAATTTGTAATGTCGTTCCTATGCAAGCTGGTCATTTGTTGTTAGGTAGACCATGGCAGTTTGATAAAGAGACTAAACATGATGGTAGAACAAATATGTATACTTTCATGCGTGATAAAAGAAAAGTCAGTCTAGCACCCCTCACGCCCTCTCAAGTTCATGATTTGCAAATGAAAATGGTTAAGGAGAAAGAAATCATTGCTAAACCAAATTTTCTTGTCCAATCTAGTCATGTTAGAAAGGCTTATGCATCAAAACAAACAATGCTACTATTGATCTTTAAGGAAGTTTTTAGTGCAGGTTATAGCTTAGAAGAACTACCAACTGAAATCAATGCCGTGCTAGACAAGTTTAAAGATGTTTTTCCCGAGGATATGCCAGAAGCATTACCCCCTTTGAGAGGCATTGAACATCAAATTGACTTCGTACCTGGAGCAGCGTTACCCAACAAGCCAGCCTATAGAATGAGTCCGGAAGAATCTAAGGAGCTAGAAAAACAAGTCAAAGAGCTACTTGACAAAGTGATAACGCGATTTTTCAATGTCTAAAGGGAGTGATGCAATGCAACAGGAGGTTATCAAAACTCAAGCAGCACACAGTCGTAGTATAGTGCAAGAGGAATCAATCCAACCTAGGAGCTAGAAAGTGCAATGAGGATGCGAGGATCGAGTAAGGCTAAGCAAATGATGAACGGTTTTGTGAAAATCCTAAAAACTAGATGCAACAACTAAATGCAAGGCAAAACTATTTTAAAAATACCAGGAATGAGTTAACTACCACAACGAACAAACATAATGATTAAAAAGCAAAGCTATGAATTTATAAAAACTCGACTAGTGGATCGACCACAAGATCGACCAATAGATCGAGCAACAACGATCGATCTCATCTAAATGTTCAACTGAAACAAATCTAATGACCAGGATGCGAACAGATAGCAAGAGAATGACTAACAGAGATGTAAGAATACTAAGAAAGAGGGTATAGGGTTGAGATTCATGTTCAAGGGTTCAAAGGTTCAAGCTTGGTTTGAAAACTTTCGATCTACTCAATATGTCAGATTCTCTAAGCCTTGTAAACAAAACAAGATCCATCCATGGCGTGTGGTATAGATCACCCCTTCATTCTCTCTTCCAGACCCATGGTGTTTGGCGGAAAAAGAGATTGAAGGGCAAGGAAATCAGATTTCAAACACGCGGCTTAACTAGTCCCCTAAACTACCATGGCGTTTGGGAAAGGGTCACTAGTCTCTAGGATGCGATTTTCAGAGATCTCTGGATCCTGTCAAGGTAAGAGACCTCTCTGATCATAAAGATCTTGGCGTGAGAGTCTTTAAGCCTTAAGAGCTCGACATCCTAGAAGAGAAAGCCATGAAGAACAAGAAAACACCAAACTTTGAAAACCTTTTCGACCCCTTTTAATCCTCTCAACGCCAAAACCCGGATAAACTACTCGCTACACATTGAGTAAACCAAGCAAAGCATAAACGATGAGCTAATAAACATGAAGAACGATGGATTTAAACTTAAACAATTCAAAGATTCAAGAACAAAGCTTCAAAGTGTAACAATGGCGAAATCGCCTTCGAACAGAGAGAAAAAGATGAAAATGATAAAGTGAAAGCGTGTGTGAAAAAGCATCATCGCCGCCTTCCCGAAATAGGCCAAACCACTCGATGGTCCCCCCCTCGCTAGGGGCCGAAAACGGTTAAAGCACTGAGATTGACCTCGAGATCGAGCATCTTGCTCGATCATCTTCGGACATCGTGGCTTCAACTCGATCTGTGTCTCGATCTTCTTCGGTGGATCGAGTGCTTCGTTTGATCTTGGAGTCGATCTTCGGAGGATCGAGTGGTGGACTCGATCCGGCTCTCGCTCTGCATGGCGTCATTCACGTCTGTACTCCTTGATCAATCGTTTCACTCGATCTCCGTCTCGATCAGTTCCCTTGGATCAGATGGACTACTCGATCTTCTGGTCGATCTCATCTGGATCGACCAGCCATGCTCGATCCGCTTCTCGATCTCTGGTCCTTAGCAAGCATTCTTGAATTCTCCAAGTTCCCACGAACCTCCTCACGAGCCTCAGCACGTCCACGAACCCTTCAACACTCCAAAGTAGCCGAAAATAACCTGTATGCAATGCAAAATGCAAGAAACATGCATATACTGGTGCAAGAACACTCTATGACGTAAAGTGATGCAAACTATCCTAAAATGCAATGTATATGCGTGAGAAACTAACTTATATGTATGCAAAATACATGGAATATGCAGTAATATCAACTCCCCCAAACTTGCCTTTAGCTTGCCCTCAAGCAAAGAAAATTCAAGAAGGGAGAGAGGTTTTAAAACAAACGGGGGTTTAAAATTCTTGCAAAGGTATTTTTCAAATGAACCAATCTCAACGTCCTAGTTACTAGTTCTAAAATGCAATACACACGCTCATACTCCAAAGAACTTAGCCATACTCATCACACAAAGAATTTCAAATCATGACTCTCCTATTCGAAACAATCAAAGAAACTCATCCTTTAGCATTTATTAATGACCGAACCATGAATCAAACTTATGCACTTTAAAGCAAAACACATTTGGCTAAGGGTAAAAGCTATGAGCATATGATGATCTCATTTTAAAGAGGGTTTATTTTAAGTGCGGGTTTCTCTCAAAAGTGGTAAGAACTTTATGCATAATGCTAAAGGTAAAGGCAATTGATGCATACATGATCAGATTCTTATCTACCCATGCAAGCTAACAATGGTCCTAAAACCCTTCTCATTTTCTTTCTTTTTAGCTCACTCACCCTCCTAAATTCTACCCTTATCTCCAAAGCAAAAGCTTAGCAAACCCCAAATAAAAATAGAAAACATCTTAACTCTTTTAGGCTAGTGAAAAGGTTTGAAAATATAAAGCTCCTTATTTCTTTCTTATTGATAGCTTTCTTATTATTTTTTTTCTTTCTTTTTCTTTTCTTTTTATTTTGGCACTTAGGCTCTTTTCTTTTTCTTTTTTATTTTTGTTTTGAGAGAGCTATCTTCTGAAATTATTAGAGCATTATACATTTTAAACACAAA
This sequence comes from Thlaspi arvense, assembly GCA_911865555.2. Taxonomy (NCBI): domain Eukaryota; kingdom Viridiplantae; phylum Streptophyta; class Magnoliopsida; order Brassicales; family Brassicaceae; genus Thlaspi; species Thlaspi arvense. The sequence continues at coordinate 15,385,938 of OU466861.1, forward strand.
ACCTTTCACTTAAAACCTTTTGTTCACTTCAAATACCAAACTCTTTTGAAACCGAAAGCATAAATACATGAAAGCAACCCCATCAAACCCCCAAACTTATCCTAATCCTACATCTAGCTTCAAAATGCAAAGCTAGCAAATCATATGAGAACCTAATCATGTCGCCTAAACGTAACATGTTATGCTAAGTTCAAACCGAAAGAGGCCTCACAAAGATGTCACACACAAAAGCTTGGCTTGAAAGAAAGGTAAGGGTGATGGTGGGAGTTCTACTACTTAGGCTCACAAAGAGTGGTAAAAGGAGGAAAAGAGCCTAAATATTTTTAAGATCCATGTGTTCATTTTCAAGTGCATAAGATTGATATTTAAAAATTCAAATTAGGGTTCTCACTTATTAGGACAAGTTTCAAATCATGAGTGTTCAATTCAAGTCAAGAAAATCAAAAAAGTGATCCAAGCATGGTAACGACTTACTTCAAAGAGTGAGCAAAGCATTAGAGAACTACTAACTAGGATATTGAAACCATTCATAAGCTTAAAACACATTTTTAAGAAAACTCTAACCCCTTATGCAAATGTAAACAACCTAGATGCTTATGTAAAATGCAAGAAACATGCATATGCTGGTGCATGAACACTCTAGGACCTAAAGTTATGCAAACTATCCTAAAATGCAATTTTAATGCTTGAGAAACTAACTTATATGTATGCAAAATACATGAAATATGCAGCGATATCACAAAGGCTACGTGAGAGAGAGCCTTAGCCCGTGTGCTGTACCGGTCTTATTTGTGCCTAAGAAGGACAGCTCTTGGCATATGTGTGTGGATTGCCGAGCCATAAACAATATTACTATCAAATACCGCCACCCCATACCAAGGTTAGATGATATGCTTGATAAAAAAAGTGGCGTTAACTTGTTTTCTAAAATAGATTTGAAGACGGATATCATCAAGTGAGAATGAAAGAAGGTGACGAATAGAAGACAGCCTTTAAAACTAAGCAAGGGCTCTATGAATGGATGGTCATGCCATTTGGCTTAACCAACGCCCCTAGCACATTCATGCGTTTATGAACCAGGTTCTTCGAGCTTATATAAGTAAATTTGTTGTTGTATATTTTGATGATATCTTAATATTTAGCAAACGTTTATCTGACAATGTATCACATCTTGAGCTTGTATTAAAGACACTTCGCCAAGAAGGACTTTATGCAAACTTAAAGAAGTGTGCATTCTGTACTAATAAGCTAGTTTTCCTAGGTTTTGTTGTAAGCTTGCAGGGTTTACAAGTAGATGATGAGAAAATTAAGGCTATAAAGGAGTGGCCAGCACCAACAAGTGTCAGTTAAGTCAGAATTTTCCACGGTCTAGCTAGTTTCTACCGCCGGTTCGTAAAGGATTTTTTAGCAGTGTAGAAGCTCCCCTCACGGCTGTAATCAAGAAGAACATAGAGTTTGTATGGGGAGAAGCTCAACAAAAGGCGTTTGAAGACCTTAAAGAGAAGCTCACCAATGCACCAGTCTTAACCTTACCCGATTTTGAGAAGACGTTTGAGGTGGAATGTGATGCATCAGGAGTTGGCATTGGGGCAGTACTAACTCATGGAGGCAAGCCAGTAGCCTTTTTCAGCGAGAAGTTAGGAGGTGCCACGCTCAATTACCCCACCTACGACCGAGAGTTATACGCTCTAGTAAGGGCGCTAGAGACATGGCAACACTATCTGATGTCAAGGGAGTTTGTAGTGCACACGGATCATGAAACTTTGAAGCACCTCCGAGGATAGACTTATCTAAAGAAGAGACATGCTCGTTGGATGGAGTATATAGAGACGTTCCCTTACATTATCAAGTATAAGTAGGGAAAGGAGAACATAGTGGCTGACGCCCTTTCTAGAAGACATGTTTTAATACCAACCATGGAGGCGAAAGTAATGGGATTTGAGTACATCAAGGAACTATATCATAAGAACGATGACCTAAAAGACAGCTCACAATGATTGAAACAAGGGAGGACAAGGCAAATTCTACATCTACAAGAGCTTTCTATTCCGTGAGAAGATGCTTTGCATCCCACACTGCTCTCTTAGAAACCTGATCGTTCGGGAAGCTCACGGTGGAGGACTTATGGGCCACTTCGGCGTGGATAAAACACTAGCCATCGTCAAGGAACACTTTTACTGGCCACATCTCAAGAAGACCGTAGAATCCCATTGTGCTAGGTGCGTGACGTGCAAGAAAGCCAAGTATAAAGTACACCCTCATGGGTTACACTTACCTTTACCCATCCCCACGGCACCTTGGGTAGACATCTCCATGGAGTTTGTACTGGGGTTACCAAAGATTCGTGGCGAGGATTCCATATTCGTGGTAGTAGACCGCTTCTCAAAGATGGCACATTTCATACCATGTGCCAAGGTGAATGATGCTTCTCAAACGGCTGACTTGTTCTTCAAGTAGATAGTCAGATTACATGGGGTACCGAGAACCATCGTATCAGATAAAGATAGCAAGTTTCTCAGCCATTTCTGGAGAACCTTGTGGAAGAAGCTAGGGACAAAGCTCTTATTCTCTACAACTTGTCACCCCCAAACGGATGGGCAAACCGAGGTAGTCAACTGGACCTTATCAATATAGTCTACGGATTCAACCCTACCACGCCTCTAGACTTAACACCATTGCCACCAGCTGAGGCAGTAAGTTTAGTAGGAGAAGAGAAAGCAGCGTTTATCAAGAAATTGCATCAAAAGGCTAAAGAATACTTGGAAAAGAGGACCGAGCAGTATACAAAGCACGCCAACAAGGGACGGAGATAAGTTGAGTTTACACCAGGAGAATGGGTGTTCTTACACATGAGGCTTGAAAGGTTTCCAAATCAACGAAGCTCAAAGCTAAAACCAAGAGGAGATGGCCCATTCAAGATTATAGAGAAGATCAATGACAACGCCTACCGCCTTGAACTTCCAGGTGAGTTTAATGTATCCTCTACCTTTAACGTTTCTGATCTAGCTCCATTTCTTGCAGATGATCCTGTTCTGAGGTCAAAACCTATTCAAGAGGGAGGGAATGATGAAGATATACAAGAAGAACCGGACTTAACCGAGCCCCAAGTGATAGAAGTGCCAACCGGAGCTATAACTAGAGAAAGAGCAAGAGTGTTACAAGATAAATATAATCAAGCCATCTCATTAGCTATTATTGAAGCGGATCATAGAGACTTCACTACGACAACACAAGCTTATAGTGGACTAATTGAAGATAGAGATACCGACCAAACTTCAGCCAACCAAGATTGCTGGCCAATCCTCCCAAATCAAGGCCTCTACAACATGTGCACGATCACACAAGAAGCCCAAGAAGAGAGTTACTGAAAGGAAAGGATTTCACCATGGTTTTAAACATCAAAAGGAGAATTACTACTTACATTAAAACCAAACCGTGGACAAGCCAACAAAGAAGATAAGTGTTTACTGAATTATATCATTTATATTTTGACAAATCAAGTTATTATCTCTTTGGTGATTGCAGCATAAAACTTAGTCATTGATTTTGATTACATTTATATTAATTTACGTTAATAATAAAGGCAAATGTTAGCATGATTTTTCTGGCATTTTATTTCATGTAATTTGTTTCCAAATACCCCAAGAATGGCAGCTGTTCGGACTAGTTTATAAAGTCCCCTCTCACAGCAGTGTATTTTTTAACTTTTATCAATAAAATAACGAATTTTCTTCAAGTTTAATTCTTGAGTCTCTTGCTCTTGTATTCTTTGTGAGACCCGTACCTCCAAACAATCAAGAGGACCACGTGTTGTATCAAGGGAACCATCATAGCTCTTGTGGTACACTTCGACCCATTTTAATCTAAATTCCCGTCCCGCTTGACCACCGGTTAAACTGCCTGAGTATCTCGGTAGTTTGGCCAAATTCATACACTTCGCTCGACCACTTTGTTCACTTCGCTCGACCAACTCATTCACTTCGCTCGACCAACTCATTCAGTTCGCTCGACCACCAGTCAGTCCGCCTGAGTATTTTGGATGCACGACTAACCGTTCCCGCCGTCCCAGCCTTCCTAGACTGAACGTCCCTCGCTCGTATCAAGAGGCCTACTAAGCCGGCCATGCCCTTTTGCTTGTATCAGGACTGGTCTGCGAAATTGAATGATGCTCTGTGAGCTTACAGGACTGTCTATAAAACGCCACTTAGGAGTACACCATTCCATCTATTCTATGGCAAGGGGTGCCATCTTCCAGGACACATTGTGTCTCTGGATGATGCACTCGCTGTCTGAACATCATTCCAAGTAGAGCTAAAGACTTAAAACAAGCGCTTGGTGGGAGGCAACCTGTACGACCCGGTTTTTCAAACCAAGTCTGTTTGTTATTCAAACCCGAACTGAAACGGTTTAAAGTCCAATTCCCATTTCTCGATATTTTCTTTTTCTTTTGAGAGATAAATATTCCTGGTTTAGATAAATATTACATTTATAATGTGATATAAATGAGCCTATTCCTAAAAGGATTTGTAAATATCCTCTCTTCATAATTATATTTCCTTTTTCATGTTTATCTCTTGCTTTGTGCCCAAGCCTTCCATTGGGTATAAATAGAGAGTCCTCTCCTTCATTATTCTTTATTTTAAAAGTTCCAAAGACGCAGAAAAACCCTAATCTCTCTGTCCTCTTCCCTTTTGACGTTTTGCCCTATCTCCGCCGCCTTCTCTCTCTAATCCTCCTTCCCTGGGCGTTCCCCTCTCTCTCCTTGGTGCCACCATAATGTTCCGACGAGCCACGGCAATTCCAGTGAGGTGTTTGAAGCTCTCAAACCATGTGCGTTCAGCTACCCCTTGGATCTACAGTCTCCATCCGCCAGGATGTCTACGCGGCGTTTCCTTCCTCTTTTCCCCCAAACCGTTGTGATATTAAATCCAATGTGAGGATGAATCTGTGCTAGAATATTATGTGTCCTGCTTTTCTGAATGTCTAGTATGGGGTTAAACCAAGCAGAAACTACTTTCTGCTTCGGAACTAAGTCCCAGTTAGGTCTTATTAGGTTGTTGTTTGATATGTGATCGCCTAGATGACTTTAGGGTTCTGAAGCTGAAGTTGCAGGAGACTTAAAACGAACCTTTACTTGTTTTTGAAACACCTTGATTTTATTATTGCTGTTTGGATCTCTTCTATGATTATGTGATCGCCTACAACTTGTAAAAAGGATATGAACTTAATACGGTATCATTATTGAGACTATGTGTGGTGAAATGTTTGAGATGAAAGTTCAGATCATAAGGCAAAGGAGCCGTGGTCAATATACTTGAGTGGAGGCCTATTGTTTGGGGTCCGAGATGGATAGTTGAGATTGCATTGCCGGGATCTGTAACCGATACACTGAAGTTGAGGATAGTCGCTGAGCCACGTGGGCAATATGCGAGGGGGTATTGATGGACCGGACATCATATATGGCTGTTCAAAGGGTTCAGCGTATACTCATATGGTATGGGAGGAATGGCTATAAGTAGCATGGCCGACGGGATAGTCATGTAGCGACTATACTCCTACGACGGATGCATCCCAAGTGCCACAGTGTAAGTCATCATTGTGTGGTTCTGGTATTCGCAGTGGCGTTGCCTATGGACTGGTAGGATATTGTGTGAAGTATTTAGGACTTTCTATGGTGCTGTTTTAGGCTTGAACTTAGCGTTTGTTAAGTTGTGGTGCATTGATAGGATAGTGAATGTTCATTCTTCTAGGTAATCTAAATTACTCATCCCTCCACCCTATCTTCTTTCTCTCGATCCCCTCTAGCAGGTTAGGTGAGTCATGATTCTTCAGTATAGCATGTGGTGTGCAATTGTTTGTTAAGTAAGGCGCCTTCTGATTATGACACCTGTAAAAAAGATAACGCGTTTGGCTTCTAGCGCAGATGGTTATCTAGACATTGACCGGTTTGGTTTATATGATCGGAATCAGGTGTCACACAACCCACTGGTAAGTTTTGTTTTTCTTGTACTTATATTTATTTTCGTGTGTATATTTTTTATTTGCTAAAAAAAAGTAACTAGTCATCACCCATTAAAAGGTGACGCTCGTCACCCGCCCGAACTAGATACGCGACTTAAACTCTCTTCTTCTTCTTTCCCAAATCAGTTTTTCATCACTTCACGAACACATAAACCACAAATCTCCAACTTCTGATTTTCTAAACCAAATTGAGTGATTCAAAAGCCTAATCCTTGCGGATTTTAGCCCTCTTTCTCAATCTCTCACTAGTTTTCAAGATCTGCATGGTATGTGTCCGGAATCCCCAATTTTCAGTCCGCCATAGGTTTCATAAAATTTGATTTTAGAGTGCATACCTACTAGAGCACACCAAGATGTTGAGCTAATCTGGAAGATGGGTTTGATCCAAACATTTGTTATTTTAGTTTGAAATGGCCTCGCCAGAGCTATTTGACGAACCCACTTAGCTTGATTTAACTGATGAATCATGGTTATTTAGGTTATATTAGATGAATGATACCATCCTTGTGCGATTTTAATGGTTGATTTGCAAGTTTTTGAAATTTTTGAGTACATGATAAAATTTGCAAAATCTGGAAATTTTGGGTTATTTGGGTTGAATGTGGTGTTGAATTATGTTTCTGGTAGTGCTGTAAACGGACGCCAATACCTGTTTCGCTATGAATCGATGATTTTCAAAATTTCCAAAATTTGGCTAATTTTGGTTAATGTTTGGTTGGTTTTAATTTTTATTTTCAGATGGCTTCACGTGAGAAGAGACAGCGGCCCACATCTTCTTCCAGTGATGCATCCGGTTCTACACAGCCAGAGAACATGAGTGCAGTGTGCAAGCCACCATGGCCTAAGAGTGGGGATAAGAAAATTGCTTCGGGAATTGCTTGGGCAGGAATCCTGAAACAGGAGATAGCGAAAGATACTTGTATTTTCTGCGACATACAAGAAGGCTTCGATAACAACCCTTTAGAAGTCCTCACACCTTCGGAGTGGAACAATATGCAAACTTTCTGGTCCAAGTTCAGGAATGGTGTCTATGAGTCCAAGACGAGCACACAGACTGATGTTAAGCATTCGTGATGAGGTACATTCTGTGCCTTATAGGCAATACCATTCTCTGCAAGTCTACACCGAGTAAGATACGTGTCAGTGAGCTCCTTCTGCTCTATTATATGCTGGATGAAGAGATCCATATGGAGATCTTTGTCCGCGCCAATTTGGGCGCCATTTTGGCAGAGCACTTGGTCTCTCTGAAGATTAAACCATTCACGAGCTCGGGGGACACGATAGAGAGCATTGGCAGCCTTCTCATGCCTATCTTCCAGCACTTTCAGATTGATACAGGGCCCTGCAGCATTGTCACTGCGCAAGCTCTTATGGACAAGGCACATTTGGGACATGCTACCTGGCTCAATCACATGTCGGTTTGGACTTTCACTACTTCTGCTGGGGAGTATGTTGGCATGCAATTGCTAAACCGGGAGCTCAGTACGATCCAGAGCGATCCACTGCAGCTGCGTTTTCAAACTGATCCGGTTTGCTGCGTTCTCTTGCACCCACGCAACATCACAAAGGAGCTCAGGCGGGACCGTCCAGATGACAGACCATTTTCACGCCAGGGATTGCTACTGTGAAGTGCCCTCCTAGAACTCAGACACCTATGGATATGACAGCCTTACAGGACTATGTTATCGAGAGCTTCGACGGTCTGTGGAACGTTGTAGCTATACTTAGCAACTGTGGTTGCATCCGCCCTCACTCTACTACTGAGGACTGCGAGGATGAGGACTAGCTCCTCTGTTATCCTGGTAACTTGTTCCTGTTTCCCTTTTATTTTATTTCTCTTGAGTCATTTTTATGTTTCTCTCTTGAGTCAGTTTATCAGTTTCTTTGATGTTGTTTTGTAAACTTGTTAAACTAGGAGTTATGCTATATTTGGATGTTCTTAATGGGTGTTTGAATGCTCGAACAGTCTGACTTTAGAATACAAATGATAACATAACGTTTAACACATCTAACTGACGATTCTGGAGTTTCAGACACGGTGACGATCATCACCACTGAGGGGTGACGCTCGTCACCCGCTCCTTCGCGAGGTACCAATTTTAAATTCAGTTCTACACGTTCTCGTGCTTTTTCTTGACCAACTCTAGGCTTAATAACACTGGGGACAGTGTTGTTTAAGTTTGGGGGAGGTGGCTTCTGACGCTGTGTACATTTTTTTTTTGTTTGAGAGTCTTAATGTTGAGTCAAAAACCTATTTTATAGAGTCAAAATTTTGAAACTATCAGTTTTTCTTGGAACTGCCAGTTTTTCTTGGAACTAACCACAAAACATTGATGCTTATAAGAACCATTGCCACAGTATTTGATTACAAGTCTTACTAAGTTGAAAGTCAAAAGTAGATCAGTCTAGCAAAGAAGGTTTAGGTTCTTAGAGAATCTGGAAAATCTGATGTTCACTACACCTTAATGAACTTTACACTTCTTATCTTTGGGCGCGATTCTCATTGATCTTGATTCTCTCTTTCAGCACTCACAAGGATGTTTAGATGCAGTCTCTCTTTGATCTTTCCTGATACAGCTTTAAAGAGTTTAAGTCTATAGAATGGTGCATCATGACCCTGTCTCCTTACAAGGTATTGAGTAGCACCATATATTAGGCTGTAAAAAAAAGAAAAAAGAAGTTGAAAAATTTAAAAAAAAAAAAAAATAGATCAAGGGAAGAGAAAATGGGAGAGTTGTGTTGAGATTGATTTCTTCAATGTTAAGGAAGGGAAAAGAATCTATAAGTGATTAAGTTGATAAATCCTTGATGAGATATCACACTTAAAAAATATAAGGAGTTAGCAGTAGAAACTTTAGATTTCTTGAAGGGGCTTGAACTGGATTTGAGAGATTTCTAAGCTTGTGGTAAGTATACTGAAATTTGATCTTGAGGTTGTTCTGTGGTATGTGGATTCGAAAGTGTTGATCAATGTGGCGTTCCTAATGTTTAGCTGCCTGTTTCTCTTTTCAAACCTCGACCCTGTTCTTTGTCTGATGTATGCTTGAGGGCAAGCAAAAGCTAAGTTTGGGGAAGTTGATATATCATCGATTTTATGGTTTTTAGCCATGGTATAAGTCCTTTTTATAAAGTCTTTTTTGTCTTTTTAGTGTCCTAGTAGAGTCTTTGCAGGTTATAGCATGACTGAAGCATAATTGGAGGGTTTGGAGCTTTTTGGATTATTGTAAGAACAACTCCGGAGTTAGCAAATCAGAAGGCGTTAAATGGATTTGGTGACGATCGTCACCAGTAAAGAGTGACGCTCGTCACCCACATCTGAAGAGAATCTCGACGTTTACTTAAAAGATGGAGAAGATATTGCACTTTGGCCTAGAAGTTCCACTAATTACAAAAGTATTTCAGCTCGTGTTTTAGCTTGTCTATATTAGGTTTTCAGCCATTCTTGGCTTTTATCTTTGTATCTTAGAATTCAGATATCTTTAGAGAGAGATTTATTCAGAGCTTTTTGGGGAGACAGATCTTGTACTCTTTTAGAGAAGATTTCGAACCCCTTAACCCCTTTATCTTCTTTATTCTTTTAATGCAGTTTCATTCAGCTATGCTTTGTGTTTTCATAATCATGTCTGAGTAATCTGTTAGTTAAGTAGGGATCATTCAAAGGTTGATGAAGAGTTTGTAGAATTGCTAAACTGATAGGCTATTGATTGGTTCTTCATCTGTGCTTACATTCACATCGATTTCTGAAACTAATCATCAGGATTTCGAAACCCTAGATTGTATAATAGATGTGAGACCATTGTTAATCACCTGAACTAGTATTAGATGAGCAAAACACCTATTTGCAAAGAGATTTAACTTAGGAGTTTTGTGAACAATTGAACCTGATAATTACTGCATGTTTAGATTGTTAGAATAAGTAAACAGATTTGAAATTCTGTGATTTAGGCATAGATAACTTCTTCAATGAGAATTGATTATTTATATCTTTGTATTTCAAGTTCTAGACGGTTTTAATCCATTTCTGATTGCATGCATTCTACATTCTCGGACTTGATATATCATGATTTTTATGGTTTTTAACCATGATATAAGTCCTTTTTATTGAGTCTTTTTGGTCTTTTTAGAGTCCTAGAAGAGTCTTTGCAGGTTAAAGCATGTCTGGAGCATAGTTGGAGATATTGGAACCTTTTGGAGCATTCTGAGTTGAAGCCACGAAGTACCAAGCTCGAAGCAGAAAAGTATCCCATTGGTGACGCTCGTCACCCAGATAGGAAGGAGCATGGCTATTTGTTAAAAGTATCAAGAAGAATTGCAGAACTTACCCAGAAGTTTCCTTTGTTTATATGAAGACCCCAGATCGTGTTTAGCCCCTATTTATTAGTTTTTTCAGCCACTGTTGGCAAGAATCTTAGTTTTTGAGAATTGAGAGAGCTAGAGAGAGATTTTATTCAGAGCTTTTTGGGGAGACAAATCCTGTACTCTTTAGAGAAGATTTCGAACCCCCTTTGTTTTCTACTCTTTCTCTTAATGCAATTTTATTCAGTTATGTTTTGTGATCTCATAATCATGTCTGAGTAATTTGCTAGTTAAGTTAGGGTTTTTCAAAGGTTGATGAAAAGAGTGTAGAATCGCTATCTGTTAGGATTATCTCATGGTTTTTCATCTCTGCTTGCTTTAAAATCGAATTTCTGAGACACATCATCTAGGAATCCGAAAATCATAGGTTGTTAAATATATGTGAGAGCATTATTCATAACCTGATCTAGTATTTGATGAGCAAAACAACTTAGTACAAAGAGATTTGGCTTAGGAGTTTTGTAAACAATTGAATCTGATCATTCCTGCATACTTAGGTTGTTAGGGTTTGCAAAGAGATTTGAAACTCTGTGATCTAGGTATAGATAACTTCTGCAATGAGAATTGATTAGTTATGCATTAGAGATTCATGTTTAAAAACGGTTCTTAATCATTCCTGATTCCCTGCATTCTGCATTCTTGGATTCATACCTGCGAATTATCCTAGCTTAGCGCTTTTAGTCTTCCTGAACTTAGAACATATCATACCATCATTTGCTTATTTCTAATTATTCATTCGCATTACATACATTATATTTCGCTTAGCTTAGTCCAAATCTATAATTGATAGTGTAGTTAGCATTACTCTCTTGGGATTTCGATACCCCTTATACTACATCTGCTTTGCTGTGCACTTGCAGTAGTTTTTATTTGGGTAAAACCTGAACCCTATCAAGTTTTTGGCGCCGTTGCCGGGGAGTAATAGCTGCCTATCGATTTTTAGTATTAGGATTTTGTCTAAGTTTTTATTTGTTTACTGATTTTCAGCTACTTTTCTTTGTTCTTGTTTCAGGTGTATGCCTAATCGCAGAACCAGAAGCAACAAAGAGAAGGAGCTTGTGACTTTGAGCATCGACGAGCTTGCTAGGTTGGAGAGAACTAACAGGAAAGCTAAGAAGCAATCTGCAATGGTCGCTCCACTGATCTTGGTTGAAGATGCAGAAGGTCACTTGGTTGACAGGGAAGGTAATAGGAGGAACGAAGAGGGGCAGAGAATTGATCAAGAGGGGAATGTCATTGTTGAACAGCAGGTTCAGCAAGTGGCTGAGAACGTGGGAGTCCCTGCTGCTGTCAATAACTCTGCTGGGCGTTTTGTTCAGAGGACTCTAGGTGATTACAACAGACCTGATCAGTTCTATGCCAACAGAGCTGCAATCCGACCTCCTGCCTTCCAGAGGAACGATTTTGAGGTTAAACCTGTCTACTATCAGCTAGTTGGACAGCATCCCTTCCATGGTTTACCTCATGAGCATCCTATGGATCACATAGAGAGGTTTAAGGACCTAGCTTCCAGTGTCAAAGCTAATGGGGTTAGCAATGACTTTCTGTTCTGCAAGCTTTTTCCCTATTCTCCTGGAGGAGAAGCTGCATATTGGCTGAAGCAACTGGAACCTGCTTCACTAACTACTTGGGAGGACACCAAGAATGCTTTTCTGAACAATTTCTATGATGATGCCAGATCAGAAGACATGAGAACGAAAATTGCATCATTTACACAAGGCCCTACTGAAGCTTTCAAGGCTTCTTAGATCAGGTTCAAGTCTTATCAGAGGTATTGATATTTCCAGTCAATGCCTCTGAAAAAGATCCCAAACAATTGCACCTGACTGAAACCATGATGAGGATAAGCCTTCCTCTTCTTCTTCTTTAATTTCTCCAGTTAACATTAATAGTTCAAACATAAAACAGAGCTCGTATAATTGGGATTCTCTTAATAATAATCTCATTTATAATTGATGATGACAGCAGAATATATTTATAACTGGGCAGACAATCTGTAGTATAGACCGGAACAATTCATCTAAACCAATGTTATAATCATTTATGTTCTCTACCGACGTGTTGACTGTGACAATAGTAGCCTGCGATATTTTGCAACACTTTTCAACGACTTCTCATCATTAATAATAGCATTCATAAACAAACTTCCGACATACAGAGCATTCATACTGAAATTATCTCATATTGTAACTCTTCTCTCTCTCTCTGTCGGCCAACTCTATGGATCCAGATTATGAGTCTATGCTTATTGCACTTATTTCACAAGTAATAATTCTCGATGACAGTGAGGATTGGGACTGGGGGGCAAATGTGTAAAACCAAGGATACTTGAAAGTAATTAAACCAAGGATTCTCTCTATCAGGACCTGAATGGGAAAATTGAGAGTCTGAACTCTCATATGAAGAAGCTTGATGTTCAAGTTGCTCAAACTGCAGGAGCTGTTCAGAGGCAAGAAGGATTTCTTCCAGGAAGAACTGATGCTAATCCCAAACACCATGTGAATGCCATCACATTGAGGAGTGGAAGGAGCCTGCAACCAGTGTTGCAGAAGGATATAACCTCAAGAAATTTCGTGGGTGTAGAAGAGTATGAAGATGAAGAAAATTTTGCTGCAGAACCATTGGTGACGATCGTCACCAATAATGGGTGTCGCTCGTCACCCAATGAGGACAACCCCGAGCCTGATTCTTCACTTATTGGTGAAGACCGTCACCAAGGGGGTGACGCTCGTCACCCAAATCCAGTACTCGACCCCGACTTGTCCAAAGTGAGTGACGCTCGTCACCAGTCCAGTGACGCTCGTCACCAGACACCACATATTGCAGTTTCGCCTAAGACTTCAGATAATGCTAAGGAGACCGTGTATAAACCCAAGATACCCTATCCTAAGCATCCTAAGAAGTCTAAGCAGGAGCTTGAGGATGCCAGATGCAAGGCTATCATGGACAAGTTGGTGATAGAGATCCCATTGATTGATGCTGTAAGGATCACTCCTGTTATTAGGAGGTATGTGAAGAGAATGGTGACCAACAACTTGAGCCTTGAGGTTGGAGCTATGATGATCAACGAGCAGGTCAGTGCAGTGATTCAGAACAGAGTTCCAGAGAAGCTTTCAGACCCAGGAAGCTTTGTTTTAGACTACACCATCTTCAATGACAAGTTTGAGAGGTCATTGTGTGATCTTGGTTCTAGTGTGAACCTCATGCCCCACTCTATTGCAAAGAGTTTGGGGATGACTGATTTTAAAACTACAAGGATATCTCTTGTCCTAGCTGATAGATCAGTTAGAGTTCCTGAAGGGGTGATAGAGGATGTTCCTATCAAAGTAGGAGATTGTATGATCCCTACTGATTTTGTGGTTTTAGAGTATGGAGAAGAGCCCAAAGACCCCTTGATTCTTGGCAGACCCTTCCTGGCCACTGCAGGAGCTATTATTGACGTCAGGAAGGGTAGAATAGAGCTGAATGTTGGCGATTTAGTGATGAAATTCGAAATGGACAAGCTGATGAAGAAGCCAACCATAGATGGACAGACTTTTTATGTTGATGTTCTCACAAACATTGCTGATCAGATCTTCTATGAGATGAGTTCAGATGACCCCTTGGAAAGGGCGTTGACCACTTCTACAGCTGAGTATGAGCATTTAGATGCTGCTGCAACAGGCTACACAAATATGATGGATGCTACTGCACACGTTATGCAACTGGTTGCACAGGATGAACTTGTCTCCACATCTGCAAAAGCCGCCACAATGGGTGACTGGTCAGCAGCAAAAGCACCAAAAGTTGAGCTTAAACAGCTCCCTGCAGGGCTAAGGTACGCATTCCTAGGAGAAAACTCCACCTATCCTGTTATTGTTAATGCTTCATTGAACAATGCAGAGCTCACCCTATTGCTAAGCAAGCTGCGAAAATTTCGCAAAGCTCTTGGCTATTCTCTTGATGACATTTCAGGTATCTCTCCGGACTTGAGCATGCATAGAATACACCTAGAAGATGAGTCGAAATCATCAGTTGAGCATCAGAGGAGGCTAAATCCGAATTTGCAAGATGTGGTCAAGAAAGAGATCATGAAGTTGTTGCAGGCTGGTATCATCTATCCTATTTCAGACAGTGCTTGGGTTAGTCCAGTGCACGTGGTGCCTAAGAAAGGAGGTGTCACCGTGGTCAAGAATGACAAGGATGAGCTGATTCCAACCAGGACTGTAACAGGACACAGGATGTGTATAGACTACAGGAAACTGAATGCAGCAACAAGGAAGGACCATTTTCCTCTACCTTTCATCGATCAGATGCTAGAAAGGCTGGCGAATCACAAGTATTACTGCTTCCTTGATGGGTATTCAGGCTTCTTTCAGATCCCCATCCATCCAGATGATCAGGAGAAGACCACGTTTACCTGTCCTTATGGCACTTTTGCCTATCGCAGAATGCCCTTTGGTCTGTGTAATGCTCCTGCAACCTTCCAGAGATGCATGATGTCGATTTTCACAGACATGATAGAGAAGTTTATGGAGGTGTTCATGGATGACTTCTCTGTTTATGGATCTTCTTTCAAGAGCTGTTTGGACAACCTGTGTGCAGTTCTGCAGAGATGCGAAGAGAAACACTTGGTTTTAAATTGGGAGAAGTGCCATTTTATGGTACAGGATGGTATTGTACTTGGTCACAGAGTCTCAGGAGATGGTATAGAGGTGGATAGGGCGAAAATTGAGGTGATGACAAGTTTGCAAGCACCTGATTCAGTCAAAGCAGTGAGGAGTTTTCTGGGACATGCAGGCTTCTACAGAAGGTTCATCAAAGATTTTAGCAAGATAGCACGTCCACTTACTGCTCTCCTCTGCAAAGATGTGAAGTTTGAGTTCACAGAAGAGTGCAAATCTGCTTTTGAACAGATCAAACAGGCGTTGGTTACAGCCCCTGTTGTGCAGCCTCCAGATTGGGACTTACCTTTTGAGGTAATGTGTGATGCCAGCGATTTTGCAGTTGGAGCAGTGCTGGGACAGAGGAAAGACAAGAAACTCCACGCCATCTACTATGCAAGTAGGACTTTGGATGATGCTCAGAAGAATTATGCAACAACTGAGAAGGAATTGTTAGCTGTTGTGTTTGCTTTTGAGAAGTTCAGGCAGTATCTTGTTGGCTCCAAGGTCGTGGTTCATACTGACCATTCAGCACTGAAGTACTTAATGCAGAAGAAGGATGCAAAACCAAGGCTGTTGAGATGGATCCTGCTTCTTCAGGAATTTGATATTGAAGTGAAGGATAAGAAAGGGGTTGAGAATGGAGTTGCTGACCATTTATCCCGGATTCAGGTCGAAGACAGTGTTCCCATCAATGATTTCTTGCCTGAAGAGAATGTTTACTTAGTGGAAACCAGAGAACAGGAGGAAAGTGTCGAAAACCTGCAGTTTTCACAAAACTACAGGGGAGTGACGAGCGACACCAGGGGGGTGACGCTCGTCACCAACCAAGACCATTCGCGACAAAAGTATACGAGCGAGGTGACGCTCGTCACCAACATTGGTGACGCTCGTCACCGATCTCCACATTTATCTGTGATTTGTGCAAGCTTGGGGAAAGCTTTTGCAGAGCCTGTTTATGCTTTACATGCTCCAAAGAGACCCTGGTATGCTGATATTGCAAACTACCTTGCTGCAGAGGATGAACCACATGATTTTAAAGGATATGCTAAGAAGAAGTTCTTGAGAGAACTTAGGAGATTCTATTGGGATGAGCCATACCTTTACAAGCATTGTGCTGATGGTATTTACAGAAGATGTTTAGCAGAAGAAGAAGTTCAGGACGTGCTCTTCCACTGTCATGGATCAGACTATGCTGGACACTTTGCTACATTCAAGACTGTCTCTAAGGTTTTGCAGGCTGGATTTTGGTGGCCTACCATGTTCAGGGACGCCCAAGCCTTCATCACAAGCTGTGATACTTGTCAGAGAAGAGGAAAAATCAGCAGGAGACATGAGATGCCACAGAACTTCATTCTGGAAGTTGAAGTTTTCGATTGTTGGGGTATTGACTTCATGGGACCTTTTCCCACATCTTATGGGAATAGATACATTCTGGTTGCTGTTGATTATGTATCTAAGTGGGTAGAGGCGTTGGCTACTCCTACTAATGATGCTGCAGTGGTTTTGAAGCTGTTTAAGACCATTATCTTTCCCAGATTTGGTGTCCCACGGATTGTCATAAGTGATGGGGGTTCTCACTTTGTCAACAAGGTTTTTGACAAGCTGTTGAAGAAGTATGGTGTACAGCACAGAGTGGCCACGCCCTATCACCCCCAAACAAGTGGACAAGTCGAGGTTTCCAACAGACAGATCAAGCAAATTCTGGAAAAGACAGTTGGGAAAACAAGGAAGGATTGGTCTGCAAAGCTGGATGATGCATTATGGGCCTACAGGACTGCCTACAAAACGCCACTTGGGACTACTCCTTTCCACCTTCTCTATGGCAAGGCGTGCCATCTACCAGTAGAGCTGGAGTTCAGAGCAGAATGGGCAATCAAGAAGCTGAATTTCGATCTGAAACCTGCTGCAGAAAGGCGCTTGATTCAGCTCAATGAACTGGATGAGATTCGATATCTAGCCTATGAAAACTCCAAGTTATACAAGGAGAGGACAAAGGCATATCATGATAAGAAGATCATCTCCAGGCATTTCGAGCCCAATGACCAGGTATTACTCTATAACTCTCGTTTATAGCTTTTTCCTGGTAAACTGCGTTCTAGATGGTCAGGTCCTTTCACTGTCAAAGAGGCTCGCCCACATGGTGCAATTGTCCTGATTAACTCCAAAGGAGAGGAGTTTATTGTCAATGGACAAAGGGTGAAGCATTACTGGGCACAAGCAGAGATTCCAGCAGGACACATTGTGTCTCTGGATCAGGCACCAGCTGTCTAAACAGCCAACCAAAGTCAAGCTAATGACTTTAAAAGAGCGCTTAGTAGGAGGCAACCCACTGGTAAGTTGTAGATATAATACTTAGGAATTATTTTCGTGCTTAGAACTAGTAATTAGAATTTTATTCAGTTAAAAAAAAAAAAAAAAAAAAAAAAAAAAAAAAAACCGGTGACGATCGTCACCCTTATGGTGACGCTCGTCACCCATAAGAATCGAACACGGGTTTTAACTTCTTCTTCTTCTCCCTCGAGCCAAAACCTGCAAAATAACCGAACACTTAGAGAGAAATAGGAATTTCATAACTTTTGATTTTCTTAACCAAATTGAGTGATTCAAGAGTCTAATCCGTGTGGATTTTACTCCTCTTTCTGAATATCAACTTAGTTTTTACGATCCGCAAGGTATGTTTTCGGAATCCCCAATTTTCAGTCCGCCTCAGGTTTGGTAAAATTCGATTTTTGACTTGATTGGCTTGATTTAACTGTTGAATCATGGTTAGTTAGGTTGTATTAGAGGAATGGAACCATCTTTGTGCGATTTAATCGGTTGATTTGCACTGTTTGAATTTTCGAGTTCATGATGAAAGTTGCAAAAATCTGGAAATTTTGGGTGATTTAGGTTGAACTGATGCTTGAATTGTGTTCCTGGTAGTGTAGGGATTAATCGCCATTAGCTATTTGATCCTGTTTGGTTGATTTTTTGAACTTTGAAAAATTTGCTAACTTTTGAGATGATTTTGGTCGATTTTGGTGCTCAATTTGCAGATGCCTCGTCAAGAGAAAAGACTAAGACAAAGCTCGTCTTCCAGCACTGCAACAGGGTCTACAGATTTCTTCAGTCAGCACACGGTTTGCAGGCCCCCATGGCCCAAACGAGAGGATCGGAAAATAGCCTCGGAGATGGCTTGGGCAGGGACTCCGAAGCAAGAAGTGGCTCGGGATACCTGTGTATTCCGTGATATTCAGGAGGAGTGGGATGAGTATGACACGCTGTTCTACAATGCGTGGCTAGGAGTTAAGATTATCCCTACTAGGCTCGCGGATCCTGCTGTTCTGCAGAAGATGGGGATCTTTGAGGAGGTTTATGAGATTTTGGAGCGCATTGGCATGGGGACTATGCCATTCCAGCAGTACGACTTGTACCCAGATTTGGTCTGCCAGTTTCTCTCTACAGTTCGCGTCTACTACGCGAATGAGCTGGCGAAGCGTGCTCAGGAAGGCACTATGACATTTCTGATCCGAGGGATTCGATACCGGATCAGTCTGATGGAGCTTTGTGGGATCTATGGCTTCTCTGACCATCCCACTGGCGTTCTCCTTCCCTCTCAGTGGACCCATATGAGGACATTCTGGTCCAAGTTCGGGAATGGAGTCTATGATAGCAAGACCAGCACGCAGACAGAGGTTAGACATCCGGTTTTGAGGTACCTTCTGCGCCTCTTTGGTCATACTATTCTGTGCAAGTCTGCGCCCAGCAAGACTCGAGTTAGCGAGCTGATTCTCCTTTACTACGGACTTTATGAGATGCTGGATGATTCGATACCAGTTGATAGTATGGTTCGCGCCAATTTAGGTGCTGTTTTCGCTGAGCATTTGGTCTCTTTGAAGACCAAGCCATTCACCAGTCCAGGGAGAAGACTGAGAGTGTGGGCAGCTTGTTGACACCGATCTTCCATCATTTCCAGATCGATTTTACCCCTTGCAGTCTGCGCAGTGATAGATCGCTTATGGATGAGCAGTATCTGCGCCATGTCACTTGGATGAAGACCGGAGTTGTCTGGACTTTCACTACTACTTTTGGAGAGTATGTTGGCATTAAGTTGCCACAGAGAGCACTCACTACTATCCAGACAGACCCACGCCAGCTATTCTTCATGCCAGCACAGACTCTTCTGCGCCCCTTGACTCTGCGCCCTGCTCGAGCTGCTACAGCTGGTCCCTCTGCTTCTACTGCTGCTGCTACTGATGCTGGACCTTCTACACGCCAGAGTGGCTCTTCTGCTGCCTTCAGGCGTCCTCCACGACCACAGACACCCATGGATATGGCTGCTTTCCAGGAGTATGTCATTGATAGCTTTGAGGGACTCTGGGATGCTGTTGCTACACTTAGCAACTGTGGTTGTGTCCGCCCCCACTACACTGTTGAGCCTTGTGAGGATGAGGATTGAGGCTTCATTATCTGGTTACTTGTTCCTTTTTCCCTTTTTATTTTTCCTTCTTTTGAGTCATTTTTATGTTCTTTTGAGTCAGTTGTCAGTTTCGTTGATGATGTTTTGTGAGATTGTTGAACCAGGTTATTATTGCTATGTTTGGATGTTGTTAATTATGTGTTTGACTGCTCAAAAAGTCTAACTTTCGAGTACACATGCAAACACTTCGTTAATTAACATCTAACATAAGATTTATGCAATACAGGTCGTGGTGACGCTCGTCACCCGACCCCACGGGAGGTAACACTTTTCTGACTTGGTTTTTTGACTTCTCATTCATTTTTCTGACCAACTCTTGGCTTAATAACACTGGGGACAGTGTTGTTCAAGTCTGAGGGAGGTGGTTACTGACGTTGTGTGCTTTGTGTCATGTTTATAGAGTCTTAAAGTTGAGTAAAAAACCTGTTTTTCTAGAGTCAAAAATTTGAAATTGTCAGTTTTTCTTGGAACTAGCCATAGGACGTTTTTGCTGATAAGAACCATTGCCACAGTAGTTGATTACAAGTCTTACTAAGTTGAAAGTCATAGGTAGATCAGTCTAGCAATGAAGGTTTAGATTCTTAGAGAATCTGGAAAATTTGCTGTTAGCTCCACCTTAATGAATTTTAAATTTCTTGTCTTGGTGATTGATTCTTATTGATCTTGATTCTCTCTTTAAGCACTGACAATAAGGTTAAAATACAGTCTCTCTTTGATTTTCCCTGATGTAGTTTTAAAAAAAAAAGATTAAGTCTAAAGAATGGTGCATTCATGACCCTGTCTCCTCACAAGGAACAACAGTAGTGAACACACTCATGAACCTGTCTCCTCACAAGGAACACAAGTATTAAGTAGCACCATATCTTAGACTGTAAAAGTTGAGAAAAAGAAGTGAAAAATCGAAAATATCCTAAGGAAAAGATCAAGGGAAGAGAAAATAGGAGAGTTGTGTTGAGATTGATTTGTTCAGTTGTTAGGAAGGGAAAAGAATCTGTAAAGTGATTAAGATGATAGAGCCTTGATGAGACTTCACACTTAGATTAAAAAAATAAGGAGTTAACAGTAGAAATTTTGGATTTCTTGAAGGGATTTAGACTGGACTTGAGAGATTTGCTAAGCTTGTGATGATTAGGCTGAAATTTGATGTTGTGTTGACTCTGTGGTATGTGGATTCGAAAGCTTTAACTAGTATGGTGTTTCTGATGACTAACTGACTGTTTCTTGTTTTCAAACCTCGACCCTGTACTCTATCTGATGTTTGCTTTAGGGCAAGCAAAAGCTAAGTCTGGGGGAGTTGATATATCATGGTTTTTATGGTTTTTAACCATGATATAAGTCCTTTTTATTGAGTCTTTTTGGTCTTTTTAGAGTCCTAGAAGAGTCTTTGCAGGTTAAAGCATGTCTGGAGCATAATTGGAGATATTGGAACCTTTTGGAGCATTTTGAGTTGAAGCCACGAAGTACCAAGCTCGAAGCAGAAAAGTATCCCATTGGTGACGCTCGTCACCCAGATAGGAAGGAGCGTGGCTATTTGTTAAAAGTATCAAGAAGAATTGCAGAACTTACCCAGAAGTTTCCTTTATTTATATGAAGACCCCAGATCGTGTTTAGCCCCTATTTATTAGGTTTTTCAGCCACTGTTGGCAAGAATCTTAGTTTTTGAGAATTGAGAGAGCTAGAGAGAGATTTTATTCAGAGCTTCTTGGGGAGACAAATCCTGTACTCTTTAGAGAAGATTTCGAACCCCCTTTGTTTTCTACTCTTTCTCTTAATGCAATATTATTCAGTTATGTTTTGTGATCTCATAATCATGTCTGAGTAATTTGCTAGTTAAGTTAGGGTTTTTCAAAGGTTGATGAAAAGAGTGTAGAATCGCTATCTGTTAGGATTATCTCATGGTTTTTCATCTCTGCTTGCTTTAAAATCGAATTTCTGAGACACATCATCTAGAAATCCGAAAATCATAGGTTGTTAAATATATGTGAGAGCATTATTCATAACCTGAACTAGTATTTGATGAGCAAAACAACTTAGTACAAAGAGATTTGGCTTAGGAGTTTTGTAAACAATTGAATCTGATCATTCCTGCATACTTAGGTTGTTAGGGTTTGCAAAAAGATTTGAAACTCTGTGATCTAGGTATAGATAACTTTTGCAATGAGAATTGATTAGTTATGCATTAGAGATTCATGTTTAAAAACGGTTCTTAATCATTCCTGATTCTCTGCATTCTGCATTCTTGGATTCATACCTGCGAATTACCCTAGCTTAGCGCTTTTAGTCTTCCTGAACTTAGAACATATCATACCATCGTTTGCTTATTTCTAATTATTCATTCGCATTACATACATCATATTTCGCTTAGCTTAGTCCAAATCTATAATTGATAGTGTAGTTAGCATTACTCTCTTGGGATTTCGATACCCCTTATACAACATCTGCTTTGCTGTGCACTTGCAGTAGTTTTTATTTGGGTAAAACCTGAACCCTATCAGGACTCAACGTGCGAATTATCCTGGCTTAGCGCCTTTAGCTCTCTGAACCTTAAGAACAATCATAAAATCACCTTCTTTGATTACTTTTGTTACTTTGCATTACATTCACTCATTACAGCTTAGCTTAATCCGAATCTATAATCGCTAGTGTAGTAAGTTTACTCCATTAGGATTCGATAACCCCTTGTGCTACAACTGCATTAATGTGCACTTGCAGTATACTAAAAGTGGGTAAAACTTAGACCCTATCATCACTACGGACGAAAATGATGCTTTCAAGGGAGAGAAGGCTTTCTTCTTCACCATTTACCATTCCAAGCCATTCTTTGAACCATTTTCACTCCTCCTCCATTTCCTCAAGTACTCCAAAACCTTTGCATTTTTCTTCTTCTCTTCTTCTCTTGACTTTTGAATGGTTTGTTGGATATTGGCTCCTCTTTCACTTTCATTACAAAGTGGATTACACAAGGACTGTGTAATTTAAGTGTGGGGGAGGGTGTGATACTAATTGTTCTCTTTCAAATTTTAGTATTCATCTCTTGCATATCTCTCATACTCCCAAAAATTTGCAATTTTTGAAACGATTTCGAAATTTTTAAAAGTTTTGAGTGATCATCTAGTTGCAACTTGCACTTTAGGATTGCATCTAGTTGCATTTGCATTGAGGTTTCATGCATTCAATATTTTGAGCATGATGTTTGCCTTTGAGAGTTGTTAATTTTTGAAATCACTTGATTTGCCTTAGTTCTTTGATGTTATTTTCTTGTTTGAATTGAGTTTGAAGCACACTTGGAATTGTTTGCCTGATTCTCTTGTCTTGATGAAGCTTGCATGATCTGAATTCAATATCTATCTACTAGAGCCATAATTTGAATTGATAATTATTATGTCTCACGCATTGACAGTGTTTTCATGGATACCATACAAATACTTGGGCTTTCTTTTTACCTTCTTTTTTCTCCTCTTGCTAGTCCAAGTAGATTTTCCTGCCATTAACCAAACCTTCTTTCAAGCCAAAAAGTATTTGTGAGTGATTGTGAGACCTTTTCTATAAGGAACGAGCTTAGTAAAATTTGTTGGGTTAGAACTGCAAACGGACCTTTCCATTGTAGAACTAGCTCACCCTCTTGAGCTAGATAGGCCAGGATCTTGTGGCTAATAAGGGATGGTTTTGGGTTTTTGATTTTGGGTTATCGAGTGAAGATGAAAAAGAGAAAGAAAAGGAAAAGGAGTGCACATAAGTAACCTTGGGAAGTTTGGCTAATCATTAAAAGCTCTATGCAAATGAAGAAGGTGTCCAAAGATAGCAAAGAGAACACCAGCAAAGTAAACAAGAGAAAAAGCAAAGAAGAGATATCCAAACCATCAAGAAGAATCAAAGAAGAAGATGCACGATGAAAGAAGTCCAAAGGAGAAAGAAGATTGGGATCAAAGAAGCAAAACGGTCCAAGAAAAAGGGTAGAATAGGATTATGTTTTGGGGAAGAAGCAAAGGAGTTTAGATTACTTATGGGTTTTTGGGGTAGATGGGAGTTTACCTTTGTATGCATAAGTCTTTCTTTATCCTTAGCATTTTATCAAGGCATATTTTATTTTTTTGAGAGAACTCTTGCACTTAAATATAACCAGGTCAAAAGTGTTTGAGGTCATCTTTGCCTCATAAGCCTTGTCCTTATCCAAATGAAGCACAAGATTTGCATAAGCATGACCCACTTGGTTGATGAGTTAATTGAATGTTAAAGAGATTAAATTATGTGATTGCTTGTGTAAGATAGGCTTCGGTTTTCTTTTATATGTTTGTGAGAGTGTGGCTAGATTTTCAGTAAGAACAAACATCATTTGCATCTTAGAATCATTAACTTGGACAATGACATGATTTTTATTATTCACATCTTTCAAATCAAATCGCTCCAGTTTTCAAACTTCTCTTCCACCATGTTTATACTTGCTTGAGGGCAAGCAAGAGCTAAGTGTGGGGGAGTTGATACCCTCATATTTTATATTGTTTTAGCATGCATTTAGTTTAGGTTTTGTATATTTTCATGCATTCATTCATCATGTTTTGTTCAGTTTTGCATTCATCTTAGACATGTTAGGTTTTAGACTAGGCATTGCATATTTTACATGGTTTGGAGTCTTTTTGGTATAAGACTCGGATGACCGGATCTTATGGGATGGGAATGAATGTGCTGGCCTTAGACTCTCTAATGTTGATTCAAAGAATGATGAGTGTTGGGGGATCGTGGGCACCACGGAGAGTATGAGAGGATCTCTGATACAGGTAATACGGTCTGAACAAGTATAACCAAAGAAAAAGATCACTTGACTAACACTTAACGAGCAGGGATGATTTTAATCAAACAAAAAAAAATTCTTTTTGGAATTTTCTTTTATAAAAAAAAAATATAACAAGCAAAGCTAACGAAAATTCTTTTGAAGTTTTTTTTTATGATTAATACTAGAAAAAAATAACACGCCTTAGAGAAATAATCAATCAGAGAATCTAAAGAGAATAAATATAGATCCTAGATATGACTATCTAACCAAGCAAGCAATACGGAAGCAAACTTTTTATGGGTTTTTCTTAAGATAAAAACTAAACAATGAAATAAAGAGCAAACAGTAATGAAAGGGATATATATCAGTTGATACAGAACCTTCGGCTCTGATACCAAATGGTATAAGACTCAGATGACCGGATCTTATGGGATGTGAATGAACGTGCTGGCCTTAGACTCTCTCACGTTGATTCAAAAATGATGAGTGTTGGGGGATCGTGGGCACCACAGAGAGTATGAAAGGATCTCTAACACAGCTAAAACACTTGTAAATTTGGTGAATCACACACGTAAAGGACAAGTGAAAACTCAAGACTTTAAGTTGAAGTAGAACTACCGATTTTATCGATATGGGGTAAAAAGTTGTGTCCTACAATGTCACATATGGAGCTTTATTAGTATCTCGTCGACCTTGACATTCTAGGGTCTGGAAATAGAAGAAAAACTAAACCAAAAATATAAGAAAATAAACTAAAGATTACAACGGTTTTAATGGAAAAAGTCTAAAAAGAAACTATTGTTTATTCCCTGCAAAAGAAAAGAAAACAGCAAATATATGATACTAATGGACTATCTTACCATTACCTCTTGCTTGGTTGGTACGAAAAGGGCAAGTAGTCTTTCTCCGCCAATCACTTAAGTGTCGCCGTTTTGGAGTGGGTTGATGATGAACAAGTTTGGGCCAGTTGCTTTTTTTTGGAATGGCCATTCGTCGTGGCTTGGGTCATTCTTGAGCTTAGGTGGGTCTTGAATGCCCTGGAAATCGTCTAGGTCTTGGCCCATTGTCTTTGTGTTTTCTTCGGTCAGTCGTCCCATAATGCTCTCATCCGCGGTACGGGCTGGGTCGGTAATGTGGTCGTCCCGCGTGGTAATGCCTTCAATCGTGGTATGGGGTTGGGTCGTCACGTCATTGTGTCGTCCCGTAATGTCATCTTACCGGCTCGTAATGCGCTCGTCCGTCCTAGTAATGTCCTCGACCGCGGTACGTGTGTTCATGATCCTTTCCACGGCTAAGTTAAACTTGTCTCTCAAGGCTTTCTCCTTTGAACGTGTCATCGGGCCTTCTCTCACCGTGGGTACGTCACGTTGGTCCTCGGCTGGTACAGTGCTTTCACCACTGTTTCGGGCTCTAAATGGAGCTATGGAGGTCACTTTGAGAGTGGTGAATGATGAAGACATGAAGAACCAAGTACAATGGCCAAGATGACGGGTTTTAGGCTGCACCAAAGTCCTGTATCGACCAAAGCTAAGAGAAACCTGCCTGGTATGCAGGTCGATATGAGATGTATGGGTCCGAACGTAGGGCTTCCGGTGCGATTCAGCCTCAATATCCTTCATAGAAATTGAACAGGGTCGAATAATATTTCCAACGGAGATTGGATCAGCTCAATACAGTCAGTGGTTCAAAAGATACGACGGTTTCAGCATCACTGCCCGCAACCAGGAATCTGTACCGAGCAGTGTATCGACCAAGAGTGCCTTCCTCCTGCCCGATATGCCTTAACCCGAGAACTATCCTTGACTCTATTATTCTTGCTTCCTAAGTCTATTTTGGAGTTGTTTCCTATAAATAGCTTAACCTAGATCTACTTTCTTTATCCTTTCTCTTCCCTAAAGCTTTGCTTTTGCACAGTACACTACCTCGATATGAACCTGAACGTGCGTTTCCTGCCTTTTCGAGCTTGGTCTTTCTGGTCCACTCGAACCATCATCCTACAAGAGTCTCCTTGGCTTACTAAAAACCTGAAACAAAGCTTAAACAAGACAAATATGCAATGCTAATCTGAAATGCAAACTAAGCTTAAATGGGATGAATGAGAGACACTTTGGGCTGTTTAGATGATGGAATGTCATGAAAACTATACTAAATAGAGTCTAATGAGATGTAATAATGCAAGCTATCAACTATCTCAAATGGAGACATCTTGGTGGCCGAATTTTGAGCTCGGTTGTATGCAAACTCTATGAACGGTATACACTCAAGCCAGTTCTTCATGTTCTTCCCAATGGTAGCTCTTAGTAATGCTAATAGAGTTCTATTGACTACCTCTGTTTGGACATCGGTTTGAGGCTGGCAAGTGGTAGAAAAGAGAAGATTTTTCCCTAACCTCTTCCACAAGGTTCTCCAAAATTGGCTAAGGAACTTTCTGTCTCGATCTGATACTATTGTTCATAGAACTCTATGTCGCCTTACTACTTCTTGATGTAAGACTGGATTGCTCCAAGTTACACACACTTGTAATGGGATCTTTGAAGCTAATGGGGTGGTCGAATGGTTGATGATTGATATCTTGTTTTGTACTGATTTCACAATAGAGGGGTTAGACTCATGCTTCTCAAGGGCAAATCCTCACAAGAGAAGGAAAGAGGCTACACGAATCTTCAAAGGATTGATTCCACAATGCTTGAAAGAACTCGCAGGAACAAGTTGTAAATGATGACCTCACATTTTACCTTGTTTTAGCATGCATTTAGTTTAGGTTTTAAATCTTTTCATGCATTCATTCATCATTTTTTGTTCACTTTTGCATTCATATTAGACATGTTAGGTTTTAGACTAGGCATTGCATATTTTGCATGGTTTGGAGTCTTTTTAAGGTCTAAATGGAGCTATGGAGGACACTTGGAGAGTGGTGAATGATGAAGACATGAAAAACCAAGTATAATGGCGAAGATTAGGGGTTTTTGGCTGCACCAAAGTCCTGTATCGACCAAAGCTGAGAGAAACCTGCCCGGTTTGCAAGTTGATATGAGATGTATGGGTCAG
This sequence comes from Thlaspi arvense, assembly GCA_911865555.2. NCBI lineage: Eukaryota > Viridiplantae > Streptophyta > Magnoliopsida > Brassicales > Brassicaceae > Thlaspi > Thlaspi arvense. The sequence continues at coordinate 15,413,239 of OU466861.1, forward strand.
AACGAAGGTCTTCCGGTGCGATTCTGCCTCAGTGTCCTTCGTAGACGTTGAAGAGAGTTGAATAGTATTTCCAACGGAGGTTGAATCAGCTCAATCCAGTCAGTGGTTCAAAAGATACGACGGTTTCAGCTTCATCGCCCGCAACCAGGAATCTTTACAGAGCAGTGTATCGACCAAGAATGCCTTCCTCCTGCCTGATATGCCTTAACCCGAGAACCATCTTTGACTATCTTTGACCTTTTTATTATTGCTTCCTAAGGCTATTTTGAGGATGTCTCCTATAAATAGCTAAATCTATATCTAATTTTCCTTATCATTTTTCTTCCCCAAAGCTTTGCTTTGGCTTTTAAAGAACATGAACAAATCCCTTTGTGGGATGAGAATGGATCACTTGTACATATTTGTTTATGCTTTCTTCTTCTTTAATCTTGAATCTTTTTGTCTTTGCTTCCCTGTTCTTCTGTTTTATGATTTTCGAATTTGTTTTTGATTAGTGATTTTTAGGGTTTGAGATTAAAATAGATTAAGGAGGTTTTATGATATATTAATGATGTCTTGTGCTTAATATAATTGTCTTCTCTCTAGTAGATGTTCTTAACACTAGATTTGTCATGACCAGGCTTGTTTAGTATCTTGGTTTTCTCTTATACATGATAAGTGTTTGATGTAATCCTACAATTAGTCTTTTAGAGGATTTTTTTTTTATCTTACTATAAGGGATTAGATATCTAGGGAACATTTTGGCTTTGTAGGATTGGATTTCTGCTTGAATGCTTGCTAATCAACTGTTCAGTAATGGAAGTTGTTTAGGACTTGTGTTTAGCAAAGTGATTAGTACTTAGGATTTGGGCTAGTTATAACTGTAAATAATATGCTTAGAAGATAGCATTGCTATTTGTTTTCTGAAGCATCTTTTATCATTCTTGGATCTCCTTATATCAATAATTTCTTTAGTCTTGAAACCTGTTTTTGTGTTTGCTTTAGGATGATTAGTTTCATTTTTTGTTCACCATTAGGTTGTTAATTTTCTCTTCTCTTGATTAGGCCTAGCTTAACAAGTTTTCTGCATCTTGATCGTGCATTAGCCTTTGCATTGGATTGATAACCTACATAGTTATGCTAGAGGGGGATCTTGGAGGAGCAACATGGTGCTCTCCTTGCTGCAATCACTTGCCATGTAGGGCTTGACTCTATGCCCATTCACCGTGAAACTCACTCCACTCTTGCCAACCAAAGTAACCGCCCCATACGGTAGCACTTCTTTAATCTCAAACGGACCGCTCCATCTAGACTTGAGCTTTCCGGAAAACAACTTCAAACGCGAGTTGTAGAGCAGAACCAGGCTTCCCTCCTTGAGCTCCTTAAGCACCAGCTTCTTGTTATGAACCGCTTTGGTCCTCTCTTTGTAGATCTTGGTGATTTCATAGGCATCTAGCCTCAATTCATCAAGCTCATGTAGTTGCACCAGTCTTCTCTCTTGTGCCGTCTTGAGATTGAAGTTCACTTGCTTCACAGCCCAAAGAGCTCTGTGCTCTAACTCCACAGGGAGGTGACATGACTTGCCATAGAGGAGGTTGAATGCCGTGGTACCAATGGGAGTCTTGAAAGCTGTCATATACGCCTAAAGAGCGTCATCAAACTTGCTTGCCCAATATTTTCTAGTTACTCCCGCGGTTCTCTCTAAGATAGCCTTTATTTGCCTATTCGAAACCTCAACTTGACCACTGGTTTGAGGGTGATAAGGCGTGGCCACCATGTGTTTAACTCCATGCTTCTTCAAAAGACCCTCAAAAATTTTGTTGATGAAGTGGCTTCCTCTATCACTAATCACCACCTTATGAACTCTTGGAAAGATGATTGTCTTGAAAAGCTTGACTACCACCTTTGAATCATTAGTTGGTAAAGCCATGGCTTCCACCCACTTAGACACATAGTCTACTGCTACAAGGATGTACTTGTTGTCATATGATGATGGGAATGGACCCATAATATCAATTCTCCAAGCGTCAAAGACTTCCACCTCAAAGATCGGCACCTGCGGCATCTCATTCCTCTTGGTTATGTTCCCGGACTTTTGTCAAGCTTCACACGATTTTACAAACTCATGTGAATCCTTGAAGAGTGTAGGCCACCAAAACCCAGCTTGGAGAACCGTTGTAGCCATCTTGAATGAAGCGAAGTGCCCACCATAACTCATATCGTGGCAATGGAGAAGAATGTCTCTTGGTTTTTCTCTTGTGACACATCTTCGGTATAGGCTGTCCACACCCCTCTTGTACAGATAGGGATCATCCCAAAAGTAGTGAGAGATGTCCCGCATGAACTTCTTCTTATGGTAATGGTTTAAGTGAGTGGGCTCTTCTCCACAAGCCATGAAGTTAACAATATCCGCATAGAGTGGTAGATCCTTTTCCTTGATACTCAAGACTTCTTCAAACTTCTCCTCTAGCTTTGCACATACCACGGTGTTAACCATCATAAGCTGCTCCTCAGGGAGTGAGTCATCCAAAGGTAAGACATCATTCACCCTCATTCTTGAAAGATGATCCGCTACACCGTTCTCTATACTCTTCTTATCCTTGATCTCCATATCAAACTCTTGCAAGAGAAGGATCCATCTCAAGAGTCTCTGCTTGGTGTCTTTCTTGGAGTATATGTACCTCAAGGCAGCATGATCAGTATACACAATGACCTTAGAACCCACCAAGTAAGACCTAAACTTCTCAAAAGAAAAGAGCACAACTAAAAGCTCTTTCTCAGTGGTTGCATACTTCACTTGCGTGTCATCAAAGGTGCGGCTTGCATAGTAGATCACATGCAGCTTCTTATCATTCCTATGACCCAAGACAGCACCCACGGCGTAGTCACTCGCGTCACACATAATCTCAAACGGCAAATCCCAATCCGGAGCTTGAACTATAGGCGCGGTGACCAAGGCTTCTTCGATGATCTTAAACGCTTGAAGGCATTCTTCATCGAAGATGAACTCGGCTTCCTTGCACAGTAGCCTTGTAAGAGGACGTGCTGTTTTGGAGAAATCCTTGGTAAACCGCCTGTAGAAGCCAGCGTGCCCCAAGAAACTCCTAATCCCTTTCACATTAACCGGAGGCTCTAAGCTCATCATAACCTCTATCTTTGCTTTGTCAACCTCAATCCCATGCTAAGAAACCTTATGCCCAAGTACAATGCCTTCCTTCACCATAAAGTGACACTTTTCCCAATTTAGCACCAATTTTGTCTCCTCACATCTCTTGAGAACCCTGCAAAGATTTGACAAACAACCACCAAACAAAGCACCATACACAGAAAAATCATCCAAGAAAACCTCTACCATTTCCTCTATGAGGTCAGAGAAAATAGACATCATACACCTTTGAAAGGTAGCTGGTGCATTACATAACTCAAATGGCATCCTTCGATATGCAAAGGTACCATAAGGGCATATGAAAGTGGTTTTCTCTTGGTCATTAGGATGAATGGGTATTTGAAAGAAACCGCTATACCCATCTAGCAAACAGTAGTATGGGTGATTAGCTAGTCTCTCTAGCATTTGATCAATGAAGGGAAGAAGGAAATGATCTTTCCTAGTGGCTGAGTTGAGTTTCCTATAATCAATACACATTCTATGTCTGATTATTGTTCTTGTAGGAATTAACACATCTGTTTTATTTCCTATAACCGTGATACCCCCTTTCTTTGGTACCACATGGACCGGAGATACCCATGTGCTATCACTGATATGGTATATCACGTCAGCCTCTAAGAGTTTTAAGATTTCCTTCTTAACTACTTCTTTTAAATTCGGGTTCAAACGTCTTTGATGCTCAATGAAAGATGTGTTTTCATTATCTAAGTGAATCCTATGAGTACAAAGCATTTGTGAAAGGCCCTTGATGTCACTGAGAGAGTACCCAATGGCCCTTCTATACTTCCCCAGCTCCTTAAGGAGTGAGTCTAACTCATCATCACTTAGATTTTCATTCACAATGACAGGGTACGTTTCATTTGGTCCTAAGAAAGCGTACCTTAGCCCATTCGGAAGCTGCTTTATGTCCACCTTTGGGGCTAGCAGCTCGCTCCAGTCCTCCTCTTGGCTTGTGTTGAAGTTTCTGTCCTCATTCGCCTCTTTTGAACCCGAGTCATGAGCTCTTAAGCTGCCATCATGAACCGTTCCTACCGCAGAGATCGAGCCAGTCAGTCGATCGTTCCCTCGTTCTAGGCTGGATCGATTGCACTCCCTCGATTCACTTGCTCGATTTTATATGGATCAAGCAGGAGATCGATTCGCAAGGTCGTTCTCTAGACAGATCAAGTTGTCTCGGTCGATCATCTCGTCGATCTCTTTCCTAGATCGAGTAATCTGATCGATCTCCAGGTCGATCTCTAGGCACTGGCCTTCGTCTTCTTTCATAGCCTTGCGTGAATCAAGGATGTGTACGTACTCATGGGTTTGTTCGCTCAAAAAACCATACTCTCCACACTCCTTTGTCAAAGCCAGCTGTAGATGATCCTCTTGTGCCAATTCCTCAAGCAACTCATCAGCCAATGCATCCAAAGTTTCTATGTAAAACACTTTCCCATCAATCGTTGGCTTCTTCAAGACTTCGTTGATGTCAAAGTTTAGATTGATGTCCTTGCCCAGGTGCAGAGAAATCTTGCCATTCTTCACGTCTATGATTGCTCCAGCAGTCGCTAGAAACGGTCTGCCAAGGATTAGAGGATCCTTTAGTTCCTCATCTATTTCTAGAACTACAAAATTTCTTGGCACATTCACGTTGCTAATCCTCACGGGTAAGTCTTCAAGCAAGTCTACAGGGAGCCTTATACTTCGGTCAGCCAGAATGAGTGAGATTCTACACTCCTTAAACTTGGTAAAGCCTAGCTTTTTGGCAATGGAGTGAGCCATAAGATTGATGCTTGCACCAAGATCACATAAGCAACTTTCAAACTTCAAAGGGCATAGTGCACAAGGGATAGTGAATGACCCCGGATCTCCTAGCTTCTTTGGTGCTATCTCCTTGTGGATGATTGCACTGCATTCTTGACTCAATACCAAGACCTCTTCACTCTCTTTCTCCTTCTTAGCAAGAGTATCGTTCATAAACTTGGCATATTTTGGCATCATAGCCAAGCAATCAACCAACGGCAGTTTAATCTCAACGTTCCTTATGTGCTTCTCAAACAAGGCTTTATGCTTCTCAATCAACTGCTTCTTGAAACGTCCAGGGAAGGGGAGCTTTGGTTTGTAAGGTGGAAGTACAAAAGCTTCTTTCTCTTTGCTGACTTCCTCCACTTTTTTCTCTAAAACCGCTTCCTTGCCTTTCTTAGGTCTTGCAATGTAGACATTGTCAAACGTGATCTCTTGATCATTTGAGAGATTACTATCCCCCTCTTGAACCACAATGTCCTCATTGTCTTCAGCTCCTTCTTGTTTGCCTCAAGGTCAGACCCTCTTGGTGCTCTATCATAATCTTCAGCGTAGTTGTGATAACTCAAAACAAGATTCTCAGTAAGCTCCATTCCTTCTTCTACATTTTGGCCAAGGAAGTTTCCTTTACTAGCCGTGTCTAAAAGCATTCGAATCTTGGGAAGAGCTCCTCTATAGATGAGGACATGCAATGGTGTAGTCCTTGAACCGCTCCATTGCTTCACTAAAGGTCTCATTCTGCCTTTGAGTAAAACCGCTAATCTCACTCCTTAGGCGAGCTGTTCTTGTACTTGAGAAGAACTTAGACAGAAATGCCTTCTTGCAATCAGCCCATGAGGTTATAGTGCCTTGAGTTAAGGTCTTCTCCCAATGCCTTGCTTTATCCCTAAGTGAGAAAGGGAAAAGCCTAAGCTTAAAGCTGTCCTCCGAGATCCCATTGATCTTGATCATGCCGCACACTTGCTCAAAGTTGTCTAAGTGCTCCAAAGGATCCTCCATAGCAAGTCCATGGAACTTTTTGTTCTGCACCATTGAGACAAAGCCTGGCTTGATCTCAAAGTTGTTGCTTTGCACCGGTGGAGGAGTGATGCCAAAACGGTTGTAATGAGTTTTTGGTGCATCACCCGCTCCGATGATCCTTGGTTGCCTTGGGGCGTGGTTGGGGTCTCCATTGCCCCTAGCAGCAGAAGCACGGTGAGGTGGAGCCTCAGCTTGGTCTTGCTCAGCTAAAACCTCAAAATCAATAATGCCCGGTTGCTCTATCTCCTCAAAGTCCTGTGCTTGTTCTCTTGCTCTTCATTTCCTTGCACTTCCAAGTTGATAAATATTGTCTAGAGGTTGTAGTAAGTTGTTGTCACCTCTAGACCTCAGATTCATGTACCTGAGAAGACAAGTAGGAAGGTATATAGATTAGTAACCAAAGTAAAAATAAAGATTTAGTCTCTACTAAGCTCCAAATCGTAATACTTTCAAACTAAACCCAAGTTGGCAACGACGCCATTTGATAACAAGATTTTTCTCTATCTTTTAACTTATCAAATCCTAAAGCAAAGTATAGTGGTAAGGGTAGTGCTTTAGGTGTCAATCCAGCTCAGGTTGATGAAAATTACTAGGAATGCAAGAGCTTTGTAAATCTAAGTGAAATCCGGATTATTTGAGGAGAAAATCTATGAAAACTAAATGCAACTACTAAATTACCACGAAACTATTTTAAAATCCCTACTGAAGGGTTAAACAAGTGCTAGATGACTTCTAAGAGTTTAAAATACAAAACTACTAGTTTTTAAAAATCAAAAACTAAAGGCAGACAGAAAAGGAAAGTTCTAACAACCCACATAACGATTTTTAAGAAACTAAGATAACGATGCAAACTTTAGAACTAGTAAATGATAACTTTGAGTTTTTAAATGCTAAAAAAAGATTCAAGGTTGAGGATCATGTTTAAGAGGTTCAAGATTCAAACTTTGGGTTTTAAAAACATAGATCTACACATTTGAGTGCTATCTCTAAGCCTTGTGAAGCTAACTAGATTTATCCATGGTGTGTGGTATAAATCCTTTCCTCAACCCTTCCTCCTAACCCATGGCGTGTGGTGGAAAGAATGATTTCAGAGCATGAAGCATAAATCTCAAGAAATGGCCTAACTAGCTCCCTAAGCATCCATGGCATTTGGAAAAGGATGAACTAGTCTCTTGGATTTGGTTTTAAGGGATCTCTTGACTCCTGCTAAGGTAAGGAAGTCCCAGAGATCAAAGAGATCTTTTCCAAGACTCTCTAAGCATTAAAACCCCCAAATCCAAGAAGAGATTAAGTTAAGAGCAAACAAAAAAGACCAAAGCTTAAACCTTTAAACCCCTTAATCACCTCAACGTTAAACCCTTGGAAAACTACTCACTACACATGATAAAAACACACGAAAATGCAAGGAAAGAAAGGATGAGCATGATTAAACTACTAAGCAAGAGAGATTAAGAAAAATACTTAAGATTAAAGCAAGATTAAGGTCTGCAAAACAAGAAAAGCTTAAAAAGTAAACAATGGCGGTTTTTCAAAGCATAAAGATAATAGAAAACTAAACAAGAAGGAGACAATATGTATTGTTTTGCCTCGCTCCCAAAATAGGGTAGACAAGGGAATTGGTCCCCTCACTAAAATCCAAAACATGAGCTGTCCTGGTAAGGTTCAGAGATCGATCTGAGTCGCCGATCTCTCACTCGATCTTCCGCACAAAACTTCTTCTTTTGCTCAATCTTCTGGTCGATTCGGTCGGGTGGATTGAGTGCTTCCATCGATCTTCTGGTCGATCCTCAGGCGATCGAGTCGTGACCTCGATCTGGCCCTCGTTCTTCCCGGGCTTAGTTCCGTGTCCGTACTCACGTTCGATCACCTTGGTCGATCTTGATCTCGATTCTCTTCCTTAAAATGACCCGAGTAACTCGATCTTTTGGTCGATCTCGTCTTGATCGACCTGTCTAGCTTGATCTGCGCCTCGATCCCTGTTCCTTCGCTGCATGACTGAGTTCCTCCACATATCCATAGGCTCTCTTTCAATCCTTAGCATGTCCACGCACACTCCATAGCTCCAGTGTAGCCAAAACAACCTGAATATGATGCAAGAATGCAAGAAATATGCAAAATGCTAATGCAAAGTGTTTTAGGGCCTAAAATGAGATAAATGGTGCAAACTTGCCTATTATGCAGGATGTATGCATGAAAACTACTCTAACTGTATGCTAAATATGCGAAACATATGAGTATATCAATAAAGCATAGAACCATATAGTCTAAAAGAAGCACATATCAAAGTAAACCTCTCTCTCTTAAGAAATGATTCTAATCAACCTATCATTGGTTAGGATTCTTTAAGGATCTACGCAGCAACTCAAAAATTCAAGAATATGACCTTAAGCTCAATAAATACGAAACCTAAACAATGCTAAGCAATGAACCAGATTTCAAGCAAAGGAATGTTCTTTGATGCAAACTACCAAACCATCAACCAAGACTCAAGAATCACACATTATCTAGCCCTAAGCGAATCATCTATCATAGCAAACTGTCAACTTTTGTGTCACAAGACAAAGGAACCATAAGCAATGCTAAACTATCAAGCTAAATAAGCGAACCATGCGAAGAAACATGACATCAAGCTCTTAGACAATCATCAACATCAACAAATTCATATTCCATCAAAAAGGAGATGCTTTCTAATCATTAACAGCTTTGCAAGAGAAGGAAACAATAGTGATTAACACTAAACAAGCATAATCACCCTTAATCAACCCTTAAAAACCACTTTCCTGACTTAGTACCTGAAATCTTTGGTAAACTAATCACTAATCATGTTTAATCCAATTTAACTAGAGTTAAATATGATTAAATGAGCTAAACTGCGAAAATGAGGTAAACTAAACTGCCAGGATGCGAAAATAAAACACAAAACACAAGATCTAAAATGTAAATTGCAAGACTTGATTAAGAAAATAGGAGTAATTCAAAGCAAAAGGCAAATCGCCCTTTTTGGAAAACTAAGGTTAAAGGTAAGATAAAAGCTCTTTTGATAATGTTTTGTGGTTTTCTTTTTATAAAAAGGACCGAAAAGAAGGAAGAAAAACCTAAAAAATATGATAAGGTCAAAGAAAAGCGGGTCAATGCGTGGAGAAAGAATATCAGGCAGCACAGACAATGTCCTGCACGATGCATCATCTTGGTGCGAGTCTTCCCTGCTGCTGGTCGTTCTGCTGGTCTGTTGACCGTGAGGAAGTGGATTTTGGGCTATATCGAGCAAGGAACTGGATGTTCTACTAGATGCTAGGACTCGATGTGAACCACCATCTTCAAGTCTACGTCCAAGTCGATGTGAACTACCATCTTCAAGTCTACGTCCAAGTCCTCTTCTCCATGTATTGCAGGTTACATTGGGCATACTCTACAGGTGTTCAGCTCGATGCTCCACCTCGATATAGACGCAGAACTTGCAAGACTCCTTCTTATGGCATTCCGTTGAACGTCTGTTGCTCCAATCTCCTTCCCCAGATCCAGAACCTCCAAATACACCTGAAATACACTATAAACATGCATATGTTTGCAATTGTAAGCTAAATGCATGCAATGTTACTTCGAGATGATAATGAGACTAAAATGCTAAGAAAAGATGTAAAAACAAGGAAAAAGATGAATGAAATGCAGCCTAAAACACTAGAATATAACAAACTATCAAAAGCCAAAGGAGAAATAAAGCACAAGCATCACCAAAAAGGAACCAAGTTCATAAAAAGAAGCACCCACCAAAAGAAGTTCACAGAAGACAGGCACCAGTACAACAAGCTGTTGCACACTTAGAAGAGGTTCAAGGAGCTATGAACAATGAAAGGAAAAATGCTTCTGGAGTACAATGACTAAGAGTGCCAACACATGCACCAAGAGTTCAGAGGCTTATAGTAGCTAGTGATGCACCAGATACACACCATAACCGCAATGGGATCAATGCTCCAACTATGCACCAGAATTATTTCGAAATCAAGCTTGGCATCATCAATATGGTTCAAGGAAACCGGTTTCATGGTTTACCCAATTAAGACCCTTTGGATCACTTGGAGCAGTTTGGAACAGTGTGTGGAATGACTAAGATACAGGGGGTATCTGAAGATGCTTTGAAGCTGCGCCTGTTCCCTTTTAGCCTTGGAGATAAGGCGCAGTAATAAAAGGAAACACTTCCCCAAGGTTCAATCACCACTTGGGATGAGTGAAAGATTGCATTTCTCAACAAGTTCTTTAGTTCAACAAGAACAGCAAAGCTCGTGAATACAATAAACAGCTTCACCCAACACGGGAATGAGACATTCAGTGAGGCATGTGAGAGATTTAAGTCTTACACATTGCAATGTCCCCATAATGGATTCACCAACGAGAGCCTATTGGTAACTTGGCGTTACTTCTCGATACATAATGCTTATAGATACTGCTTCTAATGGTAACTTCATGGGCAACACAGTAGTTGATGGTCTTGCTCTAGTGTAAAACTTGGCCCTCTTAGTGATACAAGAGTTTTTGAGGTTCTTGGTCAATCATCCAAGCTTGTACTAATCAGTTGTAGTATAGCATAGAGGTTTTATCAATCCAAAGGAGTTATGAATATATGCCAATAAAATTGTGAGCAGAAGCAAGTGAGTCAAAGAAAGGGTGTTGCTTAGCAACTAAAACTATCAACCTAAGTGATCAAGCACCAAACAGAACTCAAAAGACAACAACTTAGCAATGATCAAAACCAAAACAGAGCAATAAAACAGAGCACTTAAAGCAAAATTTGAAAACAAGTTCTTAGATGTGGTTATTGACTTTAGAGAATTTAAAGGCATGACTTAGGCTGTTTCAAACATCATTGACAATGCAAATAAGCAATCAATGCTAATTCCTAGACATAAAGTTCACAATCAAGCAAGTTAAGTCCAATCTCTTGACAAATAACCATTTGCTAATCATCCTAACAAGAACTAACTCTCATTAGTGCTAGAAAAATCAACAAGCATGAAAAACCAACTCTATTCAAGTCAAAATACTCCTCAAACAGTCAATCTCTTGAGCTAAGGCCAGTAAATCTTCTATTAAACAAGATCAGAATTTCATCAAACACTTGATGGGAAAAAGATGAAGCCTAAATCTAGATTCATGTGATCAAGACAAATCTAGCTTAAGAACAGATTAATAGAGAGGAATCAACCTAATTAAACACTAACAAATCCAAATCAAGCCTATAAATTCCCCTAATCTACTATATCTAAGAACCCGAAAAGATCTACTCACTCATTATCATAGAAAATACCAAATCACAAGAATAAATGATGTTAAACATGATTAAGAGGGAATTTAGAGAAGAAATTAAAAGGCAAATACAAAAATTTGATTAAAATGATTGACTTGTTCTTACAAAGATTGAAAAACTCTTAAAACTAAGCAAGAACAAGACTTGATGCTAAAAACATTAGATCAAGCCTATTTATAGTAAATGAAAAAAAGCCCTAGAAAAATGGCAAAGTTGTAAATAAAAGGAAATTCAGACTGGCTTACATCGGTCAAAAGTGACCAATGTGGATGACCGATGCTCCTCTCGGGTGCTTTACATCGGTCAGCTGATGACCGATACTCATGATTGATACGAATCTTCAACCTCTTGGCTTGGTTACATCGGTCAGTCTTCACCGATGCAGGTGTCCTGTCTCTTCATATCGGTCACAAGTGACCGATGCAGATGACTGATGTGATTCACCATCTTCTTTGTTACTTTACATCGGTCACACGTGACCGATGGGATTCGCCTTCCTTAGATCCTTTTGCTCCTTCTCAGCTTGGCTAACTCCTTTAACCATTCCCACACTTCCTTCTTGCTCCCAATAGTCACTTAAGTACCTAAAAACATCCTTAATCAATAGAGAATGCAAACTACAACCTTAATGCAACCTAAGTCTAAAAGGAAAGGAAAATGGGACTAAAGAGAAGGAAAACATGCAAAAAGAGACCAAAACATGAACTAAATGCAAGCTTATATGATGCAAATGTATGAGATATCAACACCCCCACACTTATATTTTGCTTGTCCCCGAGCAAACAAACTAAGACAATTACATGATGAGGTTTAAAGGTGGGCACTCAAATCCAAAATGGTAAGGTAAAGAAATGAAGTCAATGTCTAAGTGCCTAAGTGTAGGATGCAAAACAAAATCAGTTATACTTTAAAGAACTTAGCCATGCTCATCGTATTTCAAAATGTTCTCAAATCTTAAATTAATCAAATGCCAAATCAATCAACTCTTTAACATTCATTAAGTTTGTAACCATGAATCATGTTTGTGCATATCAAGTGATGTCATTTGGTTCTAAGGGTAAGGTTATGAGATTAAAATGATCTTATTCAAGCAAAGGGTTCATAAACACAAGGGATCACTCAATGAAAATGATTCAATCTTAGGAAAAATGCTAAAGGTAAAAGCACACTTATGCATGCATATCAAAGCTCTCTTCTACCATTTTACCCAAAGATGAATCCTAAGAACTTCTAAACCCAAAATTGAACTCCTTAATCTACGATTTTCCTAAACTCTAAACTTTCTCCTTCTTCTTAGCTGGGGAAACTTCTTCTTCTTGCTTGTGTGGTTGATCCTTTTTGTTGGGACTTTCTCTCCCTCTGTTGATTAGGCACCATTTTTCACCTTTGGTAGGTTGCCTTGTGTCTGATTTCTTATTTTGATTGACCTTTTAAAGCCTTGCTGATTTTGGCCCCTCCTTATCTTAAACACTTAGAGCTTTTTCTTCCCTTTACTTAACCACAATGTGAACTTATTTCGCCATACTACCATCCCATACTTTTCTTTCTTCTTTTAAAGCATAAACACGAAGCTGAAACCACTTAACACTACCCTTTTATTCCAAAATCCTAACCTAGAATCAAGCTCAAAATGCAAGCTGATATCTACAAGAGAGTTTTTCCTTGCCAGCCTTAATCCTAACACTGTTTGCCAAGATAGAATTTGAAAATGATGTATGCAAGGCCTCACAACTCTCAAGATAGTGTATAACCTCAAAAAGAGATTTGGTTAAGGGTGTGGACTAACTGTTCCATAAGTATGATGATCAGCAATTTGGATCAACAAGAGTGGTAAAAAGGAAGAAGATGATTCTAATATGTGTATGGTAGCCATGAAATCACTTTTCAATGCACAAACATTATAATTAAAATTTCAGATTAAGGTTCAAATAGGTAGAGTTGATTTTCAATGAACAGATGGTTTCAATATGAAGTAAGAGAATCAAATTTAGCAATCCAAACATGGTCTAGCCTTAACTTCTAATATTTTCATGATGCATCAAACCATTAACCACTTGGACATTTAAATCAAACCTAATCACTTAGCATTTTACAAGGAGAATTCATTAGCATGCCTTATCAAATGCAATGCAGCCTATATGCAAATACTAGACTCAATCTCAAACAAATGAAATGCAACTTAATGCTTTCTTTTTGGTTTGCAAAAACATGCAAAATCTTTCATTTTTTCGATTTTTTTATGTTTTTCTATGCCTTAAATGAATGCATGAGATGCATGTGACTTAAAGATGAAAGAAATGAAAAACTAAGAAAAGAACAAAAAATGTCATACCCCAAATCTCATCCCCACACTTAAATTACACAGTCTCTTGTGTAATAGAAGGAGTGAGAGAGAGAAGAAACAGCAAAATAAAAACAGAAACTAAAAAATGCAATGGTATATACAATGTAAGGATGTGGTACCATAGTTGTGGTGGGAGGAGTGGTGGGATGTGTAAGAGAGTTCCTGAGTCTCTCCTAGATCTTGGTTGCTGGTTGTGGAAACTGACTCGCCCTCCGCTTGTTTCTCCTCTTCTTGCTTTCTGAAGAAGCTGTTGGTTCTTGTTGTGGAGGAACCCAACTTGGCCAGTGCGCTTGTACTTGAGTTGAGTTTCCTTGACCATCATACTCTTGCCAAGTTGTATAAACCTCCGAAGGAGACTAAGCTGGCGCCTGCCATGTTGATGGTGGTTGGGACCTAGGCTCATAGGATGAAGCTCTTAAAGGTTCCCAAGCTGCCCATTGACCAATTTGTTGCACTTGGAAGGAGTGTCTCCCTTGGGGCATCAAAATCGCTTCGTCTTCTTTGTTAGGTTCTTCCTGCTGCACTTGCTCTTCATAGTGTGAAGTATACTCATGGCCATGGCTATGTTGGGAAGCTCCTTTTGATGTAGGTTTGTCTTTCTTGAACTTCACTTTGACCAGATTCAGGAGCTTCTTTATGGTCTTATCCAGCCATTTACACCACCTTTTATAGTTTGTTGATTTGGTCATGGGCATACTTCAGAGAGCTTCCTTGGCTTGGAACCTCATGAAGTTTGAAGTGAAACCTCTTGGTATTGTATTCCAGCAACTCATCCTCATCTTGCTCTTGGGAATCCTCTTGACTTTCAGCTTCTTCTTGCACTTCCTCTTCACTGCTCACTTCACTTTCTTCTTCACTTCCTTCTTCACTATCCTCTTCTCTTTCTGCAGTAATAAGGCCACCATAGTAGATCTGTCCTTCATCTGGGCAAAAATAGATATTGCTCCTCATGGTGATGGGTGTATGCTGCTCATTTGGAAGGAGAAAACTTGATGGCTATTTGGATGGCTTGAGGAACTGATAGATGTGCTTTCCTTGGATGCTCTTCTCTAGGTAGTGACTCCTTTTAAGATACACAAGATCTATCCATAGTGGTGGCAAAGCAACAGCAGCATGCTCCTTAATATCCACTCCACTTGCCATCATGATGGCTGTCACAACACTTCCAATGTGTTGTTGTGGGTTCTTCTCCCTCTTCCCCTTGAGCATGATCCAGCTTCTATAGGAATAGAGTTTCTCCATCAGTAGAGTCACATAACAAGGGAGTTTTGTTGGCCTGCCTAGAATCAGTCCATCCTTGCTGGAGTTCACTAGTGGCTGCATTCTATTGTAGATGACATCCATCTCCCTTAATGTTACATTGTTTGTCTCTTTTGGGTGTTTGCAAGCGCCTTGTGAGCATATCTCACAGCTGGATGCATCAGATGCTTGTTCCTGGTGACTCCTGGAGTATAGTTGCCAACCCTAATCACTTTCCATAGCCATGCATGCTGTCTCTTACTGATCTTGAACTGGTCCTTCTTATCAGCATAGGGATACATACCACGGCCTTCAGAAATCTCTCTAAAAGTTGCTATGAACTTCTGCATACCAAGTCTGAAGGATATCCATCCATCTCAATTGTCAAGCTCGCTCTCTTCAAAACTCACCACTTGGAAAGTGTAGAGAAACTGAATGGTGAGATGCTGGTAGGAATGGAGCGGTTTCTTTATGAATTCGTTAAATCCCATCTTGTTAAAGATTGTCTTGCAATCTTCATATATTACAAGTGCCTTCATTGTGGGGATGGAAGGGTACCTTGTAGCATTGAAGGTACACTGATTGAAGAGCTCCATGAGTTCCTTTGCACTTGGCTGTTTGGTTGAGACTTCTTCCACATCCTTTCCCTTTCCTTTATTCTTGGACTTGGCAGCCTTGCTTTCAACAACTCTCTTTCCAGCAGCCTTTGAAGATTGCCCATCAGGCACACCCTTGCCCTTGTCTCTGATGGTAAGTGCAGAAGAGGGCGCCTTCTTCTTAGTTGCTTGACTTTTGTTTCCAGTAGCTTCTTTAGTTCTCCCATAGTACCTACATGAATAAAGCTTGAAGACCCAATAAATAGAAGAACAAAAGTTGAAAAGCAATGACTTAAAGCTCTTATATTTATTTTCTCAAATCTAAGAGAGACTTAACTAGCATTTAAGCTAGGCAAACCTTTAAAGAACTAAGAGAATTTAAGAGCAAAAATCATAAACATGCTAGAGTTCAAAACAAATTTTAACTATTATGCATATGAACCTAGCATTGTGGCCTTTAAACAAAAGGAAGAATGATTAAACAAAGTGAAATTAAAACAAGCAAGCAATTAGATTTATTAACAGTAATCAGCTCTAAACATTCTACTTGCTTAAATTAACAATTTCCACAATGAAAAATCAAAATAAGCACCTAAACTAAACAGAACTAGTTCTTATACCAAAAAATTCAAAAACTTTAAATAAGCTCAAAGCATCAGAACAAGTGGTGAAGAGTTTAAGAAAACAAAACTTTTAGGAATACTGAGCACTTTGAAAACACAAATATAAGAGAGAAACAGCTAAGAAATTTCGTGGTTTAAGTGATAGAAGAGAGAATGTGAAGTGTGAAGAGTGAAGAGGAGTTAGATGAATTTTATAGAACTAAAGAGGGAACATAAGAGATCTAAGGAGTGGGGGACAAGACCAAAAGTACTTAGAAGTGGGTAAGAATGGCAGGGAGGAGCGAAAATATTTAAATTCAAACTCCCTTAGCTCCAAACCAAGAAAGGGAAAATTTTTGAAAATTTTAGTTCATACCTCGCGGGCCACATCGGTCACTCTTGACTGATGCAAGTGACTAATGCGGTTGGCATCAGTCAGTTGTGACCGATGCTGATCTGTGATCCTCCAACCCATTGACATTAGTCACTGCTTGACCGATGCTACTGACCGTTGTAGGCCTTCAAACTCTCCCTCAGTTTACATCGGTCACTATAGAGCGATACTCCTGACTGATATGAGTTTGACTGACTACCGGGTTGATTATATCGGTCACTCCTTGACCGATGTAAACTACCCGAGCACTTCTTTCCCACATCAGTTACAAGTGACCGATGTGGTTGCCCGGTGCTCTTCTTGTTCTACAACATCAGTCATTTATGACCGATGGTCATGACCGATGGAACCCACATCAGTCTGGCATGACCGATGTGGATGACCGATGTTAATCAGAAGGCACTTATTTTGGTTCCCGAAACATCCTTTCATTGCCCAATCAAAACTCCTGCTTTTAAGAACACTAGAAATGCATAAACATGAACTAAAAAAGCATAATATATACAAAGGATACCATGGGACTACCTCCCAAGTGTGCTTATTTAAAGAATCTTAGCTTTACTTTGGTTACCTCTTTACTTGAGGTAAAGAGAAGGAGTCTTGGAACTCCTTGGTGGTGTGTTTCTCCTCTTGATCCTCTTGGTGACCCCATCAATCCTCATCTCAGCAAAGGTCTTAGACTTACTTCAGCTGGAAACAGATTTCACCATCATTCGAGCAAAAAGGCTTCAAGATCACCCCCTCCTTCTTCAGCAACCATCTTGATTTCATTCATCCTCTTGGAACTAACCTCTTCAAGGACCTTCTTTTCAGTGGTGTCCTTAAACAACCTTGACAAACAGCAGCCATCAAATAAGGAGTAACTTGTAAACCTAACTTCTTCACCATGGTGTTGCTCGCGACATTAGCACAACTACCGCCATATATGATTAGGCTGCAAATTTTTCCCAGAACTAAGCAACAAGTGTGGAAGAGGTTTTCTCTCTGATCTTGTTCCTCAGGTTTACTTTGCATTGTTAGAGTCCTTCCAGCTACAAGCCACTCTCGTCCACTGATTCTATTTCTCCATTCTCTGGCAAGACCATGACAATTTTGTTGATACATTCGTTGACATAATGTCCACGTCCTTGGTATTTAAAACACTTGACATCTAGTGTCTTAGTACTAGCCTCCTTAGACTTGACTTTTAGATCCATCAGAGTAGATGACTCGGGTTTTGTAGAACTGAACGGCTTGAAATATTTGGAGTAAGCTGATTTATGTTCTCTTGGCTTGTAAGAATTTCCTACTACTCCTCCAGTACGGCAAGAACGCTTTCTCTTAAGCTTCTGCTTTAAAATACGATAGCTTTGTGAAGTATTTCTTCTACCTCCACATATTGTTGAGTTTCTAAGTGGTCATGAATATCTCTGTTAAGTCCTCGTAAGAAACAAGCCATAGTAGCTTCCCTGTCTTCTGTAATGTCGGCTCTAAGAATGAGAATTCCAGGAGCCGGTTTCCTTGAGTTAATCTTCGAAGCTTCTGGTGTAACTCACGGTGGTAATGGTTAGGGACAAATCTTCTTCTCATGAGGCTTCTCATTTCTGTCCAAGTAGTGATAGGATAGTCCTGGTTGGGTCTCCTGGTCGTGACAAGCTGATTCCACCAGCCTAAAGCATAGTCATAGAACTCTGTTGCCACAACTTTGACTCGTTTCTCTTCAGTACATCTATGAGCATTGAAAACAAGCTCAACCTTTTCCCCCACTCTAGATATGAATTCGGATAACACTTGCCATGGAAGGAAAAATTTTAAGTTTAATCCCGGGGATACTCTCTTGAAAACGTTCCCTTTCATGTCTAGGACCTCTGCGGTTACTCCTTGATGACCCTCCACTTTTGTAGTAATGATCAGTTTGATGGCCGCTGTTATAATCTGACTTCTCTTCTCTTTCTGTTTCCTTGCCCGGCCTTCTCTGAACTGGTATTCCTTCCTCATACCATTCTCTCATAGTTTCTAGTTTGGCTTGGAAGATCTTTTTCATTTCACTCGAGATTGCTTCTAGTAGTAACCGTTGATCTCTCCCAACTGAATTCTCCGGATCATCATCTCCTGCCATGGTACCTGAAATATGATTAACAACTCGCAGTAAGTAGTTCTTAGTTAGAGTAGAATTAATAAAAATTCTAATCTAAACCTGAAAAAATATTGTATATGCAAACAATTGGAACCGTGATGAACAAGACTTTTAAAATTCTGAAAAGGATTCAATATGAAATAGAACAATAAATCACAACTCTTAAACTTGATTTCAACCAATGATATGATGCCAAACAACAGCTCTAACACCCTAACAATTGTATGAATCAAAATATACAAAGCCGTGATTGAAAGTAGATGAAAAGACAAAAAAATATGAATCGTCAATAATATGAACTGATCGGATCAAAAGACTTAGCTTTGGAAGGTTTACTCTGATATCATGTAATTTGATCCCTCTTATGATCTTAGCCTTACAAGCTAACTCTTGACTGAAATGATCCGTTGTGTATGATGAATTCGGCTGACTTGATAAAATTTGAAACAATTTGCGGGTAAAAGGGGGAACGAATGAAGATGATAACTGAACAAGAGATGTGGATGGCTCTTGTGTATAACTGATGGAAACAAAGGATATGGCACACCTGTGATTCAATCAGGTTTTCTCAAGGATATTACATACCGTGAGAATTTATCTATTTTTCAAAGATTTTGTTCAAAAGATAGATGAAAATGAACTCTTCTCTTAGACACGGTTTTAAGGAGAGAAGAGGGGACACGAAATAAAGACAAGCATTGAGTTGGGACAAACCCCCTTGACTAGCCATGCAGTCTCGGGACAAAACCCCTTGACTAGCCATGCAAAGACTTAGTTCAAAAACAAACCAACAAAAGAAACAAGAAATAAAAGCGGCTAAGTACAAACTGACTCTAGACCTTCCAAGCCACATATGGTAGAAAGAAGTGGTCTTGGACAAAATGCTAAGCTAATGGGCAATGACATTGTTAGAACACTTGTCTCGTTAAAAACCTTAGTGAGAAAACCCAGTGGGACCAAACTCACTAAGGAAAAAAGAGCACGAAATGCCCCACAAACCCCATTGACTTAGTCATCGGCTTTTATTAAAACCAACACGGTTAGTTTACCCTTTTTATAGCTTGATTCATACTTAAATTGATTAAGTAGAACCTCTAAAGCATTTTGAAATGCCTTCATCTTAGACCGGCTCATGGGACCTCTTGGAACTTCTAAATCCTCTTCATCTTCAATCTGAGTCCTCTCTTGTTCCTCCACGGCTACAAGCTTTGAATCTGAGCTAGAGTCTTCCATGATCATTTCAGATCTGAAAGAAGCCTACTATGCTTTGATGGTTTATGCCAAAGAAAGTCCTAAAGACATCAAGGCATTTCATGATAGCCAAGTGGGAAACTTTTACAAGCATGATTGACAAAGGCAAAGCTGTTAAGATTAATGTCTACTCACCACCAGTTCCTTACCCCACAATGCACTTTACAAATGCTCAAGGAGCAGTCTATTCAAAGTTCAGAAAGGATATAGAAGACACTGACATTCATTTAAACTATGTAACCAAGTAAATCATGTTAAGCAAATAAGTGGAATCATTTGGCTAAGGGTTAAGGTTATGAGATAAATATGATCCCATCAAAATGTTGGTTTAAATGCAAGGGTTTCCATCAAAAAGGAATGAACTTAGGCATAATGTTAAAGGTGAAGCACATCTTATGCATACAAGGATAGATTACTATCTACCGAATGCCTAAGAATGTTATAAATCCCAAAAATCTTCAAACCCAATCATTACTACCCTTTCTTCATCACTCTCACACTCTCCACACATTACCATTTTTCAGGGAAGCTTCTTTTTTTTATATCACCATATTGTGCCCTTCTTTTTGCGCATTTGTTGTGGGCGCCTTTTTTTGTAATAAGGAGTCTCCTTTTCTTCATCCTTTTGATGTGTCAGGCTTTGGTGCCTTCTTTGTTGTTGTTGGCTGAGACTCCATCTTCATAATGGCCACCCCTTTTGAGCTTACTTGGTTCCACACATACTGAGTTTTTGCTTGCTTCCTCTTTCTTATTCCCTTTTCCCTTCACTTTCTTTCTTCTCTTACTCTCTTCTTTTAAATCATTATAACACCCAAATCCGCCCAGAGCTATAACTACCATCCTAAACCTATGTCTAACTCCAAGTGAAGAGCTAGTTCTACATAGTAGCAAATCCTTGTAGTGCCAACCTAACATTTTATGCTTAGTTCATTCAAAAATAGGCCTCACACACAAAAGATAGTGTTTAGTTTTGAAAGGAAGGTAAGGTTAAGGTGTGGTAACTGTCCCTTAATGATGATGATCAGATAAATCCTGCTAAGAAAGCTGAGGACTTGGAATTGTCGATGTATAACCATAAGATAATAAACCACCTCAAATGGAAAACCCTGAGCTGGTCTATTAATCGCCTCAGTTTGGACTGGCAAGAGAGGTAAAAAGGAAGAAAGAAAGACCAAGTATGTATATAGGTAATCCATGAAAACATTTTTCATTGCAAAAACATGATAATTAACAATTCAAATTAATGGTCTAATAAATAGAGATGATTTTCAAAGAGCAAATGATTTCAGCATGAGACTAGAGGATCAAATTTAGCATTCAAGAGCATGGTTCAGTCTTAGTTTCTAACTTCATATGATGCATCAAACATTTAACCAGTTAGACATTTAAATCAATCCTAAACACTTAGCAATTTACAAGGAATTATCATCATCATGCCCTATGCAAATGTAATGCAACCTATATGAAAAATACTAGAATCAATCCTAAATAAATGAATGCAACTATATGCTTTTCTTTTTGGTTTGCAAGAGATGCAAAATTTTCAATTTTTTTGGTTTTTAATGGACTTAGATGAATGCATGAGACTCAAAGATGAATAAAAGGAAAAACTGAGAAAAGAACACACAAACTCAAACCCCAAATTCTCCTACACACTTAAATTACACAATCACTTGTGTTATAAAAGAGTGACAGAGAGAAGCAACAGAAATATATTATATAAACTTAAAGAAAAGTGCAATGGTATTTACAAGGGAGGAGTTTGTAGTACCTTAGATGGTGGTGTGGGAGTAGTGGGAGGCGCCTGAAATGTTCTCCATGAGGTCAATGTTGCGGCTCCTGTTAGGCTTCTCCCTCCTTCTGATTCTTCTCCTTCTTGGCGCTTCTTGACAAGAGGCTCTTGGTGGCACCCAAGCTCTCAATTCCTCATATCCAGCAAAGGAGCGCTTTCTACTAGGAGCTCTAGCCTCTCCTTGGCTTTCAGCTTCTTGCTCTTGTTGATGAGCAGAACTAGAGGCTCCAATAGACTTCCTCTTTAGCTCCTTGATTTGAGCCTTCCTGCTCTTCATCCCCTTAACTAACTTCTTGATGGTTTTGTCTTGCCATTTGTTCCATCTTTGCAAATGGTTGATGTATTCATAGACCTTCTTCAAGGGACCTCCTTGGTGTGAGACATCATAAGGCTGGAAGTGGTACTCCTCACTGTTGTAGCTAGGAGAATCTGGTTCTCCTTCTTCTTGTGCTTTTTGGATCCCTTCTTCCATGTGTTCTCCTCCATAAACAACAAGTGGATAGTCTCCTTCGGGTAGAGAAGTGTTGGCGCCTTGGTGAATGTAAGTGGATGGAGCGCCAGCTTGATAGAGAAGGTATTGGGGAATGGCAAAGACAAAGCTGTTAGGGTTGGGGAAGGATGTGAGATGCAGATTGAAGAGAAGTAGCTTTGCAGCTGATTCATATTCTTGGATGAAGTTGTAGATGAACATAACACCAACACTCTCTCCATTGAATCTTGCTTTCTTCAGATATTGCAAGTCTAGATACGCTATCTTGACTGCTGCTGGTCTACTTTGAATTCCTGCAGCTTCCATTTATTGAGTAATAAGGCCAGTACAATAGAGTTTTGGCACCTTATCATCTTTGGTTTTGAACCAATGTTTGATGACTAGAAGCTGCTGCATGAAGATGGTGACCGTTCCAGTTGTCCCATCTGATCCTTTAAGCTCCGCTCCTTGCCTTGAGTAGGGGAGTATGCTTAGAAGACTTTGATCAATGAGCTCTCATTCTCCACCTTTAACAGCGCCACTTTCCTCTCTTGCAAAGAGTGTATGCGCCAATTCTTTTTGCACATATCTGATGGCTGGATTTCTATTCAAAGAAGCCTTGCTTCTTCCTGGCTTGAAAACGCCCTTAGCCACATGCTCCCAAAGGCTGTTCATCTCCTCTTTGCTAACCCCCAGATTCTGTCCTCCAGTGCTGCCATAGGAGAACCCAAAAGCATCTTAAATTGCTGAGAAGTACATTTTATAGTTGTTCTTGGGAACTCTGAAGGTGATGAAGCCATCACCATCTTCTTCTCGAATCTCTTCTCCTGGCTCATGGAAAGTCACTTCAATTGAAGCACTTGGTCTTTGTTGGCTGAATAAGGACTTCCCAACAGCTTTGTGAGCTCTATTGTTTCAAGCATAGAAGAGCAGTCCTTATGTATTCTCAAGGCCTTTAGAGATGGCACATGGGGATATCTTGTTGGTCTCACATCCACATTTTGCAGCTTGTCATAAAGCTACCTTTGGCTGGAGTGGTCCCCTTCATCTTTTGAGTAGCTTTCTCACAAGCGCCAACATCAACTTTTTTTTTTACTTAAGCTTTAGCGCTTCGACTCCCCACTTCCTTAGCCTTGCCCTTTGCTTTCTCTTGCTTCTAAACTTCCTTGTTTGCTCCACTTCTTGTTATTCTTCCCATGATACCTAAAAAGAAATTCTCAAAAAATAAATTAGATCCAAGGTTTGAACAAAAGACAAGGCTTAATGTTGCTAAAGTCACAAAAGGACGAGTTTATTTACTTAAAAGTAAACCTTTATCACCTGTGAAGCAACTAAATAAGCAATGCATGCAAATGATTCTTTAAACAAAATTATCTTGTAATTGAAAAACATGAATCCTAGCATGGTGAAGCTAAACAAGTAGATTAAAATGCTAATGCAAAGCAAAATAAATGAATTTGACAAGCAAGTGAAGTCTATATGAAGCTCTTCAGAAGTCGAAAACAATTATTCAACATGCAAAAGAAACAAAACTAACTAAGAAGCAATAATCATAAATCAAGAATGAAACCACTTAACAAAATAAAGTTCTAAAGTGAATAAAACAATTTTTAAACATGTAAAAAACTAAGAGACATTACCTGAAGTGGTTTGGCTCTCTTATGCACTGAAGAAATTAAAGATTTTGAAATTTTGTGGTTGTAAACTAGACAAATGAAAGTCAGAAAGTGAGAAGGGTGGGTTAAGTTTATATAGAAGGTTGGGGAATCTTTTTATGAGGAGCAATGGGAGAATGAGGGCATACGAGAGGTCCCACTCATGCTTGGGAAGGGGAAGCATTCAAATTTAAAAATACTTGATCTAGTTTGACCAAGGAGGGAAAATTTTGAATTGAAGAAGGCTTACCTCGGGTGCAATATCGACCTCCCAAGCAGATATTCTGATCGATATTGATCATATCGACTTGGTTGGATCGATATGCATGTCGAAATGTCGGATCTCTGGGCCGTTGTAACGACCGACTGCATGTCGATATTGCATTACGTCTCCTGTATCTACTTCCAGCATCTCGATACATAGTCTGATGCTGACCCTAGCTGTCTAATATCGAGCTAGACAGCTTGATATGTAGCTCGATATGATCATGCAATATTGCATATCGGACTAGTACCTCAATATCATGACCAATACACCATGACTTATGCTGAATAACATCTTTTCATTCACCTGTCAAGGTGTATCGACATGGGACGTCGATATGCAACTCGATATGCCTTAACAAGAGCGATTAATCGATAGACCACATAATAACCCACTCGTCATCGAGCTGATTGTGAAAGGCCATGACTTGGCGAGAGTCCTCATCGATACCAGGAGTTCCGTACATGTTATCTTTCGGGATACCGATATGGCCAAAGTGAAGTTAACTCCAAGCCCCCTGACCGGTTTTGCCGGAGATACAATATGTTGTTGGGTACAACTAAGCTGCATGTCTGAGCCAGAGACATAACCAGGATCATGGACTTCGCAGTCACCGATAACCCGGTGATATATAACATTATCATGGGTATGCCCCGTATAAGTTCTATGAGAGCCGTCGCTTGGACTTATCACTTGTACTTAAATTTCCCAGACCTGAACTGGTTAAAGTCGATTTAGGGAAGTCAGAAGGAATCCTAGCTCTTTGCTATGTATCCAGGATATATTTCATGGCCGAACATAAGCTCCAAACAGCAGCTAGAGAGACTGCCGTATGGAGGTATAAAGGTTCTCCTTCGACTAGCTTAGCCAAGATAGGCGGCTCGGTGAGGTAAATTTTGAGTTGGGTTAGTCCCTCCTTGCATTTTTCGTCCCACAGGAATTTTTTGTTTCCTTTGAGGAGCTGGTAGAATGAGAGACACTTGTCGGTTGACCGCGAGATGAACCTGTTGAGGGCTGCAACTCGACCGGTCAAACGTTGTACTTCCCGAGTTGTTCTTGGAGATTGTGTTTTGATAAAAGCCGTGATCTGGTTCGGGTTTGCCTCAATTCCTCGTTTGGTTACCAGGTAACCGAGGAATTCCCTTGAGGCGACTCCGAAGGTACATTTAGCTGGGTTGAGCTTCATCTCGTATTGGTTTAACATTTTGAAGCATTCACAAAGTTGTGGGACGTGGTCGGTGTCCTTTGAGGACTTGACCAGCGTGTCGTCTATGTAGACTTCCATATTTTTACCGAGCTGGTTAGCAAACATTTTGTTCACTAGCCTTTGATAGGTTGCTCCTGCGTTTTTCAGGCCGAAAGGCATTACTTTATAGCAGTAGATACCTCTATTGGTAATGAAGTATGTTTTTTCTTGGTCTTCTGGATTTATCTTCATCTGAATGATCCAGAAAAGCCATACATGAAGGATAAGAGTTGATGGCCGGCTGTTGCCTCGACCAGGCGGTCGATGTGTGGAAGCGGAAAGCTGTCTTTTGGACATGCTTTTGTTTAGATCGGTGAAGTCGACGCACACTCTCCACTTTCCTTTTTCTTACGACCACGGGGTTTGCTAACCAGTCGGGGTATTTAACCTCTCTGAACGATCCCACCTTGAGTAGTCGGTCTACCTCGTGGTTGACTGCTTTAGCTTGATCTGGACCGAGTTTGCGGCATTTCGGACTCACGACAACATGGATGTTTGGTATCCCATGCGCCTAAAAGCATTTAAGAAGAGCACGTTTACCGAGGTCAAAACTGCCTACAGCAGATCTGGATGACAAGTGCGTCATCATGTTGTTTATCTAGAGATAACATTTCGCTTTCTAGGAAACTTAAGTGGACTCGACCTTGCGTTGATATGCCTTGATCGAGTTGATTGTGTCTCGGCACATCTTTAAGTCTTCGCAGATGAAGTCAATTCGCTTCATTGTGGGTAACTCCCCCTCCTACCCCCCCTCCCCAAAAGATTTAGCGATACATGAGCTAGAGCTCGCTTCAGTTCGAGGTGTCGAGAGTTGGGTGATGCTCAGTTTTTTACGGTCTAACGAGTAGTTTTAGCATGCGCCCCCCTCTGTGACCTTATGGTTATCACTGATTTCATTGATCCACAAAGGTTTAGCTCTCTGAAAATCAGGTCGATCATTTTTCTCGCTGATTGAGGAGAGTCAGGTGTTTGGACTTCGACTTCGAGTTCGCGATTTCGTTTTTGTGTTGCTTTGTCGAGGTCTTTTTGGCATTTTGGTTTTTCCCTCGGTCTTCTCGGCTTTTTCCTTGGCGAGCTTTTTTTGCTAGGATCGGTGGAATGTCCGTTCTTTTTGTGGTGTTCACAATATTTGTTTTGGTCCAAACTCGACTCCTGTTCGGGAGACGAGCTTTCTATAGCATATGGATGCTGACCTTTGGCTTGCGACTCCCTTTTGGGAGGTGGAACATTAGCTTTCTTCGACCCGGAGGGTGCAAGGTGGAGCTGTGAGTTACAGTATTTTGCTTTGCAGGCGGCCGTCTCATCCTCGAAGTTAGCAAATATAGATGCGCAATGGAGCGCGTCGTCAAGTGAGTCTGTAGGTCGAAGGGTGAGCTCCGCCTCGAACCTCGACTGGTACCAAAAGTTGGTTCAGAGGGCGAGCAGGGCTACTGCTTCATTAGGGTTAGCGATTTGTGCTTTGATCGCCTTAAATTTGGCAATGTATGATCAAAGTGGTTCATCTGGAGCTTGGACTAGCTTTCAGAGATTGGCTTCGGTCTCTCGTTTTTCGATGAAGATCGAATATTGCTTGAGGAAGGATATTGCGAGCTCGATGATATTTGAGATTGAATTTTCTTCCAATGTCGCGAACCTATCCTGGGCTGGTCCGAATAAGTTTTCGGCAAAGAGACTGCAGTATCCTGCTTCTTTTTGTTATGGCAAAAATTAGCTTGGATAGCTACGAGGTTAAAGAGTCGGATGTGAGCTTTTGGGTCACTGTGTTTCCAGCATACTCTGGGACTCGTGCTTTTTTAGTGTCACGGAAGTACGTGTTCATGATCGGATTAGTGAACGGAGTCCGTTGGGTCTCACAGATTACTCGATCGATGTTGGGAGCTAGGCTTGTGGCTTGATAGAACATGGAGTTCATCTGCTGAATGGTGTAGTCAGTCTGGTTCTGAACCATTCAAAGGATTCGCAGTCGACTAGGTTTCTTGAGCCGACGCCAAGGTGGTTAGACCGAGTAGGATAATTTGGAACCTGACTTCCGAGCTGTTGGTGAACGAACCATATGGGTTGTTCGCGGATCCCGTTAGGGAGTCTCGAGCTCGAGGTCATGTTTGGTTGTTGTCCGAACTGAGGCAATACCTGCAAGCTCGAGGCGAAGGTCGAGGACCCAAGTCATCTCTGGTGAGGTGGCTCGGTTTCAGGTGGTCTTAAAGGTGGAGATGGATATCTCGTGTCGTGACTGGGTCCCATTTCGGGTATTGCTGGTGCTGGCACAGGTGGAGATGGATATCTCATCACGGGAGGAGATCCCATCTCTGGTATTCCAGGAGTCAGAATATCCATGGAGATTAGTGTCTGGTTCGCTGCGGGGGCAAAGTTTGGTGAACCTGGAGCACGCAGAGGTGTCACAAACTGACCAGCTGGATTACTTGGAGCAGGGATCAACGAAAAAGTCGAGCTGAGTCCACGGAGGTGCACTCGCAGCGGATCGAGTTGCGGTTTGACACCTTTCCTTTCTTTCTAATCTGATCTCCTGTTCTCTTTGTCAATCGATCAAATGCATGAGCATTTGGAGTATCTCTGCTGACTCCGATGTGCTCCTAAAAGCTACACGTAGCGGCGGAGAAACAAGAGCTGCTCGGCTCTGAGATGCCGAGGCTGTAGGTGGATTCTCAGATCACCCCGAGGTTCGAGAGAGAGGCCTCTCAGCTGTTTGTTATTGGTTACTCGTCGTTTTTGGTGGGGTGACAAGGTTGATTGCAATAGGTTCAACACGGCAGGGAACGTTGGAGTTCGTGCCGGTGGTGTCGATGTGGGTCGTAACCCTGGGTTTGTTTTTGCTGGCAGTGTGGCTGATGTTGCTGGTCAGAGTGACTTGATCTGGAGAGATCAGAAGTGGTGAGACGTTTCCCGATGTTTCTTGAGTTGAATCCATTTCGGTTTTAGCTGGCTTAGGATTTGCTCTTGAGTAAGAGAAATCTATAAATCTTCCCCACAAACGGCGCCAAAATGTGGATACAGAAATACACACTCAGAAATTTATGTGTTTTTTTAAGGGAAGAACTTTAGGAGAATTAAGGGCTTCTCACGAACAAATTGACAGTATAAACTAGCACTAACTAAAATATAGACTTGATATTAATCGGTTAAATGAAACGGTTACAAAGATTTCTCTGAAAGAAGTGAACAGAAAAGAGCTCTGGGAGCAGTTACAAGGTTTTCGTGTGTAAAAAGTGTAGAAGAAGATCAAGCCGGAGGTTCTTCAAAATTAGTCGTTCGTCTCCTTTATATAGCTAGCCTTGTCGAGCTTCAACCTCCAGCGCGTATCTCGGCCACGAGCAGGAGCTTCAGCCGGAAATCTCGCCACGTGCAGCAGCTTCCTCCGTGAAATTTAGACGCGTTTAAACTGGGATTTGATCGAGTTATAGCTCGACCTCGTCGAACGAAAGTTTTAGTAGTTCAGGATAGGATCGTTGATAGAGAATGGACCTGGGCCGTAGGGTCAAAGCCCAGTCAATTTGGCTTAGTTTGGATCTGTCTATTGGGCTTAAGTGGACCGAATTTAGAATGCTAAATCCAGCTCCAACAACGGTTTGTCGTAGAATACGTCTGACTTAAACCTAGCAAACGTCTCGCTTCTAAGCAACGCTGGTCATAAACTCTGCATAGCATTGATAGGTCAATCATGACCAAGACACTACGGCTCGCCCAGCCCCAGCTCATCTCTTAAAACACTTCGGAAACTTTGTACCTGATGTGCACAATCAAGTACAAGGGGACCAGACATGTTCAAACCTAAACCCAACAAACACTTTGCTCCTAAGCAACGCTGGTCTTAAATGCTGCAAAGCATTCATGGGTTGATCGTGTCCAAAATACCGCATCTCACCCATCCCCAGCTCGTTTCTCGAAACACTTCGGAAACGTTGTATTTATCACAAAAATACTGGATGTGTTCAAACTCAAAATCAACGCAAACGCTTCGCTCTTTAGCAATGCTACGCTTCGTTTGACTTCAAATCGCCCTCCAAAAGACAATTTGGAATTTACTTATAAGTTGTTAATTACGAAAAAATTATATATGTTTAAATGTAAACCCAATAAATGCCTTGCTGTTAGGAATTATTGGTCGAACATTAAGCTTTCGCTTCGCCACAATCTAGGGTAGATCAAAACGCTTCGGCCCGTCTGAACACAGCTCGACTCTAATCATTGAATATGGAAAGATCGTAACGATTAACTTTAAACCCAATATCTGTCTCGCTTCTAAGCATCATTGGTCTAATCTACGCCCAACAAAACTGGAATCTATAACCTAAGCACTTTGCTTCGTCACAATTCAAAGCAGAACAAAATGCTTCGACTCATTCGTTAATACTAAAATAAGAACCTTTGCATAAGTATAAGGTGGATAAAGCCGTCCATGCACCATGTTCAAAACCAAAGAGGCACCCGAGAAAAGGGGTCACGCGACAAAAAACTATAAAATCCAAACAAAAAGACATAAAAACAGACACCATTCGAGGACCGAAGTGAATAACTTTGAAGAAATTAGAGCTCGTCTCGTCGACATTGAAGCGAATGCCTTGTCATCAAAGCATAAACATCTCGGCCAATCGAAGTAAAAGACTTCGGCTAGACAAGTAAAACGCCTTGGCCGATCAAAGGAAAATGCTTCAGATTGGCAAGCAAAACGCCTCGGCAAATCAGGCTAAAATGCTTAGGCTAAGCAAGCAAAACGCCTCGGCCAGTTAAGCTAAAACGCCTCTGCAAGGTAAGTAAAACGCCTCGGCCAGTTATGGTTTTTAATTATGATATAAGTCTTTTTTATTGAGTCTTTTTGGTCCTTTTAGAGTCCTAGTAGAGTCTTTGCTGGTTATAGCAATGTTTGGAGCATAATTGGAGATATTGAAGTCTTTTGGAGAATTGCAAGATAAACCCACAAAGTGTGTAACTCGGAAGGAAGATGTGGACTTGGGTGACGCTCGTCACCCGTAGAGGAAGGAGTCGTGGCCTTGTTTTTTATAGATGGAGACTTATTTGCCCTCCTGCTTTCCATAGGAATAATTTTGAGCTCAAGCCTGCTTATTATCAGTTGGTTGGACAGCATCTTTTCCATGGCTTACCTCATGAGCATTCCATGGATCACATTGAGAGGTTTGGGGATTTGGCTTCAAGTGTCAAAGCTAATGGAGTTAGCTATGGCTTTCTGTTCTACAAACTTTTCCCAAACTCATTTGGAGGAGATGCTGCATATTGGCTGAAGCAATTGGAGCCTGGTTCACTGATCACTTGGGAGGACACCAAGAATGCTTTTCTGAACAATTTCTATGATGATGCTAGATCAGAGAACATGAGGACGAAAATTGCATCATTCTCCCAAGGTCCTACATAAGCTTTTAAGGCTTCTTGGTTGAGGTTCAAGTCTTATCAAAGGGACTGTCCTCATCATAGCTTCAATTAAGTGCAGTTGCTTGGTATCTTCTTTAGAGGCATTGATTGGAAGTATCAGATGGCGCTGGATGCTTCAAGCAGTGGCAACTTCAACACCAACAGACCAGAAGATGCAATCAGATTGATTGAAAACTTGGCATGCAGTAACAGCACCAAGAATGCAGATTTTCAGAGAATGAAACAAGCTGGTTTGAATGAAAGGAACCAAATAGCTGAGGTTAAGGCTATGTTTGACAATGTGCACAACCTTTTGGTGGGAAAGAAATCAGTCCAATTCGCTGCAGAGGTGGAGACCTTCAAAAATCCTGAAGAGTTTGAGCAAAAGGATGTTAATTTCATCAATGAAGGTTTTCAGAGTCAAAGGTTTTAATGCCAACAATCAGAAGTGCACCTTCCCAGGAAACCAGAATGCAACTGGTTATACTCCAATACCACAGTTCCAGAAGACTGAAGTTGAGAAATCTTACCAAAACTGCAGGAATTATGGTTCTTCTTCCTACGAAACTGCACCTCCACAAGACACTAAGATGGAAGCTATGCTGGAGCAGATACTTGAAGGACAGCAGAAGCTGACAGTGGACTTCAATGGCAAGATGGATTCTCTGTATCAAGACTTCAACTGCAGGAGCTGTTCAAAGGTAAGAGGGATTCCTTCCTGAAAGGACTGATATCAATCCCAAGCATCAGGTTAATGCAATCACAATTAGGAGTGGAAAGGAACTTGAAACAATGTGGAAAAAAGGCTGAGTACAGAGTAAATCGTGCAGCAGATGGAGTTTGAAGATGAAAATTTTGCAGTCTCAGAGATCAGTGACGAGCGTCACCAAGGTGGGTGTCGCTCGCCACCCAAATTGCAAGTGTCCGACACTTTTTCTTCACAAACTGGTGACGACCGTCACTGACCTGGTGACGCTCGTCACCAACCTGGACACAAAGGAGCGATATGATCTTACAGCTACAAGTCCATCTGATGTTGCCAAACTGAAAATTCAACATTCCACAACCCAGAAACCTTCAACTAAGCAAATGTATGCACTTCCGGGTACCAATTCCAAACCTCCTAATCTCATCAATAAGAACTTAAAAGGTGCCAAAGCTGTTTTACACTTTTGCAAGCAACAAGATTCCCCTAGAATGCTTGGTGTTTCTTTTGATGATTCTGCAGAAAAATAAAGTGTCCCACCCACAGTCACAACCGATCCTACTGATGTTCCTCACTTCTTCGGAAGAGTTCATGCATCAGTTGCATATAAACCACCATGGATGAGGAGACATTCTTCTCCAAGGCATTCATAGCCACCGTCTGTTCCACCAGCTGTCTGAGCAGCATTCAAAGTCTAGCTAATGACTTTAAACAAGCGCTTGGTAGGAGGCAGCCCACTGGTAAGTTATCAAGCTATCATACTCTAGTCTATTTTTGTTTTCAAACATAAAAAAAAAAAGAGAGTCAGTTTCTTTAGTTTGCTTTGAGGATGTCTTGTTAACTTGTTCAACCATGGATTATGCTTTGTTTGGATGTTTCTGATGTGTGTTTTGAGTTCTCCAACAGTCTGACTTCGGAGTACACATGATGACACAACGTTTAAGTATCCAACTTGATGATTCTGAATTATCAGACGTGGTGACGATCGTCACCACACCTGGGTGACGCTCGTCACCCGTCCCTTCACGAGGTACCACTTTTCTAACTTGGTTTTACACGTTCACATGCTTCTTTTTGACCAACTCTTGCTTAATAACACTAGGGAAGTTGTTGTTTAAGTCTGGGGAGATGGTTACTGACGTTGTGTGCTTTGTGTCCTGTTTTTAGAGTCTTAAAAGTGAGTCAAAAACCTGTTTTTATAGAGTCAAAATATTGAAACTCTTAGTTTTTCTTGTGATATGATCATGGCCAGCGCTAAAAACATGTAGCCGAGGTGAAACAGTTTGAGGCCAAGATGAAAGAGCTAGAGGGTGAGGTGAAAGAGTTGGAGGCCGAGCTGAAGCAAACTGGAGCCGAGGTCAAGCCAGATACATCAGATGAGCAAGATACAATGGAAAGCATCGGGACATGTGTGCATTTTTTGAAGCGCATCGGGACATGTGTGCATTGTTTGAAGCGTATCAGCTCAATCATGGAACTCCTCGAAGAAGAATCAAATCCAATGGAGTTCCGATGAAGGAGTTATGCAATTTACGATGACTGCATTTAATCCTGGCCGCTTCTCTCTCTTTCATGCAGAATTAAGACCAATTTCATTTTCCAAGATGCTGTGCATGTTAGGCCCTTATTTAGGACGAAAATGAGTTGTATTCCTCTATAAATAGAGACTTAAAATCATGAATAAAAATTAAGTTTTTTTCAGTAAAATCAGAGAAGTTTCTCTTTTACAAGATGTTATATTTTGTTATTTTTGGAACTCCGTGTTCATAGTGTGTCATATATATGTTCATGGCTGGTTAGACTTATCATAGATCCTTTCACATATCTTTGTGGCGTCTCTCGATCCATCTTCTATCCATCCCCTGTTGGTGTGTCATATCCACCAAGCTTATTGATCCCCTTTGGTGCGTAATATCCAGAGAATCGATCCGCCGGTAAATCAGGAGTCTTCCGCAGCTTCTGTGTCGCCATTCAATCCACATACTTTGATCTTTGAGACCTCACAGTTTCTTTGATGCAAAGCTTATCCCCTTATCAAACTCTAGAGTTCCGAGTCCTTGGGAGGATCATATTATCTTGGAACTAACAACATAACGTTTTTGCATATAAGAACCATTGCCATAGTAGTTGATTACAAGTGTTACTAAGTTGAAAGTCATAGGTAGATGAGTCTAGCAATGAAGGTTTAGGTTCTTAGAGAATCTGGAAAATTTGCTGTTAGCTCCACCTTATTGAACTTTAAACTTTTTATCTTGGGGTTTGATTCTCAATGATCTTGATTCTCTCTTTCAACACTGACAAGTATGTTTACAAGCAGTCTCTCTTTGATCTTCCCTGATGCAGTTTTTAAGAGTTTGAGTCAATAGAATGGTACATTCATGACCCTGTCTCCTAACAAGGAACAACAATAATGAACACACTCTAGAACCTGTCTCCTCAGAAGGAACACAAGTATCTAGAAGCACCATATCTCAGACTGTAAAAAATGAGAAAAAGATGAAAAATAAAAAAAAATCGGAAAGGGAAAGATCAAGGGAAGAGAAAATAGGAGAGCTGTGTTGAGATTGCTTTGTTCACTGGTTAGGAAGGTAAAAGAATATGTAAGTGATTGAAATGATAAAAACCTTGATGAGATATCACACTTAGATAAAAATATGGAGTTAGCAGCAGAGATTTCGGATTTCTTGAAGGGATTTTGATTGGATTTGAGAGATTTTCTAAGCTTGTGATGATTAGACTGAAATTTGATCTTGTTTTAACTCTGTGGTATGTGGATTCGAAAGTGTTAACTAATTTGGTGTTCCTGATGTTTTGCTGATTGTTTCTTGTTTTCAAACCTGGACCATGTTCTCTATCTGATGTTCGCTTGAGGGCATGCAAAAGCTAAGTCTAGGGGAGTACTTTTTAACCATGGTTTTTGTTATATCATAGTTTTTAACCATGATATAAGTCTTTTTTATTGAGTCTTTTTGGTCTTTTTAGAGTCCTAGTAGAGTCTTTGCAGGTTATAGCATGTCTAGAGCATAATTGGAGATATTGAACCCTTTTGGAGCATTGCAAGATGAAGCCACAAAGTGTGTAACTCGGAAGGAATATGTGGACTTGGGGGACGCTTGTCACCCGTAGAGGAAGGAGTCGTGGCCTTATTTTTAAAAGATGAAGACTTTGCAAGAACGCCCCAAATCGTGTTTTAGCTTGTATATATTACGTTTTCAGCCATTGTTGGCTTTTATCTTAGATTTTGAGAGTTAAGAGAGCTTTAGAGAAGATTTTATTTAGAGCTTTTGGGGAGACAGATCCTGTACTCTTTTTGGAGAAGATTTCGAACCCCTTTGTCTTTTATTTCATTTTTTCAATGCAATTTTATTCAGCGGAGACATGATTATGTCTGATTAATTTGCTTGTTAAGTTAGGGCTTTTCAATGGTTGATGAAGAGTTTGTAGAATTGCTATCTGTTAGGAATATCTTTTGGTTCTTCATCTCTGCTTGCTTTAAAACCAATTGCTTAGAGACATCATCTAGAAATCTGAAAATCATAGGTTGTTTAATAGATGTGAGAGCATTATTGATAACCTGATCTAGCATTAGATGAGCAAAACGATTTAGTGCAAAGAGATTTGGCTTAGGAGTTTTGTGAACAATTGAACTTGATCATTACTGCATGTTTCGATTGTTAGAGTATGCAAAGAGATTTGAAACTCTATGATTTAGACATAGTTAACTTTTGTAATAAGAACTGATTAGTTACATATTTGCGATTCATGTTCCAGACAGTTCTTATTTATTCCTGATTTCATGCATTCTACATTCTCGGATTCAATCTGTGAATTATCCTGACTTGGCGCTTTTAGTTTTCTGAGTCTTAGTTCAAACAAATCTCTCCTGCTTACTTTTATTTTGTTATTTCACATTACATACTCTATTATTGCTTAACTTAATCTGAACCTATAATCGATAGTGTAGTTTACATACTCCTTTGGGATTGGATATCCCTTATACTACAATTGCATTGTTGTGCACTTGCAGTAGTTTTATTAGGGTACAACCTGAGCCCTATCAGCCAATTAGGCTAAAATGCTTTGGCTAGGCAAGCTAAACGCCTCGGCCTGTTATGTTAAAATGCTTTGGCTAGGCAAGCAAAACTCCTCGGCAAGTTAAGCTAAAACGGCTAAGCTAGGCAAACAAAACGCCTCGGCCAGTCATGCAAAAATGCTTCGGCAAGGCAAGCAAAACCAGCAAAGAAGTCTCGCCCAAGTCAAGCAAACTCATCATCTGGGCGAAGCAGGAGAACAACGTACCTCGCCAACACGTAAAAAGGCCTCGCCATAAAAGAAATATCTCGACAAAGAGAAGCACTTCGCCTCAGCCAAACAAAACATATAGCATGGTGAAGCGACGCACCTCGCCACGGTCAAGGAGCAAGCACCTCGCCCAAACAGATGTTAAAGGTCTTGCCCAAACAAAGGACTACCTTGCCTAGGCGAAGAGAAACTTCTTGCCCATGCAAAGCAGAACACCTCGCCCTGGCAAAGCAAAACAACTTGCCTTGACGAAGCACTTCGCCCAGTCGAGTCGAAGCGAAGAAAGTGACCTCACCAAAGCAAAGCAAAGCATTTCACCTCGCCCAGGCAAGGTGAAACGAAGTACTTCGCCCAGACGAGTTGAGGCGAAGCAAAGTCACCTCGCCCAGGCGAAGCAACGCCTTTTACCTCGCCCACGCAAGGCAAAGGAAAGCACCTCACCCAGACGAGGCGAAGCCAAGTAAAGCACTTCGCTCGGACAAGGCGAAGGGAAGCCAAGCACCTCACCCTGGCAGACTGAAGCGTTCCACTCACCCCAGGCAAAACGAATCAAGGGATTTCACTTCTCCCAGACAAGCAAAACAACTTGCCCTAACGAAACGATACAACCAGTCTGGACGAAGGGAATTTCTCTGACTATTGATCTCGCCTCTCTTGAAACCTCGTCATCCACATCCTTGAGTCTAACGAGCTGGGGGGCTAACTGTTGGGGTCGATTTTCACCCTAGCAAGATCAATGGGAAAATGGCTAAGTATAGAAGTTATTCTTGGCGATGCCCAAACTATGCACGGGCGATCCGAACAGATCACCTCGTCCAAACCTTGCACGGGCGAGGTGAACCGCGCATATTCCCGGTGAAGCCGGTTGCCTCGCCCAAACCTTGCGCGGGCGAGGCTAACTGTACATAATCCAGGCGAAGCTGGTTGCCTCGCCCAAACCTTGTATAACCCGGGCGAAGCCGGTTGCCTCGCCAAAACCGTGCACCGGCGAGGCAAACCGTGCATAATCCGGGCGAAGCCGGTTTCTTTGCCCAAACCGCGCAAGGGCGAGGTGAATCGTACATATAACCTGGGCGAAGCCGGTTGCCTCGCCCAAACCGTGCACGGGCGAGGTGAACCGTGCAAAACTCGGGCGAACGGGTCTCCTCGCCCAAACCATGTACGAGGCAAGGTGAACCGTGCAAAACTCGGGCGGATCGGTTGCCTCGCCCAAACCTTGCACGAGCGAGGAAAACCGTGCACAGGCGAACTAAAGCTTATTTAAGCATCACTAATAAACTCACCATCTTTGGATCTCTGTTCTCTCGTGTTTTAACTTAGAATCTTTACGTCCTCTTTTATTTTTAACTGACAAATTCTATTGTGTGAAATCTAGCCCACACAGTCCTCTTTAACCTTGCTCATCTTGGACTCCTTTCTGTCCCTGAACACCAGCAACTTCCTGAACACCTTGTGCTCCTGGTGGTCCCTGAAATCGCTGATCATCAATACCATGCTCCATGTTGAGCTGATGAAACCTTTGCAGTCTCTCTTTTTCCCTTTATGCTCTTAATGCTCTCTCCACTTGCAGAATGTTGTGTTGATAATCCAGCAGGTTTTGATTGCCTCTAGACCTCAAGTATATACACCTATAAGAGGAAGAGCAAACTTGCAAATTAGTAACAAACAGAAAATAGCAGCTTAATCTCAAGCAGTCCACAAATCCTAATACTTAAACTAAACCCATATGGCAACAACGCCAATTTGGTAACAGGAATTTTGCTAACCAAATTCCAACACCCTCATGTCATTGTAGTATGAAAGGTGTCAATCCATCTGAGTTCGTAAGACACTCAAAATGCAGCCGTTTACTTTAGTCAAGCCAAATTCAAGAAAGCAGTTGTGATCAAACTAAACAAGACTAAACAACACATATTTAAAGCAGGAAATTTAAATATATTAAAGCAAGGACCTTAGATGGAGGTTATAGACTAAGAGGGGATTAGAACTAAACTAGTGATGCTTCAAAACCATTCAAACAATGCTATCTTCTAAGCATATGATTAACATTTATAACTAGCTCAATACCTTGATACTAATCACTTTGCTAAGAACATACTCAAGATAAATTCCTTTACTGAAACACATAACCAGCAAGCATTTTAAACAGAACTCCAATCCGATAAAGCCAAAATAAACCTTCGACATCTAATTCCTTAGGCTAAGAGAACACATCATTTAAAACTCATTGCAGCATTTCATCAAACACTTATCAGGTATTAGAGAAACCCAAGATACTAAACAAGTCTAGCCAAGACTAATCTAGAGTTAAGCATATCTAATAGAGAGAAGACATTCATATTAAGAATAAGACATCACTAATCTAATCATAAAACCCCTCTAATCTATTCCATCTCAAACCCTAAATAAGACTACTCACTAGCCATAATCAAAACCATAGATTCCAAAGAAAAGTAATGGTTAAGCATGCTTAGAAAGCATAATAAGCAAGAATAGATTAAAGGCAAATGCACAATTTCACTAAATCAAACTAGTTCTTACAAAGCAAAGCTGAATGAGGAAAGGTTTTTAATGCAAGAATAGAAGAAAAATAATAAGATCTAAGTTTCCTAACCATTTTAGGATATTAGTATTTATAGAGGAGCTTAGAAACCCCTAATAAACCAAGAATAAACCAAAAATAAGCTGACTTGGATGGACCATATCGGCCTCTCACATCGTTACACACATCGATATTGGGTCTTCTTGTGGGTTTTATCGATATGGCCTGGTCGATAAAGTGGTCGATATGGAATGCTTCAAGAGTGTATCGGCTTGACTCTCTTTGGTGTGAAGGTCGATACAATCGCCCTTTTGTTATGGCTTACAGAGCAGATTCATGTCGATATTGTCCTGTCTCTGGTGTATCGATCTGGCTGATCGATACATTGCTCAGTACGGGTCCAGCAAGTTGTATCGAGGTCCTGCTTAGTCGATATGCTGCTTCTGTACATTATGCTCTTGCTGTATCGATATGAAGTCATCGATATCCACCTTGGTATGCTCCATATCGATCAGATCACATCGATATCATCATCGATATTGGTCCATCCGACCTTGTCCTTCTCCTTGCACTATTCCCAGCTCAAATCCATTGCACCATTTGGCCTCCACACTCCTTCTAGCACCTGAATAAAACTCCAAATGTATGCAAAATGTAATGCAACTCCTGAAACTACACTAACTCCTAAATGATTGCAAATGGGACAAAAAGAAGCAAAATATGCATGCTAAGAGACTAAAACTAGTGTTGAATGCATGCTTAGATTGTATAAATAATGGAGATATCAAACCAATTCTTGAGAATGTGGGAGCTAATGCGAAGAGGAGCAAGGAGCTGAAAACTTTAACCAAGCTGCTTAATCTGGAAAGTTCTTGTTTACTTGTGAGCTTAATATGTTGGAAAAAGTAAAAGCATTGTGCGATTCTGGTTCCACAGTAAATGTAATGTCTCTCCACTTGAGTCAGACCTTGGGAATCAAATAGCTGAAGCCTTGCAAGGCATCTATCACCTTTGTGGATAACACTTCAAGGCGCCCTCTAGGCATGGTGAAGGACTTTCCCTTGAAGATTGGTAATTGTATAATACCAAAACATTTTGTGGTTATGGAAAAGACATACTCTAGAGAGGTACCATTGCTTTTGGGAACACCTTGGCTACATTACGTGCTCAAGTAGACTTCAAGAGTAGCTCAATCGTATTAAAAAATGTTGATGAGTTCAAGGTCTACTAAATAGTTGCTCTTTCCATTGCTTTTATGGAACAATTGTGGATAAAGGAAATGATCAACAACAACCTCCAGACCGTGTTGAGCAGGCAATGAGTTTCGCACTGAGCATGATGATGAGAGATTCTGATGAGCCTGAGAAGGAGTGATAAACAGAATGTTTGGAAGGTTGAATATCAAAGCCAAATGCATATGTTTATGATGTAGTATAGTGCAAGAGGTGTCAATCCAGCCTAGGTTGTAGAAAGACACTAAGAATACAAGAGTAATGCAAAGCTAAGCAGAAACGGGTAAATAGATGGTAAAATCGACAAAAACTAAATGCAACACGAAATGAGCAAGAGGGTTAACGACTACAAGAAGAAAACAGAGAATCTAAAATGCAAAACTACTAATTACTAAAAAACGAGAGCTAAAGGCAGATAAACAGGAAATTTCTAACAAGTTAGATGAATGACTTCTAATGATTAAAGAAGCAAGCTTTAAAACTAAAAGATGATTACTTGAGGTTTAGAATGACTAAAAGAGGATGTAAGAGTGGGGATCATGTTTAAGAAGTTCAAGACTTAAGCTTTGGGTTTGAAAACATAAATCTACTCTTTTGAAAAGCTATCTCTAAGCCTTGAGAAACTTAAGCTCGGATCATCTATGGCATGTGGTATGACCCCTTTCCTCAACCCTTCCTCCAAACCCATGGCGTGTGGTGGAAAAATGGGTCAAAGAGCAGTAAGCAAAGATCTCAAAAAGTGGCTTAACTAACCCCCTCTTCATCCATGGCGTTTGGGAGAGGATAGATTAGTCTCTAGGATTTGGCTTTCAAGGATCTCTGAATCCGGTCAAGGTAAGAGAAGCCCTGGAATCATAGAGATCTTTTCCAAGACTCCCTAAGCTTTAAGACCCCAAATCCTAGAAGAGAATGAGTTAAGAACAAGAAAAACTTCCAAAAGCTTAAACCTTTAATCCTTAATCACCCCAGCCTTAAACCCAATAGAAACTACTCGCTACACATAGCTAAAACCAATTCAAATGCAAGGAATGAAACACTAAAGATGATTAAGAAAGATAGATTAACGAAAATGCTTAAGATTAAAACAGGATTCAAAGGTTCAAAAACAAGAATTGCTTAAAGAACAGAACAATGGCTAATCGCCTAAAGCTCGAAAAAGATAAGACTAAAATCTTCATCCTGAAAGTGATGGCCTCCTTTGCCCAAAATAGCTAATCCAACAAACTGGTCCCCTCACTACGCTCCAAAAATGAGCTGGCCGGATAAGGTCCCAGAGATCAACTCGGGTGATCGATCTCTAGCTCGATCTTCTTCATGGATCGTCTGCTTTTGCTCGATCTTTGAGTCGATCCTTGGATGATTGGGACGTGGTCTCGATCTGGCTCTCGTTCTGCATGGCATAATCCACGTCCGTACTGACGATCGATCTCCCCACTCGATCTCATCCTCGATCCCTTCCTTGAAACGATCCGGGCTTAGTCGATCTTCTAGTTGATCTTATCTAGATCGACGTGCCTTGCTCGATCTGCTGCCCGATTTTGGGTCCTTTGCA
Organism: Thlaspi arvense; assembly: GCA_911865555.2. Taxonomy (NCBI): domain Eukaryota; kingdom Viridiplantae; phylum Streptophyta; class Magnoliopsida; order Brassicales; family Brassicaceae; genus Thlaspi; species Thlaspi arvense. The sequence continues at coordinate 15,454,173 of OU466861.1, forward strand.
TGCATGGGTGAGTTCTCCAAATGTCCACAAGCTTCCTCTCGTTCCTATGCATGTCCACGCAACCTCCACAACTCCAAAGTTTCAGAAACAACCTGATAATGATGCCAAAATGCAGAAAATATGCAAATGCTTATGCAATGTGCACTTAGGACCTATAATGAGACAAATGGTGCAAACTAGCCTAAAATGAGAGATGAATGCATGAAAAATAACTTAAAAACATGCTAAATGTGCAGAGTATGCAAGTATATCCACTCCCCAAACTTGCCTTTTGCTTGCCCTGAGGCAAACAAAATTCAAGAAAGGAAAAGATGTTCTAAAAGTGGGAGCTCAAATTTCCAAAAGTGTTTAAACAAATGAATCAACTCAATGGTCCTAGTTCTCAATTCTAAGATGCATCACACAAACTCATACTCCAAAGAACTTAGCCATATTCATCACCTGTTGAATCTCAAATCATGACTCTCATATTCCAAACAATCCAAGAATCCTATCCTTTAACATTCATTAAGCTCAAACCGTGAATCATACTTATGCATTTTAAAATCGAATACATTTGGCTTAGGGACAAGGTTATGAGACAAAAAATGATCTCATTCATAAGGGTAAATCAACCAATGTGTTCTCTCAAAGAAGGTTGAACTTATGCATAATGCTAGAGGTAAAGACAATTGATGCATACATGACTAGACTCTCATCTACCCATATACACTAATAATGATCCTAAACCCTTCTCATTTTTTTTTTCTTTTCTTTTTAAGCTCATTCACCCTCCTAGAAATTACCCATAAAAACAAGGCATGACGCCTAGCAAAACCCCAAATAAACACATTATTCTCAACCTTTTTATAGCTAGTGGGATGGTCTTATACATAAACTTAGCTCTTTTCTTTTATTTTTGATAGCCCTCTTCTCAAAAAACTTCTTTCGTTTCTTTAAACATTTGGCCTTTGGCTCTTTTCTTATTTTTTTCTTTTTGAGGGCTATCTCTTTTTCTTTTAAACTTGGGGCTTTTAAACAATACAACCAAGGACCACCCACTTAATTCTATTAAACCCTTTTTATTCAAATTGCAAACACCGAACTCTTTTTAAACTGAAAACAAGTAAGCAAACCATCAACACTCATGAACCCCCATCCTAAACTTAAGCCTAAAACTAGCTTCAATATGCAAAGCTAGCAATCATATGAAAGACTAATCATGTCGCTTAAACCTAATACTTTATGCCAAGTTTAAACCGAAAATAAGGCCTTACAATGATGTCACACAAGAATTTTGGCTTGAAAGGAAGGTAAGGGTCAAGGTAGGAAGTTCTATTCAGGCTTACAAGAGAGTGGTGAAAGGGAAAAGAAAGCCTAAATATGTATATGTGATCCATGTATCTTTTTTCAAATGCATAAGTATGATAATTAAAAAAGTTCAAATTAAGGTTCTCACTTGATAGGAAAGGATTCAATTCATGAATTTTCAACTTAAGCCACGAAAATCAAAACAAATGATCCAAATATGGTTAGAGCTTACTTTCAAAGTTTAAACAATGCATCAAAGAACTACTAACTAGGCCCTTGAACTAATTCATGAGTTTAAAACACTTTACAAAGAAAAATTTGTATGATTGCTCCCTATGCAAATGCAAAGTACCTAAACGATTTCAAAAATTCTAGGATCATCCTACAATATTTAACAATGCAACTGCAAACTACATGAAAATTTTTGAAAATTTTTAAATTTTTTATCATTTTTTTGTATTTTCTATGCCTTAGATGATGCAATGCAAGACTCAAGTATGATAACTCAAAATAAGATCAAAGAAAACATGTCAAAGCACACACATACTCCCCCAAACTTGAATAACACCGTCTCGGTGGCAAACAAATTCAAGAGGAGTCAAGAAACACAAAGCAAAAACTTAAAAATGCATGGTATTTACAAGGATTTGGATGTTGGTACCTCGGAGCTAGGTACGGCTGGAGCTTGAGGTTGCTCCAGACTTCCTGCTTTTCTTAGAAGTATCGTAGCTGGTCTCCTTGCCTTTTCCCTTGCTCGTAGCTTCTTGTAAAGAGAGGCGTGCAACTTGGTCGCACTTTTGAGGCTCACAGATCTCTAATCCTCCGATTGATTTCCTGCTCTTCTCCGGCTGCTGAACTTCCTCACTTGTGGACTTCTTAGGTGGGCTCCTTTGCAAGTCCTTGACCTTCTTAGCAAGCTTTTTAATCATCTTGCTCTGCCACTTATTGACCTTGCGCTGGATCTCCACGGCGGATGCAAGAAACTTCTCTCCCTTTGTCCTCGGCTCATAATCAAGTTTGGGAAGGTCGATGCTCGTGGGCATCTCAGCATCGGAAGGAGGTGACTCTGATCGTGGGAGAGCAACTTGTGGTGGCACGGCTGTGACTCCTAGAGGTGCAACATGATATGCTCAAATTAACCCTTAGAGCTACTCTCTCAAATTAAGAGATCACGGTAGTACTTAGGGATCGAATCCACAAGGACTTAGATTGTTGCACACTAGATTCTAGGTTCAAATCAAGCTAAGAAAAACTAAATAAATGTAATGCAAGTAATAAAAATAAAGCAGCAAATCGATTGTGAGGAGGTTTTAAAGCAAAGAGAGAAACGCTAGGCCTTGGGAAATTCGCAGGTGAATCCGAATTGCAAATCTAGACAGAATGTTAGGAGTTTATTAAGCACTGTTCTTGAACTTGAAACACTAATATAAAATCAATCAACTTCCGCTGCAGAGATTTTCTATGTCTAAATCCTAGAATCCCAAATTCCTTTGCAAATCCTATTAATTCAAACAAGCATTAAAATCAGGTTCAATTGTTCACAAAATCCTAAACCAAATTCTTTTGCAGATAGGAATTTTGCTCATCTAAGATTAGTTATGGTGATTAACAATGTTTCCACATCTATTAAACAACCTAAGATCTAATTCTAGGTCATGAAGCTAGAATAAGCATTAAGCACAAATCCGCATGAAGAACTCTAATGATTTTATCCTAACAATTCAATTCAACCTAGCAATTCATCATCACCTTTGAAAAACCCTAAACCTAACAAGCAAACTACTCAGACATAATCAATGAAACAGAAATCATAATTTGAATAGAAAGCATAAGAGAAATCAATAGAAGAAATAAGGGAGTTCAAAATCCTCTCTAAAGGAGAATGATTTATCTCTCCAAACACTCTCTAAAATCCCTCTCTTAATCTCTCAATAAAATAAAGCTTAAGTCTAAACAATGACCATAAAAATCCTTTTATAGACCCAGAACACGATTTGAGGCGAAACTGCAAATATATAAAACTTCTGGGCAAACTTGTAAGTCTTCAGAAATCTTTAAAAACTCGGACAAGATTTGTGCACTTTTGGTGTCGATCGACACCAAGACTCTAGTGTCGATCGACACGGGATTTGCACGCGTACTACACAATTTCTGCTCGAGTGTACAATTTTTGCACGACTTGATTTCTTCAGCAACATCTTCTGTTTTGCTCCAGAATGCTCCAATATCCCCAAATAAGCTCCAAACATATCCAAACCTGTAAAAATTCAAAAAGATTCGAAAATAACAAAAAGACTCTATAAACAGGACTTATATCATGGTCAAAAACCCATAAAAACCATGATATATCAACTCTCCCAGACTTAGCTTTTGCTTGCCCCCAAGCAAACAGAAAACTAAATACAGAGTCGAGGTTTGAAAACACGGGAACTCACCTTCTCATAGATCATTGGTTTGACTGTTCATCTTGCAATCCACACACTGTATTTCTTAAACCAAATCGAACCACCATGTACTTCGCCTTAGACATTCACAGCATCCCAGATTCAACACATAAATTCACAGCATTGTCCAATAACTATCATTGCTAAACTTCATCAGCAGCCTAAATGTTCAAGAACCTTCTAGATTCAGTCCCATACTATACCTATATAAATTTGCACTGCAATCTATCAACATTTGGTACTCTTTCTCTCCCCCAAACTTATTATATTATTCAGGTGTAGGTAAATAATGGTATCACAGGATAATCCTAACCTTACTTCCACCTGTGATCATCTCTTTAAAATGACATACTGGGATCATATGAAAATTTCCTACCATTCACTCAAAGAGAATCATCTCAAATTTTTAAAATTTATCACATTATTTCTTTCTTTTTCTTTAACTATCAAGGGAGAGGAGTACCATCACTTTTCAAACATTGTAGGCAATTTTTCAGGTATGAATGAGGAATCAAGCTCTATGAATATCAGACTTACTAACTTAGCCTTTTTGAAGCTTAAGTTAAGTGGAATTTGCTGGAACTATGGATGTTTATAGTTAACTGGTCAGCCTAAGGATTTTTCATTAGTCAGAAACTGGTATTAATCATGCAGCAATGGTCACTCAGATGAAACAATCATCACAAACAATCAAGAGAAAGATCCTAGTTCCCAAGTAGTTTTGACTCAATAAAACAAATTTTGGACTAACTCAAAACTGACTCTCAAAAACAAACACAACGTCAGTAACTACCTCCCCCAGACTTAAACAACATTGTCCCCAGTGTTATCAAGCCTGAAGTAGGTGAAAAGAAGAATCAGAACTCAGTGAACAGAGGTTTTCGAGAAACATACCTTGTAGGTCGGATGAATGGTTGATATAATGTGAAAGAACCGCAAAAGTTATGAATGGTTGAACTTTTGGAATTGCAGTCCCGTCAAGGTGTCGATCGACACTAGGTGGGTGTCGATCGACACTGTTCACTGTCGACCAAGGTGTCGACCTCGGTCGATATCCGTCCGTCTCGAGGCAAAATTTTTTTTTTTTTTTTTTTTTGAAACACAAAAACCAGTTAGTAAAAACCAAAATTAAGACTAAGTTTGTACACTTACCAGTGGATTGGCTCCCACTAAGCGCTTGTTTTCAGTCATTAGCTTGACTTGAATGTTGGAATTTAGTCAGGCTGATCATGAAAACTTGTTGCAAAACAAGCTCCACATTCAGATACTTTCAGCTTCAAATTTCTGGTCAGAAATCTTTTCACAGCACCTTGTCCTTTCTCCTTCATCTCAGATGTAAGAACTGCTCTAAACCTTGAGAAAGGCTTTGAAGTTCCTTTGCACTTCACCTTAGACTCAATTGTGTTGCCATCACAGCTCTGAGGTATCAAAGTCACTTGAGGATCTTCTTTGATCTTTTTGCTATGCACTGTCTCATTCACTTTCACCTTTTTAATAGCTTCCCTTGTTGTCATATTAGGATTTCCACCTTTGACTTCATCAGCTTCCCTCTTATCACAAGGTTTTTCCTTAGAAGCAACTGCGAGCTTATCTCTAGTGGTCACAGTAATGCATGAAACATGTTTCGTGGTTCCACTAGGAGGGATGGCCTTGTAGAAGACTTTTTTAGCAATGTTAGAGAAGGAGATTCTCTTATTAGGCAAGTCTACAACTGCACCCACTGTAGCCATAAATGGTCTTCCAAGAATCAAAGGCATTTCAGAATCCTTATCAATCTCCACAACCTGAAAATCAGTAGGTACTAGACAATCTCCCACTTGAATAAGCAAGTCTAGAATTGTACCATATGGAGTTGTGGTGGAAGAGTTTGCAAAAGCAAGAGTCATCTGAGAAGGATTCATATCAGCAATTCCTACTGCAATATTCTTTAACATGAGATTCATACTAGAACCAGAATCACAGAGAGAATGTTCAAACTCAACTCCTCCAATGGAGCATGGAACAACAAACATCCCAGGATCTTTAACCTTAAACAGTTGCTTCATTGGGAATGGTGTAGTCCTTGCTTTGTTAAAGAGTTCTTCAATCTCTTCAAGACTTTCTCTGCAATACTTAAAGAAATTACCCAAAGGATATCTCTCCCAAGCTTCTGCAAATGAGATGTGGTTGGAAATCTTTTTCACCCTCTTGTTAAAATCAGCTAGCTTTTCATCACTAATAGGCTTTCTTAGAAGCTTTTGTGGAAGAGGATATGGAACCTTAGGAGTGTAGACACGTTTTATGATAGATTCAGGTTGAGTTTTGGTTTCCAGAACATTGCCCAATTTTTGCACGTCGCTGCCCAGTTTTTGCACGCTTCGAATAGGGTGTCGATCGACACCAGGACCTTGTGTCGACCTTCTGCATTGATCCGTGTTGATCCTGATCGATAACTCTTCGTCAGAATTCGAAGTGCACAAAATTTGCACGGGTGTCGATCGACACCCCTCCTTAGTGTCGATCGACACGAGATCTGCTCACCCAAAATCGCACAAATTTTGCACCGGTGTTTCTGCAGTAAGACAACTTTTCAGCACTGGATTCACCTCTTTTGCATTTCTCACTGTGATGGCATTGACATAATGGTTTGGGTTAGTATCAGTCTTTCCAGGAAGAAAACCTTCTTGTCTCTTGATAGACTCAGCAGTTTGGGCAATTTGAGAATCCAATTTCCTAACATGGGTGTTTAAAGACTCAAACTTCCCATTCAAATCAGGATACAAGGCATGAATCTTCCCATTAAAGTCCTTAGTGATCTTCTGCTGACCCTCTAGAAGCTGTTCAAGCATAGCTTCCATCTTACTTGAGGCAGATGGTGCAGGAGGTGGCTGATAAGAAGAGGAACCATAGTTCCTAGTGAAATTATTGCTCTGAAAAGGTTTCTGGTAATTGCCAAACCTTTGACCTTGAAAACCAGCTCCATTGATGAAGTTAATTCGAATTGCCCCACTTCAGCAGCAATTTGGACTGATTTTTTACCCACCAGAAGGCCATGCACAGAATCCAACTTAGCCTTCACTTCTGCAGCAAACTGATTACTATCCACACTTCCAGCAAGCTTCTTCTTCTCAAAATCTGCACTCTTGGTACTATTGCTAGATGCCAAGTTATCAATCAATGTGATTGCATCTGCTGGAATCCTGGTGTTGAAGTTCCCATTGCTAGCAGCATCTAGAGCCATCTGGTACCTCCAATCAACGCCCCGGAAGAAAATGCCAAGTAGTTGCACCTGATTGAAACCATGGTGTTGACAGTCTCTCTGATATGCCTGAATATCAACCAAGCAGTCTTGAAAGCTTCAGCTGGTCCTTCAGAGAAGGCGGCAATTTTCGTTCTGAACTCTTCAGACCTTGCATCATCAAAGAAATTGTTGAGGAATGTGTTCTTGGTGTCCTCCCAAGTGGTCAAAGAGCCAGGCTCTAGTTGTTTCAGCCAATAAGCTGCATCTCCTCCCAGAGAATAAGGAAACAGCTTGCAGAACAGGAAGTCATTGCTAACTCCATTAGCCTTGATACTTGAAGCCAAATCCTCAAACCTCTCTATGTGATCCATATGATGCTCATGTGCAAGACCATGGAAATGGTGTTGTCCTACTAGCTGGTAATAAGCAGGCTTCACTTCAAAGTCATTGCTCTGAAAGGCAGGAGGGCGGATTGCAGCTCTATTTGCATAAAACTGATCAATCCTATTGAAATCTTCAAGAGTCCTCTGTTGAAAACGCCCAGCAGCATTCCCAGCAGCTTGTTGTTGCACATTCTGTGCAACTGGTGGCACAGCTTGTTCCTCAATCACAGCGCCATCATCAGCAGGTCGCTGTCCTTCTTCATTTCGCATGTTACCCTCTGCATCATACAGCAGACCATCTTCACCTTGAATCAGCACCAATGGAGCAACCTTCTTAACAGGCTTGTTTGCTTTCCTGTTTGTTCGCTCTAAACGTGCTAGTGTCTGGTTGTCCAAGTTGATCAGCTCATTTTCCTTGTTGCTTCGAGTAATGCGATTAGGCATGCACCTGAAACAGACAAGAAAATATCAGTAACTAAAATAAAAACTTAGACAAGATTCTAAAACTAAAATCTATAGGCAACAATTAAGTCCCCGGCAACGGCGCCAAAATTTGATATGCTCAAATTAACCCTTAGAGCTACTCTCTCAAATTAAGAGATCACGGTAGTACTTAGGGATCGAATCCACAAGGACTTAGATTGTTGCACACTAGAGTCTAGGTTCAAATCAAGCTAAAGAAAACTAAATAAATGTAATGCAAGTAATAAAAATAAAGAAGCAAATCGATTGTGAGGAGGTTTTAAAGCAAAGAGAGAAACGCTAGGCCTTGGGTAATTCGCAGGTGAATCCGAATTGCAAATCTAAATAGAATGTTAGGAGTTTATTAAGCATTGTTCTTGAACTTGAAACACTAATATAAAATCAATCAACTTTCGCTGCAGAGATTTTCTATGTCTAAATCCTAGAATCCCAAATTCCTTTGCAAATCCTATTAATTCAAATAAGCATTAAAATCAGGTTCAATTGTTCACAAAATCCTAAACTAAATTCCTTTGCAGATAGGAATTTTGCTCATCTAAGATTAGTTCTGGTGATTAACAATGTTTCCACATCTATTAAACAACCTAAGATCAAATTCTAGGTCATGAAGCTAGAATAAGCATTAAACACAAATCCAGATGAAGAACTCTAATGATTTTATCCTAACAATTCAATTCAACCTAGCAATTCATCTTCACCTTTGAAAAACCCTAAACCTAACAAGCAAACTACTCAGACATGATCAATGAAACAGAAATCATAATTTGAATAGAAAGCATAAGAGAAATCAATAGAAAAAATAAGGGAGTTCAAAATCCTCTCTAAAGGAGAATGATTTATCTCTCCAAAAACTCTCTAAAAATCTCTCTCTTAATCTCTCAATAAAATAAAGCTTACGTCTAAACAATGACGATAAAAATCCTTTTATAGACCCATAACACGATTTGAGGCGAAACTGCAAATATATAAAACTTCTGGGCGAACTTGTAAGTCTTCAGAAATCTTTAAAAACTCGGGCAAGATTTGTGCACTTTTGGTGTCGATCGACACCAAGACTCTAGTGTCGATCGACACGGGATTTGCACGCGCACTGCACAATTTCTGCTCGAGTGTACAATTTTTGTACGACTTGATTTCTTCAGCAACATCTTCTGTTTTGCTCCAGAATGCTCCAATATCTCCAAATAAGCTCCAAACATATCCAAACCTGTAAAGACTCAAAATGATTCGAAAGTAACAAAAAGACTCTATAAACAGGACTTATATCATGGTCAAAAACCCATAAAAACCATGATATATCACAACACAATCCTCATCGCTTGGCAGAAACTCTATATTGCCAACACCTAGCAGTTCTGTTTCGTCTTGGTTTGGCAAGATACACTCCTTCTTCTCATTATCACCATTGATGAACAAGTAAGTGTAGAAACCTGGAGCTGGTGTGCGTCTCAAGGAGTCAGTGTTGCGCAAGTATGTCTCATCCATGTAGGCTCTCTCCGCGCAAGGCACAAAGTCTGGAAGAGGTACCCCAGCTTGAACAAACATCGGTGTGAGAAAGCCTCCTATGAGTGATGAGCTCGCTTTCCACCTCATTGCCCACGCCTTGTACTTGACCAAAGAGGAAGCCAAAATGCATCCATAGTTTACATCTTCTCCAAGCTCATCTTCCATCGGTTCTTCATTGTCTTTAGGATTGCATAGAATCTTCTTAACTCCTTGGAAGAGAAAGCACAACTCGTTCTTGGTAACCATTGGAGCCACGGATCTCCCACTGAAAGTGTTGGCTAAGAGCTTGAGGGCGTATCTTAGCACAGGGTTGTGGACCTTCTTGATCTTGGCTGTGTTGGCTTTGTAGTTATCATTGCTGATCAAGTCCCATAGGTCGTTGGCTTGTGTGAAAGGAGGTAACTCCACTAGCTTGGCATTGGCTTTGAGACCGTAGGCTTGGCAAAGCTCGGGGATGGAGAGGTGGTAGGCTTGCCTCCGGATCTTGAACGTGAGGTGACCTTGCGATGGAGTGGGGAGGCTTGCATTCTCATAAGAGAACTCCAAGGTGGCGAAGAAGTCTAGGGCTGCCTCAGGATAGGAGGGCAGTCCATCCTTGACAAGCACGCAAGCCCCATGTTCTTGAGAAGCCCGTCAAAATCTCTCAATAGCCCCATCTTTGTCAATAGATCCCTGCTCGCAAACTTTGTAGGGTCAAACCGGAGCCTCTCCAACCTTTTCTTAGCTTGCTTCTCCTCCTTAGTCCATCTAACCCTCTCCTGAAGCACTTCTTGAGTTTCTCCTCCTTGTGTTTTCTCATCTCTGTTTCTTTTGGGTGCCATTGGTGAAGCCTAGCTTTTTGGCAATGGAGTGAGGCATAAGATTAATGCTTGCTCCTAAATCACACAAGCAACTTTCAAACTTCAATGGTCCAGGAGCACAAGGGATGGTAAATGATCCTAGATCTCCTAGCTTCTTTGGAACTATCTCCTTGTTAATAATAGCACTGCACTCTTCACTCAATACCAACACCTCTTCACTCTCTTTGCTCTTCTTAGTTAGAGTATCCTTGAAGAACTTTGCACATTTAGGCATCATGGCTAAACAATCAACTAAAGGCAGCTTGATCTCAACATCTTTCAAATGCTTCTCAAGGACTGCTCTATGCTTCTCAAGTAGCTGCTTCTTGAACCGTCCAAGAAAGGGAAGCTTCGGTTTGTAGGGTGGAGGTTCAAATGCATCTTTCTCTTTGCTCACCTCCTCTACTTTCTTTTCTAAAACGGCTTCTTTGCCTTTCCTTGGTCTTCTTTAACGGCTTCTTCGCCTTTCCTTGGTCTTCTTTAATGGCTTCTTTACATTTTCAAAAGTGATATCTTCATCATTTGAACGCCTACCCTCCCCCTCTTGAACCACAATGTCCTCATTGTCTTTAGGTGCAGCCCTCGGCGGTAGCTCTTTCCCACTTCGCAAGGCAATAGCGTTTGCATACTCTTTGGGGTTTTGCTCACACTTTCCGGGTAAGCTGCCTTGACCTCTTGAACTGGCTTTGCCTTTCTCTAACTGTTTGATCTTGTTCTTCAGGTTGGTGATTTGAGTAGACACCTCAGTAAGAGAAGAGTCCAGCCTATTGTTCATATCAACAAACTTCTGATTTGTAGAAGCTTGACCTTGAAGCAACTGTTGAAACATTGCATGAACCGGATCTTGAGGTGGAATGAATGGTGGAGCTTGAACTTGTTGCTGCTGAGGCATGAAACCAGGAGGATAACCATTGTTTCCTTGCTGTTGTTGCTGGTTTTGAAAGTTCCCTTGTATCAGACCTTGGTACCCACTGTTTTGTGTAAACCCTATGTTGTAAGGAACAAATGGTTTGCCTTGTTGTGGAGGGTACACTTGGTCCTTTGGATTCTCCAGGTTGGTACTCCTATAAGAGAGGTTGTTGTTGCCTTGGTATCCTTGAGAATAACCATGTGGCTTGTTGTAGTTCTGTCCTCCAACCCAATTAGCTTCTTCTTGGCTCAGCTCTAACTCCTCTATAACATTTTCAGCTTCAACCACAAACTGTACATGCTTCTGATTTACAAGTACTAGCTTGTCTATCTTCTCATGGGGAGATTTCAGCTACTTCTTGTGTGACTCAAGCTCAGACCCTCTTGGTGCTCTATCATAGTCTTCTGCATAGTTCCCATCACTCAAAGCAAGATTCTCAATGAGCTCCATTCCCTTTTCTACATTTTGGCCAAGAAAGTTGCCTTTACTTGCCTTGTCTAAGAGCATGCTAATCTTGGGAAGAGCTCCTCTGTAGATGGTGCACAAGAGTGTGTCTTCGCTGAATCCATGGTGAGGGCAAGCTATAGTGTAGTCCTCGAACCGCTCCATTGCTTCACTAAAGCTCTCATTCTGCCTTTGTGTGAAACCGCTGATCTCACTCCTTAGCCTTGCTGTTCTTGTACTGGAGAAGAACTTAGAGAGAAAGGCTTTCTTGCAATCAGCCCATGAGGTAATAGTGCCTTGTGGTAAGGTGTTCTCCCAATGCCTAGCTTTATCCCCAAGAGAAAAAGGGAAAAGCCATAGCTTAAAGCTGTCCTCCAAGATTCCATTGATCTTTATCATCCCACAAACTTGCTCAAAAGTTGTTAAGATGCTCCAAAGGATCCTCCATTGCAAGCCCATGGAACTTGTTATTCTGAACAATGGAGACAAATCCAGGCTTGATCTCAAAGTTGTTGTTTTGGACTGGTGGAGGAGTGATCCCAAAGCGGTTGTGATGTGTATTTGGAGCATCTCCAGCACCAATGATCCGTGGTGGTCTTGGTGCGTGGTTGAGGTTTCCATTGCCCCTAACAACAGTAGCGTGGTGATGTTGACCCTCAGCTTGTTCCTGATCAGCCATACCCAAACAATCAACTAAACCAGGTAGCTCCTCAAAGTCTTGTGCTTGTTCTCTTTCTCTTCTTAGTCTTGCACTTCCTAGTTGATGAATGTTGTCTAGAGGTTGTAGTAGATTGTTGTCACCTCTAGACCTCAGATTCATGTACCTGAGAAGACAAGTAGTAAGCTAAAGAGATTAATAACCAAATTGAAAATAAAGGCTTAGACTTTCCTAAGCTCCAAACCCTAATGCCTCCTACCAAACCCAAGTTGGGAAAAAGGCCTTTTGATAAACAGAATGTTTGGAAGGTTGAATATCAAAGCCAAATTCACATGTTTATGATGTAGTATAGCGCAAGACGTTTCAATCCCGCATAGGTTGTAGAAAGACACTAAGAATACAAGAGCAATGCAAAGCTAAGCAGAAACGGTAAATACAAGGTAAAATCGACAAAAACTAAATGCAACACGAAATGAGCAAGAAAACTATTTTAAAATCTCTCGAAGTGGGTTAACGACTACTAGAAGAAAACAGAGAATCTAAAATGCAAAACTACTAATTACTAAAATCGATAGCTAAAGGCAGATAAACAGGAAATTTCTAACAACTTAGATGAATGACTTCTAATGATTAATGAAGCAAGCTTTAAAACTAAAAGTTTATTACTTGAGGTTTAGAATGACTAAAACAGGATGTAAGACTGGGGATCATGTTTAAGAAGTTCAAGACTTAAGCTTTCGGTTTGAAAACATAAATCTACTCTTTTGAAGAGCTATCTCTAATCCTTGAGAAACTTAAGCTAGGATCATCCATGGCGTGTGGTATGACCCCTTTCCTCAACCCTTCTTCCAAACCCATGGCGTATGGTGGAAAGATGGGTCAAAGAGCAGTAAGCAAAGATCTCAAAAAGTGGCTTAACTAACCCCCTCTTCATCCATGGTGTTTGGGAGAGGATAGATTTGTCTCTAGGATTTGGCTTTCAAGGATCTCTGAATCCGGTCAAGGTAAAAGAAGCCCTGGAATCATAGATATCTTTTCCAAGACTCCCTAAGCTTTAAGACCCCAAATCCTAAAAGAGAATGAGTTAAGAATAAGAAAAACTTCCAAAAGCATAAACCTTTAATCCTTAATCACCCCAGCCTTAAACCCAATAGAAACTACTCGCTACACATAGCTATAATCGATTCAAATGCAAGGAATGAAAAGCTAAACATGATTAAGAAAGATAAATTAACGAAATGCTTAAGATTAAAACAGGATTCAACGGTTCAAAAACAAGAAATGCTTAAAGAACAGAACAATGGCTAATCGCCTAAGGTAAAGCTCAGAAAAGATAAGACTAAAATGTTCATCCTGAAAGTGATGGCCTCCTTTGCCCAAAATAGCTAAACCAACAAACTGGTCCCCTCACTACGCTCCAAAAATGAGCTGGTCGGATATGGTCACAGAGATCGACTCGGGTGATCGATCTCTAGCTCGATATTCTTCATGGATCGTCTGCTTTTGCTCGATCTTTGAGTCGATCCTTGGATGATCGGGATGTGGTCTCGATCTGGCTCTCGTTCTGCATGGCGTAATCCACGTCTGTACTCACGATCGATCTCCCCACTCGATCTCATCCTCGATCCCTTCCTTGAAACGATTCGGGCTTAGTCGATCTTCTGGTCGATCTCATCTTGATCGACCTGCCATGCTCGATCCGCTACTCGATTTCGGGTCCTTCACATGCATGGCTGAGTTCTCTAAATGTCCACAAGCTTCCTCTTGATCCTATGGTTGGAAGGTTGAATATCAAAGCCAAATGCACATGTTTATGATGTTGTATAGTGCAAGAGGACGGAACAAGATAGAGTTTGCTGAAGTACACAACAAGATAGATGCCACTACTTGTGACCTGAATGGCAAGTTAGATGCTCTAAACCAAAGAGTCAAGTAATTAGAAAGCAAAGAAGCTTCATCTTCAAAGCCTCATAATCAATTACCAACCAAGAGTGAAGCTAATCCCAAAGAATTCTGCCATTTTCTTGCTGAAGATGATGAAGAGTTTGATGATGAAGATGCTTTATAGGAAGACCTTGGCATAATGCTTCAAGAGATGTTATTACATGTTGACATGTTAAAGGCTGAGTGTGGAGGGAATGTCATGAATGTCACCATTGATGATCAAGAAGCTGTTGATATTGTATAACAGTTCCTCCAAGGGTTAGATGAAACCTTTAACAGAGAAGAAGAGCTTGCTTTGGAGCAAGAGGGAGCCGCAAGAGAAGCTGCTGAAAAGGTAGAGGTTGTGAAAGCCTTTTTTGTTCCAGAAGAAGAAGCCAAACCAGAGCTCAAAGAAGCTGATAAGAAGCTTGTAGAGACCTACCACGCTTTGATGGTCATGGCTAGAGAAAGTCCTGAAGACTTCAAAGAGTTGTATGAGCGCCAATTAGGTAGTTCTTCAAGGGACACGAGAAGGGTAAAGCTCATGAAGTTCAAGCTTATAAACCATTAATCCCTTACCCCACGATTTACTTTGCAAAGGCTCAGATGGCAGTCTATTCAAAGTTCAGGAATGACATACAAGATGCTGGAATAAAGCTTCCTCATGGCACCACTCTGCTTGAAGTGAAGGATCAAATCAGATTCCTCAAAGAAGTTTTTGACAAGCTGGAAGTAGTGGAGACAATTCTAGAGAATGTGGGGGCAAATCTAAGGAGAAACAAGGAGCTGAAAACATTGGCCAAGCTTCCCATTCCAGAAAAGTTTCTAATCACTTGTGAGCTTGAGATGCTAGACAATGTTGGAGATTTGTGTGATTCAGGATCAACTATGAATGTTATGTCTCTCCACTTAAGCCAAACCTTAGGAATGAAGGAGCTGAAGCTTTGCAAAGCCTTTATAACTTTTGTGGATAATACCTCAACAAGACCTTTGGGCATGGTGAATGATTTTCCTTTGTAGATTGGCAATTGCTTGGTGCCAACAGATTTTATGGTTATAGAGAATACATATTCAAGAGAGATACCTCTTCTTCTAGGAACACCATTCTTGGCAACAGCAGGAGCACAAGTAGACTTCAAGAGAGGTTATGTGATTCTTAAGAATGTTGATGAGTACAAAGTATACAAGATTGTCTCACCCTCCATAGCTTTTTGTGGAACCATTGTGGAAGAAGAGAGTGAGCAACAGCAAAATCTCAGAGCGTGTAGAGCAAGCTATGAGCTTCACAATAAACATGCTGATGAGAGATACTCTCCCTGATGAGCCATAACAGAAGCTTGACCCTGAGTTGAAGCTTGAAGATTGTTTGAAAGAGGATGAAGGCTTGAATACCAAAGAAGTTGAACCATTTGATCACACCAAGTGTCAAGAGAAGGAATAACAGGAAGACAGCTCGTGATGAGAAGAAACTTATTTTAGTGGGTACTTGGATTTATAAGAAGAAGGAGGAAGGAGTAACAGCTCCATCAGCTGATATTCAAAGGGTGAGGATGCAATGAGGCTATCAAACTCAAATGCAACACTTAGGTTGTAGTACAGTATGCAAGTGAGAGTCAATCCATTTCTAGGAGCTAGGAAGATCAAAGAGAATGCAAGAGCAGTGTAAAGCTAAGCGAATAACAGGCGATTTTGTAAAAATCCTAAAAACTATATGCAGCAACCAAATGAAATGCAAAACTATTTTAAAAATACCAGGAATGCTCAAACTACCACGGGAAACAAGCGGAATAATTAAAATGCAAGGCTATGATTTAACAAAAATCGACTAGTGGATCGACCACTGGATCGAGCAGTTAGGATCGATCTCGTCTAAAAATGCAAGTACGAAGAAACTAATGACCAGGATGCAGCGACTATCAAGCGAATGACTAACGACGATGTAAGAATGCTAAGAAAGAAGGGTCTAGGGTTGAGATTCATGGTCCGGGGTTTCAAGGGTCCAAGTTGGGGTTGAAAACTTTAAATCGACTCACTTTGTGAGATTCCCTAAGCCTTGAAAACGAAAACAAGATCCATCCGTGGCTTTCGGTATGGATCACTCCTTCATCCTCTCCTCCAAACCCATGGCTTCTGGTAGAAAGAGAGGTTGAAGGGCAATGAACTCAGATTTCAAACACACGGCCTAACTAGTCCCCTAAACTTCCATGGCTTTTGGGAAAGGGTAACTAGTCTTTAGGATGTGATTTTCAGAGATCTCTGGATCCTGTCAAGGTAAGAGACCTCTCTGATCATAAAGATCTTGGCGTGAGAGTCTTTAAGCCTTAGGGACTCAACATCCTAGAAGAGAAAGCCATTAAGAACAAGAAAACTACCAACTTGAAAACCCCTTAGACCTCATGAATCGTCTCAACCCCGAGACCCAAATGAAACTACTCGCTACACATGAGGATAACCGAAATAAACATGAAAGATGAAGCGATGAACATGAAAACGATTGCTTAAAACTTAAAACGGTTCGAAAATATTCAAGAACAAGGTTGAAAGTCTAACAATGGTGGATCATCTTCAAACCAGAGAGAAAAAGCATAAAAAAGATAAGGATGAAAAGTGTATGTGGAAAAAGACATCGCCGCCTTCCCAAAATGGCGAAAACAGCTCGATGGTCCCCCCCTCGCTAATGGCCAAAAGCGGTTGAAAGGACAGAGATCGACTTCGGGATCGAGCAGCTCTCTCGATCACTTTTGGACATCGTGTCTTCAACTCGATCTGGGTCTCGATCATCTTCGGCGGATCGAGTGTTGCATCCGATCTCGGTATCGATCTTCGGTTGGATCGAGTGGTGGACTTGATCCGGCTCTCGCTCTGCATGGCGTCATATACATCTGTACCATTTGATCGATTGCTCCACTCGATCTTCGTCTCGATCATTTCCCTTGGATCGCCTGGGTGTCTCGATCTTCTGGTCGATCTCATCTAGATCGACCTGCCATGCTCCATCTGCTCCCCGATCTCTGGTCCTTAGCAAACATCCGACCTTCCACAAACCGCCACAACAGCTTCAGCACGTCCACGAACCTCCACGACTTCAAAGTAGCCATAAACAACCTGAATGTGATGCAAAATGCAAGGAACATGCGTATGCTGGTGCGAGAATGCTCTAGGACCTTAAGTGATGCAATCTAGTCTAAAGTGTGATGTAAATGCATGAAAAGCTAACTGATATGTATGCAAAATGCATGCAATATGTAGTGACATCAACTCCCCCAAACTTACTTCTTGCTTGCCCTCAAGCAACATAAAATAAGAAAGGAAGAGAAGTTTTAAAAAAAACGAACGGGTGTTTAAGCTTCTTGCAAAGGTGCCTTTCAAATGAATCAATCTCAATGTCCTAGTTACTAGTTCTAAAATGCAATGCGCACACTCATACTCCAAAGAACTTAGCCATACTCATCACACAAAGAAATTCAGATCATGACTCTCCTATTCCTAACAATCAAAGAAACTCATCCTTTAACATTCATTAACATCCGAACCATGAATTAAACTTATGCACTTTAAAGCAGAACACATTTGGTTAAGGGCGCAGGCTATGAGCATAGGATGATCTCATTTGAAAAGGGTTTTTATTTTAAACAAGGGTTTTCCTCAAAAATGGCAAGAACTTTATCCATAATGCTAAAGGTGAAGGCAATTGATGCATACATGATCAGATTCTCATCTACCCATGTAAACTAACAATGATCCTAAACCCCTCTCATTTATTAACTTTTATCCTCACTCACCACTAAGAATCTACCCTTTTCTCAAAGCAAAAGCTTACCATTCCCCAATTCAAAACAGAAAATATTTTTTTACTTTTTTAGGCTAGTGAAAAGGTTGAAAACAATTTGCTCTTTACATTTGTTATTGGTAGCTCTCTTGTTTATTTATATTTTTTTTTTCTTTTTCTTTTATTTTGGCACTTAGGCTCTTTTCTTTTTTTTAATTTTTTTTTTATTTTGAGAGAGCTACCTTCTGAAATTATTAGAGCATATAGATTTTTAAACACAAACCTTTCACTTAAAACATTTTTCTTTCTTTCAAATACCAAACTCCTTGAAACCGAGAACATATAAACATGAAGACAACCCCAATGATCCCCCAAACTTATTCTAAGCCTATATCTAGCTTCAAAATACAAAGCTAGCAATCACATGAGAACCCAATCATGTCGCCTAAACCTAACACTTTATGCTAAGTTCAAAACCGAAAAAGAAGGCCTCACAATGATGTCACATAAGAAAATGGCTTCAAAGAAGGGTAAGGGTCAAGGTGGGAGTTCTACTTAGGCTCACAAAGAGTGGTAAAAGAAAGAAGAGAGCCTAAATATTTTAAAATCCATGTGTTCATTTTCAAATGCAAAAGGATGATAATTGAAATTTCAGATTAAGGTTTTCACTTATTAGGACAAGCTTTAAATCATGAGAGTTCAATTCAAGTCACGAATATCATAGCAAGTGATCCAAGCATGGTAAGAACTTAATTTCAAAGTATGAGCAAAGCATTAGAGAACTACGAACTAGGGCATTGAAACAATTCATGAGTTTAAAACACCTTTTTAAGAAAACTCTAACCCCTTATGCGAATATGAACAACCTAGATGCTTTAAGATTCTAGACTCAATCCTAAAATGCTTAATGGGATGAATGCTACTACATGAATCTTTGAAAAAAAATTTAAAAAATTTTACCAATTTTTCATGTAATGAAGACTCAAGGATGCTAAAGGGAAAATAAGATCAGAAAACACAAGTCAAACCACACATATACTCCCCCAAACTTGCTTGACACCGTCCCGGTGGCAAACAAATTCAAAGGAGCATCAAAACACAAAGCAAAAAGAAGCAAACATGAGCGGTATGTACAATGGAAGAAGGTTGTTACATCGGGTCTAGTCTCGGCTGGAACTCCAGGATGCTCCAGAGGAGCTAGATGCTATGGCTTTGCCTTTGAAGCCTGGCTATTGAAGAGAGAGACGCGCCGGTTGAATGTTGCTGCCTTGAGTCTCACAGATGACAACTCAACCGGTTGAAAGCCTCCTCTTCTCGGGTGGTTGAACCTCTTCACTTGCATCTTTCTTAGGCGAGCCTCCTTGAAGCGATTTGACCTTCTTGGCATGTTTCTTGAGCATTCTGCCTT
The DNA here is from genome assembly GCA_911865555.2 of Thlaspi arvense. Lineage (NCBI taxonomy): Eukaryota > Viridiplantae > Streptophyta > Magnoliopsida > Brassicales > Brassicaceae > Thlaspi > Thlaspi arvense. The sequence continues at coordinate 15,473,450 of OU466861.1, forward strand.
GCCATTTGTTGATTTTCTTTTGCATCTCCACAACAGATGCTAGGAACTTCTCCGTTTTGGTTCTCGGCTCAAAGTCTATCTTGGGAAGGGTGTAAGCCTCGGGCATCTCATCTTCCGTGGCTGGGGACTCAGACCTTTGACGAGGAGCAATCGCTGGGGCAGGCATTCCTCCTAGAGGAGCAAAGCACTCCGCTTCTGTTGGCAAGAACTCGATGTTTCCAACACCAAGCAGCTCAGTCTCGTCCTTGTTTGGTAGGATGCACACTCTCTTCTCGTTTTCGTCGTCTATGAAGAGATAAGCGTAGAACCCTTCTGCTGGCGTGCGTCCCAAGCTGTCAGTATTCCTCATGTAGTCCTCATCCATGAAAGCTCTAGCCGGGACGGGTGTGAAGTCGTGTATAGGTACGCCAGCTTGTAAGAATAGATGAGTGAGGAAGCCGCCAATGAAAGAAGAGGTTGCCTTGCACCACAAGGCATAAGCCTTGTACTTCACCAAGGAGGTAGCAAGCACGCATCCATAGTTCACCTCATCGCCGAGTTCATCCTCCATAGGTTCTTCATTCTCAGCCGGATCACACAACAAATGCTTCATGCCTTGGAACAAGAAGCAAAGCTCGGTCTTCGTGACCGTGGGAGCAACTGACCTTCCGCTGAATGTGTTTGCGATCAGCTTCAAGGTGTACCTCAGCACCGGGCTTCTCACTCTCTTGATTTTGGCGGTGTTGGCCTTGTAGTCTTCATTGCTGATCAGGTCCCAAAAATTGTTTGCTCGCGTGAAGGAGGGGAACTCGACCTTGGTGGCGGCTGCGTTGAGACCATACGCTTGACACAGCTCGGGGATTGAGAGGCTGAAGGATTGACGTCCAACCCTCAAGGAGAGGCGGCCTTGTGAAGGAACGGGAGCGCTAGGGTTCTCATAACGAAACTCCAACGTGGCAAGGAAGTCTATTGTCACTTCTGGAATGGTTGGGCAATCCATTCGTGACAGACATCTTATGCCAATGTTCTTGAGGAGTTGGTCAAAGTCTCCAAGGATCCCTAGCTTGAACAGCAGCTCCCGGTCCACAAACTTAGTAGGCTCAAATCGAAGCCTTTCAAGCCGTTTCTTGTCCCTCTTCTCATCCTTACTCCATCTGACCCTCTCTTGAACAGCCACCTCCTGTCCATCTCCCTCTTGTGCTGGCTCTTCTCTCGTTCTCTTGGGAGCCATTGTGCCTGAAACAAATTTCTCAAGCAATTTGATAAGCAAAACGGCGATCGGATGAGAGAAGAAGAGAGGCGAAGAAGAAAGCTTATAACTAATACCCTAGAATTTTGGGGAATTTATAAAAATTATAGCAAAATAAAGGAGAATCAAATCTAGAGATACTAGAAAATCCAAGATTTTTCCTATTATTTTGCTAAATTTAAAAATTCAAAACCGCCCTAGCATCTAAAACAATCAATTGCGAAATAAAAGGAGATTTTCCTAAAGATTTCTATCAAATAACCGAAAATACCTTTTGCAAAGATTGCTAAGAAGCTTGTTAGCCTTTAGAAAACAAATAACTCTCTCTTTCTCTTTGCTTAAAATTTCGAGAAAACAAGTATGAGAGAGAATGAAGTTGTTGAAATCAATTAAAGGCCAACAACAAATAAAACTATGGGTAAAAGGAGGTGGTCTCTGACACAAGTCTTGGTCAAGGCACATCTTTCATGGTCAAAGATGCTTGCCTTGACCAAGTTTTAAATTTAAAAACTGGAGGGAAAAGAATAAAGGAGGGAAAAAAAATGTTACCTCGGCATGAGATCGAGTCCGTTTGGTCAATCTAGGACTCGATCTCATGCCCATAATGGCTTAGATCGAGAGGGTTACTCGATTTGTGACTCAATTCATGGTGAATCGAGTCCTGGATCGATTGGCTCTCTCGATCTTTGAGAATTTTGGCTCCACGGCTAAGTCCTCGTGATCGAGCTACGTCCTCGATTTGGGGGTCGATTTGGCTTAGATCGAGTGATGGATCGAGTCGAGTGATCGATCTATCCTTTAAGGATTTCTCGAGAGAAGTTAGATTGGTCGATCCATTTGGGATCGATCGATCCGTTTTCATCTAGATAGATCTTATCACTCGTTCTCGTCTAGATCGACTGGCTCCTCTCGATTCACTAACTCGATCTTAGCAAAGATCGAGTTAGGATTAGTCGATCTAGCACTCGATCTCTAGCATTTTCCTAACCCCTATCACCTCTTTTGGACTTCAAGATTGAGGTTTAGACTCCTCACACCTGCAAAATAAAAACATAAAACTGAAAGAGAAATAAAGCAGAAATATGTACAGGATAGTCATGGGAATGCCTCCCAAGTGCGCTTTCTTTAACGTCTTTAGCTAGACTTTACTTGGTTTAGGCATATGGTGGGTCTTGGAGAAGCACCGAGGTACTCTCCTTGTCATAGCTATCCGCCAAGTAAGGCTTAACCCTGTCTCCGTTCACGGCGAATGCACTGCCGCTCTTGCCCATCAATGTAACAGCTCCATAAGGCAGCACTTCTTGGATCAAAAACGGCCCGCTCCACCTTGACTTCAGCTTTCCCGGGAAGAGTTTGAGTCTTGAATTGTACAGCAACACCAAACCTCCTTCTTTAAGCTCCTTGGCAACCAACTTCTTGTCATGAGCTTCCTTAGTCCGCTCCTTGTATATCCGAGAGCTCTCATAAGCGTTCAACCTTAGTTCGTCCAGTTCATGTAGCTGGATGAGGCGCCTCTCTTGAGCAGTCTTGAGGTCAAAGTTCAGCCTCTTCACAGCCCACAATGCACGGTGTTCAAGCTCAACTGGGAGGTGACAGCCTTTGCCATAGAGCAGAGTGAAAGGGGTCGTACCAATCGGTGTTTTAAAGGCGGTACGGTAGGCCCAAAGAGCGTCGTCCAACTTAACTGCCCAGTCTTTCCTTGTTGCTCGGACCGTCTTCTCAAGTATAGCCTTGATTTGCCGGTTGGAGACTTCCACTTGACCGCTCGTTTGAGGATGATACGGTGTAGCCACTTTATGCTTAACGCCGTACTTTCTCAAGAGGTTCTCAAAGAACTTGTTTATGAAGTGGCTTCCTCCATCGCTTATAACCACCTTTGGTACCCCAAACCTCGGGAAAATGATGCTTTTAAACAGCTTGATCACCACCTTAGAATCGTTTGTAAGGGAAGCAACAGCCTCAACCCATTTGGAGACATAATCAACTGCTACTAAGATGTACTTGTTGCCGTATGAAGAAGCAAATGGCCCCATGAAGTCTATGCCCCACGCGTCAAACACGTAAATCTCGAAGATAGGAACCTGAGGCATCTCGTTCCTCTTAGTGATATTCCCTGCTCGTTGACATGCCTCACAGCTCTTCACAAACTCGTGTGCATCTTTGAAGATGGACGGCCACCAGAAACCAGCTTGCAACACTTTCGTGGCAGTCTTGAATGAAGCGAATTGTCCTCCGTAGGAAGAGCCATGGCAGTGATAAAGGATGTCTCTAGCTTCTTCCTTCGTAACACACCTCCGGTACAAACTGTCCACCCCTCTCTTGTATAAGTAGGGCTCGTCCCAAAAGTAGTCACTCGCCTCTCTCATGAACCGCTTCTTGTGATAGCTGTTGAGATGTGTTGGCTCCTCTCCGCATGCTAAGTAGTTCACAACATCAGCGTACCAGGGAAGATCCTCCTCTTTGAAGCTCAATACCTCCTCAAACTGCCCCTCTAGCTTTCCACAAACGGCCGTAGTGATCGCCATGAGTTGCTCTTCTGGAAGAGAATCATCTAAGGGCAGAGACTCGTTGATCCTTAGCCGTGAGAGATGGTCAGCAACCCCGTTTTCTATTCCCTTCTTGTCTTTAATTTCCATATCAAACTCCTGAAGCAAGAGGATCCACCTCAAAAGCCGAGGCTTAGTGTCCTTCTTTGAATAGATGTATCGCAAAGCTGCGTAACCTGTGTAGACAATATCCTTGGAACCCACAAGATATGACCGGAACTTCTCAAAGGCGAACACTACTGCAAGCAACTCCTTCTCTGTAGTAGTATACCTCGTTTGCGTGTCATCCAAGGTTTTTGAAGTATAGTAAATCATGTGCAGCTTCTTGTCTTTCCTCTGACCAAAAACGGCTCCTACAGCGTAGTCACTAGCATCGCACATGATCTCAAAGGGTAGTGTCCAGTCTGGTGCTTGAACTATAGGGGCTGATGTAAGGGCTTCCTTGATGGTCACGAAAGCTCGCAAACACTCCTCATCAAACACAAACTCAGCTTCTTTGCACAACAACCGTGTTAGAAGGTGTGCAATCTTAGAGAAGTTCTTGATGAAGCGCCTATAGAACCCGGCGTGTCCCAAGAAACTTCTGACTCCCTTAGCGTTAACGGCGCCTCAAGACCCATCATGACTTCCACTTTAGCCTGATCAACCTCAATGCCCTTCTCTGATATCTTATGACCAAGCACGATCCCTTCCTTAACCATAAAGTGGCACTTCTCCCAGTTTAGCACCAAGTTTGTCTCTTCACAGCGCTTTAGTACCCTGCAAAGATTCAACAAACACGCAGAAAAAGACGCACCATAGACAGAGAAGTCATCCATAAACACCTCTACCATCTATTCTATTAGATCGGAGAAGATTGACATCATACACCGCTGAAACGTAGCCAGTGCTTTACACAATCCAAATGGCATCCTTCGATAAGCAAAGGTACCATAGGGACATGTGAAGGTCGTCCTCTCCTGATCATTTGGGTGAATTGGTATCTGAAAGAAACCGCTATACCCATTGAGGAAACAGTAGTAAGGGTCATTAGCAAGTCTCTCAAGCATTTGATCAATAAAAGACAGAGGGAAATGATCTTTCCTAGTTGCAAGATTAAGTTTCCTATAATCTATACACATCCTATGACCAGTGATGGTCCTAGTGGGAATAAGCTCATCTTTATCGTTCCTTATGACCGTGATCCCTCCCTTCTTAGGCACCACGTGTACAGGAGAAACCGACGTGCTGTCACTTATAGGATACATCACGTCAGCCTCTAAAAGCTTAAGGATCTCTTTCTTAACAACCTCTTTCAAATTAGGATTCAAACGCCTTTGATGTTCATTATCCAAGTGAATCCTGTGAGTGAAAAGCATTGGTGAAAGGCCCTTGATGTCACTGAGAGAGTACCCAATGGCCTTCCTATACTTTCTCAGCTCAGTCAGGAGCGAGTGCAACTCATCATCACTTAAGTCTTCATTCACAATCACGGGATAGGTGTTATTAGGCCCTAAGAAAGCATACCTTAGCCCTTTTGGGAGCTCCTTAAGGTCCACCTTTGGGGCTAACAGCTCCCTCCAGTCATCCTCGTGGCTGTTGTTGTTGTTTTCCTCCTTGGAGCCCTCCTTAGAACCTGAGGCATGGCCCTTAAGACTGCTTTCCTCAACCGTTATCCCTTCTGAAATCGAGCCGTCTGGTCGATCTTGCTCTCGATGTCGTCTAGATCGAGCAGTTTCGCTCGATTCACTCACTCGATTTGATATGGATCGAGTGAGAGATTGAGACGCTGAGTCGATCTCCGGATTAGACCCCAAACTGATTGGAAGGTCTTTCTCGATCTTTGACTCGATTGTTTTCCCGGATCGATCAACCCTCTCGATCTGACTGTCGATTTCTGCACCGGATCGAGTTGTGTTCTCGATTGCCTTGTCGATCTGACATCTGGATCGAGTGATAGCATCGATTTCAGAGTCGATCTCTAGGCAGCAGCCTTCATCCTTCTTAGCAACCTCCCAAGAATCCAGCAAGTTGACGTACTCCTGGGTCCTCTGATCCACATAGCCGAACTCTCCTGGCTCCTTTGTTAGTGCTAGCTTCAGATGGTCCTCCTGAGCAAGTTCTTCCAGCAACTCATCCGCTAAGGCATCCATCGTTTCAATGTAGAAAGCTTGCCCTTCTATAGTCGGCTTCTTCAGAACCTCATTGATATCGAAGTCCAGCCTTATATCCTTTCCCAAGTGCAAGGCAATCTTCCCGTTCTTGACGTCAATGATAGCCCCGGCGGTTGCAAGGAATGGCCTTCCAAGGATGAGCGGGTCCTTAGGCTCTTCATCCATTTCCAACACGACGAAGTCCGTAGGCACGTTCACACCGCTGCTTCGCACCGGTAGATCTTCAAGCAGCCCCATTGGTAGCCACACACTCCTATCAGCCAGTACCAACGAGATTCTACAGTCTTTGAAACGAGTGAAGCCAAGCTTCTTCGCCATGGAATGAGGCATCAGATTTATGGTAGCTCCGAGATCACAAAGGCAGCTCTTGAACTCCAAAGGACCTAAAGCGCAAGGTATAGTGAAGCTTCCAGGGTCTCCCAACTTCTTAGGGATTATCTCCTTATGTATCACAGCACTACACTCCTCACTTAGAACAAGTACCTCCTTACTTTTCTTATTCTTCTTCACGAGAGTGTCTTTGAAGAATTTGGCGCATTTAGGCATCATTGCAAGGTAGTCAATGAGAGGTAGCTTGATCTCTACGTCCTTAAGATGCTTCTCAAATAGGATTATGTGCTTCTCTATGAGTTGCTTCTTGAAACGGCCAGGAAAAGGCAGCTTAGGTACATACGGTGGAGGTACATAAGCATCTTTCTCCTTAGTAGTTTGCTCCGCTCTCTTCTCAACAACTGCTTTGTCCCCTCTTCTTAGCCCTTGAATCCAGACATTGTCAAAGTTAATCTCATCATCAGCTGAAGGCTTACCCTCCCCCTCTTGAATTACAACGTCCTCGTTGTTCTTGGGAGTGACCGTAGGTACTAACTCCTTTCTGCTTCTTAACGTGATGGCGTTGGCATATTCCTTAGGATTCTGCTCACACTTGCCCGATAGGCTAGTCTGACCACTTGCACTCGCCTTTCCCTTCTCTAGCTGCTTGATCTTGTTTTTTAAGTTGGTGATCTGAGTGGAGAAGTCAGTGAGAGACGAGTCCAAACGAGTGTTCATCTCGGCAAACTTCTGGTTTGTAGAGGCTTGACCTTGTATCAGCTGTTGAAACATGGCCTGAACCGGATCAACTTGTTGTTGCATCGGCTGTTGCTGCTGAGGTGCAAAGCCCGGAGGGTAGTTTGGCGTATAACCCTTGTTACCTTGATGTTGCCCTTGGAAGTTGTTCTGCCCTTGACCTTGGAAGCCACCACTCGGCTGAAAACCTTTGTTGTAAGGTATGAAAGGCTCTTGCTGAGCAGGGTACACTTGGTCCTTAGGGTTGGCGACGTTGGTACTACGGTAGGAGAGATTGTTGTTCTGGTCGTAGCCTTGGTTGTAGCCGTGAGGTTTGTAATTATTCTGTCCCGCCACCCAATTGGCTTCTTCCTGGCTCAACTCAAGCTCTTCTTGATTCTCATCCGCTTCACCAACAAAGTGAACATGCTTCTGGTTGGCTAACACCAGCTTATCAATCTTCGCATGCAAGGATTTCAGCTCCTTTTTGTGAGACTCTAGCTCAGATCCTCTCAGTGCACGGTCATATTCTTCAGCATAATTGCCATCACTCAATGCTAAGTTTTCAATGAGCTACATGCCCTCTTCTACCTCTTGACCAAGGAAGTTCCCTTTACTAGCTGTGTGAAGCAACAACCTGATCTTTGGTGAAGCTCCGCGGTAGATGGTGCTGAGTAGGGTCTCCTCACTGAAACCGTGATGAGGATATTGGATCGTGTAATCTTTAAAACGTTCCATTGCCTCATTGAATGTCTCATTGTTCCGCTGAGTGAAGCCGCTGATTTCGCTTCTTAGCCTTGCCGTTCTGGTGCTAGAGAAGAATTTTGAGAGGAAAGCTTTCTTACACTCGGCCCATGAGGTGATGGTGCCTTGTGGAAGGGTCTTCTCCCAATGCCTAGCTTTGTCTCCGAGTGAAAAGGGAAAGTGACGCAGCTTGAAAGCATCTTCTGATATGCCGTTTATCTTGATCATCCCACATACTTGCGCGAAATGGTCAAGGTGCTCCAAGGGATCTTCCATTGCTAAGCCGTGGAACTAGTTGTTTTGCACCATGGAGATGAAACCTGGGTTAATCTCGAAGTTGTTGTTCTGTACAGGAGGAGGAGTGATCCCAAACCTATTTTGATGAGTATTGGGAGCATCTCCGGTTCCTTTGATCCTTGGGGATCTTGCGGCGTGTTGGGGGTTTCCATTGCCCCGTCCCACTGCCCCGTGAGCTGGAGGAGGTCCCTCTAGATGCTCGTGTTCAGCCATAGCTTCAAAGTCAACCAAACCGTGCTGAACAGTCTCCTCAAAGGCTCTGGCTTGTTCTCGTACTCTTTTTTGCCGTGAATGACCAAGCTGATGAATGTTGTCCAAGGGTTGAAGTAGATTGTTGTCTCCCCTTGAACGAAGATTCATGTACCTGAGAGACACACGTTTGAGAGTAGAATGATTAGTAACTAAAAGAAGGTAAAGGCTTAGTCTTTACTAAGCTCCAAATCTCTATGCTTTCTAACACTCCTAGAACGGCAACGGCGCCATTTGATATTCAAAGGGTGAGGATGCAATGAGGCTATCAAACTCAAATGCAACACTTAAGGTTGTAGTACAGTACGCAAGTGAGAGTCAATCCATTTCTAGGAGCTAGGAAGATCAAAGAGAATGCAAGAGCAGTGTAAAGCTAAGCGAATAACAGGCGATTTTGTAAAAATTCTAAAAACTATATGCAGCAACCAAATGAAATGCAAAACTATTTTAAAAATACCAGGAATGATCAAACTACCACGGGGAACAAGCGAAATAATTAAAATGCAAGGCTATGATTTAACAAAAATCGACTAGTGGATCGACCACAGGATCGACCACTAGATAGAGCAGTTTGGATCGATCTCGTCTAAAAATGCAAGTATGGAGAAACTAATGACCAGGATGCAGCGACTATCAAGCGAATGACTAACGACGATGTAAGAATGCTAAGAAAGAAGGGTCTAGGGTTGAGATTCATGGTCCAGGGTTTCAAGGGTCCAAGTTGGGGTTGAAAACTTTAAATCGACTCACTTTGTGAGATTCCCTAAGCCTTGAAAACGAAAACAAGATCCATCCGTGGCTTTCGGTATGGATCACTCCTTCATCCTCTCCTCCAAACCCATGGCTTCTGGTGGAAAGAGAGGTTGAAGGGAAATGAAGTCAGATTTCAAACACACGGCCTAACTAGTCCCCTTAACTTCCATGGCTTTTGGGAAAGGGAAACTAGTCTCTAGGATGTGATTTTCAGAGATCTCTGGATCCTGTCAAGGTAAGCGACCTCTCTGATCATAAAGATCCATCCGTGGCTTTCAGTATGGATCACTCCTTCATCCTCTCCTCCAAACCCATGGCTTCTGGTGGAAAGAGAGGTTGAAGGGAAATGAACTCAGATTTCAAACACACGGCCTAACTAGTCCCCTTAACTTCCATGGCTTTTGGGAAAGGGAAACTAGTCTCTAGGATGTGATTTTCAGAGATCTCTGGATCCTGTCAAGGTAAGCGACCTCTCTGATCATAAAGATCCATCCGTGGCTTTCAGTATGGATCACTCCTTCATCCTCTCCTCCAAACCCATGGCTTCTGGTGGAAAGAGAGGTTGAAGGGAAATGAACTCAGATTTCAAACACACGGCCTAACTAGTCCCCTTAACTTCCATGGCTTTTTGGAAAGGGTAACTAGTCTCTAGGATGTGATTTTCAGAGATCTCTGGATCCTGTCAAGGTAAGAGACCTCTCTGATCATAAAGATCTTGGCGTGAGAGTCTTTAAGCCTTAGGGACTCAACATCTTAGAAGAGAAAGCCATTAAGAACAAGAAAACTACCAACTTGAAAACCCCTTAGACCCCGTGAATCCTCTCAACCCTGAGACCCAAATAAAACTACTCTCTACACATGAGGATAACCGAAATAAACATGAAAGATGAAGCGATGAACATGAAAATGATTGCTTAAAACTTAAAACGATCCGAAAATATTCAAGAACAAGGTTCAAAGTCTAACAATGGTGGATCATCTCCAAACCAGAGAGAAAAAGCATAAAAGATAAGGATGAAAAGTGAATGTGGAAAAAGACATCGCCACCTTCCCAAAATGGCGAAAACAGCTCGATGGTCCCCCCCTCGCTAGCGGCCAAAAGCGGTTGAAAGGACAGAGATCGATTTCGGGATCGAGCGGCTCTCTCAATCACTTTCGGACATCGTGTCTTCAACTCGATCTGGGTCTCGATCATCTTCGGCGGATCGAGTGTTGCATCCGATCTCGGTATCGATCTTCGGTTGGATCGAGTGGTGGACTCGATCCGACTCTCGCTCTGCATAGCGTCATTTACGTCCGTACCATTTGATCGATTGCTCCACTCGATCTTCGTCTCGATCATTTCCCTTGGATCGCCTGGATGTCTCGATCTTCTGGTCGATCTCATCTAGATCGACCTGCCATGCTCGATCTGCTCCCTGATCTCTGGTCCTTAGCAAACATCCGACCTTCCACGAACCGCCACAACAGCTTCAGCACGTCCACGAACCTCAATGAATCCAAAGTAGCCAGAAACAACCTGAATGTGATACAAAATGCAAGGAACAGTCTACATTGATCATGCTGCACTAAGGCACACCTATGCCTAGAAGGACACCAAACCAAGACTTCTTAGATGGATCCTCCTCTTGCAAGAGTTTGACATGGAGATAGTGGATAAGAGGCATTGAGAATAGTGTAGCTGATCATCTTTCAAGGATGAGGATAGATGATTTTGTCCCAATCAATAATACTCTACCAGAAGAGCAGCTGCAGGCTTTGGGAATGAAAGCAGCTGAAGTGCAAAGCTTGGAAGAGAACAAGCTGCCTTGGTATGCTGAATTTGTTAACAACTTGGTTAGTGGGCAGATACCTCTTACCCTCAACTCACACCAGAAGAAGAAATTCTTCAGGGATGTATCTCACTACTTTTGGGATGAGACTTATCTCTACAAGAGAGGGAATGATGGACTGTTCAGAAGGTGCATAGACTTATCTCTACATCACTGCCATGGATCAGCTTATGGAGGTCACTTTGCAACATTCAAGACAACCTCTAAGGTGTTACAAGCTGGTTTCTAGTGGTCTAGTTTGTTCAAGGACGCCCAAACTCACATCTCCTCATGTGATGCATGCCAAAGGAAGTGAAACATCTCCAAAAGAGATGAGATGCCTCTGAACTCTATTTTTGAAGTTGATCTCTTTGATGTTTGGGGAATTGATTTCATGGGACCTTTCCCCTCATCATATGGGAACAAGTATATACTTGTGGCTGTTGATTATGTGTCAAAGTGGGTAGAAGCCATTCCCAGTCGGACAAATGATGCTAGAGTTGTGCTGAAGCTCTTCAAGACAATAATCTTCCCAAGGTTTGGTGTTCCAAGGTGTGTGATCAGTGATGGTGGAAGTCACTTCATCAACAAGGTCTTTGAGAGTTTGCTCAAGAAGAATGGTGTTAAGCACAAGGTTGCCACTCCTTACCATCCTCAAACAAGTGGTCAAGTGGAGGTGTCTAACAGAGAGATCAAAGCCATTCTGGAGAAAACAGTTGAAGTTACAAGAAAGGGCTGGTCTAATAAGCTTGATGATGCTTTGTGGGCTTACAGAACTGCTTTCAAGACTCCCATTGATAGAACTCCTTTCTCACTTCTCTATGGCAAGTCATGTCATCTACCTGTTGAGCTGGAGTATAAAGCCCTTTGGGCAATAAAGCTTCTGAATTTTTACATCAAGACAACTCAGAAGAAGAGACTCATAAACCTACATGAGCTAGAAGAAAACCCCCTTGAAGCTTTTGAGAGTTCCAAGTTCTATAAGGAGAGGACAAAAGCTTTTCATGAAAAGAGGATCAAACCCAAGGATTTCAAAGCAGGAGATCAAGTGCTGTTGTTTAACTCAAGGCTGAGGTTGTTCCCTCGAAATCTGAAGTCAAGATGGTCAGGACCATTCAAGATCAAGGAAGTGTTACCATATGGAGCTGTGACTTTGCTTAGCAATGATGGAGAAGGCTTCACAATGAGTGGGCATAGATTGAAGCCTTATATGGCAAGTAAGTCCCTTGGAGATGATGTAGACATCAACCTTGAGGACCCTCCACAAGAGTGATTAACCAAGAAAAGTCAAGCTAAGGACGTTAAACAAGCACACTTGGGAGGTATTCCCCTGTTATCCTTGTACATATTATTGCATTTTATGTTTTCCTCTATGTTTTTCTTTCAATAACAGAAGCAAGTGTGGTTTCAGGCAAGTTGTTATAAGTTTCGGAAACAAGAATAGATGCATCTGGGCTGCTATCGGTCACGGTATCGGTCTGACTATCGGTCATGAAGTGACCAATGGTTGTGGAGCCAAGAATTCATTGGTCAACCTATCGGTCAATTATAACCGATAGGATAAGGAAGTGCAAGATGAATTGCCTATCGATAAACCTATCGGACAAGAAGTGACCGATGGGAATACATCGGGTGTATTCCAGTCACTATTTGGCAGCATATCGGTCAACCTATCGGTCTGGGAGAGACCGATGCTGTGGTAACCCAACCCAGCAACTGTACCGCGGCTATGTCCCACTACATACTCTAAGTCCGTTTTTTAACTTTTTATTTAAACTTAACAATACACAGCTGATTATAAAACAACTCATTTCATTCATTTAACTTGCATCAAAATCACTTAACCAGATTCAGGGTTATCATAAACAAAGCACCATAGTTCGCTAACGATTACAAACGATCAATTAGCAACCTAAACGGTCAAACGCCAAAGACATAAGACAAAGCACAACGCCTTAAATCATAAATAAACCCAATCCCCGATCCATCCGTGTCCATCACTGCTGCCTGGTCTCGCTCCCTTACTGCTTAGTACTTGCACACTCAAGAAGAGAGGCATAAGTATTTCAGAAATACTTAGTAAGTACGGTCATCCCGTAACACCTAGTCAGTACTAATCCCGCATTCATACTTTCGGATTCAACATCCCACACAATCAATTCGCAATAGACATAACAATATCAAACAGCCATGATCATCTAGCCTAACCAACCAAGATCAATCCCTTTTTAAGACCCATGTCTACTTCAGCGAGAATCCCACATCCCCTAAGCTAGTACATGATCCGTATTACCTTGAGGTTAGCTAGACATCATCTATGCCACGGTAAACACCTCACAATACCATAACATGCATTTGTTCATCAGTTCTAAACACACAACATGAAAATCATACAATCAAACATGCAATACATTCAACCCTAACAATCCAACGATTCTAGACACCAACCACAGTCACGCACTCACCTTAAACAAGGCTGGAAACAGATTGGTCAGAAGAAATCCCGATGAAATCTGCACCAAATCGAAGATATCCAATCTCCCTAGGAATCTCTCGGCTATCTGTACGATCTGATCCCTTTCCCCTCGGCTATCTCTCAATCCGTTCACATTTTTCCGAGCCAACCTCTGTTTACCCTTGGAAACCCCACAAAACAAGGCTATTAGCTCGAGGTTATCCGATGAAAACTTAACACTTAGGGCATTATTCAGTCGCTTACCAATTTATCTCAGCGATGGTAGGATCTGCTCGGCGAACCTTCAATCTCACTCGGATGTCCTCGGGATAAACTGTTTTCCTTAGGGTTTTCTCTCGACTAAACTCTCTCTTTGCTTTATTTAGCTCAAGTAAATGCAACACCCTCGAGTTAAGTCTCAAAAATCCTTATATACTCGCAAACCCCTTGGTAACTCGGACTTAACTGACGTTTTCCTGGTTCCAATAAGATTTATCCCAGTCCGATTTGATTCTCTCGGCTATTCCCTGTACCGACTGACCATCCGCGCGATAAACCAACAAAATAGCCGACCTACTCACTTGGCCCACGGCCCAATTCCCCTCCCTCTCGGATAAACTGCCCTTATCCGAGCTATTTCCATTTTTCACCCGGATATTTTCTTTTCTCTTGGACCACTTGTCGCACCTCGGCTAATCCTTACTTTCTCTTGGAGGTTTTCCATTTTCCCTCGGATATAGTCCACTCTCACTTGGACTAACACCACTTTACTCGGATAAATCCCATTTTCTCACGGACTGGACCATTTTCTCTCGGATATGGCCCATCCGGCTCGGCTATCCAAGCCATCCATCCGACTATTTCCCGGTCATCACCCGACCATAGTCAGAACCTCCATTTCCCAGCCAATATCCAACCGTTGGCTCGATCATTCCTCGGACAACGCCCAGTCCGGCTCGATCATTCCGAATTCTCCCGGATCCGGATGCTACAACTCTCCCCCACCCGTTCTCGATTCGTCCTCGAATCCGACTTGTCCGTTTGCAACTTGTCAAACCATTTGTGGTACTCAGCTTTCATCCTAGCCTCATTTTCCCAAGTAACCTGTTCATGAAAGTCGCAGTCCCATACGACCTGAACCATTCTGACCAGCTTCCCACGCTTAGTCTCTTCCTTCCTGTCTGTCACCCGAACCGGCCTAGCCACTACTGAAAATTTCTCTTGCAAGTCTGCTGGCGGTTCCTCTATAACCGTTTCCCATTCGGCTATGTGCTTCCTTAGCTGCGACACATGGAATACATTATGGAACGCTCTTATTTCCGATGGCAAGTCCAACTTGTAGGCCACTGCGCCAACTCTTTCATGTATCCGGTACGGTCCCATGTACCTCGGACTCAACTTGGCATACTTAGCTGCCCTGTCTATTCCCTTATAAGTCAGTGCCTTCAGATAAACCATATCACCCACACTGAACTCCAAATCCCTGCGCCGCTTGTCCACATAACTTTTCTGTCTGTCCATAGCCTCTTTCAGCTTAACTTTTAAGAATCTGATCATTTCTGTAGTAGCCTCGACCACTGCTGGCCCCATTACGCTACGCTCCCCCACTTGTGTCCAACACAATGGTGTCCTACCCGTCCTGCCATACAACACCTCATACGGAGGCATCTCTATGCTCCTATGGTAACTATTGTAGTATGCAAATTCAGCCAACGGTAAGTAGTATTTCCAACTACCACTCCAGTCCAGTACACACGCTCTCAGCATATCATCCAGTGTTCTGATCGTCCGTTCTGACTGCCTATCAGTCTGTGGATGATACGTTGTACTCATATGCAACTGCGTTCCACACGCTTCCTGAAACTCTTTCAGAACCTCGAAGTAAACTTCGGATCACGATCTGAGATGATACTCACTGGCACTCCATGCAACCTCACGATCTGATTAATGTACATATCTACAAACTTTGGTACTCCATCCGTCTTTTTCATAGGTAAAAAGTGAGCAGACTTGGTCAAACGATCCACAATGACCCATACTCCGTCATGCAACTTCTTAGTCTTTGGTAAACCCAACACAATGTCCATGGTGATCATGTCCCATTTCCATTCCGGCATTGGAAACATTTGCAACAAACCACTCAGAAACTGATGCTCTGCCTTAACCAATTGGCACATCTCACATCCGGCTACCCACTTAGGCACATCACGTTTCATCCTAACCGAATGATAGTATCGTTTCAAATCCTGATACATCTTGGTCATTCCCGGATGAACAGAAAACCTTGACTGATGTGCCTCCTTAAGGATCTCATCCTTTAACTCCTTCACATCTGGAACACATACCCGTCCATTCACAACAATTATCCCCTTGTTTGAGGTCTGATATTCCGTCATATCATTCTGTGACATCTTGTTCAGATTCTCATCCTGCTCCTGAGCAATCTGACTCCTAGTCAACAAGTCAGCTCTATCCGCAGCTTCCAAACCCAACGGTTCAACCCCTTATGTTATTGCATTCAACTGCAATGTCCTTAGCATGTTCACAATGCTATCAACGTCCCGTTCTGATGATACACTAGCCCTTCTCCTGCTCAGCGCATCCGCCACCAAGTTGGCCTTTCCTGGATGGTATGCTATCTCCAAATCATAGTCCGCTACCAACTCCATCCATCTACGCTGTCTCAAGTTCAAATTCTGTTGAGTAAAGATATACTTTAAACTCTTATGGTCCATTTATATCTGCACCTTCTCCCCATACAAGTAAGACCTCCATATCTTAAGTGCAAATACCACAGCCGCCATCTCTAAATCATGTGTCGGATAATTTCCTTCATGCTTCCGTAGCTGCCGCGAAGCATAAGCTATCACCTTACCATTCTGCATCAGAACACACCCTAGTCCTTTCCTTGATGCATCCGTGTATACAACGTATGGCTCCCCCGGTTCTGGTAACGCCAATACTGGTGCACTAGTGAGTAACTCCTTCAACTTTGAGAAGCACTCTTCACACTCATCCGTCCAAACACACTCCACGTCCTACCAATCAGCTTTGTCATTGGCTGAGCCATGCTTGCAAAATCTTTGATAAACCGCCTGTAATATCCAGCTAGCCCCAGAAAACTCCTTATCTCTGTAGCGTTCTCTGGTCTTGGCCAATCCGCAATGGCCTGAATCTTCTCTGGGTCCACGGACACTCCCTTTTCCGAAAAATGTGACCCAGGAACCCTATATGCCGTTGCCAAAAGCTACCTTTACTGAGCTTGGCATATAACTTATGTTCTCGCAACTTCTCCAGAACAGTCCGCAAATGACTTTTATGTTCTTCCTCACCCTTTGAGTATACTAGAATATCATCTATGAAAATGATCACAAACTCATCTAGGTACTCCCTGAATATGCCATTCATCAGCTTTATGAATGCAGCTGGCGCATTCGTCAAAATTAACGGCATGATCAAAAACTCGTAATGACCATACCTTGTCCTAAAGGCAGTCTTACGCACGTCTGTCTCCCCTATGGGTATTTGATGGTACCCTGATGCCAAATCAATCTTAGAGAACCAAGTAGCTCCCCTGAGTTGGTCCAACAACTCGTCAATCCTAGGAAGTGGATATTTGTTCTTCACGGTCACACGGTTCAATCCGCGGTAATCAATGCAAAGCCTGAAGCTTCCATCCTTCTTCTTCACGAACAACACTGGCGCTCCCCATGGCGAACTGCTCAGTCTAATGCACCCTTTGTCTAACAACTCTGTTAGCTGCTTCTTCAGTTCAGCCATCTCAGCTGGCGCCATCCGGTATGGTGCTTTGGACAATGGAGCTGTCCCCGGCTCAAGTTCAATCGTGAACGGATCTGAACGAGCTGGTGGCAGTCCAGCCAACGCCTGAAAGACATCCTCAAATTCATGCACCAATGGCATACTTCCCAGGTCAACGTCCGGTCATCCTTCTGTAGTAGTGATCGGCGCTAAATACGCCTCACAACCCTTCTCTATCAGCCGTTCTGCTTGAATAGCTGAAACCACCAAACTTCCTGAGGTTGGTCTAACTCCCTGATAGACAAAGACCTCTCCGTCTCTCTCAAACCGCACCCTTCCACGGTGACAATCCAAATGAGCTCTTTACTTGCCTAACCAGTCCATTCCCAAAATGACATCGTAGGTCTTCTCTACAAATCACTAGATCCGCTGGCCTGTTCACTTCGCCAAACATCTCTGGAACATTCTTGACCGTCCCTATTGAAAACATCAGTTGGCCTCCAGCCGCCTGAACTAACCAAAACTCCTCTCCAGGTTCCTTCTAGATCTGTCCCTTTCCGATCATATCCGGATTAACAAAACAGTGACTCACTCCCGAGACAAACAAAACATTGGTTTCAACCTCACCCGTTAACAAGGTCCATGCACTTTCATTCCGTAGAATGCTAAGACTCTATACTAAAACAAAGCACGCAAAAGCAATTCACAAAACTTTATGTACCACACGTACCAGTAATCGGATGAGAAGTGCTCGGTTCCTCAGCTGCTGCTGCACTCGTCGTGTACACCCTCGACATAATGGCCTGTCTCTTGGCCTATGATGCAAGCACCTCCCCTGCTCTCTTCCCTTGAGCCACAGCTTGCTCCACCACTCCTGCCTTAGGACACTCACTCTTGAAATGCCCTGGTTCTCCACAACCGTAGCACACCCGAACCGCATTGTCATTGTCGGACACACGAACCACTCGCAGATCCTCCTTTGGACAGTCTCGTACCCGATTCTCTAAGCTCCCGCACCTGTGGCATCCACTACCACCGCGCCTACACTCGCCAACGTGAGCCTTGCCACACATGCTGCACACGCTGTGTAAAAAATTGACTAGTGGATCGACTACAGAATCGACCACTAGATCGAGCAACAACGATCGATCTCGTCTAAACAACCTAGAATGATGAAATGATACAATACGCGATTGACAAGAACACAACTTTATGATGATGGAATGATAAACAAAGACTTTTAACACTAAGAAAAAGGGTCTAGGGTTGAGGATCATATTCGTGGGTCTCAAAGATCAAAGCTGGGTTTGAAAACGTTAGATCTACTCTTTCTAAGAGGTTCTCTAGGCCTTGAAAACAAAACAAGATCTATCCATGGCGTGTGGTATGGATCACTCCTTCATTCTCTTCTCCAAACCCATGGCGTTTGGTGAAAAAAGAGATTGAAGGGCATAAAACATAGATTTCAAACAAACGGCCTAACTAATCCCCTAAACAACCATGGCGTGTGGGAAAGGAAGGATTAGCCTCTAGGATTTGACTTCTCCAGGACATCTGAATCCTGTCAAGGTAAGATATTTCTCTGATCATAGAGATCTTGGCATGAGAGTCTCTAAGCCTTAAGTGCTCAAATCCTAGAAAAGAAAGGAATGAAGAATAAGAAAACACAAGCTTTAACCTTTTCGACCCTTTTGAATCACCTCAACCCCAAAACCCATAAAGACTACTCGCTACACATAAAGTAAACCGAACAAAGCATAGAAGATGATCTACTAAGCATGATTAAAGATAGATTAAATCAAAAGGTTCAATATTCAAACCGTAAATGCAAGAAAACTCAAGGTTCTACAATGGCGGAGATAATCGCCTAAAAACTAGAGAGAAGAAGATGATAAGCAAAAGTGAAAACGTCTCGATAAAGTGAAATCGCCGCCTTCCCTAAAATGGGCAAAACCGCTCGCTGGTCCCCCCCTCGCTAGAAGCCAAAAGCGGTTAAAGTAGCCTGGGAACGACCTCGAGATCAAGCATCTCACTTGATCGTCATTGGGAATCGTGGCCTCAGCTCGATCTGTGTATCGATCTTCTTTGATGGATCGAGTGCTTCGTTCGATCTTGGAGTCGATCTTTGGAGGATCGATCCGACTCTCGCTCTACATGGCGTCATTTACGTCTGTACTTCTTGACGATCTCTTTAATCGATCTTGGGCTCGATCAGTTTCCTTGAATCGGAGGGGCTACTTGATCTTCTGGTCGATCTCGTCTAGATCGACCTGCCATGCTCGATCTGCTACTTGATCTCAGGTCCTTACCATGCAATCCTGATTTCTCCAAGTGTCCAAGAACTTTCTCACGAGCCTTAGCATGTCCACGAATCCTCCATAGCTCCAAAGTATCCGAAAACAACCTGAATGTGATGCATAATGCAAGAAATATGCAAATGTTAATGCAAAAGTGCTCTAGGACCTAAAACGATGCAAACTAGCCTAAAGTGCAAGGTAAATGCATGAGAAACTATCTTGCATGCATGCAAAAAACATGAAATATGCAGCATTATCAGTCCCCCCAGATCCTTTGTTCGGTGCTCCTTTCCCGAACTCCCGGTTCTGTCCACTATACTGACCCGCCTTGGTCACGGCTGTCCCAGCCCCAGCTGTCATCAAAGCACCTTCCGCCTGTCCTGACTCCAACAATGCCGCCTTCTCAAAAAGCTGAGCCACTCCTGAAGTCCGGGACTACACATCCATTCCTTAGCTCAACTCGGAGTCTGCTCATAAACCTACGAATCAGCTTCTCCTCCGTGTCAAACTCATGAGACACATACTTCCTCAGCAGGTTTAACTGAGTCTCATACTGCCTCACTGTAAGCGTCCCCTGGCTAAGGTACAGAAATGCCTTCTCCAACTCGTTGTAAGCTTCCTGTGGGAAGTACTTACTCCGAAACATCGCTGAAAACGTCTCATACGAACAATTCGCATTCACCAGCCTTCCAACGATTCCTTTCCACCACGTGTGTGCTTCACCCTCCAAGTAGTTTACGGCTATGTCCCTCTTATAACCCTTAGGACATCGGATATACTCAAAATTCCGTTCCAGTCTCATCCTCCACTCATCTGCCTCAATCGGTGTAGAACCTCCAGCAAAGAATTTGGTTCCCAACCGCACCATGTGATCCAAAACCTTGAGGTAACTCGGAACCCTCTCCACTTGGTCCGCTTCCTCACCAGTCACATCCGCATTAACCCCCACAGGTGGTACTACATGTGGTGCTGCTGCAACCGCCGGAGCAGGAGCCACCGCAGGCAGTCTAGCTAGTACCAGTGCCAAAATCCCAAGCACAGCCTCTAACCCCACTGGTGCTACATTCGCAGCAACCCAAGCTGCACCCGTAGCATTCCTTGCCACGTTCTCGACATCCGCAGCATTCCTTGCTGCCACCTCGGCTGCCACTATAGCCGCCTCATTTGTAACTTCAGCTGCCTGTCTCTTGGCTTCCCTTGTCCTCTCAGCAACATCACCGTTTACTGAGTTCACAGACCCAGCAGCCTGGTTGTCCCCATTGTGTCTCACTGTTCTTCTGGTATCAACAATCTGCGAGTCCAATAATGCCAGTTAGCCGAAGCTAACTCAAAACGTGTTTCAAAACACCACACAACAACTTACTGCGAGAACGTGACAGTGAAGAATGGATCGGACCCCCTTAAACCCCAAAAAAACAAACAACAGCAGTCATCAACATTCAGTCCTAGAAGCGTTAAACGCTCTGATACCAACTTGCGGTAACCCAACCCGTCAACAATACTGCAGCTCTGTCCCACTACATTCTCTAAGTCCGTATTCTATACTTAGCCATATATTTAACTTTTTCTTTAAACTTAACAACACACAGCGGATTATAAAACAACTCATTCATTCATTCAACTTGCATGAAAATCACTTAACCAGATTCAGGGTTATCATAAACAAAGCACCATGGTTCGCTAACGATTACAAACGATCATCTAGCAACCTAAACGGTCAAACACCAAAGCCATAAGACAAAGCACAACGCCTTAAATCATAAATAAACCCAATCCCCAATCCATCCGTGTCCATCACTGCCGCCTGGTCTCGCTCCTTTACTGCTTAGTACCTGCACACTCAAGAAGAGAGGTGATAACAAGATTTTGATCAGGTTAATGAGAGTGATGCAATGCAACAGGAGGTTATCAGAACTCAAGCAACACACAGTCGTAGTATAGCATGCAAGAGGAATCAATCAAACCTCTGAGCTAGAAAGTGCAATGAGAATGCAAGGATCGAGTAAAGCTAGGCAAATGATGAACAGTTTTATGAAAATCCTAAAAACTAACTGCAAGGCAAAACTATATTAAAATTACTAGGAACGAGTGAACTACCACGACGAACAAACAGAATGATTAAAATGCAAAGCTATAAATTTATAAAAATCGACTAGTGGATCGACCACGGGATCGACCACTAGATCGAGCAACAACGATCGATCTCGTCTAAAAGTTCAAATGCAATGAATCTAATGACCAGGATGCAACAGGTGACAAGTGAATGACTAGCAAAGATGCAAGAATACTAAGAAAGAGGGTCTAGGGTTGAGATTCACGTTCAGGGGTTTCAAAGGTGCAAGCTTGGTTTAAAAACTCTAGATCTACTCACTTTGTGAGGTTCTCTAAGCCTTGAAAACAAAACAAGATCCATCCATGGCGTGTGGTATGGATCGCTCCTTCATTCTCTCCTCCAGACCCATGGCGTTTGGCGGAAAAAGAGATTGAAGGGCAAGGAAATCAGATTTCAAACACGCGGCTTAACTAGTCCCATAAACTACCATGGCGTTTGGGAAAGAGTAACTAGTCTCTAGGATGCGATTTTCAGAGATCTCTGGATCCTGTCAAGGTAAGAGCTCTCTCTGATCATAAAGATCTTGGCGTGAGACTCTTTGAGGCTTAAGAACTCGACATCCTAGAAGAGAAAGCCATTAAGAACAAGAAAACACCAAACTTGAAAACCTTTTCGACCCCTTTGAATCCTCTCAACCCCAAAACCCGATGAAACTACTCACTACACATTAAGTAAACCAAGCAAAGCATGAAAGATGAAACGATAAACATGAAAAACGATGGATTAAACTTAAAACGATTCAAAGATTCAAGAACAAAGCTTCAAAGTCTAACAATGGCGAAATCGCCTTCGAACAGAGAGAAAAGGATAAAAAGATAAAAAATGAAAACGTGTCTCTCAAAAGCATGCTCGCCGCCTTGCCAAAACAGGCCAAACAGCTCGATGGTCCCCCCCTCGCTAGCGGCCAAAAGCGGTTAAAGTACACTGAGATCAACTTTGAGATCGAGCATCTCTCTCGATCATCTTCGGACATCGTGCCTTCAGCTCGATCTTTGTCTTGATCTTTCTCGATGGATCGAGTGCTTCGTTTGATCTTGGAGTCGATCTTTGGAGGATCGAGTGATGGACTCGATCCGGCTCTCGCTCTGCATGGCGTCATTCACGTCCGTACTCCTTGATCGATCACTTCACTCGATCTCCGTCTCGATCAGTTCCCTTGGATCGGCTGGACTACTCGATCATCTGGTCGATATCATCTAGATCGACCGGCCATGCTCGTACCTCCTCTCCATATCTGGTCCTTAGCAAGCATTCCTGAATTCTCCAAGTCCCACGAACTTCCTCACGAGCCTCAACACGTCCACAAACCCTCCAAGACTCCAAAGTAGTCGAAAACAACCTATATGCAATGCAAAATGCAAGAAATATGCATATGCTGGTGCAAGAACACTCTAGGACCTAAAGTGATACAAACTTACCTAAAATGCAATGTATATGCGAGAGAAACTAACTTATGTGTATGCAAAATGCATGGAATATGCAGCAATATCAACCCCCCCAAACTTACCTTTTGCTTGCCCTCAAACAAACAAAATTAAAGAAGGGAGGGAGGTTTTAAAACAAACGGGGGTTTAAGCTTCTTGCAAAGGTGTTTTTCGAATGAATCAATCTCAACGTCCTAGTTACTAGTTCTAAAATGCAATACACACACTCATACTCCAACTAACTTAGCCATACACATTGCACAAAGATTTTCAAATAATGACTCTCCTATTCCAAACAATCAAAGAAACTCATCCTTTAACATTCATTGATGACCAAACCATGAATCAAACTTATGCACTTTAAAGCAAAACACATTTGGCTAAGGGTAAAGGCTATGAGCATAGAATGATCTCATTTTTAAAGAAGGGTTTATTTTAAGCACGGGTTTCTCTCAAAGATGGTAAGAACTTTATGCATAATGCTAAAGGTAAAGGCAATTGATGCATACATGATCAGATTCTCATCTACTCATGCAAGCTAACAATGATCCTAAAACCCCTCTCATTTTTTTTCTTTTAAGACCACTCACCCTACTAAAATCTACCCATATTTTCAAAGCAAAAGCTTAGCAATCCCCAAATCAAAATAGAAAACATCTTAACTCTTTTAGGCTAGTGAAAAGGTTTAAAAATATTAGGCTTCTTATTTCTTTCTTATTGATAGCTCTCTTATTCGTGTTATCTTTCTTTTTCTTTTCTTTTTATTGTGGCACTTAGGCTCTTTTATATATATATATATATATATATATATATATATATTTTAGAGAGCTATCTTCTGAAATTATTGGACCATTATACTTTTTAAACACAAAACCTTTCACTTAAACCCTTTTATTCACTTCAAATACCAAACTCTTTTGAAACCAAAAGCATGTAAACATGAAAGCAACCCCAATGATCCCCCAAACTTATCCTAAGCCTACATCTAGCTTCAAAATGCAAAGCTAGCAGTCATATGAGAACCTAATCATGTCGCCAAAACGTAACACTTTATGCTAAGTTCAAAACAAAAGAGGCCTCACAATGATGTCACACACGAAAACTTGGCTTCAAAGAAAGGTAAGGGTTAAGGTGAGAGTTCTACTTAGGCTCACAAAGAGTAGTAAAAGGAATAAGAGAGCCTAAATATTTTTAAGATCCATTTGTTCATTTTCAAGTGCATAAGAATGATATTTAAAAATTCATGTTAGGGTTCTCGCGTAATAGGACAAGTTTCAAATCATGAGTGTTCAATTCAAGTCACGAAAATCAAAACTAGTGATCCAAGCATGGTAAGAACTTACTTTCAAAGTGTAAGCAAAGCATTAGAGAACTACCAACTAGGATATTGAAACAATTCATAAGCTTAAAACACCTTTTTAAGAAAACTTTAACCCCTTATTCAAATGTAAACAACCTAGATGCTTAAAAATTCTAGACTCAATCCTAAAATGCTTAACAAGATGAATGCAACTACATGAATTTTATTTGAAAATTTTTAAACATTTTACCAATTCTTTCCTTTTCTTTTCTATGCATTAGATGCATGCAAGACTCAAGTTATGCAAAGATAAAATAAGATCAAAATAAACAGGTCAAACCACACACATACTCCCCCAAACTTGAATGACACCATCCCGGTGGCAAACATGTTCGAGAGAGCTCAAAACACAAAGCAAAAATCAAGAAAACATGAATGGTATATACAATGGAAGATGGTTGTTACCTCGGGTCTAGTCTCGGCTGGAACTTGAGATGTTCCAGAAGAGCTAGATACTACGGCTTTGCCTTTGGAGCCTGGCTCTTGAAGAGAGAGACGCGCTGGTTGAATGTTGCTGCCTTGAGTCTCACGGATGACAACTCCACCGGTTGAAAGTCTTCTCTTCTCGGGCTGTTGAACCTCCTCACTTGCAGCCTTCCTAGGTGAGCCTCCTTGAAGTGATTTGACCTTCTTGGCAAGCTTCTTGAGCATTTTGCCTTGCCATTTGTTGATCTTCCTTTGCATCTCCACAACAGATGCAAGGAACTTCTCAGTCTTGGTTCTTGGCTCGAAATCGATCTTAGGAAGGGTGTAGGCCTCGGGCATCTCATCTTCCGTGGCAGGGGACTCAGACCTGGGACGTTGAGCGATTGCTGGGGCAGGTGTTCCTCCTAGAGGAGCAAAGCACTCCTCTACTGTTGGCAAGAACTCGATGTTCCCAACACCATGCAGCTCGGTCTCGTCTTTGTTTGGCAGGATGCACACTCTCTTCTCATTGTCCGTGTCAAGGAAAAGGTAAGCGTAGAACCCTTCTGCTGGCGTGCATCCCAAGCTGTCGGTATTCCTCATGTAGATCTCATCCATGAAAGCTCTAGCCGGGATGGGTGTGAACTCATGTATTGGCACGCCGGCTTGCACGAACTGAGGTGTGAGGAAGCCGCCAATGAATGAAGATCTTGCCTTGCACCGCAAGGCATATGCTTTGTACTTCACCAAGGAAGCAGCAAGTACGCACCCGTAGTTCACGTCATCACCGAGTTCATCCTCCATAGGCTCATCATTCTCCTTCGGATCACAAAACAGATGCTTCACGCCTTGGAACAAGAAACAAAGCTCGGTCTTCGTGACCGTGGGAGCAACTGACCGTCCGCTGAATGTGTTGGCGATCAGCTTCAGGGTGTACCTCAGCACTGGGCTTCTCACTATCTTGATTTTGGCGGTGTTGGCCTTGTAGTCATCGTTGCTGATCAGGTCCCAAAAATCTTTTGCTTGCGTGAAGGAGGGGAACTCAATCTTGGTGGCAGCTACGTTGAGACCGTAAGCTTGACACAGCTCGGGGATTGAGAGGCTGAAAGCGTGACGTCCGACCTTGAAAGAGAGACGGCCTTGTGAAGGAACAGGGACGCTAGGGTTCTCGTAGCCAAACTCCAACGTGGCGAGGAAGTCTATTGTCACTTCTGGAATGGTTGGGCAACCCATTCGTGACAGACATCTTAAGCCAATGTTCATGAGGAGTTGGTCGAAATCTCCAAATCCCCAGCCTAGCGAGTAGCCCTCTGTCCGCAAACTTGGTAGGCTCGAATCGAAGCCTCTCCAGCCGTTCTTGTCCCTCTTCTAATCTTTGCTCCAACGAACCCTTTCTTGAACAGCTACCTCTTGATTCTCTCCCTCTTTTGCTTTCTCCTCTCTCGTTCTTTTAGGTGCCATTTTGCCTGAAACAAGTTTCTCAAGCAAAATAATGAGCAATTCGGCGGTTTGTAGAGAGGGAGAGAGAAACAAAGGAAAAAATCTGTAACTATTACCCTAGAATTTTGTGGGATTTATGAAAATTATAACAAAATAATAGGGAAGCAAATCTAGAATCTTAGAAAAATCTAGAATTATTCCTATTATCAAGCTATTTTTTAAAAATTTAAAACTGCCCCTAGTATCTAAAACAACCAAGCGAAATAAAAGAAGATTTTCTTGCATATTTTCTTGAAGAATTGAAAATACCTTTGCAAGATTGGATTTAGAATACTCGTCAGCCTTTAGAAAACAAGAATCTCACACTCTATTTACTTTTAACTCGAGAAAACAAAAATGAGAGAGTGTAAAAGTGGTTGAAAACTTTTAAAGGCCAACAAAACATAAAACCATGGGCAAAAGAAGTGGTTTCTGACAGAAGTCTTGGTCAAGACACATCTTTCATGGTCAAAGATTTCTGCCTTGACCAAGTTTTGAATTTAAAAAGTGGAGGGAAAGAGTGAGAGAGGAAAAAGAAAATGTTACCTCGGCACGAGATCGAGTCCTTTTGGTCGATCTAGGACTCGATCTCATGCCCATAATGGCTTTGATCAAGAGGGTTACTCGATTTGGGACATGATTCAATTTGAATCGAGTCTTGGATCGATTGGCTCTCTCGTTCCTTGAGTTTTTGGAACCACGGCTAAGTCCTCGTGATCGAGCCATGCTCTCGATCCAGGGGTCGATTTGGCTTAGATCGAGTGATGGATCGAGTTGACTGATTGATCTATCTATAAAGGACTTTCCCGAGAGAAAATAGATCGGTCGAACTAGATGGGACTGATCGATCCGTGCTCATATAGATCGACCTTGTCACTCGATCTGTCTACTCGATCTCGTCTAGATCGACTGACTCCTCTTGATTCACTAGCTCGATCTAGCAAAGATCGAGCCAGGAAGAGTCGATCTAGCACTCGATCTCTAGCTTATACTCGCCCCTTCTCACTCCTTTTGGAACTAAGATTGTGGCCTGCAATCCCTCATGCTTGTTCCTACACACTCACAAGATAACAACATAAAACTGGAAAAGAAATAAGGCAAAAATATGTACAGGATAGACATGGGAATGCCTTCCAAGTGAGCTTTCTTTAACGTCTTTAGCTAGACTTTACTTGGTTTAGGCAGATGGTGGGTCTTGGAGAAGCATTGAGGTGCTCTCCTTGTCAAACGCAAACACCACTGCCAATAGCTCCTTCTCCGTGGTGCTATACCTTGTTTGCGTGTCATCCAAGGTTCTTGAAGCATAGTAAATCATGTGCAGCTTCTTATCCTTCCTTTGACCTAGAACGGCTCCCACGGCGTAGTCACTAGCATCACACATAATCTCAAAAGGTAGAGTCCAGTCTGGTGCTTGCCCTATAGGCGCGGATACTAGAGCCTCCTTGATGGTCACAAAAACTTGCAAACACTCCTCATCAAAGACGAATTCAGCCTCCTTGCACAACAGCCGCGTAAGAGATCGTGCAATCTTAGAAAAATCTTTGATGAAGCGCCTGTAGAAGCCGGCGTGTCCCAAGAAACTCCTCACTCCTTTGACGTTAACCGGCAGCTCAAGACTCATCATCACTTCAACCTTAGCCTTGTCAGCCTAAATACCCTTCTCTGATATCTTGTGGCCAAGCACGATCCCTTCCTTCACCATGAAGTGGCCAAGCACGATCCCTTCCTTCACCATGAAGTGGCATTTTTCCCAATTAAGCACCAAGTTTGTCTCTTCACAACGCTTTAGTACCCTGCAAAGATTCAACAAACACGCAGAAAAGGACACACCGTAGACCGAGAAGTCATCCATAAACACCTCTACCATCTCTTCTATTAGATCAGAGAAGATCGACATCATACACCGCTGAAACGTAGCCGGTGCGTTACACAACCCGAATGGCATCCTTCGATACGCGAAGGTGCCATAAGGGCATGTAAAGGTCGTCTTCTCCTGATCATTTGGATGGATTGGTGTTTGGAAAAATCCACTATATCCATCAAGAAAGCAATAATAGGGGTGATTAGCAAGTCTTTCAAGCATTTGATCAATAAAAGGCAAGAGAAAATGATCCTTTCTAGTAACAAGATTAAGCTTCATATAATCAATACACATACAGTGTCCAGTAATTGTTCTAGTATGTATAAGCTCATCTTTTTCATTCTTAATAACAGTGATCCCTCCCTTCTTAGGCACCACGTGTATGGGAGAAACCCACGTGCTGTCACTTATGGGAGAGATAAAGTCAGCTTCTAGCAGCTTAAGAATCTCTTTCTTAACGACCTCTTTCAAATTAGGATTCAAATGCCTTTGATGTTCTATAGAAGAGGCATTCTCATTATCCAAGTGAATCCTATGAGTTCAAAGCATTGGTGAAAGGCCCTTCATGTCACTTAGTGAGTACCCAATGGCCTTCCTATACTTTCTCAACTCAGTTAAGAGCGAGTGCAACTCATCATCACTTAATTTTTCATTCACAATCACTGGATAGTTTTCGTTAAACCCTAAGAAAGCATAGCTTAGCCCTTTTGGGAACTCCTTAAGGTCCACCTTTGGGGCCAACAGCTCCCTCCAATCATCCTCGTGGCTGTTGCTGTTGTTTTCCTCCTTGGAACCTTCCTTAGAACCCGAGACATGGCCCTTGAGGCTGCTTTCTTCAACCACTATTCCTTCTGTAATCGAGTCGTCCAGTCGATCTTGCTCTCGATGTTGTCTAGATCGAGCAGTTTCGCTCGATCCACTCACTCGATGTAATCTGGATCGAGTGAGAGATCGAGACGCTGAGTCGATCTCCAGATTAGACCCCAAACTGATCGGAAGGCCTCTCTCGATCTTAGACTCGATTGTTTTCCTGGATCGATCACCCTCCTCGATCTGACTGTTGATTGCTGCACCGGATCGAGTTGTGCTCTCGATTGTCTTGTCGAGTTGACCCTTGGATCGAGTAATGACATCGATCTCGGAGTCGATCTCTAGGCAAACGCCTTCATCTTCTGGCACAACCTTCCTTGAATCAAGCAAGTTGACATATTTTTGAGTTATCTGATCCACGTAGCTGAACTCTCCTGGCTCCTTAGTCAGTGCCAGCTTCAAATGATCTTCCTGAGCCAACTCTTCCAGCAACTCATCCGCTAAAGCATCCAACGTTTCAATGTAGAAAGCTTGCCTTTCTATCTTAGGCTTCTTCAGAACCTCATTGATATCGAAGTCCAGCCTTATATCTTTACCCAAGTGTAGGGCAATCTTCCCATTCTTGACGTCTATGATGGCTCCGGCGGTGGCTAAGAAAGGTCTACCGAGAATGAGTGGATCCTTTGGTTCTTCATCCATTTCCAACACGAAGAAGTCCGTAGGCACGTTTACTCCACTGATTCTCACTGGCAAGTCCTCAAGCAAACCCACGGGTAACCTCACACTCCTGTCAGCTAGTACCAACGAGATTCTACAATCCTTGAAACGGGTAAAGCCAAGCTTCTTTACCACGAAATGAGGCATCAGATTTATACTAGCTCCGAGATCACAAAGGAATCTCTTGAACTCCAAAGGACCTAAAGCGCAAGGTATAGTGAAGTTTCCTGGGTCTCCCAACTTCTTAGGGACTATCTCCTTGTGTATCACAGCACTATATTCCTCACTAAGAACAAGCGCTTCCTTGCTTTCCTTATTCTTCTTCACGAGAGTATCTTTGAAGAATTTGGCGCATTTAGGCATCATTGCAAGGCAGTCCACGAGAGGTAGCTTGATCTCTACGTCCTTAAGGTGCTTCTCAAACAGGACTCTATGCTTCTCTATGAGTTGCTTCTTGAAACGGCCAGGAAAAGGTAGCTTAGGTACATACGGTGGAGGTACATAATCATCCTTCTCCTTAGTAGATTGCTCCGCTTCCTTCTTAACAATCGCTTTCTCACCTCTCCTTGGTCCTTGAATCCAAACATTGTCAAAGTTTATCTCATCATCGGCTGAAAGCTTACCCTCCCCCTCTTGAATCACAACGTCCTCTTTGATCTTGGGAGTAACCGTAGGTGCTAGCTCTTTCCCACTCCTTAGCGTAATAGCATTGGCGTATTCCTTGGGATTCTGCTCACACTAGCCCGGTAAGCTATTTTGGCCACTTGTACTCGCCTTTCCTTTCTCTAGCTGCTTGATCTTGTTATTCAAGCTGGTGATCTGAGTACAGAAATCCGTGAGAGACGAGTCTAAATGAGTGTTCATCTTGGAAAACTTCTGATTTGTAGATGCTTGCCCTTGAATCAATTGTTGGAACATAGCTTGGACAGGATCAACTTGTTGTTGCATCGGTTGTTGTTGTTGAGGTACAAAGCCCAGAGGGTACATTGGCGTATAACCCTTGTTTCCTTGCTGTTGTCCTTGGAAGTTGTTTTGCCCTTGCCCTTGGAAGCCACCACTCGGCTGAAAACCTTTATTGTATGGTACGAAAGGCTTTGCTTGCTGAGCAGGGTACACTTGATCCTTATGGTTCGCGACATTGGTGCTACGGTATGAAAGATTGTTGTTCTTGTTGTAGCCTTGTGAATACCCTTGAGGTTTGTAGTTGTTTTGACCCACCACCCAATTGGCTTCTTCTTGACTCAACTCAAGCTCCTCTAAGGTTTAATCCGCTTCTCCAACAAAGTGAACATGCTTCTGATTAGCCAACACCAACTTGTCAATCTTCTCATGCATTGACTTAAGCTCTTTCTTGTGAGACTCTAGCTCAGAACCTCTCGGTGAACGGTCGTAATCTTCAGCATAGTTGCCGTCACTTAATGCCAAGTTCTCAATGCCTTATTCTACCTCTTGACCAAGGAAGTTTCCCTTACTAGCCGTGTCAAGCAACAAGCGGATCTTTGGTGAAGCTATACGGTAGATACTGCTTAGAAGAGTCTCTTTGCTGAAGCCGTGGTGAGGACACTGGATAGTATAGTCCTTGAACCGTTCCATGGCTTCATTGAAAGTCTCATTGTTCCTTTGCGTGAAGCCGCTGATCTCGCTTCTTATCCTTGCTGTTCTGGTGCTAGAGAACAACTTTGAGAGGAAAGTCTTCTTACACTCAGCCCAAGATGTAATGGTACCTTGTGGGAGTGTCTTCTCCCAATGTCTAGCCTTGTCTCCGAGTGAAAATGGAAAGAGACGCAGCTTGAAAGCATCTTCGGATATGCCGTTTATCTTGATCATCCCACATACTTGTTCGAAGTTATCAAGGTGTTCCAAGGGATCTTCCATTACTAGCCCGTGAAACTTATTGTTTTGCACCATTGAGATGAATCCCGACTTAATCTCAAAGTTATTGTTCTTTACAGGAGGAGGAGTGATCCCAAACCTACTGTGATGAGTATTGGAAGCATCTCCGGCTCCTATGATCCTTGGGTGTCTAGCCGCGTGTTGGGGGTTTCCATTACCCCTTCCCACTGCCCCGTGAGCTGGAGAAGGTCCTTCTGGATGCTCGTGCTCAGCCATCGCTTTAAAATCCACTGAACCTTGCTGAACAATCTCCTCAAAAGCTCTAGCTTGTTCTAGTACTCTTCTTTGCCGTGAATGACCAAGTTGATGAATGTTGTCCAAGGGTTGAAGTAGATTATTGTCTCCCCTTGAACGAAGATTCATGTACCTGAAAGACACACGTTTGAGAGTTGAGAAATTAGTAACTGAAACAAAGTAAAGGCTTAGTCTTTACTAAACCCCAAATCTCAATGCTTTCTAAACACTCCTAAGATGGCAACGGCGCCATTTGATAACAAGATTTTGATCAGGTTAATGAGAGTGATGCAATGCAACAGGAGGTTATCAAAACTCAAGCAGCACACAGTCGTAGTATAGCAGGCAAGAGGAATCAATCCAACCTAGGAGCTAGAAAGTGCAATGAGAATGCAAGGATCGAGTAAAGCTAGGCAAATGATGAACGGTTTTGTGAAAATCCTAAAAACTAAATACAACGACTAAATGCAAGGCAAAACTATTTTAAAATTACTAGGAACGAGTGAACTACCACAACGAACAAACAGAATGATTAAAATGCAAAGCTATGAATTTATAAAAATCGACTAGGGATCGACCACAGGATCGACCATTAGATTGAGCAACAACGATCGATCTCGTCTAAAAGTTCAAATGCAACGAAACTAATGACCAGGATGCAACAGGTGACAAGCGAATGACTATCAAAGATGTAAGAATACTAAGAAAGAGGGTCTAGGGTTGAGTTTCACGTTCAGGGTTTTCAAAGGTTCAAGCTTGGTAACTCTAGATCTACTCACTTTGTGAGGTTCTCTAAGCCTTGAAAACAAAATAAGATCTATCCATGGCGTGTGGTATGGATAACTCCTTCATTCTCTCCTCCAGACCCATGGCGTTTGGCGGAAAAAAAGATTGAAGGGCAAGGAAATCAGATTTCAAACACGCGGCTTAACTAGTCCCCTAAACTACCATGGCGTTTGGGAAAGGGTAACTAGTCTCTAGGATGCGGTTTTCAGAGATCTCTGGATCCTGTCAAGGTAAGAGCTCTCTCTGATCATAAAGATCTTGGTGTGAGACTCTTTAAGCCTTAAGAACTCGACATCCTAGAAGAGAAAGCCATTAAGAACAAGAAAACACCAAACTTGAAAACCTTTTCGACCCCTTTGAATCCTCTCAACCCCAAAACCCGATGAAACTACTCACTACACATTAAGTAAACCAAGCAAAGCATGAAAGATGAAACGATAAACATGAAAAACGATGGATTAAACTTAAAACGATTCAAAGATTCAAGAACAAAGCTTCAAAGTCTAACAATGGCGAAATCGCCTTCGAACAGAGAGAAAAAGATAAAAAGATAAAAAATGAAAACGTGTCTCTCAAAAGCATGTTCGCCGCCTTGCCAAAAAAGGCCAAATAGCTCGATGGTCCCCCCCCCCCCCCCCCCCCTTGCTAGTGGCCAAAAGCGGTTAAAGTACACTGAGATAAACTTCGAGATCGAGCATCTCTCTCGATCATCTTCGGACATCGTGCGTTCAGCTCGATCTTTGTCTCGATCTTTCTCGGTGGATCGAGTGCTTCGTTTGATCTTGGAGTCGATCTTTGGAGGATCGAGTGATGGACTCGATCCGGCTCTCGCTCTGCATGGCGTCATTCACGTCCGTACTCCTTAATCGATTGCTTCACTCGATCTCCGTCTTGATCAGTTCCCTTGGATCGGCTGGACTACTCGATCTTCTGGTCGATCTCATCTATATCGATCGGCCATGCTCGAACCTCCTCTCCATCTCTGGTCCTTAGGAAGCATTCCTGAATTCTCCAAGTCCCACGAACTTCCTCACGAGCCTCAACACGTCCACGAACCCTCCAAGACTCCAAAGTAGCCGAAAACAACCTGTATGCGATGCAAAATGCAAGAAGTATGCATATGCTGGTGCAAGAACACTCTAGGACCTAAAGTGATGCAAACTTACCTAAAATGCAATGTATATGCGAGAGAAACTAACTTATGTGTATGCAAAATGCATGGAATATGCAGCTATATCAAGAGGCATAAGTATTTCATAAATATTTAGTGAGTACGGTCATCCCGTAACACCTGGTCAGTACTAATCCCGCATTCATATTTGCAGATTCAACATCCCACACAATTAATTCGCAATAGACTGATATTACTATATATTTTGTGTATTTTGCATGCATTTAAGATAGTTTCTCATGCATTTGGTACAAGATTTGTGTGAGGTTCTTGTTCCAGTCACCCTTGTACTAGTCAATTGTAGTATGGGTTTTATGTCATTCCAATTGGGAACAGTTGAAAACAGAAGAGTTGAGAGTAAAATCTCTAAGTCAAGCAAGCAGAGAAAAAGTTTTGTTGCCTAAGCAACAGTTCTAGCAACCTCAGTGAAACAAGCAGCAAAGAAAGTGAAAACAAAAGCAAACTAAGCAGTTTTAAATAAGAAAAACAGAGCAAAACAGAGCAAATCCGAGATTCTAATAAGAGAAAGGCAAGTTCCTAGATGTGGTTCTTGACTTTGGGGAATTTCAGACATTAACTAAGGCTGTTTCAATCTACATTGATCAAGCAAGTAAGGAAGCAATGGTGATTCCTAGACATAGAGTTCACAATTAAGCTAGTTAGATCCAATCTCTTGGCAAATAACCCTTTGCTAAACATTCTAACAAGAACTAACTCTCATTAGTGCTAAAACATCAAGCAAGCAAGAGTAAACAACTCTATTCAAGTCAAAATTCTCCTGAAACATTCAATCTCTTGAGCCAAGGCCAGCAAATCCTCTATTAAACATGATCAACATTTCATCAAACACTTGGTGGGCATAACAGAAAGCTAACAACTTAAACAAGTTTGATCAAGACTAATCTAGCATGTTTCAAAATGATCTCATATCTCAACTATGCAAATGCTCAAATCAATCAACTCTTTAACATTCAATTAAGTTCAGAACATAAATCATTCTTATGCAAATCAAGTGAAGACATTTGGTTGAAAATGGTAAGGTTATGAGATGAGAATGATCTCATTTAAGTACAAGGTTTCAAAAACATAAAGGATCACTCAAAGAAATGACTTCATCTTAGGCAAAATGCTAAAGGTAAAAGCACACTTATGCATGCAATTCAAAGCTCTCTTCTACCCTTATTTCCCAAAGATGAGTCCTAAGCAATTCAAAGATTTCACTTCTTTTGGACCTTTCTAAGCATTGTTGTTGGCGCCAATCCTCCTTTTTGAGCTTTTATTCCCTTTACTTAACCACAATACTAAACTGTTTCCCCTTTTCTACCATTTCAGATCTTTTCCTTTTCTGTCAAAACATAAAAACATGAAGTTCAAACCACTTACACTACCCTTTTAAACCCCAAAACTCCTATCCTAGAATCAAGCTCAAGATGCAAGCTGATATCTACAAGAGAGCTAATCATTGCCAGCCTTATTCCTAACAACTTTTGCCAAGACAAAATCGAAAATTGCAATGCAAAGGCCTCACAGCTCTCACAATAGTGTTTAGGCTCAAAAGGAGGTTTTGGTTAAGGGTGAGGATGTAACTATCCCATAAGTATGAGGATCAGCTATTTGGATCAACAAGAGTGGTAGAAAGGAGAAAGATGATCCAAATATGTATATGGTAGCCATGCAATCACTTTTCGATGCATAAGACATGATAATTAAAAGTCCAAAATAAAGTTCAAGTTGATAGAGTTTATTTTCAGAGAACAAATGCTTTCAGAATGAGATGAGAAGACCAAATCTAGCAATCTAAGCATGGTTTAGTCTTAACTTCTAGCAATCATATGATGCATCAAACAACTAAGCACTTAAAAACTGAAATCATCTCTAAACACTAAGCACTTTACAAGGAAAATTCATCATAATGCCCTATGCAAATGCAATGCAACCTACATGTCAACACTAGACTCAATCCTAGAAGAATGAAATGCAACTACATGCTTTCTTTTTGGTTTGCAAAAATGCAAAATTTTTAAAATTTTGTGATTTTTTTGTGTTTTTATATGCCTGACATGTATGCATGATATGCATGAGACTCAAAGTGAAAAGAAAAAGAAAAACTAAGAAAACAGAACACAAAGTCAAACCCCAAATCTCTCCCCCACACTTAAATTACACAGTCC
The DNA here is from genome assembly GCA_911865555.2 of Thlaspi arvense. Lineage (NCBI taxonomy): Eukaryota > Viridiplantae > Streptophyta > Magnoliopsida > Brassicales > Brassicaceae > Thlaspi > Thlaspi arvense. Next base: position 15,509,210 of record OU466861.1, read on the forward strand.
CTTGTGTAATGAAAGCAATGGTAGAGAGAAGCAACAAAATATATTACAAAAATAAAATGATGCAATGGTATAAAACAATGGTAAGGAGGTGGTACTTTGTTTAATGGTAGGAGTTGTGGGATGATCCTGAGGTTTGTGGAGACTTGCTAGCTCTCCTCTTCCTTCTCTCATTGACTTGAGTGGAATGCTCAGCTTCTTGAGGTGGTTGAACCCAGCTTGACCATAGTTGCTCAGCTTGTGAAGAAGACCCTTGTGTGCCCCATTGCCATGTCTCCTGAACTTCAGAGGGGTTGGGGTTTGGCGCCTCCCAAGCTGGTGGAACATGAACTCTTGCCTCATAAGATGAGGCCCTTGGTTGTGCCCATGTACCCCATTGATCACTTGGTTGTGCATGGAATGAGTGTCTTCCATGGGGGTTCCATACAGCTTCCTCTTGCCAAACACGGTGGAAACAGAGCTTCTAGGAGTTGGCAATGTAGAATTCTTGTCGAGTGTAGATGAATGTTTTGCGCCTCTAGGAGGAACAGCTGCTCCAGCACTAGCTGCTCGCCCACGATCAGAGTCTCCTGCCTCGGATGATGAGATGCCCGAGAACTTTGTTCTTCCCAAGGTTGATTTTGAGCCGTGGACTAAGACCGAGAAGTTCTTTGCTTCTGTTGTGGAGATGCAAAGGAAAATCAACAAATGGCAAAGCAAAGTAATCAAGAAGCGTGCCAAGAAGGTCAAGGCACTTCAAGGGAGCTCACCTAAGAAGGGTACAAGCAAAGAAGTCAAGAAGCCCGAGAAGAGAAGGAGATCCACGGGAGGCACTGAGATGTAGTATAACAAGCAAGTGAGGTATCATTCCACACCTAGGAGCAGGAAGTGCACTAAGAATGCAAGGGAATGAGTAAATGTAAGCAGAATAGTAAAATGATTGGTAAATTCAAAGAAAACTAAGTGCAGCGATCTAATGCAATGCAAAACAATTTTAAAATCCCTGGAAGAGGGTTAACTACCACGAGGAACAAGCAAAAGATTAAAAATAAAAGGCTACTAAAAACTAAAAATCGACCAGTGAATCGACCACAGGATCGAGCACTGGATCGACAAGAATGGATCGATCTAACAAACAACTTCAAGCAAATGACTTCTAACGAACAGGATGCAAACTAAACGACAAGCAAATGATTATTAGAGGTTTAAAGCATTAAAAAGAAGGGTCCAGGGTCGAGGATCATATTCGAGGGTCTCAAAGGTTTATGCTTCGGTTTGAAAACATTTAGATCTACTCACTTTGTGAGGTTCTCTAGGCCTTGAAAACAAAACAAGAACCATCCATGGCGTGTTGCATGGTTCACTTCCTCAATCTCTTCTCCAAACCCATGACGTTTGGTGGAAAAAGAGATCGAAGAGCAAGAAACACAGATTTCAAATATTGACATAACTAATCCCCTAAACAACCATGGCATGTGGGAAAGGAAGGATTAGCCTCTAGGATCTGGTTTTCCAGGACAACTGAATCCTGTCAAGGTAAGACAGCCTTTAGAACATAGAAACCTCTTCCGAGGCTCTCTAGGTTTTAAGATCCCAAGATCCTAGAAGATAAGACATGTAGAACAAAGAAAACACAAAGCTTTAAACCCTTTCAACCCTTTTGAATCTCCTCAACCCCAAAACCCAAAACGACTACTCACTACACATGTTTAAGATCGAAGCAAAAGCAATAAACAAAAAGCTAAGCATGATTAACGATGCGATTAAAGAAAACTTGCTTAATATTAAAAGATTCAAGGTTCAAAAACTGAAAAATCTCAAGGTGTTCTACAATGGCGAATAGCCTAACTTAGAGAGACAACAGAAAAGACAGAATCATGATAATGAAAGCGAATGGCTGCTTTTGCAAAAAATGTCTAAACCGTTAGTTGGTCCCCCCTTCGCTAGCCGCGAAAGACAGCTGGACGGATAAGGTTTGTCTGAGATCGGGCTTGAAGCTCGATCTGGCTCTTGATCTTTGTCTTGGATCGGATGGCTTTGGTCGATCTCTGAGTCGATCTTGTGTAGATCGGGTTGGAAGCTCGATCTGGTTCTCGATCTGCATGGCATCATTTACGTTCGTACTCCAGATCGATCTCCTCTCTCGATCTTGTTCTCGATCCTTCCTCTTGTATCGACTTGGTGCACTCGATCTTCTGGTCGATCTCATATAGATCGACCTGCCTTGCTCGATCCGCTACTCGATCTCGGGTCCTTATCTGAATGGTTGAGTTCTCCAAGTGTCCATAAGCTTCCGCACGAGCCTTAGCACGTCCACGAATCCTCCAAAGCTCCAAAGTGTCCAAAAACAACCTGAATATGATGCATAATGCAAGAAACATGCGAATGCTAATGCAAAAGTGCTCTCGGACCTAAAATAGTGCAAACTAGCCTAATGTGCAAGGTGAATGCATGCAAAATACACAAAAATATATAGTAATATCAACTCCCCCAAACTTGCCTTTTGCTTGCCTTCAAGCAAACAAAATTCAAGAAGGAAGAGAGGTTTTAAAGACGGGGGTTCAAGCTTCTTACAAAGGTGCTTTTCAAATGAATCACTTCAATTGTCCTAGTTCTTATCTCTAAGATGCAATGCACACACTCATACTCTAAAGAACTTAGCCATACTCATCACATAATGAATTTTAAATCATGACTCTCATATTCCAAACAATCAAAGAATCCTATCCTTTAACATTCATTAAGATCAGAACCGTGAATCACACTCATTCATTTTAAAGTCGAACACATTTGGTTAAGGACAAAGGCTATAAGACTAGAATGATCTCATTTAAATGGTTTCTATAATGCAAGGGTTTCTCTCAAGAAAGGTATGAACTTATGCATAATTCTAAAGATAAAGGCAATTGATGCATACATGACTAGTCTCTCATCTACCCATATACACTAACAATGATTCTAAAACCCCTCTCATTTCTATTCATTTCAGCTCTCTCACCCTCCTAGATACTACCCTTATCAACAAAGCAATTAGCTTAGCAAAATCCCAAATAAAAAACATCATTTCAAACTCTTTGGCTAGTGGAAAGGCTGAAAACACATTTAGCTCTTTTCTATTTTTATTGAAAGCTCTCTACTCATTTTTTTTCTTTTCTTTTTATTTGGCACTTAGGCTCTTTTCTTTTTTGTTTTTTTTCTTATTCTTTTTTTTCTTTTTCTTTGAGAGCTATCTTCTGAATTAACTAGAGCTTTTTATTTTAAAATCATTGAGCCATCCACATAAAACCTCTTTATTCACTTCAAACACCAAATTCTTTTTGAAACCGAAAACAAATAGGCAAACAAACAATCCCCATAAACACCAAACCTAATCCTAAGCCTAAAACAAGCTTCAAAATGCAAAGCCAGCAATCAAATGAGAGCCTAATCATGTTGCCTAAACGTAACATGTTATGCCAAGTTCAAACCGAAAAGAGGCCTCACAATGATATCACACAAGAACATTTGGCTTGAAAGAAGGGTAAGGGTAATTGTGGGAGTTCTACTTAGGCTCACAAAAGAGTGGTGGAAGGAGGAAGAGAGCCTAAATATGTATATGATCCATGTGTTCATTTTCAAATGCATAAGTATGAAAATTAAAGATCAGATTAAGGTTCTCACTTATTAGGACAAGATTCAGTTAATGAATGTTCAAGTTATGCCATGAAAATCAAAACACATGATCCAAGTATGGTTAGAGCTTACTTTCAAAGAGTGTACAATGCATCAAAGAATTACTAACTAGGGTCTTGAAACAATTCATGATCTTAAAACACCTTTTAAAAAAAAACTTTAACCCCTTATGCAAATGTAAACAATCTAAATGCTCAAAAATTCTAGACTCAATCCTAAAATTTTTTAACAAAGTGAATGCAACTATATGAATTTTTTTTTTTTAATTTTTTAAAAAATTTTACCAATTTTTTTTTGTTCTTTTCTATGCCTTAGATGCAATGAAGACTCAAAGGATGCAAACAGAAAATAAGAAGAAAAAAAACATGTCAAATAACACCCACACTCCCCCAAACTTGAATGACACCGTCTCGGTGGCAAACAAATTCAAAGGAGTTCAAAACATAAAGCAAAAACAAAGAAAGCATGCATGGTATATACAAGGGACGGTTGCAGGTTGATCTGTTGCTTGCGGCTCACGGATCTTAATGCCTCACGTGGATCTTCTTCTCTTCTCGGGCTGCTCGACTTCTTCGCTTGTAGCCTTCTTAGGTGAGCTCCCTTGAAGCGCCTTGACCTTCTTGGCAAGCTTCTTGATTACTTTGCTTTGCATCTCCACAACAGAAGCAAGGAACTTCTCGGTCTTAGTCTGCGGCTCAAAACCAACCTTGGGAAGAACAAATTTCTCGGGCATCTCATCATCCAAGGCAGGAGACTCTGATCGTGGGCGAGCAGCTAGTGCTGGAGCAGCTGTTCCTCCTAGAGGCGCAAAACATTCCTCTACACTCGGCAAGAACTCTACATTGCCAACTCCTTGAAGCTCTGTTTCCACCTTGTTTGGCAAGATGCACACTCGCTTCTCGTTCTCAGAATCATTGTACAATTAGGCGTAGAAACCCTCGACTGGCGTGCGTCCCAAGCTATCCGTGTTCCTCAGGTAGATCTCATCCATGAAGGCTCTCTCCGGAACAGGAGTGAAGTCTTGAAGCGGTACGTCGGCTTGCACAAACAAGGGCGTCTCTCGATCCATCTTCTATCCATCCCCTGTTGGTGCGTCATATCCAGCAAGCTTATCGATCCCCTTTGGTGCGTAATATCCAGAGAATCGATCTGCTGGTAAATCAGGAGTCTTCCGCAGCTTCTGTGTCGCCATTCAATCCACATACTTTGATCTTTGAGACCTCACGGTTTCTTTGATGCAAAGCTTATCCCCTAATCAAAATCTAGAGTTCCGAGTCCTTGGGAGGATCATATTATCTTGGAACTAACAACATAACGTTTTTGCATATAAGAACCATTACCATAGTAGTTGATTACAAGTGTTACTAAGTTGAAAGTCATAGGTAGATCGGTCTAGCAATGAAGGTTTAGGTTCTTAGAGAATCTGGAAAATTTGCTGTTAGCTCCACCTTATTGAACTTTAAACTTTTTATCTTGGGGTTTGATTCTCAATGATCTTGATTCTCTCTTTCAACACTGACAAGTATGTTTAGAAGCAGTCTCTCTTTGATCTTCCCTGATGCAGTTTTTAAGAGTTTGAGTCAATAGAATGGTGCATTCATGACCCTTTCTCCTTACAAGGAACAACAATAATGAACACACTCTAGAACCTGTCTCCTCGGAAGGAACACAAGTATCTAGAAGCACCATATCTTAGACTGTAAAAAATGAGAAAAAGTTGAAAAATAAAAAAAAATCGGAAAGGGAAAGATCAAGGGAAGAGAAAATATGAGAGCTGTGTTGAGATTGCTTTGTTCAGTGGTTAGGAAGGTAAAAGAATATGTAAGTGATTGAAATGATAAAACCTTGATGAGATATCACACTTAGATAAAAATATGGAGTTAGCAGCAGAGATTTCGGATTTCTTGAAGGAATTTTGATTGGATTTGAGAGATTTTCTAAGCTTGTGATGATTAGACTGAAATTTGATCTTGTTTTAACTCTGTGGTATGTGGATTCGAAAGTGTTAACTAATGTGGTGTTCCTGATGTTTTGCTGATTGTTTCTTGTTTTCAAACCTGGACCATGTTCTCTATCTGATGTTCGCTTGAGGGCATGCAAAAGCTAAGTCTGGGGGAGTACTTTTTAACCATGGTTTTTGTTATATCATGGTTTTTAACCATGATATAAGTCCTTTTTATTGAGTCTTTTTGGTCTTTTTAGAGTCCTAGTAGAGTCTTTGCAGGTTATAGCATGTCTAGAGCATAATTGGAGATATTGAACCCTTTTGGAGCATTGTAAGATGAAGCCACAAAGTGTGTAACTCAGAAGGAATATGTGGACTTGGGGGACGCTTGTCACCCGTAGAGGAAGGAGTCATGGCCTTGTTTTTAAAAGATGGAGACTTTGCAAGAACGCCCCAAATCGTGTTTTAGCTTGTATATATTACGTTTTCAGCCATTGTTGGCTTTTATCTTAGATTTTGAGAGTTAAGAGAGCTTTAGAGAAGATTTTATTTAGAGCTTTTGGGGAGACTGATCCTGTACTCTTTTTGGAGAAGATTTCGAACCCCTTTGTCTTTTATTTCATTTTTTCAATGCAATTTTATTCAGCGGAGACATGATTATGTCTGATTAATTTGCTTGTTAAGTTAGGGCTTTTCAATGGTTGATGAAGAGTTTGTAGAATTGCTATCTGTTAGGAATATCTTTTGGTTCTTCATCTCTGCTTGCTTTAAAACCGATTGCTTAGAGACATCATCTAGAAATCTGAAAATCATAGGTTGTTTAATAGATGTGAGAGCATTATTGATAACCTGATCTAGCATTAGATGAGCATAACGATTTAGTGCAAAGGGATTTGGCTTAGGAGTTTTGTGAACAATTGAACCTGATCATTACTGCATGTTTCGATTGTTAGAGTATGCAAAGAGATTTGAAACTCTATGATTTAGACATAGTTAACTTTTCCAATAAGAATTGATTAGTTATATATTTGCGATTCATGTTCAAGACAGTTCTTATTTATTCCTGATTTCATGCATTCTACATTCTCGGATTCAATCTGTGAATTATCCTGACTTGGCGCTTTTAGTTTTCTGAATCTTAGTTCAAACAAATCTCTCATGCTTACTTTTATTTTGTTATTTCACATTACATACACTATTATTGCTTAACTTAATCTGAACCTATAATCGATAGTATAGTTTACATACTCCTTTGGGATTGGATATCCCTTATACTACAATTGCATTGTTGTGCACTTGCAGTAGTTTTATTAGGGCACAACCTGAGCCCTATCACCAGTTAGGCTAAAATGCTCTGGCTAGGCAAGCTAAACGCCTCGGCCTGTTATGTTAAAATGCTTTGGCTAGGCAAGCAAAACTCCTCGGCAAGTTAAGCTAAAACGGCTCGGCTAGGCAAGCAAAACGCCTAGGCCGGTCATGCAAAAATGCTTCAGCAAAGCAAGCAAAACCTGCAAAGAAGTCTCGCCCAAGTCAAGCAAACTCATCATCTGGGCGAAGCAGGAGAACAACGTACCTCGCCAACACGTAAAAAGGCCTCGCCATAAAAGAAATATCTCGACAAAGAGAAGCACTTCGCCTCAGCCAAAGGAATCATATAGCGTGGTGAAGCGACGCACCTCGCCTCGGTCAAGGAGCAAGCACCTCGCCCAAACAGAGGTTAAAGGTCTTGCCCAAACAAAGGACTACCTTGCCTAGGCGAAGAGAAACATCTTGCCCATGCAAAGCAGAGAACCTCGCCCAGGCAAAGCAAAACAACTCGCCTTGACGAAGCACTTCGCCCAGTCGAGTCGAAGCGAAGAAAGTGACCTCACCAAAGCAAAGCAAAGCAAAGTCACCTCGCCCAGGCGAAGCAACGCCCTTTTACCTCGCCCACGCAAGGCAAAGGAAAGCACCTCACCTAGACGAGGCGAAGCCAAGTAAAGCACTTCGCTCGGACAAGGCGAAGGGAAGCCAATCACCTCACCCTGGCAAAGTGAAGCGTTCCACTCACCCCAGGCGAAACGAATCAAGGGATTTCACTTCTCCCAGACAAGCAAAACACCTTGCCCTAACGAAACGATACAACCCGTCTGGACGAAGGGAATTTCTCTGACCATTGATCTCGCCTCTCTTGAAACCTCGTCATCCACATCCTTGAGTCTAACGAGCTGGGGGGCTAACTGTTGGGGTCGATTTTCACCCTAGCAAGATCAATGGGGAAATGGCTACGTATAGAAGTTATTCTTGGCGATGCCCAAACTATGCACGGGTGATCCGAACAGATCACCTCGCCCAAACCTTGCACGGGCGAGGTGAACCGCGCATATTCCGGGTGAAGCCGGTTGCCTCGCCCAAACCTTGCACAGGCGAGGCTAACTGTACATAATCCAGGCGAAGCTGGTTGCCTCGCCCAAACCTTGTATAACCCGGGCGAAGCCGGTTGGCTCGCCAAAACCGTGCACCGGCGAGGCAAACCGTGCATAATCCGGGCGAAGCCTGTTTTTTTACCCAAACCGCGCAAGGGCGAGGTGAATCGTACATATAACCTGGGCGAAGCCGGTTGCCTCGCCCAAACCGTGCACGGGCGAGGTGAACCGTGCAAAACTCGGGCGAACGGGTCGCCTCGCCCAAACCATGTATGATACGAGGTGAACCGTGCAAAACTCGGCGGATCGGTTGCCTTGCCCAAACCTTGCACGAGCGAGGAAAACCGTGCATAATTTGTACATACCGACTACCATTCACTTCGTCCAAACCGTGCACAGGCGAACTAAAGCTTATTTAAGCATCACTAATAAAATCACTATCTTTGGATCTCTGTTCTCTCGTGTTTTAACTTAGAATCTTTACGTCCTCTTTTATTTTTAACAGATAAATTCTATTGTGTGAAATCTAGCCCACACAGTCCTCTCTAACCTTGCTCATCTTGGACTCCTTTCTGTCCCTGAACATCAGCAACTTCCTGAACACCTTGTGCTCCTGGTGGTCCCTGAAATCGCTGATCATCAATACCATGCTCCATGTTGAGCTGATGAAACCTTTGCAGTCTCTTTTTTCCCTTTATGCTCTTAATACTCTCTCCACTTGCAGAATGTTGTGTTGATAATCCAGCAGGTTTGGATTGCCTCTAGACCTCAAGTATATACACCTATAAGAGGAAGAGCAAACTTGCAAATTAGTAACAAACAGAAAATAGCAGCTTAATCTCAAGCAGTCCACAAATCCTAATACTTAAACTAAACCCATATGGCACCAGCGCCAATTTGGTAACAGGAATTTTGCTAACCAAATTCCAACACCCTCATGTCATTGTAGTATGAAAGGTGTCAATCCATCTGAGTTCGTAAGACACTCAGAATGCAGCCGTTTACTTTAGTCAAGCCAAATTCAAGAAAGCAGTTGTGATCAAACTAAACAAGACTAAACAGCACATATTTAAAGCAGGAAATTTAAATATATTAAAGCAAGGACCTTAGATGGAGGTTATAGACTAAAAGGGGATTAGAACTAAACTAGTGATGCTTCAAAACCATTCAAACAATGCTATCTTCTTAGCATATGATTAAGATTTATAACTAGCTCAATACCTTGATACTAATCACTTTGCTAAGAACATACTCAAGATAAATTCCTTTACTGAAACATATAACCAGCAAGCATTTTAAACAGAACTCCAATCCTATAAAGGCAAAATGAACCTTAGACATCTAATTCCGTAGGCTAAGAGAACAAATCATTTAAAACTCATTGCAGCATTTCATAAACACTTATCAGGTATTAGAGAAACCCAAGATACTAAACAAGTCTGGCCAAGACTAATCGAGAGTTAAGCATATCTAATAGAGAGAAGAGAATCATATTAAGAATAAGACATCACTAATCTAATCATAAAACCCCTCTAATCTATTCCATCTCAAACCCTAAATAAGACTACTCACTAGCCATAATCAAAACCATAGATTCCAAAGAAAAGTAATGGTTAAGCATGATTAGAAAGCATAATAAGCAAGAATAGATTAAAGGCAAATGCACAATTTCACTAAATCAAACTAGTTCTTACAAAGCAAAGCTGAATGAGGAAAGGTTTTCAATGCAAGAATAGAAGAAAAATAATAAGATCTAAGTTTCCTAACCATTTTAGGATATTAGTATTTATAGGGGAGCTTAGAAACCCCTAATAAACCAAGAATAAACCAAAAATAAGCTGACTCGGATGGACCATATCGGCCTCTCACATCGTTACACACATCGATATTGGGTCTTCTTGTGGGTTTTATCGATATGGCCTGGTCGATACAGTGGTCGATATGGAATGCTTCGAGAGTGTATCGGCTTGACTCTCTTTGGTGTGAAGGTCGATACAATCGCCCTTTTGTTATGGCTTACAGAGCAGATTCATGTCGATATTGTCCTGTCTCTGGTGTATCGATATGGGTGATCGATACATTGCTCAGTACGGGTCCATCAAGTTGTATCGAGGTCCTACTTAGTCGATATGTTGCTTCTGTACATTATGCTCTTGCTGTATCGATATGAAGTCATCGATATCCACCTCGGTATGCTCCATATCGATCAGATCACATCGATATCATCATCGATATTGGTCCATCCGACCTAGTCCTTCTCCTTGCAGTATTTCCAGCTCACATCCATTGCACCATTTGGTCTCCACACTCCTTCTAGCACCTGAATAAAACTCCAAATGTATGCAAAATGTAATGCAACTCCTGAAACTACACTAACTCCTAAATGATTGCAAATGGGACAAGAAGAAGCTAAATATGCATGCTAAGAGACTAAAATTAGTGTTGAATGCATGCTTAGATTGTATAAATAATGGAGATATCAAACCAATTCTTGAGAATGTGGGAGCTAATACGAAGAGGAGCAAGGAGCTGAAAACTTTAACCAAGCTGCTTAATCTGGAAAGTTCTTGTTTACTTGTGAGCTTAATATGTTGGAAAAAGTAAAAGCATTGTGTGATTCTGGTTCCACAGTAAATGTAATGTCTCTCCACTTGAGTCAGACCTTGGGAATCAAATAGCTGAAGCCTTGCAAGGCATCTATCACCTTTGTGGATAACACTTCAAGGCACCCTCTAGGCATGGTGAAGGACTTTCCCTTGAAGATTGGTAATTGTATAATACCAAAACATTTTGTGGTTATGGAAAAGACATACTCTAGAGAGGTACCATTGCTTTTTGGAACACCTTGGCTACATTAGGTGCTCAAGTAGACTTCAAGAGAAGCTCAATCGTATTGAAAAATGTTGGTGAGTTCAAGGTCTACAAAATAGTTGCTCTTTCCATTGCTTTTATGGAACAATTGTGGATAAAGGAAATGATCAACAACAACCTCCGGACCGTGTTGAGCAGGCAATGAGTTTCGCACTGAGCATGATGATGAGAGATTCTGATAAGCCTGAGAAGGAGTGATAAACAGAATGTTTGGAAGGTTGAATATCAAAGCCAAATGCATATGTTTATGATGTAGTATAGTGCAAGAGGTGTCAATCCAGCCTAGGTTGTAGAAAGACACTAAGAATACAAGAGCAATGCAAAGCTAAGCAGAAACAGGTAAATAGATGGTAAAATCGACAAAAACTAAATGCAACACGAAATGAGCAAGAAAACTATTTTAAATTCCCTTGAAGAGGGTTAACGACTACAAGAAGAAAACAGAGAATCTAAAATGCAAAACTACTAATTACTAAAAATCGAGAGCTAAAGGCAGATAAACAGGAAATTTTTAACAAGTTAGATGAATGACTTCTAATGATTAAAGAAGCAAGCTTTAAAACTAAAAGATGATTACTTGAGGTTTAGAATGAATAAAAGAGGATGTAAGAGTGGGGATCATGTTTAAGAAGTTCAAGACTTAAGCTTTGGGTTTGAAAACATAAATCTACTCTTTTGAAAAGCTATCTCTAAGCCTTGAGAAACTTAAGTTAGGATCATCCATGGCGTGTGGTATGACCCCTTTCCTCAACCCTTCCTCCAAACCCATGGCGTGTGGTGGAAAAATGGGTCAAAGAGCAGTAAGCAAAGATCTCAAAAAGTGGCTTAACTAACCCCCTCTTCATCCATGGCGTTTGGGAGAGGATAGATTAGTCTCTAGGATTTGGCTTTCAAGGATCTCTGAATCCGGTCAAGGTAAGAGAAGCTCTGGAATCATAGAGATCTTTTCCAAGACTCCCTAAGCTTTAAGACCCCAAATCCTAGAAGAGAATGAGTTAAGAACAAGAAAAACTTCCAAAAGCTTAAACCTTTAATCCTTAATCACCCCAGCCTTAAACCCAATAGAAACTACTCGCTACACATAGCTAAAACCAATTCAAATGCAAGGAATGAAACACTAAAGATGATTAAGAAAGATAGATTAACGAAAAATGCTTAAGATTAAAACATGATTCAAAGGTTCAAAAACAAGAATTGCTTAAAGAACAGAACAATGGCTAATCGCCTAAGGTAAAGCTCGAAAAAGATAAGACTAAAATCTTCATCCTGAAAGTGATGGCCTCCTTTGCCCAAAATATCTAATCCAACAAACTGGTCCCCTCACTACGCTCCAAAAATGAGCTGGCCGGATAAGGTCCCAGAGATCGACTCGGGTGATCGATCTCTAGCTCGATCTTCTTCATGGATCGTCTGCTTTTGCTCGATCTTTGAGTCGATCCTTGGATGATCGGGACGTGGTCTCGATCTGGCTCTCGTTCTGCATGGCATAATCCACGTCCGTACTGACGATCGATCTCCCCACTCGATCTCATCCTCGATCCCTTCCTTGAAACGATCCGGGCTTAGTCGACCTTCTAGTCGATCTTATCTAGATCGACGTGCCTTACTCGATCTGCTGCCCGATTTCGGGTCTTTTGCATGCATGGGTGAGTTCTCCAAATGTCCACAAGCTTCCTCTCGTTCCTATGCATGTCCACGCAACCTCCACAACTCCAAAGTGTCAGAAACAACCTGATAATGATGCCAAAATGCAGAAAATATGCAAATGCTTATGCAATGTGCACTTAGGACCTAGAATGAGACAAATGGTGCAAACTAGCCTAAAATGAGAGATGAATGCATGAAAAGTAACCTTAAAAACATGCTAAATGTGCAGAGTATGCAAGTATATCCATTCCCCAAACTTGCCTTTTGCTTGCCCTGAGGCAAACAAAATTCAAGAAAGGAAAAGAGGTTCTAAAAGTGGGAGCTCAAATTTCCAAAAGTGTTTAAACAAATGAATCAACTCAATGGTCCTAGTTCTCAATTCTAAGATGCATCACACAAACTCATACTCCAAAAAACTTAGCCATATTCAACACATGTTAATCTCAAATTATGACTCTCATATTCCAAACAATCCAAGAATACTATCCTTTAACATTCATTAAGCTCAAACCGTGAATCATACTTATGCATTTTAAAATCGAATACATTTGGCTTAGGGACAAGGTTATGAGACAAAAAATGATCTCATTCATAAGGGTAAATCAAGCAATGTGTTCTCTCAAAGAAGGTTGAACTTATGCATAATGCTAGAGGTAAAGACAATTGATGCATACATGACTAGACTCTCATCTACCCATATACACTATTAATGATCCTAAACCCCTCTCATTTTTTTTTCCTTTTCTTTTTAAGCTCATTCACCCTCCTAGAGATTACCCATAAAAACAAGGCAAGACGCCTAACAAAACCCCAAATAAACACATTATTCTCAACCTTTTTATAGCTAGTGGGATGGTCTTATACATAAACTTAGCTCTTTTATTTTATTTTTGATAGCCCTCTTCTCAAAAAACTTCTTTCTTTTCTTTAAACATTTGGCCTTTGGCTCTTTTCTTATTTTTTTCTTTTTGAAGGCTATCTCTTTTTCTTTTAAACTTGGGGCTTTTAAACAATACAACCAAGGACCACCCACTTAATTCTATTAAACCCTTTTTATTCAAATTGCAAACACCAAACTCTTTTTAAACTGAAAACAAGTAAGCAAACCATCAACACTCATGAACCCCCATCCTAAACTTAAGCCTAAAACTAGCTTCAATATGCAAAGCTAGCAATCATATAAAAGCCTAATCATGTCGCTTAAACCTAATACTTTATGCCAAGTTTTAACCGAAAATAAGGCCTTACAATGATGTCACACAAGAATTTTTGCTTGAAAGGAAGGTAAGGGTCAAGGTAGGAAGTTCTATTCAGGCTTACAAGAGAGTGGTGAAAGGGAAAAGAAAGCCTAAATATGTATATGTGATCCATGTATCTTTTTTCAAATACATAAGTATGATAATTAAAAAAGTTCAAATTAAGGTTCTCACTTGATAGGAAAAGATTCAATTCATGAATGTTCAACTTAAGCCACGAAAATCAAAACAAATGATCCAAATATGGTTAGAGCTTACTTTCAAAATTTGAACAATGCATCAAAGAACTACAAACTAGGACCTTGAACTAATTCATGAGTTTAAAACACTTTACAAAGAAAAATTTGTATCATTGCTCCCTATGCAAATGCAAAGAAAAACGATTTCAAAAATTCTAGACTCATCCTATAATATTTAACAATCCAACTGCAAACTACATCAATTTTTTTGAAAGTTTTTAAAAATTTTATCATTTTTTTGTATTTTCTATGCCTTAGATGATGCAATGCAAGACTCAAGTATGATAACTCAAAGTAAGATCAAAGAAAACATGTCAAAGCACACACATACTCCCTCAAACTTGAATAACACCGTCTCGATGGCAAACAAATTCAAGAGGAGTCAAGAAACACAAAGCAAAAACTTAAAAATGCATGGTATTTACAAGGATTTGGATGTTGGTACCTCGGAGCTAGGTACGGCTGGAGCTTGAGGTTGCTCCAGACTTCCTGCTCTTCTTAGAAGTATCATGGCTGGTCTCCTTGCCTTTTCCCTTGCTCGTAGCTTCTAGTAGAGAGAGGCGTGCAGCTTGGTCGCACTTTTGAGGCTCACAGATCTCTAATCCTCCGATTGATTTTCTGCTCTTCTTCGGCTGCTGAACTTCCTCACTTGTGGACTTCTTAGGTGGGCTCCTTTGCAAGTCCTTGACCTTCTTAGCAAGCTTTTTAATCATCTTGCTCTGCCACTTATTGACCTTGCGCTGGATCTCCACGACGGATGCAAGAAACTTCTCTCCCTTTGTCCTCGGCTCATAATCAAGTTTGGGAAGGTCGATGCTCGTGGGCATCTCAGCATTGGAAGGAGGTGACTCTGATCGTGGGCGAGCAACTTGTGGTGGCTCGGCTGTGACTCCTAGAGGTGCAACATGATATGCTCAAATTAACCCTTAGAGCTACTCTCTCAAATTAAGAGATCACGGAAGTACTTAGGGATCGAATCCACAAGGACTTAGATTGTTGCACACTAGATTCTAGGTTCAAATCAAGCTAAGGAAAACTAAATAAATGTAATGCAAGAAATAAAAATAAAGCAGCAAATCGATTGTGAGGAGGTTTTAAAGTAAAGAGAGAAACGGGCCTTGGGAAATTCGCAGGTGAATCCGAATTGCAAATCAAGACAGAATGTTAGGAGTTTATTAAGCACTGTTCTTGAACTTGAAACACTAATATAAAATCAATCAACTTCCGCTGCAGAGATTTTCTATGTCTAAATCCTAGATTCCCAAATTCCTTTGCAAATCCTATTAATTCAGACAAGTATTAAAATCAGGTTCAATTGTTCACAAAATCTTAAACCAAATTCCTTTACAGATAGGAATTTTGCTAATCTAAGATTAGTATTGGTGATTAATAATGTTTCCACATCTATTAAACAACCTAAGATCAAATTCTAGGTCATGAAGCTAGAATAAGCATTAAACACAAATCCAGATGAAGAACTCGGGCAAGATTTGTGCACTTTTGGTGTCGATCGACACCAAGATTCTAGTGTCGATCAACACGGGATTTGCACGCGCACTGCACAATTTCTGCTCGAGTGTACAATTTTTGCACGACATGATTTCTTCAGCAACATCTTCTGTTTTGCTCCAGAATGCTCCAATATCTCCAAATAAGCTCCAAACATATCCAAACGTGTAAAGACTCAAAAAGATTCGAAAATAACAAAAAGACTCTATAAACAGGACTTATATCATGGTCAAAAACCCATAAAAACCATGATATATCAACTCCCCCAGACTTAGCTTTTGCTTGTCCCCAAGCAAACAGAAAACTAAATACAGAGTCGAGGTTTGAAAACACGGGAACTCACCTTCTCATAGATCATTGGTTTGACTGTTCATCTTGTAATCCACACACTGTATTTCTTAAACCAAATCGAACCACCATGTACTTCGCCTTAGACATTCACAGCATCCCAGATTCAACACATAAATTCACAGCATTGTCCAATAACTATCATTGCTAAACTTCATCAGCAGCCTAAATGTTCAAGAACCTTCTAGATTCAGTCCCATACTATACCTATATAAATTTGCACTGCAATCTATCAACCTTTGGTACTCTTTCTCTCCCCCAAACTTATTATATTATTCAGGTGTAGGTAAATAATGGTATCACAGGATAATCCTAGCCTTACTTCCACCTGTGGTCATCTCTTTAAAATGAAATACTGGGATCATTGGAAATTTTCCTACCCTTCACTCAAAGAGAATCATCTCAAATTTTCAAAATTTATCACATTATTTCTTCCTTTTTCTTTAACTATCAAGTGAGAGGAGTACCATCACTTTTCAAACATTGTAGGCAATTTTTCAGGTATGAATGAGGAATCAAGCTCTATGAATATCAGACTTACTAACTTAGCCTTTTTGAAGCTTAAGTTAAGTGGAATTTGCTGGAACTATGGATGTTTCTAGTTAACTGGTCAGCCTAAGGATTTTTCATTAGTCAGAAACTGGTATTAATCATGCAGCAATGGTCACTCAGATGAAACAATCATCACAAACAATCAAGAGAAAGATCTTAGTTCCCAACCAGTTTTGACTCAATAAAACAAATTTTGGACTAACTCAAAACTGACTCTCAAAAACAAACACAACGTCAGTAACTACCTCCCCCAGACTTAAACAACACTGTCCCCAGTGTTATCAAGCCTGAAGTAGGTGAAAAGAAGAATCAGAACTCAGTGAACAGAGGTTTTCGAGAAACATACCTTGTAGGTCGGATGAATGAGTGATATAATGTGAAAGAGCACAAAAATCCAACCAGTTTAGGCTTTTGAATCACTCAAAAAGGTCAAGAAACGCAAAAGTTATGGATGGTTGAACTTTTAGAATTGCAGTCCCGTCAAGGTGTCGATCGACACTAGGTGGGTGTCGATCGACACTGTTCACTGTCGACCAAGGTGTCGACCTTGGTCGATATCCGTCCGTCTCGAGGCAAAATTTTTTTTTTTTTTTTTTTTTTTTTTTTTTGAAACACAAAAACCAGTTAGTAAAAACCAAAATTAAGACTAAGTATGTACACTTACCAGTGGGTTGCCTCCCACTAAGCGCTTGTTTTCAGTCATTAGCTTGACTTGGATGTTGAAATTTAGTGAGGCTGATCATGAAAACTTGTTGCAAAACAAGCTCCACATTCAGATACTTTCAGCTTCAAATTTCTGCTCAGAAATATTTTCACAGCACCTTGTCCTTTCTCCTTCATCTCAGATGCAAGAACTGCTCTAAACCTTGAGAAAGGCTTTGAAGTTCTTTTGCACTTCACCTTATACTCAATGGTGTTGCCATCACAGCTCTGAGGTATCAAAGTCACTTGAGGATCTTCTTTGATCTTTTTGCTATGTACTTTCTCAGTCACTTTCACCCTTTTACTAGCTTCCCTTGTTGTCATATTAGGATTTCCACCTTTGACTTCATCAGCTTCCCTCTTATCACAAGGTTTTTCCTTAGAAGCAACTGCGAGCTTATCTCTAGTGGTCACAGTAATGCATGAAACATGTTTCGTGGTTCCACTAAGAGGGATGGCCTTGTAGAAGACTTTTTTAGCAATGTTAGAGAAGGAGATTCTCTTATTAGGCAAGTCTACAACTGCACCCACTGTAGCCATAAATGGTCTTCCAAGAATCAAAGGCATTTCAGAATCCTTATCCATCTCCACAACCTGAAAATCAGTAGGTACTAGACAATCTCCCACTTGAATAAGTAAGTCTAGAATTGTACCATATGGAGTTGTGGTGGAAGAGTTGGCAAAAGCAAGAGTCATCTGAGAAGGATTCATATCAGCAATTCCTAACTTCTCTGCAATATTCTTTGACATGAGATTCACACTAGAACCAGAATCACAGAGAGAATGTTCAAACTCAGCTCCTCCAATGGAGCATGGAACAACAAACATCCCAGGATCTTGTAGTCCTTACTTTGTTAAAGAGTTCTTGAATCTCTTCAAGACTTTCTTTGCAATACTTAAAAAAATTACCCAAAGGATATCTCTCCCAAGCTTCTGCAAATGAGATGTGGTTGGAAATCTTTTTCACCCTCTTGTTAAAATCAGCTAGCTTTTCATCACTAATAGGCTTTCTTAGATGCTTTGGTGGAAGAGGATATAGAACCTTAGGAGTGTAGACACGTTCTATGATAGATTCAGGTTGAGTTTTGGTTTGCAGAACCTTGCCCAATTTTTGCACGCTTCGAATAAGGTGTGGTGTCGATCGACACCAGGACCTTGTGTCGACCTTCTGCATTGATCCGTGTCGATCCTGATCGATAACTCTTCGTCAGAATTCGAAGTGCACAAAATTTGCACGGGTGTCGATCGACACCCCTCCTTAGTGTCGATCGACACGAGATCTGCACACCCAAAATCGCACAAATTTTGCACCAATGTTTCTGCAGTAAGACAACTTTTCAGCACTGGATTCACCTCTTTTGCATTTCTCACTGTGATGGCATTGACATAATGCTTTGGGTTAGTATCAGTCTTTCTAGGAAGAAAACCTTCTTGTCTCTTGATAGACTCAGCAGTTTGGGCAATTTGAGAATCCAATTTCCTGACATGGGTGTTTAAAGACTCAACCTTCCCATTCAAATCAGTATACAAGGCATCAATCTTCCCATTAAAATCCACAGTGATCTTCTGCTGACCCTCTAGCAGCTGTTCAAGCATAGCTTCCATCTTACTTGAGCCAGATGGTGCAGGAGGTAGCTGATAAGAAGAGGAACCATAGTTCCTAGTGAAATTATTGCTCTGAAAAGGCTTCTGGTAATTGCCAAACCTTTGACCTTGAAAACCAGCTCCATTGATGAAGTTAACAGCTTCTTCCTTAGCTGGTTCGAATTGCCCCACTTCAGCAGCAATTTGGACTGATTTTTTACCCACCAGAAGGCTATGCACAGAATCCAACTTAGCCTTCACTTCTGCAGAAAACTGATTACTATCCACACTTCCAGCAAGCTTCTTTCTCTCAAAGTCTGCATTCTTGGTACTATTGCTAGATGCCAAGTTCTTAATCAATGTGATTGCATCTGCTGGAATCCTGGTGTTGAAGTTCCCATTGCTAGCAGCATCTAGAGCCATCTGGTACCTCCAATCAACGCCCCTGAAGAAAATGCCAAGTAGCTGCACCTGATTGAAACCATGGTGTTGACAGTCTCTCTGATATGACCTGAATCTCAACCAAGCAATCTTGAAAGCTTCAGCTGGTCCTTGAGAGAAGGAGGCAATTTTCATTCTGAACTCTTCAGACCTTGCATCATCAAAGAAATTGTTGAGGAATGTGTTCTTGGTGTCCTCCCAAGTGATCAAAGAGCCAGGCTCTAGTTGTTTCAGCCAATAAGCTGCATCTCCTCCCAGAGAATAAGGAAACAGCTTGCAGAACAGGAAGTCATTGCTAACTTCATTAGCCTTGATACTTGAAGCCAAATCCTCAAACCTCTCTATGTGATCCATAGGATGCTCATGTGGAAGACCATGGAAAGGGTGTTGTCCTACTAGCTGGTAATAAGCAGGCTTCACTTCAAAGTCATTGCTCTGAAAGGCAGGAGGGCGGATTGCAGCTCTATTTGCATAAAACTGATCAGGCCTATTGAAATCTTCAAGAGTCCTCTGTTGAAAACGCCCAGCAGCATTCCCAGCAGCTTGTTGTTGCACATTCTGTGCAACTGGTGGCACAGCTTGTTCCTCAATCACAGCGCCATCATCAGCAAGTCGCTGTCCTTCTTCATTTCACATGTTACCCTCTGCATCATACAGCAGACCATCTTCACCTTGAATCAGCACCAATGGAGCAACCATCTTAACAGGCTTGTTTGCTTTCCTGTTTGTTAGCTCTAAACGTGCTAGTGTCTGGTTGTCCAAGTCGATCAGCTCCTTTTCCTTGTTGCTTCGAGTAATGTGATTAGGCATGCACCTGAAACAGACAAGAAAATATCAGTAACTAAAATAAAAACTTAGACAAGATTCTACAACTAAAATCTATAGGCAACAATTAAGTCCCCGGCAACGGTGCCAAAATTTGATATGCTCAAATTAATCCTTAGAGCTACTCTCTCAAATTAAGTGATCACGGTAGTACATAGGGATCGAATCCACAAGGACTTAGATTGTTGCACACTAGATTATAGGTTCAAATCAAGCTAAGGAAAACTAAATAAATGTAATGCAAGTAATAAAAATAAAGCAGCAAATCGATTGTGAGGAGGGTTTAAAGCAAAGAGAGAAATGCTAGGCCTTGAAAAATTCGCAGGTGAATCCGAATTGCAAATCTAAACAGAATGTTAGGAGTTTATTAAGCACTGTTCTTGAACTTGAAACACTAATATAAAATCAATCAACTTCCGCTGCAGAGATTTTCTATGTCTAAATCCTAGAATCCCAAATTCCTTTGCAAATCCTATTAATTCAAACAAGCATTAAAATCAGGTTCAATTGTTCACAAAATCCTAAACCAAATTCCTTTGCAGATAGGAATTTTGCTCATCTAAGATTAGTTCTGGTGATTAACAATGTTTCCACATCTATTAAACAACCTAAGAACAAATTCTAGGTCATGAAGCTAGAATAAGCATTAAACACAAATCCAGATGAAGAACTCTAATGATTTTATCCTAACAATTCAATTCAACCTAGCAATTTATCATCACCTTTGAAAAACCCTAAACCTAACAAGCAAACTACTCAGACATGATCAATGAAACAGAAATCATAATTTGAATAGAAAGCATAAGAGAAATCAATAGAAGAAATAAGGGATTTCAAAATCCTCTCTAAAGGAGAATGATTTATCTCTCCAAAAACTCTCTAAAAATCTCTCTCTTAATCTCTCAATAAAATAAAGCTTAAGTCTAAACAATGACCATAAAAATCTTTTTATAGACCTAGAACACGATTTGAGGCGAAACTGCAAATATATAAAACTTCTGGGCGAACTTGTAAGTCTTCAGAAATCATTAAAAACTCGGACAAGATTTGTGCACTTTTGGTGTCGATCGACACCAAGACCCTAGTGTCGATCGACACGGGATTTGCACGCGCACTGCACAATTTCTGCTCGAGTGTACAATTTTTGCACGACTTGATTTCTTCAGCAACATCTTCTGTTTTGCTCCAGAATGCTCCAATATCTCCAAATAAGCTCCAAACATATCCAAACCTGTAAAGACTCAAAAAGATTCGAAAATAACAAAAAGACTCTATAAACAGGACTTATTTCATGGTAAAAAAAACCCATAAAAACCATGATATATCACAACACAATCCTCATCGCTTGGCAGAAACTCTATATTGCCAACACCTAGCAGTTCTGTTTCGTCTTGGTTTGGCAAGATACACTCCTTCTTCTCATTATCACCATTGATGAACAAGTAAGTGTAGAAACCTCGAGCTGGTGTGCGTCCCAAGGAGTCAGTGTTGCGCAAGTATGTCTCATCCATGTAGGCTCTCTCCGCGCAAGGCACAAAGTCTGGAAGAGGTACCCCAGCTTGAACAAACATCGGTGTGAGAAAGCCTCCTATGAGTGCTGAGCCCGCTTTCCACCTCATTGCCCACGCCTTGTACTTGACCAAAGAGGAAGCCAAAATGCATCCATAGTTTACATCTTCTCCAAGCTCATCTTCCATCGGTTCTTCATTCTCTTTAGGATCGCATAGAATCTTCTTAACTCCTTGGAAGAGAAAGCACAACTCGTTCTTGGTAACCATTGGAGCCACGGATCTCCCACTGAAAGTGTTGGCTAAGAGCTTGAGGGCGTATCTTAGCACAGGGTTGTGGACCTTCTTGATCTTGGCTGTGTTGGCTATGTAGTTATCATTGCTGATCAAGTCCCATAGGTCGTTGGCTTGTGGGAAAGGAGGTAACTCCACTAGCTTGGCATTGGCTTTGAGACCGTAGGCTTGGCAAAGCTCGGGGATGGAGAGGTGGTAGGCTTGCCTCCGTATCTTGAACGTGAGGTGACCTTGCGATGGAGTGGGGAGGCTTGCATTCTCATAAGAGAACTCCAAGGTGGCGAAGAAGTCTAGGGCTGCCTCGGGATAGGTAGGGCAGTCCATCCTTGACAAGCACGCAAGCCCCATGTTCTTGAGAAGCCCATCAAAATCTCTCAACAGCCCCATCTTTGTCAATAGATCCCTGCTAGCAAACTTCGTAGGGTCAAACCGGAGCCTCTCCAACCTTTTCTTAGCTTGCTTCTCCTCCTTAGTCCATCTAACCCTCTCCTGAAGCACTTCTTGAGTTTCTCCTCCTTGTGTTTTCTCATCTCTGTTTCTTTTGGGTGCCATTGGTGAAGCCTTGCTTTTTGGCAATGGAGTGAGGCATAAGATTAATGCTTGCTCCTAAATCACACAAGCAACTTTCAAACTTCAATGGTCCAAGAGCACAAGGGATGGTAAATGATCCTGGATCTCCTAGCTTCTTTGGAACTATCTCCTTGTTAATAATAGCACTGCACTCTTCACTCAATACCAAAACCTCTTCACTCTCTTTGCTCTTCTTAGTTAGAGTATCCTTGAAGAACTTTGCACATTTAGGCATCATGGCTAAACAATCAACTAAAGGCAGCTTGATCTCAACATCTTTCAAATGCTTCTCAAAGACTGCTCTATGCTTCTCAAGTAGCTGCTTCTTGAACCGTCCAGGAAAGGGAAGCTTCGGTTTGTAGGGTGGAGGTTCAAATGCATCTTTCTCTTTGCTCACCTCCTCTACTTTCTTTTCTAAAACGGCTTCTTTGCCTTTCCTTGGTCTTCTTTAACGGCTTCTTCGCCTTTCCTTGGTCTTCTTTAATGGCTTCTTTACATTTTCAAAGGTGATATCTTCATCATTTGAACGCCTACCCTCCCCCTCTTGAACCACAATGTCCTCATTGTCTTTAGGTGCAGCCCTCGGCGGTAGCTCTTTCCCACTTCGCAAGGCAATAGCGTTTGCATACTCTTTGGGGTTTTGCTCACACTTTCCGGGTAAGCTGCCTTGACCTCTTGAACTGGCTTTGCCTTTCTCTAACTGTTTGATCTTGTTCTTCAGGTTGGTGATTTGAGTAGACACCTCAGTAAGAGAAGAGTCCAGCCTATGGTTCATATCAACAAACTTCTGATTTGTAGAAGCTTGACCTTGAAGCAACTGTTGAAACATTGCATGAACCGGATCTTGAGGTGGAATGAATGGTGGAGCTTGAACTTGTTGCTGCTGAGGCATGAAACCAGGAGGATAACCCTTGTTTCCTTGCTGTTGTTGCTGGCTTTGAAAGTTCCCTTGTATCAGACCTTGGTACCCACTGTTTTGTGTAAACCCTATGTTGTAAGGAACAAATGGTTTGCCTTGTTGTGGAGGGTACACTTGGTCCTTTGGATTCTCCACGTTGGTACTCCTGTAAGAGAGGTTGTTGTTGCCTTGGTATCCTTGAGAATAACCCTGTGGCTTGTTGTAGTTCTGTCCTCCAACCCAATTAGCTTCTTCTTGGGTCAGCTCTAACTCCTCTATAACATTTTCAGCTTCAACCACAAACTGTACATGCTTCTGATTTGCAAGTACTAGCTTGTCTATCTTCTCATGGAGAGATTTCAGCTACTTCTTGTGTGACTCAAACTCAGACCCTCTTGGTGCTCTATCATAGTCTTCTGCATAGTTCCCATCACTCAAAGCAAGATTCTCAATGAGCTCCATTCCCTTTTCTACATTTTGGCCAAGAAAGTTGCCTTTACTTGCCTTGTCTAAGAGCATGCTAATCTTGGGAAGAGCTCCTCTGTAGATGGTGCACAAGAGTGTCTCTTTGCTGAATCCATGGTGAGGGCAAGCTATAGTGTAGTCCTCGAACCGCTCCATTGCTTCACTAAAGCTCTCATTCTGCCTTTGTGTGAAACCGCTGATCTCACTCCTTAGCCTTGCTGTTCTTGTACTGGAGAAGAACTTAGAGAGAAAGGCTTTCTTGCAATCAGCCCGTGAGGTAATAGTGCCTTGTGGTAAGGTCTTCTCCCAATGCCTAGCTTTATCCCCAAGAGAAAAAGGGAAAAGCCGTAGCTTGAAGCTGTCCTCCGAGATTCCATTGATCTTTATCATCCCACAAACTTGCTCAAAGTTGTTAAGATGCTCCAAAGGATCCTCCATTGCAAGCCCATGGAACTTGTTATTCTGAAAAATGGAGACAAAGCCAGGCTTGATCTCAAAGTTGTTGTTTTGGACTGGTGGAGGAGTGATCCCAAAGCTGTTGTGATGTGTATTTGGAGCATCTCCAGCACCAATGATCCGTGGTGGTCTTGGTGCGTGGTTGGGGTTTCCATTGCCCCTACGAACAGCATCGTGGTGATGTTGACCCTCAGCTTGTTCCTGATCAGCCATACCCAAACAATCAACTAAACCAGGTAGCTCCTCAAAGTCTTGTGCTTGTTATCTTTCTCTTCTTAGTCTTGCACTTCCTAGTTGATGAATGTTGTCTAGAGGTTGTAGTAGATTGTTGTCACCTCTAGACCTCAGATTCATGTACCTGAGAGGACAAGTAGTAAGCTAAAGAGATTAATAACCAAATTGAAAATAAAGGCTTAGTCTTTCCTAAGCTCCAAATCCTAATGCTTCCTACCAAACCCAAGTTGGCAAAAAGGCCTTTTGATAAACAGAATATTTGGAAGGTTGAATATCAAAGCCAAATGCACATGTTTATGATGTAGTATAGCGCAAGAGGTTTCAATCCCGCATAGGTTGTAGAAAGACACTAAGAATACAAGAGCAATGCAAAGCTAAGCAGAAACGGGTAAATACAAGGTAAAATCGACAAAAACTAAATGCAACACGAAATGAGCAAGAAAACTATTTTAAAATCTCTGGAAGAGGGTTAACGACTACTAGAAGGAAACAGAGAATCTAAAATGCAAAACTACTAATTACTAAAATCAAGAGCTAAAGGCAGATAAACAGGAAATTTCTAACAACTTAGATGAATGACTTCTAATGATTAAAGAAGCAAGCTTTAAAACTAAAAGTTTATTACTTGAGGTTTAGAATGACTAAAAGAGGATGTAAGACTGGGGATCATGTTTAAGAAGTTCAAGACTTAAGCTTTCGGTTTGAAAACATAAATCTACTCTTTTGAAGAGCTATCTCTAATCCTTGAGAAACTTAAGCTAGGATCATCCATGGCGTGTGGTATGACCCCTTTCATCAACCTTTCTTCCAAACCCATGGCGTATGGTGGAAATATGGGTCAAAGAGCAGTAAGCAAAGATCTCAAAAAGTGGCTTAACTAACCCCCTCTTCATCCATGGTGTTTGGGAGAGGATAGATTAGTCTCTAGGATTTGGCTTTCAAAGATCTCTGAATCCGGTCAAGGTAAGAGAAGCCCTGGAATCATAGATATCTTTTCCAAGACTCCCTAAGCATTAAGACCCCAAATCCTAAAAGAGAATGAGTTAAGAATAAGAAAAACTTCCAAAAGCTTAAACCTTTAATCCTTAATCACCCCAGCCTTAAACCCAATAGAAACTACTCGCTACACATAGCTATAATCGATTCAAATGCAAGGAATGAAAAGCTAAACATGATTAAGAAAGATAGATTAACGAAATGCTTAAGATTAAAACAGGATTCAACGGTTCAAAAACAAGAAATGCTTAAAGAACAGAACAATGACTAATCGCCTAAGGTAAAGCTCAGAAAAGATAAGACTAAAATGTTCATCCTGAAAGTGATGGCCTCCTTTGCCCAAAATAGCTAAACCAACAAACTGGTTCCCTCACTACGCTCCAAAAATGAGCTGGTCGGATATGGTCACAGAGATCAACTCGGGTGATCGATCTCTAGCTCGATCTTCTTCATGGATCGTCTGCTTTTGTTCGATCTTTGAGTCAATCCTGGGATGATCGGGATGTGGTCTCGATCTGGCTTTCGTTCTGCATGGCGTAATCCACGTCCGTACTCACGATCGATCTCCCCACTCGATCTCATCCTCGATCCCTTCCTTGAAACGACCCGGGCTTAGTCGATCTTCTGGTCGATCTCATCTTGATCGACCTGCCATGCTCGATCCGCTGCTCGATTTCGGGTCCTTTGCATGCATGGCTGAGTTCTCCAAATGTCCACAAGCTTCCTCTCGATCCTATGGTTGGAAGGTTGAATATCAAAGCCAAATGCACATGTTTATGATGTTGTATAGTGCAAGAGGATGCAACAAGATAGAGTTTGCTGAAGTACACAACAAGATAGATGCCACTACTTGTGACCTGAATGGCAAGTTAGATGCTCTGAACCAAAGAGTCAAGTAATTAGAAAGCAAAGAAGCTTCATCTTCAAAGCCTCATAATCAATTACCAACCAAGAGTGAAGCTAATCCCAAAGAATTCTGCCATTTTCTTGCTGAAGATGATGAAGAGTTTGATGATGAAGATGCTTCATAGGAAGACCTTGGCATAATGCTTCAAGAGATGTTGTTACATGTTGACATGTTAAAGGCTGAGTGTGGAGGGAATGTCATGAATGTCACCATTGATGATCAAGAAGCTGTTGATATTGTATAACAGTTCCTCCAAGGGTTAGATGAAACCTTTAACAGAGAAGAAGAGCTTGCTTTGGAGCAAGAGGGAGCCGCAAGAGAAGCTGCTGAAAAGGTAGAGGTTGTGGAAGCCTTTTTTGTTCCAGAAGAAGAAGCCAAACCAGAGCTCAGCGAAGCTGATAAGAAGCTTGTAGAGACCTACCACGCTTTGATGGTCTTGGCTAGAGAAAGTCCTGAAGACTTCAAAGAGTTGTATGAGCGCCAATTAGGTAGTTCTTCAAGGGACATGAGAAGGGTAAAGCTCATGAAGTTCAAGCTTATAAACCATTAATCCCTTACCCCACGATTTACTTTGCAAAGGCTCAGATGGCAGTCTATTCAAAGTTCAGGAAGGACATACAAGATGCTGGAATAAAGCTTCCTCATGGCATCACTCTGCTTGAAGTGAAGGATCAAATCAGATTCCTCAAAGAAGTTTTTGACAAGCTGGAAGTAGTGGAGACAACTCTAGAGAATGTGGGGGCAAATCTATGGAGAAACAAGGAGCTGAAAACATTGGCCAAGCTTCCCAATCCAGGAAAGTTTCTAATCACTTGTGAGCTTGAGATGCTAGACAATGTTGGAGCTTTATGTGATTCAGGATCAACTATGAATGTTATGTCTCTCCACTTAAGCCAAACCTTAGGAATGAAGGAGCTGAAGCTTTGCAAAGCCTTTATAACTTTTGTGGATAATACCTCAACAAGACCTTTGGGCATGGTGAATGATTTTCCTTTGTAGATTGGCAATTCCTTGGTGCCAACAGATTTTGTGGTTATAGAGAATACATATTCAAGAGAGGTACCTCTTCTTCTAGGAACACCATTCTTGGCAACAGCAGGAGCACAAGTAGACTTCAAGAGAGGTTATGTGATTCTTAAGAATGTTGATGAGTACAAAGTATACAAGATTGTCTCACCCTCCATAGATTTTTGTGGAACCATTGTGGAAGAAGAGAGTGAGCAACAGCAAATTCCAGAGCGTGTGGAGCAAGCTATGAGCTTCACAATAAACATGCTGATGAGAGATACTCTCCCTGATGAGCCATAACAGAAGCTTGACCCTGAGTTGAAGCTTGAAGATTGTTTGAAAGAGGATGAAGGCTTGAATACCAAAGAAGTTGAACCATTTGATCACACCAAGTGTCAAGAGAAGGAATAACAGGAAGACAGCTCGTGATAAGAAGAAACTTATGTCAGTGGGTACTTGGATTTATAAGAAGAAGGAGGAAGGAGTAACAGCTCCATCAGCTGATATTCAAAGGGCGAGGATGCAATGAGGCTATCAAACTCAAATGCAACACTTACGTTGTAGTACAGTATGCAAGTGAGAGTCAATCCATTTCTAGGAGCTAGGAAGATCAAAGAGAATGCAAGAGCAGTGTAAAGCTAAGCGAATAACAGGCGATTTTGTAAAAATCCTAAAAACTATATGCAGCAACCAAATGAAATGCAAAACTATTTTAAAAATACCAGGAATGATCAAACTACCACGGGGAACAAGCGGAATAATTAAAATGCAAGGCTATGATTTAACAAAAATCGACTAGTGGATCGACCACAGGATCGACCACTAGATCGAGCAGTTTGGATCGATCTCGTCTAAAAATGCAAGTACGAAGAAACTAATGACCAGGATGCAGCGACTATCAAGCGAATGACTAACGACGATGTAAGAATGCTAAGAAAGAAGAGTCTAGGGTTGAGATTCATGGTCCGGGGTTTCAAGGGTCCAAGATGGGGTTGAAAACTTTAAATCGACTCACTTTGTGAGATTCCCTAAGCCTTGAAAACGAAAACAAGATCCATCCGTGGCTTTCGGTATGGATCACTCCTTCATCCTCTCCTCCAAACCCATGGCTTCTGGTAGAAAGAGAGGTTGAAGGGCAATGAACTCAGATTTCAAACACACGGCCTAACTAGTCCCCTAAACTTCCATGGCTTTTGGGAAAGGGTAACTAGTCTTTAGGATGTGATTTTCAGAGATCTCTGGATCCTGTCAAGGTAAGAGACCTCTCTGATCATAAAGATCTTGGCGTGAGAGTCTTTAAGCCTTAGGGACTCAACATCCTAGAAGAGAAAGCCATTAAGAACAAGAAAACTACCAACTTGAAAACCCCTTAGACCCCGTGAATCCTCTCAACCCCGAGACCCAAATGAAACTACTCGCTACACATGAGGATAACCGAAATAAACATATGAAGCGATGAACATGAAAACGATTGCTTAAAACATAAAACGATCCGAAAATATTCAAGAACAAGGTTGAAAGTCTAACAATGGTGGATCATCTTCAAACCAGAGAGAAAAAGCATAAAAAGATAAGGATGAAAAGTGTATGTGGAAAAAGACATCGCCGCCTTCCCAAAATGGCGAAAACAGCTCGATGGTCCCCCCCTCGCTAACGGCCAAAAGCGGTTGAAAGGACAGAGATCGACTTCGGGATCGAGCGGCTCTCTCTACCACTTTCAGACATGATGTCTTCAACTCGATCTGGGTCTCGATCATCTTCGGCGGATCGAGTGTTGCATCCGATCTCGGTATCGATCTTCGGTTGGATCGAGTGGTGGACTCGATCCGGCTTTCGCTCTGCATGGCGTCATATACATCCATACCATCTGATCGATTGCTCCACTCGATGTTCGTCTCGATCATTTCCCTTGGATCGCCTAGGTGTCTCGATCTTCTGGTCGATCTCATCTAGATCGACCTGCCATGCTCGATCTGCTCCCCGATCTCTGGTCCTTAGCAAACATCCGACCTTCCACGAACCGCCACAACAGCTTCAGCAAGTCCACGAACCTCCACAACTTCAAAGTAGCCAGAAACAACCTGAATGTGATGCAAAATGCAAGGAACATGCGTATGCTGGTGCGAGAATGCTCTAGGACCTTAAGTCTAAAGTGTGATGTAAATGCATGAAAAGCTAACTGATATGTATGCAAAATGCATGCAATATGTAGTGACATAAACTCCCCCAAACTTACTTCTTGCTTGCCCTCAAGCAACAGAAAATAAGAAAGGAAGAGAGGTTTTAAAAAAAACGAACGGGGGTTTAAGCTTCTTGCAAAGGTGCCTTTCAAATGAATCAATCTCAGTGTCCTAGTTACTTGTTCTAAAATGCTATGCGCACACTCATACTCCAAAGAACTTAGCCATACTCATCTCACAAAGAAATTCTGATCATGACTCTCCTATTCCTAACAATCAAAGAAACTCATCCTTTAACATTCATTAACATCCGAACCATGAATTAAACTTATGCACTTTAAAGCAAAACACATTTGGTTAAGGGCGCAGGCTATGAGCATAGGATGATCTCATTTGAAAAGGGTTTTTATTTTAAACAAGGGTTTTCCTCAAAAATGGCAAGAACTTTATCCATAATGCTAAAAGTGAAGGCAATTGATGCATACATGATCAGATTCTCATCTACCCATGTAAACTAACAATGATCCTAAACCCCTCTCATTTATTAACTTTTGTCCTCACTCACCACTAAGAATCTACTCTTTTCTCAAAGCAAAAGCTTACCATTCCCTAATTCAAAACAGAAAACATTTTTTTTACTCTTTTAGGATAGTGAAAAGGTTGAAAACAATTTGCTCTTTACATATTTGTTATTGGTAGCTCTCTTGTTTATTTATATTTTTTTTTCTTTTTCTTTTATTTTGGCACTTAGGCTCTTTTCTTTTTTTTTTTAATTTTTAGAGAGCTACCTTCTGAAATTATTAGCGCATATAGATTTTTAAACACAAACCTTTCACTTAAAACCTTTTTCTTTCTTTCAAATACCAAACTCCTTGAAACCGAGAACATATAAACATGAAGACAACCCCAATGATCCCCCAAACATATTCTAAGCCTATATCTAGCTTCAAAATACAAAGCTAGCAATCACATGAGAACCCAATCATGTCGCCTAAACCTAACACTTTATGCTAAGTTCAAAACCGAAAAAGAAGGCCTCACAATGATGTCACACAAGAAAATGGCTTCAAAGAAGGGTAAGGGTCAAGGTGGGAGTTCTACTTAGGCTCACAAAGAGTGGTAAAAGGAAGAAGAGAGCCTAAATATTTTAAAATCCATGTGTTCATTTTCAAATGCATAAGGATGATAATTGAAATTTCAGATTAAGGTTTTCACTTATTAGGACAAGCTTCAAATCATGAGAGTTCAATTCAAGTCACGAAAATCATAGCAAGTGATCCAAGCATGGTAAGAACTTAATTTCAAAGTATGAGCAAAGCATTGAGAAGTACGAACTAGGGCATTGAAACAATTCATGAGTTTAAAACACCTTTTTAAGAGAACTCTAACCCCTTATGCGAATATGAACAACCTAGATGCTTTAAGATTCTAGACTCAATCCTAAAATGCTTAATGGGATGAATGCTACTACATGAATCTTTGAAAATTTTTTTAAAAAATTTTACCAATTTTTCATGTAATGAAGACTCAAAGATGCTAAAGGGAAAATAAGATCAGAAAACACAAGTCAAACCTCACATATACTCCCCTAAACTTGCTTGACACCGTCCCGGTGGCAAACAAATTCAAAGGAGCATCAAAACACAAAGCAAAAAGAAGCAAACATGAGCGGTATGTACAATGGACGAAGGTTGTTACCTCGGGTCTAGTCTCGGCTGGAACTCGAGGATGTTCCAGAGGAGCTAGATGCTATGGCTTTGCCTTTGAAGCCTGGCTCTTGAAGAGAGAGACGCGCCGGTTGAATGTTGCTGCCTTGAGTCTCATAGATGACAACTCCACCGGTTGAAAGCCTCCTCTTCTCGGGTTGTTGAACCTCTTCACTTGCATCTTTCTTAGGCGAGCCTCCTTGAAGCGATTTGACCTCCTTGGCAAGTTTCTTGAGCATTTTGCCTTGTCATTTGTTGATTTTCTTCTGCATCTCCACAACAGATGCTAGGAACTTCTCCGTTTTGGTTCTCAGCTCAAAGTCTATCTTGGGAAGGGTGTAAGCCTCGGGCATCTCATCTTCTGTGGCTGGGGACTCAGACCTTTGACGAGGAGCAATCGCTGGGGCAGGCGTTCCTCCTAAAGGAGCAAAGCACTCCTCTTTTGTTGGCAAGAACTGGATGTTTCCAACACCAAGCAGCTGAGTCTCGTCCTTGTTTGGTAGGATGCACACTCTCTTCTCGTTTTCGTCGTCTATGAAGAGATAAGCGTAGAACCCTTCTGCTGGCGTGCGTCCCAAGCTGTCGGTATTCCTCATGTAGTCCTCATCCATGAAAGCTCTAGCCGGGACGGGTGTGAAGTCGTGTATAGGTACGCCAGCTTGTAAGAATAGAGGAGTAAGGAAGCCGCCAATGAAAGAAGAGGTTGCCTTGCACCGCAAGGCATAAGCCTTGTACTTCACCAAGGAGGTAGCAAGCACGCATCCATAGTTCACCTCATCGCCGAGTTCATCCTCCATAGGTTCTTCATTCTCAGCCGGATCACACAACAAATGCTTCACGCCTTGGAACAAGAAGCAAAGCTCGATCTTCGTGACCGTGGGAGCAACTGACCTTCCGCTGAATGTGTTTGCGATCAGCTTCAAGGTGTACCTCAGCACCGGGCTTCTCACTCTCTTGATTTTGGCGGTGTTGGCCTTGTAGTCTTCGTTGCTGATCAGGTCCCAAAAATCGTTTGCTCGCGTGAAGGAGGGGAACTCGACCTTGGTGGCGGCTGCGTTGAGACCATATGCTTGACACAGCTCGGGGATTGAGAGGCTGAAGGCTTGACGTCCAAACTTGAAGGAGAGGCGGCCTTGTGAAGGAACGGGAGCGCTAGGGTTCTCGTAACGAAACTCCAACGTGGCAAGGAAGTCTATTGTCACTTCTGGAATGGTTGGGCAATTCATTCGTGACAGACATCTTATGCCAATGTTCTTGAGGAGTTGGTCAAAGTCTCTAAGGATCCCTAGCTTGAACAGCAGCTCCCGGTCCGCAAACTTAGTAGGCTCAAATCGAAGCCTTTCAAGCCGTTTCTTGTCCCTCTTCTCATGCTTACTCCATCTGACACTCTCTTGGGAGCCATTGTGCCTGAAACAAATTTCTCAAGCAATTTGATAAGCAAAACGGCGATCGGATGAGAGAAGAAGAGAGGCGAAGAAGAAAGCTTATAACTAATACCCTAGAATTTTGGGGAATTTATAAAAATTATAGCAAAATAAAGGAGAATCAAATCTAGAGATACAAGAAAATCCAAGATTTTTCCTATTATTTTGCTAAATTTAAAAATTCAAAACCGCCCTAGCATCTAAAACAATCAATTGCGAAATAAAAGGAGATTTTCCTAAAGATTTGTATCAAATAACCGAAAATACCTTTTGCAAAGATTGCTAAGAAGCTTGTTAGCCTTTAGAAAACAAATAACTCTCTCTTTCTCTTTGCTTAAAATTTCGAGAAAACAAGAATGAGAGAGAGTGAAGTTGTTGAAAACATTTAAAGGCCAACAACAAATAAAACTAAGGGTAAAAGGAGGTGGTCTCTGACACAAGTCTTGGTCAAGGCACATCTTTCATGGTCAAAGATGCTTGCCTTGACCAAGTTTTAAATTTAAAAACTGGAGGGAAAAGAATAAAAGAGGGAAAGAAAATGTTACCTCGGCATGAGATCGAGTCCGTTTGGTCGATCTAGGACTCGATCTCATGCCTGTAATGGCTTAGATCGAGAGGGTTACTCGATTTATGACTCGATTCATGGTGAATCGAGTCCTGGATCGATTGGCTCTCTCGATCTTTGAGAATTTTGGCTCCACGGCTAAGTCCTCGTGATCGAGCTACGTCCTCGATTTGGGGGTCGATTTGGCTTAGATCGAGTGATGGATCGAGTCGAGTGATCAATCTATCCTTTAAGGATTTCCCGAGAGAAATTAGATCGGTCGATCCATTTGGGATCGATCGATCCGTTTTCATCTAGATAGATCTTATCACTCGTTCTCGTCTAGATCGACTGGCTCCTCTCGATTCACTAACTCGATCTTAGCAAAGATCGAGTTAGGATTAGTCGATCTAGCACTCGATCTCTAGCCTTTTCTTAACCCCTATCACCTATTTTGGACTTCAAGATTGAGGTTTAGACTCCTCACACCTGCAAAATAAAAACATAAAACTGAAAGAGAAATAAAGCAGAAATATGTACAGGATAGACATGGGAATGCCTCCCAAGTGCGCTTTCTTTAACGTCTTTAGCTAGACTTTACTTGGTTTAGGCAGATGGTGGGTCTTGGAGAAGCACCGAGGTACTCTCCTTGTCATAGCTATCCGCCAAGTAAGGCTTAACCCTTTCTCCGTTCACGGTGAATGCACTGCCGCTCTTGCCCATCAATGTAACAGCTCCATAAGGCAGCACTTCTTGGATCACAAACGGCCCGCTCCACCTTGACTTCAGCTTTCCCGGGAAGAGTTTGAGTCTTGAATTGTAAAGCAACACCAAACCTCCTTCCTTAAGCTCCTTGGCAACCAACTTATTGTCATGAGCTTCCTTAGTCCGCTCCTTGTATATCCGAGAGCTCTCATAAGCGTTCAACCTTAGTTCGTCCAGTTCATGTAGCTGGATGAGGCGCCTCTCTTGAGCAGTCTTGAGGTCAAAGTTCAGCCTCTTCACAGCCCACAATGCACGGTGTTCAAGCTCAACTGGGAGGTGACAGCCTTTGCCATAGAGCAGAGTGAAAGGGGTCGTACCAATCGGTGTTTTAAAGGCGGTACGGTAGGCCCAAAGAGCGTCGTCCAACTTAAATGCCCAGTCTTTCCTTGTTGCTCCGACCGTCTTCTCAAGTATAGCCTTGATTTGCCGGTTGGAGACTTCCACTTGACCGCTCGTTTGAGGATGATACGGTGTAGCCACTTTATGCTTAACGCCGTACTTTCTCAAGAGGTTCTCAATGAACTTGTTTATGAAGTGGCTTCCTCCATCGCTTATAACCACCTTTGGTACCCCAAACCTCGGGAAAATGATGCTTTTAAACAGCTTGATCACCACCTTAGAATCGTTTGTAGGGGAAGCAACAGCCTCAACCCATTTGGAGACATAATCAACCGCTACTAAGATGTACTTGTTGCCGTATGAAGAAGGAAATGGCCCCATGAAGTCTATGCCCCACGCGTCAAACACGTAAACCTCGAAGATAGGAACCGGAGGCATCTCGTTCCTCTTAGTGATATTCCCTGCTCGTTGACATGCCTCACAGCTCTTCACAAACTCGTGTGCATCTTTGAAGATGGACGGCCACCAGAAACCAGCTTGCAACACTTTCGTGGCAGTCTTGAATGAAGCGAAGTGTCCTCCGTAGGAAGAGCCATCACAGTGATAGAGGATGTCTCTAGCTTCTTCCTTCGTAATACACCTCCGGTACAAACTGTCCACCCCTCTCTTGTATAAGTAGGGCTCGTCCCAAAAGTAGTCACTCGCCTCTCTCATGAACCGCGTCTTGTGATAGCTGTTGAGATGTGTTGGCTCCTCTCCGCATGCTAAGTAGTTCACAACATCACCGTACCAGGGAAGATCCTCCTCTTTGAAGATCAATACCTCCTCAAACTGCCCTTCTATCTTTCCACAAACGGCCGTAGTGATCGCCATGAGTTGCTCTTCTGGAAGAGAATCATCTAAGGGCAGAGACTCGTTGATCCTTAGCCATGAGAGATGGTCAGCAACCCCGTTTTCTATTCCCTTCTTGTCTTTAATTTCCATATCAAACTCCTGAAGCAAGGGGATCCACCTCAAAAGCCGAGGCTTAGTGTACTTCTTTGAATAGATGTAGCGCAAAGCTGCGTGATCTGTGTAGACAATATCCTTGGAACCCACAAGATATGACCGGAACTTCTCAAAGGCGAACACTACTGCAAGCAACTCCTTCTCTGTAGTAGTATACCTCGTTTGCGTGTCATCCAAGGTTCTTGAAGTATAGTAAATCATGTGCAGCTTCTTGTCTTTCCTCTGACCAAGAACGGCTCCTACGGCGTAGTCACTAGCATCGCACATGATCTCAAAGGGTAGTGTCCAGTCTGGTGCTTGAACTATAGGGGCTGATGTAAGGGCTTCCTTGATGGTCACGAAAGCTCGCAAACACTCCTCATCAAACACAAACTCAGCTTCTTTGCACAGCAACCGTGTAAGAGGGTGTGCAATCTTGGAGAAGTCCTTGATGAAGCGCCTATAGAACCCGGCGTGTCCCAAGAAACTTCTGACTCCCTTAATGTTAACCGGCGCCTCAAGACCCATCATGACTTCCACTTTAGCCTGATCAACCTCAATGCCCTTCTCTGATATCTTATGACCAAGCACGATCCCTTCCTTAACCATAAAGTGGCACTTCTCCCAGTTTAGCACCAAGTTTGTCTCTTCACAACGCTTTAGTACCCTGCAAAGATTCAACAAACACGCAGAAAAGGACGCACCATAGACAGAGAAGTCATCCATAAACACCTCTACCATCTCTTCTATTAGATCGGAGAAGATTGACATCATACACCGCTGAAACGTAGCCGGTGCTTTACACAATCCAAATGGCATCCTTCAATAAGCGAAGGTACCATAGGGACATGTGAAGGTCGTCTTCTCCTGATCATTTGGGTGAATTGGTATCTGAAAGAAACCGCTATACCCATTGAGGAAACAGTAGTAAGGGTGATTAGCAAGTCTCTCAAGCATTTGATCAATAAAAGGCAGAGGGAAATGATCTTTCCTAGTTGCAAGATTAAGTTTCCTATAATCAATACACATCCTATGACCAGCGATGGTCCTAGTGGGAATAAGCTCATCTTTATCGTTCCTTATGACCGTGATCCCTCCCTTCTTAGGCACCACGTGTACAGGAGAAACCCACGTGCTGTCACTTATGGGATAGATCACGTCAGCCTCTAAAAGCTTAAGGATCTCTTTCTTAACAACCTTTTTCAAATTAGGATTCAAACGCCTTTGATGTTCTATAGAAGAGGCGTTTTCATTATCCAAGTGAATCCTGTGAGTGAAAAGCATTGGTGAAAGGCCCTTGATGTCACTGAAAGAGTACCCAATGGCCTTCCTATACTTTCTCAGCTCAGTCAGGAGCGAGTGCAACTCATCATCACTTAAGTCTTCATTCACAATCACGGGATAGGTGTTATTAGGCCCTAAGAAAGCATACCTTAGCCCTTTTGGGAGCTCCTTAAGGTCCATCTTTGGGGCTAACAGCTCGCTCCAGTCATCCTCGTGGCTGTTGTTGTTGTTTTCCTCCTTGGAGCCCTCCTTAGAACCTGAGGCATGGCCCTTAAGTCTGCTTTCCTCAACCGCTATCCCTTCTGAAATCGAGTCGTCTGGTCGATCTTGCTCTCGATGTCGTCTAGATCGAGCAGTTTCACTCGATTCACTCACTCGATTTGATATGGATCGAGTGAGAGATTGAGACGCTGAGTCGATCTCCGGATTATACCCCAAACTGATCGGAAGGTCTTGCTCGATATTTGACTCGATTGTTTTCTCGGATCGATCACCCCTCTCGATCTGACTGTCGATTTCTGCACCGGATTGAGTTGTGTTCTCGATTGCCTTGTCGATCTGACATCTGGATCGATTTCAGAGTTGATCTCTAGGCAGCAGCCTTCATCCTTCTTAGCAACCTTCCTAGAATCCAGCAAGTTGACGTACTCCTGGGTCCTCTGATCCACATTGCCGAACTCTCCTGGCTCCTTTGTCAGTGCTAGCTTCAGATGGTCCTCCTTAACAAGTTCTTCCAGCAACTCATCCGCTAAGGCATCCATCGTTTCAATGTAGAAAGCTTGCCCTTCTATAGTCGGCTTCTTCAGAACCTCATTGATATCAAAGTCCAGCCTTATATCCGTTCCCAAGTGCAAGGCAATCTTCCCGTTCTTAACGTCAATGATAGCCCCAACGGTTGCAAGGAATGGCCTTCCAAGGATGAGCGGGTCCTTAGGCTCTTCATCCATTTCCAACACGACGAAGTGCTTTTGCACGTTCACACCGCTGCTTCGCACCGGTAGATCTTCAAGCAGCCCCACTGGTAGCCACACACTCCTATCAGCCAGTACCAACGAGATTCTACAGTCTTTGAAACGAGGGAAGCCAAGCTTCTTCGCCATGGAATGAGGCATCAGATTTATGCTAGCTCCGAGATCACAAAGGCAGCTCTTGAACTCCAAAGGACCTAAAGCGCAAGGTATAGTGAAGCTTCCAGGGTCTCCCAACTTCTTAGGGACTATCTCCTTATGTATCACAGCACTACACTCCTCACTTAGAACAAGTACCTCCTTAATTTCCTTATTCTTCTTCACGAGAGTGTCTTTGAAGAATTTGGCGCATTTAGGCATCATTGCAAGGTAGTCAATGAGAGGTAGCTTGATCTCTACATCCTTAAGATGCTTCTCAAATAGGATTCTGTGCTTCTCTATGAGTTGCTTCTTGAAACGACCAGGAAAAGGCAGCTTAGGTACTGATATATCATGGTTTTTATGGTTTTTAACCATGATATAAGTTCTTTTTATTGAGTCTTTTTGGTCTTTTTAGAGTCCTAGAAGAGTCTTTGCAGGTTATAGCATGTCTGGAGCATAATTGGAGATTTTGGAACCTTTTGGAGCATTCTGAGTTGAAGCCACGAAGTACCTAGCTCGAAGAAGAAAGTAAGCCATATGGTGACGCTCGTCACCAAGCTGGTGACGCTCGTCACCCACCAAGGAAGGAGGTCGTGGCCTGTTTTTAAAAGATTAGGAAGAAATTGCAGTTTTGGCCCAAAAGTTCCAGTATTTGCAAAAAGACCCCAGATCGTGTTTTAGCTTGTATATTAGGTTTTTCAGCCATTCTTTTGGCATATATCTTGTATCTTATTATTTTTGAGAGCTTTAGAGAGAGATTTGTAGAAGAGCTTTTGGAGAGACAAATCACACTCCTTCAGAGCAGATTTTGAACTCCTTTATTTCTACTTCTTATTTCTTTTATGCAATCTATTCTTTTCATGATGTTTTCTCAAATCATCATGTCTGAGTAGTTTGTTAGTTAAGTTAGGGCTTTTTAAAGGTTGAAGAAGAGTTTGTAGAATTGCTAAAAACTTATAGGAAATTCATTGGTTCTTCATCTGTGCTTGCATTCATATCGATTTCTTAGACACATCATCTGGATTTCGAAACCCTAGGTTTTTGATAGATGTGAGAGCATTATTAATCACCTGAACTAGTATTAGATGAGAAAAACGCCCTAGTACAAAGAGATTTGGCTTAGGAGTTTTGTGAACAATTGAACCTGATCATTACTGCATGTTTAGGTTGTTAGGATTTGCAAAGAGATTTGAAACTCTGTGATTTAGACATAGATAACTTCTACAATGAGAATTGATTAGTTATATCTTTGCGATTCATGTTCAAGACGGTTTTAATTCATTCCTGATTGCATGCATTCTACACTCTCGGATTCAACCTGCGAACTGTCCCGACTTAGCGCTTTTAGCCTTCTGAACTTTAAGTACAAGCATAAAAACGCCCTCTTGCATTTATTTTACTGTTTTGCATTACATTCATTATTTATCGCTTAGCTTAATCTGAATCTATAATCGCTAGTGTGGTTTACATACTCCCTTGGGATTCGATAACCCCTTGTACTACAACTGCTTTTGCTGTGCACTTGCAGTAGTTTTATTTGGGTAAAACCTGAACCTATCAAGTTTTTGGCGCCGTTGCCGGGGAGTAATAGCTGCCTATCGATTTTTAGTATTAGGATTTTGTCTAAGTTTTTATTTGTTTACTGACTTTCAGCTACTTTTCTTTGTTCCTGTTTCAGGTGTATGCCTAATCGCAGAACCAGAAGCAACAAAGAGAAGGAGCTTGTGACTTTGAGCATCGACGAGCTTGCTAGGTTGGAGAGAACTAACAGGAAAGCTAAGAAGCAATCTACAATGGTCGCTCCACTGATCTTGGTTGAAGATGCAGAAGGTCACTTGGTTGACAGGGAAGGAAACAGGAGAAACGAAGAGGGGCAGAGAATTGATCAAGAGGGGAATGTCATTGTTGAACAGCAGGTTCAGCAAGTGGCTGAGAACGTGGGAGTCCTTGCTGCTGTCAATAACGCTGCTGGGCGTTTTGTTCAGAGGACTCTAGGCGACTACAACAGACCTGATCAGTTCTATGCCAACAGAGCTGCAATCCGACCTCCTGCCTTCCAGAGGAACGATTTTGAGGTTAAACCTGTCTACTATCAACTTGTTGGACAGCATCCCTTCCATGGTTTACCTCATGAGCATCCTATGGATCACATAGAGAGATTTGAGGACTTGGCTTCAAGTGTCAAAGCTACTGGAGTCAGCAATGATTTCCTGTTCTGCAAGCTTTTTCCTTACTCTCTTGGAGGAGAAGCTGCATATTGGCTGAA
This sequence comes from Thlaspi arvense, assembly GCA_911865555.2. NCBI lineage: Eukaryota > Viridiplantae > Streptophyta > Magnoliopsida > Brassicales > Brassicaceae > Thlaspi > Thlaspi arvense. Next base: position 15,549,122 of record OU466861.1, read on the forward strand.
GCAACTGGAACCTGCTTCATTGACCACTTGGGAAGACACTAAGAACGCCTTTCTGAATAACTTCTATGATGATGCAAGATCAGAGGACATGAGGACGAAAATTGCTTCCTTTACACAAGGCCCTACTGAAGCTTTTAAGGCCTCTTGGATCAGGTTCAAGTCTTATCAAAGGGACTGTCCTCATCATGGTTTCAGTCAGGTGCAATTACTTGGAATTTTCTTCAGAGGCATTGACTGGAAATATCAGATGGCGCTGGATGCAGCAAGTGCAGGAAACTTCAACACCAACAGACCAGAAGAAGCTGTAAGATTGATTGAAAACTTGGCCTGCAGTAACAACACTAAGAATGCAGATTTTCAGAGAAAGTAGCAGTCTGGTTTGAATGATGGAAACCAAATAGCTGAAGTTAAGGCTAAGTTAGACAGTATGCACAGCCTTTTGGTGGGAAAGAAGTCAGTCCAATTCGCTGCAGAAGTGGAGAGTTTCGAAAATTCTGAAGAATTTGAGCAGAAAGATGTTAATTTCATCAATGGAGGGGGTTTTCAGAGCCAAAGGTTTGGAAATCAGCAATGGAACAGAGGCTACAACAGCAATAATCAGCAGAGTACCTTTACAGGAGGACAGAGCACGCCTGGTTACACTCCTAAGCCCCCATTCCAGAAGACTGAAGTTGAGAAACCTTACCAAAACAGCAGGAATTATGGTTCTTCTTCCTACCAAACTGCACCTCCACAAGACAATAAAATGGAAGCTATGCTGGAGCAGGTACTTGAAGGACAACAGAAGATGACAGTGAACTTCAATGGCAAGCTAGATTCGCTGTATCAAGACCTGAATGGAAAAATTGAGTCTGAACTCTCACATGAAGAAGCTTGATGTGCAGGTTGCTCAAACTGCAGGAGCTGTTCAAAGGCAAGAGGGATTCCTTCCTGGAAGGACTGATATCAATCCCAAGCATCAGGTTAATGCCATCACAGTCAGGAATGAAAAGGAGCTTAAAACAGTGCAGAAAAAGAGGTTGAGTGCAGAACAGATCGTGCAACTCATGGAGTCTGAAGATGAAAATTTTTCTGTCTCAGAGGTGAGTGACGAGCGTCACCAAGGAGGAGTGACGCTCGTCACCAACATAGAAGAGAATCGGGGGTTGTCACAGGTGAGTGACGAGCGTCACCCCCCTGGTGACGGTTGTCACCCACCCCAGAACGAAGCTGCTTCGCCTGTAACTGCAAATTATGACCAGGCACGTGTCTATAAACCCAAAACACCATTCCCCAAGCATCCTAGGAAGTCTAAACAGGAGATAGAAGAAGCCAGATGTAAAGCTATGATAGACAAGCTGATGCTTGAGATCCCTCTTGTTGATGCAGTCAAGCTTTCACCAGCTCTAAGAAGGTATGTAAAGAGAATGGTGGTGAATGGTGTAAGTCCTGAGGAAGGAGCATTGCTTACCAGAGACATCAGTGCAATTCTCTTAGGCACAGTTCCAAAGAAGAAGACGAAGGTGACTGTTTCTGAACAAGTCAATACCATCACTCAAAGCAGAGTTCCAGAGAAGCTATCTGATCCAGGGACCTTTGTGCTTGATTGCTCAATATCTGCAGGACGTTTTCCACACTCTCTATGTGATCTAGGGTCAAGTATTAACTTGATGCCTTTCTCTGTTGCTGCTAGACTTGGAATGACTGATTTCAAGCCAGCTGGGATCTCTCTCATCCTAGCAGATCGATCCATAAGGACCCCAGAAGGCATGTTAGAGAATGTTCATGTTAACATTGAAGGCTGCATAATTCCTACAGATTTTGTGGTTCTGAAATATGCTGAAGAACCTAAAGACCCTCTTATTCTGGGAAGACCATTCTTGGCTACTGCTGGAGCCATCATTGATGTTAGAAAGGGGAACATTGAGCTTGATCTTGGTGATGTTGTCATGAACTTTGACATGGATAAGTTAAGAGGTAGTTCTACTATTGATGGCCAGACCTTTTCTGTAAGAACTTCTAGAGATAAAGAGACTGTCATGGAGCATTCAGAAGACACTATTGCTGAGTGTGTCAATAAATCAGATATTAGTGGGCAAGTGAGCAAGATGGCTGTTGAAGAGCTAATATCTGAAACTTCTGCAGAAGCTGTTGGGTTTGAGGATTGCAGTGAGGATCATATCTTCATGACTGGGCTTGAAAAAGAGGTTCTAATGAATGCCAAGTTGCTGGAGGAAGACGTGTATGTGATGGAAGCAAGACTTGCAGAGCTGAATTGCAGGAAAACTGCAGAAACTCGAACTGCAGAGTCAGTGACGAGCGTCACTGACCTGGTGACGCTCGTCACCAACCTGAACACAAAGCAGCAACGTGATTTTACAGCTACAAGTCCATCATATGTTACCAATCCGAAAATTCAACAGTCCACAACCCAGAAACCTGCAACTAAGCAAAGGTATGCACTTCCTGGAACCAGTTCCAAACCTCCTAACCTCATCAATAAGAATTTAAAAGGTGAAAAAGCTGCTTCACACTTATGCAAGCAACGAGATTCTCGTAGAATGCTTGGTGTTTCTTTTGATGATTCTGCAGGAAAAAGAAGTATCCCACCCACAGTCACGACCCACTCTGCTGATGTTCCTCACTTCCTTGGAAGTGTTCATACATCTACTGCTTATAAACCACCATGGATGAGGAGACATTCTTCTCCAAGGCATTCAATGCCACCTTCTGTTCCACCAGCTGTCTGAGCAGCATTCAAAGTCGAGCTAATGACTTTAAACAAGCGCTTAGTGGGAGGCAACCCACTAGTAAGTTTTCTTTTTCATATATTAGTTTAGTTTTCTATTACATAGCTAAAAAAACCCAAAAACATGAAAAAAAAAAAAAAACAGAAAAAAAAGGAGAGTCAGTTTGTCAGTTTGCTTGGATGATGTCTTGTGAACTTGTTAGACCATGGATTATGTTTTGTTTGGATGTTTTGATGTGTGTTTTGAGTGCTCTTACAGTTTGACTTCGGACTACACATGATGGCATAGCATTTAAACATCCAACATGACGATTTCTGAAGTTTCAGAGTAGTGACGCTCGTCACCAATATGGTGACGCTCGTCACTAGCTCCTTCGCGAGGTACCACTTTTCCACCTTGGTTTTACACGTTCTCATGCTTCATTTTGACCAACTCTTGGCTTAATAACACTGGGGACAGTGTTGTTTAAGTCTGGGGGAGGTGGTTACTGACGTTGTGTGCTTTGTGTCATGTTTATAGAGTCTTAAAGTTGAGTCAAAAACCTGTTTTTCTAGAGTCAAAATTTTTGAAACTGTTAGTTTTTCTTGGAACTAGCCATAGGACGTTTTTGCTGATAAGAACCATTGCCACAGTAGTTGATTACAAGTCTTACTAAGTTGAAAGTCATAGGTAGATCAGTCTAGCAATGAAGGTTTAGGTTCTTAGAGAATCTGGAAAATTTGCTGTTAGCTCCACCTTAATGAACTTTAAATTTCTTGTCTTGGTGATTGATTCTTATTGATCTTGATTCTCTCTTTAAGCACTGACAATAAAGTTAAGATACAGTTCTCTTTGATCTTCCCAGATGTAGTTTTTAAAAGTTTAAGTTCAAAGAATGGTGCATTCATGACCTTGTCTCCTCACAAGGAACAACAGTAGTGAACTCACTCAAGAACCTGTCTCCTCACAAGGAACACAAGTATTGAGTAGCAACATATCTTAGACTGAAAAAGTTGAGAAAAAGAAGTGAAAAATCGAAAATATCCTAAGGGAAAAGATTAAGGGAAGAGAAAATAGGAGAGCTGTGTTGAGATTGATTTGTTCAGTTGTTAGGAAGGGAAAAGAATCTGTAAAGTGATTAAGATGATAGAGCTTTGATGAGACTTCACACTTAGATAAAAATAAAGAGTTGATAGTAGAAATTTTGGATTTCTTGAAGGGATTTGGACTGGACTTGAGAGATTTACTAAGCTTGTGATAATTAGACTGAAATTTGATCTTGTGTTGACTCTGTGGTATGTGGATTCGAAAGCTTTAACCAAGCTGGTGACGCTCGTCACCCACCAAGGAAGGAGGTCGTGGCCTGTTTTTAAAAGATTAGGAAGAAATTGCAGTTTTGGCCCAAAAGTTCCAGTATTTGCAAAAAGACCCCAGATCGTGTTTTAGCTTGTATATTAGGTTTTTCAGCCATTCTTTTGGCATATATCTTGTATCTTTTTATTTTTGAGAGCTTTAGAGAGAGATTTGTAGAAGAGCTTTTGGAGAGACAAATCAGACTCCTTCAGAGCAGATTTTGAACTCCTTTATTTCTACTTCTTATTTCTTTTATGCAATCTGTTCTTTTCATGATGTCTTCTCAAATCACCATGTCTGAGTAGTTTGTTAGTTAAGTTAGGGCTTTTTAAAGGTTGAAGAAGAGTTTGTAGAATTGCTAAAAACTTATAGGAAATTCATTGGTTCTTCATCTGTGCTTGCATTCATATCGATTTCTTAGACACATCATCTGGATTTCGAAACCCTAGGTTTTTGATAGATGTGAGAGCATTATTAATCACCTGAACTAGTATTAGATGAGCAAAACGCCCTAGTACAAAGAGATTTGGCTTAGGAGTTTTGTGAACAATTGAACCTGATCATTACTGCATGTTTAGGTTGTTAGGGTTTGCAAAGAGATTTGAAACTCTGTGATTTAGACATAGATAACTTCTACAATGAGAATTGATTAGTTATATCTTTGCGATTCATGTTCAAGACGGTTTTAATTCATTCCTGATTGCATGCATTCTACACTCTCTGATTCAACCTGCGAACTGTCCTGACTTAGCGCCTTTAGCCTTCTGAACTTTAAGAACAAGCATAAAAACGCCCTCTTGCATTTATTTTACTGTTTTGCATTACATTCATTATTTATCGCTTAGCTTAATCTGAATCTATAATCGCTAGTGTGGTTTACATACTCCCTTGGGATTCGATAACCCCTTGTACTACAACTGCTTTTGCTGTGCACTTGCAGTAGTTTTATTTGGGTAAAACCTGAACCTATCAGGTACATATGGTGGAGGTACATAAGCATCTTTCTCCTTAGTAGTTTGCTCTGCTCTCTTCTCAACAACTGCTTTGTCCCCTCTTCTTAGCCCTTGAATCCAGACATTGTCAAAGTTAATATCATCATCAGCTGAAGGCTTACCCTCCCCCTCTTGAATTACAACGTCCTCGTTGTTCTTGGGAGTGACCGTAGGTACTAGCTCCTTTCCGCTTCTTAACGTGATGGCGTTGGCATATTCCTTAGGATTCTGCTCACACTTGCCCGATTGGCTAGTCTGACCACTTGCACTCGCCTTTCCCTTCTCTAGCTGCTTGATCTTGTTGTTTAAGTGGGTGATCTGAGTGGAGAAGTCAGTGAGAGACGAGTCCAAACGAGTGCTCATCTCGGCAAACTTCTGGTTTGTAGAGGCTTGACCTTGTATCAGCTATTGAAACATGGCCTGAACCGGATCAACTTGTTGTTGCATCGGCTGTTGCTGCTGAGGTGCAAAGCCTAGAGGGTAGTTTGGCGTATAACCCTTGTTACCTTGATGTTGCCCTTGGAAGTTGTTCTGCCCTTGACCTTGGAAGCCACCACTCGGCTGAAAACCTTTGTTGTAAGGTATGAAAGGCTCTTGCTGAGCAGGGTACACTTGGTCCTTAGGGTTGGCGACGTTGGTACTACGGTAGGAGAGATTGTTGTTCTGGTTGTAGCCTTGGTTGTAGCCGTGAGGTTTGTAATTATTCTGTCCCGCCACCCAATTGGCTTCTTCCTGGCTCAACTCAAGCTCTTCTTGATTCTCATCCGCTTCACCAACAAAGTGAACATGCTTCTGGTTGGCTAACACCAGCATATCAATCTTCTCATGCAAGGATTTCAGCTCCTTTTTGTGAGACTCTAGCTCAGATCCTCTCGGTGCACGGTCATAATGTTCAGCATAATTGCCATCACTCAATGCTAAGTTTTCAATCAGCTACATGCCCTCTTCTACCTCTTGAACAAGGATGTTCCCTTTACTAGCTGTGTGAAGCAACAACCTGATCTTTGGTGAAGCTCCGCGGTAGATGGTGCTGAGTAGGGTCTCCTCACTGAAACCGTGATGACGACATTGGATCGTGTAATCTTTAAAACGTTCCATTGCCTCATTGAATGTCTCATTGTTCTGCTGAGTGAACCCGCTGATTTCGCTTCTTACCCTTGCCGTTCTGGTGCTGGGGAAGAATTTTGAGAGGAAAGCTTTCTTACACTCGGCCCATGAGGTGATGGTGCCTTGTGGAAGGGTCTTCTCCCAATGCCTAGCTTTGTCTCCGAGTGAAAAGGGAAAGAGACGCAGCTTGAAAGCATCTTCTGATATGCCGTTTATCTTGATCATCCCACATACTTGCTCGAAATTGTCAAGGTGCTCCAAGGGATCTTCCACTGCTAAGCCGTGGAACTTGTTGTTTTGCACCATGGAGATGAAACCTGGCTTAATCTCGAAGTTGTTGTTTTGTACAGGAGGAGGAGTGATCCCAAACCTATTTTGATGAGTATTGGGAGCATCTCTGGCTCCTATGATCCTTGGGGGTCTTGCCGCATGTTGGGGGTTTCCATTGCTCCGTCCCACTGCCTCGTGAGCTGGAGGAGGTCCCTCTGGATGCTCGTGTTCAGCCATAGCTTCAAAGTCAACCAAACCGTGCTGAACAGTCTCCTCAAAGGCTCTGGCTTGTTCTCGTACTCTTTTTTGCCGTGAATGACCAAGCTGATCAATGTTGTCCAAGGGTTGAAGTAGATTGTTGTCTCCCCTTGAACGAAGATTCATGTACCTGAGAGACACACATTTGAGAGTAGAATGATTAGTAACTATAAGAAGGTAAAGGCTTAGTCTTTACTAAGCTCTAAATCTCTATGCTTTCTCACACTCCTAGAACGGCAACAGCGCCATTTGATATTCAAAGGGTGAGGATGCAATGAGGCTATCAAACTCAAATGCAACACTTAAGGTTGTAGTACAGTACGCAAGTGAGAGTCAATCCATTTCTAGGAGCTAGGAAGATCAAAGAGAATGAAAGAGCAGTGTAAAGCTAAGTGAATAACAGGTGATTTTGTAAAAATCTTAAAAACTATATGCAGCAACCAAATGAAATGCAAAACTATTTTAAAAATACCAGGAATGATCAAACTACCACGGGGAACAAGCGGAATAATTAAAATGCAAGGCTATGATTTAACAAAAATCGACTAGTGGATCAACCACAGGATCGACCACTAGATCGAGCAGTTTGGATCGATCTCGTCTAAAAATGCAAGTATGGAGAAACTAATGACCAGGATGCAGCGACTATCAAGCGAATGACTAACGACGATGTAAGAATGCTAAGAAAGAAGGGTCTAGGGTTGAGATTTATGGTCCGGGGTTTCAAGGGTCCAAGTTGGAGTTGAAAACTTTAAATCGACTCAATTTGTGAGAATCCCTAAGCCTTGAAAACGAAAACAAGATCCATCCGTGGCTTTCGGTATGGATCACTCTTTCATCCTCTCCTCCAAACCCATGGCTTCTGGTGGAAAGAGAGGTTGAAGGGAAATGAACTCAGATTTCAAACACACGGCCTAACTAGTCCCCTTAACTTCCATGGCTTTTGGGAAAGGGTAACTAATTTCTAGGATGTGATTTTCAGAGATCTCTGGATCCTGTCAAGGTAAGAGACCTCTCTGATCATAAAGATCTTGGCGTGAGAGTCTTTAAGCCTTAGGGACTCAACATCTTAGAAGAGAAAGCCATTAAGAACAAGAAAACTACCAACTTGAAAACCCCTTAGACCCCGTGAATCCTCTCAACCCCGAGACCCAAATAAAACTACTCTCTACACATGAGGATAACCGAAATAAACATGAAAGATGAAGCGATGAACATGAAAACGATTGCTCAAAACTTAAAACGATCCGAAAATATTCAAGAACAAGGTTCAAAGTCTAACAATGGTGGATCATCTCCAAACCAGAGAGAAAAAGCATAAAAAGATAAGGATGAAAAGTGTATGTGGAAAAAGACATTGCCGCCTTCCCAAAATGGCGAAAACAGCTCGATGGTCCCCCCCTCGCTAGCGGCCAAAAGCGGTTGAAAGGACAGAGATCGACTTTGGGATCGAGCGGCTCTCTCGATCACTTTCGGACATCGTGTCTTCAACTCGATCTGGATCTCGATCATCTTCGGCGGATCGAGTGTTGCATCCGATCTCGGTATCGATCTTCGGTTGGATCGAGTGGTGGACTCGATCCGGCTCTCGCTCAGCATGGCGTCATTTACGTCCGTACCATCTGATCGATTGCTCCACTCGATCTTCGTCTCGATCATTTCCCTTGGATCGCCTGGATGTCTCGATCTTCTGGTCGATCTCATCTAGATCGACCTGCCATGCTCGATCTGCTCCCTGATCTCTGGTCCTTAGCAAACATCCGACCTTCCACGAACCGCCACAACAGCTTCAGCACGTCCATGAACCTCCACGACTCCAAAGTAGCCAGAAACAACCTGAATGTGATGCAAAATGCAAGGAACAGTCTACACTGATCATGCTGCACTAAGGCACATCTATGCCTAGAAGGACACCAAACCAAGACTTCTTAGATGGATCCTCCTCTTGCAAGAGTTTGACATGGAGATAGTGGATAAGAGGCATTGAGAATAGTGTAGCTGATCATCTTTCAAGGATGAGGATAGATGATTTTGTCCCAATCAATAATACTCTACCAGAAGAGCAGCTGCAGGCTTTGGGAATGAAAGCAGCTGAAGTGCAAAAGCTTGGAAGAGAACAAGCTGCCTTGGTATGCTGAATTTGTTAACAACTTGGTTATTGGGCAGATACCTCTTACCCTCAACTCACACCAGAAGAAGAACTTCTTCAGAGATGTATCTCACTACTTTTGGGATGAGACTTATTTCTACAAGAGAGGGAATGATGGACTGTTCAAAAGGTGCATTGACTTATCTCTACATCACTGCCATGGATCAGCTTATGGAGGTCACTTTGCAACATTCAAGACAACCTCTAAGGTGTTACAAGCTGGTTTCTAGTGGTCTAGTTTGTTCAAGTACGCCCAAGCTCACATCTCCTCATGTGATGCATGCCAAAGGAAGGGAAACATCTCCAAAAGAGATGAGATGCCTCTGAACTCTATTTTTGAAGTTGATCTCTTTGATGTTTGGGGAATTGATTTCATGGGACCTTTCCCCTCATCATATGGGAACAAGTATATACTTGTGGCTGTTGATTATGTGTCAAAGTGGGTAGAAGCCATTGCCAGTCGAACAAATGATGCTAGAGTTGTGCTGAAGCTCTTCAAGACAATAATCTTCCCAAGGTTTGGTGTTCCAAGGTGTGTGATCAGTGATGGTGGAAGTCACTTCATCAACAAGGTCTTTGAGAGTTTGCTCAAGAAGAATGGTGTTAAGCACAAGGTTGCCACTCCTTACCATCCTCAAACAAGTGGTCAAGTGGAGGTGTCTAACAGAGAGATCAAAGCCATTCTGGAGAAAACAGTTGAAGTTACAAGAAAGGGCTGGTCTAATAAGCTTGATGATACTTTGCGGGCTTACAGAACTGCTTTCAAGACTCCCATTGGTAGAACTCCTTTCTCACTTCTCTATGGCAAGTCATGTCATCTACCTGTTGAGCTGGAGTATAAAGCCCTTTGGGCAATAAAGCTTCTGAATTTTGACATCAAGACAGCTCAGAAGAAGAGACTCATAAACCTACATGAGCTAGAAGAAAACCCCCTTGAAGCTTTTGAGAGTTCCAAGATCTATAAGGAGAGGACAAAAGCTTTTCATGAAAAGAGGATCAAACCCAAGGATTTCAAAGCAGGAGATCAAGTGCTGTTGTTTAACTCAAGGCTGAGGTTGTTCCCTCGAAATCTGAAGTCAAGATGGTCAGGACCATTCAAGATCAAGGAAGTGTTACCATATGGAGCTGTGACTTTGCTTAGCAATGATGGAGAAGGCTTCACAATGAGTTGGCATAGATTGAAGCCTTATATGACAAGTAAGTCCCTTGGAGAAGATGTAGACATCAACCTTGAGGACCCTCCACAAGAGTGATTAACCAAGAAAAGTCAAGCTAAGGACGTTAAACAAGCACACTTGGGAGGTATTACCCTGTTATCCTTGTACATATTATTGCATTTTATGTTTTCCTCTATGTTTTTCTTTCAATAACAGAAGCAAGTGTGGTTTCTGGCAAGTTGTTATAAGTTTCGGAAACAAGAATAGATGCATCTGGGCTGCTATCGGTCACGGTATCGGTCTGACTATCGGTCATAAAGTGACCAATGGTTGTGGAGCCAAGAATTCATTGGTCAACCTATCGGTCAATTATAACCGATAGGATAAGGAAGTGCAAGATGCATTGCCTATCGATAAACCTATCGGACAAGGAGTGACCGATGGGAATACATCGGGTGTATTCCAGTCACTATTTGGCAGCATATCGGTCAGCCTATCGGTCTGGGAGAGACCGATGCTGTGGTAACCCAACCCAGCAACTGTACCGCGGCTATATCCCACTACATACTCTAAGTTCGTTTTCTAACTTTTTATTTAAACTTAACAATACACAGCAGATTATAAAACAACTCATTTCATTCATTTAACTTGCATCAAAATCACTTAACCAGATTCAGGGTTATCATAAACAAAGCACCATAGTTCGCTAACGATTACAAACGATCAATTAGCAACCTAAACGGTCAAACACCAAAGCCTTAAATCATAAATAAACCCAATCCCCGATCCATCCGTGTCCATCACTGCCGCCTGGTCTCGCTCCCTTACTGCTTAGTACCTGCACACTCAAGAAGAGAGGCATAAGTATTTCATAAATACTTAGTAAGTACGGTCATCCCGTAACACCTAGTCAGTACTAATCCCGCATTCATACTTTCGGATTCAACATCCCACACAATCAATTCGCAATAGACATAACAATATCAAACGGCCATGATCATCTAGCCTAACCAACTAAGATCAATCCCTTTTTAAGACCCATGTCTACTTCAGCGAGAATCCCACATCCCCTAAGCTAGTACATGATCCGTATTACCTTGAGGTTAGCTAGACATCATCTATGCCACGGTAAACACCTCACAATACCATAACATGCATTTGTTCATCAGTTCTAAACACACAACATGAAAATCATACAATCAAACATGCAATACATTCAACCCTAACAATCCAATGATTCTAGACACCAACCACAGTCACGGACTCACCTTAAACAAGGCTGGAAACAGATTGGTCAGAAGAAATCCCGATGAAATCCGCACCAAATCGAAGATATCCAATCTCCCTAGGAATCTCTCGGCTATCCGTACGATCAGATCCCTTTCCCCTCGGCTATCTCTCAATTCGTTCACCTTTTTCCGAGCCAACCTCTGTTTACCCTTGGAAACCCCACAAAACAAGGCTATTAGCTCGAGATTATCCGATGAAAACTTAACACTTTGGGCATTATTCAGTCGCTTACCAATTTATCTCGGCGATGGTAGGATCTGCTCGGCGAACCTTCAATCTCTCTCGGATGTCCTCGGGATAAACTGTTTTCCTTAGGGTTTTCTCTCGACTAAACTCTCTCTTTGCTTTATTTAGCTCAAGTAAATGCAACACCCTCGAGTTAAGTCTCAAAAATCCTTATATACTCGCAAAACCCTTGGTAACTCGGACTTAACTGACGTTTTCCTGGTTCCAATAGGATTTATCCCGGTCCGATTTGATTCTCTTGGCTATTCCCTGTACCGACTGACCATCCGCGCGATAAACCAACAAAATAGCCGACCTACTCACTTGGCCCACAGCCCAATTCCCCTCCCTCTCGGATAAACTGCCCTTATCCGAGCTATTTCCATTTTTCACCCGGATATTTTCTTTTCTCTTGGACCACTTGTCGCACCTCGGCTAATCCTTACTTTCTCTTGGAGGTTTTCCATTTTCCCTCGGATATAGTCCACTCTCACTTGGACTAACACCACTTTACTCGGATAAATCCCATTTTCTCACGGACTGGACCATTTTCTCTCGGATATGGCCCATCCGGCTCGGCTATCCAAGCCATCCGTCCGACTATTTCCCGGTCATCACCCAACCATAGTCAGAACCTCAATTTACCAGCCAATATCCAACCCTTGGCTCGATCATTCCTCGGACAACGCCCAGTCCGGCTCGATCATTCCGAATTCTCCCGGATCGGGATGCTACAACTCTCCCCCACCCGTTCTCGATTTGTCCTAGAATCCGACTTGTCCGTTTGCAACTTGTCAAACCATTTGGGGTACTCAGCTTTCATCCTAACCTCATTTTCCCAAGTAACCTGTTCATGAAAGTCGCAGTCCCATACGACCTAAACCATTCTGACCAGCTTCGCACGCTTAGTCTCTTCCTTCCTGTCTATCACCCGAACCGGCCTAGCCACTACTGAAAGGTCCTCTTGCAAGTCTGCTGGCGGTTCCTCTATAACCGTTTCCCGTTCGGCTATGTGCTTCCTTAGCTGCGACACATGGAATACATTATGGAACGCTCTCATTTCCGATGGCAAGTCCAACTTGTAGGCCACTGTGCCAACTCTTTCATGTATCCGGTACGGTCCCATGTACCTCGGACTCAACTTGGCATACTTAGCTGCCCTGTCTGTTCCCTTATAAGTCAGTGCCTTCAGATAAACCATATCACCCACACTGAACTCCAAATCCCTGTGCCGCTTGTCCGCATAACTTTTCTGTCTGTCCATAGCCTCTTTCAGCTTAACCTTTAAGAATCTGATCATTTCTGTAGTAGCCTCGACCACTGCTGGCCCCATTACGCTACGCTCCCCCACTTGTGTCCAACACAATGGTGTCCTACACGTCCTGCCATACAACGCCTCATACGGAGGCATCTCTATGCTCCTATGGTAACTATTGTTGTATGCAAATTCAGCCAACGGTAAGTAGTATTTCCAACTACCACCCCAGTCCAGTACACACGCTCTCAGCATATCATCCAGTGTTCTGATCGTCCGTTCTGACTGCCCATCAGTCTGTGGATGATACGCTGTACTCATATGCAACCGCGTTCCACACGCTTCCTGAAACTCTTTCAGAACCTCAAAGTAAACTTCGGATCACGATCTGAGATGATACTCACTGGCACTCCATGCAACCTCATGATCTGATTAATGTACATATCTACAAACTTTGGTACTCCATCCGTCTTTTTCATAGGTAAAAAGTGAGCAGACTTGGTCAAACGATCCACAATGACCCATACTCCGTCATGCAACTTCTTAGTCTTTGGTAAACCCAACACAATGTCCATGGTGATCATGTCCCATTTCCATTCCGGCATTGGAAACATTTGCAACAAACCACTCAGAAACTGATGCTCTGCCTTAACCAATTGGCACATCTCACATCCGGCTACCCACTTAGGCACATCATGTTTCATCCCAACCGAATGATAGTATCGTTTCAAATCCTGATACATCTTGGTCATTCCCGGATGAACAGAAAACCTTGACTGATGTGCCTCCTTAAGGATCTCATCCTTTAACTCCTTCACATCTGGAACACATACCCGTCCATTCACAACAATTGTCCCCTTGTTTGAGGTCTGATATTCCGTCATATCATTCTGTGACATCTTGTTGAGATTCTCATCCTGCTCCTGAGCAATCCGAATCCTAGTCAACAAGTCAACTCTATCCGCAGCTTCCAAACCCAACGGTTCAACCCCTTCTGTTATTGCATTCAACTGCAATGTCATTAGCATGTTCACAATGCTATCAACGTCCCGTTCTGATGATACGCTAGCCCTTCTTCTGCTCAGCGCATCCGCCACCAAGTTGGCCTTTCCTGGATGGTATGCTATCTCCAAATCATAGTCCGCTACCAACTCCATCCATCTACGCTGTCTTAAGTTCAAATTCTGTTGAGTAAAGATATACTTTAAACTCTTATGGTCCGTTTATATCTGCACCTTCTCCCCATACAAGTAAGACCTCCATATCTTAAGTGCAAATACCACAGCCGCCATCTCTAAATCATGTGTAGGATAATTTCCTTCATGCTTCCGTAGCTGCTGCGAAGCATAAGCTATCACCTTACCATTTTGCATCAGAACACACCCTAGTCCTTTCCTTGATGCATCCGTGTATACAACGTATGGCTCCCCCTGTTCTTTGAGAAGCACTCTTCACACTCATCCGTCCAAACACACTCCACGTCCTACCAGTCAGCTTTGGCATTGGCTGAGCCATGCTTGCAAAACCTTTGACAAACCGCCTGTAATATCCAGCTAGCCCCAGAAAACTCCTTATCTCTGTAGCGTTCTCTGGTCTTGGCCAATCCGCAATGGCCTGAATCTTCTCTGGGTCCACGGACACTCCCTTATCCGAAACAATGTGACCCAGGAACCCTATATGCCGTTGCCAAAAGCTGCCTTTACTGAGCTTGGCATATAACTTATGTTCTCGCAACTTCTCCAGAATAGTCCGCAAATGACTTTTATGTTCTTCCTCACCCTTTGAGTATACTAGAATATCATCTATGAAAATGATCCCAAACTCATCTAGGTACTCCCTGAATACGCCATTCATCAGCTTCATGAATGCAGCTGGCGCATTCGTCAAAATTAACGCCATGATCAAAAACTCGTAATGACCATACCTTGTCCTAAAGGCAGTCTTACGCACGTCTGTCTCCTCTATGGGTATTTGATGGTACCCTGATGCCAAATCAATCTTAGAGAACGAAGTAGCTCCCCTGAGTTGGTCCAACAACTCGTCAATCCTAGGAAGTGGATATTTGTTCTTCACGGTCACACGGTTCAATCTGCGGTAATCAATGCAAAGCCTGAAGCTTCCATCCTTCTTCTTCACGAACAACACTGGCGCTCCCCATGGCGAACTGCTCAGTCTAATGCACCCTTTGTCCAACAACTATGTTAGCTGCCTCTTCAGTTTAGCCATCTCAGCTGGCGCCATCCGGTATGGTGCTTTGGACAATGGAGCTGTCCCCGGCTCAAGTTCAATCGTGAACGGATCTGAACGAGCTGGTGGCAGTCCAGCCAACGCCTGAAAGACATCCTCAAATTCATGCACCAATGGTATACTGCCCAGGTCAACGTCCGGTCCTCCTTCTGTAGTAGTGATCGGCGCTAAATACGCCTCACAACCCTTCTCTATCAGCCGTTCTGCTTGAATAGCTGAAACCACCAAACTTCCCGAGGTTGGTCTAACTCCCTGATAAACAAAGACCTTTCCGTCTCTCTCAAACCGCACCCTTCCACGGTGACAATCCAAATGAGCTCTTTACCTGCCTAACCAGTCCATTCCCAAAATGACATCGTAGGTCTTAACTCTACAAATCACTAGATCCGCTGGCCTGTTCACTTCGCCAAACGTCACTGGAACATTCTTGACCGTCCCTATTGAAAACATCAGTTGGCCTCCAGCCGCCTGAACTAACCAAAACTCCTCTCCAGGTTCCTTCTGGAACTGTCCCTTTCCGATCATATCCGGATTAACGAAACAGTGACTCGCTCCCGAGACAAACAGAACATGGGTTTCAATCTCACCCATTAACAAGGTCCCTACACTTTCATTCCGTAGAATGCTAAGACTCTATACTAAAACACAGCACGCAAAAGCAATTCACAAAACTTTATGTACCACATGTACCAGTAATCGGATGAGAAGTGCTCGTGATCGAGCCATGTCCTCGTGATCGAGCCATGTTCTCTCTTGAGTTGTACAAGCATGATTCATTGGTTACTGATTAATGAATGTTCTCTTCACTTCTGTTTGATCATTTAGGTTGTTAGACATCTAAAACTCTCTTTATATCTGCGTGAATTAGAAAATCTGCTACAATCCTGCTGTTTCAATCTTCCCCTTTGGATTGACAATAAAACCCATATACTACAACTGATTAGTACAATGGGTGATTGGCCTAGAGAGTCAAAACTCTTGTAACAGTTAGTTCCAAGAAACACTGACAATTTCAGAATTTTGACTCTATAAATTAGGTTTTTGACTCAACTTTAAGACTCTCTAAACAAAACAAAATGCACACAACGTCTGTAGCCAGCTCCCCCAGACATAAACAACGTTGTCGCCAGTGTTATTAAATCTAGAGTTGGTAAAAAAGAAGCAAGCGAACGTGTAGAACCAAGTTTGAAAAGTGTACCTTACGAAGGATCGGGTGACGAGCGTCACCTCTCAGTGGTTACGATCGTTACCGCGTATGAAACTCCAGCATCGACAAGTTATATGTATTAAACGTTATGTTATCATTTGTACTCTAAAGTCAGACTGCTAGAGCAGTCAAACACACATTTAATAACATCCAAAACATAGCATAACTCCTGGTTCAACAAGTATACAAAAAACATCAAAGCAAGTGACACTAACTCTAAAGAAAAACATAAAAATGACTCAAGAGAAATAAAAAAAAAGTGAAACAGAAATAAGTTACCAGATAGTCGAGGATCTAGTCCTTATCCTCGCAGACCTTAACAGCTAAGTGAGGGCAGACAAAACCATAGTTTCTGAGTGTAGACACAGCATCCCACAGACCCTCGAAGCTGTCAATGACATAGTCCTGAAAAGCAGTCATATCCATGGGCGTTACAGGTCTAGGAGGGCGCCTGAATGCAGTGGGTGTGGTCGTGGATGTAGTCTGGCGTCTCAAATGTCCTGCCTATGTAGCAGAGGGGAAGAGGAAGAGCCAGCAGTGGCGCCTCTAGGACGCTGGGGAAGAAGATGCAGCAAACTTGGGTCAGGCTGAAAACGCAGCTGGCGTCTATCGCCCTGGATCGTGGTGAGCGCCTGGTTTGGCAACTGTATGCCAACATACTCTCCAGCAAGAATAGTGAAAGTCCATACCAATCGCTGCTTGAGCCAAGTAGTATGGCCCAGATGTGACTCAACCATAAGAGCCCTCTCAGTAATAATGCTGCAAGGCGAAGTGTCAATCTGAAATTTCTGTAAAAATAGGCGTGAGAAGTCTGCCTACTCTCTCACTCTACTCCCCTGGACTGATGAATGGCTTGGTCTTCAAAGAAACTAAATGCTCAGCAAAAATGGTGCCCAGATTAGCGCGGATCATGCTCGTCATCGGGATCTCTTCATCCAGCATATTGGCAAAGCCGTAGTAGAGCAGAACCAGCTCGCTGACACACATCTTGCTCGACGCAGACTTGCACAAGATGGTGTTGCCTAGAAGGCGCATAATATACCTCATCACTGGATGTCAGACATATGACTGCGTACTCGTCTTGCTCTCATAGATGCCAATCCCAAACTTGGACCAGAATATCTGCATTTGAGTCCACTGCGAAGGCCTGAGCACTCCTGAAGGATGGTTAGCGAAGCGATAGATCCCGCAAAGCTCAAAGACACTGAGCCTGTAGTGAATCCCTCTGATCAGAAAGGTAAGCGCGCCCTGCTGCCTGTCCTGGCCAGCTTGTTCTCGTAGTACACGCGAGCAGTGGAGAGAAACAGGCGAGCTAGATCAGGGTACATATCGTACTGCTGCGTCGCCATCGTTCCCACCCCGATCCTTTCGAGAATCTGCAGAACCTCATCCTTAATGCCCATCTTATGCAGCACTGTGATGTCCGCAAATCTGGTGGGAATGATCTTCACGTCCTGCCATGCACTGTAGAATAGCGTGTCATACTCATACCAGTCCTCCTGTATGTCGCGGAACACACACGAATCTCGCGCCACCTCCTGTTTCAGAGTCCCTGGTGAAGCAACTCCTGAAGAAATTTTCCGATATTCTCGCTTAGACCATGGAGGCCTGCACACTGGTCTACTGCTGTCTGATTGCGCTGAACCTGATGCACTGCTTGATGAAGATGCTGGTCGTTGTCTCTTCTCGCGCGGAGGCATCTGAAAATGCAAATCAAGAACAACAAAAAATTCATTAAAATAAGCCAATTTTCAAAGATTCGGAAAATCAATGAATCAGAGTGAAATAGCTAATGGTGATCAATCACAGAAGTACGAAGAACACAATTCAACCACAACTTCAACCCAAATCACCCAAAATTTCCAAGCTATTGCAAATTTCATCATGAACTCAAAAATTTCAAAAATTTGCAAATCAACCAATAAATTCACATATGGATGGTATCATTCATCTAATACAACCTACCTAACAATGATTCATCATTTAAATCAAGATAATCAAGTCGAAAATCAAATTTAACCAAACTAATGGCGGACTGAAAATTGGAGATTCCGAACACATACCTTGTAGATCTTGAAAACAGATTAGAGATTGTAAGAGAGCACTAAAATCCACACAGATTAGGCTTTTGCATAACTCAATTTGATTCAAGAAATCAAAAGTTATGAATTTGTGGATATTTGTTCTAAGTGTTTGTGTATTTGCAGTTATGACGCAAGGAAAGAGAAGAAGAGAATAAAAAGCGTACCTTTGCCTCAGACGGGTGACGAGCGTCGCAAGTCGAATGCCTGGTTACCTTTTCTTTTAACTAAATAATAACTAACTTATATGTACACGAAAGTAAATACTAAGTATAGGAAAAATAAAACTTACGAGTGGGTTGCTATCCACTAAGTGCTTATTTCAAGTCATTAGCTCGACTTTGATTGCCGTTTAGACAGCTAATGCATCATCCAAAGACACAACATGTCCTGCTTGAATCTCGGCTTGCACCCAATTGTGATTCACCCTCTGTCCATTGACAGTGAACTCCTCTCCTTTGGAGTTGATCAAGACAAAGGCGCCATGTGGTATAGCCTCTTTGACAGTGAAAGGACTTGACCAACGAAATCGCAGTTTACAAGGAAACAACTGTAAATGAGAATTGTAAAGAAGTACTTGGTCATTGGGCTCGAAATGTCTGGAGATGATCTTCTTATCATGATATGCCGTTGTCCTCTCCTTGTATAACTTGGAGTTTTCATAGGCCAAATATCTGATTTCATCCACTTCATTGAGCTGAATCATGCGCCTCTCTGCAGCAGGCTTCAAATCGAAGTTCAGCTACTTGATAGTCCATTCTGATTTGTACTCTAGCTCCACTGGAAGATGGAACATCTTGCCATAGAGCAGATGAAATGGTGTAGTCCTTAGTGGCATTTTATAGGCAGTCCCGTAAGCCCACAATGCATTATACAATTTCACTGACCAATCCTTCCTTGTCTTCCCAACTATCTTTTCCAGAATCTGTTTGCTCTATCTGTTGGAAACTTCCACCTGTCCACTGGTCTGGGGATGATAAGGCGTGGCCACTCTATGTTGTACACCATATTTTTTCAGCAGCTTGTCAAAGACCTTGTTAACAAAGTGAGAACCACAATCATTGATAACAATTCGCGGGACACCTAATCTGGAGAAAATAAAGGTCTTAAACGGCTTCAAAACAACTGCAGCATCATTGGTAGGAATAGCCAACGACTCAACCCACTTAGATACATAGTCAACAGAAACTAGAATGTATATGTTCCCATAGGATAAAGGAAAAGGGCCCATGAAGTCAATGCCCCAACAGTCAAAGACATCAACCTCAAGAATGAAATTCTGCGGCATCTCATGTCTTATACTAATCTTCCCTCTCCTCTGACATGTATCAGAACGTGTAATGAATGCTTGTGCATTCTGAAACATAGTAGGCCTCCAGGAACCAGCTTAAAGAACTTTGGAGGCTGTTTTGAATGTTGCAAAGTGTCCTGCATATTCAGAACCATGATAGTGAAACAGAACGTCTGGAACCTCAGCGTTTGCTATGCATCTCCTATAAATCCCATATGCACAATGTCTGTAAAGATATGGCTCATCCCAGTAAAATCTCCTAAGTCCTCTCAAGAACTTCTTTTTAGCATACCTCTTAAAATCATGTGGTTCATCCTCTGCAGCAAGATAGTTGACAATATCAACATATCAGGGTCTCTGGGGATCAGAAGTGGCATAAACTTGCTCTTCAAAAGCAGCTCCCAAGCTAGCACAAATATTTGCCAACGTCTTTGTTGGGTGACGAGCGTCACTGGATTGGGTGACGAGTGTCACTGGGGTTGTGCCTAAACTGGATCGCGAGTCAGCTGAAGTGGTTACGAGCGTCACCCTCCTGGTGTCAATCATCACCCGTAGGGGATGAGTTCATGTCGTGCCTTTGAAAATTGGGTGATGAGCGACACCCTTCAGGGGTGTCGATCGTCACTCGTTTTTTTTCAGCAGGAATTTCATCATCTTTAAACTGTTCATGTCCAACGAATTCCTCTGAGCTCAAGTCCTTCTCCAACACTAGTTGCATGTTCCTTACACACCTCAGTGTGATGGCATTCACATGATGTTTGGGATTAGCATCAGTCCTTCAAGGAAGGAATCCATCTTGCCTCTGAACAGCTCCTGCAGTTTGAGCAACATGAACATCCAGCTTCTTCATGTGAGAGTTCAGACTCTCAATTTTTCCATTCAGGTCCTGATACAGCGAATCTATCTTGCCATTGAAGTCCATTGTCATCTTCTGCTGTCCTTCTAAGATCTGCTCCAACATAGCGTCAATCTTATTGTCTTGTGGAGGTGCACTTTGGTAAGAAGAAGAACCATAGTGCCTGTTGAAGTTGTTGCTGTTCTGGTAAGGTTTCTGGAACTCTGTCTTCTGGAACTGAGGCTTGGGCGTGTAACCAGAAAAATTCTTGTTTCCTGTGAAGGTATTCTTCTGATTGTTGCTGTTGTAACCTTTGTTCTGCTGCTGAGTCCCAAACATTTGACCCTGAAATCCTCCAGCATTGATGAAATTCACATCTTGCTACTCAATCTCCTCTTGGTTTTCGAAAGTCTCTACCACTGCAGCAAAGTGGAATCATTTCTTTTCCACCAGGAGGCTATGCACACTATCCATCTTAGCCTTAACTTCAGAAATCTGATTCCCATCATTCAAACCAGCCTGTTTCATCCCATGTTAGTCAGCATTCTTGGTGCTGTTACTGCAGGCCAAGTTTTCAATCAGTCTGATTGCTTCTTTTGGTCTGTTTGTGTTGAAGTTGCCACTGCTTGAAGCATCCAACGCGATATGGTATTTCCAGTCAATGCCTCTGTAGAAAATACCAAGCAGCTGCACCTGATTGAAACCATGATGAGGACAGTCCTTTGATAAGACTTGAATCTCAGCCAAAAAGCTTTAAAAGCGTCAGTATGACCTTGGGAAAATCAAGTAATTTTCTTCCTCTGGTCTTCTGATCTTGAATCATCATAGAAGTTGTTCTGAAAAGCATCTTGGTGTCCTCCCATGTGGTCAGCGAACCAGGCTCTAGTTGCTTCAGCCAAGAAGGAGCATCTCCTCCAAGTGAGTAAGGAAATAACTTGCAGAACAGATTGTCATTACTAAGTCCATTAACTTTGACACTTGAAGCCAAATCCTCAAACCTCTCAATATGATACATAGGATGCTCATGTGGTAAGCCATGAAACAGATGTTGTCCCATAATTTAAAAGTAAGCAGGTTTGAGCTCAAAATCGTTCCTCTGGAAAGCAAGAGGGCGGATTGCAGCTCTGTTGGCATAAAACTGATCAGGTCTGTTGTAATCTCCAAGAGTCCGCTGCAAAAAACGCCCAGCAACGTTTACAGTTTCACCTAGTGCTTGCTGAACAAGCTGTTCAGCTATGACATTCCCATTCTAATCCAGTCTACGCCCTTCTGCATTCCTCCTATTTCCATCTCTGTCAACTAAATGACCCTCTGCATCTTCGACCAAAACAAGTGGAGCAACCATTGTAGACTGTTTCTTAGCTTTCCTGATGGTCCTCTGCAACTTAGCTAGCTCGTCAATGCCTAAAGTCAAAAGTTCTTTCTCTTTGTTGCTTCTGGTACTGCGATTAGGCATACACCTGAAACCAGCACAAAGAAAAGTAGCAGAAAGTTAGTAAACAAATAAAAACTTAGACAATATCCTAATACTAAAAATCGATAGGCAGCTATTACTTCCCGGCAACGGCGCCAAAAACTTGATAGGGCTCAGGTTTTACCCAAATAAAACTACAGCGAGTGCACAGCAAAGCAGTTATAGTATAAGGGGTTATCGAATCCCAAGGGAGTAAGTGATATACTCATATATTTAGCATATTTAGCATGCATTTGATGTAGCTTTTATGCATTCATCTTACATAATAGGCTAGTTTGTCTCATTTTAGGTCCTAGAGCACTTTTGCATTAGCATTTGCATATTTCTTGCATTCTTGCATCATACTCAGGTTGTTTTGGACACATTGGAGCCATGGAGAGTTCGTGGACATGCTAAGGATCAAAGAGGAGCTCGTGGACATTGGGCAGAGCTCAACTATTCAGCAAAGGAGCCGGAATCGAGGTGCAGATCGAGCTAGGCAGGTCGATCTAGACGAGATCGACCAGAAGTTCGAGGGACTCAAGTCGTTTCAAGGAGGAAGATGGAGACCAAGATCAACCGAGGTGATCGATCATGAGTACTTACGTGGATTACGCCATGCAGCACGAGAGCCAGATCGAGACCACGACTTGATCACCCAAGGAACGTCTAGAAGATCGAGGGAAGCACTCAATCCATCCGACGAATCGACCCAAAGATCAAGCAAAAGAAGACGATCTAGCCGAGAGATCGAGCTAGAAATCGATCACCCAACTCGATCTCTACACCTTATCCGGCCAGCTCATTTTTTTGGACATTAGTGGGGACGACCATTTTGGTTGTTTAGCTATTTTGGGCGAAGGGTAGACATCTCTTTCATTATCAACAATCTGTCTTATCTTTTTCGAGCTTTACCTTTAGGCGGATGGCCATTGTTGAACCTTTTAAGTTTTTCTTGATTTTAAAACCTTAATCTTTCCTTAATCACTGAGTATTTGCTTAATCTTAGTAGTTTAATCATGCTTATCTTTCTTTCCCTTGCATTTTCGTGTGTTTTAGCTATGTGTAGCGAGTAGTTTCCTTTGGGATTAAGGTTGGGGCGATTTAAGGGGTTTAAGGGTTTAAGCTTTGGACTTTTTCTTGTTCTTAATCTATTCTCTTCTTGGATTTTGGGTCTTAATGGTTAGAGAGTCTTGGAAAAGATCTCTATGATTCCAGGGTCTTCTTAGCTCATCCTTTCCAAAACGCCATGGATTCTTAGGGAGCTAGTTAGGCTAATATTTGAGATCTTTGCTTAATGTTCTTTGACCCATCTTTCCACCACACGCCATGGGTTTGGAGGCTGGGTTGAGGAAAGGGGTCATACCACATGCCATGGATGATCCTAGCTTAAGTTTCTCAAGGCTTAGAGATAGCTCATCAAATGAGTAGGTCTATTGTTTTAAACCCAAAGCTTGAATCTTGAACCCTTTTAAACATGAACCTCAACCTTGAATCCTCTTTTAGTATTTTTAAACCTCAAGTAATCATCTTTTAGTCATAAAGTTTGCTTCTTTAGTCCTTAAAAGTTATTGTTCTAGGTTGCTAGAAATTCTCTATTTTACTTGCTTTAGCTCTGGATTTTTAGTAATCAGTAGTTTTGGATTTTAAATTCTCAGTTTTCTTCTAGTAGTTTTTAACCCTCTTCCAGGGATTTTAAAATAGTTTTCATAGTCATTTGGTCGTTATTAATTTTTGTAGAATTTCTCATCCATTTGCCTGAATCTGCTTAGATTTACCAAGTTCTTGCATTCTTAGTGGCTTTCTACAACCTAGGCAGGATTGACACCTCTTGCACCTATACTACAACCATAGCAGTGCTTTAGGTTTTGATTTAGAACCCCAAAAAAAATCTGTTTATAAAATGGCGCCGTTGCCAACTTGGGTTTGATTATAAAGCATTAGGATTTGGAGCATAGTGAAGAAATAGTTTTTGTTTTTACTTTGGTTACTAATCTCTCTCGCTTACTACTTGTCTTCTCAGGTACATGAATCTGAGGTCTAGAGGTGACAACAATCTACTACAAGCTCTAGACAACATTCATCAACTCGGAAGTGCAAGACTAAGAAGAGCTACCTGGTTTTGTTGATTGTGTGGGTATGGCTGATCAGGAACAAGCTGAGGGTCAACATCACCACGCTGCTGTTGGTAGGGGCAATGGAAACCCCAACCACGCACCATGACCACCGAGAATCATTGGCGCTGGTGATGCTCTGAACACTCATGATAATCGCTTTGGAATCATTCCTCCACCGGTGCAAAACAACAACTTCGAGATCAAGCCAGGCTTTGTCTCAATGGTCCAGAACAACAAATTCCATGGTCTTGCAATGGAGGATCATTTGGAGCATCTTGACAACTTTGAGCAAGTTTGTGGTATGATTAAGATCAATGGGATCTCGGAGGACAGCTTCAAGCTTAGACTTCTCCCTTTTTCTCTTGGGGATAAAGCAAGACATTGGGAGAAGACCTTACCACAAGGTACTATTACCTCATGGGCTGATTTCAAGAAGGCGTTTCTCTCTAAGTTCTTCTCCGGTACAAGAACAGCAAGGCTAAGGAGTGAGATCAGCGGTTTCACACAAAGGCAGAATGAGAACTTCAGTGAAGCAATGGAGCGGTTCAAGGACTACACCATTGCATGCCCTCATCATGGCTTCAGTGAGGAGACACTCTTGAGCACCATCTACAGAGGAGCTCTTCCGAAGATTCGCATGCTCTTAGACATGACAAGTAAAGGCAACTTTCTTGGCCAAAATGTAGAAGAGGGAATGGAGATCATTGAGTATCTTGTTTTGAGTGATGGGAACTATGCTGAAGACTATGATAGAGCACCACGAGAGTCCGAACTTGAGTCACACAAAAAGGACCTGAAATCTCTCCATCAGAAGATTGACAAGTTAGTCCTTGCCAATCAAAAGCATGTACACTTACAGAAGGCCACCAAGGCAACAACAACCTCTCTTACAGAAGTACAAATGTGGAGAATCCTAAGGATCAAGTGTACCCTCCACAACAAGGCAAACCTTTTGTACCTTACAACAAAGAGTTTACACAAAACAATATCAAGGGCAGAGATAAGGCAACTTCCAAGGTCAGCAGCAACAGCAAGGCCACGAAGGCTACGCTCTGGTGTTTCCTCCTGGTTTCGTACCTCAGCAGCAACAAATTCAACCCCCACCTCAAGATCCGGTTCAAGCAATGTTCCAACAGTTACATCAAGGTCAAGCATCT
The DNA here is from genome assembly GCA_911865555.2 of Thlaspi arvense. Taxonomy (NCBI): domain Eukaryota; kingdom Viridiplantae; phylum Streptophyta; class Magnoliopsida; order Brassicales; family Brassicaceae; genus Thlaspi; species Thlaspi arvense. Next base: position 15,574,274 of record OU466861.1, read on the forward strand.
ACAAATCAGAAGTTTGTTGATATGAACAATAGGCTGGACTCTTCTCTCACTGAGGTCTCTACACAGATCACTAACCTCAACAACAAGATCAAACAGCTAGAGAATGGCAAAGCCAGTTCAAGCGGTCAAGGTAGCCTACCCGGGAAGTATGAGGAAAACCCTGAGGAGTATGCAAACGCTATTACTTTGAGAAGTGGGAAAGAGCTACCACCACGCTCTCTACCTAAAAACAATAAGGACATTGTGGTTCAAGAGGGGGAGGGTAAGCTTTCAAATGATCAAGAGATCACCTTTGACAATGTGTGGATTGAAAGGCCAAGGAATGGCAAGGAAGCAATTTTAGAGAAGAAAGTGGAGGAGGTTAGCAAAGAGAAAGAAGCTTTTGTACCTCCGCCTTACAAACCGAAGCTTCCCTTCCCTGGGCGTTTCAAGAAGCAGCTCCCTGAGAAGCATAGAGCAGTATTTGAGAAGCACTTGAAGGATGTTGAGATCAAACTGCCTTTAGTTGATTGTTTGGCCATGATGCCAAAATGCGCCAAGTTCTTCAAGGATACTCTTACTAAGAAGAGCACAGAGAGTGAAGAGGTTTTGGTGTTGAGTGAAGAGTGCAGTGCAATCATTCACAAGGAGATAGTTCCAAAGAAGCTAGGAGATCCAGGATCATTCACTATCCCTTGTGCACTTGGACCTTTAAAGTTTGAAAGTTGCTTGTGTGATTTAGGAGCAAGCATTAATCTTATGCCTCACTCCATTGCCAAAAAAGCTAGGCGTTACCATGTTTAAGGAGTGCAGAATCTCTCTAGTGCTGGCTGACAGAAGTATAAGGCTCCCTGTAGGCATGCTTGAATACTTACCCGTGAGGATCAGTGGTGTGAATGTGCCAACAGATTTCGTTGTTCTAGAGATGGATGAAGAGCCAAAGAATCCTATTATCCTTGGTAGACCCTTTCTAGCAACTGCTGGATCCATTATAGATGTGAATAATGGCAAGATTTCTCTACACTTGGGTAAAGACATCAAGCTAGACATTGACATCAATGAAGTCTTGAAGAAGCCAACGATTGGTGGGCAAGATTTCTACATTGAAACTTTGGATGAGTTAGCCAATGAGTTGCTTGAGGAGTTGGCACAAGAGGATCACCTACAGCTAGCTTTGACAAAGGAGTGTGGGGAGTATGGTTTCCTGATTGAACATACCCAGGAGTATGTTCATATCCTTGATTCTCGCAAGGTTGTGAAAGAAGATGAAGGCGAGTGCCTAGAGATCAATCTAGAAATCGACGAGATCACTCGATCCAAGACAAAGATCGATAAGAAGATCGAGGAGACTGGTCGATCCAGAGAAGAAATCGATGAGGAGATCGAGAGAGGCAACTCGATCACTTCAGAGAACGACTCAGCGAATCGATCTCCTGCTCGATCCATATTAAATCGAGTAAATGAATCCAGGGAATGCAATCAATCCAGACCAGAACGAGTGGAAGATCGACTGTAAGACTCGATCTCTGAGGAAAGAACGGTTCAAGATGGCAGCCTGAAAGCTCATAACTCAGGTTCAAAAGAAGCTAATGAGGATGGCAACGTAAACACAAGCCACGAGGAGGACTGGAGCGAGCTGCTAGCCCCAAAGGTGGACCTAAAGGAGCACCCGAAAGGGCTAAGGTACGCTTTCTTAGGACCCAATGACACTTATCCTGTCATTGTGAATGAAAATCTAAGTGATAATGAGTTAAACTCACTCCTGAAGGAGTTGAGAAAGTATAGAAAGGCCATTGGGTACTCTCTCAGTGACATCAAGAGCCTTTCACCAATGCTTTGCATTCATAGGATTCACTTAGAGAATGAAAACAGTTCTTGTATTAAACATCAAAGACGTTCGAACCCAAACTTGAAAGAAGTAGTTAAGAAAGAGATCTGAAAACTTTTAGAGGCTGACGTGATATACCCTATCAGTGATAACACTTGGGTCTCTCCGGCCCATGTGGTACGAAAGAAAGGGGGTATCACGGTTATAAAAAAACTGAAAAAATGAGTTGATTTCTACAAGAACAATAACTGGACATAGAATGTGTATAGATTATAGGAAACTCAACTCGGCAACTAGAAAAGATCATTTTCCTCTTCCCTTTATTGATCAAATGCTAGAGAGACTTGCTAATCATCCATACTATTGTTTCCTAGATGGATATAGCAGTTTCTTTCAAATTCTTATTCATCCTAATGACCAAGAGAAGACAACTTTCACATGCCCTTATGGTACCTTCGCATATCGAAGGATGCCTTTTGGGTTATGTAATGTACCAGCAACCTTTCAAAGGTGCATGATGTCTATCTTCTCTGATCTTATAGAGGAAATGGTTGAAGTTTTCATGGATGATTTTTTGTGGATGGTGCTTCCTTTGGTGGTTGTTTGTCTAATCTTTGCAGGGTTCTAAAAATATGTGAGGAGACAAACTTGGTGCTGAATTGGGAAAAGTGTCACTTTATGGTGAATGAAGGCATTGTACTTTGGCACAAGATTTCTGAGCAAGGGATTGAGGTTGATAATGCTAAGATAGAGGTCGTGATGAGTCTTGAGCCGCCGGTTAATGTCAAGGGGATAAGGAGTTTCTTGGGGTACGCTGGCATCTACAGACGGTTTATCAAGGATTTCTCCAAGATAGCTCGTCCTCTTACAAGGTTATTGTGCAAAGAAGCCGAGTTCTTGTTTAATGAAGAGTGCCTTCAAGCCTATAAGACTATCAAGGAAGCTCTTCTCACCGCGCATATAGTTCAAGCACCGGATTGGGATCTGCCGTTTGTGATAACGTGCGACGCGAGTGACTACGCCGTGGGTGCTGTTTTGGGTCAGAGGAAAGACAAGAAGCTACACGTGATCTACTATGCAAGCCGTACCTTGGATGACACGCAAGTGAAGTATGCTACAACCGAGAAGGAGCTACTTGCTGTTGTCTTTGCTTTTGAGAAGTTCAGGTCCTACTTGGTTGGTTCTAAGGTCATTGTTTACACTGATAATGCTGCCTTGAGGTACATATACTCCAAGAAAGACACCAAGCCGAGACTCCTAAGGTGGATACTTCTTCTACAAGAGTTTGATATGGAGATCAAGGATAATAAGGGGATAGAGAATGGTGTTGCTGATCACCTTTCAAGAATGAGGGTGAATGAAGTCTTACCATTGGATGACTCACTTCCTGAGGAGCAGCTCATGATGGTCAACACTGTAGTTTGTAAAAAGCTAGAGGATAAGCTTGAAGATGTCTTGAGTTTGAAAGAAGAAGATTTACCTTGGTATGCTGACATTGTCAACTTCTTGGCCTGTGGTGAAGAACCCACTCATCTTGACCATTACCACATGAAGAAATTTATGAGGGACATATCCCATTACTTTGGGATGAGCCCTATCTGTACAAGAGGGGAGTAGATTGCTTGTACCGGAGGTGTGTCTCAAGAGAAGAAGTGAAAGACATTCTTCTTCATTGCCCCGGTTTGACTTATGGTGGACACTTCGTTTCATTCAAGATGGCTACAAAGGTTCTACAAGCCGGGGTTAAAGTTTTTCTTTAAAAGGTGTTTTAAGGTTGAATTGTTTCAAGGCCCTAATTGGTAATTCTTTGATGCATTGTACACTCTTTGAAAGTAAGCTCTAACCATACTTGGATCATGTGTTTTGATTTTCGTGGCTTGACTTGAACATTCGTGAACTTAATCTTGTCCTAATAAGTGAGAACCTTAATCTGATCTTTAATTATCATATTTATGCATTTGAAAATGAACACATGGATCATATACTTATTTAGGCTCTCTTCCTCCTTCCACCACTCTTTTGTGAGCCTAAGTAGAACTCCCACCATTACCCTTACCCTTCTTTCAAGCCAAATGTTCTTGTGTGATATCATTGTGAGGCCTCTTTTCTGTTTGAACATGGCATAACGTGTTACGTTTATGCGACATGATTAAGCTCTCATTTGATTGCTGGCTTTGCATTTTGAAGCTAGTTTTAGGCTTAGGATTAGGTTTGGGGTTCATGGGGATTGTTTGTTGCCTATTTGTTTTCGGTTTCAAAAAGAAATTGGTGTTTGAAGTGAATAAAGAGGTTTTAAGTGGATGGCTCAATGTTTTTAAAATAAAAAGCTCTAGCTAATTCAGAAGATAGCTCTCAAAAAAAAAAAGATTAAGAAAAAAAAAGATCCTAAGTGCCAAATAAAAAGAAAAAAAAAAAATGAGTAGAGAGCTATCAATAAGAATAGAAAAGAGCTAAATGTGTTTTCAGCCTTTCCACTAGCTAAAGAGTTTGAAATGATGTTTTTATTTGGGATTTTGCTAAGCTAATTGCTTTGTTGATAAGGGTAGTATCTAGGAGGGTGAGTGAGCTGAAATGAAAAGAAATGAGAGGGGTTTTAGGATCATTGTTAGTGTATATGGGTAGATGAGAGTCTAGTCATGTATGCATCAATTGCCTTTACCTTTAGCATTATGCATAAGTTCATACCTTTCTTGAGAGAAACCCTTGCATTATAGAACCCATTTAAATGAGATCATTCTAGTCTCATAGCCTTTGTCCTAAACCAAATGTGTTCGGCTTTAAAATGCATGAGTGTGATTCACGGTTCTGATCTTAATGAATGTTAAAGGATAGGATTCTTTGATTGTTTGGAATATGAGAGTCATGATTTGAAATTCATTATGTGATGAGTATGGCTAAGTTCTTTAGAGTATGAGTGTGTGCATTGCATCTTAGAGTTAAGAACTAGGACCATTGAAGTGATTCATTTGAAAAGCACCTTTGCAAGAAGCTTAAACCCTTATTTTTTAAAACCTCTCTTCCTTCTTGAATTTTGTTTGCTTGAGGGCAAGCAAAAGGTAAGTTTGGAGGAGTTGATATTACTATATATTTTGTGTATTTTGCATGCATTTAAGATAGTTTCTCATGCATTCACCTTGCATATTAGGCTAGTTTGCACCATTTTAGGTCCTAGAGCACTTTTGCATTAGCATTCGCATGTTTCTTGCATTATGCATTATATTTACGTTGTTTTTGGACACTTTGGAGCTTTGGAGGATTCGTGGACGTGCTAAGGCTCGTGAGGAAGCTTATGGACGCTTGGAGAACTCAACCATTCAGCTAAGGACCCGAGATTGAGTAGCGGATCGAGCAAGGCAGGTCGATCTAAATGAGATTGACCAGAAGATTGAGTGCACCAAGTCGATTCAAGAAGAAGGATCGAGAACAAGATCGAGAGAGGAGATCGATCCGGAGTACGGAGGTAAATGACGCCATGAAGATGGAGAACCAGATCGAGCTTTCAACCCAATCTACACAAGATCGACTCAGAGATCGACCAAAGCCATCCGATCCAAGACAAAGATCTAGAGCCAGATCGAGCTTCCAGCCTGATCTCAGATAAACCTTATCCGTCCAGCTGTCTTTGACGGCTAGCGAAGGAGGGGACCAGCTAACGGTTTAGCCATTTTTGGCAAAAGCAGCCAATCGCTTTCATTATCTTGATTCTGTCTTTTCTGTTTTCTCTCTAAGTTAGGCGATTCACCATTGTAGAACACCTTGAGTTTTTTCAGTTTTTGAACCTTGAATCTTTTAATATTAAGCAAGTTTTCTTTAATCGCATCGTTAATCATGCTTAGCATTTTGTTTATTGCTTTTGCTTCGATCTTAAACATGTGTAGTGAGTAGTCTTTTCGGGTTTTGGGGTTGAGGAGATTCAAAAGGGTTGAAAGGGTTTAAAGCTTTGTGTTTTCGTTGTTCTTCATGCCTTCTCTTCTAGGATCTTGGGATCTTAAAGCCTAGAGAGCCTCAGAAGAGGTTTTTATGATCTAAAGGCTGTCTTACATTGACAGGATTCAGATGTCCTGGAAAACCAGATCCTAGAGGCTAATCATTCCTTTCCCACATGCCATGGTTGTTTAGGGGGTTAGTTAGGTCAATATTTGGAATCAGTGTTTCTTGCTCTTCGATCTCTTTTTCCACCAAACGCCATGGGTTTGGAGAAGAGATTGAGGAAGTGAACCATGCCACACGCTATGGATGGTTCTTGTTTTGTTTTCAAGGCCTAGAGAACCTCACAAAGTGAGTAGATCTAAATGTTTTCAAACCAAAGCTTAAACCTTTGAGACCCTCGAATATGATCATAAACCGTGGACCCTTCTTTTTAGTGTTTTAAACATCTGTTAATCATTCGCTTGGCGTTTAGTTTGCATCCTGTTCGTTAGAAGTCATTTACTTGAAGTTGTTTGTTAGATCGACCCATTCTGCTCGATCCAGTGATTGATCCTGTGGTCGATTCACTGGTCGATTTTTAGTTTTTAGTAGCCTTGCATTTTTAAACTTTTGCTTGTTCCTCGTGGTAGTTAACCATCTTCCACGGATTTTAAAATTGTTTTGCATTGCATTAGATTGCTGCACTTAGTTTTCTTTGAATTTACCAAATCATTTTACTATTCTGCTTAGATTTACTCATTCCCTTGCATTCTTAGTGCACTTCCTGCTACTAGGTGTGGATTGATACCTCACTTGCATGCTATACTATGGGTGCATCTTAGCCACCTCCTTGGTGAAGTACAAGGCATATGCCTTACGGTGCAAGGCAAGCTCGTCGCTTATTGGAGGCTTCCTTACGCCCTTGTTTGTGCAAGCCGGCGTACCGCTTCAAGACTTCACTCCTGTTCCGGAGAGAGCCTTCATGGATGAGATCTACCTGAGGAACACGGATAGCTTGGGATGCACGCCAGCCGAGGGTTTCTACGCCTACTTGTACATTGATTATGAGAACAAGAAGCGAGTGTGCATCTTGCCAAACAAGGTGGAAACAGAGCTTCAAGGAGTTGGAAATGTAGAGTTCTTGTCGAGTGTAGAAGAATGTTTTGCGCCTTTAGGAGGAACAGCTGCTCCAGCACTAGCTGCTCGCCCACGATCAGAGTCTCCTGCCTCGGATGATGAGATGCCCGAGAACTTTGTTCTTCCCAAGGTTGATTTTGAGCCGCTGACTAAGACCGAGAAGTTCCATGCTTCTGTTGTGGAGATGCAAAGGAAAATCAACAAATGGCAAAGCAAAGTAATCAAGGAGCGTGCCAAGAAGGTCAAGGAACTTCAAGGGAGCTCACCTAAGAAGGCTACAAGCAAAGAAGTCAAGCAGCCCGAGAAGAGAAGGAGATCCACGGGAGGCACTGAGATGTAGTATAGCATGCAAGTGAGGTATCAATCCACACCTAGGAGCAGGAAGTGCACTAAGAATGTAAGGGAATGAGTAAATCTAAGCAGAATAGTAAAATGATTGGTAAATTCAAACAAAACTAAGTGCAGCAATCTAATGTAATGCAAAACAATTTTAAAATCCCTGGAAGAGGGTTAACTACCACGAAGAACAAGCAAAAGATTAAAAATGCAAGGCTACTAAAAACTAAAAATCGACCAGTGAATCGACCACAGGATCGAGCACTAGATCGACAAGAATGGATCGATCTAACAAACAACTTCAAGCAAATGACTTCTAACGAACAGGATGCAAATTAAACGACAAGCAAATGATTAACAGAGGTTTAAAACACTAAAAAGAAGGGTCCAGGGTCGAGGATCATATTCGAGGGTCTCAAAGGTTTAAGCTTCGGTTTGAAAACATTTAAATCTACTCACTTTGTGAGGTTCTCTAGGCCTTGAAAACAAAACAAGAACCATCCATGGCGTGTGGCATGGTTCACTTCCTCAATCTCTTCTCCAAACCCATGGCGTTTCGTGGAAAAAGAGATCGAAGAGCAAGAAACACAGATTTCAAATATTGAGCTAACTAACCCCCTAAACAACCATGGCATGTGGGAAAGGAAGGATTAGCCTCTAGGATCTGGTTTTCCAGGACATCTGAATCCTGTCAAGGTAAGACAGCCTTTAGATCATAGAAACTTCGTCCGAGGCTCTCTAGGCTTTAAGATCCCAAGATCCTAGAAGAGAAGACATGAAGAACAAAGAAAACACAAAGCTTTCAACCCTTTCAACCCTTTTGAATCTCCTCAACCCCAAAACCCGAAACGACTACTCACTACACATGTTTAAGATCGAAGCAAAAGCAATAAACAAAAAGCTAAGCATGATTAACGATGCGATTAAAGAAAACTTGCTTAATATTAAAAGATTCAAGGTTCAAAAACTGAAAAATCTCATGGTGTTCAACAATAGCGAATAGCCTAACTTAGAGAGAAAACAGAAAAGACAGAATCAAGATAATGAAAGCGAATGGCTGCTTTTGCCAAAAATGTATGAACCGTTAGTTGGTCCCCCCTTCGCTAGCCGCCAAAGACAGCTGGACGGATAAGGTTTGTCTGAGATCGGGCAGGAAGCTCGATCTGGCTCTCGATCTTTGTCTTGGATCGAATGGCTTTGGTCGATCTCTGAGTCGATCTACGTCGACCTTGTGTAGATCGGGTTGGAAGCTCGATCTGGTTCTCGATCTGCATGGCGTCATTTACGTTTGTACTCCAGATCGATCTCCGCTCTCGATCTTGTTCTCGATCCTTCCTCTTCAAAATCGACTTGGTGCACTCGATCTTCTGGTCGATCTCATCTAGATCGACCTGCCTTGCTCGATCCGCTACTCGATCTTGGGTCCTTAGCTGAATGGTTGAGTTCTCCAAGCGTCCATAAGCTTCCTCACGAGCCTTAGCACGTCCACGAATCCTCCAAAGCTCCAAAGTGTCCAAAAACAACCTGAATATGATGCATAATGCAAGAAACATGCGAATGCTAATGCAAAAGTGCTCTAGGACCTAAAATGGTGCAAACTAGCCTAATGTGCAAGGTGAATGCATGAGAAACTATCTTAAATACATGCAAAATACACAAAATATATAGTAATCACCAAAGCTGCCATTTCTTTATTCAGCTCCCTTTGGACTAGGCAAAAGCTACCAAAGCTACCAAAGCTGCCATTGCTTGAGAGACTTTCTAATCATCCTTATTATTGCTTTCTTGATGGATATAGTGGTTTCTTTCAAATACCAATCCATCCAAACGATCAAGAGAAGACAACCTTTACCTGCCCTTATGGCACCTTCGCATATCGAAGGATGCCATTCGGGTTGTGTAACGCACCGGCTACATTTCAGCGGTGTATGATGTCGATCTTCTCTGATCTTATAGAAGAGATGGTAGAAGTGTTTATGGATGACTTCTCAGTCTATGGTGCGTTCTTTTCTGCTTGTTTGTTGAATCTTTGCAAGGTACTAAAGCGTTGTGAGGAGACAAACTTGGTGCTCAAATGGGAGAAGTGTCACTTCATGGTGAAGGAAGGGATAGTACTTGGCCACAAGATATCAGAGAAAGGCATAGAGGTTGATAAAGCCAAGGTTGAGGTCATGATGAGTCTTGAGCCGCCGGTTAATGTCAAAGGAGTAAGGAGTTTCTTAGGCCACGCAGGCTTCTACAGGAGATTCATAAAGGATTTCTCCAAGATAGCAAGGCCCCTCACACGGTTGTTATCCAAGGAAGCTGACTTTGAGTTTGATGAGGATTGTCTTCATGCTTTCTTGACCATCAAGGAAGCTCTTGTATCCGCACCAATAGTACAAGCACCCGACTGGACTCTACCATTCGAGATCATGTGTGACGCGAGCGACTACGCCGTGGGAGCTGTTCTTTGTTAGAGGAAAGACAAGCGGTTGCATGTAATCTACTATGCCTGCCGTATCTTGGATGACACACAAGTCAGATATGCCACCACCGAGAAGGAGTTGCTGGCCGTTGTGTTTGCTTTTGAAAAGTTCAGGTCATACCTCGTAGGCTCTAAGGTTGTTCTATACAGATCATGCAGCTTTGATTATGTTGGTGGTGGTTGATTATGTATCTAAGTGGGTTGAGGCTATAGCTTCCCCAACAAACGATGCAAGAGTAGTGATCAAGCTCTTCAAAACCATCATATTCCCACGGTTTGGAGTCCCCAAGGTAGTAATCAGTGACGGTGGAAGCCACTTCATCAACAAGGTGTTTGAAAGCCTTTTAAGGAAGTATGGTGTGAAACACAAGGTAGCTACACCTTATCATCCTTAAACGAGTGGGCAAGTAGAGGTCTCTAACTCGCAGATCAAGGCTATACTCGAGAGGACAGTTGGTACTACTCGGAAGGATTGAGCGGCTAAACTAGACGATGCTTTGTAGGTTTACCAGACCGCTTTCAAAACCCCCATTGGTACTACTCCTTTCACTCTTCTATACGGCAAGGCGTGTCACCTTCCTGTTGAGTTGGAGCATAGGGCACTATGGGCAGTGAAGCAGCTCAACTGTAACCTCAAAACAGCTCAGGAGAAGCGCTTGATTCAGCTACATGAGCTTGAAGAGCTACGGATAGATGCATACGACAGTGCTAAGATCTACAAGGAGCGGACTAAGGCGGTTCATGACAAGAAGCTTGGTCACAAGGAGATAAGAGAAGGTAGTCTGGTGCTACTCTATGACTCGAGGTTGAAGCTGTTCCCGGGTAAGCTCATATCAAGGTGGTGTTGACCGTTTGAGATCAAAGAGGTTCTACCCTATGGAGCGGTTACATTGGTTGACAAGAGCGGCAATGCTTTCACGGTCAACGGGCACAGGGTTAAGCCTTACTAGCGGATGGCTACAGCAAGGAGAGCACCTCCGTGCTTCTCCAAGACCCCCCTCATGCCAAAACCAACTATAGTCTAGCTAAAGACGTTGAAGAAAGCGCACTTGAGAGGCATTCCCATGTCTATCTTGTACATATTTTTGCTTTATTTCTACTTTAGTTTTATGCTTTTAATGTTTAAGTGTGTAGGTGAATGGATAAGGGATTGTTAGGTGTGATCTTGGAGTCCAAAAGAGGCGAGAAGGGCTAAGTATAGGCTAGAGATCGAGTTCTAGATCGACTAATCCTGACTCGATCTTTACTAGATCGAGTCAGTGAATCGAGAGGAGCCAGTCGATCTAGAGGAGAGCGAGTAGACAAATCGAGTGGAACGGTCGATCACGAGAGGATAAACACTCTATACGTTTAGCTTGAAAAGCAAACGAGGTGTAGATCGACCGAGTCATTCGATTCTCAAAGATAGATCGAAAAGTTTACTCGATCTGCCACTCAATCTAAGCCAAATCGACCCCCAAATCGATCATGTGACTCGATCCAAGGAGTACAGCCTAGTTGACCAAAAGTCAAGGAACGAGAGAGTCAGTCGATCTAAGACTCGATTCAATTCGAATCGAGTCCCTGATCGATCAAACCTCTCGATTCTAGCCATTATGGGCATGAGATCGAGTCCTAGATCGACCAAATGGACTCGATCTCGTGCCGAGGTAACAATTTCTTTTCCCTCTTTTCTTCTTTCCCTCCTGTTTTTAAAGTCAAATCTTGGTCAAAGCAAGAATCTTTGACCATGAAAGATATGCCTTGACCAAGCTTTTTGTCAGAAACCACTAGCTTGCCCATAGTTTTAGATTTTTTGTTGGCCTTTATATTTTCAAACACACACCCTCTCATTATGTGTGTTTCGAGATTTCGAAAGCAAAGAGAAAGTCTGATTTTTCTTTTCTAAAAGCTAACATCATCTTCTTTCAAAACTTTGCAAAGGTATTTTCTGGTCTTTGTTTTAAATCTTTTAGAAAATTTCCTTTTCTTTGCATTGTTCGAATAATAGATGTTAGGGGTTTAGCAAATTTTTAATACTAGCTAGATATTAGGAAAAATTCTAGATTTGATTCGATCTCTAGATTCCTTTCTCTATTATCTTGCTAGAATTTTTATAAATTCCCCAAATATCTATGGTATTAGTTATAACTTTTTTTTCTTGCTTACTCTCTCTCTCAATATTTGCCGCATTTGCTCATTCTCTTGCTTGTGAATTGGGTTTCAGGTACCATGGCTCCAAAAAGAACAAAAGAGGAGACAGCACAAGAAGGAGAAGGTCAAGAAGTGGTGGTTCAGGAGAAGGTCAGATGGTCTAAGGAGGAAAAACAAGCCAAGAAGAGGCTAGAGAGGCTTCGGTTGGAACCAACAAAGTTCGCAGATAAGGGCTTGCTGTCTAAAATGGGGATCTTGGGAGATTTTGATCAACTCCCCAAGAACATAGGGCTCAGATGCTTGCCACAATTGGATTGCCCAACCTTTCCCGAAGTGACAATCAACTTCATAGCCACTTTGGAGTTTGCATATGAGAACCTGAGCTTCCCTACTCCTTCTCAAGGCCACATCTCCTTCAAGATTAAGCGTCAGGCCTTTCGTCTCTCAATCCTGGAGCTTTGTCAAGCCTATGGCCTCAATGGTTCTGCCACCAAGGTTGAGTTCCCCTCTTTCACTCAAGCAAACGATATGTGGGACCTCATCAGCAACGATGACTACAAGGCGAATACAGAGAAGATGAAGAGAGTGAGGAGTCCGGTGCTGAGATACACGCTCAAGATGATTGCCAACACCTTTAGTGGACGGTCCGTAGTCACCAAGACCGAGCTTTGCTTCCTATTCCAAGGCGTGAAGCACCTCGTGTGTGGTCCTAAGGAGAATGACGAGCCAATGGAGGATGAGCTCGGCGACGACGTAAACTATTGATGCATCTTAGCTACCTCCTTGGTGAAGTACAAGGTATATGCCTTGCGGTGCAAGGCAAGCTCGTCGCTTATTGGAGTCTTCCTCACGCCCTTGTTTGTGCAAGCTGGCGTACCACTTGAAGACTTCACTCCTGTTCTGGAGAGAGCCTTCATGGATGAGTTCTACCTAAGGAACACGGATAGCCTGGGACGCACGCAAGCCGAGGGTTTCTACACCTACTTGTACATTGATTCTGAGAACGAGAAGCGAGTGTGCATCTTGCCAAAAACGTGGAAACAGAGCTTCTAGAAGTTGGCAATGTGGAGTTCTTGCCGAGTGTAGAGGAGTGTTTTGCGCATCTACGAGAGCGGCTGCTCCAGCACTAGCTGCTCGGCCACGATCAGAGTCTCCTGCCTCGGATGATGAGATTCACGAGAACTTTGTTCACCCCAATATCGACTTTGAGCCGCAGACTAAGACCGAGAAGTTCCTTGTTTCTGTTGTGGAGATGCAAAGGAAAATTAACAAATGGCAAAGCAAAGTAATCAAGAAGCTTGCCAAGAAGGTCAAGGCACTTCAAGGGAGCTCACCTAAGAAGGCTACAAGCGAAGAGGTCGAGCAGCCCGAGAAGAGAAGGAGATCCACGTGAGGCATTGAGATACGTGAGCCACAAGCAACATCTCAACCTGCGCGCCACTCGGTTTATGAGCAAGCCAGCTTGGATAAGGGCAAAGGAGTAGCCCACGAGACCCCCACAAAGAGCAAGAGGTCTGGAGCAACCTCAAGCTCCAGCACTTCTTAGCTCCGAGGTACTAACAACCGTCCCTTGTTTATACCATGCATGCTTTCTTTGTTTTTGCTTTATGTTTTGAACTCCTTTGAATTTGTTTGCCACCGAGACGATGTCATTCAAGTTTGGGGGAGTGTGTGTGTTATTTGACATGTTTTCTTTCTTCTTATTTTCTGTTTGCATCCTTTGAGTCTTCATTGCATTTAAGGCATAGAAAAGAATAAAAATAATGTTAAAATTTTAAAAATTTTCAAAAAAAATTCATGTAGTTGCATTCACTTTGTTAAACATTTTAGGATTGAGTCTAGAATTTTTGAGCATTTAGGTTGATTACATTTGTATAAGGGGTTAAAGTTCTTCTTTAAAAGGTGTTTTAAGCTCATGAATTGTTTCAAGGCCCTAGTTAGTTGTTCTTTGATGTATTTTACACTCTTTGAAAGTAAGCTCTAACCATACTTGGATCATGTGTTTTGATTTTCTTGACTTGACTTGAACATTCATGAACTGAATCTTGTCCTAATAAGTAAGAACCTTAATCTGATCTTTAATTATCATACTTATGCATTTGAAAATAAACACATGGATCATATACATATTTAGGCTCTCTTCCTCCTTCCACCACTCTTTTGTGAGCCTAAGTGGAACTCCCACCATTACCCTTACCCTTCCTTCAAGTCAAATGTTCTTGTGTGATATCATTGTGAGGCTTCTCTTCGGTTTGAACTTGACATAACGTGTTATGTTTAAGCGACATGATTAGACTCTCATTTGATTGCTGGCTTTGCATTTTGAAGCTAGTTTTAGGCTTAGGATTAGGTTTGGGGTTCATGGGGATTGTTTGTTTACTTATTTGTTTTCGGTTTCAAAAGGAGTTTGGTGCTTGAAATGAATAAAGAGGTTTTAAATGGATGGCTCAATGTTTTTAAAACGAAAAGCTATAGTTAATTCAGAAGATAGCTCTCAAAGAAAAAGAATAAGAAAAAGAAAAAAAAAGAGCCTAAGTGCCAAATAAAAAGAAAAGAAAAGAAAAGAAAAATAAATAATGAGTAGAGAGCTATCAATAAGAATAGAAAAGAGCTATATGTGTTTTTAGCCTTTCCACTAGCCAAAGAGTTTGAAATGATGTTTTTATCTGGGATTTTGCTAAGCTAATTGCTTTGTTGATAAAGGTAGTATCTAGGAGGGTGAGTGAGCTGAATGAAAAGAAATGAGAGGGGTTTTAGGATCATTGTTAGTGTATATGGGTAGATGAGAGTCTAGTCATGTATGCATCAATTGCCTTTACCTTTAGCATTATGCATAAGTTCATACCTTTCTTGCGGGAAACCCTTGCATTATAGAACCCATTTAAATGAGATCATTCTAGTCTCATAGCCTTTGTCCTTAACCAAATGTGTTCGGCTTTAAAATGCATGAGTGTGATTCCCGGTTCTGATCTTAATGAATGTTAAAGGATATGATTCTTTGATTGTTTGGAATATGAGATTCATGATTTGAAATTCATTATGTGATGAGTATGGCTAAGTTCTTTGGAGTATAAGTGTGTGCATTGCATCTTAGAGTTAAGAACCAGGACCATTGAAGTGATTCATTTGAAAAGCAGCTTTGCAAGAAGCTTAAACCCCCGTTTTTAGAACCTCTCTTCCTTCTTGAATTTTGTTTCCTTGAGGGCAAGCAAAAGGCAAGTTTGGGGGAGTTGATATTACTATATATTTTGTGTATTTTGCATGTATTTAAGATAGTTTCTCATGCATTCACCTTGCATATTAGGCTAGTTTGCACCATTTTAGGTCCTAGAGCACTTTTGCATTAGAATTCGCATGTTTCTTGCATTATGCATCATATTCAGATTGTTTTTGGAGACTTAGGAGCTTTGGAGGATTCGTGGATGTGCTAAGGCTCGTGAGGAAGCTTATGGACGCTTGGAGAACTCAACTATTCAGCTAAGGACCCGAGATAGATAGCGGATCCAGCAAGGCATGTCGATCTAGACGAGATCGACCAGATGATCGAGTGCACCAAGTTGATTCAAGAGGAATGATCGATAACAAGATCGAGAGAGGAGATCGATCTGGAGTACAAACGTAAATGACGCCATGCAGATCAAGAACCAGATCGAGCTTCCAACCCGATCAACACAAGATCGACTCGGAGATCGACCAAAGCCATCCGATCCAAGATAAAGATCGAGAGCCAGATCGAGCTTCCAGCCCTAGCTCAGACAAACCTTATCCGTCCAGCTGGCTTTGGCGGCTAGCGAAGGGGGGACCAGCTAATGGTTTAGCCATTTTTGGTAAAAGCATCCATTCGCTTTCATTATCTTCATTCTGTCTTTTTCTGTTTTTCTCTCTAAGTTAGGCGATTCGCCATTATTGCAACACCTATGCTCCCTCAGGATGTGATTGTTGTAGAACCAATCATCAAGGTCTTTCTCCCACTTTAAGTAGTCTCCTTCTCCTGAAAAAGAGTTGAGTTGAATTTTATTAGGAGTTTAATAATCATAATTGAAATAAACCTTTGAGTTAGGAGTGTGAGAAGCTTAATGTGGTCTGCTCTGGGTTTTGTCTGGCTTCTTGGGCTTCAGCTCTTCATGGCTGACGGATTTTCCTTTTTGTGCTTGATTTCTCTCCTCTTGAAGTGCTGCAGAAGTGCTGTTCACAAGAGAGGTGGCTAACACCACGGTCTATAACTGAGGACAATGAGGATATTGTGATTCAAGAGGGGGAGAGTAATCTCTCAAATGATCAAGAGATCACATTTGACAATGTCTCATTGCAAAGGCCAAAGAAAGGCAAGGAAGTGGAGGAAGTTAGCAAAGAGAAAGAAGTTTTCGTGCCTCCACCTTACAAACCAAAGCTCCCCTTCCCTGGACATTTCAAGAAGCAGTTGGTTGAGAAGCATAGAGCCCTGTTTGAGAAGCACTTGAAGGACGTTGAGATAAACCTGCTGTTGCTTGATTGTTTTGCTTTGGTGCCAAAATACGCCAAGTTTTTGAAGGACACTCTTGCTAAGAGGGTGAAAGAGAGTGAAGAGGTCTTGGTATTGAGTCAAGAATGCAGTGCAATCATCCACAAGTAGATAGCTTCAAAGAAGCTAGGAGATCCAGGGTCATTCACTATCCCTTGTGCACTAGGCCGTTTGAAGTTTGAAAGCTGCTTGTGTGATCTTCGGGCAAGCATTAACCTTATGCCTCACTCCATTGCCAAAAAGCTAGGCTTTACCAAGTTTAAGGAGTGCTGAATCTCACTCATTCTGGCTGATCGAAGTATAAGGCTCCCTGTAAGCATGTTTGAAGACCTACCCGTGAGGATTAGCACCGTGAACGTGCCAACAGATTTTGTAGTTCTAGAGATGGAGGAGAAACCAAGAGACCCTCTAATCCTTGGTAGACCCTTTCTAGCAACTGCAGAGGCCATCATAGACGTGAAGAATGGCAAGATTTATTTGCACCTCGGCAAAGACATCAAGCTGAACTTTGACATCAACGAGTTCTTGAAGAAGCCAACAATTGATGAACTAATGTTCTACATAGATGCTTTGGATGCATTGGCAGATGAGTTGCTTGAGGAATTGGGACAAGCGGATCATCTACAGCTGGCTTTGACAATGGAGTGTGGGAAATATGGTTTCTTGAGTGAACAAACCCAGGAATATGTATGCATCTTTGATTCTCGCAAGGTTGTGAAAGAAGATGAAGGCCAGTGCATAGAGATCGACCTGGAGATCGATCAGATTACTCGATCCAGGAAAAAGATCGATGAGACGATCGATCGAGACAACTCGATCTGTTCAGAGAACGACCTTGTGAATCGATCTCCTGCTCGATCAATATCCAATCTGAATCGAGGGAGTACACCCGATCCAGCCTAGATCGAGGGAGCGATCGACTGACTGGCTCGATCTCTACGGTAGGAACGGTCCAAGACGGTAGCTTAGGAGCTCATGACTTGGGTTCAAAAGGGGCGAATGAGGACAGTAACCTCAACACAAGCCAAGAGGAGGACTGGAGTGAGCTGCTAGCCCTAAAGGTGGACATAAAGCAGCTTCAAAATTGGCTACAGTACGCTTTCTTTGGACCATATGATACATATCCTGTCATTGTGAATGAAGATCTAAAAGATGATGAATCAGACTCACTCCTTAGGGAGCTGAGGAAGTACAGAAAGGCCATTGGGTACTCTCTCAGTGACATCAAGGGCCTTTCGCCAATGCTTTGTACTTATAGGATTCATTTAGACAATGAAAACTTATCTTCCATAGAGCATCAAAGACGTTTGAACCCGAATTTGAAAGATGTGGTTAAGAAAGAAATCTTAAAACTCTTAGAGGCTGACGTGATATACCCTATCAGTGATAGCACATGGGTCTCTCCAGTCCATGTGGTGCCAAAGAAAAGGGGTATCACGGTTATAAGAAATGAAAAAAAAATGAGTTAATTCATACTAGGACAATAACCGGACATAGAATGTGTATTGACTATAGGAAATTCAACACAGCCACTAGGAAAGATCATTTCTCTCTTCCCTTCATTGACCAAATGCTAGAGAGATTAACCAATCACTCATACTACTGTTTTCTAGATGGCTATAGCGGTTTCTTTCAAATCCCCATTCACCCTAATGACCAAGAGAAAACCAGATTCACATGCCCTTTTGGTACCTTTGCATATCGAACGATGCCATTTGGGTTATGTAATGCACCAGCAACCTTCCAAAGGTGTATGATGTTTATTTTCTCTGACCTTATAGAGGAACTGGTAGAGGTTTTCATGGATGATTTTTCTGTGTATGGTGCTTTGTTTGGTGGTTGTTTGTCAAATCTTTGCAGGGTTCTCAAGAGATGTGAGGAGACAAACTTGGTGCTAAATTGGGAAAAGTGTCATTTTATAGTGAGAGAAGGCATTGTGCTTGGGCACAAAATTTCTGAGCGTAGGATTGAGGTTGACAAGGCCAAGATAGAGGTTATGACGAGTTTAGAGCCTCCAGTTAATGTGAAAGGGATTAGGAGTTTCTTGGGGCATGCTGGCTTCTACAGGAGGTTTATCAAGGGTTTCTCCAATATAGCACATCCTCTTACAAGGATACTGTGCAAGGAAACCGAGTTCATCTTTGATGAAGAATGACTACAAGCCTTTAAGACCATCAAAGAAGCCTTGATCATCGCGCCTATAGTTCAAGCTCCGGATTGGGATTTGCCCTTTGAGATTATGTGTGATGCAAGCGATTATGCCGTGGGTGCTGTCTTGGGTCAGAGGAAGGACAAGAAGCTGCATGTGATTTACTATGCAAGCTGTACCATGGATGATACATAAGTGAAGTATGTAACCACCGAGAAAGAGCTTCTAGCCATGGTCTTTGCTTTTGAGAAGTTTAGGTATTACTTGGGGGGTTCTAAGGTCATCGTGTATACTGACCATGCTACCTTGAGATTCATATATTCCAAAAAGACACTAAACCGAGACATTTAAGATGGATCCTTATCTTGCAAAAGTTTGACATGGAGATCAAGGACAAGAAGGGTATAGAGAACGGTGTAGCGGATCATCTTTCAAGGATGAGGGTGGATAATGTCTTGCCTTTGGATGACTCACTCCCCGAAGAGTAGCTTATGATGGTTGACACCATGGTATGTGCAAAGCTAGAGGAGAGGCTTGAAGAAGTCTTGAGCCTAAAGGAAGAAGATCTACCATGGTACGCGGATATTGTTAACTATTTGGCTTGTGGAGAAGTGCCTACTCTCTTGGACCATTACCATAGGAAGAAATTCATGACGGACATCTCTCACTACTTTTGGGATGTCCTTATCTATACAAGAGGTGTGTGGACAGCCTATACCGAAGATGTGTCACAAGAGAAGAAGGAAGAGACATTCTTCTCCATTGCCACGGTATGACTTATGGTGGCCCCTTCGCATCATTCAAGACAGCTACAAAGGTTCTCCAAGCTGGGTTTTGGTGGCCTACACTCTTCAAGGATGCACATGAGTTTATAAAATCACGAGAATCTTACCAAAGGGCCGGGAACATAACCAAGAGGAATGAGATGCCGAAAGTACCTATCTTTGAGGTGGAAGTCTTTGACGCTTGGGGAATTGATTTTATGGGTCCATTTCCATCATCATATGGCAACAAGTACGTCCTAGTGGCAGTAGACTATGTGTCTAAGTGGGTGGAACCCATAGCCTCACCAACTAATGATTCAAAGGTGGTAGTCAAGCTTTTCAAGACAATCATCTTTCCAAGGTTTGGAGTCCCTAAGGTGGTGATTAGTGATGGAGGCAGCCACTTCATCAACAAGGATTTTGAGGGTCTTTTGAGAAAGCATGGAGTTAAACACAAGGTGGCCACGCCTTATCACCCTCAACCCAGTGGCCAAGTGAAGGTTTCAAATAGGCAAATCAAGACCATCCTAGAGGGAACCGCGGGACTGACTAGGAAAGATTGGGCAAGCAAGCTTGATGACGCCTTTGGGCTTATAGGACAGCTTTCAAGACTCCCATTGGTACCACGCCTTTCAACCTCCTCTATGGTAAATCTTGTCACCTCCCTGTGGAGTTAGAGCACAAAGCTCTTTGGGTTGTGAAGCAAGTGAATTACACTCTCAAGACAGCATAAGAGAGAACACTAGTGCAACTTCATGAGCTTGATGAATTGAGGTTGGATGCTTTTGAAAGCGCCAAGATCTACAAAGAGAGGACGAAAGCCGTTCATGACAAGAAGCTGGTGCTTAAGGAGCTCAAAGAGGGAAGCCTGGTTCTGCTCTACAACTCACGTTTGAAGTTGTTCCCCGGGAAGCTCAAGTCTAGATGGTGCGGTCCGTTTGAGATAAAAGAGGTGCTACCATATGGGGCAGTGAATTTGATTGGCAAGGGTGGAGAGAGTTTCACAGTGAATGGGCATAAAGTCAAGCCCTACATGGCAAGTGATTGCAGCAAGGAGAGCACCATGTTGCTTCTCCAAGATCCCCCTCTAGCCGAACAAAGTGAAGTCAAGCTTAGAGACTTAAAACAAGCGCACTTGGGAGGCAATCCCATGACTATCATTGTACATATTTTTGATTATTTCTGTTTAAATTTTATGGTTTTTAGTTTAAGTGTGTAGGTACAAGGAGATGGGAACCAGAGATCTTGATCTTGGATTTAACAAGGCAAGGAAAGGAGAAGCAAAGGCAAATGATCGAGTGATAGATCGACCTGTCCTGGCTCGATCCTTACTTGATCGAGCTAGTAAATTGAGTGAAGTCACTCGATCTAGACGAGATCGAGTAGACAATCGAGTGATTTAGTCGATTGCGAGAGGATGACCCACCTTTGCGTTTAGCTTGAAATACAAACGGGGTGTGGATCGACTGGTCTCACTCGATCCTCGAACTGAGATCGATGGCAGGATCGATCAGCTCACTCGATCACTGCCAAAACGACCTCGCGATCGATCAGGGAGCTCGATATAAGAAGCATGGCCACAACCACGAGGAATCTTGAAACGAGGGGGAGACTCGATCTAAGGCTCTATTCAAATCAGATTGAGCCTTCAATCGAGCAAGCCTCTCGATCACAGACAAAATGGGCATGATATCGAGTTCAAGATCGACCGGTTTGACCTGATCTCATGCCAAGGTTGGTTTAAATTTTCCCCCCTTCTTTCTCCTTCCCTCTCATTTTGAATTTGAATTTTGGTCAAGGCAAGCATCTTTGACCATGAAAAACGTGCCTTGACCACATTTTTTCAAAAACCCACTTGCATGCACGAGTCCAAAAGATTTTTTCTTTATAAAACCTTTCATACACAATCTCTTTTTAAATTGCATACAAACTGATTTTTATAAAGAGAAAGAGAGAGAGTGTGAGTTTCGGTTTTGACAGACAGAGATATCTAAGTATGGATTTTTAGTGAGAGAGAGTGTGAGTTTCGGTTTCGGTTTCGGATTAGGATGGATTTTTAGAAATATTTAAGTATTTGGGAAATTTTCTTGATTTAGTCTTATCTCAAGAGATTTTCCTCTTTTATTTATTGATGTATTTTAGAATATCCCCAAAAATCTAGGACATATATTTAGAGATTTTCTCTCTTTGCTATATCTTTCTCTCTTAATCGTCACATATCCTCACTATCTGTTTGAGAACTTGCATTTCAGGTACCATGGCTCCCAACAAGAGAAGCAGAGATTTGGCAACTCAAGAGGAAACACATCAAGTGGTTGACGAAAGGGTCAAGTGGAGTAGGGAAGAGAGGAAAACAAAGAAGAGGCTTGAGAGGTTGCGGTTTGAGCTTACAAAGTTTGAAAGTAGGGATCTCTTGCAAAGGCTAGGGTTTTTAGAGGAGTTTGATGAGTTGCTCAGGGGCATGGGCATTACTTGCCTATCACGGATGGATTGCCCAACTTACCCCGAGGCCACGCTTGATTTCCTCTCTACCTTGGACTTCTCATATGAAGATCCAAGCATCCAAACTCCATCCAAGGGTCATGTCACGTTCAAGATCATAAAACAAGCCTACCACCTCTCCATCCCTGAGCTATGCCAAGCTTATGGTCTCAATGCTGCAGCCACGCTTGTGGAGTTCCCACGGTTCAAATCCGCGAATGCGCTATGGGACTTGGTTAGCGATGGGGACTACAAGACCAATACCGCCAAGATCAAGAAGGTGCAAAATCCTGTGCTAAGGTACACCCTCAAGCTGCTGGCCAACACATTCAGTGGAAGATCCACAACCCCAACGGTGACCAAGAACGAGCTATGCTTCATTTTCCAAGGGATTAGGAAGATTGTATGCAATGGTGAGGAAAATGATGAGCAAATGGAAGACGTGCTTGGGGAAGACGTCAACTATGGCTGCATCTTGGCTTCTTTCTTGGTCAAATACAAGTCTTCGGCAATAAGATGTAAGGCAAGCTCTGCACTCATAGGAGGTTTCCTCACGCCATTGTTCATACAAGCGGGAGTGCCCCTTGCAGATTTTGAGCCTTGTGTGGAGCGTGCGTACATGGATCAAATCTACATGAGCCACACCGATTCCTTGGGACCTACTCCAGCTCCAGGCTATTATGCTTACTTGTTCTACAACCATAACCATGAGAAGAAGGTCTGCATTCTGCCCAATCCAGAAGAAACGCACCTACAAAGCATTGGAACAATAGAGTTCTTACCAAGCGATGAAGAATGCTTTGCGCCTCTTGGAATCACAGCAGCACCACCTCAGCTCACTCGTTAACCCTCAGAATCCCCTCCTACAGATTCTGAGATACCCCCAAGCTTTGATCTCCCGAAGCTGGACTATGAGCCACAGACAAAGGCTGAGAAATTCCTTGCCTTGATTGTTGAGATTCAACGCAAGGTTAACAAGTGGCAAGGCAAGATGATCAAGAAGCTAGCAAAGAAGATCAAAGTCCTTCAACAAGGAAGCTCATCTGAGATGACTTTGAGTGACGAGGTTGAGCAAATGGGCAAGACGGTGAAGAGACACTCAACCGGAGGTGTGGAGATCCGTGAGCCTCAAGATGGTAATCAAGCTAGGCGTCTTTCTCTACACCAGGGCGCAAGCAGGAGCAAGAACAAGGGGATACTTCACGACACTCCAAGAAAAAGCCGGAGGACCGGAGCAACCTCAAGCTCCAACCATGCCTAGCTCTGAGGTACCAAAACTTCAACATTTGTATATATCATGCATTTTTAATTTTTGCTTTGTGGATTTTGGTCTCTTCTTGAATTTGTTTGACACCGAGACGTTGTCATTCAAGTTTGGGGGAGAATGTGTGCTTTGATATGTTTCTATTTGGATCTTAGTGTTCACATCCTTGAGTCTTCATGCATCCATCTAAGTGCATAGAAAAATACAAAAAAAATCAGAAAAATGTTTAAAATTTCAAAAAAATAAATCATATAGTTTGCATTTGCATTGTCAAATATTTTAGGATTGAGTCTAGAATTTTTATCATTTAGGTTGCTAGCATTTGCATAGGGGGCAATGATTTAAAAAAATATTTCCTTGTAAAGTGTTTTAAGCTCATGAATTGGTTCAACGCCCTAGTTAGTAATTCTTTGATGCTTTATACAAAATTTGAAAGTAAGTTCTAACCATTTTTGGACCATTTGTCTTGATTTTCTTGGCTTAAGACTGAAACAAACTTGAATTGAATCATTATATCAAGTAAAACCCTAACATGAATTTTGAATTATCATACTTGTGCATTTGAAAAAGAATACATGGATTACATATACATATTTAGGCTTTATTATTCCCTTCACCACTCTTTTGTAAGCCTAAATAGAACTCCTCACCTTAACCCTTACCCTCATTTCAAGCCAAATTTCGTGTGTGATATTGTGAGGCCTTAAATTTTGGGTTGAACTTGGCAGAAAGTGTTAGGTTTAGGGCGACATGTTAGGCTCTCATATTGATGCTAGCTTTGCATATTGAAGCTTGTTTTAGACTTGATTTGGGGTGGGAATGCACGGGTGTTGTTGAAACTGCTTACTTTTTTCGGGTTTGAAAAGAAGTTGGTGTTTGGAGTTTGAATAAAAAGGGATACATAGTTTTAAGTGGGTGATCTTGAATTGTTTTAAATAAAAGCTCAAGTTGAAAAGAAAAGAAGATAGCTCTCAAAAAGAAAAAAAATTATATAAGAAAAGAGCCAAAAGACCAAGTGCATAAAGAGAAAAAAAAATATGTATGAGAAGAGAGCTATCAAAAGAAAAGAAAAGAGCTAAAAATATATATATGGCTATACCACTAGCTATAAGAAAGGTTGATGATGTTTCCCTAGGATGAATTTGAATGATGGTGTTTGTATGGGTTATGCTTGGCGTCTTGCCTTGTTTGATTTGGGAAGTCTCTAGAGGGTGAGTGAGCTTGAAAAAAGAAAATAAATGAGAGAGGGATTAGGATCATTGTTAGTATATTTGGGTAGATGAGAGTCTAGTCATGTATACATACATTGCCTTTTACATTTAACATTATGCATAAGTTCAATCCTTTTAGAGATAAACCATTGCTTAGAGTACCCACATGAATGAGATCATTTTTTATGTCATAACCTTGTCCTTAGCCAAATGTATTCGGTTTTAAATGCATGTGTGATTCACGGTTTGAACTTAAATGAATGTTAAAGGTTAGGATTCTTGGATTGTTTAGAATAGGCGAGTCATGATTTGAGATTCAATATGTGATGAATATGGCTAAGTTCTTTAGAGTAGAAGTTTGTGTACTGCATCCTAGAATTGATAACTAGGACCATTGAATTGATTCATTTGAAATACACTTTTGGATTTTGAGCTCCCATTTTTAAACCTCTCTTCTTAGCTTGAATATTATTTGCATGAGGGCAAGCAAAAGGCAAGTTTGGGGGAGTTGATATACTCATATATTTCGCATATTTAGCATACATTTAGAGTATTTTTCGTGCATACATCTTTCATAATAGGCTAGTTTGCACCATTTATCTCATTTTAGGTCCTAGAACACTTTGCCTTAGCATTTGCATAAGTCATTCAGATCCATACAATATGTCTCCTTCTTCCTTAAGTTTAAAAGCCGCCATTGTTAGTTTGAAGCTTTTGATATTTTGTTAAAACCTTAATCTTGCTTTTAATCTTATGTATTTCTCTTAATCTTTCTTGTTTAGTCGTTTAATCATGTTTATCCTTTCTTCCTTTACGTTTTCATATGCTCTAATCATGTGTAGTGTGTAATCCACCAAGGGTTTAAGGTTTGGGTGATTAAGGGGCTCTTAGGATTTAAACTTTGGTTTTTCTTGCATTTAACTTAATCTCTTCTTGGATTTGGGGGTTTTAATGCCTAGAGACTCTTGAGAAAGATCTCTTTGATCTCAGGGATTTCCTTATCTTAGCAGACTTAGGAGATCCCTTAAATCCAAATCCAAGAGACTAGCTCATCCTTTCCTAAACGCCATGGATGCTTAGGGAGCTAGTTAGGCCATTTTTTGAGATTTATGCTTCATGTTCTTCACCCTTTCTTTCCACCACACGCCATGGGTTAGGAGGAATGGTTGACAAAAGGATTTATTCCAAACACCATGGATAAATCTAGCTTTAGCTTCTCAAGGCCTAGAGATAGCACTAAAATGTGTAGATCTATGTTTTCAAAACCCAAAGTTTAAATTTTGAACCTCCTTAAGCGTGATCCTCAACCGTGAATCTACTTTTAGCTTTTGAAAACTTAAACTCATCATTTCCTAGTTCTAAAGTTTGAATCTTTTGTCTTAGCTTCTTAAATTTGTCCTAGGTTGTTAGAACTTTCCCCTTTTTATCTGCTTTTAGTTTTCGAATTTTAAAAACCTGTAGATTTGCATTTTAAATTCTTAGAGGTCATCAATTATTTGTTTAACCCAACAGTGGGGATTTTAAAATAGTTTTCGTGGTCATTTAGTAGTTGCACTTAGTTTTTACAGAATTTCTCCCCAAATTATCCGGATTTCACTTAGATTTATAAAGCTCTTGTATTCTTGGTATCTTTCAGCAACCTGATATGGATTTATTCCTGAAGTACTACAATGACAACACTATGCTTTAGGTTTGGTTATAATTAGCCATAAAAATCTAGTGATCACTTCGCGGTGAAGTTTCGGTGTTCGAGATGGAGTTTGCTTTCTTTTAAACTAGGCATTTCTCAGTTTCGGCTTTGAGGTGGAGAAGGGGGTTCGATTTTATTCTGAGTTTCTAATCATAGGGCTCAGTCGTCCCTGATGAACTGCGAGCTGCGTTGGGCTCGTCGATTCGAGGTCCGGAGCTCTGGGTATGGTTGGAGTCGAATTGTAAATCTGGCCGCACCAGTGAAGTGGAGTAGGACTCTGAAGTTAATTGATTTGTGAAATGAGAGATGTGTACCTTGTGTTGTTTGGAAAAGCATCTAGGATAGGTGGCTCCCCCTCCCCCTCCCCTCCAAACGAGTGAGCGATGCGTGAGCTTGAGCTTGCTAGTTACGAGGTGTGGGTGGGCGGGCTATGTTTTAACCTCGAAGATGAGCTGTGGAGCTCGAGTTTGTTTTTAATGTATTTCAGCTTATAGATGTATGACGAGGGTGGCCCGAACCGTTTTGGTTCATGATCTCGGTTTTGACAAATATAATTGTTGCTGAGTAAGTGAATTGTTATTCCAAGTAAAAATAAGAAAAGGAGATGATACAACGTAGGGTCGTCCCGCGTAGCTCGCCTATTGATGTTGTCATGATGTGGAATAAAAGTTTGATAAAAAATGGTGGCTGAACTCGTGGGTCAAGCTGCCTACGTACCCCGTAAGGGGATCAAGCCATGACGTAGTTGGATTGCTTAAAGTGCTTTTAGCGATAAAACCTCTTGAGGTTCATTACGTTCCAAGGTCTTATCTAGGGTACCCCGTTTCGTACTTTCGTGAGCTTTTAGATGCCGTCACGAACTACTTCGGTGATACGATAGGGACCTTCCCAGTTAGCACCGGGCTCTTTGATGTAACAGCAAAAGTGTAAATAAAACAGGTTCGGACTGGGTTTACATCGGTCAGTTACCACAGTCAGGGTTGAACGATGTAAACTACATTGGCCTGGGCAATGATCGATGTGGTGACCAAAATTCATCAGGGGCGTTTGTGTCGATCACTTCTGATCGATGCTGTTGATCGATGTGCTCGTATCGGTCACCTCATGATCGATGCTCCTGACCAAAAATCTGGTATCCGTCACCCCTTTGATCGATGTTCACCGTGCTCTGACCGAAAACCTTTGCAGAGATTGTCTGCTTTGATCCCTCTTGCTCCCTTTGGTCCAGCTAGCACCCTGAATCATCCTCAAAGCTCCTCCAAGCTCCTTTTAGCTCCAAAAGCACCTAAAAAACATCCAAAATGCAAGGAAATGCAAACTATACCCTAAATGCAACCTAAGTCTAAAAAGAGAAGAAAATGGTACAAAAACTAAGGGAAAACATGCAAAAGAGAACCAAAACATGTACTAAATGCAATCCTAAATGATGTAAATACAAGAGATATCAATGGCGCCAAAATGTATAGAAATCCACACTGTTGATACAGAAATCACACTCAGAAATTTATGGGTTTTTATAAGGAAAGAACTTTAGAGGATTAAAGGCTAGAATCCCTCGAACATATTGACTGTATAAGCCAGCACTAACTGAAATAAAGACGTTATATTAATCGGTTGAATGAAACGGTTGCAAAGGTTTTGATGAAGAAGATGAACTGAAAAGAGCTCTAGGAGCGGTTACTGAGTTTTCGTGTTCTAGAAGTAGAAATCAAGCCAGGAAGAAGTCCAAAAAGAGCCCCCTTAAACTAAGCCATTCCCTTCCTTTATATAGCTCGTCTTGTCGAGCTTAGAACTCCAGCGCGTATCTCGGCCACGGGCAGCAGCTTCAGCCGGATCTCGCCACGTGCTGCAACTCCCTCTGTGATCTCTGGACTCGTTTGCGAGAATATGCTGTGACTTTGCTTGGATCCTTCCTTGTTTCTCGGGATTCAATCGACCTGGAGGTCAACCTCGTCGAACAGAACGTCTTGTTGTTCAGGATTGGATCGTTGAGAGATAAATGGGCCTAGGTCGTAGGGTTCAAGCCCAGTCAATTTGGCTTAGTTTGGATCTGCCTGTTGGACTCGAGTGGGCCGGATTTGGGGTGCCAAATCCTGCTCCGACAATTGCCCCCAGCCCATTAACGAGAGCGAGCTCGAGCTTTAATGGGCGGCAAGATGTGACTTTTGAAAGATATTACGTTTGATTATGCTGACGTCATGGAGTCAGATAATCATTGAAGATCGACGGTTAAGATCTTGGAAAGGTGAACAGTTTGTCGATCCTGCGGTCGAGAATCGACCTGATATTACCATATATTTTGCATGCATTTAGGATACTTTTTCATATATTCATCTTGCACTATAGGCTAGTTTCTACCATTTATTGCATTTTAGGTCCTAGGTCTCTTTGCATTCGCATTTAGCATATTTCTTGCACTTTTGCATCATTAACAGGTTGTTTGGAGCACTCTGGAGTTGTGGAGGTTGTGTGGACTTGAAGAGAATCAAGATGGAGCTTGTGGTCACTTGGAGAACTCAGCCATGCATGCGAAGAACCTGAGATCGAGTAGTGATAACAAGATTTTTAGTCTCTTAAGGAAGTGATGCAATGCAATCAGGAGGTTATCAATACTCAAGCAGCACACAGTCGTAGTATAGTGCAAGAGGAATCAATCCAACCTAGGAGCTAGAAAGTGCAATGAGAATGCAAGGATCATGTAAAGCTAAGCAAATGATGAACGGTTTTGTGAAAATCCTAAAAACTAGATGCAACGACTAAATGCAAAGCAAAACTATTTTAAAAATACCAGGAACGAATGAACTACCACGAAGAACAAACAAAATGATTAAAATGCAAAGCTATGAATTTATAAAAATAGACTAGTGGATCGACCACAAGATCGACCACTTGATCGAGCAACAACGATCGATCTCGTCTAAATGTTTAACAGAAATGAATCTAATGAGCAGGATGCGAACAGATAGCAAGCGAATGATTAACAGAGATGTAAGAATACTAAGAAAGAGGGTCTAGGGTTGAGATTCATGTCCAAGGGTTTCAAAGGTTCAAGCTTGGTTTGAAAACTCTTGATCTACTCACTTTGTGAGATTCTCTAAGCCTTGAAAACAAAACAAGATCCATCCATGGCGTGTGGTATGGATCACTCCTTCATTCTCTCCTCCAGTCCCATGGCGTTTGGCGGAAAAAGAGATTGAAGGGCAAAGAACTCAGATATCAAACACATGGCTTAACTAGTCCCCTAAACTACCATGACATTTGGGGAAGGGTAACTAGTCTCTAAGATGCGATTTTCAGAGATCTCTGGATCCTGTCAAGGTAAGAGGCCTCTCTGATCATGCGATTTTCAGAGATCTCTTGGCGTGAGAGTCTTTAAGCCTTAAGAACTCGACATCCTAGAAGAAAAAGCATGAAGAACAAGAAAACACCAAACTTTGAAAACCTTTTGTACCCCTTTGAATCCTCTCAACCCCAAAACCCGAATAGACTACACACTACACATTAAGTAAACCAAACAAAGCATAAAGGATGAACTCATAGCACTGAAAAACGATTACTTAAAGCTTAAACGATTCAATATTCAAGAACAAAGCTTCAAAGTCTAACAATGGCAAAATCGCCTTCGAACAAAGAGAAAAAGATAAAAATGATAAAGTGAAAGCGTGTCTTCAAAAGCATGATCGCCGCCTTCCCGAAATAGGCCAAACAGCTCGGTGGTCCCCCCCTCTCTAGCGGCCAAAAATGGTTAAAGTGCACTGAGATCGACCTCGAGATCGAGCATCTCGCTAGATCATCTTCGGACATCGTGACTTCAGCTCGATCTGTGTCTCGATCTTCTTCGGTGGATCAAGTGCTTCGTTCGATCTTGGAGTCGATCTGAGGATCGAGTGGTGGACTCGATCCGACTCTCGCTCTGCATGGCGTCATTTACGTATGTACTCCTTGATCGATCGCTTCACTCGATCTCAGTCTCGATCAATTTCCTTAGATCGGATGGACTACTCGATCTTCTGGTCGATCTCGTCTAGATCGACCGGCCATGCTCGATCCGCTTCTCGATCTCTGGTCCTTAGCAAGCATTCCTGAATTCTCCAAGTTCCCACAAACCTCCTCACGAGCCTTAGCACGTCCACGAACCCTCCAAGACTCCAAAGTAGCCGAAAACAACATGTATGCGATGCAAAATGCAAGAAACATGCATATGCTGGTGCAAGAACACTCTAGGACCTAAAGTGCAATGTATATGC
Organism: Thlaspi arvense; assembly: GCA_911865555.2. NCBI lineage: Eukaryota > Viridiplantae > Streptophyta > Magnoliopsida > Brassicales > Brassicaceae > Thlaspi > Thlaspi arvense. The sequence continues at coordinate 15,604,370 of OU466861.1, forward strand.
GTGAGAAACTAACTTATATGTATGCAAAATACATGAAATATGCAGCAATATCAAGTAGAAGATCTAGTAAGGCAGCGATCTAGACGAGATCGACAAGAAGATCGAAGGACCCAAGTCGATTCAAGAGGAAAAATCAAGACCAAGATCGAGAGAGGAGATCGATCTGGAGTATAGACGCGGATGACGCCATGCAGAACGAGAGCTGGATCGAGACCACGACCCGATCACCCAAAGATCGACCAGAGGATCGAATGAAGAGCTCAATCCATCCAACCAAATCGACTTGAAGATCTAGCAGAAGAGGGCGATCCTTGAAGACGATCGAGTGAACTGATCGATCTCGAGGTCGATCTCTGGGGCCTTAACCATTTTTGGACTATAGTGGGGGGGGGGGGGGGGACCATTAGGCATGTTTGGCCATTTTAAGCAAACGGCAGCTATCATTTTCATTATCCTACATTTTGCTTTTGCTTTTTCTGTTATTCGTGTTAGGCGATTCTGCCATTGTAGAACCTTAAGCTTTTCGATATTTTGAACTTGAATCTTTTGAATATAAAGTCTTTTCCGTTAATCTATTGCTTAATCATGCTTAGTTCTTCTTTTATCGGTTTCAAATATGAGTAGTTTTCTCTTGGGATTTGGGGTTGAGGCGACTTGAGGGTTTAAGGGGTTTAATATTTGAGTTTTTTTTCATTCATTCCTTTCTAGGATCTTGGGGTCTTAAGGCTTAGAGAGTCTTGGAAAAGATCTCTATGAGTCCAAGGCTGTCTTACCTTGACCGGATTCAGATATCCTAGAAAACCAGATCCTAGAGACTAATCAATCCTCTCCCAAACGCCATGGTTGAAGAGGGGGTTAGTTAAGCCATTAGTTGAGATTTATAGTCCATGCTCTTCGATCTCTTTTTCCACCAAAATCCATGGGTTTGGAGAAGAGATTGAAGGAGGGAATCATACCATACGCCCTGGATGACTCTACTTTTGATTCTCACAGCTTAAGGAAAGCTCATCAATGAGTAGATATATTTGTTTTCAACCAAAGCTTGACCCTTGAACACTCTTGAATATGTCCCTCGACCATGAACCCTCTTTTAGTATTTTTAAACCTCAAGTAATCATATTTTAGTTACAAAGCTTGCACCTTGTTCATTAGAAGTCATTTGCCTTTAAGTTGTTAGATCGATCTGTTTTACTCGATTCAGTGCTCGCCTTTTATATATTAGTAGATTTGCATTTTAGTATCTCTGTTTTCTCCTAGTAGTTAACCCTCTTCCAGGGATTTTAAAATAGTTTGTCATTTCATTTGGTCATTGCATTTAATTTTCTCAGATTTTACCAATCATTTACCCGATTTGCTTAGATTTGCTTTACTCTTGCATTCCTAGTGTTCTTCCTGCTTCCTAGGTTGGATTGATACCCTTACTGCTATACTACATCATTGTTGTGGTTTGAGATTTGATATTTCACCTTGCTAACAATCTGTTTATCAAGTGGCGCCGTTGCCATCTTAGAATTGTTAGGAAGCATTAGGATTTGAGGTTTAGTAAAGACTAGGCCTTTACTTTAATTTTGGTTACTAATCTCTTTCTCTTCACACTTGTGTCTTTCAGGTACATGAATTTGCGCTCCAGGGGTGACAACAATCTACTTAAACCCCTGGCCAATATTCACCAACTTGGAAGTTCAAGATCAAGAAGAGCAAGAGAGCAAGCTCAAGCCTTTGAAGAGATTGTGCAAGCTGGTACAGTTGACTTTGAAAGTATGGCTGAGCAGGAACATCCCGAGGGACCTCCACCAGCTCACGGTGCTATAGGAAGGGGTAATGGAAATCCCAACCATGCTGCTAGACCACCACAGATCATTGGTGCCGGTGATGCTCCAAACACTCATCACAACCGATTTGGGATAACTCCTCCACCAGTCCAAAACAACAACTTCGAGATCAAGCCTGACTTTGTCTCTATGGTTCAGAACAACTGTAGCGGATCAAGCAAGGCTGGTCGATCTAGATGAGATCGACCAGAAGATCGACTGAGCCCGGATCGCTTCAAGAAGGGATTGAGGATGAGATCAAGAGAGGGGATTGATCTGGAGTACGGACTTGAATGACGCCATGCAGATCGAGAGCCAGATCGAGTCTCTAACCCGATCATCAAAGGATCGACTCAAAGATCGAGTGAAGCCATCCGATCCAAGAACATGATCGAGCCAGAGATCGAGTTACCCGAGACGATCTATGAGACCTTATCCGGCCAGCTCAGCTTTTGACTATAGCGAAGGGAGGACCATTAGCGGTTTGGCTATTTTTGGCAAAGGAGATCCATCATTTTCAATATCCATGCTTTGTCGTTTACTTTTTCCTCTCGTCCTTAGGCGATTTCGCCATTGTTGCAAACCTTAAGCTTTTTGAGTTTTAAAACATTGAATCTTTTAATATTAGGCAAGTTTTTCTTTAATCGCTTGTTAATCATGTTTAGTTCATCCTTTACTGCTTTCCAATCGATCTTAATCATGTGTAGCGAGTAGTCTTTTTGGGTTTTCGGGGTTAAGGCGATTCAAAAGGGTTGAAAGGGCTTAAAGCTTTGTGTTTTCTTTGTTCTTCATACCTTCTCTTCTAGGATCTTGGGGTCTTAAGGCTTAGAGAGCCTTGGAAAAGGTCTCTTTGATTCCAGGGCAGTCTTACCTTGACAGGATTCAGATATCCTAGAAAACCAGATCCTAGAGGCTAATCTTTCCTTTCCCACACGCCATGATTGTAAAGGGGATTAGTTAGGTCATTATTTGAAATCTGTTTTCCTTGCTCTTCGATCTCTTTTTCCACCAAACGCCATGGGTTTGGAGAAGAGATTGAGGAAGTGAACCTTACCACACACCATGGATGGTTCTCGTTTTGTTTTCAAGGCTTAGAGAAACCTCACAAGTGAGTAGATCTAAATGTTTACAAACCAAAGCTTAAACCTTGAGACTCTTGAATATGACCCTCCACCCTAAACCCTCCTTTTTAGCATTTTAAAACCTCTGTTCATAATTTGCTTGTCATTTAGTGTGCATCTTGTTCATTAGAAGTCAATCGCTTTAAGTTGTTTGTTAGATCGATCCATTCTGCTCGATCCAGTGCTCGATCCAGTTGTCGATTCACTGGTCGATTTTTAGTTCTTAGCAGCTTTGCATTTTTAATCTTTTGCTTATTCATATTGCTAGTTAACCCTCTTCCAGGGATTTAAAAATTGTTCTGCATTGCATTAGATCGTTGCATTTAGTTTTCCTTGCTTTTACCAACTATTTATCCGTTCCCTGGACAATATTCACCAACTTGGACATTCAAGAACAGGAAGAGCAAGAGAGCAAGCTAGAGCTTTTGAGGAGATTGTTCAAGCCGGTTAAGTAGACTTTGCAACAATGGCTGAGCAAGAACATCCTGAAGGACCTCCACCAGCTCACAGTGCTGTAGGAAGGGGCAATGGAAACCCCAACCACGCAGCTAAACCCCCACGCATCATTGGTGCTGGAGATGCTCTTAATACACATCACAATCGCTTTGGGATCACTCCTCCACCATTACAGAACAACAACTTCGAGATTAAGCCAGGGTTCATCTCTATGGTTCAGAATAGCAAGCTCCATGGGCTGGCAATGGAAGACCCCTTGGAGCATCTTGACAACTTTGAGCAAGTTTGTGAGATGATCAAGATTAATGGGATATCCGAGGATGCTTTCAAACTTCGGCTCTTCCCATTTTCTCTCGGAGACAAGGCTAGGCATTGGGAGAAGACACTTCCACAAGGCACCATTACCTCTTGGGCTGAGTGTAAGAAGGCTTTCCTCTCAAATTTCTTCTCTAGCACAAGAACAGCAAGGTTGAGAAGTGAGATCAGCGGCTTCAATCAAAGGCAGAATGAGACATTCAATGAAGCCATGGAGAGATTCAAATACTATACCATCCAGTGTCCTCACCACGGTTTCAGTGAAGAGACTCTTCTAAGCCTAATCTACCGTGGAGCATTGCCCAAGATCCGTATGCTACTTGACATGGCAAACAAGGGCAATTTCCTTGGTCAAGAAGTAGAAGAGGGTATGGAACTAATCGACAACTTGGCAATGAGTGACGGTAACTACGCTGAAGACTATGACCGTGCGCCAAGAGGATCTGAGCTAGAGTCTCACAAGAAAGAGCTTAAGTCATTGCATGAGAAGATTGACAATTTTGTGCTTGCAAACCAGAAGCATGTACACTTTGTGGGTGAACAAGAAGAGGTCTTGGAGGAGTTAGACTTGAGCCAAGAAGAAGCTAACTGAATTGCCGGTCAAAACTACAACAAACCTCAAGGATATTCACAAGGGTACCAAGCCAACAACAATCTCTCTTACTGAAGCACAAATGTTGAAAACCCTAAAGATCAAGTGTACCCCCCTCAGCATGCAAAGCCGTTTGTTCCTTACAACAAGGGTTTTCAAGCGAATAGTGGCTTTCAAGGGCAGAGGCAAGGGAACTTCCAGGGTCAGCAGCAGCAGCAAGGCAACAAAGGTTACACTCTTATGTTTCCTCCTGGCTTTGTTCCTCAACAACAGCAAATGCCACCGCAACAACAAGATCCGGTCCAAGCTATGTTCCAGCAGTTGCTTCAAGGTCAAGCTTCAACTAATTAGAAGTTTTCTGAGATGAACAACCGCCTTGATTCCTCTCTTACTGACGTCTGAACTCAGATTAAAAACCTGAACAACAAGAGCAAACAGTTAGAGAAGGGAAAAGCTACTACAAGCGGTCAAAGCAGCTTACCGGGCAAGTGTGATTACACTAAGGAATGACCGTGGAATACGCCAATGCCATTACACTAAGGAGTGGCAAAGAACTTCCACCGCGAGTGGCTCCTAACACCAATGAGGACATTGTGGTTCAAGAGGGGGAGGATAAGCTTTCAGCTGATGAAGAGATAAACTTTGATAATGTGTGGATTGAGAGACCAAGAAACGTAAAGAAGTAGCTGTAGAGAAGAAAGTGGAGCAAGCTACTAAAGAGAGAGATGTTTTTGTGCCTCCACCATATGTACTTAAGCTTCCTTTTCCTGGCCGCTTCAAGAAACAGCTGATAGAGAAGCATAGACTCTTGTTTGAGAAGCATCTAAGGGATGTAGAGATCAAGTTGCCTCTTGTGGATTGCCTAGCTATGATGCCAAAGTGTGCTAAGTTCTTCAAAGACACTCTTACAAAGAAGAACAAGGAAAGTAAAGAAGTTTTGGTGCTTAGTGAAGAGTGTAGTGCTATTATTCACAAGGAGATTGTCCCTAAGAAGCTAGGAGATCCAAGATCCTTCACCATTCCTTGTGCTTTAGGTCTATTCAAGTTTAAAAGCTGTTTGTGTGATCTTGGTGCAAGTATAAACCTCATGCCCCATTCTATAGCAAAAAGGCTAGGTTTCACACGGTTCAAGGAGTGTAGGATCTCCCATGTGTTAGCTAATAGAAGCGTGAGACTTCCAGTGGGGTAGCTAGAAGATCTTCCAGTGAGAATAAGTGATGTCAATGTACCAACCGGCTTTGTTGTGCTTGAGATGGATGAAGAGCCTAAGGATCCTCTTATACTTGGAAGGCCATTCCTTGCAACCGTCGGAGCAATCATCGATGTCAAGAATGGGAAGATAGCTCTACGCTTGGGCAAGGACATCAAGCTGGATTTTGATATCAACGAGGTCTTGAAGAAACCAACCATAGAAGGACAAGCATTCTACTTTGAAACATTGGATGCTTTGGTCGGCGAGTTACTTGAAGAGTTGGCTCAAGAGGATCATTTAAAGCTGGCTCTGACTAAGGAAAGAGGAGACTATGGTTTCTTGGATCAGAGGACTCAGGGGTACGTTAATCTCCTCGACTCTAGGAAAGTTGTGATGGAAGATGAAGGCGGATACCAAGAGATCGGTCAGGAAATCGAGAAGATCACTCGATCCAAGACACCAATATACAAGAAGATCAAAGAGACTGGTCGATCCAGCAAAACAATCGATGAGAAGATCGAGAGAAGCCAATCGATCAGTTCAGAGAACGAGTCAGGTACTCGATCTCCTGCTCGATCCACATCAAATCGAGTAGGTGAATCGAGTGAAATTGCTCGATCCGGACCAGAACGACTGGAAGATCGACTGGATGACTCGATCTCTGAGGGGACAACGGTTCAAGAAGGCAGTCTTAAGGCTCATGTCTCGGGTTCTAAGGAGGCTATTGAGGACGGGAACGTCAACAAGAGCCACGAGGAGGACTGGAGCGAGCTGCTAGCCCCAAAGGTGGACCTAAAGGAGCTCCAAAAAGAGCTAAGGTATGCTTTCTTAGGGCTTCATGATACTTATCCCATGATTGTGAATGAAAACTTAAGTGATGATGAGTTGCACTTTCTCCTAAATGAGCTGAGAGAGTATAGGAAGGCCATTGGGTACTCTCTAAGTGACATCAAGGGCCTTTCACCAATGCTTTGCACTCATAGGATTCACTTAGATAATGAGAACTCTTCTTCTATTGAACATCAAAGGCGTTTAAACCCGAATTTGAAAGAAGTAGTTAGAAAAGAGATCCTCATGTTGTTAGAGGCTGACGTGATCTATCCCATAAGTGACAGCACGTGGGTTTCACCTGTACACGTGGTGCCTAAGAAGGGAGGGATTGCGGTCAATAAGAATGATAAAGATGAATTGATTCCTACTAGGACTATAACTGGTCACCGTATGTGTATAGACTATAGGAAGCTTAATTCTGCTACTAGAAAGGATCATTTTCCTTTACCTTTTATTGATCAAATGCTTGAGAGACTTGCTAATCATCCTTATTATTGCTTTCTTGATGTTTATAGTGGTTTCTTTCAAATACCAATTCATCCAAACGATCAAGAGAAGACAACCTTTACATGCCCATATGGCACCTTCGCATATCGAAGGATACCATTCGGGTTGTGTAACGGACCAGCTACATTTCAGCGGTGTATGTTGTCGATCTTCTCTGATCTTATAAAAGAGATGGTAGAAGTGTTTATGGATGACTTCTCGGTCTATAGTGAGTCCTTCTCTGCTTGTTTGTTGAATCTTTGCAAGGTCCTAAAGCGTTGTGAGGAGACAAACTTGGTGCTCAACTGGGAGAAGTGTCACGTCATGGTGAAGGAAAGGATCGTACTTGGCCACAAGATATTAGAGAAGCGCATAGAGGTTGATAAAGCCATGGTTGAGGTCATGATGAATCTTGAGCCGTTGGTTAATGTAAAGGGAGTGAGGAGCTTCTTAGGCCACGCAGGCTTCTACAGAAGATTCATAAAGGATTTCTCCAAGATAGCAAGGCCCCTTACACGGTTGTTATGCAAGGAAGCTGGCTTTTTGTTTGATGAGGATTGTCTTCATGCTTTCGTGACCATCAAGGAAGCTCTTGTATCCGCGCCAATAGTATAAGCACCGGACTGGACTCTACCATTCGAGATCATGTGTGACGTGAGCGACTACGCCATAAGAGCTGTTCTAGGGCAGAGGAAAGACAAGCGGCTGTATGTAATCTACTATGCCAGCCGTACCTTGGATGACACACAAGTCAGATATGCTACAACCGAGAAGGGGTTGCTGGCCGTTGTGTTTGCTTTTGAGAAGTTCAGATCATACCTCGTCGGCTCCAAGGTTGTTGTTTACACAGATCATGCAGCATTGAGGTACATCTACTCTAAGAAAGATACCAAGCCAAGACTCTTGAGATGGATCCTTTTGCTACAAGAGTTTGATATGAAGATAAAAGACAAGAAGGGGATAGAGAATAGTGTTGCTGATCACCTCTCAAGGATGAGAGTCAATGAAGCTTTGCCACTAGATGATTCACTTCCTGAAGAGCAGCTCATGATGATCACCACGGCCGTATGTGACAAGCTTAAAGATAAGTTTGAAGAAGTTTTGAGTTTCAAGGAAGAAGACTTGCCTTGGTATGCTGATATTGTAAACTACTTAGCTTGTGGAGAGGAGCCTTCTCATCTAGACCACTACTACAAGAAGAAGTTCATCAGAGACATCTCTCATTACTTTTAGGACGAGCCATACTTGTATAAAAGAGGAGTGGACAGCTTCTACAGAAGATGTGTTTCAAGAGAAGTAGCAAAAGACATTCTTCTACATTGTCACGGCTCTTCATATGGTGGTCATTTCGCTTCCTTCAAGACTGCTACAAAGGTGTTACAAGCGGGCTTTTGGTGGCCATCTCTGTTCTAAGACGCGCATGAATTTGTTAATGCTTGTGAAGCATGTCAAAGAGCTGGAAACATCACGAAGAGGAATGACATGCCTCATGTGCCTATCTTTGAAGTTGATGCCTTTGACGCATGGGGGATAGATTTTATGGGACCATTCCCATCTTCTTACGGCAACAAATTCATCTTGGTGGCGGTTGATTATGTGTCTAAGTGGGTTGAGGCTATAGCTTCCCCAACCAATGATGCTAAGGTGGTGATAAAGCTCTTCGAAACAATCATCTTCCCACGGTTTGGAGTTCCAAAGGGGGTGATCAGTGACTGTGGCAGCCACTTCATCAACAAGGTCTTTGAAAGTCTCTTAATGAAGTATGGCGTGAAGCACAAGGTAGCCACACCTTACCATCCTTAAACTAGTGGGCAAGTAGAAATGTCTAACAGGCAGATCAAGGCGATACTAGAAAGGACAATTGGGGCTACTAGAAAAGATTGGGCGGTTAAACTTGATGATGCTCTATGGGCTTACCGGACCGCTTTCAAAACCCCCATTGGTACTACTCCTTTCACTCTTTTATAAGGCAAAGTATGCCATCTTCCTGTTGAGTTAGAGCATAGAGCACTATGGGCAGTGAAGCAGCTGAACTACAACCTCAAGACAGCTCAAGAGAAGCGGTTGATTCTGTTACATGAGCTTGATGAGCTACGGTTGGAAGCCTATGAAAGTGCTAAGATCTACAAGGAAATGATCAAGGCGGTTCATGACAAGAAGCTGGTTCATAAGGAGTTAAGAGAAGGCAGTCTGGTGCTACTCTACGACTCGAGGTTGAAGCTGTTCCCTGGAAAGCTCATGTCAAGATGGTGCGGACCGTTTGAGATCAAGGAGGTTCTTACCTGTGTAGCGGTATTGGTTGGCAAGAGCGGGAATGCCTTCACGGTTAACAGGCACAGAGTCAAGCCCTACTTGGTGAGTGATTGCAGCAAGGATAGCACCACAAAGTAAAGTCTAGCTAGACACGTTCAAGAAAGCGCACTTGGGAGGCATTCCCATGTCTATCTTGTACATATTTTTACTTTATTTCTATTTCAGTTTTATGTTTTTATTGTCTAAGTGTGTAGGTGAAAAGATAAGGGACTATAAGCAATGATCTCGGAGTCAAAAGAGGCGAGAATGGTTAAGTATAGGCTAGAGATCGAGTGCTAGATCGACTCATCTTAGCTAGATCGACTCATCTTAGATCGAGTGCTAGATCGACTCATCTTAGCTAGATTTATTAGATCGAGTAGACAAATCGAGTGGAACGGTCGATCACGAGAGGATAAACCACCCATGTGTTTAGCTTGAAAAGCAAACGACGTGTAGATCGACCGAGTCACTCGATTTTCAAGAATAGATCGATCAATCTACACGATCTGCCACTCGATCTAAGCAAAAACGACCCCCGAATCGATCATGTGGCTTGATCCAAGGAGTTCAGCCTAGTTGACAAAAAGTCAAGGAACAAGAGGGTACAATTGATCTAAGACTCGATGCAATTTGAATCGAGTCCCTGATCGATCAAACCTCTTGATCCTAGCCAACATGGGCATGAGATCGAGTCCTAGATCGACCAAATGGATCTCATGTCGAGGTAACAATTTATTTTCCCTTTTTTCTTCTTTCCCACCTATTTTTAAATTCAAATCTTGGTCAAGGCAAGCATCTTTGACCATGAAAGATGTGCCTTGACCAAGCTTTTTGTCAGAAACCACTTGTGCATGTGTCCAATGATTTTTGTCTTTAAAACCTCTCTTTGCTCTTCTTGCTCCTTTACTTGCAAAACCGTTGCTCATTCTCTTGCTTGAGAATTATGTTTCAGGTACCATGGCTCCAAAGAGAACAAGAGAAGAGACAACACAAGAAGATATCAGTGTAGTTGATAGGCTTCTCCAAGTTCCGGGTCATCTTTGTATAGCTCCTTAAGAAGCTCAATTTCTAGCACCTTAGCCTCCATAGTAGATATCAGTGTATGTCTTATTGAAAGTGCATCGGCTACTACATTTTCTTTGACCTTCTTATACAAGATCACGTATGGGAATGTTTCTACGAACTCTAGTCACATAGCATGTCTTCTCTTGAGCGATGTTTGGCCTCTCAAATGCTTCAGCGTCTCGTGGTCAGTGTGAATGATGAACTCCTTAGACAGTAAGTAGTGCTTCCATGTCTCTAGGGCCCGGACCAATGCATAGAATTCCTTGTCATAGGTCTGGTAGTTTAGCGTGGCTCCGCTGAGCTTCTCACTAAAGAAAGCTACTGGCCTCTTCCTCTGATGTAGTACTGCTCTAATGCCTAAGCCAGAAGCGTCACATTCCACCTCAAACATCTCATCAAAGTCTGGTAGAGCAATAACCGGTGCCTCGGTCAGTTTCTCCTTAAGTGTTTTGAATGCTGCTTCTTGAGCTGCTCCCCATGCGAATGGTACGTTCTTCTTAATCATGGCTGTAAGTGGAGCAGCTACTGTGCTGAAATCTCTCACGAACCTCAGGTAGAAGCTAGCTAAGCTATGAAAGCTCCTCACTTGGCTGATTGTAGTGGGTGTTCACTCCCGTATTGCCTTGATCTTCTTTTCATCCACTTGTAGTCCCTATTCACTTACTACAAAGCCTAAGAAAACAAGCTGATTAGTACAAAATGTACACTTCTTAAGGTTGGCATAATGACCTTCCCGCCAAAGTAATTTATGCACAAGTTCGAGATGCTTGAGATGATCAGCTAACTTCTTATTTTATATAAGTATGTCATCGAAATAAACTACTACGAATTTACTTATATATGATCTAAGAACCTGGTTCATGAGTCTCATGAAAGTACTCGGGGCATTAGTCAAGCCAAAAGGCATGACTAACCACTCGTATAGCCCTTGTTTGGTCTTGAAGGCAGTTTTCCATTCATCCCCTTCTCGAATTCGTACTTAATGGTAACCACTCTTGAGGTCCACCTTTGAGAAGACAGTAGAACCGCTCAGCTCGTCTAACATATCATCTAGACGTGGTATAGGGTGGCGGTACAGTACAAAAAAAAGTTAATATTGTTACAAACAGTTATAACTAATTGTTTTGTCACAATATTATAACGATTTACATACAAATTTGTGATAAAATTAATTTGTTATAAAAATGTTATTAATCCGTTATAATGTTATAACTAAATAAAATGTAACAAATTGTTGTTATTAATTGGTTGGGACTTGCTCTTCTTTGTTGTGTTGGAACTTGCTCTTCTTTGTTGTGTTGGCACCTTCATCACCTTTGGTGGATTGCTTCTTGGTCAGATTTTTCTTCTTTTGGACCCTTCTAAGCATTGTTGTTGGCGCCAATTCTTCTTTTTGAACTTAGAGCTTTTATTCTCTTTACTTAACCACAATACTAAACTGTTTCCCCTTTTCTACCATTTCAGATCTTTTCTTTTTCTTTCAAAACATACAAACATGAAGTTCAAACCATTTACACTACCCTTTTAAACCCCAAAACTCCTATCCTAGAATCAAGCTCAAGATGCAAGCTGATATCTACAAGAGAGCTAATCATTGCCAGCCTTACACCTAACAATTTTTACCAAGACAAAATCGAAAATGCAATGCAAAGGCCTCACAGCTCTCACAATAGTGTTTAGGCTCAGAAGGAGGTTTTGGTTAAAGGTGAGGATGTAACTGTCCCATAATTATGAGGATCAGCTATTTGGATCAACAAGAGTGGTAGAAAGGAGAAAGATGATCCAAATATGTATATGGTAGCCATGTAATCAATTTTCAATGCATAAGACATGATAATTAAAAGTCCAAATTAAAGCTCAAGTTGATAGAGTTTATTTTCAGAGAACAAATGCTTTCAGAAAGAGATGAGAAGACCAAATCTAGCAATCTAAGCATGGTTCAGCCTTAACTTCTAGCAATCAAATGATGCATCAAACAACTAAGCACTTAAAAACTGAAATCATCTCTAAACACTAAGCTCTTTACAAGGAAAATTCATCATAATTCCCTATGCAAATGCAATGCAACCTACATGTCAACACTAGACTCAATCCTAGAAGAATGAAATGCAACTATATGCTTTCTTTTTGGTTTGCAAAAAAATACAAAATTTTTAAAAGTTTTCGATTTTTTTTTGTGTTTTTCTATGCCTTACATGTATGCATGATATGCATGAGACTCAAAGTGAAAAGAAAAAGAAAAACTAAGAAAACAGAACACAGAGTCAAACCCCAAATCTCTCCCCCACACTTAAATTACACAGTCCCTTGTGTAATGAAAGCAATGGAAGAGAGAAGCAACAAAATATATTACAAAAATAAAAAGATGCAATGGTGTAGAACAATGGAAAGGATGTGGTACTTGGTTCAATGGTAGGAGTTGTGGGATGATCCTGAGGTTTGTGGAGACTTGTTAGCTCTCCTCTTCCTTCTCTCATAAACTTGAGTGGAATGCTCTGCTTCTTGCGGTGGTTGAACCCAGCTTGACCATAGTTGCACAACTTGTCAAGAAGTCCCTTGTGTGCCCCATTGCCATATCTCCTGAACTTCAGAGGGGTTGGGGTTTGGCGCCTCCCAAGCTGATGGAACATGGGCTCTTGGCTCATAAGATTAGGCCTTTGGTTGTGCCCATGTACCCCATTAATCACTTGGTTGTGCATGGAATGAGTGTCTTCCATGGGGGTTCTATACAGCTTCCTCCTCTTCAGTTGGCTCAGCTTGGTGAAGTTGCTCTTCTTGTTGAGAGTTGAGTTCTTGGGTGTGGCTGTGGTGGGAAGTTTTTGCTAATGTAGCCTTGTTCTTCCTGAACTTCCCTTCACCATCTTCATAAGCCCTTTGATGGCTTTGTCTTGCCACTTGCACCACTTCTGTAGTGTGTTGATGTGCTCATGAGCTGCTCTCAAAGAGCTTCCTTGGTTGGGAGCTTCATAGGGCTGGAAGTGGAACTGCCTTGAGCTGTAGTTCAACACTTCTTCTTCTTCAAGCTCATCTTCTTCATAGGTTCCTCCTTGGCCTTCAGCGCCAGCAGTAGCATTCCATTGATCTTCTTCTCCTTCTTCTCTAATCTCTTCTGTGTGATCCTCTTCTTCTTCATTGTCCTCTTCTTCTTCTACATAGGGCCGCCTGTGTAGAGCTCCTCCTCACTCAAGTTGAAGTTGATGTTTGTTGGTGTGGTGAAGGAGGTTAACCTTGGGTTTGGGAGAAGGACTCTCACTTGCTCTAAGTGATTGTTGAGGAATTGATAAACATACTTGCCCTGAACACTCTTCTCAAGAAAATGACTTCTCTTCAGATACTCCATATCTATCGAGACAGGAGCTAGAGCATCTTCAGCATGCTCCTCAAGGTTCACATCACAAGATATTAGAATTGCTGTCACAACTCCTCTAATGTGCAGTTGTGGATTCTACTCCCTTCTTCCCTTGTTGACAATCCAGCTCTTGTATGTTTGCAGCTGCTCCATCAACAGTCTTTCAAGGCATGGGAGCTTGCTTGGTGGAGGAACTTTCATTACACATCTGCTTGTGCCTGGACCAGTGTACAATCCATTGTAAAGGAAGTCTCTCTCCTTGCCAGTTAGGTGTGAGGTTTCTTTCCTTGCAAAAAATGTGTTTGCAAGCACCTTGTGTGCATATCTAACTGCAGGATGCTTCAAGTGTTAGTTCCTTGTAGCCCCAGCTTTGAATTCCCCTACTCCAATTGCCTCCCAAAACCTTTTGTACTGTGATTCATGGATTAAGAACTTCTTCCCTCTTTGAAAGTAGGTGCTTAGCCCCAGCACCCTAGAGAGTTCATGGAATGTGATTTTGAACTTCAGTTTTCCAAGCTTGAAAGAGATCCATCCATCATGGTCAGGGAACTCACTCTTCTCATAATAAACCACCTTGAGGGTGGAGAGGAATTGATGAGTGAATCGCTCATAGGATGGGAGAGGCTGTAATAGCTCTGCAAGCCACATCTGTTCAAAGGTGCAGATGCAGTCTTCATAGATTCCCAGCTCCTTCATTGTGGAGGGGCATGGATATCTTGTTGGCTTGAAGGTGCATCTACTGAATCCCTCCATGAGTTCCCTAGCACTGTACTTCATGGGTGGAACTTCTTCCTCAACAGCTTTTCCCTTGCCTCTCTGCTTGGCGCTCTTATCCTTAGCTGGCCTCTTTCCAGCGGCCTTGGATGAAGTCTCAGCAGCTTTGCCCTTTCCTTTTTCTTGCCTTACTGTTGGTGATGTTGGTGCTTCATTAGGTGCTTTTCCCTTTTTCCCAGCAGCTATGTTTATTCTTCCCATGGTACCTTCAAAAGCAAAGCTCGAAAACAAGGTAAGTGAAAGAATAAAAGCTGAAGAACCAAATAGCTGAAAGCTTTTAATGGTGAAACTCCTTAAGCTAAGAACAGTCTAACAAGTCCTAACAACAAGCTTAAACTTATTCAAAGCAAGAAGAGATCAAAAGCTAGAAACGAAATAAGCTAGAATGCACAAAAGATAAACAGTTATGCATGACATTCTAGCAAAATGGTTCTTTTGGCAAAAGAGATGATGATCTTGCAAGTGGATGAAGATAAACAAGCAATGAGATAAATAGACATTAAACATAACTTCAACATCTAGCTTGATATTTCAAAACAAAACCAAATTGCAAAACCACAACACAACAATCAAAACTAAACACTGCTTGCGATTTTTAACATAAGCTAAGAATATGAGCAAAGAGAGATAGTTTAGGAAGCAAACCATTAGTGAGCTTCTGAACACTTAGAGAAAGCAATAATAGAGAAAAAGAACTAGTTGTTTCGAGCTTTAGGTGAGAAGAAGAGTGAGTTTAAGTGTGAAGAGAAGCGAAGAAAGTTGTTGCTTAAATAGAGAGAAAAGAGAGGAAACCAAAGGAATCAAAGGTTGGTGAGGGAACATAAGGAATCAAAAGTGTGGGGGACAAAAACAAAAGTGTTCAGAAGCTAGGAAAGAGGTCAGAAGTAATCCCATTTAAAAATTCAAACTCCTTTGGCTCCAAGCCAAAGGAGGTAAAAAATTTTGAAAGTTGAGATACTTACCTCGGATGGAGTTTCGGTCACTCATGACCGATATTACTGACCGAAATTGCATTTTCGGTCATGAGTGATTGACACTGGAGACTGACGTGCTTCCTGGATTGGTATCGGTCATCAGCGATTGACACACTTGACCGAAATACATCCGGCATGATTGTGTCGATCTTCAGTGATCGATACTGGTGACCGATATGATTCCAAGAATCTCATCGATCACCAGTGATCGACACACTGGACTGAAAATCATACAGTGTGTTTTTGTCCTGCTTTCAAAACTTCTTTCCATATCGGTCACAAGTGACCGATATGTTGACTGGTGTAGACTGGCTCCACCGATATCGGTCAAACATGATCGATACTGATGACCGAAAATCTGTGTATCGGTCTGTCATGACCGATACAAATGACCGATATCAGCCAGAATACACATGTTCTTTGTCCCCTTCAGACTTTCTCAAACCCCAGTTCGAAATCCTGTTTCTATACACTAAAACAAAGCATAAAAGATAAACTAGAAAGCATAATATCTACAAAAGGATACCATGGGACTACCTCCCAAGTGTGCTTGTTTAAAGTCACTAAGCTTGACTTTGATTACCTTTTTAGTTGAGGTGAGGAGAAGGAGTCTTGGAACTCCTTGGTGGTGGCTTGCTCCTTTGGACTCTAGCAGAAACTCCATTCATCTTTATCTTGGCCAAAGGCATAGTCTTCCCCTCTTGCTGAAGCTTGAAGATGAACTCTCCCTTCTTAGAGACCCTTGGTTGCAAAACCAGCTCCCCTTTGTAAGTATCCAACTTGATCTCATTCAGATTCTTGTAACAAACCACTTCAAAGACCTCCTTTTCAGTGGTGTCTTCAAAAAACTTGGCCAAGCAGCAGCCATCAAAACTCTCTCCTTGGTAGCCTTCAAACTCTGGTCAGTTCCTTCCAAGTTGCTTCAGCTTCTTGATCTCCATTGAGAAGGCTTGCTCATTCTCCAGCTTATTCCACTTGGAGTCCAACCTTAGAACCTTCTTCTTGGTCAGCTTCAGCTCAATAGTGCATTCCTTAGCATCAAACACTGCTCCAGCTGAGGCTAAGAAAGGTCTTCCTAGTATGATAGCATTCTTTATATGCCCTTCCACATCAAGCACCAGGAAATTTGTGGGAATGGTCACTCCTTCTATCATCATTGGCACATCCTCAAGACTCTCAAGTGGTTTTTTTACTGTCCCATCAGCTATAGTAAGGGATACATTACTTTCCTGAAGTTGAGTGTAGCCAAGAGCCTTAGCAGTACAGGACGGAAGAAGATTGATACTTGCTCCAAGGTCACAAAGACAGCTCTTGAAGGTCTGCTCCTTAAGTTCACATGGGAGAGTGAAACAGCCTGGATCTCCAAGTTTTTTTATAGTGAGCTCCTTAACCTCAGGTGTTCCAGTCTTCACCTTTAGCTTCTCAAGTTCTTCTTGGCCATTCAAACCCCTCAATTCCATCTGAGCAGCATAGAGAGTTTCATACTTCTGAACTAGCTGTTTCTTGAACCTTCCTGGAAAAGGGATGGTTGGTTGATAGACAGGAAGAGTAGCTGTTTGAGGTTTCTCCTTATCATCAGCAGTTTCCACCAAGTAGTCCTTTGTGTCATCAACAACTTCATGTGGCGCCCACCACTCTTCATCATCTGAGTTTTCCCTATCTGCAAAGGGTCCTTCTTCTACAGCTCTTGGTCATTTTTAATTTCCAAGAACTCTTCCCCCCCACTTAAAGGTTAAGTGTCCTCAGTGAACAAGTAGAGGAACTCTTCAATGATAGCTTCCTCTTCAGCTGAGAAGCTTTCTTCTTCTAGCACAATAGCATTGCAGAACTCCTTTGGGTTAGCTTCTGGTTTTCCCGGAAACTATCCTTGTGGCTTGGGACCAGTTATGCCTTTGTTCTTCTCCAGTGTTTTGACTCTTGCAGCCAATCCATCAAACTTTTTGGTAAGCTCTACATGCACTGAATCAATTTTGTTATGGACCTCTGCAAAGTTCTTGTTCATTTCCAAGGTTGTAGTGACTTGAGTGTTGATCATTTGCTGCATGAGGGTCTTGAGGTCAGTGTCTTGAGAGCTAGAGGAAGCTTGTCCTTGTACTTGGGCATTGAATCGAGGAGGGTTGTAGGGCGCTCTTGGCTGATAGTTGTTGTTCCTCTGCTGGAAATCTTGATTGTTGTAGGGAACAAAAGGTCTTGGGGCAGCTTGCTGTTGCTGTTGAGGTTAAACCTGATCTTGTGGGTTGGCAACATTGTTGCTCCTGTAGGACAAGTTGGGATTTGGTCTGTAGTTCCCATAGTTGTTGTAGCCACCTTGGTTTCCCGAATAGTTCATCTCCTCAACTTAGCATTGCTCCTGATCATCAAGCTGAACCATGTCTCCCACAAAGTGAACCTCTTTCTTTTCCCTTAGCAACAAGTCCAGCTTCTCATGTAGAGACTTGATTTCTTTCTTGCTAGACTCTAACTCATCCTTTGCACTCCTTGGTGGTCTGTCAAATTCCTCATTGTAGTTTCCATCAGACTGAGCCAAGTTCTCTACTAACTCTAAACCTTCATCTACATCTTTTGATAGGAAGTTCCCATTGGATGTTGTGTCCAGAAGCATTCTGATCTTAGGCAAGGCTCCTCTGTAGAGAGTGGATACCAAAGAGGCTTGTGAGAAGCCATGATGAGGGCATTGCAGTGTGTAACCTTTGAATCTCTCCCAAGCTTCTCTAAAGCTTTCATTGTTCCTCTGTGAAAATCCTGAGATCTCATTCCTTATCCTAGCAGTTCTTGAAGTGGAGAAAAACTTTGCTAGAAAGGCTTTCTTGCATTCATCCCAGCTGGTGATACTTCCTTTGGGAAGGTTTTTCTTCCACTGATGTGCTTTGTCTCCTAGGGAAAAGGGAAACAACCTGAGCTTGAAGCCATCTTCACTTACTCCATTTATCTTTGTGAGTGAGCACAGCCTCTCAAAATGATCCAGATGATCTAGAGGGTCTTCAAGTGGTAACCCATGGAATTTGCTGCTCTGAACCATTGAAATCAATCGAAACTTGATTTCAAAGTTGTTGTTTTGGACAGCTGGTGGAATGATACCTGTCCTGTTGTTGTAGGCATTTGGTGCATCACCAGCGCCAATAGGTCTAGCTGCTCTTGGAGCTTGTGCAGCACCTCTTGGTCCTTGCTCACCCTGTAAGCCTTGAACGCCTTGATGTCTTTGTATACCATGAGCACCTGCAGCTCCTGAAGGACCCTAAAATGTGATGTCATCCATGACTTGATCCTTATTGTTCATACCAAGTCTTTGCAAGTGTTGTTGCCTTTCTTGCTGTCTCCTTGCTCTCTGTCCTCTATCCAGCATATTGATGTTGTCTATGAAGTCCACAAGATTGCTTGAACCTCTGGATCTCAAGTTCATATACCTGAAAGATAGAAGTGAGAGTCAAAGAGAATTAGTAACCAAAGAAAAGTAAAAGCCTGATCTTATAGATTCTACAAACTCTAATGATTCAAACTGATCCCAAATGGCAACGGCGCCAAATTGACAAAAAGTTTGTGATTCCTTGGTTCAATCACCCTTGCACTAGTCAGTTGTAGTATGGGTTTTATGCCAATCCAATTGGGAAGAGTTGAAAACAGAAGAGTTAAGAGCAAAATCTCTAAGTCAAGCAAGCAGAGAATTGGTTTTGTTGCCTAAGCAACAGTTCTAGCAACCTAAGTGAAACAAGCAGCAAACAAAGTGAAAGCAAAAGCAAACTAAGCTGTTCTAAGCAAGAAAAACAGAGTAAAACAGAGCAAAATAGAGCAAATCCGAGATTCAAATAAGAGAAAGGCAAGTTCCTAGATGTGGTTATTGACTTTGGGGAATTTCATACATGAATTAAGGCTGTTTCAAACTACATTGATCAAGCAAGTAATCAAGCAATGGTGATTCCTAGACATAGAGTTCACAATTAAGCTAGTTATATCCAATCTCTTGGCAAATAACCCTTTGCTAAATATTCTAACAAGAACTAACTAATATTAGTGCTAAAACATCAAGCAAGCATGATTAAACAACTCTATTAAAGTCAAAATGCTCCTCAAACAGTCAATCTCTTGAGCCAAGACCAGCAAATCCTCTATTAAACATGATCAGCATTTCATCAAACACTTGGTGGGCATAAGAGAAAGCTAACAACTTAGACAAGTTTGATCAAGAATAATCTAGCATGAATAACAGATTAATAGAGAGGAACCCATAAACTGAAGCACTTAACAAGCTTTAATCAAGCCTTAAATCCCCCTAATCTACCACATCTGGAAACCCTAAGATGACTACTTACTCATAATCATGTTTAACACCAAATCACATAGGGAAAGGATGCTAATCATGATTAAAAGAAAGATTAAAGAAAGATTAAAGGAAATATTTAATTATATTAAACAAAGCAAAGAAATTGTCATACAAACTTAAAGAAAATGCTCAAGAACAGTATTTTGTCAAGACCTATCGAAAAATCTGGAAAACGAGGTTATTTATAGCCTAGAGAAGAAAGCCCTAGAGTAATGGCAAAAGCGTAATTAAAAATAAGTTCGGGCTGGGTCACTATCTGTCAGTTGTGTCGGTCTTCAGTGACCGAAATGGATCCATATCGGTCTGGAGTGATCGACACATATGACCGAAATCCATCCGGTGTGTTTGTGTCGATCACACTTGACCGATACTGGTGATAAATATGCTCTGTATGGGTCATCCTTGACAGATACTCTCTGTGCTCTGACCGAAAAAATCCGCAGAGATCTTCTGCTGTGATCCTTCTTGCTCCCTTTTGCCCAGCTAGCATCTTGTATCATTCCCAAAACTCCTCCAAGCTCTTTTTAGCTCCAAAAGGACCTAAAATCATCCAAAATGCAAAGAAAATGCAAACTATACTCTAAATGCAACCTGAGTCTAAAAAGAGAAGAAAATGGGACAAAAGCAAAGGGAAAACATGCAAAAGAGGACCAAAATATGTACTAAATGCAGTCTTAAATGGTGTAAATACAAGGGATATCACTTAAGAACTTTGTATCTCGGTCAGAGGGAATCGTCCTTGGTAAACCATGCAAGCGCACCAATTCTTTGAAGAATAAATCGGCGGTTTGAGTGGCATCATTGGTTTTGTCACAAGGAATGAAATGGGCAATATTTGAAAAGCGATCAAAAACAACAAAGATAGAGTCTTTGTGTCGGACCTTAGGCAAACCAAGCACGAAATCCATAGACATATCCACCCATGGTGCGTTAGGAATAGGTAAATGTAAGAAAAGGCCATGTGGATGTAACCTGGACTTGGCTTAGTGACAAATAAGACATCGTGAGCAATGCCTCTCCACATCTTTCTTAAGGTGTGGCCAATAGAAATAATCTGTGCCAAGCAAAGTGTCCTCCATAGGATGAGCCATGACAGTGAAAGAGAATGTCTCTAGCTACTTCCTTTGTAACACACCTTCGGTACAAACTGTCCACCCCTCTCTTGTACAAGTAGGGCTCGTCCCAAAAGTAGTCACCTGCCTCTCTCATAAATCTCTTCTTGTGATAGCTGTTGAGATGCGTTGGCTCCTCACCACATGCTAAGTAGTTCACAACATCAGCGTACCAGGGGAGATCCTCCTCTTTGAAGCCCAGCACCTCCTCAAACCGCCCTTCTAGCTTTCCACAAACCGCCATAGTGATTGCCATGAGTTGTTCTTCGGGGAGAGAATCGTCAAAGGGAAGAGACTCATTGATCCTTAACCGAGAGAGATGGTCAGCAACGCCGTTCTCTATTCCTTTCTTGTCTATGATCTCCATGTGAAATTCATGGAGTAAGAGGACTCATCTCAAAAGCCTCGGCTTAGTATCCTTCTTGGAATAAATGTAGCGCAAAGCTGCGTGATCCGTGTAAACAATGGTCTTGGAACCCACGAGGTAAGCCCTGAACTTCTCAAAGGCGAATACAACTGTCAATAGCTCCTTCTCTGTAGTGGTGTACTTCGTTTGTGTGTCATCCAAGGTTCTTGAAGCATAGTATATCACGTGCAGCTTCTTATCCTTCCTTTGGCCTAGAACGGCTCCCACAGCATAGTCACTAGCATCACATATAATCCCGAAAGGTAGAGTCCAGTCTGGTGCTTGCACTATAGGCGCGGATACTAGGGCCTCCTTGATTGTCACGAAAGCTTTCAAACACTCCTCATCAAAGACGAACTCAGCCTCCTTGCACAATAGCCGCGTGAGAGGGCGTGCAATCTTAGAGAAGTCTTTAATGAAACGCCTGTAGAAGCCGGCGTGCCCCAAGAAGCTTCTCACTCCTTTGATGTTAACTGGCGGCTCAAGGCTTGTCATCACATCAATCTTTGCTTTGTCGACTTCAATACCCTTCTCTGATATCTTATGTCCAAGCATGATCCCCTCCTTAACCATGAAGTGGCATTTTTCCCAATTGAGCACCAAGTTTGTCTCCTCACAACGCTTTAGTACCCTGCAAAGATTCAACAAACACGCAGAAAAGGACGCACCATAGACCGAGAAGTCATCCATAAACACCTCTACCATCTCTTTTATTAGATCGGAGAAGATCGACATCATACACTGCTGAAACGTAGCCGGTGCGTTACACAACCTGAATGGCATCCTTCGATACGCGAAGGTGCCAGAAGGGCATGTAAAGGTCGTCTTCTCCTGATCATTGGGATGGATTGGTATTTCAAAAAAATCCACTATATCCATCAAAAAAGCAATAGTAGGGGTGATTAGCAAGTCTTTCAAGCATTTGATCAATAAAAGGCAAGGGAAAATGATCCTTTCTTGTAGCAAGATTAAGCTTCCTATAATTAATACACATACGGTGTCCAGTAATAGTCCTAGTAGGTATAAGCTCATCTTTGTCATTCTTAATGACCGTGATCCCTCCCTTCTTAGGCACCATGTGTACGGGAGAAACCCACGTGCTGTCACTTATGGGATAGATCACGTCAGCCTCTAAAAGCTTAAGGTTCTCCTTCTTAACAACCTCTTTCAAATTTGGATTCAAACGCCTTTGATGATCTATAGAAGAGGCGTTCTCATTATCCAAGTGAATCCTATGAGTGTAAAGCATTGGTGAAAGGCCCTTGATGTCACTTAGAGAGTACCCAATGGCCTTCCTATACTTTCTCAACTCAGTTAAGAGGGATTGCAACTCATCATTACTCAAGTTTTCGTTCACAATCACAGGATAGGTTTCGTTAAGCCCTAAGAAAGCATACCTTAGCCCTTTTGAGAGCTCCTTAAGGTCCACCTTTGGGGCTAACAGCTCGCTCCAATCATCCTCGTGGTTGTTGCTGTTGTTCTCCTCCTTAGAACCTTCCTTAGAACCTGAGACATGGCCCTTGAGACTGCTTTCTCCAACCACTATCCCTTCTGAAATCGAGTCATCAGGTCGATCTTGCTCTCGATGTTGTCTAGATCGAGCAGTTTCGCTCGATTCACTCACTCGATTTAATGTGGATCGAGTGAGGGATCGAGACGCTGAGTCGATCTCCAGATTAGACCCTAAACTGATCGGAAGGCCTTTCTCGATCTCGGACTCGATTGTTTTCCTGGATCGATCACCTTGCTCGATCTGACTGTCGATTGCTGCACAGGATCGAGTTGTGCTCTCGATTATCTTGTCGATTTGACCCCTGGATAGAGTGATGTCATCAATCTCGGAGTCGATCTCTAGGCAAACGCCTACATCTTCAAGTACAACTTTCCTCGAATCGAGCAAGTTGACGTACTCCTGAGTCCTCTGATCCACATAACCAAACTCTCTTGGCTCCTTAGTCAGTGCCAACTTCAAATGATCTTCCTGAGCCAGCTCTTCCTGCAACTCATCCGCTAAAGCATCCAACGTCTCAATGTAGAAAGCTTGTCCTTCTATCGTAGGCTTCTTCAAAACCTCATTGATATCGAAGTCTAGCCTTATATCTTTACCCAAGTGCAAGGCAATCTTCCTGTTCTTGATGACTATTATGGCTACGGCGGTGGCTAAGAAAGGTCTACCGAGAATGAGTGGATCCTTTGGTTCTTCATCCATTTCCTTCAGAACGAAGTGTGTAGGCACGTTTACTCCACTGATCTTCACTGGCAAGTCCTCAAGCAAACCCACGGGTAACCTCACACTCCTGTCAGCTAGTACCAATGAGATTCTGCAATCCTTGAAACGGGTAAAGCCAAGTTTCTTTGCCACGGAATGAGGCATCAGATTTATACTAGCTCTGAGATCACAAAGGCAACTCTTGAACTCCAAAGGACCTAAAGCGCAAGGTGTAGTGAAGCTTCCAGAGTCTCCTAACTTCTTAGGGACTATCTCCTTGTGTATCACAGCACTACACTCCTCACTTAGAACAAGCACTTCCTTGCTTTCCTTATTCTTCTTCACGAGAGTGTCTTTGAAGAATTTGGCGCATTTAGGCATCATTGCAAGGCAGTCCACGAGAGGTAGCTTGATCTCTACGTCCTTAAGATGCTTCTCAAACAAGACTTTATGCTTCTCTATGTGTTGCTTCTTGAAACAGCCAGGAAAAGGTAGCTTAGGTACATACGGTGGAGGTACATAAGCATCCTTCTCCGTAGTAGTTTGCTCTGCTTTCTTCTCAACAACCGCTTTGTCTCCTCTTCTTGGCCCTTGAATCCAGACATTGTCAAAGTTGATCTCATCATCAGCTGAAAGCTTACCCTCCCCCTTTTGAATTACAACGTCCTCGTTTTTAGTAGGAGTAACCGTAGGTGCTAGCTCTTTCCCACTCCTTAGCGTAATGGCATTGGCGTATTCCTTGGGATTTTGCTCACACTTGCCCGGTAAGCTATTCTGACCACTTGTACTCGTCTTTCCCTTCTCTAGCTGCTTGATCTTGTTGTTTAAGTTGGTGATCTGAGTAGAGAAGTCAGTGAAAGACGAGTCTAGACGAGTGTTCATCTCGGCAAACTTCTGGTTTGTAGAGGCTTGCCCTTGAATCAAATGCTGGAACATAGCTTTGACAGGATCAACTTGTTGTTGCATCGGTTGTTTCTGCTGAGGTACAAAGCCCGGAGGGTACATTGGCGTATAACCCTTGTTTCCTTGCTGTTGTCCTTGGAAGTTGTTCTGCCCATGCCCTTGAAAGCCACCACTCGGCTGAAAACCTTTGTTGTAGGGTACGATAGGCTTTGCTTGCTGAGCAGGGTACACTTGGTCCTTAGGGTTGGCGACGTTGGTACTACGGTATGAGAGATTGTTGTTCTGGTTGTAACCGTTAGTGTAGCCTTGAGGTTTGTAGTTGTTCTGTCCTGCCACCCAATTGGCTTCTTCCTGACTCAACTCAAGCTCCTCTTGGTTCTCATCCGCTTCACCAACAAAGTGAACATGCTTCTGGTTAGCTAACACCAGCTTGTCAATCTTCTCATGCAATGATTTCAACTCTTTCTTGTGAGACTCTAGCTCAGAACCTCTCGGTGCACGATTGTAGACTTCAGCATAGTTGCCGTCACTCAATGCCAAGTTCTTAATCAACTCCATGCCCTCTTCTACCTCCTGACCAAGGAAGTTCCCTTTACTAGCCGTGTCAAGCAACAACCATATCTTTAGTGAAGCTCCGCGGTAGATGGTGCTGAGTAAGGTCTCCTTACTGAAGCCGTGATGAGGACACTGGATTGTGTAATCCTTAAAACGCTCCATGGCTTCATTGAACGTCTCATTGTTCCGCTGAGTGAAGCCACTGATTTCGCTTCTCAACCGTGCTGTTCTGGTACTAGAGAAGAATTTTGAGAGAAATGCCTTTTTACACTCGGCCCATGAGGTGATGGTGCCTTGTGGAAGTGTCTTCTCCCAATGCCTAGCCTTGTCTCCAAGTGAAAAGGGAAAGAGACGCAGCTTGAAAGCATCTTCTGATATGCCGTTTATCTTGATCATCCCTCATACTTGCTCAAAATTGTCAAGATGCTCCAAGGGATCTTCCATTGCTAGCCCATGAAACTCATTTTTTTGCATCATTGAGATGAAACCCGGCTTAATCTCAAAGTTGTTGTTCTGTACAGGAGGAGGAGTGATCCCAAACCTATTATGATGAGTGTTGGGAGCATCTCCGGCTCCTATAATCCTCGGGGGTCTAGCCGTGTGGTGGGGGTTTCCATTGCCCCTTCCCACTCCCCCATGAGCTGGAGGAGGTCCCTCTGGATGAGTTGCACTCGCTCCTCAATGAGATGAGAATGTATAGGAAGGCCATTGGGTACTCTCTAAGTGACATCAAGGGCCTTTCACCAATGATTTGCACTCATATGATTCACTTAAATAATGAAAACTCTTCTTCTATTGATCATCAAAGACGCTTAAAACCAAATTTGAAAGAAGTCGTTAAGAAAGAGATTTTGAAACTGTTAAAGGCTGATGTGATATACC
This sequence comes from Thlaspi arvense, assembly GCA_911865555.2. Taxonomy (NCBI): domain Eukaryota; kingdom Viridiplantae; phylum Streptophyta; class Magnoliopsida; order Brassicales; family Brassicaceae; genus Thlaspi; species Thlaspi arvense. The sequence goes on from OU466861.1 coordinate 15,630,016, forward strand.
CCATCAGTGACAGCACGTGGGTTTCCCATGTCCACGTGGTGCCTAAGAAAGGGGGGATCACATTAAGAATGAAAAAGATGAATTGATTCCTACTAGAACCATAACTGGTCACCGAATGTGTATAGATTATAGGAAGCTCAATTCAGCTACTAGAAAGGATCATTTTCCTCTTCCTTTTATTGATCAAATGTTAGAGATACTTGCTAATCATCCATACTATTCCTTTCTTGATGGTTATAGTGGTTTCTTTCAAATACCAATCCATCCTAACGATCAAGAGAAGATGACTTTTACATGCCCTTATGGTACCTTCGCTTATCGAAGGATGCCATTTGGGTTAGGTAATGCACCAGCAATCTTTCAAAGGTGCATGATGTCGATCTTCTCAGTTCTTTTAGAGGAGATGGTAGAAGTGTTTATGGATGATTTCTCTGTATATGGTGCGTCCTTTTCTGCTTGTTTGTTGAATCTTTGCAAGGTACTTAAGAGGTGTGAGGATACAAACTTGGTGCTGAACAGGGAGAACTGTCACTTCATGGTGAAGGAAGGGATTGTGCTCGGTCACAAGATATCTGAGCATGGGATAGAGGTTGACATAGAAAAGATTGAGGTCATGATGAGTCTTGAGCTGCCGGATAATGTCAAGGGGATAAGGAGTTTCTTGGGGCATGTTAGCTTCTACACGCGGTTTATCAAGGATTTCTCCAAGATAGCTCGCCCTCTTACACGGTTGTTATGCAAGGAAGCTGACTTTGTCTTTGATGAGGAATGTTTTCATGCTTTAAAGACCATCAAGGAGGCTCTTGTCACGGCACCTATAGTACAAGCACCAGATTGGAGATTACCCTTCGAGATCATGTGCGACGCGAGTGACTACGCCGTGGGAGCTGTTCTTGGTCAGAGGAAAGACAAGAGGTTGCATGTTTTCTACTACGCCAGTCGTACCTTGGATGACACACAAGTGAGATACGCTATAACCAAGAAAGAGCTGCTGGCCGTTGTGTTTGCTTTTAAGAAGTTCAGATCATATTTTGTGGGCTCTAAGGTTGTTGTATACATTGATCACACGGCGTTGAGGTATATCTACTCTATGAAGGATACCAAGCCGAGGCTCTTAAGGTGGATTCTCCTTCTACAAGAGTTTGATATGGAAATAAAAGACAAGAAGGGGATAGAGAATGCTGTTGCTGATCACATATCTAGAATGAGAGTGAATGAAGCCTTACCCTTGGATGATTCACTTCCTGAAGAGAAACTCATGATGATCAACACGGTGGTATGCACACGGCTAGAGGATCAGTTAGAAGATGTTTTGGCTTTGAGAGAAGAGAACCTGCCTTGGTATGCTCATATAGTTAACTTCTTGGCTTGTGGAGAGGAACCTACTCATCTTGACCACTACCACAAGAAGAAGTTCATGAGAGACATGTCTCATTATTTTTGGGACGAGCCTTACTGTACAAGAGGGGAGTAGACAGCTTGTATAGAAGATGTGTTTCAAGAGAGGAAGCGCAAGACATCCTTCTACATTGCCACGGTTAGTCATATGGAGGGCATTTCGCTTCTTTCAAGATGGCAACAAAGGTCTTACAAGCCTGTTTTTGGTGGCCATTGCTATTCAAGGATGCTTATGAGTTTGTTGAGTCTTGTGAGGCATGTCAAAGAGCTGGAAACATCACGAAGAGGAATGAGATGCCTCAAGTGCCAATCTTTGAAGTTGATGTTTTTGACGCTTGGGGGATAGATTTTATGGGTCCATTCCCATCTTCTTATGGCAAAAAATTCATCTTGGTGGCTGTTGATTACGTGTCTAAGTGGGTGGAGGCTATAGCTTCCCCAACCAACAACTGAAAGGTGGTGGTTAAACTCTTTAAGACCATCATCTTCCCACGGTTTGGAGTTCCAAAAGTAGTGATCAGCGATGGGGGCAGCCACTTCATCAACAAAGTGTTTGAAAGTCTCTTAAAGAAGTATGGCGTGAAGCACAAGGTAGCTACACCTTATCACCCACAAACCAGTGGACAAGTAGAGGTCTCGAATAGACAGATCAAGGCTATCCTAGAGAGGACCATAGGAGTAATTCGGAAGGATTGGGCGCTTAAACTAGATGATGCTCTATGGGCTTACCGGACCGCTTTCAAGACTCCTATAGGTACCACTCCCTTCACTCTTCTATACGGCAAGTCATGTCATCTTCCTGTTGCGTTGGAGCATAGAGCACTGTGGGCCGTGAAGCAGCTGAACTTCAGTCTCAAGACATCACAGGAGAAGAGGTTGATTCAACCACATTAGCTAGATGAGCTACGGTTAGACGCCTACGAGAGTGCTAAGATCTACAAGGAAAGGACCAAGGCGGTTCATGACAAGAAGCTGGTTCATAAGGAGTTAAGGGAAGGCAGTCTGCTGGTACTCTACAACTCCAGGTTGAAGCTGTTACCTGGAAAGCTCAAATCTAGATGGTGTGGACCGTTTGAGATCAAGGAAGTTCTACCCTACAGAGCGGTTACATTGGTTGGCAAGAGTGTTAATGCTTTCACGGTTAATGGGCACAGAGTCCAGCCCTACCTGGCGAGTGATTGCAGCAAGGAGAGCACCACCATGCTTCTCCAAGACCCACCTCAGGCCTAAACCAAGTAAAGTCTAGCTAAAGACGTTAAAGAAAGCGCAGTTGGGAGGCATTCCCATGTCTATCTTGTATATATTTTTGCTTTCTTTCTATTTCAGTTTTATGCTTTTTATGTTTAAGTGTGTAGGTGAAAGGATAGGTGAATGGAGATCATGATCTTAGAGTCAAAAGAGGCAAGAAGGGTTAAGTGTAGGCTAGAGATCGAGTGCTAGATCGACTTATCCTGGCTCGATCTTTACTAGATCGAGCTAGTGAATCGAGAGGAGTCAGTCGATCTAGACGAGATCGAGTAGACAATCGAGTGAGTCAGTCGATCATGAGAGGATAAACCACCCATCATTTAGCTTGAAATGCAAACGAGGTGTGGATCGACTGACCTCACTCGATCCTCGAGGTTAGATCGATCAGTCTACTTGCTCTGCCACTTGATCTTAGCCCAAACGACCCCCAAATCGATCATGTGGCTCGATCCAAGGAGCATACCCTAAGTAACCAAAAATCATGGAACAAGGGGGCACAATCAATCTAAGGCTCGATGCAATCTGAATCGAGTCCCTGATCGATCAACCCACTCGATCCTTGTCAACATGGGCATGAGATCGAGTCCTAGATCGACCAAATGGACTCGATCTCATGCCGAGGTAAGTAATTTTTTTTTCTCTTTTCTTCTTTCCCTCCGGTTTTTAAATTTGAATTGTGGTCAAGGCAAGCATCTTTGACCATGAAAGATGTGCCTTGAGCACACTTTTGTCAGAAACCACTTTTTTGCCCATGGTTTTGTTAGCCTTTATATTTGCATGGTTTTGCCCACATTCTCTCATTTGTATTTCGAGATTTTCTAAAGAATGAGAGAGTGTGAGTTTCTATTTCTAAGGCTAATAACTTCTTGCCTTGCAAAAGGTATTTTCGGTTCAATGATTTCTTGTTTAAATTTTTTTGGAAAATTGCCTTTTTATTGCCTTGGATGATTGTAGTTGTTAGGGAATAAGGATAATTTTTAGAAATAGCTAGATATTAGGAAATTTCTAGATTTAATCCTATCTCTAGATTTTGTTTTCTAGTATTTAGCTATAATTTTTAGAAATTCCCAAAAATTCTAGGGTTGTTGTTAGAAGTTTTTCTTTCTTACCTTATCTTTCTCTCAATTTTGCCGCCTATACTCATTCTCTTCTTTGAGATTTGTGTTTATGTTACCAATGGCACCAAAGAGAACCACAGAAGAGACAGCACAAGAAGGAGAAGCTCAAGAAGTGGTTCAGGAGAGGGTCAGATGGACAAAGGAGGAGAAACAAGCCAAGAAACGGCTGGAAAGGCTAAGGTTCGATCACACAAAGTTCGCGAACAGGGATCTGTTGGCTAAGATGGGGATCTTGGGAGACTTTGATCAACTTCTCAAGAACATTGGGCTCCGGTGCTTATCAAGAATGGATTGCCCAAATTATCCCGAGGAAACCATAGACTTCCTCGCCACTTTGGAGTTCACTTACGAGAATCCAAGTCTTCCTACTCCTTCCCACAGCCACATCACCTTCAAGATTAGGAGACAAGCCTATCATCTCTCCATCGCCAAGCTTTGCCAAGCCTACGGTCTGAAGGCTAACGCCAAGCAAGTGGAGTTCCCGCATTTCACCCAAGCCAACGACTTGTGGGATTTGATCAGCAACGATGAATACAAGGCAAACACGGCCAAGAACAAGAGAGTCTGCAGCCCTGTGCTAAGATAGACGCTCAACCTCATCGCCAACACCTTCAGTGGACGGTCCGTGGCTCCCACAGTCACCAAGAACGAGCTGTGTTTCTTGTTCCAAGGCATCAAGCAACTTCTGTGTGATCCTAAGGAGAATGGCAAGCCGATGGAAGACGAGCTTAGAGATGTGAATTACGGTTATCTTGGCTGCCTCTTTGATGAAGTACAAGGCATGGGGAATGAGATGCAAGGCGAGTTCAGCGTTGATAGGAGGCTTCCTCACGCCAATGTTTGTTCAAGCCGGAGTGCCCCTTCCTGATTTTGTGCCTTGTGCGGATAGAGCATTGATAACATGTTTTTACTAATGCAAGCAGGAGGTTATCAAAACTCAAGCAACACACAGTCGTAGTATAGCAAGAGGTATCAATCCATTCCTAGGGAGCAGGAAGAGCCATTAGAATGCAAGGATCTAATAAATCTAAGCAAATATGATAAAAGATTGGTAAAATCTAGGAAAACTAAGTGAAACGATCTAATGCAATGCAAAACAATTTTAAAATCCCTGGAAGAGGGTTAACTACCAGTAGGAACAAGCAAAAGATGAAAAATGCAAGGCTACTAAAAACTAAAAAATCGACCAGTGAATCGACCACAGGATTGAGCACTGGATCAAGCAGAATGGATCGATCTAACAAACAACTTAAACAGAACGGGTTCTAATGATTCAAGAATGCAACATTATGAGAAGCAAATGATTAACAGAGATTTAAAATATTAAAAGAGAGGGTTTAGGGTCGAGGGTCATATCAAAGGGTATCAAAGATTCAAGCTTTGGTTTGAAAACATTTAGATCTACTCTTTTAAGAGGTTACTCTAAGCCTTGAAAACAAAACAAGAACCATCCATGGCGTGTGGTATGGTTCACTTCATCAATCTTTTCTCCAAGCCCATGGCGTTTGGTGGAAAAAGAGATCGAAGAGCAAGGAGAACATATTTCAAACAATGACCTAACTAATCCCCTAAACAACCATGGCGTATGGGAAAGGAAGGATTAGCCTCTAGAATCCGGTTTTCTAGGACATCTGAATCCTGTCAAGGTAAGACAGCCTTTAGATCATAGAGACCTTTTTCAAGGCTCTCAAGGCATTAAGTTCCCAAGATCCTAGATGAGAAAGTATGAAGAACAAGAAAACACAAAGCTTTGAACCCTTTCAACCCTTTTGAATCGCCTCAACCCCAAAAACCCGAAAAGACTACTCACTACACATGTTTAAGATCGAATCAAAAGCAATAAACGATAAGCTAAGCATGATTAACAAATAATTAAAGAAAAACTTGCTTGATATTAAAAGATTCAAAGGTTCAAAAACTGAAAAAGCTTAAGGTATTGCAACAATGGTGAATCGCCTAACTTAGAGAGAAAACAGAAAAGACAGAATGAAGAATGGATAAAGGTGATGGCTGCTTTTGCCAAAAAAGGCTAAACTGTTAGCTGGTCCCCCCTTCGCTAGCCGCCAAAGACAGCTGGACGGATAAGGCTCGTTTGGGATTGACTTTGAGATCGACCAATGTGCTCGATCATATTCAGAAATTGCCTTGCTCCGCTCGATCTTCTGGTCGATCTGGTTGGAGGGATCGGGTGTCTTCCTCGATCTACTTCTCGATCTTTGGATGATCGAGTCTTGGTCTCGATCTGGTTCTCAATCTGCATGGCGTCATTCACGTCCGTACTACAGATCGATCTCCTCTCTTAATCTCGGTCTCGATCCTTCCTCTTGAATCGACTAGGTGCACTCAATCCTCTGGTCGATCTCATCTAGATCAACCTGCCTTGCTCGATCCGCTACTCGATCTCGGGTACTTCGTATGCCGAGCTAAGTTCTCCAAGTTCCCATGAGCTTCCTCACGAGCCTCAGCATGTCCATGAATTCTCCACAGCTCCAAAGTGTCCAAAACAACCTGAATATGATGCACAATGCAAGAAACATGCGAATGCTAATGCAAAAGTGCTCTAGGACCTAAAATGGTGCAAACTAGCCTATAATGCAAGATGAATGCATGAGAAACTATCTTAAATGCATGCAAAATATGCAAAATATATAGTAATATCAACTCCGCCAAACTTGCCTTTTGCTTGCCCTCAAGCAAACAAAATTCAAGAAAGGAAGAGAGGTTTGAAAGTGGAAGCTCAAAACGAATGTTGTCAATGGAGAATTCGATTCAACGCCCAAGTTGTAAGTTCTAAGATGCAAAGAGGTTGTTCTACTTTAAAATCTTTAGCCATACCTATCAAAGCAAGCAATGAACCCTTGCTTAGTCTACACAAGCATTCAAATCAACCAACTCCTTAACATTCATTAAGCGTTTACCAATGGATCAAGTTGTGCACATCAAGCGAAAGCATTTGGTCAAAGGGGTAAGGTCACAAGATGAAAATGATCTCGTTTTAAGAATGGTTTTAAAAATCAAGGGATCACTCAATGAAAGAATCCTATCTTTGGCAAAATGCTAAAGGTAATAGCACACCTAGGCATGCAAGTTAAAGCTCCCTTCTATCCATTTTACCCAAGATGATCCTAGAGACTTCTAAAACCCAAACTTAACCCCTAAATATACCGTTTCCCAAAGCGCTTGATCATCTTCACTCTTCACAATGGGGGAAACTTCTCTTGGCTTTCCTGTGTGGTTGACTTCTTCTTTTTGAACTTTGCTCTACATTGTTGATTGTTTGGCGCCGCTTTCATCACCTCTGGTGGATAGCTTGGTCAGATTTTTCCTTTCGGTTGACCTTGTTGTTGTTTGCGCCTTACTATTCTTTGATACTTAGAGCATTTTATCTATTTTACTTAACCACAAATTACTTGTTCCCCCTTTGTTTTTAACCCCATACTTCTTTCTTTCTTTTGAAAACATATAAACATGAAACTCTTAAACCACTCAAATGACCCTTTCCCCAAACTCCTATCCTAGTACCAAGCTCAAAATGCAAGCTGGTGTCTACAAGGGAGCTTCTCCTTGCCAGCCCTATTCCTAACACTTTTTGCTAAGATAGGATTAAAAATAATGCAATGAAAGGCCTCACTACTCACGCAAAAGTGTTTAGGTCCTAAAGAAGGTTAGGTTTAAGGACTGGTTAACTGTCCCATTATGATGAGGATCAGCTACTTGGATTAACAAGAGTGGTAAGAAAGGAAGAAGATAATCCAAGTATGTAAAAGGGTAAGCCATGCAATCGCTTTCAATGCACAAACAAGATATTTCAATGTCAAGATTATGGTTCAAATAAAATGGAGTTGGCATAAAATCAAAGCGATTTTCAACATAAGACTAGAGTATCAATTGCAAATAATCAAGGTATGGTGCAGCCTTAACTTCAAACTCACTAGATGCAATCAAACAACAAACAAATTAGGCATTGAAGACAATTCAAACATTGACAACTTAACAAGTGTTTATCATTTACTCCCTATGCAAATGCAGCAACCTAAATGATTTTTTAAAAATTCTTGACTCAATCCTAAAATATTCTACAATGCAGGTGCAATTACGTGAATTTTGTTTTTTGAAAATATTTTTAAAAATTTTTACCAATTGTTTTGTTCTTTTCTATGCCTTAGGATGTATGCAAGACTGAAAGGATGATACACAGAAAATAAGAAGAAAGGAAACATGTCAAACACACCACACACTCCCCCAAACTTGAATGACACCGTCTCGGTGGCAAACAAAGTCTAGAGAAGCTCGAAACACAAAGCAAAAACTTAAAACATGCGTGGTATATACAAGGTACGGTTGTTGGTACCTCAGAGCTAAGAAATGCTGGAACTTGAGGATGTTCCAGACTTCTTGTTCTTTGTGGTGGTCTCGTGAGCTACTGCCTTGCCCTTATCCAAGCTAGCTTGCTCATGAACCGAGTGACGCACAGGTTGAGCCGTTGCTTGTGGCTCACGTAAAACAATGCCTCCGGTGGATCTCCTTCTCTTCTCGGGCTGCTCGACCTCCTCGCTTGAAGGTAAACCAGGAACGTTGCCCTTGAGCTTCTTGATCTTCTGAGCAAGCTTCTTGATCATCTTGCTCTGCCACTTGTTCACCTTCCTTTGCATCTCCACAATGGAAGCAAGGAACTTCTCCACTTTTGTCCTTGGCTCAAAGTCAATCTTGGGAAGGACATAGCTCTCAGGAAACTCATCATCAGATGTGGGGGACTCTGACCGTGGACGAGCAGCTAAATCTGGAGTAGCTGTTCCTCCTAGAGGCACAAAACACTCCACTACACTCGGCATGAACTCGATGTTACCAACTCCCAACAGCTCGGTCTCCTCCTTATTCGGCAGTATGCAAACCCTCTTCTCGTTCTCAGAGTCGATGAAGAGGTAGGCGTAGAAACCCTCGGCTGGCGTGCGTCCCAAGCTGTCCGTGTTTCTCATGTAGATCCCGTCCATGAAAGCTCTCTCTGGAACATGGGTGAAGTCTTGAAGCGGTACGCCAGCTTGCACAAACAAGGGCGTGAGGAAGCCTCCAATAAGCGCTGAGCTTGCCTTGCATCGCAAGGCATATGCCTTGTATTTCACCAATGAGGCAGCTAGGATACACCCATATTTCCCATCGTCTCCGAGCTCATCCTCCATTGGCTCGTCACTCTCCTTAGGATCACACAAGAGGTGCTGCACGCCTTGGAATAGGAAGCAAAGATCGGTCTTGGTGACTGTGGGAGCTACAGACCGTCCACAGAAGGTGTTAGCAATCAGCTTGAGCGTGTATCTCAGCACCGGACTCCTCACTCTCTTGATCTTCGCCATATTCGCCTTGCAGTCATCGTTGCTTATGAGGTCCCACAGATCGTTGGCTTAAGTGAAAGAGGGGAACTCAACCTTGGTGGCAGCAGATTGAGGCCGTAGGCTTGACAAAGATCCGGGATTGATAGAACGAAAGGCCAGACGCTTGATCTTGAAGGAGATGTGGCCTTGAGAAGGAGTAGGGATGCTTGGGTTCTCATATGCGAACTCCAAAGTGGCTAGTAAATCGATTGTCACTTCGGGAAAGGTTGGGCAATCCATTCGTGACAAGCACCTGAGCCCTATGTTCTTGAGGATTTGATCAAAGTCTCCCAAGATCCCCATCTTAGACAGGAAACCCCTATCCGCGAACTTTGTTGGTTTTAACCGAAGCCTCTCTAGCCTCCTCTTGGCTTGCTTTTCCTCCTTACACCATCTGACCCTCTCCTGAACCACTTCCTGAGCTTCTCCCTCTTATGCTGTCTCTTCTCTCGTTCTTTTGGGAGCCATAGTACCTGAAACACGGTTCTCAAGCAAGAGAATGAGCAAAGGCGACGAAATTGAGAGAAAGACTAGTAACGAAATAAAAACTTATAACTAATATCCTAGATTTTTGGGGAATTTATAAAACAAATATAGCAAGATAGTAGAGAAGAAAATCTAGAGATAGAGTTAAATCTAGAGTTTTTCCTAATATCTAGCTATATCTAAAAATTTTCCTATTTCCCTAGCAAATCATTCCCTAAATCGCAACAGAAAAATTCAAAAATTAAGCAAGCAAATCAAATCACACGAAAAATACCTTTGAGTTTAGGGGAAAATGAAATGCTCAAGTCTTAAAAACTCAAACTCGCTCTTTCTCCCTTTTTGTTTTGTGAAAATCGGGTGTTCAAAGTGAAGAAACAAAAGAGAGAAAGAGATGTTTTAAAGACTAAAATCTTTGAACACGTGCACAAGTGGTTTCTGACAAAAAGCTTGGTCAAGGCACATCTTTCATGGTCAAAGATTCCTGCCTTGACAAAGATATAAATTTAAAAATAAGAGGGAAAGAAGAAAATAGGGAAAAGAAATTGTTACCTCGAGTCCATTTGGTCGATCTAGGACTCGATCTCATGCCCATAATGGCTAGGATCGAGGGGTTTGATCGATCAGGGACTCGATTCAATTTGCATTGGTCCTTGGATCGACTGTACCCTCTCGTTCTTTGACTTTTGGGCAACCAGGCATTGGTCCTTGGATCAAGCTACATAATCGATTTGAGGGTCGATTTGGCTTAGATCGAGTAGGAGATCGAGTTGACTGATCGATATATCTTTGAGAAACCTTCCCGAGAGAAATTAGATCGGTCGATCCAGATTTGGACCGATCGATCCAATATTCATGAATTTCCCAAGACATTTTAGATCGGTCGATCTAAATGGGATCAATCGATCCGAACTCATCTAGATCAACCATGTCCACTCGATCTCGTCTAGATCGACTGGCTCCTCTCGATTCACTAGCTCGATCTAGTAAAGATCGAGCTAGGATGAGTCGATCTAGCACTCGATCTCTAGCCTATACTTAACCCTTCTCGCCTCATTTGGACTCCAAGATCACACCTAACAATCCCTTATCCATTCACCTACACACTTAAACATTAAAAGGAAAAAACTGAAGTGGATATAAAGCAAACATATGTACAAGATAGACATGGGAATGCCTCCCAAGTGTGCTTTCTTTAATGTCTTTAGATAGACTTTACTTGGTTTAGGCCTGAGGGGGGTCTTGGAGAAGCACAAAGGTTCTCTCCTTGCTGCAATCACTCGCTAGGTAGGGCTTAACTCTGTGCCCATTGACTGTGAAAGCATTACCTCTCTTTCCCACCAATGTAACCGCTCCGTAGGGTAGAACCTCTTTGATCTCAAACGGTCCACTCCACCTTGACTTGAGCTTTCCTGGAAATAGCTTCAACCTCGAGTTGTAGAGTAGCACCAAACTGCCTTCCCTCAACTCCTTGTGAACCAGTTTCTTGTCATGAACAGCCTTAGTCCACTCCTTGTTGATCTTAGCACTGTTGTATGCATCTAGCCGTAGGTCATCAAGCTCATGTAGCTGAATCAACAGCTTCTCCTGAGCTGTCTTGAGGTTGTAGTTGATCTGCTTCACTGCCCATAATTCCCTATGCTCCAACTCAACAGGAAGATGACACGCCTTGCCATATAGAAGAGTGAAAGGAGTAGTACCAATGGGGGTTTTGAAAGCGGTCCAGTAAGCCCACAAAGCATCGTCTAGCTTAACGGCCCAATCCTTCTGAGTAGTACCAACTTTCCTCTCGAGTATAGCCTTGATTTGCCTGTTAGAGACCTCTACTTGCACACTCGTTTGAGAATGATAAGGCGTAGCTACCTTGTGCTTCAAGCCATACTTCTTTAAGAGGCTTTCAAAACCTTTGTTGATGAAGTAGCTTCCATCGTCGCTGATCACTACCTTAGGGACTCCAAACCGTGGGAATATGATGGTCTTGAATAGCTTAATCACCACTCTTGCATCGTTTGTTGGGGAAGCTATTGCCTCAACCCACTTAGACACATATTCCACGGCTACTAGGATGAACTTGTTGCCGTAAGAAGATGGGAATGGTCCCATGAAGTCTATCCCCCATGCGTCAAAGACATCAACTTCAAAGATAGGAACCTGAGGCATCTCGTTTCTCTTGGTGATGTTTCCTGCCCTTTGACACGCTTCACAAGCCTTAACAAATTCATGAGCATCCCTGAAAATAGATGGCCACCAGAAACCCACTTGTAGCACCTTTGTAACGGTCTTGAAAGAGGCGAAATGACCGCCGTATGATGAGCCGTGACAATGTAGGAGTATGTCCTTAAATTCTTCCCTTGTTACACACCTTCTATACAAGCTGTCCACGCCCCTCTTATACAAGTATGGCTCGTCCTAAAAGTAATGGGAGACATCTCTCATAAACTTCTTCTTGTGGTAATGATCTAGATGAGACGGCTCTTCTCCACAAGCCAAGAAGTTCACTATATCAGCATTTCAAGGCAAGTCTTCTTCCTTGAAACTCAAGACCTCTTCAAAGTTGTCTTCAAGCTTCTCACATACCATCGTGGTGATCTTCATGAGCTGCTCTTCAGGAAGTGAATCATCAAGTGGCAAAGCTTCATTGACTTTCATCCTTGAGAGGTGATCAGCAACACCATTCTCTATCAGCAACACCATTCTCTATCCCCTTCTTGTCTTTTATCTCCATATCAAATTCTTGTAGAAGGAGAATCAACCTTAGAAGCCTCAGTTTAGTATCTTTCTTGGAATAGATGTACCTCAAAGCTGCGTGATCTGTATAGACAACAACCTTAGAGCCTACGAGGTATGATCTGAACTTCTCAAAAGCAAACACAACGGCCAACAAATCCTTCTTGGTGGTGGCATATCTGAGTTGTGTGTCATCCAAGGTACGGCTGGCATAGAAGATTACATGCAACCGCTTGTCTTTCCTCTGACCAAGAACAGCTCCCATGGCGTAGTCGCTCACGTCACACATGATCTCGAATGGTAGAGTCCAGTCCGGTGCTTATACTATTGGCGCGGATACAAGAGCTTCCTTGATGGTCACAAAAGCATGAAGACAATCCTCATCAAACACAAAGTCAGCTTCCTTGCATAACAATCGTGTGAGGGACCTTACTATCTTGGAGAAATCCTTTATGAATCTCCTGTAGAAGCCTGTGTGGCCTAAGAAACTCCTTACTCACTTCACATTAACCGGCGGCTCAAGACTCATCATGACTTCAACCTTGGCTTTGTCAACCTCTATGTCTTTCTCTGATATCTTATGGCCAAGTACTATCCCTTCCTTCACCATGAAGTGACACTTCTCCCAGTTGAGAACCGAGTTTGTCTCCTCACAACGCTTAAGTACCTTGTAAAGATTCAACAAACAAGCAAAAAAAGACGCACCATAGACTGAGAAGTCATCCATAAACACTTCTACCATCTCTTCTATAAGATCAGAGAAAATCGACATCATACACCGCTGAAACATAGCCGGTGCATTACACAGCCCGAATGGCATCCTTCGATATGCATAGGTGCCATAAGGGCAGGTAAAGGTCGTCTTCTCTTGATCATTTGGATGGATTTGTATTTGAAAGAAACCACTATATCCATCAAGAAAGCAATAGTAAGGATGATTAGCAAGCCTCTCAGGCATTTGACCAATAAAAGGTAAAGGAAAATGAACCTTTCTAGTAGCAGAATTAAGCTTCCTATAGTCTATACACATACAGTGACCTGTTATAGTCCTAGTAGGAATCAATTCATCTTTATCATTCTTAATGACCGTGATCCCTCCCTTCTTAAGTACCACGTGTACAGGAGAAACCCACGTGATGTCACTTATGGGATAGATCACGTCAGCCTCTAACAACTTAAGAATCTCCTTCTTAACTACTTCTTTCAAATTCGGGTTTAAACGCCTTTGATGTTCAATAGAGGAAGAGTTCTCATTATCTAAGTGAATCCTATGAGTGCAAAGCATTGGTGAAAGGCCCTTTATGTCACTTAGAGAGTACCCAATGGCCTTCCTATACTTTCTCAACTCATTGAGGAGCGAGTGCAACTCATCGTTACTTAAGTTTTCATTCACAATCAGGGGATAAGTATGATTAAGCCCTAAGAAAGCATACCTTAGCTCTTTTGGGAGCTCCTTTAGGTCCACCTTTGGGGCTAGCAGCTCGCTCCAGTCCTCCTTTTGGCTCTTGTTGACGTTTCCATCCTCATTAGCCTCCTTAGAACCCGAGACATGAGCCCTTAGACTGCTTTCTTGAACCGTTGTCTCCTCTGAGATCGAGTCATCCAGTCGATCTTGCACTCGTTCTGGTCCGGATCGAGCAACTTTACTCGATTCACCCACTCGATTTGATTGGGATCGAGTAAGAGATCGAGTCTCTGTCTCGTTCTCTGAGCTGATCGATTTGCTTCTCTTGATCTTTGCATCGATTGTTTTGCTGGATCGACCAGTCTCCTCGATCTTCTTGTTGATTGCTATCCTAGATCGAGTGATCTTCTCGATTGCCTGATCGATCTCTAGGCATCCGCCTTCAACTTCTATCACAACTTTTCTAGAGTTAAAGAGATTAACGTACTCCTGAGTCCTCTGATCCAAGAATCCGCACTCTCCTCTTTCCTTAGTCAATGCCAGCTTTAAGTGATCCTCTTGTGCAAGCTCTTCTAACAATTCATCCGCTAAGGCATCCAACGTTTCTATGTAGAATGCTTGCCCTTCTATGGTTGGCTTCTTCAGGACCTCATTGATGTCAAAATTCAGCTTTATGTCCTTGCCCAAGTGTAGAGCTATCTTCACATTCTTGACATAAATGATTGCTCCGGCGGTTGCAAGGAACGGTCTTCCTAGTATAAGCGGATCTTTAGGCTCTTCATCCATCTCAAGCACAACAAAGTCAGTTGTACATTGACATCGCTTATTCTCACTGGAAGATCTTGTAGCAAGCCCACTGGAAGTCTCATGCTTTTATCCGCTAACACAAGGGAGATCCTACACTCTTTGAACCGTGTAAAACCAAGCTTCTTTGCTATAGAATGGGGCATGAGATTGATACTTGCACCCAAGCTCTTGAACTTCAATGGACCCAAAGCACAAGGAACGGTGAAGGATCCTGGATCTCCTAGCTTCTTAGGGACAATCTCCTTGTGAATGATGGTACTACACTCTTCACTAAGCACCAAGACTTCTTTACTCTCCTTGTTCTTCTTTGTAAGAGTGTCTTTGAAGAACTTAGTACACTTCGGCATCATAGCTAGGCAATCAACAAGAGGAAGCTTGATCTCTCCATCCCTTAGATGCTTCTCAAACAAGAGTCTATGCTTCTCTATAAGCTGTTTCTTGAAGCGGCCAGGAAAAGGAAGCTTAGGCACATACGGTTGAGGCACATAAACATCTTTCTCTTTAGTAGCTTGCTCCACTTTCTTCTCTATGGCTACCTCTTTACCCTCTCTTGGTCTCTCAATCCATACATTATCAAAGTTGATCTCCTCATTAGCTGAAAGCTTATCCTCCCCCTCTTGAATCACAATGTCCTCATTGGTCTTAGGAGCAACTCGCTGTGGAAGTTCTTTGCCACTTCTTAGTATAATGGCGATGGCGCATTCCTTGGGATTCTGCTCACACTTGCCCGGTAAGCTGCTCTGACCGCTCGTAGTAGCCTTTCCTTTCTCTAACTGCTTGATCTTGTTGATCAGGTTTGTTATCTGAGTTGAGATGTCAAGGAGAGAGGAGTCATGGCGGTTGTTCATCTCGGCAAACTTCTGATTATTTGAAGCTTGACCTTGAAGCAACTGCTGGAACATAGCTTAGACCGGATCTTGTTGTTACGGTTGCATTTGTTGTTGTTGACGAACAAAGCCGGGAGGAAACATAGGAGTGTAACCTTTGTTGCCTTGCTGCTGCTGCTGACCCTGAAAGTTCCCTTGCCTCTGCCGTTGAAAGCTATTATTCGCTTGAAAACCTTTATTGTAAGGAACAAACGGCTTTGCTTGCTGAGGGGGGTACACTTGATCTTTAGGGTTTTCAACATTTGTGCTTCGGTAAGAGAGATTTTTGTTGAATATCCTTGAGGCTTGTTGTAGTTCTGACCAGCAATCCAGTTAGCCTCTTCTTGGCCCAAGTCTAACTCTTCCAAGACATCTTCTTTTTTCACCCATAAAGTGTACATGCTTCTGGTTTGCAAGCACCAACTTGTCAATCTTCTCATGCAAGGACTTAAGCTTTTTCTTCCGAGACTCTAGCTCAGATCCTCTCGGTGCACGGTCATAGTATTCAGCGTAGTTACTGTCACTCAATGCTAAGTTCTCAATTAGCTCCATGCCCTCTTCTACTTCTTGACCAAGGAAATTGCCCTTACTTGTCGTGTCAAGTAGCATACGGATCTTTGGCAATGCTCCACGACAGATTGTGCTTAGAAGAGTCTCTTACTGAAACCGTGGTGAGGACACTGAATGGTATAGTCTTTGAATCTCTCAATGGCTTTATTGAATGTCTCATTCTGCCTTTGAGTGAAGCCGCTGATCTCACTTCTCAACCTTGCTGTTCTTGTGCTAGAGAAGAACTATGAGCGGAAAGCCTTCTTACACTCAGCCCAAGAGGTAATGGTGCCTTGTGGAAGTGTCTTCTCCCAATGTCTGGCCTTGTCTCTGAGAGAAAAGGGAAAGAGACGCAGCTTGAAAGCATCCTCGGATATGCCATTAATCTTGATCATCCCACAAACTTGCTCAAAGTTGTCAAGATGTTCCAAGGGGTCTTCCATTGCCAGCCCATGGAACTTGCTATTCTGAACCATAGAGATGAATCATGGGTTTATCTCGAAGTTGTTGTTCTGAACCGGTGGAGGAGTGATCCCAAAACGATTATGATGCGTATTAGGAGCATCTCCAGCACCAATGATCCGTGGGGGTCTAGCCGCGTGGATAGGGTTTCCATTGCCCCTTCCTACAGCACCGTGAGCTGGTGGAGGTCCTTCAGGATGTTCTTGCTCAACCATTGTTGCAAAGTCCACTGAACCGGCCTGAACAATCTCCTCAAAAGCTCTAGCTTGCTCTCTAACTCTTCTTGATCTTGCGTGCCCAAGTTGATGAATATTGTCTAGGGGTGTAAGTAAGTTCTTGTCACCCGTAGAACGCAGATTCATGTACCGGAAAGACACAAGTTTGAAGGCAGAGAGATTAGTAACCAAAATGAAAACAAAGGCTTAGTCTTTACTAAACCCCAAATCTTAATGCTTCCTAGCAACCTAAGATGGCAACGGCGCCATTTTATAACATGTTTTTACTAATGCAAGCAGGAGGTTATCAAAACTCAAGCAACACACAGCCGTAGTATAGCAAGAGGTATCAATCCATTCCTAGGGAGCAGTAAGAGCAATGAGAATGCAAGGATCTAATAAATCTACGCAAATATGATAAAAGATTGGTAAAATCTAGGAAAACTAAGTGCAACGATCTAATGCAATGCAAAACAATTTTAAAATCTTTGGAATTGGGTTAACTACCACTAGGAACAAGCAAAAGATGAAAAATGCAAGGCTACTAAAAACTAAAAAATCGACCAGTGAATCGACCACACGTTCGAGCACTTGGATCGAGCCGAATGGATCGAGCTAACAAACAACTTAAGCAGAACGACTTCTAATGATTCAAGAATGCAATTTTATGACAAGCAAATGATTAACAGAGATCTAAATTACAAAAAAGAGAGGGTTTAGGGTCGAGGGTCATATTAAAGGGTATCAAAGATTCAAGCTTTGTTTTGAAAACATTTAGATATACTCTTTTAAGAGGTTTCTCTATGTCTTGAAAACAAAACAAGAACCATTCATGGCGTGTGGTATGGTTCACTTCCTCAATCTCTTCTCCAAACCCATGGTGTTTGGTGGAAAAAGAGATCGAAGAGAAAGGAGAACAGATTTCAAACAATGACCTAACTAATCCCCTAAACAGCCATGGCGTATGGGAAAGGAAGGATTAGCCTCTAGGATCTGGTTTTCCAGGACATCTGAATCCTTTCAAGGTAAGATAGCCTTTAGATCGTAGAGACATTTTCCAAGGCTCTCTAGGCCTTAAATTACCAAGATCCTAGAAGTGAAGGTATGAAGAACAAGAAAACACAAAGCTTTGAACCATTTCAACCCTTTTGAATCGCCTCAACCCCAAAAACCCGAAAAGACTACTCACTACACATGTTTAAGATCGAATCAAAAGCAATAAACGATAAGCTAAGCATGATTAACAAATGATTAAAGAAAAACTTGCTTGATATTAAAAGATTCAAAGGTTCAAAAACTGAAAAAGCTTAAGGTATTGCAACAATGGTGAATGGCCTAACTTAGAGAGAAAACAGAAAAAACAGAATGAAGAATGGATAAAGGTGATGGCTGCTTTTGCCAAAAATGGCTAAACCGTTAGCTGGTCCCCCCATCGCTAGCCGCCAAAGACAGCTGGACTGATAAGGCTCGTCTGGGATCAACATTGAGATCGACCAATGTGCTCGATCATCTTCGGAAATCGCCTTGCTCCGCTCGATCTTCTGGTCGATCTGCTTGGAGGGCTCGGGTGTCTTCCTTGATCTACTTCTTGATCTTTGGATGATCAAGTCTTAGTCTCGATCTGGTTCTCGATCTGCATGGCGTCATTCACGTCTGTACTACAGATCGATCTCCTCTCTCGATCTCGGTCTTGATCCTTCCTCTTGAATCGACTAGGTGCACTCGATCTTCTGGTTGATCTCATCTAGATCGACCTGCCTTGCTCGATCCGCTACTCGATCTCGGGTACTTCACATGCCGAGCCAAGTTCTCCATGTTCCCACGAGCTTCCTCAGGAGCCTCAAAGTGTCCATGAATCCTCCACAGCTCCAAAGTGTCCAAAAACAACCTGAATATGATGCATAATGCAAGAAACATGTGAATGCTAATGCAAAAGTGCTCTAGGACCTAAAATGGTGCAAAATAGCCTATAATGCAAAATGAATGCATGTGAAATTATCCTAAATGCATGTAAAATATGCAAAATATATAGTAATATCAAGCATACATGGATGAGATTTTCATGAGGAACACAGATAGCTCGGGACGCACGCCAGCTGAGCGATTCTTTGCATAATTGTTCTACGATTGTGAGAATGAGAAGAGAGTGTGCATCTTGCCAAGCAAAGAAGAAACGGAGCTTTTAGGAGTTGGCAACGTTGAGTTTCTGCCTAGTGTTGAGGAATGCTTTGCACCTCTAGGAGGCACAGCCGCTCCCACACAAGCTTCTCGCTCACGCTCATAGTCACCTACATCGGATGCTGAGATGCCCGAGAGCTTTGTTCTCCCCACGCTTGACTTCGAGCCAAGAACCAAAGCTGAGAAGTTCCTTGCTTCAATCATTGAGATGCAGCGCATGATCAACAAATGACAAGGCAAGATGATCAAGAAGCTTGCCAAGAAGGTCAAAGCACTTCAAGGGAGCCTTCCTAAGAAGACTTCAAGCGTAGAGGTTGAGCAGCCGGATAAGAGGAGAAGATCAACTGGTGGGATAGAGATCCGTGAGCCCCAAGCAACAAACCAAGCTGCACGCCTATCTCTTCATGAGGAAACGAGCAAGGAGAAAGGCAAGGAGATCAGCCACGACACTCTTATGAAGAGCAAGAAGTCTGGAGCAACCTCAAGCTCCAACCTTAAGTTGAACATTCATGAATTGAATCCTTTCCTACTAAGTGAAAACCTTAATTTGAACTTCTAATTATCATACTTATGCATTTGAAAAAGGATACATGGATCACTTATACATATTTAGGCTTTCTTCTTCCTTTCACCACTCTCTTGTATGCCTAAATAGACTTCCCCACCCTTACCTTACCCTCCTTTCAAGCCAATGTTCTTGTGTTATAAATCTTTGTGAGGCCTCTTTTCGGTTTGACTTAGCATAAAGTGTTAGGTTTAGGCGACATGATTAGGCTTTCATATTGATGCTAGCTTTGCATTTTCAAGCTAGTTTTAGGCTTAGGATAGGGCGGGTATTCATGGGAGTTGCTTTGTTTTGCTTCGGTTTAAAGAGTTTGAAGTTTGGAAGTTGAATAAAAGGGTTTTAATGGTTTTAAGTGGAAGGCGTATTGTTTTAAAATGAAAGCTCTAGTTTATATAAGAAGGTAGCTCTCAAAAGAAATGAAAAGAAAAAGAAAAGAAAAGAGCCAAAAGGCGAAATGTTTAAAAAGAAAAGAAGAAAAAATGAGTAGAGAGCAATCAAAGCAAAAAGAAAGAGCTAAGTATGTTTATAGCCTTACCACTAGCCAAAAGAGTTTGAAAATGATCCTTTTATTTGGGTTTTTGCTAGGCAAATTGCCTTGATGATGAGGGTAGTCTTTAGGAGGGTGAGTGAGCTTAAAAAGAAAAGAAGAATGAGAGAGGGTTCTAGGATCATGGTTAGTGTATATGGATAGATGAGAGTATAGTCATGTATGCATCAATTGTCTTTACCTTTAGCATTATGCATAAGTTCGACCATTCTTTGAGATAACCCATTGTTTGAATCACCCTTATAAATGAGATAATTTTTATCTCATGACCTTGTCTCTAAGCCAAATGTATCCGGTTAGTGCATAAGTGTGATCCACGGTTTTGAGCTTAATGAATGTTAAAGGTTATGATTCTTGGATTGTTTGGGATATGAGAGTCATGATTTGAGATTCAATATGTGATGAATATGGCTAAGTTCTTTAGAGTATGAGTGTGTGCATTGCATCTTAGGATTAAGAACTAGGACCATTGAATTGATTCATTTGAAAAACACTTTTGCAAGGAATTTGAGCCCCCGTTTTTAAAACCTCTCTTCCCTTCTTGAATTTTGTTTGCTTGAGGGCAAGCAAAGGGCAGGTTTAGGGGGAGTTGATATTACCATATATTTTGCATATTTTGCATGCATTTGGGATAGTTTTTCATGCATTCATCTTGCATTATAAGCTAGTTTCTTCCATTTGTTACGTTTTAGGTCCTAGGTCTCTTTACATTCGTATTTTGCATATTTCTTGCACTTTTGCATCATTATCAAGCTGTTTAGAGCACTCTGGAGTTGTCGAGGTTATGTGGACGTGGGGAGGAGCAAAACAAAGCTTGTGGACACTTGGAGAACTCAGCAATGCAAGCAAAGGACCCGAGATCAAGTAGCGGATCGAGCAAGGCAGGTTGATCTAGACGAGATCGACCAGAAGATCGAGTGACCCAAGTCGATTCAAGGGGAAGGATTAAGACCAAGATCAAGAGGGGAGATCGATCTGGAGTACGGACGTGAATGACGCCATGCAGAACGAGATCTAGATCGAGACCACGACTTGATCATCCAAAGATAAAGTAGAAGATCGAAAGAAGTGCTCGTTCCATCCAACCAGATCGACTTGAAGATCGAGCAGAAGAAGGCGATCCATGAAGAAGATCGAGCGAACTGATCGATCTCGAGATCGATCTCTGGAGCCTTATCCGACCAGCTGGTTTTTGGCATCTAGTCAGGGGACCATTTGGAGATGTTTGGCTATTTTAGGAAAAGGAGGTGATCACTTTCTGTTATCCACGCTTTGCCTTTTCTTTTTGATTCTTCTTGTAGGCGATTCCGCCATTGTTGAACCTTAAGCTTTTTCTTGTTTTTAAAACTTGAATCTTTTTAATATTAATCATTTTTCCTTTAATCGCTCTTTATTCATGCTTAGTTCATCTTTTATTGCATTTCAATCGGTTTTAAATATGAGTAGCGAGTAGTTCTTTTTGGGGTTAAGGGTTGAGGCGATTCAAAGGTTTAAGGGGTTTAAGCTTTTGAGTTTTTCTTGTTCTTCATTCATTCCTTTCTAGGATTTTGGGGTCTTATGGCTTAGGGAGTCTTGGAAAAGATCTCTATGATTCCAGGGCTTCTCTTACCTTGACCGGATTCAGAGATCCTTGAAAACCAAATCCTAGAAACTAATCTACCCTCTCCCAAACGCCATGGATGTAGAGGAGGTTAGTTAAGCCATTAGTTGAGATCTGTATTCCATGCTCTTCGATCTCTTTTTCCACCAAAAGCCATGGGTTTGGAGGAGAGATTGAAGAAGGGAAACATACCATACGCCATGGATGAGTCTGTTTATGATTCTCAAGGCTTAGGGAAAGCTCATCAATGAGTAGATCCATGTGTTTTCAAACCAAGGCTTGGCCCTTGAACACCCTTGAATATGACCCTCGATCCTGAACCCTCTTTTAGAATTTTTAAACCTCAAGTAATACTCTTTTATTTATAAAGCTTGCATCTTGATCATTAGAAGTCATTTTTCTTAAGTTGTTAGAATCGACCTGTTTTACCCGATTTAGCTCTTGATTTTTGGTTATTAGTAGATTTGCATTTTTAATTCTCTGTTTTCTTCTAGTAGTTGTTAACCCTCTTCCAGGGATTTTAAAATTGTTTTGCATTTCATTTGGTCATTGCATTTAGTTTTCATTGATTTTACCAATCATTTACCCGATTTGCTTAGATTTGCTTTACTCTTGCATTCCTAGTGTTCTTCTTGCTTCCTAGGTTGGATTGATACCCTTACTGCTATTCTACATCATTGTTGTGGTTTGGGATTTGATATTTGACCTTGCTAACAATCTGTTTATCAGAGTCTGATTTGTCTCTCCAAAAGCTCTACTACAAATCTCTCTCTAAAGCTCTCTAGAATAATAAGATATAACATATCTGCCAAAGGAATGGCTGAAAAACCTAATATACAAGCTAAAACATGATATGGAGCCTTTTTGCAAATACTAGAACTTCTGGGACAAAACTGCAAATTCTTCCCAATCTTTTAAAAACCAGGCCACAACCCTTCCTCTATGGGTGACGAGCGTCACAATAGGTGGTGACGAGTGTCACCTGAATCCATACTTTTCTTCCGAGTTGCACACTTTATGGCTTCATCTTGCAATGCTCCAAAAAGCTTCAATATCTCCAATCATGCTCCAGACATGCTTTAACCTGCAGAGACTCTACTAGGACTCTGAAAAGACCAAAAAGACTCAATAAAAAGGACTTATATCATGGTTAAAAACCATAAAAAACATGATATATCAACAACTCCTAGAGGGACAGCAGAAGCTGATAGTGGACTTCAATGGCAAGATGGATTCGCTGTCAGGACTTGAATGGAAAAATTCTGAGTCTGAACTCTCACATGAAGAAGTTGGATGTTCAAGTTGCTCAAAATACAGAAGCTGTTGAGAGGCAAGATGGATTCCTTCCAGGAACGACTGATTCTAACCCAAAAAAAAACCATGTGAATGCATCACACTGAGGAGTGGAAAGAACCTGCAACCAGTGTTGCAGAAAGATTTGAGCTCACGAAAATTCGTTAGACTTGAAGAGTTTGAAAATGATGAAATATTGGCTGAGAAACAACGAGTGACGATCGTCACCCAGGAGGGGTGTCGCTCGTTATCAAATTTACAAGCCCCTGACACGAATTCTTCACAAACGAGTGATGACCGTCACCAATCCAGTGACGCTCGTCACCTACAGCGATTCACAGCTGCTTCGCCTGAGACTTCTAACAATGCTAAGGAAACGGTGTATAAGCCTAAGGTACCCTTTCCTAAGCATCCAAAGAAGTCTACACAGGAGCTTGAAGATGCCAGATGATAGGTTATCATGGACAAGCTGGTCATTGAGATTCCTTTGATTGATGCTGCGAGGATTAATCCTGTTATAAGGAGTTATGTGAAGAGGATGGTGACCAAGAACTTGAGCTGAGAGGCAGGAGCAATGATGATCAACGAGCAGGTCAGTGCAATGATTCAGAACAGAGTACCAGAGAAGCTTTCAGACCCAGAAAGCTTTGTTTTAGACTGCACAATATTTTCTGACAGATTTGAGGGATCATTGTTTGATCCTTATGGTTCTAGTGTGAACCTTATACCTCATTCTGTTGCCAAGAGCTTAGGGATGACCGATTTTAAAGCTACCATGATATCTCTTGTCCTAGCTGATAGATCAGTCAGAGTTCCTGAAAGAGTGATAGAGGATGTTCCTATCAAAGTAGGAGACTGCATGATTCTTACTTATTTTTTGGTTCTTGAGTATGGAGAAGAACCCAAAGACCCTTTGATTCATGGCAGACCATTCTGTCTACTGCAGGAGCTATTATAGACGTCTGAAAGGGTAGAATATAGCTGAATGTTGGTGACTTGGTGATGCAATTCGAAATGGACAAGCTGATGAAGAGGCCAATCATAGATGGACAGACATTCTATGTGGATGTTCTTACCAACCTTGCTAATCAGATCTTTCAAGAGATGAGATCAGAAGACCCCTTGGAGAATATGAGCATCTGGATGCAACTGCTAATGGCTACACAAAGATGATGGATGCTACAGCACATGTCATGCAACTGGTTGCTCAAGAAGAACTAGTCGTCATATCTGCAAAAGCTGCTGCAATGGGTAATTGGAGTGCAGCAAAAGCACCAAAAGTTGAGCTTAAACATCTCCTTGCAGGGCTAAGGTACGCAGGATGTTTTCAAGAAGGAGATCATGAAGCTGCTGCAAGCTGGGATTATATATCCCATATCATACAGTGCTTGGTTCAGTCCAGTACACGTGGTCCCTAAGAAATGAGGAGTTACAGTGGTGAAAAATGACAAGGATGAGCTGATTCCAACCACAACAGTGAAAGGACACAGGATATGCATCGATTACAGGAAGCTGAATGCAACCACAAGGAAATATCACTTCCCTCTACCTTTCATCGATCAGATGCTTGAGAGGCTGGCGAATCACAAGTACTACTACTTCCTTGATTGATATTCAGGCTTCTTTCAGATCCCCATCCATCGAGATGATCAGGAGAAGACCACCTTTACATGTCCTTATGGCACATTTGCATATCGCAGAATGCCTTTTGGTCCGTGCAATGCTCCTGCAACCTTCCAGAGATGCATGATATCGATCTTCACTGACATGATTGAGAAATTTATGGAGGTTTTCAGTTTATGGATCTTCCTTCAAGAGCTGTGTGGATAACTTGTGTGTAGTTTTGTAGAGATGTGAAGAGAAGTGTCATTTTATCGTACAAGATGGCATTGTTCTTGGTCACAGATTTTCTGGAGATGGCATAGAAGTGGATAGGGCGAAAATTGAAGTGATGATAAGTCTGCAAGCGCCTGATTCAATCAAAGCATTGAGGAGTTTTCTGGGTCACGCTGGGTTCTACAGAAGATTCATCAAGGACTTCAGCAAGATTGCAAGACCTCTTATTGCTCTCCTCTGCAAAGATGTGAAGTTTGAATTCACAGAAGAATGCAAGTCTGCTTTTCAACAGATCAAATAAGCTTCGGTGACAGCTCCTATTGTGCAGCCTCTAGAGTGGGATTTGCCTTTTGAGGTGATGTGTGATGCCACTGATTTCGCAGTAGGAGCAGTGCTGGGACAGAGGAATGACTAGAAGCTATACGCCATCTACTATGCTAGTAGGACATTGGATGAAGCTCAGAAGAACTATGCAAAAAGTGAGAAGGAACTGTTGGTTGTAGTCTTTGCCTTTGAGAAGTTTCGCTAGTACCTTGTCGGATCCAAGGTCGTTGTCCATACTGACCATTCAGCACTGAAGTATTTGATGCACAAGAAGGATGCAAAGTCAAGGCTGTTGATATTGATTCTGCTTCTTCAGGAGTTTGATATTGAAGTCAAGGACAAGAAAGGAGTTGAAAATGGAGTTGCTAATCATCTCTCTAGGATCAGGATTGAAGATGACGTACCCATCAATGATTTCTTGCTTGAGGAGAATGAGTATCTGATTGAGACTCGATTCCAGGAAGAAAGTATTGAAAACCTGTAATGTTTTCGCAAGTACAGGGCAGTGACGACCGACACCAGGGGGGTGACGCTCGTCACCAACAAAGCAGAACCACAATCCTGTTTAGGCACGAAGCCAGTGACGCTCGTCACCCCATCTGGTGACGCTCGTCACCCAAATCAGACTTTGGCTATGATTTGCGCAAGCCTGGGAACAGCTTTTGCAGAGCATGTGTACGCCACTACTGATCTCCAGAGACCCTGGTATGCTGATATTGCATACTATATTGCTGCAGAGGATAAACCACATGATTTCAAAGGATATGCTAAGAAGAAATTCTTGAGAGAACTTAGGAGATTCTACTTGGATGCGCCATATCTTTACAGACATTGTGCTGATGGGATTTACAGGAGATGCTTAGCAGAAGCAGAGGTTCCAGACGTCCTTTCCACTGTCATGGCTCAGAGTATGCTAGACACTTTGCCACATTCAAAACAGTCTCCAAAGTTCTTCAAGCTGGTTTCTGGTGCCCTACTATGTTTCAGGATGCACAAGCTTTCATTACACGCTGTGATACATTTCAGAGGAGAGGGAAGATTAGCAGAAGACATGAGATGCCACAGAACTTTATTCTTGAGGTTGAAGTCTTTGACTGTTGGGGCATTGACTTCATGGGCCCTTTTCCCTCATCTTATGGGAACAAATACATTCTGGTTGCTGTTGATTATGTATCCAAGTGGGTAGAGGCGTTGACTACTCCTACCAATGATGCTGCAGTGGTTTTGAAGCTGTTTAAGACCATTATTTTCCCCAGATTTGGTGTTCTGCAAATTGTTATCAGAAATGGTGATTCTCACTTTGTTAACAAGGTCTTTGACAAGCTGCTAAAGAAGTATGGTGTACAGCACAGAGTGGCCACGCCTTATCATCCCCAGACCACTGGACAAGGTTATGTTTCCAACAGACAGATCAAACAGATTTTGGAAAAGACAATTGGGAAGACAAGGAAGGATTGGTCAGCGAAATAGGATGATGCATTGTGGGCTTACAAGACTGCCTACAAAACGTCATTTGGGACTACACCATTCCATCTGCTCTGTGGCAAGGCGTGCCATCTTCTAGTGGAGCTAGAGTACAAAGCAGAATGGGCTATCAAGAAGCTGAACTTCGATCTGAAGCCTGCTGCAGATAGGTGCTTGAATCAGCTCAATGAACTGGATAAAATCAGATATATAGCCTATGAAAACTCCAAGTTATGCAAGAAGAGGAAAAAGGCATGTCATGATAAGAAGATCTTCTCCAGACATTTCGAGCCTAGCGACCCGGTACTCCTTTACAACTCTTGTTTACAGTTATTTTCTGGTAAACTGAGTACTCGTTGGTAAGTTTCCGTCACTGTAAAAGAACCTAGACCACATGGCGCCATTGTCTTGATCAACTCCAAAGGAGAGGAGTTCACTGTCAATGGACTGAGGGTGAAACATTATAAGGCGCAAGCCGAGTTTCCAGCAGGACACATTGTGTCTCTGGATGATACACTAGCTATGTAAACAGCATTCAAAGTCGATCTAATGACTTTAAACAAGCGCTTAGTGATATATTATGGTTGTTATGGTTTTTAACCATGGTATAAGTCCTATTTATTGAGTCTTTTTGTCTTTTTTAGAGTCCTAGTAGAGTCTTGGCTGGTTATAGCATGTATGGAGCATAATTGGAGATATTGAAGCCTTTTGGAGCATTGCAAGATGAAGCCATGAAGTGTGCAACTCGGAGAAGAAAGTATGGATTTGGGTGACGCTCGTCACCAAGCTGGTGACGCTCGTCACCCATAGAGGAAGGGTCGTGGCCTGGTTTTATAAAAGAATGAGCATAATTTACAGTTTTGGCCCAGAAGTTCCAGTATTTGCAAAAAGACCCCATATCGTGTTTTAGCTTGTATATTAGGTTTTGCAGCCATTCTTTTGGCACATATCTTGTATCTTATTATTCTAGAGAGATTTGTAGCAGACCTTTTGGAGAGACAAATCAGACTCCTTCAGAACAGATTTCGAACTCCATTATTTCTATTCTTTATTTCTTTTATGCAATCTATTCTTTTCATGATGTTTGTTTCAATCACCATGTCTGAGTAGTTTGTTAGTTAAGTTAGGGCTTTTCAAAGGTTGATGAAGAGTTTGTAGAATTTCTAAACTTATAGCAAATCCATTGGTTCGTCATCTGTGCTTGCTTAAAAATCGATTTCTTAGACACATCATCTGGATTTCGAAACCCTAGGTTGTTGGATAGATGTGAGAGAATTGTTAATCACCTGAACTAGTATTAGATGAGCAAAACATCATAGTGCAAAGAGATTTGGCTTAGGAGTTTTGTGAACATCTGAACCTGATCATTACTACATGTTTAGATTGTTAGGGTTTGCAAATAGATTTGAAACTCTGTTATTTAGACATAGTTAACTTCTGCAATGAGAATTGATTAGTTATATCTTTGCGATTCATTTTCAAGACGGTTCTTATTCATTCCTGATTGCATGCATTCTACACTCTCGGATTCAACCTGCGAATTATCCTGACTTAGCACCTCTTGCATGTATTTTACTGTTTCACATTACATTCATTACTTCTTGCTTAGCTTAATCCGAACCTGAACTCTTCAGTGTAGTTTACTTACTCCCTTGGGATTCGATAACCCCTTGTACTACAACTGCTTTGTTGTGCACTTGCAGTAGTTTTATTTGGGTAAAACCTGCGCCTTATCAAGTTTTTGGCACCGTTGCCGAGGAGTAATAGCTGCCTATCGATTTTTAGTATTAGGATTTTGTCTAAGTTTTAATTTGTTTACTAACTTTCAGTTTCTTTTCTTTGTGCTGGTTTTAGGTGTATGCCTAATCGCAGTACCAGCAGCAAGAAAGAGAAGGAGGTTGTGACTTTGAGCATCGACGAACTTGCTAAGTTGGAGAGGACCCTCAGGAAAACTAAGAAACAGTCTACAATGGTTGCTCGACTGATCTTGGTTGAAGATGCAGAAGGTCACTTGGTTGACAGAGAGGGGAACAGGAGGAACAAAGATGGGCAGAGAATTGATCAAGATGGGAATGTCATTGTTGAACTGCAGGTTCAACAAGTGGGACAAGACGCTGGAGTCCCTGCTGCTGCTGATAACTCTGATGGGAGTTTTGTACAGAGGACTCTAGGAGATTATAACACACCTGATCAGTTATATGCCAACAGAGCTACAATCCGCCCTCCTGCTTTCCAGAGGAATAATTTTAGGCTTAAGCCTGCTTTTTATCAGCTGGTGGGACAGCATCAATTCCATGGCTTACCTCATGAGCATCCTATGGATCACATTGAGAGGTTTTAGGATTTATCTTCAAGTGTCAAAGCTAATGGTGTTAGCAATGACTTCCTGTTCTGCAAGCTGTTCCCTTACTCACTTGGTGGAGATACTGTTTATTGGCTGAAGCAACTGGAGCTTGGTTCATTAACTATTTGGGAGGGCACCAAGAATGCCTTTCTGAACAATTTCTATGATGATGCTAGATCAGAGGACCTGGGGACGAAAATTGAAGCATACTCTCAAGGTCCTACTGGAGCTTTTAAGGCTTCTTGGCTGAGATTCAGGTCTTATCAAAGGGACTGTCCTCATCATGGTTTTAGTCAGGTGCAGCTGCTTGGGATTTTCTTTAGAGGCATTGACTGGAAGTATCAGATGGCGCTGGATGCAGCTAGTGCTGGAAAATTCAACACCAACAGACCGGAAGAAGCAATCAGATTGATTGAAAACTTGGCCTGCAGCAACAGCACCAAGAATGCAGATTTTCAGAGAATGAAACAGGGTGGTTTGAATGAAGGAAACCAAATAGCTGAGGTTAAGGCTAAGTTAGACAGTATGCACAGTCTTCTGGTGGGAAAGAAATCAGTCCAATTCGCTGCAAAGGTGGAGATTTTCGAAAATCCTGAAGAGTTTGAGCAAAAGGATGTTAACTTCATCAATGGAGGTTTTCAGAACCAAAAGTTTGGAAATCAGCAGTGGAAGAGAGGCTACAACAGCAATAATCAGAAGAACACCTTCCCAGGAAACCATGCAACTGTTTATACTCCAATGCCACAGTTCCAGAAGATTGAAGTTGAGAAACCTTACCAAAACAGCAGAAATTATGGTACTTCTTCTTACCAAACTGCACCTCCACAAGACACTAAGATGGAAGCTATGCTGGAGAAGATACTTGAAGGACAGCAGAAGATGACAGTGAACTTCAATGGCAAGCTAGATTCGCTCTATCAAGATTCTGAACTCTCACATGAAGAAGCTTGATGTGCAGGTTGTGCAAACTGCAGAAGCTGTTCAAAGGCAAGAGGGATTACTTCCTGGAAGGACTGACATCAATCCCAAGCACCAGGTTAATTCCATCACAGTCAGGAGTGAAAATGAGCTTAAAACAGTGCAGAAAAAGAGGTTGAGTACAGAACAGATCGTGCAACTGATGGAGTGTGAAGATGAAAATTTTGCAGTCTCAGAGGTGAGTGACGAGCGTCACCAAGGAGGAGTGATGCTCGTCACCAACTTACAAGGGAATCGGGGGCTGTCACAAGTGAGTGACGAGCGTCACCCCCCTGGTGACGGTCGTCACCCACCCCAGAACGAAGCTGCTTCGCCTGTAACTGCAAATAATAGCCATGAGCAAGCGTATAAACCCAAGATACTATTCCCTAAGCATCCTAGGAAGTCTAAACAAGAGATAGAAGAAGCCAGATGCAAAGCTAAGATAGATAAGCTGATGGTTAAAATGCCTCTTGTAGATGCAGTTAAGCTTTCACCAGCTCTAGAAGGTGTGTAAAGAGAATGGTTGTGAATGGTGTAAGTCCTGAGGAAGGAGCATTGCTTACTAGAGACATCAGTACAATTCTCTTAGGTACAGTTTCAAAGAAGAAGAAGAAGGTGACTGTTTATGAACAAGTCAAGGCCATCATTCAAAGCAGAGTTCAAGAGAAGCTATCTGATCCAGGGACCTTTGTTAATGATTGCTCAATCTCTGCAGGACGTTTTCCCCACTCTCTATGTGATCTAGGGTCAAGTATTAACTTGCAATAACTGATTTCAAGCCAGCTGGGATCGCTCTCATCCTAGCAGATAGATCTATTAGAACCCCAGAAGGCATCTTAGAGGATGTTCCTGTTAACATTGAAGGCTGCATTATTCCTACAGATTTTGTGGTTCTGAAATATGGTGAAGAACCTAAAGATCCTCTTATTCTGGGAAGATCATTTTTGGCTACTGCTGGCGCCATCATTGATGTGAGAAAGGGAAACATTGAGTTTGATCATGGTGATGTTGTCATGAACTTTGACATGGATAAGTTAAGAGGGAGTTCTACCATTGATGGTCAAACATTTTCTGTAAGGACTTTCAGAGATGAAGAGAATTTCATGGAGCATTCAGAAGACACTAGTGCTGGGTATGTCATTGAATCTGATACAACTGGTCAAGTGAACAAAATGGCTATTGAAGAGGCAATATCTGAAACTTCTGCAAAAGCTGTTGGGTTTGAGGATCGCAGTGAGGATCATATCTTCATGACTAGGCATGAAGAAGAGGTTCCCATTCATGCCAAGTTGCTGGAGGAAGACGAGTTTGTGATGGAGGCAAGACTTGCAGAACTGAACTGCAGGAAAACTGTAGAAACTCGAACTGCAGGATCAGGAACGACCGTCACTGACCTGGTGACGCTCGTCACCAACCTGGACACAAAGGATCGATATGATCTTACTGCTACAAGTCCATCTGATGTTGCCAAACCGAAAATTCAACATTCCACAACCCATAAACCTACAACTAAGCAAAGGTATGCACTTCCTGGAACAAGTTCCAAACCTCTTAATCTAATCAATAAGAATTTAAAAGGTGCAAAAGCTGCTTTACACTTATGCAAGTAACGAGATTCTCGTGGAAAGCTTGGTGTTTCTTTTGATGATTTTGCAGGAAAAATAAGTCTCCCACCCATAGTCACAACCCGCCTTACTGATGTACCTCATTTCCTTGGAAGAGTTCATGCATCTACTGCTTATAAACCACCATGGATGAGGTGACATTCTCCTCCAAGGCATTCAATGCCACCTTCTGCTCCACCAGCTGTCTAAACAGAAAATCAAAGTCGAGCTAATGACTTTAAACGAGCGCTTAGTGGGAGACAACCCACTGGTAAATTTTCTTTTTCATATACTTAGTTTAGTATTCTATTTCATAGTATTCTAATGTCAGTTTGTCAGTTTGTGATATTACCATATATTCTGCATATTTTGCATGCATTTAGGATAGTTTTTCATGCATTCATCTTGCATTATAGGCTAGATTGTTCCATTTGTTGCATGTTAGGTCTTACGTCTCTTTGCATTCGCATATTGCATATTTCTTGTAATTTTGCATCATTATCAGGTTGTTTGGAGCACTCTGGAGTTGTGGAGGTTATGTGGACGTGAGGAGAATCAAGACTAAGCTTGTGGACACTTGGAGAACTCAGCCATGCATGCATAGGACCCGAGATCGAGTAGCAGATCGAGCAAGGCCGGTCGATCTAGATGAGATCGACCAGAAGATCGGATGACCCAAGTCGATTCAAAAGGAAGGATGGAGACCAAGATTGAGAGAGGAGATCGATCTGGATTACGGACGTGAATGACGCCATGCAGAACGAGAGCCAGATCAAGACCACGACTTGATCATCCAAAGATCAAGAAGATGATCGAGGAGGATACTCGATCCATCCAACCAGATCGACTTGAAGATCGAGCAGAGCAAGGCGATTCCTGAAGACGATCGAGCACACTGATCGATATCAAGGTCAATCCCTATGGCCTTAACCGTTTTTGGCAGCTAGTGAGGGGACCATTTGGAGATGTTTGGCTATATGGGGAAAGAGGCGGCTACACTTTCTTATCCACGCTTTTCTTTTTATCTTTTCTGTTCTGATCTTAGGCAATCGCCATTGTTGAACATCGAAGCTTTTCTTTAGTTTTTGAACTTGAATCTTTTAATATTAAGCAGTTTTTCTTAATAACCTTTCATTAATCATGCTTAGTTCTTCGTTTATTGCTTTTCATTCGATCTTAATCATGCGTAGCGAGTAGTCCTTTTTCGGTTTTCAGGGTTGAGGTGATTCAAAGGGTTTAAGAGGTTTAAGTATTGAGTTTTCTTTGTTCTTCATACCTTCTCTTCTAGGATCTTGGGGTTTTAAGGCTTACAGAGACTTGGAAAAGATCTCTATGATTCCAGGGCTCTCTTACCTTGACAGGATTCAGATATCCTAGAAAACCAGATCCTAGAGACTAATCTTTCCTCTCCCAAATGCCATGGTTGTAGAGGAGATTAGTTAGGTCATATATTGAAATCATATGGATCACATTGAGAGGTTTGAGGATTTAGCTTCAAGTGTCAAAGCCAATGGTGTTAGCAATGACTTTCTGTTCTGCAAGCTTTTCCTATACTCACTTGCTGGAGATGCTGCATTCTGGCTCAAGCAACTGGAGCCTGCTTCATTAACTACTTGGGAAGACACTAAGAATGCTTTTCTGAACAACTTCTATGATGATGCCAGATCAGAAGACATGAGGAGGAAAATTGCATCCTTTATACAAGGTCCTACTGAAGCTTTTAAGGCTTATTGGATAAGATTCAAGTCCTATCAAAGGGACTGTCCTCATCATGGTTTCAGTCAGGTGCAACTACTTGGGATCTTCTTCATAGGCATTGACTGGAAGTATTCAATGGCGCTGGATGCAGCTAGTGCTGGACACTTCAACACCAACAAACCAGAAGAAGCAATCAGGTTGATTGAGAACTTCGCCTGCAGCAACAGCACCAAAAATGCAGATTTTTAGGAGATGAAACAAACTGGTTTGGATGATGGAACTCAGATTGCTGAAGTCAAGGCTAAGCTGGATAGTATGCACAACATCTTGGTGGGAAAGAAGTCAGTCAATTTGGCTGCAGAGGGGGAGAATTTCGAAAACCCTGAAGAATTTGAACAGAAAGATGTTAATTTCATCAATGGAGGTTTTCAGAACCAAAGGTTTGGAAATCAGCAGTGGAACAGAGGCTACAACAGCAATAATCAGAAGAATACCTTTCCAGAAAACCAGAATGCAACTGGTTATACTCCAATGCCACAGTTCCAGAAGACTGAAGTTGAGAAACCTTACCAAAACAGCACGAATTATGGTTCTTCTTCCTACCAAACTGCACCTCCACAAGACACTAAGATGGAAGCTATGCTGGAACATATACTTGAAGGACAGCAGAAGATGACAATGAACGTCAATGGCAAGCTAGATTCGTTGTACCAAGACCTGAATGGAAAAATTGAGAGTCTGAACTCTCATATGAAGAAGCTTGATTGCTCAATCTCTGCAGGACGTTTTCCCCACTCTCTATGTGATCTAGGGTCAGGTATTAACTTGATGCCTTTCTTTGTTGCTTCTAGACTTGGAATGACTGAGTTCAAGCTAGCTGGGATATCTCTCATCCTAGCTGATCAATCCATAAGAACCCCAGAAGGCATCTTAGAGGATGTTCCTGTTAACATGGAAGGCTGCATAATTCCTACAGATTTTGTGGTTCTGAAATATGCTGAAGAACCTAAAGATCCTCTTATTCTTGGAAGATCATTCTTGGCTACTGCTGGCGCAATCATTGATGTAAAGAAGGGGAAGATAGAGCCTGATTTGGGTGATGTTGTCATGAACTTTGACATGGATAAGTTAAGAGGGCGTTCAACCATTGATGGTCAGGCCTTTTCTGTAAGGACTACAAGAGATGAAGAGAATATCATAGAGCATTCAGAAGACACTACTGCTGGGTATGTCAATGAATCAGATAATAGAAGGTAAGAGAAGAAGTAATATCTGAAACTTCTGCAAAAGCTGTTGGGTTTGAGGATTGCAATGTGGATCATATCTTCATGATTGGGTTTGAAAAAGAGGTTCCCATCAATACCAAGTTGCTGGAGGAAGACGTGTTTGTGATGGAGGCAAGACTTGCAGAGCTGAACTGCAGGAAAACTGCAGAAACTCGAACTGCAGGGTCAGTGACGACCGTCACTGACCTGGTGACACTCGTCACCAACCTGGACACAAAGGATCGACATGATCTTACAGCTACAAGCCCATCTGATGTTGCCAAACAGAAAATTCAACATTCCACAACCCAGAACCTGCAACTAAACAAAGATATGCACTTCCTGGAACCAATTTCAAACCTCCTAATCTCATCAATAAGAATTTAAAAGGTGCAAAAGTTGCTTCACACTTATGCAAGCAACGAGATTCTCGTAGAATGCTTGGTGTTTCTTTTGATAATTCTGCAGGAAAAGGAAGTGTATCACCCATAGTCACGACCCACCCTGCTGATGTTCCTCACTTCCTTGGAAGAGTTCATGCATCTACTGCTTATGAACCACCATGGATGAGGAGACATTCTTCTCCAAGGCATTCAATGCCACCTTCTGCTCCACCAGCTGTCTGAGCAGCCAACCAAAGTCGAGCTAATGAATTTAAACAAGCGCTTAGTGGGAGGCAACCCACTGGTAAGTTTTCTTTTACATATATTAGTTTAGTTTTCTATTACATAGCTAAAAAACCCGAAAAATATGAGAAAAAAAAAAGAGAGTCAGTTTGTCAATTTTCTTTAATGATATCTTGTGAACTTGTTGGAGCATGGGTTGTGCTCTCTTTGGATGTTTTTGAAGAGTATTTTGAGTGCTCTAACAGTCTGACTTCAGAACACACATGATGGCATTACCAACAAAGCGATTCTGAAGTCTCAGTCGTGGTGACGCTCATTACCAATCTGGTGACGCTCGTAACCGGATCCTTCGCGAGGTACCACTTTTCCAACTCGGTTCTACAAGTTCTCATGCATTGTTTTGACCAACTCTTGGCTTAATAACACTGGGGATAATGTTGTTTAAGTCTGGGGGAGGTGGATACTGACGTTGTGTGCTTTGTGTTATGTTTATAGAGTCTTAAAGTTGAGTCAGAAACCTGTTTTAATAGAGTTCAAATTTTGAAACTGTCAGTTTTTCTTGGAACTAACCATAGGACGTTTTTGCTTATAAAAATCATTGCCACAGTAGTTGATTACAAGTCTTACTAAGTTGAAAGTCATAGGTAGATCAGTTTAGCAATGAAGGCTTAGGTTCTTAGAGAATCTGGAAAATTTACTGTTAGCTCCACCTTAATGAACTTTAAACTTTTTATCTTGGGGCTTCATTCTTATTGATCTTGATTCTCTCTTTCAGCACTGACAATAAGGTTAAGATACAGTCTCTCTTAGATCTTCCCTGATGTAGTTTTTAAAAGTTTAAGTCCAAAGAATGGTGCATTCATGACTCTGTCTCCTCACAAGGAACAACAGTAATGAACACATTCAAGAACTTGTCTCCTGACAAAGAACACAAGTATTGAGTAGCACCATATCTTAGACTGTAAAAAATGAGAAAACAGTTGAAAAATAAAAAAAATCAGAAAGGAAAAGATTCAGGGAAGAGAAAATAGGAGAGCTGTGTTGAAATTGCTTTGTTCAGTTGTTTAGGAAGGTAAAAGAATCTGTAACTGATGGAGATGATAAAACCTTGATGAGACATCACACTTAGATAGATATAAGGAGATAGCAGTAGAGATTTCGGATTTATTGAAGGGATGTGGACTGGACTTGAGAGATTTGCTAAGTTTGTGATGATTAGACTGAAATTTGATCTTGTGTTGACTCTATGGTATGTGGGTTCGAAAGTTCGAACTAATGTGGTGTTCCTGATGTTTAGCTGGCTGTTTCTTGTTTTCAAACCTCGACCCTGTTCTCTCTCTGATGTTTGCTTGAGGACAAGCAAAAGCTAAGTCTGGGGGAGTCGATATATCATGGCTTTTATGGTTTTTATCCATGATATAAGTCCTTTTTATTGAGTCTTTTTGGTCTTTTTAGAGTCCTAGTAGAGTCTTTGCAGGTTATAGCATGTCTGGAGCATAATTGGAGATATTGGAGCTTTTTGGATCATTTCAAGTTGAAGCCACAAAGTACCTAGCTCGGAGAAGAAAGTATGCATTTGGGTGACGCTCGTCACCAAGCTGGTGACGCTCGTGACCCATAAAGGAAGGGGTCGTGGCTTGTTTTCATAAAGAAGGAGCATTATTTACAGTTTTGGCCCAGAAGTTCTAGTATTTGCAAAAAGGCCCCAGATCGTGTTTTAGCTTGTATATTAGGTTTTTCAGCCATTCATTTGGCATATATCTTGTATCGAGTCTTGGATCGATAACACCTCTCATTCCTTGAGTTTTTGGCACGACGGCAAAGTCCTCATGATCGAGCCACGTTATTGATTCAGGGGTCGATCTAAGCTTGGATCGAGTGGCAGATCGAGTAGACTATTAGATCTAGCCTTGAGAATAGAGTGACTCAGTCGATCCACCTCTCGTTTGCTTTTCAGGCTAAACGTATAGGGTGTTCGTCCTCTCGTGATCGACTGTGTCACACGATCTGTCTACTCGATTTCGTCTAGATTGACTGACTCCTCTCGATTCACTAGCTCGATCTAGCAAAGATCGAGTCAGGATGAGTCGATCTAGCACTCGATCTCTATCTTATACTCGCCCCTTCTTACTCCTTTTGGATCTAAGATCATGGCCTGTAATCCCTCATACTTGTTCCTACACACTCACAAGATAAAAACATAAAACAGGAAAAGAAATAAAGCAAGAATATATATAGGATAGACATGGGAATGCCTCCCTAGTGCGCTTTCTTTAACGTCTGTAGCTAGACTTTTCTTGGTTTAGGCAGATGGTGGGTCATGGAGAAGCATTGAAGTGCTCTCCTTGTCAAATGCACTCGCCATGGATGGTTTAACTCTGTGTCCGTTCACTGTGAATGCATTCCCGCTCTTGCCGACCAACATGACATCTCCGTAGGGTAATACCTCCTTGATTTCATACGGACCGCTCCATCTAGATTTCAGCTTCCCTAGAAAGAGCTTGAGCCTTGAATTGTAAAGCAGCACCAAACTCCCTTCCTTAAGCTCCTTGGGTACCAACTTCTTGTCGTGAGCAGCCTTAGTACGCTCCTTGTAGATCCTAGCGCTTTTGTAAGCATCCAGCCTTAGCTCATCAAGCTTGTGTAACTGGATCACACGGTTCTCCTGAGCTGTCTTCAGAACAAAATTCAGCCGCTTCACAGCCCACAAGGCCTTATGTTCCAGCACAACAGGGAGGTGACATCCTTTGTCATAGAGAAGTGTGAAAGGAGTAGTACCAATGGGCGTTTTGAAAGCAGTCCGGTAAGCCCACAAAGTGTCATCTAACTTCACCGCCCAATCGTTCCAAGTCGTCCCAGCTGTTCTCTCGAGTATGGCCTTGATCTGTCGGTTAGAGACCTCCACTTGGCCACTCGTTTGAGGATGGTAAGGTGTAGCTACCTTGTGCTTCACGCCATACTTCCTTAGAAGGTTTTCAAACATCTTGTTGATGAAATGGCTTCCTCCGTCGCTTATTACCATCATGGGTACTCCAAACCTCAGGAAAATTATGCTCTTAAAGAGCTTGATCACCACCTTAGAATCGTTTGTAGGGGAAACAATGGCCTCAACCCATTTAGAGATGTAATCAACAGCTACTAGGATGAATTTGTTGCCGTAGGAAGAAGGAAACGGCCCCATGAAGTCTATGCCCCACGCATCAAAGACGTCTACCTCAAAGATGGGAACTTGAGGCATCTCGTTCCTCTTGGTGATATTCCCTGCTCTTTGACAAGCTTCACAACTCATCACGAACTCATGGGTGTCTTTGAAGATGGACGGCCACCAGAAACCGGCTTGCAAGACCTTAGTGGCGGTTTTAAATGAAGCAAAGTGCCCGCCATACGAAGAGCCATGGCCATGAAAGATGATGTCTCTTTCCTCCTCCCTTGTCACACATCTTCTGTATAGGCTGTCAACACCTCTCTTATATAAATAGGGTTCATCCCAATAGTAGTGGCTCACGTCCCTCATGAACTTCTACCTATGGTAGTTGTCAAGATGCGAAGGTTCTTCCCCACACGCCAAGTTGTTCACAATATCCGCGTACCAAGGGAGATCCTCCTCTTTGAAGCTTAGAACCTCCTCAAACCGCCCTTCTAGGTTCCCACAAACAGCCATAGTGATCACCATGAGTTGTTCCTCGGGGAGAGAATCATCTAAAGGTACAGACTCGTTGATTCTTAACCGAGAGAGATGGTCAGCAACACCGTTCTCTATCCCTTTCTTGTCTTTGATCTCCATGTCAAACTCCTGAAGAAGAAGAATCCATCTCAAAAGCCTCGGCTTAGTGTCCTTCTTGGAATATATGTACCTTAAAGCCGCGTGATCTGTGTAGACAATGGCCTTGGAACCCACGAGGTATGACCGGATCTTCTCAAAGGCAAACACTACGGCCAATAGCTCCTTCTTCGTAGTTGTATACCTTGTTTGCATGTCATCCAAGGTTCTTGAAGCATAGTAAATAACGTGCAGCTTCTTATCTTTCCTCTGACCTAGAACGGCTCCCACGGCGTAGTCACTAGCATCACACATAATCCTGAACGGTAGATTCCAGTCCGATGCTTGCACTATAGGCGCGGATACTAGAGCTTCCTTGATGGTCACGAAAACTTGCAAACACTCCTCATCAAAGACAAAATCAGCTTCCTTGCACAACAGCCATGTAATAGGGCGTGCAATCTTAGAGAATTCCTTGATGAAGTTTCCCAAGAAACTCCTCACTCCTTTAACATTAACCGGCGGCTAAAGACTCATCATAACCTCAACCTTAGCCTTATCAACCTCAATGCCCTTCTGTGATATCTTATGGCCAAGCACGATCCCTTCCTTCACCATGAAGTGGCATTTCTCCCAATTAAGCACCAAGTTTGTCTCCTCACAATGCTTTAGTACCTTGCAAAGATTCAACAAACACACAGAAAAGGACGCACCATAGACCGAGAAGTCATCCATAAACACCTCTACCATCTCTTCTATTAGATTGGAGAAGATCGACATCATACACCGCTGAAACGTAGCCGGTGCGTTACACAACCCGAATGGCATCCTTCGATACGCAAAGGT
This sequence comes from Thlaspi arvense, assembly GCA_911865555.2. Lineage (NCBI taxonomy): Eukaryota > Viridiplantae > Streptophyta > Magnoliopsida > Brassicales > Brassicaceae > Thlaspi > Thlaspi arvense. The sequence goes on from OU466861.1 coordinate 15,669,570, forward strand.
GCCATAAGGGCATGTAAAGGTCGTCTTCTCCTGATCATTTGTATGGATTGGTATTTTGAAAAATCCACTACATCCATCAAGAAAGCAATAGTAGGGATGATTAGCAAGTCTTTCAAGCATTTGATCAATAAAAGGCAAGGAAAAATGATCTTTTCTAGTAGCAAGATTAAGCTTCCTATTATCAATACACATACGGTGTCCAGTGAGTCCTAGTAGGTATAAGCTCATCTTTGTCATTCGTAATGACCGTGATCCCACCCTTCTCAGGCACCACGTGTACGGGAGAAACTCACGTGCTGTCACTTATGGGATAGATCACGTCAGCCTCTAAAACCTTAAGAATTTCTTTCTTAACAACCTCTTTCAAATTAGGATTCAAACGCCTTTGATGTTCTATAGAAGAGGCGTTCTCATTATCCAAGTGAATCCTATGAGTGCAAAGCATTGGTGAAAGGCCCTTGATGTCACTTAGAGAGTACCCAATGGCCTTCATATACTTTCTCAACTCAGTTAAGAGCGAGTGCAACTCATCATCACTTAAGTTTTCATTCACAATCACGGGATAGGTTTCGTTAAGCCCTAAGAAAGCATACCTTAGCCCTTTTGGGAGCTCCTTAAGATCCATCTTTAGGGCTAGCAGCTCGCTCCAATCATCCTCGTGGCTGTTGCTGTTGTTTTCCTCCTTGGAACCCTCCTTAGAACCCGAGACATGACCCTTGAGGATGCTTTCTTGAACCGTTGTCCATTCTGAAATCGAGTCATCCAGTCGATCTTGCTCTCGATGTCGTCTAGATCGAGCAGTTTTGCTCCATTCACTCACTCGATTTAAAGTGGATCGAGTGAGAGATCGAGACGCTGGGTCGATCTCCGGATTAGACCCTGAACTGATTGGAAGACATCTCTCGATCTCAGACTCGATTAATTTCCTGGATCGATCACCCTCCTCGATCTGACTGTCGATTGTTTCACCGGATCGAGTTGTGTTCTCGATTGTCTTCTCGATTTGACCCCTGGATCGAGTATAGTCATCGATCTCGGAGTTGATCTCTAGGCAAACGCCTTCATCTTCTAGCACAACCTTCCTTGAATCAAGCAGGTTAACATATTCCTGAGTCCTCAGATCCAAGTAGCCGAACTTCCCTGGCTCCTTAGTCAATTCCAGCTTCAAATGATCCTCCTGAGCCAACTCTTCTAGCAACTCATCCGCTAAAGCGTCTAACGTTTCAATGTAGAAAGCTTGCCCTTCTATCGTAGGCTTCTTCGAAAGCTTATTGATGTCAAAGTCCAGCCTTATATCCTTACCCAAGTGCAGAGCTATCTTCCCATTCTTGACGTCTATGATGGCTTCGGCGGTGGCTAAGAATGGTCTACCGAGAATGAGTGGATCCTCAGGCTCTTCATCCATTTCCAACACAACGAAGTCCGTAGGCACGTTTACACCGCTGATTCTCACTGGCAAGTCCTCAAGCAAACCCACGGGTAACCTCACGCTCCTGTCAGCTAGTACCAACGAGATTCTACAATCATTGAACCGGGTAAAGCCAAGTTTCTTTGCTACGGAATGAGGCATCAGATTTATACTAGCTCCGAGATCACAAAGGCAACTCTTGAACTCCAAAGAACCTAAAGCGCAAGGTATAGTAAAGCTTCCAGGATCTCCCAACTTCTTAGGGACTATCTCCTTGTGTATCACAGCATTACATTCCTCGCTAAGAACAAGCACTTCCTTGGTTTCCTTATTCTTCTTAACAAGCGTATCTTTGAAGAATTTGGCGCATTTAGGCATCATTGCAAGGCAGTCCACGAGAGGTAGCTTGATCTCTACGTCCTTAAGATGATTCTCAAACATGATTCTATGCTTCTCTATGAGTTGCTTCTTGAAGCGGCCAGGAAAAGGTAGCTTAGGTCCATACGGTGGAGGCACATAAGCATCCTTCTCCTTAGTAGTTTGCTCTGCTTTCTTCTTTACAGCCGCTTTCTCACCTCTCCTTGGCCCTTGAATCCAAACATTGTCAAAGTTGATCTCATCATCAGCTGAAATCTTACCCTCCCCCTCTTGAATTACAACGTCCTCGTTGTTCTTAGGAGTAACCTTAGGTGCAAGCTCTTTCCCACTCCTTAGCGTAATGGCATTGGCGTATTCCTTGGGATTCTGCTCACACTTGCCCGGTAAGCTATTCTGACTGCTTGTACTCGCCTTTCCCTTCTCTAGCTGCTTGATCTTGTTATTCAAGTTGGTGATCTGAGTAGAGAAATCCATGAGAGAGGAGTCTAAACGTGTGTTCATTTCGGCGAACTTCTGATTTGTAGATGCTTGCCCTTGAATCAGTTTTTGAAACATAGATTGGACAGGATCAACTTGTTGTTGTTGTATCGGTGGTTGTTGAGGAACAAATCCTGGAGGGTACATTGGCGTATAACCCTTGTTTCCTTGCTGTTGTCCATGGAAGTTGCTCTGTCCTTGCCCTTGGAAGCCACCACTCGGCTGAAAACCTTTGTTGTAGGGGACGAAAGGCTTTGCTTGCTGAGCAGGGTACACTTAATCCTTAGGGTTCGCGACATAGGTGCTACGGTATGAGAGATTGTTGTTCTGGTTGTAGCCTTGTGGATACCCTTGAGGCTTGTAGTTGTTTTGACCCGCCACCCAATTGGCTTCTTCTTGACTCAACCCAAGCTCCTCTAAGGTTTCATCCGCTTCACCAACAAAGTGAACATGCGTCTGATTAGCCAACACCAGCTTGTCAATCTTCTCATGCAATGATTTAAGCTCTTTCTTGTGAGACTCTAGCTCAGAACCTCTCCGTGCACGGTCGTAATCTTCAGCATAGTTTCTGTCACTCAATGCCAAGTTTTCAATCAGCTCCATGCCCTCTTCTACCTCTTGACCAAGGAAGTTTCCCTTACTAGCCGTGTCAAGCAACAAGCGAATCTTTGGTGAAGCTCTGCGGTAGATAGTGCTTAGAAGAGTCTCTTGCTGAAGCCGTGGTGAGGAAACTGAATGGTATAGTCCTTGAACCGCTCCATGGCTTCATTAAACGTCTCATTGTTCCTTTGAGTGAAGCCGCTGATCTCACTTCCCAACCTTGCTGTTCTGGTGCTAGAGAAGAACTTTGAAAGGAAAGCCTTCTTACATTCAGCCCAAGAGGTAATGGTGCCTTGTGGAAGGGTCTTCTCCTAATGTCTAGCCTTGTCTCCAAGAGAAAATGGAAAGAGACGCAGCTTGAAAGCATCTTCGGATATGCCATTAATCTTGATCATCCCACATACTTGCTCGAAGTGATCAAGGTGCTCCAAGGGATGTTCCATTGCTAGCCCGTGAAACTTATTGTTTTGCACCATTGAGATGAAACCTGGCTTAATCTCGAAGTTGTTGTTCTGTACAGGAGGAGGAGTTATCCCAAACCTATTGTGATGAGTATTAGGAGCATCTCCCGCTCCTATGATCCGTGGGGGTCTAGCCGGGTGTTGGGGGTTTCCATTACCCCTTCCCACTGCCCCGTGAGCTGGAGGAGGTCCCTCTGGATGTTCGTGCTCAGCCATCGCTTTAAAATCCACTAAACCTTGCTGAACAATCTCCTCAAAAGCTCTAGCTTGCTCTCTAACTCTTCGCTGTCTTGAATGTCCGAGTTGATGAATGTTGTCCAAGGGTTGAAGTAGATTGTTGTCTCCCCTTGAACGTAGATTCATGTACCTGAGAAACACAAGTTTGTGAGTAGAGAACTCAGTAACCAAAAGAAAAAGAAAGGCTTAGTCTTTACTAAATCCCAAATCTCAATGCTTTCTAAACACGCCTAATATGGCAACGGCGCTATTTGATAACAAGTTTTTTGCATATGCAATGATCAAATGCAACAAGAGGTTATCAAAACTCAAGCAACACACAGTTGAGTATAGTGCAAGAGGAATCAATCCAACATAGGAGCTAGAAAGTGCAATGAGAATGCAAGGATCGAGTAAAGCTAAGCAAATGATGAATGGTTTTGTAAAAATCCTAAAAACTAGATGCAACGACTAAATGCAAAGCAAAACTATTTCAACAATACCAGGAACGAGTGAACTACCATGACGAACAAACAGAATGATTAAAATGCAAAGCTATAAATTTAAAAAAATCGACTAGTGGATCGACCACAAGATCGACCACTAGATCGAGCAACAACGATCGATCTCGTCTAAATGTTCAACAGAAACAGAGAGCAAGCGAATTATTAACAGAGATGTAAGAATACTAAGAAAGAGGGTCTGGGTTGAGATTCATGTTCAAGGGTTTCAAAGGTTCAAGCTTGGTTTGAAAACTCTAGATCTACTCCCTTTGTTAGATTCTCTAAGCCTTGAATATAAAACAAGATCCATCCATGGTGTGTGGTATGGATCACTCCTTCATTCTCTCCTCCAGACCCATGGCGTTTGGCGGAAAAAGAGATTGAAGGGCAAAGAACTCAGATTTCAAACACGCGGCTTAACTAGTCCCCTAAACTACCATGGCGTTTGGGAAAGGGTAACTAGTCTCTAGGATGCGATTTTCAGAGATCTCTAGATCCTGTCAAGGTAAGAGGCCTCTCTGATCATAAAGTTCTTGGCGTGAGAGTCTTTAAGCCTTAAGAACTCGACATCCTTGAAGAGAAAGCCATGAAGAACAAGAAAATGTCAAACTTTGAAAACCTTTTCGACCCCTTTGTATCCTCTCAACCCCAAAACCCAAATAAACTACTCACTACACATTAAGTAAACCGAACTAAGCATAAAGGACGAACTCATAGACATGAAAAACGATTACTTAAAGCTTAAATGATTCAATATTCAAGAACAAAGCTTCAAATTCTAACAATGACGAAATCGCCTTCGAACAGAGAGAAAAAGATGAAAATGATATAGTGAAAACATGTATTGAAAAGCATGATCGCCGCCTTCCCGAAATAGGCCAAACAGCTCGATGGTCTCCCCCTCGCTAGCGGCCAAAAACGGTTAAAGTGCACTGAGATCGGCCTCGAGATCGAGCATCTCGCTCGATCATTTTCGGACATTGTGACTTCAGCTCGATCTGTGTCTCGATCTTCTTCGGTGGATCGAGTGCTTCGTTCGATCTTGGAGTCGATCTTCGGTGGATCGAGTGCTTCGTTTGATCTTGGAGTCAATCTTCGGAGGATCGAGTGGTGGACTCGATCCGACTCTCGCTCTGCATGGCGTCATTTACGTCCGTAGTCCTTGATCGATTGCTTCAGTCGATCTCTGTCTCGATCAGTTCCCTTGGATCGGATAGACTACTCGATCTTCTGGTCGATCTCGTCTAGATCGACCGGCCATGCTTGATCCGCTTCTCGATCTCTGGTCCTTAGCAAGCATTCCTGAATTCTCCAAGTTCCCACGAACCTCCTCACGAGCCTTAGCACATCCAAGAACCCTCCAAGACTCCAAAGTAGCCGAAAACAACCTGAATGCGATACAAAATGCAAGAAACATGCATATGCTGGTGCAAGAACACTCTAGGACCTAAAGTGATGCAAACTAGCCTAAAATACAATGTATATGCGTGAGAAACTAACTTATATGTATGTAAAATACATGAAATATGCAGCAATATCAGGTTGTTTTGCACAATTTTGTTTATGGTTTTGATTTGCATGTCACCATTGTTGCTCTTCTTTGAAAATTTATAGTTGAAATGTTTGAAAAATGCTGTTTTTGTGCTCAGTTTGACATTATGTTTAGATTCTGGCCAAATCTAGGCATTCTATTGTTTTTCCAACATATTGACCATTGAAATGTTTCTTATTAGACTAGAAATGGTGAATCTGATTCATTTTCATATTTTGGTGGAGATAGAATGATGTTTTTGCTGCATATGCTTGAAATTGCTCTAATCGCTGCTTGTTACTGTGAGAATTTTAGTTTTAATTGTGTCTATCCTTTTGAGCTGAAAATTTTTGCTAAATTCGACTATATTTGTTGGTAATCAGTGTGAATGTTTAAAGAATTTTCCTGTGCTTGCTTGAGTTTTAAAATATAATTTTCTGCACAGTGCTCTCAATGGATAGTATACTAATGTTGCTTCAAGCATTGCATTTTTAGGTACTATGTCGAACACAAGAGGAGATGATGAGATATCTGACTCAAATGCTGCTGCAAGAAATAGAGCTGAGGGAAAAATGCCAGTTGTTGAAGAAGAATTAGTCGAAGATGCATCACCAATGCTAAAGGACTACTTGAGAGCAATGAGGAGAGCGGACTTCACTCCTACAAGATATGCTGATCCTGGTCTGTAGGGAGATCTAGGAATCAAGACTGAAGTGGATGAGCTGTTGAGAAACATTGGACTGGAGAAATTTGCTAGTCTTGGCTATCCAGCTTACAAGCAACTTTCTTGTGAGTTCCTTTCAAGCTTCAAAGTCTACTTCTACAAGTTTGAAGAAGAATATGATGACGGAGAAGAAGACTTTGGCAATGGATTCATCAAGTTCAGAGCCAATAAGGCATGGTACACCATGGGGTTAACTCAACTTGAAGAAATTTTTGGATTTGATCAAGGCTCAAGAGCACAAAACATGCGCTTCAAGCATGATAAGCTAAGGCATGTGTGGGAGGAGATATCGAATGATGCTTATAGAGCTGGTCATCTGTAGAGTGCTAGCATCCGCCATCCAGCTATCAGACATGTTCATAGATTCCTCACCAGCACACTCTTCTATAGGAAAGAGCAAAATATGGTCAAAGAAGAAGAGATGGGGCTGCTTGTGAATGGCTTGAAGAACATCATGGTTGAAAGAAGGCATGGAAAGATTCAAGGAGAGCGCTTAGGAGTGGGTCTAGTGGCATTCCAAATGAAGCAATTTCTAGCATGCCAACAATGGGCTTTCAACACTAGAGACAAGAAGCCAAAGATAGCCATTGGAGGCGTGATCACTCCTATCTTGCTTGGAGCTGGAGTTGAGCTTGGCACACCAGATGTTACAATGATCTTCCTAGGTTTCCTTATCTTAGTAAGATCGGATACTTTTCAGGAGCTGTTGAGACAGAATGTGGCTATCAGTTTGAGGTTAAAAACAGGAAGAGGAAGATCATCTTGCCCAAGCAGCGGTTAACCAACTTCACCACCTATGAGAACATCTTATTCATGCCAACAGAAGATGAACTTTATGATCCAAGGACTGACCCACCATTGATGAGGCCAAGCAAAGTAAAGAACATGAGCACCATCAAAGACTCAGATGTGGAAGAAGACATTAAAGAGCAGCATCAAGAACAAGAGGTTCAGCATCAAGGGATGGAGGAGAATGAACATGAAGACTATGATAGTCGCCTTTATGCATTTGACCCCTATGATGTGATCTGCACATCTGAAGCTTCAAAGGCTGCACATGAGCACATTAGGCTTCTTCAGAGGTGGAACGACTTCCAGGACAAGGCCATCAGAGGCTTGCTGAAGACAGTCAAAGCAAGCAAGAAATCGGTTGACTCATTGAAGAAGAAAGTAAGGAAGCTCAAGAAGAAGTTGGGAGGATCTTCATCAGCCAAGAGAACTGATCAAGCGGCCCAAGCAGAGCCACAAGGAGGAGGATCTTATGCTGGGGACATGTCTGAGGACACACCAGAGGCTACAGTCTAATAGAGACACTCATTCCACTTCAGTGAGCGGCCAAGGACACATGCTTCTCAACCAGCCAGACATTCATCTCATGTAGCTGCTCCAAAGCGAAAAGGAAAGAAGAGAAGGGGTAGACAGCAAACTCCATCAGAGGAGGAAGCTTCACCCTCCCATGCCATTGAGAGTTCAGAGTCTCACCACTTCTCCACCTGAAGTAAGGTACACTACACTAACCATTGTAAGTACCATACAATATTTTTAGTTTCATGCGACTGTTTGCTTGCTGTTTGTGAACACTCTCCTTAGCATTTTTATTAAACAGGCACTGTGTACATTAAGTGTGGGGGAAGGTGTATGATGGACTGATGCTTGCATTTGCATCATGATTACATAGCATCTAAGGCATAGAAAAAACCAAAAAAATTGAAACTTTTTCAAAAATTGCTTAACAAAAAGAGTTTGATTTTCATGCATTCTTATAGGAGTTAGACTCCATGCATTCATATAGGACTAGCTTGCTTGTTTAAATTGGGAACTATGATAATACATCTTTGTTAATGCTAGTGATTTAAGAAAATGAAGCTCTTGTTTTTAATCCTTTGGTGCATTTGATGTTGAACTAGAAATAAAGCTGAACCACTTTTGGAATTTGCATTTGTGTGAGCTTTGTTTGAGACTGAAGCATGCTTTGAAATAATTTCAACCTTTGTTTAAGTGTAACCAAATTTGAATTCGCAATTATCATGCCTTATGCTTTTGTGATTGATGTCATGGATAATTTAAAAGATTTTAATCTTCTTATTCTCTTTTGCCACTCTCTAAAAGATCCATTTAGATTTTCCTACCCTTAACTAAACCTTCTTTCAATCCAAAACATTAATAATGTGTCAATTGTGAGGCCTCTTCCATCATGGTTGTTGCTTAGCAAAAAGTGTTGGGTAGGAGCTACAAGGGAAGTATTCCCATTGTAGAACTAGCTCACTCTTGAGTTAGATAGGCTAGGATGTTTGGGGAATGGTTTGGGATTTATTTTTGGGATAGTTTTTAAGAGAAGCAAAAGAAGAAAAGAAGTCAAGGCATAAAAGATAAAAGAGTGTGACACAAGCAAAAGGGTGGAAATGGTGATTTTGAATTCAAAGAAAGAAGGCTCATGTTCAAACAAGAAAAGAAGATGCAAGAAATGCAAAACAAGTAAATCAGAAAACCAAAGGCGAATCAAGCACCAGCATCACCAAATAAAGGAGTCAAACTCAAAAGAAGCAAATAGCCACCACTTGAAGTTCAAAAGAACAAGTGTCCTCCAAAGCGCTTGAAGGAGTAAAGTTTTTGTGTTTTTAAAAGGGGTTTAAATTCTTAAAAAGGGTAGCATAGGTGGGTTTACACTTACATGCTAGAGTTAGGAACACATATAAGGTAGATGGGAGTCTTCCTTTGTATGTGTAAGTTGTTGTTTGACCCTTAGCATTTTGCCAAAGCATAACTATGCTTTTCCTTAAGAGAACCCTTTAAACACCAAAACCAGTTTGCGAAGTGGGATCATTTTTATTCCACTAAGCCTTGTCCCTTAGCCCAATGACACTTTTTCATTTGCATAAGCATGATTCAGGGTTTGAGTGTAATTGAATGTTAAAAAGGTTGTTTGATTTGATGAGCATGTGTAGGTTGATAGCTTTGTGATCATTCTTATTTTGTGATGAAAGTGACTAAGTGTTTAAAATATTCTTCCATAAAGTGCACTTTAGAATTAAGAATATGGATTTCATTTTGATTTATTGTTAGCATTTTCAAAGATATGAGTTCCTATTTAAAACCTCATCACCATGTTAAGTGTTTGTTTGTTTGAGAGCAATCAAAAGCTAAGTGTGGGGGTGTAGATAGCTTGCTATTTTAGATTATTTTAGTCTGCATTACCTGCATTTTTTCCTCTGTTTTTGCATTATAGTTTAGCATTTTAGTATCATTTGCACTTAGAATCAACATGGCTGACCTCAAGATTGACATTGATTACCTCAAGAGAAGCCACTACGTTGAAAGAACCATTGGTGGTAAGCATATGTACAAATTCATCACAGACCTTGACACACCAGCAAAAGTCCTCCTCCCCAATCCAAAGCTCACATCTTTCATCAGAAAAGGAAACATCAGCTTCAACCCAAGCACTGAGGATCTCTACACAGGCGGCCATATTCTTATAGTAAAAGAGGAAGAAGACAGTGAAGAAGAAGATGAGCACACTGAAGAGATTAGAGAAGAAGAAGAAGAACAACAATGGAATGCTACTCCTGGTGCCGAAGGCCAAGGAAGAACCCATGAAGAAGATGAGCTTGAAGAAGAAGAAGTGTTGAACTACAGCTCAAGGCAGTTCCACTTCCAGCCCTATAAAGCTCCCAACCAAGGAAGCTCTTTGAGAGCAGGTCATGAGCACATCAACACACTCCAGAAGTGGTGCAAGTGGCAAGACAAAGCTATCAAAGGGCTTATGAAGATGGTGAAGGGGAATTTCAGGAAGAACAAGGCTACATAAGCAAAAACTTCCCACCACAGCCACACCCAAGAGCTCAACTCTCAACAAGAAGAGCAACTTCACCAAGCTGAGCCAACTGAAGAGGAGGAAGCTGTATGGAACCCCCATGGAAGACACTCATTCCATGCACAACCAAGTGATCAATGGGGTATATGGGCACAACCAAGGGCCTCATCTTATGAGCCAAGAGCCCATGTTCCATCAGCTTGGCAGGCGCCAAATCCCAACCCCTCTGAAGTTCAGGATACATGGCAATGGGGCACACAAGGGACTTCTTCACAAGCTGAGCAACTATGGTCAAGATGGGTTCAACCAACTCAAGAAGCAGAGCATTCCACTCAAGTCTATGAGAGAAGGAAGAGGAGAGCTAGCAAGTCTCCACAAACCTCAGGATCATCCCACAACTCCTACCATTGAACAAAGTACCACATCCTTTCCATTGTTCTATACCATTGCATCTTTTTATTTTTGTAATATATTTTGTTGCTTCTCTCTTCCATTGCTTTTATTACACAAGGGACTGTGTAATTTAAGTGTGGAGGAGAGATTTGGGGTTTGACTTTGTGTTCTGTTTTCTTAGTTTTTCTTTTTCTTTTCACTTTGAGTCTCATGCATATCATGCATACATGTAAGGCATAGAAAAACACAAAAATATCGAAAAAAATTTAATTTTTTTTTGCATTTTTGCAAACCAAAAAGAAAGCATGGAGTTGCATTTCATTCTTCTAGGATTGAGTCTAGTGTTGACATGTAGGTTGCATTGCATTTACATAGGGCATTATGATGAAATTTTCTTGTAAAGTGCTTAGTGTTTAGATATGATTTCAGTTTTTAAGTGCTTAGTTGTTTGATGCCTCAAATGATTGCTAGAAGTTAAGGCCGAACCATGCTTAGATTGCTAGATTTGGTCTTCTCATCTCATTCTAAAAGCATTTGTTCTCTGAAAATCAACTCTATCAACTTGAACTTTAACTTGGACTTTTAATTATCATGTCTTATGCATTGAAAAGTGATTACATGGCTACCATATACATATTTGGGTCATCTTTCTCCTTTCTACCACTCTTGTTGATCCAAATAGCTGATGCTCATAATTATGGGACAGTTACATCCTCACCCTTAACCAAAACCTCCTTTTGAGCCTAAACACTATTGTGAGAGCTGTGAGGCCTTTGCATTGCATTTTCAACTTTGTCTAGGCAAAAAGTGTTAGGAATAAGGCTGGCAATGATTAGCTCTCTTGTAGATATCAGCTTGCATCTTGAGCTTGATTCTAGGATAAGAGTTTTGGGGTTTTAAAAGGGTAGTGTAAGTGGTTTGAACTTCATGTTTATATGTTTTGAAAGAAAAGGAAAAGATCTGAAATGGTAGAAAAGGGAAAACAGTTTAGTATTGTGGTTAAGAAAAGGGAATAAAAGCTCTAAGTTCAAAAAGAAGAATTGGCGCCAACAACAATGCTTAGAAGGGTCCAAAAGAAGAAAAATCTGACCAAGATGCAATTCACCAAAGGTGATGAAGGTGCCAACACAACAAAGAAGAGCAAGTCCCAACCAAAAAGAAGCAACCACAGAAGCAAAAAAAAGAAGTTTCCCCAGCCATGAAGATGGGTAAAGGGTAGAGTTTAGGAAAGGGTAGACTTAGAGGGTTCACTCTTGGGTTTAGAAATGCTTAGGACTCATCTTTGGGAAATAAGGGTAGAAGAGAGCTTTTAATTGCATGCATAAGTCATTTCATTAAGTGATCCTTTATGTTTTTGAACCCTTGTGCTTAAATTAGATCATTCTTATCTCATAACCTTACCCTTTTCAACCAAATGTTTTCACTTGATTTGCATAAGCATGATTCATGTTCTGAACTTAATTGAATGTTAAAGAGTTGATTGATTTGAGCATTTCCCTAAGTTGAGATTTGAGACTATTTTGAAACATGATGAGCATGGCTAGGATCTTTAAAGTATAGCTGATTATGTTTGCATCCTACAACTAGGCACTTGAGCATTGAAACCATCTCTTTACCTTTGCACTTTTGGAATCTGAATGCCCACTTTCAAACCTCACTCTCCCATTTGTTCTTAATTGCTTGAGGACAAGCGAAAGGCAAGTGTGGGGGTGTTGATATCCCTTGTATTTACACCATTTAGGGCTGCATTTAGTACATATTTTGGTCCTCTTTTGCATGTTTTCCCTTTGCTTTTGTCCTATTTTCTTCTCCTTTTAGACTTAGGTTGCATTTAGAGTATAATTTGCATTTTCTTTGCATTTTGGATGTTTTTAGGTGCTTTTGGAGCTAAAAGGAGCTTGGAGGAGTTTTGGGAATGATACAAGATGCTAGCTGGGCAAGCAAGAAGGATCACAGCAGAAGATCTCTGCAGAAATTTTCGGTCAGAGCACAGAGAGTATCGGGCAAGGATGACCGATACAGAGCATATTGATCACTAGTATCGGTCAAAGGTGATCGACACAAACACACCGGATGGATTTCGGTCATATGTGTCGATCACTCCAGACCGATAGGGACCCATTTCGGTCACTAAAGACTGACATAACTGGCCGATACTGACCCAGCCCGAACCTGTTTTTAATTACATTTATGCCATTACTCTAGGGCTTTCTTCTCTAGATTATAAATAGCCCTTTTTTCCAGATTTTCGGGGGGTCATGCCATTTTACTGTTCTTGAGCACTTTCTTTAAGTTTGTAAGACAATTTCCTTGCTTTGTTTAATATAATCAAGTATTTGCTTTAATTGTTCTTTAATCTTTCTTTTAATCATGATTAGCATCCTTTCCCTTTGTGATTTGGTGTTAAACATGATTATGAGTGAGTAGTCATCTTAGGGTTTCTAGATGTGGTAGATTAGGGGGATTTAAGGCTCGATTAAGGCTTGTTAAGTGCTTCAGCTTATGGGTTCCTCTCTATTAATCTGTTATTCATGCTATATTAGTCCTGATCAAACTTGTCTAAGTTGTTAATTTACTCTTATGCCCACCAAGTGTTTGATGAAATGCTGATCATGTTTAATAGAGGATTTGCTGGCCTTGGCTCAAGAGATTGACTGTTTGAGGAGCATTTTCACTTGAATAGAGTTGTTTAATCATGCTTGCTTGATGTTTTAGCACTAATGAGAATTAGTTCTTGTTAGAATGTTTAGCAAAGGGCTATTTGCCAAGAGATTGGATCTAACTAGCTTAATTGTGAACTCTATGCCTAGGAATCACCATTGCTTGCTTACTTTCTTGATCAATGTAGTTTGAAACAGCCTTGGTTAATGTCTGAAATTCCCCAAAGTCAATAACCACATCTAGGAACTTTTCTTTCTCTTATTTGAATCTCGGATTTGCTCTGTTTTGCTCTGTTTTACTCTGTCTTTCTTGCTTAGAACTGCTTAGTTTGCTTTTGCTTTCACTTTGTTTGCTGCTTGTTTCACTTAGGTTGCTAGAACTGTTGCTTAGGCAACAAAACCAATTCTGTGCTTGCTTGACTTAGAGACTTTACTCTCAACTCTTCTGTTTTCAACTCTTCCCATTGGATTGACATAAAACCCTTACTACAACTGACTAGTGCAAGGGTGATTGAACCAAGGGGTAACAAACCTTGTGTAAATGACCACCATATGAAGAGCCGTGACAATGTAGAAGTATGTCCTTAGCTTCTTCCCTTGTTACACACCTTCTATACAAGCTGTCCACTCCTCTTTTGCACAAGTATGGCTCGTCCCAAAAGTAATGGGAGACATCTCTCATGAATTTCTTCTTGTGGTAGTGGTCTAGATGAGAAGGGTCCTCACCACAAGCCAAATAGTTTTTGCTATATCAGCATACCAAGGCAAGTCTTCTTCCTTGAAACTCAAAACCTCTTCAAACTTGTCTTCAAGCCTTCCACATACTGCCGTGGTGATCATCATGAGCTGCTCTTCGGAAAGTGAATCATCTAATGGCAAAGCTTCATTGACTCTCATCCTTGAAAGGTGATCAACAACACCATTTTCTATCCCCTTCTTATCTTTTATCTCCATGTCAAACTCTTGTAGCAAAAGAATCCATCTCAAGAGTCTTGGCTTGGTGTCTTTCTTAGAGTAGATGTACCTCAAAATGATTGTGAGTTGAACTCAAGACCTCCCGCTTACTAAACGGGTGCTCTAACCAACTGAGCTATGAAAGCTTTTGTTCTACTTATAATTTGTACGTATATAAAGTAGAAAAAGGGTATAAAAAGTTTAAGTTGGCAAAATCAAATATAATTATTTAAAAATTGAAAGTAATCAAATTAGGACAGATTTAATTACTTAATTTTAATTAAAGTAAGATGTAAAATTTTGTTATTCTTTTTTTTTTTCGTATTGAAATCTAATGAAATTAATTACACCAACCTCTTAAATCTAAAAGCCGCGAAAACATCCGCCAGTTGTCTTTACTGTATTCAAACCAAATTCATCACACTATTGAGCAATTGGTCATAAGCAAATATGCTAACTTCTTATATATTTGAACTGCATGCCTGTATTTACTTTATACTTCCTTTTATAACACTCATACAGTCCATTTCGTAATCTTCTTTACCACCTGTTGAAATGTTATCCTTTTCTAAATAAAATTAACATACAGCTTTTTTCCCTTTCAAATGTTTTTTTTTATTTGTTTCTATGTTTTAATTTCTAGCAAATCTTTTTAGATATTTACCATATAAATCTTTTTACACATCTTCTTGTTGGTCAACTAAAAAAGTTACCAAAATATATTGTATTATATTTTTACACTACGATGGGATTTTAAAGTTGATGATGATTTTGGAGACGATAACCTTTCTTGTTTGGTTTTCATAGGCTTACGGAATAATTGCCGTTGATCTTCCCGCTTACGTTTCTGAATTTCATCACAATCATTTTGTTTCCCCTCAAATTCACTGATCAGGATCTTAAACCTGATCAACAGCTCCTTCTCGGTTATAGCATATCTCACTTGCTTTTCATCCAAGGTACGACTGGCGTAGTAGATAACATACAACCTCTTGTCTTTCCTCTGACCAAGAACAGCTCCCACGGCGATGTCGCTTGCATCACACACGATCTCGAACGATAGACTCCAGTCTGGTTCTTGTACTATTGGTGCGGACACAAGAGCCTCCTTAATGGTCTTGAAAGCATGAAGACATTCCTCATCAAACACAAAGTCAGCTTCCTTGCACAACAGCCGCGTGAGGAGTCTTGCTATCTTGGAGAAATCTTTTATGAATCTTCTGTACAAGCCTGCTTGACCTAAGAAGCTCCTCACTCCTTTTACATTAATCGGCGGCTCAAGACTCATCATGACCTCAACCTTAGCTTTATCGACCTCTATTCCTTTCTCTGATATCTTGTGGCCGAGTACAATCCCTTCCTTCACCATGAAGTGACACTTCTCCCAGTTCAGCACCAAGTTTGTCTTGTCACACCGCTTAAGTACCTTGCAAAGATTCAACAAACAAGCAGAGAAAGATGCACCATATACAGAGAAGTCATCCATAAACACTTCTACCATCTCTTTTATAAGATCAGAGAAGATCGACATCATGCACCGCTGGAATGTTGCTAGTGTATTACACAACCCAAATGGCATCCTTCTATATGCGAAGGTGCCATAAGGGCATGTAAAAGTCGTCTTCTCTTGATCGTTTGGATGGATTGGTATCTGAAAGAAACCACTATAACCATCAAGAAAGCAATAATAAGGATGATTAGCAAGTCTTTCAAGCATCTGATCAATAAAAGGAAGAGAAAAATGATCTTTTCTAGTAGCTGAATTGAGCTTCCTATAGTCTATACACATTCGGTGACCAGTTATGGTTCTTGTAGGAATCAATTCATCTTTTTCATTCCTAATGACTGTGGTCCCTCCCTTCTTAGGCACCGCGTGTACATGAGAAACCCACGTGCTGTCACTGATGGGGTATATCACGTCAGCCTCAAACAATTTCAGAATCTCTTTCTTAACTACTTCTTTCAAATTCGGGTTTAAGCGTCTTTGATGTTCAATAGAAGAACAGTTCTCATTATCTAAGTGAATCCTATGAGTGCACAGCATTGGTGAAAGGCCCTTGATGTCACTTAGAGAGTACCCAATGGCCTTCCTATACTTTCTCAGCTCATTAAGGAGCGAGTGCAACTCATCATCACCTAAGTTTTCATTCACAATCACGGGATAAGTCTCATTAAGCCCTAAGAAAGCATACCTTAGCCCTTTTGGGAGCTCCTTTAGGTCCACCTTTGGGGCTAGCAGCTCGCTCCAGTCCTCCTTGTGGCTTGTGTTGACGTTCCCGTCCTCAGTAGCCTCCTTAGAACCTGAGACATAAGCCTTTAGACTGCCTTCTTGAACCGTTGTCTCCTCCGAGATCGAGTCATCCAGTCGATCTTCCCCTCGTTCTGGTCCGGATCGAGTAACTTCACTCGATTCACCTACTCGATTTGATGTGGATGAATAGGACATCGAGTCCCCGTCTCGTTCTCTGAACTGAACGATTGGCTTCTCTCGATCTTCCCATCGATTGTTTTTCTGGATCGACCACCTTCCTCGATCTTCTTGTCGATCTTGATCTTGGATCGAGAGAGCTGGTCGATTTCCTGATCGATCTCTAGCCATCCGCCTTCATCTTCCTTCACAACTTTCCTAGAATCAAGAAGATGAACGTATTCTTGAGTCCTCTCACTAAAAAAACCATGCTCCCCTGGCTCCTTTGTCAAGGCAAGCTGCAAGTGATCCTCATATGCCAGCTCTTCAAGTAATTCATCAGCCAAAGTATCCAACGTTTAATGTAGAATTCTTGTCCTTCAATTGTTGGCTTCTTCAAGACCTCATTGATATCAAAATCCAGCTTGATGTCCTTGCCAAGGTGCATAGCTATCTTCCCATTCTTTACATCAATGATTGCTTTGGCGGTTGCAAGGAATGGTCTTCCAAGTATAAGCGGATCCTTAGGCTCTTCATCCATCTCAAGCAAAACAAAGTCGGTTGGTAAATTGACATCGCTTATTCTCACTGGAAGATCTTCTAGCATACCCACTGGAAGCCTTACGCTTCTGCCAGCTAACACAAGGGAGATCCTACACTCTTTGAAACGTGTGAAACCTAGCTTCTTTGCTATATAGTGGGGCATGAGATTGATACTTGATCCCAAATCACATAAACATCTCTCAAACTTCAATGGACCCAAAGTGCAAATAAAAAGGTTAAGGATCCTGGATCTCCTAGCTTCTTAGGCCCTATTTCTCTGTGGATAATAGCACTACACTCTTCACTAAGCACCAAAACTTCTTTACTCTCCTTGTTCTTCTTTGTAAGGGTGTCTTTGAAGAACTTAGCACACTTCGGCATCATAGCTAGACAATCCATAAGAGGTAACTTGATCTCAACGTCCTTTAGATGCTTCTCAAATAAGAGTCCTTTAGATGCTTCTCTATCAGCTGTTTCTTGAAACGGCCAGGAGGCACATAACCATCCTTCTCCTTAGTAGCTTGCTCCACTTTCTTCTCTACAGCTGCTTCTTTGCCTTTCCTTGGCCTCTCAATCCACATATTATAAGAGGTGATTTCTTCATCAGCTGAAAGCTTACCCTCCCCCTCCTGAATCAAAATGTCCTCATTGGTCGTAGGAGCAACTCGCGGTAGAAGTTCTTTCCCACTTCTTAGTGTTATAGCGTTTGCATACTCTTTGGGATTTTACACTTGCCCGATAAGCTGCTCTGGCCGCTTGTACTAGCCTTGCCCTTCTCTAACTGCTGGATCTTATTGTTCAGATTTGTTATCTGTGTTGAGACGTCAGTAAGAGAGGAGTCTAGGGGGTTTTCATCTCGGCAAACTTCTGATTAGTAGAAGGTTGACCTTAAAGCAACTGCTGGAACATCGCTTCTACCGGATCTTGAGGATTCTCAACGTTTGTGCTCCTGTAAAACAGATTGTTGTTGCCTTGGTAACCTTGTGTATAACCCTGAGGCTTGCTGTAGTTCTGACCAGCAATCCAGTTAGCTTCTTCTTGACTCAAGTCTAACTCCTCTAAGACTTCTTCGGCTTCACCCACAAAGTGCACGTGCGTCTGATTGGCAAGCACTAGCTTGTCTATCTTCTCATGCAGCGACTTGAGCTCTTTCTTGTGAGACTCTAACTCAGAACCACGTGGTGCACGATCATAATCTTCGGCGTAGTTGCCGTCACTCAAAGCCAAGTTTTCGATTAACTCCATACCCTCTTCCACTTTTTGACCAAGAAAATTGCCCTTACTAGCAATGTCAAGCAACATTCTGATCTTGGGTAAGGCTCCACGGTATATTGTGCTTAGGAGAGTCTCTTCACTGAAGCCGTGGTGAGGACACTGAATGGTATAGTCTTTGAATCTCTCCATAGCTTCATTGAATGTCTCATTTTGCCTTTGAGTGAATCCACTGATTTCACTTTGCAGCCTTGCTGTTCTTGTGCTCGAGAAGAACTTTGAGAGGAACGCCTTCTTACATTCAGCCCAAGAGGTAATGGTGCCTTGTGGAAGGGTCTTCTCCCAATGCCTAGCCTTATCTCCAAGAGAAAATGGGAAGAGCCGTAGTTTGAAAGCATCTTCCGAGATCCCATTGATCTTTATCATCCCATAAACTTGCTCAAAATTGTCAAGATGCTCTAAGGGGTCTTCCATAGCGAGCCCATGGAATTTGCTGTTCTGAACCATAGAGATGAATCCTGGTTTTATCTCAAAGTTATTGTTCTGTACTGGTGGAGGAGTGATCCCAAAGCGATTGTGATGCTATTAGGAGCCTCTCCACTACCAATAATCCGTGGGGGTCTAGCTGCGTGGTTGGGGTTTCCATTTCCCCTTCCTACAGCGCCATGAGCTGGTGGAGGTCCCTCAGGATGTTCTTGCTCAACCATTGTTGCAAAGTCTACTGAACCAGCTTGAACAATCTCTTCAAAGGCTTGAGCTTGCTCTCTTGCTCTTCTTGTTCTTGAACTTCCTAGTTGGTGAATATTGTTGTCACCCCTGGAGCGTATATTCATGTACCTGAAAGACACAAGTGTGAAGAGAAAAAGATTAGTAACCAAAATTAAAGTAAAGGCCTAGTCTTTACTAAACCCCAAATCTTAATGCTTCCTAACAATCCTAAGATGGCAACGGCGCCAATTGTTAACAAGGTTTTTCACAGGAGGTTGTATTATCAAAGCTCAATCAACCTATGGATGTAGTATAGTGTGCAAGAGGTATCAATCCAACCTAGGAAGCAAGAAGAACACTAAGAATGCAAGGGTGGAGCAAATCTAAGCAAAGCGTGAAAATGATTGGTAAAATCGAAGAAAACTAAATGCAACGACCAAATGAGATGCAAAACTATTTTAAAATCCCTGGAAGAGGGTTAACTAACACTGAAAGAAAATAGAGTATCAAAAGAACAAATCTACTAAGAACTAAAAATCGAGCACTGAATCGAGAAAAACAGATCGATCTAACAACTTAAAGCGATGATTTCAAATGAACTAAGATGCAAGCTTTATGATAACAGAATGATGAACAGAGGTTTTTAAATGATAAAAGCGGGTTTAGGGTCGAGGGTCATATTCAAGAGTGTTAAAGGTTTAAGCTTTGGTTTGAAAACATATAGATCTACTCATTGATGAGCTTTCTCTAAGCCTTGAAAACAAAACAAGAACCATCCATGGCGTGTGGTATGATTCACTTCCTCAATCTCTTCTCCAAACCCATGGCGTTTGGTGGAAAAAGAGATCAAAGAGCAAGAAAAACAGATTTCAATCTATGGCCTAACTAACCTCCTCTACATCCATGGCGTTTGGGAGAGGGTTGATTAGTCTCTAGGACTTGGTTTTCTAGGACAACTGAATCCGGTCAGGGAAAGATAGCCTTGGAATTATAGAGATCTTTTCCAAGACTTTGTAAGCCTTAAGACCCCAAGATCATAGAAGAGAAGGGATTAAGAACAAGAAAAACACAATACTTAAACCTCTTAAACCCTTTGAATCGCCTCAACCCCAAATGCCAATAAGAACTACTCGCTACTCATGATAAAGACAGACTGAAAAGCAATGAAGGTTGAAATAAGCATGATTAAAGATCGATTAAGGAAAAACTGCTTAATATTAAAAGATTCAAGTTCAAAACTAGAAAAAACTTAAGGTTGTGCAATGGCGGATTCGCCTAAGATGAAGAACAGAAAAAGCTAAGACAAAGTGAGCATAATAAAAAGTGATGGCCGCCTTTTCCTAAAATGGCCGACATCTCTCAATGGTCCCCTTGCTAGATACCAAAACAAGCTGGACGGATAAGGCTTGATAAACGTGTTTCTAGCTCGGGTTTATGATGCAGAGAGGTTATCAAACTCTAATGCAAGCAATGTCGTAGTATAGCAAGCAAGAGAGAGTCAATCCACATTTAGGAGATAGAGAATGCACAGAGAATGCAAGGGCTAAAGCAAAACTGAGCAAAATGAGACAGTTTATGAGAAAATATCAAAGAACTAGATACAGCAACCTAAACAGAGTGAAACCTATTTTAAAAATACTAGAAAGGAAGCAACTACCACGAGAAACAAAACGGATTAATTAAAGGAAAGAGCTTCGAATTATTAAAATTCGACTAGTGGATAGAACACGAGATCGACCACTAGATCGAGCAGTAACAATCGATCTCGTCTAAAAATGTAAAAGCAGTGAAATTAATGACCAGGATTCTATCAGATAACAAGTGAAAGATGAGAATAGACGTAAAGATGCTAAAAGAAAGGGCCTAGGGTTGAGATTCATGGTTAGGGGCTTCAAAGGTTCGATCTTGGGTTTTAAACTTTAGATCGACTCACTTGGTGAGGATCTCTAAGCCTTGAAAACAAAACAAGATCTATTCGTGGCTTTCGGTATAGATCACTCTTTCATCCTCTCCTCTAAACCCATGGCTTTTGGTGGAAAGAGAGGTCGAAAGGCAAGGAAAGCAGATTTCAAGTAAATGGCTTAACTAGTCCCCCAAACTTCCATGGCTTTTGGGAAGGGGTAACTAGTCTCTAAGGTGTGATCTTCCGAGATTCCTGGATCCTGTCAAGGTAAGGAACCTCTCGGATCATGAAGCTCTTGGCGTGAGAGTCTTCAAGCTTTAAGCTTTCAACACCTTAGAAGAGATAGCCTTTAAAAAACGTTTAGAAAAACCCCAAGATCGAAACCCTTTCTACCCCTTAATCCTCTCAACCCCGAACCCAAAGGAACCACTCACTACACATAGAGTAAATCAAGCAAAGCATATGAATCGAGACGATGAACATGAAAGAAAAACTGGATTAAACGGAAACGATTCGAATACAAAAGCTTAAGAGAAAAACGAGTTTCAACAATGGTGTTCTTCACGAAAACGAGAGAGAAAACATCAAGAAAAGGATAAGGATCTAAAAGTTACCGAAAAAGGGCGTCGCCGCCTTGCCTAAAATGTCCAAACAAGCCAATGGTCCCCCCTTCGCTAGCAGCCAAAAACGGTTGAAAGGACAGAAATCGACTCCAAGATCGAGTGGTTCTCTCGATCATATCCGGACATCGTGTTCGGCTCGATCTGGGTCTCGATCTTCATCGGCGAATCGAGTGTTGCATCCGATCTCGGTATCGATCTTTGGCTGCATCGAGTGGTGTACTCGATCTGTCTCTCGCTCTGCATGGCGTCATTTATGTCCGTACCGATTGATCGATTGCTTCACTCGATCTCCGTCTCGATCATTTTCCTTGGATCGCCTAGTTGGCTCGATCTTCTGGTCGATCAACTCCCAGATCGACCGGCCATGCTCGATCTGCTCCTCGATCTCTGGCCCTTAGCATATTTCCGAGCTCCCACGAACTGCTACATCAGCCTCAACACGTCCACGAACCTCCATGACTCCAAAGCAGCCAGAAACAACCTGAATGTGATGCAAAATGCAAGAAAAATGCGTATGCTGATGCAAGAATACTCTAGGACCCTAAGTGATGCAATCTAACCTAAAACATGATACAAATGCATGAAAAGCTAACTAATGAGTATGCAAAATGTATGCAATATGCAATAACATCCACTACCCCAAACTTACTTCTTGCTTGCCCTCAAGCAACAGAAAATAAGTAAGGAAGAGAGGTTTTAAGAAAAATGAGTGGGGTTTTAAACTTTTTGCAAAGGTGCCTTTCAAATGAATCAATCTCAATATCCTAGTTAACAGTTCTAAAATGCTATGCTTACACTCATACTCCAAAGAACTTAGCCATACTCATCACACAAAGAAATTCAAATCATGACTCTCCTATTCCTAACAATCAAAGAAACTCATCCTTTAACATTCATTAACATTCGAACCATGAATCAAACTTATTCACTTTTTAAAGCAAAACACATTTGGCTAAGGGTTATGGTTATCAACATAGAATGATCTCATTTGAAAAGGGTTTATAAATAGATTAAGGGTTTTCTCGAAAATGGTTGAACTTGTGCATAATGCTAAAGGTAAAGACAATTTATGCATACATGATTAGATTCTCATCTACCCATGTAAACTATCAAATGATCCTGTACCCCTCTCATTTAAGAAATTTTATCCTCACTCACCACTTAAGAGTCAACCCTTTCCTTCACAAATTTAGCAATCCCCAATTCAAAATAAAGACATTTTTAAACTTTTAGGCTAGTGAAAAGGTTTTGAAAAATACTTTTGCTCTTTAGAAATTTCTTATTGGTAGCTCTCTTATTATTATTTTTCTTTTATTTTTTTCTTTATTTGGCACTTAGGCTCTTTTTTTTTTTTCTTTTTCTTTTTCTTTTCTCTTTTTATTTTATTTTATTATGGGAGAGCTACCTCCTGAAATTAGAGCATACTTAGTTTTAAAAATAACCTTTCACTTAAAACCTCATTTCTTTCCTTAAAACATAAACTTTTTGAAACCGAAAACAAATAGACAAGAAAGCAACCCCAATGATCCCCCAAACTTATCCTAAGCCTATACCTAGCTTCAAAATGCAAAGCTAGCAATCAATATGAAAACCAAATCATGTCGCCTAAACCTAACACTTTATGCCAAGCTCAAACCGAAAGGAAGGCCTCACAAAGATGTCACACAAGAACATTTGGCTTCAAAGGAGGGTAAGGTTCAAGGAGGGAGTTCTACTTAGGCTCACAAAGAGTGGTAAAAAGGAAGAAGAGAGCCTAAATATTTTAAAACCATGTGTTCATTTTCAAATGCATAAGAATGATAATTGGAATTTCAAATTAAGGTTTCCACTTATTAGAATGAGTTTCAAATCATGAGAGTTCAATTCAAGCCACGAAAATCCTAACAAGTGATCCAAGCATGGTATGAACTTACTTTCAAAGCATAGACAAAGCATTAGAGAACTACTAACTAGGGCATTGAAATAATTCATAAGTAAAAACACCTTTGTAAGAAATTCTAACCCCTTATGCAAAATGCAAAAAACCTAGGTGATATGAGAAACTCTAGACTCAATCCTAACATGTTTTAAAAAGATGAATGCAACTACATGAATCTTTGAAAATTTTTTAAAAATTTTACCTATTTTTCATGACTAAAGACTCAAGGGTGCAAAAAGGAAAATAAGATCAAAGAATACAAGATTAAATCACACATGTACTCCCCCAAACTTGCTTGACACCGTCCCGGTGGCAAACTCATCCGAAGGAGCATCAAAACACAATGCAAGAAACAAACATGAGCGGTTATATACAATGGAAGAAGGTTGTTTACCTCTGGTCTAGGCTCGACTGGAACTTGAGGATGTTCTAGAGGAGCTAGATATTGTTGCTTTGCCTTTGTCAGCTGGTTCTTGGAGAGAGTGGCGCGCCAGCTGAATGTTGTCTCCTTGGGTCTCGTGGATGACAATTCCTCCGGTTGAGAGCCTTCTCTTCTCGGGTTGTTGCATCTCTTGACTTGCAGCTGGCTTAGGCGTGCCTCCCTGAAGCGCTTTGACTTTCTTCCCAAGCTTCTTCAGCATCTTCCCTTGCCACTTGTTAATCTTCCTTTGCATCTCCACCACCGATGCTAGGAACTTCTCGGTTTTTGTCTTTGGTTCAAAGTCTAGCTTGGGAAGTGTGTAAGCCTCAGGTATCTCGTCTTCCGTGCCTGGAGACTCTGATCTTTAACGTGGGGCAATGGCTGAAGCAGGCGGTCCTCCTAAAGGGGCAAAGCATTCTTCCTCCGTGGGTAAGAACTTGATGTTCCCAACACCAAGCAGCTCGGTTTCATCTCTGTTGGGAAGGATGCACACTCTCTTCTTATCTTCGTCATCAATGAAGAGGTAGGCATAGAACCCTTCCGCTGGCGTGCGTCCCAAGCTATCAGTATTCCTCATGTATGCTTCATCCATGAAAGCTCTGTTTGGGACGTGAGCAAAGTCATGAATGGGCACACCGGCTTGCACGAACAGAGGAGTAAGGAAACCGCCAATGTAAGAGGAGGTTGCCTTGCACCGTAAGGCTTAAGCCTTGTACTTCACCAGAGAAGCCGCGAGCACACAGCCGTAGTTCACTTCATCGCCGAGTTCATCCTCCAGAGGCTCTTCATGTGCATCCGGATAAGACACCAAGTGCTTCACACCTTGGAAGAGGAAGCACAGCTCCGTCTTCGTGACAGTAGGAGCAACAGACCTTCCACTGAACGTGTTGGCAATCAGCTTCAGAGTATACCTCAGCACCGGGCTCCTAACTCGCTTGATCTTGGCGGTGTTGGCTTTGTAGTCTTCGTTGCTGATCAGGTCCCAAAACTCGTCGGCTTTCTTGAAGGTTGGGAACTCCACCTTGTATGCATCAGCGTTGAGACCGTAGGCTTGGCATAGCTCAGGGATGGAGAGTGTGTAGGCTTGACGTCCAACTTTGAAGTAGAGGCGGCCTTGAGAAGGGACGGGTGCACTAGGATTCTCATACCGGAACTCCAAGGTGGCAAGGAAGTCTATTGTCACTTCAGGAATGGTTGGGCAATCCATCCGTGACAGACATCTTAAGCCAATATTCTTGAGGAGTTGGTCGAAGTCCCCAAGAATCCCGAGCTTAGACAACAGCTCTCGATCAGGAAACTTGGTAGGCTCAAACCGGAGCCTCTATAGCCGCTTCTTATCCCTCTTCTCATCCTTGCTCCATCTAACCCTCTCTTGAACTGCCACTTCTTGTCCTTCTCCTTCTTGTGCTTTCTCCTCTCTTGTTCTCTTTGGGGCCACGGTTCCTGAAACAAATTTCTAAAGATATTGATAAGTACACGGCGGTTCGATGAGAATGAGAGAAGAGAATGAGAGAATTTATAAAAGGCTACCCTAGAATTTTGGGGAATAAATAAAAATCATAGCTAAATAAAAGGGAATCAAATCTTTAGATACTGAAAAATCTAGAATTTTTCCTTTTACTTAGCTAGTTTTAAAAATTCAAAGCCAATCCTATATTCTAAAACAAGATCTTGCGATATTAAAGGAGATTTTATAAAATTAAACCATTAAATCCTTGAAAATACCTTTGCAAGAAGTTCAGAATATCTTTGCTAGCTTTTGAAAACTTAAACTCTCACCCTCTTTGTTGAAAATTTTCGAGAAAAACAGGAATGAGAAGGTGAGAGGATGCTTGAAATATTTAAAGACTAGCAAAACCAAAACAATGGGTAGTCAAAGTGGTTTCTGACAAAGTCTTGGTCAAGGCACATGTTTCATGGTCAAAGATGCTTGCGTTGACCAAGTTTTGAATTCAAAAGTTGGAGGGAAAAGAGTAAAGGAGGGAAAGAAAAATGTTACCTCGGCATGAGATCGAGTCCATTTGGTCGATCTAGGACTCGATCTCATGCCCAAAATGGCTTAGATCGAGAGGGTTACTCGATTTGAGACTCGATTCATAGTGAATCGAGTCCTGGATCGATTGGCTCTCTCGATCATTGAGATGTTGGATCCTCGGCTAAGTCCTCATGATCGAGCTATGTCCTCGATTTAGGGGTCGATTTGGCATAGATCGAGTGATGGATCGAGTCGAGTGATCGATCTGTTTTCAACAGATTTTCCTGAGAGAAATTAGATCGGTCGATCCGATTTGGATCGATCGATCCTTTTTCGTCAAGGTCGATCTTGTCACTCGATCTCGTCTAGATCGACTGGCTTCTCTCGATTCACTGACTCGATCTAGCAAAGATCGAGCCAGGATCAGTCGATCTAGCACTCGATCTCTAGCCTTATTCTAACCCATATTGCCTTTTTAAGACCTCAAAGTCAAGGTTTAGACTCCTTATACCTGATCCTACACACTTGCAAAATAAAAACATAAAACTGAAAGGGAAATAAAGCCGAAATATGTACAAGATAAACATGGGAATGCCTCCCAAGTGCGCTTTCTTTAGCTGGACCTTACTTGGTCTAAGCGGATGGTGGGTCATGGAGAAGCACTGAGGTACTCTCCTTGTCATAGCTGTCTGCCAAGTAGGGCTTGACTCTGTGTCCGTTGACGGTGAATGCACTGCCACTTTTTTCCCATCAGAGTAACAGCTCCATACGGCAAGACTTCTTGAATCACGAACGGTCCGCTCCACCTTGATTTCAGCTTGCCCGGGAAGAGCTTGAGCCTCGAGTTGTACAGCAACACCAGTCCTCCTTCCTTAAGCTCCTTGGCAACCAACTTCTTGTCATGAGCCTCCTTAGTCTGCTCCTTGTATATTCGGGAGCTCTCGTAAGCATTCAGCCTCAACTCGTCCAGTTCGTGTAGCTGAATAAGGCGCCTCTCCTGAGCAGTCTTGAGATCAAAGTTCAGCCTCTTCACAGCCCACAACGCACGGTGTTCCAGCTCAACCGGGAGGTGACAGTCCTTGCCATAGAGTAGAGTGAAAGGAGTTGTACCAATCGGTGTCTTGAAGGCGGTACGGTAGGCCCAAAGAGCGTCATCCAGCTTCACTGACCAGTGTTTCCTTGTTGCTCCGACGGTCTTCTCTAGAATAGCCTTGGTTTGCCTGTTGGAGACCTCCACTTGACCGCTTGTTTGAGGATGATACGGTGTAGCCACCTTATGCTTAACCCCATACTTTCTCAAGAGGTTCTCAAAGACTTTGTTTATAAAGTGGCTTCCTCCATCACTTATAACAACCTTGGGTATCCCAAACCTCGGGAAGATGATACTCTTGAACAACTTGATTACCACCTTAGAGTCATTTGTAGGGGAAGCAATAGCCTCAACCCATTTGGAGATATAATCCACTGCTACCAAGATGTATTTTTTGCCGTATGAGGAAGGGAATGGCCCCATGAAGTCAATCCCCCACGCGTCGAACACGTCAACCTCGAAGATAGGAACTTGAGGCATTTCATTCCTCTTGGTTATATTCCCTACCCGTTGACATGCCTCACAGCTCTTCACAAACTCGTGTGCATCTTTAAAAATGGAGGGCCACCAGAAACCGGCTTGCAACACCTTCGTGGCTGTCTTGAATAAGGCGAAGTGTCCTCCGTAAGAAGAGCCATGGCAATGGTAGAGGATGTCCCTGGCTTCTTCCTTTGTAACACATCTCCGGTACAAGCTGTCTACTCCTCTTTTGTATAGGTAGGGTTCGTCCCAAAAGTAGTCACTAGCCTCCCTCAAAAACCTCTTCTTGTGATAGCTGTTGAGATGTGTTGGCTCCTCACCACATGCTAGATAGTTCACTACATCAGCATACCACGGTAGATCCTCCTCTTTGAAACTCAGCACCTCCTCAAACCTCCCCTCTAGCTTCCCACAAACAGCAGTAGTAATCGCCATAAGCTGCTCTTCTGGAAGAGAGTCATCCAAGGGAAGAGACTCGTTGATCTTAGCCGTGAGAGGTGGTCAGCGACTCCATTCTCTATCCTTTTCTTGTCTTTAATCTCCATGTCAAACTCCTGGAGTAACAGAATCCATCTTAAGAGCCGAGGCTTAGTGTCTTTCTTCGAGTAGATGTATCGTAAGGCAGCGTGATCCATGTATACAATAGCCTTGGAGCCAACCAGATATGATCTGAACTTCTCAAAGGCGATGACTACTGCAAGCAGCTCCTTCTCCGTAGTGGTGTATCGTGATTGCGTATCATCCAAGGTCCTTGAAGCATAATAGATCATGTGTAGCTTCTTGTCTTTCTTCTGACCAAGGACGGCTCCTACGGCGTAGTCACTAGCATCACACATGATCTCAAAGGGGAGAGACCAGTCTGGTGCTTGGACTATAGGGGCTGATGTAAGGGCTTCCTTGATGCTCACGAAAGCCTTCAAACACTCCTCATCGAATACAAACTCAGCTTCCTTGCACAACAGCCGTGTAAGAGGGCGAGCAATCTTGGAGAAATCCTTGATCAAACGCCTGTAGAACCCTGCGTGCCCCAAGAAGCTTCTGATTCCTTTAACATTAACTGGCGGCTCAAGACCCATCATGACCTCCACCTTAGCCTGATCAACCTCAATACCCTTCTCTGATATCTTGTGACCGAGCACGATCACTTCCTTAACCATGAAGTAGCATTTCTCCCAGTTCAGCACCAAGTTTGTCTCTTCACAACGTTTAAGTACCCTGCAAAGATTCAACAAACACGCAGGAAAGGACGCACCATACACAGAGAAGTCATCCATGAACACCTCTACCATCTCCTCTATAAGATCAGAGAAGATAGACATCATACACCGCTGAAATGTAGCCGTGCATTACACAATCCAAACGGCATCCTTCGATATGCAAAGGTACCGTAGGGACATGTGAAAGTCGTCTTCTCCTGATCGTTTGGGTGAATAGGAATTTGAAAGAAACCACTATACCCATCGAGAAAGCAGTAGTAAGGGTGATTTGCAAGTCTCTGAAGCATTTGATCAATAAACGGTAGGGGGAAATGGTCTTTCCTAGTCGCAAGGTTAGGCTTCCTATAGTCAATACACATTATATGACCAGTGATGGTCCTAGTAGGGATAAGTTCATCCTTTTCATTCCTTATGACCGTGATCCCTCCCTTCTTAGGCACCACGTGTACAGGGGAAACCCACGTGCTGTCAGTTATGGGATAGATCACGTCAGCCTCTAAAAGCTTAAGGATTTCCTTCTTAACAACCTATTTCAAGTTAGGATTCAAACGCCTTTGATGTTCTATAGAAGAAGCGTTTTCATTATCCAAGTGAATCCTATGAGTGCAAAGCATTGGTGAAAGGCCCTTGATGTCACTTAAAGAGTACCCAATGGCCTTCCTATACTTTCTCAGCTCAGTCAAGAGCGAGTGCAACTCATCATCACTGAGGTTTTCGTTCACAATCACGGGATAGGTGTTATTAGGCCCTAAGAAAGCATACCTTAGCCCTTTTGGGAGCTCCTTAAGGTCCACCTTTGGGGCTAACAGCTCACTCCAGTCATCCTCGTGACTGTTGTTGTTGCTTTCCTCCTTGGAACTCTCCTTTGAACCCGAGGCATTGCCCTTCAGACTGCTTTCCTCCATCGCTATCCCTTCTGAGATCGAGTCCTCCAGTCGATTCTCCTCTCGATGTCGTCTAGATCGAGCCATTTCGCTTGATTCACTTACTCGATTTGATAGGGATCGAGTAAGGGATCGAGACGCTGAGTCGATCTCTTGATTGGACCCCAAAATGATCGGGAGATCTCTCTCGATCGTCGGCTCAATTGTTTTTCCTGATCGAGCATTCTTCTCGATCTGTCCATCGATTGTTGCACCTGATCGAGTTGTGTTCTCGATTGACTTGTCGATCTGACTCCTGGATCGAGTGATAGCGTCGATCTCGGGGTCCTCTAGGCAGCGACCTTCTTCATTCTTGATAATCCTCCTAGAATCCAGCAGGTTCACGTACTCTTGGGTTCTCTGGTCCACATAGCCAAACTCCCCTGGCTCCTTAGTCAGTGCTAGCTTCAGATGGTCTTCTAGAGCCAGCTCTTCCAGCAACTCATCCGCCAAGGCATCCATTGTTTCAATATAGAAAGCTTGTCCTTCGATGGTTGGCTTCTTCAGAACCTCGTTGATGTCAAAGTCAAGCCTGATCTCCTTCCCCAAATGCAACGCAATCTTCCCATTCTTCACATCTATTATAGCCCCGACGGTTGCAAGGAACGGTCTCCCTAAGATGAGTGGATCCTTAG
The DNA here is from genome assembly GCA_911865555.2 of Thlaspi arvense. Lineage (NCBI taxonomy): Eukaryota > Viridiplantae > Streptophyta > Magnoliopsida > Brassicales > Brassicaceae > Thlaspi > Thlaspi arvense. The sequence goes on from OU466861.1 coordinate 15,699,744, forward strand.
GCTCTTCATCCATATCCAACACGACAAAGTCTGTGGGTACGTTTACACCACTGATTCGTACCGGTAAATCTTCAAGCAGCCCCACTGGCAACCTCACGCTTCTATCAGCCAGCACCAATGAGATCCGACAGTCTTTAAACCGAGTAAAACCAAGCTTCTTAGCCACGGAGTGAGGCATCAAGTTTATGCTAGCCCCGAGATCACACAAGCAACTCTTGAACTCTAGAGGACCCAAAGCGCAGGGTATAGTGAAGCTTCCAGGGTCTCCCAGCTTCTTAGGGACTATCTCCTTGTGTATAACCGCACTACACTCTTCACTTAGAACAAGTACCTCTTTGCTTTCTTTGTTCTTCTTCACAATGGTATCCTTGAAAAACTTGGCGCACTTGGGCATCATAGCTAGACAATCTACAAGAGACAGCTTGATTTCCACGTCTCTCAGGTGCTTCTCAAACAGGATCCGATGCTTTTCTATTAGCTGCTTTTTGAAACGACCGGGAAATGGCAACTTCGGTACATAAGGTGGGGGCACGTAAGAGTTCTTCTCCTTGGTGGTTTGCTCACTTTTCTTCTCAGCGACCGCCTTATCTCCTCTCCTCGGCCCTTGGATCCAAACGTTGTCAAAGTTTATCTCATCATCATCAGCCGAAGGTTTACCCTCCCCCTCTTGAATTGCAACGTCCTCGTTGTTTTTTGTAGAGACCGGAGGTTCGAGCTCTTTGCCGCTTCTCAACGTTATAGAATTGGCATACTCCTTGGGATTTTGCTCACACTTTCCCAGAAGACTGTTCTGACCACTCGTACTTGCTTTGCCTTTCTCCAGCTGCTTGATCTTGTTGTTTAGGTTGGTGATCTGAGTGGAGAAGTCGGTTAGAGATGAGTCTAGGCGAGTGTTCATTTCAGCGAACTTCTGGTTGGTAGAGGCTTGCCCTTGTATTAGCTGTTGAAACATTGCTTGAACCGGATCAACTTGTTGTTGCATCGGTTGTTGTTGCTGAGGTGCAAAGCCCGGAGGGTAGTTAGGAGTATAACCCTTGTTGTGTTGTTGTTGCCCTTGGAAGTTGCTCTGCCCTTGACCTTGGAAACCACCACTCGGTTGAAAACCTTTGTTGTAAGGGATGAAAGGTTTAGCTTGCTGAGCAGGGTACACTTGGTCTTTAGGGTTGGTTACGTTGGTGCTTCGGTAAGAGAGGTTGTTGTTCTGGTAGCCTTGGTTGTAGCCTTGAGACTTGTAGTTGTTCTGTCCAGCCACCCAATTTGCTTCTTCTTTGCTTAGCTCTAACTCCTCTTGGTTCTCATCAGCTTCACCAACAAAGTGAACATGCTTCTGATTAGCTAACACCAACTTATCAATCTTCTCATGCAAAGATTTGAGCTCCTTCTTGTGAGACTCTAACTCTGATCCTCTTGGTGCACGGTCATAATCTTCAGCATAGTTTCCATCACTCAATGCCAGGTTTTCTATCAGCTCCATACCCTCTTCTACCTCTTGAACGAGGAAGTTCCCTTTGCTAGCTGTGTCAAGCAACAACCTGATCTTTGGTGAAGCTCCACGGTATATGGTACTGAGTAGTGTCTCCTCGCTGAACCCGTGATGAGGACATTCGATCGTGTAATCTTTGAAATGCTCCATTGCCTCGTTGAATGTCTCGTTGTTCCTTTGAGTGAAACCACTGATTTCGCTTCTCAACCGAGCTGTCCTGGTGCTTGAGAAGAACTTTGAGAGGAATGTCTTCTTACACTCAGCCCATGATGTGATGGTGCCTTGTGGGGGGGGTCTTCTCCCAATGTCTAGCTTTGTCTCCGAGTGAAAAGGGGAAGAGACGCAGCTTGAAAGCATCTTCGGATATGCCATTGATCTTGATCATCCCACAAACTTGCTCGAAGTTGTCTAGGTGCTCCAAGGGGTCTTCCATTGCTAAGCCGTGGAACTTGTTGTTTTGCACCATGGACATGAAACCTGGCTTGATCTCGAAGTTATTGTTTTGTACAGGAGGAGGAGTGATCCCAAACCTATTGTGGTGGGTATTGGGAGCATCTACGGCTCCTATGATCCTCGGTGGTCTAGCCGCGTGTTGGGGGTTTCCATTGCCCCGTCCTGCTGGAGGAGGTCCTTCTGGATGCTCGTGTTCAGCCATAGCTTCAAAGTCAACCAAACCGTGCTAAACAATCTCCTCAAAGGCTCTTGTTTGCTCTCTGACTCTCCTTTACCGTGAGTGACCAAGTTGATGAATGTTGTCTAAGGGTTGTAGAAGATTGTTGTCTCCCCTTGAACGAAGATTCATGTACCTGAAAACACGCTTTTGAGAGTAGAAGTATTAGTAACTTCAAAAAGGTAAAGACTTAGTCTTTGCTAAGACCAAAATCTCTATGTTCTCTAAACAGTCCTAGAATGGCAACGGCGCCATTTGATAAACATGTTTCTAGCTCGGGTTTATGATGCAGAGAGGTTATCAAACTCTAATGCAAGCAATGTCGTAGTATAGCAAGCAAGAGAGAGTCAATCGACTTCTAGGAGATAGAGAATGCACAGAGAATGCAAGGACTAAAGCAAATCTAAGCAAAATGAGACAGTTTATGAGAAAATATCTAAGAACTAGATGCAGCAACCTAAACAGAGTGAAACCTATTTTAAAAATACTAGAAAGGAAGCAACTACCACGAGAAACAAACAGATTAATTAAAGGAAAGAGCTTCGAATTATTAAAATTCGACTAGTGGATCGACCACGAGATCGACCACTAGATCGAGCAGTAACAATCGATCTCGTCTAAAAATGTAAAAGCAGTGAAACTAATGACCAGGATGCTATCAGATAACAACCGAAAGATGAGAATAGACGTAAAGATGCTAAACGAAAGGGCCTAGGGTTGAGATTCATGGTTAGGGGCTTCAAAGGTTTGATCTTGGGTTTGAAACTTTAGATCGACTCACTTGGTGAGGATCTCTAAGCCTTGAAAACAAAACAAGATCTATCAGTGGCTTTCGGTATAGATCACTCTTTCATCCTCTCCTCCAAACCCATGGCTTTTGGTGGAAAGAGAGGTCAAAAGGCAAGGAAAACAGATTTCAAGTAAATGGCTTAACTAGTCCCCTAAACTTCCATGGCTTTTGGGAAGGGGTAACTAGTCTCTAAGGTGTGATCTTCCGAGATTCCTGGATCCTGTCAAGGTAAGGAACCTCTCGGATCATGAAGCTCTTGGCGTGAGAGTCTTCAAGCTTTAAGCTTTCAACACCTTAGAAGAGATAGCCTTTAAAAAACGTTTAGAAAAACCCCAAGATCGAAACCCTTTCTACCCCTTAATCCTCTCAACCCCGAACCCAAAGGAACTACTCACTGCACATAGAGTAAATCAAGCAAAGCATATGAAACGAGACAATGAACATGAAACAAAAACTGGATTAAACGGAAATGATTCGAATACAAAAGCTTAAGAGAAAAACTAGTTTCAACAATGGTGTTCTTCACGAAAACGAGAGAGAAAACATCAAGAAAAGGATAAGGATCTAAAAGTTATCGAAAAAGGGTGTCGCCGACTTGCCTAAAATGCCCAAACAAGCCAATGGTCCCCCCTTCGCTAGCAGCCAAAAACGGTTGAAATGACCAAAATCGACTCCAAGATCGAGTGGTTCTCTCGATCATATCCGGACATCGTGTCTTCGGATCGATCTGGGTCTCGATCTTCATCGGCGAATCGAGTGTTGCATCCGATCTCGATATCGATCTTCGGCTGGATCGAGTGGTGTACTCGATCTGTCTCTCGCTCTGCATGGCGTCATTTATGTCCGTACCGATTGACCGATTGCTTCACTTGATCTCCGTCTCGATCATTTTCCTTGGATCGCCTAGTTGGCTCGATCTTCTGGTCGATCAACTCCCAGATCGAGTGGCCATGCTCGATCTGCTCCTCGATCTCTGGCCCTTAGCATATTTCCGAGCTCCCACGAACTGCTACATCAGCCTCAACACGTCCACGAACCTCCATGACTCCAAAGCCGCCAGAAACAACCTGAATGTGATGCAAAATGCAAGAAAATGCGTATGCTGATGCAAGAATGCTCTAGGACCCTAAGTGATGCAATCTAACTTAAAAAATGATACAAATACATGAAAAGCTAACTAATGAGTATGCAAAATGTATGCAATATGCAATAACATCAAGGCTCCTCAGGAATCGATCTCTGGATCGAGCAGCTCACTCGATCTTCTTGTTGGATCGCCTTTCTTTGCTCGATCTTCCAGTCAATCTAGTTGGATGGATCGAGCACCTTCCTCGATCTTCTTCTCGATACTTGCATGATCGAGTCGTGGTCTCGATCTGGCTCTCGTTCTGCACGGCGTCATTCACGTCTGTACTCCAGATCGTTCTCCTCTCTCGATCTTGATCTCGATCCTTCCTCTTGAATCGACTTGGGTCACTCGATCTTCTGGTCGATCTCATCTAGATCGACCTGCCTTGCTCGATCCGCTACTCGATCTCGCGTCCTTTGCATGCATGGTTGAGCTCTCCAAGTGTCCACAAGCTTAGTTTTGATCCTCCTCACGTCCACATAGCCTCCACTACTCCATAGTACTCCAAACAACCTTATAATGATGCAAAAGTGCAAGAAATATGCAAAATGCTAATACAAAGAGACCTATGACCTAAAATGCAACAAATGGAACAAACTAGCCTATAATGCAAGATGAATGCATGAAGAACTATCCTAAATGCATGCAAAATATGCAAAATATATGGTAATATCACAGCACCCTAACCCTTATCTTTCCTGGCTCCTGGTGAGGTGGTTGCTTCCTCTTGTGGTGCCTTTCTCTTTTTCCCAGAAGCTATGTTTGTCCTTCCCATGGTACCTTCAAAAGCAAAGCTTGAAGATAGGATAAGTGAAAGAACAAAAGCTGAAAAAACAAATGACTGAAAGCTTTAACAGCAAGATTAAACTTCTACAAAGCAAGAGGAAATCAAAAGCTAACAGTTTATATAAGCTAGAATTCACAAAGAATAGACAGTTATGCATGTGAATCTAGCAAAATGGTTCTTAGGCAAGGGAAGTGATGATCATGCAAAGGAATGTAAACAAGCAAGTTATGAGATATATGCACAGTAAACAAAGCTTAAACGTCTAACTTGCTTACTTTAAACAAATCCACAATACAAAACCAAAGCACAACACTTAAAACTAATCAAACTTGCTCTTAAAAACATAGATTAAACGATTTTGAACATATGCATAGAATAAGAGCAAAGAATGGATAGTTTAGGAAGCAAACCTTAGTGAACCTTTTGAGCACTTAGAGAAAGGAAATACAAGAGAGAGAGAGAGAACTAAGAATTTCGTGCTTTAGGTGAGAGTAGTAGTGACTGAAGTGTGAAGAGAAGTGAAAGAGATTGTTGGTTTAAATAGAGTGAAGAAAGGGGAACCAAAGGAATCAATGGTTGGTGAGGGAACCAAAGGAATCAAAAGAGTAAGGGACAAGAACAAAAGTGCTCAGAAGATGTGAAAGAGATCAGGAAGAATTCAATGTGTAAATTTAAACCTCCTTGGCTCCAAACCAAAGGAGGGAAAAATTTTGGAAAAATGAAGTACTTACCTCGGGCGGACATCGATCAAAAATGACCGTTGCAACTGACCGAAAGGTCAGTATCGATCATAAGTGATCGATGCTGATGATCGATGTTCTTCCTGGAGATCATATCGGTCACCACTTGATCGATGCACTTAACCGAAATTAATCCGGTGGGTTTATAACGATCAGTGTGTGATCGTTGTGGATGATCGATATATTCCTGAGAATCATATCGATCACCAACTGATCGTTACACTTGATCGAAATTAGTCCGGTGGGTTTACAACAATCAGTGCTTGATAGATGTGCATGACCAAAATGGATCTCTCTTTCAGGCTTCCTTCCATATCGATCACAAGTGATTGATATGTTGACTGGTGCAAACTGGCTCCACTCACATCGATCAAATATGATCGATATTCATGACCGCAATGTCTGTATTGGTCTTGTCATGACCGATACAGTTGATCGATGTCAGCCGGAAAGCACCTATTCTTTGTCCCTTACAGGCTTTCTCAACCCCTAATTCGAACTCCTGTTTCTATACAGAATAACAAAGCATAAAAGAGAAACTTGAAAGCATCATATATACAAAAGGATACCATGGGACTACCTCCCAAGTGTGCTTGTTAAAGTCACTAATCTTGACTTTGATTACCTCTTTAGTGGAGGTGAGGAGATGGAGTTTTGGAACCCCTTGGTGGTGGCTTGCTCCTTTTGACTCTGGCAGAGGCTCCATTCATCCTGATCTTGGCAAAAGGCATAGTCTTCCCCTCTTGCTGAAGCTTGGAGCTAAACTCTCCTTTCTTAGAGACACTTGGTTGCAAAACCACCTCCCCTTTGTTAGTACCCAACTTGATATCATTCAGATTCTTGTAACCAACCACTTCAAGGACCTCCTTTTCAGTGGTGTCTTCAAAAAACTTTGGCAAACGGGAGCCATCAAAACACTCCCCTTGGTAGCCTTCAAACTCTGGCCAATGATTACCAAGCTGCTTCAGCTTCTTGATGTCCATTGAGAAGGCTTGCTCATTCTCCAGCTTATTCCCCTTGTAGTCAAACCTTAGAACCTTCTTCCTGGTTAGTCTCAGCTCAATTGTGCATTCCTTAGCCTCAAACACTGCTCCAGCTGAGGGTAAGAAAGATCTTACTAGAATGATAGCACTTTATATGACCTTATACTTTTCTTCTTCTGAGTTTTCCCCATCTCCAAAGGGTTCTTCTTCTATAGCTCCTTGGTCAATTTCAACTTCTAAGAACTCTTCCCCCCCACTTTGAGCTTCAGTGTCCTCAGTGAACAAGTAGATAAACTCTTCAATGATAGCTTCCTCTTCAGCTGAGAAGCTCTCTTCTTCTATGACTATGGCATTGCAGAACTCTTTTGGGTTAGCTTCTGGTTTTCCAGGAAAGTGTCATTGGGGCTTGGGACCAGCTATGCCTTCAAACTTGTTGGTGAGCTCTACATGTACTGAATCAATTTTGTTGTGGACCTCTGCAAACTTCTTGTTCATTTCCAAGGTTGTGGTGACTTGAGTGTTGATTATTTGTTGCATGAGAGTCTTGAGTTCAGTGTCTTGAGAGCTGGAGGAAGCTTGTCCCTGAGCTGGAGTATTGAATCCTGGAGGGTTGTAGGGCACTCTAGGTTGGTAGTTGTTGTTCATTTGCTGAAAACCTTGATTGTTGTAGGGAACAAAAGGTCTTGGTGCAGCTTGCTGTTGCTTTTGAGGGTAAATCTTATCTTGTGGGTTGGCAACATTGTTGCTTCTGTAAGAAAAGTTGGGGTTTGGTCTGTAGTTCCCATAGTTGTTGTAACCACCCTGATTACCCAAGTAGTTCACCTCCTCAACTTGGCATTGTTCTTGACCATCAAGCTGAACCATGTCTCCCACAAAGTGAACCTCTTTCTTTTCCCTTAGCAACAAGTCCAGCTTCTCATGTAGAGACTTGATTTCTTTCCTGCTAGACTCTAGCTCATCCTTTGCACTTCTTGGAGCTCTGTCAAACTCCTCATTGTAGTTTCCATCAGGCTGAGCCAAATTCTCTACCAGCTCCAAGCCTTCATCCACATCTTTTGACAGGAAGTTCCCATTTGATGCAGTGTCCGAAAGCATTCTTATCTTAGGCAAGGCTCCTCTGTAGAGAGTGGAGAGCAAAGAGGCTTGTGAGAAGCCATGATGAGGGCATTACAGTGTGTAGCCCTTGAATCTCTCCCAAGCTTCACCAAAGCTTTCATTGTTCCTCTGTGCAAACCCTGAAATCTCATTCCTTATTCTTTCAGTTCTTGAAGTAGAGAAGAACTTTGCTAAGAAGGCTTTCTTGCACTCATCCCAGCTGGTGATACTTCCTTGGGGCAGGTTCTTCTCCCATTGGTGTGCTTTGTCTCCAAGAGAAAAAGGAAACAACCTGAGCTTAAAGCCATCTTCACTCACTCCATTGACCTTTGTAAGTTAGAATAGTCTATCAAAGTTATCCATATGATCTAGAGGATCTTCAAGTGGCAAACCATGGAATTTACTGCTCTGAACCATTGAAATGAATCCAGATTTGATTTCAAAGTTGTTGTTTTGGACTGTTGGTGGAATGATGCCTGTCCTGTTGTTGTAGGCATTTGGTGCATCACTAGCGCGAATTGGTCTAGCTACTCTTGGAGCTTGTGTAGCGCCTCTTGGTCCTTGCTCACCCTATAAGCCCTGAACACCTTGATGTCTTTGTATACCTTGAGCGCCAGCAGCTCCTTGGGGACCCTGAAATCTAATATCATCCATGACTTGTTCCTGGTTGTTCATCCCAAGTCTTTCTAAGTGTTGCTTCCTTTCTTGTTGTCTCCTTCCTCTCTGACCTCTGTCCAACAGATTAATGTTGTCAATGAAGTCCACAAGATTTCTTGAACCTCTGCATCTCAAGTTCATATACCTGAAAGACAGCAAAGAGAGTCAAAGGAGATTAGCAACCAAAGAAAACTAAAAACTTGATCCAAAGATTCTACAAACTCTAATGATTCAAACAGAAAACCCAAATGGCAACGGCGCCAAATTGATGCAAGAGTTTTTGGGTTCTTGATGTCAATCACCCAAGCTTGTACTAGTCAGTTGTAGTATAGCATAGTGTTTTTATCAATCCAAATGGGTTTTAGTTCAAAGCAGAAGAGTTAAGAGTAAAAATCTTTAAGTCAAGCAAGCAGAAAAGGGTTTTTGTTGCCTACAACTAATCTAATATCCTAATATGATCAAGCAGCAAAGAGAGTAAAGAAAAGAGCAAACTAAGCAAAACTAAGTAAGCAAAACAGAGCAAAACAGAGCAAATCCGAAATTCAATAAAGAGAAAAGAATGTTCCTAGTTGTGGTTATTGACTTTGGGGAATTTATAGACTAACTAAGGCTGTCTAAAACAACATTGATCAAGCAAACAAGCTAGCAATGGTGATTCCTAGACATAGAGTTCACAAACAAGCAAGCTAGATCCAATCTCTTGTAAAATAGCCCTTTGCTAAACATCTTAACAAGAACTAACTCTCATTAGTGCTAAAACATTAAGGAAGCATTAGATAACAACTCTATTCAAGTCAAAATGCTCCTCAAACAGACAATCTCTTGAGCCAAGGCCAGAAAATCCTCTATTAAACAAGATCAGCATTTCATCAAACACTTGGTGGACATAAGAGAAAGCTAACATCCTGGATAAGTGTGATCAAGACAAATCTAGCTTTAAGAACAGATTAATACAGAGGAACCCATAAACTGAAGCACTAAACAAGCCTTAATCAAGTCCTAAATTCCCCTAATCTACCACATCTAGAAACTCTAAGCAAACTACTCACTAATACTCATGTTTAACACCAAATCACAAAGGAAAAGGATGTTAATCATGATTAGAAGAGAGAATAAAGAAATATTAAAGGCAAATACTCAAATATATTAAATAAAGCAAAGGATTTGTCTTACAAACTCAAAGGAAATACTTAAGAACAGTAAATTGACAAGACTTTTCGAAAATCTGGAAGAAGAGGCTCTTTATAGCCTAAGGAAGGAAGCCTTAGAGTAATGGCAAAAGTGAAAATAAAACAGGCTCGGACTGGGTTTACATCGATCAGTTAAAACAGTCAAGGTTGACATTGTAAATCGTATCGATCTGGGCAGTTATCGTTGCAGTGACCGAAATGAACTCGGGGCGTTTCTAACGATCACTCTTGATCGATGCATCTGAGTGCCCATATCGGTCACTTCTTGATCGATGCTTCTGACCGAAAATCTTGTACGGATCACACCCTTGATCGATGTCCTCCGTGCTCTGACCGAAAAGCTCTGCAGAGATTGTCTGCTTTGATCCCTTTTGCACCCTTTGGTCCAGCTAGCTTCCTGGATCATCCTCAAACATCCTCCAAGCTCCTTTTAGCTCCATAAGCACCTAAAAACATCCAAAATGCAAGAAAAATGCAAACTATATCCTAAATGCAACCTAAGACTAAAAGGAGAAGAAAATGGGACAAAAACTAAGGAAACATGCAAAAGAGAACCAAAACATGTACTAAACGCAGGCCTAAATGGTGTAAATACAAGAGGTACAGGTGAGAGAAGAACCGAATGAGCAAAAGCCCATCTATTACGTCAGTAAAACCCTGATAGATGCGGAAACAAGATACCAGACTTAGAAAAGCTAGCACTAGCTCTGGTCAAGTCAGCATGAAAACTTAGACCATACTTCCAATCTCACTCCATCGTTGTCATGACCTCGTAGCCACTACGCACCATCCTGCACAGCCCGAAACAATCCGGGCAACCAACAAAGTTGGCTATCAAACGATTCTAGATACAGCCAGCAACAAATGGACACTCCATGTAGACGAAGTCTCCTCCATACAGGGCTCCGGGGTAGGAATCAGGTTAGCCTCTCCTACCGGGGAACTACTGGAACAGTCGTTCCGTCTAGGGTTCGAGACATCAAACAATGAAGCTGAGTACGAAGCCTTGATCGCCGGACTACGACTCGCGATCGGAATCGGAGATCGCGAAGTATAAGCCTGTAGTGACTCACAGCTCATAACAAACTAATGTCGGAGTTTACTCTACATTAAATCTTACATATACTCTTGTCATTGTAGTATGGAGGTATCAATCCATAATGGGAAGGTAATACAGTAAGAATGCAGTTGATCATCTAACTCAAGCAAGCATAAATAGGTGATTGAAACTATGAAACTAATGACTAAAAGAGACTTCAAATAAGCAAGAGCAAGTAAATTAAACAGAGATACTAAGGCAAGACCGAATTCAAACAATCTAAGACTAGTTGCCTTGAGATGAAGTTATCGATCAAGGGAGATTCTTGGCTTAACTAGTGATCCTTACAAACCCACAACAAGCTATTCCTAGGCATAGAATTAACAATTAAAACTAGCTCAATTCCCTGACACTAATCACTAATCACTTTGCTAAGCACATACTCAATATAAAATTGTTTTCTCAAACACATGATCAGCAAGCATTATAAGCAACTAATCCAATTCTATATTGCCAATCTACTCCTTAGACAGCTAATTCCTTATGGTAAGTTAAGAAAATCTCTTACTTGACTCATTCAGGCAATTCATCAAACACTTGGCAGGCATAAGTGAACCTTAGGGTCTAGATAACCTTAGCAAAGGCTAATCTAGCATTAAACAAAATCAATAAGAAGGAACAATAATATTAAGCACTAAGCAATCACTAATCTAGCCTTGAATCTCGCTATCTCTATCCCATCTCAAATCCTAAGCAAACTACTCACTAAACATGGTTTTAGCCATGAACCCAAGCAAAGAAAGATGACTAATCATAATTAGGAGAAACATAAACAAGAGAGGATTAAGAGAAGTGCAGAAATTTAATAAACAAAGAATGATTCTACAAGGTTTTCTCCAAAGAGAGAGTTTTAAGGATAGCAAGAATAAAAGATCAGTTCCTCAAAGTTTTTAGGCTTTAACAAATATATAGGAGGAAGAAAAATCCCTAATAAATCAGGAGTAAACCAAGGTTTAGACTGGTTCTAATGAGGTGTATCGAGGTGTACTGGTCGATACATTGGTCAATATAGGCTTCCTTCTGGTTGTGAAGAGTGCTACTGGAATCGCCGTATCGTTTGAACCACGAACCAGAATGACTTGATTAAACCTCCATTGGAAATATGATTCGATCCTATTCAACTTCTATGAAGGTTTCTGAGGCCGAATCTCACCTGAAGACCTTCTTTTGAACTCATACATTTTATATCGACCTGCATTCTGTACTCCTTTTTGGTGTGAAGATCGACACAATCACCCTTTAGTTAAGGCATACCAGCCTGTCTTCCTCGATATTCTGCTCGGTACGTGTCCTGTGGCTTGTGTATCGAGCAGTATAGGTTGATATGCAAGTCGGCACGCCACTGGACTCTTGTATCGAGCAGCTTGCTCGGTACACTCTTCGGTATGGCTACTTGTCTCCGTAACGGTTTCACTAAAAGCTCCATAACTCTTCAACCTTATATAGGATCGACCTAAGACCACGTCTAATCGAAAGCTAAGTCACAGAGCTACAACTTTGATGTAGGGTATTGAAGCTGAATATTAAGGGATGTCATTCTAACGGGCTGATCTTCGGTGATGTGATTTCCAGGATGGTTTATACCGGGCTGGCAAGCTCGGTATGCACCTCCATATGCTTCCATATAGACCAACCTTGATCTTTGTACAGCTTGAGATGACTCCTAGATCCTTGATTTTTCTTTGCATTGCCTTGGCTTGACCCGTTGATCTTTCCAGAGCTCCTTATAGCTTCCAAACACATCAGATGTACATGCTAAATCTTCCAAATGCACAAAATATGCTATGCAACTTCTAAACTTATTCTACGTTCTAAATGGATGCAAATGAGAAAGAAACAACTAAAACTGTATGCTTAAAGACTTAAACCTAGTGATAAATGTATGCTAAAATGGTGTAAATTTAGTGTATAGCAACTCCTCCACACTTGCCTTTTTCTTGTCCTTAAGCAATCAAAAACAAATAAGAGAGAGAGGTTTGAAGGTGGGAGCTCAAAACTAAAGATGTCAATGGAAAAACTGATTCAATGACCAAGTTATAGGTTCTAAGATGCAAAGAGATTGTTCTACTTCAAAAGCCTTAGCCATAGCCATCTTAGCAAACAATGAACTCTAGCTTAGCCTACACAAGCATTCAAATCAACCAACTCTTTAACATTCAATAATGGTAACCAATGGATCAAGTTTATGCACATTAAGTGAACCCATTTTGTTAAAGGGACATGGTAATTAGATGAAAGTGAACTCATTCAGATAAGTGTTCATTGACATAAGAGATCACTCAATGAATTGATTCTATCTTAGGCAAATTGATAAAGGTAAAAGCACACCTATGCATGTAAGTAAAAGCTCTCTTCTACCCTTTTTTTACCCCAAGATGAACCTATTATCTTCTAAACCCAAAGTGAAACCCCTAGATCTACCCGTTCCCAAGGCACTTGATTTCTTCTTCCTTCATGTTTGGGGGAAACTCCTTCTTCTTTCTGTTTGTGTGGTTGATTCTTTATTGTATAATTAGCGCCATTTTTCTTCACCTTTGGTGGATTGCTTGGTCTGATTTCTCCTTTTGGGATGACCTTTGTATGCTTTGTTGTTTGCACCTTCTTTTTCTTTATCACTTAGAGCTTTTCTTCCTTATACTTAACCATAAACTTAACTTGTTTCCCCATACTCCCATCCCCATACTTCTTCTTCTTCTTTTAAAGGATATAAACAATAAAACCCAAACCACTTATACTACCCTTTCCCAAACTCCCAACCTAATACCAAGCTCAAGACGCAAGCTGGTATCTACAAGGGAGCTTCTCTTTGCCAGCCTTATTCCTAACACTTTTTGCCAAGATATAATCGAAAATAATGCAATTCAAGGCCTCATAACTCTCATAACGGTGTTTAAGTTCAGAAAGAAGGATTGGGTTAGGGCGTGGTTAACTGTCCCTTAATTATGAGTATCAGCTACTTGGGTTAACAAGAGTGGTAAAAAGGGGAGAAGATAACCCAAGTATGTATATAGGTAGCCATGTGATCACTCTTAATGCATAAACATGATAATTAAAGCATAAACATGACAATTAAATGTCAAGATTATGGTTCTAATAAAGAGTTGGCATCTTATCAAAGCAAGCTTCAGAATGAGACAGGAATATCAATGCACGTATTCAAGATATAGTGCAGCCTTACTTCAAACTCACTACAATGCAATCAAACAACAGATAACCAATGCATTGAAAACAACTCAAACATTAACATCTTAACAAGTGTCTATCATCTACTCCCTATGCAAATGTATGCAAACCTATATGTAATGCATCTAGACTCAATCTTAGTTAAGCAAATGCAACTAAATGATCTTTTTGGTTCAAAAAAAGTTGAAAATTTTATAGATTTCAGTGCACATAGACGAATGCATGAATGCATTAGACTCAAATATGTAAAGAGGAAAAATAAGAAAACAAAACACAATGTCAAATGCAATGCCCTCCCCCTCACTTAAATTACGCAGACCTTTGTGTAATATAAGTCATAGAGAAGGGTTAAACAACTAAATGCTGTATGGAAGAAAGGCAGTTCATAAGGAGTAGAGGAGGAAGAGTTAGGGAGACTTACAGCTGTTTTCGTGGCCGATATCGGGGTGAGAGGTGATATATCATGGTTTTTAACCATGATATAAGTCCTTTTTATTGAGTCTTTTGGTCTTTTTAGAGTCCTAGTAGAGTCTTTGCAGGTCATAGCATGTCTGGAGCATAATTGGCGATATTGAAGCCTTTTGGAGCATTGTAAGATGAAGCCACGAAGTATGCAACTCGAGAAGAAAAGTATGGATTTGGGTGACGCGTGTCACCACCTATGGTGATGCTCGTCACCCATAAAGGAAGGAACGTGGCTGATTTATTAAAAGTTTGAAGATTATTTGCTGAATTGGCCCAGAAGTTTTAGTATTTGCAAGAACACCCAAGATCGTGTTTTAGCTTGTATATATTAGGTTTTCAGCCATTGTTGGCTGGTATCTTAGTTTTTGAGAATTCAGAAAGTTTAGAGAGGATTTTATTCAGAGCTTTTGGGGAGACAGATCATGTACTCTTTTTGGAGAAGATTTCGAACCCCCTTTGTTTTTATTTCATTCTTTCAATACAATTTTATTCAGTTATGTTTTGTGATTCCATGATCATGTCTGAGTAATTTGCTAGTTAGGTTAGGGATTTTCAAAGGTTGATGAAGAGTTTGTAGAACTGCTACCTGTTAGGAATATCTTTTAGTTCTTCATCTCTGCTTGCTTGAAAATCGATTTCTTAGACACATCATCTGGAAATCCGGAAATCGTAGGTTGTTTAATAGATGTGAGAGCATTATTGATAACCTGATCTAGCATTAGATGAGCAAAACAACTTAGTGCAAAGAGATTTGGCTTATGAGTTTTGTGAAAAATTGAACCTGATCATTACTGCATGTTTAGATTGTTAGGGTTTGCAAATAGATTTGAAACTCTGTGATTTAGAGATAGATAACTTCTGCAATGAGAATTGATTAGTTATATATTTGTGATTCATGTTCAAGACGATTCTTAATCATTCCTGATTTTATGCATTCTACATTTTTGGATTCAACCTGCGAATTGTCCTGACTTAGCGATTTTAATTTTATGAAACTTAGATCAACAACCAGATTTCATTTGTTTTCTTTTATTTTGTCATTCGCATTACATATACCATTTACTGCTTAGCTTAATCTGAACCTACAATCGATAGTGTAGATTACATACTCCTTTGGGATACGATACCCCTTATACTACGACTGGTTTGCTGTGCACTTGTAGTAGTTTTTATTTGGGTAAAACCTGAGCCCTATCAAGTTTTTGGCGCCATTGCCTGGGAGTAATAGCTGCCTATCGAGTTTTAGTATTAGGATTTTGGCTAAGTTTCAATTTGTTTACTAACTTTCTGCTACTTTTCTTTGTGCTGGTTTCAGTGTGTATGCTTAGTCGCAGTACCAGAAGCAACAAATAGAAGGAGCTTGTGACGTTGCGCATCAAAGAACTTGCTAAGTTGGAGAGGACCATCAAGAAAACTAAGAAACAGTCTACAATGGTTGCTCCACTGATCTTGGTTGAAGATGCAGAATGTCATTTGGTTGACAGAGAGGGAAACAGGAGGAACGAAGAAGGGCAGAGAATTGATCAAGATGGGAATGTCATTATTGAACTGCATGTTCAACAAATGGTATAAGACGCTGGAGTCCCTGCTGCTGCTAACAACGCTGCTGGGCGTTTTGTTCAGAGGACTTTAGGAGACTACAACAGGCCTGATCAGTTCTATGCCAACATAGCTGCAATCCGCCCTCCTGCTTTCCAGAGGAACGATTTTGAGCTTAAGCCTGCTTATTATCAGCTGGTGGGACAGCATCCATTCCATGGCTTACCTCATGAGCATCCCATGGATCATATTGAGAGGTTTGAAGAATTAGCTTCAAGTGTCAAAGCTAAAGGTGTTAGCTATGACTTTATATTCTGTAAGCATTTCCCTTACTCACTTCGAGGAGATGCTGCATTTTGGCTGAAGCAACTAGAGCCTGCTTCACTGACTACTTGGGAGGACACCAAGATCGCCTTTCCGAACAATTTCTATGATGATGCTAGATCAGAGGACCTGAGGACGAAAATTGAATCATTTTCTCAAGGTCCTGCTGAAGCTTTTAATGCTTCTTGGCTGAGATTCAAGTTTTATCAAACGGACTGTCCTCATAATGGTTTTAGTCCAGTGCAGCTGCTTGGGATTTTCTTCAGAGGCATTGATTGGAAATATCAGTTGGCACTGGATGCAGCTAGTGGTGGAAACTTCAACACCAATAGACCAGAAGAAGCAATCAGATTGATTGAAAACTTGGCCTGCAGCAACAACATCAAGAGTGCAGATTTTCAGAGAATGGAGCAAGCTGGTTTGAATGATGGGAATCAGATTGCTGAGGTTAAGGCTAAGCTGGGCAGTATGCAGATCCTCTTGGTGGAGAAGAAGTCAGTTCATTTTGCTGCAGAGGTGGAGACTTAATCCAGAGGAGATTGAGCAGGACGATGTGAATTTCATCAATGTTGGAGGATTTCAGGGTCAAAAGTATGGGAATCAGCAGTGGAACAGAGGCTACAACAACAATTATCAGAAGGGTGCCTTCACAGGAAATCAGAGCTTGCCTGGTTACAAACCTAAGCCTCCATTCCAGAAGGCAGAGTACCAGAAACCTTTCCAGAACAGCAGCAATTTCAACAGGAACTATGGTTCTTCTTCCTACCAATCTGCACCTCCACAAGAGAACATGGTGGAAGCTATGCTAGAACAGATCCTAGAACGACAATAGAAGCTGACAGTGGACTTTAATGGCAAGATAGATTCGCTCTACCAGGACTTGAATGGGAATATTATGAGTCTGAATTGTCATATGAAGAAGCTTGATGTTCAAGTTGCCCAAACTGCCGGAGCAGTTCAGAGGCAAGAGGGATTCCTTCCAGGAAGAACTGATGCTAATCCCAAACACCATGTGAATGCCATCACATTAAGGAGTGGAAGGAATCTACAACCACTGCTGCAAAAGGATTTAAGCTCAAGAAATTTCGTGGGACTTGAAGAGTATGAAGATGATGAGATTTGTGCTGAAAATCCATGGGTGATGCTCGTCACCCTAGGAAGCAGGAAGAGCAATAGGAATGCAAGGGTAAAGCAAATCTATGCAAATCGGGAAAATGATTGGTAAAATCGAAGAAAACTAAATGCAACGACCAAATGAGATGCGAAACTATTTGAAAATCGCTGGAAGAGGGTGAACTACCACTAGGAAAAAGCAGAAGATTAAAAATGCAAATCTACTAAGAACTAAAAATCGAGCACTGAATCGAGTAAAACAGAGCGATCTAACAAGTTAAGGCAAATGACTTTTAATGAACAAAGATGCAACTTTATGACAAGCGAATGATAAACAGAGGTTTTAAAATGGTAAAAGAGGGTTCAGGGTCGAGGGTCATATTCAAGAGTGTTCAAAAGTTCAAGCTTTGGTTTGAAAACATATAGATCTACTCATTGATAAGCTTTCTCTAAACCTTGAAAACAAAACAAGAACCATCAATGGCGTCTGGTATGATTCACTTCCTAAATCTCTTCTCCAAACCCATGGCGTTTGGTGGAAAAAGAGATCAAAGAGCAAGAAAAAACAGATTTCAATCTATGGCCTAACTAACCTCCTCTACATCCATGGCGTTTGGGAGTGGGTCGGTTAGTCTCTAGGACTTGATTTTCTATGATATCTGAATCCGGTCAGGGTAAGTCAGCCTTGGAATCATAGAGATCTTTTCGAAGACTCTCTAAGCCTTAAGACCTCAAGATCCTAGAAGAGAAGGAATTAAGAACAAGAAAAACACAAAACTTAAACCTCTTAAACCCTTGAATGGCCTCAACCCTTTACCCAAAGGAAAACTACTCGCTACTCATTATTGAAACCAAATAAAACGCAATGAAAGATAAGCTAAGCATGATTAAACGATTGATTAAAGGAAAAGACTTAATATTCAAAAGATTCAAGTTCAAAATAACAAAAGCTTAAGGTTCAACAATGGCTAATAGCTCTAAAAAACGAACAACAGAAAAAGCAAAAGCAAAATGTAGGATAATGAAAATGATAGCCGCCTCTTGCCTAAATTGGCCAAACAGCTGGAATGGTCCCCCTCCCCCCCCCCACTACGCTCCAAAAACGGTTAAAGTATCCGAGATCGATCTTGAGATTGATCAATGTAGTCGATCGTTTTCAGGAATCGCCTTATGCTACTCGATGTGCAAGTCGATCTGGTTGGATGGATCATGTACTTTGCCCGATCTTCTACTCGATCCTTGGATGATCGAGTCGTGGTCTCGATCCAGCTCTTGTTCTGCATGGCGTCATTTACGTCCGTACTCCAGATCGATCTCCTCTCTCAATCTTGGTCTTGATCCTTCCTCTTGAATCGACTCGGGTCACTCGATCTTCTGGTCGATCTCATCTAGATCGACCTGCCTTGCTCGATCTGCTACTCGATCTCGGGTCCTTTGCATACATGGTTGAGCTCTCCAAGTGTCCACGAGCTTCGTTTTGATCCTCCTCACGTCCACATAATTTCCATAACTCCAGAGTGCTCCAAACAACCTGATAATGATGCAAAAGTGCAAGAAATATGCAAGATGCGAATGCAAAGAGACCTAGGACCTAAAATGCAACAAATTGAACAAACTAGCCTATAATGCAAGATGAATGCATGAAAATCTATCCTAAATACATGGAAAATAAGCAAAATATATGGTAATATCAACTCCCCCAAACTTGTCTTTTGCTTGCTCTCAAGCAAACAAAATTCAAGAAAGGAAGAGAGGTTTTAAAACAGGGGCTCAAATTCCTTGCAAAAGCATTTTTCAAATGTATCAATTCAATGGTCCTAGCTTTTAATCCTAAGATGCAATGCACACACTCATACTCCAAAGAACTTAGCCATACTCATCACATATTGGATCTCAAAACATATTTAGCTCTTTTCTTTTTACTTTGATAGCTCTCTACTCATTTTTTTTTCCTTTTCTTTTTAAACATTTGGCCTTTTGGCTCTTTTTGTTTTCTTTTTCTTTTCTTTTGAGAGCTACCTTCTTATTCAAACTAGAACTTTTAGTTTAAAACAATAAGCCTTCCACTTAAAACCATTAAAACCCTTTTATTCAACTTCCAAACTTCAAACTCTTTAAACCGAAATAAAACAAAGCAATCCCCATGAATACCCGCCCTATTCTAAGCATAAAACTAGCTTCAAAATGCAAAGCTAGCATCAATATGAAAACCTAATCATGTTGCCTAAACCAAACACTTTATGCTTAGTTCAACCGAAAAGAGGCCTCATAAAGATTCATCACACAAGAACATTGGCTTGAAAGAAGGGTAAGGTAAAGGTGGGAAAGTCTATTTAGGCTTACAAGAGAGTGGTGAAAGGAAGAAGAAAGCCTAAATATGTATAAGTAAACCATGTATCCTTTTTCCAAAGGATAAGTATGATAATTAAAAAGATTCAAATTAAGGTTCTCACTTATTAGGAAAGGATTCAATTCATGAATGTTCAACATATGCCACGAAAATCAAACACAAATGATCCAAGTATGATTAGAGATTACTTTCAAAGAGTGTACAATGCATCAAAGAACTACTAACTAGGGCCTTGAAACAATTCATGAGCTTAAAACACTTTTCAAGAGAAACTTTTTGCCCCTTATGCGAATGTAAACAACCTAAATGCTCAAAAATTCTAGACTCAATCCTAAAATGTTTAACAATTCGAATGCAACTACATGAATGTTTTTGAAAATTATTAAAAATTTTCTGATTCTTTGGTGTTTTCTATGCCTTATGATGCAATGCAGGACCCAAGGAATGATAACACAAAATAAGATCAAAGAAAACATGTCAAACACACCACACACTCCCCCAAACTTGAATGACACCGTCTCGGTGGCAAACAAATTCAATGGAGTCAAAACACAAAGCAAAAATCTAAAGAGATGCATGGTATTTACAAGGATTGGTTGTTGGTACCTCGGAGCTAAGTATGGCTGAGGTTGCTCCAGACTTCTTGCTCTTCTTAGGAGTGTCGTGGCTGATCTCCTTGCCTTTATCCTTGCTCGTTTCCTCATGGAGAGAATCAGGTTGGTTCGTTGCTTGGGGCTCACGGATCTCAATGCCTCCGGTTGATCTCCTCCTCTTCTCGGGCTGCTAAACCTCCACACTTGTAGTCTTCATAGGTGTGCTCCCTTTAAGCGCTTTGACTTTCTTGCTAAGCTTCTTGATCATCTTCCCTGGCCTTTTGTTGATCTTGTGCTGCATCTCAACTATTGAAGCAAGGAACTTCTCGGCCTTGGTTCTTGGCTCGAAGTCAAGCGTGGGGAGAACAAAGCTCTCGGGCATCTCAGCATCGGATGTAGGCGACTCTGATCGAGGGCGAGGAGCTTGTGTAGGAGCGGCTGTGGCTCATAGAGGTGCGAAGCATTCCTCAACACTCCGCAGGAATTCAACGTTGCCAACACCTAGCAGCTCAATTTCCTCCTTGTTCGGCAATATGCATACCCTCTTCTCATTCTCACAGTCATAGAACAAGTATGCAAAGAATCCCTCAGCTGGCGTGCGTCCCAAACTATCTGTGTTTCTCATGTAAATCTCGTCCATGTAAGCTCTCTCCGCCCGAGGGACGAAGTCCGAAAGGGGTACACCATCCTTAACAAACATTGGCGTAAGAAAGCCTCCTATAAGCGTCGAGCTTGCCTTGCATTGCATCGCCCACGCCTTGTACTTCACCAAAGAGGCAGCCAAGATGCATACATAGTTAACTTCATCTCTGAGCTCGTCCTCCATTGGCTTGTCGTTCTCCTTAGGATCACAAGGACCGTCCACCGAAGGTGTTGGCGATGAGCTTGAGAGTGTATCTCAGCACGAAACTGCATACTCTCTTGATCTTGGCTGTGTTCGCCATATAGTCATCATTGCTTATCAGATCCCACAAGTCGTTGGGTTGAATGAATGTAGGAAACTCCACTTTCTTAGCATCAGCCTTAAGACCGTAGGCGTGGCAAAGCTCGGCGATGGAGAGATGATAGGCTTGTCTCCTCATGTTGAAGGTGATGTGGCCTTGAGAAGGAGTGCGGAGGCTCGGATTCTCGTAGGTGAACTCCAAAGTGGCCAAGAAGTCCAAGGTTGCCGCGGGATAGGTTGGGCAATCCATTCTTGATAAGCACTGGAGCTCAATGTTCTTGAGAAGCTGATCAAAGTCTCCCAAGGTCCCCATCTTAGCCAAAAGATCTCTACTCGCGAATTTTGTGGGATCGAACCGAAGCCTTTCCAGCCGTTTCTTGGCTTGCTTCTCCTCTTTTGTCCATCTGACCCTCTCTTGAACCACTTCTTGAGCCTCTCCTTCTTGTGCTGTCTCTTCTCTTGTTCTCTTTGGAGCCATGGTATCTAAAATGCAAATCTCAAGCAAGAGAATGAGTAAAGGTGGCAAATACTAGAGAAAGACAAGGTAGAAGGAAAAACTTTTTAAAAATTACCCTAGACTTTTGGGGAATTTATATAAAATTTAGCTAGAATATAGAGAATAAAATCTAGATAGCTATTTTTAAAAAGTAATTAAACTCCCGAACAACTAACCATCATCCAAAGTAAATAAAAGGAAATTTTCTAAAAGATTTTAAACAATTCGAACTGAAAATACCTTTGCAAGGATGAAAGTAGAAATTATTAGCCTTTAGAAATAGGAAATCACACTCTCTCTTTCTTTAGAAAGGTCTAAATACAAATGAGAGAGAGTGTGTGGTTGCATTGAAATATAAAGGCTAACAAAAGTGTAAAACCATGGGCAAAACAAGTGGTTTCTGACAAAAGTGTGGTCAAGGCACATCTTTCATGGTCAAAGATGCTTGCCTTGACCACAATTAAAATTTAAAAACAGGAGGGAAAGAAGAAAAAAGGGAAAGAATTCACTTACCTCGGCACGAGATCGAGTCCAATTGGTCGATCTAGGACTCGACCTCATGCCCATGTTGACTAGGATCTAGAGGTTTAATTGATCAGGGACTCGATTCAGATTGCATCGAATCTTAGATCGATTGTGCTCTGTCATTCCATGACTTTTGGTCACTCAGGCTGTGCTCCTTGGATCGAGCCACATGATCGATTTAGGGGTCGTTTGGGCTTAGATCGAGTGGCAGATCGAGTAGACTGATCGATCTATCCTCGAGGATCGAGTGAGGTCAGTCGATCCACACCTCGTTTGCATTTCAAGCCAAACGTATGGGTGGTTTATCCCCTCATGATCGACTGACTCACTCGATTGTCTACTCGATCTCGTCTAGATCGACTGACTCCTCTCGATTCACTAGCTCGATCTAGAAATGATCGAGCCAGGATAAGTCGATCTAGCACTCGATCTCTAGCCTACACTTAACCCTTCTCGCCTCTTTTGACTGCAAGAACATGGTCTACAATCCCTCATCCTTTCACCTACACACTTAAACATTAAAAGTATAAAACTGAAATAGAGAGAAACCAAAAGTATGTACAAGATAGACATGGGAATGCCTCCCAAGTGCGCTTTCTTTAACGTCTTTAGCTAGACTTTACTTGGTTTATGCCTGAGGTGGGTCTTGGAGAAGCATGGTGGTGCTCTCCTTGCTGCAATCACTCGCCAAGTGGGGCTTGACTCTGTGCCCATTAACTGTGAAAGCATTACCGCTCTTGCCAACCAATGTAACCGCTCAATAGGGTAGAACTTCCTTGATCTCAAACGGTCCACACCATCTAGATTTAAGCTTTCCAGGGAACAGCTTCAACCTCGAGTCGTAGAGTAGCACCAGACTGCCTTCTCTGAACTCCTTATGAACCAGCTTCTTTTTATGAAACGCCTTGGTCCTCTCCTTGAAGATCTTAGCACATTTGTATGCTTCTAACCGTAGCTCATCTAGTTCATGTAGTTGAATCAACCTCTTCTCTTGCGCCGTCTTGAGATTGAAGTTCAGCTGCTTCACGGCCCACAGTGCTCTATGCTCCAACTCATCAGGAAGATGACATGCCTTGCCGTATAGAAGAGTGAAGGGAGTGGAGCCTAGAGGAGTCTTGAAAGCGGTCCAGTAAGCCCAAAGAGCATCTAGTTTAACCGCCCAATCCTTCCGAGTTGTTCCCATTGTCCTCTCTAAGATAGCTTTGATCTGTCTATTAGAGACCTCTACTTGCCCACTAGTTTGTGGATGATAAGGTGTTGCTACCTTGTGCTTCACGCCATACATCTTCAAGAGAATTTCGAAGACTTTGTTAATGAAATGGCTGCCCCCATCACTGATCACTACTTCTGGAACTCCAAACTGTGGGAATATGATGGTCTTGAAGAGCTTGATCACCACTTTTGCATCGTTTGTTGGGGAAGCTATAGCCTCAAGCCACTTAGACACATAATCAACGGCTACAGAGATGAATTTGTTACCGTAAGAAGATGGGAAAGGACCCTTAAAATCTATCCCCCATGCGTCAAAAACATCAACTTCAAAGATTGGCAATTGAGGCATCTCATTCCATTTCGTGATGTTTCCAGCTCTTTGACATGCTTCACAAGACTTAACAAACTCATGAGCATCTTTGAATAGCGATAGCCACCAAAAACCGGCTTGTAAGACCTTTGTTGCAGTCTTGAAAGAAGCGAAATTGATAGGGCTCAGGTTTTACCCAAATAAAACTACTGCAAGTGAACAGCATAGAAGTCGTAGTACAAGGGGTTATCGAATCCCAAGGGAGTAAGTAAACTACACTAAAGATTGTAGGTTCAGATTAAGCTAAGCGATAAGTAATGAATGTAATGCGAAATAACTAAAGTAATAAAAGCAAGTGGGCATTTTTTAGACTGTTCTTAAAGTTCAGAAAGTTGAAGGCGCTAAGTCAGGACAGTTCGCAGGTTGAATCCGAGAGTGTAGAATGCATGCAATCAGGAATGAATTAAAACAGTCTTGAACATGAATTGCAAATATATAACTAATCAATTCTCATTGCAGAAGTTATCTATGTTTAAATCACAGAATTTCAAATCTCTTTGCAAACTCTAACAATCTAAACATGCAGTGATGAACAAGTTCAATTGTTCACAAAACTCCTAAGCTAAATCTCTTTGCACTAGGGCGTTTTGCTCATCTAATACTAGTTCAGGTGATTAATAATACTCTCACATCTATCAAACAACCTAGGGTTTCGAAATTCAGATGATGTGTCTAAGAAATCGATATAAGTGCAAGCACAGATGAAGAACCAACGGATTTCCTATAAGTTTAGCAATTCTACAAACTCTTCTTCAACCTTTGAAAAGCTCTAACTTAACTAACAAACTACTCAGACATGGTAATTTGAGAAAACATCATGAAAAGAATAGATTGCATAAAAGAAATAAGAAGTAAAGATGAAGGAGTTCGAAATCTGCTCTGAAGGAGTCTGATTTGTCTCTCCAAAAGCTCTTCTACAAATCTCTCTCTAAAGACCTCTAGAATAATAAGATACAAGATATCTGCCAAAAGAATGGCTGAAAAACCTAATATATAAGCTAAAACACGATCTGGGGCGTTTTTACAAATACTGGAACTTCCGGGCCAAAAATGCAAATAATCCTCTATCTTTTAGAAAACAGCCACGACCCCTTCCTTTCTGGGTGACGAGCGTCACCAAAAGTGGTGACGAGCGTCACCCATATGCATACTTTTCTTCCCGAGTTGGATACTTTGTGGCTTCAACTTGCGATGCTCCAAAAAGCTCCAATATCTCCACTTATTCTCCAGACATGCTATAACCTGCAAGGGCTCTTCTAGGACTCTAAAAAGATCAAAAAGACTCAACAAAAAGGACTGATATCATGGTTAAAAACCAAAAAAATCATGATATATCAATTCCCTCAGACTTAGCTTTTGCTTGCCCTCAAGCAAACATCAGACAAAGAATAAGGTCGAGGTTTGAAAACAAGAAACAGTCAGTCAGTCATCAGGAACACCACATTAGTTAGAACTTTCGAATCCACATACCACATAATCAACACAAGATCAAATTTCAGTCTAATCATCATAAGCTTAGCAAATCTCTCAAGTCCAGTCCAAATCCCTTCAAAAAATCCGAAATTTCTACTGCTAACTCCTTATTTCTATCTAAGTGTGAAATCTCATCAAGGCTCTATCATCTCAATCACTTTACAGATTCTTTTCCCTTCCTAACAACTGATCAAACCAATCTCAACATAGCTCTCCTATTTTCTCTTCGCTTGATCTTTTCCTTTGAATATTTTCAAATTTTCACTTCTTTGTTCTCAACTTTTACAGTCTAAGATATGGTGCTACTCAATACTTGTGTTCCTTGTGAGGAGACAGGGTCATGAATGCACCATTCTTTGGACTTAAACTTTTAAAATTACATCAGAGAAGATCAAAGAGAGACTGTATCTTAACCTTATTGTCACTGCTGAAAGAGAGAATCAAGATCAATAAGAATCAAGCCCCAAGATAAGAAGTTTAAAGTTCATTAAGGTGGAGCTAACAGCAACTTTTTCAGATTCTCTAAGAACCTAAACCTTTATTGCTAGACTGATCTACCTATGACTTTCAACTTAGTAAGACTTGTAATCAACTACTGTGGCAATGGTTCTTATAAGCAAAAACGTCCTATGGTTAGTTCCAAGAAAAACTGACAGTTTCAAAATTTTGACTCTGTAAAAGAGGTTTTTGACTCAACTTTAAAACTCTATAAACATGACACAAAGCACACAACGTCAGTAACCACCTCCCCCAGACTTAAACAACATTGTCCCCAGTGTTATTAAGCCAAGAGTTGGTTAGAAAAATGAATGAGAAGTCGAAAAACAAAGTCAGAAAAGTGTTACCTCGCGTGGGGTCGGGTGACAAGCGTCACCACGACCTGTATTACCCAATTGTTAAGTTAGATGTTAATTAACGAAGTGTTGTCATGTGTACTCAAAAGTTAGACTTTTTGAGCACTCAAACACATAATTAACAACATCCAAACATAGCAATAATAACCTGGTTCAACAATCTCACAAAACATCATCAAAGAAACTGACAACTGACTCAAAGAAAACATAAAAATGGCTCAAGAGAAATAAAACCAAGGAGAAAAAGAAACAAGTAACCAGATAGTGGAGCCTCAGTCCTCATCCTCGCAAGGCTCAATGGTGTAATGGGGGCGGACACAACCACAGTTGCTAAGTGTAGCAACAGCATCCCAGAGTCCCTCAAAGCTGTCAATGACATACTCCTGAAAACAGCCATATCCATGGGTGTGTGGTCGTGGAGGATGCCTGAAAGCAGTAAAAGAGCCACTCTGGCGTGTAGAGGGTCCAGCATCAGCAGCAGCGGCAGTAGAAGCAGAGGCGCCACCTGTAGCAGCTCTAGCAGGGCGCAGAGCCAAAGGGCGCAGCAGAGTCTGAGCTGGCATGAAGAAAAGCTGGTGTGGGACTCCCTGAATCGTAGTGAGGGCTCTCTGTGGCAACTTAATGCCAACATACTCTCCAGAAGTAGTAGTGAAAGTCCAGACAACTCCAATCTTCAGCCAAGTGACATGGCGCAGATACTGGTCATCCATAAGTGATCTGTCACTGCGCAGACTGCAAGGAGTGACATCGATCTGGAAATGATGAAAGATCGATGTCAGAAGGCCGCCAACACTCTCGGTCTTCTCCCCCGGACTGGTGAACGGCTTGGTCTTCAAGGAGACCAGATGCTCAGCGAAAACAGCGCCCAAGTTGGCGCGAACCATGCTATCGATAGGGATCACATCATCAAGCATCTCATATAGTCTGTAGTAGAGGAGAATCAGCTCACTAACTCGAGTCTTGCTAGGCGCAGACTTGCACAAAATGGTATGGCCAAAGAGGCGCAGAATGTACCTCAAGACAGGATGGTGAACCTCCGTCTGCGTGCTAGTCTTGCTGTCATAGACTCCATTCCCGAACTTGGACCAGAATGTCTGCATATGGGTCCACTGAGAGGGAAGGAGAACGCCTGTGGGATGCTCAGAGAAGCCATAGATCCCACAAAGCTCCATCAGACTGATCCGTTATCGAACCCCTCGGATCAGAAACGTCATCGTGCCTTCCTGCGCACGCTTCGCCAGCTCATTCGCATAGTAGACGCGAACTGTAGAGAGAAACTGGCGGACCAAATCTGGGTAGAGATCATACTGCTGGAACGGCATAGTCCCCATCCCAATGCTCTCCAGAATCTGAACAACCTCCTCGAAGATCCCCATATTCTGCAGAACGGCAGAATCCGCGAACTGAGTGGGGATAATCTTCACTCCCAGCCATGCATTGTAGAATAGCGTGTCATACTCATCCCACTCCTCCTGAATATGCAAGTGTCCCGTGATATTTCCTGCCTCGGAGTTCCTGCCCAAGCCACTCCAGAGGCTATTTTCTGATCTTCTCGCTTGGGCCATGGAGGCCTGCAAACCGGGTGCTGACTGAAGGAATCTGTAGACCCTGTTGCAGTGCTTGAAGACGAGCTTTGCCTTGGTCGTTTCTCCTGTCTAGGCATCTGAAAATTGAAGATCAAAATCGACCAAAAACATCACCAAAATTAGCAAATTTTTCAACATTCAAAAAATCAATCAATCAAGGTGAAATAACTGATGGCGATCAACTACAGCACTACCAGGAACACAATTCAATCATCAGTTCTACCCAAATCACCCAAAATTTCCAGATTTTTGCAAATTTCATCATGAACTCGAAAATTCAAAACTTGCAAATCAACCGATAAAAGCTCACATAGATGGTTCCATTCCTTTAATACAACCTAACTAACCATGATTCAACAGTTAAACCAAGCTAATCAAGTCAAAAATTGGATTTTACCAAACTTATGGCGGACTGAAAATTGGGGATTCCGAACACATATCTTGCAGATCGTAAAAACTGAGTTGATATTCAGAAAGAAGAGCAAAATCCACACGGATTAAACTCTTGAATCACTCAATTTGGTTTAGAAAATCAAAAGTTATGAATCTCTGAAAATTTCTAAGTGTTCGTTGGTTTTAACAGTTATGAGCACGAAGAAGAAGAAGAAAGAACTAAGTACCCATGCTCGACCCCATTCGGTGACGAGCGTCACCTTAAGGGTGACGATCGTCACCACTTTTTTTTTTTTAACTGAATAACTAATATTCTAATTACTAATCCTAAGCACGAAACTAATAGCTAAATATAATATCTACAACTTACCAGTGGGTTGCCTCCCACTAAGCGCTTGTTTAAAGTCATTAGCTTGACTTTGGGTGGCCGTTTTAGACAGCTGGTGCATCATCCAGAGACACAATGTGTCGTGCTTGAATCTCTGCTTGTGCCCAGTAATGCTTCACCCTTTGTCCATTGACAGTGAACTCCTCTCTTTTGGAGTTAATCAGGACAATTGCATCATGTGGGCGAGCTTCTTTGACAGTGAAAGGACCGGACCATCGAGAACACAATTTACCAGGAAAAAGCTGTAAACGAGAGTTGTAGAGTAATACCTGGTCATTGGGCTCGAAATGCCTAGAGATGATATTTTTTTCATGATATGCCTTTGTCCTCTCCTTGTATAACTTGGAGTTTTCATAGGCCAGATATCTGATCTCATTCAGTTCATTGAGCTGAATCAAGCGCCTTTCTGCAGCAGGCTTCAGATCGAAGTTCAGCTTCTTGATGGCCCATTCTGCTTTGAACTGCAACTCTACTGGTCGATGGCACGCCTTGTCATAGAGAAGATGGAATGGTGTACCCAAGAGGCGTTTTGTATGCTGTTCTGTAAGCCCATAATGCATCATCCAGCTTTGCAGACCAATCTTTCCTTGTCTTCCCAACTGTCTTTCCAGAATCTGCTTGATCTGCCTGTTGGAAACCTCAACTTGCCCACTTGTTTGGGGGTGATAGAGCGTGGCTACTCTGTGCTGTACACCATACTTCTTCAACAGTTTGTCAAAAACCTTATTGACAAAGTGAGAGCCACCATCACTTATGACAATCTGTGGGACACCAAATCTGGGAAAGATAATGGACTTGAACAGTTTCAAAACCACTGTTGCATCATTAGTAGGAGTAGCCAACGCCTCTACCCACTTAGATACATAATCAACAGCAACCAGAATGTATCTATTCCCATAGGATGAGGGAAAAGGTCCTATGAAGTCAATACCCCAACAATCAAAGACTTCAACTTTCAGAATGAAGTTCTGTGGCATCTCATGTCTTCTGCTGATTTTTCCTCTTCTCTGACAAGTATCACAGCTTGTGATGAAGGCCTGGGCGTCTCTGAACATAG
Source organism: Thlaspi arvense (assembly GCA_911865555.2). Classification (NCBI taxonomy): domain Eukaryota; kingdom Viridiplantae; phylum Streptophyta; class Magnoliopsida; order Brassicales; family Brassicaceae; genus Thlaspi; species Thlaspi arvense. The sequence goes on from OU466861.1 coordinate 15,729,231, forward strand.
TAGGCCACCAAAATCCAGCTTGCAATACCTTAGAGACAGTCTTGAATGTAGCAAAGTGTCCAGCATACTCTGATCCATGACAGTGAAATAGGACGTCCTGCACTTCGTCTTCTGCTATGCATCTCCTGTAGATCCCATCAGCACAATGCTTGTAGAGGTTGGCTCATCCCAATAGAATCTCCTAAGTTCTCTCAAGAACTTCTTCTTAGCATAGCCTTTGAAGTCATGTGGTTCATCCTCTGCAGCTAGGTAATTGGCAATATCAGCATACCAGGGCCTTTTTGGATCATTCAAAGCATAAACAGGCTCTTCAAAGGCCATCCCCAAGCTTGCACAAATCACAGAAAACTGTAGAGATTGGTGACGAGCGTCACCTCTTTCGTACACTTTGGTCGTGGCTGTTCTGGGTTGGTGACGAGTGCACCCTCCAGGTGTCGCTCGTCACTCCCCTGCAGTTTCGAGAAAACTGCAGGTTTTCAATACTTTCCTCCTGTTCTCTTGTTTCCACCAAGTAAACATTCTCTTCAGGCAAGAAATCATTGATTGGGACACTGTCTTCGACCTGAATCCGGGATAGATGATCAGCAACTCCATTCTCAACACCTTTCTTGTCCTTCACTTCAATGTCAAATTCCTGAAGAAGCAGGATCCATCTCAACAACCTTGGCTTTGCATCCTTCTTTTGCATCACGTACTTCAGTGCTGAATGGTCAGTATGAACCACGACCTTGGAGCCAACAAGATATTGCCTGAACTTCTCAAAAGCAAACACAACAGCTAACAATTCCTTCTCAGTTGTTGCATAATTCTTCTGAGCATCATCCAAAGTTCTACTTGCATAGTAGATGGCGTGGAGTTTCTTGTCTTTCCTCTGTCCCAGCACTGCTCCAACTGCAAAATCGCTGGCATCACACATTACCTCAAAAGGTAAGTCCCAATCTGGTGGCTGCGCAACAGGAGCTGTAACCAAAGCTTGCTTGATCTGTTCAAAGGCAGATTTGCACTCTTCTGTGAACTCAAACTTCACATCCTTGCAGAGGAGAGTAGTAAGGGGGCGTGCTATCTTGCTAAAGTCCTTGATGAATCTTCTGTAGAAGCATGCATGACCCAGAAAACTCCTCATTGCTTTGACTGAATCAGGTGCTTGCAGACTTGTCATCACCTCAATTTTTGCCCTATCCACCTCTATACCGTCTCCTGAGACTCTGTGAACAAGCACAATACCATCCTGGACCATAAAATGGCACTTCGCCCAGTTTAAAATCAAGTGCTTCTCTTCACATCTCTGCAGAACTGCACACAGATTGTCCAAGCAGCTTTTGAAAGAGGACCCATAAACAGAGAAGTCATCCATGAACACCTCCATAAACTTCTCTATCATATCTGTGAAAATCGACATCATGCATCTTTGGAAGGTTGCAGGTGCATTACACAGCCTAAAAGGCATTCTGCAATATGCAAAAGTGCCATGGGGGCAGGTAAAAGTGGTCTACTCCTGATCATCTGGATGAATGGGGATCTGAAAGAAGCCTGAATACCCATCAAGGAAGCAGTAATACTTGTGATTCGCCAGCCTCTCCAGCATCTTATCGATGAAAGGCAGAGGAAGATGATCCTTCCTTGTTGCTGCATTCAGTTTCCTGTAGTCAATGCACATTCTGTGTCCTGTGACAGTCCTGGTTGGAATCAGCTCATCCTTGTCATTCTTCACCACTGTGACACCTCCTTTCTTAGGCACCACGTGCACTGGACTCATCCAAGCACTGTCTGATTTAGGATAGATGATACCAGCCTGCAACAACTTCATGATCTCTTTCTTGACTACATCCTGCAAATTCGGATTCAGCCTCCTCTAATGCTCAACTGATGATTTCAACTCATCCTCCAAGTGTATCCGACGCATGCACAAGTTTGGAGAGATACCTGAAATGTCATCAAGAAAGTAGCCAAGAGCTTTGCGAAATTTTTGCAGCTTACTTAGCAAAAGGGTGAGCTCTGCATTGTTCAATGAAGCATTAACAATAACAGGATAAGTGAAGTTTTCTCCAAGAAATGCGTACCTTAGCCCTGCAGGGAGCTGTTTAAGCTCTACTTTTGGTGCTTTTGCTGCAGACCAATCACCCATTGTTGTAGCTTTCGCAGATGCGGAGTCAAGCTCATCCTGTGCAACCAGTTGCATCACTTGTGCAGTAGCATCCATCATCTTTGTGTACCCTATTGCAGCAGCATCTAAATGCTCATACTCAGCTGTAGAAGTGGTCAACGCCCTTTCCAAAGGGTCCTCTGAACTCATCTCATGGAAGATCTGATCAGCAATGTTTGTGAGAACATCCACATAAAAAGTCTGTCCATCTATGGTTGGCCTCTTCATCAGCTTGTCCATTTCGAATTTCATCACTAAATCACCAACATTCAGATCTATTCTACTCTTCCTAACATTAGTAATAGCTCCTGCAGTGGCCAAGAAGGGTCTGCCAAGAATCAAGGGGTCTTTGGGTTCTTCTCCATATTCCAGAACCACAAAATCAGTAGGAATCATACAATCTCCTACTTTGATAGGAACATCCTCTATCACTCCTTTAGGAACTCTGACTGATCTATCAGCTAGGACAAGAGAAATCCTTGTAGCCTTGATATCGGTCATCCCCAAGCTTTTGGCAACAAAATGAGGCATGAGGTTCACACTAGAACCAATATCACACAATGACCTCTCAAACTTGTCATTGAAGATTGTGCAGTCTAAAACAAAGCTTGCTGGGTCTGAAAGCTTTTCTGGAACTCTTTTCTGAATCACTGCACTGACCTGCTCGTTGATCATATACCTCATTATAACAGGAGTGATCCTTACAGCATCAATTAATGGGATCTCTATGACCAACTTATCCATGATCGCCTTGCATCTTGCATCTTCAAGCTCTTGCTTAGACTTCTTAGGATGCTTAGGATAGGGTATCTTGGGTTTATACACAGTCTCCTTAGCACTATCTGAAGTCTTAGGCGAAACTGCACCATATGGCGTCTGGTGACGAGCGTCACTGGGTTGGTGACGAGCGTCACTCACTTTGGACAAGTCGGGGTCGATCATTGGATTTGGGTGACGAGCGTCACCCTCCTGGTGACGGTCGTCACCAAATTGTGAAGAGTCGGGGTCGGGGTGTGGCTCGATGGGTGACGAGCGACACCCATTATTGGTGACGAGCGTCACTTGTGGGTCTTCAGCAGATATTTCTTCATCTTCATACTCTTCAATACCCACGAAATTCCTTGGGGTTAAATCCTTGTGCAACACTGGTTGCAGGTTCTTTCCACTCCTCAATGTGATGGCATTCACATGGTGTTTGGGATTAGCATCAGTTCTTCCTAGAAGAAATCCTTCTTGCCTCTGAACAGCTCCTGCATTTTGGGCAACTTGAACATCAAGCTTCTTCATATGAGAGTTCAGACTCTCAATTTTTCCATTCAAATCCTGATAGAGTGAATCTATCTTGCCATTGAAGTCTATTGTAAGCTTCTGTTGTCCTTCCAAGATCTGTTCTAACATTGCTTCCATTTTGTTCCCTTGTGGAGGTGCTGGTTGATAGGAAGAAGAGCCATAGTTTCTGTAATTTTCACTGTTCTGGAATGGCATTTGGTACTCTGTCTTTTGGAATGGGGGTTTAGGAGTGAAATCAGGCGTGCTCTGTCCTCCTGTAAAGGTGTTTTTTTTATTGTTGTTGCTATATCCTCTGTTCCACTGCTGATTCCCATACCTTTGACCCTGAAAACCACCAGAATTGATGAAATTTCAATCCTCCTGTTCAACCTCATCTGCAGCTTCGAAAGTTTCCACTTCTGCAGCAAAGTGAACTGACTTCTTTCCCACCAAAAGGCTGTGCATATCGTCCAGCTTAGCCTTAACTTCAGCAATCTGATTTCCATCAGCCACACCAGCTCGTTTCATTCTCTGAAAGTCTGCATTTTTAGTGCTGTTGCTACAGACCAAATTCTCAATCAGTCTGATCGCCTACTCTGGTCTGTTGGTGTTGAAGTTTCCTGCACTTGCTGCATCCAGCGCCATCTGATACTCTCAGTCAATTCCTCTGAAGAAAATCCCAAGTAATTGCACCTGACTAAAGCCATGATGAGGACAGTCCCTTTGATAAGACTTGAACCTGATCCAAGAAGCCTTAAAAGCTTCAGTAGGGCCTTGTGTAAACGATGCAATTTTCGTCCTCATGTCCTCTGATCTTGCATCATCATAGAAGTTATTCAGAAAGGCATTCTTGGTGTCTTCCCAAGTGGTCAATGAAGCAGGCTCCAGTTGTTTCAGCCAATATGCAGCTTCTCCTTCAAGAGAATAAGGGAAAAGCTTGCAGAACAGAAAATCATTGCTAACCCCATTAGCTTTGACGCTGGAAGCTAAATCTTCAAACTTCTCGATGTGATCCATGGGATGCTCATGAGGTAAGCCATGGAATGGATGCTGGCCAACCAGCTGATAGTAGGCAGGTTTAACCTCAAAATCGTTTCTCTGGCAGGCAGGAGGTCGGATTGCAGCTTTGTTGGCATAGAACTGATCAGGTCTGTTGTAGTCACCTAGAGTCCTCTGAACAAAACGCCCAGCAGCGTTATTGGCAGCAGCAGGGACTCCCACGTTCTCATTCACTTGTTGAACCTGCTGTTCAACAATGACATTTCCCTCTTGATCAATTCTCTGCCCCTCTTCGTTTCTCATGTTTCCTTCCCTGTCAACCAAGTGACCTTCTGCATCTTCAACCAAGATAAGTGGAGCGACCATTGTAGATTGCTTCTTAGCTTTCCTGTTAGTTCTCTCCAACCTACCAAGCTCGTCGATGCTCAAAGTCACAAGCTCCTTCTCTTTGTTGCTTCTGGTTCTGCGATTAGGCATACACCTGAAACAGGAACAAAGAAAAGTAGCAGAAAGTCAGTAAACAAATTAAAACTTAGACAAAATCCTAATACTAAAAATTGATAGGCAGCTATTACTCCCCGGCAACGGCGCCAAAAACGTCGTTGTACTATAGTGGTAAGTATTCCCGCCTGTCACGCGGGTGACCCGAGTTTGATCCCCGGCAACGGCGCCAAAAACTTGATAGGGTTCAGGTTTTATCCAAATAAAACTACTGCAAGTGCTGAGCAAAGCAGTTGTAGTACAAGGGGTATCGAAATCCCAAGAGAGTAACGCAGACTACACTAACGCAGATTAAGCTAAGCAAGATATGATGTATGTAATGCGAATGAATTAATAAAAGTAAGCAAACGATTTTGTAAGATGATCTAAGTTTCAGAAGACTAAAAGCGCTAAGTCAGGACAGTTCGCAGGTTGAATCCAAGAATGTAGAATGCATGAAATCAGAAATGATTAAGAACCATTTTAAACATAAATCACTGATGTATAACTAATCAATTCTCATTGCAAAAGTTATCTATGCCTAAATCACTGAGTTTCAAATCTCTCTGCAAATCCTAATAACCTAAGCATGCAGAAATGATCAGATTTAATTGTTTAGAAAACTCCTAAGCCAAATCTCTTTGTACTAAGTTGTTTTGCTCATCAAATACTAGTTCAGGTTATGAATAATGCTCTCACATATATTTAACAACCTAAGATTTTCGGATTCCTAGATGATGTTTCTCAGAAATTCGATTTTAAAGCAAGCAAAGATGAAAAACCATAAGATATTCCTAACAGAATTAGCGACTCTACAATCTCTTTATCAACCCTTGAAAAAGCAATAACTTAACTAGCAGATTACTCAGACATGATTATGGAATCACAAAACATAACTGAGTAATATTGCATTAAGAGAAAGAGTAAGAGAATAAGGGGGTTCGAAATCTTCTCAAAAGAGTATAGGATTTGTCTCTCCAAAAAGCTCTAAATAAATCTCTCTCTAAGCTCTCTGAATTCTCAAAAACTAAGATCATAGCCAACAATGGCTGAAAAACCTAATAAATAGAGGCTAAACACGATATGGGGTCTTCTTGTAAATAATAGAACTTCTGGGCCAATTCTGCAAATCTTCTTCACACTTTTAATAAAACAGCCACGCTCCTTCCTTGCTTGGTGATGAGTGTCACCATATGGGATACTTTCTGCTTCGAGCTTGGTACTTTGTGGCTTCAACTCAGAATGCTCCAAAAGGTTCCAAAATCTCCAATTATGCTCCAGCCATGCTATAACTTGCAAACTCTTCTAGGACTCTAAAAAGACCAAAAAGACTCAATAAAAAGGATATATATCATGGTTAAAAATCATAAAAACCATGATATATCACTGGACACACTCTTTTATCCAGCAGTTCTTTCTTCTCTATTTTAGCTTTTGGATTTTGTAACTTGAATCTTTGCTTGATTTTAATTAATGTTTGCATTTACCTTCTTGTTTAATCTCCCTAATCATGATTAGTCATCTTTCTCTCTTTGAATTGATGGCTTTAATAGTGCTTAGTGAGTAGTCTTTTTAGAGATTTGAGATGGGTTAGGTTTTGGGAATTTGAGACTTAATCTATGATTTCTTAGTGTTAATTCTTCCATTTCTTTTCTTGATTGCTTTGTTTAATACTTGATTAGCCCTAATTATGTTGATTAAGATCTTAGGCTCATTTTATGCCCAACAAGTGTTTGATGAAATGCCTGAACTGCTTTGCAAGAGAATTGGTTATCCTAGCTCAAGAGATTGACTGTCTAGAGAGTGATTTGGCAATATAGGGTTAATAGAATTGTCTTAATGCTTGCTGTTTATCATTTCACTAATGAGAATTAGTTCTTGACTTGGTAATTAGCAAAGAGATTAGTACCAAGAGATTGGATTATTCATATAAATGAATCCTATGCATAAGGAATAGCATTGTGTGAGTTTGTAAGCATCATAGGTTGAGTCAAGATTTCCCTAATACCAATTATCTTATCTCAAGTCCCATCTTCTCTCTGTTTTTAGTTAAATTTGAATTTGCTCTGTTTTGCCTTTGTTTTAGTTGCTTTGCTTGCTTTTCACTCTTTGTTTGATGTTCTCTTCACTTCTGTTTGATCATTTAGGTTGGTAGACAGAACTAAACCATCTATGTTTGCTTAAATTAAGAGCTCTATTGCATTCTTACTGCTTCATTCTCCCCTTTTGGATTGATAAAACCCTATGATATACTACAACTGATTAGTACAAGCTTGGGTGGTTGAATCAAGTCCTAAAAAGTCTTGTATCAATTTGGCGCCATTGCCATTAAGGGAATGCTTTGTTCAGTATGATTTGTAGAGATCTTGAGATCAAGTTTTGTTATTTTCGTTTTTGGTTACTGATTTCAATTTTGGTCTAGAATTTCTCTTGTAGGTACCTGAACACTTGCTATTAAGTGTCTACAACTACAACAGCAGTTCAAGGTCAAAGAATTTGGGTTTGCAGCATCAGAACTCAGCTAATGAAGCATGGAAGAACATTTGTATGCTGCTGGTTTTGGGTTGTCAGGTCAACAAGGTCTACAAAGTCTTCAAGGGATTCAAGGCTTACAAGGACACCAAGGTCCACATGGTTTACAAGGAGCTTTGGTTCAAAGACCATTGAGACCTATAGGTTCTGCTGATATACCATCAAGCTATGCTTCAAGGCAAGGTATTCTTCCACCTATGGAGACTAACCACTATGAGATAAAGCTCAGCATGATTGCTTTGGTTCAAGAAAAGAAGTTCTTTGGCTTGCCTAATTAAGACCCTCTTGAGTATTTAGATCACTTTGAGAGGATATGTGCTATGACAAAGCTTAGTAGATTTTCAGATGATGGGTTGAAGCTCAGATTGTTCCCATTCTCTCTTGGTGGTAGAGCTTAAATGTGGAAAAAGTCTTTAGCACAAGGCAGCATCACCACTTGGGAACAATGCAAAGGTGCTTTCTAAACCAAGTTCTTCTCTCCTTCAAGAACTGCAAAATTCAGGAATGAGATCACAAACTTCAAACAGTGGTCTAATAAGAGCTTTGGAGACACTTTTGAAAGATTTAGAGGCTTCACTCATCAATGCTTTCACCATGGCTTCACCAAAGAAATTCTATTATCCACACTCTATAGAGGTGTACTCCCAAAGATAAAAATCCTTCTAAACACAGCTAGTAATGGTTATTTCCTTGGGAAAGATGTAGATGAAGGTTGGATATTGGTGGAGAACATGGCACTAAGTAATTGGGACTATGTTGATGAGTTTGAGCAGAATGCAAACACAGCTGAAGAGAAGTTGGAAACAACAAGGCAAGAGATCCAAGCTATGCAAACAAAGGTGGATATGTTGTTAAATGGAGGCCCTTACATTCAACACCATCAAAGCTCTTCTTCTCAACCACTTGGCTCCTATGACCAACATCAAGGGAACATGATACTCCCTACTGTTCCTATTCAGCCTGCCTTGGCGCCTCAACAACAACCAAGCCCTCAGCCTTCACAAGATTTGGACATCAAGAAACTTCTACTTCAAATGCAGCATGTCCAAACTGCTGAATTTCAAAGAAGTATGGCTGAAATTCAAAGAAGTATCGCAGAAAGTCAAAGAAGTATGGCTGCTGAATTTCAAAGAAGCATTGACTCCAGCAACAACAACGTCCAATCCCAAATAGACTCCTTGGCTATGCAGCTGAGTAAACAAGAGAACAATGCTCAGCCACTCACCTTCAAGAGGCCCTTACAGTATTGTTATGGTATCTCCTCTACTTCCCTAACTACTAAAGAAGGGAAAGAAAACTCTATTGCTAAGATTGAAAGCCCTCTACATGGCCATGACTTTGTCCCCATAACTCCAAAGGTGACACCCTCTATCATCAATGATGACATTTAAGTTCTAGCTGTAGGGGAAGAACTTGAAAAATCAGTAAGAGTAATAGGAGAGAACGACAAGGAAGCTGTCTATGTGGCTGCCTTAAGGGAAGAAAAGGTTATCTCCAAGAAATAGACTGTAGTAGAAGATGATGAAGTGGTTGAGGTTGGTGAAAGCTTAAGGAATAGCAAAGCCAAAGAAGTGGTTCAAGAGAAGCCTAATGAGGTACCCAAGGAGATAACCAAGGAACCAAGATACATTCATCCTCCTTATCAGCCTACAATACCATTTCCGGTAATGTTCAAGAAGCAGCTAGTTGCCAAGTATAAGGGTATCTATGATGAGCAAATGGCAACCATTAAAGAGATCCTTAGATAAGATGAAGCAACAAAGAAGCTGTCTCCACCTCTAAAGCAAAAGTATCTTGCAATGTTGAAAGCAAATGAGGTTGGGGAAGGTAGAGCTTCTAAAGAAGAGGTTCCCACTAAAGATGAAGAAACCCAAGTTACCAAGCTTGAAGATCCTGGTTGTTCTACACTACCATGTGAATTGGGAACACTCTCTTTCAAGAGTTGCTTGTGTGATCTTGGGTCCAGCATCAACCTTATGCCACTCTCTACAGCTAAAATCTTAGGCCACATTAACTTCAAGGAAAGTGATGTCTCTCTCACCCTAGCTGATGGGTCAAGAAAGCAACCAGTTGGAGATTTTGAAGATATTCCATTGATGATTGACAAGGTGAAGGTGCCAACTGATTTTCTGGTTCTGGATATAAAGAGTGATGAGGAGACTCCAATCATATTGGGAAGACCATTTATGGCATCTGCTGGTGCTATTTTTGATGTTAAGAAGAGAATCATTCAGTTAAGGTTGAAGGAAGACAAGGTGTTAAGATTTGACATCAAGAGGACCAAGAAGGGAGATAAGGGACAAGCTTACTTCATGAAGACTAAAGAATGGAGTTTTGCAGCTGCGAACTAGCCTCTCTCCAAGTCACCATCAACCACATTCACAGGCCACTCAGGAAAGGATCCACCAAGGCGTTCTCTAACTCCCTCTCAACCCAACTAAGGAGCAAGAAAAGTCAAGCTTAGTGACTCTAAACAAGCACACTTAGGAGGTATTCCCATGTTATCCCTGTACATATTTTGGCATTTTAAGTTTGTGTTTGTGTTTCTCTTTTGATCCTAGGAGCTGGTGGAGTTCATGGCAAGTGGATAGTTGATTTAGTGCATTTTAAGTTTATTTATAATTTTGCCATTTTCAATCTTAATGAGGTACCCAAGGAGATAACTAAGGAACCAAGATACATTCATCCTCCTTATCAGCCTACAATACCATTTCTGGTAAGATTCAAGAAGCAGCTAGTTGCCAAGTATAAGGGTCTCTATGATGAGCAAATGGCAACCATTAAAGAGATCCTTAGATAAGATGAAGCAACAAAGAAGCTGTCTCCACCTCTAAAGCAAAAGTATCTTGCAATGTTGAAAGCAAATGAGGTTGGGGAAGGTAGAGCTTCTAAAGAAGAGGTTCCCACTAAAGATGAAGAAACCCAAGTTACCAAGCTTGAAGATCCTGGTTGTTTTACACTACCATGTGAATTGGGAACACTCTCTTTCAAGAGTTGCTTGTGTGATCTTGGGTCCAGCATCAACCTTATGCCACTCTCTAAAGCTAAAACCTTAGGCCACATTAACTTCAAGGAAAGTGATGTCTCTCACACCCTAGCTGATGGGTCAAGAAAGCAACCAGTTCGAGATCTTGAAGATATTCCATTGATGATTGACAAGGTGACGGTACCAACTGATTTTATGGTGCTGGATATAAAGAGTGATGAGGAGACTCCAATCATCTTGGGAAGACCATTTCTGGCATCTGCTGGTGCTATTTTTGATGTTAAGAAGAGCATCCCTTAGTTAAGGTTGAAGGAAGACAAGGTGTTATTATTTGACATCAAGAGAACCAAGAAGGGAGATAAGGGACAAGCTTACTTCATGATGACTAACGAATGGAGTTTTGCAGCTGTGAATTAGCCTCTCTCCAAGTCACCATCAACCACATTCACAGGCCACTCAGGAAAGGATCCACCAAGGAGTTCTCTAACTCTCTCTCAACCCAACTAAGGAGCAAGAAAAGTCAAGCTTAGTGACTCTAAACAAGCACACTTGGGAGGTATTCCCATGTTATCCCTGTACATATTTTGGCATTTTAAGTTTGTGTTTGTGTTTCTCTTTTGATCCTACGAGCTGGTGGAGTTCAAGGCAAGTGGATAGTTGATTTAGTGCAGAAACCTCCTTTCTACCAAAACCTCTTCTAAGGTACCTAACTCCACTTCTTTCTTTATGCATCCTTTTGCAATCATTTTTAGTTTGGTTTATTCACCTCCTTCAAGCTTTTATTACAAAAGGGACTGTGTAATATAAGTGTGGGTGGGGGTATTGCATTTGACTTTGTGTTTTTTTTTCTTATTTTCTCTTTTACATACTCGAGTCTCATGCATTCATCTATATGCACCGAAAATCCATAAAATTATTAAGAAAAACTTTGTAACCAAAAATATTATTTAGTCGCATTTACATAACTAAGATTGAGTCTAGATGCATTTCATATAGGTTTGCATACATTTGCATAGGGAGTAGATAATAAACATTTGTCAAGATGTTAATGATTGAACTCTTTTTAATCCCTTGGTTATCTGTTATTTGATTGCATTGTAGTGAGTTTGAAGTTAAGGCTGCACCATATCTTGAATTCTTGCATTGATATTCTTGTCTTATGCTCAAGCTTGCTTTGATTTGATTCGACCTCTATCTTATTAGAACCATAATCCTGACTTTAAATTATCTTGTTTGTGAATTGAGAGTGATTACATGGCTACCCTTATACATACTTGGATTATCTTCTTCCCTTCTTACCACTCTTGTTAATCCAAGTAGCTGATCCTCATCATTATGGGACATTGAACCACACCCTAAACCAATCCTTCTTTCTGAATCTAAACACTATTGTGAGAGTTGTGAGGCCTTGCATTGCATCATTTTCTATTTTATCTTGTCAAAAAGTGTTAGGAATAAGGCTGGAAAAGAGAAGCTCTCTTGTAGACACCAGCTTGCATTTTGAGTTTGGTATTAGGTTAGGAGTTTGGGAAAGGGTAGTGTAAGTGGTTTAAGCTTTAAATGTTTAGATCTTTTGAGAAGAAGAAGAAGTATGGAGTTGATAGTATGGAGAAACAGTTTATTTTGTGGTTAAGTTGATTTGGAAGAAAGCTCTAAGTGTTAAAGAAGAAAGGTGCCAACAACAGCAAAGCTTACAAAAGGTCATCCAAAAGGAGAAATCAGACCAAGCAATCCACCAAAGGTGATGAAAATGGCGCCAATCATACAACAAAGAAGAGCAAGTTCCAAAAAGAAGTCAACCACACAAGCAAAAGAAGAAGGAGTTTCCCCAAATATGAAGAAGGAAGAGATCAAGTGCTTTGGGAAAGGGTAGATTTAGGAGTTCCACTTGGGGTTTTAGAAGTTATTAGGTTCATCTTGGGTAAAAAGGGTAGAAGATAGCTTTGACTTGCATGCATAAGTGTGCTTTTACCTTTAACATTTTGCCTAAGATAGAATCATTTCATTGAGTGATCCCTTGAATCTTTGGACCCTTATTTGAATAAGATCATTTTCATCTCATAACCATGTCCCTTGACCAAATGTTTTCTCTTAATTTGCACAAACTTGATCCATTAGTTACTATTAATGAATGTTAAAGAGTTGGTTGATTTGAATGCTTGTGTAGGCTAAGCTAGAGTTCATTGTTTATTATGATAGGTATTGTTAAAGATTTTAAAGTAGAACAATCTCTATGCATCTTAGAACCTATAACTTGGGCATTGAATCAGTTTTTCCATTGTCATCTTTAGTTTTGAGCTTCCACTTTCAAACCTCACTCTCCCATTTGTTCTTATTTGCTTGAGGACAAGCAAAAGGCAAGTGTGGGGGTGTTAATATTTCTTGTATTTACACCATTTAGGCTTGTATTTAGTGCATGTTTTGGTTCTCTTTTGCATATCTTCCTCATCTTTTGTCCAATTTTCTTCTCCTTTTAGACTTAGGTTGCATTTAGGATGTAGCTTGCATTTTATTTGCATAAAGGATGTTTTTAGGTACTCATGAAGCTATGAGAAGCATGGAGGAGCTTTAGGAGTTGACTAGGAAGTTGGCTGAGCTGGGTTGAGCAAGAGGAACCAAGGCAGATGATCTTTTCTGACTTGCTTGAAGAAATGGTAGAGGTATTCATCAATGACTTTAGTGTCTATGGATCCTCCTTTGGTGTCTTCTTGTCAAATCTTTCGCAGTATCTATAAAGATGTGAAGACACTAAGCTGGTTCTGAACTGGGAGAAGTGCCACTTCATGGTTCAAGAAGGCATTGTGTTGGGTCACAAGATCTCGGAGAAGGGGATAGAAGTGGACAAGGTAAAGATTGATGTGATGCTGCATTTAGAGCCTCCAAACACAGTAAAGGGAATCAGAAGCTTCCTGGGACATGCTGGCTTATACAGAAGATTCATCAAGGATTTCTCACATATTGCAAGACCCTTGACAAGATTGTTGTGTAAGGAGACATAGTTTGTGTTTGACGAGGAGTGTCTGCAAGCCTTTCTCACCCTCAAGCAAGCTCTGGTGTCAGCGCCAATTGTCCAAGCTCCAAACTGGGATTTTCTATTTGAAATCATGTGTGATGCTAGTGACTATGATTTTGGAGCAGTCTTAGGGCAGAGAGTAGACAAGAAACTTCATGTTATCTACTATGCCAGCAGAACAATGGATGAGGCTCAATCAAATTATGCAACCACTGAAAAGGAGCTCCTAGCAGTTGTCTTTGCATTTGAGAAGTTCAGAAGCTACTTAGTGGGTTCCAAAGTCATAGTCTACACTGATCATACTGCACTAAGGCACAACTATGCCAAGAAAGACACCAAGCCAAGACTTCTTAGATGGATTCTTCTCTTTCAAGAGTTTGACATGGAGATTGTGGATAAGAAAGGCATTGAGAATGGAGTTGCTGATCACCTTTCAAGACTGGGGATAGATGATTTTGTCCCAATAAATGATACTCTACCAGAGGAACAGCTACATGCTTTAGGAGTAAAGGCAGTTGAGGTGCAAAGCTTAGAGGAGAACAAACTACCTTGGTATGCTGACTTTGTAAACTACTTGTTGATTGGACATATACAATTAACCCTCAACTCACACCAGAAGAAGAAGTTCTTAAGAGATGTCTCCCATTACTTTTGGGATGAGCCCTATCTATACAAGAGAGGGAATGATGGGTTGTTCAGAAGGTGTATCGCTGAAGAAGAAGTTCCATGAATTTTGCATCACTGCCCTGGTTCAGCCTATGGAGGACATTTTGCAACATTCAAGACAACCTCCAAGGTCCTCCAAGCTGGTTTTTGGTGGCCCAGTCTGTTCAAGGACGCCCAAAAGCCCTCATCTCCTCATGTGATGCATGCTAAAGAAAAGGAAACATCTCCAAGAGAGATGAGATGACATCTCCAAGTGGATCTGTTTGATGTGTATGGGATTGACTTTATGGGACCTTTCCCTTCCTCTTATGGAAACAAGTACATTCTGGTAGCAGTTGATTATGTGTCAAAGTGGGTTGAAGCCATATCCTGTCTAACAAATGATGCTAGAGTTGTGTTGAAGCTCTTCAAGACAATCATCTTCCCAAGGTTTGGTGTTCCAAGGCGTGTGATCAGTGATGGTGGAAGCCATTTCATCAACAAGGTCTTTGAGAGTTTGCTCAAAAAGAATGGTGTCAAGCACAAGGTTGCTACTCCTTACCATCCTCAAACAAGTGGCCAAGTGGAGGTGTCTAACAGAGAGATCAAGGCCATCTTAGAGAAAATAGTTGGTGTTACAAGAAAGAACTGATCTAATAAGCTTGATGATCATTTGTGGGCTTACAGGACAGCCTTCACGACACCAATTGGTAGAACACCTTTCTCACTACTTTATGGGAAGTCCTGTCATCTATCTGTTGAGCTCGAATATAAGGCCTTGTGGGCAACAAAGTTGCTAAATTTTGACATTAAGACAGCTCAAGAAAAGAGACTCATCAACTTATATGAACTAGAAGAAAACTGACTTGAAGCTTTTGAAAGTTCTAGGATCGACATGGAGAGGACAAAAGCTTTCCATAACAAGAGGATCAAACACAAAGACATCAAAGCAGGGGATCAAGTACTGCTATACAACTCAAGGTTGAGGTTATTTCCTGGAAAGCTGAAGTCAAGATGGTCAGGTCCATTCAAGATCAAGGAAGTGTTGCCATATGGAGCTGTGACTTTGTTTAGCAAGAATGGAGATGACTTCACAGTGAATGGGCACAGGCTGAAGCCATACATGGCAAGTGAGTCTCTGGGAGATGAAGTGGACATCAGCCTTGATGACCAAAACTCCTTTTAAGGTACACAACTCCACTCCT
The DNA here is from genome assembly GCA_911865555.2 of Thlaspi arvense. Classification (NCBI taxonomy): domain Eukaryota; kingdom Viridiplantae; phylum Streptophyta; class Magnoliopsida; order Brassicales; family Brassicaceae; genus Thlaspi; species Thlaspi arvense. The sequence goes on from OU466861.1 coordinate 15,744,503, forward strand.
TTGCTTCTCAATACTTTTGAGTATCTTTCATTACCCTCCTTCAAGCTTCTATAACACAATGGACTGTGTAATTTAAGTGTGGGGGAGGGCATTGCATTTAACATTGTGTATTGTTTTCTTATTTTCTCTTTTACATACTTGAGTCTCATGCATTCATGCATTCATCTATATGCACTTAAAATCAATAAAATTTTCAAATTTTTTGGAACCAAAAATATCATTTAGTTGCATTTACATAACCAAGTTTGAGTCTAGATGCATTTCATATAGGTTTGCATACATTTGCATAGGGAGTAGATGATAAACACTTGTCAAGATGTTAATGTTTGAATTGTTTCCAATACCTTGGTTATCTGTTGTTTGATTGCATTGTAGTGAGTTTGAAGTTAAGGCTGCACCATATCTTGAATTTTTGCATTGATATTTTTGTCTTATGCTGAAGCTTGCTGTGATTGGATTCCAACTTTATCTTATTAGAACCATAATCCTGACTTTGAATTATCTTGTTTGTGCATTGAGAGTGATTACATGGCTACCCATATACATTCTTGGATTATCTTCTTCCCTTCTTACCACTCTTGTTAATCCAAGTAGCTGATCCTCATCATTATGGGATAGTTAACCACACCCTAAACTAATCCTTCTTTCTGAACCTAAACACTATTGTGAGAGTTGTGAGGCCTTGCATTGCATCATTTTTGATTTTAACTTGGCAAAAAGTGTTAGGAATAAGGCTGGAAAGGAGAAGCTCTCTTGTAGACACCAGCTTGCATTTTGAGCTTGGTATTAGGTTAGGAGTTTGGGAAAGGGTAGTGTAAGTGGTTTGAGCTTTAAATTTTTACATCTCTTGGGAAGAAGAAGAAGTATGGCGTTGGTAGTATGGGGGAACAGTTTATTTTGTGGTTAAGTTAACTAGAAAGAAAGCTCTCAGTGTTAAAGAAGAAAGGTGCCAACAGCAACAAAGCTTACAAAAGATAATCTAAAAGAAGAAATCAGACCAAGCAATCCACCAAAGGTGATGAAAATGCCGCCAATCACACAACAAAGAAGAGCAAGTTCCAAATAGAAGTCAACCACACAAGCAAAAGAAGAAAGAGTTTCCCCAAATATGAAGAAGAAATAAATCAAGTGCTTTGGGAACGGGTAGATTTAGGAGTTTCACTTGGGGTTTTAGAAGTTATTAGGTTCATCTTGGGTAAAAAGGGTAGAAGAGAGCTTTAACTTGCATGCATAGGTGTGCTTTTACCTTTAGCATTTTGCCTAAGATACAATCATTTCATTGAGTGATCCCCTAAATTTTTGAACCCTTATTTGAATGAGCTCATTTTCATCTTATAACCATGTCCCTTAGCCAAATGTTCTCTCTTGTTTCACAAACATGATCCATTGGTTACTGATTAAAGAATGTTAACGAGTTGGTTGCTTTTGTAGGCTAAGCTAGGGTTCATTGTCTGCTATGATATGTATTGTTAAAGCTTTTAAAGTAGAGCAATCTCTATGCATCTTAGAACCTGTAACTTGAGCATTGATTCAATTTTTCCATTGACATCTTTAGTTTTGAGCTCCCACTTCCAAACCTCACTCTCCCACTTGTTCTTATTTGCTTGAGGACAAGCAAAAGGCAAGTGTGGGGGTGTTGATATCTCATACATTTGCATCATTTACGCTTGCATTTAGTGCATCTTTTGGTTCTCTTATTCATGTTTTCTTTCTCTTTAGTCCCATTTTCTTCTCCTTTTAGACTTAAGTTGCATTTAGGATGTAGTTTGCATTTTCTCTGCATCAAGGATGCTTTTAGGTGATTATCGAGCTATGGGGAGCAAGGAGGAGCTTTGGGAATGAACCAGGAAGTTAGCTGAGCTGAAATGGAGCAAGAGGAGCCAAGGCAGGCGATTTCTGCAAGCCTTATTGATCAAGGCACGAAGGCTATCGGTCAAGGAGTGACAGATAGATGAGCTATCTGTCAAAGAGGTAACCAATAGAAATATACCAGACATATTTTGATCACCCTATCGGTCACCTTCTAGACCGATAGCAAGCCTATCGATCACCCTATCGGTCACATGTAGACCGATAAGATCCCAGACAGAAGACCACTTATGTACAATTTTGCCATTTTCGCTTGGACTTTTTTAAATACGAAAAATCCCTAATTTCTAGACACAGTCTTTTATCCAGCAGTTACTTCTTCTCTGTTTTAGCTTTTGGATTTTGTAACTTGAATCTTTGCTTGATTTTAATTAAAGTTTGCATTTACCGTCTTGTTTAATCTCCCTAATCATGACTAGTCATCTTTTTCCCCTTTGAATTGATGGCTTTAATGATGCTTAGTGAGTAGTCTTTTTAGGGATTTGAGATGGGTTAGGTTTGGGGAATTTGAGACCTAATCTATGATATATTAGTGTTAATTATTCCACTTCCTTCTTGATTGCTGTGTTGAATGCTTGATTAGCCCTAATTAGGTTGATTAAGATCTTAGGCTCATTTTACGCCCACCTAGCTCAAGAGATTGACTATCTAGGGAGTGATTTGGCAATATAGGGTTGATAGAATTGTCTTAATGCTTGCTGTTTATGATATTGCTAATGAGAATTAGTTCTTGACGTGGTAATTAGCAAAGAGATTAGTACCAAGAGATTGGATTAGTCATATAAGTCTAGGGGAATTGATATATTATGGTTTTTATGGTTTTTAACCATGGTATAAGTCTTTTTTATTTGGTCTTTTTGATCTTTTTTAGAGTCCTAGTAGAGTCTTTGCAAGTTATAGCATATCTGGAGCATAATTGGAGATATTGAAGTTTTTTAGAGCATTGCAAGATGAAGTCATGAAGTGTGCAACTCGGAAGACTATTGATGGCTTGGGTGTCACTCGTCACCCTTAGGGGTGACGCTCGTCACCCGTAGAGGAAGGAGTCATAGCCTTGTTTTTAAAAGATGGAGACTTATTTGCAGAATTGGCCCAAAAGTTCCATTAATTGCAAAAACACCCTATATCGTGTTTTAGCTTGTATATATTAGGTTTTCAGCCATTGTTGGCTTTTATCTTAGTTTTTGAGAATTCAGAGAGCTTGAAAGAGGATTTTATTGAGAGCTTTTGGGGAGACAGATCATGTACTCTTTTTGGAGAAGATTTCTAACCCCCTTGTCTTTTATTTTCATTCTTTCAATGCAATTTTCTTCAGCTATGCTTTGTGATTCCATAATCATGTCTGAGTAATTTGCTAGTTAAGTTAGGGCTTTTCAAAGGAGTTTGTAGAATTGCTATATGGAATAATTAAGTAATTCTCATTAGCAAAGGAGTTTGTAGAAGGGCTTTTCAAAGGAGTTTGTAAAATCTTTTGGTTCTTCATCTCTGCTTGCTTTAAAATTGATTTCTTATATACATCATCTAGAAATCTGAAAATCATAGGTTGTTTAATAGATGTGAGAGCATTATTGATAACCTGATCTAGCATTAGATGACCAAAACGACTTAGTGCAAAAAGGTTTGGTTAGGAGTTTTGTGAACAATTGAACCTGATCATTACTGCTTGTTTAGATTGTTAGGGTTTGCAAAGAGATTTGAAACTCTGTGATTTAGACATATTTAACTTATGCAATTAGAATTGATTAGTTATATTTTTGCGATTTATGTTCAAGACTGTTCTAATTCATTCCTGATTTCATACATTCTCATTCTCAGATTCAACCTGCGAATTGTCCTGACTTAGTGGTTTTAGTCTTCCGAAACTTAGATCAACAACCAAATTTCGTTTGTTTTTTAATTTTTTTATTCCGCACTACATTCACTATTTATTGCTTAGCTTAATCTGAATCTGAAATCGCTAGTGTAGTTTACATACTCCTCTGGGATTCGATACCCCTTATACTACGACTGCTTTGCTGTGTACTTGCAATAGTTTTATTTGGGTAAAATCTGGCCCTATCAAGTTCCCTAATAATAATTTTCTCATCTTAAGTCCCATCTTCTCTCTGTTCATAGTTAAATTCGAATTTGCTCTGTTTTGCCTTTGTTTTAGTTGTTTTGCTTGCCTTTCACTCTTTGTTTGATGTTCTCTTCACTTATGTTTGATCATTTAGGTTGGTAGGCGTATCTAAGCCATCTATGTTTGCTTAAATTAAGAACTCTATTGCATTCTTACTGCTTCATTCTCCCCTTTTGGATTGATAAACCCCTATGCTATACTACAACTTATTATTACGAAGTTGGGTGATTGAATCAAGTCCTAAAAAGTCTTGTATCACTGATCCCAACAAGCTCTGGTATGATGATATTGCCATCTATCTTTATGCATATGATGAACCACATGAGTTTAAGGGGTATGCTAAGAAGAAGTTCTTGAGAGAACTTAGGAGATTCTACTGGGATGAGCCATATCTTTACAGACATTATGCAGACGAGATTTACAGGAGATGCATAGCAGAAACTGAGGTTCCAGACGTCCTGTTTCATTTTCATGGCTTAGAGTATGCTGGACACTTTGCCACATTCAAAACAGTCTCCAAAGTTCTTCAAGCAGGCTTCTGGTGGCCTACTATGTTCCAGGATGCACATGCATTCATTACACGCTGCAATACATGTCAGAGGAGAGGAAAGATTAGCAGAAGACATGAGATGCCATATAACTTCATTCTTGAGGTTGAAGTCTTTGACTGTTGGGGCATTGACTTCATAGGTCCTTTTCCATCATCCTATGGGAACAGATACATTCTAGTTGTTGTTGACTATGTATCTAAAAGTGGGTAGAGGCGTTGGCTACTCCTACCAATGATGCTGCAGTGGTTCTAAAGCTGATTAAGACCATTATTTTCCCCAGATTTGGTGTCCCGTGAATTGTTATAAGTGATGGTGGTTCTCACTTTGTTAACAAGGTCTTTGACAAACTGCTGAAGAAATATGGCGTTCAGCAGAGAGTGGCCACCCCCTATCATCCCCAGACCAGTGGACAGGTTGAAGTCTCCAACAGACAAATCAAGCAGATTCTGGAGAAGACTGTGGGGAAGACAAGGAAGGATTGGTCTGCGAAATTGGATGATGCATTGTGGGCTTACAGGACTGCCTACAAAACACCACTTGGGACTACACCTTTTCATCTACTCTATGACAAGGCGTGCCATCTTCCTGTGGAGCTGGAGTACAAAGCAGAATGGACTATCAAGAAGTTGAACTTTGATTTGAAGTCTGCTGCAGAGAGGCGCTTGGTTTAGCTCAGTGAACTGGATGAAATCAGATATCTAGCCTATGAAAACTCCAAGTTATACAAGGATAGGACAAAGGCATATCATGATAAGAAGATCATGTCCCTACATTTCGAGCCCAATGCCCACGTAGTTTTTTATAACTCGTTTGCAGTTGTTTTCTTGTAAACTGTGATCTCGTTGGTCAGGTCCCTTCAATGTCAAAGAGGCTAGACCACATGGCGCCATTGTCCTGATCAACTCCAAAGGAGAGGAGTTCACTGTCAATGGACAGAGGGTGAAACACTATTAGGCGCAAGCCGAGATTCCAGCAAGGCACATTCTGTCTCTGGATGATGCACCAGCAGTCTAGCAGCAATCAAAGTCGAGCTAATGACTTTAAACAAGCGCTTGGTAGGAGGCAACCCATTGATAAATTTTCTTTTTCTTGTACTTATATTTATTTTCGTTGTATACTCTTTTAGTTAGCTAAAAAAAAATTAATAATAAAAAAAGGGAGAATCAGTGATGATCGTCACTCACAAGGGGTGACGCTTGTCACCCGTCTGAGGCTGAGGTACGCGACTTAAATCTTTTTTCTTTTTCCTCGTCTCAAAACTTCAAAACCATCGAACGAACACATATAGCCATAAATCACAACTTTTGATTTTGTTAACCGATTTGAGTGATTCAAAAGTCTAATACGTATGGAATTTGGCCCTCTTTCATAATCTCTCATTCGTTTTTCGAGATCTCCAAGGTATGTGTTCAGAATCCCCAATTTTCAGTCCACCATAGGTTTGGTAAAATTCAATTTTTGACATGTTTAGCTTGATTTTACTGTTGAATCATGGTTATTTAGGTTGTATTAGATGAATAATACCATCCTTGTGTGATTTTAATGGTTGATTTGCAAGTTTTTGATATTTTCGAGTTCATGATGAAATTTGCAAAAATCTAGAAATTTTGGGTGATTTGTGTTGAATTTAGTGTTGATTTGTGTTACTGGTAGTGCTAGGGACGAATGCTGATGTTTGTTTCACCATGAATTGATGATTTTTTGAAATTTTTGAAATTTGGCTAATTTTGGTGAATGTTTGGTTGATTTTGATTTGAATTTTCAGATGCCTCCACATGAGAAGTGACAGCGACCAGCATCTTCTTCAAGTCCTGCACTGTTAGCGAGCACAAGACCAGCGTGCCGGCCTCCATGGCTTAAGAGAGAGGATAGGAAAATTGCTTAAGGAGTTGCTTGGGCAGGGACCTCGAAACAAGAGATAGCAAAAGATACATGTGTGTTCCGCAACATACAGGAAGACTGGGATGAGTATGACACGCTGTTCTGCAATGCATGGCAATACGTGAAGATCATTCCAACCAGATTTGCAGATACAAGGGTGCTGCAGCAGATGGGCATCGAGGATGACGTTCTACAGGTTCTCATGAGGATCAGGATGGGCACGATGGCGACGCAATAGTATGATCTGTACCCCGATCTGGTCCGCCAATACTTTGCCACTGTTCGCATGTACTACGAGAAAGAGCTGGCCAAGACTGCATAGTAGGGCACACTCACCTTCCTGATCAGAGGCATTCGCTACAGGCGCAATGTCTTTGAGCTTTGCAGGATCTATGGTTTTGAGGACCACCCTTCAGGAGTGCTCACACCTTTGCAGTGGACCAATATGCAGAATTTCTGGTCTAAGTTTGGGAATGGCGTCTCTGAGAGCAAGACGAGCACACAGACTGATGTTAGGCATCCCGTGATGAGGTACATTATACGCCTCATAGGCAACACCATTCCCTGCAAGTCTGCGTCAAGCAAGATGTGGGTCAGCGAGCTCGTTCTGCTCTATTACGGCTTTGCTAGTATGCTGGATGACGAGATAGCATGGTCCACGCCAATCTGGGCGCCATTTTTGCTGAGCACTTGGTCTCTCTGCAGACTAAGCCATTCACGAGCTCCGTGGACAAGACAGAGAGCGTTGGCAGCCTTCTCACGCCTATCTTCCAGCACTTTCAGATCGACACAGAGCCCTGCAGCATTGTTACTGAGCGAGCTCTTATGGATGAGGCACATCTGGGCCATGCTACTTGGCTAAAGCAAAGATTGGTCTGGACTTTTACTACTTCTGCTGAGGAGTATGTTGACGTGAAATTGCCAAACCGGGGGGCTCACTATGCTCCAGGGAGATCCACTTCAGATGCATTTTCAGCCAGACCCGGTTTTGCTGCGTCTTCTTGCTGCTCCACAACGTCACAGAGGAGCCACTGTTTGCGCCTCCACTTCCGCTGCTGCTGCTCAGGCTGTCTATGCAGGCGCCAGACTACAGCCTGATGTTACTGCATATTGCATATATTTTGCATACTCATTAGTTAGCTTTTCATGCATTTGTATCACATTTTAGGTTAGATTGCATCACTTAGAGGACTAGAGCATTCTTGCACCAGCATACGCATGTTCCTTGCATTTTGCATTACATTCGGGTTGTTTCTGGCTGCTTTGGAGTCGTGGAGGTTCGTGGACATGTTGAGGCTGATGTAGCAGTTCGTGGGAGCTCGGATATATGCTAAGGATCAGAGATCGAGGAGCAGATCGAGCATGGCCGGTCGATCTAGGAGGTGATCGACCAGAAGATCGAGCCAACCAGGCGATCCAAGGAGAATGATCGAGACAAGGATCGAGTGAAGCAGTCGATCAAACGGTACAGACGTAAATGATGCCATGCAGAGCGAGAGACAGATCGAGTACACCACTCGATCCACCTTAAGATCGATACCGAGATGGGATGCAACACTCGATTCGCCGAGGATGATCGAGACCCAGATCGAGCTGAAGACACGATGTCCGGATATGATCGAAAGAACCGCTCGATCCTGGAGTCGATCTCTGTCCTTTCAGCCACTTTTGGCCGCTAGCGAGGGGGGGGGGACCATCAGCTTGTTTTGGGCATTTTGGGAAGGCGGCGACGTCCTTTTCACAGAGAACTTTCAATCCTTATCTTTTTCTTTATGTTTTCTCTATGTTTTTTGGGAAGAACACCATTGTTGAACTTGCGTTTTTCTTAAGCTTTGTAATCGAATCGTTCCCGTTTTAATCTAGTTTTCTTTTGATGTTCATCGTTTCCTTTTACATGCTTTGCTTGATTTACTCTATGTGTAAAGAGTAGTTTACTTGGGTTCGGGGTTGAGAGGATTAAGGGGTCTAAAAGGTTTCGATCTTGGGGTTTTTTTAAGCGTTTTCAACGACTATCTCTTCTAAGGTGTTGAGATCTCAATGCTTGAAGACTCTCACGCCAAGAGCTTCATGATCCGAGAGGTTCCTTACCTTGACAGGATTCAGGAGCCTCGGAAGATCACGCCTTAGAGACTAGTTACCCCTTCCCAGAAGCCATGGAAGTTTGGGGGATTAGTTAAGCCATTCATTTGAAATCTATTTTCCTTGCCATTCGACCTCTCTTTCCACCAAAATCCATGGGTTTGGAGGAGAGGATGAAGGAGTGATCTATACCGAAAGCCACAGATAGATCTTGCTTAGTTTTCAAGGCTTAGAGATCCTCACAAAGTTAGTCGATTTAAAGTTTTTAACCCAAGGTCGAACCTTTGAAACCCCTGACCATGAATCTCAACCCTAGGCCCTTTCTTTTAGCATCTTTACATCTTATCTCGTCATTCGCTTGATCTTTGATAGCATCCTGGTCGTTAGTCTTACTGTTCTTGCATTTTTAGACGAGATCGATTGTTATTGCTCGATCTAGTGGTCGATCTCATGGTCGAATTTTAGTAATTCGAAGCTTGGTCCTTTAATTAATCTGTTTGTTCCTCGTGGTAGTTTCTTCATTTCTAGTAATTTTAAAATAGGTTGCATTCTACTTAAGTTGCTGCATCTAGTTTTTAGTGATTTTCTTATAAATCATCTCATTTCTCTTGGATTTGCATTGGTCCTTGTATTCTCTTTGCATTCTCTATCATCCTAGGCATGGATTGATTCTCTCTTGCTTGCTGTACTACAACATGTCTTGCATTTGAGTTTGATAACCTCATTGCATTTTCACCCTTGCTAACAAAGTGTTTATCAAATGGCGCTGTTGCAATCCTAGGACTGTTTAGAGAACATAGAGATTTGGGACTTAGCAAAGACTAAGTCTTTACCTTTTTCAAGTTACTAATCATTCTACTCTCAAATGTGTGTTTTCAGGTACATGAATCTTCGTTCAAGGGGAGACAACAATCTACTACAACCCTTGGACAACATTCATCAGCTTGATCACTCACGGCAAAGGAGAGTCAGAGAACAAACAAGAGCCTTTGAAGAGATTGTTCAGCACGGTTTGGTTGACTTTGAAGCTATGGCTGAACACGAGCATCCAAAAGGACCTCCTCCAGCTCACGGGGCAGCAGGAAGGGGCAATGGAAACCCCCAACACGCGGCTAGACCCCCAAGGATCATAGGAGCCGGAGATGCTCCCAACACTCATCACAATAGGTATGGCATCACTCCTCCTCCTGTACAAAACAACAACTTCGAGATCAAGCCAGGTTTCATCTCAATGGTGCAAAACAACAAGTTCCACGGCTTAGCAATGGAAGATCCCTTGGAGCACCTTGACAACTTCGAGCAAGTATTTGGGATGATAAAGATCAATGGCATATCCGAAGATGCTTTCAAGCTGCGTCTCTTCCCCTTTTCACTCGGAGACAAAGCTAGGCACAGGGAGAAGACCCTCCCACAAGGCACCATCACCTCATGGGCCGAGTGTAAGAAGGCCTTTCTCTCAAAGTTCTTCTCAAGCACCAGGACAGCATGGTTGAGAAGCGAAATCAGCGGTTTCACTCAAAGGAACAATGAGACATTCAACGAGGCAATGGAGCATTTCAAAGACTACACGATCCAATGTCCTCACCACGGGTTCAGCGAGGAGACACTACTCAGTACCATATACCGTGGAGCTTCACCAAAGATCAGGTTCTTGCTTGACACAGCTAGCAAAGGGAACTTCCTCGGTCAGGAGGTAGAAGAGGTTATGGAGCTGATAGAAAACCTGGCATTGAGTGATGGCAACTACGCTGAGGATTACGACCGTGCACCGAGAGGATCAGAGCTAGAGTCTCACAAGAAGGAGCTGAAATCTTTGCATGAGAAGATAGATAAGCTGGTGTTAGCCAATCAGAAGCATGTTCACTTTGTTGGTGAAGCTGATGAGAACCAAGAGGAGTTAGAGTTGAGCCAAGAAGAAGCCAATTGGGTGGCAGGACAGAACAACTACAAACCTCAAGGCTACAACCAAGGCTACCAGAACAACAACCTCTCTTACCGAAGCACCAACGTAGCCAACCCTAAAGATCAAGTGTACCCTGCTCAGCAAGCAAAACCTTTCATCCCTTACAACAAAGGTTTTCAACCGAGTGGTGGTTTCCAAGGTCAAGGGCAGACCAACTTCCAAGGGAAACATCAAAATAACAAGGGTTATACACCTAACTACCCTCCGGGCTTTGCACCTCAGCAGCAACAACCGATGCAACAACAAGTTGATCCGGTTCAAGCAATGTTTCAACAGCTGATACAAGGGCAAGCCTCTACAAACCAGAAGTTCGCCGAGATGAACACTCGTCTAGACTCGTCTCTCACTGACTTCTCCACACAGATCACCAACTTAAATAACAAGATCAAGCAGCTAGAGAAAGGGAAAGCGAGTACGAGTGGTCAGAATAGTCTTCCGGGAAAGTGTAAGCAGAATCCCAAGGAGTATGCTAATGCTATAACGTTGAGAAGCGGCAAAGAGCTCGAACCTCCGGTCTCTACCAAGAACAACGAGGTCGTTGTAATTGAAGAGGGGGAGGGTAAACCTTCGGCTGATGATGATGAGATTAACTTTGACAACGTTTGGATCCAAGGGCCAAGAAGAGGAGACAAAGCAGTTGCTGAGAAGAAAGCTGAGCAAACCACTAAGAAGAAGAATGCTTATGTGCCTCCACCGTATGTACCTAAGCTGCCTTTTCCTGGCCGCTTCAAGATGCAACTCATAGAGAAGCATAGAATCCTCTTTGAGAAGCATCTTAAGGACGTGGAGATCAAGCTACCTCTCGTTGACTGCCTTGCAATGATGCCTAAATGCGCCAAATTCTTCAAAGAATCTCTCGTGAAGAAGAATAAGGAAAGCAAGGAGGTACTTGTTCTAAGTGAAGAGTGTAGTGCTGTGATACATAAGGACATAGTCCCTAAGAAGTTGGGAGACCTTGGAAGCTTCACTATACCCTGCGCTTTAGGTCCTCTAGAGTTCAAGAGTTGCTTATGTGATCTTGGAGCTACCATAAACCTGATGCCTCACTCTGTGGCTAAGAAGCTGAGCTTTACTCGTTTCAAAGACTGTCGGATCTCGTTGGTACTGGCTGATAGGAGTGTGAGGCTACCAGTGGGGCTGCTTGAAGATTTACCGGTGCGAATCAGTGGTGTGAACGTGCCTACGGACTTCGTCGTGTTGGAGATGGATGAAGAGCCTAAGGATCCACTCATCTTAGGGAGACCCTTCCTAGCAACCGCCGGGGCTATCATAGATGTGAAGAATGGGAAGATTGCCTTGCATTTGGGAAAGGAGATAAGGCTTGACTTCGACATCAATGAGGTTCTGAAGAAGCCGATCATTGAAGGGCAAGCTTTCTATATTGAAACGATGGATGCTTTAGCGGATGAGTTGCTGGAAGAGCTGGCTCTAGAAGACCATCTGAAGCTAGCACTGACTAAGGAGCCAGGGAAGTTTGGCTATGTGGATCAGAGGACCCAGGAGTACGTCAACCTGCTGGATTCTAGGAGGATTGTTAAGAATGATGAAGGTTGCTGCCTAAAGATCGACCCCGAGATCGACGCTATCACTCGATCCAGGAGTCAGATCGACAAGGCAATCGAGAACATAACTCGATCCTGTGCAACAATCGACGGACAGATCGAGAGGAATGCTCGATCAGGAAAAAAAATCGAGTCGACGATCGAGAGAGACCTCCCGATCATTTCGGGGTCCAATCAAGAGATCGACTCGGCGTCTCGATCCCTTACTCGATCCACATCAAATCGAGTAAGTGAATCGAGTGAAATGGCTCAATCTAGACGACATCAAGAGGAGAATCGACCAAATGGACTCGATCTCATGCCGAGGTAACATTTTCTTTCCCTCCTTTACTCTTTTCCCTCCAACTTTTAAATTCAAAACTTGGTCAAGGCAAGCATCTTTGACCATGAAAGATGTGCCTTGACCAAGACTTTGTCAGAAAAACCACTTTTACTACCCATTGTTTTGCTCTTTGCTAGTCTTTAAATATTTCAACAACCTCTCACCCTCTCATTCCTGTTTTTCTCGAAAATTTTAAACAAAGAGAGTGAGAGTTTCGGTTTTCAAAAGCTAGCAAAGATCTTCTGCATTTCTTGCGAAGGTATTTTCAAAATTTAATGATTTATTTTTAGAAAAATTTCCTTTAAATTCGCAAGATATTGTTCTAGATTATAAGGTCGGTTGTGATTTTTAAAAAACTAGCTAAGTAAAAGGAATAATTCTAGATTTTTCAGTATCTACAGATATGATTCTCCTTTACTTAGCTATAATTTTTATTAATTCCCCAAAATTCTAGGGTAGTTTTTATAAGTTTTCTCCTTCTCTTCTCTCATTCTCATCAAAACCGCCATTTGCTTATCAAATTTCTTTAGAAACTTGTTTCAGGAACAATGGCCCCAAAGAGAACAAGAGAAGAGACAGCACAAGAAGGAGAAGGACAAGAGGTGGCAGTTCAATAGAGGGTCAGATGGACTAAAGATGAGAAGAGGGACAAGAAACGGCTGGAAAGGCTTCGGTTTGAGCCTACCAAGTTTGCTGATCGAGAGCTGTTGTCCAAGCCAGGGATTCTTGGGGATTTCGACCAACTCCTCAAGAACATTGGCCTAAGATGTCTATCACGGATGGATTGCCCAACCATTCCAGAAGTGACAATAGACTTCCTTGCCACGTTGGAGTTCCGTTACGAGAATCCTAGCACACCCGTCCCTTCTCAAGGTCGCCTCTACTTCAAGGTTTACCGTCAAGCCTATACACTCTCCATCCCTGAGCTATGCCAAGCTTATGGTCTCAACGCGGATGCCTACAAGGTCGAGTTCCCCGCCTTCAAGAAAGCCGACAACTTTTGGGACCTGATCAGCAATGAAGACTACAAAGCCAACACCGCCAAGATCAAGCGAGTAAGAAGCCCGGTGCTGAGGTACACTCTGAAGCTGATCGCCAACACGTTTAGTGGAAGATCTGTTGCTCCTACGGTCACGAAGACAGAGCTGTGCTTCCTGTTCCAAGGTGTGAAGCACTTGGTGTGTGATCCGGATGCAAATGACGAGCCCATGGAGGATGAACTCGGCGATGAAGTGAACTACGGGTGTGTTCTCGCGGTTTGTGATCTTATTTTCCTTTAGCATCCTTGAGTCTTTAGTTCATGAAAAATTGGTAAAATTTTTAAAATGTTTTTCAAGGATTCATGTAGTTGCATTCATCTTGTCAAAACATGTTAGGATTGAGTCTAGAGTTTCTCATAGCATCTAGGTTGTTTGCATTTTGCATAAGGGGTTGGAATTTCTTAAAAAGGTGTTTTTACTTATGAATTGTTTCAATGCCCTAGTTAGTAGTTCTCTAATGCTTTGTCTATGCTTTGAAAGTAAGTTCTGACCATGCTTGGATCACTTGTTAGGATTTTCGTGGCTTGAATTGAACTCTCATGATTTGAAACTTATCCTAATAAGTGAGAACCTTAATTTGAAATTCTAATTATCATCCTTATGCATTTGAAAATAAACACATGGTTTTAAAATATTTAGGCTCTCTTCTTCCTTTTTACCACTCTTTGTGAGCCTAAGTAGAACTCCCTCCTTGAACCTTACCCTTCTTTGAAGCCAAATGTTCTTGTGTGACATCTTTGTGAGGCCTTCCTTTTCGGTTTGAACTTGGCATAAAGTGTTAGGTTTAGGCGACATGATTTGGTTTTCATATGATTGCTAGCTTTGCATTTTGAAGCTAGGTATAGGCTTAGGATAAGTTTGGGGGATCATTGGGGTTGTTTCCTTTCCTATTTGTTCTCGGTTTCAAAGAACTTTGTGTTTTAAAGAAAGAAATGGGTTTTAAGTGAAAGGTTGTGTTTTAAAAACTAAGTATGCTCTAATACATTTCAGGAGGTAGCTCTCCCATAATAAAAAAAAAAGAGAAAAAGAGAAAAAGAAAAGAAAAAGAAATAAAAGAGCCGAAGTGCCAAATAAAAATAAAAAGAAAAGAAAAAAATAAGAGAAAGAAAAAATAAGAGAGCTACCAATAAGAAATATCTAAAGAGCAAAATTATTTTCAAAACCTTTTCACTAGCCTAAAAAGTTTTAAAATGTTCTTGTTTCGAATTGGGGATTGCTAAGTTTTGTGAAGAAAAAGGGTAGACTCTAAGTAGTGAGTGAGGATAAAATTTGTTAAATGAGAGGGGTATAGGATCGTTTGTTAGTTTACATGGGTAGATGAAAATCTAATCATGTATGCATAAATTGTCTTTACCTTTAGCATTATGCACAAGTTCAACCATTTTTGAGAGAAACCCTTGTTCTAATCATAAACCCTTTTCAAATGAGATCATTCAATGCTCATAACCTTAACCCTTAGCCAAATGTGTTTTGCTTTAAAGTGCATAAGTTTGATTCATGGTTCTATTTTTAATGAACGTTAAAGGATGAGTTTCTTTGATTGTTAGGAATAGGAGAGTCATGATTTGAATTTCTTATCAAGTTTGGGGGAGTTGATGTTACTGTATATTGCGTACATTTTGCATACTCATTAGTTAGCTTTTCATGCATTTGTATCACATTTTAGGTTAGATTGCATTACTTAGAGTCCTAGAGCATTCTTGCACCAGCATACGCATGTTCCTTGCATTTTGCATTACATTCAGGTTGTTTCTGGCTGCTTTGGAGTCGTGGAGGTTCGTGGACATGTTGCGGCTGATGTAGCAGTTCGTGGGAGCTCGGATATATGCTAAGGATCAGAGATCGAGGAGCTGATCGAGTATGGCCGGTCGATCTAGGAGGTGATCGACCAGAAGATCGAGCCAACCAGGCGATCCAAGGAGAATGATCGAGACAAGGATCGAGTGAAGCAGTCGATCAAACGGTACAGACATAAATGACGCCATGCAGAGCGAGAGACAGATCGAGTACACCACTCGATCCACCCTAAGATCGATAGCGAGATCGGATGCAACACTCAATTCGCCGATGATGATCGAGACCCAGATCGAGCCGAAGACATGATGTCCGGATATGATCGAGAGAACCGCTCGATCCTGGAGTCGATCTCTGTCCTTTCAACCACTTTTGGCCGCTACCGAGGGGCGGACCATCAGCTTGTTTTGGCCATTTTTGGAAGGCGGCGACGTCCTTTTCACAGAGAACTTTCAATCCTTATCTTTTTCTTTATGTTTTCTCTCTGTTTTTCGGGAAGAACACCATTGTTGAACTTGCGTTTTTCTTAAGCTTTGTAATCGAATCGTTCCCGTTTTAATCTAGTTTTATTTTGATGTTCATCGTTTCCTTTTACATGCTTTGCTTGATTTACTTTATGTGTAGTGAGTAGTTTACTTGGGTTCGGGGTTGAGAGGATTAAAAGGTCTAAAAGGTTTCAATCTTGGGGTTTTTCTAAGCGTTTTCAACGACTATCTCTTCTAAGGTGTTGAGATCTCAATGCTTGAAGACTCTCACGCCAAGAGCTTCATGATCCGAGAGGTTCCTTACCTTGACAGGATTCAGGAGCCTCGGAAGATCACACCTTAGAGACTAGTTACCCCTTCCCAAAAGCCATGGAAGTTTGGGGGATTAGTCAAGTCATTAATTTGAAATCTATTTTCCTTGCCCTTCGACCTCTCTTTCCACCAAAATCCATGGGTTTGGAGGAGAGGATGAAAGAGTGATCTATACCGAAAGCCACGGATAGATCTTGCTTAGTTTTCAAGGTTTAGAGATCCTCACAAAGTGAGTCGATTTAAAGTTTTTAACCCAAGGTCGAACCTTTGAAACCCCTGACCATGAATCTCAACCCTAGGCCCTTTCTTTTAGCATCTTTACATCTTATCTCGTCATTCGCTTGATCTTTGATAGCATCCTGGTCGTTAGTCTTACTGTTCTTGCATTTTTAGACGAGATCGATTGTTATTGCTCGATCTAGTGGTCGATCTCATGGTCGATCCACTAGTCGAATTTTTGTAATTCGAAGTTTGGTCCTTTAATTAATCTGTTTGTTCCTCGTGGTAGTTTCTTCATTTCTAGTAATTTTAAAATAGGTTGCATTCTACTTAAGTTGCTGCATCTAGTTTTTAGAGATTTTCTTATAAATCATCTCATTTCGATTGGATTTGCATTGGTCCTTGTATTTTCTTTGCATTCTCTATCATCCTAGGCATGGATTGATTCTCTCTTGCTTGCTGTACAACAACATGTCTTGCATTTGAGTTTGATAACCTCATTGCATTTTCACCCTTGCTAACAAAGTGTTTATCACACCCACGCCAGGGATTGCTGCTGTGACACCTATGGATATGACTGCCTTTCAGGACTACATTTGCGACAACTTCGAGGGTCTGTGGGATGTTGTGGCTACACTCAGCAACTGTGGTTTTGTCCGTCCTCACTCTGCTGCTGAGGATTACGAGGATGAGGACTAGCTCCTCTGTTATCCTGGTTACTTGTTCCTGTTTCCTTTTTCTTTTATTTCTCTTGAGTCATTTTTATGTTTTTCTCTTGAGTCAGTTTGTCAGTTGCTTTGATGTTGTTTTGTGGACTTGTTGAACTAGGAGTTATGCTATATTTGGATGTTCTAAATGTGTGTTTGAGTGCTATAACATAACGTTTAACACATCTAACTGACAATTCTGGAGTTTCAGACACGATGACGATCGTCACCACTGAAGGGTGACGCTCGTCACCCGCTCCTTTGCGAGGTACCAATTTCAAACTCAGTTCTACACATTCACTTGCTTCTTTTTGACTATCTCTATGCTTAATAACACTGGGGACAGTGTTGTTTAAGTCTGGGAGAGGTGTCTACAGACGTTGTGTACATTTTGTTTTGTTTTGAGAGACTTAAAGTTGAGTAAAAAACCTGTTTTACAGAGTCAAAATTTTGAAACTATTAGTTTTTCTTGGAATTAACCACAAAACGTTGATGCTTATAAGAACCATTGCCACAGTTGTTGATTACAAGTCTAACTAAGTTGAAAGTCATAGGTATATCAGTCTAGCAAAGAATGTTTGGGTTCTTAGAGAATCTGAAAAATCTGTTGTTGACTCCACCTTATTGAACTTTAAACTTCTTGTTTTGGGGCTTGATTCTCACTGATCTAGATTCTCTCTTTCAATACTGACAAGAATGTTTAGATGCAGTCTCTCTTTGATATTCTGTGATACAGCTTGTAGAGTTTAAGTCTAATGAATGGTGCATCATGACCCTGTCTCCTTACAAGGAACAACAGTAGTGAACACTCATGAACCTGTCTCCTTACAAAGAACACAAGTATTGAGTAGCACCATACCTTAGGCTGTAAAAAAATTGGGAAAAGAAGTTGAAAAATCGAAAGAATCAGAAAGGAAAAGATCAAAGGAAGAGAAAATAGGATAGCTGTATTGAGATTGCTTTGTTCAGTGTTTTGGAAGGGAAAAGAATTAATACGTGATTGAGTTCATAAATCCTTGATGAGATATCACACTTAGATAAATATAAGGAGTTAGCAGTAGAGATTATGAATTTCTTGAAGGGGCTTGAACTGGATTTGAGAGATTGCTACGCTTGTGATGATTAGACTGAAATTTGATCTTGTGTTGGCTATGTCGTATGTGGATCCGAAAGTGTTGATCAACATGGCGTTCCTAATGTTTAGCTTACTGTTTATGTTTTCAAACTTCGACCCTGTCCTTTGTCTAATGTTTGCTTGAGGGCAAGCATAAGCTAAGTCTAGGGGAGTTGATATATCATGGTTAGGATGGTTTTTAACCATGGTATAAATTATTTTTATTGGGTCTTTTTGGTCTTTTTAGAGTCCTAGGGAGTCTTTGCAGGTTATAGCATGACTATAGCATAATTAGAGGTTTTGCAGCTTTTTGGAGCATTGCAAGAATCAACCCCGAAGTTAGGAACTCGGAAGTGTTATACAGGCATTGGTGACGATCGTCACCACTTAAGGGTGACGCTCGTCACCCGCATCCGAAGGGAGTCGCGACCTTTTTATCCAAAGATGGAGAGAAAATTGCACTTTGGCCTAGAAGTTCCACTAATTACAAAAGTGTCCCAGCTCGTGTTTTAGCTTATATATATTAGGTTTTCAGCCATTGTTGGCTATTATCTTGTATATTAGAATTCAGAGAGCTTGAGAGAGAGTTTTATTCAGAGGTTTTGGGGAGATAGATCTTGTACTCTTTTATGGAAGATTTCGAACCCCTTTAACTTTTACTCTTTTCTTTTAATGCAGTTTTATACAGTTATGTTTTGTGTCTTCATGATCATGTCTGAGTAATATGTTAGTTATGTTAGGGCTTTTCAAAGGTTGATGAAGAGTTTGTAGAATCGCTAAACTATTAGGAAAATTCATTGGTTTTTCATCTGTGCTTGCATTGATATTGATTTCTGAGACTAATCATCTAGATTTCGAAACCCTAGGTTGTTTAATAGATGTGAGAACATTGTTAATCACCTGAACTAGTATTAGATGAGTAAAACGTTCTCTTGCAAAGATATTTGACTTAGGAGTTTTGTGAACAATCGAAACCTGATCTTTAATGCTTGCTTAACTTGTTAGAGATTTGGAATTCTGTAAATTAGGCATAGATAACTTCTGCAATGAGAATTGATTAGTTATATCATTGAGTTTTGAGTTTAAGACAGTTTTAATTCATTCCTGCGTGCATGCATTCTACATTGTCGGATTCAACCTGTGAATTGTCCTGACTTAGCGCCTTTAGCTTTCTGAACCTTAGATCAAACAACAAATCATTTTCTTACATTACTTTAGTTACTTCGCATTACATTCACTCAATACTGCTTAGCTTAATTTGAATCTATAATTGCTAGTGTAGTAAGTTTACTCCCTTGGGATTCAATAACCTTTTTATGCTACAACTGCTTTGCTGTGCACTTGCGGGAGTTAATTAATTGGGTAATACCTGAGCCCTATCATATTGATGTTGAGGATGAGTTGAAAGAAGCTCTAGCTAAGGTTGAGGTATCAGATGTCAAGAAGCTGAATATCACCAAGCTTGGTGATCCTGGCTGCTTCACTCTTCCTTGTGAACTCAAAGGGAATACCTTCAAGAGCTGTCTTTGTGACTTAGGTGCAAGCATCAATCTACCACCCTCTTCTACAGCTAAGGCATTGGGCTACACTTCATTCCAAAATAGAAATGTGTCCCTTACCATAGCTGATGGCACAGTTAAGACAGCTCTCAAGGATGTACCAATGGTGATTGAAGGGGTAATAATCCCAACAGACTTTCTAGTCTTAGATGTAGAAGGGAAGATCAAGAATCCCATCATCTTGGAAAGTTCTTTCTTGGCCTCAGCTGAAGCAGTGTTTGATGCAAAGGAGTTTACTATTGAACTAAGGCTGACCAAGGAGAAGGTGCTGTAGTTTGACTCCAAATGTAACAAGTTAGAGAATGAACATGCTTTCTCTATGGAGATGAAGAAGAAAGAGAGAGCTGCTGAGAATTATCCTGCATTTGATGGATACATTGGTGCAAGCTTTGATGAATGATGTCTTCCCTTACTGTTTGAAGAAAGCACTGAAGAGGAGGTCCTCAAGGTGGGAGTTTTGAAGATTTAGAATGAAATCTTATTGGGTTCTGTTGAAGATGGGGTACTCCTTAAGCCCAATCTTTCAAATGGTGAAATTGGTTACAAGGTGCAATGCAAGGGTAAAGCTAAGCCCTTTGCACAATTGAAGGTTGGTGGTGTCACTAAGAGGCTGAAAGGTAGCATGAAGGACTTCAAGGCATCAGCTACAGACACTGAGGAGAAGGTTCCACCAAGAGGTTTCATAGCTCCTTCTCACACACACTAGAGGAACCAAGAAAAGTCAAGCTAAGTGAATCTAAACAAGCACACTTAAGAGTTAGTCCCATCGTATCCTTGTATATATTTATGCTTTTTAGTTTCTGTTTATGCATTTTCATTATTCTTAGAAGCAGGTGTTAAGCTAAGGTGATGAGAGGATGGTTTGGGAACCAAATAGACATGTTATGGCTGGTGTCAAGCATAGATGTCGAGCTTGCCAGGCTCGACATCCGAACATCGAGCACCAGCATCAAGCTGAGGAGCTCGACATCAGTTGAGCCAAAGCATGTCGGGCAAACACATCGAGCTACCAAGCTCGATGTGGGGAGAAAAAGTGACTCGGAGCTAGATGTCGACCACTTGCATCGTGCAACATCTTTTGCCCGAGAGGACGTCAGAGCGTGTAGAGCTATAATGTTGTAGGATGTGCAAGTTTGGAGAGAGCTAGGCTACGGATGGCCCGATGTAAAAGGCTCGAGAGTCAGCTCTAAAATCGATTAACATCGTGCATTCACATCGCACGACCTAAAAGGCTCGAGAGTCAGGCTACGGATAGCACTAACATCAAGGTATCAATGCTCGACATCGTGATGTCGACCACTTGCATCATGCGACATCTTTGGGCAGGAAGTAATGGAATTCACATCATGCAACAATGTCGAGCTAAGCAGCTCGACATCTTCACATCGAGCTGTTTGGCTCGATGTTACCCGGGAGGTAAGTCTTTTGAATTTCAAAAAAAATTTCCTCTCCTTAGCTTGGCTCCAAGGGAGTTTTAATTTGAAATTTGGCTCTTCCTCTGCCATTCTGACCCACTCCTGAGCACTTTGTTTTTTGTCCCCCCCACTCCCAAAGATTCATTGTTCCCTCGCTTATTCTATATAAACCACACTTGCTCTCTCCTCTCTTGACACTTCTCATTTCTCATATTTTTTCTTTGAAGCCACAAAAATCTCTTGTTCTCTCTCTTTTACTGTCCTTTGCAAAGTGCTCAAGATTCCATAACGGTTTGCCTCTACACTATTCATCTCTTGTTCTTATGGGTTAGAAGTTGTTGGTTAATTTTAAAACTTATGCCTTATGAACTATAAATGTTTAGTTATCATTGTTTTGATTTTGCATGGTGGATTATCATTGTTTAAGCAAGCTATAATGTTAAAGTTGGTTATTGCTCATAATCTATTATCTGCCTTTGCTTTATTGATCATGCATTATCATCTCTCATTTTGTTTATAGCCACCATGCTAGACTAGGATCATGCATATTAATTGTTAAAAATCTGTTTAGATTCTAGCATGTCTATGGTCTTTTGCTCTTGAAATCACTTATTTCTTTAGAATTTTGCATGTTTAATCATTAATCAAACTTCTTCTAGATTTGAGAAAAAACAATTTAGAGCATTAAACCATTGTTCTCCATCCATTCTTCTTCTACTTACTAGTCTTTTGGGATTTGCACTTGTAGGTACCATGAGAAGGACAAAGGAAGTTGCTGTGAACAAAATTCAAGGAACAAGGAAGAAGGCTCCTGCACAACCAGCAATCAAAGACAAGGGAAAGAAGGTTGATGAGGGCCAGTCTTGAAAGGCTGCTGGCAAAAGGATAGTGGAAAGTAAGGCTTCAAAAACCAAGTCCAAGGGGAAGGAGAAAGCAGTTGAAGAAGTTCCCAACAAAGTACCAACATCAAGAGAGTTTGTGGAACTCTTCAGCAAGTACATCTTCAAATCCACAAGATATCCTTGTGTCTCCACCATGAAGGCGCTGAGAATATATGAGACTGCCAAGCCATTTTCAATTGGGTTTAGGCAAGTTCATGGAGATGGCTCTCCCTTCCTACCAAAATCTTACCATCCATTTCCTCTCAACCTTTCAAGTGGTGAATTATGAAGATAGTGAGCTGGAAAATGGAGAAGCTTAGGAATCAAAAGTACACAGCTACTTTCAAACAGCTTTATGCAGCCCTTGGGATGGACTTCTACTACAGCCAAAAGCCTCAGTTCCAAATCAGCATCAATGAAGTTGTGTGATATATCATGGTTTTTATGGCTTTTAACCATGGTATAAGTCCTTTTTATTGAGTCTTTTTGGTCTTTTTAGAGTCCTAGTAGAGTCCTTGCAGGTTATAGCATGTCTGGAGCATAAATGGAGATATTGAAGCTTTTTGGAGCATTACAAGTTGAAGCCACGAAGTATCCAACTCGGGAAGAAAAGTATGCATATCGTCACCAACCTGGTGACGCTCGTCACACAGAAAGGAAGGGGTCGTGGCTGTTTTCTAAAAGATAGAGGATTATTTGCAGTTATGGTCCAGAAGTTCTAGTATTTGCAAAAAGACCTCAGATCGTGTTTTAGCTTGTATATTAGGTTTTTCAGCAATTCTTTTGGCAGATATCTTGTATCTTATTCTTTTTTAGTTCTTTAGTGAGAGATTTGTAGCAGAGATTTAGGAGAGACAAATCAGACTCCTTTATAGCAGATTTCGAACTCATTTATTTATACTTCTTATTTCCTTTATGCAATATATTCTTTTCATGATCTTTTATCAAATCACTATGTCTGAGTAGTTTGTTAGTTAAGTTAGGGCTTTTCAAAGGTTGAAGAAGAGTTTGTAGAATTGCAAAAAACTTATAAGAAATTCATTGGTTCTTCATTTGTGCTTGCATTCATATCGATTTCTTAGACACATCATCTGGATTTCGAAACCCTAGGTTTTTGATAGATGTGAGAGCATTAATAATCACCTGAACTAGTGTTAGATAAGAAAAACACCTATTTGCAAAGAGATTTGGCTTAGGATTTTTGTGAACAATTGAACCTGATCATTACTGCATGTTTAGGTTGTTAGGATTTGCAAAAAGATTTGAAACTCTGTGATTTAGACATAGTTAACTTCTGCAATGAGAATTGATTAGTTATACCTTTGCGATTCATGTTCAAGACGGTTCTTAATCATTCCTGATTTCATGCATTCTACATTCTCGGATTCAACCGGCGAATTGTCCTGACTTAACGCCTTTAGCCCTCTGAACTTTAAAAACAAGCATAAAACGCCCACTTTCATTTATTTTACTGTTTCGCATTACATTCATTACTTATTGCTTAGCTTAATCTGAACCTGAACTCTTTAGTATAGTTTACTTACTCCCTTGGGATTCGATAACCCCTTGTACTACAACTGCTTTTGCTGTGCACTTGCAGTAGTTTTATTTGGTTAAAACCTGAGCCCTATCAAGTTTTTGGCGCCGTTGCTGGGGAGTAATAGCTGTCTATCGATTTTTAGTATTAGGATTTTGTCTAAGTTTTAATTTGTTTACTGACTTTTAGTTTCTTTTTTTTATGCTGGTTTCAGGTGTATGCCTAATCGCAGTACCAAAAGCAACAAGGAGAAGGAGCTTGTGACTTTGAGCTTGTGACTTTGAGCATCGACGAACTAGCTAGGTTGGAGAGAAATAACAGAAAAGCTAAGAAGCAATCTACAATGGTCGCTCCACTTATCTTGGTTGAAGATGTAGAAGGTCTCTTGGTTGACAGATAAGGAAAGAGGAGGAACGAAGAGGGGAAGAGGATTGATCAAGAGGGGAATGTCATTGTTGAACAGCAGGTTCAACAAGTGGATGAGAACGTTGGAGTCCCTGCTGCTGCCAATAACGCTGCTGGGCGTTTTTTTCAGAGGATTCTAGGTGACTACAACAGACCTGATCAGTTCTATGCCAACAGAGCTGCAATCCGCCCTCCTGCCTTCCAGAGGAACGATTTTGAGGTTAAACCTGTCTACTATCAGCTGGTTGGCCAGCATCCATTCCATGACTTACCTCATGAGCATCCAATGGATCACATTGAGAGGTTTGAGGATTTGGCCTCAAGTGTCAAAGCTAATGGTGTTAGCAATGACTTTCTGTTCTGCAAGCTTTTCCCTTACCCTATTGAAGGAGAAGCTGCATATTGGCTGAAGCAACTGGAACCTGCTTCATTGACCACTTGGGAAGACACTAAGAATGCCCTTTTGAACAACTTCTATGATGATGCAAGATCAGAAGACATGAGGACGAAAATTGCATCCTTTACACAAGGCCTTACTAAAGCTTTTAAGGCTTCATGGATCAGGTTTAAGTCTTATCAAAGGGACTGTCCTCAGCATGGCTTCAGTCAGGTGCAATTACTTGGGATCTTCTTCAGAGGCATTGACTGGAAGTACCAGATGGCGCTGGATGCAGCAAGTGCAGGAAACTTCAATACCAACAAACCAGAAGAAGCAATCCGGTTGATTGAGAACTTGGTCTGCAGCAACAGCACCAAGAATGCAGATTTTCAGAGAATGAAACAGGGTGGCTTGAATGAAGGAAACCAAATAGCTGAGGTTAAGGCTAAGTTAGACAGTAGGCACAGCCTTTTGGCAGGAAAGAAATCAGTCCAGTTTGCTGCAGAAGTGGAGAGTTTCGAAAATCCTGAAGAATTTGAGCAAAAAGATGTTAATTTCATCAATGGAGGTTTTCAGAACCAAAGGTTTGGAAATCAGCAGTGGAACAGAGGCTACAACAGCAATAATCAGAAGAATACCTTCCCAGGAAACCATAGTGCAACTGGTTATACTCCAATACCACAGTTCCAGAAGACTGAAGTGGAGAAACCTTACCAAAACAGCAGGAATTATGGTTCTTCTTCCTACCAAACTTCACCTCCACAAGACACTAAGATAGAAGCTATGCTGGAGCAGATACTTGAAGGACAGTCGAAGATGACAGTGAACTTCAATGGAAACAAGATTCGCTGTACCAAGACCTGAATGGAAAAATTGAGAATCTGAACTCTCACATGAAGAAGCTTGATGTGCAGGTTGCTCAAACTGCAGGAGCTGTTCAATGGCAAGAGGGATTCCTTCCTGGAAGGACTGACATCAATCCCAAGCATCAGGTTAATGCCATCACAGTCAGGAATGAAAAGGAGCTTAAAACAGTGCAGAAAAAGAGGTTGAGTGCAGAATAGATCGTGCAACTCATGGAGTCTGAAGATGAAAATTTTTCAGTCTCAGAGCTGAGTGACGAGCATCACCAAGGAGGAGTGACGCTCGTCACCAACATACAAGAGAATCAGGGGTTGTCACAGGTGAGTGACGAGCGTCACCCCCTGGTAACGGTCGTCACCCACCCCAGAACGAAGCTGCTTCGCTTATAACAGCAAATAATGGCCAGGAGCAAGCGTATAAACCCAAAATATCATTCCCAAAGCATCCTAGGAAGTCTAAACAGGAGATAGAGGAAGCCAGATGCAAAGCTATGATAGACAAGCTGATGGTTGAGATGCCTCTTGTAGATGAAGTAAAGCTTTCACCAGCTCTAAGAAGGTATGTAAAGAGAATGGTTGTGAATGGTGTAAGTCCTGCGGAAGGAGCATTGCTTACTAGAGACATCAGTGCAATCCTCTTAAGTACAGTTCCAAAGAAGAAGAAGAAGGTGCCTGTTTCTGAACAAATCAATGCCATCATTTAAAGCAGAGTTCCAGAGAAGCTATCTGATCCAGGGACCTTTGTTCTTGATTGCTCAATCTCTGTAGGACGTTTTCCCCACTCTCTATGTGATCTAGGATCAAGTTTTAACTTGATTTCTTTCTCTGTTACTGCTAGACTTGGAATGACTGATTTCAAGCCAGCTGAGATCTCTCTCATCCTAGCATATCGATCCATAAGGACCCCAAAAGGCATGTTAGAGGATATTCCTGTTAACATTGATGGCTGCATAATTTCTACAGATTTTGTAGTTCTTAAATATGCTGAAGAACCTAAAGATCCTCTTATTCTTGGGAGATCATTCTTGGCTACTGCTGGTGCCATCATTGATGTGAAAAAGGGGAAGATAAAGCTTCATTTGGGTGATGTTGTCATGAACTTTGACATGGATAAGTTAAGAGGGAGTTCTACCATTGATGGTCAGACCTTTTCTGTAAGGACTTCCAGAGATGAAGAGAATGTCATGGAACATTCAGAAGAAACTACTGCTGGGTATGTCACTGAAACTGATACAAGTGGTCAACTGAACAAGATGGCTATTGAAGAGGCAATATCTGAAACTTCTGGAAAATCTATTAGGTTTGAGGATTGGAGTGAAGATGATACCTTCGACATTAGGCTCCAAAAAGAGGTTCTAATGAATGCCAAGTTGCTGGAGGAAGACGTGTTTGTGATGGAAGCAAGACTTGCAGAGCTGAACTGCAAGAAAACTGCAGAAAATCGAACTGCAGGGTCAGTGACGACCGTCACTGGTCTGGTGACGCTCGTTACCAACCTGGACACAAAAGAGCGACGTGATTTTTGATATATCATGGTTTTTATGGTTTTTAACCATGATATAAGTCCTTTTTATTGAGTCTTTTTGATCTTTTTAGAGTCCTAGAAGAGTCTTTGCAGGTTAAAGCATGTCTGGAGCATAATTGGAGATATTGGAACCTTTTGGAGCATTCTGAGTTGAAGCCACGAAGTACCAAGCTCGAAGCAGAAAAGTATCCCATATGGTGACGCTCGTCACCCCACTGGTGACGCTCGTCACTCTTGGATTCATTCCTGATACCCTGCATTCTACATTCTTGGATTCATACCTGCGAATTACCCTAGCTTAGCGCTTTTATTCTTCCTGAACTTAGAACATATCATACCATCGTTTGCTTATTTCTAATTATTCATTCGCATTACATACATCATATTTCGCTTAGCTTAGTCCAAATCTATAATTGATAGTGTAGTTAGCATTACTCTCTTGGGATTTCGATACCCCTTATACTACATCTGCTTTGCTGTGCACTTGCAGTAGTTTTTATTTGGGTAAAACCTGACCCTATCAAGTTTTTGGCGCCGTTGCCGGGGACCGAACCCGGGTCACCCGCGTGACAGGCGGGAATACTTACCACTATATCAAGTTTTTGGCGCCGTTGCCGGGGAGTAATAGCTGCCTATCGATTTTTAGTATTAGGATTTTGTCTAAGTTTTTATTTCTTTACTGATTTTCAGCTACTTTTTTTTGTTCCTGTTTCAGGTGTATGCCTAATCGCAGAACCAGAAGCAACAAAGAGAAGGAGCTTGTGACTTTGAGCATCGACGAGCTTGCTAGGTTGGAGAGAACTAACAGGAAAGCTAAGAAGCAATCTGCAATGGTCGCTCCACTGATCTTGGTTGAAGATGCAGAAGGTCACTTGGTTGACAGGGAAGGAAATAGGAGGAACGAAGAGGGGCAGAGAATTGATCAAGAGGGGAATGTCATTGTTGAACAGCAGGTTCAGCAAGTGGCTGAGAACGTGGGAGTCCCTGCTGCTGTCAATAACGCTGCTGGGCGTTTTGTTCAGAGGACTCTAGGTGATTACAACAGACCTGATCAGTTCTATGCCAACAGAGCTGCAATCCGACCTCCTGCCTTCCAGAGGAACGATTTTGAGGTCAAACCTGTCTACTATCAGCTGGTTGGACAGCATCCCTTCCATGGTTTACCTCATGAGCATCCTATGGATCACATAGAGAGGTTTGAGGACCTAGCTTCCAGTGTCAAAGCTAATGGGGTTAGCAATGACTTTCTGTTCTGCAAGCTTTTTCCCTATTCTCTTGGAGGAGAAGCTGCATATTGGCTAAAGCAACTGGAACCTGCTTCACTAACTACTTGGGAGGACACCAAGAATGCTTTTCTGAACAATTTCTATGATGATGCCAGATCAGAAGACATGAGAACAAAAATTGCATCATTTACACAAGGCCCTACTGAAGCTTTCAAGGCTTCTTTGATCAGGTTCAAGTCTTATCAGAGGGACTGTCCTCATCATGGTTTCAGTCAGGTGCAATTGCTTGGGATCTTTTTCAGAGGCATTGACTGGAAATATCAGATGGCGCTGGATGCTTCAAGCAGTGGAAACTTCAATACCAACAGACCAGAGGAGGCGGTGAGACTGATTGAGAACTTGGTCTGCAGCAACAACACTAAAAATGCAGACTTTCAGAGAATGAAACAAGCTGGTGCAGCTGATGGAAATCAGATTGCTGAAGTTAAGGCTAAGTTGGATGATATGCACAGCCTTTTGGTAGGGAAGAAGTCAGTTCACTTTGCTGCAGAAGTAGAGACTTTCGAAGCTCCAGAGGAAGTTGAGCAGGAGGATGTAAATTTCATCAACTCTGGCGGATTTCAGGGACAAAGGTATGGGAATCAGCAGTGGAACAGAGGATACAGCAACAACAATCAGAAAAATGCCCCTACAGGAGGACAGAACACGCCTGGTTTCACTCCTAGACCCCTTTTTCAGAAGACAGAGTATCAGAAGCCATTCCAGAGCAGTGGAAACTACAGACACTATGGTTCTACTTCCTATCAACCAGCACCTCCACAAGAGAACAAAATGGAAGCAATGTTAGAACAGATTCTGGAAGGACAACAGAAGCTTACTGTGAACTTCAATGGCAAGATAGATTCGCTCTATCAGGACCTGAATGGGAAAATTGAGAGTCTGAACTCTCATATGAAGAAGCTTGATGTTCAAGTTGCTCAAACTGCAGGAGCTGTTCAGAGGCAAGAAGGATTTCTTCCAGGAAGAACTGATGCTAATCCCAAACACCACGTGAATGCCATCACATTGAGGAGTGGAAGGAACCTGCAACCAGTGTTGCAGAAGGATATAACCTCAAGAAATTTCTTGGGTGTAGAAGAGTATGAAGATGAAGAAAATTTTGCTGCAGAACCATTGGTGACGATCGTCACCAATAATGGGTGTCGCTCGTCACCCAATGAGGACAACCCCGAGCCTGATTCTTCACTTATTGGTGACGACCGTCACCAAGGGGGTGCCGCTCGTCACCCAAATCCAGTACTCGACCCCGACTCGTCCAAAGTGAGTGACGTTCGTCACCAAGCCAGTGACGCTCGTCACCAGACACCACATATTGCAGTTTCGCCTAAGACTTCAGATAATGCTAAGGAGACCGTGTATAAACCCAAGATACCCTATCCTAAGCATCCTAAGAAGTCTAAGCAGGAGCTTGAGGATGCCAGATGCAAGGCTATCATGGACAAGTTGGTGATAGAGATCCCTTTGATTGATGCTGTAAGGATCACTCCTGTTATTAGGAGGTATGTGAAGAGAATGGTGACCAACAACTTGAGCCTTGAGGTTGGAGCTATGATGATCAACGAGCAGGTCAGTGCAGTGATTCAGAACAGAGTTCCAGAGAAGCTTTCAGACCCAGGAAGCTTTGTTTTAGACTGCACCATCTTCAATGACAAGTTTGAGAGGTCATTGTGTGATCTTGGTTCTAGTGTGAACCTCATGCTCCACTCTATTG
Source organism: Thlaspi arvense (assembly GCA_911865555.2). Lineage (NCBI taxonomy): Eukaryota > Viridiplantae > Streptophyta > Magnoliopsida > Brassicales > Brassicaceae > Thlaspi > Thlaspi arvense. The sequence continues at coordinate 15,774,081 of OU466861.1, forward strand.
CAAAGAGTTTGGGGATGACTGATTTTAAAACTACAAGGATATCTCTTGTCCTAGCTGATAGATCAGTTAGAGTTCCTGAAGGGGTGATAGAAGATGTTCCTATCAAAGTAGGAGATTGTATGATCCCTACTGATTTTGTGGTTTTAGAGTATGGAGAAGAGCCCAAAGACCCCTTGATTCTTGGCAGACCCTTCCTGGCCACTGCAGGAGCTATTATTGACGTCAGGAAGGGTAGAATAGAGCTGAATGTTGGCGATTTAGTGATGAAATTCGAAATGGACAAGCTGATGAAGAGGCCAACCATAGATGGACAGACTTTTTATGTTGATGTTCTCACAAACATTGTTGATCAGATCTTCCATGAGATGAGTTCAGAAGACCCCTTGGAAAGGGCGTTGACCACTTCTACAGCTGAGTATGAGCATTTAGATGCTGCTGCAACAGGCTACACAAAGATGATGGATGCTACTGCACAAGTTATGCAACTGGTTGGACAGGATGAACTTGTCTCCACATCTGCAAAAGCCGCCACAATGGGTGACAGGTCAGCAGCAAAAGCACCAAAAGTTGAGCTTAAACAGCTCCCTGCAGGGCTAAGGTACGCATTCCTAGGAGAAAACTCCACCTATCCTGTTATTGTTAATGCTTCATTGAACAATGCAGAGCTCACCCTATTGCTAAGCAAGCTGCAAAAATTTCGCAAAGCTCTTGGCTATTCTCTTGATGACATTTCAGGTATCTCTCCAGACTTGTGCATGCATAGAATACACCTAGAAGATGAGTCGAAATCATCAGTTGAGCATCAGAGGAGGCTAAATCCGAATTTGCAAGATGTGGTCAAGAAAGAGATCATGAAGTTGTTGCAGGCTGGTATCATCTATCCTATTTCAGACAGTGCTTGGGTTAGTCCAGTGCACGTCGTGCCTAAGAAAGGAGGTGTCACCGTGGTCAAGAATGACAAGGATGAGCTGATTCCAACCAGGACTGTGACAGGACACAGGATGTGTATAGACTACAGGAAACTGAATGCAGCAACAAGGAAGGACCATTTTCCTCTACCTTTCATCGATCAGATGCTAGAAAGGCTGGCGAATCACAAGTATTACTGCTTCCTTGATGGGTATTCAGGCTTCTTTCAGATCCCCATCCATCCAGATGATCAGGAGAAGACCACGTTTACCTGTCCTTATGGCACTTTTGCCTATCGCAGAATGCCCTTTGGTCTGTGTAATGCTCCTGCAACCTTCCAGAGATGCATGATGTCGATTTTCACAGACATGATAGAGAAGTTTATGGAGGTGTTCATGGATGACTTCTCTGTTTATGGATCTTCTTTCAAGAGCTGTTTGGACAACCTGTGTGCAGTTCTGCAGAGATGCGAAGAGAAACACTTGGTTTTAAATTGGGAGAAGTGCCATTTTATGGTACAGGATGGTATTGTAATTGGTCACAGAGTCTCAGGAGACGGTATAGAGGTGGATAGGGCGAAAATTGAGGTGATGACAAGTCTGCAAGCACCTGATTCAGTCAAAGCAGTGAGGAGTTTTCTGGGATATGCAGGCTTCTACAGAAGGTTCATCAAAGATTTTAGCAAGATAGCACGTCCACTTACTGCTCTCCTCTGCAAAGATGTGAAGTTTGAGTTCACAGAAGAGTGCAAATCTGCTTTTGAACAGATCAAACAGGCGTTGGTTACAGCCCCTGTTGTGCAGCCTCCAGATTGGGACTTACCTTTTGAGGTAATGTGTGATGCCAGCGATTTTGCAGTTGGAGCAGTGCTGGGACAGAGGAAAGACAAGAAACTCCACGCCATCTACTATGCAAGTAGGACTTTAGATGATGCTCAGAAGAATTATGCAACAACTGAGAAGGAATTGTTAGCTGTTGTGTTTGCTTTTGAGAAGTTCAGGCTGTATCTTGTTGGCTCCAAGGTCGTGGTTCATACTGACCATTCAGCACTGAAGTACTTAATGCAGAAGAAGGATGCAAAACCAAGGCTGTTGAGATGGATCCTGCTTCTTCAGGAATTTGATATTGAAGTGAAGGATAAGAAAGGGGTTGAGAATGGAGTTGCTGACCATTTATCCCGGATTCAGGTCGAAGACAGTGTTCCCATCAAAGATTTCTTGCCTGAAGAGAATGTTTACTTAGTGGAAACCAGAGAACAGGAGGAAAGTGTCGAAAACCTGCAGTTTTCACGAAACTACAGGGGAGTGACGAGCGACACCAGGGGGGTGACGCTCGTCACCAACCAAGACCATTCGCGACAAAAGTATACGAGTGAGGTGACGCTCGTCACCAACATTGGTGACGCTCGTCACCGATCTCCTCACTTATCTGCGATTTGTGCAAGCTTGGGGAAAGCTTTTGCAGAGCCTGTTTATGCTTTACATGATCCAAAGAGACCCTGGTATGCTGATATTGCAAACTACCTTGCTGCAGAGGATGAACCACATGATTTTAAAGGATATGCTAAGAAGAAGTTCTTGAGAGAACTTAGGAGATTCTATTGGGATGAGCCATACCTCTACAAGCATTGTGCTGATGGTATTTACAGAAGATGTTTAGCAGAAGAAGAAGTTCAGGACGTGCTCTTCCACTGTCATGGATCAGACTATGCTGGACACTTTGCTACATTCAAGACTGTCTCTAAGGTTTTGCAGGCTGGATTTTGGTGGCCTACCATGTTCAGGGACGCCCAAGCCTTCATCACAAGCTGTGATACTTGTCAGAGAAGAGGAAAAATCAGCAGGAGACATGAGATGCCACAGAACTTCATTCTAGAAGTTGAAGTTTTCGATTGTTGGGGTATTGACTTCATGGGACCTTTTCCCTCATCTTATGGGAATAGATACATTCTGGTTGCTGTTGATTATGTATCTAAGTGGGTAGAGGCGTTGGCTACTCTTATTAATGATGCTGCAGTGGTTTTGAAGCTGTTTAAGACCATTATCTTTCCCAGATTTGGTGTCCCACGGATTGTCATAAGTGATGGGGGTTCTCACTTTGTCAACAAGGTTTTTGACAAGCTGTTGCAGAAGTATGGTGTACAGCACAGAGTGGCCACGCCCTATCACCCCCAAACAAGTGGACAAGTCGAGGTTTCCAACAGACAGATCAAGCAAATTCTAGAAAAGACAGTTGGGAAAACAAGGAAGGATTGGTCTGCAAAGCTGGATGATGCATTATGGGCCTACAGGACTGCCTACAAAACGCCACTTGGGACTACTCCTTTCCACCTTCTCTATGGCAAGGCGTGCCATCTACCAGTAGAGCTGGAGTTCAGAGCAGAATGGGCAATCAAGAAGCTGAATTTCGATCTGAAACCTGCTGCAGAAAGGCGCTTGATTCAGCTCAATGAACTGGATGAGATTCGATATCTAGCCTATGAAAACTCCAAGTTATACAAGGAGAGGACAAAGGCATATCATGATAAGAAGATCATCTCCAGGCATTTCGAGCCCAATGACCAGGTATTACTCTATAACTCTCGTTTACAGCTTTTTCCTGGTAAACTGCGTTCTAGATGGTCAGGTCCTTTCACTGTCAAAGAGGCTCGCCCACATGGTGCAATTGTCCTGATTAACTCCAAAGGAGAGGAGTTTATTGTCAATGGACAAAGGGTGAAGCATTACTGGGCACAAGCAGAGATTCCAGCAGGACATATTGTGTCTCTGGATCAGGCACCAGCTGTCTAAACAGCCAACCAAAGTCAAGCTAATGACTTTAAAAGAACGCTTAGTGGGAGGCAACCCACTACTAAGTTTTCTTTTTCATATATTAGTTTAGTTTTCTATTACATAGCTAAAAAAACCCAAAAACATGAAAAAAAAAAAAAAAAAAAACAGAAAAAAAAAGGAGAGTCAGTTTGTCAGTTTGCTTGGATGATGTCTTGTGAACTTGTTAGACCATGGATTATGTTTTGTTTGGATGTTTTAATGTGTGTTTTGAGTGCTCTTACAGTTTGACTTCGGACTACACATGATGGCATAGCATTTAAACATCCAACATGACGATTTCTGAAGTTTCAGAGTAGTGACGCTCGTCACCAATCTGGTGACGCTCGTCACCAATCTGGTGACGCTCGTCACCAGGTCCTTTGCGAGGTACCACTTTTCCACCTTGGTTTTACACGTTCTCATGCTTTATTTTGACCAACTCTTGGCTTAATAACACCGGGGACAGTGTTGTTTAAGTCTGGGGGAGGTGGTTACTGACGTTGTGTGCTTTGTGTGATGTTAATAGAGTCTTAAAGTTGAGTCAAAAACCAGTTTTTCTAGAGTCAAAATTTTTGAAACTGTTAGTTTTTCTTGGAACTAGCCATAGGACGTTTTTGCTGATAAGAACCATTACCACAGCAGTTGACTACAAGTCTTACTAAGTTGAAAGTCATAGGTAGATCAGTCTAGCAATGAAGGTTTAGGTTCTTAGAGAATCTGGAAAATTTGCTGTTAGCTCCACCTTAATGAACTTTAAATTTCTTGTCTTGGTGATTGATTCTTATTGATCTTGATTCTCTCTTTAAGCACTGACAATAAGGTTAAGATACAGTCTCTCTTTGATCTTCCCTGATGTATTTTTTCAAAGATTAAGTCTAAAGAATGGTGCATTCATGACCCTGTCTCCTCACAAGAAACAACAGTAGTGAACACACTCAAGAACCTGTCTCCTCACAAGGAACACAAGTATTGAGTAGCACCATATCTTAGACTGAAAAAGTTGAGAAAAAAGAAGTGAAAAATCGAAAATATCCTAAGGAAAAAGATCAAGGGAAGAGAAAATAGGAGAGCTGTGTTGAGATTGATTTGTTCAGTTGTTAGGAAGGGAAAAGAATCTGTAAAGTGATTAAGATGATAGATCTTTGATGAGATTTCACACTTAGATAAAAAAATAAGGAGTTAACAGTAGAAATTTCGGATTTCTTGAAGGGATTTGGACTGGACTTGAGAGATTTGCTAAGCTTGTGATAATTAGGCTGAAATTTGACCTTGTGTTGACTATGTGGTATGTGGATTCGAAAGCTCTAACTAGTATGGTCTTCCTGATGACTGACTGATTGTTTCTTGTTTTCAAACCTGGACCTTATTCTTTGTCTAATGTTTGCTTGAGGGCAAGCAAAAGCTAAGTCTGGGGGAGTTGATATATCATGGTTTTTATGGTTTTTAACCATGATATAAGTCCTTTTTATTGAGTCTTTTTAGTCTTTTTAGAGTCCTAGAAGAGTCTTTGCAGGTTAAAGCATGTCTGGAGCATAATTGGAGATATTGGAACCTTTTGGAGCATTCTGAGTTGAAGCCACGAAGTACCAAGCTCGAAGCAGAAAAGTATCCCATATGGTGACGCTCGTCACCCAGATAGGAAGGAGCGTGGCTATTTGTTAAAAGTATCAAGAAGAATTGCAGAACTTACCCAGAAGTTTCCTTTATTTATATGAAGACCCCATATCGTGTTTATCCCCTATTTATTAGGTTTTTCAGCCACTGTTGGCAAGAATCTTAGTTTTTGAGAATTGAGAGAGCTAGAGAGAGATTTTATTCAGAGCTTTTTGGAGAGACAAATCCTGTACTCTTTAGAAAAGATTTCGAACCCCCTTTGTTTTCTACTCTTTCTCTTAATGCAATTTTATTCAGTTATGTTTTGTGATCTCATAATCATGTCTGAGTAATCTGCTAGTTAAGTTAGGGTTTTTCAAAGGTTGATGAAAAGAGTGTAGAATCACTATTTGTTAGGATTATCTCATGGTTTTTCATCTCTGCTTGCTTTAAAATCGAATTTCTGAGACACATCATCTAGGAATCCGAAAATCATAGGTTGTTAAATATATGTGAGAGCATTATTCATAACCTGAACTAGTATTTGATGAGCAAAACAACTTAGTACAAAGAGATTTGGCTTAGGAGTTTTGTAAACAATTGAACCTGATCATTACTGCATGCTTAGGTTGTTAGGGTTTGCAAAGAGATTTGAAACTCTGTGATCTAGGTATAGATAACTTCTGCAATGAGAATTGATTAGTTATGCATTAGAGATTCATGTTTAAAACGGTTCTTAATCATTCCTGATACCCTGCATTCTACATTCTTGGATTCATACCTGCGAATTACCCTAGCTTAGCGCTTTTAGTCTTCCTGAACTTAGAACATATCATACCATCGTTTGCTTATTTCTAATTATTCATTCGCATTACATACATCATATTTCGCTTAGCTTAGTCCAAATCTATAATTGATAGTGTAGTTAGCATTACTCTCTTGGGATTTCGATACCCCTTATACTACATCTGCTTTGCTGTGCACTTGCAGTAGTTTTTATTTGGGTAAAACCTGACCCTATCAATTTTTCAGCTACAAGTCCATCTTATATTGCCAAACCGAAAATTCAACATTCCACAACCCAGAAACCTGCAACTAAGCAAAGGTATGCACTTCCTGGAACCAAATCCAAACCTCTTAATCTCATCAATAAGAACTTAAAAGGTGCAAAAGATGCTTCACACTTATGCAAGCAACGAGATTCTCGTGGAAAGCTTGGTGTTTCTTTTGATGATTCTGCAGGAAAAAGAAGTCTCCCACCCACAGTCAAAACCCGCCCTACTGATGTACCTCAATTCCTTGGAAGAGTTCATGCATCTACTGCTTATAAACCACCATGGATGTGGAGACATTATTCTCCAAGGCATTCAATGCCACCTTCTGCCCCACCAGCTGTCTGAGGAGCATTCAAAGTCGAGCTAATGACTTTAGACAAGCGCTTAGTAGGAGGCAACCCACTAGTAAGTTTTATTTTTTATATACTTAGTTTAGTTTTCTATTACATAGCTAAAAAAATTCCAAAAACATGAGAAAAAATCAAAAAAGAAAAAAAAGAGTCAGATTGTCAGTTTGCTTTGATGATGTCTTATGAACTTGTTGGACCATAGATTATGCTTTGTTTGTATATTTTTCATGTGTGTTTTGAGTGCTCCAACAGTCTAACTTTGGAGTACACATGATGACACAACGTTTAAGCATCCAACATGTCGATTCTGAAGTACAGGTCGTGGTGACGCTCGTCACCAATCGGGTGACGCTCGTAACCCGGTCCTTCGCGAGGTACCACGTTTTCAACTCGGTTTTACAAGTTCGCATGCTTCTTTTTGACCAACTCTTGGCTTAATAACACTGGGGACAATGTTGTTTAAGTCTGGGGGAGGTGGTTACTGACGTTGTGTGCTTTGTGTCATGTTTATAGAGTCTTAAAGTTGAGTCAAAAACCTGTTTTTATAGAGTCAAAAATTTTGAAACTGTCATTTTTTCTTGGAACTAACCATATGACGTTTTTGCTTATAAGAACCATTGCCACAGTAGTTGATTACAAGTATTACTAAGTTGAAACTCATAAGTAGATCAGTCTAATAATGAAGGTTTGGGTTCTTAGAGAATCTGGAAAATTTGCTGTTAGCTCCACCTTAATGAACTTTAAACTTCTTATCTTGGGGCTTGATTCTCATTGATATTGATTCTTTCTTTCAGCACTGGCAATAAGGTTAAGATACAGTCTCTCTTTGATCTTCCCTGATGAAGTTTTAAAAAGTTTAAGTCTAAAGAATGGTGCATTCATGACCCTGTCTCCTCACAAGGAACAACAGTAATGAACACACTCAAGAACCTGTCTCCTCACAAGGAACACAAGTATTGAGTAGCACCATATCTTATTATACTGTAAAGATCAAGTGCTTTGGAAAAGGGTAGACTTAGGAGTTTCACATGGGGATTTGAAGTTATTAGGTTCATCTTTGGGTAAAAGGGAAGAGAGCTTTAACTTGCATGCATAAGTGTGCTTTTACCTTTAGCATTTTGCTTAATATAGAATCATTTCATTGAGTGATCCCTTGAGTCTTTGAACCCTTACTTGAATGAGATCATTTTCATCTCATAACCATACCCCTATACCAAATGTTTTCACTTGATTTGCACAAACTTGATTCATTGATTACATGTTTAGAATGTTAAAGAATTGATTGATTTGAGCATTTGTCTAGGCTGAGTTTTTAGATCATTTTGAAACTGGATAAGCAAGGCTAGGTTTTTTAAAGTATGACTGATCTTGATTTGCATCTTACAATTAGGCACTTGGACATTGATTTCACTTCTGTACCTTAGCATTTTTTGATTTGAGTGCCCACCTTTAAACCTCATCTCCCATTTGTCTTAGTTTGTTTATTTAAGGGCAAGCAAAAGGCAAGTGTAGGGGTGTTGATATCTCTCATATTTATATCATATAAGTTTGTATTTAGTTCATGTTTTGTTCTTCTCTTTCATGTTTTCATTTGCTTTTATCCCGTTTTCCTTTGGTTTTAGACTTAGGTTGCATTTAGGTTGTAGTTTGCATTTTCTTTGCATAAGGAATGTTTTTAGGTACTGAAGGAGCCATTGGAGACAAGGGGGAAACATGGGAATGAGTCAAGGAGAATAAAGAGGAGCCAAGGAAGTGCAATTTGCGACCAACATCGAGCTTGGTGGAGTCCACATCGCACAATATTATGCATCCGAGAAGAAAGGAGTTTACATCGAGCAGTGACATCGAGCAAGACTGCACGACATCAAGCAACAAGACACCCATGTCGTGCATCCACATCGCACATCTTTGTCCCGGAGCAACCAAGAAACACATCGAGCATCAGCATTGAGCAAGTGAGCAAGATGTCAAGCATTCGAGGGAGCAATATCGTGCACTCACATCGAGCTGGCTAGCTCGACATCCACCTTATCCGAACTGCTTTCATTTACAAGTTTATCATTATGTAAGGGCTTTTATCATTTAGTATAAATAGCTTTTAACCTAAAAATATTAGCAAGTCTTGTTCTTTCTTTTGTCTCTTAATTGCTTTCTGGTTTTTGTAAGAACAAGATCCTTCCTTTAATCTAAGTTTTTGTATTTGCAATCTTAATATTTCTAATCATATTTAACCCATAAAATCTTGTGGATTTGATGGTTTGGATGATAATTAGTGAGTAGTTCTTTATTGGTTCTTAGGTGTGGTAGATTAGGGGAATTTAAGGCTTGATTAGTGTTTGTTAGTGCTTAATATTGATTGATTCCTCTCTATTAGACTATTTTTATGTTTGATTTGTCTTGATCACATGAATCTAGATTTAGGCTTTCCCTTATGTCCACCAAGTAATTAATGAAATGCTGATCTTGTCTTTTAGAGGATTTACTTGTCTTAGCTCAAGGAATTGACTATCTAAGAAGTATTTTGGCTGGAATAGAATTGGTTTATGCTTGCTTGCTACTGATCTTAACACTAATGGGAATTAGTTCTTGTTAAAATGTTTAGTAAAGTGTTATTCACCAAGGGATTGAGTTTAGCTTGCTTGATTGTGAATTCTATGCTTAGGAATTAGCATTACTTTCTTATTTGCACTGTTAGTGAGTTTAATAACAGCCTAGTCTTGCCTTTGAGTTCCCCAACTCCATAACCACATCTAGGATCCTTGCTTTTATTATCTGAATTTTGAAATTTGCTTTGCTCTGTTTTGTGTTTGCTTATTGCTTAAGTACTGCTTTCATTAGTCTTGCTTAGTCTTTGGTTCACTTTGTTTATTAGTTTAGTAGTTTAAACAACTTCTTCTCTGTTTTAGCTTGACTTAATAATTCTATTGCATTCATAGTGGTATCTATCTTAGACCTTTAGATTTGATAAAACATTTGCTATACTACAATGGCTAGGACAAGTGGGTAATTGAGAAAGAGACTCAAAAATCTTGTATCAAAGGACTAGGGATATCCTGAACTGGTGAAGCTGCTACTTGATGTTTAGGCACATACTCGGTCGCATACATACCCTCCTGAAGTTCCTGATGTGAAGGTGTAAAGCTGTGGTGTAATTGAATGGGAACACCAAGCTGGTTGTACAATGGAGCATTCTCCTTTGTGTTCACTTGAGTACTATAATCATTGTAGCTGTCATAGCTTAGATCCTTGTAAGGTTCATGATGAACAATCTCTTGTTGCTGCACATAGTAGGCTTCAGCGTCTAAATTATAAGCATGTCCAAGAGCTGATGTCTTCTCCTTAGACTTTGGTGATTGATTTAGAGATTGCTCAATCAACAAGTCTAGTTTAGCACTAAGTGCTAACATATCCTGCTTTGTTTGGTGAAGTGAGGCTTCAGTATTCTTCTTCTAGCTGTCCTCTTGTTCATTTGCATAATCACCATTACTCAAGGCAAGGTTTTCAATCAGCTGCAAGCCATCTTCAACACTTTTTTCAAGAAATGTCTATTGCTGGTTGTGTCTAGCAATATATTGAACCTTGGCAATACTCCTAAGTAAAACGTGTTGAGCAATGACTATGTTGAGAAACCATGGTGAGGGCAGCGCAATGTCTCTGAAATCTTTCCCATGCTGAACAAAATGGTTCATCTGGTGATTGTGTGAAATCTGATATGTTATGCCTTAGTGTAGCTGTCCTGGTAAAAGAGTAATACTTTGCAAGAGACACTCTTTTGAAATCATCCCAAGAACATATGGATCCACAAGGCAAAGATCTTTCCAACAAATGTGCACGATCACCAAGAGCGAATGGAAATAACCTCAGTTTGAAGGCATCTTCTGTGATACCACTGATCCGTTGTAAACTACAAAGACTCTCAAAGCTGTCCAAGTGATCAAGCGGATCCTCCATAGATGTGCCAATGAAGCGGTTGGCTTGTACCATTGCAATCACACTACTCTTGATCTCAAAGTGATGCTCTTGAAATGGTGCAGGAAGTATACCTCTGCATCAAGTATGAAGATAAGGAGCATCATAAGAACCAATATGTTGTGCTCTTATAGCCATCTGAGGCACTGGCCTATCTAACATCTGAACCGGAGCTTCATCTCCTATGAACTGATCTTGATAAGCAGGTCTGTGATGGTGTTGATCAGCCATTGTACCTGAGAAAACAGAGCAAGAAAGGTAAAGTGATTAGTAAAGTAAAAGATGGTTAAATCTAAGCAAAAACCTAAACTCAATTATCTAGGCAATCCTAGAATGGCGACGGCCCCGAATTGAAGAAGGACTTTTACAAGTCTCAACTCAATACCTCTCTAATCAGATGTAGCATTAAAGAGGTTTTATCAATCCATCCAGGAGTTAGATATAAATAGATACAAAGAACTCACTAAGCTTAACCAATATGATAAAAAAAGGATTATCTAAGAACCTAAGTGATCAAAGATGAAAAGCATAAACAAAATGGAAGGTTAACAAGACTAAAGCAAGAAATGAAGTGCAAAGAACCAAAATGAGAGTTAAATGCAATAACTTGGAATGCAAGTCAGGAAATGGGACAAAAGCAAGGCAACTAAAAACATGGGAAAACAGAACTCAAAATGATCAAATGTAAAGAACAATAAGGCGCGGGTTCAAGGCTAGAGCAATGATGACTTGTAGATTACTTAGTATCAAACCTAGGATAGTTAAGACTAATAATAAGCTAACAACATGATCACACCACTAATTCAATCAATATGTAAACAGATAAATATGTCTAAGTTAAGCACATGTCAGACCCACTTGTGATGGCGTATTTGTGCAAAACCAGCATGACAACACAAAATTCTTAAAGACCAAACAAACGACCTAAACGCAATATAATCATCTAGGCGATTAATCCTAGTAAAGTTCTTTCAGGCATTTAAACAAACACTTTTGATGCAGCAAACACCTAACATCAGTTTCACCCTAAAAGAAATACTAAGCACTAAGAACAACTAAGCTAAGTGATTCAAGCAAGAATTAAACCAAACTCCCTAAGTTATCCACCAATCACCCCCACATCTGCTCTAACCTCAAACCATATGAAACTACTCACAACACATCATGAAATCAACAGAAACAAGCAGAGATGACAAATCAAGCATGATCAAATAAGAACTAGAAGGAAAATGACAAAGAAAGTGCAAAACTTTATTAAATAGGTGATCTTGATCAAAATCCCATAAAAATATCTTTGTTGTTTCCCACAAGGTCAAAAATAGGATAAGGACGAAGATAAAATAACAAAAAGATAAGATTAGGCTTAAATAGGACTAAAGATAAGGTTTGACAAAAAGTAGAAAAAATTAGTCAATTCTGGGCGTTAATGCATCGGGTGTACGGACAGGTGTTCTGCTCGATGTGCCTCCCCGATATAGAATACCCCTTAATCGCGGCTCGGTCACTTTTGCAATTCCTCGGCATGGAGCAAGTCTCAAATCGTATCGGGCAGATCGTCGGATGTTCAGCTCAATGCTGGAACCCGATATGTCTTGTCTCTTCGTATCGACCTGTACGACTTGCCCAGCTCGATGCACCATCCCGGTATGGTCTTAAAGTCCACGGTCAGAGTACTCCCCTTCGTTCTACTGGTCACATCGGGCACACTCCCCAAGTGTTCTGCTTGATGCTTATCCTCGGTGCAGACACAGACTTAGCAAAAACTCCTTTTCTTAGCCTTTCCACGAATGTGAACTTCTTCAACCTCCTTTCCAAGTTCCAAATGCTCCAAATACACCTGATAGACACCATAAACATGCATATATATGCAAATCCTAAGCTATATGCATGCAATGCTTTTTCTAAGTGCAACTAAGACTAAAATGCTAAGAAACTATGCAAAACAGGGGAGATGATGTATGAAATGCAGCCTAAAATTATTTATTATAGCTAGATATCACGTTTGTTGAAATGCTGATTTATCACTTAGAGGATTTATCTACTCTAGCCTAAGGGATTAGTTGTCTAGAAGGTGTTTTGGTTTAATAGAATTGATTGTGCTTGCTTGTTAGCTATCTAATCACTAATGGGAATTAGTTCTTGGTTAGGTTGTTAGCAAAGGGATTTTCCCCCAATGGATTGGGTTAATCTGTTCTGTTTGAATTATATGCCTAAGAAATAGTATTGTTATATATTTGTGAAGCATCATTGATCATTTATAAACCTCCCTACATCAATAAACCCCATCTTGAGTCTTTCTTTTATCCATTTAAGTATCAAATTCGAATTATGCCGTTTGGTTGCTATTATTTAGTTTGCTTTTGCTTATCTAAGGTTTGATCACTATTGTTTCTTGTTTTGGTTTGAATTAGACAGTTTGATGCATTCCTAGTATCTTAGAAACTCCTGATTGGATTGATAACCTACATACTACAATGACATCAGTATGTATAGGTAACTGAAGTAGTAAAAAACCTGCATCATGTTTGAGAAAAACTATCACAAGAAAGCCTTTTTGCAATCATTCCAAGAGCTAATAGAACCTTGAGGTAGAGTTTTCTCCCATTGATGAGCTTTGTCTCCAAGACTAAAAAGAAAGATCATAAGCTTTACACCATCTTCACTCACTCTCTATATCTTGGTCATTGCACAAATCCTATCAAAATGGTCCACGTGGTCAAGAGGAACTCTATAGACTAGAGGAACTCTATAGGCACCCCATGAAACCGATTTGCTTGAACCATGTTGATTAGCCCTAACTTGATCTCAAAGTGATTGTTTTGGACTGGAGGAACTATGATTTCATTACGGTTAATGTGAGTATTATGGGCATTTTCAGCTCCAATTTGACTTGAATCTCTCACACCATGTAAAAGAGCTCTCTCCACAATAGGTACTTGCCCTTGTTGATTTTCCTCGTGGGCTTGTTGTGGAGCTCCAGGAACTTGGATTTGTGATTTATGAGATCTCTGATCTTGTAGGTTACCTTATCAGCCATATTCACCTCTTCTTAAATCTGAACATGTGCTCTTTCTCTTCTAGCTCTTGCTCCTCTATCAAGATGAAGAATGTTATCAACTCTTTGGAGAAGGTTTAGAGAGCCCTTTGATTTTAGGTTCATACAAGTGGTACCCTATAAAACAAACAAAAGTAAAGATATTCAGTATTGAAATAAAGAGCCTAGTCTAAGTAAGAAAGTAAAATCCAATGCACCATTCCCAAGACATGGCAACAGCGCCAATTGACAAACAGATTTAATGGCTGTTTAGTGCAATCTCAATGCACTAACTTGTAGTATAGTGGCAAAGAGTATCAATCCAAAATCTGGATGGTGTAATGAAGATGCAACAATCTCACTAAGCTAGGCTACTATGGGTTTTAATAGAGGTTTACACTCAAAAACAATCAAGTGCAAACAACTGACAAAGGAAACCAAACTATAGACAATAAAGGCAAATGATTTAACATAAAGAAAAATCAATATGATGATGAAAAAAAACAGAACAAAACAGAGCAATGGCTTAACAAATTCGAAATACTAAAAGCAAGGTTCAAGACAGAAACGAGTATATGATGAAATCACAGAGGAAGTGTTTAATGGGAAAGGAGGTGTTTTTTTCTTATACGGTATCAGAGGTACTGGAAAAATCTTCATGTGGAAAACACTATCAGCCGCATTATGATCAAAAGGATCTATTGCTTTTTAATGTCACATCTAGCGGCATTGCTTCTTTGCTGTTAGAGGGTGGTAGAACTGCTCACTCTCAATTTGGTATCCTGTTAAATCTCGATGATTCTACATTGTGCTCTATGAAACCTGGATCAGATCTTGCAGAAATGGTGAAACAAGTATTGCTTATCATATGGGATGAAGCATCAATTAGTCATGGGCCTTTAACCCAGACCTGACGGACCCGAACCGAGCCGACCCGAAAAACCTGGTTCGGTTTGGTTTCGGTTCCCTGCAATTATCCGATTGGGTTTTGTTTAAATTTAGTTCGGGTTAAATCTTAAATCCGATCAGTTACCTGAACAAACCGGATTTTTTTACAAACTGCTGTTTTATTATCTATTATAAAAAATATATAATCTAAACAAAAAAATTTAGGCCACCACCTCCATTCCGCACCTTCGATTCATCTCCACATTCTCTTCTCTTTCTTCTCCTCCGTTAATTGAAGATTGGATTCATCTCCACTATCTCTTCTCCTTCTCCTCCTCTAATAGAAGATTGGCAGTTATGGGAAGAGAACACCAACAACTTCTGCCGTGAGGTTTGATGTACCAACACTTTCTCCTTCTCCTCTTTCTTCTTCCTTAGAATAGAGTTGGTAAAACACGTTTGAAGGAGTGGAGAAATGGAAACCGAAAATCACTAGGAAGAGAAGACGACATTGAAGAGATTAAGCCAGAAAAGAGAGGTTTCTTTAAACTTAATATTTTTTTTTTGGCTCACTTGGATCCCAATCGGGTCATTCGGGTCTATTTGGTTCTTCCGAGTTAAACCAAATATTTGTTGGGTCTTTATCAGATATTTTTTATTTTACAAAACCTGACCCGACCTGAACACTACCCAACCCGATCCAAATTTTTACCGGTTCCTAAATGGGTCCTATGCCTCCCTACCCCAATTACCTGAACCCCGATCAACCAGACCTGACCCAAGGATCCTAACGCCCAGGACTAGCCCCAATGATGAGTAAATATTATTTTGAGTCTTTGGATAGGAGCTTCACTGATATTATTGGAAATGTGGATAACAATTCTTTTCCCTCGAGAAGTTGTTGTTTTTGGTGGTAATTTCAAAAAAGCTTTGCCTGTCATTAATGGTGTTGGAAGAGCAGAAATAGTTTAAGCCGCATTGAATTCTTCTAGACTTTGGGAACATTGCAAAATTTTAAGGTTAACTTAGAACAGAAGGCTTATTTTAGTCAATCTGACTTCTGGTGAGGCGAAAGAGATCAAGGAATTCTCTGAGTGGTTATTGGATGTTTAGAGATGGTAATATTGCTGAACCTAATGATGGCGAATTTCTAATTGATATCCTTAAGAATTACTTATCACAGAAGCAAATGATCAACAGAGAAGTTTACGGAGATCCAAATTTGCTGATCCAAAATAATGATCCTACATTCTTTCAAGACATAGCTATCTTATGTCCAACAAATGAAGACGTAGATTTGATAAATGAGCTAATGATTGGTAAAATGAGAGGTAAGCATCAATATTTTTTTTTTTGGTTATTGCATGATAATTAGATATGTTTAGATATTAATGTTTCAGTTAGCTTAATATTTATAAATTGATTACAGGTGAAAAAAGGGTATATTTAAGCACAGATAGTATAAATCATGTCCATAGGGCTTCAAGGAATAACCCTATTTTCACTTACGATATTTTAAACAGTATCAAGGTGTCTGGATTACCAAAACACATGTTTTATTTAAAGATATATGTTTCAGTAATGTTTCTACAAAACTTAGATCCTAAAAGTGGACTATGCAAGAGGCAAGATTGCATGTTACAAAAATGGCTGATTATGTTATAGAAGCATGAATTATCACAAGAGATAATGTTGGTTCAAAAAAAATTATTCCTAAGGGTGTGCTAGCTCCTTCAGATCTTAAATTTCTAATTAAAATGAAGCGGAGACAGTTCCCATTATCTGTTGCTTTTGCTATGACTATAAATAAGAGCTGAGGTCAATCACTAAAGGAAGTCGACCTTTTCCTACCTCGACCTGTTTTTTCTCATGGTCAACTTTATATTGCACTCTCTAGAGTAACATATATGAATGGATTAAAAATCCTTATTGTAGATAAAGAAGGAAAATTACATAAGTAAACAATGAATGTTGTTTTCAAAGAAGGATTCCAGAATCTCAAAGAAGTGGGTTCTTAACATTTTTTATTTTTCTGTATGATATTTTGTTCTTTATAAATTTTTGATGTATGTTTTATACTTTTAAAAGTAAAATCCTTATTGAAGTTTTAAAATCTTTAATATATAAATATGTATATAACAAATTTTGGGTAAAAAATATACCAATTTACAAAGAGTAAATATCTCTACAATATGCATTAGATATCTAACTACATTTACAATATTTACATTCTTAATTTCCATAAATACATATTTTATTTCAAATCTAAATTCTAAACTTTAAAACTAGATAACATAACACCAACCCAAAACACTACTCAACCTAATGTAATATACTAAAACTAAATAGAACCATAGATCATACATAAATATCTTTAAAACTCTAAAAAATAAATTTTAATTTTCAAATACACATGAAACCCGCACACATGTGTAAACTATATCCTAATTGGAATAAGATAAAATGAAACAAAAAAGTAGGAAAACCAGCAAATACGGTTAGACCAAGTTCGATTGTTACCAAGTATCAAATCAATAAAATCTAATTTCGTATATTTTATTTTTATATATGTATATTATTATTATGTTTATTTTAATTCTTTTTTGTAGTGTTTTGTATACTTTTTCTAAGAAATTTACATGTTATTTTTGTTTCTTTATTGTCTTCAAACATGTAGATTTATTTTGAAAATTCGTTTAAAATTCATTCCTACATTTATACAGTAGCAATATATATATCTCTTCAATTTATATCTCTATTTAATTAGCTTTTCATTTATTAATTCGTTTTTAGAGCTCACTCTTATACTGTAAGAAACCATTCCACACCTAAGAAATTTAGTGTTGGGAAAATCAGATTAATGACTTTTGATTTGGGAGGCCACTAGATTGGCCAAAGAATTTAGAAAGATTACTATGACAAAAAACTCATTGAATAAACTCTTCTTTATTTGACATGATCTAGATATGGTTGGGTCTTATCTTTGCTCGTTTGTGGTGGAGTGTTAAATAAAATGTCGACGGAACTCGAGCTAGGAGGTGACAGAAGATGGTTTGACGGTGCTTTAGGGACAGCAACCTTAGATCCAGACTCTTTCTCTCTCTGTCAAGGTTTGACAGATCTTCAGATTCGCTCAAAGCTTCCCTTGCGATTGAGCTTCTCAACATGATATTCTTATATTGGTGGTCAGGCAGTGGCTTTGGTGACAAGGTGCTGCAGTTCTCTTGCCCGGCAAATTAGGTTCTATTTATCTCAGCGGGATGGCTGTGGTAATAAGACCGCTTCCGTAAAGCACTCTGGTCTTTTCCTCTCGCTCAATGTGGGTAGTTGTGTTTCTCTTACCTGTCTTTTTGATGGTGAAGTTGAATAGATCCTGACTGATGCATGGGCTCGCCGCGTACTTGTATGGTCTGGGGGAGGTTGATAGTAGCTTCTCCAATTTTTGTTAGAAGGTATGGGCTACTCTGATCTTTGGGATTGGAAATTTTTTTTTGTATTTCTGGTTCCCTGATATCTCAGAAAGGATCGTTTGGATTAGAATTATATTTTTTGCTTGTTCTAGAGAAACAGCCGAGTTTCTTCGATCATGTGTTTTGGTTATGGAGGTGTTAGTACAGCTTATGGATTGTTGATGGTCTTGCTCTGTGTCATAGTAGTGGTAGTGTTTTCAACTCAGTGCCTTGGCTTGTTGAGGTTTGATACAGGAGTTTTTACACTCTTGTGACTCAATTCCTAAAGTCTAAAATCTTGTCATTATAGCATTTGAGGTATTAATCCAATCAGGGATGTGAAACAATGAGAATACATTATTGAATTCAAGCTCAAGCAAAATAATTTGTTTAGATCAATCGAATAAGTAAAAGAAAGGATTAAATTATAGTGTAGGGCAAGTAGCTAAACAATTCAAACTCAAGGAACATAGCAAAAACAGAGGAAAACAGCAGTCAATCCTTGATGCACAAACTCAACTAATAAGGCTAATCCTTCATCATAAAAATATAAAGGCCCATAGTCTGAAGTTTCTTCATGTAAGTTCCCATATTCTCCTGGTTCCTTAGTCAACACCACACTCAGATGATCCTTTGTGTTTAACTCCTCAAAAAGCTCATCATTCAGCTCATCTTTAGCATCAACTCTGAACATTTGTCCTTCTATTGTTGGCTTTCTAATGACCTCATATATGTCATACTTGAGAACCATGTCATTACCCAAATGCAGCTCTATCTTTTCTCCCTTGATATCTATCACTGCACCAGCTGTAGCAAGGAAGGGTCTGCCAAGTATCAGAGGATCTGGTGGTTCAACATCAAGCTCTAACACAACAAAATCAGTTGGTACTTCAATCTCTCCAACTCGGACAGGGAGGTTCTCAAGGAGTCAAACATGATGTCTAACAGAGCGGTCAGCTAACACAAGAGATATCATGCTTGGTCTAAAACTTCTGAATCCTAGGCGCATTGCAGTAGAGAAGGGCATAAGACTCACGCTTGCACCATGATCACACAGACAGTTGTTGAATGTGAGTGGTTCTATGGAGCATGGTAGAGTGAAGCTTCTAGGGTCTTCTAACTTCTCAGGTGGAGGTGGTTGCTGTATGATAGCATTAACTTCATGTGTAAGAACAACCATTCCTTCCAGCTGGTTCTGTCTATCTACAACCGTATCCTTCAAGAACTTCTGATATTAAGGTATAAGCAATAAAGCATCAAGCATGGGCATGGTTATCTCCACATTTTCTATCTACTTCTCAAAACGTTGCCTGTACTTCTCCACTAAATGTTTCTTGATCCTTCCTGGAAATGGGAGTGGTGGCTTGTATGGAGGGAGAACAATGATAGGTTCTTTCCTTGTAGGCTGTATGGCTTCTCTTTGTGCTTCATCGACCACTTGTTTTCCTTTTCTCATACGCTCTGCCTCAGCTTTCCTTTCCATCTCTGCTTCTGCTTCGGTTTCTTCTTCATGAGTCTCAAGAGACACCCCCCCCCCCCCCCCCCCCCCCCCCCCCCCCCCCACTTTGCTTCTCAATGTCCACATTGTGGTGCTACAAGTCCTTCTAGCTGTTTACCACCCCTAGTAGTTATTGCTTGTACATCTGGTGGCAGTTGTTGTTTAACTGTAGTAGAGGAGACCTGATTGGCTTTAAGAATAGCAAGCTCATCACTAACACTCTCAAACTTCTGTAGTAGATGAGCATGCATCTCCATTGTACTCTTTTGATTAGCAAGCATCTCCAGTTGATGTGCAGCATGTGAGCGAAAAGTACCTGCTCAAGTAGTCTAGTTGGGTTTGTATCAGGCATAGATGGTGGTGCTGTTGAACGACTAGGGATATCTTGAACTGGTGATACTGCTACTTGATGTTAAGGAACAAACTCTGTTGCATAAATACGCTCTTGGTGTTCTTCATATGAAGGTGTAAACCTGTGGTGTTGTTGGATGGGAACACCATGCTGATTGTATAATGGAGCACTCTCCCTTGTGTTCGCTTGGGGACTGTAAGCATTGTAACTGTCATAGCTTGTATCCTGATAAGGCTTGTGACGAACAGTCTCTTGTTGCTGCACATAGTAGGCTTCAGCTTCTAAGTTGTATGCATGTTCAAGAGCTGATGTCTTCTCCCTATCCTTTGGTGATTGACTTATGGAATGCTCAATCAACAAGTCTATTTAGCACTTAGTGCTAACATATCCTGCTTCGTGTGGTGAAGTGAGTCTTCATTATTCTTCTTGTAGCTATCATCTTGCTCATCCACATAGTCACCATTACTCAAGGTCACGTTTTCAATCAACTGCAAACCATCCTCAATATTTGTACCCAAGAAGTGGTCGTTACTAGCTGCGTCTAACAGAATCTTAAACTGTGGTGATACTCCTCTGTAGAATGTGCTGAGCAATGACTCTGTTGAGAAACCGTGATGAGAGCAGAGCAATGTGTAACCTTGAAATCTTTCCATGCTGAACATAATGGCTCATCTTGTGATTGTTTGAACCCTGAGATGTTCTGCCTTAGCATAGCTGTCCTGGTGGAAGAGTAAAACTTTGCAAGAAACACTCTTTTGCAATCATCCCAAGAACATACTGATCCGTAAGGCAAAGATCTTTCCCACAAGTGTGCACGTTCACCAAGAGTGATAGGAAATAACCTCAGTTTAAAACCATCTTCTGTGGGACCACTGTTCCTTTGTAAGCTGCAGATTATCTCAAAACTGTCCAAGTGATCAAGCGGATCTTCCATAGATGTGCCATTGAAGCAGTTGGCTTGTACTATTTCAATCCCACTACTTTTGATCTCGAAGTGATCCTCTTGAGATGGAGGAGGAAGTATACCTCTGTGTCTAGTATGAAGGTAAGGAGCATTATAAGATCCAATGTGCTATGCTCTTCTAGCAATATGAGGCACTGGCTTATGTAACATCTGAACTGGGGCTTCATCCTCTCTGAATTGAGCTTGATGAGCATGTCTATGATGTTGTTGATCAGTCATTGTACCTGAGAAAACAGATTAAGAAAGGTAAGATGATTAGTAAACTAAAACATGGTTAAGTCTAAGCAAGAACCTAAACTCAATTATCTAACAATCCTAGAATGGCAACGGCGCCAAATTGAAGAAGGACTTTTGCAAGTCTTAACTCAATCCCTCTCTAATCAAATGTAGTATAGAAGAGGTTTAATCAATCCATCTAGGAGCTAGAATAAAAGAGATGCAAGACACTAACTAAGCTTAACCATGTATGATGAAGAATGATGATTCTAACAACCTAAGTGATCAAAGATAAAATGCATGCACAAAAGAGAAAACTAGCAAAACTAAAGCAAGTAATGTAATGCAAAGAAACTAAATGCAACAGAAACTAACAATGCAATGATCTAAATGCAGCAGGACTAAGGTAAACAAAGCAATGGAAGTGGAAGAACTAAAATGAAAGCTAAATGCAATAACTTAAAATGCAAGCCATGAAATGGACAAAAGTAAGCAACTAAAAATAGAGTAAAACAGAGCACAAGATGATCAAATGCAAGGAACAATGAGGCGCAGGTTCAAAGCTAGAGCAATGATGACTTGGGGATTACTTAGTATCAAACCTAGGGTAGTCAAGACCAATAACAAGCAAAGAACATGATCAAGCCACTAATTCAATCCATCTGCAAACAGAACAGAGATGTCTAAGTTAAGCACATGTCATACCCACTTGTGATGGCATATTTGTGCAAAACCAGCATGAAAACACAAGACTCTTAAAGACCAAACAAACAACCTAAACGCAATATAATCATCTAAGCGATTGTTCCTAGCAAAGTTCTTTCAGGCATTTAATCAAACACTTGTGATGCAGCAAACACCTATAATCTGTTTCACTCTAAATGAGTTACTAAATCATTAAGAACAACCTAGCTAAGTGATCTAAGCATGAATCAAACCAAAATTTCCTAAGCTATCAACTAGTCATCCCCAAATATGCTCTAACCTCAAACCATATGAAACTACTTACTCACATCAAGAAATTAATAGAAACAAGCAAAATGACAGATCAAGCATGATTAAACAAGAACTAGAAGAAAAATAACAAAGGAAGTGCAAAACTTTATTAAAAGAATAATCTTGATCAAAATCTCATCAAATCCCCTTTTGGGTTTTCCCTCAGGTCGAAAACAAGATAAAGAAGAAGATAACTGCTAAAAAGATCAGGTTTAGCTTAAATAAGCCAAGAAGATAAGGTTTGACAAAAGATAGAAAAATCTTGGTCAACTCTCGGCGTTGACGCATTGTGGTTCAAGGGAAAGTGTTCTGCTCGATGTGGTTAGATTGATGCTCCTTTCTTTTTCTCCACTAGATTCTCTTTTATTATATCTTCTATTTCATATTATTTAGATTTTTTTTTAACTTTTAAGAGCTGACTCTGTCATTATTTCTGTCTGGAAAAATAGATTCATTTCTTCATGTTCTCTTTGTGGCAACCAAAAAGAAAATCATGCACTATCTGCTTTCATAAAATCTTTTTACATTAGGACCTCAATACTTACTTTCCTACTGCATCCAACCTCAAGCCGCCGTTACTATCACAATATAGATTTTATTCTTGAAGACTTTCTTTTTGGTCATCCTCAATGACATCATCACTTCTTTAACATGTTCAAACCAAACATTGTAAATCACTAATCTGCGCAACGCGCAGACCTTCTTCTAGTTAATTATGTGTTGAACATATAAAATGTTTTATAGCCTTCACACGGTGTGAGCCGATCACCTAATTATATAGAAGTAGATTAGTAATTAAAGGTGGAACCAGAAATTTAGTTTACTGGAGCAAATTTTAATAATAATAATAAAATAATTATCTAACAACATTTATTTTTAATCATGAACTAAAATATATAATAACTATTTTCTACACAAATTTTTATATCTATATCAATCATATTTTGTTATGCATTAAGAGATTTATACATACTATTATTTTACTAATGTGTGTATAGTAATATTCTTCTTTTAAAAATATTTATTAAATAAATCAATTATGTTTTTATGTTACATTTGACTTTTTTTAATCGTCTGAATTACTATTAATTATGAAAACAGTTACAAGGATCATTCTTCTAATGAATAATTTATCTATTCCACAAAAATCTACATTAAGTACATTAGGTATACGAACAAGCAGTTCTCCTTTTACCCATTTTCTGGAAATCGAATACCAGATATTCTGTTGTCGAATCATTAATGAATTCTTAATTAACCACTGGAGTAATGAGACTTCCACTGTTACGTTTGACTTTAATATTATAGGAGACTTCTATAAATAACTAATCTAGTAACTTTTTGATTTTGAATATTTTTGGCAAATGCAATAAAATGGATTTTAAAATTTTACCAAATCATTGATTCCATAATTTGACTGTACAAAAGCAAATTACCAAATCACTAGATACGCCAATGATTGTACAGTTATAATGTTTTTGTTAATGGTTTTCTTCAAAGTTGTTTCTAAATCAATATATAAGGGGTTCGTTGCTGATTATAAAAGTACTAGTGCAAATTAATTTCCCATACGCCATTTTTTTACTCTGTTTCCTAAATAGAAAATGGAGAACCTCGTACTCTGTTTCCCATACGCCATTTCTTTTACGCTGTAGCTGTGATGATGATGTTTATGATTGGAAACCTCGTAGTTGAATCAGAAGCTTTAAAAACAAGTTTTGTAGGTTGTTTTGGAAGGTGCTTTGACTTGTGTATTCTTAGTCCATTTTTTCGAAATAAATTCTTTTGTTTTGGCAAATGTCTCAGAGGATGTACGGGAAACACTCTGAAGTTGATTGTATCAATCTTCAGTGTGCTTCTATTCTAGATCCGAGTAAGTTTTTCAAAAAAATCATAAAATTTTATTTTCATATAAAACAATATTTTTATTTTAGATCTCCTATTTTTATAATGATTATGTTTACTAGTATGTCTCTACTACCAGTAATTTGTATTTTTTGTGGCTTTCTTTTTGTTATGTGTTATTAACAGCTAAAAAGTTGGATGTGGAAAAGACTAAAGCATGTGTGAATTCATGTTCAGATATGTGCTAAAAAAAAATTAAAAGTGATATTTTTCAATTTAATTTTACTAAGCCTGTTTTGTTTTATTTTAACTATCAATTCAAATACGTATTTATTGCTAGATTCGTTTTCTTCCAGAATCACACCTACAAAGAAATTTTCCCATTTTAAAATTATATGGAAACTTGTTCAATAATTATTAATTTTTTTGTTTAAAACCTTTTTGTAGGACTGAAGAAGATTAGTTTACAAAAGCGTTTATGATTTTTTTTTTACTCATAAACAAGCATATTATCAGTTATATTTTATTTAATTCGATCAAAAAAATTCAGATATCCATAATGAATAAAAAAAAGCAAATACTAAAGTATAGTATCCGTCTAAAACAAATCAAATAGCAAATATTAATTTTAAAAAGTTCAGATATCTGCTCTAATCCATAGATTACATATATATTAATATCATAATTGTTTTAATACTTTTCACAATTTAATTATTTTCTTAATATATATAAAAGAATATATCTGATGAAAAATATATAATAACTCTATAGCAGGCACTTCTTTTTGACAGCCAACTCTATAATAGAAAATAAATATCTATAGTAGTTAACAAATATTTAAAAATTAAATTAGAAAAGTTTATATTAGAATGTTAAATAATTAATAATTTTTTAGGAATATTAGATACTGTTTTTCTTTTTCTACCATTATAATTTGTTATTTATACTCTTTTTAAAAAATAAAAATAGTGTTGGGAAAATCAGATTAATGACTTTTGATTTGGGAGGCCACTAGATTGGCCAAAGAATTTAGAAAGATTACTATGACAAAAAACTCATTGAATAAACTCTTCTTTATTTGACATGATCTAGATATGGTTGGGTCTTATCTTTGCTCGTTTGTGGTGGAGTGTTAAATAAAATGTCGACGGAACTCGAGCTAGGAGGTGACAGAAGATGGTTTGACGGTGCTTTAGGGACAGCAACCTTAGATCCAGACTCTTTCTCTCTCTGTCAAGGTTTGACAGATCTTCAGATTCGCTCAAAGCTTCCCTTGCGATTGAGCTTCTCAACATGATATTCTTATATTGGTGGTCAGGCAGTGGCTTTGGTGACAAGGTGCTGCAGTTCTCTTGCCCGGCAAATTAGGTTCTATTTATCTCAGCGGGATGGCTGTGGTAATAAGACCGCTTCCGTAAAGCACTCTGGTCTTTTCCTCTCGCTCAATGTGGGTAGTTGTGTTTCTCTTACCTGTCCTTTTGATGGTGAAGTTGAATAGATCCTGACTGATGCATGGGCTCGCCGCGTACTTGTATGGTCTGGGGGAGGTTGATAGTAGCTTCTCCAATTTTTGTTAGAAGGTATGGGCTACTCTGATCTTTGGGATTGGAAATTTTTTTTTTGTATTTCTGGTTCCCTGATATCTCAGAAAGGATCGTTTGGATTAGAATTATATTTTTTGCTTGTTCTAGAGAAACAGCCGAGTTTCTTCGATCATGTGTTTTGGTTATGGAGGTGTTAGTACAGCTTATGGATTGTTGATGGTCTTGCTCTGTGTCATAGTAGTGGTAGTGTTTTCAACTCAGTGCCTTGGCTTGTTGAGGTTTGATACAGGAGTTTTTACACTCTTGTGACTCAATTCCTAAAGTCTAAAATCTTGTCATTATAGCATTTGAGGTATTAATCCAATCAGGGATGTGAAACAATGAGAATACATTATTGAATTCAAGCTCAAGTAAAATAATTTGTTTAGATCAATCGAATAAGTAAAAGAAAGGATTAAATTATAGTGTAGGGCAAGTAGCTAAACAATTCAAACTCAAGGAACATAGCAAAAACAGAGGAAAACAGCAGTCAATCCTTGATGCACAAACTCAACTAATAAGGCTAATCCTTCATCATAAAAATATAAAGGCCCATAGTCTGAAGTTTCTTCATGTAAGTTCCCATATTCTCCTGGTTCCTTAGTCAACACCACACTCAGATGATCCTTTGTGTTTAACTCCTCAAAAAGCTCATCATTCAGCTCATCTTTAGCATCAACTCTGAACATTTGTCCTTCTATTGTTGGCTTTCTAATGACCTCATATATGTCATACTTGAGAACCATGTCATTACCCAAATGCAGCTCTATCTTTTCTCCCTTGATATCTATCACTGCACCAGCTGTAGCAAGGAAGGGTCTGCCAAGTATCAGAGGATCTGGTGGTTCAACATCAAGCTCTAACACAACAAAATCAGTTGGTACTTCAATCTCTCCAACTCGGACAGGGAGGTTCTCAAGGAGTCAAACATGATGTCTAACAGAGCGGTCAGCTAACACAAGAGATATCATGCTTGGTCTAAAACTTCTGAATCCTAGGCGCATTGCAGTAGAGAAGGGCATAAGACTCACGCTTGCACCATGATCACACAAACAGTTGTTGAATGTGAGTGGTTCTATGGAGCATGGTAGAGTGAAGCTTCTAGGGTCTTCTAACTTCTCAGGTGGAGGTGGTTGCTGTATGATAGCATTAACTTCATGTGTAAGAACAACCATTCCTTCCAGCTGGTTCTGTCTATCTACAACCGTATCCTTCAAGAACTTCTGATATTAAGGTATAAGCAATAAAGCATCAAGCATGGGCATGGTTATCTCCACATTTTCTATCTACTTCTCAAAACGTTGCCTGTACTTCTCCACTAAATGTTTCTTGATCCTTCCTGGAAATGGGAGTGGTGGCTTGTATGGAGGGAGAACAATGATAGGTTCTTTCCTTGTAGGCTGTATGGCTTCTCTTTGTGCTTCATCGACCACTTGTTTTCCTTTTCTCATACGCTCTGCCTCAGCTTTCCTTTCCATCTCTGCTTCTGCTTCGGTTTCTTCTTCATGAGTCTCAGTGAGACCCCCCCCCCCCCCCCCCCCCCCCCCCCCCCCCCCCCCCCCACTTTGCTTCTCAATGTCCACATTGTGGTGCTACAAGTCCTTCTAGCTGTTTACCACCCCTAGTAGTTATTGCTTGTACATCTGGTGGCAGTTGTTGTTTAACTGTAGTAGAGGAGACCTGATTGGCTTTAAGCATAGCAAGCTCATCACTAACACTCTCAAACTTCTGTAGTAGATGAGCATGCATCTCCATTGTACTCTTTTGATTAGCAAGCATCTCCAGTTGATGTGCAGCATGTGAGCGAAAAGTACCTGCTCAAGTAGTCTAGTTGGGTTTGTATCAGGCATAGATGGTGGTGCTGTTGAACGACTAGGGATATCTTGAACTGGTGATACTGCTACTTGATGTTAAGGAACAAACTCTGTTGCATAAATACGCTCTTGGTGTTCTTCATATGAAGGTGTAAACCTGTGGTGTTGTTGGATGGGAACACCATGCTGATTGTATAATGGAGCACTCTCCCTTGTGTTCGCTTGGGGACTGTAAGCATTGTAACTGTCATAGCTTGTATCCTGATAAGGCTTGTGACGAACAGTCTCTTTTTGCTGCACATAGTAGGCTTCAGCTTCTAAGTTGTATGCATGTTCAAGAGCTGATGTCTTCTCCCTATCCTTTGGTGATTGACTTATGGAATGCTCAATCAACAAGTCTATTTAGCACTTAGTGCTAACATATCCTGCTTCGTGTGGTGAAGTGAGTCTTCATTATTCTTCTTGTAGCTATCATCTTGCTCATCCACATAGTCACCATTACTCAAGGTCACGTTTTCAATCAACTGCAAACCATCCTCAATATTTGTACCCAAGAAGTGGTCGTTACTAGCTGCGTCTAACAGAATCTTAAACTGTGGTGATACTCCTCTGTAGAATGTGCTGAGCAATGACTCTGTTGAGAAACCGTGATGAGAGCAGAGCAATGTGTAACCTTGAAATCTTTCCATGCTGAACATAATGGCTCATCTTGTGATTGTTTGAACCCTGAGATGTTCTGCCTTAGCGTAGCTGTCCTGGTGGAAGAGTAAAACTTTGCAAGAAACACTCTTTTGCAATCATCCCAAGAACATACTGATCCGTAAGGCAAAGATCTTTCCCACAAGTGTGCACGTTCACCAAGAGTGATAGGAAATAACCTCAGTTTAAAACCATCTTCTGTGGGACCACTGTTCCTTTGTAAGCTGCAGATTATCTCAAAACTGTCCAATTGATCAAGCGGATCTTCCATAGATGTGCCATTGAAGCAGTTGGCTTGTACTATTTCAATCCCACTACTTTTGATCTCGAAGTGATCCTCTTGAGATGGAGGAGGAAGTATACCTCTGTGTCTAGTATGAAGGTAAGGAGCATTATAAGATCCAATGTGCTATGCTCTTCTAGCAATATGAGGCACTGGCTTATGTAACATCTGAACTGGGGCTTCATCCTCTCTGAATTGAGCTTGATGAGCATGTCTATGATGTTGTTGATCAGTCATTGTACCTGAGAAAACAGATTAAGAAAGGTAAGATGATTAGTAAACTAAAACATGGTTAAGTCTAAGCAAGAACCTAAACTCAATTATCTAACAATCCTAGAATGGCAACGGCGCCAAATTGAAGAAGGACTTTTGCAAGTCTTAACTCAATCCCTCTCTAATCAAATGTAGTATAGAAGAGGTTTAATCAATCCATCTAGGAGCTAGAATAAAAGAGATGCAAGACACCAACTAAGCTTAACCATGTATGATGAAGAATGATGATTCTAACAACCTAAGTGATCAAAGATAAAATGCATGCACAAAAGAGAAAACTAGCAAAACTAAAGCAAGTAATGTAATGCAAAGAAACTAAATGCAACAGAAACTAACAATGCAATGATCTAAATGCAGCAGGACTAAGGTAAACAAAGCAATGGAAGTGGAAGAACTAAAATGAAAGCTAAATGCAATAACTTAAAATGCAAGCCATGAAATGGACAAAAGTAAGCAACTAAAAATAGAGTAAAACAGAGCACAAGATGATCAAATGCAAGGAACAATGAGGCGCAGGTTCAAAGCTAGAGCAATGATGACTTGGGGATTACTTAGTATCAAACCTAGGGTAGTCAAGACCAATAACAAGCAAAGAACATGATCAAGCCACTAATTCAATCCATCTGCAAACAGAACAGAGATGTCTAAGTTAAGCACATGTCATACCCACTTGTGATGGCATATTTGTGCAAAACCAGCATGAAAACACAAGACTCTTAAAGACCAAACAAACAACCTAAACGCAATATAATCATTTAAGCGATTGTTCCTAGCAAAGTTCTTTCAGGCATTTAATCAAACACTTGTGATGCAGCAAACACCTATAATCTGTTTCACTCTAAATGAGTTACTAAATCATTAAGAACAACCTAGCTAAGTGATCTAAGCATGAATCAAACCAAAATTTCCTAAGCTATCAACTAGTCATCCCCAAATATGCTCTAACCTCAAACCATATGAAACTACTTACTCACATCAAGAAATTAATAGAAACAAGCAAAATGACAGATCAAGCATGATTAAACAAGAACTAGAAGAAAAATAACAAAGGAAGTGCAAAACTTTATTAAAAGAATAATCTTGATCAAAATCTCATCAAATCCCCTTTTGGGTTTTCCCTCAGGTCGAAAAACAAGATAAAGAAGAAGATAACTGCTAAAAAGATCAGGTTTAGCTTAAATAAGCCAAGAAGATAAGGTTTGACAAAAGATAGAAAAATCTTGGTCAACTCTCGGCGTTGACGCATTGTGGTTCAAGGGAAAGTGTTCTGCTCGATGTGGTTAGATTGATGCTCCTTTCTTTTTCTCCACTAGATTCTCTTTTATTATATCTTCTATTTCATATTATTTAGATTTTTTTTTAACTTTTAAGAGCTGACTCTGTCATTATTTCTGTCTGGAAAAATAGATTCATTTCTTCATGTTCTCTTTGTGGCAACCAAAAAGAAAATCATGCACTATCTGCTTTCATAAAATCTTTTTACATTAGGACCTCAATACTTACTTTCCTACTGCATCCAACCTCAAGCCGCCGTTACTATCACAATATAGATTTTATTCTTGAAGACTTTCTTTTTGGTCATCCTCAATGACATCATCACTTCTTTAACATGTTCAAACCAAACATTGTAAATCACTAATCTGCGCAACGCGCAGACCTTCTTCTAGTTAATTATGTGTTGAACATATAAAATGTTTTATAGCCTTCACACGGTGTGAGCCGATCACCTAATTATATAGAAGTAGATTAGTAATTAAAGGTGGAACCAGAAATTTAGTTTACTGGAGCAAATTTTAATAATAATAATAAAATAATTATCTAACAACATTTATTTTTAATCATGAACTAAAATATATAATAACTATTTTCTACACAAATTTTTATATCTATATCAATCATATTTTGTTATGCATTAAGAGATTTATACATACTATTATTTTACTAATGTGTGTATAGTAATATTCTTCTTTTAAAAATATTTATTAAATAAATCAATTATGTTTTTATGTTACATTTGACTTTTTTTAATCGTCTGAATTACTATTAATTATGAAAACAGTTACAAGGATCATTCTTCTAATGAATAATTTATCTATTCCACAAAAATCTACATTAAGTACATTAGGTATACGAACAAGCAGTTCTCCTTTTACCCATTTTCTGGAAATCGAATACCAGATATTCTGTTGTCGAATCATTAATGAATTCTTAATTAACCACTGGAGTAATGAGACTTCCACTGTTACGTTTGACTTTAATATTATAGGAGACTTCTATAAATAACTAATCTAGTAACTTTTTGATTTTGAATATTTTTGGCAAATGCAATAAAATGGATTTTAAAATTTTACCAAATCATTGATTCCATAATTTGACTGTACAAAAGCAAAATTACCAAAATCACTAGATACGCCAATGATTGTACAGTTATAATGTTTTTGTTAATGGTTTTCTTCAAAGTTGTTTCTAAATCAATATATAAGGGGTTCGTTGCTGATTATAAAAGTACTAGTGCAAATTAATTTCCCATACGCCATTTTTTTACTCTGTTTCCTAAATAGAAAATGGAGAACCTCGTACTCTGTTTCCCATACGCCATTTCTTTTACGCTGTAGCTGTGATGATGATGTTTATGATTGGAAACCTCGTAGTTGAATCAGAAGCTTTAAAAACAAGTTTTGTAGGTTGTTTTGGAAGGTGCTTTGACTTGTGTATTCTTAGTCCATTTTTTCGAAATAAATTCTTTTGTTTTGGCAAATGTCTCAGAGGATGTACGGGAAACACTCTGAAGTTGATTGTATCAATCTTCAGTGTGCTTCTATTCTAGATCCGAGTAAGTTTTTCAAAAAAATCATAAAATTTTATTTTCATATAAAACAATATTTTTATTTTAGATCTCCTATTTTTATAATGATTATGTTTACTAGTATGTCTCTACTACCAGTAATTTGTATTTTTTGTGGCTTTCTTTTTGTTATGTGTTATTAACAGCTAAAAAGTTGGATGTGGAAAAGACTAAGGCATGTGTGAATTCATGTTCAGATATGTGCTAAAAAAAATTAAAAGTGATATTTTTCAATTTAATTTTACTAAGCCTGTTTTGTTTTATTTTAACTATCAATTCAAATACGTATTTATTGCTAGATTCGTTTTCTTCCAGAATCACACCTACAAAGAAATTTTCCCATTTTAAAATTATATGGAAACTTGTTCAATAATTATTAATTTTTTTGTTTAAAACCTTTTTGTAGGACTGAAGAAGATTAGTTTACAAAAGCGTTTATGATTTTTTTTTTTACTCATAAACCAGCATATTATCAGTTATATTTTATTTGATTCGATCAAAAAAATTCAGATATCCATAATGAATAAAAAAAAGCAAATACTAAAGTATAGTATCCGTCTAAAACAAATCAAATAGCAAATACTAATTTTAAAAAGTTCAGATATCTGCTCTAATCCATAGAT
Source organism: Thlaspi arvense (assembly GCA_911865555.2). Classification (NCBI taxonomy): domain Eukaryota; kingdom Viridiplantae; phylum Streptophyta; class Magnoliopsida; order Brassicales; family Brassicaceae; genus Thlaspi; species Thlaspi arvense. The sequence continues at coordinate 15,806,129 of OU466861.1, forward strand.
TACATATATATTAATATCATAATTGTTTTAATACTTTTCACAATTTAATTATTTTCTTAATATATATAAAAGAATATATCTGATGAAAAATATATAATAACTTTATAGCAGGCACTTCTTTTTGACAGCCAACTCTATAATAGAAAATAAATATCTATAGTAGTTAACAAATATTTAAAAATTAAATTAGAAAAGTTTATATTAGAATTTTAAATAATTATTAATTTTTTAGGAATATTAGATACTGTTTTTCTTTTTCTACCATTATAATTTGTTATTTATACTCTTTTTAAAAAATAAAAATAGTTATTTTGTTTATTTTCCATTTGACAGTTCATATTTTTAAAAATATTTGTATTTTTCAGTTTTTGTTTGTATTTTCAGATATCTGTATTATTTTTTGGAACAAAAAAAATCATTAAACTAAATATCCGGTAAAACAGAGCAAACCATAAATGCTCAAAAAAATTTCAGACATTCGCTCCGCGTCGAGATCTATCTCCAACAATGGTTTTCGAATCTAATCGGTAATATTTTTTTTACATATTTTTGTTTTTTTTTTTACTTTTAAAGATTTGTAATTAAAGTTTTTTTTTCTTTGATCAATGAATTAAATATTTCATAAAAAATACTATTATTTATTTCAAAGTTAAAAAGCACAACTAAGATTTTTTAACTAATAAAAACTTTCAATTGATTCAATTAAAATAGAAAAACAAAACATTAGAGTATTTATCAGCATTTATTTTTAAATATCTTCTATATTATATAGTAATTAACTTTTGGTGTCATTATCGACTTTAAATGATTTAAGCATTAATTATGTACCAAAACTATATATTATAATATCATAGTGTTTTTTAGAATGAGCTTTGACATGCTGCCATGTGGCACTCCAGAAGTTGATGTATGTCATTTTCAAAATCTTTTTTTACTATTCATTGAGAAATCGTTTAAGTTTTTGTGTTACAAAAATAGTTCTTTTTATTCTAATATAATAAAGTTTTTTTTCAGAATGAACTTTGATATGCTGTCATGTGACACTCTAAAAGTTGTCATGTGTTATTTTCTAAATCTTTTTACTATTCATTGATAAGATAGTTTAAGTTTTTGTGTTAAAAATATAGTTTTAATTGAAATAGTAAAAAAATTTGATATGACTAATCTATTCTAAAATGATATCAATAATTTATGATTTAAAAAACATATATCTATTCTAATATTTTTTGTTGTTTTTAGAATGAGTTTTAAAATGTTGTCATGTGACACTTAACAGATTGACATACGTCATTTCTATTTAATTATTCTCTTTATTTGATAATTTGTGTAAAACTAAAAAATTTAAAAGTAATTTATCAGTAAAAGTAACAAACAGTTATCATAATAAAATTGAAACTTATAAAGTTTTGTTTCATCTTTTATTTTTGAATTTAATTCTTTTTTATAAATGGTGTCTCATCTTTCATTTTCTTTATTTATATTTATTGTTTAATAATACGATTAAAAAATTAGATATTTAACTAATAATCAAAACATAAAATAATATAAAATACATGTTTTGAAAATATTTTCTTTACTACATAAATATAATCTTAAAAAAATGACCAACAAACACTCCAAATAATTAATTTCTCATCCTTTAGTTTTGAATTTAAAAATTCGAATAAATGGTGTCTCATCTTTTATTTTTCAACTTATATTCAATATTTAATAACATGATAAAAAAATTAGAAATTTAAATAATAATCAAAACATAAACTATAAAAGAAAAAGATGGTCACTGCACTATATGTCTTCATAATCTAGAAAGACAAAAAAATTAACATTTTATTTTATAGTCATAAATTTCACTGTAAATATATTTCTGAATGGTTATATTATAGAACAACATATCTTTATTACCAAGATGAAATATAATATTTTTAAATCATTTTAATTAATAATTAAAATTTTAATCATTTTACATATTCTTATTATTATATGATATCAAAATATAACAAATCCCCGCAACGTGCGAACCTCTCCTAATACGTGTGGATCGGACTGGGAACAAAAAGTAATGACATGAGTAAAATTTTCTAACAACATTTAATTTTTAATCATGATCTAGGTGATATAGAAGTAGATTTGCTTTGAAATTATTTGTTTGTTCTATTATAGTCTTTAACTTAATGATGATAATTTAATCATTTCTTATGTACAGATTATAGGTGATATAAAAGTAGATTTGTAATTAGGGGTGAAACGAAAATATTATTTGACTGGGAACAAAATTTAATAATAATAAATAAAATTAGCTAACAACATTTTCAGTTTTAATAAAATTATCACTATTGTTTACACAAATATTTTGTAACTATATCGATCATTTTTTATGCATTCAGAGATATAAATACTATTTGTTTTTACTAATTTGTATATATATATATATATATAAGTTAGTAATATTTTACATACAAAAATGGTTGAAAACTATCGATCCAAACGATGACACTAGTTAAGTACCCGAGGTTCATGAGGCCTCCATGACACTTTCAAGGACAAAACAACTTAGAAAAAGGTTTAATTTGGCCGTAGAAAGTATCATACAAACACTTGGGCTAGAAGAACTTCTCTCGATTGGAACGGTACATGACGAGTGTAATGATGGTATGATGGGTCGTACCACAGGCCGTAATGACGGTACAAATGGTCGTACTGCAGGTCGTACTAACCATACCACACATGACGATATAATAAATGGGTTTAACTGCCTCATCATCACTTCGCCTTGCCAAAGTAACATCACAGACCCCCTTCTACGTTTTTATCACAAGCTAACCATGCAGGAGCAAACACGTTGGAGGATCCACTTAGACACCAAGACCGCACCATATCAAGCCTAAGCAAGGAGATACAAGAGAGCTGTGATGATTCGTTCAAGGACAGCACGCAAGCTACAGTTCAAGACTCATCAGATTTCACAACAAGAATGCAACAAGAGCTCAAGAACGGCTCCGTACCCGAAACAAACATCATCACCATCAATCATGACCACGCCCACTTCACTAAGGTACTTTCAATTTATAACATCATGCAGGTTGAGTGACACGTCCCAGCGGTTCCAACAAGCCTCAATAGCACCCACGTTCGAGTCCCAGCTAGAGTCAAGAAGAAGCGGATTAGTTATTTTCTTTCTTTTTAGATTAAGTGAACTTTCCTTTTATAGTTTCTTTGCTTTGTATGTTTTAACTAGTTTTGTGTCGTTTGCTTTGTTTCTCTTTGCATTTTACTTTCGGCCCTAGGGCTAGCTGATAGGACCATTTATAAGGTCCCTTGCAGCCGTGTAATGTTGGTTACCCTTTGATTATCAATAAAAAAACGCTGAACTTCTTCAAAGAGTTCTAGAGAGCTTTTCTCATCTTTTGCTTGATTTCTTGAGTGGATTCTCTTGAGGTTAAGTCCGTGTTGTATCAGAGTCCCATCACTACACTGTGGTACACTTCGTTCCGCCAACAAACAGAGAGAGCGACTTGATCCCACACGAGAGAGCGACCGCCAACGTGTTAGATCTTCACCAACGATCATCAAACGAGCACAAGAGAGAGCGACCGCCAACTTGTACTCACCATCACCATCCGGCTCCTATAAGCTCATCTGAATCTTATATCATCTGGTATCAGAGCCAAAGGTTCCTACCTTTGGTTTTCCTATCCCTTTGCTCTATAGATCTGTTTGATAGCCTTAGTTATTTCCTTGTTGTTTGCGTTTCTTTGCTTTGCTTATTAAAAAAAAAATATTAAAAAATATCATTTGCTTACTCTTTTTCAGTCTTTGTTTTAAAGTTTTATAAAAAGAAAACCACAAAAATATTAGATCCGATTTGCTTAATTATATCTCTTGTTTTGAATCTTAAAACCTCTTTCATAAAAACCCATAAAATGTTTTTTTTGTGATTCACGCTTTGCTAGTCTTGCTTATTCATCTGCTTGTTGTTTCTCTATTCAAGTAATAGTTCTAGTAAGTTTTGTGTATGATGGTACCGTGACCGCTTGTTAAGTGTTTGCAAGGTACATCACTTAGAAACGCCATGACAGAAGGAGATGCAACCCCCCCCAAGTTGTTATGATGCAAATGTTTGCGGCTCTAAGGGAAGATTTCAAGACCATGACAAGAACGTAGGGACTATGCGCAAAGAGTCTGGTGCTAGGATTGATCAAATGGAGGCATGGCCGAGGAGAGCTCCAATAGGTGGAGATCACATTCCCTCGGAGCCTGATGATGACATGACCGATATAGATGAAGACATTCGTGACCCCATACGACGTCCACAGCCGAGGCGACAAGATCCCCGCCAAAGAAACCCTGCTCGTGAGGTAGATACTAGAGAACAAAACCATGACATTAATCTAACCCCTCCTACTTTTGCAGGAAAGTCAAACCCGGAGGTTTATTTGGATTGGGAACGAAGGATGGACCACATCTTTGTGTGCTACGGGTATGCCGAGCGCAAGAAGGTGGTTGTAGCTGCTGCCAACCTCACGGAGCGTGGTGAGACAGGAGTGTAGCCGAGAGGAGTTGCCAGCGGTTTGGGCCAGTCTCGGCTTGGAGCAACATGAATTTTCTTCTCCGCCAAAGGTATGTGGCAGAACATTACCATAGGGACTGACAGAAGTGTTTTCGTAAGTTGGCACAAGGAACTAGGAGCGTTGAGGAGTACTTTGAGTAGTTTAAGAAGCTGATGAACTCACTAGAGCTAGAGGAATCCGAGGAAGCTCTAATGGCGCAGTTTATAGATGGGCTTCAAGAGAGGATAGCCCGGAAGGTGGAACGAGCTCAGTATAGTGGGCTACACGAGCTGCTACACCTATCAGTGCAAGTGGAGCAGAAAATCAAGCGCAAAACCTCCTATACTGGTCGGAACCGAGCCACTCAGCCGTGGATAGCCAGCGGTTCTAGCCCTTAGACAAGGGTAAAGCAATAAAGATTGATTCACGGTTCAAAAGCAAGCCACCCCAACCCTCCAAATTCAACTGTGCTGATCAAGGTAAGTTCCTTAGTAACCAATCAAGGACTCGAGATATAACTTGTTTTAAGTGTCAAGGCAGGGGACACATGGCTCGCGAATGCCCGAACCAGCGAGTGATGATCCTCACGCCAAGCGGCGAGTATGAGTCTCAAGACAAGCAAGACTATAACCATGATGAGGAAGACGAAGAGCTGGAGTTTCCTGACACGGGAGAGCTGATAGTGACACGCCGATTGTTAAGCGTGATGTTTAACCCCAAGGAGAAGGTCCAGCGTGAAAACATCTTCCATACGAGATGTACCGTCAAGGGCAAGGTATGTAACCTCATTATAGATGGCGGTTCATGTACTAACGTGGCAAGCAGGTACATGGTGGACAAGCTAGGACTGGAGAGGATCAAACACCAGAGACCGTATAAGCTGCGGTGGTTGAATGATCAAACGGAGCTCAAAATCTCCGAGCAAGTCACCGTACCGTTCAGTGTGGGCAAGTACCAAGACCTAGTGCTTTGTGATGTTGTCCCTATGCAAGCGGGGCACTTGCTACTTGGCCGACCGTGGCAGTTTGACCGAGCTACATTTCACAACGGTCGTACTAACAGGTACTCCTTCACTCATAATGACCTCAAGTTCAACCTCGCTCCTTTGAGCCCTTCCGAGGTACATGAGCTACAAACTCATATGAAACAAAGAGGTTGAGGTAAGTGGCTCTACCTTATTTCTATCCACTAATGCTATTCATAAAACCATGAGTGCCAAAGGCACTGTGCTACTAATGTTTTACAAAGAGTGTTTAAATTCAGGAATAGGTGAAGAAGAGCTACCCGTGGAGGTATAAGTCCTTCTAGATCAGTTCAAGGATGTGTTCCCGAATGAGATACCCCCGGGCTTACCCCCATTACGTGGCATTGAGCATGAAATTGATCTAGTACCCGGAGCTGCCCTCCCAAACAAGCCGGCTTACCGTATGAATCCGGTGGAAACTAAGGAGCTTGAGCGACAAGTAAGAGACCTCATGGACAAAGGCTACATACGAGAGAGCCTCAGCCCGTGTGCCGTACCCGTGTTACTTGTCCCCAAGAAAGATGGAACATGGCGAATGTGCGTGGACTGCCGCGCCGTCAACAACATCACGATCAAGTACTGGCATCCGATTCCACGCTTAAATTACATGCTTGACGAGCTGAGTGGAGCCACCATCTTCTCCAAAGTTGACCTTAAGAGTGGGTATCACCAGGTGAGGATGAGGGAGGGAGACGAATGGTAAACAGCTTTCAAGACAAAGCAAGGATTGTACGAGTGGCTAGTCATGCCATTCGGCTTGACCAATGCACCGAGCACCTTCATGCGATTGATGAATCAGGTTCTAAGGTCTTACATTGGTAAATTCGTGGTAGTATATTTCGATGATATACTAGTATACAGTAAGAACTATTCTGATCATATTAAACATCTTCGGTTTGTTTTAAAAACACTTTGAAAGGAAGGCTTATTTGCTAACCTCCAGAAGTGCTCCTTTTGTACTATCAAGCTCGTTTTCTTAAGATTTGTAGTGAGTGAACAGGGGCTACAAGTGGATGAGGAAAAGATCAAAGCTATAAGAGAGTGGCCAACACCAACTACCATCGGGAAAGTACGAAGCTTTCGCGGGCTGGCCAGCTTCTATAGATGATTTGTGCGAGATTTTTGCACCGTAGCAGCACCACTCACTGCTGTGATACTTTTACGCCACCATATCCATGATGGTTTAAAAGATGAATACATCACAAAAGAAGATCCGGCAGATCATTGGCTATCGCTTAAGAGTCGGTTCGATCACCAGAGGTATGTGATCTTACCGAAAGCGAGGTATGAGTGGTTGAATCTCCGGTTCCAGGATTACAAAAGTGTGAGTGAATATAATTTTGCGTTGTTCTGAATAGCCTCCAGGATGACGTTATGTGGAGAATCAGTGAATATGATATGTAAGAGAAAACTCTCCATTTTTCATCCTGTAAATATAATCCTACAGCAGTAGTACCGGACAAGAGATTCACCCAGTACTCGGAGTTGATGCAGATCGTCCTTGTAGCTGAACAAAACAATCAACTCGTGATGTTGAACCATCAGACCCGTCCAACTGGATCTATGCAATTTTCTGAAGTGAATGTTGCATCATCCAGTAAAAGTGATAAGAAGCTACAATGTGAATGCGGACGCAGTAGAGGTCGCGGTCGAGGGCGTGGACGAGGAAGGGAAAGTGATGATGGTCGGGACGTTAGAAGACAAGGTGACATCCCTTGCTTCAGATGCGGCTTAAGATAAAGCCAAAACATTTCGCCGCTATGTATGCAAAATGACAAAAGGCCAAAGAAAAGGATGCTGAGACTAACTTTATCTTAGATGAAGCGGGAACTTCCTTGGTAGCCTTCAAACTCTGGCCAGTTCCTTCCAAGCTGCTTCAGTTTCTTGATCTCCATTGAAAAGGCTTGCTCATTCTCCAGCTTATTCCCCTTGGAGTCAAACCTTAGAACCTTCTTCATGGTCAGCGTCAGCTCAGTAGTGCATTCCTTAGCATCAAACACTGCTCCAGCTGAGGCAAAGAAAGGTCTTGCTAGAATGATAGCATTCTTTATATGCCCTTCCACATCAAGCACCAGGAAATCAGTGGGAATGGTCACTCCTTCTATCATCATTGGCACATCCTTAAGACTCCCAAGTGGTTTCTTCACTATCCCATCAGCTATAGTGAGGGATACATTACTCTCCTGAAGTTGAGTGTAGCCAAGAGCTTTAGCAGTAGAGGATGGGTGAAGATTGATACTTGCTCCAAGGTCACAAAGTCAGCTCTTGAAAGTCTGGCCCTTAAGCTCACATGGGAGAGTGAAACATCCTGGATCTCCAAGTTTTTTGATAGTGAGCTCCTTAACCTCGGGTGTTCCAGCCTTCATCCTCAGCTTCTCAAGTTCTTCTTGGCCATTCAAACCCCTCAATTCCATCTGAGCAGCATAGAGAGTTTCATACTTCTGAACTAGCTGTTCCTTGAACCTTCTTGGAAAAGGGATGGTTGGTTGATAGACAGGAAGAGTAGCTGTTTGAGGTTTCTCCTTATCATCAGCAGCTTCCACCAAATAGTCATTCGTGTTATCAACAACTTCATGTGGCGCCCACCACTCTTCATCATCTGAGTTTTCCCTATCTCCGAAGGGTCCTTCTTCTACAGCTCCTTGGTCATTTTTGATTGATACTTGCTCCAAGGTCACAAAGTCAGCTCTTGAAAGTCTGTCCCTTAAGCTCACATGGGAGAGTGAAACATCCTGGATCTCCAAGTTTTTTGATAGTGAGCTCCTTAACCTCGGGTGTTCCAGCCTTCATCCTCAGCTTCTCAAGTTTTTCTTGGCCATTCAAACCCCTCAATTCCATCTGAGCAGCATAGAGAGTTTCATACTTCTGAACTAGCTGTTCCTTGAACCTTCCTGGAAAAGGGATGGTTGGTTGATAGACAGGAAGAGTAGCTGTTTGAGGTTTCTCCTTATCATCAGCAGCTTCCACCAAATAGTCATTCGTGTTATCAACAACTTCATGTGGCGCCCACCACTCTTCATCATCTGAGTTTTCCCTATCTCCGAAGGGTCCTTCTTCTACAGCTCCTTGATCATTTTTGATTTCCAAGAACTCTTCCCCCCCCTTAGAGGTTCAGTATCCTCAGTGAGCAAGTAGAGGAACTCTTCAATGATAGCCTCCTCTTCAGCTGAGAAGCTTTCTTCTTCTAGCACAATAGCATTGCAGAACTCCTTTGGGTTAGCTTCTGGTTTTCCAGGAAACTGTCCTTGTGGCTTGGGACCAGCTATGCCTTTGTTGTTATCCAGTGTTTTGACTCTTGCAGCCAATCCATCAAACTTGTTGGTAAGCTCTACATGCACTGAATCAATTTTGTTGTGGACCTCTGCAAAATTCTTGTTCATTTCCAAGGTTGTAGTGACTTGAGTGTTGATCATTTGCTGCACGAGGGTTTGAGGTCAGTGTCTTGAGAGCTAGAGGAAGCTTGTCCTTGTGCTTGGGCATTGAATCCCGGAGGGTTGTAGGGCGCTCTAGGCTGATAGTTGTTGTTCCTCTGCTGAAAACCTTGATTGTTGTAGGGTACAAAAGGTCTTGGGGCAGCTTGCTGTTGCTGTTGAGGGTAAACCTGATCTTATGGGTTGGCAACATTGTTGATCCTGTAGGACAAGTTGGGATTTGGTCTGTAGTTCCCATAGTTGTTGTAGCCACCTTGGTTTCCAAAATAGTTCATCTCCTCAACTTGGCATTGCTCCTGATCATCAAGCTGAACTATGTCTCCCACAAAGTGAACCTCTTTCTTTTCCCTTAGCAACAAGTCCAGTTTCTCGGGTAGAGACTTGAATTTCTTTCTTGCTAGGCTCTAACTCATCCTTTGCACTCCTTGGTGCTCTGTCAAACTCCTCATTGTAGTTTCCATCAAACTGAGCCAAGTTCTCTACTAACTCCAAACCTTCATGTACATCTTTTGACAGGATGCTCCCATTGGATGCTGTGTCCAGAAGCATTCTGATCTTAGGCAAGGCTCCTCTGTAGAGAGTGGATACCAAAGAGGCTTGTGAGAAGCCATGATGAGGGCATTGCAGTGTGTAACTTTTGAATGTCTCCCAAGCTTCTCCAAAACTTTCATTGTTCCTCTGTGCAAAACCTGAAATCTCATTCCTTATCCTAGCAGTTCTTGAAGTGGAGAAGAACTTTGCTAGAAAGGCTTTCTTGCATTCATCCCAGCTGGTGATACTTCCTTGGGGAAGGTTTTTCTCCCACTGATGTGCTTTGTCTCCTAGGGAAAAGGGAAACAACCTGAGCTTGAAGCCATCTTCACTTACTCCATTTATCTTTGTGAGTGAGCACAGCCTGTCAAAATTATCCAGATGATCTAGAGGGTCTTCAAGTGGTAACCCATGGAATTTGCTGCTCTGAATCATTGAAATCAATCCAGACTTGATTTCAAAGTTGTTCTTTTGGACAGCTGGTGGAATGATACCTGTCCTGTTGTTGTAGGCATTTGGTGCATCACCTGCGCCAATAGGTCTAGCTGCTCTTGGAGCTTGTGCAGCGCCTCTTGTTCTTGCTCACCCTGTAAGCCTTGAACACCTTGATGTCCTTGTATACCCTGAGCGCCTGCAGCTCCCGGAGGAACCAGAAATCTGATGTCATCCATGACTTGATCCTGATTGTCCATACCAAGTTTTTGCAAGTGTTGCTGCCTTTCTTGCTGTCTCATTGCTCTCTGTCCTCTATCCAGCAGATTGATGTTGTCTATGAAGTCCACAAGATTGCTTGAACCTCTGGATCTCAAGTTCATATACCTGAAAGACAGAAGTGAGAGTCAAAGAGAATTAGTAACCAAAGAAAAGTAAAAGCTTGATCTTAAGGATTCTACAAATTCTAATGATCCAAACTTCTTTCCCAAATGGCAACGGCGCCAAATTAAAACAAGAATTTTGTGGTTCTTATCCCAATCACCCTTGTACTAGTCAGTTGTAAAATGTGTTTTATGTCAATCTAATTGGGAAGAATTGAAAACAGAAGAGTTGAGAGTAAAATCTCTAAGTCAAGCAAGCAGAGAATTGGTTTTGGTTCCTAAGCAACAGTTCAAGCAACCTAAGTGAAACAAGCAGCAAACAAAGTGAAAGCAAAAGCAAACTAAGCAGTTTTAAGCAAGAAAAACAGAGTAAAACAGAACAAATCCGAGATTCAAGTAAGAGAAAGGCAAGTTCCTAGGTGTGGTTATTGACTTTGGGGAATTTCAAACATTGATAGGTGTTAGGTTTTACCCAAATAAAACTACTGCAAGTGCACAGCAAAAGCAATTGTTGTACAAGGGGTATCGAATCCCAAGAGAGTAATGCAGACTACACTATCGAATTTAGGTTCGGATTAAGCTAAGCAAGATATAATGTATGTAATGCGAATGAATAAATAAAAGTAAGCAAACGATTTTTGGAAGATGATCTAAGTTTCAGAAGCCTAAAAGCGCTAAGTCAGGACAGTTCGCAGGTTGAATCCAAGAATGTAGAATGCAGGAAATCAGGAATGATTAAGAACCATTTTAAACATGAATCACTGATGTATAACTAATCAATTCTCATTGCAAAAGTTATCCATGCCTAAATCACTGAGTTTCAAATCTCTTTGCAAACCCTAACAACCTAAGCATGCAGGAATGATCATATTCAATTGTTTACAAAACTCGTAAGCCAAATCTCTTTGCACTAAGTTGTTTTGCTCATCAAATACTAGTTCATGTTATGAATAATGCTCTCACATATATTTAACAACCTAAGATTTTCGGATTCCTAGATGATGTTTCTCAGAAATTCGATTTTAAAGCAAGCAGAGATGAAAAACCATATGATATTCCTAACAGATAGCGATTCTACAATCTCTTCATCAGCCCTTGAAAAGCCCTAATTTAACTAGCAGATTACTCAGACATGATTATGGAATCACAAAACATAACTGAATAATATTGCATTAAGAGAAAGAGTTAAAGAATAGAAGGGTTCGAAATCTTCTCAAAAGAGTACAGGATTTGTCTCCCCAAAAAGCTCTGAATAAATCTCTCTCTAAGCTCTCTGAATTCTCAAAAACTAAGATAATCACCAACAATGGTTGAAAACCTAATAAATAGGGGCTAAACACGATCTGGAGTCTTCTTGTAAATAATGGAACTTCTGGGCCAATTCTGCAAATATTGCTCCATCTTTTAATAAACCGCCACGCTCCTTCCTTGATGGATGACGAGCGTCACCAATGGTGGTGACGAGCGTCACCATATAGAATACTTTCTTCTTCGAGCTTGGTACTTCGTGGCTTTAACTCAGAATGCTCCAAAAGGTTCCAATATCTCCAATTATGCTCCAGACATGCTATAACCTGCAAAGACTCTTCTAGGACTCTAAAAAGACCAAAAAGACTCAATAAAAGGACTTATATCATGGTTAAAAACCATAAAAACCATGATATATCTGACATCAATTAAGGCTGTTTCAAACTACATTGATCAAGCAAGTAAGCAAGCAATGGTGATTCCTAGACATAGAGTTCACAATTAAGCTAGTTAGATCCAATCTCTTGGCAAATAACCCTTTGCTAAACATTCTAACAAGAACTAACTCTCATTAGTGCTAAAACATCAAGCAAGCAAGAGTAAACAACTCTATTCAAGTCAAAATGCTCCTCAAACAGTCAATCTCTTGAGCCAAGGCCAGCAAATCCTCTATTAAACAAGATCAGCATTTCATCAAACACTTGGTGGACATAAGAAAAAGCTAACAACTTAGACAAGTTTGATCAACACTAATCTAGCATGAATAACAGATTAATATAGAGGAACCCATAAACTGAAGCACTTAACAAGTCCTAATCAAGCTTTAAATTCCCCTAATCTACCACATCTAGAAACCCTAAGATAACTACTCACTCATAATCATGTTTAACACCAAATCACAAAGGAAAAGGATGCTAATCATGATTAAAAGAGAGATTAAAGAAAGATTAAAGCAAATACTTGATTATATTAAACAAAGCAAAGAAATTGTCTTACAAACTTAAAGAAAATGCTCAAGAACAGTATTTTGACAAGACATGTCGAAAATCTGGAAAAAGAGGCTATTTATAGCCTAGAGAAGAAAGCCCTAGAGTAATGGCAAAAGCGTAATTAAAAACAGGTTCGGGCTGGGTCAGTATTGGTCAGTTGCGTCGGTCTTCAGTGACCGAAATGGATCCTTATCGGTCTGGAGTGATCGACAGATAGGACCGAAATCCATCCGGTGTGTTTGTGTTGATCACACTTGACCGATACTGGTGGTTGATACAGCTCCGTATCGGTCTTCCTTGACCGATACTCTCTGTGCTCTGACCGAAAACTTCTGCAGAGATCTTCTGCTGTGATCCTTCTTGCTCCCTTTTGCCCAGCTAGCATCTTGTATCATTCCCAAAACTCTTCCAAGCTCCTTTTAGCTCCAAAAGCACCTAAAAACTTCCAAAATGCAAAGAAAATGCAAACTATACTCTAAATGCAACCTAAGTCTAAAAGGAGAAGAAAATGGGACAAAAGCTAGGGGAAAACATGCAAAAGAGGATCAAAATATGTACTAAATGCAGCCCTAAATGGTGTAAATACAAGGGATATCATACACCAAGCAGGTTGCACGATGGGGATCACATCGAGGTGTAGCATCGAGTAAAACACCAAAAGCCTTGTTCGATATGATTGCTCCTGAAGCCCCAGTCCGTACACCGAGGAGCGTGGACTGTACATTGACCAAAACTCACGGTGGAGATCACATCGAGGTGTAGCATCGATCAAAACACCAAAAGCCTTGCTCGATGTGATCACCAATCCGTACGTCGAGGAACTACAGCCCGTACATCAACGAGATTGATCGATGAAGCCACATCGAGGAGTAGCATCAAGCAGAACATCCAAGGTCCTGCTCGATATGGATGCTATCAGCCGACTCGATACAAGACGATGTCCGGTACGACAACCACCGACGAGCATTGCAACGGAGTACGAGACGTTCAACATCGAGGTGTAACGTTGAGCAAAACACCAACATGCTTGCTCGATGCAGAATGGCCGAGGCAAGAACAAGCATCCGGATGATGCCATGCACTACCCATGGGAAGGATCATGCAAGCCGAAATGTCTCCCTACACCGAGCAACAACATCGACGAGAACATCTGCTGAGACTGCTCGATGCAAGGTGCCCTTGTTTTTAATCCTTTGGTGTATTTGATGTTGAACTAGAAATAAAGCTGAACCACTTTTGGAATTTGAATTTGTGCGAGCTTTGTTTAAGACTGAAGCTTGCTTTGAAATGATTTCAACCTTTGTTTAAAGTGTAACCTAATTTGAATTCGCAATTATCATGACTTATGTATTTGTGATTGATGTCATGGATAGTTTAAAATATTTGGATTTTCTTATTCTCTTTTGCCACTCTCTAACAGATCCATTTATATTTCCCTACCCTTAACTAAGCCTTCTTTCAATCCAAAACATTAATAGTATGTGATTTGTTAGGCCTTTTCCATCATGGTTGTTGCTTAGCAAAAAGTGTTGGGTTGGAACTACAAGGGAAGTATTCCCATTGTAGAACTAGCTCACTCTTGAGTTAGATAGGATAGGACATTTAGGGAATGGTTTGGGGTTAATCTTGGGATTAGTTTTTAAGAGAAGCAAAGAAGAAAAGAAGTCAAGGCACCAAAGAAAAGGACTGTGACACAAGCAAAAGAGTGGAAGTGGCGATTCTAAACTCAAAGAAAGAAGGCTCATGTTCAAAGAAGAAAACAAGATGCAAGAAGTGCAAAACAAGTAAACCAGAAAGCCAAAGGCGAATCAAGCACCAGCATCACCAAATAAAGGAGCCAAACTTAAAAAAAAAAGCAAATCGCCACCACTTGAAGTTCAAAAGAAGAAGTGTCCTCCAAAGCGCTTGAAAGAGACGATGTTTTGGGTTTTTAAAAGGGGTTTAAATTCTTAAAAAGGGTAGCATAGGTGGGATTACACTTATAGGCTAGAGTTAAGAGCACATCTTATAGATCTTGGGTAGATGGGAGTCTTCCTTTGTATGTGTAAGTTGTTCTTTGACCCTTAGCATTTTGCCAAAGCACAACCATGCTTTTCCTTGAGAGAACCCTTTAAACACCAAAACCAGTTTGTGAAGTGGGATCATTTTTATAACACTAAGCCTTGTCTATTAGCCAAATGACACATTTGCATTTGCATAAGTCGTATTCACGGTTTGAGCATAATTAAATGTTAAAAAGGTTGTTTGAATTGATGAGCATGTGTAGGTTGATAGCTTTGTGATCATTCTTGCTTTGTGATAAAACTGTCTAAGTGTTTAAAGTATTCTTCCATCAAGTGCACTCTAGAATTAAGAACATGGACTTCATTTTGATTTATTGTTAGCATTTTTAGAGATATTAGTTCCCATTTTGAAACCTCATCACCATGTTTAAGTGTTTGTTTGCTTGAGGACAAGCAAAAGCTAAGTGTGGGGGTGTTGATAGCTTGATATTTTAGACTATTTTAGGCTGCATTTCATGCATTTTTTCCTCTGTTTTTGTATTATAGTTTAGCATTTTAGTGTCATTTGCTCTTAGAATCAACATGGCATGCATTTGGCTTAGGATTGCATACATTTGCATACATGTGTATATGTGTGGTTGTTTTCAGGTGAACTTGGAGAGTTTTAGAGTTGGGAAGGAGATGGAAGCAGCTCATGATTAAAGAAGATGTCAGAAATGGAGCTTTTGCACAATCTGGTCCATATCGAGCAAGCATATCGAGCAGAACACCCGTTGAGTATGCTCGATGTAAGCAGCAGGATGAGAGGAAGGGGATCAGCACGAGGAGTCTAAGCCATTGTTCTGCATCGAGGTCCATCATCGAGCAAGGAAGCCAATGCGCGCTGCACGTACCATATCGAGGTCGCATATCGAGCATAACACTATTCGTACCACCTCGATGTGATTCATCCGCGCATTGACCATTTGACTTTAGTTAACCTTTTCTTATTTTTTAGGTATTTTATGCTTCTTTTGGCTCCATATTATAAAAGGAAAGCCAAAAAACATTATCTTTATCCAAGTTTAGTCTTTCATCAAAAACTTCTCTCTTCTCTAAACAAAAGGGAGCTTTGCCTAAGGTTCCGTATCTTTAATAAAGTTTGCAATTTTATGGTTAATCTTGTCTCTTAATCCTTGTTCTTGCATCTTGGTAGTTTAGATTTATCATCTTTGCATTTTAATCTCATCTAGTTATGTTTAACTCCAAACAAATGGGATTAAACATGATTAGTGAGTAGTTTAATTTGGATTTAGGGTTCTAAGTAGGAAAAGTGGTGATTAAGATGTGATTAAGAGGTGATTAGGCTTATTTAACTGTTCTCTGTTGTCTCCTTCTCTTGCAAAGTGGTTATTGTTCATAAAGCTTGCTCCTTTTGATTGAATATGGTATTGATTGACGCACATGGTTTACTAAATGGCTTGTTATCTCATTTCTAAGCATGGTTCGCTTATTTGGCTTGATAGATTGGCTTGGTCTATGTTTCCTTTGTTCAGTGACACCAAAGTGATAGTTCACCATTGCTAGATGGTTCGCTTAAGGCTAGATAGTGCTGGTTTTGAGATTCTTGCTTGATGGTTAGATAGTATGCATTAAAAAATCTTGCCTTTGTTTCATACCTGTTCATTGCTTAGCATTGTTAGGATGTTGCAGATGTGTGCTTAAATCCATATTCTTGATTGGTGTTTAGCTAACTAGATCCTTATTGGTTCAAAAGATTGATAAGTTGATCTGAATTCTTGCTTTGGTGAGAGAATGATTGCTTGATTAGTACATCTCTTAAGCTAGAATGGTTCTGATCTTTATGCTCATGGTTGAAGGATACGCCATCACAAGTGGGTTTGACACTTCAGTCTTGTTGAATTTGAACTGTTTATTGCCGCCAAGTTGGTTCCTTTTAGATACCTTGTCTAGGAGTACAACATTTAGAATTTCTGGCTTATGAATGCTTGATGCTTGCCTTTGTTAGAAATCCCCATCTTCACTCTTGAAAACCAGTATCCCACAATTACATAGAACCTTGAGGCTTGCTTTTACTCAATTGTCTTTAAGATCATCTTGCTTAATTCTTGCTTTAGTTGTTATTTTTGCTTAGTTCTTGCTTAGTTCTTGTTTAGTCATTGCTTTAAGTTCATTCATTAGTTTTATTCACTTGCATTTAGTTTCAGTTTTCTTTCCATTGCTTTGTTAGGTTGTTAGACTTGTCCTTGATTAATCAAAACCCCCATCATTGCTTAGCTTATGGCATTGTTTGTATCTCATCTTCCACAAATGAATTGACACCTGATCCCTATTCTACAACTGATTAGAGGCTAAGGATATTTCAGATAGCAAAAACCATGTTTCACCAGCCAAAGTTGAGAATGAATCTCCTGTATTTCTTGAGAGAATACATGGTGATTGTGGGCCAATTAACCCACCATGAGGACCATTTAGATATTCCATGGTATTGATTGACGCACCTAGTAGATGGTCACATGTATATCTTTTGACAACAAGGAATATGGCTTTCGTAAGATTCATTGCCCAATAATCAGCTTGAGAGCGCATGGTCCTGATTATGCCATAAAGAAAGTCAGGCGTGATAATGCTGGTGAATTTACATCAGCAGCCTTTAATGACTATTGAATGTCCTTGGGCATCAATGTTGAGCATCCGGTTCCAGATGTTCATACACAAAATAGCATGGCTGGGTCTTTGTTTAAGCGGTTGCAATTGATTGCAAGACCGTTAATCTTGAGAACAAAGCTTCTACTCATTGTGTGGGGACATGCTATATTGCATGCTAGGGCATTGGTCAAGATAAGACTAAGTGCATATAATGAATATTCCCCCATACAGTTAGCATTTGGCCAGAAGCCAGATGTATGCTATCTTCGTGTGGTTGGGTGTGCACTCTATGTCCTTATAGCGCCACCTCAAAGAACAAAAATGGGACCATAAAGAAGATTGTGAATATATATCGGGTATTCATCACCAAGTATAATTAGGTATCTTGAACCGGCAACTGGTGATATGTTCACGGCACAGTTTGCCGATTGCCACTTTTATGAAAGTGAATTTCCTGTGTTAGGGGGAGGATTGAAAGAATCACCAAATGATGTCGCTTGGTGTACACGCTCTTCGGCTTAAATTGATCCTCCTACAAACAACCGTGAGGTGGAAGTTCAGAAAATTATACATATGCAGAGTTTCGCAAACCAGTTACCCGATGTGTTCACTAATACAAGAAGGGTGACGAAGTCCCATATCCCCGCAGCTAATGCTCCATCAAGGGTAAATGTTCCTGAAGAACATACTGATGTAAGTAGAGCAAATGAACTGAGGGTTCAATTGAAGCGCGGGAGGCCTGTGGGACCAAAAGATAAAAATTCCCGACAAAGAAAAAAATTAAAAGAAAAGGTTATGGAAGAACCAAATAAAGTTAAATGTTCTAAAGACATTTGTGAAAAGGTTCCTGAAGAACCGAATGAAAATATATGTCCCGAAGACATATCTGAACCGGTCCGGAAGAACCAGGTAAAGAGATTTGTCCTGAAGACGAATCTGGAGCAGAAAAATTTGAGATTTCCTTCTCCTTCGTCAAAAGTAGAAAATTATGGGCTAGAATTGAAATTGAAGATAATGATGGAATGTTCTCTTTTTCTGTTTCTAAAGAGATCGATCATGAAAATGATGATCAAGATCCAAGTTCCGTGTCATAGTGCCAAAGAAGGTCTGACTCAGATAAATGGCAAGTGGTCATGAGTGATAAAAAAATATTCTCCCTTAATAAAGGGAATGTATTTGGACCGATAATTATTACACCTGAAGATGTAATGCTGGTTGGATACAAATGGGTCACAAGGTATAAAGCTCGCCTTGTGGCACAAGGATTTTCTCAAAGACCAGGAATAGATTATGAAAAAACATATTTCCCAGTCATGGATGCAATCATATTTAGGTACTTAATGAGCCTAACGGCCTCTAAAAATTTATAGATGTACCTAATAGATGTTGTGACTGCATACCTATATGGTTCACTTAATAATGACATATACATGAAAATCCCTGAAGGATCAAAGATACCTAAAGCATCTAAAGAGCTATGTTCGGTCAAACTACGGTGATCACTTTACGGATTAAATCAATCCGAACGCATGTGGTATAATCCCTTAAGTGAGTATTTGTTGAGTAAAGATTACATCGACAATGCGATATGCCTTTGTGTGTTTATTAAGAAATCCGAATCAGGATTTGTGATCACTGATGAATATGTTGATGACCTAAACATGATGGGAACTCAAAAGGAGATTGATGATGCAAGAGCTCATATGAAAGATGAGTTCGAAATGAAAGATCTTGGAAAGACAAAGTTTTGTCTAGGGCTCCAAATAGAGCATCTCCAAGATGGAATATTTGTGCGTCAATCAAATTACACTAGAAGGGTGTTGAAACACTTTAGTATTGATAAAGCGACTCCTTTGAGTACTCCAATGGTCAATAGACCACTTGATGCTGTCAAAGATCCATTACAACCTTATGAAGGTAACGAAGAAATATTAGGTCCTGAAGTGCCTTATATGAGCGCTATCGGTGCTCTTATGTATCTTGCATATTGTACTAGACCAGATATAGATTTTGCTACTAACTTACTTGCAAGGTATAGTTCATCACCGACAGGTCGGCATTGGAATGGAATAAAGCATATAATATATGTTATCTTCCAGGTTCGATTGATTTTGGATTATATTATTCTATAAACCCCGAGTAGTCGGTTTTTCAGATGCAGGATATCTATCTGACCTGCATAAAGCTCGATCGTAAAATGGATATGTTTTCACATTTGGTGGAACTGCGATCTCCTGGCGATCACAAAAGCAAACTTTGGATCGTGACTTTTTCAAACTATGCGGAGATTATCGCGCTTCATGAAGCTTGCAGAGAATGTGTATGGCTTCGAACGATCGCTCATCACATACAAGAAGCAAGTGGAATAATTAGAGACAAAGAACCTACAAAGGTGTTTGAAGATAATACTGTTTGTGTCGCTCAAATTAAAGAAGATTATATCAAGAGCGATAGAACAAAGCATATCCCTCCAAGTTTTTTCTCATATACTCAAGAACTCGAGAAAAAAAGGAAGTGCATATTCAATATGTTCGTTCAAGTGACAACTCAACTGATCTCTTCACAAAAGCGCTTGCTACTACAACATTCAATAAACATGTTTATAGAATTGAAATGTGGCATCTACGAGATTTGTGAAGAAAGAATGAGATCCATCTTTTCCAGAGGAAGTTTGATATCGTTGTACTCTTTTTCTCTTTATCATAGTTTTTATTATATTGGGTTTTTTCCATGGAAATGTTTTTAACGAGGCAGCACGCAACTTCACAGTGATGGATACTCAGACGACATTTCGAGGAGAGCGTTACTACACTCTTTTTTCCTCGTCATAGTTTTTATCGCAAAATAAAATTTTCCATGATAGGATTTTCAACAAAACAGTACGTAAATATATCATTAGTGATAAATAATCAAACTAGAGTATTATCAATTGGATTTGATTATCCATTCACATCCATATTATAAAATAAATTATCATTTCACATCCGCCAACATTTTTCACTGACATATCTATGTATATAAACAGGTGTTGGTTTCCTCTTTTTCAAACATATCAGAAACAAAAAAAAGTTACATAAAAACAAAAGACCTTCTCTCTTATCTTTTCATTTTGTCCATCTCTGTCATTTATAATACTGTTCAGACAGAAATTACAGGATTAGGGGATGTGCATTCGTCGGGGAATAATGGTAGAGCCAAGGGTAGGAGCTTCGTCCACTGGGGAGCAAACAGAACCAATGTGTGTAGCCTTGAGGGGGGCCGGTATCTCCAGCTAGGTGAGTGGAGATGGACCTCAAGGAGCCAGCAGGAATCAGAGCCAGTCTTTGATGAAAGCCCATGAAGTAAAGGCTTTGGGCCCCAAGTTATATAAATAAGCTTGGGGCATAATGTATAGTAAATATCCTTTGGTGTAGTGGTTCACATCATTGTTGGTGTGTCATTAGGTGCTGGGTTCTTGTCTTCAAAGCGCATCCTTTTTTAGATGGGCTTTAAGTATCGTAAGACCATAGGCCGTCGCTGGGGGGCTTCCTGTGGGCTCGTTGGGGAAGGTAGCTGTCTCTGAGAGCCTGCTAGGGCCTCCTGAGAGCTCGCTGGACAGTCTGGCAGAAGCAGAGTGGTGTCTTCTGGGAGCTTGCTAGGGCCTCATGGGAGCTCGCTGGACAACCTGACGGGGCACACTAGTGTCTCCTGGGAGCTTGCTAGGGCCTCCTGGGAGCTTGCTGGGCAGCCTGACGGGGGCAGACTGCTGTCTCCCGGAAGCTTGCTAGGGCCTCCTGGGAGCTTGTTGGACAGTCTGACGGGGGCAAGCTGCTGTCTCCCGAGAGCTTGATGGGGCTTCCCGGGAGCTCGCTGGACATCCTGATGGGACCAGACTGCTGTCTCCCGAAAGCTTGGCGGAGCTTCCAGGGAGCTCACTGGACAGTCTGACGGGGGGAGACTGCTGTCTTCGGGGAGATTGCTAGGCCTCCTGGGAGCTCGTTGGGCAGTCTGACCGGTGAACACTGATATCTTTTGGCAGCTTACTAGGGCCTCCTGGGAGTTCGCTAGGCAGCTTGACAGGGGCAGACTGCTGTCTCCCGGAAGCTTGGCGGGGCTTCTAGGGAGCTCGCTGGACAGTTTGACGGGGGCAGACTGCTGTCTCCCGGGAGCATGCTAGGGCCTCCTGGGAGCTCGCTGGGCAGTCTGACGGGGGCAGACTAGTGTTTTCCGGGAGCTTTCTAGGGCCTCCTGGGAACTCGTTGGGCAGCCTGATGGGGGCAGACTGCTGTCTCTCAGGAGCTTGACGGGCCTCCTGGGAGCTCGATGGACAGCCTGACGGGGGCAGACTGCTGTCTCCTGGGAGCTTGCTAGGGCCTCCTCGGAGCTCGCTGGACAGTCTAACGGAGGCAGACTAGGACACAAGGGAATGGTTAATAAACATTTGGGGGCTTCTCCTACGAAGGGGCTCCGACGCCCAAGTCAGAAAATGGCCACAAAACTAGAAGATAAATGAAGGAAGTGAGAAGAAGTGAGTTTGAGAGTAGAAAGAGTATTCTTTTATATGGATTTCGTGGGTGGGGGCTAGCCTCCTCAAAAAGAGAGAGAGAAATCGGGTATTTATAGAGACAACTCTTTTATATGGATTTCGTGGGTGTGGACCCTGCAGTACTTGGCTTGAGTATTAACGTAGGCAAAGGAAAGCTTCCTCAGCACTCTTTCCTTGCAGGTGGGCCCAGGCATGGGCTGCAAATTCAGTCCCAACAATAGCCCCCGACTCTTTGTTTTCACGTACGGGAGGAAGGAGTTGAAGCCTCAACGAATGCAAATTTGCACGTGGAATTCCTTACAAAGGACACTTGGCGAGGCTGCCTGATGGGGATGGCCTGGCAGAGATGGCCTGAAAGAGATGGTCTGATGGGGATGGCCCAGAAGAGATGGCCTGATGGGGATGGCCTGATAGAGATGGCCTAACGGGGGCGGCCTGGCAGGTATGACCTGGCCAGGGCGACATGGCGGGGACGGCCTGGCAGAGATGGCCTAACAGGGGCGGCCTGACAGGGGTGACCTGGCTTGGGAGACCTGAAAAAGATAAAATAGAGTACCATGGAGGGTGTGCCCCTGGAGGCTAGTCTCGGAAAGACTATTCCTGGAGGATGTTCCCCAGAGGGCGTGCCCTAGACTAATTCCCGGAGGATGTTCCCCGGAGGGCGTGCCCTTGGAGGATAGTCTTGGAAAGATTAATTCCGGAGTAAGTTCCCCGGAGGGCGTGCCCCTAGAGGCTAATCTCGGAAAGACTATTCCCATAGGGAGTTCCCCAAAGGGTGTGCCCCTTTAGGCAATCCCGGAGGATAGTTCCTCAGAGGGTGATCCTGGAGGATAGAAGAGAAGCCCCAGAGAAGGGTAATCCCCAATTCCCTGAAGAACGTTCTCGAGAGAGGGAATAGGCGATACGATAAAATAGTAAATGAATAGTCCAAGTGGTAATAGCGTAAATCATATGAAGATGTGCATCCCAAGTGGGACGACGTCAAGCCTCTAAGGGGAAAAATGTACCCAAGAGATATGTTTATGAGGATAACATACTGCGATTCTGGTTCGTGCTACTCATTGCATTTGGTTTAATGCTCCCCTCTTTCTAGCACCAACTGTTCGGACATAAATTACGGAATAAAGGGGGTGTGCATTTGTCCCGGAATAACGGCAGAGCCTAAGGTAGGAGCTTCATCCACAGGGGAGCAAACAGAACCAATGCGTGTAGCCATATGGGGGCCGGTATCTCCAGCTAGGTGGGCTGAGATGGACTTCAGGGAGCCAGCAGGAATCAGGGCCAGTCTTGGGCCAAAGCCCATGAAGTAAAGGCTTTGGGCCCCAAGTTATATAGATAAGCTTTAGGCATAACGTACAGTAAATATCCTTTGGTGTAGTGGTTTGCATCATTGTTGGTTCTTCATGAGTGTGGATACAGAAATCCATACTTAGAAAATCATGTGTTTTGTAAATAACAGATTGACAGTATAAGCAAGCACTAACTAAAATTAGGACTTAAGATTAATCGGGTGAATAAAACGTTTACAAGGATTTCTCTGAAAGGGGTGAAATGGAAAGAGCTCGAAGAGCGGTTACAGATTTTTTGTGTATTAGAAAGTATAAAAGATAATCCAGCCGAAGGTCCCAAAACTTGGCAGTTTATGTCCTTTATAAAGCTCGCCTCGTCGAGCTTCAACCTCTAGTGCGTATCTCGGTCATGTGCAGCAGCTTCAGCCAGAAATCTCGGCCACGTGCAGCAGCTTCTGCCGTAAATCTCAGGCTCGTTTGAACTGGTGAGAATATGCTCTGACTTGGTCCAGATTCTTCCTTATTCTTTGGGATTTAATCGAGCTGGAGTTCGACCTCGACGAACGGAACACTGATTGTCAGGTTTGGACCATTGTGAGTGATTGGACCTGGGCCGTATGAACGAGGCCCAGTCAACTGAACTTAGTTTTAGGATACTGCTGTTGGGCTTAAGTGTGCCGGATTTAGTGTGACAAATCCAGCTCCAACAATTGCCCGCAGCCCATTAACAAGAACGAGTTCGCGCTTTAATGGGCGGCGAGTTGTTTCTTTCTAGAAGATTTTGTATCTCGCGTGTTGTCATCATGATGGTAAGTAATCGTTCAGGATCAATGGTTGAGGCAACGAGAGATGAAGAATCCATCAGATCATACGGTCGAGGTCGATATCCAAGATCCTAGTTTAAACGACGAGATCCGGCGGCTGTTATACTTTGTTTCAAACTTATCTTAGCCCGAAGGGGTTTTATTATGGAAGAATTCAAGCATTGGTGCCTTTAAATTATTTCCACTTCTTGCTTCAGTTGTTCGAGTTGAACTTTTACCTAGTCATCTGTTGACTAAGGGGAGTTGAACCAAAATCATCGAGCTCGTAGCTCGATTTGTTGGTTGTGAGCTCGTAGCTCAATCCGTTAGGTCGGATAACATGATCTGGTTGCAGAGTATGATCCGTTCCTTCTGAAATATGGCTAAGTGTTTAACCTCGTCTTTGGCTTAATTGGATTTTAGAAAAGAAAGATGGTCAAACTGCTTCGCGATGAAGTTTTAGTATTCGAAGTAGAGTTTGCTTTCCGTCAAACTAGGACTGTTGAAGCTGGATTTGACACCCAAAATTTAGCCCACTCAAGCCCAACGGGCAGATCTAGACTAAGCCAAAAAGGCCGGGCTTCGACCTTACGGCCCAGGCCCATTCACCTTTCAACAACCCGATACTGAGCAACAAGACATTCCGTTCGACGAGGTCGACCTCCAGCTCGACCAAATCCCGAGAAATGAGGAAGAATTCGAGCCAAGTCAGGGCATATTCTCACCAGTTCAAACGAGTCCGAAGATCGCGGAGCAAGTTGCTGCACGTGGCGAGATATCCGGCTATGGCTGCTGCACGTGGCCGAGATACGTGCTGGAGTTCGGAGCTCGACGGGTCAAGCTATATAAAGAGGGAAAAAGGCTTAGTTCAGTGGACCCTCGGCTTGATCTTTTTACACACTTTTACACCCGAAAACACTGTAACTGCTCCCAGAGCTCTATTCAGTTCATCTTTTTCAATGAGATCTTTGTAACCATTCCATTCGACCGATTAATACAAAATCCTTATTTCAGCTAGTGCTAGCTTATATTGTCAATCTGTTCGAGGGAAGCTAGCCCTTAATCATCTAAAGTTCTTTCCTTACAAAAATACATAAATTTCTTAGTGTGGATTTCTGCATCCATAATTTGGCACCGTCTGTGGGGAAAGATCTATAGATTTCTCTTACTCAAGAGCAGATCCTAAGCCAGATGAAACCGAAATAGATTCAACTCAACAAACCGTGGGAAACGTCTCACAATTTCCAATCTCTCTAGATCAAGCAACCCCAACCGGCAACGTCAACCAGACAGCCGTCGGAAACAAACCCAATGTTACGACCCTGATTGACACCACCGGCACGAACTTTAATATTCCCAACCGTGTGGAACCGATCGTGATCATCCTCGTTACTCCACCGGGTACAACGAGTAACCAGTCATAAACAGTCGAGAGACCTCCCTCTCGAACCTGGGTGCGATCTGAGAATCCACCTACAGCTCCGGCATCACAGAGCCGAGCAGCTCCTGTCTCCTCGCCAATACCCGCAGCTTCTAGGAGCACGTTGGACTCAGCGGAGATACTCCAAATGCTCACACATCTGATCGATCGACAACGAGATCAGGAGATCAGATTAGAAAGGCAGGAATGACGACAAGCCGCAGCTCGATCCGCTGCGAGTCCACCTCCACGGACTCAGCTCGACTTTTCATCGATCCCTGCTCTGAGTAATCCACCCGGACCATACGTGACACCTCTGCGTGCTCCAGGTCCACCAAACTTCGCCCCTGCTGTGAACCGGACACCAAACGCCACGGATATTCCGGTTCCAAGAATACCAGAGATGGGACCTCGTCCCGCGAGGAAATATCCGTCTCCACCTGTGCCGACCCCAGGAATACCCGAAATGGGACCTCGTCCTAACATGAGATATCCATCTCAACCTTTAAGACCACCTGGAACTGAGCCACCTCGACAGAGATGGCTTGGATCCTCAGCATTCACCTCGAGCTCACAAACACCACCCCAGCTCGGTCAATTGCCGAACATGATTTCGAGCTCGGGACCTCCCAACAGAACCCGCGAACAACCTGTAGGATTCGTTCACCAACAACTCGGAACTCACATTCCGAATGATCCGACTCGAGCTAACCACCTCGGCGTCAGCCCAAGAATCCTGGTTGACTGCGAATCTTTCGAAAGATTCCAGAACCAGACCGATTATGGTATTCAGCAGATGAACTCCATGTTCCATCAAGCCACGAGCCCAGCTCCCGACATCGATCGAGTAATTCGCGAGATCCAACGGACTCCATTCACCTACTCGATCATGCACACGTACCTCCGAGACACTACCAAAGTAAGAGTCCCGAAGTATGCTGGAAACAGCGACCCAAAAGCTCACATCCGACTCTTCAACCTCGCAGCTATCCGAGCTAACTTCTCCCCAGAAGAGAAAGAAGCAGGATACTGTAGGCTCTTTGCCAAAAATCTAGTCGGACCAGCTCAGGAATGGTTTGCGACACTGGAAGAAAGTTCGATCTCGAATTTCAACGAGCTTGCAGTAGCTTTCCTCAAGCAATATTCGATATTCATCGAAAAACGAGAAACCGAATCCGATCTCCGGAAACTAGTCCAAGCTCCAGATGAACCTCTTCGATCATACATTGCCAAATTCAAAGCGATCAAAGCGAAAATCGCTAACTCCTAACGAAGTAGTAGCCCTGTTCGCCCTGCGGACCAACCTTTGGTACTAGTCGAGGTTCAAGGCAGAGCTCACGCTCTGACCTACGGACTCACTCGATGACGTGCTCCATCACGCTTCCATATACGCTAACTTCGAAGATAAAACGGCCGCCTGCGAAGCAAAATACCGTAACTCACAGCTCCACCTCGCACCCTCAGGGTCGAAGAAAGCTAACGTTACACCCCCCCCCCCCCCCAAAAGGGAGCCACAGGGCAAAGGTCAGCATTCATATGCCATAGGGAGCTCGTGTCCTGAAAAGGAGTCGAGCTTCGACCAAAGCAAATACTGCGGGCACTACAAAAAGAACGGACATTCCACCGAGGAATGTCGAACTCGAGCTAGGATCCTGGCGAAAAAGCTCGCCAAGGAAAAAGCCGAGAAGGCTGAGGGGAAAAGCAAAAAACCCAAAAGACCTCGACCCGAAACAGGATAGCAAACACCGATAAAGCACCTCAAAAACGAGATCGCGAAGTCGAAGTCGAAGTCGAAACCTCCGATTCCCCTCCATCAGCAAGGAAAAGGATCGACCTCATTTTCAGAGAATTGAACCTTTGTGGTGGATCAATGAAATCAGTAATCACCCCCCACCCGCACCTAGGAAATCATCGAGCTCTAGCCCCACCAAACTCCACCAGGTCGCGGGGGGACACGTGCTCAAACTGCTCGGTAGCTCGTCCAAACCAAGCAATACCTAACTCTCGACACCTCGAACCCAAGCGAGCTCTAACTCACGCATCGCTCGCTCGTTCGGGGGGGGAGGGGAGGGGGAGCTACCCACGATGAAGCGAATCGACTTCATCAGTGGAGGCTCGAAGATGTGTCGAGACTCAATCAACTCAATCAAGGCGTATCAATGCAAGGTAGAGTCCGCCACGGTAAACCTACCCTTAGACGGACCCGACCACCAAATTAGCTTTCTAGAAAGCGAAACGCTGACTCTAGATAAACCACATGACGATGCACTCGTCATACAAATTGCTGTAGGCGGATTCGACCTCACAAGAGTCATGATTGATACCTGAAGCTCGGTAGACGTGTTGTTCTTCGATGCTTTTAGACGCATGGGATACCAAACGTCCATGTTGTCGAACGATCAAACTCCACTCACCGGCTTCGCAGGAGAAAACACCTACTCCTTGGGAACCATCCAGCTCCCAGTTAAAGCCGGCGGACTCATAAAAACAATCGACTTCATCAGTGGAGGCTCGAAGATGTGCCGAGACTCAATCAACTCAAACAAGGCATATCAATGCAAGGTAGAGTCCGCCACGGTAAACCTACCCTTGGACGGACCCGACCACCAAATTAGCTTTCTAGAAAGCGAAACGCTGACTCTACATAAACCACATGACGATGCACTCGTCATACAAATTACTGTTGGCGGATTCGACCTCACAAGAGTCATGATTGATACCTGAAGCTCGGTAGACGTGTTGTTCTTCGATGCTTTTAGACGCATGGGATACCAAACGTCCATGCTGTCGAACGATCAAACTCCACTCACCAGCTTCGCAGGAGAAAACACCTACTCCTTGGGAACCATCCAGCTCCCAGTTAAAGCCGGCGGACTCATAAAAACAATTGACTTCGTAGTCGTAGATCGTCCAGCTCTGTTTAATGCCATTCTCGGCAGACCTTGGCTCTACGCAATGAAAGCTGTGGCTTCTACATACCACCAATGAAAGCTGTGGCTTCTACAAACTTGGCTATTTCTGGCCGACCATGATAGCGGACTGACAAAGACTATCCAAAAGCTGCGACAAGTGTCAAAGGCATGCACCGATCATACATTGTCCAGCAAAAAGACTGTCATCGATCTCCGCACCCTATCCATTCATGAGATGGTCAATGGACATAGTAGGACCCATGGTCCCCTCGGGACCGAAGCAATTCAGGTACCTGCTGGTACTCACCGACTATTTCACTAAGTGGATAGAAGCTAAAGCTTATCAGCAAACGACTGAGCCGGACTGGTGAATGTCTTGGTCTTCAAGGAGACCAAATGCTCAGTGAAAATAGCGCAAAATTTCGTGCGGATCATGCTATCCATGGGTATCACCTCAGCGAGCATATCCGCGAATCCATAGTAGAGAAGAACTAGCTCACTAACACGCGTCTTGCTTGGCGCAGACTTGCGAAAAATGGTGTTGCCAAGAAGGCGCAGAATGTACCTCATAACCAGATGTCGAACGTCCGTATGCGTAGTCATCTTGCTGTCATAGACCCCATTCCCCAACTTGGACCCGAATGTCTGCATGTGGGTCCACTGTGAGAGAAGGAGAACGCCTGTAGGGTGGTCAGAGAAACCATAAATCCCGCAAAGCTCCATCAGACTGATCCTGTAACGAATCCTGTGGATCAGGAAAGTCAGCGTACCTTCCTGCGCACGCGTAGCCATCTCATTCGCGTAGTACACGCAAGCAGTGGAGAGAAGCTGGCGAAGCAAGTCTGGGTACAGATCGTAATGTTGGAATGGCATAGTGCCCATCCCGATCGTCTCATGAGTCTCCAGAACCTCATCTAAAATACCCATCTTCTGCAACACGGTGGTGTCTGCGAATCTGGTGGGTTAGATCATCACCTCCTGCCACACATTGTAGAATAGCATGTAATACTCATCCTAGTCCTCCCCAATGTCACGGAATATACAGGTGTCCCGAGATATTTCCTGCTTCGGAGTTCCTGCCCAAGCCACTCCGGAAGCGATGTGCAGGTCAAGATAGGAGGCTCTGTGAGGTAAGTTTTGAGTTGGGTTAATGCCTCCTCGCATTTCTCGTCCCACTGGAATTTTTAGTTTTCTTTGAGGACCTGGTAAAATGGGAGACACTTGTCAGTCGACTGTGAGACGAAGGCCTGCAACTCGACTAGTCATGCGTTGTACTTCCCTAGTTGTTCTGGGAGATGGCATTTCGAGGAATGCCGTGGTTTGCTTTAAGTTCGCCTCGATCCCTCGTTCGATTACTAGGTAACCGAGGAATTCCCCTTAGGCAACTCCGAAGGTACATTTGGTTGGGTTGAGCTTCATCTTATATTGGTTTAAGATTTTGAAGCATTCCCTGAGCTGAGCGATGTGGTCAGTGTCCTTTGATCACTTGACCAGCATGTCGTCGATGTAGACTTCCATAGTTTTCCGAGCTGGTTAGCAAAAATTTTGTTCACTAGCCGTTGATAGGTTGCTCCTGCGTTTTTAAGGCTGAAAGGCATTTTGTAGCAGTAGGTATCTTGCTCAGTAATGAAAGCTGTTTTCTCTTGGTCTTCTGGATTCATCTTGATTTGATTATATCCAGAGAAGGCGTCCATGAAGGACAGGAGCTGGTGGCCAGCTGTAGCTTCGACCAGGCGGTCGATCTGTGGAAGTGGAAAGCTATCTTTCAGACAAACCTTGTTTAGGTCATTGAAGTCGACGCAGACTCTCCACTTTCTATTTTTCTTTTTGACGACCACGGGGTTTACCAACTAGTCGAGGTATTTAACCTCCCTGATTGATCCCACTTTGAGTAGTCTAACTACCTCGTCATTTACTGCTTTAGCTCGATCTGGACCGAGCTTGCGACGTTTCTGTCTTACGCGGTTGATAGTTGGGTCGATGTTGAGTTAGTGTGCGGTGACCTCTGTATCGATGCCCGACATGTCTACGGTTCACCATGCGAAAGTGCTTATGTTTTCTTTTAGAAAATTAATTAGATCGTCGCAAATTGTATTCATGAGATCGACCCTGATGCCAACACACCTTTCGCGATTGACCTTGTCTATGCATACTTGCTTAATTAATTATGTTCGAGGTTCGCAGACAGAAGGGTCTTTGTTGTGTTTGAGTTGTCGAGTTGCGAGCTCCTCTTCTTTCTGTAATTGTTATACAGGAGCTTTCTCGGGTCGCAAGAAGCTGCCCATGTAGCAATCTCTCGAGGCTCGTTGGGAGCCGCGTATCATTTTGGTACCTCAAGGAGTTGGGAAGCTACAGCTTGGTGGTATGTGGAAGCTACAGCTTTCATTGCGTAGAGCCACGGTCTGCCAAATATGGCGATAAATGGAGCTGGGCAGTCTACAACCACAAAATCAATTGTTTTTATGAGCCCACCAGCTTTGACAGAGAGCTGGATGATTCATAACGAGTAAGTGGTTTCTTCGGCGAAGCCGGTGAGTGGAGTTTGATCGTTCGACGCGTTGAAGAACAGCACGTTTGAAAGCGTTGAAGAACAGCATGTTTGAAAGCGTTGAAGAACAGCACGTCTACCGAGCTACCGGTGTCGATCATGACCCTTGTGAGGTCGAAACATGAATTGCAAATATATAACTAATCAATTATCATTGCAGAAGTTAAATATGTCTAAATCACAGAGTTTCAAATCTCTTTACAAACCCTAAGAATCTAAACATGCAGTAATGATCAGATTCAATTGTTCACAAAACTCCTAAGCCAAATCTCTTTGGACTATGTTGTTTTGCTCATCAAATACTAGTTCAAGATATCAATAATGCTCTCACATATATTTAACAACCTATGATTTTCGGATTTCTAGATGATGTGTCTAAGAAATTCGATTTTAAAGCAAGCAGAGATGAAAAACCAAAAGATATTCCTAATCAGGTAGCGATTCTACAATCTCTGCATCAACCCTTGAAAAAGCCATAACTTAACTATCAGATTACTCAGACATGATTATAGAATCACAAAACACAACTGAATAAAATTGCATTAAGAGAAAGAGTAAAAGAATAAGGGGGTTGGAAATCTTCTCAAAAGAGTACAGGATCTGTCTCTCCAAAAAGCTCTGAATAAATCTCTCTCTCTAACTGATACAATACTTGAAATGCTCCAAGTAATGTCCCTTTGAAATCTTTGCTTAGAAGCCTTTGATGGTTGGATGGCTAGATGGTTGGTTGGCCAACTGTGCTTGAACCACAAACATAGATTCTAATGTTGAAGGGTTAATCCTCACAAGAACACTAGTCTCTACGCTCTTTACAAGTTCTAAGAATCCCTCTTGAAGAACTAGTAATAAGCAGGAACAATATTGATTCAAAAGATAACTCTCTTTGAAACAAAATAAACTTTTCTTGATTAATAATTTGGTCTGGTGGTTTAGAGCTCTTTGTATCTTCATAACATGCCAGGGAATGTAAATGAGGCGTGGTGATATAAGATATGGTGGAAGTTTCTTTAAATGGTCTTGAAAACATGAAAGTTGGTCCACTCATGTGATTTGGTGGTTCTAGTGGTTTGGCTTGGTCTTCTTGTGAATTAAACTGGCCCAGCCATGGTTTAGCTTGATCAGAACGTCCTATTTGATGCATAGAATGACAGTGTTTTGTTGTTAAGTCCTTAGCTCCTTTGAAAACAGCTACATGTCTCTTTTGCTCCTTATCTTCAAGCAAAACAGGTTCTAGCTCCTCTCCTTTGTGTTTCTTCTTGATATAAGCATTGATGCTTACATCATACTTTCCTTCTTGAAGAGGTTTTGTCCTCAAAACATTAGTACTGCATTAAATAAAGCTAAGTTAGTTTCTGTAAAATTTTGAAAGTTTAGAAACTTACCTTGGTGTCTAGCTTTTAAATGCTGCAACAGTTGATTGAAGGGAATATTTTTGGCTTCAGCAAGCTCTAGTGTGGGTGCCAGGTCGTGTAATGGTGGATTCTCCTAAATAAACATCTTGTTTTCACCATTGTTGACCACTTTTTTCTCCTTAGTCTCCATAGCTTTGAACTTTTGTTTTTTAAAACCTGCAAAACATTCTCTTGGCAAAGACAAATGCATCATATCTGGTGGATCAAAGTTTAAAAATTCTTGTATTGCAAAATAACTAACTGTAGTGTTAGTATCTTGTTTAGCTCTCTCTTGCATAACTTTAATGTCTTTTTGAGGTAAAGGGACTAGAATGTGCTTACAATAGTTAATGGTGAAGGAGTACTCATTGGTTCTGTCATTGTGGGTTACTTTTGTATCATATTGCCATGGCCTTCCAAGTAAAACATGGCCAACTTGCATTGGTGCAACATCACACAATATTTTATCTTTGTATTTGCCAATGCTGAGTGATATTTTAACTTGCTTGAGAACTTTCACCTCCTCCTTATCATTTAACCACTTGAGGTTGTAGGGTCTATGATGCTGTTTTGTTTCAAAACCAAGTTTTTCTACCAAAGAAACACTTGCAATGTTAGCACATGAACCACTATTAATAATCAAATGACATACCTTGTATTTGATTCTGCATCTTGAATGAAAGAGATTGTCTCTTAGCCCCTGATCTTCTAGTACTTGTTGTGCATTTAAAGCTCTTTGAATTACAAGAAGCTCTCCTTCTTCAGCAACTTGGGTTGGATCTGGTGCTTGAGGTTCTGGTGGTAAATCAGGTGGTCTGGGCTCCTTGTATTGGTTATATGGTTTGTTTAGCTAACTAGTTGCTTCAGCCCTTCTTCTTTCAAGGCATGTAAGGTGAGTACTTGTAGCTTGTGGTTCTGCTCTAATGCTGGTGAAATTTTCATTGATGGTGGCAAACTGGGCTTGCATCATAGTCATCAGGGTTTGCATTGGGTCCACTGGTGCGTTCTTCATTTAGTACCTAGCAAAAGATTAAAAAAAAATGAATCAAAGTGATGTTCAAAGCACAGCTGAAACAGAGAAACAAAATTTCACTAAAAATAGCAGTTGTTTTGAAAATCGTTTTTAAATTAACAAATGGCTTGCTAATTTTTGGAAAATATTTTTTTTTGTGTTTTTAAGACTTAAAAAGAATATAATGAAAAGATGAAATATTTTTTTGAGTTTTTATGAAGTTTATAAAATTCGAACAAGATAATTCATCGAAAGAACAATTTTTATGGGTTTTTGGTTTTTATAAGAAGCAAAACTTAGAACTGAATGTAATAAATGACAAAAATTCGAGATAGGGTATGAATACACCTGGGATAGGAGCTTTTAGCTCTGATACCAATGATACAATACTTGAAATGCTCCAAGTAATGTCCCTTTGAAATCTTTGCTTAGAAGCCTTTGTTGGTTGAATGGCTAGATGGTTGGTTGGCCAGCTGTGCTTGAACCCCAAACATAAAGGTTTAGATTCTAATGTTCAAGGGCTAATCCTCACATGAACACTTGTCTCTACACTCTTTACAAGTTCTAAGAATCCCTCTTGAAGAACTAGTAATAAGCATGAACAATATTGATTCAAAAGACAACTCTTTTTGAAACAAAATAAACTTTTCTTGATTAATAATTTGGTCTGGTGGTTTAGAGCTCTTGGTATCTTCATAACATGCCAAGGTATGTAAATGAGGCGTGGTGATATAAGATATGGTGGAAGTTTCCATAAATGGTCTTGAAAACATGAATATTGGTCCATTCATGTGATTTGGTAGTTTTGGTGGTTTGGCTTGGTCTTCTTGTGAATTAAACTGGCCCAAGCATGGTTTAGCTTGATCAGAACGTCTTCTTTGATGCATAGAACGACAGTGTTTTGTTGTTAAGTGCTTAGCTCCTTTGAAAACAGCTACATGTCTCCTTTGCTCCTTATCTTCAAGCAAAACAAGTTCTAGCTCCTCTCCTTTGTATTTCTTCTTGATATAAGCATTGATGCTTACATCACTAACTCTCTGAATTCTAAAATCTAAGATAAAAGCCAACAATGGCTAAATAACCTAATAAATAGATGCTAACCACGATCTGGGGCCTTCTTGCAAATACTGGAACTTCTGTGCCAATTCTGCAAATAATCTTCATAGTTTTAATAAACCAGCCACGCTCCTTCCTTGGTGGGTGACGAGCGTCACCAAAACGCATACTTTCTTCCCCGAGCTAGGCACTTCGTGGCGTCAACTTGCAATGCTCCAAAAATCTTCAATATCCCCAATTATGATCCAGACATGCTATAACCTGCAAAGACTCTACTAGGACTCTAAAAAGATCAAAAAGACTCAATAAAAAGGACTTATATCGTGGTTAAAAACCATAAAAACCATGATATATCAACTCCCCCAGACTTAGCTTTTGCTTGCCCTCAAGCAAACATCAGACAAAGAACAGGGTCGAGGTTTGAAATCAAGAAACAGTCAGTCAATCAGCAGGAACACCACATTAGTTAACACTTTCGAATCCACATACTACAGAGTCAAAATAAGATCAAATTTCAGTCTAATCATCACAAGCTTAGCAAATCTCTCAAGTCCAGTCCAAATCCCTTCAAAAAATCTGAAATCTCTACTGCTAACTCCTCATTTTTTAATCTAAGTATGAAATCCCATCAAGGTTTTATCATCTAAATCACTTACAGATTCTTTTCTCTTCGTAACCAACTGAACAAAGCAATCTCAACACAACTCTTCTGTTTTCTCTTCCCTTGATCTTTTTCATTCTGATTTTTTCGATTTTTCACTTCTTTCTCTCATTTTTTCAGTCTAAGATATGGTACTACTCAATACTTGTGTTCCTTGTGAGGAGACAGGTTCTTGAGTGTGTTTATTACTGTTGTTCCTTGTGAGGAGACAGGGTCATGAATGCACCATTCTTTGGACTTAAACTCTTAAAAACTACATCAGGGAAGATCAAAGAGAGACTGTATCTTAACCATATTGACAGTGCTGAAAGGCAGAATCAAGATCAATAAGAATCAAGCCCCAAGACAAGAAGTTTAAAGTTCATTAAGGTGGAGCTAACAGCAAATTTTTCAGATTCTCTAAGAACCTAAACTTTCATTGCTAGAATGATCTACCTATGACTTTCAACTTAGTAAGACTTGTAATCAACTACTGTGGCAATGGTTCATATAAGCAAAAACGTCCTATGGTTAGTTTCGAAGAAAAACTGACAATTTCAAAATTTTTACTCTATAAAAACAGGTTTTGACTCAACTTTAAGACTTTATAAACATGACACAAAGCACACAACGTCAATAACCACCTCCCCCAGACTTAAACAACAGTGTCCCCAGTGTTATTAAGCCAAGAGTTAGTAAAAATGATGAATGCAAACTCGTAAAACCATGGTGAAAAAGTGTTATCTCGCGAAAGGTCGGGTGACGAGCGTCACCACAACCTGTATTGCAAAATCGTCAAGTTAGATAGTTATTAACGTAATGTTGCCATGTGTACTCTAAAGTTAGATTATTAGAGCACTCAAACACACAATTAATAACATTCAAACATAGCAATAAGAACCTGGTTCAACAATCTCACTAAACATCATTAAAGAAACTGACAACTGACTCAAAGAAAACATAAAAATGACTCAAGAGAAATAAAAGAAAAGAGAAACAGAAACAAGTAACCAGATAGTAGAGGCTCAGTCCTCATCCTCGCAGGGCTCAGTGGTGTAATGGGGGCGGACACAACAACAGTTGCTAAGTGTAACAACAGCATCCCAGAGTCCCTCAAAGCTGTCAATGACATACTCCTGAAAAGCAGCCATGTCCATGGGTGTCTGTGGTCGTGGAGGACGCCAGAAAGCAGTGGAGGACGCCTGAAAGCAGTGGAGGTAGTGGTCTGGCGTCGAGATGGTCCAGCATCAGCAGCAGTGGAAGCGCCAGCAGTGGCAGCTCTAGCAGGACGCAGAGGTCAAGAGCCCAGCAGACTCCGATCTGGCAGAAAGAGAAGCTTGCGTGGGACACCTTGAATCATTGTGAGCGCTCTATGTGACAACTTAATGCCAACATACTCTCCAGCTGTTGTAGTAAATGTCCAGATAGCTCCGGTCTTGAGCCAAGTGACATGGCGCAGATGCTGGTCATCCATAAGGAATCTGTCACTGCGAAGGCTGCAAGGAGTGACACCGATCTGAAAGTGATGGAAGATCGGTGTCAGAAGACTGCCCACACTCTCAGTCTTCTCCCCCAGACTGGTGAATGGCTTGGTCTTCAAGGAGACCTAATGCTCAGCGAGCAGATCGCCCAAGTTGGCACGGATCATGCCATCTACAGGGATCACCTCATCAAGCATCTCATAGAATCCGTAGTAGAGAAGAATCAGCTCCCTAACCCGCATCTTACTCGGCGCAGACTTGCACAATATGGTGTTGCCAAGAAGGCGAATAATGTACCTCAAGACAGGATGTCGAATCTCTGTCTGCGTGCTAGTCTTGCTGTCATAGACTCCATTCCCGAACTTGGACCAGAATGTCTGCATGTGGTTCCACTGTGAGGGAAGGAGAACACCTGTGGGGTGGTCAGAGAAGCCATAAATCCCACAAAGCTCCATCAGACTGATCTTGTAGCGAACCCCGCTGATCAGAAATGTCAACGTGCCTTCCTGCGCACGCTTGGCCAGCTCATTCGCGTAGTAGACGCGAGCAGTAGAGAGAAACTGGCGGACCAAATCTGGATACAGATCATACTGCTGGAATGGCATAGTGCCCATCCCAATCCTCTTCAAAATCTCCACAACCTCCTCGAAGATGCCCATCTTCTGCAGAACAGTAGCATCTGCGAATCTGGTAGGGACAATCTTCACATCCTGCCACGCATTGTAAAACAGCATGTCATACTCATCCCACTTCTCCTGAATATCACGGAGTATGCAGGCATCCCGTGATATTTCCTGCTTCGGAGTCCCTGCCCAAGCCACTCCTGAAGCAATTTTCCGATCCTCTCGCTTGGGCCATGGAGGCCTACAAACTGGGTAAGAACCGAACGATTCTGTTGAGCCTGATGCAGTGCTCGAAGGCGAGCCTTGTCGCGGTCGTTTATCCTGTCTAGACATCTTGCAGATCTTGAAAATTGAATTGATATTATGAAAGAGGGCCAAAATCCACACAGATTAGGTTTTTGAATCACTCAATTTGGTGGTACAAGACTAATTGGTGTCTTATACTCAATCACCCTTGTACTAGTCAGTTGTAGTAAGGGTTTTATGTCAATCCATTAGGAAGAGTTGAAAACAGAAGAGTTGATAGTAAAGTCTCTAAGTCAAGCAGGCAGAGAATTGGTTTTGTTGCCTAAGCAACAGTTCTAGCAACCTAAGTGAAGCAAGCAGCAACCAAAGTAAAAGCAGAAGCAAACTACGCAATTCTAAGCAAGGAAAACAGAGTAAAACGGAGCAAATCCGAAATTCAAATAAGAGAAACACAAGTCTCTAGATGTGGTTATTGACTTTGGGGAATTTCAGGCATCAACTAAGGCTGTTTCAAACTACATTGATCAAGCAAGCAAGCAAGCAATGATGATTCCTAGACATAGAGTTCACACTTAAACTAGTTAGATCCAATCTCTTGGCAAATAACCCTTTGCTAAACATTCTAACAAGAACTAACTCTCATTAGTGCTAAAACATCAAGCAAGCATGATTAAACAACTCTATTCAAGTCAAAATGCTCCTCAAACAGTCAATCTCTTGAGCCAAGGCCAGCAAATCTTCTATTAAACATGATCAGCATTTCATCAAACACTTGGTGGGCATAAGAGAAAGCTAACAACTTAGACAAGTTTGATCAAGACTTATCTAGCATGAATAACAGATTAATAGAGAGGAACCCATAAAATGAAGAACATAACAAACCTTAATCAAGCCTTAGATTCCCCTAATCTACCTCATCTAGAAACTCTAAGATAACTACTCACTCATAATCATGTTTAACACCAAATCACAAAGGAAAAGGATGCTAATCATGATTAAAAGAAAGACTAAAGAAAGATTAAAGCAAATGTTTGATTATATTAAACAAAGCAAATAAATTGTCTTACAAACTTAAAAGAAATGCTCAAGAACAGTATTTTGACATGACTTCTCGAAAATCTGGAAAAGAGGCTATTTATAGCCTAGAAAGGAAAACCCTAGAGTAATGGCATAGTTGTAATTAAAAACAGGTTCGGGTTGGGTCAGTATCGGTCAGTCGTGTCGATCTCCAGTGACCGAAATGGGTCCCTATCGGTCTTCAGTGATCGACACACATGACCGAAATTAATCCGATGTGTTTGTGTCAATCACACTTGACCGAAACTGGTGACCGATATGCTCCGTATCGGTCACTCTTGACCGAAACTCTCTGTGCTCTGACCGAAAACTTCTGCAGAGATCTTCTGCTGTGATCCTTCTTGCTCCCTTTTGCCCAGCTAGCATCTTGTATCATTCCCAAAACTCTTCCAAGCTCCTTTAAGCTCCAAAAGCACCTAAAAACATCCAAAATGCAAAGAAAATGAAAACTATACTCTAAATGCAACCTAAGTCTAAAAGGAGAAGAAAATGGGACAAAAGCAAAGGGAAAACATGCAAAAGAGGATCAAAATGTGTACTAAATGCAGCTCTAAATGGTGTAAATACAAGGGATATCAACACCCTCACACTTGCCTTTTGCTTGTCCTCAAGCAATCAAGAACAAATGGGAGAGTGAAGTTTGAAAGTGGGCATTCAGATTCCAAAAGTGCAAAGGTAAAGAGATGGTTTCAATGCTCAAGTGCATAGTTGTAGGATGCAAACATAATCAGCTATACTTTAAAGATCCTAGCCATGCTCATCATATTTCAAAATGATCTCAAATCTCAACATAGGCAGATGCTCAAATTAATCAACTCTTTAACATTCAATTAAGTTCAGAACATGAATCATGCTTATGCAAATCAAGTGAAGACATTTGGTTAAAAAGGGTAAGGTTATGAGATAAGAATGATCTCATTTAAGCATAAGGGTTCAAAAACATAAAGGATCACTCAATGAAATGACTTCATCTTAGGCAAAATGCTAAAGGTAAAAGCACACTTATGCATGCAATTTAAAGCTCTCTTCTACCCTTACTTCCCAAAGATAAGTCCTAAGCATTTTTAAACCCAATAGTGAACCCTCTAAGTCTACCCTTTCCTAAATTCTACCCTTTACCCATCTTCATGGCTGGGGAAACCTCTTCTTTTGCTTGTGTGGCTGCTTCTTTTTGGTTGAGACTTGCTCTTCTTTGTTGTGTTGGCACCTCCATCACATTTGGTGGATTGCTTCTTGGTCAGATTTTTCTTCTTTTGAACCTTTCTAAGCATTGTTGTTGGCGCCAAACCTTCATTTTAAACTTAGAGCTTTTATTCCCTTTACTTAACCACAATACTAGACTGTTTCCCCTTTTCTACCATTTCAAATCTTTTCCTTTTCTTTCAAAACATAAAACATTAAGCTCAAACCACCTAACTCTACCCTTTTAAACCCCAAAACTCCTATCCTAGAATCAAGCTCAAAATGCAAGCTGATATCTACAAGAGAGCTAATCATTGCCAGCCTTATTCCTAACACTTTTCGCCAAGACAAAATCAAAAATTTAATGCAAAGGCCTCACAGCTCTCACAATAGTGTTTAGGCTCAAAGGAGGTTTTGGTTAAGGGTGAGGATGTAACTATCCCATAATTATGAGGATCAGCTATTTGGATCAACAAGAGTGGTAGAAAGGAGAAAGATGATCCAAATATGTATATGGTAGCCATGAATTCACTTTTCAATGCATAAGACATGATAATTAAAAGTCCAAATTAAAGTTCAAGTTGATAGAGTTGATTTTCAGAGAACAAATGCTTTCAGAATGAGATGAGAAGACCAAATCTAGCAATCTAAGCATGGTTCAGTCTTAACTTCTAGCAATCATATGATGCATCAAACAACTAAGCACTTAAAAACTGAAATCATCTCTACACACTAAGCACTTTACAAGGAAAAGTCATCATAATGCCTTATGCAAATGCAATGCAACCTACATGTCAACACTAGACTCAATCCTAGAAGAATGAAATGCAACTACATGCTCTCTTTTTGGTTTGCAAAAATGCAAAAAATTTCAAAATTTTTCGATTTTTTTGTGTTTTTCTATGCCTTATATGTTTGCATGATATGCATGAGACTCAAAGAGAAAAGAAAAAAAGGAAAAACTAAGAAAACAGAAAACAAAGTCAAACCCCAAATCTCTCCCCCACACTTAAATTACACAGTCCCTTGTGTAATGAAAGCAATGGAAGAGAGAAGCAATAAAATATATTACAAAAATAAAAAGATGCAATGGTATAGAACAATGGAAGGGATGTGGTACTTGGTTCAATGGTAGGAGTTGTGGGATGATCCTCAGGTTTGTGGAGACGTGTTAGCTCTCCTCTTCCTTCTCTCATAGACTTTAGTGGAGTCCTCTACTTCTGGAGTTGGTTGAACCCAGCTTGACCATAACTGTTCAGCTTGTGAAGAAGTCCCTTGTGTGCCCCATTGCCATGTATCCTGAACTTCAGAGGGGTTGGGGATTGGCGCCTCCCAAGCTGATGGAACATGGGCTCTTGGCTCATAAGATGAGGCCCTTGGTTGTGACCATGTACCCCATTGGTCACTTGGTTGAGCATGGAATGAGTGTCTTCCATGGGGGTTCCATACAGCTTCCTCCTCTTCAGTTGGCTCAGATGGGTTAAGTTGCTCTTCTTGTTGAGAGTAGAGCTCTTGGGTGTGGCTGTGGTGGGAAGTTTTTGCTGATGTAGCCTTGTTCTTTCTGAACTTCCCATTTACCATCTTCATAAGCCCTTTGATGGCTTTGTCCTGTCACTTGCACCACTTCTGTAATGTGTTAATGTGCTCATGAGCTGTTCTCAAAGAGCTTCCTTGGTTGGGAGCTTCATAGGGCTGGAAGTGGAACTGCCTTGAGCTGTAGTTCAACACTTCTTCTTCTTCAAGCTCATCTTCTTCATGGGTTCTTC
Organism: Thlaspi arvense; assembly: GCA_911865555.2. Taxonomy (NCBI): domain Eukaryota; kingdom Viridiplantae; phylum Streptophyta; class Magnoliopsida; order Brassicales; family Brassicaceae; genus Thlaspi; species Thlaspi arvense. The sequence continues at coordinate 15,847,337 of OU466861.1, forward strand.
CTTGGCCTTCAGCGCCAGCAGTAGCATTCCATTGTTCTTCTTCTTCTTCTTCTGCTCTGATCTCTTCAGTGTGCTCCTCTTCTTCTTCACTGTCTTCTTCTTCTTCTACTGTAGGAATAGGGCCACCTGTGTAGAGCTCCTCCTCACCCAAGTTAAAATTGATGTTTGATGTTCTGGTGAAGGAGGTCAGCCTTGGGTTTGGGAGAAGGACTCTCACATGCTCCAAGCGGTTGTTGAGGAATATATAAACATACTTTCCTTGGATGCTCTTCTCAAGAAAATGACTCCTCTTCAGATAGTCCATATCTATCCAGACAGGAGCTAGAGCATCTTCAGCATGCTCCTCAAGGTTCACATCACAGGCTAGTAGAATTGCTGTCACAACTCCTCCAATGTGCAGTTGTGGATTCTTCTCCCTTCTTCCCTTGTTGACAATCCAGCTCTGGTATGTTTGCAGCTGCTCCATCAACAGTCTTACTGATAATGGCCTTTCTTACGGTCTAATGCAGCAGAGAACTTATCAAAACTCTAATGCATGCAACGTTGTAGTAAGGCAAGCAGAGAGTGTCAATCCAGTTCTAGGCGATAAAGAATCCACAGAGAATGCAAGATCTAGGACAAATCTAAGTGAAATGAGACAGTTTGTTGAGAAAATCTTGAAAACTAATTGCAGCAACCTAAACAGAGTGAAACCTATTTTAAAAATACTAGAAAGCAAGCAGTTACCACGAGGAATAAACAGATAAATAAAAGGGAAGAGCTTCGAATTGTTAAAATTCGACTAGTGGATCGACCACAAGATCGACCACTAGATCGAGCAGAAACGATCGATCTCGTCTAAAAACGTAAGAACAAGGAATCTAAAGACCAGGAAGCTATCAAACAACAAGCAAAATGTGATATGCGACGCAAATAAGCTAAAGAGAAGGGTTTCAGGGTCGAGATTCATATAAGGGGTTTCAAAGGTTGACCTTGGGTTTGAAACTTTAGATCGACTCACTTGGTGAGGGTCTCTAAGCCTCGAAAACAAAACAAGATCTATCTGTGGCTTTCGGTATAGATCACTGTTTCATCCTCTCCTCCAAACCCATGGCTTTTGGTGGAAAAAGAGGTTGAAAGGCAAGGAAAACAGATTTCGAACAATGGCTTAACTAGTCCCCCAAACTACCATGGCTTTTGGGAAGGGGTAACTAATCACTAAGGTGAGATCTTCCGAGGTCCCTGGATCCTGTCAAGGTAAGGGACCTCTCGGATCGTGAAGCTCTTGGCGTGAGAGTCTTCAAGCATTAAGCTTTCATCACCTTAGAAGAGATAGATTTAAAACGTTTAGAAAACAAACCAAGATCGAACCTTTTCTACCCCTTAATCCTCCCAACCCTTAACCCTGAATGAACTACTCACTACACATAAAGGAAATCAAGCAAAGACGAAGAGAAGAAACGATAAACATGAAAGATAAACTGGATTAAAATGATAAAGATTCGAAAATACAAAAGCTTGAAACTGTTCTACAATGGTGTTCTTCCGAAAAACGAGAGAGAAAACTTGAAGGAAAAAGTTAGAAAAAAATAATAGTTCTTTAAAAAAGCATTCGCCGCCTTGCCTAATATGTCAAAACAGTCCAATGGTCCCCCCTTCGCTAACAGCCAAAAACGGTTGAAAGGACAGAGATCGACCATTGGATCGAGTTGTTCTCTCGATCATATCCGGCCATCGTGTCTTCAGCTGGATCCGGGTCTCGATCTTCTTCGGTGAATCGAGTGCTGCATCCGATCTCGGTATCGATCTTTGGAAGGATCGAGTGGTGTACTCGATCCGGCTCTCGCTCTGCATGGCATCATTTACGTCCGTACCGATGCATCGACTGCTTCACTCGATCTCCGTCTCGATCATTATCCTTGGATCGCCTAGTTGGCTCGATCTTCTGGTCGATCAACTCCTAGATCGACCGGCCATGCTCGATCTGCTACTCGATCACTGGTCCTTAGCATTTTCCCGAGCTTCCATGAACTGCTACATCGGTCTCCACATCTCCACGAACCTCCATGTCTCCAAAGCAACCATAAATAACCTGGAATGGATGCAAAATGCAGAGAAAATGCAAATGCTGATGCAAGAATGCTCTAGGACTCTAAGTGATGCAATCTAACCTAAAACATGATACAAATGCATGAAAAACTATCTAATGAGTATGCAAAATGTATGCAAAATGCAATGACATCAACTCTCCCAAACTTACTCCTTGCTTGCCCTCAAGCAATAAAAAATAAGTAAGGAAGAGAGGTTTTCAGAAAAATCAAAGGGGTTTTAAACTTTTTGCAAAAGTGCCTTTCGAATAGATCATCTCAATGTCCTAGTTAACAATTCTAAAATGCTAAGCTTACACTCATACTCCAAAGGACTTAGCCATACTCATCACACAAAGAAATTCAAATCATGACTCTCTTATTCCTAACAATCATGACTCTCTTTTTCTTCTTTTCTTTTTCTCCCCCTTTTTTTTTTTTTATTTTATTTATTTAGAGAGAGCTACCTTCTGAAATAGAGCATACTTAGTTTTTTTAAAAATAAACCTTTCACTTAAAACCTCATTTCTTTTCCTTAAAATACAAACTTTTTTTTTTTTGAACCGAAAACAAATACACAAGAAAGCAACCCCAATGATCCCCCAAACTTATCCTAAGCCTAAACCTAGCTTCAAAATGTAAAGCTAGCAATCAATTATGAAAACCAAATCATGTCGCCTAAACCTAACACTTTATGCCAAGTTCAAACCGAAAATAAGGCCTCACAAAGATGTCACACAAGAACATTTGGCTTCAAAGGAGGGTAAGGTTCAAGGAGGGAGTTCTACTTAGGGTCACAAAGAGTGGTAAAAAGGAAGAAGAGAGCCTAAATATTTTAAAACCATGTGTTCATTTTCAAATGCATAAGAATGATAATTAGATTTTCAAATTAAGGTTTTCACTTAGTAGGATGAGTTTCAAATCATGAGAGTTCAATTCAAGCCACGAAAATCCTAACTAGTGCTCCAAGCATGGTTAGAACTTACTTTCAAAGCATAAACAAAGCATTAGAGAACTACTAACTAGGGCATTGAAATGATTCATAAGTAAAACACCTTTTTAAAAAATCCTAACCCCTTATGCAAATGCAAACAGCCTAGGTGATATGAGAAATTCTAGACTCAATCCTAACATGTTTTTAGAGAGATGAATGCAACTACATGAATCTTTGAAAAAAAATTTAAAAATTTTACCAATTTTTCATGACTAAGACTCAAGGATGTAAAAAGGAAAATAAGATCAAAGAACACAAGATTAAATCACACAAGTACTCCCCCAAACTTGCTTGACACCGTCCAGGTGGCAAACTCATCCGAAGGAGCAATCAAACACAATGCAAGAAATAAGAGATGTGCGATTATATACAATTGAGGAAGGTTGTTACCTCTTGTCTAGGCTCGGCTGGAACTTGAGGACGTTCCAGAGGAGCTAGAGATTGTTGCCTTTCCTTTGTTACCTGGTTCTTGGAGGGAGTGGCGAGCTGGTTGAATGTTTTCTCCTTGGGTCTCGCGGATCACAACTCCTCCGGTTGAGAGTCTCCTCTTCTCGGGTTGTTGCATCTCCTGGCTTACAGCTGGCTTAGGCTGGCTTCCTTGGAGTTGTTTGACCTTCTTCCCCAGCTTCTTAAGCATCTTCCCTTGCCACTTGTTGATCTTCCGCTGCATCTCCACCATCGAGGCTAAGAACTTCTCGGTTTTGGTCCTCGGCTCAAAATCCAGCTTTGGCAATGTGTAAGCCTCGGGTATCTCATCCTCTGTCTCTGGAGATTCTGACCTTTGGCGCGGTTCAATGGCTGCAGCTGGCGGTCCTCCTAAAGGAGCAAAACACTCCTCCTCCGTCGGTAAGAACTCGATGTTCCCAACACCAAGTAGCTCCGTTTCATCCTTGTTGGGAAGAATGCACACTCGCTTCTTGTCCTCATCATCAATGAAGAGGTAAGCATAGAACCCCTCAGCTGGCGTGCGTCCCAAGCTATCAGTGTTTCTCATGTATGCTTCATCCATGAAGGCTCGGTTTGGGACGTGAGCAAAGTCATGGATGGGCACACCGGCTTGCACGAACAAGGGAGTAAGGAAGCCGCCAATGTAGGATGATGTTGCCTTGCACCGTAAGGCATAAGCCTTGTACTTCACCAGAGAAGCCGCGAGTACACAGCCGTAGTTCACTTCATCGCCGAGTTCATCTTCAATGGGATCTTCATTCTCATCCGGATCGGACACCAAATGCTTCAAACCTTGGAAAAGGAAGCACAGCTCCGTCTTCGTAACAGTAGGAGCAACTGACCTTCCACTGAATGTATTAGCAATCAGCTTCAAGGTATACCTCAGCACTGGACTCCTAACTCTCTTGATCTTGGCGGTGTTGGCTTTGTAGTCTTCGTTGCTGATTAGGTCCCAAAACTCGTCGGCTTTCTTGAAGGCAGGGAACTCCACCTTGTGTGCATCAGCCCTGAGACCGTAGGCTTGGCATAGCTCGGGGATGGATAGCGTGTAAGCTTGGCGGCCAACCTTCAAGTAGAGACGGCCTTGAGAAGGAACAGGAGCACTCGGATTCTCGTACCGGAACTCCAAGGTTGCAAGGAAATCAATTGTCACCTCGGGGATAGTAGGGCAGTCCATCCGCGACAAACACCTCAGACCGATGTTGTTGAGGAGTTGATCGAAGTCTCCAAGAAGCCCGAGCCTGGACAGAAGCCCTCGATCAGCAAACTTCGTGGGTTCAAACCGGAGCCTCTCCAACTTCTTCTTAGCCCTCTTCTCTTCTTTGCTCCACCGGACCCTCTCTTGAGCAACCACCTCTTGAGTTTCTGCTTCTTGTGCTTGCTCCTCTCTTGTTCTCTTTGGTGCCATTGCTCCTGAAAAAATTTCTAGAGAATGTTTAGCAAAGGGCGATTTGATGAGAATAAGAGGATAAGAGAAGAAGATTTATATAGACTACCCTAGAATTTTGGGGATCAAGCAAAAATATTAGCTAAATAAAAGGAAATCAAATCTTTGAGATACTGAGAATCCAGAATTTTTCCTAATACTTAGCTAATTTTAAAAATTCAAATCTGATCCTATATTCTAAAACAAGAACTTGCGATTTTTAAGGAGATTTTCTTGAAATAAAATCATTAAAATCCGAAAATACCTTTTGCAAGTGTGAAGGATACTTTGTTAAACCTTAAAGCTTTTAAAAATTCTCACTCTCTTTGTAGGAAAACTCGAGCAAACAGAAGTGAGAGAGTGAGAAGCAAGTTGAAACATTTAAAGAGTTTAACAAAACCAAAACAATGGGTGGTCAAAGCGGTTTTCTGACAAAAGTCTTGGTCAAGGCACATCTTTCATGGTCAAAGATGCTTGCCTTGACCAAGTTTGAATTTAAAAACTGGAGGGAAAAACAATAAAGAGGGAAAGAAATTTGTTACCTCGGCATGAGATCGAGTCCTTTTGGTCGATCTAGGACTCGATCTCATGCCTAAAATGGCTTAGATCGAGAGGGTTACTCGATTTGGGATTCGATTCAAAGTGAATCGAGTCCTGGATCGATTGGCTCTCTCGATCAATGAGATGTTGGCTCCTCGGCTAAGTCTCTCTGATCGAGCTAAGTCCTCGATTTAGGGGTCGATTTGGCTTGGATCGAGTGGTGGATCGAGTCGAGTGATCGATCAATTTTCCACAGATTTTCCCGAGAGAAATTAGATCGGTCGATCCGGTTTGAATCGATCGATCCTTTTTCGTCAAGGTCGATCTTGTCACTAGTTCTCGTCTAGATCGACTGGCTCCTCTCGATTCACTGACTCGATCTAGCAAAGATCGAGTCAGGTTCAGTCGACCTAGCACTCGATCTCTAGCCTTATCGTAGCCCCTATTGCTCCTTTTGGACCTCAAAGACAAGGTTTAGATTCCTTAAACCTGCTCCTACACACTAAAAACATAAAAGCATAAAACTAGAAGAGAAATGAAAGCAAAAATATGTACAAGATAGACATGGGAATGCCTCCCAAGTGCGCTTTCTTTAACGTCTTTAGCTAGACCTTACTTGGCTAGGCGGATGGTGGGTCTTGGAGAAGCACCGAGGTACTCTCCTTGTCAAAGCTGTCTGCTAGGTAGGGCTTGACTCTATGCCCGTTGACGGTGAATGCACTACCGCTTCTTCCCATCAGAGTAACAGCTCCGTAAGGCAAGACCTCTTGAATCACGAACGGTCCGCTCCACCTTGATTTTAGCTTGCCCGGGAAGAGCTTTAGCCTCGAGTTGTACAACAACACCAGTCCTCCTTCCTAAAGCTCCTTGGCAACCAGTTTCTTGTCATGAGCCTCCTTAGTTCGCTCCTTGTAGATCTTGGAACTCTCGTAAGCATTCAACCTCAACTCGTCCAGTTCATGTAGCTGAATGAGACGCTTTTCCTGAGCCGTCTTGAGATCAAAGTTTAGCCTCTTCACAGCCCATAATGCACGGTGTTCTAGCTCAACCGGGAGGTGACAACTCTTTCCATATAGTAGAGTGAAAGGAGTTGTACCAATCGGCGTTTTGAAAGCGGTACGGTAAGCCCAAAGAGCATCGTCCAGCTTCACTGACCAGTCCTTCCTTGTTGCTCTAACGGTCTTCTCCAGAATAGCTTTGATCTGCCTGTTAGAGACTTCCACCTGACCGCTCGTTTGAGGATGATACGATGTAGCCACCTTATGCTTAACCCCATACTTTCTCAAGAGGCTCTCAAAAACCTTGTTTACAAAATGGCTTGCTCCATCACTTATAACGACCTTGGGTACCCCGAACCTTGGAAAGATGATACTCTTGAACAACTTGATCACAACCTTAGAGTCATTTGTAGGGGAAGCAACAGCCTCAACCCATTTGGAGACATAATCCACAGCTACTAAGATGTATTTGTTGCCGTATGAAGAAGGGAAAGGCCCCATGAAGTCAATACCCCACGCATCGAACACGTCAACCTCGAAGATAGGAACTTGGGGCATTTCATTCCTTTTGGTAATGTTCCCTGCTCGCTGACATGCCTCACAGCTCTTCACAAACTCGTGTGCATCTCTGAATATAGACGGCCACCAGAAACCCGCTTGCAACACCTTCGTGGCTGTTTTGAACGAAGCGAAATGTCCTCCGTAGGAAGAGCCGTGGCAATGATAGAGAATATCCTTGGCTTCTTCCATTGTAACACATCTCCGGTACAAGCTATCTACTCCTCTTTTGTATAAGTAGGGCTCATCCCAAAAGTAGTCACTAGCCTCCCTCAAAAACTTTTTCTTGTGATAGCCGTTGAGATGTGTTGGCTCCTCACCACATGCTAGGTAGTTCACCACATCAGCATACCATGGTAGATCCTCCTCTTTGAAACTCAACACTTCCTCAAACCTTCCTTCTAGCTTCCCACAAACCGCGGTAGTCATTGCCATAAGTTGTTCTTCTGGAAGAGAGTCGTCTAAAGGGCGAGACTCGTTGATCCTTAGCCTTGAGAGGTGGTCAGCGACTCCATTTTCTATCCCCTTCTTGTCTTTAATTTCCATGTCAAACTCCTGAAGTAAGAGAATCCATCTTAAGAGCCGAGGTTTGGTATCTTTCTTTGAGTAGATGTACCGTAGAGCAGCATGATCCGTGTATACAATAGCCTTGGAGCCAACGAGATATGATCTGAACTTCTCAAAGGCGAAGACTACTGCAAGCAGCTCCTTCTCCGTAGTGGTGTATCGTGATTGCGTGTCAGCCAAGGTCCTTGAAGCATAATAGATCACATGCAGCTTCTTGTCCTTCTTCTGACCAAGGACTGCTCCTACAGCGTAGTCACTAGCATCACACATGATCTCAAAAGGGAGAGACCAGTCTGGTGCTTGGACTATAGGGGCTGACGTGAGGGCTTCCTTGATGGTCACGAAAGCCTTCAAACACTCCTCATCGAATACAAACTCAGCTTCTTTGCACAACAGCCGTGTAAGGGGGCGTGCAATCTTGGAGAAGTCTTTGATGAAGCGCCTATAGAACCCCGCATGTCCCAAGAAGCTTCTGATCCCTTTAACATTAACCGGCGGCTCCAAACCCATCATAACCTCAACCTTAGCCTGATCAACCTCAATACCCTTCTCTGAAATCTTGTGACCGAGTACTATCCCTTCCTTGACCATGAAGTGGCATTTCTCCCAATTCAGCACCAGGTTTGTTTCTTCACAACGTTTAAGTACCCTGCAAAGATTCAACAAACACGAAGGAAAGGACGCACCATACACAGAGAAGTCATCCATAAACACCTCTACCATCTCCTCTATAAGATCGGAGAAGATCGACATCATACACCGCTGAAAGGTAGCCGGTGCATTACACAATCCAAACGGCATCCTTCGATATGCAAAGGTACCGTAGGGACATGTAAAAGTCGTTTTCTCCTGATCGTTTGGGTGAATAGGTATTTGAAAGAAACCGCTATACCCATCGAGAAAACAGTAGTAAGGGTGATTTGCATGTCTCTCAAGCATCTGATCAATAAAAGGCAAAGGGAAATGGTCTTTTCTTGTCGCAAGGTTAAGCTTTCTATAGTCAATACACATTCTATGACCAGTAATGGTCCTAGTAGGGATAAGTTCATCCTTTTCATTTCTTATGACCGTGATCCCTCCCTTCTTAGGCACCACGTGTACCGGTGAAACCCACGTGCTGTCACTTATGGGATAGATCACGTCGGCCTCTAAAAGCTTAAGGATTTCTTTCTTAACAACCTCTTTCAAGTTAGGATTCAAACGCCTTTGATGTTCTACAGAAGTGGCGTTCTCATTATCCAAGTGAATCCTATGAGTGCAAAGCATTGGTGAAAGGCCTTTGATGTCACTTAAAGAGTACCCAATGGCCTTCCTATACTTTCTCAGCTCAGTTAAGAGCGAGTGCAACTCATCATCACCAAGGTTCTCGTTTACTATCACGGGATAGGTGTCATTAGGTCCTAAGAAAGCATACCTTAGCCCTTTTGGGAGCTCCTTAAGGTCCACCTTTGGGGCTAACAGCTCACTCCAGTCATCCTCGTGACTGTTGTTGTTGTTCTCCTCCTTGGAACTCTCCTTTGAACTCGAGGCATGGCCCTTCAGACTGCTTTCCTCTATCGCTATCCCTCCTGTGATCGAGTCTTCCGGTCGATTCTCCTCTCGATGTCGTCTAGATCGAGCCATTTCACCCGATTCACTTACTCGATTTGATATGGATCGAGTAAGGGATCGAGGCGTTGAGTCGATCTCTTGATTGGACTCTAAAATGATCGGGAGGTCTTTCTCGATCGTCAACTCGATTGTTTCTTCTGATCGAGCATCATTCTCGATCTGTCGGTCGATTGTTGCACCGGATCGAGTTGGGTTCTCGATTGGCATGTCGATCTGACTCCTGGATCGAGTGATGGCGTCGATCTCGGGGTCGATTTCTAGGCAACATCCTTCTTCATTCTTGATGATCCTCCTCGAATCTAGCAGGTTCACGTATTCTTGAGTTCTCTGGTCTACATAGCCAAACTCTCCTGGCTCCTTAGTGAGTGCTAGCTTCAAATGGTCTTCTATAGCTAGCTCTTCCAGCAACTCATCCGCCAAGGCATCCATCGTTTCGATATAGAAAGCTTGTCCTTCAATGGTTGGCTTCTTTAAAACCTTGTTGATGTCAAAGTCTAGCCTGATTTCTTTCCCCAAATGCAAGGCAATCTTCCCATTCTTCACGTCTATTATGGCTCCGGCGGTTGCTAGGAATGGTCTCCCTAAGATGAGTGGGTCTTTCGGCTCCTCGTCCATCTCCAGCACTACAAAGTCTGTAGGTACGTTTACTCCACTGATTCGCACCAGCAAGTCTTCAAGCAACCCCACTGGTAGCCTCACGCTCCTATCAGCCAACACCAATGAGATCCGACATTCCTTAAACCGAGTGAAACCAAGCTTCTTAGCCACGGAGTGAGGCATCAAGTTTATGCTGGCTCCGAGATCACACAAGCAGCTCTTGAACTCAAGGGGACCCAAAGCACACGGCATGGTGAAGCTTCCAGGATCTCCCAGCTTCTTAGGCACTATCTCCTTATGAATAACCGCGCTACACTCTTCGCTTAGTACAAGCACTTCTTTGCTTTCTTTGTTCTTCTTGGCAAGGGTGTCCTTGAAAAACTTGGCGCACTTGGGCATCATGGCGAGACAGTATACAAGAGGCAGCTTTATCTCCCCGTCTCTCAAGTGCTTCTCAAATAGGATTCGGTGCTTCTCTATTAACTGCTTTTTGAACCGACCCGGGAATGGCAACTTTGGTACGTAAGGTGGGGGCACGTATTCATCCTTCTCCTTGGTGGTTTTCTCAGCCTTCTTCTCAACGAATGCCTTGTCACCTCTCCTCGGTCCTTGGATCCATACGTTGTCAAAGTTTATTTCCTCATTATCAGCTGAAAGTTTACCCTCCCCCTCTTGAATTACAATGTCCTCGTTGGTCTTTGTAGAAACCGGAGGATCAAGCTCTTTACCACTTCTCAACGTAATAGCATTGGCATACTCCTTTGGATTTTGTTCACACTTTCCCGGAAGGCTGTTATGTCCACTCGTGCTTGCTTTGCCCTTCTCTAGCTGCTTGATCTTGTTGTTGAGGTTTGTTATTTGAGTAGAGAAGTCGGTTAAGGATGAATCCAGCCGAGTGTTCATTTCAGCGAACTTTTGATTTGTAGAAGCTTGCCCTTGTATTAGCTGTTGGAACATTGCTTGAACCGGATCAACTTGTTGTTGTTGTTGTTGAGGTGCAAAGCCCGGAGGGTAGTTAGAAGTATAACCCTTGTTTTGTTGTTGTTGCCCTTGGAAGTTGCCTTGCCCTTGACCTTGGAATCCACTGCTTGGTTGAAAGCCTTTGTTGTAAGGGATGAAAGGCTTAGCTTGTTGAGCAGGGTACACTTGATCTTTAGGGTTGGCTACATTGGTGCTTCGGTAAGAGTGGTTGTTGTTCTGGTAGCCTTGGTTGTAGCCTTGAGACTTGTAGGTGTTCTGACCGGCTACCCAATTTGCTTCTTCTTGGCTTACCTCTAACTCTTCTTGGTTGTCCTCAGCTTCACCAACGAAGTGAACATGCTTCTGATTAGCTAAGACCAACTTGTCAATCTTCTCATGCAACGATTTGAGCTCCTTCTTGTGAGACTCTAGTTCTGATCCCCTTGGTGCTCGGTCATAATCCTCGGCATAGTTTCCATCACTCAACGCAAGGTTCTCTATTAGCTCCATACCCTCTTCTACTTCTTGACCGAGGAAGTTGCCTTTGCTAGCTGTATCAAGCAACAACCGGATCTTTGGTGAAGCTCCACGGTAGATTGTGCTGAGTAGAGTCTCCTCACTGAACCCGTGATGAGGACATTGGATCGTGTAGTCTTTGAAACGCTCCATAGCCTCATTGAATGTCTCGTTGTTCCTTTGAGTGAAACCGCTGATTTCGCTTCTCAACCGAGCAGTCCTGGTGCTTGAGAAGAACTTTGAGAGGAAAGCCTTCTTACATTCAGCCATGATGTGATGGTGCCTTGTGGTAGGGTCTTCTCCCAATGTCTAGCTTTGTCTCCGAGGGAAAAGGGGAAGAGACGCAGCTTGAAGGCATCTTCTGATATACCGTTGATCTTGATCATTCCACACACTTGCTCAAAATTGTCCAAGTGTTCCAACGGGTCTTCCATTTCTAAGCCGTGGAACTTGTTGTTTTGCACCATAGATATGAAGCCCGGCTTGATCTCAAAGTTGTTGTTTTGTACTGGAGGAGGAGTGATCCCAAACCTATTGTGGTGGGTATTGGGAGCATCTCCGGCTCCTATGATCCTCGGAGGTCTAGCCGCGTGTTGGGGGATACCATTGCCCCGTCCTGCTAGAGGAGGACCTTCAGGATGCTCATTCTCAGCCATGTCTTCAAAGTTGACCTGACCGTTCTGAACTATCTCTTCAAATGCTCTTGTTTGATCTCTGACTCTCCTTTGACGTGAGTGTCCGAGTTGATGTATGTTGTCAAGCGGTTGAAGAAGGTTGTTATCTCCACGTGAACGTAAATTAATGTACCTGAAAGTACACGGTTTAGAATAGTATTAGTAACTTGAAAAAGGTAAAGACTTAGTCTTTGCTAAGACCCAAATCTCTATGTTCTCTAAGCAACCTAGAATGGCAACGGCGCCATTTGATAATCGCCTTACTTACGGTCTAATGCAGCAGAGAACTTATCAAAACTCTAATGCATGCAACGTTGTAGTAAGGCAAGCAGAGAGTGTCAATCCAGTTCTAGGCGATAGAGAATCCACAGAGAATGCAAGATCTAGGACAAATCTAAGTGAAATGAGACAGTTTGTTGAGAAAATCTTGAAAACTAATTGCAGCAACCTAAACAGAGTGAAACCTATTTTAAAAATACTAGAAAGCAAGCAGTTACCACGAGGAATAAACAGATAAATAAAAGGGAAGAGCTTTCGAATTGTTAAAATTCGACTAGTGGATCGACCACAAGATCGACCACTACATCGAGCAGAAACGATCGATCTCGTCTAAAAACATAAGAACAATGAATCTAAAGACCAGGAAGCTATCAAACAACAAGCAAAAGGTGATATGCGACGCAAATAAGCTAAAGAGAAGGGTTTCAGGGTCGAGATTCATATAAGGGGTTTCAAAGGTTGACCTTGGGTTTGAAACTTTAGATCGACTCACTTGGTGAGGGTCTCTAAGCCTCGAAAACAAAACAAGATCTATCCGTGGCTTTCAGTATAGATCACTCTTTCATCCTCTCCTCCAAACCCATGGCTTTTGGTGGAAAAAGAGGTTGAAAGGCAAGGAAAACAGATTTCGAACAATGGCTTAACTAGTCCCCCAAACTACCATGGCTTTTGGGAAGGGGTAACTAATCACTAAGGTGAGATCTTCCGAGGTCCCTGGATCTTGTCAAGGTAAGGGACCTCTCGGATCGTGAAGCTCTTGGCGTGAGAGTCTTCAAGCATTAAGCTTTCATCACCTTAGAAGAGATAGATTTAAAACGGTTAGAAAACAAACCAAGATCGAACCTTTTCTACCCCTTAATCCTCTCAACCCTTAACCCTGAATGAACTACTCACTACACATAAAGGAAATCAAGCAAAGACGAAGAGAAGAAACGATAAACATGAAAGATAAACTGGATTAAAACGATAAAGATTCGAAAATACAAAAGCTTGAAACTGTTCTACAATGGTGTTCTTCCGAAAAATGAGAGAGGAAACTTGAAGGAAAAAGTTAGAAAAAATAATAGTTCTTTAAAAAAGCATTCGCCGCCTTGCCTAATATGTCAAAACAGTCCAATGGTCCCCCCTTCGCTAACAGCCAAAAACGGTTGAAAGGACAGAGATCGACCATTGGATCGAGTTGTTCTCTCGATCATATCCGGCCATCGTGTCTTCAGCTCGATCCGGGTCTCGATCTTCTTCGGTGAATTGAGTGATGCATCCGATCTCGGTATCGATCTTTGGGAGGATCGAGTGGTGTACTCGATCCGGCTCTCGCTCTGCATGGCGTCATTTACGTCAATACCGATGCATCGACTGCTTCACTCGATCTCCGTCTCGATCATTATCCTTGGATCGCCTAGTTGGCTCGATCTTCTGGTCGATCAACTCCTAGATCGACCGGCCATGCTCGATCTGCTACTCGATCACTGGACCTTAACATTTTCCCGAGCTTCCATGAACTGCTACATCGGTCTCCACACCTCCACGAACCTCCATGTCTCCAAAGCAACCATAAACAACCTGGAATGGATGCAAAATGCAGAGAAAATGCAAATGCTGATGCAAGAATGCTCTAGGACTCTAAGTGATGCAATCTAACCTAAAACATGATACAAATGCATGAAAAACTATCTAATAAGTATGCAAAATGTATGCAAAATGCAATGACATCACTTACAAGGCATGGGAGCTTGCTAGGTGGAGGAACTTTCACTGCACATCTGCTGGTGCCTGGACCAGTGTACAATCCATTGTAGAGGAAGTCTCTCTCCCTGCCAGTTAGGTGTGAGGTTTCTTTCCTTGCAAAAAATGTATTTGCAAGCACCTTGTGTGTATATCTAACTGCATGATGCTTCAAGTGTCGGTTCCTTGTAGCCCCAGCTTTGAATTCCCCAACTCCAACTGCCTCCTAAAACCTTGTGTATTGTGATTCATGGATTAAGAACTTCTTCCCTTTTTGAAAGTGGGTGCTCAGCCCCAGCACCTTAGAGAGTTCTTGGAATGTGATTTTGAACTTCTGTTTTCCAAGCTTGAAAGAGATCCATCCATCATGGTCAGGGAGCTCACTCTTCTCATAATAAACCACCTTGAGGGTGGAGAGGAATTGATGAGTGAAGCGCTCATAGGATGGGAGAGGCTGTAGTAGCCCTGTAAGCCCCATCTGTTCAAAGGTGCAGATACAGTCTTCATAGATTCCCAGCTCCTTCATTGTGGAGGGGCAAGGATATCTTGTTGGCTTGAAGGTACATCTACTGAATCCCTCCATGAGTTCCCTAGCACTGTACTTCATGGGTGGAGTCTCTTCCTCAACAGCTTTTCCCTTGCCTCTCTGCTTGGCGCTTTTATCCTTAGCTGGCCTCTTCCCAGCGGCCTTGGATGAAGTCTCAGCAGCTTTGCCCTTTCCTTTTTCTTGCCTTACTGTTGGAGGTGTTGGTGCTTCCTGAGGTGCTTCTCCCTTTTTCCCAGCAGCTATTTTTGTTCTTCCCATGGTACCTTCAAAAGCAAAGCTTGAAAACAAGGTAAGTGAAAGAATAAAAGCTGAAGAACCAAATAGCTGAAAGCTTTTAATGGAGAAACTCTTTAATGCTAAGAAAAGTCTAACAAGTCCTAACAACAAGCTGAAACTTATTCAAAGCAAGAAGAGATCAAAAGCTAGCAACTACATAAGCTAGAATGCACAAAAGATAAATAGTTATGCATGACATTCTAGCAAAATGGTTCCTAGGCAAAAGAGATGATGATTTTGCAAAAGGATGAAGATGAGGAAGCAATGAGATAAATAGATATTAATCAGAACTTCAACATCTAGCTTGATATCTCAAAACAAATCCATATTGCAAAATCATAGCACAACAATCAAAACTAAACATTGCTTGCTCTTAAAAACTTTATAAAAGCAGTTTTTATCATAAGTTAAGAGTAAGAGCAAAGAGAGATAATTTAGGAAGCAAACCTTTAGTGAAATTCTGAACACTTAGAGAAAGCAATAAAAGAGAAAAAGAACTAGTTATTTCGAGCTTTAGGTGAGAAGAAGAGTGATTTTAAGTGTGAAGAGAAGTGAAGAGAGTTGTTGCTTAAATAGAGAGAAAGGAGAGGAAACCAAAGGAATCAAAAGTTGCTGAGGGAACATAAGGAATCAAAAAGTGTGGGGAACAAAAACAAAAGTGATCAGAAGCTAGGAAAGAGGTCAGAAAGAATCCCATTTAAAAATTCAAACTCATTTGGCTCCAAACCAAAGGATGTAAATTTTTTTGAAAGTTGAAACACTTACCTCGGATGGAGTTTCGGTCACTCATGACCGATATTACTGAATTGCATTTTCGGTCATGAGTGATCGACACTAGAGACTGACGTGCTTCTTGGGATTAGTATCGGTCATCAGTGATCGACACACTTGACCGAAAATAACACGGTGTGTTTATATCGGTCATGAGTGATCGATATTGGTGACCGAAATGTTTCCAAGAATCTTATCGATCACCAATGATCGACACACTGGACCGAAATTAGAACAGTGTGTTTATGTCGATCATGCATGACCGATACTGATGACCAAAAATCTATCCCTCTTTCAAACTTCTTTCTATATCGGTCACAGCTTACCGATATGTTGATTGGTATAAACTGGCTCCACTGAAATCGGTCAATCATGATCGCTACTAATGACCGAAAATCTGTGTATCGGTCTGTCATGACCGATACAAATTACCGATATCAGCCAGAATACACCTGTTCTTTGTCCCCATCATACTTTCTCAAACCCCAGTTCGAAATCCTGTTTCTATACACTAAAATAAAGCATAAAAGAAATACTAGAAAGCATAATATATACAAAAGGATACCTAGGGACTACCTCCCAAGTGTGCTTGTTTAGAGTCACTAAGCTTGACTTTGATTACCTCTTTAGTTGAGGTTAGAGGTGAATAGAGCTGGTGCCTCTACCTCTTTCTTCCTCCAGACCCATGTTCCCTTTGATAGTTGCCTGTATTTCTCTTGAGCTGACATCCTATGCCTTTTGTTCTTGACATTTGGTATGGCTAAAGTTGTCACTTCCTTGGTTGTTGAGTTGTCAATATCCTTCAAACCTTCTTCATGCTTCAACTTGGTGGTCTGACTCTTGTTTGGTTCAGTAAGGAAAGCATCACTCAACAACATGCTCATAGTAGGGTTCATAGCATCCTCCAAACTATCTGGGAGTTTCCAGTAGTAATCCTACTGCTCAGCTGCTCCACAGAAAGCTATGGAAAGAGAGGCAATCTTGTAGACCTTGAACTCATCAACATTCTTCAAAATGACAGAACCTCAAGTCCAGCTGAGCTCCTGCTGTTGCCAAGAATGGAGTACCTAGAAGAAGTGGCACCTCTCTGGAATATGTTTTTTCCATGACCACAAAGTCTGTTGGAACTAGGCATTCTCCAATCTTCACAGGATAGTCCTTCACCATGCCTAAATGTTTTGTGGAAGTGTTGTCCACAAAGGTGATGGAGGTTCTGGACGGCAACAGCTTCATGATCCCCAGAGTTTGGCTAAGATGGAGAGACATAACATTGACAGTTGATCCTGGGTCACATAGGGCCTTGACATTGTCAAGCATCTCCAGCTCAAAAGTGAAGAGGAACTTGCCTGGGTTTGGGAGTTTTGGCAATGACTTCATCATCTTGCTTCTTTTCATGTCAGCCCCCACATTCTCAAGGATTAGTTCCACCATTTCCAGCTTGTCAAAAACTTCTTTCAGGAACCCGATTTGATGTTTCACCTCCATCAGAGTGGTGCCATGTGGGAGTTGTATTCCAGCATCTTCTATGTCTTGTTTGAACTTTGTGTACATCTCCATTTTAGCTTTGGTGAAGTGCATTGTGGGGTGGGAGAATGGGGGTTTACAGACTGGAGCTGAGAGTTCTTTACCCTTTGCAATAGTGCTTGAAGAATACTTGATTATGGTAGAGTTCCTTAGATTCCTGAGGAGTGTTGTGAGACAAAACCATCAAAGCATGGTGTGTCTCTAGTTCCTCTTCTTCAGCATCCGGGTGTTCTGGTGTGAGGGTCTCTTCTGTAGCAGTTGGGGTTTCCTCAGCCCCCTCTTTCTGAGCAGCTTCCAGTGCTGCTCGTTCCTGTTCTTCTTCTCTGTTCAAGTGCTCATCAAAGCCACGGAGGAACGTCCCTACAACTGCCTGAGCTTCTTCATCACTGATGTTGCTTCTTCTTGGTTCTCCTTCATACTCAACCCTCATCCTATCTATATGGAATATCATCTCTTGGATCATGATTCCCAGCTCTTCCAATGAAACATCATCATCAGTGAATTCCTCTTCTGCTTCCTCTGCCTCTTCAGTAAGTAAGTGGCAGTATTCCTGATGTTTGTGTGCAGCTTGGTGAGGAAGGGTGTCCTGAAGTCTTGGTGTGTGTGCTTCATCTTGACTGTTCTCCAAGAGATGTATCCTTGAATCTAAGTCATCAAACTTGGCATGAAGGTCATTGTGAACATAATCTATCCTGTTGTGTAGCTCAGCAAATCTTTTGTTCATCTCCATAGTTCCAATGGTTTGGAGAGTGATGTTCACCATGATCATGCTTCTGATGTTAGCTGATCCAGATGTAGGGAGATAGGGTTGGTTTTGAGTGGGGGAAGGTGTGTATCTCTCTTCAAAGTTGTGTATTGGTAGAAGCTCTTGGCAGAAGTTGTTGTAGGTAGTGTCTTCAAAGTACACCATTTTGATGTTTTGTTGAGACTCACCTGTAATGAAAACACTTGAAAACTGGGTTAGTAACCAGAGCAAAGTAAAAGCTTGATCTTAAAGATTATACAAACTCTAATAATTCAAACTGATTCCCAAATGGCAACGGCGCCAAATTGGTACAAGACTAATTGGTGTCTTATACTCAATCACCCTTGTACTAGTCAGTTATACTAAGGGTTTTATGTCAATCCATTGGGAAGAGTTGAAAACAGAAGAGTTGAGAGTATGATAAACACTTTGTTAGCAAGGGTGAAAATGCAATGAGTTTATCAAACTCAAATGCAAGACATGTTGTAGTACAGCAAGCAAGAGAGAATCAATCCATGCCTAGGATGATAGACAATGCAAAGAGAATACAAGGACCAATGCAAATCCAAGCGAAATGAGATGATTTATAAGAAAATCTCTAAAAACTAAATGCAGCAACTTAAGTAGAATGCAACCTATTTTAAAATTACTAGAAATGAAGAAACTACCACGAGGAACAACAGATTAATTAAAGGACGAAGCTTCGAATTACTAAAATTCGACTAGTGGATCGACCATGAGATCGACCACTTGATCGAGCAATAACAATCGATCTCGTCTAAAAATGCAGGAACAGTAAGACTAATGACCAGGATGCTATCAAAGATCAAGCGAATGACAAGATAAGATGTAAAGATGCTAAAAGAAAGGGCCTAGGGTTGAGATTCATGGTCAGGGGTTTCAAAGGTTCGACCTTGGGTTAAAAACTTTAAATCGACTCACTTTGTGAGGATCTCTAAGCCTTGAAAACTAAGCAAGATCTATCCGTGGCTTTCGGTATAGATCACTCCTTCATCCTCTCCTCCAAACCCATGGCTTTTGGTGGAAAGAGAGGTCGAAGGGCAAGGAAAATAGATTTCAAATGAATGGCTTAACTAATCCCCCAAACTTCCATGGCTTTTGGGAAGGGGTAACTAGTCTCTAAGGTGTGATCTTCCGAGGCTCCTGAATCCTGTCAAGGTAAGGAACCTCTCGGATCATGAAGCTCTTGGCGTGAGAGTCTTCAAGCATTGAGATCTCAACACCTTAGAAGAGATAGTCGTTGAAAACGCTTAGAAAAACCCCAAGATCGAAACCTTTTAGACCCCTTAATCCTCTCAACCCCGAACCCAAGTAAACTACTCACTACACATAGAGTAAATCAAGCAAAGCATGTAAAAGGAAACGATGAACATCAAAAGAAAACTAGATTGAAACGGGAACGATTGAAAGTTCTCTGTGAAAAGGACGTCGCCGCATTCCCAAAATGGCCAAAACAAGCTGATGGTCCCCCCCTCGCTAGCGGCCAAAAGTGGTTGAAAGGACAGAGATCGACTCCAGGATCGAGCGGTTCTCTCGATCATATCCGGACATCGTGTCTTCGACTCGAGCTGGGTCTCGATCATCATTGGCGAATCGAATGTTGCATCCGATCTCGGTATCGATCTTAGGGTGGATCGAGTGGTGTACTCGATCTGTCTCTCGCTCTGCATGGCGTCATTTACGTCCCTACCGTTTGATCGACTGCTTCACTCGATCCTTGTCTCGATCATTCTCCTTGGATCGCCTGGTTGGCTCGATCTTCTGGTCGATCACCTCCTAGATCGACCGGCCATGCTCGATCTGCTCCTCGATCTCTGATCCTTAGCATATATCCGAGCTCCCACGAACTGCTACATCAGCCTCAACATGTCCACGGACCTCCACGACTCCAAAGCAGCCAGAAACAACCTGAATGTAATGCAAAATGCAAGGAACATGCGTATGCTGGTGCAAGAATGCTCTAGGACTCTAAGTGATGCAATCTAACCTAAAATGTGATACAAATGCATGAAAAGCTAACTAATGAGTATGCAAAATGTATGCAATATGCATTAACATCAACTCCTCCAAACTTACTTCTTGCTTGCCCTCAAGCAACAGAAAATAAGCAAGGAAGAGAGGTTTTCCGAAAAACGAATGGGGGTTTAAACTTTTTGCAAAGGTGCATTTCAAATGAATCAATCTTAATGTCCTAGTTAACAGTTCTAAAATGCTATGCTTACAATCATACTCCAAAGAACTTAGCCATACTCATCACACAAAGAAATTCAAATCATGACTCTCCTATTCCTAACAATCAAAGAAACTCATCCTTTAACATTCATTAACAATAGAACCATGAATCAAAACTTATGCACTTTAAAGCAAAACACATTTGGCTAAAGGTTAAGGTTATGAGCATTGAATGATCTCATTTGAAAAGGGTTTATGATTAGAACAAAGGTTTCTCTCAAAAATGGTTGAACTTGTGCATAATGCTAAAAGTAAAGACAATTTATGCATACATGATTAGATTCTCATCTACCCATGTAAACTAACAAACGATCCTATACCCCTCTCATTTAACAAATTTTATCCTCACTCACCACTTAGAGTCTACCCTTTTTCTTCACAAAACTTAGCAATCCCCAATTCGAAACAAGAACATTTTTAAACTTTTTAGGCTAGTGAAAAAGTTTTGAAAATAATTTTGCTCTTTAGATATTTCTTATTGGTAGCTCTCTTATTTTTTTTCTTTCTCTTATTTTTTTCTTTTCTTTTTATTTTTATTTGGCACTTAGGATCTTTTATTTGTTTTTCTTTTCTTTTTCTCTTTTTTTTTTATTATGGGAGAGCTACCTCCTGAAATTTATTAGAGCATACTTAGTTTTTAAAACACAACCTTTCACTTAAAACCCATTTATTTCTTTAAAACACAAAGTTCTTTGAAACCGAGAACAAATAGGAAAGGAAACAACCCCAATGATCCCCCAAACTTATCCTAAGCCTATACCTAGCTTCAAAATGCAAAGCTAGCAATCATATGAAAACCAAATCATGTCGCCTAAACCTAACACTTTATGCCAAGTTCAAACCGAAAAGGAAGGCTTCACAAAGATGTCACACAAGAACATTTGGCTTCAAAGAAGGGTAAGGTTCAAGGAGGGAGTTCTTCTTAGGCTCACAAAGAGTGGTAAAAAGGAAGAAGAGAGCCTAAATATTTTAAAACCATGTGTTTATTTTCAAATGCATAAGGATGATAATTAGAATTTCAAATTAAGGTTCTCACTTATTAGGATGAGTTTCAAATCATGAGAGTTCAATTCAAGCCACGAAAATCCTAACAAGTGATCCAAGCATGGTAAGAACTTACTTTCAAAGCATAGACAAAGCATTAGAGAACTACTAACTAGGGCATTGAAACAATTCATAAGTAAAAACACCTTTTTAAGAAATTCCAACCCCTTATGCAAAATGCAAACAACCTAGATGCTATGAGAAACTCTAGACTCAATCCTAACATGTTTTGACAAGATGAATGCAACTACATGAATCCTTGAAAAACATTTTAAATTTTTTACCAAAAACACTTTATGCCAAGTTCAAACCGAAAAGGAAGGCCTCACAAAGATGTCACACAAGAACATTTGGCTTCAAACAAGTGATCCAAGCATGGTAAGAACTTACTTTCAAAGCATAGACAAAGCATTAGGGAACTACTAACTAGGGCATTGAAACAATTCATAAGTAAAAACACCTTTTTAAGAAATTCCAACCCCTTATGCAAAATGCAAACAACCTAGATGCTATGAGAAACTCTAGACTCAATCCTAACATGTTTTGACAAGATGAATGCAACTACATGAATCCTTGAAAAATTTTTAAACAATTTTACCAATTTTTCATGAACTAAAGACTCAAGGATGCTAAAGGAAAATAAGATCACAAAACACAAGTCAAATCACACATGTACTCCCCCAAACTTGCTTGACACCGTCCCGGTGGCAAACTCATTCGAAGGAGTAGCAAAACACAAAGCAAAAAGAAGCAAATATGAGCGGTTATGTACAATGGAAGAAGGTTGTTACCTCTGGTCTAGTCTCGGCTGGAACTTGAGGATGTTCCAGAGGAGCTAGAGACTATGGTCTTGCCTTTGTCGGCTGGTTCTTGGAGAGAGTGGCGCGCCGGCTGAATGGTGTTTCCTTGGGTCTCGCAGATGACAACTCCACTGGTTGAGAGCCTTCTCTTCTCGGGTTGTTGCACCTCTTGACTTGCAGCTTTCTTAGGCGAGCCTCCCTGAAGTGCCTTGACTTTCTTTCCAAGCTTCTTGAACATCTTGCCTTGCCACTTCTTGATCTTCCTTTGCATCTCCACAACAGATGCTAGGAACTTCTCGGTTTTTGTTCTCGGCTCGAAGTCTAGCTTGGGAAGTGTGTATGCCTCGGGTATCTCATCTTCCGTGGCTGGAGACTCGGACCTTTGACGAGGGGCAATCGCTGAAGCAGGTGGTCCTCCGAGAGGGGCAAAGCATTCTTCCTCCGTGGGCAAGAACTCGATGTTCCCAGCACCAAGCAGCTCGGTTTCTTCTTTGTTGGGCAGGATGCACACTCTCTTCTTGTCTTCGTCGTCTATGAAGAGGTAGGCGTAGAACGCTTCCGCTGGCGTGCGTCCCAAGCTGTCAGTATTCCACATGTATGCCTCGTCCATGAAAGCTCTGGTTGGTACATGGGCGAAGTTGTGAATGGGCACACCAGCTTGCACGAACAGAGGAGTTAGGAAACCGCCAATGTAAGAGGAAGTTGCCTTGCACCGCAAGGCATAAGCCTTGTATTTCACCAAGGAAGCCGCAAGCACACATCCGTAGTTCACTTCATCGCCGAGTTCATCCTCCATAGGCTCTTCATTTGCATCCGGATCACACACCAAGTGCTTCACACCTTGGAACAGGAAGCACAGCTTTGTCTTCATGACCGTAGGAGCAACAGATCTTCCACTAAACGTGTTGGCGATCAGCTTCAGAGTGTACCTCAGCACCGGGCTTCTTACTCGCTTGATCTTGGCGGTGTTGGCTTTGTAGTCTTAATTGCTAATCAGGTCCCAAAAGTCGTCGGCTTTCTTGAAGGCGGGGAACTCGACCTTGTAGGCATCCGCGTTGAGACCATAAGCTTGGCATAGCTCAGGGATAGAGAGTGTATAGGCTTGACGGCCAACCTTGAAGTAGAGGCGACCTTGAGAAGGGAAGGGTGTGCTAGGATTCTCGTAACGGAACTCCAACGTGGCAAGGAAGTCTATTGTCACTTCTGGAATGGTTGGGCAATCCATCTGTGACAGACATCTTAGGCCAATGTTCTTGAGGAGTTGGTCGAAATCCCCAAGAATCTCTAGCTTGGACAACAGCTCTCGATCAGCAAACTTGGTGGGCTCAAACCGAAGCCTTTCCAGCCGTTTCTTGTCCCTCTTCTCATCCTTAGTCCATCTGACCCTCTCTTGAACTGCCACCTCTTGTCCTTCTCCTTCTTGTGCTGTCTCTTCTCTTGTTCTCTTTGGGGCCATTGTTCCTGAAACAAGTTTCTAAAGAAATTTGATAAGCAAACGGCGGTTTTGATGAGAATGAGAGAAGAGAAGGAGAGAACTTATAAAAACTACCCTAGAATTTTGGGGAATTAATAAAAATTATAGCTAAGTAAAGGAGAATCATATCTTTAGATACTGAAAAATCTAGAATTATTCCTTTTACTTAGCTAGTTTTTTAAAAATCACAACCGACCCTATAATCTAGAACAATATCTTGCAAATTTAAAGGAAATTTTCCTAAAAATAAATCATTAAATTTTGAAAATACCTTTGCAAGAAATACAGAAGATCTTTGCTAGCTTTTGAAAACCGAAACTCTCACTCTCTTTGTTTAAAATTTTCGAGAAAAACAGGAATGAGAGGGTGAGAGGTTGTTGAAATATTTAAAGACTAGCAAAGAGCAAAACAATGGGTAGTAAAAGTGGTTTTTCTGACAAAGTCTTGGTCAAGGCACATCTTTCATGTTCAAAGATGCTTACCTTGACCAAGTTTTGAATTTAAAAGTTGGAGGGAAAAGAGTAAAAGAGGGAAAGAAAATGTTACCTGTGCATGAGATCGAGTCCATTTGGTCGATCTAGGACTCGATCTCATGCCAATAATGGCTTAAATCGAGAGGGTTACTCGATTTGAGACTCGATTCATGGTGAATCGAGTCTTGGATCGATTGGCTCTCTCGATCATTGAGATATTGGCTCCACGGCTAAGTCCTCATGATCGAGATATGTCCTCTATTTAGGGGTCGATTTGGCACAGATCGAGTGATGGATCGAGTCGAGTGATCGATCTGTTTTCAACAAATTTCCCCGAGAGAAATTAGATCGGTCGATCCGTTTTGGATCGATCGATCCTTTTTCGTCAAGGTCGATCTTGTCACTCGTTCTCGTCTAGATCGACTGGCTCCTCTCGATTCACTGACTCGATCTAGCAAAGATCGAGCCAGGATCAGTCGATCTAGCACTCGATCTCTAGCCTTATCTTAACCCCTATCGCCTCTCTTAGACTTCAAGATCAAGGCTTAGACTCCTCATACCTGTTCCTACACACTTGCAGAATAAAAACATAAAACTGAAAGGGAAATAAAGCAAAAATATGTACAAGATAAACATGGGAATGCCTCCCAAGTGCGCTTTCTTTAACGTCTTTAGCTAGACCTTACTTGGTTTAAGCGGATGGTGGGTCTTGGAGAAGCACAGAGTTACTCTCCTTGTCATAGCCGTCTACTAAGTAAGGCTTGACTTTGTGTCCGTTGACGGTGAATGCACTGCCACTTTTTCCCATCAGAGTAACAGCTCCATAAGGCAACACTTCTTGAATCACGAACGGTCCGCTCCACCTTGATTTCAGCTTGCCCGGGAAGAGTTTGAGCCTCGAGTTGTAAAGCAACACTAACCCTCCTTCCTTAAGCTCCTTGGCAACCAACTTCTTGTCATGAGTCTCCTTAGTCCGCTCCTTGTATATCCGAGAGCTCTCGTAAGCGTTCAGTCTTAACTCATCCAGTTCGTGTAGCTGAATAAGGCGCCTCTCCTGAGCAGTCTTGAGGTTAAAGTTCAGCCTCGTCACAGCCCACAACGCACGGTGTTCCAGCTCAACCGGGAGATGACAGCCCTTGCCATAGAGTAGAGTGAAAGGAGTTGTACCAATCGGCGTTTTGAAGGCGTTGCGGTAGGCCCAAAGAGCGTCATCCAGCTTCACTGCCCAGTCTTTCCTTGTTGCTCCGACAGTCTTCTCTAGTATAGCCTTGATTTGCCGGTTGGAGACTTCCACTTGACCGCTTGTTTGAGGATGATACGATGTAGCCACCTTATGCTTAACTCCATACTTTCTCAAGAGGTTCTCAAAGACCTTGTTTATGAAGTGGCTTCCTCCATCGCTTATAACAACCTTGGGTACCCCAAACCTCGGGAAGATGATACTCTTGAACAGCTTGATTACCACCTTAGAGTCATTTGTAGGGGAAGCAACAGCCTCAACCCATTTAGAGACATAATCCACTGCTACTAAGATATATTTGTTGCCATATGAAGAAGGAAATGGCCCCATGAAGTCTATGCCCCACACGTCGTACGCGTCCACCTCGAAGATGGGAACTTGAGGCATTTCGTTCCTCTTAGTGATATTCCCTGCTCGTTGACATGCCTCACAGCTCTTCACAAACTCGTGTGCATCTTTAAAAATGGACGGCCACCAGAAACCGGCTTGCAACACTTTCGTGGCAGTCTTGAAAGAGGCGAAGTCTCCTCCGTAGGTAGAGCCATGGCTATGATAGAGGATGTCCCTGGCTTCTTCCTTTGTAACACATCTCCGGTACAAACTGTTTACTCCTCTCTTGTATAAGTAGGGCTCGTCCCAAAAGTAGTCACTAGCCTCTCTCATAAACCGCTTCTTGTGATAGCTGTTGAGATGTGTTGGCTCCTCACCACACGCTAGATAGTTCACTACATCAGCATACCACGGTAGATCCTCCTCTTTGAAACTCAACACCTCCTCAAACCTCCCTTCTAGCTTTCCACAAACAGCCGTGGTAATCACCATAAGCTGCTCTTCTGGAAGAGAGTCATCTAAGGGGAGAGACTCGTTGATCCTTAGCCGTGAGAGATGGTCAGTGACTCCGTTTTCTATTCCTTTCTTGTCTTTAATCTCCATGTCAAACTCCTGGAGTAAGAGAATCCATCTTAAGAGCCGAGGCTTAGTGTCTTTCTTCGAGTAGATGTATCGCAAGGCAGCGTGATCCGTGTATACAATAGCCTTGGAACCAACGAGGTATGATCTGAACTTCTCAAAGGCGAACACTACTGCAAGCAACTCCTTCTCCGTAGTGGTGTACCTTGTTTGCGTGTCATCCAAGGTTCTTGAAGCATAGTAGATCACGTGCAGCTTCTTGTCTTTCTTCTGACCAAGAACGGCGCCTACGACGTAGTCACTAGCATCACACATGATCTCAAAGGGAAGAGACCAGTCTGGTGCTTGGACTATAGGAGCTGATGTAAGGGCTTCCTTGATGGTCACGAAAGCTTTCAAACACTCCTCATCAAACACAAACTCAGCTTCCTTGCACAACAACCGTGTAAGAGGGCGTGCAATCTTGGAGAAATCTTTGATGAAGCGCCTATAGAACCCTGCGTGTCCCAAGAAGCTTCTGACTCCCTTAACATTAACCGGCGGCTCAAGACCCATCATGACTTCCACTTTAGCCTGATCAACCGCAATGCCCTTCTCTGATATCTTATGACCAAGCACGATTCCTTCCATAACCATAAAGTGGCATTTCTCCCAGTTCAGCACCAAGTTCGTCTCTTCACAATGTTTTAGTACCCTGCAAAGATTCAACAAACACGCAGAAAAGGACGCACCATAGACAGAGAAGTCATCCATGAACACCTCTACCATCTCCTCTATTAGATCGGAGATGATCGACATCATACACCACTGAAACGTAGCCGGTGCATTACACAATCCAAACGGCATCCTTCGATATGCGAAGGTACCGTAGGGACATGTGAAGGTCGTCTTCTCCTGATCATTTGGGTGAATTGGTATCTGAAAGAAACCGCTATACTCATCGAGAAAACAGTAGTAAGGGTGATTAGCAAGTCTCTCAAGCATTTGATCAATAAAAGGCAAAGGGAAATGGTCTTTCCTAGTCGCAAGGTTAAGTTTTCTATAATCAATACACATCATATGACCAGTAATGGTTCTAGTAGGGATAAGCTCATCCTTTTCATTCCTTATGACCGTGATCCCTCCCTTCTTAGGCACCACGTGTACAGGAGAAATCCACGTGCTGTCACTTATGGGATAGATCACGTCAGCCTTTAAAAGCTTAAGGATTTCTTTCTTAACAACCTCTTTCAAATTAGGATTCAAACGCCTTTGATGTTCTATAGAAGAGGCGTTCTCATTATCCAAGTGAATCCTATGAGTGCAAAGCATTAGTGAAAGGCCCTTGATGTCACTTAAAGACTACCCAATGGTCTTCCTATACTTTCTCAGCTCAGTTAGGAGCGAGTGCAACTCATCATCACTTAGGTTTTCATTCACAATCACGGGATAGGTGTTATTAGGCCCTAAGAAAGCATACCTTAGCCCTTTTGGGAGCTCCTTAAGGTCCACCTTTGGGGCTAGCAGCTCACTCCAGTCATCCTCGTGGCTGTTGTTGTTGCTTTTCTCCTTGGAACCCTCCTTAGACCCCGAGGCATGGCCCTTTAGACTGCTTTCCTCCATCGCTATCCCTTCTGAAATCGAGTCCTCCAGTCGATTCTCCTCTCGATGTCATCTAGATCGAGCCATTTCACTCGATTCACTTACTCGATTTGATGTGGATCGAGTAAGGGATCGAGACGCTGAGTCGATCTCTTAATTGGACCTCGAAATGATCGGGAGGTGTCTCTCGATCGTCGACTCGATTGTTTTTCCTGATCAAGCATTCCTCTCGATCTGTCCGTCGATTGTTGCACCGGATCAAGTTGTGTTCTCGATTGCCTTGTCGATCTGACTCCTGGATCGAGTGATAGCGTCGATCTCGGGGTCGATCTCTAGGCAGCAACCTTCATCATTCTTAACTATCCTCCTAGAATCCAGCAGGTTGATGTACTCCTGGGTCCTCTGATCCACATAGCACAACTCCCCTGGCTCCTTAGTCAGTGCTAGCTTCAGATGGTCTTCTAGAGCCAGCTCTTCCAGCAACTCATCCGCTAAAGCATCCATCGTTTCAATATAGAAAGCTTGCCCTTCAATGGTCGGCTTCTTTAGAACCTCATTGATGTCTAAGTCAAGCCTTATCTCGTTTCCCAAATGCAAGGTAATCTTCCCATTCTTCACATCTATGATAGCCCTGACGGTTGCTAGGAAGGGTCTCCCTAAGATGAGTGGATCCTTAGGCTCTTCATCCATCTCCAACACGACGAAGTCCGTAGGCACGTTCACACCACTGATTCGCACCGGTAAATCTTCAAGCAGCCCCACTGGTAGCCTCACACTCCTATCAGCCAGTACCAACGAGATCCGACAGTCTTTGAAACGAGTAAAGCCAAGCTTATTAGCTACGGAGTGAGGCATCAGGTTTATGCTAGCTCCGAGATCACATAAGCAACTCTTGAACTAGAGGACCTAAAGCGCAGGGTATAGTGAAGCTTCCAGGGTCTCCCAACTTCTTAGGGACTATCTCCTTATGTATCACAGCACTACACTCTTCACTTAGAACAAGTACCACTTTGCTTTCCTTATTCTTCTTCACGAGAGTGTCTTTGAAGAATTTGGCGCATTTAGGCATCATTGCAAGGCAGTCAACGAGAGGTAGCTTGATCTCCACAACCTTAAGATGCTTCTCAAACAGGATTCTATGCTTCTCTACGAGTTGCTTCTTGAAGCGGCCAGGAAAAAGCAGCTTAGGTACATACGGTGGAGGCACATAAGCATTCTTCTCCTTAGTGGTTTGCTCAGCTTTCTTCTCAGCAACTGCTTTGTCTCCTCTTCTTGGCCCTTGGATCCAAACGTTGTCAAAGTTAATCTCATTATCATCAGCCAAAGGTTTACCCTCCCCCTCTTGAATTACAACGTCCTCGTTGTTCTTGGTAGAGACCGGAGGTTCGAGCTCTTTGCCGCTTCTCAACGTTATGGCATTAGCATACTCCTTGGGATTCTGCTCATACTTTCCCGAAAGAGTATTCTGACCACTCGTACTCGCTTTCCCTTTCTCTAGCTGCTTGATCTTGTTATTTAAGTTGGTGATCTGAATGGAGAAGTCAGTGAGAGACGAGTCTAGATGAGTGTTCATCTCGGTGAACTTCTGGTTTGTAGAGGCTTGCCCTTGTATCAGCTGTTGAAACATTGCTTGAACCGGATCAACTTGTTGTTGCATCGGTTGTTGCTGCTGAGGTGCAAAGCCCGGAGGGTAGTTAGGTGTATAACCCTTGTTATTTTGATGTTGCCCTTGGAAGTTGGTCTGCCCTTGACCTTGGAAACCACCACTCGGTTGAAAACCTTTGTTGTAAGGGATGAAAGGTTTTGCTTGCTGAGCAGGGTACACTTGATCTTTAGGGTTGGCTACGTTGGTGCTTCGGTAAGAGAGGTTGTTGTTCTGGTAGCCTTGGTTGTAGACTTGAGGTTTGTAGTTGTTCTGTCCCGCCACCCAATTGGCTTCTTCTTGGCTCAACTCTAACTCCTCTTGGTTCTCATCAGCTTCACCAACAAAGTGAACATGCTTCTGATTGGCTAACACCAGCTTATCTATCTTCTCATGCAAAGATTTCAGCTCCTTCTTGTGAGACTCTAGCTCTGATCCTCTCGGTGCACGGTCGTAATCCTCAGCGTAGTTGCCATCACTCAATGCCAGGTTTTCTATCAGCTTCATACCCTCTTCTACCTCCTGACCGAGGAAGTTCCCTTTGCTAGCTGTGTCAAGCAACAACCTGATCTTTGGTGAAGCTCCACAGTATATGGTACTGAGTAGTGTCTCCTCGCTGAACCCGTGATGAGGACATTGGATCGTGTAGTCTTTGAAACGCTCCATTGCCTCATTGAATGTCTCATTGTTCCTTTGAGTGAAACCGCTGATTTCGCTTCTCAACCGTGCTGTCCTGGTGCTTGAGAAGAACTTTGAGAGAAAGGCCTTCTTACACTCGGCCCATGAGGTGATGGTGCCTTGTGGGAGGGTCTTCTCCCAGTGCCTAGCTTTGTCTCCGAGTGAAAAGGGGAAGAGACGCAGCTTGAAAGCATCTTCGGATATACCATTGATCTTTATCATCCCACATACTTGCTCGAAGTTGTCAAGTTGCTCCAAGGGATCTTCCATTGCTAAGCCGTGGAACTTGTTTTGCACCATTGGGATGAAACCTGGCTTGATCTCGAAGTTGTTGTTTTGTACAGGAGGAGGAGTGATCCCAAACCTATTGTGATGAGTGTTGGGAGCATCTCCGGCTCCTATGATCCTTGGGGGTCTAGCTGCTTGTTGAGGGTTTCCATTGCCCCTTCCTGCTGCCCCGTGAGCTGGAGGAGGTCCTTCTGGATGCTTGTGTTCAGCCATAGCTTCAAAGTCAACCAAACCGTGCTGAACAATCTCTTCAAAAGCTCTTGTTTGTTCTCTGACTCTCCTTTGCCGTGAGTGACCAAGCTGATGAATGTTGTCCAAGGGTTGTAGTAGATTGTTGTCTCCCCTTGAACGAAGATTCATGTACCTGAAAACACATGTTTGAGAGTAGAATGATTAGTAACTTGAAAAAGGTAAAGACTTAGTCTTTGCTAACTCTCAAATCTCTATGTTCTCTAAACAGTCCTAGGATGGCAACGGCGCCATTTGATAAACACTTTGTTAGCAAGGGTGAAAATGCAATGAGGTTATCAAACTCAAATGCAAGACATGTTGTAGTACAACAAGCAAGAGAGAATCAATCCATGCCTAGGATGATAGAGAATGCAAAGAGAATACATGGACCAATGCAAATCCAAGCGAAATGAGATGATTTATAAGAAAATCTCTAAAAACTAGATGCAGCAACTTAAGTAGAATGCAACCTATTTTAAAATTACTAGAAATGAAGAAACTACCACGAGGAACAAACAGATTAATTAAAGGACCAAGCTTCGAATTACTAAAATTCGACTAGTGGATCAACCACGAAATCGACCAGTAAATCGAGCAATAACAATCGATCTCGTCTAAAAATGCAAGTACAGTAAGACTAACGACCAGGATGCTATCAAAGATCAAGCGAATGACGAGATAAGGTGTAAAGATGCTAAAAGAAAGGGCCTAGGGTTGAGATTCATGGTCAGGGGTTTCAAAGGTTCGACCTTGGGTTAAAAACTTTAAATCGACTCACTTTGTGAGGATCTCTAAGCCTTGAAAACTAAGCAAGATCTATCCGTGGCTTTCGGTATAGATCACTCCTTCATCCTCTCCTCTAAACCCATGGCTTTTGGTGGAAAGAGAGGTTGAAGGGCAAGAAAAATAGATTTCAAATGAATGGCTTAACTAATCCCCCAAACTTCCATGGCTTTTGGGAAGGGGTAACTAGTCTCTAAGGTGTGATCTTCCAAGGCTCCTGAATCCTGTCAAGGTAAGGAACCTCTTGGATCATGAAGCTCTTAGCGTGAGAGTCTTCAAGCATTGAGATCTCAACACCTTAGAAGAGATAGTCGTTGAAAATGCTTAGAAAAACCCCAAGATCGAAACCTTTTAGACCCCTTAATCCTCTCAACCCCGAACCCAAGTAAACTACTCACTACACATAGAGTAAATCAAGCAAAGCATGTAAAAGGAAACGATGAACATCAAAAAAAAACTAGATTAAAATGGGAACGATTCGATTACAAAGCTTAAGAAAAACGCAAGTTCAACAATGGTGTTCTTCCCGAAAAACAGAGAGAAAACATAAAGAAAAAGATAAGGATTGAAAGTTCTCTGTGAAAAGGACGTCGCCGCCTTCCCAAAATGGCCAAAACAAGCTGATGGTCCCCCCCTCGCTAGCAGCCAAAAGTGGTTGAAAGGACAGAGATCGACTCCAGGATCGAGCGGTTCTCTCGATCATATCCGGACATCGTGTCTTCGGCTCATCATCATCGGCGAATCGAGTGTTGCATCCGACCTCGGTATCGATCTTAGGGTGGATCGAGTGGTGTACTCGATCTGTCTCTCGCTCTGCATGGCGTCATTTACGTCCGTACCGTTTGATCGACTGCTTCACTTAATCCTTGTCTCGATCATTCTCCTTGGATCGCCTGGTTGGCTCGATCTTCTGGTCGATCACCTCCTAGATCAACCGACCATGCTCGATCTGCTCCTTGATCTCTGTTCCTTAGCATATATCCGAGCTCCCACGAACTGCTACATCAGCCTCAACATGTTCACGAACCTCCACGACTCCAAAGCAGCCAGAAACAACCTGAATGTAATGCAAAATGCAAGAAACATGCGTATGCTGGTGCATGAATGCTCTAGGACTCTAAGTGATGCAATCTAACCTAAAATGTGATACAAATGCATGAAAAGCTAACTAATGAGTATGCAAAATGTATGCAATATGCAGTAACATCAGAGTAAAGTCTCTAAGTCAAGCAGGCAGAGAATTGGTTTTGTTGCCTAAGCAACAGTTCTAACAACCTAAGTGAAGCAAGCAGTAACCAATGTAAAAGCAGAAGCAAACTAAGCAATTCTAAGCAAGAAAAACAGAGTAAAACAGAGCAAAACAGAGCAAATCCGAAATTCAAATAAGAGAAAGGCAAGTCTCTAGATGTGGTAATTGACTTTGGGGAATTTCAGGCATCAACTAAGGCTGTTTCAAAGTACATTGATCAAGCAAGCAAGCAAGCAATAGTGATTCCTAGACATAGAGTTCACACTTAAGCTAGTTAGATCCAATCTCTTGGCAAATAACCCTTTGCTAAACATTATAACAAGAACTAACTCTTATTAGTGCTGAAACATCAAGCAAGCATGATTAAACAACTCTATTTAAGTCAAAATGCTCCTCAAACAGTAAATCTCTTGAGCCAAGGCCAGTAAATCCTCTATTAAACATGATCAGCATTTCATCAAACACTTGGTGGGCATAAGAGAAAGCTAACAACTTAGACAAGTTTGATCAAGACTAATCTAGCATGAATAACAGAATAATAGAGAGGAACCCATAAAATGAAGAACATAACAAACCTTAATCAAGCCTTAGATTCCCCTAATATACCACATCTAGAAATCCTAAGATAACTACTCACTTATAATCATGTTTAACACCAAATCACAAAAGGGAAAGGATGCGAATCATGATTAAAAGAAAGATTAAAGAAAGATTAAAGCAAATAATTGATTATATTAAACAAAGCAAAGAAATTGTCTTACAAACTTAAAAGAAATGCTCAAGAACAGTATTTTGACAAGACTTGTCGAAAATCTGGAAAAAGAGGCTATTTATAGCCTAGAAAGAAAAACCCTAGAGTAATGGCATAGTTGTAATTAAACACAGGTTCGGACTGGGTCAGTATCAGTCAGTCGTGTCGATCTCCAGTGACCGAAATGGGTCCCTATCGGTCTTCAGTGATTGACACACATGACTGAAACTAATCCGATGTGTTTGTGTCGATCACACTTGACCGAAACTGGTGACCGATATGCTCCGTATCAGTCACCCTTGACCGAAACTCTCCGTGCTCTGAACGAAAACTTCTGCAGAGATCTTCTGCTGTGATCCTTCTTGTTCCCTTTTGCCCAGCTAGCATCTTGTATCATTCCCAAAACTCCTCCAAGCTCCTTTAAGCTCCAAAAGCACCTAAAAACATCCAAAATGCAAAGAAAATGCAAATTATACTCTAAATGCAACCTAAGTTTAAAAGGAGAAGAAAATGGGACAAAAGCAAAAGGAAAACATGCAAAAGAGGATCAAAATATGTACTAAATGCAGCCCTAAATGGTGTAAATACAAGGGATATCATTTGGTTCAAAAAATCAAAAGTTGTGGATTTATGAAATTTTGCTAAGTGTTCGATAGTGTTGAGAATGAGTTCGGGGAAGAAGAAGAGAGAAATAAAGAACCGTGTGCCTGTTTCGGACGGGTGACGAGCGTCATCTTAAGAGTGAGGAGCGTCGCCAGTTTTTTTGTTTGGTCGGGTTTTTTATTTTATTTTAACTGAATAAAATTTGAAAGCACGAAAAATAAAACTAAGTACAAATTATACAACTTACCAGTGGGTTGCCTCCCACTAAGCGTTTGTTTAAAGTCATTAGCTCGACTTTGGTTGGCTGTTTAAACAGCTGGTGCATCATCCCGATACACAATGTGTCTTGCTGGAATCTCGGCTTGTGCCTAATAATGCTTCACCCTCTGTCCATTGACAGTGAACTCCTCTCCTTTGGAGTTAATCAGGACAATGGCACCATGTGGTCGAGCTTCTTTGACAGTGAAGGGATCTGACCAACAAGAACGCAATTTACCAGGAAAAAGCTGTAAACGAGAGTTGTAAAGTAGTACCTGGTCACTGGGCTCGAATTGTCTGGAGATAATCTTCTTATCATGATATGCATTTGTCCTCTCCTTGTATAACTTGGAGTTTTAATAGGCCAGATATCTGATTTCATCCACTTCATTGAGCTGTATCATGCGCCTCTCTGCAGCAGGCTTCAAATGGAAGTTCAGCTTCTTGATAGCCCATTCTGCTTTGAACTCTAGCTCTACTGGTAGATGGCACGCCTTGCCATAGAGCACATGAAATGGTGTAGTCCCAAGTGGCGTTTTGTATGCTGTCCTGTAAGCCCATAATGCATCATCCAGCTTTGCTGATCAATCTTTCCTTGTTTTCCCAACTGTCTTTTCCAGAATCTGCTTGATCTGCCTGTTGGAAACCTCAACTTGTCCACTGGTTTGGGGATGGTAGGGCGTGGCAACTCTGTGCTGTACACCATACTTCTTCAGCAGCTTGTCAAAAACCTTGTTAACAAAGTGAGAACCACCATCACTTATAACAATCTTGGGGACACCAAATCTGGGGAAGATAATGGTCTTAAACAGCTTCAAAACCACTGCTGCATCATTAGTAGGAGTAGCCAACGCCTCTACCCACTTAGATACATAGTCAACAGCAAAAAGAATGTATCTATTCCCATAAGTTGAGAGAAAAGGGCCCATGAAGTCAATACCCCAACAATCAAAGACTTCAACTTCAAGAATGTAGTTCTTTGACATCTCATGTCTCCTACTGATCTTCCCTCTTCTCTGACAAGTATCACAACTTATAATGAATACCTGGGTTTCCCTGAACATAGTAGGCCACCAAAAACCAGCTTGAAGAACCTTGGAAACTGTTTTGAATGTGGCAAAGTGTCCAGCATATTCTGACCCATGACAGTGAAAGAGAACGTCCTGGACTTCTTCTTCTGCTATGCATCTCCTGTAAATCCCATCAGCATAATGCTTGTAGAGATATGGCTCAACCCAATACAATCTCCTAAGTTCTATCAAGAACTTCTTCTTGGCATACCCTTTGAAATCATGTGGTTCATCTTCTGCAGCAAGGTAATTGACAATATAAGCATACCAGAGCCTCTTTGGATCATCCAAACCATAAACATGCTCTTTAAAATCTGTCCCCAAGCTTTCACAAATCACACCTAAGTTCAGAGAATGGTGATGAGCGTCACCTCTTTCGTGTGAAAACTTGGTCGCGACTGTTCTCGGTTGGTGACGAGCATCACCCCTCTGGTGTTGCTCGTCACTCAGGTTTTCAATACTTTCCTCCTGCAATCTCGATTCCACCAAGTAAACATTCTCTTCAGGCAAGAAATCATTGATTGGGACGCTGTCTTCAACCTGAATCCTGGATAGATGATCATCAACTCCATTCTGAACACTTTTCTTGTCATTCACTTCAATGTCAAACTCCTGAAGAAGCAGAATCCATCACAGCAACCTTGGCTTTGCATCCTTCTTCTGCATCAGATACTTCAGTGCTGAATGGTTGATAACAAGATTTTTAATCTCTAAAGGGAGTGATGCAATGCAACAGGAGGTTATCAAAACTCAAGCAGCACACAGTCATAGTATAGTGCAAGAGGAATCAATCCAACCTAGGAGCTAGAAAGAGCAATGAGACTGCAAGGATCGAGTAAAGCTAGGCAAATGATGAACGGTTTTATAAAATTCCTAAACACTAGATGCAACGACTAAATGCAAGACAGAACTATTTTAAAAATACCAGGAACAAGTGAACTACCACGACGAACAAACAAAATGATTAAAATGCAAAGCTATGAATTTATAAAAATTGACTAGTGGATCGACCACAGGATCGACCACTAGATCGAACAACAACAATCGATCTCGTCTAAAAGTTCAAATGCAACGGAACTAATGACCAGGATGCTACAGATAACAAGCGAATGATTAACAGAGATGTAAGAATACTAAGAAAGAGGGTCTAGAGTTGAGATTCATGTTCAAGGGTTTCAAAGGTTCAAGCTTGGTTTGAAAACTCTAGATCTACTCACTTTGTGAGATTGTCTAAGCCTTGAAAACAAAACAATATCCATCCATGGCGTGTGGTATGGATCAATCCTTCATTCTCTCCTCCAGACCCATGGCGTTTGGCGGAAAAAGAGATTGAAGGGCAAGGAAATCAGATTTCAATCACGCGGCTTAACTAGTCCCCTCAACTACCATGGCGTTTGGGAAAAGGTAACTAGTCTCTAGGATGCGATTTTCAGAGATCTCTGGATCCTGTCAAGGTAAGAGACCTCTCTGATCATAAAGATCTTGGCATGAGACTCTTTAAGCCTTAAGAACTCGACATCCTAGAAGAGAAAGCCATGAAGAACAAGAAAACACCAAACTTGAAAACCTTTACGACCCCTTTGAATCCTCTCAACCCCAAAACCCGATTAAACTACTCACTACACATTAGGTAAACCAAGCAAAGCATAAACGACGAACTCATAAATATAAAGAACAATGGATTTAAACTTAAATGATTCAATGATTCAATACAAAGCAAAAAAAGCTTCAAAGTCTAACAATGGCGAAATCGCCTTCGAATAGAGAGAAAAAAATGAAAATGATAAAGTGAAAACGTGTCTGTAAAAGCATCATCGCCGCCTTCCCGAAATAGGCCAAACAGCTCGATGGTCCCCCCCTCGCTAGCGGCCAAAAACGGTTAAAGCACTGAGATCGACCTCGAGATCGAGCATCTCGCTCGATCATCTTCGGACATCGTGACTTCAGCTCGATTGGTGTCTTGATCTTCTTCGGTGGATCGAGTGCTTTGTTCGATCTTTGAGTCGTTATTCGGAGGATCGAGAGGAGGACTCAATCTGGCTCTCGCTCTGCATGGCATCATTTACGTCCGTACTCTTTGATCAATCGCTTCACTTGATCTCCGTCTCGATCAGTTCCCTTGGATCGGATGGACTACTCGATCTTCTGATCGATCTTGTCTAGATAGTCCGGCCATGCTCGATTCGCTTCTCAATCTCTGGTCCTTAGCAAGCATTCCTGCATTTGCCAAGTCCCACGAACCTCCTCACGCGCCTCAGCATGTCCACGAACCCTCCAAGACTCCAAAGTAGCCGAAAATAACCTGTATGTGATGCAAAATGCAAGAAATATGCATATGCTGGTGCAAGAATACTCTAGGACCTAAAGTGATGCAAACTAGTCTAAAATGCAATGTATATGCGTGAGAAACTAACTTATATGTATGCAAAATGCATGGAATATGCAGCTATATCAACTCCCCTAAACTTACCTTTTGCTTGCCCTCAAGCAAACAAAATTTAAGAAGGGAGAGAGGTTTTAAAACAAACGGGGGTTTAAGCTTCTTGCAAAGGTATCTTGCAAATGAATCAATCTCAACGTCCTAGTTACTAGTTCTAAAATGCAATACACACGCTCATACTCCAAAGAACTTAGCCATACTCACCACACAAAGAATTTCAAATCATGACTCTCCTATTCCAAACAATCAAAGAAACTCGTCCTTTAACATTAATTAAAGACCAAACCATGAATCAAACTTATGCACTTAAAAGCAAAACACATTTGGCTAAGGGGTAAGGCTATGAGCATAGAATGATCTTATTTTAAAGATGGGTTTATTTTAAGTACGGGTTTCTCTCAAAGATGGTAAGAACTTTATGCAAAATGCTAAAGGTAAAGGCAATTGATGCATACATGATCAGATTCTCATCTACCCATGCAAACTAACAATGATCCTAAAACCCCTCTCATTTTTCTCTTTTTAGCTCACTCACCCTTCTAAAATCTACCCTTATCTTCAAAGCAAAAGCTTAGAAATCCCCAAATAAAAATAGAAAACATCTTAACTCTTTTAGGCTAGTGAAAAGGTTTGAAAATATTAGGCTCCTTATTTCTTTCTTATTGATAGCTCTCTTATTATTATTATTATTATTTTTTTCTTTCTTTTTCTTTTTTATTTATTTTGGCACTTAGGCTCTTTTATTTTTCTTTTTCTTTTTATTTTGAGAGAGCTATCTTCTGAAATTAATGGAGCATTATACATTTTAAATACAAAACCTTTCACTTAAAACCTTTTATTCACTTCAAATGCCAACGTCTTTTGAAACCGACATCATATAAACAAGAAATCAACCCCAATGATCCCACAAACTTATCCTAAGCCTACATCAAGCTTCAAAATGCAAAGCGAGCAATCATATGAGAACCTAACCATGTCGCCTAAACGTAACACGTTATGCTAAGTTCAAACCAAAAGAGGCCTCACAATGATGTCACACATGAAAACTTGGCTTCAAAGAAAGGTAAGGGTCAAGGCAGGAGTTCTACTTAGGCTCACAAAGAGTGGTAAAAGGAAGAAGAGAGCCTAAATATTTTTAAGATCCATGTGTTTATTTTCAAGTGCATAAGAATGATATTTAAAAATTCAGATTAAGGTTTTCACTTAAAAGGACAAGTTTCAAATCATGAGAGTTCAAATCAAGTCACGAAAATCAAAATAAGTCATCCAAGCATGGTAAGAACTTACTTTCAAAGTGTGGGCAAAGCATTAGAGAACTAATAACTAGGATATTGAAAGCAATCATAAGCTTAAAACACCTTTTTAAGAAAACTTTAACCCCTTATGCAAATGCAAACAACTTAGATGCTTAAAAATTCTAGACTCAATCCCAAAATGCTTAACAAGATGAATGCTACTACATGAATTTTTTTTGAAAATTTTTAAAATTTTTACCAATTGTTTTCCTTTTATTTTCTATGCCTTAGATGCATGCAAGACTAAAGAGATGCAAAGATAAAATAAGATCAAAATAAACAAGTCAAACCACACACATACTCCCCCAAACTTGAATGACACCGTCCCGGTGGCAAACATGTTTGAGAGAGCTCAAAACACAAAGCAAAAATAGAGAGAACATGAATGGTATATACAATGGAAGATGGTTGTTACCTCTGGTCTAGTCTTGGCTGGAACTTGAGGATGTTCCAGAAGAGCTAGATACTATGGCTTTGCCTTTGGAACCTGGCTCTTGGAGAGAGAGACGAGCCGGTTAAATGTTGCTGCCTTGAGTCTCACAGATGACAACTCCACCGGTTGAAAGCCTTCTCTTCTCGGGCTGTTGAACCTCCTCACTCGCAGCTTGCTTTGGTGAACCTCTTTGAAACGCTTTGACCTTCTTGGCAAGCTTCTTGATGACCTTGCTCTGCCACTTGTTGATCTTCCTTTGCATCTCCACAACAGAAGCAAAGAACTTTTCTGTCTTGGTCCGCGGCTCAGAGTCAAGCTTGGGGAAGACAAAGGCTTCGGGCATCTCATCATCTGTGGCTGGAGACTCTGATCTTGGGCGAGTAGCCTGCTGAATTGTTGCCGCGGCTCCTAGGGGAGCAAAGCACTCCTCTATACTCGGGAGAAACTCGATGTTCCCAACGCCCAACAGCTTGGTCTCGGTTTGGTTTGGCAAGATGCATGTCCTCTTCTTATTCTCCTCATCAACGAACAAGTACTCGAAGAAGCCCTCGGCTAGCGTGCGTCCCAAGTTATCAGTGTTCCTCAGGTTTGTCTCGTCCATGAAGGCCCTATCCGGGACGGGAGTGAAGTTCTGAAGCGGCACGCCGGCTTTCACGAACAAGGGAGTGAGGAAACCGCCAATGAGTGAGGAGCTAGCCTTGCATCTTAAGGCATACGCCTTGTATTTGACCAATGAAGCGGCGAGGATGCACCCATAGTTGACGTTGTCTCCGAGCTTATCTTCCAACGGCTCATCGTTCTCATCCGGATCACAAAGGAGATGCTTAAGGCCTTGGAACAAGAAGCAGAGCTCCGTCTTCGTCACCGTGGGGGCTACGGACCCACCACTAAAAGTGTTGGTCATCAGCTTCAAGGTGTAATGTAGCACCGGGTTCCTCACTCTCTTGATCTTCGCGGTATTCGCCTTGTAGTCTTCATTGGCGATGAGATCCCAAAAATCTTTCGCTTGAGTGAAGGAGGGGAACTCCACCTTCGTGGCTTCTGCATTGAGGCCATAAGCTTGGCAAAGCTCGGGGATTGAGAGGCTGAAGGCTTGGCGCTTTATCTTGAAGGATAGGCGGCCTTGAGAAGGAATTGGGACGCTAGGATTCTCGTACCCAAACTTCAAAGTGGCAAGGAAGTCGATTGTCACTTCAGGAAAGGTTGGGCAATCCATCCGTGACAAACATCTCAGCCCTATGTTCTGGAGGAGCTGGTCAAAGTCTCCTAGAATCTCCATCTTGGCCAGCAATCCTCTGTCTGCGAACTTAGTCGCCTCGAACCTCAGCCGTTGAAGCCGTTCCTTGTCCTGTTTCTCATCCTTACTCCAACGAACCCTCTCCTGGACAGCCACTTCTTGGTTTCCTCCCTCTTGTGCTGTCTCTTCTCTCATTATTTTGGGAGCCATTGCGCCTGAAACAAGTTTCTCAAGCAAAACAATGAGCAATTCGGCGATAGAATGAGAGAAAAAGAGAGAAGCAAAGAAGAAAGCCTATAACTAATACCCTAGAATTTTGGGGGATTTATAAAAATTATAGCAAAATAATAGAGAATAAAATCTAGAGATAGAGAGAAATCTAGAATTTTTTCTATAATCAAGCTATTTTTAAAAATATAAAACCGCCCTAGCATCTAAATCAATCAAAGCGAATAAATATGATATTTTCTTAAAGATTTTCTTAAAGATTCGAAAATAGCTTTGCAAAGATTAAAAAAGATGCTTGTTAGCCTTTAGAAAACAAGAACTCACACTCTCTTTTTGCTTAACACTCGAGAAAACAAAAATGAGAAAGTGTGAGGGTGGTTGAAAACATTTAAAGGCCAACAAAACAATTCCATGGGTAAAAAGAAGTGGTTTTCTGACAAAAGTTTTGGTCAAGGCACATCTTTCATGGTCAAAGATGCTTGCCTTGACCACTTTTTGAATTTAAAAACCGGAGGGAAAGAGTAAGAGGGGGAAAAGAAAATGTTACCTCAGCACGAGATCGTGTCCTTTTGGTCGATCTGGGACTCGATCTCATGCCCATGATGGCGTGGATCGAGAGGGTTGCTCGATTTGGGACTCGATTCGAATTGAATCGAGTCTTGGATCGATAACACTTCTCGTCCCTTGAATTTTTGGCATGACGGCTAAGTCCTCATGATCGAGCCACGTTCTCGATTCAGGGGTCGATTTCGGCTTGGATCGAGTGTCAGATTGAGTAGACTATTCGATCTACCCTTGAGAATCGAGTGACTCAGTCGATTTACCTCTCGTTTGCTTTTCAGGCTAAACGTATAGGGTGTTTGTCCTCTCGTGATCGACTGTGTCACACGATCTGTCTACTCGATCTCGTCTAGATCGACTGACTCCTCTCGATTCACTAGCTCGATCTAGCAAAGATCGAGCCAGGATGAGTCGATCTAGCATTCGATCTCTAGCTTATACTCGCCCCTTCTTACTCCTTTTGGATCTAAGATCATGGCCTGCAATCCCTCATACTTATTCCTACACACTCACAAGATAAAAACATAAAACGGGAAAAGAAATAAAGCAAAAATATATACAGGATAGACAAGGGAATGCCTCCCAAGTGCGCTTTCTTTAACGTCTTTAGCTAGACTTTACTTGGTTTAGGCAGATGGTGGGTCTTGGAGAAGCATTGAGGTGCTCTCCTTGTCAAATGCACTCGCCATGTATGGCTTAACTCTGTGTCCGTTCACTGTGAATGCATGCCCACTCTTGCCGACCAACGAGACAGCTCCGTAAGGCAATACCTCCTTGATTTCATACGGACCGCTCCACCATGACTTTAGCTTTCCTGAAAAGAGCTTGAGCCTTGAGTTGTAAAGCAGCACCAAGCTCCCTTCCTTAAGCTCCTTAGGTACCAACTTCTTGTCGTGAGCGGCCTTAGTACGCTCCTTGTAGATCCTAGCGCTTTCATAAGGATCCAGCCTTAGCTCATCAAGCTCGTGCAACTGGATCAACCGCTTTTCCTGAGCCGTCTTCAGATCAAAATTCAGCCGCTTCACAGCCCCCAAATGACCTATGTTTCAGCTCAACGGGGAGGTGACATCCTTTACCGTAGAGAAGGGTGAAAGGAGTAGTACCAATGGGCGTTTTGAAAGCAGTCCGGTAAGCCCACAAAGCGTCATCTAACTTCTTCGCCCAATCCTTCCGAGTTGTCCCAACTGTTCTCTCGAGTATCGCCTTTATCTGCCGGTTAGAAACCTCCACTTGGCCACTCGTTTGAGGATGGTAAGGTGTCGCTACCTTATGCTTCACGCCATACTTCCTTAGAAGATTTTCAAACAGCTTGTTGATGAAATGGCTTCCTCCGTCGCTTATCACCACCTTGGGTACTCCAAACCTCGGGAA
This sequence comes from Thlaspi arvense, assembly GCA_911865555.2. NCBI lineage: Eukaryota > Viridiplantae > Streptophyta > Magnoliopsida > Brassicales > Brassicaceae > Thlaspi > Thlaspi arvense. The sequence continues at coordinate 15,890,050 of OU466861.1, forward strand.
AATAATGCTCTTAAAGAGCTTGATCACCACCTTAGAATCGTTTGTAGGAGAGGCAATGTCCTCAACCCATTTAAAGACGTAATCAACAGCTACCAAAATAAACTTGTTGCCGTAGGAAGAAGGAAACGGCCCCATGAAGTCTATGCCCCACGCGTCAAAGACGTCTACACCGTCAGATGAATTATTTTCTCCTTGTAAAGTGGGTGATGAGCGACACCCATCAGGGGTGATGATCGTCACTTGATCATTCTCAGCAGGAATTTTATATTTTCAAAATCTTCAAGCCCCACAAATTCCTCTCTACTCAAACCCTTCTTCAAAACTGGTTGAAGGTTTCTTCTACTCCTTAGTGTGATGCCATTCACATGGTGCTTGGGGTTAGTCTCAGTCCTTCCAGGAAGGTATCATTCTTGCCTCTGAACAGCTCCTGCAGTTTGAGCAACCTGAACATCCAGCTTCTTCATGTCAGAGTTCAGACTCTCAATTTTTCCATTCAGGTCCTGATAGAGCGAATCTAACTTGCCATTGAAGTCCACTGTCATCTTCTGCTGTCCTTCTAGGATCTGCTCCAACATAGCTTCCATCTTGTTGTCTTGTGGAGGTGCAGATTGGTAAGAAGAAGAACCATAATTCCTGTTGAAGTTGCTACTGTTCTGGTAAGGTTATTGAAACTCAGTCTTCTGGAACTTAGGCTTTGGAGTGTAACGAGAAGAATTCTGGTTTCCTGTGAAGGTGCTCTTCTGATTGTTACCATTGTAGCCTCTGTTCCACTGCTGATTCATAAACCTTTGACCCTGAAATCCTCCTGCATTGATGAAATTAACATCGTCCTGCTCAATCTCCTCATAATTTTTGAAAGTCTCTACCTCTACAGCAAACTAGATTGATTTCTTTCCCACTAGAAAGCTATGCATACTGTCTAACTTAGCCTTAACCTCAGCAATTTGGTTCTTATCATTCAATCCAACTTGTTTCATCCTCTGAAAGACAGCATTCTTGGTGCTGTTACTACAGGCCAAGTTCTCAATCAGAGTGATTGCATCTTCAGGAAAGTTTGTGTTGAATATGCCACTGCTAGCAGCATCCAACGCCATCTGGTATCTCAAATATATTCCTCTGAAGAAAATGCCAAGCACTTGCACCTGACTGAAGCCATGATGAGGACAGTCTCTCTGATAAGAGTTGAATCTCAGCCTGGAAGCCTTAAAAGCTTCAGTAGGTCCTTGGGAGAATTAAAAGCTTCAGTAGGTCCTTTCGTTCTCAACTCTTCTGACCTTGCATCATCATATAAATTGTTCAGAAAAGTGTTTTTGGTCTCCTCCCAAGTGGTCAGCGATCCAGGCTCAAGTTGCTTGAGCCAATAAGCTGCATCTCCTCCAAGAGAACAGCTTGCAGAACAGGAAGTGATTGCTAACTCCATTAGCCTTGATGCTTAGAGCTAAATCCTCAAATATCTCTATGTGATCAACAGGATGCTCATATGGCAAGCCAGGGAAAGGATGCTGACCCACAAGCTGATAATAAGCATGCTTGAGCTCAAAATCGTTCCTCTAGAATTCAGGAGGGCGGTCTGTTGTAATCTCCTAGAGTTCGCTGCACAAAACGCCCAGCAGCGTTTACAGCATCATTCGCCTCTTGTTGAACCACCTGTTCAGCTATGACATTGCCATCCTGATCCAGTGTCTGCCTTTCTTCGTTCCTCCTGTTTCCATCTCTGTCAACCAAGTGACCTTCTGCATTTTCGACCAAGACAATCGGAGAGACCAGTGTAGACTGTTTCTTAGCTTTTCTGATGGTAATTTCCAACTTAGCTAGTTCGTTGATGCTCAAAGTCAGAAGCTCTTTCTCCTTGTTGCTTTTGGTACTGCGATTAGGCATACACCTGAAACCAACACAAAGAAAAGTAGCAAAAGTTAGTAAACAAAATTAAACTTAGTCAAAATCCTAATACTAAAAATCGATAGGCAGCTATTACTCTCTGACAACGGCGCCAAAAACTGAATCTAGAGAGAGAACACCCTAAAGAATAGAGATAAAATAGACAGCTAATAGGGTCTAAATTTTACCAACTTTTAGTATATTGCAAGTGCACAGAAATGCAGTTGTAGCACAAGGAGTTATCGAATCCCAATGGAGTAAGTTAAGTACACTATAGAGTTCAGGTTCGGATTAAGCTAAGCAGTAAGTAATGTATATAGTGCGAAATAACTAATTAAAGGTAAGCAGGCAATTTTATGATTGTTTTTAAGTTTCAGGAAGCTAAAAGCGCTAACTAGGAATGAATTAAAACCGTCTAGAACTTGAAATACAATGATATAACTAATCAATTGTCATTGCAGAATTTATCTATGCCTAAATCACAGAATTTCAAATTTCTTTGCAAATTCTAACAATCTAAACATGCAGTAATGATCAGGTTCAACTGTTCACAAAACTCCTAAGTCAAATCTTTTTGTAAATAAGCGTTTTGCTCATATAATACTAGTTCAGGTGATTAACAATGTTCTCACATCTATTAAACAACCTATGGTTTCGAAATCTAGATGATTATTCTAAGAAATCGAGATGAAGAACCAATGAATTTTCTATCAGTTTAGCAATTCTACAAACTCTTCATCAACTTTTGAATAATCCTAACTTAACTGACAGATTACTCAGACATGATTATGAAAACACAAAGCATAGCTGAATAAAACTGCATTAAAAAAAGAATAGAAGAGAGAAACAAGGGTTCGAAATCTTCTCTAAAGAGTACAGGATTTGTCTCCCTCAAAAACTCTGAATAAATCTCTCTCTAAGGCTCTCTGAATTCTAAGATACAAGATACAAGATCCCAGCCAACAATGGCTGAAAACCTAATATATACAAGCTAAAACACGAGCTCGGAGGCTTTGTAAATAGTGGAACTTATTGGGCCAAAGTGCAATATCTTCTCCATCTTTTAATAAAACCTCGTGACTCCTCTCAGATGCGGGTGACAAGCATCACCCTTGAGTGGTGACGATCGTCACCAGTGCAGTGTAACGGCTTCTGACATGCTAACTTAAGGGTTGATTCTTGCAATGATCTAAAAAGCTCAAGAATCTCCAATTATGCTCCCATCATGCTATAACCTGCGAAGACTCTACTAGGACTCTAAAAACACCAAAAGACGAAATAAAAAGGACTTATACCATGGTTAAAAACTATAAAAATCATTGTGGATACAGAAATCCACACTTAGAAATTTATGTGTTTTATAAGGAAAGAAACTTAGGTGAATTAAGGGCTAGATTCTCTCGAACAGATTGACAATATATGTTTAGCACTAACTGAAATAAGGACTTAGTATTAATCGGTTGAATGAAGCGATTACAAGGATTTTAATAAAGTAGATGAACTGAAAAGAGCTCTGAGAGCAGTTACAGAGTTGTCGGGTGTAAAAAGTGTGTAAAAAGATCAAGCCGAAGGTCCTCGAACTAAGCCATTCTCCTCCTTTATATAGCTCGCCTCATCGAGCTTCGAACTCCAGCGCGTATCTCGGCGATGTGCAGCAGCTTCAGCCGGAAATCTTGCCATGTGCAGCAACCTCCTCCGCAATCTCCGGACTCGTTTGAACTGGCGAGAATATGCTCTGACTCGGCTCGGATACTTCCTTGTTTCTCGGGATTTGGTCGAGCTGGAGCTCGACCTCGCCGAATGGAGCGTCTTGCTGCTCAGGATTGGATCATTGAGATGTGAATGGGCCTGAGCCATAAGCTTGAAGCCTAGTTATTTTGGCTTAGTTCAGACCTGCCCATTGGGCTTGAGTGGGCCGGATTTGGGGTGCCAAATCCAGCTCCAACAATTTCCTCCCAGCCCATTAACGAGAGTGAGCTCGAGCTTTAATGGGCGGCAAGATGGGACTTTTGAAAGATCTTGTGTTTGATTGTGTTGACGTCATGGAGTCAGATAATCATTAGAGGTCGACGGTTCATATCTTGGAAAGGCGAACAGTTCGTCGATCGTGTGGTCGATAATCGACCTCGATACCTCAACTTGGTGTCGAGATAAATCTGTTATTATCTCGTCCAGGTTGACGGTCGGGATTCAGAGTAAATATTGCCATTTACTTTTCTGTTTTGGCGGTCGAGCTTCCCAGGGCAAGGTGCACCCCTCGAGAAGGTTCGCACTGAAGTCTAACGACGTGGAGAGTCCAGATGGAGAGAGAGGAAGTTGATCTAATGGCCTTAATGGATCAAGCTGTGCACCATGTCAAATCGTCGGAGTTAAATATTCGACGGTTGAGATCGGAGGGTCGGACGGTCGAGATTGACGCGTGGCCAGATTCTCTGCGATCTTCGAGGTTGATAATATTTACCTCGATATAAAGTCCACCTTCTCCAGTCCTTCTTTAACCGCATCAGTTCGTCGATTAAAGGTAACCTCTTCTCTCTTCTTCTTTTTATTTTCTGCAACTTCAATTCCTTGTAGTTTTTAGAGATCGTTTGGTGAGTTTCCTCTTAGAAGAGCTCCGACCTTCGTCTTTGAGTTTTTTGGGTTCAGCGTCTGCTATTTTCTTCCTCCTTTCTTTTCCGATGTCGGCAATAGTGAAAATTGAGGGAGAAAGCTCCGTGAGGGCTGCTGTAGGTCCCTCCAAGATCGACCAAAAGACTCTCGACGACTTCCATCGAGAATGCGAAATCCCCGACGGGGTGGAGCTGGCAATCTTGATGCCAGCAGAGACTCCGGTGAATGTGGAGCCGGGCTTCTGTTGCGCGTATGCAACATACTTTCGGGATTGTGGGCTATTCTTCCCGATCCCTCGGTCGTCCTTGAGGTATTGGCGGACCTGCAGCTGGCTTTCCCGCAGATGTGTCTGATTTTGGTTTGGGCCATCATCGGATGTGCCGTGCGGGCCAAAGAGGAGAACGTCATCTTTCGCTACTCGGACCTGAGAGCGTTTTCTCCGTCAAATACAACGTCTGCCGTCCTGGGACTTTCTATGCCGAGGTCGAACCGGCGGTTCATTGAAGAGAGTCCGGAGAAGGATTCCGGTTGGGAGAAGACCGGGTTTAAATTCTGGGTCAACGAAGCGTCTGTTGGAGACTTCGACTTCTCCCGGCTGCCAGTCGAGTTCGCGGGCAACAGTTTTAAAATCCCTGGAAGAGGGTTAAGTACCAAGAGAAACAAGCGGAATACTTAAAATGCAAAGCTATGAATTACTAAAAATCGACTAGTGGATCGACCACAGGATCGACCACTAGATCGAGCAACAACGATCGATCTCGTCTAAACAGTTCAAACAGAAATGAATCTAATGACCAGGATGCGAACAGATAGCAAGCGAGTAATTAACAGAGATGAGAATATACTAAGAAAGAGGGTCCAGGGTTGAGGATCATGTTCAAGGGTTTTAAAGGTTCAAGCTTGGTTTGAAAACTTTAGATCTACTCACTTTGTGAGGTTCTGTAGGCCTTGAAAACAAAAAAAGATCTATCCATGGCTTGTGGTATGGATCACTCCTTCATTCTTTTCTCCAACCCAATGGCATTTGGTGGAAAAAGAGATTGAAGGACATATAACATAGATTTCAAACACATGTCCTAACTAATCCCCTAAACAACCATGGCGTATGGAAAAGGAAGGATTAGCCTCTAGGATTTGACTTCTCCAAGATATCTGAATCCTGTTAAGGTAAGACATCCCTCTGTTCATAGAGATCTTGGCGTGAGAGTATCTGATATTGCTGCATATTTTATGTGTTTTGCATACATATAAGATGGTTTCTCATGCATTTACCTTGCACTTTAGGCTAGTTTGCATCACTTTAGGTCCTAGAGTACATTTGCACCAGTATTTGCATGTTCCTTGTATTTTGCATCGCATTCAGGTTGTTTTCGGCTACTTTGGAGCTATGGAAGATTCGTGTTCATGCTAAGGCTCGTGAGGAAGTTCGTGGACATTTGGAGAAATCAGGATTGCATGCTAAGGACCCAAGATCAAGTAGAAGATCAAGCAAGGCAAGTGGATGTAGATGAGATCGACGAGAAGATCGAGTGACCAAGCTAATGCAAGGGAACGGATCGAGACCGAGATCGAGATAGGAGATCGATCTGAAGTACAGACATAAATGACGCCATGCAGATCGAGAACTAGATCGAGTCTCCAACCCGATCTAGACGAGATCGATTCAGAGATCAAGCAAAGTCACCCGATCCAAGCCGAAGATGGAGAGCCAGATCGAGTCTCCCGCCCGATCCGAGACTTACCTTATCCGTCCAGCCTGTTCTTGGATGCTAGCGAAGGGGGGACCAGTACACACCTTTAGCCAATTTTGGCTAAAGGCGGCGACTACTTTTTCTAACCTTCATTCTGTCTTTTTCTTGGTTATCTCTTTACTTAGGCGATTTCGCCAATGTAGACATTGAAGCTTTTCTTGCTTTTACGTTTTGAATATTGAATCTTTGCTTTTAATCAATCGTTTTTCATGTTTTGTCGATCATCTATTGTGTTTTATTCGGTTTCCTTTATGAGTAGTGAGTAGTTTCATTGGGTTTTCGAGGTTGAGAGGATTCAAAGGGGTTGAAAAGGTTTAAAGCTTGGTGTTTTCTTGTTCTTCATCGCCTTCTCTTCTAGGATTTGATCACTTAAGGCATAGAGACTCTCACGCCAAGATCTCTATGATCAGAGGGATATCTTACCTTGACGGGATTCAGATGTCCTGGAGAAGTCAAATCCTAGAGGCTAATCCTTCCTTTCCCATACGCCATGGTTGTTTAGGGGATTAGTTAGGCCGTGTGTTTGGAATCTATGTTTTATGCCCTTCAATCTCTTTTTCCACCAAACGCCATGGGTTTGGAGAAGAGAATGAAGGAGTGATCCATACCACAAGCCATGGATGGATCTTGTTTTGTTTTCAAGGCCTAGAGAACCTTACAATGTGAGTAGATCTAAAGTTTTCAAACCAAGCTTGAACCTTTGAAACCCTTGAAAATGATCCTCAACCCTGGATCCTCTTTCTTAGTATTTTCTCATCTATGTTAATCATTCGCTTGCTATCTGTTCGCATCCTAGTCATTAGATTCATTTCTGTTTGAACTGTTTAGACGAGATCGATCGTTGTTGCTCGATCTAGTGGCCGATCTTGTGGTCGATCCACTAGTCGATTTTTAGTAATTCATAGCTTTGCATTTTTAGTATTCCGCTTGTTTCTCGTGGTAGTTAGCCCTCTTCCAGGGATTTTAAAATTGTGTTGCTTTGCATTTAACACTTGCATTTAGTTTTTAGGAAATTTACCAATCATTTTCATATTCTGCTTAGATTTGCTCATTCCTTTGCATTCTTAGTGATCTTGCCTCCCCTAGGTGTGGATTGACTCCTCTCTTGCTCACTATACTACATCTATGTGTGCATTAGAGTTTTGATAACCTCTCTGTTGCATCTTGACACATCATTGCATCATAAGAAAAACACATATTTATCAAATGGCGCCGTTGCCATCTTAGGGGATAGAAAGCATTAAGATTTGGGGTTTGGTAAAGACTAAGCCTTTACTTTACGTTAATTACTGATTTCTCTACCTTCAAACTTGTGTCTTTCAGGTACATGAATCTACGCTCCAGGGGTGACAACAACTTACTCACGCCCTTGGACAATATTCATCAGCTTGGACACGCAAGATCAAAAAGAGTTAGAGAGCAAGCTAGAGCCTTTGAGGAGATTGTTCAGCAAGGTTCAGTGGATTTTGAAGCGATGGCTGAGCACGAACATCCAGAGGGACCTCCTCCAGCTCATGGGGCAGTGGGAAGGGGTAATGTAAACCCCCACCACGCGGCTAGACCCCCACGGATCATTGGAGCGGGAGATGCTCCCAACACTCATCATAATAGGTTTGGGATCAGTCCTCCTCTTGTACAGAACAACCACTTCGAGATTAAGCCAGGTTTGATCGCAATGGTGCAAAACATCAAGTTCCATAGGTTAGCAATGAAAGACCCCTTGGAGCATCTTGACAACTTTGAGCAAGTGTGTGGGATGATCAAGATTAATGGCATATCCGAAGATGCTTTCAAGCTGCGTCTCTTTCCATTTTCTCTTGGAGACAAGGCTAGACATTGGGAGAAGACCCTTCCACAAGGCACCATTACCTTTTGGGCTGAGTGTAAGAAGGCGTTCCTCTCAAAGTTCTTCTCTAGCACCAGAACAACAAGGTTGAGAAGTGAGATCAGCGGCTTCACACAAAGGAACAATTTGACGTTTAATGAAGCCATGGAGCGGTTCAAGGACTACACCATTCAGTGTCCTCACAACGGCTTCAGTGAAGAGACTCTCCAAAGCACAATATACCGTGGAGCTTCACCAAAGATACGCTTGATACTTGACACGGCTAGTAAGGGAAATTTCCTTGGTCAAGAAGTGGAAGATGGTATGGAGCTGATAGAGAACTTGGCATTGAGTGATGACAATTATGCTGAAGACTACGACCGTGCACCGAGGGGTTCTGAGCTAGAGTCTCACAAGAAAGAACTTTAGTCCTTGCATGAGAAGATTGACAAACTGGTGCTGTCTAATCAGAAACATGTTCAGTTCGTTGGTGAAGCGGCTGAGACCTTAGAGGAACTTGAGTTGAGTCAAGAAGAAGCCAATTGGGTGGTGTGTCAGAACAACTACAAACCTCAAGGGTATTCACAAGGCTATCAGCAGAACAACAATCTCTCCTATAGAAGCACCAATGTGGAGAACCCTAAAGATCAAGTGTACCCTGCTCAGCAAGCAAAGCCATTCGTGCCCTACAACAAAGGTTTTCAGCCGAGTGGTGGTTTTCAAGGTCAGCGCCAAGGTAACATTCATGTACAGCAACAACAGTAAGGAAACAAACCTTATACTCCTATGTATCCTCCAGGCTTTGTTCCTCAACAACAAATCCAACCGCAGCAAGTTGATCATGTACAAGCCATGTTTCAACAGTTGCTTCAAGGGCAAGCTTCAACAAACCAGAAGTTGGCCGAGATGAACAACCATTTAGACTTCTCACTGATGTCTCTACTCAGATCACAACTCTAAACAACAAGACTAAGCAGTTAGAGAAGGGTAAAGCAACTACGAGTGGTCAAAGTAGTCTACCGGGAAAGTGTGAGCAAAATCCCAAGGAATACGCCAATGCTATCACACTAAGAAGTGGGAAGAGCTTCCACCGAGAGTTGTGCCTAAGGACAATGAGGACATTGTGGTTCAAGAGGGGGAGGATGAGCCATCAGGTGACGATGAGATCAACTTCCACAACATGTGAGTAGAGCGGCCAACAAAGGGAAACGAAGCAGCTGTAAAGAATCAAGTGGAGAAAGCAACCGAGGAGAAGGATGAGTACATACCTCCGCCTTATGTTCCTAAGCTTCCTTTTCCTTTGTCGTTTCATGAAACAACTTATAGTGAAGCATAGGCTCTTGTTTGAGAAGCATCTAAGGGACATAGAGATCAAGCTACCTCTCGTGGATTGGCTTGCCATAATGCCTAATTGTGCAAAAAATTTCAAAGACACGCTTGCAAAAAAAAAAAAGGAAAGCAAGGACGTGCTGGTTCTTAGTGAGGAATGTAGCGCCGTAATACACAAGGAGATAGTTCCCAAGAAGTTAGGAGATCCTGGAAGCTTCACTATACCTTGCGCTTTAGGTCCATTGAAGTTCAAGAGTTGCCTTTGCAATTTTGGAGCTAGTATAAATCTGATGCCTCATTCTATAGCAAAGAATTTGGGATTCACGAGATTCAAAGATTGTAGAATCTCCTTGGTGCTAGCTGACAGAAGCGTAAGGCTACTGATAAACTGTTTCTAGGCTCGTGTTATGTAGCAGAGAGGTTATCAAAACTCTAATGCACGAAATGTTGTAGTAAGGCAAGCAGGAGAGTGTCAATCCACTTCTAGGAGATAGAGAATGCAGAAAGAATGCAAGGTCCTAAGCAAATCTAAGCAAAAATGAGACAGTTTACGGGAAAATATCAAAGAACTAGATGCAGCAACCTAAACAGAGCGAAACCTATTTTAAAAATACTAGAAAGGAAGCAACTACCACGAGAAACAAACAGATTAATTAAAGGAAAGAGCTTCGAATTGTTAAAAATCGACTAGTGGATCGACCACGAGATCGACCACTAGATCGAGCAGTAACGATCGATCTCGTCTAAAACCGTAAGAACAACAAATCTAGTGACCAGGATGCTATCAGGTAACAAGCGAAAGATGAAATAAGACTTAAAGATTCTAAAAGAAAGGGCCTAGGGTTGAGATTCATGTAAAGGGTTTCAAAGGATCGATCTTGGGTTTGAAACTTTAGATCGACTCACTTGGTGAGGATCTCTAAGCCTTGAAAACAAAACAAGCTCTATCCGTGGCTTTCCATATAGATCACTCTTTCATCCTCTCCTCCAAACCCATGGCTTTTGGTGGAAAGAGAGGTCGAAAGGCAAGGAAAACAGATTTCAAGTAATGGCTTAACTAGTCCCCCAAACTTCCATGGCTTTTGGGAAGGGGTAACTAGTCTCTAAGGTGCGATCTTCCGAGGCTCCTGGATCCTGTCAAGGTAAGGAACCTCTCGGATCATGAAGCTCTTGGCGTGAGAGTCTTCAAGCATTAAGCTTTCAACACCTTATAAGAGATAACCTTTAAATCGTTTTGGAAAACAAACCAAGATCGAACCTTTTCTACCCTTTAATCCTCTCAACCCCGAACCCAAAGTAAACTACTCGCTACACATAGAGTAAATCAAGCAAAGCATAAGAAATACGACGCTGAACATGAAAGAAATACTAGATTAGACGATAAGGATTCGAATACAAAAGCTTCAAAGAAAAACTGGTTCAACAACGGTGTTCTTCACGAAAACGAGAGAGAAAGCATGAAAGAAAGGATAAGGATCTAAAAGTTATCGAAAAAGCATCTCGCCGCCTTGCCTAAAATGCCCAAACAAGCCAATGGTCCCCCCTTTGCTAACAGCCAAAAACGGTTGAAAGGACAGAAATCGACCACTGGATCCAGTGGTTCTCTCGATCACATCCGGGCATCATGTCTTCGGCTCGATCCGAGTCTCGATCTTCATCGGCGAATCGAGTGTTGCATCCGATCTCGGTATCGATCTTCGGGTGGATCGAGTGGTGTACTCGATCTGGCTCTCGCTCTACATGGCGTCATTTACGTCCGTACCGATTGATCGATTGCTTCACTCGATCTCCGTCTCGATCATTCTCCTTGGATCGCCTAGTTGGCTCGATCTTCTGGTCGATCAACTCCTAGATCGACCGGCCATGCTCGATCTGCTCCTCGATCACTGGTCCATAGCATATTTCCGAGCTCCCACGAACTGCTGCATCAGCCTCCACACGCCCACGAACCTCTATGACTCCAAAGCAGCCAGAAACAACCTGAATGTGATGCAAAATGCAAGGAAAATGCATATGCTGATGCAAGAATGCTCTAGGACCCTAAGTAATGCAATCTAACATAAAACATGATACAAATGCATGAAAAACTAACTAATGAGTTTGCAAAATGTATGCAATATGCAATAACATCAACTCTCCTAAACTTACTTCTTGCTTGCCCTCAAGCAACAAAAAACAAGTAAGGAAGAGAGGTTTTTAGAAAAATCAAAGGGGTTTTAAACTTTTTGCAAAGGTGCCTTTCAAATGGATCATCTCAATGTCCTAGTTAACAGTTCTAAAATGCTATGCTTACACCCATACTCTAAAGAACTTAGCCATACTCATCACACAAAGAAATTCAAATCATGACTCTCCTATTCCTAACAATCAAAGAAACTCATCCTTTAACATTCATTAACATTCGAACCATGAATCAAACTTATGCACTTTAAAGCAAAACACATTTGGCTAAGGGTTATGGTTATGAGCATAGAATGATCTCATTTGAAAAGGGTTTATAATCATAACAAGGGTTTCTCTCAAAAATGGTTTGAACTTATACATAATGCTAAAGGTAAAGACAATTTATGCATACATGATTAGATTCTCATCTACCCATGTAAACTATCAAATGATCCTATACCCCTCTCATTTAAGAAATTTAATCCTCACTCACCACTTAAGAGTCTACCCTTTTTCTCACACTTAGCAATCCCCAATTCAAAATAAAGACATTTTTAAACTTTTTAGGCTAGTGAAAAGATTTTGAAAAATACTTTTGCTCTTAGGAATTTCTTATTAGTAGCTCTCTTATTATTATATTTTTTATTTCTTTTCATTTTTTTTTCTTTTTCTTTATTTGGCACTTAGGCTCTTTTTATTTCTTTTTCTTTTCTTTTCTCTTTTTTTTTTAATTTTTACTTATTATGAGAGAGCTACTTTCTGAAATTAGAGCATACTTAGTTTTAGAAGCAAACCTTTCACTTAAAACCTCATTTCTTTCCTTAAAACACAAACTCTTTGAAACCGAAACAAATAGACAAGAAAGCAACCCCAATGATCCCCCAAACTTATCCTAAGCCTATACCTAGCTTCAAAATGCAAAGCTAGCAATCAATATGAAAACCAAATCATGTCGCCTAAACCTAACACTTTATGCCAAGTTCAAACCGAAAATAAGGCCTCACAAAGATGTCACACAAGAACATTTGGCTTCAAAGGAGGGTAAGGTTCAAGGAGGGAGTTCTACTTAGGCTCACAAAGAGTGGTAAAAAGGAAGAAGAGAGCCTAAATATTTTAAAACCATGTGTTCATTTTCAAATGCATAAGAATGATAATTAGAGTTTTAAATTAAGGTTTTCACTTATTAGAATGAGTTTTAAATCATGAGAGTTCAATTCAAGCCACGAAAATCCTAACTAGTGATCCAAGCATGGTTAGAACTTACTTTCAAAGCATAAACAAAGCATAAGAGAACTACCAACTAGGGCATTGAAATGATTCATAAGTAAAAACACCTTTTCAAGAAATTCTAACCCCTTATGCAAAATGCAAACAACCTAGATGATATGAGAAACTCTAGACTCAATCCTAACATGTTTTTAAAAAGATGAATGCAACTACATGAATCTTTGAAAAAATTTTAAAAATTTTACCAATTTTTCATGACCTAAGACTCAAGGATGCAAAAAGGAAAATATGATCAAAGAACACAAGATTAAATCACACAAGTACTCCCCCAAACTTGCTTGACACCGTCCCGGTGGCAAACTCATCCGAAGGAGCATCAAAACACAATGCAAGAAACAAATATGAGCGGTTATATACAATGGAAGAAGGTTGTTACCTCTGGTCTAGGCTCGGCTGGAACTTGAGGATGTTCCAGAGGAGCTAGAGATCGTTGCTTTGCCTTTGTCAGCTGGTTCTTGGAGAGAATGGCGCGCCGGCTGAATGTTGTCTCCTTGGGTCTCGCGGATGACAATCCCTCCGGTTGAGAGCCTTCTCTTCTCGGGTTGTTGCATCTCTTGGCTTGCAGCTGGCTTAGGCTGGCCTCCCTGAAGTGCTTTAACTTTCTTCCCAAGCTTCTTCAGCATCTTCCCTTGCCACTTGTTAATCTTTCTTTGCATCTCTACCACCGATGCTAGGAACTTCTCGGTTTTTGTCCTCGGTTCAAAGTCCAGCTTGGGAAGTGTGTAAGCCTCGGGTATCTCGTCTTCCGTGCCTGGAGACTCTGACCTTTGACGTGGGGCAATGGCTGAAGCAGGCGGTCCTCCTAAAGGGGCAAAGCATTCTTCCTCCGTGGGTAAGAACTCGATGTTCCCAACACCAAGCAGCTCGGTTTCATCTTTGTTGGGGAGGATGCACACTCTCTTCTTGTCTTCGTCATCTATGAAGAGGTAGGCATAGAACCCTTCTGCTGGCGTGCGTCCCAAGCTATCAGTATTCCTCATGTATGCTTCATCCATGAAAGCTCTGTTTGGGACGTGAGCAAAGTCATGAATGGGCACACCGGCTTGCACGAACAAAAGAGTAAGGAAACCGCCAATGTAGGAGGAGGTTGCCTTGCACCGTAAGGCATAAGCCTTGTACTTCACCAGGGAAGCCGCGAGCACACAGCCGTAGTTCACCTCATCGCCGAGTTCATCTTCTATGGGCTCTTCATTCGAATCCGGATCAGACACCAAGTGCTTCACACCTTGGAACAGGAAGCACAGCTCTGTCTTCGTGACAGTAGGAGCAACAGACCTTCCACTGAACGTGTTGGCAATCAGCTTCAGAGTATACCTCAGCACCGGGCTCCTTACTCGCTTGATCTTAGCAGTGTTGGCCTTGTAGTCCTCATTGCTGATCAGATCCCAAAACTCGTCGGCTTTCTTGAAGGCTGGGAACTCGACCTTGTGTGCATCAGCGTTGAGGCCGTAGGCTTGGCATAGCTCAGGGATGGATAGTGTATAGGCTTGACGTGCGACTTTAAAGTAGAGGCGGCCTTGAGAAGGAACGGGTGCACTAGGATTCTCATACCGGAACTCCAAGATGGCTAGGAAGTCTATTGTCACTTCAGGAATGGTTGGGCAATCCATCCGTGACAAACACCTCAAGCCAATGTTCTTGAGGAGTTGATCGAAGTCCCTAAGAATCCCGAGCCTAGACAAAAGCTCTCGATCAGCAAACTTTGTGGGTTCAAACCGGAGCCTCTCCAACCGCTTCTTATCCCTCTTTTCATCTTTGCTCCACCTGACCCTCTCTTGAGCTACCACTTCTTGTCCTTCTCCTTCTTGTGCTTGCTCTTCTCTGGTTCTCTTTGGTGCCATTGTTCCTGAAACAAGATTCTAAGGATATTGATAAGTAGGAGGCGATTTGTTGAGAATGAGAGAAGAGAAGGAGAGAATTTATAAATACTACCCTAGAATTTTAGGGAATAAATAAAAATCATAGCTAAATAAAAGGAAATCAAATCTTTAGATACTGAAAAATCTGGAATTATTCCATTTACTTAGCTAGTTTTAAAAATTCAAAACCAATCTTATATTCTAAAACAAGATCTTGCGGATTTAAAGGAGATTTTCTTAAAATAAAATCATTACATTTGAAAATACCTTTGCAAGAAGTTTAGAATATCTTTGCTAGCCTTTGAAAACTTAAAACTCTCACTCTCTTTGTTTAAAAATCTCGAGCAAACAGGAATGAGAGGGTGAGAGGTAGGTTGAAATATTTAAAGACTTTAGCAAAACCAAAACAATAGGTGGTCACAGTGGTTTCTGACAAAGTCTTGGTCAAGGCACATCTTTCATGGTCAAAGATGCTTGCCTTGACCAAGTTTTGAATTGAAAAATTGGAGGGAAAGGAGTAAAGGAGGGAAAGAAAATTGTTACCTCGGCATGAGATCGAGTCCATTTGGTCGATCTAGGACTCGATCTCATGCCCAAAATGGCTTAGATCGAGAGGGTTACTCCATTTGAGACTCGATTCATAGTGAATCGAGTCCTGGATCGATTGGCTCTCTCGATCATTGAGATGTTGGCTCCTCGGCTAAGTCCTCATGATCGAGCTATGTCCTCGATTTAGGGGTCGATTTGGCATAGATCGAGTGATGGATCGAGTCGAGTGATCGATCATTTTTCAACAGATTTTCCCGAGAGAAATTAGATCGGTCGATCCGATTTGGATCGATCGATCCTTTTTCATCAAGGTTGATCTTGTCACTCGATCTCGTCTAGATCGACTGGCTCCTCTCGATTCACTGACTCGATCTAGCAAAGATCGAGCCAGGATCAGTCGATCTAGCACTCGATCTCTAGCCTTATCTTAACCCCTATTGCCTTTTTAAGACCTCAAAGTCAAGATTTAGACTCCTTATACCTGTTCCTACACACTTGCAACATAAAAACATAAAACTGAAAGAGAAATGAAAGCAGAAGTATGTACAAGATAAACATGAGAATGCCTCCCAAGTGCGCTTTCTTTAACGTCTTTAGCTAGACCTTACTTGGTCTAAGCGGATGGTGGGTCTTGGAGAAGCACCGAGGTGCTCTCCTTGTCAAAGCTGTCTGCCAAGTAGGGCTTGACTCCATATCCGTTGACGGTGAATGCACTGCCACTTTTTCCCATCAGAGTAACAGCTCCATACGGCAAGACCTCTTGAATCACGAACGGTCCGCTCCACCTTGATTTCAGCTTGCCCAGGAAGAGCTTGAGCCTCGAGTTGTACAGAAACACCAGTCCTCCTTCCTTAAGCTCCTTGGCAACCAACTTCTTGTCATGAGCCTCCTTAGTCCGCTCCTTGTAGATCTTAGAGCTTTCGTAAGCATTCAACCTCAACTCATCCAGTTCGTGTTGCTGAATAAGGCGCCTCTCCTGAGCCGTCTTGAGATCAAAGTTCAGCCTCTTCACAGCCCATAATGCACGGTGTTCCATCTCAACCGGGAGGTGACAGCCTTTGCCATTGAGTAGAGTGAAAGGAGTAGTACCAATCGGTGTCTTGAAAGCGGTACGGTAGGCCCAAAGAGCATCGTCCAGCTTCACTGACCAATCCTTCCTTGTTGCTCCGACGGTCTTCTCTAGGATAGCCTTGATTTGCCTGTTGGAGACCTCCACTTGACCGCTTGTTTGATGATGATACGGTGTAGCCACCTTATGCTTAACCCCATACTTTCTCAAGAGGTTCTCAAAGACCTTGTTTATAAAGTGGCTTCCTCCATCACTTATAACAACCTTGGGTACCCCAAACCTTGGGAAGATGATACTCTTGAACAACTTGATCACCACCTTAGAGTCATTTGTAGGGGAAGCAACAGCCTCAACCCATTTGGAGACATAATCCACAGCTACTAAGATGTATTTGTTGCCGTATGAAGAGGGAAAAGGCCCCATGAAGTCAATCCCCCACGCATCGAACACGTCAACCTCGAAGATAGGAACTTGAGGCATTTCGTTCCTCTTGGTTATATTCCCTGCTCGCTGACATGCCTCACAGCTCTTCACAAACTCGTGTGCATCTTTAAAAATGGAGGGCCACCAGAAACCGGCTTGCAACACTTTCGTGGCTGTCTTGAATGAGGCGAAGTGTCCTCCATAGGAAGAGCCATGGCAATAATAGAGGATGTCCCTGGCTTCTTCCTATGTAACACATCTCCGGTACAAGCTGTCTACTCCTCTTTTATATAGGTAAGGCTCGTCCCAAAAGTAGTCACTAGCCTCCCTTATAAACCGCTTCTTGTGATAGCTGTTGAGATGTGTTGGCTCCTCACCACACGCTAGATAGTTCGCCATGTCAGCATACCACGGTACATCCTCCTCTTTAAAACTCAACACTTCCTCAAACCTTCCTTCTAGCTTCCCACAAACAGCAGTAGTAATCGCCATAAGCTGCTCTTCTGGAAGAGAGTCATCTAAAGGGAGAGACTCGTTGATTCTTAGCCTTGAGAGGTGGTCAGCGACTCCATTTTCAATCCCTTTCTTGTCTTTAATCTCCATGTCAAACTCCTGGAGTAACATAATCCATCTTAAGAGCCGAGGCTTAGTGTCTTTCTTCGAGTAGATGTATCGTAGGGCAGCGTGATCCGTGTATACAATAGCCTTGGAACCAACGAGATATGATCTGAACTTCTCAAATGCGAAGACTACTGCAAGCAGCTCCTTCTCCGTAGTGGTGAATCGTGATTGCGTGTCATCCAAGGTCCTTGAAGCATAATAGATCACATGTAGCTTCTTGTCTTTCTTCTGACCAAGGGCGGCTCCTACGGCGTAGTCACTAGCATCACACATGATCTCAATGGGGAGAGACCAGTCTGGTGCTTGGACTATAGGGGCTGATGTAAGGGCTTCCTTGATGGTCACGAAAGCCTTCAAACACTCCTCATCGAATACAAACTCAGCTTCCTTGCACAACAGCCGTGTAAGAGGGCGTGCAATCTTGGAGAAATCCTTGATGAAACGCCTATAAAACCCTGCGTGCCCCAAGAAGCTTCTGATCCCTTTAACATTAACCGGCGGCTCTAGACCCATCATGACTTCCACCTTAGCCTGATCAACCTCAATACCCTTCTCTGAAATCTTGTGACCAAGCATTATCCCTTCCTTAACCATGAAGTGGCATTTCTCCCAGTTCAGCACCAGGTTTGTCTCTTCACAACGTTTAAGTACCCTGCAAAGATTCAACAAACACGCAGGAAAGGACGCACCATACACAGAGAAATCATCCATGAATACCTCTACCATCTCCTCTATAAGATCAGAGAAGATAGACATCATACACCGCTGAAAGGTAGCCGGTGCATTACACAATCCAAACGGCATCCTTCGATATGCAAAGGTACCGTAGGGACATGTGAAAGTCGTCTTCTCTTGATCGTTTGGGTGGATAGGAATTTGAAAGAAACCACTATACCCATCGAGAAAACAGTAGTAAGGGTGATTTGCGAGTCTCTCAAGCATTTGATCAATAAAAGGCAAGGGGAAATGGTCTTTTCTAGTCGCAAGGTTAAGTTTTCTATAGTCAATACACATTCTATTACCAGTAATGTTCCTAGTAGGGATAAGTTCATCCTTTTCATTCCTTATGACCGTGATCCCTCCCTTCTTAGGCACCACGTGTACAGGGGAAACCCACGTGCTGTCACTTATGGGATAGATCACGTCAGCCTCTAAAAGCTTAAGGATTTCCTTCTTAACAACCTCTTTCAAGTTAGGATTCAAACGCCTTTGATGTTCTACAGAAGTGGCGTTCTCATTATCCAAGTGAATCCTATGAGTGCATATCATTGGTGAAAGGCCCTTGATGTCACTTAAAGAGTACCCAATAGCCTTCCTATACTTTCTCAGCTCAGTCTAGAGCGAGTGCAACTCATCATCACTGAGGTTTTCGTTCACTATCATGGGATAGGTGTCATTAGGCCCTAAGAAAGTATACCTTAGCCCTTTTGGGAGCTCCTTAAGGTCCACCTTTGGGCTAACAGCTCACTCCAGTCATCCTCGTGGCTGTTGTTGTTGCTTTCCTCCTTGGAACTCTCCCTTGAACTCGAGGCATGGCCCTTCAGACTGCTTTCCTCCATCGCTATCCCTTCTGAGATCAAGTCCTCCGGTCAATTCTCCTATCGATGTCGTCTAGATCGAGCCATTTCACTCGATTCACCTACTCGATTTGATATGGATCGAGTAAGAGATCGAGACGCTGAGTCGATCTCTTGATTGGACTCCAAAATGATCGGGAGGTCTCTCTCGATCGTCGACTCGATTGTTTTTCCTGATCGAGCTTTCGTCTCGATCTGTCCATCGATTGTTGCACCTGATCGAGTTGTGCTCTCGATTGACTTGTCGATCTGTCCCCTGGATCGAGTGATAGCGTCGATCTCGGGGTCGATCTCTAGGCAGCAACCTTCTTCTTTCTTGATAATCCTCCTCGAATCCAGCAGGTTCACGTACTCTTGGGTTCTCTGGTCCACATAACCAAACTCCCCTGGCTCCTTAGTTAGTTCTAGCTTCAGATGGTCTTCTAGAGCCAGCTCTTCCAGCAACTCATCCGCCAATGCATCCATCGTTTCAATATAGAAAGCTTGTCCTTCAATGGTTGGCTTCTTTAGAACCTTGTTGATGTCAAAGTCTAGCCTGATCTCCTTCCCCAAATGCAAGGCAATCTTCCTGTTCTTCACATCTATTATAGCCCCGACGGTTGTAAGGAACGGTCTCCCTAAGATGAGTGGGTCTTTAGGTTCCTCGTCCATCTCTAACACTACAAAGTCTGGTACGTTCACACCACTGATTCGTACCGGTAAATCTTCAAGAAGCCCCACCGGTAACCTCACGCTTCTATCAGCCAGCACCAATGAGATCCGACAGTCTTTAAACCGAGTAAAACCAAGCTTCTTAGCCACGGAGTGAGGCATCAAGTTTATGCTAGCTCCGAGATCACACAAGCAACTTTTGAACTCTAGAGGACCCAAAGCGCAGGGTATAGTGAAGCTTCCAGGATCTCCCAGCTTCTTAGGGACTATCTCCTTGTGTATAACCGCACTACACTCTTCACTTAGAACAAGTACCTCTTTGCTTTCTTTGTTCTTCTTCACAAGGGTGTCCTTGAAAAACTTGGCGCACTTGGGCATCATAGCGAGACAGTCTACAAGAGGCAGCTTGATTTCCACGTCTTTTAGGTGCTTCTCAAACAAGATCCGGTGCTTCTCTATAAGCTGCTTTTTGAAACGACCGGGAAATGGTAACTTTGGTACGTAAGGTGGGGGCACGTAGTCATTCTTCTCCTTGGTGGTTAGCTCAGCTTTTTTCTCAGCGACCACCTTATCTCCTCTCCTCGGCCCTTGGATCCAAACGTTGTCAAAGTTTATCTCATCATCATCAGCCAAAGGTTTACCCTCCCCCTCTTGAATTACAACGTCCTCGTTGTCCTTGGTAGAGACCGGAGGTTCGAGCTCTTTGCCGCTTCTCAACGTTATAGCATTGGCATACTCCTTGGGATTTTGCTCACGCTTTCCCGAAAGACTGTTCTGACCACTCGTGCTTTCTTTTCCTTTCTCCAACTGCTTGATCTTGTTGTTGAGGTTGGTGATCTGAGTGGAGAAGTCGGTTAGAGATGAATCTAGCCGAGTGTTCATTTCAGCGAACTTCTGATTGGTAGAAGCTTGCCCTTGTATTAGCTGTTGGAACATTGTTTGAACCGGATCAACTTGTTGTTGCATCGGTTGTTGTTGCCGAGGTGCAAAGCCCGAAGGGTAGTTAGGAGTATAACCCTTGTTGTGTTGTTGTTGCCCTTGGAAGTTGCTTGGCCCTTGACCTTGGAAACCACTACTCTGTTGAAAACCTTTGTTGTAAGGGATGAAAGGTTTAGCTTGTTGAGCAGGGTACACTTGATCTTTAGGGTTGGCTACATTGGTGCTTCGGTAAGAGAGGTTGTTGTTCTGGTAGCCTTGGTTGTAGCCTTGAGACTTGTAGTTGTTCTGTCCAGCCACCCAATTTGCTTCTTCTTGGCTTAGCTCTAACTCCTCTTGGTTCTCATCAGCTTCACCAACAAAGTGAACATGCTTCTGATTAGTTAAGACCAACTTGTCAATCTTTTCATGCAATGATTTGAGCTCCTTCTTGTGAGACTCTAACTCTGATCCTCTCGGTGCTCGGTCATAATCCTCGGTATAGTTTCCATCACTCAACACCAGGTTTTCTATCAGCTTCATACCTTCTTCTACCTCTTGACCAAGGAAGTTCCCTTTGCTAGCTGTATCAAGCAACAACCGGATCTTTGGTGAAGCTCCACGGTATATGGTACTGAGTAGAGTCTCTTCGCTGAACCCGTGATGAGGACATTGGATCGTGTAATCTTTGAAACGCTCCATTGCCTCGTTGAATGTCTCGTTATTCCTTTGAGTGAAACCGCTGATTTCGCTTCTCAACCGAGCTGTCCTGGTGCTTGAGAAGAACTTTGAGAGAAATGCCTTCTTACACTCAGCCCATGATGTGATGGTGCCTTGTGGGAGGGTCTTCTCCCAATGTCTAGCTTTGTCTCCGAGTGAAAAGGGGAATAGACGCAGCTTGAAAGCATCCTCGGATATGCCATTGATCTTGATCATCCCACATACTTGCTCGAAGTTGTCTAGGTGCTCCAAGGGGTCTTCCATTGCTAAGCCGTGGAACTTGTTGTTTTGCACCATGGAGATGAAACCTGGCTTGATCTCGAAGTTATTGTTTTGCACCGGAGGAGGAGTGATCCCAAACCTATTGTGGTGGGTATTGGGAGCATCTCCGGCTCCTATGATCCTCGGTGGTCTAGCCGCGTGTTGGGGGTTTCCATTGCCCCGTCCTGCTGGAGGAGGTCCTTCTGGATGCTCGTGTTCAGCCATAGCTTCAAAGTCAACCAAACCGTGCTGAACAATCTCCTCAAAGGCTCTTGTTTGCTCCCTGACTCTCCTTTGCCGTGAGTGACCAAGTTGATGAATGTTGTCTAAGGGTTGTAGTAGATTGTTGTCTCCCCTTGAACGAAGATTCATGTACCTGAAAACACACGTTTGAGAGTAGATGTATTAGTAACTTGAAAAGGTAAAGACTTAGTCTTTGCTAAGACCCAAATCTCTATGTTCTCTAAACACTCCTAGAATGGCAACGGCGCCATTTGATAAACTGTTTCTAGGCTCGTGTTATGCAGCAGAGAGGTTATCAAAACTCTAATGCACACAATGTTGTAGTAAGGCAAGCAGGAGAGTGTCAATCCACTTCTAGGAGATAGAGAATGCAGAAAGAATGCAAGGTCCTAAGCAAATCTAAGCAAAAATGAGACAGTTTATGGGAAAATATCAAAGAACTAGATGCAGCAACCTAAACAGAGCGAAACCTATTTTAAAAATACTAGAAAGGAAGCAACTACCACGAGAAACAAACAGATTAATTAAAGGAAAGAGCTTCGAATTGTTAAAAATCGACTAGTGGATCGACCACGAGATCGACCACTAGATCGAGCAGTAACGATTGATCTCGTCTAAAACCGTAAGAACAAAAAATCTAGTGACCAGGATGCTATCAGGTAACAAGCCAAAGATGAAATAAGACTTAAAGATTCTAAAAGAAAGGGCCTAGGGTTGAGATTCATGTAAAGGGTTTCAAAGGATCGATCTTGGGTTTGAAACTTTAGATCGACTCACTTGGTGAGGATCTCTAAGCCTTGAAAACAAAACAAGATCTATCTGTGGCTTTCGGTATAGATCACTCTTTCATCCTCTCCTCCAAACCCATGGCTTTTGGTGGAAAGAGAGGTTCAAAGGCAAGGAAAACAGATTTCAAGTAATGGCTTAACTAGTCCCCCAAACTTCCATGGCTTTTGGGAAGGGGTAACTAGTCTCTAAGGTGTGATCTTCCGAGGCTCCTGGATCCTGTCAAGGTAAGGAACCTCTCGGATCATGAAGCTCTTGGCGTGAGAGTCTTCAAGCATTAAGCTTTCAACACCTTAGAAGAGATAGCCTTTAAAACGTTTAGAAAACAAACCAAGATCGA
Source organism: Thlaspi arvense (assembly GCA_911865555.2). Lineage (NCBI taxonomy): Eukaryota > Viridiplantae > Streptophyta > Magnoliopsida > Brassicales > Brassicaceae > Thlaspi > Thlaspi arvense. The sequence continues at coordinate 15,912,907 of OU466861.1, forward strand.
ACCTTTTCTACCCTTTAATCTTCTCAACCCCGAACCCAAAGTAAACTACTCGCTACACATAGAGTAAATCAAGCAAAGCATAAGAAATACGACGATGAACATGAAAGAAAGACTAGATTAGACGATAAGGATTCGAATACAAAAGCTTCAAAGAAAAACTTGTTCAACAACGGTGTTCTTCACGAAAACGAGAGAGAAAGCATGAAAGAAAGGATAAGGATCTAAAAGTTATCGAAAAAGCATCTCGCTGCCTTGCCTAAAATGCCCAAACAAGCCAATGGCCCCCCCTTCGTTAACAGCCAAAAACGGTTGAAAGGACAGAAATCGACCACTGGATCGAGTGGTTCTCTCGATCACATCCGGGCATCGTGTCTTCGGCTCGATCCGGGTCTCGATCTTCATCGGTGAATCGAGTGTTGCATCCGATCTCGGTATCGATCTTCGGGTGGATCGAGTGGTGTACTCGATCTGGCTCTCGCTCTACATGGCGTCATTTACGGCCGTACCGATTGATCGATTACTTCACTTGATCTCTGTCTCGATCATTCTCCTTGGATCGCCTAGTTGGCTCGATCTTCTGGTCGATCAACTCCTAGATCGACCGGCCATGCTCGATCTGCTCCTCGATCACTGGTCATTAGCATATTTCCGAGCTCCCACGAACTGCTGCATCAGCCTCCACATGCCCACGAACCTCCATGACTCCAAAGCAGCCAGAAACAACCTGAATGTGATGCAAAATGCAAGGAAAATGCATATGCTGATGCAAGAATGCTCTAGGACCCTAAGTGATGCAATCTAACCTAAAACATGTTACAAATGCATGAAAAACTAACTAATGAGTAAGCAAAATGTATGCAATATGCAATAACATCAGCTACCCGTGGGTTTGCTTGAGGACTTACCAGTGAGGGTCAGTGGTGTGAACGTGCCTACGGACCTCGTTGTGCTTGAGATCGATGAAGAGCCTAAAGACCTGCTCATTCTTGGAAGGCCATTCCTTGCAACCGCCAGAGCAATCATCGACGTCAAGAATGGGAAGATAGCTATGCACATGGGTAAGGATATAAGGCTGGATTTTGATATCAACGAGGTCCTGAAGAAGCCCACCATAGAAGGACAAGCTTTCTACATAGAGACGTTAGATGCCTTGGCGGATGAACTGCTAGAGGAGCTTGCACAAGAGGATCACTTGAAGCTGGCATTGACTAAGGAGAATGGAGTGTATGGTTTCATGGATCAGAGGGCTGAGGAGTACGTTAATCTACTTGATTCCAGGAAAGTTGTGCTAGAAGATGAAGGCGGATGCCTAGAGATCGATCATGCAATCGAGAAGATCACTCGATCCAAGTCAGCAATCGACAAGAAGATCGAGGATACTGGTCGATCCAGAGAAGAGAACGACTCAGGCGCTCGATCCATTATTCGATCCCATCTAAATCCAGTGAGGGATCGACCTGAGAGCAGTCGATCTAAAAAAACAATCGATGGAAAGATCGAGGGAAGTCAATCGATCAGTTCAGAGATCGAGACGGGGAATCGATCTCCTGCTCGTTCCCAATTAAATCAAGTAGGAGAATCGAGTGAAATTGCTCGATCCGGACCAGAACGAGTGCAAGATCGACTGGAAGACTCGATCTCGGAGGGGACAACGGTTCAAGAAAGCAGTATTTTGGGTCATGTCTCTGGTTCTGAGGAGGCTACTGAGGATGGGAACGTCAACAAGAACCACGAGGAGGACTGGAGCGAGCTGCTAGCCCCAAAGGTGGACCTTAAGGAGCTCCCAAAAGGGCTAAGGTATGCTTTTTTAGGGCCTAATGAAACATATCCCGTGATTGTGAATGAGAACTTAAGTGATGATGAGTTGCACTCGCTCCTAAATGAGCTGAGAAAGTATAGGAAGGCCATTGGGTACTCTCTAAGTGACATCAAGGGCCTTTCACCCATGCTTTGCACTCATAGGATTCACTTGGATAATGAGAATGCCTCTTCTATAGAACACCAAAGGCTTTTGAATCCGAACTTAAAGGAGGTTGTTAAGAAATAAATTCTTAAGCTGTTAGTGGCTGACGTGATCTATCCCATAAGTGACAGCACGTGGGTTTCTCCTGTACATGTGGTGCCTAAGAAGGGAGGGATCATGGTCATTAAGAATGATAAAGATGAGCTTATACCTACTAGGACTATTACTGGACACCGTATGTGGATTGACTATAGGAAGTGATATATCATGGTTTTTATGGTTTTTAACCATGATATAAGTCCTTTTTATTGAGTCTTTTTGGTATTTTTAGAGTCCTAGAAGAGTCTTTGCAGGTTATAGCATGTCTGGAGCATAATTGGAGATTTTGGAACCTTTTGGAGCATTCTGAGTGGAAGCCACGAAGTACCAAGCTCGAAGCAGAAAATTATCGCATATGGTGACGATCGTCACCCCTTTAGTGACGCTCGTCACCCACTAAGGAAGGAGCGTGGCGTTTTATTAAAAGTATCAAGAAGAATTGCAGAATTTACCCAGAAGTTTCCTTTATTTACATGAAGACCCCAGGTCGTGTTTAGCTTCTATTTATTAGGTTTTTCAGCCATTGTTGGCTAGGATCTAAGTTTTTAAGAATTCAGAGAGCTAGAGATAGATTTATTCAGAGCTTTTTGGAGAGACAAATCCTGTACTCTTTTGAGAAGATTTCGAACCCCTTTTGTTTCTTACTCTTTCTCTTAATGCAATTTTATTCAGTTATGCTTTGTGATCTCATAATCATGTCTGAGTAATCTGCTAGTTAAGTTAGGTTTTTTCAAAGGTTGATGAAAAGAGAGTAGAATCGCTATCTGTTAGGAATATCTCATGGTTTTTCATCTCTGCTTGCTTTAAAATCGAATTTCTGAGACACATCATCTAGGAATCCGAAAATCATAGGTTGTTAAATATATGTGAGAGCATTATTCATAACCTGAACTAGTATTTGATGAGCAAAACAACTTAGTACAAAGAGATTTGGCTTAGGAGTTTTGTAAACAATTGAACCTGATCATTACTGCATGCTTAGGTTGTTAGGGTTTGCAAAGAGATTTGAAACTCTGTAATTTAAGCATAGATAACTTTTACAATGAGAATTGATTAGTTATGCATTAGAGATTCATGTTTAAAACGGTTCTTAATCATTCCTGATTTCCTGCATCATACATTCTTGGATTCAAACCTGCGAATTACCCTGGCTTAGCGCTTCTAATCTTCTTGAACTTAGATAACTTCACACATTCGTTTGCTTACTTTTATTAATTCATTCGCATTACATACATCATATTTTGCTTAGCTTAGTCCGAATCTATACTCGATAGTGTAGTTTGCATTACTCTCTTGGGATTTCGATACCCCTTATACTACATCTGCTTTTGCTGTGCACTTGCAGTAGTTTTATTTGGATAAAACATTGATCCTATCAAGTTTTTGGCGCCGTTGCCGGGGAGTAATAGCTGCCTATCGATTTTTAATATTAGGATTTTGTCTAAGTTTTTATTTCTTTACTGATTTTCAGCTACTTTTCTTTGCTCCTGTTTCAGGTGTATGCCTAATCGCAGAACCAGAAGCAACAAAGAGAAGGAGCTTGTGACTTTGAGCATCGACGAGCTTGCTAGGTTGGAGAGAACTAACAGGAAAGCTAAGAAGCAATCTGCAATGGTCGCTCCACTGATCTTGGTTGAAGATGCAGAAGGTCACTTGGTTGACAGGGAAGGAAACAGGAGGAACGAAGAGGGGCAGAGAATTGATCAAGAGGGGAATGTCATTGTTGAACAGCAGGTTCAGCAAGTGGCTGAGAACGTGGGAGTCCCTGCTGCTGTCAATAACGCTGTTGGGCGTTTTGTTCAGAGGACTCTAGGTGATTACAACAGACCTGATCAGTTCTATACCAACAGAGCTGCAATCCGACCTCCTGCCTTCCAGAGGAACGATTTTGAGGTTAAACATGTCTACTATCAGCTAGTTGGACAGCATCCCTTCCATGGTTTACCTTATGAGCATCCTATGGATCACATAGAGAGATTTGAGGACTTGGCTTCCAGTGTCAAAGCTAATGGGGTTAGCAATGACTTTCTGTTCTGTAAGCTTTTTCCATACTCTCTTGAAGGAGAAGCTGCATATTGGCTGAAGCAACTGGAACCTGCTTCATTAACTACTTGGGAGGACACCAAGAATGCCTTTCTGAACAATTTCTATGATGATGCCAGATCAGAAGACATGAGGACGAAAATTGCATCATTTACACAAGGCCCTACTGAAGCTTTCAAGGCTTCTTGGATCAGGTTCAAGTCTTATCAAAGGGACTGCCCTCATCATGGTTTCAGTCAGGTGCAATTACTTGGGATCTTTTTCAGAGGCATTGACTGGAAATATCAGATGGCGCTGGATGCAGCAAGTGCAGGGAACTTCAACACCAACAGACCAGAGGAGGCGGTGAGACTGATTGAGAACTTGGTCTGCAGCAACAGCACTAAAAATGCAGACTTTCAGAGAATGAAACAAGCTGGTGTAGCTGATGGAAATCAGATTGCTGAAGTTAAGGCTAAGTTGGATGATATGCACAGCCTTTTGGTAGGGAAGAAGTCAGTTCACTTTGCTGCAGAAGTAGAGACTTTCGAAGCTCCAGAGGAAGTTGAGCAGGAGGATGTAAATTTTATCAATTCTGGCGGATTTCAGGGACAAAGGTATGGGAATCAGCAGTGGAACAGAGGATACAGCAATAACAATCAGAAAAACGCCCCTACAGGAGGACAGAACACGCCTGGTTTCACTCCTAGACCCCCTTTCCAGAAGACAGAGTATCAGAAGCCATTCCAGAACAGTGGAAATTACAGAAACTATGGTTCTACTTCCTATCAACCAGCACCTCCACAAGAGAACAAAATGGAAGCAATGTTCGAACAGATCTTGGAAGGACAACAGAAGCTTACTGTGAACTTCAATGGCAAGATAGATTCGCTCTATCAGGACTTGAATGGGAAAATTAAGAGTCTGAACTCTCATATGAAGAAGCTTGATGTTCAAGTTGCTCAAACTGCAGGAGCTGTTCAGAGGCAAGAAGGATTCCTTCCAGGAAGAACCGATGCTAATCCCAAACACCACGTGAATGCCATCACATTGTGGAGTGGAAGGAACCTGCAACCAGTGTTGCAGAAGGATTTAACCTCAAGAAATTTCGTAGGTATGGAAGAGTATGAAGATGAAGAAAATTTTACTGCAGAACCATTGGTGACGCTCGTCACCAATAATGGGTGTTGCTCGTCACCCATTGAGGACAACCCCGACCCCGATTCTTCACAAATTAGTGACGACCGTCACCAAGGGGGTGACGCTCGTCACCCATATCCAGTACTCGACCCCGACTCGTCCAAAGTGAGTGACGCTCGTCACCAACCCGGTGACGCTCGTCACCAGACACCACATGTTGCAGTTTCGCCTAAGACTTCAGATAATGCTAAGGAGACCGTGTATAAACCCAAGATACCCTATCCTAAGCATCCTAAGAAGTCTAAGCAGGAGCTTGAGGATGCAAGATGCAAGGCTATCATGGACAAGTTGGTAATAGAGATCCCATTGATTGATGCTGTAAGGATAACTCCTGTTATTAGGAGGTATGTGAAGAGAATGGTGACCAATAACTTGAGTCTTGAGGTTGGGGCTATGATGATCAACGAGCAGGTCAGTGCAGTGATTCAGAACAGAGTTCCAGAGAAGCTTTCAGACCCAGGAAGCTTTGTTTTAGACTGCACCATCTTCAATGAGAAGTTTGAGAGGTCATTGTGTGATCTTGGGTCTAGTGTGAACCTCATGCCTCATTCTGTTGCCAAGAGTTTGGGGATGACCGATTTTAAAGCTACAAGAATATCTCTTGTCCTAGCTGATAGATCAGTTAGAGTTCCTGAAGGGGTGATAGAGGATGTTCCTATCAAAGTAGGAGATTGTATGATCCCTACTGATTTTGTGGTTCTAGAGTATGGAGAAGAGCCCAAAGACCCCTTGATTCTTGGCAGACCCTTCTTAGCCACTGCAGGAGCTATTATTGACGTCAGGAAGGGTAGAATAGAGCTGAATGTTGGCGATTTAGTGATGAAATTCGAAATGGATAAGCTGATGAAGAGGCCAACCATAGATGGACAGACTTTTTATGTTGATGTTCTCACAAACATTGCTGATCAGATCTTCCATGAGATGAGTTCAGAGGACCCCTTGGAAAGGGCGTTGACCACTTCTACAGCTGAGTATGAGCATTTAGATGCTGCTGCAACAGACTACACAAAGATGATGGATGCTACTGCACAAGTTATGCAACTGGTTGCACAGGATGAACTTGTCTCCACATCTGCAAAAGCCGCCACAATGGGTGACTGGTCAGCAGCAAAAGCACCAAAAGTTGAGCTTAAACAGCTCCCTGCAGGGCTAAGGTACGCATTTCTAGGAGAAAACTCCACCTACCCTGTTATTGTAAATGCTTCATTGAACAATGCAGGGCTCACCCTATTGCTAAGTAAGCTGCAAAAATTTCGCAAAGCTCTTGGCTATTCTCTTGATGACATTTCAGGTATCTCTCCAGACTTGTGCATGCATAGAATACACTTGGAGGATGAGTCGAAATCATCAGTTGAGCACCAGAGGAGGCTAAATCCGAATTTGCAGGATGTGGTCAAGAAAGAGATCATGAAGTTGTTGCAGGCTGGTATCATCTATCCTATTTCAGACAGTGCTTGGGTGAGTCCAGTGCACGTGGTGCCTAAGAAAGGAGGTGTCACCGTGATAAAGAATGACAAAGATGAGCTGATTCCAACCAGGACTGCGACAGGACACAGGATGTGTATAGACTACAGGAAACTGAATGCAGCAACAAGGAAGGATCATTTTCCTCTACCTTTCATCGATCAGATGCTAGAGAGGCTGGCGAATCACAAGTATTACTGCTTCCTTGATGGGTATTCAGGCTTCTTTCAGATCCCCATCCATCCAGATGATCAGGAGAAGACCACTTTTACATGTCCCTATGGCACTTTTGCATATCGCAGAATGCCTTTCGGTCTGTGTAATGCTCCTGCAACCTTCCAGAGATGCATGATGTCGATTTTCACAGACATGATAGAGAAGTTAATGGAGGTGTTCATGGATGACTTCTCTGTTTATGGATCTTCTTTCAAGAGCTGTTTGGATAATCTGTGTGCAGTTCTGCAGAGATGTGAAGAGAAGCACTTGGTTTTAAACTGGGAGAAGTGTCATTTTATGGTGCAGGATGGTATTGTACTTGGCCACAGAGTCTCAGGAGACGGTATAGAGGTGGATAGGGCGAAAATTGAGGTGATGACGAGTCTGCAAGCACCTGATTCCGTCAAAGCAGTGAGGAGTTTTCTGGGACATGCAGGCTTCTACAAAAGGTTCATCAAGGATTTTAGCAAGATAGCACGCCCACTTACTGCTCTCCTCTGCAAGGATGTGAAGTTTGAGTTCACAGAAGAGTGCAAATCCGCTTTTGAACAGATCAAACAGGCTTTGGTCACAGCCCCTGTTGTGCAGCCTCCAGATTGGGACTTACCTTTTGAGGTAATGTGTGATGCCAGTGATTTTGCAGTTGGAGCAGTGCTGGGACAGAGGAAAGACAAGAAACTCCACGCCATCTACTATGCAAGTAGGACTTTGGATGATGCTCAGAAGAATTATCCAACAACTGAGAAGGAATTGTTAGCTGTTGTTTTTGCTTTTGAGAAGTTCAGGCAGTATCTTGTTGGCTCCAAGGTCGTGGTTCATACTGACCATTCAGCACTGAAGTACCTAATGCAGAAGAAGGATACAAAACCAAGGCTGTTAAGATGGATCCTGCTTCTTCAGGAATTTGATATTGAAGTGAAGGACAAGAAAGGGGTGGAGAATGGAGTTGCTGACCATTTATCCCGGATTCAGGTCGAAGACAGTGTCCCCATCAATGATTTCTTGCCTGAAGAGAATGTTTACTTAGTAGAAACCAGAGAACAAGAGGAAAGTGTTGAAAACCTGCAGTTTTCACGCAACTGCAGGGGAGTGACGAGCGACACCAGGAGGGTGACGCTCGTCACCAACCAAGACCATTCGCGACAAAAGTATACGAGCGAGGTGACGCTCATCACCAACATTGGTGACGCTCGTCACCGATCTCCACACTTATCTGCGATTTGTGCAAGCTTGGGGAAAGCTTTTGAAGAGCCTGTTTATGCTTTACATGATCCAAAGAGACCCTGGTATGCTGATATTGCCAATTATCTTGCTGCAGAGGATGAACCATATGATTTTAAAGGCTATACTAAGAAGAAGTTCTTGAGAGAACTTAGGAGATTCTATTGGGATGAGCCATACCTCTACAAGCATTGTGCTGATGGTATTTACAGAAGATGTTTAGCAGAAGAAGAAGTTCAGGACGTGCTCTTTCACTGTCATGGATCAGACTATGCTGGACACTTTGCTACATTTAAGACTGTCTCTAAGGTTTTGCAGGCTGGATTTTGGTGGCCTACCATGTTCAGGGACGCCCAAGCCTTCATCACAAGCTGTGATACTTGTCAGAGAAGAGAAAAAATCAGCAGGAGACATGAGATGCCACAGAACTTCATTCTGGAAGTTGAAGTTTTCGATTGTTGGGGTATTGACTTCATAGGACCTTTTCCCTCATCTTATGGGAATAGATACATTCTGGTTGCTGTTGATTATGTATCTAAGTGGGTAGAGGCGTTGGCTACTCCTACTAATGATGCTGCAGTGGTTTTGAAGCTGTTTAAGACCATTATCTTTCCCAGATTTGGTGTCCCACGGATTGTCATAAGTGATGGGGGTTCTCACTTTGTCAACAAGGTTTTTGACAAGTTGTTGAAGAAGTATGGTGTACAGCACAGAGTGGCCACGCCCTATCACCCCCAAACAAGTGGACAAGTTGAGGTTTCCAACAGACAGATAAAGCAAATTCTGGAGAAGACAGTTGGGAAGACAAGGAAGGATTGGTCTGCAAAGCTGGATGATGCATTATGGGCCTGCAGGACTGCCTACAAAACGCCACTTGGGACTACTCCATTCCACCTTCTCTATGGCAAGGCGTGCCATCTACCAGTAGAGCTGGAGTTCAGAGCAGAATGGGCAATCAAGAAGCTGAATTTCGATCTGAAACCTGCTGCAGAAAGGCGCTTGATTCAGCTCAATGAACTGGATGAGATCAGATATCTAGCCTATGAAAACTCCAAGTTATACAAGGAGAGGACAAAGGCATATCATGATAAGAAGATCATCTCCAGGCATTTCGAGCCTAATGACCAGGTACTACTCTATAACTCTCGTTTACAGCTTTTTCCTGGTAAACTGCGTTCTAGATGGTCAGGTCCTTTCACTGTCAAAGAAGCTCGCCCACATGGTGCAATTGTCCTGATAAACTCCAAAGGACAGGAGTTCATTGTCAATGGACAAAGGGTGAAGCATCACTGGGCACAAGCAGAGATTCCAGCAGGACACATTGTGTCTCTGAATCAGGCACCAGCTGTCTAAACAGCCAACCAAAGTCAAGCTAATGACTTTAAAAGAGCGCTTAGTGGGAGGCAACCCACTGGTAAGTTGTAGATATATTACTTAGTATTTATTTTCGTGCTTAGGATTATTAGTTAGAATTTTATTCAGTTAAAAAAAAAAAAAAAAAAAAAACGGTGACGATCGTCACCCTTATGGTGACGCTCGTCACCCATCAGAATCGAACACGGGACTTAAGCTTTTCTCTTCTTCTTCCTCGAGCACACCTGCAAAATAACCGAAACTAGTTAGAAAATAGGAATTTCATAACTTTTGATTTTCTTAACCAAATTGAGTGATTTAAGAGTCTAATCCGTGTGGATTTTACTCCTCTTTCTGAATATCAACTCAGTTTTTACGATCTGCAAGGTATGTTTTCGGAATCCCCAATTTTCAGTCCGCCATAGGTTTGGTAAAATCCAATTTTTGACTTGATTGGCTTGATTTAACTGTTGAATCATGGTTAGTTAGGTTGTATTAGAGGAATGGAACCATCTTTGTGAGCTTTTATCGGTTGATTGCACTATTTTGAATTTTCGAGTTCATGATGAAAGTTGCAAAAATCTGGAAATTTTGGGTGATTTAGGTTGAACTGATGCTTGAATTGTGTTTCTGGTAGTACAGTAGTTGATCGCCATCAGCTATTTCATCCTGTTTGGTTGATTTTTCGAATTTTGAAAAATTTGCTAATTTTTGAGATGGTTTTGGTCGATTTTGGTGTTCAATTTTCAGATGCCTCGTCAGGAGAAACGACCAAGACAAAGCTCGTCTTCCAGCACTGCAACAGGGTCTACAGATTCCTTCAGCCAGCACCCGGTTTGCAGGCCCCCATGGCCCAAACGAGAGGATCGGAAAATAGCCTCAGGAGTGGCTTGGGCAGGGACTCCGAAGCAAGAAGTGGCTCGGGATACCTGTGTATTCCGTGATATTCAGGAGGAGTGGGATGAGTATGACACGCTGTTCTACAATGCGTGGTTGGGAGTTAAGATTATCCCCACTCGACTCGCGGATCCTGCTGTTCTGTAGAAGATGGGGATCTTTGAGGAGGTTTATGAGATTCTGGAGCGCATTGGCATGGGGACTATGCCATTCCAGCAGTACGATCTGTACCCAGATTTGGTCCGCCAGTTTCTCTCTACAGTTCGCGTCTACTACGCGAATGAGCTGGCGAAGCGTGCTCAGGAAGGCACTATGACATTTCTGATCCGAGGGATTCGATACCGGATCAGTCTGATGGAGCTTTGTGGGATTTATGGCTTTTCTGACCATCCACAGGCGTTCTCCTTCTCTCTCAGTGGACCCATATGAGGACATTCTGGTCCAAGTTCGGGAATGGAGTCTATGATAGCAAGACCAGCACGCAGACAGAGGTTAGACATCCGGTTTTGAGGTACCTTCTGCGCCTCTTTGGTCATACTATTCTGTGCAAGTCTGCGCCCAGCAAGACTCGAGTTAGCGAGCTGATTCTCCTCTACTACGGACTTTATGAGATGCTGGATGATTCGATACCAGTTGATAGTATGGTTCGCGCCAACTTAGGTGCTGTTTTCGCTGAGCATTTGGTCTCTTTGAAGACCAAGCCATTTACCAGTCCAGGGGAGAAGACTGAGAGTGTGGGCAGCTTGTTGACACCGATCTTCCATCATTTCCAGATCGATGTTACCCCTTGCAGTCTGCGCAGTGATAGATCGCTTATGGATAAGCAGTATCTGCGCCATGTCACTTGGATGAAGACTGGAGTTGTCTGGACTTTCACTACTACTTTTGGAGAGTATGTTGGCATTAAGTTGCCACACAGAGCCCTCACTACTATCCAGACAGACCCACGCCAGCTATTCTTCATGCCAGCACAGACTCTTCTGCGCCCTTTGACTCTGCGCCCTGGTAGAGCTGCTACAGCTGGTCCCTCTGCTTCTACTGCTGCTGCTACTGATGCTGGACCTTCTACACGTCAGAGTGGCTATTATGCTGCCTTCAGGCGTCCTCCACGACCACAGACACCCATGGATATGGCTGCTTTTCAGGAGTATGTCATTGATAGCTTTGAGGGACTCTGGGATGCTGTTGCTACACTTAGCAACTGTGGTTGTGTCCGCCCCCACTACACTACTGAGCCTTGTGAGGATGAGGATTGAGGTTTCACTATCTGGTTACTTGTTTCTTTTTCCCTTTTATTTTTCCTTCTCTTGAGTCATTTTTATGTTTCCTTTGAGTCAGTTGTCAGTTTCTTTGATGATGTTTTGTGAGATTGTTGAACCAGGTTATTATTGCTATGTTTGGATGTTGTTAATTATGTGTTTGAATGCTCAAAAAGTCTAACTTTCGAGTACACATGCAAACACTTCATTAATTAACATCCAACATAAGATTTGGGCAATACAGGTCATGGTGACGCTCGTCACCAGATTGGTGACGCTCGTCACCCGACCCCACGCGAGGTAACACTTTTCTGACTTGGTTTTTCGACTTCTCATTCATTTTTCTGACCAACTCTTGGCTTAATAACACTGGGGACAGTGTTGTTTAAGTCTGGGGGAGGTGGTTACTGACGTTGTGTGCTTTGTGTCATGTTTATAGAGTCTTAAAGTTGAGTCAAAAACCTGTTTTTCTAGAGTCAAAAATTTTGAAACTGTTAGTTTTTCTTGGAACTAGCCATAGGACGTTTTTGCTGATAAGAAACATTGCCACAGTAGTTGATTACAAGTCTTACTAAGTTGAAAGTCATAGGTAGATCAGTCTAGCAATGAAGGTTTAGGTTCTTAGAGAATCTGGAAAATTTGCTGTTAGCTCCACCTTAATGAACTTTAAACTTCTTGTCTTGGTGATTGATTCTTATTGATCTTGATTTTCCCTTTAAGCACTGACAATAAGGTTAAGATACAGTCTCTCTTTGATCTTCCCTGATGTAGTTTTTAAAAAAAAAAAAAAAAAAAAAAAATTTAAGTTCAAGGAATGGTGCATTCATGACCCTGTCTCCTCACAAGGAACAACAGTAGTGAACTCACTCAAGAACCTGTCTCCTCACAAGGAACACAAGTATTGAGTAGCACCATATCTTAGACTGAAAAAGTTGAGAAAAAGAAGTGAAAAATCGAAAATATCCTAAGGAAAAAGATTAAGGGAGGAGAAAATAGGAGAGATGTGTTGAGATTGATTTGTTCAGTTGTTAGGAAGGGAAAAGAATCTGTAAAGTGATTAAGATGATAGAGCTTTGATGAGACTTCACACTTAGATAAAAATAAGGAGTTGACAGTAGAAATTTCGGATTTCTTGAAGGGATTTGGACTGGACTTGAGAGATTTGCTAAGCTTGTGATAATTAGACTGAAATTTGATCTTGTGTTGACTCTGTGGTATGTGGATTCGAAAGCTTTAACTAGTGTGGTGTTTCTGATGACTGACTGACTGTTTCTTGTTTTCAAACCTCGACCTTATTCTTTGTCTAATGTTTGCTTGAGGGCAAGCAAAAGCTAAGTCTGGGGGAGTTGATATATCATAGTTTTTATGGTTTTTAACCATGATATAAGTCCTTTTTATTGAGTCTTTTTGGTATTTTTAGAGTCCTAGAAGAGTCTTTGCAGGTTATAGCATGTCTGGAGCATAATTAGAGATTTTGGAACCTTTTGGAGCATTCTGAGTGGAAGCCACGAAGTACCAAGCTCGAAGTAGAAAAGTATCGCATATGATGACGATCGTCACCCTTTTAGTGACGCTCGTCACCCACTAAGGAAGGAGCGTGGCGTTTTATTAAAAGTATCGAGAAGAATTGCAGAATTTATCCAGAAGTTTCCTTTATTTACATGAAGACCCCAGGTCGTGTTTAGCTTCTATTTATTAGGTTTTTCAGCCATTGTTGGCTAGGATCTAAGTTTTTAAGAATTCAGAGAGCTAGAGAGACATTTATTCAGAGCTTTTTGGGGAGACAAATCCTGTACTCTTTTGAGAAGATTTCGAACCCCCTTTGTTTCTTACTCTTTCTCTTAATGCAATTTTATTCAGTTATGCTTTGTGATCTCATAATCATGTCTGAGTAATCTGCTAGTTAATTTAGGGTTTTTCAAAGGTTGATGAAAAGAGTGTAGAATCGCTATCTGTTAGGAATATCTCATGGTTTTTCATCTCTGCTTGCTTTAAAATCGAATTTCTGAGACACATCATCTAGGAATCCGAAAATCATAGGTTGTTAAATATATGTGAGAGCATTATTCATAACCTGAACTAGTATTTGATGAGCAAAACAACTTAGTACAAAGAGATTTGGCTTAGGAGTTTTGTAAACAATTGAACCTGATCATTACTGCATGCTTAGGTTGTTAGGGTTTGCAAAGAGATTTGAAACTCTGTAATTTAAGCATAGATAACTTTTACAATGAGAATTGATTAGTTATGCATTAGAGATTCATGTTTAAAACAGTTCTTAATCATTCCTGATTTCCTGCATCATACATTCTTGGATTCAAACCTGCGAATTACCCTGGCTTAGCGCTTCTAATCTTCTTGAACTTAGATAACTTCACACATTCGTTTGCTTACTTTTATTAATTCATTCGTATTACATACATCATATTTTGCTTAGCTTAGTCCGAATCTATACTCGATAATGTAGTTTGCATTACTCTCTTGGGATTTCGATACCCCTTATACTACATCTGCTTTTGCTGTGCACTTGCAGTAGTTTTATTTGGGTAAAACATTGACCCTATCAGGAAGCCTAATCTTGCTACTAGAAAGGATCATTTTCCCCTTACCTTTTATTGATCAAATGCTTGAGAGGCTTGCTAGTCATCCTTACTATTGCTTTCTTGATGGATATAGTGGTTTCTTTCAAATACCAATCCATCCCCAAATGATCAAGAGAAGACGACCTTTACATGCCCTTATGGCACCTTCGCGTATCGAAGGATGCCATTCTGGTTGTGTAACGCACCGGCTACGTTTCAGCGGTGTATGATGTTGATCTTCTCTGATCTAATAGAAGAGATGGTAGAGGTGTTTATGGATGACTTCTATGTATATGGTTCGTCTTTTTCTGCGTGTTTGTTAAATCTTTGCAAGGTACTAAAGCGTTATGAAGAGACGAATCTTGTGCTTAACTAGGTGAAGTGTCAGTTCATGGTGAAGGAAGGGATCGTGCTTGGCCACAAGATATCAGAGAAAGGGATAGAGGTTGATAAAGCCAAGGTTGAGGTCATGATCAATCTTGAGCCGCCGGTTAATGTCAAAGGGGTGAGGAGTTTCCTAGGCCATGCTGGCTTCTACAGGCGCTTCATCAAAGATTTTTCCAAGATTGCACGCCCTCTCAAACGTCTGTTGTGTAAGGAAGCTGACTTTGTGTTTGATGAGGATTGTCTTCATGCTTTCGTGACCATCAAGGAAGCTCTAGTATCCGCACCTATAGTGCAAGCACCGGACTGGACTCTACCGTTTGAGATAATGTGTGACGCGAGTGACTATGCCGTGGGAGCTGTTCTTGGTCAGAGGAAAGACAAGCGGCTGCATGTGATTTACTATGCTTCATGTACCTTGGATGACATGCAAGCCAGATACACTACGACTGAGAAGGAGTTGTTGGCAGTTGTATTCGCCTTTGAGAAGTTCAGGTCATACCTCGTAGGTTCCAAAGCCATCGTCTACACGGATCACGCGGCTCTTAGATACATCTTTTCCAATAAGGATACTAAGCCAAGGCTCTGGAGATGGATACTTCTTCTTCAGGAGTTTGATATGGAGATCAAGGACAAGAAAGGGATAGAGAATGGTGTTGCTGATCACCTCTCTAGGATGAGAATCAATGAGTCTCTGCCATTAGATGATTTGCTTCCAGAAAAACAACTCATGATGATCACTACGGCTGTTTGTGGAAGGCTAGAAGGGTAGTTTGAAGAGGTTTTGAGCTTTAAAGAAGAGGATCTTCCTTGGTACGCGGATACTGTGAATTTCTTAGCGTGTGGAGAGGAGCTTTCTCATCTTGACAACTATCACAAGAAGAAGTTCATGAGAGACGTAAGCCACTACTTTTGGGACGAGCCTTACTTGTAAAAGAGGGGCGTGGACAGTTTATACAGGAGATGTGTAACAAAGGAAGAAGCTAAGGACATTATCTTTCACTGCCATGGCTCTTCATACGGCAGACACTTTGCTTTGTTCAAGACCGCTACAAAAGTCTTACAAGCCGGTTTCTGGTGGCCGTCTATCTTCAAAGACGCCCATGAGTTTGTGAAAAGTTGTGAAGCTTGTCAACGAGCAGGGATCATCACGAAGAGGAAGGAGATGCCTCAGGTTCCTATCTTCGAGGTAGACGTGTTTGACTCATGGGGAATAGATTTCATGGGGCCTTTCCCATCCTCTTACGGCAACAAGTTCATTTTGGTGGCTGTAGACTATGTGTCTAAGTGGGTTGAGGCTATAGCTTCTCCAACAAATGATGCAAAGGTGGTGATAAAGCTTTTCAAGACCATCATATTCCCACGGTTTGGAGTCCCCAACGTTGTAATCAGCGACGGTGGTAGCCATTTCATCAACAAAGTGTTTGAAAGCCTTCTAAGGAAGTATGGCGTGAAGCACAAGGTGGCTACACCGTATCATCCTCAAACGAGTGGGCAGGTGGAGGTCTTTAACCGACAGATCAAGGCGATACTTGAGAGGACAGTGGGTACTACTCGGAAGGATTGGGCAGCCAAGCTAGATGATGCTTTGTGGGCTTACAGGACCGCTTTCAAGACGCCCATTGGTACTACTCCTTTTACTCTTCTATACGGCAGGGCTTGTCATCTTCCCGTCGAGTTGGAGCATAGGGCAATTTGGGCAGTAAAGCAGCTCAACTATAACCTTAAGTCAGCTCAGGAGAAGCGTTTGATTCAGCTACATGAGCTTGATGAGCTACGGCTGTATGCATACGACAGCGCTAAGTTCTACAAAGAGCGGACTAAGGCTGTTCACGATAAGAAGTTGGTTTGCAAAGAGCTTAAGGAAGGTAGCTTGGTATTGCTCTACAACTCTAGGCTGAAGCTCTTTCCAGGAAAGCTGAAGTCACGATGGTGCAGACCTTTTGAGATCAAAGAGGTATTGCCCTACGAAGCTGTCACATTGGTAGGCAAGAGTGGGAATGCATTCACAGTCAACGGACATACAGTAAAGCCATACATGGTCAGTGCATTCAACAAGGAGAGCACTTCAATGCTTCTCCAAGACCCACCATCTGCCTAAACTAAGTAAAGTATAGCTAAAGACGTTAAAGAAAGCGCACTTGGGAGGCATTCCCATGTCTATCCTGTATATATTTTTTCTTTCTTTCTCTTTCAGTTTTATGTTTTTATCTTCTGAGTGTGTAGGAACAGGTATGAGGGATTGCAGGCCATGATCTTATATCCAAAAGGAGTAAGAAGGGGCGAGTATAAGCTAGAGATCGAGTGCTAGATCGACTCATCCTGGCTCGATCTTTGCTAGATCGAGCTAGCGAATCGAGAGGAGTCAGTCGATCTAGACGAGATCGAGTAGAACATCGAGTAGAACAGTCGATCATGAGAGGACAACCCGCCAATGCGTTCGGCGTGAACAGCGAACGAGGTGTAGATTGACCGAGACACTCGATCCTCGAAAATAGATCGAGTAATCTACTCGATCTGTCTGTCGATCCACGCCTAAATCGACCCCTGAGTCGAGAACGTGGCTCGATCACGAAGACTTAGCCACCGTGCCAAAAATCAAGGAACAAGAGGTGCTATCGATTCAAGACTCGATTGAATTCAAATCGAACAACCCTCGCGATCCAAGCCATTATGGGCATGAGATCGAGTCCTAAATCGACCAAGTGAACTCAATCTCGTGCCGAGGTAACAATTTATTTTCCCTCTTTTCTACTTTCCCTCCGGTTTTTAAATTTAAAAAGTGGTCAAGGCAAACATCTTTGACCATGAAAGATGTGCATTGACCACAACTTTTGTCAGAAAACCACATCTCTTACCCAAGGTTTTGTAAAGTTGTTAGCCTTTATATTTTCAACCTCTTTCACACGCTTCCAAATCTGTTTTTGCGAGTTCTTAAGCAAAAGAGAGTGTAGATTTTTATTTCCTAAAGGCTAACAACATACTCTTTCAATCTTTGCAAAGGTATTTTCGAATCTTTAAGAAAATCTTCAAGAAAAATTTCTTTTAATTCGCTTTAATTGTTTTAGATGCTAGGGCGGTTTAAAATTTTTTAAAAACTAGCTTGATATTAGGAAAAATTATAGATTTAACTATATCTCTAGATCCGATTCTCTGTTATCTTGCTAGGATTTTTATAAATTCCCCAACATTCTAGGGTATTAGTTATAAGTTTTCCTTCTTGCTAGTCTCTCTTTCTCGATTCGCTGCCGTGCTCATTCTCTTGTTTGAGAACCTTGTTTCAGGCACCATGGCTCCCATAAGAACAAGAGAGGAGACAGCACAAGAGGGAGAAGGTCAAGAAGTGGCTGTTCAAGAGAGGGTCCGATGGTCTAAAGAGGAGAAACGAGACAAGAAGCGGCTTGAAAGGCTGAAGTTCGAACCAACAAAGTTCGCAGACAGAGGATTGCTGTTTAAGATGGGGATCTTGGGGGATTTTGATGAACTCCTCCAAAAGATAGGGATCAGGTGTTTGTCACGGATGGATTGCCCAACCTTTCCCGAAGTGACAATTGACTTCCTTGCCACCTTGGAGTTTGCGTACGAGAATCCTAGCATCCCAACTCCTTCTCAAGGCCGCCTCTCTTTCAAGATCAAGCGTCAAGCCTTCAGCCTCTCAATCCCCGAGCATTGTCAAGCCTATGGCCTCGCTGCTGCTGCCACGAAGGTTGAGTTCCCCTCCTTCACTCAAGCAAACGATCTTTGGGACATCATAGCCGACGATGACTACAAGGTGAACACTGCAAAGATCAAGATAGTGAGGAGTCCGGTGCTGCGTTACACGCTGAAACTGATTGCCAAAACCTTCAGTGGACGGTCAGTAGGTCCCACAGTAACCAAAACGGAGCTTTGCTTCTTGTTCCAGGGCCTTAAGCTTCTCGTGTGTGATCCGGATGAGAATGATGAGCCGTTGGAAGATCAATTAGGAGACGACGTGAACTACGAATGTATCCTAGCTGCTTCACTGGTGAAATACAAGGCGTATGCCTTGAGATGCAAGGCAAGCTCGTCGCTTATTAGAGGCTTCCTCATGCCCTTGTTCGTGCAAGCTGGTGTACCGCTTCAAGACTTCACTCCTGTTCCGGATAGAGCTTTCATGGACGAGATTTACCTAAGGAACACGGACAGCTTGGGACGCACGCCAGCTGAAGGCTTCTTTGCATATCTGTTCATTGACACGGAGAATGAGAAGAGGGTGTGTATCCTGCCAAACAGGCGCGAAACTGGGCTGTTGGGAGTTGG
Source organism: Thlaspi arvense (assembly GCA_911865555.2). Lineage (NCBI taxonomy): Eukaryota > Viridiplantae > Streptophyta > Magnoliopsida > Brassicales > Brassicaceae > Thlaspi > Thlaspi arvense. Next base: position 15,931,848 of record OU466861.1, read on the forward strand.
GAACATCGAGTTTCTCCCAAGCGTAGAGGAGTGCTTTGTTCCTCTAGGAGCAACAGCCGCCATCCAACAAGCTCCTCGGCCAAGATCAGAGTCTCATGCCACGGTTGATGAGATGCCTGAAGCCTTTGTCCTCCCCAAGATCGATTTTGAGCCGCAGACCAAGACAGAAAAGTTCTTTGCTTGTGTTGTGGAGATTCAAAGAAGATCAACAAGTGGCAAAGTAAAGTCATCAAGAAGCTTGCCAAGAAAGTCAAGGCGCTTCAAGGGGGTTCGCCAAAGCAGGCTGCAAGTGAAGAGGTTCACCAACCGGAGAAGAGGAGGCTTTCCACCGGTGGAGTTGTCATCCGTGAGACTCAAGCAAGCAACATCCAGCCGGCGCGTCTTTCCCTCCAAGAGGCAGCGACCAAAGACAAAGCCATATCATCTAGCTCTTCTGGAACATCCTCAAGTTCCAGCCGAGACTTGATCTGAGGTACCAACAACCTTCCCTTGTACATACCACTCATATTTTCTTTGTTTTTTCTTTGTGTTTTTGAACTCTCTCGAATTTGTTTGCCACCGGGACGGTGTCATTCTAGTTTGGGGGAGTGTGTGTTATTTGACATGTTTATTTTGCTTTTATTTTCTATTTGCATCCTTTGAGCCTTGCATTACATTTCATTGCATCTAAGGCATAGAAAAGAACTAAAAAATTGGTAAAATTTTTAAAAATTTTCATAAAAAAAATTCATGTACTTGCATTCACTTTGTAAGCATTTTAGGATTGAGTCTATAACTTTTAAGCATCTAGATTGTTTACATTTGCATAAAGGGTTAAAGTTTTCTTAAAAAGGTGTTTTAAGCTCATGAATCGTTTTCAATGCCCTAGTTAGTAGTTGTTTGATGCTTCGCTCACACTTTGAAAGTAAGTCCTTACCATGCTTGGATCACTTGTTTTGATTTTCGTGGCTTAACTTGAACATTCATGATTTGAAACTTGTCCTAATAAGTAAAAACCCTAATCTGATATTTAAATATCATTTTTATGCATTAGAAAATGAACACATGGATCTTATACATATTTAGGCTCTCTTCCTCCTTTTACCACTTTTTGTGAGCCTAAGTAGAACTCCCACCATTACCCTTACCTTTCTTTAAAGCCAAGCATTCTTGTGTGACATCATTGTGAGGCCTCTTTTCGGTTTGAACTTAGCATAACGTGTTACGTTTAGGCGACATGATTAGATTCTCATTTGATTGCTAGCTTTGCATTTTGAAGCTAGTTTTAGTCTTAGGATAGGTTTGGGGTTCATAAGGGTTGTTTATATGCTTTCGGTTTCAAAAAGTTTTGGTGATTGAAGTGAATAAAAGGTTTTAAGTGAAAGGCTTTGTTTTCAAAAATATAAAGCTCTAAGTATTTCAGAAGATAGCTCTCAAGTAAAAGAAAAAGAAAAAGAAAAGAAAAGAGCCTAAGTGCCAAATAAAAAGAAAAGAAAAGACAGAAAAGAACAGAGAGCTATCAATAAGAAAAAAAAAGAGCTAAAATATTTTCAGCCTTTTCACTAGCCTAAAGAGTAAAGATGTTTTCTATTTTGATTTCGGGTTAGCTAAGCTAATGCTTTGTTGATAAGGGTAGTATCTAAGAGGGTGAGTGAGCTTAAAAGAAAAGAAATGAGAGAGGGGTTTTAGGATGATTGATTAGCGTGTATGGGTAGATGAGGATCTGATCATGTATGCATCAATTGCCTTTACCTTTAGCATTATGCATAAAGTTCATACCATTCTTGAGATAAACCCATTGCATTATGAAACCTTTTAAAATGAGATCATTCTATGCTCATAGCCTTCGCCCTTAGCCAAATGTGTTTTGCTTTAAAAAGCATAAGTTTGATTCACGGTGTGATCATTAATGAATGTTAAAGGATGAGATTCTTTGATTGGTTGGAATAGGAGAGTCATGATTTGAAATTCATTATGTGATGAGTATGGCTAAGTTCTTTGGAGTATGAGTGTGTGCATTGCATCTTAGAATTAATAACTAGGACGTTGAGATTGATTCATTTGAAAAGCACCTTTGCAAGAAACTTAAACCCCCGTTTTTAAAAACCTCTCTCCCTTCTTGAATTTTATTTGCTTGAGGGCAAACAAAAGGCAAGTTTGGGGGAGTTGATATTGCTGCATATTTCATGTGTTTTTCATACATATAAGATGGTTTCTCATGCATTTACCTTGCACTTTAGGCTAGTTTGCATCACTTTAGGTTATAGAGTACTTTTGCACCAGCATTTGAATGTTTCTTGCATTTTGCATCGCCATGACGGGATTCAGATGTCCTGGAGCAGTCAAATCCTAGAGGCTAATCCTTCCTTTCCCATACGTCATGGTTGTTTAGGGGATTAGTTAGGCCGTGTGTTTGGAATCTATGTTTTATGCCCTTCAATCTCTTTTTCCACCAAACGCCATGGGTTTGGAGAAGAGAATGAAGGAGTGATCCATACCACAAGCCATGGATGGATCTTGTTTTGTTTTAAAGGCCTAGAAAACCTCACAAAGTGAGTAGATCTAAAGTTTTCAAACCAAGCCTGAACCTTTGAAACCCTTGAAAATGATCCTCAACCCTGGACCCTCTTTCTTAGTATTTTCTCATCTCTGTTAATCATTCTCTTGCTATCTGTTCGCATCCTGGTCATTAGATTCATTTCTGTTTGAACTGTTTAGACGAGATCGATCGTTGTTGCTCGATCTAGTGGTCGATCCTGTGGTCGATCCAGTAGTCGATTTTAAGTAATTCATAGCTTTGTATTTTAAGTATTCCGATTATTTCCCGTGGTAGTTAGCCCTCTTCCAGGGATTTTAAAATTGTTTTGCTTTGCATTTGACACTTGCATTTAGTTTTTAGGGAATTTACCAATCATTTTCATATTCTGCTTAGATTTGCTCATTCCTTTGCATTCTTAGTGATCTTGCTACCCCTAGGTGTGGATTGACTCCTCTTTTGCTCACTATACTACATCTCTGTGTGCATTAGAGTTTTGATAACCTCTCTGTTGCATCTTGACACATCATTGTATCATAAGTAAAACACATATTTATCAAATGGCGCCGTTGCCATCTTAGGAGATATAAAGCATTAAGATTTGGGGTTTGGTAAAGACTAAGCCTTTACTTTACGTTAGTTACTGATTTCTCTACCTTCAAACTTGTGTCTTTCAGGTACATGAATCTACGCTCCAGGGGTGATAACAACTTACTCACGCCCTTGGACAATATTCATCAGCTTGGACATGCAAGATCAAGAAGAGTTAGAGAGCAAGCTAGAGCCTTTGAGGAGACTGTTCAGCAAGGTTCAGTGGATTATGAAGCGATGGCTGAGCACGAACATCCAGAGGGACCTCCTCCAGCTCATGGGGCAGTGGGAAGGGGTAATGGAAACCTCCACCATGCGGCTAGACCCCCACGGATCATTGGAGTGGGAGATGCTTCCAACACTCATCATAATAGGTTTGGGATCACTCCTCCTCCTGTACAGAACAACAACTTCGAGATTAAGCCAGGTTTCATCTCAATGGTGCAAAACAACAAGTTCCATGGGTTAGCAATGGAAGACCCCTTGGAGCATCTTGACAACTTTGAGCAAGTGTGTGGGATGATCAAGATTAATGGCATATCCGAAGATGGTTTCAAGCTGCGTCTCTTTCCATTTTCTCTTGGAGACAAGGCTAGACATTTGGAGAAGACCCTTCCACAAGGCACCATTACCTCTTGGGCTGAGTGTAAGAAGGCATTCCTCTCAAAGTTCATCTCTAGCACCAAAACAGCAAGGTTGAGAAGTGAGATCAGCGGCTTCACTCAAAGGAACAATGAGACCTTCAATGAAGCCATGGAGCGGTTCAAGGAGTACACCATTCAATGTCCTCACCACGGCTTCACTGAAGAGACTCTCCTAAGCACAATATACCGTGGAGCTTCACCAAAGATACGCTTGCTACTTGACACGGCTAGTAAGGGAAATTTCCTTGGTCAAGAAGTGGAAGATGGTATCGAGATGATAGAGAACTTGGCATTGAGTGACGACAACTATGCTGTCTAAGATGGGGATCTTGGGGGATTTTGATGAACTCCTCCAGAAGATAGGGCTCAGGTGTTTGTCACGGATGGATTGCCCAACCTTTCCCGAAGTGACAATTGACTTCCTTGCCACTTTGGAGTTTGTGTACGAGAATCCTAGCGTCCCAACTCCTTCTCAAGGCTGCCTCTCGTTCAAGATCAAACATCAAGCCTTCAGCCTCTCAATCCCCGAGTTTTGTCAAGCCTATGGCCTCGCTGCTTCCGCCACGAAGGTTGAGTTCCCCTCCTTCACTCAAGCAAACGATCTTTGGGACATCATAGCCGACGATGACTACAAGGCGAATACTGCAAAGATCAAGAGAGTGAGGAGTCCGGTACTGCGTTACACGCTGAAACTGATTGCCAACACCTTCAGTGGACGGTCAGTAGCTCCCTCAGTAACCAAGAGGGAGCTTTGCTTCTGGTTCCAGGGCCTTAAGCATCTCGTGTGTGATCCGGATGAGAATGGCGAGCCGTTGGAAGACCAATTAGGAGACAACGTGAACTACAGATGTATCCTAGCTACTTCACTGGTGAAATACAAGGTGTATGCCTTGAGATGCATGGCAAGCTCGTCACTTATTGGAGGTTTCCTCACGCCCTTGTTCGTGCAAGCTGGTGTACCGATTCAAGACTTCACTCCTGTTCCGGATAGAGCTTTCATGGACGAGATTTACCTAAGGAACACGGACAGCTTGGGACGCACGCCAGCTAAAGGCTTCTTTGCATATCTGTTTATTGACACGGAGAATGAGAAGAGGGTGTGTATCCTGCCAAATAGGCGCGAAACCAAGCTGTTGGGAGTTGGGAACATCGAGTTTCTCCCAAGCGTAGAGGAGTGTTTTGCTCCTCTAGGAGCCACAGCCCCCATTCAACAAGCTACTCGCCCAAGATCAGAGTCTCCTGCCACGGATGATGAGATGCCCGAAGCACCTTTTTAAGAAAACTTTAACCCCTTATGCGAATGTAAACAACCTAGATGCTTAAAAATTCTAGACTCAATCCTAAAGTGTTTACAAAATGAATGCAACTACATGAATTGTTTTTTTGAAAAAAATTTTAAAACTTTTACCAATTTTTTTTGTTCTTTTCTATGCCTTAGATGCAATGAAATGTAATGTAAGACTCAAAGGATGAAAATAGAAAATAAGAGCAAAATAAACATGTCAAATAACACACACACTCCCCCAAACTTGAATGATGTCCCAAAGATCGTTTGCTTGAGTGAAGGAGGGGAACTCAACCTTCGTGGCGGCAGCAGCAAGGCCATAGGCTTGACAAAGCTCGGGGATTGAGAGGCTGAGGGCTTGACGCTTGATCTTGAAAGAGTGGCGGCCTTGAGAAGGAGTTGGGACGCTAGGATTCTCGTACGCAAACTCCTAGGTGGCAAGGAAGACAATTATCACTTCGGGAAAGGTTGGGCAATCCATCCGTGACAAACACCTGAGCCCTATCTTTTGGAGGAGTTCATCAAAATCCCCCAAGATCCCCATCTTAGACAGCAATCATCTGTCTGCGAACTTTGTTGGTTCGAACTTCAGCCTTTCAAGCCGCTTCTTGTCTTGTTTCTCCTCTTTAGACCATCAGACCCTCTCTTGAACAGCCTCTTCTTAACCTTCTCCCTCTTGTGCTGTCTCCTCTCTTGTTCTTTTGGGAGCCATGGTGCCTGAAACAAGGTTCTCAAACAAGAGAATGAGCACGGCAGCGAAAAATCGAGAAAGAGAGACTAGCAAGAAGGAAAACTTATAACTAATACCCTAGAATTTTGGGGAATTTATAAAAATCCTAGCAAGATAACAGAGAATTGGATCTAGAGATATAGGTAAATCTAGAATTTTTCCTAATATCAAGCTAGTTTTTAAAAAATTTTAAACCGCCCTAGCATCTAAAACAATCAAAGCGAATTAAAAGGAAATTTTCTTGAAGATTTTCTTAAAGATTCGAAAATACCTTTGCAAAGATTGATAGAGTATGCAGTTAGCCTTTAGGAAATAAAAGTTCACACTCTCTTTTGCTTAAGAACTCGCGAAAACAGAAATGGAAGAATGTGAAAGAGGTTGAAAATATAAAGGCTAACAATTTTACGAAACCATGGGTAAGAGAAGTGGTTTTCTGACAAAAGCTGTGGTCAAGGCACATCTTTCATGGTCAAAGATGCTTGCCTTGACCACTTTTTCAATTTAAAAACTGGAGGGAAAGTAGAAAAGAGGGAAAAGAAATTGTTACCTCGGCACGAGATCGAGTCCACTTGGTCGATCTAGGACTCGATCTCATGCCCATAATGGCTTGGATCGAGAGGGTTGCTCGATTTGGGACTCGATTTGAATTCAATCGAGTCTTGGATCGATAGCACTTCTCGTTCCTTGATTTATTTGGTACGGTGGCTAAGTCCTCGTGATCGAGCCACGTTCTCGATTTAGGGGTCGATTTAGCTTAGATCGTGAGACAGATCGAGTAGTTCGAGGATCGAGTGTCTTGGTCGATCTACACCTCGTTCGCTTTTCAAGCTGAACGCATTGGTGGGTTATCCTCTCATGATCGACCGTTCCACTCGATGTTCTACTCGATCTCGTCTAGATCGACTGACTCCTCTCGATTCACTAGCTCAATCTGGCAAAGATCAAGCTAGGATATGTCGATCTAGCACTCAATCTCTAGCTTATATTCGCCCCTTCTTACTTTGGATCTAAGATCATGGCCTGCAATCCCTCATACCTATTCCTACACACTCAGAAGATAAAAACATAAAACTGAAAGAGAAAGAAAGCAAAAATATATACAGGATAGACATGGGAATGCCTCCCAAGTGCGCTTTCTTTAACGTCTTTAGCTAGACTTTACTTGGTTTAGGCAGATGGTGGGTCTTGGAGAAGCATTGAAGTGCTCTCCTTGTTGAATGCACTGACCATGTATGGCTTCACTCTATGCCCGTTGACTGTGAATGCATTCCCACTCTTGCCTACCAACGTGACAGCTTCGTAGCGCAATACCTCTTTGATCTCAAAGGGTTTGCACCATCGTGACTTCAGCTTTCCTGGAAAGAGCTTCAGCCTAGAGTTGTAGAGCAATACCAAGCTACCTTCCTTAAGCTCTTTGCGAACCAACTTCTTATCGTGAACAGCCTTAGTCCGCTCTTTGTAGATCTTAACGCTGTCGTATGCATCCAGCCGTAGCTCATCAAGCTCATGTAGCTGAATCAAACGCTTCTCCTGAGCTGACTTAAGGTTATAGTTGAGCTGCTTCACTGCCCACATTGCCTTATGCTCCAACTCGACGGGAAGATGACAAGCCTTGCCGTATAGAAGAGTGAAAGGAGTAGTACCAATGGGCGTCTTGAAAGCAGTCCGGTAAGCCCACAAAGCATCGTCTAGCTTGGCTGCCCAATCCTTCCGAGTAGTACCCACTGTCCGCTCGAGTGTGGCCTTTATCTGTCGGTTAGAGACCTCCACTTGCCCACTCGTTTGAGGATGATACGGTGTAGCTACCTTGTGCTTCACGCCATACTTCCTTAGAAGGCCTTCAAATACTTTGTTGATGAAATGGCTACCACCGTCGTTGATTACAACCTTGGGGACTCCAAACCGTGGAAATATGATGGTCTTGAAAAGCTTTATCACCACCTTTGCATCGTTTGTTGGGGAAGTTATAGCCTCAACCCACTTAGAAACATAGTCAACCGCTACTAGGATAAACTTGTTGCCGTAAGAAGATGGGAAGGGCCCCATGAAATTTATGCCCCATGCGTCAAACACATCTACCTCGAAGATAGGAACCTGAGGCATCTCGTTCCTCTTCGTGATGTTCCCTGCTCGTTGACAAGCTTCACAACTTTTCACAAACTCATGGGCGTCTTTGAAGATAGACGGCCACCAGAAACCGGCTTGTAAGACCTTTGTAGCAGTCTTGAATGAAGCAAAGTATCCGCCGTATGAAGAGCCATGGCTGTGAAAGAGAATGTCCTTAGCTTCTTTCTTTGTTACACACCTCCTGTATAAACTGTCCACGCCCCTCTTGTACAAGTAAGGCTCGTCCCAAAAGTAGTGGCTTACGTCTCTCATGAACTTCTTCTTGTGATAGTTGTCAAGATGCGAAGGCTCCTCTCCACATGCCAAGTAGTTCACAATTTCAGCGTACCAAGGAAGATCCTCTTCTTTGAAACTCATAACCTCCTCAAACTGCCCTTCTAGCCTTCCACAAACAGCCGTAGTGATCATCATGAGTTGTTCTTCGGGAAGCGAATCATCTAAGGGCAAAGACTCATTGATTCTCATCCTAGAGAGGTGATCAGCAACACCATTCTCTATCCCTTTCTTGTCCTTGATTTCCATGTCAAACTCCTGAAGAAGAAGTATCCATCTCAAGAGCCTTGGCTTAGTATCCTTCTTGGAATAGATGTATCTAAGCGCCGCGTGATCTGTGTAGACGATTGATAAACTATCTTTCAAGCAGGTTTTATGCAGCAGAGAGGTTATCAAAACTCTAATGCATGCAATGTTGTAGTAAGGCAAGCAGGAGAGTGTCAATCCACTTCTAGGAGGCAGAGAATGCACAAAGAATGCAAGGTACTAGGCAAATCTAAGCAGAATGAGACAGTTTATGAGAAATTAACTAAAAACTAGATGCAGCAATCTGAACAGAACGAAACCTATTTTAAAAATACTAGAAAGAAAGCAACTACCACGAGAAACAAACAGATTAATTAAAGGAAAGAGCTTTGAATTGTTAAAAATCGACTAGTGGATCGACCACAAGATCGACCACTAGATCGAGCAGTAACGATCGATCTCGTCTAAAACCGTAAGAACAACAAATCTAATGACCAGAATGCTATCAGGTAACAAGCGAAAGACGAAATAAGACTTAAAGATTCTAAAAGAAAGGGTCTAGGGTTGAGATTCATGTAAGGGTTTCAAAGGATCGATCTTGGGTTTGAAACTTTAGATCGACTCACTTGGTGAGGATCTCTAAGCCTTGAAAACGAAACAAGAACTATCCGTGGCTTTCGGTATAGATCACTCTTTCATCCTCTCCTCCGAACCCATGGCTTTTGGTGGAAAGAGAGGTCGAAAGGCATGGAAAACAGATTTCAAGTAGATGGCTTAACTAGTCCCCCAAACTTCCATGGCTTTTGGGAAGGGATAACTAGTCTCTAAGGTGTGATCTTCCGAGACTCCTGGATCCTGTCAAGGTAAGGAACCTCTCGGATCATGAAGCTCTTGGCGTGAGAGTCTTCAAGCATTAAGCTTTCAACACCTTAGAAGAGATAGCCTTTAAAACGTTTAGAAAACAAACCAAGATCGAACCTTTTCTACCCCTTAATCCTCTCAACCCCGAACCCAAAGTAAACTACTCGCTACACATAGAGTAAATCAAACAAAGCAGAAGAAACGAGACGATAAACATGAAAGGAAAACTGGATTAAAAGATAAAGATTCGAATACAAAAGCTTCAAAAGAAAACTGGTTCAACAATGGTGTTCTTCGCTAAAACGAGAGAGAAAACATGAAAAGAAAAGATAAGAAATCTAAAAGTTATCGAAAAAGCATCTCGCCGCCTTGCCTAAAATGCCTAAACAATCCAATGGTCCCCCCTTCGCTAACAGCCAAAAACGGTTGAAAGGACAGAAATCGACCACTGGATCGAGTGGTTCTCTCGATCACATCCGGGCATCGTGTCTTTGGCTAGATCCAGGTCTCGATCTTCTTCGGCGAATCGAGTGTTGCATCCGATCTCGGTATCGATCTTCGGGTGGATCGAGTGGTGTACTCGATCTGGCTCTCGCTCTGCATGGCGTCATTTACGTCCGTACCGATTGATCGATTGCTTCACTCGATCTCCGTCTCGATCATTCTCCTTGGATCGCCTAGTTGGCTCGATCTTCTGGTCGATCAACTCCTAGATCGACCGGCCATGCTCGATCTGCTGCTCGATCACTGGTCCTTAGCATATTTCCGAGCTCCCACGAACTGCTACATCAGCCTCCACACGCCCACGAACCTCCATGACTCCAAAGCAGCCATAAACAACCTGAATGTGATGCAAAATGCAAGGAAAATGCATATGCTGATGCAAGAATGCTCTAGGACCCTAAGTGATGCAATATATCCTAAAACATGATACAAATGCATGAAATACTAACTAATGAGTATGCAAAATGTATGCAATATGCAATAACATAAACGATGGCTTTGGAACCTACGAGGTATGACCTGAACTTCTCAAAGGCGTATACAACTGCCAACAACTCCTTCTCAGTCGTAGTGTACCTGGCTTGCGTGTCATCCAAGGTACGTGAAGCATAGTAAATCACATGCAGCCGCTTGTCTTTCCTCTGACCAAGAACAGCTCCCACAGTGTAGTCACTCGCGTCACACACTACCTCGAACGGTCGAGTCCAGTCTGGTGCTTGCACTATAGGCGCGGATAATAGAGCTTCCTTGATGGTCACGAAAGCATGGAGACAATCCTCATCAAACACAAAGTCAGCTTCCTTACATAACAGCCTTGTGAGAGGGCGTGCAATCTTGGAAAAATCTTTGATGAAGCGCCTGTAGAAGCCAGCATGGCCTAGGAAACTCCTCACCCCTTTGACATTAACCGGCGGCTCAAGACTCATGATGACCTCAACCTTGGCTTTAACAACCTCTATGCCTTTCTCTGATATCTTGTGGCTAAGCACGATCCCTTCCTTCACCATGAAGTGACACTTTTCTCAGTTAAGCACAAGATTCGTCTCTTCACAATACTTTAGTACCTTGCAAAGATTCAACTAACACGCAGAAAAAGACGCACCATATACAGAGAAGTCATCCATAAACACTTTTACCATCTCTTCTATTAGATTAGAGAAGATCGACATCATACACCGCTGAAACGTAGCTGGTGCGTTACACAAACCGAATGGCATCCTTCGATACGCGAAGGTGCCATAAGGGCTTGTAAAGATCGTCTTCTCTTGATCGTTTGGATGGATTGGTATTTGAAAGAATACACTATATCCATCAAGAAAGCAATAGTAAGGATGATTAGCAAGCCTCTCAAGCATTTGACCATTAAAAGGTAAGGGAAAATGATCCTTTCTAGTAGCAAGATTAAGCTTCCTATAGTCAATACACATACGGTGTCCTGTAATAGTCCTAGTACGTATAAGCTCATCTTTATCATTCTTAATAACTGTGATCCCTCCCTTCTTAGGCACCACGTGTACGGGAGAAACTCACGTGCTGTCACTTATGGGATAGATCACGTCAGCCTCTAACAGCTTAAGAATTTCTTTCTTAACAACCTCCTTTAAATTCGGATTCAAACGCCTTTGGTGTTCTATAGAAGAGGCGTTCTCATTATCCAAGTGAATCCTATGAGTGAACAGCATGGGTGAAAGGCCCTTGATGTCACTTAGAGAGTACCCAATGGTCTTCCTGTATTTTCTCAGCTCACTTAGGAGCGAGTGCAACTCATCATCACTTAAGTTTTCATTCACAATCACGGGATAGGTTTCATTAGGCCCTAAGAAAGCATACCTTAGGGCTTTTGAGAGCTCCTTAAGGTCCACATATGGGGCTAGCAGCTCGCTCCAGTCCTCCTCATGGCTCTTGATGACGTTTCCATCCTCAGTAGCCTCCTTAGAACCCAAGACATGACCCAAAAGACTGCTTTCATGAACCGTTGTCCCCTCTGAGATCGAGTCTTTCAGTCGATCTTGCACTCGTTCTGGTCCGAATCGAGCAATTTCACTCGATTCTCCTACTCGATTTAATTGGGATCGAGTAGGAGATCGAGTCCTCGTCTCGTTCTCTGAACTGATCGGTTGGCTTCCCTCGATCTTCCCATCGATTATTTTTCTGGATTGACTGCTCTAAGGTCGATCACTCACTCGATTTAGATGGGATCGAGTAGTGGATCGAGCGTCTGAGTCGTTCTCTTCTCTGGATCGACCAGTATCCTCGATCTTCTTGTCGATTGCTAACTTGGATCGAGTGATCTTCTCAATTGCCTGATCGATCTCTAGGCATCCACCTTCATCTTCTAGCACTACTTTCCTAGAATCAAGGAGATTTATATACTCCTGAGCCCTCTGATCCATGAAACCATACTCTCATGGCTCCTTAGTCAACGCCAGCTTCAAGTGATCCTCTTGTGCAAGCTCCTCTAGCAGTTCATCCGCCAAAGCGTCCAACATCTCTATGTAGAAAGGTTGCCCTTCTATGGTGGGCTTCTTCAGGACCTCGTTAATATCAAAATCCAGCCTTATGTCCTTACCCAAGTGCAGAGCTATCTTCCCATTCTTGACATCGATGATTGCTCCGGCGGTTTCAAGGAATGGCCTTCTAAGAATGAGTGGATCCTTAGGCTCTTCATCCATTTCAAGCACAACGAAGTCCGTAGGAACGTTTACACCACTGACCCTCACTGGTAAGTCCTCAAGCAGACCCACGGGTAGCCTCACGCTTCTGTCAGCTAGCACCAAGGAGATTCTACAATCTTTGAATCTCGTGAATCCCAACTTCTTTGCTATAGAATGAGGCATCAGATTTATACTAGCTCCGAAATCGCAAAGGCAACTCTTGAACTCCAATGGACCTAAAGCGCAAGGTATAGTGAAGCTTCCAGGATCTCCCAACTTCTTGGGAACTATCTCCTTGTGTATTACGACGCTACATTCCTCACTAAGAACCAGCACTTCCTTGCTTTCCTTATTTTTCTTTGCAAGCGTGTCTTTGAAAATTTTTGCACATTTAGGCATCATGGCAAGGCAATCCACAAGAGGTAGCTTGATCTCTACGTCCCTTAGATGCTTCTCAGAAAGGGAAGTAAAGCGGAGGTATGTACTCATCCTTCTCCTCGGTTGCTTTCTCCACTTGCTTCTTTACAGCTGCTTCTTTGCCTTTTGTTGGCCTCTCTATCCACAAGTTGTGGAAGTTGATCTCATCATCAGCCGACGGCTCATCCTCCCCCTCTTGAACCACAATATCCTCATTATCCTTGGGTGCAACCCTCGGTGGAAGCGCTTTGCCACTTCTTAGTGTAATGGCGTTGGCGTATTCCTTGGGATTCTGCTCACACTTGCCCGGTAAGCTATTCTGACCACTTGTAGTTGCCTTACCCTTCTCTAACTGCTTAATCTTGTTGTTTAGAGTTGTGATCTGAGTAGAGACATCAGTGAGAGAGGAGTCTAAGCGGTTGTTCATCTCGGCGAACTTCTGGTTTGTTGAAGCTTGCCTTTGAAGCAACTGCTGAAACATGGCTTGTACAGGATCAACTTGCTGCAGTTGCATTTGTTGTTGAGGAACAAAGCCTGGAGGATACCTAGGAGTAAAAGGTTTGTTTCCTTGCTGTCGTTTCTGTCCTTGAAAGTTACCTTGGCGCTGACCTTGAAAACCACCACTCGGCTGAAAACCTTTGTTGTAGGGCACGAATGGCTTTGCTTGCTGAGCAGGGTACACTTGATCATTAGGGTTCTCTACATTGGTGCTTCTATAGGAGAGATTGTTGTTCTGTTGATAGCCTTGTGAATACCCTTGAGGTTTGTAGTTGTTCTGACCCGCCACCCAAATGGCTTCTTCTTGACTCAACTCAAGCTCCTCTAAGGTCTCATCCGCTTCACCAACGAAGTGAACATGCTTCTGGTTAGCCAGCACCAGCTTGTCAATCTTCTCATGCAAGGACTTAAGCTCTTTCTTGTAAGACTATAGCTCAGAACCATCGGTGCACGGTCGTAGTCCTCAGCGTAATTGCTGTCACTCAATTCCAAGTTCTCTATCAGCTCAATACCATCTTCCACTTCTTGACCATGGAAATTTCCCTTACTAGTCGTGTCAAGTAGCAAGCGGATCTATGGTGAACCTCCGCGGTATATTGTGCTTAGGAGAGTCTCTTCACTGAAGCCGTGGTGAGGACACTGAATGGTGTAGTCCTTGAACCGCTCCATGGCTTCATTAAACGTAATGGAGGTAATGGTGCCTTGTGGAAGGGTCTTCTCCCAATGTCTAGCCTTGTCTCCAAGAGAAAATGGAAAGAGACGCAGCTTGAAAGCATCTTCGGATATGCCATTAATCTTGATCATCCCACACACATGCTCAAAGTTGTCAAGATGCTCCAAGGGGTCTTCCATTGCTAACCCATGGAACCTGTTGTTTTGCACCATTGAGATGAATCCTGGCTTAATCTCGAAATTGTTGTTCTGTACAGGAGGAGGAGTGATCCCAAACCTATTATGATGAGTGTTGGGAGCATCTCCCGCTCCAATGATCCGTGGGGGTCTAGCCGCGTGGTGGGGGTTTCCATTACCCCTTCCCACTGCCCCATGAGCGTAGATTCATGTACCTGAAAGACACAAGTGTAAAGGTAAAGAAATCTGTAAACAACTTAAAGTAAAGGCTTAGTCTTTACCAAACCCCTAATCATAATGCTTTCTATCCCCTAAGATGGAAACGGCGCCATTTGATAAAGATGTTTTTTCTATGATGCAATGATGTGTCAAGATGCAACAGAGAGATTATCAAAACTCTAATGCACACATAGATGTAGTATAGTGAGCAAGAGAGGAATCAATCCACACCTAGGGGTAGCAAGATCACTAAGAATGCAAAGGAATGAGCAAATCTAAGCAAAATATAAAAATGAGTGGAAAAATCCCTAAAAACTAAATGCAAGTGTCAAATGCAAAGCAAAACAATTTTAAAATCCCTGGAAGAGGGTTAACTACCAAGAGAAGCAAGCCGAATACTTAAAATGCAAAGCTATGAATTACTAAAAATCGACTAGTGGATCGACCACAGGATCGACCACTAGATCGAGCAACAACGATCGATCTCGTCTAAACAGTTTAAACAGAAATGAATCTAATGACCAGGATGCGAACAGATAGCAAGCGAATGATTAACAGAGATGAGAAAATACTAAGAAAGACGGTCCAGGGTTGAGGATCATGTTCAAGGATTTCAAAGGTTCAAGCTTGGTTTGAAAACTTTAGATCTACTCACTTTGTGAGGTTCTCTAGGCCTTGAAAACAAAACAAGATCCATCCATGGCTTGTGGTATGGATCACTCCTTCATTCTCTTCTCCAAACCCATGGCGTTTGGTGCAAAAAGAGATTGAAGGGCATAAAACATAGATTTCGAACACACGGCCTAACTAATCCCCTAAACAACCATGGCGAATGGGAAAGGAAGGATTAGCCTCTAAGATTTGACTTCTCCAGGACATCTGAATCCTGTCAAGGTAAGATATCCCTCTGATCATAGAGATCTTGGCGTTAGAGTCTCTAAGCCTTAGGTGCTCAAATCCTAGAAGAGAAGGCGATGAAGAACAAGAAAACACCAAGCTTTAAACCTTTTCAACCCCTTTGAATCCTCAAAACCCCGAAAACCCAATGAAACTACTCACTCCTCATAAAGGAAACCGAACAAAACACAATAGATAATTGACTAAACATGAAAAATGAGTGATTAAAAGCGAAGATTCAATATTCAAAACGTAAAAGCAAGAAAAACTTCAATGAATGAAGGTTGGAAAAAGTAGTCGCCGTCTTTAGCCAAAATTGACTAAAGGCGTGTACTGGTCCCCCCTTTGCTAGCGTCCAAGAAAAGGCTGGACGGATATGGTAAGTCTGGGATCGGGCAGGAGACTCGATCTGGCTCTCGATCTTCGGCTTGGATCGGGTGACTTTGCTCGATCACTGAGTCGATCTCGTCTGGATCGGGTTGGAGACTCGATCTAGTTCTTGATCTGCATGGCGTCATTTACGTCCGTACTTCAGATCGATCTCCTATCTCGATCTCGGTCTCGATCCATTTCCTTGCATCGGCTTGGTCACTCGATCTTCTGGTCGATCTCATCTAGATCGACCTGCCTTGCTTGATCTGATACTCGATCTCGAGTCCTTAGCATGCAATCCTGATTTCTCCAATTGTCCACGCACTTCCTCATGAGCCTTAGCACGTCCACGAATCTTCCATAGCTCCAAAGTAGCCGAAAACAACCTGAATGCGATGCAAAATGCAAGAAACATGCAAATGCTGGTGCAAAAGTATTCTAGGACCTAAAGTGATGCAAACTAGCCTAAAGTGCAAGGTAAATGCATGAGAAACTATCTTATATATATGCAAAACACATGAAATATGCAGCAATATCATTGACAAGGGCGAGAAGTTCAAGGTTGCCACCAACAAAATCTTCGAGGCTCAAGTTAAAGCGGTGCGAGCTCATTATGAGCTTGCGGACTCGAGGGAGGAGAATCTCCGTTTGATCCGCGAGCGCGAGGGTGTAATCCGCCAAGCCAGCCGTGAGGCCCGGAAGGAGATATCCCGGAGGTTTATGGAGGTGATCGAGGGCTTCAAGCTGAAGTGGGAAAGGAAGAAGGCCGAGGGCGTGGCTGAGTGCGATCTCCAGGAATGCGTTGCCAACAAGGAGATGCTCGAGCAGCTCGCCGTGAAGGCCACTTGTGTCGAAGAGGAGCTGGAGAGGGTGACCAAAGAAGAGGAGGACTTGGGAGCGGCTTTTAAGGCTGCCCAGGTCTCGAACTTCTCGATTAATAGGCTGAATCTCCCCGTGATCTCCGAAGACTCGGTGGCTATAGACGTCGACCCGGTTTCAGGCACGCCCGTTGGCCTTAATCAATTTGGTACGATCGTGGAGGAAGGAGGAAGCAATGAGGCGAGCAGGGAGGATGACGACGAGAAGGCGGGTGGTTAGCTCGACGGCTGACTATGGCTCCTTTCCCTTTCCCTTCCTCTTTTTCTAAATTAATTTTTCGAACTTGGTTGCCCGGCGGGGCTTTTACGCTTGTTTTAGTGCCCAGGATGGCTTTAATCCTTTTTATTCTCGAACTCATCTGTGCCCGAAAGGGCTTTTGTTTAATACAATCGGGCTTTATGCCTTAGATTTTGTTTATCTTTTGTCTCTTGCATTTTCTATTCGAGTAGGATATCTGCTAAGTTGTGTACTAACTTAGGAAAGCGGACTAGGATTGTCAAGCTCGAGGCCTAGGTCGCTAGTCGTGATTTCAATGCTCGAGCTGATAGCTTAGAGTTCGTTGCTCGATTTATCGGACTTAGATAAAATGATTAGGTCGCAGAGCGTGGTCCGTTTATTATGAGAAAAATGGCTAAGTTTTTAGCTCGATTTTTCTTTAGTTTTAAAATATGGATCGAACTGCATCGCGGTGAAGTTTCGGTGTTCGAGGTGGAGTTCGCTTTATTTTGAGCTAGGCATTTCTCAGTTTCGGCTTTGAGATGGAGAAGGGGGTTCGATTTTATTCTTAGTTCCAAACATAGGGCTCAGTCGTCCCTGTGGAACTGCGAGCTGCGTTGCGCTCGTTGATTCGAGGTCTGGAGCTTCGACTATGGTTGGAGTCGAATTGTAAATCTGGCCGCACCTGTGAAGTGGAGTAGGACTCTGAACTTAGTTGTTTTGCAAAATGAGAGGTGTGTACCTTGTGTTGTTTGGAAAGGCATCTAGGATAGATGGCTCCCCCTCCCCCCCGAAGGAGTGAGGTATGTGTGTACTGTAGCTCGCTTATGTCGAGGTGTGGGAAGTTGGGAGTGGTTGGGCTTCGAGGTAGGTGAATAGGACTTTACCCCTCCCCTCCCCCCCCCCCCCCCCCCCCACCCCCTCCTCTGAACGAGTGAGCGATGCGTGAGCTAGAGCTTGCTGGTACGGGGTGTGGGTGGGCGGGCTATGTTTTGACCTCGGAGACGAGCTGTGGAGCTCGATTTTGTTTTAATGTTTTTCAGCTTATACATGTATGACGAGGGTGGTCCGAACTGTTTTGGTTCGTGATCTCGGTTTTGACAAATATAATTGTTGCTGAGGTAAATGAATTGTTATTCCAAATAAAAATAAATAAAGGAGATGATACAACGTAGGGTCGTCGCGCATAGCTCGCCTATTGATGCTGTCATGCTGTGGAATAAAAGTTTGATAAAAAATGGTGGCTGAACTCGTGGGTCGAGCTGCCTACGTACCTCGTAAGGGGATCAAGTCATGATGTAATTAGATTGTTTAAAGTGCTTTTAGCGACAATACCTCTTGAGGTTCATTACGTTCCAAGGTCTTATCTCGGGCACCCCATTTCGTACTTTCGTGAGCTTGTAGACGCTGTCGCGAACTACCTCGGTGATACGATAGGGACCTTCCCAGATGGTTCCTAGTTTCCCAGCACCAGGCTCTTTGGTGTAATCTTGTACCTTGCACAGGACCAGATCTCCTAAGTTGAATCTCTGGTGTTTAACCTTGGAGTTGTAGTAGCAAGCTGCGGCCTGCTGGTAATTTTGAATCCTGATCAGTGCTTGATCTCGACGTTTGTTGATATTACTGTATATTTCGTGTGTTTTGCATGCATATAAGATAGTTTCTCATGCATTTACCTTGCATATTAGGCTAGTTTGCACCATTTTAGGTCCTAGAGCACTTTTGCATTAGCATTTGCATATTTCTTGCATTATGCATCACATTCAGGTTGTTTTCGGATACTTTGGAGCTTTGAAAGATTCGTGGACATGCTAACGCTTGTGAGGAAGCTTATGAATGCTTGGAGAACTCAACCACTCATCTAAGGACCCGGAATCGAGTAGCGGATTGAGCAAGGCAGGTCGATCTAGATGAGATCGACCAGAAGATCGAATGAACCAGCCGATTCAAGGAAACTGATCGAGACCGAGATCGAGTGAAGAGATCGATTTGGAGTAAGGACGTAAATGACACCATGCAGAGCGAGAGCCGGATCGAGTCCACCACTCGATCCTCCAAGGATCGACTCCAATATCGGACGAAGCACTCGATCCATCTAAGAAGATCGAGACACAGATCGAGCTGAGGCAAGCGATTCCCGAAGACAATCGAATGAGGCGCTCGATCTCGAGGTTGATCCCAGGCTACTTTAACCGTTTTTGGCTTCTAGCAAGGGGGGGGGACCATCGAGATGTTTGTCCACTTTGGAAAGGCGGCGACGCTGCTTTTGACACACTTTCACTTTTACTTTTTTTTCGTTCTTCTTCATCTATCGAAGGCGATTTTTCCGCCATTGTAGAACCTTTAAGCTTATCTTGCATTTGCACTTTGAATATTGAACCTTTTGCTTTTAATCAATCGTTAATCATGTTTAGTAGATCATCTTTTGCATTTTGTTCGGTTTTCTTTATGAGTAGCGAGTAGTTTCATTTGGGTTGATGGGTTGAGGTGATTCAAAAGGGTTGATAGGGTTAAAGTTTTGTGTTTTCTTGTTCTTCATTACCTTCTCTTCTAGGATCTTGAATACTTAAGGCTTAGAGAGTCTCACGCCAAGATCTCTATGATCCAAAGGGTGTCTTACCTTGACAGGATTCAGATGTCCTGGAAAATCAGATCCTAGAGGCTAATCCTTCCTTTCCCACACGCCATGGTTGTTTAGGGGATTAGTTTGGTCATTTGTTTGAAATCTGTGTTCCATGCTCTTCGATCTCTTTTTCCACCAAACGCCATGGGTTTGGAGAAGAGATTGAGGCAGTGATCCATATCACACGCCATGGATGGATCTTGTTTTGTTTTCAAGGCCTAGAGAACCTCTTAAAAGAGTAGATCCAACGTTTTTCAAACTAAGCTTTAATCTTTGAGACCCACGAATATGACCCTCAACCCTAGACCCTCTCTTAGTGTTTTAAACCTTTGTTTATCATTATGTCATCATAAAGTTTGCATCTTGTTCATTAGTTCATCGCTTCATTCATCATCTTAAGTTGTTAGACGAGATCGATTCATATTGTTTGATCTAATGGTCGATCCAGTGGTCGATCCACTAATCGATTTTTAGTTTTTAGTAGCTTTGAATTTTAGACTTTCTGCTTGTTCCTAGTGGTAGTTAACCTTCTTCCAGGGATTTTAAAATTGTTTTGCTTTGCAATTGATACTTGCATCTAGTTTTTAGAGATTTTACCAATCATTTTTATAATCTGCTTAGCTTTGCTCATCCTTTGCATTCTTAATGAGCTTCCTACTCCTAGGTGTGGATTGATACCTCACTTGCATGCTATAATATATCTCAGTGTTGCATTTGAGTTTGATAACCTCTCGTACTTGAATTGCGTAGTAAGAAACCTGTTATCAAATGGCGCCGTTGTCATCTTAGGGGATAGGAAGCATTAAGATTTGGGGTTTAGTAAAGACTAAGCCTTTACTTTAAGTTGGTTACTGATTTCTCTACTTTCAAACTTGTGTCTTTCAGGTACATGAATCTGCGTTCCAGGGGTGACAACAACTTACTTACACCCTTGGACAATATTCATCAGCTTGGACACGCAAGATTAAGAAGGGTTAGAGAGCAAGCTAGAGCCTTTGAGGAGATTCTTCAGCAAGGTTCAGTGGATTTTGAAGCAATGTCTGAGCAAGAACATCTATAGGGACCTCCTCCAGCTCATGGGGCAGTGGGAAGGGGTAATGGAAACCCCCACCACGCAGCTAGACCCCCACAGATCATTGGAGCAGGAGATGCTCCTAATACTCACCATAATAGGTTTGGGATCACTCCTCCTCCAGTGCAAAACAACAACTTCGAGATCAAGCCAGGGTTTTTTCAGATGGTGCAAAACAACAAATTTCATGGGTTAGCTTTGGAGGACCCATTGGTGCATCTAGACAACTTTGAGCAGCTTTGTGGAATGCTCAAGATAAATGGCATCTCGGAGGATAGCTTCAAGCTGTGTTTGTTTCCCTTTTCCTTAGGAGACAAGGCACGGCATTGGGAGAAGACTCTTCCACAAGGAACTATCACTTCTTGGGCTGACTGTATGAAAGCTTTCCTCTCAAAGTTTTTCTCAATCTCTCGGACAGCAAGGTTGAGAAGCGAGATCAGTGGCTTCACTCAGCGACAGAATGAGTCCTTCAATGAGGCTATGGAGCGCTTTAAGGATTATACAATAGCCTGCCCTCACCATGGTTTCAGCGAAGAGACCCTCTTGAGTACAATATACCGTGGAGCTCTTCCAAAGATCAGATTACTACTTGACACGGCAAGCATAGGAAACTTCCTTGGTCAAGAGGTTGAGGAAGGTATGGAGCTCATTGAAAACCTAGCATTGAGTGATGGTAATTATTCTGAAGATTACGACCGTGCTCCAAGAGGTGCTGATCTTGAAGCCAACAAGAAAGAACTGAAGTCTCTATACGAGAAGATCGATAAGCTAATGCTTGCAAACCAAAAGCATGTACATTTTGTTGGGGAAGCTGCGGATGTCTTGGATGAGCTAGAGCAATGCCAAGAAGAAGAAGCTAATTGGGTAGCCGGTCAGAACAACTACAAGCCTCAAGGTTACTCTCAAGGCTACCAAGGCAACAACAACTTGTCTTATAGAAGCACCAACGTTGAGAATCCAAAGGATCAGGTGTACCCTCCTCAGCAAGCTAAACCTTTTGTGCCCTATAACAAAGGTTTTCAGCCGAGTGGTGGTTTTCAAGGTCAGCGGCAAGGTAACTTTCAGGGACAGCAGCAGCAGCAAGGAAACAAAGGTTATACTCCTATGTACCCTCCCGGCTTTGTTCTTCAACAACAACCAATGCAACAACAAGTTCAGGATCCGGTTCACGCCATGTTTCAGCAGTTGCTTCAAGGCCAAGCTTCTACTAATCAGAAGTTTGCTGAGATGAACAACCGTTTAGACTCCTCTCTCACTGATGTCTCTACTCAGATAACAACTCTAAACAACAAGATCAAGCAGTTAGAGAAGGGTAAAGCAAGTACAAGTGGCCAGAACAGTTTACCGGGAAAATGAACAGAATCCAAAAGTGTATGCCAATGATATTACCTTGAGAAGTGGCAAGGAGCTTCCAGCTATATCAGCAGTGAAACACAACGAGGACATTGTTACTCAAGCGGAGGGGGTAAACCTTCGGCTGATGAAGAGATCAACTTCCACAATGTGTGGATAGAGAGGCCAACAAAGGGTAAAGCAGCAGCTGTAGAGAAGAAAGTAGAGCAAGAAACGAAGGAGAAGGATGAGTACATACATCCACCATATGTTCCTAAGCTCCCATTTCCTGGCCGCTTCAAGAAACAGCTTATAGAGAAGCATAGACTTCTATTTGAGAAGCATCTAAGGGATGTAGAGATCAAGCTACCTCTCGTGGATTGCCTTGCTATGATGCCTAAGTGTGAAAAAAATTTCAAGGACACACTTGCAAAGAAGAACAAGGAAAGCAAGGAAGTGATGGTGCTTAGTGAAGAGTGTAGCGCCATTATACACAAGGAGATAATCCCCAAGAAGTTGGGAGATCCAGGAAGCTTCACTATACCATGTGCTCTCGGTCCTTTGACATTTGAGAGTTGCTTGTGCGATT
Organism: Thlaspi arvense; assembly: GCA_911865555.2. NCBI lineage: Eukaryota > Viridiplantae > Streptophyta > Magnoliopsida > Brassicales > Brassicaceae > Thlaspi > Thlaspi arvense. Next base: position 15,954,241 of record OU466861.1, read on the forward strand.
TGGGAGCTAGCATAAATCTGATGCCACATTCTATTGCTAAGAAGCTCGGTTTCACCCGATTCAAAGACTGTAGAATGTCTTTGGTACTAGCTGACAGGAGCGTGAGGCTACCCGTGGGTCTACTTGAGGACTTACCAGTGAGGATCAGTGGTGTAAACGTGCCTACAGATTTCATTGTTTTAGAAATGAATGAAGAGCCTAAGGATCCGCTCATCCTTGGAAGGTCGTTCCTAGCAATCGCAGGTGCTATCATCGATGTAAAGAATGGGAAGATTGCCTTGCATCTTGGTAAAGGAATCAGGTTGGACTTCAACATCAACGAGGTCTTGAAGAAGCCTACAATAGAAGGACAAGCATTCTACATAGAGACGTTGGATGCTCTAGCCGATGAACTACTAGAGGAGTTGGCACAAGAAGACCACTTGAAGCTGGCTTTGACTAAAGAGAAGGGAGAGTATGGTTTCTTGGACGAGAGGACTCAGGAGTACATCAACCTGCTGGATTCTAGAAGGATTGTCAAGGAAGATGAAGGCGGCTGCCTATAAATCGACCCCGAGATCGATGCAATCACTCGGTCCAGATGGCAGTTCGACAAGCCAATCGAGAACACAACTCGATCCGGTGAAAGAATCGACAGTCAGATCGAGGAGGGCAGTCGATCCAGAAAATCAATCGATTCCAAGATTGAGAGAGGCCATCCGATCAGTTCAGGGTACATTTCAGAGAACGATTCAGCACCTCGATCTCTCACTCGATCCACCTTAAATCGAGTGAGTGAATCGAGTGAAAGTGATCGATCCGGAACAGAACGAGTTTAAGATCGACAGGATGACTCGATCTCGGAGGGGACAACGGTTCAAGAAAGCAGTCTTTTGGGTCAAGTCTCGGGTTCTAAAGAGGCTAATGAGGATGGGAACGTCAACAAGAGCCACGAGGAGGACTGAAGCGAGCTGCTAGCCCCAAAGGTGGACCTAAAGGAGCTCCCAAAAGGGCTAAGGTATGCTTTCTTAGGGCTTAATGATACCTACCCCGTGATTGTGAATGAAAACTTATGTGATGATGAGTTGCACTCGCTCCTAAATGAGCTGAGAAAGTATAGGAAGGTCATTGGGTACTCTCTAAGTGACATCAAGGGCCTTTCACCAATGCTTTGCACTCATAGGATTCACTTAGATAATGAGAACTTTTCCTCTATTGAACATCAAAGGCGTTTGAACCCGAATTTGAAAGAGGTAGTTAAGGAAGAGATTCTTAAGTTGTTAGAGGCTGACGTGATCTATCCCATAAGTGACAGCACGTGGGTTTCTCCTGTACACGTGGTGCCTAAGAAGGGAGGGATCACGGTCATTAAGAATGATAAAGATGAATTGATACCTACTAGGAATATCACAGGTCACCGTATGTGTATAGACTATATGAAGCTTAATCTTGCTACTAGAAAGGATCATTTTCCTTTACCTTTTATTGATCAAATGCTTGAAAGGCTTGCTAATCATCCTTACTATTGCTTTCTTGATGGATATAGTGGTTTCTTTCAAATACCAATCCATCCAAATGATCAAGAGAAGACGACTTTTACATGCCCTTATGGCACCTTCGCATATCGAAGGATGCCATTCGGGTTGTGTAACGCACCGGCTACGTTTCAGCGGTGTATGATGTCGATCTTCTCTGATCTAATAGAAGAGATGGTAGAAGTGTTTATGGATGACTTCGCTATATATTGTGCGTCTTTTTCTGCTTGTTTGTTGAATCTTTGCAAGGTACTAAAGCGTTGTGAAGAGACGAATCTTGTGCTTAACTGGGAGAAGTGTCACTTTATGGTGAAGAAAGGGATCGTGCTTGGCCAAAAGAAATCAGAGAAGGGCATAGAGGTTGATAAAGCTAAGGTTGAGGTCATGATGAGTTTTCAGCCGTCGGTTAATGTCAAAGGATTAGGGAGTTTCTTACGCCACGCAGGCTTCTACAGGAGATTCATAAAGGATTTCTCCAAGATAGCAAGGCCCCTCACAAGGTTGTTATGCAAGGAAGCTGACTTTTTGTTTGATGAGGATTGTCTTCGTGCTTTCGTGACTATCAAGGAAGCTCTTGTATCCGCGCCAATAGTACAAGCACCGGACTGGACTCTACCATTCGAGATCATGTGTGACGCGAGTGACTACGCCATTGGTGCTGTTCCTGGTCAAAGGAAAGAAAAGCGGTTGCATGTAATCTACTATGCCAGTCGTACCTTGGATGACACGCAAGTGAAATATGCTACAACCGAGAAGGAGTTGCTGCCCGTTGTGTTTGCTTTTGAGAAGTTCAGATCATACCTCGTAGGTTCTAAGGTCAATGTCTACACGGATCATGCAGCTTTGAGATACATCTACTCCAAGAAAGACACAAAACCGAGGCTCTTAAGGTGGATTCTCCTTCTACAACAGTTTGATATGAGAATCAAAGACAAGAAGGGGATAGAGAATGGTGTTGCTGATCACCCCTCAAGGATGAGAATCGATGAAGCTTTGCCACATGATGATTCACTTCCTGAAGAGCAGCTCATGATGATCTCCACGGCGGTTTGGTTTGAGGAAGTTTTGAGCTTCAAAGAAGAGGAATTTTAAAAGAACTAAGCAAAGCAGTAAATTCAAATAGATAAAACAAGGTTCTAAGATGGGGCTTATTCATTAAGAGGGGATTAGAACCTAACTAGTGATGCTTCAAAACCATTCAAACAATGCTATCTTCTAGGCATAGGATTAACAACTATAACTAGCTCAATTCCTTGACACTAATCACTTTGCTAAACACACATTCAAGATAAATCCCTTTATTCAAACACATGATCAGCAAGCATTCAAAACAGAGCTCCAATCCTATAAAGCCAAAATGCACCTTAGACATCTAATTCCTTAGGTTAAGCATACAAATCCTCTAAGAGACTCTAAGCAACATTTCATCAAACACTTACTAGGCGCTAGAGAAAGCCAAGATACTAAACAAGCCTGGCCAAGACTAATCTAGTGTTAAGCACATCTAATAGAGAGAAGACAATCATACTAAGCACAAGACATCACTAATATAGTCCTAAGACCCCTCTAATCTATCCCATCTCAAACCCTAGATAAGACTACTCACTAGCCATAGTCAAAACCATAAATTTCAACGAGAAAAGATGGTTAAGCATGATTAGGAAGCAGTATAAACAAGAATATATCAAAGGAAAATACAGAAATTCACTAAATCAAAATAGTTCTTACAAAGCAAAGCTAAAAAAGGAAAGGTTTTAAGTGTAAGAACATAAAGAAAATAACAAAATCCAAGTTGCTAACCATTTTAGGACTTTAGTATTTATAGGGAAACAAGAAAACCCCTAGTAAACCAAGATTAAACCCAAAATAATCTGACTCGGATAGACCATATCGACATTGAACATCGATATACATGTCGATATCTTCTCTTCCTCTGGGTTGTATTGATGCCTCTTGGTCGATATGCACGTCGATACAGAAGGACCTTGAGTTGTATCGGTTTGGCTCTCCAAGGTGTGAAGTCGTTACAATCACCCTTTAGTTAAGTCTCATCGATCAAGTAAGTCGATATGGGATCTCAGTATTGTCCTGTCATGTGTATCAGTCATGGGACGTCGATACACCGCTCGATGTGGACTCCATTCTACTGCATCGAGGTGTCTAAGTCGATATGCTTCCTTCACACTTTGCCTCTTTTGTATCGATATTATAGTGGTCGATACTCCCATCGATGTGCTCTGTATCCATCACATGATGTCGATATCATCATCGATATTGGTCCATCCGTCTTTGTCTCTTGCCTTGCTCCATTCCCAGCTCACACCCATTTCACCACATGACCTCCACACTCCTTCAAGTACCTGAATAAAACTCCAAATGCATGCAAAATGCAATGCAGCTTCTAAAACTACACTAACTCCTAAATGTATGCAAATGGGACAAGAAGAAGCAAAATATGCATGTTTAGAGACTAAAACTAGTGATGAATGCAAGCTAAAATGGTATAAATAATGGAGATATCAACACCCCCACACTTGCTTTTGCTTGTCCTCAAGCAAACAAACTTAGACAAGGAGGAAGTGAGGTTTGAAGGTGGGCACTCAAATCCAAAAATGCAAAGGTAAAGAGATGGAATCAATACTTAAGTGCCTAGTGTTGGGATGCAAACATAATCAGCTATACTTTAAAGAACTTAGCCATGCTCATCATGTTTCAAAATGATCTCAAATCTCAACCTAGACAAATGCTCAAATCAATCAACTCTTTAACATTCAATTAAGCTCAAAATCATGAATCATGTTTATGCAAATCAAGTGAAAACATTTGGTTCAAAAAGCAAGGTTATGAGATTAAAATGATCTCATTTCAGCATAGGGTTCACAAACATAAGGGATCACTCAATGAAAATGATTCCATCATAGGCAAAATGCTAAAGGTAAAAGCACACTTATGCATGCAAATCAAAGCTCCCTTCTACCCTTTTTCCCAAAGATGAATCCTATAAACTTCTAACCCCAAAGTGAGTCTCTAAGTCTACCCTCCTCGTAAACTCTACCCTTTCTCCTTCTTCATGGCTAAGGAAACTTCTTCTTTTTGCTTGTGTGGCTGCTTCTTTTGGTTGGGACTTGCTCCTTTTTTGTTGAATTAGCGCCATTCTTCACCTTTGGTAGATTGCCTTGGGTCTGATTTTCTTCTTTTGATTGACCCTTTCAAAGCTTTGTTGTTGGCGCCTTTCTTTATTGCACACTTAGAGCTTTTTCTTCCCTTTAATTAACCACATCTTAACTTTATTTCCCCACACTACCATACCATACTTTTCCCTCTTCTTTCAAAGCATATAAACATGAAGTTCAAACCACTTAACTCTACCATTTTATCCCAAAACTCCTAACCTAGAATCAAGCTCAAGATGCAAGCTGATATCTACAAGAGAGCTTATCATTGCCAGCCTTATTCCTAACACTTTTTGCCTAGACAAAATTCAAAAATGATATGCAAAGGCCTCACAACTCTCAAGATAGTGTTTAAGCTCAAAATAAGGTTTGGTTAAGGGAGTGGATTAAGCTATTTGGATCAACAAGAGTGGTGAGAAGGGAAAAGATGATCCAAATATGTATATGGTAGCCATGAATTCACTTTTCAATGCACAAACGTGATAATTTAAGATTTAAATTAAGGTTCAAGTTGATAAAGTTGATTTTCAAAGAGCAAATGCTTTCAGTATTAGATGAGAACATCAAATTTAGCAATTCAAGCATGGTTCAGTCTTAACTTCTAGCTTTCTCATGATGCATCAAACAACTAACTACTTAAAAACTGAAATCATCCCTAAACACTAAGCATTTTACAAGGAATTATCTTCATCATGCACTATGCAAATTCAATGCAACCTATATGAAAAATATTAGACTCAATCCTAAACAAATGAATGCAACTACATGCTTTTCTTTTTGGCTTACAAAAGAAGCAAATTTTTCAGATTTTTCGATTTTTTGTGTTTTTAAATGTACTTAGATGAATGTATGAGACTCAAAGATGGATGAAAATGAAAAACTAAGAAAACAATAAACAAAGTCAAACCCCAAATCCCTCTCCCACACTTAAATTACACAATCCCTTGTGTAATAAAAGAGTTGAAGAGAGAAGCAGCAAAAATATATTACAAGAACTAAAAAATGCAATGATATATACAATGGAGGAGTTTGTGGTACCTTAGAAAGTTGTGTGGGAGGTGTAAGAGGCCCATGAAAGGTCATTGTCCTCACGATTCCCATATCTCGCTTCAATTGCTGGTCTTTCTTGATGGAGCTGACTTTCATCTAAGCAGAAGCTGATATTGCTCCTTATAGTGATGGTTGTATTCGCCGAGGCGATTGAGAAAGTTGTAGACTTGCTTCCCTTTGATGTGTCTCTCAAGGAAGTGAGTCCGTCGGAGATAGTCCAAGTCTGCCACAATGGTTCCAAGGCGTCTCCAACATTCTCCTCTAAGTTCACACCACTTGCCATCAAGATGGCAATCACAGCTCCTCCTCTGTGCAGCTGTGGGTTCTCCTCCCTTGTTCCTTTGTTCATGATCCAGATCTTATAGGAGTAGTGCTGCTCCATCAGCATAGTCACATAGCAAAGGTACTTGGTCGGCGGCCTTATAACTACTCCATTCTTTCTGGTAGCCACGAATGGTTGCATAGCTTTGTACATGAAGTCTTTCTCCATTGCTGTAAGGTTGGTTGTGTCCGTTCTTGCAAAGAATGTGTTCGCAAGATCTATATGAGCATACCTCACAGCTGGATGCTTCTAATGGTCGTTCCTTGTGACTCCTGCAGTTAAATTGCCAGCCCCTATAACGTCCCACAACATCTTGTGTTGCATCTGGATGATCGTGAAGTTGTCTATCCTATCCACATAACCATACATATCAAGAGCTAGAGAGAGCTTAAAGAAAGTTGTTGTGAACCTTTGCTCACCAATCTGGAATGAGATCCAGCCATCTCCATTGATCAGTTCACTCTCATCATAGTGCACCACCTTGAGATTGGAGAGGAACTGGTAGGTTAGACTCTTGTAGGAAGGAAGTGCTCTCTCCAGAAAGTCAATAAGCCCCATGTGCTCAAAGATTGACCTGCAATCGATATCCCAAGAGCTTTCATGGTGCTAACACAAGGGTATTGTGTAGCCTTGAAAGTACATTGGTTAAAGGCTTCCATGAGCTCTGTTACGCTTGGACTACCAACTTATGTGGCTTGTCCCTTGCCTTTCTTTTGCTTCTCAGCCTCTTTGTTAGCTCCACTTCTTGTTGTTCTTCCCATGGTACCTAAAACATATTCTCAAAAGAAAAATGAGAACCATGGAAGCAACAAAACACAATGCCTAATTATGCTAGAAATCACAAAAGGAGGAGTTTATTTACTGAAAAATTAATCTCTAACATTTGTGGAGCATTTAAAAAAGCATTGCATGCATAGGATTCAATAAACATAATTTATCAAATAATTGCAAATGATGAATCCTAGCATGGTGAAACTAAACAAACGCACTTAGATGCAAATGCAAAAATAAATAGATGAATTAGATAAGCAAATATTCAGAAATTAAAATGCTTCAAGAATCAAAGACAGCTTATTCACAATGCAAAAGAAATAAAAATAAATAAGAAGCAATGCATCGTTACTAGAATTCAATCACAAAACAAGAACAAGTGTTTAAGTGCATAAAACAAAAAAAATATATATATATTTAGAAGCTAAGAGACAATACCTGAAGTGGTTTGACTCTCTCAAACACTTTGAAAGCACAAAAAATCAAAACTTAGTAGATGAAATGCTAGGAAAATGAAAGTGAGAAAGAGTGAAGGGTGGGGTGAGTTTATATAGACGGTTGGGGAATCTTTTTGTGGGGAGCAAAGGGACAAAGAGTGCTAGAGAGAGGTCCCACTTGTGCTTGGAAAGGGGAAGAATTCAAATTTGAATTCTTTGATCTAGTTTGACCAAGGAGAGAAAAATTTGAATTGGAAAGTGTTTTACCTCGTGCGCAATAATGACCACCCAAGTCAATATTGTGATCGATATTGATCATATCAACTTGGTACGGTCAATATGCGTGCCAATATCGGTGGTCTGGGTCTTGATATCGACCTGCATGCATGTCAATACTTATTGACATCTTTTATATTGACATCCCTTATGTCGATATGTAGTCCGATAATCATACGTAGCTGTCCAATATCGAGCTAGTAGCTCGATATGTAGCTCGGTATGATTTGGAAAAATTCCATATCGGGCTAACATGTCGATATTCACATCGATACACCTTGACATATGCTGGACTGCATGTTTTCATTCGTCACTTATGGTGTATCGACGTGGGATATCGATATTCACTCCTATATGCCTTAATAAAGGGCAATTAATCGCCCTTCGTCCTCGCATCTAAGGCACATCGGTGTGTTACGTCGATATTGTGCTCGGTATGCACTTTTTGATGTCATATCGACCTGGTACATCGATACATGTCATCGATATGAATACCAGTTGAGGCATATCAAACTGGTTGTACCCCGATACATTGCTTGTCAAAGCATATCAGGTTGCCTTTTATCGGTATTGTGATCGATGCAATAATCCTCACAGATGTATCGATCATAAAAATTACCAATACGCACACTAGTCCATAATACTTTTATCGAGCAAGACATGCTCGATATATATTCTCGAAGTGTAGCTGTACCGATGTGCATGGCCGATATGCTGGTCGATATTGACCCTTCTTCGCCCTCTTCCTTCTTCCAAGCTTGTTTCCTTCACCCTCAGTTCATACCTGGTTACTAGAGACACTCAAAAACTCCCACACAAACATAAAAAACATAAAAATGCAAAGCTATATACAAAGATATCATAGGATTGCCTCCCAAGTGCTCTTGTTTAGAGACACTTAGCTTAACTTTCCTCAGCTCCTTAGTTGAGGTGTGGAGCAGGAGTCTTGGAACTCCTTGGTGTTGCAGTGCCTCATTTGACCTTTCTGGTGACCCCATCAATCTTCAACACAGTAAAGGGCTTTGGCTTGCTTCCCACCTTTAGCTTGTAGTGGATCTCACCATACTTAGAAACAAAGGGCTTCAAGACAACCCCATCTTCTTTGTTACCCAGCAGAATTTCATTCACACAATCAGAAACAGCCACTTCAAGGACCTCCTCTTCAGTGGAATCAGCAAACATCTTTGGCAGACAGAAGCCATCAAAACTTGCACCAACATAGCCTTCAAACTCTGGACAATGCTCTCCAACTTTCTTCAACTTCTTGATCTCTATTGAGAATGCCTGCTCATTGTCTAGCTTGTTCCCATTGGAGTAAAACTTAAGAACCTTCTCTTTGGTCAACCTTAGATCTATTGTGCACTCCTTAGCATCAAACACTGCGCCAGCCAAAGCTAAAAATGGCCTCCCTAGAATGATGGCACTTTTTATCTTTCCTTCAACATCTAGGACCAGGAAATTTGTTGGTATGATCACTCCTTCAATTATCATTGGCACATCTTTGAGAGCTCCAAGTGGTGCCTTTACTGACCCACCAGCTATGGTAAGAGACACATTATTCTCTTGAAGTTGAGTGTAGCCAAGCGCCTTAGCAGTAGAGGATGGGAGAAGGTTGATACTTGCTCAAAGATCATAAAGATAGCTCTTGAAGGTTTGCCCTTTCAGTTCACAAGGCAAAGTGAAGCATCCAGGATTTCCAAGCTTTTTGATGTTCAGTACCTCAGTCTTGGCAATGGCTTCCTTCAGCTCTGTCCCAATATCAAGACATCTAAGCTTCATCTGGTTGGCATAGAGAGTGGTGTACTTTTCTATAAGCTACTTCCTAAACCTTCCAAGAAAGGGGAGAGCTGGCTTGTAAGGAGAATGATCATAGATCCCAATTTGCTACTCAGCTTGATTCTCATCAAGTAGCACTTTCTTCTCCTCTTCCTTAGTTGATGTTACTTCAAGAGACTCTTTCTTTGCAACTCCATAGTGGGCGACAACTTCCAAAAACTCTTCCAATTTGATAGCAGTGATCTACTACTAAGCAAATCCCAACATACTCATGTCATTGCAGCATGTAAGGTATCAATCCATATGAGTTCTTAAGAAACCAAGAATACAGCAAATCATCTAAGTCAAGCAATATTTAAAATGGCAGTTGTGAACAAAACTAACAAGTCAAAAGAATGAACTAAGCAAAGCAGGAAATTCAAATAGATAAAGCAAGGATCTAAGATATGGGTTATTGATTAAGGGGGGATTAGAACCTAACTAGTGATACTTCAAAACCATTCAAACAATGCTATCTTCTAGGCATATGATTAACAACTATAACTAGCTCAATTCCTTGAAACTAATCACTTTGCTAAACACACATTCAAGATAAATCCTTTTACTTAAACACATGATCAGCAAGCATTCAAAACAGAACTCCAATCCTATAAAGCCAAAATGCACCTTAGTCATCTAATTCCTTAGGCTAAGCATATAAATCCTCTAAGAGACTTTAAGCAGCATTTCATCAAACACTTACCAGGCGCTAGAGAAAGCCAAGATACTAAACAAGCCTGGCCAAGACTAATATACTGTTAAGCACATCTAATAGAGAGAAGACAATCATATTAAGCACAAGACATCACTAATCTAGTCCTGAAACCCCTCTAATCTATCCCATCTCAAACCCTAGATAAGACTACTCACTAGCCGTAGTCAAAACCACAAATTCCAAAGAGAAAAGATGGTTAAGCATGATTAGGAAGCAGAATAAACAAGAATATATCAAAGGCAAATACAGAAATTCACTAAATCAAACTAGTTCTTACAAAGCAAAGTTGAAAAAGGAAAGGTTTTAAGTGCAAGAACACAAAGAAAATAAAAAGATCCAAGTTGCCTAACCATTTTAGGACTTTAGTATTTATAGGGAAACAAGAAAACCCCTAGTAAACCAAGATTAAACCGAAAATAAGCTGACTCGGATAGACTATATCGATACTGAACATCGATACACATGTCGATATCTTCTCTTCCTCTGGGTTGTATCGATGCCTCTTGGTCGATATGCACGTCGATACAGAATGCTCCTGAGTTGTATCGGTTAGGCTCTCCAAGGTGTGAAGTCGATGCAATCGCCCTTTAGTTAAGGCTCATCGATCAAGCAAGTCGATATGGGACCTCGGTATTGTCCTGTCATGTGTATCGGTCTTGGGACTTCGATACACTGCTCGATGTGGACTCCATTCTGCTGCATCAATGTGTCTAAGTCGATATGCTTCCTTCACACTTTGCCTCTTCTATATCGATATTGTAGTGATCGATACGCCCATCGATATGCTCTATATCCATCACATGATGTCGATATCATCATCGATATTGGTCCATCCATCTTTGTCTCTTGCCTTGCTCCATTCCCAGCTCACACCCATTGCACCACATGACCTCCACACTCCTTCAAATACCTGAATAAAACTCCAAATGCATGCAAAATGCAATGCAGCTTCTAAAACTACACTAACTCCTAAATGTATGCAAATGGGACAAGAAGAAGCAAAATATGCATGTTTAGAGACTAAAAATAATGATGAATGCAAGCTAAAATGGTATAAATAATGGAGATATCACCATGTCTCCTACGTTGAACCTGCGGTGTTTTACCTTGGAGTTGTAGTAGCAAGCTGCGGCCTGCTTGTAATTTTGGATCCTGATCGGTGCTTGATCTTGACGTTCGTCGATCAGATCGAGTCGGACATAGAGTCCGGCGAAGACTGAGAACTGTGGTCTATGTTTGGATTACAGCTTCCAGCCTGTATGACAATGAGAACGGTGTTTTGCTGGTTGCTTTGTGAGGTGTGGTTCGACAAGTCCAGAGTATGGCTGAAATGTGTTTGGACCACCTCTCATTTTTGGCGTCGAGCCGTCTCTTGAGGTTGCTCAAGATGGTTTTGTTTGTTGCTTCAGCTTGCCTTTTACCTTGAGGATAACGAGGTGTGAAGTAAGAGATTTATATCTTTCACTTCGCGCATAAGCCTTTGAAGTTTTGCAACATGAACTGTGAACTGTTGTCTGTAACAATTTTGTAAGGGAGTCCGTGATGACAGATCACATTTTTCCAGATGAAACCGCGTACCTGGAGCTCAGTTGTTTGCTGATAAGCTTAACTTATATCCATTTGGTGAAGTAGTCGCCGAGGACCAGCAGAAACCTGAACTGTTTTGGTCCTGAGGGAACCATTAGTCCTACGATGTCCATTGACCATCTCATGAATGGGTAAGGTGTCGAGATCGACGACAGTCTTTCAGCTGGATAGTGGACAATATGAGCATGCCTTTGACACTTGTCGCAGCTTTTGGACAACCTCTGGCAGTCTGCTATCATGGATGGCCAGAAATAGCCGACTTTTTTAATTCGAATGACGAGCACTCGGCCTCCAGCATGGCTTCCGCAAGGGCCTTGATGGGTGTCGGACAATACGGTGTAGGCTTCCTCGCTTTGTACGCATTTAAGGTACGGTTCAGATAGTCCTTGCTAGTATATAACTTGTCATCAAATAACACGTTATATTGGGCACTTTTAACCATGAGCTTTCGAGCTTCCCATCTGTCGGAGGGAGCTGTTCCATGTAGGATGTACTCGAGGATGGATATCCTCCTGTCTGCTCTGGCGATAAACTCGTCTTTGAAGGTTGGCTCGTCTGCTAGAGCGTCTACTGCCGTATTTTCACCTCGGGGTATAAGGACAAGCTTGAAACGAGTAAACTGTTTAGTGAGGCTGCGAACTATGGTTAAGTAGGCTTCCATGTGTTCCTCTCTTGTTTCGTACTTGGCGCTGTAATGGCCGGTTACAAGTCTCGAGTCGCTGTGAGCTTTGATCTCTCTTGCACCGACGCCAATTGCGAGCCGGAGCCCGGTTATAAGTGCTTCATACTCGGACTCGCTGTTAGACGAGATGAATCCGAGAAGAAAAGATTGTTCCATTACCTCTCCAGTTGGAGAGCTGAGCTAGACCCCGGCTCCAGGCCCTTGTTTGGACGATGCTTCATCTACGTAGAGAGTACAGGTCTTGGATGATGAGCTTTCGGAGCTGGCTTATGGGGCCTGCTTAATAACAAAGTCTGCCAGGACTATGGCTTTTGCACATGTCCTGGTCCGATATTCGATGTCTTACTCGTTGAGCTCTATGGCCCATCTCGCGAGGCGTCTCGATTGGCTGGGATTGTGGAGTATAGTTTGTAAAGGTTGCGAGGTCATTACCACGATTGAGTGTGACTGAAAGTAAGGTCGAAGCTTGCTAGCTAAAATTAATACATATATTGCTAGTTTTTCCATAGCTGGATACATTGTCTCGGTTTCTGCTCGTTGAGCTCTTCCTGAACTAAGACGCCATTTACTGCAGCTGGAGAGACTGCTATGTAAAAGTATAAAGGTTCTCCTTCGACCGGATTAGCCAAGATAGGAGGCTCTGTGAGGTAAGTTTTGAGTTGGGTTAATGCCTCCTCGCATTTCTCGTCCCACTGGAATTTTTAGTTTTCTTTGAGGACCTGGTAAAATGGGAGACACTTGTCAGTCGACTGTGAGATGAACCGGTTGAGGCCTGCAACTCGACTAGTCAGGCGTTGTACTTCCCTAGTTGTTCTGGGAGATGGCATTTCAATGAATGTCGTGGTTTGCTTTAAGTTCGCCTCGATCCCTCGTTCGATCACTAGGTAACCGAGGAATTCACCTGAGGCAACTCCGAAGGTACATTTGGTTGGGTTGAGCTTCATCTTATATTGGTTTAAGATTTTGAAGCATTCCCTGAGCTGAGCGATGTGGTCAGTGTCCTTTGATCACTTGACCAGCATGTCGTCGATGTAGACTTCCATAGTTTTACCGAGCTAGTTAGCAAAAATTTTGTTCACTAGCCGTTGATAGGTTGCTCCTGCGTTTTTAAGGCCGAAAGGCATTTTGTAGCAGTAGGTATCTTGCTCAGTAATGAAAGCCGTTTTTTCTTGGTCTTCTGGATTCATCTTGATTTAATTATATCCAGAGAAGGCGTCCATGAAGGACAGGAGCTGGTGGCCAGCTGTAGCTTCGATCAGGCGGTCGATGTGTGGAAGTGGAAAGCTATCTTTCGGACAAGCCTTGTTTAGGTCATTGAAGTCGACGCAGACTCTCCACTTTCTATTTTTCTTTTTGACGACCACGAGATTTACCAACTAGTCGAGGTATTTAACCTCCCTGATTGATCCTACTTTGAGTAGTCTGACTACCTCGTCATTTACTGCTTTAGCTCGATCTAGACCGAGCTTGCGACGTTTCTGTCTGACGGGTTTGATAGTTGGGTCAATGTTGAGTTAGTGTGCGGCGACCTCTGTATCGATGCCCGACATGTCTGCGGTTCACCATGCGAAAGTTCTTATGTTTTCTTTTAGAAAATTAATTAGCTCGTCGCAAATTGTATTCATGAGATCGACCCTGATGCCAACACACCTTTCGGGATTGACCTCGTCTATGCATACTTGCTTAATTAATTATGTTCGAGGTTCGCAGACAGAAGGGTCTTTGTTGTGTTTGAGTTGTCGAGTTGCGAGCTCCTCTTCTTTCTGTAATTGCTATACATGAGCTTTCTCGGGTCGCAAGAAGCTGCCCATGTAGCAATCTCTCGAGGCTCGTTGGGAGCCGCGTATCGTTTTGGTACCCCAAGGGGTTGGGAAGCTACAGCTTGGTGGTATGTGGAAGCTACAGCTTTCATTGCGTAGAGCCACGGTCTGCCAAATATGGCGATAAATGGAGCTGGGCAGTCTACAACCACGAAACCAATTGTTTTTTTGAGCCCACCAGCTTTGACAGGGAGCTGGATGGTTCCTAACGAGTAAGTGGTTTCTTCGGCGAAGCCGGTGAGTGGAGTTTGATCGTTCGACGCGTTGAAGAACAACACGTTTGAAAGCGTTGAAGAACCGCATGTTTGAAAGCGTTGAAGAACAACACGTCTACCGAACTACCGGTGTCGATCATGACCCTTGTGAGGTCGAAACCGCTTATAGCGCTCTGGATGACAAATGCGTCATCGTGTGGTTTGTCCAAAGATAGTGTTTCGCTTTCTAGAAAACTTATTTGGTGGTCGGGTCCGTCAAAAGGTAGGTTAACGGTGGTGGACTCAACCTTGCGTTGATATATCTTGATTGAGTTGATTGACTCTCGGTACATTTTTGAGCCTCCACAGATGAATTAGATTCGCTTCATTGTGGGTAGTTCCCCCTCTCTCCCCCCTCCCCCCCCCCCCCCCCCCCCCCCCCCCCCCCCCCCCCCCCCCCCCTCGAACGAGTGACTTGTGCATAAGCTTGAGCTTGCTCGAATTTGAGGTATCGAGAGTTGGTTGATGACCAGTTTTGATAAGCTACCGAGTAGATTAAGCACTCGCCCCCTAGCGAGCTTATGGAGCTTGGATGAGCTGGAGCTCGAGAGTTTCCTTGGGGTGATTACTGATTTCATTCTTCCACCACAAAGGCTTTGCTTTCTGAAAATCAGGTCGATTATTTTTCTTGCCGAAGGAGGAAGATCTGGAGTTTGAACTTCGACTTCGACTTCGTGATCTCGCTTTTGAGATGCTTTGTCGAGGTCCTCATCCTTGTTTTTGGATGAGGTCTTTTTAGGCTTTTCACTTTTTCCCTCGGCCTTCTCGGCTTTTTACTTGGCGAGCTTTCTTGCTAGGATTTTAGCTCGAGTTCCATATTCTTCGGTGGAGTGCCCGTTCTTTTTGTGGTGGTCGCAATAATTGTTTTAGTCAAAGTTCGAGTCCTTTTCGAGGGACGAGCTCTCTATAGCATATGAATGCTGACATTTGCTTTGCGATTCCCTTTTGGGAGGTGGAATGTTAGCTTTCTTCGATCTGGAGAGTGCGAGGTGGAGCTGTTTGTTACGATATTTTGCTTCGCAGGCAAACATTTCATCCTCGAAGTTAGCAAATATGGATGCACAGTGGAGTGCGTCATCAAGTGAGTACGTAGGTCGAAGCATGAGCTCTTCTTTGAACTTCGACTTATACCATAGGTTGGTTTTGAGGGCGAGCAGAGCTACTGCTTCATTCGGATATGCGATTTTTGCTTTGATCACCTTGAATTTGGCGATATATGATCAAAGTGGTTCATCTGGAGTTTGGACTAGCTTCCAGAGATCGGCTTCGGATTTTTGTTTTTCAATAAAGATCAAATATTGCTTGAGGAAGGCTACAACAAGCTCGTTGAAATTCCCGATTGAATTTTCTTCCAGCATCGCAAACCATTCATGGGCAGGACCAACAAAGTTTTCGGCAAAGAGCTTGAAGTATCCTGCTTCTTTTTCTTCTGGTGAGAAATTAGTTCGGATAGTTGCAAGGTTGAAGAGGGGATATGAGCTTCTGGGATATTGTTTCCAGCGTACTTTGGGACTCGTACTTTAGCAGTGTCTCAAGGTATATGTTCTTGATCGGGTAAGTGAACAGAATCTGTTGGGTCTCGCGGATCACTCGATGGATGTCGGGAGCTGATCTTGGGCTTGATGGAACATGGAGTTCATCTGCCAAAAAGCGAAGTCAGTCGGGTTCTGGAATCTTTCGAAGGATTCACGTCGACTAGGTTTCTTGAACCGACGCCGTGGTGGTTAGCCCAAGTCAGGTCATTTAGAACGTGAGTTCCAAGCTGTTGGTGAACGAACCCAGTGGGTTGCTCATGGGTTCTGTTAGGAGGTTTCGAGCATGAGGTCACGTTCGGTTGTTTGCCAAACTGGGGTGGTATCTGCAAGCTCAAGGCGAAGGCCAAGGATCCAAGCCATCTCGAACGAGGTGGCTCGGTTCCAGGTGGTCTCAAAGGTGGATATGGATATCTCGCGTTGGGATGAGGTCCCATTTCGGGTATTCACGGTGCTGGTACAGGTGGAGATGGATATCTCGTCGCAGGACGAGGTCCGATCTCTGGTATTCCTGGATCAGGAATTTCCATTGTAATTGGTGTCTGGTTCGCCGCAGGGGCGAAGTTTGTTGGACCTGGAGCACATAAGGGTGTCGCAAATTTTCTGGATGGATTGCTTGGAGCAGGAATAGACGAAAAGTCCAGCTGAGTCTGTGGAGGTGGACTCGCAGCGGATCTACCTGCGGCTTGACACCTCTCCTATCTTTCTAATCTGATCTCCTGATCTCGTTGTCGATCGATCAGATGCTTGAGCATTTGGAGTATCTCTGACGACTTAGTTGCGCTCCTAGAAGCTACAAGTGGTGGCGGAGAGGTAGGAGATTCTCGGCTATGAGATGCCAAAGCTGTAGGGGGATTCTCAGATCGCACCTTGGTTCGATAGGCTGGGAACGTTAGAGTTCGTGCCGGTGGTGTTGATAAGGGTAGTGACCCTGGGTTCGTTTCCGCCGGCTGTCTAGCTGACGTTGCCGGTCGGGGTAGCTTGATCTAGAGAGATCAGAATAGGTGAAACTTTTCATGAAGGCTGTTGAGTTGAATCCATTTCGGTTTCAGCTGGCTTAAGATCTACTCTTTAGTCAGAGAAGTCTATAGATCTTCCCCACCAACGGTGCCAAAATGTGGATACAGAAATCCACACTCAGAAATTTATGTGTTTTGTAAAGAAACGACTTTAGGAGAATTAAGGGTTAGATTCCCTCAAACAAATTATCTGTGTAAGTAAGCACTAACTGAAATTAGGATTTAATATTAATCGGGTGAATGAAATGGTTACAAAGATTTCTTTGGAAGGGATGAAATGATTAAAGCTCAAAGAGCGGTTACAAAGTTTTCATGTATTAGAAAGTGTAGAAGATGATCCAGCCGAAGGTCCCAAAACTTGGCAGTTTGTGTCCTTTATATAATTCGCCTCGTTGAGCTTCAACATCCAGCGCGTATCTCGGCCACGTGCAACAGCTTCAGCCGGAAATCTCGGATACGTGCAGCAGCTTCTGCCTGATATCTCGGGCTCGTTTGAACTGGTGAGAATATGCTCTGACTTGCTCCAGATTCTTCCTTATTCTTCGGGATTTGATCAAGCTAGAGCTCGACCTCGATGAACGGAACACTGATTGTCAGGTTTGGACCATTGTGAGTGATTGGACCTAGGCCGTATGAACGAGGCCCAGTCAACTGAACTTAGTTTTAGGATATTGCTGTTGGGCTTAAGAGGACTGGATTTAGTGTGACAAATCCAGCTCCAACAATGAGGTGTTGGGTTCGAGTCTTCAAAGCACATTCTTTTTTGGATGGGCTTTAAGTGTCGTAAGCCCATGGGCCGTCGCTGGGGGGCTTCCTGTGGGCTCGCTGGGATACGTAACTGTCTCCGGAAGCCTGCTAGGGCCTCCTGGGAGCTCGCTAAACAGTCTGGCGGGGGCAGACTGGTGTCTCCCGGGAGCTTGCTAGGGCATCCTAGGAGCTCACTGAACAGCCTAACGGGGGTCTTCCGCGAGTTTGCTAGCACCTCCTGGAAGCTCGCTGGACAGCCTGATGGGGGCAGACTGCTGTCTCCTGAGAGCTCGCTGGGCAGTCTGACGGGGGCAGACTGTGTCTTCTGGAAGCTTGCTATGACCTCCTGGGAGCTCGCTGGACAGCCTGGCAGAGGCAGACTGGCATCTTCCGGGAGATTGCTAAGGCCTCCTGGGAGCTCGCTGGACAGCCTGACAGGGGCAGACTGGCATCTTCTGGGAGCTTGCTAAGGCCTCCTAGGAGCTCGCTGGACAGCCTGACGGAGGCAGACTCCTGTCGTCCGGGAGCTTGCTAAGGCCTCCTGGGAGCTCACTGGACAGCCTGACGGGGGCAGACTGCTGTCTTTCGAAAGCTTGGCGGGGCTTCCAGGGAGCTTGCTGGACAGTCTGACGGCGGTAGACTGCTGTCTCTCGGGAGCTTGCTAAGGTTTCTTGGGAGCTTACTGGGCAGTATGACGAGGGCAGACTGGTGTCCTCTGGGAGCTTGCTAGGGCCTCCTGGGAGCTCGCTGGGCAGAATGCTGTCTCCCAGAAGCTTGGCGGAGCTTCCAGGGAGCTCCCTGGACAGTCTGACGGGGGCAGACTGCTGTCTCCTGTGAGCTTTCTAGGGCCTCATGGGAACTCGCTGGGCAGTTTGACGGGGCAGACTGGTGTCTTCCGGGAGCTTGCTAGGGCTTCCTGGGAGCTCGCTGGACAGCCTCATAGGGACAGACTACTATCTGCCGGAAGCTTGACAGGGCCTCTTAGGAGCTCGCTGGACAGTCTGAAGGAGGCAGACTGCTGTCTCTCGTGAGCTTACTAGGGCCTCTTGGGAGCTCACTAGACAGTCTGACGGAAGTAGACTAGCGGAGACGACCCAACATAGATCTTCTATCTGAGACACAAGAGAATAGTCAAGAAACCTTCGGGGGCTTATCCCCAGAAGAAACTCTGACGTCCAAGTCAGAAAATGGTCACAAAACTAAAAAATAAATGAAGGAAGTAAGAAAAGTGAATTTAAGAATAAAAAGAGTATTCTTCTGTATTTCGTGGATGGTGACTAACTTTCTCAAAAAGAAAAAGAAATAGAATATTTACAGAGATAATTTTAGGGCTTAGGGATTCTAAGACGTGAACTACGCAATACTTGGCTTGAGTATTGACTTAGAGAAAGGAAAACATTCTTAGCACTTTTTCCCTACAGATGGACCCAGACATGGGCTTCAAATTGACTCACAACAAATACTATTGCATACATTATATATGCATACACATATATTTCATCTATCGAACAATTAATTTATAACAGTTTTAAACTTTTAATATGAATTGATTATGTGTCTTTGGTTTGTTTCATTTTAATAATCACATCTAGAAATCAATTTTTGAATTACTATATGGAGACGTGTTCAAACACATGACGATGTAGACTATATCCACGGCCAGAGATCGACGATGATGTGGCGGCTACTGACGCTTTCGAGAAACCACCTAAATTATATTTGGCATGATACCATCGATTACCTCATCAAATGTGCTTACAGAGCTTACAGAACATGTCAGTCTATCCTCCAAAAATTATATTTTCAAGCCACAAAATTATACATCCATGTCTACTATGTGATAAACCCGACGACATGGGAGACCATTTTACATGTTAAAAAATATGAAGAATATCAACATTGTTATGTTCATCCGTACAAAAAATAATTTTTAAAAAAAGCGCAACCAGAAAAGAAATCAATATTTCTTATCTCTACTATTGAATAAGTATCTGGAATAAATTGAGTTCACTGCACTTTCATATTTTCTTTTCGCTCAAAAACCTTCTTCAATGGTATTTTAGAATCTTATAAATACTAATTTTTTAATAACGAATGGATGTGAAGTTGTTGAAAAGTCCTCTCCCCTTTTGCGATTAGGTCTAGCCGCCGAAAGTCTTTTCAATTATTTTTGTCTTGCCTCTTTGGTGGCCGGCGCTCTTCACCGGTGCTGCGAGAGGGCTCTTTCCTTTTTCTTTTCCTATTTTAAGGGCATCTTCTCTGCTGGACTCCAGTTCGGTGGTGAAGATTTGCTCTGCTTTTCAGATCGACACTTTGGGGTTCTCTTAGAAGCTGCGACGGCGTGGCTCCGGTTTGCTTTCGCGATGGCTCGATTGTAGACAGCGTGTTCTCGGCGTTGCTCTCCTCTTGTCTTACTGTGAGGCTTGGGCCTTGGTTTTCGTTTGCTGCCTTGCAGCGGGTTTCAGATCTGTAGGTGGCGGCCAGGGGAAGACGATGGTTTCTCTGTTCTCTTCGGTGGATCTGGGTTCTCGAGGACGGGATTCAGTCACTGACCAGATTATTTAGACTTTTTTCTTTGCTCTGGCGTGCCCGGTGGTCGTCGCCGTTCTCTTTCAGAATCCGCCGATGGTGTTTAGGGGAAAGTGAGCTTGGCTTTTGGTTGTGGTTTGTGGTGGGTTCCTCTTCCCTGCTTTGCTCTCTTTGTGGCTTCTCTTCTCGGATTTGGGTGTCTTCCATTGCTTGTTTAGTGTAGAGGTTTTGATCTTTTTAGGTTGTCTTGGCAGCTTCGACTTTTGACTGCGAATTTTGGTTTCTTTTCTTTTGGACGAGTTAGTTGGGCTGAGGTGTCTGTGATTCGCATAAATCTGTGCTAGCCAACATGGGGAAAGATCTTGGTAGAGTGGGTGTGCATTTCTGTATCTTTACTCAGTTAGTTCCGTCTTTTAGTTGGTTGTTAGGCTTAGTTGGCTGAGCATCGAAGCTTAGACGTCGATGACAGTTTTCGTTTGGGCCTCTATTTTTCTCCCTAGCTAAAGGCTTTCTGTTAGGGCTTCTAGTGAAACAACTTCCGTCTTGCTTAGTACTGGTCTCCAGCAGCCTTCAAAATGTTTCCTCTGGGACTTTCAAGTTCACTATCGCTTCTTTGTCACCACCATTTGCTTCACGGCAATGGAACCTACAAAGGACTGATTCCTTTTACTTCCATGTTTTTTTATTCTTTTTTGCCATAGGACCAATCTTCTAGGTCGATCAAATTGTTAACACATTTGTAACACCTAAACTTATCATTTTCAATGAATATTTACCATTTAGCAAAAAAAATATTTTTTTAATAACTCATTTTTTTCTCTTTTCCATTTACTGATTTTTTATAAATAAGTTTTTTTTATTTGGTCAATGAATTTCATGTTTTATATAAAAAATTATAAGAAAATACTAAAACGCTACTACTAATTTATGTGAAACTAAAAAACTAAGATTAAGATTTAAAATAAAATAAAATAATGCAAATACTTCTTATAATATTTGATTCACTAAAAAAGAATAAAAAAACATTAGACTATTTATTAATATTTATTTTTAAAAATATTATATCTTAATTTTTAATTATTTTTGTTACGCAATAGTCTGCTTAAGTTCTAAGGGTGAATCCAGAAATTATTTGGCTGGGAGCAATATTTTACTTTTAATTTTGAACTAAAAATATTATCACTATTTTTTACATAAATCTTTAAATATATCAA
Source organism: Thlaspi arvense (assembly GCA_911865555.2). NCBI lineage: Eukaryota > Viridiplantae > Streptophyta > Magnoliopsida > Brassicales > Brassicaceae > Thlaspi > Thlaspi arvense. Next base: position 15,975,698 of record OU466861.1, read on the forward strand.
TCTTTGTTTTGTTATGTATTAAGAATTATACATACTAATTTTTATTATTTTATGTTTGTATAAGTTAATAGTATTGTAAATACAAAAATGGTTAAAAACTTAGAAGGGACATATTGAATTAGTGATTTGATTTTATTTGGATGCATTTAAATATTAGAAAGATTTTTTAAAAATATATATATCTAATGTGATTTGAATCTATTTTGCATTTCAAATTTTGTCAAATACTATATTTTGGATCTATTTTACTGGATCGAAAAAGAACACGAATGTAGATTTAAATTGTGTTAGACGCTGACACACGCCATGCTAGTTCGGTCGATATACTCCCGTGTACTGTTTTGGGGCAGTTAGCAGACTTCCTCAAATACGCAAAAATTATTATCCTCATCTCCTCCTCTGGCGCGCCGTGTGGAAGGGACAAGGCGTAAAACCCTCGAGTATAAGTAAAGAAGAGGAGGAGGCCAAAGGAGAGAAGAATCCCTCTGAAAAGGTGGTATCTGCTCATGTCAAGGTCGGTCGATCCAGCCAAGCAGCACGATCACAGTTAAACTGCATGTTCCTCCCAGGTGAATGTCGACCAGGTTAAGTCACTCCTATCCCGGAATCCCGCCTTCATACTCGTCTCGCCTTCTTTTCACTACATAGAAACCCTTTTGAAACACCCGAAAGCAGGCAGAAACCTCGGTCCTCGGACGAGACTTCTCACATTAATCCATAAAAAACTCTCCTCCTAGTACTTGTTCCCGGTAGGATGTTCATTGACTTGAGCGTCAGAGAACCTTCGGGAGAAAAACCCCCTTTCGGTCCTCTCAGATGTTCATCTGACCTTTATTTGAGTGCTTACAAGATGGACCACGACGTTCGCCTCATCACCCCAGGAACAGAAGCTTTAGCCCCGAAACGACTCTCCGCCTTTCCCTCTAGGGGACAAAACTCGGAGGCATAGCTCCAACCCCCCGACGAATTACACACCTCCACGTGGCATCCCAAAATTTGCTCCCGAACAGTTGGCGCTAGAAGGAGGGGGGATCACCGGCGAACGATCTGCGAGGGAAACAAAGCACTCAAAATTAGCTGCGCAAAGTATACAGATTGAGCAGGCTACGGTTCTGCTCAACTGTCTCGGAGCTTCGGAACCATTACGCGTATTAGCCTCGAAACCGAGACTTCGGACCCGCAAAGCAGAGTAAAACGTGAAAGGAACATGCAGGAGACTTAGATATGCGATATAAAATGAAGTGCATATTAAAAGAAGCAAACAAGCCAAAAGCAGCCACCAATTCATGTCCGAACATGAAAGATGAAATTTACAAGGGGAACGAGTCTCCAAAACAAAGAAATATTCTAAAAACCCGGCGGGCGCGAAGGTTCCGCCTGTGAAGAAGGGTCTGTGCCTCCAGCGCCTCCAGCCACCCCCAAAGCATCTGACACCATGACCTTCCGCGTCGTTGTTTCTCCCTGAGCTCCCGCTTGAGCATGCAAATCGTGGTTTGGCTCGTTGAGAAATCCTCAGCCGCCATCATCACCAAGTCCACCTCGGCCCCAAGAGCGAACCCTCGGTACACCATGAGGGTTTGGTGGAGCGTTTCTACTTCCAAGTTGCGTGCCTTCAGATCCCGTTGGCTTTCCGCCAGCGCCAAGGACAGGCGTTCCATCTCCGCGCTGAGATCCTGGAGCTCGTTAGCCCTGTCGGCAAGGCTGCACTCACGATGCTCGGCAGTGTGGAACTCGTGTTCCAACCTCTTAAGCAAGCGCTGGCTCTGTCAGAAAACGAAGAAACCAGTAAGTCAAAGGTAAAAAGCTGGAAAAGTGAAGGAAGACATCCTGAGATAGCGATTGAGTAAGCTCCGAGGTGGTCAGCCGCCAGTCGGAGAGCTCGCAGGTTGGGCGAGCAGTTGGATGAGGAGGCACGAACATTGGCTCCGACTCTGAAGAGACGCTCATTGCCTTCGGCAAGCCCGATGCAGCAGGAACGGGAGTGGTGGCTTGTGTGACCATGGACCTCTCGACAGTCTCCAAGTACTCCAGAGCATCGGAGTCTCTCGGAGACCCGCCGCTGGCAGTTGAGGCTGACTCTGAAGAGGAGCAAGCGGGGAGGACAGAAGAGGGGCCCGGGGACCATGTCGCCCTCACCACGGAAGACCCGGTGAGGTGCTGTCGATGCGAAGGCCGAGACGAAACTTCTCCCTTGAGAGAGTTGGCTTGAGGCCTCCGTCGCGGCGTTTGGACAAGTGTCCTCCAAGTGGCCCGCAAAAAACTCACTGGGGACAGGCGGACGTCGCGGGTATAAAGGTCTCAAATATCCTCAATCCAGCTCCGAGAACCTGTCAAAGCAGAGCTCACAGGTGAGTAACGTAGAAGCAGCGCAGGACCAGAAGTAGAAGAGTAAGAGTTAATACCTGGGGTGTCTGGGGACATGCCGGATGGAAGGACGACCGAACTCGCCCCGATGCTTGGCAGAGAGAGCAGGAAGTCGAACGATCAGAACCGCTCAGGTATCCCGAGCATCCAGTGCAGGTCAACCCATTTGGAGGCCGCTGGTGTCGTAGGACCTGACAAAACGAAACAGCGATGAGAGACTCGCATAAGCAGACTAAGCTCAACAGGAAAAAGGCAACGGCAGTTGAAGAATCGTACCTCTGGGCAGGTAGGTGAGCTGGACGTTGACCTCCGGCGGCACCGCCAAGAAGATGTACTGCTCCCGCCAGTCGCGGCTCCCGAATCGGTCGCCTAGGATGGGGGCAGTTCACCCGTCCCGGGTGTGCAAGATGTATCGGAGAGCGTCGGCGGTGAGGTTCTGGAGCTGATAGGACAGCAGTACCGTGGAGCCTGATAGGGCTAATGTTTTACCCAAATAAAACTACTGCAAGTGCACATCAAAAGCAGTTGTAGTACAAGGGGTATCAAATCCCAAATGAGTAATGCAGACTACACTATCGAATGCAGGTTCGGATTAAGCTAAGAAAAATGTAATGTATGTAATGCGAATGATAAAATAAAAGTAAGCAAGCGAATTTATTGTTTGATCTAAGTTTTAGAAGACTAAAAGCGCTAAGTCAAGACAGTTCGCATGTTGAATCCAAGAATGTAGAATGCATGAAATCATGAATGATTAAGAACCGTGTTAAACATGAATTGCAAATATATAACTAATCAATTCTCATTGCAGAAGCTAACTATGTCTAAATCACAGAGTTTCAAATCTCTTTGCAAATCCTAACAATCTAAACATGCAGTAATGATCAGATTCAATTGTTCATAAAACTCCTAAGCCAAATCTCTTTGCACTAAGTTGTTTTGCTCATCAAATACTAGTTCAGGTTATCAATAATGCTCTCACATATATTTAACAACCTATGATTTTTGGATTTCTAGATGATGTGTCTAAAAAATTCGATTTTAAAGCAAGCTGAGATGAAAAACCAAACGATATTCCTAATCAGATAGCGATTCTACAATCTCTTCATCGACCCTTTAAAAAGCTCTAACTTAACGATCAGATTACTTAGACATGATTATGGAATCACAAAACATAACTGAATAAAATTGCATTAAGAAAAAGAGTAAAATAATAAGGGGGTTCGAAATCTTCTCAAAAGAGTACATGATCTGTCTCCCCAAAAAGCTCTGAATAGATCTCTCTCTCTAACTCTCGGAATTCTAAAATCTAAGATAAAAGCCAACAATCACTGAAAAACCTAATAAATAGAGGCTAAACAAGATTTGGGGCCTTTTTGCAAATACTGAAACTTCTGGGCCAATTCTGTAAATAATCTTCATACTTTTAATAAACCAGCCACGCTCCTTCCTTGGTGGGTGAAGAGCATCACCAAAACGCATACTTTCTTTCCCGAGCTAGGCACTTCGTGGCTTCAACTTGCAATGCTCCAAAATTCTTCAATATCCCCAATTATGCTCTAGACATGCTATAACCTGCAAAGACTCTACTAGGACTCTAAAAAGACCAAAAAGACTCAATAAAAAAGACTTATATCGTGGTTCAAAACCATAAAAACTATGATTTATCAGATCCCTAGACGCGGTCCCCAGTCAAGTCCGAGAGGACTTGGTAGGCTCAGAGGAGTCCCCACGCGGAAGGATGGAGTTGGCTAGGGCAGATGCCGACGAACCGGCAGAAGTCGACCACCATTCGAGGGAATTGCCTCGGAAGCCGTACAAGAAGTAGTCATCGTGGATTGCGATGCAGCGTCGCAGAGGTCGGTTGGCCCGATCCTATTCGCTGGGGAAAGTGGCATTGAGCCCGAAGGAGTTGGGGAGGTTGGCCGACATAACTCTTTCCAACGAGTCCGACGTGCAGGTAGAAAGAGAGCAGTCCGCAGGATTGGACGCCGAGACCGCTCCGGCGACCTCCTTGACCTCGCCCCCCGCCCACGAGAAATCAGCAGGGATAGGTACCGAGGAAATAAAGGCGGTATCCTGGACTTCATCATCGGTTTGGAAATAGCGAGCACGACACTCGCCAGACGACGAACTTGAAGCCGACATCTCAATTGAACGAGAAGAAAGATGTGTGGCAGAAAAGAGAGATAATTCGAGAAGAGAGACTTCTAGGGTTTGCTTCGAAAATGGAGTAGATCCGCAGAACTGCGAATCTCCCGATTTTATAGAAGAAGAAGAAATCAAAGAGACACGCGAGAGGAATCGCGTCGGTCGGAGAAAGCTAAAAGTCAGTAGAGAACTAATAATTATCGGTGCGTGGGAAGTGATGCGCATTTAATACGGAGAGAGAAATGGAGTTTACCACAGCATAAAAGACGACCAGTGGCTCTCAAGAAAGCAGCGCACGCTGCGGGAAGTGATGCGCTGTGACTCGAACTACCAAGAGCTCCCCACGTGGACCGCACTCACCAGATTCCAAAGATTTGGGCGGGAACGTTCAAAGGGAGACCACTGATCTTACCAAAGGTCTTCTGAAGATCAGTTGATGAACAAATGGTATGAATTTCGTGCCCCAACAGGATAACCGCAAACGCCCCTACAGGATAACCGCAAACACCCCCCCCTCCCTGCCCCCCTCCCCCCAGAAGAAGATCGACCCCAGGACAGGGTGCAAGGCAGCCACACCCGTGGGTCAAACGTAATCGTCCGGGCGGCGCAGGCCCCGCGACGGGTTTTACGGTACTTAAAACTGTGGACGAAACGCAACCGTTACTAATGCGGTCTCAGCCACTAATGTATTTTTTGCTTGCGTGATTACTTGATCTCTTGCTTGGGTGATTGCTTGATTTCTTGCTTGAGTGATTACTTGATCTCTTGCTTGAGTGATTGCGTTATTTCTTGCTTGCGTTATTACTTGATCTCTTGCTTGAGTGACTGATTGATTTCTTGCTTGCGTGGTTGTTTGATCTCTTGCTTGTTTGATTGCTTGATTTATTGCTTGCCTGATTGCTTGGTTTCTTGTTTGATTAATTCGGCTCATTGCTTGTGCGGTTGCATGGTGCTTCCCGGCATAAACGAACGAGTGCTCGCTCATCCTGTCGCACGTCCCGCCCGCGTTCCAACCGATTAATTCTTCTCCTCTGCAATACATGTAATCTCCTTCGAATCCCCTTTTTCTTGGCATGCTCCCCCGCGGACTTGCCCGACACCATTCCTCCTGGAATTCAGGACTCCGGTCCGACAAGCCCTAGTGGCTCGCCCCGTGCCAGCTCCCTTTACAAACCATGCACACTCTGAGCACGCTTCCCTGCGATCTTGCTCGCCCTCCGGGGCAGTATCCCCACGGGATCCTAGGGCTCATGCCTCTCACATATCCAAATCTTCCCCCCCCCCCCCCCCCCCCCCCCCCCCCCCCCCCCCGCCTATCGTCCTACCTTGAACTAGTGTCGCACTCCCCCGGATGCACGCCCCAGTCAGGATAGGACCCCATCATTTTAACTCCCCAGGCCGAATGGCGTACTCCACCGGATGTGTATTGTAGACTGGGCGAGTCCCTCTATACGTATATAGTCTGATCGTCTCACCGTTCGTTTCCCTCGGTAGCGTAATTTCTTCGATCAACAACGTATTTCCTCGGATGCGAATAAGTTCGGAGTTGACATCTAATAATAGTTGCCCCGCGGCTCACTTTCTCGAAAGTAAAACTCCTTCGACCAATAACATGCTCCCCCGGGACAAATGAATAAGGTCAGGGTTGAGAGTCCATCTCAGACTACTCCTTTGGCCAAGGACGTCCTCCATCGTGGAACGCACCCATGTCAAAGTCGATACCCCATCTAACTTCCTCGAAAGTCCGGACCATCTAGTCAGTGCCGTACCCCCGGGATGCGTGGCACGGCTTCGATGAGTTCCAAAATTTTTGTTATCATTTAGAACTTAATTTCGCCCAGACTAGTACCGTATCCCTTGCGATATGTGGCACGGTTGCCGCGTCAAGCCAGCCCTTAAGCGGCACTAAAATAAGAGAACCGGACAAACCATGCTCGTTTTACAGGAAGCCAAGGAGAATCCGACTTCCCGACTCATCCTCAGATCAACCGAGAAGTCGGGGGCAACTGTTGGGATCTCGACACGTGGATCTAGACTGCGCTAGACGCTGACACACGCCACGCTAGCTCGACCGATCCACTCCCGCATACTATTCTGGGGCAGTTAGTACACTTCTCCAAACACGCCAGAATCATTCCTCACCTGCTCCCCTGACGCGCTGCGTGGAAGGGACAAGACGAAGAACTCGCGAGTATAAGTAATGAAGAGGAGGAGGCCAAAGGAGAGAGGGGGCGATCGAGGGATCGAGGGATAAGGAGAAAACAATCCATCTGAAAGAGGCGGTATCTGCTCATATCAAGGTCGGTCAATCCAGCCAAGCAGCACAATCACGGGTGAACTGCATGTTCCTTCCGGGTGAATGCCGACCAGGTAAAATCACTCCTAACGCAGAACCCCGCCTTCATACTCGCCTCGCCTTCCTTTCACCACATAGAAACCCCTAAAACACCCGAAAGCAGACAGAAACCTCGGTTCCCCGGACGAGACTTCTCACACTAACCCATAGAAAAGTCCTCTCTTGTGTACTTGTTCCCGGTAGGATGTTTATTGACTTGAGCGTCAGAGAACCTTCGGGAGGAAAATTCCTTTTGGTCATCTCGGAGGCTCATCTGACCTTTATTTGAGTGCTTACAGACCTTTATTTGAGTGCTTACAGGATGGAGCACGACGTTCAACACATCACAGAAGCTTTTGCCCCGGAACGACTTGCCGCCTTTCCTCCTAGGGGACGAAACTCGGAGGCACAGCTCCAACCTCCGATGAATTACACATCCCCATGTGGCATCTTAAAATTTGCTACTGAACACCATAATATAAAAGTAGTTTTATTCTTTATTTTTTTTAAACTATAAATAGCCTATCAAATGATTCTAAATTCATTTTAAGATATATGTAATATATATCTTTATTTTCCAAAAAATAGAGATTTTAAAAGATTTTTTATAAATAATTAATCTATTAATTTTTGATTTTATCAATTTAAATATATTTTGCATTCTAAATTTTTCCAAATATCATAATATAAAGTGCTATTTTTATCTTTTTAAAAAAAATATAAATAGCGAGTCATATGATTCTAAATTCCTTTTAAGATATATGTAATATAAATCTTTAAGAGAAGATTTTAAAAGATTTTTATAAATAACTAATCTAGTAACTTTTGATTTTTAACAGGTTAAATATATATTTCATTTCAAATTTTCTCAAATACCATAATATAAAGATGATATTTTTATCCTTTGTTTTTAAACTATAAATAACCAGTCAAATAATTCTAAATCATTTTAAAATATATGTAGTATAAATCTTTATTTTCCAATAGTATTATTTTTATTTTTAACAATTTATATATATGTGTACATATTTCATTTCAGTTTATCTAAAATACCATAATATATAGGTGATATTTTATCCTTTGTTTTTCTAACTATAAATAACCAGTCAAATCATTCTAAATTTCTTTGAAAATATATGTAATATAATCTTTATTTTCCAATAAATAAACATTTATAAATCACCAACAAAACTTACGGCAAGATAGAAATCTTTTCAAGATATTTATTACTACACAAATTTGCATGGTATTTCATATATTACTATATTAAAAGGTACACCACTACTACAATTATTATTTTTAAAATGCAAATTAAATTTTCTTGTAAGTAAAAGAAGTTGATAATACCTTACACATGAGAATAATGCATCACAACTTTCCACGTGGTGAACAAACAAAAATCCGTCATGTAGACCGCACTCATTGACAAAAAAAATCCCTCCAATTGGAAAGGCTTCAACTCCCAACCTGGAGAACTAGCTTGAAGCCAGCGGAGACCCCCGGAGCACAGGCAAGTAGCCATTCCTGAGCAACAGTAAGCCAAGATGCAACAATATGAGTTCTGAAACCTTACAGGAAACGAGTATTTTTCGGGACCAATCGCAGGGGCTCGCCAGTTATTGTTTGATTGTGTAGGAGAACTGCGTAATCGTTTCAACAAAGTGCACATGTTCATATGTCTCTTACTTACATGGTTGCTTGATTTTCTAATTGAATGACTTTTTGGATAAACTATTCATTGCTTGTGTGATTGTTTGATTCCTGATTGAATGAGTTTTTCATTGTGTGATTCTTTGATTCTTTGATCACGACCAAACCCTAAAGTAACACGTCAATATTAGACCCTATTTGAGCGTTGACCTCTTTGTCTAGGCCTGCTCAGCAACCCCCTAGCAGACTGTTTCCATGCAGTTGGCGAGTTTTTTAAGATAAAGACGTGCTGCATCAGCCCACATACTCCTGTCATGCGCTGTGTTGATGGGATAGATCATGAGAGAATGTGTATAAAAGGGAGGTCAAGGCCAAAGGAGAAGAGGACAGGTAGATCCTGAATCGAATCTAAAACTGAATCTAGAGAGAGAACACTCTAAAGAATATAGATAAATAGACAGCTGATAGGTTCTCAGTTTTACCCACTTTTAGTATACTGCAAGTGCACAACAATGCAGTTGTAGCACAAGGGGTTATCGAATCCCAAGGGAGTAAGTTAACTACACTATAGAGTTCAGGTTTGGATTAAGCTAAGCAGTAAGTAATGTATGTAGTGCGAAATAACTAAGAAAAGTAAGCAGACGATTTTATAATTGTTCTTAAGTTTCAGAAAGTTAAAAGCGCTAAGTCAGAACAATTCGTAGGTTGAATCCGAGAATGTAGAATGCGTACAATCAGGAATGAATTAAAACCGTATAGAACTTGAAACACAATGATATAACTAATCTATTCTCATTGCAGAAGTTATCTATGCCTAAATCACAGAATTTCAAATTTCTTTGCAAATTTTAACAATCTAAATATGCAGTAATGATCAGGTTCAATTGTTCACAAAACTCATAAGTCAAATCTCTTTGTAAATAGGCATTTTGCTCATCTAGTACTAGTTCATGTGATTAAAAATGTTCTCACATATATTAAACAACCTAGGGTTTCGAAATCTAGATGATTAGTCTAAGAAATCGATATGAATGCAAGCACAAATGAAAAACCAATGAATTTTCTATCAGTTTAGGAATTCTATAAACTCTTCGTCAACCTTTGAATGATCCTAACTTAACTAACAGATTACTCAGACCTCATTATGAAAACAAAAAGCATAGCTGAATAAAAATGCATTAAAAAAAAATAGAAGAGAGAAATAAGGGTTCGAAATATTTTCTAAAGAGTACAGGATTTGTCTCCCTCAAAATCTCTGAAGAAATCTCTATCTAAAGCTCTCTGAATTCTAAGATACAAGATACAATATCCCAGCCAACAATGGCTGAAAATCAAATATATATAAGCTAAAACACGAGCTGGGACACTTTGTAAATAGTGGAACTTCTGGGGCCAAAGTGCAATATATTCTCCATCTTTTAATAAAACGTCGCGACTCCTCTCAGATGCGGGTGACGAGTGTCACCCTTGAGTGGTGATGATCGTCACCAGTATAGTGTAACGGCTTCTGACTTGCTAACTTCAGGGTTGATTCTTGCAATGATCCAAAAAGCTCTATAATCTCCAATTATGCTCCCATCATGTTATAATCTGCAAAGACTCTACTAGGACTCTAAAAAAACCAAAACGACTCAATAAAAGTGACTTATACCATGGTTAAAAACCATAAAAACCATGATAGATCAACTCCCTCATACTTAGCTTTTGCCTGCCCTCAAGCAAACATCAGACCGAGAACAGGGTCGAGGTTTAAAAACAGAAACAGTCAGCTAAACATTAGGAACGCCACATTGATCAACACTTTTGAATCCACATACCACAGAGCCAACACAAGATCAAGTTTTAGTCTAATCATCACAAGCTTAGCAATCTCTCAAATCCAGTTCAAGCCCCTTCAAGAAATCTGAAATCTCTACTGCTAACTCCTTTTTATTTATCTAAGTGTGATATCTCATCAAAGATTTATCAACTCAATCACTTATAGATTCTTTCCCTTCCTTAACGCTGAACAAATCAATCTCAATACAGTTCTCCTATTTTCTATTCCCTTGATCTATTTTTTTTTTCAATTTTTCAGCTTCATTCTTTTTTTTTTACAGCCTAAGATATGTTCAATACTTGTGTTCTCTGGCTGTGCAGAACCGGATGCATCACTTGAAGAAGATGCGGGTCGCTGTCTCTTCTCACGTGGAGCCATCTGCAATCAAAATCAAAGCCATCCAAAAATCCACCAAAATTAGCCAAATTTCAAAAATTTCGAAACTCATCAATTCATGGTGAAAGAAGCATCAGCATTCATTCCTAACAGTACCAGTAACACAATTCAATCACAACTTCAACCCAAATCATCCAAAAATTCCAGATTTTTGTAAGTGTTATTACAAATTCGAAAATTTCAAAAACTTGCAAACCATGATTCAACAGTTAAATCAAGCTAATCAGGTCGAAAATTGAATTTTACCAATCCTATGGCGAACTGAAAATTGAAGATTTCGAACACATACCTTGCAGATCTTGAAAATGAATGAGAATTTATGAAAGAGGGCTAAAATCTGCACGGGCTAGGTTTTTGAATAAATCAAATCGGTTAACAAAATCAAAAGTTTTGATTTAGAGCTTTGATGTGTTCGTGGGTGGTTTGAAGAACTGATTCGGGGAAAAAGAAGAAGAAGTTATAACACGTAGCTGGGTCTCGGAATGGGTGACGAGCGTCACCCAATAAGTGGTGATAATTGTCATTGATGTTGACGACCTGTGGTGACCAGCTAGATGGTCACCACTCCGCCTATTTTTTTTTCTCGTTTTTCTCATTTTTATTTTGCTATGTACACGAAAATAATACTGAGTACATGACCAGTGGGTTGCCTCCCACCAAGCACTTGTTTTAAGTCTTTAGCTCGACTTTGAATGCTGTTTAGACAGCGGGTGCATCATCCAGAGACACAATGTGTCCTGTTGGAATCTCGGCTTGCACCCAATAAAGTTTAACCCTCTGTCCATTGATAGTGAACTCCTCTCCTTTGGAGTTGATCCGGACAATGGCGCCATGTAGTCTAGCCTCTTTGACAGTGAAGGGACCTGACCAACAAGATCGCAGTTTACCAGGAAACAACTGTAAACGAGAGTTATAGAGAAGAACCTGGTCATTGGGCTCGAAATGTTTGGAGATGACCTTCTTATCATGATATGCATTTGTCCTCTCCTTGTATAACTTGGAGTTTTCATAGGCCAAATATCTGATTTCATCCAGTTCATTGAGCTGAATCAAGCGCCTTTCTGCAGTAGGCTTTAAATCGAAGTTCAACTTCTTGATAGCCCACTCTACTTTGTAATCCAACTCCACTGGAAGATGGCACGCCTTGCCATAGAGCAAGTGGAATGGTGTAGTCCCTAATGAAGTCTTGTAGGCAGTCCCGTAAGCCCACTGTGCTTCATACAATTTCGCAGACCAGTCCTTCCTTGTCTTCCCTACTGTTTTTTCCAGTATGTGCTTGATCTGTCTGTTGGAGACTTTAACTTGTCCATTGGTCTGGGGATGATAAAGCGTGGCTACTCTATGCTGAACACCATACTTCTTCAGCAGCTTGTCAAAGACCTTGTTAACAAAGTGACAACCACCATCACTGATAACAATTCGCGGGACACCAAATTTGGAGAAAATAATGGTCTTAAACAGCTTTAGAACCACTGCAGAATCATAAGTAGGAGTAGCCAACGCCTCTACCCACTTGGATACATAGTCAACAGGAACTAGAATTTATATGTGATATGAGCATGGGGACATCTAACCTAGAAGATGAGCATGTAGCCGTTGGAAAACAAGATCAAGACCAGAAGGAGGTTGAAGAAGTTCTTAAAGTGCAAGGAGGTCCAATGACCCGAGCTAAGACTAAGGTATTTCAAAATACCTTAGAGGTTCTACTTAATCAGTTTAAGTATGAATCAAATACTAAGGAGGCTACACGTTCCACATTGGTCTGCATTGTAGCCGAGGACTAAGCTAGTGGGTTTGTGGGACATTTTATGCTTTTTTCCCCTTAGTGAGTTTTGTCCCATTGGGTTTTCTCACTAAGGTTTTTAACGAGGCAAGTGTTCCCACAATGTCATTGCCCATTAAGCTTAGCCTTGTTCCAAGCCCACTTCTTTCTACCATCCGTGGCTTGGATGTGTCTAGGTTCATTTTATTGTTTTTAGTTGTTTCTTTCCTTGTAGTTTGTGATATTTTGAACAAGAGTCATGCATGGTTAGTCAAGGGGGTTTGTCCCAAGACCAACTTATTGCTCTCTTGTTGTCCGTTCTCCTTCCTCTCTCTCTTCTCTCCCTAAGACCGTGTGTTAGTTGTTTTTGTTGTTTCATCTATCTTTGAATAAAATTTCCTTTGCAAAATAGATCATCTCTCTTGGTGCGTCATATCCTTGAGAAATCCTACTTAGAACCTAGGTGCGTCATATCCTTGTGTTCTAGTAGTTTTGTATCAAGAGCCTTCCATCTCTCTTGCTACACTCCATCTTCACTTCTTTCCCCACTTTTCCCATACAATTAAAATAACCTCTTACCACCGTTCGGATCATTACACCAACTCACGTCAAGTAGTTCGTAACTTAGCTTGAAAGGATCGATCATTAGCCGGGATCATATCAAGTGGTATCAGAGCAAACCTTCCAAAGCTAAGTTTTCTGATTCGATCCGTCCTTATTCATCGTTTCAATATTTTTGACTCTTCATCTACTGTCGAAAATATTTTTTTAAAATTATTGTTCATCACGGTTTTGATCTCTTGTATTTCATAAAATTAATTTTAAAATAATTTAGAATTTTTTTTAAATTCTAATCTTCCTAAGAACTACTTACTGCGAAAGAAATTTTGTTTTTCAGGAGCAATGGCCGGGGAAGATGACCCGGAACCTTCAGCCGTACGTGCTCAGAGGATTTTAGTCGAAGCCCTCACGGCTGAGATGAAAAAAATGTTACAAGTTGAGGTAGAAAAGATCAGACAAAGCTATGAACAGAGAGAAACGGCTCAGAGACGCCAAGGCAAAGAAACCGCGAGAGAAGATGAACAAGAAGGGCAGGCTAGTGGACATCAGACTGATCAATACTACAAAAGCAGTAGCTCCTCTAAGAGTGGCCGTAGAAGTTCTAGACAAGGCAGAGAACGTGTGCAAGACAACTTGGCCGGTCTAAAGTTGAAGATTCCCCCTTTTCACGGCAAGTGCGATCCAGATGCCTATCTTGAGTGGGAAAAGAAGATAGAACTGGTATTCAAAGTTCAACATTACACTGAGGAGAACCATGTTAAAGTGGCGGCCACAGAGTTCTACGACTATGCCCTAAGCTGGTGGGATCAACTCGTCACAACCAGAAGGAGAAACCAAGAGTATCCGGTTACAACTTGGAACGAGATGAGAAACTTGATGAGGAAACGGTTTGTTCCGAGCCATTACCATTGCGAGCTACATCAGAGGCTTCAGAGATTGACGCAAGGCAAACGTTCTGTGGAGGAAGATTTTCAGGAAATGGAAACACTAATGCTTTGTGAAGATATCTTGGAGGACAGGGAAGCTACGATGGCTAGGTTCCTCGGAGGCCTTAACCGAGAGATTCAGGACCGCCTAGAGACATAACATTATGTCAACTTAGAAGAAATGCTTCACAAAGCAGTGTTGTTTGAGCAGCAAGTCAAGAGAAAAGGGTCGTACCGTTCGGGTTCTAGTACCGGACCAAACAGTCGGACAGTTTATCCGCGGGACGACAGAAACTCGTACCGGTCAGCATACCCGCAGAATCAGCCGAGAGAGGATAAGCCGATCAGTTCCAAATCCGAAACTGTCCAACCATATGGGAAACCTAAGGAGGCTAATACCAAGGCTCGTGATGTAAAATGTTTCAAATGCCAAGGCCGTGGACATTACGCCAATGAGTGCATCAACAAACGTGTTATGGTGTTACTAGAAAACAGTGACATAGAATCAGAGGATGAGCAACAAGAAGAAACAGAGGAGGAACAGGAGCTATTGCCAGTACAAGGAGAGTTGCTTGTAACAAGAAGGACATTGACCGTGCAAAGCAAGCCAGAGGAACAAGATCAGCGTGAGAATCTGTTTCACACTCGTTGTTTGGTTCAGGGAAAGGTTTGCAGTTTGATCATAGACGGTGGGAGTTGCGCTAATGTGGCAAGCAGTATCATGGTGAAGAAGCTGAGTTTGCAAGCTACTCCTCACCCCAGCCCGTATAAGCTACATTGGTTGAACGATAAAGGAGAAATGAAAGTCACCGAACAAGTCTTAGTACCACTGGCCATAGGTGAGTATAAAGATGAGATACTTTGTGATGTGCTACCTATGGAAGCAAGTCATATCCTGCTAGGGAGGCCGTGGCAATCTGACCGCCGGGTGATACATGATGGATTTTCCAACCGGCACTCCTTTGAGTTTAAGGGTAAGAAGAATACTTTGATTCCCATGACTCCTCAAGAAGTTTACAATGATCAGAAACACACCTTGAGGTAAGCCAAACATTTAAACTTCTTTGCTAAGGCTGGACAGGTTAAGAAAGCTTTATACTCCGAAACACCTATGCTGTTATTTGTTTATAAAGAAGCATTAACAACCATGGCTGATCTTACACCGGTGTATCCGAGTGAAATGCAAGCTCTTTTGCAGGATTATGAAGATGTCTTTCCAGAAGAGACGACAACGGGACTACCTCCCATCCGGGGTATAGAACACCAAATAGACTTCATTCCCGGGGCATCATTACCAAACCGTCCCGCCTACCGTACCAACCCCGTGGAAACCAAAGAACTACAGATGCAGGTGGATGAACTGATGGCCAAGGGACATATCCGTGAAAGCATGAGCCCTTGTGCAGTACCAGTACTTCTAGTTCCAAAGAAAGACGGTAGCTGGAGGATGTGTGTTGACTGCCGTGCAATCAACAATATCACGGTGAAGTATCGCCATCCCATTCCTAGGCTAGATGACATGTTAGATGAATTGCATGGTTCTAACATTTTCTCCAAAATTGATTTAAAAAGTGGTTACCACCAGATCAGAATGAAAGAGGGGGATGAATGGAAAACCGCATTCAAAACCAAACATGGTTTATATGAATGGCTGGTTATACCATTCGGATTGTCTAATGCCCCTAGCACTTTTATGCGTTTAATGAATCATGTTCTTAGGGCGTATGTAGGCATCTTTGTGGTGATTTATTTTGATGACATCCTTGTTTATAGCAAAGGTCAAGAAAAACTATATGCTAACCTTAAGAAGTGTACTTTCTGCACTTCTAGTCTTGTTTTTCTTGGTTTTGTAGTAAGCTCAGAAGGAGTCAAAGTGGATGAGGAAAAAGTGAAGGCCATCCGTGACTGGCCAAGTCCTAAGACCGTAGGAGAAGTAAGGAGTTTCTATGGCCTAGCTGGCTTTTATAGGAGATTCGTGAGGGACTTTAGTACTATAGCTGCCCCACTCACCGAAGTCATCAAAAAGGAAGTTGGGTGCAAGTGGGAAACGGCTCAAGAAGAGGCTTTCCAAAGCCTAAAAGAGAAGGTTACTAACGCCCCTGTTCTTATATTGCCTAATTTCTTAAAGACTTTTGAGATTGAGTGTGATGCATCAGGAATAGGTATTGGCGCTGTTCTAATGCAAGACAAGCAACCCATAGCATTTTTTAGTGAGAAACTTGGAGGAGTCATGCTCAACTATCCGACATATGATAAGGAGTTGTACACCTTGGTGAGAGCCTTACAAACGTGGCTACACTACCTCTGGCCTAAAGAATTTGTTATCCACACGGACCATGAGTCCCTCAAACACCTCAAAGGTCAGAAAAAGCTCAACAAAAGGCACGCAAGGTGGGTTGAATTCATAGAAACCTTCCCATATGTCATAAAATACAAACAAGGTAAAGACAATGTGGTTGCCGATGCATTATCAAGAAGGTACACTCTTCTCACGACTTTAGAAGCTAAGTTGCTTGGATCTGATCAGCTTAAAGAGCTATATAAAGATGATGATGATTTTTCAGAAACTTTTGCTTCTTGTTTCAAATCTCCTTCGGGTAAATTCTTTAAACAAGATGGGTTTCTCTTTTATGAGAACCGTCTTTGTGTACCTAATTGTTCTATGAGAGATTTGTTTATCAGGGAAGCACACGGTGGCGGTTTAATGGGTCACTTTGGCGTAGCAAAAACCTTAGAAGTAATGAAAGATCATTTCTATTGGCCACACATGAGACGGGATGTTGAGAGAATTTGTGGGAAATGCAATACTTGTAAACAAGCCAAGTCCAAGGTCCAAAATCATGGTTTGTACTCACCCTTACCCATACCCTCTTATCCGTGGAATGACATTTCCATGGACTTTGTTTTAGGCTTGCCTAGAACAAAGACAGGTAAGGACTCTATTTTTGTTGTAGTGGATAGATTCTCTAAGATGGCTCATTTTATTGCTTGTCATAAAACAGAAGATTCTTTGCATATAGCCAATCTTTTTTTTAAGGAAATAGTTCGCATTTATGGTATGCCTAAGTCCATTGTTTCGGATAGAGACACTAAGTTCCTTAGCTTCTTTTGGAAAACCTTATGGTCTAAGCTAAGAACTAAGCTTATGTTTTCTACTACTTGTCATCCGCAAACTGATGGTCAGACCGAGGTAGTAAATAGGACTTTAGGTACATTGTTGAGAGCTTTAATTAAAAAGAACCTTAAGTCTTGGGAGGATTGTTTGCCGCATATAGAGTTTGCATATAACCATGCTGTGCATTCTGCTTCTAAGTATTCACCTTTTCAGATTGTTTATGGGTTCAACCCCACTTCTCGTTTGGAATTAATGCCTTTAGCTTTGAGTGAAAGGATAAGTATGGACGGAAAGAGAAAAGCCAACTTGGTCAAACTAATACATTCGGATGCTAAGAAGAACTTAGAAGAGAAGACTAAGCTCTATGCCAAACATGCGAATAAAGGAAGAGACAAGGTGGTTTTTGAAGCTGGTGATCAAGTTTGGGTACATCTAAGAAAAGAGCGTATCCCAGCAGAAAGAAAATCCAAGTTGATGCCACGGATTGATGGCCCTTTTACAGTTACAAAGAAGATCAACGACAATACCTATCAACTTGACCTCCAAGGTAAGTATTCTATTAGCTCAAGTTTTAACATTACTGATTTACTTCCTTATGTTCCAGATGAGTCGGATTTGAGGTCAAATCCTTTTCAAGAAGGAGGGGATGATATGAGCATGGGGACATCTAACCTAGAAGATGAGTATGTAGCCGTTGGAAAACAAGATCAAGACCAGAAAGAGGTTGAAGAAGTTCTTAAAGTGCAAGGAGGTCCAATGACCCGAGCTAAGACTAAGGCATTTCAAAATGCCTTAGAGGCTATACTTAATCAGTTTAAGTATGAATCAAGTACTAATGAGGCTACACATTCCACATTGGTCTGCATTGTAGCCGGGGACTAAGCTAGTGGGGTTTGTGGGATATTTGTGCTCTTTTTCCCTTAGTGAGTTTTGTCCCATTGGGTTTTCTCACTAAGGTTTTTAACGAGGCAAGTGTTCCCACAATGTCTTTGCCCATTAAGCTTAGCCTTGTTCCAAGCCCACTTCTTTCTACCATCCGTGGCTTGGATGTGTCTAGGTTCATTTCATTGTTTTTAGTTGTTTCTTTCCTTGTAGTTTGTGATATTTTGAACAAGAGTCATGCATGGTTAGTCAAGGGGGTTTTTCCCAAGACCAACTTATTGCTCTCTTGTTGTCCGTTCTCCTTCCTCTCTCTCTCTTCTCTCCTTAAGACCGTGTGTTAGTTGTTTTTGTTGTTTCATCTATCTTTGAACAAAATTTCCTTTGCAAAATAGATCATCTCTCTTGGTGCGTCATATCCTTGAGAAATCCTACTTAGAACCTAGGTGCGTCATATCCTTGTGTTCTAGTAGTTTTGTATCAAGAGCCTTCCATCTCTCTTGCTACATTCCATCTTCACTTCTTTCCCCACTTTTCCCATTCAATTAAAACAACCTCTTACCACCGTTCGGATCATTCCACCAACTCACGTCAAGGAGTTCGTAACTTAGCTTGAAAGGATCGATCATTAGCCGGGATCATATCAATATGTTCCCATAGGATGAAGAAAAAGGACCCATGAAGTCAATACCCCAACAATCAAAGAGTTCAACCTCAAGAATGAAGTTATGTGGTATCTCATTTCTTCTGCTTATCTTTCCTCTCCTCTGACATGTATTGCAGCGTGTAATGAATGCATGTGCATCCTGGAACATAGTAGGCCACCAGAAGCCTGCTTGAAGAACATTGGAGACTGTTTTGAATGTGGCAAAGTGTCCAGCATACTTTGAGCCATGAGAATGAAACAGGACGTCTGGAACCTCAGTTTCTGCTATGCATCTCCTGTAAATCTGATAGGGTCAATGTTTTACCCAAATAAAACTGCTGCAAGTGCACAGCAAAAGCAGATGTAGTATAAGGGGTATCGAAATCCCAAGAGAGTAATGCAGACTACACTATCGAATATAGATTCGGACTAAGCTAAGCAAAATATGATGTATGTAATGCGAATGAATAAATGGAAGTAAGCAAACGAATGTGTGTAGTTATCTAAGTTCAAAAAGATTAAAAGCGCTAAGCCAGGGTAATTCGCAGGTTTGAATCCAAGAATGTATGATGCAGGAAATCAGGAATGATTAAGAACCGTTCTAAACATGAATCTCTAATGCATAACTAATCAATTCTCATTGTAAAAGTTATCTATGCTTAAATTACAGAGTTTCAAATCTCTTTGCAAACCCTAACAACCTAAGCATGCAGGAATGATCAGATTCAATTGTTTACAAAACTCCTAAGCCAAATCTCTTTGTACTAAGTTGTTTTGCTCATCAAATACTAGTTCAGGTTATGAATAATGCTCTCACGTATATTTAACAACCTATGATTTTTGGATTCCTAGATGATGTGTCTCAGAAATTCGATTTTAAAGCAAGCAGAGATGAAAAACCATAAGATATTCCTAACAGATAGCGATTCTACACTCTTTTCATCAACTTTTGAAAAACCCTAACTTAACTAGCAGATTACTCAGACATGATTATGAGATCACAAAACATAACTGAATAAAATTGCATTAAGAGAAAGAGTAAGAAACAAAGGGGGTTCGAAATCTTCTCAAAAGAGTACAGATTTTGTCTCCCAAAAAGCTCTGAATAAATCTCTCTCTAGCTCTCTGAATTCTCAAAAACTAAGATAATAGCCAACAATGGCTGGAAAACCTAATAAATAGAAGCTAAACACGATCTGGGGTCTTCATGTAAATAAAGGAAACTTCTGGGCTAATTCTGCAATTCTTCTTGATACTTTTAATAAAACGCCACGCTCCTTCCTTAGTGGGTGACGAGCGTCACTAAAGGGGTGACGATCGTCACCATTTGTGAATACTTTCTACTTCGAGCTTGGTACTTCGTGGCTTCCACTCAGAATGCTCCAAAAGGTTCCAAAATCTCCAATTATGCTCCAGATATGCTATAACCTGCAAAGACTCTTCTAGGACTCTAAAAATACCAAAAAGACTCAATAAAAAGGACTTATATCATGGTTAAAAACCATAAAAACCATGATATATCAACTCCCCCAGACTTAGCTTTTGCTTGCCCTCAAGCAAACATTAGACAAAGAATAAGGTCGAGGTTTGAAAACAAGAAACAGTCAGTCAGTCATCAGAAATACCACACTAGTTAAAGCTTTCGAATCCACATACCACAGAGTCAACACAAGATCAAATTTCAGCCTAATCATCACAAGCTTAGCAAATCTCTCAAGTCTAGTCTAAATCCTTTAAAGAAATCCGAAATTTCTACTGTCAACTCCTTATTTTTTATCTAAGTGTGAAGTCTCATCAAAGCTCTATCATCTTAATCACTTTACAGATTCTTTTCCCTTCCTAACAACTGAACAAATCAATCTCAACACAGCTCTCCTATTTTCTCTTCCCTCAATCTTTTTCCTTAGGATATTTTCGATTTTTCACTTCTTTTTCTCAACTTTTTCAGTCTAAGAAATGGTGCTACTCAATACTTGTGTTCCTTGTGAGGAGACAGGTTCTTGAGTGTGTTCACTACTGTTGTTCCTTGTGAGGAGACAGGGTCATGAATGCACCATTCTTTGAACTTAAACTTTTTAAAAACTACATCAGGGAAGACCAAAGAGAGACTGTATCTTAACCTTATTGTCAGTGCTTAAAGAGAGAATCAAGATCAATAAGAATCAATCACCAAGACAAGAAATTTAAAGTTCATTAAGGTGGAGCTAACAGCAAATTTTCCAGATTCTCTAAGAACCTAAACCTTCATTGCTAGACTGATCTACCTATGACTTTCAACTTAGTAAGACTTGTAATCAACTACTGTGGTAATGGTTCTTATCAGCAAAAATGTCCTATGGCTAGTTCCAAGAAAAACTAACAGTTTCAAAAATTTTGACTCTAGAAAAACAGGTTTTTGACTCAACTTTAAGACTCTATAAACATGACACAAAGCACACAACGTCAGTAACCACCTCCCCCAGACTTAAACAACACTGTCCCCAGTGTTATTAAGCCAAGAGTTGGTCAGAAAAATGAATGAGAAGTCGAAAAACCAAGTCAGAAAAGTGTTACCTCGCGTGGAGTCGGGTGACGAGCGTCACCACGACCTGTATTGCCCAAATCTTATGTTAGATGTTAATTAACGAAGTGTTTGCATGTGTACTCGAAAGTTAGACTTTTTGAGCATTCAAACACATAATTAACAACATCCAAACATAGCAATAATAACCTGGTTCAACAATCTCACAAAACATCATCAAAGAAACTGACAGCTGACTCAAAGTAAACATAAAAATGACTCAAGAGAAGGAAAAATAAAAGGGAAAAAGGAATAAGTAACCAGATAGTGAAACCTCAATCCTCATCCTCACAAGGCTCAGTAGTGTAGTGGGGGCGGACACAACCACAATTGCTAAGTGTAGCAACAGCATCCCAGAGTCCCTCAAAGCTATCAATGACATACTCCTGAAAAGCAGCCATATCCATGGGTGTCTGTGGTCGTGGAGGACGCCTGAAAGCAGCAGAAGAGCCACTCTGGCGTGTAGAAGGTCCAGCATCAGTAGCAGCAGCAGTAGAAGCAGAGGGACCAGCTGTAGCAGCTCTAGCAGGGCGCAGAAGAGTCTGTGCTGGCATGAAGAATAGCTGGCGTGGGTCTGTCTGGATAGTAGTGAGGGCTCTCTGTGGCAACTTAATGCCAACATACTCTCCAAAAGTAGTAGTGAAAGTCCAGACAACTCCAGTCTTCATCCAAGTGACATGGCGCAGATACTGGTCATCCATAAGCGATCTATCACTGCGCAGACTGCAAGGAGTAACATCGATCTGGAAATGATGGAAGATCGGTGTCAACAAGCTGCCCACACTCTCAGTCTTCTCCCCTGGACTGGTGAATGGCTTGGTCTTCAAAGAGACCAAGTGCTCAGCGAAAACAGCACCTAAGTTGGCGCGAACCATACTATCAACTGGTATCGAATCATCCAGCATCTCATAAAGTCCGTAGTAGAGGAGAATCAGCTCACTAACTCGAGTCTTGCTGGGCGCAGACTTGCACAGAATGGTATGACCAAAGAGGCGCAGAAGGTACCTCAAAACCGGATGTCTAACCTCAGTCTGCGTGCTGGTCTTGCTATCATAGACTCCATTCCCGAACTTGGACCAGAATGTCCTCATATGGGTCCAGTGAGAGGGAAGGAGAACGCCTGTGGGATGGTCAGAGAAGCCATAAATCCCACAAAGTTCCATCAGACTGATCCGGTATCGAATCCCTCGGATCAGAAATGTCATAGTGCCTTCCTGAGCACGCTTCGCCAGCTCATTCGCGTAGTAGACGCGAACTGTAGAGAGAAACTGGCGGACCAAATCTGGGTACAGATCGTACTGCTGGAATGGCATAGTCCCCATGCCAATGCGCTCCAGAATCTCATAAACCTCCTCAAAGATCCCCATCTTCTGCAGAACAGCAGGATCCGCGAGTCGAGTAGGGATAATCTTAACTCCTAACCACGCATTCTAGAACAGCGTGTCATACTCATCCCACTCCTCCTGAATATCACGGAATACACAGGTATCCCGAGCCACTTCTTGCTTCGGAGTCCCTGCCCAAGCCACTCCTGAGGCTATTTTCCGATCCTCTCGTTTGGGCCATGGGGGCCTGCAAACCGGGTGCTGACTGAAGGAATCTGTAGACCCTGTTGCAGTGCTGGAAGACGAGCTTTGTCTTGGTCGTTTCTCCTGACGAGGCATCTGAAAATTGAACACCAAAATCGACCAAAACCATCTCAAAAATTAGGAAATTTTTCAAAATTCGAAAAATCAACCAAACAGGATGAAATAGCTGATGGCGATTAACTACTGCACTACCAGGAACACAATTCAAGCATCAGTTCAACCTAAAGCACCCAAAATTTCCAGATTTTTGCAACTTTCATCATGAACTCGAAAATTCAAAACAGTGAAAATCAACGATAAAAGCTCAAAAAGATGGTTTCATTCCTCTAATACAACCTAACTAACCATGATTCAACAGTTAAATCAAACCAATCAAGTCAAAAATCGGATTTTACCAAACCTAAGGCGGACTGAAAATTGGGGATTCCGAAAACATACCTTGCAGATCGTAAAAACTGAGTTGATATTCAGAAAAAGGAGTAAAATCCACACGGATTAGACTCTTAAATCACTCAATTTGGTTAAGAAAATCAAAAGTTATGAAATTCCTATTTTCTAACTAGTTTCGGTTATTTTGCAGGTTTGCTCGAGGAAGAAGAAGAGAAAAGCTTAATTCCCGTGTTCGATTCTGATGGGTGACGAGCGTCACCATAAGGGTGATGATCGTCACCGCTTTTTTTTTTTTTTTTTTTTTTTTTTTTTTTTTTTTTTTTAACTGAATAAAAAAATTCTAACTAAAATCCTAAGCACGAAAATAAATACTAAGTATTATATCTACAACTTACCAGTGGGTTGCCTCCCACTAAGCACTCTTTTAAAGTCATTAGCTTGACTTTGGTTGGCTGTTTAGACAGTTGGTGCCTGATTCAGAGACACAATGTGTCCTGCTGGAATCTCTGCTTGTGCCCAGTAATGCTTCACCCTTTGTCCATTGACAGTGAACTCCTCTCCTTTGGAGTTAATCAGGACAATTGCACCATGTGGGCGAGCTTCTTTGACAGTGAAAGGACCTGACCATCTAGAACGCAGTTTACCAGGAAAAAGCTGTAAACGAGAGTTATAGAGTAGTACCTGGTCATTGGGCTCGAAATGCCTGGAGATTATCTTCTTATCATGATATGCCTTTGTCCTCTCCTTGTATAACTTGGAATTTTCATAGGCTAGATATCTGATCTCATCCAGTTCATTGAGCTGAATCAAGCGCCTTTCTGCAGCAGGTTTCAGATCGAAATTCAGCTTCTTGATTGTCCATTCTGCTCTGAACTCCAGCTCTACTGGTAGATGGCACGCCTTGCCATAGAGAAGGTTGAATGGAGTAGTCCCAAGTGGCGTTTTGTAGGCAGTCCTGTAGGCCCATAATGCATCATCCAGCTTTGCAGACCAATCTTTCTTTGTCTTCCCAACTGTCTTCTCCAGAATTTGCTTGATCTGTCTGTTGGAAACCTCAACTTGTCCACTTGTTTGGGGGTGATAGGGCGTGGCCACTCTGTGCTGTACACCATACTTCTTCAACAGCTTGTCAAAAACCTTGTTGACAAAGTGAGAACCCCCATCACTTATGACAATCCGTGGGACACCAAATCTGGGAAAGATAATGGTCTTAAACAGCTTCAAAATCACTGCAGCATCATTAGTAGGAGTAGCCAACGCCTCTACCCACTTAGATACATAATCAACAGCAACCAGAATGTATCTATTCCCATAATATGAGGGAAAAGGTCCCATGAAGTCAATACTCCAACAATCGAAAACTTCAACTTCCAGAACGAAGTTCTGTGGCATCTCATGTCTCCTGCTGATTTTTCCTCTTCTCTGACAAGTATCACAGCTTGTGATGAAAGCTTGGGCGTCCCTGAACATAGTGGGCCACCAAAATCCAGCCTGCAAAACCTTAGAGACAGTCTTGAATGTAGCAAAGTGTCCAGCATAGTCTGATCCATGACAGTGAAAGAGCACATTCTGAACTTCTTCTTCTGCTAAGCATCTTCTGTAAATACCATCAGCACAATGCTTGTAGAGGTATGGCTCAGCCCAATAGAATCTCCTAAGTTCTCTCAAGAACTTCTTCTTAGCATAGCCTTTAAAATCATGTGGTTCATCCTCTACAGCAAGATAATTGGCAATATCGGCATACCAGGGTCTCTTTGGATCATGTAAAGCATAAACAGGCTCTTCAAAAGCTTTCCCAAAGCTTGCACAAATCGCAGATAAGTGTGGAGATCGGTGACGAGCGTCACCAATGTTGGTGACGAGCGTCACCTCTCTCGTATACTTTTGTCGCGAATGGTCTTGGTTGGTGACGAGCGTCACCCTCCTGGTGTCGCTCGTCACTCCCCTGCAGTTTCGTGAAAACTGCAGGTTTTCAACACTTTCCTCCTGGTCTCTGGTCTCCACTAAGTAAACATTCTCTTCAGGCAAGAAATCATTGATGGGAACACTGTCTTCGACCTGAATCCGGGATAAATGGTCAGCAACTCCATTCTCCACCCCTTTCTTGTCCTTCACTTCAATATCAAATTCCTGAAGAAGCAGGATCCATCTTAACAGCCTTGGTTTTGCATCCTTCTTCTGCATTAGGTACTTCAGTGCTGAATGGTCAGTATGAACCACGACCTTGGAGCCAACAAGATACTGCCTGAACTTCTCAAAAGCAAACACAACAGCTAACAATTCCTTCTCAGTTGTTGCATAATTCTTCTGAGCATCATCCAAAGTCCTACTTGCATAGTAGATGGCGTGGAGTTTCTTGTCTTTCCTCTGTCCCAGCACTGCTCCAACTGCAAAATCGCTGGCATCACACATTACCTCAAAAGGTAAGTCCCAATCTGAAGGCTGCACAACAGGGGCTGTAATCAAAGCCTGTTTGATCTATTCAAAAACAGATTTGCACTCTTCTGTGAACTCAAACTTCACATCCTTGCAGAGGAGAGCAGTAAGTGGGCGTGCTATCTTGCTAAAATCATTGATGAACCTTCTGTAGAAGCCTGCATGTCCCAGAAAACTCCTCACTGCTTTGACTGAATCAGGTGCTTGCAGACTTGTCATCACCTCAATTTTCGCCCTATCCACCTCTATACCGTCTCCTGAGACTCTGTGGCCAAGTACAATACCATCCTGCACCATAAAATGACACTTCTCCCAGTTTAAAACCAAGTGCTTCTCTTCACATCTCTGCAGAACAGCACACAGATTATCCAAACAGCTCTTGAAAGAAGATCCATAAACAGAGAAGTCATCCATGAACACCTCCATAAACTTCTCTATCATGTCTGTGAAAATCGACATCATGCATCTCTGGAAGGTTGCAGGAGCATTACACAGACCAAAAGGCATTCTGCGATATGCAAAAGTGCCATAGGGACAGGTAAAAGTGGTCTTCTCCTGATCATCTGGATGGATGGGGATCTGAAAGAAGCCTGAATACCCATCAAGGAAGCAGTAATACTTGTGATTCGCCAGCCTCTCTAGCATCTGATCGATGAAAGGTAGAGGAAAATGATCCTTCCTTGTTGCTGCATTCAGTTTCCTGTAGTCTATACACATCCTGTGTCCTGTCACAGTCCTGGTTGGAATCAGCTCATCCTTGTCATTCTTTACCACGGTGACACCTCCTTTCTTAGGCACCACGTGCACTGGACTCACCCAAGCACTGTCTGAAATAGGATAGATGATACCAGCCTGCAACAACTTCATGATCTCTTTCTTGACCACATCCTGCAAATTCGGATTTAGCCTCCTCTGGTGCTCAACTGATGATTTCGACTAATCCTCCAAGTGTATTCTATGCATGCACAAGTCTGGAGAGATACCTGAAATGTCATCAAGAGAATAGCCAAGAGATTTGCGAAATTTTCGCAGCTTACTTAGCAATAGGGTGAGCTCTGCATTGTTCAATGAAGCATTAACAATAACAGGATATGTGGAGTTTTCTCTTAGAAATGCGTACCTTAGCCCTGCAGAGAGCTGTTTAAGCTCAACTTTTGGTGCTTTTGCTGCTGACCAGTCACCCATTGTGGCGGCTTTTGCAGATGTGGAGACAAGTTCATCCTGTGCAACCAGTTGCATCACTTGTGCAGTAGCATCCATCATCTTTGTGTAGCCTGTTGCAGCAGCATCTAAATGCTCATACTCAGCTGTAGAAGTGGTCAACGCCCTTTCCAAGGGGTTCTCTGAACTCATCTCATAGAAGATCTGATCAGCAATGTTTGTGAGAACATCAACATAAAAAGTCTGTCCATCTATGGTTGGCCTCTTCATCAGCTTATCCATTTCGAATTTCATCACTAAATCGCCAACATTCAGCTCTACTACCCTTCCTGACGTCAATAATAGCTCCTGCAGTGGCTAAGAAGGGTCTGTCAAGAATCAAAGGGTCTTTGGGCTCTTCTCCATACTCTAGAACCACAAAATAAGTAGGGATCATACAATCTCCTATTTTGATAGGAACATCCTCTATCACCCCTTCAGGAACTCTAACTGATCTATCAGCTAGGACAAGAGATATTCTTGTAGCTTTAAAATAGGTCATCCCCAAACTCTTGGCAACAGAATGAGGCATGAGGTTCACACTAGACCCAAGATCACACAATGACCTCTCAAACTTGTCATTGAAGATGGTGCAGTCTAAAACAAAGCTTCCTGGGTCTGAAAGCTTCTCTGGAACTCTGTTCTGAATCACTGCACTGACCTGCTCGTTGATCATCATAGCCCCAACCTCGAGACTCAAGTTATTGGTCACCATTCTCTTCACATACCTCCTAATAACAGGAGTTATCCTTACAGCATCAATCAATGGGATCTCTATTACCAACTTGTCCATGATAGCCTTGCATCTTGCATCCTCAAGCTCCTGCTTAAACTTCTTAGGATGCTTAGGATAGGGTATCTTGGGTTTATACACGGTCTCCTTAGCATTATCTGAAGTCTTAGGTGAAACTGCAACATGTGGTGTCAGGTGATGAGCGTCACTGGATTGGTGACGAACGTCACTCACTTTGGACGAGTCGGGGTCGAGTACTGGATATGGGTGACGAGCGTCACCCCCTTGGTGACGGTCGTCACCAATTTATGAAGAATCGGGGTCGGGGTTGTCCTCAATGGGTGACGAGCGACACCCATTATTGGTGACGAGCGTCACCAATGGTTCTGCAGTAAAATTTTCTTCATCTTCATACTCTTCCATACCCACGAAATTTCTTGAGGTTAAATCCTTCTGCAACAATAGTTGCAGGTTCCTTCCACTCCTCAATGTGATGGCATTCACGTGGTGTTTGGGATTAGCATCAGTTCTTCCTGGAAGAAATCCTTCTTGCCTCTGAACAGCTCCTGCAGTTTGAGCAACTTGAACATCAAGCTTCTTCATATGAGAGTTCAGACTCTCAATTTTCCCATTCAAGTCCTAATAGAGCGAATCTATCTTGCCATTGAAGTTCACAGTAAGCTTCTGTTGTCCTGCCAAGATCTGTTCGAACATTGCTTCCATTTTGTTCTCTTGTGGAGGTGCTGGTTGATAGGAAGTAGAACCATAGTTTCTGTAATTTCCACTGTTCTGGAATGGCTTCTGATACTCTGTCTTCTGGAAAGGGGGTCTAGGAGTGAAACCAGACGTGTTCTGTCCTCCTGTAGGGGCGTTTTTCTGATTGTTGTTGCTGTATCCTCTGTTCCACTGCTGATTCCCATACCTTTGTCCCTGAAATCCGCCAGAATTGATGAAATTTACATCCTCCTGCTCAACTTCCTCTGGAGCTTCGAAAGTCTCTACTTCTGCAGCAAAGTGAACTGACTTCTTCCCTACCAAAAGGCTGTGCATATCATCCAACTTAGCCTTAACTTCAGCAATCTGATTTCCATCAGCTACACCAGCTTGTTTCATTCTCTGAAAGTCTGCATTTTTAGTGCTGTTGCTGCAGACCAAGTTCTCAATCAGTCTCACTGTCTCCTCTGGTCTGTTGGTGTTGAAGTTCCCTGCACTTGCTGCATCCAGCGCCATCTGATATTTCCAGTCAATGCCTCTGAAAAAGATCCCAAGTAATTGCACCTGACTGAAACCATGATGAGGGCAGTCCCTTTGATAAGACTTGAACCTGATCTAAGAAGCCTTGAAAGCTTCAGTAGGGCCTTGTGTAAATGATGCAATTTTCGTCCTCATGTCTTCTGATCTGGCATCATCATAGAAATTGTTCAGAAATGCATTCTTGGTGTCCTCCCAAGTAGTTAATGAAGCAGGTTCCAGTTGCTTCAGCCAATATGCAGCTTCTCCTTCAAGAGAGTATGGAAAAAGCTTGCAGAACAGAAATTCATTGCTAACCCCATTAGCTTTGACACTGGAAGCCAAGTCCTCAAATCTCTCTATGTGATCTATAGGATGCTCATGAGGTAAACCATGGAAGGGATGCTGTCCAACCAGCTGATAGTAGACAGGTTTAACCTCAAAATCGTTCATCTGGAAGGCAGGAGGTCGGATTGCAGCTCTGTTGGCATAGAACTGATCAGGTCTGTTGTAATCACCTAGAGTCCTCTGAACAAAATGCCCAGCAGCGTTATTGACAGCAGCAGGGACTCCCACGTTCTCAGCCACTTGCTGAACCTGCTGTTCAACAATGACATTCCCCTCTTGATCAATTCTCTGCCCCTCTTCGTTCCTCATATTTCCTTCCCTGTCAACCAAGTGACCTTCTGCATCTTCAACCAAGATCAGTGGAGTGACCATTGTAGATTGCTTCTTAGCTTTCCTGTTAGTTCTCTCCAACCTAGCAAGCTCGTCGATGCTCAAAGTCACAAGCTCCTTCTCTTTGTTGCTTCTGGTTCTGCGATTAGGCATACACCTGAAACAGGAACAAAGAAAAGTAGCTGAAAATCAGTAAACAAATAAAAACTTAGATAAAATCCTAATACTTAAATTCGATAGGCAGCTATTACTCTCCGGCAACGGCGCCAAAAACTTGATAGGGTCAATGTTTTACCCAAATAAAACTACTGCAAGTGCACAGCAAAAGCAGATGTAGTATAAGGGGTATCGAAATACCAAGAGAGTAATGCAGACTACACTATCGAATATAGATTCGGACTAAGCTAAGCAAAATATGATGTATGTAATGCGAATGAATAAATGGAAGTAAGCAAACGAATGTGTGAAGTTATCTAAGTTCAAGAAGATTAAAAGCGCTAAGCCAGGGTAATTCGCAGGTTTGAATCCAAGAATGTATGATGCAGGAAATCAGGAATGATTAAGAACCGTTTTAAACATGAATCTCTAATGCATAACTAATCAATTCTCATTGTAAAAGTTATCTATGCTTAAATTACAGAGTTTCAAATCTCTTTGCAAACCCTAACAACCTAAGCATGCAGGAATGATCAGATTCAATTGTTTACAAAACTCCTAAGCCAAATCTCTTTGTACTAAGTTGTTTTGCTCATCAAATACTAGTTCAGGTTATGAATAATGCTCTCACGTATATTTAACAACCTATGATTTTCGGATTCCTAGATGATGTGTCTCAGAAATTCGATTTTAAAGCAAGCAGAGATGAAAAACCATAAGATATTCCTAACAGATAGCGATTCTTCACTCTTTTCATCAACCTTTGAAAAACCCTAACTTAACTAGCAGATTACTCAGACATGATTATGAGATCACAAAACATAACTGAATAAAATTGCATTAAGAGAAAGAGTAAGAAACAAAGGGGGTTCGAAATCTTCTCAAAAGAGTACAGGATTTGTCTCCCAAAAAGCTCTGAATAAATCTCTCTCTAGCTCTCTGAATTCTCAAAAACTAAGATAATAGCCAACAATGGCTGAAAAACCTAATAAATAGAAGCTAAACACGATCTGGGGTCTTCATGTAAATAAAGGAAACTTCTGGGCCAATTCTGCAATTCTTCTTGATACTTTTAATAAAACGCCACGCTCCTTCCTTAGTGGGTGACGAGCATCACTAAAGGGGTGACGATCATCACCATTTGTGAATACTTTCTGCTTCGAGCTTGGTACTTCGTGGCTTCCACTCAGAATGCTCCAAAAGGTTCCAAAATCTCCAATTATGCTCCAGACATGCTATAACCTGCAAAGACTCTTCTAGGACTCTAAAAATACCAAAAAGACTCAATAAAAAGGACTTATATCATGGTTAAAAACCATAAAAACCATGATATATCAAAATCCCGTCTGCACAATGTCTGTAAAGATATGGCTCGTCCCAATAGAATCTCCTAAGTTCTCTCAAGAACTTCTTCTTAGCATACACCTTGAAATCATGTGGTTCATCATCTGCAGCTATGTAGTTGGCAATATCAGCATACTAATGTCTCTTGGGATCAGTTACAGCATAAACTTGCTCATGAAAAGCAGTTCCCAAGCTTGCACAAATCATTGCCAACATCTGTGTAGAGCGTCACCAATGGGGGTGGCGATTGTCATTGGGGTTGTATCTCGACTCCTTCGCGGGTTTGCTGAATTGGTGACGAGCGTCACCCTCCTGGTGTCACTCGTCACTGCCCCGTAGTTGCGAGAAGGTTGCAGATTTTCAATACTTTCTTCCTGAAGTCGAGTTTCTATCAAGTATACATTCTCCTCAGGCAAGAAATCATTGATTGGGACATCATCTTCAATCCTAATCCTGGAGAGATGATCAGCTACTCCATTCTCAACTCCTTTCTTGTCCTTAACTTCAATGTCAAACTCTTGGAGAAGCAGAATCCATCTCAATAACCTTGGCTTTGCATCCTTCTTCTGCATCAAGTACTTAAGTGTTGAATGGTCTGTATGGACCACGACCTTGGAGCCAACAAGGTACTGGCGAAACTTCTCAAAGGCAAAGACCACTGCCAACAGTTCCTTCTCAGTAGTAGCGTAGTTCTTTTGAGTTTCATCCAGTGTTCTGCTGGCATAGTAGATGGCGTGTAGGTTCTTGTCCTTCCTCTGTCCCAGTACAGCTCCAACTGCAAAATCACTGGCATCACACATCACCTCGAAAGGAAAATCCCAGTCTGGAGGTTGCACAATAGGAGCTGTCATCAAAGCCTGTTTGAACTGTTCAAAAGCTGGCTGACATTCTGCAGAGAATTCAAACTTCACATCCTTGCAGAGAAGAGCAGTAAGAGGTCTTGCAATCTTGCTGAAGTCTTTGATGAACCTTCTGTAGAACCCAGCATGACCCAGAAAACTCCCCACTACTTTGACAGAATCAGGCGCCTGCAAACTTGTCATGACTTCAATTTTTGCCCTATCCACTTCTATGCCATCTCCTGAGATTCTGTGACCAAGAACAATGAGGACCCATAAACTGAGAAGTCATCCATAAAGACCTCCATAAACCTCTCAATCATGTCAGTGAAAATCCACATCTTGCATCTCTGGAAGGTCGCAGGAGCATTACACAGTCCAAAAGGCATTCTGCGATATGCAAATGTGCGATAAGGACATGTAAAGGTGGTCTTCTCCTGATTATCTGGATGGATGGGGATCTGAAAAAAGCCTGAATATCCATCTAGGAAGCAGTAATACTTGTGATTCGCCAGCCTCTCTAGCATCTGATTGATGAAAGGTAGAGGGAAGTGATCTTTCCTGGTGGCTACATTCAGCTTCCTATAATCTATACACATCCTGTGTCCAGTCACTGTTCTGGTAGGCATCAGATCATCCTTGTCATTCTTCACCACTGTAACTCCTCCTTTCTTAGGAACCACATGAACTGGACTGACACAGGCGCTGTCAGATATGGGATAGATGATCCCAGATTGCAGTAGCTTCATGATCTCCTTCTTGACAACATCTTGCAGGTTCGGATTCAGCCTCCTCTGATGCCCACTGATGATATCGATTCATCCTCCAAGTGTATCCTATGCATGCACAAGTGTGGAGAAATACCTGAAATATCATCAAGAGAATAGCCAAGAGCTTTGCGAAATCTACGCAGCTTGCTTAGCAAAAGGGTGAGCTCTGCATTTTTCAATGAAGCATTAACAATAACAGGATAAGTGGAGTTTTCTCTAAGGAAGGCATACCTTAGCCCTGCAGGGAGCTATTTGAGCTCAACTTTTGGTGCTTTGGATGCATTCCAATCGCCTATTGCAGCAGCTTTCGCAGATGTGCTGACTAGCTCTTTCTGTGCAGCTAGTTGCATGACATGTGCAATAGCATCCATCATCTTTGCATAACCAGTAGCAGCTGCATCTATATGCTCAACCTCTGCTGTAGAAGTGGTCAACGCCCTCTCTAGGGGATTTTCTGGACTCATCTCTTGAAAGATCTGCTCAGCAAGGTTGGTGAGAACATCCACATTGAATGTCTGTCCATCTATGGTTGGCCTCTTCATCAGCTTATCCATTTCAAATTTCATCAACATGTCTCCAACATTCAGCTCAATTCTTCCCTTCCTGACATCTATAATGGCTCCAGCAGTAGCCAGGAAAGGTCTGCCAAGAATCAGAAGATCTTTGGGTTCTTCTCAATACTCCAGAACCACAAAATCAGTAGGAATCATACAATTTCCCACTTTGATAGGAACATCCTCAATAACACCTTCAGGGACTCTGACTGATTTATCAGCTAGGACAAGAGATATCCTGGTAGCTTTAAAATCGGTCATCCTGAAGCTCTTGGTAACAGAATGAGGCATCAGGTTCACACTAGAACCAATATCACACAATAATCTCTTAAACCTGCCTAAAAAGATGGTGCAGTCAAAAACAAAGCTTCTAGGGTCTGAAAGCTTCTCAGGTACTCTGTTCTGAATCACTGCACTGACCTGCTCAATGATCATCATGGCTCCTTGCTCCAGGGTCAAGTTGTTAGTGACCATCCTCTTCACATATCTCCTAATAATCGGAGTAATCCTCACAGCATCAATCAAAGGAATCTCAATCACCAGTTTGTTCATGATAGCCTTGCATCTAGCATCTTCAAGCTCCTACTTAGACTTCTTAGGATGCTTAAGATAGGGTATCTTAGGCATATACACTGTTTCCTTAGAATTGTTTGAAGTCTCAAGCGAAATAGCTGATGTTCGGGATTGGTGACGAGCGTCACCCGCCTGGTGAGGATCGTCAGTGATCGGTGAAGAGTCCTGAGTGACAACCCTTCTCGTCACCACACCGTCAGATGAATTATTTTCTCCTTGTAATGTGGGTGATGAGCGACACCCATCAGGGGTGATGATCGTCACTCGAGCATACTCAGCAAGAATTTCATATTTTCAAAATCTTCAAGCCCCACAAATTCCTCTCTACTCAAACCCTTCTTCAACACTGGTTGAAGGTTTCTTCTACTCCTTAGTGTGATGCCATTCACATGGTGCTTGGGGTTAGTATCAGTCCTTCCATGAAGGAATCATTATTGCCTCTGAACAGCTCCTGCAGTTTGAGCAACCTGAACATCCAGCTTTTTCATGTGAGAGTTCAGACTCTCAATTTTTCCATTCAGGTCCTGATACAGCGAATCTATCTTGCCATTGAAGTCCACTGTCATCTTCTGCTGTCTTTCTAGGATCTGCTCCAACATAGCTTCCATCTTGTTGTCTTGTGGAGGTGCAGATTGGTAAAGAGAAACCATAATTCCTGTTGAAGTTGCTACTGTTCTGGTAAGGTTATTGAAACTCAGTCTTCTGGAACTTAGGCTTTGGAGTGTAACGAGAAGAATTCTGGTTTCCTGTGAAGGTGCTCTTCTGATTGTTACCATTGTAGCCTCTGTTCCACTGCTGATTCCTAAACCTTTGACCCTGAAATCCTCCTGCATTGATGAAATTAACATCGTCCTTCTCAATCTCCTCATAATTTTTGAAAGTCTCTACCTCTGCAGCAAACTAGATTGATTTCTTTCCCACTAGAAAGCTATGCACACTGTCTAACTTAGCCTTAACCACAGAAATTTGGTTCTTATCATTCAATCCAACTTGTTTCATTCTCTGAAAGACAGCATTCTTGGTGCTGTTACTACAGGCCAAGTTCTCAATCAGTGATTGCATTTTCAGGAAGGTTTGTGTTGAATATGCCACTGCTAGCAGCATCCAACGCCATCTGGTATCTCAAATATATTCCTCTGAAGAAAATGCCAAGCACTTGCACCTGAGTGAAGCCATGATGAGGACAGTCTCTCTGATAAGAGTTGAATCTCAGCCAGGAAGCCTTACAAGCTTCAGTAGGTCCTTGGGAGAATGAAGAGATTTTCGTTCTCAACTCTTCTGACCTTGCATCATCATATAAATTGTTCAGAAAAGTGTTTTTGGTCTCCTCCCAAGTGGTCAGCGATCCAGGCTCAAGTTGCTTCAGCCAATAAGCTGCATCTCCTCCAAGAGAACAGCTTGCAGAACAGGAAGTCATTGCTGACTCCATTAGCCTTGATGCTTAGAGCTAAATCCTCAAATATCTCTATTTGATCAACAGGATGCTCATATGGCAAGCCATGGAAAGGATGCTGACCCACAAGCTGATAATAAGCAT
The DNA here is from genome assembly GCA_911865555.2 of Thlaspi arvense. Lineage (NCBI taxonomy): Eukaryota > Viridiplantae > Streptophyta > Magnoliopsida > Brassicales > Brassicaceae > Thlaspi > Thlaspi arvense. The sequence goes on from OU466861.1 coordinate 16,010,888, forward strand.
GCTTGAGCTCAAAATCGTTCCTCTTGAATTCAGGAGGGCGGATTGCAGCCCCGTTGGCATAAAACTGGTTAGGTCTGTTGTAATCTCCTAGAGTCCGCTGCACAAAACGCCCATCAGCGTTTACAGCATCATTCACCTCTTGTTGAACCACCTGTTCAGCTATAAAATTGCCATCCTAATCCAGTGTCTGCCTTTCTTCGTTCCTCCTGTTTCCATCTCTGTCAACCAAGTGACCTTCTGCATTTTCGACCTAGACAATCGGAGAGACCAGTGTAGACTGTTTCTTAGCTTTTCTGATGGTAATTTCCAACTTAGCTAGTTCGTTGATCCTCAAAGTCAGAAGCTCCTTCTCCTTGTTGCTTTTGGTACTGCGATTAGGCATACACCTGAAACCAACACAAAGAAAAGTAGCAAAAGTCAGTAAACAAAATTAAACTTAGTCAAAATCCTAATAGTAAAAATCGATAGGCAGCTATTACTCTCCAGCAACGACGCCAAAAACTTAATCTAGAGAGAGAACACCCTAAAGAATAGAGATAAAATAGACAGCTAATAGGGTCTAAATTTTACCAACTTTTAGTATATTGCAAGTGCACAGAAATGCAGTTGTAGCACAAGGGGTTATCGAATTCCAAGGGAGTAAGTTAAGTACACTATAGAGTTCAGGTTCGGATTAAGCTAAGCAGTAAGTAATGTATATAGTGCAAAATAAATAATTAAAAGTAAGCAAGCAATTTTATGATTGTTCTTAAGTTTCAGGAAGCTAAAAGCGCTAATTAGGAATGAATTAAAACCGTCTAGAACTTGAAATACAATGATATAACTAATCAATTCTCATTGCAGAATTTATCTATGCCTAAATCACAGAATTTCAAATTTCTTTGCAAATTCTAACAATCTAAACATGCAGTAATGATCAGGTTCAACTGTTCACAAAACTCCTAAGTCAACTCTCTTTGTAAATAAGCGTTTTGCTCATCTAATACTAGTTCAGGTGATTAACAATGTTCACACATCTATTAAACAACCTATGGTTTCGAAATCTAGATGATTATTCTAAGAAATCGATATGAATGCAAGCACATATGAAGAACCAATGAATTTTCTATCAGCTTAGCAATTCTACAAACTCTTCATCAACTTTTGAATAATCCTAACTTAACTAACAGATTACTCAGACATGATTATGAAAACACAAAGCAAAGCTGAATAATACTGCATTAAAAAAAGAATAGAAGAAAGAAACAAGGGTTCGAAATCTTCTCTAAAGAGTACATGATTTGTCTCCCTCAAAAACTCTGAATAAATCTCTCTCTAAGGCTCTCTGAATTCTAAGATACAAGATACAAGATCCCAACCAACAATGGGTGAAAACCTAATATATACAAGCTAAAACACGAGCTCGGAGACTTTGTAAATAGTAGAACTTCTTGGGCCAAAGTGCAATATTTTCTCCATCTTTTAATAAAACGTCGCAACTCCTCTAAGATCCGGGTGACAAGCGTCACCCTTGAGTGGTGACGATCGTCACCAGTGCAGTTTAACGGCTTATGACTTGCTAACTTCATTGTTGATTCTTGCAATGATCTAAAAAGCTTCAGAATCTCCAATTATGCTCCCATCATGCTATAACCTGCAAAGACTCTACTAGGACTCTAAAAACACCAAAAATACTCAATAAAAAGGACTTATACCATGGTTAAAAACCATAAAAATCATTACGGATACAGAAATCCACACTTAGAAATTTATGTGTTTTGTAAGGAAAGAAACTTAGGTGAATTAAGGGCTAGATTCTCTCGAACAGATTGACAATATAAGCTTAGCACTAACTGAAATAAGGACTTAGTATTAATCGGTTGAATGAAACGATTACAAGGATTTTAATGAAGAAGATGAACTTAAAAGAGCTCTGAGAGCAGTTACAGAGTTTTCAGGTGTAAAAAGTGTGTAAAAAGATCAAGCCGAAGGTCCTCGAACTAAGCCATTCTCCTCCTTTATATAGCTCGCCTCATCGAGCTTTGAACTCCAGCGCGTATCTCGGCCATGTGCAGCAGTTTCAGCCGGAAATCTCGCCATGTGCAGCAACCTCCTCTGCAATCTCCGGACTCGATTGAATTGGCGAGAATATGCTCTGACTCGGCTCAGATACTTCATTGTTTCTCGGGATTTGGTCGAGCTGGAGCTCAACCTCGCCGAATGGAGCTCGACCTCGCCGAATGGAGCGTCTTGCTGCTCAGGATTGGATCATTGAGAGGTGAATGGGCCTGGGCCATAAGCTTGAAGCCTAGTCATTTTGGCTTAGTTCAGACCTGCCCATTGGGCTTGAGTGGGCCGGATTTGGGGTGCCAAATCCAGCTCCAACAATTTCCCCCCAGCCCATTAACGAGAGCGAGCTCGAGCTTTAATGGGCGGCAAGATGGGACTTTTGAAAGATCTTGTGTTTGATTGTGCTGACGTCATGGAGTCAGATAATCATTCGAGATCGACGGTTCAGATCTTGGAAAGGCGAACAGTTCGTCGATCGTGTGGTCGAGAATCGACCTGGATACCGCAACTTGGCGTCGAGATAAATCTGTTATTATCTCGTCCAGGTTCACGGTCGGGATCCGGAGTAAATATTACCATTTACTTTTCTGTTTTGGCGGTCGAGCTTTCCGGGGCAAGGTGCACCCCTTGAGAAGATTCGCACTGAAGTCTAACGACGTGGAGAGTCCAGATGGAGAGAGAGGAAGTTGATCTAACGGCCTTAATCGATCAAGCTGTGCAGCGCGTCAAATCATCGGAGTCGAATATTCGACGGTTGAGATCGGAGGGTCAGACGGTCGAGATTGACGCGTGGCCAGATTCTCTGCGATCTTCGAGGTTGATAATATTTACCTCGATATAAAGTCCACCTTCTCCAGTCCTTCTTTAATCGCATCAGTTTGTCGATTAAAGGTAACATCTTTTCTCTTCTTCGTTTTCTTTTCTGCAACTTCAATTCCTTGTAGTTTTTAGAGATCGTTTGCTGAGTTTCCTCTTAGAAGAGCTCCGACCTTTGTCTTTGAGTTTTTTCGGTTCAGCGTCTGCTATTTCTTCCTCCTTTCTTTTCCGATGTCGGCAATAGTGAAAATTGAGGGAGAAATCTCCGAGAGGGCTGCTGTAGGTCCCTCCAAGATCGATCAAAAGACTCTCGACGACTTCCGTCGAGAATGCAAAATCCCCGACGGCGTGGAGCTGGCAATCTTGACGCAAGCAGAGACTCTGCTGAATGTGGAGCCGGGCTTCTGTTGCGCGTATGCAACTTACTTTCGGGAGTGCGGGCTATTCTTCCCGATCCCTCGGTCGTCCTTGAGGTATTGGCGGACCTGCGGCTGGCTTTCCCGCAGATGTGTCCGAACTTGGTTTGGGCCATCATCGGATGTGCCGTGCGGGCCAAAGAGGAGAACGTCATCTTTCGCTACTCGCACCTGAGAGCGTTTTTCTCCGTCAAATACAACGCCCGCCGTCCCGGGACTTTCTATGCCGAGGTCGAACCGGCGGTTCATTGAGGAGAGTCCGGAGAAGGATTCCGGTTGGGAGAATACCGGGTTTAAATTTTGGGTCAACGAAGCGTCTGTTGGAGACTTCGACTTCTCTCGGCTGCCAGTCGAGTTCGCGGACAACGGTTGTTTAGCTAGGCTTGGGTGCTCGTTAGCTATATTCGCTTTGTCTTGCTTGAGTGGTTTTTCTGACCCTTTGCTTGTTTTTGTTTATTAGGCCAGCTGTCCAGAGCACCAAAGGATCCCGACATCGAGCACCAGCTAGAGTTTTTCAGGCGAGGAGAAGTTGTCTAGAGCACGTTCACGCGAGAACGAGTTCGACGAGTCCTTTCATCGCCAGCCCCGGCTCTGATTGTCGCACCTGGTGAGTTTTGCTTTGAACAAGTGCCCCGACCTTGCTTATTAGGTTGTAACAAAGTAACGCGATGTGGTTTACTTTGCTGGCAGCCGGAGTTCTTCCTCTCCGTTCTATTCTGCCTTCTTCTAGTTCAGCAAGTTCAAGTTCAGCTATGTCACGCAAGCCAACGTTCCGTCAAAGAGCCGGGAAAAACCGTGGCCGGCCCCAGCAGCTCCAGAGTTTGCTCCGGGAGCATCAAGGAGGCCCTCGAGGCAGCGCTCGCCTCAGCTGCTGCTTCCGCACCTCACCTCCGCGATGAGGAGGTCGAGCAAATGATGGACCCTTAGGCCGATCCCCCTCCCAGGTTGGTGGGGGCGATTTCCGTGAGCTCGGGCAAGACCCAGCAGCCCACTGACAACCAAGGGCCCGAGCAGTCTTCCAGCCCGCCTCCAAGAGGCCAAGAGATGACGGGGGAAGTCGTGCCGCTGAGCCGCGCCCATCGGCGTCCAACGGGAGTGGTGGCTCGATGGGTAGTCGGGTTTTCCACTGGAAGTTTGAGCACACCAAGGATCATCCGATCACGGATGACTCTGAGGGCATGGCGGCCATGTGGCGTCATTTCAAACCTGCTGGGTGCCAACTTCCAGCTCTCAAGAAAATGACTGAGCAGGAGCTCTACGTGGAGATGTCGGCGGCCCAGTGGAAGGTACGGGAGTACCTTTTGCTTTGTGTTAATTTGGTTAAGTGTCATCTGTCTTAACGCTTTGGTTCTTGATGCTCGCAGGCTGCGGAAGCTGGGAACCGGCTATATGCTCGACTTGAGCAGAGGCTGCGGGACACTCCTCATCCGGAGGAGAACAAGGAAATGGGGGAGGTAGTCGGCAAGCTGAAGTCCAACCTTAAGGCCTCGAATGCGCAGGTCGCTCGCTAGAATAAACTCCTTAAGCAGTTCAAGGGCCAGCAAGCTCACATCACCGACCTCGAGAACGAGCTGGTTGACTGATAAAGATGTTTTTTCTATGATGCAATGATGTGTCAAGATGCAACAGAGAGGTTATCAAAACTTTAATGCACACATAGATGTAGTATAGTGAGCAAGAGAGGAATCAATCCACACATAGGGGTAGCAAGATCACTAAGAATGCAAAGGAATGAGCAAATCTAAGCAGAATATGAAAATGAATGGTAAAATCCCTAAAAACTAAATGCAAGTGTCAAATGCAAAGCAAAACAATTTTAAAATCCCTGGAAGAGGGTTAACTACCTCGAGAAACAAGCGGAATACTTAAAATACAAAGCTAAGAATTACTACAAATCGACTAGTGGATCGACCACAGGATCGACCACTAGATCGAGCAACAACGATCGATCTCGTCTAAACAGTTCAAACAGAAATGAATCTAATGACCAGGATGCGAACAGATAGCAAGCGAGTGATTAACAGAGATGAGAAAATACTAAGAAAGAGGGTCCAGGGTTGAGGATCATGTTCAATGGTTTTAAAGGTTCAAGCTTGGTTTGAAAACTTTAGATCTACTCACTTTGTGAGGTTCTCTAGGCCTTGAAAACAAAACAAGATCCATCCATGGCTTGTGGTATGGATCACTCATTTATTCTCTTCTCCAAACCCATGGCGTTTGGTGGAAAAAGAGATTGAAGGGCATAAAACATAGATTTCAAACACACGGCCTAACTAATCCCCTAGACAACCATGGCGTATGGGAAAGGAAGGATTAGCCTCTAGGATTTGACTTCTCTAGGACATCTGAATCCTGTCAAGGTAAGATATCCCTCTGATCATAGAGATCTTGGCGTGAGAGTCTCTGATATTGCTGCATATTTCATGTGTTTTGCATACATATAAGATGGTTTCTCATGCATTTACCTTGCACTTTAGGCTAGTTTGCATCACTTTAGGTCCTAGAGTACTTTTGCACCAGCATTTGCATGTTTCTTGTATTTTGCATTGCATTCAGGTTGTTTTCGGCTACGTTGGAGCTATGGAAGATTCGAGGTCGTGCTAAGGCTCGTGAGGAAGTTCGTGGACATTTGGAGAAATCGGGATTGCATGCTAAGGACCCAAGATCGAGTAGCAGATCGAGCAAGGCAGGTCGATGTAGATGAGATCGACTAGAAGATCGAGTGACCAAGCCGATGCAAAGGAACGGATCGAGACCGAGATTGAGATAGGAGATCGATCTGAAATACGGACGTAAATGACGCCATGCAGATCGAGAACTAGATCAAGTCTCTAACCCGATATAGACGAGATCGACTCAGAGATCGAGCAAAGTCACCGATCCAAACCGAAGATCGAGAGCCAGATCGAGTCTCCTGCCCGATCCCAGACTTACCTTATCTGTCCAGCCTGTTCTTGGACGCTAGCGAAGGGGGGACCAGTACACACCTTTTGCCAATTTTGGCTGAAGGCGGCGACTACTTTTTCTAACCTTTATTCGTTCTTTTTCTTGGTTATCTCTTTGCTTAGGCGATTTCGCCATTATAAACATTGAAGCTTTTCTTGCTTTTATGTTTTGAATATTGAATCTTTTCTTTTAATCAGTCGTTTTTCATGTTTAGTCGATCATCTATTGCGTTTTGTTCAGTTTACTTTATGAGTAGTGAGTAGTTTCATCTGGTTTTCGGGGTTAAGAGGATTCAAAGGGGTTGAAAAGATTTAAAGCTTGGTGTTTTCTTGTTCTTCATCACCTTCTCTTCTAGGATTTGATCACTTAAGGCTTAGAGACTCTCACGCCAAGATCTCTATGATCAGAGGGATATCTTACCTTGACGGGATTCAGATGTCCTGGAGAATTCAAATCCTAGAGGCTAATTTTTCCTTTCCCATAGGCCATGGTTGTTTAAGGGATTAGTTAGGCCGTGTGTTTGGAATCTATGTTTTATGCCTTTCAATCTCTTTTTACACCAAACGCCATGGGTTTGGAGAAGAGAATGAATGAGTGATCCATACCACAAGCCATGGATGGATCTTGTTTTGTTTTTAAGGCCTAGAGAACCTCAGAAAGTGAGTAGATCTAAAGTTTTCAAACCAAGCTTGAACCTTTAAAACCCTTGAAAATGATCCTCAACTCTGGACCCTCTTTCTTAGTATTCTCTCATCTATGTTAATCATTCGCTTGCTATCTGTTCGCATCCTGGTCATTAGATTCATTTCTGTTTGAACTGTTTAGACGAGATCGATCGTTGTTGCTCGATCTAGTGGTCGATCCTGTGGTCGATCCACTAGTCGCTTTTTAGTAATTCATAGCTTTGCATTTTAAGTATTCCGCTTGTTTCTCGTGGTAGTTAGCCCTCTTCCAGGGATTTTAAAATTGTTTTGCTTTGCATTTGACACTTGCATTTAGTTTTTAGGGAATTTACCAATCATTTTCATATTCTGCTTAGATTTGCTCATTCCTTTGCATTCTTAGTGATCTTGCTACCCCTAGGTGTGGATTGACTCCTCTCTTGCTCACTATACTACATCTCAGTGTGCATTAGAGTTTTGATAACCTCTCTGTTGCATCTTGACACATCATTGCATCATAAGAAAAACACATCTTTATCAAATGGCGCCGTTGCCATTTTAGGGGATAGAAAGCATTAAGATTTGGGGTTTGGTAAAGACTAAGCCTTTACTTTACGTTAGTTACTGATTTCTCTACCTTCAAACTTGTGTCTTTCAGGTACATGATTCTACGCTCCAGGGGTGACAACAACTTACTCACTCCCTTGGACAATATTCATCAGCTTGGACACGCCAGATCAAGAAGCGTTAGAGAGCAAGCTAGAGCCATTGAGGAGATTGTTCAGCAAGGTTCAGTGGATTTTGAAGCGATGGCTGAGCACAAACATCCAGAGGGACCTCCTCCAGCTCATGGGTCAGTGGGAAGGGGTAATGGAAACCCCCACCACGCGGCTAGACCCCCACAGATCATTGGAGCGGGAGATGCTCCCAACACTCCTCATAATAGGTTTGGGATGACTCCTCCTCTTGTACAGAACAACAACTTCGAGATTAAGCCAGATTTCATCTCAATGGGCAAAACAACAAGTTCCATGGGTTAGCAATGGAAGACCCCTTGGAGCATCTTGACAACTTTGAGCAAGTGTGTGGGATGGTTAAGATTAATGGCATATCCGAAGATGCTTTCAAGCTGCGTCTCTTTCCATTTTCTCTTGGAGACAAGGCTAGACATTGGGAGAAGACCCTTCCACAAGGCACCATTACCTCTTGGGCTGAGTGTAAGAAGGCGTTCCTGTCAAAGTTCTTCTCTAGCACCAGAACAGCAAGGTTGAGAAGTGAGATCAGCGGCTTCACTCAAAGGAACAATGAGACGTTTAATGAAGCCATGGAGCGGTTCAAGGACTACACCATTCAGTGTCCTCACCACGGATTCAGTGAAGAGACTCTCCTAAGCACAATATACCGCGGAGCTTCACCAAAGATACGCTTGCTACTTGACACGGCTAGTAAGGGAAATTTCCTTGGTCAAGAAGTGGAAGTTGGTATGGAGCTGATAGAGAACTTGGCATTGAGTGACGACAACTATGCTGAAGACTACGACCGTGCACCGAGGGGTTCTGAGCTAGAGTCTCACAAGAAAGAACTTAAGTCCTTGCATGAGAAGATTGACACCCTGGTGCTGGCTAATCAGAAACATGTTCACTTCGTTGGTGAAGCGGCTGAGACCTTAGAGGAACTTGAGTTGAGTCAATAAGAAGCCAATTGGGTGGCGGGTCAGAACAACTACAAACCTCAAGGGTATTCACAAGGCTATCAGCAGAACAACAATCTCTCCTATAGAAGCACCAAAGTGGAGAACCCTAAAGATCAAGTGTACCCTGCTTAGCAAGCAAAGCCATTCGTGCCCTACAACAAAGGTTTTCAGCCGAGTGGTGGTTTTCAAGGTCAGCACCAAGGTAACTTTCAAGTACAGCAACAGCAGCAAGGAAACAAACCTTATACTCCTATGTATCCTCCAGGATTTGTTACTCAACAACAAATCCAACCGCAGCAAGTTGATCCTGTACAAGCCATGTTTCAGCAGTTGCTTCAAGGGCAAGCTTCAACAAACCAGAAGTTCGCCGAGATGAACAACCGTTTAGACTTCTCACTGATGTCTCTACTCAGATCAAAACTCTAAACAACAAGATTAAGCAGTTAGAGAAGGGTAAAGCAACTACGAGTGGTCAAAGTAGTCTACCGGGAAAGTGTGAGCAAAATCCCAAGGAATACGCCAATGCTATCACACTAAGAAGTGGGAAAGAGCTTCCACCGAGAGTTGTGCCTAAGGACAATGAGGACATTGTGGTTCAAGAGGGGGACGATGAGCCGTCAGCTGACGATGAGATCAACTTCCACAACGTGTGAATAGAGCGGCCAACAAAGGGAAAAGAAGCAGCTGTAAAGAAGCAAGTGGAGAAAGCAACCGAGGAGAAGGATGAGTACATACCTCCGCCTTATGTTCCCAAGCTTCCTTTACCTGGTCGTTTCAAGAAACAACTTATAGAGAAGCATAGGCTCTTGTTTGAGAAGCATCTAAGGGACATAGAAATCAAGCTACCTCTCGTGGATTGCCTTGCCATGATGCCTAATTGTGCAAAATTTTTCAAAGACACGCTTGCAAAGATAAATAAGGAAAGCAAGAAAGTGCTGGTTCTTAGTGAGGAATGTAGCGCCGTAATACACATGGAGATAGTTCCCAAGAAGTTGGGAGATCCTGGAAGCTTCACTATACCTTGCGCTTTAGGTCCATTGGAGTTCAAGAGTTGCCTTTGCGATTTGGGAGCTAGTATAAATCTGATGCCTCATTCTTTAGCAAAGAAGTTGGGATTCACGAGATTCAAAGATTATATAATCTCCTTGGTGCTAGCTAACAGAAGCGTAAGGCTTCCCGTGGGTTTGCTTGAGGACTTACCAGTGAGGGTCAGTGGTGTAAACGTGCCTACGGACTTCGTTGTGCTTGAGATGGATGAAAAGCCTAAAGACCCGCTCATTCTTCGAAGGCCATTCCTTGCAACCGCCGGAGCAATAATCGACGTCAAGAATGGGAAGATAGCTCTGCACTTTGGTAAGGATATAAGGCTGGATATTGATATCAACGAGGTCCTGAAGAAGCCCACCATAGAAGTGCAAGCTTTCTACATAGAGACGTTGGATGCCTTGGCGGATGAACTGCTAGAGGAGCTTGCACAAGAAAATCACTAGAAGCTGGCATTGACTAAGGTGCCAGGAGAGTATGGTTTCATGGATGAGAGGGCTCAGGAGTACGTTAATCTACTTGAATCCAGGAAAGTTGTGCTAAAAGATGAAGGCGGATGCCTAGAGATCGATCAGGCAATCGAGAAGATCACTCGATCCAAGTCAGCAATCGACAAGAAGATCGAGGATACTGGTCGATCCAGAGAAGAGAATGACTCAGGCGCTCGATCCACTACTCGATCCCATCTAAATTGAGTGAGTGATCGACCTGAGAGCAGTCGATCTAGAAAAACAATCGATGGAAAGATCGAGGGAAGTCAATCGATCAGTTCAGAGATCGAGACGGGGACTCGATCTCCTGCTTGATCCCAATTAAATCGAGTAGGAGAATCGAGTGAAATTGCTCGATCCAGACTAGAACGAGTGCAAGATCGACTGGAAGACTCGATCTCAGAGGGGACAACGGTTCAAGAAAGCAGTCTTTTAGGTCATGTCTCTGGTTTTGAGGAGGCTACTGAGGATGGGAACGTCAACAAGAACCACGAGGAGGACTGGAGCGAGCTGCTAGCCCCAAAGGTGGACCTTAAGGAGCTCCCAAAAGGGCTAAGGTATGCTTTCTTAGGGCCTAATGAAACCTATCCCGTGATTGTGAATGAGAACTTAAGTGATGATGAGTTGCACTCGCTCCTAAATGAGCTGAGAAAGTATAGGAAGCCCATTGGGTACTCTCTAAGTGACATCAAGGGCCTTTCACCCATGCTTTGCACCGATAGGATTCACTTGGATAATGAGAACACCTCTTCTATAGAACACCAAATGCGTTTGAATCTGAATTTAAAGGAGGTTGTTAAGAAAGAAATTCTTAAGCTGTTAGAGGCTGACGTGATCTATCCCATAAGTGACAGCACGTGGGTTTCTCCCGTACACGTGGTGCCTAAGAAGGGAGGGATCACAGTTATTAAGAATGATAAAGATGAGCTTATACCTACTAGGACTATTATTGGACACCGTATGTGGATTGACTATAGGAAGCTTAATCTTGCTACCAGAAAGGATCATTTTCCCCTTATCTTTTATTGATCAAATGCTTGAGAGGCTTGCTAATCATCCTTATTATTGCTTTCTTGATGGATCTAGTGGTTTCTTTCAAATACCAATCCATCCAAATGATCAAGAGAAGACGACCTTTACATGCCCTTATGGCACCTTCGCGTATCGAAGGATGCCATTCTGGTTATGTAACGCATCGGCTATGTTTCAGGGGTGTATGATGTCGATCTTTTCTGATCTAATAGAAGAGATGGTAGAGGTGTTTATGGATGACTTCTCTGTATATGGTTCATCGTTTTCTGCGTGTTTGATGAATCTTTTCAAGGTACTAAAGCGTTGTGAAGAGACGAATCTTGTGCTTAACTGGGAGAAGTGTCACTTCATGGTGAAGGAAGGGATCGTGCTTGGCCACAAGATATCAGAGAAAGGGATAGAGGTTGATAAAGCCAAGGTTGAGGTCATGATGAGTCTTGAGCCGCCGGTTAATGTCAAAGGGGTGAGGAGTTTCCTAGGCCATGCTGGCTTCTACAGGCGCTTCATCAATGATTTTTCCAAGATTGCACGCCCTCTCACACGGCTGTTGTGTAAGGAAGCTGACTTTGTGTTTGATGAGGATTGTCTTCATGCTTTCGTGACCATCAAGGAAGCTCTAGTATCTGCACCTATAGTGCAAGCACCGGACTGGACTCTACCGTTTGAGATAATGTGTGACGCGAGTGACTACGCCGTGGGAGCTGTTCTTGGTCAGAGGAAAGACAAGTGGCTGCATGTGATTTACTATGCTTCACGTACCTTGGATGACACGCAAGCCAGATACACTACGACTGAGAAGGAGTTGTTGGCAGTTGTATTCGCCTTTAAGAAGTTCAGGTCATACCTCGTAGGTTCCAAAGCCATCGTCTACACGGATCACGCGGCTCTTAGATACATATATTCCAAGAAGGATACTAAGCCAAGGCTCTTGAGATGGATACTTCTTCTTCAGGAGTTTGATATGGAGATCAAGGACAAGAAAGGGATACAGAATGGTGTTGCTGATCACCTCTCTAGGATGAGAATCAATGAGTCTCCGCCCTTAGATGATTCGCTTCCAGAAGAACAACTCATGATGATCACTGCGGCTGTTTGTGGAAGGCTAGAAGGGCAGTTTGAAGAGGTTTTGATCTTTAAAGAAGATGATCTTCCTTGGTACGCAGATATTGTGAATTTCTTAGCGTGTGGAGAGGAGCCTTCTCATCTTGACAACTATCACAAGAAGAAGTTCATGAGAGACGTAAGCCACTACTTTTGGGACGAGCCTTACTTGTACAAGAGGGGCGTGGACAGTTTATACAGGAGATGTGTAACAAAGGAAGAAGCCAAAGACATTCTTTTTCACTGCCATGGCTCTTCATACGGCAGACACTTTGCTTCGTTCAAGACCGCTACAAAAGTCTTACAAGCCGGTTTCTGGTGGCCGTCTATCTTCAAAGACGCCCATGAGTTTGTGAAAAGTTGTGAAGCTTGTCAACGAGCAGGGAACATCACGAAGAGGAACGAGATGCCTCAGGTTCCTAACTTCGAGGTAGACGTGTTTGACGCATGGGGCATAGATCTCATGGGGCCTTTCCCATCCTCTTACAGCAACAAGTTCATTTTGGTGGCTGTAGACTATGTGTCTAAGTAGGTTGAGGCTATTGCTTCCCCAACAAACGATGCAAAGGTGGTGATAAAGCTTTTCAAGACCATCATACTCCCACGGTTTGGAGTCCCCAAGGTTGTAATCAGCGACGGTGGTAGCCATTTCATCAACAAAGTGTTTGAAAGCCTTCTAAGGAAGTATGGCGTGAAGCACAAGGTCGCTACACCGAATAATCCTCAAACGAGTGGGCAAGTGGAGGTCTCTAACCGACAGATCAAGTCGATACTTGAGAGGACAGTGGGTACTACTCGGAAGGATTGGGCAGCCAAGCTAGATGATGCTTTGTGGTCTTACCGGACGGCTTTCAAGACGCCCATTGGTACTACTCCTTTCACTCTTCTATACGACAAGGCTTGTGATCTTCCCGTCGAGTTGGAGCATAGGGCAATGTGGGCAGTGAAGCAGCTCAACTATAACCTTAAGTCAGCTGAGGAGAAGCGTTTGATTCAGCTACATGAGCTTGATGAGCTACGGCTGGATGCATACGACAGCGCTAAGATCTAAAAAGAGCAGACTAAGGCTGTTCACGATAAGAAGTTGGTTCGCAAAGAGCTTAAGGAAGGTAGCTTGGTATCGCTCTACAACTCTAGGCTAAAGCTCTTTCCAGGAAAGCTGAAGTCACGGTGGTGCGGAACTTTTGAGATCAAAGAGGTATTGCCCTACGGAGCTGTCACGTTGGTAGGCAAGAGTGGGAATGCATTCACAGTCAACGGACATAGAGTAAAGCCATACATGGTCAGTGCATTAAACAAGGAGAGCACTTCAATGCTTCTCCAAGACCCACCATCTACCTAAACCAAGTAAAGTCTAGCTAAAGACGTTAAAGAAAGCGCACTTGGGAGGCATTCCCATGTCTATCCCGTATAAATTTTTTCTTTCTTTCTCTTTCAGTTTTATGTTTCTATCTTCTAAATGTGTAGGAACAGGTATGGGGGATTGCAGGACATGATCTTAGATCCAAAAGGAGTAAGAAGGGGCAAGTATAAGCTAGAGATCGAGTGATATATCGACTCATCCTGGCTCGATCTTTGCTAGATCGAGCTAGTGATTCGAGAGGAGTCAGTCGATCTAGACGAGATCGAGTAGACCATCGAGTGGAACGGTCGATCATGAGAGGACAACCCGCCAATGCGTTCGGCTTGAACAGCGAACGAGGTGTAGATCAACCGAGACACTCGATCCTCGAAAATAGATCGAGTAATCTACTCGATCTGTCTCTCGATCCATGCCTAAATCGACCGCTGAGTCGAGAACGTGGCTCGATCACGAGGACTTAGCCACCGTGCCAAAAATCAAGGAACAAGAGGTGCTATCGATCTAAGACTCGATTGAATTCAAATAGAGCCCCAAATCGAGTAACCCTCTCGATCCAAGCCATTATGGGCATGAGATCGAGTCCTAGATCGACTAAGTGGACTCGATCTCGTGCCGAGGTAATAATTTCTTTTCCCTCTTTTCTACTCTCCCTCCGGCTTTTAAATTTAAAAAGTGGTCAAGGCAAGCATCTTTGACCATGAAAGATGTGCCTTGACCACAGCTTTTTCAGAAAACCACTTCTCTTACCCATGATTTTGTAAAATTGTTAGCCTTTATATTTTCAACCTCTTTCACACTCTTCCATTTCTGTTTTCGCGAGTTCTTAAGCAAAAGAGAGTGTGAATTTTTATTTCCTAAAGGCTAACAGCATACTCTTTCAATCTTTGCAAAGGTATTTTCGAATCTTTAAGAAAATCTTCAAGAAAATTTCCTTTTAATTCACTTTGATTGTTTTAGATGCTAGGGCGGTTTAAATTTTTTAAAAACTAGCTTGATATTAGGAAAAATTCTAGATTTAACTATATCTCTAGATCCGATTCTCTGTTATCTTGCTAGGATATTTATAAATTCCCCAAAATTCTAAGGTATTAGTTATAAGTTTTCCTTCTTGCTAGTCTCTCTTTCTCGATTTTTTGCTGCCGTGCTCATTCTCTTGTTTGAGAACCTTGTTTCAGGCACCATGGCTCCCAAAAGAACAAGAGAGGAGACAGCACAAGAGGGAGAAGGTCAAGAAGTGGCTGTTCAAGAGAGGGTCTGATGGTCTAAAAAGGAGAAACGAGACAAGAAGCGGCTTGAAAGGCTGAAGTTCGAACCAACAAAGTTTGCGGACAGAGGATTGCTGTCTAAGATGGGGATCTTGGGGGATTTTGATGAACTCCTCCAAAAGATAGGGCTCAGGTGTTTGTCACGGATGGATTGCCCAACCTTTCCCGAAGTGACAATTGACTTCCTTGCCACCTTGGAGTTTGCGTACGAGAATCCTAGCGTCCCAACTCCTTCTCAAGGCCGCCTCTCTTTCAAGATCAAGCATCAAGCCTTCAGCCTCTCAATCCCCGAGCTTTGTCAAGCCTATGGCCTCGCTGCTGTTGCCACGAAGGTTGAGTTCCCCTCCTTCACTCAAGCAAACGATCTTTGGGACATCATAGCCGACGATGACTACAAGGCGAACACTGCAAAGATCAATAGAGTGCGAAGTCCGGTGCTGCGTTACACGCTGAAGCTGATTGCTAACACCTTCAGTGGACGGTCAGTAGCTCCCACAGTAACCAAGACGGAGCTTTGCTTCTTGTTCCAGGGCCTTAAGCATCTCGTGTGTGATCCGGATGAGAATGACGAGCCGTTGGAAGATCAAGTAGGAGACGACGTGAACTACGGATGTATCCTCGCTGCTTCACTGGTGAAATACAAGGCGTATGCCTTGAGATGCAAGGCAAGCTCGTCACTTATTGGAGGCTTCCTCACGCCCTTGTTCGTGCAAGCTGGTGTACCGCTTCAAGACTTCACTCCTGTTCCGGATAGAGCTTTCATGGACGAGATTTACCTAAGGAACACGGACAGCTTAGGACGCACGCCAGCTGAAGGCTTCTTTGCATATCTGTTCATTGACACGGAGAATGAGAAGAGGGTGTGTATCCTGCCAAACATGCACGAAACCGGGCTATTGGGAGTTGGGAACATCGAGTTTCTCCCAAGCGTAGAGGAGTGCTTTGCTCCTCTAGGAGCCACAGTCGCCATCCAACAAGCTCCTCGCCCAAGATCAGAGTCTCCTGCCATGGATGATGAGATGCCCGAAGCCTTTGTCCTCCCCAAGATCGATTTTGAGCCGCGGACCAAGACAGAAAAGTTATTTGCTTCTGTTGTGGAGATGCAAAGGAAGATCAACAAGTGGGAAAGTAAAGTCATCAAGAAGCTTGCCAAGAAAGTCAAGGCGCTTCAAGGGGGTTCGCCAAAGCAGGCTGCAAGTGAAGAGGTTCACCAACCGGAGAAGAGGAGGCTTTCCACCGATGGAGCTGTCATCCATGAGACTCAAGCAAGCAACATCCATCCGGTGCGTCTTTCCCTCCTAGAGCCAGCGACCAAAGGCAAAGCCATAGCATCTAGCTCGTCTGGAACATCCTCAAGTTCCAGCCGAGACTAGATCCGAGGTACCAACAACATGATTATTTTGCTCTTATTTTCTATTTGCATCCTTTGAGTCTTGCATTACATTTCATTGCATCTAAGGCATAGAAAAGAACAAAAAAATTGGTAAAAATTTTAAAAATTTTCAAAAAAAAAATTCATGTAGTTGCATTCACTTTGTAAGCATTTGAGGATTGAGTCTAGAATTTTTAAGCATCTAGTTTGTTTACATTTGCATAAGGGGTTAAAATTTTCTTAAAAAGGTGTTTTAAGCTCATGAATCGTTTTCAATGC
Organism: Thlaspi arvense; assembly: GCA_911865555.2. Classification (NCBI taxonomy): domain Eukaryota; kingdom Viridiplantae; phylum Streptophyta; class Magnoliopsida; order Brassicales; family Brassicaceae; genus Thlaspi; species Thlaspi arvense. The sequence goes on from OU466861.1 coordinate 16,027,417, forward strand.
CCTAGTTAGTAGTTGTTTGATGCTTTGCTCACACTTTGAAAGTAAGTCCTTACCATGCTTGGATCACTTGTTTTGATTTTCGTGGCTTGACTTGAACATTCATGATTTGAAACTTGTCCTAATAAGTGAAAACCATAATCTGATTTTTAAATATCATTCTTATGCATTTGAAAATGAACACATGGATCTTATACATATTTAGGCTCTCTTCCTCCTTTTACCACTCTTTGTGAGCCTAAGTAGAAGTCCCACCATTACCTTTACCTTTCTTTCATGCCAAGCATTCTTGTATGACATCATTGTGAGGCCTCTTTTCGGTTTGAACTTAGCATAACGTGTTACGTTTAGGCGACATGATTAGGTTCTCATTTTATTGCTAGCTTTGCATTTTGAAGCTAGTTTTAGGCATAGGATAGGTTTGGGGTTCATAAGGGTTGTTTATATGCTTTCGGTTTCAAAAGGTTTTGGTGATTGAAGTGAATAAAAGGTTTTAAGTGAATGGCTTTGTTTTCAAAAATATAAAGCTCTAAGTATTTCAGAAGATAGCTCTCAAGTAAAAGAAAAAGAAAAAGAAAAGAAAAGAGCCTAAGTGCCAAATAAAAAGAAAAGAAAAGAAAGAAAAGAATAGAGAGCTATCAATAAGAAAAAAATAAAGAGCTAAAACATTTTCAGCCTTTTCACTAGCCTAAAGAGTAAAGATGTTTTCTATTTTGATTTGGGGTTTTCTAAGCTAATGCTTTGTTGATTAGGGTAGTATTTAAGAGGGTGAGTGAGCTTAAAAAAAAGAAATGAGAGGGGTTTTAGGATGATTGATTAGCGTGTATGGGTAGATGAGAATCTGATCATGTATGCATCAATTGCCTTTACCTTTAGCATTATGCATAAAGTTCATACCATTCTTGAGAGAAACCAGTCGCATTATGAAACCTTTTAAAATGAGATCATTCTATGCTCATAGCCTTCGCCCTTAGCCAAATGTGTTCTGCTTTAAAGTGCATAAGTTTGATTCACGGTTTGATCATTAATGAATGTTATAGGATGAGATTCTTTGATTGTTTGGAATAAGAGAGTCATGATTTGAAATTCATTGTGTGATGAGTATGGCTAAGTTCTTTGGAGTATGAGTGTGTGCATTGCATCTTAGAATTAATAACTAGGACGTTGAGATTGATTCATTCGAAAAGCACCTTTGCAAGAAGCTTAAACCCCCGTTTTTAAAAACCTCTCTCCCTTCTTGAATTTTATTTGCTTGAGGGCAAGCAAAATGCAAGTTTGGTGGAGTTGATATTGCTGCATATTTCATGTGTTTTTCATACATATAAGATGGTTTCTCATGCATTTACCTTGCACTTTAGGCTAGTTTGCATCACTTTAGGTCCTAGAGTACTTTTGCAACAGCATTTGCATGTTTCTTGCATTTTGCATCGCATTCAGGTTGTTTTCGGCTACTTTGGAGCTATGGAAGATTTGTGGTCGTGCTAAGGTTCGTGAGGAAGTTCGTGGACATTTGGAGAAATTAGGATTGCATGCTAAGGACCCAAGATCGAGTATCAGATCGAGTAAGGCAGGTCGATGTAGATGAGGTTGACCAGAAGATCGAGTGACCAAGCCGATGCAAGGGAACGGATCGAGACCGAGATCGAGATAGGAGATCAATTTGAAGTACGGACGTAAATGACACCATGCAGATCGAAAACTAGATTGAGTGCTCAAATCTAAGCCTTAAGTGCTCAAATCCTAGAAGAGAAGGCGATGAAGAACAAGAAAACACCAAGCTTTAAACCTTTTCAACCCCTTTGAATCCTCTCAACCCCCAAAAACCCAATGAAACTACTCACTACTCATAAAGGAAACCGAACAAAACACAATAGATGATTGACTAAACATGAAAAACAATTGATTAAAAGCGAAGATTCCATATTCAAAACGTAAAAGCAAGAAAAACTTCAATGTCTACAATGGCGGAATTGCCTAAGCAAAGAGATAACAAGGAAAAACACAGAATGAAGGTTGGAAAAAGTATTCGCCGTCTTTAGCCAAAATTGGCTAAAGGCGTGTACTGGTCCCCTCTTCGCTAGCGTCCAAGAACAGGCTGGACGGATAAGGTAAGTCTGGGATCGGGCAGGAGACTCGATCTGGCTCTCGATCTTCGGCTTGGATCGGGTGACTTTGCTCGATCACTGAGTCGATCTCGTCTAGATCGGGTTGGAGACTCGATCTAGTTCTCGATCTGCATGGCGTCATTTATGTCCATACTTCAGATCGATCTCCTATCTCGATCTCGGTCTCGATCCATTCTCTTGCATCGGCTTGGTCACTCGATCTTCTGGTCGGTCTCATCTAGATCGACCTGCCTTGCTCGATCTGCTACTCGATCTCGAGTCCTTAGCATGCAATCCTGATTTCTCCAAGTGTCCACGCACTTCCTCACGAGCCTTAGCATGTCCACGAATCTTCCATAGCTCCAAAGTAGCCGAAAACAACCTGAATGCGATGCAAAATGCAAGAAACATGCAAATGCTGGTGCAAAAGTATTCTAGGACCTAAAGCGATGTAAACTAGTCTAAAGTGCAAGGTAAATGCATGAGAAACTATCTTATATGTATGCAAAACACATGAAATATGCAGCAATATCAACTCCCCCAAACTTGCCTTTTGCTTGCCCTCAAGCAAACAAAATTCAAGAAGGGAAAGAGGTTTTAAAAACGGGGGTTTAAGCTTCTTGCAAAGGTGTCTTTCAAATGAATCAATCTCAACGTCCTAGTTATTAATTCTAAGATGCAATACACATACTCATACTCCAAAGAACTTAACCATACTCATCACCCAATGAATTTCAAATCATGACTCTTCTATTCCAAACAATCAAAGAATCTCATCCTTTAACATTCATTAATGATCAAACCGTGAATCAAACTTTTGCACTTTAAAGCAGAACACATTTGGCTAAGGGCAAAGACTATGAGCATAGAATGATCTCATTTAAAAGGGTTTCATAATGCAAGGGTTTCTCTCAATAATGGCAAGAACTTTATGCATAATGCTAAAGGTAAAGACAATTGATGCATACATGATCAGATTCTCATCTACCCATACACGCTAATCAATTATCCTAAGACCCCTCTCATTTTTTTCTTTTAAGCTCACTCACCCTCTTAGAGTCTATCCTTATCCCCAAAGCTATAGCTTAGCAAATCCCAAATTAAAATAGAAAACGTCTTTACTCTTTAGGCTAGTGAAAAGGCTGAAAATATTTTAACTCTTTATTTTTTTCTTATTGATAGCTCCCTACTCTTTTTTTTTTCTTTTTTTTTGGCACTTAGACTTTTTTATTTTCTTTTTCTTTTTCTTTTACTTGAGAGCTATCTTCTGAAATACTTAGAACTTTTTTATATTTTTGAAAACAAAGCCTTTCACTTAAAACCTCTTATTCACTTCAATCACCAAAACATTTTGAAACCAAAAGCATATAAACAACCCTTATGAACCCCAAGCCTATCATAAGCCTAAAACTAGCTTCAAAATGCAAAGCTAGCAATCAAATGAGAACCTAATCATGTCGCCTAAACGTAACATGTTATGCTAAGTTCAAACCGAAAAGAGGCCTCACAATGATGTCACACAAGAATACTTGGCTTGATAGCAAGGTAAGGGTAATGGTGGGAGTTCTACTTAGGCTCACAAAGAGTGATAAAAGGAGGAAGAGAGCCTAAATATGTATAAGATCCATGTGTTCATTTTCAAATGCATAATAATGATATTTCAAAATCATATTAGGGTTTTCACTTATTAGGACAAGTTTCAAATCATGAATGTTCAAGTCAAGCAACGAAAATCAAAACAAGTGATCCAAGCATGGTAAGGACTTACTTTCAAAGCGTGAGAAAAGCATCAAACAACTACTAACTAGGGCATTGAAATAATTCATGAGCTTAAAACACCTTTTTATGAAAACTTTAATCCCTTATGCGAATGTAAACAACCAAGGTGCTTAAAAATTCTAGACTCAATCCTAAAATGTTTACAAAATGAATGCAACTACATAAATTTTTTTTTTCAAAATTTTTTTAAAACTTTTACCAATTTTTTTTGTTATTTTCTATGCCTTAGATGCAATGAAATGTAATGCAAGACTCAAAGGATGCAAATAGAAAATAAGAGAAAAATAAACATATCAAATAACACACACACTCCCCCAAACATGAATGACACCGTCCCGGTGGCAAACAAATTCGAGAGAGTTCAAAAACACTAAGCAAAGACAAAGAATATATGAGCGGTATATACAAGGGAAGGTTGTTGGTACCTCGGATCTAGTCTCGGCTGGAACTTGAGGATGTTCCAGACGAGCTAGATGATATGGCTTTGCCTTTGGTAGCTGGCTCTTGGAGGGAAAGACGCGCCGGCTGGATGTTGCTTGCTTGAGTCTCACGGATGACAACTCCACCGGTCGAAAGCCTCCTTTTATCCGGTTGGTGAACCTCTTCACTTGCAGCCTGCTTTGGCGAACCCCCTTGAAGCGCCTTGACTTTCTTGGCAAGCTTCTTGCAAAGAAGCCTTCAGCTGGCGTGCGTCCCAAGTTGTCTGTGTTCCTTAGGCAAATCTCGTCCATGAAAGCTCTATCCGGAACAGGAGTGAAGTCTTGAATCGGTACACCAGCTTGCACGAACAAGGGCGTGAGGAAACCTCCAATAAGTGACGAGCTTGCCTTGCATCTCAAGGAATACGCCTTGTATTTCACCAGTGAAGCAGCTAGGATACATCCGTAGTTCACGTCGTCTCCTAATTGGTCTTCCAACGGCTCGTCATTCTCATCTGGATCACACACGAGATGCTTAAGGCCCTGGAACAAGAAGCAAAGCTCCGTCTTGGTTACTGTGGGAGCTACTGACCGTCCACTGAAGGTGTTGGAAATCAGCTTCAGCGTGTAACACAGCACCGGACTTCTCACTCTCTTGATCTTTGCAGTATTCGCCTTGTAGTCATCGTCGGCTATGATGTCCCAAAGATCGTTTGCTTGATTGAAGGAGGGGAACTCAACCTTCGTGGCGGCATCAGCGAGGCCATAGGCTTGACAAAGCTCGGGGATTGAGAGGCTGAAGGCTTGACGTTTGATCTGAACGAGAGGCGGCCTTGAGAAGGAGTTGGGACGCTAGGATTTTTGTACGCAAACTCCAAAGTGGCAAGGAAGTCAATTGTCACTTCGGGAAAGGTTGGGCAATCCATCCGTGGCAAACACCTGAGCCCTATCTTCTGGAGGAGTTCATTAAAATCCCCCAAGATCCCCATCTTAGACAGCAATCCTCTGTCCGCGAACTTTGTAGGTTTGAACTTCAGCCTTTCAAGCCGCTTCTTGTCTCGTTTCTCCTCTTTAGACCATCGGACCCTCTTTTGAACAGCCACTTCTTGACCTTCTCCCTCTTGTACTGTCTCCTCTATTGTTCTTTTGGGAGCCATGGTGCCTGAAACAAGGTTCTCAAACAAGAGAATGAGCAAGGCAGCAAAAAACCGAGAAAGAGACTAGCAAGAAGGAAAACTTATAACTAATACCCTAGAATTTTGGGGAATTTATAAAAATCATAGCAAGATAACAGAGAATCAGATCTAGATATATAGTTAAATCTAGAATTTTTCCTAATATCAAGCTAGTTTTTTTTAAAAAAAATTAAACCGCCATAGCATCTAAAAGAATCAAAGCGAATTAAAAGGAACTTTTCTTGAAGATTTTCTTAAAGATTCGAAAATATCTTTGCAAAGATTGAAAGAGTATGCTGTTAGCCTTTAGGAAAATAAAAATTCACACTCTCTTTTGCTTAAGAACTCGCGAAAACAGAAATGGAAGAGTGTGAAAGAGGTTGAAAATATAAAGGCTAACAATTTTACAAAATAATGGGTAAGAGAAGTGGTTTTCTGAAAAAAGTTGTGGTCAAGGCACATCTTTCATGGTCAAAGATGCTTGCCTTGACCACTTTTTAAATTAAAAAGCCGGAGGGAAAGTAGAAAAGAAGGAAAAGAAATTGTTACCTCGGCACGAGATCGAGTCCACTTGGTCGATCTAGGACTCGATCTCATGCCCATAATGGCTTGGATCGAGAGGGTTGCTCAATTTGGGACTCGATTTGAATTCAATAGAGTCTTGGATCGATAGCACCTCTCGTTCCTTGATTTTTTTGGCAAGGTGGCTATGTCCTCGTGATCCAGCCATGTTCTCGATTCAGGGGTCGATTTAGCTTAGATCGAGAGACAGATCGAGTAGACTACTCGATCTACTTTCGAGGATCAAGTGTCTCGATCGATCTACACCTCGTTCGCTTTTCAAGCTGAACGCATTGGCGGGTTATCCTCTCATGATCGACCGTTCCACTCGATGTTCTACTCGGTCTCGTCTAGATCGACTAACTCCTCTCGATTCACTAGCTCAATCTAGCAAAGGTCGAGCCAGGATTAGTCGATCTAGCACTCGATCTCTAGCTTATATTCGCCCCTTCTTACTCCCTTTGGATCTAAGAACATGGCCTGCAATCCCTCATACCTGTTCCTACACACTCAGAAGATAAAGGCATAAAACTGAAAGAGAAAGAAAGCAAAAATATATACAGGATAGACATGGGAATGCCTCCCAAGTGCGCTTTCTTTAACGCCTTTAGCTAGACTTTACTTGGTTTAGGCAGATGGTGGGTCTTGGAGAAGCATTGAAAATCTGTCCTTGTTGAATGTACTGACCATGTATGGCTTCACTCTATGCCCGTTGACTGTGAATGCATTCCCACTCTTGCCTACCAACGTGACAGCTCCGTAGGGCAATACCTCTTTGATCTCAAAAGGTCCGCACCATCGTGACTTCAGCTTTCCTGGAAAGAGCTTCAGCCTAGAGTTGTAGAGCAATACAAAGCTACCTTCCTTAAGCTCTTTGCGAACCAACTTCTTATCGTGAACAGCCTTAGTCCGCTCTTTGTAGATCTTAGCGCTGTCGTATGCATCCAGCCGTAGCTCATCAAGCTCATGTAGCTGAATCAAACGCTTCTCCTGAGCTGACTTAAGGCTATAGTTGAGCTGCTTCACTGTCCACATTTCCCTATGCTCCAACTTGACGGGAAGATGACAAGCCTTGCCGTATAGAAGAGTGAAAGGAGTAGTACCAATGGGCTTCTTGAAAGCGGTCCGGTAAACCCACAAAGCATCGTCTAGCTTGGCTGCCCAATCTTTCCGAGTAGTACCCACTGTCCGCTCGAGTATTGCCTTGATCTGTCGATTAGAGACCTCCACTTTCCCACTCGTTTGAGGATGATACGGTGTAGCTACCTTGTGCTTCACGCCATACTTCCTTAGAAGGCCTTCAAATACTTTGTTGATGAAATGGCTACCACCGTCGCTGATTACAACCTTGGGGACTCCAAACCATGGAAATATGATGGTCTTGAAAAGCTTTATCACCACCTTTGCATCGTTTGTTGGGGAAGCTATAGCCTCAACCCACTTAGAAACGTAGTCAACCGCTACTAAGATAAACTTGTTGCAGTAAGAAGATGGGAAGGGCCCCATGAAATCTATGCCCCATGCGTCAAACACATCTACCTCGAAGATAGGAACCTGAGGCATCTCGTTCCTCTTCGTGATGTTCCCTGCTCGTTGACAAGCTTCACAACTTTTCACAAACTCATGGGCGTCTTTGAAGATAGACGGCCACCAGAAACCGGCTTGTAAGACCTTTGTAGCGGTCTTGAATGAAGCAAAGTGTCCGCTGTATGAAGAGCCATGGCAGTTGTGATGATGCGAAGGCTCCTCTCCACATGCCAAGTAGTTCACAATGTCAGCGTACCAAGGAAGATCGTCTTCTTTGAAACTCAGAACCTCCTCAAACTGCCCTTCTAGCCTTCCACAAACAGCCGTAGTGATCATCATGAGTTGTTCTTCGGGAAACGAATCAGCTAAGGGCAAAGACTCATTGATTCTCATCCTAGAGAGGTGATCAGCAACACCGTTCTCTATCCCTTTCTTGTCATTGATTTCCATGTCAAACTCCTGAAGAAGAAGTATCCATCTCAAGAGCCTTGCCTTAATATCCTTCTTGGAATAGATGTATCTAAGCACCGCGTGATCCGTGTAGACAATGGCTTTGGAACCTACAAGGTATGACCTGAACTTCTCAAAGGCGAATACAACTGCCAACAACTCCTTCTCAGTCGTAGTGTACCTGGCTTGCGTGTCATCCAAGGTACGTGAAGCATAGTAAATCACATGCAGACGCTTGTCTTTCCTCTTACCAAGAACAGCTCCCACGGCGTAGTCACTCGCGTCACATATTATCTCGAATGGTAAAGTCCAGTCCGGTGCTTGCACTATAGGCGCGGATAATAGAGCTTCCTTGATGGTCACGAAAGCATGGAGACAATCCTCATCAAACACAAAGTCAGCTTCCTTACAGAACAGCCTTGTGAGAGGGCGTGCAATCTTGGAAAAAACTTTGATGAAGCGCCTGTAGAAGCCAGCATGGCCTAGGAAACTCCTCACCCCTTTGACATAAACGGCAGCTCAAGACTCATCATGACCTCAACCTTGGCTTTATCAACCTCTATGCCTTTATCTGACATCTTGTGGCCAAGCACGATCCCTTCCTTCACCATGAAGTGACACTTCTCCCAGTTAAGCACAAGATTCGTCTCTTCACAACGCTTTAGTACCTTGCAAAGATTCAACAAACACACAGAAAAAGACGCACCATATACAGAGAAGTCATCCATAAACATTTCTACCATCTCTTCTATTAGATCAGAGAAGATCGACATCATACATCGCTGAAACGTAGCTAGTGCGTTACACAACTCGAATGGCATCCTTCGATACGCGAAGGTGCCATAAGGGCATGTAAAGACCGTCTTCACTTGATCGTTTGGATGGATTGGTATTTAAAAGAATCCACTATATCCATCAAGAAAGCAATAGTAAGGATGATTAGCAAGCCTCTCAAGCATTTGATCAATAAAAGATAAGAGAAAATGATCCTTTCTAGTAGCAAGATTAAGCTTCATATAGTCAATACACATATGGTGTCCTGTAATAGTCCTAGTAGGTATAAGCTCATCTTTATCATTCTTAATGACCATGAACCCTCCCTTCTTAGGCACCACGTGTACGGGAGAAACCCACGTGCAGTCACTTATGGGATAGATCACGTCAGCCTCTAACAGCTTAAGAATTTCTTTCTGAACAACCTCCTTTAAATTCGGATTCAAACGCCTTTGGTGTTCTATAGAAGAGGTGTTCTCATTATCCAAGTGAATCCTATGAGTGCACAGCATGGGTGAAAGGCCCTTGATGTCACTTAGAGAGTACCCAATGGCCTTCCTATACTTTCTCAGCTCACTTAGGAGCGAGTGCAACTCATCATCACTTAAGTTTTCATTCACAATCACGGGATAGGTTTTATTAGGCCCTAAGGAATAATACCTTAGCCCTTTTGGGGGCTCCTTAAGGTCCACCTTTGGGTCTAGCAGCTCGCTCCAGTCCTACCAATGGCTCTTGTTGACGTTTCCATCCTCAGTAGCTTCCTTAGAACCCGAGACATGACCCAAAAGACTGCTTTCTTGAACCGTTGTCCCCTCCGAAATCGAGTCTTTCAGTCGATCTTGCACTCGTTCTGGTCCGGATCGAGCAATTTCACTCGATTCTCCTACTCAATTTAATTGGGATCGAGTAGGAGATCGAGTCCTCGTCTCGTTCTCTGAACTGATCGGTTGGCTTCCCTCGATCTTCCCATCGATTATTTTTCTGGATCGACTGCTCTCAGGTCGATCACTCATTGGATTTAGATGGGATCGAGTAGTGGATCGAGCGTCTGAGTTGTTCTCTTCTCTGGATCGACCAGTATCCTTGATCTTCTTGTCGATTGCTAACTTGGATCGAGTGATCTTCTCGATTGCCTGATCGATCTCTAGGCATCCGCCTTCATCTTCTAGCACTACTTTCCTAGAATCAAGGAGATTTATATACTCCTGAGCCCTCTGATCCATGAAACCATACTCTCTTGGCTCCTTAGTCAACGCCAGCTTCAAGTGATCCTCTTGTGCAAGCTCCTCTAGCAGTTCATCTGCCAAAGCGTCCAACGTCTCTATGTAGAAAGCTTGCCCTTCTATGGTGGGCTTCTTCAGGATCTCGTTGATATCAAAATTCAGCCTTATGTCTTTACCCAAGTGCAGAGCTATCTTCTCATTCTTGACATCGATGATTGCTCCGGTGGTTGTAAGGGATGGCCTTCTAAGAATGAGCGGATCCTTAGGCTCTTCATCCATTTCAAGCACAACGAAGTCCTTAGGCACGTTTACACCTCTGACCCTCACTGGTAAGTCCTCAAGCAGACCCACGGGTAGCCTCACGCTTCTGTCAGCTAGCACCAAGGAGATTCTACAATCTTTGAATCTCATGAATCCCAACATTTTGCTATAGAATGAGGCATCAGATTAATACTATCTCCCAAATTGCAAAGGCAACTCTTGAACTCCAATGGACCTAAAGCGCAAGGTATAGTGAAGCTTCCAGGATCTTCCAACTTCTTGGGAACTATCTCCTTGTGTATTACGGCGCTACATTCCTCACTAAGAACCAGCACTTCCTTGCTTTCCTTATTTTTCTTTGCAAGCGTGTCTTTGAAACAATTTGCACATTTAGGCATCATGGCAAGGCAATCCATGAGAGGTAGCTTGATCCCTACGTCCCTTAGATGCTTCTCAAACAAGAGCCTATGCTTCTCTATAAGTTGTTTCTTGAAACGACTAGGAAAAGGAAGCTTAGGAACATAAGGCGGAGGTATGTACTCATCCTTCTCCTCGGTTGCTTTCTCGACTTGCTTCTTTACATCTGCTTCTTTGCCTTTTGTTGGCCTCTCTATCCACAAGTTGTGGAAGTTGATCTCATCATCAGCTAACGGCTCATCCTCCCCCTCTTGAACCACATTGTCCTCATTGTCCTTGGGTGCAACCCTCGGTGGAAGCGCTTTGCCACTTCTTAGTGTAATGGCGTTGGCTTATTCCTTGGGATTCTGCTCACACTTGCCCGGTAAGCTATTCTGACCACTTGTAGTTGCCTTACCCTTCTCTAACTGCTTAATCTTGTTGTTTAGAGTTGTGATCTGAGTAGAGACATCAGTGAGAGAGGAGTCTAAGCGGTTGTTCATCTCGGCAAACTTCTGGTTTGTTAAAGCTTGCCCTTGAAGCAACTGCTGAAACATGGCTTGTACATGATCAACTTACTGCGGTTGCATTTGTTGTTGAGGAACAAAGCCTGGAGGATACATAGGAGTAAAAGGTTTGTTTCCTTTCTGTTGTTGCTGTCCTTGAAAGTTACCTTGGTGCTGACCTTGAAAACCACCACTCGGCTGAAAACCTTTGTTGTAGGGCACGAATGGCTTTGCTTGCTGAGCAGGGTACACTTGATCTTTAGGGTTCTCTACGTTGGTGCTTCTATAGGAGAGATTGTTGTTCTGCTGATAGCCTTCTGAATACCCTTGAGGTTTGTAGTTGTTCTGATCCAACTCAACTCAAGCTCCTCTAAGGTCTCATCCACTTCACCAACGAAGTGAACATGCTTCTGGTTAGCCAGCACCAGCTTGTCAATCTTCTCATGCAAGGACTTAAGCTCTTTCTTGTGAGACTCTAGCTCATAACCCATCGGTGCACGGTCGTAGTCCTCAGCGTAATTGCTGTCACTCAATGCCAAGTTCTCAATCAGCTCCCATACCATCTTCTGCTTCTTGACCAAGGAAATTTCCCTTACTAGCTGTGTCAAGTAGCAAGCGGATCTTTGGTGAAGCTCCACGGTATATTGTGCTGAGGAGAGTCTCTTCACTGAAGCCGTGGTGAGGACGCTGAATGGTGTAGTCCTTGAACCGCTCCATGGCTTCATTAAACGTCTCATTGTTCCTTTGAGTGAAGCCGCTGATCTCACTTCTCAACCTTGCTGTTCTGGTGCTAGAGAAGAACTTTGAGAGGAACGCCTTCTTACACTCAGCCCAAGAGGTAATGGTGCCTTGTGGAAGGGTCTTCTCCCAATGTCTAGCCTTGTCTCCAAGAGAAAATGGAAAGAGATGCAGCTTGAAAGCATCTTCGGATATGCCATTAATCTTGATCATCCCACACACTTGCTCAAAGTTGTCAAGATGCTCCAAGGGGTCTTCCATTGCTAACCCATGGAACTTGTTGTTTTGCACCATTGAGATGAATCCTGGCTTAATCTCGAAGTTTTTGTTCTGTACAGGAGGAGGAGTGATCCCAAACCTATTATGATGAGTGTTGGGAGCATCTCCCGCTCCAATGATCTGTGGGGGTCTAGCCGCGTGGTGGGGGTTTCTATTACCCCTTCCCACTACCCCATGAGCTGGAGGAGGTCCCTCTGGATGTTCATGCTCAGCCATCGCTTCAAAATCCACTGAACCTTGCTGAACAATCTACTCAAAGGCTCTAGCTTGCTCTCTAACTCTTCTTGATTTTGCGTGTCCTAGCTGATGAATATTGTCCAAGGGCGTGAGTAAGTTGTTGTCACCCCTGGAGCGTAGATTCATGTACCTGAAAGACACAAGTGTGAAGGTAGAGAAATCAGTAAACAACTTAAAGTAAAGGCTTAGTCTTTACCAAACCCCAAATCTTAATGCTTTACAACTTAAAGTAAAGGCTTAATCAACAGCGCCATTTGATAAAGATGTTTTTTCTATGAAGCAATGATGTGTCAAGATGCAACAAAGAGGTTATCAAAACTCTAATGCACACATAGATGTAGTATAGTGAGCAAGAGAGGAATCAATCCACACCTAGGGGTAGCAAGATCACTAAGAATGCAAAGGAATGAGCAAATCTAAGCAGAATATGAAAATGATTGGTAAAATCTCTAAAACCTAAAATGCAAGTGTCAAATGCAAAGAAAAACAATTTTAAAATCCCTGAAAGAGGGTTAACTACTTAAAATGCAAAGCTATGAATTACTAAAAATCGACTAGTGGATCGACCACAGGATCGACTACTAGATCGAGCAACAACGATCGATCTCGTCTAAACAGTTCAAAAAGAAATGAATCTAATGACCAGGATGCGAACAGATAGCAAGCGAATGATTAACAGAGATGAGAAAATAGTAAGAAAGACGGTCCAGGGTTGAGGATCATGTTCAAGGGTTTCAATGGTTCAAGCTTGGTTTGAAAACTTTAGATCTACTCACTTTGTGAGGTTCTCTAGGCCTTGAAAACAAAACAAGATCCATCCATGGCTTGTGGTATAGATCACTCCTTCATTCTCTTCTCCAAACCCATGGTGTTTGGTGGAAAAAGAGATGGAAGGGCATAAAACATAGATTTCAAACATACGGCCTAACTAATCCCCTTAACAACCATGGCGTATGGGAAAGGAAGGATTAGCCTCTAGGATTTTACTTCTCCAGGACATCTGAATCCTGTCAAGGTAAGATATCCCTCTGATCATAGAGATCTTGGTGTGAGAGTCTCTAAGCCTTAAGTGCTCAAATCCTAGAAGAGAAGGCGATGAAGAACAAGAAAACACTAAGCTTTAAACCTTTTCAACCCCTTTGAATCCTCTCAACCTCGAAAACCCAATGAAACTACTCACTACTCATAAAGGAAACAGAACAAAACACAATAAATGATTGACTAAACTTGAAAAACGATTGATTAAAAGCGAAGATTCAATATTCAAAACGTAAAAGCAAGAAAAACTTCAATGTCTACAATGGCGGAATCGCCTAAGCAAAGAGATAACAAGGAAAGAGATAGAATGAAGGTTGGAAAAATTAGTCGTCGTCTTTAGCCAAAATTGGCTAAAGGCGTGTACTGGTCCCCCCTTCGCTAGTGTCCAAGAACAGGCTAGACGGATAAGGTAAGTCTGGGATCGGGCAGGAGACTCGATCAGGCTCTCGATCTTCGGCTTGGATCGGGTGACTTTGCTCGATCACTGAGTCGATCTCGTCTGGATCGGTTGGAGACTCGATCTAGTTCTCTATCTGCATGGCGTCATTTACGTCCGTACTTCAGATCGATCTCCTATCTCGATCTCGGTCTCGATCCGTTCTCTTGCATTGGCTTGGTCACTCAATCTTCTGGTCGATCTCGTCTAGATCAACCTGCCTTGCTCGATCTGCTACTCGATCTCGGGTCCTTAGCATGCAATCCTGATTTCTCCAAGTGTCCAGGCACTTCCTCACGAGCCTTAGCACGTCCATGAATCTTCCATAGCTCCAAAGTAGCCGTAAACAACCTGAATGCGATGCAAAATGCAAGAAACATGCAAATGCTGGTGCAAAAGTATTCGAGGACCTAAAGTGATGCAAACTAGCCTAAAGTGCAAGGTAAATGCATGAGAAACTATCTTATATGTATGCAAAAAACATGAAATATGCAGCAATATCATTGACAAGGGCGAGAAGTTCAAGGTTGCCACCAACAAAATCTTTGAGGCTCAAGCTAAAGTGGTGCGAGCTCATTATGAGGTTGCGGACTCGAGGGAGGAGAATCTCCATTTGATCCGCGAGCGCGAGGGTGTAATCCGCCAAGCCAGCCGTGAGGCCCAGAAGGAGATATTCCGGAGGTTTATGGAGGTGATCGAGGGCTTCAAGCTGAAGTGGGAAAGGAAGAAGGCCGAGGGCGTGGCTGAGTGCGATCTCCAGGAGTGCATTGTCAACAAGGAGATGCTAGAGCAGCTCGCCGCGAAGGCCACTAGTGTCGAAGAGGAGCTGGAGAGGGTGACCAAAGAAGAGGAGGACTTGGGAGCGGCTTTTAAGGCTGCCCAGGTCTCGGACTTCTCGATTAGCAGGCTGATTCTCCCCGTGATCTCCGAAGACTCGGTGGCTATGGACGTCGACCCGGTTTCAAGCGCACCCGTTGGCCTTAATCAATTTGGTATGAACGTGGAGGAAGGAGGAAGCAATGAGGCGAGGAGGGAGGATGACGATGAGAAGGCGGGTGGTTAGCTCGACGGCTGACTGTGGCTCCTTTCTCTTTCCCTTCCTCTTTTTCTAAATTTATTTTTTGAACTTGGTTGCCCGGCGGGGCTTTTACGCTTGTTTTAGTGCCCGGGAGGGCTTTAATTCTTTTTATTCTCGAACTCATCTGTGCCCGAAAGGGCTTTTGTTTAATACAATCGGGCTTTATGCCTTAGATTTTGTTCATCTTTTGTCTCTTACATTTTCTGTTCGAGTAGGATATCTGCTAAGTTGTGTACTAACGTAGGAAAGCGGACTAGGATTGTCAAGCTCGAGGCCTAGGTCGCTAGTCGTGAGTTCAATGCTCGAGCTGATAGTTTAGAGTTCGTTGCTCGATTTATCGGAATTAGATAAAACGATTAGGTCGCAGAGGGCTATCCGTTTATTCTGAGAAAAATGGCTAAGTTTTTTAGCTCGACTTTTCTTTAGTTTTAGAATATGGATCGAACTGCATCGCGGTGAAGTTTTGGTGTTTGAGGTGGAGTTCGCTTTATTTTGAGCTAGGCATTTCCCAGTTTCGGCTTTGAGATGGAGAAGGGGGTTCGATTTTATTCTGAGTTCCGAACATAGGGCTTAGTCATCCCTGTCGAACTGCGAGCTGCGTTGGGCTCGTTGATTCGAGGTCTGGAGCTTCGGCTATGGTTGGAGTCGAATTGTAAATCTGGCCGCACCTGTGAAGTGGAGTAGGACTCTGAATTTAGTTGTTTTGCGAAATGAGAGGTGTGTACCTTGTGTTGTTTGGAAAGGCATCTAGGATAGGTGGCTCCCCCCCCCCCCCCCCCCGAAGGAGTGAGGTACGTGTGTATTGTAGCTCACTTATGTCGAGGTGTGGGAGGTTGGGAGTGCTTTGGCTTCGAGGTCGGTGAATAGGACTTTACCCCCCCCCCCCCCCCCCCCCCCCCCCCCCCCCCTCCGAACGAGTGAGCGATGCGTGAGCTAGAGCTTGCTGGTACGAGGTGTGGGTGGGCGAGGTATGTTTTGACCTCGAAGACGAGCTGTGGAGCTCGATTTTGTTTTAATGTTTTTCAGCTTATAGATGTATGACGAGGGTGGTCCGAACTGTTTTGGTTCGTGATCTCGGTTTTGACAAATATAATTGTTGCTGAGGTAAATGAATTGTTATTCCAAATAAAAATAAATAAAGGAGATGATACAACGTTGGGTCGTCGCGCATAGCTCGCCTATTGATGCTGTCATGCTGTGGAATAAAAGTTTGATTAAAAATGGCGGCTGAACTCGTGAGTCGAGCTGCCTACGTACCCCGTAAGGGGATCAAGCCATGGTGTAGTTCGATTGTTTAAAGTACTTTTAGCGACAATACCTCTTGAGGTTCATTACATTCCAAGGTCTTATCTCGGGCACCCCGTTTCGTACTTTCGTGAGCTTGTAGACGCTGTCGCGAACTACCTCGGTGATACGGTAGGGACCTTCCCAGATGGTTCCTAGTTTCCCAGCACCAGACTCTTTGGTGTAATCTTGTGCCTTGCACAGGACCAGATCTCCTAAGTTGTATCTCTGGTGTTTGACCTTGGAGTTGTAGTAGCGAGCTGCGGCCTGCTGGTAATTTTGAATCCTGATCAATGCTTGATCTCGACGTTCGTTAATATTACTGTATATTTCGTGTGTTTTGCATGCATAGAAGATAGTTTCTCATGCATTTACCTTGCATATTAGGCTAGTTTGCACCATTTTAGGTCCTAGAGCACTTTTGCATTAGCATTTGCATATTTCTTGCATTATGCATCACATTCAGGTTGTTTTCGGATCTCGAGGTTGATCCCATGCTACTTTAACCGTTTTTGGCTTCTAGCGAGGGGGGGACCATCGAGATGTTTGTCTACTTTGGGAAGGCGGCGAGGCTGCATTTTGACACACTTTCACTTTTACTTTTTTTTTGTTCTTCTTCCTCTAGCGAAGGCAATTTTTCCGCCATTGTAGAACCTTTAAGCTTATCTTGCATTTGCACTTTGAATATTGAACCTTTTGCATTTAATCAATCGTTAATCATATTTAGTAGATCATCTTTTGCATTTTGTTCGGTTTTCTTTATGAGTAGCGAGTAGTTTCATTTGGGTTGATGGGTTGAGGTGATTCAAAAGGGTTGATAGGGTTAAAGTTTTGTGTTTTCTTGTTCTTCATTATCTTCTCTTCTAGGATCTTGAATATTTAAGGCTTAGAGAGTCTCACGCCAAGATCTCTATGATCCAAAGGGTGTCTTACTTTGACAGGATTCAGATGTCCTGGAAAATCAGATCCTAGAGGCTAATCCTTCCTTTCCCACACGCCATGGTTGTTTAGGGGATTAGTTAGGTCATTTGTTTGAAATCTGTGTTCCATGCTCTTCGATATCTTTTTCCACCAAACGCCATGGGCTTGGTGAAGAGATTGAGGAAGTGATCCATACCACACGCCATGGATGGATCTTGTTTTGTTTTCAAGGCCTAGAGAACCTCTTAAAAGAGTAGATCCAACGTTTTCAAACCAAGCTTTAATCCTTGAGACCCACGAATATGACCCTCAACCCTAGGCCCTCTCTTAGTGTTTTAAACCTTTGTTTATCGTTCTGTCATCATAAAGTTTGCATCTTGCTCATTAGTTCATCGCATCATTCATCATCTTATGTTGTTAGACGAGATCGATTCATATTGCTCGATCTAGTGGTCGATCCAGTGGTCGATCCACTAGTCGATTTTTAGTTTTTAGTAGCTTTGCATTTTAGACTTTCTGCTTGTTCCTAGTGGTAGTTAACCATCTTCCAGTGATTTTAAAATTGTTTTGCTTTGCAATTGATACTTGCATCTAGTTTTTAGGGATTTTACCAATCATTTTCATAATCTGCTTAGCTTTGCTCATCCTTTGCATTCTTAATGAACTTCCTACTCCTAGGTGTTGATTGATACCTCACTTGCATGCTATAATACATCTCATTGTTGCATTTGAGTTTGATAACCTCTCGTGATTGAATTGCGAAGAAACCTGTTATCAAATGGCGCCGTTGCCATCTTAGGGGATAGGAAGCATTTGAGATTTGGGGTTAAGTTGGTTACTGATTTCTCTACTTTCAAACTTGTGTCTTTCAGGTACATGAATTTGCGTTCCAGGGGTGACAACAACTTACTTACACCCTTGGACACTATTCATCAGATTGGAAACAAGATTAAGAACGGTTAGAGAGCAAGCTAGAGCCTTTGAGGAGATTGTTCAGCAAGGTTCAGTGGAGCAATGGCTGAGCAAGAACATCCAGAGGGACCTCCTCCAGCTCATGGGGCAGTGGGAAGGGGTAATGGAAACCCCCACAACGCGGCTAGACCCCCACAGATCATTGGAGCCGGATATGCTCCTAATACTCACCATAATAGGTTTGGGACCACTCCTCCTCCAGTGCAAAACAACAACTTCGAGATCAAGCCAGGGTTTTTTCAGATGGTGCAAAACAACAAATTTCATGGGTTAGCTTTGGAGGACCCATTGGTGCATCTAGACAACTTTGAGCAGCTTTGTGGAATGCTCAAGATAAATGGCATCTCAGAGGATAGCTTCAAGCTGCACTTGTTTCCCTTTTCCTTAGGAGACAAGGCACGGCATTGGGAGAAGATTCTTCCACAAGGAACTATCACTTCTTGGGCTGACTGTAAGAAAGCTTTCCTCTCAAAGTATTTCTCAAGCTCTCGGACAGCAAGGTTGAGAAGCGAGATCAGTGGCTTCACTCAGCGACAAAATGAGTCCTTCAATGAGGCTATGGAGCGCTTTAAGGATTATACAATAGCCTGCCCTCACCATGGTTTCAGCGAAGAGACCCTCTTGAGTACAATATACCATGGAGCTCTTCCAAAGATCAGATTACTACTTGACACGACAAGCAAAGGAAACTTCCTTGGTCAAGAGGTTGAGGAAGGTATGGAGCTCATTGAAAACCTAGCATTGGGTGATGGTAATTATTCTGAAGATTACGACTGTGCTCCAAGAGGTGCTGATCTTGAAGCCAACAAGAAAGAACTGAAGTCTCTATACGAGAAGATCGATAAGCTAATGCTTGCAAACCAAAAGCATGTACATTTTGTTGGGGAAGCTGCGGATGTCTTGGATGAGCTAGAACAATGCCAAGAAGAAGAAGCTAATTGGGTAGCCGGTCAGTACAACTACAAGCCTCAAGGTTACTCTCAAGACTACCAAGGCAACAACAACTTGTCTTATAGAAGCACCAATGTTGAGAATCCAAAGGATCAGGTGTACCCTCCTCAGAAAGCTAAACCTTTTGTGCCCTATAACAAAGGTTTTCAGCCGAGTGGTAGTTTTCAAGGTCAGCGGCAAGGTAACTTTCAGGGACAGCAGCAGCAGTAAGGAAACAAAGGTTATACTCCTATGTACCCTCCCGGCTTTGTTCCTCAACAACAACCAATGCAACAACAAGTTCAGGATCCGGTTCACGCCATGTTTCAGCAGTTGCTTCAAGGCCAAGCTTCTACTAATCAGAAGTTTGCTGAGATGAACAACCGTTTAGACTCCTCTCACTGATGTCTCTACTCAGATAACAACTCTAAACAACAAGATCAAGAAGTTAGAGGAGGGTAAAGCAAGTACAAGTGGCCAGAACAGTTTACCGGGAAAATGAACAGAATCCAAAAGAGTATGCCAATGCTATTACTTTGAGAAGTGGCAAGGAGCTTCCAGCTAGATCAGCAGCGAAACACAACGAGGACGTTGTTACTCAAGCGGAGGGGGTAAACCTTCGGCTGGTGAAGGGATCAACTTCCACAATGTGTGGATGGAGAGGCCAACAAAGGGTAAATAAGCAGCTGTAGAGAAGAAAGTGGACCAAGCAACGGAGGAGAAGAATGAGTACATACCTCCACCATATGTTCCTAAGCTCCCATTTCCTGGCCGCTACAAGAAACAGCTTATCGAGAAGCATAGACTTCTATTTGAGAAGCATCTAAGGGACGTAGAGATCAAGCTACCTCTCGTGGATTTCCATCTATGATGCCTAAGTGTGAAAAAAATTTCAAGGACACGCTTGCAAAGAAGAACAAGGAATGCAAGGAAGTGCTGGTGCTTAGTGAAGAGTGTAGCGCCATTATACACAAGGAAGTGCTGGTGCTTAGGCAGATCGACAAGCCAATCGAGAACACAACTCGATCCGGTGAACGAATCGACAGTCAGATAAGGAGGACAGTCAATTCAGGAAATCAATCGATTCCAAGATCGAGAGAGGCCATCCGATCAGTTCAGGGTACATTTCAGAGAACGATTCAGCACCTCGATCTCTCACTCGATCCACCTTAAATCGAGTGAGTGAATCGAGTGAAAGTGATCGATCCGGAACAGAACGAGTTTAAGATCGACAGGATGACTCGATCTCGGAGGGGACAACGGTTCAAGAAAGCAGTCTTTTGGGTCAAGTCTCGGGTTCTAAGGAGGCTAATGAGGATGGGAACGTCAACAAGAGCCATGAGGAGGACTGAAGCAAGCTGCTAGCCCCAAAGGGGGACCTAAAGGAGCTCCCAAAAGGGCTAAGGTATGCTTTCTTTGGGCTTAATGATACCTACCCCGTGATTGTGAATGAAAACTTAAGTGATGATGAGTTGCACTCGCTCCTAAATGAGCTGAGAAAGTATAGGAAGGCCATTGGGTACTCTCTAAGTGACATCAAGGGCCTTTCACCAATGCTTTGCACTCATACGATTATGAGAACTCTTCCTCTATTGAACATCAAAGGCGTTTGAACCCGAATTTGAAGAGGTAGTTAAGAAAGAGATTCTTAATTTGTTAGAGGCTGACGTGATCTATCCCATAAGTGACAGCACGTGGGTTTCTCCTATACACGAGGTGCCTAAGAAGGGAGGGATCACGGTCATTAAGAATGATAAAGATGAATTAATACCTACTAGGACTATCACAGGTCACCGTATGTGTATAGACTATAGGAAGCTTAATCTTGCTATTAGAAAGGATCATTTTCCTTTACCTTCTATTGATCAAATGCTTGAAAGGCTTGCTAATCATCCTTACTATTGCTTTCTTGATGGATATAGTGGTTTCTTTCAAATACCAATCCATCCAAATGATCAAGAGAAGACGACTTTTACATGCCCTTATGGCACCTTCGCATGCCATTCAGGTTGTGTAACGCACCGGCTACATTTCAGCGGTGTATGATGTCGATCTTCTCAGATCTAATAGAAGAGATGGTAGAAGTGTTTATAGATGACTTCTCTATATATGGTGCGTCTTTTTCTGCTTGTTTGTTGAATCTTTGCAAGGTACTAAAGCGTTGTGAAGAGACGAATCTTGTGCTTAACTGGGAGAAGTGTCACTTCATGGTAAAGGAAGGGATCGTGCTTGACCACAAGATATCAGAGAAGGGCATAGAGGTTGATAAAGCTAATGTTGAGGTCATGATGAGTCTTGAGCCGCCGGTTAATGTCAAAGGATTAAGGAGTTTCTTAGGCCACGCAGGCTTCTACAGGAGATTCATAAAGGATTTCTCCAAGATAGCAAGGCCCCTCACAAGGTTGTTATGCAAGGAAGCTGACTTTGTGTTTGATGAGGATTGTCTTCGTGCTTTCGTGACTATCAAGGAAGCTCTTGTATCTGCGCCAATAGTACAAGTACCGGACTGGACTCTACCATTCGAGATCATGTGTGATGCGAGTGAATACGCCATTGGTGCTGTTCTTGGTCAAAGGAAAGAAAAGCGGTTGCATGTAATCTACTATGCCAGTCAGTACCTTGGATGACACGCAAGTGAAGTAGGCTACAACCAAGAAGGAGTTGCTGGCCGTTGTGTTTGCTTTTGAGAAGTTCAGGTCATACCTCGTAGGCTCTAAGGTCATTATCTACACGGATCATGCAGCTTTGAGATACATCTACTCCAAGAAAGACACAAAACCGAGGCTCTTAAGGTGGATTCTCCTTCTACAAGAGTTTGATATGGAGATCAAAGACAAGAAGGGGATAGAGAATGGTGTCGCTGATCACCTCTCAAGGATGAGAATCGATGAAGCTTTGCCACTTGATGATTCACTTCCTGAAGAGCAGCTCATGATGATCTCCACGGCGGTTTGTGAGAATCTTGAGGATAGGTTTGAGGAAGTTTTGAGCTTCAATGAAGAGGATCTTCCTTGGTATGCTGATATAGTGAATTACCTAGCTTGTGGAGAGGAGCCGTCGCATCTTGATCACTACCACAAGAAGAAGTTTATGAGAGACACCTCACACTACTATTGGGACAAGCCATTCTTGTACAAGAGAGGAGTGGACAATTTATATAGGAGGTGTGTAACAAGAGAAGAAGCTAAGGACATACTTTTACACTGTCACGGCTCATCATACGGTGTACACTTTGCTTCTTTCAAGACAGCCATTAAGGTGTTGCAAGCCGTCTTTTGGTGGCCCTCTTTGTTCAAGGACGCGCATGAATTTGTTAAGAGTTGTGAAGCTTGTCAGAGAACGGGGAACATCACAGGAAGGAATGAAATGCCTGAAGTCCCAATCTTCGAGGTAGACGTGTTTGACGCATGGGGCATAGATTTCATGGGACCTTTCCCTTCTTCCTACGGCAACAAGTTTATCCTAGTAGCGGTTGACTACGTTTCTAAATGGGTTGAGGCCATTGCTTCCCCTACAAACGACTCTAAGGTGGTGATCAAACTCTTTAAGAGCATCATTTTCCCAAGATTTGGAGTGCCCAAGGTTGTAATCAGTAACGGAGGGAGCCATTTTATCAACAAGGTTTTCGAGAACCTCTTGAAGAAATATGGGGTGAAACACAAAGTGGCAACTCCCTACCACCCTCAAACAAGCGGTCAAGCGGAAGTGTCCAACAGACAAATCAAGGCGATACTTGAGAGAATAGTTGGGAAAAATCGGAAGGATTGGGCAGTGAAGCTAGACGACGCTTTGTGGGCTTACCAAACAGCTTTCAAAACGCCTATAGGGACAACCCCTTTTACTCTTCTCTACGGCAAGGGATGTCATCTCCCTGTTGAGCTGGAACATAGAGCATTGTGGGCTGTGAAGCAGCTGAACTATGACCTCAAGACAGCTCATGAGAAGCGCTTGATACAGCTGCATGAGCTTGATGAGCTAAGGCTAGACGCTTATGGGAGTGCTCGGATCTACAAGGAGCATACCAAGGCGGCCCATGACAAGAAGTTGGTTCATAAGGAGCTTAAGGAAGGAAGTTTGGTGCTACTTTACAACTCGAGACTCAAGCTATTCCCTGGGAAGCTGAAATCTAGGTGGAGTAGACCGTATGAAATCAAGGAGGTATTGCCCTATGGAGCGGTTACTTTGGTTGGCAAGAGTGGGACTGCATTCACAGTCAACAGACACAGAGTAAAGCCATACATGACCAGTGCATTTGACAAGGAAATCACTTCAATGCTTCTCCAAGACCCACCATCCGCCTAAAACCAAGTAAGGTCTAGCTAAAGACGTTTGAAGAAAGCGCACTTGGGAGGCATTCCCATGGTTATCTTGTATATATTTTTGCTTTCTTTCTATTTCAGTTTTATGTTTTTATCTTCTAAGTTTGTAGGAAAAGGTATAAGGGATTGCAGGCCATGATCTTGGATCCAAAAGGAGTAAGGAGAGGCGACTAGTGGATAGAGATCGAGTGCTAAATTGACTCATCCTGGCTCGATCTTTGCTAGATCAAGCTACTGAATCGAGAGGAGTCAGTCGATCTAGACGAGATCGAGTAGAAAATCGAGTGGAACGGTCGATCATGAGAGGACAACCCGCCAATGCGTTCAGCTTGAAAAGCAAAGGAGGTGTAGATCGACCGAGTCACTCGATCCTTGAAAGTAGATCGAGTAGTCTACTCGATCTGTCACTCGATCTAAGCATTAAATCGACCTCTGAATCGATGACGTGGCTTGATCAAGAGGACTTAGCCAACATGCCAAAATCAAGGAACAAGAGGTGCACTCGATCCAAAGCTTGATTCAATTCAAATTGAGTCCTAAATCGAGCAATCCTATCGAACCAAGCCGAATTGGGCATGAGATCGAGTCCTAGATCGACCAAAAGAACTTGATCTCGTGCCGAGGTAACAAATTTCTTTCCCTCCTTTTCCTCCTTCCCTCCTATTTTTAAATTCAAATCTGGTCAAGGCAAGCATCCCTGACCATGAGAGATGTGCCTTGACCAAACTTTTGTCAGAAAACCACTAGTATCACCCATGGTTTTGATATTTTGTTGGCCGTTATATTTTCAAACATTTTCACACTCTCTCATTTCTGTTTTCGCGATTTCTAAAGCAAGAGAGAGTGTGGTTTTTCCTTTTTCCTAAAGGCTAACAACTTCTATTTCAATCTTTGCAAAGGTATTTTCGGATCTTTAATAAAATCTTTGAGAAAATTTCCCTTTAATTCGCTTTGATTGTTATTAGATGTTAGGAAGGTTTATTTTTTTAAAAAACTAGCTAGATTTTAAGAAAAATTCTAGATTTGAGATTATCTCTAGATTTGCCTATCTATTATCTTGCTAGAAGTTTTATAAATTCCACAAAATTCTAGGGTATTTGTAATAAATTTTTCCTTCTTGCTAGTCTTTTTCTCAAATTTTCACCGCCTTGCTCATTCTCTTGTTTGAGAATCTTGTTTCAGGTACTATGGCCCCTAAGAGAACAAGAGAAGAGACAGCTCAAGAGGGAGAAGATCAGCAAGTGGTTCAGGAGAGGGTTCGATGGACAAGAGAGGAGAAACAAGCCAAGAAGCGGCTTGAAAGGCTGAGGTTCGACCCTACGAAGTTTGCAAGCCGAGATCTGTTGGCCAAGATGGGGATTTTGGGAGATTTTGATCAGCTCTTGAAGAACATAGGGCTCCGGTGTTTGTCATGCATGGACAGCCCCACCTACCCCGAGGCAACCATTGATTTCTTAGCAACCTTGGAGTTCACGTATGAGAACCCGAATCTTCCTACTCCTTCCCAAGGGCACATCACCTTCAAGATCAGACGTCAAGCCTATCATCTCTCGATCCAAGAGCTTTGCCAAGCTTACGGTTTGAACGCTGATGCTGGACAAGTGGAGTTCCCCTCTTTCTCTCAAGCCAACGAGCTGTGGGACCTCAGAAGCAATGACGACTACAAGCCGTACACTGCAAAGATCAAGCGAGTGAGAAGCCCGGTGCTGCGTTACACGCTGAAGCTGATGGCCAACACCTTTAGTGGACGGTCAGTGGCCCATACAGTCACCAAGACAGAGCTTTGCTTCTTGTTCCAAGAAGTTAAGCATCTCGTGTTTGACCCCAAGGAGAATGATGCGCCGTTGGAAGACCAGCTAGGAGACGACGTGAACTACGGCTGTATCCTAGCCTCTTCATTGGTGAAGTATAGGGCGTATGCCATGAGGTGCAAGGTGAGTTCGTCTTTGATTGGAGGGTTCCTTACTCCTTTGTTTGTTCAAGCCGGAGTGCCACTAGCTGACTTCGTACCTTGCCCGGATAGGGCGTACATGGATGAGATTTATCTAAAGAACATCAATAGCTTGGGACACAAGCCAGCTGAGGGTTTTTATGCGTATCTGTTCATTGATGAGGAGAATGAGAAAAGGATGTGTATCCTACCAAACATGGACGAAACCGAGCTGTTGGGAGTTGGGAACATCGAGTTTCTCCCAAGCGTAGAGGAGTGCTTTGCACCTCTAGGAGGAACAGCTGCTCTAGCACTAGCTTCTTGCCCACGTTCAGAGTCTCCTGCCTTGGATGATGACATCCCCGAAAGCTTTGTACTCCCTAAGATTGACGTTGAGCCGCGGACTAAGACAGAAAAGTTCTTTGCTTCTGTTGTGGAGATGCAAAGGAAGATTAACAAATGGCAAAGTAAGGCCATCAAGAATCTTGCCAAGAAAGTCAAGGCGCTTCAAGGGGCTTCGCCAAAGAAGGCTACAAGTGAGGAGGTTCAACAGCCCGAGAAGAGGATGCTTTCAACCGGTGGAGTTGTCATCCGTGAGACTCAAGGAAGCAACATCCAGCCGGCGCGTCTTTCCCTCCAAGAGACAACGTCCAAAGGCAAAGCCATAGCCTCTAGCTCGTCTGGAACATCCTCAAGTTCCAGTCGAGGCTAGATCCAAGATACCAAAAACCTTCCCTTGTATATACCACACATGTTTTCTTTGTTTTTGCTTTTGTGTTTTGAACTCCTTTGAATTTGTTTGCCACCGAGACGGTGTCATTCAAGTTTGGGAGAGTGTGTGGTGTGTTTAATGTGTTTTCTTTCTTCTTATTTTCTGTTATCATCCTTTGAGTCTTGCATACATTCTAAGGTATAGAAAGAACAAAAAAATTGGTAAGCTTTTTAAAATTTTTTTAAAAAAATCATGTAGCTGCATTCACTTTGTTAACATTTTAGGATTGAGTCTAGAATATTTGAACATGTAGGTTGTTTACATTTACATAAGGGGTTAAGGTTTTTCTTAAAAAAGTCTTTTAAGCTCATGAATTAGTTCAAGGCCCTAGTTAGTAGTTCTTTGGTGCATTGTTCATTCTTTGAAAGTAAGTTCTTACCATGCTTGGATCACTTGTTTTGATTTTCGTGACTTGACTTGAACATTCATGAACTGAATCTTGTCCTAATAAGTGAGACCCCTAATCTGATTTTTAATTATCATACTTATGCATTTGAAAATAAACACATGGATCCTATACATATTTAGGTTCTCTTCCTCCTTTCACCACTCTTTTGTGAGCCTAAGTAGAACCCCCACCATTACCCTTAACCTCCTTTCAAGCTGATAACTGCTTTCTTTTGCAAGGGTGAGGATGCAATGAGGTTATCAAACTCAAATGCAACACTTAGGTTGTAGTACAGTATGCAAGTGAGAGTCAATCCATTTCTAGGAGCTAGGAAGATCAAAGAGAATGCAAGAGCAGTGTAAAGCTAAGCGAATGACAGGCGATATTGTGAAAATCCTAAAAACTATATGCAACGACCGAATGGATTGCAAAACTATTTTAAAATTACCAAGAGTGATTGAACTACTACGAGGAACAAACAGAAAAATTAAAATGCAAGGCTATGATTTAACAAAAATCGACTAGTGGATCGATCACAGGATCGACCACTAGATCGAGCAGTTTGGATCGATCTCGTCTAAAAATGCAAGTATGAAGAAACTAATGACCAGGATGCGGCGAATATCAAGCGAATGACTAACGAAGATGTAAGAATGCTAAGAAAGAAGGGTCTAGGGTTGAGATTCATGGTCCGGGGTTTCAAGGGTCCAAGTTGGGATTGAAAACTTTAAATCAACTCACTTTGTGAGATTCCCTAAGCCTTGAAAACGAAAACAAGATCCATCTGTGGCTTTCGGTATGGATCACTCCTTCAAACCCATGGCTTCTGGTGGAAAGAGAGGTTGAAGGGCAATGAACTCAGAGTTCAAACACACGGCCTAACTAGTCCCCTAAACTTCCATGGCTCTTGGGAAGGGTAACTAGTCTCTAGGATATGATTTTCAGAGATCTCTGGATCCTGTCAAGGTAAGAGACCTCTCTGATCATAAAGATCTTGGCGTGAGAGTTTTTAAGCCTTAGGGACTCAACATCCTAGAAGAGAAAGCCATTAAAAACAAGAAAACTACCAACTTGAAAACCCCTTAGACCCCGTGAATCCTCTCAACCCCGAGACCCAAATGAAACTACTCGCTACACATGAGAATAACCGAAATAAACATGAAAGATGAAGCGATGAACATGAAAACGATTACTTAAAACTTAAACGATTCAAAATATTCAAGAACAAAGCTCAAAGTCTAACAATGGCGGATCGCCTCCAAAACCAGAGAGAAAAGCATAAAAAAGATAAGAATGAAAAGTGTGTGTGGAAAAAATCATCGCCGTCTTCCCAAAATGGTAAAAACAGCTCGATGGTCCCCCCTCGCTAGCGGCCAAAAATGGTTGAAAAGACAGAGATCGACTTCGGGATCGAGCGGCTCTCTCGATCTGGGTCTCGATCTTTTTCGGTGGATCGAGTGTTGCATCCGATCTTGGTATCGATCTTTGGTCGGATCGAGTGGTGGACTCGATCCGGCTCTCGCTCTGCATGGCGTCATTTACGTCCATACCACTTGATCGATTGCTTCACTCGATCTTCGTCTCGATCGATTCCCTTGGATCGCCTGAGCTACTCGATCTTCTGGTCGATCTCATCTAGATCGATCGGCCGTGCTCGATCTGCTCCCCGATCTCTGGTCCTTAGCAAACATCCGTTGTTCCCGCGAACCTCCACACTAGCCTAAGCACGTCCATGAACTTCACGACTCCAAAGTAGTCAGAAACAACCTGAATATGATGCCAAATGCAAGGAACATGCGTATGCTGGTGCAAGAATGCTCTAGGACCTAAAGTGATGCAATCTAGCCTAAAGTGTGATGTAAATACATGAAAAGCTAACTTATATGTATGCAAAATACATGCAATATGCAGTAACATCAACTCCCCCAAACTTACTTCTTGCTTGCCCTTAAGCAACAGAAAATAAGAAAGGAAGAGAGGTTTTAGAAAAGACGGGGGTTTAAGCCTCTTGCAAAGGTGCCTTTCAAATGAATCAATCTCAATGTCCTAGTTACTAGTTCTAAAATGCAATGCGCACACTCATACTCCAAAGAACTTAGATATTCTCATCACACAAAAAAATTCAGATCATGACTCTCATATTCCAAACAATCCAAGAATCCTAACCTTTAACATTCAATTAATGATCAAACAGTGAATCACACTTATGCACTTAGAACATAATACATTTGGCTAAGGACAAGGTTATGAGACAAAGATGATCTCATTCAAGCGGGTAATTCAAACAATGGGTTATCTCAAAAAGGATTAAACTTATGCATAATGCTAAAGGTAAAGACAATTGATGCATACATGACTAGACTCTCTTCTACCCATATACACTAACAATGATCCTAAACCTCTCTCATTTTCTTTCTTTTTTGAGCTCACCCACCCTCTAGAAACTACCCAAACGACAAGGCAAGAAGCCAAGCATAACCCACGAAAACAGGAGACAACTTTACTCTTCTTAAGCTAGTGGTGATCAAACACAAACTTAAAGCTCTTTTTTTAAATCTTGGTAGCTCTCTACTCTTATTACTTTTTTTCTTTTTAAACTTTGGCCTTTGGCTCTTTTCTTTCTGATTTGATTTTTTTTTTTGTTTTTTTTTTTTGAGAACTACCTCCTTCTCTTTTAAAATCGAGCTTTTATTTAAAAACAGAACAACACCACCACTTAAAACCATGAGTCCTTTATTTTCAAACCCCAAACACTATTTCTTTTTAAACTGAAAACACATAAGCAAAATTCTTTTAACACCAGCAAATCCCTGCCCCAAAACAAACCTAAAACTAGCTTCAAAATGCAAAGCTAGCATCAATATGAAAGCCTAATCATGCCGCCTAAACCTAACACTTTATGCCAAGTTCAATCCGAAAATAAGACCTCACATCACACAAGAAATATTTGGCTTGAAAGGAAGGCAAGGTTCAGGGTGTGGAGTTCTATTCAGACTTACAAAGAGTGGTAAAAAAAAGGGTAAGAATGCCTGAATATGTATATGTGATCCATGTATTTCATTTCAAATGCACAAGAGTGATAATTCAAATTCAGATTAAGGTTCTCACTTAGTAGGAAATGATTCAATTCATGTCTGTTCAACTTAAGTCACGAAAATCATAGCAAGTGATCCAAGCATGGTAAGAACTTACTTTCAAAGTATGAGCAAAGCATTAGAGAACTAGTAACTAGGGTATTGAAACAATTCATGAGTATAAAACACCTTTTTAAGAAAACTTTAACCCCTTATGCAAATGCAAGCAACCTATATGCTTTAAAATTCTAGACTCAATCCTAAAATATTTAACAAGATGGATGCAACTACATGAATCTTTGAAAAAAGTTTAAAAATTTTACCAATTTTTCATGTAATGAAGACTCAAGGATGCTAAAGGGAAAATAAGATCAGAAACAACAAGTCAAACCACACATATACTCCCCCAAACTTGCTTGACACCGTCCCGGTGGCAAACAAATTCAAAGGAGCATCAAAACACAAAGCAAAAAGAAGCAAACATGAGCGGTATGTACAATGGAAGAAGGTTGTTACCTCGGGTCTAGTCTCGGCTGGAACTTGAGGATGTTCCAGAGGAGCTAGATGCTACGGCTTTGCCTTTGGAGCCTGGCTCTTGAAGAGAGAGACGCGCCGGTTAAATGTTGCTGCCTTAAGTCTCACGGATGACAACTCCACCGGTTGAAAGCCTCCTTTTCTCGGGTTGTTGAACCTCTTCACTTGCAGCTTTCTTAGGCGAGCCTCCTTGAAGCGATTTGACCTTCTTGGCAAGTTTCTTTAACATTTTTCCTTGCCATTTGTTGATTTTCCTTTGCATCTCCACAACAGATGCTAGGAACTTCTCCGTTTTGGTTCTCGGCTCAAAGTCTATCTTGGGAAGAGTGTAAGCCTCGGGCATCTCATCTTCCGTGGCTGGGGACTCAGACCTTTGACGAGGAGCAACCGCTGGGGCAGGCGTTCCTCCTAGAGGAGCAAAGCACTCCTCTACTGTTGGCAAGAACTCGATGTTCCCAACACCAAGCAGCTCGGTCTCGTCCTTGTTTGGTAGGATGCATACTCTCTTCTCGTTTTCGTCGTCGATGAAAAGATAAGCGTAGAACCCTTCGGCTGGCGTGCGTCCCAAGCTGTCGGTATTCCTCATGTAGACCTCATCCATGAAAGCTCTAGCCGGGACGGGTGTGAAATCGTGTATAGGTACGCCAGCTTGTATGAATAGAGGAGTGAGGAAGCCGCCAATGAAAGAAGAGCTTGCCTTGCACCGCAAGGCATAAGCCTTGTACTTCACCAAAGAGGCAGCAAGTACGCATCCATAGTTCACCTCGTCGCCGAGTTCATCCTCTATAGGCTCATCATTCTCCGCCGGATCACACAACAAATGCTTCACGCCTTGGAACAAGAAGCAAAGCTCGGTCTTCGTGACCGTGGGAGCAACTGACCTTCCGCTGAATGTGTTGGCGATCAGCTTCAAGGTGTACCTCAGCACCGGGCTTCTCACTCTTGATTTTGGCGGTGTTGGCCTTGTAGTCTTCGTTGCTGATCAGGTCCCAAAAATCGTTTGCTCGTGAAGGAGGGGAACTCGATCTTGGTGGCGGCTGCGTTGAGACCATATGCTTGACACAGCTCGGGGATTGAGAGGCTGAAGGTTTGACGTCCAACCTTGAAAGAGAGACGGCCTTGTGAAGGAACGGGGGCGCTAGGGTTCTCGTAACGAAACTCCAACGTGGCAAGGAAGTCTATTGTCACTTCTGGAATGGTTGGCAATCCATTTGTGACAGAAATCTTAAGCCAATGTTCTTGAGGAGTTGGTCAAAATCTCCAAGGATCCATAGCTTGAACAGCAGCTCCCGGTCCGCAAACTTAGTAGGCTCGAACCGAAGCCTTTCCAGCCGCTTCTTATCCCTCTTCTCGTCCTTACTCCATCGGACCCTCTCTTGAACAGCCACTTCCTGACCTTCTCCTTCTTGTGCCGTCTCCTCTCTTGTTCTCTTGGGGGCCATCGTGCCTGAAACAGGTTTCTCAAGCAAAGTAATGAGGAAAACGGCGATGGGATGAGAGAAGAACAGAGGCAAAGAAGAAAACTTATACTTAATATCCTAGAATTTTGGGGAATTTATAAAAACTATAGCAAAATAATAGAGAATCAAATCTAGAGATACTAGAAAATCCAGAATGTTTCCTATTATTTAGCTAAATTAAAATTTCAATACCGCCCTAGCATCTCAAACAATCAATCGCGAAATAAAATGAGATTTTCCTAAAGATTTTTATCAAATATCCGAAAATACCTTTTGCAAAGATTGTTAAGAAGTTTGTTAGCCTTTAGAAACAGAAAACTCTCACTCACTTTGCTTAAAATTTTGACAAAACAAGAATGAGAGAGTGTGAAGTTGATGAAAACATTTATAGGCCAACAAGAAACAAAACTATGGGTAAAAGGAGGTGGTTTCTGACACAAGTCTTGGTCAAGGCACATCTTTCATGGTCAAAGATGCTTGCCTTGACCAAGTTTTAAATTTAAAAACTGGAGGGAAAAGAATAGAGGAGGGAAAGAAAATGTTACCTCAGCATGAGATCGAGTCTGTTTGGTCGATCTAGGACTCGATCTCATGCCCAGAATGGCTTAGATCGACAGGGTTACTCGATTTGTGACTCGATTCATGGTGAATCGAGTCTTGGATCGATTGGCTCTCTCGATCGTTGAGATTTTGGCTCCACGGCTAAGTCCTTGTGATCGAGCTACGTCCTCGATTTGGGGGTCGATTTGGCTTAGATCGAGTGATGGATCGAGTCGAGTGATCGATCTGTTTTTTAAGGATTTCCCGAGAGAAATTAGATCGGTCGATCCATTTGGGATTGATCGATCCGTTTTCATCTAGATCGATCTTATCACTCGTTCTCGTCTAGATCGACTGGCTCCTCTCGATTCACTAACTCGATCTAGCAAAGATCGAGTTAGGATTAGTCGATCTAGCACTCGATCTGTAGCCTTTTCTTAACACCTATCGCCTCTTTTGGACTTCAAGATCGAGGTTTAGACTCCTCATACCTGTTCCTATATACTTGCAAAATAAAAGCATAAAACTGAAAGAGAAATAAAGCAGAAATATGTACAGATAGACATGGGAAGGCCTCCCAAGTGCGCTTTCTTTAACGTCTTTAGCTAGACTTTACTTGGTTTAGGCAGATGGTGGGTCTTGGAGAAGCACTGAGGTACTCTCCTTGTCATAGCTGTCCGCCAAGTAAGGCTTGACCCTTTGTCCGTTCACAGTGAATGCACTGCCACTCTTGCCCATCAATGTGACAGCTCCATAAGGCAGCACTTCTTGGATCACAAACGGCCCGCTCCACCTTGACTTCAGCTTTCCCGGGAAGAGTTTGAGTCTTGAATTGTACAGCAACACCAAACCTCCTTCCTTAAGCTCCTTGGCAACCAACTTCTTGTCATGAGCTTCCTTAGTCCGCTCCTTGTATATCCAAGAGCTCTCATAAGCGTTCAACCTTAGTTCGTCCAGTTCATGTAGCTGGATGAGGCGCCTCTCTTGAGCAGTCTTGAGGTCAAAGTTCAGCCTCTTTACAGCCCACAATGCACGGTGTTCCAGCTCAACTGGGAGGTGACAGCCTTTGCCATTGAGCAGAGTGAAAGGGCTCGTACCAATCGGTGTTTTAAAGGCGGTACGGTAGGCCCAAAGAGCGTCGTCCAACTTTACTGTCCAGTCTTTCCTTGTTGCTCCGACCGTCTTCTCAAGTATAGCCTTGATTTGCTGGTTGGAGACTTCCACTTGACCGCTCGTTTGAGGATGATACGGTGTAGCCACTTTATGCTTAACGCCGTACTTTCTCAAAAGGCTCTCAAAGATCTTGTTTATGAAGTGGCTTCCTCCATCGCTTATAACCACCTTTGGTACCCCAAACCTCGGGAAAATGATGCTTTTAAACAGCTTGATCACCACCTTAGAATCGTTTGTAGGGGAAGCAACAGCCTCAACCCATTTGGAGACATAATCAACCGCTACTAAGATGTATTTGTTGCCGTATGAAGCAGGAAATGGCCCCATGAAGTCTATGCCCCACGCGTCAAACACGTCAACCTCGAAGATAGGAACCTGAGGCATCTCGTTTTTCTTAGTGATATTCCCTGCTCGTTGACATGCCTCACAGCTCTTCACAAATTCGTGTGTATCTTTGAAGATGGACGGCCACCAGAAACCAGCTTGCAACACTTTTGTGGCAGTCTTGAATGAAGCGAAATGTCCTCCATAGGATGAGCCATGACAGTGAAAGAGGATGTCTTTAGCTTCTTCCTTTGTAACACATCTCCGGTACAAACTGTCCACCCCTCTCTTGTACAAGTAGGGCTCGTCCCAAAAGTAGTCACTCGCCTCTCTCATAAACCTCTTCTTGTGATAGCTGTTGAGATGTGTTGGCTCCTCACCACACGCTAAGTAGTTCACAACATCAGCGTACCAGGGAAGATCCTCCTCCTTGAAGCTCAACACCTCCTCAAACTGCCCTTCTAGCTTTCCACAAACAGCCGTAGTGATCGCCATGAGTTGCTCTTCGGGGAGAGAATCATCTAAGGGCAGAGACTCGGTGATCCTTAGTCGAGAGAGATGGTCAGCAACTCCGTTTTCTATCCCCTTCTTGTCTTTAATTTCCATATCAAACTCCTGGAGTAAGAGGATCCATCTTAAAAGCCTCGGCTTAGTGTCTTTCTTGGAATAGATGTAGCGCAAAGCTTCGTGATCCGTGTCAACTATGGTCTTGGAACCCACGAGGTAAGCTCTGAACTTCTCAAAGGCGAATACAACCGCCAATAGCTCCTTCTCAATAGTGGTGTACCTCGTTTACGTGTCATCCAAGGTCCTTGAAGCATAGTATATCACGTGCAACTTCTTATCCTTCCTTTGGCCTAGGACAGCTCCAACGGCGTAGTCACTAGCATCGCACATAATCTCGAATGGGAGAGTCCAATCTGGTGCTTGCACTATAGGCGCGGATACTAGGGCTTCCTTGATTGTCACGAAAGCTTCCAAACACTCCTCATCAAAGACGAATTCAGCCTCTTTGCACTACAGCCGAGTGAGAGGGCGTGCAATCTTAGAGAAGTCTTTAATGAAACGCCTGTAGAAGCCGGCGTGTCCCAAGAAGCTTCTCACCCCTTTTACGTTAACTGGCGGCTCAAGGCTTGTCATCACATCAATCTTCGCCTTGTCGACTTCAATACCCTTCTCTGATATCTTATGTCCAAGCACGATCCCCTCCTTAACCATGAAGTGGCATTTTTCCCAGTTGAGCACCAAGTTTGTCTCCTCACAACGCTTTAAAACCCTGCAAAGATTCAACAAACACGCAGAAAAGGACACACCATAGACCGAGATGTCATCCATAAACACCTCTACCATCTCTTCTATTAGATCGGAGAAGATCGACATCATACACCGCTGAAACGTAGCCGGTGCGTTACATAACCCGAATGGCATCCTTCGATACGCGAAGGTACCATAAGGGCATGTAAAGGTCGTCTTCTCTTGATCGTTGGGATGGATTGGTATTTGGAAAAATCCACTATATCCATCAAGAAAGCAATAGTAGGGGTGATTAGCAAGTCTTTCAAGCATTTGATCAATAAAAGGCAAGGGAAAATGATCCTTTCTAGTAGCAAGATTAAGCTTCCTATAGTCAATACACATACGGTGTCCAGTAATAGTCCTAGTAGGTATAAGCTCATCTTTGTCATTCTTAACGACCGTGATCCCTCCCTTCTTAGGCACCACGTGTACGGGAGAAACCCATGTGCTGTCACTTATGGGATATATCACGTCAGCTTCTAAAAGCTTAAGAATCTCCTTCTGGACAACCTCTTTCAAATTTGGATTCAAACGCCTTTAATGTTCTATAGAAGAGTCGTTTTCATTATCCAAGTGAATCCTATGAGTGCAATGCATCGGTGAAAGGCCCTTGATGTCACTTAGAGAGTACCCAATGGCCTTCCAATACTTTCTCAACTCAGTTAAGAGTGATTGCAACTCATCATCACTCAAGTTTTCATTCACAATCACAGGATAGGTTTCGTTAAGCCCTAAGAAAGCATACCTTAGCCCTTTTGGGAGCTCCTTAAGGTCCACCTCTGGGGCTAACAGCTCGCTCCAATCATCCTCGTGGCTGTTGCTGTTGTTCTCCTTCTTAGAACCTTCCTTAGAACCTGAGATATGGCCCTTGAGGCTGCTTTCTCCAACCGCTATCCCTTCTGAAATCGAGTCGTCTGGTCGATCTTGCTCTCGATGTCGTCTAGATCGAGCAGTTTCGCTCAATTCACTCACTCGATTTGATGTGGATCGAGTGAGAGATCAAGACGCTGAGTCGATCTCCGGATTGGACCTCAATTTGATCGGAAGGCCTTTCTCGATCTCGGACTCGATTTTTTTCCTGGATCGATCACCCTCCTCGATCTGACTGTCGATTTCTGCACCGGATCAAGTTGTGCTCTCGATTGTCTTATCGATTTGACCCCTGGATCGAGTAATGTCATCGATCTTGGAGTCGATCTCTAGGCAAACGCCTACATCTTCAAGCACAACTTTGCTCGAATCAAGCAAGTTGACGTACTCATGAGTCCTCTGATCCACATAACCAAACTCTCCTGGCTCCTTAGTCAGTGCCAGCTTCAAATGATCTTCCTGAGCCAGCTCTTCCAGCAACTCATCCACTAAGGCATTCAATGTATCAATGTAGAAAGCTTGCCCTTCTATCGTAGGCTTTTTCAAAACCTCACTGATATCAAAGTCTAGCCTTATATCTTTACCCAAGTGCAAGGCAATCTTCCCGTTCTTGACATCTATTATGGCGCCGGCGGTAGCTAAGAAGGGTCTACCGAGAATGAGTGGATCCTTTGGCTCTTCATCCATTTCCAAAACAACGAAGTCTGTAGGCACGTTCACTCGACTGATCTTCACTAGCAAGTCCTCAAGCAATCCTACGGGTAACCTCACACTCCTGTCAGCTAGTACCAACGAGATTCTACAGTCCTTGAAACGGGTAAAGCCGAGTTTCTTTGCCACGGAATGAGGCATCAGATTTATGCTAGCTCCGAGATCACAAAGGCAACTCTTGAACTCCAAAGGACCTAAAGCGCAGGGTATAGTGAAGCTTCCAGGGTCTCCCAACTTCTTAGGGACTATTTCCTTGTGTATCACAGCACTACACTCCTCACTTAGAACAAGCACTTCCTTACTTTCCTTATTCTTCTTCACGAGAGTGTCTTTGAAGAATTTGGCGCATTTAGGCATCATTGCAAGGCAGTCCACGAGAGGTAGCTTGATGTCTACGTCCTTAAGATGCTTCTCAAACAAGACTCTATGCTTCTCTATGAGTTGTTTCAGGTACTATGGCCCCTAAGAGAACAAGAGAAGAGACAGCTCAAGAGGGAGAAGATCAGCAAGTGGTTCAGGAGAGGGTTCGATGGACAAGAGAGGAGAAACAAGCCAAGAAGCGGCTTGAAAGGCTGAGGTTCGACCCTACGAAGTTTGCAAGCTGAGATCTGTTGGCCAAGATGGGGATTTTGGGAGATTTTGATCAGCTCTTGAAGAACATAGGGCTCCAGTGTTTGTCATGCATGGACAGCCCCACCTACCTCGAGGCAACCATTGATTTCTTAGCAACCTTGGAGTTTACGTATGAGAACCCGAATCTTCCTACTCCTTCCCAAGGGCACATCACCTTCAAGATCAGACGTCAAGCCTATCATCTCTCGATCCAAGAGCTTTGCCAAGCTTACGGTTTGAACGTTGATGCTGGACAAGTGGAGTTCCCCTATTTCTCTCAAGCCAACGAGCTGTGGGACCTCATAAGTAATGACGACTACAAGCCGAACACTGCGATGATCAAGCGGGTGAGAAGCCCGGTGCTGCGTTACACGCTGAACCTGATGGCCAACACCTTTAGTGGACGGTCTGTGGCCCCTACAGTCACCAAGAGAGAGCTTTGTTTCTTGTTCCAAGGCGTTAAGCATCTCGTGTTTGACCCCAAGGAGAATGATGAGCCGTTGGAAGACCAGCTAGGAGACGACGTGAACTACGGCTGTATCCTAGCCTCTTCATTGGTGAAGTATAGGGCGTATGCCATGGGGTGCAAGGCGAGTTCGTCTTTGATTGGAGGGTTCCTTACTCCTTTGTTTGTTCAAGCTGGAGTGCCACTAGCTAACTTCGTACCTTGCGCGGATAGGGCGTACATGGATGAGATTTATCTAAGGAACACCGATAGCTTGGGACGGAAGCCAGCTGAGGGTTTTTATGCGTATCTGTTCATTGATGAGGAGAATGAGAAAAGGGTGTGTATCCAGCCAAACAAGGACTAAACCGAGCTGTTGGGAGTTGGGAACATCGAGTTTCTCCCAAGCGTAGAGGAGTGCTTTGCACCTCTAGGAGGAACAGCTGCTCTAGCACTAGCTTCTTGCCCACGTTCAGAGTCTCCTGCCTTGGATGATGACATCCCCGAAAGCTTTGTACTCCCTAAGATTGACGTTGAGCCGCGGACTAAGACAGAAAATTTCTTTGCTTCTGTTGTGGAGATGCAAAGGAAGATCAACAAATGGCAAAGTAAGGCCATCAAGAAGCTTGCCAAGAAAGTCAAGGCACTTCAATGGGCTTCGCCAAAGAAGGCTACAAGTGAGGAGGTTCAACAGCCCGAGAAGAGGATGCTTTCAACCGGTGGAGTTGTCATTCGTGAGACTCAAGGAAGCAACATCCAGCCGGCGCGTCTTTCCCTCCAAGAGCCAACGTCCAAAGGCAAAGCCATAGCCTCTAGCTCGTCTGGAACATCCTCAAGTTCCAGCCGAGGCTAGATCCAAGGTACCAACAACCTTCCCTTGTATATACCACGCATGTTTTCTTTGTTTTTGCTTTTGTGTTTTGAACTCCTTTGAATTTGTTTGCCACCGAGACGGTGTCATTCAAGTTTGGGGGAGTATGTGGTGTGTTTAATGTGTTTTCTTTCTTCATATTTTCTGTTATTATCCTTTGAGTCTTGCATACATTCTAAAGCATAGAAAGAACAAAAAATTGGTAAAAGTTTTAAAAAATTTTAAAAAAAATCATGTAGCTGCATTCACTTTGTTAACATTTTAGGATTGAGTCTAGAATATTTGAACCTGTAGGTTGTTTACATTTACATAATAAGGTTTTTCTTAAAAAATTATTTTAAGCTCATGAATTAGTTCAAGGCCCTAGTTAGTAGTTCTTTGATGCATTGTTCATTCTTTGAAAGTAAGTTCTTACCATGCTTGGATCACTTGTTTTGATTTTCGTGACTTGACTTGAACATTCATGAACTGAATCTTGTCCTAATAAGTGAGACCCCTAATCTGATTTTTAATTATCATACTTATGCATTTGAAAATAAACAAATGGATCATATACATATTTAGGCTCTCTTCCTCCTTTCACCACTCTTTTGTGAGCCTAAGTAGAACCCCCACCATTACCCTTAACCTCCTTTCAAGCTGATAACTGCTTTCTTTTGCAAGGGTGAGGATGCAATGAGGTTATCAAACTCAAATGAAACACTTAGGTTGTAGTACAGTATGCAAGTGAGAGTCAATATATTTCTAGGAGCTAGGAAGATCAAAGAGAATGCAAGAGCAGTGTAGAGCTAAGCGAATGACAGGCGATATTGTGAAAATCCTAAAAACTATATGCAACGACCGAATGGAATGCAAAACTATTTTAAAATTACCAAGAGTGATTGAACTACTACGAAGAACAAACAGAAAAATTAAAATGCAAGGCTATGATTTAACAAAAATCGACTAGTGGATCGACCACAGGATCGACCACTAGATCGAGCAGTTTGGATCGATCTTGTCTAGAAATGCAAATATAAAGAAACTAATGACCAGGATGCGGCGAATATCAAGCGAATGACTAACGAAGATGTAAGAATGCTAAGAAAGAAGGGTCTAGGGTTGAGATTCAT
This sequence comes from Thlaspi arvense, assembly GCA_911865555.2. NCBI lineage: Eukaryota > Viridiplantae > Streptophyta > Magnoliopsida > Brassicales > Brassicaceae > Thlaspi > Thlaspi arvense. The sequence continues at coordinate 16,066,934 of OU466861.1, forward strand.
GGTCCGGGGTTTCAAGGGTCCAAGTTGGGATTGAAAACTTTAAATCGACTCACTTTGTGAGATTCCCTAAGCTTTGAAAACGAAAACAAGATCCATCTGTGGCTTTCGGTATGGATCACTCCTTCATCCTCTCCTCCAAACCCATGGCTTCTGGTGGAAAGAGAGGTTGAAGGGCAATGAACTCAGATTTCAAACACACGGCCTAACTAGTCCCATAAACTTCCATGGCTTTTGGGAAAGGGTAACTAGTCTCTAGGATGTGATTTTCAGAGATCTCTGGATCCTGTCAAGGTAAGAGACCTCTCTGATCATAAAGATCTTGGCGTGAGAGTCTTTAAGCCTTAGAGACTCAACATCCTAGAAGAGAAAGCCATTAAGAACAAGAAAACTACCAACTTGAAAACCCCTTAGACCCCGTGAATCCTCTCAACCCCGAGACCCAAATGAAACTACTCGCTACACATGAGAATAACCGAAATAAACATGAAAGATGAAGCGATGAACATGAAAACGATTAGTTAAAACTTAAACGATTCAAAATATTCAAGAACAAAGCTCAAAGTCTAACAATGGCGGATCGCCTCCAAAACTAGAGAGAAAAGCATAAAAAAGATAAGAATGAAAAGTATGTGTGGAAAAAATCATCGCCGCCTTCCCAAAATGGTAAAAACAGCTCGATGGTCCCCCCTCGCTAGCGGCCAAAAACGGTTGAAAGGACAGAGATCGACTTCGGGATCGAGCGGCTCTCTCGATCACTTTCGGACATCGTGTCTTCTACTCGATCTGGGTCTCGATCTTCTTCGGCGGATCGAGTGTTGCATTCGATCTTGGTATCGATCTTTGGTCGGATCGAGTGGTGGACTCGATCCGGCTCTCGCTCTGTATGGCGTCATTTACGTCCGTACCACTTGATCGATTGCTTCACTCGATCTTCGTCTCGATCGATTCCCTTGGATCGCCTGAGCTACTCGATCTTCTGGTCGATCTCATCTAGATCGACCGGCCGTGCTCGATCTGCTCCCCGATCTCTGGTCTTTAGCAAACATCCGTTGTTCCCGCGAACCTCCACACTAGCCTCAGCACGTCCACGAACTCCACGACTCCAAAGTTGCCAGAAACAACCTGAATATGATGCAAAATGCAAGGAACATGTGTATGCTGGTGCAAGAATGCTCTAGGACCTAAAGTGATGCAATCTAGCCTAAAGTGTGATGTAAATGCATGAAAAGCTAACTTATATGTATGCAAAATACATGCAATATGCAGTAACATCACAAGCCAAACGTTTTTGTGTGACATCATTGTGAGGCCTCTTTTTGGTTTGAACTCGGTATAACGTGTTACGTCTAGGCGACATGAATAGGCTCTCATTTGATTGTTTGCTTTGCATATTGAAGCTAATTTAGGCTTAGGCTAGGATTGGGGTTCATGGGCATTGTTTATTTTGCTTACTTGTTTTCGGTTTCAAAAAAAATGAGTTTGGTGTTTGAAGTGAATGAAAAGGTTTTAAGTGGAAGGCTTGTTGTTTTAAAATGAAAGCTCTAAGTTTAATTAAGAAAGTAGCTCTCAAAAGAAAAGAAAAAGAAAAGAAAAGAGCCAAAATGCCAAATGTTTAAAGAGAAAAGAAAAGAAAAAAAAATGAGTAGAGAGTTACCAAAAAGAAAGAAAGAAAAGAAAAGAGCTAAATGTGTTTTCAGCCTTTCCACTAGCCAAAAGAGTTTTAAGATGATGCTTTTACTTGGATTTTTGCTAAGCGAATTGCTTTGATGATGAGGGTAGACTCTAGGAGGGTGAGTGAGCTGAAAAGAAAAAAAATGAATGGGGTTTTAGGTTCATTATTAGTGTATGTGGGTAGATGAGAGTCTAATCATGTATGCATCAATTGCCTTTACCTTTAGCATTATGCATGAGTTCTTACCCTTTTTGAGAGAAACCGTTGCATTTTTAAACCCACTTAAATGAGATCATTCTAGTCTCATAGCCTTTGTCCTTAGCCAAATGTGTTCTGCTTTAAAGTGCATGAGTTTGATTCACGGTTTGATCATTAATGAATGTTAAAGGATAAGATTCTTTGATTGTTTGGAATAGGAGACTTATGATTTGAAATTCATTGTGTGATGAGTATGGCTAAGTTCTTTGGAGTATGAGTGTGTGCATTGCATCTTAGAGTTAAGAACTAGGACCATTGAAGCGATTCATTTGAAAAGCACCTTTGCAAGAAGCTTAAACCCCCGTTTTTAAAACCTCTCTTCCTTCTTGAATTTTGTTTGCTTGGGGGCAAGCAAAGGCAAGTTTGGGGGAGTTGATATTACTGTATATTTCGTGTGTTTTGCTTGTATATAAGATAGTTTCTCATGCATTTACCTTGCATATTAGGCTAGTTTGCACCATTTTAGGTCCTAGAGCACTTTTGCATTAGCATTTGCATATTTCTTACATTATGCATCACATTCAGGTTGTTTTCGGATACTTTGGAGCTTTGGAGGATTCGTGGACATGCTAAGGCTCGTGAGGAAGCTTATGGATGCTTGGAGAACTCAACCACTCAGCTAAGGACCCGAGATCGAGTAGCGGATCGAGCAAGGCAGGTCGATCTAGATGAGATCGACCAGAAGATCGAATGAACCAGCCGATTCAAGGAAACTGATCGAGACCGAGATCGAGTGAAGAGATCGATTTGGAGTACGGGCGTAAATGACGCCATGCAGAGCGAGAGCCGGATCGAGTCCATTACTCGATCCTCCAAGGATCGACTCCAAGATCGGACGAAGCACTCGATCCATCCAAGAAGATCGAGACACAAATCAAGCTGAGGCAAGCAATTCCCGAAGACGATCGAATGAGGCGCTCGATCTCGAGGTCGATCCCAGGCTACTTTAACCGTTTTTGGCTTCTAGCGAGAGGGAGACCATCAAGATGTTTGTCCACTTTGGGAAGGCGGCGAGGCTGCTGTTTGACACGCTTTCACTTTTACTTTTTTCGTTCTTCTTCCTCTAGCGAAGGCGATTTTCCCGCCATTGTAGAACCTTTAAGCTTTTTTTGCATTTGCACTTTGAATATTGAACCTTTTGCTTTTAATCAATCGTTAATCATGTTTAGTAGATCATCTTTTGCGTTTTGTTCGATTTTCTTTATGAGTAGAGAGTAGTTTAATTTGGATTGATGGGTTGAGGTGATTCAAAAGGGTTGATAGGGTTAAAGTTTTGTGTTTTCTTGTTCTTCATTACCTTCTCTTCTAGGATCTTGAATACTTAAGGCTTAGAGAGTCTCACGCCAAGATCTCTATGATCCAAAGGGTGTCTTACCTTGACAGGATTCAGATGTCCTGGAAAATCAGATCCTAGAGGCTAATCCTTCATTTCCCACACGCCATGGTTGTTTAAGGGATTAGTTAGGTCATTTGTTTGAAATCTGTGTTCCATGCTCTTCGATCTCTTTCTTCACCAAACGCCATGGGTTTGGAGAAGAGATTGAGGAAGTGATCCATACCACACTCCATGGATGGATCTTGTTTTGTTTTCAAGGCCTAGAGAACCTCTTAAAAGAGTAGATCCAACGTTTTCAAACCAAGCTTTAATCCTTGAGACCCACGAATATGACCCTCTACCCTAGACCCTCTCTCTTGGTGTTTTAAACCTTTGTTTATCATTTTGTCATCATAAAGTTTGCATCTTGTTCATTAGTTCATCACATCATTCATCATCTTAAGTTGTTAGACGAGATCGATTCATATTGCTCAATCTAGTGGTCGATCCAGTGGTCGATCCACTAGTCGATTTTTAGTTTTTAGTAGCTTTGCATTTTAGACTTTCTGCCTGTTCCTAGTTGTAGTTAACCCTCTTCCAGGGATTTTAAAATTGTTTTCCTTTGCAATTGATACTGGCATCTAGTTTTTAGGGATTTTACCAATCATTTTTATAATTTGCTTAGCTTTCCTCATCCTTTGCATTCTTAATGAACTTCCTACTCCTATGTGTGGATTGATACCTCACTTGCATGCTATACTACATCTCAGTGTTGCATTTGAGTTTGATAACCTCTCGTGCTTGAATTGTGTAGTAAGAAACCTGTTATCATTCGTCGATCAGATCGAGCTGGTCCCTTAACAATTGTTCATTGAGTTCGGTGTTCGTCGGGCACAGAGTCCGACGAATGCTAGGAACTGCAGTTTCGGTTGGGATCACAGCTTCCAGCCCCTAAGATAGTGAGAACGGTGTTTCGCTGGTTGCTTTGTGAGGTGTGGTTCGACAGGCCCAGAAGATGGCCAAAATGTGTTCAGATCACCTCTCTTTCTTGGCGTCGAGCCATCTCTTGAGGTTACTCAAGATGGTTTTGTTTGTTGCTTCGGCTTGCCCATTTCCTTGAGGATAACGGGGTGTGGAGTAGGAGATTTTTATCTTCCACTTCGCGCAGAAATCATTGAAATTTCGTGAGATGAACTGCGAACCGTTATCCGTCACGGTTTCATAAGGAAGTCTGTGACGGCAAATCACATTCTTCCAGATGAAGCCGCATACTTAGAGCTCGGTTGTTTGCTGATAAGCTTTAGCTTCTATCCACTTAGTGAAATAAACAGCAGGTACCTGAATTGTTTCGGTCCTGAAGGGACCATGGGTCCTACTATGTCCATTGACCATCTCATGAATGGATAGGGTGCAGAGATCGATGACAGTCTTTCTGCTGGACAATGAATGATCGGGGGATGCCTCTGACATTTGTCGCAGCTTTGGGATAGTCTTTGGCAGTCCGCTATCATGGTCGGCCAGAAATAGCCAAATTTTTAATTCGAATGACGAGCACTCGACCTCCGACGTGACTTCCGCAGGGGCCTTGGTGAGTGTCGGACATTGCGGTGTAGGCTTCTTTTCCGTGTACGCATTTAAGGTAAGGTTCCGATTGACCTCGCTTGTATAGCTTGTCATTGAATAGCACGCTGTAGCGGGCACTCTTGACCTTGAGCCTTCGAGCTTCCCACTTGTCAAGGGGGAACTATTTCGTTTATGATGTACTCGAGGATGGGTATCCTCCAGTCCGCTCTAGCTATGAACTCGTCCTTGAAGGTCGGTTTGTCTGCAAGTGCAGCCGGTACTGTGTGGATTGTTGATTCTTGAGTATTTTACGAGGAGGTCGGGTTTGACTCCGCATCCTCCGGTGTAGAGTCAGCTGGCTCATCCTCATCGGGATGGCTAGCTGTGTTAGATGGTCCTGGATCTTGGGATTGTTGCGTTAGCGACCCGGTTGATGGTCGCGTGGTGATTGCGTTCACGGTCGGAGTTTTGAGTGCAAGGTTTATGCTAGGTTTCTCAATGCCTTCGACTGGGATTATTCGCTTTACTGTTGGGTCCGAGGTGGAAGCTAGAGCTGCTAAAGCATCTGCTGCCGTGTTTTCTCCTCGGGGTATATAGACGAGCTCAAAACGAGAGAACTGTTCTGCGAGGCTGCGAACTATAGTTAAATAGGCTTCCATGCGTTCTTCGCTCGTTTCGTTCTCGCCGCTATAGTGGCCGGTTACGAATCTTGATATGATCATGGCCAGCGCTAAAAACATGTAGCCGAGGTGAAACAGTTTGAGGCCGAGATGAAAGAGCTAGAGGCCGAGGTGAAAGAGCTGGAGGCCGAGCTGAAGCCAGATACATCGGATGAGCAAGATACAATGGAAAGCATCGGGACATGTGTGCATTGTTTGAAGCGTATCTACTCAACCACGACGACTCAATGCATAAAACCATTTGAAAAATGTGCTCAGCTCAATTACGGAACTCCTCGAAGAAGAATCAAATCAAATTGAGTTTGGATGAAGGAGTTATGCAATTTACGATGACTGCATTTAAATAAGGCCGCTTCTCTCTCCTCCATGCAGAATTAAGACCAATTTCATTTTCCAAGATGTTGTGCATGTTAGGCTCTTATTTAGGATGAAAATGAGTTGTATTCCTCGATAAATAGAGACTTAAAATCATGAATAAAATTAAGTTGTTTCAGTAAAATCAGAGAAGTTTCTCTTTTACAAGATGTGATATCTTGTTATTTTTGGAACTCCATGTTCATAGTGTGTCATATCTATGTTCATGGCTGGTTTAGACTTATCATAGATCTTTTCACAGATCTTTGTGGCGTCTCTCGATCCATCTTCTATCCATCCCTTGTTGGTGCGTCATATCCAGCAAGCTTGTCGATCCCCTTTGGTGCGTAATATCCAGAGAATCGATCCGCCGGTAAATCAGGAGTCTTCCGCAACTTCTGTGTCGCCATTCAATCCACATCCTAGGTGAAACAGTTTGAGGCCGAGATGAAAGAGCTAGAGGCCGAGGTGAAAGAGCTGGAGGCCGAGCTGAAGCCAGATACATCGGATAAGCAAGATACAATGGAAAGCATCGGGATATGTGTGCATTGTTTGAAGCGTATCTATTTAACCACGACGATTCAATGCATGAAACCACTTGGAAAATGTGCTCAGCTCAATCACGGAACTACTCGAGAATAATCAAATCAAATGGAGTTCGGATGAAGGAGTTGTGCAATTTATGATGACTGTATTTAATTCTGGCCGCTTCTCTCTCCTCCATGCAGAATTAAGACCAATTTCATTTCCAAGATGCTGTGCATGTTAGGCCCTTATTTAGGACGAAAATGAGTTGTATTCCTCTATAAATAGAGACTTAAAATCATGAATAAAAATTAAGTTGTTTTCAGTAAAATCAGAGAAGTTTCTCTTTTACATGATGTGATATCTTGTTATTTTTGGAATTCCATGTTCATAGTGTGTCATATCTATGTTCATGGCTGGTTTAGACTTATCATAGATCCTTTCCCAGATCTTTGTAGCGTCTCTCGATCCATCTTCTATCCATCCCTTGTTGGTGCGTCATATCCAGCAAGCTTGTCGATCCCCTTTGGTGTGTAATATCCAGAGAAACGATCCGCCGGTAAATCAGGAGTCTTCCGCAGCTTCTGTGTCGCCACTCAATCCACATCCTTTGATCTTTGAGACCTCACAGTTTCTTTGATGCAAAGCTTATCCCCTTATCAAACTCTTGAGTGCCAAGTCCTTGGGTGGATCATATTAAGTCTCGAGTCGCTGTGAGCTTTGATCTCGCTCGCACCGATGCCGATTGTGAGCCGGAGCCCAGCTATTAGTTCTTCGTACTCCGACTCGTTGTTAGACAAAGTGAATCCGAGACGGAAAGATTGTTCCATCACTTCCCCAGTTGGGGAAGTAAGCTGGACCCCGACTCCGGAGCCTTGTTTAGAAGATGCTCCGTCGATGTAGAGGGTCCAAGTTTTGGAGGCTGGGTTTTCGGAGCTGGCTTCTGGAGCCAGTTTGACCATAAAGTCTGCCAGGACCTGGGCCTTAGCGCATGTCCTGGTCCGATATTCAATGTCGTACTCGCTGAGCTTGATGGCCCATTTCGTGAGGCGTCCCGACTAGCTGGGACTGTGGAGTATGGTTCGCAATGGTTGCGAGGTAATATGATCTTCCCAAGGACTCGGCACTCTAGAGTTTGATAAGGGGATAAGCTTTGCATCAAAGAAACCGTGAGGTCTCAAAGATCAAAGGATGTGGATTGAATGGAGACACAGAAGCTGCGGATGACTCCTTATTTACCGGCGGATCGATTCTCTAGATATTACGTACCAAAGGGGATCGACAAGCTTGTTGGATATGACGCACCAACGAGGGATGGATAGAAGATGGATCAAGAGATGCCACAAAGATCTGTGAAATGATCAATGATAAGTCTAAATCAGCCATGAACATTGATATGACACACTATGAACATGGAGTTCCAGAAATAAGAAGATATCACATCTCGTAAAAGAAAAACTTCTCTGATTTTACTGAAAACAACATAATTTTTATTCATGATTTTAAGTCTCTATTTGTAGAGGAATACAACTCATTTTCGACCTAAATAAGGGCCTAACATGCACAGCATCTTGGAAAATGAAATTGATCTTAATTCTGCATCAAAGAGAGAGAAGCGGCCAGAATTAAATGCAGTCATCATAAATTGCACAACTCCTTCATCCAGACTCTATTTGATTTGATTCTTCTTCGAGGAGTTCCATGATTGAGCTGAGCACATTTTTCAAGTTTTTTCATGCATTGAATCGTCGTGGTTGAGTAGATACGTTTCAAACAATACACATATGTCCTGATGCTTTCCATTGTATCTTGCTCATCTGATGTATCTGGCTTCACCTCGGCTCCAGTTTGCTTCAGCTCGGCCTTCAGCTCTTTCACCTCACCCTCTAGCTATTTCATCTCTGCCTCAAACTGTTTCACCATGGTTACATATTTTTAGCGGTGGCCATGATCATATCATCCTCCCTCTCTTAAAAAAAAAATTTGCCCTCAAATCTTGATCAAGCTCCAGAGTGTGCTCTGATACCAAATAATATGATCCTCCCAAGGACCCGGCACTCTAGAGTTTTATAAGGAGATAAGATTTGCATCAAAGAAACCATGAGGTCTCAAAGATCAAAAGATGTGGATTGAATGGCGACACAGAAGCTGCGGAAGACTCCTGATTTACCAGCGGATCGATTCTCTGGATATTACGTACCAAAGGGGATCGACAAGCTTGCTGGATATGACGCACCAATAAGGGATGGATAGAAGATGGATCAAGAGATGCCACAAAGATCTGTGAAATGATCAATGATAAGTCTAAATCAGCCATGAACATTGATATGACACACTATGAACATGGAGTTTCAAAAATAAGAAGATATCACATCTCGTAAAAGAGAAACTTCTCTGATTTTACTGAAAACAACATATTTTTTATTCATGATTTTAAGTCTCTATTTATAGAGGAATACAACTCATTTTCGACCTAAATAAGGGCCTAACATGCACAGCATCTTGGAAAATGAAATTGATCTTAATTCTGCATCAAAGAGAGAGAAGCGGCCAGAATTAAATGCAGTCATCGTAAATTGCATAACTCCTTCATCCAGACTCTATTTGATTTGATTCTTCTTCGAGGAGTTCCATGATTGAGCTGAGCACATTTTTCAAGTTTTTTCATGCATTGAATCGTCGTGGTTGAGTAGATACGTTTCAAACAATACACATATGTCCCGATGCTTTCCATTGTATCTTGCTCATCTGATGTATCTGGCTTCACCTCGGCTCCAGTTTGCTTCAGCTCGGCCTTCAGCTCTTTCACCTCACCCTCTAGCTATTTCATCTAGGCCTCAAACTGTTTCACCATGGTTACATATTTTTAGCGGTGGCCATGACCATATCATCCTCCCTCTCTTAAAAAAAAAATTTGCCCTCAAATCTTGATCAAGCTCCAGAGTGTGCTCTGATACCAAATAATATGATCCTCCCAAGGACCCGGCACTCTAGAGTTTTATAAGGAGATAAGATTTGCATCAAAGAAACCATGAGGTCTCAAAGATCAAAAGATGTGGATTGAATGGCGACACAGAAGCTGCGGAAGACTCCTGATTTACCAGCGGATCGATTCTCTGGATATTACGTACCAAAGGGGATCGACAAGCTTGCTGGATATGACGCACCAATAAGGGATGGATAGAAGATGGATCAAGAGATGCCACAAAGATCTGTGAAATGATCAATGATAAGTCTAAATCAGCCATGAACATTGATATGACACACTATAAACATGGAGTTCCAAAAATAAGAAGATATCACATCTCGTAAAAGAGAAACTTCTCTGATTTTACTGAAAACAACATAATTTTTATTCATTATTTTAAGTCTCTATTTATAGAGAAATACAACTCATTTTCGACCTAAATAAGGGCCTAACATGCACAGCATCTTGGAAAATGAAATTGATCTTAATTCTGTATCAAAGAGAGAGAAGCGGCCAGAATTAAATGCAGTCATCGTAAATTGGATAACTCCTTCATCCAGACTCCATTTGATTTGATTCTTCTTCGAGGAGTTCCATGATTGAGCTGAGCACATTTTGCAAGTTTTTTCATGCATTGAATCGTCGTGGTTGAGTAGATACGTTTCAAACAATACACATATGTCCCGATGCTTTCCATTGTATCTTGCTCATCTGATGTATCTGGCTTCACCTCGGCTCCAGTTTGCTTCAGCTCGGCCTTCAGCTCTTTCACCTCACCCTCTAGCTATTTCATCTCGGCCTCAAACTGTTTCACCATGGTTACATATTTTTAGCGGTGGCCATGATCATATCATCCTCCCTCTCTTAAAAAAAAAATTTGCCCTCAAATCTTGATCAAGCTCCAGAGTGTGCTCTGATACCAAATAATATGATCCTCCCAAGGACCCGGCACACTAGAGTTTTATAAGGGGATAATATTTGCATCAAAGAAACCATGAGGTCTCAAAGATCAAAAGATGTGGATTGAATGGCGACACAGAAGCTGCGGAAGACTCCTGATTTACCAGCGGATCGATTCTCTGGATATTACGTACCAAAGGGGATCGACAAGCTTGCTGGATATGACGCACCAATAAGGGATGGATAGAAGATGGATCGAGAGACGCAACAAAGATCTGTGAAAGGATCAATGATAAGTCTAAACCAGCCATGAACATAGATATGACACACTATGAACATGGAGTTCTAAAAATAACAAGATATCACATCTTGTAAAAGAGAAACTTCTCTGATTTTACTGAAAACAACTTAATTTTTATTCATGATTTTAACTCTCTATTTATAGAGGAATACAACTCATTTTCGTCCTAATTAAGGGCCTAACATGCACAGCATCTTGGAAAATGAAATTGGTCTTAATTCTGCATGAAAGAGAGAGAAGCGGCCACAACTAAATACAGTCATCGTAAATTGCATAACTCCTTCATACGAACTCTATTTGATTTGATTCTTCTTGGAAGAGTTCCGTGATTGAGCTTAGCACATTTTCCAAGTGGTTTCATGCATTGAATCGTCGCGGTTAAGTAGATACGTTTTAAACAATGCACACATGTCCCAATGCTTTCCATTGTATCTTGCTCATTCGATGTATCTGGCTTCACCTCGGCTCCAGTATGCTTCAGCTCGGCCTCCAGCTCTTTCACCTCGCCCTCTAGCTCTTTCCTCTTGGCCTCAAACTGTTTCACCTCGGCTACATGTTTTTAGCGCTGGCCATGATCATATCACGAGGTCATCACCACGATTGAGTGCGACTGGAAGTAAGGTCGGAGCTTGCAAGCTGACATTACTACAGCTAATGCTAATTTTTCCATAGCTGGATACCTAGTCTCGGCATCGATAAGCGTCTTACTTACATAAAAGATTGGTTTTTGCTCGTTGAGTTCCTCCCGAACCAGCACACCGCTTACTGCAGCTAGAGAGACTGCTGTATAAAGGTATAAGGGTTCTCCTTCGATTGGTTTAGCTATGATGGGGGGCTCGGTGAGATAGGTTTTGAGTTGGGTTAATGCCTCCTCGCATTTCTCGTTCCACTGGAATTTTTTGATTCCTTTGAGGAGCTGGTAGAATGGAAGGCATTAATCGGTTGATCACGAGATGAACCGGTTGAGGGCTGCAACTCAACCGGTCAAATGTTGTACCTCTCAAGTTGTTTTGGGAAATGGCGTTTCGAGGAAAGCCGTGATCTGCTTCGGGTTCGTCTTGATTCCTCTTTCAGTTACTAAGTAACCGAGGAACTCGCCTGAGGCGACTCCGAAGGTACATTTGGCTGGGTTGAGCTTCATCTCGTATTGGTTTAAGATTTTGAAGCATTCCCTGAGTTGTGCGACGTGGTCTGTGTCTCTTGCAGTCTTGACCAGCATGTCATCTATGTAGACTTCCATGGTTTTACCGAGCTGGTTAGCAAACATTTTGTTCACTAGCCTTTGATAGGTCGCCCCTGCGCTTTTCAGGCTGAAGGGCATTACTTTGTAGCAGTAGGCGCCTCGATCGGTAACGAAGGCTTTTTTTGTTGGTCCTCCGGACTCATCTTGATCTAATTGTATCCAGAGAAGGCGTCCATGAAGGACAAGAGTTGATGGCCAGCTGTCGGTCAATGTGTGGAAGTGGGAAGCTGTCTTTTGGACATGCTTTGTTTAGGTCGGTGAAATCGACGCAGACTCTCCACTTTCCATTTTTCTTTTTGACGACCACGGAGTTTGCTAACCAGTCGGGGTATTTCATCTCTCTGATCGATTCCTTTTTGAGTAGTCGGTCTACCTCGTCATTGACTGCTTTAGCTCGATCTGAACCGAGCTTGCGGCGTTTCTCTCTGACGAGTTGGATAGTTGGGTCGATGTTGAGTTCGTGTGCGGCGACCTCTGTATCGTTGCCCGACATGTCCGTGGTGGACCATGCGAAGGTGCTTAGGTTTTCTTTTAGAAAATCTATTAGTTCAACGCGAATTGTTTTCGTGAGGTCGACCCTGATTCCAACGCACCTTTCGGGGTTGGAGTCGTCTATGCTTACTTGCTCGATTAGTTCTGTTCGAGGTTCGCATACAGAGGGGTCTTTATTGTGTGTTGAGTTGTCGGACTGCCAGCTCCTCCTCTTTCAGTAATTGCTATACGGGAGCTTTCTCGGCTCGCAAAAAGCTGCCCATGTAGCAATCCCTTGAGGCTCGTTGGAAGCCGCGTATCGATTTGGTTCCCCAAGGGGTTGGGAACTTGACGCATTGGTGGTACGTGGAAGCTACAGCTTTCATTGCGTAGAGCCACGGTCTGCCGAGAATGGCATTAAATGGAGCTGGGTGATCTACAACCACGAAGTCGATTGTTTTTAAGACTCTGTCGGCCTTGACGTTAAGCTGGATGGTTCCTAACGAGTAGGTGGTTTCTCCTGCGAGGCCGGTGAGTGGAGTTCGATCGTTCGACAGCATTGGATGTTTGGTATCCCATGCATCTAAAAGCGTCGAAGAACAGTACGTCTACCGAGCTCCCGGTATCGATCATGACTCTTGTGAGGTCGAAACCGCCTACAGCGATCTGGATGATAATTGCGTCATCATGTGGTTTATTTAGAGACAGCGTTTCGCTTTCTAGAAAGCTGATTTGGTGATCGGGTCTGTCCATAGGTAGGTTTACGGTGGCGGACTCGACCTTGCGCTGATATGCCTTGATCGGGTTGATTGAGTCTCGGCACATCTTCGAACCTCCGCAGATGAAGTCGATTCGCATCATTGTGGGTAGCTCCCACTCCCCCCTGAACGAGTGAGCGATGCATGAGCTAGAGCTCGCTTTAGTTGGAGGTGTCGAGAGTTGGATGATGCTCGGTTTTGACGAGATTCCGAGTAGTTTTAGCGCGTGTCCCCCCGCAACCTTATGGAGCTTGGTTGAGCTGGAGCTCGATTGTTTCCTAGGTGCGGTAGGGGGGGGGGGGGGGGGGGGGGGGGGGGGGGGGGGGGGGGGGGGGGGGGGGGGGGGGGGGGGGGGGGGGGGGGGGGGGGGGGGGGGGGGGGGTGATTACTGATTTCATTGATCGACCACAAAGGTTTAACTCTCTGAAAATCAGGTCGATCCTTTTCCATGCTGATGGAGGGGAGTCAGGGGTTTGGACTTCAATTTTGACTTCGCGATCTCGTTTTTGAGGTGCTTTGTCGGTGTCCGCTTCCCTGTTTCGTGTAAAGGTCTTTTTGGGTGTTTCGCTTTTTGCCTCAGCCTTCTCGGCTTTTTCCTTGACGAGCTTTTTCGCCAGGATTCTAGATCGAGTTTGACATTCCTCGGTGGAATGTCTATTTTTTTGTGGTGCTCGCAGTATTTGCTTTGGTCGAAGCTCGACTCCTTTTCAGGGGACGAGCTCTCTATAGCATATGAATGCTGACCTTTGCCATACGGCTCCCTTTTTGGGAGGTGTAACGTTAGCTTTCTTCGATCCGGAGGGTGCGAGATGGAGCTGTGAGTTACGGTATTTTGCTTCGCTGGCAGTTGTTTCGTCCTCGAAGTTGGCGTATATGGAAGCGCGATGGAGCGGGTCATCGAGTGAGTCTGTAGGTCAGAGCGTGAGCTCCACCTTGAACATCGACTGGTGATATCACTGTATATTGCATGCATTTTGCATACATATTAGTTAGCTTTTCATGCATTACACTTTAGGTTAGATTGCATCACTTTAGGTCCTAGACCATTCTTGCACCAGCATACGCATGTTCCTTGTATTTTGCATCATACTCAGGTTGTTTCTGGCTACTTTGGAGTCTTGGAGGTTCGTGGACGTGCTGAGGCTAGTGTGGAGATTCGTGGAACGTCGGATGTTTGCTAAGGACCAAAGATCGGGGAGCAGATCGAGCACGGCCGGTCGATCTAGATGAGATCGACCAGAAGATCGAGTAGTCCTTCCGATTCAAGGAATCTGATCGAGACGGAGATCGAGTGAAGCAATCGATCAAGTGGTACAGACGTAAATGACGCCATGCAGAGCGAGAGCTGGATCGAGTCCTCCACTCGATCCGTCAAAAGATCGATACCAGGATCGGATGCAACACTCGATCCACCGAAGAAGATCGAGACACAGATCGAGTTGAAGACACGATGTCCGAAGATGATCGAGAAGCATTCTCGATTTCGAGGTTGATCTCAGTCCTTTCAACCGTTTTTGGCCGCTAGCGAGAGGGGGACCATCGAGCTGTTTGGCCCATTTTGGGAAGGCGGCGATGATTTTTTCCCACACACTTTTTCATTCTTATCTTTTTATGCTTTTTCTCTCTGGTTTGGAGGCGATCCGCCATTGTTAGGCTTTGAGCTTTGTTCTTGAATATTTCAAATCGTTTAAGCTTAATCCATCGTTTTCCATGTTTATCGTTTCATTCTTCATGTTTTGTTTAGTTTACTTAATGTGTAGTGAGTAGTTTAATCGGGTTTTGGGGTTGAGAGGATTCAAAGGGATCGAAAAGGTTTTCAAAGCTTGGTGTTTTCTCGTTCTTAATGGCTTTCTTTTCTAAGATATTGAGTTCTTAAGGCTTAAAGAGTCTCACGCCAAGATCTTTATGATCAGAGAGAGCTCTTACCTTGACAGGATCCAGAGGTCTCTGAAAGTCATATCTTAGAGGCTAGTTACTCTTTCCCAAACGCCATGGTAGTTTAGAGGACTAGTTAAGCCGCGTGTTTGAAATCTGTTTTCCTTGCCTCTCAATCTCTTTTTCCGCCAAACGCCATGGGTCTGGAGGAGAGAATGAGGGAGTGATCCATACCGAAAGCCACGGATGGATCTTGTTTTGATTTCAAGGCTTAGAGAATCTCACAAAGTGAGTAGATCTAGAGTTTTCAAACCAAGCTTGGACCTTTGAAACCCCTAAACATGAATCTCAACCCTAGACCCTTCTCTCTTAGCATTCTTACATCTTCGTTAATCATTCGCTTGATACTCGTCGCATCCTGGTCATTAGTTTCATTGCACTTGCACTTTTAGACGAGATCGATCGTTACTGCTCGATCTAGTGGCCGATCCCGTGGTCGATCCACTAGTCGATTTTTATAAATTCATAGTTTTGCATTTTAATTATTCTGTTTGTTCCTCGTGGTAGTTCAATCATTCGTGATATTTTTAAAATAGTTTTGCATTCCATTTGGTTGTTGCATATAGTTTTTAGGATTTTCACAAAATCGCTTGTCTTTTGCTTAGCTTTACACTGCCCTTGCATTCTCATTGCACTTTCTAGCTTCTAGGATTGGATTGATACCTCTTGCATTGTGCTACATCCGTATACTGCTTGAGTTTTGATAACCTCCTGTTGCAAAGCATCACTCCTAGATAAAAAGATTGTTATCAAATGGCACCGTTGCCATTCTAGGAGTGCTTAGAAAGCATTGAGATTTGGGGTTTAGTAAAGACTAAGCCTTTACTTTGTTTAAGTTACTAATTTCTCTACTCTAAAACGTGTATCTTTCAGGTACATGAATACTCGTTCAAGGGGAGACAACAATCTACTTCAATCCTAGGACAACATTCATCAACTTGGTCATTCACGGCAAAGAAGAGTACGAGAACAAGCTAGAGCTTTTGAGGAGATTGTTCACACGGTTTGGTTGACTTTGAAGCTATGGCTGAACACGAGCATCTAGAGGAACCTCCTCCAGTTCACGGGGCAGTGGGAAGGGGCAATGGAAACCCCCAACACGCGGCTAGACCCCCGAGGATCATAGGAGCCGGAGATGCTCCCAATACTCATCACAATAGGTTTGGGATCACTCCTCCTCCTGTACAAAACACAACTTCGAGATTAAGCCCGGTTTCATCTCAATGGTGCAAAACAATAAGTTTCATGGGCTAGCAATGGAAGATCCCTTGGAACACCTTGACAATTTTGAGCAAGTATGTGGGATGATCAAGATAAACGGCATATCCGAAGATGCTTTCAAGCTGCGTCTCTTTCCATTCTCTCTTGGAGACAAGGCTAGACATTGGGAGAAGACCCTTCCACAAGGCACCATCACCTCATGGGCCGAGTGTAAAAAGGCGTTTCTCTCAAAATTCTTCTCTAGCACCAGAACGGCAAGGCTAAGAAGCGAGATCAGCGGCTTCACACAAAGGAACAATGAGACGTTCAATGAAGCCATGGAGCGTTTTAAAGACTACACAATCTAATGTCCTCATCACAGCTTCAGCGAAGAGACTCTTCTAAGCACTATCTACCGAGGAGCTTCACCAAAGATTCGCTTGTTGCTTGACACGGCTAGTAAGGGTAATTTCCTTGGTCAAGAGGTAGAAGAGGGCATGGAGCTGATTGAGAACTTAGCACTAAGTGACGGCAACTATGCTGAGGATTATGACCGTGCAACGAGAGGTTCTGAGCTAGAGTCTCACAAGAAAGAGTTGAAATCATTGCATGAGAAGATTGACAAGTTGGTTTTGGCAAATCAGAAGCATGTTCACTTTGTTAGTGACGCAGAAGAGAGCCAAGAGGAGCTTGAGTTGAGCCAGGAAGAAGCCAATTGGGTGGCGGGACAAAACAACTACAAACCTCAGGGCTACACTCACGGTTACAACCAGAACAACAATCTCTCATACCGTAGCACCAATGTAGCAAACCCTAAGGATCAGGTGTACCCTGCTCAGCAAGCAAAGCCTTTCGTACCCTACAACAAAGGTTTTCAGCCGAGTAGTGGCTTCCAAGGGCAAGGGCAGAACAACTTCCAAGGCTAACAGCAAGGAAACAAGGGTTATACGCCAATGTACCCTTCGGGCTTTGTACCTCAGCAGCAACAACCGATGCAACAACAAGTTGATCCTGTCCAAGCTATGTTCCAACAATTGATTCAAGGGCAAGCCTCTACAAACCAGAAGTTTGCCGAGATGAACACTCGTTTAGACTCGTCTCTCACTGACTTCTCTACTCAGATCACCAACTTAAACAACAAGATCAAGCAGTTAGAGAAGGGAAAGGCGAGTACAAGTGGTCAGAATAGCCTACCGGGCAAGTGTGAGCAAAATCCCAAGGAATACGCCAATGCCATTAAGCTAAGGAGTGGGAAAGAGCTTGCACCTACGGTTACTCCAAAGAACAACGAGGACGTTGTAATTCAAGAGGGGTAGGATAAGCTTTCAGCTGATGATGAGATCAACTTTGACAATGACTGGATTCAAGGGCCAAGAAGAGGGGACAAAGCGGTTGTTGAGAAGAAAGCGGAGCAAACTACTAAGGAGAAGGATGCTTATGTACCTCCACCGTATGTACCTAAGCTATCTTTTCCTGGCCGTTTCAAGAAGCAACTCATAGAGAAGCATAGAGTCTTGTTTGAGAAGCATCTTAAGGACGTAGAGATCAAGCTACCTCTCGTAGACTGCCTTGCAATGATGCCTAAATGCGCCAAATTCTTCAAAGACACTCTCGTGAAGAAGAATAAGGAAAGTAAGGAAGTGCTTGTTCTAAGTGAGGAGTGTAGTGCTCTGATACACAAGGAGATAGTCCCTAAGAAAATGGGAGACCCTGGAAGCTTCACTATACCTTGCGCTTTAGGTCCTTTGGAGTTCAAGAGTTGCCTTTGTGATCTTGGAGCTAGCATAAATCTGATGCCTCATTCCGTGGCAAAGAAGCTTGGCTTTACCCGTTTCAAGGATTGTAGAATCTCGTTGGTACTAGCTGACAGAAGTGTAAGGTTACCCAAGGGATTGCTTGAGGACTTGCCGGTGAAGATCAGTGGATTAAACGTGCCTACAGACTTCGTTGTGTTGGAAATGGATGAAGAACCAAAGGATCCACTCATTCTCGGTAGACCTTTCTTAGCCACCGCCGGAGCCATAATAGACGTCAAGAACGGGAAGATTGCCTTGCACTTGGGTAAAGATATAAGGCTAGACTTCGATATCAATGAGGTTTTGAAGAAGCCTACGATAGAAGGGCAAGCTTTCTACATTGAGACGTTGGATGCTTTAGCGGATGAGTTGCTGGAAGAGCTGGCTCAGGAAGATCATTTGAAGCTGGCACTGACTAAGGAGCCAGGAGAGATTGGTTATGTGGATCAGAGGACTCAGGAGTACGTCAACTTGCTTGATTCGAGGAAGGTTGTGCTTGGAGATGTAGGCGTTTGCCTAGAGATCGACTCCGAGATCGATGACATTACTCGATCCAGGGGTCAAATCGATAAGACAATCGAGAGCACAACTCGATCCGGTGTAGCAATCGACAGTCAGATCGAGGAGGGTGATCGATCCAGGAAAACAATCGAGTCCGAGATCGAGAAAGGGCTTCCGATCAATTTGGGGTCCAATCCGGAGATCGACTCAGCGTCTCGATCCCTCACTCGATCCACATTAAATCGAGTGAGTGAATCGAGCGAAACTGCTCGATCTAGACGACATCGAGGGCAAGATCGACCGGACGACTCGATTTCAGAAGGGATAGCGGTTGGAGAAAGCAGTCTCAAGGGTCATGTCTCAGGATCTAAGGAAGGTTCTAAAGAGGAGAACAACAGCAACAGCCACGAGGATGATTGGAGCGAGCTGTTAGCCGCAAAGGTGGACCTTAAGGAGCTCCCAAAAGGGCTAAGGTATGCTTTCTTAGGGCTTAACGAAACCTATCCTGTGATTGTGAATGAAAATTTGAGTGATGATGAGTTGCAATCGCTCTTAACTGAGTTGAGAAAGTATAGGAAGGCCATTGGGTACTCTCTAAGTGACATCAAGGGCCTTTCTCCAATGCTTTGCACTCATAGGATTCACTTGGATAATGAGAACACCTCTTCTATAGAACATCAAAGGCGTTTGAATCCAAATTCGAAAGAGGTTGTTAAGAAGGAGATTCTTAAGCTTTTAGAGGCTAACGTGATCTATCCCATAAGTGACAGCACATGGGTTTCTCCCGTACACGTGGTGCCTAAGAAGGGAGGGATCATGGTCATTAAGAATGATAAAGATGAGCTTATACCTACTAGGACTATTACTGGACACCGTATGTGTATTGATTATAGGAAGCTTAATCTAGCTACTAGAAAGGATCATTTTCCCTTGCCTTTTATTGATCAAATGCTTGAAAGACTTGCTAATCAATTCTACTATTACTTCCTTGATGGATATAGTGGATTTTTCCAAATACCAATCCATCCCAATGATCAGGAGAAGACGACCTTTACATGCCCTTATGGTACATTCGCGTATCGAAAGATGCCATTCGGGTTGTGTAACGCACCGGCTACGTTTCAGTGGTGTATGATGTCGATCTTCTCCGATCTAATAGAAGAGATGGTAGAGGTGTTTATGGATGACTTCTCGGTCTATGGTGCGTCCTTTTCTGCGTGTTTGTTGAATCTTTGTAGGGTACTAAAGCGTTGTGAGGAGACAAACTTGGTGCTTAATTGGGAAAAATGCCACTTCATGGTTAAGGAGGGGATCGTGCTTGGACATAAGATATCAGAGAAGGGCATTGAAGTCGACAAAGCAAAGATTAATGTGATGACAAGCCTTGAGCCGCCAGTTAACGTCAAAGGAGTGAGAAGTTTCTTGGAACACGCCGGCTTCTACAAGCGCTTCATTAAAGACTTCTCTAAGATTGCACGCCCTCTCAAACGGCTGTTGTGCAAGGAGGCTGAATTCGTCTTTGATGAGGAGTGTTTGCAAGCTTTCGTGACCATCAAGGAGGCCCTAGTATCCGCGTCTATAGTGCGAGCACCAGATTGGACTCTACCTTTTGAGATTATGTGCGATGCTAGTGACTATGCCGTGGGAGCCGTACTAGGCCAAAGGAAGGATAAGAAGCTGCACGTGATATACTTTGCTTCAAGAACCTTGGATGACACGCAAACGAGGTACACCACTACGGAGAATGAGCTGTTGGCGTTTGTATTCGCCTTTGAGAAGTTCAGAGCTTACCTCGTGGGTTCCATGACCATTGTTTACACAGATCACGCGGTTTTGCGCTACATTTATTCCAAGAAGGATACTAAGCCGAGGCTTTTGAGATGGATCCTCTTACTCCAAGAATTTGACATGGAAATCAAGGACAAGAAAGGGATAGAGAACGGCGTTGCTGACCATCTCTCTCGGTTAAGGATCAACGAGTCTCTTCCTTTAGACGATTCTCTCCCCGAGGAACAGCTCATGGCAATCACTACGGCTGTTTGTGGGAGCTTGGAGGGGCAGTTTGAGGAAGTTCTGAGCTTCAATGAGGAGGATCTCCCTTGGTACGCGGATATTGTGAATAACTTGGAATGTGGGGAAGAGCCGTCGCATCTTGACAACTACCATAGGAAGAAGTTCATGAGAGACGTGAGCCACTACTATTGGGATGACCCCTATCTGTACAAGATAGGAGTAGATAGCCTGTACAGAAGATGCGTGACAAAAGAGGAAGCAAGAGATATCATCCTTCATTGCCATGGTTCTTTGTATTGAGGGCACTTTGCTTCATTCAAAACCGATACGAAGATCTTGCAAGCCGGCTTCTGGTGGCCGTCCATCTTCAAAGATACCCATGAGTTCGTGATGAGCTGCGAGGCATGTCAAAGAGCAGGGAATATCACTAAGAGGAATGAGATGCCTCAAGTTCCCATATTTGAGGTAGACGTCTTTGACGCGTGGGGCATAGACTTCATGGGGCCGTTTCCTTCATCATACGGCAACAAGTTCATACTAGTGGCTGTTGACTACGTCTCTAAGTGGGTTGAGGCCATCGCTTCCCCAACAAACGACTCTAAGGTGGTGATCAAGCTCTTTAAGAGCATTATTTTTCCAAGGTTTGGAGTTCCCAAGGTGGTGATAAGCGCTGGAGGGAGTCACTTCATCAACAAGCTGTTTGAAAATCTGTTAAAGAAGTATGGTGTGAAGCACAAGGTAGCAACGCCTTACCATCCTCAAACGAGTGGCCAAGTGGAAGTCTCTAACCGTCAGATCAAGGCGATACTCGAGAGAACAGTTGGGACTACTCGGAAAGATTGGGCAGTGAAGTTGGATGACGCTTTGTGGGCGTACAGGACTGCTTTCAAAACGCCTATTGGTACCACTCCTTTCACTCTTCTCTACGGTAAAGGGTGTCACCTTCCTGTTGAGCTGGAACATAGGGCGTTGTGGGCTGTGAAGCGGCTGAATTTTGATCTGAAGAAGGCTCAGGAAAAGCGTTTGATCCAGTTGCACGAGCTTGATGAGCTAAGGCTGGACGCTTACGAAAGCACTAGGATCTACAAGGAGCGTACCAAGGCTGCTCATGACAAGAAACTGGTGCCTAGGAGCTTAAGGAAGGGAGTTTGGTGCTGCTATATAACTCGAGGCTCAAGCTCTTTCCAGGGAAGCTGAAGTCGCGGTGGAGCGGTCCGTATGAAATCAAGGAAGTACTACCTTACGGAGCTGTCACGTTGGTTGGCAAGAGTGGGAATGCATTTACGGTGAACGGACACAGGGTTAAGCCATACATGGCGAGTGCATTTGACAAGGAGAGCACCTCAATGCTTCTCCAAGACCCACCATCTGCCTAAACCAAGTAAAGTCTAGCTAAAGACGTTAAAGAAAGCGCACTTGGGAGGCATTCCCATGTTTATCCTGTACATATTTTTACTTTATTTCTTTTCCAGTTTTATGTTTTTGTCTTGTGAGTGTGTAGGAAAAAGTGTGGGAGATGCAAGCCATGATCTGAGTTCCAAAAGGAGTAAGAAGGGGGCGAGTATAAGCTAGAGATCGAGTGCTAGATCGACTCATCCTGGCTCGATCTTTGCTAGATCGAGCTAGTGAATCGAGAGGAGCCAGTCGATCTAGACGAGATCGAGTAGACAGATCGAGTGACGAACTTGATCTAAAATGTCTCGGGAAATTCTTGGAGTTTAGATCGATCGATCTAAAAATGGATCGACCGATCTATTTTCTCTCGGGAAAAGTCCTTCATAGACAGATCGATTAGTCAACTCGACCCAAGCTAAATCGACCCCTGAATCAATAGCATGGCTCGATCACGAGGACTTAGTCGCGATTTCAAAAACTCAAGGAACGAGAGAGCCAATCGATCCACGACTCGATTCAAATCGAATCGTGTCCTAAATCGAGTAACCCTCTCGATCTAAGCCATTATGGGCATGAGATCGAGTCCCAGATCGACCAAACGGACTCGATCTCATGCCGAGGTAACATTTTCATTTCCCTCCTTTATTCTTTCCCTCCAGTTTTTGAATTTAAAACTTGGTCAAGGCAAGCATCTTTGACCATGAAAGATGTGCCTTGACCAAGACTTTTGTCAGAAAACCACTTCCTTTACCCATAATTTTGTTTCTTGTTAGCCTTTAAATGTTTTCAACAACTTCACTCTCTCATTCTTGTTTTCTCGAACTTTTAAGCAAAGAGAGTGAGAGTTATTTGTTTCTAAAGGCTAACAAGCTTCTTTAACAATCTTTTCAAAAGGTATTTTCGGATCTTTGATGAAAATCTTTAGGAAAATCTCTTTTTATTTCGCAATTGATTGTTTTAGATGCTAAGGCGGTTTTGAATTTTTAAATTTAGCTTAATAATGGGAAAAATTCTGAATTTTCTAGTATCTCTAGATTTGATTCTCTATTATTTTGCTATATTTTTTATAAATTCCTAAAATTCTAGGGTATTAGCTATCGACTTTCTTCTTTGCTTCTCTCTTTCTCTCAAAATATCGCATATTTGCTTATAGCTTTGCTTGAGAACTTTGTTTCCACAATGGCCCCCCAAGAGAACGAGAGAAGAGACAGCACAAGAGGGAGAAGGTCAGGAGGTAGCTGTTCAAGAGAGGGTTCGATGGAGTAAGGATGAGAAAAGGGATAAGAAGCGGCTGGAAAGGCTTCGGTTCGAGCCTACTAAGTTTGCGGATCGGGAGCTGCTGTTCAAGCTAGGGATCCTTGGAGATTTCGACCAACTCCTCAAGAACATTGGCCTGAGATGTCTGTCACGAATAGATCGCCCAACCATACCAGAAGTGACAATAGACTTCCTTGCCACGTTGGAGTTTCGTTACGAGAACCCTAGCGCCCCTATTCTTTCACAAGGCCGTCTCTCTTTCAAGGTTGGACGTCAAGCTTTCAGCCTCTCAATCCTCGAGCTGTGTCAAGCATATGGTCTCAACGCAGTCACCACCAAGATCGAGTTCCCCTCCTCCACGCGAGCAAACGATTTTTGGGACCTGATCAGCAACGAAGACTACAAGGCCAACACCGCTAAAATCAAGAGAGTGAGAAGCCCGGTGCTGAGGTACACCTTGAAGCTGATCGCCAACACATTCAGCGGACGGTCAGTTGCTCCCACGGTCACGAAGACCGAGCTTTGCTTCTTGTTCCAAGGCGTGAAGCATTTGTTGTGTGATCCGGCGGAGAATGATGAGCCAATGGAGGATGAACTCGGTGATGACGTGAACTATGGATGCGCACTTGCTTCCTTTTTGGTGAAGTACAAGGCATATGCCTTGCGGTGCAAGGCAAGCTCTTCATTCATTGGCCGGCGTACCTATACATGATTTCGCACCCGTACCGGCTAGAGCTTTCATGGATGAGATCTACATGAGGAATACCGACAGCTTGGGATGCACGCCAGCAGAAGGGTTCTATGCTTATCTTTTCATCGACGACGAACACGAGAAGAGAGTGTGCATCCTACCAAACAAGGACGAGACCGAGCTGCTTGGTGTTGAAAACATCGAGTTCTTGCAAACCGTAGAGGAGTGCTTTGCTTCTCTAGGAGGAACGCCTACCCCAGCGATTGCTCCACGTCCAAGGTCCGAGTCCCCTGCCACGGAAGATGAGATGCCCGAGGCTTACACCCTTCCCAAGATAGACTTCGAATCAAGAACCAAAACGGAGAAGTTCCTAGCATCTGTTGTGGAGATGCAAAGGAAAATCAACAAATGGCAAGGCAAAATGCTCAAGAAACTTGCCAAGAAGGTCAAATCGCTTCAAGGAGGCTCGCCTAAGCAAGCTGCAAGTGAGGAGGTTCAATAACCCGAGAAGAGGAGGCTTTCAACCGGTGGAGTTGTCATCCGTGAGACTCAAGGCAGCAACATTCAACCGACGCGTCTCTCTCTTCAAGAGCCAGGCTCCAAAGGCAAAGTCGTAGTATCTAGCTCCTCTAGAACATCCTCAAGTTCCAGCCGAGCCTAGACCCGAGGTAACAACCTTCTTCCATTGTATATACCGCTCATGTTTGCTTCTTTTTGCTTTGTGTTTTGATGCTCCTTTGAATTTCTTTGCCACCGGGACGGTGTCAAGAAAGTTTAGGGGAGTATGTGTGTGGTTTGACATGTTTATTCTGATCTTATTTTCTCTTTAGCATCCTTGAGTCTTCATTGCATGAAAAATTAGTAAAAGTTTTAAAAAATTTCACAAAAAATCATGTAGTTGCATTCATCTTGTTGAGCATTTTAGGATTGAGTCTAGAAGTTTAAAGCATCTAGGTTTTTCACATTTACATAAGGGGTTAAAGTTTTTCTTAAAAAGGTGTTTTAAACTCATGAATTATTTCAATGCCCTAGTTAGTAGTTCTCTAATGCTTTGCTCATTCTTTGAAAGTAAGTTCTTACCATGCTTGGATTACTTGCTATGATTTTCGTGACTTGAATTGAACTCTCATGATTTGAAACTTGTCCTAATAAGTGAAAACCTTAATCTGAAATTTCAATTATCATCCTTATGCATTTGAAAATGAACACATGGATTTTAAAATATTTGGGCTCTCTTCTTTCTTTCACCACTCTTTGTGAGCCTAAGTAGAACTCCCACCTTGACCCTTACCTTTCTTTGAAGCCAAGCTTTCTTGTGTGACATCATTGTGAGGCCTTTTCCGGTTTGAACTTATCATAAAGTGTTAGGTTTAGGCGACATGATTAGGTTCTCATATGACTGCTAGCTTTGCATTTTGAAGCTAGATGTATGCTTAGGATAAGTTTGGGGGATCATTGGGGTTGCTTTCATGCTTTCATGCTTTTGGTTTCAAAAGAGTTTGGTATTTGAAGTAAGAAAAAGGTTTTAAGTGAAAGGTTTGTGTTTAAAATTGTTATGCTCTAATAATTTCAGAAGTTAGCTCTCTCAAAATAATAATAATAAAGAAAAAAAAAGGGAGAAAAGAGCCTAAGTGCCAAAATAAAAGAAAAAGAAAAAAAAAATAAATAAATAAAGAGAGCAATCAATAAGAAAAATATAAAGAGCTAAGTGTTTTCAAAACCTTTTCACTAACCTAAATGAGTTAAAATGTTTTCTGTTTTGTTTTGAGAATTGCTAAGCTTTTGCTTTGAGAAAAAGGATAGATTCTAATTGGTGAGTGAGCTTAGAAGAAAATAAATGAGAGGGGTTTAGGATCATTGTTAGTTTACATGGGTAGATGAGAATCTGATCATGTATGCATCAATTGCCTTCACCTTTAGCATTATGCATAAAGTTCTTACCATTTTTGAGAAAATCCTTGTTTTAAATGAAAACCCTTTTCAAATGAGATCATTCTATGCTCATAGCCTGCACCCTTAGCCAAATGTGTTCTGCTTTAAAATGCATAAGTTTGATTCATGGTTCGGTTATTAATGAATGTTAAAGGATGAGTTTCTTTGATTGTTAGGAATAGGAGAGTCATGATCTGAATTTCTTTGTGTGATGAGTATGGCTAAGTTCTTTGGAGTATGAGTGTGCGCATTGCATTTTAGAACTAGTAACTAGGACATTGAGATTGATTCATTTGAAAGGCACCTTTGCAAGAAGCTTAAACCCCCGTCTTTTCTAAAACCTCTCTTCCTTTCTTATTTTCTGTTGCTTGAGGGCAAGCAAGAAGTAAGTTTGGGGGAGTTGATATCACTGCATATTGCATGCATTTTGCATACATATAAGTTAACTTTTCATGCATTTACATCACACTTTAGGTTAGATTGCATCACTTTAGGTCCTAGAGCATTCTTGCACCAGCATACGCATGTTCCTTGCATTTTGCATCATATTCAGGTTGTTTCTGGCTACTTTGGAGTCGTGGAGGTTCGTGGACGTGCTGAGGCTAGTGTGGAGATTCGTGGAACGTCGGATGTTTGCTAAGGACCAGAGATCGGGGAGCAGATCGAGCACGGCCGGTCGATCTAGATGAGATCGACCAGAAGATCGAGTAGTCCGTCCGATCCAAGGAATCTGATCGAGACGGAGATCGAGTGAAGCAATCGATCAAGTGGTACGGACGTAAACGACACCATGCAGAGCGAGAGCCGGATCGAGTCCTCCATTCGATCCGCCAAAAGATCGATACCAGGATCGGATGCAACACTCGATCCACCGAAGAAGATCGAGACACAGATCGAGTTGAAGACACGATGTCCGAAGATGATCGAGAAGCATTCTCGATCTCGAGGTCGATCTCAGTCCTTTCAACCGTTTTTGGCCGCTAGCGAGGGGGGGACCATCGAGCTGTTTGGCCCATTTTTGAAGGCGGCGATGATCTTTTCCCACACACTTTTTCATTCTTATCTTTTTTATGCTTTTTCTCCCTGGTTTGGAGGCGATCCGCCATTGTTAGGCTTTGAGCTTTGTTCTTGAATATTTCGAATCGTTTAAGCTTAATCCATCGTTTTCCATGTTTATCGTTTCATTCTTCATGCTTTGTTTAGCTTACTTAATGTGTAGTGAGTAGTTTAATCGGGTTTTAGGGTTGAGAGGATTCAAAGGGGTCGAAAAGGTTTTCAAAGCTTGGTGTTTTCTCGTTCTTAATGGCTTTCTTTTCTAAGATATTGAGTTCTTAAGGCTTAAAGAGTCTCACGCCAAGATCTTTATTATCAGAGAGAGCTCTTACCTTGACAGGATCCAGAGGTCTCTGAAAGTCATATCTTAGAGGCTAGTTACTCTTTCCCAAACGCCATGGTAGTTTAGAGGACTAGTTAAGCCGCGTGTTTGAAATCTGTTTTCCTTGCCTCTCAATCTCTTTTTCCGCCAAACGCCATGGGTCTGGAGGAGAGAATGAGGGAGTGATCCATACCGAAAGCCACGGATGGATCTTGTTTTGATTTCAAGGCTTAGAGAATCTCACAAAGTGAGTAGATCTAGAGTTTTCAAACCAAGCTTGGACCTTTGAAACCCCTAAACATAAATCTCAATCCTAGACCCTTCTCTCTTAGCATTCTTACATCTTCGTTAATCATTCGCTTGATACTCGTCGCA
Organism: Thlaspi arvense; assembly: GCA_911865555.2. NCBI lineage: Eukaryota > Viridiplantae > Streptophyta > Magnoliopsida > Brassicales > Brassicaceae > Thlaspi > Thlaspi arvense. Next base: position 16,094,412 of record OU466861.1, read on the forward strand.
TTCTGGTTATTAGTTTCATTGCACTTTCACTTTTAGACGAGATCGATCGTTACTGCTCGATCTAGTGGCCGATCCCGTGGTCGATCCACTAGTCGATTTTTATAAATTCATAGTTTTGCATTTTAATTATTCTGTTTGTTCCTCGTGGTAGTTCAATCATTCATGGTATTTTTAAAATAGTTTTGCATTCCATTTGGTTGCTGCATATAGTTTTTAGGATTTTCACAAAATCGCTTGTCTTTTGCTTAGCTTTACACTGCCCTTGCATTCTCATTGCACTTTCTAGCTTCTAGGATTGGATTGATACCTCTTGCATTGTACTAAACCGTATGCTGCTTGAGTTTTGATAACCTCCTGTTGCATAGCATCACACCTAGATAAAAGATTGTTATCAACTGGTACCAAAGGTTGGTTTGGAGGGCGAGCAGGGCTACTGCTTCGTTGGGGTTTCCGATTTTTGCTTTGATTGATTTGAATTTATCAATGTATGATCGATGTGGTTCGTCTGGAGCTTGGACTAGCTTCCTGAGGTCGGCTTCGGTTTCTTGTTTTTCGATGAAGATCGAATATTGCTTGAGGAAGGCTACTGCGAGCTCATTGAAATTCGAGATCGAATTTTCTTCCAGCGTCGTGAATCATTCCTGGGCTGGTCCAACTAAATTTTTGGCAAAGAGCCTGCAGTATCCTGCTTCTTTCTCCTCGGGGGAGAAGTTAGCTCGGATAGCTGCGAGGTTGAAGAGTCGGATATGAGCTTTTGGGTTGCTGTTTCCAGCGTACTCTGTGACTCGTACTTTGGTTGTGTCTCTGAGGTATGTGTTCATGATCGAGTAAGTGAACGGAGTCCGTTAGGTCTCGCAGATTACTCAATCGATGTCGGGAGCTGAGCTCGTAGCTTGATGGAACATGGAGTTCATCTGCCGAATGGCGTAGTCGGTCTGATTCTGGAATCTTTCAAAAGATTTACAGTCGACTAGGTTTCTTGAACCGACGCCGAGGTGGTTAGCCCGGGTCGGATCATTCGGAGTGTGAGTTCTGAGCTGTTTGTGAACGAACCCTACGGGTTGTTCGCGGATCCCGTTAGGAAGTCTTGAGCTTGAGGTCATGTTCGGTTGTTGGTCGAACTTGGGTGGTGTTTGCGAGCTCGAGGCGAATGCCGAGAATCCAAGCCATCTCTGTCGAGGTGGCTCAGTTCCAGGTGGTCTTAGAGGTGGAGATGGATATCTCGTGTTGGGATGGGGTCCCATTTCGGGTATTCCACGTGTTGGCACAGGTGGAGACGGATATCTCGTCGTAGGACGAGGTCCCATCTCTGGTATTCTTGGAGCTGGAATATCTGTGGTGATTGGTATTTGGTTCGTCGAGGGGGCAAAGTTTGGTGGACCTCGAGCACGTATGGTCCAGGTGGATTACTCGAAGCAGGGATCAACGAAAAGTCACGCCGTTCCTGTCTTTCTAATCTGATCTCCTGATCTCGTTATCGATCGATCAGATGTGTGAGCATTTGGAGTATCTCCACCGACTCTGATGTGCTCCTAGAAGCTACGGGTATCGGCGGGGAAACGGGAGCTGCTCGGCTCTGAGGTGCCGAAGTTGTGGGTGGGTTCTCAGATCGCACCCAGGTTCGAGAGGGAGGCCTATCGGCTGTTTTTGATTGGTTACTCGTCGTCCCGGTGGGGTGACGAGGTTGATCACGATCGGTTCCACGTGGCTGGGAACGTTGGAGTTCGTGCCGGTGGTTTCGACAAGGGTTGTCACCCTGGGTTCGTTTCCGCCGGCTGTCTGGCTGACGTTGCCGGTCGGGGTAACTTGATCTGGAGAGATCGGAATCGGTGTGGTGGTTCCCGAGGTTTGTTGAGTTGAATCCATTTCGGTTTCAGCTGGCTTAGGATCTGCTCTTGAGTAAGAGTAATCTATAGATCTTCCCCACAGACGGCGCCAAAATGTGGATACAGAAATTCACACTCAGAAATTTATGTGTTTTGTAAGGAAAGAAACTTAGGTGAATTAAGGGCAAGATTCTCTCAAACAGATTAACAATATAAGCTAGTACTAACTGAAATAAGGACTTAGTATTAATCTGTTGAATGAAACGGTTACAAGGATTTTAATGAAGAAGATGAACTGAAAAGAGCTCTGAGAGTACTTACAGAGTTTTCGGGTATAAAAGTGTGTAAAAATATCAAGCTGAAGGTCCTCGAACTAAGCCATTCTCCTCCTTTATATAGCTCGCCTCATCGAGCTTCGAACTCCAGCGCGTATCTCGGCCATATGCAGCAGCTTCAGCCGGAAATCTTGCCACGTGCAGCAACCTCCTCTGCAATCTCCGGACTCGTTTGAACTGGCGAGAATATGCTCTGACTCGGCTTGGATCCTCCCTTGTTTCTCGGGATTTTGGTCGAGCTGGAGCTCAACCTCGCTGAACGGAGCGTCTTGCTGCTCAGGATTGGATCATTGAGAGGTGAATGGGCCTAGGCTATAAGCTTGAAGCCTAGTCATTTTGGCTTAGTTCAGACCTGCCCGTTGGGCTTGAGTGGGTCGGATTTGGGGTGCCAAATCCAGCTCCAACAATCATGATATATCAACAGCAGAGGAAACCGCCAATCTCAACCTCACCGGAGCCCGCCCCGGCTCCACCCATACAACGAAACTGAAGGGGGTATGCTTGTCGTCTCCTTGAAGGAATGCCAGCCGATATAAGCCTTCTACTTCCCCCTACTCCTCTTCTTAAACACCCATGTAAAGAGAGCTCATGTCCCACTCTCACAATGGTTTACCTATCATACTTCCACCTCACCAAACATCAGACATGTATCACGATCCTCGGATGAGGTATCCAAACCACTATAAACCTCCATAAATCTAAAATGCCAAGTACCTGTTGCCAGTTAGGTGTAATCTAACTGAACTTCAGAGAATTTTTGGGAGAGAAATCTCCTTTCAATTCTTCTGGAGACCCGACTCACTCGTTTGCCAATGTATATAGGATCCAGTCAAAGTTTTATCCCCGAACCGCATACCGCTCATCCCCGAAGAACGAAACTCAGAAACTCAATTATGCTACCCAATGAACACACCACCTATAAAGATTATGTAGTTTGCTCCCAAACAGTACTCTTCTTTTTCTTTTTCACCAGCCATTCTATCTTCAATTTTACCCTTTTTTTTTTCTTTAATCATGGAGATATATATTAAATATTTAAACTTATTAGGCTGGTATCCGCGTTACGCGAAAAACAAATTCTAAATAATTTAGACATAAGGCTTATATAAAAAGGATCGAAAATGGAAGAAGAATTTTAAATATGTAATGACCTCCTCTCGGAAGAGAATAAAATTGCAATTGTTTAATGTTGTTCTTATGCTTGAAATAGGGATATACCCCTAAACAGTAGGACCTAAGCTTTAATAAGGCATTGACTTGGGCTCGCTATAGATTAAAGCAAACACTATGTGTCAAACCAAATCCAAGAAGCATGCTTTTGAGTAAGCAAAGTTAGCTTGGGATTTAGTTATATACCAAGAAGCATGTCGAGCCTTCATGTAACTTATAAGTTATAATTGAACACACAGCTAGAGAAAGAATTGGGGATACGAGCATGAAGTTTGGGAGCTATTTAAATTGAAAGTATCCAAGGAAGCCTACTCCCCTATAACAATCCATGTGATCGAGAAAATTAATCCTCAAAATCAAATAGAAGAAAGAAACTTGCAAAAAAAAAGGAAAAAGATAGTGTTCAAACCTACCAATAATGACTCTGAATGAAGTTGTACACCAAAGGTACCCTTGCTTTGCACTAAGGCCTCAATTCATATAGCTTATGTCCATGATAGATGTTATGGTATTCGTAGACTTGAAATGCAAAAAAGTATTTTCAAAGTTAACCAACTTAGACGTTCGTTGCTTTTATCTCATGACTCCATCTCCGGCTTATACGTCTGAAACATGAGAAATTCGAATGGACATATTAAAATTCAAACATAATTGTGTCCTTTCATAATCAAAACATCACTGACATTAATCCTCTTGTTTGAATCGAACCAACAATTGAATTTGCTATATAAGCGAGTACCTTGACTCGTTCCAGTACGCAGCTGATACAAGCACGGGAGTCCACTCGTGTTATATAACTTTTAGTACAAGGCTTCAGCAGATCAAATAAGTCATAATCAAAAAGTCGAGGAACTCAAGCCCAATGAGAAGGAGATTAAGCAGGACAGTCGTGTAGTTTGGTATGATGGTTGAGGAACTCAGACAATCATACCGGGTAGTCGAGTGAAACGGGCAGCATGACCAGTGGAGCGAAGTGTACCACAAAGGTGATGAAAAGCCTTTAATACAACACGAAGAATTCCCTGATAGTTTGGAGGTACTGGTCTCGACAAAGTATATAGAAAAACACAAGATGTGCTTTGTAATCTTGATAAAGAAAATTTGATATTTTATTATAAAATCAAAAGTGGTTTACAAGGCTGTGATAGGGGACCTTATAAATGGTCCAAACAGCTATGCCCTTCTAGGGAACTTAAAACAAATTACAATAATTGAAAAGCAACATTATTGAAATAGAATGCGAAAATGGTGGCTAAGAAATGCCTTAGCTAATAAAATCAATTGATTTACTTTGTTTAAAGAAAGATCAAGAGAAGAAACCATGGGATTAGTCAAATGATTTTTAGATAATTAAAATGAATGAAATACTTACCTTCTTTGCCATGGGCGGGTTTAACGTTGAAATGCCTTCTCCTTTCACCGTGATATTTAGCTTTAAGTGCTTGGTTCGTGTGTAGAGATAACAAATAGGTTGGCATGGGCTTTATTTGATATTAAGGGTCAGCTTCCTTGAATCTTGAGTGGATCCATAACTTCTTCTTCTATGATGTCCAAATGCATCGGTCCATGCATCTTTATTCATGTAGCTTTCTTGATTTGATATGGTCATGGCTTGTAGTATAGCTCGGTTGTATTTGTTTTGGAGTGAGCGAGCTCTTTGTCTAGTCATGGCGCCTTTGTTTGGGACTGGAATCTCTAGCTCTTGAGAATCTTGTAGTTGTGGCTCGGTTAAGTCAGGTTCAGTTGGGATGTCCTCATTATCCTCTCTCTCTCTTGAATTGGTTTTGACCTCAAAACAGTATTATCTGCCAAGATTGGAACTAAATCAGTAACGTTAAACGTAGAGGATACATTAAACTCACCTGGCAGTTCAAGACGGTATGCATTGTTGTTGATCCTCTCTATGACTTTGAATGGTCCGTCCCCTCTTGGTTTAAGCTTTGAATTTCTCTGGTCTGGAAACCTTTCATTCCTCATGTGTAGCCATACCCACTCTCCTGGTTGAAATATTACTTCTTCTCACCCTTTGTTGGCATGCTTTGTGTATTGCTCAGTTCTTTTCTCTAAGTTCTCTCTGACCTTTTGATGAATTTTCTTTATGAATTCAGCCTTCCCAATCAAGCTCATGGCTTCAGTTGGCGGTAAAGGAGTCAAGTTGAGTGGGGTTGTAGGGTTGAATTCGTATACAACTTCGAATGGTGACATCTTGGTGGCTGAGTTTTAAGCTGTGTTGTAAGCAAACTCTATGAAAGGTATACACTCCAACCAGTTCTTCATGTTCTTGCCGATAGTTTCTCTTAGTAAAGCTGAAAGTGTTCTGTTCACAACCTCCGTTTGACCGTCCGTTTGGGGGTGGCAAGTGGTGGAAAATAGAAGCTTAGTCCCTAGTTATTTCCATAATATCCTCCAGAAGTGACTCAAGAACTTGCTGTCTCAGTCAGAAACAATAGTTCTAGGTACTCCATGTAGCCGTACCACCTCTTTGACGAATAGCTCCGCCATTTGAGTCGCATCGTTCACCTTAGCACATGGAATAAAATGTGCCATCTTGGAGATCTGTCTACCACCATGAAGATAGAGTCCTTATGGTGAATCTTTGGTAACCCTAGGACGAAGTCCATGGATATATCTACCCAAGGAGCTGTAGGGATTGGTAATGGCAAGTACAAGCCATGCGGATGGACTCTTGACTTTGCTTTCTTGCAAACAATGCATCTAGAGCAATGAGCTTCAACCGTCTTCTTCAAGTGTGGCCAGTAAAAATGTTCTTTCACTACGGCAAACGTTTTATCAACCCCAAAGTGTCCCATGAGCCCTCCACCTTGTGCTTCCCGTACGATTAACTCCCTTAGAGAACATTGGGGAATGCAAAGCAACTTCTTTCTGAACAGAAACCCCTCAAAGATATAGAACTTGCCGCTCCTTTGTTGCACTCATGAGAAATCTCCTTAAGATCTTTGTCTTCTTTATAAAGATCCTTGATGAATTCGAATCCCATCACCTTGCTTTCCATGGTTGAGATTAAGGCATGTCTCCGAGATAAAGCATCTGCTACAATGTTGTCTTTGCCTTTCTTGTATTTTGTGATGTATGGAAAGGTTTCTATGAACACCAGCCACCGAGCATGTCTTCTCTTGAGATATGTTTGTCCTCGAAGGTGCTTCAGTGTCTCATGGTCAATGTGAACCATGAATTTTCTTGATATCCCGTAGTGTTGCCACGTCTCCAAAGCCCTCCCCCATCGCATATAATTCTTTATCGTATGTAGGGTAGTCTAATGTGGCTCCTCCTAGCTTCTCACTGAAAAACGCTAATGGCTTCTTGCCTTGAGTTAATACCGCTTCAATGCCTATACTGAGGCGTCGCATTCAACTTCAAAATTTTTGTTAAAATCAGGCAAAACTAGTATTGGTGCATTGGTTAACCGGTCCTTCAAGGTGTCAAATGCTTGCTGCTGTACTTCTCCCAAAATAAATCCAACACTCTTCTTCACTACGGCCGTGAGAGGAGCTGTTATGCTGCTGAAATCTTTAACAAAACTCCTATAGAAACTGGCCAAACCATGAAAACTTCTTACTTGAGTAATAGTCGTTAGAGTTGGCCAGTCTTTGATGGCCTTAATTTTCTTTTCATCAACCTATATTCCCTGCAAGCTTACAATGAAACCTAGAAAAACTAGTTTATTAGTGCAGAATAAACACTTCTTTAAGTTTGCATAAAGTCCATCTTGTCTAGGAGTCTTTTATACAAGCTCAAGATGTGTCATATGATCAGATAAGCTTTTGCTGTAAATCAAAATATCATCAAAGTAAACAACAAAGAACTTACTGATATATACTCTAAGTACTTTATTCATTAGGCGCATGAAAGTACTAGGTGCATTGGTGAGACCAAGCGATATTATCATCCATTCATAGAGCCCTTGTTTTGTTTTGAAAGCTGTCTTCCATCTCCTTCTTTCATTCTCACTTGGTGATATCCACTCTTCAAATCTATTTTTGAAAACAAAACAAAACCACTAAACTCGTCAAGCATATCATCTAACCTTGGTATGGGATGTTTATACTTGATGGTAGTGTTGTTGATTGCTCTATAGTCAACACACATCTTCCAGGAGCTGTCCTTCTTAGGTACAAGTAGAACTGGCACAGCACAAGGGCTAAGACTTTCCCTCATGTATCCTTTGTCTAATAGTTCTTTAAGTTGTTTCTCAAGCTCCTTAGACTCTTCAGAGCTCATTCGGTAAGCTGGTTTGTTGGGTAAAGCAGCACCGGGATGAAGTTAATTTGGTGTTCAATCCCTCTTAAAGGTGGTAATCCTTCAGGCATGTCCTCTGGAAACACGTCTCTAAAGGTGTCGAGTAACTGAATTATTTCTGGTGGTAAATCTAATGCTCATAACCTGCGCTCAAAATCTCCTTAAAGACCATTAGTTGCATTGTGCGTTTAGATGCTATAGCTTTCCTAACATGACTAGGCTGAATCAGAAAATTAGACTTAGAACTAATTTCTTTCTCTTTAGCCATTTGCAATTGTAAATCATACAATTGAGATGGTGATAGAGGCGCTAAGCAAATTTTTTGTTTATCATGCATAAATATATACATGTTCGTCCTACCATCATGCTTAGTTTCTTTATCAAATTGCCAAGGTCTGCCTAACAATATATGACCGGCTTGCGTAGGAACTATATCACAAATAACATTATCTTGATATTTCCCTATACTAAATGTTATGATGACTTGTTCATTGATTTTTAACTCTACCTTATCATCGAGCCACCTTAGCCTATAGGGTTGTGGGTGTTTAGTTCTCTCAAGGTGAAGTTTATCAACCATGTGGGTACTTGCAACATTTGTACAAGACCCACCATCAATCATTAGATTACATACCTTGCCTTGCACAGTGCAACGGGTATGAAAGATGTTTTTTCGTTGCATGAGCTCAGCTGGTTCCACCATAGTACCGAGTATACGCCTTGTAACAAGGAGCTCTCCTGAGTCAGGGTACTCAATATCTCTGAATTCGCCAAGTTGTTCAGCCTCTGCTTTGTCTTGAGACTCATAATCTCTGGTTTTAGTTAAGAATATGTTGGTTCGGACATTCTCTCGCCATATGTCATCTACCTCTGCATTTAAAACATGTTATGACTCTAGAACGTTGATGATTAGTAGGTTTACTTGGTTCTGAACGGGTATCTTTGGTGCTGTCTGAAAGTTTTCCTTTGTATCGAGAGTCAATCTTAATGCATTTGCCCTTCTCAAGGGGTTTGCTTGTGTTTGAAGTCCAGGGGGTTTAGGGTTTGCTCCGAGTACTATTAGACTTTCGCTTGATATGTTGCTCTGCTTGTATAGATAGGTGGAAAATATCTTTCAAGTCTTGGTAGACTTGTCTTTCTACTTTGCGGCTGATCCTTTCTTGTAGTCTGTCTATGAACTGAGCCATCAATGCTTTTTGTCATCATGAAGCTCCAAACAGTTCCTCAAGCGTTCAAATTCTTCGTAATACTCCTCCACTAACCTAGTTCCCTGCTTAAGAGTACGAAACTTGCGTTGTAAGTCTCTATTGAAATGGGGAGGGATATACCTTTGGCGCATGATGTCTTTCATGTCTATCTAGGAATCAATGGCTCTTTGGCGGTTCTTTTTCTGCACTGAATTAAGCTCTTTTTCACTCCTGATTGTAATGGCATCCACCTGGTTCTTTGGATTGATATTAGTCCTTCCAAGAAGGAATCCCTCTTGCCTTTGAACAGCTCTTGCAGTTTGAGTAACTTAACATCCAGTTTCTTCATATGAGAGTTCAGACTCTCAGTTTTTCCATTCAGGTCCTGGTACAGCGAATCTATCTTTCCATTGAAGTCTATTGTCATCTTCTGCTGTCCTTCTAGGATCTGTTCCAACATAGCTTCCATCTTGTTGTCTTGTGTAGGTACAGTTTGATAGGAAGAAGAACCATAGTTCCTATTGAAGTTGATGCTCTGATATGGTTTATGAAACTTAGCCTTCTGAAACTGTGGCTCTGGAATATAACCAGAAGAGTTCTGGTTTCCTGTGAAGCTACTACTTTGATTATTTCCATTGTAGCCTCTATTCCCTTGCTGATTCCCAAATCTTTGACTCTGAAAACCTCCTCCATTGATGAAAGTAACATCTTTTTGCTCAAACTCTTCAGAATTTTTGAAAGTCTCCACCTCTGCAGTAAATTGGACTGATTTCTTTCCCACCATAAAGCTATGCATGCTGCCTAACTTAGCCTTGGTCTCAGCGATTTGGTTTCCATAATTCAAACCACCTTGCTTCATCCTTTAAAAGTCAGCATTCTTGGTGTTGTTGCTGGATGCCAAGTTTTCAATCAAAGTGATTGCATCTTCTAGAAGGTTTGTGTTGAAGTTGCCACGCTAGCAGCATCCAACGCCATCTGGTATTTCCAATCCACTCCTCTGAAGAAGATTCCAAGCAGTGGCACCTGATTGAAACCATAATGAGGACAGCCCCACTGATAAGACCTGAATCTCAACCAAGAAGCCTTAAAATCCTCAGTAGGTCCTTGGGAGAATGAAGCAATTTTTGTTCTCAACTTTCTGACCTTGCATCATCATAGAAGTTGTTGAGAAAAGTGTTCTTGGTGTCTTTCCAAGTAGTCAGCGATCCAGGCTCAAGTTGCTTCAGCCAGTAAGCTGCATCTCCTCTAAGAGAGTAAGGGAACAGCTTGCAGAACAGGAAGTCATTGCTGACTCCATCAGCCTTGATGCTTGTAGCTAAATCCTCAAACCTCTCTATGTGGTCTATAGGATGCTTATGTGGCAAGCCATGAAAAGGATGGTGACCCACAAGCTGATAATAGGCAGGCTTAAGCTCAAAATCGTTTCTCTAGAATGCAGGAGGGCGGATTGCAGCTCTGTTGGTATAAACCTGGTCAGGTCTGTTGTAATCTCTCAGAGTTCGCTGAACAAAACACTCAGCAGCGTTTACAGCATCATTCACAACTATTTGAAAGTTCGTCAATGCTCCAAGTCATAAGCTCCTTCTCTTTGTTTCTTCTTGTACTGCGATTATGCATACACCTGAAACCAATTCAAAGAAAAGTAGCAAAAGTTAGTAAAAAAAAATAAAACTTAGTCAAAATCCTAATACTAAAAATATATAGGCAACTATTACTCCCCGGCAACTGCACCAAAAACTTGATAGGGTCTAAGTTTTACCCAGTTATCTTACTACTACAAGTGCACAGCAAAGCAGTTGTAGCACAAAGGTTATCGAATCCCAAAGGAGTAAGCTACTACACTATAGAATTTAGATTCAAAATAAGCTAAGCAGTAAATGATGAATGTAATGTGAAATAACTAAGTAAATGTAAGCAAGCGATTTTGATTGATTGTTCTAAAGTTCAGAAAGCTAAAGGCGCTAAGTCAGGATAATTTCCAGGTTGAATCCGAGAATATAGAGTGCATGTAATCAGAAATGAATTAAAAGCGTCTAGAACTCCAAAGACAATGATATAACTAATCAGTTCTCATTGCAGAAGTTATCTATGCCTAATTCACAGAATTTCAAATCTCTTTGCAAATTCTAACAAGTCAAGCAAACATTAATGATCAGGTTTTAATTGTTCACATAACTCCTAAGTCAAAATCTCTTTGCAAATAGATGTTTTGCTCATCTAATACTAGTTCAGGTGATTAACAATGTTCTCACATCTATTAAACAACCTAGGGTTTCAAAATCTAGATGATTAGTTTAAGAATCGATATGAATGCAAGTACAGATGAAGAATCAATGGATTTTCCTAACAGTTTAGCAATTCTACAAACTCTTCATCAACCCTTAAATCATCCTAACTTAACTAGCACATTACTCAGACATAGAGATAATGAAACAAATCATAACTGAAATAAACTGCATAAAATAGAATAGAGTAGAGATACAAGGGTTCGAAATCTTCTCTAAAAGAGTACATGATTTGTCTCCCTCAATGCTCTGAAAATTATCTCTCTCAAAAGCTCTCTAGAAAATCATATACAAGCCAAAGAATGGCTGAAAAACTTAATACACAAGCTAAAACACGAGTGGGACCTTCTTGCAAATAATAGAACTTATGGGCCAAAAATGCAATTCTTTCCCCATCTTTTAATAAAAACATGTGACTCCTTTCAGATGTGGGTGACGAGCGTTGGTGACGATTGTCACCAGTGCAGTATAACGCTTTCTGAGTTGCTTCATTCGGGAAGGATTCTTGCTTTGATCCAAAAAGCTCAAAAACCTCTAATTGTGCTTCAATCATGCTATAACCTGCAAAGACTCTACAAGAACTCTAAAAAGACCAAAAAGACTCAATAAAAATGACTTATATCATGATTAAAAACCATAAAAACCATGATACATTAGCGGTTCCTCCTACGATCAACTACAACTCTATCCCACCAGATGAGGGTGTTGTTCGTGAATTGACCTATTGCTAAGGCTAATCTCTTGGGGGCGAGGTGATCATAGTAGTCAAACAAGTGATCCATCCTCTTTTCCCATTCAAGATAAACCTCAAGGTCAACTTTGCCAGCAAAGTTTGGCGTGGTTAGCTTGATGTTGTTATGGTGTTGTCTCTGATTATGCAAGTAATTGTCATCTTCTTCTTCTTCATAATCGTTCCGCGGTACACGTCTTCTCATCCCTTGGTTGTAAGGTGGAGGTGGATCGGCTTCATCGTCTTGTGAATCATTTTCATCACCTTGGCCGTCTCCATTTGGTTCATTGATGTGTGTTCCATTACGTCTAGCATTGTTTCTTCTGGTTTGTGCGTTCCAAAAGACAGTGTTGGTGCCACTGCCTCCTACGCTCCTGACCGGTTGTATAGGGGTCGTGGTGCTTGCTCTACACGGGTAAGGCAGTGTCTTATTTCTTTCCTAAAGGCTCGAAACTTTTCTCTCATCATGGCCATCATAATGGTGGCGGGTCTTGAGCATTATTGGACTCTTCTCCCATCTTATGCCTTAGACTATCACGAAAATAAGAAGATTGGATTAAGAACAATCTTTAATTCGAAGAATAATGGACTATAATGATGAATGATATAAAGGCTGATTTGAAAATAGATATGGAAACACGTTTTAAAACAAACAACTCGAATAATGGATTGGTGCAAGAAAGTTAATGGAAAACTATTTTTTTTTTGACTTTTTGTGTTGGTGCAAGAATGGAATGAAAAGAAAAAAATCAAAAAGAATTTGTTTAAAATTAATTAAGAGAAGCCGAGATATGTTTTCTTTTTTTTTATAAAAGGTGTAATGGAAAACTAGATGATTGAAAGCAACTTTTCTATATTGTTTTTTTTTTCGTATGAGAAAAAAAATGTAAAAAAAAATGAAATAAATAAAGAAAAGAAGACATGGGAAGATTGATAGATCGGATAAATATAACCTGGCTGAAAGGAACTTCAGCTCTAATACCAAAAATGATACAAGTACGAGAGTCCACGCGTGTTATATGACTTCTAGTACAAGTCTTCAGTGGATCAAACAAGTCAGAATCAAAAGGCCGAGGAACTCAAGTCCAATGAGAAGGAGATCAGGCGAGACAGTCGTGTAGTTTGGTATGATGGTCGAGGAATTCAGACAATCAGACCGGGTGGTCAAGTGAACTAGCGTGATCGGTGGAGCGAAGTTTACCACAAAGGTGGTGAAAAGCCTTTGATACAACACGAAGAATTCCCTGATGATGTAAGCATTAATGCTTATATCAAGGAGAAACACAAAGGAGAGGAGCTAGGACATGTTTTGCTAGAAGATAAAGAGCAAGGGAGACTTGTAGCTGATTGCAAAGGAGCTAAGTACTTTATATCAAAACGCCAGCGTTCCATATGTCCAAGACCACGTCCTGGCCAAGCTAAACCATGTCCAGCTTCAATCAAAATAGAAGAGAATCACCCTAAACCGCCAAATCTACTTAAACCATCAAATGGAGCATTATTGGAACCGATTAAGGAAACTTGGGGAAGCAACACATTTCATTCGACCCACCCTTTTATTTTATATCATCAGAAGACTTCAGAAGATATACAAGCCAATATAAAAGCCAGAAACCGGAGTTACTTGATTCAAACCAAAGGAGAACCGCCAAATTCAACATATGGACCTACATGTACATATTCGGAGCTACTCATGGAAACAAGGAGCATAGCTTATACCAACATCTCATTCACACCTCCTTAAGGTTTACAAATTTTAACAAGATTTCTAAACCGCCAGATCAAGCCATTAACCACATTAAACCAGCTCAAGACCAAAGAGATATCACCAAAAAAGCACTTACCAAAGATAGAACCAATTTTATTGGTTTAAGGAGAGAAGATGGAAACAAAGACCAACGACCACATCTCTCACTCAATGTCAACCCTCCATCATCCTTAGAAGATTCAGCATACTTATTTCGTGCGAAAGACCCATCAACAATCCCCCTTTCAGCGCCCAAGTCAAGATCATCCCCATTTAAGCCAAATGGCTAGTTAACATTTTCCATCACTTATGCATCTTTCTTTGCTTTGTTATTAAAGCTTATTACCGTTTTATTTACCTAAGTTTGAGGCTTATATAAGCTCAAACATTTGTATTTTCAAAGTTACCCAAGTTATAATCATAAAAGTATTATTTTGTTTTCTAAAGAAAGGTTTTCTTTTAAATACATTTGTTCCTGCGAATTACTAGTCATCTTTGAGGGATTCAGAAGACTTGTAAGGCGTGTAAAATCTAGTTATTCTTGTGAGGATCAACCCTTGAAGAACTAGAGTCTAACCTTTGTGTTTGGGGTCATCAAATACAACCAGCTTTTAAACCATCAAGCTACTCTTCCATCCACTCTAGCTTCAAGCAACATATTACAAAGGAGTATTCTTGATCACCACTTCAAGTCTACATCATTGGTATCAGAGCTAAAAGCTCCCTATCCCAGGTGTTTTCAATTCCTTTCTAAGTTTTGTTATTTTTTCATTCAGTTATTAAGTTTTGTTTCATATAAATCTAAAAACCCAAAAGAATTGTTCTTCCGCTGATTTAAATTGCTCGAATTTTATAAACATTTTGAAAACCCAAAAAATTATGTTGCTTTTTGTAATTGCTTTATTAATCTTTTAAAAATAACAACAAAAAATTTTTCTTTAAATTAACAGATCATTTGTTAATTTTTAAAACCATTTCCTCTCAACTGGTCTAAATTGCTTAATTGCTTATTCTTGTTTGCTTTCACTTTAAACACATCTTTGATTTGTTTTTATTGAATTGTAGTAAGGTACTATGGGAGAAATGCAAGCAATGATGGCTGCAATAACCAACTTAACTGAAAGCATCACTGCTCAAAGGGCTGACACTAATGCTCAAAGAGAAGAGAGCCTTGCCTATTTCGAAGAGGATGCTGCCTATGAATTCCCACAATGGACTGAGGACAAAATTGACTATGGTCATGATCTTGGCAAAGGAGAACCTGAGCCTGAACCACCAGACCATAACAAAATCCCCTCAAGCTACAAGAAATGGTATGAAGAAGAAGAAGATGAATGGGGAGAAGACTATGAGGACAGCAACTCCATGGAAGAGTAACTGAAGATGACGAATCACAAGGAGGATATGAAGAAGCTATAGGCCTTGAAGAGCAGCATCCTAAGCAGACAGATAACTTATGGAGTTCAACATGGAGCAACCCACCTAAAACCTCTCATGTTCTCAATTCTAATGTTTATTTTTATTTTGATTATCAATCTGCTAATAAACTTCAATTCTATGCATTTTCAGGCCAAGAAAACTATAAATGAGTGGCTCTACTACAACAACATCCTGAAAGAGGAGAGATTAGCTTATGCAATTGGCCATCTTGCTGGAAATGTTTATAAATGGTGGTTGCAAGAAAAAGATGACCGCTGGTTCTATAAGGAGCCAACCATAACAACATGGAGAGATCTCAAAGCATTACTAAGGGATAAGTATGCAACAAAGGATTTGGTACCAAAAATCCCTCAACTTTACCCAAGAAGTTTCTTCAACTACAAATCAACAAACCATGCTTAACAAGCCAATGCCATTAAAGAGCACGTGCAAAGGACCAAGAACGTGGTACACCAACATGAGAACGTGGAATACAAGGCAGAGAAAACTCCCATACTTCAGCTGAGATCAACATTGGCGCTTACTGAAGCTAAAGAAATTCCATTTGCCTCTCTATTAAACCATCTAATGCCCATTGAAACAAAGAAGCAACAAGGTAAGTTTATAAACTCTGAAATTTTTCTAAAAACTAACTTAGCTTTGTTAGATGCAGGTACTAATATATGGAGGACAAAACCTCTTCAAGAGGGAGAGTATGATGGAAGCATCAATGCTTATATCAAGGAAAAACACAAAGGAGATGAGCTAGAACCTGTTTTGCTTGAAGATAAGGAGCAAGAGAGACTTATAGCTGATTGCAAAGGAGCTAAGAACTTTACATTAAAACGCCAGCGTTCCATATGTCCAAGAGCACGTCCTGACCAAGTTAAACCATGTCTAGCTTCAATCAAAATTGAAGAGAATCACCCGAAACCGCCAAATCTACTTAAACCACCAAATGGACCATTATTGGAGCCAATTAAGAAAACTTGGGGAAGCAACACATTTCATTCGACCCACCTTTTATCCTATATTATTAGAAGACTTCAGAAGATATACAAGCCAGAAACCGGAGTTACTTGATTCAAACCAAAGGAGAACTGCCAAATTCAACATATGGACCTACATGTACATATTCGGAGCTATTCAAGGAAACAAGGAGCATAGCTTATACCAACATCTCATTCATGTCTCCTTTGAGGTTTACAGAGTTTACCATAATTTCTAAACCGTCAGATCAAGCCATTAACCACATTAAACCAGCTTAAGACCAAGGAGATGTATCACCAAAGAAGCACTTACCAAAGATAAAACCAATTTTATTGGTTTAAGGAGAGAAGATGGAAACAAAGACCAACGACCACATCTCTCACTCAATGTCAACCCTCCATCATCCTTAGAAGATTCAGCATACTTATTTCGTGCGAAAGACCCATCAACAATCCCCCTTTCAGCGCCCAAGTCAAGATCATCCCCATTTAAGCCAAATGGCTAGTTAACATTTCCCATCACTTATGCCTCTTTCTTTGCTTTGTTTTTAAAGCTTATCACCGTTTTATTTATCTAAGTTCGAGCCTTATATAAGCTCAAACATTTGTATTTTCACAGTTACCCAAGTTATAATCATAAAAGTATTATTTTGTTTTCTAAAGAAAGGTTTTCTTTTGAATACATTTGTTCCTGCGAATTACTAGTCATCTTTGAGGAATTCAGAAGACTTGTAAGACGTGTAGAATCTAGTTATTTTTTTGAGGATTAGCCCTTGAAGAACTAGAGTCTAACCCTTGTGTTTGTGGTCATTAAATACAACCAGCTTTTCAACCATCAAGCTAGTCTTCCATCCACTCTAGCTTCAAGCAACAAATTTCAATGGAGTTTTTTTTATCACCATTTCAAGTCTACATCACCTAATATTTTGGAGGTGCTGGCCTCGACAAAGTATAGAGAAAAGCACAAGATTTGCTTTGTAATCTTGATAAAGAAAATCTGGTATTTTATTAAAAATCAAAAGTGGTTTATAAGGCTGTGAGAGGGGACCTGTGAGAGGAGACCTTATAAATGGTCCAAACAGCTATACCAGGACACTTGAAACAAATTCTAATAATTGAAAAGCAACATTATTACAGTAGAATGCGAAAATTGTGGCTAACAAATACCTTAGCTAATAAAATCAAATGATTTGCTTTGTTTATAGAAATATCAAGAGAAAAAACCATGGGATTAGTCAAATGAGTTTTAGATAATTAAAATGAATGAAGTACTTACCTTCTTTGGCATGGGCAGGTTTAACGTTGAAATGTCTTCTCCTTTGACCGTGATCTTTAGCTTTAAGTGTTTGGGTCGTGTGTAGAGATAACAAATAGGTTGGCATGGACTTTATTTGATATTAAAGACCAGCTTCCTTGTCTTTAGTGGATCCATAACTTATTCTTCTATGATGTCTAATGCGTCGATCCATGCATCTTTATTCATGTAGCCTTTTTTATTTAATTTGGTCATGGCTTGTAGTATAGCTTCGTTGTATTTGTTTTGGAGTGAGCCAGCTCTTTATCTAATCATGGCATCTTTGTTTGGGACTGGAATCTCTAACTTTTGAGAATCTTATAGTTGTGGCTAGGTTCAGTTGGGATGTCCTCATCAGTAACTAACTCAAACTTTGGCAGAACAAGTGTGGCATTCAACAAACGGGCAATCCCAACTCCATCACACAACTGCAAGCATCATCACATCATCATAATCATTTATTTCACTAAGGTATAAACCAATGCAAGTTGAAAATTCAATCACGAGATGTCAGATTCTCTTGCTTTTTTCAAAACTTACATCGCGTCTCATCTGATTCAGACTGCCATAGCAATCAACACGGATGTATCAATTAGTTTTAGCTGGTAGAGCTGCAGGATTTGAACAAAAAACCAAAGCTGTTGTCTGCAATGAAGTCCGTCCCTTAGGAGACGTCTGCGTGAGATCCTGAGGACACATCAATTGAAAAAGCTGCTTAGTTCAGAGTTTGAAATGAAAGAATTGGGAGCTGCTTTAAATTTTTAAGGATGGATATTCACAGAGATAAACAGAATGGGGTTTTGACGCTTTCACATAACGAGTACTTTGGTTAAAGTTCTGAAAAAGTTCTGAGAAGACACATCAGTTAATCCAGCAGATACGTTAACAAAGGTCTTACCTGGAGAGAAATTCAAAGGGTGTTTGAAGACATTGAAGGTGATCGGCGCCTGAAAGGTTATCAGTGATCGCCTCCGGCCCTAGGAGAAGACGAATAGCTTCCCGGAGCAAAGGGGGATTGTTCAGCTGTGTTCTGGTCCACAAGAGGCAGCAGTGCTCTGATTCAGGTGTTTGCATAGAATTGGAGGATACCAGGATAGATCAGAGATCGGAGTTTTCAAAGATCGGAGTTTACGGAGGGTTGTCGAATTCAGACATTGGGTTGGTAAGAGCATCTCCAATCTACCTCTATTTTAGAGGAAAAAATAGAGTTTAGAGAAAAATTCTCTCCAATCCACCTCTATTTTTACCTCTAAAATAGAGGTTGCTATTTTTTCCTCTATATTTAGAGGAACTCTATTTGTTCCTCTATAATAGAGATACACTTTTTTATTTATAAACTGGTCCCTTAACTTTTACATCTTTTTTATTTTTATTTATATAACATATAAAAAGTTCAATTAAATATTTGCATAATCTAGTTTGTATATATCCAATAAATAGCCATATATCTAACATATAAATTTAATTAAATTATAAAATATTAAATAACTTTAATAAAGTTTAATAAAATCAACATCATTTCAGACAATAACTATTATAGAAAAACAGAAAATATTATTTACTTTAATTAACTATATAATTTATAAATGAAAGTGGTTAATCTACGATAAAAAAAATAAACATGAATAGCAATATAGTATACACATGTACAATAATACGTCAATAAAGTTACATTATACAGTTTTGTATGTTATTAAATACAAAAACCTAATAAATAAATAAATTTAATAATTTTGTTATGGTTTGAGAAAATTTTGTGAACATATAATATAACTAAATTGGAAAATTCTCATTTATTTCAAACTAAATTATAAATAAAATGATAAATTGCAATAATTTTTTAAAAATACAGAAATTATAGAAAATGATAAATACTATAGTGATTTAATAAATATTTTGAAAATTATGGAAAATTACAAATACATAGTCATTTTGAATTTTGTTTATGAAATAAATGTTTAGTTTTAATATATTTTTATTATTGATAGAAAATTTTGTAAACAATAATATAAATGGGGTTAATTTGTGAATTTTATGGAAAGAAGGTATTAATAATAAATTATAAAGAGAATATTCTTAAAATATACCTTTTTAGAGGAAAAAATAGAGGAATACATTGGAGAGAAGTACACCTCTATTTTAGAGTTCCTCTATTTTAGAGGAAAAAATAGAGGAACACATTGGAGATGGTCTAAGAGATCACGGTGGTTCCTCTTAGACCACCTTGGTTCCTCTATTTTTTCCTCTATTCCTTTTCTAGTTGACTTCGTTTTTAAAAATATACTTTGGCAATGGTGTAATGTAACCGTGAGAAAAATAAAATCTTTTCTAGTTATTATATATTTTTGGGTTATTTTCAGAATTGAAGCTTAAAAAAAAATATATGTGATTTTAATCTTTAATATAAAATGATAACAATTATGTTATAATCTTTGACTAAAAGCTTAGATCTGTAAAAAGGTGACTAGTTGTAATGACATACTTACAAAATATTTGTAATTGTAAGTGATTTAAGTTTAGTCACAAAATCGTATAATTTAGTTACTAGATTTGGTGACAAATCCGTAACAATATTTGTTACTATATATTTTGTAACAATTACAATACAATTAGTGACAAAAATTTGTTACCTTCAATTTAGTCATATAATTATGATGAAATAATAACGTTTTTATGAGTAATTAATTTTGCCACAATTTTGTATGTAAATTGTCATAACATTGTTATGATTTTTTGTAATAATATTAATTTTTTTTGTAGCGAGATCATTCATAGAGTTTCAGGACTCATGTGGCTCTAAATGGAAATTTTAAAAAAAATCATTAAAGTTACTAAAGGAGAGGATCTAGTTATAGAATTTGTTGAATTTGTTCTTCAAGTACAATTTGATTTTTTTTTAAGAAAACTCATAATTATGACTTTTGTGGTTTAGTTGTGGAGTTTGTTCAGTTTGTTCTTCTAGTATAATTTGATTCTTCTGAATGAGACATTTGAAGAAAACTTTCATGATCATTGTGGATACCGAAATCCACACTCAGAAATTTATGTGTTTTTGTAAGGAAAGAAACTTTAAGAGATTTAAGGGCTAGATTCTCTCGAACAGATTGACAATATAAGCTAGCACTAACTGAAATAAAGACTTTGTATTAATCGGTCGAATGAAACGGTTACAAGGATTTCGATGAAGAAGATGAACTGAAAAGAGCTCAAGGAGCAGTTACAGAGTTCCTAGG
The DNA here is from genome assembly GCA_911865555.2 of Thlaspi arvense. NCBI lineage: Eukaryota > Viridiplantae > Streptophyta > Magnoliopsida > Brassicales > Brassicaceae > Thlaspi > Thlaspi arvense. Next base: position 16,114,884 of record OU466861.1, read on the forward strand.
TGTAAAAAGTGTGTTTTAAGATCAAGCCAGCCTTCTCCTCGAACTAAGCCATTCTCCTCCTTTATATCACTCGCCTCATCGAGCTTCGAACTCCAGTGTGTATCTCGGCCACGTGTAGCAGCTTCAGCCGGAAATCTCGCCACGTGCAGCAACCTCCTCTGCAATCTTCGGACTCGTTTGAACTGGCGAGAATATGTTCTGACTCGGTTCGGATCCTTCCTTGTTTCTCGGGATTTGGTCGAGCTGGAGCTCGACATCGTCAAACGGAGCGTCTTGCTGCTCAGGATTGGATCATTGAAAGGTGAATGGGCCATGGGCCGTAAGCTTGAGGCCCAGTCATTTTGACTTAGTTCAGACCTGCCTGTTGGGCTTGACTGGGCTGGATTTGGGGTGCCAAATCCAGCTCCAACAATTGCCCCCCAGCCCATTAACGAGAGCGAGCTCGGGCTTTAATGGGCGGCAAGATGGGACTTTTGAAAGATTTTGTGTTTGATTATGCTAACATCATGGAGTCAGATAATGATTCGAGATCGACGGTTCAGACCTTGGAAAGGCGAACAATTTGTTGATCGTGCGGTCAAGAATCGACCTCGAGACCACAACCTGTCGTGTCGAGATAAATATGTTATTATCTCGTCTAGGTGGACGGTCAGGATTCGGAGTAAATATTGCCATTTACTTTTCTGTTTCGACGGTCGAGCTTCCCGGGGTAAGGTGCATCTCTCGAGAAGATTCGCACTCAAATCTAATGACGTGGAGGGTCCAGATGGAGAGAGAGGAAATCGATCTAATGGCCTTAATCGATCGAGCTGTGCAGCGCGTCAAATCGTCGGGGTCGAATATTCGACGGTTGAGATTGGAGGATCGGACGGTCGAGATTGGCGCGTGGCCAGATTCTCTGCAATCTTCGAGGTTGATAATAATTATCTCGATATAAAGTCCACCTTCTCCACTCCTTCTTTAACCGCAACAGTTCGTCGATCAAAGGTAACCTCTTCTCTTTTTTTCCTTTTATTTTCTGCAACTTCCATACCTTGTCGTTTTTAGAGATCGTTTGCTAAGTTCCTTCTTAGAATTAGAAGAACTCCGACCTTTGTTTTTGAGTTTTCTGGGTTTTGCGTCTGCTATTCTCCTCCTTCTTTCTTTTTCGATGTCGGCAATAGTGAAAATTGAAGGAGAATGCTCCGGGAGGGCTGCTGCAGGTCCCTCCAAGATCGACCAAAAGACTCTCAACGACTTTCGTCGAGAATGCGCAATCCCCGACGGGGTGGAGCTGGCAATCTTGACGTCGGCGGAGACTCCAGCGAATGTGGAGCCGGGCTTCTGTTGCGCATACGTAACATACTTCCGGGATTGCGGGTTATTGGTGGACCTGCGGCTGGCTTTCCCGCAGATGTGCCCAAACTTGGTTCGGGCCATCATCGGATGTGCCGAGCGGGCCAAAGAGGAGAACGTCATCTTTCGCTACTCGGATTTGAGAGCATTTTTCTCCGTCAAGTACAACGCCCGTCGCCCCGGGACTTTCTACGCATCCCTGAGATCGAATTGGCGGTTCATTGAGGAGAGTCCGGAGAAGGACTCCGGTTGGGAGAAGACCGGGTTTAAATTCCGGGTTAATGAAGCGTCCGTTGGAGACTTCGACTTCTCTCAGCTGCAAATCGAATTCACGGGCAACGGTTGTTTAGCTAGGCCCGGGCGTCCGTTCGCTACGTTCGCTTTGATTTGCTCAAGTGATTTTTCTGACCTTTTGCTTGTTTTTGTTTATCAGGCCAGCTGTCCAGAGCACCCAAGGATCCCGATATCGAGCACCGGCTAGAGTTATTCAGGCGAGGAGAAGTTGTCTGGAGCACGTTCACGCGAGAACGATTTCGACGAGTTCTTTCATCACCGGCCCCGGCTCCGATTGTCGCACCCGGTAGGTCTCCTTGATTTTTTTTTTGTTTTAAGGCGAGCTAACGCTGCGAATTTTGCTCGTTGAATGACGTGTTTGACTTGTCCTGCCGACAGCTGGAGTTCTTCCTCTCCGTTCTATTCTGTCTTCATCTAGTTCAGCAAGCTCGAGTTCCGCAATGTCTCGCAAGCCAACCTTCCGTCAAAGAGCCGGGAAAGCTCCGGCTGGTCCCAGCAGCTCCAGGGTACGCTTCGGGAGTGTCAAGGAGGCCCTTGAGGTCGCGCTCGCCTCAGGTGCTGCTTCTGTACCTCACCTCCGCTACGAGGAAGTTGAGCAGATGATGAACCCTCAGCCTGACCCTCCTCCCAGATTAGTGGGGGCGATCTCTGTGAGCTCGGGCAAAACCCAGCAGCCTATCAATGATCAAGAGCCCGAGCAATCTTCTCAGCCTGCCTCCAAGAGGCCGAGAGACGACGGGAGAAATCGTGCTGCCGAGTCGCGCCCATCGGCGTCTAACGGGAGTGGTGGCTCGATGGGTAGTCGGCCTTTCCACTAGAAGTTCGAGCACACCAAGGATCATCCGATCACGGATGACTCTGAGGGCATGGCGGCCATATGGCGTCATTTCAAGCCCGCTGGTGCCAACTTCCAGCTCTAAAGAAAATGACTGAGAGGGAGCTCTACGTGGAGATGGCGGCGGCCCAGGGGAAGGTACGGGAGTACCTTTTGCTTTGTGTAAATTTGGTTAAGTATTACTTGTCTTAACGCTTTGGTTCTTGATGCTCGCAGGCTGTGGAGGCTGGGAACCGGCTCTATGCTCGACTCGAGCAAAGGCTGCGGGACGTTCCTTATCCGGATGAGATCAAGGAATTGGGGGAGGTAGTCGGCAAGCTGAAGTTCGACCTTGAGGCTGTGAATGCGCAGGTTGCTCGCCAGACTAAACTCCTTAAGCAGTTCAAGGGCCAGCAAGCTCACATCACCAACCTCGAGAACTAGCTGGTTGACAAGTGCGAGAAATTCAAGGTTGCCACCAACCAGATCTTTGAGGCTCAAGCTGAAGCGGTGTGAGCTCAATGTGAGGCTGCAGACTATAGGGAGGAGAACCTCTGTTTGGTCCGCGAGCGCAAAAGTGATGTCCGCAAAGCGAGCCGTGTGGTCCGGAAGGAGGTGTCTCAGAGGTTCATGGAGGTGATCGAGGGCTTCAAGCTGAAGTGGGAGAGGAAGAAGGCCGAGGGCGTGGCCGAGTGCGATCTCCAGGAGTGCATTGCCAACAAGGAGATGCTTGAGCAGCTCACCGCGAAGGCCACTACTGTCGAGGAGGAGCTGGAGAGGGTGACCAAAGAAGAGGGGGACTTGGGAGTGGCTTTTAAGGCTGCCCAGGTCTCAGAATTCTCGATAAGCAAGCTGAATCTCCCTGTGATCTCTGAGGACTCGGTGGCTATGGACGTCGACCCGGTTTCAGGTGCACCCATTGGCCTTAATCAATTTGGCACAAATGTGGAGGAAGGAGGAAGTAACGAGGCGAGGAGGGAGGACAACGACGAGAAGGCGGGTGGTTAGCTCGACGGCTGACTGTGGCTCCTTTCTCTTTTCCTTCCTCTTTTAAATTTACTAGACTTATACCCGTGCATACGCACAGGTTTTTTCTAAAATATATTTTATTATAAATAATACAATATTTTCATTTGAATTTCATACTTATAAATTCTTTTTTAAATAATGTATATTTACTAAATGTAATGAACTTCTGTATATATTACAGTTTAATTTATAACATTATATGCTATTTTTAGGGGAGCCTATCATCTTATAGATATCGATGAAATATAGTTATCCAATATAATTTTATATATTTATCACCAGAGCTCCATAGACCCGACAAAATTTATTTATATTCCTTTACCAACACTTTTGTCAAATTTTATCTTTTAATTTTCTACTTTGGCATGAAGTAGTTTTACCTGATTTTTATTATATCTTAAATATTCTTTATTTCAAATGTATTTTTTTCAATATGATATCATTGCATATTGCATACATTCTGCATACTCATTAGGTAGTTTTTCATGCATTTGTATCATGTTTTAGGCTAGATTGCATCGCTTAGGGTCCTAGAGCATTCTTGCATCAGCATATGCATTTTCTCTGCATTTTGCATCCATTCCAGGTTGTTTCTGGTTGTTTTGGAGACACGGAGGTTCGTGGAGGTGTGGAGGCCGATGTAGCAGTTCATGGAAGCTCGGGAGTGTGCTAAGGACCAGTGATCGAGGAGCAGATCGAGCATGGCCGGTCGATCTAGGAGTTGATCAACCAGAAGATCGAGCCAACTAGGCGATCCAAGGATAATGATCGAGATGGAGATCGAGTGAAGCAATCGATGTATCGGTACGGACGTAAATGACGCCATGCAGAGCGAGAGCCGGATCGAGTACACCACTCGATCCTCCCAAAGATCGATACCGAGATCGGATGCAGCACTCGATTCACCAAAGAAGATCGAGACCCGGATCGAGCCGAAGACACGATGGCCGGATATGATCGAGAGAACAACTCGATCCAATGGTCGATCTCTGTCCTTTTAACCGTTTTTGGCTGTTAGCGAAGGGGGGACCATTGGACTGTTTTGACATATTAGGCAAGGCGGCGAATGCTTTTTGGAAAAAAAAACTTTTAGATTTTCTAACTTTTTCCTTCAAGTTTTCTCTCTCATTTTTCAGAAGAACACCATTGTTGAACCAGTTTTCTTTTCAAGCTTTTGTATTCTCGAACCTTATCGTTTAATCTAGTCGTTGTTTCATGTTTATCGTTTCATCTCTTCCACCTTGCTTGATTTACTTTATGTGTAGTGAGTAGTTTACTTTGGGTTAGAGGTTGAGAGGATTAAGGGGTAGAAAAGGTTCGATCTTGGTTTGTTTTCTAAACGTTTTTAAGGCTATCTCTTCTAGGGTGTTGAAAGCTTAATGCTTGAAGACTCTCACGCCAAGAGCTTCATGATCCGAGAGGTCCCTTACCTTGACAGGATCCAGGGGCCTCGGAAAATCTCACCTTAGAGACTAGTTACCCCTTCCCAAAAGCCATGGAAGTTTAGGGGACTAGTTAAGCCATTGTTCGAAATCTGTTTTCCTTGCCTTTCGACCTCTCTTTCCACCAAAAGCCATGGGTTTGGAGGAGAGGATGAAAGAGTGATCTATACCGAAAGCCACGGATAGATCTTGTTTTGTTTTCGAGGCTTAGAGATCCTCACCAAGTGAGTCGATCCAAAGTTTCAAACCCAAGATTGTTCCTTGAAACCCCTTATATGAATCTCAACCCTCAAGCCCTCTCCTCTAGCATATTTACGTCTCATATCATCTTTAGCTTGTTACCTGATAGCATCCTGGTCTTTAGATTCATTGTTCTTACGGTTTTAGACGAGATCGATCGTTTATGCTCGATCTAGTGGTCGATCCACTAGTCGAATTTTAACAATTCGAAGCTCTTCTCTTTAATTTATCTGTTTGTTCTTCGTGGTAACTGCTTCCTTTCTAGTATTTTTAAAATAGGTTTCACTCCATTTAGGTTATTGCATTTAGTTTTTAGATTATTTCTCATAAACTGTCTCATTTGCTTAGATTTGTCTTAGACCTTGCATTCTCTGTGGATTCTCTATCATCTAGAAGTGGATTGACACTCTCCTGCTTGCCTTACTACAACATTGCTTGCATTAGAGTTTTGATAACCTCTCTGCTGCATTAGACCGTAGGAAACACGTTTATCAAATGGCGCCGTTGCCATTCTAGGTTGCTTAGAGAACATAGAGATTTGGGTCTTAGCAAAGACCAAGTCTTTACCTTTTTTTCAAGTTACTAATCCTACTACTCTAAACCGTGTGTTTTCAGGTACATGAATCTTCGTTCAAGGGGAGACAACAATCTTCTACAACCCTTAGACAACATTCATCAGCTTGGTCACTCACGGCAAAGAAGAGTCAGAGATCAAACAAGAGCCTTTGAGGACATTGTTCAGCAAGGTCTGGTTAACTTTGAAGACATGGCTGCACACGAGCATCCAGAAGGACCACCTCCAGCAGGACGGGGCAATGGAAACCCCCAACACGCGGCTAGACCTCCGAAGATCATAGGAGCCGGAGATGCTCCCAATACCCACCACAATAGGTTTGGGATCACTCCTCCTCCGGTACAAAACAATAACTTTGAGATCAAGCCGGGGTTCATATCTATGGTGCAAAACAACAAGTTCCACGGCTTAGCAATGGAAGACCCCTTGGAGCACTTGGACAATTTCGAGCAAGTGTGTGGAATGATTAAGATCAACGTTATATCAGAAGATGCCTTCAAGCTGCGTCTATTCCCCTTTTCACTCGGAGACAAAGCTAGACATTGGGAGAAGACCCTCCCACAAGGCACCATCACATCATGGGCTGAATGTAAGAAAGCTTTCCTCTCAAAGTTCTTCTCAAGCACCAGGACTGCTCGGTTGAGAAGCGAAATCAGCGGTTTCACTCAAAGGAACAATGAGACATTCAATGAGGCTATGGAGCGTTTCAAAGATTACACGATCCAATGCCCTCATCACGGGTTCAGTGAGGAGACTCTACTCAGTACCATATACCGTGGGGCTTCACCAAAGATCCGGTTGTTGCTTGATACAGCTAGCAAAGGGAATTTCCTCGGTCAAGAAGTAGAAGAGGGTATGGAGCTGATAGAGAACCTGGCGTTGAGTGATGGAAACTATGCTGAGGATTATGACCGAGCACCGAGGGGATCAGAATTAGAGTCTCACAAGAAGGAGCTCAAATCGTTGCATGAGAAGATTGACAAGTTGGTTTTAGCTAACCAGAAGCATGTTCACTTCGTTGGTGAAGCTGATGAAAACCAAGAGGAGTTAGAGCTAAGCCAAGAAGAAGCAAATTGGGTGGCTGGACAAAACAACTACAAGTCTCAAGGCTACAACCAAGGCTACCAGAACAACAACCTCTCTTACCGAAACACCAATGTAGCCAACCCTAAAGATCAAGTGTACCCTGCTCAACAAGCTAAGCCTTTCATCCCTTACAACAAAGGTTTTCAACCGAGCAGTGGTTTCCAAGGTCAAGGGCAAGGCAATTTCCAAGGTCAAGGGCAACAACAACAAAACAAGGGTTATACTACCAACTACCCTCCGGGCTTTGCACCTCAACAGCCACAACAACCGATGCAACAACAAGTTGATCCGGTTCAAGCAATGTTCCAACAGCTAATACAAGGGCAAGCTTCTACAAATCAGAAGTTCGCTGAAATGAACACTCGGCTAGATTCATCCTTAACCGACTTCTCCACTCAAATCACAAACCTCAACAACAAAATAAAGCAGCTGGAGAAGGGCAAGGCAAGCACGAGTGGACAGAGCAGCCTCCCGGGAAAGTGTGAGCAAAACCCCAAGGAATATGCCAATGCTATTACGTTACGAAGTGGCAAAGAGCTTGAGCCTCCGGTCTCTACAAAAAACAACAAGGACGTTGTAATTCAAGAGGGGGAGGGTAAACTTTCAGCTGATAATGAGGAGATAAACTTTGACAGCGTATGGATCCAAGGACCAAGAAGAGGTGACAAGGCATTCATTGAGAAAAAGGCTGAGAAAACCACCAAGGAAAAGGATGACTACGTGCCCCCACCTTATGTACCAAAGTTGCCATTCCCGGGTCGTTTCAAAAAGCAGTTAATAGAGAAACACCGGATCCTGTTTGAGAAGCACTTGAGAGACGTGGAGATAAAGTTGCCTCTTGTAGACTGTCTCGCTATGATGCCCAAGTGCGCCAAGTTTTTCAAGGACACCCTTGTGAAGAAGAACAAAGAAAGCAAAGAGGTGCTTGTACTAAGCGAAGAGTGTAGCGCGGTTATTCATAAGGAGATAGTGCCTAAGAAGCTGGGAGATCCGGGAAGCTTCACCATACCTTGTGCTTTAGGTCCTCTAGAGTTCAAGAGTTGCTTGTGTGATCTCGGAGCTAGCATAAACTTGATGCCTCACTCCGTGGCTAAGAAGCTTGGTTTCACTCGGTTTAAGGAATGTCGGATCTCATTGGTGCTGGCTGATAGGAGCGTGAGATTACCGGTAGGGCTGCTCGAAGACTTACCGGTGCGAATCAGTGGTGTGAATGTACCTACAGACTTTGTAGTGCTGGAGATGGACGAGGAGCCGAAAGACCCACTCATCTTAGGGAGACCATTCCTCGCAACCGCCGGAGCCATAATAGACGTGAAGAATGGGAAGATTGCCTTGCATTTGGGGAAAGAGATCAGGCTAGACTTTGACATCAACAAGGTTCTAAAGAAGCCAACAATTGAAGGACAAGCTTTCTATATCGAAACGATGGATGCCTTGGCAGATGAGTTGCTGGAAGAGCTAGCTTTAGAAGACCATTTGAAGCTAGCACTCACTAAGGAGCCAGGAGAGTTTGGCTATGTGGACCAAAGGACCCAAGAGTACGTGAACCTGCTAGATTCGAGGAGAATCATCAAGAATGAAGAAGGATGTTGCCTAGAAATCGACCCCGAGATCGACGCTATCACTCGATCCAGGAGTCAGATCGACAAGCCAATCGAGAACCCAACTCGATCCGGTGCAACAATCGACCAACAGATCGAGAATGATGCTCGATCAGAAGAAACAATCGAGTTGACGATCGAGAAAGACCTCCCGATCATTTTGGAGTCCAATCAAGAGATCGACTCAACGTCTCGATCCCTTACTCGATCCATATCAAATCGAGTAGGTGAATCGAGTGAAATAGCTCGATCTAGACGACATCGAGAGGAGAATCGACCGGAAGACTCGATCACAGAAGGGATAGCGATAGAGGAAAGCAGTCTGAAGGGCCACGCCTCGAGTTCAAGGGAGAGTTCCAAGGAGGAGAACAACAACAACAACCACGAGGATGACTGGAGTGAGCTGTTAGCCCCAAAGGTGGACCTTAAGGAGCTGCCAAAAGGGCTAAGGTATGCTTTCTTAGGACCTAATGACACCTATCCCGTGATAGTAAACGAAAACCTTAGTGATGATGAGTTGCACTCGCTCTTAACTGAGCTGAGAAAGTATAGGAAGGCCATTGGGTACTCTTTAAGTGACATCAAAGGCCTTTCACCAATACTTTGCACTCATAGGATTCACTTGGATAATGAGAACGCCACTTCTGTAGAACATCAAAGGCGTTTGAATCCTAACTTGAAAGAGGTTGTTAAGAAGGAAATCCTTAAGCTTTTAGAGGCTGACGTGATCTATCCCATAAGTGACAGCACGTGGGTTTCACCTGTACACATGGTGCCTAAGAAGGGAGGGATCACGGTCATAAGGAATGAAAAGGATGAACTTATCCCTACTAGGACCATTACTGGTCATAGAATGTGTATTGACTATAGAAAGCTTAACCTTGCGACTAGAAAAGACCATTTCCCTTTGCCTTTTATTGATCAGATGCTTGAGAGACTTGCAAATCACCCTTACTACTGTTTTCTCGATGGGTATAGCGGTTTCTTTCAAATACCTATTCACCCAAACGATCAGGAGAAAACGACTTTTACATGTCCCTACGGTACCTTTGCATATCGAAGGATGCCGTTTGGATTGTGTAATGCACCGGCTACCTTTCAGCGGTGTATGATGTCGATCTTCTCCGATCTTATAGAGGAGATGGCAGAGGTGTTTATGGATGACTTCTCTGTGTATGGTGCGTCCTTTCCTGCGTGTTTGTTGAATCTTTGCAGGGTACTTAAACGTTGTGAAGAAACAAACCTGGTGCTGAACTGGGAGAAATGCCACTTCATGGTCAAGGAAGGGATAGTGCTCGGTCACAAGATTTCAGAGAGGGGTATTGAGGTTGATCAGGCTAAGGTTGAGGTTATGATGGGTTTGGAGCCGCCGGTTAATGTTAAAGGGATCAGAAGCTTCTTGGGACACGCAGGGTTCTATAGGCGCTTCATCAAAGATTTCTCCAAGATTGCACGCCCCCTTACACGGCTGTTATGCAAGGAAGCTGAGTTTGTATTCGATGAGGAGTGTTTGAAGGCTTTCGTGACCATCAAGGAAGCCCTCACGTCAGCCCCTATAGTCCAAGCACCAGACTGGTCTCTCCCTTTTGAGATTATGTGTGATGCTAGTGACTATGCTGTAGGAGCAGTCCTTGGTCAGAAGAAGGACAAGAAGCTACATGTGATCTATTATGCTTCAAGGACCTTGGATGACACGCAATCACGATACACCACTACGGAGAAGGAGCTGCTTGCAGTAGTCTTCGCCTTTGAGAAGTTCAGATCGTATCTCGTTGGCTCCAAGGCTATTGTATACACGGATCATGCTGCTCTATGATACATCTATTCAAAGAAAGACACTAAGCCTCGGCTCTTAAGATGGATTCTCTTACTTCAGGAGTTTGACATGGAAATTAAAGACAAGAAGGGGATAGAAAATGGAGTCGCTGACCACCTCTCAAGGCTAAGGATCAATGAGTCTCTCCCTTTAGACGATTCTCTTCCAGAAGAACAACTTATGGCGATTACTACTGCTGTTTGTGGGAAGCTAGAAGGAAGGTTTGAGGAAGTGTTGAGTTTTAAAGAGGAGGATCTACCATGGTATGCTGATATGGTGAACTACCTAGCATGTGGTGAGGAGCCAACACATCTCAACAGATATCACAAGAAGAGGTTTTTGAGGGAGGCTAGTAACTACTTTTGGGATGAGCCTTACCTATACAAAAGAGGAGTAGACAGCTTGTACCGAAGATGTGTTACAAAGGAAGAAGCCAGGGATATCCTCTATCATTGCCATGGCTCTTCCTACGGAGGACATTTCGCTTCATTCAAAACTGCCACGAAAGTGTTGCAAGCGGATTTCTGGTGGCCGTCTATCTTCAAAGATGCACACGAGTTTGTGAAGAGCTGTGAGGCATGTCAGCGAGCAGGGAACATTACCAAGAGGAATGAAATGCCTCAAGTTCCTATCTTCGAGGTTGACGTGTTCGATGCGTGGGGTATTGACTTCATGGGGCCTTTTCCTTCTTCATACGGCAACAAGTACATCTTAGTAGCTGTGGATTATGTCTCCAAATGGGTTGAGGCTGTTGCTTCCCCTACAAACGACTCTAAGGTTGTGATCAAGTTGTTCAAGAGTATCATCTTTCCAAGGTTTGGGGTACCCAAGGTTGTTATAAGTGATGGAGGAAGCCATTTTGTAAACAAGGTTTTCGAGAGCCTCTTGAGAAAGTATGGGGTTAAGCATAAGGTGGCTACACCGTATCATCCTCAAACGAGCGGTCAGGTGGAAGTCTCTAACAGGCAGATCAAAGCTATTCTGGAGAAGACCGTTGGAGCAACAAGGAAGGACTGGTCAGTGAAGCTGGACGATGCTCTTTGGGCCTACCGTACTGCCTTCAAGACGCCGATTGGTATAACCCCTTTCACTCTACTCTATGGCAAGGGTTGTCACCTCCCGGTTGAGCTGGAACACCGTGCATTGTGGGCTGTGAAGAGGCTGAACTTTGATCTCAAAACGGCTCAGGAAAGGCGTCTTATTCAGCTACACGAACTGGACGAGTTGAGGTTGAATGCTTACGAGAGTTCCAAGATCTACAAGGAGCGGACTAAGGAGGCTCATGACAAGAAATTGGTTGCCAAGGAGCTTAAGGAAGGAGGACTGGTGTTGCTGTACAACTCGAGGCTGAAGCTCTTCCCGGGCAAGCTGAAATCAAGGTGGAGCGGACCGTTCGTGATTCAAGAGGTCTTGCCATATGGAGCTGTTACTCTGATGGGAAGAAGTGGTAGTGCATTCACCGTCAACGGACACAGAGTCAAGCCCTACCTGGCGGACAGTTTTGAGAAGGAGAGTACCTCGGTGCTTCTCCAAGACCCACCATCCGCCTAGACCAAGTAAGGTCTAGCTAAAGACGTTAAAGAAAGCGCACTTGGGAGGCATTCCCATGTTTATCTTGTACATATTTCTGCTTTCATTTCTCTTTCAGTTTTATGTTTTTATGTTTTTAGTATGTAGGAACAGGTATAAGAAATCTAAACCTTATCTTTGGGTTCCAAAAGGGGCAATAGGGGTTAAGATAAAGCTAGAGATCGAGTGCTAGATCGACTGATCCTGGCTCGATCTTTGCTAGATCGAGCCAGTGAATCGAGAGGAGCCAGTCGATCTAGACGAGAACGAGTGACAAGATCGACCTTGACGAAAAAGGATCGATCGATCCAAACCGGATCGACCGATCTAATTTCTCTCGGAAAAATCTGTTGAAAATTGATCGATCACTCGACTCGATCCATCACTCGATCTATGCTAAATCGACCCCTAAATCGAGGACATAGCTCGATCAGAGGGACTTAGCCGAGGAGCCGACATCTCAATGATCGAGAGAGCCAATTGATCCAGAGCTCGATTCACCTTGAATCGAGTCACAAATCGAGTAACCCTCTCGATCTAAGCCATTTTAGGCAAGAGATCGAGTCCTAGATCGACCAAAAGGACTCGATCTCATGCCGAGGTAACAACTTTCTTTCCCTCCTTTACTCCTTTCCCTCCAATTTTTAAATTCAAAACTTGGTCAAGGCAAGCATCTTTGACCATGAAAGATGTGCCTTGACCAAGACTTTTGTCAGAAACCACTTTGACCACCCATTGTTTTGGTTTGTTAAACTCTTTAAATGTTTCAATCTATTCCCCACCCTCTCATTTCTGTTTGCTCGAGTTTTTCTTACAAAGAGAGTGAGAATTTAAAAGCTTTTAAGGTTTAGCAAAGATACCCTCTACTCTTGCAAAGGTATTTTCAAGGTTTAATGATTATATTTCAAGAAAATCTCCTTAAAAATCGCAAGTTCTTGTTTTAGGATATAGGATCGGATTTGAATTTTTAAAATTAGCTAAGTAATAGGAAAAATTCTTGATTTTCAATATCTCAAAGATTTTATTTCCTTTTATCTAGCTATTATTTTTATTTGATCCCCAAAATTCTAGAATAGTTTATATAAATCTTCTTCTCCTCTTCTCTTATTCTCATTCAATCGCCTCTTGCTAATCATTCTCTAGAAAAATTTGTTTCAGGAGCAATGGCACCAAAGAGAACAAGAGAGGAGCGAGTGCAAGAAGGAGAAACACAAGAAGTGGTGGTTCAAGAGAGGGTCCGGTGGAGCAAAGATGAGAAGAGGGATAAGAAGAGGTTGGAGAGGCTCCGGTTTGAACCTACAAAGTTTGCTGATCGAGAGCTTCTGTCCAGGCTCGGGATCCTTGGAGACTTCGACCAACTCCTCATGAACATTGGTCTGAGGTGCTTATCGCGGATGGACTGCCCTATAATTCCCGAGGTGACGATAGATTTCCTAGCCACTTTGGAGTTCTGGTACGAGAATCCGAGTGCACCTGTTCCTTCTCAAGGGCGTCTCTATTTCAAGGTTGGCCGCCAAGCCTACACACTATCCATCCCCTAGCTATGCCAAGCCTACGGTCTCAAGGCTGATGCACACAAGGTGGAGTTCCCAGCCTTCAAGAAAGCCGACGAGTTTTGGGACCTAATCAGCAATGAATACTACAAAGCCAACACCGCCAAGATCAAGAGAGTTAGGAGTCCGGTGCTGCGGTATACTTTGAAGCTAATAGCTAATACATTCAGTGGGAGGTCTGTTGCTCCTACTGTCACCAAGACGGAGCTGTGCTTCCTTTTCCAAGTCGTGAAGCATTTGGTGTCTGATCCGGATGCGAATGAAGAACCCATAGAAGATGAACTCGGCGATGAAGTGAATTATGGCTGTGTGCTCGCGGCTTCTCTGGTGAAGTACAAGGCTTATGCCTTACGGTACAAGGCTTATGCCTTACGTTGCAAGGCAACCTCTTCCTACATTGGCGGTTTCCTTACTCCTTTGTTCGTGCAAGCCGGTGTGCCCATCCATGACTTTGCTCACGTCCCAAACAGAGCTTTCATGGATGAAGCATACATGAGAAACACTGATAGCTTGGGACGCACGCCAGCAGAAGGGTTTTATGCTTACCTCTTAATAGATGAGGAAGACAAGAAGAGAGTGTGCATCCTCCCCAACAAAGACGAGACCGAGCTGCTTGGTGTTGGGAACATCGAGTTCTTACACACGGAGGAAGAATGCTTTGCCCCTTTAGGAGGACCGCCTGCTTCAACCATTGCCCCGCGCCAAAGGTCAGAGTCTCCAGGAACAGAGGATGAGATGCCCGAGGTTTACACACTCCCCAAGCTGGATTTTGAGCCTAAGACCAAAACCGAGAAGTTCTTAGCCTCGGTGGTGGAGATGCAGCGGAAGATCAACAAGTGGCAAGGGAAGATGCTTAAGAAGCTGGGGAAGAAGGTCAAACAACTCCAAGGAAGCCAGCCTAAGCCAGCTGTAAGCCAGGAGATACAACAACCCGAGAAGAGGAGACTCTCAACCGGAGGAGTTGTGATCCGCGAGACCCAAGGAGAAAACATTCAGCCAGCTCGCAACTCCCTCCAAGAACCAGGCAACAAAGGAAAGGCAACAATCTCTAGCTCCTCTGGAACGTCCTCAAGTTCCAGCCGAGCCTAGACAAGAGGTAACAACCTTCCTCCATTGTATATAACCGCACATCTTTGTTTCTTGCATTGTGTTTGTTTGCTTCTTCGGATGAGTTTGCCACCGGGACGGTGTCAAGCAAGTTTGGGGGAGTACTTGTGTGATTTAATCTTGTGTTCTTTGATCTTATTTTCCTTTTTTACATCCTTGAGTCTTAGTCATGAAAAATTGGTAAAATTTTTAAAATTTTTTCAAAGATTCATGTAGTTGCATTCATCTCTTTAAAAAACATGTTAGGATTGAGTCTAGAATTTCTCATATCACCTAGGTTGTTTGCATTTTGCATAAGGGGTTAGGATTTCTTAAAAAGGTGTTTTACTTATGAATCATTTCAATGCCCTAGTTAGTAGTTCTCTAATGCTTTGTTTATGCTTTGAAAGTAAGTTCTAACCATGCTTGGATCACTAGTTAGGATTTTCGTGGCTTGAATTGAACTCTCATGATTTGAAACTCATCCTACTAAGTGAAAACCTTAATTTGAAAATCTAATTATCATTCTTATGCATTTGAAAATGAACACATGGTTTTAAAATATTTAGGCTCTCTTCTTCCTTTTCACCACTCTTTGTGAGCCTAAGTAGAACTCTCTCCTTGAACCTTACCCTCCTTTGAAGCCAAATGTTCTTGTGTGACATCTTTGTGAGGCCTTATTTTTGGTTTGAACTTGGCATAAAGTGTTAGGTTTAGGCGACATGATTTGGCTTTCATATTTGATTGCTAGCTTTACATTTTGAAGCTAGGTATAGGCTTAGAATAAGTTTGGGGGATCATTGGGGTTGCCTTCTTGTGAATTTGTTTTCGGTTCAAAAGAGTTTGTGTTTTAAGGAAAGAAATGAGGTTTTAAGTGAAAGGTTTATTTTTAAAACTAAGTATGCTCTATTTCAGAAGGTAGCTCTCTCTAAATAAATAAAAACAAAAAAGGGGAGAAAAAGAAAAGAAGAAAAAACAATAAAAGAGCCTAAGTGCCAAATAAAAAAAAAATGAAGGAAAAAATAATAATAATAAGAGAGCTACTAATAAGAAATTCCTAAGAGCAAA
Organism: Thlaspi arvense; assembly: GCA_911865555.2. Lineage (NCBI taxonomy): Eukaryota > Viridiplantae > Streptophyta > Magnoliopsida > Brassicales > Brassicaceae > Thlaspi > Thlaspi arvense. The sequence goes on from OU466861.1 coordinate 16,130,391, forward strand.
AATATTTTTTTTCAAAACCTTTTCACTAGCCTAAAAAGTTTAAAAATGTCTTTATTTTGAATTTGGGATTGCTAAGTTGAGAAGAAGGGGTAGACTCTTAAGTGGTGAGTGAGGATTAAATTTCTTAAATGAGAGGGGTATAGGACTGTTTGATAGTTTACATGGGTAGATGAGAATCTAATCATGTATGCATAAATTGTCTTTACCTTTAGCATTATGCATTAGTTCAAACCATTTTTGAGAGAAACCCTATTCTAATTATAAACCCTTTTCAAATGAGATCATTCTATGCTCATAACCGTAACCCTTAGCCAAATGTGTTTTGTTTTAAAGTGCATAAGTTTGATTCATGGTTCGAATGTTAATGAATGTTAAAGGATGAATTTCTTTGATTGTTAGGAATAAGAGAGTCATGATTTGAATTTCTTTGTGTGATGAGTATGGCTAAGTTCTTTGGAGTATGAGTGTTAGCTTGGCATTTTAGAATTGTTAACTAGGACATTGAGATGATCTATTCGAAAGGCACCTTTGCAAAAAGTTTAAAACCCCTTTGAATTTTCTGAAAACCTCTCTTCCTTACTTGTTTTTTGTTGCTTGAGGGCAAGCAAGAAATAAGTTTGGGGGAGTTGATATCATTGCATATTGCATACATTCTGCATACTCATTAGGTAGTTTTTCATGCATTTGTATCATGTTTTAGGCTAGATTGCATCGCTTAGGGTCCTAGAGCATTCTTGCATCAGCATATGCATTTTCTCTGCATTTTGCATCCATTCCAGGTTGTTTCTGGTTGTTTTGGAGACACGGAGGTTCGTGAGGTGTGGAGGCCGATGTAGCAGTTCATGGAAGCTCGGGAGTGTGCTAAGGACCATTTTGTTTATCTTTTGTTTATCTTTTGTTTCTTGCATTTTATGTGTGAGTAGGATATTTTCTAAGTCGTTTAATAACTTAGGGAAGCGGGCTAGGATCATCAAGCTCGAGGCTTGGGTCCCTAGCCTTGAGTTTGATGCTCAAGCTGAAAGCTTCGAGTTTGTTGCTCGATTTATCGGACTTAGATAAAACGATTGGGTCGCGGAGGGCGATCCGTTTATTGAGAAAAATGGCTAAATTTTTTTGCTCGACTTTTTTTCAGTTTTTAGAGTATGGATCGAACTGCTTCGCGGTGAAGTTTGGCGTTCGAGGTGGAATTCGCTTTCTTTTGCACTGGGCATTTCTCAGTTTCGGCTTTGAGATGGGGAAGGGGGTTCGGTTTTATTCTGAGTTTCCAAACATAGGGCTCAGTCGTCCCTGGCGAACTGCGAGCTGCGTTGGGCTCGTCGGCTCGAGGTCCGGAGCTCCGGCTATGGTTGGGGTCGAATTGTAAATCTGGCCGCACCTGTGAAGTGGAGTAGGACTCTGAACTTAGTTGTTTTGCGAATTGAGAGGTGTGTACCTTGTGCTGCTTGGACTTTGAGGTCGGTGAGATAGGACTTTACCCTCCCCCCCTCCGAACGAGTGAGTGATGCGTGAGCTAGAGCTCGCTGGTACGAGGTATGGGTGGGCAGGCTATGTTTTGACCTCGAAGACGAGCTGTTGAGCTCGATTTGGTTCGTGGTCTCGGTTTTGACAAATATAATTGTTGCTGAGGTAAATGAGTTGTTTTTCCAAATAAAAATAAATAAAGGAGATGATACAGCGTAGGGTCGTCGCGCATAGCTCGCCTATTGGTGTTGTCATGTTGTGGAATAAAAGTTTGATAAAAGATGGTGGCTGAACTCGTGGGTCGAACTGCCTACGTACCCCGTAAGGGGATCAAGCCATGACGTAGTTCGATTGTTTAAAGTGTTTTAGCGATAATACCTCTTGAGGTTCATTACGTTCCAAATTCTTATTTTGGGCATCCGTTTCGTACTTTCGTGAGCTTGTAGACGCTGTCACGAACTACCTCGGTGATGCGATAGGGACCTTCCCAGTTGGTTCCTAGTTTTCCAGCACCGGACTCTCTGGTGTAGTCAAGTACCTTGCGCAGGACCAAGTCTCCTACGTTGAATCTCTGGTGTTTGACCTTAGAGTTGTATGATGGGTGTTAGACATTACGGTGTAGGCTTCTTTGCCACGTACGCACTTGAGATAAGGTTTGGATAGACCTTGCTTGTTTAGAAGATGCTCCGTCGACGTAGAGAGTCCAAGTTTTGGAGGATGGGGTTTCGGAGCTGGCTTCTGGAGCTAGTTCGACCATAAAGTCTGCCAGGACCTGGGCCTTAACACATGTCCTAGTTCGATATTCGATGTCGTACTCGCTGATCTCAATGGCCTATTTCGCGAGGCGTCCCGACTGGCTGGGACTGTGGAGTATGGTTCGCAATGGTTGCGAGGTCATTACCACGATTGAGTGCGACTGAAAGTAAGGTCGGAGCTTGCGATCTGACATTGCTACAACTAGTGCTAGTTTTTCCATAGCTGGATACCTAAGTCTCTGCGTCGATAAGCGTTTTGCTTACATAAAAAATTGGTTTTTGCTCATTGAGTTCCTCCCGAACCAGCACGCCGCTTACTGCAGCTGGAGAGACCGTTGTATAAAGGTATAAGGGTTCTCCTCAATAGGTCGACCCCGATTCCAATGCACCTTTCGGGGTTAGAGTCGTCTATGCATACTTGCTCAATTAGTTCTGTTCGAGGTTCGCATACAGAGGGATCTTTGTTGTGTTTGAATTGTCGGACTGCAAGCTCCTCCTCTTTCAGTAATTGCTTTACGGGAGCTTTCTCGGCTCGCAAGAAACTACCCATATAGCAATCTCTTGATTCTTGTTGGGAGCCGTGTATCGATTTGGTTCCCCAAGGGGTTGGGAATTTGACACATTGGCGATATGTGAAAGTTATAGCTTTCATAGCGTAGAACCACGGTCTGCCAAGTATGGCGTTAAATGGAGCTGGGCGATCTACGACCACGAAGTCGATTGTTTTTATGACTCCGCCGGCTTTAACTGGGAGCTGGATAGTTCCCAACGATAAGGTGGTTTCTCCTGCGAAGCCGGTGAGTGGAGTTTGATCGTTCGACAACATGGATGTTTAGTATCCCATGCGTCTAAAAGCATCGAAGAACAACACGTCTACCGAGCTTCCAATATCGATCATGACCCTTGTGAGGTCGAATTCGCCTACAGCGATCTGTATGACGAGTGCATCGTCATGTGGTTTATATAGAGTCAGCGTTTCGCTTTCTAGAAAGCTGATTTGGGGGTCGGGTCCGTCCAGTGGTAGGTTTACCGTGGCGGACTCTACCTTACGTTGATATGCCTTGATCGAGTTGATTGAGTCTTGGCACATCTTCGAGCTTTCGCAGATGAAGTCAATTCGCTTCATTGTGGATAGCTCCCCCTCCCCCTCGAAGGAGTGAGCGATGCGTGAGCTAGAGCTTGCTTGAGATCGAGGTGTCGGGACTTGGGTGATGCTCGGTTTTGACGAGCTTCCAAGTAGTTTTAACATGTGTCCTCCCGCGGCCTTATGGAGCCTGTGCTTTGGTCAAAGCTCGACTCCTTTTCAGGGGACGAGCTCTCTATAGCATATGAATGCTGACATTTGCCTTGCGCCTCCCTTTGGGGAGGTGTAATGTTAGCTTTCTTCGACCCGGAGGGTGCGAGGTGGAGCTGTGAGTTACGGTATTTTGCTTCGTAGGCGGCTGTTTCGTCCTCGAAGTTGGTGATATGATCATGGCCAGCGCTAAAAACATGTATCCAATGTGAAACAGTTTGAGGCCGAGATGAAAGAGCTGGAGGCCGAGGTGAAAGAGCTAGAGGCCGAGCTGAAGCAAACTGGAGCCGAGGTGAAGCCAGATACATCGGATGAGCAAGATACAATGGAAAGCATCGGGACATGAGTGCATTGTCTGAAGCGTATCTACTCAACGACGACGATTCAATGCATGAAACCACTTGGAAAATGTGCTCAGCTCAATCATAGAACTCCTAAAAGAAGAATCAAATCAAATGGAGTTCGGATGAAGGAGTTATGCAATTTACGATGACTGCATTTAATTCTGGCCGCTTCTCTCTCCTCCATACAGAATTAAGACCAATTTCATTTTCCAAGATGCTGTCCATGTTAGGCCCTTATTTAGGACGAAAATGAATTGTATTCCTCTATAAATAGAGACTTAAAATCATGAATAAAAAATAAGTTGTTTTCAGTAAAATTAGAGAAGTTTCTCTTTTACAAGATGTGATAACTTGTTATTTTTGGAACTCCATATTCGTAGTGTGTCATATCTATGTTCATGGCTGGTTTAGACTTATCATAGATCATTTCACAGATCTTTGTGGTGTCTCTTGATCCATCTTTTATCCATCTCTTGTTGGTGCGTCATATCCAGCAAGCTTGTCGATCCCCTTTGGTGCGTAATATCCAGAGAATCGATCCGCTGGTAAATCAGGAGTCTTCCGCAGCTTCTGTGTCGCCATTCAATCCACATCCTTTGATCTTTGAGACCTCACGGTTTCTTTGATACAAAGCTTATCCCCTTATCAAACTCTAGAGTGCCGAGTCCTTGGGTGGATCATATTATTTGGTATCAGAGCACACTCTTGAGTTTGAGCAAGATTTGAGGGCAAATCTTTTTTTAAGAGAGGGAGGATGATATGATCATGGCCAGCGCTAAAAACATGTAGCCGAGGTGAAACATTTTTAGACCGAGATGAAAGAGCTAGAGGCCGAGGTGAAAGAGCTGGAGGCTGAGCTGAAGCCAGATACATCGGATGAGCAAGATACGATGGAAAGCATCGGGATATGTGTGCATTGTTTGAAGCGTATCTACTCAACCAGGACGATTAAATGCATGAAACCACTTGGAAAATGTGCTCAGCTCAATCATGGAACTCGTCGAAGAAGAATCAAATCAAATGGAGTTCGGATGAAGGAGTTATTCAATTTACGATGACTGCATTTAATTCTGGCCGCTTCTCTCTTCTCCATGCAGAATTAAGACCAATTTCATTTTCCAAGATGTTGTGCATGTTATGCCCTTATTTAGGACGAAAATGAGTTTTATTCCTCTATAAATAGAGACTTAAAATCATGAATAAAAATTAAGTTGTTTTCAGTAAAATCAGAGAAGTTTCTCTTTTACAAGATGTGATATCTTGTTATTTTTGGAACTCCATGTTTATAGTGTGTCATATATATGTTCATGGCTGGTTTAGACTTATCATAGATCCTTTCACAGATCTTTGTGGCGTCTCTCGATCCATCTTCTATCCATCCCTTGTTGGTGCATCCTTTGTGGCGTCTCTCGGGACCAGTCGCGGCTTTCCCGGCTCTTTGACAAAACGTTGGCTTACGAGACATTGCGGAACTCGAGCTTGCTGAACTAGAAGAAGGCGGGAGAGAACGGAGAGGAAGGACTCCAGCTGCCAGCAAAGTAAACCACCTTGCGTCAGAACATCATGATCCGACAAGCAAGATCGAGATACAAGTTCAAAGAAAACTTACTGGGCGCGAACACTGGAGCTGGGACGGGAAAGGTGAGAACTCGTCGGACTCGTTCTCGCGTGAACGTGCTCCAGAAAACTTCTCCTCGCCTGAATAACTCCAACCGGTACTCGACCTAGGGATCCTTTGGCGCCTTAGAAAGTTGACCTGATGCACAAAAGCAAATGAAGGTCAGAATATCGGCAAAACCGAGCAAAACAAGCAAAGCTGGCAAACACATAAAGCCTAGATAAACAACCGCTGCCCGGAAACACGGTCGGCAGTCGAGAGAAGTTGAAGTCGGTGATCGACGCTTTATCGATCCGGATCTTGAAGCCAGTCTTCTCCCACCCGGAATCCTTCTTCAGGCTCTCCTCGATAAACCACCGGTTCGACCTCGGCGACGCGTAGAAAGTTTCGGGACGGCGGGCGTTATACTTAACCTAAAAGAAGGCTCGCAAGTCGGAGTAGCAGAAAATAACAGCCTCCTCCCGCGCCCGCACGACGCACCCAATAATGGCCCGAACAAGGTTTGGGCACATCTGCGGGAAGGCCATCCGTAGGTCGGCGAGCACTTCCAAAACAAACCTGGGAATCGGGAAAAAATAACCCACACTCCCGGAAGTACGTCGCATAAGCATAACAGAAACCTGGCTAGACGTTCGATGGGGTCTCCGTTGGCATCAAAACCGCCAGTTCGACGTCATCGGGAATCTCGCATTCCAGGCGAAACTCGTCAAAAATCTGCGAACCTTCTGGTCGCAGATTTTTGACTGACCCGGGGCCAATGCATCCTTTGAACCGCCTTCAATTTTTACGATTTGTGACATCGGAAAGAAGATCTCGAAACAGCAAAAGCACGTAAATTCTCAAAAAAAATTTCTACTCGATTTCTAAAAAATGGAAAAGACAGATGGAAATTGCAGAAAACTAAAAAGAAAGAGAGAAGAAGAAGTTACCTTTAATCGACAGACGGAAGCGGTTAAAGAAGAGTGGAGAAGGTGGACTTTATATCGAGGTAATTATTATCAACCTCGAAGATCGCAGAGAATCTGGCCACGCGCCAATCTCGACCGTGCGATCTCCCGATCTCAACCGTCGAATATTCGACCCCAAAGATTTTACATCCTGCACAGCTCGATCGCTCGAGGCCGTCAGATCGACTTTCTCTCTCTCTATCTGGATCCTCCACGTCACCAAGCTTTATCGTGAATCTTCTTAAGGGACGCATCTTGCCCCGGGAAGCTCGACCGCCGAAACAGAAAAGTAAATGGTAATATTTACTTCGAATCTATACCGTCCACCTGGACGAGTTTATGACGATTTTATCTCGACATGCCAAGTTACGGTCTCGAGGTCGATCCTCGACCACACGATCGATGGACTGGTCACCTTTCCAGAATCTCGACCGTCGATCCCGAATGATTATCTGACTTTATGACGTCAGCAAGGTCACACACAAAATCTTTCAAAAGTTCCATCTTACCGCCCATTAAAGCTCGACCTCGCTCTCGTTAATGGGCTGGGGGCAATTGTTGGAGCTGGATTTGACACCCCAAATCCGGCCCACTCAAGCCCAACAGGCAGGTCCGAACTCAGCCAAAAAGACTAGGCTTCAACCTTACGGCCCAGGCCCATTTATCTTTCAACAATCCGATCTTGAGCAACAAGACACTCCATTCGACGAGGTCGAGCTCCAGCTCAACCAAATCCCAAAAAACGAGGAAGAATTCGAGCCAAGCCAGAGCATATTCTCGCCAGTTCAAACGAGTCTGAAGATCGCGGAGGAAGTTGCTGCACGTGGCGAGATATCCGGCTGAGGCTGCTGCACGTGGCCGAGATACGCGCTAGAGCTTAAAGCTCGATGAGGCGAGCTATATAAAGTAGGAGAACGGCTTAGTTCAGAGGACCTTCGGCTTGATCTCTTTACACACTTTTTACACTCGAAAACACTGTAACTGCTCCTTGAGCTCTTTTCAGTTCATCTTCTTCATCAAAATCCTTGTAACCGTTTCATTCGACCGATTAATACAAAGTCCTTATTTCAGTTAGTGCTAGCTTATATTGTCAATCTGTTCGAGAGAATCTAGCCCTTAATTCTCCTAAAATTTTTTCTTACAAATACACATAAATTTCTGAGTGTAGATTTCGGTATCCACAACGACTGGGAACGTTAGGGTTCGTGCCGGTGGTGTCGACGAGGGTCGTAATCCTGGGTTCGTTTCCGCCGGCTGTCTTGCTGACCTTGCCGGTCGGTGTAACTTGATCTGGAGAGATCAGAATCGGTGAGACGTTTCCCGAGGCTTGTTGAGTTGAATCCATTTCGGTTTCAGCTGGCTTAGGATCTGCTCTTGAGTAAGAGAAATCTATAGATCTATCCCCTCAGACGGCGCCAAAATATGGATACCGAAATCCACACTCAGAAATTTATGTGTTTTTGTAAGGGAAGAAACTTTAGGAGATTTAAGGGCTAGATTCTCTCGAACAGATTGACAAAATAAGCTAGCACTAACTGAAATAAGGACTTTGTATTAATCGGTCGAATGAAACGGTTACAAGGATTTTGATGAAGAAGATAAATTGAAAAGAGCTCAAGGAGCAGTTACAGAGTTTCTAGGTGTAAAAAGTGTGTTTTAAGATCAAGCCGACCCTCTCCTCGAACTAAGTCCATCTCCTCCTTTATATAACTCGCCTCATCGAGCTTTGAACTCCAGCGCGTAACTCGGCCACGTGTAGCAGTTTCAGCCGGAAATCTCGCCACGTGCAACAACCTCCTCCACAATCTTCGGACTCGTTTGAACTGGCGAGAATATGCTCTAACTCGGTTAGGATCCTTCCTTGTTTCTCAGAATTTGGTCGAGCTGGAGCTCGACCTCGTCGAACAGAGCGTCTTGTTGCTCAGGATTGGATCATTGAAAGGTGAATGAGCCAGAGCCGTAAGCTTGAGGCCCATTCATTTTGGCTTAGTTCAGACCTGTCCGTTGGGCTTGAATGGACCGGATTTAAGGTACCAAATCCAGCTTCAACAATCATTTTTTTTTCTTTCTACAATTTTTTATATATTGCGTCTCCACTACTTTACAATCAATTTTTTATATAAAGCTTTTGTAATTAAACATTTCCTTTTAATAATATAATATAAATTTTATTTGAAAAAGGTTTGGAGAAAAGAGGAAGAATCTATTTGTTGAATGAATATATAATATTGATGACAATTTAGGTTTTAGATAGAAATTCTTATAAAAATGCTTTAGGTCATCTACAATGGTTATTGCTATTTTTTCTTCTAAAATAGAAATGTATTATTATCCAATGTATTTCTCTGTTTTTTCTTCTAAAAAATATTTAATATTCTTAAAATATTATATTTATAATTGATGAGTAACATCTTTTATCTATAAAATTCTCATACTAACCCTAATTATGTATATTTTACAAACATTCACAAAGAGTTATGATAATATTAAAATTAAACATTCATTATACAAAAAATATCACATTATATCATACAAAAATGTAAAACATAATATATTTTAGTTTGTAGAATTACCTCTAGTTAAATTTAAAATGAAAAGAAAAAATTTAATTGTATTATATATACTGTTAAGGATACACCAAGATCAATCACATACATTAAGCGATCTTCTCATTACTCTCAAATATCTCTTTTCTCTGTTATGGAAACCTCAATAATTACTATAGCCTACATCCATTGTATATATACGCTAATCCTCAATCGAGATGAATACAATAAGATTTATATTCTCTTACATGGTATCAGAGCAGGTCACGATACCCTAATTTTTCTTTTTTTTTTTTCGGCCGCCTCTTCTCCTTTCTCTGTTTCTCTAAAACCAGTCAAAACACCATGTCTGCCAACGCTGCTGAATCTGTAAATCTCAATCAGCAAACAGACCTCAACGTCAACATGTCAAATGTCACAAAACTCACATCCGACAACTATCTGATGTGGAGCCTTCAGGTTCATGCCCTCCTTGACGGCTATGACCTCGCCGGATATCTGGATGGCTCAACCCCACCACCCGCTGCAACACTCACCGCCAATGGCGCAACAACGGCCAACCCTGCATACTCCTTATGGAAAAGATAGGACAAGCTCATCTATAGTGGGCTTCTTGGCGTTATCTCTCTTGTTATTCAGCCTACACTCTCGTGATCTCAAACTGCTGCAGACATCTGGAAAATCCTTGCCTCCACTTATGCCAAGCCTAGTCGAGGCCATATGAAACAGATCAGACTTCAACTGAAACACTGCTCGAAGGGCAACAACTCCATCGACGAGTACCTGCGCATTCTTACCACCAAGTTTGATCAACTAGCACTTCTGGGAAAACCCATTGATCATGAGGATCAAATCGATTATGTTCTTGAAGGCTTACCAGAAGACTACAAAATGGTAGCAGACCAAATCGAGAGTCGTGAAGCCCCCCCCCCCCCCCCCCCCCCCCCCCCCCCCCCACTCTCACGGAAATTTATGACAAATTACTTAACCACGAAGCAAAACTGCTCACCACGTCAACTCTCTCGACAGCTACTCCAGTCACTGCTAATGTGGCTAACACTGGCCCTCGTTCTTACCAAGGAAGACAACATCAAAACCAGTCATGTTCATCCCAACAATGGAGCTCACAAAACAATCAGAAGCAATACAATCAGAATCGCGCTTTGAAGGGTTACCAAGGCCGATGTCAGTTGTGTGGAGTGCACGGTCACAGTGCAAAATGGTGCTCGCAGCTTTCTAACCACCAAACCTCTTTCACGCATCAACATATGAACTCTACATATCCTTCGTGGCAACCCCGCGCTAATCTGGCGATAGGTAACCCTAATCCCTCTACTGTGTGGCTTATAGACAGCGGTGCAACACATCTCATGACAAACGACCTCAACAATCTGGCACTACATCAGCTATACCATGGCGATGATGCTGTACTCATAGGCGATGGCTCAGGTCTCACGATATCTCACAGTGGTTCACTTTCTCTTCCCTCTATATCTAGTAACCTCAAACTAGATAATGTGTTGTGTGTTCCAGATATTCATAAAAAAACCTTGTCTATGTCCATCGCCTCTGCAATACTAACAACGTGTCTGTTGAATTCTTCCCTGCTCACTTTCAGGTGAAAGATCTTTGCTCGGGGGTCCCATTGCTGCACGGAAAGACTAAAGACGACTTGTACGAATTGCCAGCCAACCCATCAACCATCACCTCCTTCTTTGCATCCACTTCCCCAACGATCACCCTACCAGATTGGCATTACCGACTTGGTCATCCTTCCCTTGCAACTCTCAAAACTATTGTTTCCAAGTTTTCTTTTCCTTTCTCGCAATCTGATACACATTCTCAACTTTGTATTGATTGCGCTATAAATAAAAGCCACAAGCTTCCTTTCTTTCAAAACACCATTGTCACTACTCGCCCTCTTGAAATATTTTTTTCTGATGTATGGACATCACCAATCCTTTCATTCAGCAACCACAAATACTATATCATCCTTATCGACCACTTCACCAGACACACATGGCTATACCCACTCAAAACAAAATCACAAGTTTGTGACACATTCATTCCTTTCAAAGCCCTAGTCGAAAACCGGTTCAGCACTAAAATCGGCACCATTTACTCCGATAATGGCGGAGAATTCATCGCACTGCACCCATTCCTAGCAACTGCTGGCATCTCACACCATACATCTCCACCTCACATGCCCGAGCACAATGGTGTCTCAGAACGGAAGCACAGACATGTCATGGAGACGGGTCTCTCACTCCTCAGTCACGCTGGAATGCCTCAAAAATACTGGCCTTGTGCCTTTGAAACAGCAACATACCTGATCAATCGCATGCCGACACCAGTTCTCTAAATGGAATCGCCATATCAAAAATTATTTGGTGCAGCTCCAAACTTCAACAAACTCCGGGTTGTTGTCTGCCAGTGCTTCCCATGGACCGTCACAAGCTAGAAGACAAATCCGCCCTATGTGTGTTCCTCGGCTACTCTGCTACTCAAAGTACCTACATTTGTCTCCAACCCTCCTCTGGTCCTATATATGTGTCATGACACGTCCAGTTTGATGAAAAACCATTCCCCTTCCGAACCCCTCCTTCTAATACAACACCACCTGCACCAGCCTCCCCAATCTCACCAAATCCACCTGCAATTGCAATACCCGTACCCTCGCCAATCGTACAGTCATCTCCGTCACCGTCGCAAGGGTCGCCCAGCCCAGATTCTCACCAGATAGTACTGCCTGGAAGCAACGAGACAACACGGAAACCAGAGTTAGTTGCCGCAGAAAATCAATCTGAGATCGCAGCAACAATGTCGGGCCTTCCTACAACAACTTTGGGCCTATCTTCTAGTAATGAGGCCCAATCAGTTACACATACTTCAGGCCCATCTACGACTGCTGACCAAATTGGACATCAGGCCCAACAATCTACCGCTCCTCTCCGGCCCAGAAAACGTCATGCACCAAATACGACGCCTCCACCTCCGATGAGAACTCGCCGACAAAATAACATTGTCAAACCTGATCCGAAGTATGCAAAGACGGCAAAAATAGCTACTCTGTCAGGCTCAATTCCACTGGAACCAACCACGGTTAAACAAGCTCTCAAAGACATGCGATGGAGAAGTCCAATGTCGGAGGAAATTGATGCATTTGCTCGTAATCAATTTTCAGTTTAGTCTCGTGTCGCCCTAATCAAAACGTTGTTGGTTGCAAATGGGTTTTTAAAAATAAATTTATTCCTAACGGACTACATCATCGATGCAAGGCCAGACTCGTCGCAAAAGGATACAACCAACAACACGGCAGAGACTATACCGACACTTTCAGCCCAGTGATCAAATCCACAACCATCCGACTTGTGCTTGACATCGCCGTCACACGCTGCTGGCCGATTAAACAGCTTGACATCAATAACGCATTCCTTTAAGGAACGCTCACTGATGAAGTCTACATGGAGCAGTCGCCTGGATTCATTGATCAAGACAAGCCTACACATGTCTGCAAACTCCACAAAGCAATCTATGGTCTCAAACAGGCTCCCCGAGTCTGGTATACGGAGCTCAAAAACTATCTTCTTAGTCTTGGCTTCATTAACTCCTTATCCGACACTTCGCTTTTCACACTGAAACAGGGTAACACATTCATCTACTTGTTGGTATATGTTGATGATATCCTTGTTACAGGAAGCACTCACAGCGGTATCCAGTGAATTCTCTCACTCCTTGCTGATCGATTCTCTGTCAAATATCCTGAAGACCTCAATTACTTCCTAGGCATTGAAGCACACAGAACAGCCCATAGTCTTCACCTGTCTTAGCAAAAATACATTACCGATCTTCTCCACCGCTACAACATGACTGATGCTAAACCAGTTGGAACTCCGATGACAACATCCCCAAAGCTCACGCTTACAACTGGTTCAGCTCTTTCAGATCCCACACAGTATTGCAAGCTTGTTGGTAGCCTGCAGTATCTTGCTTTCACACGGCTGGACATATCCTATGCTGTAAATCGTCTCTCACAGTTCATGCATCATCCGATACATGATCACTGGCAAGCTGCAAAAAGGATTCTACGTTAACTCGCTGGAACATTAAGCCATGGCATCTACTTCTCGGCTACAAACTGCAGACTGGGCTGGCAACTCAGATGACTACATTTCTACCAATGCCTTCATCATCTATCTTGGTAGTCACCCAATATCGTGGACAGCAAAGAAGCAAAATAGTGTTGCTCGCTCCTCTACGGAAGCTGAGTATCGGTCAGTGTCTAACACAGCTTCTGAAATCCGTTGGGTCTGCAATGTCCTCACAGAGCTTAGAATCGTCCTAACTACAACACCGGTCGTCTACTGCGACAATGTTGGGGCAACGTTCCTATGTGCAAACCCAGCCTTTCACTCTCGGATGAAACATGTAGCTCTGGACTACCACTTCATTCGCGAACAAATACAAGCTGGGATTCTTCGAGTGGCTCATGTTAACACTAAAGATCAGCTTGCGGACGCTCTAACAAAGCCACTACCACGTGCAAGATTCATCGAGCTTCAAGACAAGACTAGAGTTTGACACCACACTCCATCTTGAGGGGGCATGTTAAGGATACACCAAGATCAATCACATACATTACGTGATCTCCTCATTACTCCCAAATATCTCTTCTCTCTGTTATGGAAACCTCTGTAATTACCATAGCCTACATCCATTGTATATATACGCTAATTCTCAATCGAGATGAATACAATAAGATTTATACTCTCTTACATATACTTCCAAAATTTTATATTATATATTTAGTTATATTATATGTTGAATACAAGATTATTTGTTGAATATACAAAAAAAAATGAGTTATGTAAGTATCTATTAAAATTTTTATATATGTTATATAAATAAAAATAAAAAAAAATTAAAGTTGAGGAACTAATTTATAAATAAAAAGTTCATCTCTATTATAAAAGAAAAAATAGATTTCTTCCAAATATAGAGAAATACCATCCTCTATTTTAGGGGTAAAAATAGAAGTGAATTGAAGATAATTTTCCTCTAAATTTTATTTTTGGAGATGCTTTTAGAAAAAAAAATTAATCACAATGTTTAGTGACATTGGCAATGTCGTGGAGAGACATAAAGAAATGCTTGAGCACACTGAAACTAGTATTGATGATGCATACAAATATATAAGAACGGAGGCTGAGAGCTGCTCTCCACCATCTGGTGGAAGCATAAGTGAGAAAGCATGGATGAAGTAAGTGACATGATTATGGTTTTGCATGGAGAATGTGCAGAAAATTATGAACGAAATTAAAGATAGGAGAGGTCCTTGACAACATCAACGATGAGATATTAGTAAAATTTGATAAAGATAAGTCTAAAGGAGGAGTATAGATCATTCATTGAAGAAATATCCTGCTAAATACTCTTGACCCAGTTAGTGAGAAACCGTTAGGATTAGTTTGAGGTAAATCTTTTTAATTCCTTGCATATTCGAAGAAAAAGGAAGATAGAATCATTTGTGTTGTGCTGTTGAGAATTAAAAACATGGTAGCTCTAGAATGTCCTTGTAGTTGTAGGATAACCTTTATATATATAATATTTTTCTTATTTCCAAACAAAAAAGAACTTTATTCAATTTTCTTATGTGCTTCTTTAAACCACAGCTACTAAGAACTCGAGCGAACACATGACGGTCGAATTGGTGTGGAATCAATGATTGGATTGTAAAGTTGTAGGATAAGCCAAAAGTACATTTACAATGAAGGCATGCACGTGGATTTACTTATATGTCATGAATGAGGCATGTGGGTATTTATTCAATGATTTCATTCATCTGTCGATATCGTTTTGGAAATAACTTAAATGTTTTCTTTACGAGTAAATCATAATAGATGCAGCATATCTGTGGAACTCATTTAGTGGTACCAAATTCTCAGTTAACAATAAATGGCTGAAATGCATATTATGTGTAGTCACCAGGTCTTGATAAACAGATTTTTGTGCAAGGTGATATATCAAATCCCAAACCACAATGCTGTAGTATAGCAGTAAGAATATCAATCCAACCTAGGAAGCATGAAGAACACTAGGAATGCAAGAGTAAAATAAATCTAAGCAAATCGGATAAATGATTGGTAAAATCTGAGAAAACTAAATGCAATGACCAAATGAAATGTAAAACTATTTTAAAATCTCTGGAAGAGGATTAACTATTACTGGGAGAAAATAGAGATACTAAAATGCAAATCTACTAATAACTAAAAATCGAGCACTGAATCAAGTAAAACAAATCGATCTAACAACTTAAAGGCAAATGGCTTCTAATGAACAAGATGCAAGCTTTGTAACTAAAAGATGAAAACTTGAGGTTTAAAAATGCTAAAAGAGGATTCAGGATCGAGGGTCATATTCGAAAGTGTTCAAGGGTTAAGCTTTGGTTGAAAACACATAGATCTACTCATTGATGAGCTTTCCTTAAGCCGTGAGAATCAAAAGTAGAGTCATCCAGGGCGTATGGTATGATTCCCTTCTTCAATCTCTTCTCCAAACCCATGGTTTTTGGTGGAAAAAGAGATCGAAAAGCATGGACTATAAATCTCAACTAATGGCTTAACTAACCCCCTCTTCAACCATGGCGTTTGGGAGAGGATAGATTAGTCTCTAGGATCTGGTTTTCTAGGATATCTGAATCCGGTCAAGGTAAGACAGTCTTGGAATCATAGAGATCTTTTTCAAGACTCTCTAAGCCTTAAGACCCCAAGATCCTAGAAAGGAATGAATGAAGAGCAAGAAAAACTCAAAGCTTAAACCCCTTTAAACCCTCAAATCGCCTCAACCCCAAATCCCAAAGAAAACTACTCACTACTCATGTTTGAAACCGATTGAAAAGCAATAAAAGAAGAACTAAGCATGATTAAGCGATAGATTAAAGAAAAACTGCTTAATACTAAAAAGATTCAAATTTAAAACATGAAAAACTCAAGAACAATAACAATGGCGGATCGCCTCACACGAAGAACAGTAAAAGCAAAAGCAAAAAAATGTAAGATAATGAAAATGATAGCTGCCGTTTTCCTATAATACAAAATGAATACATGAAAAACTATCCTAAATACATGTAAAATATGCAAAATATATGGTAATATCAGGTCTCTTCTTAAAAAAATAAGTGGACTAAACATAGGAAATTGAACCATTATAAAGCACCAAATTTGAATTTGTATACTAAGAAAATTCTTGTTTAGTTCAATTAATAGACTTTTTAATACTAATGTTATTAGATTTTGAGTATGGAAGAGACAACAACAAAAATTTCTTCATTCAAATCGTTATTTTCATTGAACTGGCTCTCTGGTAATCTATAGAATTGCTTGTGTTTTCAATTGTTGAGATTCTTGTTAATGAATGTATTGCAAAGGATTTAGATTTTAAAAAATTTGAAAAGTAAATTCTAGTTTTTTTATGAAATTATTTCATGAAATGCAACACTAAGCTTGCTCATTTGTGAATTTAATTAATTACGTAGTTGCTAATTAAGATACTAATAATAGTCCACATGGGTTTCGGGACAAATGTCATCCGACAAAAGTTCTTTGCGGAAAGGCGGTGGGAGAAAAGGAGGACGAGTACACATGAGCAAAGCCCAATTCACTCCTTCGAAAAACGGGTGGCGTTTCACGGCCGATGCACCTAGAGACGACCCCAAGCGTCGGGCCGGGTCCTTGGCTAGTAGCTGAGAGATCAGATCCTTGGCCGCACTTGGAATTGTTGGCTCTTTCGGGATTTCAAGGGCTCGAGCCACGATGTTGGCAAGCGTTAGCTCATGGTCCATTCCCTTGAAAGGCGTCGTTCCGTAGAACAGCTCGAACATGAATATCCCCAATGTCCACCAGTCCACCGCACTTCCATGCCCTTCTCCTGGCATCCACATTTACAATAATGTAAATTACAGAAGATTTGTAAATTATAGCAGATTTGTTTATTTTGTTTTCGAGAATCAATATTAAGAATCATAACTAACGTTTTATACAACTCTTTTGAATCAGACATCCCCCTCCGTTATAAACCAACAAAAAATAAAATAAAGTCTTGTTACGTTTTATAAATTGTTTTAACAATTTACTTCTGTTTCATACTATTATTTAATTTACATTCTTCATGCAACATCTTAATTTATTTTAATTGATAGCCTCTATAATATTAATTTAATATTTTGCAAATGGATATATAAAAGCAAAATTATAAATATAATTTGTAGTTCCTCTTATGAATTTTCTTAAACAGATGTAGAAACAATACTTTTATATGCTTTTTTTTTTAATCTCAGGGCATGTAACATTTTTTAAAAGGATGGAGTATACACTTTTTCAATTAAAAAAAAAAATCAAATAGAAGCTAAAATCTTGTCAAACCAAATAAAAGACTCTAATTATTATGGTAAGGAAAGCTTGAGTATTTTTTTGAGGAATTAAAGAAGCTTGAGTATTTTTTTGAGGAATTAAAGATTTTTGTTTTCAAATTTTATACTTTTTAGTAATTTGGACACATGCAAATTTTAGATATGCAAGGATGACTTAGTATGATCTTAAACTGTTAAAAAATGGCGGATCATTATGACGAAGATTTGAAGTATACCTGAAACAATCTCAGGAGCCAAGTACTCATGCGTCCCAACAAACGACATGGACCTGACGTCCACAGGCTCAGCCACAAGCTCAGGACCATTGTTACGGTGATCAGTTTTCTTCTTACGTCTTCTGATTCTCGGGTGGAAGCACGAGACAGCAGGGACAATACAGTTTGTGATCATGCAAGAGGACGATGTGGTCTGATGATGGTCCAGGGCTTGGTTCTCGTTCTGATCAGACGAACCTTTAGGAGCTTGGTTTCGGTTCAGCAAAATCTGTGGTGTAGAAGTGGATTCATCACATTTTAAAGATAGATCGAAATCGGTTAACATGATGTGACCATCTGATCGAACCAGCACGTTCTCTGGCTTCAAGTCGCGGTAAACAATCCCCATCATGTGAAGATATTCGATGGCTACGATCACTTCCGATACATAGAACCTAAAAATAGTAAAAGAGGTTGTGATTATTAGTAATGTGAAAGCAAAATGATATAAGGGGACAAGAAGAAGAAAACAGGGTAGTGAGGACAATACATATAATAGAGATTTTGCGATAATTTTGGAATCTTTGGTTACATATTTAGCTATTGTGACAAAACAGCAACTGTTGGATTTTGGGGACAAGAAGATAACGTTTGGTTTGAATTTTACTATGCATAAGGAACAATAATGGACCTACAAGGTTGTTAGCTTAACGAACTCTTTTCTCTAAAAGAGAGTTTCTGGTGCAAATACATTACCCAAGATTCCTCTTTTGTCTTCATGGGTCCACAATCAACAAACAGACTCCACACAAAAACAGAGTAAAAAGTCTGTTTTGGTTCTTAAGAACAAGTTCACACAAAAGATAAACCAGAAACTTAGAACCATTGTAATGAGACTAGTTTCTAAATGTCAAATGGGACATGGTTTTTTTTTTTTGTAGGACAACCTTAAATTAATATAAGGAATCCCTACAATCATGATAAAAGATAGCTAAATGTAGACAGGGCTACTTTTTTTTGGTTCTTCTGTTTCTCAATGATTTTACTTTAACCCTAAAAATGAAACCTAGTAGAACTCAATTGCATGGTTAGAGACAAAAGAAAAAGGTAAAAGCAAATCTATAATCTTATACACACATTCAAGTCACAAGAGTTTATAAAAATGCTCAACTTGTCATGACATTGACTTCACTTTCAGGATCTTTAACGTGTAAACTACTTTTGTCATCTGACATTTTAACTCAAGAACAAAATAAAATAAAAAATCAGATCTGTCTAATAGTCATCTTACCAAGAACAACGAGATCCGGTTTTCTAGTATATCACGTGGTAAGAATTGGTCCATAAATGGCAATAAGTGGCTAACTCAACTAACAATGATCACTTCATCTACTACCAACCGAAGGAGGTAAAAATAAAATCTATTACTACCAAAAAAAAAACCTAATGTAGCATCAACTATTTGGAAAGCTCCTAAATTTTTTATCAACTCCGCAATTAACCGATTATCTAGTTTAAATTTAAGATATTCAAACGTTCTACTCCATAAAAGAAATTATAGAAAACGAAAATTTAACCAAAAATAATCGTTTTGTTTCTAGATTGGGTCCAATGACTAGCTTCAAAGTGATTGCTCACATCATATTTACAAATGTAACCAATTATTTTGTGTAATTTTCAATATAACTCCCATTAATGGGACAAAACCATAAAGATTATTTGACCAAAAAAAAGAAGAAGATTACAATATTAGTAGTAAATTCATAATCAGTTGATAAAAATACAGTTTAACAAAAACCCAGTGACTGGTTTGATTGTTGTTCATTCTTATCGTAAAAACTCAAATCGGAACCAACAAATTTTTTTGTAATTTTCAAAATCCCTCGTTCTAGTGGGACCAGCTCATTGAGATTATGTGACAAAAAATATAGATTTAAAATATTAGTAAATTGATAATAACCACCGGTTTCGAAGGGAATGGCAAAGTTGAAATAATGGTTACAAAGAACCTGCCTAGCTGGGGATGTGCTTGTACTGAAGCCACATGCGCAATTAGGAACAATATTCATATCTCCTGCCATGGCATGCTACGTGATTCAATTAAATCACGGGGTCCCACTACTAACTTACACGTGTCGTTAAGTAATTTGTTATAAGCTCAAAGTCAAACCCCACTCGTTTTGACTTTTGTTTTTAAAAACGTACGCACCAGATTACAACTACTTAACTGTGCCCTACGATATACGCACACATGTAAGATGCACACACTTGTACTTCTGCTTATAAAATAAAAAACTTTATATATTTATTAAAAAACATAAAATAAACCAGTCTAAACTTTTAGTTATATTCCCTAATTAAATAAGCTTTTTGTGTGGCGTAAATAGACTTTCTAAAAAAAAATCATTATCGAGCACATCAATCAATAAAACAAATGTGGAAACATTTTTCAATAACAAATCTGAAGAATCTATTACGAATATAATTTAGTAGAAAATGCTAAATTTCGGGATGAAATTACGGAATCTGAAACTCGGTATTGAGCAAAAAATTATGAGATTTTCCACTAGAATTACAAATAAAATACTAACAAAATTATCAGGCCTATAATTTGATTATAGTTTTTTAAACACCCGTTTAACAGGCAATGATTTTGTAAATTACGGTGGCACAAAGCCATAAACTCTGTTATGTTTAAGTGTTACTACGAGACAAAGGCCAGCTGGCGGGTCCCACTACCCTGATTTCATCAGCCTTCCTTTTTCTCTTTTTATTATTTTCACTAATACACCCAAAGATTTTAAATCTTTTTGGAAGCTGAAAATATTTAATTACAGTACTTGGGAAAAAAATTAGCGGACACTGTAACGGCAGTTACCTGACGGCGGATTCGTGGAAGCGTTTGAAAGGCTGTTTCTGACGGAGAACGTGGAGGTCGCCGCCGGGACAAAACTCCGTTAACAGACAGAGCCATTTTGGAGAATCAATGGCGGCGTAAAGCGTCGGGAGGAAAGGATGGTCAAGCGATTCGAGAATCTCTCTCTCCGTCTTCGCTCTACCTTCTTTGCTCCTGCTCGCGAGCTCCTTTTTATCCATCACCTTCGCGGCTAAGAGCGGTAATTTCCCTACGGTTTCGACGGCGGTTTCGGATTTTAATTCAGCTATGAAAACAGAACCGATGTCGCCGGCGCCGAGACGGAGACGGAATCTGAGATCGGAGAGTGAGAGAGACGATCGGAGTGAGGGAGGGAGTTTCGATGAGGAGAAGGATGGAGCCGGAGTAAGAGCTGCGGCGGAGGAGGATGAGCGAGAGCCGGAGCTAAGGCTTCGATTCACGGTGGTACCGGCGGAAGTAAAGCTCACACTCTGTAAATCGTCGGCCAAATCGTCCACCCATGGCTCCATTTCGGATCCAATCAGAGCCATTGAGTGAAGAGAGAGAGAGAGAGAGAGAGAGAGAGAGAGAGAGAGAGAGAAGAGACAGAGTGAGAGATTTGGCTATGGAGGAGAAAAGAAGAAGTAGCTGTGAGATTTTGCCTTTTTGGGGGAAGAGAGAAATAGAATCATTAGAAGAGATACAAAGCGATGGGTATGGCCATGGCATAAGATGTAATTTAGGGGTTAAATTGTGGCGCGTTTCGTAATTAATTGTATTTGCTTATATTTTAAGCAACTAACTGATAGTTAGGAAAATACAATATATTTATTTAAGTAGACAATAATTACGAAATTATTTGAGAGGATTTGGCTCTCCATGATTTAAGAATTAAGATCTTTCTTGTATATGTTTCAAAAGAGAGAAACAAAGAGACATATAACCTAGGCCCCTACAGAAAAAGATAATGACATAATACAGGTTTTGTGTTTGTTCTATTTCAGTTTGTTATTATAGTATTTTTTATTCGTATAACAAAGCAAAGACGAGCCCGCAACAGAATATTAAAATTAAGGAAGGCCAATGGGGCATGGGCAGAAAACAGGGAAGGCATAGAATAAGTCGCAGCTGAATACTTTCAGAATATTTTTACTATAACGAATCCGTCTAACTATGACGAACCTCCGGTATGTTACCGCGCAAGTCACATCTAAAATGAATGCAATGCTTACAAAGACCTCCACAGACCCTGAAATTAAAAGAGCAGTGATGGACATAAATTCGGACAAAGTATCAGGACCGGATGGGATGACTGGAATTTTCTATCAGAAATGTTGGATATCAATAGAAAAAGACATTATTCGAACGGTGAAAAAATTCTTCGAGACGGGTTCGTTCGATCCCAGACTGAACAACACCAATATATGTCTAATTCCAAAGACTGAAAGACCAAGAGAGATGACAGAGTTCAAGCCTATCAGCTTATGCAACATCTATTACAAAATAATCTCCAAGATCTTCTTTAGACGCTTAAAGAAGTATCTTCCTATGCTAATCTCTGAAACTCAATCGGCCTTTGTCGCTAAACGATTAATCACTGATAACATTTTTTATAGCACAAAAAGTCTTCCATGCGCTTAGAGTCAACCCGATATGTAACGCGAAGTTTGTAGTAATCAAAACCGATATGAGTAAAGCGTATGACCGAGTAGAATGAAGTTTCCTAAAGGCTTTAATGCTAAAGATGGGCTTTGAGGAGAAAAGGGTGAAATGGATTATGAGGTGCATCCCCTCTATTTCTTATCAGGTATTACTAAACGGCGAACCGAAGGGAAACATAATACCATCGAGGGGATTACGATAAGGCGATCCTCTGTCTCCATTCCTCTTCATTATTCTTACAGAAGGACTTATTAGCCAGATTAAGGGAGCAGAGGAGGAAGGTCGACTTACGGGGATCAAAATAGCGCAAGCGAGTCCTGCTATTTCGCATCTGTTGTTCGCAGATGATAGCCTATTCTTTTGTAAGGCGGAAGTCCTGCAGTGTGCGGAGTTGCTTAAGATCATCAACACATATGGACAAGCATCGGGCCAGCAGTTAAATCTCTCCAAATCATTGATACTCTTTGGTAGCAAAGTGAATCCAAACTGCAAAAATGCACTAAAAAGAGCGATCGGGATACAACAAGACGGGGGAATGGGCATGTACTTAGGCTTACCGGAGAAGATATGTGGTTCCAAAAAATAGGTGTTCGCATATATACAAGAACGACTGAACAACAGAATTAACTCGTGGTCTTTTAAACTCTTATCGAAAGGCGGGAAAAAAGTGCTCATAAAATTTGTTGCTCAGGCGATCCCGACATATGTGATGTCGTGTTTCCTGCTTCCCCATGACGTGATAGTTAAAATGCAAGGGGCCATATCGAGGTTCTGGTGGAGCTCGAAATCAAATAACCAAGGATTGCACTGGCTAGCCTGGGAAAAGATTTGCACTCCATACTCAAAAGGAGGCCTAGGTTTTCGAGACCTCAAGAACTTTAATTTAGCACTCCTTGCGAAACAGCTTTGGCGTTTAATTAGGTTTTCGTCTTCGCTATTGGCGCGTGTTCTTAAAGAAAGATACTATCGATACTCTAACCCATTGGAAGTGGAAAAGTCAAACGCCCCTTCATACGGTTGGCGAAGCATTATAGCAGCAAAGAAACTTTTGGTCCCAGGACTAAGTAAAGTTATCAAATCGGGATTCAACACTAAAGTTTGGAGTGACCCCTAGATCCCAGTTGTACCAGCTCGACCGGCAGCAAGAATTGACAACCTCCAAGATCCGCACTTAAACGTCATTCACTCATAGACTTTGACTCAAAGATGTGGAATGAGGAGAAGATCCGAAAACTAATAGTACTGGAAGACGTACCACTCATCCTTAGTCTTAAGCCGACTCGCAAATTCAACATTGATGGATACTGTTGGGTATATTCACGATCAGGAAACTATACTGTCAAATCAGGCTATACACTCGCAGGTGAGATGGAAGAAGAAAAGAATGCACAAACGGTATCTGAGCCAAGTACGACGGCGATAAAAACCAAAATCTGGTCACTAAAAATATCAAGAAAGATTAAACATCTCCTTTGGCAGATCATATCAGGTTGTTTAGCGACATGCAGAAGACTAGTGGATCGCCACTGTGTGATAGATAGATCGTGTCCGTGATGTGGAGCTGAGGACAAAACGATCAACCACCTCTTCTTCCAATGCCCACCGGCACTGCAAACATGGGCCTTATCATCTATCCCTTCGATTCTGGAACTCTTTCCGAGTGATGCTCTGTTCAGCAATATGAACCATCTTATGGATCAGGCACAAAATCAAGGTACTTCTGGGATTGATTATCGGATAGCACCATGGATACTCTGGTACATGTGGAAAGACCGGAACGACAAAGCTTTTTATGGAAAAGATATATCCCCGATGGATACAATAGAAAAAGCAGTTCATGAAGCAGAAAACTGGAGTGTAGCAAACCTTATCATTACTGCTAGCGAAACGATAGAACCCCAAGCATCAGATGCGAATGCCTTAAGCCCCTTAGGTGGAGGGGATCGATGTCAAGTAGATGCATCTTGGGTTAGCAAGGATCAAAACTTTTGTGGTGGATTTATCCTATTAAAGAATTATTCGAATTATCTCATGGGTTCTTTCGCTAAAAAATAAGTTGCATCACCTCTGCAAGCCGAGCTTGAATCTCTACTCTGGGCAATGAAGACTGTTTATCAACATGGACATTTGCAAGTACACTTCCAAACGGACTACCTACAACTAGTCAAGCTCATCGAAGAAGAAGAAGATTGGCCGATCTTAGCATCAGATTTAGAAGAAAATGAGCATTGGTGCTCTCAATTTATTTCCTTTTCGCTATCTTTCTTACCACGTACTCTGAACTTCCAGGCTGACTCTCTTGCAAAAGGAGCTCGTGCCCGAGGTATCATTTTTTCCCATGTAAATCCGAGGGTTCCGGATTGGTTAGCCCACAAAGCTAACCTATTTGAACCTACAGTCTGATTTATATGGAATACATTTGGTTGTAAAAAAAAAAAAAAAAATCTAATCACTCTCTTTTAACCATATATCAAGGACAATGACGGTGTATACAGTTTGTGAAGCTTTTTTTTTAACACTGATTTATTAATTTATTGCAAACTATAAGATGTTACATCGACGATTCAACAACAGTCAATTTTATCGTCTTATGAAGATCCACGATTAACGTCTCTACCTCCACCCTGCACCATGTTTACCATCATCATATGAAGATCCACGCCTGACGATTCTGCTTGCACCACGCTGAAGATCTCTTGTAAGTCTACCTCTATTAATTTTCATCATTCTTCATTAATCTGCATAATTGATAGGGCTCAGGTTTTACCCAAATAAAAACTACTGCAAGTGCACAGCAAAGCAGTCGTAGTATAAGGGGTATCGAATTCCAAAGGAGTATGTAAACTACACTATCGATTGTAGGTTCAGATTAAGCTAATGAGTAAATGGTGTAT
The DNA here is from genome assembly GCA_911865555.2 of Thlaspi arvense. Classification (NCBI taxonomy): domain Eukaryota; kingdom Viridiplantae; phylum Streptophyta; class Magnoliopsida; order Brassicales; family Brassicaceae; genus Thlaspi; species Thlaspi arvense. The sequence continues at coordinate 16,155,409 of OU466861.1, forward strand.
GTAATGCGAATGACAAAATAAAAGGAAGCAAACGAAATCTGGTGGTTGATCTAAGTTTCAGAAGATTAAAAGCGCTAAGTCAGGACAATTCGCAGGTTGAATCCGAAAATGTAGAATGCATGAAATCAGGAATGATTAAGAACCGTCTTGGATATTAATTGCAAATATATGACTAATCAATTCTCATTGCAGAAGTTAACTATGTCTAAATCACAGAGTTTCAAATCTCTTTGCAAATCCTAACAATCTAAATATGCAGTAATGATCAAGTTCAATTGTTCACAAAACTCCTAAGACAAATCTCTTTGCACTAAGTTGTTTTGCTTATCTAATGCTAGTTCAGGTTATCAACAATACTCTCACATCTATTAAACAACCTATGATTTTCGGATTTCTAGATGATGTGTCTAAGAAATCGATTTTCAAGCAAACAGAGATGAAGAACCAAAAGATAATCATAACAGATAGCAATTCTACAAACTCTTCATCAATCTTTGAATAGCCCTAACTTAACTAGAAAACTATGTGAATGAAACAAACATCATGAAAAGAATAGATTGCATAAAAGAACTAAGAAATATAAATAAAGGAGTTTGAAATTTGCTCTGAAGGAGTCTGATTTGTCTCTCCAAAAGTTTTGCTACAAATCTCTCTCTCCAGCTCTCAAAAAGAATAAAATACAAGATATATGCCAAAAGAATGGCTGAAAAACCTAATATACAAAGTAAAACAGGATCTGGAGCCTTTTTATAAATACTGGAATTTCTGGGTCAAAACTGCAATTTTTTCCCAATCTTTTACAAATCAGGCCACAACTCTTTCCTCTACTGGTGACCAGCGTCACCCTTATGGGTGACGAGCGTCTCCCATATCCATACATTTCTTCTCTAGTTGCACACTTCATGGCTTCATCTTGCAATGCTCCAAAAAGCTTCAATATTTCTAATTATGCTCCAGACATGTTATAACCCGCAAAAACTCTACTAGTACTCTAAAAAGACCAAAAAGACTCAATAACAAAGACTTATACCATGGTTAAAAATCATGATATATCAACTCCCCCAGACTTAGCTTTTGCTTGCCCTCTAGCAAACATCAGACAGAGAACATGGTCGAGGTTTGAAAACAAGAAACAATCAGCTAAACATCAGGAATACCACATTAATTAACACTTTCGAATCTACATACCACAGAGTCAACACAAGATTTAATTTCAGTCTAATCATCACAAGCTTAGCAAATCTCTCAAATCCAATCCAAATCCCTTCAAGAAATCTGAAATCTCTACTGCTAACTCCTTATTTTCATCTAAGTGTGTACCTCATCAAGGTTTTATCATCTCAATCACTTACATATTGTTTCCCCTTCCTAAACAACTGAACAAAGTAATCTCAACACAGCTCTCCTATTTTTCCTTCCCTTGATCTTTTTCATTCTGATTTTTTCGATTTTTCAACTCTTTTCTCATTTTTATAGTCTAAGATATGCTGCTACTCAATACTTGTGTTCCTTGAGATGAGACATGTTATTGAGTGTGTTCATTACTGTTGTTCCTTGTGAGGAGACAGGGTCATGAATGCACCATTCTTTGGACTTAAACTCTTAAAAACTGCATCAGGGAAGATCAAAGAGAGATTGTATCTTAACCTTATTATCAGTGCTGAAAGAGAGAATCAAGATCAATAAGAATCAAGCCCCAAGATAAGAAGTTTAAAGTTCATTAAGGTGGAGCTAACAGCAAATTTTCCAGATTCTCTAAGAACCTAAACCTTCATTGCTAGACTGATCTACCTATGACTTTCAACTTAGTAAGACTTGTAATCAACTACTGTGGCAATGGTTCTTATAAGCATATACGTCATATGGTTAGTTCCAAGAAAAACTGACAATTTCAAAATTTTCTCTATAAAAACAGGTTTTTGACTCAACTAAGACTCTATAAATCACACACAAAGCACACAACATCAGTAACCACCTCCTCCAGACTTAAACAACACTGTCCCCAATGTTATTAAGCCAAGAGTTGGTCAAAATGAAGCATGAGAACTTGTAGAACTGTGTCAGAAAAGTGGTACCTCGCGAAGGGACGGGTGACGAGCGTCACCAGCTTGGTGACGAGCGTCTCCACGTCTGATACTTCAGAATCATCAAGTTGGATGCTAAAACGTTGTGTCATAATGTGTACTCTGAAGTTAGACTGTTGGAGCACTCAAAACACACACCAAAACATCCAAACAAAGCATAATCCATGGTCCAACAAGTTCACAAGACATCATCAAAGTAAACTGACAAACTGATTCTTTTTTTTTTCGATTTTTCTTATGTTTTTGGGTTTTTTTTAGCTATGTAGTAGAAAACTAAACTAATTAAATGAAAAAGAAAACTTACCAGTGGGTTGCCTCCCACTAAGCGCTTGTTTAAAGTCATTAGCTCGACTTTGAATGCTGCTCAGACAGCTGGTGGAGCAGAAGGTGGCATTGAATACCTTGGGGAAGAATGTCTCCTCATCCATGGTGGTTTATAAGCAGTAGATGCATGGACTCTTCCAAGGAGGCGAGGAACATCAGTAGGGCGGGTTTTGACTGTGGGTGGGATACTGCTTTTTCCTGCAGAATCATCAAAAGAACCACCAAGCTTTCTACGAGAATCTCGTTGCTTGCATAAGTGTGAAGCTGTTTTTGCATCTTTTAAGTTCTTATTGATGAGATTAGGAGGTTTGGAATTGGTTCCAGTAAGTGCATACCTTTGCTTAGTTCCAGATTTCTGGGTTGTGGAATGTTGAATTTTCGGTTTGGCAACATAAGATGGACTTGTAGCTGTAAGATTATGTCGATCCTTTGTGTCCAGGTTGGTGACGAGCGTCACCAGGTCAGTGACGACCGTCACTGACCCTGCAGTTCGAGTTTCAGCAGTTTTCCTGCAGTTCAGCTCTGCAAGTCTTGCCTCCATCACAAACTCGTCCTCCTCCAGCAACTTGGCATTGATGGGAACTTCTTCTCCGAGCCTAGTCATGAAGATATGATCTCCACTCCAATCCTCAAACCCAAAAGCTTTGGCAGAAGTTTCAGATCTTGCTCCTTGAACAGCCAGCTTCTTCTCTTGCCTTCTATTATCTGATTCATTGATATACTCAACAGTAATGTCTTCTGAATGCTCCATGACAAGCTCTTCATCTCTGGAAGTCTTTACAGAAAAGGTCTGACCATAAATGGCAGAACTCCCTCTTAACTTATCCATGTCAAAGTTCATGACAACGTCACCCAAATCAAGATCTATGTTCCCCTTTTTCACATCAATGATGGCGCCAGCAGTAGCTAAGAATGATCTTCCCAGAATAAGAGGATTTTTAGGTTCTTCAACATATTTCAGAACCACAAAATCTGTAGGAATTATGCAGCCTTCAATGTTAACAGGAACATCTTCTAAGATACCTTATGGAGTTCTTATGGATCGATCTGCTAGGATGAGAGATATCCCAGCTGGCTTGAAATCAGTCATTCCAAGTCTAGCAGCAACAGAGGAATGCATCAAGTTGATACTTGACCCTAGATCACAAAGAGAATGAGGAAAACGTCCTGCTGAGGTTGAGCAATCAAGCACAAAGGTCCCTGGATCAGAAAGCTTCTCTGGAATTCTGCTTTGAATGATGATACTGACTTGTTCAGAAACAGTCACCTTCTTGTTCTTCTTTGGAACTGTGCCTAAGAGAATTGTACTGATGTCTCTGGTAAGCAATGCTCCTTCCTCAGGACTTACACCATTCACAACCATCTTCTTAACATACCTTCTTAATGCTGGTGAAAGCTTGACTGCATCAACAAGAGGAATCTCAAGCATCAGCTTATCTATCATAGCCTTGCATCTGGCTTCTTCTATCTCTTGTTTAGACTTCCTAGGATGCTTGGGGAATGGTGTTTTGGGTTTATAGACTCGTTCCTGGCCATTATCTGCAGTTACAGGCGAAATAGCTTCGTTCTGGGGTGGGTGACGACCTCGTCACCAGTTTGTGAAGAAAAAGTTTCGGGCTCTTGTAATTTGGGTGACGAGCGACACCCACCTTGGTGACGCTCGTCACTGATCTCCGAGACTGCAAAATTTTCATCTTCAAACTCCATCTGCTGCACGATTTACTCTACACTAAGCCTCTTTTCCTGCACTGTTTCAAACTCCTTTTCACTTCTAACTGTGATGGCATTAACCTGGTGCTTGGGATTGATATCAGTCCTTCCAAGAAGGAATCCCTCTTGCCTTTGAACAGCTCCTGCAGTTTGAGCAACCTGCACATTAAGCTTCTTCATATGAGAGTTCAGACTCTCAATTTTCCTATTCAAGTCTTGATACAACGAATCCAACTTGCCATTAAAGTTCACTGTCATCTTCTGCTGTCCTTCAAGTATCTGGTCCAGCATAGCTTCCATCTTATTGTCTTGTGGAGGTGCAGTTTGGTAGGAAGAAGAACCATAATTCCTGCTGTTTTGGTAAGGTTTCTCAACTTCAGTCTTCTGGAACTGTGGTATTGGAGTATAACCATATGCATTCTGGTTTCCTGGGAAGGTGCCCTTCTGATTATTTCTGTTGTAGCCTCTGTTCCACTGCTGATTTCCAAACCTTTGGTTCTGAAAACCTCCATTGATGAAATTAACATCTTTCTCCTCAAATTCTTCAGGATTTTCGAAACTCTCCACTTCTGCAGCAAACTGGACTGATTTCCTTCCTGCCAAAAGGCTGTGCATACTGTCCAGCTTAGCCTTAACATCAGCAATCTGGTTTCCATCATTCAAACAAGCCTGTTGCATTCTCTGAAAATCTGCATTCTTGGTGCTGTTGTTGCAGGCCAAGTTTTCAATCAATCGGATTGCTTTTTCTGGTCTGTTGGTGTTGAAGTTTCCAGCACTAGCTGCATCCAGTGCCATCTGATACTTCCAATCAATGCCTCTGAAGAAGATCCCAAGAAGCTGCACCTAATTGAAGCCATGATGAGGACAGACCCTTTGATAAGACTTGAATTTCAACCAAGAAGCCTTAAAAGCTTTAGTAGGACCTTGGGAGAATGATGCAAATTTCGTCCTCAGGTCCTCTGATCTATCATCATCATAGAAATTGTTCAGAAAGGCATTCTTGGTGTCTTCCCAATTAGTCAGCGAAGCAGGCTCTAATTGCTTCAGCCAATATGCAGCATCTCCTCCAAATGAGTAAGAAAAAAACTTGTAGAACAGAAAGTCATAACTCACACCATTGGCTTTGACACTTGAAGCTAAATCCTCAAACCTCTCAATATGATCCATTGGATGCTAATGAGGTAAACTATGGAATGGATGCTGTCCCACCAGCTTATAATAAGCAGGCTTATTTTCAAAATCGTTCCTCTGGAAAGCAGGAGGGCGGATTGCAGCTCTGTTGGCATAGAACTGATCAGGTCTGTTGTAGTCTCCTAAAGTCCTCTGTACAAAACGCCGAGCAGCGTTGTTAGCAGCAACAGGGACTCCAGCGTCTTGTACCACTTGTTGAACCTGCTGTTCAACAATGACATTCCCATCTTGATCAATTCTCTACCCTTCTTCGTTCCTCCGTTTCCCTCTCTGTCAACCAAGTGACCTTCTGCATCTTCAACCAAGATCAGTGGAACAACCATTGTAGACTGTTTCTTAGTTTTCCTGATGGTCCTCTCCAACTTAGCGAGTTCGTCGATGCTCAAAGTCACAAGCTCCTTCTCTTTGTTGCTTCTGGTACTGCGATTAGGTATACACCTGAAATCAGCACAAAGAAAAGTAGCAGAAAGTTAGTAAACAAATTAAAACTTAGACAAAATCCTAATACTAAAAATCAATAGGCAGATATTACTCCCTAGCAACGGCGCCAAAAACTTGATAGGGCTCAGGTTTTACCCAAATAAAAACTACTGCAAGTGCAGAGCAAAGCAGTCATAGTCAAGTGCAGAGCAAAGCAGTCGTAGTATAAGGGGTATCGAATCCCAAAGGAGTATGTAAACTACACTATCGATTGTAGGTTCAGATTAATCTAAGCAGTAAATGGTGTATGTAATGCGAATGACAAAATAAAAGAAAGCAAACGAAATCTGGTGATTGATCTAAGTTTCAGAAGATTAAAAGTGCTAAGTCAGGACAATTCACAAATTGAATCCGAGAATGTAGAGTGCATGAAATCAGGAATGATTAAGAACCGTCTTGGACATGAATCGCAAATATATAACTAATCAATTCTCATTGCAGAAGTTAACTATGTCTAAATCACAGAGTTTCAAATCTCTTTGCAAACCCTAACAATCTAAACATGCAGTAATGATCAAATTCAATTGTTCACAAAACTCCTAAGCCAAATCTCATAGGCGAAATCTCTTTGCGCTAAGTTGGTTTGCTCATCTAATGCTAGTTCAGGTTATCAATAATGCTCTCACATCTATTAAACAACCTATGATTTTCGGATTTCTAGATGATGTGTCTAAGAAATCGATTTTCAAGCAAACAGAGATGAATAACCAAAAGATAATCCTAACAGATAGCAATTCTACAATCTCTTCATCAACCTTTGAATAGTCCTAACTTAACTAGAAAACTACTCAGACATGGTGAATGAAACAAACATCATGAACAGAATAGATTGCATAAAAGAAATAAGAAATAGAAATAAAAGAGTTTGAAATCTGCTCTGAAGGAGTCTGACTTGTCTCTCCAAAAGCTCTGCTACAAATCTCTGTCTCCAGCACTCAAAAAGAATAAGATACAAGATATATGCCAAAAGAATGCTGAAAAACCTAATATACAAGGTAAAATACGATCTGGGGGCTTTTTATAAATACTGAAACTTCTGGGCTAAAACTGCAATTTTTTTCCAATCTTTTAAAAACCAGGCTACGACTCCTTCCTCTACCGGTGACGAGCGTCACCCAAATCCATACTTTTCTTCTCGAGTTGCACACTTCATGACTTTATCTTGCAATGCTCCAAAAAGCTTCAATATCTTCAATTATGCTCCAGACATGCTATAACCTGCAAAGACTCTACTAGGACTTTAAAAAAACCAAAAAGACTCAATAAAAAGGACTTATACCATGGTTAAAAACCATAAAAACCATGATATATCAATAATTAAGAATAAATCATGCTCTCTGGGATTTGAAACCCAGACCTCATGGTGTATAAGCATTGATAAACCCTTATTAAACCATTGAGCCAAGGGGGCTTCCACAGTTTGTGAAGCTTTATATCGACATTTTAAAGTGGAACTTCATTGCATTAAGTGTTTTTGTTAGCATATCTTACTAATGATTTAAGGTTTACAGTTAACTAATATGTTATGATTGTTTATAATTCTGAGTTTATAAACAATTATTTGCGGAGGCTGAAATTATTCTTCCTTGGATATTGTGGCTACTTTGAAAAATTTATAAGTAAATTTCTCTTTGAAGGTAGCAAATTCCAAGCTGATGCAGTTGGTTTGATAACCATGTGTTGCACGCGCTAGCTATTGCCATGTTGGTCGGATCAAATGACTCCCGGATGAGACTGGCACAAGAGCTTCGTTAGTGATCAAAAGTTTTCTCATGGTTTTCACACCCATGTGTCACAAGTTGACTAGGTTATACAAGATAAGTTGATCAGTGTATATCAAAAAATCAGTTATTTTCCAAGAATGCTTGGAAATCACTCAAAGTTTTTTTTTTTTTTGTCAACAAACTCCATAGACTAAATCAAGTTATACCGGTTTGGTTGGTCAACCATTCCCGTTCGTTATGATTTATATGGGAAAAAGTGGACCATGCATCTGTACATGTTTCGCAAGGCGATCGGCCCGGATGTTTTGTAAACAGGGAATAAAACGTAAACTTAATGACTCAAAACTCCCGCGTATTGCATCCAAGTAATCAAGCTTTGATGCGAAAGCAGGCCAATCGATCGGTTCTTCCACCATTTTAGTCAAGTCTAAGCAGTCCGTCTTGAAATTGACCGAGACACATCCCCTCTCTAACAGGCACGCCATTGCCCAAAGGAGGCCTTCCACTTCTGCATGGAGAGGCGACAAGCACCTCCGACACCCCTTAGAGCCTTGCCAAATACTCCCCAAGCCATCCTCAAAGTAACACCCTAATCTGCTAATCGATCCATAGCCAATCCATGAAGCGTCTACTTGGCAGGCCAGTCCTAGAAGAGGCCTACAGAGGAGGGTCCGGGCACCTGAATGCACGGGAAATTCCTCTTCGTCTTCTTCCTCCGCAAGTAGCCACACATCTAGCTAAAGACTGCCACATGAAGTGTTGGATCTTGCTAGCGGTTGGTATTTTCCAGACATGGCTTAGAAGTGGTGTGATACTTGATTGAGAGGCTTTTAATATCTCATTCAAAGTTGATTTTTTTTTTACGGTTTAACATTTTTTTATTTACCAATCATATTCTAAACTGTAAAGTGAAAATTTATGGATATACTAATATTCAAATCGGGTCATTTTTCAAATTTAGAATTTTTGTACTGATTTTTATTTATGTTCCATTTACTATTTACAAATTTAATTCTATGAGAATTATTAATTCGCAGCTTTTTAAAAAATCCTAATAAACTATTTAAATCTTCTTAATGTGTCATGTTGCCTTCGTTGGTCTAGATCCTTATTTCCATTTTTTAAACATAAAGATTTTTGCCAAAACCAAACCATAACACACGCATACAATACCACCAAACTGTATCATTGTGTCATCATTCCGCTCCCAGCCTCCCACTCCATTCCTGTTCCATGGGGCATCATATTCTCGAGTTTTGGCTTGCGGATCTGTAAATCTTTTCTTATTTTGTGGGGATGGTAGCTCTTTAATTTTTGTCTATGAATTGACATGATATTTTGGCATTCGAACTTGAAGAATTTGCAATATTTTCCTCAGAAATCATCAAAACGTGTTTGAATGGCCAAAGAATTTCGTATTTGGAGTTTTTCTGTTCGTGGTTCTTGCTATGGACTTTTCATAGAAAAACACTCAAACTTTTTGTTTTAACCAATAATTCGTTTATTCTACTTTGTATTTTCTGCTGTTGTTATCATTTGAAGCTTAGATTAGGCCTGCACATTCTAATCCTTGGGTCAGGTCGAGTCGGTTTGTTTGGGTTTTAAATAATTTGGGTATGGAAAAACTAATAGGACTGAATACAATCCGAGCCAGTTCGGCTCATGTATGTCTTAAGATTATATTAGGTCAGTATAAACTAGCTTATTACTATCCGCACATTTGTGTGGGATAATGTGTGTTATATTTAACAAATATTCTATAATTTGTTAAGTTTCAAAATATTTGGATATCTAAAAATATTTAGTCGAGATTTGAGAAAATTTAGTTATTTTTTATTTTTTTATTTAAATTTATACAAAGTAAGATTTACATTCACTTTCATCCGAGATTTCCAAAAATAATATTCTTTTTTCGTTTGTATAATATGTGAATCAAACAAGTTACAAAATAATAAATACTCGTAGATCTAAAATATAGAAATAATATTCATTTCATTAACAAAACAAGTAACTAATTTAATTAATTAAACCAATGATTGTTGAATTATTTGAGATCGGTTTAATTTAAATTCGGTTTAATTTAAGTGATTTAAAATAAAATATTTGGTGATAAGGATAGCACATAAAAATAAATAAAAAAAAATATTAGAAAAAGAGTTAATGACACATAAACCTATAATGATTCATGTTTAATATATATTGGATATAATTGACATAGAATCAGATTTTTTGTGTTCTAGTTCAGATCAGTTCAGAACTATCAGAAATATTTCAAAATATCCAATATACCCAAAAAGCTACCTAAACTACCCAAAAATATTCAATCATCCAAAATATTTGAAAAAACTAAAAATTTGGTTTAAATTTTAATGAACTTCAGTACAATTCTGACAAATTTAAAATTTTAGTAAAGACATTAAGATAAGATTTTTTAGTTATTTATATTTAATCAAACTAATATCTTTGGTTTATAATTATAGGATATTTTGATTATTTCTATTTTAAATATAACAATTTTTTTTAGTATAGTAATTGTATTTCATGTATTAAAGATATCTGTTCGATTTTTGGTTTGGTTTCGACTTGGTTTGTATTTTAGATATCTACTAGATAATAGCCTATGCTATACGCGTGATAAGAAATCTACAAATGATTATATTAAATATGATTTTTAAATTATAAAAAATGAAAATAATTATTTAATTTTATGTGTATACTATATATAAGTAACAATAAGTTTTTTTATTATAAAATTTGATGATTAATTTTAAAATTGTTTTATATAAATATGATTACATATTTAGTCTAACCCGTAAACACTATGCTCGTAAAAATATCAACATTTAAAAAATATAATTGTTAGAGATGAGATTTGTACCATCTCTAAAAGTCCGACATAAAATATGGTCGGCCCATTTTGGAAACCCAAAGAATATTCAGGTCAGCCAAATAAATGGAAATCTTCCATTTATCCGTTAAATCCGGAAAAGATGGAAGGTCGGCCTTATCGGCGAAGAAGTTTTCCTATTTCAGTAAAACGTAGTTATCCCCTGAAGACCGACCTGATCAGCTATAAATAGAGGAAGTCTCCGACTTCTCAAGGCATCCGAAAATCCTCTCTCGAGACCTAGGACAAACTAAACAATCTATTGTTCTTAGTTCTCGAGCTTTCTTTCGTTCATAGTTTGGGTCGGCGTTCTTATTCCGACGATCTAAACCACCTTATATCTCTCAAGCTCCAGCTAAAGTCTTAATATAGATCTCTCTTAAACCCACAAACTCTTATTCAGTCTTTAGATCAAATTTAAGTTATCACAGTTAGCGCCGTCTAAGGAGAATAAGAGACTAAATCTTTAAAAGAAAAGCGGAGCTTGAAGATGGTTGAAACACCTATCAACCCTGATGCTACCAACCTTACCAGAGAAGCCACCGATCTCACCGGAGGAGCCCCCGATCTCACCAGAAGCAACACCCAGGGCCCCATTATCGACCCAATCACCGGACTTCCAGTGGTCGACCAGACCAACTTGCAGGCAGACGATGCGACTGCTGCACAGAACACCCGTGAGGCAGAACAGGTCGGCTAAACTGGCGGAACGAACCAGACCGACCTGCCACAGCCGCCTCCCATCGATATGGCCGGCCTCATAAGATTGGTCGCGACTCAGCTACAACAGGGTATGGATGCTCGGTTCGAGTCCCTCCGCGCCGAGCAGATCGCTTGCAGAGAAGATCTAGATCGGCTTCTCAACGCCAGGGTTCATACCCAAGAACAGGCCGATCCGACCATGCCTCGACACCGGCTGATCCGCAATCTAGAAACGACGAGGTTGGTGAATAACCTGTTCGGCACCACACCAACGGACGATCGATGGAGGGCATAGGTGGAAGGTTCCAACGCCCGTTCGTCCTGAAACCCTACTGGAGCCGATCCGACGACAGCCTCCGAGTTCGATCTTCTCCATCAATGCCTTGATGACATAAACACCAAGGTCCACAAGGCGACGACCTTGGCCCCGGAGTTAGACAAAATACTCCAGCAGGCGCAGCAAACACCGTTCACATCGGCCATCACCAAAGCTCCTCTCAAGGACATCAGACAGATGAAGCTGCTTCCCAGCTATACTGGCACGACCGATACAAAGCGACATCTGACCTCGTTTAACGCAGTCATGGGACGAGCTCGCTTTTCAGACGAAGAGCGAGAGGCGTGCCTCTGTCAGTACTTCGTGAATCACTCTCCGGAAGCACCCTCACCTTGTTTTCGCAGCTCCCTTCGAATTCTATCAACAATTACTAGGCACTCACAAGTCGCTTTCTTAAGCACTATTCGATTTTCATCGACTCGGAATCTACAGCACTCGATCTATGGGCATGCGTCCAAGGCGATACAGAGCCATTGTGTGATTACATCAATAGATTCCGGTCAATAGTTTCCCGATGCAGCATGTCGAACGAACTCTCTCTCAACATCCAGATCAGGAATTTGAGAGACGACCAGTCCTATTGCGAAAAGTTGAAGACTGGCAAAACCAAGACATTGAAAGATGCTTTGCACAAGGTAAACGGCTACATCAGACTTGAGGAGGATAAGGCGGTCAAAGCCAAACTGGCTGATGAGAAGTCGACACGTGATAGGAAACCCCGGTCGTCAAATCAGGAAGGCCATCAGGAAGCTCGGCAACACTACGACAGGGACGATAAGAGCCGAAAGAGCATCAACGCTGTCGCTCGACAATCAAGCTGAAACACTTGGGATCGGCAAAGCGCTAAGGATTCCGAGAACAAGAAGCCATGGTGCAAGTACCATAAAACACACGACCACCACACCGATGATTGTCGCACTCTCACGACCCTTTTGAGAAAAGTATGGGAAGATGGAGAGTGCACCGTGCCGGAGCCACGAACCCTAGGTCAACAATCGGATAACAAACAGGATCGACGACCTGACAACGATCAAGATAGAAGACCCGATGCTGTCGCCCATCTACCAAGGAAGCAAAACGAGATCGGGAGGACAACCACACACCTCCGACTTCACCTCGATGACAGATCAATATGATTATGGATGGACTCCTCTCATGCACTGACTCCATTAACTCAATCAAACGATATGAGCGGAAAGCCGCTAGTCCACCACGGAACGCTCCACTTTTGTTCAAAGACGACCTCCCGATCACATTCACCGAACAGGATGCATAGAATATAGATCGACTGCACAATGACCCCCTCATCATCTCGCTTCGGCTTGGAAAATACAACGTCTCAAAAATCCTAGTCGACACATGCAGCTCCATGGACCTGATCTTTATGGACACTCTACGGAAGATGAGCATCACCAAGGGAGACATCAAGATTGCACCATCACCGCTCACGGGTTTTGCTGGCGATTCAATATCGACGATTGGCACAATCACGATGTCCGTTACCATCAAAAGAAAATCTGTCACAGTCAAATTCGACGTTATCGATCGACCTGGAATCTACAATGCCATCCTGGGAACACCTTGGTTGAACGCCATGCGAGCCGTCCCATATCCCTATCACCAATGCATCAAGATGCCGATCAGAGGCTGCATCTTCACCATCCATGGTGACCAGACGATATCTCGGCATTGTTACATTGAACAACGCGTCCGTAATGCATCAACATTCGTCATCAGCAACAGCAACGACTTTGATCCACGAATAGTTCATCACGAGAAGCCAAAAAGCAATCTCATTACCCAAGTCAACATCGATGCTGCTCATCCCGAATGTTGTGTCGGCATAGGCACAGAGCTTCTGCCAAGCATGCAAGACGAGCTGATTGCTTTCCTTCGGGAGAACGTTGGAACATTCGCATGGTCGATGGCCGATATGAAAGGCATCAGCCCTCAGATCACCGATCACAAGCTACACCTTGATCCCACCTTCAATCCTATCAAACAGAAGCGACGGAAGTTTAGGCCCGAGCGGGCACAAGCCGTGCATGACGAGGTGGATAAGCTGCTGAAGGCCGGGTCAATCGCCGAAGTCAAGTATCCGGAATGGCTGGCCAATCCAGTGGTTGGAAAAAAAAAGAACGGGAGTGGCGAGTCTGTGTAAACTTTACAGATCTTAACAAAGCTTGCCCCAAAGACAGCTTTCCTCTTCCTCGGATCGATCAGATAGTCGAGGCAACTGCAGGTAACGAGCTCCTCTCCTTCATTGATGCATTCTCAGGATACAACCATATTCTCATGAATCCGGACGACAGTGAAAAGACCGCATTCATCACGGATCGAGGAACCTACTATTACAAGGTCATGCCGTTCGGCCTAAAGAACGCGGGAGCCACCTATCAGCGCCTTGTCAATAAGATGTTCGTTGATCAGCTTGGAAAAACGATGGAAGTATACATAGACGATATGCTCGTCAAGTCAGCCAAAGCAGCCAACCATATCGTTCAACTTCGCGAGTGCTTCGTAATACTCAACAAATTCGGCATGAAGCTCGACCCTGCAAAATGCACTTTTGCAGTCACATCGGGAGAATTCTTAGGATACTTGGTCACTCAACGCAGAATTTAAGCTAACCTCAAACAGATCTCTGCGGTCTTGGAGTTACCTTCACCGCGGAACACTCGCGAATTTCAGCGCCTAACTGGAAGGATAGCCATGCTGAATCGATTCATATCGCGATCAACCAACAAATGCCTACCCTTCTTTCAACTCCTCCGCGGCAACAAGAGATTCGAATGGGACGAGAAGTGTGAAGAAGCATTCCAGTAACTCAAGACATATCTCTCAACACCTCCGATTCTGGCTAAACCTGAGCACGACGACACCTTGCATCTCTACATAGCGGTCTCCAGTGCGGCGATCAGTGGCGTCCTGGTTTGGGAGGACCTTGGAAAACAGAAGCCAATCTTCTACCTCAGCAAAACGTTGGACGGCGCCAAAACTCGCTATCCAACCTTGGAGAAGCTTGCTCTTGCAGTCGTCGTCGCCTCAAGAAAATTGCACCCTTACTTCCAGTCGCATTCCATAACCGTCCTGACCAGTCAGCTCCTTCGGTCGATCCTACATAGCCCGACGCAGTCCGAGCGCATGAAAAAATAGGTGATCGAGCTATCTGAGTTTGATATCGAATATCGAATACGCACATCTGCAAAGTCCCAAGTCTTGGCGGATTTTCTGATCGAGTTGTCGCCTGAATTCCTGAATGCCGACCCGACAAATTTGGAAACATGGATTCTACACGTCGACGGAGCCTCATCTCAATTATGAGCCAGAATCGGCATCCTGTTAGAATCCCACACCGGAGAACTTCTCGAACAATGCTTATGCATTGAGTTTAGCGCATCAAACAACGAAGCCGAATACAAAGCATTGATCGGAGGTCTCCGTCTAGCTCGAGGGATGAACGTCCAACATATTCGGGTATTCAGCGATTCACAACTTGTCACCAAGCAGTTCAGCAGAGAGTTAGTGAAGCTAGTGAAGCAGTTGGCCGCGGAGTTTGCAACCTTTGAGCTACATCAAATCGATCGATCTGCCAACACTGGCATCGATGCTTTAGCTGCTATAGCGTCGAACATAGACTCAGCTCTCCGGAGAAGCTTCCCAGTTCAAGGGATCACCCAACCCAGCATAGCCAGGACCCAAGACGTTCTCCAGATTACAGTCGACGAAGATGAAACCGTTCCTGCACCCTCCATTACCAAACAGCCAGCAGCAAACTAGCGAATCGAAATTTGATGCTTCCTCGAAACCGGCGAGTTACCAGCTGAGAAGTGGGCATCTCAGCGGATTCGGGCACGCATTGCTAAGTACGAAATCATCAAAGGCGTCTTGTGCCGTTGGACCGAGTCAGGTGTCTTGCTCACTTGTCTACATAGCGATGAGGTACAGCAATGTATCAAGGATACTCATAACAGCGCAGGAGGAAATCATTCTAGCGGACGAGCTCTTGCTCTTAAGACTATGCAGGAAGATTGCATCAAATATGCTCGGAAGTGCGAGTACTACCAGCGACACGCCCCGACGATCCATGAACCGACCGAGTTTCTGACTTTGACAATCCCTCCGTATCCCTTGGCAATGGATATCGTCGGACCAATGATTTATTCTCGGCAGCGCAAGTACGTGCTCATAATGACCGACTACTTTACTAAGTGGGTTGAAGCCAAGGCATTTGCTGACATCACTGCAACCGAAGTGCAAAATTTCTTCTGGAGATACATTATATGCTGACACGGTCTCCCTTACGAGATCGTCACGGACAACAGTCCCCAGTTCATATCGAAGAAGTTTGAAGATTTCTGTGCCAAATGGAAAATCCGCCTCAACAAGTCTACCCCCCCTCCACCATCGGCAAAGTAACAGATAAGCTGAAGCCACTAACAAGACTATCCCTAACGACATCAAGAAGCGTCTCAACGCTAAGAAGGGTTTTTGGGCCGACGAGCTCGACGGTGTGCTTTGGTCTCATCGCATAACTCCACGAACAGAAACCGGCAAAACTCCTTTCTAGCTTGCTTACGGATGCGAGGCGATGGTCCCTGCAGAAATCAACATCGGCAGTCTACGACGTAGGGTACTCCCGGGCATCCCCGCTGTGAACGCAACAATGCTGGTCGACAATCTTGATACGTTCGAAGAAACTCGCAACCAAGCCTTGCCCACGATGCAGAACTATCAGAACTAGGCAGCTCGGTACTATAACAAGAAGGTGCAGAGTAGACATTTTGACAAAGGCAACCTTGTCCTTCGAAAAGTTTACGAAAACACCAAGGAAGATAATGAAGGAAAGCTTGGAGCTAACTGGGAGGGTCCTTACATCATCACGAACATAGTCAAACCGGGTGTTTATCGGCTCGAAGCAATGAACGGTGAACTAATTCCACGAGCTTGGAATTCTGTGAACCTTAAAAGGTACTACAGCTAGATCGGCATCTTCCTCAGGTCGGTATAATAAAAAGAAGGGAATAATACCTATGAACTACGAAGCGGTTTGATATCCAAAAGGGGTACGTAGGCAGCCTATTTTCGGATGGCGCAACTGCTCCCCCTAGGGGGGGGGGACTTCGAATAATTTTTACCTTTTCGGGCCTTTCTGGTTTGTAAGTCCTTACTTTCAACACTATTCACTGAAAAATCATAATTTTTCCTCAAATTTATCGTTAAATTCACATCGGCATCCTCGCTAGATGTTCGATTTGCCTAAAGCTAAAGTCTGATCCACTTTGGCTTGGCAACTTTAAAGCCAAGTCCGTCTTGCATCATATAGTTTACCTGTTTCAATCAATCCGAGTCATGCGTAATTATCAGCCAAGTCAGTGTTGTACCCGTATTCGACTCGAATACTTCTAAGTGGTACCAATGAAATGACGCCAACCCGAATCGTACATTGAGTATTCACAGTTAGAAGATAATTGGTACAAAAAATCATAAGTCGGGCCTCCCGCATGTTCGTATTCATAGTTCCCTAAAACCAGAATCTGCTCTGCAATTCTTAAGTCATGCAAAATTATTAAGCCGATCTGGTCGCACCTTACATTCGACTTAAGAAAATTTCTAAGTATCGAATACATGCTGATCTCACTTGCTTATTTATTTTATACTTAGAAATTTAATCACATAAACAATTTTAAGCCGATATCGCATCGCAATTTATGTTCTAGATTTTCAATAAAATGCTCCATTTCATTAATTAAGCGCCAAAACGGTGGATAAAATACATCAGTCTACAAATACAAAATACTTGATTAAAAACAAAACAAGGAATTTATTCCTCGGCCTCGGCCTCTTCCTGGGTCTCTCCTTCTTCCTGCTCGGCCTCTCGGCTGTTAGGCTGATCAGGATCTCGACAATCTCCCTTGTCGGGCTCTCGCTCGTTCTCCTGTTTGGCTCTCTCAGAGGACTTAGCCGCTTCCGACTCTTCTCGCCCGGGCTCACTCACGACTTCAAGAAAGAACTCCAGTTCAGGAGTCTCGAGCTCGTCAGCCGAGAAACTGACCTCCTCGAAGGCTTCATGCTCAGCCTTACTTTCGGTGATCTTCTTCGCCATATTCTCATCGATGAGGGGTGGGAAGTCGCAGCCTTGCTTCCAGACAATATTGAGTGCCCTCTGCGCACCGACCCATTGCGCCGCGGTCGAAATCAACTCATTTGCTTTCTCCTTCCGGGCCAGCGATTCTTTAACTTTGCCAACTAAGTTGGCGTAGTGGCCATTTACTTTGGCGGCTACACGTTTTGCCATCTCCTGGCCAAATGCGACTTTTTCATGTTCGGCCATTTTCTCCTCGGCCTCAAGCTTGCTCTCAGCGGCAGCCCTCTCTTTTGTGATCTGCTTTACAGCCCGGCCAAGGAGCCTGTTCTTTTCAGCGATATTTGCATGAGCCTTTGCCAGGTTCTCTGAGGATTTCCCGAGTTTAGCTTCGAGCTTGGCATTCATTTGCTTCTCGACCTTGAGAGCTTCCTTAACGGCTTCTCTCTCGGCCTCGAGAGCTTCCTTGACGGCTTCCCTCTTGACGTCACGATCGTACTCACACATCACAGTCAGTGCAGTACTGAGGGCCTGCATAGGAACAAGGTCCATCGTCAGAACCAACCTGGTACGTCTAGATATGGAGAAGCGGAGTGTTTATGATATTTTACCTTAGCCTGATCGGCTGCAAAGCGTGCAATCCCTTCACTGCAAATTAAGCTTCGGGGATCGGTTGGCGTTAGAGCTGGGTGATCCATTAATCGGAGAAAGAAGTCCATGCAGGATACAAGATCACTTACCAATGGACCATTTCCTCGATAGTCGTATGAAAACCCGAATGGACAAAGCTCCCATTCGACGCGAGGCCTCTTTGACCTCTGCGAGTCTTCAGACATCTCCTCCGAACCCCTTTTGCTTGAGCTAGCGGGACCGCCTTCCCCACTAGCCTCGTCCGCTCTGACCTCTTCATCCTGCATATTCGCGCTTCTACGCACTACCAACTCGTTTCTCTTCTGATCTTTCTCCGCCTTCTTCGCAGCCCTCTTGTCGGCTGCCTTCTTAGCCTTGGTCGAATCCTTCTCGGCGTTCTTTTCGGCTGTCATTCTAGCCTTGTTCGGGTCATTTTAGGCACCATCCCTGGAGGTAGTTGGCGCCCTTCTAATGACGCAGCCGGAGCAGAATTCTCGGCTCCTTTAACACCCAGAGACCCGAAAGCCGATTCTAGGTCGGCAGAAAGATCCTTGAATGAACGGGTTTTCATTTTTTCTGGTCAGTTCTGTCGTCGAATAAGAGCAGCTGAAAAACAATTCAATGGAAACCGTTAGCCGACTAAACATTTCATTTAACACCTCGACTAAAAGGCAAAGCAAAGCTAACTTTTTGTTCTTGCAACTCTTTCTTCCGTGATCTCCGGCCAAGTGATTGCGCTGATCGCTGAAAACCTATCGGAGATGTTGGAGATGCCTATTACTTGCAAAGCAAACAAAACAGATCAGCAAATCAGACGAACACAAACTTCTTAACTAACTTTTCGGGTCGGGCATATCTATACTCATGACCTTCGCCCATTTCGTTTGAATTGGGATATCCCGGTCAATGACGGAGAATTCGTTGATCAGTACAAAGAAATATCGATCTCTTCAGTCCGCCACTTTCGACTTCTGACCACCGGTCACGATGTTAAACCGCGTTTTCATGCTCGTGTAGTACGAACCACGATTTCTCAATTTCAAATGCGGCCTGTCTCAAGGGGATGTCGTGCTTGATCGACATCACCAACATGCAGACAATCACACGAATTGTCGCATGAGTAAACTGGCAGATCGACATCTCTTTGCGATTGGCAAACTCCAGCAGAAGTTGCGGGAGGGGAAACCATAGATGAAAGTCCTTGAAGAATCATTGGTAAACACATAGCCACCCCTTTGGCGCATCCCAAGGTCGCTCCGATGGGCTCGAGACCATGAAAATCACGTCAGGCCTGATGTCGCATTCCTCCTTCAGTAACCAGGGACTCCATAGTCGATTTGGTCAGCATCACCCCCAAGACATTGTCGTAGATCGGCTTCATTAGCTTCTCCCATTTGCGTTTCTTGACTTTCTTCACTGGAGGATTCATGTCAATGATGCCGAACTGATTGACCTCCTCCTCCACGATGATTGCGTTGAGTTCGTCCAAGATATCCATCTCGTTCGACCCACCCCTCTCGTCGGCCTCACCCTGCAGTTCGGGAATCTCAAACTCTAATCTGGACGAGGTTTCCCCATATTTGCCGACGGACCCGACCTGGTCAGCATGAAATCTATCAGCCGCCGTCTGTTGGTTCTTTATCCTTACGCGTTCCTGGAATTCTCGATCCATTGCGGAGACGTCGCTCGCATCCGAGGACCGATCTGACTCTGATTTTTCAATGACGAGCTTCTTTCCCTTTGATCGCTTGAGCCGACCTGCTCCCCCTCGATTCAGATCGACTTTCTTTGATCTTCAAACTCTTACTCATGACTGATGAACTTGACAATGGCTTCGAGCAAATCGGAGAAATCAGACGACGGAGTTCGAACGAAACACGGCGGAGGACTGATCGGAAAATATAAAAACGTATAACAAAAAAAGAGAGAGAAGAGAGCAAACCTTTTGATAGAGTTTCGCTGAAATGCAGAAGTGAAGATTTATGAGCTGAACCCCTCTTATTTATACAGAAGTATGGACAGTTATCGATAGTCATCATGACTTCGGCGAGTGTTCGCATTTCTTCTCATTTTATTTTAATCGGCCTCTTCGCTTTCCTCTTCTATTGTTTGACACGTGTCAAGCCTAGTTTTGCATGTGCAGAAGCAGACCTATGCCTAGTCTAAACTACTTCTGGCGGGAACTTTAGGCGGGAAATTCTCGCGCCTAACTCGCCATCTGATCCCCGCCTTCACGCCGATCTGAACTCGAAGTTAAAATAATATTTTATATCCTAACTTATGCAGCAGCCGACCTCATTTCATGCCGAGCTTCTTTTCCCAAAAATTCACCAAGTCTCGCGTCCTCACTTGCCGAACTGGGGAGGGGGGGGGGGGGGGACTTACTGTTAGAGATAAGATTCGTACCAACTCTAAAAGCCAAACATAAAATCTGGTCGGCCCATTTTGGAAATCCAAAGAATATTCAGGCCGGACAAATAAATAGAAATCTTCCATTTATCGGTTAAATCTGGAAAAGATGGAAGGTCGGCCTTATTAGCGAGGAAGTTTTCCTATTTCGGTTAAACGTAGTTATCCCCTGAAGACCGACCTGATCAGCTATAAATAGAGGAAGTCTCCGACTTCTCAAAGCATCAGAAAATCCTCTCTCGAGACCTAGGGCAAACTTAGCAATCTATTGTTCTTAGTTCTCGAGCTTGCTTTCGTTCATAGTTTGGGTCGGCGTTCTTATTCTGACGATCTAAACCACTTTGTATCTCTCAAGCTCCAGCTAAAGTCTTAATAAAGATCTCACTTTAAACCCACAATCTCTAGTTCAATCTTTAGATCGAATTTGAGTTATCACAATAATTAATTACAAAATTTTATTTTAAAATATTAAATTATACATAGAAAATATATTATATATTTTTAAGTATAATATTATTGATCAATTATCTAAATCATATATAAGTGAGTCAATAATAATAACTCTTAACTTATTAATCCAATAAAAATATTTATAATATATATTTTTTATCAAATTATAATATAATCTTAACTATATAGTATTTAAAAAAATTCATCAAATTATTTTATTTATTAAAATAAATTTTAATTAAACACAACTATTTATAGTATTACTTGTTTACCATATTAAACTATTTTATGATTTTGACTATTTAATATTATTTTTTAAAACCTTTTTATCAAGTTTGAATATTTGTATTATTTAGTTAATCTATAAGGTTCTATTAAAAAAATTCATATTAAATAAAATATTTATAAATATTAATATTTATTAAATCAATCTTCGTATTTTTACAATTTTTATATCATTTATGTTTTTTATACTTGTTTTTGAATCACCCACATCTACGCAGTTTTAATATGTGATTTTTAAAATATATTTATATTTATTTATTATTTGAATAATTTATATTTTTTTTGCAAAAATTAGTATTATAACATATGTAGAAAAAATCTATATATTTTGTACTATATAAGTAAGGTGATAATTTATGTTTTTTAAATAATAAGTTTAAATAAAAATAAAAGAAGAAATAAAGTATAGAGAAATAATTAATATGATACTTTTTTGATTAAAAAGTAGAAAGAAAATGAATATCTTCATAATTAAATGCTAAATGTATATGTAATTGATATAAACTATTATCTAACTAGTTAATATGAGTGACATATAATGTAATTATTTTAGTAACAAAAGTGTATTTTTAAAAGTTTTCTGAGAAGTTTTATGGTGATGATACATCAGCAAAATAACACAATTATAATTATTTATAAAAATGAAGTTAGTCTCTAAAAATCTTCTAAATTAGGTGTTGATTGGTTCAGCTGCTACTACCCGCAAACGCATGATAGCGGTTTGTTGTGTTTGACAACAATCATACAAAACACTTTTTACTATTTCGTACCATTCCAGATCATTCAAAATCAAAAGCTTCTTCTCATCAACGTTTTGCGGTTGTGGATGGAGAATTAAAAACTTTAAAATATAAATTTTATTTAAAATCAATTTTTTATAAAAAAACTAAAAATATTATAATTATGAAATATAAAAATAATTTTGGTATTTTTAATTAATATTTATTAATATCTATCATAATTTTATAAATGCATATAATAACAACTAAATTTTTTAATTAAATCTTAATCATAAATTATATTTTTTCCATTTAAATTATAATTTTCTTATAAACTACAGAAAATTAAGAAATAATATAAATATTATACATATTTTTATTTTTATATATATTTTTTATTGATTATGTTAAACTATAAGTTTTTTTACAGTAATATGTTTTTGATAATTTTTTATAATGATATAATATATATTTATTATTAATCTATAAATTAATCGCTACTATATTCGTATATGTCAGAATCGCATATGTCATAAATATCATTTAAACACATTCGCTTTGAATCGCTACAAATTGCTTATTAACATTGTTAACTGCAATTGTCCGTTTTCATAAATTCTTACACCTGTATCCGTAACTTTTGGGTTTAAACAAGTCAAACGCTTAATATATTGTTGTAGTTGGATTTAGCACCATAAATCCGGTTTACTCAAGTCCAACATGCAGATCTAAACTAAGCCAAATTGAATGGATTCTGACCCCAGACCCATTCTCTCTCTCCGATCTAATGCTGAACAACAAAACGTTCCGTTCGACGAGGTCGAGCTCCAGCTCGACCAAAATCCCGAGAAACAAAGAAGGATCCTAGCCAAGTCAGAGCATATTCTTGCCAGTTCAAACGAGTCCAAATTTCGTGGATGAAACTTCTGCACGTGTCGAGATTTCCGGCTGAAGCTGCTGCACGTGGCCGAGATACGCGCTGGAGGTTGAAGCTCGACAAGGCGAGCTATATAAAGAAGGCAAATGGCTTAGTTTAAAGGATCTTCTTCAGCTTAATATTCTTCGACACTTTTACACACAAAAACCCTGTAACTGCTCTCAGAACTTTTTTCAGTCCATTTCTTTCATAGAAATCTTTGTAACCGTTTCATTCAACCGATTAATATCTAATCTTTATTTCAGTTAGTGCTAGCTTATACTGTCAATCTGTTCGAGAGAATCTTACCCTTAATTCTCCTAAGTTTTTTCCTTACAAAAACACATAAATTTCTGAGTGTGGATTTCTGTATCCACATTTTGGTGCCGTCTGTGGGGAAGATCTATAGATTTCTCTTACTCATGAGTAGATCCTAAGCCAGCTGAAACCGAAATGGATTCAACTCAACAAACCCCAGGAAATGTCTCACCGATTTCGATCTCTCCAGATCACGTCACTCCGACTGGCAACGTCAGCCAGACTGCCAGCGGAAACGAACCCAGGGTTATGACCCTCGTCGACACCACCGGCACGAATTCAAACGTTCCCAGCCGTGTGGAACCGATCGTGATTAACCTCGTCACCCCACCGGGAACGACGAGTAACCAATCACAAACAGCCGAGAGGCCTCCCTCTCGAACCTCGGTGAGATCTGAGAATCCACCAATGATAGCTTGCTATTTTAGATCATTTTAGGCTGCATTTCATACATCTTTTCCTCTGTTTTTGCATTATAATTCATCATTTAGGTATCATTTGCACTTAGAATCAACATAGCATGCATTTAGCTTATGATTGCATACATTTGCATACATGTTCATGTTTGTGGTGATTCTCAAGTGTTTTTGGAGTTTCTTGGAGCTGGGGGAGGAGATGGAAGCAGCTCATGATCAAAGAAGATGTCAGAAATGGAGTTTTTTCAAAGTCCGGTCCATATCGAGCAAGCACATCGAGTAGAACACTTGTGGAGTATGCTCGACGCAAGCAGCAGGAGAAGAGGAGAAGGATCAGTACGAGGATTCCAAGTCGTTGGTCTGCATCGAGGACCAGCATCGAGGAAGGACGTCGATACACGCTGTACGGACCATATCGAGGAGTTTCATCGAGGAGAACACCGAGAACCCACCTCGATATCAAGTTGACAGCATCGAGCAGAACACCTTCCTTCGCACCTCGGTGTGTCAACGCCGAGAGTTGACAAAGATTTTTCTACTTTTTGACAATCCTTATCTTCTTAGCTTATTTAAGCTAAACCTTATCTTTTAGCATCTCATCTTCGTCTTTACCCTATTTTCGACCTTGTGGGAAACCACAAAGAGATTTTTATGGAATTTTGATCAAGATCACTCTTTTAGTAAAGTTTTGCACTTCCTTTGTCATTTTTCTTCTAATTCTTGTTTAATCATGTTTGATCAATCATCTCTGCTTATTTTCTGTTGATTTTGCTATGTGTTGTGAGTAGTTTCATATGGTTTGACGTTGGAGCAGATTTGGGGATGATTGGTTGATAGCTTAAGGTGTTTTAGTTTGATTAATGCTTAGATCACTTAGCTTAGTTGTTCCTAAGGCTTGAGTGGCTTGTTTAAGTGAAATAGATTATTGGTGTTTTCTGCATCACAAGTGTTTGTTTAAATGCCTGAAAGAACTTTGCTAGGAACAATAGCTTAGATGATTATATTGCGTTTAAGTTGTTTGTTTGGTCTATAAGAGCCTTGTGTTTTCATGCTGGTTTTGCACAGATACGCCATCACAAGTGGGTCTGACATGTGCTTAACTTAGACATCTCTGTTCTTGTTGTGGGCTGGTTTTGCACAGATATGCCATCACAAGTGGGTCTGACATGTGCTTAACTTAGTTATTTCTGCTCTTGATTCGGATTGATTGATTTAATGGCTTGATCATGTTCTTTTTGCTGGTTATCAGTCTTGACCACACTAGGTTTGATACTAAGTAATCCCCATGTCATCATTACTTTAGCCTTGAACCAGTGCTTCATTGTTCTTTGCTTTACATCATTTGTGTTATGTTTTTCCTCTGTTTTGATTTGCATTGTTCTTGCTTTGTTCCTTACCTTGTACTTCAAGTTATTGCATTTAGCATTTATTTTAGTTCTTGCACTTCGTTGCTTTGTTTACCTCAGTCCTGTTGCATTTAGATCATTGTCTTGTTAGTTTCTGTTGCATTTAGTTTCTTTGCACTGCATTGCTTGCTTTAGTCTTGCTAGTATTGCTTTTCACTTCTGCATTTCATCTTTAATCACTTAGGGTTTTAGAATCATCCTCTTTCATCATTCTTGGTTAAGCTTAGTTATTGCCTTGCATCTCTTTTTATTCTAGCTCCTAGATGGATTGATTAAACCTCTTTTATACTACATCTGATTAGAGAGGGATGTATGGATACTTGAGTGAGGAAGCAGCAAGATATGAGCAGTTGTGAAAAGAAGCCAAGCCAGCTATTCAGCATGAGCCCTTTGTCAAGCTAAGGAAGGAAGTTGTGAGTTCAGTAAGCTAAGAAGCCAATGAAGCTAAGGGTAGCAAACCAAGAGCAGATCCTGGAGAAGGAGACTGGAGCGAACTAATAGCACCCAAGCTGGACCTCAAACCACTTCCCAAGGGACTAAGGTATGTATTCCTTGGACCAAAAGATACTTATCCTGTGATAGTCAATGATAACCTCAATGATGATGAAACCTGTGCTCTTGTTAAAGAGCTGAGGAAGTTTAGGAGAGCCATTGGGTATTCACTTGATGATATCAAAGGCATCTCTCCTAATCTTTGCACTCACAGGATTCATCTAGAGGATGAGACGAAAACTTCCATTGAACCACAAAGGAGATTAAACCCAAACCTTAAAGAAGTTGTCAAGAAAGAAATTTTAAAGCTCCTTGATGCAGGTGTGATTAACCCTATCTCAGACAGCACATGGGTCTCACCAGTCCATGTTGTTCCTAAGAAAGGAGGAATCACAGTTGTTAAGAATGAAAAAGATGAGCTTATCCCAACTAGAACTATAACAGGACATAGGATGTGTATTGACTATAGAAAACTGAATTCTGCCTCTAGGAAAGATCAATATTCTTTACCTTTTATTGATCAAATGCTCGAAAGATTGGCAAATCATCCTTATTACTGCTTTTTAGATGGCTATAATGGTTCTTCCAAATCCCAATTCATCCTAACGATTAGGAAAAAACTACCTTCGCATGTACTTATGGCACTTTTGCTTATAGAAGATTGCCATTTGGACTGTGTAATGACCCAACAACCTTTCAAAAATGTGTTACTTCTATATTCTCTGACTTACTTGAAGAAATGGTGGAAGTATTCATGGATGACTTCAGTGTCTATGGATCTTCCTTTGGCATCTGCTTGTCTAATCTTTGTCAGGTCTTGAAGAGATGTGAAGATACAGGGTTAATGCTGAACTGGGAAAAATGCCATTTCATGGTCACTAAGGGAATCATCTTAGGACACAAAATCTCTGAGAAAGGAATAGAGGTAGACAAGGACAAGATAGAAGTGATGATGCATCTGGCTCCACCAACATCAGTGAAAGGGATCAGAAGTTTCTTGGGACACGCAGACTTCTATAGAAGGTTCATCAAAGACTTCTCCAAGATAGCAAGACCTCTCACTAGGTTGTTGTGCAAAGAGACAGAGTTTATCTTCGATGATGACTGCGTGCAAGCTTTTCTGACCAGCAAAGAAGCGCTTGTGATTGCTCCCATTGTTTAGGCACCTGACTGGAGTTTGCCATTTGAGATAATATGCGACGCTAGTGATTATGCACTTGGAGCTGTGCTCGGTCAGAGAGTGGACAAGAAACTACATGTTATCTACTATGCAAGTCGTACTCTAGATGATACTCAGACTCGATATGCTACGACAGAGAAGGAGTTGCTGGTAGTTGTGTTTGCATTCGAGAAGTTCAGAAGCTACCTGGTCGGCTCCAAAGTCATAGTCTACACAGATCATGCAGCACTTTGCTACATTTATGCCAAGAAAAACACGAAGCCACGCTTGCTCAAATGGATACTTTTACTTCAGGAGTTTGATCTCGAGATACTTGACAAGAAGGGAATTGAAAATGGAGTAGCTGATCACTTATCAAGAATGAAGATTGAAGATCTTGTTCCTATAGATGACTCCCTTCCTGAAGAGCAACTTATGGCATACAAAATGATAAAGAGCTGGGATGAAGCAGCCGCTGTGCAAGACAGGAACCTACCTTGGTACTCAGATTTCGTGAACTATCTAGTTTCAGACCATCTCCCCAACTTCCATAAACCTTACCACAAAGCTAAGTTCCTCAAAGACTTATCTCAACTGTATTGGGATGATCCATACTTGTACAAGAAAGATCAGATGGATTATTTAGGAGATGTGTGGCAGAAGAAGAAGCACAAGACATCATTTTCCACTGCCATGGTTCTGCTTACGGAGGGCATTTCGCGATATTTAAGACAGCTACAAAGATATTACAAGCAGGATTCTGGTGGCCTAGCATCTTCAGAGACACTCATGAGTTCATAAAGAGGTGTGAAGCATGTCAAAGGAAGGGGAACATAAGCAAAAGGGATGTGATGCCTCAGAACCCAATCCTTGAAACAGAGATCTTTGATGTATATGGGATTAATTTCATGGGACCTTTCCCTTCTTCATATGACAACAAGTTCATCTCAGTGGCAGTTGATTATGTCTTCAAATGGATCGAAGCTAATGCAAGTCCAACAAATGATTCCTCTGTTGTTGTGAAACTCTTCAAGACTATAATCTTTCCAAGATTTATTGTGCCAAGAGTAGTGATAAGTGATGGGGGAAGTCATTTCATTAACAAGGTCTTTGACAATCTTCTGAAGAAGCATGGAGTCAAACACAAAGTGGCAACGCCTTATCATCCACAAACTAGTGGTCAAGTTGAGGTCTCAAACAGAGAAATCAAAGCCATCATAGAGAAGACAGTGGGGATCACAAGGAAAGACTGGTCTGCAAAGCTTGATGATGCACTTTGGGCTTATAGAACTGCATTCAAGACACCAATAGGGAGATCACCTTTCAGCTTGCTGTATGGAAAGGCATGCCACCTCCCAGTAGAGCTTGAGTATAAAGCTAAATGGGCAATCAAACTGCTCAACTATGACATTAAAAGCGCCCAAGAAAGAAGACTTATGCAACTTCATGAGCTAGAAGAGATCAGGTTGGAGTCCTATGAGAATTCAAAGATTTACAAAGAGAGGACTAAGGCTTTCCACGACAAGAAGATAGTCCACAAGGAGTTCAGATCAGGTGACTTGGTTCTTCTCTACAACTCAAGGTTAAGACTCTTTCCTGGAAAACTCAAGTCAAGATGGAATGGGCCATATAGGATCAAAGAAGTTCTTCTCTATGGAGCAATCACATTGCTGGATACTAAAGGAAAGGAATTCACAGTCAATGGGCACAGAGTCAAACCATATCTAGCCTCAGAGGTTCTGTCAATGGAGACTGATCTTAGTCTCTCTGATGTGCCCACCTAGCAAAGCAAAGAAGGTCAAGCTAAGAGACCTTTCACAAAGCACAATTGGGAGGTAATCCCATGACTATCTGTGTAAATATGATTTCATTTTGCTTTTTATCTGCTTGTTAAGTGTTTTCAGGATGTGAAAAGTGATTAGATTGGTCAAACAAAGTGGAAAACCATGGGATTTAAAACTCTGGTTCTGCATCGAGGTGTCATATCGAGCTAAACCTCTGCAAGTCCTGCCCAATGCAGTTCGTCCCGAGGACAAATGAGCCCGCACCTTGAGCAAATTGCACGAAGGGGATTGCACCGATGTGTTGTATCGAGCAGACCCTCCAGAACTCTGCTCGATGCAATCACCCCTGAACCCCTTGTTCGTACACCAAAGAGCGAGTACCGTACACCAAGCAAAATGCCCGATGGAGATCACATCGAGGTGCAGCATCGAGCAAAAATATCCAGAGCCCACCTCGATATGGACAACTGCTCTTCAAAACACCAAAACTGCAAGGATGCTTCTATCATTTGGGCACCATCAACCACCTCGACTAATGATTATCCAATCCTCCACCCCTCACCTCACCCCTACAATACAAGTACACACCTTCCTCTTCCTTCAATCCATACACATTTTCACGTACACTTCATTTCTACATTGTGGTTTGCCTCCTTTTGCATTTATAATACACAATGGAGTGTATATTCTAAGTGTGGGGGAGGGTTTGCTTAAACTAAACTTCTGCATTCATATCACATTTGCATTTACATATAGATTAGCAACCATGCATTGCACTTAAGGCATAGAAAATCACTAAAATTTGCCATTTTTTGAAAATTGATCTCTTAAAAACAGAGTGTTCATGTGCATTCACTTAGGTTGTAGCTTGCTTATTTAAAATGGGTGCAATGATAGTGAATTTTGAAAATGCTAGTGGTTTATGAAAATGATGCCCTTGTTCTTAGTCCTTTGATGCATTTGATGAAGCATTTGAAATAAGGCTGAACCACTCTTTGAATTTATGATTTTGAAACTCTTGTTTGAATCTGAAGCTTGCTTGATTTGATCTTGACCTTTATATAAGTGGAACCTTAATTTGAACTTTGAATTATCTTGTTTATGCATCGAAAGTGATTGCATGGCTACCAATACACATACTTGGATCTTCTTCTTCCTTTTCACCACTCTTGTTGATCTAAGTAGCTGATCCTCAGCATTAAAGGACAGTTAACCATACCTTGAGCCAATCCTTCCTTCTAAACCTAAACAGTATTGTGAGAGTTTGTGAGGCCTTGCATCATCATTTTCGAACTTATCTTGGCAAAAAGTGTTAGGAATAAGGCTGGCAAGGAGAAGCTCTCTTGTAGACATCAGCTTGCATTTTGAGCTTGATACTAGGTTAGGAGTTTCAGGAAAGGGTAGAGATAAGTGGTTTAAGCTTTAATTGTTTGTATCTTTTGAGAAGAGAAGAATAGTGGGAATGGTTTAATGAAGAAAATGATTTTATGGGAAGATGATTGTATCTTATGGCTAAGTAAAAAGGAAGAAAGCTCTAAGTTATAAAGAAGAAAATGTGCCAGCAACAACAAGCTTACAAAGGTCATCCAAAAGGAGAAAAATCAGACCAAGAAATCCACCAAAAAGGTGATGAAAATTGGCGCCTATACAACAAAGAAGAGCAATTTTTAAAAGAAGTCAGCCACACAAGAAAAAGAAGAAGAAGTCTCCCACATTTCAAGAAGAAAAATATCAAAAGAGCTTTGGGAAAGGGTAGATTTAGGGGAATATCTTGGGACTTAGACTTAATTAGGATCATCTTTGGGAAAAGGATAGAAGAGAGCTTTGAATTGCATGCATAAGTGTGCTTTTACCTTTAGCATTTTGCCTAAGATAGATTCATTTCATATGAGAGATCCCCTGTTTCTTTGAGCCATTGATGAATGAGATCATTTTTATCTCATAACCATGTCCGATGAACCAAATGCTTTCACTTGATTTGCACAAACTTGATCTATTGGTTACTTGAATAATGAATGTTAAAAAGGTCAAGTGATTTGAGGGCTTGTGTAGATTGATAACTTGAGAATCATTTTTATTTTGTGATGAGTGTGGCTAAGTTTTAGAGTACAGTTCCATCATCTGCATTCTAGCACTAGAAACATGGACACCATTTTGATCTATTGGTAGCATTTTAATGATATGAGTTCCCATTTTAAAACCTCATCACCATGGGGTGTTGATAGCTTGCTTCCTCTGTTTTTGCATTATAGTTCGGCATTTAGGTATCATTTGCACTTAGAATCAACATAGCATGCATTTAGCTTAGGATTGCATACATTTGCATACATGTGCATGTTTGTGGTGATTCTCAAGTGTTTTTGGAGCTGGGGGAGGAGATGGAAGCAGCTCATGATCAAAGAAGATGTCAGAAATGGAGTTCTTGCAAAGTCCGGTCCATATCGAGCAAGCACATCGAGCAGAACACCCGTGGAGTATGCTCGACGCAAGCAGCAGGACAAAAAGAGAAGGATCAGTACGAGGATTCCAAGCCGTTGGTCTGTATCGAGGACCAGCATCGAGGAAGGACGTCGATACACGCTGCACGGACTATATCGAGGAGTTGCATCGAGGAGAACACCGAGAACCCACCTCGATATCGAGTTGACAGCATCGAGCAGAACACCTTCCTTTGCACCTCGGTGTGTCAACGCCGAGAGTTGACCATGATTCAACTTTTTGACAAACCTTATCTTCTTAGCTTATTTAAGCTAAACTTTATCTTTTAGCATCTCATCTTCTTCTTTACCCTATTTTCGACCTTGTGGGAAACCACAAAGAGATTTTTATGGGATTTTGCACTCTTTTAGTTAAGTTTTGCACTTCCTTTGTCATTTATCTTCTAATTCTTGTTTAATCATGTTTGATTAATCATCTCTGCTTATTTCTGCTGATTTTGCTATGTGCTGTGAGTAGTTTCATATGGTTTGAGGTTGGAGCAGATTTGGGGATGATTGGTTGATAGCTTAAGGTGTTTTAGTTTGATTAATACTTAGATCACTTAGCTTAGTTGTTCCTAAGGCTTGAGTAGCTTGATTAAGTGAAATAGATTATAGGTGTTTGCTGCATCACAAGTGTTTGTTTAAATGCCTGAAAAAACTTTACTAGGAACAATCGCTTAGATGATTATATTGCATTTAGGTTGTTTGTTTGGTCTATAAGAGCCTTGTGTTTTCATGCTGGTTTTGCACAGATACGTCATCACAAGTGGGTCTGACATGTGCTTAACTTAGACATCTCTGTTCTTGTTGTGGGCTGGTTTTGCACAGATATGCCATCACAAGTGATTGATTTAGTGGCTTGATCATGTTCTTTGCTGGTTATCAGTCTTGCCCACCCTAGGTTTGATACTAAGTAATCTTCAAGTCATCATTGCTCTAGCCTTGAACCAGTGCTTCATTGTTCTTTGCTTTTTATCATTTGTGTTCTGTTTTTTCTTTGTTTTGATTTGCATTGTTCTTGCTTTGTTCCTTACCTTGCACTTCAAGTTATTGCATTTAGCATTTATTTTAGTTCTTGCACTTCATTTCTTTGTTTACCTCAGTCCTGTTGTATTTAGATCATTGTTTTGTTAGTTTCTGTTGCATTTAGTTTCTTTGCACTGCATTGCTTGCTTTAGTCTTGTTAGTATTGCTTTTTACATATGCATTTCATCTTTAATCACTTAGGTTATTAGAATCATCCTCCTTCATCATTTTTGGTTAAGCTTAGTTAGTGCCTTGCATCTCTTTTATTCTAGCTCCTAGATGGATTGATTAAACTTCTTCTATACTACATCTGATTAGAGAGGGATTGAATTGTGACCCAAAAGTCCTTCTTCAACCTATAGCTTCGGCATCTTAGAGCCGAGAAGCTCCTGTTTCTCCGCACCTGTAGCTTCCAGGAGCACGTCGGAGTCGGCGGAGATACTCCAAATGCTCACACACCTGATCGATCGACAACGAGATCAGGAGATCAGATTAGAAAGACACGAAAGGCGTCAAGCTGCAGCTCGATCCGCTGCGAGTCCACCTCTGTGGACCCAGCTTGACTTTTCGTCGATCCCTACTCCGAGTAATTCACCCGCAGCGACCCAGAAACCAATCGCCATGGATGTTCCGGTTCCAGGAATACCAGAGATGGGACCTCGTCCCGCGACGAGATATCCATCTCCACCTGTGCCAGCACCAGGAATACCCAAAATGGGACCCCGTCCTAACTTGAGATATCCATCTCCACCTGTGTCAGCACCAGAAATACCCGAAATGGGACCTCGTCCCGCGACGAGATATCCATCTCCACTTGTGCCAGAACGAGGAATAGCCGAAATGGGACCCCGTCCCAACATGAGATATCCATCTCCACCTGTGCCAGCACCAGGAATACCTGAAATGGGACCCTGTCCCAACACGAGATATCCATCTTCACCTTTAAGACCACCTGGGACCGAGCCACCTCGACATAGATGGCTTGGATCCTCGGCCTTCACCTCGAGCTCGCAGACATCACCACAGTTCGGCCAACAACCGAAGACGACTTCGAGTTCGAGACTCCCTAACGGGATCCGCAAACAACCCATAGGGTTCGTTCACCAACAGCTCAGAACTCAGGTTCCAAATGATTCGACTCGGTCTAACCACCCTGGCGTCGGCTCAAGAAACCTAGTCGACTGCGAATCCTTTGAAAGGTTCCAGAACTAGACCGACTACACCATTCGGCAGATGAACTCCATATTCCATCAAGCCATGAGCTCAGCGCTCGACATCGATCGAGTAATCCGCAAGACCCAACGGACTCCGTTCACTTACCCGATCATGAACACGTACCTCCGAGACACTACGAAAGTATGAGTCTCGGAGTATGCTGGAAAAAATGACGCAAAAGCTCACATCCGACTCTTCAACCTCGCAGTTATCCGAGCTAATTTCCTGCCAGAAGAAAAAGAAGCAGGATACTGCAGGTTCTTTGCCGAAAACTTAGTCGGACCAGCCCAGGAATGGTTTGCGACGCTGGAAGAAAATTCAATCTCAAATTTCAACGAGCTCGCAATAGCCTTCCTCAAGCATTATTCGATCTTCATCGAAAAATGAGAAATCGAAGCCGATCTCTGGAAGCTAGTCCAAGCTCCAGATGAACCACTTTGATCATACATTGCCAAATTCAAGGCGATCAAAGCAAAAATCGCTAACTACTAATGAAGCATTAGCCCTGCTCGCCCTCCGAACCAATCTTTGGTACCAGTCGAGGTTCAAGGCGGAGCTCACGCTTCGACCTACAGACTCACTAGACGACGCACTCCATCGCGCGTCCATATCCACTAACTTCGAGGACGAAACGGCCGCCTGCAAAGCAAAATACCACAGCTCACAGCTCCAACTCGCACCTTTCGGGTCGAGGAAAGCTAACGTTCCACCTCCCAAAAGGGAGTCGCAAGGCAAATGTCAGTATTCATATGACATTGAAAGCTCATCTCCCGAAAAGGAGTCGAGCTTCGACCAAATTAAATATTGCGAACACCACAAAAAGAACGGATATTCCATCGAGGAATGTCGAACTCGAGCTAGAATCCTGGCAAAAAAGCTCGCCAAAGAAAAAGCTGAGAAGGCCGATGGAAAAAGCGAAAAGCCTAAAAAGACCTTGACCAGAAACAGGGAAGAGGACCCCGACAAGGCATCTTAAAAATGAGATAGCAAAGTCGAAGTCGAAGTCCAAACCCCTGACTCTCTACCATCAGCGAGAAAAAAGATCGACCTGATTTTCAGAGAGCTAAACCTTTGTGGTGGATCAATGAAATCAGTAGTCACCCTCCCCCCCCCCCCTCCACTCGCACCTAGGAAACCATCGAGGCTCCATAAAATCGCGGCGGGGGGGGGGGGGGGGGTGTTAAACCTACTCAGTAGCTCGTCGAAACCAAGCATCACCCAACTCTCAACATCTCGAACTCAAGCGAGCTCTAGCTCACTCATCGCTCACTCGTTCGGGGAGGGAGGGGGAGCTACCCACAATGAAGCGAATCGACTTCATCTGCTGAGGCTCAAAGATGTGCCGAGACTCAATCAACTCGATCAAGGCATATCAACGCAAGGTCGAGTCCACCACCGTAAACCTACCTCTGGATGGACCCGATGACCAAATAAGTTTTCTAGAGAACGAAACGCTATCCCTAGACAAACCACATGATGACGCACTTGTCATCCAGATCGCTGTAGGCGGTTTCGACCTCACGAGGGTCATGATCGATGCTCGGTAAACGTACTGTTCTTCGACGCTTTTAGACACATGGGATACCAAACATCCATGCTGTCGAACGATCAAACTCCACTCACCGGCTTCGCAGGACAAACCACCTACTCGTTAGGAACCACCCAACTCCCAGTTAAGGCCGGCGGGGTCATAAAAACAATTGACTTCGTGGTCGTAGATCGCCCAGCCCAATTTAACGCCATACTTGGCAGACCGTGGCTCTACGCGATGAAAGCTGTAACTACCACATACCACCAATGTATCAAGTTCCCAACCCCTTGGGGAACCAAAATATCATGCGGCTCCCAACGAGCTTCAAGGGATTGCTACATGGGCAGCTTCTTGCCAGCCGAGATAGCTCCTGTATAGCAATTACAGAAAGAGGAGGAGCTCGCAGTTCGACAACTCAAACATAACAAAGAACCTTCTGTATACGAGCCTCAAATAGAACTAATCGAGCAAGTATGCATAGACGAGACCAAACCCGAAAGATGCATTGGAATCAGGGTCGATCTCGCGAAGAAAATTCACGACGAGCTAATAGACTTTCTAAAAAAAAACATAAGCACTTTCGCATGGTCCACTGCGGACATGCTGGACATCGATACAAAGGTCGCCGCGCATGAACTCAACATCGATCCAACCATCAAACCCGTTAGACAGAAACACCGCAAGCTCGGTCCGTATTGAGCTAAAGCAGTCAACGACGTGGTAGATAGACTACTCGAAGTGGGATCGATCAGAGAGGTGAAATACCCCATCTGGTTAGCAAACCCTGTGGTCGTCAAAAAGAAAAACGGAAAGTGGAGAGTCTGCGTCGACTTCACCGACCTAACAAAGCATGTCCAAAAGACAGCTTCCCACTTCCACACATCGATCGCGTGGTCAAGGCCACAACTGGCCATCAACTCTTGTCCTTTATAGATGCCTTTTCTGGATACAATCAGATCAAGATGAATCCAAAAGACCAAGAAAAAAATAGTCTTCATCATCGATCGAGGTACCTACTGCTATAAAGTGATGCTTTTCGGCCTGAAAAACGCAGGAGCGACCTATCAAAGGCTAGTGAACAAAATGTTTGCTAACCAGCTCGGTAAAACTATGGAAGTCTACATAGACGACATGCTGGGGTGATATCTCTTGTATTTACACCATTTAGGCTTGCATTTAGTGCATGTTTTAGTTCTCTTTTGCATATCTTCCTCATCTTTTGTCCCATTTTCTTCTCTTTTTAGATTTAGGTTGCATTTAGGATGTAGCTTGCATTTTCTTTGCATAAAGAATGTTTTTAGGTGCTCATGAAGCTATGAGAAGCATGGAGGAGCTTTGGGAGTTGACCAGGAAGTTGGCTGAGCTGAGTTGAGCAAGACGAACCAAGGCAGACGATCTCTGCAGAGCTTATCGGCCAGAGCACGAAGGCTATCGACCAAAGAGTGGCCGATAGAAGACCTATCGATCATTCCTATCGGTCAGAGAAGTGACCGATAGAAGTGTACCGTGTATATTTCGGTCACCCTATCGGTCATCGTCCAGACCGATAGGATCCCTATCGATCATTCCTATCTGTCACAACTGACCGATAGGATTCCAGACCGAGGACCACTTATTTATAATTTTGCCATTTTTGCTTGAACTTATTTAAATACGAAAAATCCCTAATTTCAGGGGGACAGTCTTTTATCCAGCAGTCTTTTCTTCTTTGTTTTAGCTTTTGGATTTTATAACTTGAATCTTTGCTTGATTTTAATTAAAGTTTGCATTTATCTTCTTGTTTAATCTTCCTAATCATGGTTAACTATCTTTTTTTATAGATTTGATGGTTTTCACCATGCTTAGTGTGTAGTCTTTTTAGGGATTTGAGATGAGTTAGGTTTAGTGAATTTGAGACTTAATCTATGATGTCTTAGTGTTAATTATTCCATTTCCTTTTTTGATTGCCGTGTTTAATGCTTAATTAGCCCTAGCTAAGTTGATTAAGATCTTAGGCTCATTTTATGCCCACCAAGTGTTTGATGAAATGCCTGAACTGCTTTGCAAGAGAAATGCTTATCCTAGCTCAAGAGATTGACTGTCTAGGGAGTGATTTGGCA
This sequence comes from Thlaspi arvense, assembly GCA_911865555.2. Classification (NCBI taxonomy): domain Eukaryota; kingdom Viridiplantae; phylum Streptophyta; class Magnoliopsida; order Brassicales; family Brassicaceae; genus Thlaspi; species Thlaspi arvense. The sequence goes on from OU466861.1 coordinate 16,192,268, forward strand.
ATATAGGGTTGATAGAATTGTCTTAATGCTTGTTGTTTATCATTTCACTAATGAGAATTAGTTCTTGACTTGGTAATTAGCAAAAAAATTAGTACCAAAAGATTGAATTAGTCATATAAATGAATCCTATGCATAAGGAATAGCATTGTGTGAGTTTGTAAGCATCATAGGTTGAGTCAAGAGTTCCCTAATACCAATTATCTTATCTCAAGTCCCATCTTCTCTCTGTTTTTAGTTAAATTTGAATTTTCTCTGTTTTGCCTTTGTTTTAGTTGCTTTGCTTGCTTTTCACTCTTTGTTTGATGTTCTCTTCACTTCTGTTTGATCCTTTAGGTTGTTAGATTTCAAAACCATCTTTGTCTGCTTGAATTAAGAGCTCTATTTCATTCTTACTGTTTCATTCTCCCCTTTTGGATTGATAAAAACTCTATGCTATACTACAACTGATTAGTACAAGCTTGGGTGATTGAATCAAGTCCTAAAAAGTCTTGTATCAATTTGGCGCCGTTGCCATTAGGGGAATGCTTTGTTCAGTAGGATTTGTAGAGATCTTGAGATCAAGCTTTGTTATTTTTGTTTTTGGTTACTGATTTCTCTTTTTGTCTAGAATTTCTTTTGTAGGTACCACAACACTTGTTCTTAAGTGTCTACAACTACAACTGAGGTTCAAAGTCAAATATTTGGGTTTGCAGAATCAGAATTCAGCTGTTGAAGCATGGAAGAACATCAGTATGCTGCTGGTTTTGGTTTGTAAGGTCCACAAGGTCTTCAAGGAATCCAAGGCTTACAAGGACAACAAGGTTCACATGGTTTACAAGGAGCTTTGTTTCAGAGAACATTAAGACCTATTGGTGCTGCTGATATACCTTCAAATTATGCTTCAAGACAAGGTATTCTTGCACCCATGGAGACTCATCACTATGAGATCAAAAGCAGCTTGATTAATATAGTGCAAGAGAGGAAGTTCTTTGGATTGCCCAACCAAGAACCCTTAGAGCACTTGGATCACTTTGAGAGGATATGTAGTTTGAGAAAGCTTAGTGGAGTTTCAGAAGATGGTTTGAAGCTCAGACTATTTTCATTCTCTCTTGGTGATAAAGCTACATTATGGGAGAAATCTTTAGCACAAGGAAGCATCACTTCTTGGGAACAATGCAAAGGTGCTTCCCTAGCCATGTTCTTCACTCCCTCAAGAACTGCATATTTCAGGAATGAGATCACAAACTTTAAACAGTTCCCTACTGAAATCTTTGGAGACACTTGGAACAGATTCAGAGGCTTCACTCACCAATGCCCTCACCATGGCTTTCCCAAAGAGATGTTGCTGTCCACACTATACGGAGGTGTTCTCCCAACAATAATAATCCTTCTAGATACTGCAAGCAGTGGTTACTTTCTTGGTAAAGATGTTGATGAAGGATGGCTTTTAGTGGAGAACATGGAACTCATAAATTGGGATTATGTGGATGACAAAGAGCAACACTCAAAGGAAACTGAAGAGAAGCTGGAAACAGCATTGTATGAGATGAAAGCCTTGCAGAAGAAAGTTGACTTGCTGATCAATGAAACCACTAAATCTCTTTCTAGTGTTGCTTCCCAAAACCACTACAAAGAGCATCAGGTCAAAGCTGTTTAACTACAAGAGGTGCCAACAATGAACAAAGACCATGATGTTTGTATACACCAGTCCCATGGAGACACTCATACTCAACAGCATCAGAGTTCTTCTTCTCAAGCAGTTGGTGCCAGCACCTCACACCCTTCACATGCATTGGACCTTAAGGAGATGTTCCTGCAACTCCAACAACTTCAGAATACAGAATTTCAGAAGATCATGGCTGGTGAGATTCAAAAGAATATGCTTGATATTTACAGAAACATGACTGTTGAGATACACAAAGGCATTGACTCCAGCTTGCAGTCCCAACTAGGTCCTTTTAATATGAAGATCAGCAAACTAGAAAGCATGGCTCAACCATCTACCTCTTCACTAGTACAAGAGTGTGTCAAAGCTGTTACTCTAAGAAGTGGGAAGCAACTTCCACAAAGAGTGGCACCTTCTACACCCAATGTGGACATTGAGGAACAAGAAGAGGGGGTGGAGGTTAAAGACAATAAAGAAGCTCAAGAGGATGAAGTAGTTGAGGTTGGTGAAGGTTCAAACAACACCAAAGCCAAAGAAGTGGTTAAGGAAAAACCAAAGGACGCATCTAAGGAGTTGATCAAGGAACCAAAATTCATCCCTCCTCCTTATCAGCCCACCATACCTTTTCCTGAAAGGTTTAAGAAGCAGCTGGTTGCTAAATACAAAGGACTCTTTGATGAACAGATGAAGAAAATCCAGCTCACAATGCCCTTGTTAGATGCCTTTGTTCTGGTTCCTCCTTATCAGAAATTCTTAAAGGATGCAGTTGCTGAAAGACCCAAGGGCCTACAAGGGATGGTAGTACTCACACATGAGTGTAGCGCCATTATTCAACAGAAGAGAGTGACTCCCAACAAGCTAGGAGATCTAGGGAGCTCTACCTTACCCTGCTCTATAGGTCCACTTCTGTTTGACAAATGTTTGTGTGATCTGGAGCTAATGTCAGCTTAATGCCTTCCTCTGTAGCACAGCGCCTAGGCTTCACCAAGTTCAAGGACTGTAGGATCTCTTTGGTGTTGGCTGATAGATCAGTGAGACTCCCTAAAGGTTTGCTTGAAGATGTACCACTCAGGATTGGGAGTGTAGAGATACCTACTGATTTTATGGTTTCAGATATGGATGAGGAGCCTAGAGATCCTCTCATTCTTGGGAGACCCTTCCTAGCCACAACAGGAGCTGTCATTGATGATAAGAAAGGAAAGATTGAGCTTCAGTTGGACAAAGATATGTCTTTGAAGTTTAACATCAAGCAGATTATGCAGCAGCCTACCATTGAAGGTCAAGTGTTTCAAATTGAGATCTTAGAGAAGCTGCAGGATAAACTTCAAGATGAGTTGTGTTGTGAAGATAAACTTCAAGTGGCTTTGACAAAGGAACATGGAGAAGATGGTTACTTGGATAAGGAAAGCTTGGGTTATAAGCTGAGGTTAAATTCTCACAAAGTCTTGGAAGAAGAGGAGCCATTTGAGAGACTGGAATACACAAAGAAAGAGGTGCTCTCAGTTCAAGAAACTGGTCCTCCAAGCAATGAAGCTGGTGCCAAGGATCAGAGCAGCTTGGATGAGGACTGGAGTGAGCTCAAAGCACCCAAAGTAGAGCTCAAACCTCTTCCAAATGGGCTAAGGTATGTTTTCTTAAGCTCTAACTCCACTTATCTTGTAATTGTCAATGATAACCTCAATGATGATGAGATCCTGGCACTTGTCAAAGTGTTAAAGAGATTTAGGAGAGCCATTAGATATTCACTAGATGACATCCAATGCATTTCTCTAAACCTTTGCACTCATAGGATCCATCTAGAGGATGAGACAAGAACTTCTGTTGAACCTCTAAGGAGACTGAATCCTAACTTGAAAGAGGTAGTAAAAAAGGAAATCTTGAAGTTGCTTGAAGCAGGAGTGATCTATCCCATCTCAGACAGCACATGGGTCTCACCAGTCCATGTGGTGCCTAAGAATGGAGGGATCACTGTTGTAAAAAACGAAAATGATGAGCTAATACCAACTAGAACAATCACTGGTCATAGGATGTGCATAGATTACAGAAATCTTAATTCTGCTTCTTGGAAAAATCACTTCCCTTTGCCATTCATAGACCATATGTCAGAAAGATTAGCAAATTATAAGTATTATTTCTTTTTAGATGGTTATAGTGGATTCTTTCAGATCCATATCCATCCTAATGATCAAGAGAAAACTACTTTTACTTGCCCATATGGAACATTTGCTTATAGGAGAATGCCTTTTGGTTTATGCAATGCTCATGCTACCTTTCAAAGGTGTATGACTTCTATCTTTTCTGACTTGCTTGAAGAAATGGTAGAGGTATTCATCAATGACTTTAGTGTCTATGGATCCTCCTTTGGTGTCTTCTTGTCAAATCTTTCGCAGTATCTATAAAGATGTGAAGACACTAAGCTGGTTCTGAACTGGGAGAAGTGCCACTTCATGGTTCAAGAAGGCATTGTGTTGGGTCACAAGATCTCAGAGAAGGGGATAGAAGTGGACAAGGTAAAGATTGATGTGATGCTGCATTTAGAGCCTCCAAACACAGTAAAGGGAATCAGAAGCTTCCTGGGACATGCTGGCTTATACAGAAGATTCATCAAGGATTTCTCACATATTACAAGACCCTTGACAAGATTGTTGTGTAAAGAGACAGAGTTTGTGTTTGACGAGGAGTGTCTGCAAGCCTTTCTCACCCTCAAGCAAGCTCTGGTGTCAGCGCCAATTGTCCAAGCTCCAAACTGGGATTTTCTATTTGAAATCATGTGTGATGCTAGTGACTATGATGTTGGAGCAGTCTTAGGGCAGAGAGTAGACAAGAAACTTCATGTTATCTACTATGCCAGCAGAACAATGGATGAGGCTCAATCAAAGTATGCAACCACTGAAAAGGAGCTCCTAGCAGTTGTCTTTGCATTTGAGAAGTTCAGAAGCTACTTAGTGGGTTCCAAAGTCATAGTCTACACTGATCATACTGCACTAAGGCACATTTATGCCAAGAAAGACACTAAGCCAAGACTTCTTAGATGGATTCTTCTCTTTCAAGAGTTTGACATGGAGATTGTGGATAAGAAAGGCATTGAGAATGAAGTTGCTGATCACCTTTCAAGACTGGGGATAGATGATTTTGTCCCAATAAATGATACTTTACCAGAGGAACAGCTACATGCTTTAGGAGTAAAGGCAGTTGAGGTGCAAAGCTTAGAGGAGAACAAACTACCTTGGTATGCTGACTTTGTAAACTACTTGTTGATTGGACATATACAATTAACCCTCAACTCACACCAGAAGAAGAAGTTCTTAAGAGATGTCTCCCATTACTTTTGGGATGAGCCCTATCTATACAAGAGAGGGAATGATGGGTTGTTCAGAAGGTGTATAGCTGAAGAAGAAGTTCCATGAATTTTGCATCACTGCCATGGTTCAGCCTATGGAGGACATTTTGCAACATTCAAGACAACCTCCAAGGTCCTCCAAGCTGGTTTTTGGTGGCCCAGTCTGTTCAAGGACGCCCAGGCCCTCATCTCCTCATGTGATGCATGCTAAAGAAAAGGAAACATCTCCAAGAGAGATGAGATGACATCTCCAAGTGGATCTGTTTGATGTGTGGGGGATTGACTTTATGGGACCTTTCCCTTCCTCTTATGGAAACAAGTACATTCTTGTAGCTGTTGATTATGTGTCAAAGTGGGTTGAAGCCATATCCTGTCTAACAAATGATGCTAGAGTTGTGTTGAAGCTCTTCAAGACAATCATCTTCCCAAGGTTTGGTGTTCCAAGGTGTGTGATCAGTGATGGTGGAAGCCATTTCATCAACAAGGTCTTTGAGAGTTTGCTCAAAAAGAATGGTGTCAAGCACAAGGTTGCTACTCCTTACCATCCTCAAACAAGTGGCCAAGTGGAGGTGTCTAACAGAGAGATCAAGGCCATCTTAGAGAAAATAGTTGGTGTTACAAGAAAGGACTGGTCTAATAAGCTTGATGATCCTTTGTGGGCTTACAGGACAGCCTTCACGACACCAATTGGTAGAACTCCTTTCTCACTACTTTATGGGAAGTCCTGTCATCTATCTGTTGAGCTCAAATATAAGGCCTTGTGGGCAACAAAGTTGCTAAATTTTGACATTAAGACAGCTCAAGAAAAGAGACTCATCAACTTACATGAACTAGAAGAAAACTGCCTTGAAGCTTTTGAAAGTTCTAGGATCGACATGGAGAGGACAAAAGCTTTCCATAACAAGAGGATCAAACACAAAGACTTCAAAGCAGGGGATCAAGTACTGCTATACAACTCAAGGTTGAGGTTATTTCCTGGAAAGCTGAAGTCAAGATGGTCAGGTCCATTCAAGATCAAGGAAGTGTTGCCATATGGAGCTGTGACTTTGTTTAGCAAGAATGGAGATGACTTCACAGTGAATGGGCACAGGCTGAAGCCATACATGGCAAGTGAGTCTCTGGGAGATGAAGTGGATATCAGCCTTGATGAACCTCCACAAGAGTGATCAACCAAGGAAAGTCAAGCTGAGGATATTAAACAAGCACACTTGGGAGGTATTCCCCTGTTATCCTTGTACATATTATTGCATTTTATGCTCTTTTTGTGTTCTTTTTCAATAATAGGAGCAAATGTGGTATAAGGCAAGTTGTTATAAGTTTGGGAAGCAAGAACAGGTACATTATGGCTGCTATCGATCATTGTATCGGTCAAGAAAAAAACTGATACAGACCCTTTCGGTCATGCTATCGATCAGCCTGTGATCGATAGTGGTGGAGCCAGAATGTACCAGTCAACCTATCGGTCAATAGTGATCGATAGGGAAAGGAGTCTGCTGAGAGAGAATCCTATCGGTCTGGCTATCGATCAGCTACTGACCGATAGAAATGTATCGGTTGTTTTTCGGTCACTTCATCGGTCTAAAGAGTGACTGATACAAAGCAATCAGTTATATTTTGGTCCGTGTATCGATCGAGCTAGAGACCAATAGGATTTAGGGGAAGCTATCGATCACTGTATCGGTCACGCATGTGTCCGATAGGAATTGGCAGCATATCGGTCAACCCTATCGGTCTAGGAGAGACCGATACAACCTCCCAGTCTGACCAAAACTCCTTTTAAGGTACACAACTCCACTCCTTTGCTTCTCAATACTTTTGAGTACCTTTCATTACCCTCCTTCAAGCTTCTATAACACAATGGACTGTGTAATTTAAGTGTGGGGGAGAGCATTGCATTTAACATTGTGTTTTGTTTTCTTATTTTCTCTTTTACATACTTGAGTCTCATGCATTCATGCATTCATCTATATGCACTTAAAATCAATAAAATTTTCAAATTGTTTGGAACGGAAAATATCATTTAGTTGCATTTACATAACCAAGTTTGAGTCTAGATGCATTTCATATAGGTTTGCATATATTTGCATAGAGAGTAGATGATAAACACTTGTCAAGATGTTAATGTTTGAATTGTTTCCAATACCTTGGTTATCTGTTGTTTGATTGCATTGTAGTGAGTTTGAAGTTAAGGCTGCACCATATCTTGAATTTTTGCATTGATATTTTTGTCTTATGCTGAAGCTTGCTGTGATTTGATTCCAACTTTATCTTATTAGAACGATAATCCTGACTTTGAATTATCTTGTTTGTGCATTGAGAGTGATTACATGGCTACCCATATACATTCTTGGATTATATTCTTCCCTTCTTACCACTCTTGTTAATCCAAGTAGCTGATCCTCATCATTATGAGATAGTTAACCACACCCTAAACTAATCCTTCTTTCTGAACCTAAACACTATTGTGAGAGTTGTGAGGCCTTGCATTGCATCATTTTCGATTTTATCTTGGCAAAAAGTGTTAGGAATAAGGCTGGAAAGGAGAAGCTCTCTTGTAGACACCGGCTTGCATTTTGAGCTTGGTATTAGGTTAGGAGTTTGGGAAAAGGTAGTGTAAGTGGTTTGAGCTTTAAATTTTTACATCTCTTGGGAAGAAGAAGAAGTATGGCGTTGGTAGTATGGGGGAACAGTTTATTTTGTGGTTAAGTTAACTAGAAAGAAAGCTCTCAGTGTTAAAGAAGAAAGGTGCCAACAACAACAAAGCTTACAAAAGGTCATCCAAAAGGAGAAATCAGACCAAACAATCCACCAAAGGTGATGAAAATGATGCCAATCATACAACAAAGAAGAGCAAGTTCCAAAAAGAAGTCAACCACACAAGCAAAAGAAGAAGGAGTTTCCCCAAATATGAAGAAGGAAGAGATCAAGTGCTTTGGGAAAGGGTAGATTTAGGAGTTCCACTTGGGGTTTTAGAAGTTATTAGGTTCATCTTGGGTAAAAAGGGTAGAAGATAGCTTTGACTTGCATGCATAGGTGTGCTTTTACCTTTAACATTTTGCCTAAGATAGAATCATTTCATTGAGTGATCCCTTGAATCTTTGAACCCTTATTTGAATAAGATCATTTTCATCTCATAACCATGTCCCTTGACCAAATGTTTTCTCTTAATTTGCACAAACTTGATCCATTAGTTACTATTAATGAATGTTAAAGAGTTGGTTGATTTGAATGCTTGTGTAGGCTAAGCTAGAGTTCATTGTTTATTATGATAGGTATTGCTAAAGTTTTTAAAGTAGAACAATCTCTATGCATCTTAGAACCTATAACTTGGGCATTGAATCAGTTTTTCCATTGTCATCTTTAGTTTTGAGCTTCCACTTTCAAACCTCACTCTCCCATTTGTTCTTATTTGCTTGAGGACAAGCAAAAGGCAAGTGTGGGGGTGTTGATATTTCTTGTATTTACACCATTTAGGCTTGTATTTAGTGCATGTTTTGGTTCTCTTTTGCATATCTTCCTCATCTTTTGTCCAATTTTCTTCTCCTTTTAGACTTAGGTTGCATTTAGGATGTAGCTTGCATTTTATTTGCATAAAGGATGTTTTTAGGTACTCATGAAGCTATGAGAAGCATGGAGGAGCTTTAGGAGTTGACTAGGAAGTTGGTTGAGCTGGGTTGAGCAAGAGGAACCAAGGCAGATGATCTCTGTAGAGCCTATCGGTCAGAGCACAAAGGCTATCGGTCAAGGAGTGACTGATAGAAGACCTATCGATCATTCCTATCGGTCAGAGAAGTGACCGATATAAGTGCACTGTGTATATTTCGATCACCCTATCGGTCATCTTCCAGACCGATAGGATCCCTATCGATCATTCTTATCGGTCACAACTGACCGATAGGATCCAGACCGAGGACCACTTATTTATAATTTTGCCATTTTCGCTTGAACTTCTTTAAATACGAAAAAACCCTAATTTCTAGGGACAATCTTTTATCCAGCAGTCTCTTCTTCTTTGTTTTAGCTTTTGGATTATGTAACTTGAATCTTTGCTTGATTTTAATTAAAGTTTGCATTTATCTTCTTGTTTAATCTCCCTAATCATTGTTAACTATCTTTTTTTCATAGATTTGATTGTTTTCACCATGCTTAGTAAATAGTATTTTTATGGATTTGAGATAAGTTAGGTTTAAGGAATTTGAGACTTAATCTATGATGTCGTAGTGTTAATCATTCTATTTCCTTTCTTGATTACTGTGTTTAATGTTTAATTAGCCCTAGCTAAGTTGATTAAGATCTTAGGCTCATTTTATGCCCATCAAGTGTTTGATGAAATGCCTGAACTGCTTTGCAAGAGAATTGCTTATCCTAGCTCAAGAGATTGACTGTCTAGGGAGTGATTTGGCAATATAGGGTTAACAGAATTGTTTTAATGCTTGCTGTTTATCATTTCACTAATGAGAATTAGTTGTTGACTTGGTAATTAGCAAAAAGATTAGTACCAAGAGATTGGATTAGTCATATAAATGAATCCTATGCATAAGGAATAGCATTGTGTGAGTTTGTAAGCATCATAGGTTGAGTCAAGAGTTCCTTAACACCAATTATCTCATCTCAAATTCTATCTTTTCTCTGTTTTTAGCTTGAATTCGAATTTGCCCTGTTTTGCCTTTGTTTTAGTTGTTTTGCTTGCTTTTCACTCTTTGTTTGATGTTCTCTTCATTTCTGTTTGATCCTTTAGGTTGTTAGACTTCAAAACCATCTTTGTCTACTTAAATTAAGAGCTCTATTGCATTTTTACTGTTTCATTCTCCCCTTTTGGATTGATAAAAACCCTATGCTATACTACAACTGATTAGTACAAGCTTGGGTGATTGAATCAAGTCTTAAAAAGTCTTGTATCAGCTGGTCAAGTCTTCAATGGACACCGACCACATCGTACAACTTAGGGAATGCTTCAAAATCTTAAACCAATACGAGATGAAGCTCAACTCAGCTAAATGTACCTCCGGAGTCGCCTCAGGTTAATTCTTCGGTTACCTGGTAACCGAACGAGGAATCAAGGCAAACCCAAAGTAAATCACGGCTTTCTTCGAAATGCCATTGCCCAAAACAACTCGGGAAGTACAACGCTTGACCAGTCGAGTTGCAGCCCTCAACCGGTTCATCTCGCGGTCAACCGATAAGTTTCTCCCATTCTACCAGCTCCTCAAATGAAAAAAAAGTTCTAGTGGGACGAAAAATGCGAGGAGGCACTAACCCAACTCAAAACTTACCTCACCGAGCCTCCTATCTTGGCTAAGCCAATCGAAAGAGAACCCTTATACCTTTATACATCGGTCTCTCCAGCTGCAGTAAGCGGCGTGCTAGTTCGAGAGGAGCTCAACGAGCAGAAACCCATCTTTTACGTAAGTAAAACGCATATCGATGCCGAGACTAGGTATCCAGCTATGGAAAAACTAGCACTAGCTGTAGTAATGTCAGCTCGAAAGCTTCGACCTTATTTCCAGTCGCACTCAATCGTGGTAATGACCTCACAACCTTTGCGAACTATACTCCATAGTCCTAGCCAGTCGGGTTGCCTCGCAAAATGGGCCATCGAGCTCAGCGAGTACGATATCGAATATCGGACCAGGACATGCGCCAAAACCCAGGTCCTGGCAGACTTTATGGGCAAACTAGCTCCCGAAGCCAGCTCCAAAAACCCATCCTCCAAAACCTCGACTCTCTACGTCGATGGAGCATCGTCCAAACAAGGGTCCGGAGTCGGGGTTCAGCTCACTTCTCTAACCGGGGAAGTAATGGAACAATCTTTTCGTCTCTGATTCACCTCGTCCAACAACGAGTCTGACCGAGTACGAAGCACTGATAGCCGGGCTTCGGCTCGCAATCGGCATCGGTGCAAGCGAGATCAAAGCTCACAGTGACTCGAGACTTGTGACCGGCCATTACACCGGCGAGTACGAAACGAGAGAAGAACGCATGGAAGCCTACTTAACCACAGTTCGCATCCTTGTGGAACAGTTCATTCGTTTCGAGCTCGTCCACATACCCCGAGGTAAAAATACGGCAGTAGGCGCTTTAGCAGCTCTGGCTTCCACCTCGGACCCATCGGTAAAGCGAATAATTTCAGTCAAGGAATTGAGAAACCTAGCCTAGATCTAGCACTCAAAACTCTGGCTATGAGCGCAATTACCACGCGACCATCAACCCGGTCACAAACGCAACAGTCCCAAGATCCGGGACCATCCAACGCAGTAGACCATCCCGACGAGGATGAGCCAGCTAACTCTCCACCAGAGGATGCGGAGTCGAACCCGACCTCCTCGCAAAATACTCGGGAAAAAACAATCCATACAGTACCAACTGGACTCACATATGAATCGACCTTCAAGGAAAAATTCATTGCCAGAGCGGACTGGAGGATACCCATCTTCGAGTACATCATACATGGAGGAGCTCCCCATGACAAATGGGAAGCTTGAAAGCTCGAGGTTAAAAGCACCCTCTATAGCATGTTGTTCAACGACAAGCTATACAAGTGAGGTCTATCTGAACCATATCTTAAATGTGTACATGATGAGGAAGCCTACACCGTAATGTCCGACACTCACCAAGGCCCCTGCGAAAGTCATGATGGAGGTCGAGTGCTCGTCATTCAAATTAAGAAACTTGGCTATTGATATACTCTTATATTTAGCATATTTACCATGCATTTAGCTTAGTTTTCATGCATTCATCTCACATAATAGGCTAGGCTTGCACCACTTATCTCATTTTAGGTCCTAAGTGCACTTTGCATTAGTATTTGCATATTTCTTGCATTCTTGCATCATATTGAGGTTGTATTGGACACAGTGGAGCTGTAGAGGTTGCATGGACATGCTAAGGATCAAAGAGGAGCTTGTGGACACTTGGGAGAACTCAGCCATTCAGCAAAGTAACCGGGATCGAGGTGTGGATCGAGCTAGGCAGGTCGATCTAGATGAGATTGACCAGAAGATCGAGTTACTCAAGTCGTTTCAAGAAGGAGGATCGAGACCAAGATCGACTGAGGTGATCGATCGTGAGTACGGACGTGGACTAAGCCATGCAGAACAAAAGCCAGAATCGAGATCCACGACTCGATCATCCGAGAATCGACCCGAAGATCAAGCAAAAGAGGACGATCCATGTGAGAGATCGAGTGATCAGATCGACTAATCAGCTCGATCTCAGAGCCTTATCCGGCCAGCTCACTATTGGACTTTAGGGGGGGGGACCATTTTAGTTGTTTGGCTATTTTGGGCGATATTTTCCCATCCATTTATCTTGTCTAGAACCACTTTTAGCTTTACTTAGTCTCGAAGGTGAAAAATAGCCATTGTTATGCTTTTAAGCTTTTCTTGTTTTGGAAGTTTTGAATCTTGATTAATCATTAAGTATTTCTTTAATCGCTCTTGCTTAATCATGTTTTGCTTTCTTTCCTTTGCATTTCAATCGGTTTTAAGCATGTGTTGTGAGTAGTTCATCCTTGGGTTTAAGGTTGGGGCGATTTAAGGGGTTTAAGGGTTTAAGCTTGGGTCTTTTTCTTGTTCTTAATCTATTCTCTTCTTGGATTTGGGGTCTTAATGCTTAGAGAGTCTTGGGAAAGATTTCTATGATTCCAGGGCTTTTCTTACCTTGACCGGATTCAAAAATCCCTTAAAGCCAAATCCAAGAGACTAGCTCATCCTTTCCCAAATGCCATGGATGTTTAGGGAGCTAGTTAGGCCAATATTTGAGATCTTTGCTTAATGTTCTTTGACCCATCTTTCCACCACACGCCATGAGTTTGGAGGAAGGGTTAAAGAAAGAGTTTATACAACACGCCATGGATAAACCTCTTTTAGCTTCTCAAGGCTTAGAGATGGCTCATCAAATGAGTAGATCTATGTTTTCAAACCCAAAGCTTGAATCTCGAACCCTCTTATACATGACCCTCAATCTTGAATCATCTTTTTAGTCTTTTAAAACTCAAGTTTATCATTTTCCAGTCATAAAGTTTGCTTCTTTAGTCTTTAAAAATTATTGTTCTAAGTTGCTAGAAATTCTCTGTTTATCTGCCTTTAGCTTTCGATTTTTATAAATTAGTAGTCTTGCATTTTAAATTTCTAGAAGTCATCTAGCATTTGTTTAACCTCTCTGGGATTTTTAAAATAGTTTTCGCAGTCATTCAGCACTTGAATTTAGTTTTCATAGAATTTCTCATCTATTTACCCGAATCTTCTTAGCTTTGCATTGCTCTTGCATTCTTAGTGACTTTCATCAACCTAGGCTGGATTGACACCTCTTGCACTATACTACATCATAAAAATGTGCATTTGGCTTTGATAAAACCCCAAAAAAAATTCTGTTTATCAAATGGCGCTGTTGCCAACTTGGGTTTGATTAGAAAGCATTAGGATTTGGAGCTTAGTAAAGACTAAGCCTTTTTATTTTACTTTGGTTACTCATTTCTTTACCTTACTGCTTGTCTTCTCAGGTACATGAATTTGAGGTCTAAGGGTGACAATAACTTATTACAACCTCTAGACAACATTCATCAACTTGGAAGTGCAAGAGCAAGAAGGGAAGTAGAACAAGCACAAGCCTTTGAGGAGATAGTGCAAGCTGGTGCTGTTGATTTTGAGAGTATGGCTGAACAAGACCAAGCTGAAGCTGGTAGGGGTAATGGAAACCACCACCACGCTCAAAGACCACCACGGATCATCGGCGCTGGTGATGCTCCAAACACTCATCACAACCGTTTTGGCATCACTCCTCCACCAGTGCAAAACAACAACTTTGAGATCAAGCCAGGCTTTGTCTCAATGGTTCAGAACAACAAGTTCCATGGTCTTGCAATGGAGGATCCTCTGGAGCACTTAGACAACTTTCAGCAAGTTTGTGGAATGATCAAGATCAATGGTATCTCGGAGGACAGCTTCAAGCTAAGGCTTTTTCCTTTTTCCCTTGGAGATAAAGCAAGACATTGGGAGAAGACCTTACCTCAAGGTACTATAACATCATGGGCTGATTGCAAGAAGGTATTTTTGTCTAAGTTCTTCTCAAGCACAAGGACAGCTCGGCTAAGAAGTGAGATCAGCGGTTTTACACAAAGGCAAAATGAGTCCTTTAGTGAAGCAATGGAGCAGTTCAAGGACTACACCATTGCTTGTCCTCATCATGGGTTCAGTGAAGAGACACTCTTGAGCACAATATATAGAGGATCACTTCCCAAGATTCGCATGCTTCTAGACACGGCGAGTAAAGGCAACTTTCTTGGCCAGAATGTAGAAGAGGGAACGGAGCTCTTTGAGAATCTTTCTTTGAGTGATGGGAACTACAGTGAGGACTATGATAGAGCACCTAGAGGATCTGATCTTGAAGCTCACAAGAAAGAGATGAAGTCCCTCCATGAGAAGATAGACAAGCTAGTACTTGCAAATCAAAAGCAAGTTCTCTTTGTAGGAGAAGCCGCAGATGTTCTTGATGAGTTAGAGCTGAGCCAAGAGGAAGCGAATTGGGTTGGAGGACAGAACTACAACAAGCCACAGGGCTATTCTCAAGGCTATCAAGGCAACAACAACCTCTCTTACAGAAGTAACAATGTGAAGAACCCTAAAGATCAAGTGTACCCTCCACAACAAGGAAAACCTTTAGTTCCTTATAACAAAGGTGGTTACCAAGGTCAAAGACAAGGCAACTTCCAAGGCCAACAACAGCAGGGAAACAACAACTAATCTCCTGTGTTTCCTCCTGGTTTCATGCCTCAGCAGCAACAAACTCAAGCTGCACCTCAAGACCCTATACAAACTATGTTTCAACAATTGCTTCAAGGCCTAGCTTCTACAAATTAGAAATTTGTTGATATGAACAAGAGGCTGGACTCTTCTCTTACTGAGGTTTCTACACAAATCACCACTTTGAACAACAAGATTCGCCAGCTAGAGAAAGGCAAAGCAAGTTCAAGCGGTGAAGGTAGCTTACCTGGCAAGTGTGAGCAAAACCCCAAGGAGTATGCAAGCACGATCACCTTGAGAAGTGGGAAAGAGCTTCCTCCACGGTCTACACCTAAAGACAATGAGGACATTGTGGTTCAAGAGGGGGAGAGTAAGCTTTCAAATGATGAAGAGATTACATTTGACAATGTCTGGATTGATAGGCCAAGGAAGGGCAAGGAAGAAGTTTTAGAGAAGAAAGTGAAGGAGGTTAGCAAAGAGAAAGAAGCTTATGTGCCTCCACCCTACAAACCGAAGCTTCCCTTCCCTGGACGGTTCAAGAAGCAGCTGCTTGAGAAGCATGAAGCCTTGTTTGAGAAGCACATAAGGGATGTTGAGATCAAACTGCCTTTAGTTGATTGCTTAGCTATGATGCCGAAATGCGCCAAGTTCTTCAAGGATACTCTTGCTAAGAGAAACAAAGAGAGTGAAGAGGTTTTGGTGTTGAGTGAAGAATGCAGTGCAATCATCCACAAGGAGATAGTTCCAAAGAAGCTTGGAGAACCAGGATCATTCACTATCCCTTGTGCTCTAGGCCCTTTGAAGTTTGAAAGTTGCTTGTGTGATTTAGGAGCAAGCATTGATCTTATGCCTCACTCCATTGCCAAAAAGCTAGGCTTTACCAAGTTTAAAGAGTGCAGAATCTCTCTAGTGCTGGCTGACAGAAGTATAAGACTCCCTGTAGGCGTGCTTGAAGACTTACCCGTGAGGATTAGTGATGTGAATGTGCCAACAGATTTTGTAGTTCTAAAAATGGATGAAGAACCAAAGGATCCTCTAATCCTTGGTAGACCCTTTCTAGCAACTGCTGGAGCCATCATTAATGTGAAGAATGAGAAGATCTCTCTGCACCTTGGCAAGGACATCAAGCTAAACTTTGACATCAATGAAGTTTTGAAGAAGCCAACGATTGATGGGCAAGTGTTCTACATTGAAACTTTGGATGAATTAGCTGATGAGTTGCTTGAGGAGTTGGCACAAGAGGATCATCTACAGCTGTCTTTGATTAAAGAGTGTGGAGAGTATGGTTTCCTGAGCGAGCAGACCCAGGAGTACGTACACATCCTTGATTCTCGCAAGGTTGTGAAAGAAGATGAAGGCGAGTGCCATGAGATCGATCTGGAAATCGACGAGATCACTCGATCCAGGAAGGAAATCGACAAGAAGATCGTGAGAGGTAACTCGATCAGTTCAGAGAACGAGTCAGCGAATCGATCTCCTGCTCGATCAAAATCAAATCGAGCAAGTGAATTGAGGTAGTGCAATCGATCCAGCCTAAATCGAGAGAAAGATCGACTGACTAGCTCGATCTCAGCGGTAGCAACGGTTCAAGAAGGCAGCCTGAAAGCTCATGACTCGAGTTCAAAAGAGGCGAATGATGACAGCAACCTCAACACAAGCCAAGAGGAGGACTGGAGCGAGCTGCTAGCCCCAAAAGTGGACCTAAAGGAGCTCCCGAAAGGGCTAAGGTACGCTTTCTTAGGACCTAATGATACTTATCCTGTTATTGTGAATGAAAATCTAAGTGATGATGAGTTAGACTCACTCCTTAAGGAGTTGAGAAAGTATAGGATGGCCATTGGGTACTCTCTCAGTGACATCAAGGGCCTTTCACCAAGGCTTTGTACTCACATGATTCACTTAGAGAATGAAAACACTTCTTCTATTGAACATCAAATACGTTTGAATATAAACTTGAAAGAAGTAGTTAAGAAAGAGATCTTAAAACTTTTAGAAGCTGACGTGATATACCCTACCAGTGATAGCACATGGGTCTCTCCGGTCCATGTGGTACCAAAGAAAAGGGGTATCATGGTTATAAAAAATGAAAAAGATGAGTTGATTCCTACAAGAACAATAACTGGACATAGAATGTGTATTGATTATAGGAAACTAAACTCAGCCACTAAAAAAGATCATTTTCCTCTTCCCTTTATTGATCAAATGCTAGAGAGACTTGCTAATCATCCATACTATTGTTTTCTGGATGGATATAGCGGTTTCTTTCAAATTCTCATTCATCCTAATGACCAAGAGAAGAAAAATTTCACATGCCCTTATGGTACCTTCGCATATCGAAGGATGACTTTTGGGTTATGTAATGCACCAGCAACCTTTCAAAGGTGCATGATGTCTATCTTCTCTGATCTTATAGAGGAAATGGTAGAGGTCTTCAAGGATGATTTTTCTGTGTATGGTGCGTCTTTTGGTGATTGTTTGTCTAATCTTTGCAGGGTTGTCAAGAGATGTGAGGAGACAAACTTGGTGCTGAATTGGGAAAAATGTCACTTCATGGTGAAAGAAGGCATTGTACTTGGTCACAAGATCTCTGAGCAAGGGATTGAGGTTGATAAAATTAAGATAGAGGTCATGATGAGTCTTGAGCCGCCGGTTAATGTGAAAGGGATAAGGAGTTTCTTGGGGCACGCTGGCTTCTACAGAAGGTTTATCAAGGATTTCTCCAAGATAGCTTGTCCTCTTACAAGGTTATTGTGCAAAGAAGCCGAGTTCTTGTTTGATGAAGAGTGCCTTCAAGCCTTTAAGACCATCAAGGAAGCTCTTGTCACCGCGCCTATAGTTCAAGCACTGGATTGGGACCTGTCCTTTAAGATTATGTGTGACGCTAGTGACTACGCCGTGGGTGCTGTTTTGGGTCAGAGGAAGGATAAGAAGCTGCATGTAATCTACTATGCCAGCCATACCTTGGATGATACGCAAGTGAAGTATGCTACCACTGAGAAGGAGCTACTAGCCGTTGTCTTTGCTTTTGAGAAGTTCAGGTCCTACTTGGTGGGTTCTAAGGTCATTGTTTACACTGATCACGCCGCCTTGAGGTACATATACTCCAAGAAAGACACCAAGCCAAGACTCTTGAGATGGATCCTTCTTTTACAAGAGTCTGATATGGAGATCAAAGATAAGAATGGGATTGAGAATGGTGTAGCTGATCATCTTTCAAGGATGAGAGTGAATGATGTCTTACCTTTGGATGACTCACTCCCTGAAGAGCAGCTTATGATGGTCAACACAGTGGTATGTGCAAAGCTAGAGGAGAAGTTTGAAGGTGTCTTGAGTTTGAAGGAAGAAGATTTACCTTGGCATGCTGACATTGTCAACTTCTTGGCATGTGGTGAAGAACCCACTCACCTTGACCATTACCACAAGAAGAAGTTTATGAGGGACATCTCCCATTACTTTTGGGATGAGCCTTATCTGTACAAGAGGGGAGTAGACTGCTTATACCGGAGGTGTGTCTCAAGAGAAGAAGCGAAAGACATTCTTCTTCATTGCCACGGTTTGACTTATGGTGGACACTTCGCTTCATTCAAGACGGCTACAAAGGTTTTGCAAGCCGGGTTTTGGTGGCCTACACTCTTCAAGGATGCTCATGAGTTTGTAAAAGCTTGTGAAGCTTGCCAAAGGTCAGGGAACATCACAAAGTGCAACGAGATGCCGCAGGTACCAATCTTTGAGATGGAAGTGTTTGATGCTTGGGGGATTGATTTCATGGGTCCATTCCTATCTTCATACGGCAACAAATACATTCTTATGGCTGTAGAATATGTGTATAAGTGGGTTGAGGCTATAGGTTCTCCAACTAATGATTCAAAAGTGGTTGTCAAGCTCTTCAAGACTATCATCTTTCTAAGGTTTGGAGTTCCTAAGATAGTGATCAGTGATGGGGGCAAGCCACTTCATCAACAAGGTCTTTGAAGGTCTCTTGAAGAAGTATGGGGTTAAACATAAGGTAGCTACACCTTATCACCCTCAAACAAGTGGCCAAGTGGAGGTTTCAAACCGGCAAATCAAGGATATTCTAGAGAGGACCGCAGGAGTAACTAGAAAGGACTGGGCAAGCAAACTTGATGACGCTCTATGGGCGTATAGAACAGCTTTCAAGACTCCCATTGGTACTACACCTTTCAACCTCCTCTATGGTAAGGCTTGTCACCTCCCTGTGGAGTTAGAGCACAAAGCACTCTGGGCCGTGAAGCAAGTGAACTTCAGTCTCAAGACGGCACAAGAGAGAAGGATGGTGCAACTCCATGAGCTTGATGAGTTAAGGCTGGATGCTTATGAGAGCGCCAAGATCTACAAAGAAAGGACCAAGGCGGTTCATGACAAGAAGCTGGTGCTTAAGGAGCTCAAGGAGGAAAGTCTGGTTTTGCTATACAACTCACGCTTGAAGTTGTTCCCTGGGAAGCTGAAGTCTAGATAGTGCGGACTGTTTGAAGTGAAAGAAGTGCTACCATATGGGGTGGTTACTTTGGTTGGCAAGAGTGGAAAGGCTTTCACGGTGAATGGGCAAAGAGTCAAGCCCTACATGGCGAGTGATTGCAGCAAGGAGAGCACCAAATTGCTTCTCCAAGATCCACCTCTGGCCTAAATAAGTAAAGTCAAGCTAGCGACGTTAAACAAACGCACTTGGGAGGCATTCCCATGTCTATCATTGTACATATTTTTGCTTTCTTTCTGTTTTAATTTTATGCTTTTTAGTTTAAGTGTGTGGCCACAAGGAGATGGGAACCAAAGCTTATGATCTTGGATTCAAGAAGGCAAGGAAATGAGAAACAGAGACAAGCGATCGAGTGATAGATCGATCTATCCTGGCTCGATCTTTACTAGATCGAGCTAGTGAATCGAGTGAAGTCACTCGATCTATATGAGATCGAGTAGACAATCGAGTGAGTCAGTCGATTGCGAGAGGATGACCCACCCATACGTTCAGCTCGAAATGCAAACGGGGTGTGAATCGACTGACCTCACTCGATCCTTGAAGGGGATCGATCATTTACTCGATCTGTCACTCGATCCTTGCCCAAACGACCTCGAAATCGATCAAGGGACTCGATCTAAGGAGTAATGCCATAATCACGTAGGATCTTGGAGGGGGAACACTCGATCTAAGGCTCGATTCAAATCAAATCGAGCCGCCAATCGATCATCCCTCTCAATCCTAGGCAACATGGGCATGATATCGAGGTCAAGATCGACCAATTTGACTCGATCTCATATCGAGGTTAGTTCAAATTTTTCTCTCTCTTTTCTCTTTCCCTCCTATTTTAAATTTGAATTGTGGTCAAGGCAGGCATCTTTGACCATGAAAGATGTGCTTTGACTACACTTTGTCAGAAACCACTTGCATGCACCCCTAGTTTTCTTGGTCTTTAAAATCACATGCATCCACACTCTCTCTCATTTGTGTTTTGAAACTGTTTTCTAAAGAAAAGAGAGAGTGTGAGTTTGGTTTTAAGGCTAAGAGCATCTTGTATTCATCCTTTTCATAGGTATTTTCGAGTTTATTGAATTGCTTGTTTAAATTTTTAGAAAATTTCCTTTTATTGGCTTAGGATGAATGTTAGTTGCTAAGGGATTAGGATAATTTTTTTTAGTATCTAGATATTAGGGAAAATTATTTGAATTGATCTTATTTAAAGATATTTTCCTCTACTATTTAGTGATGAATTTTATAAAATCCCCAAAAATCTAGGATTTATGTTAAGAGTTTTTCTCTATTGCCCTCTCTTTTTCTTTAAATCGCCAACTAGACTCATTCTTCTCTTTGAGAATTTGTATCTCAGGTACCAATGGCACCAAAGAGAAGCAGAGATGTGGCAACATAAGGAGAAGAAACTCAACAAGTGGTTCAGGAGAGGGTTAGATGGACTAAAGAGGAGAAGAAGGCTAAGAAGCGGCTAGAGAGGCTCCGGTTTGAACCCACTAAGTTTGCAAGCCGAGACCTCTTGGAGAAGATGGGATTGCTAGAGGATTTTGATGTGCATCTCAAGAACATGGGGCTTGCGTGCCTTTCAAGAATGGACTGCCCTACCTATCCCGAAGTCACGCTTGACTTCCTCTCAACCTTGGAGTTCTCTTATGAAGATTCAAGCCTTCCAGCTCCCTCCAAAGGTCACGTCACATTCAAGGTCAGGAAGCAAGCTTACCACCTCTCCATCGCTGAGCTGTGCCAAGCCTATAGGCTGAAAGCTGCAGCTAAGCTTGTGGAATTCCCTCGGTTCGCATCCGCCAATGATCTATGGGACCTGATTTGCAATGACGACTACAAGAGCAATACAGCCAAGATCAAGAAGGTTCGCAACCCTGTGCTGAGATACGCCCTCAAGCTCTTAGCTAACACTTTCATTGGGAGATCCGTGGCTCCAACGATTACCAAGAATGAGTTGTGCTTCCTCTTCCAAGGGATTAAGAAGGTCCTTTGCGATGCCAAGGAGAATGATGAGCCGATGGAGGATGAACTAGGCAACGACGTCAACTATGGTTGTATCTTCGCCTCTTCTTTGGTCAAGTACAAGGCATGGGCATTGAGGTGTAAAGCGAGCTCAGCACTCATTGGAGGCTTCCTTACACCACTGTTCACACAAGCCAGAGTTCCTCTTCAGGAGTTTGAGCCTTGCACGGAGAGAGCCTACATGGACGAGACCTACATGCGCAACACTGATTCCTTAGGTCCGACGCCAGCTCCAGGGTTCTATGCCTACTTGTTCAACAACACTGATAATGAGAAGAAGGTTTGCATCCTACCAAATCCTGATGAGACACACCTAGAGAGCGTCGGCACTATTAAGTTCCTACCGAGCGATAGAGAATGCCTTGCACCTCTTGGAGGCACAGCTGCACCACCTCAGATCCCTCGTGCACCTTCAGAGTCGCCTCCTTCAGATGCCGTGATGCCAGCGAGTTTTGACCTTCCCAAGCTTGATTATGAACCAAGAACAAAAGCTGAGAAGTTTCTTGCATCGGTTGTGGAGGTTCAGCGCAAGATCAACAAATGGCAGAGCAAGATGATCAAGAAGCTTGCTAAGAAGATCAAAGATCTACAAGGAATCTCATCTGATGCGTCTTCAAGTGAGGAGGGTGAGCAACCGGAGAAGAGGAGGAGATCCACCGGTGGTATAGAGATCCGTGAGCCTCAAGGAAGCAATCAAGCTGCACGCCGCTCTCTCCATGAAGGCACGAGCAAGGGCAAGGGCAAGGAGATCATCCACGACACTCCTAGAAAGAGCAGGAAGTCTGGAGCATCCTCAAGCTCCAGCTGTGCCTAGCTCCAAGGTACCAACACACAACCCTTGTAAATATCATGCATCTTTTTCATTTTTTTGCTTTGTGTTTGATCTCCTCTTGAATTTGTTTGCCACCGAGACGATGTCATTCAAGTTTGGGGGAGAGTGTGTGGTTTGACATGTTTTATTTGGATCTTATTTTTCTGTTAACATCCTTGAGTCTTCATGCATTGCATTCATCCTAAGTGCATAGAAAAACACAAAAAAACATTAAAAATTTAAAAATTTTCAAAAAAAATCATGTAGCTTGCATTTGCTTTTGCATTGTTAAACATTGTAGGATTGAGTCTAGAATTTTGTCATTTAGGTTGTTGCACTTGCATAGGGAGAAATGATATTAATTTTTCTTGAAAAGTGTTTTAAGATCATGAATGGTTTGAAGGCCTTAGTTAGTAGTTCTTTGATGCATTGTACATACTTCGAAAGTAAGCTCTAACCATATTTGGATCATTTGTTTTGATTTTTGTGGCTTAACTTGAACATTCATGAATTGAATCATTTCCTATCAAATGGAACCTAAATTTGAATCTTTGAATTATCATACTTGTGCATTTGAAAAAGAATACATGGATCATATACATATTTAGGCATTCTTATCCCTTCCACCACTCTCTTGTAAGCCTGAATAGAACTTCCCACCTTGACACTTACCTTCCTTTCAAGCCAATTTTCTTGTGTGACATCATTGTGAGGCCTTATTTTTGGTTTGAACTTTGCATAAAGTGTTAGGTTTAGACGACATGATTAGGTTCTCATATTGTTGCTACCTTTGCATTTTGAAGCTAGTCTTAGGCTTGTTTTGGGGCGGAGGTTCACTGGTGTTGAAAGATTTTACTTACTTGTTTTCAGCTTGAAAAGATTTTGGTGTTTGAGGATTAAAATAAAAGGGATTGATGGTTTTAAGTGGTGGTCTTGTACTGTTTTTAAATTAAAAGCTCAGTTTCAAAAGAAAAGAAGGTTGCTCTCAAAAAGGAAAAAAATCAGAAAAAGAAAAGAGGCAAAAGGCCAAATGCTTAAAAGAAAAAAATACAAGAGAAGAGAGCTATCAAAAGTAAAAGAAAAGAGCTTAAATGTTTGTGTTTGACCACCACTAGCTATAAGAAGAGTAAAGATGTTTTCTGTTTTTGTGGATTTTGCTTGGCGCTTTGCCTTGATGAAATGGGTAGTCTCTAGAGGGTGAGTGAGCTTGAAAAAGAAAGAAAATGAATGAGAGGGGTTTAAGATCATTATTAGTGTATATGGGTATATGAGAGTCTAGTTATGTATGCATCAATTGCCTTTACCTTTAGTATTATGCATAAGTTCAACCATTTTTGAGATAACCCATTGCTTGAATTACCCGCTTGAATTACCCGCTTGAATGAGATCATCTTTGTCTCATAACCTTTGTCCCTAAGCCAAATGTATTCGGTTTTAAAATGCATAAGTGTGATTCATGGTTTGATCTTAATGAATATTAAAGGATAGGATTCTTGGATTGTTTGGGATATGAGAGTCATGATTTGAGATTCAACATGTGATGAATATGGCTAAGTTCTTTGGAGTATGAGTTTGTGCATTGCATTATAGAATTAAGAACTAGGACCATTGAATTGGTTCATTTGAAAAACACTTGTCAAGGAATTTGAGCTCCCACTTTTAAAACCTCCCTTCCTTTCTTGAATTTTGTTTGCTTGAGGGCAAGCAAAAGGCAAGTTTGGGGGAGTTGATATACTCTTATATTTAGCATATTTAACATGCATTTAGCTTAGTTTTCATGCATTCATCTCACATAATAGGCTAGGTTTGCACCACTTGTCTCATTTTAGGTCCTAAGTGCACTTTGCATTAGCATTTGCATATTTCTTGCATTCTTGCATCATATTCAGGTTGTTTTGGACACAATGGAGCTGTGGAGGTTGCGTGGACATGCTAAGGATCAAAGAGGAGCTTGTGGACACTTGGGAGAACTCAGCCATTCAGCAAAGGAACCGGGATTGAGGTGCGGATCGAGCTAGGCAGGTCGATCTAGATGAGATCGACCAGAAGATCGAGTTACTCAAGTCATTTAAAGAAGGAGGATCGAGACCAAGATCGACCGAGGTGATCAATCTTGAGTACGGACGTGGAATAATCCATGCAGAACGAGAGCCAGAATCGAGATCCACGACTCGATCATCCGAGAATCGACCCGAAGATCGAGCAAAGGAGGACGATCCATGTGGGAGATCGAGTGATCAGATCGACTACTCAGCTCGATCTCATAACATTATCCGGCCAGCTCACTTTTGGACTTTAGTGGGGGGACCATTTTAGTTGTTTGGCTATTTTGGGTGATATTTTCCCATCCATTCATCTTGTCTAGAACCACTTTTAGCTTTGCTTAGTCTCGAAGGCGAAAAAGAGCCATTATTATGCTTTTAAGCTTTTCTTGTTTTTGAACTTTTGAATCTTGATTAATCATTAAGTATTTCTTTAATCGCTCTTGCTTAATCATGTTTTTCTTTCTTTCCTTTGCATTTAAATCGGTTTTAAGCATGTGTAGTGAGTAGTTCATCCTTCGGTTTAGGTTAGGGCGATTTAAGAGGTTTAAGGGGTTAAGCTTGGGTCTTTTCTTGTTCTTAATCTATTCTCTTCTTGGATTTGGGGTCTTAATGCTTAGATAGTCTTGAGAAAGATCTATATGGTTCCAGGGCTTTTCTTACCTTGACCGGATTCAGAAATCCCTTCAAGCCAAATCTAAGAGACTAGCTCATCCTTTCCCAAACGCAATGGATGTTTAGGGAGCTAGTTAGACCCATTATTTGAGATCTTTGTTTAATGTTCTTTGACCCATCTTTCCGCCACATGCCATGGGTTTAGAGGAAAGGTTAAAGAAAGGGTTTATACCACACGCCATGGATAAACCTCTTTTAGCTTCTCAAGGCTTAAAGATAGCTCATCAAATGAGTAGATCTATGTTTTCAAATCCAAAGCTTGAATCTCGAACCCTCTTATATATGACCCTCAACCTTGAATCCTCTTTTTAGACTTTTAAAACTCAAGTTTATCATTTTCCAGTCATAAAGTTTGCTTTTCTAGCCTTTATAAGTCATTGTTCTAAGTTGCTAGAAATTCTCTGTTTATCTGCCTTTAGCTTTCGATTTTTATAAATTAGTAGTCTTGCATTTTAAATTCCTAGAAGTCATCTAGCATTTGTTTAACCCCTCTGTGAGATCTTTAAAATACTTTTCGCGGTCATTCAGCACTTGCATTTAGTTTTCATAGAATTTCTCATCTATTTACCCGAATCTTCTTAGCTTTGCATTGCTGTTGCATTCTTAGTGACTTTCATCAACCTAGGCTGGATTGACACCTCTTGCACTATACTACATCATAAACATGTGCATTTGGCTTTTATAAAACACCAAACAAATTCTGCTTATCAGCTATTTCAGGGCAACCATGATAGCGGACTTTCAGAGACCGTCCAAGAGCTACGACAAATGTCAGAGGCATGCCCCGTCATTTATTTTCCAGCAGAAAGACTGTCGTCAATCTCGGCACCTTACCCATTCATTAGGTGGTCAATGCACATAGTAGACTCATGGTCCCTTCGGGACCTAAGCAGATGCTAGTGTTCACTGACTAATTCAACAAGTGGATAGAAGCTAAAGCTTATCAGCAAACAACCGAGCTCCAGGTACGCGGCTTCATCTGGAAAAACATGATTTGCCATCACGGGCTTCCATATGAAATTGTAACGGACAACGGTTCGCAGTTCATATTGCGAAACTTCAAAGACTTCTGCGCGAAGTGGAAGATAAAAATCTCTTACTCCACACCTCGTTATCCTCAAGGAAACGGGCAAGCTGAAGCAATGAACAAAACCATCTTGAGCAACCTCAAGAGACGGCTCGACGCCAAAAAATAAAGGTGGTCTGAACACATCTCGGCCATACTTTGGGCTTGTCGAACCACACTTCACAAAGCAACCAGCGAAACACCGTTCTCAGTGTCTTACGGGCTGGAAGCTGTGATCCTAATTGAAACTGCAGTTCCTAGTCTTCGTCGGACTCTGTGCCCGACAAACACCAAACTCAACGAGCAGTTATTAAGGGACCAACTCGATCTGATCGACGAACGCCGAGATCAAGCATTGATCACGATCCATAACTACCAGCAGGCCGCAGCTCGCTACTACAACTCCAAGGTCAAACACCGGAGATTCAACATAGGAGATTTGGTCCTGCGCAAGGTACAAGATTACACCAAAGAGCCTGGTGCTGGGAAACTAGGAACCAACTGGGAAGGTCCTTATCGCATCACCGAAGTAGTTCGCGATGGCGTCTACAAGCTCACAAAAGTACAAAACGGGGTGCCCAAGATAAGGCCTTGGAACGTAATGAACCTCAAGAGGTATTATCGCTAAAAGCACTTTAAACAATCGAACTACGTCATGGCTTTATCCCCTTACAGGGTATGTAGGCAGCTCAGACAGCTCGACCCACGAGTTCAGCCACCATTTTTTTTATCAAATCTTTATTCCACAAGCATGACAACATCAATAGGCGAGCTACGCGCGATGACCTTACGTTGTATCATCTCCCTTTTTCAGTTTTACTTGGAATAATAATTCATTTACTCAGCAACAATTATATTTGTCAAAACCGAGATCACAAATTCGGACCACCCTCGTCATACATCTATAAGCTGAAAAACATCCAATCAAACTCGAGCTCCACAGCTCGTCTTTGAGGTCAAAGCATAACCTGCCCACCCACACCTCGTAACTAGCAAGCTCTAGCTCACGCATTGCTCACTCGTTCGAAGGGGGGGGGAGGGGAGCCACTTATCCTAGATGCCTTTCCAAAAACCAAAAGGTACACATCTCTCATTTCGCAAAACAACTAAGTTTGGAGTTCTACTCCACTTCACAGGTGCAGCCAGGTTTACAAATCGACTCCAACCATAGCCAGAGCTCCGGACCTCGAATTGGTGAGCCTAACGCAGTTCACAGTTCGTCAAGAACGACTGAGCCCTATGACTGGAAACTCAGAGTAAAACCGAGCCCCCCTTCTCCATCTCAAAGCCGAAACTGAGAAATGCTTAGTTCAAAGGAAAGCAAACTCTATTTCGAACACCGAAACTTCATCGCGAAGTAGTTCAATCCGTCTTCTAAAACATAAACAAAAGTCGAGCTAAAAGACTTAGCCACTTTTCTCAGAACAAACGGATCGCACTCCTCGACCTAATCGTTTTATCTAAATCCGATAAATCGAGCAACGAACTCGTGGCTAACAACTCGAGCATCAAACGCACGACTAGCGAACTAAGCCTCGAGCTCGATAATCCTAGTCCGCTTTCCTAAGTTACCAAACAACTTAGCAAATATCCTACTCGAGCAAACAAAATGCAAAAGGCAAAATAAACAAAGTCTAAGGCATGAAGCCCGATTGCATTAAAAATAAAGCCCTTTAGGGCACGAATGAGTTCGAGAATTAGGATAAAAGCCCTCCCGGGCACCAAAACAAGCGTAAAAAGCCCGCTGGGCAACCAAGTTCGAAAATGATATTTAAAAAGAGAAAGGAGCCACGGTCAGCTATCGAGCTAACCACCCGCCTTCTCGTCCTCACCTCCTTTCTCCGCGTCATTACTCCCCCCATCTTCAACGTTTGAACCGAATTGATTAAGACGAGAGGCGCGCCTGAAGCTGGATCAACCTCCATAGCCATCGAGTCTTCGAAAATCACCAGGAGGTTCAGCTTGCTGATCGAGAAGTCTGAAACCTGGGCGGCTTTAAAAGCCACTCCCAAGTCTTCCTCGTCCTTCCTCACCCTCTCCAGCTCCTCCTCAACGGTGGTAGTCTTGGCGATGACCTGCTCAAGCATCTCCTTATTGGCAATACACTCCTGGAGATCGCACTCGGCCACACCCTCGGCCTTCTTCTTTTCTCGCTCTTGTCAACCAACTCGTTCTCGAGTTCGGTGATGTGAGCCAGCTGGCCTCTGAACTGCTTAAGGAGGTTAGTCTAGTGAGCGACCTGCATATTTGCGGCCTCAAGGTCGGACTTCAGCTTGCCGACTACCTTTCCCATCTCCTCGATCTCCTCCGGATGAGGGACGTCCCGCAGCCATTTCTCAAGACGAGCATAGAGCCAGTTTCCAGCCTCCACAGCCTGCGAGCATCGAGGACCAAAACATTAAGACAAACAACACTTAACCGAACATACAACGTAAAAGGTACACCATTTACCTTTCCCTGGGCCGTCACAATCTCCATATAGAGTTCTCTCTCGATCATCTTCTTGAGAGCCAGAAGTTGGCACCCAGCAGGCTTGAAGTGACGCCACATGGCCGCCAAGCCCTTGGAATCATCCGTGATCGGATGATTCTTGGTGTGCTCGAGCTTCTAGTGGAAAGGCCGGCTACCTGTCGAGCCACCACTCCCGTTAGACACCGATGGATGCGACTTTGTAGCTCGACTTCCCCCGTCGTCTCTTGGCCTCATAGAGGCAGGTTTGGATGAGTGCTCGGGCTCCTGGTCATCAACAGAGTGCTGGGTCTTGCCTGAGCTAACGGAGATCGCCCCCACTAATCGAGGAGGGGGATCGGGCTAACGGTCTAGCATCTGCTCAACCTCCTCATCACGAATGTAAGGTGTGGGAGCAACAGTAGAGGCGAGCCCGACCTCGAGGGCCTCCTTAACACTCCCGGAGCATACCCTGGAGGTGTTGGGACCGGCCGGAGCTTTCCTGGATCTCTGACGGAAGGTCGGTTTGCGAGACATGGCTGAGCTTGCGCTTACTGAACTAGAAGCCGGAAGAGAACGGAGAGGAAGAACTCCAGCTGCCAGCAAAACAAACCACTATGCGTCACTTCACAGTGATCCAATAAACAAAATCGTAACAGTATCTTGACTGAAAAACTTACCAGGTGCGACAACCGGAACCGGGGCGGGCGATGAAAGGACTCGTCGAACTCGTTCTCGCGTGAACGTGCACCAGACAATTTCTCCTCGCCTTAACAATTCTAGCCGGTGCTCGATGTCGGGATCCCTCGGTGCTCTGGATAGCTGACCTGAATAAACAAAAAACAAACAAGGGTCAGAAAGCCAATCGAGCAAAACAAGACAAGTATAGCTAAAAATTGCCTAAGCCTAGCTAAACAACCGCTGCCAGCAAATTCGATTGGCAGTCGGGTGAAGTCAAAGCCTCCGATGGACGCCTCGTTGATCTGGAATTTGAACCCGATCTTTTCCCAACCGGAATCCTTCTCCGGGCTCTCCTCAATGAACCGCCGGTTTGACCTCGGGGACGCGTAGAAAGTCCCTGGATGTCAAGCGTTGTATTTAATGGAGAAAAAACACCCTCAGGTCCAAGTAGCGAAAGATAATGTTCTCCTCTCGGGCCTGCACGGCACATCCGATGATGGCCCGAACCAGATTCGGGCACATCTGCGGAAAAACCAGTCGCAGGTCCGCCAACGCTTCGAGGACGAACCGAGGAATTGGGAAGAACAGCCTGTAATCCCGGAAGTATGTTGCATACGCGCAACAAAAACCTGGCTCCATGTTCGTTAGTCTCTGCTAACGTCAAAACCGCCAGCTCCACCCCGTCGTGGATCTCGCATTCTCGACGGACGTCATCGAGAGTCTTTTGGTAGTTGATTTTGGAGGGACCCGGGACTATGGCGGCCCTCCCAGAACTTTCCCCCTCGAATTTTACGATTACCGACATCAGAACAGAAAGGGGAGAGAAGAAGATGAAAGACACTAAACCCAGAAAACTCAAGAAGGAAGATCGAAGTTCTATCGAAAACGAGAAAGAGACTTAGCAAACGATCTCCAAAATCGCGATGAACAGACATTGCAGAAAACAAAAGAAAAATGCGAGAAGAAGTTACCTTTAATCGTGATATATCATGGTTTTTATGATTTTTAACCATGACATAAGTCCTTTTTATTGAGTCTTTTTGGTCTTTTTAGAGTCCTAGAAGAGTCTTTGCAGGTTATAGCATGTCTGGAGCATGATTGGAGATTTTGGAACCTTTTGGAGCATTCTGAGTTAAAGCCACGAAGTACCAAGCTCGAAGCAGAAAGTATCACATATGGTGACGCTCGTCACCACCTTTGGTGACGCTCGTCACTCATCAAGGAAGGAGCGTGGCTGTTTTATTAAAAGTATGAAGAAGATTTGCAGAATTGGCCCAGAAGTTCCTTTATTTATATGAAGATCCCAGATCATGTTTAGCCTCTATTTATTAGGTTTTTCAGCTATTGTTGGCTATTATCTTAGTTTTTAAGAATTCAGAGAGCTTAGAGAGAGATTATTCAGAGCTTTTTGGGGAGACAAATCCTGTACTCTTTTGAGAAGATTTCGAACCCCCTTTATTTTTTACTTTTTCTCTTAATGCAATTTTATTCAGTTATGTTTTGTGATCTCATAATCATGTCTGAGTAATCTGCTAGTTAAGTTAGGGTTTTTCAAAGGTTGATGAAAAGATTGTAGAATCGCTATCTGTTAGGAATATCTTATGGTTTTTCATCTCTGCTTGCTCTAAAATCGAATTTCTGAGACACATCATCTAGGAATCCGAAAACCTTAGGTTGTTAAATATATGTGAGAGAATTATTCATAACCTGAACTAGTATTTGATGAGCAAAGCAACTTAGTGCAAAGAGATTTGGCTTAGGAGTTTTGTAAACAATTGAATCTGATCATTCCTACATGCTTAGGTTGTTAGGGTTTGCAAAGAGATTTGAAACTCTGTGATTTAGGTATAGATAACTTTTACAATGAGAATTGATTAGTTATACATCAGTGATTCATGTTTAAAACGGTTCTTAATCATTCCTGATTTCCTGCATCATACATTCTTGGATTCAACCTGCGAACTGCCCTGACTTAGCGCTTTTAGTCTTCTGGAACTTAGATCATCTCACAAAATCGTTTGCTTACTTTCATTCATTCGTTCGCATTACATACATCATATCTTGCTTAGCTTAATTCGAATCTACATTCGATACTGTAGTTTGCATTACTCCCTTGGGATTCGATAACCCCTTATACTACGACTGCTTTTGCTGTGCACTTGCAGTAGTTTTATTTGGGTAAAACCTGACCCTATCAAGTTTTTGGCGCCGTTGCCGGGGAGTAATAGCTGCCTATCGATTTTTAGTATTAGGAGTTTGTCTAAGTTTTTATTTGTTTACTAACTTTCAGCTACTTTTCTTTGTTCCTGTTTCAGGTGTATGCCTAATCGCAGAACCAGAAGCAAGAAAGAGAAGGAGCTTGTGACTTTGAGCATCGACGAGCTTGCTAGGTTGGAGAGAACTAACAGGAAAGCTAAGAAACAATCTACAATGGTCGCTCCACTTATCTTGGTTGAAGATGCAGAAGGTCACTTAGTTGACAGGGAAGGAAATAGGAGGAACGAAGAGGGGCAGAGAATTGATCAAGAGGGGTATGTCATTGTTGAACAGCAGGTTCAGCAAGTGGCTGAGAACGTGGGAGTCCCTGTTGCTGTCAATAACCCTGCTGGGCGTTTTGTTCAGAGGACTCTAGGTGACTACAACAGACCTGATCAGTTCTATGCCAACAGAGCTGCAATCCGACCTCCTGCCTTCCAGAGGAACGATTTTGAGGTTAAACCTGTCTACTATCAGCTGGTTAGCCAGCATCCATTCCATGATTTACCTCATGAGCATCCTATGGATCACATAGAGAGATTTGAGGACTTGGCTTCCAGTGTCAAAGCTAATGGGGTTCTGTTCTGCAAGCTTTTTCCTTACTCTCTTGAAGGAGAAGCTGCATATTGGCTGAAGCAACTAGAACCTGCTTCATTGACTACTTAGGAAGACACCAAGAACGCCTTTTTGAATAAATTCTATGATGATGCAAGATCAGAGGACATGAGGACGAAAATTGCATCATTTACACAAGGCCCTACTGAAGCTTTCAAGGCCTCTTGGATTAGGTTCAAGTCTTATCAAAGGGACTGTCCTCATCATGGTTTCAGTCAGGTGCAATTACTTGGGATTTTCTTCAGAGGCATTGACTGGAAATATCAGATGGTGCTGGATGCAGCAAGTGCAGGAAACTTCAACACCAACAGACCAGAAGAGGCGATCAGACTGATTGAGAACTTGGTCTGCAGCAACAGCACTAAAAATGCAGACTTTCATAGGATGAAACAAGCTGGTGTAGCTGATGGAAATCAGATAGCTGAAGTTAAGGCTAAGTTGGATGATATGCACATCCTTTTGGTGGGGAAGAAGTCGGTTCACTTTGCTGCAGAAGTGGAAACTTTCGAAGCTCCAGAAGAAGTTGAGCAGGAGGATGTAAATTTCATCAATTCTGGTGGTTTTCAGGGACAAAGGTATGGGAATCAACAGTGGAACAGAGGATACAGCAACAATAATCAGAAGAACGCCCTTACAGGAGGACAGAGCACGCCTGGTTTCACTCCTAGACCCCCATTCCAGAAGACAGAATATCAGAAGCCATTCCAGAATAGTGGAAATTACAGAAACTATGGTTCTTCTTCCTATCAACCAGCACCTCCACAAGGGAATAAAATGGAAGCAATGTTAGAACAGATCTTGGAAGGACAACAGAAGCTTACAGTGGAATTTAATGGCATGATAGATTCGCTCTATCAGGATTTGAATGGAAAAATTGAGAGTCTGAACTCTCATATGAAGAAGCTTGATGTTCAAGTTGTCCAAACTACAGGAGCTGTTCAGAGGCAAGAAGGATTTCTTCCAGGAAGAACTGATGCTAATCCCAAACACCATGTGAATGCCATCACATTGAGGAGTGGAAAGAACCTGCAACCAGTGTTGCAGAAGGATTTAACCTCAATGAATTTCGTGGGCATGGAAGAGTATGAAGATGAAGAAATATTTGCTGAAGAACCACGGGTGACGCTCGTCACCAATAATGGGTGTCGCTCATCACCCATCGAGCACAACCCCGACCCCGACTCTTCACAAATTGGTGACGACCGTCACCAGGTGGGTGACGCTCGTCACCCATATCCAGTGATCAATCTCGACTCGTCCAAAGTGAGTGACGCTCGCCACCATTCCAGTGATGCTCGTCACCAGACACCACATGCTGCAGTTTTGCCTAAGACTTCAGATAATGCTAAGGAGACCGTGTATAAACCCAAGATACCCTATCCTAAGCATCCTAAGAAGTCTAAGCAAGAGCTTGAAGATGCAAGATGCAAGGCTATCATGGACAAGTTGGTAATAGAGATCCCATTGATATATGCTGTAAGGATCACTCCTGTTATAAGGAGGTATGTGAAGAGGATGGTGACCAATAACTTGAGTCTTGAGGTTGGAGCTATGATGATCAACGAGCAGGTCAGTGCAGTGATTCAGAACAGAGTTCCAGAGAAGCTTTCAGACCCAGGAAGCTTTGTTTTAGACTGCACTATCTTCAATGACAAGTTTGAGAGGTCATTGTGTGATCTTGGTTCTAGTGTGAACCTCATGCCTCATTCTGTTGCCAAGAGTTTGGGGATGACCGATTTTAAGGCTACAAGGATATCTCTTGTCCTAGCTGATAGATCAGTCAGAGTTCCTAAAGGAGTGATAGAGGATGTTCCTATCAAAATAGGAGATTGTATGATCCCTACTGATTTTGTGGTTCTAGAGTATGGAGAAGAGCCCAAAGACCCCTTGATTCTTGGCAGACCCTTCTTAGCTACTGCAGGAGCTATTATTGACGTCAGGAAGGGTAGAATAGAGCTGAATGTTGGCGATTTAGTGATGAAATTCGAAATGGACAAGCTGATGAAGAGGCCAACCATAGATGGACAGACTTTTTATGTGGATGTTCTCACAAACATTGCTGATCAGATCTTCCATGAGATGAGTTCAGAGGATCCCTTGGAAAGGGCGTTGACCACTTCTACAGCTGAGTATGAGCATTTAGATGCTGCTGCAACAGGCTACACAAAGATGATGGATGCTACTGCACAAGTGATGCAACTGGTTGCACAGGATGAGCTTGTCTCCACATCTGCGAGAGCTGCCACAATGGGTGATTGGTCTGCAGCAAAAGCACCAAAAGTTGAGCTTAAACAGCTCCCTGCAGGGCTAAGGTACGCATTTCTGGGAGAAAACTCCACCTATCCTATTATTGTTAATGCTTCATTGAACAATGCAGAGCTCACCCTTTTGCTAAGTAAGCTGCGAAAATTTCGCAAAGCTCTTGGCTATTCTCTTGATGACATTTCAGGTATCTCCCCAGACTTGTGCATGCATAGGATACACTTGGAGGATGAGTCAAAATCATCAGTTGAGCACCAGAGGAGGCTGAATCCGAATTTGCAGGATGTGGTCAAGAAAGAGATCAGGAAGTTGTTGCAGGCTGGTATCATCTATCCTATATCAGACAGTGCTTGGGTGAGTCCAGTGCACGTGGTGCCTAAGAAAGGAGGTGTCACAGTGGTAAAGAATGACAAGGATGAGCTGATTCCAACCAGGACTGTGACAGGACACATGATGTGCATAGACTACAGGAAACTGAATGCAGCAACAAGGATCATTTTCCTCTGCCTTTCATCGATCAGATGCTAGAGAGGCTGGCGAATCACAAGTATTACTGCTTCCTTGATGGGTATTCAGGCTTCTTTCAGATCCCCATCCATCCAGATGATCAGGAGAAGACCACTTTTACTTGTCCCTATGGCACTTTTGCATATCGCAGAATGCCTTTTGGGCTGTGTAATGCTCCTGCAACCTTCCAGAGATGCATGATGTCGATTTTCATAGACATGATAGAGAAGTTTATGGAGGTGTTCATGGATGACTTCTCTGTTTATGGGTCCTCTTTCAAGGACTGCTTGGATAATCTGTGTGCAGTTCTGCAGAGATGTGAAGAGAAGCACTTGGTTCTAAACTGGGAGAAGTGTCATTTTATGGTGCAAGATGGTATTGTACTTGGCCACAGAGTCTCAGGAGACGGTATAGAGGTGGATAGGGCAAAAATTGAGGTGATGACAAGTCTGCAAGCACCTGATTCAGTCAAAGCAGTGAAGTTTTCTGGGTCATGCAGGCTTCTACAGAAGATTCATCAAGGATTTTAGCAAGATAGCACGCCCACTTACTGCTCTCCTCTGCAAAGATGTGAAGTTTGAGTTCACAGAAGAGTGCAAATCCGCCTTTGAACAGATCAAACAAGCTTTGGTTACAGCCCCTGTTGTGCAGCCTCCAGATTGGGACTTACCTTTTGAGGTAATGTGTGATGCCAGCGATTTTGCAGTTGGAGCAGTGCTGGGACAGAGGAAAGACAAGAAACTCCACGCCATCTACTATGCAAGTAGGACTTTGGATGATGCTTAGAAGAATTATGCAACAACTGAGAAAGAATTGTTAGCTGCTGTGTTTGCTTTTGAGAAGTTCAGGCAGTATCTCGTTGGCTCCAAGGTCGTGGTCCATACTGACCATTCAGCACTGAAGTACCTAATGCAGAAGAAAGATGCAAAACCAAGGCTGTTAAGATGGATCCTGCTTCTTCAAGAATTTGATATTGAAGTGAAGGACAAGAAAGGGGTTGAGAATGGAGTTGCTGACCATTTATCCTGGATTCAGGTCGAAGATAGTGTTCCAATCAATGATTTCTTGCCTGAAGAGAATGTTTACTTGGTGGAAACCAGAGAACAGGAGGATAGTACTGAAAACCTGCAGTTTTCACGAAATTGCAGGGGAGTGACGAGCGACACCAGGAGGGTGACGCTCGTCACCAACCCAGTTCAGTCGCGACCAAAGTATACGAGAAAGGTGACGCCCGTCACCAATATTGGTGACGCTCGTCACCAATCTCAACACTTATCTGTGATTTGTGCAAGCTTGGGGATGGTGTTTGAAGAACCTGTTTATGCTTTACATGATCCAAAGAGGCCCTGGTATGCTGATACCGCAAATTATCTTGCTGCAGAGGATGAACCACATGATTTCAAAGGCTATGCTAAGAAGAAGTTCTTGAGAGAACTTAGGAGATTCTATTGGGATGAGCCATACCTCTACAAGCATTGTGCTGATGGTATCTACAGAAGATGCTTAGCAGAAGAAGAAGTCCAGGACGTCCTTTTTCACTGTCATGGATCAGAATATGCTGGACACTTTGCTATATTCAAGACTGTCTCTAAGGTATTACAAGCTGGATTTTGGTGGCCTACTATGTTCAGAGACGCCCAAGCCTTCATCACAAGCTGTGATACATATCAGAGAAGAGGAAAAATCAGCAGGAGACATGAGATGCCACATAACTTCATTCTGGAAGTTGAAGTTTTTGATTGTTGGGGTATTAACTTCATGGGACCTTTTCCCTCATCTTATGGGAATAGATACATTTTGGTTGCTGTTGATTATGTATCTAAGTGGGTAGAGGCGTTGGCTACTCCTACTAATGATGCTGCAGTGGTTTTGAAGCTGTTTAAGACCATTATCTTTCCCAGATTTGGTGTCCCGCGGATTGTCATAAGTGATGGTGGTTCTCACTTTGTCAACAAGGTCTTTGACAAGCTTTTGAAGAAGTATGGTGTACAGCACAGAGTGGCCACGCCCTATTATCCCCAAACAAGTGGACAGGTTGAGGTTTCCAACAGGCAGATCAAGCAGATTCTGGAAAAGACAGTTGGGAAAACAAGGAAAGATTGGTCTGCAAAGCTGGATGATGCATTATGGGCCTACAGGACTGCATAAAAAACGCCACTTGGGACTACTCCATTCCATCTTCTCTATGGCAAGGCGTGCCATCTACCAGTAGAGTTGGAGTTCAAAGCAGAATGGGCCATCAAGAAGCTGAACTTCGATCTGAAGCCTGCTGCGGAAAGGCGTTTGATTCAGCTCAATGAACTGGATGAGATCAGATATCTGGCCTATGAAAACTCCAAGTTATACAAGGAGAGGACAAAGACATATCATGATAAAAAGATCATCTCCAGGCATTTCGAGCCCAATGACCAGGTATTACTCTACAACTCTCGTTTACAGCTTTTTCCTGGTAAATTGCATTCTCGATGGTCAGGTCCTTTCACTGTCAAAGAAGCTCGCCCACATGGTGCAATTATCCTGATTAACTCCAAAGGAGAGGAGTTCACTGTCAATGGACAAAGGGTGAAGCACTACTGGGCACAAGCAGAGATTCCAGCAGGACACATTGTGTCTCTAGATCAGGCACCAGCTGTCTAAACAGCCAACCAAAGTCAAGCTAATGACTTTAAACAAGCGCTTAGTGGGAGGCAACCTACTGGTAAGTTGTAAATATAACACTTAGTTATTATTTTCGTGCTTAGGATTAGTAATTAGATTAATATTAGTTAAACAAAAAAAAAGGGTGGTGACGATCGTCACCCTTATGGTGACGCTCGTCACCCGTCGAAGTCGGGCACGGTTATTAGTTTTCTCTCTTCTTCTTCCTCGAGGATAACTGTTTTAAACTATCGAACACTTAGAATTTTCAGAGATTCATAACTTTTGATTTTCTCAACCAAATTGAGTGATTCAAGAGTCTAATCTGTGCGGATTTTGCTCCTCTTTTTGAATATCCACTTGGTTTTTAAGATCTGCAAGGTATGTGTTCGGAATCCCCAATTTTCAGTCCGCCATAGGTTTGGTAAAATCCGATTTTTGACTTGATTGGCTTGATTTAACTGTTGAATCATGGTTAGTTAGGTTGTATTAGAGGAATGAAACTATCTATGTGAGCTTTTATCGGTTGATTTGCATGTTTAGAATTTTCGAGTTCATGATGAAAATTGCAAAAATCTGGAAATTTTGGGTGATTTGGGTTGAACTGATGATTGAATTGTGTTCTTGGTAGTGCTGTAGTTGATCGCCATCAGTTATTTCAGATTGATTGGTTGATTTTTCGAACTTTGAAAAATTTGCTAATTTTTGTGATGTTTTTGGTCGATTTTGATCTTCAATTTTCAGATGCCTCGTCAGGAGAAACGACCAAGGCAAAGGTCATCTTCAAGCACTGCAACAGGGTCTATGGATTCCTTCTGTCAGCACCCGGTTTGCAGGCCCCCATGGCCCAAACGAGAAGATCGAAAAATAGCCTCAGGAGTGGCTTGAGCAGGGACTCCGAAGCAGGAAGTGTCCCGAGACACTTGTGTATTCCGTGATATTCAAGAAGAGTAGGATGAATATGACACGCTGTTCTACAATGCGTGGCTGGGAGTTAAGATTATCCCCACTCGGTTCACAGATTCTGCTGTTCTGCAGAAGATGGGGATCTTCGAGGAGGTTGTTCAGATTCTGGAGCGCATTGGGATGAGGACTATGCCGTTCCAGCAGTATGATCTGTACCCAGATTTGGTACACCAGTTTCTCTCTACAGTTCGCGTCTACTACGCGAATGAGCTGGCGAAGCGTGCGCAGGAAGGCACGATGACGTTTCTGATCCGAGGAGTTCGA
This sequence comes from Thlaspi arvense, assembly GCA_911865555.2. Classification (NCBI taxonomy): domain Eukaryota; kingdom Viridiplantae; phylum Streptophyta; class Magnoliopsida; order Brassicales; family Brassicaceae; genus Thlaspi; species Thlaspi arvense. The sequence continues at coordinate 16,230,731 of OU466861.1, forward strand.
TACCGGATCAGTCTGATGGAGCTTTGTGGGATCTATGGCTTCTCTGACCATCCCACAGGCGTTCTCCTTCCCTCTCAGTGGACCCATATGCGGACATTCTGGTCCAAGTTCAAGAATGGAGTCTATGACAGCAAGACTAGCACGCAGACGGAGGTTCGACATCCGGTTTTGAGGTACATTCTGCACCTCTTTGGCCACACCATTTTGTGCAAGTCTGCGCCCAGCAAGACTCGAGTCAGTGAGCTGATTCTCCTCTACTACGGACTTTATGAGATGCTGGATGATTCGATACCTGTTGATAGTATGGTTCGAGCCAACTTAGGCGCTGTTTTCGCTGAGCATCTGGTCTCCTTAAAGACCAAGCCATTCACCAGTCCAGGGGAGAAGACTGAGAGTGTTGGCAGCCTGCTGACCCCGATCTTCCATCATTTCCAGATCGATGTCACACCTTGCAGTCTGCGCAGTGACAGATCACTTATGGATGACCAGTATCTGCGCCATGTCACTTGGATGAAGATTGGAGTTGTGTGGACTTTCACTACCACTTCTGGAGAGTATGTTGGCATTAAATTGCCACAGAGAGCCTTCACTACTATTCAGGGAGATCCACGCCAGCTATTCTTCATGCCAGCACGGACTCTTCTGCGCCCCTTGACTCTACGCCCTGCTAGAGCTGTTACAGCTGGCGCCTCTGCTTCTACTACCGCTGCTACTGATGCTGGACCTTCTACACGCCAGAGTGGTTCTTCTACTGCTTTCAGGCGTCCTCCACGACCACAGACACCCATGGATATGGCTGCTTTTCAGGAGTATGTCATTGACAGCTTTGAGGGACTCTGGGATGCTGTTGCTACACTTAGCAACTGTGGTTGTGTCCGCCCCCATTACACCACTGAGCCTTGTGAGGATGAGGATTGAGGCTTCACTATCTGGTTACTTGTTCCTTTTTCCCTTTTATTTTTTTTCTTGCTCTTGAGTCATTTTTATATTTTCTTTGAGTCAGTTGTCAGTTTCTTTGATGATGTTTTGTGAGATTGTTGAACCAGGTTATTTTTGCTATGTTTGGATGTTGTTAATTATGTGTTCGAATGCTCAAAAAGTCTAACTTTCGAGTGCATATGCAAACACTTCGTTAATTAACATCTGACATAAGAATTGGGCAATACAGGTCGTGGTGACGCTCGTCACCAGACTGGTGACGCTAGTCACCCGACCCCACGCGAGGTAACACTTTTCTGACTTGGTTTTTCGACTTCTCATTCATTTTTCTGACCAACTCTTGGCTTAATAACACTGGGGACAGTGTTGTTTAAGTCTGGGGGAGGTGGTTACTGACGTTGTGTGCTTTGTGTCATGTTTATAGAGTTTTAAAGTTGAGTCAAAAACCTGTTTTTCTAGAGTCAAAATTTTTGAAATTGTTAGTTTTTCTTGGAACTAACCATAGGACGTTTTTGCTGATAAGAACCATTGCCACAGTAGTTGATTACAAGTCTCACTAAGTTGAAAGTCATAGGTAGATCAGTCTAGCAATGAAGGTTTAGGTTCTTAGAGAATCTGAAAAATTTGCTGCTAGCTCCACCTTAATGAACTTTAAACTTCTTGTCTTGGTGATTGATTCTTATTGATCTTGATTCTCTCTTTCAACACTGACAATAAGATTAAGATACAGTCTCTCTTTGATCTTCCCTAATGTAGTTTTTAAAAGTTTAAGTCCAAAGAATGGTGCATTCATGACCTTGTCTCCTCACAAGGAACAACAGTAGTGAACACACTCAAGAACCTGTCTCCTCACAAGGAACACAAGTATTGAGTAGCCCCATATCTTAGACTGTAAAAGTTGAGAAAAAGAAGTGAAAAAAAATCGAAAATATCCTAAGGAAAAGATTAAGGGAAGAGAAAATAGGAGAGCTGTGTTGAGATCTATTTGTTCAGCTGTTAGGAAGGGAAAAGAATCTGTAAAGTGATTAAGATGATAGAACTTTGATGAGATATCACACTTAGATAAAAAATAAGGAGTTAGCAGTAGAAATTTTGGGTTTCTTGAAGGGATTTGGACTGGACTTGAGAGATTTGCTAAGCTTGTGATGATTAGACTGAAATTTGATCTTGTGTTGACTATGTGGTATGTGGATTCGAAAGTTCTAACCAGTGTGGTGTTCCTGATGACTGACTGACTGTTTCTTGTTTTCAAACCTCGACCTTATTCTTTGTCTGATGTTTGCTTGAGGGCAAGCAAAAGCTAAGTATGAGGGAGTTGATATATCATGGTTTTTATGGTTTTTAACCATGACATAAGTCCTTTTTATTGAGTCTTTTTGGTTTTTTTAGAGTCCTAGAAGAGTCTTTGCAGGTTATAGCATGTCTGGAGCATGATTGGAGATTTTGGAACCTTTTGGAGCATTCTGAGTTGAAGCCACGAAGTACCAAGCTCGAAGCAGAAAGTATCACATATAGTGACGCTCGTCACCACCTTTGGTGACGCTCGTCACCACCTGAAGTATGAAGAAGATTTGCAGAATTGGCCCAGAAGTTCCTTTATTTACATGAAGACCCCAGATCGTGTTTAGCCTCTATTTATTAGGTTTTTCAGCCATTGTTGGCTATTATCTTAGTTTTTAAGAATTCAGAGAGCTTAGAGAGAGATTATTTAGAGCTTTTTGGGGAGACAAATCTTGTACTCTTTTTTGAGAAGATTTCGAACCCCCTTTATTTCTTACTCTTTCTCTTAATGCAATTTTATTCAGTTATATTTTGTGATCTCATAATCATGTCTGAGTAATCTGCTAGTTAAGTTAGAGTTTTTCAAAGGTTGATGAAAAGATTGTAGAATCGCTATCTGTTAGGAATATCTTATGGTTTTTCATCTCTGCTTGCTTTAAAATCGAATTTCTGAGACACATCATCTAGGAATCCGAAAATCTTAGGTTGTTAAATATATGTGAGGGCATTATTCATAACATGAACTAGTATTTGATGAGCAAAGCAACTTAGTGCAAAGAGATTTGGCTTAAGAGTTTTGTAAACAATTGAATCTGATCATTCCTGCATGCTTAGGTTGTTAGGATTTGCAAAGAGATTTGAAACTTTGTGATTTAGGCATAGATAACTTTTACAATGAGAATTGATTAGTTATACATCAGTGATTCATGTTTAAAACGGTTCTTAATCATTCCTGATTTCCTGCGTCATACATTCTTGGATTCAACCTGCGAACTGCCCTGACTTAGCGCTTTTAGTCTTCTGGAACTTAGATCATCTCACAAAATCATTTGCTTACTTTCATTCATTCATTCGCATTACATACATCATATCTTGCTTAGCTTAATCCGAATCTACATTCGATAGTGTAGTTTGTATTACTCTCTTGGGATTCGATAACCCCTTACACTACGACTGCTTTTGCTGTGCACTTGCAGTAGTTTTATTTGGGTAAAACCTGACCCTATCAAATCGCCGAACTGGTGCGGTTAAAGAAGGAGTGGAGAAGGTGGACTTTATATCTCGGTAATTATTGCTTACCTCATAAATCGCAGAAAATCTGGCCACGCGCCAATCTCTGCCATCCGATTCCGAGATCTCAACCGTTGAATATTCAGTTCGATGAATCTGGCGTGCTGCAGAGCCCAATTAATCGAAGCCGTCAGATCATCTTTCTCTCTCTCCATCTTAACCCTCCACGTCAAAAAGCATCTGCGCGAATCCTCTCGAGGGCTGTACTTTACCCCGGGAAGCTCGGCCGCCAAAACAGAAAAGTAAATATTAATATTTACTCTGAATCCCAACCGTCCACCTAGACGAGATAATAACAAATTTATCTCAACACGTCAAACTGCGGTTTCGAGGTCGATTCTCGACCACACGATCAACGGACTTTTCACCTTTCCAAGATCTGAGCCGTTGATCTCGAATGATTAACTGACTCTATGACGTCAACGTAATCGGACACAAAATCTTTCGAAAGTCACATCTTGCCGCCCATTAAAGATCGAGCTCGCTCTCGTTAATGGGCTGGGGGGAAATTGTTGGAGCTGGATTTAGCACCTTAAATACGGCCCACTGAAGCGCAACATGCAGATCCAAACTAAGCCAAATTGACTGGACTCTGACCCTACGACCCAGGCCCATTCTCTCTCAACGATCCAATCCTGAACAACAAAACGTTCCGTTCGACGAGGTCGAGCTCCAGCTCGACCAAAATCCCGAGAAACAAGGAAGGATCCGAGCCAAGTCAGAGCATATTCTCGCCAATTCAAACAAGTTCGAATTTCACGGAGGAAGCTGCTGCACATGGCGAGATTTCTGGCTAAAGTTGCTGCACGTGGCCGAGATACGCGCTGGAGGTTGAAGCTCGACAAGGCGTCGCTATATAAAGAAGGCAAATGACTTAGTTTAAAGGATCTTCTTTGGCTTGATCTTCTTCGACACTTTTACACACGAAAACCCTGTTACTGCTCTCAGAGCTCTTTTCAGTTCATTTTTTTCATAGAAATCTTTGTAATCGTTTTATTCAACCGATTAATATCAAATCCTTATTTCAGTTAGTGCTAGCTTATACTGTCAATCTGTTCGAGAGAATATAACCTTTAATTTTCATAAGTTCTTTCCTTACAAAAACACATAAATTTTTGTGTGTGGATTTGTATCTACTTGAGATTAGATTTTTTAGATTTTTTGTTTGGTCTGGTTTGGATTTTGTTTGAATATCCAAATATTTTAAACAAAAAATAATCATTCGGTTATTATTTGGTTCAGTTTGATTTCTGTTAATTCGGTTTGGTTCGCTTTATTCAGGTTTAGCTTAGATCGAATGTGGTTTCTCCTATTTCTACACCTTATTACCAAATGTACCCCTGATTATTTTGCTCATTTACGGAAAAAGAGTTAAGAACTGAAAACTCGAATATCCAAATCTCCAAATTCTCCGGGAATGACGACTACTACGTCACAGTACTATCCCAAGCTCACCACTTCTCCAACAATCCCTTCCTATTTACCATTCTGCCACTACACTCCGTTTCTTTCTCTTCCTTCTCTTCGCGCATCTACTTTCCTCTCAGCGAAACGCCCATCTAACAAAAACCCGAATCTCATTTCGATTTCCCGAGGAAAACCCAGAATTTCTCCCTCCCTTGTGTGCTTCGCATCGTCTCCTTCAATGGCCACTCCGACGCAGAGCAGCGAAACCAAACCTTTCTCCGTCCTTTTCGTCTGTCTCGGAAACATTTGTAGGAGCCCAGCAGCTGAAGGAGTCTTTAGAGATATTGTGAAGAAGAGAGGCCTCGATTCCAAATTCAACATTGATTCCGCCGGAACCATGGATTATCACGAGGTGATCGAATCAAAGAAAAAGAACAAAAAAAAACCAAATTAATCTGTTTTAGGGGTTGTGATAGAAGATTTTGATTTGGGGGCAATTAGTGGAATGAATGATTCTTCAGATTACTTTTGGTTTTAGGGTTTTTGATGATGTGAATAGACTTTGAAATCTATATTGATTTGTGATCAAATCTTTTGCTTTTCGAATCAAAGTGGAAGAACATAAACAAATTAATCTGTTTAGCGTTTAGAAAGAAGATTTAATTTGGTGACAGTTAGTGGAATGAATGATTCTTAACATTGTTTTTGGTTTTAGGGTTTTTCATTAGACTTTGAAATCAACTTTGATTTGTGATCAAGTCTTTTGCTTTTTTTAAGAGGAAGAACACAAACAAATTGATCTGTTTTAGGGTTGAGAAAGAAGATTTGAGTTTTGTGGACAAATAGTGGAATGAATGATTCGTCAGATGATTTTGGCTTTAGGGTTTTTGGTGATGTGATTAGACTTTGAAAATTTAATGTTTTTGATTGTGCAAAGTGCTTTTGTTAAAAGGGAAATATGGCAGATCCAAGAATGAGAAGTGCTGCAAAACGTCGTGGTGTTGAGATAACATCATTGTCTAGACCAATAAAGGCATCTGATTTCAGGGAGTTTGATCTCATTCTTGCAATGGATGACCAGAACAAAGGTGGAATATAAGAGTGATGATTGTTATGTGGTTACATCAATTTCTCTGCAAATGGAGATTTATTGGGTTTGTTGTATTCTTTACAGAGGATATATTAGAGGCTTATAATGTATGGAAAGCCAGAGGGAATTATCCACCGGATGCAGATAAAAAGGTACGAGTTTGTGTTTGTTGTTGCTGAACTTTGGAACTATTTTTCAGGAGATTATAGAATGTTTTTCAATTGGGTTTTCAGGTTAAGCTTATGTGTTCTTATTGCAAGAAACACAACGACAAGTTTGTCCCGGACCCGTATTACGGTGGAACTCAAGGTTTTGAGAAGGTAATAACAACCACGAGTGCACTTAGTAGTAGCACCGTTGGAGAGTTATTGATCTCTTAACTGTTGGTTAGTATCATCTTGATGATCGTTAATATTGGTTATAAGACTTTTAAGTTGGCGTTGGATTTCCCAAAAGTTTTTCCTGTTTGATCATATTGAAAATTCAATCGTGATCTCTTTTCTGGTTGCACCTATTTCTTTTGACAGGTCTTGGACTTGCTTGAAGATGCATGTGAGTCGTTGCTGGACAGTATCATAGCGGAAAATTAAGATTGCGACTTCAAAGTCCCGATTCCGGGCACTGTGTTTCTGATTGATGGCTTTGCACATAATGTTGAAACTTCTGTTATTACTTTGTAGATATCTTCAGTGATGTCAAATAGTGTGACTGTGTGAGAAATGATGAGAAGCTCGAATCTTGTTGATGTTTTCTTTTGAAAAACCTTATTTAACTTAACAGGTATTAATAAGTATCTTAAAGTATCTGGACAATTTACCTTTGTGTCTTATGGGTTTATTTGAAGATAAATTATAAAGAATTTTTTAAATTTTAAATTTTGAGATTTATAGATTCATAAAATCTTAATAAAATCTATTATTATTAGTTTAAAATTAAAAATATTATTTAAAATTCTTTGTTATTCAAAAAGTTCAGTTTTTAAAGATTCTATGATTCTATTAAAATTTTGTATTATTAAGATATGAATTTTAAAAATGTAACTCATAAAACAAGATTTAACAAGATTTTCAAAATATTACCTATATAGTTTAGATTTTTAAAGTTTTTATAATAAAATATTTTGATAGATTTTCTAAATATATAAATTCTTTCCAAATTTAACAAATACTTTTTACAAACTGAACAAAACTCTAACTCTTAAAATCAATCAAAACTTTATAACTCCATCTCCCAATAACCGCCTTTACAGAGAGAAAAAAATGTGTCTTAAAGAGAGAGCTAGAGAGAGAAAAAATGTCTAGCTTAATGTGCGGATCAGGTAGAGTATACATTTTTACTTAAATAAAGTATCCAAAAAATATATGGTTTTGAGTGAGATCTAATATAAAAAAAAGAAAGAGAATAAGAGAGAAAATATCTAGTTAAATATAATATTTTAACGATGAAAAAAAATTAATTTTTTTTTTATTCAGATTTTGTTTCCTAAACCTTAAAACCTTAAACCTCAAATCTTAAATCTTAAACTCTAAACTATAAATCATAAACCCTGAAACCTAAACCCCAAACTTTAAACTTTTTCTCTCAAGTTCTTTCTAAAATGATTCTCTAGGTTCATGGTTTTATTTTGTCTGATTTCCTTTGCGTTTCATTTTACATTCTTAATTTTCTCATTTATTTTTTCTTGTTTCTTTTTCTTTCTATATGTTATATTTTTATCTACACATTACCAGAATTGACATATAATAAGTAACAATAAAACGAGTAGTTCTTAGCAGTATAAAGATAAAGAATAAATCAGGAATTATAGCATTTATATATAAAAAAGAATAACAGAAGAAGAAAAAACATAGTAGAAAATGCTAATAAATATTGCTTTTTTTTAGTTAGTTATTATTAAGCAATGATTCAACCTTATTAATCTTTCTTTTTATGAAGGATTTAAATTAATTAAGTGAATAAAATGAGACTTAGGGGTTCGACGGCATATTGAATCATGAATTTTGAAAGAAATGATAGGGCTTGATTGGTTGTTGCTGTAGATGCTGTACACATCAATATTTATGTTTAAACCTCTAAATCATATCAATCATGATTTATAAACTTTGTCTTTCTTTTATTTACTCACAGTAAAAATATTTCTTTTTTTATTTATTTATTTGGTTGTACAAAGCATTATTTTCTAAAGCACATAAATTTATGCTTTCTAAATTATACAATTCTACAGCCAAAAATTTAAAGAAATAAAATCTACAGCTATAGCAAAAAAAAACCTACAGCCATTTTCTACAATAAAAACGTAACTTCAAGACCTTTAACTTTAACTTTCTGCTGTTTCCTATCTGTATTCACGAAAGTTCTCTCGTGTTGCCGCCTCACTCCCCGTTGTATACACAAGGTATGTCGATTTTCCTGGGGCTTACTCTTCTCCGTCGTTTTATCCTGTTCCAGGCTTGGTGTCTTGATTAGAGTCCCTTTTTGGGACTTACGCTCCCGACAGGTTGCAACCCGATACTTGGGTTACTCAGAGCGCGGGGAGATCGTCCTCTCAGCGCCCTCTTTAGAGACGTTGTTTCTCCATCACCTGTTAGATCCTCCTCGCGGGTCGGGCTCTCATCCGCTCGTACACGTTCTATATTCGATGTATTCTCCTCTTCGAAGTCTGGTTCTCCCGCGGTAAAGGAGGTGATGCCCGAATTGGTGCGCCCTTCCCTGCCGACTGCTCCCTTGGGTCTATAGAATCTACTCCTTTCGGGATGGTGATAGACCGTCTCAAAACTCAACGGTTTCCCGAAATCTTCTTGCCTAGGGGACTTGAGGGCCCTCGCTTTGGCTGGAAGGCTCATGATGAGGCACAGATGTTCTTGACCGGCTAGAGCCTTAGGCTTTGTCGAGGGCTGGCCTTGTCTCACTCTACGTCAGGGGGCGAATACTTCCGGAGTGGGGCCCCCTTGAAGGCCATAGCTTAGGCCGGTGGTCCAGCTTGACTATGGAAGCATGGTCTCCTCCCCGCTTTCTTTGTCTTCTAACTTCCGTAGCCCGGTTCTTTCCGGGTGACTCTTGTCTTTTTCGACCGCTGCAGGCTTCGGGCCGTATCAGCGGTTGGTTGCCTGGTAACGTTGTGACTACTATCTTCGTGAGACTGCATACTGGTTTACCCCTCCTTGTAATGTCAATTGTTCGGGAGCAAATTACAAAATGCTTACAGGAGATGTGTGATCGTCTGGGTAGCGGAGCTAGGTCTCTGAGTTTTGTCCTCTATGAGGATGAGCGGTATGTGGCTCAAAGGCAAAAGTCTGGCTGGGTCATGCATATACTGGCGAACAAGTAAGTCAGGCCTCTAGGGAGGACCGGAAGGGAGTTTTTCTCCTGAAGGTTCTTTCACACTCAAGTCAATGCACACCCTACTAGGAACAGGAAATCGAGAGGGTAGATTTGTGGGAATCCAGAAAAAATTAATATAAATTTCAATTTTGTAAATTCCTGTCAAATAGTGAATCCTAAATAATGTTTTTTGTTGCCAAAACATTACATTAAAAATGTGATTCCAAAAACTACCAGTCAAAATTTTGATTTCATGAATTTTTGCCAAATAAGTGAAACCGTAAATCCGCCGCCCAAAAACTTACTTAAATATATAAATTCAAAAAACTTTCGTGAAAACTCGATTTCAGAAATTTTCCGCCAAAAACATGAATTTGTAGCTTTCGCACCTAAACATTTATTTTAGAGTATTTTGGTTTGATTTCGTAAATTGTTTGCCAAATGTTGTGAATCTATAAGTTTTATGTCAAAATTGTGATATCAAAAACTTTCCGACAAAATAGACTGGCCACAAATTTCCTGCTAAATACTTGAAATCCATAAATTTTCCCGACAAATTGTGTCAAAAATATGATTTCAAATTTATTTGATAAAATTCTCATTTTCCTTATTTTTTGTCAAAAATTTGAGAACTTAAAATTTATATCAAAACTTTAACATCAAAATTTATTTATAAATTAAATAATATCATTTGAGAAGCCACATGTACTAAAAACTGACATGTCAAAAGTCACGTGTACTAAAAACTGACATGTCAAAAGTCACGTGTACTAAAAAGTGACATGTCACAATTACATTATCATTTCTACGTCACATTTAAATTGCTCAAACTAATCATACTAAACAATCAAATTAAAACAAATCATCATTTTTCATTAAACTATATTTTCAATTAATATATAAAAAAATATTATTTTTTTTATTAATTTAAAGATATTGAGATGTCATAACCTAGAGAACCCTCAGTGAATGGTGATACATATATCATTGATTATATTATATTATCTCCATGTACTAAATTATAAATATAAAACATTACATGTTTAGTAAAGTATATTTGTATAGATTTGAAAATTTGATTTAAATAGTCAAAATTGAGGTGAGAGATAGAAGATTTTTTCTTTGAAAAAAAAATTATATAGTTTAATAGATGTGTATATAGAGATGAAAGAGATAATGAATCGGTGTATAAAAAAAATTCATAAGATAAACCATAGGAAAAAAATAAAGCACATGAAAAAATGTGAAAAGAGGGGGAAAAATAATATTTTGTTATAATATGACGTATAATTTATGTATAGATAAATATAATTAAAGATAAAAAATTCATATCTGCAGAAGATAAAGATATTGATAATAAAATAGATGAGATAGAGAGACTTTTAATACTCGTTGTAAAATATTGAGAATGAATTATGTTTCTACATCGAATGCTTTCGTTCGTTTATATAAAAGGTAAAAAAAAGGTTTACTAAATGCGTATAGTGATCTGAGCTCCACAATTATTCATCACGTTTTGTTCGTAGCCTCATTTGATGACTTTCCTCGTTGTTGCTATTTGACTTTCATAATACTCTTTTCTTTGGAGATTAATGTTACTCTAATCTTTGCTTAACATTTTTGTAGCCTCGTTAAAATCCCATAATCAGGTAAAACAGTACAATCACGCGAATTTCCCTTCAAATGAGCAAGATGTTATCTTATAAGTTTTTTTGGTAACGCATTCCAATGTTATGGACATGGTATCTGAACATAGTGGTAGGTAATGCTTTTGTGAAAACATTGGCTTAATTGTCACATGATCGGACATATCTTATTTAATTTCATTTCTTTTCTCAAGCTTTTAATTATATGAATTTTGTTTGGATGGATATGTTTGGTTATATTGCTTTTTATGTATCCTTCCTTCATTTGAGCAACACATGAATCGTTGTCTTCATACAAGATTGTTAGCTTCGTATTTATGCGAATTCTACTACTTAATCGGATATGTTGGCTAGTTGTCCTTAACCATATATATTCTCTTCTCGCTTCATGAAATGTGATGATCTCAGCATGATTTGAAGAAGTGGCCATAAATGTCTGTTTCTGAGAATGTCAAGATATAAAAATGCCTCTGATTGTGAAAATGTATCCTGTTTGAGATTGGACTTTGTATAGATCTGATAAATATTTGTCTCTGCAAAACCAACTATTTTTCTATCTGAAATTTTTGATAAAATTAAACTTAAAATAGTAGTCCCTTGAAGCTAATGAAAGACATGTTTAATCCCTTTCCACTGCCTTTGTGCAAGGGATGAACTGAATCTTGCCAAAAGGTTAACAGAAAATGATATATCAGATTGCGTACAATTTGCAAGACACACAAGGACTCCAATTGCACTTAGATATGGTACTTCAGGACCAAGTATCTCTTCATTTTCCTTATGTGGTCGGAATGGATCATTTTCAATTTTAAGTGATCTGATGACCATATGAGTACTTAGAAGAGTTGTTTTGTCCATGTTAAAGTGATTTAACACTTTTTTGGTATATGTGGATTGATGTATAAAAATACCCTTTTGAGAATGTTTAATTTGTAGGCCTAGATAGTACTTTGTCTGTATGAGATCTTTCATCTCAAATTCCCCTTTCAAATAATATGATGCCTTTTGTATTTGATGCCTTTCATCTCAAATTCCCCTTAGAATAGTTGTCTTATCTATGTTAAAGCGTTTTAACATTTTTTTGGTATATGTGGATTGATGTACAAAAATACCCTTTTGAGAATGCTCAATGTGTAGGCATAGATAGTATTTTGTCCGTATGAGATCTTTCATCTCAAATCCCCCTTTCAAATTCCCCTTGTCTGTATGCGATCTTTCATCTCAAATAATTTAACACTTGTTGGTATATGTGGATTGATGTACAAAAATACCCTTTTGAGAATGCTCAATTTGTAGGCCTAGATAGTACTTTGTTTTTATGAGATCTTTTATCTCAAATTCTCCTTTCAAATAATGTGATGCCCTTTGTATTTCTCCTCGAGTTCTGATAATGTTTAGATCATCAACATATACCACGATTATTACAAATCTTGATGTTGTTTTCTTTACGAAAACACATGGGGATATTGGGTTATTCACATATCCTTCTTTCGTTAAATGTTAACTGAGACGATTGTACCACATACGTCTAGATTGCTTTAGTCAATGTAATAATCTTTGCAGTTTTATTGCACAAAACTCTTTGGATATGGAACTTAATGCTGTTGGCATCTTATCCACAGGGAATTCTCATATAGATATCAGTATCTAGTGCTCCATATAAATATGTTGTAACGACATCCATAATGGTAGAATATGTTTCCTCATAATCTATTCCAGGTCTTTGTGAAAAATCTTAGGCCAAAAGAGGAGCCTTATATCTCATAATCTCATTTTTTCTCAGTTCGTTTTCAATCGAAAACCCATTTGAATCACATCTGTAAGTGTGAGCACAATAGATCCGAAAATATCTTTATTATTAAGCGAATCAAGTTCTATTTATATATCATCCTTCCATTTTATCCAGTAATGTTTCTTTTGACATTCATACATGGACTTAGGTTCTGGATCTTCGTTTTCCTCATATATTTCCTTAGACACATGGTACGAGAAAACATCATTAACATCATCCATTTCATTTTGTTTCCATATCTTTCCATTATAGATGTAATTGATAGAAATTTTATGATTTTCTTCAATTTCATGATGATCTGTGTTATCCGTCGTTTTATGATTTTCTTCCTCTAAAATATTTTCGGCTATTTTGGATGCGCTTTGCATTTCAGCTTCCTTTTGATTTCTAAATTTTTTATTCTTAGAAATGACAGACCTACCACGCTTTATGCATGTTCTAGACTCATATGTATCATCTTTTCTTCCATGTTCTTGTGGTATTCTAATACAAGCAGGAGAATTTGCAGCTGATATATAAAGATTTAGTTACCATTTTGATATTTGAAATGCATTTGGTAGCTGATTGACAATACTCTGCAAATGCATAATTCGTCGAACTTCTAGTTCACACTGTTTAGTGGGAGGATCAAAGGTGTAATTTTGGTACACTCTATTTTATATCATTTCCCATTTATTTACTTTCTCCCCATAGAACCGGAAATACATTTTCATCAAAATGATAACTGGCAAACCATGTCGTAAAGACATCACCCATCTGTGGTTCTAGGTACCGTATAATTGGAGAAAAACCATAACCAATATATATTCCTAACCTTCTTTATGGTCCCATCTTTGTGCTTTGTGGTGGTGCTACTAGCACATATACTACACAACCAAAGATTTTCAAGTGAGAAACATTTTGTTCTCGACCAAATGCTAACTGTAATGAGAAATGCTTATAGTATACACTTGGTCTTATCTGAATGAGTGCTTCTGCATGCCAAATGGCATGTCCCTATACATAGGTTGGAAGTTTTGATCTCATGATCAATGACCTTGCAATTAATTGCAAACGCTTGATTAATGATTCAGCCAAACCATTTTGCGTGTGAACATACAGTATTGAATGTTAAACTTCAATTCCCATTTCCATGCAATAATCATTGTATGCTTGAAATATGAATTAACTAACGTTGTCTAATCTGACTCTCTTAATTAGATAATCGGAAAAGTGAGATTGCAGTTTGATTATCTGAGTTAAGAACTCACAAATGCCATATTTCATGATGATAATAGACAAACATGTGAGCATCTACTGGATGTACCGATTAGTAACATAAAATAGTGGAATGGTCCACACAGTGGATGTATTGGTCCACAAATACGTCCTTGAATTTATTCAAAGAAATTTGGTGATTTTTTTAATCAATTTTGGTTGGCGATGGCCTTATGATTAATTTTCCAAGAGAACTTGCAATACATATCTTTTTATTTCCCTGATATATCTCCTGGATTTTCTTTGAATAACCATGTGAGCTCTCTATGACTTTACGCATCATTGATGTACCTAGATAACTGAAGCGATCATGCCATAGTGCGAAATCGCCTGGATTTCTTTTGATTACAAGATGCGATTCTACTACATCTATATAAGTATAATGCAGACCAGAAGGGAGTTTAGAGATTTTTCTTAATATAAGCCTTTTGCCTGATTTATTAGAATTTATGTACCTATACTTCTTTCTGTCCTTAGTTGTAGACTGATGAAACAAGAGGTTTTCGGTCTTGAACGAAATGTCCTTAGCCTCTAATCAGTTGTAGAATAAGGATTAGGTATCAAATCATTTCTGGAAGATGAGATGCAAACAATGCCATAAGCTAAACAATGATGGGGTTTTGATTAAGCAAGGACAAGTCTAACAACCTAACAATGCAATAGAAAGAAAGCATAAACTAAATGCGAGTAAATAGAACTAAGAAATGAACTTAAAGCAATGACTAAGCAAGAACTAAATAAGAATGATAATTAAAGCAAGAACTAAGCAAGATGATCTTAAAGTCAGTTGATTGAAAGCAAGACTCAAGGTTCTAAGCAATTGTGGGATAGTTGTTTTTAAGAGTGAAAATGGGGATTTCTAACAAAGCCAAGCATCAAGCATTCATAAGCAAGCATTTCTCAATGTTGTACTCCTAGACAAGGTATCTAAAAGGAGCCAACTTGGCGTCAATAAGCAGTTCATATTCAACAAGATTGAAGTGTCACCCACTTGTGATGGCGTATTCTTTAACCATGAGCATAAAGATCAGAACCATTCTAGCCTAAGAGATGGACTAATCAAGCAATCATTCTCTCACTCAAACAAGAATTCAGATCAACTTATCAATCTTGTGAACCAATAAGGGCCTAGTTAGCTAAACACCAATCAAGAATATGGACTTAAGCACATAGCTGCAACATCCTAACAATGCTAAGCAATAAGCAGAAATGAAACAAAGGCAAGATCTTTCAATGCATACTATCTAACCATCAAGCAAGAATCTCAAAACCAGCATTATCTAGCCCTAAGCGAATCATCTAGCAATGGTGAACTATCACTTTGGTGTCACTGAACAAAGAAAACATAGACCAAGCCAAATTATCAAGCCAAATACGCAAACCATGCTTAGAGATGAGATAACAAGCCATCTAGTGAACCATATGCATCAATTAATACCATATTCAATCAAAAGAAGCAAGCTTTATGAACAATAATCACTTTGCAAGAGAAGGAGACAACAAAGAACAATTAAATAAGCCTGATTACCTCTTAATCACATCTTAATCACCATTTTCCCTACTTAAAACCCTAATCTAAGATAGATTACTCACTAATTATGTTTAATCCCATTTGTTTAGAGTTAAACATGATTAGATGAGATTAAAATGCAAATATGATAAATCTAAACTATCAAGGTGCTAGAATAAAGATCAAGAGACAAGATTAAATCATAAAAATGCAACCTTTATTAAAGAAAGAGATTCTAAGGCAAATCTCCCTATAAGGTTTAGAGAAGAGAGAGTTTTTGATAGAAAAACTAAAATTAGATAAAGATAATATTTTGTGGCTTCCTTTTTATAGTATGAAGCCAAAAGAAGCATAAAAAACCTAAAAATAAGATAAGGTCAACAAAAGTGAAATGGTCAATGCGCGGATGAGTTGCATTGAGGTGCTACAGATGGTGTTTTGCTCGATGTGCAACCTCGATATGGCTCGTGCAGCGCATATCGGTTTCCTTGCTCGATGCTGAACCTCGATGCAGAGCAACGACTTAGACTCCTCGTGCTGATCCTCTTCCTCACGTCCTGCAGCTTACATCGAGCACACTCCATGGAGGTTCTGCTCGATATCCTTACTCGATATGGACCAGACTTTGCAAAAGCTCCATTTCCGACATCCTCTTCGATCATGAGCTGCTTTCATCTCCTTCCCAACTCCAAGAATCTCCAAAACACCTGAAAACTACCACAAACATGCACATGTATACAAATGTTTGCGATCCTGATATACTCACATATTTAGCATATTTAGCATGCATTTAGGATAGTTTTCATGCATTCATCTTGCAATAATAGGCTAGTTTCTACCATTTGTTGCATTTTAGGTCCTAGATCACTTTGCATTCGCATTTTGCATATTTCTTGCATTTTTGCATCATATTCAGGTTGTTAGGACACACTGGAGTTGTGGAGGTTGCGTGGTCGTGCTAAGGATCAAAATGGAGCTTGTGGACACGTGAAGGAACTAAGCCATGCATGCAAAGGACCCGAGATCGAGAAGATCGACTAAGCCCGGATCGTTTTTAAGGAATGGATTGAGGATGAGATCGAGTGAGGAGATCGATCATGAGTACGGACGTGGATTACGCCATGCAGAACAAGAGCCAGATCGAGACCACGACCCGATCACTTAAGGATCGAGTAGAAGATCGAGCAAAGGAGGATGATCCAAGTTGAAGATCGAGCCAGAGATCGAGTGACCCAAGTCGATCTCTGGGACCTTATTCAGCCAGCTCATTTTTGGCGTGTAGTGAGGGGACCATTAGGGCTGTTTGGCTATTTTGGGCAAAGGGCGAACATCACTTTCATGATCAACATTTAGTCTTATCTTTTTCGAGTTTACCTTAGGCGAATCGCCATTGTTGAACTTTGAAGCTTTTTCATGTTTTAAACTTTAATCTTGCTTAATCTAAGTACTTTTCATCTTAATCTTCTATCTTTAATCGTTTTTATCATGTTTAACTCTTCTTCTATTGCATTTGAATCGGGTTTATCCATGTGTAGCGAATAGTCATCCTTGGGTTTATGGTCGGGGCGATTTAAGGGATTTAAAGGTTTAAGCTTTGGTCTTTTTCTTGTTCTTAATCTCATTCTTTTCTTGGATTTGGGCTCTTAGTGCTTAAAGAGTCTTGAGAAAGATCTTTATGATCCTAGAGATTTTCTTACCTTAGCAGGATTCAGGAATCTCCTAAAACCAAACCCAAGAGACTAACTCATCCTTTCCCAAACACCATGGATGCTTAGGGAGTTAGTTAAGCCACTTTTTGAGATTTGTGATTCATGCTCTTCGATCTCTTTTTCCACCACACATCATGGGTTATGAGGAGAGATTGAGGAAGGGTTTCATACCAAACATCATGGATGAATCTATTTCAGTTTCTCAAGGCTTAGAGAAAGCACAATATGTGTAGATCTAATGCTTTCAAACCCAAAGCTTGAATCTTGAACCTCTTGAATATGACCCTCGACCTTAGATCCTCTTTTTAGCATTTTAAAACGCTAGTTTATCATTCTCTAGTGTTAAAGTTGGCATCTTTAATCTTTAAAAGTTATTGCTCTAAGTTGTTAGAAATTCTCTGTTTATCTGCCTTTAGTTCTTGATTTTTGGTAACTAGTAGCTTTGCGTTTTAAATTCTCAGTCTTTTCTTAGTAGTTGTTAACCCTCTTCCAGGGATTTTAAAATAGTTTCCATAGTCATTTGGTCGTTGCATTTAGTTTTTACATAATTTCTCATCCATTTACCTGAATCTGCTTAGATTTGCTTTGCTCTTGCATTCATAGTGGCTTTATACAACCTAGGCTGGATTGACACCTCTTGCACTATACTACATCATAAACATGTGCATTTGGCTTTGATATTCAACCTCCCAAACATTCAGTTTATCAAATGGCACCGCTGCCGGGTTGGGTTTGTTAGGAAGCATTAGGATTTGGAGCTTAGTAAAGACTAAGCCTTTATTTTCAATTTGGTTACTAATTTCTCTAGCTTACTACTTGTCTTCTCAGGTACATGAATCTGAGGTCTAGAGGTGACAACAATCTACTACAACCTCTGGATAACATTCATCAACTAGGAAGTGCAAGACTAAGAAGAGAAAGAGAACAAGCACAAGACTTTGAAGAGCTACCTGGTTTTGTTGATTGTGTGGGTATGGCTGATCAGGAACAAGCTGAGGGTCAACATCACCACGCTTCTGTTGGAAGGGGTAATGGAAACCCCAACCACGCACCTAGACCACCACGGATCATTGGTGCTGGAGATGCTCTAAATACACATCACAACCGCTTTGGGATCACTCCTCCACCAGTCCAAAATAACAATTTTGAGATCAAGCCAGGCTTTGTCTCAATGGTTCAGAACAACAAGTTCCATGGGCTTGCTATGGAAAATCCTTTGGAGCATTTGGAAAACTTTGAGCAAGTGTGTGGGATGATAAAGATCAATGGGATCTCAGAGGACAGTTTCAAGCTAAGTCTTTTCCCTTTTTCTCTTGGGGATAAAGCTCGGCATTGGGAGAAGACCTTACCACAAGGTACTATTACCTTATGGGCTGATTGCAAGAAAGCCTTTCTCTCTAAGTTCTTCTCCAGTACAAGAACAGCAAGGCTAAGGAGTGAGATCAGCGGTTTCACACAAAGGCAGAATGAGAGCTTTAGTGAAGCAATGGAGCAGTTCAAGGATTACACTATAGCTTGCCCTCATCATGGCCTCAGTGAGGAGAAACTCTTGAGCACCATCTACAGAGGACCTCTTCCCAAGATTCGCATGCTCTTAGACACGGCAAGTAAAGGCAACTTTCTTGGCTAAAATGTAGAAGAGGGAATGGAGCTCATTGAGAATCTTGCTTTGAGTGATGGGAACTATGCTGAAGACTATGATAGAGCACCAAGAGGGTCTGAGCTTGAGTCACACAAGAAGGAGCTTAAATCGCTCCATGAGAAGATAGATAAGCTGGTCCTTGCAAATCAGAAGCAAGTACACTTTGTGGGAGAAGCTGAAGACGTTCTTGATGAGTTAGAGCTGAGCCAAGAAGAAGCTAATTGGGTTGGAGGCCAGAACTACAACAAGCCACAAGGCTATGGTCAGAGCTATCAGGGCAACAACAACCTCTCTTACAGGAGTACCAATGTGGAGAATCCAAAGGATCAAGTATACCCTCCACAACAAGGCAAACCATTTGTTCCTTACAACAAAGGGTTTACACAAAACAGTGGGTACCAAGGTCCGAAACAAGGGAACTTCCAAGGCCAGCAGCAACAGCAAGGAAACAAGGGTTATCCTCCTGGTTTCATGCCTCAGCAGCAACAAGTTCAAGCTTCATCATTCATTCCACCTCAAGATCCGATTAAAGCAATGTTTCAACAGTTGCTTCAAGGTCAAGCTTCTACAAATCAGAAGTTTGTTGATATGAACAATATGCTGGACTCTTCTCTTACTGAGGTGTCTACTCAGATCACCAACCTGAACAACAAGATCAAACAGTTAGAGAAAGGCAAAGCCAGTTCAAGCGGTCAAGGCAGCTTACCCGGGAAGTGTGAGCAAAACCCCAAGGAGTATGCCAACGCTATTACTTTGAGAAGTGGGAAAGAGCTTCCGTCGAGGGCTGCACCTAAAGACAATGAGGACATTGTGGTTCAAGAGGGGGAGGGTAAGCTTTCAAATGATGAAGAGATCACCTTTGACAATGTGTGGATTGAAAGACCAAGGAAAGGCAAAGAAGCCGTTTAGAGAAGAAAGTAGAGGAGGGGAGCAAAGAGAAAGATGCATTTGTACCTCCACCCTAAAAACTGAAGCTTCCTTTCCCTGGACGGTTCAAGAAGCAGCTGCTTTAGAAGCATAGAGTAGTGTTTGAAAAGTATTTGAAAGATGTTGAGATCAAGCTGCCCTTAGTTGATTGTTTGGCCATGATGCTTAAATGTGCCAAGTTCTTCAAGGATACTCTAACTAAGAAGAGCAAGAAGAGTGAAGAGGTCTTGGTGTTGAGTGAAGAGTGCAGTGCTATTATTCACAAGGAGATAGTTCCAAAGAAGCTGGGAGATCCAGGATCATTCACCATTCCTTGTGCGATTGGACCATTAAAGTTTGAAAGCTGCTTATGTGGTTTAGGAGCAAGCATTAATCTTATGCCTCACTCCATTGCCAAAAAGCTAGGTTCAACAAGTTTAAAGAGTGCAGAATCTCTCTTGTGCTGGCTGACAGAAGTATAAGGCTCCCTATGCGTATGCTTGAAGACTTACCCGTGAGGATCAGTGGAGTTAACGTGCCAACAGATTTTGTTGTTCTAGATATGGATGAAGAGCCAAAAGATCCTCTAATCCTTGGAAGACCGTTTCTTGCAACCGCTGGAGCCATCATTGACGTGAAGAATGGCAAGATCTCTCTACACTTGGACAAGGACATCAAGCTAGACTTTGATATCAATGAAGTCTTGAAGAAGCCAACCATTGGAAGACAAACTTTCTACATTGAAACTTTGGATGAGTTAGCCGATGAGTTGCTTGAGGAGTTGGCACAAGAGGATCACCTACAGCTAGCTTTGACTAAGGAGTGTGGAAAGTATGGTTTCCTGAATGAGCAGACCCAGGAGTATGTTCATATCTTTGATTCTCGCAAGGTTGTGAAAGAAGATGAAGGCGAATGCCTAGAGATCGATCAGGAAATCGACAAGATCACTTGATCCAGGACAATGATCGACAAGAAGATCGAGGAGAGTGGTCGATCCAGAAAAGAAATCGATGAGAAGATCGATAGAGGCAATTCGATCAATTCAGAGAACGTCTCAGAAAATCGATCTACTACTCGATCCATATCAAATCGAGCAAGTGATCGATGTGAGTGTGCAATTGATCTGGACCAGAACGAGGTGAAGATCGACTGGATGACTCGATCTCTGAGGGAACAGCGGTTCAAGATGGCAGCTTGTAAGCTCATGACTCGGGTTCAAAGGAGGCTAATGAGGATGGCAACGTCAACACAAGCCACGAGGAGGACTGGAGCGAGCTGCTAGCCCCAAAGGTGGACCTAAAGGAGCTCCCAAAAGGGCTAAAGTACGCTTTCTTAGGACCCAATGCCACTTATCCTGTCATTGTGAATGAAAATCTGAGTGATGATGAGTTAAACTCACTCCTTAAGGAGTTGAGAAAGTATAGGAAGGCCATTGGGTACTCTCTCAGTGACATCAAGGGCCTTTCACTAATACTTTGTACTCATAGGATTCACTTAGAGAATGAAAACACCTCTTCCATTGAACACCAAAGGCGTTTAAACCCAAACTTGAAAGAGGTACTCAAGAAAGAAATCTTAAAATTGTTAGAGGCTGGCGTGATATACCCTATCAGTGATAGCACATGGGTCTCTCTGGTCCATGTGGTACCAAAGAAAGGGGGTATCACGGTCATTAAAAATGAAAGAGATGAGTTGATTCCTACAAGAACAATAACTGGACATAGAATGTGTATTGATTATAGGAAACTTAACTCAACCACTAGAAAAGATCATTTTCCTCTTCCCTTTTATTTATCAAATGTTAGAGAGGCTTGCTAATCATCCATACTATTGTTTCCTAGATGGATATAGCGGTTTCTTTCAAATTCCCATTCATCCTAATGACCAAGAAAAAACAACTTTCACATGCCCTTATGGTACCTTTGCATATCGAAGGATGCCTTTTGGGTTATGTAATGCACCAGCAACCTTTCAAAGATGCATGATATCTATCTTCTCTGATCTCATAGAGGAAATGGTAGAGGTCTTTATGGATGAGTTTTCTGTGTATGGTGCTTCTTTTGGTGGTTGTTTGTCTAATTTGTGTAGGGTACTCAAGAGGTGTGAGGAGACAAACCTGGTGTTGAATTGGGAAAAGTGTCACTTCATGGTGAAGGAAGGGATTGTACTTGGTCACAAGATTTCTGAGCAAGGGATAGAGGTTGATAAAGCAAAGATAGAGGTCATGATGAGCTTGGAGCCGCCGGTTAATGTCAAGGGGATAGGGAGTTTCTTGGGGCATACTGGATTCTACAGACGGTTTATCATGGATTTCTCCAAGATAGCTCGCCCTCTTACACGGCTACTATGCAAGGAAGCTGACTTTTTCTTTGATGAGGAGTGTCTTCATGCTTTCAAGACCATCAAGGAAGCTCTTGTCACAGCACCTATAGTTCAAGCACCAGATTAGGATCTACCGTTTGAGATTATATGCGATGCTAGTGACTACGCCGTGGGTGCTGTTTTGGGTCAGAGGAAGGACAAGAGGCTGCACATGATCTGCTATGCAAGTCGTGCCTTGGATGACACGCAAGTGAAGTATGCTACCACCGAGACGAAGCTACTAGACGTTGTCTTTGCTTTTAAGAAGTTCAGGTCCTACTTGGTTGGTTCTAAGGTCATAGTATACACTGATCACGCTGCTTTGAGGTATATCTACTCCAAGAAGGATACCAAGCCGAGGCTCTTAAGGTGGATTCTTCTTCTACAAGAGTTTGATATGGAGATAAAGGATAAGAAGGGCATAGAGAATGGTGTTTCTGATCACCTTTCAAGAATGAGGGTGAATGAAGTCTTACCCTTAGATGATTCACTTCCTGAGGAGCAGCTCATGATGGTCAACACGGTGGTATGCACACGGCTAGAGGATCAGTTTGAAGAAGTTTTGAGTTTCAAGGAAGAGAACCTACCTTGGTATGCTGACATTGTCAATTACTTGGCTTGTGGTGAGGAGCCAACTCATCTAGATCACTACCACAAGAAGAAGTTCATGAGAGACGTCTCCCATTACTTTTGGGATGAGCTTTACCTGTACAAGAGAGGAGTGGAAAGCTTGTACCGAAGGTGTGTAACAAGAGAAGAGGCTAAGGACATTCTCCT
Organism: Thlaspi arvense; assembly: GCA_911865555.2. NCBI lineage: Eukaryota > Viridiplantae > Streptophyta > Magnoliopsida > Brassicales > Brassicaceae > Thlaspi > Thlaspi arvense. The sequence goes on from OU466861.1 coordinate 16,253,659, forward strand.
TCATTGCCACGGTTCATCTTATGGAGGTCACTTCGCTTCTTTCAGGACTGCCACAAAGGTGTTACAAGCTGATTTCTGGTGGCCATCCCTCTTCAAAGACGCTCACGAGTTTTTTAAGTCATGTGAGCCTTGTCAAAGAGCTGAAAACATCACAAAGGGAAATGAGAGGCCACAGGTTCCCATATTTGAAGTAGAGGTTTTTGATGCTTGGGGGATTGACTTCATGGGGCCATTCCCATCTTCTTAAGGCAACAAATATATCTTGGTGGCTGTCGATTATGTGTCAAAGTGGGTTGAGGCTATAGCTTCCCCAACCAATGATGCAAGGGTAGTGATCAAGCTCTTCAAGTCTATCATCTTTCCAAGGTTTGGGGTTCCAAAAGTAGTGATCAGCGATGGGGAAAGCCACTTCATCAACAAAGTATTTGAGAGTCTTCTGAAGAAGTATGGACTTAAGCATAAGGTAGCTACGCCCTATCATCCTCAAACTAGCGGCCAAGTGGAGGTATCTAATAGGCAGATCAAGGCTATTCTGGAGAAAACCGTTGGGGCTACTAGAAAAGACTGGGCCAACAAACTCGATGATGCTTTATGGGCGTATAGAACTGCCTTCAAGACTCCTATAGGCACCACTCCCTTCACTCTTCTTTATGGCAAGTCTTGTCACCTTCCTGTTGAGCTAGAGCATAGAGCACTGTGGGCCGTGAAGCAAATGAACTTCAGTCTCAAGACAGCTCAAGAGAGACGGTTGATCCAACTCCATGAGCTAGATGAGTTAAGGCTGGAAGCTTATGAGAGTTCCAAAATCTACAAAGAAAGGACCAAGGCGGTTCATGACAAGAAGCTGGTTCACAAGGAGCTAAAGGAAGGCTGATATAAGATCAATGGGATGATCTTATAAATGGTTGGGTGAATGGGTGGAAGCAAGCAGCTGGACTGAAGTCTCTTTCTACTTGCTCAAGAGATGATCGAAGTGGATGGTTGCAGGATCAATCCTGCTGGACTAAGGTCTCTTTCAGGTTGATCAGTGGATGGAATGGATAGATGGTTGACTGATTCCACAGGCAACAATTTATGCTTCTAACTTCCAAGGGCTCATCCTCGCATGGACAGTAAGAAACAACACGAAAACTTAAATGTATGATTCCACAAAACACTCAAGAACTCGCAAGAACATAAGAGAAGTGATTCCACACAATCTCTAATGAACGAAGTAACAAAGCCTTAACTTTTTAGAGAGAATTCTCTTTCATTTTCCAAAAATTTCTATATTTTTTTACAACAGAACAATGAGCTTTTATAGCTCTTACAAAGGATCTTTACAAATAAATACACTTAAATGAAATTATTTACATTTAAACAAAAGGAGAAAAATAAGCTAAATCAAATAAAAGTCTTCTTGGCACCAATTTCTCTTTAGACTTAAATGAGAATCCTCTGATTTTGTGAAATAATGAAGGCCAGATTCATATAATAAATCCACATAATGAAGATATTTGATTTAGTATTTTTCCATATTGTATCATTCTCTCCCTCTTCAAATGGTTTTGTCCTCAAAACTGATTTTTTTTTAAAACTTTTTAGCAAATATTACTTATAAAATAAATAAAACTTTTTTTTTTATTTAAAATTTTTTTTTGAACAAAAAAATCGGAATAAACAAAAACATAAATAAAAAAGAGTTTTTTTTTGTTTTTTTTAATGAAAGAAATAAAATTTAATTTTAAGGGAAAAACACTGATTTTTTGGGTTTTTTTTTAAATAAAAAAAATCATGAATCAAAGAACAAAAATATAAAACCATTTTTTGAGTTTTTTTTTAAGTTTATAAAAATTAAAGAATAAAAAAACCAAATTTTTTTTTTTTGTTCTTTTTAATGGGAATCTTTATAAAACATGAAACAAAAACAAAACAAAAAAATAAAAAAAATAGAGGATATGAGCTTTTAGCTCTGATACCAAATGATATAAGATCAATGGGATGATCTTATAAATGGTTGGGTGAATGGGTGGAAGCAAGCAGCTGGACTGAAGTCTCTTTCTACTTGCTCAAGAGATGATCGAAGTGGATGGTTGCGGGATCAATCCTGCTGGACTAAGGTCTCTTTCAGGTTGATCAGTGGATGGAATGGATAGATGATTGACTGATTCCACAGGCAACAATTTATGCTTCTAACTTCCAAGGGCTCATCCTCGCATGGACAGTAAGAAACAACACGAAAACTCAAATGTCTGATTCCACAAAACACTCAAGAACTCGCAAGAACATAAGAGAAGTGATTCCACACAATCTCTAATGAATGAAATAACAAAGCCTTAGCTTTTTAGAGAGAATTCTCTTTCATTTTCCAAAAATTTTTATATCTTTTTACAATGAGAACAATGAGCTTTTATAGCCCTTACAAAAGATCTCTACAAATAAATATACTTAAATGGAATTATTTACATTTAAACAAAAGGAGAAAAATAAGTTAAATCAAATAATGGTCTTCTTGCTACCAATCTTGCTTTGGACTTGAATGAGAATCCTTTGACTTTATAAATCATGAAGAACAGATTCTAATAATTGAAGACCCTTGATTTACTGGTTTTTGATATTGTATCAAAGGCAGTTTGGTGCTACTCTACAACTCAAGGCTGAAGTTATTCCCTGGAAAGCTGAAGTCTAGGTGGAGTGGACCTTTTAAGATTAAAGAAGTACTACCTTATGGAGCGGTTACATTGGTTGACAAGAAATGAGAGAGCTTCATGGTTAATGGGCACAGGGTCAAGCCTTATCTGGCGAGTGAATGCAGCAAGGAGAGCACCACAATGCTTCTCCAAGACCCACCTCTAGCCTGAACCAAGTAAAGTCAAGCTTAGGACGTTAAACAAGCGCACTTGGGAGGCATTCCCATGTCTATCTTGTACATATTTTTGCTTTCTTTCTATTTCAGTTTTATGCTTTGTATGTTTAAGTGTGTAGGTGAAAGGATAAGGAACCGGAGGCTATGATCTTGGAGTCAAATGGGCAAGGAAAGGAGAGTCAGAGGCAAGAAATCGAGTGCTAGATCGACATATCCTGGCTCGATCTTTACTAGATTGAGCTAGTGAATAGAGTGGAGTCACTCGATCTAGATGAGATAGAGTAGACAATCGAGTAAGTCACTCGATCCTCGAGCCGAATCGATCATTGCACTCGATCATGTCACTCGATCCTTGCCAAAACGACCTCCAAATCGATCACGTGGCTCGATCCAAGGAGCTTAGCCATAATGGCGTAGAATCATGGAACGAGGGGGAACAATCGATCTAGGACTCGATGCAATCCAGATCGAGTCCCTAATCGATCAACCCTCTCGATCCTAGCCAACATGGGCATGAGATCGAGGTCAAGATCGACCAAATTGACTCGATCTCATGCCGAGGTAAGTAAAAACTTTTCCCTCCTTTCTCTTTTCCCTCCATTTTTAAATTTGAATTGTGGTCAAGGCAAGCATCTTTGACCATGAAAGATGTGCCTTGACCACATTTTTTCAGAAACCACTTGTTTTAGCCCATGGTTTTCTTGGCTTTTATAACAACATGCATCCACACTCTCTCTCATTTGTGTTCGAACTGTTTTCTAAAAGTAAAGAGAGAGTGTGAACTTTGTTTTAAGACCAAAAACTTCTTGCTTTCATCTCTTTTAAAGGTATTTTTGGTTATTTGAGTTTCTTGTTTAAAATTTCTTGGAAAATTTCCTTTTGTTAGCCTAGGGTGATTGTTAGAAGTTAAGGAATTAGGATAATTTTTAGGAGCAGCTAAATATTAGAAAAATTGCTAGATTTAATCCTATCTAGAGATATTTCCTTCAATATGTAGCTATGATTTTTATAAAATCCCTAAAAATCTAAGCTTATTGTTATAAGTATTTCTTTCTTGCTCTCTCATTATCTCTATTTAGCTGCCTATACTCATTCTTCTCTTTGAGAATCTGAATTTCAGGCACCATAGCACCTAAGAGAAGCAGAGAATTGGAGGGACAAGGAGAAGAAGCTCAACAAGTGGTGCAAGAGAGGGTTAGATGGACCATGGAAGAGAAAAAGGCTAAGAAGAGACTTGAGAGGCTGCGCTTTGAACCAACCAAATTTGCAAGCCGAGACCTCTTGGAAAGGATGGTGCTATTAGGAGACTTTGATGAGCTTCCCAAGGACATGAGGCTATCTTGCCTCTCAAGGATGGATTGCCCCACATATCCAGAGGCCACGCAAGACTTCCTCTCAACCTTGGAGTTTTCCTATGAAAATTCGAGCCTCCCTACTCTATCACAAGGTCACCTCACCTTCAAGATCAGGAGACAGGCTTATCATCTCTCCATCCTAGAGCTTTGCCAAGCCTACGGTCTAAAAGTCAATGCCAAGCTTGTCGAGTTCCCTCCTTTCACACAAGCCAACGATCTGTGGGACTTGCTCAGCGACGAAGGCTACAAGAGTAACACGGCGAAGATCAAGAAGGTTCGCAACCCCGTGCTGATATACGCCCGCAAGCTCCTTGCCAACACCTTCAGTGGGCGATCCGTGGCTCCAACATTCACCAAGAATGAGCTGTGCTTTCTCTTCCAACGCATTAAGAAGGTCTTATGCAGCCAAGAAGAGAATGATGTGCCGATGAAGGATGAGCTTGGCAATGATGTCAACTATGGTTGTATCTTGGCCTCTTCTTTGGTCAAGTATAAGGCATGGGCTTTGAGATGCAAGGCGAGCTCAACACTCATTGGAGGCTTCCTTACACCGCTCTTCATACAAGCCGGAGTCCCTATCCAAGAGTTTGAGCCTTGCGTGGAGAGAGCCTACATGGATGAGGCTTACTTGCGCAACACTGACTCCTTGGGACGCACGCCAGCTCCAGAGTTCTATGCGTACTTGTTCTACAGCAAAAACAACCCAAAGAGAGTGTGCATCCTGCCAAACGTGGATGAGACGCACCTAGAAAGCTGTGGCACCATCGAGTTCGTTCCGAATGAAGAGGAATGTTTTGCACCTCTTGGAGCCACAGCCGCGCCGCCTCAAGTTGCTCGTGCACCTTCAGAGTCACCTCCTTCAGATGGTGTGATGCCAGCCAGCTTTGACCTGCCTAAGCTTGATTTTGAGCCAAGGACCAAAACCGAGAAGTTCCTTGCATCTGTGGTAGAGATTCAGCGGAAGGTGAACAAGTGGAAAAGCAAGATGATTAAGAAGCTTGCCAAGAAGATCAAGGAGCTTCAAGGAAGCTCATCTGAGGGGTCTTCAAGTGAGGAGGTTGAACAGCCGGAGAAGAGAAGAAGATCCACCGGAGGGATTGAGATCCATGAGCCATAAGGAAGCGCTCAAGCACCTCGCCCTTCTTTACAAGAAGCCACGAGCAAGGGCAAAGGCAAGGAGACAACCCAAGACACTCCTAGAAAGAGCAGGAAGTCTGGAGCATCCTCAAGCTCCAGCCATGCCTAGTTCCAAGGTACCAACACACAACCGTGAAAATAACATGCATTTTTCTTATTTTTGCTTTGTTTTTTGAACTCCTCTTGACTTTGTTTGCCACCGAGAAGGTGTCATTCAAGTTTGGAGGAGTGTGTGTGTGCTTTGATATGTTTTCTTTGATCTTATTTTGAGTTATCATACTTGAGTCTTGCATTGCATTCATCTAAGGCAAAAAAAATACAAAAAAATGATAAAAATTTTAAAAATTTTCAAAACAATTCATGTAGCTTGCATTTGCATTGTTAAATACTGTAGGATTGTGTCTAGAATTTTTAAAATCATTTAGGGTATTTTCATTTGTATAGGGAGCAATGATACAAATTTTTCCTTGTAAAGTGTTTTAAACTCATGAATTAGTTCAAGGCCCTAGTTAGTAGTTCTTTGATGCTTTTCACAAACTTTGAAAGTAAACTTTAACAATATTTGGATCATTTGTTTTGATTTTCGTGGCTTAAGTTGAACATTCATGAATTGAATCCTTTCCTATGAAGTGAGAACCTTAATTTCGAATTTTTAATTATCATACTTATGCATTTGAAAAAGGATAATTGGATCACATACACATATTTAGGCTTTCTTTTCCCTTTCACCACTCTCTTGTAAGCCTGAATAGAACTTCCTACCTTGACCCTTACCTTCCTTTCAAGCCAATATTCTTGTGTGACATCATTGTGAGGCCTTACTTTCGGTTTGAACTTGGCATAAAGTGTTAGGTTTAGGCGACATGATTAGGCTTTCATATGATTGCTACCTTTGCATATTGAAGCTAGTTTTAGGCTTAAGTTTAGGATGGGGGTTCATGGGTTTTGATGTTGTGCTTACTTGTTTTCGGTTTAAAAGGGTTTAATAGTTTTATGTGGGTGGTCCTTGGTTGTTTTGTTTAAAAGCTCTAAGTTTAAAAGAAAAAGAGATAGCCCTCAAAAAGAAAAAAAAATAAGAAAAGAGCCAAAATGCCAAATGTTTAAAGAAAAGAAAGATAAATTTTGAGAAGAGGGCTATCAAAAATAAAATAAAAGAGCTAAGTTTATGAATAAGACCATCTCACTAGCTATAAAAAGGTTGGGAATGATTTGTGTTTATTTGGGTCTTGCTTGGCATCTTGCCTTGTTGTTTATGGGTAATCTCTAGGAGGGTGAGTGAGCTTAAAAAGAAAATAAAAATGAGAGGGGTTTAGGACCATTGTTAGTGTATATGGGTAGATGAGAGACTAGTCATGTATGCATCAATTGTCTTTACCTTTAGCATTATGCATAATTTCAACCTTCTTTGAGAGAACCCATTGCTTGATTTACCCTTATGAATGAGATCATTTTTGTCTCATAACCTTTTTCCATAAGTCAAATGTATCCGGTTTTAAAGTGCATAAGTGTGATTCACGGTTTGAACTTAATGAATGTTAAAGGATAAGATTCTTGGATTGTTTAGGATATGAGAGTCATGATTTGAGATTCAACATGTGATGAATATGGCTAAATTCTTTGGAGTATGATTTTGTGTGATGCATCTTAGAATTGAGAACTAAGACCTTTGAGTTGATTCATTTGCTTAAACACTTTTGGAAATTTGAGCTCCCACTTTTAAAACCTCTCTTCCTTTCTTGAATTCTGTTTGCTTGAGGGCAAGCAAAAGACAAGTTTGGGGGAGTTGATATACTCACATATTTAGCATATTTAGCATGCATTTAGGATAGTTTTCATGCATTCATCTTGCATAATAGGCTAGTTTCTACCATTTGTTGCATTTTAGGTCCTAGATCACTTTGCATTCGCATTTTGCATATTTCTTGCATTCTTGCATCATATTCAGTTTGTTTGGGACACACTGGAGTTGTGGAGGTTGCGTGGACGTGCTAAGGACCAAAATGGAGCTTGTGGACACGTGAAGGAACTAAGCCATGCATGCAAAGGACCCGAGATCGAGCAGCAGATCGAGCAAGGCAGGTCGATCTAGATGAGATCGACCAGAAGATCGACTAAGCTCAGATCGTTTTAAGGAAGGGATCGAGGATGAGATCGAGGATGAGATCGATCGTGAGTACGGATGTGGATTACGCCATGCAGAACGAGAGCCAAATCGAGACCACGACCTGATCACTCAAGGATCGAGTAGAAGATCGAGCAAAGGAGGACGATCCAAGCAGAAGATCGAGCCAGAGATCGAGTGACCCAAGTCGATCTCTGGGACCTTGTTCTGCCAGCTCATTTTTGGAGCGTAGTGAGGGGACCATTAGGGCTGTTTGACTATTTTGGGCAAAGGGCGAACATCACTTTCATGATCAACATTTAGTCTTATCTTTTTCGAGTTTACCTTAGACGAATCGCCATTGTTGAACTTTGAAGCTTTTTCATGTTTTAAACTTTAATCTTGCTTAATATAAGTATTTTCATCTTAATCTTTCATCCTTAATCGTTTTTATCATGTTTAGCTCTTCTTCTATTGCATTTGAATCGGTTTTATCCATGTGTAGCGAGTAGTCATCCTTGGGTTTAAGGTCGGGGCGATTTAAGGGATTTAAAGGTTTAAGCTTTGGTCTTTTTCTTGTTCTTAATCTCATTCTTTTCTTGGATTTGGGCTCTTAGTGCTTAAAGAGTCTTGAGAAAGATTTTTATGATCCTAGAGATTTTCTTACCTTAGCAGGATTCAGGAATCTCCTAAAACCAAACCCAAGAGACTAACTCATCCTTTCCCAAACACCATGGATGCTTAGGGAGTTAGTTAAGCCACTTTTTGAGATTTGTGATTCATGCTCTTCGATCTCTTTTTCCACCACACATCATGGGTTATGAGGAGAGATTGAGGAAGGGTTTCATACCAAACATCATGGATGAATCTATTTCAGTTTCTCAAGGCTTAGAGAAAGCACAATATGTGTAGATCTAATGTTTTCAAACCCAAAGCTTGAATTTTGAACCTCTTGAATATGACCCTCGACCTTAGATCCTCTTTTTAGCATTTTAAAACGCTAGTTTATCATTCTCTAGTGTTAAAGTTGGCATCTTTAATCTTTAAAAGTTATTGCTCTAAGTTGTTAGAAATTCTCTGTTTATCTGCCTTTAGTTCTTGATTTTTGGTAACTAGTAGCTTTGCGTTTTAAATTCTCAGTCTTTTCTTAGTAGTTGTTAACCCTCTTCCAGGGATTTTAAAATAGTTTCCATAGTCATTTGGTCGTTGCATTTAGTTTTTACATAATTTCTCATCCATTTACCTGAATCTGCTTAGATTTGCTTTGCTCTTGCATTCATAGTGGCTTTCTACAACCTAGGCTGGATTGACACATCTTGCACTATACTACATCATAAACATGTGCATTTGGCTTTGATATTCAACCTCCCAAACATTCAGTTTATCAAATCCTAAGCTAAATGCATGTCATGTTGATTCTAAGTGAAAATGATACTAAAATGCTAAACTATAATGCCCAAACAGAGGAAAAGATGCATGAAATGCAGCATAAAATGCTCTAAGATAGCAAGCTATCAACTGACTGTCATATCTTTTAAGGTATATGTCTTTAAAACTCAATAAAATCTTTTTAGAATTCGGAGAATACAATGTATTGTTTATGGAAAATTTTGTCCCAGTAGGCAATGTATATTTGGCTATACCAGTTCATTCAATAAAGTCCACATGACTCAAAATTGTAATGACAATGATGTTTGTCAGTTTTAGACTAGAGAAAAATCTCTTTTGTCTCAGGATTGTGTTCATCGTTCTACTAGCTGGTATACAATTTTCTCGAATCTTTTTCTTGGATATTGTTCTATTCGTATTGTGATCCATTTCTGTATAAACATATTTATACATCCAAAGCACATTTCATTAATAGAAAAGAAACACACAGTAGTTATACATTACATTGTTATCAGAAGCAACATTATTCGTTTTAAAACTAAAATCATAATAATTATACATGTTATTACTGGAGACTATTCAATTGTCTTACTTCAAGCATTTCAGTTATTCTGATATCAGCCTCATCAAAATCATTTGCAAAGTCGGGGAGTCGAGGTACGATGTACCCTCGAAATGTTCAGTGAGGTTTACTTCTTTCCCTTTGCCTTTTGTAGCCTCTTGGTACAATTTACAAAGATGTTGAGGGGTTTGACATGTACGAGACCAGTCTCCTTTGCATCTACATTTGTAACATAAATCTTCACAATTCTGGGTGGGGGTTACTTTGGTTTCCTTCCATTTGGGATGTATCTCGGATAAACCCATTTGTTTGATCCCTCCCTCTTGAGTTGTAACCTCTCACACTCCCTCAAGGCCCTAGTTAGTAGTTCTTTGATGCTTTTCACAAACTTTGAAAGTAAGCTCTGACCATATTGGATCATTTGTTTTGATTTTTGTGGCTTAAGTTGAACATTCATGAATGGAATCCTTTCCTATGAAGTGAGAACCTTAATTTGGAATTTTTAATTATCATACTTATGCATTTGAAAAAGGATACATGGATCACATACACATATTTAGGCTTTCCTTTCCCTTTCACCACTCTCTTGTAAGCCTGAATAGAACTTCCTACCTTGACCCTTACCTTCCTTTCAAGCCAATATTCTCGTGTGACATCATTGTGAGGCCTTATTTTCGGTTTGAACTTGGCATAAAATGTTAGGTTTATGCGACATGATTAGGCTTTCATATGATTGCTAGCTTTGCATATTGAAGCTAGTTTTAGGCTTAAGTTTAGGATGGGGGTTCATGGGTGTTGATGTTGTGCTTACTTGTTTTCGGTTTAAAAAGAGTTTGGTGTTTAAAAGGGTTTAATAGTTTTAAGTGGGTGGTCCTTCGTTGTTTTGTTTAAAAGCTCTAAGTTTAAAAGAAAAAGAGATAGCCCTCAAAAAGAAAAAAAAAAAAAAGAAAAGAGCCAAAATGCCAAATGTTTAAAGAAAAGAAAGATAAATTTTGAGAAGAGGGCTATCAAAAATAAAATAAAAGAGCTAAGTTTATGAATAAGACCATCTCACTAGCTATAAAAAGGTTGGGAATGATTTGTGTTTATTTGGGTCTTGCTTGACATCTTGCCTTGTTGTTTATGGGTAATCTCTAGGAGGGTGAGTGAGCTTAAAAAGAAAAGAAAAATGAGAGGGGTTTAGGACCATTGTTAGTGTATATGGGTAGATGAGAGTCTAGTCATGTATGCATCAATTGTCTTTACCTTTAGCATTATGCATAAGTTCAACCTTCTTAGAGAGAACCCATTGCTTGATTTACCCTTATGAATGCGATCATTTTTGTCTCATAACCTTTTTCCATAAGTCAAATGTATCCGGTTTTAAAGTGCATAAGTGTGATTCACGTTTGAACTTAATGAATGTTAAAGGATAGAATTCTTGGATTGTTTAAGATATGAGAGTCATAATTTGAGATTCAACATGTGATGAATATGGCTAAGTTCTTTGGAGTATGAGTTTGTGTGATGCATCTTAGAATTGAGAACTAAGACCTTTGAGTTGATTCATTTGTTTAAACACTTTTGGAAATTTGAGCACCCACTTTTAAAACATCTCTGCCTTTCTTGAATTTTGTTTGCTTGAGGGCAAGCAAAAGGCAAGTTTGGGGGAGTTGACATACTCACATATTTAGCAAATTTAGCATGCATTTAGGATAGTTTTCATGCATTCATCTTGCATAATAGGCTAGTTTCTACCATTTGTTGCATTTAGTTCCTAGATCACTTTACATTCGCATTTTGCATATTTCTTGCATTCTTGCATCATATTCAGTTTGTTTGGGACACACTGGAGTTGTGGAGGTTGCATAGACGTGCTAAGGATCAAAATGGAGCTTGTGGACACGTGAAGGAACTAAGCCATGCATGCAAAGGACCCGAGATCGAGCAGCAGATCGAGCAAGGCAGGTCGATCTAGAGGAGATCGACCAGAAGATCGACTAAGCCCAGATCGTTTTAAGGAAGGGATCGAGGATGAGATCGAGTGAGGAGATCGATCGTGAGTACGGACGTGGATTACGCCATGTAGAACGAGAGCCAAATCGAGACCACGACCTGATCACTCAAGGATTGAGTAGAAGATCGAGCAAAGGAGGACAATCCAAGTAGAAGATCGAGCAAGAGATCGAGTGACCCAAGTCGATCTCTGGGACCTTGTTCAGCCAGCTCATTTTTGGAGCGTAGTGAGGGGACCATTAGGGCTGTTTGACTATTTTGGGCAAAGGGCGAACATCACTTTCATGATCAACATTTAGTCTTATCTTTTTCGAGTTTACCTTAGACGAATCGCCATTGTTGAACTTTGAAGCTTTTTCATGTTTTAAACTTTAATCTTGCTTAATATAAGTATTTTCATCTTAATCTTTCATCCTTAATCGTTTTTATCATGTTTAGCTCTTCTTCTATTGCATTTGAATCGGTTTTATCCATGTGTAGCGAGTAGTCATCCTTGGGTTTAAGGTCGGGGCGATTTAAGGGATTTAAAGGTTTAAGCTTTGGTCTTTTTCTTGTTCTTAATCTCATTCTTTTCTTGGATTTGGGCTCTTAGTGCTTAAAGAGTCTTGAGAAAGATTTTTATGATCCTAGAGATTTTCTTACCTTAGCAGGATTCAGGAATCTCCTAAAACCAAACCCAAGAGACTAACTCATCCTTTCCCAAACACCATGGATGCTTAGGGAGTTAGTTAAGCCACTTTTTGAGATTTGTGATTCATGCTTTTCGATCTCTTTTTCCACCACACATCATGGGTTATGAGGAGAGATTGAGGAAGGGTTTCATACCAAACATCATGGATGAATCTATTTCAGTTTCTCAAGGCTTAGAGAAAGCACAATATGTGTAGATCTAATGTTTTCAAACCCAAAGCTTGAATTTTGAACCTCTTGAATATGACCCTCGACCTTAGATCCTCTTTTTAGCATTTTAAAACACTAGTTTATCATTCTCTAGTGTTAAAGTTGGCATTTTTAATCTTTAAAAGTTATTGCTCTAAGTTGTTAGAAATTCTCTGTTTATCTGCCTTTAGTTCTTGATTTTTGGTAACTAGTACCTTTGGGTTTTAAATTCTCAATCTTTTCCTAGTAGTTGTTAACCCTCTTCCAGGGATTTTAAAATAGTTTCCATAGTAATTTGGTCGTTGCATTTAGTTTTTACATAATTTCTTATCCATTTACCTGAATCTGCTTAGATTTGCTTTGCTCTTGCATACTTAGTGGCTTTCTACAAGCTAGGCTGGATTGACACCTCTTGCACTATACTACATCATAAACATGTGCATTTGGCTTTGATATCCAACCTCCCAAACATTCAATTTATCAAATCCTAAGCTAAATGCATGCCATGTTGATTCTAAGTGAAAATGATACTAAAATGCTAAACTATAATGCACAAACAGAGGAAAAGATGCATGAAATGCAGCATAAAATGCTCTAAGATAGCAAGCTATCAACTGACTGTCATATCTTTTAAGATATATGTCTTTAAAACTCAATAAATTCTTTTTAAAATTCGGAGAATACAAAGTATTGTTTATGGAAAATTTTGTCCCAGTAGGCAATGTATATTTGGCTTTACCAGTTCCTTCAATCAAGTCTGCATGACTCAAAATTGTAATGACAATGATGTTTATCAGTTTCAGACTAGAGAAAAATCTCTTTTGTCTCAGGATAGTGTTCGTCGTTCTACTAGCTGGTATACAAGTTTCTCGAATCTTTTTCTTGGATATTGTTCTATTCGTATTGTGATCCATTTCTGTAATTAATATAAACATATTTATACATCCAAATCACATTTTATTAATAGAAAAGAAACACACAGTAGTTATACATTACATTTTTATCAGAAGCAACATTATTCGTTTTAAAACTAAAATCATAATAATTATACATGTTATTACTGGAGACTATTCAATTGTCTTACTTCAAGCATTTCAGTTATTCTGATATCAGCCTCATCAAAATCATTCGCAAAGTCGGGGAGTCGAGGTACGATGTACCCTCGAAATGTTCAGTGAGGTTCACTTCTTTCCCTTTTCCTTTTGTAGCCTCTTGGTACTATTTACAAAGATGTTGAGGGGTTTGACATGTACGAGACCAGTGTCCTTTGCATCTACATTTGTAACATACATCTTCACAATTCTGGGTGGGGGTTACTTGGGTTTCCTTCCATTTGGGATGTATCTCGGATAAACCCATTTGTTTGATCCATCCCTCTTTAGTTGTAACCTCTCACACTTCCGTGATTAAATTAACGGCCACAACCCTAATAGGTTTAACTATTCTTTGGCTTTTCCACATCCGTTACATTCATTTTGGGGAATGCTTTGATTCCCGTAGGTCGGGAATTGTAGTTTTTGATGAAGCTGGTTATTCCTCTCAGGCAGCATGAGTGTTATAATTAGTTCAGAGAATTTTGTATATCCGCATGTTCTATATATTTATTGCAAGACAAGATGCTCTTTGTGAAGAGTAACATCAGTTTTCTCAGTATTTCTGCTTTTGTGACAGACTTTCCACAATACTTTAATTTTGACATTATCCTCAGCATAGCAGAATTGTATTCATCCATTTTATGGAAGTTTTGGAACATCAGGTCTTTCCATTCTTCTAGCGAATGAGAGAGGTTGACATCCTTTTGATTGCCAAACTTAATTTTTTCAGGATTTGCCACACTTCTGCTGGGGTTTTTATGTGCGCTTAGTCATGCGTCACAACCAAATGATTCTTCAGAAAGATTATTGTTTCTGTCTTGTTTGGGGTAGACGATTCATTTCCACATTTATCGTATCAGTCAACATTTGTATTTCCAAATAAAGTTTCATGCTGGTAACCCTATATAGTTTGTTCCAGTTATTTTGAGAGCCGGTAACTTAAACTTCTCAATGTTTACCATTTGGTATTTCTAAAATAAAATGACAAATATTATAATTAGAATAGTAATCTTATTAAATTTAGAATATGCAAGACACCGGAATAAATAACAATATTATACGAAAAACTAACATCCAAATAAAAATCATCACATATTCTTCTAAAGAAAATTCTCCAACGGATAAACTATAAAAAACAATAAAGATAACTAATTATAAAAATTAAAAAGAGGTGAAGTATATGTTTTTTTTTTTGAAAACGAGTGATTTTTTTTTAAAGATTTTGAATAAAATGAATGAATAAAATATAAGAGTATTTATGGATGTTTAAAAAAGGTTGATGATGACCTCCACCCGGTTAAGGTACCCATTATGTACGAACCACCAAGAACACGTTCGGGCACAAGGACCATGAGAAAGAGTTCAACAAAGCAGTGGAGAACCTCTTCAATCTTAGGCAAACAGATGATATCAACACTCTTCTCAAACAACTATGCATGACGGGTTGAGACGATGACATGGAACGGGACGGTACGGGACAGCACGACAGCATTACAGACCACCCTCATACCACGGTCGACCGCATTACGTATCAGCCACGTACCACGGACGAAGGCATTACGGTACACGTGACCAGAGGGCAGAACGATCAAATGGGACAATCCTTAAGCGATTTTCAAGACGATCAAAGCCCAGCCAAGATCAAGAGAGAGCTCAGTTTAGACGAATGGCCCCTTCTCAAAGACAACCTCGGTCCAAACTTGTTGATCATCACCCCACTTCAAAACGACCGAGCTTAAGGAAAACGTGACAGCAAAGAGTTACCTTATTCAATTCTAAGCAAGAGGCCACAGTAAGATTTGTCATTTACTTTCATATTATCTCGTGTTTTCCTTTTGTTTTGCAGGACTTTATTTCTAGTTTCTTTTTACACTTCTCAGAATAAGTTTTTGTAAAATATTCCTTATGCACTTTTGTATTTTGGTCCTTACATTTGTTTATTTCTTTTCGACCCTAGAAGGTCAAGGCTGACGGACTATTAATAAAGTCCCACATGCAGCATTGCAGTTCACGTTTTACCCTGTTATCAATAAAGATGAACTTTCTTCAAAGAAAGTAGCCGCCGAGTTCTAGAACAATTGTGAGGATTCCCCTATTGTTCTTGAGTTCATACTGATTTATCACGGTCCTATCATCAACTGTGTGGGTGTCAGTTGGATCCATTTCCATTCCATCATTCGTTTGGTTAAGTAAAGAGAGCCGTTTGGCCAGTTGCTTTGCCACCATCATATCCCAACATTACCATCGTATCGGATCTAGTTAGAGAGTGCCGTGTGGCCAGCTAACTGATTCACCACCATATCGGTCATATAAGATCATACCTTTTGATCTTATATCTTTTGGTATTAGAGCTTAAATGCTCCTACGCCAGGTTTTATCTATTCTTTAGATCTTGCTTTTGTTTTCCATCGCTTGTTTCTTTGCTTTTCATAAACGAAAACCAAATAAAAATTGTGTGTTTGCTTTGCCACTTCTCCCACGGAGAGGACCGTTGAGGCAACCCCGCCAGCCAGCAGACCAAGAGGAGACGGATGAGGACATGCCCGGCTTAGATGATGACCCGCCACCAGCACCAAATGTTCAGAATCAACCCGCGGGATGAGCTAGGGATCCCATACACTGAGGGCGTATACGGGAAGATGAGGCTTACCGACCCAACAACAATGACGTGAAGCTGAATGCCCCAACCTTTGCTGGAAAGTTTAACCCCGAAGCTTACCTAGAATGGGAGAGGCGAATGGAGTACATCTTCGAGTACTACGGCTATAATGATCAGAAGAAGGTGTCACTAGCAGCCGCTCAGCTAACTGACCATGCCTTGTCATGGTGGGATAAGGATGTGTTCGAGAGGAGGAGGCATCGTCATGAACAAATCAGTACGTGGACTGAGATGCGGTTCAACATGAGGAAACGATACGTCCCACCTCATTTTCACCGAGACCTCCAAAAGAAGTTTCGTAAACTGGTGCAAGGTAGCCGGTTAGTAGAGGAATACTTTGAACAATTTGAGCAGCAATGCAACCACTTCGAGCTCAATGACACGGAGGAGAACCTCATGGCCCAGTTCATAGACGGTCTTCAAGATCGTGTAGCAAGGAAGGTTGAGAGACAGCTGTACCATGACATATCCGAGCTATTACACTTGACCATACAAGCAGAGCAGCATGTCAAGCGTAAGGTGGCAGCTACAAGCCGTTCAAAGTCAAACACAAGTTGGACTCCAACACTGCCAAAAGCGTTTGACAAAGGCAAAGCCGTGGAGATTGATTCCCGGTTTAAAAAACCCAGCAGCCAAGTCTTCTAAAACAACTCGGCCAGAGCAAGGTAAGCCCCCATTTGCTCAAAGAACATGTGACATTACATGCTATATATGTCAAGGAAGAGGCCATATTCTCACAGCCGATGGAGGTTATGAATCACAAGATGAGATGGAAGAAGACACGGTGGAGACCGGGGCAGAAGAGATAGAATACCCCGACTCAGGAGAGATGCTCGTGATACGTAGAGCCATTAGCGTGCTTGTTGAGCCGGAGACGATTCAAAGGGAAAACATCTTCCATACCAAGTGCACCGTGAACACCAAGGTATGTAGCTTAATAATCGATGGTGGTTCTTGCACTAACGTGGCTAGCAAGTATATGGTAGATAAGCTAGGTTTGGAGACTACAAAGCATCCGAGGTCCTACAAACTAAGATGGTTAAACGATGACACAGAGCTTAAGATAGCAGACCAAGTATTTGTTACTTTCAGCGTGGGAAGGTACTTAGACAAGGTGACATGCGACGTGGTGCCAATGCAAGCGGGACATCTCTTGCTTGGGAGGCCTTGGCAGTTTGACAAAGACGCTATACATCACGGCCGTACCAATCACTACACCTTCACGGATGACAAGCGCAAGTACAACTTAGCTCATCTCACGCCTAATCAAGTGCATGAAATGCAACTCAAATTCGCTAAGGATGCTAAGGTAAGTTAGGCTAACTTATTTGCTTCTACTAAAGTTATTAACCGAGATTTAAGTTGTCAAGACATGGTGCTACTTATGGTCTTTCGAGAAGGGTTACTTTCCGGGGCTAGTGAGAAGGAGACACCCGCGGAGATAAGAGGTTTACTAGACAAGTACCAAGATGTGTTCCCTGAAGAGATACCCTCGGGCTTACCACCAATCAGGGGGATGGAGCATCAGATAGAATTGGTGCCCGGCTCAGCCTTACCCAACAGGCCAGCTTACCGGATGAACCTCGCGGAGACTAAGGAAATAGAGAAGCAAATACAAGACTTGATGTCTAAGGGTTACATTAGAGAAAGTCTAAGACTTTGTGCGGTTCCCATCTTGTTGGTGCCTAAGAAGGATGGTACATGGCGAATGTGCGTGGACTGTCGTGCCATTAAAAACATCACCATCAAGTACCGCCACCCCATTCCCCGCCTAGATGACATGTTAGACGAGCTTAGTGGAGCTACCATCTTCTCAAAGGTGGACTTAAAGAGCAGATATCATCAAGTATGTATGAAGGAGGGCGACGAGTGGAAGACTGCTTTTAAGACCAAACAAGGTCTATACAAGTGGCTAGTAATGCCATTCGGTCTTACCAATGCTCGGGGTACATTCATGAGACTCATGAATCATGTCTTAAGGACGTACATCAGTAAGTTCGTTGTTGTTTACTTTGATGACATTTTAATATATATAGTAGATGCCTTGCGGATCACTTAAAGCACTTTGAGCAAGTATTAGAGACACTTCGTCAAGAAGGACTCTTTGCAAACCTCAAGAAGTGCACCTTTTGCACTGATGAGTTGGTGTTTCTAGGTTTTGTTGTAAGCTCGCAGGGGCTAAGAGTGGATCAGGAGAAGATACGAGCCATACAAGACTGGCCTACACCATCTTCTATTGGACATGTCCGGAGCTTCCATGGTTTAGCCAGCTTTTACCGGCGGTTAGTGAAAGACTTCAGCACTATAGCGGCCCCTCTCACTGCCGTGATCAAGAAGGATGTAGCTTTCAAGTGGGAGCCAATGCAAGAAGAAGCCTTTGTCAAGCTTAAATACAGCCTTACCAATGCCCCGGTACTAGTACTTCCTGATTTTGATAAAACGTTTGAAGTTGATTGTGATGCTTCAGGGTTAGGCATTGGCGCTGTACTTACACAAGGAGGCAAGCCAGTAGCCTACTTCAGTGAGAAGCTAAGCGGAGCTACACTCAACTATCCCACGTATGACAAAGAGCTGTACGCCTTGGTGAGATCGTTGGAGAAATGGCAGCATTACTTGCTTTCCAAGGAGTTTGTCATACATTCGGATCATGAGACACTCAAACACCTCAGAGGCCAACTCACATTGAAGAGGAGACACACGAGGTGGCTAGATTTCATAGAGATATTACCCTACATCGTCAAGTATAAGAAGGGGAAAGAAAACATTGTAGCGGATGCCCTCTCTAGACATTACACTCTCATTACTACCATGGAAGCTCGGGTTATGGGATTTGAACACATAAAGGAGCACTATGAAGAGGACCCGGACTTTGGGATAATCTTTCAAGATTGCAACAAAGCCCCATCAGGTCCATTCTATATACACAATGGCTTTCTTTTTCGGGATAAACGTTTGTGTATACCGCAGGGGTCCATGAGGGAGCTACTGATTAGAGAATCACACGGAGGAGGGCTTATGGGACACTTTGGCGTGGATAAGACTCTAAGCATGGTGGTGGAACATTTCTTTTGGCCACACCTTAAGAGAGACGTTGAGCGTTTCTGCTCTAAGTGCATTACATACCTTAGAACCAAATCAAGGTACCATCTTTACGGTTTATATATGCCTTTGCCTATACCTAACCTACCTTGTGTTAGGATTACCAAAGATCAGGGGCAAAGATTCAATATTCGTGGTGGTTGACTGCTTCTCAAAAATGGCCCATTTCATACCGTGTAGCAAGACCAATGATGCCACTCAAACCGCTGATCTTTTCTTTAGAGAAGTAGTGAGGTTGTATGGGATACCGAGGAGCATCGTGTCTGATAGGGATACAAAGTTCTTGAGCCATTTTTGGAGAATACTTTGGAGGAAGTTGGGTACAAAGCTTTTGTTTTCTACGACGTGCCATCCCCAAACTGACGGCCAAACCAAGGTGGTTAACCGTACACTTTCAGCTCTTTTAAGAGCCACGGTTGGTAAGAACTTAAAGAGTTGGCTTGATTGCATTCCCTATGTTGAATTTGCTTATAACCGAGTCACCCACTCTGCTACTAAACTTTCGCCTTTTGAGATTTTTTATGGGTTTAAGCCAACTACACCGTTAGATCTTGCACCATTACCGCCAGCAGAACGAGCCAGCCAAGACGCGTTGAACAAAGCCGAGCTGATCAAGAAACTTCACCAGAAAGTCAAGGAGAACTTGGAGAAGAAGACATTACAAACGAAGCTGAACATTGACAAGAACCACAAGGAAGTCATATTCGAACCCGACGAGTGGGTTTGGTTACATATGAGACCGGAGATGGACCGTTCAAAGTCCTTGAGCAAATCAACAACAATGCCTACCGTTTAGAGCTTCCAGGTGAGATGAACATTTCTAATAGCTTCAATGTCACTGATTTAGCTCCCTTTGATGCAGATATGGTTCTGAGGTCAGAACCTCTTCAAGAGGGAGGGAATGATGAGGACCTCCACCCGGTTAAGGTACCCATTATGTACGAACCACCAAGAACACGTTCGGGCACAAGGACCATGAGGGAAGAGTTTAACAAAGCAGTGGAGATCCTCCTCAACCTTAGGCAAACGGATGATATCAACACTCTTCTCAAAAAACTATGCATGACGGTTTGGGACGATGACATGGAACGGGACGGTACGGGACAGCACGACAGCATTACGGACCACCCTCATACCACGGTCGACCGCATTACATACCAGCCACATACCACAGGCGAAGGCATTACGGTATGCGTGACCGGAGGGCACAACGATCAAATGGGCCAATCCTTAAGCGATTTTCACGACAATCAAAGCCCAGCCAAGATCAAGAGAGAGCTCAGCTTAAACAAATGGCCCCTTCTCAAAGACAACCTCGGCCCAAACTTGTTGATCATTGCCTCACTTCAAAACGACCGAGCTTAAGGCAAACGTGACAACAAAGAGTTACCTTATTCAATTCTAAGCAAGAGGCAACGGTAAGATTTGTCATTTACTTTCATATTATTTCGTGTTTTCCTTTTGTTTTGCAGGACTTTATTTCTAGTTTCTTTTTACACTTCTTAGAATAAGTTTTTGTAATCTATTCCTTATGCACTTTTGTATTTTGTTCCTTGCATTTATTTATTTCTTTTCGACCCTAGAAGGTCAAGGCTGACGGACTATTAATAAAGTCCCACATGCAGCATTGTAGTTCACGTTTTACCCTATTATCAATAAAGACGAACTTTCTTGAAAGAAAACAGCCGCCGAGTTCTAGAACAGTTGCGAGGATTCTCCTATTGTTCTTGAGTTCATACTGATTTATCACGGTCCAATCATCACTCGTGTGGGTGTCAGTTCGATCCATTTCCATTCCATCATTTGTTTGGTTAAGTAAAGAGAGCCATTTCGCCAGTTGCTTTGCCACCATCATATCCCAACATTACCATCATACCGGATCTAGTTAGAAAGGACCGTGTGGCCGGCTAACTAATTCACCACAATACCGGTCATATAAGATCATACCTTTTGATCTTATATCAAAGTTGAAAGGTTTCTTTGTTACCATTTTTTGGGTTAAATTTTGTTACCATTAAATCATAAAAAGTTAAAAATAAAATTAATCTGAAATTTTAGTAAGTAAGTAGTTGAACTTAGCAATTTTCATATGAAATACTTATATACAAGTGGCAGGACCTCCACAATATAAACATATATTTAACAGTGATGTTATGGTGCCATTCAGCCGTCCAACTTAGTAATAATAATTAATAAATAATTATTATGCATTTAACATCTATAATGTAAAGACAGTAAATCATCTCCTTTATATAAAATGGATAGATTTCTAAGCTTCTAAGGGCTGCCACATCAGCAAAAATAATTAACCAATGGTAGATTCTAAAACTGCTATATCATTTTCTCCAACAAATCATTTCATTAAATAATTTATTAATCAAAATTTCTTCAAGTTTTACCTATAAAAAACTTTTATAATTCTTAAATTCTCAAAAAAACTGAAAACGAATTACACTAAAACTCAATTATAAAGCTTAAACAAAAGCTTATTTTATGAAGTCACTGTCTTCTCGGTTTCCAATCATCTCGCATATGACTCACCAGAAACGGAATCAGCCATCACTAAACATAAATTTTACTTTTTAATTAATGACAACCAAACTGATAATAAACAATAAAACTTAAATAAGTGGAGCATAAACATTTAGCGATGAGCCACATATGGTATAAATAATACACAACTCTATCACAAATGAAGTCTAATGTGTCTCATGCTTGAGATTGTTGTAAGCAACATAATCTCACAACTGTTTTGCATTTATATTTATAATGTGAATCGAGTAAAATGAGTCTCAGTCATAATATTGTTGGAACTGGAGAACATCTTTCTCGCCAAAACTAAAACTTAAGGAGTGATTGGGTTTTCTTTCTTCTAGAGAAAATTAATTTATACAATTGTAACTTTTTAACTTATAACAGATTTCAAGTTTCTAAAGCTGATATAGAGTTCCATATTGTTCATTGTAATGCGGTATTATGGAAAAACTGAAGTAAAAACATAACTAAAGAACCGGTGATTAAAGACAGTTACTCACCATTTCTTAATTTTCATTTGCAAAAGTTCATGAAACATAAAACTGAAAATATTTTTTTTCAAATAACATATAACGATAAATTCCACACTCTTCACCAATATTGGCAAATGATTGAGCTAGCTGAACTATCAAATAAATATTATATCAATTATTAAAGAACTCATATAATAAAGAAGTTTATTATTAATTGCCATTTGTTTTCTTTGTTGAATATATGAACTAATTATAAAACATCTATGTACACATTGAATCATAAAAAATTGATATATAGAGAAATGCATACTATATGAAAATTAAAAACAAAATCCCAAGGTACAATATGAAACAAAATGGAGTAAGGATTGAATTTTTCTTTTTAAAAGCATCAAGCGAAAGGGAAGCAAATGCAAAAAGTTTTTGAAAGTATAAAAAAAATACTCATGGTGTTTCACTAAAAAAATAGTGTTATAACATAAGATGTCCAAATTTAGACAATAGATTTCTAATATAATATATAGTTCATGTGGATACTATTTACATAAACAAAAAATAGAACAAAAATATACATCAAATTATTATACAAAAAGGTTGAATTTACCCTTCATATTTGCAAAAATATGCATTAACTCTAAAAAAAAGTTTAACTAAGCTAATAGATACATTAATCTACCTTCAAATTATTATACAAATCACATACACACACACACACACATATATATATATATAAATTCTTCTGATATTTACTTTGCTCGACCATATCTAAGAATCACAAGCAAACATA
This sequence comes from Thlaspi arvense, assembly GCA_911865555.2. Lineage (NCBI taxonomy): Eukaryota > Viridiplantae > Streptophyta > Magnoliopsida > Brassicales > Brassicaceae > Thlaspi > Thlaspi arvense. The sequence continues at coordinate 16,276,569 of OU466861.1, forward strand.
CTACTCTATAATTTATCACTATATTAAACAAAAAATTAATTGACAATCTTTTTATAAAACTACAATATAATTATATAATCCACGCGTAGCGTGGACAAAACACTAGTATATATCATTAGCCAAATCTCTCTCTATCTAGAGTGTCCACCTAAGCAATTTTTTTAAATGGTCTTTTAAATATGTTAGGTTTTAATTTTAAACTTTTATATTTTTGATATTTATTTTTTGAGCTGTTAATATGATTAATTTGAAATTAAAACAAATACTTAATTTACAAGTCATAAAAATTATAAATTTTTTATTTGTGAAAAAAAATCTTGGAAGAAAAATATATACGAAATATGACAATAGAAGTTTAAATAATAGTTATCAAACTTTTTAAAAAAGAATTTAGAAAGATTTATGAATAAAACTAAAGTAAAATTATTCATAGAATACAAATACTTATTTAACAAACCATAAAAACTAAAAATTATCTACCAAATAAACAAAAAAATACAAAATGGTATTTCCAATATAAACAAAGAGAATGTGAAAAAAGAGTTGGAAGGTGAACAATTACGAAATATGATAGAATAACTTGCGGAGAATAGTTATCATACTTAAAAAACAAAAGCTCAGAAAGATTAATTTATAAAACTTAAATTAAAATCATTAATATATACTTTATTGTATAAAATGAAGACTTTTCATGAATAAAGATAACTAAGTGTTTAAATTATATAGTATAGAAATGAACTTGATTTATACAAAGAAAAAAAATGGCAAATACTTATCAACCATTTTTCTCAGATTTGATATTCAATGACTTTACTAATCAGCCGGATAATATATAAGTTTAAATATGAAGTACATAAATAAACTAAAGCAAGATTATTGATTATACTTTTTAGCAGAGTTACATCGTTTTCCTCCACATGACATGAAAGTAGATTGTAATTAAAATAATTGGACTATGAACAATAGAAAAGAGAGAAAAAAATGAAAGACTATTTGCACTTAAGAATGTGCTAATTTATTTGAAAATCCTTTAAAAAAATTAAAGAAACATTTAGTTTATAGTAAGGAGAGACCGATGGTGATTTCATTTTATTAATTTATGAAAATAAATTGTAGAAAAACGATCATAAACTAATTGAATACAGACAAATTGTTAGAACACATATAATATCTATTGCAGCTTATAAATATATGAGAATTTGTTTTAAACAATTAATTCGTCACATTCTATATTTGAGAATAAAAAAATAGAAAACATTTAAAAAAACAAATATAACACTTTATAATATAGAATAAATATATATATAATAATAATATAAATATATAAAAATTTAAATTAAATTAACAAAAAAAGTCCGCGCTACGCTCGGATCAAAATCTAGTATTAACAAAGTGACAAATCACCCACTGTAATATTAAGTTAACTTATTTTTTTTAATAACTACTTAATAATAAATAAGTATATAAGAGATATGCATATATATATAGTTGTATTATAGAGTGCTCGTGGTGATAACGTGTTATAATAAAAAATATAATTTTTCGTATAGCTATATATAAATAAAAACAATTTTTTATATTTGCTAAAGAAAGAGATATTAATATGTTAGAGATAAGATTTGTACCATCTCTAAAAGTTCGACATAAACTCAGGTCGGCCCATTTTGGGAATCCAAAGAATATTCAGGTCAGCCAAATAAATGGAAATCTTCCATTTATCACACTAAATTTGGAAAAAACGGAAGATTGGCCTTATCGGCAAGGAAGTTTTCCTATTTCGGATAAACGCGGTTATCTCCAGAAGACCGACCTGATCGGCTATAAATATAGGAAGTCTTTGACTTCGCAAATCATCCAAAAATTCTCTCTCGAGACCTAGGGCAAACTTGCAATCTTGCTGTTTTAGTTCTCGAGCTTTCTTTCATTCTTAGTTTAGGTCGGCGTTCTTATTCCGACGACCTAAATCTCTGTGTATCATCCGAGCTCCGGCTTTATCTTCAATAAAGCTCTCTCTTAAAATCCACTAACTCTTGTTCAGTCTTTAGATCAGATTTAAGTTATCACAGTTGGCGCCGTCTGTGGAGAATAAGAGACTAAGTCTTTACAAGAAAAGCGGAGCTTGAAGATGGTTGAGACACCCACCGATCCTGATAACATCACCGCTCTCGCCGGAGGAGCCACCGATCTCACCGGGGACAACAGACAAGGCCCGATCATCGATCCAATCACCAGACATCCCGTGGTCGATCAGACCAACCTACAGACCGACGATGCGGCTGCTGCACAGAATACCCCTGAGGCGGAACAGGTCGGCCAAACTGGTGGAGTGAACAAGATCGACCAGCCACAGCCACCTCCCATCGATATGGCCGGCCTCATCAGGTCGGTCGCGACTCAGCTACAACAGGGCATGGATGCTCGGTTCGAGTCCCTCTGCGCCGAACAGATCGCTTACCGAGAAGACCTAGATCGGCATCTCAACGCCAGGACTCATACCCGAGAACAGGCCAACCTAACCACGCCTCGACACCAGCCGACCTGCCTACAGAGGAACCCAGTAACATCGAGGCTGGTGAATAACCTGTTCAGCACCACAACAACAGACGATCTACGGAGGGTACAGTTGGAAGGCTCTAACGCCCGTTCATCCTGAAACACCACAGGTGCCAATCCGACGACAGCCTGCGAGCTCGATCTTCTCCATCAATGCCTTGACCATATAAATACCAAGGTCCACAAGGCGACGACCTCAGCCCCGGAGTTAGACAAAATACTCCTACAGGCGCAGCAGACACCGTTCACGTCGGCCATCACCAAAGCCCCACTCAAGGACATAGGACGGATGAAGCTGCCTCCCAGCTATACTAGCACAACCGACCCGAAGCGCCACTTGACCGCGTTCAACGCAGTCATGGGACTAGCTTGCTTTATAGATGAAGAGCGAGATGCATGTCTCTGCCAATATTTCATGGAGAAGCTCTCGGGAAGTGCCCTTACCTGGTTTTCACAGCTCCCTCCGAACTCAATCGACAACTACAAAGACCTCACGAGCCATTTTCTCAAGAACTACTCGATCTACATCGACACGGAGTCTACAGCATTAGACTTATGGGCCTGCGTCCAGAGAGATACGAAACCATTACGCGACTTCACCAATCGATTCCGATCCATAGTCTCCTGATGTATCTTGTCGGACGAACTCTCTCTCAACATCCTGATTAGAAATCTGAGAGACGATCAGTCATACTGCGAGAGATTGAAGACTGACAAAACCAAAACCCTCGAGGACGCTTTGCACAAGGCAAACGGCTACATCAGACTCGAAGAAGACAAGGCGGCCAAAGCCAAATTGGCCGACGAGAAAACCACACGCGATAAGAAAACCTGATCCTCAAATCAGGATAGCCACGAGGAGCCTCAGCATCACTACGATAGGGACGATAGGAGCCGAAAGAACATTGACGCTGTCGCTCGACAATTAAGCTGGAACACCTGGGATCGACAGAATGCCAAGGATTCTGACAGTAAGAAGCCATACTGCACTTGCCACAAAACGCATGGCCATCATACGGACAATTGCCGTACCCTCACGGCACTCTTAAGGAATAAGTGGGAAGACGGGGAATGCAGCGTTCCAGAACCCCATAGTCTCTCGAGACGATCTGACAACAATCAGGACAGGTGACCTGGCAATGATCAAGACAGACGATCTGGTGCTGATTGACCATCCACTAAGCGCGAAGGGAAAGAGGCGAAGCATGATCGTGAGGACGACCACACACCTCCGACTTCACCTCAACGACAGATCATCATGATTATGGGCGGATTACTCTCATGCATCGACTCTATTAACTCGATCAAATGACACGAGCGAAAGGCCGTAAATCCACTGCAAGAGGCTCCACCATTGTTCAAGGACGATCTCCCGATCACATTTACCGAACAAGATGCACAGGGTTTATATCGACAACACAATGATCCCCTCGTCATCTCACTTCGACTTGGAGAGGACGATATCTCGAAGATCCTAGTCGACATAGGCAGCTCCGTCGACCTAATCTTTATGGACACTCTGCAAAAGATGAGCATCACCAAAGGAGACATCAAGATCGCACCATCACCACTCACGGGTTTTGCTGGCGATTCGATATCAACGATCGGCACGATCACGATGTCCGTCACCATCGGAGGAAAATCCGTGACAGTCAAGTTCGAAGTCATTGACTGTCCAATGATCTACAACGCTATCTTGGAAACGCCTTGGTTAAACACCATGTACGCCGTCCCATCCCCCTATCACCAGTGCATTAAGATGCCGATCAGAGGCCGAATCTTCACCATTGGCAACGATTTTGATCCACGGATAGTGCATCATGAGAAGCCGAAAAGCGATCTCATTACTCAGGTCAGCATCGACAACACTCATCCCGAGCGTTGCATCGGCATCGGCATGGAGCTCCTGCCGAGCATGCAAGACGAGCTGATCACGTTTCTTTGGGAGAATGTCGGAACATTCGCGTGGTCGATGGCCGATATGAAAGGCATCAGCCCTCAGACCAGAGCGAGCACAAGTCGTACACGACGAGGTGGATAAACTGCTTAAGGCAGGATCGATCGCCGAGGTGAAGTATCCGAAATGGCTGGCCAACCCGATGGTGGTCAAGAAGAAGAACGGGAAATGGCGAGTCTGTGTCGACTTCACAGATCTCAACAAAGCCTGTCCCAAAGACAGCTTTACTCTTCCTCGAATCGATCAGCTAGTCGAGGCAACCGCCAGCAATGAATTTCTCTCCTTCATGGATGCATTTTTAGGATACAACCAAATTCTCATGAATCCGGACGACAGTGAGAAAACCGCATTCATCACAGACCGGGGAACTTATTGTTACAAGGTCATGTCATTCGTCCTAAAAAACGCGAGAGCCACCTATCAGCGCCTTTTCAATAAGATGTTCGCTTATCAGCTTGGGAAGACGATGGAAGTATACATAGACGATATGCTCGTCAAGTCAGCCAAGGCAGCTGACCATATCGTTCATCTTCGCGAGTGCTTTATAATACTCAACAAGTACAGTATAAAGCACATTTGCAGTCACATCGGAAGAATTCTTAGGATACTTGGTCACTCAACGCAGAATTGAAGCTAACCCCAAACAGATCTCCGTGATCTTGGAGCTACCCCCACCAAGAAATACTCGCGAAGTTCAGCGCCTAACAGGAAGGATAGCCGTACTGAATCGATTCATATCGCGATCTACGGACAAGTGTCTGCCTTTCTATCAGCTTCTCCAAGGCAACAAGCAGTTCGAGTGGGACGAGAAGTGTGAAGACGCGTTCCTGCAACTCAAGACATATCTTCCTTTGATTCTGGCTAAACATGAGCACGGTGATATCTTACTCCTTTACATAGCACGGCGTCCTGGTTTGGGAGGATCGTGGAGAGCAGAAGCCAATCTTCTACTTCAGCAAAACATTGGACGGTGCCGAAACTCGCTATCCAACCTTGGAGAAGCTTGCTCTCGCAGTCGTCGTTGCCTCTCAAAAACTTTGTCCCTACTTTCAGTCACATTCGATAGCCATCCTGACTAGTCTACCTCTCCGGTCAATCTTACATAGCTCGACACAATCCGAGCGCATGGCAAAGTGGGCGATCGAGCTATCCGAGTTCGATATCGAGTATCAGACACGAACCTCTGCGAAGTCCCAGGTTTTAGCAAACTTTCTGATCAAACTATCACCTGAACTCCTGAACGCCGACCCAACGAATTCGGAAATGTGCACTCTACACGTCGATGGTGCGTCATCTCGCTTAGGAGCTGGAATTGGAATCCTCTTGGAATCCCCTACAGGAGAGCTTCTCGAAAAATGCTTCTGCTCAGAGTTCAGTGCATCCAACAACAAAACCGAATACAAAGCACTCATCGGAGGTCTTCGTCTAGCTCAAGGTTTGAACGTCCGACATATCCGAGCATTCAGCGACTCACCGCTCGTCGCAAAGCAGTTCAGTGGAGAATATGATGCCAAAGACGATCGGATGGATGCCTACCTGAAGTTAGTGAAGCAGTTGGCCGCAGAGTTCGCAACCTTTGAGCTACATCAAATTGACCGATCTGCCAACACTGGCGCCGACACTTTAGCTGATATAGCGCCGAACAGAGACTCAGCCCTCTGGAGAACCATCCCGGTTCAAGGGATCTCACAACCCAGCATAGCCCCAACCCAAGAGGTTCTCCAGATTACAGCCGACGAAGTCGAAACCGTTCCTGCAGCAGCCACTACCGAACAGCCAACAGCAGACTGGCAGATTGAGATCCAACGTTTTTTAAAAACCGTCGAGTTATTAGTTGGGAAGTGGACAGCTCGGCGGATTCGTTCACGCAATCATCGAAGGGGTCTTGTGTCGATGGACCGATTCAGGCGTATTGCTTACTTGTTTACATGACGACGAAGTACAGCGATGTATCAAGGATACTCACGATGGTGCAGAAGGAAATCATTCTTGCGGACGAGCTCTCGCTCTTAAGATAAAGAAACATGGTTTTTTCTGGCTAACTATGCACGAAGATTGCATCAAATATGCTCGGAAGTGCGAGTACTGCCAGCGACAAGTACCGATGATCCATCAACCGACCGAGTTTCTAACTTCGGCGATTCCTCTGTATCCTTTCATGCGCTGGGCAATGGACATCGTCGGACCAATGATTTCTTCTCGTCAGCGCAAGTACGTGCTCATAATGACAGACTACTTTACTAAGTGGGTTGAAGCCAAGAAGTTTACAGACGTCACTGCTACCGAAGTGCAAAACTTCTTCTGGAGGTACATTATATGCCAACACGGCCTCCCTTTCGAGATCGTCACTGACAACGGTTCTCAATTCATATTAAAGAAGTTCATGGATTTATGCGCCAAATAGAAGATCCGCCTCAATAAGTCCACCTCCCGTCATCCGCAAGGGAACAAAAAAGCTGAAGCTACTAATATGATTATCCTTGACGGCATCAAAAAGCATCTCAATGCCAAGAAGGGCTTCTGGGCCGACGAGCTGGACGGCGTGCTCTGATCTCATCGCACAACTCCACAAACAGTTACCGGAAAGACTCCCTTCTCATTCGCGTATGGATGTGAAGCCATAGTTCCTGCAGAGATCAATGTCGGCATCCTATGACGCTGAGTACTCTCAGACTTCCCCGCTGTGAATGCAGCGATGCTGGTCGATAACCTTGACACTTTCGAAGAAACGCGCAACCAAGCCCTGCTCAGAAAGCTCGGAGCTAATTGTGAAGGTCCTTACATTATCACGAACATAGTAAAGCCGTGTGTTTATCGGCTCGAAGCAATGGATGGTGAATTGATCCCACGAGCTTGGAATTCTATAAACCTTAAATGGTACTACAGCTAGATCGGCATCTTCCTCAGGTCAAAAAAAAAAAAAAAAACAAGGAATGGAATAATATCTATGAACTACAAAGCGGTTTGATCCCCAAAAGGGGTACAGCCTATCTTCGGATGGCGCAACTGCTCCCCCTCCTAAAACAGGGGGAAGGGGGTGACTTCGCATACTTTTACCTTTTCGAGCTCTTTGGGTTTGTAAGTATTTACCTTCTCCTTTATTCAATAAAGAATCACAATTTTTCCAAACTTTTACCATCGATTTCACATAGGCATCCTGGCCAGATGCTCGATTCGCCTAAAGCTAAAGTCTGATCCACTTTAGCTCGATAACTTAAAAGCCAAGTCTGTCTTGCATAATACAGTTTACCTGTTTTAACTGATTCCGAGTCATGTGTAATTATCAGCCAAGTCAGTCTTGCACCCGCATTCGACTCGGATACTTCTAAGTGGTACCGATGAAATGACGCCGACCTGAACCGCACATCGAGTATTCACACTTAGAAGATAAGTGGTACGAACAATCATAAGCTGGGCCTCTCGCATGTTCGTATTCACACTTCTCTAAAGCCCGAACCCGCTTTGCAAATCTTAAGTCATGTAAAATTATTAATCCGACCTGATCGTACCTTGCATTCGACTTAGGAAGCCTTCTAAGTATTGAATTACGGGTCGACCTCATTCGCGTATTCTTCTCATACTTAGAAATTTAAATCGCATAAACAAATTAAGCCGATATCGCATTGCAGTTAATGTTCTAGATTACAGAAAAGATTTCATTTCATTGATAAATGCCAGAACGACAGACAAGATTACTTCTAATGATACAAAATACTTAATCAAAATAAAAATAAAGGAACTCATTCCTCGCGTCTATCAGCTTCGGGCTCCTGGTCCTCCTCTTCCCTTATCTTTCCTTCCTCATCAGGGCTGCCACCCTGCTCATCGGCCTGATTGGCGCCTTGAGCTTTCTCTTGGTCGGCTTTTACAGAAAACTTGACCATTTCGGATTATTCCTGTCCGGGCTCACTCGCCACCAATGCTAGACCATCTGCGGAAGAGGGGACACAACTCAAAACTTCCAAGAAGAATTCCGACCTTGGCACTTCAAGCTCATCGGCAGTGAAGCTGACTTCCTCGAAGGTGTCTTGCTGTGCCTTACTGTCAGCGATCATCTTCTCTACATTTTCCTACACCAAGGCGGGGAATTCGTAGCCTTGCCTACGAACGATGCTGAGAGCCCTTTTTGCGCTGACCCATTGGGCAGCGATCGAGATTAGCTCTTCGGCCTTCTCTTTTCGAGAGAGAGACTCTTTTACCTTCGCCACCAGACCGGCGTAATGGTCGTTCACCTTGGCAGCTGTTTTCTTAGCCATCTCTTGGCCGAAGGCAATCTTCTCTTCTTGGGCCGCCTTCAGCTCGGCCTCGAGTTTCTCCTTGGTGTTTGCTCTCTTCTTCGTGATCTGCTTCATGGCTCGACTGAGAAGCTTGACCTTTCGGCATTGTCGGCACGAGCCTTTGCAAGTTGATCCGAGGATCCTTGAAGTGCAGCAACCACTTCAAGAGCTTCCTTAACAGCTTCCCTCTCGATTTCAAGAGCTTCCTTAACAGCTTCCCTCTCGCTCTGATCGGCCAAGTATCTTTATTCATCACGATCGTAATCGTGCATCACAGTCAATACCGTGCTTAAGGCATACATACGCAAAATTTCATTTTTCTGATCGTCTCTTAAGCAAGTTTAAAACAGGGAAAATCAGTCAATACTTTACCTTGTCCTGATCGCCCGCATAGCGAGCAATCGCATCACTACGGATGAAGCTGCGGGGCCTGTCGGGGGATCAGCCGGGTTATCCCTTAGTAGAAGGAAGAAGTCAAGACAGGACGTGGAGTCATTTTACCAACGGGCTATCCTTGCGATAATCGGAGGAGAACCCGAATGGATGAAGTTCCCACTTGACACGCGACCTCTTTGGCCGTTGAGAATCTTCAGACATCTCCCCTGGTCCCCCCTTGTTCGAGTTAGCGGGGCCACCTCTCCCGTTGTCATCGTCCGCTTCAAACTCCCTATCTTGAGCGCCGTCGCTCATGCATCCCTACAGCTCGGACTTCTTCTGAGTTTTTCAGCTTTTTTGGCAGCCTTCTTATCGGCTGCCTTCTTAGCCTTGGCCGAATCCTTCTCAGCCTTCTTTTCGGCTGCCTTTCAGGCCTTGGCCGGATCATTTTCAGCACCATCCCTCGAGATAGTTGGTGCCTTGTGCCATTCTAATAACGCAGCCGGAGCGGAATCTCGGGTCCGAACGCCGATTCCAGATCGGCAGACAAGTCCTTAAAAATGCGGGTCTTCATTCTCTCAGGTCGGTCTCGGCATCTTAAAAGGACAGCTCATAAACGATTAAGGGAGAAATATTAGCCGACTACACATTTCAAACTATCGCCTCGACAAAACTAATCAAACTAACTTTTTGTTCTTTTGATCTTTTCCTCCTTTATCTCTGGCCACATGATTGCACTAATTGCTGCGAACCTCTCAGAAACCTCGTAAATGTCAAGCGGGTCGTTGACGATAGGAAGATGCCTATTGCCTGCAAGACCAACCAAAAATGGATCAGTGGATCGAGTATATTCAAACATCTAACTAGCTTTTCAGGTCGGATGTATCTCTACCCATGACCTCCGCCCATTTCGTTCGAATTGGGATATCCCAGTCGGCAATGGAGAATTCGTTGATCAGCACAAAGAAATATCGATCTCTCTAGTCCGGAACTTTCAACTTCTGACCACCAGTTACTATGTTGAATCTAGTCTTCATACTGGTGTAGTACGAACCCCGATTCCGTAGTTTCTCCTTTGTCCTTCTGGTGTTTGTCATCGCGTCGAATGCTGCTCAGCTTAGGGGGATGTCGTGTTTGATTGACATCACCAGCATGCTCACCACTAAGCGAATCGTGGAGTGCGAGAATTGTGAGATCGGCATCCCTTTGTGGTCGGCAAACTTCAGCAACAGCCTTGGAAGAGGGAACCAGAGATCGAAATCCCTGAAGAAGCATTCATAAATGTAGAACCATCCCTTCGGAGCGACCCATGGCCGTTCAGATGGGCTTGGGACCATAAATATAACTTCGGAGCCGATATCGCACTCCTCTTTCAACGTCACCAAGGACTCCATGGTCGATTTGATCGGCATCACCCCAGGGTGTTGTCACAGATCGGCTTTGTTATCTTCTACCCTTTTCGTCTCTTGACCTTTTTCACCGTAGGGTTCATATCGATTATGTCAAATTAATTGACTTCATCTTCGATGATGACTGCGTTCAACTCATCCGAGAGATCCATCTCGTTTGATCCCCCTCTTTGGTAGGACTCGTCCCGCAGTTCAGGAATTTCAAAGTCCACTTGTGTATATGTTTCTCCAGTCCGAAGAACGGCCCCGACCTGGTCGACATGGAATCTATCAGCGGCTGCCTGCTGATTTTTCTCTCTGGCCTGCTCGTGGAAGGCCCGATCTAGCACGGATAGGTCGCCCGCATCAGAGGACCAATCTGATGATGAGTGAGTCACGACTACCCCTTTCCCTTTGGATCGGCCTCTCATCAGCTCGTCGGCACGAGACATCTCCAGGAATTCTTCTAGAGGAACGCCGATCTCATTCGCTGATACAAGATTTTGAGGTCTTGATTCAATCACCCAACCTTGTACTAGTCAGTTGTAGTATAGCATATGGTTTTTATCAATCCAAATGGGTTTTAGTTGAAGGCAAAAGAGTTGAGAGTAAAAATCTCTAAGTCAAGCAAGCAGAAAGGGGTTTTTGTTGCCAAAGCAACCAATCTAATATCCTAATATGATCAAGCAGCAAAGAGAGTAAAGATAAAAGCAAACTAAGCAAAACTAAGCAAGCAAAACAGAGCAAAACAGAGCAAATCCGATATTCAAATTAAAGAAAAGCAAGTTCCTAGATGAGGTTATTGACTTTGGGGAATTCATAGACTAACTAAGGCTGTTTCAAACTACATTGATCAAGCAAATAAGCAAGCAATGGTGATTCCTATACATAGAGTTCATAATCAAGCAAGCTAGATCCAATCTCTTGTAAAATAGCCCTTTGATAAACATCTTAACAAGAACTAACTCTCATTAATGCTAAAACATTAAGCAAGCATTAGATAACAACTCTATTCAAGTCAAAATGCTCCTCAAATAGTCAATCTCTTGAGCCAAAGCCAGCAAATCCTCTATTAAACAAGATCAGCATTTCATCAAACACTTGGTGGGCATAAGAGAAAGCTAACAACCTAGATAAGTGTGATCAAGATAAATCTAGCATTAAAAATAGATTAATAGAGAGGAACCCATAAACTGAAGCACTAAACAAGCTTTAATCAAGTCCTAAATTCCCCTAATCTACCAAATATAGAAACTCTAAGCAAACTACTCACTAATACTCATGTTTAACATCAAATCACAAAGGAAAAGGATGTTAATCATGATTAGAAGAGAGTAAAAAAAAAGATTAAAGGTAAATACTCAAATATATTAAATAAAGCAAAGGATTTGTCTTACAAACTCAAAGAAAATGCTTAAGAACAGTAAATTGACAAGACTTGTCGAAAATCTAGAAAAAGAGGCTATTTATAGCCTAGAGAAAGAAGCCCTAGAGTAATGGCAAAAGTATAAATAAAACAGGTTCGAAGTGGGTTTACATCGGTCATAAGTGATCGATGCTAGTGATCGTTGTAAATTCCATCGGTCTGAGCAGTGATCGATGTGGCGACCGAAATTCATCTGGGGCATTTGTGTCGATCACTTCTGATCGATGCTGTTGATCGATGTGCTCGTATCGGTCACCTGATGATCGATGCTTCTGACCGAAAATCTGGTATCGGTCACCCCCTTGATCGATGTTCTCTGTGCTCTGACCGAAAACCTTTGCAGAGATTGTCTGCTTTGATCCCTTTTGCTCCCTTTGATCCAGCTAGCATCCTGAATCATCCCTAAAGCTCCTCCAAGCTCCTTTTAGCTCCAAAAGCACCTAAAAACATTCAAGATACAAGAAAAATGCAAACTATATCCTAAATGCAACCTAAGGCTAAAAGGAGAAGAAAATGGGACAAAAACTAAGGGTAAACATGCAAAAGAGAACCAAAACATGTACTAAATGCAGTCCTAAATGGTGTAAATATAAGAGATATCATTCACTTTCTTCTGATCAGACCTGCTCTTCCTCGAATCAGTTCGGCTTCCCCTAATCTTCAAACTGGTGTTCATGCTGATCGAACTTTCACGGCGGCTTCAGCGTAGATCGGAGAAATCATACGGCGGTGATCGAACGAAATGTGGCGGAGGTTTGATCGGAAACTATAAAAAAAAACAAAGAACAAAGAAGAGAGAGAAGAGAGCTAACCTTTTGACAGAGTTTCGCTAAATGCAGAAGTGAAAATTTGTGAACCGAGCATCCTCTATTTATGCAGAAATGCAGACGGTTATCGAGAGTCATCATGACTTCGGCGACTGTTTGCATTTCTTCTCATTTTATTTCTAATCGGTCTCTTCACTTCCTCCCCTAGCGTTTGACACATGTCAAACATAGTTTTGCATGCGCAGACCTACCCTAACCTAGATTACATTTGGCGGGAGCTTTTCGCGCCCAGTTGGTGATCTGACCATCATCTCATCGCCGAACAGAAACCGAAGGTAAAATTTTGTTTTATATTCTAACTTATGATGTGGCCGATCTCATTTCATGCCGAGCTACTTCTTAAAATTCACCAAGTCTCGCGCCCTCACTTGCCGAACGGGGGGGGGGGGGGGGGGGGGGGGGGGGGGGGGGGGGGGGGGGGGGGGGGGGGGGGGGGGGTGTGGCTTACTGTTAGAGATGAGATTTGTACTATCTGTTGTAAAAGCCCGACATAAACTCAGGTCGGCCCATTTTGGAAACCCAAAGAATATTTAGGTCGGCCAAATAAATGGAAATCTTCCATTTATCAGACTAAATCCGGAAAAGACGGAAGATTGGCCTTATTGGCAATGAAGTTTTCCTATTTCAGATAAACGCGGTTATCTCCAGAAGGACGACCTGATCGGCTATAAATATAGGAAGTTTTCGACTTCGCAAATCATCCAAAAATCCTCTCTCGAGACCTAGGGCAAACTTGCAATCTTGCTGTTTCAGTTCTCGAGCTTTCTTTCATTCTTAGTTTAGGTCAGCGTTCTTATTCCGACGAGCTAAACCTCCATGTATCATCCGAGCTCCGGCCTTATCTTCAATAAAGATCTCTCTTAAAATCCACTAACTCTTGTTCAGTCTTTAGATCAGACTAGATGAGTACCCGCGTGATGCGCAGATCTTTTTTCACAATATAATTTATTAAAAAGTATAGTTACAATTTATTTTATCGTATATTTAAAGTTTTCTTAAAGATATTGTGTATTTGAATAAACATACAATATATAATTACATATTATGTGGATATTAACTATATATGTGATAAATGGTTTATTGATAAGGAAATGTGAAATATGTTATACCTTGTATATATAAAATATATTAAATAGATATACTGCAAATCAGAGAAGTACTATATAACAAAAATTAATTAGAGAAACTCTTCAAACACAACATAGGTAGAGACGACCCTTTTTAACAGATAGTATTTGTTCACAGCGCAGATTTACACAATAGCAACGCCGTCGTTTTATATTTTTATGAGCTTAAATAATTGATTTATAATTGCATTAAAGATTTTATAAATAAATATATTAGGACTTTGATATCTTATTAGTTTAAAAATTATTAATGGACCAAGTTTAAATAAAATAAATTATCAAATATTTATTAGTTTATAAAGAAATTGTTTTAAAGTTTATTATAATATTGTATATATTTTTCTTCTAATTTTTGAAGTTCAAAATATCGAATAATTGTTATTTTTATTTTAGTATAATTGTTTGTATAATAATAACTTATGATATTAATTAGAAATAAGAAAACACTCTTAAATAAAAAACATAAATATTTTTAATGATTTTCAAAAACTACCATAAAATAGATATTTAATAATTATTTTTGGATATTAAGTATATGTTGTTATTAATATATATTATCTAATACTTCATATTTTTCATATTATTTTGGTATTATGATTAATAATCCATTAAATTTATGCATTAACTGTATTTTATATAATTTGTATCATTAAGTTTAAAAATGACATGTATAAACTAAAATGATGAGGTGGCATTCACATAGAGAGAGTTGACCATCTTTTATAGTATAGATTTGAGTTATCACATAATAATATAAAAAAAAAATAAGATAGATAGAGACTTTTACGACTCTTTGTATAATATTGACAATAAATTGTATTTTCAGATCAAACATTTTTATTCGTTTATATAAAAAATAAAAGAGAAAATTACTATATGTGCATAGTAACACTCCATAATAATTTATCACATTTTATTCGTAGTCTCATTTCATAAATTTCATTGTTTTTTGTCAACTCTTTTCATTATTGTTTTTATTTGATTTTTATAAGAATTTTATTATTTATTATGACATTAAATATCTCTCAATGATCCAATTTAAATAAACGTCAATATGATATATATTATAAAAATAATAAATACAAAGAATATTATAGTTATTTATATGGTTATTCTCTTAATTCATAATTTTTTCTTGGTTATATAACATCATATAATATATAAAAGTTGATGGCATAATGCATTGAGGGCGTCCACATAGGATTATAAAACTCGATCTGATTGGTCCACATCAGCATATTCATTAAATAAAAAATGTTAAGTATGATTAGGACAGAAAAACTTGATTTAATTGGTCCACATCAGCTTTTTAATCAAACCAAAAATTATTAAGTATAATTAAAACATTAAAATTTAATTTCACAAATTATGTCCAACAAAAAAGATAAATTCAATCTGATTGATCCAAATCAACATATTTATTAAATCAGAAAATATTAATACGGTTTAAAATTTTAAAAGTTAAAGAAAAAGATTAACAATTAACAATACATGTATAAAAAAAATAACCATTATCAATTATCAATATAAACAAATTTACAACAACTCGATTTAATAATTAAAACAATCAAAACTGAACAAAAATATAACATAAAACTTTGGAAGACATGATGGAGAAGGAAAAAATTGTTTTGCAGGATCATTACAGCTTCCTAACAAAATTAAATGTGAATTAACATGAATCATGGATCATATATGCAGTGGTACACAACATCAATAAGATTTTCAATAAAAAAAACTAAATATTTGAACACATAAACCTTCAAAAAAAAAGAACTATAGAAATTCTATGGAAAACAGAAAATAATATCAAAATCTTAGCAAGATTATATTTCTCTTAATCAAATGTATATGTACGTCAAAGTTGGATAATTCGATAGGTGTCATTGTTATTATTTTATTTAATATTTTTTTAAATTATAAATAAAAATAGAATAAATTACACATTATATATTAAATTCTCTTATATAAATAACTTTTTACAAATATATTATATTTTTAATAATTTTTAAAATAGTAGCTAAAAAAGTTAAACCAAAATATTAATACAGACTCGTGCGTAGCACGAATTATATACCTAGTATATTAAACAGGAAGGATTAGTGGCTTATGTGTCATTATTTCAGAATTTTGAATTTTTTAAATCTCAATAATGGTTAAAATCTTAAATAATTTATTTTTGCAACCAAACACAATCTTTCTTGCAACCAAACAAAAATTTCTCTAATTATTTATTTTTTAATTGTATTTAATGTTTTAAAAATCTGCAATTAATATTTAGGTTTTTGTATATAGTTTAAACAGTTCGATTTAAATAAATATGACATAAAATTTAAGTGAATCTTTGTTTTTCTATAAAGTATCTAACATCTATCTATACTAAATGAAAGCAATTGTTTGGGGCTCCTTAAGCTATCCACATCAGATTTTAAAACAATGCTCTCCTTTTGCCACATCAGCAAGAAAACATTAATAAAAACCCCACTTTAGATTTTTTTTAAAATATACATAAAATAAATAAATAGAACCACTAAAACTAATATAGTTTATTAACAAAAACTAAATAAAATTAAAATATCATTTTTAAATCAGTAAAATAAACATTATTTAAATCTATAGCATTAATATATACTCTTTTTCTTTCTAATATAATGAATATTTTGAAAACAATGCTCCAAAAAACTTAAATAATAGTTAATAGATAGAAGGTTACAATATAGTAATTTTTACAAAAAAATTTAAAACATATACAATTTAGAAAATCTAAAACGTTCATCTTTTAGAAACATAAATATTATATATATAACAAATAAATAAATAAAATTTTGTAATTAACACAACTGTATTTCACATATTGTCTATTGTCTCTACAAAGATAAGCTTATATGACTTTATGAATACATTACTTATTACAAAAATTTATAAAATACATTTACAGAAAATAAACTAGCATAGCTCTATTTTAAATATTAATATATTATATTTCTATATTTAAAATATAACATACAAATTTTTATGTAAAAAAAATGTCAGAAAAACATCCCTGACCATTCACATCAACAAAAAGAAATTCTTTACAAACTCGACATGTAAGAATAACTAATATGATTTTTTTTTTGGTTAAGAAACTCTTTTAAAATAATATAATATATATTATTACTTTAATTATAAAGGTTCATCAGAATATATGTGTAGTGTAAGAAAAATATCTAAGTTAAATTATAAGCTAAATGCAAATGAACCTTTTAAATCTTTTGAGTTTTTAAAAACTTAACATACTTTGTTTAAAAGAATGAGTTAGTATGAAATTGTATTTGTATATGTTTTACTTGCTTTAGTCATCTACACTTCTATAGTTTATATATGCTTGAGAGACCAAATTAAAATTGCAGTTTATTAATATGATATTGATTTTGTATACTATGTAAATATTTTTTTATATATGATATATATTATTAATTTAATTATAAAGGCTCATCAAAATATATGTATAGTGTAAGAAAAATATCTAAGTTAAATTACAAGCCAAATGCAAATGAACCTTTTAAACATTTTGAGTTTTTAGAAACACAACATACTTTGTTTAAAAGAATGAGTTAGTATGAAATTGTATGTGTATATGTTTTACTTGTTTTATTCATCTACACTTTTATAGTTTACAGATGCTTCAAAGACCAAATGAAAATTGTAGTTTATCAATATAATAGTGATTTTGTATACTATGTAAATGTTGTTTTTATTTATATGAACAATAGTTCTTTTACAGATTTGTAAGAGTTTGAAATATTGATTATTGTTTTGTTTGTGACTACTAATAAAATAAAAACACGATACAAACACAATAATCAGGTGCTTTAATTGTACTTATATATTTGATAAGTTATTTCGATAGGTGTCATTGTTATTATTTTACATAATAGTTTTTAAAATTTATAATTAAAAATAAGAGAAAATTACACATTATATATTAAAATCTCTTATGTAAATGAAAATTTCTATAAATATATTATAGTTTTAATAATTTTAAAGATAGTAGCTAAAAAAAATAAACCAAACTATCATTGCTATACTATTATTTGAGAAGTAGATTTCCGACGTGGCGCTCTCACGTTCGCTCTAACCATACTTTAGCCATCGATTTTTCCAATTATACCCTTAATGAAAACCGTGATCTAATTTTCGGTTTAGTGTTATTCGCGGTTTATTAAATTGGCTGGTTAGTTAGTTTGGATAAAGATGGTCTGATTTCAATATAATCATTTTTTAATAATAATTATGATGATAAGATCAAATCTACGTTTATGGGAAGGAAATATTTCTAAATTCAATATTAGATTTATCTTTAATTATTAAATAAGTTAGGTATTAACCAAAAAAAATATTCGTTTGTTCGTTGATCCTAAATATTATCAAAATGGAAATAAATTTAATGTATTTGCTAAAATTATATGCAAATATCTTTCGAGTTATTTATATTTACTTTTTGATATATTAAATTTAATACCAACCTATATCTATATCATATCTTTTGAATTTTAGTTTAAATATATTAGATTTTTGCGGCAGATATCGTTAATTAATAGAAAAACTAATACTAACCTAATACATGGGGCTATATATATTGATGGCATATCATGGTATCCTCTCGCCTCTCTCCCTATTGTTTTTAGACGAGTTTTTTTGTTTGTTTGATTGGATTATTGTTTTCTAATATGTTTTTGATCTTTGTGTAAGTGACCGTCGGTGTTCTAGATGTTTCGGCGCATGGAATAGTAGGCACGGACGAGACAAGGAAAAAAATGAGACAAATACAAATGTTAGTTTGTACGGTTTGTTTTTCACTGAATGATATATGTCGTGATATTTTGTTTTGATTATTTTTATAATCTTTTCTTTGTTCGCTCTTCAAACAATTTTTGGTGTATAGATGGTCAGGAGAATATCATGCACCGGTGTAATCTGTAACTTGTTCTATCTATTACCTAATGCTATATATATTGATAGCGTAGAACGTTATTGTCTCGCCTCTCTATCTATTGTTTTCAGTAGGGTTTTTTTGTTTGTTTTCTTAGAATAGCGTTTTCTAATAGATATGTTTTGATGTTTGTGTAGGCAATCATTTTTGTTCTATAAGCTTTGGTACATGGGACAATGGCCACGGGTTTAACACACGCGAGCCAAAGAAAAAAACAAAATAAATAAAAAGTGAGTTTGTATGGTTTGATTCTTTATGAATTAAATATTAAACATGTCGTGATGTTTTTGTTCGATTATTTTATAATCTTTCATCTGATCGTTCTCCAAACATTTTTTTGGCGTATAGATGGTCAGTAGAATATCATGCATTTGTGTAATCTGTAATGTAATCTCTTCCCTTCTTTTCTTATTGTTTTTGTTCATTTTTTATTATTAGTTTTTTTTTTACATATCTTACTAAGCTAATTAATTTGTTGTTGTTTTCTCTATATTTATTTCTTATAGGATTAAAATGTTGTAGTGTGTTTGTGTTCGCATACAACTATACACCTGGTAAGATAGCTCATCTACTCTTAGATTTTAGTTTTCAGATGGTTTACCTTGTGTTTATACAAATTCTATCTTCTGTTGCATCTTCGGATTCAGTTTTTCACCGTAATATTTTATTGGACAATCAATGCGAAGGATTGGTTTGTATATGGTATGTTTGTGTCGTAGTGTTTCTTGATGTTTTCTATTGTGTGTGGTTACATTATGTTTGTTTCAAGTCTTGGTACATTGGGTCTACTACGCTTACGCGAGCTATATACGTTTCTAATTGGTTTTTTCAAAATCTTTTCTGTTTTTCGATATAGAAGGTTAATTAATGATCGAGTGATTCAGATAAAATAGGATTTGATTGAATTTTAGTGTTTTCGTTTGTGACTGTGTTATGGTTTTATTTATCATGCTCTCAATATAATATATCTTTCTGTGAATATATGTAGTTGTATGGGTATCAGGTTTTTGATTGGTTTTTTATGTTCTTTGGTTTGTTTTAGGGTTTTGTTTATACCTTTTTGATATTTCACTTAGTTTTTGGGAGTGTTTGGGTTTTGTTGTTAGATGATGCCGTATCTTTGTTTTTAAAAATATGTATACATCACCAATAATGGAGTCTGTGTTTTTTTTTTTTGTTATTTGAAAAAAACGTATAGTGTGTACGTGACCAATAACGGATTTTGTGATTTCTTTTACAGGTTTGATGTTTGGTGATGGTTGTCGTGGATGCTTTACAAAGAGACGTGCTAGTGTGTCTTATGTTTAAAGAAACGTTCGAAATTTTTGGATTCAGCAAGCTCCATCTGAATATGGAAAGATTTAATATTTTTTATTTTAATGAATAAGTTGGATTCCCTATATTATGCTAAGGCAAAAATGACGATCAAGGTTTTTTTTTAGTAGCAGATTAGTATGTTGCGGGTGGAGAACAAGCTTTTGAAAGAAGAAAAATAACAACAAAAGACAGTGCTCTCCATTTTTTCTATGGTAATGATGGGATGAGGATAAAAATCAAAAATGTAATACTCTTGCAAAACCAATGTACCATTAGATAGTTTCTGTATCTAGAACATTAATTATTTATGAATCTTTTTGGTAACTTAAACATGTTAGGTGACCAAGAATAAAGCTTAGAAAAACGGTGCATCGTTCTTTTTAACTTTTGGTCTCAGAATTTCCTAAACTAATGCAATTTGAATGCTGATTTATGTGTGAATGAGACAGAGTAACAACTACAACAATAATAATCTTCAAATAAAAACAATAAAATTGTATAAAATAGTGATTGGTATTCTTCAATTCTAATTTGTTATCAATAACGGAATTGAGATTTTATGGTCAACCATGTTTATGGTTTTCAAAAGAAGTTTCTGATTTGGACATGGATAACATGTTGATTGAATTTTTTATAATATATTAGTTTAGAGTAACTTATAATAATATCGTTATTATTTATAAAAAAGGAGATTTCTTTGCATATATATTATCTGTTAAAAGTAATAATAACTTCTGATAGTTACTTTAAAATAATATTTTTGGTATATATGAAAAGGAGAATTTTCTGTTTTCTATAACTGAAAATGAGATATTTATATATATTTGTATATTTGAAAATCAAAATTGTATATTGGTATGTATAGATCTTCTATATTATAGATATCCTTTGGAAAAAACGACAAATGAGATATTTCTTGCATGTATATCATTTGTTATAAAGAATAAAAACTTTTTATGGCTAGTTTAAGATAATATCATAGGTAATTATGAAAAAGGGAATTTTCTGTTCTCTATTACATAAAAATTGGAGATTCGTATATATCAATATAAATTTGTACTAATCCAGATGTGAATTGTGATATTTCTTTATATTTGTAAAATCTAAAATGATATATAGACTTTCCATATTATCGACATCATGTGGAAAAAAAATTTTCAAATGGGATACTCCTTGCAATATTCCAATCAATATTCACTATAAATACTGAATCTCATCGACATCCTGTGGAAAAAAGATCATTCATAGTTTTTAAATTAAAATAGATACTTTGATTGTAATTTTCCTTCCAACAATGAATGAAGATGTTTATGCTGAATCTGATGTACGGGAATCTATGAATGATAAGTCTGATTCTATTTGCTTGCAAGTTTTGAAATCTTTTTTGTGTTTTCAATTGTAGAGTAACAAAACATGATTTTTGATTCATTTCGACTGCCAGTTTTGAATATTTATTTCTGTTTTCTGTATGTAGTTATAAAACCAACTGATTTTTTTGATTAAGAGCATCGAGATGTTAACAAAGCAAAGATTTCAAAGCACTCTTTATTGAATATGTTGTCTTTGTGGTTTCTTATGTTTTTTAATGTTACTAGCTATGTTTCCTTTCACCAATATTGTTTTATCAATTTCTTTAAAATCTAATTAATTTACAAAGAAAACTTTATATTTTTATATTTTACATTGACCATATAATGTTTCTATCTTATCATACCATAGCTGCAAATTTATACAAAACAGAGAAATAATTTTTATTTAAGAATTCATAAACATGGAATTTGTATTGGCTGTGTTAATTCTAATAAGAAGGGGTGAAAAAGAAGAAAAACGAAAGAGAGGAAGTAGAAGTGATGAAGAAGAAGAAAAATAGAGAAGGTGAAAACAACAGAAAAGGAGAGCGGAGAAGAATGAGAATGGATGAAGAAGAAGAAGACATGAAGGAGGAAGAGGAGAAGAAGAAGAAGAAGAACAAGGATAATAAGGAGAAGAAGGGATGAAGAAAAATATGAATACATAGAAGAAGAAGAAGGGAGAGGAAGAACAACGAAGGAGAATGAGAAGAAGGGATGAAGGAGCAGACAAATGAGTAACCAAGAGTCGTTAGCTCGACTGGTAAAAGATCTATGCAAAGCTTAGAGATCACATGATCGAGTGACACTTGGGATGAAGCTGATATCACATAATGTGGTTTCAGGCCTGCAGAGATTGCAAGCTTCGGATGATATCCTCATAGTAATCCAAAACAAAGAATAAGGAGAGAGAGGAGGTGAAGATGATTAATAAGAAGAATTAAAAGACCAGGAAAGAAAAAAAATAAAAGATAAAGAAGAAGATGAAGCCAAAAAGGAAGACGTTGGAAAAGACAAAAACAAAGGCGAATGAAGATGGATAAAAAGTGATGAAGAGGTAAACAAAAAAAGAAGACAAAATCTGAAAAGTCAGAAAATATGGAAGATATGAAAGAAAAAATCCAGAAAAGAAAGACTATAAGTAAAAGAAGGAGAGATGAGGAAGAAAATGAAACAAGACAAATACAAACTATAAGAAGAATGAAAATACGAGAAAAAAATGAGACGAAACAGAAGAAGGAAAAGATGAGTACGAAGAAGAAGACGAGGTGAAGAAAAAAAGAAAGCATGTGAAGCTAGAAAATAGAAAGATGACAAAGAATAATAAGGAAGAAAAAGGAAGAAGAAAAAAGAAAAATCGGAAGAAGACCAAGGCTACGAAAAGGAAGAAGGCGGATAATCAAAAGACGTTGAAGAATAAGAACAAGAAGGAAAAGATGATGAGGAATTTAAAAAGGTGGAATCAGAAAAAAAAAAAAAAAAAAAAGAAGGCTTAAAAAAAGACAAAGTGGAAGAAGGTTACGAAAAGGAAGAAGACAAACAAGAGACACTCATAGATTTGTTGGTGCATGGTATATATCTAGGTTGCTGGTTCTAAAGATCTCTTCGATTTGCTATATAATCAATGAAAACCCTAATCGTATGTCCTAAATACTGTTTGCTGACTCTAGATAATTTTATATTTTAGCTCTGGTACTTTACTTTTGATGTTTTCTTCGATTTTTTATTCATGTTGAATTGTTATGGTGTCTTCTTGTAACTTTTTTATTTGTGTAACTGATCTGTCTTATGTTATTGTAGGATTTTACTACCGTTTGCAATCCTGATGATTCATCGTTTGTCTATTTTTTTTAACAAACTCAGTTGCAGTTTGATTTGATTCGTTGTGTATTATATGTTCTTTTGATAGTTTTTTCCATTTAGATTATTATCTCTTACTTGATTTGTTATTTGTTTGTCCTTTGTAGATCAGTATGTGTCATGATGTTTTGGACTAAGTTTTTTTACGTAGCATGATTGTTTTTTTTTTTTTTTTGGATTTTCGTTTGTACCTTTTTGGTTTCATGATTATATAACACATGTTGATCTTAAAGATGGAAGAGGATGCAAAGATTATGTACAACACTTTGGAGATGACTAAAAGAAACCACAAGGTGATACAAAATCTTTACTTCCACTTATATATTTTGATGTTCATCGCGATCTTCTTAAAATTGATGTCTTTTTTTTTTAACTATATATGTCTTTTTTTAACCACTTGTACACAGACAATACTCTACTGATTAGTTTTATTTGGCTGTTCTTTTTATTCATATTTTTTTATAGTTATTGCTGCGAATTTCTCTTTTAAAATTATATATTTACTATATATTCTTGAATATTTTATTGGTATAGGTAAAATATTCGGAGATATTGGTGATATTGAGTTAATTTGTAAGATTGTAAAGGCCAATGGATGGGGGTTATGAAGAGTGAACTATGAGTACTCTTTCGATCATTCTCTATTCTGGTAATGTTGATGAACCTCTTGAGCTTTGCAATGCTACTTTTGACTTGTTTTGTGGTTTGTTATCGGAGTGCTAAGTGTTGATGCGGAAGAAATTGAAGGAAATTCTGAAGAAGAAAAATAAACACCAGAAGAAGAGAAATAAGAAGTTAGAAAAGAAGAAGAAAATATTTTTTTAGATGGAAGTGAAAGAAAAAAAAACAAAAGATGAAGAAGACAAAGTAGAAAAGAGTTAAGACGAGAAAAAATATGAAGTCGAGCTGAAATGTTTTGAGAAGAATAACAAACCCGAGAAGATGAAGATGATAAAATGAGTGGGCAGGATTAAATGAAGAAAAAATCTTGAGAAAAGGCTACAAAGAAAACTGGAAAATAAAGAAAAAGTAGAAGTTGTAGGAGATGAAGACCATGAAGAATGAAAAAACAAGTAAGAAGAGGAAAATAATAAAACGGTGAATAAGAAGTTGGAATAGACAACAAAAATGAATAAAATTGGAAAGAAAAAAGATAGATAATAAGGTAACGATGAAGAAAAAGTAAAAGATCAGTAAGGTGGAGAAGAAAAGTATAAGTAAGAACTCGGGAAAAAAAGAAAAAAAAAACAATAAGATGAAATAAAAGAAAAAGAAAACTGAAATATGAAGAAGAAGAAGTAGAATAAAGTAACTAACAATTGGAAGCATAAGAAGTCGGAGTAAATGAAGACAATAGAATATATGAGATGAAGACGATGAAAAAATGCAAAAAGTGAGAGCATGACAATGAAAAAAATCAAAAGATATAGAAAAAGAAAGAAGAAAAGGTCAGAGAAGGCGAGGAAGAAGACATGGAAAAATTTAAAGAAGATGAAGGAGAGGAACGTAAGAGAGTTGGAGAATAATAAAAACCGGAAAAAGAAGTAAAATAAATACCTTGGAGAATGAAGAAAATAAAAGTAGAAGAAGGATAGATAAGAAAATTAAGAAAATAAAACCAACAAATAATAAGAAGTATAAATGAGATGAAGATGATAAAGATAATTAGAATGAGAAGACAAGCAAAAAAAAATTCAAAAGATGAAAAAGCAAAAGAAAAAGTTGGAAAAAATGAATATGAAGATGATGAAGAAATAAAAATAATAATTTAAAAGTGCCAAAATCAGAAGAAAAAAAAAAGTCTGAAGAGATGATGAAAGTGATGAAGAAGAAGAAGAAAACCGAAGACATATAAGCCAAAGTAGAGGACTAGATGAGATCATTTCTAAGAAATCTATAGGACATTAAAAGATATTGTTAAAAATCTACTAAACTATTTATTTGTATTGATTTAGAGTTATATCTCTTTGAGTATTTCAATTCAACTCTTTTATATATTAGATATACAAATTTGGTTTCAAACCTGAAAAGTGTGTTTGTTATACCTGTAAATATAAAATCTCTCGAAATAAACATAAGATAATACTATATGATATTGTATATATTTGTTTTTCTTCAAATGCTACCAATTTCTTAATATGTTTATGGCTACATGGCATAGACAACCTAGCTATTGCCAAATTGTATAAGGTAAAATAAGCGATATTGTCACAAGATTGTGTGCTTTTTGGACTTACGATTTTTTTTCTTTTTGCCTTTGTGCTATGATGCGGGGATTCTTAAAAGTCTCTGAAATAGATAACTTGGTTGTCGATACCGCGGTTGAAATTAAACTGCAGAAGAAATGGCGTGAGAATGATAGAAATCGCCACTTTAAATTAAAGATGATCTTTGTTGATATACATGTTAGTTTTTTATCATCTTATAACTTCAACGGTGTATTTGTGTCTCGATTGAGTTTTAGATAATATTTTCAGAGATTGAAAATACAAGCTTCAATTGGAAATAAATACATTCACTTGTTTGAAGATCAACTTATTGAAGGTCGATTGGAGCTCTTGTGTGGTTTTGTAGTTAAAATTTCTAATGGTTGAACGCGTGTAGCAAGGCATCCTTTTAAGTTGAAGTTTGTTACAACACACACAATTTATTCCGGTTTGTCGTCCTGGAGAAAATGTATTTCTATCATTCGCTGACTTTGGAGATGTTCTTAGGAGTCTAATGGATGTCATGTATACTATTGGTAGAATTTGTTATACTGAATAATAGTAACATTCGTGGTAAACGAAAAAAAAAAATTTTAAATTTGGTCTACCTATTTGTTAGATTTAGTTGGTGTTCTTGTGAACGTTGGTGAGCTCATGGTTTTCGATGAGCATAAGATACAAGAAGATTATGTTCTTCCTTTTGAGCTCCAAGATGACAAGTAAGAAAATTATCTATTTGTCACCATATTATCAGTTTATTCGATTGTTAGAAAGTTATATTTTGTAGGAAATATGTGATCGAATGTTACGCGATAGAGAAATTGGTTGAAGTTTTTACCTTGCGATGGTCTCAAAATCGTGATGCAGAAGTTGTTTGTATCCTGAAGTTGGGACCTTATAATTTTCTTTAAATGTCTGCCTAAAAGTCTCTGTATTTGTTTATTTCTCTTCTATTCTTGATATATTATGCGTCAAATTGATAAGTAAAAAAAGAAGTGTTTAATTATAATAAATAGATGAAATAATCCTGAATGTATTTATTTACTAAACGATAATTATTATTCGAAATTATTTTTTTATATACACTGCATGGACGAAAAACCTAGTAATATATAAAAGTTGATGACATAGTGCATTGAGGGCGTCCACATAGGATTAAAAACTCGATCTGATTGGTCCACATCAGCATATTCATTAAATAAAAAAATGTTAAGTACGGTTAGGACGAAACAACTTGATTTAATTGGTCCATATCAGCTTTTTAATCAAACCAAAAATTATTAAGTATAACTAACACATTAAAAGTTAATTTAACAAATTATGTCCAACAATAAAAGTAAATTCAATCTGATTGAACCAAATCAACATATTTATTAAATCAGAAAATGTGAATATAGTTTTGAATTTTAAAAGTTAAATAAAAAAATTAACAATACATGTATAAAAAAAATTAGCCATTATCAATTATCAATTTTAAAAAATCTACAACAACTCGATTTAACAATTATAACAATGAAAATTGAATAAAAATATAACATAAAACTTTGGAAGACATGATGGAGAAGGAAAAAATGGTTTTGCATGATCATTACAGTTTCCTAACAAAATTAAATGAGAATCAACATGAATCATGGATTATATATATGCAGTGGTACACAACATCAATAAGACTTTCAATAAAAAACTAAATATTAGAACACATAAACCTTCAAGAAAAAAAGAACTATAGAAATTCTATAGAAAACAGAAAATAATACCAAAATCTTAGCAAGGTTATATTTCTCTAAATCAAATATATATGTACGTCAAAATTGGATAATTCGATAGGTGTCATTGTTATTATTTTACTTAATAGTTTTTAAAAATTTATAAATAAAAATAGAATAAATTACACATTATATATTGAATTCTCTTATATAAATAATATTTTTTATAACTATATTATATTCTTAATAATTTTAAAAATAGTAGCTAAAAAAAATAAACCAAAATATTAATACACACTCGCGAGTAGCGCGAATTATATACCTAGTCTATAACATATAAAAATTGAGGCGTCCACATTGGATTAAAAACTCAATCTGATTGGTCCACATCAGCATATTCATTAAGTAAAAAAAATGTTAAGTATGATTATGACGGAAAAACTTGATTTAATTGGTCCACATCAGCTTTTAAACCAAACCAAAAATTATTAAGTATAATTAAAACATTAAAAGTTCATTTAACAAATTATGTCCAACAAAAAAAAGTAAATTCAATCTGATTCATACAAATCAACATATTTATTAAATCAGAAAATGTTAATATGGTTTAAAAATTTAAAAGTTAAATAAAAAAATTAACAATTAACAATACATGTATAAAGAAAAGTAACCATTATCAATTATCAATTTAAAAAAAAGTCTACAACAACTTGATTTAACAATTAAAACAATGAAAACTGAATAAAAATATAACATAAAACTCTTAGAAGACATGATGAAGAAGGAAAAAAGGTTTTGGATGATCATTACAGCATCCTAACAAAATTAAATGTGAATCAACATGAATCATAGATTATATACAGTGGTACACAACATCAATAAGACTTTCAATAAAAAAACTAATATTTGAACACATAAACCTTTAAAAAAAGAACTATAGAAATTCTATGGAAAACAGGAAATAATACCAAAATCTTAGCAAGATTATATTTCTCTAAATCAAATGTATATGTACGTCAAAAATAGATAATTCGATAGGTGTCATTGTTGTTATTTTACCTAATAGTTTTTTAAAATTTATAAATAAAATAGTATAAATTACACATTATGTATTAAATTTTCTTATATAAATGAAAATTTCTATAAATATATATAATTTTTAATAATTTTAAAGATAGTTCTAAAAAAATAAACCAAAATATTAATACAGACTCGCACGTAGAGCGAGTTATATACCTAGTTAATACATAAAAGTTGATGACATAGTGCATTGAAGACATCCACATAGGTTTAAGAAACTCGATATGATTGGTCCACATCAGCAATTTTATTAAACAAAAAATGTTAAGTATGATTAAAACCTTAATTTCATTTTAAACATGAAAAAATTAAATAAAAAAGTTTAAGTAACATATAGAAAAGAAACTCATGTTAAAAATCCAAAACATTAGTTGCCTTAAATATAAAATAGAAATTATTTTTCAAAAGAGTTAAACTAACAAAAAAAAATTATAAAACTTCAAACTTATAATATAGATTAAGAAAATTATAACTTCTAAATTAATTGATCAGAAAATATAAAACATTAATTTCGATTTATAGATGGAAAACCTAAAATAAAAAAGTCTTAACTAAAAAATAGAAAATAAAATTATGTTAAAAAACCAAAAAAATTAGTATCGTTTAAAATAAAATGGAAATTTGTTTTCAAAAGAGATAAACAAACAAAAAAATTAATATCATAAAAGCTCAAACTTATAATGTAGGTTAGAAAAAATTCTAACTTCTAAATTAATTAACGAGAAAATATAAAAAAACATTAATTTCATTTAATAGATGAAAAATTTAAAAAAAAAAAGCTTAAGTAACAAATAGAATGAAAAATTATGTTTAAAAAAAAACAAAATATAGTATCCCTTGAAAATAAATAGAAATTTAATGTAAAAAAGTTAAACTAACCAAAAAATTAATATCGTAAAAATTAAAACTTATAGCATAGATTAGGAAAATTTATAACTAATAATGCATTGCACATATACAAATATATAATAATGTATATACAGTCTAGATGCTATTAGAAAAATGATCATCATCAACAACGAGAACTTTCTTTGTCCATTTAAGCTAATAATATCATGAATGGTGGAAGTCATAATAAAATTAATGTTCACTTTCAATAAAAAGATAAGCATGTTTTCCCAACAAGTCATTTATATATATTTTAATATGGAATACAATCTATGTTTACTTACCACCATTTTACATTTTTAAACAGTGGGCCAATTGTTCGTGTTACTCTTCCGTCAATTTAAAAAAAAAATGAAAAGTGTTGTTAAACATGTCGTGCTCCTAGTCACAATTATGAACCCAAAAACATTTCAAGGTTCGTAATTTCAAACATATAGTTACCATTGTTTTACTATTGTTTATGAAAATATGATGAATACTAAAATAAATTAGATAATAAGATTTATTTAACTCTTAACACCATACTTTATATTACATCATGTAGAAGTATTATCAAAAGAGGCAAATTAACAAAAGAAAAAACCATATAAAAGAAAACTAACTTGGGCTAAAGATTTTGAAAATCAATTTTAAAAAAAACTTAACAAAAATAAACAATTGATCTTATAAGGTTTTTAGAAAAGTCCAACTAAGATTTAAATTAAACAGTTAGAGCATATCAAACCAGCATTATAACTAAAATTAAAATTAATATAAAAACAAATTTAACAAAGAAAAAGTATTTGTATAAAAGATATTAATGTGATGTCTATGATACCTATTTGGAGAATCAACAACAAAAGAGCTTAATAAAAAGAATATAATTCCTAAGTATATGAAACATACAAAAAAGTATATAAATTAAAATAAATAAAAAATTACTAACAAAAGATGTAAATTATCAACAACAAAAAAAATAAAACAAAATTAATTTAAAATTATTTTCAAAAAATTCATGGTTTCTAAAGTATTAGTATCAACAATAAATAACTATCTAAAGTTGCAATAGGTCTACATGAGTTTCTAAAACAAACATATTTTTAAATATTTATAAATAGACAAATAAAAATAAAAAGGCTTAAATAACAAATAGAAAATAAAATTATATTAAAAAAACCAGAACAAATGGTATCCTTAAAAATAAAATGGAAATTTGTTTTTTAAAAGAGATAAACTAACAAAAAAAGAACCAGTATCATAAAAGCTCAAACTTATAATACAGATTAGGAAAATTCTAACTTCTAAATTAATTGACAAGAAAAAGGTTAATTTCGTTTTATAGATGGAAAAATAAATAAAAAAGCTTAAGAAACAAATAGAAAAGAAAATTATATTAAAAAAACCAAAATATAGTATCCCTTACAATTGAATAGAAATTTAATGTAAAATAGTCAAACTAAGCAAAAAAGCAATATCGTAATAGTTAAAACTTATAGCATAGATTAGAAAAATTTATTACTTACAATGGATTGCACATATACAAATATATAATAATAACATCATAAACTGATCAACATCAATGACGAGAATTTTGTTTTCTCCAGCTAAGCTAATGATATTGCAATTGGTGGAAGTCATAATAAAATAAATTTTCACTTGCAATTAAAAAGATAAGCATATTTTCCCAACAACTCATTTATATACTCTAAATTGGAATACAATCTATTTTTACTTACCACATTTTTACATTTTCTAAACAGTGGACCAATTGTTTGTGTTACTCTTCTGCCAATTTTCAAAGAAAAATAATGAAAAGTGCTGTCAAACCTGTCGTGATCCTGGCCACAATTATGAACCCAAAAACATTTCAAGGTTGTAATCTCAAACATATAATTACCAATATTTTACTATTATTTATAAAAATATGATGAATCCTGAAATAAATTAGATAATAAGATTTATTTAACTCTTAACACTATACTTTAAATTGCATCATGTAGAAGTATTATTTTTGAACTCCACTTCTTCCACCCAGTCTTTTTCCGACAAATATATTGAAACAACTACTGACAATTTGACATGGTAAGTACGCTTGCATGCATATAGCTCACCTTACTTTAATTTCCTATTGTGTTTTTAGATATAAAACCAAACAGTTTTAAAGCTATGATGAGAAAATAAACATGTTTTATTAAAAGCTTTTTTAGCTTTCAATATGTTATAAAATTATGTTTCAAAATAAAATAGGAATCATTATCAAAAGAAAAAGTCGTATAAAAAAAACTAACTATTTTGAATATATAAACCTTTAAGAAAAAAAAAGTATAGAAATTCTATAGAAAACAGAAAAAATACCAAAATCTTAGCAAAAAATTATTTCTCTAAATCAAACGTATATATACATCAAAGTTGGATAATTCAATAGGTGTCATTGTTATTATTCTACCTAATAATTTTTAAAATTTTATAAATGCAAATAGGAGAAAATTACATATTATTTATTAAATTATCTTATATAAATGAAAATTTCTATAAATATATTATAGTTTCAATAATTTAAAAGATAGTAGCTAAAGAAAGAATTAAATGAAACTATTAATACAGACTAGCGCGTAGCGCGAGTTATATACCTAGTCTATACTATATAAAAGTTGCATGCATAGTGTATTAAGGGCGTCCACATAGGATTAAAAAGTTTAATCTAATTGGTCCACATCAGCATATTCATTAAATAATAAAATGTTAAGTATGATTAAAACCGTGATTTCGTTTAAAAATGGAAAATTTAAATAAAAAAGTTAAGTAACAAATAGAAAAGAAAATTATGTTAAAAAACCAAAAAATCGTATCCTTAAAAATAAAATAGAAATTTGTTTTCAAAAGAGTTAAACTAACAAAAAAATCAATATCAGAAAAGTTCAAACTTATAATATAGATTAGAAAAATTCTAACTTCTAAATTAATTTACAAGAAAATAAAAATACTGATTTCGGTTTATAGATGGAAAAATAAAAAAGCTTAAGTGATAAATAGAAAAGAAAATTATGTTTAAAAAATCAACATATAGCATCTGTCAAAATTTAAAACATTAATTTTGTTTTATAAATAGAAAAATAAAAATATATGTACTATATAAAAGTTGAAGGCATAGTGCATTGTGGGCGTCCATATAGAATTAAAAAACTCGATCTGGTTGGTCCATATCAGCATATTTATTAAATAATAAAATGTTAGGTATAATTAAAACCTTAATTTTGTTTAAAAATGAAAAATATAAATAAAAAAATTCAGAAAATTATTTAAAAAAACCAAAATATCGTATCCTTAAAAATAAAATAGAAATTTGTTTTCAAAAGAGTTAAACTAACAAAAAAACCAATATCATAAAAGTTCAAACTTATAATATAGATTAAGAAAATTCTAACTTCTAATTTAATTGACAAGAAAATAAAACATTGATTTCGGTTTATAGATGGAAAAATCAAAATAAAAAAAGCTTAAATAACAGATAGAAAAGAAAATTATGTTTAAAAATCAAAATAAACATCCATCAAAATTTAAAATATTAATTTCGTTTTATAAATAGAAAAATATCTATTACTAATAAAAGTTGATGCTAAATATTTCTAAAGGTGTCTACATAGGATTTAAAGATTCAATTCTATTGGTACACATTATCATTATTTTTAGTTAATTATATATTATATATTAAAATTAATTAATTCGTTTTAATTAATTTTATTTTTATTAGGAAAGTTTCTAAATTTTATGTTAGTTATTAATATAAAGAGTTTCAAAAATAGATCTTATTTTTCAATTAACAATAAAAAAATAAATTAACATATAAATAGATTATAAAAGAAAAATCATATATAATGAACACAATTATTAAAAACTGTACTAGATTTTTAACTCGTGCTACGCGCAAGTCTGTATTAATAATTTAGTTTATTTTTTAGCTAATATCTTTTAAATTATCAAAACAATAATATATTTATAAAAAAAAATATTTTATATAAAAAATTAAAACATAATATGTAGTATTTCCTATTTTTGTTTATAAAATTATAAATCTTATTAAGTAAAATTATAGTAATGACACCTAACGTATTATCCAACTTTGATGTGCATATGTTTGATTTAGAAAATGATTTCCTTACTAAATTTTTGGTGTTTTGTTTTGTATCCTTAGGATTTCTATGGTTCTTTTTTTTAAAAAAGGTTTATATGTCTAAATGTTTAGTTTCTTTACTAAATGTATCACTAATGTTGTGTACATATACATATATAATATATGATATATGTTGATTCAGATTTACTTTTGTTAGTAAGCTATACTAATCGTGTAAAGCTGCTTTTTGCTTCTCCACCAGATCTTCTACGAATTTTAGGTTATATCTCTATTCAATTTATAAGATCTGTTTTATTTGCAGTCAACTATTTGCTAATATTTTTTTTTAAACATGTAAGATGAGGTTGAGACTTCACATTATCACTGTTTTTTTTTTATCTTTTATGTGTTTTTTCATATTTTGATTTGAATATTTTATCTTCATATATTCTCATTCGAATTTGATTCATAACTTTTTAATATTTTATTATTTAAATTAAATTTTAGAGGATGTTGCTCATGTGTTGTTCATGTTGACTAAGTTATAAACAGTAAGTATGTATACAAATTATACTTTATTACTTCTTATATTTTGAATGAAAAATTACTTGTGTACTATTTTACTTTGTTAATTTTCCAACCAGATGCAACTAAGGTATTAATCTTTGTCAATTTAAATAATATGTTTGATTTTGAAACTTGTATAACCTATGAAAACTTTATATGGTTATTCATAGTCAACACTAATATTTTAGAAATCATGAATGTTTTTGGAACTATATTTCAAACTAATTTTCTTCTTAGATCTTGTTTTTTGTTATTTTAAATATCTTTGATGGTAATTTTATATTTTATTTTAATTAGATATACTTAAAACATATTTATTTTTAATTAATATCTTTTTTTATTGAACTTTCAAATAGGTAGCATATATATCAATCTAATATCTCTTACATAAATGATTTTTCTTTATTGAATTTACCTTTTAAATTAATTAAAATACTATTTTGACATGCAATAACTGGTTATTCTAAATTTTAAGAGAACTTCTCTCAAAGGCTTATACCATCATTTGTTTTTTTTAGTTAATATTTGTTTGGTAGTTAGCCTAAATATCAAGCTAATTTTACTTTATACGACTTTTTCTTTTGATAATTTACCTCTCTTGATATTGATTTTTATTTTATTTTAACACAAAATTATTTTTAAAATATTAATATTTTGAAGACATAAAGCTTTTGTTAGTTAAATATTTTTATATGAATTTTTTAAGTAGTTAGTCAGATATCAAGTCAATATATTTTTAAGTGTTTTAAAAAAACAAATATTTTGTAAAAACTAATTTTCGTTTTAGTTTTTTAGTTAATTAATTTCTTAATATTGATTTCTTAAATATTTAGCTTAAATATTTATATTATTTTTATTAGTTAAGTTTTTTAGTATTATTTAAGTTTTTTATTCTCTTACTTATTCTGTTTATATTGATTTTGTTAAATAAATAAAATAGATATTATGTTAATATCCTCTTTTTTTGTTAATTTAACTTTCTCGATATGGACTTTCATTTTAATTGTATTGACATGTTGTAAGAAATAATTTATGTTTTGGTTTTTGTTAGTTAAACATTTTTTATATTGCTTTCTTCAGTAATTAACATAAAGTATCATTTTTGGTTTGTTAAGATTTTTGTGTTAATTTTATAAATAATTTCCCAAAATTATAAGTTTTAAATTACTCTTTTGATAATTTAAGATGAATATTTTTTTGGTAGTAATAATATTTTTAAATAATAATTTTATATGTTTATATGAAAATTTAATCTTAATATTTTTTTCTCAATAAATTACTCATTTAAAATATACATGCTAATTTTTTTAAAAAATTTAACTTTTTCATTATTAATTATTTTCACAATAGATTTAGACTTTTGATATAAATTTATTTTATTTAGTTAAAAAAATATTTTAATGAAAAGTAGACGTCTCGCAGGTCATTTTTGCAATTGACAAAAAAGTCAAATATTTTTCAATTGCAAAAATGACCTGCGAGAAGTCTACTTGCAAAAGTAGACTTCTCGGAGAAGTCTACTTTGCATAGAGAAGTCTACTCTACAAAGTCAAAGGTTGGTCAATTGCAAAAATGACCTGCTTCTAAAGAAGTCTACTCGAGAAGTTTACTCTATTTTTTTGTTATCAAAGGAAATTGAGTAGACTTCATTCGGACCAAAAAAAGTCTACTTTTTCATGCGGTCAATTGCAAAACTAACATGGGCGTTGACTAGTAGACTTCATTCGGACCGAGAGAAGTCTACTTTCAGAGTATTTTCGTAAATAAGTGAGGAAGATGAGGATTAGTTGGTCATTTGGATTTCCGAAAATAAAAGAAATTAATTAAAAATAATGGCAATTTCGTGAATAACTGAAACTATGAGGCATTGTTTGGATACAAAATGGCAAATGTTGGGAAGGTGATTTTTGTGGATTAGATTTGCAATTCAAATCAAATTTTAGGTCATTTTTGCAAGAATTCCAAAAAATTAACTAACAAAAATAATATAAATATGTAAGCTAATTATTTAAGAAATCAATATTAAGAAATTAATTAAAAAAAACTCAAACAAAAATTAAGTTTTACAAAATATTATTTTAAAAAACACTTAAAAATATATTGAATTGATATCTTACTAACTACTTAAAAAAATCATATAAAAATATTTAACTAACAAAAAAATTATGTCTTCAAAATATCAATATTTTAAAAATAACGGTGTGTTAAAATAAAATAAAAATCAATATCACGAGAGGTAAATTATCAAAAGAAAAAGTCATATAAAGTAAAATTAGCTATATTTAGGCTAACTACCAAACAAATATTAACTAAAAAAGCAAATGATGGTATAAGATTTTGAGAGAAGTTCACTTAAAATTTAGAATATACCATGTCAAAATAGCATTTTAATTAATTTAAAAACTAAATTTAACAAAAAAAAAGTATTTATGTAAAAGATATTAGATTAATAGATATTCTACTTACTTGAAAAATCAATAAAAAAAGAGATTAATTAAAAATATATATGTTTTAAGTATATCAAACCTGCAGAAAATTAGACAATTAAAATAAAATATAAAATTACCATTGAAGATATTCAAATTAACAAAAAACAAGATCTAAGAAGAAAATTAGTTTGAAATATAGTTCCAAAAACATTCATGATTTCTAAAATATTGGTGTTGACTATGAATAACAATATAAAGTTTTAATAGGTTATACAAGTTTCTATATCAAACATATTATTTAAATTTACAAAGATTAATACCTTGGTTGCGTCTTGTTGAAAAATTAACAAAGTAAAATACTACACAAGTAACTTTACATTAAAAATATAATAAGTAATAAAGTCTGATTTGTATACATATTTACTGCTTATAACTTAGTCAACATAAACAACACATGACCAACATCCTCTAAAATTTTATTTAAATGATATAATATGACAAAGTTAAGAATCAAATTCAAATGGGAATATATAAAGATAAAATATTCAAATCAAAACATGAATAAACACACAAAAAATATAAAAAAACAGTGATAATGTGAAGTCTCAACATCATCTTACATGTTTAAAAACAAATATTAGCAAATAGTTGACTGCAAATAAAACAGATCTTATAAATTGAATAGAGATATAACCTAAAATTCGTAGAAGATCTGGTAGAGAAGAAAAAAACAGCTTTACACGATTAGTGTAGCTTACTAACAAAAGTAAATCTGAATCAACATATATCATATATTATATAATATATGTATATGTACACAACATTAGTGAGACATTTAGTAAAGAAACTAATATTTAAACATATAAACTTTTAAAAAAAAACGAATCATAGAAATCCTAAGGATAAAAAAAAACAACAAAAATTTAGTAAGAAAATCATTTTCTAAATCAAACATATGAATATCAAAGTTGGATAATTCGTTAGGTGTCATTACTATGATTTTACTTAATAAGATTTATAATTTTATAAAAAAATAGGAAATACTACATGTTTTAATATTTTATATAAAATAAAATTTCTACAAATATATTATAGTCTTGATAATTTAAAAGATATTAACCAAAAAATCAGACCAAATTATTAATACAGACTTGCACGTAGCACGAGTTAAAAGCCTAATAAATAGAAAGGCTTAAATAATAAATAGAAAAAAATATTATGTTAAAAAACCAGAACAAATAGTATCCTTAGAAATAAAATGGAAATTTCTAACTTCTAATATAAATTAACAAAAAAACCAGTATCATAAAACCTCAAACTTATAATATAGGAAAATTCTAACTTCTAATATAATTGACAAGAAAAAAATTTAATTTCGTTTTATAGAAGAAAAATAAATAAAAAGTTTAAGTAACAAATAGAAAATAAAATTATATTAAAAAACCAAAATATAGTACCCTTAAAATTAAATAGAAATTTAATGTAAAATAGTCAAACTAACCAAAAAAGCAATATTGTAGTATTTAAAACTTATAGCATAGATTAGAAAAATTTATAACTTACAATGCATTGCACATATACAAATATATATAATAATAAGGTCATATACTGTCTAGATGCTATTAGAGAACTGATCATCATCAACGACGAGAACATTCTTTGTCTAGTTAAGCTAATGATATCACCAATGGTAGAAGTCATAATAAAATAAATGTTCACTCGCAATCAAAAAGATAAGCATGTTTTCCCAACAACTCATTTATATCTTCTAATCTGGAATATAATCTATGTTTACTTACCACCTTTTTACATTTTTTAAACAGTGGGCAAATTGTTCGTGTTACTCTTTCCGCCAATTTTCAAAGAAAAATAATGAAAAGTATTGTCAAACCTATCGTGTTCCTGTCCACAATTATAAACCCAAAAATATTTCAAGTTTTGTAATCTCAAACATATAATTACCATTATTTTACTATTATTTATGAAAATATGATGAATCCTAAAATAAATTAAATAATAAGATTTATTTAACTCTTAACACCATACTTTAAATTACACCATGTAGAAGTATTATTTTTTAACTTCACTTTTTCCACCCAGTTTTTTTTCAAACAAAGATATTGAAGAAACTACTGACTATACTGATTATTTGACATGGTAAGTACGCTTACATGCATATACCTCACTATACTTTATTTTTCTATTGTGTTTTAGATTTGAAACCAAACTGTTTAAAAGCTATTATTATATGATGAGAAAATAAACATGTTTTTATTAAAAGCTTTTTTAGCTTTCAATATGTTATAAAATTATGTTTCAAAATAAAATAGGAATAATTATCGAAAGAGGCAAATTAACAAAAAAAAAACGTCGTATAAAAGAAAACTAATTTGGGATCTGATTTAACAAAGAAAAAGCATTTGTATAAAAGAAATTAATGTGATTTCTATGATACCTATTTGGAAAATCAACAACAAAAGAGCTTAATAAAAGCATATAAGTCCTAATTATATCAAAATACAAAAGTATATAAATTAAAATAAATAAAAAATTACTATCAAAAGATGTAAATTATCAAAGAAAAAAATTAAAACAAAATTAATTTAAAATTAGTTTCAAAAAGTTCATGATTTCTAAAGTATTAGTATCAACAATGAAGAACTATCTAAAGTTGCAATAGGTTTACATGAGTTTCTAAACCAAACATATGTTTCTGATTTAAAAACTAACAAAGAATAACACCATATAAATAACTTTACACTCGATATTTAACAAGTAGTAAAATCTGATTTCTATACATAGCCACTACTTATATTTGAACCAACATCAATAACACATTCTAAATTCTATTTAAATAATAAAATATGACATAATTATGAATCAAACTCAAATTAGTATATGTAGATAAAATATTCAAAACAAAGCATGCATATTGCACACAAAAGATAAAAAAACAGTAAAAAATAATGCAAAGACTCCACACCACCGATCCCACAAGGCCACAAGTTAGAAAATTAAAATTATCAAAATATTATACTGTAAAAAAATAAATATCTATGAAAACTGAATAAAAATATAAGCTAAAACTCTTAGAAGACATGGTGGAGAAGGAAGAAACGGTTTTGCATGATCATTGCAGTTTCCTAACAAAATTAAATGTGAATCAACATAAATCATAGATTATATATGCAGTGGTACACAACATCAATAAGACTTTCAATAAAAAAAATTAAATATTTGAATACATAAACCTTTTAAAAAAAAAAGTATAGAAATTCTATGAAAAACAGAAAAAAATACCAAAATCTTAGCAAAAAAATCTTTCTCTATATCAAATGTATATGTACGTCAAAGTTAGGTAATTCGATAGGTGTCATTGTTATTATTCTACCTAATAATTATTAATATTTTATAAATGAAAATGGGAGAAAATTATACATTGTTTATTAAATTCTCTTATATAAATTAAAATTTCTATAAATATATTAAAATTTTAATAATTCAAAAGATAATAACTAAAAAATATTAAATCAAACTATTAATACAGACTCGCGCATAATGTGAGTTATATACCTAGTATATGAAACACGAAGCATTAACTTATGTGTCATTATCTCTTTTTCTAATATTTTTTATTGATTTATTTTTGTGTGCTATCTTTATTACCAAACACTTTATTTTAAATCACTTAAATTAAATCAAATTTAAATCAAACCAATCACAAATAATTCGATAATTTCATTGGTTTAGTAAATTAAATTAGTTACCTGTTTTATTATGGAAATAAAAATTATTTTTATGTTTTAGATTTATGAATATTTCTTGTTTTGCAACAGCTTTGATTCACATATTATACAAACGGAAAATGAATATTATTTTTCGAAACCTTGGACGAAAGTAAATGTAAATCTTGCTTTGTATAAGTTTAAATTAAAAGCGGAAATAACTAAATTTTCTCAAATCTCGACTGAGCATTTTTAGATACCCAAATATTTTTTAAAACTTAATAAATAATAGAATATCTCTTAAATATTTTTACAAACATTACCCCGCACAAACATGCGGATAGTAACCTAGTCTTTTATAATTTCCGATCCTAAATTTGATTTTTTAGATTTCAAAATGATATCAATAATTTTGATTCTGTTTTGATTTAAGTATTTGGTTTAGTTCGGTTCAATTTTTTCCATCTGGACCACCCCTATCTGCTGCAACGCTGGAGAATGCAGTGGTAAATATCAGTTAAGATTGTGGAAGCGCCCTTAGCCCAATGGTTTAATAAAAGTTTATTAATGCTTTTACATCAAGAGGTCTGTGTTTCAAATCCCAGTAAGTGCGATTTATTCTTAATTATGCAGATTAATAAAGAATGATGCAAATTAATGGAGGCAAACTTACAAGAGATCTTCAGCGTGGTGCAAGCACAATCGCCAGACGTAGATTTTCACATGATGATGGTAAGCATGATGCAAGGTGCAAGTAGAACCGTTAGTCGT
This sequence comes from Thlaspi arvense, assembly GCA_911865555.2. Classification (NCBI taxonomy): domain Eukaryota; kingdom Viridiplantae; phylum Streptophyta; class Magnoliopsida; order Brassicales; family Brassicaceae; genus Thlaspi; species Thlaspi arvense. The sequence goes on from OU466861.1 coordinate 16,317,463, forward strand.
AGATCTTCATAAATCGGTAGAATTGACCGTTGTAGAATCGTCGATATAATAGTTTTCATAATTTGCAATTAATTAATAAATCAATATTAAAAAAAATATCAGTTAGGATTATGCTGATGTCTTATTGGTCCACGTTGGTATTTTTCATCCACCAAAATAGCAATGAAATTAAAGAACAGAATTTTATCGTCAACTTAACCATGGTTAACATTTCTATAACCCTGATTAGCCTAATCTTAGGGTTTAGAATCATATATATAAATGATCAATCTATGAACCCTACTTCGCAGTCCCCAATTAGTTTTTACCCTGGAACCAGAAAACTAATACTTTATTCTCGTTGCCTATTATAAAATCTCTTTGGCGTTTTTTTTTTATTCATTTCCGTTTTCGGTTTTATTTCCTGCTAATGACTTTTTTAATCGTAATTGCTTCTTGTGTTAATCCATTTTTATATGTTTAATTATTTTTTTGCAAATGATGAGTAATTCCCAATTGATTAAGAAGCTCAAATTTCTTGAGCGGTGTTTGGAATCATAAACTTCCATGACTCTGATGTATTTGATAGATAAAATCTCAGATTCCTGATTGATCTTTTCTGCTTTTCTAAGATTTTTGTAAATCATCTTTTAATTTATAATGAACCAGAAAACTTCCATGATTTCTGTATTCAAATCTTATTTTATTTTTTCTTTTCACTTTAAGTCGAATGCATTTCAGATCTGTCTTTTTTTTGTTAACCATAGCATCTACTCGCGAATTTTGGTTTTCAGAAATGTAGTTGTTTGAAAATGTTAAAAAAGATCACTAGTTTAAAAAATTAATCACATTTGTAATAGTGTGTTTATTTTGCATAACTATGCAATTCCAGAAAGAATGTTTAATCTTTAACATTTTGTGTTCTTTAGATTTAATAATTTAAAAATGGGGCATATTAAGTTATTAACATTCCATTTTGATATTCAACTTCTCTATAAAAGACTCTACTGGATTTAACAATAAGCACTGTTTGTTAAGAATGTAATAAGTCAACTGTATTACATCCTGTTAATTAATTGTTAATTAGTATGAACAAAATGAAATATAGCAAACGAACTTTTTACACTCATAAGCTATGGAAACGAAATAATTCTCATAACTGGTTCATCACTGGACAAAAGATGCAGAAGATGATTCATCACTGGTTCTGGTGCCAAGATAGATCGATTTTCTACAAGCCGTAAAAAATCTTGTTTTCATTACAATTCTCATAATTAAACAATAAACAAAACCAACTTTGGATTGTCTTCTGTTCAAAAGAATCCATGTTACGATCCATTGTTATCGTTGTCCCCATCGAAATACTCATCGTCCCTTTGAATCTGCTTATCCCGCGAACGCTCTGTAACAAATCAAACAGCTTCAATTCAATTGCTAAGAAAACGAAGAAGTACTTTGGATTATAGTAGATTTTCAGGATACTTACGGTCCACACGTTCATCTGGGTTTTGTTCGTCTTCATCAAAATCCGGTATGTAGAAATCTGGAGGAACCTGTGAAATAACACACAAAGATTTGATTACAACATGAGCTTTAGCTGTTGTTCGGTGATGATCCGAGTTTTACCTCCTGCATCTGCACGCTTGGTGCGTGTTGAATGTACCGCAAATTCTCCAAAATCTGCACTTTGATGGAACTGATATACGATTTGGTATTTAGATTCTCCTGTCAATTCAAAAAACACAAAATGATTCTCAAGAAAGTCTAATAAAGAAACTTAACATACTGTAAAAGGTTCTCTAAGTGTAACACAAGAGAGCTATCTTACAATGTGACCACCAGGGATCTTCAATGAATAATCCGGCGCAAAGTACTTGATGTAATCGTTTTCAGGAATCTCTGCGAAAACAACGAAACCGTGAGGAGCTCCAAAAACATTATAAAACATTGTCTCTAACAAAAGATTTAAACTTTACTAAACCATTAGGAAGCTCTGTGTCCAGAAGAATGCCAGTCTCAACAGTCCAACACCGAGCTACATTCTCCTTTGTGTATCCTCCACCTCCAGTAACCTAACACACAATCGAAACGTCATAGAGGAACTTAAGATTACATAAAGGTGTAAGTCAAGAGACAGAGATAGGTACCAGCAAGGGAATATTGAATTTCTTCACAAACTTAACACATTCAGCATGTCCTGCATAAGAGAAAACCCGTTTTCAGAACCCGAATCTGCTTAGAAACTACGCGAAAAGAGAGAGATCAAGATAGAGAAAGAGAGATTTTTTATTACAAGAAGAAAAAGCACCATCAATAGAGAGATTAAAGCATCCTAGTCGATCTCTTGCTAGTGAATCTGCTCCACATTGAAGAACAATTGCTCCAGGCTGATATATCTCAACAACCTTGGAAATGATCTAAGAGAAAGAAAGGGCATAATCAGAAACAAAACAAAATGTCCAAAGCATTTGAGAATTTTGAGTGTTTCGGTTAAAGAACTTACTGTTCTGAACAGACGGTTGAAACTACTGTCATCAATACCATCCTTCAACGGCACATTAATGGCGTAAAACTTCCCTTCTCTTTCTCCTAAATCCTTTTTTAAAAGAAACCACATCACAGTGAGTCAAAATTCATCCAAAAACACATCAAAACATTCCTCACACAATCAAGAAAGTGAGTGCTTGAATGTTATACCTTAACATCACCGGTCCCTGGAAAAAACTTATCCCCAAACTTATGAAAGCTAACAGTCATAACTCTGCGGTAACAAAACCTCGAGGAAATTAGTTTCAGTTTCCAAACAAACAACTTTCAAGAAGTCGAATGTGAAACTACGTGTGTACCTGTCAGTAAAGTAAAAAGCTTCTTCAACTCCATCACCATGATGAACATCTATATCTATGTATAGCACACGGGGATGGTGTTTCAACAACTCAAGGATTCCTAGTACGAGATCGTTGATGTAACAAAAACCCGATGCATCACATTTTTTGGCGTGGTGTAAACCACCAGCCCAATTTATCGCAATGTCACAGAGTTTGTTGTTTAATCTCCGTGCAGCATCTATAGAACAAAGATTTTGGTCAGTTAACAAAACTCTTAAGTGACAATGCAGTGTGTATTACGATTTACCTATGGTTCCACCGGCGTAAATTTGACAAAACTCAAACATATCATCAAAGACAGGACAGTCCTCTCCAAGATTATCTGCATCAAAGTAGTTTCATTTAAAGCTAAATATATAAACTTGCATAAACCAAATTAATGAAGACACAAAAACTTACATCTAGCCATTTCACTGGGGAATAAGTTCTGATTTTCGGGGTTAATTCGTTGGAGGAACTCGACATAGTCGGGAGAATGGAACTGAGCCATCTCGATAGGGTATGCCTTGTGCGGACGCTGAGACAATAGACAACATATAAAGAAGAATATAAACGACATGTATAGTGAGATCAAGAACAAGAAACATGAAAGATGAGCAAGAAACACTGACATAAACTTCCATCTTGCTATGAAGGCCATATGCAAGGATAAGATGATGGGTCATACATAGCCTGTGAGGTTTCATTGGGTGATTTGGACCAAAATAGACGCTCCCCACATCACCTGCAACATAAAAACAACACATTAGAAGAGAACTAAACTTCCATCTATATTCGAGTCATTTAGAACATCTCGAATTATGAAGAGGGAAGTTATATATATCAAGTCTTGTAACAATTTATCCGTAAGGAAGCTCAAAAGAACACCAATTTCAAACACTAATACATCCAAAGTAGACAAAAAGTGTCGATCAGAAACAATCAAAAGAGTAATTTCACAGATACTTTATGAAGCCTCTGGTCTGAGCTCAAACAAGAACCTTCACCTAAAACCCCTCTTCTTTTCATCGAAAAACCCTAACCGAAAACTAAAAATTAAGCTGACTATTTCCGAACGAATTGTCACCTTTTAGCTAATTCTAGAACTTCGATGTGAAAAGATTCAACCTTTCGAATGCATCTATAGTGCAATACAGACGCCAAGTGCGGTTCGGGATAAAATTGTTTAAGATTGTGATACTTCGATGAACAAAAAGACATCAAATCTTAAGGTTTCTGTAGCGTTTCATAGTGAAAAGAGAGGATATCTAAAAGAAAGTAAAAACGGGAGAGATGAATATACCGTCATAAAAGTAGGAGATTTTGTCCTTGGAGCGCATCTCTTATGCAAGAAAAAAGGAAGAAGACACGAAATCAATCTATCAGAACGATTAGACAGATAAATCTCAGGGCTGCTTAGCTTTCAGTAGATATGTGACGATTTCCCAATTGTTGAACTCGCAGAGATTTCACCGAGGGCAGAGAAGAGAGGAGACGGATAGAGAAGAGAGAGCGCCCAGAGTCAAAAACGGTGACGTTTTAGGTTGTAATGACATGGCAGATGACGTCATTTAAATGTATGATAAACCGGTTGACTGATCGGTTCTATATAATCAGACTGTTAAACCATCTCTATCAGAGTTTAGAACCTCGTTTGAAATTCTCAACAAAATAATAATCCGTTCTTCTTTGTACTGAACGAATTTGTGATAATTTAAATATTTTCAAATTATTTATTGCTAAATATTTGTTGATAAATATTAATTTTTTAATTTATGATTGTCATGTAGTTTAAAATTTTATATTGACAAATTAGTAGAATAATAATATGTGAATGAGATTTTTTTATTCAACATAAGTATATATTTAAATTATTTATCTTTGATAATAAAAAATGTTATTTGTAGTATAACTAAATAGAAATATATTTTTGGTGAAATTTGTGATTGCAAAATAAATATTGATATTTTTTTGGTCATTGTAGATTATCAAAACATATAACATAATTGTCATATTTTTCTTGTATAGTTTGTATATGTATTCCCTCTAAGTCTTTAATTACAAAATCAACATCTAGAATAAATGTTAGGATAAAGTTGATTAAACTCTCGGTTAATATACTAGATATTGTGACATTCATATCATGATAAGTGAGGTGGAAGTTAATCACATATTTAAAGATATAATTATTTGCTTGTAGTATTTTATCGGTGCTAAAAAATTTTTGCTAGTTGATGATCTGTTATTACGAAGTGGATGTGTAATTTTGAGAAGAAGTTTGTTTCCAGCTGGTTGAGTTAGACAAAATCTATGATAATGTAATGCACAATTTTATAGTTTATATTTAATTATCATTATTATTTTTGTTTAATATATAATTATGAAGAACAAATATCAATTTTAACGTGTTTATGCTTTTTTCTTTAAATACAGGTGATACATGTAAGTGCCACGTGATATCATTTCGAAGTTGTTAAGAAACAAAACTCTTACTTTATAAAATAGATTGATTTTTTTGTGTTAGTAAATGTGAATTGTGTTTCTAGATTACTAAATCGTTCTTGCTATTTACAAATTGTTATAAAATTTATATTGCAATTTTTGTTTTTGTGTGGATTATATTTAATTATCTGTATTCTTTTTTTTAGTGTAGTTAAATTTAATATATTCTTTTTGTTAACCAGTTTTGTTTTAAATATATATATATATATAGTGAAGTAAGAGACATAATGAAAGAGGATAATATTGAGAAGAAAAAAAAAAGTGGCACATGATACTATAATATATAACATTTATTTGAGTGATTTGATTTTTGTTTTTGTTTATTGGATGAAAGAAAATCGTTTGGAGAAAGGAAGAAAAAACATTGAAGCTTTGTTTTGTGTTTGTTTGGTGAAAGATAATTTAATAGAAATAGTTATAGAAAAAGTAACACATATTAGTTCTGATATGCTGGCATATATTGGCTTTCACATTGCAAATATTTTCCCTTCCATCATTTAAAAATACCCTTCTATACCTGAGACCCTCTCTGGCATCTTCTCGGTTTACCAGAATTTCTGATTTGTTGACATTGGGATGAATAATGTAGTGATGAGCCTTATCATCTCGTTCGTTTACCACACTTGATTTCAACTCTGCAAGAGAATAATGTTCCTTCATGGAGTCATAGTGGTCACTCAACCTTTCTTTCATGCAAAACTCAAGATAAGTATTGTCTGCATTAACATCAACTAGATGTGAACCACATACATATCATTCCAATACATGTCCTCTCGGCTGCATAACACTGGGAAACTCTCTCACTGCTACATTAGTGCCTAAATGATAATTTTTGCAATATTCATCTTTACCAAACTTGCTCACAACTAATAAATCATGGTCTCCATGGCTAAAACCACATGAATAACTAAGATCACGAAAAAGTTTCTCTTGGTGATCTCTTGGTGAGTTTCTAACAACATAGTCATCATCAAGATGCCTAGTTTGTAAAACCTGGTATGCACAGCGATGAAGCTCCCATATGTAAAAAAATATTGTATTTCGCAAATTCTACTAAAATAGAGAGCAAAATTTGAATGGAGGACACAACATTATGTCGTCCATAAAAAGTAATATCTCTCGTCCACAAAGCAGACTAAAAAGTAATATCTCTTGTCATTGGTTTTCTTGGTTGTGAAGCAATAATATTTCATCGATTTTGATGTCCTCAAACTCCTTGCAACTATCTTTGTCAGTATTGGTTTTTGGTGCCTTCCCATCACCAACTTGGAGTATCCACTTTGTAAAAAAAATTTCATCCAATTGCAATCGCATATTCTGAGTTAGACTATAGAAATTCCCTGAACCCCAAAGATATGATCGGTTTATGGTTGCTAAAATGGTGTCTTGTCTGCTTCCTCCCGGAATAACTGGTAGTATTTGCCTGAAATCACCACCTAACAATACTGTCTTACCACTAAAAGGCTTTCTAATGCAGTTGGATCATCATGAGACAAAAGATCTTTTATTGTCCTGTCCACTACCTCAAATGCTAAACGATGAGTCATAGGTGCTTCATCCCAAATTATCAAGTCTGTTCTCTTTATCAACTCAGCAAGCATGGATCCTGGTTTGATATCACACATTGAATGCTCCTGTATTTTATTGGTATTTTGAATCTTGAATGAGCTGTTCGACCCCCTAGAAGAAGCAGTGCTGCAATGACCGATGGTGCAACAGGAATAACAATATTTTTCAGTGATCGTAACTTTGTTATAATTGATTGGTACAAATATGTCTTCCCAGTGCCTCCGGCTCCGTTTAAGAAGAAGAATTTACCTTTTCCATAGTCAAGAGAGTTCATCACATCATAGAAGACCAATATTAGTTCATTGATGCAAGAGTTTTGACCTCTTATGTCAATCACCCATTGTACTAATCAGTTGTAGTATTTGAGTTTTATTGTCAATCCAAGGGGTTGAGTTTGAAAGACAGAAGAGTTGCAAGTAGAAAGCTCTAAGTCTGGTGAAACAGAGAAGATTGTGTTGCAAAGCAACCAAACTAACAACTTAAAATGATCAAACACCAACAGAACTCAAAGAGAACACTTAGCAATGATCATATAAAGCAAGAACAGAGCAAATAAACAGAGTAATTGGCAATTTCGAAATTTAAATAAAGAGAAGACAAGTTCCTAGATGTGATTATTGACTTTGGAGAATTCAAAGGTCAACTAAGGTTGTTACAAACATCACTGATCAATCAAACAAGCTAGCAATGCTGATTCCTAGATATAGAGTTCACAAACAAGCAAGGAAGCTAAGTTCAATTTCTTGACAAATAGCACTTTGCTAAACATCCTAACAAGAACTAATTCAACAAGCATGATAAACTAACTCTATTCATGTCAAAATACTCCTCAAACAGTCAATCTCTTGAGCTAAGGCCAGTAAATCCTCTATTAACCAAGATCAGCATTTCATCAAACACTTGGTGGGCATAAAATGTAGTCTAATTCTAGATTCATGAGATCAAGACAAATCTAGCTTAAGACCAGATTAATAGAGAGGAATCAATGTTATTAAGCACTAACAAACCTTAGATAAGCTTCTAAATTCTCCTAATTTACCACATCTAGAAACCCTAAGGTAACTACTCACTCATCATCATGTTAAACATCAAATCACAAAGAGAAGATATGCTAATCATGATTAAGAGAAAGATTAAGACAAGATTAAAGGTAAATATAAACTTAGATTAAGCAAAGATAAAACTTGTCTTACAAAAACAGAAAATTAACCAAGAACAGTAAACTGGAAAGAGACTTAGTCTAAAAATTCTCAGAACATGGTATTTATACTAAGAGACAAATGCCCTAACATAATGGTAAAATGGTAAATAGAAGCATGTTCGGACTGGATCCCATCGGTCATATCCTGACCGATGGTCCTGAGGTGAGTGACCGTTGGTATGCTTGCTGGTTTTCCATCGGTCACTCCCTGACCGATGGTCCTGAGGTGAGTAACCGGTGGTATACTCGCTGCATTACCATCGGCCACTCCTTGATTGATGGCCTTCAAATCTTGATCGATGGGTTTCCAGAGATTGCTTCCCTTGGCTCCTTTTGCTCCTCCTTAGCTTGGCTAGCTTCTTGAATCACTCCCATACTTCCTCCATGCTCCATGCAGCTCCTTAAGTACCTAAAAACATCCCTAATGCATAGAAAATGCAAACTACAACCTAAATGCATCCTAAGTCTAAAAGAAGAAGAAAATGGGACTCAAGAGAAGGAAAACATGCAAAAGAGAACCAAAATATGAACTAAATGCAAGCTTATATAATGTAAATGCATGAGATATCAACACCCCCACAGTTACCTTTTGCTTGTCCTCAAGCAAATAAGAATAAATGGGAGAGTGAGGTTTGAAGGTGGGCATTCAAATCCAAAAATGCAAAGGAAAAGAGATGGAATTAATGCTTAAGTACCTAGTTGTGGAATGCAAACATAATCTGCTATACTTTAAAGAACTTAGCCATGCTCATCATGTTTCAAAATGATCTCAAATCTCAACTTAGACAAATTCTCAAATCAATCAACTCTTTAACATTCATTAAGCTCAAAGCCATGAATCAAGTTTGTGCAAATCAAGTAAAGACATTTGGTTCAAAAGGTAAGGTCATGAGATTAAAATGATCTCATTCAAGGAAAGGGTTTAAAAGTATAAGGGATCACTCAATGAAAATGATTCTATCTTAGGCAAAATGCTAAAGGTAAAAGCACACTTATGCATGTAATTCAAAGCTCTCCTCTACCCTTTTACCCAAAGATGAATCATAAACACTTCTAAACCCCAAAGTGAATCCCTAAGTCTACCCTTTTCCTAAACTCTACCCTTTCTCCTTCTTCATGGCTGGGGAAACTTCTTTTTTTTTGCTTGTGTGGCTGCTTCTTTTTGTTGGGACTTGCTCTTCTTTGTTGCATTGGCGCCATTCTTTACCTTTGGTGGTCTGCCTTGGGTCTGATTTCTTCTTTGATTGACCTTTCAAAGCCTTGATGTTGCTAGCGCCATTCTTTCATAACACTTAGAGCTTTTATTTCCCTTTACTTAACCACAATTCTAGACTTATTTCCCCATACTACCATTTCAAACTTTTTCTTCTTCTTTTAAAGCATATAAACATTGAAACTCAAAACCACTTAGCTTCTACCCTTTTGTCCCAAACTCCTAACCTAGAATCAAGCTCAAAATGCAAGCTGATATCTACAAGAGAGCTCATCACTTCCAGCCTTATTCCTAACATTTTTTTCCAAGACAAAAATTCGAAAATGATATGCAAAGGCCTCACAACTCTCAGGATAGTGTTTAAGCTCAAAAGGAGGTTTGGTTAAGGGAGTGGATAAGCTATTTGGATCAACAAGAGTGGTAAGAAGGAAGAAGATGATCCAAATATGTATATGGTAGCCATGAATTCACTTTTTAATGCACACCCATGATAATTAAAAATTCGAATTAAGGCTCAAGTTGATAGAGTTGATTTTCAAAGAACAAATGCTTTTAGTATGAGATAAGAGCATCAAGTTTAGCAATCCAAGCATGGTTCAGTCTTAACTTCTAGCTTTTTCATGATGCATCAAACAACTAACTACTTAAACACTGAAATCATCTCTAAACACTAAGCACTTTACAAGGAGAATTCATCATTATGCCCTATGCAAATGCAATGCATCCTCTATGCAAACACTAGACTCAATCCTAAGCAATTGAAATGCAATTATATGCTTTCTTTTTGGTTTGCAAAAACATGCAAAGTTTTTCAAATTTTTCAATTTTTTTGTGTTTTTCTATGCCTTAGATGAATGCATGATATGCATGTGACTCAAGATGAAAGAAAAAATGGGAAACTAAGAAAAAAAAACACAGAGTCAAACCCCAAATCTCTCCCCCACACTTAGATTACACAGTCCCTTGTGTAATAAAAGAAATGAGAGAGAGAAGCAACAGAATATATTACAAAAGCTTAAAAAAATGCAATGGTATATACAATGGTTAGGATGTGGTACCTTAATTGTTGTAGGAAGAGTGGTGGGATGATCCAGATGTCTCTGGCTGTGGAGACTGACATTACCTTGTGAAGATTTTGCTGCTTCTTGAGGTGGAAGAACCCAGCTTGACCATTAAGATTGAGCTTGAGATGAGTTGCCTTGAGTGTCCCATTGTTGCCATGTTGTGTGGACCTCAGAAGAAGTGTAAGCTGGCGCCTCCCATCCTGATGGTGCTTGGGACCTTGGCTCATAAGATGAGGCTCTTGAAGGTTCCCAAGCTGCTCATTGATCAGTTGGCTACACATGGAAAGAGTGCCTTCCTTGGGGGTTACAAATAGCTTCCTCTTCTTCAGTAGGTTCCTCTTGTTGTTGCTCTTCAAAGTGAGAAGTGTGCTCCTGACTGGCTTTGATGGGAAGCTCCTCTTGATGTAGCTTTATCCTTCTTGAACTTCCCCTTGACCATCTTCACTAACTTTTTGATGGTCTTGTCTTGCCATTTGCACCATTTCTGGAGTTTGTTGATATGTTCATGAGCAAACTTCAGAGAGCTCCCTTGGCGTGGAACTTCATGAGGCTTGAAGTGGAACATCTTTGTGTAGTCCAACAACTTATTCTCATTTAGCTCTTCTTCTTGGGATTCCTCTTGGCTTTCAGCGCCAACAGCAGCATCTCCTTGTACCTCCTCATCAGCGTTTTCTTCACTCTCTTCTTGCTCATCTTCCTCACTGTCTTCTTGTGTCTCTTCAGCTATAGGGGCGCCATGGTAAAGCTGACTTTCATCTGGGCAGACTCTGACATTATTCCCCATGATGATGGATGTGAGCTGCGGATTTGGGAGGATGACTCTTGCTGGTTCTCTGAATCCTTTGAGGAACTTGTAAACATGCTTCCCTTGGATGCTCTTCTCAAGGTAATGACTCCTCTTGAGATAATCCAGATCTCACTTGCCATCATGATGGCTGTAACAATCCCTCCAATATGCAGCTGGGGATTCCTCTCCCTTTTGCCCTTGTTCATGATTTAGCCTCTGTAGGAGTAGAGCTGCACCATAAGCAGAGTCACATAGCAAGAGTACTTGGTTGGCGGCCCTATAGGTATTCCTTTCTTGCTGGAGCCCACTATTGGCTGCATTGCATGGTACGTCAAGTCCCTTTCCTTTGATGTGAGATTGTTTGCCTTCTTTCTTGCAAAGAATGTGTTTGCAAGAGCCTTGTGAGCATATCTCACAGCAGGATGCTTCAAATGCTGATTCCTTGTGACTCCAGCTGTGTATTTGTCAGCCCCAATCACTTCCCAGAGCACCTTGAGCTGCTTTTGGCTGATCTTGAAGTAGTCCCTCTTGTCAGCATAAGCGATCATACCAAGGCCTTGAGAGAGCTCAAAGAAGGTTGATGTGAACCTTTGCTTACCAAGCTTGAAAGAAATCCAGCCATCCCCATTGGAAAGTTCACTCTCTTCTTAGCTCACCACCTTGAAAGTGGAGAGGAACTGATAGGTGAGCTGCTTGTAGGAGGGAAGTGGATTCTCCATGAAGGCGCCAAGACCCATGTTCTCAAAGATCCTCTTGCAATCGCCATAGATCCCAAGTGCCTTCATTGTGGAAGCACAAGGATATCTTGTAGCCTTGAAGGTGCATTTGTTGAAGTGCTCCATGAGCTCTCTTGCACTTGGTTCCTTGTATGGGACTTCTTCTACAGCATTTCCCTTTCCTTTGGATTTGGCAGCTTTTCCTTCAACTGTCCTCTTTCCAGCAGCCTTAGATGACTGTCCATCAGCAATACCCTTGCCCTTGTCTCTCCTAGTTTGTGGTGAAGTTGGCGCTTCCCATCCTGATGGTGCTTGAGCTTTGCTTCCAGCAGCAGTCTTAGTTCTCCCCATGGTACCTACAAGAGCAAAGTTTGAAAGTCTAATGAGTATATGAACTAAAGTTTGAGAAACAATGACTAAAGGCTCTAAATTTTTTTTCTCAAATCTATAAGATGTCAAACTAGTATTTAAACAAGATTAAACCTCTAAAGAACTAAGAGAATTCAGAAGCCATTAGTCACAAACATGCTTAGAGTTCTTAACAAGCATTAAGCTATTATGCACATGAACCTAGCATGGTGGCTCTAAGCAAAGTTAAACATGATTATGCACAGTGAATTCAAAGCAAGCAATTAATTAAATAAACAGTAATCAATCCTAAACATTCTACTTGCTTAGCTAACAGATTCCACCATGCAAAAATTAAAACAACCACCATAAACTAAACAAACCTAGCTCTTAATGCAAAAGATTCAAATATTTTAAGCAAGCACAAGGCATAAGAGCAAGAGCTGAACAGTTAAGAAAGCAAACCTTTAAGGACTTCTGAGAACTTAGGAGAGATAAATGAAAGAGAGAAAGAGCTAGAAATTTTGTGGTACAAGTGAGAAAAGAGAGGAAATGAAGTGTGAAGAGAGAAGAGGAGCAAGGTGGCTTTATATAGAACTTAATAGGGAACCAAGGGAATCAAACAAGTGGGGGAAAAGAACAAAAGTGCTCAGAAGTGGAGCAGCATGGCAGGGAGGAGCCAAAAAATTCAAATTTAAACTCCCTTGGCGCCAAACCAAGAGAGGGAATTTTTTTAAAAAATTTTAGAACTTACCTCGCCGGACCATCGGTCACTTGAGACCGATGGTGGTGACCGATAGGGGGCTATCGGTCACTTTGAGACCGATTGCAAGACCGATGGCCTATCCGCTGCAATCCCATCAGTCACTTTCTGACCGATGGTCCTGAGGAAAGTGACCAATGGTGCATCCGCTTGGTTTCCATCGGTCAGTTTCCGACCGATGGCATGATCGATAGGGTCCTATCGGTCACTTCCTGACCGATGGCCTCGACCGATGGAAACCATGCCTTGCACTTTTTTGTTTCCCCAAACACTTTCTCAAGCCCCAAACCGAACTCCTGCTTCTAGAGACACTAAAATGCATAAAAATGAACTAAAAAGCATAATATTTACAAAGGATACCATGAGACTACCTCCCAAGTGTGCTTGTTTAGAGTCACTTAGCTTGATTTTGATTATCTCATTAGTGGAGGTGAGGAGAAGGAGTCTTGGAACTCCTTGGTGGTTTCTTGCTCCTCTTGATCTTGGTGGTGACCCCATCAGTCCTCATCTCAGCAAAGGGCTTATATTTGCCTCCTTGCTCCAGCATGTAGCAGAATTCACCATCATTAGAACAAAAGGGCTTCAAGACCACCCCTCCTTCTTCAGTAACCAACTTGATTTGATTCATCTTCTTGTAAGCAACCACTTCAAGGACCTCCTTTTTAGTGGTGTCTTCAAACAGCTTTGACAAACAGCAACCATCAAAACTCTCTCCTTGGTAGCCCTCAAACTCTGGCCCATTCTTGTCAATGCCCTTCACCTTTTTCAGCTCCATAGAGAAAGCATGATCATGCTCCAGCTTGTTGCCTTTGCTGTCAAACCTCAAGACCTTGTTATTGGTAAGCCTCAGCTCTGTAGTGCACTCTTCAGCATCAAATACAGCGCCAGCTGAAGCTAGAAATGGCCTTCCAAGTATGATGGCATTCTTAATCTGTCCTTCAACATCCAGCACCAAGAAGTCAGTTGGGATAGTGACTCCTTCTATCTGCATAGGCACATCCTTGAGGGATCCTAATGGCATCTTCACTGTCCCATCAGCAATGGTAAGAGAGACATTGCTTTGCTGGAACTTAGTGTAGCCTAACTCCTTAGCAGTAGAAGCTGCTAACAGATTGATACTTGCTCCTAGATCACACAAACAGCTTTTGAAGGTCTTGCCTTTAAGCTCACAAGGGAGTGTGAAGCAACTTGGATCTCTAAGCTTCTTGATATTCAGCTCTTGAACTTCTGATGCTTTAGCCTTGGCTCTCAGTTTCCCAAGCTCCTCTTCAGCATTTAAACCTCTCATTTCCATTTGAGCAGCATAGAGGGTTTCATACTTCTTGACTAGCAGCTCCTTGAACCTTCCTGGAAATGGAATGTCAGGTTGATAAGATGGGAATACATCAGCTTGAGCTTCCTTCTTGGCTTCAGAAACTTGAACAAGTTCCTCCCCCTCACTCTGTTCATCAATGTCCTCATTGATCATGGACAGAATCTCATCTATTATGGCATCTTCCTCAGGGGTGAAAACATCAAGAGATTCAACAGCTTGATAGTATTCCTTTGGATTGTTCTCACATTTTCCAGGAAGAGTACCTTGAGGGTGTGGTGCACTTGCTATGCCTTTGTTGTTCTCTAAGGTCTTTACCCTTGCAGCTAAACCATCTATTTTGTTTGTCAACTCCACATTCACAGAATCAATCTTGTTATGAACTTCAGCAAACTTCTTGTTCATATCTAAGGTGGTGTTGAACTGATTCTGAAGCATTTGCTGCATCATACTCTTGAGTTCAGGATCTTGGCAGCTTGAGGAAGCTTGAGCTGGTGCTAGAGCATTGAATCCTGGAGGGTTGTAGGGCGCTCTTGGCTGGAAGTTGTTGTTCCTCTGTTGAAAACCTTGATTGTTATTGTAGGGAACAAAAGGTCTTGCTTGGCCAGCTTGCTGTTGCTGTTGAGGTGGGTACACTTGCTCTTGAAGATTTGCAACATTGTTGCTTTTGTATGATAGGTTTGGGTTAGGTCTGTAGTTGCCATACCCATTGTAGCCTCTTTGGTTACCAAGATAGTTCATCTCCTCAACTTGGCAAGTCTCTTGATCATCAAGCTGAACCATATCACCAACAAAGTGAACCTCTTTCCTTTCCCTTAGCAGTAGATTAATCTTTTCATGCAGAGCTTTGATCTCTTTTTTGCTAGAATACAGTTCATCTTTAGCACTCCTTGGAGTTCTATCAAAACTCCTCATTGTAATTCCCATCAGACTGTGCTAAATTCTCAACAAGCTCCAATCCCTCATCAACATCTTTAGATAAGAAGTTACCATTAGATGCAGTGTCCAGAAGCATTCTGATCCTTGGGAGGGCGCCCCTGTAGAGAGTTGAGAGCAGAGAGGCTTGTGAGAAGCCATGGTGTGGGCACTGCAGTGTGTAGCCCTTGAATCTTTCCCAAGCTTCACCAAAGCTTTTATTTTTCCTCTGTGCAAACCCTGAGATCTCATTCCTGATCCTAGCAGTCCTTGAAGTACAGAAGAACTTTGCTAAAAAGGCTTTCTTGCATTCATCCCAACTGGTGATGCTTCCTTGAGGTAAGTTTTTCTCCCACAGGTGAGCTTTATCCCCAAGAGAGAATGGGAACAACCTTAGCTTAAAGCCATCTTCACTTACCCCATTTATCTTTTTAAGAGAGCAAAGTCTATCAAAGTTATCCAAGTGATCCAAAGGGTCTTCAAGTGGTAACCCATGGAACTTACTGCCCTGAACCATTGAGATCAATCCTGATTTGATCTCAAAGTTATTATTCTGCACTGCTGGAGGAATGATCCCAGTTCTGTTATTGTAGGCGTTTGGTGCATCACCTGCGCCTATGGGTCTCACTGCTCTTGGAAATTGAGCTGCGCCCCTTGGTATCTGCTCACCTTGTAAGCCCTGAACACCTTTCTGACCTTGTAGACCCTGAGCGCCAACTGCTCCTTGAGGACCCTGGAATCTCATATCATCTACAACAGGTTGTTCCTGATTGTTCATCCCTAGTCTTTCCAAGTGTTGCTGCCTTTCCTGCAGTCTTCTTACTCTCTGACCTCTGTCCAACCGATTGATGTTGTCTATGAAGTCTACAAGATTGCTTGAACCTATGGATCTTAAGTTCATAAACCTGAAAAATAGCAATGAGAGTCAAGGATGATTGGAAACCAAAAACAAAAGAAACCTGATCTTAAAGATTCTACAAACTCTAATGATTCAAACTGCAAACCCCAATGGCAACGGCGCCAAATTGATGCAAGAGTTTTGACCTCTTATGTCAATCACCCATTGTACTAATCAGTTGTAGTATTTGGGTTCTATTGTCAATCCAAGGGGTTGAGTTTGAAAGACAGAAGAGTTGCAAGTAGAAAGCTCTAAGTCAAGTGAAACAGAGAAGATTGTGTTGCAAAGCAACCAAACTAACAACTTAAAATGATCAAACACCAACAGAACTCAAAGAGAACACGTAGCAATGATCATATAAAGCAAGAACAGAGCAAATAAACAGAGTAATTGGCGATTTCGAAATTCAAATAAAGAGAAGACAAGTTCCTAGATGTGGTTATTGACTTTGGGGAATTCAAAGGCTAACTAAGATTGTTACAAACATCACTGATCAAGCAAACAAGCTAGCAATGCTGATTCCTAGACATAGATTTCACAAACAAGCAAGCTAAGTTCAATCTCTTGACAAATAGCACTTTGCTAAACATCCTAACAAGAACTAATCCTCATTATTGCTAGAATATTCAACAAGCATGATAAACCAACTCTATTCATGTCAAAATACTCATCAAACAATCAATCTCTTGAGCTAAGGCTAGTAAATCCTCTATTAAGAAGATCAGCATTTCATCAAACACTTGGTGGGCATAAAATGAAGCCTAATTCTAGATTCATGAGATCAAGACAAATCTAGCTTAAGAACAGGTAAATAGAGAGGAATAAATGTGATTAAGCACTAACAATCCTTAGATAAGCTTCTAAATTCCCCTAATCTACCACATCTAGAAACCATAAGGTAACTACTCACTCATCATCATGTTAAACATTAAATCATAAAGAGAAGAGATTCTAATCATGATTAAGAGAAAGATTAAGACAAGATTAAAAGCAAATACAAACTTAGATTAAGAAAAGATAGAACTTTTCTTACAAAAACAGAAAATCAACCAAGAACAGTAAACTGGAAAGAGACTTAGTCTAAGAATTCTCAGAACATGGTATTTATACTAAGAGACAAATGCCCTAACATAAATGGCAAAAAGGTAAAGAGAAGCATGTTCGGACTGGATCCCATCGGTTATATCCTGACCGATAGTCCTGAGGTGAGTGACCGGTGGTATGCTCGCTGGGTTTCCATCGGACACTCCCTGACTGATGGTCCTGAGGTGAGTGACCGGTGGTATACTCGCTGCATTACCATCGGTCACTCCTTGACCGATGGCCTTCAAATCTTGACCGATGGGTTTCTAGAGATTGCTTCCCTTGGCTCCTTTTGCTCCTCCTTAGCTTGGCTAGCTTCTTGAATCACTCCCATACTTCCTCCATGCTCCATTCAGCTCCTTAAGTACCTAAAAACATCATTGATGCATAGAAAATGCAAACTACAACCTAAATGCATCCTAAGTCTAAAAGAAGAAGAAAATGGGACTAAAGAGAAGGAAAACATGCAAAAGAGAACCAAAACATGAACTAAATGCAAGCTTATATGATGTAAATGCATGAGATATCACTCATCATTCAAACTACCAAACAAACTATTGTGTTCTCTTTCTTGTGCTGCCTCATCATAACTCTGCTCTTCCATAATGAACGAATTATTTAGATCTTTCATTAATTGTTTGTCTGGAACCGGCATATCTGAGAAGTCTTCTAGTGATCTATCATGTTCATGCATGACTTTCATAGTCTCGAACAAAGTGTAACTCTTAAGCTGCTCTTCTGTCAGATTGAGTGTTGAGAACCTCAAGTGTTTCCGTTGATTGTACTCAATATCATCTGCTAGAGACCGCCAATAATGGTTCCACAAATTTAAAGGGCTCGTTACCTAACAATAAATGATGAGTGTGACATAGAGACTACGTAACTGGCTAGCAGAACCCCACTGGCTAACTTCCTCTATTGCCTCAACCCATTTTTTTATCTCCATCTAGAAGTCCTCTTGCTGAGCACATATCTTGAAATGATTCAGAAGTGATTTTCGCATATGATTTAATGTCTTTGTAGCTAGTTGGCCTTTCAACAACATTTAGTAGCATTCTTAAGTAGTAGAGCTCTCCAGCTGTTGGGTGGATGTTTATGATCCTGCCGATGGTGTATCCTTGCTTTCTCCTTCACTTCTTTCTAGTGGAATTCCATACATAATATTTTGAGAACTGAACATACGTCAATGTACATGCAAATTTATCTTCCTTGTTTGTCTTCATCCACTCTAAGAACATCGTTCTGTCAATATCTTCTCGTGTAATAATATTGCCAAGACTATCTTTTGCATTGTATATGAGAGGTTGTTGGTCTTCTAGATGCAATGTTAATCGTTGAATAACTGGCCTATTGTAGTGTATATCGAAAGCGAAGATCCGCCACATCGCCTCACACGCTGATAGGTAGCGACATTCAAGATAATTTCAAATCTCCTCGACCTCAAAATTTTCTTTATCGGCTCCCTTTATGGCAGTAGATGCAGCTGGGCGTACAACAATGGTGCCTTGTCAACTCCCTTGTTCTCATACTTGAACAAATACTTAATTGCCTCTGTTTTGTAGCACCATTCGACGTTGATATGTGCCTTGTACTTTTTAAGTAGGGGAAGATTATGTGGAACAATGAATCGATTATCCAACTTTGTACTCCCTTTAGTTATAAATTTTGTATCGTCCTGTCAACTTCGGTAGGTGACAAAACCACTATCACTAAAGTTAGTTTCTGTTGTGTATTGTTTTGGAAATCCCTTGCTGCATGTTCCGTTCTCAGTGCATGAGAGATTAGGATTATCTTTGCCACACAGACCATGCACCATTGATATATCATAGTTTTTAACCATAATATAAGTCATTTTTATTGAGTCTTTTTGGTCTTTTTAGAGTCCTAGTAGAGTCTTTCCAGGTTATAGCATGTCTGGAGCATAATTGGAGATATTGAAGCTTTTTGGAGCATTGCAAGTTAGCCACGAAGTGTCCAGCTCGAGAAGAAAAGTATGCATTTGGGTGACGCTCATCACCACCTATGGTGATGCTCGTCACCCATAAAGGAAGGAGCATGGCTGGTTTATTAAAAGTATGAAGATTATTTGCAGAATTAACCTAAAAGTTCTAGTATTTGTAAGAAGGCCCCATATCGTGTTTTAGCTTCTATATATTAGGTTTTCAGCCATTGTTGGCTTTTATCTTAGTTTTTGAGAATTCAGAGAGCTTTAGAGAGGACTTTATTGAGAGCTTTTGGGGAGAGATCCTGTACTGTTTTTGGAGAAGATTGCGAACCCCCTTTGTTTTTATTCTATTCTCTTAATGCAATTTTATTCAGTTATGTTTTGTGATTCCATGAGCATGTCTGAGTAATTTGTTAGTTAAGTTAGGGCTTTTCAAAGGTTGATGAAGAGTTTGTAGAATTGCTACCTGTTAGGAATATCTTTTGGTTTTTCATCTCTGCTTGCTTTAAAATCGAATTTCTTAGACACATCATCTAAAAGTCCGAAAATCATAGGTTGTTAAATATATGTGAGAACATTATTGATAACCTGAACTAATATTTGATGAGCAAAATAACTTAGTGCAAAGAGATTTGGCTTAGAATTTTTGTGAACAATTGAATTTGATCATATTGCATGTTTAGGTTGTTAGGGTTTGCAAAGAGATTTGAAACGCTGTGATTTAGACATAGTTAACTTCTGCAATGAGAATTGATTAGTTATATATTTGCTATTCATGTTCAAAACGGTTCTTAATCATTTCTGATTTCATGCATTCTACATTCTCGGATTCCACATGCGAACTGTCCTGACTTAGCGCTTTTAGTCTTCTGAAACTTAGATCAACAACTAAGATTTCGTTCGCTTTTTTTTTTTCGTCATTCGCATTACATACATCGCTTACTACTTAGCTTAATCCGAACCTACATTCGAAAGTGTAGTTTACATACTCCCTTGGGATTCGATACCCCTTGTATACAACTGCTTTGTTGTGCACTTGCAGTAGTTTTATTTGGGTAAAACCTGAGCCCTATCAAGTTTTTGGCGCCGTTGCCGGGGAGTAATAGCTGCCTATCGATTTTTAGTATTAGGATTTTGTCTAAGTTTTAATTTGTTTACTAACTTTCAGTTTCTTTTCTTTGTGCTAGTTTCAGGTGTAGGCCTAATCGTTGTACCAGAAGCAACAAAGAGAAGGAGCTTGTGACTTTGAGCATTGACGAACTTGCTAAGTTGGAGAAGACCCTCAGGAAAACTAAGAAACAGTCTACAATGGTTGCTCCACTGATCTTGGTTGAAGATGCAGAAAGTCACTTGGTTAACAGAGAAGGAAACATGAGGAACGAAGATGGGCAGAGGATTGATCAAGATGGGAATGTCATTGTCGAACAGCAGGTTCAACAAGTAGCATAAGGCGCTGGAGTCCCTGTTGCTGCCAATAATGCTGCTGGGCGTTTTGTACAGAGGACTTTAGGAGACTACAACAGACCTGATCAGTTCTATGCCAACGGAGTTGCAATCCGCCCTCCTGCTTTCTAGAGGAACGATTTTGAGCTTAAACCTGTCTATTATCAGCTGGTTGGACAGCACCCTTTCCATGGCTTACCTCATGAGCATCCTATGGATCACATTGAGAGGTTTGAGAATCTAGCTTCAAGTGTCAAAGCTAATGGTGTTAGCAATGACTTTCTGTTCTGCAAGTTTTTCCCATACTCACTTGGAGGAGATGCTGCATTCTGGCTGAAGCAACTGGAGCCTGCTTCGCTGACTACTTGGGAGGACACCAAGAATACCTTTTTGAACAATTTCTATGATGATGCTATATCAGAGGACCTGAGGACGAAAATTGCATCATTCTCTCAAGGTCCTACTGAAGCTTTTAAAGCTTCTTGGCTGAGATTTAAGTCTTATCAAAGGGATTGTCCTCATCATGGTTTCAGTCAAGTGCAACTACTTGGGATCTTCTTTAGAGGCATTGACTGAAAGTAGTCAATGGCGCTGGATGCAGCAAGTGCATGAAACTTCAACACCAACAGACCAGAAGAAGCAATCAGATTGATTGAAAATTTGGCCTGCAGCAACAACACCAAGAAGCAGATTTTGAGAGGATGAAACAAAGCTGGTTTGGATGATGGAACTCAGATTGCTGAAATCAAGGCTAAGCTGGACAGTATGCACAGCCTCTTGGTGGGAAGGAAGTCAATTCATTTTGCTGCAGAGGTGGAGACTTTGAAGGTCCAAAAGAGATTGAGCACGAAGATGTGAATTTCATCAATTCTGGAGGTTTTCAGGGTCAAAGGTATGGAAATCAGCAGTGGAACAGAGGCTACAACAACAATAATCAGAAGAGTGCCTTCACAGGAAATTAGAGCACGCCTGGTTACACACCTAAGCGCCCATTCCAGAAGACAGAGTACCATAAACCATTCCAAAACAATGGAAATTTCAACAGGAACTATGGTTCTTCTTCCTACCAATCTGCACCTCCACAAGAGAACAAAATGGAAGCTATGCTGAAACAGATCCTAGAAGGACAACAAAAGCTGACAGTGGACTTCAATGTCAAGATAGATTCGCTCTATCTGGACTTGAATGGAAAAATTGAGAGTCTGAACTCTCATATGAAGAAGCTTGATGTTCAAGTTGCCCAAACTGCAAGAGCTGTTCAGAGGCAAGAAGGATTCCTTTCAGGAATAACTGATGCTAACCCCAAACACCATGTGAATGCCATCACATTGAGGAGTGGAAAGAACCTGCAATAAGTGTTGCAGAAGGATTTGAGCTCAATAAATTTTGTGGGACTTGAAGAGTATGAAGATGAAGAAATTTCTGCTGAGAGTCCACGGGTGACGCTCGTCACCAAGGCTGGGTGTCGCTCGTCACCCATAGAGCATGACCCGATCATTGTTCTTCACATATTGGTGACGACCGTCACCAGGAGGGTGACGCTCGTCACCTAAATCGAGCAACCCTTCCCGACTTGTCCAAAACAAGTGACGCTCGTCACCCATCTGGTGACGCTTGTCACCCGTCGCAACATACTACAGTTTCGTCTAAGACTTCAAAAAATGCTAAGGAGACAGTGTATAAGCCCAAGATACCTTATCCTGAGCATCCTAAGAAGTCTAAACAAGAGCTTGAAGATGGTAAATGCAAACCTTAGATATCATGGACAAGTTGGTCATTGAGATCCCATTGATTGATGCTGTGAGGATCACTCCTGTTATAAGGAGGTATGCGAAGAGAATGGTGACCAATAACTTGAGTTTAGAGGCTGGAGCTATGATGATCAACGAACAGGTCAGTGCAGTGATTCAGAACAGAGTGCCAGAGAAGCTTTCAGACCCTGGGAGCTTTGTTTTAGACTGCACAATATTTTCTGACAGATTTAAGAGATCATTGTGTGATCTTGGTTCTAGTGTGAACCTTATGCCTCATTCTGTTGCCAAGAGCTTAGGGATGACCAATTTTAAGGCTACAAGGATATCTCTTATCCAAGCTGATAGATTAGTCAGAGTTCCTGAAGGTGTGATAGTGGATGTTCCTACCAAAGTAGGAGATTGCATGATTCCTACTGATTTTGTGGTTCTGGAATATAGAGAAGAACCCAAAGACCTTTTGATTCTTGGCAGACCTTTCCTGGCTACTGCAGGAGCTATCATTGACGTCAGGAAGGGTAGAATAGAGCTGAATGATGGTGACTTAGTGATGAAATTCGAAATGGACAAGCTGATGAAGAGGCCAACCATAGATGGACAGACTTTTTATGTGGATGTTCTCACAAACATTGCTGATCATATCTTCCATGAGATGAGTTCAGAGGACCCCTTGGAGAGGGCGTTGACCACTTCTACAGCAGAGTATGAGGATTTGGATGCTGCTGCAACAGGCTACAGAAAGATGATAGATGCTACTGCACATGTGATGCAACTGGTTGCACAGGATAAGCTTGTCACCACATCTGCGAAAGCTGCTATAATGAGTGATTGTAGTGCAGCAAAAGCACCAAAAGTTGAGCCTAAACAGCTCCCAGAAGGGCTAAAGTACGCATTTCTTGGAGAAAACTCCACTTATCCTGTTATTGTTAATGCTTTATTGAACAATGCAGAGCTCACCCTTTTGCTAATTAAGCTGCGCAGATTTCGCAAAGCTCTTGGCTATTCTCTTGATGATATTTCAGGGATCTCTCCAGACTTGTGCATGCATAGGATACACTTGGAGGATGAATCAAAATCATCAGTGGAACATCAGAGAAGGCTGAATCCGAATCTGCAGGATGTGGTCAAGAACGAGATCATGAAGCTGCTGCAAACTGGGATCATCTATCCAATATCAGATGGTGCTTGGGTGAATCCAGTGCACGTGGTTCCTAAGAAGGGAGGAGTTACAGTGGTGAAGAATGACAAGGATGAGCTGATTCCAACCAGAACTGTGACAGGACACATGATGTGCATTGATTACAGGAAGCTGAATGCAGCCACAAGAAAGGACCACTTTCCTCTAATTTCATCGATCAGATGCTCGAGAGGCTGGAGAATAACAAGTACTACTGCTTCTTTGATGGCTACTCAGACTTCTTTCAGATCCCAATCCATCCAGATGATCAGGAGAAAACCACTTTCACCTGTCCTTATGACACCTTTGCATATCGCAGAATGCCTTTTGGACTGTGTAATGCTCCTGCAACCTTCCAGAGATGCATGATGTCGATCTTCACTGACATGATTGAGAAGTTTATGGAGGTTTTCATGGATGATTTCTCAGTTTATGGGTCCTCTTTCAAGAGCTGCTTGGACAACTTGTGTGCAGTTCTGCATAGATGTGAAGAGAAGCACTTGGTTCTGAACTGGGAGAAGTGCCATTTTATGGTACAAGACGGCATTGTACTTGGTCACAGAGTCTCAGGAGATGGTATATAGGTGGATATGGCAAAAGTTGAAGTGATGACAAGTCTGCAAGCACCTGATTCAGTCAAAGCAGTGAGGAGTTTTCTAGGTCACGCTGGGTTCTACAGAAGATTCATCAGAGATTTCAGCAAGATAGCACGACCCCTTTCTGCTCTCCTCTGCAAAGATGTGAAGTTTGAGTTCACAGAAGAGTGCAAGTCTGCTTTTGAACAGATCAAATAGGCTTTGGTTACAGCTCCTGTTGTGCAACCTCCAGATTGGGACTTGCCTTTTGAAGTGATGTGTGATGCCATCGATTTTGCAGTTGGAGCAGTGCTGGGCTAGAGGAAAGACAAGAAGCTCAACACCATTTACTATGCAAGTAGGACTTTGGATGATGCTCAGAAAAACTATGCAACAAGTGAAAAGAATTGTTGGCTGTTGTCTTTGTATTTGAGAAATCTAAGCAATATCTTGTTAGCTCCAAGGTCGTGGTCCATAC
This sequence comes from Thlaspi arvense, assembly GCA_911865555.2. Taxonomy (NCBI): domain Eukaryota; kingdom Viridiplantae; phylum Streptophyta; class Magnoliopsida; order Brassicales; family Brassicaceae; genus Thlaspi; species Thlaspi arvense. The sequence goes on from OU466861.1 coordinate 16,342,049, forward strand.
TGACCATTCATCACTGAAGTATTTGATGTAGAAGAAGGATGCAAAGCCAAGGTTGTTGAGATGGATTCTGCTTCTTCAAGAGTTTGACATTGAAGTGAAGGACAAGAAATGTGTTGAGAATGGAGTTGCTGATCATCTATCCAAGATTCAGGTTGAAGACAGTGTTCCAATAAATGATTTCTTGTCTGAAGAGAATGTGTACTTGGTGGAAACAAGATTGCAAGAGAAAAGTGTTGAAAACCTGCAGTTTTCACGAAACTGCAGGGGAGTGACGACCGACACCAGGGGGGGGGGGGGGGGGGGGGGGGGGGGGGGGGGGGGGGGGGGGGGGGGGGGTTACGCTCGTCACCAACAGAGAAGGGTTGCAACCAGTTTTTCACACGGTGACGCTCGTCACCAATCTCTGAATTTGGCTGCGATTTGTGCAAGCTTGGGGACAGCTTTTAAAGAGCAAGTTTATACTTTGGATGATCCAAAGAGGCCCTGGTATGCTGATATTCCCAATTATCTTGCTGGAGAGGATGAACCACATGATTTCAAGGGGTATACCAAGAAGAAATTCTTGAGAGAACTTAAGAGATTTTATTGGGATGAGCCATATCTCTACAAACATTGTGCTGATAGGATTTACAGGAGATGCATAGCAGAAGAGGAAGTCCAGGACGTCCTATTTCACTGTCATGGTTTAGAGTATGCTGGACACTTTGCCACATTCAAAACAGTCTCCAAGGTTCTTCAAGCTGGTTTTTGGTGGCCTACTATGTTCAGGGACGCCCATGCATTCATTACAAGCTGTGATACTTGTCAGAGAAGAGGAAAGATCAGCAGAAGACATGAGATGCCACAGAACTTCATTCTTGAAGTTGAAGTCTTTGATTGTTGGGGTATTGACTTCATGGACCCTTTTCCCTCATCTTATGGGAATATATACATTCTGGTTGCTGTTGATTATGTATCTAAGTGGGTAGAGGCATTGGCTACTCCTACTAATGATGCTGCAGTGGTTTTGAAGCTGTTTAAGACCATCATCTTCCCCAGATTTGGTGTCCCGCCAATTGTTATAAGTGATGGTGGTTCTCACTTTGTTAACAAGGTTTTTGACAAGCTGTTGAAGAAGTATGGTGTATAGCACAGAGTGGCCACGCCCTATCATCCCCAGACCAGTGGACAAGTTGAGGTTTCCAACAGGCAGATCAAACAGATTATGGAGAAGACAGTAGGGAAGACAAAGAAAGATTGGTCAGCAAAACTGGATGATGCATTATGGGCTTACAGGACAGCATACAAAACGCCACTTGGGACTACACCATTCCATCTGCTCTATGGCAAGACGTTCCATCTACCAGTAGAGCTAGAGTTCAAATCAGAATGGGCTATCAAGAAGCTGAACTTCGATCTGAAGCCTGCTGCAGAGAGGCGCTTGATTCAGCTTAATGAACTGGATGAAATCAGATATCTGGCCTATGAAAACTCCAAGTTATACAAGGAGAGGACAAAAGCATATCATGATAAGAAGATCATCTCCAGACATTTCGAGCCTAATGACCAGGTACTCCTTTACAACTCTCGTTTACAGCTTTTTCCTGGTAAACTGCGTTTTCGATGGTCAGGTCCCTTCACTGTCAAAGAAGCTCGACCACATGGTGCCATTTTCTTGATAAACTCCAAAGGAGAGGAGTTCACTGTCAATGGATAGAGGGTGGAGCACTATTGGGCGCAAGCTGAGATTCCAGCAGGACACATTGTGTCTCTGGATGATGCACCTGTTGTCTAAACAGCCAATCAAAGTTGAGTTAATGACTTTTAACAAGCGCTTAGTGGGAGGCAACCCACTAGTAAGTTTTTATTTTATGTACTTAGTAATTTATTTTCGAGTTTTTATAGTTATTAGTTAATTATTTAGTAAAAAAAAAAACTCAACAACCTTGGTGAGAGGATCGAGATGGGCACTATGCCATTCCAGCAGTACGATCTTTATCCAGGCTTGGTTCGCCAGTTTCTCTCCACTGCTAGCTTGTACTACGCGAATGAGCTGGCTAAGTGTGCGCAGGAAAGCACGCTGACATTCCTGATCCGTGGGGTTCGCTACAGGATTAGTCTGATGGAGCTTTGTGGGATTTATGGCTTCTCTGACCACTTCACATGCGTTCTCCTTCCCTCACAGTGGACCCACATGCAGACATTCTGGTCTTAGTTTGGAAATGGAGTCTGTGACAGCAAGACCAGCACGCAGACAGAGGTTCGACATCCAGTCATGAAGTACATTCTACGCCTTCTTGGCAACACTATATTGTGCAAGTCTGCACCGATCAAGACGCGGGTTAGTGAGCTGATTCTCCTTTACTACGGCTTCGCTGAGATGCTCGATGAGGTGATACCTATGGATAGCATGATCCGCGCCAACTTTGGCACTATTTTCGCTGAGCATTTGGTCTCTTTGAAGACCAAGCCATTCACCTGTCCGGGGGAGAAGACTGAGAGAGTTGGCAGCCTCCTGACATCGATTTTCCAGCATTTTCAGATCGATGTCACACCCTGCAGCCTCCGCAGTAACCGATCTCTCATGGATGAGCAGCATCTGCGCCATGTTACGTGGCTCAAGCCTGGAGTCATCTGAACATTCACTACTACAGTTGGAGAGTATGTTGGCATTAAGTTGCCAAACATAGTGCTCACGACGATCCAGGGTGTCATACGCCAGCTGCTCTTTCAGCCAGATGCGAGTCTGGTGCGTCCCCTATCTCTGCGTCCCGCTAGAGCTGCTACTGCTGGTGCTTCTACTGCTGCTGCTGGACCATCGAGACGCCAGACCACTACATCCACTGCTTTCAGGCGTCCCCCACAACCACAGACACCCATGGACATGGCTGCTTTTCAGGAGTATGTCATTGACAGCTTTGAGGGACTCTGGGATGCTGTTGCTTCACTTAGCAACTGTGGTTGTGTCCGTCCACATTACACCACTGAGCCCTATGAGGATGAGGACTGAGCCTCTATTATCTGGTTACTTGTTTCTGTTTCTCTTTTCTTTTATTTCTCTTGAGTCATTTTTATGTTTTCTTTGAGTCAGTTGTCAGTTACTTTGATGATGTTTTGTGAGATTGTTGAACCAGGTTTTTATTGCTATGTTTGGATGTTATTAAATGTGTGTTTGACTGCTCTAATAGTCTGACTTTAGAGTATATATGATAACATTACGTTAATAACCATCTAACTTGTCGATTCTGAAGTACAGGTCGCGGTGACGTTCGTCACCAAGCTGGTGACGCTCGTCACCAAGCTGGTGACGCTCGTCACCCGACCCTTTGCGAGGTACCACTTTTTCACCTTTGTTTTACAAGTTCTCATGCATATTTTTGACCAACTCTTGGCTTAATAACACTGCGGACAGTGTTGTTTAAGTCTGGGGGAGGTGGTTACTGACGTTGTGTGCTTTTTGTCATGTTTATAGAGTCTTAAAGTTGAGTCAAAAACCTGTTTTTATAGAGTCAAAATTTTGAAATTGTTAGTTTTTCTTGGAACTAACCATCGGACGTTTATGTTTATAAGAACCATTGCCACAATAGCTGATTACAAGTCTTATTAAGTTGAAAATCATAGGTGAATCAGTCTAGCAATGAAGGTTTAGGTTCTTAGAGAATCTGGAAAATTTGCTGTTAGCTCCACCTTAATGAACTTTAAACTTCTTATCTTGGGGCTTGATTCTCATTAATCTTGATTCTCTCTTTCAACACTGACAAGTATGTTTAGATACAGTCTCTCTTTGATCTTCCTTGATGTAGTTTTTAAGAGTTTAAGTCCAAAGAATAGTGCATTCATGACCCTGTCTTCTCACAAGGAACAACAGTAATGAACACACTCAAGAACCTGTCTCCTCATAAGGAACACAAGTATTGAGTAGCATCATATCTTAGACTGTACAAAATGAAAAAAGAGTGGAAAAATCGAAATTATCAGAATGAAAAAGATCAAGAGAAGAGAAAATAGGAGAGCTGTGTTGAGATTGCTTTGTTCAGTTGTTAGGAAGGGAAAAGAATCTGTAAAGTGATTGTGATAATAAAACCTTGATGAGATATCACACTTAGATGAAAATAAGGAGTTAACAGTAGATATTTCGGATTTCTTGAAGGATTTGGATTGGATTTGAGAGATTTGCTAAGCTTGTGATGATTAGACTAAAATTTGATCTTGTGTTGACTCTGTGGTATGTGGATTCGAAAGTGTTAACTAATGTGGTGTTCCTGATGTTTAACTGACTGTTTCTTGTTTTCAAACCTCAACCCCGTTCTTTGTCTGATGTTTGCTTGAGGGCAAGCAAAAGCTAAGTCTGGGGGAGTTGATATATCATGTTTTTTATGGTTTTTTACCATGATATAAGTCCTTTTTATTGAGTCTTTTTGGTCTTTTTAGAGTCCTAGTAGTGTCTTTCCAGGTTATAGCATGTTTGGAGCATAATTGGAGATATTGAAGCTTTTTGGAGCATTGCAAGTTGAAGCCACGAAGTGTCCAGCTCGAGAAGAAAAGTATGCATTTGGGTGACGCTCGTCACCACCTATGGTGATGCTCATCACCCATGAAGGAAGGAGCGTGGCTGGTTTATTAAAAGTATGAAGATTATTTGCAGAATCGGCCCATAAGTTCTAGTATTTGCAAGAATGCCCCGGATCGTGTTTTAGCTTCTATATATTAGGTTTTCAGCCATTGTTGGCTTTAATCTTAGTTTTTGAGCTTTAGAGAGGATTTTATTGAGAGCTTTTGGGGAGACAGATCCTAAACTCTTTTTAGAGAAGATTTCGAACCCCCTTTATTTTTTTTCTATTCTCTTAATGCAACTTTATTCAGTTATGTTTTGTGATTCCATGAGCATGTCTGAGTAATTTGTTAGTTAAGTTAGGGTTTTTCAAAGGTTGATGAAGAGTTTGTAGAATTGTTACCTGTTAGGAATATCTTTTGGTTTTTCATCTCTGCTTGCTTTAAAATCGAATTTCTTAGACACATCATCTAGAAATCCGAAAATCATAGGTTGTTAAATATATGTGAGAGCATTATTGATAACCTGAACTAGTATTTGATATTACCATATATTTTGCACATTTTGCATGCATTTAGGATAGTTTTTCATTTATTCATCCTGCATTATAGGCTAGTTTGTTCCATTTGTTGTATATTAGGTCATAGGTCTCTTCGCATTCGCATTTTGCATATTTCTTGCACTTTTGCATCATTATCAGGTTGTTTGGAGCACTATGGAGTTGGTGAGGTTATGTGGACGTGAGGAGGATCAAAACTAAGCTTGTGGACACTTGGAGAGCTCAACCATGCAAAGGACCCGAGATCGAGTAGTGGATCGAGCTAGACAGGTCGATCTAGATGAGATCGACCAGAAGATCGAGTGACCTAAGTCGATTCAAGAGGAAGGATCGAGACCAAGATCGAGAGAGTTGATCGATCTGGAGTACGGACGTGAATGATGCCATGCAGAACGAGAGCCAGATCGAGACCAAGACTCGATCATCCAAGGATCGAGAAGAAGAACGAGGAAGGTGCTCGATCCATCCAACCAGATCGACTGGAAGATCGAGCAAAGAAAGGCGATCCAACAAGAAGATCGAGTGAGCTGCTCGATCCAGAGATCGATTCCTGAGGAGCCTTATCCGTCCAGCTGGTTTTGGCATCTAACGAGGGGACCATTGAGAGATGTTCGGCCATTTTAGGAAAATGTGGCCATCACTTTCGATTTTGCACACTTTGTCTTAGCTTTTTCTGTTCTTCATCCTAGGCGAATCCGCCATTGCAAAACCTTAAGCTTTTTCTAGTTTTTGAACTTGAATCTTTTAATATTAAGCAGTTTTTCTTTAATCGCTCCTTAACCATGTTTAGTTCTTTGTCTGCTGCTTTTCAATCGGTTTCAAATATGAGTAGTGAGTAGTTTCTTTTTGGGATTTGAGGTTGAGGCGATTCAAAGGGTTTAAGAGGTTTAAGTTTTGTGTTTTTCTTGTTCTTCATTCCTTCTCTTCTAGGATCTTGGGGTATTAAGGCTTAGAGAGTCTTGGAAAAGATCTCTATGATTCCAAGGCTATCTTACCCTGACCGGATTCAGATGCCCTAGAAAACCAAGTCCTAGAGACTAATCGACCCTCTCCCAAATGCCATGGATGTAGAGGAGGTTAGTTAGGCCATATATTGAAATCTATTTCTTGCTCTTTGATCTCTTTTTTTTCACCAAACGCCATGAGTTTGGAGAAGAGATTGAGGAAGTGAATTACACCACACGCCATGGAAGGTTCTTGTTTTGTTTTCAAGGCTTAGAGAAAGCTCATCAATGAGTAGATCTATATGTTTTCAAACCAAAGCTTAAACCTTTGACACTCTTGAATATGACCCTCGACCCTAGACCCTCTTTTAGCATTTTAAAACCTCTGTTCATCATTCTGTTATCATAAAGCTTGCATCTTTGTTCATTTGAAATCATCGCTTTAAGTTGTTAGATCGATCTGTTTTACTCGATTCAGTGCTCGATTTTTAGTTCTTAATAAATTTGTTCTTTTGTTGCTCTGTTTTCTTTCAATGTTAATTAACCCTCTTCCAAGGATTTTGAAATAGTTTTGCATCTCATTTGGTCATTGCATTTAGTTTTCTTCGATTTTACCAATCATTTTCCCGATTTGCTTAGATTTGCTTCACCCTTGCATTCTTCGTGTTCTTCCTGCTTCCTAGGTTGGATTGATACCTCTTGCTCACTATACTACATCCTTAGGTTGCTTGAGCTTTGATAATACATCCTCCTGCTAAAAAGATTGCTATCAAATGGCACCGTTGCCATCTTAGGATTGTTAGGAAGCATTAAGATTTGGGGTTTAGTAAAGACTAGGCCTTTACTTTAATTTTGGTTACTAATCTCTTTCTCTTAACACTTGTGTTTTACAGGTACACGAATCTGCGCTCCAGGGGTGAAAACAATCTACTTAAACCCCTGGACAATATTCACCAACTAGGAAGTTCAAGAACAAGAAGAGCAAGAGAGCAAGCTCAAACCTTTGAAGAGATTGTTCAAGCTGGTTCAGTAGGCTTTGCAACAATGGCTGAGCAAGAACATCCTGAGGGACCTCCACCAGCTCACAATGCTGTAGGAAGGGGCAATGGAAACCCCAACCACGCAGCTAGACCCCCACGGATCATTGGTGCTGGAGATGCTCCTAATACGCATCACAATCGCTTTGGGATCACTCCTCTACCAGTACAGAACAACAACTTCGAGATAAAGCCAGGATTCATCTCTATGGTTCAGAACAGCAAATTCCATGGGCTGGCTATGGAAGACCCCTTGGAGCATCTTGATAATTTTGAGCAAGTTTGTGGGATGATAAAGATCAATGGGATCTCGGAAGATGCTTTCAAGCTACGGCTCTTCCCATTTTCTCTTGGAGATAAGGCTAGGCATTGGGAGAAGACCCTTCCACAAGGCACCATTACCTCTTGGGCTGAATGTAAGAAGGCGTTCCTCTCAAAGTTTTTCTCTAGCACAAGAACAGCAAGGCTGCAAAGTGAGATCAGCGGATTCACTCAAAGGCAGAACGAGACATTCAATGAAGCTATGGAGAGATTCAAAGACTATACCATTCAGTGTACTCACCACGGCTTCAGTGAAGAGACTCTCCTAAGCACAATATACCGTGGAGCCTTACCCAAGATCAGAATGTTGTTTGACACGGCTAGTAAGGGCAATTTTCTTGGTCAAGAAGTGGAAGAGGGTATGGAGTTAATCGAAAACTTGGCTTTGAATGACGGCAACTATGCCGAAGATTATGACCGTGCACCACGAAGTTCTGAGCTAGAGTCTCTCAAGAAAGAGCTCAAGTCGCTGCATGAGTAGATAGACAAGCTAGTGCTTGCCAATCAGAAGCAAGTGCACTTTGTGGGTGAAGCTGAAGAAGTCTTAGAGGAGTTAGACTTGAGTCAAGAAGAAGCTAACTGGATTGCTGGTCAGAACTACAACAAACCTCAGGGTTATTCACAAGGGTACCAAGACAACAACAATCTCTCTTACAGGAGTACAAACGTTGAGAACCCTAAAGATCAAGTGTACCCTCCTCAGCAAGCAAAGCCGTTTGTTCCTTATAACAAAGGTTTTCAACCGAATAGTGGTTTTCAAGGGCAGAGGCAAGGGAACTTCCAGGGTCAGCAGCAACAGCAAGGCAACAAAGGCTACACTCCTATGTTTCCTCCCGGCTTCGTTCCACAACAACAACAGATGCAACCCCAACCTCAAGATCCGGTACAAGCGATGTTCCAGCAGTTGCTTCAGGGTCAAGCTTCAACTAATCAGAAGTTTTCTGAGATGAACAACCGCCTAGACTCCTCTCTTACCAACGTCTCAACACAGATAACAAACCTGAATAACAAAATCAAGCAGTTAGAGAAGGGCAAGGCTAGTACAAGCGGTCAGAGCAGCTTACCGGGCAAGTGTGAGCAGAATCCCAAAGAGTATGCAAACGCTATAACACTACGAAGTGGGAAAGAACTTCCACCACAAGTTGCTCCTAAGACCAATGAGGACATTGTGATTCAAGAGGGGGAGGGTAAGCTTTCAGCTGATGAAGAAATCACCTTTGATAATGTGTGGATTTAGAGGCCAAGGAAAGGCAAAAAAGTAGCTGTAGAGAAGAAAGTGGAGCAAGCTACTAAGGAGAAGGACGCTTATGTGCCTCCACCGTATGTACCGAGGCTTCCTTTTCCTGGCTGCTTCAAGAAACAGCTGATAGAGAAGCACAAACTCTTATTTGAGAAGCATCTAAAGGACGTTGAGATCAAGTTGCCTCTTGTGGATTGTCTAGCTATGATGCCGAAGTGTGCTAAGTTCTTCAAAGACACCCTTACAAAGAAGAACAAGGAGAGTAAAGAAGATTTGGTGCTTAGTGAAGAGTGTAGTGCTATTATCCACAGAGAAATAGTGCCTAAGAAGTTGAAAGATCCAGGATCCTTCACCATTCCTTGCGCTTTAAGTTTGAGAGTTGTTTATGTGATTTGGGAGCAAGTATCAATCTCATGCCCCACTCTATAGCAAAGAAGCTAGGTTTCACACGGTTTAAAGAGTGTATGATCTCCATTGTGTTAGGTGACAGAAGCGTAAGGCTTCCAGTGGGGATGCTAGAAGATCTTCCAGTAAGAATAAGCAATGTCAATGTACCAACCGACTTTGTTGTGCTTGAGATAGATGAAGAGCCTAAGGATCCGCTTATACTTGGAAGACCATTCCTTGCAACCGCCGGAGCAATCATTGATGTAAAGAATGGGAAGATAGCTCTGCACCTTGGCAAGGACATCAAGCTGGATTTTGATATCAATGAGGTCTTGAAGAAGCCAACCATTGAAGGACAAGCATTCTCCATTGAAACGTTGGATGCTTTGGCTGATGAATTACTTGAAGAGCTGGCACATGAGGATCACTTGCAGCTTGTCTTGACAAAGAAGCCAGGGGAGCATGGTTTTCTGAGTGAGAGGACTCAAGAATACGTTCATATTCTTGATTCTAGAAAAGTTGTGAAGGAAGATGAAGGCGGATGCCTAGAGATCGATCAGGAAATCGAGAAGATCAATCGATCCAAAACAGCAATCGACAAGAAGATCGAGGAGGCTGGTCGATCCAGTAAAACAATCGATGGGAAGATCGAGAGAAGCCAATCGATCAGTTCAGAGAACGAGACGGGGACTCGATCTCCTGCTCAATCCACATCAAATCGAGTGGGTGAATCGAGTGAAGTTACTCGATCCGGACCAGAACGAGTGGAAGATCGACTGGATGACTCGATCTCAGAGGGGACAACGGTTCAAGAAGGCAGTCTTAAAGCTCATGTCTCGGGTTCTAAGGAGGCTACTGAGGACAGGAACGTCAACACAAGCCACGAGGAGGACTGGAGCGAGCTGCTAGCCCCAAAGGTGGACCTAAAGGAGCTCCCAAAAGGGCTAAGGTATGCTTTCTTAGGGCTTAATGAGACTTATCCCGTGATTGTGAATGAGAACTTGAGTGGTGATGAGTTGCACTCGCTCCTTAATGAGCTGAGAAAGTATAGAAAGGCCATTGGGTACTCTCTAAGTGACATCAAGGGCCTTTCACCAATGCTTTGCACTCATAGGATTCACTTAGATAATGAGAACTCTTCTTCTATTGAACATCAAATGCGCTTAAACCCGAATTTGAAAGAAGTAGTTAAGAAAGAGATCCTGAAATTGTTAGAGGCTGACGTGATATACCCCATCAGTGACAGCACGTGGGTTTCTCCTGTCCACGTGGTGCCTAAGAAGGGAGGGATCACAGTCATTAAGAACGAAAAAGATGAATTGATTCCTACAAGAACCATAACTGGTCACCGAATGTGTATAGACTATAGGAAGCTCAATTCAGCTACTAGAAAGAATCATTTTCCTCTTCCTTTTATTGATCAGATGCTTGAAAGACTTGCTAATCATCCATATTATTGCTTTCTTGATGGTTATAGTGGTTTCTTTCAAATACCAATCCATCCAAACGATCAAGAGAAGACGACTTTTATATGCTCTTATGGCACCTTCGCATATCGAAGGATGCCATTTGGGTTGTGTAATGCACCAGCAACATTCCAGCGGTGCAGGATGTCGATTTTCTCTGATCTTATAGAAGAGATGGTAGAAGTGTATATGGATGACTTCTCAGTATATGGTGCATCTTTTTCTGCTTGTTTGTTGAATCTTTGTAAGGTACTTAAGCGGTGTGAGGAGACAAACTTGGTGCTGAACTGGGAAAAGTGTCACTTCATGGTGAAGGAAGGGATTGTACTCGGACACAAGATATCAGAGAAAGGAATAGAGGTTGATAAAGCTAATGTTGAGGTCATGATGAGTCTTGATCCGCCGGTTAATGTAAAGGGAGTGAGGAGCTTCTTAGGTCACGCGGGCTTCTACAGGAGATTCATAAAGGACTTCTCCAAGATAGCAAGACCCCTCACGCGGCTGTTGTGCAAGGAAGCTGACTTTGTGTTTGAGGAGGATTGTCTTCATGCTTTCAAGACTATCAAAGAAGCTCTTGTATCCGCGCCAATAGTACAAGCACCAGACTGGAGTCTACAGTTCGAGATCATGTGTGACGCGAGCGACTATGCCGTGGGAGCTGTTCTAGGGCAGAGGAAGGATAAGAGATTGCATGTTATTTACTACGCTAGTCGTACCTTGGATGACACGCAAGTGAGATATGCTACAACCGAGAAGGAGCTGTTGGCCGTTGTGTTTGTTTTTGAGAAGTTCAGATCATACTTGGTGGGCTCTAAGGTTGTTGTCTACACAGATCACGCAGTTTTGAGGTACATCTACTCTAAGAAAGACACTAAGCCAAGACTCTTGAGATGGATTATTTTGCTACAAGAGTTTGACATGGAGATAAAGGATAAGAAGGGGATAGAAAATGGAGTTGCAGATCACCTTTCAAGGATGAGAGTCAATGAAGCTTTGCCATTAGATGATTCACTTCCCGAGGAGCAGCTCATGATGATCACCACGGCAGTATGTGGAAGGCTTGAAGATAAGTTTGAAGAGGTCTTGAGTTTCAAAGAAGAAGACTTGCCTTGGTATGCTGACATAGTAAACTACTTAGCTTGTGGAGAAGAACCTTCTCATCTAGACCACTACTATAAGTAGAAATTCATGAGAGATGTCTCCCATTACTTTTGGGACGAGCTATACTTGTACAAAAGAGGAGTGGACAGCTTGTATAGAAGGTGTGTAACAAGGGAAGAAGCTAAGGACATTCTTCTACATTGTCACGGCTCTTCATATGGTGGTCATTTTGCTTCTTTCAAGACTGCTACAAAGTTTTTACAAGCCAGCTTTTGGTGGCCGTCGCTGATCAAAGACGCTCATGAGTTTGTTAAGTCTTGTGAAGCATGTCAAAGAGCTGGAAACATCACGAAAAGGAATGAGATGCCTCAGGTGCCAATCTTTGAAGTTGATGTCTTTGACGCATGGGGGATAGATTTTATGGGTCCATTCCCATCTTCTTACGGCAACAAATTCATCTTGGTGGCGGTTGATTATGTATCTAAGTGGGTTGAGGCTATAGCTTCCCCAACAAACGATGCAAAAGTGGTGATCAAGCTCTTCAAGACCATCATCTTCCCACGGTTTGGAGTTCCAAAAGTAGTGATAAGTGATGGTGGAAGCCACTTTATCAACAAGGTGTTTGAAAGCCTTTTGAAGAGGTATGGCGTGAAGCACAAGGTAGAAACTCCCTATCATCCTCAAACTAGTGGGTAAGTAGAGATGTCTAATAGGCAGATCAAGGCTATACTAGAGAGGACAGTTGGGGCTACTAGAAAAGATTGGGCGGTTAAACTCGATGATGCTTTGTGGGCTTACCGGACCGCTTTTAAAACCCCTATTGGTACTACTCCTTTCACTCTTCTTTATGGCAAGGCATGTCATCTTCTTGTTGAGTTGGAGCATAGAGCACTATAGGCAGTGAAGCAGCTGAACTACAACCTCAAGACAGCTCAGGAGAAACGGTTGATTCAGCTACATGAGCTTGATGAGCTACAGTTAGAAGCCTACGAGAGTGCTAAGATCTACTAGGAGAGGACCAAGGCGGTTCATGACAAGAAGCTGGTTCATAAGGAGTTAAGAGAAGGCAGTCTAGTGCTACTCTACGACTCGAGGTTGAAACTGTTCCCTGGAAAGCTCAAGTCTAGATGGTGTGGACCGTTTGAGATCAAGGAAGTTCTTCCCTATGGAGCGGTTACATTGGTTGGCAAGAGCGGGAATGCTTTCATGGTTAATGGGCACAGAGTCAAGCCCTACTTGGTGAGTGATTGCAGCAAGGAGAGCACCACAATGCTTCTCCAAGACCCACCTCAGGCCTAAACCAAGTAAATTCTAGCTAAAGGCGTTAAAGAAAGCGCACTTGGGAGGTATTCCCATGTTTATCTTGTACATATTTTTGCTTTCTTTCTATTTCAGTTTTATTCTTTTTATGTTTGAGTGTGTAGGTGAAAGGATGAGGGATTGTAGACCATGTTCTTGGAGTCAAAAGAGGCGAGAAGGGCTAAGTATAAGCTAGAGATCGAGTGCTAGATCGACTTATCCTAGCTCGATCTTTACCCTATCACTAGATCGAGCTAGTGAATCGAGAGGAGTCAGTCGATCTAGACGAGATCGAGTAGACAATCGAGTGAGTCAGTCGATCATGGGAAGATAAACCACCCATACGTTTAGCTTGAAATGCAAACGAGTTGCGGATCGACTGACCTCACTTGATCCTCGAGGTTAGATCGATCAGTCTACTCGATCTAAGCTCAAATGACCCCCAAATCGACTATGAGGCTTGATCCAAGGAGTACAGCCTAAGTGACCAAAAATCATGGAACGAGAGGGTACAATCGATCTAAGACTCGATGTAATCTGAATCGAGTCCCTGATCGATCAAACCTCTCGATCCTAGTCAACATAGGCATGAGATCGAGTCCTAGATTGACCAAATGGATTCGATCTCGTGCCGAGGTAAGTAAATTCTTTCCCTCTTTTCTTCTTTCCCTCCTGTTTTTAAATTTGAATTGTGGTCAAAGCAAGCATCTTTGACCATGAAAGATGTGTCTTGGCCACACTTTTGTCAGAAACCACTTGTTTTGCCCATGGTTTTATATCTTTGTTAGCCTTTATATTTCCATGAAACCACACACTCTCTCTCATTTGTATTTCGATTTTTCTAAGGCAAGAGAGAGTGTGATTTTTTTTCCTAAAGGCTAACAACATCTGATTTCAATCTTTGCAAAGGTATTTTCGGTTCATTGTTTAAAATCTTTTAGAAAATTTCCTTTTATTTGCTTTGGTTGATGGTTAGTTGTCAGGGAGTTTAACAAATTCTTAAAAATAACTAGATATTAGGAAAATTTCTAGATTTAATCCCATCTCTAGATTCTCTTCTCTATTATCTAGCTAATATTTTTATAAATTCCCCAAAAATCTAGGGTAATAGTTACAGGTTTTTCCTTCTACCTTGTCTTTCTCTCAACATTCGCCGCCTTTACTCATTCTCTTTCTTGAGAATTGTGTTTCAGGTACCATGGCTCCAAAGAGAACTAGAGAAGAGACAGCACAAGGGAAAAGCTCAAGAAGTGGTTCAAGAGAGGGTCAGGTGGACAAAAGAGGAGAAGCACGCCAAGAAACGGCAGGAAAGGCTTAGGTTCGATCCCTCAAAGTTCGCGAGTAGAGATCTTTTGGCTAAGATGGGGATCTTGGGAGATTTCGATCAGCTTCTCAAGAACATTGGGCTCTGATGCTTGTCAAGGATGGATTTCCCAACCTATCCCGAGGCAACAATCGATTTCCTTGCCACTTTGGAGTTCACCTACGAGAATCCAAGTCTTCCCACTCCTTCTCAAGGTCATATCTCTTTTAAGATAAGTAGGCAAGCCTACCATCTCTCTGTTCCCGAGTTATGCCAAGCCTGCGGTTTGAAAGCTGATTCCAAGCAAGTTGAGTTCCCTTCTTTCACTCATGCCAATGACTTGTGGGATTTGATAAGCAACGGTGATTACAAGGCGAACACGGCGAAGATCAAGAGAGTCAGGAGTCCAGTGCTGAGATACACACTCAAGCTCATCGCCAACACCTTCAGTGGACGGTCTGTGGCTCCTACAGTCACCAAGAACAAGCTGTGTTTCTTGTTCCAAGGCGTTAAGCATCTGCTGTGTGATCCCAAGGAGAACGACGAGCCAATGGAGGATGAGCTCGGATATGATGTTAACTACGGTTGCATCCTAGCTACTTCTTTGATGAAGTACAAGGCATGGGCAATGCGATGCAAGGCGAGTTCAACTTTGATAGGGGGCTTCCTCACGCCGATGTTCATTCAAGCCGGAGTACCACTTCCTGATTTCGTTCCTTGCGCGTAGAGAGCTTACATGGACGAGATTTATATGAAAAACACGTATAGCTTGGGACGCACGCCAGCCGAGGGTTTCTATGCTTACTTGTTCATCGATTGTGAGAATGAGAAGAGGGTGTGCATCTTGCCAAACAAAGAGGAAACCGAGCTGCTAGGAGTTGGCAACATCGAGTTCCTGCCAAGTGTTGAGGAGTGCTTTGCACCTCTAGAAGGCACATCCGCGCCCACACAAGCTGCTCACCCACGGTCAGAGTCCCCTACCTCAGATGCTGAGATGCCCGAGAGCTTCGTCCTTCCAAAGCTTGACTTTGAGCCGAGGACAAAGGCGGAGAAGTTCCTTGCTTCTGTTGTGGAGATGCAAAGGAAGGTGAACAAGTGGCAGAGCAAGATGATCAAGAAGCTTGCTCAGAAGATCAAGAAGCTTAAAGGCAACACCCCTGATTAACTTTCAAGCGAAGAGGTTGAGCAACCCGAGAAGAGAAGGAGATCGACTGGTGGGATCGTTTTACGTGAGCCACAAGACAACGTCCAAGATGCTCGCCACTCGGTTCATGAGCAAGCTAGCATGGATAAAGGCAAGGCAGTAGCTCACAAAACTCCTAAGAAGAGCAAGAAGTCTGGAGCAACCTCAAGCTCCAGCCTTACTTAGCTCCGAGGTATCAACAACCAACCATTGTATATACCACGCATATTTTCTTTGATTTTTGCTTTGTGTTTTGAACTCCTTTGAATTTGTTTGCCACCGAGACAGTGTCATTCAAGTTTGGGGGAGTGTGTCGTGTGTTTGACATGTTTTCATTGTTCTTATTTTTTATTATCATCTTTTGAGTCTTGCATTGCATCATAAGGCATAGAAAACACCAAAAAAATGATAATATTTTTAAAAAGTTTTTCAAAAAAAATTCATGTAGTTGCATTTGCATTATAGAATATTTTAGGATTGAGTCTAGAATTTTTAAAAATCATTTAGGTTGCTGCATTTGCATAGGGAGTAAATGATAAACACTTGTTAAGTTGTCAATGTTTGAATTGTTTTCAATGCCTTGGTTGTTTGTTGTTTGATTGCATTAAGTGAGTTTGAAGTTAAGGCTGCACCATACTTTGATTACTTGCATTTGATACTCTAGTCTTATGTTGAAATTCGCTTTGATTTGATGTCAACTCCATCTTAGTAGAACCTTAATCTTGACATTGAATTATCTTGTTTGTGCATTGAAGTGATTGCATGGCTTACCCATATACATACTTGGATTATCTTCTTCCTTTCTTACCACTCTTGTTAATCTAAGTAGCTAATCATCATCATTATGGGACAATTAACCACACCTTAAACCAAACCTTCTTTCAGACCTAAACACTTTTGCGTGAGTAGTGAGGCCTTTCATTGCATCATTTTCAATCCTATCTTAGCAAAAAGTGTTAGGAATAGGGCTGGCAAGGAGAAGCTACCTTGTAGATACCAGCTTGCATTTTGAGCTTGGTATTAGGTTAGGAGTTTGGGGAAAGGGTCCTTTGAGTGGTTTAAGAGTTTCTTGTTTATATATATTCAAAAGAAGAAAGAAGTATGGGATTAGTAGCAAAGGGGGAACGAGTAAATTGTGGTTAAGTAAAGTAGATAAAAATGCTGTAAGTGTCAAAGAAAAGAAAGGCACCAGCAGCAACAAAGCTAAGAAGAGGTCAACCAAAAGGAAAAATCAGACCAAGCTATCCACCAAAGGTGATGAAAGCGGCGCCAAACATTCAACAATGAAGAGCAAAGTTCAAAAAGAAGAAGTCAACCACACGGCAAAGCAAAAAGGAGTTTCCCCCATTGTGAAGAATGAAGATGATCAAGCACTTTGGAAAAGGTAGACATAGGGGTTAACTTTGGGTTTTAGAAGATTTTAGGATCATCTTAGGTAAAATGGGTAGAAGGGAGCTTTAACTTACATGCATATGTGTGCCTTTACCTTTAGCATTTTGCCAAAGATAGGATTCTTTCATTGAGTGATCCCCTGAATTTTTAAAAACTCTCTTTAAAATGAGATCATTTTCATCTCATGACCATATCCCTTTGACCAAATGCTTTCGCTTGATGTGCACAAACTTGATCTATTGGTTATCGCTTAATGAATGTTAAGGAGTTGGTTGATTTGAATGCTTGTGTAGGCTAAGCTAGAGTTCATTGTTTGCTTTGATGGGTATGGCTAAATCTTTTGAAGTAGAACAACCTCTTTGCATCTTAGAACTTATAACTTGGGCGCTGAATTGGTTTTTCCATTGACATCTTTCGTTTTGAGCTTCCACTTTCAAACCTCTCTTCCTTTCTTGAATTTTGTTTGCTTGAGGGCAAGCAAAAGACAAGTTTGAGGGAGTTGATATTACCATATATTTTGCATATTTTGCATGCATTTAGGATAGTTTTTCATGCATTCATCTTGCATTATAGGCTAGTTTGTTCCATTTGTTGCATTTTAGGTCCTAGGTCTCTTTGCATTCGTATTTTGCATATTTCTTGCACTTTTGCATCATTATCAGGTTGTTTGGAGCACTCTGGAGTTGGTGAGGTTATGTGGACGAGAGAAGGACCAAAATTAAGCTTGTGGACACTTGGAGAGCTCAACCATGCAAAGGACCCGAGATCGAGTAGCGGATCGAGCAAGGCAGGTCGATCTAGATGAGTTCTAGATGAGATCGACCAGAAGATCGAGTGACCCAAGTCGATTCAAGAGGAAAGATCGAGACCAAGATCGAGAGAGGAGATCGATCTGGAGTACGGACGTGAATGACGCCATGCAGAACGAGAGCCAGATCGAGACCACGACTCGATCATCCAAGGATCGAGAAGAAGATCGAGGAAGGTGCTCAATCCATCCAACCAGATCGACTGGAAGATCGAGCAAAGAAACGCGATCCAACAAGAAGATCGAGTGAGCTGCTCGATCCAGAGATCGATTCCCGAGGAGCCTTATCCGTCCAGCTGGTTTTGGCATCTATCGAGGGGACCATTGAGAGATGTTCGGCCATTTTAGCAAAAGGCGGCCATCACTTTCGATTATGCACACTTTGTCTTAGCTTTTTCTGTTCTTCATCTTAGGCGAATCCGCCATTGCAAAACCTTAAGCTTTTTCTAGTTTTTGAACTTGAATCTTTTAATATTAAGCAGTTTTTCTTTAATTGCTCCTTAATCATGTTTAGTTCTTTGTTTGCTGCCTTTCAATCGGTTTCAAATATGAGTAGTGAGTAGTTACTTTTTGGGATTTGGGGTTGAGGCGATTCAAAGGGTTTAAGAGGTTTAAGTTTTGTGTTTTTCTTGTTCTTCATTCCTTCTCTTCTAGGATCTTGGGGTCTTAAGGCTTAGAGAGTCTTGGAAAAGATCTCTATGATTCCAAGGCTATCTTACCCTGACCGGATTCAGATGTCCTAGAAAACCAAGTCCCAGAGACTAATCGACCCTCTCCCAAACGCCATGGATGTAGAGGAGGTTAGTTAGGCCATAGATTGAAATCTGTTTTTCTTGCTCTTTGATCTCTTTTTCCACCAAACGCCATGGGTTTGGAGTAGAGATTGAGGAAGTGAGTCATACCACACGCCATGGATGGTTCTTGTTTTGTTTTCAAGGCTTAGAGAAAGCTCATCAATGAGTAGATCTATATGTTTTCAAACCAAAGCTTAAATCTTTGACACTCTTGAATATGAACCTCGACCCTAAACCCTCTTTTAGCATTTTAAAACCTCTGTTCATCATTCTGTTATCACAAAGCTTGCATCTTTGTTCATTTGAAATCATCGCTTTAAGTTGTTAGATCGATCTGTTTTACTCGTTTCAGTGCTCGATTTTTAGTTCTTAGTAGATTTGTTCTTTTGTTGCTCTGTTTTTTTTCCGTGTTAGTTAACCCTCTTCCAGGGATTTTAAAATAGTTTTGCATCTCATTTGGTCGTTGCATTTAGTTTTCTTCGATTTTACCAATCATTTTCCCGATTTGCTTAGATTTGCTTCACCCTTGCATTCTTAGTGTTCTTCCTGCTTCCTAGGTTGGATTGATACCTCTTGCACACTATACTACATCCATAGGTTGCTTGAGCTTTGATAATACAACCTCCTGCTAAAAAGATTGTTATCAGTATTTGATGAGCAAAACAACTTAGTGCAAAGAGATTTGGCTTAGAAGTTTTGTAAACAATTGAATTTGATCATATTGCATGTTTAGGTTGTTAGGGTTTGCAAAGAGATTTGAAAATCTATGATTTAGACATAGTTAACTTCTGCAATGAGAATTAATTAGTTATATATTTGCTATTCATGTTCAAAACGGTTCTTAATCATTCCTGATTTCATGCATTCTACATTCTCGGATTCAACCTGCGAACTGTCCTGACTTAGCGCTTTTAGTCTTCTGAAATTTAGATTAACAACTAAAATTCGCCCTTCAGGGTTGGCCCTTGCATCATGAATCTCAGCGGTTATGATATTTTCTATATCTGTGTCAGTTGGATTCCTCATATCCTCTTGTAGCCACACTAAGATATGCACGTGAGGTAAGCCATGCTTCTGAAACTCAATGGTGTATATAACCGCATTTAAATTTATTATAGTGTAAGCCTAATGTTAAAGTGCATTAAAATTTATTTCCATTTTCTTAATAGATCAGAATGTATGGAACAGGTTAGATAACTTACTTGATTTAACCTCACCGAAGAATTCTCCTTCCCAAATATCAGTCAACAGGCTTTCTAACTTCATCTTGAAAACATGGCATTCCAAATCTGGTCTATCATTAGCCGTACTATTACCCGATCGAGCTATATGGTCTTGTAGTTCTTCCCAATTTGGATTTGCTGTCATGGTTATGAATAAATCTGGGTTGCCAAAGTATCTACATATTGCCATTGCATCATGGTCATATATCTTGGTCCTCTAATATAAGATGATGGTAAAAGTATTCTTCGACCCACTTGCTTTGCATCGGTGTCACCTTTCCTAATAGCATCACATGTGTTGTTGTAAACCTCTGCCCCTTAACATTTGCTGGTTTCTCCTATACCAACATAATCTTTTTTGCTCAACAGCTATGTATGCATCTACAATGTATTGATGGAGTAGGCGCCCTGATCTTATTAAAGTTGTACCTTTTGATAATCTTGTTTGAATTTGATAAGCATAAAACGCAAGCATAGTCACACATTCCCTTTTGATTGCTTTATGCTCTGTATTTGCAAATGGAATATTTATGTGATATCCATCCTCGCCATATGGAAACAATAACGGAAACTAAAGCGCCATGAACAATAGGTGTAACTCACTAATTCTTTGAAGATTGATCGATTGGAACTGTACAATTACATCTCTACTCCCAGATGTTGAAGATAGGTGACCAACAATTAGTCCGGCAATTTCATCAGAGGTGGGTAAATCATATTGCTTCCCACACCGCCTTTTGCCGACTAATCTTATAGACAATTCTGTAAGACGATCCTGTTCGTACGGGTCTCTAGCATTTCTATACACTTTAGTAAGCTCATTGGTCCTGTCAAGCATCTCCATCAGTCCACATACTACCCTCTCTTCAAGTGCTGTTGATGATTGAGTTCCCGTGACTGGTTTTATTCTAATATTGACCTCATTAGTAGTGTCAAAAATATACATCTGAGCGTATTTTGGGTCGTCACCATTTGTAGATAGTAGAGATCCAATACGATGACAGTTTTGACCATGTACTCCGTATGTGAATGGGCTTGGCCTTTTGTTCACGGACTCATCAACTTTAGCCCCCGTAGAGGAGTATGCAAGCGAAGAATAATACCATCTTAGATTTTGTCGAAACTGTGCAGCAGATGTTCGGAGTAATATATCTAGGTACTCAGGTCTCAGGGGTCTCTTTCACCTTAGGTAGAGATACACGTCCACCATAGCAGCAGAAGTTGAAACATAATTTGTCTTTGTTTTTCATTTAATTTGAGCTCTCTGCTTCCCACATTAATGCACCACATTTGCAGCACTCAACCATATCATTTATGTCTGGAGAAGAACGATCTCCGTCCTAAAAATTATGAAACATATTTTTGTAATTATTCGTATAAGAGCTTTTGAAAGTTATAAATTTATATACATTGATGGGAAGAGGTAGGTTACATACTAGGATATTTTTAAAATCAAAATGTGTTTAGAAGTAGGTCATAAATTATAAGCGATGATTTATCTATTAGTTTCCTGTATTTTGGTCAAATAGATTTACAAAAAACAAAATTTTCTCAACTAAATACATTACTTTCACTTCAATTTTATATATATATTCAACTAACTTATATTATAGGAGTATTAAGTAGACGACCCTTTATTTTATTAAGCTGAAAGCTAACCATTTTTTTTTGAAGTTGTAGAATGATTGGTTGCTCACTTCGAACACGACGACTCACCAATTTCTGAAATTAAATTTCAAACCGTAATTAGTGAGCAGCATACCAATGACTGAAATAGTATATATTAAAAATATGATATAATATTAATTATGAATAAAGATGTTGCTTAAACCTTTGGTTGTGTTGTTTGTAGGAGCATTGTTGCGCCTACATTTGCACCTTGACTCTCCACATATTTGGAAATCTGTATGAAGATATACAATTCTGAAACTGTGCACATGCTGAACCCGTTTTGGAAATACCACATGAACAAAGTACAAGTTTAAATGAATATGTACCTGGTGCACTTTTTGTTCTTTCATCTAGCAGGGGATTTGCTGCTCTTCGTTTCCCAGCAGGCCTCTCAACTATTTAAAATATGTTAATAAATTTAATAACCACAGAGTGAGTATAGGTAAAAAATATCAACTAACCAGTACGTACTATTGGCATTAGTTGATGGTGTTGTTGATTGTGTATTCTGGTTGGATGCTTTTTTGGCTGCTAATATATTCCGCCTATGTTCTCGTGTTTGTTGAGCAACTGTACGATCTAAGAAAGTGTAAATGAGAAATATGTTTTGGAGGTGAAGGGAAATAATAAAATTTTAAAACAAACATTTCATTCCTTTATTATTACTGTTATTGAGGAGGGCTGCAGGTCAGGAGAGTTCATATATATTCTAAATAGGATCCATATATATTAGAAATAATAAATTTTTAAACAAACATTTCATTCCTTTGTATCCATATATATTTATATTTGTTACACAGTGTCCTTGTTCTCACCAAAATTAATAATGTCACTGTGAGAAAAAGATCATACACAATGAGATTTTTGTAATTGTCTCACAATTTTTGAAGCTTCTAATTGATTCAATTTTTTAAAAATAAATAAAATAAAATTATAAAAACACACAAAATCAATTATACTATTATTTTATTGATTAGATGTATAAAATACTAATTTTTTTAATTAACACACATTATGCATTATGTAGTTAATCACATATTTGAAAGTAGACTTATTTGGAAAAAAAAGAATATAACCGATGAAAAAAAACAAGTATTAAATGGGATTCTTAAAAATTCAAGAACCTTATTTTAAAGTTTTTATTAAGAACCAATTCTTTTTTTTTCTCATGCTTTTTAATTTTTACCTTTTTTAATATTAAAAAATTCTTCTAAAATCGTTCGAGCTGATGATCTACTGAAATCGGGATGCATAGTCTCATAAGCGTCAGTTTCATGATCTTCTAGGAGTTGATTGTTTTTGTAGGGAAAATAGGCTTGCCTTCCATCATTCAAGGATAGCCTTCTATGTTCTAGAGCTCTTGCAGGAGCTTCATGGTCGACCACACTCTCTGATCTGTTGACATCAGGATACATCCTAGCATCAATACCATATTCATAATCCTTCTTCAATTGTAGGGTTTTGTAACAGAGATAAATATCATCGCTTTCATTATCCAGGTATGCTTCATTTCCATCGTTGAAGGATACTCTTGCAAGCTCTAGCTTTTTGGCATCTACATGGTCTACAATAACATCTGAACTGTTGACATTTCAATAAATCCTGTCATTTATAATCTTTCTTCAGTTGTTGACTCTCGTAATGCAGATATGCATCTCCCCTTTCATTTTTCAAGTATGATTCATTTCCATCATTGAAGCGTATTCCTTTAACCTCTAGAGCTCTGGCTTCTTCCCGGTCTACCAGAATATATGTATTGTTGACATTCGGATGCATCATATCATACGAGTCTATCTCATGATCTTCTAGGAGTTGTTGGCTTTCACATTGCAAATATACTTCCTTTCCATTATTTAAAATAACCCTTCTATACCTGAGTCCCCTTCTGACATCTTCTCGGTTTACGAGAATTTCTGATTTGTTGAGATTGGGATGAATCATGTAGTGATGAGCCTTATCATCTTGTTCGTTTACCATGCTTGATCCCAACTCTGCAAGAGAATAATGTTCCTTCATGGAGTCATAGTGGTCACTCATCCTTTCTTTCATGCAAAACTCAAGATGGGTATTGTCTACATTAGCATCAACTAGATGTGAACCACATACATGTCATTCTGATACATATCCTCTCAGCTGCATAATACTGGGAAACTTTCTCACTGCTACATTAGTGCCTAGATGATAATTTTTGCAATATTCATCCATCATCTCTTTACCAAACTTGCTCACAGCTAATGAATCATGGTCTCCATGGCTAAAACCACGGGAATAACTAAAATCACGAAAAGGTTTCTCTTGGTGATCTTTTGGTGAGTTTCTAACAACATAGTCATCATCAAAATGCCTAGTATGTAGAACCTGGGATGCACAACGATTTCCACTATATTCTTGTCTACTATCTGAATCATCAACACCAATGCAACGCCTAAATTCTAAACCTACTAGCCTAGAGCTTTCATCTTGATTATCTGCTCCACTAGATTCTACTTATGATAAAGGAGATGACGCCTGTTTACAATTTGAAATTCAAATTCAGAAATTGGTGAGTCGTCGTGTTCGAAGCGAGCAACCAATCATTCTACGACTTCAAAAAAAAATGGTTAGCTCTCAGCTTAATAAAATAAAGGGTCGTCTACTTAATACTCTTATAATATAAGTTAGTTGAATATTTATAAAATTGAAGGGAAAGTAATGTATTTAGTTTAAAAAATTTGTTTTTTGTAAATCTATTTGACCAAAATACAGGAAACTGTGCACATACTAAACCCGGTTTGGAAATACCACATGAACAAAGTACACGTTTAAATGAATATGTACATGACACACTTTTTGTTCTTTCATCTAGCAGGGGATTTGCTGATCTTCGTTTCCGACCAGGCCTCTCAACTATTTAAAATATGTAAATAAATTTAATATCCACAGAGTGAGTATAGGTAAAAAATATCAACTAACCAGTACGTATTATTGGCATTAGTTGATGGTGTTGTTGATTGTGTATTCTGGTTGGATGCTTTTTTGGCTGCTAATATATTCCGCCTATGTTCTCGTGTTTGTAGAGCAACTGTACGATCTAAGAAAGTGTAAATGAGAAATATGTTTTGGAGGTGAAGGGAAATAATACATTTTTAAAACAAACATTTCATTCCTTTATTATTACCATTATTGAGGAGGGCTGCAGGTCAGGGGAGTTCATATATATTATAAATGGAATCCATATATATTGGAAATAATAAATTTTTAAAACAAACATTTCATTCTTTTGTATCCATATATATTTATATTTGTTACATAGTGTCCTTGTTCTCACCAAAATTAATAATGTCACTGTGAGAAGAAGATCATACACAATGAGATTTTTGTAACTGTCTCACAATTTTTGAAGCTTCTAAATGATTCAATTTTGTAAGAAAATTAAAATAAAATTATAAAAACACACAAAATCAATAATACTATTATTTTTATTGATTAGATGTATAAAATACTAATTTTTTTAATTAACATACATTATGCATTATGTAGTTAATCACTTATTTGAAAGTAGACTTATTTGAAAAAAAAAAGAATATAACCGATGAAAAAAAACAAGTATTAAATGGGATTCTTAAGAATTCAAAAACCTTATTTTAAAGTTTTTATTTAAGAACCAATTCTTTTTTTTTTTGATACTTTTTAATTTTTTTCCTTTTTTAATATTAAAAAACTCTTCTAAAAACCTCCAATGGAGGTGCTCTTTGTAGGGGTTATTGATTTTTATATTTTAATGAATTTAGAAATCCTTTTTGGATTTGATAAATCTATTGATTTTAAAATCAGCAAAAAAGAAAAAAAAACTCAAATCCACTCAAATACCAAGGTTAAATCTTGTATTGGGTCTTTGTATTTTAGTCATGAAAATCTTTCCAAATCGATTCAAATTCAATTAAAACTCAAATCTTCATAATATTTAGAGTTTAAAATTATAGAACAATAACACTGTATTTCATTATGGATATTAAAATCATAGAACCAATAACACTGTATTTCAATATGGATTTTAAAATACAAGAACCAATAAAACTAAATTTGGTTTGGATTCTCAAATCCATTAAAATACAAGAACCAATAACACTGAATTGGGTTTGGATTCTCAAATCCATTAAAATACAAAAACCAATAACACCTCCTTAGCTTTCCATCATTTGAACCGAATCGAAATTAAATCTAATCAAAACCTAGCCAAATCAAAACTTTGTATCTGTGTAAACAGGTATAGTGTATATTTCTCTTTCATTTTGTCGGCTGGTTTAGTAATAATACCTTAAAATCAAGTAAACATGAAACAAAATTGGCACAGGAGATATCACCATGAACACTACAAGAAAGTTTTTTTTGGTTTTGTTTTTCTTCATGTTTTAGAAGGGCACAACACCACAAAGCCAATCTTATCAGTGCATATTGCAGATCTTATAATTATAAATCACGAAATAATTAGAATAAGTTGTCATATTATATGTACTTGGCGAATTACTTCTTAAATCTTCCACTGCATCATCACCATGAAACAAAAAAAACAACCTCTAAACTTAAAGCTAAGGCAAAGTTCATTACCAAAAATGAAGCTTAAGACTATATCTACAAATCCTTCCTCCACTGACCAAAACTCTAATCCCAAAATCTCTCTGTTCGTAACCATTTCAAACCAGCAAAGAACCGAGATTATAAATATATCATATTTGTTTTCAAATTCTAACTTCAAAACTTAGAAGTCTCGAATCTCTTGTAGCTTACCTTTTGAGAAGAAGCGACCTCATGAAGCATTCTTCTGGTTCCTATATTTATCTTTTCGTTTTGGGTTTCTAACCTGATGCAGTACACGGTGCTTCACATCAACATCTGAATCTCCGTCACGACAACCTAACCGCTCTTTGGCTGAAACATGAGGTCGCATGTCTTGAGTTGATGCGTGATCGTCATTACGAAAGTCCTTTTCATCAACTAAGTATCGAACTTTTTTGTCCTTGTTCCTCCTTCCACTGCATAATTCCTTACCTTGTCTCTGTAATCACACGCTATTTCATGATTATGGAACCTTCTACTATCTGGCTTCTCATAAGACATTCTTGATTGCTTAACCTCATTGTAGTTGTAACCATCAGCCATATTTTCATGTATTATCTCACATGCCTCATCCCGCACACGTGATCTGTGACCGTACTCATCTCTTATACACATCGTTTCATCATTTGAGTGATAAACCTCAAGTCTACCATCTTGATATTTCATGTTGTGTAGTTGCAGGTGCTCATCATCCACGTAGACTTGATTTCTGTCACCAGAAACATATCTCTTACGCCGAAGAGCTTCCTCATCTTAGTTTTAAGCTGATGATCTACTGACATCGGGATGCATAGTCTCATAAGCGTCAATTTCATGATCTTCTAGGAGTTGATTGTTTTTGTAGTGCAAATAGGCTTGCCTTCCATCATTCAAGGATACCCTTCTATGTTCTAGAGCTCTTGGAGGAGCTTCATGGTCGACCACACTCTCTGATCTGTTGACATCAGGATACATCCTAGCATCAATACCTCATTGCTTTCATTATCCAGGTATGCTTCATTTCCATCGTTGAAGGATACTCTTGTAAGCTCTAGCTTTCTGGCATCTCCATGGTCTACAATAACATCTGAACTGTTGACATTTCAATAAATCCTGTCATTTATAATCCTTCTTCAGTTGTTGACTCTCGTAATGCAGATATGCATCTCCCCTTTCATTATTCAAGTATGATTCCTTTCTATCATTGAAGCGTATTCTTTTAACCTCTAGAGCTCTGGCTTCTTCCTAGTCTACCATAATATATGTATTGTTGACATCCTGATGCATCATGTCATACGAGTCTATCTCATGATCTTCTAGGAGTTGTTGGCTTTCACATTGCAAATATACTTCCTTTCCATCATTTAAAATAACCCTTCTATACCTGAGACCCCTTCTGACATCTTCTTGGCTTACCAGAATTTCTGATTTGTTCAGATTGGGATGAATCATGTAGTGATGAGCCTTATCATCTCGTTCGTTTACCATGCTTGATCCCAACTCTACAAGAGAATAATGTTCCTTCATGGAGTCATAGTGGTCACTCATCCTTTCTTTCATGCAAAACTCAAGATGGGTATTGTCTACGTTAGCATCAACTAGATGCGAACCACATACATGTCATTCTGATACATATCCTCTCGGCTGCATAACACTGGGAAACTCTCTCACTGCTACATTAGTGCCTAGATGATAATTTTTGCAATATTCATCCATCATCTCTTTACCAAACTTGCTCACAGCTAATGAATCATGGTCTCCATGGCTAAAACCACGGGAATAACTAAAATCAAGAAAAGGTTTCTCTTGGTGATCTTTTGGTGAGTTTTTAACAATATAGTCATCATCAAGATGCCTAGTATGTAGAACCTGGGATGCACAACGATTCCCACTATATTCTTGTCTTCTATCTGAATCATCAACACCAATGCAACGCCTAAATTCTAAACCTACTAGCCTAGAGCTTTCATCTTGAAAATCTGCTCCACTAGATTCTACTTATGTTAAAGGAGATGATGCCTGTTTGTAAGTGTCCCTGTCTCTATCATCTTCACTGTATAGCTCACCATTCAATCAACGATGAGATGAATTACTCTAGTTGCGAGAATTTGATTCCAGTCGATCAGTTTCATCGTTCCTTACCTCATTCATCCTCTCTTGAGATGGAGAAAACTTGTAATCACGCAATGTGATAAATCTAGAGGACTCAGGCTCATCGCTCAAACACTGCTTCAAGCGAATTAGACCTCTCAATCCATATTGTACAGTATCACTCGAGTCGGATCTGTTGGGATAATGTTTGCCGGAGAAAGCATCTTTCTGGAGATGAGAAAGTTTCCGATAATGCTCATTACCTCTCTCTCCTTCTTCTTCGTCTCGTTGATCCTTGTTAGAAAATTCATCGCGTATCTGCATCTCAACTTCGTACCGAGGCGAATATCCGGCCTCACGCGGATTCCATCTTGCTCCCAATCACTACGGCGGACTTCGAATACGCTCAAAACTACATCAATTTGATCTAGTGATCGATTGGAGCAGCATGGAACATCACACCATTTAGTTTTACTCGATTCGTTCTGTCGTGGTCCTTTGTTCGAGAAGGTGACGATCGTCGCGGCAGAGAATCGTGAATCTCTTTCATCAATAGAACCAGATACGGCTAAGGAATCACAATCGAAAAAATTAGATAATGCCGGAGAATCTGAACTCTTAAAACCTAGTAATTGTCGAGGAAGAGAGTCAAGAGACGATGAACGAGATGAATGGACACAACGATTTCGAAGGAGTCACGACAGATGGTTTGTGCATGTAACAGACTGTTTGGCGTTTTCTGTAATTTGCGTTTGGAGTCCATATAATTTTATCAATGTTTTTAAATCTGGACCGGACCGGCCGATTGAACCGGTTAAACCGTGATCTGAATAGTTACCCGGTCCGGATTTAATTATGAAAATAAAATATTTAAGAACCGCTAAAACCCAGATAAACCCCATAAAAACCCGATAAAAACCGTAAAACCCAGCCGGGTTCAACAACGGTCCGGTTTTCGGTTCAAAATAATTATTCCACCCACGCAGAATCTTCGTTTAACATTAAAAAATTTTTACACATAGAAAATCAGAAACCTCGCAGATGATGGTTCTGATTGGTAACACTTGTGGAATGGTGGAAAAACATAAAAACGCAAGAATTTTGTCAATAAAAAAAATCTGCAGAAAAACGCAAAAATGCAAGATCTGCAGAATTGCGTTTTTGCTTACAGAAAATACAAAGAAATCTTCATTAAGCGGAAAAGCGTGTTTGAAGTAGATTATTTGCGGAATCAATGTGTATATTATTCAATTAAATAACTAATTATATTTTATTATTTAAATAAATACAAATAAATAATTTAGGATTACAAAAAATTATTTAATGATAAAGTTATATCTATTATTTAAGGTTTGCAATATTTTTTATTTTTTTTATTTTGAAAAACAAATTATTAAAAAGTTACAATTATAATTATATTATTTTATAATAATTAATCAAATTATTAATATTTTATTTTTTTATAATATATAGTAAAAAACAGAATATTTTCAAATAAGCATATTACGCAATTCCGCCATTCCGCCATTCTTCATAATTTATCCAATCGTGTAAAAAAAAAATTTCCACAATTTATTTTTTCTGTCATTCCGTAATTCCGCAACATAAAAAATGTGTTACCAATCGGAGATATATCTCTACTCTAAATCAGCTGAATTGGTAACACATTTTTTATAACAAATCAGCTGAAAGCCAGACTCTAAATACAGGACGAGAAGTCGTCAAAAAAAAAAAAATACAGGACGAGAACACAGATTCATTTTTTCTCATCTTCTCTAAATCTGGCTTTCCTTTCTCTCTCTCAGGTCTCGTCCTGTATTATCTCTCCTCTAAATCAGCTAAGAAACCCAAACGAATCTGTGTTCACTCTCCACGTTCATTTTTTTCTCCATTAAATAATCTAATTTGAGTTTCTGATATTACGATTTCTGTTTGTCAACGATGAGGACAATCTTTCATTCTGAACGAAATATATAGGCTCATCTAATAAGTTAATGAAATATAAACACAAAAAATTACGAATTTTAGCCTTTAGATTTGTGAAAGAATGGATGTGAATTAATAATATAGGTATATAAAGATTTAAACAAAAAGTAAATTATTATTTTGGGATTCTCTAGAACACACAAATGTTCTATAAACTGTATAAATGAACTTCAGTTAATTTGCGGTCAGCCCGGATCGACCTTGGTTGACCCACTGACCCGGAGACCCGAAGAACTTTCCGAGTCATCTTTCGGTCAGGTTTAAAAACATTGAATACTATCCATAAGAACCTCTTTAGGATTCTTAAACAAAAAAAGTAATTATTATTTTAATGTAAAATCATTAAATAAAAGTTTAAACCAATAGAACGGAAGATAGAAGACATAATTCTAAAGGTTAATCGAAAGTGTGAAAGGATTGTTTTTTTTTAACTTGAAATATTTACATTACTGAGAAATTATTTTATTTGAAGTTTGGATGAGTTTGTTACCTTTTGGTCGAGCATTTGATAGATTAGGATCACTTATGCGATCATCTCTGTGCTCTATCTGATTTGAGAAAAATAACAAATCGTTGTTTTGTTTAGATAATTTAGCAGGCTAAGATCATTTATTGGTTTGAGAAATGAATATTGTGAAAATTATTGTAAAAATATTTTTGTGCATCTACAACATGAACACAAATTTGAATTTGGTTGTTCTCTTTTTTTTACTACTTATCATTTGATGCGAAGAGTACGGTGGTTTTTATTTTGAAATTACAAAGGGAGGTTGTAAAATAGTGGGTGGTTGCTAGATTAAGGTTGAGAAAATCATAATTTGACTAAAAATTTAAAATATAAAAACAAACAAAATTTCTTAAAACTAAAAATAAAAATGCCACATGTTGAACTCACAATTTTTAATTGTCTTGTGATTTATAAGTATAAAGATATGGAGGTCTTATAAGGTTCTACTGGGTTCTTATTTGAGAATCACTCTTTATTCTCTCTCTTACTTTTAGAATTTTTTTTATTTTTA
This sequence comes from Thlaspi arvense, assembly GCA_911865555.2. Taxonomy (NCBI): domain Eukaryota; kingdom Viridiplantae; phylum Streptophyta; class Magnoliopsida; order Brassicales; family Brassicaceae; genus Thlaspi; species Thlaspi arvense. The sequence continues at coordinate 16,372,979 of OU466861.1, forward strand.
TTTTTATTGTTAAGAACCCTTGTGAGAATCTCCCACTACAGATGCTCTTAGCCCACTAATGAAAAAATATTAGAGCTCCACATGGATTGAATTTGTATCAGTCTTTGTAAAGATTTAACCATGAACATTTCTCCTCTCGGAGCCCGAAATTCCTTTCCTGGCTTACCATTTTTTTCATAACGAATGTGAATATCATTAAAATGAAAATTAGATTTTACCTTAAACAAATTTAAAGTCTGTACTACCTTGTCAAGAAAGAAATAAATATAAGAAAGTATTATTGTACGATTCCAAAACCTGCTAATTCGGAGAAAGCCCATAAAATTAAAACAAAAATTGAAACCCAAATCTATTTGGCTATCTTATTTTTTCTAATTTCTGTGTTTAGTCGGGAACAACCATTGTAAAACTTTCATCAGAAAATTGATCAATTATATTCATAGAGGAAATTCTCAAATCAGCTTTATATCCTCCCTCTTTCTATATTTTTCATCTCATATACTTATGTTTCTCATCTCAGTCTTTATATATCTTGTTAACTCATTTTAATTGGTTTTGATAAAAATCGGTTCTATCAATTGTTGCTTTTCATTGAGAGCCTTCGATGGCTGGTGTCGTAGCTATCATTTCAGATGCGAGTTCAATCTCACCTGAACTCAAGCCAAGGATCTCTTATAACATGTTTTGGAGTAAGGTATACATGTGTCAGCTTCTGCACAATCAAAAGTATAGACAAGAGAAAGAAGTGATTCCAGTGGATTTCTGCAGCTTCTTTGCAGACGAGCAATTTCAGACGCTGACTACACCTCTCTAAGTTAGATCGGAGTAGGAAAGAAGTTCTTATGGCATAAGAAGAGCCCAAACCACAAGAGAAATTCATCGAACAGTTGGTGTGCGACTCAACTCAGGATGTGTATCTGAAATCGTGTATCTATGCATTTCCTACCATACATAATGACATGAAACAAATGATATAAGATCAAGGGGGTATGATCTTATAATGATAGGTGGATCGGTAGAAAAAAGTAACTGGTGTCAAGACTCTTTCTACTTGTTCAAAGGATGATCGAACTGGGGCGGTTGTGTGACCAAACCTGCTGGACTTAAGACTCTTTTAGGCTGGATCAGTGGATGGAATGGAAGGAAGATGGATCGAAGAACGCCACTCAAGGGTGTGAAAGCCTCTGTTATGAATTCACAAACCTAGTCTCAAGAAATCACATACAAGAGACATATATTCAAATGTTCACTAAGTGAAGAAATCCATCTTACTTAAACAAAACAAAACATAAGCTTCAGAGAAAACTTTCTCTTTAATTTCCAAAATTTCTATATATATTTTTACAAATGACAATAGATGAGCTTGATAACTCTTACAAAGAATCTTTACAAGAAAACACATTTTAATGAGATTATATATATATTTAAACAAAAAGAAAAAATAAGCTAAATCAAATCATGGTCTTCTTATCACCAATTTTGTCTTGGATATTGCATTAAAATCTTTTTGACCTTTTAAAATTATGAACATGAGACTCTGATAATAAATCCACATATCAAAGACCTTTAATTCACTGTTTTTGATATTGTATCAACAAAGACATCATGACGGAAAAGAGACAGCAACTTTGATTCGGTCATCCAAGGGGGTTGAGCGTTCCTCCGCAGAAAGGAGTAGTGATGAAATCAAAGAAAAAGGATCTACATGTTCTACTGGGGCTGAACGTGTGTGGTTACCGATTAAGGCAGCTACGTGTGAATGGCCAGATGAGTATCAAAGTAATGGAGATATGTTGGAGTTTAAGCCAAAGATAAGTGGGGCGAAAACAAAGACTTATCTCCACTTAAAGAAAGTGTGTTGAACGTGTCTTCATGAGTGAATAAGGTTTGTCCTTCTGTGATCATACCATTTCTGTTAGTATTGACAACCATATCTCGTATTGATGATGTTCTACCTCTTGATGATGGGATATTCAAGTCTAGAATACTACTTGGTTCATCTAGTGATAACTGAGTTTGAAAACCGAGGGGATTAGAAACTGTGTATTCTGAACATAATTGGTTGTTGATCAATTCGCATGGGTATATGAACAATATGTAATTTAGGCTAATCAGTGAATGGTTTAGAGGTGCAAGATTTTTATGTTCATGCAGTGGTGATAAAACAAGAGAAATGGCTAAACAATGTCGATGGGATTGGCAAGAGAATTATCGAAGTCATAGTGAGATGTTAAAGATAACCTGAAGGTTTCTCGAGACTTGCTTACGAAAATATTCAGATATGTTTAGTGAACCGGCCAAAGACACTTGATACTTGATATTAGAATGTGAAGTTTAGCTCTGAGTGGATGCTGCTGGTTATTCACGCCTTAGAGGAGCAACATATGGCATGGCTCAAGTCATCACTGGATTATAAATGCAGCGAGTTAAGGTTGCATATAAATACACATAAGAATCTGCATCTTAAATCTGTGAGATAACCAGGTATGGGAGCGTGGTAGATTATGGTTTGAGAAGGTAAACATTGGAGATGATGTCTGAAGTTAGAAGAAAATGATGGTAGAGTGCGAAGGGCAGTGAATTCAAGGTTTCATTGGTGTTCTGATTTTGATATACAAGCACATTTGGGTGTAGAAATTTATTTATGAGAGTATAAGAAGCAAATTAGGCTACTAGTTGGCCACTGACTTGATGTTGCTATTTATCTAGTGCCTGAAATTTGTGTGGGCTATAAACGTTTGTATGATTCGGGAGGAGATAATTGTGTCGGGGAGTGTGGTAGTATGGTGATTAAACCATCTCAGTGGAATATATAATAAATCAATTATGGGTTCGTTCGTGTACCCATCTAACAGTTCCATCCACATGATTCATTTAAATGTTTCATCCAAATGCTCCATCTAAATGTTGTTTATTATATTTTTAGTTGTTCATCTTAATAAACTTTATAAATGTAACTTTGTTTGTTTGCTTGTTTGTTTGATTAGTTTGTTTTACATTTACACCTTCATCTAAATGATTTTAATAATGAAATAAATAAAATATCTATATTTTTGTTTTATTATACTTTTAGTTATTTTCTCAAATTATTTTTAATTTTTCTATGAAAAAAGGATTTCACAATTTTTTTTCTCGCATGGTTATAAAGAAAAAACAAAATTTTATGATTTTGATGGGAAAATGAAATTCCTCGAAAAAATGCGATTCTCCGGTTAAAATAAATCATCTCTATCCAAATGATCCAATTTGACTTCTCATCAATTTGTCTAAATTTTAAAAAATCTTCCAGATGATTCTTTTAAATGTTTTTATTTAGTTATAAAACAAACAAAATTTTTATCTTCATTCAAATGAATCATTTAGATGGAGAAAAAACATGGTCTATATGTTGTTAGTAGGTTATATGTTGTGTTTATTAGTCTACCTTAGAGTTCATAATAGACACATTAATGTTGAATTAAAACATAAGCATTTGGGTACACAACGAGGAGCTATTGGCCATTGCCAATAAGAGGCATCAAAATCGTGTTCTAATTATAAATCGAATGAGGGATTTGAGTAAGCCAATTTCACGGTTTAGAAAAATGAAGAAGAGAGAAATAGGTGGTGGAGGTGGGTTCACTTAGAAGAAAATTAGATATTTTGTTATTATTTGGTTTTTTCATTGATTTTTAAAATAATATTAAATTGAAATAAGTAATAAAATGTATTCTGAATAAATTTTGTATTAAAAATATATATATTTATAATTAAATTAAATGTATTTTTTCAATTAATGCAGGAATAATTTTGTTAATTTGGAAGACTGTGTGTACTGAAAATCTAATTTGAGAGTTTTTTTATATTAACTCTTTTAGTTTGATGGTTTATAGTTAGACTACTGATGTATTATAGTTTTTATGGTTTTTTTAACCATGATATAAGTATTTTTTATTGAGTTTTTTTGGTCTTTTTAGAGTTTTAGTAGAGTTTTTACATGTTATAGCATGTGTGGAGCATAATTGGGGATATTGAAGCTTTTTGAAGCATTGCAAATTGAAGCCACAAAATGTCTAGCTCGGAGAAGAAAGTATGCATTTTGGTGACACTCGTCACCCACCAAGGAAGGAGCATGGCCAGTTTTATTAAAAGTATGAAGATTATTTGCAAAATTGACCCAGAAGTTCCCATATTGCAAGAAGACCCCATATCGTGTTTAGCCTCTATTTATTAGGTTTTTCAGCCATTGTTGGATATTATCTTAGATTTTAGAATTCAGAGAGTTTGAGAGAGAGATTTGTAACAGAGCTTTTAGAGAGACAAATCAGACTCCTTCAAAGCAGATTTCAAACTCCTTCATCTTTACTTCTTATTTCTTTTATGCAATCTATTCTTTTCATGATGTTTGTTTCATTCACCATGTCTGAGTAGTTTGTTAGTTAAGTTAGGGCTTTTCAAAAGTAAAAAAAGAGTTTGTAGAATTGCTAAACTTATAGGAAATCCATTGGTTCTTCATCTGTGCTTGCATTCATATCGATTTCTTAGACACATCATCTGGATTTCGAAACTCTAGGTTGTTAAATATATGTGAGAGCATTATTGATAACCTGAACTAGTATTTGATGAGCAAAACAACTTAATGCAAATAGATTTGGCTTAGGAGTTTTGTGAACAATTGAACCTTATCATTACTGCATGTTTAGGTTGTTAGGGTTTGCAAAGAGATTTGAAACTCTATGATTTAGGCATAGTTATCTTCTGCAATGAGAATTGATTAGTTATATCTTTACGATTCATGTTCAAGACGGTTCTTATTCATTCCTGATTGTATGCATTCTATACTCTCGGATTCAACCTGCGAATTGTCCTGACTTAGCGCCTTTAGCTTTCTGAACTTCAAGAACAGTTTCAAAAACGCCCACTTGCTTTTATTACTTTAGTTATTTCGCATCACATTCATTACTTATTGCTTAGCTTAATCTGAACCTGAACTCTTTAGTGTAGTTTACTTACTCCCTTGGGATTCGATAACCCCTTATACTACGACTGTTTTGCTGTGCACTTGCAGTAGTTTTTATTTGGGTAAAACCTGAGCCCTATCAAGTTTTTGGTGCCGTTGCCGGGGAGTAATAGCTGCCTATAATTTTTAGTATTAGGATTTTGTCTAAGTTTTAAATTGTTTACTAACTTTCTGCTACTTTTCTTTGTGCTGGTTTCAGGTGTATGCCTAATCGCAGTACTAGAAGCAACAAAGAGAAGGAGCTTGTAACTTTGAGCATAGACGAACTTGCTAAGTTGGAGAGGACCATCAGGAAAACTAAGAAACAGTCAACAATGGTTGCTCCACTTGTCTTGGTCGCAAACGCAGAGGGTCACTTGGTTGACAGAGATGGAAACATGAGGAATGAAGAAGGGCATAGACTGGATCAGGATGGGAATGTCATCGCTGAACAGCAGATTCAGCAAGCTCCAGATGAAGCTGTAAACGTTGCTGGACGTTTTGTGCAGAGGACTCTAGGAGATTACAACAGACCTGGTCAGTTCTATGCCAACAGAGCTGCAATCCGCCATCCTGCCTTCCAGAGGAACGATTTTGAGCTTAAACCTGTCTATTATCAGCTGTTTGGCCAGCATCCATTCCATGGCGTACCTCATGAGCATCCTATGGATCACATTGAGAGGTTTGAAGATCTAGCTTCAAGTGTCAAAGCTAATGGTGTTAGCATTGACTTCCTGTTCTGCAAGCTGTTCCCTTACTCACTTGGAGGAGATGCTGCATTTTGGCTGAAGCAACTAGAGCCTGCTTCGCTGACTACTTGGGAGGACACCAAGAATGCCTTTCTGAAAAATTTCTATGATGATGCTAGATCAGAGGACATGAGGACGAAAATTGCATCATTCTCTCAAGGTCCTACTGAAGCTTTTAAGGCTTCTTGGATAAGATTTAAGTCTTATCAAAGGGACTGTCCTCATCATGGTTTCAGTCAGGTGAAACTACTTGGGATCTTCTTCAGAGGCATTGACTGGAAGTATCAGATGGCGCTGGATGGAGCTAGTGCTGGAAACTATAACACCAACAGACCAGAAGAAGCAATCAGGTTGATTGAGAACTTGGCCTGCAGCAACAGCACCAAGAATGCAGATTTTCAGAGGATGAAATAAGCTGGTTTGGATGATGGAACTCAAATTGCTGAAGTTAAGGCTAAGCTGGTCAGCATGCACAACCTTTTGGCAGGAAAGAAATCAGTCCAGTTTGCTGCAGAAGTGGAGACTTTCGAAAGTCCAGAAGAGTTTGAGCAAAAGGATGTTAACTTCATCAATGGAGGTTTTAGAACCAAAGGTTTGAGAATCAACAGTGGAACAGAGGCTATAACAGCAATAATCAGAAGAACACCTTCCCAGGAAACCAGAATGCAACTGGTTATACTCCAATGCCACAGTTCCGGAAGACTGAAGTTGAGAAACCTTACCAAAATAGCAGAAATTATGGTTCTTCCTCTTACTAAACTGCACCTCCACAAGACACTAAGATGGAAGTTATGCTGGAGCAGATACTTGAAGGACAGCAGAAGATGACAGTGAACTTCAATGGCAAGCTAGATTCGTTGTATCAAGACCTGAATGGAAAAATTGAGAGTCTGAACTCTCACATGAAGAAGCTTGATGTGCAGGTTGCTCAAACTGCAGGAGCTGTTCAAAGGCAAGAGGGATTCCTTCCTGGAAGGACTGACATCAGTCCCAAGCACCAGGTTAATGCCATCACAGTCAGAAGTGAAAAGGAGCTTAAACCAGAGCAGAAAAAGAGGTTGAGTGCAGAACAGATCGTGCAACTGATGGAGTCTGAAGATGAAAATTTTGCAGTCTCAGAGGTGAGTGAAGAGCGTCACCAAGGAGGAGTGACGCTCGTCACCAACTTAAAAGGGAATCGGGGGCTGTCACAAGTGAGTGACAAGCGTCACCCCCTGGTGACGGTCGTCACCCACCCCAGAACGAAGCTGCTTCGCCTGTAACTTCAAATAATGGCCAGGAGCAAGCGTATAAACCCAAGATACCATTCCCTAAGCATCCTAGGAAGTCTAAACAAGAGATAGAAGAAGCCAGATGTAAAGCTATGATAGATAAGCTGATGGTTGAGATGCGTCTTGTAGATGCAGTCAAGCTTTCACAAGCTTTCACCAGCTCTAAGAAGGTATGTAAAGAGAATGGTTGTGAATGGTGTAAGTCCTAAGGAAGGAGCATTGCTTACCAGAGACATCAGTGCAATTCTCTTGGGTACAGTTCCAAGGAAAAAGAAGAAGGTGACTGTTTCTGAACAAGTCAATGCCATCATTCAAAGCAGAGTTCCAGAGAAGCTATCTGATCCAGGGACCTTTGTTCTTGGTTGCTCAATCTCTGCAGGACGTTTTCCCCACTCTCTATGTGATCTAGGGTCAAGTATCAACTTGATGCCTTCCTCTGTTGATGCTAGACCTGGAATGACTGATTTCAAGCCAGCTGGGATCTCTCTCATCCTAGCAGATCGATCTATAAGAACCCCATAAGGCATCTTAGAGGATGTTCCTGTTAACATTGAAGACTGCATAATTCCTACAGATTTTATGGTGCTGAAATATGCTGAAGAACCTAAAGATCCTCTTATTCTGGGAAGATCATTTTTGGCTACTTTTGGCGCCATCATTGATGTGAGAAAGGGGAACACTGAGCTTGATCTTGGTGATGTTGTCATGAACTTTGACATAGATAAGTTAAGAGGGAGTTGTACCATTAATGGTCAGACCTTTTCTGTAAGGACTTCCAGAGATGAAGAGAATGTCATGGAGCATTTAGAAGACACTACTGCTGGGTATGTCACTGAATCTGATACAAGTGGTCAAGTGAACAAGATGGCTATTGAAGAGGAAATATCTGAAACTTCTGCTAAAGCTGTTGGGTTTGAGGATTGGGGTGAAGATGATACCTTCGACATTAGGCTTGAAAAAGAGGTTCGAATGAATGCCAAGTTGCTGGAGGAAGACGTGTTTGTGATGGAGGCAAGACTTGCAGAGCTGAACTGCATGAAAACTGCAGAAACTCGAACTGCAGGGTCAGTGACGACCGTCACTGAGCTGGTGATGCTCGTCACCAACCTGGACACAAAAGAGCGACCTGATTTTTCAGCTACAAGTCCATCTTATGTTGCCAAACCGAAAATTCAATATTCAACATTCCACAACCCAGAAACCTGCAACTAAGCAAAGGTATGCCCTTCCTGGAACCAGTCCCAAACCTCCTAATCTCATCAATAAGAGCTTAAAAGGTGCAAAAGATGCTTAACACTTATGCAAGCAACGAGATTCTCGTGGAAAGCTTGGTGTTTCTTTTGATGATTTTGCAGGAAAAAGAAGTCTCCCACCCACAATCACAACCCGCCCTACTGATGTACCTCACTTCCTTGGAAGAGTTCATGCATCTACTGCTTATAAACCACCATGAAGGAGGAGACATTCTCCTCCAAGGCAGTCAATGCCACCTTCTGCTCCACCAGCTGTCTGAGCAGCATTCAAAGTCGAGCTAATGACTTTAAACAAGCGCTTAGTGGGAGGCAGCCCACTGGTAAGTTTTCTTTTTCATATATTAGTTTAGTTTTCTATTACATACCTAAAAAAACCCAAAAATATGAGAAAAATCGAAAAAAAAGAGAGTCAGTTTGCTTTGATGATGTCTTGTGAACTTGTTGGACCATAGATTATGCTTTGTTTGGATGTTTTTGATGTGTGTTTTGAGTGCTCCAACAGTCTGACTTCGGAGTACACATGATGACACAACGTTTCAGCATCCAACTTGATGATTCTGATGTATCAGACGTGGTGACGCTCGTCACCAAGCTGGTGACGCTCGTCACCAAGCTGGTGACGCTCGTCACCAAGCTGGTGACGCTCGTCACCAAGCTGGTGACGCTCGTCAACCGTCCCTTCGCGAGGTATCACTTTTTTGACACGGTTTTAGAAGTTCTCATGCTTCTTTTTGACCAACTCTTGGCTTAATAACAATGGGGACAGTGTTGTTTAAGTCTGGGGGAGGTGGTTACTGATGTTGTGTGCTTTGTGTCATTTTTATAGAGTGTTAAGGTTGAGTCAAAAACCTGTTTTTATAGAGTCAAAAATTTGAAATTGTCAGTTTTTCTTGGTACTAACCATAGGACGTTTATGCTTATAAGAACCATTGCCACAATAGTTAATTTCAAGTCTTACTAAGCTGAAAGTCATAGGTAGATCAGTCTAGCAATTAAGGTTTAGGTTCTTAGAGAATCTGGAAAATTTGCTGTTAGCTTCACCTTAATGAACTTTAAACTTCTCTCTTTCAGCACTGACAATAAGGTTAAGATACAGTCTCTCTTTGATTTTCCCTAATGTAGTTTTTGAGAGTTTAAGTCAAAAGAATGGTGTATTCATGATCCTGTCTCCTCACAAGGAACAACAGTAATGAACACATTCAAGAACTTGTCTCCTCATAAGGAACACAAGTATTGAGTAGCACCATATCTTAGACTGTAAGAAATTTGAGAAAAGAAGTGAAAAAATCGAAAAAATAATGAAAGGAAAAGATCAAGGGAAGAGAAAATAGGAGAGCTCTGTTGAGATTGCTTTGTTGAGTGTTTAGGAAGGGAATAGAATCTGTAAGTGATTGAGATGATAAAACCTTGATGAGATTTCATACTTAGATAAAAATAAGGAGTTAGCAGCTGAAATTTCGGATTTCTTGAAGGGATTTGGACTGGACTTGAGAGATTTGCTAAGTTTATAATGATTAGACTGAAATTTGATCTTGTGTTGACTCTGTGGTATGTGGATTCGAAGGTGTGAACTAATGTGGTGTTTCTGATGATTGACTGACTATTTCTTGTTTTCAAACCTCGACCCTGTTCTTTGTCTGATGTTTGCTTGAGGGCAAGCAAAAGCTAAGTCTAGGGGAGTTGATATAGGTTTTTATGGTTTTTTATTCATGATATAAGTCCTTTTTATTGAGTCTTTTTGGTATTTTTAGAGTCCTAGTAGAGTCTTTGCAGGTTATAGCATGTCTGGAGCATAATTTGGGATATTTAAGCTTTTTGGAGAATTGCAAGTTGAAGCCACGAAGTGTCTAGCTCGAAGAAGAAAGTATGCGATTTGGTGACGCTCGTCACAACTCTTGGTGACGCTCGTCACCCACCAAGGAAGGAGCGTGGCCAGTTTTATTAAAAGTATGAAAATTATTTATAGAATTGGCCCAGAAGTTCCTATATTTGCAAGAAGGCCCCATATCGTGTTTAGCCTCTATTTATTAGGTTTTTCAGCCATTGTTGGCTATTATCTTAGATTTTAGAATTCAGAGAGTTTGAGAGAGAGATTTGTAACAGAGCTATTGGAGAGACAAATCAGACTCCTTCAGAGCAGATTTCGAACTCCTTTATATTTACTTATTTCTTTCGTGCAATCTATTCTTTCCATGATGTTTGTTTCATTCACCATGTCTGAGTAGTTTGTTAGTTAAGTTAGGGCTTTTCAAAGGTTGAAGAAGAGTTTGTAGAATTGCTAAACTTATAGGAAATCTATTGGTTCTTTATCTGTGCTTGCATTCATATCGATTTCTTAGATACATCATCTGGATTTCGAAACCCTAGGTTGTTAAATATATGTGAGAGCATTATTGATAACTGATATACTTACATATTTTGCATATTTAGCATGCATTTAGTGTAGTTTTCATGAATTCATCTTGCATAATAGGCTAGTTTGCACCATTTTAGGTCCTAGAGCACTTTTGCATTAGCATTCACATGTTTCTTGCATTCTTGCATCATATTCAGGTTGATTTGGAGACATTAGAGCTGTGGAGAGTTCGTGGACATGCTAAGGATTAAAGAAGAGCTCGTGGACACGTGAAGGAACTCAGCCATGCATACAAAGAACCCGAGATCGAGAGGTGGATCGAGCTAGGCAGGTCGATCTAGATGAGATCGACCAGAAGATCGACTAAGCCCGGATCATTTCAAGGAAGGGATCAAGTTCAAGATCGACCAAGGTGATCGATCGTGTGTACGGACGTGAATCAAGCCATGCAGAATGAGAGCCAGATCGAGTGCACGACCCGATCATCCGAGGATCGAGTAGAAGATCGAGCAAAAGAGGATGATCCAATGAGAAGATCGAGTGATCCAAGTCGATCTCTGGGGGACCTTATCCGGCCAACTGGTTTTTGGACTCTTGTTTGGGGGGGGGGGGGGGGGGGGGGGGGGGGGGGTATTTCCTTGTTTGGTCTATTTTAGGCAAACAAATGTAAACCATTCATTATGTCTTGGACGTTTTGAGCTTTCTTAGTGTCCAAGGCGATTTTTCGACCATTGTTAACGATTTCAAGCTTTCCATACTTTGTGGATCTTTAATCTTGTTTAATCATTACTATTTTCCTTAATCGCTTTTCTTTAATCATGCTTAGCTCTTCATCTATTGCATTTTCTTGTGATTTAAACATGTGTAGTGAGTAGTTTGCTTTTGGGTTTAAGGTTGAGGCGATTTAGAGGGTTTAAGGGTTTAAAGCTTGGGTCTTTTCTTGTTTTCAACTTAATCTCTTTTTGGATTTGGGGGTTTAATGCCTAAAAAGTCTTGGGAAAGATCATTATAATCTCAGAGATCTCATTACCTTAGCAGGATTCATGAGTCTCTCAACACCAGATCCAAGAGATTAGTTTCCCTTTTCCAAACACCATTGTTGCTTAGGGGACTAATTAGGCTACTATTTGAGATCTAACCTTAATGTTCTGTGACCCATCTTTCCACCACAAACCATGGGTTTAGAGGAAGGGTTAAAGAAAGGGTTTATACCACAAACCATAGATAAACCTCTTTTAGCTTCTCAAGGCTTAGAAAAAGCTCATCAAATGAGTAGATTTATGTTTTTTAAAACCCAAGCTTGAACCTTTAACCTTCTTAATATGACCCTCAACCTTATATACTTCTTTTAGCATTTCAAAACCTCAGGTTTCATTTCCAAGACTTTAAAGTTTGCATCTTTGCTTCTGTTTCATTGCATTTCACCTTAAGTTGCTAGAAGTTCTCTGTTTTATCTGTTTTAGTTCTCGATTTTTTGTAATTAGTAGCCTTGCATTTTAGATTCTCTGTCTTTTCATAGTAGTTGTTAACCCTCTTCCAGGGAATTTAAAATAGTTTTCGTAATCATTTGGTCGTTTCATTTAGTTTTTGTTGATTTGACCATCTATTTACCCGATTCTGCTTAGATTTGCTTTGCTCTTGCATTCCTTGTGTTCTTCCTACAACTCAGGCTGGATTGATACTTCCTTACCATTATACTACATCATAACAGTGGTTTGGGCTTTGATTCAACAGCTTAGAAACATTCTGTTTATCAAATGGCATCATTGCCGTCTTGGGTTTGATTAGGAAGCATTAGGATTTGGAGCTTAGTAAAGACTAAGCCTTTTACTTTTCTTTTGGTTAGTCATTGCTCTACCTTATTATTTGTCTTCTCAGGTACATGAATTTGAGGTCCAGTGGTGACAACAATCTTCTACAACCACTGGACAATATTCACCAACTCGAAAGTGCAAGGCATAGAAGGACAGTAGAGCAAGAACAGAGCTTTGAAGGGATAGAGCAACCTGGTCTAGCTGAATTTTGGGTTATGGCTGAGCAAGACCAAGAAGAAGCTCCACCTCATCGTGCTGCTAGTGCAAGGGGCAATGGAAACCCCAACCACGCTCCAAGGCAGCCGAGAATCATTCGTGCTGGTGATGCTCCAAATACACATCATAATCGCTTTGGTATCACTCGTCCACCAGTGCAAAACAACAACTTCGAGATCAAGCCAGGATTCATCTCCATGGTTCAAAACAACAAGTTTCATGGGCTAGCAATGGAGGACCCTTTGGAGCATCTTGACAACTTTGAGCAAGTTTGTGGGATGATAAAGATAAATGGAATCTCGGAGGACAGCTTCAAGCTAAGGCTTTTCCCTTTTTCTCTTGGGGATAAAGCAAGACACTGGGAGAAGACATTACCTCAGGGGACCATCACTTCATGGGCTGATTGCAAGAAAGCCTTTCTGTCAAAGTTTTTCTCAAGCACAAGAACAGCAAGGCTAAGAAGTGAGATCAGCGGCTTCACACAAAGGCAGAATGAGACCTTTAATGAAGCTATGGTGCGGTTCAAGGACTACACTATAGCTTTCCCTCATCATGGTTTCAGTGAAGAGTCTCTCTTGAGCGCAATCTATAGAGGAGCACTCCCAAAGATTAGCATGTTGCTAGATACAGCAAGTAAGGAAAACTTTCTTGGGCAAAATGTTGAAGAAGGAATGGAGCTCATAGAGAACTTGGCTTTAAGTGATGGGAACTATTATGAGGATTATGACCGAGCACCAAGGGGAGCTGATATAGAGTCACACAAGAAGGAGCCCAAATCACTCCATGAGAAGATAGATAAGCTGGTCCTTGCAAATCAGAAGCAAGTACACTTTGTGGGAGAAGCTGAAGATGTCTTAGAGGAGTTAGAGCTGAGCCAAGAAGAAGATAATTGGGTTGGAGGCCAGAACTACAATAAGCCACAAGGTTACAGTCAAGGCTATCAAGGCAACAATAACCTCTCTTACAGGAGTACCAACGTGGAGAATCCAAAGGACCAAGTGTACCCTCCTCAACAAGGAAAACCATTTGTTCCTTACAACAAAGGGTTTACACAAAACAGTGGGTACCAAGGTCCGAGACAAGGGAACTTCCAAGGACAGCAGCAACAGCAAGGAAACAAGGGTTATCCTCCTGGTTTCATGCCTCAGCAGCAACAAGTTCAAGCTCCACCATTCATTCCACCTCAAGATCTGGTTCAAGAAATGTTTCAACAGTTGCTTCAAGATCAAGCTTCTACAAATCAGAAGTTTGTTGATATGAACAATAGGCTTGACTCTTCTCTCACTGAGGTGTCTACTCAGATCACCAATCTGAACAACAAGATCAAGCAGTTAGAGAAAGGCAAAGCCAGTTCAAGCGGTCAAGGCAGCTTACCCGGGAAGTGTGAGCAAAACCCCAAGGAGTATGCAAACGCTATTACTTTGAGAAGTGGGAAAGAGCTTCCGCCGAGAGCTGCACCTAAAGACAATGAGGACATTGTGGTTCAAGAGGGGGAGGGTAAGATTTCAAATGATGAGGAGATTACCTTTGACAATGTGTGGATTGAAAGGCCCAGGAAAGGCAAAGAAGCAGTTGTAGATAAGAAAGTGGAGGAGGCTAGCAAAGAGAAAGATGCATTTGTACCTCCACCCTACAAACCGAAGCTTCCTTTCTCTGGACGATTCAAGAAGCAGCTGCTTGAGAAGCATATAGCAGTCTTTGAGAAGCATTAAAGGATGTTGAGATCAAGCTGCCTTTAGTTGATTGCTTGGCCATGATGCGTAAGTGTGCCAAGTTCTTCAAAGATACTCTAACTAAGAAGATCAAGGAGAGTGAAGAGGTTTTGGTGCTTAGTGAAGAGTGCAGCGCCATCATTTACAAGGAAATAGTGCCGAAGAAGCTTGGAGATCCAGGATCATTCACCATCCCCTGTGCTCTCGGTCCTTTGACGTTTGGAAGCTGCCTATGTGATCTTCGTGCAAGCATTAATCTCATGCCCCATTCCATTGCCAAGAAGCTTGGTTTCACCAAGTTTAAAGAGTCTAGAATCTCTCTCGTGCTCGCTGATAGAAGTATAAGGCTTCCTGTGGGTATGCTTAAAGACTTGCCTGTGAGGATCAGTGGAGTTAATGTGCCAACCGACTTTGTTGTTCTAGAGATGGATGGGGAGCCAAAGGATCCTCTAATCCTTGGAAGACCGTTTCTAGCAACCGCTGGAGCCATCATAGACGTGAAGAATGGGAAGATCTCTCTACACTTGGGCAAGGACATCAAGCTAGACTTTGATATCAATGAAGTCTTGAAGAAGCCAACCATTGGTGGACAAGCTTTCTACATTGAGACTTTGGATAAGTTAGCTGATGAGTTGCTTGAGGAGTTGGCACAAGAGGATCATTTGCAGCTAGCTTTGACAAAGGAGTGTGGAGAGTATGGTTTCCTGAATGAGCATACCCAGGAGTATGTTCACATCCTTGATTCTCGCAAGGTTGTGAAGGAAGATGGAGGCGGATGCCTAGAGATCGACCAGGAAATCGAGGACTTTACTCGATCCAGGACAAAGATTGACAAGAAGATTGAAGAGGTTGGTCGATCCAGAAAAGAAATCGATGAGAAGATCGAGAGGGACAACTCGATCAGTTCAGAGAATGACTCAGTGAATCGATCTACTGCTCGATCCATATCAAATCGAGCAAGTGATCGATGTGAGTGCAATCGATCCGGACCAGAATGAGTGGAAGATCGACTGGATGACTCGATCTCAGAGGAAAGAACGGTTCAAGATGGCAGCCTGAAAGCTGATGACTCGGGTTCAAAAGAGGCTAATGAGGATGGCAACATCAACACAAGCCACGAGGAGGACTGGAGCGAGCTGCTAGCCCAATGAGCTCCCAAAAGGTGGACCTAAAGGAGCTCCCAAAAGGGCTAAGGTACGCTTTCTTAGGACCCAATGACACTTATCCTGTCATTGTGAATGAAAATCTGAGTGATGATGAGTTAAACTCACTCCTTAAGGAGTTGAGAAAGTATAGGAAGGCCATTGGGTACCCTCTAAGTGACATCAAAGGCCTTTCACTAATGCTTTGTACTCACAGGATTCACTTAGAGAATGAAAACACTTCTTCTATTGAACATCAAAGGTGTTTGAACCCAAACTTAAAAGAAGTAGTTAAGAAAGAGATCTTGAAACTGTTAGAGGCTGACGTGATATACCATATCAGTGATAGCACATGGGTCACTTCGGTCCATGTGGTACCAAAGAAAGGGGGTATCACGATCATTAATGAAAAAGATGAGTTGATACCTACAAGAACCATACCTGGACATAGAATGTGTATTGATTATAGAAAGCTTAACTCAGCTACTAGAAAAGATCATTTTCCTCTTCCCTTTATTGATCAGATGCTTGAAAGATTAGCTAATCACCCATATTACTGCTTTCTTGATGGTTATAGTGGTTTCTTTCAAATACCAATTCATCCTAACAATCATGAGAAGACGACTTTCACATACCCTTATTGTACCTTCGCATATCGAAGGATGCCTTTTGGGTTATGTAATGTACCAGCAACCTTTCAAAGGTTCATGATGTCTATCTTCTTTGATATTATAGAGGAAATGGTGGAAGTTTTTATGGATGATTTTTCTGTGTATGGTGCGTCCTTTTCTGCTTGTTTGTCAAATCTTTGCAAAGTACTCAAGAGATGTGAGGAGATAAACTTGGTGCTGAACTGGGAGAAGTGTCACTTCATGGTGAAGGAGGGGATTGTACTCGGTCACAAGATTTCTGAGCAAGGGATAGAGGTTGATAAAGCAAAGATTGAGGTCATGATGAGCTTGGAGCCTCCGGCTAATGTGAAGGGTATAAGGAGCTTTTTGGGACACGCCGGCTTTACAGGAGATTCATAAAGGACTTCTCCAAGATAGCACGCCCCCTTACAAGGCTACTTTGCAAAGAAGCCGAGTTCTTGTTTGATGATGAGTGTATTCACGCTTTCAAGACGATCAAGGAAGCTCTTGTTACCGCGCCTATTGTTCAAGCACCAGATTGAGATCTACCGTTTGAGATTATGTGCGACGCTGGTGACTACGCCGTGGGTGCTGTTTTGGGTCAGAGGAAGGACAAGAGGTTGCACGTGACCTACTATGCCAACCATACCTTGGATGACACGCAAGTGAAGTATGCTACCACCGAGAAGGAGCTCCTAGCCGTTGTCTTTGCTTTTGAGAAGTTCAGGTCCTACTTGGTTGGTTCTAAGATCATTGTGTACACGGATCACGCTGCTTTGAGGTACATCTACTCCAAGAAGGATACCAAGCCAAGGCTCTTAAGGTGGATTCTTCTTCTACAAGAGTTTGATATGGAGATAAAAGATAAGAAGGGCATAGAGAATGGTGTTGCTGATCACCTCTCAAGGATGAGAGTGAATGAAGTCTTACCCTTGGATGATTCACTTCCTGAGGAGCAGCTCATGATGGTCAACACTATTGTATGTGCACGGCTAGAGAATCAGTTTGAAGAAGTTTTGAGCTTCAAGGAAGAAAACCTACCTTTGTATGCGGACATAGTCAACTTCTTAGCTTGTGGAGAAGAGCCTACGCACCTTGACTACTACCACAAGAAGAAGTTCATGAGATACATCTCTGATTACTTTTGGGACAAGCCTTATCTGTACAAGAGAGGAGTAGATAGCTTATACAGAAGATGTGTTTCAAGAGAGGAAGCAAAAGACATTCTCCTTCATTGTCACGGTTCGTCTTATGGTGGGCATTTTGCTTCTTTGAAGACGGCTACAAAGGTCTTACAAGCCGGGTTTTGGTGGCCAACACTCTTCAAGGATGCTCATGAGTTTGTTAAGTCTTGTGAAGCATGTCAGAGAGCAGGGAACATCACAAATTGGAATGAGATGCAACAGATTCCCATCTTTGAAGTAGAAGTTTTTGACGCTTGGGGAATTGACTTCATGGGTCCATTCCCATCTTCTTACGGCAACAAATACATCTTGGTGGCTGTTGATTACGTGTCTAAGTGGGCTGAGGCTATAGCTTCCCCAACTAATGATGCAAGAGTGGTGATCAAGCTATTCAAGTCTATCATCTTTCCAAGAGTTGGGGTTCCAAAGGTAGTGATCAGTGATGGGGGCAGCCACTTCATCAACAAAGTCTTTGAAAGTCTTCTGAAAAAGTATGGGGTTAAGCACAAGGTGGCCACACCTTACCACCCTCAAACCAGTGGCCAAGTGGAGGTTTCAAACAGGCAAATCAAGGCCATACTGGAGAGAACCGCTGGAGTTACTAGAAAGGATTGGGAAAGCAAGCTTGATGAAGCTTTATGGGCTTATAGAACCGCTTTCAAGACTCCCATTGATACCACTCCTTTCAACCTCCTTTATGGAAAGTCTTGCCACCTCCCTGTTGAGTTAGAGCACAAGGCTATGTGGGCAGTGAAGCAACTGAACTTCAACCTCAAGACGGCAGAGGAGAGACGGCTGGTGCAACTCCATGAACTTGATGAGCTAAGGCTAGATGCTTATGAGAGTGCTGAGATTTACAAGGAGAAGACCAAGGCGGTTCATGACAAGAAGCTGGTTCATAAGGAGCTAAAGGAAGGCAGTCTGGTCCTACTCTACAACTCAAGGCTGAAGTTGTTCCCTGGAAAGCTCAAGTCTAGGTGGAGTGGACCATTTGAGATCAAAGAAGTTCTACCTTATGGGGCGGATACATTGGTTGGCAAGAACAGGGAGAGCTTCATGGTTAATGGGCATAGAGTCAAGCCCTACCTGGCGAGTGAATGCAGCAAGGAGAGGACTACACTGCTTGTCCAAGACCCACCTCTGGCCTGAACCAAGTAAAGTCTAGCTAAAGACGTTAGAGAAAGTACACTTGGGAGGCATTCCCATGTCTATCTTGTACATATTTTTGCTTTCTTTCTACTTCAGTTTTATGCTTTTTATGTTTACGTGTGTAGGTGAAAGGATAAGGGATTGAAGATCATGATCTTGGAGTAAAAAAGGGAGAGGAAGGAGGAAGTAGAGGCAAGAGATCGAGTGCTAGATCGACATATCCTGGCTCGATCTTTACTAGATCGAGCTTGTGAATCGAGTGGAGTCACTCGATCTAGACGAGATCGAGTAGACAATCGAGTGAGTTAGTCGATCATGAGAGGATAACCCACCCATGTGTTTAGCTTGAAATGCAAACGGGGTGTGGATCGACTGACCTCACTCGATCTTCGATCTGGATCGATCAGTTTACTCGATCTGCCACTCGATCCTTGCCAAAACGACCTCCAAATCGATCACGTGGCTCGATCCAAGGAGCATAGCCGTAAGGACGTAGAATCATGGAACGAGGGGACACACTCGATCTAGGACTCGATTCAAATCGAATCGAGCCCCCAATCGATCAACCCTCTCGATTCTAGCCAACATGGGCATGAGATCGAGTCCAAGATCGACCAAATGGACTCGATCTCATGCCGAGGTAAGCAAAATTTTTTCCCTCCTATCTCTTTTCCCTCCGGTTTTAAATTTGAATTGTGGTCAAGGCAAGCATCTTTGACCATGAAAGATGTGCCCTGCCCACACTTTTTCAGAAACCACTTGTTTTACCCATGGTTTTCTTAGTCTTTATATTCACAAGCATCCACACTCTCATTTTTGTGTTCGAACTGTTTTAAAAAGCAAAGAGAGAGTGTGAGTCTGGTTTTAAAGCTGAGAACATTTAGCATTCATCACTTGCAAAGGTATTTTCGATTATTTGAGTTTCTTGTTTAAAATTTTTTGGAAAATTTCCTTTTGTTAGTCTAGGGTGAATATTAATTGTTAGGGGATTGAGATAATTTTTAGAGTTAGCTAAATATTAGGAAAATTGCTAGATTTGATCATATCTCTAGATATTTCCTTCTAGTATTTAGCTATAATTTTTATAAATTCCCCAAAAATCCTAGTGTATTGTTATAAGTCTTTCTATCTTGCTCTCTCATTATCTCTATTTAGCCGCCTATACTCATTCTTCTCTTTGAGAATCTGAATTTCAGGCACCATGGCACCTAAGAGAAGCAGAGAAGTGGAGGGACAAGGAGAAGAAGCTCAACAAGTGGAGGGACAAAGAGAAGAAGCTCAACAAGTGGTGCAAGAGAGGGTTAGATGGACCAAGGAAGAGAAAAAGGCTAAGAAGAGACTTGAGAGGCTGCGCTTTGAGCCAACCAAATTTGCAAGCCGAGACCCCTTGGAAAGGATGGGGCTATTAGAAGACTTTGATGAGCTTCTAAAGGATATGGGGCTAGCTTACCTCTCAAGGATGGATTGCGCCACATATCCAGAAGCCACGCTTGACTTCCTCTCAACCTTGGAGTTTTCCTATGAGAATCCGAGCCTTCCTACTCCATCACAAGGTCACCTTACCTTCAAGATCAGGAGACAGGCTTATCATCTCTCCATCCAAGAGCTTTGCCAAGACTACGGTCTAAAAGCTACTGTCAAGCTTGTAGAGTTCCCTCCTTTCACACAAGCCAACGATCTATGGGACTTGCTATGCAACGAAGGCTACAAGAGTAACACGGCGAAGATCAAGAGGTTCGCAACCCCATGCTGCGATACGCCCTCAAGCTCCTTGCCAACACCTTCAGTGGGTGATCCGTGGCTCCAACAGTCACCAAGAATGAGCTGTGG
Source organism: Thlaspi arvense (assembly GCA_911865555.2). Lineage (NCBI taxonomy): Eukaryota > Viridiplantae > Streptophyta > Magnoliopsida > Brassicales > Brassicaceae > Thlaspi > Thlaspi arvense. The sequence goes on from OU466861.1 coordinate 16,393,265, forward strand.
TTTATCTTCCAAGGCATTAAGAAGATCTTATGCAGCCAAGAAGAGAATGATGTGCCGATGACGGATGAGCTTGGCAATGATGTCAACTATGGTTGCATCTTGGCCTCTTCTTTGGTCAAGTATAAGGCATGGGCTTTGAGATGCAAGGCGAGCTCAGCGCTCATTGAAGGCTTCCTTACACCGCTCTTCATACAAGCCGGATCCCTATCCAAGAATTTGAGCCTTGCGCGGAGATAGCATACATGGATGAGGTTTACTTGCGCAACACTGATTCCTTAGGTCCCACACCAGCTCCAGGCTTCTATGCCTACTTGTTCTACGCCGAGAACAACACGAAGAGAATGTGCATCCTGCCTAACATGGATGAGACACACCTAGAATGCTGTGGCACCATCGAGTTCATCCCGAATGAAGATGAATGTTTTGCACCTCTTGGAGCCACAGCCGTGCTGCCTCAAGTTGCTCATGAGTCTTCAGTGTCACCTACATCAAACGCCGAGATGCCAGCCAGCTTTGACCTCCCTAAGCTCGATTTTGAGCCAAGGACCAAAACCGAAAAGCTCCTTGCATCCGTGGTGGAGATTCAGCGGAAGGTGAATAAGTGGCAGAGCAAGATGATTAAAAAGCTTGCCAAGAAGATCAAGGGGCTCCAAAGGAACTCATCTGGTGCATCTTCAAGTGAAGAGGTCGAGCACCCCGAGAAGAGAAGAAGATCAACTGGTGGAATTGTGATCTGTGAGCCTTAAGGAAGCAACATCCAAGCTGCACGCCACTCTGTACACGAAGGGACAAGCAAGGAGAAAGGCAAGGCGGTCACTCACGAGACTCCTAGAAAGAGCAGGAAGTCTGGAGCATCCTCAAGCTCCAGTCATGCCTAGCTCCGAGGTACCAACAACCAAACCCTTGTATATACCATGCATTTTTCATATTTTTGCTTTGTGTTTTGAGGTCCTCTTGAATTTGTTTGCCACCGAAATGGTGTCATTCAAGTTTGGGGGAGTATGTGTGCGCTTTGACATGTTTTCTTTAATCTTATTTTATGTTATCATCCCTTGAGTCATCATGCATCATGTAAGGCATAGAAAATACAAAAAAATGATAAAATTTTTCAAAAACATTCATGTAGCTTGCATTTGCATTGTTAGATATTGTAGGATTGAGTCTAGAATTTTTAAAATCATTTAGGGCATTTGCATTTGCATAGGGAGCAATGATGACAAATTTTTCCTTGTAAAATGTTTTAAACTCATAAATTAGTTCAAGGCCCTAGTTAGTAGTTATGCATTTTTCACACTTTGAAAGTAAGCTCTAACCATATTTGGATCATTTGTTTTGATTTTCGTGGGTTAAGTTGAACATTCATGAATTGAATCCTTTCCTAGCAAGTGAGAACCTTAATCTGAATTTCTTGAATTGAATCCTTGACCCTTACCCTCCTTTCAAGCCAATTTTCTTGTCTGACATCTTTGTGAGGCCTTATTTTCGGTTTGAACATGGCATAAAGTGTTAGGTTTAGGCAACATGATTAGGCTTTCATATTGTTGCTAGCTTTGCATTTTGAAGCTAGTTTTGGGCTTAGGATAGGGCGGGGATTCATGGGAGTTGTTTGCTTTGGTTTCGGTTTGAAAAGATTTTGTGTTTGGGGTTTGAACAAAAGGGAAATAAATGGTTTTAAGTGGTAGGCCTTGTGTTTAAAAATGATTGCTCTTGTTTAAAAAGAAGGTAGCTCTCAAAGAAAAAAAAAAGAAAATCAGTAAAGAAAAGAGCTAAAAGGCCAAGTTTAAAAAGAAAAAAAATAAGAGAAGAGAGCTACCAAAAGTATTTAAAAGAGCTAAGTATGTTTATAGCCTTACCACTAGCCAAAAGAGTTTTAAAATGATGTTTTTATTTGGGTTTTTGCTAAGCGAATTGCCTTGTTGATGAGGGTAGTCTTTAGGAGGGTGAGTGAGCTTAAAAAAAAAAGAAAAATGAGAGGGGTTTAGGATCATTGTTAGTATATATGGGTAGATGAGAGTCTAGTCATGTATGCATCAATTGTCTTTACCTTTAGCATTATGCATAAGTTCAACCTTCTTTGAGAGAACCCATTGCTTGAATTACCCATTTAAATGAGATCATTTTTTGTCTCATAACCTTGTCCCTTGTATTTGGTTTTAAAGTGCATAAGTGTGATTCACGGTTTTGAGCTTAATGAATGTTAAAGGTTAGGATTCTTGGATCTTGGATTGTTTGGGATATGAGAGTCATGATTTGAGATTCAATATGTGATGAATATGGCTAAGTTCTTTGGAGTATGAGTTTGTGCATTGCATTTTAGAATTGATTCATTTGTTTAAACACTTTTGGAAATTTGAGCTCCCACTTTTAAAACCTCTCTTCCTTTCTTGAATTTTGTTTGCTTGAGGACAGCAAAAAGCAAGTTTGGAGGAGTTGATATACTTACATATTTTGCATATTTAACATGCATTTAGTGTAGTTTTCATGCATTCATCTTGCATAATAGGCTAGTTTGCACCATTTTAGGTCCTAGAGCACTTTTGCATTAGCATTCGCATGTTTCTTGCATTCTTGCATCATATTCAGGTTGTTTTGGAGACATTGGAGCTGTGGAGAGTTCGTGGACATGATAAGGATCAAAGAAGAGCTCGTGGACACGTGAAGGAACTCAGACATGCATGCAAAGAACCCGAGATCGAGAGGTGGATCGAGCTAGGCAGGTCGATCTAGATGAGATCGACCAGAAGATCGACTAAGCCCGGATCATTGCAAGGAAGGGATCGAGTTCAAGATCGACCAAGGTGATCGATCGTGTGTACGGACGTGAATCAAGCCATGCAAAACGAGAGCCAGATCGAGTGCACGACTCGATCATCCGAGGATCGAGTAGAAGATCGAGCAAAATAGGACGATCCAAGCTGAAGATCGAGCCAGAGATCGAGTGACCCAAGTCGATCTCTGGGACCTTATCCGGCCAACTGGTTTTTGGACTCTTATGGGGGGGGGGGGAGACCATTTCCTTGTTTGGCCTATTTTAGGCAAACAAATGTAAACCATTCATTATGTCTTGGAATTTCTTTAATCTTGCTTAGCTCTTCATCTACTGCATTATCTTCTGATTTAAACATGTGTAGTGAGTAGTTTGTTTTTGGGTTTATTGTTGAGGCGATTTAGAGGGTTTAAGGGTTTAAAGCTTGAGTCTTTTCTTGTTTTCAACTTAATTCTTCTTAGATTTGGGGGCTTAATGCCTAAAGAGTCTTGGAAAAGATCTTTATGATCTCAGAGATCTCCTTACCTTAGCAGGATTCAGGAGTCTCTAAAAACCAGATCCAAGAGATTAGTTTCCCTTTCCAAAACACCATGGTTGCTTAGGGGACTAATTAGGCTACTATTTGAGATCTAACCTTAATTTTCTTTGACCCATCTTTCCACCACAAACCATGGGCTTGGAGGAAGGGTTAAAGAAAGAGTTTATACCACAAATCATGGATAAACCTCTTTTAGCTTCTCAAGGCTTAGAGAAAGCTCATCAAATGAGTAGATTTCTGTTTTTCAAAACCCAAGCTTGAACCTTTAACCTTCTTAATATGACCCTCAACCTTAGATCCTTCTTTTAGCATTTCAAAACCTCAAGTTTCATTTCCAAGACTTTAAAGTTCGCATCTTTGCTTCTGTTTCATTGCATTTCACCTTAAGTTGCTAGAAGTTCTCTGTTCTATCCGTTTTAGTTCTTGATTTTTAGTAATTAGTAGCCTTGCGTTTTAGATTTTCTGGCTTTTCCTAGTAGTTGTTAACCCTCTTCCAGGAATTTTAAAATAGTTTTCGTAATCATTTGGTCGTTGTATTTAGTTTTTGTTGATTTTACCATCTATTTACCCGATTCTGCTTAGATTTGCTTTGCTCTTGCATTCCTTGTGTTCTTCCTACAACTCAGGCTGGATTGATACTCCCTTACCATTATACTACATCATAACAGTGGTTTGAGCTTTGATTCAACAGCTTAGAAACATTCTGTTTATCAATAATCTGAACTAGTATTTGATGAGCAAAACAACTTAGTGCAAAGAGATTTGGCTTAGGAGTTTTGTGAACAATTGAACCTTATCATTACTGCATGTTTAGGTTGTTATGATTTGCAAAGAGATTTGAAACTCTATGATTTAGGCATAGTTAACTTCTGCAATGAGAATTGATTAGTTATATCTTTGCGATTCATGTTCAAGACGGTTATTCATTCCTGATTGCATGCATTCTACACTCTCGGATTCAACCTGCGAATTGTCCTGACTTAGCGCTTTTAGCTTTCTGAACTTCAAGAACAGTCTCAAAAACGCCCACTTGCTTTTATTACTTTAGTTATTTCGCATTACATTCATTACTTATTGCTTAGCTTAATCCGAACCTGAACTCTTGAGTGTAGTTTACTTACTCCCTTGGGATTCGATAACCCCTTATACTACGACTGTTTTGCTGTGCACTTGTAGTAGTTTTTATTTGGGTAAAACCTGAGCCCTATCAACTACCCACATTAATTTTTTTGTCAACACCCACTTTTTAACTTTTTAACACTCCACATCATCTTTTCTCTCTTTCACATAATTATTCAACACTTTTATATTTTTTACACCCTACCCTACAATTCCATATCATATTCTTATTTCTTAATTAGTAACACAAAATAATTATGGTTATAATTAAGATTTAAATAATATCTGTAAATAATTTTTCAAATAATGAAAACAAGAAATACAGTAATGATAACTATTATTAAAATAAAAAAATTACAAAAACTTAAAATAAAATAAATAAGCACACATCATAATGAATAAATTTTTTAAACCACATATAAAAAATTAAAAATCATACACAAAAATTCAATTCACACACAGTAAAACTCTTAAATCACACATAAATTCTTTAATCGTTAGATCAAGTTTAACTAATTTTCTTGCTGTTTAGCATTTCACTTGCTCTTAAATCACACATATAAATTTTCTTTCTCTTAAATCACACATATAAATTTTCTTGCTGTTTAACATTTTCACTAATGAAAATTCAATTGACACACAAGCTGTTGATGCAATACCTAATGCTTGCTGTTTACATTTCACTAATGAAAATTAGTTATTGACTTGGTAATTAGCAAAAAGATTAGTACCAAGAGATTGGATTAGTCATATAAATGAATCATATGCATAAGGAATAACATTGTGTGAGTTTGTAAGCATCATAGGTTGAGTCAAGAGTTCCCTAATATCAATGATCTCATTTCAAGTCCCTTCTTTTCTCTGTTTTTAGCTTGAATTCGAGATTGCTCTGTTTGGTCTTTATTTTAGTTGCTTTGCTTGCTTTTCACTCTTTGTTTGTTGTTCTCTTCATTTTTGTTTGATCCTTTAGGTTGTTAGATATCTAAATCATCTTTGTTTGCTTGAATTAAGAGCTCTATTGCATTCTTACTGCTTCATTCTCCCCTTTTTGATTGATAAAACCCTATGCTATACTACAATTGATTATTACAAGCTTGAGAAATTGAATCAAGTCTTGAAAAGTCTTGTATCAATTTGGCGCCGTTGCCATCAGGGGAATGCTTTGTTCAGTAGGATTTGTAGAGATCTTGAGATCAAGCTTTGTTATTTTCGTTTTTGGTTACTGATTTCTCTTTTGGTCTAGAATTTCTTTTGCAGGTACCACAACATTTGCTCTTAAGTGTCTACAACTACAACTGAGGTTCAAGGTCAAAGATTTTGGGTTTGTAGAATCAGAATTCAGCTGTTGAAGCATGGAAGAACATCAGTATGCTGCTGGTTTTGGTTTGCAAGGTCCACAAGGTCCACCAGGTCTTCAAGGAATTCAAGGCTTACAAGGACAGCAAGGTCCACATGATTTACAAGGAGCTTTGTTTCAAAGACCATTGAAACCTATTGGTGCTGCTGATATACCTTCACGTTATGCTTCAAGGCAAGGTATTCTTCCACCCATGGAGACTCATCACTATGAGATCAAAAGCAGAATGATTAATATGGTGCAAGAGAGGAAGTTCTTTGGATTGCCCAACCAAGACCCCTTAGAGCACTTGGATCACTTTGAGAGGATATGTACTTTGACAAAGCTTAGTGGAGTTTCAGAAGATGGTTTGAAGCTCATATTATTTCCATTCTCTCTTGGTGATAGAGCTACATTATGGGAGAAATCTTTCGCACATGGAAGCATCACGTCTTGGGAACAATGCAAATGTGCTTTCTTAGCCAAGTTCTTCTCTCCCTCAAGAACTGCACATTTCAGGAATGAGATCACAAACATTAAACAATGGTCTAATGAAAGCTTTGCAGAAACTTGGGAAAGGTTCAGAAGCTTCACTCACTAATGCCCTCACCATGGCTTTCCCAAAGAGATGCTGCTATCCACACTATACAGAGGTGTTCTCCCAACAATAAGAATCCATCTAGACACTGCAAGCAATGGTTACTTTCTTGGTGAAGGATGGCCTTTAGTGGAGAACATGGCACTCAATAATTGGGATTATGTTGATGATAAAGAGCAACACTCAAAGGCAGCTGAAGAGAAGCTAGAGAAATCATTGTATGAGATGAAAGCCTTGCAGAAAAAGTTGACTCACTCATCAATGAGACCACTAAACCTCTTCCTAATGTTGCTTCACAAAACCACTACAAAGAGCATCAAATCAAATCTGTTCAACTACAAGAGGCACCAACAATGAACCAAGACCATGATGTTTGTGTACACCAGTCCTATGGAGACACCCATACTCAAGAACATCAGAGTCCTTCTTCTCAAGCAGTTGGCGCCAAAACCTCCCAACCTCCACATGCATTAGACCTTAAGGAAATGTTCCTGCAACTCCACCAACTTCAGAATGCAGAATTTCAGAAAATCATGGCTGTTGAGATTCAAAAGAATATGATTGACATTCAAAGAAGCATGAATGATGAAATACACAAAGGCATTGACTCCAGCTTGCAATCCTAACTAGGTCCTTTGAATATGAAGATCAGCAAACTAGAAAGCATGGCTCAACCGTCTACCTCTTCACTAGCACAAGAATGTGTCAAAGCTGTCACTTTAAGAAGTGAGAAGCAACTTCCACCAAGAGTGGCACCTTCTACACCCAATGTGGACATTGAGGAACAAGAAGAGGGGGTGGAGGCTAAAGATAATGAAGAAGCTCAAGAGGATTAAGTAGTTGAAGCCGAAAGAGGTTCAAACAACACCAAAGCCAAAGAAGTGGTTAAGGAAAAACAAAAGGAAGCATCTAAGGAGTTGATCAAGGAACCAAGATACATACCTCCTCCTTATCAACCCACAATACCTTTTCCTGGAAGGTTTAAGAAGCAGCTGGTTGCTTAATATAAAGGGCTCTTTGATGAATAGATGAAGAAGATCCAGCTCACAATGCCACTACTAGATGCCTTTGTTCTGGTTCCTCCTTATCAGAAATTCTTAAAGGATGCTGTTGCTGAAAGAACCAAGGACCTACAAGGGATGGTAGTCCTCACACATGAGTGTAGTGCCATTATTCAACAGAAGAGAGTGGCTCCCAACAAGCTAGGAGATCCAGGGAGCTTTACCCTAGGTCCGCTTCTGTTTGAGAAATGTTTGTGTGATCTAGGAGCTAGTGTTAGCTTGATGCGCTACTCTGTAGCACAGCGCTTAGGCTTCACCAAGTTCAAGGACTGTAGGATCTCTTTGGTGTTGGCTGATAGATCAGTGAGGCTCCCCAAAGGCTTGCTTGAAGATGTACCACTCAAGATGTACCTACTGATTTTGTGGTTTTGGTTATGGATGAGGAACCTAGAGATCCTCTCATTCTCGGGAGACCCTTCCTAGCCACAACAGGAGCTGTCATTGATGTTAAGAAAGGTAAGATTGAGCTATAGTTGGGCAAAGATATGTCTTTGAAGTTTGACATCAAGCAGATTATGCAGCAGCCTACTATTGAAGGTCAAGTGTTTCAAATTGAGATCTTGGAGAAGCTGCATATTGAACTTCAAGAGGAGTTGTGTTGTGAAGATAAACTTCAAGTGGCTTTGACAAAGGAGCATAGAGAAGATGGTTACTTGGATAAGGAAAGCTTGGGTTATAAGCTGAGGTTAGACTCTCAAAAAGTCTTGGAAGAAGAGGAGCCATTTGAGAAACTGGAATACACAAGAAAGGAGGTCTTCTCAGTTCAAGAAGCTGGTTCCCCAAACAACGAAGCTGGCGCCAAGGAGCAGAGCATCTTGAAGAGGACTGGAGTGAGCTCAAAGCACCCAAAGTAGAGCTCAACCTCTCCCTAAAGGGCTAAGGTATGTTTTCTTAGGCTCTAACTCTACTTATCCTGTCATTGTCAATGATAACCTCAATGATGATGAGATCCTTGCTCTTGTCAAAGTGTTAAAGAGGTTTAGGAGAGCCATTGAATATTCACTAGATGACATCCAAGGCATTTCTCCAAACCTCTGCACTCACAGGATCCATCTAGAGGATGAGACAAGAACTTCTGTTGAACCTCAAAGGAGATTGAATCATAATCTAAAAGAAGTAGTAAAGAAGGAAATCTTGAAGTTGTTTGAAGCAGGAGTGATCTATCCCATCTCAGACAGCACATAGGTCTCACCAGTCCATGTGGTGCCTAAGAAAGGAGGGATCACTGTTGTAAAAAACGAAAATGATGAGCTAATACCAACTAGAACAATTACTGGTAATAGAATATGCATAGATTGCAGAAAACTTAATTCTGCTTCTAGGAAAGATCACTTCCCTTTGCCATTCATAGATCAAATGCTAGAAAGATTAGCAAACCATAAGTATTACTGCTTTTTAGATGGTTATAGTGGATTCTTTCAGATCCCTATCCATCCTAATGATCAAGAGAAAACTACTTTTACTTGTCCATATGGAATATTTGCTCATAGGAGAATGTCTTTTGGTTTATGCAATGGTCCTGCTACCTTTCAAAGGTGTATGACTTCTATCTTTTCTGACTTGCTTGAAGAGATAGTGGAGGTATTCATGGATGACTTTAGTGTCTATGGATCCTCCTTTGGTGTCTGCTTGTCCAATATTTCTCAGGTTTCACAGAGATGTGAACACATTAAGCTGGTTTTGAACTGGGAGAAATGCCATTTCATGGTTCAAGAAGAAATTGTGTTTGGTCATAAGATTTCAGAGAAGGGGATTGAAGTGGACAAGGCAAAGATTGATGTGATGCTGCAGTTAGAGCCTCCAAATTCAGTCAAGGGAATCAGAAGCTTCTTCGGGCATGCTGGTTTCTACAGAAGGTTCATCAACGTCTTCTCAAGGATAGCAAGACCCTTGACAAGACTGCTGTGTAAGGAAACAAAGTATGTGTTTGATGAAGACTGCTTACAAGCCTTTCTCACTCTCAAACAAGCTTTAGTGTCAGCGCCAATAGTCCAAGCTCCAAATTGGGATTTGCCATTCGAAATCATGTGTGATGCTAGTGACTATGCTGTTAGAGCAGTCTTGACGCAGAGAGTGGACAAGAAACTTCATGTGATCTACTATGCTAAAAGAACAATGGATGAGGCTCAATCAAAGTATACAACAACTGAAAAGGAGCTCCTAGCAGTTTTCTTTGCATTTGAAAAGTTCAGAAGCTACTTAGTGGGTTCTAAAGTGATAGTCTACACTGATCATGCTGCACTAAGGCACATTTATGCCAAGAAAGACACCAAACCAAGACTTCTTAGATGGATCCTTCTCTTGCAAGAGTTTGACATGGAGATTGTGGATAAGAAAGGCATTGAGAATGAAGTTGCTGATCACCTCTCAAGACTGAGGATAGATGATTTTGTCCCAATAAATGATACTCTACAAGAGGAACAGCTGCATACTTTAGGAGTGAAGGCAGCTGAAGTGCAAAGCTTAGAGGAGAACAAACTTCCTTGGTATGCTGACTATGTGAACTACTTGGTGATTGGGCTGATACCACAAACCCTCAACTCACACCAGAAGAAGAGGTTATTAAGAGATGTCTCCCGTTACTTTTGGGATGAGCCCTATCAATACAAGAGAGGGAATGATGGGTTGTTCAGAAGGTGTGTAGCTGAAGAAGAAGTTCCAGGAATTTTGCATCACTGCCATGGCTCAGCCTATGGAGGACATTTTGCAACATTCAAGATAACCTCCAAGGTCCTCCAAGCTGGTTTTTGCTGGCCTAGTGATATATCATGATTTTTATGGTTTTTAACCATGATATAAGTCCTTTTTATTGAATCTTTTTGGACCTTTTAGAGTCCTAGAAGAGTCTTTGCTGGTTATAGCATGTCTGGAGCATAATTAGAGATATTGGAACCTTTTGGAGCATTTTGAGTTGAAGCCACGAAGTACCTATCTCGAAGAAGAAAGTATGCCACATGGTGACGCTCGTCACCCATCAAGGAAGGAGCGTGGCCTGATTTATTAAAAGTATGAAGACTATTTGCAGAATTGGCCCAGAAGTTCCATTATTTACAAGAAGACCCCAGATCGTGTTTAGCCTCTATTTATTAGGTTTCAGCCATTGTTGGTTTTGATCTTAGTTTTTGAGAATTCAGAGAGCTTAGAGAGAGATTTATTCAGAGCTTTTTGGGGAGACAAATCCTGTACTCTTTTGAGTAGATTTCGAACCCCCTTATTCTTTTACTCTTTCTCTTAATGCAATTTTATTCAGTTGTGTTTTGTAATTCCATAATCACGTCTGAGTAATATGCCAGTTAAGTTAGGACTTTTTCAAAGGTTGATGAAGAGTTTGTAAAATTGCTACATGTTCGGAATATCTTTTGGTTTTTCATCTCTGCTTGCCTTAAAATCAAATTTCTGAGATACATCATCTAGGAATCCGAAAATCATAGGTTGTTAAATATATGTGAGAGCATTATTGATAACCTGAACTAGTATTTGATGAGCAAAACAACTTAGTGCAAAGAGATTTGGCTTAGGAGTTTTGTAAACAATTTATTCTGATCATTCCTGCATACTTAGGTTGTTAGGGTTTGCAAAGAGATTTGAAACTCTGTGATTTAAGCATAGATAACTTCTGCAATGAGAATTGATTAGTTATACATCAGTGATTCATGTTTAACACGGTTCTTAATTATTCCTGATTTCATTCATTCTACATTCTTGGATTCAGCCTGCGAACTGTCCTGACTTAGCGCTTTTAGTCTTCTGAAACTTAGTTCATCTTACAAAATAGTTTGCTTACTTTTATTTAATCATTCGCATTATATACTTTATATTCTGCTTAACTTAATCCGAATCTGAACTCTGTAGTGTAGTTTACTTACTCCCTTGGGATTCGATACCCCTTGTACTACAACTGCTTTTGCTGTGCACTTGCAGTAGTTTTATTTTGGTAAAACCTGAGCCCTATCAAGTTTTTGGCGCCGTTGCCGGGGAGTAATAGCTGCCTATCGATTTTTAGTATTAGGATTTTATCTAAGTTTTAATTTGTTTACTGACTTTCAATTTCTTTTCATTGTGCTGGTTTCAGGTGTATGCTTAATCGCAGTACCAAAAGCAACAAGGAAAAGGAGCTTGTGACTTTGAGCATCGATGAACTAGCTAGGTTGGAGAGAACTAACAGAAAAGCTAAGAAGCAATCTACAATGGTCGCTCCACTTATCTTGGTTGAAGATGCAGAAGGTCACTTGGTTGACAGAGAAGAAAACAGGAGGAACGAAGAGGGGCAGAGAATTGATCAAAAGGGGAATGTCATTGTTCAACAACAGGTTCAACAAGTAGATGAGAATGTTAGAGTCCCTACTGCTGCCAATAACTCTGCTGGGCGTTTTGTTCAGAGGTCTCTAGGTGACTACAATATACCTTATCAGTTCTATGCCAACAGAGCTGCAATCCACCCTCCTGCCTTCCAGAGGAACGATTTTGAGGTTAAACCTGTCTACTATCAGCTGGTTGGCTAGCATCCATTCCATGGCTTACCTCATGAGCATCCTATGGATCACATTAAGAGGTTTGAGGATTTAGCTTCCAGTGTCAAAGCCAATGGTGTTAGCAATGACTTTCTGTTCTGCAAACTTTTCCCTTACTCTCTTGAAGGAGAAGCTCCATATTGGCTGAAGCAACTGGAACCTGCTTCATTGACCACTTGGGAAGACACTAAAAACGCCTTTCTGAATAACTTCTATGATGATGCAAGATCAGAGGACATGAGGACGAAAATTGCATCCTTTACACAAGGCCCTACTGAAGCTTTTAAGGTTTCTTGGACCAGGTTCAAGTCTTATCAAAGGGACTGTCCTCATCATAGTTTCAGTCAGGTGAAATTACTTGGGATCTTCTTCAGGGGCATTGACTGGAAGTATCAGATGGCGTTGGATGCAGCAAGTGTAGGAAACTTCAACACCAATAGACCAGAGGAGGCGATCAGACTGATTGAGAATTTGGTCTGCAGCAACAGCACTAAAAATGCAGACTTTCAGAGGATGAAACAAGCTGGTGTGGCTGATGGAAATCAGATTGCTGAAGTTAAGGCTAAGCTGGATGATATGCACAGCCTTTTGGTGGGAAAGAAGTCAGTTCACTTTGCTGCAGAAGTGGAAACTTTCGAAGTTCCAGAGGAGGTTGAACATGAGGATGTAAATTTTATCAATTCTGGTGGTTTTCAGGATCAAAAGTATGGGAATCAGCAGTGAAACATATGCTAGAACAACAACAACCAGAAAAGCACCTTTACAGGAGGACAAAGCACGCCTGGTTTCACTCCTAAGCCCCCATTCCAGAAGACAGAGTACCAGAAGCCATTCCAGAACAGTGGAAATTACAGAAACTATGGTTCTTCTTCCTATCAACCTGCACCTTCACAAGGGAAAAAAAATGGAAGCAATGCTGGAACAGTTCTTGAAAGGACAACAGCAGCTTACAGTGGACTTCAATGGCAAGATAGATTGGCTATATCAGGACTTGAATGGGAAAATTGAGAGTCTGAACTCTAATATGAAGAAGCTTGATGGTCAAGTTACCCAAACTGCAGGAGCTGTTCAGAGGCAAGAAGGATTTCTTCCAGGAAGAACTGATGCTTATCCCAAAGACCATGTGAATGCCATCACATTGAGTAGTGGAAAGAACCTGCAACCACTGTTGCAAAAGGATTTAACCTCAAGGAATTTCGTGGGTATTGACCAGTATGAAGATGAAAAAATTTCTGCTGAAGAACCACGGGTGACGCTCGTCACCAATGATGGGTGTCGCTCGTCACCCCTCGAGCACAACCCCGATAATTGCTCTTTACAAGCTGGTGACGACCGTCACCAGGAGGGTGACGCTCGTCACCCAAATCGAGCAATCGACCCCGACTCGTCCATGGCGAGTGACACCCGTCACCACCCCAATGACGCTCGTCACCTGTCGCCACATACTTCAGTTTCATCTAAGACTTCCGATAATGCTTAGGAGACTGTGTATAAGCCCAAGATACCCTATCCTATGCATCGTAAGAAGTCTAAGCAGGAGCTTGAAGATGCTAAATGCAAGGCTATCATGGACAAATTGGTTATTGAGATCCCATTGATTGATGCTGTAAAGATCACTCCTGTTATAAGGAGGTATGTGAAGAGGATGGTGACCAATAACTTGAGTTTAGAGGCTGGGGCTATGATGATCAACGAGCAGGTCAGTGCAGTGATTTAGAACAGAGTTCCAGAGAAGCTTTCAGACCCAGGAAGCTTTGTTTTAGACTGCACAATCTTCAATGACAAGTTTGAGAGGTCATTGTGTTATCTTGGTTCTAGTGTTAACCTCATGCCTCATTATGTTGCCAAGAGCTTGGGGATGACCGATTTTAAGGCTACAAGGATATCTCTTGTCCTAGCTGATAGATCAGTCAGAGTTTCTGAAGGGGTGATATAGGATGTTCCTATCAAAGTAGGAGATTGTATGATTCCTACTGATTTTGTGGTTCTGAAATATGGAGAAGAAACCAAAGATCCCTTGATTCTTGGCTACTGCAGAAGCTATCATTGATGTCAGGAAGGGTAGAATAGAGCTGAATGTTGGGGATTTAGTGATGAAATTCGAAATGGACAAGCTGATGAAGAGGCCAACCATAGATGAACAGACTTTTTATGTGGATGTTCTCACAAACATTGCTGATCAGATCTTCCATGAGATGAGTTCAGAGGACCCCTTGGAGAGGGCGTTGACCACTTTTACAGCAGAGTATGAGCATTTAGATGCTGCTGCAACAGGCTACACAAAGATGATGGATGCTACTGCACAAGTGATGCAACTGGTTGCACATGACGAGCTTGCCTCCACATCTGCAAAATCTGCTACAATGGGTGATTGGTCTGCAGCAAAAGCACCAAAAGTTGAGCTTAAACAGCTCCTTGCAGGGCTAAGGTACGCATTTCTTGGAGAAAACACCACCTATCCTGTTATTGTTAATGCTTCATTGAACAATGCAGAGCTCACCCTTTTGCTGAGTAAGCTGCAAAAATTTTGCAATGCTCTTGGCTACTCTCTTGATGATATTTCAGGGATCTCTCCAGACTTGTGCATGCATAGGATACACTTAGAGGATGAGTCGAAATCATCAGTTGAGCACCAGAGGAGGCTGAATCTGAATTTGCAGGATGTGGTCAAGAAAGAGATCATGAAGTTGTTGCAGGCTGGTATCATCTATCCTATATCAGATAGTGCTTGGGTGAGTCCAGTGCACGTGGTGCCTAAGAACGGAGGTGTCACAGTGGTGAAGAATGACAAAGATGAGCTGATTCCAACCAGGACTGTGACAGGACATAGGATGTGTATTGATTACAGGAAACTGAATGCAGCAACAAGGAAGGATCATTTTCCTCTGCCTTTCATCGATCCGATGCTGGAGAGGCTGGCGAATCACAAGTATTACTGCTTCCTTGATGGGTATTCAGGCTTGAGTTCACAGAAGAGTGCAATGATGTGAAGTTTGAGTTCACAGAAGAGTGCAAATCCGCCTTTGAACAGATCAAACAAGCTTTAGTTACAGCTCTTGTTGTGCAACCTCCAGATTGGGACTTACCTTTTGAGGTAATGTGTGATGCCAGCGATTTTGCAGTTGGAGCAGTGCTGGGACAGAGGAAAGACAAGAAGCTCCACGCCATATACTATGCAAGTAGGACTTTGGATGATGCTCAGAAGAACTATGCAACAACTGAGAAGGAATTGTTAGCTGTTGTGTTTGCTTTTGAAAAGTTCAGACAGTATCTTGTTGGCTCCGAGGTCGTGGTCCATACTGACCATTCAGCACTGAAGTATCTAATGCAGAAGAAGGATGCAAAGCCAAGGCTGTTGAGATGGATCCTGCTTCTTCAGGAGTTTGACATTGAAGTGAAGGACAAGAAAGGTGTTGCTGATCATCTGTCCAGGATTCAGGTCGAAGACAGTGTCCCAATCAATGATTTCTTGCCCGACGAGAATGTTTACTTGGTGGAAACAAGAGAACAGGAGGAAAGTGTTGAAAACCTGCAATTTTCTCGAAACTGCAGGGGAGTGACGAGCGACACCCTCATCAACCCAGAACAGTCGCGACCGAGTTGTACAAAAGAGGTGACGCTCGTCACCAATCTCTGCACTTTTCTGCTATTTGTGCAAGCTTGGGGATGGCTTTTGAAGAGCCTGTTTGTGCTTTGAATGATCCAAAGAGGCCCTGGTATGCTGATATTGCAAACTACCTTGCTGCAGAGGATGAACCACATGACTTCAAGGGCTATGCTAAGAAGAAGTTTTTGAGAGAACTTAGGAGATTCTATTGGGATGAGCCATATCTCTACAAGCATTGTGCTGATGGGATCTACAGGAGATGCATAGCAGAAGAAGAAGTGCAGGACATCCTATTTCACTGCCATGGATGAGAGTAAGCTGGACACTTTTCCACATTCAAAACAGTCTCCAAAGTTATGCAAGCTGGATTTTGGTGGCCTACTATGTTCAGGGACGCCCATGCCTTCATTACAAGCTATGATACTTGTCAGAGAAGAGGAAAAATAAGCAGGAGACATGATATGCCACAGTACTTCATTCTGGAAGTTGAAGTTTTTAATTGTTGGGGTATTGACTTCATGGGACCTTTTCCTTCATCATATGGGAATAGATACATTATGGTTGCTGTTGATTATGTATCTAAGTGGGTAGAGGCCTTGGATACTCCTATTAATGATGCTGTAGTGGTTTTAAAGATGTTTAAGACCATTATTTGTCCCAGATTTGGTGTCCCGCAGATTGTCATAAGTGATGGTGTTTCTCACTTTGTCAATAAAGTTTTTGACAAGCTGTTGAAGAAGTATGGTGTACAACACAGAGTAGCCACGCCCTATCACCCCCAAACCAGTGGGCAAGTTGATGTTTCCAACAGGCAGATCAAGCAGATTCTGGAAAAGACAGTTGGAAAGACAAAGAAAGATTGGTCTGCAAAGCTGGATGATGCATTATGGGCTTACAGGACAGCATACAAAACGCCACTTGGGACTACACCATTTCATCTTCTCTATGGCAAGGCGTGCCATCTACCAATAGAGTTGGAGTTCAAGGCAGAATGGACTATCAAGAAGTTGAACTTCGATCTGAAACCTGCTGCAGAAAGGCGTTTGATTCAGCTCAATGAACTGGATGAGATCAGATATCTGGCCTATGAAAACTCCAAGTTATACAAGGAGAGGACAAAGGCATATCATGATAAGAAGATCATCTCCAGACATTTCGAGCCCAATGACCAAGTATTACTTTCCAACTCGTTTACAGCTTTTTTCGTGGCAAAATTTGCGTTCTCGATGGTCAGGTCCTTTCACTGTCAAAGAAGCTCACCCACATGGTGCAATTGTCCTGATTAACTCCAAAGGAGCAGAGTTCACTGTCAATGGACAAAGGGTGAAGCCTTACTGGACACAAGCAGAGATTCCAGCAGGACACATTGTGTCTCTGGATGATGCACCAGCTGTCTAAACAGCCAACCAAAGTCAAACTAATGACTTTAAACAAGCGCTTAGTGGGAGGCAACCCACTGGTAAGTTGTAAATATTGTACTTAGTTTTTATTTTCGTGCTTATGATTAATATTTAGAGTTTAGTTAAAAAAAAAAAATTGTGACGCTCGTCACCCATAGAAGTCGAGCACAGGGGGTTTAATTTCTTCTTTTTCTTCCTCGTGTTCACTTCTGAAATAACGAATACATACAGGAAACTTGAGAGATTCTTAACTTTTGATTTTCTAAACCAAATTGAGTGATTCAAAAGCCTAATCCGTGCGGATTTTGCTCCTCTTTCTGAATATCCACTCGGTTTTTAAGATCTGCAAGGTATGTGTTCGAAATCCCCAATTTTCAGTCCGCCGTAGGTTTGGTAAAATCCGATTTTTGACTTGATTAGCTTAATTTAACTGTTGAATCATGGTTAGTTAGGTTGTATTAGAGGAATGGAACCATCTATGTGAGCTTTTATCGGTTGATTTGCAAGTTTTGAATTTTCGAGTTCATGATAAACTTTGCAAAAATCTGGAAATTTTGGATAATTTGGGTTGAACTAATGCTTGAATTGTGTTCCTGGTAGTGTTGTAGTCAATCGCCATCAGTTATTTCACCTTGATTGATTGAGTTTTCGAATTTTGAAAAATTTGCTAATTTTGGTGATGTTTTTGGTCGATTTTGAACTTGAATTTTCATATGCCTAGACAGGAGAAACGACCAAGGCAAGGTTCGTCTTCCAGCACTGCATCAGGCTCTACTGATTCCTTCAATCACTACCTGGTTTGCAGGCCTCCATGGCCTAAGCGAGAAGATTTGAAAATAGCCTCAGGAGTTGCTTGGGCAGGGACTCCGAGGCAAGAAATATCACGGGACACTTGCATATTCCGTGATATTCAGGAGGAGTGTGATGAATATGACACGCTGTTCTATAATGCATGGCTGGGAGTGAAGATTGTCCCCACACGATTCGCAGATCCTACTGTTCTGCAGAAGATGGGTATCTTCGAGGAGGTTATTGCGATTCTGGAGAGGATTGGGATGGGCACTATGTCATTCTAGCAGTATGATCTCTACCCAGATTTGGTCCTCCAGTTTCTCTCTACTGTTCGCGTCTACTACGCGAATGAGCTGGCGAAGTGTGCACAGGAAGGCACAATGACATTTCTGATCCGAGGGGTTCGATCAGGATCAGTCTGATGGATCTTTGTGGGATCTATGGCTTCTCTGACCATCCCACAGGCGTTCTCCTTCCCTCTCAGTGGACTCACATGCGGACATTCTGGTCCAAATTCGGGAATGGAGTTTATGAAAGCAAGACTAGCACGCATACAGAGGTTCGTCATCCTGTCTTGAGGTACATTCTGCGTCTCTTTGGCCATACCATCCTGTGCAAGTCTGCGCCTAACAAGACATGGGTTAGTGAGCTGATTCTCCTCTACTACGGACTCTATGAGATGCTTGATGATGTGATCCCTATCGATAGCATGGTTCGCGCCAACTTGGGCGCTGTTTTCGCTGAGCATCTGGTCTCCTTGAAGACCAAATCGTTCACCAGTCCAGGGGAGAAGACCGAGAGTGTTGGCAGCCTTCTGACACCTATCTTCCATCATTTCCAGATCGATGTCACTCCTTGCAGTCTACTCAGTTCCAAATCACTCATGGATGACCAGTATCTGCGCCATGTCACTTGGCTCAAGATTGGCATTGTATGGAATTTTACTACTACTTCTGGAGAGTATGTTGGCATTAAGTTGCCACAGAGAGCCCTCACTACGATTCAGGGAGTTCCACACCAGCTTTTTTTCATGCCAGAGCGGACTCTGCTGCACCATTTACCTCTGCGCCCTGCTAGAGCTGCTACAGCTGGCGCCTCTGCTTCTACTGCAGCTGCTGATGATGCTGGACCATCCACACGCCAAACTACCTCCTCCACTGCTTTCAGGCATCCTCCACGACCACATACACCCATGGATATGGCTGCTTTTCAGGAGTATGTCATTGACAGCTTTGAGGGACTCTGGGATGCTGTTGCTACACTTAGCAACTGTGGTTGTGTTTGCCCCCATTACACCACTGAGCCTTGCGAGGATGAGGACTGAGGCTCTACTATCTGGTTACTTGTTTCTTTTTCTCTTTTATTTTTATTTCTCCTGAGTTATTTTTATGTTTTCTTTGAGTCAGTTGTCAGTTTCTTTGATGATGTTTTGTGAGATTGTTGAACCAGGTTCTTATTGCTATGTTTAGATGTTGTTAATTATGTGTTTGAGTGCTCAAAAAGTCTAAATTTAGAGTACACATGATAACACTTTGTTAATTAACATCTAACTTGACGATTGTGCAATACAGGTCGTGGTGACGCTCGTCACCTGACCCCACGCGAGGTAACACTTTTTGACCATGGTTCTTCGACTTCTTATTCATTTTTCCGACCAACTCTTGGCTTAATAACACTGGGGACAGTGTTGTTTATGTCTGGGGAAGGTGGTTACTGATGTTGTGTGCTTTGTGTCATGTTTATAGAGTTTTAAAGTTGAGTCAAAAACCTGTTTTTATAGAGTCAAAATTTTGAAATTGTCAGTTTTTCTTAGAACTAACCATATGACGTTTTTGCTTATAAGAACCATTTCCACAGTAGTTGATTACAAGTCTTACTAAATTGAAAGTCATAGGTAGATTAGTCTAGCAATGAAGGTTTAGGTTCTTAGAGAATCTGGAAAATTTGTTGTTAGCTCCACCTTAATGAACTTTAAACTTCTTATCTTGCTGATTGATTCTTATTGATCTTGATTCTCTCTTTGAGCACTGACAATAAGGTTAATATACAATCTCTCTTTAATCTTCCCTGATGTAGTTTTAAAAAGTTTAAGTCCAAAGAATTGTGCATTCATGACCCTGTCTCCTCACAAGAAACAACAGTAGTGAACACACTCAAGAACCTGTCTCCTCGCAAGGAACACAAGTATTGAGTAGCACTATATCTTAGACTGTAAAAGTTGAGAAAAAGAAGTGAAAAATCGAAATTATCCAAAGGAAAAGATCAAGCGAAGAGAAAATAGGAGAGCTGTGTTGAGATTGCTTAGTTCAGTTGTTTAGGAAGGGAAAAAATTCTGTAAGTGATTGAAATGATAAAACCTTGATGAGATATCACACTTAGATAAAAAAATAAGGAGTTAGCAATATAAATTTCGGATTTCTTGAAGGGATTTGGACTTGACTTGAGAGATTTGCTAAGCTTGTGATGATTATGCTGAAATTTGATCTTGTGTTGACTCTGTGGTATGTGGATTCGAAAGTTCTAACTAGTGTGGTGTTCCTGATGATTGACTGACTGTTTCTTATTTTCAAACCTCGACCCTGTTCTCTGTCTGATGTTTGCTTGAGGGCATGTAAAAGCTAAGTCTTGGGGAGTTGATATATCATGGTTTTTATGGTTTTTAAGCATGATATAAGTCCTTTTTATTGAGTCTTTTTGGTCTTTTTAGAGTCTTAGAAGAGTCTTTGCAGGTTATAACATGTCTGAAGCATAATTGGAGATATTGGAACCTTTTGGAGCATTTTGAGTTGAAGACATGAAGTACTTAGCTCTAATAAGAAAGTATGCCATATGGTGACGCTCGTCACCACCCTTGGTGACGCTCGTCACCCATCAAGGAAGGAGCGTGGCCTGATTTATTAAAAGTATGAAGACTATTTTCAGAATTAGCCCAGAAGTTCCATTATTTACAAGAAGACCCCAGATCGTGTTTAGCCTCTATTTATTAGGTTTTTCAGCCATTGTTGGTTTTGTTCTTAGTTTTTGAGAATTCAGAGAGCTTAGAGAGAGATTTATTCAGAGCTTTTTGCGGAGACAAATCCTGTACTCTTTTGAGAAGATTTCGAACCCCCTTATTTTTTTACTCTTTCTCTTAATGCAATTTTATTCAGTTATATTTTGTAATTCCATAATCATGTCTGAGTAATCTGCCAGTTAAGTTAGGGTTTTTTTAAAGGTTGATGAAAAGTTTGTAGAATTGCTACTTGTTAGGAATATCTTTTTGTTTTTCATCTCTGCTTGCCTTAAAATCGAATTTCTGAGACACATCATCTAGGAATCCAAAAATCATAGGTTGTTAAATATAAGTGAGAGCATTATTGATAACCTGAACTAGTATTTGATGAGCAAAACAACTTAGTGCAAAGAGATTTGGCTTAAGAGTTTTGTAAACAATTGATTATGATCATTCCTGCATGCTTAGGTTGTTAGGGTTTGCAAAGTGATTTGAAACTCTGTGATTTAGGCATAGATAACTTCTGCAATGAGAATTGATTAGTTAAACATCAGTGATTCATGTTTAAAACGGTTCTTAATCATTCTTGATTTCATGCATTCTACATTCTTGGATTCAGCCTGCGAACTGTCCTGACTTAGCGCTTTTAGTCTTCTGAAACTTAGTTCATCTTACAAAATCGTTTGCTTACTTTTATTTAATCATTCGCATTACATACTTTATATTCTGCTTAGCTTAACCCGAATCTGAATTCTCAGTGTAGTTTACTTACTCCCTTGGGATTCGATACCCCTTGTACTACAACTGCTTTTGCTGTGCACTTGCAGTAGTTTTATTTGGGTAAAACCTGAGCCCTATCACCTAGTCTGTTCAATGACGCCCAAGCTCACATCTCCTCATGTGATGCATGCCAAAGAAAGATAAACATCTCCAAGAGAGATGAGATGCCTCTGAACTCTATTCTTGAAGTGGATCTGTTTGATGTGTGGGGGATTGACTTTATGGGACCTTTCCCTTCCTCTTATGGGAACAAGTACATCCTTGTGGATGTTTATTATGTGTCAAAGTGGGTTGAAGCCATTGCCAGTCGAACAAATGATGCTAGAGTTATGCTGAAGCTCTTCAAGACAATTATCTTCCCAAGGTTTGGTGTTCCAAGGTGTGTGATCAGTGATGGTGGAAGTCACTTTATCAAAAAGGTTTTTGAGAGTTTGCTTAAGAAGAATGGTGTTAAGCACAAGGTTGCCACTCCCTACCACCTTCAAACAAGTGGCCAAGTGGAGGTGTCTAACAGAGAGATCAAAGCTATCTTAGAGAAAACAGTTGGTGTCACAAGAAAGGACTGGTCTAATAAGCTTGATGATGCTTTGTGGGCTTACAAGACAGCCTTCAAGACACCAATTGGCAGAACTCCTTTTTCACTCCTTTATGGGAAGTCCTGTCATCTGCCTGTTGAGCTGGAATATATGGCTTTGTGGACAACAAAGTTGCTGAATTTTGACATCAAGACAGCTTAAGAAAAGAGACTCATCAACTTGCATGAGCTAGAAGAAAACCGCCTTGAAGCTTTTGAGAGTTCTAGGATCTATAAGGAGAGGACAAATGCCTTCCATGACAAGAGGATCAAACATAAGGACTTCAAGGCAGGGTACATGTGCTGTTATTCAACTCAAGGTTGAGGTTATTACCTAGAAAGCTGAAGTCAAACAGGTCAGGTCCATTCAAGATCAAGGAAGTGTTGCCATATGGAGCTGTGACTTTGTTTAGCATGGATGGAAAAGACATCACAGTGAATGGGCACATGCTAAAGCCATACATGGCAAGTGAATCTCTTGGAGATGAAGTAGACATCAGCCTTGAGGAACCTCCACAAGAGTGATCAACCAAGGAATGTCAAGCTAAAGACGTTAAACAAGCACACTTGGGAGGTATTCCCCTGTTATCTTTGTACATATTATTGCATTTTATGCTTTCTTTTGTGTTTTTCTTTCAATAACAGGAGTAAGTGTTGTTTAAGGCAAGTTGTTATAAGTTTGGGAAGCAAGAACAGGTGCATTTTGGCCGCTATTGATCACCGTATCGGTCAGCTGGAGAAAGATAGTGGTGGAGCCAAAGTGCACCAGTCAACCAATCAGTCAGTTATAATCGATATGGAAAAGGATGTACTAAGTGAGTGTGGATGCTATCGGTCATGCTATCGATCAGATACTGACCAATGGAAATATACCGTAAGTGTTTCAGTCACTCTATCGGTCTAGAAAGTGATCGATACATATAAACGGGTATATTTCGGTCACTGTATCGGTCGACAGTGTAACCGATAGGACTCATCAGGAGCGCCATCGGTCAAGCTATCGATCACGAATGTGATCTATAGGATTTAAAAGCTTATCGGTCGGCCTATCGGTCTGGGAGAGAGCGATACAACCTCTCAGTCTGACCAAACTCCCTCTAAGGTACACAACCCCACTCCTTTGCTTCTGAATACTTCTGAGTACCTATTATTATCCTTCTTCAAGCTTCTATTACACAAGGGACTGTGTAATTCAAGCGTGGGGGAGGGCATTGCATTTGACATGGTGTTTTGTTTTCTTATCTTCTCATTTACATACTTGAGTCTCATGCATTCATGCATTCATCTGTATGCACTGAAAATCTATAAAATTTTCAAATTTTTTTGGAAACAAAAAGATCATTTAGTTGCATTCGCATAACTAAGATTGAGTCTAGATGCATTTCATATAGGTTTGCATACATTTGCATAGGGAGTGGATGATAAACACTTGTCAAGATGTTAATGTTTGAATTGTTTTCAATGTCTTGGTTATCTGTTGTTTGATTGCATTGTAGTGAGTTTGAAGTTAAGGCTGCACCATATCTTGAATTCTTGCATTGATATTCTTGTCTTATGTTTAAGCTTGCTTTGATTTGATTCCAACTCTATCTTATTAGAACCATAATCCTGACTTTGAATTATCTCGTTTGTGCATTGAGAGTGATTACATGGCTACCCATATACATACTTGGATTATCTTCTTTCCATCTTACCACTCTTGTTAATCCAAGTAGTTGATCCTCATCATTATGAGAAAGTTAACCACACCCTAACCCAATCCTTCTTTTTGAACCTAAACACCATTGTGAGAGTTGTGAGGCCTTTGCATATCGATTTCGAATTTTGTCTTGGCCAAAAGTGTTAGGAATAAAGCTTTTTGAACCTATCGGTCAAAGAAGTGATCTATAGAAGTTTACCGTGAGAATTCCGGTCACCCAATCGGTCACCTTCTAGACCGATAGGAATCCTATCGGTCACTATATCGGTCACATTCAGACCGATAGGATTCAAAACTGAAGACCACATCTTTACAATTTTGCCATTTTTGCTTGGACTCCATTAAATACGAAAATCCCTAATTTCTGGGTACACTCTTTTATCCAGCAGTTCTTTCTTCTTTGTTTTAGCTTTTGGATTTTGTAAATTGAATCTTTGCTTGATTTTAATTAAAGTTTGCATTTATCTTCTGGTTTAATCTCCCAAATCATGATTAGTCATCTTTCTCTCTTTGAATTGATGTCTTCAATGGTGCTTAGTGAGTAGACTTTATAGGGATTTGTGATGGGTTAGGTTTAGGGAATTTGAGACTTAATCTATGATGTCTTATTGTTAATTCTTCCATTTCCTTTCTTGATTGCTGTGTTTAATGCTTAATTAGCCCTAGCTAAGTTGATTAATATCTTAGGTTCATTTTATGCCCACCAAGTGTTTGATGAAATGCCTGAACTGCTTTGCAAGAGAATTGCTTATCCTAGCTCAAGAGATTGACTGTCTAGGCGTGATTTTGCAATATAGGGTTGATATAATTGTCTTAATGCTTTCTGTTTATCATTTCACTAATGAGAATTAGTTCTTGACTTGGTAATTAGCAAAGAGATTAGTACCAAGAGATTAGATTAGTCATACAAATGAATCATATGCATAAAGAATAGCATTGTGTGAGTTTGTAAGCATCATAGGTTGAGTTAAGAGTTCCATAATATCAATTATCTCATCTCAAGTCCCATCTTTTCTCTGTTTATAGTTTGAATTCGAGATTGCTTTGTTTTGTCTTTATATTAGTTGCTTTGCTTGCTTTTCACTCTTTGTTTGATGTTCTCTTCATTTCGGTTTGATCCTTTAGGTTGTTAGATATCTAAACCATCTTTGTTTGCTTAAATTAAGAGCTCTATTGCATTCTTATTGCTTTATTCTCCCCTTTTGGATTGATAAAACCCTATGATATACTACAACTGATTAGTACAAGCTTGGGAAATTGAATCAAGTCCTAAAAAGTCTTGTATCAACGGCGCCTACTGCAAAGTTTGAGGCGTCACACATAACCTCAAATGGTAGATCCCAGTCAGGAGGTTGCACAATGGGAGCAGTCACCAAGGCTTGCTTGATCTGCTAAAAGGTTGAATGACACTCTGCAGTAAATTCAAACTTCACATCCTTACAAAGCAGAGTTGTGAGTGGTCTTGCAAGCTTACTGAAATCTTAGATGAATCTCTTCTAGAATCCAGCATGTCCCAGAAAACTCCTCACTGATTTAACACAATCTGGTGGCTGCAGACTTGTCATCACCTCAATTTTCGCTCTGTCCACCTCAATGCCTTCTCCAGAGACTCTATGCCCAAGTACAATCTCATCTCTGACCATAAAGTGGCACTTCTCCCAGTTCAGAACCAGGTGCTTCTCTTTACATCTTACAAGCACTTGACAGAGGTTGTCAAGGCAGTATTTGAAAGAGGATCCATACACTGAAAAATCATCCATGAAGACCTCCATATACTTTTCAATCATATCAGTGAAGATGGAAAACATGCACCTCTGAAATGTCGCAGGAGCATTGCCAAGTCCAAATGGCATCCTGTGATATGCAAAGGTGCCATATGGACAAGTAAATGTTGTCTTCTCCTGGTCATCTGGTGAATGGGGATCTGAAAGAAACCAGAGTAGCCATCCAGGAAACAGTAGTATGAGTGATTTGCCAACCTCTCCAGCATCTGATAGATGAATGGCAATGGGAAGTGATCTTTCCTTGTTGCAGCGTTGAGCTTCATGTAGTCAATGCACATCCTGTGCCCAGTGATGGTTCTTGTAGGAATCAGCTCATTCTTCTCATTTTTCACCACTGTGACTCCTCCTTTCTTTGGAACTACATGCACTGGACAGACCCAAGTGCTGTCTGAAATGGGATAGATGATCCCAGCAGCTAGAAGCTTCATGATCTCTTTCTTCACCACATCCTGCAGATTTGGATTGAGCCTCCTCTGATTCTCAATTAATGACTTTGACTCATCCTGAAGGTGTATCATGTGCATGCACAACTCTGGAGAGATACTTGAAATGTCATCAAGAGAATAGCCAAGAGCCTTGCGAAAAGTGCGCAGCTTTCTTAGCAGTAAACAGAGATCTGCATTGTTTAAGGAAGCACTAACAATAACAGGATATGTAGAGTTAGGTCCCAAAAAAGCATACCTTAGACCTGCAGGGAGCTATTTGCTTTTAGGAGCTCTTTCTTCACTCCAATCGCCCAGTTTGACAGCCTTTACAGAAGTTCCAACCTGCTCCTTCTATTCTACCAGCTGCATGACTTGATTACTTGCATCCAACATCTTGACATACCCAGAAATGATGTCATCTAGATGCTCTGTCTCTTCTGTAGAAACTGTCAATGCTCTCTCCAAAGGGTCTGTGGGATGCATTTCCTGGAAGATCTCTTCTGCAAGGCTGGTGAGGGAGTCCATGTAGAATGTATGACCATCAATTGTTGGGCTCTTCATCAGCTTGTCCATGTCAAAGGTCATCACCAAATCGCCTACATTAAGGGCTTTGCTTCCTTTCCTGACATCTATAATGGTGCCTGAAGTGGCTAGGAATGGTCTTCCCAAGATCAATGGGTCTTTTGGTTCTTCCCCATAAGCTAGAACCACAAAGCCTGTAGGGATCATGCAATCTCCTACCTTGACTGGTACATCCTCCAAAATGCATTCAGGGATCCTTACTGATCTATCTGCTAGGATAAGAGAGATCCTAGTTGGTTGAATATATGTCATCCCCAAGATCACAGCAACTGAGTGGGGCATCAGATTAACACTTGACCCTAAATCACAAAGAGACCTCTCGAACCTCTCATAAAAGATTGTGCAGTCTAGAACAAAGCTCACAGAATCTGTCAACTTGTCTGGTATCTTGTTCTGTATCACTGCACTGACCTTGCTCAAGCCCCAGATTCTTGGTCATCCTCCTTTTCACATATCTCTTGATCACAGGAGTAGTCCTTATAGCATCAATCAGAGGAATCTCCACCACAAGCTTATCCATGATAGCTTTGATCCTAGCATCCTCCAGCTCTTGTTTAGACTTCTTCTGGTTCCTTGGGTAAGGCACCTTTGGCTTGTAAACCCTGTCTTCTGCATTTTCTGTAGTCTAAAAAATTGCAGTCTGCTTCTGTAGGGGTTATCGATAGACACCAGGGGTGGTGTGTCGATCGACACTCCTCTCTGCATGTGGTGTCGACGGTCCACTCTGCTGCTTGTCGACCTTGGTCGATATCTCTTCGCCTCGGGTCGAAAAATCGTGAGACTCCTCTGGTGTCGATCGACACCCATTCTTCAGAATTGGGGAAATCATCCTCTTCAAACTCTTGAAGTTGCTCGAAAACTTCTGCACTAAGACCTTTCTTCTGCACTGGTTGCAGGTTCTTTCCACTCCTCAACGTGATGGCGTTGACAAAGTGTCTTGGGTTGGTATCTGTTTGATATATCAAGGTTCTATGGTTTTTAACCATGGTATAAGTCCTTTTTATTAAATCTTTTTGATCTTTTTAGAGTCCTAGTAGAGTCTTTGCAGGTTATAGCATGTCTGGAGCATAATTGGAGATATTGAAGCCTTTTGGAGCATTGCAAGATGAAGCCACAATATGTGCAACTCGGAAAAGAAAGTATGGATTTGGGTGACGCACGTCACCACCTATGGTGACGCTCGTCACCTATAAAGGAAGGAGCGTGGCTATTTTATTAAAAGTTTGAAGATTATTTGCAGAATTGGCCCAGAAGTTTCAGTATTTGCAAGAACACCCCAGATCGTGTTTTAGCTTGTATATATTAGGTTTTCAGCCATTGTTGGCTTTTATCTTAGTTTTTGAGAATTCAAAGAACTTAGAAAGGATTTTATTGAGAGCTTTTGGGGAGACAAATCCTGTACTCTTTTTGGAGAAGATTTCGAACCCCCTTTGTTTTTATTTCATTCTTTCAATGCAATTTTTTTCAGTTATGTTTTCTGATTCCATGATCATGTCTGAGTAATTTGCTAGTTAAGTTAGGGCTTTTCAAAGGTTGATGAAGAGTTTGTATAAATGCCATCTGTTAGGAATATCTTTTAGTTCTTCATCTCTGCTTGTTTGAAAATGTATTTCTTAGACACATCATCTAGAAATCCGAAAATCATAGGTTGTTTAATAGATGTGAGAGCATTATTGATAATCTGAATTAGTATTAGATGAGTAAAACAACTTAGTGCAAAGAGATTTGGCTTAGGAGTTTTGTGAACAATTGAACCTGATCATTACTGCATGTTTAGATTGTTAGTGTTTGCAAAGAGACTTAAAACTCTGTGATTTAGACATAGATAACTTCTGCAATGAGAATTGATCAGTTATATATTTGCGATTCATCTTCAAGACGGTTATTAATCATTCCTGATTTCTTGCATTCTACATTCTCGGATTCAACCTGTGAATTGTCCTGACTTAGCGCTTTTAATCTTCTGAAACTTAGAACCAGATTTCGTTCGCTTTCTTTTATTTTGTCATTCGCATTACATACACCATTTACTGCTTAGCTTAATCTAAACCTACAATCGATAGTGTAGTTTACATACTTCTTTGGGATTCAATACCCCTTATACTACGACTGCTTTGCTGTGCACTTGCAGTAGTTTTTATTTGGGTAAAATCTGAGCCCTATCAAGTTTTTGGCGCCGTTACCGGGGAGTAATAGCTGCCAATCGATTTTTAGTATTAGG
This sequence comes from Thlaspi arvense, assembly GCA_911865555.2. Classification (NCBI taxonomy): domain Eukaryota; kingdom Viridiplantae; phylum Streptophyta; class Magnoliopsida; order Brassicales; family Brassicaceae; genus Thlaspi; species Thlaspi arvense. The sequence continues at coordinate 16,422,051 of OU466861.1, forward strand.
ATTTTGTCTATGTTTTAATTTGTTTACTAGCTTTCTGCTACTTTTTTGTGCTGGTTTCATGTGTATGCTTAATCGCAGTACCGGAAGCAACAAAGGGAAGGAGCTTGTGACTTTGAGCATCGTCGAACTCGCTAAGTTGGAGAAGACCATCAGGAAAACTAAGAAACAGTCTATAATGGTTGCTCCACTGATCTTGGTTGAAGATGCAGAAGGTCATTTGGTTGATAGAGAGGGAAACATGAGGAACAAAGAAGGACAAAGAATTGATCAAGATGGGAATGTCATTGTTGAACAGCCGGTTCAACAAGTGGTACAAGACGCTGGAGTCCCTGCTGCTGCTAACAACGCTGCTGGGCGTTTTGTTCAGAAGACTTTAAGAGACTACAACAGACCTGATCAGTTCTATGCCAACAGAGCTGCAATATGCCCTCCTGCTTTCCAGAGGAACGATTTTGAGCTTAAGTCTGCTTATTATCAGCTAGCTGGTGGGACAGCATCCATTCCATGTCGTACCTCATGAGCATCCAATGGATCATTTTGAGAGGTTTGAGGATTTGGCTTCAAGTGTCAAAACTAATGGAGTTAGCAATGACTTTCTATTATGCAAGTTGTTCCCTTACTCACATTGAGGAGGTGCTGCATTTTGGCTGAAGAACCTAGAGCCTGCTTCACTGACTACTTGGGAGAACACCAAGAATGCTCTTCTGAACAATTTCTATGATGATCAGAGGACCTGAGGACGAAAATTGCATCATTCTCTCAAGGTCCTACTGAAGCTTTTAAGGCTTCTTGGCTGAGATTCAAGTCTTATCAAAGGGACTGTCCTCATCATGGTTTCAGTCAGGTGCAACTACTTGGGATCTTCTTCAGAGGCATTGACTGGAAGTATCAGATGGCGCTGGATGCAGCTAGTGCTGGAAACTTCAACACCAACAAACCAGAAGAAGCAATCAGGTTGATTGAGAACTTGGCCTGCAGCAACATCACCAAGAATGCAGATTTTCAGAGAATGAAGCAAGCTGGTTTGAATGATCGAAATCAGATTGCTGAAGTCAAGGCTAAGCTGGACAGTATGCACATCCTCTTGGTGGGGAAGAAGTCAGTTCATTTTGCTGGAGAGGTGGAGACTTTTGAAAATCCAGAGGAGATTGAGCAGGAAGATGTGAATTTCTTCAATGCTAGAGGATTTCAAGGTCAAAGGTATGGGAATCAGCAGTGGAACAGAGGCTACAACAACAATAATCAGAAGAGTGCCTTTACAGGAAATCAGAGCTCGCCTGGTTACACACCTATGCCTCCATTCCCGAAGACAGAGTACCATAAACCTTACCAGAACAGCAGCAACTTGAACAGGAACTATGAATCTTCTTCCTACCAATCTGCACCTCCACAAGAGAACAAGATGGAAGCTATGCTGGAACAGATCCTAGAAGGACAACAGAAGCTGATAGTGGACTTCAATGACAAGATAGATTCGCTCTATCAGGACTTGAATGGGAAAATTAAGAGTCTGAACTCTCATATGAAGAAGCTTGATGTTCAAGTTGCCCAAACTGCAGGAACAGTTCAGAGGCAAGAGGGATTCCTTCCAGGAAGGACTGATGCTAATCCCAAATATCATGTGAATGCCATCACATTGAGGAATGGAAAGTACTTGTAACTAGTGTTGCAGAAGGATTTGAGCTCAAGAAATTTCGTTGGACTTGAAGAATATGAAGATGAAGAAATTTGTGATGAAAATCCACGGGTAACGCTCGTCACCCATGATGGGTGTCACTCGTCACCCACTGAGCACAACCACGATAATTGTTCTTCACAAATTGGTGATGACCATCACCAGGTGGGTGACGCTCTTCACCCAAATCGAGCAAACCTTCTCGACTTGTTCAAAACGAGTGACGCTCGTCACCCATATGGTGACGCTCGTCACCCGTTGCAACCAACTGCAGTTTCGATTGAGACTTCAAATAATGCTAAGGAGACAGTGTATAAGCCCAAAATACCCTATCCTAAGCATCCTAAGAAGCCTGAACAAGAGCTTAAAGATGCTAAATGCAAAGCTATCATGGAGAAGTTGGTCATTGAGATCCTATTCATTGATGATGTGAGGATTATTCCTGTTATAAGGAGGTATGTGAAGAGGATGGTGACCAACAACTTGAGTTTAGAGGCTGGAGCTATGATGATCAACGAGCAGGTCAGCGCAGTGATTCAGAACAGAGTGTCAGAGAAACTTTCAGACCCTGGGAGCTTTGTTTTAGACTGCACAATCTTTTCTGACAGGTTTGAGAGATCATTGTGTGATTTTAGTTCTAGTGTGAACCTTATGCCTCATTCTGTTGCCAAGAGCTTAGGGATGACCGATTTTAAGGCTACAAGTATATCTCTTGTCCTAGCTGATAGATCAGTCAGAGTTCCTGAAGGTGTGATAGAAGATGTTCCTATCAAAGTAGGATATTGTATGATTCCTACTGATTTTGTGGTTCTGAAGTATGGAGAACAACCCAAAGACCCTTTGATTCTTGGCAGACCCTTCCTGGCTACTGCAGGAGCTATCATTGATGTCAGGAAGGGTAGAATAGAGCTGAATGTTTGTGACTTGGTAATTCAATTCGAAATGGACAAGCTGATGCAGAGGCCAACCATAGATGGACATACTTTTTATGTGGATGTTCTTACGAACATTGCTGATCAGATCTTCCATGAGATGAGATCAGAAGACCCCTTGGAGAGGGCGTTGACCACTTCTACAGCAGAGTATGAGCTTTTGGATGCTGCTGCAACAAGCTGCACAAAGATGATGGATGCTACTACACATGTGATGCAACTGGTTGCACAGGATGAGCTTGTCACCACCTCTGCGAAAGCTGCTACAATGGGTGACTGGAGTGCAGCAAAAGCACCAAAAGTTGAGCTTAAACAGCTCCCTGCAGGGCTAAGGTACGCATTCCTTGGATGGAACTCCACTTATCATGTTATTGTTAATGCTTCATTGAACAATACAGAGCTCACCCTTTTGCTAAGTAAGCTGCGCAGATTTTGCAAAGCACTTGGCTTGTGCATGCATAGGATACACTTGGAGGATGAATCAAAATCATCAGTGGAACACCAGAGGAGACTGAATCCGAATCTGCAGGATGTGGTCAAGAAGGAGATCATGAAGATGCTGCAAGCTAGGATCATCTATCCCATATCAGACAGTTCTTGGGTCAGTCCAGTGCACGTGGTCCCTAAGAAGGGAGGAGTTACAGTGGTGAAGAATGATAAGGATGAGCTGATACCTACCAGAACTGTGACAGAACACAGGATGTGCATCGAGTACAAGAAGCTGAATGCAGCCACAAGGAAAGACCACTTCCTTCGGCCTTTCATTGATCAGATGCTTGAGAGGCTGGCGAATCACAAGTATTACTACTTCCATGATGGTTATTCAGGTTTCTTTCAGATCCCCATCCATCCAGATGATCAGGAGAAGACCACTTTTACCTGTCCTTATAGCACCTTTGCATATCGCACAATGCCTTTTGGACTGTGTAATGCTCCTGCAACCTTCCAGAGATGCATGATTTCAATCTTCACTGACATGATTGAGAGGTTTATGGATGTTTTCATGGATGATTTCTCAGTTTATGGGTCTTCCTTCAAGAGCTGCTTGGACAACTTTTGTGCAGTTCTGCAGAGATGTGAAGAGAAGCACTTGGTTCTGAACTGGGAGAAGTGCCATTTTATGGTACAATATGGCATTGTTCTTGGCTGCAGAGTCTCAAGAGATGGTATAGAGGTGGATAGGGCAAAAATTGAAGCGATGAAAAGTCTGCAAGCACCCGATTTAGTCAAAGCAGTGAGGATTTTTCTATGTCATGTTGGGTTCTACAGGAGATTCATACGGGACTTCAGCAAGATTACAAGTCTGCTTTTGAACAGATCAAATAGGCTTTGGTTACAGCTCCTGTTGTGCAGCCTCCAGATTGGGACTTGCCCTTTGAAGTTATTTGTGATGCCAGCGACTTTGCATGTGGAGCAGTGCTGGGACAGAGGAAAGACAAGAAGCTCCACGCCATCTACTATGCCAGTAGGACATTGGATGATGCTCAGAAGAACTATGCAATAACTGAGAAAAAACTGTTGGCTGTTGTCTTTGTATTTGAAAAGTTCAGGCAGTATCTTGTTGGATCCAAGGCCGTGGTCCATACTGACCATTAAGCACTGAAATATCTGATGCAGAAGAAGGATGCAAAGCCAAGATTGTTGAGATGGATTCTGCTTCTTCAAGAATTTGACATTGAAGTGAAGGACAAGAAAGGAGTTGAGAATGGAGTTGAGAATGGAGTTGAGAATAGAGTTGCTGATCATCAATCCATGATCCAGGTTGAAGACAATATCCCAATAAATGATTTCTTGCCTGAAGACAACGTTTACTTGGTTGAAATAAGACTGCAGAAAGAAAGTGTTGAAAACCTGCAGTTTTCACGAAACTGCAGGGGAGTGACGAGCGACACCAGGGAGTGACGCTCGTCACCAACAAAGCAGGATCGCGACCCAGTTTCTGTACGAAGACGGTGACGCTCGTCACCAATACGGGTGACGCTCGTCACCAATCTCAGACTTTGGCTACGATTTGTGCAAGCTTGGGGACAGCTTTTCAAGAGCAAGTTTATGCTTTGGATGATCCAAAGAGGCCTCTGTATGCTGATATTGCCAATTACCTTGCTGTAGATGACGAACCACATGATTTCAAGGGTTATGCTAAGAAGAAGTTCTTGAGAGAACTTAGGAGATTCTATTGGGATGAGCATTATCTCTACAAACACTATGCTGATGGAATTTACAGGAGATGCATTGCAGAAGAAGAAGTCCAAGACGTCCTGTTTCACTGTCATGGATCAGAGTATGCGGGACACTTTGCCACATTCAAAACAATCTCCAAAGTTCTTCAAGCTGGCTTTTGGTGGCCTACTATGTTCATGGACGCCTAAGCATTCACTACAAGCTGTGATACTTGTCAGAGAAGAGGAACGATCAGCAGAAGACATGAGATGCCACGGAACTTCATCCACGACGTTGAAGTCTTTGATTGTTGGGGTATTGACTTCATGGGCCCATTTCCCTCATCTTATGGGAATAGATACATTCTGGTTGCTGTTGACTATGTATCTAAGTGGGTAGAGGCGTTGGCCACTCCTACTAATGATGCTGCAGTGGTTTTGAAGCTGTTTAAGACCATTATTTTCCCCAGATTTGGTATCCCGCGAATTGTTATAAGTGATGGTGGTTCTCACTTTGTTAACAAGGTCTTTGACAAGCTGCTGAAGAAGTATGGTGTACAGCATAGAGCGGCCACGCCTTATCACCCCCAGACCAGTGGACAAATTGAGGTCTCCAACCGACAGATCAAGCAGATTCTGGAGAAGACAATTGGGAAGACAAGAAAGGATTGGTCAGTAAAACTGGATGATACATTATGGGCTTACAGGACAGCATACAAAACGCCTCTTGGGACTACACCATTCCATCTGCTCTATGGCAAGGCGTGCCATCTACCAGTGGAGTTAGAATTCAAAGCAGAATGGGCTATCAAGAAGCTGAACTTCAATCTGAAGCCTGCTGCAGAGAGGCGTATGATTCAGCTCAATGAACTGGTTGAAATCAGATATTTGGCCTATGAAAACTCCAAGTTATACAAGGAGAGGACAGAGGCATATCATGATAAGAAGATCATCTCCAGACATTTCGAGCCCAATGACCAGGTACTCCTTTAAAACTCTCGTTTACAGTTTTTTCCTGGTAAACTGCGTTCTCGATGGTCAAGTCCCTTCATTGTCAAAGAGGCTCGACCACATGGTGATATTGTTCTGATTAAATCCAAAAGAGAGGAGTTCACTGTCAATGGACAGTGGGTGAAGCACTATTGGGCGCAAGCCGAGATTCTGGCAGGACACATTGGGTATCTACATGATGCACCAGCTGTGTAAACAGCCAATCAAAGTCGAGCTAATGACGTTAAACAAGCGCTTAGTGGGAGGCAACCCACTGGTAAGTTTTATTTTCTATACTTAGTGCTTTATATTCGTGTTCATATATATTATTTAGTTATTTATACAGTTTAAAAAAATGACAACTAAACAAAAAAATGGGTGACGCTTGTCACCCGTTCAGACCAGGTATGCGCTTTATACTTCCTTCTTCTTCTTTCTCGAGCAAACATTAAAAACCAACAAACACTTACAAATTATTCGTGGCTGTTTTATTTAAAGTTTGAAGTTTATTTGCAGAATTGGGCCAGAAATTCCAGTATTTGCAAGAACACCTCAAATCATGTTATAGCTTGTATATATTAGGTTTTCAGCCATTGTTGGCTTTTATCTTAGTTTTTGAGAATTCAGAGAGCTTAGAGAGGATTTTTGAGAGATTTTGGGGAGACAAATCCTGTACTCTTTTTGGAGAAGATTTTTAACCCCTTTTGTTTTTATTTCATTCTTTCAATGCAATTTTATTCAGTTATGTTTTGTGATTCCATGATCATGTTTGAGTTATTTGCTAGTTAAGTTAGGGTTTTTCAAAGGTTGATGAAGAGTTTGTAGAATTGCTATCTATTAGGAATATCATTTAGTTCTTCATCTCTGCTTGTTTGAAAATCGATTTCTTAGACACATCATCTAGAAATCCGATAATCATAGGTTGTTTAATAGATGTGAGAGCATTATTGATAACCTGATCTAGCATTAGATGAGCAAAACAACTTAGTGCAAAGAGTTTTGGATTGGAAGTTTTGTGAACAGTTGAATCTGATCATTGCTGCATGTTTAGATTGTTAGGGTTTGCAAAGAGATTTGAAACTCTATAATTTAGACATAGATAACTTCTGCAATGAGAATTGATTAGTTATGTATTTGCAATTCATGTTCAAGACAATTTTTAATCATTCCTGATTTCATGCATTCTATATTCTTGGATTCAACCTGCGAATTTTTCTGACTTAGCACTTTTAGTCTTCTGAAAATTAGATCAACAACCAGATTTCGTTCGCTTTCTTTTATTTTGTCATTCGCATTACATACACCATTTACTGCTTAGCTTAATCTGAACCTACAATCAATAGTGTAGTTTACATACTCCTTTGGGATTCGATACCCCTTATACTACGACTGCTTTGCTGTGCACTTGCAGTAGTTTTTATTTGGGTAAAACCTGAGCCCTATCACTGTTCTTCCTGAAAGAAATCCATCTTGTCTTTTCATAGCTCCAACAATTTGAGCAACTTAAGTGTCAAGAGTTTTGACATGAGTGTTAAGGGCTTCAAATTTGCCATTCAAATCCTGGTAGAGAGCATCAATCTTCCCATTGAAGTCAACTGTGATCTTTTGCTGACCCTCTAGCAGCTGTTCAAGCATGGCTTCCATCTTACTTGAAGCTGATGGTGCAGGTGGTGGCTGATAAAAAGAGGAGCCATAGCTCTTGCTGAAGTTGTTGTTCTAGTAAGGCTTCTGGTATTCAGTCTTCTGAAACTGACTGGTTTCCTGTGAAGTTGCTCCTCTAATTATTCCCACTGAATCCTCTGCTTCCTCGCTGATTGTTTCCTGAAAACCAGCCCCATTGATGTAGTTGACATTTTCTTCTTCAAGCTCTTCAGCTGGTACAAATGTCTCAACTCCATCAGCAAACTGAAAAGACTTCTTACCTACCAAAAGGTTATAAACAGAATCCAGCTTAGCCTTCATCTCAGTAGCAAACTGATTGCTCCTAACATTCCCATCGATTTTCTGTCTCCATAATCAGCATTCTTTGTGCTATTGCTGGAAGCCAAGTTTTCTATCAATGTAATGGCATCAGCTGGGACTCTAGTGTTGAAGTTTCCATTGCTTGCAGTATCCAAAGCTATCTGGTACCTCCCATCGATCCCTCTGAAGAAGATACCCAACAACTGCACCTCATTCTAGCCATGATGTGGGAAGTCTCTCTGATATAACTTGAACCTTAGCCATGCTGCCTTGAAAGCTTCAGTTGGACCATGGGAGAAGGAAGTCCTCAACTCTTCTGACCTTGCATCATCATAGAAGTTGTTGAGGAAAGCAGATTTAGTGTCCTCTCATGTAGTCAAAGAAGCAGGTTCCAACTGTTTGAGCCAATGTGTTGCATCTCCTTCCAAAGAGTGAGGGAAAAGCTTGCAGAATACGAAATGATTGCTGACTACATTGGCTTTAACACTTGTAGCCAGATCCTCAAACCTCTATATGTGGTCCAGAGGGTGCTCATGTGGAAGCCCATGGAAAGGGTGCTGACCCACAAGCTGGTAGTAGGCAGGCTTGAGTTCAAAGTCATTTCTCTGGAAGGCAGGAGGGTGGATTGCAGCTCTATTTGCATAGAACTGTTCTGGCCTATTGTAATCTCCCAGGGTCATCTGTGGGAAACGCCCAGCAGCATTTCCAGCAGCTTGTTGTTGCATATTCTGTGCAACTGGTAGCACAACCTGTTCCTCAATTACAACGCCATCTTCATCTATCCTCTGACCTGTTCCTCAATGTCACAAGCTCTTTGTCTTTGTTGCTTCTGGTACTGCGATTATGCATACATCTGAAACAGACAGCAGAGAAGTAGCAGAGAGTTAGCGAAAATAATATAAAAGCTTAGTCAAAATTCTAAAACTAAAAATCTGAAAGTAATAACTAAGTCCTCGGCAACGGCGCCAAATTTGATATGCTCAAATTACTCCTTAGAGCTACTCTCTCAAATTAAGAGATCATTGTAGTACGCAGGGATCGAATCCACAAGGACTTAAGATTATTACTCAACAAACTTTATATTCAAATAAAGCTAGGCAGTGAATAACAAATGAAACTAAATATTTATTAAGATCAGATTATTAGTTCTAAAAATCAATTGAGACAAGGCGCTAGGCAATGAGATATTAGCAGGTAGACATAAATCGCAGACTATAGACTGAAAGGATTATTTATTAAAACCGTTCTAGAACTCGAAAATATGAATGTAAAACTAATCGACTTCAGTCGTAGAGATTAACTATGATCAGATGCTAGAATTCTAAATTCCTTTGCAAATTTTAACAACCTAAGCAAGTATTATAGTTCAGGTTCGATATGTTCACAAAATCACTAATCCAAACTCTTTTGCAATAAGTTATTTTGTTCATCTAAGATAGTTCTGGTGATTAATAAGGTTTCCACATATATTAAACAACCTAAGATCCGATTTCTAGGTGATCAATCTTAAAATCAGTGTTAAAGCAATCTAGATGAAGAACCAAATGATTTATCATTCCAGTTTCGCAGTTCTAACAATTCATTATCAACCTTTGAATAATCCAAAACCTAACTAGCAAATTACCCAGACATAGAAATTGAAACACAAATCACGACTGAATAATATTGCATTAAAAGATAGAGTAAAAGACAAAGGGGGTTCGAAATTCTTCTCTAACAAAGTACAGATTTGTCTCCTCAAAAGCTCTGGATCTAATCTTTCTCTTAGTCTCTATGAAAACAAGTTGATTGCCTAACAATGGCTTTCAAAACCTATTAACAACTCTAAACACGACTGGAGCAAGTTTGCAAATAGTAAAAAAAACTTCTGGGCCAAGTTGCAATTCTTCAAAAAGAGTTTTTAAGGCTTCTTTGTGCGTCCACGATCGGTGTCGATCGACACCGAGTGGCTGGTGTCGATCGACAGCCTCCTCCAGAATGCTCTCCGACTTGTCTTTTCAGCATCAGCTTCCACATAGCTCCAAAAGGCTCCAAAACCCACAATTATGCTCCAAACGTACCTAGACTTGCAAAGACTCTAAAGGACTCGAAAAATACCAAAAAGAATCTATAAACGAGACTTATATCATGGTAAAAAAACCCATAAAAACCATGATATATCACTAGGTTCATGTGCATAAGTAGTTAAAATTTGCTTAGAACTCTAGCATGTTTATGATTTCTGCTCCTGAATTCGCTTAGTTCTTCAGAGGTTTGCCTTGTCCAATAACTAGTTAAGCCTCTCTTAAATTTGAGAATTGTTTTTTTTTTTAGAGTTTTAAATTCATGATTCTTCATCCCTTTGATCCCAAACTTATAGTCTTTTAAGATTTGTACTTGTAGGTACCATGGGAAAGACAAAGGAGGTTGCTATTAACAAAGGCCAAGCACCAAGGAAGAAGGTGCCTACAACATCACTTGCAGCCAAAGACAAAGGCAAAGGGGTTGCTGAAGGATAATCCTCAAGGGCTGCTAAGTCAAAGGCCAAGGGAAAGGCCAAGGTTGTAGAGAAGCCCCAAGCAAACAACCAAGTCCAACTGAGTTTGTAGAGCTCTTCAGCCAATGCAAATTCAAGGCTACAAGGTTTCCTTGTGCCTCTACTATGAAGGCGCTTGGCATCTATAAAGACTGCAAGAGAATCTTTGAAGTAATGGGGCTTGGAAGTTTCATAGAATGGGTTCTTCCTTCATACTAGCATCTGACCATTCAGTTTCTCTCCACTTTTCAAGTAACAAGTTATGAGGAGAGTGAGCTAGACAATGGTGATGGCTGGATAGCCTTAGGCTTGGAAAGCAGAAGCTTACAGCCATCTTTAGAGAACTTTCATTTGCCCTTGGGATGGAGTTCTATGGTGACCAGAAGCCTCAGTTCAAGATCAGAATGAGAGAGCATGCCAAGACCTGAGGCATCCAGCTGTGAGATATGCTCACAAGGCGCTTGCTAACACCATCTTTGCAAGGAAGGAGACTGATAAAATCTCATTAAGGGAGATGGACATTCTCTTCCATGGGATGAAGAAGCTGGTGCGAACCTTCAAGTGTGGAGAGACTATCCTCAGTCTTGAAGAGCTGCCTTGTTATGTGATTCTCCTCATGGAGCAGCTCTTCACTTATAGGAGCTGGATTAAGAACAAGAAGAAGAGACATTGGAGGAGTTGTGACAGAAATTTTGATGGCTAGTGGAGTAAACCTTGATAAACATGAAGCAGATGCTTTTCCACCTCAATGGATAGACCTTGGCTACTTAAAGAGGAGCCACTTCTTAGAGAAGAGTATCCAAGAGAAGCACATCTATCAGTTTCTCAAGCCATCAAAGGAGCCAGCCAACTTTCTTCTTCCCAACACACAGCACACATACTTGATCATGAGGAGCAACATAGACTTCTGCCCAACAGAGAAACAGCTCTACTATGGTGGCGCTATTAGGAAGAAAGAGAAGAGGACAGTGAAGAAGAAAGTGGAGAGAGCTCTGAAGAAGAGGAAGGAGAAGGTGATGTTGGCGCTGAAAATGAGGAGAAATCCAAAGAGGAAGAACAGGAAGAAGATGAGTTGCTAGAATACAATTCCAAGAGTTTTCACTTCAAACCCCATGAGGTACCAAGTCAAGGGAGCTCACTGAAGTATGCTCATGACCACATCAACAAGCTTCAAAGATGGTGCAAATGGCAAGATAAAACCATAAAGAAGGTTGTGAATTTGGTGATAGGGATGTTCAAGAAGGACAAGTCCAAATCACAAGGAGCTTCTCAACAAATCCATGGTCATGAATTTACCTCACATCATGAGGAGCCTATGTAACAAGAAGAGCCTAATGAAGAATCGGAGGCAAACTGGATGCCCCAAAGGAGACATTCCTTCCAAGTGCAACAAACTGATCAATGGCCAGCTTGGAAACCAGCTAGGGCTTCATCATATGTCCCTATGTCCCAGCCGCCATTAGCATGGGAAGCACCAGCCTACTCTCCTTCTGAAGCTTACACCACTTGGCAGGAGTATGATGCTCAAGGAAACCCAACTCCAGTGCAAGCACATTGGCCTAGTTGGGTACCTCCACCTCAAACAGCATCTTTTTCACAAGAGAGGAGGAGAAACAAGAGGAGGGCAAGTCAGTGTCCATACCCAGGAACATCAGGATGAGTCTAGTGTTTGCATATAGGTTATATTGCATTTGCATAGGGTATGATGATGAATTTTCCTTGTAAAATACTAAGTGTTTAGGATTGATTTAAATGTCTAAGTGGTTAATTGTTTGATACATCATGAGAAAGTTAGAAGTTAAGGCTGAACCATGTTTGAATTGCTCAATTTGATTCCCTCATCTCATACTGAAACCATTTGCTCATTGAAAATCAACTATAATCTATTAGAACCTAAATCTGATTTTTAGTTCTCCTATCTGTGCATTGAAAATTGAATTCATGGCTACCATATACATATTTGGATCATCTTCTTCCCTTCTTACCACTCTTGTTGATCCAAATTGCTGATCCTTATACTTATGGGACAGTTAATCCACACCCTTAACCAAACCTCCTTTTTGAGCCTAAACACCATTTGTGAGAGTTGTGAGGCCTTGCATACATAATTTTCGAATTTTATCTTGGCAAAAGGTGATGAAGAATGGTGCCTGATCAACAAAAGAAGAGCAAGTCCCAAAAAAAGGATCAACCACACAATCAAAGAAGAAGAAGATAAAGTTCTTTGGGAAAGGGTAGACTTAGGGGTTCACTTTGGGTTTAGAAATCTTTAGGATTCATCTCTGGGTAAAGGGTAGAAGAGAGCTTTAACTTGCATGCATAAGTGTGCTTTTACCTTTAGAATTTTGCCTAAGATAGAATCATTTTCATTGAGTGATCCCTTGAGTTTATTAGCTATTATTTGAATGAGATCATTTTCATCTCCTGACCATCCCCTAAGACCAAGTGTTTTCACTTGATTTGTACAAACTTGATTCATGCTTACAAGCTTAATGAATGTTAAAAAGTTGATTGATTTGAGCGCTTGTCTAGGTTGAGGTTTGAGATTATTTTGAAACATGATGAGTATGGCTAGGTTCTTGAAAGTATGACTGATTGTATTTTTTATCCTACACTTAGGCACTTAGACATTGACTTCACTTCTTTACATTAGCATTTTTGGATTTGAGGGCCCACCTTTAAACCTCATCCTCCATTTTTCTTAGTTTGTTTGCTTGATGAGAAGCAAAAGGCAAGTGTGGGGGTGTTGATATCTCTTACATTTACATCATTTAGGCTTGCATTTAGTTCATGTTTTGGTTTCCTTTTGCATGTTTTCCTTCTCTTTAGTCCCATCTTCCTTTTCTTTTAGACTTAGGTTGCATTTAGGTTGTAGTTTGCATTAAGGATGTTTTTAGGTAGCCAAGGAGCTATTTGTAGCAAGGAGGAAGCATGGGGATGATTCAAAGAGTTGCCCAAGCTGAGGAGGAGCAAAAGGAGCTAAGGAGGATGATTTTTGGTGCAACATCGATCAAGGTCAAGCCAACATCGTATGATGTGAAGCAATAGAGAGGACTGGTGTCCACATCGATCACTCACATCACACGATGTAGGTGGGCAGGAGCTTCAGTAGTTTGCATCGATCACTCACATCGATCACATATGATCGATGTCAAGACACATGACATACACATCGATCATCCGCATTGTACGGTGTAATGGACCCGAAAGGACCTGATCTCAGCATCGATCATCCACATCAATCATCAAGTGACAGATGTCAAGCACCAGAAGTCTACATCGATCACTTGTGATCGATGTTGGCCAAAACCAAACACATTTTATTTACAAGTTTGCCATTCTTCTAGGGCTTTTGGCATTTAGTATTAATAGGCTTGGACTAATGGTTTTTAGCCAAGTTTTGTTCTTGCTTAGTTTTTTGAGTGCTTTTGTGTTTTTGTAAGAACAAAACTCTCTTTTCAATCAAAGTCTTGTATTTGCCTTATTGAATCTTCTCTAATTTCCCTCATAGTCATGTTTAACATCTTTTCCTCTTGTGATTTGGTGTTTTTCATGATGAGGAGTGAGTAGTCACCTTTAGGGTTTTAGATGTGGTAGATCATGTGAATTTTGAGGCACGATAAGGGTTTGTTAGATTTTAATTAGGTTGATTCCTCTCTATTAATCTGTGTTTTGGCTAGATTTATCTTGATCACATGAATCTAGAATTAGGCTTCATCTTATGCCCACCAAGTGTTTGATGAAATGTTGATCTTGTTTAACAGAGGATTCACTTGTCTTAGCTCAAGAGATTGACTGTCTAAGAAGTGTTTTGGCTTGAATAGAGTTGGTTTTGCATGCTTGTTGATTGTTTTAACACTAATGAGAGTTAGTTCTTGTTAGGGTGATTAGCAATGGGTTATTTATCAAGAGATTGAACTTAACTTGCTTGATTGTGAACTCTATGCCTAGGAATTAGCATTGCTTGCTTGTTTGCATTGTCAATGATGTTTCATAACAACTTAGTCTTGCCTTTCAATTCCCCAAAGTCAATAAAAACATCTAGGATCCTTGCTTTTAATATCTGAATTTCGAATTGCTTAGTGTTCTATTTTTGCTTGCTCTGTTTTGAACTTGATCATTGCTAAGTATTACTTTTTTGAGTGCTGTTTAGTTGAATGTTCACTTAGGTTGATAGTTTAGTTGTGTTAAACAACTCTTTTCTTTGACTCACTTGACTTAAAGTATTATGCTCCCAATCCTGGTGGAATCTAGCTTAACCCCTTGGATTGACATAAAACCCTATGGTGTACTACAAATGATTAAGTACAAGGGTGATTGAGAACGGACTCAAAATCCTTTCTCAAGCTTTTGGACCTTGTAGACCAAAACCAGCAGAAAAGGGAGGTTATTCCATGCTTCAATAGCTGATGTGAGCTGCTGAGAATCCAAAATCTTTGACCTTGAACTTCTTGTGGAGTGGTAGACACTTAAGAGCAAGTGTTTTGGTACATACAAAAGAAATTCTAGACCAAAGAGAGTAATTAGTAACCAAAAATGAAAATGAAGGAGCCTAATTTCAAACAATCTAAAAATCCTAATGTTTAAAACAATCTCAAATGGCAACGGTGCCAAATTGATGTAGGAGTTTACTCTAATTTAATTCCTACATATACTCATATCATTGTAGTATGTAAGTATCAATCCATAATGGGCAATGTAAGACAATAGGAATGCAATAGATCACTTGATTCAAGCCAACAAGATGATATAATAGAACTTATAATCCTACCAAGTGATTAAAACTTCAAACAAGCAAATGCAAACTAATTAAAACTAAGCAAAGCAGCAATTTTGAGATTGATACTTATAAAAGAATAAAAAGGACACAAAATGGGGCTTTGAGACAAGGGAGTTCACAAACAATACCAAGATGCTATCAAACACATATAAATGCTAATTCCTAGGCATAGAATTCAAACAAGCAAGATTAACCCAATCCCTTGGTGAAAATCCCTTTGCTAACAACCTAATCAAGAACTAACTCCCAGTAGTGATTAGATAGCGAATAAGCAAGCACAACCAATTCTATAAAGCCAAAATACCCTCTAGACATCTAATCTCTTAGGCTAGAATAGAAAAATCCTCTAAAAGACATGATCATCATTTCATCAACCACTTGGTGGCATAAGAAAAAGCCTAAATCTAAATCAGTGTAATCAATTCTAATCTAGCAATTAAACCATCAAATAGAGAGGAATATTGTATTAAAAACATAAGCGATCAATGAGTAAACAAAAAACTCCCCTAATCTACTCTATCAAGAACCGTAAAGAGGACAACTCACTAATCTTGTCAAAACCACAAAATCCATAGAGAAAGTATGGTATGACATGATTAGGAAGAAAATTAAACAAAGAAAGATTAAGAAAAATGCAGAAATTCAGATTAAAGATGAAACTTTGTTCTTACAAATTACAAAAACAAAATAAGAAAAGGGTTTGAAAGCAAGAACACAAGAACAAATAGTGCCTAACATTTTTAGGTCTTTAACTAGTTATACTAAAATGGATGGGACCCTAGAAAATGGCAAAAATATAAATATTTAGAATTTTGTTCGAGCACATATTGGGCTCAGAGGTCGATATGCTGCTCGATACTGTGCTTCTTCTGGGTCAGATGTCGGGCATTCTGCTCGATGTGCTGCCCAACATCAAGGTGAAAATTCTTAACCAAAGTTTATATCGGGCACGCCTTGCCAGATATGATTCTCGATATAGGTGTCCTGTCTCTCGGATATCGGGCTTCATGGTCGATATGAAGCCCAATATGAATATTCTCTTGGCCGACACACTGCTTGGTACAAACTTCTGGTTGCGGACAATGATGACTGAACCGCCGTAGCATTTGAACCACTGACATGATTGACTTGATTCAACCTTCGTTGGAAAGCTACTTTTGATCCTCTTCAACTTTTATGAAGGACACTGAGGCTGAATCACACCAGAAGACCTTTGTTCGGACCTATACATTTCATATCGATCTGCATACCGGGCAGGCTTCTCTTCAGGTTTGGTCGATATCGGCCATATTGCCCGATATGGTGCCCGATACCAGCTCTAGAAATGTGCTCCCTTGGATCTACTTGGCTGGGATATCTTCTTGGATCACTCTTTTGTACTAAATGCAATTATAAATGGTGTAAATACTAAAGATATCAAGCACCTAGCATCAAAGATCAACCACTAAATCATCATGAATCTACCCTATTCTAAGAACCCTAAGTTGATTACTCATAACACATGGATGATCTCTCAGAATCTAGTTAGAAACAGAGAGAACCCATGATTAAAAGCAAAGAAATGAATATCAAAAGATATAAGTGCAAACTCTATTGAAATAAATAAAGTATTGCTTACAAAGATCAAAAATTCTGGAAAGTACTAGAGAGAGAGAGAGAGGGAGAGAGAGAGAGAGAGAGAGAGAGAGAGAGAGAGAGAGAGAGAGAGAGAGAGAGAGAGAGAGAGAGAGAGAGAGAGAGATTGTTTTTTTAAGGAGATAAGATAACGGATTATCCTTAAGAAAAATCATGATTTAGCTTATATAGTCAATGGTCAAAGCTGGTCAAAGTTTGATCCGGGCATTGACTAAAGTCAAAGAAAGGGAAAAAACAGTCTTCACATCAGCTTGGAGCTCGATGTAGCATCTTTGATGTGCATTTTGTTGTCCTGACATTGGTTTGCACCCAAATGTAACGATGTGCAGCTCCTCCTGGAAGCCAAAACTCCCTGGAATCTTGCATCGACTAGAATGCCCGATTTGCTCCTCGATGTGGGCTTGCATCGGCATTCTCCTTGATGTGAGGCTAGAAACTTATTTGCTTCCTTATTGCTTCCTCCTTGTTCCAGCTTCATATCCAGCTCTTTACAAGCTTCCTTTAGCTCCAAAGGAATCTGAAATACACTAAAAAAAAGACGAAACATACATGTCTAATCCTAATGCATCCTAAGTCTATAATGAATGCACATGAGACACTTTGGACAATGAAATGGATGAAATGGCATGGAAAACTATGCTAAATGAAGCCTAAAATAATGTAAATATGCTAGCTATCAATAACCAAACAGCACAGATAATCTGAAGAGTAACCAACCAGCGACATGACCAGCGAGCAGAGGTGGAGGTAGGTGAGAACGTTGATGGATTAACAGCCATAATGGCTGTCAACTGAGCCCGAGCCAAAGAAGATCTGACACAGTTCCAGAATTAAACTGATTAGACTCTTGCATCGGCTCAGAGAGCAAGACCTGCTGAAGAGGAGGTCAGGTCATAACAAAACCGGCCTTTAACAGAGGAAGAAGAAAATCTCATATGGGTCAAACAGGCGCACTACTCCAAAGATCTTTTAGTGATGAGCCAAAGCTGTGAATTTAGGAAAACTAAGCCACTTTGGCTCAAGCAACCACCAAGGTGAGGACCATTAGCTCACAAGTACACAAGGCAACCAGAGCAATGCCAGAGATAGACCTTGGATTGCAGGAGTGGGGTATGTATAAATGTATATTCCCTCACTTCGTAACACGATCTTTTGCAAAAACCAAAGCTTTTGCCAATACGATCACGTTAACACTCATAACCTTGTGTGTTGCTGGCCACAACACACGAATTCTTACATCTTTTATGGATTTTGTAACTATCACATCCTATACAGATTTACCGGTTCTAATACATCCTCTACAGATATAAGAGTGGTTTATAAATTTTGACCGAGTATATCTTAGTCAAATAGCTTTTGGGTATATCCCAACCGATATTTTTATATTTACTATAAAAGCGGGTATGTTAGTGGAAAGCGTATACGTAAACCGAAGCTAAACATTCTGAACAGAGCCACAGATTATTACTAAACAATGCTGGTCTTCAACATTACAAAACATAATGCTTAACGTATATCATATATTATGAGATATGTTTGATCTGAAACCCAGTATTCACACGCTTCTTGGAACGGTAATCTTTAGCATTTTAAGACGTAACATTAAAACGTCTCATCAACATTCAGCAGGATGGCTCGAAAAAACCATAAAAGGTTTCAAAATTGGCTAGGAAACAGAAGAATGGTTAGCAACATAATGACTCTAAATCAAACTATATATCGAGCTATTTTTGGTATGCTCGCTTTAAAATCGAGCTGCAATCATCACCTTTAAGTTCGTCCAAAAACCAAACCGTGATCTTAAGCGCCTTACAATAAAAAAATTAGAATGCCTTGTACTAAGTAAGACATAGGTTCATAAAATATAGGTGGATAAAAGCCATACAAACACCATGTTCAAAACAACCAGATGACACAAGAGAAGTTACAAAAACTCCAACACGAACAATATGACGAACAATTCAACGAGCGCTTCGGGCTTAGAGGTCCATCCAGAAGTCTTCTTCCTGAGTCAGCTCAGCGACACCAGGAGTACCTAGGTTCGAGCCATACTGGTTAAGAACCCAAACTTCACTGCAGTGATTTATATTTCTGTAAGCTCCACCAGTACTTGAGAGACAGGCGAGTACAATCTAATCTCCTTGGTAGTCGCATCATTAACAAACTTCATCGCCTCGCCTGGATCAAAGAGAATTTCCTCCCCTTCTATCTTTGCGTCCTCGGGCGCATAAGCATCAGGAACAAGGTTTTTGTTCTCCAAACAGCTCACCCCAACCCAGCTATTCGTCTTGACATTACCGGAAAAGATTACCACCACTCAACCATAGTTAACAAGAGGTTTAACCGAGCCGAGAAAATCAGTCGGCTTGATAGGAGATGTCGTGATTGGGAAGGTATTGGCCAAATCCATAGCTCGGAGTTATTATGATGAATCAGAAATATGAAAAGTTGCCACCACATCAAAGGGAAAAACTTTTTCAATTTCTAGGGTTTATCTGTTATTAGCTGCGACGCTACTTCAATATTTATAGCAGGAGAACGAATCCGTAATGCCAAGCCCACAACGACTTAGCTCAAAATAAAACTTGCATCATTACGGCTTGTCAACAAAGTGTTCTCTGGCTCGGTAACCAAATCATCCAAGATCCCTAAGGCAAGAAGACGAATCGACAAATTCATCTAAAGACGAGAAGCGTCTCAAAATCAAATAAGACTTATGAAATTTTGACTCGTCTACACGCCAAGATATAGCTCGCAATCATCTTTACATCCAAGCCAAAAAGTGTCTCAGCCAAAGCATTCCAAATTACTAAGGAGAGAGGATAGCTCGGCAGGATATATGGCTCGAAATCCGAAGAAAGACATCAACGTTTGAAGTGATATGGCTCCATCTCTGTTACAAGAGTTTTGAGTCTCTTGGTCAATCACCCAAAACCCATACTAATCAGTTGTAGTATAGTATAAAGTTTTTACCAATCTAATGGGGTTAGTTAGATTCCACTAGGATTATAGCAGAATGCTTTAAGTCAAGCAAAATCAGAGAATAAGTTGTTTAAAACTACTAAACTATCAACCAAAGTGAACCATGAACCAAGCAAAACTCAAGAAAGCAATACTTAGCAATGATCAAGTGCAAAATAGAGCAAGCAAAAACAGAACACTAGCAAATTCAAATTCAACATTTAAAAGCAAGGATCTTAGATGTGGTTATTGACTTTGGGGAATTCAAAGACAAGACTAAGTTGTTATCAAACTCATTGACAATGCAAACAAGCAAGCAATGTTAATTCCTAGGCATAGAGTTCACAATCAAGCAAGTTAAGTCCAATCTCTTGATAAATAACCATTTGCTAATCATTCTAACAAAAACTAACTCTCATTAGTGCTAGAATTATTAACAAACATGAAAAACCAACTCTTTTCACGCCAAAAGACTTCTTAGACAGTCAATCTCTTGAGCTAAGACAAACAAATCCTCTATTAAACAAGATCAGCATTTCATCAAAAACTTGGTGGGCATAAGAGAAAACCTAATTTTAGATTCATGTGATCAAGATAAACCTAGGTTAAACACAGATTAATAGAGTGGAATCAATCATATTAAGCACTAACAAACCCTAATATGGCCTCTAAATTCTTTTAATCTACCACATCTAAAACCCTAAAAGTGACTACTCACTCATCATCATGAAAAACACCAAATCACAAGAACAAAAAATATTAAACATGATTAAGAGGGAGATAAGAGAAGATTAAATAAGGCAAATGCAAAAACTTAGATTAATGGAAGAACTTGTTCTTACAAATACACAGAAGCACTTAATAAACTAAACAAAAACAAAACTTGGCTAAAAACTTTTAGTCCAAGCCTGTTTATTCTGAAAGACAAACGCCTTAAAAGAATGGCAAACTTGTTTTTACAAAAACACAAAAGCACTTAATAAACTAAGCAAGAATAAGACTTGGATAAAAACCATTAGTCCAAGCCTATTTATACTAAAAGAGAAATGCCCTTGAAGAATGGTAAACTTGTAAATAAAAGAGTCTCGGATAAGGCCAACATCGAGCACATATGCTCGATATGGATGATCGATGTGGGTGGTCTGGTGCTTGACATCGAGCACTTGATGATCGATGTAGGTGATCGATGTTGAATGCTGAAGCTCCTGCCCGTTTACAACGTGCGTTGTGAGTGATCGGTGTGGATGTCCTGTCGCTTGTCATCGATCATCACTGATCGATGTGAGTGATCGATGTAGACTCCAGTCTTCTCGGTTGCTTTACATTGCACGATGTTGGTCTGGTCTTGATCGATGTTGCACCAGATTCCTCCTTCCTTAGCTCCTTTTGCTCCTCCTTAGCTTGGGTAACTCCCTGAATCATTCCCATGCTTCCTCCATGCTTCAAATAGCTCCTTAGGTACCTAAAACATCCTTAATGCAAAGAGAATGCAAACTATATCCTAAATGCAACCTTAGTCGAAAAACAAAGGAAAATGGGACTAAAGAGAAGGAAAACATGTAAAAGGAAACCAAAACATGAACTAAATGCAACCCTAAATGATGTAAATACAAGAGATATCAACACCCACACACTTTCCTTTTGCTTGTCCTCAAGCAAACAAACTTAGACAAATGGGAGATGAGGTTTAAAAGTAGGTACTCAAATCCAAAAATGCAAAGGTAAAGAAGTGAAATCAATGTCCAAGTGCCTAATTGTAGGATGAAAATCATGATTAGATACACTTTAAAGGATCTAGCCATGCTCATCATGTTTCGAAATGATCTCAAATCTCAACCTAGACAAGTGTTCAAATCAATCAACTCTTTTACATTCATTAAGCTTGTAACCATGAATCAACTTTGTGCAAATCAAGTGAAAACTTTTGGTCTTAGGGGATGGTCATGAGATGAAAATTATTTCATTCAAGTAAGAGCTAATAAACTCAAGGGATCACTCAATGAAAATGATTCTATCTTAGGCAAAATGCTAAAAGTAAAAGCACACTTATGCATGCAAGTTAAAGCTTTCTTCTACACTTTTACCCAGAGATGAATCCTAAGAATTTCTAAACCCAAAGTGAACCCCTAAGTCTACCCTTTTCCAAACAATTTGATCCTCTTCTTCTTCATGTGTGGGGGAAACTCCTTCTTCTTTGCTTGTGTGGTTGATTCTTTTGTTGGGACTTGCTCTTCTTTTGTTGATTAGGCGCCATTCTTCACCACCTTTGGTGGATTGCTTTGGTCTGATTTCTTCTTTTGCATGACCTTTCAAAGCATTTCTGTTGGCGCCTCCTTTGTCTTTAACACTTAGAGCTTTTCTCCCTTATACTTAACCACAATTTTAACTTATTTTCCCACACTACCATTCCCATACTTCTTCTTCTTCTTAATAGATAAAGACGATGAAGTTCAAACCACTTAACACTATCCTATAATCCCAAATCCTATCCTAGAATCAAGCTCAAAATTCAAGCTGATATCTACAAGAGACCTTCTCCTTGCCAGCCTTAATCCTAACACTTTTTACCAAGATAAAATTCGAAAATTATGTATGCATGGCCTCACAACTCTGTTTAAGCTCAAAAAGGAGGATTGGTTAAGGGTGTGGATTAACTGTCCCATAATTATGAGGATCAACTATTTGGATCAACAAGAGTAGTAAGAAGTGAAGAAGATGATCCAAATATGTATATGGTAGCCATGAATTCACTTTTCAATGCCAAAACATGATAATTCATAATCAGACTTAGGTTCTAATAGATTAGAGTTGATTTTCAATGAACAAATAGTTTCAGCATGAGATGTGAGAATCAAATTTAGCAATTAAAACATGGTTCAGCCTTAACTTTTAAATTTTTCATGATGCATCAAACACTTAACCACTTAGACATTAAAAACATTTCTAAGCACTAAGCATTTTACAAGGAAAATTCATCAATGTGCCCTATGCAAATGCAATGCAATCCTATATGCAAACACTAGACTTAATCCTAAACAAATGAAATGCAACTATATGCTCTCTTTTTGGTTTGCAAAAGATGCAAAGGTTTTCAAAATTTTCGATTTTTTCTTTTGTATTTTTATATGCACTTACATGTATGCATGAATGCATGAGACTCAAAGATGAAAGAAATGAAAAACTAAGAAAAGAACACACAAAGTCAAACCCTTATCCCTACCATACACTTAAATTATACAATCCCTTGTGTAATAAAAGAGTGAAAGAGAGAAGCAACATAAATATATTACATAAACTAAAAGAAAAATGCAATGGTATTTACAATAGAAAGGATGTGGTGCCTTAGTTGTGGTGGGAGGAGTGGTGGGATGAGTAAGAGAGTTCATCAGTCTCTCTTGGATCTATGAATTATCCTGATGTTTCTGGTTGTGGAGGCTGACTTGCTCTCCTCTTGTTTCTCCTCTTCTCTTGTGAAGTTGATGTTGTTTTAGGTGGAGGTACCCAACTAGGCCAATGTGCTTGCACTTGAGTTGGATTCCCTTGAGACTCATACTCTTGCCAAGTTGTATAAGCTTCAGAAGGAGAGTAGGCAGGCGCCTCCCATACTAATGGCGGTTGGGACATAGGTATATAGGATGAAGCCCTAGCTGGTTCCCAAGCTGGCCATTGATCAGTTTGTTGCACTTGGAAGGAGTGTCTCCTTTGGGGCATCCAGTTTGGCTCCTCTTCTTCATTAGGCTCATCTTGGTTCACATGCTCCTCATGGTGTGATGTAAACTCATGACCATAACTGTGTTGAGAAGCTCCTTGTGATTCAGATTTGTCCTTCTTGAACTTCCCCTTCACCAAATTGACAAGCTTCTTAATGGTTTTGTCTTGCCACTTACACCATTTTTGAAGCTTGTTGATGTGGTCATGAGCATACTTCAGTGAGCTCTCTTGGCTTGGTACTTCATGAGAGTAAAGTGAAACTTATTTGCATTGTACTCCAGCAACTCATCTACATCTTGTTCCTCTTCTTGGGATTCCTCTTCATTGTTGAGCCAGCATCATCTCCACCTTCTTTTTCTTCAGAGCTCTCTTCACTTTATTCTTCACTCTCCTCTTCTTCTACTTTAGTCGCAGCTCCACCATGAGAGAGCATTCTCTCTGTTGAGCAAAAATCTATGTTGCTCCTCATAGTCATGGAGGTATGTTGTGCATTGAGAAGAAGAAACCTTGCTGGCTCCTTTGATGGCTTGAGGAATTGATAGATATGCTTCCCTTGGATGGGCTTCTCTATGAAATGACTCCTCTTTAAGTACCCAAGGTCCATCCATTGTGGTGGCAAAGCATCTGCATCATGTTCATCAAGATTCACTCCACTAGCCATCATGATTGCTAACACAATCCCCCCAATGTACAGCTGAGGGTTCTTCTCTCTCTTGCCTTTTTTCATGATCCATCTCCTATATGTGAAAAGCTGCTCCAAGAGGAGAGTTATATAACAAGGCAGCTCTTCAGGACTGAGGATCAATTTGCCACCTTTCCTGCAGGGCACTAGCTTCTTCATTCCCGGAAGATGGTGTCCATCTCCTTTGATGAGATTTTATCTGTCTCTTTCCTCGCAAAGAGGGTGTTGGCAAGTGCCTTGTGAGCATATCTCACAGCTGGGTGCCTCAGATCTTTGTTCTTGGTAACTCCAGGGGTGAAGTTATCAATACCATTCACTTCCCAAAGCTTGGCATGCTCTCTCATTCTGATCTTGAACTGAGGCTTCTTATCAGTATAGAATTCCAAACCAAGGGCAGCTGAAAGCTCTCTAAAGGTGGATGTAAACTTCTGCTTGCCAAGCCTGAATGATATCCAGCCATCACCATTGTCTAGCCCACTCTCCTCATAACTCACCACTTGAAAAGTCGAGTGAAACTGAATGGTCAGATGCTGATATGAGGGAAGCACCAAATTGATATATCATCTTTTTATAGTTTTTAACCATGATATAAGTCATTTTATTGAGTCTTTTTGGTCTTTTTAGTCCTAGTAGAATCTTTGCAGGTTATAGCATGACTAGAGCACAATTGGAGGTTTTGGAGCTTTTTGGATCATAGCAAGGATCATATCAAGGATCATTCCCGAAGGAAGCAAGTCAGCAGCCGTTTTCCTGCACTCGTGAAGATCGTCACCACATATGGGTGACACTCGTCACCCGTATCTTAGGAGAATCGCGAAGTCTTATTAAAAGATGGAGAGGAATTTCCACTTTGGCCAGAAGTTCTACTATTTGCAAAAAGGCTTCAACTCGTGTTTTAACTTGTATATTAGGTTTTTTAGCCATTCTTCTGTTTTCTTTGTTCTTGTATCTTAGAATTCAGAGAGCTTTAAAGAGATATTTTTTCAGAGCTTTTGAGGGAGACAAATCCTGTACTCTTTTGGAGAAGACTTTGAACCCTTGTTTCTCTATTCTATTACTTTTAATGCAGTTTTATTCAGTTATGCTTTGTTTTTTCATAATCATGTCTCAGTAATCTGTTAGTTAAGTTAGGATCATTCAAAGGTTGATGAAGAGTTTGTAGAATCGCTAAACGGATAGGAAAATCATTGGTTCTTCATCTGTGCTTGCATTCATATCGATTTCTTGGACTAGTCGTTTGGATTTCGAAACCCTAGGTTGTTTAATAGATGAGAGAACATTGTTAATCACCCGAACTATTATTAGATGGGCAAAACGCCTATTTGAAAAGAGATTTGACTTAGGAGTTTTGTGAACAATTGAACCTGATCATTATTGCATGTTTAGGTTGTTAGAATTTGCAAAGAGATTTTAAATTCTGTAATTTAGGCATAGATAACTTCTGCAATGAGAATTGATCAGTTATATCATTGTGTCCCAAGTTCTAGACGGTTCTAATTCATTTCTGATTGCATGCATTCTACATTCTCGGATACAACCTGCGAATTGTCCTGACTTAGCGCTTTTAACTTCCTGAAACTTAAGAACAATCATAATAACGCCTGCTAACTTTTAGTTAGTTATTTCGCATTACATACACAACTTACTGCTTAGCTTAATCTGAACCTGAACTTTATAGTGTAGTTAACTTACTCCCTTGGGATTCGACAACCCCTTGTGCTGCAACTGCATTGTTGTGCACTTGCAGTATATTAAAAGTGGGTAAAACTTAGAACCTATCAAGTTTTTGGCGCCGTTGTCGGGGTGTAGAAGCTGTTTTAGATTTTTAGTATTAGGATTTTGACTAATTTTTTATTTGTTTACTAAGTTTCTGCTACTTTTCTTTGTGCTGGTTTCAAGGAGTATACCTAATCGCAGTACCAAAAGCAACAAAGAGAAGGAGCTTGTGTCTTTTAGTATCGACGAACTAGCTAAGTTGGAGAGAACCATCAGGAAAGCTAAGAAACAATTTACAATGGTTGCTCCGCTAATCTTGGTTGAAGATGCAGAAGGTCACTTGGTTGACAGAGATGGAAACAGGAGGAATGAAGAAGGACAGAGATTGGATCAAGATGGGAATGTCATAGATGAACAGCTGGTTCAACAAGTGGTGAATGACGCTGGAATCGCTGCTGGAAACACTGTTGAGTGTTTTGTTCAGAGGACTCTAGGAGATTACAATAGACCTGACCAGTTTTATGCCACCAGAGCTACACTCTGCCCTCCTGCATTCCAGAGGAACGATTTTGACCTTAAGCCTGCTTATTATCAGCTGGTGGGTCAGCATCCTTTCCATGGCCTGCCACATGAGCATCCTATGGATCACATAGAGAGATCTGAGGATCTAGCTTGAAGCGTCAAAGCTAATGGAGTCAGCAATGACTTCCTGTTCTGCAAGCTTTTCCCTTGCTCTCTTGGAGGAGGTGCTGCTTATTGGCTAAAGCAACTTGAGCCTTGATCTCTGACCACTTGTGAAGAGATCAAGAACACTTTTCTGAACAATTTCTATGATGATGAAAGGTGAGAAGAGTTGAGAACGAAAATCTCTTCATTATCCCAATTACCTACTGAAGCTTTTAAGGCTTTCTGGCTGAGATTGAAGTCCTATCAGAGAGAATGTCCTCACCATGGCTTCACTCAGGTGCAGCTGCTTAGAATTTTCTTCAGATGAATATATTGGAGATACCAGATGGCGTTGGATGCTGCTAGCAGTGGCAACTTCAACGCAAACCTTCCTGAAGATACAATCACTATGTTTCAGAGGATGAAACAAGCTGGTTTGAATGATGAGAACCAAATTGCTGAGGTTAAGGCTAAATTAGACAGTATGGCCAGCCTTATGGTCAGAAAGAAATCAGTCCGGTTTGCTGCAGAGGTAGAGACTTTTGAAAATCCTGGGGAGATTGAGCAAGAGGATGTTAATTTCATCAATGCAGGAGGATTTCAGGGTCAAAGGTTTGGGAATCAGCAATGGAATAGGGGCTACAATGGTAACAATCAGAAGACCACCTTGTTATATGCCATAGCCTCAGTTAGAGAAGACTGAGTTTCAAAAACCTTAACAGAACAGCAGCAATTTCAACATGAAATATGGTTCTTTTTCCTATCAAAGACCACCTGCACAAGAAAACAAGATGGAAGCTATTCTGGAACAGATCCTAGAGGGACAGTAGAAGATGAGAGTGGATTTCAATGGGAAGTTAGATTCGATGTACCAGGACCTGAATGAAAAAATTGAGAGTCTGAACTCTCACATGAAGAAGCTGGATGTTTAGGTTGCTCAAACTGCAAAAGCTTTTCAAAGGCATAGGAGATTGGGCAGCTGATGGAGTTTGAAGATGAAAAATTTGCAGTCTCAGAAGGAGTGACAAGCGTCACGAAGGAGGAGTGTCACTCGTCACCCAACTTAAAAAGGAATCAGGGGTTGTCACCAGCCAGTGACGAGCGTCAACCCCCCCCCCCCCCCCCCCCCCCCCCCCCCCCTGGTGACGATCGTCACCCACTCCAGAACGATGCTGCTTCGCCTGTAGCTGAAGATAATGGCAAAGAACAAGCTTATAACCCCAAGATACCCTACTCCAAATATCCTAAGAAGTCTAAACATGAGATAGAAGAAGCCAGATGCAAGGCAATGATAGACAAGCTGATGGTTGAGATTCCTCTTGTTGATGCAGTCAAACTTTCACTTGCACTAAGAAGGTATGTTAAGAGAATGGTTGTTAATGGCGTAAGTCCTGAGGAAGAAGCATGGCTTACTATAGCCATTAATGTAAGTCTCTTGGGTACAGTTCCAAAGAAGAAGAAGAAGAAGAAGAAGGTGATTGTTTCTGAACAAGTCAGTGCTGTAATCCAAAGCAGAATTCCAGAGAAGCTAACTAATCCAGAAGACTTTGTGCTTGATAGCTCAATCTCAACAGGAAGGTTTCCCTATTCTCTTTGTGATCTAGGGTCAAGTATTAACCTGATGTCTTCCTCTGTTGCTGCTAGACTTGGGATGACTGATTTCAACCAGTTGGGATCTATCTTATCTTAGCTGATCGATCCACAAGAACCCCTGAAGGCATCTTAGAGGATGTTCCTGTTAACATTGAAGGCTGCATGATTCCCACAAACTTTGTGGTTTTGGAATATTCTGAAGAACCTAAAGATCCTCTTATTCTGGGAAGATCATTCTTGGCTACAGCTTGAGCCATCATTGATGTGAAAAAGGGAACATAGAGCTTGATCTTGGTGATATTGTCAAGAATTTTGACATGGATATGCTGAGAGGGAAATCCACCATTGATGGTCAGACCTTTTATGTAAGGACTTCCAGAGATGAAGAACAAGTCATGGAGCAATCAGAAGACATTACTGCTGGGTATGTCAATGAATCAGATACTAGTTGGCAAGTGAACAAACTGGCTGTTAAAGAGGCAATATCTGAAACTTCTGCAAAAGCTGTTGGGTTTGAGGATTGGAGTGAAGATCATATCTTCAAGACTAGGCTCGAAAAATAGGTTCCAATCAATGACAAGTTGCTGGGGGAAGACGAGTTTGTGATGGACGCAAGGATTACAGAGCTGAACTGCAGAAAAATTGCCGAAACTCGAGCTGCAGGATCAGTGATGATCGTCACTGAAAATTTGGTGTCGCTAGTCACCAATCCAGACTCAAAGATGCGACATGATCCTTACGCTGCAAGTGCATCCTATGTTGCCAAACCGAAAAATTCAACATTCCACAAACCAGAAACCTCCAACAAAGAAAAGGTATGCACTTCCTAGAACCATTTCCAAACCTTCTAATTTCATCAATGAGAACTTAAAAGGTGCAAGAGATGTTTCACACTTATACAAGCGACGAGATTCTCGTTGAAAGCTTGGTGTTTATTTTGATGATTCTGCAGGAAAAAGAAGTGTCCCACCCCCGGTCAAAACCCGCCCTACTGATGTTCCTCACTTCAGTAGGGTAAGTGTTGGGGGATCGATGACACCACCGAGTGGATGAGAAGTTCTCTGATACAGCTAAACACTTGTAGCTTTGGTGAATCACACACGCAAAGGACAAGCAAAAATACTCAAGACTTTAACTTGAAGAAGAACTGTCGATTTTATTGATATAGGGAAAAGGTTGTGGACTACAGTGTCGCATATGGAGCTTTATTAATAGCTCTTCGACCTTGACCTTCTAGGGTCTAAAAATAAAATAAAACTAGACCAAAAATACAAGAAATTAAAATAAAGATTACAACGATTTTAATGGAAAAAGTCTAAAAAGAAACTAGTTTTTATTCCCTGCAAAAGAAAGGAAAACAGCAAATATATAATATTAATGGACTATCTTACCATTGCCTCTTGCTTGGTTGGTACGAAAATGGCAAGTATTCTTTGGCCGCCAATCATCTAAGTGTCGCCATTTTGGAGTGGGTTAATGATGAACATGTTTGGGCCGGTTATGCCTTTGAGAAGTGGCCATTCTTCAGAGCTTGGGTCTTCCTTGAGCTTGGGTGGGTCTTGAATGTCTTGAAAATCGTCTAAGTCTTGGCTCATTATCTCGATGTGTTCTTCGGTCAGTCGTCCCATAATGCTCTCATCCGTGGTATGGGCTGGGTTGGTAATGTGGTCGTCCCACGTGGTAATGCCTTCCATCATGGTATGGGGCGGTTTGTCATGTCATTGTCACGTCCCGTAATGTCATCATACCATCGCGTAATGTCCTCGTCCATTCTGGTAATGTCCTCGACCACGGTACGTGGGTTCATGATCCGTTCCACGGCTATGTTAAACTTGTCCCTGAAGGCTTTCTCCTTTGAATGTGTCATCGGGCCTTCTCTCACCGTGGGTATGTCATGTTGGTCTTCAGCTGATACGGTGCTTGCACCATTCCCTCCCTCTTGACAAGGTTTTGCCCTCAAAACCATTTCACCTACATCAAAAAGGGATAAATCAGCAAAACTGAAACTATGTGACATGTTAAACTCACCTGGTAATTCCAGCGTATAGGCATTGTCATTGAGCTTCTCCTTAATCCTGAACGGGCCAATGCCTCTTGGTGCTAGCTTGGAAATCCGCTTGTGGGGGAAACGTTCTGGTCTCATGGGAAGCCAAACTCATTCTCCGGGTTGAAACACCATCTCTTTTCACCCTTTGTCTTTGTTCCTCTTATACTTCTCCGTCTTCTTTGCAATGTTTTCCCGAGCTCGCTGGTGTAACTTCTTGACATACTCGCCTCAACTAAGTCCTTATAAGCTGACTTATTCACCTTGTGGGAGTGGTGTATGGTCCATTGGCGTTAAAGGGTTGTTCCCGTACACAATTTCAAAAGGTGACAACTTAGAAGCGGAGTGAGGAGCATGGTTATAAGTAAACTCTATAAAGGGAATGCAACCTAACTAAGTTTTCATATTCTTTACAAGAGTAGCTCTAAGTAAAGCAGAGAGTGTACAGTTTACCGCCTTGGTTTGGCCATCAGTTTGGGGATGGCAGGTGGTTGAGAAGAGCAGCTTAGTACCCATCTTTCTCCATAATGTCTTCCAGAAATGGCTGAGAAACTTCGTGTCTCTATCAGAGACAATGATCTAGGGAACTCCATGTAAACGCACCACTTCTTTGAAAAAAAGAACATCGGTTTGAGTGGCATCGTTTTTTTTGGCGCATGGTATGAAGTGAGCCATCTTGGAGAACCTGTCCACTATTACAAAGATCATCCTTGTGCCTAATCTTTGGCAAACCTAAGAAAAAATCCATAGAAATGTCTACCCATGGGGCGTTAGGTATAGGTAAAGGAGTATAAAGACCGTAGGGATGGGACCTGGACTTGGCTTTACGGCATGTAACACATCGAGAACACATCCTCTCTACGTCTTTCTTCAAGTGTGGCCAAAAGAAATGATCCATCATCACGGCTAGCGTCTTGTCCACGCGAAAATGTCCCATGAGGCCGCCGCTATATGCTTCTCTTAGTAGTAACTCCCTCATTGATCCTTGGGGAATACACAACTGCTTGTCACGCAATAAGAACCCATCATGAATGTAGAATGCTCTGTGAGGTCCTTTGCTACACTCCTTGTAACTCTCACTGAAGTCAGGGTCATCTCCATACAAGTCTTTGATATGTTCAAACCCGAGAACCCTGGCTTCCATTGTTGATATCTGCGCATGTCTTCTTGAGAGAGCATCGGCTACTATATTCTCCTTGCATTTTGTTGTAATTAATTACATAAGGGAATGTCTCTACAAAATCCAATCACTTAGCGTGTCTTCTCTTCAGCGATGTCTGGCCTCTTAGGTGCTTCAACATCTCATGGTCAGTGTGAATGACAAATTCCTTTGAGAGTAGTTAGTGTTGCCACGTCTCTAGAGCTCGTACTAGGGCGTACAACTCTTTGTCATAAGTGGGATAGTTGAGCGTGGCTCCACTTAACTTCTCATTAAAAAATGCAACAGGCCTCCCTTTCTGATGTAGTACCACTCCTATGCCAACTCCGGATGCATCACATTCAACCTCGAACATAACTTCAAAGTCTGGTAAGGCTAGTATGGGTGCTCGCGTCAACCGCTCCTTAAGATCATTGAATGCAGCTTCTTGTGGCTCTCCCCATGAAAATGGTACGTTCTTCTTGATAACAGCGGTAAGTGGGGCAGCTATGGTGCTAAAGTCTTTGACAAACCTGCGGTAGAATGAAGCTAGACCGTAAAAGCTTCGAACATGGCTGATGGTAGTCGGCATAGGCCATTCTTGAATGGATTTTATCTTCTCATCGTCCACTTGTAAGCCCTGTTCACTCACTACAAAACCTATGAACACAAGTTATCAGTACAAAAAGAGCACTTCTTAAGGTTGGCATATAGACCTTCCTTTCGAAGTGTTTTCAAAACAAGCTCTAAATGCATGATATAATCCGTGATGCTCTTGCTATATATCAATATGTCATCAAAGTAAACTTCTACGAATCTACCAATGAATGATCTTGGAACCTGGTTCATGAGGCGCATGAAAGTTCTAGGAGCGTTGGTTAAGCCGAAAGGCATGACTAACCACTTGTAAAGCCCTTGCTTAGTTTTGAAAGCGGTTTTCCACTCATCGCCTTCTCTCATTCGTACTTGATGATAGCCACTTTGCAAATCCGCCTTTGAAAACATTGTTGCTCCACTTAACTCGTCTTGCATGTCGTCTAAACATGGGATGGGGTGGCGGTACGTAATGGTGATGTTGTTGATGGCTCAGCAGTCTACACACATCCGCCATGTCCGGTCTTTCTTAGGTACCAACAGAACCGGTACGGCATACGAGCTGAGGTTCTCTCGAATGTAGCCTTTGTCCATCAGCTCTTTCACTTGCTTCTCAAGTTCTTTCGTTTCTTCAGGGTTCATACGGTACGCTGCCTTGTTGGGTAAGGCTGAACCGGGTACGAGATCAATCTGATATTCTATTCCACTCACCGGAGGCAGCCCGGCTTATATCTCATCAGGGAACACATCTTTAAACCTCTCTAGAACGGCTTGTAACTCGCTTGACAAGTTTAACTCCGTTGTATCTGTACTTAAACACTCTTTGAAAACCATTAGTAGCACGGTGCCCTGGGCACACATGGTTTTACAAATGTCACTAGTCTTAATAAAAAGATTAGTCAAACATACCTCGCTCTCCTTGGCCATATGGTTTTGCATTTCATGTACCTCACTTGGCTTTAGAGGAGCTAAGTTATGCTTTTGGTCTTTGAATGTAAAGGATTAGTAGATAGTCTTCCCATTGTGGCTTGTAGACCAATCAAACTGCCATGGCCTTCCCAGCAGAAAATGCCCGGGTTGCATCGGTACGATGTCACATATCACTTCGTCTTGGTACGTGCCAATACTGAATGGGATAGTAACTTGATCAGAAATCTTTAGCTCGGCTTGGTTGTTCAACCATCTCAGCTTGTAAAGCTTCAGGTGTTTAGTCTTTTCCAAACATAGCTTATACACCATATACTTTGAAGCGACATTAGTGCATGAACCGCCATCTATTATAAGATTACATACCCTATTACAGATGGTGCATCTGGTATGGAAGATGTTCTCACGCTGCACCTTCCCTTCTGGCACCACTAGGGCGCTAAGGATCCTCCTAGTGACAAGTAACTCTCCCGTGTCAGGATAGTCTACTTCTCCATCGGCTCATCATCGCTCTCGTCTTGGGATTCAATCTCCACTCCAGGTTAAGATCATGGCTCGTTTGTTGGGGCACTCCCGAGACATATGGCCACATCCCTGACACTTACTAGGCTCCAGCCGAGTGGTTTTAGGGGCCTCTGCGGTTTTGCTCTAAAAGCGGGAATCAACCTCCACGGCCTTCCCTTTGTGCACCGGTTTAGAACTACTGGCTGTCCATTATGGCAGAGCTCGGCTACGGTTGGTTAACTTGGTCTTCCGCTTGATCTGCTGCTCTATTTTAACCGAGAGGTGCAAGATCTCATGCATACCGCTGTATCAAGTTCTCTCGACCTTCCGGGCAATACGCTCCTGTAAGCCATCTATTAAGTGCGCCATTAGAGCCACCTCAGACTCCTCTAACTCCAGTAGATTCATAAGCTTCTCAAACTCCTCAAAATACTCATCTACGGTCCTTGTTCCCTGCGACAACTTTCTAAAATGTTTCTGTATGTCTCTCTGGTATGAATCATGAACATACCTTGACCTTAATAGGAACTTCATGTCACGCCATGTCGTCACAGCAGCAAAACTGTTACGCCTTCGCTCAGCTTCATTCCTGTCCCACTAAGTAATCACATTGTCGGTAAGTTGAGCGGCTGCTAAGGCCACCTTTTTGCGATCTCCATAGCCATAGCAGTCAAAGATGTACTCAAGTCTCCTCTCCCAGTCTAAGTATACATCAGGGCTTGACTTACCTGCGAACGTTGGGGGTGTTAACTTAACCTCCATGTTGCCCTCTGATATACTCATTATTTACACCATATTAACATACATTTTTTATTGTTTTATAGTCTTAAACATTCATTTTTGCTTGTTTTTGTCCCATTTGCATTCAATTAGGTCTTAGTATAGATTTAGGGTGTGCATTGCATGTTTTGTGCATTTGAGGAGTTTGCCAGGTATGTTTGGAGAATTTTGAGACTACAAAGATTATGGGAGATGATGGTGGGTGCAGCACGAGACATCAAAAGAGCCAAGAAGAAGGTGCACCTTGTTGAAGCGGCTAGAAACTTCACCTGACCCGATTCAGCTTCAACATTCTTCATCATTGTTGTAGCCTCGTTAGTTAGCTTACGTCTGGAGTTGGTTTCAGGTCATTCCCATAAGCGGTTAAAAAATTACAGAATTTTTCGTGAAACCGCTCAACCCCTATCGATCAAGGCACGAAGACCATCGATCAACTCATGCTCGATAGGAGCCTATCAATCAGGCCATCGGTCAAGGAGTGACCGATGGGAATGCAACGGATGTATATCAATCACCCTATCGATAACCTTCAAGACCGATAGCACCCTATCGATCAGACCATCGATCACTTGTGACCGATGGGAATCACCCGAAGGACCATATCGACTGAAGATCAGCTCAGATGAGGTGTTTCCATTCCGATTTAGCCTCGGCATTCTTCATCAACATTGTAGCCCCTGTGAGTTAACTTTCGTTTGGTATTGGTTTCGAGTCATTCCCATCAGTGGTTGAAGAATTACGGCGAATAAAGTGAGCACATGTCCATATGGAGTTTTGACCGTTGATCTTAACCGACTTGAAGATCAGCTCGGACGAATACCCTTCGTCTTGATTCAGTCTCCGCACCTTTCATGGAAGTTGTAGCCACGTGAGTTAGCTTTCAGGAGTACATAGTTTCAGGTCATTCTGATATGCCGTTCAACAGATATCGGAATATTTGTGTAACCGCTCAACCTCCATCGACCAGCAGAAGCCCATCGATAGGACACCATCGATCACACCATCGATCAGTTATGATCGATGGAGCTCAGTCCAAACTTTCACTTATTTATAATTTTGTCATTTTCACTTAGACTCCTATAAATACTTCAAATCCCTAATTTTTGGGAACATCTCTTTATCGAGCAGGTCTTTCTTCTCTTGTTTTAGTTTTTGATATTGTAATTTGAATCTTTGCTTGATTTCAATATAAGTTTGCAAGAGAATTGTTTATCCTAGCTAAAAAAATTGACTGTCTAGGGAGTGATTTGGCAATACATAATTGATAGAATTGTCTTAATGCTTGCTGTTTGTCATTTCACTAATGATAATTAGTTTGTGAGTTGATGATTTTCAAAGAAATTAGTGCCAAGAGATTGGATTGGTGATAATGAATCATATGCATAAGGAACAACATTGTGTGAGTTTGTAAGCATCATATGTTGAGTCAAGAGTTCCCTAGCACCAATTATCTCATCTGAAGTCCTATCTCTTCTCTGTTTTTAGTTGAATTAGAATTTGATCTTTTTTTTTACCTTTGTTTTAGTTGATTTGCTTGCTGTTAACTCTTTGTTTGGTGTTTGTTGAATTTCTGTTTGATCCTTTAGGTTGTTAGACATTCCAAACTATCTATATCTGCTTGAATTAAGAGCTCTATTGCATTCCTGCTGTTTCAATCTTCCCCTTTTGGATTGATAAAACCCTTACTACAATGATTAGTACAAAGGGTGATTGACCAAGAGAGTCAAAACTCTTGTATCACCCTCTCGGGGATCTTTCTCACGACCTCGCTGTCTCCTTAACGGGTCTTGTGCTCGCCGATATTGTTGTTGCAATGAGTCCGGGGGCATATCGTCCTCAAGCTCCGGCATATTCTCCTAAGGCTCTTGCAAGTTTCTTATGGGGGCTCTTGAAGCTGGTGCTGGTACGAGTGGTACAGGTTGTACGAGAGGTTGAAGTGGTGGAGGCGGCTGCTCTAAACGGCCAGGCCTTGCACCAAACTCATCCCTCATAGCCCTCATCTCCTCACGGAAAGCGACTAACATCTGTATCACAGTGTCTTGGGGAATTTCTTCTCCCATGCTATTCTTGTATCTCACAAAAACAACACTAGATCAAAGCACCACAGTGGCTAGAAAGTGATAAAATAAACACGGTTCAAACAAGTATAACCAAGGAGAATTCGATTGACTAACACTTGATGAAAAGGAAAACAAAAACTTCTTTTTGGGATATTCTGTTTATGAAAATAAAATAACAACGGACAAGCAAAGCTAACAAATTTCTTTTGGGGTTTTTGATAATACTAAGTGAAATAACAAGCCTAAGAAAAATAATCAACCAGTGAATCTAAAAAAAACCAATCTAGATCCAAGATATGACTATCTAACCAAGCAACAATACGGAAGCAAAACTTTTTATGGGTCTTTCTTAAAGCAAAATTCAAACAAAGAAACGAAGAGAAAACGGTACTGAGAGGGATATATATCACCTGATATAGAACCGTTCGGCTCTGATACCAAATGGTATGAGACTCGTTCGACCGAATCCTATGTGATGGGAATGAGCGTGCTGGCCTTATACTCTCTCACGTTGATTCAAAGGAGGGTAAGTGTTGGGGGATCGATGGCACCACATAGAGGATGAGAAGTTCTCTGATACAGGTGAACACTTGTAGCTTTGGTGAATCACACACGCAAAGGACAAGCAAAAATACTCAAGACTTTAACTTGAAGAAGAACTGCCGATTTTATTGATATGAGGTAAAAGGTTGTGGACTACAATGTCGCATATGGAGCTTTAGTAATAGCTATTCGACCTTGACCTTCTAGGGTCTAAAAATTAAAGAAATACTAGACCAAAAATACAAGAAAATAAACTAAAAATTGCAACGGTTTTAATGGAAAAAGTCTAAAAAAACTACTTTTTATTCCCTGCAAACGAAAGGAAAACAGCAAATATATGATATTAATGGACTATCTTACTGTTGCCTCTTGCTTGGTTTGTACGAAAATAGCAAGTAGTCTTTGGCCGCCAATCAACTAAGTGTCGCCATTTTGGAGTGGATTAATGATGAACAAGTTTGGACCGGTTATGCCTTTGAGAAGTGGCCATTCTTCAGAGCTTGGGTCTTCCTTGAGCTTAGGTGGGTCTTGAATGTCTTGAAACTCGTCTAAGTTGTGGCCCATTATCTCCTTGTGTTCTTCGGTCAGTCGTCCCATAATGCTCTCATCTGCGGTATGGGCTAGGTCGGTAATGTGGTCATCCTGCGTGGTAATGCCTCCAACCGTGGTATGGGGTCAGTTCGTCACGTCATTGTCCCATCTCGTAATGTCATCGTACTGTCGTGTAATGTCCCCATCAGTTCTGGTAATGTCCTTGACCATGGTAGATGGGTTCATGATCCGTTCCACGGCTAAGTTAAACTTGTCCCTCAAGGCTTTCTCCTTTGAACGTGTCATCGGGCCTTGTCTCACCGTGGGTACGTCATGTTGGTCCTCTGCTGGTACGGTTCTTGCACCAAGCAGACTCGGCAGACAGGTGACGACCTTGGTCGTCACTCGAGCTCACCACCTGGTGACGTTCGTCACCAGTAATAGGTGACCCTTGTCACCCCATCCAACGCGAGGTACCAATTTCAAACCCTGCTCATTGCGTTATGTTTCTTTTAATTTCACTAACTTTGGCCTTAATAACACTGGGGACAATGTTGTGTACTTTGTGTCTTGTTTTGAGAGTCTTAAAGTTGAGTCAAAATCCTATTTTATAGAGTCTAAATTTTGAAACTGTCAGTTTTTCTTAGAACTAACCACAAAACATTAATACTTATAAGAACCATTGCCACATTACTTGATTACAAGTCTTACTAAGTGGAAAATCATAGGTAGATCAGTCTAGCAAAGAAGGTTTAGGTTCTTATAGATTCTGGAAAATTTATTGTTGAATCCACCTGAATGAACTTTAAACTTCATCTTGGGGCTTGATATTGACAAGAATGTTTAGGTGCAGTCTCTCTCTTATCTTCCCTGATACAACTTCTAAGAGTTTAAGTCTATAGAATGGTGCATCATGACCCTGTCTCCTTACAAGGAATAACAGCAGTGAACACTCATGAACCTGTCTCCTCACAAGGAACACAAGTATTGAGTAGCACATTATCTTAGGTTGTAAAAAAATGAGAAAAGTAGTTGAAAAATAAAACAAAATCAAAAAATAGTTCAGGGAAGAGAAACTAGGAGAGCTGTATTGAGGTTAATTTGTTCAGTGTTAAGGAAGGGAAAAAAATCTATAAGTGATTGAGTTGAAAAATCCTTGATGAGATATCACACTTAGATTAATAAACGCAGTTAGCATAAGAAATTTTGGATTTTTTGAAGGGGCTTGAACTGGATTTGAGAGATTGCTAAGCTTGTGATAATTAGACAGAAATTTAATCTTGTATTGGCTCCGTGGTATGTGGATTCGAAAGAGTTGATATATCATAGTTTTTTATGGTTTTTAACAATGGTATAAGTCCATTTTATTGAGTATATTTGGTCTTTTTAGAGTCCTAGTAGAGTCTTTGCAGGTTATAGCATGACTGAAGCACAATTGGAGGTTTTGGAGCTTTTTGGATCATAACAAGGATCATTCCCGAAGGAAGCAAGTCATAAGCCGTTTTCCTGCATTGGTGACAATCATCACCACTTATGGGTGTATGATGCTCGTCACCCGCATCTAAGGAGAATCGCGAAGTCTTATTAAAAGATGGAGAGGAAATTGCACTTTGGCCCACAAGTTCCACTATTTGCAAAAATGCCCCATCTCGTGTTTTAACTTGTATATTAGGTTTTTCAGCCATTCTTTTGGTTTTTTGGATCTTGTATCTTAAAATTCAGAGACCTTTAGAGAGAGATTTATTCAGAGCTTTTGAGGGAGACAAATCCTGTATTGTTTTAAAGAAGATTTCGAACTCTTGTTTCTCTCTTCTATTCTTTTTAATGCAGTTTTATTCAGCTATGTTTTGTGTTTTCATAATCATGTCTGAGTAATCTGTTAGTTAAGTTAGGATTATTCAAGGGTTGATGAAGAGTTGTAGAATCGCTAAACTGATAGGAAACTAATTGGTTCTTCATATGTGCTTGCATTCATATCGATTTCTTGGACTAGTCATCTGAATATCGAAACCCTAGGTTGTTTAGTAAATGTGAGAACATTGTTAATCACCTGGACTAGTATTAGATGAGCAACGCCTATTTGCAAATAGATTTGACTTAGGAGTTCTGTGAACAATTGAAACTGATCATTATTGCATGTTTAGATTGTTAGAATTTGCAAAGAGATTTGTAATTCTGTGATTTTGGCATAGATAACTTCTGTAATGAGAATTGATTAGTTATATCATTGTGTTTCAAGTTCTAGACAGTTTTAATTCATTCCTTATTGCATGAGTTCTACATTCTCGGATTCAACCTGCCAATTGTCCTGACTTAACGCTTTTAGCTTCCTGAAACTTAAGAACAATCACAAAATCGTCTGCTTACATTTATTTTGCTATTTCGCATTACAAACACTACTTACTGCTTAGCGTAATCCGAACCTGAACTCTATAGTGTAGTTAACTTACTCCCTTCGAATTCGATAACCTCTTGTGCTACAATTGAATTGTTATGCACTTGCTGTATACAAAAAGTAGGTAAAACTTAGATCCTATCAAGTTTTTGGCACCGTTTCCGGGGAGTCTTTTTGGTCTTTTCAGAGTCCTAGTAGAGTCTTTGCAGGTTATAGCATGATTGGGGCACAATTGGACATTCTGGAGCTGTTTGGATCAAATCAAGAATCATTCCCGAAGGAAGAAAGTCATAAGCCATTGATTAGCAATGGTGACGATCATCACCACTTATGGTGACGCTCGTCACCCACATCTGAGAGGAGTCGCGATGTTTTATAAAAAGATGGAGAAGATATTGAACTTTCAGTCCAGAAGTTCCACTATTTCCAAAAAGGCCCCAATCGAGATTTAGCCTGTATATTAGGTTTTTCAGCCATTCTGTTGGCTTTTATCTTGTATCTCAATTTCCAGAGATCTTTGGAGAGAGATTGCTAGCAGAGCTTCTGGAGAGACAAATTAGACTCTTTAAGAGCAGATTTTGAACTTCTTTAACTTTATTTTTTATTTCTTTTATGCAATTTATTTTATTCAAGATGTTTTCTCAATTTGCCATGTCTGAGTAGTTTGTTAGTTAGGTTAGGATCATTCAAAGGTTGATGAAGAGCTTGTAGAATTACTAAACTGATAGGAAATTCATTGGTTCTTCATCTAGATTTCGAAACCCTAGGCTGTTATATAGATGTGTGAACATTGTTAATCACCTGAACTAGTATTAGATGATCAAAACGCCAATTTGCAAAGAGATTTGACTTAGGAGTTTTGTGAACAATTTAACCTGACCATTACTGCATGTTTACATTGTTAGAATTTGCAAAGAGATTTGAAATTTTGTGATTTAGGCATAGATAACTTCTGCAATGGGAATTGATTAGTTATATCATTGTGTTTCAAGTTCTAGGCAGTATTAATTCATTGCTGATTGCATGCATTCTACATTCTCAGATTCAACCTATGAATCATCCTGACTTAGCGCTTTTAGCTTCCTGAAGTTAAGAACAAACACAAAATCGCCGGCTTACATTTATTTTGCTAATTTGCATTACAAACACTACTTACTGCTTAGCTTAATCCGAACCTGAACTATATCGTGTAGTTAACTTACTCCCTTGGGATTCGATAACCCCTTGTGGTAAAATGACATTGCTATATACTTGCACTATACTAAAAGTGGGTAAAACTTAGACCTTATCAAGTTTTTGGTGTCGTGGCCGGGGAGTAGTTGCTGCCCATAGATTTTTAGTATTAGGATTTTGACTAAGTTTTATTTGTTTACCAACTTTCTGCTACTTTTCATTGTGCTGGTTTCAGGTGTATGCCTAATCGCAGTACCAGAAGCAACAAAGAGAAGGAGCTTGTGACTTTGAGCATCGACGGAGTAGCTAAGTTGGAGAGGACCAACAGGAAAGCTAAGAAACAGTCTACAATGGTTGCTCTGCTGATCTTGGTTGAAGATGCAGAAGGTCACTTGGTTGACAGAGAGGAAAATAAGAGGAATGAAGAAGGGAAGAGACTGGATCAAGATGGGAATGTCGTAGCTAAATAAGTGGTTCAACAAGTGGCAAATGACGCTGGAATCGCTGCTGGAAACGCTGCTGGGCGTTTTGTTTAGAAGACTCTAGGAAATTACAACAGACCGGGCCAGTTTTATGCCAACAGAGCAGCAATCCGTCCTCCAGCATCCTTTTCATGGTCTGACACATGAGCATCCTATGGATCACATAGAGAGATTTGAGGACTTAGCTTCAAGTGTCAAGGCTAATGGAGTCAGCAATGACTTCCTGTTCTGCAAGTTGTTCCTTTACTCTCTGGGAGGAGATGCAACTTATTGGCTGAAGCAACTTAAGCCTGGATCGCTGACCACTTGGGAGGAGACTAAGAACACTTTTCTGAACAATTTCTATGATGATGCAAGGTGAGAAGAGTTGAGAACGAAAATCTCTTCAATCTCCCAAAGACCCATTGAAGCTTTTAAGGCTTTCTGGCTGAGATTCAAGTCCTATCAGAGAGAATGTCCTCACCATGGCTTCACTCAGGTGTAGATGCTTGGAATTTTCATAGGAATAGATTGGAGATATCAGATAGCATTGGATGCTGCTTGCAATGGCAACTTCAACACACACCTTGATGAAGATGCAATTATTTTGATTGAAAACTTGGCCTGCAGTAACAGCACCAAGAAAGCTGATTTTCAGAGGATGAAACAAGCTGGTATGAATGATGGGAACAAAATTGCTGAGGTTAAGGCTAAGTTAGACAGTATGCACAGCCTTCTGGGGGGAAAGAAACCAGTCCAGTTTGCTACAGAGGTAGAGACTTTCGAAAATCCAGAGGAGATTGAGCAGTAGGATGTTAATTTCATCAATTCAGGAGGATTTTAGGGTCAAAGGTTTGGGAATCAGCAGTGGAATAGGGGCTGCAATGGTAACAATCAGAAGACCACCTTCACAGGAAAACAGAATTCTTCTAGGTACACGCCACAACCTCAGTTCCAGAAGACTGAGTTTCAAAAACCTTACCAGAACAGCAGCAACTTCAACAGGAACTAGCATTCTGCTTCCTATCAAACACCACATGCACAAGACAACAAGATGGAAGCTATGTTGGAGCAGATCCTCGAAGGACAGCAGAAGATGACAGTGGACTTCAATGGGAAGCTAGATTCGTTGTACCAAGACCTAAATGGAAAAATTGAGAGTCTGAACTCTCACATGAAGAAGCTGGATGTTCAGGTTGCTCAAACTGCAAGAGCTGTTCAAAGGCAAAAGGGATTCCTTCCTGGAAGGACTGATATCAATCCCAAGCATCAAGTCAATGCCATCACAATCAAGAGTGAAAAAGAGCTTAAAACAGTGCAGAAATAGAGGCTGGGTGCAGAGAGGAGATCGTGCAACTGATGGAGTTTGAAGATGAAAATTTTGCCCTCTCAGAGGGAATGACGAGCATCACCAAGAAGGAGTGTCACTCGTCAACTAACTTACAAAGGAACCGGGGATCGTCACCAGTCTGTGATGAGCGTCACCCCCTTGGTGACGATCATCAACTACTCCAGAACGATGTTGCTTCGCCTGTAACTGCAGATAATGGCAATGAACAAGCTTATAACCACAAGATACCCTACCCCAAGCATCCTAGGAAGTCTAAACATGAGATAGAAGAAGCCAGATGCAAGGCAATGATAGACAAGCTGATGGTTGAGATTCCTCTTGTTGATGCAGTCAAACTGTCACCTGCACTAAGAAGGTATGTTAAGAGAATGGTTGTTAATGGTGTAATTCCTAAGGAAGGAGCATTACTTTACCAGAGACATTGGTGCAATTCTCTTGGGTACAGTTCCAAAGAAGAAGAAGAAGGTGATTGTTTATGAACAAGTCAGTGCTATAATTCAAAGCGGAATTCCAGAGAAGCTACCTGATCGAGGAAATTTTATGCTTGATTGCTCACTCTCAACAGGAAGGTTTCCCCATTCTCTTTGTGATCTAGGATCAAATATTAACCAGATGCATTCCTCTGTTGCTGCTAGACTTGGAATGACTGATTTCAAACCAGCTGGGATCTCTCTTATCTTAGCTGATCGATCCACAAGAACCCCAGAAGGCATCTTAGAGGATGTTCCTGTTAAAATTGAAGGCTGCATGATTCCCACAGACTTTGTGGTTTTGAAATATGATGAAGAACCTAAAGATTCTCTTACTCTAGGAAGATCAATCTTAGCTACAGCTGGCACCATCATTGATGTGAAAAGGGAACATAGAGCTTGATTTGGTTTATGTTGTCATGAATTTTGACATGGATAAGTTAAGAGGAAATTCCACCATTGATGGCCAGACATTTTCTGTAAGGACTTCGAGTGATGAAGAACCAGTCATGGAGAATTCAGAAGATATTACTACTGGGTATATCAATGAATCAGATACTAGTGGGCAAGTGAACAAGTTGGCTGTTCGGCAATATCTAAAATTTCTAGGCTCGAAAAAGAGGTTCCAATCAATGACAAGTCGCTGAAGGAAGACGAGTTAGTGATGGAGGCAAGGATTGCAGAGCTGAACTGCAGGAAATTTGCAGAAATTCGAACTGCAGGATAAGTGACGATCGTTGCTGAAAACTTGGTGTCGCTCGTCACCAATCCAGACACAAAGGGGCGACATGATCCTTATGCTGCAAGTCCATCATATGTTGCCAAACCGGAAAGTCAACATTCCACAAACCAGAAACCTCCAGCAAAGCAAAGGTATGCACTTCCTGGAACCAATTCCAAACCTCCTAATATCATCAATAAGAACTTAAAAGATGCAAAAACAAGCTGCTTCACACTTTTGCAAGCAACAAGATTCTCGTAGAAAGCTTGGTGTTTCTTTTGATGATTCTGCTGAAAAAAAAATTTCCCACCCACAGTCCAAACCCGCCCTGCTGTTGTTCCTCATTTACTTGGAAGAGTTCATGCACCTACTGCTTATACACCACCATGGATGAGGAGACATTCTTCTGCAAGACATTCTCTGCCACTTTCTGGTTCACCATCTGTCTGAGCAGCATTCAAAGTCGAGCTAATGACTTTAAACAAGCGATTGGTGGGAGGCAACCCACTAGTAAGTTCTATTGTTTTCATACTTTTTATTTTCGTTTTCTAATATAAAAAACAAAAAAAGGAAGAAGAGAGGAATTATTTGAGCAGACTTGGCGGACTGGTGACGACCAAGGTTGTCACTCGAGCTCACCACCTTGTGACGATCGTCACCGGTAAGAGGTGACGCTCGTCACCCCATCCAACGTGAGGTACCACTTTCAAACCCTTCTCATTGTGTTCTGTTTCTTCCAATTTCACCTACTACGAGCTTAATAACAATGGGGACAGTGTTGTTTAAGTCTGGGGGAGGTGGCTGCTGACGTTGTGTACTTTGTGTCTTGTTGATACAAGAGTTTTGACTCTCTAGGTCAATCATCCTTTGTACTAATCATTATAGTAAGAGTTTTATCAATCCAAAAGGGGAAGATTGAAACAGCAGGAATGCAATAGAGCTCTTAATTCAAGCAGATAAAGATAGTTTAGAATGTCTAACAACCTAAAGGATCAAAACAGAAATGAAACAAACACCAAACAAAGAGTGAACAGCAAGCAAATCCACTAAAACAAAGGTTAAAACAGAGCAAATTCAAATTCAACTAAAAACAGAGAAAAGATGAGACTTGAGATGAGATAA
Source organism: Thlaspi arvense (assembly GCA_911865555.2). Classification (NCBI taxonomy): domain Eukaryota; kingdom Viridiplantae; phylum Streptophyta; class Magnoliopsida; order Brassicales; family Brassicaceae; genus Thlaspi; species Thlaspi arvense. The sequence goes on from OU466861.1 coordinate 16,466,842, forward strand.
AAGGAACTCTTGACTCAACCTATGATGCTTACAAACTCACACAATGTTATTCCTTATGCATAGAATTTATTTATAAGACTAATCCAATCTCTTGGCACTAATCTCTTTGCTAATTACCAAGTCAAGAACTAATTCTCGTTAGTAAAATGATAAACAGCAAGCATTAAGACTACTATCAATCCTATATTGCCAAATCACTCCCTAGACATTCAATCTCTTGAGCTACGATAAGCAATTCTCTTGCAAAGCAGTTCAGGCATTTCATCAAACACTTGGTGGGCATAAAATGAGCCTAAGATCCTAATCAACTTAGCTAGAGCTAATAAGGTATTAAACACAGCAATCAAGAAAGGAAATGGAAGAATTAACACTAAGACATCATAGATTAAGCCTAAAGTCCCCTATACCTAACCCATCTCAATTGCTTAAAAAGACTACTCACTAAGCACCATTAAAACAATCAATTCAAAGAGAGAAAGATGACTAATGATTAGAGAGATTAAACAAGAAGAGAAATACAAACTCTTATTAAAATCAAGCAAGAATTCAAATTACAAAATCAAATGCTAGAACAAAAGAGGAAAGAATTGTTGGATCAAAGACTGTTCCCAAAAATTAGGGATTTTTCGTATTTATAAGAGTTTAGGCGAAAATGGCAAAACTGTAAATAAGAGGTCTTCAGTCTGCATTCCTATCGGTCACTCCTTGGCCGATAGGCTGATCGATAGGCTCCTATCGGTCTTGGAGGTGACCGATAGGGTGACCGATAGGGTGACCGGAATACATCTGATGCATTCTTATCGGTCTTGAGGGTGATCGATAGGGTGACCGGAATATTCTCTTGGTTTCCATCGGTCTTGAAGGTGGTCGATAGGGTGACCGGAATACATCCGATGCATTCCTATCGGTCACTCCTTGACTGATAGCTTGACGATGGCTCCCCAGAAAATGTCTTCCTTGGCTCCTCTTGCTCCCTCTTAGCTTGGCTAGCTTTTTGGTTTATTCTCACAACTCCTCCTTGATTCTTTTAGCTTCTTAAGCACCTAGAAACATCTTTAATACATGGAAAATGCAAACTACAACCTAAATGCAACCTAAGTCTAAAAGAAGACGAAAATGGGACTAAAGAGAAGGAATACATGCAAAAAAGAACCAAAAAATGAACTAAATGCAAGCCTAAATAATGTAAATGTATGAGATATCAACACCCCATACTTGCCTTTTGCTTGTCCTCAAGCAAACAAAAACAAATGAGAGAATGAGGTTTGAAAGTGGGAGCTCAAAACTAAAGATGTCAATGGAAAAACTGATTCAGTGCCCAAGTTATAGGTTCTAAGATGCATAGAGATTGTTCTACTTTAAAAACTTTAGCCATACCTATCATAGCAAACAACGAACTCTAGCTTAGCATACACAAGCATCCAAATCAACCAACTCTTTAACATTCATTATTCAGTAACCGATGGATCATGCTTGTGCAAATCAAGAGAGAACATTTGGTCAAGGGGACAGGGTTATGAGATGAAATTGATCTCATTCAAGCACAAGGTTCATAAACACAAGGGATCACTCAATGAAATTGATTCTATTTTCGGCAAAATGCTAAAGGTAAAAACACACTTATGCATGCAAATCAAAGCTCGATTCTACCCTTTTACCCAAAGATGAATCATATAAACTTTTAAACCCCAAAGTGAGCCCCTGATTCTTCCATTTTCCTAAGCTCTACCCTTTCTCATTCTTCATGGCTGGGGGGAACTTCCTCTTTTTGCTTGTGTGGCTGCTTCTTTTTGTTTGGGACTTGCTATTTTATGTTGAATAGGCGCCATTCTTAACCTTTGGTGGATTGTCTTGGGTCTGATTTTCTTCTTTTGATTGACCCTTTCAAAGCTTTATTGTTGGCGCCTTCCATCATTGAACACTTAGAGCTTTTTCTTCCCTTTACTTAACCACAATGCTAACTGTTTCCCATACTACCATACCATACTTTTCCTTCTTCTTCATATAAACATGAAGTTCAAACCACTTAACTCTACCCTTTTATCCCAAAGCTCCTAACCTAGAATCAAGCTCAAAATGCAACCTGATATCTACAAGAGAGCTTATCATTGCCAGCCTTATTCCTAACACTTTTTGCCAAGAAAAAATTCAAAAATGATATGCAGAGGCCTCACAACTCTCAAGATAGTGTTTAGGTTCAGAAAGAAGGATTGGTTTTGGGTGTGGTTAACTGTCCTATAATGATGAGGATCAGCTACTTGGATTAACAAGAGTGGTAGGAAGGGAAGAAGATAATCCAAGTATGTATATGGGTAGCCATGTAATCACTCTCAATGCACAAACAAGATAATTCAAAGTCAGGATTATGGTTCTAGTAGGTTAGAGTTGGAATCAAATCAACGCAAGCTTGAGCATAAGATAAGAATAACAATGCAAGACTTCAAGATATGGTGCAGCCTTAAGTTCAAACTCACTACAATGCAATCAAACAACAGATAACCAAGGCATTGAAAACAATTCAAACATTAACATCTTGACAAGTGTTTTGTCATCTACTCCCTATGCAAATGTATGCAAAACGTATATGAAATCCATCTAGACTCAATCTTATTTATGCAAATGCAACTAAATGATTCTTTTTTGGTTCCAAAACTTTTTAAAATTTATGGATTTTTGGTGCATATAAATGAATGCATGAATGTATAGGACTCAAGTATGCAAAAGAGAAAATAAGAAAACAAAACACAAAGTTAAATGCAATGCCTTCTCCCACACTTGAATTACACAATCCCTTGTGTAATAGAAGTTTCAAGGAGGGTAATAAAGGGTAATCAGAAGTATTCAGAAGAAAAAGAGTGGGTTTGTGTACCTTAGAAGGAGTTTTGGCAAACTAAAAGGGTGTATCGGTCTCTCCCAGGCCGATAGGCTGACCGATAGAGTGCTATCGATCACCTGGAGACCGATGGCCTAACCGATGGCTTTCCTGCTAAATCCTATCGGTCACATTCTCGACCAATAGAGTGACCGAAATACAACCGATGCATTTCCATCGGTCACATTCTGATCGATAGAATGACCGATAGGATCTTTACTTGCACTTCTCTTCCCCTATCAGTCATAGGTGACCGATAGGTTGACCGATGCATTTTTGGCTCCACAACCATCGATCACTTTATGACCGATAGTCAGACCGATAGGTCTGTATCGATCTGGCCTTGACCGATACAGTGACCGATGGTAGCCAATATGCATATGTTCTTGTTTCCCAAACTTCTAACAACTTGCCTTAAACCCCATTTGCTCCTATTATTGAAAGAAAAACACAAAGACAAACATAAAATGCAATAATATGTACAAGGATAACAAGGGAATACCTCCCAAGTGTGCTTGTTTAACGTCCTTAGCTTGACTTTCCTTGGTTGATCACTCTTGTGGAGGGTCCTCAAGGTTAATGTCTACATCATCTCTAAGGGACTCACTTGCTAAGTATGGCTTCAATCTATGCCCATTCACTGTGAAGCCTTCTCCATCCTTGCCAAACAAAGTCACAGCTCCATATGGTAACACTTCTTTGATCTTGAATGGTCATGACCATCTTGACTTCAGCTTTCGAAGAAACAACTTCAGCCTTGAGTTGAACAACAGCAATTGATCTCCTCCTTTAACCCCCTTGGGTTTGATCCTCTCAATAGTGCAGAACAACAAGTTCCATGGACTTGCTATTGAGCAAGTGTGCGGCATGTTCAAGATCAATGGGATCTCGGAAGACAGCTTTAAGCTTTGGCTTTTCCCTTTCTCACTTGGGGATTAAGAAGGGCATTGGGAGAAGACCTTACCTCAAGGGACTATAACCTCATGGGCTAATTGCAAGAAGGCATTCCTGTCCAAGTTCTTCTCAAGTACAAGGACAGCTCGCCTAAGGAGTGAGATCAACGGTTTTACACAAAGGCAAAATGAGACCATTAGTGAAGCAATGGAGCGGTTCAAGGACTACACCATTGCATATCCTCATCATGGCTTCAGTGAGGAGATACTCTTGAGCACCATCTATAGAGGAGCTCTTCCCAAAATTTGAATGCTTCTACACTTTCTTGGCAAAAATGTAGAATACGGAATGGAGCTTATTGAGTATCTTGCTTTGAGTGATGGGAACTACGCTGAAGATTATGATAGAGCACCAAGGGGGTCTGACCTTGAGTCACACAAGAAGGAGCTGAAATCTCTCCATGAAAAGATTGACAAGTTGGTACTTGCAAATCAAAAGCATATACACTTTGTGGGAGAGGCTACGGATGTTCTAGATGAGTTGGAGGAGAGCCAAGAGGAAGCGAATTGGGTTGGAGGCCAGGACTACACTAAGCCACAGGGCTATGTTCCGAGTATTAAGGCAACAACAACCTATCTTACCGAAGTACCAATGTGGAGAACCCTAAGGATCAAGTGTACCCTCCACAACAAGGCAAACCTTTTGTTCCTTACAACAAAGGAGGGTTTACACAAAACCGTGGGTACCAAGAGCAAAGACAAGGAAACTTCCAAGGCGAGCAACAGCAAGGGAACAAAAGCTACTCTCCTGTGTTTCCTCCTGCTTTCGTGCCTCAATAGCAACAAGTTCAACCTCCACCTCAAGATCCGGTTCAAGCTATGTTCCAACAGTTACTTCAAGGACAAGCATCTACAAATCAGAAGTTTGTTTATATGAACAATAGACTGGACTATTCTCTTACTGGGGTATCTACAAAGATCACCAACTTGAACAACAAGATTCGCCAGCTAGAGAAAGGAAAGGCCAGTTCAAGCGGTCAAGGAAGCTTACCAAGGAAATGTGAGGCAAACCCTAAGGAGTATGCAAACGCAATCACTTTAAGGAGTGGGAAAGAGCTACCACCACGGTCTACACCTGAAGACAATGAGGACATTGTGGTTCAAGAGGGGGTGAGTAATCTCTCAAATGATCATGAGATTACGTTTGACAATGTCTTCATTGCAAGGCCAAAGAAAGGCAAGGAAGCGGTTTTGGAGAAAAAAGTGGAGGAAGTCAGCAAAGAGAAAGAAGCTTTCGTACCTCCACCTTACAAACCAAAGCTCCCCTTCCCTGGACGTTTCAAGAAGCAGTTGATTGAGAAGCATAAAGCCTTGTTTGAGAAGCACGTAAGGAACGTTGAGATTAAACTGCCGTTGTTGATTGTTTGGCCATGATGCCAAAATATGCCAAGTTCTTGAAGGATACCCTTGCTAAGAAGGATAAAGAGAGTGACGAAGTCTTGGTATTGAGTCAAGAATGCAGTGCAATCATCCATAAGGAGATAGCCACAAAGAAGCTATGAGATCCCGGGTCATTCACTATCCCTTGTGCACTAGGCCCTTTGAAGTTTGAAAGATGCTTATGTGATCTTGGTGCAAGCATTAATCTTATGCCTCACTCCATTGCCAAAAAGCTAGGCTTTACCAAATTTAAGGAGTGTGGAATCTCTCTCATTCTGGCTGACCGAAGTATAAGGCTCCCTATAGGCTTGCTTGAAGACTTACCCGTGAGGATTAGCAACGTGAATGTGCCAACAGATTTTGTAGTTCAAGAAATGGATGAGGAACCAAAGGACCCTCTAATCCTTGGTAGACCTTTTCTAGCAACTGCTGGAGCAATCATAGACGTGAAGAATGGCAAGATTTCTCGGCACCTTGGCAAGGACATCAAGCTGAACTTTGACATCAACGAAGTCTTGAAGAAGCCAACGATTGATAGGCAAGTGTTTTACATAGAAATTTTGGATGCATTGGCTGATGAGTTGCTTGAGGAATTGGCACAAGAGGATCATCTACAGCTGGCTTTGAAAAAGGAGTGTGGGAAGTATGGTTTCTTGAGTGAACAAACCCAGGAGTATGTACACATCCTTGATTCTCGCAAGGTTTTGAAAGAAGATGAAGGCCAGTGCCACGAGATTGATCTGGAGATCGATCAGATGTCTCGATCCAACCAAGAGATCGATCGAGACAACTCGATCTGTTCAGAGAACGACCTAGCGAATCGATCTCCTGCTCGATCCATATCAAATCGAGCAAGTGAATCGAGGGAGTGCAATCGATCCAGCCTAGAACGAGGGAACGATCGACTGACTGGCTCGATATCTGCGGTAGGAGCGGTCCAAGAAGACAGCTTGAGAGCTCATGACTCGGGTTCAAAGGAGGCGAATGAGGACAGCAACGCCAACACCAGCCAAGAGGACTGGAGCGAGCTGCTAGCCCCAAAGGTGGACCTAAAGCAGCTTCTGAATGGGCTAAGGAACGCTTTCTTAGGACCAAATGATACATATCCGGACGTTGTGAATGAAAATCTAAGTGATGATAAGTTAGACTCACTCCTTAAGGAGCTGAGGAAGTATAGAAGGGCCATTGGGTACTCTCTCAGTGACATCATGGGCGTTTCACCAATGCTTTGTACTTATAGGATTCACTTAGACAATGAAAACACATCTTCCATTGAGCATCAAAGACATTTGAACCCGAATTTGAAAGAAGTAGTTAAGAATTTCTACCATACTAGCGGGCCCCTTAGGCTACTACTACTACTGAGTCTAATGGATTCCTTAGAGGCTGACGTGATATACCCTATCAGTGATAGCGCATGGGTCTCTCTGGTCCATGTGGTACCAAAGAAAAGGGGTATCACAGTTATAAAGAATGAAAAAGATGAGTTAATTCCTACAAGAACAATAACTGGACATAGAATGTGTATTGATTATAGGAAACTCAACTCAGCCACTAGGAAAGATCATTTCCCTTGATCAAATGCTAGAGAGATTAGCTAATCACCCATACTACTGTTTCCTAGATGGGTATAACGGTTTCTTTCAAATACCTATTCATCCTAATGACCAAGAGAAAACTACTTTCAGATGCCCTTATGGTACCTGTGCTTATCGAAGGATGCCATTTGGGTTATGTAATACACTAGCAACCTTTCAAAGGTGCATGATGTCTATTTTCTCTGACCTCATAGAGGAAATGGTAGAGGTTTTCATGGATGACTTTTCTGTGTATGGTGCTTCCTTTAGTGGTTGTTTGTCAAATCTTTGCAGGGTTCTCAAGAGATGTGAGGAGACAAACTTGGTGCTAAATTGGAAAAATTGTCACTTTATGGTGAAGGAAGGCATTGTACTTGGGCACAAGGTTTCTGAGCATGGGATTGAGGTTGACAAAGCAAAGATAGAGGTTATGATGAGCTTGGAGCCTCCGGTTAATGTGAAGGGGATTAGGTTTCTTGGGGCACGCTGGCTTCTACAGGTGGTTTATCAAGGATTTCTCCAAGATAACACGTCCCCTTACAAGGCTACTGTGCAAGGAAGCTGAGTTCATCTTTGATGAAGAATGCCTTCAAGCCTTTAAGACCATCAAAGAAGCCTTGGTCACCGCGCCTATAGTTCAAGTACTGGATTGGGATTTGCCGTTTGAGATTATGTGCGACGCGAGTGACTACGCCGTGGGTGCTGTCTTGGGTCAGAGGAAGGATAAGAAGCTGCATGTGATCTACTATGGAAGTCGTACCTTGGATGACACGAAAGTGAAGTATGCAATCACTGAGAAAGAGCTTATAGCCGTTGTCTTTGCTTTTGAGAAGTTTAGGTCTTACTTGGTGGGTTCTAAGGTCATTGTGTATACTGATCATGCTGCCTTGAGATACATATACTCCAACAAAGACACTAAGCCGAGACTCTTAAGATGGATCCTTCTCTTACAAGAGTTTGACATGGAGATCAAGGACAAGAAGGGTATAGAGAACGGTGTAGCGGATAATCTTTCAAGAATTAGGGTGAATGATGTTTTGCCTTTGGATGACTCACTCCCTGAGGAGCAGCTTATGATGGTTAACACTGTTGTATGTGCAAAGCTAGAGAACGAGTTTGAAGAAGTCTTGAGTATCAAGGAAGGGGATCTATCATGGTATGCGGATATTGTTAACTACTTGGCTTGTGGAGAAGAGCCCACTCACTTGGACCATTACCATAAGAAAAAATTCATGAGGGACATCTCTCACTACTTTTGGGATGATCCCTATCTGTACAAGAGGGGTGTGGACAGCCTATACCGAAGATGTGTCACAAGAGAAGAAGCAAGAGACATTCTTCTCCATTGCGACGGTATGATTTATGGTAGGCACTTCGCTTCATTCAAGACGGCTACAAAGGTTTTACAAGCCGGGTTTTGGTGGCCTACACTCTTCAAGGATGCACATGAGTTTGTAAAATCGTGTGAAGCTTGCCAAAAGTCCGGGAACATAACCAAGAGGAATGAGATGCCGTAGGTACCTATCTTTGAGGTGGAAGTCTTTGACGCTTGGGGAATTGATTTTATGGGTCCATTCCCGTCATCATATGGCAACAAGTACATCCTTGTAGCAGTAGACTATGTTTCTAAGTGGGTGGAAGCCATAGCCTCACCAACTAATGATTCAAGGGTGGTAGTCAAGCTTTTGAAGACTATCATTTTTCCAAGGTTTGGGGTTCCTAGGGTGGTGATTAGTGATGGACGCAGCCACTTCATCAACAAGGTTTTTGAGGGTCTTTTGAGGAAGTATGGAGTTAAACACAAGGTAGCTACGCCTTATCACCCTCGAACCAGTGGCCAAGTGGAGGTTTCAAATAGGCAAATTAAGGCTATCCTAGAGAGAACCGCGGGAGTGACTAGGAAGGATTGGGCAAGCAAGCTTGATGAAGCTCTTTGGGCTTATAGAACGGCTTTCAAGACTCCCATTGGTACCACGCCTTTTAACCTCCTCTATGGCTAGTCTTGTCACCTCCCTGTGGAGTTAGAGCACATAGCTCTTTGGGCTTTGAAGCAAGTGAACTTCAACCTCAAGACGGCATAAGAGAGAAGACTGGTGCAACTTCATGAGCTTGATGAATTGAGGTTGGATGCTTATGAAAGCGCTAAGATCTACAAAGAGAGGACCAAAGCGGTTTATGAAAAGAAGCTGGTGCTTAAGGAGCTCAATGAGGGAAGTCTGGTTCTGCTCTACAACTCGCGTTTGAAGTTGTTCCCCGGAAAGCTCAAGTCTAGATGAAGAGGTCTGTTTGACATAAGAGAAGTACTACCGTATGGGGCGGTTACTTTGGTTGGCAAGAGTGGAGAGGGTTTCACGGTGAACGGGCATAGAGTCAAGCCCTACATGGCAAGTGATTGCAGCAAGGAGAGCACCACGTTGCTTCTCTAAGATCCCCCTCTAGCCTAACCAAGTAAAGTCAAGCTAAGAGACGTAAAACAAGCGCACTTGGGAGGCATTCCCATAACTATCATTTTACATATTTTTGCTTTATTTCTGTTTCAATTTTATGCTTTTTAGTTTAAGTGTGTAGGTACAAGGAGATGGGAACCGAAGATCATAATCTTGGAGTTAACAAGGCAAGGAAAGGAGAAGTAGAGGCAAACGATCGAGTGATAGATCGGCCTATCCTGGCTCGATCTTTACTAGATAGAGCTAGTAAATCAAGTGAAGTCACTAGATCCATATGAGATCGAGTAGAAAATCGAGTGAGTCAGTCGATTGCGAGAGGATGACCCACCCATACGTTTAGCTTAAAATGCAAACGGGGTGTGGATCGACTGGTCTCACTCGATCCTTGAACTGGATCGATTAGTTCACTCGATCAGTTCATTCGATCTTTGCCAAAACAACCTCCAAATCGATCAAGGAGCTCGATATAAGATGCATGGCCACAACCACGTGGAGTCTTGAAACGAGGAGCAAACTCGAGCCCCCAATCGAGCAAGCCTCTCGATCACGGGCAAAATAGGCATGAGATCGAGGTCAAAATCCACCAATTTGACTCGATCTCATGCCGAGGTAAGTTCATTTTTTCCCCCTTCTTTCTATGTCCCTCTCATATTGAATTTGAATTTTGGTCAAGGCAAACATCTTTGACCATGAAAGATGTGCCTTGACCACACTTTTCAGAAACCACTTCCATGCATCCATAGATTTTTGTCTTTATAAATCCTTGCATCCACACTCTCTCCCATTGCATTCCAAATTGATTATTTTTAGAAAGAGAGAGTGTGAGTTTGGTTTTTAAAAGTATACAGAATCTAATAAACAGCCCTTTTCAAAGGTATTTTGAATTTCTTGGATTTCCTATTCTAGTTTTCAAGAAATTTCCTTTTATTGAATTGGTTGAATGTTATTTGCTAGGGATTAGGATGAATTTTTAAAAATATCTAAGTATTAGGGAAATTTTCTTAATTTAGTCTTATCTCAAGAGATTTTCTTCTTCTATTTATTGATAAATTTTAGAAAATCCCCAAAAATCTAGGATTTATATTTAGAGATTTTCTCTCTTTGCCTATCCTTCTCTCTTAATCGTCGCCTATATTCACTTTCTCTTTGAGAACTTGTGTTTCAGGTACAATGGCACCCAAGAGAAACAGAGATTTGGCAACTCAAGGAGAAGCTTAGCAAGTGGTTGAAGAAAGGGTCAGATGGACTAAGGAAGAGTGGAAAGCAAAGCATAGGCTTGAGAGGTTGTGGTTTGAGCCTACAAAGTTTGCAAGCAGGGACCTCTTGGAAAGGCTAGGCTTGTTGGAGGACTTCGATGACTTGCTAAGGGACATGGGACTTGCGTGCCTATCACGGATGGACTGCCCTACTTACCCCGAGGCTACGCTTGACTTCCTCTCTACCTAGGACTTCTCATATGAAGATCCAAGCATCCAAACTCCCTCCAAGGGTCATGTCACGTTCAAGATCAGGAAGCAAGCCTACCACCTCTCCATCCCTGAGCTATGCTAAGCTTATGGTCTCAATGCTGCAGCCAAGCTCGTGGAGTTCCCTCAGCTCAAGTCCGCAAGTTATCTATGGGACTTGGTTAGCGATGGGGACTACAAAGCCAATACCGCCAAGATCAAGAAGGTGCAAAACCCTGTGCTAAGATACACCCTCAAGCTGCTGGCTAACACATTCAGTGGAAGATCCATGGCTCCAATAGTTACCAAGAACGAGCTGTGCTTCCTTTACGAAGGAGTTAAGAAGGTTGTATGCGATCGTGAGGAGAATGATGACTCAATGGAGGATGAGCTTGGAGGAGACGTCAACTACGGTTGCATCTTAGCTTCTTCTTTGGTAAAGTACAAGGCTTGCGCGTTAAGGTGTAAGGTGAGCTCTGCACTCATAGAAGGCTTCCTAACACCAATGTTCATACAAGCGGGATTTCCTCTTGCAGAGTTCGAGCCTTGTGTGGAGCATGCTTACATGGATGAGACCTACTTGCGCCACACCGATTCCTTGGGCCCTACTCTAGCTCCAGGCTTCTATGCTTACTTGTTCTACAACCATCACTATGAGAAGAAGGTATGCATCCTACCTAAAACACATCTCCAAAGCATCGACACAATAGAGTTCTTGCCGAGCAATGAAGAATGCTTTGAGCCTCTTGGACACGCAGCAGCTCCACCTCAGCTCACTCGTTCACCTTCAGAGTCCCCTCCTACAGATGCTGAGATGCCGCCAAGCTTTGATCTCCCCAAGCTAGACTATGAGCCGCGAACAAAAGCTGAAAAGTTCATTGCCTCGGTTGTTGAGATTCAGCGCAAGGTTAACATGTGGCAAGGCAAGATGATCAAAAAGTTGGCAAAGAAGATCAAGGACCTTCAAGGAAGCTCATCTAAAACAAGTGTGAGCCAGGAGGTTGAGCAAATGGGCAGAACAATGAGGAGACGCTCAACCGGAGGTGTGGAGATCCGTGAGCCTCAAGTAGGTGATCAAGCTGGACACCTTTCTCTACACGAGGGCATGAGCAAGAACAAGGACAAGGAAGTACTCCACGACACTCCTAGAAAGAGCAGGAGGACCGAAGCAACCTGAAGCTCCAGCCATGCCTAACTTCAAGGAACCAAAACTCAACCATTGTAAATATCATGCATTTTTTAAAAAAATTTGCTTTGTGTTTTTGGTCTCCTCTTGAATTTTTTTGACACAGAGACGGTGTCATTCAAGTTTGGGGGAGAGTGTGTGCTTTGACATATTTTTATTTGGATCTTATTTTGTGTTTGGATTCTTGAGTCTTCATTCATCATCTAAGTGCATAGAAAAATACAAAAACAAAATTCAGAAAATTTTAAAAAAAATTTCAAAAAAATCATATAGCTTGCATTTGCATTGTTAAATTTTTTAGGATTGAGTCTAGAATTTTTATCATTTAAGGTGCTTGCATTTGTGTAGGGAGCAATAATATAAAATTTTCCTTGTAACGTGTTTTAAACTCATGAATTAGCTCAAGGCCCTAGTTAGTAGTTCTTTGATGCTTTTTACAAACTTTGAAAGTAAGTTCTAACCATATTTGGAACATTTTTCTTGATTTTCGTGGCTTAAGTTGAACAAACATGAATTAAATCCTTTCCTACCAAGTGAGAACCTTAATTTGAATTTTTAATTATCATACTTGTGCATTTGAAAAAGAATACACGGATTACTTATACATATTTAGGCTTTCTTATTCCTTTCACCACTCTTTTGTAAGCCTAAATAGAACTCCTCACCTTAACCCTTACCCTCATTTCAAGCCAAATTTCGTGTGTGATTTTGTGAGGCCTTAATCTTCAGTTGAACTTGGCATAAAGTGTTTGGTTTAGGGCGACATAATTAGGCTCTCATGTAGATGCTAGCTTTGCATTTTGAAGCTAGTTTTAGGCTTAAGGTTGGGATGGGAATTCACGGGTGTTGATTGAAAATGCTTACTTGTTTCGGTTTTGAAAAGGATTGGTGTTTAGGGTTTGAACAAAAAGGGATGCATAGTTTAAAGTGGTTGGCCTTGTTTTAAATGAAAGCTCGAGTTTGAAAAAGGAGATAGCTCTCAAAAAGAAAGAAAAAAATAAAAGAAAAGAGCCAAAAGGCCAAGTAAAAAAAAAAAAGAGAAGAAAAAAAACATATGAGAAGAGAGCTATCAAAATAAAGGAAAAGAGCTAAGTATATATATGGCCATACCACTAGCTATAAGAAGGTTTGAATGATGTGTTTATTTAGGTTATGCTAGTCCTCTTGCCTTGTTGTTGTGGGTAGTCTCTAGAGGGTGAGTGAGCTTGAAAAGAAAAGAAAAATGAGAGAGGGATTAGGATCATTGTTAGTGTATATGGGTAGATGAGAGTCTAGTCATGTATGCATCAATTGCCTTAACCCTTTTTGAGATAAACCATTGCTTGAATTACCCTCACGAATGAGATCATTTTTATCTCATAACCTTGTCCCTAGCCAAATTTATTCGGTTTTAAATGCATGAGTGTGATTCACGGTTTGAACTTAAATGAATGTTAAAGGTTATGATTCTTGGATTGTTTGGGATATGAGAGTCATGATTTGAGATTCAATATGTGATGAATATGGTTAAGTTCTTTGGAGTAGAGATTTGGGTACTGCATCTTAGAATTGAGAACTAGGACCATTGAATTGATTCATTTTCTTAAACACTTTTGGAAATTTGAGCTCCCACTTTTAAACCTCTCTTCCTTTCTTGAATTTTGTTTGCTTGATGGCAAGAAAAAGACAAGATTGGAGGAGTTGATATACTCATATATTTCGCATATTTAGCATACATTTAGAGTAGTTTTGATAAATACATCTTGCATAATAGGCTAGTTTGCACCATTTATCTTATTTTAGGTCCTAGAATACTTTGCATTAGCATTTTGCATGTTTCTTGCATTCTAGCATCATATTCAGGTTGTTTTGGCTACACTGGAGCTATGGAGAGTGCGTGGACATGCTAAGGATCGAAAGGGAGCCAATGGTTCGCTTGGAGGAACTCAGCCATGCAGCAAATGAACCGGGATCGAGGCGCAGATCAAGCTAGGTAGGTCAATCTTGACGAGATCGACCAGAGGATCGAGATACTCGGGTCGTTTTAAGGAAGAGGATCGAGATCAAGATCGACCAAGGTGATCGAACGTGAGTACGGACATGGGAACTAAGCCTAGGAAGTACGAGAGCCAGATCGAGGTCACGACTCGATCATCCGAGGATCGACTAGAAGATCGATAGAAGCACTCGATCCACCCGACTGAATCGACCCAAAGATCGAGCAAAAGAAGACGTTCTGTACGGAAGATCGAGTGAGAGATCGACGACTCAGATCAATCTCGGAACGTTATCCGGACAGCTCATGTTTTGGATTTTAGTGAGGGGACCATTTTTGGTTTTACCCTATTTTTGGGCAACGAAACTGAGCCATTATCGATCCTACACTTTGTCTCCTATCTTTTGTCATTCCTTTAGACAAAAACGCCATTGTTTTTAGTTTTTAAGCTTTTGACATTTGTGAACCTTAATCTTGCTTTAATCTTAAATATTTTTCCTAAATCTCTCTTGTTTAGTAGTTTAATCATGCTTATCTTTTCTTTCTCTGTGTTTTCCTCTGTTTTAATCATGTGTAGTGAGTAGTTTACCAAGGGTTTAAGATTGAGGTGATTAAGGGGTTTAAAGGTTTAAGCATTGGTCTTTTTTTTGCTCTTAACTTAATCTCTTCTTGGATTTGGGGGTTTTAATGCCTAGAGAGTCTTGGGAAAGATCTCTTTGATCATAGGGATTTCCTTACCTTAGCAGGATTCAGGAGATCTATTAAAACCAAATCCAAGAGACTAGCCTATCCTTTCCCAAACGCCATGGATGCTTAGGGAGCTAGTTAAGCCATTATTTGAGATCTATGCTTCATGTTCTTCGACCCTTCTTTCCACCACGCGCCATGGGTTAGGAAGAGAGGTTGAGGAAAGGATTTATACCACACAACATGGATAAATCTAGCTCTAGTTTCTCAAGGCATAGAGATTGCACTCAAATGTGTAGATCTATGTTTTCAAAACCCAAAGGTTAAATCTTGAACCTCTTAAGCATGACCCTCAACCTTGAATCTATTTTTAGCATTTAAAAACTTAAAGTTATCATTTCTTAGTTCTAAAGTTTGCATCTTTTATCTTAATTTCTCAAAAATCATCCTAGGTTGTTAGATCTTTCCTTTTCTGTCTGCCTTTAGCTTTCGAATTTTAAAAACTAGTAGTCTTGCATTTTAAATTCCTAGAGGTCATCAAGTAGTTTTTTAACCCATCAGTAGGGATTTTAAAATAGTGTTCGTGGTCATTTTGTAGATGCATTTAGTTTTTATAGATTTTCTCCTCAAATTATCCGATTTCACTTAGATTTACATATCTCTTGCATTTCTAGTAGCTTTCATCAGTCTGAGCTGGATTGACACCTAAAGCACTATACTTACCACTATACTAGGCTTTTACTTTGATTTAAAAAGGCTGAAACAATCCTGTTATCAAAGCACCTTTGAGGCTGTCTTGAAGGTTGCAAAGTGACCTCCATAAGCTGAACCATGGCAATAATGCAGAATCCCTTGAACTTCTTCCTCAGCTATGCACCTTTTGAACAATCCATCATTCCCTCTCTTGTAGAGATAATGCTCATCCCAAAAGTAGTGAGAGACATCTCTTATGAACTTCTTCTTCTGATGTAAGTTGAGGCTCAGTGGTATCTGGCCAATAACCAAGTAGTTCACAAAGTCAGCATACCAAGGCAGTTTGTTCTCTTCCAAGCTTTGCACTTCAACTGCCTTCATTTTTAAAGCATGCAACTGCTCTTCAGGTAGAGTATCATTGATTGAGACAATATCATCTATCCTCAGTCTTGAAAGGTGATCAGCTACACCATTCTCAATGCCTCTCTTATCCACTATCTCCATGTCAAACGCTTGCAAGAGGAGGATCCATATAAGAAGTCTTGGCTTAGTGTCTTTCTTGGCATAGATGTGCCTTAAAGCAGCATGGTCTGTGTAAACTATGACTTTGGATCCAACTAAGTAGCTTCTGAGCTTCTCAAATGTAAAGACAACTGCTAGGAGCTCCTTTTCAGTTGTTGCATATTTTGATTGAGCTTCATCCATTGTTATGCTAGCATAATAGATAACATGAAGCTTCTTGTCTACTCTTTTACCCAAGACTGCTCCAACAGCATAATCACTAGAATCACACATGATTTCAAATGGCAAACCCCAGTTTGGAGCTTGAACTATTGGCGTTGACACTAAAGCTTGTTTGAGAGTGAGGAAGGCTTGCAAGCCGTCTTCATCAAACACAAACTCTGTCTCCTTACACAGCAGTCTTGTCAAGGGTCTTGCTATCTTTGAGAAGTCCTTGATGAACCTTCTGTAGAAACCAGCATGCCCCAAGAAGCTTCTGATTCCCTTGACTGAATTTGGAGGCTCTAAGTGCAGCATCACATCAATCTTTGCCTCGTCCACTTCAATCCCCTTCTATGAAATCTTGTGACCCAACACAATACCTTCTTGAACCTTGAAATGGCATTTCTCCCAATTCAAAACCAGCTTAGTGTCATCACATCTCTGTAGAACCTGAGAAAGATTGGACAACCAGACACCAAAGGAGGATCCATAGACACTAAAGTCATCCATGAATACATCCACCATCTCTTCAAGCAAGTCAGGATAGATAGAAGTCATACACGTTTGAAAGGTAGCAGCAGCATTGCATAAACTAAAAGGCATTCTCCTATAATCAAATGTTCCATATGGGCAAGTAAAAGTTGTTTTCTCTTGATCATTAGGATGGATAGGGATCTGAAAGAATCCACTATAACCATCTAAGAAGCAGTAATACTTATGATTTGCTAATCTTTCTAACATTTGGTCTATGAATGGCAAAGAGAAGTGATCTTTCCTAGAAGCAAAATTAAGTTTTCTGTAATCTATGCACATCTTATGACCAGTAATTGTTCTAGTTGAGACCCATGTGCTGTCTGAGATAGGATAGATCACTCCTGCTTCAAGCAACTTTAAGATTTCCGTTTTTACTACCTCTTTTAGATTAGGATTCAATCTCCTTTGAGGTTCAACAGAGGTTCTTGTCTCATCCTCTAGAGGGATCCTATGAGTGCAGAGGTTTGGAAAAATGCCTTGGATGTCATCTAGTGAATATCCATTGGCTCTCCTAAACCTCTTTAACACTTTGACAAGAGCAAGGATCTCATCATCATTGAGGTTATCATTGACAATTACAGGATAAGTAGAGTTAGAGCCTAAAAAGACATACCTTAGCCCTTTAGGAAGAGGTTTGAGATCCACTTTGGGCGCCTTAAGCTCAGTCCAGTCCTCCTCGAAGATGCTGTGCTCCTTGGCGCCAGCTTCATTGCTTGGAGAACCAGCTTCTTGAACTGAGAACACCTCTTTCTCTGTGTAGTCCAGCTTCTCAAATGGCTCCTCTTCTTCCAAGACTTTGTGAGAGTCTAACCTCAACTTATAACCCAAACTTTCCTTATCCAAGTAACCATCTTCCCCATGCTCCTTTGTCAAAGCCACTTGGAGTTTATCTTCACAACACAACTCCTCTTGAAGCTCATCATGCAGCCTTTCTAAAATCTCAATCTGAAACACTTGACCTTCAATGGTAGGTTGCTGCATAATTTTCTTGATGTCAAATTTCAGAGACATATCTTTACCCAATTGTAGCTCAATTTTTCCTTTCTTAACATCAATGACAGCTCCTGTTGTAGCTAGGAAAGGTCTCCCAAGGATGAGAGGATCCTTTGGTTCCTCATCCATATCTAAAACCACAAAATCAGTAGGTATCTCTACATTCCCAATCCTAAGTGGTACATCTTCAAGCAATCCCTTGGGGAGCCTTACTGACCTGTCAGCTAGCACTAGAGATATTATGTAGTCCTTCAACGTAGTGAAGCCTAGGCGCTGTGCTACAGAATAGGGTATCAAGCTGACACTAGCTCCTAGATCACACAAAAATTTGTCTAACAGAAGTGGACCTATAGAGCAGGGCAAGGTAAAACTTCCTGGATCACCTAGCTTGTTCGGAGTCACTCTCTTCTGTTGAATAACGGTGATGCACTCATGTGTTAGTACCACCATCCCTTGTAAGTCCTTTGTTCTTTCAGCAATAGCATCTTTCAAAAACTTCTGATAAGGTGGGACTAGGACAAAAGCATCAAGCAGTGGCATGGTGAGCTGAATCTTCTTCATTTGCTCATCAAAGAGACATTTGTACTTGGCAATGAGCTGCTTCTTAAACCTTCCAGGAAACGGTATTCTAGGTTGATATGGTAGAGGGATGTATCTTGGCTCCTTGACTAATTCCTTAGGTGCTTCTCTTGTTTTCTTCTTAACCACCTCTTTGGCTTTAATGTTTTTTGGACCCTTTTCAGCCTCAACTACTTTATCTTCTACCACTTCATCCTCTTTAGCTTCTTCAGTATCTTAAACCACCACCCCCCCTTCTTGTTTCACAATGTCCTCATTGGGTTGAGGAGGTATAAATCTTGGAGGGAGTTGGTTTTCACTTCTTAAGGTGACAGCTTTGACACACTCTTGTGCAAGTGAAGATGAAGATGATTATGCTAGAGTCTCTTGCTTAAGCAGTCTTTTATGGAAAGATTCAAGGCTCCTATGGATGTCAGCTGTCATGGTGTTCTTCACTTCAGTGATGTTGGTGTTGATGACAGTTTTCAAGATTTGAAGTTCTTGAAATTGGAGTTGTTGCATTTGAAGCAGAAACTGCTTTATGTCTAAAGCTTGTGAAATCTGAGAGTTGTTGGTGCCAACTATTTGAGAGAAAGAACCAGGATGTTTTTGAATGTAAGTGTCTCCATGGGGCTTGTGTGAACAAGCATCATGGTCTGTTATCAATGTTGGCGCCTCTTGTGTTTGAACAGCTTTAACTTGATGCTCTGTGTAATGGGGTTGTGAAGCAACATTAGGAAGAGGTTTGGTGGTCTCATTGAGCAGCAAGTAAACTCTTTCCTGCAAGGCTTTCATCTCATACAATGCTGTCCCTAGCTTCTCTTAAGTAGCTTTGGAGTTCTGTAAATTGGAGTTGTTGCATTTGAAGCAGAAACTGCTTTATGTCCAAAGCTTGTGAAATCTGAGAGTTGTTGGCGCCAATTATTTGAGAAAAAGAACCAGGATGTTTTTGAATGTAAGTGTCTCCAGGGGGCTTGTGTGAACAAGCATCATGGTCTGTTATCAATGCTGGCGCCTCTTGTATTTGAACAACTTTAACTTGATGCTCTGTGTAATGGGGTTGTGAAGCAACATTAGGAAGAGGTTTGGTGGTCTCATTGAGCAGAAAGTCAACTCTTTCCTGCAAGGCTTTCATCTCATACAATGCTGTCTCTAGCTTCTCTTCAGTAGCTTTGGAATGTTGCTCCTTGTCAACCACATAGTCCCAATTGATGAGTGCCATGTTCTCCACTAGTAGCCATCCTTTATCAACATCTTTACCAAGAAAATAGCCATTGCTTGCTGTATCTAGAAGGATTCTTATGGTTGGGAGAACACCTCTGTATAGTGTGGATAGTAAACCTAACCCATCTCAATTCCCTAAAAAGACTACTCACTAAGCACCATTAAAACCATCAATTTAAAGAGAAAAAGATGATTAATCATGATTAAACAGATTAAACAAGATGATAAATACAAATTCTTATTAAAATCAAGCAAGAATTCAAACTACAAAATCAAAAGCTAGAACAAAAGAGGATAGAACTGTTGGATCAAAGTCTGTTCCCAAAAATTACGGATTTTTCATATTTATCAGAGTTTAGGCGAAAATGGCAAAATTGTAAATAAACGTTATACAGTCTGCATTCTTGTCGGTCACTCCTTGACCGATAGGTTGATTGATAGGCTCCTATCGGCCTTGGAGGTGACCGATTGGGTGACCGGAATACATCTGATGCATTCCTATTGGTCTTGAGGGTGATTGATAGGGTGACCAGAATATTCGTTTGGTTTCCATCGGTCTTGAAGATGATCGATAGGGTGACTGGAATACATCCGATGCATTCCTATCGGTTACTCCTTGATCGATAGCGTGACCGATGGGCCCCTAGAAAATGTCTTCCTTGGCTCCTCTTAGCTTGGCTAGCTTTTTGGTTCATTCCCACAACTCCTCCTTGCTTCTTTTAGCTTCTTAAGCACCTAGAAACATCTTTAATGCATGGAAAGTGCAAACTACAACCTAAATGAAACCTAAGTCTTAAAGAAGAAGAAAATCAGACTAAAGAGAAGGAAAACATGCAAAAGAGAACAAAAACATGAACTAAATGCAAGCCTAAATGATGTAAGTGCATGAGATATCACTTGTTTTGGGAGTCTTAAAGTTGAGTCAAAAACCTGTTTTATAGAGTCTAAATTTTGAAACTGTCAGTTTTTCTTGGAACTAACCACAAAACATTCTTTATAAGAATCATTGCCACAATTGTTGATTACAAGTCTTACGAAGTTGAAAGTCATAGGTAGATCAGTCTAGCAAAGAAGGTTTAGGTTCTTAGAGAATCTGGAAAAATTATTGTTGACTCCACCTTAATGAACTTTAAACTTTTCATCTTGGGGTTTGATACTCATTGATCTTGATTATCTCTTGCAACACTGACAAAAATGTTTAGGTGCAGTCTCTTTTTGATCTTCCCTGATATAACTTTTAAGAGTTTGAGTCTAAAGAATGGTGCATCACGACCATGTCTCCATACAAGGAACAACAGTAGTGAACACTCATAAACCTGTCTCCTCACAAGGAAGACAAGTATTGAGTAGCACCATATCTTATGCTGTAAAACAAATGAGAAAAGAAGTTGAAAAATAAAAAAAAATAAAAAAAAAATAGATCAAGGGAAGAGAAACTAGGAGAGCTGTATTAAGATTGACTTGTTCAGTGTTAAGGAAGGGAAAAGAATATATAAGTGATTGAGTTGATAAATCCCTGATGAGATATCACACTTAGATAGATAAAAGGAGTTAGCAGAAGAGATTTTGAATTTCTTGAAGGGGCTTGAACTGGATTTGAGAGACTGCTAAGCTTGTGAAAAGTAAACTGAAATTTGATCTTGTGTTAGCTCTGTGGTATGTGGATTTGAAAGTGTTGATCAATGTGGCGTTCTTTATGTTTAGCTGACTGTTTCTGTTTTCAACCTCGACCCTGTTCTTAGTCTGATGTTTGTTTGAGGGAAAGCAAAAGCTAAGTCTGGGGAAGTTGATATATCATGGTTTCTATTGTTTTTAACCATGGTATAAGTCCTTTTTATTGAGTCTATTTGGTCTTTTTAGAGTCCTAGTAGAGTCTTTGCATGTTATAGCATGATTGGGGAAAAATTGGAGGTTTTGGAGCTGTTTGGATCATAGCAAAAATCATTCCCAAAAGAAGCAAGTCATAAGCCGTTGATTAGCACTGGTGACGCTCGTCACCCACATCTGAGAGGAGTCGCGACATTTTTTAAAAGATGGAGAAGATATTGCATTTTTGGCCCAAAAGTTCTACAAATTGCAAAAAGGCCCCAATCGTGATTTAGCCTGTATATTAAGGTTATCAGCCATTCTGTTGGGTTTTATCTTGTATCATAATTTCGAGAGAGGTTTTGAGAGAGATTTCTAGCAGGGTTTTTGGAAAGACAAATCAGGCTCCTTCAGAGCAGATTTCGAACTCCTTTATCTTTATTTCTTATTTCTTTTATGCTATCTATTTTATTCTATCTATTTTATTCATGATGTTTTCTCAATTCACCATGTCTGAGTAGTTTGTTAGTTAGGTTAGGATCATTCAAAGGTTGATGAAGATTTTGTAGAATTGCTAAACTGATAGGAAATTCATTGGTTCTTCATCTATACTTGCATTCATATCGATTTCTCGAACTGATCATCTAGATTTCGAAACCCTAGGTTGTTTAATAGATATGAGAACATTGTTGATTACCAGAATTAGTATTAGATGAGCAAAACGCCTATTTGCAAAGAATATTTGACTTAAGAGTTCTGTGAACAATTGAATCTGATCATTACTGCATACTTAGATTGTTAGAATTTGCAAAGAGATTTGAAATTCTGTGATTTAGGAATATATAACTTCTGCAATGAGAATTGATTAGTTATATCATTGTGTTTCAAGTTCTAGACAGTTTGAATTCATTACTGATTGCACGCATTCTACATTCTCGGATTCAACCTGCGAATTGTCCTGACTAAGTGCTTTTAGCTTCCTGAAACTTAAGAACTATCACAACATCGCCTGCTTACATTTATTTTGCTATTTCGCATTACTGCTTAGCTTAATCCGAACCTGAACTCTATAATGTAGTTAACTTACTCCCTTGAGATTCGATAACTCCTTGTGCTAAAACCTTTTAGTCCAAGCCTGTTTATACTAAAAGATAAACGCCCTAAAAGAATGGCAAACTTGTTTTTACAAAAACACAAAAGCACTTAATAAACTAAGCAAGAATAAGAGTTGGATAAAAACTATTAGTCCAAGCCAATTTATACTAATAGAGAAACGCGCTAGAAGAATGGCAAATTTGTAAATAAAAGAGTCTTGGATAAGGCCAACATCAAGCACATATGCTTGATATGGATGATCGATATGGGTGGTCTGGTGCTTGACATCGAGCACTTGATGATCGATGTAGGTGATCGATGTTTAATGCTGAAGCTCCTGCCCGTTTACATCGTGCAATGTGAGTGATCGATGTGGATGTCATGTGGCTTGTCATCGATCACCACTGATCGATGTGAGTGATCAATGTAGACTCAAGTCTTCTCGGTTGCTTTACATCGTACGATGTTGGTCTGGTCTTGATCGATGTTGCACCAGTTCCTCCTTCCTTAGCTTCTTTTGCTCCTCCTTAGCTTGGGTAACTCCCTGAATCATTCCCAAGCTTCCTCCTTGCTTCAAATAGCTCCTTAGGTATCTAAAAATATCCTTAATGCAAATAGAATGCAAACTATATCCTAAATGCAACCTAAGTCTAAAAGCAAAGGAAAATGGGACTAAAGAGAAAGAAAACATGTAAAAGGAAACCAAAACATGAACTAAATGCAACCCTAAATGATGTAAATACAAGAGATATCAACACCCACACACTTTCCTTTTGCATGTCCTCAAGCAAACAAACTAAGACAGTGATTTCATTCAAGTAAGAGCTAATAAACTTAAGGGATCACTCAATGAAAATGATTCTATCTGAGGCAAAATGCTAAAGGTAAAAGCACATTTATGCATGCAAGTTAAAGCTTTCTTCTACCATTTTACCCAAAGATGAATCCTAAGAATTTCTAAACCCAAATGAACCCCTAAGTCTACCCTTTCTCAAACAATTTGAGCATCTTCTTCTTCATGTGTGTGTGTGTGTGTGGGGGGGGGGAGGAAACTCCTTCTTCTTTGCTTAAGCATTTTACAAATGAAAATTCATCATTGTGCCCTATGCAAATGCAATGCAATCCTATATGCAAACACTAGACTCAATCTTAAACAAATGAAATGCAACTATATGATCTCTTTTTGGTTTGCAAAAGATGCAAAGATTTTCAAAATTTTTGATTTTTGATTTTTTTTGTATTTTTCTATGCACTTACATGTATGCATGATTGAATGAATGAGACTCAAAGACAAAAGACATGAAAAACTAAGAAAAAAACACACAAAGTCAAACCCCAAATCCCTATCTTAGCCAAGTTGTATAAGCTTCAGTAGGAGAGTAGGCAGGCGTCTCCCATGCTAATGGCGGTTGGGACATAGGTACATAGGATGAAGCCCTAGCTGGTTCCCAAGCTGGCCATTGATCAGTTTGTTGCACTTGGAAGAAGTGTCTCCTTTGGGGCATCCAGTTTGCTTCCTCTTCTTCATTAGGCTCTTCTTGGTTCACATGCTCCTCATGGTGTGATGTAAAATCATGACCATAGCTGTGTTGAGAAGCTCCTTGTGATTTAGATTTGTCCTTCTTGAACTTCCCCTTCACCAAATTTACAAGCTTCTTAATGGTTTTGTCTTGCCACTTACACCATTTTTGAAGCTTGTTGATGTGGTCATGAGCATACTTCAGTAAGCTCTCTTGGCTTGGTACATTAGGAGGTTTAAAGTGAAACATCTTCGCATTGTACTCCAGCAACTCATCTACATCTTGTTCCTCTTCTTTGGATTCCTCTTCATTGTTGGCGCCAGCATCATCTCCACCTTCTTTTTCTTCAGAGCTCTCTTCACTTTATTCTTCACTCTCCTTTTCTTCTACTTCAGTTACAGCTCCACCATGATAGAGCATTCTCTCTGTTGGGCAAAACTCTATGTTGCTCCTCATAGTCATGGAGGTATGCTGTGCATTGGTGATAGGGCTCAGGTTTTACCCAAATAAAAACTACTGCAAGTCCACAGCAAAGCAGTCGTAGTATAAGGGGTTATCGAATCCCAAGGGAGTAAGTAAACTACACTAAAGAGTTCAGGTTCGGATTAAGTTAAGCAATAAGTAATGAATGTAATGCAAAACAGTATAATAAATGCAAGTGGGCGTTTTATGCTTGTTATTAAAGTTCAGAAAGCTAAAGGCGCTAAGTCAGGACAATTCGCAGGTTGAATCCGAGAGTGTAGAATGCATGCAATTAGGAATGAATAAGAGACGTCTTGAACATGAATTGCAAAGATATAACTAATCAATTCTCATTACAGAAGCTAACTATGCCTAAATCACAGAGTTTCAAATCTCTTTGCACACAAGATATAACCTAACCATGCAGTAATGATCAGATTCAATTGTTCACAAAACTCCTAAGCCAAATCTCTTTGCAATAGGGCATTTTACACATCTAATACTAGTTCAGGTGATTAATAATGCTCTCACATCTATCAAACAACCTAGGGTTTTGAAATCCAGATGATGTGTCTAAGAAATCGATATGAATACAAGCACATATGAAGAACCAATGGATTTCCTATAAGTTTAGCAATTCTACAAACTCTTCTTCAACCTCTGAAAAGCCCTAACTTAACTAACAAACTACTCAGACATGGTGATTTGAGAAAACATCATGAAAAGAATAGATTGCATAAAAAAAATAAGAAGTAAAGATGATGGAGTTCGGAATCTGCTCTGAAGGAGTCTGATTTGTCTCTCCAAAAGCTCTGTCACAAATCTCTCTCTAAAGCTCTCTAGAATAATAAGATACAAGATACAAGCTCTCAAACAATTTGAGCATCTTCTTCTTCATATGTGTGTGTGTGTGTTTGGGGGGGGGGGGGGGGGGGGGGGGGGGGGGGGGGGGGGGGGGTGTGGGGGGCAAACACTAGACTCAATCCTAAACAAATGAAATGCA
Source organism: Thlaspi arvense (assembly GCA_911865555.2). Lineage (NCBI taxonomy): Eukaryota > Viridiplantae > Streptophyta > Magnoliopsida > Brassicales > Brassicaceae > Thlaspi > Thlaspi arvense. Next base: position 16,491,975 of record OU466861.1, read on the forward strand.
ACTATATGATCTCTTTTTGGTTTGCAAAAGATGCAAAGATTTTCAAAATTTTTGATTTTTTTTTTTTTTTGTATTTTTCTATGCACTTACATGTATGCATTATTGAATGAATGAGACTCAAAGACAAAAGACATGAAAAACTAAGAAAAAAACACACAAAGTCAAACCCCAAATCCCTACCTTACATTTAAATTATACAATCCCTTGTCTAATAAAAGAGTGAAAGAGAGAAGCAACATAAGTATATTACATAAACTAAAAGAAAAATGCAATGGTATTTACAATGGAAAGGATGTGGTACCTTAATTGTGGTGGGAGGAGTGGTGGGATGAGTAAGATAGTTCATCAGTCTCTCCTGGATCTATGAATTATCCTGATTTTTCTGGTTGTGGAGGCTGACTTGCTATCCTCTTGTTTCTCCTCCTCTCTTGTGAAGATGATGTTGTTTGAGGTGGAGATACCCAACTAGGTCAATGTGCTTGCACTTGAGTTGGGTTGCCTTGAGAGTCATACTCTTGCCAAGTTGTATAAGATTCAGTAGGAGAGTAGGCAGGCGTCTCCCATGCTAATGGCGGTTGGGACATAGGTACATAGGATGAAGCCCTAGCTGGTTCCCAAGTTGGCCATTGATCAGTTTGTTGCACTTGGAAGGAGTGTCTCCTTTGGGGCATCCAGTTTGCCTCCTCTTCTTCATTAGGCTCTTCTTGGTTCACATGCTCCTCATGGTGTGATGTAAAATCATGACCATAGCTGTGTTGAGAAGCTCCTTGTGATTTAGATTTGTCCTTCTTGAACTTCCCCTTCACCAAATTGACAAGCTTCTTAATAGTTTTTTCTTGCCATTTACACCATTTTTGAAGCTTGTTGATGTGGTGATGAGCATACTTCAGTGAGCTCTCTTGGCTTGGTACATTAGGAGGTTTAAAGTGAAACATCTTCGCATTGTACTCCAGCAACTCATCTACATCTTGTTCCTCTTCTTTGGATTCCTCTTCATTGTTGGCACCACATCATCTCCACCTTCTTCTTCTTCAGAGCTCTCTTCACTTTATTCTTCACTCTCCTCTTCTTCTACTTCAGTTACAGCTCCACCATGATAGAGCATTCTCTCTGTTGGGCAAAACTCTATGTTGCTCCTCATAGTCATGGAGGTATGCTGTGCATTGGTGATATGGCTCAGGTTTTACCCAAATAAAAACTACTGCAAGTCCACAGCAAAGCAGTCGTAGTATAAGGGGTTATCGAATCCCAAGAGAGTAAGTAAACTACACTAAAGAGTTCAGGTTCGGATTAAGTTAAGCAATAAGTAATGAATGTAATGCAAAACAGTATAATAAATGCAAGTGGGCGTTTTATGCTTGTTATTAAAGTTCAGAAAGCTAAAGGCGCTAAGTCAGGACAATTCGCAGGTTGAATCCGAGAGTGTAGAATGCATGCAATTAGGAATGAATTAAAACCGTCTTGAACATGAATCGCAAAGATATAACTAATCAATTCTCATTACAGAAGCTAACTATGCCTAAATCACAGAGTTTCAAATCTCTTTGCACACAAGATATAACCTAACCATGCAGTAATGATCAGGTTCAATTGTTCACAAAACTCCAAAGCCAAATCTCTTTGCACTAGGGCATTTTACTCATCTAATACTAGTTCAGGTGATTAATAATGCTCTCACATCTATCAAACAACCTAGGGTTTTGAAATCCAGATGATGTGTCTAAGAAATCGATATGAATGCAAGCACATATGAAGAACCAATGGATTTCCTATAAGTTTAGCAATTCTACAAACTCTTCTTCAACCTCTGAAAAGCCCTAACTTAACTAACAAACTACTCAGACATGGTGATTTGAGAAAACATCATGAAAAGAATAGATTGCATAAAAGAAATAAGAAGTAAAGATGAAGGATTTCGGAATCTGCTCTGAAGGAGTCTGATTTGTCTCTCCAAAAGCTCTGTCACAAATCTCTCTCTAAAGCTCTCTGGAATAATAAGATACAAGATATCTGCCAAAAGAATGGCTGAAAAACCTAATATACAAGGTAAAACACTATCTGGGGCCTTTTTGCAAATACTAAAACTTTTGGGCCAAAACTGCAATTTCTTCCCAATCTTTTAAAAACCAGCCACGATCCTTCCTTTGTGGGTGACGAGCGTCACCAGCTTGGTGACGAGCGTCACCTAAATGCATAATTTTCTTCTCAGAGCTGGACACTTTGTGGCTTCACCTTGCAATGCTCCAAAAGGCTCCAATATCTCCAATTATGCTCCAGACATGCTATAACCTGCAAAGACTCTACTAGGACTCTAAAAAGACCAAAAAGACTCAATAAAAAGGACTTATACCATGGTTAAAAACCATAAAAACCATGATATATCAATTGGGAAGAAGAAACCTTTCTGGCTCTTTTGATGGCTTGAGGAATTGATAGATATGCTTCCCTTGGATGGACTTCTCTATAAAAGGACTCCTCTTTAAGTACCCAAGGTCCATCCATTGTGGTGGCAAAGCATCTGCATCATGTTCATCAAGATTTACTCCACTAGCCATCATGATTGCTAACACAATCCCCCCAATGTACAGCTGAGGGTTCTTCTCTCTCTTGCCTTTGTTCATGATCCAGCTCATATATGTGAAAAGCTGCTCCAAGAGGAGAGTCGCATAACAAGGAAGCTCTTCAGGACTAAGGATCGATTCATCACCTTTCCTGGAGCGAACTAGCTTCTTCATTCCCTGAAGATGGTGTCCATCTCCCTTGATGAGATTTTATTTGTCTCCTTGTGAGCATATCTTACAGCTGGGTGCTTCAGATCTTTGTTCTTGGTAACTCCATGGGTGAAGTGATCAATACCAATCACTTCCCAAAGCTTGGCATGCTCTCTCATTCTGATCTTGAACTGAGGCTTCTTATCAGCATAGAATTCCAACCTAAGGGCAGCTGAAAGCTCTCTAAAGGTGGCTGTAAACTTCTGCTTACCAAGCCTGAAGGATATCCAGCCATCACCATTGTCTAGCCCACCCTCCTCATAACTCACCACTTGAAAAGTGGAGTGAAACTGAATGGTCAGATGCTGATATGAGGGAAGCGCCAAATTGATATATCATGGTTTTTATGGTTTTTAACCATGGTATAAGTCTTTTTATTGAGTCTTTTTGGTCTTTTTAGAGTTCTAGTAGAGTCTTTGCAGGTTATAGCATGACTCGAGCACAATTGGAGGTTTTGAAACTTTTTGAATCATAGCAAGGATCATATCAAGGATCATTCCCGAAGGAAGCAAGTCAGCAGCTGTTTTCCTGCACTGGTGACGATCGTCACCACATATGAGTGACACTCGTCACCCGCATCTGTGGAGAATCGCGAAGTCTTATTAAAAGATGGAGAGGAAATTGCACTTTTGGCCCAGAAGTTCCACTATTTGCAAAAGGTCTCAACTCGTGGTTTAACTTCTATATTAGGTTTTTCAGCCATTCTTCTGTTTTTTTAGATCGTGTATCTTAGAATTCAGAGAGCTTTAAAGAGATTTTTTTCAGAGCTTTTGAGGGAGACAAATCCTGTACTCTTTTTGAGAAGGTTTCGAACCCTTGTTTCTCTCTTCTATTCTTTTTAATGCAGTTTTATTCAGCTATGCTTCGTGTTTTCATAACCATGTCTGAGTAATCTGTTAGTTAAGTTAGGATCATTCAAAGGTTGATGAAGAGTTTGTAAAATCGCTAAACTGATAGGAAAATCTTGGTTCTTCATATGTGCTTGCATTCATATCAATTTCTTGGACTAGTTATCTGGATTTTGAATCCCTAGGTTGTTTAATAGATGTGAGAACATTGTTAATCCCTTGAACTAGTATTAGATGATCAAAACGCCTATTTTCAAAGAGATTTGACTTAGGAGTTTTGTAAACAATTGAACCTGATCATTACTGCATGTTTGGGTTGTTAGAATTTGCAAAGAGATTTTAAATTCTGTGATTTAGGCATAGATAACTTTTGCAATGAGAACTGATTAGTTATATCATTGTGTTTCAAGTTTTAGACGTTTTTAATTCATTCCTGATTGTATGCATTCTATATTCTCGAATTCAACCTGCGAATTGTCCTGACTTAGCGCTTTTAGCTTTCTGAAACGTAAGAATAATCATAAAATTGTCTGCTTACTTTTAATTAGTTATTTCGCATTATATACACTACTTACTGCTAAGCTTAATCCGAACCTGAACTCTATAGTGTAGTTAACTTACTCCTTTAGGATTCGATAACCCTTTGTGCTAAAAAGTTGACCCTGTCACAACTCCATGAAACCACCAATCCCCATTGTTTCAAAGATAGTCTTGCAGTCTTCATAGATGCCAAGTGCCTTCATAGTAGAGGCACAAGGGAACCTTGTATAATTGAAATTACACTGGTTGAAGAGCTCTAGAAACTCTCTTGAACTTGGTTGCTTGCTTGGGGATTCCTCTACAACCTTGCTCTTTCCCTTAGATTTTGATTTGGCAGCCTTGCTTTCTACTGCCCTCTTTCCAGCAGCCTTTGAAGATTGTCCTTCAGCAACCCCCTTACCCTTGTCTTTGATTGCAAGTGATATTCTATGCACCTTCTTCCTTGGTACTTGGCTCTTGTTTTTAGCAGCTTACTTTGTTTTTCCTATAGTACCTACAAGTACAAATCTCAAAAGAGTAATAAGTTTTGGGACAAAGGATGAAGAACAATTATTCAAAGCTCTAATTTTTTTTCTCAAATCTATAAGAGGCCCAACTAGTAAATTAACATCGCAAACCTATAAAGAAGCAAGAGAATGCAAGAGCAAAAAAATCATAAACATGCAAGAATTCTAAGCAGATTTTTAACAGCTTATGCATATGAACCTAGCATGGTGGCTTTTAAACAAAACTAGATATGATTACACATAAGGAATTTAAAGCAAAGCAAGCTAACAAATTAATGAACAGTAATCAGCTCTAATATTATACTTTCTTAAACAATAAATTCCACCATGCAAAATCAAAACAAGCACTTATATTAAACAAGACTAGTTCTTAAAGCATATAATTCATAAGGTTTAAAGTTCAAACCATAAGAACAAGTAATTGAATAGTTGAAGAGAGCAAACCTTTTTGAGACTTCTAAGCACTTTGCAAAGACTAAATAAAAGAGAGAGAGCAAAGAAATTCCATTGCTTTTAAGTAAGAGAAGAGAAATGAGAAGAGTGAAGAGTGAAGAGGAGTTAGTTTGGTTTTTATAGAGCTAAGAGAGGGAACAAGGAATCTTAAGGAGTGGGGGACAAAAGAAAAAGTGCTCAGAAGTGGGTTAGAATGGCAGGGAGGAGCCAAAAAATTTAAATTCAAATTCCCATGGCTCCAAACCAAGAGAGGGAAATTTTTTGAAAGTTAAACTACTTACCTTGCTGGCAACATCGATCACTTCTGATCGATGTGCTCCACATCAAGCACGGATGCTCGATGTTGCTGACCGATGCTACTTCCAAAACCTCCTGCCCTTTAACATCGTACGATGTTGGTGTACGATGTAGGCACATCGAGCAAGCCTTGATCGATGTTGTTGCTTGATGTAATCTGCCAAACTCTCGGCCCATTAACATTGTATGATGTTCAACATCGTACGGTGCACTTGATCGATGCCATTCTTCAGACTCTCGGGATTATTACAACGTACGATGTAGGTGATCGATGTGATTAACCCGATGCACACTGGTTCCACAACATCGAGCTCCCTTGATTGATGTAGCCAACATTGAGCTGGCATGCTCGATGTTAGAGCTTGATGTTAACCAAAATGCATCTTCTTTGGTTTCTCAAACATCTTCTCATTTCCTTATCCAAACTCCTGCTTCTAAGAACACTAAAAGTGCATAAAACATAAACTAAAAGCATAACTATGTACAAGGATACCATGGGACTACCTCTTAAGTGTGCTTGTTTAAAGTCACTTAGCTTCACTTTGATTACCTCCTTAGTTGAGGTAAGGAGAACGAGTGTTGGAACTCTTTGGTGGCACCTTGTTTCCCTTGACTCTCTTGGTGACTACACCCACATAAGCACAACAAAAGGCTTAGACTTCCCATCTTGCTGCATTTTGTAGTAGATTTAACCATTCTTGGAGCCAAATGGTCTCAAAACCACTCCATCTTCTTTAGTACCCAGCACAATTTTTTTCAACAACTTAGAACCAACCACTTGGAGAACCTCCTCTTCAGTGGTATCCTGAAACAACCTTGGAAAGCAGCAGCCATCAAAGATCTCTCCATTGCTTATCAACTCCCATAAGCTTTTTCAACTCCATTGAGAAAGCTTGCTTACCCTTGAGCTTGTTGCCCTTTGAATCAAACTTCAAGACATTCTCCTTGGTCAGTCTAAGCTATATGGTACATTCCTGATAGGGCTCAGGTTTTACCCAAATAAAAACTACTGCAAGTGCACAGTAAAGCAGTCATAGTATAAGGGGTTATCGAATCCCAAGGGAGTAAGTAAACTACACTATAGAATTTAAGTTCGGATTAAGCTAAGCGATCAGTAGTGTATGTACTGTGAAATAACTAATAAGATAAAAGCAGGCGATTTTGATTTGATCTAAGACTCAGAAAATTAAAAGCGTTAAGTCAAGACAATTCCCAGGTTGAATCCAAGAATGTAGAATGTCTGAAATCAGGAATGAGTAAGAGACGTCTTGAACATGAATCGCAAATATATAACTAATCAATTCTCATTGCAGAAGTTAACTATGTCTAAATCACAGAGTTTCAAATCTCTTTGCAAACTCTAACAACCTAAACATGCAGTAATGATCAGGTTTAATTATTCACAAAACTCCTAAGCCAAAACTCTTTGCACTAAGTAATTTTGTTCATCTAATAATAGTTCAGGTTATCAGTAATGTTCTGACATCTATTAAACAACCTAGGTTTCGAATTTCCAGATGATGTGTCTAAGAAAATCGGTTTTAAAGCAAGCACGGATGAAGAACCAACAGATATTCCTAAAAGTTAGCGATTTCAACTAACTCATCATCAACCTTTGAAAAGCCCTAACTTAACTAGCAGATTACTCAGACATGATCATGCAAACACAAAGCATTGCTGAATAAAATTGCATTAAAGAGATAGAGTAAAATTTAAAGGGGTTCAAAATCTTCTCAAAAGAGTACAGGTCTGTCTCCCCAAACAGCTCTGAATAAATCTCTCTCTATAGCTCTCTGAAATTCTAAAATCTAAGATAAAAGCCAAAAATGGCTGAAAACCTAATATATACAAGCTAAAACACGAGCTGTGACACTTTTGTAATTAGTGGAACTTCAGGGGCCAAAGTTCAAATAATTCGCAATCTTTTAACAACAGGTCGCGACTCCTTCCCAGCTACGGGTGACGAGTGTCACCCTTGAGTGGTGACGAGCGTCAACCAAGCCAACATTCGCCTTCTGAGTTGCACACTTCGTGGTTGTATCTTGCAATGCTCCAAAAAGCTCCATAAGCTCCAATTGTGCTTCAGACATGCTATAACCTGCAAAGACTCTACTAGGACTCTAAAAAGACCAAAAAGACTAAATCAAAAGGACTTATACCAAGGTTAAAAACCATAAAAACTATGATATATCAACTCCCCCAGACTTAGCTTTTGCTTGCCCTCAAGCAAACATCAGACAGAGAACAGGGTCCAGGTTTGAAAACAGAAACAGTGAGCTAAACATCACGAACACCACATTGATTAACACCACAAAGTCAACACAAGATCAAATTTCAGTCTAGTCATCACAAGCTTAGCAAATATCTCAAATCCAGTTCAAACTCCTTCAAGAAATCTGAAATCTCTATTGCTAACTCCTTATTTTATCTAAGTGTGATATCTCATCAAAGTTTTATCATCTCAATCACTTACAGATTATTTTCCTTCCTAAACAACTGAACAAAGCAATCTCAATACAGCTCTCCTATTTGCTCTTCCCTTGATCTTTTCCTTTCGATATTTTCGATTTTTCAACTTCTTTTCTCATCATTTTTACAATCTAAGATATGGTGCTACTCAATACTTGTGTTCCTTGTAAGGAGACAGGTTCTTGATTGTTCAATACTGTTGTTCCTTGTAAGGAGACAGGGTCATGAATGCATCATTCTATGGACTTAAGCTCTTAAAAGTTGTATCAGGGAAGATCAAAGAGAGTCTGTATCTAAACATACTTGTTAGTGTTGAAAGAGAGAATCAAGATCAATGAGAATCAAGCCCCAAGATAAGAAGTTTAAAGTTCATTAAGGTGGAGCTAACAGCAAATTTTCCAAATTCTATAAGAACTTAAACCTTCATTGCTAGACTGATCTACCTAGGACTTTCAACTTAGTAAGATTTGTAATCAACTACTGTGGCAATGGTTATTATAACCATAAACGTTATGTGGTTAGTTCCAAGAAAAACTGACAGTTTCAAAATTTTGACTCTATAAAACAGGTTTTTGACTCTATGTTAAGACTCAATTTTAAGACTCTAAAAATCAAACACAATATACACAACGTCAGTAAACACCCCCCTCAGACTTAAACAACACTGTCCCCAGTGTTATTACAAGAGTTGGTCAAAAAGAAACATGTGAACGTGTAGAACCAAGTGTGAAAAGTAGTACCTCGCGAGGGTCACCGCGTCTAGAACTCCAATTTCAACAAGTTAGATGAGTTAAATGCTATGTTATCATGTGTACTCTAAAGTCAGATTGTTATAGTACTCAAACACACATTTAATAACATCCCAACATAGGAATAAAACCTGGTTCAACAAACTCACAAAACATCATCAAAGTAACTCACAACTGACTCAAAGAAAAACATAAAAATGACTCAAGAGAAATAAAAGAAAAGAGAAACAGAAACATGTAACCAGATAGTAAAGGATCTAGTCCTCATCCTCGCAAGACTCAGTAGTGTAGTGTGGGCGAACACAACCACAGTTGCTAAGTGTAGACACAGCATCCCCTAATCCCTCAAAGCTGTCAATGACGTACACTTGAAAAGCAGTCATATCCATGGGCGTAAAAGGTCTAAGAGGGCACCTGAAAGCAGTGGGTGTGGTCGTGGGTGTAGCCTGGCGTCTGGATGGTCAGCCCAAGCAGCAGCAGCAGCAGAGGAGGAAGCGCCAGCAGTGGCTCCTCTAGGACGCTGGGTAATAAAATGCAGCAGACTCGAATCTGGCAGAAAACACAGCTGGCGTCTATCGCCCTGGATCGTGGTAAGCTCTCTGTTAGGCAACTGAATGCCAACATACTCGCTAGTAGTAGTACTTAATGTCTAGACCAATTGCTGCTTGAACCAAGTAGCATTGCACAGATGTGCCTCATCCATGAGAGCTCTCTCAGTGATGATGCTGCAAGGTGATGTATCGATCTGGAAATGCTGGAATATGGGTGTAAGAAGACTGCCCATGCTCTCACTCTTCTCCCCCGGACTGGAGAATGGCTTGGTCTTCAAAGAGACCAAATGCTCAGCAAAAATAGCGCCCAGATTGGCACGGATCATACTCGTCATCGGGATCTCATCATCCAGCATCTCAGCAAAGCCGTAATAAAGCAGAACCAACTCGCTGACACGCATCTCGCTAGGCGCAGACTTGCACAAGATGGTGTTGCCTAGAAGACGCATAATGTACCTTATAACAGGATGTCAAACGTCTGTATGCATACTCGTCTTGCTCTCGTAGACTCCATTCTTTAACTTGGACCAAAATGTCTGCATGTAAGTCCACTGTGAAGGAGTGTGCATGCCTGTAGGATGGTTAGGGCAGCTATATTTCCCGCAATGCTCAAACAGACTGATGCTGTAGCGAATCCCGCAGATCAGAAAAGTCAGCGTGCCCTCATGTGCTCGCTTGGCCATCTCGTTCGCGTAGTACACGCGAACAGTGGCTAGGAACTGTCGAACCAGATCGGGGTACAGATCCTACTGCTGTAGCACCAAAGTACCGATCCCGATCCTCTCGAGAATCTGCAAAACATCATCCAGAATACCCATCTTCCGCAGCACTGTGGTGTCCGCGAATCTGATCGGAATGATCTTCACCTCCTTCCACGCATTATAGAATAACGTGTCATACTCATCTCACTCCTCCTGGATGTCGCGGAACAAACAGGTATCCCGTACAACAACCTGCTTCGGAGTTCTTGCCCAAGCAACTCTATAAGCGATTGTATGATCTTCTCGCTTTGGCCATGGAGGCCTGCAAACCGGTCTGCTGCTGTCGGATTGTGCTGATCTTGATGCAATGCTCGAAGACGAGGCTGATCGCTGTCTCTTCTCATGTCGAGGCATCTGAAAATTCAAATAAAAAATCAACCAAAAATTCACCAAAATTAGCTAATTTTCAAAAATTCGAAAAATCAAAGAATCATGGTGAAATAACTGACAGCGATCAACAATAGCAAGAACACAATTCAATCACAACTTTAACCTAAATCACCCAAAATTCCCAGATTTTTACAAATTCCATCATTAACTCGAAATTTCAAAAACTTCCAAATCAACCGATAAAATCACATATGAATGGTAGCATTCATCTGATACAACCTAACTAACCATGATTCAACAGTTAAATCAAGCTAATCAAGTCAAAAATCGAATTTTACCAAACCTATGTCGGACTGAAAATTGGGAATTACGAACATATACCTTGCAGATCTTGAAAAATGATTAGAGTTTATGAAAAAGCACTAAAATCCGTACAGATTAGGCTTTTGAATCACTCAAACAACCCTGTTTCATCCTCTGAAAATCTGCATTCTTGGTGCTGTTACTGCAGACCAAGTTTTCTATCAAAGTTATTGCACCATCAGGAAGATTTGTGTTGAAGTTCCCATTACTAGCATCATCCATCGCACATCTAATACTTCTAGTCAATGTCTATGAAGAAAATACCAAGCAGCTGCACTTGATTAAAACCATGATGAGGACAGTCCCTTTGATAAGACTTGAATCTCAGCTAAGAAGCTTTAAAAGCTTCAGTAGGACCTTGGGAGAATGATGCAATTTTCGTCCTCAGGTCCTCTGATCTAGCATCATCATAGAAGTTGTTCAGAAAAGCATTCTTGGTGTCCTCCCAAGTGGTCAGCGAACCAGGCTCTAGTTGCTTTAGGCAATATGCAGCATCTTGATAGGGCTCAGGTTTTACCCAAATAAAACTACTCCAAGTGCACAACAAAGCAGTTGTAGTACAAGGGGTATCGAATCCCAAAAGAGTATGTAAACTACACTATCGAATGTAAGTTCGGATTAAGCTAAGCAGCAGATGGTGTACGTTATGCGAATGACAAATTAAATGTAAGCAAATGAAAATTTGATTGTTGATCTAAGTTTCAGAAGACTAAAAACGCTAAGTCAGGACAATTGACAGGTTGACTCCGAGAATATAGAATGCATGAAATCAGGAATGGTTAAGAACCATCTTGAACATGAATCGCAAATATATAACTAATCAATTCTCATTGCAGAAGTTATCTATATCTAAATCACAGAGTTTCAAATCTCTTTGCAAACCCTAACAATCTAAACATACAGTAATGATCAGGTTCAGTTGTTCACAAAACTCCTATGCCAAATCTCTTTGCACTAAGTTGTTTTGCTCATCAAATACTAGTTCAGGTTATCAATAATGCTCTCACATATATTTAACAACCTATGATTTTCGGATTTCTAGATGATGTGTCTAAGAAATCGATTTTCAAGCAAGCAGAGATGAAGAACAAGAAGATAATCCTAACAGGTAGCAATTCTACAAACTCTTCATCAACCTTTGAAAAGCCCTAACATAACTAACAAATTACTCAGACATGATCATGAAATCACAAAACATAACTAAATAAAATTGCATTAAGAGAATAGAATAAAAACAAAAGGGGTTCGAAATCTTCTCCAAAAAGAGTACAGGATCTGTCTCCCCAAAAGCTCTTAATAAAATCCTCTCTAAGCTCTCTGAATTCTCAAAAACTAAGATCCAAGCCAACAATGGCTGAAAACCTAATATATAGAAGCTAAAACACGATATGGGGTCTTCTTGCAAATACTGGAACTTCTGGGCCAATTCTGCAAATAATCTTGATACTTATAATAAACCAGCCACGCTCCTTCCTTTATGGGTGACGAGGGTCACCATAGGTGGTGACGAGCGTCACCCAAATGCATTCTTTTCTTCTCGAGCTGGACACTTTGTGGCTTCAACTTGCAATGCTCTAAAAAGCTTCAATATCTCCATTTATGCTCGAGACATGCTATAACCTGCAAAGACTCTACTAGGACTCTAAAAAGACCAAAAAACTCAATAAAAAGGACTTATATCATGGTTAAAAACCATAAAAACCATGATATATCAACTTCCCCAGACTTAGCTTTTGCTTTTCCTCAAGCAAACATCAGACAAAGAACAGGGTCGAGGTTTGGAAACAAGAAACAGTCAGTTAAACATCAGGAACACCACATTAGTTAACACTTTCGAATCCACATACCACAAAGTCAACACAAGATCAAACTTCAGTCCAATCATCACAAGCTTAGCAAATCTCTCAAATCCAATCCAAATCCCTTTAAGAAATCCGAAATCTCTGCTGCTAACTCCTTATTTTTATCTATGTGTGATATCTCATCAAGGTTTTATCATCTCAATCACTTACAGATTCTTTTCCCTTCCTAAACAACTGAACAAATCAATCTCAACACAGCTCTCCTATTTTCTCTTCCCTTGATCTTTTCTTTCTGATTTTGTTTTCGATTTTTCACTTCTTTTCTCATTTTTTACAGTCTAAGATATGGTGCTTCTCAATACTTGTGTTCCTGGTGAGGAGACATGTTCTTGAGTGTGTTCATTACTGTTGTTCCTTGTGAGGAGACAAGGTCATGAATGCACCATTCTTTGGACTTAAACTCTTAAAAACTACATCAGGGAAGATCAAAGAGAGACTGTATCTTAACCGTATTGTCAGTGCTGAAAGAGAGAATCAAGATCAATAAGAATCAAGCCCCAAGATAAGAAGTTTAAAGTTCATTAAGGTGGAGCTAACAACAAATTTTCCAGATTCTCTATGAACCTAAACCTTCATTGCTAGACTGATCTACCTATGACTTTCAACTTAGTAAGTCTTGTAATCAACTACTGTGGCAATGGTTCTTATAAGCATAAACGTCATATGGCTAGTTCCAAGAAAAACTGACAATTTCAAAATTTTGAGTCTATAACAACAGGTTTTTGACTCAACTTTAAGACTCTATAATCATGGCACAAAGCACACAATGTCAGTAACCACCTCCCCCAGACTTAAACAACATTGTCCTCAGTGTTATTATGCAAGGAGTTGGTCAAAATGAAGCATGGGAACTTGTAAAACCGAGTTGGAAAAGTGGTACCTCGCAAAGGGTCGGGTGACGAGCGTCACCAGCTTGGTGACGAGCGTCACCATGACTTGTACTTCAGAATCGACAGGTTAGATGGTTATTAACGTAATGTTATCATATGTACTCTAAAGTCAGACTATTAGAGTTCTCAAAGACACATTCAAGAGCATCCAAACATAGCAATAGAAACTTGGTTCAACAATCTCACAAAACATCATCAAAGTAATTGACAACTGACTAAAAAAATACATAAAAATGACTCAACATAAACAAAAGAAAAGAGAAACAGAAACAAGTAACCATATAGTAGAGACCCAGTTCTCATCCTCGCAGGACTCAGTGGTGTAATATGGGCGGACACAACCACAGTTGCTAAGTGTAGCAACAGCATCCCAGAGTCCCTCAAAGCTGTCAATGACATACTCCTGAAAAGCAGCCATGTCCATGGGTGTCTGTGGTCGTGGAGGACGCCTGAAAGCAGTGGATGCAGTGGTCTGACGTTTAGATGGTCCAGCATCAGCAGTAGTGGAAACGCCAGCAGTGGTAGCTCTAGCTGGACGCAGAGGTAGAGGACGCAGTAGACTCCGATCTGGTAGAAAAAGCAGCTGGCGAGTGACACCCTTGATTCCTGAACGCTCTATTTGGCAACTTAATGCCAACATACTCTCCGGTTGTGGTAGTGAATGTCCAGATGACTCCAGGCTTGAGCCACGTAACATGGCGCAGATGCTGCTCATTGATAGGGTCAGGTTTTACCCAAATAAAACTACTGCAAGTGCACAGCAAAAGCAGTTGTAGTACAAGGGGTTATCGAATCCCAAGGGAGTATGTAAACCACACTAGCGATTATAGATTCAGATTAAGCTAAGCGATAAATAATGAATGTAATGCAAAACAGTAAAATAAATGCAAGAGGGCATTTTTATGCTTGTTCTTAAAGTTCAGAAGGCTAAAGGCGCTAAGTCAGGACAGTTCGCAGGTTGAATCTGAGAGTGTAGAATGCATGCAATCAGGAATGAATTAAAACCATCTTGAACATGAATCACAAAGATATAACTAATCAATTCTCATTGCAGAAGTCATCTATGTCTAAATCACAGAGTTTCAAATCTCTTTGCAAACCTTAACAACCTAAACATGCAGTAATGATCAGGTTCAATTGTTCACAAAACTCCTAAGCCAAATCTCTTTGTACTAGGGCATTTTGCTCATCCAATACTAGTTCAGGTGATTAATAATGCTCTCACATCTATCAAAAACCTAGGGTTTCGAAATCCAGATGATGTGTCTAAGAAATCGATATGAATGCAAGCACAGATGAAGAACCAATGAATTTCCTATAAGTTTTTAGCAATTCTACAAACTCTTCTTCAACCTTTGAAAAGCCATAACTTAACTAACAAACTACTCAGACATGGTGATTTGAGAAAACATCATGAAAAGAATAGATTGCAAAAAAGAAATAAGAAGTAGAAATAAAGCAGTTCAAAATCTGCTCTGAAGGAGTCTGATTTGTCTCTCCAAAAGCTCTTCTACAAATCTCTCTCTAAAGCTCTCAAAAATAATAAGATACAAGATATATGCCAAAAGAATGGCTGAAAAACCTAATATACAAGCTAAAACACGATCTGGGGTCTTGTGTTCCTTGTGAGGAGACAGGTTCTTGAGTGTGTTCACTACTGTTGTTCCTTGTGAGGAGACAGGGTCATGAATGCACCATTCTTTGGACTTAATCTTTTAAAAACTACATCAGGGAAGATCAAAGAGAGACTGTATTTTAATCTTATTTTCAGTGCTGAAAGAGAGAATCAAGATCAATAAGAATCAATCACCAAGACAAGAGGTTTAAAGTTCATTAAGGTGGAGCTAACAGCAAATTTTCCAGATTCTCTAAGAACCTAAACCTTTATTGCTAGACTGATCTACCTATGACTTTCAACTTAGTGAGACTTGTAATCAACTACTGTGGCAATGGTTCTTATCAGCAAAAACGTCCTATGGCTAGTTCCAAGAAAAACTGACAGTTTCAAAAATTTTGACTATAGAAAAACAGGTTTTTGACTCAACTTTAAGACTCTATAAACATGACACAAAGCACACAACGTCAGTAACCACCTCCCCCAGACTTAAACAACACTGTCCCCAGTGTTATTAAGCCAAGAGTTGGTCAAAATGAAGCATGAGAAGTTGTAGAACCAAGGTGGAAAAGTGGTACCTCGCGAAGGAGCTAGTGACGAGCGTCACCAAATTGGTGACGAGCGTCACCATCTCTGATACTCCAGAAATCGACATGTTGGATGTTTAAATGCTATGCCATCATGTGTACTCCAAAGTCAAACTGTAAGAGCACTCAAAACACACATCAAAACATCCAAACAAAGCATAACCCATGGTCTAACAAGTTCACAAGATATCATCCAAGCAAACTGAACAAAGTGACTCTTCTTTTTTTTTTTTTTTTTGATTTTTCTCATGTTTTTGGGTTTTTTTTTAGCTATGTAATAGAAAACTAAACTAATATATGAAAAAGAAAACTTACCAGTGGGTTGCCTCCCACTAAGCGCCTGTTTAAAGTCATTAGCTCGACTTTGAATGCTGCTCAGACAGCTGGTGGAACAGAAGGTGGCATTGAATGCCTTGGAGAAGAATGTCTCCTCATCCATGGTGGTTTATAGGCAGTAGATGCATGAATTCTTCTAAGGAAGTGAGGAACATCAGCAGAGTGGGTCGTGACTGTGGGTGGGATACTTCTTTTTCCTGCAGAATCATCAAAAGAAACACCAAGCATTCTACGAGAATCTCGTTGCTTGCATAAGTGTGAAGCAGCTTTTTCACCTTTTAAATTCTTATTGATGAGATTATGAGGTTTGGAACTGGTTCCAGGAAGTGCATACCTTTGCTTAGTTGCAGGTTTCTGGGTTGTGGAATGGTGAATTTTCGGTTTGGCAACATATGATGGACTTGTAGCTGTAAAATCACGTTGCTGCTTTGTGTTCAGGTTGGTGACGAGCGTCACCAGGTCAGTGACGCTCGTCACTGACTCTGCAGTTCGAGTTTCTGCAGTTTTCCTGCAATTCAGCTCTGCTAGTGATGCTTCCATCACATACACGTCTTCCTCCAGCAACTTGGCATTCAGTAGAACCTCTTTTTCAAGCCCAGTCATGAAGATATGATCCTCACTGCAACCCTCAAACCCAACAACTTCTGCAGAAGTTTCAGATATTAGCTCTTCAACAGCCATCTTGCTCACTTGCCTACTTATATCTGATTCATTGTTACACTCAGCAATAGTGTCTTCTGAATGCTCCATGACAGTCTCTTTATCTCTAGAAGTTCTTACAGAAAAGGTCTGACCATCAATGGTAGAACTACCTCTTAACTTATCCATGTCAAAGTTCATGACAACATCACCAAGATCAAGCTCAATGTTCCCCTTTCTCACATCAATGATGGCTCCAACAGTAGCCAAGAATGGTCTTCCCAGAATAAGAGGATCTTTAGGTTCTTCAGCATATTTCAGAACCACAAAATCTGTAGGAATTATGCAGCCTTCAATGTTAACATGAACATTCTCTAACATGCCTTCGGGGGTCCTTATGGATCGATCTGCTAGGATGAGAGAGATCCCAGCTGGCTTGAAATCAGTCATTCCAAGTCTAGCAGCAACAGAGAAAGGCATCAAGTTAATACTTGACCCTAGATCACATAGAGAGTGTGGAAAACGTCCTGCAGATATTGAGCAATCAAGCACA
This sequence comes from Thlaspi arvense, assembly GCA_911865555.2. Lineage (NCBI taxonomy): Eukaryota > Viridiplantae > Streptophyta > Magnoliopsida > Brassicales > Brassicaceae > Thlaspi > Thlaspi arvense. The sequence goes on from OU466861.1 coordinate 16,509,095, forward strand.
AAGGTCCCTGGATCAGATAGCTTCTCTAGAACTCTGCTTTGAGTGATGGTATTGACTTGTTCAGAAACAGTCACCTTCTTCTTCTTCTTTGGAACTGTGCCTAAGAGAATTGCACTGATGTCTCTGGTAAGCAATGCTCCTTCCTCAGGACTTACACCATTCACAACCATTCTCTTTACAAACCTTCTTAGAGCTGGTGAAAGCTTGACTGCATCAACAAGAGGGATCTCAAGCATCAGCTTGTCTATCATAGCTTTGCATCTGGCTTCTTCTATCTCATGTTTAGACTTCCTAGGATGCTTGGGGAATGGTGTTTTGGGTTTATAGACACGTTCCTGGTCATAATTTGCAGTTACAGGCGAAGCAGCTTCGTTCTGGGGTGGGTGACGAGCGTCACCAGGGGGGTGACAAGCTCCTTCTCTTTGTTGCTTCTGGTTCTGCGATTAGGCATACACCTGAAACAGGAACAAAGAAAAGTAGCTGAAAGTCAGTAAACAAATTAAAACTTAGACAAAATCCTAATACTAAAAATCGATAGGCAGCTATTACTCCCCGGCAACGGCGCCAAAAACTTGATAGGGTCAGGTTTTACCCAAATAAAACTACTGCAAGTGCACAGCAAAAGCAGTTGTAGTACAAGGGGTTATCGAATCCCAAGGGAGTATGTAAACCACACTAGCGATTATAGATTCAGATTAAGCTAAGCGATAAATAATGAATGTAATGCAAAACAGTAAAATAAATGCAAGAGGGCGTTTTTATGCTTGTTCTTAAAGTTCAGAAGGCTAAAGGCGCTAAGTCAGGACAGTTCGCAGGTTGAATCTGAGAGTGTAGAATGCATGCAATCAGGAATGAATTAAAACCGTCTTAAACATGAATCACAAAGATATAACTAATCAATTCTCATTGCAGAAGTCATCTATGTCTAAATCACAGAGTTTCAAATCTCTTTGCAAACCTTAACAACCTAAACATGCAGTAATGATCAGGTTCAATTGTTCACAAAACTCCTAAGCCAAATCTCTTTGTACTAGGGCGTTTTGCTCATCTAATACTAGTTCAGGTGATTAATAATGCTCTCACATCTATCAAAAACCTAGGGTTTCGAAATCCAGATGATGTGTCTAAGAAATCGATATGAATGCAAGCACAGATGAAGAACCAATGAATTTCCTATAAGTTTTTAGCAATTCTACAAACTCTTCTTCAACCTTTGAAAAGCCCTAACTTAACTAACAAACTACTCAGACATGGTGATTTGAGAAAACATCATGAAAAGAATAGATTACATAAAAGAAATAAGAAGTAGAAATAAAGCAGTTCAAAATCTGCTCTGAAGGAGTCTGATTTGTCTCTCCAAAAGCTCTTCTACAAATCTCTCTCTAAAGCTCTCAAAAATAATAAGATACAAGATATATGCCAAAAGAATGGCTGAAAAACCTAATATACAAGCTAAAACACGATCTGGGGTCTTTTTGCAAATACTGGAACTTTTGGGCCAAAACTGCAATTTCTTCCCAATCTTTTAAAAACAGGCCACGACCTCCTTCCTTGGTGGGTGACGAGCGTCACCAGCTTGGTGATGAGCGTCACCATATGGCATACTTTCTTCTTCGAGCTAGGTACTTCGTGGCTTCAACTCAGAATGCTCCAAAAGGTTCCGAAATCTCCAATTATGCTCCAGACATGCTATAACCTGCAAAGACTCTTCTAGGACTCTAAAAAGACCAAAAAGACTCAATAAAAAGAATTTATATCATGGTTAAAAACCATAAAAACTATGATATATCACTCATCCATGAGAGATCTGTCACTGCGAAGGGTGCAAGGTGTGACATCGATCTTAAAGTGCTGGAAGATCGGTGTCACAAGACTGCCTACACTCTCAGTCTTCTCCCCCGGACTGGTGAATGGCTTGGTCTTCAAGGAGACCAAATGCTCAGCGAAAATAGTGCCAAAGTTGGCGCAGATCATGCTATCCATGGGTATTACCTCATTGAGCATATCAGCGAAACCGTAGTAAAGGAGAATCAGCTCACTAATCTGCGTCTTGCTCGGCGCAGACTTGCACAATATAATTTTGTCAAGAAAGCGCATAATCTACCTCATGACCGGATGTCGAACCTCCATCTGCGTGCTCGTCTTGCTGTCATAGACTCCATTCCCGAACTTGGACCAGAATGTCTGCATGTGGGTCCATTGTGAGGGAAGGAGAACGCCTGTGGAGTGGTCAGAGAAACCATAAATCCCGCAAAGCTCCATTAGACTGATCATGTAACAAACCCCGCGGATCAGGAATGTCAGTGTGCCTTCATGCGCACGCTTAGCCAGCTCATTCGCGTAGTACACGCGAGCAGTGGGGAGAAACTGGTGAACCAAGTCTGGGTACAGATCGTACTGCTGGAATGGCATAGTGTTCATCCTGATCCTCTCGAGTGTCTCCACAACCTCCTCGAAGATACCCATCTTCTGCAATATAGTGGCATCCGCGAACCTGGTGAGTACGATCTTCACTTCCTGCCACGCATTGTAGAACAGTGTGTCGTACTCATCCCATTCCTCCTGAATATCACCGAGTAAGCAGGTATCCCGTGACATCTCCTGCTTTGGAGTTCCTGTCCAAGCCACTCGAGAAGGTATCTTCAGGTTCTCTCGCTTTGGCCATGGAGGCCTGCAAACTGGATAATTGCTGAATGACTGTGTTGAGCCTGATGCAGAGCTCGAAGACGAACCCTGTCGCTGTCATTTCTCATCTCGAGGCATCTGAAAATTCAAGCCAAAAATCAACCAAAAACATCACCAAAATCAGCAAATTTTTGAAAATTCGAAAAAATCAATGAATCAAGATGAAATAAATGATGGTGATCGATAACAACACTACCAGGAACATAATTCAATAATCAATTCAATCCAAATCACCCAAAATTTCCAGATTTTTGCAAATTTCATCATGAACTCAAAATTTCAAAAACTTGCAAATCAACCGATTAAATCACAGATGGATGGTATCATTCATCTAATACAACCTAATTAACCATGATTCAACAGTTAAATCAAGCTAATCAAGTCCAAAATCAAATTTCACCAAACCTATGGCGGACTGAAAATTGGGGATTCCAAACACATACCTTGCAGATCTTAAAAACTGAGTTTAGATTGTGAAAGTAGGCAAAAATCCGCACGGATTAGGCTTTTGAATCACTCAATTTGGCACGGATTAGGCTTTTTAATCACTCAATTTGGTGTAAGAAATCAAAAGTTGTGATTTTGTGAAGTTTTTACTCTAAGTGTTCGTTACTTTCAACAATATTACGAGGAAGAAGAAGAGGGAGGTTAAGCGCGTACCTGAGCCTCGGACGGGTGACGAGCGTCACCTGTTTTTTTTTCTGATTGGAATTTTTTTTTTCTTACTGAACATTAATCCAAAACACGAAAAATAAAACTAAGTATAAAATATACAACTCACCAGTGGGTTGCCTCACACTAAGCGCTTGTTTAAAGTCATTAGCTTGACTTTGATTGGCTGTTTAGACAGTTGGTGCATCATCCAGAGACACCATGTGTCCTGCTAGAATCTCGGCTAGCGCCCAATAATGCTTCACCCTATGTCCATTGACAGTGAACTCCTCTCCTTTGGAGTTTATCAAGACAATGGCACCATGTAGTCGAGCTTCTTTGACAGTGAAAGGACCTAATCAACGAGAACGCAATTTACCAGGAAAAAGCTGTAAACGAGAGTTGTAAAGGAGTACCTGGTCAAGCGCCTCTCTGCAGCAGGCTTCAGATCGAAGTTCAGCTTCTTTATAGCCCATTCTGCTTTGAATTCTAACTCTACTGGTAGATGGCACGCCTTACCATAGAGCAGATGGAATGGTGCAGTCCCAAGTGGCGTTTTGTATGCTGTCATATAAGCCCATAACGCATCATCCAGTTTTGCTGACCAATCTTTCCTTGTCTTCCCAACTGTCTTCTCCAGAATCTGCTTGATCTGTCTGTTGGAAACCTCAACTTGTCCACTGGTCTGGGGATGATAAGGCGTGGCCACTCTGTGCTGTACACCATACTTCTCCAGCATCTTATGAAAAACCTTGTTAACAAAGTGAGAACCACCATCACTTATAACAATTCGCGGGACACTAAATCTGTGGAAGATGATGGTCTTAAACAGCTTCAAAACCACTGCAGCATCATTAGTAGGAGTAGCCAATGCCTTTACCCACTTATTTACATAGTCAACAGCAAACATAATGTATATATTCCCATAAGATGAGGGAAAAGGGCCCATGAAGTTAATACCCCAACAATCAAAGAATTCAACTTCGAGGATGAAGTTCTGTGGCATCTCATGTCTTCTACTAATCTTTCCTCTTCTCTGACAAGTATCACAGCTTGTATTGAATGTCTGGGCGTCCCTGAACATAGTAGGCCACAAAAAACCAGCTTGAAGAACTTTGGAGATTGTTTTGAATGTGGCAAAGTGTCCAGCATATTCTGAGCCATAGCAGTGAAATAGGACGTCCTGGACTTCTTCTTCTGCTATGCATCTCCTGTAAATCCCATCAGCACAATGTTTGTAGAGATATGACTCATCCCAATAAAATCTCCTAAGTTTTCTCAAGAACTTCTTCTTGGCATACCCCTTGAAATCATGTGGTTCATCCTCTGCAGCAAGATAATTAGAAATATCAGCATACCAGGGCCTCTTTGGATCATCCAAAGCATAAAATTGCTCTTTAAAAGCTGTCCCCAAGCTTGCACAAATCGCAGCCAAAGTCAGAGATTGGTGACGAGCGTCACTATCTTCGTGCAAAAATCTGGTCGCGACTCTCCTCTGTAGGTGACGAGCGTCACCCCTCTGGTGTCACTCGTCATTGCCGTGCAGTTTCGTGAAAACTGCAGGTTTTCAACACTTTCTTCCTGAATTCTTGATTCAACCAAGTACACATTCTCTTCAGGCAAAAAATCATTTATTGGGACATTGTCTTCAACCCGAATCCTGGATAAATGATCAGTAACTCCATTCTCAACACCTTTCTTGTCCTTCACTTCAATGTCAAACTCTTGAAGGAGTAAAATCCATCTCAACAACCTTGGCTTTGCATCAGATACTTCAGTACTGAATGGTCAGTATGGACCACGACCTTGGAGCCAAAAAGATACTACCTGAATTTTTCAAATGCAAATACAACAGTCAACAATTCTTTCTCAGTTGTTGCATAGTTCTTCTGAGCATCATCCAAAGTTCTACTTGCATAGTAGATGGCGTGGAGCTTCTTGTCTTTTCTCTGTCCCAGCACTGCTCCAACTGCAAAATTGCTGGCATCACACATCACTTCAAAGGGCAAGTCCCAATCTGGAGGCTGCACAACAGGAGCTGTAACCAAAGCCTGTTTGATCTGTTCAAAAGCAGACTTGCACTCTTCTGTGAACTCAAACTTCACATCTTTGCAGAGGAGGGCAGTAAGAGGTCTTGAATTCTTGCTGAAATCCTTGATGAATCTTCTGTAGAACCCAGCGTGACCCAGAAAACTCATCACTGCTTTGACTGAATCAGGTGATTGCAGACTTGTCATCACTTCAATTTTTGCCCTATCCACCTCTATACCGTCCCCTGAGACCCTGTGACCAAGAACAATGCCATCTTGTACCATAAAGTGGCACTTCTCCCAATTCAGAACCAAGTGCTTCTCTTCACATCTCTGCAGAACTGCACATAAGTTGTCCAAGCAGCTCTTGAAGGAAGACCCATAAACTGAGAAGTCATCCATGAAAACCTCCATAAATTTCACAATCATGTCAGGGAAGATCGACATCATGCATCTCTGGAAGGTTGCAAGAGCATTACACAGTCAAAAGGCACTCTGCGATATGCAAAAATGCCATAAGGACAGGTAAAAGTGGTCTTCTCCTGATCATCTGGATGGATGGGGATCTGAAAGAAGCCTGAATAGCCATCAAGGAAGCAGTAGTACTTGTGATTTGCCAGCCTCTCCAGCATCTGATCGATGAAAGGTAGAGGAAAGTGGTCCTTCCTTGTGGCTGCATTCAGCTTCCGGTAATCAATGCACATCCTGTGTCATGTCACAGTTCTGGTTGGAATCAGCTCATCCTTGTCATTCCTCACCACTGTAACTCCTCCCTTCTTAGGTACCACGTGCACTGGACTCACCCAAGCACTGTCTGATATTGGATAAATGATCCCAGCCTGCAGCAGCTTCATGATCTCCTTCTTGACCACATCCTGCAGATTCAGATTCAGTCTCCTCTGGTGCTCTACTGATGATTTCGATTCATCCTCCAGGTGTATCCTATGCATGCACAAGTCCGGAGAGATCCCTGAAATATCATCAAGAGAATAGCCAAGAGCTTTGCGAAATCTGCGCAAGTTACTTAGCAAAAGGGTGAGCTCTGCATTGTTCAATGAAGCATTAACAATAACAGGATAAGTGGAGTTTTCTCCAAGGAATGCGTACCTTAGCCCTACAGAGAGCTGTTTAAGCTCAACTTTTGGTGCTTTTGCTGCACTCCAATCACCCATTGTAGCAGCTTTTGCAGATGTGATGACAAGCTCATCATGTGCAACCAGTTCCATCACATGTGCAGTAGCATCCATCATCTTTGTGTAGCCTGTTGCAGCAGCATCCAAATGCTCATACTCTTCTGTAGAAGTGGTCAACGCCCTCTCCAAGGGGTCTTCTGATCTCATCTTATGGAAGATCTGATCAGCAATGTTGGTGAGAACATCCACATAAAAGGTCTGTCCATCTAAGGTTCGCTTCTTCATCAGCTTGTCCATTTCGAATTGCATCACCAAGTCACCAATATTCAGCTCTATTCTACCCTTCCTGACGTCAATGATAGCTCCTACAGTAGCCATAAGGGTCTGCCAAGAATCAAAGGGTCTTTGGGTTCTTCTCCATATTCCAGAACCACAAAATCTGTAGGAATTCTACAATCTCCTACTTTGATAGGTACGTCCTCTATCACACCTTCAGGAAGTCTGACTGATCTATCAGCTAGGACAAGAGATATCCTTGTAGCCTTAAAATTGGTCATCCCTAAGCTCTTGGCAACAGAATGAGACATAAGGTTCACACTATAACCAAGATCACACAATGATCTCTCAAACCTGTCAGAAAAGATTGTGCAGTCTAAAACAAAGCTCCCAGGGTCTGAAAGCTTCTCTGGCACTCTGTTCTGAATCACTGCACTGACCGGCTCGTTGATCATCATAGCTCCAGCCTCTAGACTTAAGTTATTGGTCACCATTCTCTTCACATACCTCCTTATAACAGGAGTGATCCTCACAACATCAATCAATGGAATCTCAATAACCAATTTGTCCATGATAGCTTTGCATTTAGCATCTTCAAGCTCTTGTTTAGACTTCTTAGGATGCTTAGGATAAGGTATATTGGGCTTATAACTGTCTCCTTAGCATTGTTTGAAGTCTCAGTCGAAACTGTAGTATGTTGCAACGGGTGACGAGCGTCACCAAGTTGGTGACGAGCGTCACTCGTCTTGGACAAGTCGTGATGATTTGCTCGATTTTTGGTGACGAGCGTCCCCCTCCTGTTGACGGTTGTCACCAATCTGTGAAGAAACATCGTCGGGGTTGTGCTCAGTGGGTGACGAGCGACACCCATCCTTGGTGACGAGCGTCACTCGTGGGTTTTCAGTAGAAATTTCTTCATCTTCATACTCTTCAAGTCCCACGAAATTTCTTGAGCTCAATCTCTTCTGGACCTTCAAAAGTCTCCACCTCTGCAGCAAAATGAACTGACTTCTTTTCCACTAAGAGGCTGTGCATACTATCCAGCTTAGCCTTAACTTCAGCAATCTGATTCCTATCATCCAAACAAGCCTGTTTCATCCTCTGAAAATCTGCATTCTTGGTGCTGTTGTTGCAGGCCAAGTTCTCAATCAACTTGATTGCTTCTTCTGGTCTGTTGGTGTTGAAGTTTCCTGCACTAGCTGCATCCAGCGCCATCTGATATTTCCAGTCAATGCCTCTAAAGAAGATCCCAAGTAGTTGCACTTGACTGAAACTATGATGAGGACAATCCCTTTGATAAGACTTGAACCTCAGCCAAGAAGCCTTAAAAGCTTCAGTAGGACCTTGAGAGAATTATGCAATTTTCGTCCTCAGGTCCTCTGATCTAGCATCATCATAGAAATTGTTGAAAAAGGCATTCTCGGTGTCCTCCCAAGTAGTCAGCGAAGCAGGCTCTAGTTGCTTCAGCCAGAATGCAGCATCTCCTACAAGTGAGTATGGAAACAGCTTGCAGAACAGGAAGTCATTATTAATTCCATTAGCTTTGACACTTGAACCTACATCCTCAAACCTCTCAATGTGGTCTATAAGATGCTTATGAGGTAACCCATGGAATGGATGTTGTCTCACCAGCTGATAATAAACAGGTTTAAGCTCAAAATCGTTCCTCTGGAAAGCAGGAGGGCGAATTGCAGCTCTGTTGGCATAGAACTGATCAGGTCTGTTGTAGTCTCCTAAAGTCCTCTGTACAAAACCCCCAACAGCGTTGTTGGCAGCAGCAGGGACTCTAGCATCTTTTTCTACTTGTTCAACCTGTTGTTCAACAATGACATTTCCATCGTGATCCATTCTCTCCCCATTTTCGTTCCTCCTGTTTCCGTCTCTGTCAACCAAATGACCTTCTGCATCTTCAATCAAGATTAGTGGATCAACCATTGTAGACTGTTTCTTAGTTTTCCTGAGGGTCCTCTCCAACTTAGCAAGTTCGTCGATGCTCAAAGTCACAAGCTCCTTCTCTTTGTTGCTTCTGGTACTGCGATTAGGCATACACCTAAAACCAGCACAAAGAAAAAAAACTGAAACTTAGTAAGCAAATTAAAACTTAGACAAAATCCTAATACTAAAAATCGATAGGCTGCTATTACTCCCCGGCAACGGCGCAAAAAACTTGATAGGGCTCAGGTTTTACCCAAATAAAACTACTGCAAGTGCACAGCAAAGCAGTTGTAGTACAAGGGGTATCGAATCCCAAAAGAGTATGTAAACTATACTATCGAATGTAGGTTCGGATTAAGCTAAGCAGCAGATGGTGTACATTATACGACTGACAAATTAAATGTAAACAAACGAAATTTGATTGTTGATCTAAGTTTCAGAAGACTAAAAATGTTAATTCTGGACAATTCGGAGGTTGAATCAGAGAATGTAGACTGCATGAAATCAGGAATGATTAAGAACCATCTTGAACATGAGTCGCAAATATATAACTAATCAATTCTCATTGCAGAAGTTATCTATGTCTAAATCACAGAGTTTCAAATCTCTTTGCAAACCCTAACAATCTAAACATGCAGTAATGGTCAGGTTCATTTGTTCACAAGACTCCTAAGCCAAATCTCTTTGCACTAAGTTGTTTTGCTCATCAAATACTAGTTCAGGTTATCAATAATACTCTCACATATAATTAACAACCTATGATTTTTGGATTTCTAGATGATGTGTCTAAGAAATCGATTTTCAAGCAAGCACATATGAAGAACATGAAGATAATCCTAACAGGTAGCAATTCTACAAACTCTTCATCAACCTTTAAAAAGCCCTAACTTAACTAACAAATTACTCAGACATGAGCATAAAATCACATAACATAACTGAATAAAATTGCATTAAGAGAATAGAATAAAAACAAAGGGGGTACAAAATCTTCTCCAAAAAGAGTACAGGATCTGTCTCCCCAAAAGCTCTTAATAAAATCCTCTCTAAACTCTCTGAATTCTCCAAAACTAAGATCCAAGCCAACAATGGCTGAAAACCTAATATATAGAAGCTAAAACACAATCTGGGGTCTTCTTGCAAATACTGGAACTTCTAGGCCGATTCTGCAAATAATCTTGGTACTTATAATAAACCAGCCACACTCATTCCTTCATGGGTGACGAGCATCACCATTGGTGCTGACGAGCATCACCCAAATGCATACTTTTCTTCTCGAGCTGGACACTTCGTGGCTTTAACTTGCAATGCTCCAAAAAGCTTCAATATCTCTATTTATGCTCCATACATGCTATAACGTGCAAAGACTCTACTAGGACACTAAAACGACCAAAAAGACTCAATAAAAAGGACTTATATCATGGTTAAAAACCATATATACCATGATATATCACATCTCCTCCAAGTGAGTAAGGAATTAACTTGCAGAACAGATGGTCATAGCTAACTCCATTAGCTTTGACACTTGAAGCCAAATCCTCAAATCTCTCAATATGATCCATAGGATGCTCATGAGGTAAGCCATGGAAAGGATGCTGTCCCACCAGCTGATAATAAGCAGGCTTGAGCTCAAAATCATTCCTTTGGAAAGCAGGAGGGCGGATTGCAGCTCTGTTGGCATAGAACTGGTCAGGTCTGTTGTAATCTCCTAGAGTCTGCAGCAATAGGAGCTCCAGCGTCTTGTGCCACTTGTTGAACCACATGTTCAACTATGACATTGCCATCTTGATCCAGTCTTGCCCTTCTTCATTCCTCATGTTTTCCTCTCTGTCAACCAAGCGACCTTCTGTATCTTCAACCAAGATCAGTGGATTGACCATTGTAGATTGCTTCTTAGCTTTCCAGATGGTCCTCTCCAACTTAGCTAGCTCGTCAATGCCTAAGGTCAAAAGCTCCTTCTCTTTGTTGCCTCTGGTACTACGATTAGGCATACACCTGAAATCAGCACAAAGAAAAGTACCAAAATTCAGTAAACAAATAAAACTTAGACAAAATCCTAATGCTAAAAGTCAATAGGCAGCTATTATTCCCCGACAACGGTGCCAAAAACTGGATAGGGCTCATGTTTTACCCAAATAAAAACTACTGCAAGTGCACAGCAAAGCAGTCGTAGTATAAGGGGTTATCGAATCCCAAGAGAGTAAGTAAACTACACTATAGAATTTAAGTTCAGATTAAGCTAAACTATCAGTAGTGTATGTAATGTGAAATAATTAATTAGATAAAAGCAGGCGATCTTGATTTGGTCTAAGACTCAGAGAACAAAAAGCGCTAAGTCAAGCCAATTCGCAGGTTTAATCCGAGAGTGTAGCATTTATGAAATCCGGAATGAATGAGAACCGTCTTGAACATGAATCGCAAATATTTAACTAATCAATTCTCATTGCAGAAGTTAATTATGTCTAAATCACAGAGTTTCAAATCTCTTTGCAAACTCTAACAACCTAAACATGTAGTAATGATCAGGTTCAATTGTTCAAAAAACCCCTAACCCAAATCTCTTTACACTAAGTCGTTTTGCTCATCTAATACAAGTTCAGGTTATCAATAATGTTCTCACATCTATTAAACAACCTAGGTTTCGAATTTCCAGATGATGTGTCTAAGAAAATCGGTTTTAAAGCAAGCACAGATGAAGAACCAACATATATTCCTAACAGTTTGCGATTTCTACAAACTCATCATCAACCTTTGAAAAGTTGATAGGGCTCAGGTTTTACCCAAATAAAACTACTGCAAGTGCACAGCAAAAGCAGTTGTAGTACAAGGGGTATCGAAATCCCAAGAGAGTAATGCAGACTACACTATCGAATGTAGATTCGGATTAAGCTAAGCAAAATATGATGTATGTAATGCGAATGAATGAATAAAAGTAAGCAAACGATTGTGTGATATGATCTAAGTTCAAGAAGACTAAAAGCGCTAAGTCAGGGTAATTCGCAGGTTTGAATCCAAGAATGTATGATGCAGGAAATAAGGAATGATTAAGAACCGTTTTAAACATGAATCTCTAATGCATAACTAATCAATTCTCATTGTAAAAGTTATCTATGCCTAAATCACATAGTTTCAAATCTCTTTGCAAACCCTAACAACCTAAGCATGCAGGAATGATCAGATTCAATTATTTACAAAACTCCTAAGCCAAATCTCTTTGCACTAAGTTGCTTTGCTCATCAAATACTAGTTCAGGTTATGAATAATGCTCTCACATATATTTAACAACCTATAATTTTCGGATTCCTAGATGATGTGTCTCAGAAATTCGATTTTAAAGCAAGCAGAGATGAAAAACCATGAGATATTCCCAACAGATAGCGATTCTACACTCTTTTCATCAACCTTTGAAAAACTCTAACTTAACTAGCAGATTACTCAGACATGATTATGAGATCACAAAACATAACTGAATAAAATTGCATTAAGAGAAAGAGTAAGAAATAAAGGGGGTTCGAAATCTTCTCAAAAGAGTACAGGATTTGTCTCCCCAAAAAGCTCTGAATAAATCTCTCTCTAAGCTCTCTGAATTCTCAAAAACTAAGATAATTGCCAACAATGGCTGAAAAACCTAATAAATAGAAGCTAAACACGATCTGGGGCCTTCATGTAAATAAAGAAAACTTCTGGGCCAATTCTGCAAATCTTCTTGATACTTTTAATAAAACAGCCATGCTCCTTCCTTAATGGGTGACGAGCGTCACCAAAGGTGGTGACGAGCGTCACCATATGCGATACTTTTCTGCTTCGAGCTTGGTACTTCGTGGCTTCCACTCAGAATGCTCCAAAAGGTTCCAAAATCTCCAATTATGCTCCAGACATGTTATAACCTGTAAAGACTCTTCTAGGACTCTAAAAAGACCAAAAAGACTCAATAAAAAGGACTTATATCATGGTTAAAAACCATAAAAACCATGATATATCAACTCCCTCAGACTTAGCTTTTGCTTGCCCTCAAGCAAACATTAGACAAAGAATAAGGTTGAGGTTTGAAAACAAGAAACAGTCAGTCAGTCATCGGGAACACCACACTAGTTAGAGCTTTCGAATCCACATACCACATAGTCAACACAATGTCAAATTTCAGTCTAATTATCACAAGCTTAGCAAATCTTTCAAGTCCAGTCCAAACCCCTTCAAGAAATCCGAAATTTCTACTGTTAACTCCTTATTTTTTATCTAAGTGTGAATCTCATCAAGGCTCTATCATCTCAATCACTTTACAGATTCTTTTCTCTTCCTAACAACTGAACAAATCAATCTCAACACAGCTCTCCTATTTTCTCTTCCCTTAATCTTTTTCCTTAGGATATTTTCGATTTTTCACTTCTTTTTCTCAACTTTTTCAGTCTAAGAAATGGTGCTACTCAATACTTGTGTTCCTTGTGAGGAGACAGGTTCTTGAGTGTGTTCACTACTGTTGTTCCTTGTGAGGAGACAGGATCATGAATGCACCATTCTTTGGACTTAATCTTTTAAAAACTACAACAGGGAAGATCAAAGAGAGACTGTATTTTGACCTTATTTCCAGTGCTGAAAGAGAGAATCAAGATCAATAAGAATCAATCACCAAGACAAGAAGTTTAAAGTTCATTAAGGTGGAGGTAACAGTAAATTTTCCAGATTCTCTAAGAACCTAAACCTTCATTGCTAGACTGATCTACCTCTGACTTTCAACTTAGTGAGACTTGTAATCAACTACTGTGGCAATGGTTCTTATCAGCAAAAACGTCCTATGGTTAGTTCCAAGAAAAACTGACAGTTTCAAAAATTTTGACTCTAGAAAAACAGGTTTTTGACTCAACTTTAAGACTCTATAAACATGACACAAAGCACACAACATCAGTAACCACCTCCCCCAGACTTGAACAACACTGTCCCCAGTGTTATTAAGCCAAGAGTTGGTCAGAAAAATGAATGAGAAGTCGAAAAACCAAGTCAGAAAAGTGGTACCTCGCGTGGGATCGGGTGACGAGCTTCACCAGTCTGGTGACGAGCGTCACCACGACCAGTATTGCCCAAATCTTATATCAGATGTTAATTAACGAAGTGTTTGCATGTAACTCGAAAGGTAGACGTTTTGAGCATTCAAACACATAATTAACAACATCCAAACATAGCAAAAATAACCTGGTTCAACAATCTCACAAAACATCATCAAAGAAACTGACAACTGACTCAAAGTAAACATAAAAATGACTCAAGAGAAAGAAAAAAAATATAAAAGGGAAAAAGGAACAAGTAACCAGATAGTGAAGCCTCAATCCTCATCCTCGCAAGGCTCAGTGGTGTAGTGGGGGCGGACACAACCACAGTTGCTAAGTGTAGCAACAGCATCCCATAGTCCCTCAAAGCTATCAATGACATACTCCTGAAAAGCAGCCATATCCATGGGTGTCTGTGGTCGTGGAGGACGCCTGAAAGCAGCAGAAGAACCACTCTGGCGTGTAGAAGGTCCAGCATTAGCAGCAGCAGCAGTAGAAGCAGAGGGGCCAGCTGTAGTAGCTCTAGCAGGGCGCAGAGTCAAGGGGCGCAGAAAAGTCTGTGCTGGCATGAAGAATAGCTGGCGTGGATCTCCCTGAATTGTAGTGAGGGCTCTCTGTGGCAACTTAATGCCAACATACTCTCCAAAAGTGGTAGTGAACGTCCAGACTACTCCAATCTTCATCCAAGTGACATGGCGCAGATACTGGTCATCCATAAGGGATCTGTCACTGCGCAGACTGCAAGGAGTAACATCGATCTGGAAATGATGGAAGATCGGTGTCAACAAGCTGCCCACACTCTCAGTCTTCTCCCCTGGACTGATGAATGGCTTGGTCTTCAAGGAGACCAGATGCTCAGCGAAAACAGCGCCCAAGTTGGCGCGAACCATACTATCAACAGGTATCGAATCATCCAGCATCTCATAAAGTCCGTAGTAGAGGAGAAGCAGCTCACTAACTCGAGTCTTGCTGGGCGCAGACTTGCACAGAATGGTATGACCAAAGAGGCGCAGAATGTACCTCAAAACCGGATGTCTAACCTCTGTCTGCGTGCTGGTCTTGCTATCATAGACTCCATTCCCGAACTTGGACCAGAATGTCCTCATATGGGTCCACTGAGAGGGAAGGAGAACGCCTGTGGGATGGTCAGAGAAGCCATAGATCCCACAAAGCTCCATCAGACTGATCCGGTATCGAACTTCTCGGATCAGAAATGTCATAGTGCCTTCCTGCGCACGCTTCGCCAGCTCATTCGCGTAGTAGACGCAAACTGTAGAGAGAAACTGGCGGACCAAATCTGGGTACAGATCGTACTGCTGGAATGGCATAGTCCCCATCCCAATGCGCTCCAGAATCTGAACAACCTCCTCAAAGATCCCCATCTTCTGCAGAACTGCAGGATCCGCGAACCGAGTGGGGATAATCTTAACTCCCAGCCACGCATTGTAGAACAGCGTGTCATACTCATCCCACTCCTCCTGAATATCACGGAATACACAGGTATCCCGGGACACTTCTTGCTTCGGAGTCCCTGCCCAAGCCACTCCTGAGGCTATTTTCCGATCCTCTCGTTTGGGCCATGGGGGCCTGCAAACCGGGTGCTGACTGAAGGAATCTGTAGACCCTGTTTCAGTGCTGGAAGACGAGCTTTGTCTTGGTCGTTTCTCCTGTCGAGGCATTTTGCAGATCGTAAAAACTGAGTGGATATTCAGAAAGAGGAGCAAAATCCACACGGATTAGACTCTTGAATCACTCAATTTGGTTAAGAAAATCAGAAGTTATGAAATTCTCTACTTTGCTAAGTGTTCGGTTTTTTTTAAAAAAATAGGTGTGTTTGACGAAGAAAAAGAGAGAAGCATTAATACCCGTGCTCGATCCTGACGGGTGACGAGCGTCACCCTTATCGTCACCACTTTTTTTTTTTCTAATTAAATTTTAATTACTAATCCTAAGCACGAAAATAATAACTAAGTATTATATCTACAACTTACCAGTGGGTTGTCTCCCACTAAGCGCTTTTTTAAAGTCATTAGCTTGACTTTGGCTGGCTGTTTAGATAGCTGGTGCCTGATCCAGAGACACAATGTGTCCTTCTGGAATCTCTGCTTGTGCCCAGTAATGTTTCACCCTTTGTCCATTGACAGTGAACTCCTCTCCTTTGGAGTTAATCAGGACAATTGCACCATGTGGGCGAGCTTCTTTGACAGTGAAAGGACCTGACCATCGAGAGCGCAATTTACCAGGAAAAAGCTGTAAACGGGAGTTGTAGAGCAATACCTGGTCATTGGGCTCGAAATGCCTGGAGATGATCTTCTTATCATGATATGCCTTTGTCCTCTCCTTGTATAACTTGGAGTTTTCATAGGCGAGATATCTGATCTCATCCAGTTCATTGAGCTGAACCAAACGCCTTTCTGCAGCAGGTTTCAGATCGAAATTCAGCTTCTTGATGGCCCATTCTGCTTTGAACTCCAGCTCTACTGGTAGATGGCACGCCTTGCCATAGAGAAGGTGGAATGGAGTAGTCCCAAGTGGCGTTTTGTATGCAGTCCTGTAGGCCCATAATGCATCATCCAGCTTTGCAGACCAATCTTTCCTTGTCTTCCCAACTGTCTTTTCTAGAATCTGCTTGATCTGCCTGTTGGAAACCTTAACCTGTCCACTTGTTTGGGGGTGATAGGGCGTGGCCACTCTGTGCTGTACACCATACTTCTTCAACAGCTTGTCAAAAACCTTGTTGACAAAGTGACAACCCCCATCACTTATGACAATTCACGGGACACCAAATCTGGGGAAGATAATGGTCTTAAACAGCTTCAAAACCACTGCAGCATCATTAGTAGGAGTAGCCAACGCCTCTACCCACTTAGATACATAATCTACAGCAACCAGAATGTATCTATTCCCATAAGAAGAGGGAAAAAGGTCCCATGAAGTCAATACCCCAACAATCGAAAACTTCAACTTCCAGAATGAAGTTCTGTGGCATCTCATGTCTCCTGCTGATTTTTCCTCTTCTCTGATAAGTATCACAGCTTGTGATGAAGGCTTGGGCATCTCTGAACATGGTAGGCCACCAAAATCCAGCCTGCAAAACCTTAGAGACAGTCTTGAATGTAGCAAAGTGTCCAGCATAGTCTGATCCATGACAGTGAAAGAGCACGTCCTGAACTTCTTCTTCTGCTAAGCATCTTCTGTAAATATCATCAGCACAATGCTTGTAGAGGTATGGCTCATCCCAATAGAATCTCTTAAGTTCTCTCAAGAACTTCTTCTTAACATAGCCTTTAAAATCATGTGGTTCATCCTCTGCAGCAAGATAATTTGCAATATCAGTATACCAGGGTCTCTTTGGATCATGTAAAGCATAAACAGGCTCTTCAAAAGCCTTCCCCAAGCTTGCACAAATCGCAGATAAGTGTTGAGATTGGTGACGAGTGTCACCAATGTTGGTGACGAGCGTCACCTCTCTCGTATACTTTGGTCACGACTGTTCTCGGTTGGTGACGAGCGTCACCCTCCTGGTGTGGCTCGTCACTCTCCTGCAGTTTCGTGAAAACTGCAGGTTTTCAATACTTTCTTCCTGTTCTCTGGTTTCCACTAAGTAAACATTCTCTTCAGGCAAGAAGTCATTGATTGGAACACTGTCTTCGACCTGAATCCTTGATAAATGGTCAGCAACTCCATTCTCAACCCCTTTCTTGTCCTTCACTTCAATATCAAATTCCTGAAGAAGCAGGATCCATCTTAACAGCCTTGGTTTTGCATCTTTCTTCTGCATTAGGTACTTCAGTGCTGAATGGTCAGTATGAACCACGACCTTGGAGCCAACAAGATACTGCCTGAACTTCTCAAAAGCAAACACAACAGCTAATAATTCCTTCTCAGTTGTTGCATAATTCTTCTGAGCATCATCCAAAGTCCTACTTGCATAGTAGATGGCGTGGAGTTTCTTGTCTTTCCTCTGTCCCAGCACTGCTCCAACTGCAAAATCGCTGGCATCACACATTACCTCAAAAGGTAAGTTCCAATCTGGAGGTTGCACAACAGGGGCTGTAACCAAAGCATGTTTGATCTGTTTAAAAGCAGATTTGCACTCTTCTGTGAACTCAAACTTCACATCCTTGCAGAGGAGAGCAGTAAGTGGGCGTGCTATCTTGCTAAAATCCTTGATGAATCTTCTGTAGAAGCCTACATGACCCAGAAAACTCCTCACTGCTTTGACTGAATCAGGTGCTTGCACACTTGTCATCACCTCAATTTTCGCCCTATCTACCTCTATACCGTCTCCTGAGACTCTGTGGCCAAGTACAATACCATCCTGCACCATAAGATGACACTTCTCCCAGTTTAAAACCAAGTGCTTCTCTTCACATCTTTGCAGAACTGCACACAGATTATCCAAACAGTTCTTGAAAGAGGACCCATAAACAGAAAAGTCATCCATGAACACCTCCATAAACTTCTCTATCATGTCTGTGAAAATCGACATCATGCATCTCTGGAAGGTCGCAGGAGCATTACACAGCCCAAAAGGCATTCTGCGATATGCAAAAGTGCCATAGGGACAGGTAAAAGTGGTCTTCTCCTGATCATCTGGATGGATGGGGATCTGAAAGAAGCCTGAATACCCATCAAGGAAGCAGTAATACTTGTGATTCGCCAGCCTCTCTAGCATCTGATCAATGAAAGGTAGAGGAAAATGATCCTTCCTTATTGCTGCATTCAGTTTCCTGTAGTTTATACACATCCTGTGTCCTGTCACAGTCCTGGTTGGAATCAGCTCATCCTTGTCATTCTTTACCACTGTGACACCTCCTTTCTTAGGCACCACGTGCACTGGACTCACCCAAGCACTGTCTGATATAGGATAGATGATACCAGCCTGCAACAACTTCATGATCTCTTTCTTGACCACATCCTGCAAATTCGGATTCAGCCTCCTCTGGTGCTCAACTGATGATTTCGACTCATCCTCCAAGTGTATTCTATGCATGCAAAAGTCTGGGGAGATACCTGAAATGTCATCAAGAGAATAGCCAAGAGCTTTGCGAAATTTTCGCAGCTTACTTAGCAAAAGGGTGAGCTCTGCATTGTTCAATGAAGCATTAGCAATAACAGGATAGGTGGAGTTTTCTCCCAGAAATGTGTACCTTAGCCCTGCAGGGAGCTGTTTAAGCTCAACTTTTGGTGCTTTTGCTGCAGACCAATCACTCATTGTGGCAGCTTTCGCAGATGTGGAGACAAGCTCATCCTGTGCAACCAGTTGCATCACTTGTGCAGTAGCATCCATCATCTTTGTGTAGCCTGTTGCAGCAGCATCTAAATGCTCATACTCAGCTGTAGATGTGGTCAACGCCCTTTCCAAGGGATCCTCTGAACTCATCTCATGGAAGATCTGATCAGCAATGTTTGTGAGAACATCAACATAAAAAGTCAGTCCATCTATGGTTGGCCTCTTCATCAGCTTGTCTATTTCGAATTTCATCACTAAATCGCCAACATTCAGCTCTATTCTACCCTTCCTAACGTCAATAATAGCTCCTGCAGTGGCTAAGAAGGGTCTGCCAAGAATCAAGGGGTCTTTGGGCTCTTCTCCATACTCTAGAACCACAAAATCAGTAGGGATCATACAATCTCCTATTTTGATAGGAACATCCTCTATCACTCCTTCAGGGACTCTAACTGATCTATCAGCTAGCACAAGAGATATCCTTGTAGCCTTAAAATCGGTCATCCCCAAACTCTTGGTAACAGAATGAGGCATGAGGTTCACACTAGAACCAAGATCACACAATGACCTCTCAAACTTGTCATTGAAGATGGTGCTGTCTAAAACAAAGCTTCCTGGGTCTGAAAGCTTCTCTGGAACTCTGTTCTGAATCACTGCACTGACCTGCTCGTTGATCATCATAGCTCCAACCTCAAGGCTCAAGTTATTAGTCACCATTCTCTTCACATACCTCCTTATAACAGGAGTGATCCTTACAGCATCAATCAATGTGATCTCTATTACCAACTTGTCCATGATAGCCTTGCATCTTGCATCTTCAAGCTCTTGCTTAGACTTCTTAGGATGCTTAGGATAGGGTATCTTGGGTTTATACACGGTCTCCTTAGCATTATCTGAAGTCTTAGGCGAAACTGAAGCATGTGGTGTCTGGTGACGAGCGTCACTGGATTGGTGGCGAGCGTCACTCACTTTGGACGAGTCGGGGTCGATTACTGGATATGGGTGACGAGCGTCACCCCCTTGGTGACGGTCGTCACCAATATGAGAAGAGTCGGGGTCGGGGTTGTGCTCGATGGGTGACGAGCGACACCCATTATTGGTGACGAGCGTCACCAAAGGTTCTTCAGCAAAATTTTCTTCATCTTCATACTCTTCCATACCCACGAAATTCCTTGAGGTTAAATCCTTCTGCAACACTGGTTGCAGGTTCTTTCCACTCCTCAATGTGATGGCATTCACATGGTGTTTGGGATTAGCATCAGTTCTTCCTGGAAGAAATCCTTCATGCCTCTGAACAGCTCCTGCAGTTTGGGTAACTTGAACATCAAGCTTCTTTATATGAGAATTCAAACTCTCAATTTTTCCATTCAAGTCCTGATAGAGTGAATCTATCTTGCCATTGAAGTTCACAGTAAGCTTCTGCTGTCCTTCCAAGATCTGTTCTAACATTGCTTCCATTTTGTTCTCTTGTGGAGGTGATGATTGATAGGAAGTAGAGCCATAGTTTCTGTAATTTCCGCTGTTCTGGAATGGTTTCTAATATTCTGTCTTCTGGAATGGGGGTCTAGGAGTGAAACCAGGCGTGCTATGTCCTCCTGTAAGGGCGTTTTTCTGATTGTTGTTGTTGTATCCTCTGTTCCACTGCTGATTTCCATACCTTTGTCCCTGCAAACCACCAGAATTGATGAAATTTACATCTTCCTGCTCAACTTCCTCTGGAGCTTCGAAAGTTTCCACTTCTGCAGCAAAGTGAACTGACTTCTTTCCTACCAAAAGGCTGTGCATATC
Source organism: Thlaspi arvense (assembly GCA_911865555.2). NCBI lineage: Eukaryota > Viridiplantae > Streptophyta > Magnoliopsida > Brassicales > Brassicaceae > Thlaspi > Thlaspi arvense. The sequence continues at coordinate 16,529,865 of OU466861.1, forward strand.
ATCCAACTTAGCCTTAACTTCAGCAATCTGATTTCCATCAGCTACACCAGCTTGTTTCATTCTCTGAAAGTCTGCGTTTTTAGTGCTGTTACTGCAGACCAAGTTCTCAATCAGTCTTATCGCCTCTTCTGGTCTATTGGTGTTGAAGTTCCCTGCACTTGCTGCATCCAGCGCCATCTGATATTTCCAGTCAATGCCTCTGAAGATGATCCCAAGTAATTGCACCTGACTGAAACCATGATGAGGACAGTCCCTTTGATAAGACTTGAACCTGATCCAAGAGGCCTTGAAAGCTTCAGTAGGGCCTTGTGTAAATGATGCAATTTTCGTCCTCATGTCTTCTGATCTGGCATCATCATATAAATTATTCAGAAATGCATTCTTGGTGTCCTCCCAAGTAGTTAATGAAGCAGGCTCCAGTTGCTTCAGCCAATATGCAGCTTCTTCTTCAAGAGAGTAAGGAAACAGCTTGCAGAACAGAAAGTCATTGCTAACCCCATTAGCTTTGACACTGGAAGCCAAGTCCTCAAATCTCTCTATATGATCCATAGGATGCTCATGAGGTAAACCATGGAAGGGATGCTGACCAACCAGTTGATAGTAGACAGGTTTGACCTCAAAATCGTTCCTCTAGAAGGTAGGAGGTCGGATTGCAGCTCTGTTGGCATAGAACTGATCAGGTCTGTTGTAGTCGCCTAGAGTCCTCTGAACAAAACGCCCAGCAGCGTTATTGACAGCAGCAGGGACTCCCACGTTCTCATCCACTTGCTGAACCTGCTGTTCAACAATGACATTCCCCTCTTGATCAATTCTCTGCCCCTCTTCGTTCCTCCTGTTTCCTTCCCTGTCAACCAAGTGACCTTCTGCATCTTCAACCAAGATAAGTGGAGCGACCATTGTAGATTGCTTCTTAGCTTTCCTGTTAGTTCTCTCCAACCTAGCAAGCTCGTCGATGCTCAAAGTCACAAGCTCCTTCTCTTTGTTGCTTCTGGTTCTGCGATTAGGCATACACCTGAAACAAGGACAAGGAAAAGTAGCTGAAAATCAGTAAACAAATAAAAACTTAGACAAAATCCTAATACTAAAAATCGATAGGCAGCTATTACTCCCCGGCAACAGCGCCAAAAACTTGATAGGGCTCAGGTTTTACCCAATAAAACTACTGCAAGTGCACAGCAAAAGCAGTTGTAGTACAAGGGGTATCGAAATCCCAAGAGAGTAATGCAGACTACACTATCGAATGTAGATTCGGATTAAGCTAAGCAAAATATGATGTATGTAATGCGAATGAATGAATAAAAGTAAGCAAACGATTGTGTGATATGATCTAAGTTCAAGAAGACTAAAGGCGCTAAGTCAGGGTAATTCGCAGGTTTGAATCCAAGAATGTATGATGCAGGAAATCAGGAATGATTAAGAACCGTTTTAAACATGAATCTCTAATGCATAACTAATCAATTCTCATTGTAAAAGTTATCTATGCCTAAATCACAGAGTTTCAAATCTCTTTGCAAACCCTAACAACCTAAGCATGCAGGAATGATCAGATTCAATTATTTACAAAACTCCTAAGCCAAATCTCTTTGCACTAAGTTGCTTTGCTCATCAAATACTAGTTCAGGATATGAATAATGCTCTCACATATATTTAAAAACCTATAATTTTCGGATTCCTAGATGATGTGTCTCAGAAATTCGATTTTAAAGCAAGCAGAGATGAAAAACCATGAGATATTCCCAACAGATAGCGATTCTACACTCTTTTCATCAACCTTTGAAAAACCCTAACTTAACTAGCAGATTACTCAGACATGATTATGAGATCACAAAACATAACTGAATAAAATTGCATTAAGAGAAAGAGTAAGAAATAAAGGGGGTTCGAAATCTTCTCAAAAGAGTACAGGATTTGTCTCCCCAAAAAGCTCTGAATAAATCTCTCTCTAAGCTCTCTGAATTCTCAAAAACTAAGATAATTGCCAACAATGGCTGAAAAACCTAATAAATAGAAGCTAAACACGATCTGGGGTCTTTATGTAAATAAAGGAAACTTATGGGCCAATTCTGCAAATCTTCTTGATACTTTTAATAAAACACCCACGCTCCTTCCTTAATGGGTGACGAGCGTCACCAAAGGTGGTGACGAGCGTCACCATATGCGATACTTTTCTGCTTCGAGCTTGGTACTTCATGGCTTCCACTCAGAATGCTCCAAAAGGTTCCAAAATCTCCAATTATGCTCCAGACATGCTATAACCTGTAAAGACTCTTCTAGGACTCTAAAAAGACCAAAAAGACTCAATAAAAAGGACTTATATCATGGTTAAAAACCATAAAAACTATGATATATCAAAAGCCCTAACTTAACTAGCAGATTACTCAGACATGATCATGCAAACACAAAGCATAGCTGAATAAAATTGCATTAAAGAGATAGAGTAAAAGTTAAAGGGGTTTGAAATCTTCTCAAAAGAGTACAGTATTTGTCTCTCCAAAAAGCTCTGAATAAGTCTCTCTCAAAATCTCACTGAATTTTAAAATTTAAGATAAAAGCCACCAATAGCTGAAAACCTAATAAATACAAGCTAAAACACGAGCTGTGACATTTTTGTAATTAGTGGAACTTCAGGGGCCATAGTGCAAATAATCCTCAATCTTTTAACAACAGGTCACGACTCCTTCCCAGCTACGGGTGACGAGGGTCACCCTTGAGTGGTGACGAGCGTCACCCAAGCCAACATTCGCCTTCTGAGTTGCACACTTCGTGGTTGTATCTTGCAATGCTCCAAAAAGCTCTATAATCTCAAATTGTGATCCAGACATGCTATAACCTGCAAAGACTCTACTAAGACTCTAACAAGACCAAAAAGACTCAATAAAAAAGACTTATATCGTGGTTAAAAACCATAAAAACCATGATATATCAATTATATAGCATCAAAGACTGCACCAGTTGAAGCTAAGAAGGGTCTCCCTATACTGATTGCATTCTTGATCTTTCCCTTAACATCTAATACTAAGAAGTATGTTGGATTGTTACTTCTTCTATTATTATGGGCACATCTTAGAGGGCTCCCAATGGTGTCTTCACTATGCCATAACCAATGGTTAGAGACACATTGCTTGGCTGAAACATGGTGTAACCCAACTCTTTAGCTGTAGTTGATGGCAACAGATTTATGCTAACACCCAAGTCACACAAACAGCTCTTATAGGTCTTGCCCTTGAGTTCACATGGGAGGGTAAAGCAGTCAGGATCTCCAAGCTTCTTGATTTTCAGCTCCTTAATCTTTTATTCCTCAGCCTTAGCTAGTACTTTCCCAAGCTCTTCTTCAGCATCTAAACCTCTCAATTTCATTTGAGAAGCATATAGATTTGAATACTTCTGAACTAGCTCCTTCTTGAATCTTCTTGGAAATGGAATGTCAGGCTGGTAAACTGGAAGCACATCACCTTGAACCTTCTTCTTAGCTTTAGAAACCTTGACAAGGGCTTCCCCCTCACTTTGACCTTCAATGTCCTCATTGAACAAAGACAAGAACTCTTCTATGACAGTTTCTTGATCAGCAGTACCTAAAGCTTCTTTAGGGTCAACAGCTTGGCAATACTCTTTGGGATTCATCTCACACTTTCCTGGAAGTTTACCTTGAGGGTGTGGTCCTGCAGCTACTCCTTTGTTGTTCTCCAAAGCCTTTAATCTTGCAGCTAGACCATCAAACTTGCTTGTGAGCTCCACATTAACAGAGTCTATCTTGTTGTGCACATCAGCAAATTTCTTGTTCATCTCCAAGGTTTCATTTATCTGAGATTGAAGCACTTGTTGGATGAGACATTTGATTTCACAGTCTTGAGAGTTGGAAGAGGCTTGAGCAGGAGCTTGAGCATTGAATCCTGGAGGGTTGAAAGGCGCTCTAGGCTGGAAGGTATTGTTCCTTGGGATGAAGCCTTGGTTGTTGTTGTTTTAAGGCACAAAAGGTCTTGCTTGACCAGCTTGCTGTTGTTGAGGTGGGTAGACCTGATCTTGAGGATTGGCTACATTGTTACTCCTGTAGGATAAATTAGGATTGTTCCTGTAGTTCCCATATCCATTGTAACGTCCTTGATTACCAAGATAGTTCATCTTCTCAACTTGGCATGCTTCTTGATCTTCAATCTGATCCAAGTCACCAACAAAGCTAACTTCCTTCCTTTCCCTTAGAACCTGATCAATCTTCTCATGAAGAGCTTTGATCTCCTTCTTGTTGTACTCAAGCTCATTCTTAGCACTTCTTGGAGTTCTATCAAACTCCTCATTATAATTCCCATCAGGATGTGCTAGATTCTCAACTAATTTCATTCCCTCATCAACATATTTAGAGAGGAAGTTACCATTAGATGTTGTATCCAAGAGCATTCTGATCTTTGTGAAAACCCATGGTGTAGGCATGATATATCATGGTTTTTATGGTTTTTAACCATGATATAAGTCTTTTTTATTGAGTCTTTTTGGTCTTTTTAAAGTCCTAAAAGAGTCTTTGCAGGTTAAAGCATGTCTGGAGCATAATTGGAGATATTGGAACCTTTTGGAGCATTCTGAGTTGAAGACACGAAGTACCAAGCTCGAAGCAGAAAAGTATCCCATATGGTGATGATCGTCACCCCATTGGTGACGCTCGTCACCCAGATAGGAAGGAGCGTGGCTATTTGTTAAAAGTATCAAGAAGAATTGCAGAACTTACCCAGAAGTTTCCTTTATTTATATGAAGACCCCAGATCGTGTTTAGCCCCTATTTATTAGGTTTTTCAGCCACTGTTGGCAAGAATCTTATTTTTTGAGAATTGAGAGAGCTAGAGAGAGATTTTATTCAGAGCTTTTTGGGGAGACAAATCCTGTACTCTTTAGAGAAGATTTCGAACCCCCTTTGTTTTCTACACTTTCTCTTAATGCAATTTTATTCAGTTATGTTTTGTGATCTCATAATCATATCTGAGTAATTTGCTAGTTAAGTTAGGGTTTTTCAAAGGTTGATGAAAAGAGTGTAGAATCGCTATCTGTTAGGATTATCTCATGGTTTTTCATCTCTGCTTGCTTTAAAATCGAATTTCTGAGACACATCATCTAGGAATCCGAAAATCATAGGTTGTTAAATATATGTGAGAGCATTATTCATAACCTGAACTAGTATTTGATGAGCAAAACAACTTAGTACAAAGAGATTTGGCTTAGGAGTTTTGTAAACAATTGAATCTGATCATTCCTGCATACTTAGGTTGTTAGGGTTTGCAAAGAGATTTGAAACTCTGTGATCTAGGTATAGATAACTTCTGCAATGAGAATTGATTAGTTATGCATTAGAGATTCATGTTTAAAAACGGTTCTTAATCATTCCTGATTCCCTGCATTCTGCATTCTTGGATTCATACCTGCGAATTACCATAGCTTAGCGCTTTTAGTCTTCCTGAACTTAGAACATATCATACCATCGTTTGCTTATTTCTAATTATTCATTCGCATTACATACATCATATTTCGCTTAGCTTAGTCCAAATCTATAATTGATAGTGTAGTTAGCATTACTCTCTTGGGATTTCGATACACCTTATACTACATCTGCTTTGCTGTGCACTTGCAGTAGTTTTTATTTGGGTAAAACCTGAACCCTATCAAGTTTTTGGCGCCGTTGCCGGGGAGTAATAGCTGCCTATCGATTTTTAGTATTAGGATTTTGTCTAAGTTTTTATTTCTTTACTGATTTTCAGCTACTTTTCTTTGTTCCTGTTTCAGGTGTATGCCTAATCGCAGAACCAGAAGCAACAAAGAGAAGGAGCTTGTGACTTTGAGCATCGACGAGCTTGCTAGGTTGGAGAGAAATAACAGGAAAGCTAAGAAGCAATCTGCAATGGTCGCTCCACTGATCTTGGTTGAAGATGCAGAAGGTCACTTGGTTGACAGGGAAGGAAATAGGAGGAACGAAGAGGGGCAGAGAATTGATCAAGAGGGGAATGTCATTGTTGAACAGCAGGTTCAGCAAGTGGCTGAGAACGTGGGAGTCCCTGCTGCTGTCAATAACGCTGCTGGGCGTTTTGTTCAGAGGACTCTAGGTGATTACAACAGACCTGATCAGTTCTATGCCAACAGAGCTGCAATCCGACCTCCTGCCTTCCAGAGGAACGATTTTGAGGTTAAACCTGTCTACTATCAGCTAGTTGGACAGCATCCCTTCCATGGTTTACCTCATGAGCATCCTATGGATCACATAGAGAGGTTTGAGGACCTAGCTTCCAGTGTCAAAGCTAATGGGGTTAGCAATGACTTTCTGTTCTGCAAGCTTTTTCCCTATTCTCTTGGAGGAGAAGCTGCATATTGGCTGAAGCAACTGGAACCTGCTTCACTAACTACTTGGGAGGACACCAAGAATGCTTTACTGAACAATTTCTATGATGATGCCAGATCAGAAGACATGAGAACGAAAATTGCATCATTTACACAAGGCCCTACTGAAGCTTTCAAGGCTTCTTGGATCAGGTTCAAGTCTTATGAGAGGGACTGTCCTCATCATGGTTTCAGTCAGGTGCAATTGCTTGGGATCTTTTTCAGAGGCATTGACTGGAAATATCATATGGCGCTGGATGCTTCAAGCAGTGGAAACTTCAATATTAACAGACCAGAGGAGGCGGTGAGACTGATTGAAAACTTGGTCTGCAGCAACAGCACTAAAAATGCAGACTTTCAGAGAATGAAACAAGCTGGTGCAGCTGATGAAAATCAGATTGCTGAAGTTAAGGCTAAGTTGGATGATATGCACAGCCTTTTGGTAGGGAAGAAGTCAGTTCACTTTGCTGCAGAAGTAGAGACTTTCGAAGCTCCAGAGGAAGTTGAGCAGGAGGATGTAAATTTCATCAACTCTGGCGGATTTCAGGGACAAAGGTATGGGAATCAGCAGTGGAACAGAGGATACAGCAACAACAATCAGAAAAACGCCCCTACAGGAGGACAGAACACGCCTGGTTTCACTCCTAGACCCCCTTTTCAGAAGACAGAGTATCAGAAGCCATTCCAGAGCAGTGGAAACTACAGAAACTATGGTTCTACTTCCTATCAACCAGCACCTCCACAAGAGAACAAAATGGAAGCAATGTTAGAACAGATTCTGGAAGGACAACAGAAGCTTACTGTGAACTTCAATGGCAAGATAGATTCGCTCTATCAGGACCTGAATGGGAAAATTGAGAATCTGAACTCTCATATGAAGAAGCTTGATGTTCAAGTTGCTCAAACTGCAGGAGCTGTTCAGAGGCAAGAAGGATTTCTTCCAGGAAGAACTGATGCTAATCCCAAACACCACGTGAATGCCATCTCATTGAGGAGTGGAAGGAACCTGCAACCAGTGTTGCAGAAGGATATAACCTCAAGAAATTTTGTGGGTGTGGAAGAGTATGAAGATGAAGAAAATTTTGCTGCAGAACCATTGGTGACGATCGTCACCAATAATGGGTGTCGCTCGTCACCCAATGAGGACAACCCCGAGCCTGATTCTTCACTTATTGGTGACGACCGTCACCAAGGGGGTGACGCTCGTCACCCAAATCCAGTACTCGACCCCGACTTGTCCAAAGTGAGTGACGCTCGTCACCAGTCCAGTGACGCTCGTCACCAGACACCACATATTGCAGTTTCGCCTAAGACTTCAGATAATGCTAAGGAGACCGTGTATAAACCCAAGATACCCTATCCTAAGCATCCTAAGAAGTCTAAGCAGGAGTTTGAGGATGCCAGATGCAAGGCTATCATGGACAAGTTGGTGATAGAGATCCCATTGATTGATGCTGTAAGGATCACTCCTGTTATTAGGAGGTATGTGAAGAGAATGGTGACCAACAACTTGAGCCTTGAGGTTGGAGCTATGATGATCAACGAGCAGGTCAGTGCAGTGATTCAGAACAGAGTTCTAGAGAAGCTTTCAGACCCAGGAAGCTTTGTTTTAGACTGCACCATCTTCAATGACAAGTTTGAGAGGTCATTGTGTGATCTTGGTTCTAGTGTGAACCTCATGCCCCACTCTGTTGCAAAGAGTTTGGGGATGACTGATTTTAAAACTACAAGGATATCTCTTGTCCTAGCTGATAGATCAGTTAGAGTTCCTGAAGGGGTGATAGAGGATGTTCCTATCAAAGTAGGAGATTGTATGATCCCTACTGATTTTGTGGTTTTAGAGTATGGAGAAGAGCCCAAAGACCCCTTGATTCTTGGCAGACCCTTCCTGGCCACTGCAGGAGCTATTATTGACGTCAGGAAGGGTAGAATAGAGCTGAATGTTGGCGATTTAGTGATGAAATTCGAAATGGACAAGCTGATGAAGAGGCCAACTATAGATGGACAGACTTTTTATGTTGATGTTCTCACAAACATTGCTGATCAGATCTTCCATGAGATGAGTTCAGATGACCCCTTGGAAAGGGCGTTGACCACTTCTACAGCTGAGTATGAGCATTTAGATGCTGCTGCAACAGGCTACACAAAGATGATGGATGCTACTGCTCACGTTATGCAACTGGTTGCACAGGATGAACTTGTCTCCACATCTGCAAAAGCCGCCACAATGGGTGACTGGTCAGCAGCAAAAGCACCAAAAGTTGAGCTTAAACAGCTCCCTGCAGGGCTAAGGTACGCATTCCTAGGAGAAAACTCCACCTATCCTGTTATTGTTAATGCTTCATTGAACAATGCAGAGCTCACCCTATTGCTAAGCAAGCTGCAAAAATTTCGCAAAGCTCTTGGCTATTCTCTTGATGACATTTCAGGTATCTCTCCGGACTTGTGCATGCATAGAATACACCTAGAAGATGAGTCGAAATCATCAGTTGAGCATCAGAGGAGGCTAAATCCGAATTTGCAAGATGTGGTCAAGAAAGAGATCATGAAGTTGTTGCAGGCTGGTATCATCTATCCTATTTCAGACAGTGCTTGGGTTAGTCCAGTGCACGTGGTGCCTAAGAAATGAGGTGACACCGTGGTCAAGAATGACAAGGATGAGCTAATTCCAACCAGGACTGTGACAGGACACAGGATGTGTATAGACTACAGGAAACTGAATGCAGCAACAAGGAAGGACCATTTTCCTCTACCTTTCATCGATCAGATGCTAGAAAGGCTGGCGAATCACAAGTATTACTGCTTCCTTGATGGGTATTCATGCTTCTTTCAGATCCCCATCCATCCAGATGATCAGGAGAAGACCACGTTTACCTGTCCTTATGGCACTTTTGCCTATCGCAGAATGCCCTTTGGTCTGTGTAATGCTCCTGCAACCTTCCAGAGATGCATGATGTCGATTTTCACAGACATGATAGAGAAGTTTATGGAGGTGTTCATGGATGACTTCTCTGTTTATGGATCTTCTTTCAAGAGCTGTTTGGACAACCTGTGTGCAGTTCTGCAGAGATGCGAAGAGAAACACTTGGTTTTAAATTGGGAGAAGTGCCATTTTATGGTACAGGACGGTATTGTACTTGGTCACAGAGTCTCAGGAGACGGTATAGAGGTGGATAGGGCGAAAATTGAGGTGATGACAAGTCTGCAAGCACCTGATTCAGTCAAAGCAGTGAGGAGTTTTCTGGGACATGCAGGCTTCTACAGAAGGTTCATCAAAGATTTTAGCAAGATAGCACGTCCACTTACTGATCTCCTCTGCAAAGATGTGAAGTTTGAGTTCACAGAAGAGTGCAAATCTGCTTTTGAACAGATCAAACAGGCGTTGGTTACAGCCCCTGTTGTGCAGCCTCCAGATTGGGACTTACCTTTTGAGGTAATGTGTGATGCCAGCGATTTTGCAGTTGGAGCAGTGCTGGGACAGAGGAAAGACAAGAAACTCCACGCCATCTACTATGCAAGTAGGACTTTGGATGATGCTCAGAAGAATTATGCAACAACTGAGAAGGAATTGTTAGCTGTTGTGTTTGCTTTTGAGAAGTTCAGGCAGTATCTTGTTGGCTCCAAGGTCGTGGTTCATATTGACCATTCAGCACTGAAGTACTTAATGCAGAAGAAGGATGCAAAACCAAGGCTGTTGAGATGGATCCTGCTTCTTCAGGAATTTGATATTGAAGTGAAGGATAAGAAAGGGGTTGAGAATGGAGTTGCTGACCATTTATCCCGGATTCAGGTCGAAGACAGTGTTCCCATCAATGATTTCTTGCCTGAAGAGAATGTTTACTTAGTGGAAACCAGAGAACAGGAGGAAAGTGTCGAAAACCTGCAGTTTTCACGAAACTACAGGGGAGTGACGAGCGACACCAGGGGGGGTGACGCTCGTCACCAACCAAGACCATTCGCGACAAAAGTATACGAGCGAGGTGACGCTCGTCACCAACATTGGTGACGCTCGTCACCGATCTCCACACTTATCTGCGATTTGTGCAAGCTTGGGGAAAGCTTTTGTAGAGCCTGTTTATGCTTTACATGCTCCAAAGAGACCCTGGTATGCTGATATTGCAAACTACCTTGCTGCAGAGGATGAACCACATGATTTTAAAGGATATGCTAAGAAGAAGTTCTTGAGAGAACTTAGGAGATTCTATTGGGATGAGCCATACCTTTACAAGCATTGTGCTGATGGTATTTACAGAAGATGTTTAGCAGAAGAAGAAGTTCAGGACGTGCTCTTCCACTGTCATGGATCAGACTATGCTGGACACTTTGCTACATTCAAGACTGTCTCTAAGGTTTTGCAGGCTGGATTTTGGTGGCCTACCATGTTCAGGGACGCCCAAGCCTTCATCACAAGCTGTGATACTTGTCAGAGAAGAGGAAAAATCAGCAGGAGACATGAGATGCCACAGAACTTCATTCTGGAAGTTGAAGTTTTCGATTGTTGGGGTATTGACTTCATGGGACCTTTTCCCTCATCTTATGGGAATAGATACATTCTGGTTGCTGTTGATTATGTATCTAAGTGGGTAGAGGCGTTGGCTACTCCTACTAATGATGCTGCAGTGGTTTTGAAGCTGTTTAAGACCATTATCTTTCCCAGATTTGGTGTCCCACGGATTGTCATAAGTGATGGGGGTTTTCACTTTGTCAACAAGGTTTTTGACAAGCTGTTGAAGAAGTATGGTGTACAGCACAGAGTGGCCACGCCCTATCACCCCCAAACAAGTGGACAAGTCGAGGTTTCCAACAGACAGATCAAGCAAATTCTGGAAAAGACAGTTGGGAAAACAAGGAAGGATTGGTCTGCAAAGCTGGATGATGCATTATGGGCCTACAGGACTGCCTACAAAACGCCACTTGGGACTACTCCTTTCCACCTTCTCTATGGCAAGGCGTGCCATCTACCAGTAGAGCTGGAGTTCAGAGCAGAATGGGCAATCAAGAAGCTGAATTTCGATCTGAAACCTGCTGCAGAAAGGCGCTTGATTCAGCTCAATGAACTGGATGAGATTCGATATCTAGCCTATGAAAACTCCAAGTTATACAAGGAGAGGACAAAGGCATATCATGATAAGAAGATCATCTCCAGGCATTTCGAGCCCAATGACCAGGTATTACTCTATAACTCTCGTTTACAGCTTTTTCCTGGTAAACTGCGTTCTAGATGGTCAGGTCCTTTCACTGTCAAAGAGGCTCGCCCACATGGTGCAATTGTCCTGATTAACTCCAAAGGAGAGGAGTTTATTGTCAATGGACAAAGGGTGAAGCATTACTGGGCACAAGCAGAGATTCCAGCAGGACACATTGTGTCTCTGGATCAGGCACCAGCTGTCTAAACAGCCAACCAAAGTCAAGCTAATGACTTTAAAAGAGCGCTTAGTGGGAGGCAACCCACTGGTAAGTTGTAGATATAATACTTAGGAATTATTTTCGTGCTTAGAACTAGTAATTAGAATTTTATTCAGTTAAAAAAAAAAAAAACCGGTGACGATCAACACGGGTTTTAACTTCTTCTTCTTCTCCCTCGAGCCAAAACCTGCAAAATAACCGAACACTTAGAGAGAAATAGGAATTTCATAACTTTTGATTTTCTTAACCAAATTGAGTGATTCAAGAGTCTAATCCGTGTGGATTTTACTCCTCTTTCTGAATATCAACTTAGTTTTTACGATCCGCAAGGTATGTTTTCGGAATCCCCAATTTTCAGTCCGCCTCAGGTTTGGTAAAATTCAATTTTTGACTTGATTGGCTTGATTTAACTGTTGAATCATGGTTAGTTAGGTTGTATTAGAGGAATGGAACCATCTTTCTGCGATTTAATCGGTTGATTTGCACTGTTTGAATTTTCGAGTTCATGATGAAAGTTGCAAAAATCTAGAAATTTTGGGTGATTTAGGTTGAACTGATGCTTGAATTGTGTTCCTGGTAGTGTAGGGATTAATCGCCATTAGCTATTTGATCCTGTTTGGTTGATTTTTCGAACTTTGAAAAATTTGCTAACTTTTGAGATGATTTTGGTCGATTTTGGTGCTCAATTTGCAGATGCCTCGTCAAGAGAAAAGACTAAGACAAAGCTCGTCTTCCAGCACTGCAACAGGGTCTACAGATTCCTTCAGTCAGCATCCGGTTTGCAGGCCCCCATGGCCCAAACGAGAGGATCGGAAAATAGCCTCGGAGATGGCTTGGGCAGGGACTCCGAAGCAAGAAGTGGCTCGGGATACCTGTGTATTCCGTGATATTCAGGAGGAGTTGTCTGGACTTTCACTACTACTTTTGGAGAGTATGTTGGCATTAAGTTGCCACAGAGAGCACTCACTACTATCGATATGGCTGCTTTCCAGGAGTATGTCATTGATAGCTTTGAGGGACTCTGGGATGCTGTTGCTACACTTAGCAACTGTGGTTGTGTCCGCCCCCACTACACTACTGAGCCTTGTGAGGATGAGGATTGAGGCTTCATTATCTGGTTACTTGTTCCTTTTTCCCTTTTTATTTTTCCTTCTTTTGAGTCATTTTTATGTTTCTTTTGAGTCAGTTGTCAGTTTCTTTGATGATGTTTTGTGAGATTGTTGAACCAGGTTATTATTGCTATGTTTGGATGTTGTTAATTATGTGTTTGACTGCTCAAAAAGTCTAACTTTCGAGTACACATGCAAACACTTCGTTAATTAACATCTAACATAAGATTTATGCAATACAGGTCGTGGTGACGCTCGTCACCTGACTGGTGACGCTCGTCACCCGACCCCACGCGAGGTAACACTTTTCTGACTTGTTTTTTCGACTTCTCATTCATTTTTCTGACCAACTCTTGGCTTAATAACACTGGGGACAGTGTTGTTCAAGTCTGGGGGAGGTGGTTACTGACGTTGTGTGCTTTGTGTCATGTTTATAGAGTCTTAAAGTTGAGTCAAAAACCTGTTTTTCTAGAGTTAAAAATTTGAAATTGTCAGTTTTTTCTTGGAACTAGCCATAGGACGTTTTTGCTGATAAGAACCATTGCCACAGTAGTTGATTACAAGTCTTACTAAGTTGAAAGTCATAGGTAGATCAGTCTAGCAATGAAGGTTTAGATTCTTAGAGAATCTGGAAAATTTGCTGTTAGCTCCACCTTAATGAATTTTAAATTTCTTGTCTTGGTGATTGATTCTTATTGATCTTGATTCTCTCTTTAAGCACTGACAATAAGGTTAAAATACAGTCTCTCTTTGATTTTCCCTGATGTAGTTTTTAAAAAAAAAAGATTAAGTCTAAAGAATGGTGCATTCATGACCCTGTCTCCTCACAAGGAACAACAGTAGTGAACACACTCATGAACCTGTCTCCTCACAAGGAACACAAGTATTGAGTAGCATCATATCTTAGACTGTAAAAGTTGAGAAAAAGAAGTGAAAAATCGAAAATATCCTAAGGAAAAGATTAAGGGAAGAGAAAATAGGAGAGTTGTGTTGAGATTGATTTGTTCAGTTGTTAGGAAGGGAAAAGAATCTGTAAAGTGATTAAGATGATAGAGCCTTGATGAGACTTCACACTTGGATTAAAAAAATAAGGAGTTAACAGTAGAAATTTCGGATTTCTTGAAGGGATTTGGACTGGACTTGAGAGATTTGCTAAGCTTGTGATAATTAGACTGAAATTTGATCTTGTGTTGACTCTGTGATATGTGGATTCGAAAGCTCTAACTAGTGTGGTGTTTCTGATGACTAACTGACTGTTTCTTGTTTTCAAACCTCGACCCTGTACTCTATCTGATGTTTGCTTGAGGGCAAGCAAAAGCTAAGTCTGGAGGAGTTGATATATCATGGTTTTTATGGTTTTTAACCATGATATAAGTCCTTTTTATTGAGTCTTTTTGGTCTTTTTAGAGTCCTAGAAGAGTCTTTGCAGGTTAAAGCATGTCTGGAGCATAATTGGAGATATTGGAACCTTTTGGAGCATTCTGAGTTGAAGCCACGAAGTACCAAGCTCGAAGCAGAAAAGTATCCCATATGGTGACGATCGTCACCCCATTGGTGACGCTCGTCACCCAGATAGGAAGGAGCGTGGCTATTTGTTAAAAGTATCAAGAAGAATTGCAGAACTTACCCAGAAGTTTCCTTTATTTATATGAAGACCCCAGATCGTGTTTAGCCCCTATTTATTAGGTTTTTCAGCCACTGTTGGCAAGAATCTTAGTTTTTGAGAATTGAGAGAGCTAGAGAGAGATTTTATTCAGAGCTTTTTGGGGAGACAAATCTTGTACTCTTTAGAGAAGATTTCGAACCCCCTTTGTTTTCTACTCTTTCTCTTAATGCAATTTTATTCAGTTATGTTTTGTGATCTCATAATCATGTCTGAGTAATTTGCTAGTTAAGTTAGGGTTTTTCAAAGGTTGATGAAAAGAGTGTAGAATCGCTATCTGTTAGGATTATCTCATGGTTTTTCATCTCTGCTTGCTTTAAAATCGAATTTCTGAGACACATCATCTAGGAATCCGAAAATCATAGGTTGTTAAATATATGTGAGAGCATTATTCATAACCTGAACTAGTATTTGATGAGCAAAACAACTTAGTACAAAGAGATTTGGCTTAGGAGTTTTGTAAACAATTGAATCTGATCATTCCTGCATACTTAGGTTGTTAGGGTTTGCAAAGAGATTTGAAACTCTGTGATCTAGGTATAGATAACTTCTGCAATGAGAATTGATTAGTTATGCATTAGAGATTCATGTTTAAAAACGGTTCTTAATCATTCCTGATTCCCTGCATTCTGCATTCTTGGATTCATACCTGCGAATTACCCTAGCTTAGCGCTTTTAGTCTTCCTGAACTTAGAAAATATCATACCATCGTTTGCTTATTTCTAATTATTCATTCGCATTACATACATCATATTTCGCTTAGCTTAGTCCAGATCTATAATTGATAGTGTAGTTAGCATTACTCTCTTGGGATTTCGATACCCCTTATACTACATCTGCTTTGCTGTGCACTTGCAGTAGTTTTTATTTGGGTAAAACCTGAACCCTATCAAGGCACTGAAATGTGTATCCTTTGAACCTTTTCCATGCTTCACCAAAAACTCTCATTGTTCCTATGAGAAAAACCAGAGATTTCATTCCTTATTCTAGCTGTTCTTGAAGTTGAGAAGAACTTGGCCAGGAATACTCTCTTACACTCATCCCAGCTTGTGATGCTTCCCTGTGGTAAGTTTTTCTCTCATTGATGAGCCTTGTCTCCTAGAGAGAATAGGAAGAGCCTCAACTTAAACCCATCTTCACTGACTCTATTGATTTTTGTGAGAGAACAGAGCCTATTAAACTTGTCTAGATGGTCCAAGGGGTTTTCAAAAGGTAAGCCATGAAACTTGCTTCCTTGTACCATGGAGATCAGACCAGACTTTATCTCAAATTTTTTGTTCTGAACAGCTGGAGGGATGATTCTGTTGTTGTAAGCATTAGGGGCGTCACGTGCTCCAATGGATCTTATAGGTCTTGGAGCTTGAGCTTCTCATCTTTTACATTTCTCTCCTTGCTGTCCTTAAACTCCTTGTTGGCCCTGAAATCCAGCTGCTCCTTGAGGTCCTTGAAACCCCATATCATCAACACCTTGATCTTGGATGTTCATCCCTAATTTCTCAAAGTGCTTCTGTCTCTCCCTTTGCCTTCTTGCCCTTTGACCTCTGTCCAGCAAGTTGATGTTATCTATGAAATCCACCAAATTTCTAGAGCCACTTGATCTAAGGTTCATACACCTGAAGAGAGCAATGAGAGTTAAAGATGATTAGTAACCAAATACAAATAAAAACTTGATCGTAGAGATTCCTACAAATCCTAATGATGCAAGCAATAAACCCAATGGAAATAGCGCCAATTGATACAAGAGTTTTGAGTCTCTTGGTCAATCACCCAAAACTCATACTTATCAGTTGTAGTATAGTATAAGGTTTTTATCAAACCCATGGGATTAGTTAATTCCACTAGGATTATAGAAGAATGCTTTAAGTCAAGCAAAATCGGAGAAAAAGTTGTTTAAAACTACTAAACTATCAACCTAAGTGAACCATGAACCAAACAAAACTCAAGAAAGCAATACTTAGCAATGATCAAGTGCAAAATAGAGCAAACAAAAACAGAACACTAGCAAATTCGAAATTCAACAATTAAAAGCAAAGATCATATATGTGGTTATTGACTTTGGGGAATTCAAAGGCAAGGCTAAGTTGTTATCAAACTCGTTGACAATGCAAACAAGCAAGCAATGCTAATTCTTAGGCATAGAGTTCACAATCAAGCAAGTTAAGTATAATCTCTTGATAAATAACCCTTTGCTAATCATCCTAATAACAACTAACTCTCATTAGTGCTAAAATCATTAACAAGCATGCAAAACCAACTCTATTTAAGCCAAAATACTTTTTAGATAGCCAGTCTCTTGAGCTAAGACAAGCAAATCCTCAATTAAACAAGATCAGCATTTCATCAAACACTTGGTGGGCATAAGAGAAAGCCTAATTTTTGATTCATGTGATCAAGATAAACCTAGCTTAAACACAGATAAATAGAGAGGAATTAATCATATTAAGCACTAACAAACCCTAATCAAGCCTCCAAATATCCCTAATCTATCACATCTAAAACCCTAAAAGTGACTACTCATCATCATGAAAACACCAAATCACAAGAGGAAAAGATGTTAAACATGATTAGGAGGGAGATTAGAGAAGATTAAATAAGGCAAATGCAAAAACTTAGATTAAAGGAAGAACTTTTTCTTACAAAAACACAAAAGCACTTAAGAAACTAAGCAAGAACAAAACTTGGCTAAAAACCATTAATCTAAGCCTATTTATACTAAAAGAAAAATGCCCTAGAAGAATGGCAAAATTGTAAATAAAAATCTTGTATAAGGCCAACATCGAGCACATATGATCGATGTGGATGATTGATGTGGATGGTCTGGTGCTTGACATCGAGCACTTGATGATCGATGTAGGTGATCAATGTTGAATGCTGTAGATCATGCCCGTTTACATCGTGCAATGTGAATGATCGATGTGGATGTCCTGTGGCTTGACACCGATCATCACTGATTGATGTGAGTAATCGATCTGGACTTCAGTCTTTTCTGTTGCTTTACATCGTACGTGTTGGTCTGGTCTTAATCGATGTTGCACCAGATTCCTCCTTCCTTAGCTCCTTTTGCTCCTCTTTAGCTTGGACAACTCCCTGAATCATTCCCATGCTTTCTCCTTGCTTGAAATAGCTCCTTAGGTACCTAAAAACAGCCTTAATGCAAACAGAATGCAAATTATATCCTAAATGCAACCAAAGTCTAAAAGCAAAGAAAAATAAAACTAAAGAAAAAGAAAACATGCAAAAGGAAACCAAAACATGAACTAAAAGCAAGCTTAAATGATGTAAATACAAAAGATATCAATCTCAAGACGACCCACAACTCGCTAGTAGGATATCTCCCAGTTTGGAAATGAAGCATTCACCATGACGGATCGGTAACACTACTTACAGCTCGAAACGTTAAACTCATCCATGATTTTATATCTTGTCACACTCATATTTGATTCTAACGAGCTAGGGGGCTAACTGTTCAGGTTGGTTTTCACCTAGCTGAAATCAACTTGTAAAATGACTAAGTATGAAAATGGGTCTAACCGAAATGGAGAGCTGAAACCATCTTGCCCGAGCTGGGGCACCTCAGGCCCAACCAGTATGCCTCAGACCTAACTGGAGCACATTAAGAGGGGTGGGGTTACCTCGGACAAAATCGGAGCACCTCAAGCCGAGATCGAGCTGGAATGCCTTTGCCCTAGTTGGAGCACTTTATGCCGAGCTATAGCTAATCATAGATATAATTTCGTAGAATCTCCCATCATCTTTGGATCTCTGTTTGTGTGTGTTTTAATTCAGAATCTTTAGTTATCTCTAAATTTCCCAAATTTAGCTGTGTGAGTTTCGGTTTCCACAATACAAAAAGCACATATTTTTCTTTAATACAGATAAGCAAACTCATCTAATAAAGTTTTACTGTCATTAGTAAATCTGTAATACTATAGATAAATGATATTTGTATGATGAAAATTTCCCGTGTTAAGAAGTTATAAAGAAAGTAAATGATGCAGTCTCTCTTCACATTAGCCATGTCTTCAATAAATCAGTTGTCAAAAGGCGAATGATTGATCCCTAAGTCGCTAGGTTTGGAAGAGGGATGACAAAATTTTTAAT
Organism: Thlaspi arvense; assembly: GCA_911865555.2. Classification (NCBI taxonomy): domain Eukaryota; kingdom Viridiplantae; phylum Streptophyta; class Magnoliopsida; order Brassicales; family Brassicaceae; genus Thlaspi; species Thlaspi arvense. The sequence continues at coordinate 16,548,495 of OU466861.1, forward strand.
GTTGGCCTCGAATTGAGAAGCATCATCCCTAACTCGAGTGGCTTCCACTTCGAGATATATGACAATCCCATTACATATCCCAGCTCACTCGAGATTGGCCAAATAGCTACAACTTCACAATGAGCTTAGTAAGCCTCATCTAGGGTCCGATAATTCATTTTAGCTTCTTCCTAAACCTGATACGAGCCTTGTCTTCTCTAACACGCTACTACTCAAGTATATTTTACCAAAAACTAGCATACGTTTTTAGCCTCAAAATAGCCACAGTAAACTTCTTCTCATCATTGTAAGTTGTGTATTTAAAAGCCCTCTTCTAAGATCTTATTCAATCTAGATTTTCATCTGGATTTATATTTTCTTCAAAATCATAAAATCTAATTTGATTATTCTTCATGGCTGTTTTTGTTACGAACAGTCGTATGTTCTCATTTTCCCACGTTTCATCTCAACACATTATCTGAATCAAAACCATGAGAACAACCTCGACATTTATCATAAAACGCCTTGTATTCTAAAATCCTTCGTCTCATCGGCTGCTTTTGCATGTTCATGCTTTAGAAATCATCAATAACAGTTTTAATTGTTTGCCTTATATCTGCCATCTCTCTACTTATAAGCATAGTGTATGCCTGATCGAGATTTAGTCTATTAATAAATGATGTATATAAAAGGATGAACAAAAGATTTCACTATAACAACCTTGATTTTGTTTTGATACCACTTTGATGTGTATTAAGCATAAATGAGTGAATGAAATGAGTGCGTAACAAGATAACTTTGACACCAACTTAATGTTTGCTTTGAGCTGCGAAACTCATGAAAACTATATAATGTATCCGGATGGGTAGGAAGATAAAAGATCACAATAAAGACGAAACACTTGAGATGTTAGAGAAAGCCTTTGAGCTCAAGTAATAAGATACTCAGAACTACCACCAATGAATTTTCTCCAACACAAATGATATAGGATAGTGATCTAAACAAAGCCAATGAGTCAAAAAAGACACTTCAAATTCTTTAAACAATTCCTTCTGATTCGTTTCCATGAAAATGAGTCTCTATGTGAAGAGGAAATACAGCAAAACTCATCCATAATACTTACTATAAATGTAGAAAATATAAGAAATCAAAATAATATTTAATTCATCTTAGACAATTGAAAATAAGCTTCAAATGAATGCAATATTGACTATGGATAAAACTATGATTTTCATATGGTATTTGCATACTGAAAATACTCCAAATAAGCTTTACACCATGAACTCAGAGTCTAAAGAATTTGTATTCCATATTGTTAATCATTAGACTGAACTAAAAATTCCAAAGTATCAGTCAACCCATTCTGCTTCTCAATGCCTTTTGTTAGATAGTTTGCTTTGCATGTGTGCTCATGCATCAAATTGGAACAAGTTTAATTTAGGGATAAAATTTATTTTGTAACTTCTGAAATTAAATTGCTTGGCTGAAAATACTCAACAAATACAATGAAAAGGAGTATGTATGATTGAATATTCCCATGGATACAAATACATTATTCACTGTTAAAAATGGTGATTATTATAATATTTTATTTCCTCACCGACTTAGATTTAAATGGACATACATCTACTATAAATAGGTGCATTTGGTTCTTATAAACATTCATATGCATACAAAAAAGAGAAAAGTATTAAGTCATTCCCTCTTACGCTTACAACATTCACTCTTCATCAATATACTATACTAGTAATAAGTATATATACAAACACATATAATACAGCTCACTTTGTTATAGTTAGTAAATAACACATTATCAGTACAATGGTCTCTCAATTTGTCCATATAACTGGAATGTGAGATTTATTTATGTTCAATTTATTTTAAAGTTTATTATTTACAGAAATATAGGTTATGCCTTCTCTATTTATATGTTATTCTAGGACGAAAGGCTATGCCTCTTCAGAACCGATCGTTATGGTAGGTTCTACTTTCACGATTGAAATGATCACATGGTAGATTATGTCTCCTCAGATCATATTTATGGAGTGTGAGGTTAAAAAAACACATCCTTATATATTTATTTACTGTGTGGGAGGTTTAAACCTTCATCTTTGTTTACTTATTAATAATGAAATTTACAATTATATGGTAGGCTATTCCTCTTCATATTGTTTTAACTTATATTCTTTCATTATGTCGTTATTATGTTCAAATTTTTATAAATAAATTTTGATATAATCGGATTTAGTTTTTGTTATTTAGTTTTAATGTTGAATCTTGCAAAGTTCGAAATTGTTATCCTTGATATAGCCGAGAAAAATTATATGACATAGGCAGTAGGTATAAAAATGCATCTAACAGGAACAGGCTTCTTGATGCCATTGATAAGTCGAAACTATCATTGGATGAAAAAGAAGATAAGATCCATGATATTTTTACGTCATCATATCCAGGATGGTTTAAAAGATGAGTACATCATAAAAATGATCCTGGAAATCTCTCACAATCACTTAAAGAAAGGTTTGATCACCAGAAATATATGATCTTATCGAAAGTAAGACATTAGTAATTACATCTCCGGTTTCAGGACTACAAAAATGATAGTGATTATAATTTTGCGATGTTTGGTATACCATCCATGATGGTGATATATGGAGAAATTCTAAGTGATTATGTTATGATTAAGAAAACTCTCTCCACATTTAACCTTTGAAATGTAGTCCTGCAACAGCCAAACCGGGCAGATGGATATACTCGTTCTTCGGAGTTAATGCATGTACCATGTTGTAGAGAAGATTAATGAGCTCGTGATGATAAACCATAAGAGTCGTCCAGCTGGATCTGCACAATTCCCAAAAGCGAATGTTGCATAATCCAGCTATAATATTTAGCAAGGATGTGGACGCAGACACAGGTGGTCGAGGTTGTGGACGTGGATATAGATGTGGATCAGGAAGAGCATATCGTCCTCATGTTTTCAATAATGAAAAAGATAGTAAGAAAATTCCTGAAAATATTGATGGCCGGGAAAATAAGAAGGGAAAGGAAAATGTTTGTTTCAGATGTGGAATAAAAGGTCATTGGGAATGTACATGTCATACGCTAAACCATATAACTGGTCTGTATCAAAAATCACACAAGGCAAAAGAGAAACAAAGTGAAACCAACATTCTTTCTGGTGAACCTGGACCTTCTTTCCATGGCCTAAATGAGTCATCTTGATACTACAGATTTCCATGTTGATCTACAAGAATCAACGTAAGTAAAGCGATAAAAACTGATGTAATATAATGTTTTCCTGAAGAAGACAAGAAAAACTAAAGTTTAATAATTTGTCATTTTATGTACTTTTGTTTTAAATATTTGGTTGTAAAATAAATAGTTTATAATATAAACTTCTGTTTTGTTTAAAGTTAATTAATGCATCTATTATCAATATTTTAAATTCAAAAATGACAGAATTTGAGACTCTAGATGGAGATATATGTATGGCAGACAATGCAACAACAATAATCAAAGATAAAAAAGTATGTTTTCTTGTCTCAAAATGAAAGATTCCGCTGAAAGCGTGAATATGATATCTGGTAATGCAAAAAAAAATTATTGACTCCAGAAAAGTCTGTTTTTCAATGCCACGAAAAATAAAGTTTGAGATCAAGAATGCGTTAAATTCCCCAAAGATAAAATCTTGTAGAAACTTTTTAAGTTTCAAAGATATCCAAAGAGATGGATACAACATAGAAACTAAGAATAAGAATGGTATTATATATCTTTGCATTACATCCGAAAGGAAACATATATTTGAAGAGTTGAAAATGTTGTCCTCTAGATTATATTGCACAAAAACAAATATGATTGAGCATATGTTACAGTAAACTAGAAATTTACTAGTACAATTAAATTTTCGCATGAAAGATTACGACATCCTAGTTCAGTCATGATCAGAAAGATTGTACATAATTTTAATGACCATCCGTTGAGAAACAAAAATTTTACAATTGGGCGAGTTTTTATGTAATTCTTGTTCTCAAGAAAAAAAGAATAATTCTGCCATCAGCCGCTAAAATTGAGAATGAATCACAAGATTTTTTAGAAAGAAGATATGGTAATATATGTGGACCGATCCACCCATAATACGGTCTGTTTTGATATTTTATTAGTTTTATTTATGCATCTAGTAGATGGTCATATGTGTGTCCATTGAAAACATGAAATACAACTTTTGCTAATTTTACTGTCCAAGTAATCAGGTTGAGAGCACAATTCTTTGAGTATGTCAACAATAATGTAAGATTGGATAGCGCTGATCAATATCATAAGTCTTTAATGATTATTGTATCTCATTAGGAATCTACGTTGAACATCTGGTTCCATACGTTCATACACAAAACGACATGGCTGAGTTATTAATAAAATGGTTGTAATTGATTGCATACTGCAACCCTGGTCCAGATATGGTCAAGTGCATATAATGAGTTTTATACATTACAACTATTGTCTGTTCGGGAGCCAAATACATCCTATCTTCGTGTTTTCCGATGTGCGGTTTATCTTCCTATAATCGAACCGCAAAAACCAAAAATTGAGCCACTGATAGCTTGCATATTTACAGCATTTATCCATACATAATCATATGCTTTTGAGTCTCTTTCATGCATAAACTCACGTTTTAGGTCCCTTTTGCATTCATATTAGAGTTAGTTGTTCTCTAGGTATCAGTTGCATGTTTTGGTGCATTTGAAGTGAGTTTTAAGTACTTTGGAGGCAATGGAGGTTCAATGAAGTTTGGAACTTGAGTTGGAGCAAGAAGGAGTATTTAAGTTAGCAAAGGAAAGCATGCTGACCGATACATATAGTCGCTACACCAGCCAATGCCTAAAAGATCTGGCCGGACTAAGGCTTTCCATTTCGATTCAGCCTCGGCGCCCTTAATGATAATTATAGGCACTTCAGTTAGATTTTGTTTGGCGTTGGTTTCAAGTCATTATCATCAGCGATTCGTGTGTTATATCGATTTTAGTCTGTCACGAGTCACCCCGGCTTACCTCGCCGGAGCAAGTCGGGCAGAAGTTTCTTGAAGTTAGCCCAGCCACTTGTAGTGACCAAAGTCCTCGGGCTGATCCTTGTTCCTTTATTTTATTCCTGGTTTTGACTTTGGTCAACATCCGAGTTTTGAACATTGACCAAGGCTTAATCTTTTGACTATTTAAAGCAAACCTTATCAACAATCAATCTTATTCCTTTATCTTGTTTTTTATGCTTTTAGGATCTAAACATTCTCTCTCTCTCTCTTGTTCTTAAGCTTTTCCCATAAATTTTAGGATTTATAAGCACAATTTGGGTTTTGATTAAGAGTTTGCAAATTTAGCTTTTGATCATCTTTGTATTGCTTTTGATTATGATTTCTCATCTATTTACTCTTATTTAAGCCATGACCTCTATGTGTTCCGAGTAGATCTCTTAGGGTTCTTATGATGGGTTAGATCCGTGGTGGTTTAGTGGTTGATCATTGATGTTTAGTGCTTAATATTGATAGATTCTTTCTTATTTAATGCTTTTCATGCTTAATCTTTGTTGATCACCTAGATTTCGAATTTAGGCTTTCTCTGCACCAAAAGTGTTTGATGAAATATCTGAACCAATCATTTAAGAGATTTACTTGCCTTACACATGAGAATGGTTTACTAGGAAGTATTTTGGCTTGATAGAACTGATGTTTCATGCTTGTTAATTTCTTGATCACTAATGGGACATAGCTTTGGTTAAGTTGTTAGCAAAGGGATTTTTGTCTAGGGATTGAACTGATCTGATTGTTTAGAGTTCTATGCTGAAAGATTAGTCTTATTGGTTGAGTTTGCACATCAAGTATTGACTACTATATCAATGTTAGATCAATGACCCCATCCTACGACTCCTGCTTGTTTAAATTCGAATTGCTCAGTTTTCACTCTGCTTTTACTCTGTTTCTTGAGTTTGAACTATTTAGTTTCTTGCTCTGCAATCTAGTTCAATGCTTTCCTTTGTTTGGTTGATTGATCATTATGGTGTTTGATATATCATGGTTTTTGCTGGTTTTTAACCATGATATAAGTCTTGTTTATAGAGTCTTTTTGGTATTTTTTGAGTCCTATAGAGTCTTTGCAGGTCTAGGTACGAATGGAGCATAATTGTGGATTCTGGAACCTTTTGGAGCTATACTGAAGTTGATGCTGAAAGGACCAAGTCGGAGGGCATTAAGGAGCAGGGTGTCGATCGACACCCACTACTTGGTGTCGATCGACACCGGTCATGGTCGCGAGGAAGTATAAAAGCTCATTGGAAGATATTGCAACTTGGCCCAGAAGTTTCCCACTATTTGCACTTTTGCCCCAGTTCGTGTTTAGACTTGTATTTAGGTTTTCTAAGCCATTGTTAGGCAATAATTCTGATATTCATTGAGACTAAGAGAGAGATTAGATTGAGAGCTTTTGGGGAGACAAATCCATACTCTGTAGAGAAGAGTTTTGAACCCCTTCATCTTTTACTCTATTTTCTTAATGCAATATTATTCAGTCATGATTTGTGTTTCACTTGCTATGTCTGAGTAATCTGCCAGTTAGGTTTTGGGTTATTCAAAGGTTGATAATGAATTGTTAGAACTACAAAACTGGAAGGATAAATCATTTGGTTCTTCATCTTGATTGCTTAAATACTGGTTTTGAGATTGATCACCTAGAAATCAGATCTTAGGTTGTTTAATGAATGTGGAAACATTGTTAATCGCCAGAACTATCTTAGATAAGCAAAATAATTAGTTGCAAAAGAATTTGGATTAGTGATTTTGTGAACATATCGAACCTGATCTATAATGCATGTTTAGGTTGTTAGAATTTGCAAAGGAATTTGGAATTCTGGAATCTGATCATATTTAATCTCTGCGACGGAAGTCGATTGGTTTTACACTAGTGTTTCGAGTTCTAGAACGGTTTTAATAAATATTCCTTTCAGTCAGTAATCTGCGATTGATGTCAACCTGCGAATTTCCCATTACCTAGCGTCTTGTCTTCTGATTTTAAGAACCTACAATCCGCCCCTGACATCATTGCATTTGTTTGTTACTTAATTTTCATTTCATCATTTATTGCTTAGCTTCATTTGAATCTAAAATCTGTTGAGTGATAGCCTTAAGTCCTTGTGGATTCGATCCCTAAGTACTACAGTGATCTCTTAATTTGAGAGAGTAGCTCTAAGGGTTAATTTGAGCATATCAAATTTTGGCACCGTTGCCGGGGACTTAGATATTGCTTTCAGATTTTTAGTTTTAGAATTTTGACTAAGCTTTTATTTTCTGTTTACTAACTTCTTTCACTTTTCTGTTGTCTGTTTCAGGTGCATGCATAATCGCAGTACCCGGAGCAACAAAGACAAAGAACTTGTGACTTTAGGCATCGACGAACTCGCCAAATTAGAGAGAACCATCAGGAAAGCCAAAAAGCAGACTAAAATGGTTGGACCACTTGTTCTGAGGACAGATGCTGAGGGTCATTTAGTTGACAGAGAAGGGAATAGAAGGAATGAGGATGGGCAGAGGATAGATGACAATGGCGTTGTAATTGAGGAGCAGAATGTACAACAGCAAGCTGCTAAAGATGCTGCTGGGCGTCATCCACAGAGGACTCTGGGAGATTACAACAGACCAGATCAGTTCTATGCAAATAGAGCTGCAATCCGCCCACCTGTCTTTCAAAGGAATGACTTTGAGCTGAAACCCAGTTACTATCAGCTTGTAGGTCAGCATCCTTTCCATGGGCTTCCACATGAACACCCAATGGACCACATTGAGAAGTTTGAAGACCTGGCTTCAAGTGTTAAAGCCAATGGAGTCACCAATGACTTCCTATTCTACAAGCTTTTCCCTCACTCTTTGGAAGGAGATACAGCACATTGGCTCAAACAGCTGGAACCTGCTTCTTTGACTACATTGGAGGACACTAAATCTGCTTTCCTCAACAACTTCTATGATGATGCAAGGTCAGAAGAGTTGAGGAGAAATATCGCCACATTCTCCCAAGGTACAACAGAAGCTTTTAAAGCAGCATGGGTTATATTTAAGCTGTACCAAAGGGACTGCCCACATCATGGGTTTAATGAAGTACAGCTGCTGGGAATCTTCTTCAGAGGTGTTGATTGGAAATACCAGATGGCTCTGGATGCAGCAAGCAATGGGAACTTCAACACAAGAGTCCCAACTGATGCCATTAAGCTGATAGAGAACCTAGCTTCCAGCAACAGCACAAAGAATGCTGATTTTGAGAGACAGAAAAACGCTGGGGGGCAGGAAGTAATCAGTTTGTTGCTGAGATGCATAATCTCCTGGTGGGGAAGAAGTCTGTTCAGTTTGCTGCTGAGGTTGAGACATTTGAGCCAGCTGAAGAGTTTGAAGAAGAAGATGTCAACTACATCAATGGAGCTGGTTTCCAAGGACAAAGGTACAACAATCAGCAAGGAAACAGAGGATTCAGTGGGAATATGCAGAGAAACAACTTCACAAGAAACCAGAGTTCTACTGGCTACACTCCCAAGCCTCAATTTCAGAGTACCAGAAGCCTTATCAGAACAGCAACTTCAACAGGAACTATGGTTCCTCATCTTATCAGCCTGCACCAGCACCATCAGCTTCAAGCAAAATGGAAGCCATGCTTGAGCAGTTGCTAGAAGGTCAGCAGAAGATTACAGTTGACTTCAATGGCAAGATTGACGCCCTGTATCAAGATTTGAATGGGAAAATCGAAGCTCTGAACACTCATGTGAAGACTTTGGATACTCAAGTGGCTCAAACTGCTGGGGCTGTGAAAAGACAGGATGGATTCCTTCCAGGAAGGACAGACACCAACCCAAGACACTCTGTTAACGCCATTACGCTGAGGAGTAGAAAGAATCTGCAACGAGTGCAGAAAAAAGGTTTTAGTGCAGAAGGTTTCGAGCAGCTGCAGGAGTTTGAAGATGAAGATTTCGAAAATTTTGAAGAGTGTCGATCGACACCAACCCCTCAGTGTCGATCGACACCAGAGGAAATTCGCGACTCCTCGACTCGAAGCGAACGGATATCGACTGAGGTCGACAAGCTGCTCGACACCAGATCGACACAACTCTCAGGAACCAGTGTAGATCGACACCCACCCCCTGGTGTCGATCGACGCCCACCACAGAAGCAAGTTCCGGGTTCTCAGACTCCATAAAGTGCAGAAGAAAGGGTCTATAAGCCAAAGGTGCCTTATCCAAGGAACCAGAGGAAGTCTAAACAGGAACTGGAGGATGCTAGGATTAAAGCTATCATGGATAAGCTTGTGGTGGAGATTCCTTTGATAGATGCCATAAGGACTACTCCTGTGATAAAGTGATATGTGAAAAGGATGATGACCAAGAATCTGGGGCTGGAGCAAGGAACAATGCTGATTTCAGAACAAGTAAGTGCAGTGATTCAGAATAAGATACCAGAGAAGCTGACTGATCCTGGGAGCTTTGTTCTGGATTGCACAATCTTTTCTGAAAGGTTTGAGAGATCATTATGTGATCTAGGGTCAAGTGTCAACCTGATGCCTCATTCAGTTGCTGTCAGCTTAGGTATGACTGACTTCCAGCCAACCATAATATCTCTTATCCTAGCAGACAGGTCTGTAAGGATTCCTGAAGGCATTTTAGAAGATGTACCAGTCAAAGTGGGAGACTGTGTGATTCTCACAGACTTTGTGGTTCTGGCTTATGGTGAAGAACCAAAGGATCCCTTGATATTGGGAAGACCATTTCTGGCTACTGCAGGTGCCATCATTGATGTTAGGAAAGGGAGAATTGCTCTGAATGTGGGCGATTTGGTGATGCATTTTGACATGGACAAGTTGATGCAGAGGCCAACAATAGATGGCCACGCATTCTATGTAGACTCCCTCGCCAGTCTTGCAGAAGAAATCTTCCAAGAGATGCATCCTGCAGGCCCTTTGGAGAGGGCATTGACAGTTTCTGCAGAATCAACAGAGCATCTAGACAACATTGCTGCTGGCTATGTCAAGATGATGGATGCAAATGAGCAGGTCATGCAGCTGGTTGCACAGCAAGAGCTGGTTGGGACATCTGTAAAAGCTGCAAAGTTAGGTGATTGGAGTGAAGAAAAAGCTCCCAAAATCGAACTCAAACAGCTTCCTGCAGGTCTAAGGTATGCTTTTATAGGACCTAAATCTACATACCCTGTCATAGTTAGTGCTACCTTAAACAATGCAGAGCTCACTTTACTGCTAAGCAAGCTGCACACTTTTCGCAAAGCTCTTGGCTATTCTCTTGATGACATTTCAGGTATCTCTCCAAAGTTATGCATGCACAGGATACATCTTGAAGATGAGTCGAAGTCGTCAATCGAGAACCAAAGGAGGCTGAATCCGAACTTGCAGGATGTAGTGAAGAAGGAGATCATGAAGCTTCTGGCCGTTGGGATCATTTACCAGATTTCAGACAGCACTTGGGTCAGTCCAGTACATGTGGTTCCCAAGAAGGGAGGAGTGACAGTGGTGAAAAATGAGAAGAATGAGTTGATTCCCACAAAGACCATCACTGGGCACAAGATGTGTATTGACTACAGGAAGCTCAACGCTGCTACAAGGAAGGATCATTTCCCACTGCCGTTCATTGACCAGATGTTAGAGAGGTTGGCGAATCACTCCTATTACTGCTTCCTGGGTGGCTACTCTGGCTTCTTTCAGATCCCCATCCACCCAGATGACCAGGAGAAGACTACATTTACTTGTCCTTATGGTACATTTGCATATCCCAGAATGCCATTTGGACTTTGTAATGCTCCTGCGACATTCCAGGGATGCATGATGTCCATCTTCACAGACATGATTGAGAAGTATATGGAGGTCTTCATGGATGACTTCTCAGTGTATGGATCATCTTTTAAGGACTGCCTTGACAACCTCTGTCAAGTGATCGCTAGGTGTGAAGAAAAGCATCTAGTTCTAAACTGGGAAAAATGTCATTATATGGTCAGAGATGGGATTGTGCTTGAGCATCGAGTTTCTGGAGAGGGTATTGAGGTAGACAGAGCAAAGATTGAAGTGATGACCAGTTTACAACCTCCAGATTGTGTGAAGTCAGTCAGGAGCTTTGTAGGACATGCTGGATTCTACAGAAGGTTCATTAAGAACTTCAGTAAGATTGCAAGACCACTCACAACTCTGCTTTGCAAGGATGTGAAGTTTGAATTTACTGAAGAATATCATTCAGCCTTCCAGCAAATCAAGCAGGCTTTAGTGAGTGCCCCTATTGTGCAGCCTCCTGATTGGGATCAACCATTTGAGGTGATGTGTGATGCTTCAGACTTTGCAGTGGGCGCTGTATTGGGTCAGAGAAAGGATAAAAAGCTTCATGCAATCTACTATGCAAGCAGAACACTGGATGATGCTCATAAAAACTATACAAGTTCATACAGTACTTGGTTGGGTCTAAGGTAATTGTGCACACTGATCACTCTGCTCTCAAGTTCTTGATGCAGAAGAAAGATGCAAAACCAAGACTGCTGAGATGGATTTTGCTGCTGCAAGAATTTGACATTGAGATAAGGGACAAGAAAGGGGTTGAGAATGGAGTAGCAGACAATCTCTACAGAATTAGAATTGAAGACAACATCCCCATTGAATCTCCTGCCAGAGGAGAACATATGTCTCATTGAGGCAAGATTGCAGACTTCAGAGACGGATGCACTGCAGTTTTCTCGAACTGCAAACAGGGTGCCGATTGACACCCACCACTTGGTGTCGATCGACACCAATCTCGACGCGAGCCATAATCGAGCAAGACCGACATCTCCCTTGCCACCCTGGTCGACGCTGACCAGTGTCAACCGACACACCCCATCTGGTGTCGATCGACACCAGTCCCGAACTGCAATTGCACTTCAACAGATCCTGCGTGATGTTTTCTCTCAGCCTATCTTCACAGTTACAACCTTTTCTAGGCCTTGGTATGCTGATATTGCCAACTACCTAGCTGCAGATGAGATCCCTGACACTTTCAAAGGGTATGAGAAGAAGATTCATGAGGGAACTAAGGAGATATTACTGGGATGAACCATACTTATACAAGTACTGTTCAGATGGAATCTACAGAAGATGCTTTGCAGAAACTGAGGTTCATAATGTGCTTTTCCACAGTCATGGCTCTGAGTATGCAGGACACTTTGCTACCTTTAAGACTGTCTCCAAGGTTCTACAAGCAGGGTTCTGGTGGCCTACAATGTTCAAGGATGCTCAGACATTAATCTCACACTGTGATGTCTGCCAAAGGAGAGGGAAGATCAGTAGAAGACATGAGATGCCACAGAACTTCATACTCGAAGTTGAAGTTTTTGACTGCTGGGGCATAGATTTCATGGGACCTTTTCCTTCATCCTATGGGAACAAGTACATCCTAGTTGCAGTGGATTATGTCTCCAAATGGGTGGAAGCAATTTCCAGTCCACACAATGATGCTGCAGTGGTCCTGAAACTGTTCAAAACCATCATTTTCCCCAGGTTTGGAGTACCACGGATTGTGATCAGTGATGGTGGGAAACACTTTATCAATAGAGTGTTTGAGAAGCTGCTGCAGAAGTATGAAGTTCTTCACAAGGTTGCTACACCTTACCATCCCCAAACAAGTGGTCAAGTTAAAGTTTTCAACAGGCAAATCAAGGAAATCCTGGAGAAGACAGTAGGAAAGACAAGAAAGGACTGGTCTGCCAAGTTAGATGATGCACTTTGGGCCTACAGGACAGCATTCAAGACACCACTTGGTGCCACACCGTTCCATCTGCTTTATGGGAAAGCATGTCACCTTCCAGTGGAGCTTGAACACAAGGCAAGTTGTGCTGTCAAGAAGATGAACTTTGACTGGAAATCTGCAGCAGAGAGGTGCCAGATACAGCTCAATGAGTTATATGAGATCAGACATCATGCATATGAGAACTCAAAGCTGTACAAGGAGAGGACCAAAGCCTACCATGACATGAAAATCCTTGCCAGACACCTTGAACCAAATGACCAGGTACTTTTGTATAACTCACGTTTACAATTATTTCCTGGAAAATTGCGTTCTCGTTGGTCAGGTCCTTTCACAGTCAAGGAAGCCAGACCATATGGCGCAGTTGTTCTGTCAACTCCAGAAGGCAGTGAGTTTGTTGTCAATGGGCAAAGGGTGAAACATTACTGGGCGCAAGCCGCGATTCCCGAAGGACAGATTGTATCTTTGGCAGATTCACCCACAGCCTGATCCTGAGGACAGTCAAGCTAATGACGTTAAACGAGCGCTTGGTGGGAGGCAACCCACTGGTAAGTATACATACTTAGTCTAATTTTTGATTTTTACTAACTCATTTTCGTGTATTTAGTCATAAAAAAAAAAAAAAAAAAAAAAAAAAACGTTCAGGGTGTCGAGGCGAGCACCTGTCGACCACGGTCGACACTGACCAGTGTCGATCGACACCCACCCCCTGGTGTCGATCGACACCCTCATTAATCAGGTAAGTCCGATAAAACCCCGACTTCATCTCCTTCCTCTTCACTTCTTCTAAAACCCGAAAATTATCAAATTTCTCTCCAAATCACAACTTCCTTGTTTGTTGACGGATTTGAGTGATACAAAAGCCTATCCTGGGCGGAATTTTGTGCTGATTCTGAATATATAACTCACTAATCCGATCTGCAAGGTATAGCACTCAAAACTCAATTTTTCAGTTCGACCCCAAGGTTTGAAACTTCCAATTTAACCTGTTTTAACTTGATTTAGGACTTGAATCATGCTTTTCTAGGTTGTTTAGGAGGAATTCGACATTGCCCCTTAGTTATTATAGCTTGTTTTGCAAAATTTTAAAATTTTCGGATTAATGATGAATTTTGCAAAAATAGGTCCGAATTTGGGGTTTTAGACTGGAATTGTTTGTGATTAGTGATCACTAAGTTGCTGGTTAGGTCCGCCAATGATAATATAGGCCAGATTTTGAATTTTCAAAATTTCGATTTTTGGCCTGATTTTGGGAATTTTTGTGTTATTGGTTTTCTGAGTGCAGATGGCTCGACGAAACAGCAAGCGATCACGCACCGAGACCAGAGAATCCTCCAACCCAGCACCTACTATACCAGCTCTTCCTCCATGGCCTTGGAGAGAAGGGTTGAGGATCCCGGTGGAGAGGGTTTGGGAGGATACTTCGGCGAAGGAAGTGGTGAAACGCGCTTGCGTTTTCCGGGACATCAGTGAGGAGTGGGATGATTATGACACATTGTTCTACAATGCCTGGCTCAAGATGGACTTTGCGCCTACCCGGTTCGCAGATGAGGCTACATTGCGCCGCCTCGGGCTCAAGGAGGAGGCTTTGCGCGTGCTGCAGAAGATTGGCTTGGGTACCATAGCGACCAAGCAGTACGATTTATACCCAGAGCTAGTCCGCCAGTTGATTGACACGGCGAGGGTGTATTACACCAATGACATCGTGAGGAGAGCAGATGAGGGAACCCTCACATTCCTCATCAGAGGCATCAGGTACAGGATCACATTCCTTGAGCTTTGTACCATCTTCGGGTTCGATCCAGAGCGCATTGGCGTCTCCCTCCCGACGCCGTTTCCTGACCTGAACAGTTTGTGGTCCCATTTCAGGAATGGAGTTTATGACTCCAAGAGGTCTACTCAGACTGATGTGCACCATCCGTTGCTGCGCTACCTTGTCCGCCTTTTTTCCACAACCCTCCTGTGCAAGTCTGAGCCCGGGAAGATGAGAGTTTCTGAGTTGACTCTCCTGTATTACGGCATTGAGGATGTATTGACAGAGGAGTATCTGGTTGACAGCGATGTCAACATGGGTGCCGTTTTTGCCCATCACTTGGCTTCGCTGAAGACCAAGGCATTCACTGGATCTCGGGGCAGGCCCGAGAGTATTGGCAGCCTCCTCACCCCCATCTTCCGCCATTTCCGCATTGACACATCCACTTGCAGAGTTGTGTCTGAGCGCCACCTCATTGACCTGGATTACTTGAGGAGGACACACTGGATCGCAGGAGATGAGCCGCTATGGAGCTTCGTTAGTCACACTGGTCGGTGATGCCTTATTCCGCTGCCTCAGACTGCTCTCACTACACTGCAGACAGACTCCCTCAGCTTCCAGCCTGATGCTACACTGCTACGATCCACGCCAGCTACTAGGCGTAGAGGAGGATCTTCCCGCGCTGCTGCTTCTACTGCTGAGGATGCGCCTGTTGAGAGCCTTGCTGGAGGTTCCTCTCGTCACCCATCTCTACCACGGAAGCTGCCTCCGCCGATTGGTCGACATACACTTCCACCGACTCCCGACATTCCGATGGAGCAGGCTACTTTTCAGCGTTATGTGGTGCAGAGTATTCAGGCGTTGTGGAACGCTGTCTCAGTGATCTCCAACTGCGGTTGTGTTCGCCCACATTCACCTGATCCTGAGGATGAGGATTAGTTCCTCTAGCTATCCTGGTTACTTTTTCTCTTCCCTTTGTTATTTTTCATTTTCTCTTGAGTCAGTTTTTATGTCTTTGTCTTGAGTCAGTTTGTCAGCTTTGATTGTGTCTTGAAATTTGTTTGAACTGATGAGATTATGGATTATGTTGTTGTTTTTAATTGTTTGCTTGAGTGTTCTTAACAGTATTGACTTTGGAGAACATCAACTAACAATCTAACTTGCAACACATACACATGTTTGGGTCATCCCATTCTGTTTTCGGACAGGGTGTCGATCGACACCAACCATGTGGTGTTGATCGACACCACGCGCAGTCACATGTACCACTTTCTCATCTCTGTACAAACCATTTCATTGACCCTTTCTACCAACTCCTTGCTTGATAACACTGGGGACAGTGTTGTTTAAGTCTGGGGGAGGTCGTTGCTGACATTGTGTACATTGTTTTATATTTATAGAGTCTCAAAGTTGAGTCAAAACCTGTTTTATTGAGTCAAATTTTTTTAAATTGTCAGTTTTTCTTGGAACAAACCACAGAACATTGATGCTTATAAGAACCATTGCCACAGTTGTTGATTGCAAGTCTTACTAAGTTGAAAGTCATAGGTAGATCAGTCTAGCAATGAAAGTTTAGGTTCCAAGAGAATCTGAAAAATTTGCTGTTAGCTCCACTTAAATGAACTTAAAACTTCTTGTCTTGGTGCTTGACTCTCTTTGATCTTGATTCTCTCTTCTAACACTGACAAGTATGTTAAAACACAGATTCTCTTTGATCTTCCCTGAATGAGCTTAAAAGATTTTGAGTCAAAAAGTTTGGTGCATTCATGACCTTGTCTCTTCACAAGGAACAACAGTAGTGAACACACTCAAGAACCTGTCTCCTCACAAGGAACACAAGTATTGAGTAGCACCATATCTTAGACTATTAAAATATGAGAAAGAGCTTAAAATAAATAAAAAAATCAGAAAGAAAAGATCAAGGAAAGAGAAAATAGGAGAACTGTGTTGAGACTGCTTGTTCAGTTGTGTAGGAAGGGAAAAGAATCTATAAGTGATAGAGATGATAAAACCTTGATGAGACATCACTTAGATAGAAATAAGGAGTTTAACAGTAGAGATTTCGGACTTCTTGAAAGAGCTTGAACTGGATTTGAAAGATTTGCTAAGCCTGTGATGATTAGACTGAAATTTGATCTTGTGTTGACCCTGTGGTATGTGGATTCGAAAAGTGTTAATCAATATGGTGTTCCTGATGTCTGACTGACTTTTTCTGTGTTTTCAAACCTCTACTCCAGGCTGTGTCTGATGTTTGCTTGAGGGCAAACAAAAGATAAGTCTGGGGGAGTTGATATATCATGGTTTTTGCTGGTTTTTGACCATGATATAAGTCTTGTTTATAGAGTCTTTTTGGTATGTTTCGAGTCCTATAGAGTCTTTGCAGGTCTAGGTATGAATGGAGCATAATTGTGGATTCTGAAACCTTTTGGAGCTATACTGAAGTTGATGCTGAAAGGACCAAGTCGGAGGGCATTAAGGAGCAGGGTGTCGATCGACACCAGTCGTGGTCGCGAGGAAGTATAAAAGCTCATTGGAAGAAATTGCAACTTGGCCCAGAAGTTTCCCACTATTTGCACTTTTACCTCAGTTCGTGTTTAGACTTGTATTTAGGTTTTTTAAGCCATTGTTAGGCAACAATTCTGATATTCATTGAGACTAAGTGAGAGATTAGATTGAGAGCTTTTGGGGAGACAAATCCATACTCTGTAGAAAAGAATTTTGAACCCCTTCATCTTTTACTCTATTTTCTTAATGCAATATTATTCAGTCATGATTTGTCTTTCACTTGCTATATCTGAGTAATCTGCCAGTTAGGTTTTGGGTTATTCAAAGGTTGAAAATGAATTGTTAGAACTACAAAACTGTAAGGATAAATCATTTGGTTCTTCATTTTGATTACTTAAATACTGGTTTTGAGATTGATCACCTAGAAAACAGATCTTAGGTTGTTTAATGAATGTGGCTACATTGTTAATCGCCAGAACTATCTTAGATGAGCAAAATAATTAGTTGCAAAGGAATTTGGATTAGTAATTTTGTGAACAAATCGAATCTGATCTATAATGCATGTTTAGGTTGTTAGAATTTGCAAAGGAATTTAGAATTCTGGAATCTGATCATAGTTAATCTCTGCGACGGAAGTCGATTGGTTTTACACTAGTGTTTCGAGTTCTAGAACGGTTTTAATAAATATTCCTTTCAGTCTGTAATCTGCGATTTATGTCAACCTGCGAATTTCCCATTACCTAGCGTCTTGTCTTCTGATTTTAAGAACCTACAATCCGCCCCTGACATCATTGCATTTGTTTGTTACTTTATTTTCATTTCATCATTTATTGCTTAGCTTCATTTGAATCTAAATTCTGTTGAGTGATAGCCTTAAGTCCTTGTGGATTTGATCCCTAAGTACTACAGTGATCTCTTAATTTGAGAGAGTAGCTCTAAGGGTTAATTTGAGCATATCAGTGTTAAACATTCCTACAACACTTCTTGCTCAGCTTAGCTGACTATATTTAATGTATTCTCAACGACTGAAATCTCAAATTGGATTGACACCTCATATGCTATAATGAAATGATTTTAGACTTGAGAAATTGAGTCACAAGAGTGTAAAAACTCTTTTATCAATTTGGCGCCGTCGCCCTTTGGAGATTCTTTGATCATTGAGATTTTGATTTTCTGTGAGATTAAGTTCTTTATTTACTTTTTTTATTGACACCATCTACTTGAGTGATGTTTCAGGTACAAGCAATGTATCCTCTCCATGAGAAAGTTGACAGGCTTTTCCAACAAGGAGCTCACTTTGTGTATGGTCAGGGCCCTCGAAGACAAGCTTCTACTTCTACTGCTCCTGAATCTGAAGTGAAAGGGATACTCCATCAGCTTCTCCAAGGTCAGGCTACTACAACAATGGAGCTTGCTAAGAAGTTTACAGAAATCAGCAACAAGATGGACAGCCAATACACTGAGATATCTTCTAAGATTGAGGGTTTGACCTCTATAGTCAAAAACTTGGAGAACAACAAAGGTATAGATTCAAGCTCCAAATCACAAGGTCAGCTTTCTGCAAAACCTGAAGCTGATCCAAGGGAATTCTGCAGTGCAATCTCTTGTGAAGCTATTGTTGATTCTGCTGCTGAACTTGATGAGTTGGAGAGCCTTCTTTCTGATGATGATACTCCTACACTTCAATCCTCTACCAAGACAACTGTCCTCAATGACATTGAGACTTAAAGTGTGGGGGAGAAGCCTAAGCTGTTGGCTAAAGAGAAGAAGCCAGATCTTTACACACCATATAAGCCTGCTCTTCCATTTCCAGGAAGGTTCAAGCAGACAACTCTATTCCTAGAAACCATGGAAGAAGCTGAGAGGACTTGTAATCATGTACCTGCTGATTTGTTAGCTCTCAAGGAAAGTCTTCTAGCTAAAGGCAAGGAGGTCAGTAAGGAAAACTTGTGCTCACTAACAGCTGCCCATATAAAATCTGAGGAGATCATCACTATCAAGAAGCTAGAAGATCCAGGATGCTTCACCTTACCCTGCACATTGAGAGACTCCACATTCACAATCTGTTTGTGTGATCTAGGGGCCAGCATAAACTTGATGTCTCTCTCTACAGCCAAGATTCTTGTCCACACAAGCTTCAAAGAGAATGATATTTCTCTTATCTTAGCTGATGGGATAAGAAGAAGTCTTAATGGTTTGCTGGTTGATCTGCATATCATGCTTGAAGGAGTGAAAGTGCCAACAGACTTTGTGATTCTTGATATTGGTTGTGCTGCCGAAAATCCCATCATTTTGGGAAAGCCTTTCTTGACTTCAGCTGGAGCATTAATAGATGTTCAGAAGGGTCTTATTGAGCTAAGGTTGGGAAAGGACAATCTCCTCAGGTTTGATGCTAAAGGATTAGAGCATGGGTCCAACAAAGAAGAACATGCCTAGTCACTTGAGTTCAAGAGAGAAAGCTTATGGATTGATGGCTTGCTTCTCCCTAATGAATATGATGGATTTAGTTTTAATGGAAGTATCTATCTGCCCTTTTAATGGAGCATCAGCCTGCACCAATGAAGGAACAAGTCAAGGAGATCCCAAAGATTACCAAAGGGAATGATCCTAAGCTGAACTCTCTCTCTAATGGGTTAAGCTTGAAGCTGGTGAGCTCATCTGATAAGGGGATAGTGTACAAGGTCAAAAGCAAGGGTATACCTCAACCTTTTGCATTTGTCTAGTCCCTTCACACCATACAAGGACCATAAAGGAGTTCCACATCTCCTCATTCCCCTACTACAAGAAATGGGAGGAACATCAAGCTAAGAGATGTAAAACAAGCATATTTGGGAGGTATTCCCATGTTATCCCTGTAAATACTTTCTTTTATTATTAATTTTTCTGTTTTAGTGTTGTGTTAATCAGAATTGCTAAAGTGAATACCCAAAAAACTAAAGGGAGAAAGTTTTATGGGATGCACCGAGGAGATACACCGGCCAAACTCCTCGGTGTGAAGTGGTCCGAGAAAATTCGAAGTTAGCCCGAGGAGATACACCGGCCAAACTCCTCGGGACAAGTCAGCCCGAGAAAAAATGGAGTTAGCCAAAGCAGTCACACTGGCCACACTCCTCAGAGTGTGTCGGCCAGGACAATCTTTGAATTCACACTAGTGACTTGCCCTGGGTTCACCTCCTCGATGTGAGTAAACATTTCCCACCCCTCTCTCTCCACCAAAATGTCCTCTTCCTTGGAAACTTCCTCCTCCTCTTATGGTAACTAAGGTACACACTCTCCATCTTTATCTTTGTATATACCAGATTTACTACTTTGCATATTTTTTTTTTGTTTCACTCTCTTCCATTCCTTTCTCACACATGGGAATGTGTGTGACATAAGTGTGCGGAAAGCATCTCATGCTTTTTTTTTGTTTTCTTAATGCATACATTCACTTAATGCATAGAAAAATCATAAAAAGTTGAAAATTTTAAAACTTTACAAAATAAATCTGTAGTTGCATTCATTCATTTGCTTAAGATTGAGTCTAGTATGTGTGTCATATAGGTTGCATTCATTTGCGTAGTGAGTAATGATGTTTGCCTTATATAATGCTGAAGTTTGAATTGTGTTCAGTGTCCTAGTTATTGGTTGTTTGATGCTTGTTATTTTGTTAAAACTGAAGGTTGAACCACATTTGAGATTCATTGCATTGTCACTCTTGCCTAGTTGAAGCATACAAGAACTGATTTCAATCCTTAGTGTTTTGAACCATAACTTTGATCTTCTAATTATCATGTTGTGTGCATTCAAAAGTGTTTTTCATGGATTATCATACATGCTTGGGCTTTCTTCTTCCTTTTTCCACTCTTGTTAGTCCAAGTAGAACTCCTCACCCTAAACCATAACATTTTTTCAAACCATTGAATCATTTGTGAGAGATTGAAAGGCCTTTTTCCATAAATTAGCTTAGTAAAAAGTGTTGGGATTTAGAACTACATTGGAAAGACTTCCACGTAGAACTAGCTCTTTATTTTTGAGCTAGATTATACTAGGTTTATGGAGCTTCAAGGGTTGGGTTTTATTTTGATTTTTCAAGAGAAGCAAAGAGGAAAAGAGAGCAAAAGAGAAGGAGTGCATTACAAGATACCTTGCGAGATTTGGTTAAGTAAATAAAGTAGGGCCAAATACAAAGAAGAAATGTGCAAATAAAAGTTCAAAACACATCCAAAGGATGAGAAGCACCAGCAAAACGAAGAAGGGACCATACAAACCAAAAAGCCAACCACCAAGAAGATCCAAAGAAGAAGATACATCCCTAAATAAGCTCCAAAGGAGAAATAAGAATGGTGACATCATAGAAACAAAAATGCTTCAAGGAAAAGGTAGATTAGGATGTATTCTTAGGTAGAAAAATAAGAGTTTAATATCATTTATGGGAGTTGGGTAGATGGAAGTTTATCTTTGTATGCATAAGTTTTTCTTTACCCTTAGCGTTTTACCAAAGCTCATTCTGTATTCATGAGAGATCCCTTGCATATTCATTGAGCCAGTTTGAATTTGATGAGATCATTTTATTCTCATAACCTTGTTCTTAGCCAAATGAAAGCACTTGATTTGCAAAAGCACGATTCACATGGGTACACTTAATTGAATGTTTAAAGGGTTAATTGATGTGATTGTTTGTGTAGCCTAAGACTTGAGTACTTGCAATTGCTTGTGGTGAATGTGGCTAGATTCTTTAAAGTAGAACAAAATCATATGCATTTTAGAAATTTAACTTGGACATTGAACTCATTTTTTCCTTTGGCATTTTAGGCTTTGAACCCACATTTTCGAAATTCATTCCCTTGGTTATCCTTGTTTGCTTGAGGACAAGTAAAAAGCAAGTGTGGGGGTGTTGATATTTTGCATATTTACAGCATTTAGCCATACATAATCATATGTTTTTGAGTCTCTTTCATACATAAACTCACGTTTTAGGTCTCTTTTGCATTCATATTAGAGTTAGTTGTTCTTTAGGTATGCATTGCATGTTTTGGTGCATTGAAGTGAGTTAGGTACTTTGAGGCAATGTAGGTTCAATGACGTTTGTGACTTGAGTTGGAGCAAGAAGAACCTCTTAAGAAAGCAAAGGAAAGCATGTTAACCGATACACATACCCGCTACACCAGCCAATGCCTGAAAAATCTGGCCAAAAGAAGGCTTTCCAGTTCGATTCAGCCTCGGCTTCCTTCATGAAATTTATAGCCACTTGAGTTAGCTTTCGTTTGGACTTGGTTTCAAGTCATTCTTATCATCGGTTCGTGAGTTATGTTGATTTTAGTCTCCCCGGGGAGTCACCCCAGCTTATGGCGCCGGAGCAAGTCAGGCGGAAGTTTCTTAAAGTTAGCCCGGCCCCTTGCAGGGACCAAACTCCTCGGGCTGATCCTCCTTCCTTTGGTTTTTCTCCTGTTTTGACTTTGGTCAACATCCGAATTTTGACCATTGACCAAGGCTTAGTATTTTGACTATTTAAAGCAAACCTTATCAATAATTAATCTTATATCTTTATATTGTTTTAATGCTTTTAGGATCTAAACATTTCTCTCTCTCTCTCTTGTTTTGAAGCTTTTTCCATAAATTTTAGGATTTGTTAGTACAAGTTAATTTTTGATTATGAGTTTGTAATTTTAGCTTTTGATCATCCTTGTATTGCTTTTGATTATGGTTTCTCATCTAGTTGCTCTGATTTTAGCCATGATCTCTATGTGTTATGAGTAGTTCTCTTAGGGTTCATAGGATGGGTTAGATCCATGGTGATTTAGTGGTTGATCCTTGATGTTTAGTGCTTAATATTGATAGATCCTTTCCGATTTGCTGCTTTTCATGTTTAATCTTTGTTGATCACCTAGATTTCGAATTTAGGTTTTCTCTGCACTAAAAGTGTTTGTTGAAATGCATGAACCAATCATTTAAGAGATTTACTTGCCTTGCACATGAGATTGGTTGACTAGGAAATATTTTGGCTTGATAGAACTGATGTTTCATGCATGTTAATTGCTTGATCACTAATGGGAATTAGTTGCGGTTAAGTTGTTGGCAAAAGGGAACTTTGTCAAGGGATTGATTTGATCTGCTTATTTAGAGTTATATGCTGAAGGATTAGCCTTATTGGTTGAGTTTGCACATCAAGGATTGACTATTATTTCATTGTTGGATCAATAACCCCACCTAAGACTCCTGCTTGTTTAAATTCGAATTGCCCTGTTTTCACTCTGCTTTTACTCTGTTTCTTGAGTTTGAACTGTTTAGTTTCTTGCCCTGTAATCTAGTTCAATGCTTTCTTTTGTTTGGTTGATTGATCATTAGGTTGTTATACATTCCTATAACACTTCTTGTTCAGCTTAGTTTACTAGATTTCATGTATTCTCAATGATTGAAATCCCTGATTGGATAAACACATCAAATGCTATAATAACAGTGGTTTTATACTTGAGGAATTGATTCACAAGAGTGTTGTATCGGCCACGAAAAGATCAGGAATATACATCGATTATATATCACCAAGTATAATTCGGTATTTAGAACCATATACTAATGATATGTTTACGGCATGTTTTGCCGATTGCCATTTTAATGATGCTATATTTCCAGCATAAGGGGGAGGAATTAAGTAATTTCCAAAGGATGTTACATGGTGCACACAGTCTTTATTGCACATTGATCCCCCTACGAATCAACGTTAACGTGAAGTTCAGAAGATTGTATTTGGAAAATATGGCAAATCAGTTACCAAATATGTTCACAGATACAAGAAGGGTGACAAATTCATATATCCCCACTGCAAACGTTCCATCAAGAATTACTATTCCTGAGAACAATTGATGGGAACATAGCAACTGAACCTAGGGTTCAATTAAGAAGGGGGAGGCCAATAAGTTTAAAAGATAAAAAAAAAATATGAAAGAAAAGATTATGAGAATGCATAGTAAAATAGTTCCAGAAGAACGAGTTAAAGAAAAATGTCAAGAAGACATAAAGAAAAAGGTTCCTAAAGAACCACATATTGAAGAACAATCCAGAAACAGAAATGAAACAGAAAAATATGAGATTTCCATCAAGTATGCCCAAAATAGAGAATTATGAATTAGAGATAAAACAAAACATATTTATGGAATATTCTCTTCTTCTGCATCTAAAGAATTTGATCATGAAGTTATAATCCAAATCCAAAGTTCATATCAGAATGTCGAAAAGACATGATTGGGAGAAATGGAATATGGCTATAGAAACAGAATTATTCTCCCTCAATCAAAGAAATGTTGTTGGACCTATTGTCACAATACTAGAACATGTGATGCCAATCAGATACAAATAAGTTTTTGTAAGAAAGAGAAATGAAAAAAAAAAATAAGGTTACAAGGTATAAAGCCCGCCTTGTGGCACAAGATTTTTATCACAAACCAGGAATTGAATATGAAAAAACATATTTGATACAAGACTTTTTGGGTCTAAACTCAAATGTCCTGAGGTACTAATCAATTGTATAATAGAGATCAGGTATCAATCCAATTGTGGGAGATGAGATGCAAACAATGGTGTAAGCTAAGCAAGATTTGGGGTTTGATTATGTGAGAACAAGACTAGCAACCTAATGATGCAATAAAAGAAAAGCATAAACTAAATGCAAGTGAATAAAGCTGAACAATAAACTTAAAGCAATGACTAAGACAAGTACTTAAGCAAGAAATGACTACTAAAGCAAGAACTAAGCAAAATGACTTCGAAGACAATTAACTAAAAGCAAGACTCAAGGTTCTAAGCAATTATGGGACAATGGTTTTCAAGAGTGACAAGGGGATTTCTTTCTAAGGCACTCAACAAGCATTAACAAGCAAGCAATTCTCAATGTTATGCTCCTAGACAAGGTATCTAATGGGAACCACTTGGCGTCAATAAGCAATTCATATTCAACAAGATTGAAGTGTCATACCCACTTGTGATGGCGTATCATTCAACCATGAGCATAAAGATCAGAACCATTCTAGCCTAAGAGATGCACCAATCAAGCAACTACTCTCTCACCCAAGCAAGAATTCAGATCAACTTATCAATCTTGTGAACCAATAAGGACCTAAGCAGCTATATACCAATCAAGATTATGGATTTAAGCTCAGACTTGCAACAACCTAACAGAGCTAAGCAATAAACTAGAATGAAGCAAAGACAAGATCTTTCAATGCATACTATCTAACCATCAAGTCAAGAATCTCAAAACCAGCATTATCTAGCCCTAAGCAAAACATCTAGCAAGGTAAACTATCACTTTGGTGTCACTGAACAAAGGAAACATAGGCCAAGCTAGACTATCAAGCCAAATAAGCGAACTGTACTTAGAGAAGAGATATCAAGACATCAAGTGAACCATATGCATCTATCAAACCGTATTCAATCAAAAGGAGCAACCTTAATCAACATTAATCACTTTGCAAGAGAAGGAGATAACAGAGAACCATTAAACAAGCCTAATCACCCCTTAATCATATCTTAATCACCACTTTCCCTACTTAAAACCCAAAATCTAAAGAAGACTACTCACTAATCATGTTTAATCCAATTTATTTGGAGTTAAACATAACTAGATGAGTTTGAAAAGCACAAGATAATAAATCTAAGCTACCAAGATGAAAGAACAAAGGATTAAAGACAAGATTAAACCATAAAAATGCAAACTTTATTAAAGATCAAGATCCTCAAGGCAAAATCGTCCTTTTTGGTTTAGAGAATTTTTAGATTATATAAAATATAGCTTCATTCGTATAATTTTTTGTGGCTTCCCATTTATAGTAGGGAGCAAAGAAGCATAAAAAAAACCTAAAAAGATAAGATAGGTTAAGAAAAGTCAAATGGTCAACGCAGATGACCTGCATCGAGGTCGTTTGGTCGATATTCTGCTCGATATCTGTCCTCGATATGGTTCGTGCAGCATGTATCGACGTCCTTCCTCGATGCTGGTCCTCGATGCAGACCAGCGGCTTGGAATCCTCGTGCTGATCCTTCTACTCTCGTCCTGCTGCTTGCATCGAGCACACTCCACGGGTGTTCTGCTCAATATGCTTGCTCGATATGGACCAGACTTTGCAAGAACTCCACTTTTGACATCTTCTTTGATCATGAACTGCTTCCATCTGTTCCCTAGCTCCAAGAAACTCCAAAAACACCTGAAAACTACCACAAACATGCATATGTATGCAAATGTATGCAATCCTAAGCTAAATGCATGCTATGTTGGTTCTACGTGCAAATGATACTAAAATGCTAAACTATAATGCAAATACCAAGGAAAAGATGCATGAAATGCAGCCTAAAAGGATCTAAAATAGCAAGCTATTAACACCCCCACACTTAGCTTTTGCTTGCCCTCAAGAAAACAAACACTTAACACGGTGATGAGGTTTTAAATGGGAACTCATATCTTTGAAAATGCTGACAATAAAACAAAATGAAGTCCATGTTCCTAATTCTACAGTGCACTTGATGGAAGAATACTTCAAAATCTTAGCCACTTTTTATCACAAAACAAGAATAAGGATCATCACTAAGCTTTTCAACCTTCACATGCTCATCAAATCAAACAACCTTTTTAACATTCAATTATGCTCAAACCGTGAATCATGCTTATGCAAATGCGAAGGGGTCACTTGGCTAAGGGACAAGGCTTAGTGTAATAAAAATGATCCCACTTCACAAACTGGTTTTGGTGTTTAAAGGGTTCTCTCAAGGAAAAGCATGGTTGTTCTTTGGCAAAATGCTAAGGGTCAAAGAACAACTTACACATACAAAGGAAGACTCCCATCTACCCAAGATCTATAAGATGTGTTCTTAACTCTAGCTAAGCAATGAAAGGCCCACCTATGCTACCATTTTTAAGAACTTAAACCCCTTATAAGATCCAAAAACTCTTCTTCTTCAAGCGCTTTGGAGGACACTTCTTCTTTTGAATCAAGTGGTGGCGATTTGCTTCTTTTGAGTTTGGCTCCTTTATTTGGTGATGCTGGTGCTTGATTCGCCTTTGGCTCTTTGATTTACTGGTTTTGCACTTCTTGCATCTTCTTTTCTTCTTTGAACATGAGCCTTCTTTCTTCGAGTTTAAAATCGCCATTTCCACCCTTTTGCTTGTGTCACACTCCTTGTTTTTTTCTTTTGCCTTGACTTTTTTTCTTCTTTGCCTCTGTTAAAAACTAAACCCAAGATAACCCCAAACCATTCTCCAAACATCCTAACCTATCAAACTCAAGAGTGAGCTAGTTCTAGAATAGAAGTACTTCCCTTGTAGTTCCAACCCAGCACTTTTTGCTAAGCAACAACCATGATGGAAGAGGCCTTACAAATCACACACTATTAATGTCTTGGCTTGAAAGAAGGTTTAACTAAAGGTGGGGAGATCTAAATGGATCTTTTAGAGAGTGGCAAAAGAGAATAAGAAAATCCAAATATTTTAAACAATCCATGACATCAACCACAAAAGCATAAGGCATGATAATTGCGAATTCAAATTAGGTTTCACTTAAACAAAGTTTGAAATCATCTCAAAGCATGCTTCGGTCTTAAAAAAATCTCACACAAATGCAAATTCCAAAAGTGATTCAGCTTTATTTATAGTTCAACATCAAATGCACCAAAGGATTAAAAACAAGGGCTTCATTTTCATAAATCACTAGCATTAACAAAGATGTACTATCATAGTTCCCAATTTAAACAAGCAAGCTAGTCCTATATGAATGCATGAAGTCTAAATCCTATAAGAATGAATGAAAATCAAACTCTTTTTGTGAAGCAATTTTTGAAAAAAAATCAATTTTTTTGGTTTTTTCTATGTCTTAGATGCTATGAAATCATGATGCATGGTTCCTATTTTATTATGCAAATGCAAATGCAAACATCAGTCCATCATACACCCTCCCCCACACTTAAATTACACAGTGTCTGTGTAATAAAATGCTAAGGAGAGTGTTCACAGATATCCAGAGTGTTCACAGATATCAAGCAAACAATCGCAATAATAAACAAAATAAGTGGTATTTACAATGGTTAGTGTGGTGTACCTTACTTCAGGTGGAGGAGTGGTGAGAGTCTGAACTCTCAATGGCATGGGAAGGTGAAGCTTCCTCCTCCGATGGAGTTTGCTGTCTAGTCCTTCTCATCTTTCCTTTTCGCCTTGGTGCAGCTACATGGGATAAATGCCTGGCCGGTTGAGGGACTTGTGTTATTGGCCGCTCACTGATGTTGAATGAGTGTCTCTCTTGGACTGTCCTCTATGGTGTGTCCTCAGACATGTCTTCAGCATCAGATCATCCTCTTTGTGGCTCTGTTTGGATCGCTTGATCAGATCTCTTGGTGGATGAAGATCCTCCCAACTTCTTCTTGAGTTTTCTCACTTTCTTCTTCAAAGAGCCAACTGATTTCTTGCTTGCTTTGATCTTCAGCAAACCTATGATGGCTTTGTCTTGGAAGTGGTTCCATCTCTGAAGAAGCCTAATTTGCTCATGTGCAGCCTTTGAAGCTTCAGATGTGCAGATCACATCATATGGGGCAAATGTATAGTGGGTATATCATTGGGTCATAAAGCTCATCTTCTCTTGATGACATTTCAGGTATCTCTCCGGACTTGTGCATGCATAGAATACACTTGGAGGATGAGTCGAAATCATCAGTTGAGCATCAGAGGAGGCTAAATCCGAATTTGCAAGATGTGGTCAAGAAAGAGATCATGAAGTTGTTGCAGGCTGGTATCATCTATCCTATTTCAGACAGTGCTTGGGTTAGTCCAGTGCACGTGGTGCCTAAGAAAGGAGGTGTCACCGTGGTCAAGAATGACAAGGATGAGCTGATTCCAACCAGGACTGTGACAGGACACAGGATGTGTATAGACTACAGGAAACTGAATGCAGCAACAAGGAAGGACCATTTTCCTCTACCTTTCATCGATCAGATGCTAGAAAGGCTGGCGAATCACAAGTATTACTGCTTCCTTGATGGGTATTCATGCTTCTTTCAGATCCCTATCCATCCAGATGATCAGGAGAAGACCACGTTTACCTGTCCTTATGGCACTTTTGCCTATCGCAGAATGCCCTTTGGTCTGTGTAATGCTCCTGCAACCTTCCAGAGATGCATGATGTCGATTTTCACAGACATGATAGAGAAGTTTATGGAGGTGTTCATGGATGACTTCTCTGTTTATGGATCTTCTTTCAAGAGCTGTTTGGACAACCTGTGTGCAGTTCTGCAGAGATGCGAAGAGAAACACTTGGTTTTAAATTGGGAGAAGTGCCATTTTATGGTACAGGACGGTATTGTACTTGGTCACAGAGTCTCAGGAGACGGTATAGAGGTGGATAGGGCGAAAATTGAGGTGATGACAAGTCTGCAAGCACCTGATTCAGTCAAAGCAGTGAGGAGTTTTCTGGGACATGCAGGCTTCTACAGAAGGTTCATCAAAGATTTTAGCAAGATAGCACGTCCACTTACTGCTCTCCTCTGCAAAGATGTGAAGTTTGAGTTCACAGAAGAATGCAAATCTGCTTTTGAACAGATCAAACAGGCGTTGGTTACAGCCCCTGTTGTGCAGCCTCCAGATTGGGACTTACCTTTTGAGGTAATGTGTGATGCCAGCGATTTTGCAGTTGGAGCAGTGTTGGGACAGAGGAAAGACAAGAAACTCCACGCCATCTACTATGCAAGTAGGACTTTGGATGATGCTCAGAAGAATTATGCAACAACTGAGAAGGAATTGTTAGCTGTTGTGTTTGCTTTTGAGAAGTTCAGGCAGTATCTTGTTGGCTCCAAGGTCGTGGTTCATACTGACCATTCAGCACTGAAGTACTTAATGCAGAAGAAGGATGCAAAACCAAGGCTGTTGAGATGGATCCTGCTTCTTCAGGAATTTGATATTGAAGTGAAGGATAAGAAAGGGGTTGAGAATGGAGTTGCTGACCATTTATCCCGGATTCAGGTCGAAGACAGTGTTCCCATCAATGATTTCTTGCCTGAAGAGAATGTTTACTTAGTGGAAACCAGAGAACAGGAGGAAAGTGTCGAAAACCTGCAGTTTTCACGAAACTACAGGGGAGTGACGAGCGACACCAGGGGGGTGACGCTCGTCACCAACCAAGACCATTCGCAACAAAAGTATACGAGCGAGGTGACGCTCGTCACCAACATTGGTGACGCTCGTCACACGATCTCCACACTTATCTGCGATTTGTGCAAGCTTGGGGAAAGCTTTTGTAGAGCCTGTTTATGCTTTACATGCTCCAAAGAGACCCTGGTATGCTGATATTGCAAACTACCTTGCTGCAGAGGATGAACCACATGATTTTAAAGGATATGCTAAGAAGAAGTTCTTGAGAGAACTTAGGAGATTCTATTGGGATGAGCCATACCTTTACAAGCATTGTGCTGATGGTATTTACAGAAGATGTTTAGCAGAAGAAGAAGTTCAGGACGTGCTCTTCCACTGTCATGGATCAGACTATGCTGGACACTTTGCTACATTCAAGACTGTCTCTAAGGTTTTGCAGGCTGGATTTTGGTGGCCTACCATGTTCAGGGACGCCCAAGCCTTCATCACAAGCTGTGATACTTGTCAGAGAAGAGGAAAAATCAGCAGGAGACATGAGATGCCACAGAACTTCATTCTGGAAGTTGAAGTTTTCGATTGTTGGGGTATTGACTTCATGGGACCTTTTCCCTCATCTTATGGGAATAGATACATTCTGGTTGCTGTTGATTATGTATCTAAGTGGGTAGAGGCGTTGGCTACTCCTACTAATGATGCTGCAGTGGTTTTGAAGCTGTTTAAGACCATTATCTTTCCCAGATTTGGTGTCCCACGGATTTTCATAAGTGATGGGGGTTCTCACTTTGTCAACAAGGTTTTTGACAAGCTGTTGAAGAAGTATGGTGTACAGCACAGAGTGGCCACGCCCTATCACCCCCAAACAAGTGGACAAGTCGAGGTTTCCAACAGACAGATCAAGCAAATTCTGGAAAAAACAGTTGGGAAAACAAGGAAGGATTGGTCTGCAAAGCTGGATGATGCATTATGGGCCTACAGGACTGCCTACAAAACGCCACTTGGGACTACTCCTTTCCACCTTCTCTATGGCAAGGCGTGCCATCTACCAGTAGAGCTGGAGTTCAGAGCAGAATGGGCAATCAAGAAGCTGAATTTCGATCTGAAACCTGCTGCAGAAAGGCGCTTGATTCAGCTCAATGAACTGGATGAGATTCGATATCTAGCCTATGAAAATTCCAAGTTATACAAGGAGAGGACAAAGGCATATCATGATAAGAAGATCATCTCCAGGCATTTCGAGCCCAATGACCAGGTATTACTCTATAACTCTCGTTTACAGTTTTTTCCTGGTAAACTGCGTTCTAGATGGTCAGGTCCTTTCACTGTCAAAGAGGCTCGTCCACATGGTGCAATTGTCCTGATTAACTCCAAAGGAGAGGAGTTTATTGTCAATGGACAAAGGGTGAAGCATTACTGGGCACAAGCAGAGATTCCAGCAGGACACATTGTGTCTCTGGATCAGGCACCAGCTGTCTAAACAGCCAACCAAAGTCAAGCTAATGACTTTAAAAGAGCGCTTAGTGGGAGGCAACCCACTGGTAAGTTGTAGATATAATACTTAGGAATTATTTTCGTGCTTAGAACTAGTAATTAGAATTTTATTCAGTTAAAAAAAAAAAAACCGGTGACGATCAACACGGGTTTTAACTTCTCCTTCTTCTCCCTCGAGCCAAAACCTGCAAAATAACCGAACACTTAGAGAGAAATAGGAATTTCATAACTTTTGATTTTCTTAACCAAATTGAGTGATTCAAGAGTCTAATCCGTGTGGATTTTACTCCTCTTTCTGAATATCAGCTTAGTTTTTACGATCCGCAAGGTATGTTTTCGGAATCCCCAATTTTCAGTCCGCCTCAGGTTTGGTAAAATTCAATTTTTGACTTGATTGGCTTGATTTAACTGTTGAATCATGGTTAGTTAGGTTGTATTAGAGGAATAGAACCATCTTTCTGCGATTTAATCGGTTGATTTGCACTGTTTGAATTTTCGAGTTCATGATGAAAGTTGCAAAAATCTAGAAATTTTGGGTGATTTAGGTTGAACTGATGCTTGAATTGTGTTCCTGGTAGTGTAGGGATTAATCGCCATTAGCTATTTGATCCTGTTTGGTTGATTTTTTGAACTTTGAAAAATTTGCTAACTTTTGAGATGATTTTGGTCGATTTTGGTGCTCAATTTGCAGATGCCTCGTCAAGAGAAAAGACTAAGACAAAGCTCGTCTTCCAGCACTGCAACAGGGTCTACAGATTCCTTCAGTCAGCATCCGGTTTGCAGGCCCCCATGGCCCAAACGAGAGGATCGGAAAATAGCCTCGGAGATGGCTTGGGCAGGGACTCCGAAGCAAGAAGTGGCTCGGGATACCTGTGTATTCCGTGATATTCAGGAGGAGTTGTCTGGACTTTCACTACTACTTTTGGAGAGTATGTTGGCATTAAGTTGCCACAGAGAGCACTCACTACTATCCAGACAGACCCACGCCAGCTATTCTTCATGCCAGCACAGACTCTTCTGCGCCCCTTGACTCTGCGCCCTGCTCGAGCTGCTACAGCTGGTCCCTCTGCTTCTACTGCTGCTGCTACTGATGCTGGACCTTCTACACGCCAGAGTGGCTCTTCTGCTGCTTTCAGGCGTCCTCCACGACCACAGACACCCATCGATATGGCTGCTTTCCAGGAGTATGTCATTGATAGCTTTGAGGGACTCTGGGATGCTGTTGCTACACTTAGCAACTGTGGTTGTGTCCGCCCCCACTACACTACTGAGCCTTGTGAGGATGAGGATTGAGGCTTCATTATCTGGTTACTTGTTCCTTTTTCCCTTTTTATTTTTCCTTCTTTTGAGTCATTTTTATGTTTCTTTTGAGTCAGTTGTCAGTTTCTTTGATGATGTTTTGTGAGATTGTTGAACCAGGTTATTATTGCTATGTTTGGATGTTGTTAATTATGTGTTTGACTGCTCAAAAAGTCTAACTTTCGAGTACACATGCAAACACTTCGTTAATTAACATCTAACATAAGATTTATGCAATACAGGTCGTGGTGACGCTCGTCACCTGACTGGTGACGCTCGTCACCCGACCCCACGCGAGGTAACACTTTTCTGACTTGTTTTTTCGACTTCTCATTCATTTTTCTGACCAACTCTTGGCTTAATAACACTGGGGACAGTGTTGTTCAAGTCTGGGGGAGGTGGTTACTGACGTTGTGTGCTTTGTGTCATGTTTATAGAGTCTTAAAGTTGAGTCAAAAACCTGTTTTTCTAGAGTTAAAAATTTGAAATTGTCAGTTTTTTCTTGGAACTAGCCATAGGACGTTTTTGCTGATAAGAACCATTGCCACAGTAGTTGATTACAAGTCTTACTAAGTTGAAAGTCATAGGTAGATCAGTCTAGCAATGAAGGTTTAGATTCTTAGAGAATCTGGAAAATTTGCTGTTAGCTCCACCTTAATGAATTTTAAATTTCTTGTCTTGGTGATTGATTCTTATTGATCTTGATTCTCTCTTTAAGCACTGACAATAAGGTTAAAATACAGTCTCTCTTTGATTTTCCCTGATGTAGTTTTTAAAAAAAAAGATTAAGTCTAAAGAATGGTGCATTCATGACCCTGTCTCCTCACAAGGAACAACAGTAGTGAACACACTCATGAACCTGTCTCCTCACAAGGAACACAAGTATTGAGTAGCATCATATCTTAGACTGTAAAAGTTGAGAAAAAGAAGTGAAAAATCGAAAATATCCTAAGGAAAAGATTAAGGGAAGAGAAAATAGGAGAATTGTGTTGAGATTGATTTGTTCAGTTGTTAGGAAGGGAAAAGAATCTGTAAAGTGATTAAGATGATAGAGCCTTGATGAGACTTCACACTTAGATTAAAAAAATAAGGAGTTAACAGTAGAAATTTTGGATTTCTTGAAGGGATTTGGACTGGACTTGAGAGATTTGCTAAGCTTGTGATAATTAGACTGAAATTTGATCTTGTGTTGACTCTGTGATATGTGGATTCGAAAGCTCTAACTAGTGTGGTGTTTCTGATGACTAACTGACTGTTTCTTGTTTTCAAACCTCGACCCTGTACTCTATCTGATGTTTGTTTGAGGGCAAGCAAAAGCTAAGTCTGGAGGAGTTGATATATCATGGTTTTTATAGTTTTTAACCATGATATAAGTCCTTTTTATTGAGTCTTTTTGGTTTTTTTAGAGTCCTAGAAGAGTCTTTGCAGGTTAAAGCATGTCTGGAGCATAATTGGAGATATTGGAACCTTTTGGAGTATTCTGAGTTGAAGCCACGAAGTACCAAGCTCGAAGCAGAAAAGTATCCCATATGGTGACGATCGTCACCCCATTGGTGACGCTCGTCACCCAGATAGGAAGGAGCGTGGCTATTTGTTAAAAGTATCAAGAAGAATTGCAGAACTTACCCAGAAGTTTCCTTTATTTATATGAAGACCCCAGATCGTGTTTAGCCCCTATTTATTAGGTTTTTCAGCCACTGTTGGCAAGAATCTTAGTTTTTGAGAATTGAGAGAGCTAGAGAGAGATTTTATTCAGAGCTTTTTGGGGAGACAAATCCTGTACTCTTTAGAGAAGATTTCGAACCCCCTTTGTTTTCTACTCTTTCTCTTAATGCAATTTTATTCAGTTATGTTTTGTGATCTCATAATCATGTCTGAGTAATTTGCTAGTTAAGTTAGGGTTTTTCAAAGGTTGATGAAAAGAGTGTAGAATCGCTATCTGTTAGGATTATCTCATGGTTTTTCATCTCTGCTTGCTTTAAAATCGAATTTCTGAGACACATCATCTAGGAATCCGAAAATCATAGGTTGTTAAATATATGTGAGAGCATTATTCATAACCTGAACTAGTATTTGATGAGCAAAACAACTTAGTACAAAGAGATTTGGCTTAGGAGTTTTGTAAACAATTGAATCTGATCATTCCTGCATACTTAGGTTGTTAGGGTTTGCAAAGAGATTTGAAACTCTGTGATCTAGGTATAGATAACTTCTGCAATGAGAATTGATTAGTTATGCATTAGAGATTCATGTTTAAAAACGGTTCTTAATCATTCCTGATTCCCTGCATTCTGCATTCTTGGATTCATACCTGCGAATTACCCTAGCTTAGCGCTTTTAGTCTTCCTGAACTTAGAAAATATCATACCATCGTTTGCTTATTTCTAATTATTCATTCGCATTACATACATCATATTTCGCTTAGCTTAGTCCAGATCTATAATTGATAGTGTAGTTAGCATTACTCTCTTGGGATTTCGATACCCCTTATACTACATCTGCTTTGCTGTGCACTTGCAGTAGTTTTTATTTGGGTAAAACCTGAACCCTATCAAGGCACTGAAATGTGTATCCTTTGAACCTTTTCCATGCTTCACCAAAACTCTCATTGTTCCTATGAGAAAAACCAGAGATTTCATTCCTTATTCTAGCTGTTCTTGAAGTTGAGAAGAACTTGGCCAGGAATACTCTCTTACACTCATCCCAGCTTGTGATGCTTCCCTGTGGTAAGTTTTTCTCTCATTGATGAGCCTTGTCTCCTAGAGAGAATAGGAAGAGCCTCAACTTAAACCCATCTTCACTGACTCTATTGATTTTTGTGAGAGAACAGAGCCTATTAAACTTGTCTAGATGGTCCAAGGGGTTTTCAAAAGGTAAGCCATGAAACTTGCTTCCTTGTACCATGGAGATCAGACCAGACTTTATCTCAAATTTTTTGTTCTGAACAGCTGGAGGGATGATTCTGTTGTTGTAAGCATTAGGGGCGTCACGTGCTCCAATGGATCTTATAGGTCTTGGAGCTTGAGCTTCTCATCTTTTACATTTCTCTCCTTGCTGTCCTTAAACTCCTTGTTGGCCCTGAAATCCAGCTGCTCCTTGAGGTCCTTGAAACCCCATATCATCAACACCTTGATCTTGGATGTTCATCCCTAATTTCTCAAAGTGCTTCTGTCTCTCCCTTTGCCTTCTTGCCCTTTGACCTCTGTCCAGCAAGTTGATGTTATCTATGAAATCCACCAAATTTCTAGAGCCACTTGATCTAAGGTTCATACACCTGAAGAGAGCAATGAGAGTTAAAGATGATTAGTAACCAAATACAAATAAAAACTTGATCGTAGAGATTCCTACAAATCCTAATGATGCAAGCAATAAACCCAATGGAAATAGCGCCAATTGATACAAGAGTTTTGAGTCTCTTGGTCAATCACCCAAAACTCATACTTATCAGTTGTAGTATAGTATAAGGTTTTTATCAAACCCATGGGATTAGTTAATTCCACTAGGATTATAGAAGAATGCTTTAAGTCAAGCAAAATCGGAGAAAAAGTTGTTTAAAACTACTAAACTATCAACCTAAGTGAACCATGAACCAAACAAAACTCAAGAAAGCAATACTTAGCAATGATCAAGTGCAAAATAGAGCAAACAAAAACAGAACACTAGCAAATTCGAAATTCAACAATTAAAAGCAAAGATCATATATGTGGTTATTGACTTTGGGGAATTCAAAGGCAAGGCTAAGTTGTTATCAAACTCGTTGACAATGCAAACAAGCAAGCAATGCTAATTCTTAGGCATAGAGTTCACAATCAAGCAAGTTAAGTATAATCTCTTGATAAATAACCCTTTGCTAATCATCCTAACAACAACTAACTCTCATTAGTGCTAAAATCATTAACAAGCATGCAAAACCAACTCTATTTAAGCCAAAATACTTTTTAGATAGCCAGTCTCTTGAGCTAAGACAAGCAAATCCTCAATTAAACAAGATCAGCATTTCATCAAACACTTGGTGGGCATAAGAGAAAGCCTAATTTTTGATTCATGTGATCAAGATAAACCTAGCTTAAACACAGATAAATAGAGAGGAATTAATCATATTAAGAACTAACAAACCCTAATCAAGCCTCCAAATATCCCTAATCTATCACATCTAAAACCCTAAAAGTGACTACTCATCATCATGAAAACACCAAATCACAAGAGGAAAAGATGTTAAACATGATTAGGAGGGAGATTAGAGAAGATTAAATAAGGCAAATGCAAAAACTTAGATTAAAGGAAGAACTTTTTCTTACAAAAACACAAAAGCACTTAAGAAACTAAGCAAGAACAAAACTTGGCTAAAAACCATTAATCTAAGCCTATTTATACTAAAAGAAAAATGCCCTAGAAGAATGGCAAAATTGTAAATAAAAATCTTGTATAAGGCCAACATCGAGCACATATGCTCGATGTGGATGATTGATGTGGATGGTCTGGTGCTTGACATCGAGCACTTGATGATCGATGTAGGTGATCAATGTTGAATGCTGTAGATCATGCCCGTTTACATCGTGCAATGTGAATGATCGATGTGGATGTCCTGTGGCTTGACACCGATCATCACTGATTGATGTGAGTAATCGATCTGGACTTCAGTCTTTTCTGTTGCTTTACATCGTACGTGTTGGTCTGGTCTTAATCGATGTTGCACCAGATTCCTCCTTCCTTAGCTCCTTTTGCTCCTCTTTAGCTTGGACAACTCCCTGAATCATTCCCATGCTTTCTCCTTGCTTGAAATAGCTCCTTAGGTACCTAAAAACAGCCTTAATGCAAACAGAATGCAAATTATATCCTAAATGCAACCAAAGTCTAAAAGCAAAGAAAAATAAAACTAAAGAAAAAGAAAACATGCAAAAGGAAACCAAAACATGAACTAAAAGCAAGCTTAAATGATGTAAATACAAAAGATATCAATCTCAAGACGACCCACAACTCGCTAGTAGGATATCTCCCAGTTTGGAAATGAAGCATTCACCATGACGGATCGGTAACACTACTTACAGCTCGAAACGTTAAACTCATCCATGATTTTATATCTTGTCACACTCATATTTGATTCTAACGAGCTAGGGGGCTAACTGTTCAGGTTGGTTTTCACCTAGCTGAAATCAACTTGTAAAATGACTAAGTATGAAAATGGGTCTAACCGAAATGGAGAGCTGAAACCATCTTGCCCGAGCTGGGGCACCTCAGGCCCAACCAGTATGCCTCAGACCTAACTGGAGCACATTAAGAGGGGTGGGGTTACCTCGGACAAAATCGGAGCACCTCAAGCCGAGATCGAGCTGGAATGCCTTTGCCCTAGTTGGAGCACTTTATGCCGAGCTATAGCTAATCATTGATATAATTTCGTAGAATCTCCCATCATCTTTGGATCTCTGTTTGTGTGTGTTTTAATTCAGAATCTTTAGTTATCTCTAAATTTCCCAAATTTAGCTGTGTGAGTTTCGGTTTCCACAATACAAAAAGCACATATTTTTCTTTAATACAGATAAGCAAACTCATCTAATAAAGTTTTACTGTCATTAGTAAATCTGTAATACTATAGATAAATGATATTTGTATGATGAAAATTTCCCGTGTTAAGAAGTTATAAAGAAAGTAAATGATGCAGTCTCTCTTCACATTAGCCATGTCTTCAATAAATCAGTTGTCAAAAGGCGAATGATTGATCCCTAAGTCGCTAGGTTTGGAAGAGGGATGACAAAATTTTTAATGTTGGCCTCGAATTGAGAAGCATCATCCCTAACTCGAGTGGCTTCCACTTCGAGATATATGACAATCCCATTACATATCCCAGCTCACTCGAGATTGGCCAAATAGCTACAACTTCACAATGAGCTTAGTAAGCCTCATCTAGGGTCCGATAATTCATTTTAGCTTCTTCCTAAACCTGATACGAGCCTTGTCTTCTCTAACACGCTACTACTCAAGTATATTTTACCAAAAACTAGCATACGTTTTTAGCCTCAAAATAGCCACAGTAAACTTCTTCTCATCATTGTAAGTTGTGTATTTAAAAGCCCTCTTCTAAGATCTTATTCAATCTAGATTTTCATCTGGATTTATATTTTCTTCAAAATCATAAAATCTAATTTGATTATTCTTCATGGCTGTTTTTGTTACGAACAGTCGTATGTTCTCATTTTCCCACGTTTCATCTCAACACATTATCTGAATCAAAACCATGAGAACAACCTCGACATTTATCATAAAACGCCTTGTATTCTAAAATCCTTCGTCTCATCGGCTGCTTTTGCATGTTCATGCTTTAGAAATCATCAATAACAGTTTTAATTGTTTGCCTTATATCTGCCATCTCTCTACTTATAAGCATAGTGTATGCCTGATCGAGATTTAGTCTATTAATAAATGATGTATATAAAAGGATGAACAAAAGATTTCACTATAACAACCTTGATTTTGTTTTGATACCACTTTGATGTGTATTAAGCATAAATGAGTGAATGAAATGAGTGCGTAACAAGATAACTTTGACACCAACTTAATGTTTGCTTTGAGCTGCGAAACTCATGAAAACTATATAATGTATCCGGATGGGTAGGAAGATAAAAGATCACAATAAAGACGAAACACTTGAGATGTTAGAGAAAGCCTTTGAGCTCAAGTAATAAGATACTCAGAACTACCACCAATGAATTTTCTCCAACACAAATGATATAGGATAGTGATCTAAACAAAGCCAATGAGTCAAAAAAGACACTTCAAATTCTTTAAACAATTCCTTCTGATTCGTTTCCATGAAAATGAGTCTCTATGTGAAGAGGAAATACAGCAAAACTCATCCATAATACTTACTATAAATGTAGAAAATATAAGAAATCAAAATAATATTTAATTCATCTTAGACAATTGAAAATAAGCTTCAAATGAATGCAATATTGACTATGGATAAAACTATGATTTTCATATGGTATTTGCATACTGAAAATACTCCAAATAAGCTTTACACCATGAACTCAGAGTCTAAAGAATTTGTATTCCATATTGTTAATCATTAGACTGAACTAAAAATTCCAAAGTATCAGTCAACCCATTCTGCTTCTCAATGCCTTTTGTTAGATAGTTTGCTTTGCATGTGTGCTCATGCATCAAATTGGAACAAGTTTAATTTAGGGATAAAATTTATTTTGTAACTTCTGAAATTAAATTGCTTGGCTGAAAATACTCAACAAATACAATGAAAAGGAGTATGTATGATTGAATATTCCCATGGATACAAATACATTATTCACTGTTAAAAATGGTGATTATTATAATATTTTATTTCCTCACCGACTTAGATTTAAATGGACATACATCTACTATAAATAGGTGCATTTGGTTCTTATAAACATTCATATGCATACAAAAAAGAGAAAAGTATTAAGTCATTCCCTCTTACGCTTACAACATTCACTCTTCATCAATATACTATACTAGTAATAAGTATATATACAAACACATATAATACAGCTCACTTTGTTATAGTTAGTAAATAACACATTATCAGTACAATGGTCTCTCAATTTGTCCATATAACTGGAAGGTGAGATTTATTTATGTTCAATTTATTTTAAAGTTTATTATTTACAGAAATATAGGTTATGCCTTCTCTATTTATATATTATTCTAGGACGAAAGGCTATGCCTCTTCAGAACCGATCGTTA
The DNA here is from genome assembly GCA_911865555.2 of Thlaspi arvense. NCBI lineage: Eukaryota > Viridiplantae > Streptophyta > Magnoliopsida > Brassicales > Brassicaceae > Thlaspi > Thlaspi arvense. Next base: position 16,589,126 of record OU466861.1, read on the forward strand.
TGGTAGGTTCTACTTTCACGATTGAAATGATCACATGGTAGATTATGTCTCCTCAGATCATATTTATGGAGTGTGAGGTTAAAAAAACACATCCTTATATATTTATTTACTGTGTGGGAGGTTTAAACCTTCATCTTTGTTTACTTATTAATAATGAAATTTACAATTATATGGTAGGCTATTCCTCTTCATATTGTTTTAACTTATATTCTTTCATTATGTCGTTATTATGTTCAAATTTTTATAAATAAATTTTGATATAATCGGATTTAGTTTTTGTTATTTAGTTTTAATGTTGAATCTTGCAAAGTTCGAAATTGTTATCCTTGATATAGCCGAGAAAAATTATATGACATAGGCAGTAGGTAAAAAAATGCATCTAACAGGAACAGGCTTCTTGATACCATTGATAAGTCGAAACTATCATTGGATGAAAAAAAAGATAAGATCCATGATATTTTTACGTCATCATATCCAGGATGGTTTAAAAGATGAGTACATCATAAAAATGATCCTGGAAATCTCTCACAATCACTTAAAGAAAGGTTTGATCACCAGAAATATATGATCTTATCGAAAGTAAGACATTAGTAATTACATCTCCGGTTTCAGGACTACAAAAATGATAGTGATTATAATTTTGCGATGTTTGGTATACCATCCATGATGGTGATATATGGAGAAATTCTAAGTGATTATGTTATGATTAAGAAAACTCTCTCCACATTTAACCTTTGAAATGTAGTCCTGCAACAGCCAAACCGGGCAGATGGATATACTCGTTCTTCGGAGTTAATGCATGTACCATGTTGTAGAGAAGATTAATGAGCTCGTGATGATAAACCATAAGAGTCGTCCAGCTGGATCTGCACAATTCCCAAAAGCGAATGTTGCATAATCCAGCTATAATATTTAGCAAGGATGTGGACGCAGACACAGGTGGTCGAAGTTGTGGACGTGGATATAGATGTGGATCAGGAAGAGCATATCGTCCTCATGTTTTCAATAATGAAAAAGATAGTAAGAAAATTCCTGAAAATATTGATGGCCGGGAAAATAAGAAGGGAAAGGAAAATGTTTGTTTCAGATGTGGAATAAAAGGTCATTGGGAATGTACATGTCATACGCTAAACCATATAACTGGTCTGTATTAAAAATCACACAAGGCAAAAGAGAAACAAAGTGAAACCAACATTCTTTCTGGTGAACCTGGACCTTCTTTCCATGGCCTAAATGAGTCATCTTGATACTACAGATTTCCATGTTGATCTACAAGAATCAACGTAAGTAAAGCGATAAAAACTGATGTAATATAATGTTTTCCTGAAGAAGACAAGAAAAACTAAAGTTTAATAATTTGTCATTTTATGTACTTTTGTTTTAAATATTTGGTTGTAAAATAAATAGTTTATAATATAAACTTCTGTTTTGTTTAAAGTTAATTAATGCATCTATTATCAATATTTTAAATTCAAAAATGACAGAATTTGAGACTCTAGATGGAGATATATGTATGGCAGACAATGCAACAACAATAATCAAAGATAAAAAAGTATGTTTTCTTGTCTCAAAATGATAGATTCCGCTGAAAGCGTGAATATGATATCTGGTAATGCAAAAAAAAATTATTGACTCCAGAAAAGTCTGTTTTTCAATGCCACGAAAAATAAAGTTTGAGATCAAGAATGCGTTAAATTCCCCAAAGATAAAATCTTGTAGAAACTTTTTAAGTTTCAAAGATATCCAGAGAGATGGATACAACATAGAAACTAAGAATAAGAATGGTATTATATATCTTTGCATTACATCCGAAATGAAACATATATTTGAAGAGTTGAAAATGTTGTCCTCTAGATTATATTGCACAAAAACAAATATGATTGAGCATATGTTACAGTAAACTAGAAATTTACTAGTACAATTAAATTTTCGCATGAAAGATTACGACATCCTAGTTCAGTCATGATCAGAAAGATTGTACATAATTTTAATGACCATCCGTTGAGAAACAAAAATTTTACAATTGGGCGAGTTTTTATGTAATTCTTGTTCTCAAGAAAAAAAGAATAACTCTGCCATCAGCCGCTAAAATTGAGAATGAATCACAAGATTTTTTAGAAAGAAGATATGGTAATATATGTGGGCCGATCCACCCATAATACGGCCCGTTTTGATATTTTATTAGTTTTATTTATGCATCTAGTAGATGGTCATATGTGTGTCCATTGAAAACATGAAATACAACTTTTGCTAATTTTACTGTCCAAGTAATCAGGTTGAGAGCACAATTCTTTGAGTATGTCAACAATAATGTAAGATTGGATAGCGCTGATCAATATCATAAGTCTTTAATGATTATTGTATCTCATTAGGAATCTACGTTGAACATCTGGTTCCATACGTTCATACACAAAACGACATGGCTGAGTCATTAATAAAATGGTTGTAATTGATTGCATACTGCAACCCTGGTCCAGATATGGTCAAGTGCATATAATGAGTTTTATACATTACAACTATTGTCTGTTCGGGAGCCAAATACATCCTATCTTCGTGTTTTCCGATGTGTGGTTTATCTTCCTATAATCGAACCGCAAAAACCAAAAATTGAGCCACTGATAGCTTGCATATTTACAGCATTTATCCATACATAATCATATGCTTTTGAGTCTCTTTCATGCATAAACTCACGTTTTAGGTCCCTTTTGCATTCATATTAGAGTTAGTTGTTCTCTAGGTATCAGTTGCATGTTTTGGTGCATTTGAAGTGAGTTTTAAGTACTTTGGAGGCAATGGAGGTTCAATGAAGTTTGGAACTTGAGTTGGAGCAAGAAGGAGTATTTAAGTTAGCAAAGGAAAGCATGCTGACCGATACATATACTCGCTACACCAGCCAATGCCTAAAAGATCTGGCCGGACTAAGGCTTTCCATTTCGATTCAGCCTCGGCGCCCTTAATGATAATTATAGGCACTTCAGTTAGATTTTGTTTGGCGTTGGTTTCAAGTCATTATCATCAGCGATTCGTGTGTTATATCGATTTTAGTCTGTCACGAGTCACCCCAGCTTACCTCGCCGGAGCAAGTCGGGCAGAAGTTTCTTGAAGTTAGCCCAGCCACTTGCAGTGACCAAAGTCCTCGGGCTGATCCTTGTTCCTTTATTTTATTCCTGGTTTTGACTTTGGTCAACATCCGAGTTTTGAACATTGACCAAGGCTTAATCTTTTGACTATTTAAAGCAAACCTTATCAACAATCAATCTTATTCCTTTATCTTGTTTTTTATGCTTTTAGGATCTAAACATTCTCTCTCTCTCTCTTGTTCTTAAGCTTTTCCCATAAATTTTAGGATTTATTAGCACAATTTGGGTTTTGATTAAGAGTTTGCAAATTTAGCTTTTGATCATCTTTGTATTGCTTTTGATTATGATTTCTCATCTATTTACTCTTATTTAAGCCATGACCTCTATGTGTTCCGAGTAGATCTCTTAGGGTTCTTATGATGGGTTAGATCCATGGTGGTTTAGTGGTTGATCATTGATGTTTAGTGCTTAATATTGATAGATTCTTTCTTATTTAATGCTTTTCATGCTTAATCTTTGTTGATCACCTAGATTTCGAATTTAGGCTTTCTCTGCACCAAAAGTGTTTGATGAAATATCTGAACCAATCATTTAAGAGATTTACTTGCCTTACACATGAGAATGGTTTACTAGGAAGTATTTTGGCTTGATAGAACTGATGTTTCATGCTTGTTAATTTCTTGATCACTAATGGGACATAGCTTTGGTTAAGTTGTTAGCAAAGGGATTTTTGTCTAGGGATTGAACTGATCTGATTGTTTAGAGTTCTATGCTGAAAGATTAGTCTTATTGGTTGAGTTTGCACATCAAGTATTGACTATTATATCAATGTTAGATCAATGACCCCATCCTACGACTCCTGCTTGTTTAAATTCGAATTGCTCAGTTTTCACTCTGCTTTTACTCTGTTTCTTGAGTTTGAACTATTTAGTTTCTTGCTCTGCAATCTAGTTCAATGCTTTCCTTTGTTTGGTTGATTGATCATTATGGTGTTTGATATATCATGGTTTTTGCTGGTTTTTAACCATGATATAAGTCATGTTTATAGAGTCTTTTTGGTATTTTTTGAGTCCTATAGAGTCTTTGCAGGTCTAGGTACGAATGGAGCATAATTGTGGATTCTGGAACCTTTTGGAGCTATACTGAAGTTGATGCTGAAAGGACCAAGTCGGAGGGCATTAAGGAGCAGGGTGTCGATCGACACCCACTACTTGGTGTCGATCGACACCGGTCATGGTCGCGAGGAAGTATAAAAGCTCATTGGAAGATATTGCAACTTGGCCCAGAAGTTTCCCACTATTTGCACTTTTGCCCCAGTTCGTGTTTAGACTTGTATTTAGGTTTTCTAAGCCATTGTTAGGCAACAATTCTGATATTCATTGAGACTAAGAGAGAGATTAGATTGAGAGCTTTTGGGGAGACAAATCCATACTCTGTAGAGAAGAGTTTTGAACCCCTTCATCTTTTACTCTATTTTCTTAATGCAATATTATTCAGTCATGATTTGTGTTTCACTTGCTATGTCTGAGTAATCTGCCAGTTAGGTTTTGGGTTATTCAAAGGTTGATAATGAATTGTTAGAACTACAAAACTGGAAGGATAAATCATTTGGTTCTTCATCTTGATTGCTTAAATACTGGTTTTGAGATTGATCACCTAGAAATCAGATCTTAGGTTGTTTAATGAATGTGGAAACATTGTTAATCGCCAGAACTATCTTAGATAAGCAAAATAATTAGTTGCAAAAGAATTTGGATTAGTGATTTTGTGAACATATCGAACCTGATCTATAATGCATGTTTAGGTTGTTAGAATTTGCAAAGGAATTTGGAATCTGATCATATTTAATCTCTGCGACGGAAGTCGATTGGTTTTACACTAGTGTTTCGAGTTCTAGAACGGTTTTAATAAATATTCCTTTCAGTCAGTAATCTGCGATTGATGTCAACCTGCGAATTTCCCATTACCTAGCGTCTTGTCTTCTGATTTTAAGAACCTACAATCCGCCCCTGACATCATTGCATTTGTTTGTTACTTAATTTTCATTTCATCATTTATTGCTTAGCTTCATTTGAATCTAAAATCTGTTGAGTGATAGCCTTAAGTCCTTGTGGATTCGATCCCTAAGTACTACAGTGATCTCTTAATTTGAGAGAGTAGCTCTAAGGGTTAATTTGAGCATATCAAATTTTGGCACCGTTGCCGGGGACTTAGATATTGCTTTCAGATTTTTAGTTTTAGAATTTTGACTAAGCTTTTATTTTCTGTTTACTAACTTCTTTCACTTTTCTGTTGTCTGTTTCAGGTGCATGCATAATCGCAGTACCCGGAGCAACAAAGACAAAGAACTTGTGACTTTAGGCATCGACGAACTCGCCAAGTTAGAGAGAACCATCAGGAAAGCCAAAAAGCAGACTAAAATGGTTGGACCACTTGTTCTGAGGACAGATGCTGAGGGTCATTTAGTTGACAGAGAAGGGAATAGAAGGAATGAGGATGGGCAGAGGATAGATGACAATGGCGTTGTAATTGAGGAGCAGAATGTACAACAGCAAGCTGCTAAAGATGCTGCTGGGCGTCATCCACAGAGGACTCTGGGAGATTACAACAGACCAGATCAGTTCATGCAAATAGAGCTGCAATCCGCCCACCTGTCTTTCAAAGGAATGACTTTGAGCTGAAACCCAGTTACTATCAGCTTGTAGGTCAGCATCCTTTCCATGGGCTTCCACATGAACACCCAATGGACCACATTGAGAAGTTTGAAGACCTGGCTTCAAGTGTTAAAGCCAATGGAGTCACCAATGACTTCCTATTCTGCAAGCTTTTCCCTCACTCTTTGGAAGGAGATACAGCACATTGGCTCAAACAGCTGGAACCTGCTTCTTTGACTACATTGGAGGACACTAAATCTGCTTTCCTCAACAACTTCTATGATGATGCAAGGTCAGAAGAGTTGAGGAGAAATATCGCCACATTCTCCCAAGGTACAACAGAAGCTTTTAAAGCAGCATGGGTTATATTTAAGCTGTACCAAAGGGACTGCCCACATCATGGGTTTAATGAAGTACAGCTGCTGGGAATCTTCTTCAGAGGTGTTGATTGGAAATACCAGATCGCTCTGGATGCAGCAAGCAATGGGAACTTCAACACAAGAGTCCCAGCTGATGCCATTAAGCTGATAGAGAACCTAGCTTCCAGCAACAGCACAAAGAATGCTGATTTTGAGAGACAGAAAAACGCTGGGGGGCAGGAAGTAATCAGTTTGTTGCTGAGATGAAAGCCAAGCTGGACTATGTACATAATCTCCTGGTGGGGAAGAAGTCTGTTCAGTTTGCTGCTGAGGTTGAGACATTTGAGCCAGCTGAAGAGTTTGAAGAAGAAGATGTCAACTACATCAATGGAGCTGGTTTCCAAGGACAAAGGTACAACAATCAGCAAGGAAACAGAGGATTCAGTGGGAATATGCAGAGAAACAACTTCACAGGAAACCAGAGTTCTACTGGCTACACTCCCAAGCCTCAATTTCAGAGTACCAGAAGCCTTATCAGAACAGCAACTTCAACAGGAACTATGGTTCCTCATCTTATCAGCCTGCACCAGCACCATCAGCTTCAAGCAAAATGGAAGCCATGCTTGAGCAGTTGCTAGAAGGTCAGCAGAAGATTACAGTTGACTTCAATGGCAAGATTGACGCCCTGTATCAAGATTTGAATGGGAAAATCGAAGCTCTGAACACTCATGTGAAGACTTTGGATACTCAAGTGGCTCAAACTGCTGGGGCTGTGAAAAGACAGGATGGATTCCTTCCAGGAAGGACAGACACCAACCCAAGACACTCTGTTAACGCCATTACGCTGAGGAGTAGAAAGAATCTGCAACGAGTGCAGAAAAAAGGTTTTAGTGCAGAAGGTTTCGAGCAGCTGCAGGAGTTTGAAGATGAAGATTTCGAAAATTTTGAAGAGTGTCGATCGACACCAACCCCTCAGTGTCGATCGACACCAGAGGAAATTCGCGACTCCTCGACTCGAAGCGAACGGATATCGACTGAGGTCGACAAGCTGCTCGACACCAGATCGACACAACTCTCAGGAACCAGTGTAGATCGACACCCACCCCCTGGTGTCGATCGACGCCCACCACAGAAGCAAGTTCCGGGTTCTCAGACTCCATAAAGTGCAGAAGAAAGGGTCTATAAGCCAAAGGTGCCTTATCCAAGGAACCAGAGGAAGTCTAAACAAGAACTGGAGGATGCTAGGATTAAAGCTATCATGGATAAGCTTGTGGTGGAGATTCCTTTGATAGATGCCATAAGGACTACTCCTGTGATAAAGTGATATGTGAAAAGGATGATGACCAAGAATCTGGGGCTGGAGCAAGGAACAATGCTGATTTCAGAACAAGTAAGTGCAGTGATTCAGAATAAGATACCAGAGAAGCTGACTGATCCTGGGAGCTTTGTTCTGGATTGCACAATCTTTTCTGAAAGGTTTGAGAGATCATTATGTGATCTAGGGTCAAATGTCAACCTGATGCCTCATTCAGTTGCTGTCAGCTTAGGTATGACTGACTTCTAGCCAACCATAATATCTCTTATCCTAGCAGACAGGTCTGTAAGGATTCTTGAAGGCATTTTAGAAGATGTACCAGTCAAAGTGGGAGACTGTGTGATTCTCACAGACTTTGTGGTTCTGGCTTATGGTGAAGAACCAAAGGATCCCTTGATATTGGGAAGACCATTTCTGGCTACTGCAGGCGCCATCATTGATGTTAGGAAAGGGAGAATTGCTCTGAATGTGGGCGATTTGGTGATGCATTTTGACATGGACAAGTTGATGCAGAGGCCAACAATAGATGGCCACGCATTCTATGTAGACTCCCTCGCCAGTCTTGCAGAAGAAATCTTCCAAGAGATGCATCCTGCAGGCCCTTTGGAGAGGGCATTGACAGTTTCTGCAGAATCAACAGAGCATCTAGACAACATTGCTGCTGGCTATGTCAAGATGATGGATGCAAATGAGCAGGTCATGCAGCTGGTTGCACAGCAAGAGCTGGTTGGGACATCTGTAAAAGCTGCAAAGTTAGGTGATTGGAGTGAAGAAAAAGCTCCCAAAATCGAACTCAAACAGCTTCCTGCAGGTCTAAGGTATGCTTTTCTAGGACCTAAATCTACATACCCTGTCATATTTAGTGCTACCTTAAACAATGCAGAGCTCACTTTACTGCTAAGCAAGCTGCACACTTTTCGCAAAGCTCTTGGCTATTCTCTTGATGACATTTCAGGTATCTCTCCAAAGTTATGCATGCACAGGATACATCTTGAAGATGAGTCGAAGTCGTCAATCGAGAACCAAAGGAGGCTGAATCCGAACTTGCAGGATGTAGTGAAGAAGGAGATCATGAAGCTTCTGGCCGTTGGGATCATTTACCAGATTTCAGACAGCACTTGGGTCAGTCCAGTACATGTGGTTCCCAAGAAGGGAGGAGTGACAGTGGTGAAAAATGAGAAGAATGAGTTGATTCCCACAAAGACCATCACTGGGCACAAGATGTGTATTGACTACAGGAAGCTCAACGCTGCTACAAGGAAGGATCATTTCCCACTGCCGTTCATTGACCAGATGTTAGAGAGGTTGGCGAATCACTCCTATTACTGCTTCCTGGATGGCTACTCTGGCTTCTTTCAGATCCCCATCCACCCAGATGACCAGGAGAAGACTACATTTACTTGTCCTTATGGTACATTTGCATATCCCAGAATGCCATTTGGACTTTGTAATGCTCCTGCGACATTCCAGGGATGCATGATGTCCATCTTCACAGACATGATTGAGAAGTATATGGAGGTCTTCATGGATGACTTCTCAGTGTATGGATCATCTTTTAAGGACTGCCTTGACAACCTCTGTCAAGTGATCGCTAGGTGTGAAGAAAAGCATCTAGTTCTAAACTGGGAAAAATGTCATTATATGGTCAGAGATGGGATTGTGCTTGAGCATCGAGTTTCTGGAGAGGGTATTGAGGTAGACAGAGCAAAGATTGAAGTGATGACCAGTTTACAACCTCCAGATTGTGTGAAGTCAGTCAGGAGCTTTCTAGGACATGCTGGATTCTACAGAAGGTTCATTAAGGACTTCAGTAAGATTGCAAGACCACTCACAACTCTGCTTTGCAAGGATGTGAAGTTTGAATTTACTGAAGAATGTCATTCAGCCTTCCAGCAAATCAAGCAGGCTTTAGTGAGTGCCCCTATTGTGCAGCCTCCTGATTGGGATCAACCATTTGAGGTGATGTGTGATGCTTCAGACTTTGCAGTGGGCGCTGTATTGGGTCAGAGAAAGGATAAAAAGCTTCATGCAATCTACTATGCAAGCAGAACACTGGATGATGCTCATAAAAACTATACAAGTTCAGACAGTACTTGGTTGGGTCTAAGGTAATTGTGCACACTGATCACTCTGCTCTCAAGTTCTTGATGCAGAAGAAAGATGCAAAACCAAGACTGCTGAGATGGATTTTGCTGCTGCAAGAATTTGACATTGAGATAAGGGACAAGAAAGGGGTTGAGAATGGAGTAGCAGACAATCTCTACAGAATTAGAATTGAAGACAACATCCCCATTGAATCTCCTGCCAGAGGAGAACATATGTCTCATTGAGGCAAGATTGCAGACTTCAGAGACGGATGCACTGCAGTTTTCTCGAACTGCAAACAGGGTGCCGATTGACACCCACCACTTGGTGTCGATCGACACCAATCTCGACGCGAGCCATAATCGAGCAAGACCGACATCTCCCTTGCCACCCTGGTCGACGCTGACCAGTGTCGACCGACACACCCCATCTGGTGTCGATCGACACCAGTCCCGAACTGCAATTGCACTTCAACAGATCCTGCGTGATGTTTTCTCTCAGCCTATCTTCACAGTTACAACCTTTTCTAGGTCTTGGTATGCTGATATTGCCAACTACCTAGCTGCAGATGAGATCCCTGACACTTTCAAAGGGTATGAGAAGAAGATTCATGAGGGAACTAAGGAGATATTACTGGGATGAACCATACTTATACAAGTACTGTTCAGATGGAATCTACAGAAGATGCTTTGCAGAAACTGAGGTTCATAATGTGCTTTTCCACAGTCATGGCTCTGAGTATGCAGGACACTTTGCTACCTTTAAGACTGTCTCCAAGGTTCTACAAGCAGGGTTCTGGTGGCCTACAATGTTCAAGGATGCTCAGACATTAATCTCACACTGTGATGTCTGCCAAAGGAGAGGGAAGATCAGTAGAAGACATGAGATGCCACAGAACTTCATACTCGAAGTTGAAGTTTTTGACTGCTGGGGCATAGATTTCATGGGACCTTTTCCTTCATCCTATGGGAACAAGTACATCCTAGTTGCAGTGGATTATGTCTCCAAATGGGTGGAAGCAATTTCCAGTCCACACAATGATGCTGCAGTGGTCCTGAAACTGTTCAAAACCATCATTTTCCCCAGGTTTGGAGTACCACGGATTGTGATCAGTGATGGTGGGAAACACTTTATCAATAGAGTGTTTGAGAAGCTGCTGCAGAAGTATGAAGTTCTTCACAAGGTTGCTACACCTTACCATCCCCAAACAAGTGGTCAGGTTAAAGTTTTCAACAGGCAAATCAAGGAAATCCTGGAGAAGACAGTAGGAAAGACAAGAAAGGACTGGTCTGCCAAGTTAGATGATGCACTTTGGGCCTACAGGACAGCATTCAAGACACCACTTGGTGCCACACCGTTCCATCTGCTTTATGGGAAAGCATGTCACCTTCCAGTGGAGCTTGAACACAAGACAAGTTGTGCTGTCAAGAAGATGAACTTTGACTGGAAATCTGCAGCAGAGAGGTGCCAGATACAGCTCAATGAGTTATATGAGATCAGACATCATGCATATGAGAACTCAAAGCTGTACAAGGAGAGGACCAAAGCCTACCATGACATGAAAATCCTTGCCAGACACCTTGAACCAAATGACCAGGTACTTTTGTATAACTCACGTTTACAATTATTTCCTGGAAAATTGCGTTCTCGTTGGTCAGGTCCTTTCACAGTCAAGGAAGCCAGACCATATGGCGCAGTTGTTCTGTCAACTCCAGAAGGCAGTGAGTTTGTTGTCAATGGGCAAAGGGTGAAACATTACTAGGCGCAAGCCGCGATTCCCGAAGGACAGATTGTACCTTTGGCAGATGCACCCACAGCCTGATCCTGAGGACAGTCAAGCTAATGACGTTAAACGAGCGCTTGGTGGGAGGCAACCCACTGGTAAGTGTACATACTTAGTCTAATTTTTGATTTTTACTAACTCATTTTCGTGTATTTAGTCATAAAAAAAAAAAAAAAAAAACGTTCAGGGTGTCGAGGCGAGCACCTGTCGACCACGGTCGACACTGACCAGTGTCGATCGACACCCACCCCCTGGTGTCGATCGACACCCTTATTAATCAGGTAAGTCCGATAAAACCCCGACTTCATCTCCTTCCTCTTCACTTCTTCTAAAACCCGAAAATTATCAAATTTCTCTCCAAATCACAACTTCCTTGTTTGTTGACGGATTTGAGTGATACAAAAGCCTATCCTGGGCGGAATTTTGTGCTGATTCTGAATATATAACTCACTAATCCGATCTGCAAGGTATAGCACTCGAAACTCAATTTTTCAGTTCGACCCCAAGGTTTGAAACTTCCAATTTAACCTGTTTTAACTTGATTTAGGACTTGAATCATGCTTCTCTAGGTTGTTTAGGAGGAATTCGACATTGCCCCTTAGTTATTATAGCTTGTTTTGCAAAATTTTAAAATTTTCGGATTAATGATGAATTTTGCAAAAATAGGTCCGAATTTGGGGTTTTAGACTGGAATTGTTTGTGATTAGTGATCACTAAGTTGCTGGTTAGGTCCGCCAATGATAATATAGGCCAGATTTTGAATTTTCAAAATTTCGATTTTTGGCCTGATTTTGGGAATTTTTGTGTTATTGGTTTTCTGAGTGCAGATGGCTCGACGAAACAGCAAGCGATCACGCACCGAGACCAGAGAATCCTCCAACCCAGCACCTACTATACCAGCTCTTCCTCCATGGCCTTGGAGAGAAGGGTTGAGGATCCCGGTGGAGAGGGTTTGGGAGGATACTCCGGCGAAGGAAGTGGTGAAACGCGCTTGCGTTTTCCGGGACATCAGTGAGGAGTGTGATGATTATGACACATTGTTCTACAATGCCTGGCTCAAGATGGACTTTGCGCCTACCCGGTTCGCAGATGAGGCTACATTGCGCCGCCTCGGGCTCAAGGAGGAGGCTTTGCGCGTGCTGCAGAAGATTGGCTTGGGTACCATAGCGACCAAGCAGTACGATTTATACCCAGAGCTAGTCCGCCAGTTGATTGACACGGCGAGGGTGTATTACACCAATGACATCGTGAGGAGAGCAGATGAGGGAACCCTCACATTCCTCATCAGAGGCATCAGGTACAGGATCACATTCCTTGAGCTTTGTACCATCTTCGGGGTTCGATCCAGAGCGCATTGGCGTCTCCCTCCCGACGCCGTTTCCTGACCTGAACAGTTTGTGGTCCCATTTCAGGAATGGAGTTTATGACTCCAAGAGGTCTACTCAGACTGATGTGCACCATCCGTTGCTGCGCTACCTTGTCCGCCTTTTTTCCACAACCCTCCTGTGCAAGTCTGAGCCCGGGAAGATGAGAGTTTCTGAGTTGACTCTCCTGTATTACGGCATTGAGGATGTATTGACAGAGGAGTATCTGGTTGACAGCGATGTCAACATGGGTGCCGTTTTTGCCCATCACTTGGCTTCGCTGAAGACCAAGGCATTCACTGGATCTCGGGGCAGGCCCGAGAGTATTGGCAGCCTCCTCACCCCCATCTTCCGCCATTTCCGCATTGACACATCCACTTGCAGAGTTGTGTCTGAGCGCCACCTCATTGACCTGGATTACTTGAGGAGGACACACTGGATCGCAGGAGATGAGCCGCTATGGAGCTTCGTTAGTCACACTGGTCGGTGATGCCTTATTCCGCTGCCTCAGACTGCTCTCACTACACTGCAGACAGACTCCCTCAGCTTCCAGCCTGATGCTACACTGCTACGATCCACGCCAGCTACTAGGCGTAGAGGAGGATCTTCCCGTGCTGCTGCTTCTACTGCTGAGGATGCGCCTGTTGAGAGCCTTGCTGGAGGTTCCTCTCGTCACCCATCTCTACCACGGAAGCTGCCTCCGCCGATTGGTCGACATACACTTCCACCGACTCCCGACATTCCGATGGAGCAGGCTACTTTTCAGCGTTATGTGGTGCAGAGTATTGAGGCGTTGTGGACGCTGTCTCAGTGATCTCCAACTGCGGTTGTGTTCGCCCACATTCACCTGATCCTGAGGATGAGGATTAGTTCCTCTAGCTATCCTGGTTACTTTTTCTCTTCCCTTTGTTATTTTTCATTTTCTCTTGAGTCAGTTTTTATGTCTTTGTCTTGAGTCAGTTTGTCAGCTTTGATTGTGTCTTGAAATTTGTTTGAACTGATGAGATTATGGATTATGTTGTTGTTTTTAATTGTTTGCTTGAGTGTTCTTAACAGTATTGACTTTGGAGAACATCAACTAACAATCTAACTTGCAACACATACACATGTTTGGGTCATCCCATTCTGTTTTCGGACAGGGTGTCGATCGACACCAACCATGTGGTGTTGATCGACACCACACGCAGTCACATGTACCACTTTCTCATCTCTGTACAAACCATTTCATTGACCCTTTCTACCAACTCCTTGCTTGATAACACTGGGGACAGTGTTGTTTAAGTCTGGGGGAGGTCGTTGCTGACATTGTGTACATTGTTTTATATTTATAGAGTCTCAAAGTTGAGTCAAAACCTGTTTTATTGAGTCAAATTTTTTTAAATTGTCAGTTTTTCTTGGAACAAACCACAGAACATTGATGCTTATAAGAACCATTGCCACAGTTGTTGATTGCAAGTCTTACTAAGTTGAAAGTCATAGGTAGATCAGTCTAGCAATGAAAGTTTAGGTTCCAAGAGAATCTGAAAAATTTGCTGTTAGCTCCACTTAAATGAACTTAAAACTTCTTGTCTTGGTGCTTGACTCTCTTTGATCTTGATTCTCTCTTCTAACACTGACAAGTATGTTAAAACACAGATTCTCTTTGATCTTCCCTGAATGAGCTTAAAAGATTTTGAGTCAAAAAGTTTGGTGCATTCATGACCTTGTCTCTTCACAAGGAACAACAGTAGTGAACACACTCAAGAACCTGTCTCCTCACAAGGAACACAAGTATTGAGTAGCACCATATCTTAGACTATTAAAATATGAGAAAGAGCTTAAAATAAAAAAAAAATCAGAAAGAAAAGATCAAGGAAAGAGAAAATAGGAGAACTGTGTTGAGACTGCTTGTTCAGTTGTGTAGGAAGGGAAAAGAATCTATAAGTGATAGAGATGATAAAACCTTGATGAGACATCACTTAGATAGAAATAAGGAGTTTAACAGTAGAGATTTCGGACTTCTTGAAAGAGCTTGAACTGGATTTGAAAGATTTGCTAAGCCTGTGATGATTAGACTGAAATTTGATCTTGTGTTGACCCTGTGGTATGTGGATTCGAAAAGTGTTAATCAATGTGGTGTTCCTGATGTCTGACTGACTTTTTCTGTGTTTTCAAACCTCTACTCCAGGCTGTGTCTGATGTTTGCTTGAGGGCAAACAAAAGATAAGTCTGGGGGAGTTGATATATCATGGTTTTTGCTGGTTTTTGACCATGATATAAGTCTTGTTTATAGAGTCTTTTTGGTATGTTTCGAGTCCTATAGAGTCTTTGCAGGTCTAGGTATGAATGGAGCATAATTGTGGATTCTGGAACCTTTTGGAGCTATACTGAAGTTGATGCTGAAAGGACCAAGTCGGAGGGCATTAAGGAGCAGGGTGTCGATCGACCCCGGTCGTGGTCGCGAGGAAGTATAAAAGCTCATTGGAAGAAATTGCAACTTGGCCCAGAAGTTTCCCACTATTTGCACTTTTACCTCAGTTCGTGTTTAGACTTGTATTTAGGTTTTCTAAGCCATTGTTAGGCAACAATTCTGATATTCATTGAGACTAAGTGAGAGATTAGATTGAGAGCTTTTGGGGAGACAAATCCATACTCTGTAGAAAAGAATTTTGAACCCCTTCATCTTTTACTCTATTTTCTTAATGCAATATTATTCAGTCATGATTTGTCTTTCACTTGCTATGTCTGAGTAATCTGCCAGTTAGGTTTTGGGTTATTCAAAGGTTGAAAATGAATTGTTAGAACTACAAAACTGGAAGGATAAATCATTTGGTTCTTCATTTTGATTACTTAAATACTGGTTTTGAGATTGATCACCTAGAAAACAGATCTTAGGTTGTTTAATGAATGTGGCTACATTGTTAATCGCCAGAACTATCTTAGATGAGCAAAATAATTAGTTGCAAAGGAATTTGGATTAGTGATTTTGTGAACAAATCGAATCTGATCTATAATGCATGTTTAGGTTGTTAGAATTTGCAAAGGAATTTAGAATTCTGGAATCTGATCATAGTTAATCTCTGCGACGGAAGTCGATTGGTTTTACACTAGTGTTTCGAGTTCTAGAACGGTTTTAATAAATATTCCTTTCAGTCTGTAATCTGCGATTTATGTCAACCTGCGAATTTCCCATTACCTAGCGTCTTGTCTTCTGATTTTAAGAACCTACAATCCGCCCCTGACATCATTGCTTTCGTTTGTTACTTTATTTTCATTTCATCATTTATTGCTTAGCTTCATTTGAATCTAAATTCTGTTGAGTGATAGCCTTAAGTCCTTGTGGATTCGATCCCTAAGTACTACAGTGATCTCTTAATTTGAGAGAGTAGCTCTAAGGGTTAATTTGAGTATATCAGTGTTAAACATTCCTACAACACTTCTTGCTCAGCTTAGCTGACTATATTTAATGTATTCTCAACGACTGAAATCTCAAATTGGATTGACACCTCATATGCTATAATGAAATGATTTTAGACTTGAGAAATTGAGTCACAAGAGTGTAAAAACTCTTTTATCAATTTGGCGCCGTCGCCCTTTGGAGATTCTTTGATCATTGAGATTTTGATTTTCTGTGAGATTAAGTTCTTTATTTACTTTTTTTATTGACACCATCTACTTGAGTGATGTTTCAGGTACAAGCAATGTATGCTCTCCATGAGAAAGTTGACAGGCTTTTCCAACAAGGAGCTCACTTTGTGTATGGTCAGGGCCCTCGAAGACAAGCTTCTACTTCTACTGCTCCTGAATCTGAAGTGAAAGGGATACTCCATCAGCTTCTCCAAGGTCAGGCTACTACAACAATGGAGCTTGCTAAGAAGTTTACAGAAATCAGCAACAAGATGGACAGCCAATACACTGAGATATCTTCTAAGATTGAGGGTTTGACCTCTATAGTCAAAAACTTGGAGAACAACAAAGGTATAGATTCAAGCTCCAAATCACAAGGTCAGCTTTCTGCAAAACCTGAAGCTGATCCAAGGGAATTCTGCAGTGCAATCTCTTGTGAAGCTATTGTTGATTCTGCTGCTGAACTTGATGAGTTGGAGAGCCTTCTTTCTGATGATGATACTCCTACACTTCAATCCTCTACCAAGACAACTGTCCTCAATGACATTGAGACTTAAAGTGTGGGGGAGAAGCCTAAGCTGTTGGCTAAAGAGAAGAAGCCAGATCTTTACACACCATATAAGCCTGCTCTTCCATTTCCAGGAAGGTTCAAGCAGACAACTCTATTCCTAGAAACCATGGAAGAAGCTGAGAGGACTTGTAATCATGTACCTGCTGATTTGTTAGCTCTCAAGGAAAGTCTTCTAGCTAAAGGCAAGGAGGTCAGTAAGGAAAACTTGTGCTCACTAACAGCTGCCCATATAAAATCTGAGGAGATCATCACTATCAAGAAGCTAGAAGATCCAGGATGCTTCACCTTACCCTGCACATTGAGAGACTCCACATTCACAATCTGTTTGTGTGATCTAGGGGCCAGCATAAACTTGATGTCTCTCTCTACAGCCAAGATTCTTGTCCACACAAGCTTCAAAGAGAATGATATTTCTCTTATCTTAGCTGATGGGATAAGAAGAAGTCTTAATGGTTTGCTGGTTGATCTGCATATCATGCTTGAAGGAGTGAAAGTGCCAACAGACTTTGTGATTCTTGATATTGGTTGTGCTGCCGAAAATCCCATCATTTTGGGAAAGCCTTTCTTGACTTCAGCTGGAGCATTAATAGATGTTCAGAAGGGTCTTATTGAGCTAAGGTTGGGAAAGGACAATCTCCTCAGGTTTGATGCTAAAGGATTAGAGCATGGGTCCAACAAAGAAGAACATGCCTAGTCACTTGAGTTCAAGAGAGAAAGCTTATGGATTGATGGCTTGCTTCTCCCTAATGAATATGATGGATTTAGTTTTAATGGAAGTGTCTATCTGCCCTATTAATGGAGCATCAGCCTGCACCAATGAAGGAACAAGTCAAGGAGATCCCAAAGATTACCAAAGGGAATGATCCTAAGCTGAACTCTCTCTCTAATGGGTTAAGCTTGAAGCTGGTGAGCTCATCTGATAAGGGGATAGTGTACAAGGTCAAAAGCAAGGGTATACCTCAACCTTTTGCATTTGTCTAGTCCCTTCACACCATACAAGGACCATAAAGGAGTTCCACATCTCCTCATTCCCCTACTACAAGAAATGGGAGGAACATCAAGCTAAGAGATGTAAAACAAGCATATTTGGGAGGTATTCCCATGTTATCCCTGTAAATACTTTCTTTTATTATTAATTTTTCTGTTTTAGTGTTGTGTTAATCAGAATTGCTAAAGTGAATACCCAAAAAACTAAAGGGAGAAAGTTTTATGGGATGCACCGAGGAGATACACCGGCCAAACTCCTCGGTGTGAAGTGGTCCGAGAAAATTCGAAGTTAGCCCGAGGAGATACACCGGCCAAACTCCTCGGGACAAGTCAGCCCGAGAAAAAATGGAGTTAGCCAAAGCAGTCACACTGGCCACACTCCTCAGAGTGTGTCGGCCAGGACAATCTTTGAATTCACACTAGTGACTTGCCCTGGGTTCACCTCCTCGATGTGAGTAAACATTTCCCACCCCTCTCTCTCCACCAAAATGTCCTCTTCCTTGGAAACTTCCTCCTCCTCTTATGGTAACTAAGGTACACACTCTCCATCTTTATCTTTGTATATACCAGATTTACTACTTTGCATATTTTTTTTGTTTCACTCTCTTCCATTCCTTTCTCACACATGGGAATGTGTGTGACATAAGTGTGCGGAAAGCATCTCATGCTTTTTTTTTGTTTTCTTAATGCATACATTCACTTAATGCATAGAAAAATCATAAAAAGTTGAAAATTTTAAAACTTTACAAAATAAATCTGTAGTTGCATTCATTCATTTGCTTAAGATTGAGTCTAGTATGCGTGTCATATAGGTTGCATTCATTTGCGTAGTGAGTAATGATGTTTGCCTTATATAATGCTGAAGTTTGAATTGTGTTCAGTGTCCTAGTTATTGGTTGTTTGATGCTTGTTATTTTGTTAAAACTGAAGGTTGAACCACATTTGAGATTCATTGCATTGTCACTCTTGCCTAGTTGAAGCATACAAGAACTGATTTCAATCCTTAGTGTTTTGAACCATAACTTTGATCTTCTAATTATCATGTTGTGTGCATTCAAAAGTGTTTTTCATGGATTATCATACATGCTTGGGCTTTCTTTTTCCTTTTTCCACTCTTGTTAGTCCAAGTAGAACTCCTCACCCTAAACCATAACATTTTTTCAAACCATTGAATCATTTGTGAGAGATTGAAAGGCCTTTTTCCATAAATTAGCTTAGTAAAAAGTGTTGGGATTTAGAACTACATTGGAAAGACTTCCACGTAGAACTAGCTCTTTATTTTTGAGCTAGATTATACTAGGTTTATGGAGCTTCAAGGGTTGGGTTTTATTTTGATTTTTCAAGAGAAGCAAAGAGGAAAAGAGAGCAAAAGAGAAGGAGTGCATTACAAGATACCTTGCGAGATTTGGTTAAGTAAATAAAGTAGGGCCAAATACAAAGAAGAAATGTGCAAATAAAAGTTCAAAACACATCCAAAGGATGAGAAGCACCAGCAAAACGAAGAAGGGACCATACAAACCAAAAAGCCAACCACCAAGAAGATCCAAAGAAGAAGATACATCCCTAAATAAGCTCCAAAGGAGAAATAAGAATGGTGACATCATAGAAACAAAAATGCTTCAAGGAAAAGGTAGATTAGGATGTATTCTTAGGTAGAAAAATAAGAGTTTAATATCATTTATGGGAGTTGGGTAGATGGAAGTTTATCTTTGTATGCATAAGTTTTTCTTTACCCTTAGCGTTTTACCAAAGCTCATTCTGTATTCATGAGAGATCCCTTGCATATTCATTGAGCCAGTTTGAATTTGATGAGATCATTTTATTCTCATAACCTTGTTCTTAGCCAAATGAAAGCACTTGATTTGCAAAAGCATGATTCACATGGGTACACTTAATTGAATGTTTGAAGGGTTGATTGATGTGATTGTTTGTGTAGCCTAAGACTTGAGTACTTGCAATTGCTTGTGGTGAATGTGGCTAGATTCTTTAAAGTAGAACAAACTCATATGCATTTTAGAAATTTTAACTTGGACATTGAACTCATTTTTTCCTTTGGCATTTTAGGCTTTGAACCCACATTTTCGAAATTCATTCCCTTGGTTATCCTTGTTTGCTTGAGGACAAGTAAAAAGCAAGTGTGGAGGTGTTGATATTTTGCATATTTACAGCATTTAGCCATACATAATCATATGTTTTTGAGTCTCTTTCATACATAAACTCACGTTTTAGGTCTCTTTTGCATTCATATTAGAGTTAGTTGTTCTTTAGGTATGCATTGCATGTTTTGGTGCATTGAAGTGAGTTAGGTACTTTGAGGCAATGTAGGTTCAATGACGTTTGTGACTTGAGTTGGAGCAAGAAGAACCTCTTAAGAAAGCAAAAGAAAGCATGTTAACCGATACACATACCCGCTACACCAGCCAATGCCTGAAAAATCTGGCCAAAAGAAGGCTTTCCAGTTCGATTCAGCCTCGGCTTCCTTCATGAAATTTATAGCCACTTGAGTTAGCTTTCGTTTGGACTTGGTTTCAAGTCATTCTTATCATCGGTTCGTGAGTTATGTTGATTTTAGTCTCCCCGGGGAGTCACCCCAGCTTATGGCGCCGGAGCAAGTCAGGCGGAAGTTTCTTAAAGTTAGCCCGGCCCCTTGCAGGGACCAAACTCCTCGGGCTGATCCTCCTTCCTTTGGTTTTTCTCCTGTTTTGACTTTGGTCAACATCCGAATTTTGACCATTGACCAAGGCTTAGTATTTTGACTATTTAAAGCAAACCTTATCAATAATTAATCTTATATCTTTATATTGTTTTAATGCTTTTAGGATCTAAACATTTCTCTCTCTCTCTCTTGTTTTGAAGCTTTTTCCATAAATTTTAGGATTTGTTAGTACAAGTTAATTTTTGATTATGAGTTTGTAATTTTAGCTTTTGATCATCCTTGTATTGCTTTTGATTATGGTTTCTCATCTAGTTGCTCTGATTTTAGCCATGATCCTATGTGTTATGAGTAGTTCTCTTAGGGTTCATAGGATGGGTTAGATCCATGGTGATTTAGTGGTTGATCCTTGATGTTTAGTGCTTAATATTGATAGATCCTTTCCGATTTGCTGCTTTTCATGTTTAATCTTTGTTGATCACCTAGATTTCGAATTTAGGTTTTCTCTGCACTAAAAGTGTTTGTTGAAATGCATGAACCAATCATTTAAGAGATTTACTTGCCTTGCACATGAGATTGGTTGACTAGGAAATATTTTGGCTTGATAGAACTGATGTTTCATGCATGTTAATTGCTTGATCACTAATGGGAATTAGTTGCGGTTAAGTTGTTGGCAAAAGGGAACTTTGTCAAGGGATTGATTTGATCTGCTTGTTTAGAGTTATATGCTGAAGGATTAGCCTTATTGGTTGAGTTTGCACATCAAGGATTGACTATTATTTCATTGTTGGATCAATAACCCCATCCTAAGACTCCTGCTTGTTTAAATTCGAATTGCCCTGTTTTCACTCTGCTTTTACTCTGTTTCTTGAGTTTGAACTGTTTAGTTTCTTGCCCTGTAATCTAGTTCAATGCTTTCTTTTGTTTGGTTGATTGATCATTAGGTTGTTATACATTCCTATAACACTTCTTGTTCAGCTTAGTTTACTAGATTTCATGTATTCTCAATGATTGAAATCCCTGATTGGATAAACACATCAAATGCTATAATAACAGTGGTTTTATACTTGAGGAATTGATTCACAAGAGTGTAAAAACTCTTGTATCAGCCACGAAAAGATCAGGAATATACATCGATTATATATCACCAAGTATAATTTGGTATTCAGAACCATATACTAATGATATGTTTACGGCATGTTTTGCCGATTGCCATTTTAATGATGCTATATTTCCAGCATAAGGGGGAGGAATTAAGTAATTTCCAAAGGATGTTACATGGTGCACACAGTCTTTATTGCACATTGATCCCCCTACGAATCAACGTTAACGTGAAGTTCAGAAGATTGTATTTGGAAAATATGGCAAATCAGTTACCAAATATGTTCACAGATACAAGAAGGGTGACAAATTCATATATCCCCACTGCAAACGTTCCATCAAGAATTACTATTCCTGAGAACAATTGATGGGAACATAGCAACTGAACCTAGGGTTCAATTAAGAAGGGGGAGGCCAATAAGTTTAAAAGATAAAAAAAATATGAAAGAAAAGATTATGAGAATGCATAGTAAAATAGTTCCAGAAGAACGAGTTAAAGAAAAATGTCAAGAAGACATAAAGAAAAAGGTTCCTAAAGAACCACATATTGAAGAACAATCCAGAAACAGAAATGAAACAGAAAAATATGAGATTTCCATCAACTATGCCCAAAATAGAGAATTATGAATTAGAGATAAAACAAAACATATTTATGGAATATTTTCTTCTTCTGCATCTAAAGAATTTGATCATGAAGTTATAATCCAAATCCAAAGTTCATATCAGAATGTCGAAAAGACATGATTGGGAGAAATAGAATATGGCTATAGAAACAGAATTATTCTCCCTCAATCAAAGAAATGTTGTTGGACCTATTGTCACAATACTAGAACATGTGATGCCAATCAGATACAAATAAGTTTTTGTAAGAAAGAGAAATGAAAAAAAAATAAGGTTACAAGGTATAAAGCCCGCCTTGTGGCACAAGATTTTTATCACAAACCAGGAATTGAATATGAAAAAACATATTTGATACAAGACTTTTTGGGTCTAAACTCAAATGTCCTGAGGTACTAATCAATTGTATAATAGAGATCAGGTATCAATCCAATTGTGGGAGATGAGATGCAAACAATGGTGTAAGCTAAGCAAGATTTGGGGTTTGATTATGTGAGAACAAGACTAGCAACCTAATGATGCAATAAAAGGAAAGCATAAACTAAATGCAAGTGAATAAAGCTGAACAATAAACTTAAAGCAATGACTAAGACAAGTACTTAAGCAAGAAATGACTACTAAAGCAAGAACTAAGCAAGATGACTTCGAAGACAATTAACTAAAAGCAAGACTCAAGGTTCTAAGCAATTATGGGACAATGGTTTTCAAGAGTGACAAGGGGATTTCTTTCTAAGGCACTCAACAAGCATTAACAAGCAAGCAATTCTCAATGTTATGCTCCTAGACAAGGTATCTAATGGGAACCACTTGGCGTCAATAAGCAATTCATATTCAACAAGATTGAAGTGTCAGACCCACTTGTGATGGCGTATCATTCAATCATGAGCATAAAGATCAGAACCATTCTAGCCTAAGAGATGCACCAATCAAGCAACTACTCTCTCACCCAAGCAAGAATTCAGATCAACTTATCAATCTTGTGAACCAATAAGGACCTAAGCAGCTATATACCAATCAAGATTATGGATTTAAGCTCAGACTTGCAACAACCTAACAGAGCTAAGCAATAAACTAGAATGAAGCAAAGACAAGATCTTTCAATGCATACTATCTAACCATCAAGTCAAGAATCTCAAAACCAGCATTATCTAGCCCTAAGCAAAACATCTAGCAAGGTAAACTATCACTTTGGTGTCACTGAACAAAGGAAACATAGGCCAAGCTAGACTATCAAGCCAAATAAGCGAACTGTACGTAGAGAAGAGATATCAAGACATCAAGTGAACCATATGCATCTATCAAACCGTATTCAATCAAAAGGAGCAACCTTAATCAACATTAATCACTTTGCAAGAGAAGGAGATAACAGAGAACCATTAAACAAGCCTAATCACCCCTTAATCATATCTTAATCACCACTTTCCCTACTTAAAACCCAAAATCTAAAGAAGACTACTCACTAATCATGTTTAATCCAATTTATTTGGAGTTAAACATAACTAGATGAGTTTGAAAAGCACAAGATAATAAATCTAAGCTACCAAGATGAAAGAACAAAGGATTAAAGACAAGATTAAACCATAAAAATGCAAACTTTATTAAAGATCAAGATCCTCAAGGCAAAATCGCCCTTTTTGGTTTAGAGAATTTTTAGATTATATAAAATATAGCTTCATTCGTATAATTTTTTGTGGCTTCCCATTTATAGTAGGGAGCAAAGAAGCATAAAAAAAACCTAAAAAGATAAGATAGGTTAAGAAAAGTCAAATGGTCAACGCAGATGACCTGCATCGAGGTCGTTTGGTCGATATTCTGCTCGATATCTGTCCTCGATATGGTTCGTGCAGCATGTATCGACGTCCTTCCTCGATGCTGGTCCTCGATGCAGACCAGCGGCTTGGAATCCTCGTGCTGATCCTTCTCCTCTCGTCCTGCTGCTTGCATCGAGCACACTCCACGGGTGTTCTGCTCAATATGCTTGCTCGATATGGACCAGACTTTGCAAGAACTCCACTTTTGACATCTTCTTTGATCATGAACTGCTTCCATCTGTTCCCTAGCTCCAAGAAACTCCAAAAACACCTGAAAACTACCACAAACATGCATATGTATGCAAATGTATGCAATCCTAAGCTAAATGCATGCTATGTTGGTTCTACGTGCAAATGATACTAAAATGCTAAACTATAATGCAAAAACCAAGGAAAAGATGCATGAAATGCAGCCTAAAAGGATCTAAAATAGCAAGCTATTAACACCCCCACACTTAGCTTTTGCTTGCCCTCAAGAAAACAAACACTTAACACGGTGATGAGGTTTTAAATGGGAACTCATATCTTTGAAAATGCTGACAATAAAACAAAATGAAGTCCATGTTCCTAATTCTACAGTGCACTTGATGGAAGAATACTTCAAAATCTTAGCCACTTTTTATCACAAAACAAGAATAAGGATCATCACTAAGCTTTTCAACCTTCACATGCTCATCAAATCAAACAACCTTTTTAACATTCAATTATGCTCAAACCGTGAATCATGCTTATGCAAATGCGAAGGGGTCACTTGGCTAAGGGACAAGGCTTAGTGTAATAAAAATGATCCCACTTCACAAACTGGTTTTGGTGTTTAAAGGGTTCTCTCAAGGAAAAGCATGGTTGTTCTTTGGCAAAATGCTAAGGGTCAAAGAACAACTTACACATACAAAGGAAGACTCCCATCTACCCAAGATCTATAAGATGTGTTCCTAACTCTAGCTAAGCAATGAAAGGCCCACCTATGCTACCATTTTTAAGAACTTAAACCCCTTATAAGACCCAAAAACTCTTCTTCTTCAAGCGCTTTGGAGGACACTTCTTCTTTTGAATCAAGTGGTGGCGATTTGCTTCTTTTGAGTTTGGCTCCTTTATTTGGTGATGCTGGTGCTTGATTCGCCTTTGGCTCTTTGATTTACTGGTTTTGCACTTCTTGCATCTTCTTTTCTTCTTTGAACATGAGCCTTCTTTCTTCGAGTTTAAAATCGCCATTTCCACCCTTTTGCTTGTGTCACACTCCTTGTTTTTTTCTTTTGCCTTGACTTTTTTTCTTCTTTGCCTCTGTTAAAAACTAAACCCAAGATAACCCCAAACCATTCTCCAAACATCCTAACCTATCAAACTCAAGAGTGAGCTAGTTCTAGAATAGAAGTACTTCCCTTGTAGTTCCAACCCAGCACTTTTTGCTAAGCAACAACCATGATGGAAGAGGCCTTACAAATCACACACTATTAATGTCTTGGCTTGAAAGAAGGTTTAACTAAAGGTGGGGAGATCTAAATGGATCTTTTAGAGAGTGGCAAAAGAGAATAAGAAAATCCAAATATTTTAAACAATCCATGACATCAACCACAAAAGCATAAGGCATGATAATTGCGAATTCAAATTAGGTTTCACTTAAACAAAGTTTGAAATCATCTCAAAGCATGCTTCGGTCTTAAAAAAAGCTCACACAAATGCAAATTCCAAAAGTGATTCAGCTTTATTTATAGTTCAACATCAAATGCACCAAAGGATTAAAAACAAGGGCTTCATTTTCATAAATCACTAGCATTAACAAAGATGTACTATCATAGTTCCCAATTTAAACAAGCAAGCTAGTCCTATATGAATGCATGAAGTCTAAATCCTATAAGAATGAATGAAAATCAAACTCTTTTTGTGAAGCAATTTTTGAAAAAAAATCAATTCTTTTGGTTTTTTCTATGTCTTAGATGCTATGAAATCATGATGCATGGTTCCTATTTTATTATGCAAATGCAAATGCAAACATCAGTCCATCATACACCCTCCCCCACACTTAAATTACACAGTGTATGTGTAATAAAATGCTAAGGAGAGTGTTCACAGATATCCAGAGTGTTCACAGATATCAAGCAAACAATCGCAATAATAAAAAAATGAGTGGTATTTACAATGGTTAGTGTGGTGTACCTTACTTCAGGTGGAGGAGTGGTGAGAGTCTGAACTCTCAATGGCATGGGAAGGTGAAGCTTCCTCCTCCGATGGAGTTTGCTGTCTAGTCCTTCTCATCTTTCCTTTTCGCCTTGGTGCAGCTACATGGGATAAATGCCTGGCCGGTTGAGGGACTTGTGTTATTGGCCGCTCACTGATGTTGAATGAGTGTCTCTCTTGGACTGTCCTCTATGGTGTGTCCTCAGACATGTCTTCAGCATCAGATCATCCTCTTTGTGGCTCTGTTTGGATCGCTTGATCAGATCTCTTGGTGGATGAAGATCCTCCCAACTTCTTCTTGAGTTTTCTCACTTTCTTCTTCAAAGAGCCAACTGATTTCTTGCTTGCTTTGACTATCTTCAGCAAACCTATGATGGCTTTGTCTTGGAAGTGGTTCCATCTCTGAAGAAGCCTAATTTGCTCATGTGCAGCCTTTGAAGCTTCAGATGTGCAGATCACATCATATGGGGCAAATGTATAGTGGGTATATCATTGGGTCATAAAGCTCATCTTCTGCTGGCATGAATCGGATGTTCTCATATGATGTGAAGTTGGTTAAGCGATGCTTGGGCAAGATGATCTTCCTCTTCCTGTTTTCCAGCTCAAACTGATAGCCAAATCCTGTCTCAACAGCTACTGAAAGTTATCCGATCTTGCTGAGGTAAGGAACATCTAAGAAGATCATTGTAACATCTGGTGTGCCAAGCTCAACTCCAGCACTAAGCAAGATAGGAGTGATCATGCCTCCAATAGCTATCTTTGGCTTCTTGTCTTCAGTGTTGAAAGCCCATTGCTGGCATGCTAGAAATTGCTTCATTAGGATTGTCACAAGACCAACTCATAAGCACTCTCCTTGTATCTTCCCATGCCTTGTTTCAACCATTATGTTCTTCAAGCCATTCACAAGCAACCCCATTTCTTCTTCTTTGACCATACTTTGCTCTTTTCTGTAGAAGAGTGTGCTGGTGAGGACTCTATAAACATATCTGATAGCTGGATGGCATATGCTAGCACTCTTCAGATTACCATCTCTATAAGCATCATTCGCTATCTCTTCCCATACATGCCTTAGCTCATCATGCTTGAAGCGCATGTTTTGTGCTCTTGAGCCTTGATCAAATCCAAAGATTTCTTCAAGCTGAGTGAACCCCATGGTGTACCATGCTTAGTTGGCTCTGAAATTGATGAATCCATTACTAAAGTCTTCTTCTCCTTCATCATACTCTTCATCAAACTTGTAGAAGTAGACCTTGAAGCTTGTAAGGAACTCACAAGAAAGTTGCTTGTAAGTTGGATAACCAAGACTAGTAAATTTCTCCAGTCCATGCTCAACAGCTCATCCACTTTAGGCTTTATTCCTAGCTCTCCCAACAGACCAGGATCATCATATCTTGTGGGAGTGAATTCCACTCTCCTCATCGCTGTCAAGTAGTCCTTCAGCTTTGGTGCTGCATCTTGGACTGGTTCTTCTTCAACAACTGGCTTCTTTCCCTCAGCTCTGTTTCTTGCAGCAACATTTGAGTCAGAAATCTCCTCATTTCCTCTGGTGTTTAACATAGTACCTGAAAATGCAATGCTTGAAGCAAGAATTAGTAAAGTATCTTTTGAAAGCGCTGTGCAGAAAATTAATTTTCAAAATTTGAAAATCTACTAAAATTCACACTGATCACCAATAAACATAGTCGAATTTATAAAAAAGTTTCAGCTCAAAAGGATAAATACAGCTAAAATTAAAATTCCAACAGTAGCAAACAGCGATTGCAACAATTTTAAGCATATGAAGCTAAAAACAACATTCTCTCTCCACTAAACTATGAAAATGCATCAGATTCACCATCACTGGTCTAATAAGAAACAATCAATGGTCAATATGCTGAAAAAACAATAGCATGCCTAGATTTGACCAGAATCTAAACATAATGTCAAACTAAACACAAAAATAGCATTTTCCAAAATTTTCAACCATAGAATTTCAAAGAAGAGCAACAATGGTGACATGCAAATCAAATCCATAAACAAAATGGTGCAAACAACTATAATCAATCATTCTAATGCAGCCTACTTCAATTTTACACATTTAAATTCAAGAAATAAAGAATCTAGCAAAGTTTTGCCTTAGATCTTTGACCAAGAGGATGAAGTTCTAGAGAATGCAAGAGAGAAATAAAGGATGCTTGAAAGAGAGATGTTTAGCTCGATATGGATGCGTGGAGAGAGAGAGATGAATATTGCTAGTTTTAATTCAAGAGGATAAGGGATATCTAGAAAAATCCAAAGATAATGCAAGAAAATCCAATTTCAAAATTTAAAAATGCATGTGAGGGGGAAAGAAAATATTCTTTTACCAGCCATCAAGGCCCACAAAAAAGTTTTACTCGATTTACCCATGTAAAAATTTCAAAAAAAATTCTTACACAAATCATATCGAGCAAAACACTTGATGTGGTACTTTGATGTGTACCATATCGGGGACATCAGGTCTTGTGGCTCGGTGATGGTGCTCTGCTGCCTCAGAGGTTCTGTGTTCTGGTCAGCTTCTCCTTCAGGACACCTCGCATCGAGCAGTCTTAGTAGATGTTCTGCTCAATGCTGCACCTCGGTGTAGGGAGACACTTCGGCTTGCATGATCCTTCCCGTGGGCAATGCATGGCACTGTCTGGATGCTTGTTTCTGGCGTGGCCATTGTGCATCGAGCAAGCATGTTGTGTTTTGCTCGATGCTACACCTCGATGTGGAACATCTCGTACATTGTTGATCTTCTCCTCGGTGGTTGTCGTACCGGACACCGTCTTGCATCGAGCTGGCTGTTAGCACCCATATCGAGCAGAACCTTGGATGTTCTGCTCGATGTAACTCCTCGGTGTAGCTCCATCGAGCAGTCTGATCAATGTACGGGTTTTAGCTCCTCGATGTACTGATCACATCGAGCAGGGCTTTTGGTGTTCTGCTCGATGCTACACCTCGATGTGATCTCCACAGTGCGTCTTAATCGATGTACGGTCCACTCTCCTCGGTGTACGGACTGGGGCTTCAGGAGTGATCAAATCGAGAAGGGGTTTTGGTGTTCTGCTCGATGCTACACCTCGATGTGACCCCCATCGTGCAATCTGCTCGGTATACACACTGGTTCTTCCTCGAGATAAGCTGTATCGAGCAAAAATGATAGGTGTTCTGCTCGATATGGCACCTCGATGTGAAAACAGAGTCTTCTTTCTTTGGCCTTTAAACGATTCTACACATCCATAGACCTGATCTTTGACTTCTAAAACACTAAATAAAGACATCAGTAATAAAAGAAAGCATATATTTACAAGGATAGTTATGGGATTACCTCCCAAATATGCTTGTTTTAAGTCAATAAGCTTGACTTTGATAGTTTGAGGACTAGTGAGAAGAGGTTGATGGAGCTGGTGCTCCTACCTCCTTCTTCTGGTAAACCCAAGTGCCTACTGACATCAGTCTCTTCTTCTCACAAGTTGTCTTCCTGTTTCTCTTCTTCTTGACACTTGGTGTGATCAAAGGCTTCGCTTCCTTAGTGATCAAGCTTTCATCTTCTCTCAAACCATCTTCAAGCTTCAACTCAGTGTCAAGCTTCTGTTCTGACACATTCCACGGGTGTTCTGCCTGATGTGCTTGCTCGATATGGACCAGACTTTTCAAGAACTCCACTTTTGACATCTCCTTTGAGCATGGGCTGCTTCCATCCCTTCCTCAGCTCCAAGAAACTCCAAAAACGCCTGAGAATCATCCACAAACATGGACATGTAGGCAAATGTATACAATCCTAAGCTAAATGCATGTTATGTTGGTTCTAAGTGAAAATGATGGATGCAATTCTAGCAGCAACTAAAAATCTAGACATGTATATGATGGATGTTACGACAACATATCTATATGGATCAATTGATAATGATACATATATATGTATATGAAAATCTCTGAAGAATTGAAAATGTCATTAAAATCTAAAGCAATTTATGCGATCGAATTACAACAATCACTTTACGGAGTAAAGGTTACGTCAACAATGTGATATGCATTTCCATGTTTATTAAGAAATATGCATCAGGATTTGTGATCATTGCTTATATGTTGATGACCTGAATATAATCAGAACTCATAAAGAGATAGATGATATAAGAACTCATATGAAGGAAGAGTCTGAAATGATAGAGCATTTACAAAATGAAATATTTGTTCAGCAACCAAATTATACGAGAAGGAATTTAAAACACTTTAATATAGATAAAGCGAATTCTTTGAGTACTCTGATAGTTAATAGATCGCTTGATGTTGATAAAGATCCATTTCATCCTTGTGAAGATAGCGAAGAAATATTAGGTCCTGAAGTACTTTATATGAGCGCTATCGGTAGGCTTATGTATATTGCAAATTGTATTTAATCCGATATAGCTTATGCTACCAATTTACTTGCAAGATACAGCTCATCTTCTACTCACAGATACTAGAGCGGAATAAAACACATATTCCGTTATTTTCAAAGTACGATTAAGTTTAGTTTATTTTATTTTATAAACTTCAAGATTAGTCTGGTTGATTTTACAGATGCAGGATATTTATCAGATTTATGTAAAGCTCGATTACAAACCGGATATAGTTTTATAATTGAAGAAAATGTGATCTCTTGGCAATTCCAAAAGCATATTTTAGTTGCAACATCTTCAAAGTAGAAACTATTACACTTTATGAGATACATTTGGTTCTTATAAACATATACATGTATATATAAAGAAGAGAAAATTATTAAATCATTCCCTTTTACACTTACAATTCTAATAATAATTATATATACAAAGACATATAATGTATCTCACTTTTTATAGTTAATTTATAACATTCACAATATATATATATATATATATGTGTGTGTGTGTATTTTGCTTGGATTTTTGCGTATGACGAAGATGATCTTCATTATATCGTTGATCTTGCTCTTGCTTTTATATTACCCGAGACTTTACCCTGGTCATTAAAGGTATGAAATGTATCCTAATATTGTTGAACATCCATTTCGATTTTCATAGTTTTAAGTTCATCTCTCGTGGTGTTAATTTTTTGTATCAATTTTCTGAAATATCCGTTTCGATTCTCATAGTTTTAAGTTCATCTCACATGGTGTTAATATTTTTTTGTCAGCTTTATATAATAAAATATGTGTCGCTTCTATCAATATTAACTTATTCTGAATCTATTTAATAACTAAAAAAAAACTGCTCGCAAGTCGTCTAGATTGACATCATGCATCCATGGATTTTCTCTATATATATAATGGTTCACGTTGGCCAAGCTATCAAATAAGATCCAAACCAGCTAAACTCACAACTTGATGGATATGGAGTTAGCCAATGTGAGTGTGGGCGTAATAGTCCTTCTTCTTGTTCTCATGCTATGGCTAGGAATGCAGAGATCAAAGCAGAACCGGCCTAAGTACAGAAAGGTATTAATATATGTAAACATATATTGCATATTATCACATTTATGATAAAAAAAAATCTCACTTTCGTTATTCCTAGGAACCAAGATAATGGGAGTAATCCTTCTACTTATGTGGTGGACGAGTACTACCCGAGACATTATCAGCTAGGTACGTTTATTTTGCTAACTTATATTCCCTGTGATCTTTAGAAAAAGGTTTTATTTTTGTTTCAATAGATAGATGTTTTAAATTTTCTATACATTTTTTATGAGTTTATAATGATAAATTGTAAATTTCAAAAAGTAATTGAATTTATTGAAATACTATTGGTTTAATTTTATATAAAATTGTTAAACAAATCAATACATTTACTGTCAAAATTTAATATATTTTTAATATGTGTAAAAACTTCAAAAAATCTTTTTTGTGAACAGAAAAGTATTATTATTTAAAAAAATTCAAAGAAGTAATTTTTTAAGAATGTATAGTTAAATACTCCCTCTGTATTACTTTATAAGGTATTTTAGAAGTTTTTTAGTTATTCAAAACTAGATGATATTTTCAGAAATCAATACAAAAAATAATTGTATTTACTGTTTAAGTTCTATATATTATTTTTTATTGGTTAAAATATTTTTGGAATTGATGTTTTATTTTGAAAAAAGAAAAAAAATAAATAACTTCTTAATCTATATGCAAAATCTTGAACATTATATAGGAGTATAACGCTTGACTGAGTTGCACACATCTCGATTTGATCTCTACTTTTTACTATAGTTTAGTGAGAGTTGTTGGAGAAAACGAAAACACAAATTATTTTTCCTTTATTTCATAATAATATAAGATTTTCTAATTAAAAGCATACAAATTAGAAAAACTTATTTTTTTTAATGACAAATATCATCTAAATAACAAACTGAAAATATTAAAAGAAATAAAATTTAAACCTTTATTTGTGAAGTGATTTTGAGGAATAAAGCTCTCTCATTCAGTCTCACTAAACATTACCTAAGTATCATTAATAAATAAATCGCTAATCTATTCTAATATATTTTGAAATTTATATTTACTTTTTTGATATTCTGGATTCAATTAGTTAAAGTCGTATCTATATTTATATTTATGGATATTATATACAAAATTTGGTAGTATCAAAATTCTTTTTTAGTCGGCTACAAGTAACTAAACCCTCATTCTTTAACGTAATAAACTCTATATATACTACCAAATCTAGGTTTTTTTATTTTACATGATCATCAGCCACATTTCTAATATTTCTATTCTTATGTTTATAAATTTGTTTGTTATTTTTGAATGTGATGTGTTCTTCATATTATGGTTTATCTTTTTCGTTGTTTGTTTATCTTTGATTTTTCTAATTTGATATGAATCTTACGTAATCCGTGTTTTAATCATTTTTAAGAAGATCTTGAAACGCAGACGACAAAAAGAGGATAAAAGAGGTATGTTCCTGACGTTCCTTAATTCTTTGACCTTTGTTTTTGTTCGATATGAAGAAATTAAAGATCTTCAAACAGAGATCTTTCTCAATTTCCAACGGAGAAATATATTTTATTTTCTTTCCTTCTTAGATCGTGGAGAAAAATCTTCCAACGAAGAAAGTATTGATTTGACTATCAATTTGTCTCAGCATTTCCAGTTAATTCATTCTTCTCTACATAGGTATGTAATTCGTTTTACTCTTGCTTTTAAAAGTATAGATCTGAACCAGACGGGTGAGCCAATATGCATTGACTTGCGGGAAGAATTTGCTTTCATTTTAGATTTCTCAAGAATATGTATCGTTTCTTCCGAAAGACTTTCTTCCAAATCAATGTTTTTTTTTCTTTCACAAGTTGTGATTAAAGGAAGTTTTTTTTTTGCCGGGATGATTATTTCTCAAGAACAAATCTATTTAACAGTGTAAGGGAATGACGGTCCGACAGTTATGACTTTTTATCTATGCTGCAACGGATACAACCCCAAAAAGGTTTCTTGTAGTGTATGGTGGCCATGAACATGTCCAGAAGAAGAGATATATAGTTCCTGTTTTATATATGAGCCAGCCTGCGTTTCAAGCTATTCTCGGTAAATCCAAAGAAGAGTAGCGGTCCCGCAAAAGGTGAAACTCACTGCCGTGTTTCTTTATAACGTGTTTGTCTCTTATTCTCTGCATATTGATAATTTAGGACTTTGCTAATATGTACTTTTGTATCATTTTAAAGATTGTTGTTCACAAGGATAGTCCTAGAGGGCCACAATTGAGACGTGCTGGACCACGCCAAAAGGTATATTTCATCTCTTCCATGAGTTTCCCATGCTCTGCAACTAATTAGCAGCTTCCGCAACTACTGATCTAATAACTGCTGATGTCTGATTTTATAGGTGTATTTCAAGCCAGCTGATGTCCGTGCTTGTATTGTCACATGTGGTGGTCTATGTCCGGGCCTTAATACAGTAATCAGGGAGATCGTGTGTGGTCTTCACTTCATGTATGGTGTCACAGAAGTAATTGGTGTGGATGTGAGTTCAGTTTCCGTACCAACCATTAATGTTATTTGACTGTATATATTGGGGATGATGATTGTTGTTGTGTCCCAAACTTTTAGTGAACACTATATTCTATAACTACTTTTGCAAACTGTGATATAGCTGTGATAGGGCAATAGCAAATTTAATGTTACCTATAACAATCCCATTTATTAGGATTTTTGTGGCTCATCTGGTTTCTGATTCTGTAGTGTGGGTTTCGCGGATTCTATTTCAAAAATAGTGTAATACTAACACCCAAGGTTGTGAGTGACATCTACAGGCGCGGGGGAACCATACTAGGAACCTCCCGAGGTGGTCATGATACATCAAAGATCGTCGACAACATACATGACCGTGAAATAAATCAGGTATGTTACGAATATGTATTTTCTTCTCCCTTTAGATTGTTTCTATTTGTGAGTGGAGTATAGTTCTGCTAATAACAGTCAGTTGCATTATCGGTGTCGGTGTGTGATATAGGTTTACATCATTGGAGGTGATGGCATCCAAAAGAGAGCATCTGCAATATATAAGGTTAGTTAGTGAACAGCGATCTCAAAAGACAGAAATGTTTGCTTTTTCGGAATTGAAATCTTATGTATTATTGGGTTTGACTGGTATGTCAACTTAATAGCAAGATAGTAGAATAGTTGAATAATAAACTAGCGGAATCAATAGGACAGGTAAACTGAAAATTGAATAAACTCAAAATGCTAAAAAACTAGTATCTATTAGATGAATTAATTTTTTTCTAAATTAGTTATAAATTTAAAACTTGCAGGAT
Source organism: Thlaspi arvense (assembly GCA_911865555.2). NCBI lineage: Eukaryota > Viridiplantae > Streptophyta > Magnoliopsida > Brassicales > Brassicaceae > Thlaspi > Thlaspi arvense. The sequence continues at coordinate 16,624,041 of OU466861.1, forward strand.
AGTTTAAAATATAGCTTGTTATTTTTCACTTTTTATCATTTAATGCTGAATATTGTGAATGGTATGTATTTAGTGGAATCACGTTTTCAAAACGTGAAAACGTGAAAAAGCTACATACCATTCAATTAAAAGCTAAAAAAAGCTACATATGGTACCTATGAAGAGAACAGTCCAATTAAAATGCATGGATATGAAGCACTTGTGTCTATAAAATATTATTCGACTGGTAGAGCAGTGATGGTCGTGCGACAATTGCTGTTAGTTAGCTAAACAAATGTTTTTGACTGATGATACAGGAGATTATATGTCGTGGATTTAAAGTTGCAGTCGCAGGAATACCAAAAACCATTGATAACGATATCCCAATAAGTCCCAGATTTAGTAAACTGTACTCTCAACTTTAACTTCCTCTCCCATTCTGACGACTCTCAACCATAACGTTTCGGTTAGTATTGACATAGCCATGGGAGCAAAATATTCAGTATTATTCATCCCATAGTAACCATCACGATCACTCTTCTGTTTTTTTGTTATTACTTTTCATATTTTGTTTGTCTGATATATGTTTGTTGAGCGGTGATCTTGAGTGTGTTTGTGCGATTGTGGAGGCGATTCAATGGGCTTCGAATAAGGCATTACAGGTATTGTTTTGTATTCTCCTATGTTTTGGTGATGTAAGGAATCCTTTGAAGCTTTGGAGAGTTACTTAGTGATTTTTTATTCAATCATGTACTCTAACTTTAATCTTCGGATTTAGTTTTAGTGTATTCCTCCTGATAGAGTTATTAAGGCTTTAACTGGTGATCAATAAAAAAAGAATAGAAATGAAAAGGAAAAGAATGAAAGGAACAAAAAAAAATGAATGAATAAGAATGAAAAATAAATAAGGAAGTAAATAAATATATTTTATTCCTCTCCAATTTTAATAAGGAATATATTTATTCTATAATTCCTTATATAATAAGGAATAAGAAAGAATGATAAGAAAATATTATAAGTAGTAAATGGTAAAAAATTTAAGGAATGAATAGGAATTCATTATTCTCCCTCATTCCCTTAGTCACTAGTTGAAGCATAAGTTTGTATTGATTTGGTTTTAAGTTGATAACAAATTTGACTCTTTTCCTGCTTCAACATATATATTATTTTTATAGCATGTTCTATTGTGTCGGTTTCTGTCTTTTTTAGTTTTTTCGGTGACTATTTCTCTTAATTTGTGGACATGTTATATCATATTTCACGAATGTTCTACACTTTTATATGTTTAATCACCTAAGCGATCTTTGACAAGTTCTTTAAAGTTTATAGACATGCATTACCGAGTCTAACCTCTAATTTATACTAACTTAAGTTATTTAAAAAGGTGAGCAATGTGGAATATAATTATTTTTATATTTTCGATAAAAGGATGTTATAGAGAAGATGTAAGTGAATATGTCTAATAGTATCAAATATGTTCCCCTCATCTGTATATTTTTAGAATTTGGAACTTCTTTTTTAAATTTTGATTTTACATAGCCTTAATAAATCTTTTATAAATTTTGTACGATGAAGGTATAAGGAAATTGTTTATGGTGGCATCTTGTAACCTGTATGTTCACCTTATCTATATAAATTAAAAAAAAAATATGATTATAATTTGAACTTCATATATATTGATATTTGCGTTGGTATAGTATAGCCTCTATAAATTAATATTCGATTCATTAAAACTTCGATAAATTAATATTTTTGTCAATCTCAAAATTACTTATCAACTCAATAGTATATATATAAATTAATAATCACTATTCCCTCCGTTTTAAAATACGTGTCATTCTAAAAAAAAAAATTTGTTTCACAAAGAGTGTCACTTTATATTTTTAATGCATGATTTTAAATAAATATCCAATTTTTACCTTTAAATTTTATTGTTTTAGTTAGAAATATAATGTTATTTTGTATGTGAACAAGTGATAAAACAGAACATTTAATGATTTCCTTAGTTGGTGTGAAAAGTATCAAATTGACATTCTTTATGAAATAGAGGGAGTATAGATTAATAATTTTTTTTGTAAACCTTTAAGGTCCTAACATTATAAATTTAAAAAGCTTTAACTGTAATTTTTAATAATATTCTGGCTTTAAAATAGAACCTTTAGAGGTAGGGAGTTTGAAGCCTGTACATCTATGTATCATTCAATCTGTCTTTTGTTCTCTTTTTCTTATCTGACTAATGTTTTGAAGAATATTATTAAGATAAACAGTATATACAAAAAAAAATGTGGAGAAAATATTTGGTTTTGGTTCATATTTTTTCGGTTAATTTGTCACCTCTATATTAAACTATTGATGCTTTATGTATCAGGTTCATTGCCATCTGTTTCTCATTTGGATGACTTTGTTGCTTTTGTCCCACTGATTCTGAGCCTGAAGACGATGGTGATAGTGTTTCCTGTCGTCATTCGAACCAATGGAAACTCAGATGAAGCCATTTTTGATACCGATGTCGTCGCGGACCCTAACGGTAAGAATTATTTCAGATTTCATGTTATATGGTTAGAATTTATTGAGTTATTTTATATTATTAGTTTTTCTAGGTTATGTTGATGAAGGTGACCCTACTCATCTTTGTTACAATTTTCCAGCTTATATGTGGATTGGAGAATATTTGAATAAAAGAGTAAAAAAAGGAACTCTGGTTTTCGCGATTTGCTGTGGGCAAGGGAAAATTGATCTCCCACTTGTTAGGGCTCCTCCGAAAATTTTGCTGGTCTTGCTTTATAATAGTGTACAAGAGAGGTGTAAAAATTGTCGTGAGAATATAAGAACATGTGTTTACGTTGACTTCTCTATGTGAAAAGGTTAATCATGCGATTGATGATGGTAAAAGTCCCTATGTCTATCAAATGTGCTGTGAAAATTACCATCACATCGGTTCTATGCTTCCGAAGACTGTTGAATATCCTGCTTTTTTGCAGTTATATATTCATGATACTGGTAATGAAGTTTCCAATAAAATCAAAGTTTATGGGTAATACTTTCAGCTTTAATTTGTATTAAATATCGCTTTGCTTTGTTCTTACTAATTTTGTTTTTGTAAACTAAAGGAAATCTCATCCGAATGGAAAGATCAGAGTGGATATAGTTGAGCGCCTGAAGAAGATACTTGATTCTTACAATCCTTATGTGAAGGCATTGGGAACTACATGTGAAAGATTGCATTTGGAAGATAATATTCAAAGTATGTGGTTGGTTTTGAAAAGTAGAAGACAGCTCGATGGAAGGGTACGCATTTTGCCAACCAATAATGGCATTGTCGGTCTAATTCCTGGAGGTTTTCAGATGGGTGTTGACACACGTGATATTGTTATTAAAACTATAGACGGTCATTTACATAGGATCACTAAGTTGCATTCTGATTACTTAGCGCTGCAGTATCCCCTTTTGTTTCTTTACGGTGAAGATGGTTTCAGACTAGGGATTGATATTAGATTTGTTGATACATCTGGGAGAGTGCGTAAGAATATCACTATGTGAGTTTTTTTTTGCTGTTCGAATACAATCCAGAGAAGGGGAAGCTACCACTATCGTTATGTCCGGGCGTTTGTATCAGCTGTTTCTGGTGAATGGTTATACAATGATCGAGTCAAGTTGATTGCGATATATTTTCCTGAATCAGAAAAATCTGCGATGCGAAAAGTACGACAAAATTGTTGAGTAAATGAACAAAGGCGAGTGTGATTTAGCTGATCATGGAAAAAGAGTTATAATACCATGGAGGTGTGCAAGTAATATGGATTTCCGGATTTTTTTATCACCATTATTTGTAATCCTAACTGGCCTGAGATAATAAGATATCTACGCAAGCATCAACTAAAGGTGGAGGATAGACCAGACATTTGTTATCGTGCTTTTAAATTGAAACTCGATAATCTTATCCATGATATAACCAAAGGCAAAATATTTGGTCGCGCTAATTCAGATATATTATTTAAGCATGTGTATTACCTAAATTTGTTTCTCTATTATCGTATTTTTGAATTATTTACTAATAATCTGAATACCTTTTGTGTTATATTTTTTTTTAGCTATGTATAATATCAATTACAATATAGGGGATTGCCACATGCTCATATGGTATTGTTTCCGACGCAATTTAGGACAACTGTAGTTGTTCAGCTTTCTTTCCATTTACCAGGTCAATAGTTTTTTTGTTTAACAAGGATGATCCAATTGACGAAGTAATCAGCAGAAAAAAGTTTACTATGACAAATTTTTTTAGCTTGGATGGATTGTAATAGAAAGTTTTCCGATGCATGGGAACTGATTTATTTAGACTTGCCTACCAACTTTGTTTGGCGCAAGAGTAGCAATTCGTGAGAGCTAAAGCAACGTAATATTGCTATTGGTAGGATCACATATGTTCCACCTACTTATGAAGTTCTGTACAATCTAGGACTATTACTAAATATTATAAAAGGTGCATGGAGTTTTGAAGAGATCAAAACATTCGATGGGGTTGTTCACGAGAGTTTTTCGCGATGCATGTTATGCTTTGGGCTTGCTTGATGATGATAGAGATTACATTGAGGCGATTAATAAGGTGATTTAATGGGAACCTGGGTATTTCCTACAGAGACTTTTCGTGATCATACTTCTTTCAAAAAGTATACCTACACCTAGAACCGTTTGGGAATCAACTTGGATGGTTTTATCCGAATACATGTTGTATTTTCAAAGAAAAAAACATGGAGATCCAGGTATTGTATTGTTTGTTTATTTCCTTTGTTAACGTAAACAAATGTATCTTATCCAACTATATTCGCTTTTGTTTTGTGTAAGGTTAGACGTTGTCGGAAGATCAGATTAAGAACCTTGCCTTGGCAGATATCGAATGGATTTTTCAAACTAACGGCCGTTCCTTAGAGCATATTGCGGTGTGTTGATGTTAGTCTGATGGGGAAATAGAAAAATCATGTACTTACAGATGAATTAGGTTATAATTGTGATGAGTTCAAGTTGCTACATGCACGGTTGTTGGATACAATAACATCCAAACAAATGGTGATTTATGACGAGATTTTGGATGTTGTAAATCGTGATATAGGAGGAATATTTTTTGTTCGTGGATTTGGAGGATCCGAATAAACGTTTCTTTGGAGTATTTTGGGCGCTGCTATTCGTACAGATGGTCATGTTGTTTTGAATGTGGATTCGAGTGGAACACTGCTTTTTTCTGTTACAAGGTGGAAGGACAGCACATTCACGTTTTGGTATACCGCTTGCCGTAACTGAGTTTACAACTTGCACAATGTCAAAGGATCTCATCTTGTTGAGCTTATTAAGGAGGCAAAGATGATTGTATGGGTAGAGGCTCCAATGATGAACAAGCATTGTTTTGAGACATTGAATAGGACTATTCGTGATGTACTTTGGTGTGATAAACCTTTTGGTGGTAAGGTGATTTTTTTTTGTGGAGACTTTAGACAAATCCTACCTGTCATCACGAATGGAACTAGGGTAGAGACTGTTCTAGCAACTTTTAAATATTCCACTCTTTGGAAGCACTGTAAGATTCAAAAACTAACTACTAACATAAGGCTGCAAATTACAGGTTGTGTGCAAGATGTTGCTGAGCTCGAGTCATTCTCGAAGTGGATTCTAGACATAGGTGATGGAAAAATTGGTGCATTGATTGAAGGAGATAAGGAAATTGAGATCCCTAATGATTTGTTAGTGTTGGGTTATGATAAACCTATTGAGGGAATTGCAATGGAAGTGTATAAAGATTCATATATAACCGTTCTTGATCTGGTGTATTTCCAGGAGAGAGCTATATTGAGTCCAACTAATCTAGATGTTGAGATGATTAACGAATACATGATGTTAAAAAAAAAGGTAGATCCTTTTCTTCTTTTTATGTGAGTTTTGCTGAGTAATATTGGTTATTATTTATTCATCTCTTTTTTTGTTCAAATAGGTGATGAAAAAGTGTACTTTAGTTCCGATTTGATCGATACTTCTGATATAAGTAAGTTGGACAATATTGCTTACTCGCAAGAGTTTTTGAATATCATCAAGAGTTTTTGTACTCTAGCTTAAGTTATTTAAAAAGGTGAGCAATGTGGAATACAATTATTTTTCTATTTCCGATAAAATGAAGTTATAGAGAAAATGTAAGTGAATATGTCTAATGGTATCAAATAGTGAATATATATATATATATATATATATATATATTTCTAAAATTTGGAACTTCTTTTTTATATTTTTATATTTTGATTTTATGTCATCTGTATATGGACATACATAGCTTTAATAAATTGTTTATGGTGGCATCTTATAACATGTATGTTTACCGTATTTATATAAATTAAAAAAAAAATTATTATTATAATTTGAACTTCTTATATATTAATGTTTGCGTTGGTATAGTAGAACCTTTATAAATTAATACTTGATTCATTAAAACTTCGATAAATTAATATTTTTTGTCAATCCCAAAATTATTTATCAACTAAATAGTATATCTATACATTAATAATCAATGTTCCCTCCGTTTCAAAATAAGTGTCATTCTAAAGTTTTATTTTTCTTTCACAAAGAGTGTCACTTTACATTTTCAATGCATAATTTAAAATAAATATCCAATTTTTACCTTTACAGTTAGAAATAGAATATTATTTTTTGTGTGAACAAGGAAAAAAACAGAACTTTTAATGTTTTTTTTCAATTTGTATGAAAAGTATCAAATTGACATTCTTTACGAAACGGAGAGAGTATAACTTAATAATTTTTTTATAAACTTTTAAGGTCCTAACATTAATAAATTATAGAGGTTTTACAGTAATTTTTAATAATATTCTGGTTTTAAAATAAAAGCTTGAGAGGTAGAGAGTTTGAAGCCGGTACATCTATGTATCATTCAATCTGTCTTTTGTTCTCTTTTTTCTAATCTGAGTATTGTCTTGAAGAATATTATTAAGACAAACAGTAAATACAAAAAAATGTGGGGAAAATATTTGGCTTTGGTTCGTATTTGTCGGTAAATTTTTCGCCTCTATATTAAACTATTGATGCTTTATGTATCAGGTTCATTGCCATCTGTTTCTCATTTTGATGACTTTATTTCTTTTGTGCCCACTGATTCTGAGTCCGAAGACGATGGTGATAGTGTTTCCCGTTATATACTTATTCGAACAAATAGAAACTCATATGAATCCGTTTTTGATACCGATGTCGTCGCAGACCCTAACGGTAAGACTTATTTCAGATTTCATGTTACATGGTTAGTATTTATTGAGTTATTTTATATTATTAATTTCTCTGAGTTCTGTTGATGAGGGTGATCCTACTCATCTTTGTTACAATTGTCCAGCTTATATGTGGATTGGGGAATATTTGAATAAAAGAGTAAAAAAAGGAACTCTGGTTTTTACTATTTGCTGTGGGCAAGGAAAATTTATCATGAGAATATAAGAACATGTGTTTTCGTTGACTTCTCTAGGAGAAAAGGTTAATCATGCGATTAATGATTGTAAAGGTCCCTATATCTATCAAATGTGCGGTGAAAATTACCATCACATCGGTTCTATACTTCCGGAGACTGGTGAATATCCTGCTTTTCTGCAGTTATATATTCATGATACTAAAAATGAAGTTTCTAATAAAATCAAAGCTTATGGGTAATACTTTAAGCTTTATTTTGTTTTAAATATCGCTTTGCTTTGTTTTTACTACTTGTTTTTTGTAAACTAAAGGAAATCACATCCAAATGGAAAGATCAGAGTGGATATAGTTGAGCGCCGATACTTGATTCTTACAATCCTCATGTGAAGGCATTGGGAACTACATATGAAAGATTGCAGTTGGAAGATAATATTCAAAGTATGCGGTTGGTTTTGAAAAGTAGGAGACAACTCGATGGAAGGGAACGCAATTTGCCAACCGAGAATGGCGTTGCCAGTCTAATTCTTGGAGGTTTTCAGATGGGTGTTGACACACGTGATATTGTTGTAAACTATAGACGGTTGTTTACATAGGATCACTAACTTAGCGCTGCAGTATCCCCTTGTGTTTCGTTACGGTGAAGATGGTTTCAGACTAGGGATTGATATTGGATTTGTTGATACATCTGGGAGAGTGCGTAAGAATATCACTATGTGAGTTTTTTTTGCTTTCTGAATATAATCCAGAGAAGGGGAAGCTACCACTGTCGTTATGTCTGGGCGTTTTTATCAGCAGTTTCTGGTGAATGCTTATACAATGATCGAGTATAGTTGACTGCGATATATTTTCCTGAATAAGAAAAATCGGTGATGCAAAAAGTACGACAAAATTGTTGAGTCAGCGAACAAAGGCGAGTGTGATTTAGATGATCATTGAAAAAGGGTTATAATACCATGGCAGTGTGCAAGTAATATGGATTTCCAGATTTTTTTTTACCATTATTTGTAATCCTAACTGGTCTGAGATAATAAAATATCTACGCAAGCATCAACTAAAGGTGGAGGATAGACCAGACATTTGTTATCGTGTTTTTAAATTAAAACTCGATAATCTTATCTATGATATAACCAAGGGCGAGATATTTTGTCGCGCTAATTCGGATATATTATTTAAGCACGTGTATTACCTAAATTTGTTTCTTTATTATCGTCTTTTTGAATTATTTACTAATAATCTGAATACATTTTGTGTTATATTTTTTTTTAGCAATGTATAAAATCGAATTACAATATAGGGGACTGCCATATACTCATATGGTATTGTTTCCAACATAATTTAGGACAACTGCAATTGTTCAGCTTTCTTTCCATTTATCAGGTCAATAGTTTTTTTGTTTAACAAGGATGATCCAATTGACGAAGTAATCAACAGAAAAAAGTTTACTAAGACAAATTTTTTAGCTTTGATGGATTGCAATAGAAAGTTTCATGATGCATGGGAACTGAATTATTTAGACTTGCCTACCAACTTTGTTTGGCGCTAGAGTAGCAATTCGTGAGAGCTAAAGCAACGTAATATTGCAGTTGGTAGGATCACATATGTTCCACCTATTAGATTGATTTTGGATTTTCCGATCTTGAAAATAAAATTTTATGTTCTGTCGATTTCTTTCGGTGATTTCAAGAGTAGCAAAGAAGTATGCTTTGGGTTTGCTTGATAATGATAAAGCATAGATTGAGGCGATTAAGAAGGTAAGTCAATGGGGAACTGGGTATTTCCTACACAAACTTTTCGTAATCATACTTCTTTCAAAAGTGTAGCTACACCCAAAACCGTTTGGGAATCAACTTGGGAGGTTTTATCCGTAGATATGTTGCATTTTCAAAGAAAAAAAAGCGTGGAGATCCAAGTATTGTATGTAGTATTTGTTTGTTTATTTCCTTCGTTAACGTAAACAAATGTATCTTATTCAAATATATTCGCTTTTGTATTGGGTAAAGTTTGACGTTGTCGGAATATCAGATTAAGAACCTTGCCTTGGCAGATATCGAAAGGATTTTACAAACTAACGGCCGTTCCTTAGAACATATTACTGGAATGTCGTATGTTGATGTTAGTCTAATGGGGAAATAGAGAAATCATCTACTTGCCGATGAATTGGGTTATAATTGTGATGAGCTCAAGTTGCTACATGCACGGTTGTTGGATACAATAACATCTGATACAAAAGTTATTTATGACGAGATTTTGGATGTTGTACATCTTGATATAGGAAGGATGTTTTTTGTTTGTGGATTTGGAGGATCCAGATAAACATTTCTTTAGAGTATTTTGGGCGCTGCTATTCATACAAATGGACATGTTGTTTTGAATGTAGATTCGAGTGGAATCGCTGCTTTTCTGTTACAAGGTGGAAGGACAGGACATTCACACTTTGTTATAGCGCTTGCCTTAACTGAGTTTACAACTTGCATAATCTCAAAGGATCTCATCTTGCTGAGCTTATTAAGAAGGCTAAGATGATTGTATGGGATGAGGCTCCAATGATGAAAAAACATTGTTTTGAGACATTGGATAAGAGTATTCGTGATGTACTTTGATGTGATGAACCTTTTGGTGGCAAGGTGATTGTTTTTGGTGGAGATTTTAGGCAAATCCTATTTGTCATCATGAAGTACCCTACCTGTCATCACGAATGAACTAGGGTAGAGACAGTTCTAGCAACTTTTAACTATTTCACTCTTTGGAAGCACTGTAAGATTCGAAAACTCACTACTAACATGAGGATGATAATTACAGGTTGTGTGCAAGATGTTGCTTAGCTCGAGTCGTTCTCGAAGTGGATTCTAGACATAAGTGATGGAAAAATTGGTGCATCGATTGAAGGAGATAAGGAAATCGAGATCCCCAATGATTTGTTAGTGTTGGGTTATGATAACCCTATTGAGGGAATTGCAATGGAAGTGTATGGAGATTCGTATATAACCGTTCGTGATCCGGTGTATTTTCAGGAGAGAGCTATATTGAGTCCAACTAATCAAGATGTCGAGATGATTAACGAATACATGATGTCAAAAATACAAGGTAGATTCTTTCCTTCTTTTTATGCGAGTTTTGCTGAGTAATTTTTGTTACTATTTATTCATCTCTTTTTTTGTTCGAGTAGGTGATGAAAAAGTGTACTTCGGTTCCGATTTAATCGATACTTCTGATATAAGTAAGTTGGAAAATATTGCTTACTCGCAAGAGTTTTTGAATATCATCAAGTTGTCTGGTTTGCCGAATCATTGTTTACGATTGAAGATTGGTTCTCCGATAATGCTTCTTAGATATATCAATCTGAAACATTGGTTGGGTAATGGAACAAGATTGTTGATCACACAAATGGCTGATTATGTTCTCTAGGTTAAGCTTATAATAGGAAATTCTGTTGGATAGAAGTTGTTGATACCTCAGATGTTTCTCAGCCCAACTGAAGGGAGGTTCCCTTTAAGGATAAGAAGGAAACATTTCCTAATTTGTGTCGCTTTCGCAATGACAATCAATAAGAGTCAAGAATAGACTCTTCAAAGTGTTGGGTGTATCTTCTGAAACCAGTACTCTCTCATGGGTAATTTTGTATGTAGCCATTTCTAGGGTTACTACTCACAAACGTTTGAAGATTTTGATCACAAATGTAGACGGTAGAGCATTGCGTAAAACAAAAAATATTGTGTACACAGAAATGTTTGATAAGATATGATTCGAATTTTTGGCTTTTAGTTAGGTTTTCCTATGGGTTTCATAGTTTTTGTTTTATGTGTTTTGTAGTTTAAATATGTTTTCTATCTTATGATGGTATTTTTAGTTTAGTATAGGTGTTGACATTAATGAGGTTGAGTCCACAAACATAGATGGTCTCTATGGGGGTGGTGACCTCAACTAATTTTTCAAACCCCTCGATTAAGCTTATAACTTTCTGTTTTAGTTTTTAAAATGTGAAACTTTATATGACACAAATGCAACTTCTCAACATCAGGATTTTCTTTAGCGATTATGTGTAATATATATTAACGTAATTTTAGGTTTTAATGTTTTTTTTATTATGTTTTGTTCATGCTCTGATATATACGATGTTATCTTGTGCAGTGGAATACAATAGCATACACTACATGTAACGCTGATGGCCATAAAAGAAAATTTCGATAAATATGATCATCTTAAGAAATAGGACATTTTATCGGAAACCTTTACTATATTATTACGGCAAGGTTGAATTGATTGACAAGATCCGGGGGTTTATATTACGTGTCTATTTGAGATTATTAGTCTAACTATTGATTCTCATAAAAGAGTAACAAACCCTAATAACTTTTATAACATTGACATCAATATTTGTCCTATTCGTCCCTGGTTAGTTTTATATATATTATAAAAATATCCTTTATTGATGTGTAGGTTAATTAGATTATCAAATTGAGTTATTGAAACTATATATATTGATGCCCTTTAATATTGAAAAGTGCTGTCTTTTCTTCATTAAATGTTGAGTTGAAAACTGAAAACCATTGAAAAGTAGTTGTTTTTGTTTAGCTTATGTTATGCGATAATCCATACTATTAATTAAAGATCACTTCAATATTTAAACACATTTCATGTGTTCTATTACATGAAATGTTATTGTATTTTAACATTTTCTTTAGAATTTCATTAATGGTAGTTTAGTCATTTGTTAATTCAACCAATTAATATTCATTTTCTTTTTTCTTTATTTAATTCTTATATTCCTATTACCAAACACATTAATTTTCAGATATTCTTTAGATAAGTTTAACTTCAATTACCAAACACATTTAATTAATTTCGAATTTCCCATAAATAGTTATTTTAAAATTTTTAATTAATCATAAAATTAATTACACCCAACTTTATATAAAATGACAATTATAATTACTATATATGTGAGATTAAATTGTAAATATTTATACAATTTAAAACATTTTGCAAAAAATAATAAATAATATTTTTCAAATATTTATTATTATGTGACAATATAAGAAAATAAAAATTATAATTAATAAAAATATATATAATTAAATTATACATTTACACATTGCAAAAGAATTATTACACAAAATCATATTCTTATTATTATGCAATAATATAACCAAACACATATGTTTGTAGGAAAATAAAGTAAAACCTAATTTTTATGACTAATTATATATTATTTGTCATATGTTTAGATCTAATATTAAATTAAATTTTGATTAGATTAATTTCAAATTTAAAAGCAACTTGATCAAATTTAAAAAAACCATGGTTAATTAACAGTAAAAGATAATAACCATATAATTTTATTTAAATTATATTTAGTTCTATAAAATATCTAATGAATCAATTTTGTAATATTTTATTAATATTCGATTACTAAAATTATGGAGCAAGCTATTCAAAGAAAATCAAAATATTTTTGAATTAAGAAACAGTAACTGCATAAATTTAAAGCATATTCTAAAAAATATGTATTCTAGCATATTTTCAAAAACATTACAAAAAATATTGAAAAATTTTAATTGTAGATGTAAAAACATATTAATAATAAGTTAGTAAATTAATAAAAGATTTTCATAATTTACAATTAACAAAATAAAAATATTTATTATAATATTATTTCAATAAACTATAAGGGAAATAAAAATAGTAACTCACATTATCTCATTTTCTCTAATTTATTTTGGCTAATTGTTTTCTCTATTTAGATTTTCAAAAAAAAATATTTTTGCAAACATCAATATTTTTTAGTCGAAATTAATTTTTTATATGTTAAATATTTTGTTTCAGTTTGTTTACTATGTATATGATTGTTATTTTAAATTTTAAATTTTAAATTTATTATTTTTTGTTTGACAAAGAAAAAGAAGAACAAATAAGAAGGAGAAGAAGAAGAAGGAGAATAAAGAGAAGTGATGGATGAGAAGAAGAGTAGATGTAAAAGAAGAAGAAAAGAGAAAAAGAAAAAAGAGAAGAACATGAGAAGAAGGAGAATAAGTAATAAAGAAGAGGAAGGAAAAGAAAGGATAATAAGAAGAGATGAAAAAAGAAGAAAAATGAATAAGAAGAAGGAGAAGTGATGACGAATAAGACCAATAGAGAAGATGAAAAAACGGAAAAGGAGAACGGAGAAGAAAGAGAATGGATGAAGAAGAAGAAGACATGAATGAGGAAGAGAAGAAGAAGACGGAGGATAATAAAGAGAAGAATGGATGAAGAAGAATATGGATACATAGAAGAAGAAAAAGAAGGAGAGAGAGGAAGAACAACAAAGGAGAAGAATGAGAAGAAAAGATGAAAAAGAAGAAGAAGAAGGGATGGAGGAGAAGACGAAAGAGTAACCAAGAGTCGTTAGCTCGACTGGTAAATGATCTAGGTAAAGCTTAGAGATCACATGATCGAGTGACTCTTGGTATTAAACTAATATTACATGATGTGGTTTCAGGCCTGCAGAGATTGCAGGCTTCGGCCCAGAACTTCATGGTAATCTAAAAAAAGAAAGAAAGAGAAAAGCGGAGAAAAAGATAGGAAAAAAAGAAAAATAAAGGATAAAAAGGAGAAGGAGAAGAACAAAAACAAATAAAGGGAGAGAAGAAGAAAAGATGAAGAAGAAGTGATTAAGAAGAAGAAGCAGGAGAAACAGAAAGAGAAGAAAGAATTGTTGGGGTCGGTCTCCACTATGACGAAATCAACAAAGAAAAGGTTAGTAATGGAAATGAGCCTAGCCAAATCGAAGAGGTGATAAGCCAGACTGACAAGCTGAGCTGGCAAACCACCGAGCCAAACTGGCGAACCGCTGAGCCGAAACAACGAGTTGGATCGATAAAGACGGATTAAACCATTCATGTCCATTGAACCAGATAGGTGGACCAAACCAACAAGATATACCAAACCGATGATTCGAGATAAATATTTTTAAATAAAAATAATAGTGTGGTTAACAAAATTACAACTAGATATTCAAACCTGTAAAAAATCGACTACAACATAAGAACACAAGTTATATATAAAATCAGTAATATATTATATCTTTGAATATAAAAGTTGGGTTTGAAAAACAACAATAAGTGGAGACCGACCCCAACAATTATTTCTTCTCTTTCTGTTGAAAAAGAAACAGATAATAGAAATGAAGAAGAAAGAATAGAAAGGGAGAAGGAGAAGAAAAAAACTAAATACAATATTAAAAACATAAATTTTATGTAAAACCAATAACATATTATCATATTTTACAATAACAACTTGTGTGTCTACTATATTGATTTAGTTGCACATAACTTATATTATCTTATTTTCAAATTTATATTTTGTATTTACAAAATTTAATTTTAATCCTCATAACACATAAATAAATAATTTATTATTAATATAACTATAGTTTTTTTTGGTAAGAGGGGGGTGGGGGAGACATATCGTAACTGAAAATTGAAACTAAAGTAGGTGAAACCGAATCTAAGAACTGGACACCAAGAGGAAGGGAAAAAGCAGAGTTAGCTAATCCATCAACAAGACAATTAGCTTTTCTCTTAGCAAGAAAAAAAGACAATTAGCTTTTATATATACATATGAAAAATGGACTATTCATTCTCTCGAAATAAAACCATGATACATATGTACCAGAAAACAGACTATATTATAATATAATATATAATAAATCTCCTTATACTACATAATTTAAACATTTATAAAATTTATTTCAAGAATCATATACCTGCGCGGACGCGCAGGTTCAACATCTAGTATCTAATTATAAAAGAAAACAAAATAAAACTTTGTCCATGTTCTTTTATCCTAAATATGATAACTTTAGAGACAAAAATGTTAATTCCACCAACTGTGTTTATATGTCTCTATTGTTTTGTAATATATTATTATGACAAATTGTTAGTATTCATTTTACTATTTTGTTGATTTTTTTTGTAATATATTACAGCCCGCACAGGATGTGCGGGCAAGCCACCTAGTAGAATGAAAATGGCCACTCTAAATTTGTTAATCATGGTGGGAGAGAGACTTTTAAACTTTTTTGATGAAACTTAATTAATGTTTGATTAAAATAAATTGAAAATTTGCACAGATATATGAATAAATCTGATAAAATGAGACAACAAAAATCCTTAAACATCCTATATAATTTCTTAATGAAACAGTGAAAGATAATTCACTAGATTTTATTATTTTTATTCTCTCTATTTCAAAATATTCTCTCCAATTTAACACTAATTAACTTTTTTTTTTAGAAATCAGTATCTATTTCTCAACAAAAATCAAGATAACTAAATCTACATAGCATAGAGAATAAAGATTGTTTCAGACACCATGTGTCAACTTATTTTTCTTTATGATACGCGTGTGTGAGATGTATGAAATAGAGAAAGAACTGAACTCTATTTTGCTTATCTCGAACTCCTCTATGTGAAATGAGAAAGCCAGCCACTGATCTGGTTTAGACTCCATCTTCACCAGGTCAGAGCAGTCTGTTGCAAATGCCACTATTAATTTTCTATCATCAAGCATGCAATGAATAGTTCATATCAATGCCTCTAATTCTATGTGTAAAAGTCATAGACTATATCGTACACTATGTACCATAGTAACTAATGGTATACTGCTATGTTTAAGTAGATTCCAAAACAAATACACCATATTATGATATAATGCATCCGTCGGGAACTTGTGTAAAGCCATGGGAAGTCTGTGCATAACGATAATGCATCATGTTAATACTTTTCACATAAAATGCCTCATTTATGGTGAACAACTAAGTAACCACACAAAGTTCTCAAGTTTAGTATCATCTGATCCATAGAGTTGCTGAAAATTTTCATCATCAGGAAATTTCTATGTAATTGTGTATCCCGATTTGACTGTATATCATCCTGTTTTTATAAAATGCCAGTCCAATGAGTTTGGTCTATTTTTCTTAGTTGTTGAAATACCAGTGATAAAGAAAATATCCTCCAGAACAATAAGCTGTTCAATTAGTGAAAGGTTCCAAAGCGAAGTTGTAGAGTCAATCAATTGATTTATTGTTAACTTGAGCTATAAATTATATCCCCTGTTAGATGCTGATCTCAGGCAAGATTTTAGAATCCAGAGATCATTTCATACAGATAAGGAATTGTTGGATCAACTCTTTTAATAAGACCTTTTTATACCAAAGATTGAGCAGAAACAATACTCTTCCAACCAAATGATAAAGAATATGATTGTATTGATTCCAACAGACTGGCATTCCTAAAGTAACGTCCTTTGAAAACATTAGCAAATAGAAAATCAGGGTGTTTAATCAGTTACCAAAGTTCTTATGCAAGCAAAGCCGTGTTAAAATTCTTAATTACCTGAAATTCAAGTCCTTTTTCCGTTTTTGTTTTTTCATATATTTTATCAAGCTAGCTAATGCATGTCTTGAGATTCTCTATTTGTGCTCCACCAGAACTTTGCGTCTGTACTGATAAGTTTCATAGTTATCGTTTTGGCATTCTACATACGTTGGTACTTCTGTTGCAACAGACTTGATGAATACCTCTTTTCCCCTCTTAGACAGGAACCTTTATCTCCATTCGTTAACCCGTTTAGTTTGCCTCTTAATAAGAAAGTTAACTATATTTGTTTTTGCTCAAATTTTCCATTCCTCCAATGTTCATCATCCCCAATTGCCGATGAATTCCTTCCCTAAATTTCATGTCCACTTAATGCCCAAATTGCACCTTTGATTTATCAAAATTTATTTGTTGTATAGACACCGCCTCATATTGTTTAAGTATAACGAGTAATGTCTATGTTTCTTCTGATTTTGGCTTGTAAACAAATAGTTTGTCATCCGCAAATAACATATGAGATATCGATGGGCTCTTTCTAGCTATTTTCAATTCCGTAATCAGCTTCTCCCATTCTACTTTCTTCAGATTTGTAATTAGAACTGCTGTACATAGAATAAATAGGTCAGGGGATAGAGAATCCCCTTATCAAAGCCCCCATATTGGTTTAATGAGCTCTTTAGGATGACCATTAATGAAGACCTTATATTGCACAGATTCAATGCACCACATCATCCATGTAATCTACTTTTCCGCTGTTTTCCTCAACAGATTTTTGATAAAATCCCACTCAACGCGGTCATACGCTTTACTCATATCCGTCTTCACTGCCATGTATTTCATTGGCAAGATTTGTTTGTCTGAAGCCCGTGAAACACCTCATGTGCTGTTAAAATATTATCAGAAATAAGTCTCTCCAAAACAAAAGCAGACTGAGTCTCACAGATCAGCTGAGCTAGTAGCCTTTGCAGTCGTTGACATAAGAATATTGAAATAATCTTGTATCTTAGATTACACAAGCTTATGTGGTGCAGTTTGTCATTTGGGTTGTCTTTCTGTCTTTGGAATGAGACAAGTATTTTTTTCAAATTCAATCGTTGATCAAAAGCACCCAATAATAAAAAAAAATAGTTTACCATATGTACCATTTCTTCTTTTATTATAATCCACGCATATTGAAAGAATAGTGCAGTCATCCCATCCGGTCTTAGGGCTTTCTCTATATGCATCTTAAATAATACGGATATGGCCTCCTCTTTTGTTGCCAATTTAGTTAAAAGATCGTTATCATTGTCTGGTAATTCAGATTTAACCTTACCGAGTGCTTTTTCAAAAGCAGATGGAGAAGTGTTGGTGAATAACTCGTCGAAATATTCTACTATCATTTTCTCCACTTTGTGTTATCCCACCAGCCAGAAACCCTCTTTATCATGGAGACCTACAATTCTAGTTATGGTACGAGGCTGGTTAGTAAGTGTGTGATAAGATTTCATATTTAGATCGCCATTTTAAACCGTAAATACTGACTCTTTTGTTGCCAAAACCCCATCATGCCTTACTCGATTGGCCCACAATCAACAATATATCCAGATCCTTGGTTCCTTTATACAACATTTTGATGTTTCTCAGCTATTCAGTCAGGCAACCATCCAGTTCATGATTCTTCTCATGTCCTTCAACAATGAGCATTTTCAGAAAATTCGAATATTTTCCTTGCTCTACAAGTTGAATTGCAGCCACTTTAATTTCACATTGCAAAGCTAAGATCTTATCTTCTTTGCCCTCTATCACTCTTGTCCCAGCTTCAAGGTCCTTTTGTAGCTGAATGATAGTCAATTCTTTCCCTTATAATTGCTGAATCAGTTCTTCTTTTTCTTTCTTGGCATTCATCAGAGATAAACGTAGAGTCTTGTTTTCCTCTAGTAGTATCTCATCTGATTGGTAGTCATGAGCTCCTTCAGTATCAGTGTCAGCTTCTGAATCGGAATCCTCATCAACCACTCCAAAAAAAGCCGTAAAGTTCAATAGCAGTTCATTGTCACTTTGATCCTGATCTGACTCTGAGTCTTCTTTACTGATAAGAGACTTTATCCCTTCTTCTGTTCAGATAGATGCATTCAGTTTTGACATGTCTAACATCACAGAGTTTCTCTTTTATTAGCAGTTGGACGTTCTATCTTGAAGTGACCATATCCTTCACATTCGTGACACTGCATTTCAGACTTCCTAAATCATCTTTCTGTTCAAGGATCAGCCACAGACCTTTTCATGTCATAGCTTGATCTTCGTTGACCCTTTTCATACTTCTTGAAGTATTTATTGATCATCAAACTCTTCATTCTGACACTTTCCTTGTTCTTCTGCAAATGCTACATTTTTTGCTTTTTGATTGGGCTGTTTGAGAGTGTTGTAGCTCATAGGCTTGCATCATCCCAACCACTTCATTGAATTTCATTTCAAAATTACATGAAACTTTAATAGCTAATTTGTGAGATTGAAATTTGTCTAGTAGACTTTGCAAAAAGTTGTTTACAAGTATCTTATCTTTGTAGGTTTTTCCCAATACTTGAGATTCATTTGCAATAGCACTGAGCTTCCCACTGAATTCTTCTACATACTCACATGCATTCATCGTAAGACTCTCAAACTGTGAAGCTAGTAGATCCATTCGAGTTCTTTGAACATTAGTAGTCCTCTCATATGATGTTTGCAGTGCATCCCAAACTTCCTTTGCAGTAGTGAATTCTTGAACCTTTCTGAACTGATCTTTCGTGAGTGAATTCTAGATCACTGACAATGCTTTGGAGTTGAGTTTGGGCATCTATTGATACATATATCGCATATATTCAATACTTTGTCCCATAATCACATCTGATTAATAAGAACAGATAATCATTAGTAGATGTCTTCTCTAATACTAATTGTAAGTGCAGAAAACGAGTGCAACACGAATTATAATTTGGAAAGCGCCAAGTTTAAACCCTTTTCCAGTAACTAGAATCTTACAACTTAATCACTCAGAATACAACTGTTTTGGTGTTATGCAACTCTATATATCTAGATTTCTCCAATCGATTCCTAGTTCTGAACTCTCTTCACAAGATCACAACATATGTATCAAGGACAAAGGACACTAACCTCTTGCTTCTTCTTTTTGTATGAAGCTCAAAGGCGATCTCAGTAGTTGCGGTTTAAAGTGTGTCTTTCTTACTTTGACCGGCTTCCTATTTATACTAGCTACCCAAACCCTAATCCTAGAATTAGTGTTCGATTTGCATATCTTGCTTTATTGCAAGTTTCACTTTGAGAGGATATCTCCAAATATTCGCAGAGCTCAACTTAGAACTATCTCCCCGCTTCGCGATGTCAGTTTGCTTGCCAACTCAGCTGCCAATTTCCACGGCTACAAGCTTTCCTAATATAAACCTTGGTGAATATCTTAATGCAATCAACATGTCTTTCAAAAACTACATCTTCCATCATTGCCTGAATAAAAAGCTTTTTAGAGCCATCCCTAACATTAACCATAGGCTGAAAGAATTTTTTTGTGACCACCACCTTTTTTTTCCCTGCCCTCTGCACATTTATTACCGCTTTTGATATTTCTTCCACCTTTGAAACCAAAGCATCTGCATCTGCCTTAGTTTCCTCCTCAATCTCCTCCACAATATCAGCGTTCTCATCCTTATTAATGAGATCCTCCATGTCCACTTCTTCACCCTCATTTATTCACGACACCATCTCCACCATCAATGTGGCCGTTTGAGACTATCATGGTCTCATTTGGTTCCTTCACGTCTATGTTTTGTTTCCACCAAAACCTACATATTACCACTTAACAAAACTTTTTGGGCAACAACAAAGACTGCATCATTGCAGTTAATCCTAATTGACTTGTTTTATCTTTATATTAATTAAGGAGTTTAAATTAAACAATAAAAGTAGTAAAATTAACATTTTACGACCTTTCTTATTTTGTGTCCAAAATACTACAACATCAATTAATAAAAAAAGAAGGAAATATTTCTTGTTTTATACTTTGCTTTTCAAACTATTTGTCATCCTCAATGTACCTTTTGTAAAAGAAAAAATCCAAATACAACCTCTATAAAATTAACTTAAGAAGAAATACTCTAAAATAACACAGAATAAAAAATTAATATGAAACGGGTACTCCATTGAGGGAAAATTGTGAAAATGACCTATATTTTATGATCTTTTTAAATAGAAGCGCTATCCTTCTAACTACTTTTACTTGTAGACTAATGACAGAATGAATACAGACTTCTAGCAGACTGATTGATCTTACAATTGAATGTATACTATTGACAGACTAATGGCAGACTAAATACAAATTACTGGCAGACTAATGACAAATTAAAAGCATACTAGTGGACCTTTCTTAAGGATCATTTTAGAAAAGATCATGTTTCGTAATAAATTTTCCAAGTGAAACAGGATGTTTTCTGTCCTGAACCAAATATTCTTAGCCTCTAATCAGTTGTAGAATATGGATCAGATATCAATTCATTTGTCGAAGATGAGATGCAAACAATGTCATAAGCTAAGCAATGATGGGGTTTTGATTGAACAGGGACAAGTCTAACAACCTAACAATGCAATGGAAAGAAAGCAGAAACTAAATACAAGTAAGTAGAACTAAGCAATGAACTTAAAGCAATGACTAACCAAGAACTAAGCAAGAATGATAACTAAAGCAAGAACTAAGCAAGATATCTTAAAGACAATTGATTAAAAGCAAGACTCAAGGTTCTAAGCAATTGTGGGATAGTGGTTTTCAAGAGTGAAAATGGGGGTTTCTAACAAAGGCAAACATCAAGCATTCATAAGCAAGCAATTCTCAATGTTGTACTCCTAGACAAGGTATCTAAAAGGAACCAACTTGGCGTCAATAAGCAGTTCATATTCAACAAGATTGAAGTGTCAAACCCACTTGTGATGGCATATTCTTCAACCATGAGCATATAGATCAGAACCATTCTAGCCTAAGAGATGTACTAATCAAGCAATCATTCTCTCACCCAAGCAAGAAGTCAGATCAACTTATCAATCTTGTGAACCAATAAGGACCTAGTTAGCTAAACACCAATCAAGAATATGGACTTAAACACACAGCTGCAACATCCTAACAATGATAAACAATCAGCAGGAATGAAACAAAGGCAAGATCTTTCAATGCATACAGTTTAACCATCAAGCAAGAATCTCAAAACCAGCATTATCTAGTCCTAAGCAAATCATCTAGCAATGATGAACTATCACTTTGGTGTCACTGAACAAAGGAAACATAGATCAAGCTAAACTATCAAGCCAAATAAGCGAACCATGCTTAGAGATGAGATAACAAGCAATTTAGTGAACCATATGCATCAATGAATACCATATTCAATCAAAAAGAGCAAGCTTTATGAGCAATAATCACATTGCAAGAGAAGGAGACAACAAATAACAGTTAAATAGGCATAATCACGCTGTAATCATATCTTAATCACCACTTTCCCTAGTTAAAACCCTAAATCTAAAGTAGACTACTCACTAATCATGTTTAATCCCATTTGTTTAGAGTTAAACATGACTAGATGAGATTAAAATGCAAAGATGATAAATCTAAACTACCAAGGTGCTAGAAAAATGATCAAGAGACAAGATTAAACCATAAAAATGCAAACTTTATTAAAGATAAAGATTCTAAGGTAAATCGCCATTTGAGGTTTAGAGAAGAAAGAGTTTTTGATGAAAGACTAAACTTGGATAAAGATAATGTTTTGTGGCTTCTTTTTTATAGTAGGGAGCCAAAAGAAGCATAAAAACCTAAAAATAAGATAAGGTCAACAAAAGTCAAATGGTCAATGCGCGGATGAGTTGCATCGAGGTGGTACGGATGGTGTTCTGCTCGATATGCGACCTTGATATGGCTCATGCAGCGCGCATAGGCTTCCTTGCTTGATGCTGGACCTCGATGCAGACCAATAGCTTAGCCTCCTCGTGCCGATCCTCTTTCTCTCACAATGCTGCTTACATCGAGCATACTCCACGGGTGTTCTGCTCGATATGCTTGCTCGATATGGACTAAACTTTGCAAGAGCTCCATTTCTGATATCTTCTTCGATCATGAGGTGCTTCCATTTCCTTCCCAACTCCAAAACTCTCCAAATTCACCTGAAAACCATCACAAACATGCATATGTATGTAAATATATGCAAACCTAAGCTAAATGCATGTCATGTTGATTTTAAGTAGAAATAATACTAAAATGCTAAACTATAATGCAAAAACAGATGAAAAGATGCATGAAATGCAGTCTAAAATGTTCTAAAATAGCAAGCTATCACTAAGTGGGTCATTTCAAAAATTATCTTTTAACTTAGGAGGTGTTATTGGTTCTTGTATTTTAATGGATTTGAGAATCCAAACCAAATTCAGTGTTATTGGTTCTTGTATTTTAAAATTTATATTGAAATACAGTGTTATTGGTTCTATGATTTTAAAATCCATAATGAAATACAATGTTATTGGTTCTATCATTTTAGAATCTAAATATTATAAGGATTTGAGTTTTAATTGAATTTGAATGGATTTGGAAAGATTTTCATGACTAAAATACAAAGACCCAAATACAAGGTATAACCTTGGTATTTGAGTGGATTTGAGTTTTTTTCTATTTTGCTGATTTTAAAATCAATAAATTTATCAAATCCAAAGAAGATTTATAAATCTACCAAAATACAACAACCAATAACCCCTACTTAATATATTATTTGTGATATTAACATAGTTAACTTATAAAAATACTTAATCTCCCTAAAACAACCTGAAATAACAAGTATTTTATAAAACGGATGGAGTATTATTTTTTTTATATGGAAGTGTCAGCTTAATTACATATTGTTATCTTACTAACTTCTATAATTATCTCCGTCATATCAAAACTGGAACCCTAGCCCATGACTTATATGCATAACGTATATGTGCCAAAGTCCCAAAGTTATATAACTTATATTTGATGTTTATTAATTACGATATATATCATATATATATAGGTTTTATCAATGAAGAACTATTCACAGCAGTGATGACAATGGGAGTGATAATCTTTATGAAGAAGAAATCAACTGTGGAATTCATGCAAGATAAACAAACACCATTTCCGGGCATGTCCTCGAGCCATTGTCCGATATGTCCTCCATAGTCGTGGAGCCATTGTCCCCTATACTCCTTGATTCTTTACCTTACAATTTTTCCCCATACAGGAACGAGGCCGGGTCCAAGTCTTTGCCCTGGATTAGCTCAAAATCATTTGACATACGAAAGATAAAAAATACAAATCAAACGTATCCGACTAGTATGACTAGATTATATAAGACTATAATGTATCTCTCTACGTTATGAATAACGTATCCAACTTAATAAAAGATGTTGGCTTTGTAGTCTTATCTAAAATTGATTAAAATTCATAACATTGTTAATATTCTGTTAAGATGAAATTAAGGTTCCGATTGGACACGATTGCAGCTGTAGAATTTAAGCTGAAACATAATTCATAGTTATCGTTGTATATTGGCTACAACTGTATATATATTTAGTTGTAGTAATGTTTTAAACTGAAACATAATTCATAGTTATCGTTGTGCTTGTGCATGAGAAGAACCTCAAGTGGATAAAGCTACCACCAGAAAATAAAAACACTTGATGAATCAATAGCTCTTTCAAAAACTACAAGATAAATGAAAACTATCCAAACAAATAAGAAGTCAAAAATATTTTTCCAAATTCTTAAACTCGTAATTTTATGAATAAAAACCTCTACCAACGAAAGATAATAAAACCATCGTAAAAGAAACTACTTCACGTACATAAATTTTAGATCTTAGAAGAAATAATAAGAAAATAATGCGAAATATATATTTTATTGAAGAAAATTGTAAAAATAACTCTTGTAAGAAATATTTTATAAATATCAATGTTACTCTTCGAGCTACTTTTTCATGTAGACTAGTGACAGATTGACGGATTAAATGAAGACTACTGACAGACTAACTGGTCATACAATTGAAAGTAGATTAAATACAAACTAACAGCATAATAAATGTAAATTAATACTCGTTTTTTTCTAAATGAAGAATGTTTTAGAGTTTTCACATATATTAAAAAGACAACATAAAACTTAACTATAAATACATCTTTTCTGTAATTAAATTTTTAACCAATAGTAATTCATTTAGTTTTCTGAAAGTTCATAATTCACCATTATTAACTAACAAAAATGCATTGAAAATCGAAAACATATTTCTTTTTTAAACAATTTTTTTTGCTAGCTAAAACATACTCGCTCCGTTTCATAAAAAATGTCATTATGACATTTTTCACACAAATTAAGAAAAACTTTATAAATGTCTATTATGTCCTTTGTTAATACACTAAAACAGTTTCTCTCTCTAATTAATAAGCTAAAATTACAGAGATAAAACTAAGAATAAATGTTAAAAACTGCACTGAAAACATAAAATGACATTTTTTATAAAATAAAAATTAGATGTCAAAGTGACACTTATTTTGAAACAATGGAGTACTTCTTAAAAGAACGGAAGGAGTTACAAACTAACGAGCAGATTAAAAACATACTAATTGACCCTCTTATAAATTATTTTAGGAAAGATCCTATATTACAATAAAATTACCAAATGAACTAAAAATAAATGACCATAAATCTTAATAAATCACGTTTAGATGCATGTACGTAGAGAAAAAGTCTAAAAAACATTGTTAACACAGAAACGAAAACAAAAGAAATAGTCAACAAACAAAACGTGATTTCATCTCAAAAGTGCTTCAAGTGCCATGGTCTCGGTCATGTGAAAACGAAAAATGAAATAAAAATCGCCTGTTCTAGTTACAATTAAATATATTTCCTGTCTTCTTCGGATTTAGGATTCTTTTACTGTAGAGGAAAAATGGAACAACTATCCAGAGGCTTTTATCTAATCAACATTCTAGTTCCATGCTTCTTAATTGGAACAATTTTATTGTTTAAAGCTGTAAATGAAACTCGAAGGGGCTAGCAGAAAAATTTTATTTTTTCCATATTAGAACCAGATTAGTTCTTTGTATATGTTTTTTAAAGCATCACATGAGCCTCACTAAAATATATTATTTAGGCCTGTAGAGATGAAGTCAACAATCTTAGCTTTTATAATAGCTCCCGCTCAGAAACTTCTGATGCAAATGGCACATTCGTCTGTGAGCTTTTGGAGTCTAAAGATCAGATGTCGTAGCATGCTCCTCAGTGTTCTCTCGTCTTCTTTTCGAAGTTAAAGCATCCATTATCTTAATTTCTCTTATGATTTTGATAGAGAAGAAACATATTAGGAATCAATGGTGATTGGAAGAGAAGTATTCAATCTTATACGATAGTGAAAATGTTTTCTTCTTCCACAGGATGAAACTATAATCTATGACACTTGTTCGGAAACCATTGCTATTGAAGGCTAAGGTTTTGCATGAGAGAGAGCGAGATAGAGAGAGGACCATGGATGATATAGCAAATTGTATCAAAATCTGAGGGGTCTTCTCGAAATGTCATGTCGTACAAATCAATGAGTATCCAATGTAGCAGCATCAAAAGTCTTCGATGAAGAACTCATCTTGATTAACAACAAATTAAAAGTTGCACGTGAAGAAGAAGAAAAACTAAACAAAACTGCACAAAGGCCAATTTCAAAACTTATAGAAAATTATGAGCAAACGCACACAAACCCTTCATATTTTACCAGACCATGCTCTGCCTTTAGTACTGAAAACTCAAACCAATTTTATTAATTAATTATTGAAAAGAAATACGGAAGAACAAAACAACAAGAAAGAAACAAAGGAATATAAGTCCAAATCACCCAAAAGAGCCTCGACAATTGACTAAATCACAATAACAAATTTTCTTGCCTGTAAAAAGTCTCCTCCGATCTTCTCCATCCCCTTCTTGAGCTAAACAAGACATTCCATAATCATACCTTAATTCTGTCAACGGAGGAATATGCCTTATCGCAAAAAATCCAATATGAACACAAGACTCACGATTCTGCTCATACTGAATAGGCTGCCACAAAACATTCGGCGAGCAGCTGTGGTTCATGAACCGACTAACATTCCCTTGAGTTTTTGCGCTGATCAAGACTTGCGACGGGAGTTTAAAAACTTCAGGGACTTGTTCCCAACAATCTTCACCCACGAGCTCAGGCTCGTAGTTCCACTTGAACCGATAGTTACAACTAGAACTATCAAACACGTATTCATCATCCTCTTTTACATCGCATTTCAACTTACCCATTCCAGCAAACTCGCAGATGAATGTTCCCGCACGAATAGGCTCACACGTACGTAATCCCCAACCAACTTCTCCGTCTTGAACACCTCCACATGGATTTTCAAACCGGACTGAGATATTCTGTTTTTGCAACCGGTAGGACAAGGACAAGGATCGCCACACTCGTAAACCATCGGTTTACGACATACTAACATGCGGTTATGGTACGGCAACTCGCCGCCGTTTCTTTGAATGCAGAAGCACTTTGGATCTTCGGTAGAGCATAACCGGCCGTGGCAATCGCTGCATCCCACGGATGTATGATTCAGAACAAGCGTCGTATTGGAAATAGCCAGATTGCTGTACTGAAAAGATGCTGGTATCCTCTTGTCGTCTTCATCGATTTCATTCATGAGCGGAACAGGTAATATCTCGGTTCCATAAGAAATGTCTTGAAGTATAAAACCCTTTCTTAAATCATTCAAACCCTTCCTCCATTTTTCAGCAGATTTCCAGGTTTCGTAACCAGAAGGCTGATCTGGTTTCCTGGTCATCTTGAATTTATACTCAACTTTCCCTTTCACTTTCACTTTCCAACAATCCGACACCACGTAAAGTCCATCGTAGATGTAGATCTTCTTCTTTGTGTCGTTCGGATCTTCTACGCCTCTGATCACTCTCACTTCGTTCCCTTTGTTTCTACTTTCTTCCAACGCAAGGTTCCCTCTGTCAAGCTTCTGGTCACAAGCTAGGCCATTCTTATCTTTTCCACCATGTCCGGTATATATCAAAGTTTGGAGATCTTCTGTTTCATCATTGTAGTGTCCTGATGTTACTACGCTTGTAGCTAAAGGACCTTCTGTTGCACCGTCTTTAACCGTCAAATAGTCGATGCCCGCGACCATCTGCAAGTGAAGCCCAACTAGACACATCTCCCCCCCAATAGTAGAAGATATCGCCTATTTGTACCCCAGGAACCGGGCCGATTCTTCTCTTCGTATTGGTCCTAACACCCAAATTCATATAATTCGTTGATGCGGTTGTACTCCTTTACCGCACTCTAGCTGGCAAAGTCGACGTCGAACCCCGTCGAACCGCATCAAAACTGAATCAGCTATCATTTGATTTCCAGTTTCTCTCTCGGCTTCGGTTATCTCCGAGTCGAAATTTGGACAAGACTTAACCACGTAGCTGTTGGAAGAAGCATATACTTCCGGCTTCTTCACGGGCACTTTCGAGTTTTTTTAGCCTTTTGGTCTGCCTCTTCCTCTATTAACTGGACCAGTACTAGGCCCAGCATCAGTAGCAAAAGAGTCTTTGGTGGAGTCATCAAATGGTACAATGGCATGAAGTGGTGTGACCATTAGAGAATGAGTTGTTATTGTGTTGTGGGACTCATCTGTAACGGTTCCAAGTGGTGTGACCATTAACGGAAGAGATGTTGTTGTGTTGGAAGCATAAACTTTCGGCTTCTTCCCAGGCACCTTTGAGTTTTTCGAACCTTTTGGTCGGCCTCTTCCTCTTTTGACTGGACCAGTACTGGGCCCAGCATCAGTAGCAAACGAGTCTTTGGTGGAGTCATCAAATGGAACAATGGTTTGAGACGGAGTGACCATCAGAGGACGAGTTGTTGTTGTGTTGTGGGTTTCATCTGTAACGGTTCCCAGTGGTGTGACCATTAAAGGAAGAGATGTTGTTGTGTTGGCAGCATAATCTTTCGGCTTCTTCCCAGGCACCTTTGAGTTTTCCGAACCTTTTGGTCGGCCTCTTCCTCTTTTGACTGGACCAGTACTGGGCCCAGCTTCAATAGCAATAGAGTCTTTGGTGGAGTCATCAAATGGTACATTGGTATGAAGTGGTGTGACCATCAGAGAATGAGTTGTTGTTGTGTTGTGGGTTTCATCTGTAACGGCTCCAAGTGGTGTGACCATTAAAGGAAGAGATGTTGTGTTGGCAGCATAATCTTTCGGCTTCTTCCCGGGCACCTTTGAGTTTTTCGAACCTTTTGGTCGGCCTCTTCCTCTTCTGACTGGACCAGTACTGGGCCCAGCATCAGTAGCAAACGAGTCTTTGGTGGAGTTATCAAATGGAACAATGGTTTGAGACGGAGTGACCATCAGAGGACGAGTTGTTGTGTTTTCGGTCAGACTGTAATCATCGGCAACAAAAACCGGCCTCAAACTTTCAAGCGGTGTAGCATCGGTTGAACTAGACTTATCCATCGCAAAAAAAAGATGAAAAGTTAATAACCATCAGGGGCGGATCTAGCACTATGAGTGTGGGTGCATCAAACCATCATAAAACTTAGCGAGAAAAAGAATGATGAAAAGTTAAGTTTTAGGGATTGTCTAAGGACATTTTTAAAGTTCTTTCATGCAAGCCAATCTTATGAAAGAGGTTCACTAATTAATCCTCCATATAATCTCTAACTATTAACGCTTTAAACGCAAACCTTCGCTGATTATTGTGAACCCATGAAATAACAATTGAGTATATATATATATCTATATATATATATATATTTAATGGTATTTGGACAAGGGCATCAACAAACAATATCAATTTCAATTTGTTTGAACTCTAGGGTTGCCTATTCATTTTCATCATTACCTTTTTCCCTCTAAATTGTTAAAAAATAATGCACAAAATTGATGAGAAAACAAATGATTTTAAAATCAAGTCAGTTAAGTCAAGAGTGTACCATCTAAAACAACCATTAAACCATTTTAGGGAAAAAACAAAATACAATTTTTTATGTCAACATTTAAATCGAGGGAATACATTATACAAACCCTAATATACAACTACCAGATAAAAGGAGGATAGTTCTTATCAATTCAAGAACCCTACTCATTTTTTCACTTCTTAAAAATAAATTGGGTTTTCTAAAACATCCTTTCATGAACTATATTATTTTCATTATACCCTGATAACTGTTTAGAGAAATGATGATCAAATCTAAATATCAATACTTATATAAAATCGCAAACAACATAAATTACGTTATTGATATATATAAATAACAGCAGAAGGGAGACATTCAATCAAATCTGTTTACAATATTTAAGCCACAATTATCAAATGGCAACAAAAAGCACAGATCTGAATTATAGTAAACAGCATGACCATTGTACTAACTACTAAGTAATAGCCCTTTCTTCACTTTTTAAATATTTTGAAATGAAGGAATTAAAACAACGCTCCATATATAAACAAGACGAACTTGTAATCAAATATTACTGGATTTTCCCAAAAAATAAAAGCTAATAATAATATAATCTCAATTCCAACACCAACACAAGCAAAAATGCATAAAATAAATATAATAAAACATTAACCTAAGAACCTACATATTACATATGTTTATAAAATTTAACACGAACTAAATATAAAATAGGTTGATAGCGAAACAACAAATCAATACGTACCTTTTGGAAGATGAGAAATGAGAACCACGGATTCAAAATTGAGCAAAAAGAAAAGAGAAACACGAGGCAAGAGAGTAAGATTATGAATAGGAAGTGAGGAGTAACAAAATATAATGATGTTTGGATATTTGGTAGTGAGGAAGAAAGTAAAAAACCCTCCATTTAAAGGTATTACAGCATGACATATTGTTGTTTACAGAAAAACATAAGAGCCATTCGATTCATTTTGATTCATCTCCTCCGTCCAAACATGTGAGTCATAAAAATTTCTAGATTCATTGTATCTAACTATGATACTATCCAATAAAGATTTTTTACCAGTTTTGCATTATATATTGATTAACATGAAGGTGTAATATCTTTTTTTCCAGATTTAAATATTGTTGTCAACATTTCTATCTTATATTATATTATATCTAACAATACTATCCATTAAAGTTTTTTACCAGTTTTGCACAATATATTAATCAACATAAGTTGAAATATCTTCTTTTCCAGATTTAAATATTTTTTTCAACAATTCTATATTATCTTTTATTCAAATTAGGAAATAAATAAAAATTTGACTGGTTTGAATTTCAAGCTTTGAAATATAAAAATACACAAAAGTATCAAATCCTGTGATTAAGATATGTTTTTGATAATTTGATAATTTTTTGTTTTTTATTAAAGTTTGCTACTAACTTTAAATATGAATGACCCAAAAGAATTTCTTAGTGCTGTAACTGGTTATATTTAAAAAGAATATACTGAATAAAAGGAATTATTGTAAATGGAATAGAAAAAATGGAATGATAAATAATCTGGAATGAAAAATTAAATTATTAGAATAATAGTGAATTCCATTCATGCAATATATTTCTCTACATTTGGGAAGTGGAATAAAAGGAATATTTTTTAAAAAAGATTTGCTTTTCTTTTCTATTCAGAAAATGGGATATATGGAATTGTTCTAATAAACTTATTCAACAAAAAAGCATTCCAGTTATATAACCATTAAATTTTAAGAGATAATTTTTGAAATGATCCACTTGGCAATTTTATTACGAAATATGATTTTTTCTAAAATGATCCATAAAAAGGGTCCACTAGTAATTTGCATTTAGTCTATCATTAGTCTATTAATAGTCTATATTCAATTGTAAAACCAACCAGTTTGCCAGTATTCAGCATCCAGTCTGCCATTAGACTGTCATTAGGCTACAAATAAAATGTAATAGAAGGGTAGCGCTGATATTTAAAAAAATCTGTAAAATAGAGATCATTTTCATAATTTTTCCTCAATGGAGTACCATTTTCATATTATTTTTTCATTTTTGATTATTTTTGGAGCATTTCCTCTAAATAATTTTAAACACAAATTAAAACTAAAACGACACATAAAAGGAAAAACAAAGGTTGATAGCACAAATTATGTTTAAATAAAGAAGTCATGTTTATCTTATATGCCAAAAAATCGTATTAGTTAACAAAAGCACGAATTATTAATCGTTATGTAGTTTACGAGCGTACATGATCTTTCAGTATGAAACACTTGTTGCAGTATAGTCATGGGCTTTTAGTAACACATACACTTAGTCTAATAATATAACTTAAATAATTTTAATTTACTGGGGTCTTTCCATGTCCTTACTTACTTAGCATTTAGCACAATATATGAACCCTAGACATTTTGGCCACATATAGGGGCGTGCCTATATGGAAATTTTTGAAACATTGGTGTAGGGCAGCAAAAAAAAGAAGTAATTATAGGGCAGCAATTTTTTTTTTTTAAATATACTTTTACTTGTATTAGTTATAATGTACTATTGTATTAATCTGGATATGAATATACAAATATGGATATGGATTTACAAAATAAAAGTTAACAACAATAAGTCAAATTGATATTAATCTGTTATCAAAGAATTTAGAATTAGAGTAATCAAGAAAAACAAATTAGACTGTAATTTCTTTCTTTCATTTTTTCTACTTGTGCTGATTTATCATTGAAAAATAAAATTTATTAGTATAAAGTACTTTTTAATATTTCTCCAACAATCAGTTATAATTAAAATTAAAATATTATTTTTTCATTTTTACAATTATTTTATTATTTTTTGAAATAGTTTTTATCTATAATTAGTGGATGATTTAAAAAATTTAATCAATAAAAAAGAAAAAAATTAGTTTTATTACTACATTTTAGTTTATTTAATTCTATTTTTGTTATATAATAATTATATATATTATTATAAGATATTTTTTATAATTAAATGTTTTTTTTTTTTCTGTCAACTATCAGAGTTGGCACGGCTCTGGCTCACATACATATTTGTGCCTGTGTTTTATTGAAAAGTATCTGTTGTTTTGTTTTTATCTCGAAATACTATAAATGTTCAGATCTTTTGAAATATGATGAAGTTAGGTATACAATAAAATTTAGGATAAAATTTCTTGCTAGTATACTAAACGTAGTCAACTTATCTGAGTGTTGTTCACGTATACTAGGAAAGCAAATACAATTAGTTTGCTGTGTATTGTAAGCAATTTTTTTGATATTTTTAGCTAATTCCATTATGATGACAAGTTTGTTGTAGAGTTCCAGTTTAATTGGTTTATACCATCTGACTGGCTTTAGATTGCATGGAAGATTCTTGGAAATGCTGAGATTATTAGTCTTAATAAACTAGGAGAGAGTGGCACCTTGTAATAGATACAATTGATAAATTTTACTAAATAAGATTTACGATATCAAGTATGCTGTTTGATAAAAAAATGTCCGCTTTTCTTTCTAGTATTTGCTCTGAGAGAAGAAAAGAAGCACTTTTGGCAAAAGGGTAAGACGGATTCGCTCCAAGATTGTTGCTTCTCGATACAGTTACATAGATCTTTGCCATGCAATTCTAAAATGATCAATGATCATTTAGCCAGAGAAGAGGTAACCTATATAACTACTGATGATGCGTCTAGTAAATACTGATTCTAACTGATCCATGAATTGAGTATAGTTGCTTGTGATGTGAAAATTATGAATACTAAAGTAGAGAAGACAAATCTACCTCATGAACCTATCTGGTGAGCTATCTGGTAGCACCGGATAAAATTTACTAAGATAGGCACTTTTATAAGCTTTCTCTTGTTCTTATAATTTATTTCTTCCAACAATTTTGATTTATGCAATAAACATTTGCCTCCTTGGATATATTTTTCAGATCTTCAAAGTTTAACTCAATGTTAGTTACAAATATATCAATAGTTAGATGTTACAGTGTATAGTAAAATACACTCCACACTCTAACTGCTATAGTACTGTCTCATAACTACCACACTCATTTAAGTGTAATAAATTCTATTCAAACACTTTGTTAAATTTTAAACACAAATTAGGATTGAGTAAAGAAGCCATGTTTATCTTATATGCAAAAAAACTTCTTACTAATTAACAAAAGCACGAATTATAAATCTTCATGTAGTTTACGAGCGCATACATGATCTTTTAGTATGAAACACTTGTTGGACTATAGACTTTTATTAACGCATACACGCCAGTCTAATAATATATCGAAATAATTCTGATTTATTGGGGTCTTTCAATGTCCTGTACTTAGCATTCCTTACTTTCGGAAGCATAATATATGAACCCTAGACATTATTGCCACATTTGTGCCTATGTTTTATTGAAAAGTATTTGCTGTTTTTAAAATTTAAAATACTATAAATGTCCAGACAATTTGAAATCTGATGAATTTAGATATATAATAAATTTTAGAATAATATTTACGACAATTTCAATGTGACACCTACTTGTTTACTTGTCCGTCATGGGCTCTCTCTTTGATCCATACAACTCCGGGTGAATTCCCGAGTGACTCCCATTATAGGAATTCTGATCACCTACTGCTTCGTGTAGGGAGGAGAGGGGCTGGGGGGAGGGGGGACCGGAATCATTTATGGAGGTTCTTATGAATTTATTGGTATATCTAGAAAGTTCGACATGATAAGCTGTTTAACTACAAAAAATCTCTATTATGGACATTCTCCAGACAGCTACGCAAAAGGGGGGAATAGAAAGTGTTGGAAATTTATGTGAATCCGTGTAACTGTTGACAAACTGTTGCAACTATTTAAATGAACATTTGCAATAATTCATTTAAATGGTTACAAATGTTCATTTAAGTAGTTGCAACAGTTCGTCAACGGTTGCACTGATTCACTTAAATTTCCAACATTCCTCTCTAATTTAAGCGAAATTATAGATTCACTAATTAAAAAACATATATCAACACTAGAATTCTAGTGTGTCTCTTGTATCTTAGCCTATAATAAGAGAGACTTTTGGTTGTCTTATCCTACAAGGGATTTCGTGTAACCTAAGGCTTGATAATGGTCGAAATACTCTTTAAGGAAAATATCCTCGTGCCCGATTCAATCATTATCCAAGTTCACAATTCATCATTCGGGTTACCAGAATCCAACAATCTTAAAGTGTATTTTCTTGTGAACTATGACTAGTGTGTTTGTGTGAGAGATGACATCCAAGTTTGGAAAACTGGATAAGTTTGAGGGAGTAGATTTTCGAGGATGGCAAAAGAAGATGCATTTCCTCCTCACAACGCTTAATGTAGTGTATGTTCAAAGCATGCCAATGCCTACTTGATATATCATGGTTTTTATGGTTTTTAACCATGATATAAGTCCTTTTTATTGAGTCTTTTTGGTATTTTTTAGAGTCATAGAAGAGTCTTTGCAGGTTATAGCATGTCTGGAGCATAATTGGAGAATTTGGAACCTTTTGGAGCATTCTGAGTTGAAGCCACGAAGTACCTAGCTCGAAGAAGAAAGTATGCCATATGGTGACGCTCGTCACCAAGCTGGTGACTGTCGTCACCCACCAAGGAAGGAGGTCGTGGCCTGTTTTTAAAAGATTGG
This sequence comes from Thlaspi arvense, assembly GCA_911865555.2. Classification (NCBI taxonomy): domain Eukaryota; kingdom Viridiplantae; phylum Streptophyta; class Magnoliopsida; order Brassicales; family Brassicaceae; genus Thlaspi; species Thlaspi arvense. Next base: position 16,659,482 of record OU466861.1, read on the forward strand.
GAAGAAATTGCAGTTTTGGCCCAAAAGTTCCAGTTTTTGCAAAAAATGCCCCAGATCGTGTTTTAGCTTGTATATTAGGTTTTTCAGCCATTCTTTTGGCATATATCTTGTATCTTATTATTTTTGAGAGCTTTAGAGAGAGATTTGTAGCAGAGTTTTTGGAGAGACAAATCAGACTCCTTCAGAGCAGATTTTGAACTCCTTTACTTTCTACTTCTTATTTCTTTTATGCAATCTATTCTTTTCATGATGTTTTCTCAAATCACCATGTCTGAGTAGTTTGTTAGTTAAGTTAGGGCTTTTCAAAGGTTGAAGAAGAGTTTGTAGAATTGCTAAAAACTTTTAGGAAATTCATTGGTTCTTCATCTGTGCTTGCATTCATATCGATTTCTTAGACACATCATCTGGATTTCGAAACACTAGGTTGTTTGATAGATGTGAGAGCATTATTAATCACCTGAACTAGTATTAGATGAGCAAAACGCCCTAGTACAAAGAGATTTGGCTTAGGAGTTTTGTGAACAATTGAACCTGATCATTACTGCATGTTTAGGTTGTTAGGGTTTGCAAAGAGATTTGAAACTCTGTGACTTAGACATAGATAACTTCTGCAATGAGAATTGATTAGTTATATCTTTGCGATTCATGTTCAAGACGGTTTTAATTCATTCCTGATTGCATGCATTCTACACTCTTGGATTCAACATGCGAACTGTCCTGACTTAGCGCCTTTAGCCTTCTAAACTTTAAGAACAAGCATAAAAACGCCCTCTTGCATTTATTTTACTGTTTTGCATTACATTCATTATTTATCGCTTAGCTTAATCTGAATCTATAATCGCTAGTGTGGTTTACATACTCCCTTGGGATTCGATAACCTCTTGTACTACAACTGCTTTTGCTGTGCACTTGCAGTAGTTTTATTTGGGTAAAACCTGACCCTATCAAGTTTTTGGCGCCGTTGCCGGGGAGTAATAGCTGCCTATCGATTTTTAGTATTAGGATTTTGTCTAAGTTTTTATTTCTTTACTGATTTTCAGCTACTTTTTTTTGTTCCTGTTTCAGGTGTATGCCTAATCGCAGAACCAGAAGCAACAAAGAGAAGGAGCTTGTGACTTTGAGCATCGACGAGCTTGCTAGGTTGGAGAGAACTAACAGGAAAGCTAAGAAGCAATCTGCAATGGTCGCTCCACTGATCTTGGTTGAAGATGCAGAAGGTCACTTGGTTGACAGGGAAGGAAATAGGAGGAACGAAGAGGGGCAGAGAATTGATCAAGAGGGGAATGTCATTGTTGAACAGCAGGTTCAGCAAGTGGCTGAGAACGTGGGAGTCCCTGCTGCTGTCAATAACGCTGCTGGGCGTTTTGTTCAGAGGACTCTAGGTGACTACAACAGACCTGATCAGTTCTATGCCAACAGAGCTGCAATCCGACCTCCTGCCTTTCAGAGGACCGATTTTGAGGTTAAACCAGTATACTATCAGCTGGTTGGCCAGCATCCATTCCATTGTTTACCTCATGAGCATCCTATGGATCACATAGAGAGGTTTGAGGATTTAGCTTCCAGTGTCAAAGCTAATGGAGTTAGCAATGATTTTCTGTTCTGCAAGCTTTTTCCTTACTCTCTTGGAGGAGAAGCTGTATATTGGCTGAAGTAACTGGAACCTGCTTCATTGACTACTTGGGAGGACACCAAGAATGCCTTTCTGAACAATTTCTATGATGATGCCAGATCAGAGGACATGAGGACGAAAATTGCATCATTTACACAAGGCCCTACTGAAGCTTTTAAGGCTTCTTGGATCAGGTTTAAGTCTTATCAAAGGGACTGTCCTCATCATGGCTTCAGTCAAGTGCAATTACTTGGAATTTTCTTCAGAGGCATTGACTGGAAATATCAGATGGCGCTGGATGCAGCAAGTGCAGGAAACTTTAACACCAACAGACCAGAAGAAGCTGTAAGATTGATTGAAAACTTGGCCTGCAGTAACAGCACTAAAAATGCAGATTTTCAGAGAATGCAGCAGGCTGGTTTGAATGATGGAAACCAAATAGCTGAAGTTAAGGCTAAGTTGGACAGCATGCACAGCCTTTTGGTGGGAAAGAAGTCAGTTCAGTTTGCTGCAGAAGTGGAGAGTTTCGAAAATCCTGAAGAATTTGAGCAGAAAGATGTTAATTTCATCAATAGAGGGGGTTTTCAGAGCCAAAGGTTTGGAAATCAGCAATGGAACAGAGGCTACAACAGCAATAATCAGCAGAGTACCTTTACAGGAGGACAGAGCACGCCTGGTTACACTCCTAAGCCCCCATTCCAGAAGACTGAAGTTGAGAAACCTTACCAAAACAGCAGGAATTATGGTTCTTCTTCCTACCAAACTGCACCTCCACAAGACAATAAAATGGAAGCTATGCTGGAGCAGGTACTTGAAGGACAACAGAAGATGACAGTGAACTTCAATGGCAAGCTAGATTCGCTGTATCAAGACCTGAATGGAAAAATTGAGAGTCTGAACTCTCACATGAAGAAGCTTGATGTGCAGGTTGCTCAAACTGCAGGAGCTGTTCAAAGGCAAGAGGGATTCCTTCCTGGAAGGACTGATATCAATCCCAAGCATCAGGTTAATGCCATCATAGTCAGGAATGAGAAGGAGCTTAAAACAGTGCAGAAAAAGAGGTTGAGTGCAGAACAGATCGTGCAACTCATGGAGTCTGAAGATGAAAATTTTTCTGTCTCAGAGGTGAGTGACGAGCGTCACCAAGGAGGAGTGACGCTCGTCACCAACATAGAAGAGAATCGGGGGTTGTCACAGGTGAGTGACGAGCGTCACCCCCCTGGTGACGGTCGTCACCCACCCCAGAACGAAGCTGCTTCGCCTGTAACTGCAAATTATGACCAGGAACGTGTCTATAAACCCAAAACACCATTTCTCAAGCATCCTAGGAAGTCTAAACAGGAGATAGAAGAAGCCAGATGTAAAGCTATGATAGACAAGCTGATGCTTGAGATTCCACTTGTTGATGCAGTCAAGCTTTCACCAGCTCTAAGAAGGTATGTAAAGAGAATGGTTGTGAATGGTGTAAGTCCTGAGGAAGGAGCATTGCTTACCAGAGACATCAGTGCAATTCTCTTAGGCACAGTTCCAAAGAAGAAGAAGAAGGTGACTGTTTCTGAACAAGTCAATACCATCACTCAAAGCAGAGTTCCAGAGAAGCTATCTGATCCAGGGACCTTTGTGCTTGATTGCTCAATATCTGCAGGACGTTTTCCACACTCTCTATGTGATCTAGGGTCAAGTATTAACTTGATGCCTTTCTCTGTTCCTGCTAGACTTGGAATGACTGATTTCAAGCCAGCTGGGATCTCTCTTATCCTAGCAGATCGATCCATAAGGACCCCGGAAGGCATGTTAGAGAATGTTCATGTTAACATTGAAGGCTGCATAATTCCTACAGATTTTGTGGTTCTGAAATATGCTGAAAAACCTAAAGATCCTCTTATTCTGGGAAGACCATTCTTGGCTACTGCTGGAGCCATCATTGATGTTAGAAAGGGGAACATTGACCTTGATCTTGGTGATGTTGTCATGAACTTTGACATGGATAAGTTAAGAAAGAGTTCTACCATTGATGGTCAGACCTATTCTGTAAGAACTTCCAGAGATGAAGAGACTGTCATAGAGCATTCAGAAGACACTATTGCTAAGTGTGTCAATGAATCAGATATAAGTGGGCAAGTGAGCAAGATGGTTGTTGAAGAGCCAATATCTGAAACTTCTGCAGAAGCTGTTGGGTTTGAGGATTGCAGTGAGGATCATATCTTCATGACTGGGCTTGAAAAAGAGGTTCTAATGAATGCCAAGTTGCTGGAGGAAGACGTGTATGTGATGGAAGCAACACTTGCAGAGCTGAATTGCAGGAAAACTGCAGAAACTCGAACTGCAGAGTCAGTGACGAGCGTCACTGACCTGGTGACGCTCGTCACCAACCTGAACACAAAGCAGCAACGTGATTTTACAGCTACAAGTCCATCATATGTTACCAATCCGAAAATTCAACAGTCCACAACCCAGAAACCTGCAACTAAGCAAAGGTATGCACTTCCTGGAACCAGTTCCAAACCTCCTAATCTCATCAATAAGAATTTAAAAGGTGAAAAAGCTGCTTCACACTTATGCAAGCAACGAGATTCTCGTAGAATGCTTGGTGTTTCTTTTAATGATTCTGCAGGAAAAAGAAGTATCCCACCCACAGTCACGACCCACTCTGCTGATGTTCCTCACTTCCTTGGAAGTGTTCATACATCTACTGCTTACAAACCACCATGGATGAGGAGACATTCTTCTCCAAGGCATTCACTGCCACCCTCTGCTCCACCAGCTGTCTGAGCAGCATTCAAAGTCGAGCTAATGACTTTAAACAAGCGCTTAGTGGGAGGCAACCCACTAGTAAGTTTTCTTTTTCATAGATTAGTTTAGTTTTCTATTACATAGCTCAAAAAAAAAAAAAAACCCAAAAACATGAGAAAAAAAATCGAAAAAAATTGAAAAAAAAGGAGTCAGTTTGTTCAGTTTGCTTGGATGATGTCTTGTGAACTTGTTAGACCATGGATTATGCTTTGTTTGGATGTTTTGATGTGTGTTTTTAGTGCTCTTACAGTTTGACTTCGGAGTACACATGATGGCATTACATTACAACATCCAACATGACGATTTCTGAAGTTTCAGAGTAGTGACGCTCGTCACCAATATGGTGACGCTCGTCACTAGCTCCTTCACGAGGTACCACTTTTCCACCTTGGTTTTACACGTTCTCATGCTTCATTTTGACCAACTCTTGGCTTAATAACACTGGGGACAGTGTTGTTTAAGTCTGGGGGAGGTGGTTACTGACGTTGTGTGCTTTGTGTCATGTTTATAGAGTCTTAAAGTTGAGTCAAAAACCTGTTTTTCTAGAGTCAAAATTTTTGAAACTGTCAGTTTTTCTTGGAACTAACCATAGGACGTTTTTGCTGATAAGAACCATTACCACAGTAGTTGACTACAAGTCTTACTAAGTTGAAAGTCATAGGTAGATCAGTCTAGCAATGAAGGTTTAGGTTCTTAGAGAATCTGGAAAATTTGCTGTTAGCTCCACCTTAATGAACTTTAAACCTCTTGTCTTGGTGATTGATTCTTATTGATCTTGATTCTCTCTTTCAGCACTGAAAATAAGGTTAAAATACAGTCTCTCTTTGATCTTCCCTGATGTAGTTTTTAAAAGATTAAGTCCAAAGAATGGTGCATTCATGACCCTGTCTCCTCACAAGGAACAACAGTAGTGAACACACTCAAGAACCTGTCTCCTCACAAGGAACACAAGTATTGAGTAGCACCATATCTTAGACTGAAAAAGTTGAGAAAAAAGAAGTGAAAAATCGAAAATATCCTAAGGAAAAAGATTAAGGGAAGAGAAAATAGAGAGCTGTGTTGAGATTGATTTGTTCAGTTGTTAGGAAGGGAAAAGAATCTGTAAAGTGATTAAGATGATAGAGCTTTGATGAGACTTCACACTTAGATAAAAATAAGGAGTTGACAGTAGAAATTTCGGATTTCTTGAAGGGATTTGGACTGGACTTGAGAGATTTGCTAAGCTTGTGATAATTAGACTGAAATTTGATCTTGTGTTGACTCTGTGGTATGTGGATTCGAAAGCTTTAACTAGTGTGGTGTTTCTGATGACTAACTGACTGTTTCTTGTTTTCAAACCTCGACCTTATTCTTTGTCTAATGTTTGCTTGAGGGCAAGCAAAAGCTAAGTCTGGGGGAGTTGATATATCATGGTTTTTATGGTTTTTAACCATGATATAAGTCCTTTTTATTGAGTCTTTTTGGTATTTTTTAGAGTCCTAGAAGAGTCTTTGCAGGTTATAGCATGTCTGGAGCATAATTGGAGAATTTGGAACCTTTTGGAGCATTCTGAGTTGAAGCCACGAAGAACCTAGCTCGAAGAAGAAAGTATGCCATATGGTGACGCTCGTCACCAAGCTGGTGACGCTCGTCACCCACCAAGGAAGGAGGTCGTGGCCTGTTTTTAAAAGATTGGGAAGAAATTGCAGTTTTGGCCCAAAAGTTCCAGTTTTTGCAAAAAATGCCCCAGATCGTGTTTTAGCTTGTATATTAGGTTTTTCAGCCATTCTTTTGGCATATATCTTGTATCTTATTATTTTTGAGAGCTTTAGAGAGAGATTTGTAGCAGAGCTTTTGGAGAGACAAATCAGACTCCTTCAGAGCAGATTTTGAACTCCTTTACTTTCTACTTCTTATTTCTTTTATGCAATCTATTCTTTTCATGATGTTTTCTCAAATCACCATGTCTGAGTAGTTTGTTAGTTAAGTTAGGGCTTTTCAAAGGTTGAAGAAGAGTTTGTAGAATTGCTAAAAACTTTTAGGAAATTCATTGGTTCTTCATCTGTGCTTGCATTCATATCGATTTCTTAGACACATCATCTGGATTTTGAAACACTAGGTTGTTTGATAGATGTGAGAGCATTATTAATCACCTGAACTAGTATTAGATGAGCAAAACGCCCTAGTACAAAGAGATTTGGCTTAGGAGTTTTGTGAACAATTGAACCTGATCATTACTGCATGTTTAGGTTGTTAGGGTTTGCAAAGAGATTTGAAACTCTGTGACTTAGACATAGATAACTTCTGCAATGAGAATTGATTAGTTATATCTTTGCGATTCATGTTCAAGACGGTTTTAATTCATTCCTGATTGCATGCATTCTACACTCTTGGATTCAACCTGCGAACTGTCCTGACTTAGCGCCTTTAGCCTTATAAACTTTAAGAACAAGCATAAAAACGCCCTCTTGCATTTATTTTACTGTTTTGCATTACATTCATTATTTATCGCTTAGCTTAATCTGAATCTATAATCGCTAGTGTGGTTTACATACTCCCTTGGGATTCGATAACCCCTTGTACTACAACTGCTTTTGCTGTGCACTTGCAGTAGTTTTATTTGGGTAAAACCTGACCCTATCACTACTGTGCTAGAGGATCCCGAGAACGAGTCTGTGGAGGAGACAAGGAAGCTACTTAAATGGGAAAACGACGATTACATATGCCGTGGCCACATTCTAAACGGTATGTCAGATCCACTCTTTGATGTTTATCATAATGTTGAATCCGCAAAAGAGTTGTGGGATGCATTAGAATCAAAGTACATGGCAGAGGATGCTTCTAGTAAGAAGTTCCTTGTGAGTAATTTTAATAATTACAAGATGTCTGATTCTAGACCGGTTATCGAGCAATACAATGGATTGCTTCACATCCTAGGGCAATTCGCCCAACACAACATGAAGATGGATGAATCCATCTCAGTGTCGAGTATCATCGACAAGTTACCACCTTCATGAAAGGATTTTAAATACATGTTGAAAAACAAAAAGGAAGAGTTATCACTTGTACAACTTGGCAGTCATTTGCGCATAGAGAAATCTCTAAGAACGCAAAAGGGAGGAAAACCCAAAGAGGCTAGATATTCTTCCATCAATATGATGGAGGTAAATGGGAGTTCTAAGATGAATAATAAAGGGAAGAAACACCCTTTTAATAACAACACTAACTATGGATCTAACAAAAGGTTTAAGAGCGTTTCTTGAAATTATAATAAGCCTGGTCACTTGAGACGTGATTGTCGGGCAGGAAAGGATAAGAATGTAACAGGACAAAACCATTTGGGGCAAGGGTCTAAGGACCAAGGCCCATCCACTCATCAAGGTCATATCTCTGCTTTTGATTCATATTCTAATGTGAACTATGTATCAAAGATTTCTGAGGCATTTTATGTGCAGGATGATGAATTGACATGGTGGATTGACTCGGGTGCAACAACACATGTTTGCAAAGATCGTGGATGGTTCAAGACATATGAGCCTGTACAAGATGAATCTGTTCTTCATATGGGAAACGAGTCAACCGTCCCTATCCTAGGTCGTGGAAAAGTGATGTTGGAATTTAGTTATGGGAAAACTATTAATCTTGAGAATGTACTTCATGTACCTGGAATTAGGAAAAACTTAGTCTACGGTAGTGTTGTAAATAAGTGTGGTTACAAACAAGTGTATGGATCCGATAAGTATGTCTTATCGAAGTGTGGTGTATTTGTTGGATTTGGATATTTCTGTAATGGCATGTCATTAATAATGTTATCAGTTCTATTTATATTGCAAGTTCTAGTAAAAATGATACTTCTCTATGGCACGCTAGATTAGGTCATGTACATTATAAGCGTATGATTGATATGTCTAAAGAAGGATTAATTTCTACTTTTAACATGAATGTAGAAAAGTGTAGTACTTGCATGTTGAATAAGATAGTTAGACAGCCTTTTAAAAGCACTGAAAGAAATTCTGTAGTGCTAGGACTTATACATAGTGATCTATGTGACTTGCATGCTACACCATCTTTAGAAAACAAAAAGTATTTCATCACGTTCATTAATGATTATAGTCGTTTTTTTATGTGTATTTATTTCATGCTAAATATGAGGTTATAGATAAATTTAAGGTTTATAAAACTGAGGTTGAATTGCAACAGAATGACTTGATTAAGAAATTATGCACTGATAGAGGTGGAGAGTATTATGATCCTGCATATTTCCAGTCTGTAGGAATCATACATGAAACTACAGCTCCTTATACACCACAACAAAATGGTGTATCAGAGAGAAAAAATAGAATCCTAAAGGAAATGGTTAATTCCATGTTATCATACTCGGGATTGAGTGACGGATTTTGGGGTGAAGCTATGTAAACAGCTTGTTATTTATTAAATACGGTTCCTAACAAAAGCAACAACCTTACCCCTTATGAACTTTGGTATAAAAAAAACCAAACTTGAACTACCTTCGAGTTTGGGGATGTAGGGCTGTAGTTGACTACCCTAATCCAAGATTAAAACATTGGGAGAAAGAGGCACTGATTGTATATTTATAGGATATGCTGAGTATTCAACAGCTTATAAATTATATGTCATAGAACCTAATGATTCTGTATCGATTCACACTATAATTGAATCAAAAGATGCAATATTTGATGAAAATAGTTTTTCATCCATATCCATACCAAAGGATTTGGTTCCTAGTTCAAATGGAACTAAAGAAGGAGATGAAACATCTATGCCTTCTAACATGTCACCTATACTTCGTAGGAGCAAGCGAGGGAGGATTGAAAAATCTTTCGGTCCTGATTTTCAGATTTATTTAGTTGAATGGTCAAGAGATGAGATTGGATTCCAATACTCATACTGCTATCAGTTTGATAATGATCCTAGGACTTATGGTGAGGCTATGAAGTCTCATGACGTTGCATTCTGGAAAGAAGCAATAAATAATGAGATGGACTCCAACATGGGAAATAATATGTGGGTCTTATCAGATCTCCAACCTGGTTGCAAGCCTTTGGGCTGCAAGTGGATCTTCAAAAAGAAGATGAAAGTCGATGAGACTATTGACAAGTTTAAAGCTCGATTGATTATCCAAGGCTTTAAACAAAATGAAGGTATTGATTATTATGATACATATGCTCCGGTTGCTAGGATATCTTCTTTAAGGTTATTGATTGCTTTGGCAGCTATTAATAATCTTGTGATTCACCAAATGGATATCAAAACAGCGTTCTTGAATGGCATTTTGGAAGAGGAGGTGTATATGAAGCAACCTGAGGGTTTTACTATGACTGGTAATGAGCATAAGGTGTGTAAGTTGATAAAGTCATTGTATGGGCTAAGCAGTGGCATCAAAGGTTTGATGAGGTTGTCTTATCAAATGGATTTAAGTTAAATCAGTCGGGTAAGTGTTTATATAGCAAATTTGATGAGTCAGGTAATGGAGTAATCATTTGCTTGTATGTTGATGACATGTTGATCTTTGGCATTGACCTTAGACAAGTAGAGCTTACAAAAGCATTTTTGTCATCAAGTTTTGCCATGAAAGACATGGGGGAGGCAGATGTGATTCTTGGAATTCGATTCAAGCGTGAAGGCAAAACACTATCTTTGACACAATCTCATTACATTGAGAAAGTGCTTAAAAAGTTTAATTGTGAGAATTGTTCTCCAATGAGCACTCCCATGGATGTGAGTGTGAAGCTTATACCTAATATGAGACAAACAGTGTCACAACTCGAGTACTCATAAGTAATTGGCTGCTTAATATATGCCATGACAAGCACTAGGCCAGATATAGCTTATGCTGTAGGGAGGTTGAGTAGATACACTAGTAATCCTAGTACTCAACATTAGCAAGCCTTAAGACGGGTGCTTAAGTACTTGAAAGGAACCATAAATTATGGTTTGTCTTATGATGGATTTCCTTCGGTTCAAGAAGGGTATACATATGCAAGTTGGATCAACAACGTGGAAGATTATTCTTCTACAAGTGGTTGGGTGTTTTTGCTTGAGGGAGGTGCCATTTCATGAGCTTCTAAAAAGCAACCTTGCATTACAAGTTTGACTATGGAATCAGAATTTGTAGCATTAGCCGCTGCTAGTAAAGAGGCAGAATAGCTAAGAAATTTAGTTTACGAGATTCCATTGTGGCCGAGACTAGTATCACCGATATCTATTCATTGTGATAGTCAAGCTACATTGGCTAAGGCATATAGCCAAGTATATAATGGTAAGTCGTGACACCTGGGCATTAGGCATAGCGCGATACATGAGCTGATCACTCATGGGGTGATTACAATCGAATTTGTTCAGTCTCAACAAAATCTAGGGACTTAGTAGTTAAGTCGGCTAAAGGGATGGGGTTAAAGTCCATTTGAAATCTTTAGTGATGTGATGCCCAATTCCCTTCTAATACGACGTTAGAGGCTGAATTCAATGTGGAAAGCTCACACTTAAAGATTGAAGCACATGTTCATATCATCCCAAAATATGTGCTTGAACCTGCAAGAACGAGATAGGTTGAAGTTTTCTTCTTAATAGATATTTTGAAAAAGTGTATTTTGCAGGTGCACGATTAAAATATTTATCTATATGAGTGTGAAGTGCAGCCGCTTCAAGAAGCTAGTACTTGGCTTTGTATGCGCTCATGATTGGATAGGGACACATGGCTTATAATAGTGTCATGAGATAGGTTGAAGTTTTCTTCTTAATAGATATTTTGAAAAAGTGTATTTTGCAGGTGCACGATTAAAATATTTACCTATATGAGTGTGAAGTGCAGCCGCTTCAAGAAGCTAGTACTTGGCTTTGTATGCGCTCATGATTGGATAGGGACACATGGCTTATAATAGTGTCAAGTATATACACTTAGAGTAGTGTGGAATTTTGTCTGTATTATCTTCATGTGCCCAAATGAGTTGAGAGGATTCAATCCATAGGACATCCTGATTCTCGGGCATTTGGAATGTGTAATTACACTAAGATGAAAATTCAATCGTTACGACATTTTCATTTATGCATAAGTTTGGATATGTGTTATTTATTTAGTGAATCTATGATTACACTTAAATGGGGGAGGAATGTTGGAAATTTAAGTGAATACGTGCAACCGTTGACGAACTGTTGCAACTACTTAAATGAACATTTGCAACATTTAAATGAATCATTGAAATTGGTGGGTTTATGGTTATAAGATTTGGTAACTAACCATTGCAACTGTTGAGTTTATGGTTACAATCTTCGGTGACTAACCATTGCAACTGTTGGTAATCAACCATTGTGACTTTTTGAAGTGATCTTTGGTTTCCTATAAAAGCAGTTGTGGGCATTGCCAAAATCACAAAAAAAAAAACAGAAAGCAAGTAGAAACAGAGAAAATAAGAAAGAGAGAAAGAGAGAGTTTCACTGTTCCAAAAGATCATAAAAGATCTTTGGAAAAACACATATCAACAGTAGAACTCTAGTGTGTCTCTTGTATCTTAGCCTATAACAAGAGAGACTTTTGGTTGTCTTATCCTACAGGAGATTTCCTATAACCCAAGGCTTGATAAGGGTCAAAATACTCTTTAAGGAAAGTGTCCTCATGCGCGATTTAATCATTATCCAAGTTCATAATTCATCATTCGGGTTACTAGAATCCAACAGAAAGTTGGACAAATCGTTGCCGAGACATGCGGAAGTATACCACCAGCACCAGCTATGAGCTTGGCCTAACTGAACCGACCCCAAACTGATGAGATGTCAAAACAATGGGTCTTGGACATCGGATGGACTTTTTTTGGGAGGGAGGACTGTCACTGAGTTGGAAGATGGAAGCTTACATTTCGGTGTCTTTGTTTGCAAAAGCAAAGGGGCTTTCGCCTATCCATGTTGAGTTTAATACACTCATTTGGGCTATGAAAATGGTGCTACATTTAGGTATCTACATCAATGGCTTTTGAAACAGATTGTCTGCAGGTTAAGTTGGTTGAGGAAGAAGAGCATTGGCCGGTAGAATCGGATTTAGAAGATTTTACTATAATTGTATCATCCTTTTGTAACTTCTTAATCTCCTTTATCCCTTGTATTTAGAATTTAGAATATTCATATTGCTAAAAGGCTCTCGGCTTTTGAGGTTTCAGAGTGGTTAAAATAGTGTTTTTGTTGTCAAAAAAAAAAAAAGTTAACTGCATGAAAAACATTTGATGGACCATAACTTGCCAAAAACATGTCCGCGGTTTTTAAGGGTAGAGCGAAACAAGGGCTGCCAGTGAACAAAGACAAATACATGTTACGATTTTTTTTTGTAAAGTTAATATGACCTACCCAGCTAATTGATTTAGGAATATAATTTTTAATTTGTAAGATAAATAATAAACACAAAAAAACACAAAACACCCATTGCATGCATGATAGAAGAGTTGGATTGGATTGAAGTGGCCTATTTTGATACCCATAAGCACTACTAATGATATTTAATCATTAGAATCTTTAAAAGATGAAATCTATATGGCGGACAATTGCTGGAGTCAATTTTTCAGACAAATCATCTAGAGAAAAAAATATAGTCAGTAAGGCAGTAATGATAAGTAGAACTAATTAATATGAGATATATAAATCTTTTAAGTTGTGGAAAAGTGCAAGTGTAAAACACGCAAGCTAGTTATAATATTAGCATATACTCATACAGTACGTCAAAAAGGCATTGTCATATTAGATTATAAACCAATGCATACTTCATATGTGAGAGACCCCAAATTCGCTATTTCAGCCAAAAGTGGTTCTCACATGTTAAAACCATTTTTCAAAAAAGAAATAAACTTATAAATACGTATTAAATGACTAAAACTTTTTAATTAAAAAATAACGGAAAACTCGAAGCGTTATAACAATAAAAATCAAACTTTAAACTCAAAAATAAAAATATCTTTTAAAACTTTTTATAAAACTAAATCGCTCTTATAATGGTTCCCGGAAATAGCACCACTCCGACTTCAGCTCAAGTCACACACCTGAAAGGGGAAAAAGGGATGAGTATTCCAAGAATATTCAGCGAAGGGCGCGCTAGAGAGCCCGCGAAATCCTTCGGAAACACCAATTGATATAATAATATAAATATACTAAAATATAGAATATAAACACAAGCAATCAACCTACATAGTATTACTAGCACTTGCATCAAAGTCAAATCATCTCAACATTTAAATATATAAATCAAATCAAACATCTTATGAAATCTACAACACATTCCCAAGGATCCACCGTCCAAGGTACTCAATCTTTGCGACCGCCCATTCTGGGTTTGACATATAACATGGTGCCACCGCGCACTACAGGGTTTGACAACGGCTCGTCAGCCCCTTCTCGATCACTACAACTTCACTATTGTCCCTCGTTTTAGATCGTCAAACAACACTGACACTACGGTAAGCGGTACAAACATCGAGTCCTATTATATTTCTTAATTACTTATAAACAATCATCATCAATTTCAACATCAAACATCAATCAAATATAATTCCTATATCAAGCATACAAACATTACTAAATCATCTAATGAATCTTCATGAATCATAAACCAATCCTCACCTTTGCTCTCGGTTTAAAATGGAAGAAAGAAGAAATGGTTACTGCAGATAACAGATGAAAACTGCAATAGATAGGCTCGGGAATTATAATATTCCTAAAATAGAAACTTTCCTAAAATGGAACTTTCCAAAAATATAAACTTTCTAAAAATAGAAAGTTTCCAAAAAGGAATATTGCCCAAATTAGAACATTCTAAATTAAGGAATTTTTAAAATAAAACTAGGATTTTCGGATTAAGGTTCAAGTTGAATTGCACAACAAGTCATTGCAGAATTAGGGTTTTTTAGTTAACAAGTTGGTGAATCTTAGGCAACAAGCAACAGACGTACACACTAGGGTTTACCTTTTCTGACAGGTCTGACTGGTCCGACGGCTTCCCTGACACGTCCTCTAACTGGAACCACCACGGTTTGACCAAACTAACACGGATATGTTCGGAAATGCATACCCAAAAAATTCAACTCGGATTCTGGAAAAATGCAGTTCTGCAACTAAAGTTCATAAACTCAGAATTTAACAGATCTGCTTGCTTGGGAAGAAACGATTGTAACTCACCAAATAACGAAGCAAATCGAACGATCTCAGATTCTGTGGGAACCTCGGTGTGTCCTCTTTCCAACGGTACCATTATCAGCCTCTGGGTCGATCTGAATCGTCGGGAATCCGGTCCGAAACCTCTGATGTAAAACTGAGAAAAAGACAAATTTCTGGAAATAAACAGCAAGATCCGCTCGGAATACAACGACGAGAACTCATGGAGTATACCTTCAAATCGGTCGATTGAGAAGTCTCTGGATAGCTAAGAGGATTCTCTTTGTAACAACCCCGAGATCGTGATCTAGATCGATCGGAGTCGACGGGAATCTGCCTCGAAAGATGGCGGCCCGGATATTCGATCTACAAAACATCAGCCTCGGGAAAAGACGCATACCTCTCAGTATACAAATCCAAATGATGAAACGCTTTCTGCTAAAGGTAGATCTGTGAGTCTAGAACTTACCCTCAAAGTTTCGTGCCAAACAAATCCGATCTCAACCATCTTTCCTCTACTGCACCAAAACCGGTCGGAGCTGCTTCCTCTCACCTTTCTATTGCTCCTCCTCCAAGGTGGCTGGCTGAGGCTCGATTTTGGCAGGGCTTCGCCGTGGTGGTGTCTCTCTGCTTCTCTCCATCACCACGAGCTCCTTATATAGGGCAAGGGGAGGGTTAGCCACAAATAGATTTAAGGTTTTGAAGTGGGGTTTAGAAATGAGTTTTTGAAGGTTAAGGGATTTTAAATGGGTTTAGTGAAAAAATGGGTTTTGGCTAGAAACTTGGGTTCAGGGATGTCACAAACTCCCCCACTTAAAAATAAATTCGTCCTTGAATTTGGGGAATGACTTCTTAACTTCTCCCCCAATTGTCTTCGACCAATCCTGAAGTACCTTCTTTCTTCTTGTCTGATCGTGACATCCCAACGCTTCCGCTGCGCACTCTATCTCTTGAGCTGCTGATTGAAACTTGATCATCTCGGATTTCATGACTTCGACTTTTCCGCATGCTTAACTCCATCTGCCCTATTATATACACTTCGTGTTGACATGGCTTCATCTTTTAGGGCCTTGACCGCCAAATTCAACTGTGCTGCAAAATCCAACAACGATTCGATCAACTGCTGAATTCCCTTCCTTACGACTGCTCCTGTGGCCGCACATATTGCCGCAGAATCCATTGCTCGAACCACCATTTCCTTTGGCCTCCTGCAACCTCATTCTCTTCTGCAGCCGCTGGTACTTCATACACGGGGTTGGCCGCACTCTTGTTCTGATTACTCCTTCCATTACCATTGCCTCAAGGTCAACCCATTCTGAAAAAGATACACTTGGATGAGATCTTCAAGCTTTGGAGGCTACTGCAGAACACAAACTCAAGTATAGATCGGTGGTGCTTTATTTTTATTTTTCAAAAATTCCCATTACTCCAAAAATAGTTTGAAAACATTTTACTTTCGAAGGACCGTCTTTCGGGACAGAACTGGCTTGGCAACCTTACGCTCTGATACCAATTGAGACACCCCAAACTCACTATTTCAGCCGAGAGTGGTTCTCACGTGTTAAAACCATTTTTCAAAGAAGAAATAAACTTATAAATACGTTTTAAAGGACTAAAACTTCTTTATTAAAAATTAACGGGAAACTCGAAGCGTTATAACAATAAAAATCAAACTTTAAACTCAAAAATAAAAATATCTTTTAAAACTTTTTAAAAAACTTAATCGCCCTTATAATGGTTCCCGGAAATAGCACCACTCCGACTTCAGCTCAAGTCACACACCTGAAAGGGGAAAAAGGGATGAGTATTCCAAGAATACTCAGCGAGGGGCGCGCTAGAGAGCCCGCGAGATCCTTCGGAAACACCAATTGAAATAATAATATAAATATACTAAAATATAGAAATTAAACACAAGCAATCAACCTATTACTAGCACTTGCATAAAAGTCAAATCATCTAAACATTTAAATATATAAATCAAATCAAACATCTTATGAAATCTATAACACATTCCCAAGGATCCACCGTCCAAGGTACTCAATCTTTGCCACCGCCCATTCTGGGTTTGACATATAACATGGTGCCACCGCCCACTACAGGGTTTGACAACGACTCGTCAGCTCCTTCTCGATCACTACAACTTCACAATTGTCCCTCGTTGTAGGCCGTCAAACAACACTGACACTACGGTCAGCGGTACAAACATCGAGTCCTATTACATCTCTTAATTACTTATAAACCAATCATCATCAATTTCAACATCAAACATCAATCAAATCTAATTCATATATCAAGCATATAAACATTACTAATTCATCTAATGAATCTTCATGAATCATAAACCAATCCTCACCTTTGCTCTCGGTTGAAAATGGAAGACAGAAGAAATGGTTACTGCTGATGACGGATGGAAACTGCAATAGATAGGCTCGGGAATTAGAACTTTCCTAAAATAGAAACTTTCCTAAAATAGAACTTTTCTAAAATAGAACTTTCAAAAAATATAAACTTTTTTAAAATAGAAAGTTTCCAAAAAGGAATATTGCCCAAATTAGAACATTCTAAATTAAGGAATTTCTAAAATAAAACTAGGGTTTTCAGATTAGGGTTCGAGTTGAGTTGCACAACAAGTCATTGTAGAATTAGGGTTTTCTAGTTAACAAGTTAGCGAATCTTGGGCAACAAGCAACAGACGTACAAACTAGGGTTTACCTTTTCTGACAGGTCTGACTGGCCCGGCGGCTTCTCTGACACGTCCTCTAACTGGAACAACCACGGTTTGACCAAACTAACACGGATCTGTTCGGAAATGTATACTCAAAACTCAACTCGGATTCTGGAAAAATGCAGTTCTACAACTAAGGTTCATAAACTCAGAATTTAACAGATCTGCTTGCTTGGGAAGAAACGATAGTAACTCACTAAATAATGAAGCAAATCAAACGATCTCAGATTCTGTGGGAACCTCAGAGTGTCCTCTTTCCAACGATACCATTATCAGCCTCTGGGTCGATCTGAGTCGTCGGAAATCCGGCCCGAAACCTCTGATGTAAAACTGAGAAAAAGATAGATTTCTGGAAATCAAAAGCAAGATCTGTTCGGAATAAAATGACGAGAACTCACAGAGTTTACCTTCAAATCGGTCGATTGAGAAGTCTCTGGGTAGCTAGGAGGATCCTCTTTCTAACAACCTTGAGATCGTGATCTAGATCGATCGGAGTCGACGGGAATATGCCTCGAAAGATGGCGGCTCGTATATTCGATCTACAAAACATCAGCCTCGGGAAAAGACGCGTACCTCTCAGTATACAAATCCAAATGATGAACAGCTTTCTGCTAAAGGTAGATCTGTGAGTCTAAAACTTACCCTCAAGTTTCGTGCCAAACAAATCCGATCTGGACCACCTTTCCTCTACTGCACCAAAAACGGTCGGAGCTGCTTCCTCTCGCCTTTCTATTGCTCCTCCTCCAAGGTGGCTGGCTGAGGCTCGATTTTGGCAGGGCTTCGCCGTGGTGGTCTCTCTCTGCTTCTCTCCATCACCACGAGCTCCTTATATAGGGGAAGGGGAGGGTTAGCCACAAATAGGTTTAGGGTTTTGAAGTGGGCTTTAGAAATGAGTTTTTGAAGGTTAAGGGATTTTAAATGGGTTTAGTGAAAAGAAGAGGTTTTGGCTAGAAACTTGGGTTCAGGGATGTCACAAACTCCCCCACTTAAAAATAAATTCGTCCTCGAATTTGGAGAATGACTTCTTAACTTCTCCCCCATTTGTCTTCGACCAATCCTGAAGTACCTTCTTTCTTCTTGTCTGATCGTGACATCCCAACGCTTCCGCTGCGCACTCTATCTCTTGAGCTGCTGATTGGAACTTGATCATCTCAGATTTCATGACTTCGAATTTTCCGCATGCTTAACTCCATCTGCCCTATTATATACACTTCGTGTTGACATGGCTTCATCTTTTAGGGCCTGGACCGCCAAATCCAACAGTGCTGCAAAATCCAACAATGATTTGATCAACTGCTGAATTCCCTTCCATACGACTGCTCCTATGGCCACAAATATTACCGCAAAATCCATTGCTCGAACCACCATTGCCTTTGGCCTCCTGCAACCTCATTCTCTTATGCAGCCGCTGGTACTTCATACAAGGGGTTGGCCGCACTCTTGTTCTGATTACTCCTTCCATTACCATTGCCTCAAGGTCAACCCATTCTGAAAAAGATACACTTGGATGAGATCTTCAAGCTTTGGAGGCCATTGCAGAACACAAACTCAAGTATAGATCGGTGGGGCTTTATTTTTATTTTTCAAAAATTTCCATTACCCCAAAAATAGTTTGAAAACATTTTACTTTCAAAGGACCGCCTTTCGGGACAGAACTGGCTTGGCAACCTTACGCTCTGATACCAATTCAGAGACTCCAAACTCGCTATTTCAGCCGAGAGTGGTTCTCACGTGTTAAAACCATTTTTCAAAGAAGAAATAAACTTATAAATACATATTAAAGGACTAAAACTTCTTTATTAAAAACTAACGGGAAACTCGAAGCGTTATAACAATAAAAATCAAATTTTAAACTCAAAAATAAAAATATCTTTTAAAACTTTTTATAAAACTAAATTGCCCTTATAATGGTTCCCGGAAATAGCACCACTCCGATTTCAGCTAAAGTCACATACCTGAAAGGGGAAAGAGGAATGAGTATTCCAAGAATACTTAGCGAGGGGCGCGCTAGAGAGCCCGCGAGATCCTTCGGAAACACCAATTGAAATAATAATAAAAATATACTAAAATATAGAAATTAAACATAAGCAATCAACCTACATAGAATTACTAGCACTTGCATAAAAGTCAAATCATCTCAACATTTAAATATATATATCAAATCAAACATCCTATGAAATCTATAACACATTCCCAAGGATCCACCGTTCAAGGTACTCAATCTTTGCCACCGCCCATTCTGGGTTTGACATATAACATGGCGCCACCGCCCACTACAGGGTTTGACAACGACTCGTCAGCTCCTTCTCGATCACTACAACTTCACAATTGTCCCTCGTTGTAGGCCGTCAAACAACACTGACACTACGGTCAGCGGTACAAACATCGAGTCCTATTACATCTCTTAATTACTTATAAACCAATCATCATCAATTTCAACATCAAACATCAATCAAATCTAATTCCTATATCAAGCATACAAACATAACTAATTCATCTGATGAATCTTCAGGAATCATAAACCAATCCTCACCTTTGCTCTCGGTTGAAAATGGAAGACAGAAGAAATGGTCACTGCTGATAACGGATGGAAACTGCAATAGATAGGCTTGAGAATTAGAACTTTCCTAAAATAGAAACTTTCCTAAAATAGAAACTTTCCTAAAATGGAACTTTCCAAAAATATAAACTTTCTAAAAATAGAAAGTTTCCAAAAAGAAATATTGCCCAAAATAGATAATTCTAAATTAAGGAATTTTTAAAATAAAACTAGTGTTTTCGGATTAGGGTTCGAGTTGAATTGCACAACAAGTCATTGCAGAATTAGAGTTTTCTAGTTAACAAGTTGGCGAATCTTGGGCAACAAGCAACAGACGTACAAAATAAGGTTTACCTTTTCTGACAGGTCTGACTGGTCCGGCGGCTTCCCTGACACGTCCTCTAACTGGAACCATCACGGTTTGACCAAACTAACACGGATATGTTTGGAAATGCATACCCAAAACTCAACTCAGATTCTGGAAAAATGCAGTTCTGCAATTAAAGTTCATAAACTCAGAATTTAACAGATCTGCTTGCTTGGGAAGAAACGATTGTAACTCACCGAAGAATGAAGCAAATCGAATGATCTCAGATTCTGTGGGGACCTCGAAGTGTCCTCTTTCCAACGGTACCATTATCAGCCTCTGGGTCGATCTGAGTCGTCGGGAATCCGGCCTGAAACCTCTGATGTAAAACTGAGAAAAAGATAGATTTCTGGAAATCAACAGCAAGATCCGTTCGGAATAAAATGACGAGAACTCACGGAGTTTACCTTCAAATCGGTCGATTGAGAAGTCTCTGGATAGCTAGGCGGATCCTCTTTCTATCAACCCTGAGATCGGGATCTAGATCGATCGGAGTCGACGGGAATCTGACTCGAAAGATGGCGGATTGGATATTCGATCTACAAAACATCAGCCTCGGGAAAAGACGCATACCTCTCAGTATACATATCCAAATGATGAACCGCTTTCTGCTAAAGGTAGATCTCTGAGTCTAAAACTTACCCTCAAGTTTCGAGCCAAACAAATCCGATCTGGACCACCTTTCCTCTACTGCACCAAAACCGGTCGGAGCTGCTTCCTCTCGCCTTTATATTGCTCCTCCTCCAAGGTGGCTGGCTGAGGCTCGATTTTGGCAGGGCTTCGCCGTGGTGGTCTCTCTCTGCTTCTCTCCATCACCACGAGCTCCTTATATAGAGGAAGGGGAGGGTTAGCCACAAATAGGTTTAGGGTTTTGAAGTGGGCTTTAGATTTTTGAAGGTTAAGGGATTTTAAATGGGTTTAGTGAAAAGAAGGGGTTTTGGCTAGAAACTTGGGTTCAGGGATGTCACAAACTCCCCCACTTAAAAATAAATTCGTCCTCGAATTTGGGGAATGACTTCTTAACTTCTCCCCCATTTGTCTTCGACAATTACTGAAGTACCTTCTTTCTTCTTGTATGATCCTGACATCCCAACGCTTCCGCTGCGTACTCTATCTCCTGAGCTGCTGATTGGAACTTGATCATCTCGGATTTCATGACTTCGAATTTTGCGCATGCTTAACTTCATCTGCCCTATTATATACACTTCGTGCTGACATGGCTTCATCTTTTAGGGCCTTAACCGCCAAATCCAACTGTGCTGCAAAATCCAACAATGTTTCGATCAACTGCTGAATTCCCTTCCTTACGACTGCTCCTATGGCCGCACATATTGCCGCAGAATCCATTGCTCAAACCACCATTGCCTTTGGCCTCCTGCAACCTCATTCTCTTCTGCAGCCGCTGGTACTTCATACCCGGGGTTGGTCGCACTCTTGTTCTGATTACTCCTTCCATTACCATTGCCTCTAGGTCAACCCATTCTGAAAAAGATATACTTGGATAAGATCTTCAAGCTTTGGAGGCCACTGCAGAACACAAACTCAAGTATAGATCGGTGGTGCTTTTTTTTTATTTTTCAAAAATTCCCATTACCCCAAAAATAATTTGAAAACATTTTACTTTCAAAGGACCGCCTTCCGGGACAGAACTGGCTTGGCAACCTTACGCTCTGATACCAATTGAGAGACCCCAAACTCGTTATTTCAGCCGAGAGTGGTTCTCACGTGTTAAAACCATTTTTCAAAGAAGAAATAAACTTATAAATATGTATTAAAGGACTAAAACTTCTTTATTAAAAACTAACGGGAAACTCGAAGCGTTATAAAAATAAAAATCAAACTTTAAACTCAAAAATAAAAATATCTTTTAAAACTTTTTATAAAACTAAATTGCCCTTATAATGGTTCCCGGAAATAGCACCACTCCGACTTCAGTTCAAGTCACACACCTGAAAGGGGAAAGAGAGATGAGTATTCCAAGAATACTCAGTGAGTGGCGCGCTAGAGAGCTCGCGAGATCCTTTGGAAACACCAATTGAAATAATAATAAAAATATACTAAAATATAGAAATTAAACACAAGCAATCAACCTACATAGAATTACTAGCACTTGCGTAAAAGTCAAATCATCTCAACATTTAAATATATAAATCAAATCAAACATCCTCTGAAATCTATAACACATTCCCAAGGATCCACCGTCTAAAGTACTCAATCTTTACCACCGCCCATTCTGGGTTTGACATATAACATGGCGCCACCGCCTACTACAAGGTTTGACAACGGCTCGTCAGCCCCTTCTCGATCACTATAACTTCACAATTGTCCCTCGTTGTAGACCGTCAAACAATACTGGCACTACGGTCAGCGGTACAAACATCGAGTCCTATTACATCTCTTAATTACTTATAAACCAATCATCATCAATTTCAACATCAAACATCAATCAAATCTAATTCCTATATCAAGCATACAAACATTACTAATTCATCTAATGAATCTTCAGGAATCATAAACCAATCCTCACCTTTGCTCTCGGTTGAAAATGGAGGACAAAAGAAATGGTTACTGCTGATAACGGATGGAAACTGCAATAGATAGGCTCGGGAATTAGCACTTTCCTAAAATAGAAACTTTCCTAAAATAGAAACTTTTCTAAAATGGAACTTTCCAAAAATATAAACTTTCTAAAAATAGAAAGTTTCCAAAAAGGAATATTTCCCAAAATAGAACATTCTAAATTAAGGAATTTCTAAAATAAAACTAGTGTTTTCGGATTAGGGTTCGAGTTGAATTGCACAACAAGTCATTGCAGAATTAGGGTTTTCTAGTTAACAAGTTGGTGAATCTTGGGCAACAAGCAACAGACGTACAAACTAGGGTTTACCTTTTTTGACAGGTCTGACTGGTCCGGCGGCTTTCCTGACACATCCTCTAACTGGAACCACCACGGTTTGACCAAACTAACACGAATCTCTTCGGAAATGCATACCTAAAAGTCAACTCAGATTCTGGAAAAATGCAGTCGTCGGGACCCGGCCCGAAACTTCTGATGTAAAACTGAGAAAAAGATAGATTTTTGGAAATCAACAGCATGTCACAAGCTCCTTCTCCTTGTTGCTTCTGGTTCTGCGATTATGCATACACCTGAAACAGGAACATAGAAAAGTAGCAAAGTTAGTAAACAAATTAAAACTTAGACAAAATCCTAATACTAGGTATTGAAAGGCAGCAATTACTCCCCGGAAACGGCGCCAAAAACTCGATAGGGCTCAGGTTTTACCCAAATAAAACTACTGCAAGTGCACAGTAAAAGCAGTTGTAGTACAAGGGGTATCGAATCCCAAGGGAGTAATGCAAACTATACTAACGAATTGTAGATTCGGATTATGCTAAGCAGGATATAATGTATGTAATGCGAATTAACAAATAAAAGTAAGCAAACGATTTTTGGCAGATGATCTAAGTTTCAGAAGACTAAAAGTGCTAAGTCAGGACAGTTCGCAGGTTGAATCCAAGAATGTAGAATGCAGGAAATCAGGAATGATTAAGAACCGTTTTAAACATGAATCACTAATGTGTAACTAATCAATTCTCATTGCAAAAGTTATCTATGCCTAAATCACAGAGTTTCAAATCTCTTTGCAAACCCTAACAACCTAAGCATGCAGGAATGATCAGATTCAATTGTTTACAAAACTCCTAAGCCAAATCTCTTTGCACTAAGTTGTTTTGCTCATCAAATACTAGTTCAGGTTATGAATAATGCTCTCACATATATTTAACAGCCTAAGAAATTCGATTTTAAAGCAAGCAGAGATGAAAAACCAAAAGATATTCCAAACGGAATTGCGCCCTAACTTAACTAGCAGATTACTCAGACATGATTATAGGATCACAAAGCATAGCTGAATAATATTGCATTAAGAGAAAGAGTAAAAGAATAGAGGGGTTCGAAATCTTCTCAAAAGAGTACAGGATTTGTCTCCCCAAAAAGCTCTGAATAAATCTCTCTCTAAGCTCTCTGAATTCTCAAAAACTAAGATAATCGCCAACAATGGCTGAAAAACCTAATAAATAGAGGCTAAACACGATCTGGGGTCTACTTGTAAATAATGGAACTTCTGGGCCAATTCTGCAAATCTTCTTCACACTTTTAATAAAACAGCCACGCTCCTCACCAAGGGTGGTGACGAGCGTCACCATATGGTATACTTTCTGCTTCGAGCTTGGTACTTCGTAGCTTCAACTCAGAATGCTCCAAAAGGTTCCAAAATCTCCAATTATGCTCCAGACATGCTATAACCTGCAAAGACTCTTCTAGGACTCTAAAAAGACCAAAAAAACTCAATAAAAAGGACTTATATCATGGTTAAAAACCATAAAAACCATGATATATATCAACTCCCCCAGACTTAGCTTTTGCTTGCCCTCAAGCAAACATCAGACAAAGAATAAGGTCGAGGTTTGAAATCAAGAAACAGTCAGTCAATCATCAGGAACACCACACTAGTTTAAACTTTCGAATCCACATACCACAGAGTCAAGACAAGATCAAATTTCAGTCTAATCATCACAAGCTTAACAAATCTCTCAAGTCCAGTCCAAATCCCTTCAACATTTCTACTGTCAACTCCTTATTTTTTATCTAAGTGTGATATCTCATCAAGGTTCTATCATCTCAATCACTTTACAGATTCTTTTCCCTTCTTAACAACTGAACAATTCAATCTCAACACAGCTCTCCTATTTTCTCTTCCCTTGATCTTTTCCTTTGAATATTTTCGAATTTTCACTTCTTTTCTCAACTTTTTCAGTCTAAGAAATGGTGCTACTCAATACTTGTGTTCTTTGTGAGGAGACAGGTTCTTGAGTGTGTTCACTACTGTTGTTCCTTGTGAGGAGACAAGGTCCTGAATGCACCATTCTTTGGACTTAAACTTTTAAAAACTACATCAGGGAAGATCAAAGAGAGACTGTATCTTGACTTTATTGTCAGTGCTGAAAGAGAGAATCAAGCTCAAAAAGAATCAATCACCAAGACAAGAAGTTTAAAGTTCATTAAGGTGGAGCTAACAGAAGATTTTTCAGATTCTCTAAGGACCTAGACCTTCATTGCTAGACTGATCTACCTATGACTTTCAACTTAGTGAGACTTGTAATCAACTACTGTGGCAATGGTTCTTATAAGCAAAAACGTCATATGGTTAGTTCCAAGAAAAACTGACAGTTTCAAAATTTGGACTCTATAAAACAGGTTTTTGACTCAACTTTAAGACTCTATAAATATGACACAAAGCACACAACGTCAGTAACCACCTCCCCCAGACTTAAACAACACTGTCCCCAGTGTTATCAAGCCAAGAGTTGGTCAGAAAAATGAATGAGAAGTCGAAAAACCAAGTCAGAAAAGTGTTACCTCGCGTGGGGTCGGGTGACGAGCGTCATCAATCTGGTGACGAGCGTCACCACGACCTGTATTACCCAATTGTTAAGTTAGATGTTAATTAACGAAGTGTTGTCATGTGTACTCGAAAGTTAGACTTTTTGAGCACTCAAACACATAATTAACAACATCCAAACATAACAATAATAACCTGGTTCAACAATCTCACAAAACATCATCAAAGAAACTGACAACTGACTCAAAGAAAACGTAAAAATGACTCAAGAGAAATAAAAATAAAAGAGAAAAAGAAACAAGTAACCAGATAGTGAAGCCTCATTCCTCATCCTCGCAAGGCTCAGTGGTGTAATGGGGGCGGACACAACCACAGTTGCTAAGTGTAGCAACAGCATGCCAGAGTCCCTCAAAGCTGTCAATTACATACTCCTGAATAGCAGCCATATCCATGGGTGTCTGTGGTCGTGGAGGACGCCTGAAAGCAGTAGAGGAGGTACTCTGGCGTGTAGAAGGTCCAGCATCATCAGCAGCTGCAGTAGAAGCAGAAGCACCACCTGTAGCAGCTCTAGCAGGGCGCAGAGCCAAAGGGCGCAGCAGAGTCCGAGCTGGCATGAAGAAAAGCTGGCGTGGGACTCCCTGAATCGTAGTGAGGGCTCTCTGTGGCAACTTAATGCCAACATACTCTCCAGAAGTTGTAGTGAAAGTCCAGACAACTCTAATCTTCAGCCAAGTAACATGGCGCAAATACTGGTCATCCATAAGTGATCTGTCACTGCACAGACTGCAAGGAGTGACATCGATCTGGAAATTATGAAAGATCGGTGTCAGAAGGCTGCCAACACTCTCGGTCTTCTCCCCCGGACTGGTGAACGGCTTGGTCTTCAAGGAGACCAGATGCTCAGCGAAAACAGCGCCTAAGTTGGCACGAACCATGCTATCGATAGGGATCACATCATCAAGCATCTCATAAAGTCCGTAGTAGAGGAGAATCAGCTCACTAACCCGAGTCTTGCTAGGCGCAGACTTGCACAAAATGGTATGGCCAAAGAGGCGTAGAATGTACCTCAAAACAGGATGGCGAACCTCTGTCTGCGTGCTAGTCTTGCTGTCATAGACTCCATTCCCGAACTTGGACCAGAATGTCCGCATATGAGTCTACTGTGAGGGAAGGAGAACGCCTGTGGGATGGTCAGAGAAGCCATAGATCCCACAAAGCTCCATCAGACTGATCCGGTATCGAACCGCTCGGATCAGAAACGTTATCGTGCCTTCCTGCGCATGGCCAGCTCATTCGCGTAGTAGACACGAACTGTAGAGAGAAACTGGCGGACCAAATCTGGGTAGAGATCATACTGCTGGAACGGCATAGTCCCCATCCCAATGCTCTCCAGAATCTGAACAACCTCCTCGAAGATCCCCATCTTCTAAAGAACAGCAGAATCCGTGAACCGAGTGGGGATGATCTTCACTCCCAACCACGCATTATAGAATAGCGTGTCATACTCATCCCACTCCTCCTGGATAGCACGGAATATACAAGTGTCCCGTGATATTTCCTGCCTCGGAGTTCCTGCCCAAGCCACTCCAGAGGCTATTTTCCGATCTTCTCGCTTGGGCCATGGAGGCCTGCAAACCGGGTACTGACTAAAGGAATCTGTAGACCCTGTTGCAGTGCTTGAAGACGAGCTTTGCCTTGGTTGTTTCTCCTGTCTAGGCATCTGAAAATATAAGATCAAAATCGACCAAAAACATCACCAAAATCAGCAAATTTTTCAAAATTCGAAAAATCAATCAATCAAAGTGAAATAAATGATGGCGATCAACTACAGCACTACCAGGAACACAATTCAATCATCAGTTCAACCCAAATCACCCAAAATTTCCAGATTTTTGCAAATTTCATCATGAACTCGAAAATTCAAAACTTGCAAATCAACCGATAAAAGCTCACATAGATGGTTCCATTCCTCTAATACAACCTAACTAACCATGATTCAACAGTTAAATCAAGCTAATCAAGTCGAAAATCGGATTTTAACAAACCTATGGCAGACTGAAAATTGGGGATTCCGAACACATACCTTGCAGATCTTAAAAACCGAGTTGATGTTCAGAAAGAGGAGCAAAATCCGCACGGATTAGGCTCTTAAATCACTCAATTTGGTTTAGAAAATCAAAAGTTATGAATATAAGAGAAGTTGAATGTGTTCGATATTTTGCAGAAGTAAACCAGACGAAGAAGAAGAAGAAGAATAAGTACCCGTGCTCGATCTCTATGGGTGACGAGCATCACCATAATGGTGACGATCCTCACCACATTTTTCTTATTTTTTTTTTTTTTTTAACTGATCTAAATAATAATCTTAAACACGAAAAATCAAAACTAAGTACAATATTTACAACTTACCAGTGGGTTGCCTCCCACTAAGCGCTTGTTTAAAGTCATTAGCTTGACTTTGGTTGGCTGCATCATCCAGAGACACAATGTGTCCTGCTGGAATCTCTGCTTGTGCCCAGTAATGCTTCACCCTTTGTCCATTGACCGTGAACTCCTTTCCTTTGGAGTTAATCAGGACAATTGCACCATGTGGGCGAGCTTCTTTGACAGTGAATGAACCTGACCATCGAAAACACAATTTATCAGGAAAAAGCTGTAAATGAGAGTTGTAGAGTAATACCTGGTCATTGGGCCCGAAATGCCTAGAGATGATCTTTTTATCATGATATGCCTTTGTCCTCTCCTTGTATAACTTGGAGTTTTCATAGGCCAGATATCTGATCTCATCCAGTTCATTGAGCTGAATCAAATGCCTCTCTGCAGCAGGCTTCAGATCGAAATTCAGCTTCTTGATGGCCCATTCCGCTTTGAACTCCAACTCTACTGGTAGATGGCACGCTTTGCCATAGGGAAGATGGAATTGTGTAGTCCCAAGTGGCGTTTTGTATGCTGTACTGTAAGCCCATAATGCATCATCCAGCTTTGCAGACCAATCTTTCCTTGTCTTCCCAACTGTCATTTCTAGAATCTGCTTGATCTGCCTGTTGGAAACCTCACCTTGCCCACTTGTTTGGGGGTGATAGGGCGTGGCTACTCTGTGCTGTACACCATACTTCTTCAACAGTTTGTCAAAAACTTTGTTGACAAAGTGAGAACCACCATCACTTATGACAATCCGCAGGACACCAAATCTGGGAAAGATAATGGTCTTAAACAGCTTCAAAACCACTGCAGCATCATTAGTAGGGGTAGCCAACGCCTCCACCCACTTAGATACATAATCAACAGCAACCAGAATGTATCTATTCCCATAAGATGAGGGAAAAAGTCCCATGAAGTCACTACCCCAACAATCAAAAACTTCAACTTCCAGAATGATGTTCTGTGGCATATCATGTCTCCTGCTTATTTTTCCTCTTCTCTGGCAAGTATCACAGCTTGTAATAAAGGCCTGGGCGTCCCTGAACATGTAGGCCATCAAAATACAGCTTGCAATACCTTAGAGACAGTCTTGAATGTAGCAAAGTGTCCAGCATACTCTGATCCATGACAGTGAAAGAGGACGTCCTGCACTTCTTCTTCTGCTATGCATCTCCTGTAGATCCCATCAGCACAATGTTTGTAGAGGTATGGCTCATCCCAATAGATTCTCCTAAGTTCCCTCAAGAACTTCTTCTTAGCATAGCCTTGAAGTCATGTGGTTCATCCTCTGCAGCAAGGTAATTGGCAATATCAGCATACCAGGGCCTCCTTGGATCATTCAAAGCATAAACAGACTCTTCAAAGGCCATCCCCAAGCTTGCACAAATCGCAGAAAAGTGTAGAGATTGGTGACGAGCGTCACCTCTTTCGTACACTTTGGTCGTGACTGTTCTGGGTTGGTGACGAGCGTCACCCTCCTGGTGTCGCTCGTCACTCCTCTGCAGTTTCGAGAAAACTGCAGGTTTTCAATACTTTCCTCCTGTTCTACTGTTTCCACCAAGTAGACATTCTCTTCAGGCAAGAAATCATTGATTGGGACACTGTCTTTGACCTGAATCTGGGACAGATGATTAGCAACTCCATTCTCAACACCTTTCTTGTCCTTCACTTCAATGTCAAATTCCTGAAGAAGCAGGATCCATCTCAACAGCCTTGGCTTTGCATCCTTCTTCTGCATTAGATACTTCAGTGCTGAATGGTCAGTATGAACCACGACCTTGGAGCCAACAAGATATTGCTTGAACTTCTCAAAACCAAACACAACAGCTAATAATTCCTTTTCAGTAGTTGCATAATTCTTCTGAGCATCATCTAAAGTCCTACTTGCATAGTAGATGACGTGGAGTTTTTTGTCTTTCCTCTGTCCCAGCACTGCTCCAACTGCAAAATCGCTGGCATCACACATTACCTCAAAAGGTAAGTCCCAATTTGGTGGCTGTACAACAGGAGCTGTAACCAGAGCTTGCTTGATCTGTTTAAAGGCAGATTTGCACTCTTCTGTGAACTCAAACTTCACATCTTTGCAGAGGAGAGCAGTAAGGGGGCGTGCTATCTTGCTAAAGTCCTTGATGAATCTTCTGTAGAAGCCTGCATGACCCAGAAAACTCCTCACTGCTTTGACTGAATTAGGTGCTTGCAGACTTGTCATCACTTCAATTTTCGCCCTATCCACTTCTATACCGTCTCCTGAGACTCTGTGGCCAAGCACTATGCCATCCTGAACCATAAAATGGCACTTCTCCCAGTTTAAAACCAAGTGCTTCTCTTCACATTCTGCAGAACTGCACACAGATTATCCAAGCAGCTCTTGAAAGAGGACCCATAAACAGAGAAGTCATCCATGAACACCTCCATAAACTTATCTATCATGTATGTGAAAATCGACATCATGCATCTCTGGAAGGTTGCAGGAGCATTACACAGCCCAAAAGACATTCTGCGATATGCAAAAGTGCTATAGGGACAGGTAAAAGTAGTCTTCTCCTGGTAATCTGGATGGATGAGGATCTGAAAGAAGCCTGAATACCCATCAAGGAAGCAGTAATACTTGTGATTCGCCAGCCTTTCCAGCATCTGATCGATGAAAGGCAGAGGAAAATGGTCATTCCTTGTTGCTGCATTCAGTTTCCTGTATGCACATCCTGTGTCCTGTCACAGTCCTGGTTGGAATCAGCTCATCCTTGTCATTCTTCACCACTGTGACACCTCCTTTCTTAGGCACCACGTGCACTGGACTCACCCAAGCACTGTCTGATATAGGATAGATGATATCAGCCTGCAACAACTTCATGATCTCTTTCTTGACTACATCCTGCAAATTTGGATTCAGCCTCCTCTGATGCTCAACTGATGATTTCGACTCATCCTCCAAGTGTATCCTATGCATGCACAAGTCTGGAGAGATACCTGAAATGTCATCAAGAGAGTAGCCAAGAGCTTTGCGAAATTTTTGCAGCTTACTTAGCAAAAGGGTGAGCTCTGCATTGTTCAATGAAGCATTAACAATTACAGGATAGGTGGAGTTTTCTCCAAGAAATGCGTGCCTTAGCCCTGCAGGGAGCTGTTTAAGCTCAACTTTTGGTGCTTTTGCTGCAGACCAATCACCCATTGTGGCAGCTTTCGCAGATGTGGAGACAAGCTCATCCTGTGCAACCAGTTGCATCACTTGTGCAGTAGCATCCATCATCTTTGTGTACCATGTTGCAGCAGCATCTAAATGCTCATACTCAGCTGTAGAAGTGGTCAACGCCCTTTCCAAGGGATCCTCTGAACTCATCTCATGGAAGATCTGATCAGCAATGTTTGTGAGAACATCCACATAAAAAGTCTGTCCATCTATGGTTGGCCTCTTCATCAGCTTGTCCATTTCGAATTTCATCACTAAATCACCAACATTCAGCTCTATTCTACCCTTCCTGACATTAATAATAGCTCCTGCAGTAGCCAAGAAGGGTTTGCCAAGAATCAAGGGGTCTTTGGGTTCTTCTCCATATTCCAGAACCACAAAATCAGTAGGAATCATACAATCTCCTACTTTGATAGAAACATCCTCTATCACTCATTCAGGAACTCTGACTGATCTATCAGCTAGGACAAGAGATATCCCTGTAGCCTTGAAATCGGTCATCCCCAAGCTCTTGGCAACAGAATGAGGCATGGGTTCACACTAGAACCAAGATCACACAATGACCTCTCAAACTTGTCATTGAAGATTCTGCAGTCTAAAACAAAGCTTCCTGGGTCTGAAAGCTTCTCTGGAACTCTGTTCTGAATCACTGCACTGACCTGCTCGTTGATCATCATAGCCCCATCTTCTAGACTCAAGTTATTGGTCACCATCATCTTCACATACCTCCTCATAACATGAGTGATCCTTACAGCATCAATCAATGGGATCTCTATGACCAACTTGTCCATGATAGCCTTGCATCTTGCATCTTCAAGCTCTTGCTTAGACTTCTTAGGATGCTTAGGATAGGGTATCTTGGGTTTATACACGGTCTCCTTAGCATTATCTGATGTCTTAGACGAAACTGCAGCATATGGCGTTTGGTGACGAGCGTCACTGGGTTGGTGACGAGCGTCACTCACTTTGGACAAGTCGGGGTCGATCATTGGATTTGGGTGACGAGCGTCATCCTCTGAAAGTCTGCATTTTTAGTGCTGTTGCTGCAGACCAAATTCTCAATCAGTCTGATCGCCTCCTCTGGTCTGTTGGTGTTGAAGTTTCCTGCACTTGCTGCATCCAGCGCCATCTGATATTTCCAGTCAATGCCCCTGAAAAAAATCCCAAGTTATTGCACCTGACTAAAGCCATGATGAGGACAGTCTCTTTTATAAGACTTGAACCTGATCCAAGAAGCCTTAAAAGCTTCAGTAGGGCCTTGTGTAAAGGATGCAATTTTCGTCCTCATGTCCTCTATCTTGCATCATCATAGAAGTTATTCAGAAAGGTGTTCTTAGTGTCTTCCCAAGTGGTCAATGAAGCAGGTTCCAGTTGCTTCAGCCAATATGCAGCCTCTCCTCCAAGAGAGTAAGGAAAAAGCTTGCAGAACAGGAAATCATTGCTGACTCCAGTAGCTTTGACACTTGAAGCCAGATCCTCAAACCTCTAAATGTGATCCATAGGATGATCATGAGGTAAGCCATGGAATGGATGCTGGCTGACCAGCTGATAGTAGACAGGTTTAACCTCAAAATTGTTCCTCTGGAAGGCAGGAGGTTGGATTGCAGCTCTGTTGACATAGAACTGATCAGGTCTGTTGTAATCTCCTAGAGTCCTTTGAACAAAATGCCCAGCAGCGTTATTAGCAGCAGCAGGGACTCCCACGTTCTCATTCACTTGTTGAACCTGCTGTTCAACAATGACATTCCCCTCTTGATCAATTCTCTGACCCTCTTCGTTTCTCCTGTTTCCTTCCCTGTCAACCAAGTGACCTTCTGCATCTTCAACCAGGATAAGTGGAGCCACCATTGTAGATTGCTTCTTAGCTTTCCTGTTAGTTCTCTCCAACCTAGCTAGTTCGTCGATGCTCAAAGTCACAAGCTCCTTCTCCTTGTTGCTTCTGGTTCTGCGATTAGGCATACACCTGAAACAGGAACAAAGAAAAGTAGCAAAGTTAGTAAACAAATTAAAACTTAGACAAAATCCTAATACTAGGTATCGATAGGCAGTAATTACTCTCCGGCAACGGCGCCAAAAACTCGATAGGACTCAGGTTTTACCCAAATAAAACTACTGCAAGTGCACAGCAAAAGCAGTTGTAGTACAAGGGGTATCGAATTCCAAAGGAGTAATGAAAACTACACTAGCGAATTGTAGATTCAGATTATGCTAAGCAGGATATAATGTATGTAATGCGAATTAACAAATAAAAGTAAGCAAACGATTTTTGCCAGATGATCTAAGTTTCAGAAGACTAAAAGCGCTAAGTCAGGACAGTTCGCAGGTTGAATCCAAGAATGTAGAATGCAGAAAATTAGGAATGATTAAGAACCGTTTTAAACATGAATCACTAATGTATAACTAATCAATTCTCATTGCAAAAGTTATCTATGCCTAAATCACAGAGTTCAAATCTCTTTGCAAACCTTAACAACCTAAGCATGCAGGAATGATCAGATTCAATTGTTTACAAAACTCCTAAGCCAAATCTCTTTGCACTAAGTTGTTTTGCTCATCAAATACTAGTTCATGTTATAAATAATGCTCTCACATATATTTAACAACCTAAGAAATTTGATTTTAAAGCAAACAGAGATGAAAAACCAAAAGATATTCCAAACGGAATTGCTATTCTACTATCTCTTCATCAACCTTTGAAAAAGCCCTAACTTAACTAGCAGATTACTCAGACATGATTATGGGATCACAACGCATAACTGAATAATATTGCATTAAGAGAAAAAGTAAAAGAATAGAGGGGTTCGAAATCTTCTCAAAAGAGTACAGGATTTGTCTCCCCAAAAAGCTCTGAATAAATCTCTCTCTAAGCTCTCTGAATTCTCAAAAACTAATATAATCACCAACAATGGCTGAAAAACCTAATAAATAGAGGCTAAACACGATCTGGGGTCTTCTTGTAAATAATGGAACTTCTGGGCCAATTCTGCAAATCTTCTTCACACTTTTAATAAAACAGCCACGCTCCTTCCTTGATGGGTGACGAGCGTCACCAAGGGTGGTGACGAGTGTCACCATATGGGATACTTTCTGCTTCGAGCTTGGTACTTCGTAGCAGACATGCCACAAAAGGTTCCAAAATCTCCAATTATGCTCCAGACATGCTATAACCTGCAAAGACTCTTCTAGAACTCCAAAAAGACTAAAAAGACTCAATAAAAAGGACTTATATCATGGTTAAAACCCATAAAAACTATGATATATCAGTAGGCCGTCAAACAACACTGACACTACGGTCAGCAGTACAAACATCGAGTCCTATTACATCTCTTAATTACTTATAAAGCAATCATCATCAATTTCAACATCAAACATCAATCAAATCTAATTCCTATATCAAGCATACAAACATTACTAATTCATCTAATGAATCTTCAGGAATCATAAATCAATCCTCACCTTTGCTCTCGGTTGAAAATGGAAGACAAAAGAAATGGTTATTGCTGATGATGGATGGAAACTGCAATAGATAGGCTTGGGAATTAGAACTTTCCTAAAACAGAAACTTTCCTAAAATGGAATTTTCCAAAAAAATAAACTTTCTAAACATAGAAAGTTTCCAAAAAGGAATATTGCCCAATTTAGAACATTCTAAATTAAGGAATTTCTAAAATAAAACTAGGGTTTTCGGATTAGGGTTCGAGTTGAATTGCACAACAAGTCATTGCAGAATTAGGTTTTTCTAGTTAACAAGTTGGTGAATCTTGGGCAACAAGCAACAGACGTACAAACTAGGGTTTACCTTTTCTGACAGGTCTGACTGGTCCGACGGCTTCCCTGATACGTCCTCTAACTGGAACCGCCACGGTTTGACCAAACGAACACGGATCTGTTCGGAAATGCATACCCAAAACTCAACTCAGATTTTGGGAAAATGCAGTTCTGCAACTAAGGTTCATAAACTCAGAATTTAACAGATCTGCTTGTTTGGGAAGAAACGATTATAACTCACCGAAGAATGAAGCAAATCGAATGATCTCAGATTCTGTGGGGACCTCGGAGTGTCCTCTTTCCAACGGTACCATTATCAGCCTCTGGGTCGATCTGAGTCTTCGAGAATCCGGCACGAAACCTCTGATGTAAAGCTGAAAAAAAGACAGATTTCTGGAAATCAACAGCAAGATCCGCTCGGAATAAAACGACGAGAACTAACGGAGTTTACCTTCAAATCGGTCGATTGAGGAGTATCTGGATAGATAGGAGGATTCTATTTCTAACAACCCCGTGATCATGATCTAGATCGATCGGAGTCGACGGGAATCTGCCTCGAAAGATGGCGGCATGGATATTCGATCTACAAAACATCAGCCTGGGGGAAAAGACGCATACCTCTCAGTATACAAATCCAAATGATGAACCGCTTTCTGATAAAGGTAGATCTGTGAATCTAGGACTTACCCTCAAAGTTTCGTGCCAAACAAATCCGATCTGGACCACCTTTCCTCTACTGCACCAAAACCGGTCGGAGCTGCTTCCTCTCACCCTTCTATTGCTCCTCCTCCAATGTGGCTGGCTGAGGCTCGATTTTGGCAGGACTTCGCCGTGGTGGTCTCTCTCTGCTTCTCTCCATCACCACGAGCTCCTTATATAGGGGAAGGGGAGGGTTAGCCACAAATAGGTTTAGGGTTTTGAAGTGGGCTTTAGAAATGGGGTTTTGAAGGTTAAAAGATTTTAAATGGGTTTAGTGAAAACAATGGGTTTTGGCTAGAAACTTGGGTTCAGAGATGTCACAAAATCCCCCACTTAAAAATAAATTAGTCCTCGAATTTGGGGAATGACTTCTTAACTTCTCCCCCATTTGTCTTCGACCAATCCTGAAGTACCTTCTTTCTTCTTGTCTGATCGTGACATCCCAACGCTTTAGCTGCGCACTCTATCTCTTGAGCTGCTGATTGGAACTTGATCATCTCGGATTTCATGACTTCGACTTTTCCGCATGCTTAACTCCATCTGCCTTATTATATACACTTCGTGCTGACATGGCTTCATCTTTTAGGGCCTTGACTGCCAAATCCAACTGTGCTGCAAAATCCAACAACGATTCGATCAACTGCTAAATCCCTTCCTTACGACTGCTCCTATGGCTGCACATATTGCCGCAGAATCCATTGCTCGAACCATCATTGCCTTTGGCCTCCTGCAACCTCATTCTCTTCTGCAGCCGCTGGTACTTCATACACGGGGTTGGCCACACTCTTGTTCTGATTACTCCTTCCATTATCATTGCCTCAAGGTCAACCCATTCTGAAAAAGATACACATGGATGAGATCTTCAAGCTTTGGAGGCCACCGCAGAACACAAACTCAAGTATAGATCGGTGGTGCTTTATTTTTATTTTTCAAAAATTCCCATTACCACAAAAATATTTTGAAAACATTTTACTTTCAAAGGACCGCCTTCCGGGACAGAACTGGTTTGACAACCTTACGCTCTGATACCAATTGAGGGACCCCAAACTCGCTATTTCAGCCGAGAGTGGTTCTCACGTGTTAAAATCATTTTTCAAAGAAGAAATAAACTTATAAATACATATTATAGGACTAAAACTTCTTTATTAAAAACTAACGGGAAACTCGAAGCGTTACAACAATAAAAATCAAACTTCAAACTCAAAAATAAAAATATCTTTAAAAACTTTTTATAAAAACTAAATCGCCCTTATAATGGTTCCCGGAAATAGCACCACTCCGACTTCAGCTCAAGTCACACACCTGAAAGGGGAAAGAAGGATGAGTATTCCAATTATACTCAGCGAGGGGCGCGCTAGAGAGCCCGCGAGATCCTTAGGAAAGACCAATTGAAATAATAATATTAATATACTAAAATATAGAAATTAAACACAAGCAATCAATCTACATAGAATTATTAGCACTTGCATAAAAGTCAAATCATCTCAATATTTAAATATATAAATCAAATCAAACATCCTATGAAATCTATAACACATTCCTAAGGATCCACCGTCCAAGGTACTCAATCTTTGCCACTGCCCATTCTGAGTTTGACATATAACATGGTGCCACCGCCCACTACAGGGTTTGACAACGGCTCGTCAGCCCCTTCTCGATCACTCGACTTCACAGTTGTCCCTCGTTGTAAGCCGTCAAACAACACTGACACTACGGTCAACAGGTCAAACATCGAGTCCTATTACATCTCTTAATTACTTATAAACCAATCATCATCAAGTTCAACATCAAACATCAATCAAATCTAATTCTTATATCAAGCATACAAACATTACTAATTCATCTAATGAATCTTCAAGAATCATAAACGAATCCTCACCTTTGCTCTCGGTTGAAAATGGAAGACAGAAGAAATGGTTACTGCTGATGGCGGATGGAAACTGCAATAGATAGGCTCGGGAATAGAACTTTCCTAAAATAGAAACTTTCCTAAAACAGAAACTTTTCTAAAATGGAATTTTCTAAAAAAATAAACTTTCTAAACATAAAAAGTTTCCAAAAAAGAATATTGCCCAATTTAGAATATTCTAAATTAAGGAATTTCTAAAATAAAACTAGGATTTTCGGATTAGGGTTCGAGTTGAATTGCACAACAAGTCATTGCAGAATTAGGGTTTTCTAGTTAACAAGTTGGCGAATCTTGGGCAACAAGCAACTGACGTACAAACTAGGGTTTACCTTTTCTGACAGGTATGACTGGTCCGGCGGCTTCCCTGACACTTCCTCTAACTGGAACCACCACGGTTTGATCAAACAAACACGGATCTGTTCGAAAATGCATACCCAAAACTCAACTCAGATTCTAGAAAAATGCAGTTCTGCAACTAAGGCTCATAAACTCAGAATTTAACAGATTTGCTTGCTTGGGAAGAAACGATTGTAACTCACCGAAGAATGAAGCAAATCGAACGATCTCAGATTCTGTGGGGACCTCGAAGTGTCCTCTTTCCAATGGTACCATTATCAGCCTATGGGTCGATCTGAGTCATCGGGAATCTGGCCCGAAACCTCTGATGTAAAGCTGAGAAAAAGACAGATTTCTGGAAATCAACAGCAAGATCCGCTCGGAATAAAACGACGAGAACTCACGGATTTTACCATCAAATCGGTCGATTGAGGAGTAACTGGATAGATAGGAGGATTCTATTTCTAACAACCCCATGATCGTGATCTAGATCGATCAGAGCCGATGGGAATCTGCCTCGAAAAATGGCGGCTCGGATATTCGATCTACAAAACATCAGCCTCGGGAAAAGACGCATACCTCTCAGTATACAAATCCAAATAATGAACCACTTTCTGATAAAGGTAGATCTGTGAGTCTTGAACTTATCCTCAAAGTTTCGTGCCAAACAAATCCGATCTGGACCACCTTTCCTCTACTGCACCAAAACCAGTCGGAGCTGCCTCCTCTCGCCTTTCTATTGCTCCTCCTCCAAGGTGGCTCGCTGAGGCTCGATTTTGGCAGGGCTTCGCCGTGGTGGTCTCTCTCTGCTTCTCTCCATCACCACGAGCTCCTTATATAGGGGAAAGGGAGGGTTAGCCACAAATAGGTTTAGGGTTTTAAAGTGGGCTTTAGAAATGGGGTTTTGAAGATTAAGGGATACTTTCTGCTTCGAGCTTGGTACTTCGTAGCAGACATGCCACAAAAGGTTCCAAAATCTCCAATTATGCTCCAGACATGCTATAACCTGCAAAGACTCTTCTAGAACTCCAAAAAGACTAAAAAGACTCAATAAAAAGGACTTATATCATGGTTAAAACCCATAAAAACTATGATATATCAGTAGGCCGTCAAACAACACTGACACTACGGTCAGCGGTACAAACATCGAGTCCTATTACATCTCTTAATTACTTATAAACCAATCATCATCAATTTCAACATCAAACATCAATCAAATCTAATTCCTATATCAAGCATACAAATATAACTAATTCATCTAATGAATCTTCAAGAATCATAAACCAATCCTCACCTTTGCTCTCGGTTGAAAATGGAAGACAGAAAAAATGGTCACTGCTGATAACGGATGGAAACTGCAATAGATAGGCTTGGGAATTAGAACTTTCCTAAAATAGAAACTTTCCTAAAATAGAAACTTTCCTAAAATAGAACTTTCCAAAAATATAAACTTTCTAAAAATAAAAAGTTTCCAAAAAGGAATATTGCCCAAAATAGATAATTCTAAATTAAGGAATTTCTAAAATAAAACTAGTGTTTTCGGATTAGGGTTCGAGTTGAATTGCACAACAAGTCATTGCAGAATTAGAGTTTTCTAGTTAACAAGTTGGCGAATCTTGGGCAACAAGCAACAGACGTACAAACTAAGGTTTACCTTTTCTGACAGGTTTGATTGGTCCGGCGGCTTCCCTGACACGTCCTCTAACTGGAACCATCACGGTTTGACCAAACTAACACGGATCTGTTCGGAAATGCATACCCAAAACTCAACTCAGATTCTGGAAAAATGCAGTTCTACAACTAAGGTTCATAAACTCAGAATTTAACAGATCTGCTTGCTTGGGAAGAAACGATTGAAACTCACCGAAGAATGAAGCAAATCGAACGATCTCAGATTCTATGGGGACCTCGAAGTGTCCTCTTTCCAACGGTACCATTATCAGCCTCTGGGTCGATCTGAGTCGTCGGGAATCCAGCCTGAAACCTCTGATGTAAAACTGGGAAAAAGATAGATTTCTGGAAATCAACAGCAAGATCCGTTCGGAATAAAATGACGAGAACTCATGGAGTTTACCTTCAAATCGGTCGATTGAGAAGTCTCTGGATAGCTAGGCGGATCCTCTTTCTATCAACCCCGAGATCGAGATCTAGATCGATCGGAGCCGACGGGAATCTGACTCGAAAGATGGCGGATTGGATATTCGATCTACAAAACATCAGCCTCGGGAAAAGACGCATACCTCTCAGTATACATATCCAAATGATGAACCGCTTTCTGCTAAAGGTAGATCTCTGAGTCTAAAACTTACCCTCAAGTTTCATGCCAAACAAATCCGATCTGGACCACCTTTCCTCTACTGCACCAAAACCGGTCTGAGCTGCTTCCTCTCGCCTTTATATTGCTCCTCCTCCAAGGTGGCTGGCTGAGGCTCGATTTTGGCAGGGCTTCGCCGTGGTGGTCTCTCTCTGCTTCTCTCCATCACCACGAGCTCCTTATATAGAGGAAGGGGAGGGTTAGCCACAAATAGGTTTAAGGTTTTGAAGTGGGCTTTAGATTTTTGAAGGTTAAGGGATTTAAATGGGTTTAGTGAAAAGAAGGGGTTTTGGCTAGAAACTTGGGTTCAGAGATGTCACAAACTCCCCCACTTAAACATAAATTCGTCCTCGAATTTGGGGAATGACTTCTTAACTTCTCCCCCATTTGTCTTCGACAATTACTGAAGTACCTTCTTTCTTCTTGTATGATCCTGACATCCCAACGCTTCCGCTGCGTACTCTATCTCCTGAGCTGCTGATTGGAACTTGATCATCTCGGATTTCAT
Organism: Thlaspi arvense; assembly: GCA_911865555.2. Classification (NCBI taxonomy): domain Eukaryota; kingdom Viridiplantae; phylum Streptophyta; class Magnoliopsida; order Brassicales; family Brassicaceae; genus Thlaspi; species Thlaspi arvense. Next base: position 16,700,190 of record OU466861.1, read on the forward strand.
GACTTCGACTTTTGCGCATGCTTAACTCCATCTGCCCTATTATATACACTTCGTGATGACATGGCTTCATCTTTTAGGGCCTTAACCGCCAAATCCAATTGTGCTGCAAAATCCAACAATGATTCGATCAACTGCTGAATTCCCTTCCTTACGACTGCTCCTATGGCCGCACATATTGCCGCAGAATCCATTGCTCAAACCACCATTGCCTTTGGCCTCCTGCAACCTCATTCTCTTCTGCAGCCGCTGGTACTTCATACACGGGGTTGGTCGCACTCTTGTTCTGATTACTCCTTCCATTACCATTGCCTCAAGGTCAACCCATTCTGAAAAAGATATACTTGGATAAGATCTTCAAGCTTTGGAGGCCACTGCAGAACACAAACTCAAGTATAGATTGGTGGTGCTTTTTTTTTTATTTTTCAAAAATTCCCATTACCCCAAAAATAATTAGAAAACATTTTACTTTCAAAGGACCGCCTTCCGGGACAGAACTGGCTTGGCAACCTTACGCTCTGATACCAATTGAGAGACCCCAAACTCGTTATTTCAGCCGAGAGTGGTTCTCACGTGTTAAAACCATTTTTCAAAGAAGAAATAAACTTATAAATATGTATTAAAGGACTAAAACTTCTTTATTAAAAACTAACGGGAAACTCGAAGCGTTATAAAAATAAAAATCAAACTTTAAACTCAAAAATAAAAATATCTTTTAAAACTTTTTATAAAACTAAATTGCCCTTATAATGGTTCCCGGAAATAACACCACTCCGACTTCAGTTCAAGTCACACACCTGAAAGGGGAAAGAGGGATGAGTATTCCAAGAATACTCAGTGAGTGGCGCGCTAGAGAGCTCGCGAGATCCTTTGGAAACACCAATTGAAATAATAATAAAAATATACTAAAATATAGAAATTAAACACAAGCAATCAACCTACATAGAATTACTAGCACTTGCGTAAAAGTCAAATCATCTCAACATTTAAATATATAAATCAAATCAAACATCCTATGAAATCTATAACACATTCCCAAGGATCCACCGTCCAAGGTACTCAATCTTTGCCACCGCCCATTCTGGGTTTGACATATAACATGGCGCCACCGCCTACTACAGGGTTTGACAACGGCTCGTCAGCCCCTTCTCGATCACTACAACTTCACAATTGTCCCTCGTTGTAGGCCGTCAAACAACACTGGCACTACGGTCAGCGGTACAAACATCGAGTCCTATTACATCTCTTAATTACTTATAAACCAATCATCATCAATTTCAACATCAAACATCAATCAAATCTATTTCCTATATCAAGCATACAAACATTACAAATTCATCTAATGAATCTTAAGAAATCATAAACCAATCCTCACCTTTGCTCTCGGTTTAAAATGGAAGACAGAAGAAATGGTTCCTGCTGATGACGGATGAAAACTGCAATAGATAGGCTCGGGAATTAGAACTTTCCTAAAATAGAACTTTCCTAAAATGGAACTTTCCAAAAATATAAACTTTCTAAAAATAGAAAGTTTCCAAAAAGGAATATTGCCCAAATTAGAACATTCTAAATTAAGGAATTTCTAAAATAAAACTAGGGTTTTCAGATTAGGGTTCGAGTTGAATTGCACAACAAGTCAATGCAGAATTAGGGTTTTCTAGTTAACAAGTTGGCGAATCTTGGGCAACAAGCTCTAAATAAATCTCTCTCTAAGCTCTCTGAATTCTCAAAAACTAAGATAATCGTCAACAATGGCTGAAAAACCTAATAAATAGAGGCTAAACACGATCTGGGGTCTACTTGTAAATAATGGAACTTCTGGGCCAATTTTGCAAATCTTCTTCACACTTTTAATAAAACAGCCACGCTCCTCACCAAGGGTGGTGACGAGCGTCACCATATGGGATACTTTCTGCTTCGAGCTTGGCACTTCGTAACTTCAACTCAGAATGCTCCAAAAGGTTCCAAAATCTCCAATTATGCTCCAGACATGCTATAACCTGCAAAGACTCTTCTAGAACTCTAAAAAGACCAAAAAGACTCAATAAAAAGGACTTATATCATGGTTAAAAACCATAAAAACCATGATATATATCAACTCCTCCAGACTTAGCTTTTGCTTGCCCTCAAGCAAACATCAGACAAAGAATAAGGTCGAGGTTTGAAATCAAGAAACAGTCAGTCAATCATCAGGAACACCACACTAGTTTAAACTTTCGAATCCACATACCACAGAGTCAAGACAAGATCAAATTTCAGTCTAATCATCACAAGCTTAGCAAATCTCTCAAGTCCAGTCCAAATCCCTTCAAGAAATCCGAAATTTCTACTGTCAACTCCTTATTTTTTATCTAAGTGTGATATCTCATCAAGGTTCTATCATCTCAATCACTTTACAGATTCTTTTCCCTTCTTAACAACTGAACAATTCAATCTCAACACAGCTCTCCTATTTTCTCTTCCCTTGATCTTTTCCTTTGAATATTTTCGAATTTTCACTTCTTTTCTCAACTTTTTCAGTCTAAGAAATGGTGCTACTCAATACTTGTGTTCTTTGTGAGGAGACAGGTTCTTGAGTGTGTTCACTACTGTTGTTCCCTGTGAGGAGACAAGGTCCTGAATGCACCATTCTTTGGAAGATCAAAGAGAGACTGTATCTTGACTTTATTGTCAGTGCTGAAAGAGAGAATCAAGCTCAAAAAGAATCAATCACCAAGACAAGAAGTTTAAAGTTCATTAAGGTGGAGCTAACAGAAGATTTTTCAGATTCTCTAAGGACCTAGACCTTTATTGCTAGACTGATCTACCTATGAATTTCAACTTAGTGAGACTTGTAATCAACTACTGTGGCAATGGTTCTTATAAGCAAAAACGTCATATGGTTAGTTCCAAGAAAAACTGACAGTTTCAAAATTTTGACTCTATAAAACAGGTTTTTGACTCAACTTTTAGACTCTATAAACATGACACAAAGCACACAACGTCAGTAACCACCTCCCCCAGACTTAAACAACACTGTCCCTAGTGTTATCAAGCCAAGAGTTGGTCAGAAAAATGAATGAGAAGTCGAAAAACCAAGTCAGAAAAGTGTTACCTCGCGTGGGGTCGGGTTACGAGCGTCACCAATCTGGTGACGAGCGTCACCACGACCTGTATTACCCAATTGTTAAGTTAGATGTTAATTAACGAAGTGTTGTCATGTGTACTCGAAAGTTAGACTTTTTGAGCACTCAAACATATAATTAACAACATCCAAACATAGCAATAATAACCTGGTTCAACAATCTCACAAAACATCATCAAAGAAACTGACAACTGACTCAAAGAAAACATAAAAATGACTCAAGAGAAATAAAAATAAAAGAGAAAAAGAAACAAGTAACCAGATAGTGGAGCCTCAGTCCTCATCCTCGCAAGGCTCAGTGGTGTAATGGGGGCGGACACAACCACATTTGCTAAGTGTAGCAACAGCATCCCAGAGTCCCTCAAAGCTGTCAATTACATACTCCTGAATAGCAGCCATATCCATGGGTGTCTGTGGTCGTGGAGGACGCCTGAAAGCAGTAGAGGAGGTACTCTGGCGTGTAGAAGGTCCAGCATCATCAGCAGCTGCAGTAGAAGCAGAAACACCACCTGTAGCAGCTCTAGCAGGGCGCAGAGCCAAAGGGCGCAGCAGAGTCCGAGCTGGCATGAAGAAAAGCTGGCGTGGGACTCCCTGAATCGTAGTGAGGGCTCTCTGTGGCAACTTAATGCCAACATACTCTCCAGAAGTTGTAGTGAAAGTCCAGACAACTCCAATCTTCAGCCAAGTAACATGGCGCAAATACTGGTAATCCATAAGTGATCTGTCACTGCGCAGACTGCAAGGAGTGACATTGATCTGGAAATGATGAAAGATCGGTGTCAGAAGGCTGCCAACACTCTCGGTCTTCTCCCCCGGACTGGTGAACGGCTTGGTCTTCAAGGAGACCAGATGCTCAGCGAAAACAGCGCCTAAGTTGGCACGAACCATGCTATCGATAGGGATCACATCATCAAGCATCTCATAAAGTCCGTAGTAGAGGAGAATCAGCTCACTAACCCGAGTCTTGCTAGGCGCAGACTTGCACAAAATGGTATGGCCAAAAAGGCGTAGAATGTACCTCAAAACAGGATGGCGAACCTCTGTCTGCGTGCTAGTCTTGCTGTCATAGACTCCATTCCCGAACTTGGACCAGAATGTCCGCATATGAGTCCACTGTGAGGGAAGGAGAACGCCTGTGGGATGGTCAGAGAAGCCATAGATCCCACAAAGCTCCATCAGACTGATCCGGTATCGAACCGCTCGGATCAGAAACGTTATCGTGCCTTCCTGCGCATGGCCAGCTCATTCGCATAGTAGACGCGAACTGTAGAGAGAACTGGCGGACCAAATCTGGGTAGAGATCATACTGCTGGAACGGCATAGTCCCCATCCCAATGCTCTCCAGAATCTGAACAACCTCCTCGAAGATCCCCATCTTCTAAAGAACAGCAGAATCCGTGAACCGAGTGGGGATGATCTTCACTCCCAACCACGCATTATAGAATAGCGTGTCATACTCATCCCACTCCTCCTGGATAGCACGGAATATACAAGTGTCCCGTGATATTTCCTGCCTCGGAGTTCCTGCCCAAGCCACTCCAGAGGCTATTTTCCGATCTTCTCGCTTGGGCCATGGAGGCCTGCAAACCGGGTACTGACTAAAGGAATCTGTAGACCCTGTTGCAGTGCTTGAAGACGAGCTTTGCCTTGGTTGTTTCTCCTGTCTAGGCATCTGAAAATATAAGATCAAAATCGACCAAAAACATCACCAAAATCAGCAAATTTTTCAAAATTCGAAAAATCAATCAATCAAAGTGAAATAAATGATGGCGATCAACTACAGCACTACCAGGAACACAATTCAATCATCAGTTCAACCCAAATCACCCAAAATTTCCAGATTTTTGCAAATTTCATCATGAACTCGAAAATTCAAAACTTGCAAATCAACCGATAAAAGCTCACATAGATGGTTCCATTCCTCTAATACAACCTAACTAACCATGATTCAACAGTTAAATCAAGCTAATCAAGTCGAAAATCGGATTTTAACAAACCTATGGCAGACTGAAAATTGGGGATTCCGAACACATACCTTGCAGATCTTAAAAACCGAGTTGATGTTCAGAAAGAGCAGCAAAATCCGCACGGATTAGGCTCTTAAATCACTCAATTTGGTTTAGAAAATCAAAAGTTATGAATATAAGAGAAGTTGAATGTGTTCGATATTTTGCAGAAGTAAACCAGATGAAGAAGAAGAAGAAGAATAAGTACTCATGCTCGATCTCTATGGGTGATGAGCGTCACCATAATGGTGACGATCCTCACCACATTTTTCTTATTTATTTATTTTTTTTAACTGATCTAAATAATAATCTTAAACACAAAAAATTAAAACTAAGTACAATATTTACAACTTACCAGTGGGTTGCCTCCCACTAAGCGCTTGTTTAAAGTCATTAGCTTGACTTTGGTTGGCTGCATCATCCAGAGACACAATGTGTCCTGCTGGAATCTCTGCTTGTGCCCAGTAATGCTTCACCCTTTGTCCATTGACAGTGAACTCCTCTCCTTTGGAGTTAATCAGGACAATTGCACCATGTGGGCGAGCTTCTTTGACAGTGAATGGACCTGACCATCGAAAACACAATTTACCAGGAAAAAACTGTAAATGAGAGTTGTAGAGTAATACCTGGTCATTGGGCCCGAAATGCCTGGAGATGATCTTTTTATCATGATATGCCTTTGTCCTCTCCTTGTATAACTTGGAATTTTCATAGGCCAGATATCTGATCTCATCCAGTTCATTGAGCTGAATCAAATGCCTTTCTGCAGCAGGCTTCAGATCGAAATTCAGCTTCTTGATGGCCCATTCCGCTTTGAACTCCAACTCTACTGGTAGATGGCACGCTTTGCCATAGAGAAGATGGAATGGTGTAGTCCCAAGTGGCGTTTTGTATGCTGTACTGTAAGCCCATAATGCATCATCCAGCTTTGCAGACCAATCTTTCCTTGTCTTCCCAACTGTCTTTTCTAGAATCTGCTTGATCTGCCTGTTGGAAACCTCACCTTGCCCACTTGTTTGGGGGTGATAGGGCGTGGCTACTCTGTGCTGTACACCATACTTCTTCAACAGTTTGTCAAAAACTTTGTTGACAAAGTGAGAACCACCATCACTTATGACAATCCGCAAGACACCAAATCTGGGAAAGATAATGGTCTTAAACAGCTTCAAAACCACTGCAGCATCATTAGTAGGGGTAGCCAACGCCTCCACCCACTTAGATACATAATCAACAGCAACCAGAATGTATCTATTCCCATAAGATGAGGGAAAAAGTCCCATGAAGTCACTACCCCAACAATCAAAAACTTCAACTTCCAGAATGAAGTTCTGTGGCATCTCATGTCTCCTGCTTATTTTTCCTCTTCTCTGGCAAGTATCACAGCTTGTAATAAAGGCCTGGGCGTCCCTGAACATGTAGGCCATCAAAATACAGCTTGCAATACCTTAGAGACAGTCTTGAATGTAGCAAAGTGTCCAGCATACTCTGATCCATGACAGTGAAAGAGGACGTCCTGCACTTCTTCTTATGCTATGCATCTCCTGTAGACCCCATCAGCACAATGTTTGTAGAGGTATGGCTCATCCCAATAGAATCTCCTAAGTTCCCTCAAGAACTTCTTCTTAGCATAGCCTTGAAGTCATGTGGTTCATCCTCTGCAGCAAGGTAATTGGCAATATCAGCATACCAGGGCCTCCTTGGATCATTCAAAACATAAACAGGCTCTTCAAAGGCCATCCCCAAGCTTGCACAAATCGCAGAAAAGTGTAGAGATTGGTGACGAGCGTCACCAATATTGGTGACGAGCGTCACCTCTTTCGTACACTTTGGTCGTGACTGTTCTGGGTTGGTGACGAGCATCACCCTCCTGGTGTTGCTCGTCACTCCTCTGCAGTTTCGAGAAAACTGCAGGTTTTCAATACTTTCCTCCTGTTCTACTGTTTCCACCAAGTAGACATTCTCTTCAGGCAAGAAATCATTGATTGGGACACTGTCTTTGACCTGAATCTGGGACAGATGATTAGCAACTCCATTCTCAACACCTTTCTTGTCCTTCACTTCAATGTCAAATTCCTGAAGAAGCAGGATCCATCTCAACAGCCTTGGCTTTGCATCCTTCTTCTGCATTAGATACTTCAGTGCTGAATGGTCAGTATGAACCACGACCTTGGAGCCAACAAGATATTGCCTGAACTTCTCAAAAGCAAACACAACAGCTAATAATTCCTTTTCAGTAGTTGCATAATTCTTCTGAGCATCATCTAAAGTCCTACTTGCATAGTAGATGACGTGGAGTTTTTTGTCTTTCCTCTGTCCCAGCACTGCTCCAACTGCAAAATCGCTGGCATCACACATTACCTCAAAAGGTAAGTCCCAATCTGGTGGCTGCACAACAGGAGCTGTAACCAGAGCTTGCTCGATCTGTTTAAAGGCAGATTTGCACTCTTCTGTGAACTCAAACTTCACATCTTTGCAGAGGAGAGCAGTAAGGGGGCGTGCTATCTTGCTAAAGTCCTTGATGAATCTTCTGTAGAAGCCTGCATGACCCAGAAAACTCCTCACTGCTTTGACTGAATTAGGTGCTTGCAGACTTGTCATCACCTCAATTTTCGCCCTATCCACTTCTATACCGTCTCCTGAGACTCTGTGGCCAAGCACAATGCCATCCTGAACCATAAAATGGCACTTCTCCCAGTTTAAAACCAAGTGCTTCTCTTCACATCTCTGCAGAACTGCACACAGATTATCCAAGCAGCTCTTGAAAGAGGACCCATAAACAGAGAAGTCATCCATGAACACCTCCATAAACTTATCTATCATGTCTGTGAAAATCGACATCATGCATCTCTGGAAGGTTGCAGGAGCATTACACAGCCCAAAAGACATTCTGCGATATGCAAAAGTGCTATAGGGACAGGTAAAAGTAGTCTTCTCCTGGTAATCTGGATGGATGAGGATCTGAAAGAAGCCTGAATACCCATCAAGGAAGCAGTAATACTTGTGATTCGCCAGCCTTTCCAGCATCTGATCGATGAAAGGCAGAGGAAAATGGTCATTCCTTGTTGCTGCATTCAGTTTCCTGTATGCACATCCTGTGTCCTGTCACAGTCCTGGTTGGAATCAGCTCATCCTTGTCATTCTTCACCACTGTGACACCTCCTTTCTTAGGCACCACGTGCACTGGACTCACCCAAGCACTGTCTGATATAGGATAGATGATACCAGCCTGCAACAACTTCATGATCTCTTTCTTGACTACATCCTGCAAATTTGGATTCAGCCTCCTCTGATGCTCAACTGATGATTTCGACTCATCCTTCAAGTGTATCCTATGCATGCACAAGTCTGGAGAGATACCTGAAATGTCATCAAGAGAGTAGCCAAGAGCTTTGCGAAATTTTTGCAGCTTACTTAGCAAAAGGGTGAGCTCTGCATTGTTCAATGAAGCATTAACAATTACAGGATAGGTGGAGTTTTCTCCAAGAAATGCGTGCCTTAGCCCTGCAGGGAGCTGTTTAAGCTCAACTTTTGGTGCTTTTGCTGCAGACCAATCACCCATTGTGGCAGCTTTCGCAGATGTGGAGACAAGCTCATCCTGTGCAACCAGTTGCATCACTTGTGCAGTAGCATCCATCATCTTTGTGTACCATGTTGCAGCAGCATCTAAATGCTCATACTCAGCTGTAGAAGTGGTCAACGCCCTTTCCAAGGGATCCTCTGAACTCATCTCATGGAAGATCTGATCAACAATATTTGTGAGAACATCCACATAAAAAGTCTGTCCATCTATGGTTGGCCTCTTCATCAGCTTGTCCATTTCGAATTTCACTAAATCACCAACATTCAGCTCTATTCTACCCTTCCTGACATCAATAATAGCTCCTGCAGTAGCCAAGAAGGGTCTGCCAAGAATCAAGGGGTCTTTGGGTTCTTCTCCATATTCCAGAACCACAAAATCAGTAGGAATCATACAATCTCCTACTTTGATAGAAACATCCTCTATCACTCATTCAGGAACTCTGACTGATCTATCAGCTAGGACAAGAGATATCCCTGTAGCCTTGAAATCGGTCATCCCCAAGCTCTTGGCAACAGAATGAGGCATGAGGTTCACACTAGAACCAAGATCACACAATGACCTCTCAAACTTGTCATTGAAGATTCTGCAGTCTAAAACAAAGCTTCCTGGGTCTGAAAGCTTCTCTGGAACTCTGTTCTGAATCACTGCACTGACCTGCTCGTTGATCATCATAGCCCCATCTTCTAGACTCAAGTTATTGGTCACCATCATCTTCACATACCTCCTCATAACATGAGTGATCCTTACAGCATCAATCAATGGGATCTCTATGACCAACTTGTCCATGATAGCCTTGCATCTTGCATCTTCAAGCTCTTGCTTAGACTTCTTAGGATGCTTAGGATAGGGTATCTTGGGTTTATACACGGTCTCCTTAGCATTATCTGATGTCTTAGACGAAACTGCAGCATATGGCGTTTGGTGACGAGCGTCACTGGGTTGGTGACGAGCGTCACTCACTTTGGACAAGTCGGGGTCGATCATTGGATTTGGGTGACGAGCGTCACCCTCCTGGTGACGGTCGTCACCAAATTGTGAATAGTCGGGGTCGGGGTTGTGCTCGATGGGTGACGAGTGACACCCATTATTGGTGACGAGCGTCACCCGTGGGTCTTCAGCAGATATATCTTCATCTTCATACTCTTCAATACCCACGAAATTCCTTGAGGTTAAATCCTTCTGCAACATTGGTTGCAGGTTCCTTCCACTCTTCAATGTGATGGCATTTAGATGGTGTTTGGGATTAGCATCAGTTCTTCCTGGAAGAAATCCTTCTTGCCTCTGAACAGCTCCTGCAGTTTGGGCAACTTGAACATCAAGCTTCTTCATATGAGAGTTCAGACTCTCAATTTTTCCATTCAAATCCTGATAGAGCGAATCTATCTTGTCATTGAAGTCCACTGTAAGCTTCTGTTGTCCTTCCAAGAGTTGTTCTAGCATTGCTTCCATTTTGTTCTCTTGTGGAAGTGCTGGTTGATAAGAAGAAAAACCGTAGTTTATGTAATTTCCATTATTCTGGAATGGCTTCTGGTACTCTATCTTCTGGAATGGGGGCTTAGGAGTGAAACCAGGCGTGCTCTGTCCTCCTGTAAAGGTGTTCTTCTGATTTTTGTTGCTGTATCATCTGTTCCACTGCTGATTCCCATACTTTTGACCCTGAAAACCACCAGAATTGATGAAATTTACATCCTCCTGTTCAACCTCCTCTGGAGCTTCGAAAGTTTCCACTTCTGCAGCAAAGTGAACTGACTTCTTTCCCACCAAAAGGCTGTGCATATCATCCAGCTTAGCCTTAACTTCAGCAATCTGATTCCCATCAGCCACACCAGCTTGTTTCATCCTCTGAAAGTCTGCATTTTTAGTGCTGTTGCTGCAGACCAAATTCTCAATCAGTCTGATCGCCTCCTCTGGTCTGTTGGTGTTGAAGTTTCCTGCACTTGCTGCATCCAGCGCCATCTGATATTTCCAGTCAATGCCCCTGAAAAAAATCCCAAGTTATTGCACCTGACTAAAGCCATGATGAGGACAGTCTCTTTTATAAGACTTGAACCTGATCCAAGAAGCCTTAAAAGCTTCAGTAAGGCCTTGTGTAAAGGATGCAATTTTCGTCCTCATGTCCTCTAATCTTGCATCATCATAGAAGTTATTCAGAAAGGTGTTCTTAGTGTCTTCCCAAGTGGTCAATGAAGCAGGTTCCAGTTGCTTCAGCTAATATGCAGCCTCTCCTCCAAGAGAGTAAGGAAAAAGCTTGCAGAACAGGAAATCATTGCTGACTCCAGTAGCTTTTACACTTGAAGCCAGATCCTCAAACCTCTAAATGTGATCCATAGGATGATCATGAGGTAAGCCATGGAATGGATGCTGGCTGACCAGCTGATAGTAGACAGGTTTAACCTCAAAATCGTTCCTCTGAAAGGCAGGAGGTTGGATTGCAGCTCTGTTGGCATAGAACTGATCAGGTCTGTTGTAATCTCTTAGAGTCCTTTGAACAAAATGCCCAGCAGCGTTATTAGCAGCAGCAGGGACTCCCACGTTCTCATTCACTTGTTGAACCTGCTGTTCAACAATGACATTCCCCTCTTGATCAATTCTCCGCCCCTCTTCGTTTCTCCTGTTTCCTTCCCTGTCAACCAAGTGACCTTCTGCATCTTCAACCAGGATAATTGGAGCCACCATTGTAGATTGCTTCTTAGCTTTCCTGTTAGTTCTCTCCAACCTAGCTAGTTCGTCGATGCTCAAAGTCACAAGCTCCTTCTCCTTGTTGCTTCTGGTTCTGCGATTAGGCATACACCTGAAACAGGAACAAAGAAAAGTAGCAAAGTTAGTAAACAAATTAAAACTTAGACAAAATCCTAATACTAGGTATCAAAAGGCAGCAATTACTCCCCGGCAACGGCGCCAAAAACTCGATAGGGCTCAGGTTTTACCCAAATAAAACTACTGCAAGTGCACAGCAAAAGCAGTTATAGTACAAGGGGTATCGAATGCCAAAGGAGTAATGAAAACTACACTAGCGAATTGTAGATTCGGATTATGCTAAGCAGGATATAATGTATGTAATGCGAATTAACAAATAAAAGTAAGCAAACGATTTTTGCCAGATGATCTAAGTTTCAGAAGACTAAAAGCGCTAAGTCAGGACAGTTCGCAGGTTGAATCCAAGAATGTAGAATGCAGGAAATTAGGAATGATTAAAAACCGTTTTAAACATGAATCACTAATGTATAACTAATCAATTCTCATTGCAAAAGTTATCTATGCCTAAATCACAGAGTTCAAATCTCTTTGCAAACCTTAACAACCTAAGCATGCAGGAATGATCAGATTCAATTGTTTACAAAACTCCTAAGCCAAATCTCTTTGCACTAAGTTGTTTTGCTCATCAAATACTAGTTCAGGTTATAAATAATGCTCTCACATATATTTAACAACCTAAGAAATTTGATTTTAAAGCAAACAGAGATGAAAAACCAAAAGATATTCCAAACGGAATTGCTATTCTACTATCTCTTCATCAACCTTTGAAAAAGCCCTAACTTAACTAGCAGATTACTCAGACATGATTATGGGATCACAACGCATAACTGAATAATGTTGCATTAAGAGAAAGAGTAAAAGAATAGAGGGGTTCGAAATCTTCTCAAAAGAGTACAGGATTTGTCTCCCCAAAAAGCTCTGAATAAATCTCTCTCTAAGCTCTCTGAATTCTCAAAAACTAATATAATCACCAACAATGGCTGAAAAACCTAAAAAATAGAGGCTAAACACGATCTGGGGTCTTCTTGTAAATAATAGAACTTCTGGGCCAATTCTGCAAATCTTCTTCACACTTTTAATAAAACAGCCACGCTCCTTCCTTGATGGGTGACGAGCATCACCAAGGGTGGTGACGAGTGTCACCATATGGGATAATTTCTGCTTCGAGCTTGGTACTTCGTAGCAGACATGCTACAAAAGGTTCCAAAATCTCCAATTATGATCCAGACATGCTATAACCTGCAAAGACTCTTCTAGGACTCCAAAAAGACTAAAAAGACTCAATAAAAAGGACTTATATCATGGTTAAAACCCATAAAAACTATGATATATCAGTAGGCCGTCAAACAACACTGACACTACGGTCAGCAGTACAAACATCGAGTCCTATTACATCTCTTAATTACTTATAAAGCAATCATCATCAATTTCAACATCAAACATCAATCAAATCTAATTCCTATATCAAGCATACAAACATTACTAATTCATCTAATAAATCTTCAGGAATCATAAATCAATCCTCACCTTTGCTCTCGGTTGAAAATGGAAGACAAAAGAAATGGTTATTGCTGATGATGGATGGAAACTGCAATAGATAGGCTTGGGAATTAGAACTTTCCTAAAACAGAAACTTTCCTAAAATGGAATTTTCCAAAAAAATAAACTTTCTAAACATAGAAAGTTTCCAAAAAGGAATATTGCCCAATTTAGAACATTCTAAATTAAGGAATTTCTAAAATAAAACTAGGGTTTTCGGATTAGGGTTCGAGTTGAATTGCACAACAAGTCATTGCAGAATTAGGGTTTTCTAGTTAACAAGTTGGCGAATCTTGGGCAACAAGCAACAGACGTACAAACTAGGGTTTACCTTTTCTGACAGGTCTGACTGGTCCGGCGGTTTCTCTGACACGTCCTCTAACTGGAACCGCTACGGTTTGACCAAACTAACACGGATCTGTTCGGAAATGCATACCCAAAACTCAACTCAGATTCTAGAAAAATGCAGTTCTGCAACTAAGGTTCATAAACTCAGAATTTAACAGATCTGCTTGCTTGGGAAGAAACGATTGTAACTCACCGAAGAATGAAGCAAATCGAACGATCTCAGATTCTGTGGGGACCTCAGAGTGTCCTCTTTCCAGCGGTACCATTATCAGCCTCTGGGTCGATCTGAGTCGTCGAGAATCCGGCCCGAAACCTCTGATGTAAAGCTGAGAAAAAGACAGATTTCTAGAAATCAACAGCAAGATCCGCTCGGAATAAAACGACGAGAACTCACGGAGTTTACCTTCAAATCGGTCGATTGAGGAGTCTCTGGATAGATAGGAGGATTCTATTTCTAACAACCCCGTGATCGTGATCTAGATCGATCGGAGTCGACGGGAATCTGCCTCGAAAGATGGCGGCATGGATATTCGATCTACAAAACATCAGCCTCGGGAAAGGACACATACCTCTCAGTATACAAATCCAAATTAGAACATTCTAAATTAAGGTAGATCTGTGAATCTAGGACTTACCCTAAAAGTTTCGTGCCAAACAAATCCGATCTGGACCACCTTTCCTCTACTGCACCAAAACCGGTCGGAGCTGCTTCCTCTCGCCTTTCTATTGCTCCTCCTCCAAGGTGGCTCGCTGAGGCTCGATTTTGGCAGGGCTTCGCCGTGGTGGTCTCTCTCTGCTTCTCTCCAGCACCACAAGCTCATTATATAGGGGAAGGGAAGGGTTAGCCACAAATAGGTTTAGGGTTTTGAAATGGGCTTTAGAAATGGGGTTTTGAAGGTTAAGGGATTTTAAATGGGTTTAGTGAAAACAATGGGTTTTGGCTAGAAACTTGGGTTCAGGGATGTCACAAACTCTCCCACTTAAACATAAATTAGTCCTCGAATTTGGAGAATGACTTCTTAACTTCTCCCCCATTTGTCTTCGACCAATCCTGAAGTACCTTCTTTCTTCTTGTCTGATCGTGACATCCCAACGCTTCCGCTGCGCACTCTATCTCTTGAGCTGCTAATTGGAACTTGATCATCTCGGATTTCATGACTTCGACTTTTCCGCATGCTTAACTCCATCTGCCCTATTATATACACCTCGTGCTGACATGGCTTCATCTTTTAGGGCCTTGACCGCCAAATCCAACTGTGCTGCATAATCAAACAACGATTCGATCAACTGCTAAATTCCCTTCCTTACGACTGCTCCTATGGCCGCACATATTGCCGCATAATCCATTGCTCGAACCACCATTGCCTTTGGCCTCCTGTAATCCCATTCTCTTCTGCAGCGGCTGGTACTTCATACACGGGGTTGGCCGCACTCTTGTTCTGATTACTCCTTCCATTACCATTGCCTCAAGGTCAACCCATTCTGAAAAAGATACACTTGGATGAAATCTTCAAGCTTTGGAGGCCACTGCAGCACACAAACTCAAGTATAGATCGGTGGTGCTTTATTTTTATTTTTCAAAAATTCCCATATCCTAAAAATAGTTTGAAAATATTTTACTTTCAAAGGACCGCCTTCCGGGACATAACCGGCTTGGCAACCTTACGCTCTAATACCAATTGAGAGACCCCAAACTCGCTATTTCAGCCGAGAGTGGTTCTCACGTGTTAAAACCATTTTTCAAAGAAGAAATAAACTTATAAAAACGTATTAAAGGACTAAAATTTCTTTATTAAAAACTAACGGGAAACTCGAAGCGTTATAACAATAAAAATCAAACTTTAAACTCAAAAATAAAAATATCTTTTAAAACT
This sequence comes from Thlaspi arvense, assembly GCA_911865555.2. Classification (NCBI taxonomy): domain Eukaryota; kingdom Viridiplantae; phylum Streptophyta; class Magnoliopsida; order Brassicales; family Brassicaceae; genus Thlaspi; species Thlaspi arvense. The sequence goes on from OU466861.1 coordinate 16,715,415, forward strand.
TTTTATAAAACTAAATCGCCCTTATAATGGTTCCCGGAAATACCACCACTCCGACTACAGCTCAAGTCACACACCTGAAAGAGGAAAGAGGGATGAGTATTCCAAGAATACTCAGCGAAGGGCGCGCTAGAGAGCCCGCGAGATCCTTCTGAAACACCAATTGAAATAATAATATAAATATACTACAATTTAGAAATTAAACACAAGCAATCAATCTACATAGAATTACTAGCACTTGCATAAAAGTCAAATCATCTCAACATTTAAATATTTAAGTAAAATCAAATATCCTATGAAATCTATAACACATTCCCAAGGATCCACCGTCCAAGGTACTCAATCTTTGCCACCGCCCATTCTGGGTTTGACATATAACATGGTGCCACCGCCCACTACAGGGTTTGACAACGGCTCGTCAGCCCCTTCTCGATCACTACAACTTCACAGTTGTCCCTCGTTGTAGGCCGTCAAACAACACTGACACTACGGTCAGCATGTCAAACATCGAGTCCTATTACATCTCTTAATTACTTATAAACCAATCATCATCAATTTCAACATCAAACATCAATCAAATCTAATTCCTATATCAAGCATACAAACATTACTAATTCATCTAATGAATCTTCAGGAATCATAAATCAATCCTCACCTTTGCTCTCGGTTGAAAATGGAAGACAGAAGAAATGGTTACTGCTGATGACGGATGGAGACTGCAATAGATAGGCTCGGGAATTAAAATTTTCATAAAATAGAAACTTTCCTAAAATAGAACTTTCTTAAAATGGAACTTTCCAAAAATATAAACTTTCTAAAAAATAGAAAGTTTCCAAAAAGGAATATTGCCCACATTAGAACATTCTAAATTAAGGAATTTCTAAAATAAAAATAGGGTTTTCGGATTAGGATTTGAGTTGAATTGCACAACAAGTCATTGCAGAATTAGGGTTTTCTAGTTAACAAGTTGGCGAATCTTGGGCAACAAGCAACAGACGTACAAACTAGGGTTTACCTTTTCTGACAGGTCTGACTGGTCCGGCGGCTTCCCTGACACGTCCTCTAACTGGAACCACCACGGTTTGACCAAACTAACACGGATCTGTTCGGAAATGCATACCCAAAACTCAGCTCAGATTCTCGAAAAATGCAGTTCTGCAACTAAGGTTCATAAACTCAGAATTTAACAGATCTGGTTGCTTGGGAAGAAACGATTGTAACTCACTGAAGAATGAAGCAAATCGAACGATCTCAGATTCTGTGGGGACCTCGGAGTGTCCTCTTTCCAATGGTACCATTATCAGCCTCTGGGTCGATCTGAGTCGTCGGGAATCTGGCCCGAAATCTCTGATGTAAAACTGAGAAAAAGACAGATTTCTGGAAATCAACAGCAAGATCCGCTCGGAATAAAACGACGAGAACTCACGGATTTTACCTTCAAATCGGTCGATTGAGGAGTCTCTGGATAGCTAGGAGGATTCTCAGTATACAAATCCAAATGATGAACCGGTTTCTGATAAAGGTAGATCTGTGAGTCTTGAACTTACCCTCAAAGTTTCGTGCCAAACAAATCCGATCTGGACCACCTTTCGATTTTGGCAGGGCTTCGCCGTGGTGGTCTCTCTCTTCTTCTCTCCATCACCATGAGCTCCTTATATAAGGGAAGGGGAGGGTTAGCCACAAATAGGTTTAGGGTTTTGAAGTGGGCTTTAGAAATGGGTTTTTGAAGGTTAAGGGATTTTAAATGGGTTTAGTGAAAACAATGGGTTTTGGCTAGAAACTTGGGTTCAGGGATGTCACAAACTCTCCCACTTAAAAATAAATTCGTCCTCGAATTTGGGGAATGACTTCTTAACTTCTCCCCCATTTGTCTTCGACCAATCCTGAAGTACCTTCTTTCTTCTTGTCTGATCGTGACATCCCAACGTTTCCGCTGCGTACTCTATCTCTTGAGCTGCTGATTGGAACTTGATCATCTCGGATTTCATGACTTCGACTTTTCTGCATGCTTAACTCCATCTGCCCTATTATATACACTTCGTGCTGATATGGCTTCATCTTTTAGGGCCTTGACCGCCAAATCCAACTGTGCTGCAAAATCCAACAACGATTCGATCAACTGCTAAATTCCCTTCCTTACGACTGCTCCTTTGGCCGCACATATTGCTGCAGAATCCATTGCTCGAACCACCATTGCCTTTGGCCTCCTGCAACCTCATTCCCTTCTGCAGCCGCTGGTACTTCATACATGGGGTTGGCCGCACTCTTGTTCTGATTACTCTTTCCATTACCATTGCCTAAAGGTCAACCCATTCTGAAAAAGATACACTTGGATGAGATCTTCAAGCTTTGGAGGCCACTGCAGCACACAAACTCAAGTATAGATCGGTGGTGCTATATTTTTATTTTACAAAAACTCCTATTACCCCAAAAATAGTTTGAAAATATTTTAGTTTCAAAGGACCGCCTTCTGGGAAAGAACCGGCTTGGCAACCTTACTCTCTCATACCAATTGAGAGACCCCAAACTCGCTATTTCAGCCGAGAGTGGTTCTCACATGTTAAAACCATTTTTCAAAGAAGAAATAAACTTATAAAAACGTATTAAAGGACTAAAACTTCTTTATTAAAAACTAACAGGAAACTCGAAGCGTTATAACAATAAATATCAAACTTTAAACTCAAAAATAAAAATATCTTTTAAAACTTTTTATAAAACTAAATCGCCCATATAATAGTTCCCGAAAATAGCACCACTCCAACTTCAGCTCAAGTCACACACCTGAAAAGGAAATGAGGGATGAGTATTCCAAGAATACTCAGCGAGGGGCGCGCTAGTGAGCCCGCGAGATCCTTTGGAAACACCAATTGAAATAATAATATAAATATACTAAAATATAGAAATTAAACACAAGCAATCAATTTACATAGAATTACTAGCACTTGCATAAAAGTCAAATCATCTCAACATTTAAATATATAAATCAAATCAAACATCCTATGAAATCTATAACACATTTCCAAGGCTCCACCGTCCAAGGTACTTAATCTTTGCCGTCAAACAACACTGACACTACGGTCAGCAGTACAAACATCGAGTCCTATTACATCTCTTAATTACTTATAAACCAATCATCATCAATTTCAACATCAAACATCAATCAAATCTAATTCCTATAACAAGCATACAAACATTACTAATTCATCTAATGAATCTTCAGGAATCATAAACCAATCCTCACCTTTGCTCTCGGTTTAAAATGGAAGACAGAAGAAATGGTTACTGCTGATGACGGATGAAAACTGCAATAGATAGGCTCAGGAATTAGAACTTTCCTAAAATAGAAACTTTTCTAAAATAGAACTTTCCAAAAATACAAACTTTCTAAAAATAGAAAGTTTCAAAAAAGGAATATTGCCCAAATTAGAACATTCTAAATTAAGGAATTTCTAAAATAAAACTAGGGTTTTCGGATTAGCATTCGAGTTGAATTGCACAACAAGTCATTGCAGAATTAGGGTTTTCTAGTTAACAAGTTGGCGAATCTTGGGCAACAAGCAACAGACGTACAAACTAGAGTTTACCTTTTCTGACAGGTCTGACTGGTCCGGCGGCTTCCCTGACACGTCCTCTAACTGGAACCACCACGGTTTGACCAAACTAACACGGATCTGTTCGGAAATGCATACCCAGAATTCAACTCAGATTCTGGAAAAATACAGTTCTGCAACTAAGGTTCATAAACTCAGAATTTAACAGATCTGCTTGCTTGGAAAGAAACGATTGTAACTCAACGAAGAAAGAAGCAAATCGAAGGATCCCAGATTCTGTGGGGACCTCGGAGTGTCCTCCTTCCAATGGTACCATTATCAGCCTCTGGGTCGATCTGAGTCGTCGGGAATCTGGCCCGAAACCTCTGATGTAAAACTGAGAAAAAGACAGATTTATGGAAATCAACAGTGTGATCCGCTCGGAATAAAACGACAAGAACTCACGGATTTTACCTTCAAATCGGTCGATTGAGGAGTCTCTGGATAGATAGGAGGATTCGCTTTCTAACAACCCCGAGATCGTGATCTAGATCGATCGGAGTCGACGGGAATCTGCCTCGAAAGATGGCGGCTCGGATATTCGATCTACAAAACTTCAGCCTCGGGAAAAGATGCATACCTCTCAGTATACAAATCCAAATGATGAACCGCTTTCTGATAAAGGTAGATCTGTGAGTCTTGAACTTACCCTCAAAGTTTCGTGCCAAACAAATCCGATCTGGCCACCTTTCCTCTACTGCACCAAAACCGGTCGGAGCTGCTTCCTCTTGCCTTTCTATTGCTCCTCCTCCAAGGTGACTCGCTGAGGCTCGATTTTGGCAGGGCTTCGCCGTGGTGGTCTCTCTCTGCTTCTCTCCATCACCACGAGCTCCGTATATAGGGGAAGGGGAGGGTTAGCCACAAATAGGTTTAGGGTTTTGAAGTGGGCTTTAGATTTTTGAAGGTTAAGGGATTTTAAATGGGTTTAGTGAAAACAATGGGTTTTGGCTGGAAACTTGGGTTCTGGGATGTCACAAACTCCCCCACTTAAAAATAAATTAGTCTTCGAATTTGGGGAATGACTTCTTAACTTCTCCCCCATTTGTCTTCGACCAATCCTGAAGTACCTTCTTTCTTCTTGTCTGATCGTGACATCCCAACGCTTCCGCTGCGCACTCTATCTTTTGAGCTGCTGATTGGAACTTGATCATCTCGGATTTCATGACTTCGACTTTTCCGCATGCTTAACTCCATCTGCCCTATTAAATACACTTTGTGCTGACATGGCTTCATCTTTTAGGGCCTTGACCGCCAAATCCAACTGTGCTGCAAAATCCAACAACGATTTGATCAACTGCTAAATTCCCTTCCTTACGACTGCTCCTATGGCCGCACATATTGCCGCAAAATCCATTGCTCGAACCACCATTGCCTTTGGCCTCCTGCAACCTCATTCTCTTCTGCAGCCGCTGGTACTTCATACACGGGGTTGGCCGCACTCTTGTTCTGATTACTCCTTCCATTACCATTGCCTCAAGGTCAACCCATTCTGAAAAAGATACACTTGGATGAGATCTTCAAGCTTTGGAGGCCACTGCAGCACACAAACTCAAGTATAGATCGGTGTTGCTTTATTTTTATTTTTCAAAAATTCCCATTATCCTAAAAATAGTTTGAAAACATTTTACTTTCAAAGGAACGCCTTCCGGGACAGAACCGGCTTGGCAACCTTACGCTCTGATACCAATTGAGAGACCCCAAACTCGCTATTTCAGCCGAGAGTGGTTCTCACGTGTTAAAACCATTTTTCAAAGAAGAAATAAACTTATAAAAACGTATTAAAGGACTAAAATTTCTTTATTAAAAACTAACGGGAAACTCGAAGCGTTATAACAATAAAAATCAAACTTTAAACTCAAAAATAAAAATATCTTTTAAAACTTTTTATAAAACTAAATCGCCCTTATAATGGTTCCCGGAAATACCACCACTCCGACTACAGCTCAAGTCACACACCTGAAAGGGGAAAGAGGGATGAGTATTCCAAGAATACTTAGCGAAGGGCGCGCTAGAGAGGCGAGATCCTTCTGAAACATCAATTGAAATAATAATATAAATATACTACAATATAGAAATTAAACACAATCAATCAATCTACATAGAATTACTAGCACTTGCATAAAAGTCAAATCATCACAACATTTAAATATTTAAGTAAAATCAAATATCCTATGAAATCTATAACACATTCCCAAGGATCCACCGTCCAAGGTACTCAATCTTTGCCACCGCCCATTCTTGGATTGACATATAACATGGTGCCACCGCCCACTACAGGGTTTGACAACGGCTCGTCAGCCCCTTCTCGATCACTACAACTTCACAGTTGTCCCTCGTTGTAGGCCGTCAAACAACACTGACACTACGGACAGCATGTCAAATATCGAGTCCTATTACATCTCTTAATTGCTTATAAACCAATCATCATCAATTTCAACATCAAACATCAATCAAATCTAATTCCTATATCAAGCATACAAACATTACTAATTCATCTAATGAATCATCAGGAATCATAAACCAATCCTCACCTTTGCTCTCGGTTGAAAATGGAAGACAGAAGAAATGGTTACTGCTGATGACGGATGGAAACTGCAATAGATAGGCTCGGGAATTAAAACTTTCATAAAATAGAAACTTTCCGAAAATAGAACTTTCTTAAAATGGAAATTTCCAAAAATATAAACTTTCTAAAAAATAGAAAGTTTCCAAAAAGGAATATTGCCCACATTAGAACATTCTAAATTAAGGAATTTCTAAAATAAAAATAGGGTTTTCGGATTAGGGTTTGAGTTGAATTGCACAACAAGTCATTGCAGAATTAGAGTTTTCTAGTTAACAAGTTGGCGAATCTTGGGCAACAAGCAACAGACGTACAAACTAGGGTTTACCTTTTCTGACAGGTCTGACTGGTCCGGCGGCTTCCCTGACACGTCCTCTAACTAGAACCACCACGGTTTGACCAAACTAACACGGATCTGTTCGGAAATGCATACCCAAAACTCAGCTCAGATTCTGGAAAAATGCAGTTATGCAACTAAGGTTCATAAACTCAGAATTTAACAGATCTGGTTGCTTGGGAAGAAACGATTGTAACTCACTGAAGAATGAAGCAAATCGAACGATCTCAGATTCTGTGGGGACCTCGGAGTGTCCTCTTTCCAATGGTACGATTATCAGCCTCTGGGTCGATCTGAGTCGTCGGGAATTTGGCCCGAAACCTCTGATGTAAAACTGAGAAAAAGACAGATTTCTGAAAATCAACAGCAAGATCCGCTCGGAATAAAACGACGAGAACTCACGGATTTTACCATCAAATCGGTCGATAGAGGAGTCTCTGGATAGATAGGAGGATTCTCTTTCTAAAAACCCCGAGATTGTGATCTAGATCGATCGGAGTCGACGGAAATCTGCCTCGAAAGATGGCGGCTCTTATATTCGATCTACAAAACATCTGCCTTGGGAAAAGAAGCATACCTCTCAGTATACAAATCCAAATGATGAACCGGTTTCTGATAAAGGTATATCTGTGAGTCTTGAACTTACCCTCAAAGTTTCGTGCCAAAAAAATCCGATCTGGACCACCTTTCGATTTTGGCAGGGCTTCGCCGTGGTGGTCTCTCTCTGCTTCTCTCCATCACCACGAGCTCCTTATATAGGGGAAGGGGAGGGTTAGCCACAAATAGGTTTAGGGTTTTGAGGTGAGCTTTAGAAATGGGGTTTTGAAGGTTAAAAGATTTTAAATGGGTTTAGTGAAAACAATGGGTTTTGGCTAGAAGCTTGGGTTCAGGGATGTCATAAACTCCCCTCATTTAAAAATAAATTAGTCCTCGAATTTGGGGAATGACTTCTTAACTTCTCCCCCATTTGTCTTCGACCAATCCTGAAGTACCTTCTTTCTTCTTGTCTGATCGTGACATCCCAACGCTTCCGCTGCGCACTCTATCTTTTGAGCTGCGGATTGGAACTTGATCATCTCGAATTTCATGACTTCGACATTTCCGCATGCTTAACTCCATCTGCCCTATTAAATACACTTCGTGCTGACATGGCTTCATCTTTTAGGGCCTTGACCGCCAAATCCAACTGTGCTGCAAAATCCAACAACGATTCGATCAACTGCTAAATTCCCTTCCTTACGACTGCTCCTATGGCCGCACATATTGCCGTAAAATCCATTGCTCGAACCACTATTGCCTTTGGCCTCCTGCAACCTCATTTTCTTCTGCAGCCGCTGGTACTTCATACACGGGGTTGGCCGCACTCTTGTTCTGATTACTCCTTCCATTACCATTGCCTCAAGGTCAACCCATTCTGAAAAAGATACATTTGGATGAGATCTTCAAGCTTTGGAGGCCACTGCAGCACACAAACTCAAGTATAGATCGGTGGTGCTTTATTTTTATTTTTCAAAAATTTTCATTACCCCAAAAATAGTTTGAAAACATTTTACTTTCAAAGGACCGCCTTCCCGGACAGAACCGGTCTGGCAACCTTACGCTTTGATACCAATTGAGAGATCCCAAACTCGCTATTTCAGCCGAGAGTGGTTCTCACGTGTTAAAACCATTTTTCAAAGAAGAAATAAACTTATAAAAACATATTAAAGGACTAAAACTTCTTTATTAAAAACTAACAGGAAACTCGAAGCGTTATAACAACAAAAATCAAACTTTAAACTCAAAAATAAAAATACCCTTTAAAACTTTTTATAAAACTAAACCGCCCTTATAATGGTTCCCGGAAATAGCATCACTCTGACTTCAGTTCAAGTCACACACCTGAAAGGGGAAAGAGGGATGAGTATTCCAAGAATACTCAGCGAAGGGCGCGTTAGAGAGCCCGCGAGATCCTTCGGAAATACCAATTGAAATAATAATATAAATATACTAAAATATAGAAATTAAACACAAGCAATCAATCTACATTGAATTACTAGCACTTGCATAAAAGTCAAATCATCTCAACATTTATATATTTAAATCAAATCAAACATCCTATGAAATCTATAACACATTCCCAAGGATCCACCGTTCAAGGTACTCAATCTTTGCCACCGCCCATTCTGGGATTGACATATAACATGGTGCCACCGCCCACTACAGGTTTTGACAACGACTCGTCAGCCCCTTCTCGATCACTCCAACTTCACAGTTGTCCCTCATTGTAGGCCGTCAAACAACACTGACACTACGGTCAGCAGGTCAAACATCGAGTCCTATTACATCTCTTAATTACTTATAAACCAATAATCATCAATTTCAACATCAAACATCAATCAAATCTAATTCCTATATCAAGCATACAAACATTACTAATTCATCTAATGAATCTTCAGGAATCATATACCAATCCTCACCTTTGCTCTCGCTTGAAAATGGAAGACAGAAGAAATGGTTACTGCTGATGACGGATGGAAACTGCAATAGATAGGCTCGGGAATTAGAACTTTCCTAAAATAGAAACTTTCCTAAAATAGAACTTTCCAAAAATAGGACTTTCCAAAAATATAAACTTTCTAAAAATAGAAAGTTTCCAAAAAGGAATATTGCCCAAATTAGAACATTCTAAATTAAGGAATTTCTAAAATAAAACTAGGGTTTTCGGATTAGGGTTTGAGTTGAATTGCACAACAAGTCATTGCAGAATTAGAGTTTTCTAGTTAACAAGTTGGCGAATCTTGGACAACAAACAACAGACGTACAAACTAGGGTTTACCTTTTCTGACAGGTGTGACTGGTCCGGCGGCTTCCCTGACACGTCCTCTAACTGGAACCACCACGGTTTGACCAAACTAACACGGATCTGTTCGGAAATGCATACCCAAAATTCAACTCAGATTCTGGAAATATACAGTTCTGCAACTAAGGTTCATAAACTCAGAATTTAACAGATATGCTTGCTTGGGAAGACATGATTGTAACTCAACGAAGAATGAAGCAAATCGAACGATCCCAGATTCTGTGGGGACCTCGGAGTGTCCTCCTTCCAATGGTACCATTATCAGCCTTTGGGTCGATCTGAGTCGTCGGGAATCTGGCCCGAAACCTCTGATGTAAAACTGAGAAAAAGACAGATTTATGGAAATCAACAGCGTGATCCCCTCGGAATAAAATGACAAGAACTCACGGATTTTACCTTCAAATCGGTCGATTGAGGAGTCTCTGGATAGCTAGGAGGATTCGCTTTCTAACAACCCCGAGATCGTGATCTAGATCGATCGGAGTCGACGGAAATCTGCCTCGAAAGATGGCGGCTCGGATATTCGATCTACAAAACATCAGCCTCGGGAAAAGATGCATACCTCTCAGTATACAAATCCAAATTATGAACCGGTTTCTGATAAAGGTAGATATGTGAGTCCTGAACTTACCCTAAAACTGTCGTGCCAAACAAATCCGATCTGGACCACCTTTCCTCTACTGCACCAAAACCGGTCGGAGCTGCTTCCTCTCGCCTTTCTATTGCTCCTCCTCCAAGGTGGCTGGCTGAGGCTCGATTTTGACAGGGCTTCGCCGTGGTGGTCTCTCTCTGCTTCTCTCCATCACCACGATCTCCTTGTATAGGGGAAGGGGAGGGTTAGTCACAAATAGGTTTAGGGTTTTGAAGTGGGCTTTAGAAGTGTGTTTTTAAAGGTTAAGGGATTTTAAATGGGTTTAGTGAAAACAATGGGTTTTGGCTAGAAACTTGGGTTCAGGGATGTCACAAACTCCCCCAATTAAAAATAAATTCGTCCTCGAATTTGGGGAATGACTTCTTAACTTCTCCCCCATTTGTCTTCGACCAATCCTGAAGTACTTTCTTTCTTCTTGTCTGATCGTGACATCTCAACGTTTCCGCTGCGCACTCTATCTCTTGAGCTGCTGTTTGGAACTTGATCATCTCGGATTTTATGACTTCGACTTTTCCGCATGCTTAACTCCATCTGCCCTATTATATACACCTCGTGCTGACATGGCTTCATCTTTTAGGGCCTTGACCGCCAAATCCAACCGTGCTGCATAATCCAACAACGATTCGTTCAACTGCTAAATTCCCTTCCTTACGACTGCTTCTATGGCCGCACATATTGCCGCAGAATCCATTGCTCGAACCACCATTGCCTTTGGCCTCCTGCAACCCCATTCTCTTCTGCAGCCGCTGGTACTTCATACACGGGGTTGGCCGCACTCTTGTTCTAATTACTCCTTCCATTACCATTGCCTCAAGGTCAACCCATTCTGAAAAAAGATACACTTGGATGAGATCTTCAAGCTTTGGAGGCCACTGCAGCACACAAACTCAAGTATAGATCGGTGGTGCTATATTTTTATTTTTCAAAAATTCCCATTACCCCAAAAATAGTTTGAAAATATTTTACTTTCAAATGACCACCTTCCGGGACAAAACCGGCTTGGCAACCTTACGCTCTGATACCAATTGAGAGACCCCAAGCACGCTATTTCAGCCGAGAGTGGTTTTCACGTGTTAAAACCATTTTTCAAAGAAGAAATAAACTTATAAAAACGTATTAAAGGACTAAAACTTCTTTATTAAAAACTAACGGGAAACTCGAAACGTTATAACAATAAAAATCAAACTTTAAACTCAAAAATAAAAATATCATTTAAAACTTTTTATAAAACTAAATCGCCCTTATAATGGTTCCCTGAAATAGCACCACTCCGACTTCAGCTCAAGTCACACACCTGAAAGGGGAAAGAGGGATGAGTATTCCAAGAATACTCAGTGAGGGGCACGCTAGAGAGCTCGCGAGATCCTTAGGAAACACCAATTTAAATAATAATATAAATATACTAAAATATAGAAATTAAACACAAGCAATCAATCTACATAGAATTACTAGCACTTGCATAAAAGTCAAATCATCTCAACATTTAAATATATAAATCAAATCAAACATCCTATGAAATCTATAACACATTCCCAAGGATCCACCGTCCAAGGTACTCAATCTTTGCCACCGCCCATTCTGGGTTTGACATTTAACATGGTGCCACCGCCCACTACAGGGTTTGACAACGGCTCGTCAGTCCCTTCTCGATCACTACAATTTCACAGTTGTCCCTCGTTGTAGGCCGTCAAACAACACTGACACTACGGTCAGCAGGTCAAACATCGAGTTCTATTACATCTCTTAATTACTTATAAACCAATCATCATCAATTTAAAGATCAAACATCAATCAAATCTAATTCCTATATCAAGCATACAAACATTACTAATTCATCTAATGAATCTTCAGGAATCATAAACCAATCCTCACCTTTGCTCTCGGTTGAAAATGGAACACAGAAGAAATGGTTACTGCTGATGACGGATAGAAACTGCAATAGATAGGCTCGGGAATTAGAACTTTCCTAAAATAGAATCTTTCCTAAAATAGAACTTTCCTAAAATGGAACTTTCCAAAAATATAAACTTTCTAAAAATAGAAAGTTTCCAAAAAGGAATATTGCCCAAATTAGAACATTCTAAATTAAAGAATTTCTAAAATAAAACTAGGGTTTTCGGATTAGGGTATGAGTTGAATTGTACAACAAGTCATTGCAGAATTAGGGTTTTCTAGTTAACAAGTTGGTTAATATTGGGTAACAAGCAACATACGTACAAACTAGGGTTTACCTTTTCTGACAGGTCTGACTGGTCCGGCGGCTTCCCTGACACGTCATCTAACTGGAACTACCACGGTTTGACCAAACTAACACGGATCTGTTCGGAAATGCATACCCAAAACTCAACTCAGATTCTGGAAAAATGCAGTTCTGCAACTAAGGTTCATAAACTCAGAATTTAACAGATCTGCTTGCTTGGGAAGAAACGATTGTAACTCACCAAAGAATGAAGAAAATCAAACGATCTCAGATTCTGTGGGGACCTCGGAGTGTCCTCTTTCCAATGGTACCATTATCAGCCTCTGGGTCGATCTGAGTCGTCGGGAATCTGGCCTGAAACCTCTGATGTAAAACTGAGAAAAAGACAGATTTCTGGAAATCAACAGCAAGATCCGCTCTGAATAAAACGACGAGAACTCACGGATTTTACCTTCAAATCGGTCGATTGAGGAGTCTCTAGATAGGTAGGAGGATTCTATTTATAACAACCCGAGATCGTGATCTAGATCGCTCGGAGTCGATGGGAATCTGCCTCGTAAGATGGCGGCTCGGATATTCGATCTACAAAACATCAGCCTCGGGAAAAGATGCATACCTCTCAGTATACACATCCAAATGATGAACCGCTTTCTGATAAAGGTAGATCTATGAGTCTAGAACTTATCCTCAAAGTTTTGTGCCAAACAAATCCGATCTCGACCACCTTTCCTCTACTGCACCAAAACCGGTTGAAGCTGCTCCCTCTCGCCTTTCTATTGCTCCTCCTCCAAGGTGGCTGGCTGAAGCTCGATTTTGGCAGGGCTTCGCCGTGGTGGTCTCTCTCTACTTCTCTCCATCACCACGAGCTCCTTATATAGGGGAAGGGGAGGGTTAGCCACAAATAGGTTTAGGGTTTTGAAGTGGGCTTTAGATTTTTCAAGGTTAAGGGATTTTAAATGGGTTTAGTGAAAACAATGGGTTTTGGCTAGAAACTTGGGTTCAAGGATGTCACAAACTCTCCCACTTAAAAATAAATTCATCCTCGAATTTAGGGAATGACTTCTTAACTTCTCCCCCATTTGTCTTCGACCAATCCTGAAGTACCTTCTTTCTTCTTGTATGATCGTGACATCCCAACGCTTCCGCTGCGCACGCTATCTCTTGAGCTGCTGATTGGAACTTGATCATCTCGGATTTCATGACCTCGACTTTTCCGTATGCTTAACTCCATCTGCCCTATTATATACACTTCATGCTGACATGGCTTCATCTTTTAGGGCCTTGACCGTCAAATCCAACTGTGCTGCAAAATCCAACAACGATTCGATCAACTGCTGAATTCCCTTCCTTACGACTGCTCCTATGCCCGCACATATTGCCACAGAATCCATTGCTCGAACCACCATTGCCTTTGGCCTCCTGCAACCTCATTCTCTTCTGTAGCCGCTGGTACTTCATACACGGGGTTGGCCGCACTCTTGTTCTGATTACTCCTTCCATTACCATTGCCTCAAGGTCAGCCCATTCTGAAAAAGATACAGTTGGATGAGATCTTCAAACTTTGGAGGCCACTGCAGAACACAAACTCAAGTATAGATCGGTGGTGCTTTTTTTTTTATTTTTCAGAAATTCCCATTATCCAAAAAATAGTTTGAAAACATTTTACTTTCAAAGGACCGCCTTCCGGGACAGAACCGGCTTGGCAACCTTACGCTCTGATACCAATTGAGAGACCCCAAACTCGCTATTTCAGCCGAGAGTGGTTCTCACGTGTTAAAACCATTTTTCAAAGAAGAAATAAACTTATAAAAACGTATTAAAAGACTAAAACTTCTTTATTAAAAACTAACAGGAAACTCGAAGCGTTATAACAATAAAAATCAAACTTTAAACTCAAAAATAAAAATATCTTTTAAAACTTTTTATAAAACTAATCGCCCTTATAATGGTTCTCGGAAATAACGCCACTCCGACTTCAGCGCAAGTCACACACCTGAAAGGGGAAAGAGGGATGAGTATTCCAAGAATACTCAGTGAGGGGCGCGCTAGAGAGCCCGCTAGATCCTTCGGAAACACCAATTGAAATAATAATATAAATATACTAAAATATATAAATTAAACACAAACAATCAACCTACATAGAATTACTAGCACTTTCATAAAAGTCAAATCATCTCAACATTTAAATATATAAATCAAATCAAACATCCTATGAAATCTATAACACATTCCCAAGGATCCACCGTCCAAGGTACTTAATCTTTGCCACCGCCCATTCTGGGTTTGACATATAACATGGTGCCACCGCCCACTACAGGGTTTGACAACGGCTCGTCAGCCCCTTCTCGATCACTACAACTTCACAGTTGTCCCTCGTTGTAGGCCGTCAAACAACACTGACACTACGGTCAGCATGTCAAACATCAAGTCCTATTACATCTTTTAATTACTTATAAACCAATCATCATCAATTTCAACATCAAACATCAATCAAATCTAATTCCTATATCAAGCATACAAACATTACTAATTCATCTAATGAATCTTCAAGAATCATAAACCAATCCTCACCTTTGCTCTCGGTTGAAAATGGAAGACATAAGAAATGGTTACTGCTGATGACGGATGGAAACTGCAATAGATAGGCTCGAAAATTAAAACTTTCCTAAAATAGAAACTTTCCTAAAATAGAACTTTCTTAAAATGGAACTTTCCAAAAATATAAACTTTCTAAAAAATAGAAAGTTTCCAAAAAGGAATATTGCCCACATTAGAACATTCTAAATTAAGGAATTTCTAAAATAAAAATAGGGTTTTCGGATTAGGGTTTGAGTTGAATTGCACAACAAGTCATTGCAGAATTAGGGTTTTCTAGTTAACAAGTTGGCGAATCTTGGGCAACAAGCAACAGACGTACAAACTAGAGTTTACCTTTTCTGACAGGTCTGACTGGTCCGGCGGTTTCCCTGACACGTCCTCTAACTGGAACCACCACGGTTTGACCAAACTAACACGGATCTGTTCGGAAATGCAAACCCAAAACTCAGCTCAGATTCTGGAAAAATGCAGTTCTGCAACTGATATATCATGGTTTTTATGGTTTTTAACCATGATATAAGTCCTTTCTATTGAGTCTTTTTGGTATTTTTAGAGTCCTAGAAGAGTCTTTGCAGGTTATAGCATGTCTGGAGCATAATTGGAGATTTTGGAACCTTTTGGAGCATTCTGAGTGGAAGCCACGAAGTACCAAGCTCGAAGCAGAAAAGTATCGCATATGGTGACGATCGTCACCCCTTTAGTGACGCTCGTCACCCACTAAGGAAGGAGCGTGGCGTTTTATTAAAAGTATCAAGAAGAATTGCAGAATTTACCCAGAAGTTTCCTTTATTTACATGAAGACCCCATGTCGTGTTTAGCTTCTATTTATTAGGTTTTTCAGCCATTGTTGGCTATTATCTAAGTTTTTAAGAATTCAGAGAGCTAGAGAGAGATTTATTCAGAGCTTTTTGGGTAGACAAATCCTGTACTCTTTTGAGAAGATTTCGAACCCCCTTTGTTTCTTACTCTTTCTCTTAATGCAATTTTATTCAGTTATGTTTTGTGATCTCATAATCATGTCTGAGTAATCTGCTAGTTAAGTTAGGGTTTTTCAAAGGTTGATGAAAAGAGTGTAGGATCGCTATCTGTTAGGAATATCTCATGGTTTTTCATCTCTGCTTGCTTTAAAATCGAATTTCTGAAACACATCATCTAGGAATTCGAAAATCATAGGTTGTTAAATATATGTGAGAGCATTATTCATAACCTGAACTAGTATTTGATGAGCAAAACAACTTAGTACAAAGAGATTTGGCTTAGGAGTTTTGTAAACAATTGAACCTGATCATTACTGCATGCTTAGGTTGTTAGGGTTTGCAAAGAGATTTGAAACTCTGTAATTTAAGCATAGATAACTTTTACAATGTGAATTGATTAGTTATGCATTAGAGATTCATGTTTAAAACGGTTCTTAATCATTCCAGATTTCCTGCATCATACATTCTTGGATTCAAACCTGCGAATTACCCTGGCTTAGCGCTTTTAATCTTCTTGAACTTAGATAACTTCACACATTCGTTTGCTTACTTTTATTAATTTATTCGCATTACATACATCATATTTTGCTTAGCTTAGTCCGAATCTATACTCGATAGTGTAGTCTGCATTACTCTCTTGGGATTTCGATACCCCTTATACTACATCTGCTTTTGCTGTGCACTTGCAGTAGTTTTATTTGGGTAAAACATTGACCCTATCAAGTTTTTGGCACCGTTGCCGGGGAGTAATAGCTGCCTATCGATTTTTAGTATTAGGATTTTGTCTAAGTTTTTTATTTCTTTACTGATTTTCAGCTACTTTTCTTTGTTCCTGTTTCAGGTGTATGCCTAATCGCAGAACCAGAAGCAACAAAGAGAAGGAGCTTGTGACTTTGAGCATCGACGAGCTTGCTAGGTTGGAGAGAGAGAACTAACAGGAAAGCTAAGAAGCAATCTGCAATGGTCGCTCCACTGATCTTGGTTGAAGATGCAGAAGGTCACTTGGTTGACAGGGAAGGAAACAGGAGGAACGAAGAGGGGCAGAGAATTGATCAAGAGGGGAATGTCATTGTTGAACAGCAGGTTCAGCAAGTGGCTGAGAACGTGGGAGTCCCTGCTGCTGTCAATAATGCTGCTGGGCGTTTTGTTCAGAGGACTCTAGGTGATTACAACAGACCTTATCAGTTCTATGCCAACAGAGCTGCAATCCGACCTCCTGCCTTCCAGAGGAACGATTTTGAGGTTAAACCTGTCTACTATCAGCTAGTTGGACAGCATCCCTTCCATGGTTTACCTCATGAGCATCCTATGGATCACATAGAGAGATTTGAAGACTTGGCTTCCAGTGTCAAAGCTAATGGGGTTAGCAATGACTTTCTGTTCTGCAAGCTTTTTCCATACTCTCTTGAAGGAGAAGCTGCATATTGGCTGAAGCAACTGGAACCTGCTTCATTAACTACTTGGGAGGACACCAAGAATGCCTTTCTGAACAATTTCTATGATGATGCCAGATCAGAAGACATGAGGACGAAAATTGCATCATTTACACAAGGCCCTACTGAAGCTTTCAAGGCTTCTTGGATCAGGTTCAAGTCTTATCAAAGGGACTGCCCTCATCATGGTTTCAGTCAGGTGCAATTACTTAGGATCTTTTTCAGAGGCATTGACTGGAAATATCAGATGGCGCTGGATGCAGTAAGTGCAGGGAACTTCAACACCAACAGACCAGAGGAGGCGGTGAGACTGATTGAGAACTTGGTCTGCAGCAACAGCACTAAAAATGCAGACTTTCAGAGAATGAAACAAGCTGGTGTAGCTGATGGAAATCAGATTGCTGAAGTTAAGGCTAAGTTGGATGATATGCACAGCCTTTTGGTAGGGAAGAAGTCAGTTCACTTTGCTGCAGAAGTAGAGACTTTCGAAGCTCCAGAGGAAGTTGAGCAGGAGGATGTAAATTTCATCAATTCTGGCGGATTTCAGGGACAAAGGTATGGGAATCAGCAGTGGAACAGAGGATACAGCAACAACAATCAGAAAAACGCCCCTACAGGAGGACAAAACACGCCTGGTTTCACTCCTAGACCCCTTTTCCAGAAGACAGAGTATCAGAAGCCATTCCAGAACAGTGGAAATTACAGAAACTATGGTTCTACTTCCTATCAACCAGCACCTCCACAAGAGAACAAAATGGAAGCAATGTTCGAACAGATCTTGGAAGGACAACAGAAGCTTACTGTGAACTTCAATGGCAAGATAGATTTGCTCTATCAGGACTTGAATGGGAAAATTGAGAGTCTGAACTCTCATATGAAGAAGCTTGATGTTCAAGTTGCTCAAACTGCAGGAGCTGTTCAGAGGCAAGAAGGATTCCTTCCAGGAAGAACTGATGCTAATCCCAAACACCACGTGAATGCCATCACATTGAGGAGTGGAAGGAACCTGCAACCAGTGTTGCAGAAGGATTTAACCTCAAGAAATTTCGTAGGTATGGAAGAGTATGAAGATGAAGAAAATTTTACTGCAGAACCATTGGTGACGCTCGTCACCAATAATGGGTGTCGCTCGTCACCCATTGAGGACAACCCCGACCCCGATTCTTCACAAATTAGTGACGACCATCACCAAGGGGGTGACGCTCGTCACCCATATCCAGTACTCGACCCCGACTCGTCCAAAGTGAGTGACGCTCGTCACCAACCCAGTGACGCTCGTCACCAGACACCACATGTTGCAGTTTCGCCTAAGACTTCAGATAATGCTAAGGAGACCGTGTATAAACCCAAGATACCCTATCCTAAGCATCCTAAGAAGTCTAAGCAGGAGCTTGAGGATGCAAGATGCAAGGCTATCATGGACAAGTTGGTAATAGAGATCCCATTGATTGATGCTGTAAGGATAACTCCTGTTATTAAGAGGTATGTGAAGAGAATGGTGACCAATAACTTGAGTCTTAAGGTTGGGGCTATGATGATCAACGAGCAGGTCAGTGCAGTGATTCAGAACAAAGTTCCAGAGAAGCTTTCAGACCCAGGAAGCTTTGTTTTAGACTGCACCATCTTCAATGAGAAGTTTGAGAGGTCATTGTGTGATCTTGGGTCTAGTGTGAACCTCATGCCTCATTCTGTTGCCAAGAGTTTGGGGATGACCGATTTTAAAGCTACAAGAATATCTCTTGTCCTAGCTGATAGATCAGTTAGAGTTCCTGAAGGGGTGATAGAGGATGTTCCTATCAAAGTAGGAGATTATATGATCCCTACTGATTTTGTGGTTCTAGAGTATGGAGAAGAGCCCAAAGACCCCTTGATTCTTGGCAGACCCTTCTTAGCCACTGCAGGAGCTATTATTGACGTTAGAAAGGGTAGAATAGAGCTGAATGTTGGCGATTTAGTGATGAAATTCGAAATGGATAAGCTGATGAAGAGGCCAACCATAGATGGACAGACTTTTTATGTTGATGTTCTCACAAACATTGCTGATCAGATCTTCCATGAGATGAGTTCAGAGGACCCCTTGGAAAGGGCGTTGACCACTTCTACAGCTGAGTATGAGCATTTAGATACTGCTGCAACAGGCTACACAAAGATGATGGATGCTACTGCACAAGTTATGCAACTGGTTGCACAGGATGAACTTGTCTCCACATCTGCAAAAGCCGCCACAATGGGTGACTGGTCAGCAGCAAAAGCACCAAAAGTTGAGCTTAAACAGCTCCCTGCAGGGCTAAGGTATGCATTTCTAGGAGAAAACTCCACCTATCCTGTTATTGTTAATGCTTCATTGAACAATGCAGAGCTCACCCTACTGCTAAGTAAGCTGCGAAAATTTCGCAAAGCTCTTGGCTATTCTCTTGATGACATTTCAGGTATCTCTCCAGACTTGTGCATGCATAGAATACACTTGGAGGATGAGTCGAAATCATCAGTTGAGCACCAGAGGAGGCTAAATCCGAATTTGCAGGATGTGGTCAAGAAAGAGATCATGAAGTTGTTGCAGGCTGGTATCATCTATCCTATTTCAGACAGTGCTTGGGTGAGTCCAGTGCATGTGGCGCCTAAGAAAGGAGGTGTCACCGTGGTAAAGAATGACAAGGATGAGCTGATTCCAACCAGGACTGTGACAGGACACAGGATGTGTATAGACTACAGGAAACTGAATGCAGCAACAAGGAAGGATCATTTTCCTCTACCTTTCATCGATCAGATGCTAGAGAGGCTGGCGAATCACAAGTATTACTGCTTCCTTGATGGGTATTCAGGCTTCTTTCAGATCCCCATCCATCCAGATGATCAGGAGAAGACCACTTTTACCTGTCCCTATGGCACTTTTGCATATCGCAGAATGCCTTTCGGTCTGTGTAATGCTCCTGCAACCTTCCAGAGATGCATGATGTCGATTTTCACAGACATGATAGAGAATTTTATGGAGGTGTTCATGGATAACTTCTCTGTTTATAGATCTTCTTTCAAGAGCTGTTTGGATAATCTGTGTGCAGTTCTGCAGAGATGTGAAGAGAAGCACTTGGTTTTAAACTGGGAGAAGTGTCATTTTATGGTGCAGGATGGTATTGTACTTGGCCACAGAGTCTCAGGAGACGGTATAGAGGTGGATAGGGCGAAAATTGAGGTGATGACAAGTCTGCAAGCACCTGATTCCGTCAAAGCAGTGAGGAGTTTTCTGGGACATGCAGGCTTCTACAGAAGGTTCATCAAGGATTTTAGCAAGATAGCACGCCCACTTACTGCTCTCCTCTGCAAGGATGTGAAGTTTGAGTTCACAGAAGAGTGCAAATCTGCTTTTGAACAGATCAAACAGGCTTTGGTCACAGCCCCTGTTGTGCAGCCTCCAGATTGGGACTTACCTTTTGAGGTAATGTGTGATGCCAGCGATTTTGCAGTTGGAGCAGTGCTGGGACAGAGGAAAAACAAGAAACTCCACGCCATCTACTATGCAAGTAGGACTTTGGATGATGCTCAGAAGAATTATACAACAACTGAGAAGGAATTGTTAGCTGTTGTGTTTGCTTTTGAGAAGTTCAGGCAGTATCTTGTTGGCTCCAAGGTCGTGGTTCATACTGACCATTCAGCACTGAAGTACCTAATGCAGAAGAAGGATGCAAAACCAAGGCTGTTAAGATGCATCCTGCTTCTTCAGGAATTTGATATTGAAGTGAAGGACAAGAAAGGGGTGGAGAATGGAGTTGCTGACCATTTATCCCGGATTCAGGTCGAAGACAGTGTCCCCATCAATGATTTTTTACCTGAAGAGAATGTTTACTTAGTAGAAACCAGAGAACAGGAGGAAAGTGTTGAAAACCTGCAGTTTTCACGAAACTGCAGGGGAGTGACGAGCGACACCAGGAGGGTGACGCTCGTCACCAACCAAGACCATTCGCGACAAAAGTATACGAGCGAGGTGACGCTCGTCACCAACATTGGTGACGCTCGTCATCGATCTCCACACTTATCTGCGATTTGTGCAAGCTTGGGGAAAGCTTTTGCAGAGCCTGTTTATGCTTTACATGATCCAAAGAGACCCTGGTATGCTGATATTGCCAATTATCTTGCTGCAGAGGATGAACCACATGATTTTAAAGGCTATGCTAAGAAGAAGTTCTTGAGAGAACTTAGGAGATTCTATTGGGATGAGCCATACCTCTACAAGCATTGTGCTGATGGTATTTACAGAAGATGCTTAGCAGAAGAAGAAGTTCAGGACGTGCTCTTTCACTGTCATGGATCAGACTATGCTGGACACTTTGCTACATTCAAGACTGTCTCTAAGGTTTTGCAGGCTGGATTTTGGTGGCCTACCATGTTCAGGGACGCCCAAGCCTTCATCACAAGCTGTGATACTTGTCAGAGAAGAGGAAAAATCAGCAGGAGACATGAGATGCCACAGAACTTCATTCTGGAAGTTGAAGTTTTCGATTGTTGGGATATTGACTTCATGGGACCTTTTCTCTCATCTTATGGGAATAGATACATTCTGGTTGCTGTTGATTATGTATCTAAGTGGGTAGAGGCGTTGGCTACTCCTACTAATGATGCTGCAGTGGTTTTGAAGCTGTTTAAGACCATTATCTTTCCCAGATTTGGTGTCCCACGGATTGTCATAAGTGATGGGGGTTCTCACTTTGTCAACAAGGTTTTTGACAAGCTGTTGAAGAAGTATGGTGTACAGCACAGAGTGGCCACGCCCTATCACCCCCAAACAAGTGGACAAGTTGAGGTTTCCAACAGACAGATAAAGCAAATTCTGGAGAAGACAGTTGGGAAGACAAGGAAAGATTGGTTTGCAAAGCTGGATGATGTATTATGGGCCTACAGGACTGCCTACAAAACGCCACTTGGGACTACTCCATTCCACCTTCTCTATGGCAAGGCGTGCCATCTACCAGTAGAGCTGGAGTTCAGAGCAGAATGGGCAATCAAGAAGCTGAATTTCGATCTGAAACCTGCTGCAGAAAGGCGCTTGATACAGCTCAATGAACTGGATGAGATCAGATATCTAGCCTATGAAAACTCCAAGTTATACAAGGAGAGGACAAAGGCATATCATGATAAGAAGATCATCTCCAGGCATTTCGAGCCCAATGACCAGGTACTACTCTATAACTCTCGTTTACAGCTTTTTCCTGGTAAACTGCGTTCTAGATGGTCAGGTCCTTTCACTGGCAAAGAAGCTCGTCCACATGGTGCAATTGTCCTGATTAACTCCAAATGAGAGGAGTTCACTGTCAATGGACAAAGGATGAAGCATTACTGGGCACAAGCAGAGATTCCAGCAGGACACATTGTGTCTCTGAATCAGGAACCAGCTGTCTAAACAGCCAACCAAAGTCAAGCTAATGACTTTAAAAGAGCGCTTAGTGGGAGGCAACCCACTGGTAAGTTGTAGATATATTACTTAGTATTTATTTTCGTGCTTAGGATTATTAGTTAGAATTTTATTCAGTTAAAAAAAAATAATAAAAAAAAGCGGTGACGATCGTCACCCTTATGGTGACGCTCGTCACCCATCATAATCGAACACGGGACTTAAGCTTTTCTCTTCTTCTTCCTCGAGCAAACCTGCAAAATAACCGAAACTAGTTAGAAAATAGGAATTTCATAACTTTTGATTTTCTTAACCAAATTGAGTGATTTAAGAGTCTAATTCGTGTGGATTTTACTCCTCTTTCTGAATATCAACTCAGTTTTTACGATCTGCAAGATATGTTTTCGGAATCCCCAATTTTCAGTCCGCCTTAGGTTTGGTAAAATCCTATTTTTTGACTTGATTGGCCTGATTTAACTGTTGAATCATGGTTAGTTAGGTTGTATTAGAGGAATGAAACCATCTTTGTGAGCTTTTATCGGTTGATTGCACTATTTTGAATTTTCGAGTTCATGATGAAAGTTGCAAAAATCTGGAAATTTTGGGTGAATTAGGTTGAACTGATGCTTGAATTGTGTTCCTGGTAGTACAGTAGTTAATCCCCATCAGCTATTTCATCCTGTTTGGTTGATTTTTTGAATTTTGAAAAATTTGCTAATTTTTGAGATGGTTTTGGTCGATTTTGGTGTTCAATTTTCAGATGCCTCGTCAGGAGAAACGACCAAGACAAAGCTCGTCTTCCAGCACTGCAACAGGGTCTACAGATTCCTTCAGTCAGCACCCGGATTGCAGGCCCCCATGGCCCAAACGAGAGGATCGGAAAATAGCCCCAGGAGTGGCTTGGACAGGGACTCCGAAGCAAGAAGTGGCTCGGGATACCTGTCTATTCCGTGATATTCAGGAGGAGTGGGATGAGTATGACACGCTGTTCTACAATGCGTGGTTAGGAGTTAAGATTATCCCCACTCGACTCGCGGATCCTGCTGTTCTGCAGAAGATGGGGATCTTTGAGGAGGTTTATGAGATTCTGGAGCGCATTGGCATGGGGACTATGCCATTCCAGCAGTACGATCTGTACCCAGATTTGGTCCGCCAGTTTCTCTCTACAGTTCGCGTCTACTACGCGAATGAGCTGGCGAAGCGTGCTCAGGAAGGCACTATGACATTTCTGATCCGAGGGATTCGATACCGGATCAGTCTGATGGAGCTTTGTGGGATTTATGGCTTCTCTGACCATCCCACAGGCGTTCTCCTTCCCTCTCAGTGGACCCATATGAGGACATTCTGGTCCAAGTTCGGGAATGGAGTCTATGATAGCAAGACCAGCACGCAGACAGAGGTTAGACATCCGGTTTTGAGGTACCTTCTGCGCCTCTTTGGTCATACTATTCTGTGCAAGTCTGCGCCCAGCAAGACTCGAGTTAGTGAGCTGATTCTCCTCTACTACGGACTTTATGAGATGCTGGATGATTCGATACCAGTTGATAGTATGGTTCGCACCAACTTAGGTGCTGTTTTCGCTGAGCATTTGGTCTCTTTGAAGACCAAGCCATTTACCAGTCCAGGGGAGAAGACTGAGAGTGTGGGCAGCTTGTTGACACCGATCTTCCATCATTTCCAGATCGATGTTACCCCTTGCAGTCTGCGCAGTGATAGATCGCTTATGGATGAGCAGTATCTGCGCCATGTCACTTGGATGAAGACTGGGGTTGTCTGGACTTTCACTACTACTTTTGGAGAGTATGTTGGCATTAAGTTGCCACAGAGAGCCCTCACTACTATCCAGACAGACCCACGCCAGCTATTCTTCATGCCAGCACAGACTCTTCTGCGCCCCTTGACTCTGCGCCCTGCTAGAGCTGCTACAGCTGGTCCCTCTGCTTCTACTGCTGCTGCTACTGATGCTGGACCTTCTACACGTCAGAGTGGCTCTTCTGCTGCCTTCAGGCGTCCTCCACGACCACAGACACCCATGGATATGGCTGCTTTTCAGGAGTATGTCATTGATAGCTTTGAGGGACTCTGGGATGCTGTTGCTACACTTAGCGAATGTGGTTGTGTCCGCCCCCACTACACTACTGAGCCTTGTGAGGATGAGGATTGAGGTTTCACTATATGGTTACTTGTTTCTTTCTCCCTTTTATTTTTCCTTCTCTTGAGTCATTTTTATGTTTCTTTTGAGTCAGTTGTCAATTTTTTTGATGATGTTTTGTGAGATTGTTGAACCAGGTTATTATTGCTATGTTTGGATGTTGTTAATTATGTGTTTGAATGCTCAAAAAGTCTTACTTTCGAGTACACATGCAAACACTTCGTTAATTAACATCTAACATAAGATTTGGGCAATACAGGTCGTGGTGACGCTCGTCACCCGACCCCACGCGAGGTAACACTTTTCTGACTTGGTTTTTCGACTTCTCATTCATTTTCTGACCAACTCTTGGCTTAATAACACTGGGGACAGTGTTGTTTAAGTCTGGGGGAGGTGGTTACTGACGTTGTGTGCTTTGTGTCATGTTTATAGAGTCTTAAAGTTGAGTCAAAAACCTGTTTTTCTAGAGTCAAAAATTTTGAGTCAAAAATTTTGAAACTGTTAGTTTTTCTTGGAACTAACCATAGGACGTTTTTGCTGATAAGAAACATTGCCACAGTAGTTGATTACAAGTCTTACTAAGTTGAAAGTCATAGGTAGATCAGTCTAGCAATGAAGGTTTAGGTTCTTAGAGAATCTGGAAAATTTACTGTTACCTCCACCTTAATGAACTTTAAACTTCTTGTCTTGGTGATTGATTCTTATTTATCTTGATTCTCTCTTTAAGCATTGACAATAAGGTTAAGATACAGTCTCTCTTTGATCTTCCCAGATGTAGTTTTTAAAAGTTTAAGTTCAAAGAATGGTGCATTCATGACCCTGTCTCCTCACAAGGAACAACAGTAGTGAACACACTCAAGAACCTGTCTCCTCACAAGGAACACAAGTATTGAGTAGCACCATATCTTAGACTGAAAAAGTTGAGAAAAAGAAGTGAAAAAATCGAAAATATCCTAAGGAAAAAGATTAAGGGAAGAGAAAATAGGAGAGTTGTGTTGAGATTGATTTGTTCAGTTGTTAGGAAGGGAAAAGAATCTGTAAAGTGATTAAGATGATAGAGCTTTGATGAGACTTCACACTTAGATAAAAATAAGAAGTTGACAGTAGAAATTTCGGATTTCTTGAAGGGATTTAGACTGGACTTGAGAGATTTGCTAAGCTTGTGATGATTAGGCTGAAATTTGATCTTGTGTTGACTCTGTGGTATGTGGATTCGAAAGCTTTAACTAGTGTGGTGTTTCTGATGACTGACTGACTGTTTCTTGTTTTCAAACCTCGACCTTATTCTTTGCCTAATGTTTGCTTGAGGGCAAGCAAAAGCTAAGTCTGGGGGAGTTGATATATCATGGTTTTTATGGTTTTTAACCATGATATAAGTCCTTTTTATTGAGTCTTTTTGGTATTTTTAGAGTCCTAGAAGAGTCTTTGCAGGTTATAGCATGTCTGGAGCATAATTGGAGATTTTGGAACCTTTTGGAGCATTCTGAGTGAAAGCCACGAAGTACCAAGCTCGAAGCAGAAAAGTATCGCATATGGTGACGATCGTCACCCCTTTAGTGACGCTCGTCACCCACTATAGAAGGAGCGTGGCGTTTTATTAAAAGTATCAAGAAGAATTGCAGAATTTACCCAGAAGTTTCTTTTATTTACATGAAGACCCCAGGTCGTGTTTAGCTTCTATTTATTAGGTTTTTCAGCCATTGTTGGCTATTATCTAAGTTTTTAAGAATTCAGAGAGCTAGAGAGAGATTTATTCAGAGCTTTTTGGGGAGACAAATCCTGTACTCTTTTGAGAAGATTTCGAACCCCCTTTGTTTCTTACTCTTTCTCTTAATGCAATTTTATTCAGTTATGTTTTGTGATCTCATAATCATGTCTGAGTAATCTGCTAGTTAAGTTAGGGTTTTTCAAAGGTTGATGAAAAGAGTGTAGGATCGCTATCTGTTAGGAATATCTCATGGTTTTTCATCTCTGCTTGCTTTAAAATCGAATTTCTGAGACACATCATCTAGGAATCCGAAAATCATAGGTTGTTAAATATATGTGAGAGCATTATTTATAACCTGAACTAGTATTTGATGAGCAAAACAACTTAGTACAAAGAGATTTGGCTTAGGAGTTTTGTAAACAATTGAACCTGATCATTACTGCATGCTTAGGTTGTTAGGGTTTACAAAGAGATTTAAAACTCTGTAATTTAAGTATAGATAACTTTTACAATGAGAATTGATTAGTTATGCATTAGAGATTCATGTTTAAAACAGTTCTTAATCATTCCAGATTTCCTGCATCATACATTCTTGGATTCAAACTGCGAATTACCCTGGCTTAGCGCTTTTAATCTTCTTGAACTTAGATATCTTCACACATTCGTTTGCTTACTTTTATTAATTCATTCGCATTACATACATCATATTTTGCTTAGCTTAGTCTGAATCTATACTCGATAGTGTAGTCAGCATTACTCTCTTGGGATTTCGATACCCCTTATACTACATCTGCTTTTGCTGTGCACTTGCAGTAGTTTTATTTGGGTAAAACATTGACCCTATCAGCAACTAAGGTTCATAAACTCAGTATTTAACAGATCTGGTTGCTTGGGAAGAAACGATTGTAACTCACTGAAGAATGAAGCAAATCGAACGATCTCAGATTCTGTGGGGACCTCGGAGTGTCCTCTTTCCAATGGTACCATTATCAGCCTCTGGGTCGATCTGAGTCGTCGGGAATTTGGCCCGAAACCTCTGATGTAAAACTGAGAAAAAGACAGATTTCTGAAAATCAGACCAATCCTCACCTTTGCTCTCGGTTGAAAATGGAAGACAGAAGAAATGGTTACTGCTGATGACGGATGGAAACTGCAATAGATAGGCTCGGGAATTAAAACTTTCATAAAATAGAAACTTTCCGAAAATAGAACTTTCTTAAAATGGAAATTTCCAAAAATATAAACTTTCTAAAAAATAGAAAGTTTCCAAAAAGGAATATTGCCCACATTAGAACATTCTAAATTAAGGAATTTCTAAAATAAAAATAGGGTTTTCGGATTAGGGTTTGAGTTGAATTGCACAACAAGTCATTGCAGAATTAGAGTTTTCTAGTTAACAAGTTGGCGAATCTTGGGCAACAAGCAACAGACGTACAAACTAGGGTTTACCTTTACTGACAGGTCTGACTGGTCCGGCGGCTTCCCTGACACGTCCTCTAACTAGAACCACCACGGTTTGACCAAACTAACACGGATCTGTTCGGAAATGCATACCCAAAACTCAGCTCAGATTCTGGAAAAATGCAGTTATGCAACTAAGGTTCATAAACTCAGAATTTAACAGATCTGGTTGCTTGGGAAGAAACGATTGTAACTCACTGAAGAATGAAGCAAATCGAACGATCTCAGATTCTGTGGGGACCTCGGAGTGTCCTCTTTCCAATGGTACGATTATCAGCCTCTGGGTCGATCTGAGTCGTCGGAAATTTGGCCCGAAACCTCTGATGTAAAACTGAGAAAAAGACAGATTTCTGAAAATCAACAGCAAGATCCGCTCGGAATAAAACGACGAGAACTCACGGATTTTACCATCAAATCGGTCGATAGAGGAGTCTCTGGATAGATAGGAGGATTCTCTTTCTAACAACCCCGAGATTGTGATCTAGATCGATCGGAGTCGACGGGAATCTGCCTCGAAAGATGGCGGCTCTTATATTCGATCTACAAAACATCTGCCTTGGGAAAAGAAGCATACCTCTCAGTATACAAATCCAAATGATGAACCGGTTTCTGATAAAGGTATATCTGTGAGTCTTGAACTTACCCTCAAAGTTTCGTGCCAAAAAAATCCGATCTGGACCACCTTTCGATTTTGGCAGGGCTTCGCCGTGGTGGTCTCTCTCTGCTTCTCTCCATCACCACGAGCTCCTTATATAGGGGAAGGGGAGGGTTAGCCACAAATAGGTTTAGGGTTTTGAGGTGGGCTTTAGAAATGGGGTTTTGAAGGTTAAAAGATTTTAAATGGGTTTAGTGAAAACAATGGGTTTTGGCTAGAAGCTTGGGTTCAGGGATGTCATAAACTCCCCCCATTTAAAAATAAATTCGTCCTCGAATTTGGGAAATGACTTCTTAACTTCTCCCCCATTTGTCTTCGACCAATCCTGAAGTACCTTCTTTCTTCTTGTCTGATCGTGACATCCCAACGCTTCCGCTGCGCACTCTATCTTTTGAGCTGCTGATTGGAACTTGATCATCTCGGATTTCATGACTTCGACTTTTCCGCATGCTTAACTCCATCTGCCCTATTAAATACACTTCGTGCTGACATGGCTTCATCTTTTAGGGTCTTGACCGCCAAATCCAACTGTGCTGCAAAATCCAACAACGATTCGATCAACTGCTAAATTCCCTTCCTTACGACTGCTCCTATGGCCGCACATATTGCCGCAAAATCCATTGCTCGAACCACCATTGCCTTTGGCCTCCTGCAACCTCATTCTCTTCTGCAGCCGCTGGTACTTCATACACGGGGTTGGCCGCACTCTTGTTCTGATTACTCCTTCCATTACCATTGCCTCAAGGTCAACCCATTCTGAAAAAGATACACTTGGATGAGATCTTCAAGCTTTGGAGGCCACTGCAGCACACAATCTCAAGTATAGATCGGTGGTGCTTTATTTTTATTTTTCAAAAATTTCCATTACCCCAAAAATAGTTTGAAAACATTTTACTTTCAAAGGACCGCCTTCCCGGACAGAACCGGCTTGGCAACCTTATGCTTTGATACCAATTGAGAGATCCCAAACTCGCTATTTCAGCCGAGAGTGGTTCTCACGTGTTAAAACCATTTTTCAAAGAAGAAATAAACTTATAAAAACATATTAAAGGACTAAAACTTTTTTATTAAAAACTAACCGGAAACTCGAAGCGTTATAACAACAAAAATCAAACTTTAAACTCAAAAATAAAAATACCCTTTAAAACTTTTTATAAAACTAAATCGCCCTTATAATGGTTCCCGGAAATAGCACCACTCTGACTTCAGCTCAAGTCACACACCTGAAAGGGGAAAGAGAGATGAGTATTCCAAGAATACTCAGCGAAGGGCGCGTTAGAGAGCCCGCGAGATCCTTCGGAAGTACCAATTGAAATAATAATATAAATATACTAAAATATAGAAATTAAACACAAGCAATCAATCTATATAGAATCACTAGCACTTGCATAAAAGTCAAATCATCTCAACATTTATATATTTAAATCAAATCAAACATCATATGAAATCTATAACACATTCCCAAGGATCCACCGTCCAAGGTACTCAATCTTTGCCACCGCCCATTCTGGGTTTGACATATAACATAGTGCCACCGCCCACTACAGGGTTTGACAACGGCTCGTCAGCCCCTTCTCGATCACTCCAACTTCACAGTTGTCCCTCGTTGTAGGCCGTCAAACAACACTGACACTACGGTCAGCAGGTCAAACATCGAGTCCTATTACATCTCTTAATTACTTATAAACCAATAATCATCAATTTCAACATCAAACATCAATCAAATCTAATTCCTATATCAAGCATACAAACATTACTAATTCATCTAATGAATCTTCAGGAATCATATACCAATCCTCACCTTTGCTTTCGGTTGAAAATGGAAGACAAAAGAAATGGTTACTGCTGATGACGGATGGAAACTGCAATAGATAGGCTCGGGAATTAGAACTTTCCTAAAATAGAAACTTTCCTAAAATAGAACTTTCCTAAAATAGGACTTTCCAAAAATATAAACTATCTAAAAATAGAAAGTTTCCAAAAACGAATATTGCCCAAGTTAGAACATTCTAAATTAAAGAATTTCTAAAATAAAACTAGGGTTTTCGGATTAGGGTTTGAGTTGAATTGCACAACAAGTCATTGCAGAATTATGGTTTTCTAGTTAACAAGTTGGCGAATCTTGGACAACAAGCAACAGACGTACAAACTAGGGTTTACCATTTCTGACAGGTCTGACTGGTCCGGCGGCTTCCCTGACACGTCCTCTAACTGGAACCACCACGGTTTGACCAAACTAACACGGATCTGTTCGGAAATGCATACCCAAAACTCAACTCAGATTCTGGAAAAATGCAGTTCTGCAACTAAGGTTCATAAACTCAGAATTTACCAGATCTGGTTGCTTGGGAAGAAACGATTGTAACTGACTGAAGAATGAAGCAAATCGATCGTTCTCAGATTCTGTGGAGACCTCGGAGTGTCCTCTTTCGAATGGTACCATTATCAGCCTCTGGGTCGATCTGAGTCGTCGGGAATCTGGCTAGAAATCTCTGATGTAAAACTGAGAAAAAGACAGATTTCTGGAAATCAACAGCAAGATCCGCTCGGAATAAAACGACGAGAACTCAGAGATTTTACCTTCAAATCGGTCGATTGAGGAGTCTCTGGATAGCTAGGAGGATTCTCTTTCAAACAACCCCGAGATCGTGATCTAGATCGATCGGAGTCGACGTGAATCTGCCTCGAAAGATGGCGGCTCTGATATTCGATCTACAAAACATCAGCCTCGGGAAAAGATGCATACCTCTCAGTATACAAATCCAAATGATAAACCGGTTTCTGATAAAGGAAGATCTGTGAGTCTTGAACTTACCCTCAAAGTTTCGTGCCAAACAAATCCGATCTGGACCACCTTTCCTCTACTGCACCAAAACCGGTCGAAGCTGCTTCCTCTCGCCTTTCTATTGCTCCTCCTGCAAGGTGGCTGGCTGAGGCTTGATTTTGGCAGGGCTTCTCCGTGGTGGTCTCTCTCTGCTTCTCTCCATCACCACGAGCTCCTTATATAGGGAAAGGGGAGGGTTAGCCACAAATAGGTTTAGGGTTTTGAAGTAGGCTTTAGATTTTTGAAGGTTAAGGAATTTTAAATGGGTTTAGTGAAAACAATGGGTTTTGGCTAGAAACTTGGGTTCAGGGATGTCACAAACTCCCCCACTTAAAAATAAATTCGTCCTCGAATTTGGGGAATGACTTCTTAACTTCTCCCCCATTTGTCTTCGACCAATCCTGAAGTACCTTCTTTCTTCTTGTCTGATCGTGACATCCCAACGCTTCCGCTGCGCACGCTATCTCTTGAGCTGCTGATTGGAACTTGATCATCTCGGATTTCATGACTTCGACTTTTCCGTATGCTTAGCTCCATCTGCCCTATTATATACACTTCATCCTGACATGGCTTCATCTTTTAGGGCCTTGACCGTCAAATCCAACTGTGCTGCAAAATCCAACAACGATTCGATCAACTGCTAAATTCCCTTCCTTACGATTGCTCCTATGGCCGCACATATTGCCGCAGAATCCATTGCTCGAACCACCATTGCCTTTGGCCTCCTACAACCTCATTCTCTTCTGCAGCCGCTGATACTTCATACACGGGGTTGGCCGCACTCTTGTTCTGATTACTCCTTCCATTACCATTGCCTCAAGGTCAACCCATTCTGAAAAAGATACAGTAGGATGAGATCTTCAGGCTTTGGAGGCCACTGCAGAACACAGACGCAAGTATAGATCGGTGGTGCTTTTTTTAATTTTTCAAAAATTCCCATTACCCAAAAAATAGTTTGAAAACATTTTACTTTCAAAGGACCGCCTTCCGAGATAGAACCGGCTTGGCAACCTTACGTTCTGATACCAATTGAGAGACCCAAAACTCGCTATTTCAGCCGAGAGTGGTTCTCACGTGTTAAAACCATTTTTCAAAGAAGAAATAAACTTATAAAAACGTATTAAAGGACTGAAACTTCTTTATTAAAAACTAACAGGAAACTCGAAGCGTTATAACAATAAAAATCAAAATTTAAACTCAAAAATAAAAATATCTTTTAAAACTTTTTATAAAACTAAATCGCCCTTATAATGGTTCCCGGAAATAGCGCCACTCCGACTTCAGTGCAAGTCACACACCTGAAAGGGGAAAGAGGGATGAGTATTCCAAGAATACTCAGTGAGGGGCGCGCTAGAGAGCCCGCGAGATCCTTCGGAAACACCAATTGAAATAATAATATAAATATACTAAAATATAGAAATTAAACACAAGCAATCAATCTACATAGAATTACTAGCACTTGCATAAAAGTCAAATCATCTCAACATTTAAATATATAAATCAAATTAAACATCCTATGAAATCTATAACACATTCCCAAGGATCCACCGTCCAAGGTACTTAATCTTTGCCACCGCACATTCTGGATTTGACATATAACATGGTGCCACCGCCCACTACAGGGTTTGACAACGACTCGTCAGCCCCTTCTCGATCACTACAACTTCACAGTTGTCCCTCGTTGTAGGCCGTCAAACAACAATGACACTACGGTCAGCAGGTCAAACATCGAGTCCTATTACATCTCTTAATTACTTATAAACCAATCATCATCAATTTCAACATCAAACATCAATCAAATCTAATTCCTATATCAAGCATACAAACATTACTAATTCATCTAATGAATCTTCAGGAATCATAAACCAATCCTCACCTTTGCTCTCGGTTTAAAATGGAAGACAGAAGAAATGGTTACTGCTGATGACGGATGAAAACTGCAATAGATAGGCTCGGGAATTAGAACTTTCCTAAAATAGAAAGTTTCCTAAAATAGAACTTTCCTAAAATGGAACTTTCCAAAAATATAAACTTTCTAAAAATAGAAAGTTTCCAAAAAGGAATATTGCCCAAATTAGAACATTCTAAATTAAGGAATTTCTAAAATAAAACTAGGGTTTTCAGATTAGGGTTCGAGTTGAATTGCACAACAAGTCATTGCAGAATTAGGGTTTTCAAGTTGACGAATCTTGGCAACAAGCAACATACGTACAAACTAGGGTTTACCTTTTCTGACAGGTCTGATTGGTCCGGCGGCTTCCCTGACACGTCCTCTAACTGGAACCACCACAGTTTGACTAAACTAACACGGATCTGTTCGGAAATGCATACCCAAAACTCAACTCGGATTCTGGAAAAATGCAGTTCTGCAACTAAGGTTCATAAACTCAGAATTTAACAGATCTGCTTGCTTGGGAAAAAAACGATTGTAACTCACCGAAGAATGAAGCAAATCGAACGAGCTCAGATTCTGTGGGGACCTCGGAGTGTCCTCTTTCCAATGGTACCATTATCAGCCTCTGGGTTGATCTGAGTCGTCGGGAATCTGGCCCGAAACCTCTGATGTAAAACTTAGAAAAAGACAGATTTCTGGAAATCAACAGCAAGATCCGCTCTGAATAAAACGACGAGAACTCACAGAGTTTACCTTCAAAACGGTCGATTGAGGAGTCTCTGGACAGCTAGTAGGATTCTATTTCTAACAACCCGAGATCGTGATCTAGATCGCTCGGAGTCGACGGGAATCTGCCTCGAAAGATGGCGGCTCGGATATTCGATCTACAAAACATCAGCCTCGGGAAAAGACGCATACCTCTCAGTATACACATCCAAATGATAAACCGCTTTCTGATAAAGGTAGATCTGTGAGTCTAGAACTTATCCTCAAAGTTTCGTACCAAACAAATCCGATCTGGACCACCTTTCCTCTACTGCACCAAAACCGGTTGAAGCTGCTTCCTCTCGGCTTTCTATTGCTCCTCCTCCAAGGTGGCTGGCTGAGGCTCGATTTTGGCAGGGCTTCGCTGTGGTGGTCTCTCTCTGCTTCTCTCCATCACCACGAGCTCCTTATATAGGGGAAGGAGAGGGTTAGCCACAAATAGGTTTAGGGTTTTGAAGTGGGCTTTAGATTTTTGAAGGTTAAGGGATTTTAAATGGATATAGTGAAAACAATGGGTTTTGGCTAGAAACTTGGGTTCAGGGATGTCACAAACTCCCCCACTTAAAAATAAATTCGTCTTCGAATTTGGGAAATGACTTCTTAACTTCTCCCCCATTTGTCTTCGACCAATCCTGAAGTACCTTCTTTCTTCTGGTCTGATCGTGACATCCCAACTCTTCCGCTGCGCACGCTATCTCTTGAGCTGCTGATTGGAACTTGATCATCTCGGATTTCATGACTTCGACTTTTCCGTATGCTTAACTCCATCTGCCCTATTATATACACTTCATGCTGACATGGCTTCATCTTTTAGGGCCTTGACCGTCAAATCCAACTGTGCTGCAAAATCCAACAACGATTCGATCAACTGCTGAATTCCCTTCCTTACGATTACTCCTATGGCCGCACATATTGCCGCAAAATCCATTGCTCGAACCACCATTGCCTTTGGCCTCCTGCAACCTCATTCTCTTCTGCAGCCGCTGGTACTTCATACACGGGGTTGGCCGCACTCTTGTGCTGATTACTCCTTCCATTACCATTGCCTCAAGGTCAACCCATTCTGAAAAAGATACACTTGGATGAGATCTTCAAGCTTTGGAGGCCACTGCAGAACACAAACTCAAGTATAGATCGGTGGTGCTTTTTTTTATTTTTCAAAAATTCCCATTACCCAAAAAATAGTTTGAAAACATTTTACTTTCAAAGGACCGCTTTCCGGGACTGAACCGGCTTGGCAACCTTACGCTCTGATACCAATTGAGAGACCCCAAACTCGCTATTTCAGCCGAGAGTGGTTCTCACGTGTTAAAACCATTTTTCAAAGAAGAAATAAACTTATAAAAACGTATTAAAGGACTAAAACTTCTTTATTAAAAACTAACGGGAAACTCGAAGCGTTATAACAATAAAAATCAAACTTTAAACTCAAAAATAAAAATATCTTTTAAAACTTTTTATAAAACTAAATCGCCCTTATAATGGTTCCCGGAAATAGCGCCACTCCGACTTCATATCAAGTCACACACCTGAAAGGGGAAAGAGGGATGAGTATTCCAAGAATACACAGCGAGGGGCGCGCTAGAGAGCCCGCAAGATCCTTCAGAAACACCAATTGAAATAATAATATAAATATACTAAAATATATAAATTAAACACAAGCAATCAACCTACATAGAATTACTAGCACTTTCATAAAAGTCAAATCATCTCAACATTTAAATATATAAATAAAATCAAACATCCTATGAAATCTATAACACATTCCCAAGGATCCACCGTCCAAGGTACTTAATCTTTGCCACCGCCCATTCTGGGTTTGACATATAACATGGTGCCACCGCCCACTACAGGGTTTGACAACGGCTCGTCAGCCCCTTCTCGATCACTACAACTTCATAGTTGTCCCTCGTTGTAGGCCGTCAAACAACAATGACACTATGGTCAGCAGGTCAAACATCGAGTCCTATTACATCTCTTAATTACTTATAAACCAATCATCATCAATTTCAACATCAAACATCAATCAAATCTAATTCCTATATCAAGCATACAAACATTACTAATTCATCTAATGAATCTTAAGGAATCATAAACCAATCCTCACCTTTGCTCTCGGTTTAAAATGGAAGACAGAAGAAATGGTTACTGCTGATGACGGATGAAAACTGCAATAGATAGGCTCGGGAATTAGAACTTTCCTAAAATAGAAAGTTTCCTAAAATAGAACTTTCCTAAAATGGAACTTTCCAAAAATATAAACTTTCTAAAAATAGAAAGTTTCCAAAAAGGAATATTGCCCAAATTAGAACATTCTAAATTAAGGAATTTCTAAAATAAAACAAGGGTTTTCAGATTAGGGTTCGGGTTGAATTGCACAACAAGTCATTGTAGAATTAGGGTTTTCTAGTAAACAAGTTGGCGAATCTTGGGCAACAAGCAACATACGTACAAACTAGGGTTTACCTTTTCTGACAAGTCTGACTGGTCCGACGGCTTCCCTGACACGTCCTCTAACTGGAACCACCACAGTTTGACCAAACTAACACGGATGTGTTCGGAAATGCATACCCAAAACTCAACTCAGATTCTGGAAAAATGCAGTTCTGCAACTAAGGTTCATAAACTCAGAATTTAACAGATCTGCTTGCTTGGGAAGAAACGATTGTAACTCACTGAAGAATGAAGCAAATCGAACGTGCTCAGATTATGTGGGGACCTCGGAGTGTCCTCTTTCCAATGGTACCATTATCAGCCTCTGGGTCGATCTGAGTCGTCGGGAATCTGGCCCGAAACCTCTGATGTAAAACTTAGAAAAAGACAGATTTCTGGAAATCAACAGCAAGATCCGCTCTGAATAAAACGACGAAAACTCACAGAGTTTACCTTCAAATCGGTCGATTGAGGAGTCTCTGGATAGCTAGTAGGATTCTATTTCTAACAACCCGAGATCGTGATCTAGATCGCTCGGAGTCGACGGGAATCTGCCTCGAAAGATGGCGGCTCAGATATTCGATCTACAAAACATCAGCCTCGGAAAAAGACGCATACCTCTCAGTATACACATCCAAATGATGAACCGCTTTCTGATAAAGGTAGATCTGTGAGTCTAGAACTTATCCTCAAAGTTTCGTGCCAAAAAAATCCGATCTGGACCACCTTTCCTCTACTGCACCAAAACCGGTCGAAGCTGCTTCCTCTCGCCTTTCTATTGCTCCTCCTCCAAAGTGGCTGGCTGAGGCTCGATTTTGTCAGGGCTTCTCCGTGGTGGTCTCTCTCTGCTTCTCTCCATCACCACGAGCTCCTTATATAGGGGATGGGGAGGGTTAGCCACAAATAGGTTTAGGGTTTTGAAGTGGGCTTTAGATTTTTGAAGGTTAAGGGATTTTAAATGGGTTTAGTGAAAACAATGGGTTTTGGCTAGAAACTTGGGTTCAGGGATGTCACAAACTCCTCTACTTAAAAATAAATTCATCCTCGAATTTGGGAAATGACTTCTTAACTTCTCCCCCATTTGTCTTCGACCAATCTTGAAGTACCTTCTTTCTTCTTGTCTGATCGTGACATCCCAACGCTTCCGCTGCGCACGCTATCTCTTGAGCTGCTGATTGGAACATGATCATCTCGGATTTCATGACTTCGACTTTTTCATATGCTTAACTCCATCTGCCCTATTATATATACTTCATGCTGACATGGCTTCATCTTTTAGGGCCTTGACCGTCAAATCCAACTGTGCTGCAAAATCTAACAATGATTCGATCAACTGCTGAATTCCCTTCCTTACGACTGCTCCTATGCCTGCACATATTGCCACAGAATCCATTGCTCGAACCACCATTGCCTTTGGCCTCCTGCAACCTCATTCTCTTCTGCAGCCGCTGGTACTTCATACACGGGGTTGGCCGCACTCTTGTTCTGATTACTCCTTCCATTACCATTGCCTCAAGGTCAACCCATTCTGAAAAAGATACATTTGGATGAGATCTTCAAGCTTTGGAGGCCACTGCAGAACACAAACTCAAGTATAGATCGGTGGTGCTTTTTTTTTATTATTCAAAAATTCCCATTACCCAAAAAATAGTTTGAAAACATTTTACTTTCAAAGGACCGCCTTCCGGGACAGAACCGGCTTGGCAACCTTACGCTCTGATACCAATTGAGAGACCCCAAACTCGCTATTTCAGCTGAGAGTGGTTCTCACGTGTTAAAACCATTTTTCAAAGAAGAAATAAACTTATAAAAACGTATTAAAGGACTAAAACTTCTTTATTAAAAACTAACAGGAAACTCGAAGCGTTATAACAATAAAAATCAAACTTTAAACTCAAAAATAAAAATATTTTTTAAAACTAAATCGCCCTTATAATGGTTCCCGGAAATAGCGCCACTCTGACTTCAGCGTAAGTCACACACCTGAAAGGGAAAAGAGGGATGAGTATTCCAAGAATACTCAGCGAGGGGCGCACTAGAGAGCCCGCGAGATCCTTCGGAAACACCAATTGAAATAATAATATAAATATACTAAAATATAGAAATTAAACATAAGCAATCAACCTACATAGAATTACTAGCACTTTCATAAAAGTCAAATCATCTCAACATTTAAATATATAAATAAAATCAAACATCCTATGAAATCTATAACACATTCCCAAGGATCCACCGTCCAAGGTACTTAATCTTTGCCACCGCCCATTCTGGGTTTGACATATAACATGGTGCCACCGCCCACTACAGGGTTTGACAACGGCTCGTCAGCCTCTTCTCGATCACTACAACTTCACAGTTGTCCCTCGTTGTAGGCCGTCAAACAACAATGACACTACGGTCAGCAGGTCAAACATCGAGTCCTATTACATCTCTTAATTACTTATAAACCAATCATCATCAATTTCAACATCAAACATCAATCAAATCTAATTCCTATATCAAGCATACAAACATTACTAATTCATCTAATGAATCTTCAGGAATCATAAACCAATCCTCACCTTTGCTCTCGGTTTAAAATGGAAGACAGAAGAAATGGTTACTGCTGATGACGGATGAAAACTGCAATAGATAGGCTCGGGAATTAGAACTTTCCTAAAATAGAAAGTTTCCTAAAATAGAACTTTCCTAAAATGGAACTTTCCAAAAATATAAACTTTCTAAAAATAGAAAGTTTCCAAAAAGGAATATTGCCAAATTAGAACATTCTAAATTAAGGAATTTCTAAAATAAATCTAGGGTTTTCAGATTAGGGTTCGAGTTGAATTGCACAACAAGTCATTGCAGAATTAGAGTTTTCTAGTAAACAAGTTGGCGAATCTTGGGCAACAAGCAACATACGTACAAACTAGGGTTTACCTTTTCTGACAAGTCTGACTGGTCCGGCGGCTTCCCTGACACGTCCTCTAACTGGAACCACCACAGTTTGACCAAACTAACACGGATGTGTTCGGAAATGCATACCCAAAACTCAACTCAGATTCTGGAAAAATGCAGTTCTGCAACTAAGGTTCATAAACTCAGAATTTAACAGATCTGCTTGCTTAGGACGAAACGATTGTAACTCACCGAAGAATGAAGCAAATCGAACGAGCTCAGATTCTGTGGGGACCTCGGAGTGTCCTCTTTCCAATGGTACCATTATCAGCCTCTGGGTCGATTTGAGTCGTCGGGAATCTGGCCCGAAACCTCTGATGTAAAACTGAGAAAAAGACAGATTTATGAAAATCAACAGCAAGATCCGCTCTGAATAAAACGACGAGAACTCACAGAGTTTACCTTCAAATCGGTCGATTGAAGAGTCTCTGGATAGCTAGTAGGATTCTATTTCTAACAACCCGAGATCGTGATCTAGATCGCTCGGAGTCAACGGGAATCTGCCTCGAAAGATGGCGGCTCGGATATTCGATCTACAAAACATCAGCCTTGGGAAAAGACTCATACCTCTCAGTATACACATCCAAATGATGAACCGTTTTCTGATAATGGTAGATCTGTGAGTCTAAAACTTATCCTCAAAGTTTCGTGCCAAACAAATCCGATCTGGACCACCTTTCCTCTACTGCACCAAAACCGGTCGAAGCTGCTTCCTCTCGCCTTTCTATTGCTCCTCCTCCAAGGTGGCTGGCTGAGGCTCGATTTTGGCAGGGATTCTCCGTGGTGGTCTCTCTCTGCTTCTCTCCATCACCACGAGCTCCTTATATAGGGGAAGGGGAGGGTTAGCCACAAATAGGTTTAGGGTTTTGAAGTAGGCTTTAGATTTTTGAAGGTTAAGGGTTTTTAAATGGGTTTAGTAAAAACAATGGGTTTTGGCTAGAAACTTGGGTTCAGGGATGTCACAAACTCTCCCACTTAAAAATAAATTCGTCCTCGAATTTTGGGAATGACTTCTTAACTTCTCCCCCATTTGTCTTCGACCAATCCTGAAGTACCTTCTTTATTCTTGTCTGATCGTGACATCCCAACGCTTCCGCTGCGCACGCTATCTCTTGAGCTGCTGATTGGAACTTGATCATCTCGGATTTCATGACTTCGACTTTTCCGTATGCTTAGCTCCATCTGCCCTATTATATACACTTCATGATGACATGGCTTCATCTTTTAGGGCCTTGACTGTCAAATCCAACTGTGCTGCAAAATCCAACAACGATTCGATCAACTGCTGAATTCCCTTCCTTACGATTGCTCCTATGGCCGCACATATTACCGCAGAATCCATTGCTCGAACCAACATTGCCTTTGGCCTCCTACAACCTCATTCTCCTCTGCAGCCGCTGGTACTTCATACACGGGGTTGGCCGCACTCTTGTTCTGATTACTCCTTCCATTACCATTGCCTCAAGGTCAACCCATTCTGAAAATGATACACTTGGATGAGATCTTCAAGCTTTGGAGGCCACTGCAGAACACAAACTCAAGTATAGATCAGTGGTGCTTTTTTTTATTTTTCAAAAATTCCCATTACCCAAAAAATAGTTTGGAAACATTTTACTTTCAAAGGACCGCCTTCCGGGGCAGAACCGGCTTGGCAACCTTACGCTCTGATACCAATTGAGAGATCCCAAACTCGCTATTTCAGCCGAGAGTGGTTCTCACGTGTTAAAACCATTTTTCAAAGAAGAAATAAACTTATAAAAACGTATTAAATGACTAAAACATCTTTATTAAAAACTAACAGGAAACTCGAAGCGTTATAACAATAAAAATCAAACTTTAAACTCAAAAATAAAAATATATTTTAAAACTTTTTATAAAACTAAATCGCCCTTATAATGGTTCCCGGAAATAGCGCCACTCCGACTTCATATCAAGTCACACACCTGAAAGGGGAAAGAGGGATGAGTATTCCAAGAATACTCAGCGAGGGGCGCGCTAGAGAGCCCGCGAGATCCTTCAGAAACACCAATTGAAATAATAATATAAATATACTAAAATATAGAAATTAAACACAAGCAATCAACCTACATAGAATTACTAGCACTTTCATAAAAGTCAAATCATCTCAACATTTAAATTATATAAATCAAATCAAACATCCTATGAAATCTATAACACATTCCCAAGGATCCACCGTCGAAGGTACTTAATCTTTGCCACCGCCCATTATGGGTTTGACATATAACATGGTGCCACCGCCCACTACAGGGTTTGACAACGGCTCGTCAGCCCCTTCTCGATCACTACAACTTCACAGTTGTCCCTCGTTGTAGGCCGTCAAACAACAATGACACTACGGTCAGCAGGTCAAACATCGAGTCCTATTACATCTCTTAATTACTTATAAACCAATCATCATCAATTTCAACATCAAACATCAATCAAATCTAATTCCTATATCAAGCATACAAACATTACTAATTCATCTAATGAATCTTCAGGAATCATAAACCAATCCTCACATTTGCTCTCGGTTTAAAATGGAAGACAGAAGAAATGGTTACTGCTGATGACGGATGAAAACTGCAATAGATAGGCTCGGGAATTAGAACTTTCCTAAAATAGAAACTTTCCTAAAATAGAACTTTCCTAAAATGGAACTTTCCAAAAATATAAACTTTCTAAAAATAGAAAGTTTCCAAAAAGGAATATTGCCCAAATTAGAACATTCTAAATTAAGGAATTTCTAAAATAAAACTAGGGTTTTCAGATTAGGGTTCGAGTTGAATTGCACAACAAGTCATTGCAGAATTAGGGTTTTCTAGTTGACGAATCTTGGCAACAAGCAACATACGTACAAACTAGGGTTTACCTTTTCTGACAGGTCTGACTGGTCCGGCGGCTTCCCTGACACGTCCTCTAACTGGAACCACCACAGTTTGACCAAACTAACACGGATCTGTTCGGAAATGCATACCCAAAACTCAACTCAGATTCTGGAAAAATGCAGTTCTGCAACTAAGGTTCATAAACTCAGAATTTAACAGATCTGCTTGCTTGGGAAAAAAACGATTGTAATTCACCGAAGAATGAAGCAAATCGAACGAGCTCAGATTCTGTGGGGACCTCGGAGTGTCCTCTTTCCAATGGTACCATTATCAGCCTCTGGGTCGATCTGAGTCGTCGGGAATCTGGCCCGAAACCTCTGATGTAAAACTTAGAAAAAGACAGATTTCTGGAAATCAACAGCAAGATCCGCTCTGAATAAAACGACGAGAACTCACAGAGTTTACCTTCAAAACGGTCGATTGAGGAGTCTCTGGATAGCTAGTAGGATTCTATTTCTAACAACCCGAGATCGTGATCTAGATCGCTCGGAGTCGACGGGAATCTGCCTCGAAAGATGGCGGCTCGGATATTCGATCTACTAAACATCAGCCTCGGGAAAAGACGCATACCTCTCAGTATACACATCCAAATGATGAACCGCTTTCTGATAAAGGTAGATCTGTGAGTCTAGAACTTATCCTCAAAGTTTCGTACCAAACAAATCCGATCTGGACCACCTTTCCTCTACTGCACCAAAACCGGTTGAAGCTGCTTCCTCTCGGCTTTCTATTGCTCCTCCTCCAAGGTGGCTGGCTGAGGCTCGATTTTGGCAGGGCTTCGCTGTGGTGGTCTCTCTCTGCTTCTCTCCATCACCACGAGCTCCTTATATAGGGGAAGGAGAGGGTTAGCCACAAATAGGTTTAGGGTTTTGAAGTGGGCTTTAGATTTTTGAAGGTTAAGGGA
Organism: Thlaspi arvense; assembly: GCA_911865555.2. Classification (NCBI taxonomy): domain Eukaryota; kingdom Viridiplantae; phylum Streptophyta; class Magnoliopsida; order Brassicales; family Brassicaceae; genus Thlaspi; species Thlaspi arvense. The sequence goes on from OU466861.1 coordinate 16,758,608, forward strand.
TTTTAAATGGATATAGTGAAAACAATGGGTTTTGGCTAGAAACTTAGGTTCAGGGATGTCACAAACTCCCCCACTTAAAAATAAATTCGTCCTCGAATTTGGGGAATGACTTCTTAACTTCTCCCCCATTTGTCTTCGACCAATCCTGAAGTACCTTCTTTCTTCTGGTCTGATCGTGACATCCCAACTCTTCTGCTGCGCACGCTATCTCTTGAGCTGCTGATTGGAACTTGATCATCTCGGATTTCATGACTTCGACTTTTCCGTATGCTTAACTCCATCTGCCCTATTATATACACTTCATGCTGACATGGCTTCATCTTTTAGGGCCTTGACCGTCAAATCCAACTGTGCTGCAAAATCAGACAACGATTCGATCAACTGCTGAATTCCCTTCCTTACGATTACTCCTATGGCCGCACATATTGCCGCAGAATCCATTGCTCGAACCACCATTGCCTTTGGCCTCCTGCAACCTCATTCTCTTCTGCAGCCGCTGGTACTTCATACACGGGGTTGGCCGCACTCTTGTGCTGATTACTCCTTCCATTACCATTGCCTCAAGGTCAACCCATTCTGAAAAAGATACACTTGGATGAGATCTTCAAGCTTTGGAGGCCACTGCAGAACACAAACTCAAGTATAGATCGGTGGTGCTTTTTTTTTATTTTTCAAAAATTCCCATTACCCAAAAAATAGTTTGAAAACATTTTACTTTCAAAGGACCGCGTTCCGGGACTGAACCGGCTTGGCAACCTTACGCTCTGATACCAATTGAGAGACCCCAAACTCGCTATTTCAGCTGAGAGTGGTTCTCACGTGTTAAAACCATTTTTCAAAGAAGAAATAAACTTATAAAAACGTATTAAAGGACTAAAACTTCTTTATTAAAAACTAACAGGAAACTCGAAGCGTTATAACAATAAAAATCAAACTTTAAACTCAAAAATAAAAATATCTTTTAAAACTTTTTATAAAACTAAATCGCCCTTATAATGGTTCCCGGAAATAGCGCCACTCCGACTTCATATCAAGTCACACACCTGAAAGGGGAAAGAGGGATGAGTATTCCAAGAATACACAGCGAGGGGCGCGCTAGAGAGCCTGCAAGATCCTTCAGAAACACCAATTGAAATAATAATATAAATATACTAAAATATATAAATTAAACACAAGCAATCAACCTACATAGAATTACTAGCACTTTCATAAAAGTCAAATCATCTCAACATTTAAATATATAAATAAAATCAAACATCCTATGAAATCTATAACACATTCCCAAGGATCCACCGTCCAAGGTACTTAATCTTTGCCACCGCCCATTCTGGGTTTGACATATAACATGGTGCCACCGCCCACTACAGGGTTTGACAACGGCTCGTCAGCCCCTTCTCGATCACTACAACTTCATAGTTGTCCCTCGTTGTAGGCCGTCAAACAACAATGACACTATGGTCAGCAGGTCAAACATCGAGTCCTATTACATCTCTTAATTACTTATAAACCAATCATCATCAATTTCAACATCAAACATCAATCAAATCTAATTCCTATATCAAGCATACAAACATTACTAATTCATCTAATGAATCTTAAGGAATCATAAACCAATCCTCACCTTTGCTCTCGGTTTAAAATGGAAGACAGAAGAAATGGTTACTGCTGATGACGGATGAAAACTGCAATAGATAGGCTCGGGAATTAGAACTTTCCTAAAATAGAAACTTTCCTAAAATGGAACTTTCCAAAAATATAAACTTTCTAAAAATAGAAAGTTTCCAAAAAGAAATATTGCCTAAATTAGAACATTCTAAATTAAGAAATTTCTAAAATAAAATTAGGGTTTTCAGATTAGGGTTCGAGTTGAATTGCACAACAAGTCATTGCAGAATTAGGGTTTTCTAGTAAACAAGTTGGCGAATCTTGGGCAACAAGCAACATACGTACAAACTAGGGTTTACCTTTTCTGACAAGCCTGACTGGTCCGACGGCTTCCCTGACACGTCCTCTAACTGGAACCACCACAGTTTGACCAAACTAACACGGATGTGTTCGGAAATGCATACCCAAAACTCAACTCAGATTCTGGAAAAATGCAGTTCTGCAACTAAGGTTCATAAACTCAGAATTTAACAGATCTGCTTGTTTGGGAAGAAATGATTGTAACTCACTGAAGAATGAAGCAAATCGAACGTGCTCAGATTATGTGGGGACCTCGGAGTGTCCTCTTTCCAATGGTACCATTATCAGCCTCTGGGTCGATCTGAGTCGTCGGGAATCTGGCCCGAAACCTCTGATGTAAAACTTAGAAAAAGACAGATTTCTGGAAATCAACAGCAAGATCCGCTCTGAATAAAACGACGAAAACTCACAGAGTTTACCTTCAAATCGGTCGATTGAAGAGTCTCTGGATATCTAGTAGGATTCTATTTCTAACAACCCGAGATCGTGATCTAGATCGCTCGGAGTCGACGGGAATCTGCCTCGAAAGATGGCGGCTCGGATATTCGATCTACAAAACATCAGCCTCGGGAAAAGACGCATACCTCTCAGTATACACATCCAAATGATGAACCGCTTTCTGATAAAGGTAGATCTGTGAGTCTAGAACTTATCCTCAAAGTTTCGTGCCAAAAAAATCCGATCTGGACCACCTTTCCTCTACTGCACCAAAACCGGTCGAAGCTGCTTCCTCTCGCCTTTCTAATGCTCCTCCTCCAAAGTGGCTGGCTGAGGCTCGATTTTGTGAGGGCTTCTCCGTGGTGGTCTCTCTCTGCTTCTCTCCATCACCACGAGCTCCTTATATAGGGGATGGGGAGGGTTAGCCACAAATAGGTTTAGGGTTTTGAAGTGGACTTTAGATTTTTGAAGGTTAAGGGATTTTAAATGGGTTTAGTGAAAACAATGGGTTTTGGCTAGAAACTTGGGTTCAGGGATGTCACAAACTCCCCCACTTAAAAATAAATTCATCCTCGAATTTGGGAAATGACTTCTTAACTTCTCCTCCATTTGTCTTCGACCAATCCTGAAGTACCTTCTTTCTTCTTGTCTGATCGTGACATCCCAACGCTTCCGCTGCGCACGCTATCTCTTGAGCTGCTGATTGGAACTTGATCATCTCGGATTTCATGACTTCGACTTTTTCATATGCTTAACTCCATCTGCCCTATTATATACACTTCATGCTGACATGGCTTCATCTTTTAGGGCCTTGACCGTCAAATCCAACTGTGCTGCAAAATCCAACAATGATTCGATCAACTGCAGAATTCCCTTCCTTACGACTGCTCCTATGCCCGCACATATTGCCACAGAATCCATTGCTCGAACCACCATTGCCTTTGGCCTCCTGCAACCTCATTCTCTTCTGCAGCCGCTGGTACTTCATACACGGGGTTGGCCGCACTCTTGTTCTGATTACTCCTTCCATTACCATTGCCTCAAGGTCAACCCATTCTGAAAAAGATACAGTTGGATGAGATCTTCAAGCTTTGGAGGCCACTGCAGAACACAAACTCAAGTATAGATCGGTGGTGCTTTTTTTTTATTATTCAAAAATTCCCATTACCCAAAAAATAGTTTGAAAACATTTTACTTTCAAAGGACCGCCTTCCGGGACAGAACCGGCTTGGCAACCTTACGCTCTGATACCAATTGAGAGACCCCAAACTCGCTATTTCAGCCGATAGTGGTTCTCACGTGTTAAAACCATTTTTCAAAGAAGAAATAAACTTATAAAAACGTATTAAAGGACTAAAACTTCTTTATTAAAAACTAACAGGAAACTCGAAGCGTTATAACAATAAAAATCAAACTTTAAACTCAAAAATAAAAATATTTTTTAAAACTAAATCGCCCTTATAATGGTTCCCGGAAATAGCGCCACTCTGACTTCAGCGCAAGTCACACACCTGAAAGGGAAAAGAGGGATGAGTATTCCAAGAATACTCAGCGAGGGGCGCGCTAGAGAGCCCGCGAGATCCTTCGGAAACACCAATTGAAATAATAATATAAATATACTAAAATATAGAAATTAAACACAAGCAATCAACCTACATAGAATTACTAGCACTTTCATAAAAGTCAAATCATCTCAACATTTAAATATATAAATAAAATCAAACATCCTATGAAATCTATAACACATTCCCAAGGATCCACCGTCCAAGGTACTTAATCTTTGCCACCGCCCATTCTGGGTTTGACATATAACATGGTGCCACCGCCCACTACAGGGTTTGACAACGGCTCGTCAGCCCCTTCTCGATCACTACAACTTCACAGTTGTCCCTCGTTGTAGGCCGTCAAACAACAATGACACTACGGTCAGCAGGTCAAACATCGAGTCCTATTACATCTCTTAATTACTTATAAACCAATCATCATCAATTTCATAATCAAACATCAATCAAATCTAATTCCTATATCAAGCATACAAACATTACTAATTCATCTAATGAATCTTCAGGAATCATAAACCAATCCTCACCTTTGCTCTCGGTTTAAAATGGAAGACAGAAGAAATGGTTACTGCTGATGACGGATGAAAACTGCAATAGATAGGTTCGGGAATTAGAACTTTCCTAAAATAGAAACTTTCCTAAAATAGAAACTTTCCTAAAATAGAACTTACCTAAAATGGAACTTTCCAAAAATATAAACTTTCTAAAAATAGAAAGTTTCCAAAAAGGAATATTGCCCAAATTAGAACATTATAAATTAAGGAATTTCTAAAATAAAACTAGGGTTTTCAGATTAGGGTTCGAGTTGAATTGCACAACAAGTCATTGCAGAATTAGGGTTTTCTAGTAAACAAGTTGGCGAATCTTGGGCAACAAACAACATACGTACAAACTAGGGTTTACCTTTTCTGACAAGTCTGACTGGTCCGACGGCTTCCCTGACACGTCCTCTAACTGGAACCACCACAGTTTGACCAAACTAACACGGATGTGTTCGGAAATGCATACCCAAAACTCAACTCAGATTCTGGAAAAATGCAGTTCTGCAACTAAGGTTCATAAACTCAGAATTTAACAGATCTGCTTGCTTAGGACGAAACGATTGTAACTCACCGAAGAATGAAGCAAATCGAACGAGCTCAGATTCTGTGGGGACCTCGGAGTGTCCTCTTTCCAATGGTACCATTATCAGCCTCTGGGTCGATCTGAGTCGTCGGGAATCTGGCCCGAAACCTCTAATGTAAAACTGAGAAAAAGACAGATTTCTGGAAATCAACAGCAAGATCCGCTCTGAATAAAACGACGAGAACTCACAGAGTTTACCTTCAAATCGGTCGATTGAGGAGTCTCTGGATAGCTAGTAGGATTCTATTTCTAACAACCCGAGATCGTGATCTAGATCGCTCGGAGTCAACGGGAATCTGCCTCGAAAGATGGCGGCTCGGATATTCGATCTACAAAACATCAGCCTTGGGAAAAGACTCATACCTCTCAGTATACACATCCAAATGATGAACCGTTTTCTGATAATGGTAGATCTGTGAGTCTAAAACTTATCCTCAAAGTTTCGTGCCAAACAAATCCGATCTGGACCACCTTTCCTCTACTGCACCAAAACCGGTCGAAGCTGCTTCCTCTCGCCTTTCTATTGCTCCTCCTCCAAGGTGGCTGGCTGAGGCTCGATTTTGGCAGGGATTCTCCGTGGTGGTCTCTCTCTGCTTCTCTCCATCACCACGAGCTCCTTATATAGGGGAAGGGGAGGGTTAGCCACAAATAGGTTTAGGGTTTTGAAGTAGGCTTTAGATTTTTGAAGGTTAAGGGTTTTTAAATGGGTTTAGTAAAAACAATGGGTTTTGGCTAGAAACTTGGGTTCAGGGATGTCACAAACTCTCCCACTTAAAAATAAATTCGTCCTCGAATTTTGGGAATGACTTCTTAACTTCTCCCCCATTTGTCTTCGACCAATCCTGAAGTACCTTCTTTCTTCTTGTCTGATCGTGACATCCCAACGCTTCCGCTGCGCACGCTATCTCTTGAGCTGCTGATTGGAACTTGATCATCTCGGATTTCATGACTTCGACTTTTCCGTATGCTTAGCTCCATCTGCCCTATTATATACACTTCATGATGACATGGCTTCATCTTTTAGGGCCTTGACTGTCAAATCCAACTGTGCTGCAAAATCCAACAATGATTCGATCAACTGCTGAATTCCCTTCCTTACGATTGCTCCTATGGCCGCACATATTACCGCAGAATCCATTGCTCGAACCAACATTGCCTTTGGCCTCCTACAACCTCATTCTCTTCTGCAGCCGCTGGTACTTCATACACGGGGTTGGCCGCACTCTTGTTCTGATTACTCCTTCCATTACCATTGCCTCAAGGTCAACCCATTCTGAAAATGATACACTTGGATGAGATCTTCAAGCTTTGGAGGCCACTGCAGAACACAAACTCAAGTATAGATCGGTGGTGCTTTTTTTTATTTTTCAAAAATTCTTATTACCCAAAAAATAGTTTGAAAACATTTTACTTTCAAAGGACCGCGTTCCGGGACTGAACTGGCTTGGCAACCTTACGCTCTGATACCAATTGAGAGACCCCAAACTCGCTATTTCAGCCGAGAGTGGTTCTCACGTGTTAAAACCATTTTTCAAAGAAGAAATAAACTTATAAAAACGTATTAAAGGACTAATACTTCTTTATTAAAAACTAACGGGAAACTCGAAGCGTTATAACAATAAAAATCTAACTTTAAACTTAAAAATAAAAATATCTTTTAAAACTTTTTATAAAACTAAATCGCCCTTATAATGGTTCCCGGAAATAGCGCCACTCCGACTTCATATCAAGTCACACACCTGAAAGGGGAAAGAGGGATGAGTATTCCAAGAATACACAGCGAGGGGCGCGCTAGAGAGCCCGCAAGATCCTTCAGAAACACCAATTGAAATAATAATATAAATATACTAAAATATATAAATTAAACACAAACAATCAACCTACATAGAATTACTAGCACTTTCATAAAAGTCAAATCATCTCAACATTTAAATATATAAATCAAATCAAACATCCTATGAAATCTATAACACATTCCCAAGGATCCACCGTCCAAGGTACTTAATCTTTGCCACCGCCCATTCTGGGTTTGACATATAACATGGTGCCACCGCCCACTACAGGGTTTGACAACGGCTCGTCAGCCCCTTCTCGATCACTACAACTTCATAGTTGTCCCTCGTTGTAGGCCGTCAAACAACAATGACACTATGGCCAGCAGGTCAAACATCGAGTCCTATTACATCTCTTAATTACTTATAAACCAATCATCATCAATTTCAACATCAAACATCAATCAAATCTAATTCCTATATCAAGCATACAAACATTACTAATTCATCTAATGAATCTTAAGGAATCATAAACCAATCCTCACCTTTGCTCTCGGTTTAAAATGGAAGACAGAAGAAATGGTTACTGCTGATGACGGATGAAAACTGCAATAGATAGGCTCGGGAATTAGAACTTTCCTAAAATAGAAACTTTCCTAAAATAGAACTTTCCTAAAATGGAACTTTCCAAAAATATAAACTTTCTAAAAATAGAAAGTTTCCAAAAAGGAATATTGCCCAAATTAGAACATTCTAAATTAAGGAATTTCTAAAATAAAACTAGGGTTTTCAGATTAGGGTTCGAGTTGAATTGCACAACAAGTCATTGCAGAATTAGGGTTTTCAAGTTGACGAATCTTGGCAACAAGCAACATACGTACAAACTAGGGTTTACCTTTTCTGACAGGTCTGACTGGTCCGGCGGCTTCTCTGACACGTCCTCTAACTGGAACCACCACAGTTTGACCAAACTAACACGGATCTGTTCGGAAATGCATACCCAAAACTCAACTCAGATTCTGGAAAAATGCAGTTCTGCAACTAAGGTTCATAAACTCAGAATTTAACAGATCTGCTTGCTTGGGAAAAAAACGATTGTAACTCACCGAAGAATGAAGCAAATCGAACGAGCTCAGATTCTGTGGGGACCTCGGAATGTCCTCTTTCCAATGGTACCATTATCAGCCTCTGGGTCGATCTGAGTCGTCGGGAATCTGGCCCGAAACATCTGATGTAAAACTTAGAAAAAGACAGATTTCTGGAAATCAACAGCAAGATCCGCTCAGAATAAAACGACGAGAACTCACAGAGTTTACCTTCAAAACGGTCGATTGAGGAGTCTATGGATAGCTAGTAGGATTCTATTTCTAACAACCCGAGATCGTGATCTAGATCGCTCGGAGTCGACGGGAATCTGCCTCGAAAGATGGCGGCTCGGATATTCGATCTACAAAACATCAGCCTCGGGAAAAGACGCATACCTCTCAGTATACACATCCAAATGATGAACCGCTTTCTGATAAAGGTAGATCTGTGAGTCTAGAACTTATCCTCAAAGTTTCGTACCAAACAAATCCGATCTGGACCACCTTTCCTCTACTGCACCAAAACCGGTTGAAGCTGCTTCCTCTCGGCTTTCTATTGCTCCTCCTCCAAGGTGGCTGGCTGACGCTCGATTTTGGCAGGGCTTCGCTGTGGTGGTCTCTCTCTGCTTCTCTCCATCACCACGAGCTCCTTATATAGGGGAAGGAGAGGGTTAGCCACAAATAGGTTTAGGGTTTTGAAGTGGGCTTTAGATTTTTGAAGGTTAAGGGATTTTAAATGGATATAGTGAAAACAATGGGTTTTGGCTAGAAACTTAGGTTCAGGGATGTCACAAACTCCCCCACTTAAAAATAAATTCGTCCTCGAATTTGGGGAATGACTTCTTAACTTCTCCCCCATTTGTCTTCGACCAATCCTGAAGTACCTTCTTTCTTCTGGTCTGATCGTGACATCCCAACTCTTCCGCTGCGCACGCTATCTCTTGAGCTGCTGATTGGAACTTGATCATCTCGGATTTCATGACTTCGACTTTTCCGTATGCTTAACTCCATCTGCCCTATTATATACACTTCATGCTGACATGGCTTCATCTTTTAGGGCCTTGACCGTCAAATCCAACTGTGCTGCAAAATCCAACAACGATTCGATCAACTGCTGAATTCCCTTCCTTACGATTACTCCTATGGCCGCACATATTGCCGCAGAATCCATTGCTCGAACCACCATTGCCGTTGGCCTCCTGCAACCTCATTCTCTTCTGCAGCCGCTGGTACTTCATACACGGGGTTGGCCGCACTCTTGTGCTGATTACTCCTTCCATTACCATTGCCTCAAGGTCAACCCATTCTGAAAAAGATACACTTGGATGAGATCTTCAAGCTTTGGAGGCCACTGCAGAACACAAACTCAAGTATAGATCGGTGGTGCTTTTTTTTATTTTTCAAAAATTCTCATTACCCAAAAAATAGTTTGAAAACATTTTACTTTCAAAGGACCGCGTTCCGGGACTGAACCGGCTTGGCAACCTTACGCTCTGATACCAATTGAGAGACCCCAAACTCGCTATTTCAGCCGAGAGTGGTTCTCACGTGTTAAAACCATTTTTCAAAGAAGAAATAAACTTATAAAAACGTATTAAAGGACTAATACTTCTTTATTAAAAACTAACGGGAAACTCAAAGCGTTATAACAATAAAAATCTAACTTTAAACTTAAAAATAAAAATATCTTTTAAAACTTTTTATAAAACTAAATCGCCCTTATAATGGTTCCCGGAAATAGCGCCACTCCGACTTCATATCAAGTCACACACCTGAAAGGGGAAAGAGGGATGAGTATTCCAAGAATACACAGCGAGGGGCGCGCTACAGAGCCCGCAAGATCCTTCAGAAACACCAATTGAAATAATAATATAAATATACTAAAATATATAAATTAAACACAAACAATCAACCTACATAGAATTACTAGCACTTTCATAAAAGTCAAATCATCTCAACATTTAAATATATAAATCAAATCAAACATCCTATGAAATCTATAACACATTCCCAAGGATCCACCGTCCAAGGTACTTAATCTTTGCCACCGCCCATTCTGGGTTTGACATATAACATGGTGCCACCGCCCACTACAGGGTTTGACAACGGCTCGTCAGCCCCTTCTCGATCACTACAACTTCATAGTTGTCCCTCGTTGTAGGCCGTCAAACAACAATGACACTATGGCCAGCAGGTCAAACATCGAGTCCTATTACATCTCTTAATTACTTATAAACCAATCATCATCAATTTCAACATCAAACATCAATCAAATCTAATTCCTATATCAAGCATACAAACATTACTAATTCATCTAATGAATCTTAAGGAATCATAAACCAATCCTCACCTTTGCTCTCGGTTTAAAATGGAAGACAGAAGAAATGGTTACTGCTGATGACGGATGAAAACTGCAATAGATAGGCTCGGGAATTAGAACTTTCCTAAAATAGAAACTTTCCTAAAATAGAACTTTCCTAAAATGGAACTTTCCAAAAATATAAACTTTCTAAAAATAGAAAGTTTCCAAAAAGGAATATTGCCCAAATTAGAACATTCTAAATTAAAGAATTTCTAAAATAAAACTAGGGTTTTCAGATTAGGGTTCGAGTTGAATTGCACAACAAGTCATTGCAGAATTAGGGTTTTCTAGTAAACAAGTTGGCGAATCTTGGGCAACAAGCAACATACGTACAAACTAGGGTTTACCTTTTCTGACAAGTCTGACTGGTCCGGCGGCTTCCCTGACACGTCCTCTAACTGGAACCACCACAGTTTGACCAAACTAACACGGATGTGTTCGGAAATGCATACCCAAAACTCAACTCAGATTCTGGAAAAATGCAGTTCTGCAACTAAGGTTCATAAACTCAGAATTTAACAGATCTGCTTGCTTGGGAAGAAACGATTGTAACTCACCGAAGAATGAAGCAAATCGAACGTGCTCAGATTATGTGGGGACCTCGGAGTGTCCTCTTTCCAATGGTACCATTATCAGCCTCTGGGTCGATCTGAGTCGTCGGGAATCTGGCCCGAAACCTCTGATGTAAAACTTAGAAAAAGACAGATTTCTGGAAATCAACAGCAAGATCCGCTTTGAATAAAACGACGAAAACTCACAGAGTTTACCTTCAAATCGGTCGATTGAGGAGTCTCTGGATAGCTAGTAGGATTCTATTTCTAACAACCCGAGATCATGATCTAGATCGCTCGGAGTCGACGGGAATCTGCCTCGAAAGATGGCGGCTCGGATATTCGATCTACAAAACATCAGCCTCGGAAAAAGACGCATACCTCTCAGTATACACATCCAAATGATGAACCGCTTTCTGATAAAGGTAGATCTGTGAGTCTAGAACTTATCCTCAAAGTTTCGTGCCAAAAAAATCCGATCTGGACCACCTTTCCTCTACTGCACCAAAACCGGTCGAAGCTGCTTCCTCTCGCCTTTCTATTGCTCCTCCTCCAAAGTGGCTGGCTGAGGCTCGATTTTGTCAGGGCTTCTCCGTGGTGGTCTCTCTCTGCTTCTCTCCATCACCACGAGCTCCTTATATAGGGGATGGGGAGGGTTAACCACAAATAGGTTTAGGGTTTTGAAGTGGGCTTTAGATTTTTGAAGGTTAAGGGATTTTAAATGGGTTTAGTGAAAACAATGGGTTTTGGCTAGAAACTTGGGTTCAGGGATGTCACAAACTCTCCCACTTAAAAATAAATTCATCCTCGAATTTGGGAAATGACTTCTTAACTTCTCCCCCATTTGTCTTCGACCAATCCTGAAGTACCTTCTTTCTTCTTGTCTGATCGTGACATCCCAACGCTTCCGCTGCGCACGCTATCTCTTGAGCTGCTGATTGGAACTTGATCATCTCGGATTTCATGACTTTGACTTTTTCATATGATTAACTCCATCTGCCCTATTATATACACTTCATGATGACATGGCTTCATCTTTTAGGGCCTTGACCGTCAAATCCAATAGTGCTGCAAAATCCAACAACGATTCGATCAACTGCTGAATTCCCTTCCTTACGACTTCTCCTATGCCCGCACATATTGCCACAGAATCCATTGCTCGAACCACCATTGCCTTTGGCCTCCTGCAACCTCATTCTCTTCTGCAGCCGCTGGTACTTCATACACGGGGTTGGCCGCACTCTTGTTCTGATTACTCCTTCCATTACCATTGCCTCAAGGTCAACCCATTCTGAAAAAGATACAGTTGGATGAGATCTTCAAGCTTTGGAGGCCACTGCAGAACACAAACTCAAGTATAGATCGGTGGTGCTTTTTTTTTATTATTCAAAAATTCCCATTACCCAAAAAATAGTTTGAAAACATTTTACTTTCAAAGGACCGCCTTCCGGGACAGAACCGGCTTGGCAACCTTACGCTCTGATACCAATTGAGAGACCCCAAACTCGCTATTTCAGCCGAGAGTGGTTCTCACGTGTTAAAACCATTTTTCAAAGAAGAAATAAACTTATAAAAACGTATTAAAGGACTAAAACTTCTTTATTAAAAACTAACAGGAAACTCGAAGCGTTATAACAATAAAAATCAAACTTTAAACTCAAAAATAAAAATATCTTTTAAAACTTTTTATAAAACTAAATCGCCTTTATAATGGTTCCCGGAAATAGCACCACTCTGACTTCAGCGCAAGTCACACACCTGAAAGGGAAAAGAGGGATGAGTATTCCAAGAATACTCAGCGAGGGGCGCGCTAGAGAGCCCGCGAGATCCTTCGGAAACACCAATTGAAATAATAATATAAATATACTAAAATATAGAAATTAAACACAAGCAATCAACCTACATAGAATTACTAGCACTTTCATAAAAGTCAAATCATCTCAACATTTAAATATATAAATAAAATCAAACATCCTATAAAATCTATAACACATTCCCAAGGATCCACTGTCCAAGGTACTTAATCTTTGCCACCGCCCATTCTGGGTTTGACATATAACATGGTGCCACCGCCCACTACAGGGTTTGACAACGGCTCGTCAGCCCCTTCTCGATCACTACAACTTCACAGTTGTCCCTCGTTGTAGGCCGTCAAACAACAATGACACTACGGTCAGCAGGTCAAACATCGAGTCCTATTACATCTCTTAATTACTTCTAAACCAATCATCATCAATTTCAACATCAAACATCAATCAAATCTAATTCCTATATCAAGCATACAAACATTACTAATTCATCTAATGAATCTTCAGGAATCATAAACCAATCCTCACCTTTGCTCTCGGTTTAAAATGGAAGACAGAAGAAATGGTTACTGCTGATGACGGATGAAAACTGCAATAGATAGGCTCGGGAATTAGAACTTTCCTAAAATAGAAAGTTTCCTAAAATAGAACTTTCCTAAAAGGGAACTTTCCAAAAATATAAACTTTCTAAAAATAGAAAGTTTCCAAAAAGGAATATTGCCCAAATTAGAACATTCTAAATTAAGGAATTTCTAAAATAAAACTAGGGTTTTCAGATTAGGGTTCGAGTTGAATTGCACAACAAGTCATTGCAGAATTAGGGTTTTCTAGTAAACAAGTTGGCGAATCTTGGGCAACAAGCAACATACGTACAAACTAGGGTTTACCTTTTCTGACAAGTCTGACTGGTCCGGCGGCTTCCCTGACACGTCCTCTAACTGGAACCACCACAGTTTGACCAAACTAACACGGATGTGTTCGGAAATGCATACCCAAAACTCAACTCAGATTCTGGAAAAATGCAGTTTTGCAACTAAGGTTCATAAACTCAGAATTTAACAGATCTGCTTGCTTAGGACGAAACGATTGTAACTCACCGAAGAATGAAGCAAATCGAACGAGCTCAGATTCTGTGGGGACCTCGGAATGTCCTCTTTCCAATGGTACCATTATCAGCCTCTGGGTCGATCTGAGTCGTCGGGAATCTGGCCCGAAACATCTGATGTAAAACTGAGAAAAAGACAGATTTCTGGAAATCAACAGCAAGATCCGCTCTGAATAAAACGACGAGAACTCACAGAGTTTACCTTTAAATCGGTCGATTGAGGAGTCTCTGGATAGCTAGTAGGATTCTATTTCTAACAACCCGAGATCGTGATCTAGATCGCTCGGAGTCGACGGGAATCTGCCTCGAAAGATGGCGGCTCGGATATTCGATCTACAAAACATCAGCCTTGGGAAAAGACTCATACCTCTCAGTATACACATCCAAATGATGAACCGTTTTCTGATAATGGTAGATCTGTGAGTCTAGAACTTATCCTCAAAGTTTCGTGCCAAACAAATCCGATCTGGACCACCTTTCCTCAACTGCACCAAAACCGGTCGAAGCTGCTTCCTCTCGCCTTTCTATTGCTCCTCCTCCAAGGTGGCTGGCTGAGGCTCGATTTTGGCAGGGATTCTCCGTGGTGGTCTCTCTCTGCTTCTCTCCATCACCACGAGCTCCTTATATAGGGGAAGGGGAGGGTTAGCCACAAATAGGTTTAGGGTTTTGAAGTAAACTTTAGATTTTTGAAGGTTAAGGGTTTTTAAATGGGTTTAGTGAAAACAATGGGTTTTGGCTAGAAACTTGGGTTCAGGGATGTCACAAACTCCCCCACTTAAAAATAAATTCGTCCTCGAATTTGGGGAATGACTTCTTAACTTCTCTCCCATATGTCTTCGACCAATCCTGAAGTACCTTCTTTCTTCTTGTCTGATCGTGACATCCCAACGCTTCCGCTGCGCACGCTATCTCTTGAGCTGCTGATTGGAACTTGATCATCTCGGATTTCATGACTTCGACTTTTCCGTATGCTTAGCTCCATCTGCCCTATTATATACACTTCATGATGACATGGCTTCATCTTTTAGGGCCTTGACTGTCAAATCCAACTGTGCTGCAAAATCCAACAACGATTCGATCAACTGCTGAATTCCCTTCCTTACGATTTCTCCTATGGCCGCACATATTACCGCAGAATCCATTGCTCGAACCAACATTGTCTTTGGCCTCCTACAACCTCATTCTCTTCTGCAGCCGCTGGTACTTCATACACGGGGTTGGCCGCACTCTTGTTCTGATTACTCCTTCCATTACCATTGCCTCAAGGTCAACCCATTCTGAAAAAGATACACTTGGATGAGATCTTCAAGCTTTGGAGGCC
The DNA here is from genome assembly GCA_911865555.2 of Thlaspi arvense. Classification (NCBI taxonomy): domain Eukaryota; kingdom Viridiplantae; phylum Streptophyta; class Magnoliopsida; order Brassicales; family Brassicaceae; genus Thlaspi; species Thlaspi arvense. Next base: position 16,773,702 of record OU466861.1, read on the forward strand.
ACTGCAGAACACAAACTCAAGTATAGATCGGTGGTGCTTTTTTTATTTTTCAAAAATTCCCATTACCCAAAAAATAGTTTGAAAACATTTTACTTTCAAAGGACCGCCTTCCGGGGCAGAACCGGTTTGGCAACCTTACGCTCTGATACCAATTGAGAGACCCCAAACTCGCTATATCAGCCGAGAGTGGTTCTCACGTGTTAAAACCATTTTTCAAAGAAGAAATAAACTTATAAAAACGTATTAAAGGACTAAAACTTCTTTATTAAAAACTAACAGGAAACTCGAAGCGTTATAACAATAAAAATCAAACTTTAAACTCAAAAATAAAAATATATTTTAAAACTTTTTATAAAACTAAATCGCCCTTATAATGGTTCCCGGAAATAGCGCCACTCCGACTTCATATCAAGTCACACACCTGAAAGGGGAAAGAGGGATGAGTATTCCAAGAATACTCAGCGAGGGGCGCGCTAGAGAGCCCGCGAGATCCTTCAGAAACACCAATTGAAATAATAATATAAATATACTAAAATATAGAAATTAAACACAAGCAATCAACCTACATAGAATTACTAGCACTTTCATAAAAGTAAATCATCTCAACATTTAAATATATAAATCAAATTAAACATCCTATGAAATCTATAACACATTCCCAAGGATCCACCCTCTAAGGTACTTAATCTTTGCCACCGCACATTCTGGATTTGACATATAACATGGTGCCACCGCCCACTACAGGGTTTGACAACGACTCGTCAGCCCCTTCTCGGTCACTACAACTTCACAGTTGTCCCTCGTTGTAGGCTGTCAAACAACAATGACACTACGGTCAGCAGGTCAAACATTGAGTCCTATTACATCTCTTAATTACTTATAAACCAATCATCATCAATTTCAACATCAAACATCAATCAAATCTAATTCCTATATCAAGCATACAAACATTACTAATTCATCTAATGAATCTTCTGGAATCATAAACCAATCCTCACCTTTGTTCTCGGTTTAAAATGGAAGACTGAAGAAATAGTTACCGCTGATGACGGATGAAAACTGCAATAGATAGGCTCGGGAATTAGAACTTTCCTAAAATAGAAAGTTTCCTAAAATAGAACTTTCCTAAAATGGAACTTTCCAAAAATATAAACTTTCTAAAAATAGAAAGTTTCCAAAAAGGAATATTGCCCAAATTAGAACATTCTAAATTAAGGAATTTCTAAAATAAAACTAGGGTTTTCAGATTAGGGTTCGAGTTGAATTGCACAACAAGTCAATGCAGAATTAGGGTTTTCTAGTTAACAAGTTGGCGAATCTTGGGCAACAAGCAACATACGTACAAACTAGGGTTTACCTTTTCTGACAGGTCTGACTGGTCCGGCGGCTTCCCAGACACGTCCTCTAACTGGAACCACTACAGTTTTACCAAACTAACACGGATCTGTTCGGAAATGCATATCCAAAACTCAACTCAGATTCTGGAAAAATGCAGTTCTGCAACTAAGGTTCATAAACTCCAAATTTAACAGATCTGCTTGCTTGGGAAGAAACGATTGTAACTCACCGAAGAATGAAGCAAATCGAACGTGCTCAGATTATGTGGGGACCTTGAAGTGTCCTCTTTCCAATGGTACCATTATCAGCCTCTGAGTCGATCTGAGTCGTCGGGAATCTGGCCCGAAACCTCTGATGTAAAACTTAGAAAAAGACAGATTTCTAGAAATCAACAGAAAGATCCGCTCTGAATAAAACGACGAGAACTCACAGAGTTTACCTTCAAATCGGTCGATTGAGGAGTCTCTCGATAGCTAGTAGGATTCTATTTCTAACAACCCGAGATCGTGATCTAGATCGCTCGGAGTCGACGGGAATCTGCCTCGAAAGATGGCAGCTCGGATTCTCGATCTACAAAACATCAGCCTCGGGAAAAGACGCATACCTCTCATTATACACATCCAAATGATGAACCGCTTTCGGATAAAGGTAGATCTGTGAGTCTAGAACTTATCCTCAAAGTTTCGTGCCAAACAAATCCGATCTGGACCACCTTTCCTCTACTGCACCAAAACCGGTCGAAGCTGTTTCCTCTCGCCTTTCTATTGCTCCTCCTCCAAGGTGGCTGGCTGAGGCTCGATTTTGGCAGGGCTTCGCCGTGGTGGTATCTCTCTGCTTCTCTCCATCACCACGAGCTCCTTATATAGGGGAAGGGGAGGGTTAGCCACAAATAGGTTTAGGGTTTTGAAGTGGGCTTTAGATTTTTGAAGGTTAAGGGATTTTAAATGGGTTTAGTGAAAACAATGGGTTTTGGCTAGAAACTTGGGTTCAGGGATGTCACAAACTCCCCCACTTAAAAATAAATTCGTCCTCGAATTTGGGGAATGACTTCTTAACTTCTCCCCCATTTGTCTTCGACCAATCCTGAAGTACCTTCTTTCTTCTTGTCTGATCGTGACATCCCAACGCTTCCGCTGCACACGCTATCTCTTGAGCTGCTGATTGGAACTTGATCATCTCGGATTTCATGACTTCGACTTTTCCGTATGCTTAACTCCATCTGCCCTATTATATACACTTCATGCTGACATGGCTTCATCTTTTAGGGCCTTGACCGTCAAATCCAACTGTGCTGCAAAATCCAACAACGATTCGATCAACTGCTGAATTCCCTTCCTTACGATTGCTCCTATGGCCGCACATATTGCCGCAAAATCCATTGCTCGAACCACCATTGCCTTTGGCCTCCTGCAACCTCATTCTCTTCTGCAGCCGCTGGTACTTCATACACGAGGTTGGCCGCACTCTTGTTCTGATTACTACTTCCATTACCATTGCCTCAAGGTCAACCCATTCTGAAAAAGATACACTTGGATGAGATCTTCAAGCTTTGGAGGCCACTGCAGAACACAAACTCAAGTATAGATCGGTGGTGCTTTTTTTTTATTTTTCAAAAAATCCCATTACCCAAAAAATAGTTTGAAAACATTTTACTTTCAAAGGACCGCCTTCCGGGACAGAACCGGCTTGGCAACCTTACGCTCTGATACCAATTGAGAGACCCCAAACTCGCTATTTCAGCCGAGAGTGGTTCTCACGTGTTAAAACCATTTTTCAAAGAAGAAATATACTTATAAAAACGTATTAAAGGACTAAAACTTCTTTATTAAAAACTAACGGGAAACTCGAAGCGTTATAACAATAAAAATTAAACTTTAAACTCAAAAATAAAAATATCTTTTAAAACTTTTTATAAAACTAAATCGCCCTTATAATGGTTCCCGGAAATAGCGCCACTCTGACTTCAGCGCAAGTCACACACCTGAAAGGGGAAAGAGGGATGAGTATTCCAAGAATACTCAGCGAGGGGCGCGCTAGAGAGCCCGCGAGATCCTTCGGAAACACCAATTGAAATAATAATATAAATATACTAAAATATAGAAATTAAACACAAGCAATCAACCTACATAGAATTACTAGCACTTTCATAAAAGTCAAATCATCTCAACATTTAAATTATATAAATCAAATCAAACATCCTATGAAATCTATAACACATTCCCAAAGATCCACCGTCCAAGGTACTTAATCTTTGCCACCGCCCATTATGGGTTTGACAAATAACATGGTGCCACCGCCCACTACAGGGTTTGACAACGGCTCGTCAGCCCCTTCTCGATCACTACAACTTCACAGTTGTCCCTCGTTGTAGGCCGTCAAACAACAATGACACTACGGTCAGCAGGTCAAACATCGAGTCCTATTACATCTCTTAATTACTTATAAACCAATCATCATCAATTTCAACATCAAACATCAATCAAATCTAATTCCTATATCAAGCATACAAACATTACTAATTCATCTAATGAATCTTCAGGAATCATAAACCAATCCTCACATTTGCTCTCGGTTTAAAATGGAAGACAGAAGAAATGGTTACTGCTGATGACGGATGAAAACTGCAATAGATAGGCTCGGGAATTAGAATTTTCCTAAAATAGAAAGTTTTCTAAAATAGAACTTTCCTAAAATGGAACTTTCCAAAAATACAAACTTTCTAAAAATAGAAAGTTTCCAAAAAGGAATATTGCCCAAATTAGAACATTCTAAATTAAGGAATTTCTAAAATAAAACTAGGGTTTTCAGATTAGGGTTCGAGTTGAATTGCACAACAAGTCATTGCAGAATTAGGGTTTTCAAGTTGACGAATCTTGGCAACAAGCAACATACGTACAAACTAGGGTTTACCTTTTCTGACAGGTCTGACTGGTCCGGCGGCTTCTCTGACACGTCCTCTAACTGGAACCACCACAGTTTGACCAAACTAACACGGATCTGTTCGGAAATGCATACCCAAAACTCAACTTAGATTCTGGAAAAATGCAGTTCTACAACTAAGGTTCATAAACTCAGAATTTAACAGATCTGCTTGCTTGGGAAAAAAACGATTGTAACTCACCGAAGAATGAAGCAAATCGAACGAGCTCAGATTCTGTGGGGACCTCGGAGTGTCCTCTTTCCAATGGTACCATTATTAGCCTCTGGGTCGATCTGAGTCGTCGGGAATCTGGCCCGAAACCTCTGATGTAAAACTTAGAAAAAGACAGATTTCTGGAAATCAACAGCAAGATCCGCTCTGAATAAAACGACGAGAACTCACAGAGTTTACCTTCAAAACGGTCGATTGAGGAGTCTCTGGATAGCTAGTAGGATTCTATTTCTAACAACCCGAGATCGTGATCTAGATCGCTCGGAGTCGACGGGAATCTGCCTCGAAAGATGGCGGCTCGGATATTCGATCTACAAAACATCAGCCTCGGGAAAAGATGCATACCTCTCAGTATACACATCCAAATGATGAACTGCTTTCTGATAAAGGTAGATCTGTGAGTCTAGAACTTATCCTCAAAGTTTCGTACCAAACAAATCCGATCTGGACCACCTTTCCTCTACTGCACCAAAACCGGTTGAAGCAGCTTCCTCTCGGCTTTCTATTGCTCCTCCTCCAAGGTGGCTGGCTGAGGCTCGATTTTGGCAGGGCTTCGCTGTGGTGGTCTCTCTCTGCTTCTCTCCATCACCACGAGCTCCTTATATAGGGGAAGGAGAGGGTTAGCCACAAATAGGTTTAGGGTTTTGAAGTGGGCTTTAGATTTTTGAAGGTTAAGGGATTTTAAATGGGTTTAGTGAAAACAATGGGTTTTGGCTAGAAACTTGGGTTCAGGGATGTCACAAACTCCCCCACTTAAAAATAAATTCGTCCTCGAATTTGGGGAATGACTTCTTAACTTCTCTCCCATTTGTCTTCGACCAATCCTGAAGTACCTTCTTTCTTCTTGTCTGATAGTGACATCCCAACGCTTCCGCTGCGCACGCTATCTCTTGAGCTGCTGATTGGAACTTGATCATCTCGGATTTCATGACTTCGACTTTTCCGTATGCTTAGCTCCATCTGCCCTATTATATACACTTCATGATGACATGGCTTCATCTTTTAGGGCCTTGACTGTCAAATCCAACTGTGCTGCAAAATCCAACAACGATTCGATCAACTGCTGAATTCCCTTCCTTACGATTTCTCCTATGGCCGCACATATTACCGCAGAATCCATTGCTCGAACCAACATTGCCTTTGGCCTCCTACAACCTCATTCTCTTCTGCAGCCGCTGGTACTTCATACACGGGGTTGGCCGCACTCTTGTTCTGATTACTCCTTCCATTACCATTGCCTCAAGGTCAACCCATTCTGAAAAAGATACACTTGGATGAGATCTTCAAGCTTTGGAGGCCACTGCAGAACACAAACTCAAGTATAGATCGGTGGTGCTTTTTTTATTTTTCAAAAATTCCCATTACCCAAAAAATAGTTTGAAAACATTTTACTTTCAAAGGACCGCCTTCCGGGGCAGAACCGGCTTGGCAACCTTACGCTCTGATACCAATTGAGAGACCCCAAACTCGCTATTTCAGCCGAGAGTGGTTCTCACGTGTTAAAACCATTTTTCAAAGAAGAAATAAACTTATAAAAACGTATTAAAGGACTAAAACTTCTTTATTAAAAACTAACAGGAAACTCGAAGCGTTATAACAATAAAAATCAAACTTTAAACTCAAAAATAAAAATATATTTTAAAACTTTTTATAAAACTAAATCGCCCTTATAATGGTTCCCGGAAATAGCGCCACTCCGACTTCATATCAAGTCACACACCTGAAAGGGGAAAGAGGGATGAGTATTCCAAGAATACTCAGCGAGGGACGCGCTAGAGAGCCCGCGAGATCCTTCAGAAACACCAATTGAAATAATAATATAAATATACTAAAATATAGAAATTAAACACAAGCAATCAACCTATATAGAATTACTAGCACTTTCATAAAAGTCAAATCATCTCAACATTTAAATATATAAATCAAATTAAACATCCTATGAAATCTATAACACATTCCCAAGGATCCACCCTCTAAGGTACTTAATCTTTGCCACCGCACATTCTGGATTTGACATATAACATGGTGCCACCGTCCACTACAGGGTTTGACAACGACTCGTCAGCCCCTTCTCGATCACTACAACTTCACAGTTGTCCCTCGTTGTAGGCTGTCAAACAACAATGACACTACGGTCAGCAGGTCAAAAATTGAGTCCTATTACATCTCTTAATTACTTATAAACCAATCATCATCAATTTCAACATCAAACATCAATCAAATCTAATTCCTATATCAAGCATACAAACATTACTAATTCATCTAATGAATCTTCAGGAATCATAAACCAATCCTCACCTTTGTTCTCGGTTTAAAATGGAAGACTGAAGAAATAGTTACCGCTGATGACGGATGAAAACTGCAATAGATAGGCTCGGGAATTAGAACTTTCCTAAAATAGAAAGTTTCCTAAAATAGAACTTTCCTAAAATGGAACTTTCCAAAAATATAAACTTTCTAAAAATAGAAAGTTTCCAAAAAGGAATATTGCCCAAATTAGAACATTCTAAATTAAGAAATTTCTAAAATAAAACTAGGGTTTTCAGATTAGGGTTCGAGTTGAATTGCACAACAAGTCAATGCAGAATTAGGGTTTTCTAGTTAACAAGTTGGCGAATCTTGGGCAACAAGCAACATACGTACAAACTAGGGTTTACCTTTTCTGACAGGTCTGACTGGTCCGGCGGCTTCCCAGACACGTCCTCTAACTGGAACCACTACAGTTTTACCAAACTAACACGGATCTGTTCGGAAATGCATATCCAAAACTCAACTCAGATTCTGGAAAAATGCAGTTCTGCAACTAAGGTTCATAAACTCCGAATTTAACAGATCTGCTTGCTTGGGAAGAAACGATTGTAACTCACCGAAGAATGAAGCAAATCGAACGTGCTCAGATTATGTGGGGACCTTGAAGTGTCCTCTTTCCAATGGTACCATTATCAGCCTCTGAGTCGATCTGAGTCGTCGGGAATCTGGCCCGAAACCTTTGATGTAAAACTTAGAAAAAGACAGATTTCTAGAAATCAACAGAAAGATCCGCTCTGAATAAAACGACGAGAACTCACAGAGTTTACCTTCAAATCGGTCGATTGAGGAGTCTCTCGATAGCTAGTAGGATTCTATTTCTAACAACCCGAGATCGTGATCTAGATCGCTCGGAGTCGACGGGAATCTGCCTCGAAAGATGGCAGCTCGGATATTCGATCTACAAAACATCAGCCTCGGGAAAAGACGCATACCTCTCAGTATACACATCCAAATGATGAACCGCTTTCGGATAAAGGTAGATCTGTGAGTCTAGAACTTATCCTCAAAGTTTCGTGCCAAACAAATCCGATCTGGACCACCTTTCCTCTACTGCACCAAAACCGGTCGAAGCTGTTTCCTCTCGCCTTTCTATTGCTCCTCCTCCAAGGTGGCTGGCTGAGGCTCGATTTTGGCAGGGCTTCGCCGTGGTGGTATCTCTCTGCTTCTCTCCATCACCACGAGCTCCTTATATAGGGGAAGGGGAGGGTTAGCCACAAATAGGTTTAGGGTTTTGAAGTGGGCTTTAGATTTTTGAAGGTTAAGGGATTTTAAATGGGTTTAGTGAAAACAATGGGTTTTGGCTAGAAACTTGGGTTCAGGGATGTCACAAACTCCCCCACTTAAAAATAAATTCGTCCTCGAATTTGGGGAATGACTTCTTAACTTCTCCCCCATTTGTCTTCGACCAATCCTGAAGTACCTTCTTTCTTCTTGTCTGATCGTGACATCCCAACGCTTCCGCTGCACACGCTATCTCTTGAGCTGCTGATTGGAACTTGATCATCTCGGATTTCATGACTTCGACTTTTCCGTATGCTTAACTCCATCTGCCCTATTATATACACTTCATGCTGACATGGCTTCATCTTTTAGGGCCTTGACCGTCAAATCCAACTGTGCTGCAAAATCCAACAACGATTCGATCAACTGCTGAATTCCCTTCCTTACGATTGCTCCTATGGCCGCACATATTGCCGCAAAATCCATTGCTCGAACCACCATTGCCTTTGGCCTCCTGCAACCTCATTCTCTTCTGCAGCCGCTGGTACTTCATACACGAGGTTGGCCGCACTCTTGTTCTGATTACTACTTCCATTACCATTGCCTCAAGGTCAACCCATTCTGAAAAAGATACACTTGGATGAGATCTTCAAGCTTTGGAGGCCACTGCAGAACACAAACTCAAGTATAGATCGGTGGTGCTTTTTTTTTTATTTTTCAAAAAAAATCCCATTACCCAAAAAATAGTTTGAAAACATTTTACTTTCAAAGGACCGCCTTCCGGACAGAACCGGCTTGGCAACCTTACGCTCTGATACCAATTGAGAGACCCCAAACTCGCTATTTCAGCCGAGAGTGGTTCTCACGTGTTAAAACCATTTTTCAAAGAAGAAATATACTTATAAAAACGTATTAAAGGACTAAAACTTCTTTATTAAAAACTAACGGGAAACTCGAAGCGTTATAACAATAAAAATTAAACTTTAAACTCAAAAATAAAAATATCTTTTAAAACTTTTTATAAAACTAAATCGCCCTTATAATGGTTCCCGGAAATAGCGCCACTCTGACTTCAGCGCAAGTCACACACCTGAAAGGGGAAAGAGGGATGAGTATTCCAAGAATACTCAGCGAGGGGCGCGCTAGAGAGCCCGCGAGATCCTTCGGAAACACCAATTGAAATAATAATATAAATATACTAAAATATAGAAATTAAACACAAGCAATCAACCTACATAGAATTACTAGCACTTTCATAAAAGTCAAATCATCTCAACATTTAAATTATATAAATCAAATCAAACATCCTATGAAATCTATAACACATTCCCAAAGATCCACCGTCCAAGGTACTTAATCTTTGCGACCGCCCATTATGGGTTTGACATATAACATGGTGCCACCGCCCACTACAGGGTTTGACAACGGCTCGTCAGCCCCTTCTCGATCACTACAACTTCACAGTTGTCCCTCGTTGTAGGCCGTCAAACAACAATGACACTACGGTCAGCAGGTCAAACATCGAGTCCTATTACATCTCTTAATTACTTATAAACCAATCATCATCAATTTCAACATCAAACATCAATCAAATCTAATTCCTATATCAAGCATACAAACATTACTAATTCATCTAATGAATCTTCAGGAATCATAAACCAATCCTCACATTTGCTCTCGGTTTAAAATGGAAGACAGAAGAAATGGTTACTGCTGATGACGGATGAAAACTGCAATAGATAGGCTCGGGAATTAGAATTTTCCTAAAATAGAAAGTTTTCTAAAATAGAACTTTCCTAAAATGGAACTTTCCAAAAATACAAACTTTCTAAAAATAGAAAGTTTCCAAAAAGGAATATTGCCCAAATTAGAACATTCTAAATTAAGGAATTTCTAAAATAAAACTAGGGTTTTCAGATTAGGGTTCGAGTTGAATTGCACAACAAGTCATTGCAGAATTAGGGTTTTCAAGTTGACGAATCTTGGCAACAAGCAACATACGTACAAACTAGGGTTTACCTTTTCTGACAGGTCTGACTGGTCCGGCGGCTTCTCTGACACGTCCTCTAACTGGAACCACCACAGTTTGACCAAACTAACACGGATCTGTTCGGAAATGCATACCCAAAACTCAACTTAGATTCTGGAAAAATGCAGTTCTGCAACTAAGGTTCATAAACTCAGAATTTAACAGATCTGCTTGCTTGGGAAAAAAACGATTGTAACTCACCGAAGAATGAAGCAAGTCGAACGAGCTCAGATTCTGTGGGGACCTCGGAGTGTCCTCTTTCCAATGGTACCATTATCAGCCTCTGGGTCGATCTGAGTCGTCGGGAATCTGGCCCGAAACCTCTGATGTAAAACTTAGAAAAAGACAGATTTCTGGAAATCAACAGCAAGATCCGCTCTGAATAAAACGACGAGAACTCACAGAGTTTACCTTCAAAACGGTCGATTGAGGAGTCTCTGGATAGCTAGTAGGATTCTATTTCTAACAACCCGAGATCGTGATCTAGATCGCTCGGAGTCGACGGGAATCTGCCTCGAAAGATGGCGGCTCGGATATTTGATCTACAAAATATCAGCCTCGGGAAAAGATGCATACCTCTCAGTATACACATCCAAATGATGAACTGCTTTCTGATAAAGGTAGATCTGTGAGTCTAGAACTTATCCTCAAAGTTTCGTACCAAACAAATCCGATCTGGACCACCTTTCCTCTACTGCACCAAAACCGGTTGAAGCTGCTTCCTCTCGGCTTTCTATTGCTCCTCCTCCAAGGTGGCTGGCTGAGGCTCGATTTTGGCAGGGCTTCGCTGTGGTGGTCTCTCTCTGCTTCTCTCCATCACCACGAGCTCCTTATATAGGGGAAGGAGAGGGTTAGCCACAAATAGGTTTAGGGTTTTGAAGTGGGCTTTAGATTTTTGAAGGTTAAGGGATTTTAAATGGATATAGTGAAAACAATGGGTTTTGGCTAGAAACATGGGTTCAGGGATGTCACAAACTCCCCCACTTAAAAATAAATTCGTCCTCGAATTTGGGGAATGACTTCTTAACTTCTCCCTCATTTGTCTTCGACCAATCCTGAAGTACCTTCTTTCTTCTGGTCTGATCATGACATCCCAACTCTTCCGCTGCGCACGCTATCTCTTGAGCTGCTGATTAGAACTTGATCATCTCGGATTTCATGACTTCGACTTTTCCGTATGCTTAACTCCATCTGCCCTATTATATACACTTCATGCTGACATGGCTTCATCTTTTAGGGCCTTGACCGTCAAATCCAACTGTGCTGCAAAATCCAACAACGATACGATCAACTGCTGAATTCCCTTCCTTACGATTACTCCTATGGCCGCACATATTGCCGCAGAATCCATTGCTCGAACCACCATTGGCTTTGGCCTCCTGCAACCTCATTCTCTTCTGCAGCCGCTGGTACTTCATACACGGGGTTGGCCGCACTCTTGTGCTGATTACTCCTTCCATTACCATTGCCTCAAGGTCAACCCATTCTGAAAAAGATACACTTGGATGAGATCTTCAAGCTTTGGAGGCCACTGCAGAACACAAACTCAAGTATAGATCGGTGGTGCTTTTTTTTTTTTTTCAAAAATTCCCATTACCCAAAAAATAGTTTGAAAACATTTTACTTTCAAAGGACCGCGTTCCGGGACTGAACCGGCTTGGCAACCTTACGCTCTGATATCAATTGAGAGACCCCAAACTCGCTATTTCAGCCGAGAGTGGTTCTCACGTGTTAAAACCATTTTTCAAAGAAGAAATAAACTTATAAAAACGTATTAAAGGACTAAAACTTCTTTATTAAAAACTAACGGGAAACTCGAAGCGTTATAACAATAAAAATCAAACTTTAAACTCAAAAATAAAAATATCTTTTAAAACTTTTTATAAAACTAAATCGCCCTTATAATGGTTCCCGGAAATAGCGCCACTCCGACTTCATATCAAGTCACACACCTGAAAGGGGAAAGAGGGATGAGTATTCCAAGAATACACAGCGAGGGGCGCGCTAGAGAGCCCGCAAGATTCTTCAGAAACACCAATTGAAATAATAATATAAATATACTAAAATATATAAATTAAACACAAACAATCAACCTACATAGAATTACTAGCACTTTCATAAAAGTCAAATCATCTCAACATTTAAATATATAAATCAAATCAAACATCCTATGAAATCTATAACACATTCCCAAGGATCCACCGTCCAAGGTACTTAATCTTTGCCACCGCCCATTCTGGGTTTGACATATAACATGGTGCCACCGCCCACTACAGGGTTTGACAACGGCTCGTCAGCCCCTTCTCGATCACTACAACTTCATAGTTGTCCCTCGTTGTAGGCCGTCAAACAACAATGACACTATGGTCAGCAGGTCAAACATCGAGTCCTATTACATCTCTTTATTACTTATAAACCAATCATCATCAATTTCAACATCAAACATCAATCAAATCTAATTCCTATATCAAGCATACAAACATTACTAATTCATCTAATGAATCTTCAGGAATCATAAACCAATCCTCACCTTTGCTCTCGGTTTAAAATGGAAGACAGAAGAAATGGTTACTGCTGATGACGGATGAAAACTGCAATAGATAGGCTCGGGAATTAGAACTTTCCTAAAATAGAAAGTTTCCTAAAATAGAACTTTCCTAAAATGGAACTTTCCAAAAATATAAACTTTCTAAAAATAGAAAGTTTCCAAAAAGGAATATTGCCCAAATTAGAACATTCTAAATTAAGGAATTTCTAAAATAAAACTAGGGTTTTCAGATTAGGGTTCGAGTTGAATTGCACAACAAGTCATTGCAGAATTAGGGTTTTCTAGTTAACAAGTTGGTGAATCTTGGGCAACAAGCAACATACGTACAAACTAGGGTTTACCTTTTCTGACAGGTCTGACTGGTCCGACGGCTTCCCTGACACGTCCTCTAACTGGAACCACTACAGTTTGACCAAACTAACACGGATCTGTTCGGAAATGCATACCCAAAACTCAACTCAGATTCTGGAAAAATGCAGTTCTGCAACTAAGGTTCATAAACTCAGAATTTAACAGATCTGCTTGCTTGGGAAGAAACGATTGTAACTCACCGAAGAATGAAGCAAATCGAACGTGCTCAGATTATGTGGGGACCTCGGAGTGTCCTCTTTCCAATGGTACCATTATCAGCCTCTGGGTCGATCTGAGTCGTCGGGAATCTGGCCCGAAACCTCTGATGTAAAACTTAGAAAAAGACAGATTTCTGGAAATCAACAGCAAGATCCGCTCTGAATAAAACGACGAAAACTCACAGAGTTTACCTTCAAATCGGTCGATTGAGGAGTCTCTGGATAGCTAGTAGGATTCTATTTCTAACAACCCGAGATCGTGATCTAGATCGCTCGGAGTCGACGGGAATCTGCCTCGAAAGATGGCGGCTCGGATATTCGATCTACAAAACATCAGCCTCGGGAAAAGACGCATACCTCTCAGTATACACATCCAAATGATGAACCGCTTTCTGATAAAGGTAGATCTGTGAGTCTAGAACTTATCCTCCAAGTTTCGTGCCAAAAAAATCCGATCTGGACCACCTTTCCTCTACTGCACCAAAACCGGTCGAAGCTGCTTCCTCTCGCCTTTCTATTGCTCCTCCTCCAAAGTGGCTGGCTGAGGCTCGATTTTGTCAGGGCTTCTCCGTGGTGGTCTCTCTCTGCTTCTCTCCATCACCACGAGCTCCTTATATAGGGGATGGGGAGGGTTAGCCACAAATAGGTTTAGGGTTTTGAAGTGGGCTTTAGATTTTTGAAGGTTAAGGGATTTTAAATGGGTTTACTGAAAACAATGGGTTTTGGCTAGAAACTTGGGTTCAGGGATGTCACAAACTCTCCCTCTTAAAAATAAATTCATCCTCGAATTTGGGAAATGACTTCTTAACTTCTCCCCCATTTGTCTTCGACCAATCCTGAAGTACCTTCTTTCTTCTTGTCTGATCGTGACATCCCAACGCTTCCGCTGCGCACGCTATCTCTTGAGCTGCTGATTGGAACTTGATCATCTCGGATTTCATGACTTCGACTTTTTCATATGCTTAACTCCATCTGCCCTATTATATACACTTCATGCTGACATGGCTTCATCTTTTAGGGCCTTGACCGTCAAATCCAACTGTGCCGCAAAATCCAACAACGATTCGATCAACTGCTGAATTCCCTTCCTTACGACTGCTCCTATGCCCGCACATATTGCCACATAATCCATTGCTCGAACCACCATTGCCTTTGGCCTCCTGCAACCTCATTCTCTTCTGCAGCCGCTGGTACTTCATACACGGGGTTGGCCGCACTCTTGTTCTGATTACTCCTTCCATTACCATTGCCTCAAGGTCAACCCATTCTGAAAAAGATACAGTTGGATGAGATCTTCAAGCTTTGGAGGCCACTGCAGAACACAAACTCAAGTATAGATCGGTGGTGCTTTTTTTTTATTATTCAAAAATTCCCATTACCCAAAAAATAGTTTGAAAACATTTTACTTTCAAAGGACCGCCTTCCGGGACAGAACCGGCTTGGCAACCTTACGCTCTGATACCAATTGAGAGACCCCAAACTCGCTATTTCAGCCGAGAGTGGTTCTCACGTGTTAAAACCATTTTTCAAAGAAGAAATAAACTTATAAAAACGTATTAAAGGACTAAAACTTCTTTATTAAAAACTAACAGGAAACTCGAAGCGTTATAACAATAAAAATAAAACTTTAAACTCAAAAATAAAAATATCTTTTAAAACTTTTTATAAAACTAAATCGCCCTTATAATGGTTCCCGGAAATAGCGCCACTCTGACTTCAGCGCAAGTCACACACCTGAAAGGGAAAAGAGGGATGAGTATTCCAAGAATACTCAGCGAGGGGCGCGCTAGAGAGCCCGCGAGAACCTTCGGAAACACCAATTGAAATAATAATATAATTATACTAAAATATAGAAATTAAACACAAGCAATCAACCTACATAGAATTACTAGCACTTTCATAAAAGTCAAATCATCTCAACATTTAAATATATAAATCAAATCAAACATCCTATGAAATCTATAACACATTCCCAAGGATCCACCGTCCAAGGTACTTAATCTTTGCCACCGCCCATTCCGGGTTTGACATATAACATGGTGCCACCGCCCACTACAGGGTTTGACAACGGCTCGTCAGTCCCTTCTCGATCACTACAACTTCACAGTTGTCCCTCGTTGTAGGCCGTCAAACAACAATGACACTACGGTCAGCAGGTCAAACATCGAGTCCTATTACATCTCTTAATTACTTATAAACCAATCATCATCAATTTCAACATCAAACATCAATCAAATCTAATTCCTATATCAAGCATACAAACATTACTAATTCATCTAATGAATCTTCAGAAATCATAAACCAATCCTCACCTTTGCTCTCGGTTTAAAATGGAAGACAGAAGAAATGGTTACTGCTGATGACGGATGAAAACTGCAATAGATAGGCTCGGGAATTAGAACTTTCCTAAAATAGAAAGTTTCCTAAAATAGAACTTTCCTAAAATGGAACTTTCCAAAAATATAAACTTTCTAAAAATAAAAAGTTTCCAAAAAGGAATATTGCCCAAATTAGAACATTCTAAATTAAGGAATTTCTAAAATAAAACTAGGGTTTTCAGATTAGGGTTCGAGTTGAATTGCACAACAAGTCATTGCAGAATAAGGGTTTTCTAGTTAACAAGTTGGTGAATCTTGGACAACAAGCAACATACGTACAAACTAGGGTTTACCTTTTCTGACAGGTCTGACTGGTCCGGCGGCTTCCCTGACACGTCCTCTAACTGGAACCACCACAGTTTGACCAAACTAACACGGATCTGTTCGGAAATGCATACCCAAAACTCAACTCAGATTCTGGAAAAATGCAGTTCTGCAACTAAGGTTCATAAACTCAGAATTTAAGAGATCTGCTTGCTTGGGAAGAAACGATTGTAACTCACCGAAGAATGAAGCAAATCGAACGTGCTCAGATTATGTGGGGACCTCGGAGTGTCCTCTTTCCAATGGTACCATTATCAGCCTCTGGGTCGATCTGAGTCGTCGGGAATCTGGCCCGAAACCTCTGATGTAAAACTTAGAAAAAGACAGATTTCTGGAAATCAACAGCAAGATCCGCTCTGAATAAAACGACGAAAACTCACAGATTTTACCTTCAAATCGGTCGATTGAGGAGTCTCTGGATAGCTAGTAGGATTCTATTTCTAACAACCCGAGATCGTGATCTAGATCGCTCGGAGTCGACGGGAATCTGCCACGAAAGATGGCGGCTCGGATATTCGATCTACAAAACATCAGCCTCGGGAAAAGACGCATACCTCTCAGTATACACATCCAAATGATGAACCGCTTTCTGATAAAGGTAGATCTGTGAGTCTAGAACTTATCCTCAAAGTTTCGTGCCAAAAAAATCCGATCTGGACCACCTTTCCTCTACTGCACCAAAACCGGTCGAAGCTGCTTCCTCTCGCCTTTCTATTGCTCCTCCTCCAAAGTGGCTGGCTGAGGCTCGATTTTGTCAGAGCTTCTCCGTGGTGGTCTCTCTCTGCTTCTCTCCATCACCACGAGCTCCTTATATAGGGGATGGGGAGGGTTAGCCACAAATAGGTTTAGGGTTTTGAAGTGGGCTTTAAATTTTTGAAGGTTAAGGGATTTTAAATGGGTTTAGTGAAAACAATGGGTTTTGGCTAGAAACTTGGGTTCAGGGATGTCACAAACTCCCCCACTTAAAAATAAATTCATCCTCGAATTTGAGAAATGACTTCTTAACTTCTCCCCCATTTGTCTTCGACCAATCCTGAAGTACCTTCTTTCTTCTTGTCTGATCGTGACATCCCAACGCTTCTGCTGCGCACGCTATCTCTTGAGCTGCTGATTGGAACTTGATCATCTCGGATTTCATGACTTCGACTTTTCCGTATGCTTAGCTCCATCTGCCCTATTATATACACTTCATGATGACATGGCTTCATCTTTTAGGGCCTTGACTGTCAAATCCAACTGTGCTGCAAAATTCAACAACGATTCGATCAACTGCTGAATTCCCTTCCTTACGATTGCTCCTATGGCCGCACATATTACCGCAGAATCCATTGCTCGAACCAACATTGCCTTTGGCCTCCTACAACCTCATTCTCTTCTGCAGCCGCTGGTACTTCATACACGGGGTTGGCCGCACTCTTGTTCTGATTACTCCTTCCATTACCATTGCCTCAAGGTCAACCCATTCTGAAAAAGATACACTTGGATGAGATCTTCAAGCTTTGGAGACCACTGCAGAACACAAACTCAAGTATAGATTGGTGGTGCTTTTTTTTATTTTTCAAAAATTCCCATTACCCAAAAAATAGTTTGAAAACATTTTACTTTCAAAGGACCGCCTTCCGGGACAGAACCGGCTTGGCAACCTTACGCTCTGATACCAATTGAGAGACCCCAAACTCGCTATTTCAGCCGAGAGTGGTTCTCACGTGTTAAAACCATTTTTCAAAGAAGAAATAAACTTATAAAAACGTATTAAAGGACTAAAACTTCTTTATTAAAAACTAACAGGAAACTCGAAGCGTTATAACAATAAAAATCAAACTTTAAACTCAAAAATAAAAATATCTTTTAAAACTTTTTATAAAACTAAATCGCCCTTATAATGGTTCCCGGAAATAGCGCCACTCTGACTTCAGCGCAAGTCACACACCTGAAAGGGAAAAGAGGGATGAGTATTCCAAGAACACTCAGCGAGGGGCGCGCTAGAGAGCCCGCGAGATCCTTCGGAAACACCAATTGAAATAATAATATAAATATACTAAAATATAGAAATTAAACACAAGCAATCAACCTACATAGAATTACTAGCACTTTCATAAAAGTCAAATCATCTCAACATTTAAATATATAAATAAAATCAAACATCCTATGAAATCTATAACACATTCCCAAGGATCCACCGTCCAATGTACTTAATCTTTGCCACCGCCTATTCTGGGTTTGACATAAAACATGGTGCCACCGCCCACTACAGAGTTTGACAACGGCTCGTCAGCCCCTTCTCGATCACTACAACTTCACAGTTGTCCCTCGTTGTAGGCCGTCAAACAACAATGACACTACGGTCAGCAGGTCAAACATCGAGTCCTATTACATCTCTTAATTACTTATAAACCAATCATCATCAATTTCAACATCAAACATCAATCAAATCTAATTCCTATATCAAGCATACAAACATTACTAATTCATCTAATGAATCTTCAGGAATCATAAACCAATCCTCACCTTTGCTCTCGGTTTAAAATGGAAGACAGAAGAAATGGTTATTGCTGATGACAGATGAAAACTGCAATAGATAGGCTCGGGAATTAGAACTTTCCTAAAATAGAAAGTTTCCTAAAATAGAACTTTCCTAAAATGGAACTTTCCAAAAATATAAACTTTCTAAAAATAGAAAGTTTCCAAAAAGGAATATTGCCCAAATTAGAACATTCTAAATTAAGGAATTTCTAAAATAAAACTAGGGTTTTCAGATTAGGGTTCGAGTTGAATTGCACAACAAGTCATTGCAGAATTAGGGTTTTCTAGTAAACAAGTTGGCGAATCTTGGGCAACAAGCAACATACGTACAAACTAGGGTTTACCTTTTCTGACAAGTCTGACTGGTCCGGCGGCTTCCCTGACACGTCCTCTAACTGGAACCACCACAGTTTGACCAAACTAACACGGATGTGTTCGGAAATGCATACCCAAAACTCAACTCAGATTCTGAAAAAATGCAGTTCTGCAACTAAGGTTCATAAACTCAGAATTTAACAGATCTGCTTGCTTAGGACGAAACGATTGTAACTCACCGAAGAATGAAGCAAATCGAACGAGCTCAGATTCTGTGGGGACCTCGGAGTGTCCTCTTTCCAATGGTACCATTATCAGCCTCTGGGTCAATCTGAGTCGTCGGGAATCTGGCCCGAAACCTCTGATGTAAAACTGAGAAAAAGACAGATTTCTGGAAATCAACAGCAAGATCCGCTCTGAATAAAACGACGAGAACTCACAGAGTTTACCTTCAAATCGGTCGATTGAGGAGTCTCTCGATAGCTAGTAGGATTCTATTTCTAACAACCCGAGATCGTGATCTAGATCGCTCGGAGTCGACGGGAATCTTCCTCGAAAGATGGCGGCTCAGATATTCGAACTACAAAACATCAGCCTCGGGAAAAGACGCATACCTCTCAGTATACACATCCAAATGATGAACTGCTTTCTGATAAAGGTAGATCTGTGAGTCTAGAACTTATCCTCAAAGTTTCGTTCCAAACAAATCCGATCTGGACCACCTTTCCTCTACTGCACCAAAACCTGTCGAAGCTGCTTCCTCTCGCCTTTCTATTGCTCCTCCTCCAAGGTGGCTGGCTGAGGCTCGATTTTGGCAGGGCTTCGCCGTGGTGGTATCTCTCTTCTTCTCTCCATCACCACGAGCTCCTTATATAGGGGAAGGGGAGGGTTAGCCACAAATAGGTTTAGGGTTTTGAAGTGGGCTTTAGATTTTTGAAGGTTAAGGGATTTTAAATGGGTTTAGTGAAAACAATGGGTTTTGGCTAGAAACTTGGGTTCAGGGATGTCACAAACTCCCCCACTTAAAAATAAATTCGTCCTCGAATTTGGGGAATGACTTCTTAACTTCTCCCCCATTTGTCTTCGACCAATCCTGAAGTACCTTCTTTCTTCTTGTCTGATCGTGACATCCCAACGCTTCCGCTGCGCACGCTATCTCTTGAGCTGCTGATTGGAACTTGATCATCTCGGATTTCATGACTTCGACTTTTTCATATGCTTAACTCCATCTGCCCTATTATATACACTTCATGCTGAAATGGCTTCATCTTTTAGGGCCTTGACCGTCAAATCCAACTGTGCTGCAAAATCCAACAACGATTCGATCAACTGCTGAATTCCCTTCCTTACGACTGCTCCTATGCCCGCACATATTGCCACATAATCCATTGCTCGAACCACCATTGCCTTTGGCCTCCTGCAACCTCATTCTCTTCTGCAGCCGCTGGTACTTCATACACGGGGTTGGCCGCACTCTTGTTCTGATTACTCCTTCCATTACCATTGCCTCAAGGTCAACCCATTCTGAAAAAGATACACTTGGATGAGATCTTCAAGCTTTGGAGGCCACTGCAGAACACAAACTCAAGTATAGATCGGTGGTGCTTTTTTTTATTTTTCAAAAATTCCCATTACCCAAAAAATAGTTTGAAAACATTTTACTTTCAAAGGACCGCCTTCCGGGGCAGAACCGGCTTGGCAACCTTACGCTCTGATACCAATTGAGAGACCCCAAACTCGCTATTTCAGCCGAGAGTGGTTCTCACGTGTTAAAACTATTTTTCAAAGAAGAAATAAACTTATAAAAACGTATTAAAGGACTAAAACTTCTTTATTAAAAACTAACAGGAAACTCGAAGCGTTATAACAATAAAAATCAAACTTTAAACTCAAAAATAAAAATATATTTTAAAACTTTTTATAAAACTAAATCGCCCTTATAATGGTTCCCGGAAATAGCGCCACTCCGACTTCATATCAAGTCACACACCTGAAAGGGGAAAGAGGGATGAGTATTCCAAGAATACTCAGCGAGGGGCGCGCTAGAGAGCCCGCGAGATCCTTCAGAAACACCAATTAAAATAATAATATAAATATACTAAAATATAGAAATTAAACACAAGCAATCAACCTACATAGAATTACTAGCACTTTCATAAAAGTCAAATCATCTCAACATTTAAATATATAAATCAAATTAAACATCCTATGAAATCCATAACACATTCCCAAGGATCCACCCTCCAAGGTACTTAATCTTTGCCACCGCACATTCTGGATTTGACATATAACATGGTGCCACCGCCCACTACAGGGTTTGACAACGACTCGTCAGCCCCTTCTCGATCACTACAACTTCACAGTTGTCCCTCGTTGTAGGCTGTCAAACAACAATGACACTACGGTCAGCAGGTCAAACATCGAGTCCTATTACATCTCTTAATTACTTATAAACCAATCATCATCAATTTCAACATCAAACATCAATCAAATCTAATTCCTATATCAAGCATACAAACATTACTAATTCATCTAATGAATCTTCAGGAATCATAAACCAATCCTCACCTTTGCTCTCAGTTTAAAATGGAAGACTGAAGAAATAGTTACCGCTGATGACGGATGAAAACTGCAAAAGATAGGCTCGGGAATTAGAACTTTCCTAAAATAGAAAGTTTCCTAAAATAGAACTTTCCTAAAATGGAACTTTCCAAAAATAGAAACTTTCTAAAAATAGAAAGTTTCCAAAAAGGAATATTGCCCAAATTAGAACATTCTAAATTAAGGAATTTCTAAAATAAAACTAGGGTTTTCAGATTAGGGTTCGAGTTGAATTGCACAACAAGTCAATGCAGAATTAGGGTTTTCTAGTTAACAAGTTGGCGAATCTTGGGCAACAAGCAACATACGTACAAACTAGGGTTTTCCTTTTCTGACAGGTCTGACTGATCCGGCGGCTTCCCTGACATGTCCTCTAACTGGAACCACTACAGTTTTACCAAACTAACACGGATCTGTTCGGAAATGCATATCCAAAACTCAACTCAGATTCTGGAAAAATGCAGTTCTGCAACTAAGGTTCATAAACTCAGAATTTAACAGATCTGCTTGCTTGGGAAGAAACGATTGTAACTCACCGAAGAATGAAGCAAATCGAACGTGCTCAGATTATGTGGGGACCT
This sequence comes from Thlaspi arvense, assembly GCA_911865555.2. Classification (NCBI taxonomy): domain Eukaryota; kingdom Viridiplantae; phylum Streptophyta; class Magnoliopsida; order Brassicales; family Brassicaceae; genus Thlaspi; species Thlaspi arvense. The sequence continues at coordinate 16,795,590 of OU466861.1, forward strand.
TGAAGTGTCCTCTTTCCAATGGTACCATTATCAGCCTCTGAGTCGATCTGAGTCGTCGGGAATCTGGCCCGAAACCTCTGATGTAAAACTTAGAAAAAGACATATTTCTAGAAATCAACAGAAAGATCCGCTCTGAATAAAACGACGAGAACTCACAGAGTTTACCTTCAAATCGGTCGATTGAGGAGTCTCTCGATAGCTAGTAGGATTCTATTTCTAACAACCCGAGATCGTGATCTAGATCGCTCGGAGTCGACGGGAATCTGCCTCGAAAGATGGCGGCTCGGATATTCGATCTACAAAACATCAGCCTCGGGAAAAGACGCATACCTCTCAGTATACACATCCAAATGATGAACCGCTTTCTGATAAAGGTAGATCTGTGAGTCTAGAACTTATCCTCAAAGTTTCGTGCCAAACAAATCCGATCTGGACCACCTTTCCTCTACTGCATCAAAACCGGTCGAAGCTGTTTCCTCTCGCCTTTCTATTGCTCCTCCTCCAAGGTGGCTGGCTGAGGCTCGATTTTGGCAGGGCTTCGCCGTGGTGGTCTCTCTCTGCTTCTCTCCATCACCACGAGCTCCTTATATAGGGGAAGGGGAGGGTTAGCCACAAATAGGTTTAGGGTTTTGAAGTGGGCTTTAGATTTTTGAAGGTTAAGGGATTTTAAATGGGTTTAGTGAAAACAATGGGTTTTGGCTAGAAACTTGGGTTCAGGGATGTCACAAACTCCCCCACTTAAAAATAAATTCGTCCTCGAATTTGGGGAATGACTTCTTAACTTCTCTCCCATTTGTCTTCGACCAATCCTGAAGTACCTTCTTTCTTCTTGTCTGATCGTGACATCCAATCGCTTCCGCTGCGCATGCTATCTCTTGAGCTGTTGATTGGAACTTGATCATCTCGGATTTTATGACTTCGACTTTTCCGTATGCTTAACTCCATCTGCCCTATTATATACACTTCATGCTGACATGGCTTCATCTTTTAGGGCCTTGACCGCCAAATCCAACTGTGCTGCAAAATCCAACACCGATTCGATCAACTGCTGAATTCCCTTCCTTACGATTGCTCCTATGGCCGCACATATTGCCGCAGAATCCATTGCTCGAACCACCATTGCCTTTGGCCCCCTGCAACCTCATTCTCTTCTGCAGCTGCTGGTACTTCATACACGGGGTTGGCCGCACTCTTGTTCTGATTACTCCTTCCATTACCATTGCCTCAAGGTCAACCCATTCTGAAAAGGATACACTTGGATGAGATCTTCAAGCTTTGGAGGCCACTGCAGAACACAAACTCAAGTATAGATCGGTGGTGGTTTTTTTTTTATTTTTCAAAAATTCCCATTACCCAAAAAATAGTTTGAAAATATTTTACTTTCAAAGGACCGCCTTCCGGGACAGAACCGGCTTGGCAACCTTACGCTCTGATACCAATTGAGAGACCCCAAACTCGCTATTTCAGCCGAGAGTTGTTCTCACGTGTTAAAACCATTTTTCAAAGAAGAAATAAACTTATAAAAACGTATTTAAGAACTAAAACTTCTTTATTAAAAACTAACGGGAAACTCGAAGCGTTATAACAATAAAAATCAAACTTTAAACTCAAAAATAAAAATATCATTTAAAACTTTTTATAAAACTAAATCGCCCTTATAATGGTTCCCGGAAATAGCGCCACTCCGACTTCATATCAAGTCACACACCTGAAAGGGGAAAGAGGGATGAGTATTCCAAGAATACTCAGCGAGGGGCGCACTAGAGAGCCCGCGAGATCCTTCAAAAACACCAATTGAAATAATAATATAAATATACTAAAATATAGAAATTAAACACAAGCAATCAACCTACATAAAATTACTAGCAATTTCATAAAAGTCAAATCATCTTAACATTTAAATATATAAATCAAATCAAACATCCTATGAAATCTATAACACATTCCCAAGGATCCACCGTCCAAGGTACTTAATTTTTGCCACCGCCCATTCTGGGTTTGACATATAACATGGTGCCACCGCCCACTACAGGGTTTAACAACGGCTCGTCAGCCCCTTCTCGATCACTACAACTTCACAGTTGTCCCTCGTTGTAGGCCGTCAAACAACAATGACACTACGGTCAGCAGGTCAAACAACGAGTCCTATTACATATCTTAATTACTTATAAACCAATCATCATCAATTTCAACATCAAACATCAATCAAATCTAATTCCTATATCAAGCATACAAACATTACTAATTCATCTAATGAATCTTAAGGAATAATAAACCAATCCTCACCTTTGCTCTCGGTTTAAAATGGAAGACAGAAGAAATGGTTACTGCTGATGATGGATGAAAACTGCAATAGATAGGCTCGGGAATTAGAACTTTCCTAAAATAGAAAATTTCCTAAAATAGAACTTTCCTAAAATGGAACTTTCCAAAAATATAAAATTTCTAAAAATAGAAAGTTTCCAAAAAGGAATATTGCCCAAATTAGAACATTCTAAATTAAGAAATTTCTAAAATAAAACTAGGGTTTTCAGATTAGGGTTCGAGTTGAATTGCACAATAAGTCATTGCAGAATTAGGGTTTTCTAGTTAACAAGTTGGCGAATCTTGGCAACAAGCAACATACGTACAAACTAGGATTTACCTTTTCTGACAAGTCTGATTGGTCCGGCGGCTTCCCTGACACGTCCTCTAACTGGAACCACCATAGTTTGACCAAACTAACACGGATCTGTTCGGAAATGCATACCCAAAACTCAACTCAGATTCTGGAAAAATGCAGTTCTGCAACTAAGGTTCATAAACTCAGAATTTAACAGATCTGCTTGCTTGGGAAGAAATGATTGTAAATCACCGAAGAATAAAGCAAATCGAACGAGCTCAGATTCTGTGGGGACCTCGGGTCCTCTTTGCAATGGTACCATTATCAGCCTCTGGGTCGATCTGAGTCGTCGGGAATCTGGCCTGAAACCTCTGATGTAAAACTTAGAAAAAGACAGATTTCTGGAAATCAACAGCAAGATCCGCTCTGAATAAAACGACGAGAACTCACAAAGTTTACCTTCAAATCGGTCGATTGAGGAGTCTCTGGATAGCTAGTAGGATTCTATTTCTAACAACCCGAGATCGTGATCGCTCGGAGTCGACGGGAATCTGCCTCGAAAGATGGCGGCTCGGATATTCGATCTACAAAACATCAGCCTCGGGAAAAGACTCATACCTCTCAGTATACACATCCAAATGATGAACCGCTTTCTGATAAAGGTAGATCTGTGAGTCTAGAACTTATCCTCAAAGTTTCGTGCCAAACAAATCCGATCAGGACCACCTTTCCTCTACTGCACCAAAACCGGTTGAAGCTGCTTCCTCTCGCCTTTCTATTGCTCCTCCTCCAAGGTGGCTGGCTGAGGCTCGATTTTGGCAGGGCTTCGCCGTGGTGGTCTCTCTCTGCTTCTCTCCATCACCACGAGCTCCTTATATAGGGGAAGGGGAGGGTTAGCCACAAATAGGTTTAGGGTTTTGAAGTGGGCTTTAGATTTTTGAAGGTTAAGGGATTTTAAATGGGTTTAGTGAAAACAATGGGTTTTGGCTAGAAACTTGGGTTCAGGGATGTCACAAACTCCCCCACTTAAAAATAAATTCGTCCTCGAATTTGGGGAATGACTTCTTAACTTCTCCCCCATTTGTCTTCGACCAATCCTGAAGTACCTTCTTTCTTCTTGTCTGATCGTGACATCCCAACGCTTCCGCTGCGCACGCTATCTCTTGAGCTGCTGATTGGAACTTGATCATCTCGGATTTCATGACTTTGACTTTTCCGTATACTTAACTCCATCTGCCCTATTATATACACTTCATGCTGACATGGCTTCATCTTTTAGGGTCTTGACCGTCAAATCCAACTGTGCTGTAAAATCCAACAACGATTCGATCAACTGCTGAATTCCCTTCCTTACGATTGCTCATATGGCCGCACATATTGCCGCAGAATCCATTGCTCGAACCACCATTGCCTTTGGCCTCCTGCAACCTCATTCTCTTCTGCAGCCGCTGGTACTTCATACACGGGGTTGGCCGCACTCTTGTTCTGATTACTCCTTCCATTACCATTGCCTCAAGGTCAACCCATTCTAAAAAAGATACACTTGGATGAGATCTTCAAGCTTTGGAGGCCACTGCAGAACACAAACTCAAGTATAGATCGGTGGTGATTTTTTTTTATTTTTCAAAAATTCCCATTACCCAAAAAATAGTTTGAAAACATTTTACTTTCAAAGGACCGCCTTCCGGGACAGAACCGGCTTGGCAACCTTACGCTCTGATACCAATTGAGAGACCTCAAACTCGCTATTTCAGCCGAGAGTGGTTCTCACGTGTTAAAACCATTTTTCAATGAAGAAATAAACTTATAAAAACGTATTAAAGGACTAAAACTTCTTTATTAAAAACTAACGAGAAACTCCAAACGTTATAACAACAAAAATCAAACTTTAAACTCAAAAATAAAAATATCTTTTAAAACTTTTTATAAAACTAAATCGCCCTTATAATGGTTCCCGGAAATAGCGCCACTCCGACTTCATATCAAGTCACACACCTGAAAGGGGAAAGAGGGATGAGTATTCCAAGAATACTCAGCGAGGGGCGCGTTAGAGAGCCTGCGAGATCCTTCAGAAACACCAATTGAAATAATAATATAAATATACTAAAATATAGAAATTAAACACAAGCAATCAACCTACATAGAATTACTAGCACTTTCATAAAAGTCAAATCATCTCAACATTTAAATATATAAATCAAATCAAACATCCTATGAAATCTATAACACATTCCCATGGATCCACCGTCCAAGGTACTTAATCTTTGCCACCGCCCATTCTGGGTTTAACATATAACATGGTGTCACCGCCCACTACAGGGTTTGACAACGGCTCGTCAGCCCCTTCTCGATCACTACAACTTCACAGTTGTCCCTCGTTGTAGGCCGTCAAACAACAATGACACTACGGTCAGCAGGTCAAACATCGAGTCCTATTACATCTCTTAATTACTTATAAACCAATCATCATCAATTTCAACATCAAACATCAATCAAATCTAATTCCTATATCAAGCATACAAACATTACTAATTCATTTAATGAATCTTAAGGAATCATAAACCAATCATCACCTTTGCTCTCGGTTTAAAATGGAAGACAGAAGAAATGGTTACTGCTGATGACGGATGAAAACTGCAATAGATAGGCTCGGGAATCAGAACTTTCCTAAAATAGAAAGTTTCCTAAAATAGAACTTTCCTAAAATGGAACTTTCCAAAAATATAAACTTTCTAAAAATAGAAAGTTTCCAAAAAGGAATATTGCCCAAATTAGAACATTCTAAATTAAGGAATTTCAAAACAAAACTAGGGTTTTCAGATTAGGGTTCGAGTTGAATTGCACAATAAATCATTGCAGAATTAGGGTTTTCTAGTTAACATGTTGGTGAATCCTAGGCAACAAGCAACATACGTACAAACTAGGGTTTACCTTTTCTGACAGGTCTGACTGGTCCGGCGGCTTCCCTGACACGTCCTCTAACTAGAAGCACCACAGTTTGACCAAACTAACACGGATCTGTTCGGAAATGCATACCCAAAACTCAACTCAGATTCTGGAAAAATGCAGTTCTGCAACTAAGGTTCATAAACTCAGAATTTAACAGATCTGCTTGCTTGGGAAGAAACGATTGTAACTCACCGACGAATGAAGCAAATCGAACGAGCTCAGATTTTGTGGGGACCTCGGAGTGTCCTCTTTCCAATGGTACCATTATCAGCCTCTGGGTCGATCTGAGTCGTCGGGAATCTGGCCCGAAACCTCTGATGTAAAACTGAGAAAGAGACAGATTTCTGGAAATCAACAGCAAGATCCGCTCTGAATCAAACGACGAGAACTCATAGAGTTTACCTTCAAATCGGTCGATTGAGGAGTCTATGGATAGCTAGTAAGATTCTATTTCTAACGACCCGAGATCGTGATCTAGATCGCTCGGAGTCCACGGGAATCTGCCTCGAAAGATGGCGGCTCGGATATTCGATCTACAAAACATCAGCCTCGGGAAAAGACGCATACCTCACAGTATACACATCCAAATGATGAACCGCTTTCTGATAAAGGTAGATCTGTGAGTCTAGAACTTATCCTCAAAGTTTCGTGCCAAACAAATCCGATCTGGACCACCTTTCCTCTACTGCACCAAAACCGGTCGAAGCTGCTTCCTCTCGCCTTTCTATTGCTTCTCCTCCAAGGTGGCTGGCTGAGGCTCGATTTTGGCAGGGCTTCGCCGTGGTGGTCTCTCTCTGCTTCTCTCCATCACCACGAGCTCCTTATATAGGGGAAGGGGAGGGTTAGCCACAAATAGGTTTAGGGTTTTGAAGTGGGCTTTAGGTTTTTGAAGGTTAAGGGATTTTAAATGGGTTTAGTGAAAACAATGGGTTTTGGCTAGAAACTTGGGTTCAGGGATGTCACCAAACTCACCCACTTAAAAATAAATTCGTCCTCGAATTTGGGGAATGACTTCTTAACTTCCCCCCATTTGTCTTCGACCAATCTGAAGTACCTTCTTTCTTATTGTCTGATTGTGACATCCCAACGCTTCCGCTGCGCACTCTATCTCTTGAGCTGCTGAATGGAACTTGATCATCTCGGATTTCATGACTTCGACTTTTCCGCATGCTTAACTCCATCTGCCCTATTATATACACTTCATGCTGACATGGCTTCATCTTTTAGGGCCTTGAACGCCAAATCCAACTGTGCTGCAAAATCCAACAACGATTCTATCAACTGCTGAATTCCCTTCCTTACGACTGCTCCTATGGCCGCACATATTGCCGCATAATTCATTGCTCGAACCACCATTGCCTTGGGCTCCTGCAACCTCATTCTCTTCTGCAGCCGCTGGTACTTCATACACGGGGTTGGCCGCACTCTTGTTGTGATTTCTCCTTCCATTACCATTGCCTCAAGGTCAACCCATTCTGAAAAAGATACACTTGAATGAGGTCTTCAAGCTTTGGAGGCCACTGCAGAAGACAAATTCAAGTATAAATCGGTGGTGCTTTATTTTTATTTTTCAAAAATTCTCATTACCCCAAAAATAGTTTGAAAACATTTTACTTTCAAAGGACCGCCTTCCGGGACAGAACCGGCTTGGCAACCTTACGCTCTGATACCAATTGAGAGACCTCAAACTCGCTATTTCAGCCGAGAGTGGTTCTCACGTGTTAAAACCATTTTTCAAAGAAGAAATAAACTTATAAAAACGTATTAAAGGGCTAAAACTTTTTTATTAAAAACTAACGGGAAACTAGAAGCGTTATAACAATAAAAATCAAACGTTAAACTCAAAAATAAAAATATCTTTTAAAACTTTTTATAAAACTAAATCGCCTTTATAATGGTTCCTGGAAATAGCACCACTCCGACTTCAGCTCAAGTCACACACCTGAAAGGGGAAAGAGGGATGAGTATTCTAAGAATACTCAGCGAGGGGCGTGCTAGAGAGCCCGCGAGATCCTTCAGAAACACCAATTGAAATAATAATATAAATATATACTAAAATATAGAAATTAAACACAAGCAATCAACCTACATAGAATTACTAGCACTTGCATAAAAGTTAAATCATCTCAACATTTAAATATATAAATCAAATCAAACATCCTATGAAATCTATAACACATTTCCAAGGATCCACCGTCCAAGGTACTTAATCTTTGCCACCGCCCATTCTGGGTTTGACATATTACATGGTGCCACCGCCCACTACAGGGTTTGATAATGGCTCGTCAGCCCCTTCTCGATCACTACAACTTCACAATTGTCCCTCGTTGTAGGCCGTCAAACAACACTGACACTACGGTCAGTAGTACAAACATCAAGTCCTATTACAGCTCTTAATTACTTATAAACCAATCATCATCAATTTCAACATCAAACATTAATCAAATCTAATTCCTATATCAAGCATACAAACATTACTAATTCATCTAATGAATCTTCAGGAATCATAAACCAATCGTCACATTTGCTCTCGGTTGAAAATGGAAGACAGAAGAAATGGTTACTGCTGATGACGGATGGAAACTGCAATAGATCGACTCGGGAATTAGAACTTTCATAAAATAGAAACTTTCCTAAAATAGAACTTTCTTAAAATAGAACTTTCCTTACGACTGCTCCTATGGCCGCACATATTGCCGCATAATCCATTGCTCGAACCACCATTGCCTTTGGCCTCCTGCAACCTCATTCTCTTCTGCAGCCACTGGTACTTCATACACGGGGTTGACCGCACTCTTGTTCTGATTACTCCTTCCATTACCATTGCCTCAAGGTCAACCCATTCTGAAAAAAGATACACTTGGATGAGATCTTCAAGCTTTGGAGGCCACTGAAGCACACAAACTCAAGTATAGATCGGTGGTGCTTTATTTTTATTTTTCAAAAATTCCCATTACCCCAAAAATAGTTTGAAAACATTTTACTTTCAAAGGACCGCCTTCTGGGACAGAACCGGCTTGGCAACCTTACGCTCTGATACCAATTGAGAGACCCCAAACACGCTATTTCAGCCGAGAGTGGTTCTCACGTGTGAAAACCATTTTTCAAAGAAGAAATAAACTTATAAATATGTATTAAAGGACTAAAACTTCTTTATTAAAAACTAATGGGAAACTCGAAGCGTTATAGCAATAAAAATCAAACTTTAAACTCAAAAATAAAAATATCATTTAAAACTTTTTATAAAACTAAATCGCCCTTATAATGGTTCCCGGAAATAACACGACTCTGATTTCAGCTCAAGTCACACACCTGAAAAGGGAAAGAGAGATGAGTATTCCAAGAATACTCAGCGAGGGGCGCGCTAGAGAGCCCGCGAGATCCTTCGGAAACACCAATTGAAATAATAATATAAATATACTAAAATATAGAAATTAAACACAAGCAATCAACCTACATAGAATTACTAGCACTTGCATAAAAGTCAAATCATCTCAACATTTAAATATATAAATCAAATCAAACATCCTATGAAATCTATAACACATTTCCAAGGATCAACCGTCCAAGGTACTCAATCTTTGCCACCGTCCATTCTGGTTTTGACATATAACATGGTGCCACCGCCCACTACAGGGTTTGACAACGGCTCGTTAGCCCTTTCTCGATGACTACAACTTCACAGTTGTCCCTCGTTGTAGGCCGTCAAACAACACTGACACTACGGTCAGCAGGTCAAACATCGAGTCCTATTACATCTCTTAATTACTTATAAACCAATCATCATCAATTTCAACATCAAACATCAATCAAATCTAATTCCTATATGAAGCATACAAACATTACTAATTCATCTAATGAATCTTCAGGAATCATAAACCAATCCTCACCTTTGCTCTCGGTTGAAAATGGAAGAGAGAAGAAATGGTTACTGCTGATGACAGATGGAAACTGCAATAGATAGGCTCGGGAATTAGAACTTTCTTAAAATAGAAACTTTCCTAAAATAGAACTTTCATAAAATGAAACTTTCCAAAAATATAAACTTTCTAAAAATAGAAAGTTTTCAAAAAGGAATATTGCCCAAATTAGAACATTTTAGATTAAGGAATTTCTAAAATAAAACTAGGGTTTTCGGATTAGGGTTCGAGTTGAATTGCACAACAAGTCATTACGGAATTAGGGTTTTCTAGTTTACAAATTGGCAAATCTTGGGCAACAAGCAACAGACGTACAAACTAGGGTTTACCTTTTCTGACAGGTCTGACTGTTCCGGCGGCTTCCCTGACACGTCCTCTAACTGGAACCACCACAGTTTGACCAAACTAACACAGATCTGTTCGGAAATGCATACCCAAAACTCAACTCAGATTCTGGAAAAATACAGTTCTGCAACTAAGGTTCATAAACTCAGAATTTAACAGATCTTCTTGCTTGGGAAGAAACGATTGTAACTCAACGAAGAATGAAGCAAATCGAACGATCCCAGATTCTGTGGGGACCTCGGAGTGTCCTCTTTCCAAAAGTGCCATTATCAGCCTCTGGGTCGATCTGAGTCGTCGGGAATCTGGCCTGAAACCTCTGATGTAAAACTGAGAAAAAGATAGATTTCTGGAAATCAACAGCAAGATCCGCTCGGAATAAAACGACGAGAACTCACGGAGTTTACCTTCAAATCGGTCGATTGAGGAGTCTCTGGATAGCTAGGAGGATTGTAACATCCGTGATCCTTGGATCAAACTGAATCAGTCGGATTAAGACCATGAATATGAAAAATCAGGAGGTTGTCCGAGTAAAGATTGGGCTATCAGTTGGAAAGAGGTATAGCCGAGCTAAAACGAGCTGGAACGGGTCAGTTCAGCTGATTCCAGTGTTTAGCCGGGAAGGAATGGTTCGGACAAGTGAAAATCCGTCAGTCCGCGAATTTCGGATAGTTGGTCGGATTTTCGACAGGTCAGTTTACTGAAGTCCGAGCTAGAAGGGAGCTGAGCTAAGTATGTCCGAGTGAAAATGGGATTGGACAAGGAAGCTTCAGACAAACCGTGTTTCTCGGGCCTTTGGTCGGGATTCGGACAGGACGGTTATGTTTGTTGGAGCTGAGCTGGGATGGTCGAAGGACTTTGTGGACTTATCGGATGAATTATGAAAATATCCAAGAAGTTAATAAATAGCCGAGCGGGAGCGGTTATATCAGAGGGAGTTATTGAAAAAGGCACGGACAAGATTGGCGGGAACAGTTATCGGTTTCATCCGAGAGAATTGATCGGCTAAAATCAATCAGAACCGGCTATTTGAGTGAACCAAGCGAATTTCGTCGGTTCAAGTGAACGGGAACATCAATCTGGTCCGGCTAAGTTAATTGATCGAGGGAAAAAGTACGGGAATGGTTCTGGCATTCGGTTACTCGAGGGAAAATGCAGCGGATTGAGTTATGGATCAGTTATATCCGAGAACCGTCATTTAACAAGGGGAAATCACAGAAACTTCATTATTCTGCTAAGTATCCGAAAGAAAAACAGAGAGAAAAGAGAACGAACAACCGAAAAAGATTTCATCCGAGAGTTTGTGATCCGACCGTGAGATATCCGAGAGTTCATCGAATCCGATCGTGGGATAGCCGGGTGATTCCGTCTATCGCCGAGAAATTTCGTCTGCGTCCGAGAGAAACGTTCTGAATCAGGGAGTTCTTCTGAAAACCGTCAGCTATCTTCTTGAATCTGCAACAGCCGAGAAACAAAGGTGAGTGCGTGACCGTTGTTACAGATTTAGAGTCATTCTCTAGCACAGATTCACTTAATCCTTGATTGATTAGAAATGTTTTAGATAACACCTGATATACTCATTATTTACACCATATTAGCATATATTTTGCATTGTTTTATAGTCTTTAAGCATGCATTTCTACATGTTCTGGTCCCAATTGCACCCACTTAGCATTTAGAGTATAATTAGGAGTTACGTTGCATATTAGGTGCATTCCTAGAACTTGGCAGGTACATTTTGGGAGTTTGAGGACCAAAGGAAGAGGTGGGAATCACAAGGTGAAGGAACTAAGGCGAGAAGGCTTCATACCGAGCAGGATATCAACTTGGCAGATCGATACACAATCTACAGACACAACATATCGACATCACACGTCGATACATGTTGAGGAGCTATATCGATTAGCACATCGAGGTCCCTGAGTCGATACAAGGACACAGGACACCAGAAGAGTATCGAGCTACTCTGGTCGATACACCACCTTTGAGGCTCTTGTACCAGTCAGTATATCGATATAGGGTCATCTCGATATGCAAACCAAGAAGTGTATCAATCATTGTATTGATGTTGGAGCTCAATGAGCCTTAACTAAAGGGCGATTATATCGAGTAGTATACCGAGGAGATCACCTGAGATGCCTTAACCAAGGATGACTGTACTGATCAGAGTATCGACGAGACTTGGTCGATACACCCTCCTGCCAACCAATATCGACCAGCATATTGATGTAACAAGTCGATATCAGACGTCCGAACCAGCTGATTTCTGGTTTATTTCTGGTTTACTAAGGGTTTTCCCTGAAAACTATAAATAGGCTGCGACCTAAAAACATTACTCTCTCTCTGATCATCTTTTACCCTTTGGATAATAGCTTTTTCCTTTGTTTTCCCCTTAGTTTTTCTTGTAATTTCTTGTTGAACCTTGTTCTTTCAGTCAGAAGTTGGTGTTTATCTCCTCTCTTATCCTGATTTGTTATTCCCCCTTGCTTTGGGCTGTGATTAGGATCATGATTAGTGAGTAGTTTGCTTAGGGTTTGAGATGGGATAAAGATAGGGAGATTTAAGGCTAGATTAGTGATTGCTTCGTGCTTAATATGATTGTTCCTTCTTATTGATTGTGTTCAATGCTAGATTAGCCCTTGCTAAGTTGATCTAGATCCTAGGGTTCTCTTATGCCTGATAAGTGTTTGATGAAATGTCTGAATGAGTCAAGTAAGAGATTTGCTTATTTAGCTTAAGGAATTAGCTGTCTAAGGAGTAGATTGACAATATAGAATTGGATTAGTTGTTTGTAATGCTTGCTGGCCATGTGTTTGAGTAAAGTAATTTGTCTTGAATATGTGTTCAGCAAAGTGGTTAGTGTCAAGGAACTGAGCTAGCTATAGCTGTTAATTCTATGCCTAGGAATAGCATTGTTTAAAATGTTTTGAAGCATCACTAGTCAAGCTGAGAGTCTCCCTAAATCAATTACCCTATCTCAAACCTACTAGTTTTTTATTGTTTGAATTCAAACTTGCCTTAGCCTCTCTGTCTATTTTGCTTACTCTTGCTTATTTGAAGTCTCTTTTAGTTGTTAGATTCATAGTTTCAATCACCCAATTATGCTTGCTTTAATTAGATAATCTATTACATTCTTAGTGTCTTACCTTTCCATTATGGATTGATATCTACATACTACAATGATATGAGTATATGTAGGATTTGAAGTAGAGTAAACTCCTACATCAACACCATAAGGATTTAAGTTATTTACAGTCAAATAATATACCTCTTCGTCGACTAAAACCATCTCTGTAGATTCTCCTGATGCGAAAGCAAACTGATTCCATATATGCAAGATTTTTACTCGAATTCTCCAATTGGATTTGAAGGGCTTAATATTTTGAGCAAATGTTATTGGAACTTTAGAAGCCATTTTGAAAGACGGGCATAGAAAGGTATGACGATATGCTAAGTCTTTCATCTATTTATATGTATTCAGTTAGGTTATGAGCAAATCTTTTTGAACGAATATTTTCAGTGATATTTAGGCATCTCCAATATTATGGCAAGATTTTTAAAATCATGAATCCCCATAGGTAAACAGATTAGTTATGAAAAAATATTCTTACATATATGAGATTGATTAGATTGCTATACGAAGGAATATGTAGTTGGCAATATTAAATTCTGAGATTCATAAGATTGGTTTGTTACGAAGATGTAGTTAGAATATGAGTTTAATGTTAGGTAGATTACGAGAATTTAGTAGATTGTTTAGGAGATTCAGCATAAAACATTTAATACTGCCATATATTTTGTCAGAGATTTGATGATATATGAATTGCGAGTTTATTTTGCTACGCCGATTCATCTACTTTTTTCACAAATTCGGTTTATTTTAAGTCAGTATAGATCCACGTCTTTTGAAATGGGTCTATGGGTCGTTTTTTTTGTTTGTACATAGTCCGAGTCAGTTTGACTGAGTTAACTCAGTAAACTTGACTGTTTTACCCCTACATATATTTGTTGCCAAACACTATTAATACGTATTGGCGATGGCATTTATTGTAAATACACTGAGTTTTTTTGATTATTTTAAAAATATACTTCTCAAATAATATTACAGAGATATGGAGAATGTGACAATCAGAGTGCATCCATGAAAGTATGTCCATAGGTGGACATATGTTCATGGACAACTACTTCGACATGAGAGAGTGGATACAACCTATAGACAATGCTTTGTTTATGGTTCTTTTTTAGCTTTGTCTGAGTTTCTATTGTCTTTTTTGTTGGTCATAAGGGGAAAGTGAAGTTGATAAAGATGGTCGATGTTCCATGGATATGTCTTCATGCTAAAACTCAAGCTTTTTCTTTTTTTTTCACTTGCAGTTCCTAAACATGAAGTACACCGCAACTTATCCACTGAAGCTTGTCCATAACCCCAAATATTGTCAAAATCATTCTTTTCTCTAATTATCGCTGCTATAAATTCCATCCACACACTGCTATCCACATACGTTCGACCAGTAAGAACCCATCATCTTACTCTTCCCTGAATCAAAGGCCGAGATACTGCTTTCATCTTTATCTCTTATCCAAACACTATTGGTTAGTTTTTCCCCTATCGACTAAAAATTGTTGGACCCAAGTTTTGAAAGCCATTGGGCTTTAGAAAATATTGGTAAGATTGAAAAGAAATGGGCTCATGCCCAAGTAAATAAAGAGGAAATAATGTGAGAAAAGAAAAGGAGTTTGTCCCACATCGAAAATGTGAACAAAAACACTCCACTATATGTGGAAAAGGAGATTAGCAAGGTTCAAAATGGCCAACAATTATGGTGTGCATGTGAGAGGTCAGTCCAAGCCACACGCGCGCCGCCCCCGCCAAGCCAAGTCAAGCCAGGCCAGGCCAGGCATGGGCGCAGGTCGTGTTGGTCGAATGGGCCTTCGGGCCGAAGGTGGTTATACTTTTTTGGGCCAAATTTTGATTTCTGTTTTCAAGCCCAATACTTAAACAAAATTAAAATATCCTTAGATCCAATAAGAATATTATGCGGTTCAAAGTTGAAAATATTTTTCTCAACGGAGTAAAAAGATTTTCCTCAACTTCCGCCTACTTCCCTTCTTTGAGTCACGTGCCATATACTGCAGATATTCGCGGATCGTCAAACCGTTCTCCTCTGGTTTTAAAAGAAAGTCGTGACTCACCATTATTATTATCTTACACACAGAAAAAATTCAGTATTTACAAAACCAGCAAATCTTCTTCTTTTAACATAAGTCTCGAGAGTTTATCGTAGTATTTTCAAGTTCGCAGATTCCATTTTGAGTGTTGTGAAACGGTCTATTATCGGTTGTATCTTGGGATTCAAAAATCGTGAATCTCCATCACACTGCAGGCGATTTATTGAGTTATGAAAAGAGATCATCTCGCCTCAGATATTCGGTTTTCTCGAAAATGTTTTCTCTATTCGGTTTTCTTATACTTTCTGTATCATATATTATCGTCTCTAATCGGTTTTATTAATCGCATATCTTATTCGGTTTTTGTGGTTCCTACAATCGTAACTCAATAAATCTGCCTATAGCCTATTGCTATAATCGGATTAAGTCTTTGTGGTTTCTCTAAAAACGATTTCCAAAAAACGTTTTCCACGGTTTCTTAAAACCTATTTCTCAAACGGTTTTTGGTTAAAAATGATAACGAATTTGGTTTTGCGAACGCTTACCATAGCGATTCCGTGAAACGTTTGTTCTCTAAAAACACTTCTTTATTAAACAGTATAGGTTTCTGCGAACGCTTTAAAAGCGAGTTTGCAAAACGCTTTACCTGATTTACATAAATCATTTATTAAACTGTGGTTCAAATCGATTGGTATACTGATTCAGTTGTTTACTTGTGATCAGATTGCTAACGGTACCTCAAACGTGACCGATCAAACGGGACTCACCACCACCTGCGAATGCGTTTGGACAAGTGGGGGCAAATGATGTCGGTGAGACGACACGTCGAATTCTATTTGGCGATGGTCTTCTTACGGCTACAACAGTTCAAGCAGCTACGAGTGAAGCGCTCATGCCTAATCACTTTGATGGAAAATATTTCAAAACATGGCAAATGAAGATGTAGTTCTTCTTGACGAACATGTAGTTCGACAAGTATCTCAAGGAGGACCCACCAGTCGTTCCAAAAGGAAACACAGATGCCTACACTCTGGCAATTGTTGAAGCCTGGACCCATGGGGATTTTGTATGTAGAGGCTGGATCTTAGGCCGCCTCAGTGAAAATCTGTACCTCAGCTACAGTAAGGAAAAATCCTCCAAGGCATTGCGGCAAACCCTAGAGAAGAAGTACAGATCAAAAGAAGTTGTGCTGAAGAAATTTTGCAACCGCATATTTCTGTATTCTCCAAGATCATTGGTCGCAGAAAAGTTGTGCTGAAGATGACCTCGGCAAAGGAACTCACTCTTCAGAATGTTAAACACGTTCCTGACATGAGGAAGAAACTGATCTCCGGCACGCTGATGAGAAAGGCCGGATTTGCTGCTAACCTTGAGTCAGACAAGCTCGTGTTGAAGAAATATGCGGTGTTTATTGGCAGGGAATATGAGAAGAACGGACTGATCAAGATGTGCATCACGAAAGTCCTCCGCAACAACGATGCTTCTAGCTCTAATAATGTTGTCGCTAATAATGTTGCTTCTGTTTCGAATGTTGTTGAATATGTTTCAAAAATTTCAATTAATGAGAATAATCCAGTTGCTTATTTGCTTGAGTCATTTAATATTTGGCATGAAAGATTTGGACATGTAAATTACAAATCTATAAAAAGATAGATGAACTGGAACCTAATCCTGAAATGCAAAACAAGCAAAGAAAAATATGAAGTGTGCGTACAGGCCAAACTCACTAAAACGCCATCACCTCAAGTTGAAAGAACAAGCGAACCTCTAGGTTTTATACATACAAATTTATGTGATTTAAAATACGCATAAACTAGAGGCGGTAAAAAATATTTTGTAATGTTCATCGATGATCATGCAAAATATTGTTATGTATATTTGCTAAAAAGCAAAGATGAAACCTTGGAAAATTCAAGGAATATAAGCGCGAAGTCGAAAATCAACTTAATAAAACTATTAAAATAGTTAGAAGTGATAGAGGAGGTAAATATGATGGACCGTTTAATGCCGTTTGTCAAGAACATGGATTTATACATCAAACCACCGCTCCTTACTCACCAGAATCTAACGGAGTTGCAGAATGAAAAAACCGAACTCTTAAAGAAATGATGAATGTGATGCTGCAGGAATCTGGGTTAGCCCATAACATGGGGGGGGGGGGGGGGGGGGGGGGGGGGGGGGGGGGGGGGGAAAACTCCTTGCAAACTTTGGAAAGGTACTCCGCCATCGTATAAATACTTGACCACCCCTCCAAAAAAGGTCACAATTTGACCAAAAATAGTGGATTGTATTTTCATCGGATATGTACACAACAGTATTGCTTATCGGTTTCTGGTTCATAAATCAGATGTACCAAATATTCACGTTAATACAACCATGGAATCAAGAAACGCATCACTCTTTGAACACATGTTCCTGTGTAAGGTTAAACAAAACCCGAAACGACCTCGTGAAGAAAGAGATGCACTCACTTCAGTAAATGAGGCATGCACTTCGGGCACATCATTTGATGATGTAGAGGAAGTCGAAGATGAACCTAGAAGTAGCAAAAGAGCTTGTAAGGAAAAATCCTACGGTGATGATTTTCTAATGGTCTTTCTTACAGAGAATGAACCAAGAACATTCGTCGAGGCCATGTCTACACCAGATGCTCCTTTTTGGAAGGAAGCAATTAATTGTGAGTTTGACTCTATTATGCAAAACCATACATATGAGATCACCGATCTACCACAAGGGTTTAAAGCATTAGGGTGCAAATGGATTTTCAAAACAAAGTTGAAAACCGATGGCTCAATAGAGAAGTACAAGGCTAGGCTTGTAGTGCAAGGATTCCGACAAAAAGAAGGCCTGGATTTCTTCGACACATATTCTCCAGTTGTGAGAATAACCTCAATTCGACTGCTAGTAAGCATCGCAGCATTGCGAGACCTAGAAATCCATCAAATGGATGTCAAAACTGCTTTTCTAAATGGAGATTTAGAAGAAGAAATTTATATAAAACAACCAGAGGGTTTCATCGTTCCTGGACAAGAACATAAAGTATGTCGACTTGTGAAGTCATTGTACGGACTTAAACAAGCCCCGAAACAATGGCCTGAAAAATTTGATAATGTAATGATGTCAAATGGTTTCAGCATTAATGAATGTGACAAGTGCATTTACATAAAATGTACTCCACTAGGGTATATTTTATTATGTTTATACGTAGATGACATGCTCATTATTGGAAGCACAAAAGATCTAATCAATCAAACTAAACAACTGTTAAAAAGCAAGTTTGATATGAAAGATATGGGACTCGCAGATGTAATGCTATGGATTCAAATCACTAGAA
Organism: Thlaspi arvense; assembly: GCA_911865555.2. Taxonomy (NCBI): domain Eukaryota; kingdom Viridiplantae; phylum Streptophyta; class Magnoliopsida; order Brassicales; family Brassicaceae; genus Thlaspi; species Thlaspi arvense. The sequence continues at coordinate 16,813,906 of OU466861.1, forward strand.
ATTATTAGGGGAATCATCCTGTCTCAAGCTCACTATGCTAAAAAGGATACTTGAGAGGTTTAAAAACTACTCAAACTGGACAGCAAAAACTCCAGTAGATTCTCCAATTTATCTTACAAAAAAATTCAGGTGAATCAGTTTCACAACTGGATTACGCAAGAGTGATCGGAAGTCGGATGAACTTAACAAATTGTACTAGACCTGATCTAGCGCACGCAGTAAACGTACTAAGTCGCTACACAAGTAATCCAGGACATAAAAACTGGAAATCCATAACTAGAGTATTAAACTACTTACGTTATACCAAGAATTATGGTCTTCACTACGGTAAAGAACCTGCAATCCATAACATCTTCGAAGTCTGATGCAAACTATATTTCTTATTCTAAAAACTCAAAATCCACGAGTGGATGTCTTTACGCTTGGAGGTGGAGCGGTGTCATGGAAATCTTCCAAACAAACTCTGTTAGCCAGATCGACCATGAAATCTGAGTTTATAGCGCTTGATAAAGCCGCAGAGGAAGCAGAGTGGCTTCAAAACTTTCTAGAAGATATTCCGATGTGGGAGAAACCAGTGCCAGCATTAGGTGTACACTACGATAGTCAATCAGCTATAGCTCGGGCACAGAATAAACTCTACAATGGTAAATCTCGTCACATTAGAAGACGGCATAAAACCATTAGACATTTGATCTCAAGTGGTGTAATCACAATTAACTATATAAATCAGCTGACAACCTAGCAGATCCATTTACTAAAGGTTTGTCATGAGATCAAGTTGTTAAATCATCAAGAGGAATAGGTTTAAAGCCTATGAATTAAGAGAAATCTTGATGGAAACCTCACCTACGTGACTGGAGATCCCAAGATCTAGGTTCAAAGAGAAAACTAAAGCAAGCAGAATCTGTAAAAAGCACTGTAAGACTTGTATCTCTACCCAGTTCCCAGGATGATAAACAGTGCTATATGGCTGTACATGATGATTCCATAACTTTGTAATAGTGGAGTATGATAGGATAATTCTGATGAGTTAATGGCAGATCATCTAGTGAGTGAGGAGTGCGGCCGTTTCTAGGAGAATGAAAGTGAGGCTATATTCTCCAAGTTCACTCATGAATAAACCAAGTAAGTTCAAGGCCAAAATCAACACGATAGAGAACTTAGTTCTACGAGAAATGAAGATGTATGATAGCTGTTGTCTCAGTTTACATCAAAATACGGGTGGTTCAAGACATCATGTTCACCTCCTGGCCAAGTAAACCCGACATATATTAAAATGAGTGATTCAAAGCTAAAAAATGCTATTTACTCAAACACAGTGAATTTTCGTTTAAACTCTCGAAAAGTCCGTCTGTCTAGTCTTAGTAGTAGTCTAGTCAGTAGAGTCAGTCGAGATGTCATATGTTTAGAGTTATTTCTTTTCATGTGGGGGATTGTTGGACCCAAATTTTGAAAACCACTGGGATTTGGAAAATATTGGCAAGACTGAATAGAAATGGGCTCAGGCCCAAGTAAATATAGAGGAAATAATGTGTGAGAAAAGAAAGAGAGTTTGTCCCACATCGAAAATGTGAACAAAAACACTCCACTATATAAGGAAAATGAGATTAGCAAAGTTCAAAATGGCTCACTTATGGTGTACATGTGAGAGGTCGGCCCAAGCAACATGCACGCGCCGCTGCCGCCGCCAAGCCAAGCCAAGCCAGGCCAGGCGCGGGTCGTGTTGGTCGAATGGGCCTTTGTGCCGAAGGTGGTTATTCTTTTTAGGGCCAAATTTTGATTTATGTTTTCAAGCCCAATACTTAAATGAAATTAAAATACCCTTAAAAGATTTTCCTCAACTTCCGCCCACTTCCCCTCTTTGAGTCATGTACCATATTCTGCGGAGATTCGCGGATCCACAAACTGTTCTCATCTGGCTTTAGAAGAAAGCTGTGACTCTACATTATTATTATCATACACACAGAAAAATTCAGTCTTTACAAAACCAGCAAATCCTCTTCTTTCAACGTAAATCTCAAGAGTTTATCATAGTATTTTCAAGTTCGCAGATTCCGTTTTAAGTGTTGTTGATATATCATGGTTTTTGCTGGTTTTTGACCATGATAATAGTCTTGTTTATAGAGTCTTTTTGGTATTTTTCGAGTCATATAAAGTCTTTGCAGGTCTAGGTACAAATGGAGCATAATTGTGGATTCTGGAACCATTTGGAGCTATACTGAAATTGATGCTGAAAGGACCAATTCAGAGGGTATTAAGGAGCAGGGTGTCGATCGGCACCCACTCCTTGGTGTCGATCGGCACCCACTCCTTGGTGTCGATTGACACCGGTCGTGGTCGCGAAGAAGCATAAAAACTCATTGGAAGAAATTGCAACTTGGCCCAGAAGTTTCCCACTATTTGCACTTTTGCCCCAATTCGTGTTTAGACTTGTATTTAGGTTTTCTAAGCCGTTGTTAGGCTATTATTCTGATTATCATTGAGACTAAGAGAGAGATTAGATTGACAGCTTTTGGGGAGACAAATCCATACTCTGTAGAGAAGAATTTCGAACCCCTTCATCTTTTACTCTATTTTCTTAATGCAATTTTATTCAGTCATGATTTGTGTTTCACTTGCTATGTCTGAGTAATCTGCTAGTTAGGTTTTGGGTTATTCAAAGGTTGATAATGAATTGTTAAGACTACAAATCTGGAGGGATAAATCATTTGGTTCTTCATCTAGATTGCTTTAACACTGATTTTAAGATTGATCACCTAGAAATCAGATCTTAGGTTGTTTAATAGATGTGGAAACATTGTTAATCACCAGAACTATCTTAGATGAGCAAAATAACTATTTGCAAAGGAATTTGGATTAGTGATTTTGTGAACATACCGAACCTGATCTATAATGCATGTTTAGGTTGTTAGAATTTGCAAAGGAATTTGGAATTCTAGAATCTGATCATAGTTAATCTCTGCGGCGGAAGTTGATTGGTTTTACATTAGTGTTTCGAGTTCTAGAACGGTTTTAATAAATATTCCTTTCCATCTGTAGTCTGCGATTTATGTCAACCTGCGAATTTCCCATTGCCTAGCGTCTTGTCTTTATTGATTTTAAGAATCTACAATCCGCTCATGACATCATTGCTTTCATTGTTATTTTAATTTCGTTTCATCATTGATTGCTTAGCTTTATTTTAATCTAAAATCTGTTGAGTGATAGCCTTAAGTCCTTGTGGATTCGATCCCTAAGTACTACAGTGATCTCTTAATTTGAGAGAGTAGCTCTAAGGGTTAATTTGAGCATATCAAATTTTGGCGCCGTTGCTGGGGACTTAGATACTTTCAGATTTTTAGTATTAGAATTTTGACTAAGTCTTTATTTTCTGTTTACTAAATTCTTTCACTTTTCTGTTGTCTGTTTCAGGTGCATGCATAACCGCAGTACCAGAAGCAACAAAGACAAAGAACTTATGACTTTCGGCATCGACGAACTCGCCAAGCTAGAGAGAACCATCAGGAAAGCCAAGAAGCAGGATAAGATGGTTGGACCAATTTTTTTGAGGACAGATGCTGAGGGTCATTTAGTTGACAGAGAAAGGAACAGAAGGAATGAGGATGGGCAGAGGATAGATGACAATGGCGTTGTAATTGAGGAGCAGAATGTACAACATGCTGCTGGAGATTCTGCTGGGCGTCATCCACAAAGGACTCTGGGAGATTACAACAAGCCAGATCAGTTATATGGAAATAGAGCTGCAATCCGCTCACCTGCCTTTCAGAGGAATGACTTTGAGCTGAAACCCAGTTACTATCAGCTTGTAGGTCAGCATCCTTTCCATGGGCTTCCACATGAACACCCAATGGACCATATTGAGAAGTTTGAAGACCTGGCTTCAAGTGTTAAAGCCAATGGAGTCACCAATGACTTCCTATTCTGCAAGCTTTTCCCTCACTCTTTGGAAGGAGATGCAACACATTGGCTCAAACAGTTGGAACCTGCTTCTTTGACTACATGGAAGGACACTAAATCTGCTTTCCTCAACAACTTCTATGATGATGCAAGGTCAGAAGAGTTGATGAGAAATATCGCCACATTCTCCCAAGGTCCAACAGAAGCTTTTAAAGCAGCATGGGTGAGATTCAAGCTGTACCAAAGGGACTGCCCACACCATGGGTTTAATGAAGTACAGCTGCTGGGAATCTTCTTCAGAGGTGTTGATTGGAAATACCAGATGGCTCTGGATGCAGCAAGCAATGGGAACTTCAACACTAGAGTCCCAGCTGATGTCATCAAGCTGATAGAGAACCTAGCTTCCAGCAACAGCACAAAGAATGCTGATTTTGAGAGACAGAAAAACGCCGGGGGTGCAGGAAGTATTCAGTTTATTGCTGAGATGAAGGCCAAGCTGGATTCTGTGCATAATCTCCTGGTGGGGAAGAAGTTTGTTCAGTTTGCTGCTGAAGTTAAGACATTTGAGCCAGCTGAGGAGTTTGAAGAAGAAGATGTCAACTACATCAATGGAGCTGGTTTCCAAGGTCAAAGGTACAACAATCAGCAGGGAAACAGAGGATTCAGTGGGAACATGCAGAGGAGCAACTTCACAGGGAATCAGAACTCTACTGGCTACACTCCCAAGCCTCAGTTTCAGAAGTCTGAGTACCAGAAGCCTTATCAGAACAGCAACTTCAACGGGAACTATGGTTCCTCATCTTATCAGCATGCACCAGCACATCAGCTTCAAGCAAAATGGAAGCCATGCTTGAGCAGTTGCTAGAAGGTCACCAGAAGATTACAGTTGACTTCAATGGCAAGATTGACGCCCTGTATCAAGATTTGAATGGGAAAATCGAAGCTCTGAACACTCACGTGAAGACTTTGGATACTCAAGTGGCTCAAACTGCTGGGGCTATGAAAAGGCAGGATGGATTCCTTCCGGGAAGGACACCAACCCAAGAAACTATGTTAATGCCATCACGGTGAGGAGTGGACAGAATCTGCAACCAGTGCAGAAAAAAAGCCTTAGTACAGAAGATTTCGAGCAACTGCAGGAGTTTGAAGATGAGGATTTCGAAAGTTTTGAAGAGTGTCGATCGACACCAACCCTTCAGTGTCGATCGACACCAGAGGAAATTCGCGACTCCTCGACTCGAGGCGAACGGATATCGACCGAGGTGGACAAGCTGCTCGACGCCCGATCGACACCACTCTCAGGAGCCAGTGTCGATCGACACCCACCCCTTGGTATCGATCGACGCCCACCACAGAAGCAAACCCCGAGTTCTCAGACTCCAGAAAGTGCATAAGAAAGAGTTTACAAGCCAAAGGTTCCTTACCCAAGGAACCAGAGGAAGAGTAAACAAATACTGGAGGATGCCATGATCCAAGCTATCATGGATAAGCTTGTGGTGGAGATCCCTTTGATAGATGCTATAAGGACTACTCATGTGATAAAGAGGTATGTGAAAAGAATGATGACCAAGAATCTGGGGCTGGAGCAAGGAACAATGCTGATTTTAGAGCAAGTGAGTGCAGTGATTCATAATAAGATACCAGAGAAGCTCACTGACCCTGGGAGCTTTGTTCTAGACTGCAAAATCTTTTCTGAGAGGTTTGAAAGATCATTATGTGATCTGGGGTCAAGTGTTAACCTGATGCCTCACTCAGTTGCTGTCAGTCTGGGTATGACTGATTTCCAGCCAACCAGAATATCTCTTATCCTAGCAGACAGGTCTGTGAGGATTCCTGAAGGCATTCTAGAAGATGTACCAGTCAAAGTGGGAGATTGTGTGATCCCCACAGACTTTGTGGTTCTGGCTTATGGTGAAGAACCAAACGATCCTTTAATCTTGGGAAGACCATTTTTGGCTACTGCAGGCGCCATAATTGATGTCAGAAAAGGGAGCATTGCTTTGAATGTGGGCGATTTTGTGATGCATTTTGACATGGACAAATTGATGCAAAGACCAATAATAGATGGCCACACATTCTATGTAGACTCCCTCACCAGTCTTGCAGAAGAGATCTTCCAAGAGATGCATCCTGCAACCGTTTGGAGAGGGCATTGACAGTCTCTACAGAAGCAACAGGGCATCTAGACAACATTGCTGCTGGTTATATCAGAATGATAGATGCAAGTGAGCAGGTCATGCAGCTAGTGGCACAACAGGAACTGGTTGGGACATCTGTAAAAGCTGCAAAGCTAGGCGATTGGAGTGAAGAAAAAGCTCCCAGAATCGAACTCAAACAGCTCCCTGCAGGTCTAAGGTATGCTTTTTTAGGGCCTAACTCTACATATCCTGTTATAGTTAGTGCTACCGACTTCATGCATCCACTAAGGTTGTATCTTGCTTGTTTAAAATGGGAGTAATGATAGTAAATCCTTGAAAATGCTAGTGGTTTATGTTTGAAGGTAAACTCCGTGAGTTCTCGTCGTTTTATTCCGAGCGGATCTTGCTGTTGATTTTCAGAAATCTGTCTTTTTCTCAGTTTTACATCAGAGGTGTCGGGCCGGATTCCCGACGACTCAGATAAACCCAGAGGCTGATAATGGTACCGTTGGAAAGAGGACACTCCGAGGTCCCCAAAGAATCTGAGATCGTTCGATTTGCTTCATTATTCGGTGAGTTACAATCATTTCTTCCCAAGCAAGTAGATCTGTTAAATTCTGAGTTTATGAATCGTTGCAGAACTGCATTTTTCCAGAACCTGAGTTGAGTTTTGAGTATGCATTTCCGAACAGATCCGTGTTAGTTTGGTCAAACCGTGGTGGTTCCAGTTAGAGGACGTGTCAGGGAAGCCGCCGGACCAGTCAGACCTGTCAGAAAAGGTAAACCCTAGTTTGTACGTCTTTTGCTTGTTGACCAAGATTCGCCAACTTGTTGACTAGAAAACCCTAATTCTGCAATGACTTGTTGTGCAATTCAACTCGAAACCTAATCCGAAAACCCTAGTTTTATTTAGAAATTCCTTAATTTAGAATGTTCTAATTTGGGCAATATTTCTTTTTAGAAAGTTTATATTTTTGGAAAGTTCTATTTTAGGAAAGTTCTATTTTAGGAAACTTTATATTTTAGGAAAGTTCTAATTCCCAAGCCTATCTATTGCAGTTTTCATCCGTCATCAGCAGTAACCATTTCTTCTGTCTTCCATTTTAAACCGAGAGCAAAAGTGAGGATTGGTTTATGATTCCTGAAGATTCATTAGATGAATTAGTAATGTTTGTATGCTTGATATAGGAATTAGATTTGATTGATGTTTGATGTTGAAATTGATGATGATTGGTTTATAAGTAATTAAGAGATGTAATAGGACTCGATGTTTGACCTGCTGACTGTAGTGTCATTGTTGTTTGACGGCCTACAACGAGGGACAACTGTGAAGTTGTAGTGATCGAGAAGGGGCTGACGAGCCGTTGTCAAACCCTGTAGTGGGCGGTGACACCATGTTATATGTCAAACCCAGAATGGGCGGTGGCAAAGATTAAATACCTTGGACGGTGGATCCTTGGGAATGTGTTATAGATTTCATAGGATGTTTGATTTGATTTATATATTTAAATGTTGAGATGAATTGACTTTTATGAAAGTGCTAGTAATTTTATGTAGGTTGATTGCTTGTGTTTAATTTCTATATTTTAGTATATTTATATTATTATTTTAATTGGTGTTTCCGAAGGATCTCGCGGGCTCTCTAGCGCGCCCCTCGCTGAGTATTCTTGGAATACTCATCCCTCTTTCCCCTTTCAGGTGTGTGACTAGATATGAAGTCGGAGTGGCGCTATTTCCGGGAACCATTATAAGGGCGATTTAGTTTTATAAAAAGTTTTAAAAGATATTTTTATTTTTGAGTTTAAAGTTTGATTTTTATTGTTATAACGCTTCGAGATTCCCGTTAGTTTTTAATAAAGAAGTTTTAGTCCTTTAATACGTTTTTATAAGTTTATTTCTTCTTTGAAAAATGGTTTTAACACGTGAGAACCACTCTCGGCTGAAATAGCGAGTTTGGGGTCTCTCAATTGGTATCAGAGCGTAAGGTTGCCAAGCCGGTTCTGTCCCGGAAGGCGGTCCTTTGAAAGTAAAATGTTTTCAAACTATTTTTTGGGTAATGGGAATTTTTGAAAAATAAAAAAAAAAGCACCACCGATCTATACTTGAGTTTGTGTTCTGCAGTGGCCTCCAAAGTTTGAAGATCTCATCCAAGTGTATCTTTTTCAGAATGGGTTGACCTTGAGGCAATGGTAATGGAAGGAGTAATCAGAACAAGAGTGCGGCCAACCCCGTGTATGAAGTACCAGCGGCTGCAGAAGAGAATGAGGTTGCAGGAGGCCAAAAGAAATGGTGGTTCGAGCAATGGATTCTGCGGCAATATGTGCGGCCATAGGAGCAGTCGTAAGGAAGGGAATTCAGCAGTTGATCGAATCGTAGTTGGATTTTGCAGCACAATTGGATTTAACGGTCAAAGCCCTAAAAGATGAAGCCATGTCAGCATGAAGTGTATATAATAGGGCAGATGGAGTTAAGCATACGGAAAAGTAGAAGTCATGAAATCTGAGATGATCAAGTTCCAATCAGCAGCTCAAGAGATAGCGTGCGCAGCAGAAGCGTTGGGATGTCACGATCAGACAAGAAGAAAGAAGGTACTTCAGGATTGGTCGAAGACAAATGGGGGAGAAGTTGAAAAGTCATTCCCCAAATTCAAGGACGAATTTATTTTTAAGTGGGGGAGTTTGTGACATCCCTGAACCCAAGTTTCTAGCCAAAACCCATTGTTTTCACTAAACCCATTTAAAATCCCTTAACCTTCAAAAATCTAAAGCCCACTTCAAAACCGTAAACCTATTTGTGGTTAACCCTCCCCTTCCCCTATATAAGGAGCTCGTGGTGATAGAGAGAAGCAGAGAGAGACTACCACGGCGAAGCCCTGCCAAAATCGAGCCTCAGCCAGCCACCTTGGAGGAGGAGCAATAGAAAGGCGAGAGGAAGCAGCTTCGACCGGTTTTGGTGCAGTAGAGGAAAGGTGGTCCAGATCGGATTTGTTTGTTACGAAAATTTGAGGATAAGTTCTAGACTCACATATCTTCCTTTATCAGAAAGCGGTTAATCATTTGGATGTGTATACTGAGAGGTATGCGTCTTTTCCCGAGGCTGATGTTTTGTAGTTCGAATATCTGAGCCGCCATCTTTCGAGGAAGATTCCCGTCGACTCCGAGCGATCTAGATCACGATCTCGAGTTGTTAGAAATAGAATCCTCCTAGCTATCCAGAGACTCCTCAATCGACCGATTTGAAGGTAAACTCTGTGAGTTCTCGTCGTTTTATTCAGAGCGGATCTTGCTGTTGATTTCCAGAAATCTGTCTTTTTCTCAGTTTTACATCAGAGGTTTCAGGACAGATTCCCGACGACTCAGATCGACCCAGAGGCTGATAATAGTACCATTGGAAATAGGACACTCCGAGGCCCCCACAGAATCTGAGATCGTTCGATTTGCTTCATTCTTCGGTGAGTTACAATCATTTCTTCCCAAGCAAGCAGATCTGTTAAATTCTGAGTTTATGAACCTTAATTGCAGAACTGCATTTTTTCAGAATCTGAGTTGAGTTTTGGGTATGCATTTCCGAACAGATCCGTGTTAGTTTGGTCAAACTGTGGTGGTTCCAGTTAGAAGACGTGTTAGGGAAGCAGCCGGACCAGTCAGACCTGTCAGAAAAGGTAAACTCTAGTTTGTACGTCAGTTGCTTGTTGCCCAAGATTCGCCAACTTGTTAACTAGAAAACCCTAATTCTGCAATGACTTGTTGTGCAATTCAACTCGAACCCTAATCCTAAAACCCTAGTTTTATTTTAGAAATTCCTTAATTTAGAATGTTCTAATTTGGGCAATATTTCTTTTTGGAAACTTTCTATTTTTAGAAAGTTTATATTTTTGGAAAGTTCCATTTTAGGAAAGTTCTATTTTAGGAAACTTTATATTTTAGGAAAGTTCTAATTCCCAAGCCTATCTATTGCAGTTTTCATCCGTCATCAGCAGTAACCATTTCTTCTGTCTTCCATTTTAAACCGAGAGCAAAAGTGAGGATTGGTTTATGATTCCTGAAGATTCATTAGATGAATTAGTAATGTTTGTATGCTTGATATAGGAATTAGATTTGATTGATGTTTGATGTTGAAATAGATGATGATTGGTTTATAAGTAATTAAGAGATGTAATAGGACTCGATGTTTGACCTGCTGACCGTAGTGTCATTGTTGTTTGACGGCCTACAACGAGGGACAACTGTGAAGTTGTAGTGATCGAGAAGGGGCTGACGAGCCGTTGTCAAACCCTGTAGTGGGCGGTGACACCATGTTATATGTCAAACCCAGAATGGGCGGTGGCAAAGATTAAGTACCTTGGACGGTGGATCCTTGGGAATGTGTTATAGATTTCATAGGATGTTTGATTTGATTTATATATTTAAATGTTGAGATGACTTGACTTTTATGAAAGTGCTAGTAATTTTATGTAGGTTGATTGCTTGTGTTTAATTTCTATATTTTAGTATATTTATATTATTATTTCAATTGGTGTTTCCGAAGGATCTCGCGGGCTCTCTAGCGTGCCCCTCGCTGAGTATTCTTGGAATACTCATCCCTCTTTCCCCTTTCAGGTGTGTGACTTGATATGAAGTCGGAGTGGCGCTATTTCCGGGAACCATTATAAGGGCGATTTAGTTTTATAAAAAGTTTTAAAAGATATTTTTATTTTTGAGTTTAAAGTTTGATTTTTATTGTTATAACGCTTCGAGATTCCCGTTAGTTTTTAATAAAGAGGTTTTAGTCCTTTAATACGTTTTTATAAGTTTATTTCTTCTTTGAAAAATGGTTTTAACACGTGAGAACCACTCTCGGCTGAAATAGCGAGTTTGGGGTCTCTCAATTGGTATCAGAGCGTAAGGTTGCCAATCCGGTTCTGTCCCGGAAGGCGGTCCTTTGAAAGTAAAATGTTTTCAAACTATTTTTTGGGTAATGGGAATTTTTGAAAAATAAAAAAAAAGCACCACCGATCTATACTTGAGTTTGTGTTCTGCAGTGGCCTCCAAAGCTTGAAGATCTCATCCAAGTGTATCTTTTTCAGAATGGGTTGACCTTGAGGCAATGGTAATGTAAGGAGTAATCAGAACATGAGTGCGGCCAACCCCGTGTATGAAGTACCAGCGGCTGCAGAAGAGAATGAGGTTGCAGGAGGCCAAAGGCAATGGTGGTTCGAGCAATGGATTCTGCGGCAATATGTGCGGCCATAGGAGCAGTCGTAAGGAAGGGAATTCAGCAGTTGATCGAATCGTTGTTGGATTTTGCAGCACAGTTGGATTTGACGGTCAAGGCCCTAAAAGATGAAGCCATGTCAGCATGAAGTGTATATAATAGGGCAGATGGAGTTAAGCATACGGAAAAGTCGAAGTCATGAAATCTGAGATGATCAAGTTCTAATCAGCAGCTCAAGAGATAGCGTGCACAGCGGAAGCGTTGGGATGTCAAGAGCAGACAAGAAGAAAGAAGGTACTTCAGGATTGGTCGAAGACAAATGGGGGAGAAGTTAAGAAGTCATTCCCCAAATTCGAGGACGAATTTATTTTTAAGTGGGGGAGTTTGTGACATCCCTGAACCCAAGTTTCTAGCCAAAACCCATTGTTTTCACTAAACGCATTTAAAATCCCTTAACCTTCAAAAATCTAAAGCCCACTTCAAAACCCTAAACCTATTTGTGGCTAACCCTCCCCTTCCCCTATATAAGGAGCTCGTGGTGATGGAGAGAAGCAGAGAGAGACCACCACGGCGAAGCCCTGCCAAAATCGAGCCTCAGCCAGCCACCTTGGAGGAGGAGCAATAGAAAGGCGAGAGGAAGCAGCTTCGACCGGTTTTGGTGCAGTAGAGGAAAGGTGGTCCAGATCGGATTTGTTTGGCACGAAAATTTGAGGATAAGTTCTAGACTCACAAATCTACCTTTATCAGAAAGCGGTTCATCATTTGGATATGTATACTGAGAGGTATGTATCTTTTCCCGAGGCTGATGTTTTGTAGATCGAATATCAGAGCCGCCATCTTTCGAGGCAGATTCCCGTCGACTCCGAGCGATCTAGATCACGATCTCGGGTTGTTAGAAATAGAATCCTCCTAGCTATCCAGAGACTCCTCAATCGACCGATTTGAAGGTAAACTATGTGAGTTCTCGTCGTTTTATTCAGAGCGGATCTTGCTGTTGATTTCCAGAAATCTGTCTTTTTCTCAGTTTTACATCAGAGGTTTCGGGCCAGATTCCTGACGACTCAGATCGACCCAGAGGCTGATAATGGTACCATTGGAAAGAGGACACTCCAAGGTCCCCACAGAATCTAAGCTCGTTCGATTTGCTTCATTCTTCGGTGAGTTACAATTGTTTCTTCCCAAGCAAGCAGATCTGTTAAATTCTGAGTTTATGAACCTTAGTTGCAGAACTGCATTTTTCCAGAATCTGAGTTGAGTTTTGGGTATGCATTTCCGAACAGATCCGTGTTAGTTTGGTCAAACTGTGGTGGTTCCAGTTAGAGGACGTGTCAGGGAAGCCGCCGGACCAGTCAGACCTGTCAGAAAAGGTAAACCCTAGTTTGTACGTCTGTTGCTTGTTGCCCAAGATTCGCCAACTTGTTAACTAGAAAACCCTAATTCTGCAATGACTTGTTGTGCAATTCAACTCGAACCCTAATCCGAAAACCCTAGTTTTATTTTAGAAATTCCTTAATTTAGAATGTTCTAATTTGGGCAATATTCCTTTTTGGAAACTTTCTATTTTTAGAAAGTTTAAATTTTTGGAAAGTTCCATTTTAGGAAAGTTCTATTTTAGGAAACTTTTTATTTTAGGAAAGTTCTAATTCCCGAGCCTATCTATTGCAGTTTTCATCCGTCATCAGCAGTAACCATTTCTTCTGTCTTCCATTTTAAACCGAGAGCAAAGGTGAGGATTGGTTTATGATTCCTGAAGATTCATTAGATGAATTAGTAATGTTTGTATGCTTGATATAGGAATTAGATTTGATTGATGTTTGATGTTAATTGATGATGATTGGTTTATAAGTAATTAAGAGATGTAATAGGACTCGATGTTTGGCCTGCTGACCGTAGTGTCATTGTTGTTTGATGATAGGGTCAGGTTTTACCCAAATAAAACTACTGCAAGTGCACAGCAAAAGCAGTTGTAGTACAAGGGGTTATCGAATCCCAAGGGAGTATGTAAACCACACTAGCGATTATAGATTTAGATTAAGCTAAGCGATAAATAATGAATGTAATGCAAAACAGTAAAATAAATGCAAGAGGGCGTTTTTATGCTTGTTCTTAAAGTTCAGATGGCTAAAGGCGCTAAGTCAGGACAGTTCGCAGGTTGAATCTGAGAATGTAGAATGCATGCAATCAGGAATGAATTAAAACCGTCTTGAACATGAATCGCAAAGATATAACTAATCAATTCTCATTGCAGAAGTTATCTATGTCTAAATCACAGAGTTTCAAATCTCTTTGCAAACCCTAACAACCTAAACATGCAGTAATGATCAGGTTCAATTGTTCACAAAACTCCTAAGCCAAATCTCTTTGTACTAGGGCGTTTTGCTCATATAATACTAGTTCAGGTGATTAATAATGCTCTCACATCTATCAAAAACCTAGGGTTTCGAAATCCAGATGATGTGTCTAAGAAATCGATATGAATGCAAGCACAGATGAAGAACCAATGAATTTCCTAAAAGTTTTTAGCAATTCTACAAACTCTTCTTCAACCTTTGAAAAGCCCTAACTTAACTAACAAACTACTCAGACATGGTGATTTGAGAAAACATCATGAAAAGAATAGATTGCATAAAAGAAATAAGAAGTAGAAATAAAGGAGTTCAAAATCTGCTCTTAAGGAGTCTGATTTGTCTCTCCAAAAGCTCTTCTACAAATCTCTCTCTAAAGCTCTCCAAAATAATAAGATACAAGATATATGCCAAAAGAATGGCTGAAAAACCTAATAAATAGGGGCTAAACACGATCTGGGGTCTTCATATAAATAAAGGAAACTTCTGGGTAAGTTCTGCAATTCTTCTTGATACTTTTAACAAATAGCCACGCTCCTTCCTATCTGGGTGACGAGCGTCACCAGTGGGGTGACGATCGTCACCATATGGGATACTTTTCTGCTTCAAGCTTGGTACTTCGTGGCTTCAACTCAGAATGCTCCAAAAGGTTCCAAAATCTCCAATTATGCTCCAGACATGCTATAACCTGCAAAGACTCTTCTAGGACTCTAAAAATACCAAAAAGACTCAATGAAAAGGACTTATATCATGGTTAAAAACCATAAAAACCATGATATATCAACTCCCCCAGACTTAGCTTTTGCTTGCCCTCAAGCAAACATTAGACAAAGAATAAGGTCGAGGTTTGAAAACAAGAAACAGTCAGTTAGTCATCAGAAACACCACACTAGTTAAAGCTTTCGAATCCACATACCACATAGTCAACACAAGATCAAATTTCAGCATAATCATCACAAGCTTAGCAAATCTCTCAAGTCCAGTCTAAATCCCTTCAAGAAATCCGAAATTTCTACTGTCAACTCCTTATTTTTATCTAAGTGTGAAGTCTCATCAAAGCTCTATCATCTTAATCACTTTACAGATTCTTTTCCCTTCCTAACAACTTAACAAATCAATCTCAACACAGCTCTCCTATTTTCTCTTCCCTTAATCTTTTTCCTTAGGATATTTTTGATTTTTCACTTCTTTTTCTCAACTTTTACAGTCTAAGATATGGTGCTACTCAATACTTGTGTTCCTTGTGAGGAGACAGGTTCATAAGTGTGTTCACTACTGTTGTTCCTTGTGAGGAGACAGGGTCATGAATGCACCATTCTTTGGACTTAATTTCTTTTAAAAACTACATCAGGGAAGATCAAAGAGAGACTGTATCTTAACCTTATTGTCAGTGCTTAAAGAGAGAATCAAGATCAATAAGAATCAATCACCAAGACAAGAAATTTAAAGTTCATTAAGGTGGAGCTAACAGCAAATTTTCCAGATTCTCTAAGAACCTAAACCTTCATTGCTAAACTGATCTACCTATGACTTTCAACTTAGTGAGACTTATAATCAACTACTGTGGTAATGGTTCTTATCAGCAAAAACGTCCTATGGCTAGTTCCAAGAAAAACTAACAGTTTCAAAAATTTTGACTCTAGAAAAACAGGTTTTTGACTCAACTTTAAGACTCTATAAACATGACACAAAGCACACAACGTCAGTAACCACCTCCCCCAGACTTAAACAACACTGTCCCCAGTGTTATTAAGCCAAGAGTTGGTCAAAATGAAGCATGAGAACGTGTAAAACCAAGGTGGAAAAGTGGTACCTCGTGAAGGAGCTAGTGACGAGCGTCACCATATTGGTGACGAGCGTCACTACTCTGAAACTTCAGAAATCGTCATGTTGGATGTTGTAATGTAATGCCATCATGTGTACTCCGAAGTCAAACTGTAAGAGCACTAAAAACACACATCAAAACATCCAAACAAAGCATAATCCATGGTCTAACAAGTTCACAAGACATCATCCAAGCAAACTGAACAAACTGACTCCTTTTTTTTTTTTTTTGAATTTTCTCATGTTTTTGGGTTTTTTTTTAGCTATGTAATAGAAAACTAAACTAATATATGAAAAAGAAAAATTACCAGTGGGTTGCCTCCCACTAAGCGCTTGTTTAAAGTCATTAGCTCGACTTTGAATGCTGCTCAGACAGCTGGTGGAACAGAAGGTGGCATTGAATGCCTTGGAGAAGAATGTCTCCTCATCCATGGTGGTTTGTAAGCAGTAGATGTATGAACACTTCCAAGGAAGTGAGGAACATCAGCAGAGTGGGTCGTGACTGTGGGTGGGATACTTCTTTTTCCTGCAGAATCATCAAAAGAAACACCAAGCATTCTACGAGAATCTCGTTGCTTGCATAAGTGTGAAGCAGCTTTTTCACCTTTTAAATTCTTATTGATGAGATTAGGAGGTTTGGAACTGGTTCCAGGAAGTGCATACCTTTGCTTAGTTGCAGGTTTCTGGGTTGTGGACTGTTGAATTTTCGGATTGGTAACATATGATGGACTTGTAGCTGTAAAATCACGTTGCTGCTTTGTGTTCAGGTTGGTGACGAGCGTCACCAGGTCAGTGACGCTCGTCACTGACTCTGCAGTTCGAGTTTCTGCAGTTTTCTTGCAATTCAGCTCTGCAAGTGTTGCTTCCATCACATACACGTCTTCCTCCAGCAACTTGGCATTCATTAGAACCTCTTTTTCAAGCCCAGTCATGAAGATATGATCCTCACTGCAATCCTCAAACCCAACAGCTTCTGCAGAAGTTTCAGATATTGGCTCTTCAACAGCCATCTTGCTCACTTGCCCACTTATATCTGATTCATTGACACACTCAGCAATAGTGTCTTCTGAATGCTCCATGACAGTCTCTTCATCTCTAGAAGTTCTTACAGAAAAGGTCTGACCATCAATGGTAGAACTCCCTCTTAACTTATCCATGTCAAAGTTCATGACAACATCACCAAGATCAAGCTCAATGTTCCCCTTTCTAACATCAATGATGGCTCCAGCAGTAGCCAAAAATGGTCTTCCCAGAATAAGAGGATCTTTAGGTTCTTCAGCATATTTCAGAACCACAAAATCTGTAGGAATTATGCAGCCTTCAATATTAACATGAACAGTCTCTAACATGCCTTCTGGGGTCCTTATGGATCGATCTGCTATGATGAGAGAGATCCCAGCTGGCTTGAAATCAGTCATTCCAAGTCTAGCAGCAACAGAGAAAGGCATCAAGTTAATACTTGACCCTAGATCACATAGAGAGTGTGGAAAACGTCCTGCAGATATTGAGCAATCAAGCACAAAGGTCCCTGGATCAGATAGCTTCTTTGGAACTCTGCTTTAAGTGATGGTATTGACTTGTTCAGAAACAGTCACCTTCTTCTTCTTCTTTGGAACTGTGCCTAAGAGAATTGCACTGATGTCTCTGGTAAGCAATGCTCCTTCCTCAGGACTTACACCATTCACAACCATTCTCTTTACATACCTTCTTAGAGCTGGTGAAAGCTTGACTGCATCAACAAGTGGAATCTCAAGCATCAGCTTGTCTATCATAGCTTTACATCTGGCTTCTTCTATCTCCTGTTTAGACTTCCTAGGATGCTTGGGGAATGGTGTTTTGGGTTTATAGACACGTTCCTGGTCATAATTTGCAGTTACAGGCGAAGCAGCTTCGTTCTGGGGTGGGTGACGACCGTCACCAGGGGGGTGACGCTCGTCACTCACCTGTGACAACCCCCGATTCTCTTCTATGTTGGTGATGAGCGTCACTCCTCCTTGGTGACGCTCGTCACTCACCTCTGAGACAGAAAAATTTTCATCTTCAGACTCCATGAGTTGCACGATCTGTTCTGCACTCAACCTCTTTTTCTGCACTGTTTTAAGCTCCTTTTCATTCCTGACTGTGATGGCATTAACCTGATGCTTGGGATTGATATCAGTCCTTCCAGGAAGGAATCCCTCTTGCCTTTGAACAGCTCCTGCAGTTTGAGCAACCTGCACATCAAGCTTCTTCATGTGAGAGTTCAGGCTCTCAATTTTTCCATTCAGGTCTTGATACAGCGAATCTAGCTTGCCATTGAAGTTCATTGTCATCTTCTGCTGTCCTTCAAGTACCTGCTCCAGCATAGCTTCCATTTTATTGTCTTGTGGAAGTGCAGTTTGGTAGGAAGAAGAACCATAATTCCTGCTGTTTTTGTAAGGTTTCTCAACTTCAGTCTTCTGGAATGGGGGCTTAGGAGTGTAACCAGGCGTGCTCTGTCCTCCTGTAAAGGTACTCTACTGATTATTGCTGTTGTAGCCTCTGATCCATTGCTGATTTCCAAACCTTTGTCCCTGAAAACCCCCTCCATTGATGAAATTAACATCTTTCTGCTCAAATTCTTCAGGATTTTCGAAACTCTCCACTTCTGCAGCGAATTGGACTGACTTCTTTCCCACCAAAAGGCTGTGCATGCTGTCTAACTTAGCCTTAACTTCAGCTATTTGGTTTGCATCATTCAAACCAGACTGCTGCTTTCTCTGAAAATCTGCATTTTTAGTGTTGTTACTGCAGGCCAAGTTTTCAATCAATCTTACAGCTTCTTCTAGTCTGTTGGTGTTGAAGTTTCCTGCACTTGCTGCATCCAGCGCCATCTGATATTTCCAGTCAATGCCTCTGAAGAAAATTCCAAGTAATTGCACCTGACTGAAACCATGATGAGGACAGTCCCTTTGATAAGACTTGAACCTGATCCAAGAAGCCTTGAAAGCTTCAGTAGGGCCTTGTGTAAATGATGCAATTTTCGTCCTCATGTCCTCTGATCTTGCATCATCATAGAAGTTATTCAGAAAGGCATTCTTGGTGTCTTCCCAAGTGGTCAATGAAGCAGGTTCCAGTTGCTTCAGCCAATATGCAGCTTCTCCTCCAAGAGAGTAAGGAAAAAGCTTGCAGAACAGAAAATCATTGCTAACCCCATTAGCTTTGACACTGGAAGCCAAGTCCTCAAATCTCTCTATGTGATCCATAGGATGCTCATGAGGCAAACCATGGAAGGGATGCTGTCCAACAAGTTGATAGTAGACAGGTTTAACCTCAAAATCGTTCCTCTGGAAAGCAGGAGGTCGGATTGCAGCTCTGTTGGCATAGAACTGATCAGGTATGTTGTAATCACCTAGAGTCCTCTGAACAAAACGCCCAGCAGCGTTATTGACAGCAGCAGGGACTCCCACGTTCTCAGCCACTTGCTGAACCTGCTGTTCAACAATGACATTCCCCTCTTGATCAATTCTCTGCCCCTCTTCGTTTCTCCTGTTTCCTTCCCTGTCAACCAAGTGACCTTCTGCATCTTCAACCAAGATCAGTGGAGCGACCATTGCAGATTGCTTCTTAGCTTTCCTGTTAGTTCTCTCCAACCTAGCAAGCTCGTCGATGCTCAAAGTCACAAGCTCCTTCTCTTTGTTGCTTCTGGTTCTGCGATTAGGCATACACCTGAAACAGGAACAAAGAAAAGTAGCTGAAAATCAGTAAAGAAATAAAAACTTAGACAAAATCCTAATACTAAAAATCGATAGGCAGCTATTACTCCCCGGCAACGGCGCCAAAAACTTGATAGGGTCAGGTTTTACCCAAATAAAACTACTGCAAGTGCACAGCAAAAGCAGTTGTAGTACAAGGGGTTATCGAATCCCAAGGGAGTATGTAAACCACACTAGCGATTATAGATTCAGATTAAGCTAAGCGATAAATAATGAATGTAATGCAAAACAGTAAAATAAATGCAAGAGGGCGTTTTTATGCTTGTTCTTAAAGTTCAGATGGCTAAAGGCGCTAAGTCAGGACAGTTCGCAGGTTGAATCTGAGAATGTAGAATGCATGCAATCAGGAATGAATTAAAACCGTCTTGAACATGAATCGCAAAGATATAACTAATCAATTCTCATTGCAGAAGTTATCTATGTCTAAATCACAGAGTTTCAAATCTCTTTGCAAATCCTAACAACCTAAACATGCAGTAATGATCAGGTTCAATTGTTCACAAAACTCCTAAGCCAAATCTCTTTGTACTAGGGCGTTTTGCTCATCTAATACTAGTTCAGGTGATTAATAATGCTCTCACATCTATCAAAAACCTAGGGTTTCGAAATCCAGATGATGTGTCTAAGAAATCGATATGAATGCAAGCACAAATAAAGAACCAATGAATTTCCTAAAAGTTTTTAGCAATTCTACAAACTCTTCTTTAACCTTTGAAAAGCCCTAACTTAACTAACAAACTACTCAGACATGGTGATTTGAGAAAACATCATGAAAAGAATAGATTGCATAAAAGAAATAAGAAGTAGAAATAAAGGAGTTCAAAATCTGCTCTTAAGGAGTCTGATTTGTCTCTCCAAAAGCTTTTCTACAAATCTCTCTCTAAAGCTCTCCAAAATAATAAGATACAAGATATATGCCAAAAGAATGGCTGAAAAACCTAATAAATAGGGGCTAAACACGATCTGGGGTCTTCATATAAATAAAGGAAACTTCTGGGTAAGTTCTGCAATTTTTCTTGATACTTTTAACAAATAGCCACGCTCCTTCCTATCTGGGTGATGAGCGTCACCAGTGGGGTGACGATCGTCACCATATGGGATACTTTTCTGCTTCCAGCTTGGTACTTCGTGGCTTCAACTCAGAATGCTCCAAAAGGTTCCAAAATCTCCAATTATGCTCCAGACATGCTATAACCTGCAAAGACTCTTCTAGGACTCTAAAAATACCAAAAAGACTCAATGAAAAGGACTTATATCATGGTTAAAAACCATAAAAACCATGATATATCATTTGACGGCCTACAACGAGGGACAACTGTGAAATTGTAGTGATCGAGAAGGGGCTGACGAGCCGTTGTCAAACCCTGTAGTGGGCGGTTGCACCATGTTATATGTCAAACCCAGAATGGGCGATGGCAAAGATTAAGTACCTTGGACGGTGGATCCTTGGGAATGTGTTATAGATTTTATAGGATGTTTGATTTGATTTATATATTTAAATGTTGAGATGATTTGACTTTTATGAAAGTGCTAGTAATTCTATGTACGTTGATTGCTTGTGTTTAATTTCTATATTTTAGTATATTTATATTATTATTTCAATTGGTATTTCCGAAGGATCTCGCGGGCTCTCTAGCGTGCCCCTTGCTGAGTATTCTTGGAATACTCATCCCTCTTTCCCCTTTCAGGTGTGTGACTTGATATGAAGTCGGAGTGGCGCTATTTCCGGGAACCATTATAAGGGCGATTTAGTTTTATAAAAAGTTTTAAAAGATATTTTTATTTTTGAGTTTAAAGTTTGATTTTTATTGTTATAACGCTTCGAGTTTCCCGTTAGTTTTTAATAAAGAAGTTTTTGTCCTTTAATACGTTTTTATAAGTTTATTTCTTCTTTGAAAAATGGTTTTAACACGTGAGAACCACTCTCGGCTGAAATAGCGAGTTTGGGGTCTCTCAATTGGTATCAGAGCGTAAGGTTGCCAAGCCGGTTCTGTCCCGGAAGGCGGTCCTTTGTAAGTAAAATGTTTTCAAACTATTTTTTGGGTAATGGGAATTTTTAAAAAATAAAAAAAGCACCACCGATCTATACTTGAGTTTGTGTTCTGCAGTGGCCTCCAAAGCTTGAAGATCTCATCCAACGGTATGTTTTTCAGAATGGGTTGACCTTGAGGCAATGGTAATGGAAGGAGTAATCAGAACAAGAGTGCGGCCAACCCAGTGTATTAAGTACCAGTGGCTGCAGAAGAGAATGAGGTTGCAGGAGGCCAAAGGCAATGGTGGTTCGAGCAATGGATTCTGCGGCAATATGTGCGGCCATAGGAGCAGTCGTAAGGAAGGGAATTCAATAGTTGATCGAATCGTTGTTGGATTTTGCAGCACAGTTGGATTTGACGGTCAAGGCCCTAAAAGATGAAGCCATGTCAGCATGAAGTGTATATAATAGGGCAGATGGAGTTAAGCATACGGAAAAGTCAAAGTCATGAAATCCGAGATGATCAAGTTCCAATCAGCAGCTCAAGAGATAGCGTGCGCAGCGGAAGCGTTGGGATGTCACGATCAGACAAGACGAAAGAAGGTACTTCCGGATTAGTCGAAGACAAATGGGGGAGAAGTTAAGAAGTCATTCCCCAAATTCGAGGACGAATTTATTTTTAAGTAGAGGAGTTTGTGACATCCCTGAACCCAAGTTTCTAGCCAAAACCCATTGTTTTCACTAAACCCATTTAAAATCCCTTAACCTTCAAAAATCTAAAGCCCACTTCAAAACCCTAAACCTATTTGTGGCTAACCCTCCCCTTCCCCTATATAAGGAGCTCGTGGTGATGGAGAGAAGCAGAGAGAGACCACCACGGCGAAGCCCTGCCAAAATCGAGCCTCAGCCAGCCACCTTGGAGGAGGAGCAATAGAAAGGTGAGAGGAAGCAGCTTCGACCGGTTTTAGTGCAGTAGAGGAAAGGTGGTCCAGATCGGATTTTTTTGGCACGAAAATTTGAGGACAAGTTCTAGACTCACAGATCTACCTTTATCAGAAAGCGGTTCATCATTTGGATGTGTATACTGAGAGGTATGCGTCTTTTCCCGAGGCTGATGTTTTGTAGATCGAATATCCGAGCCGCCATCTTTCGAGGCAGATTCCCGTTCACTCCGAGCGATCTAGATCACGATCTCGGGTTGTTAGAAATAGAATCCTCCTAGCTATCCAGAGACTCCTCAATCGACCGATTTGAAGGTAAACTCTGTGAGTTCTCGTCGTTTTATTCAGAGCGGATCTTGCTGTTGATTTCCAGAAATCTGTCTTTTTCTCAGTTTTACATCAGAAGTTTCGGGCCAGATTCCCGACGACTCAGATCGACCCCAGAGGCTGATAATGGTACCATTGGAAAGAGGACACTCCGAGGTCCCCACAGAATCTGAGATCGTTCGATTTGCTTCATTCTTCGGTGAGTTACAATCGTTTCTTCCCAAGCAAGCAGATCTGTTAAATTCTGAGTTTATGAACCTTAGTTGCAGAACTGCATTTTTCCAGAATCTGAGTTGAGTTTTGGGTATGCATTTCCGAACAGATCCGTGTTAGTTTGGTCAAACTGTGGTGGTTCCAGTTAGAGGACGTGTCAGGGAAGCCGCCGGACCAGTCAGACCTGTCAGAAAAGGTAAACCCTAGTTTGTACGTCAGTTGCTTGTTGCCCAAGATTCGCCAACTTGTTAACTAGAAAACCCTAATTCTGCAATGACTTGTTGTGCAATTCAACTCGAACCCTAATCCGAAAACCCTAGTTTTTATTTAGAAACCCTAGTTTTATTTTAGAAATTCCCTAATTTAGAATGTTCTAATTTGGGCAATATTCCTTTTTGGAAACTTTCTATTTTTAGAAAGTTTATATTTTTGGAAAGTTCCATTTTAGGAAAGTTCTATTTTAGGAAACTTTCTATTTTAGGAAAGTTCTAATTCCCGAGCCTATCTATTGCAGTTTTCATCCGTCATCAGCAGTAACCATTTCTTCTGTCTTCCATTTTAAACCGAGAGCAAAGGTGAGGATTGGTTTATGATTCCTGAAGATTCATTAGATGAATTAGTAATGTTTGTATGCTTGATATAGGAATTAGATTTGATTGATGTTTGATGTTAATTGATGATGATTGGTTTATAAGTAATTAAGAGATGTAATAGGACTCGATGTTTGGCCTGCTGACCGTAGTGTCATTGTTGTTTGACGGCCTACAACGAGGGACAACTGTGAAGTTGTAGTGATCGAGAAGGGGCTGACGAGCCGTTGTCAAACCCTGTAGTGGGCGGTGGCACCATATTATATGTCAAACCCAGAATGGGCGGTGGCAAAGATTAAGTACCTTGGACGGTGGATCCTTGAGAATGTGTTATAGATTTCATAGGATGTTTGATTTGATTTATATATTTAAATGTTGAGATGATTTGACTTTTATGAAAGTGCTAGTAATTCTATATAGGTTGATTGCTTGTGTTTAATTTCTATATTTTTAGTATATTTATATTATTATTTCAATTGGTGTTTCTGAAGGATCTCGCGGGCTCTCTAGCGCGCCCCTTGCTGAGTATTCTTGGAATACTCATCCCTCTTTCCCCTTTCAGGTGTGTGACTTGATATGAAATCGGAGTGGCGCTATTTCCGGGAACCATTATAAGAGCGATTTAGTTTTATAAAAAGTTTTAAAAGATATTTTTATTTTTGAGTTTAAAGTTTGATTTTTATTGTTATAACAATTCGAGATTCCCGTTAGTTTTTAATAAAGAAGTTTTTGTCCTTTAATACGTTTTTATAAGTTTATTTCTTCTTTGAAAAATGGTTTTAACACGTGAGAACCACTCTCGGCTGAAATAGCGAGTTTGGGGTCTCTCAATTGGTATCAGAGCGTAAGGTTGCCAAGCCGGTTCTGTCCCGGAAGGCGGTCCTTTGAAAGTAAAATGTTTTCAAACTATTTTTTGGGTAATAGGAATTTTTGAAAAATAAAAAAAAGCACCACCGATCTATACTTGAGTTTGTGTTCTGCAGTGGCCTCCAAAGCTTGAAGATCTCATCCAACGGTATGTTTTTCAGAATGGGTTGACCTTGAGGCAATGGTAATGGAAGGAGTAATCAGAACAAGAGTGCGGCCAACCCAGTGTATGAAGTACCAGCGGCTGCAGAAGAGAATGAGGTTGCAGGAGGCCAAAGGCAATGGTGGTTCGAGCAATGGATTATGCGGCAATATGTGCGGCCATAGGAGCAGTCGTAAGGAAGGGAATTCAGTAGTTGATCGAATCGTTGTTGGATTTTGCAGCACAGTTGGATTTGACGGTCAAGGCCCTAAAAGATGAAGCCATGTCAGCATGAAGTGTATATAATAGGGCAGATGGAGTTAAGCATACAGAAAAGTCAAAGTCATGAAATCTGAGATGATCAAGTTCCAATCAGCAGCTCAAGAGATAGCGTGCACAGCGGAAGCGTTGGGATGTCACGATCAGACAAGACGAAAGAAGGTACTTCAGGATTGGTCGAAGACAAATGGGGGAGAAGTTAAGAAGTCATTCCCCAAATTCGAGGACGAATTTATTTTTAAGTGGGGGAGTTTGTGACATCCCTGAACCCAAGTTTCTAGCCAAAACCCATTGTTTTCACTAAACCCATTTAAAATCCCTTAACCTTCAAAAATCTAAAGCCCACTTCAAAACCCTAAACCTATTTGTGGCTAACCCTCCCCTTCCCCTATATAAGGAGCTCGTGGTGATGGAGAGAAGCAGAGAGAGACCACCACGGCGAAGCCCTTGCCAAAATCGAGCCTCAGCCAGCCACCTTGGAGGAGGAGCAATAGAAAGGCGAGAGGAAGCAGCTTCGACCGGTTTTAGTGCGGTAGAGGAAAGGTGGTCCAGATCGGATTTGTTTGGCACAAAAATTTGAGGATAAGTTCTAGACTCACAGATCTACCTTTATCAGAAAGCGGTTCATCATTTGGATGTGTATACTGAGAGGTATGCGTCTTTTCCCGAGGCTGATGTTTTGTAGATCGAATATCCGAGCTGCCATCTTTCGAGGCAGATTCCCGTTGACTCCGAGCGATCTAGATCACGATCTCGGGTTGTTAGAAATAGAATCCTCCTAGGTATCCAGAGACTCCTCAATCGACCGATTTGAAGGTAAACTCTGTGAGTTCTCGTCGTTTTATTCAGAGCGGATCTTGCTGTTGATTTCCAGAAATCTGTCTTTTTCTCAGTTTTACATCAGAAGTTTCGGGCCAGATTCCCGACGACTCAGATCGACCCAGAGGCTGTTAATGGTACCATTGGAAAGAGGACAGTCCGAGGTCCCCACAGAATCTGAGATCGTTTGATTTGCTTCATTCTTCGGTGAGTTACAATCGTTTCTTTCCAAGCAAGCAGATCTGTTAAATTCTGAGTTTATGAACCTTAGTTGCAGAACTGCATTTTTCCAGAATCTGAGTTGAGTTTTGGGTATGCATTTCCGAACAGATCCGTGTTAGTTTGGTCAAACTGTGGTGGTTCCAGTTAGAGGACGTGTCAGGGAAGCCGCCGGACCAGTCAGACCTGTCAGAAAAGGTAAACCCTAGTTTGTACGTCAGTTGCTTGTTGCCCAAGATTCGCCAACTTGTTAACTAGAAAACCCTAATTCTGCAATGACTTGTTGTGCAATTCAACTCGAACCCTAATCCGAAAACCCTAGTTTTATTTTAGAAATTCCTTAATTTAGAATGTTCTAATTTGGGCAATATTCCTTTTTGGAAACTTTCTATTTTTAGAAAGTTTATATTTTTGGAAAGTTCCATTTTAGGAAAGTTCTATTTTAGGAAACTTTCTATTTTAGGAAAGTTCTAATTCCCGAGCCTATCTATTGCAGTTTTCATCCGTCATCAGCAGTAACGATTTCTTCTGTCTTCCATTTTAAACCGAGAGCAAAGGTGAGGATTGGTTTATGATTCCTGAAGATTCATTAGATGAATTAGTAATGTTTGTATGCTTGATATAGGAATTAGATTTGATTGATGTTTGATGTTAATTGATGATGATTGGTTTATAAGTAATTAAGAGATGTAATAGGACTCGATGTTTGGCCTGCTGACCGTAGTGTCATTGTTGTTTGACGGCCTACAACGAGGGACAACTGTGAAGTTGTAGTGATCGAGAAGGGGCTGACGAGCCGTTGTCAAACCCTGTAGTGGGCGGTGGCACCATGTTATATGTCAAACCCAGAATGGGCGGTGGCAAAGATTAAGTACCTTGGACGGTGGATCCTTGGGAATGTGTTATAGATTTCATAGGATGTTTGATTTGATTTATATATTTAAATGTTGAGATGATTTGACTTTTTTGAAAGTGCTAGTAATTCTATATAGGTTGATTGCTTGTCTTTAATTTCTATATTTTTAGTATATTTATATTATTATTTCAATTGGTGTTTCCGAAGGATCTCGCGGGCTCTCTAGCGCGCCCCTCGCTGAGTATTCTTGGAATACTCATCCCTCTTTCCCCTTTCAGGTGTGTGACTTGATATGAAGTCGGAGTGGCGCTATTTCCGGGAACCATTATAAGGGCGATTTAGTTTTATAAAAAGTTTTAAAAGATATTTTTATTTTTGAGTTTAAAGTTTGATTTTTATTGTTATAACGCTTCGAGATTTCCGTTAGTTTTTAATAAAGAAGTTTTTGTCCTTTAATACGTTTTTATAAGTTTATTTCTTCTTTGAAAAATGGTTTTAACACGTGAGAACCACTCTCGGCTGAAATAGCGAGTTTGGGGTCTCTCAATTGGTATCAAAGCGTAAGGTTGCCAAGCCGGTTCTGTCCCGGAAGGCGGTCCTTTGAAAGTAAAATGTTTTCAAACTATTTTTTGGGTAATGGGAATATTTGAAAAATAAAAAAAAAAGCACCACCGATCTATACTTGAGTTTGTGTTCTGCAGTGGCCTCCAAAGCTTGAAGATCTCATCCAACGGTATGTTTTTCAGAATGGGTTGACCTTGAGGCAATGGTAATGGAAGGAGTAATCAGAACAAGAGTGCGGCTAACCCAGTGTATGAAGTACCAGCGGCTGCAGAAGAGAATGAGGTTGCAGGAGGCCAAAGGCAATGGTGGTTCGAGCAATGGATTATGCGGCAATATGTGCGGCCATAGGAGCAGTCGTAAGGAAGGGAATTCAGTAGTTGATCGAATCGTTGTTGGATTTTGCAGCACAGTTGGATTTGACGGTCAAGGCCCTAAAAGATGAAGCCATGTCAGCATGAAGTGTATATAATAGGGCAGATGGAGTTAAGCATACAGAAAAGTCAAAGTCATGAAATCCGAGATGATCAAGTTCCAATCAGCAGCTCAAGAGATAGCGTGCACTGCGGAAGCGTTGGGATGTCACGATCAGACAAGACGAAAGAAGGTACTTCCGGATTAGTCGAAGACAAATGGGGGAGAAGTTAAGAAGTCATTCCCCAAATTCGAGGACGAATTTATTTTTAAGTAGAGGAGTTTGTGATATCCCTGAACCCAAGTTTCTAGCCAAAACCCATTGTTTTCACTAAACCCATTTAAAATCCCTTAACCTTCAAAAATCTAAAGCCCACTTCAAAACCCTAAACCTATTTGTGGCTAACCCTCCCCTTCCCCTATATAAGGAGCTCGTGGTGATGGAGAGAAGCAGAGAGAGACCACCACGGCGAAGCCCTGCCAAAATCGAGCCTCAGCCAGCCACCTTGGAGGAGGAGCAATAGAAAGGCGACAGGAAGCAGCTTCGACCGTTTTTAGTGCAGTAGAGGAAAGGTGGTCCAGATCGGATTTTTTTGGCACGAAAATTTGAGGACAAGTTCTAGACTCACAGATCTACCTTTATCAGAAAGCGGTTCATCATTTGGATGTATATACTGAGAGGTATGCGTCTTTTCCCGAGGCTGATGTTTTGTAGATCGAATATCCGAGCCGCCATCTTTCGAGGCAGATTCCCGTTGACTCCGAGCGATCTAGATCACGATCTCGGGTTGTTAGAAATAGAATCCTCCTAGCTATCCAGAGACTCCTCAATCGACCGATTTGAAGGTAAACTCTGTGAGTTCTCGTCGTTTTATTCAGAGCGGATCTTGCTGTTGATTTCCAGAAATCTGTCTTTTTCTCAGTTTTACATCAGAAGTTTCGGGCCAGATTCCCGACGACTCAGATCGACCCCAGAGGCTGATAATGGTACCATTGGAAAGAGGACACTCCGAGGTCCCCACAGAATCTGAGATCGTTCGATTTGCTTCATTCTTCGGTGAGTTACAATCGTTTCTTCCCAAGCAAGCAGATCTGTTAAATTCTGAGTTTATGAACCTTAGTTGCAGAACTGCATTTTTCCAGAATCTGAGTTGAGTTTTGGGTATGCATTTCCGAACAGATCCGTGTTAGTTTGGTCAAACTGTGGTGGTTCCAGTTAGAGGACGTGTCAGGGAAGCCGCCGGACCAGTCAGACCTGTCAGAAAAGGTAAACCCTAGTTTGTACGTCAGTTGCTTGTTGCCCAAGATTCGCCAACTTGTTAACTAGAAAATCCTAATTCTGCAATGACTTGTTGTGCAATTCAACTCGAACCCTAATCCGAAAACCCTAGTTTTATTTTAGAAATTCCCTAATTTAGAATGTTCTAATTTGGGCAATATTCCTTTTTGGAAACTTTCTATTTTTAGAAAGTTTATATTTTTAGAAAGTTCCATTTTAGGAAAGTTCTATTTTAGGAAACTTTCTATTTTAGGAAAGTTCTAATTCCCGAGCCTATCTATTGCAGTTTTCATCCGTCATCAGCAGTAACCATTTCTTCTGTCTTCCATTTTAAACCGAGAGCAAAGGTGAGGATTGGTTTATGATTCCTGAAGATTCATTAGATGAATTAGTAATGTTTGTATGCTTGATATAGGAATTAGATTTGATTGATGTTTGATGTTAATTGATGATGATTGGTTTATAAGTAATTAAGAGATGTA
Organism: Thlaspi arvense; assembly: GCA_911865555.2. Classification (NCBI taxonomy): domain Eukaryota; kingdom Viridiplantae; phylum Streptophyta; class Magnoliopsida; order Brassicales; family Brassicaceae; genus Thlaspi; species Thlaspi arvense. Next base: position 16,842,998 of record OU466861.1, read on the forward strand.
ATAGGACTCGATGTTTGGCCTGCTGACCGTAGTGTCATTGTTGTTTGACGGCCTACAACGAGGGACAACTGTGAAGTTGTAGTGATCGAGAAGGGGCTGACGAGCCGTTGTCAAACCCTGTAGTGGGCGGTGGCACCATGTTATATGTCAAACCCAGAATGGGCGGTGGCAAAGATTAAGTACCTTGGACGGTGGATCCTTGGGAATGTGTTATAGATTTCATAGGATGTTTGATTTGATTTATATATTTAAATGTTGAGATGATTTGACTTTTATGAAAGTGCTAGTAATTCTATATAGGTTGATTGCTTGTGTTTAATTTCTATATTTTTAGTATATTTATATTATTATTTCAATTGGTGTTTCCGAAGGATCTCGCGGGCTCTCTAGCGCGCCCCTCGCTGAGTATTCTTGGAATACTCATCCCTCTTTCCCCTTTCAGGTGTGTGACTTGATATGAAGTCGGAGTGGCGCTATTTCCGGGAACCATTATAAGGGCGATTTAGTTTTATAAAAAGTTTTAAAAGATATTTTTATTTTTTGAGTTTAAAGTTTGATTTTTATTGTTATAACAATTCGAGATTCCCGTTAGTTTTTAATAAAGAAGTTTTTGTCCTTTAATACGTTTTTATAAGTTTATTTCTTCTTTGAAAAATGGTTTTAACACGTGAGAACCACTCTCGGCTGAAATAGCGAGTTTGGGGTCTCTCAATTGGTATCAGAGCGTAAGGTTGCCAAGCCGGTTCTGTCCCGGAAGGCGGTCCTTTGAAAGTAAAATGTTTTCAAACTATTTTTTGGGTAATGGGAATTTTTGAAAAAAAAAAAAAAAGCACCACCGATCTATACTTGAGTTTGTGTTCTGCAGTGGCCTCCAAAGCTTGAAGATCTCATCCAACGGTATGTTTTTCAGAATGGGTTGACCTTGAGGCAATGGTAATGGAAGGAGTAATCAGAACAAGAGTGCGGCCAACCCAGTGTATGAAGTACCAGCGGCTGCAGAAGAGAATGAGGTTGCAGGAGGCCAAAGGCAATGGTGGTTCGAGCAATGGATTATGCGGTAATATGTGCGGCCATAGGAGCAGTCGTAAGGAAGGGAATTCAGTAGTTGATCGAATCGTTGTTGGATTTTGCAGCACAGTTGGATTTGACGGTCAAGGCCCTAAAAGATGAAGCCATGTCAGCATGAAGTGTATATAATAGGGCAGATGGAGTTAAGCATACAGAAAAGTCAAAGTCATGAAATCTGAGATGATCAAGTTCCAATCAGCAGCTCAAGAGATAGCGTGCACAGCGGAAGCGTTGGGATGTCACGATCAGACAAGACGAAAGAAGGTACTTCAGGATTGGTCGAAGACAAATGGGGGAGAAGTTAAGAAGTCATTCCCCAAATTCGAAGACGAATTTATTTTTAAGTGGGGGAGTTTGTGACATCCCTGAACCCAAGTTTCTAGCCAAAACCCATTGTTTTCACTAAACCCATTTAAAATCCCTTAACCTTCAAAAATCTAAAGCCCACTTCAAAACCCTAAACCTATTTGTGGCTAACCCTCCCCTTCCCCTATATAAGGAGCTCGTGGTGATGGAGAGAAGCAGAGAGAGACCACCACGGCGAAGCCCTTGCCAAAATCGAGCCTCAGCCAGCCACCTTGGAGGAGGAGCAATAGAAAGGCGACAGGAAGCAGCTTCGACCGGTTTTAGTGCGGTAGAGGAAAGGTGGTCCAGATCGGATTTGTTTGGCACGAAAATTTGAGGATAAGTTCTAGACTCACAGATCTACCTTTATCAGAAAGCGGTTCATCATTTGGATGTGTATACTGAGAGGTATGCGTCTTTTCCCGAGGCTGATGTTTTGTAGATCGAATATCCGAGCTGCCATCTTTCGAGGCAGATTCCCGTTGACTCCGAGCGATCTAGATCACGATCTCGGGTTGTTAGAAATAGAATCCTCCTAGGTATCCAGAGACTCCTCAATCGACCGATTTGAAGGTAAACTCTGTGAGTTCTCGTCGTTTTATTCAGAGCGGATCTTGCTGTTGATTTCCAGAAATCTGTCTTTTTCTCAGTTTTACATCAGAAGTTTCGGGCCAGATTCCCGACGACTCAGATCGACCCAGAGGCTGTTAATGGTACCATTGGAAAGAGGACATTCCGAGGTCCCCACAGAATCTGAGATCGTTCGATTTGCTTCATTCTTCGGTGAGTTACAATCGTTTCTTTCCAAGCAAGCAGATCTGTTAAATTCTGAGTTTATGAACCTTAGTTGCAGAACTGCATTTTTCCAGAATCTGAGTTGAGTTTTGGGTATGCATTTCCGAACAGATCCGTGTTAGTTTGGTCAAACTGTGGTGGTTCCAGTTAGAGGACGTGTCAGGGAAGCCGCCGGACCAGTCAGACCTGTCAGAAAAGGTAAACCCTAGTTTGTACGTCAGTTGCTTGTTGCCCAAGATTCGCCAACTTGTTAACTAGAAAACCCTAATTCTGCAATGACTTGTTGTGCAATTCAACTCGAACCCTAATCCGAAAACCCTAGTTTTATTTTAGAAATTCCTTAATTTAGAATGTTCTAATTTGGGCAATATTCCTTTTTGGAAACTTTCTATTTTTAGAAAGTTTATATTTTTGGAAAGTTCCATTTTAGGAAAGTTCTATTTTAGGAAACTTTCTATTTTAGGAAAGTTCTAATTCCCGAGCCTATCTATTGCAGTTTTCATCCGTCATCAGCAGTAACCATTTCTTCTGTCTTCCATTTTAAACCGAGAGCAAAGGTGAGGATTGGTTTATGATTCCTGAAGATTCATTAGATGAATTAGTAATGTTTGTATGCTTGATATAGGAATTAGATTTGATTGATGTTTGATGTTAATTGATGATGATTGGTTTATAAGTAATTAAGAGATGTAATAGGACTCGATGTTTGGCCTGCTGACCGTAGTGTCATTGTTGTTTGACGGCCTACAACGAGGGACAACTGTGAAGTTGTAGTGATCGAGAAGGGGCTGACGAGCCGTTGTCAAACCCTGTAGTGGGCGGTGGCACCATGTTATATGTCAAACCCAGAATGGGCGGTGGCAAAGATTAAGTACCTTGGACGGTGGATCCTTGGGAATGTGTTATAGATTTCATAGGATGTTTGATTTGATTTATATATTTAAATGTTGAGATGATTTGACTTTTTTGAAAGTGCTAGTAATTCTATATAGGTTGATTGCTTGTCTTTAATTTCTATATTTTTAGTATATTTATATTATTATTTCAATTGGTGTTTCCGAAGGATCTCGCGGGCTCTCTAGCGCGCCCCTCGCTGAGTATTCTTGGAATACTCATCCCTCTTTCCCCTTTCAGGTGTGTGACTTGATATGAAGTCGGAGTGGCGCTATTTCCGGGAACCATTATAAGGGCGATTTAGTTTTATAAAAAGTTTTAAAAGATATTTTTATTTTTGAGTTTAAAGTTTGATTTTTATTGTTATAACGCTTCGAGATTTCCGTTAGTTTTTAATAAAGAAGTTTTTGTCCTTTAATACGTTTTTATAAGTTTATTTCTTCTTTGAAAAATGGTTTTAACACGTGAGAACCACTCTCGGCTGAAATAGCGAGTTTGGGGTCTCTCAATTGGTATCAAAGCGTAAGGTTGCCAAGCCGGTTCTGTCCCGGAAGGCGGTCCTTTGAAAGTAAAATGTTTTCAAACTATTTTTTGGGTAATGGGAATATTTGAAAAATAAAAAAAAAGCACCACCGATCTATACTTGAGTTTGTGTTCTGCAGTGGCCTCCAAAGCTTGAAGATCTCATCCAACGGTATGTTTTTCAGAATGGGTTGACCTTGAGGCAATGGTAATGGAAGGAGTAATCAGAACAAGAGTGCGGCTAACCCAGTGTATGAAGTACCAGCGGCTGCAGAAGAGAATGAGGTTGCAGGAGGCCAAAGGCAATGGTGGTTCGAGCAATGGATTATGCGGCAATATGTGCGGCCATAGGAGCAGTCGTAAGGAAGGGAATTCAGTAGTTGATCGAATCGTTGTTGGATTTTGCAGCACAGTTGGATTTGACGGTCAAGGCCCTAAAAGATGAAGCCATGTCAGCATGAAGTGTATATAATAGGGCAGATGGAGTTAAGCATACAGAAAAGTCAAAGTCATGAAATCCGAGATGATCAAGTTCCAATCAGCAGCTCAAGAGATAGCGTGCACTGCGGAAGCGTTGGGATGTCACGATCAGACAAGACGAAAGAAGGTACTTCAGGATTGGTCGAAGACAAATGGGGGAGAAGTTAAGAAGTCATTCCCCAAATTCGAGGACGAATTTATTTTTAAGTGGGGGAGTTTGTGACATCCCTGAACCCAAGTTTCTAGCCAAAACCCATTGTTTTTACTAAACCCATTTAAAATCCCTTAACCTTCAAAAATCTAAAGCCCACTTCAAAACCCTAAACCTATTTGTGGCTAACCCTCCCCTTCCCCTATATAAGGAGCTCGTGGTGATGGAGAGAAGCAGAGAGAGACCACCACGGCGAAGCCCTGCCAAAATCGAGCCTCAGCCAGCCACCTTGGAGGAGGAGCAATAGAAAGGCGACAGGAAGCAGCTTCGACCGGTTTTAGTGCGGTAGAGGAAAGGTGGTCCAGATCGGATTTGTTTGGCACGAAAATTTGAGGATAAGTTCTAGACTCACAGATCTACCTTTATCAGAAAGCGGTTCATCATTTGGATGTGTATACTGAGAGGTATGCGTCTTTTCCCGAGGCTGATGTTTTGTAGATCGAATATCCGAGCCGCCATCTTTCGAGGCAGATTCCCGTTGACTCCGAGCGATCTAGATCACGATCTCGGGTTGTTAGAAATAGAATCCTCCTAGCTATCCAGAGACTCCTCAATTGACCGATTTGAAGGTAAACTCTGTGAGTTCTCGTCGTTTTATTCAGAGCGGATCTTGCTGTTGATTTCCAGAAATCTGTCTTTTTCTCAGTTTTACATCAGAAGTTTCGGGCCAGATTCCCGACGACTCAGATCGACCCAGAGGCTGATAATGGTACCATTGGAAAGAGGACACTCCGAGGTCCCCACAGAATCTGAGATCGTTCGATTTGCTTCATTCTTCGGTGAGTTACAATCGTTTCTTCCCAAGCAACAGATCTGTTAAATTCTGAGTTTAACCTTAGTTGCAGAACTGCATTTTTCCAGAATCTGAGTTGAGTTTTGGGTATGCATTTCCGAACAGATCCGTGTTAGTTTGGTCAAACTGTGGTGGTTCCAGTTAGAGGACGTGTCAGGGAAGCCGCCGGACCAGTCAGACCTGTCAGAAAAGGTAAACCCTAGTTTGTACGTCAGTTGCTTGTTGCCCAAGATTCGCCAACTTGTTAACTAGAAAATCCTAATTCTGCAATGACTTGTTGTGCAATTCAACTCGAACCCTAATCCGAAAACCCTAGTTTTATTTTAGAAATTCCTTAATTTAGAATGTTCTAATTTGGGCAATATTCCTTTTTGGAAACTTTCTATTTTTAGAAAGTTTATATTTTTAGAAAGTTCCATTTTAGGAAAGTTCTATTTTAGGAAACTTTCTATTTTAGGAAAGTTCTAATACCCGAGCCTATCTATTGCAGTTTTCATCCGTCATCAGCAGTAACCATTTCTTCTGTCTTCCATTTTAAACCGAGAGCAAAGGTGAGGATTGGTTTATGATTCCTGAAGATTCATTAGATGAATTAGTAATGTTTGTATGCTTGATATAGGAATTAGATTTGATTGATGTTTGATGTTAATTGATGATGATTGGTTTATAAGTAATTAAGAGATGTAATAGGACTCGATGTTTGGCCTGCTGACCGTAGTGTCATTGTTGTTTGACGGCCTACAACGAGGGACAACTGTGAAGTTGTAGTGATCGAGAAGGGGCTGACGAGCCGTTGTCAAACCCTGTAGTGGGCGGTGGCACCATGTTATATGTCAAACCCAGAATGGGCGGTGGCAAAGATTAAGTACCTTGGACGGTGGATCCTTGGGAATGTGTTATAGATTTCATAGGATGTTTGATTTGATTTATATATTTAAATGTTGAGATGATTTGACTTTTATGAAAGTGCTAGTAATTCTATATAGGTTGATTGCTTGTGTTTAATTTCTATATTTTTAGTATATTTATATTATTATTTCAATTGGTGTTTCCGAAGGATCTCGCGGGCTCTCTAGCGCGCCCCTCGCTGAGTATTCTTGGAATACTCATCCCTCTTTCCCCTTTCAGGTGTGTGACTTGATATGAAGTCGGAGTGGCGCTATTTCCGGGAACCATTATAAGGGCGATTTAGTTTTATAAAAAGTTTTAAAAGATATTTTTATTTTTGAGTTTAAAGTTTGATTTTTATTGTTATAACAATTCGAGATTCCCGTTAGTTTTTAATAAAGAAGTTTTTGTCCTTTAATACGTTTTTATAAGTTTATTTCTTCTTTGAAAAATGGTTTTAACACGTGAGAACCACTCTCGGCTGAAATAGCGAGTTTGGGGTCTCTCAATTGGTATCAGAGCGTAAGGTTGCCAAGCCGGTTCTGTCCCGGAAGGCGGTCCTTTGAAAGTAAAATGTTTTCAAACTATTTTTTGGGTAATGGGAATTTTTGAAAAAAAAAAAAAAGCACCACCGATCTATACTTGAGTTTGTGTTCTGCAGTGGCCTCCAAAGCTTGAAGATCTCATCCAACGGTATGTTTTTCAGAATGGGTTGACCTTGAGGCAATGGTAATGGAAGGAGTAATCAGAACAAGAGTGCGGCCAACCCAGTGTATGAAGTACCAGCGGCTGCAGAAGAGAATGAGGTTGCAGGAGGCCAAAGGCAATGGTGGTTCGAGCAATGGATTATGCGGTAATATGTGCGGCCATAGGAGCAGTCGTAAGGAAGGGAATTCAGTAGTTGATCGAATCGTTGTTGGATTTTGCAGCACAGTTGGATTTGACGGTCAAGGCCCTAAAAGATGAAGCCATGTCAGCATGAAGTGTATATAATAGGGCAGATGGAGTTAAGCATACAGAAAAGTCAAAGTCATGAAATCTGAGATGATCAAGTTCCAATCAGCAGCTCAAGAGATAGCGTGCACAGCGGAAGCGTTGGGATGTCACGATCAGACAAGACGAAAGAAGGTACTTCAGGATTGGTCGAAGACAAATGGGGGAGAAGTTAAGAAGTCATTCCCCAAATTCGAAGACGAATTTATTTTTAAGTGGGGGAGTTTGTGACATCCCTGAACCAAAGTTTCTAGCCAAAACCCATTGTTTTCACTAAACCCATTTAAAATCCCTTAACCTTCAAAAATCTAAAGCCCACTTCAAAACCCTAAACCTATTTGTGGCTAACCCTCCCCTTCCCCTATATAAGGAGCTCGTGGTGATGGAGAGAAGCAGAGAGAGACCACCACGGCGAAGCCCTTGCCAAAATCGAGCCTCAGCCAGCCACCTTGGAGGAGGAGCAATAGAAAGGCGACAGGAAGCAGCTTCGACCGGTTTTAGTGCGGTAGAGGAAAAGTGGTCCAGATCGGATTTGTTTGGCACGAAAATTTGAGGATAAGTTCTAGACTCACAGATCTACCTTTATCAGAAAGCGGTTCATCATTTGGATGTGTATACTGAGAGGTATGCGTCTTTTCCCGAGGCTGATGTTTTGTAGATCGAATATCCGAGCTGCCATCTTTCGAGGCAGATTCCCGTTGACTCCGAGCGATCTAGATCACGATCTCGGGTTGTTAGAAATAGAATCCTCCTAGGTATCCAGAGACTCCTCAATCGACCGATTTGAAGGTAAACTCTGTGAGTTCTCGTCGTTTTATTCAGAGCGGATCTTGCTGTTGATTTCCAGAAATCTGTCTTTTTCTCAGTTTTACATCAGAAGTTTCGGGCCAGATTCCCGACGACTCAGATCGACCCAGAGGCTGTTAATGGTACCATTGGAAAGAGGACATTCCGAGGTCCCCACAGAATCTGAGATCGTTCGATTTGCTTCATTCTTCGGTGAGTTACAATCGTTTCTTTCCAAGCAAGCAGATCTGTTAAATTCTGAGTTTATGAACCTTAGTTGCAGAACTGCATTTTTCCAGAATCTGAGTTGAGTTTTGGGTATGCATTTCCGAACAGATCCGTGTTAGTTTGGTCAAACTGTGGTGGTTCCAGTTAGAGGACGTGTCAGGGAAGCCGCCGGACCAGTCAGACCTGTCAGAAAAGGTAAACCCTAGTTTGTACGTCAGTTGCTTGTTGCCCAAGATTCGCCAACTTGTTAACTAGAAAACCCTAATTCTGCAATGACTTGTTGTGCAATTCAACTCGAACCCTAATCCGAAAACCCTAGTTTTATTTTAGAAATTCCTTAATTTAGAATGTTCTAATTTGGGCAATATTCCTTTTTGGAAACTTTCTATTTTTAGAAAGTTTATATTTTTGGAAAGTTCCATTTTAGGAAAGTTCTATTTTAGGAAACTTTCTATTTTAGGAAAGTTCTAATTCCCGAGCCTATCTATTGCAGTTTTCATCCGTCATCAGCAGTAACCATTTCTTCTGTCTTCCATTTTAAACCGAGAGCAAAGGTGAGGATTGGTTTATGATTCCTGAAGATTCATTAGATGAATTAGTAATGTTTGTATGCTTGATATAGGAATTAGATTTGATTGATGTTTGATGTTAATTGATGATGATTGGTTTATAAGTAATTAAGAGATGTAATAGGACTCGATGTTTGGCCTGCTGACCGTAGTGTCATTGTTGTTTGACGGCCTACAACGAGGGACAACTGTGAAGTTGTAGTGATCGAGAAGGGGCTGACGAGCCGTTGTCAAACCCTGTAGTGGGCGGTGGCACCATGTTATATGTCAAACCCAGAATGGGCGGTGGCAAAGATTAAGTACCTTGGACGGTGGATCCTTGGGAATGTGTTATAGATTTCATAGGATGTTTGATTTGATTTATATATTTAAATATTGAGATGATTTGACTTTTTTGAAAGTGCTAGTAATTCTTTATAGGTTGATTGCTTGTGTTTAATTTCTATATTTTTAGTATATTTATATTATTATTTCAATTGGTGTTTCCGAAGGATCTCGCGGGCTCTCTAGCGCGCCCCTCGCTGAGTATTCTTGGAATACTCATCCCTCTTTCTCCTTTCAGGTGTGTGACTTGATATGAAGTCGGAGTGGCGCTATTTCCGGGAACCATTATAAGGGCGATTTAGTTTTATAAAAAGTTTTAAAAGATATTTTTATTTTTGAGTTTAAAGTTTGATTTTTATTGTTATAACGCTTCGAGATTTCCGTTAGTTTTTAATAAAGAAGTTTTTGTCCTTTAATACGTTTTTATAAGTTTATTTCTTCTTTGAAAAATGGTTTTAACACGTGAGAACCACTCTCGGCTGAAATAGCGAGTTTGGGGTCTCTCAATTGGTATCAAAGCGTAAGGTTGCCAAGCCGGTTCTGTCCCGGAAGGCGGTCCTTTGAAAGTAAAATGTTTTCAAACTATTTTTTGGGTAATCGGAATATTTGAAAAATAAAAAAAAGCACCACCGATCTATACTTGAGTTTGTGTTCTGCAGTGGCCTCCAAAGCTTGAAGATCTCATCCAACGGTATGTTTTTCAGAATGGGTTGACCTTGAGGCAATGGTAATGGAAGGAGTAATCAGAACAAGAGTGCGGCTAACCCAGTGTATGAAGTACCAGCGGCTGCAGAAGAGAATGAGGTTGCAGGAGGCCAAAGGCAATGGTGGTTCGAGCAATGGATTATGCGGCAATATGTGCGGCCATAGGAGCAGTCGTAAGGAAGGGAATTCAGTAGTTGATCGAATCGTTGTTGGATTTTGCAGCACAGTTGGATTTGACGGTCAAGGCCCTAAAAGATGAAGCCATGTCAGCATGAAGTGTATATAATAGGGCAGATGGAGTTAAGCATACAGAAAAGTCAAAGTCATGAAATCCGAGATGATCAAGTTCCAATCAGCAGCTCAAGAGATAGCGTGCACTGCGGAAGCGTTGGGATGTCACGATCAGACAAGACGAAAGAAGGTACTTCAGGATTGGTCGAAGACAAATGGGGGAGAAGTTAAGAAGTCATTCCCCAAATTCGAGGACGAATTTATTTTTAAGTGGGGGAGTTTGTGACATCCCTGAACCCAAGTTTCTAGCCAAAACCCATTGTTTTTACTAAACCCATTTAAAATCCCTTAACCTTCAAAAATCTAAAGCCCACTTCAAAACCCTAAACCTATTTGTGGCTAACCCTCCCCTTCCCCTATATAAGGAGCTCGTGGTGATGGAGAGAAGCAGAGAGAGACCACCACGGCGAAGCCCTGCCAAAATCGAGCCTCAGCCAGCCACCTTGGAGGAGGAGCAATAGAAAGGCGACAGGAAGCAGCTTCGACCGGTTTTAGTGCGGTAGAGGAAAGGTGGTCCAGATCGGATTTGTTTGGCACGAAAATTTGAGGATAAGTTCTAGACTCACAGATCTACCTTTATCAGAAAGCGGTTCATCATTTGGATGTGTATACTGAGAGGTATGCGTCTTTTTTCCCGAGGCTGATGTTTTGTAGATCGAATATCCGAGCCGCCATCTTTCGAGGCAGATTCCCGTTGACTCCGAGCGATCTAGATCACGATCTCGGGTTGTTAGAAATAGAATCCTCCTAGCTATCCAGAGACTCCTCAATTGACCGATTTGAAGGTAAACTCTGTGAGTTCTCGTCGTTTTATTCAGAGCGGATCTTGCTGTTGATTTCCAGAAATCTGTCTTTTTCTCAGTTTTACATCAGAAGTTTCGGGCCAGATTCCCGACGACTCAGATCGACCCAGAGGCTGATAATGGTACCATTGGAAAGAGGACACTCCGAGGTCCCCACAGAATCTGAGATCGTTCGATTTGCTTCATTCTTCGGTGAGTTACAATCGTTTCTTCCCAAGCAAGCAGATCTGTTAAATTCTGAGTTTAACCTTAGTTGCAGAACTGCATTTTTCCAGAATCTGAGTTGAGTTTTGGGTATGCATTTCCAAACAGATCCGTGTTAGTTTGGTCAAACTGTGGTGGTTCCAGTTAGAGGACGTGTCAGGGAAGCCGCCGGACCAGTCAGACCTGTCAGAAAAGGTAAACCCTAGTTTGTACGTCAGTTGCTTGTTGCCCAAGATTCGCCAACTTGTTAACTAGAAAACCCTAATTCTGCAATGACTTGTTGTGCAATTCAACTCGAACCCTAATCCGAAAACCCTAGTTTTATTTTAGAAATTCCTTAATTTAGAATGTTCTAATTTGGGCAATATTCCTTTTTGGAAACTTTCTATTTTTAGAAAGTTTATATTTTTAGAAAGTTCCATTTTAGGAAAGTTTCTATTTTAGGAAACTTTCTATTTTAGGAAAGTTCTAATTCCCGAGCCTATCTATTGCAGTTTTCATCCGTCATCAGCAGTAACCATTTCTTCTGTCTTCCATTTTAAACCGAGAGCAAAGGTGAGGATTGGTTTATGATTCCTGAAGATTCATTAGATGAATTAGTAATGTTTGTATGCTTGATATAGGAATTAGATTTGATTGATGTTTGATGTTAATTGATGATGATTGGTTTATAAGTAATTAAGAGATGTAATAGGACTCGATGTTTGGCCTGCTGACCGTAGTGTCATTGTTGTTTGACGGCCTACAACGAGGGACAACTGTGAAGTTGTAGTGATCGAGAAGGGGCTGACGAGCCGTTGTCAAACCCTGTAGTGGGCGGTGGCACCATGTTATATGTCAAACCCAGAATGGGCGGTGGCAAAGATTAAGTACCTTGGACGGTGGATCCTTGGGAATGTGTTATAGATTTCATAGGATGTTTGATTTGATTTATATATTTAAATGTTGAGATGATTTGACTTTTTTGAAAGTGCTAGTAATTCTATATAGGTTGATTGCTTGTGTTTAATTTCTATATTTTTAGTATATTTATATTATTATTTTTATTGGTGTTTCCGAAGGATCTCGCGGGCTCTCTAGCGCGCCCCTCGCTGAGTATTCTTGGAATACTCATCCCTCTTTCCCCTTTCAGGTGTGTGACTTGATATGAAGTCGGAGTGGCGCTATTTCCGGGAACCATTATAAGGGCGATTTAGTTTTATAAAAAGTTTTAAAAGATATTTTTATTTTTGAGTTTAAAGTTTGATTTTTATTGTTATAACGCTTCGAGATTCCCGTTAGTTTTTAATAAAGAAGTTTTTGTCCTTTAATACGTTTTTATAAGTTTATTTCTTCTTTGAAAAATGGTTTTAACACGTGAGAACCACTCTCGGCTGAAATAGCGAGTTTGGGGTCTCTCAATTTGTACCAGAACGTAAGGTTGTCAAGCCGGTTCTGTCCCGGAAGGCGGTCCTTTGAAAGTAAAATGTTTTCAAACTATTTTTTGGGTAATGGGAATTTTTGAAAAAAAAAAAAAAAGCACCACCGATCTATACTTGAGTTTGTGTTCTGCAGTGGCCTCCAAAGCTTGAAGATCTCATCCAAGTGTATGTTTTTCAGAATGGGTTGACCTTGAGGCAATGGTAATGGAAGGAGTAATCAGAACAAGAGTGCGGCCAACCCCGTGTATGAAGTACCAGCGGCTGCAGAAGAGAATGAGGTTGCAGGAGGCCAAAGGCAATGGTGGTTCGAGCAATGGATTCTGCAGCAATATGTGCGGCCATAGGAGCAGTCGTAAGGAAGGGAATTCAGTAGTTGATCGAATCGTTGTTGGATTTTGCAGCACAGTTGGATTTGACGGTCAAGGCCCTAAAAGATGAAGCCATGTCAGCATGAAGTGTGTATAATAGGGTAGATGGAGTTAAGCGTACGGAAAAGTCAAAGTCATGAAATCCGAGATGATCAAGTTCCAATCAGCAGCTCAAGAGATAGCGTGCGCAGCGGAAGCGTTGGGATGTCACGATCAGACAAGACGAAAGAAGGTACTTCAGGATTGGTCGAAGCCAAATGGGGGAGAAGTTAAGAAGTCATTCCCCAAATTCGAGGACGAATTTATTTTTAAGTGGGGGAGTTTGTGACATCCCTGAACCCAAGTTTCTAGCCAAAACCCATTGTTTTCACTAAACCCATTTAAAATCCCTTAACCTTCAAAAATCTAAAGCCCACTTCAAAACCCTAAACCTATTTGGGGCTAACCCTCCCCTTCCCCTATATAAGGAGCTCGTGGTGATGGAGAGAAGCAGAGAGAGACCACCACGGCGAAGCCCTGCCAAAATCGAGCCTCAGCCAGCCACCTTGGAGGAGGAGCAATAGAAAGGCGAGAGGAAGCAGCTTCGACCGGTTTTAGTGCAGTAGAGGAAAGGTGGTCCAGATCGGATTTGTTTGGCACGAAAATTTGAGAATAAGTTCTAGACTCACAGATCTACCTTTATCAGAAAGCGGTTCATCATTTGGATGTGTATACTGAGAGGTATGCGTCTTTTCCCGAGGCTGATGTTTTGTAGATCGAATATCCGAGCCGCCATCTTTCGAGGCAGATTCCCGTTCACTCCGAGCGATCTAGATCACGATCTCGGGTTGTTAGAAATAGAATCCTCCTAGCTATCCAGAGACTCCTCAATCGACCGATTTGAAGGTAAACTCTGTGAGTTCTCGTCGTTTTATTCAGAGCGGATCTTGCTGTTGATTTCCAGAAATCTGTCTTTTTCTCAGTTTTACATCAGAAGTTTCGGGCCAGATTCCCGACGACTCAGATCGACCCCAGAGGCTGATAATGGTACCATTGGAAAGAGGACACTCCGAGGTCCCCACAGAATCTGAGATCGTTCGATTTGCTTCATTCTTCGGTGAGTTACAATCGTTTCTTCCCAAGCAAGCAGATCTGTTAAATTCTGAGTTTATGAACCTTAGTTGCAGAACTGCATTTTTCCAGAATCTGAGTTGAGTTTTGGGTATGCATTTCCGAACAGATCCGTGTTAGTTTGGTCAAACTGTGGTGGTTCCAGTTAGAGGACGTGTCAGGGAAGCCGCCGGACCAGTCAGACCTGTCAGAAAAGGTAAACCCTAGTTTGTACGTCAGTTGCTTGTTGCCCAAGATTCGCCAACTTGTTAACTAGAAAACCCTAATTCTGCAATGACTTGTTGTGCAATTCAACTCGAACCCTAATCCGAAAACCCTAGTTTTATTTTAGAAATTCCCTAATTTAGAATGTTCTAATTTGGGCAATATTCCTTTTTGGAAACTTTCTATTTTTAGAAAGTTTATATTTTTTGGAAAGTTCCATTTTAGGAAAGTTCTATTTTAGGAAACTTTCTATTTTAGGAAAGTTCTAATTCCCGAGCCTATCTATTGCAGTTTTCATCCGTCATCAGCAGTAACCATTTCTTCTGTCTTCCATTTTAAACCGAGAGCAAAGGTGAGGATTGGTTTATGATTCCTGAAGATTCATTAGATGAATTAGTAATGTTTGTATGCTTGATATAGGAATTAGATTTGATTGATGTTTGATGTTAATTGATGATGATTGGTTTATAAGTAATTAAGAGATGTAATAGGACTCGATGTTTGGCCTGCTGACCGTAGTGTCATTGTTGTTTGACGGCCTACAACGAGGGACAACTGTGAAGTTGTAGTGATCGAGAAGGGGCTGACGAGCCGTTGTCAAACCCTGTAGTGGGCGGTGGCACCATGTTATATGTCAAACCCAGAATGGGCGGTGGCAAAGATTAAGTACCTTGGACGGTGGATCCTTGGGAATGTGTTATAGATTTCATAGGATGTTTGATTTGATTTATATATTTAAATGTTGAGATGATTTGACTTTTATGAAAGTGCTAGTAATTCTATATAGGTTGATTGCTTGTGTTTAATTTCTATATTTTTAGTATATTTATATTATTATTTCAATTGGTGTTTCCGAAGGATCTCGCGGGCTCTCTAGCGCGCCCCTCGCTGAGTATTCTTGGAATACTCATCCCTCTTTCCCCTTTCAGGTGTGTGACTTGATATGAAGTCGGAGTGGCGCTATTTCCGGGAACCATTATAAGGGCGATTTAGTTTTATAAAAAGTTTTAAAAGATATTTTTATTTTTGAGTTTAAAGTTTGATTTTTATTGTTATAACGCTTCGAGATTCCCGTTAGTTTTTAATAAAGAAGTTTTTGTCCTTTAATACGTTTTTATAAGTTTATTTCTTCTTTGAAAAATGGTTTTAACACGTGAGAACCACTCTCGGCTGAAATAGCGAGTTTGGGGTCTCTCAATTGGTATCAGAGCGTAAGGTTGCCAAGCCGGTTCTGTCCCGGAAGGCGGTCCTTTGAAAGTAAAATGTTTTCAAACTATTTTTTTGGGTAATGGGAATTTTTGAAAAAAAAAAAAAAAAGCACCACCGATCTATACTTGAGTTTGTGTTCTGCAGTGGCCTCCAAAGCTTGAAGATCTCATCCAAGTGTATGTTTTTCAGAATGGGTTGACCTTGAGGCAATGGTAATGGAAGGAGTAATCAGAACAAGAGTGCGGCTAACCCAGTGTATGAAGTACCAGCGGCTGCAGAAGAGAATGAGGTTGCAGGAGGCCAAAGGCAATGGTGGTTCGAGTAATGGATTCTGCGGTAATATGTGCGGCCATAGGAGCAGTCGTAAGGAAGGGAATTCAGTAGTTGATCGAATCGTTGTTGGATTTTGCAGCACAGTTGGATTTGACGGTCAAGGCCCTAAAAGATGAAGCCATGTCAGCATGAAGTGTATATAATAGGGCAGATTGAGTTAAGCATACAGAAAAGTCAAAGTCATGAAATCCGAGATGATCAAGTTCCAATCAGCAGCTCAAGAGATAGCGTGCGCAGCGGAAGCGTTGGGATGTCACGATCAGACAAGACGAAAGAAGGTACTTCAGGATTGGTCGAAGACAAATGGGAGAGAAGTTAAGAAGTCATTCCCCAAATTCGAGGACGAATTTATTTTTAAGTGGGGGAGTTTGTGACATCCCTGAACCCAAGTTTCTAGCCAAAACCCATTGTTTTCACTAAACCCATTTAAAATCCCTTAACCTTCAAAAATCTAAAGCCCACTTCAAAACCCTAAACCTATTTGTGGCTAACCCTCCCCTTCCCCTATATAAGGAGCTCGTGGTGATGGAGAGAAGCAGAGAGAGACCACCACGGCGAAGCCCTGCCAAAATCGAGCCTCAGCCAGCCACCTTGGAGGAGGAGCAATAGAAAGGCGAGAGGAAGCAGCTTCGACCGGTTTTAGTGCAGTAGAGGAAAGGTGGTCCAGATCGGATTTGTTTTGGCACGAAAATTTGAGGATAAGTTCTAGACTCACAGATCTACCTTTATCAGAAAGCGGTTCATCATTTGGATGTGTATACTGAGAGGTATGCGTCTTTTCCCGAGGCTGATGTTTTGTAGATCGAATATCCGAGCCGCCATCTTTCGAGGCAGATTCCTGTTGACTCCGAGCGATCTAGATCACGATCTCGGGTTGTTAGAAATAGAATCCTCCTAGCTATCCAGAGACTCCTCAATCGACCGATTTGAAGGTAAACTCTGTGAGTTCTCGTCGTTTTATTCAGAGCGGATCTTGCTGTTGATTTCCAGAAATCTGTCTTTTTCTCAGTTTTACATCAGAAGTTTCGGGCCAGATTCCCGACGACTCAGATCGACCCAGAGGCTGATAATGGTACCATTGGAAAGAGGACACTCCGAGGTCCCCACAGAATCTGAGATCGTTCGATTTGCTTCATTCTTCGGTGAGTTACAATCGTTTCTTCCCAAGCAAGCAGATCTGTTAAATTCTGAGTTTATGAACCTTAGTTGCAGAACTGCATTTTTCCAGAATCTGAGTTGAGTTTTGGGTATGCATTTCCGAACAGATCCGTGTTAGTTTGGTCAAACTGTGGTGGTTCCAGTTAGAGGATGTGTCAGGGAAGCCGCCGGACCAGTCAGACCTGTCAGAAAAGGTAAACCCTAGTTTGTACGTCAGTTGCTTGTTGCCCAAGATTCGCCAACTTGTTAACTAGAAAACCCTAATTCTGCAATGACTTGTTGTGCAATTCAACTCGAACCCTAATCCGAAAACCCTAGTTTTATTTTAGAAATTCCTTAATTTAGAATGTTCTAATTTGGGCAATATTCCTTTTTGGAAACTTTTTATTTTTAGAAAGTTTATATTTTTGGAAAGTTCCATTTTAGGAAAGTTCTATTTTAGGAAACTTTCTATTTTAGGAAAGTTCTAATTCCCGAGCCTATCTATTGCAGTTTTCATCCGTCATCAGCAGTAACCATTTCTTCTGTCTTCCATTTTAAACCGAGAGCAAAGGTGAGGATTGGTTTATGATTCCTGAAGATTCATTAGATGAATTAGTAATGTTTGTATGCTTGATATAGGAATTAGATTTGATTGATGTTTGATGTTAATTGATGATGATTGGTTTATAAGTAATTAAGAGATGTAATAGGACTCGATGTTTGGCCTGCTGACCGTAGTGTCATTGTTGTTTGACGGCCTACAACGAGGGACAACTGTGAAGTTGTAGTGATCGAGAAGGGGCTGACGAGCCGTTGTCAAACCCTGTAGTGGGCGGTGGCACCATGTTATATGTCAAACCCAGAATGGGCGGTGGCAAAGATTAAGTACCTTGGACGGTGGATCCTTGGGAATGTGTTATAGATTTCATAGGATGTTTGATTTGATTTATATATTTAAATGTTGAGATGATTTGACTTTTATGAAAGTGCTAGTAATTCTATATAGGTTGATTGCTTGTGTTTAATTTCTATATTTTTAGTATATTTATATTATTATTTCAATTGGTGTTTCCGAAGGATCTCGGGGGCTCTCTAGCGCGCCCCTCGCTGAGTATTCTTGGAATACTCATCCCTCTTTCCCCTTTCAGGTGTGTGACTTGATATGAAGTCGGAGTGGCGCTATTTCCGGGAACCATTATAAGGGCGATTTAGTTTTATAAAAAGTTTTAAAAGATATTTTTATTTTTGAGTTTAAAGTTTGATTTTTATTGTTATAACTCTTCGAGATTCCCGTTAGTTTTTAATAAAGAAGTTTTTGTCCTTTAATACGTTTTTATAAGTTTATTTCTTCTTTGAAAAATGGTTTTAACACGTGAGAACCACTCTCGGCTGAAATAGCGAGTTTGGGGTCTCTCAATTGGTATCAGAACGTAAGGTTGCCAAGCCGGTTCTGTCCCGGAAGGCGGTCCTTTGAAAGTAAAATGTTTTCAAACTATTTTTTGGGTAATGGGAATTTTTGAAAAATAAAAAAAAAGCACCACCGATCTATACTTGAGTTTGTGTTCTGCAGTGGCCTCCAAAGCTTGAAGATCTCATCCAAGTGTATGTTTTTCAGAATGGGTTGACCTTGAGGCAATGGTAATGGAAGGAATCAGAACAAGAGTGCGGCTAACCCAGTGTATGAAGTACCAGCGGCTGCAGAAGAGAATGAGGTTGCAGGAGGCCAAAGGCAATGGTGGTTCGAGTAATGGATTCTGCGGTAATATGTGCGGCCATAGGAGCAGTCGTAAGGAAGGGAATTCAGTAGTTGATCGAATCGTTGTTGGATTTTGCAGCACAGTTGGATTTGACGGTCGAGGCCCTAAAAGATGAAGCCATGTCAGCATGAAGTGTATATAATAGGGCAGATTGAGTTAAGCATACGGAAAAGTCAAAGTCATGAAATCCGAGATGATCAAGTTCCAATCAGCAGCTCAAGAGATAGCGTGCACAGCGGAAGCGTTGGGATGTCACGATCAGACAAGACGAAAGAAGGTACTTCAGGATTGGTCGAAGACAAATGGGAGAGAAGTTAAGAAGTCATTCCCCAAATTTGAGGACGAATTTATTTTTAAGTGGGGCAGTTTGTGACATCCCTGAACCCAAGTTTCTAGCCAAAACCCATTGTTTTCACTAAACCCATTTAAAATCCCTTAACCTTCAAAAATCTAAAGCCCACTTCAAAACCCTAAACCTATTTGTGGCTAACCCTCCCCTTCCCCTATATAAGGAGCTCGTGGTGATGGAGAGAAGCAGAGAGAGACCACCACGGCGAAGCCCTGCCAAAATCGAGCCTCAGCCAGCCACCTTGGAGGAGGAGCAATAGAAAGGCGAGAGGAAGCAGCTTCGACCGGTTTTAGTGCAGTAGAGGAAAGGTGGTCCAGATCGGATTTGTTTGGCACGAAAATTTGAGGATAAGTTCTAGACTCACAGATCTACCTTTATCAGAAAGCGGTTCATCATTTGGATGTGTATACTGAGAGGTATGCGTCTTTTCCCGAGGCTGATGTTTTGTAGATCGAATATCCGAGCCGCCATCTTTCGAGGCAGATTCCTGTTGACTCCGAGCGATCTAGATCACGATCTCGGGTTGTTAGAAATAGAATCCTCCTAGCTATCCAGAGACTCCTCAATCGACCGATTTGAAGGTAAACTCTGTGAGTTCTCGTCGTTTTATTCAGAGCGGATCTTGCTGTTGATTTCCAGAAATCTGTCTTTTTCTCAGTTTTACATCAGAAGTTTCGGGCCAGATTCCCGACGACTCAGATCGACCCAGAGGCTGATAATGGTACCATTGGAAAGAGGACACTCCGAGGTCCCCACAGAATCTGAGATCGTTCGATTTGCTTCATTCTTCGGTGAGTTACAATCGTTTCTTCCCCAAGCAAGCAGATCTGTTAAATTCTGAGTTTATGAACCTTAGTTGCAGAACTGCATTTTTCCAGAATCTGAGTTGAGTTTTGGGTATGCATTTCCGAACAGATCCGTGTTAGTTTGGTCAAACTGTGGTGGTTTCCAGTTAGAGGATGTGTCAGGGAAGCCGCCAGACCAGTCAGACCTGTCAGAAAAGGTAAACCCTAGTTTGTACGTCAGTTGCTTGTTGCCCAAGATTCGCCAACTTGTTAACTAGAAAACCCTAATTCTGCAATGACTTGTTGTGCAATTCAACTCGAACCCTAATCCGAAAACCCTAGTTTTATTTTAGAAATTCCTTAATTTAGAATGTTCTAATTTGGGCAATATTCCTTTTTGGAAACTTTTTATTTTTAGAAAGTTTATATTTTTGGAAAGTTCCATTTTAGGAAAGTTCTATTTTAGGAAACTTTCTATTTTAGGAAAGTTCTAATTCCCGAGCCTATCTATTGCAGTTTTCATCCGTCATCAGCAGTAACCATTTCTTCTGTCTTCCATTTTAAACCGAGAGCAAAGGTGAGGATTGGTTTATGATTCCTGAAGATTCATTAGATGAATTAGTAATGTTTGTATGCTTGATATAGGAATTAGATTTGATTGATGTTTGATGTTAATTGATGATGATTGATTTATAAGTAATTAAGAGATGTAATAGGACTCGATGTTTGGCCTGCTGACCGTAGTGTCATTGTTGTTTGACGGCCTACAACGAGGGACAACTGTGAAGTTGTAGTGATCGAGAAGGGGCTGACGAGCCGTTGTCAAACCCTGTAGTGGGCGGTGGCACCATGTTATATGTCAAACCCAGAATGGGCGGTGGCAAAGATTAAGTACCTTGGACGGTGGATCCTTGGGAATGTGTTATAGATTTCATAGGATGTTTGATTTGATTTATATATTTAAATGTTGAGATGATTTGACTTTTATGAAAGTGCTAGTAATTCTATATAGGTTGATTGCTTGTGTTTAATTTCTATATTTTTAGTATATTTATATTATTATTTTAATTGGTGTTTCCGAAGGATCTTTCGGGCTCTCTAGCGCGCCCCTCGCTGAGTATTCTTGGAATACTCATCCCTCTTTCCCCTTTCAGGTGTGTGACTTGATATGAAGTCGGAGTGGCGCTATTTCCGGGAACCATTATAAGGGCGATTTAGTTTTATAAAAAGTTTTAAAAGATATTTTTATTTTTGAGTTTAAAGTTTGATTTTTATTGTTATAACGCTTCGAGATTCCCGTTAGTTTTTAATAAAGAAGTTTTTGTCCTTTAATACGTTTTTATAAGTTTATTTCTTCTTTGAAAAATGGTTTTAACACGTGAGAACCACTCTCGGCTGAAATAGCGAGTTTGGGGTCTCTCAATTGGTATCAGAACGTAAGGTTGCCAAGCCGGTTCTGTCCCGGAAGGCGGTCCTTTGAAAGTAAAATGTTTTCAAACTATTTTTTGGGTAATGGGAATTTTTGAAAAATAAAAAAAAAGCACCACCGATCTATACTTGAGTTTGTGTTCTGCAGTGGCCTCCAAAGCTTGAAGATCTCATCCAAGTGTATGTTTTTCAGAATGGGTTGACCTTGAGGCAATGGTAATGGAAGGAGTAATCAGAACAAGAGTGCGGCTAACCCAGTGTATGAAGTACCAGCGGCTGCAGAAGAGAATGAGGTTGCAGGAGGCCAAAGGCTTCGAGTAATGGATTCTGCGGTAATATGTGCGGCCATAGGAGCAGTCGTAAGGAAGGGAATTCAGTAGTTGATCGAATCGTTGTTGGATTTTGCAGCACAGTTGGATTTGATGGTCAAGGCCCTAAAAGATGAAGCCATGTCAGCATGAAGTGTATATAATAGGGCAGATGGAGTTAAGCATACGGAAAAGTCAAAGTCATGAAATCCGAGATGATCAAGTTCCAATCAGCAGCTCAAGAGATAGCGTGCGCAGCGGAAGCGTTGGGATGTCACGATCAGACAAGACGAAAGAAGGTACTTCAGGATTGGTCGAAGACAAATGGGAGAGAAGTTAAGATGTCATTCCCCAAATTCGAGGACGAATTTATTTTTAAGTGGGGGAGTTTGTGACATCCCTGAACCCAAGTTTCTAGCCAAAACCCATTGTTTTCACTAAACCTATTTAAAATCCCTTAACCTTCAAAAATCTAAAGCCCACTTCAAAACCCTAAACCTATTTGTGGCTAACCCTCCCCTTCCCCTATATAAGGAGCTCGTGGTGATGGAGAGAAGCAGAGAGAGACCACCACGGCGAAACCCTGCCAAAATCGAGCCTCAGCCAGCCACCTTGGAGGAGGAGCAATAGAAAGGCGAGAGGAAGCAGCTTCGACCGGTTTTAGTGCAGTAGAGGAAAGGTGGTCCAGATCGGATTTGTTTGGCACGAAAATTTGAGGATAAGTTCTAGACTCACAGATCTACCTTTATCAGAAAGCGGTTCATCATTTGGATGTGTATACTGAGAGGTATGCGTCTTTTCCCGAGGCTGATGTCTTGTAGATCGAATATCCGAGCCGCCATCTTTCGAGGCAGATTCCCGTTGACTCCGAGCGATCTAGATCACGATCTCGGGTTGTTAGAAATAGAATCCTCCTAGCTATCCAGAGACTCCTCAATCGACCGATTTGAAGGTAAACTCTGTGAGTTCTCGTCGTTTTATTCAGAGCGGATCTTGCTGTTGATTTTCAGAAATCTGTCTTTTTCTCAGTTTTACATCAGAAGTTTCGGCCAGATTCCCGACGACTCAGATCGACCCAGAGGCTGATAATGGTACCATTGGAAAGAGGACACTCCGAGGTCCCCACAGAATCTGAGATCGTTCGATTTGCTTCATTCTTCGGTGAGTTACAATCGTTTCTTCCCAAGCAAGCAGATCTGTTAAATTCTGAGTTTATGAACCTTAGTTGCAGAACTGCATTTTTCCAGAATCTGAGTTGAGTTTTGGGTATGCATTTCCGAACAGATCCGTGTTAGTTTGGTCAAACTGTGGTGGTTCCAGTTAGAGGATGTGTCATGGAAGCCGCCGGACCAGTCAGACCTGTCAGAAAAGGTAAACCCTAGTTTGTACGTCAGTTGCTTGTTGCCCAAGATTCGCCAACTTGTTAACTAGAAAACCTTAATTCTGCAATGACTTGTTGTGCAATTCAACTCGAACCCTAATCCGAAAACCCTAGTTTTATTTTAGAAATTCCTTAATTTAGAATGTTCTAATTTGGGCAATATTCCTTTTTGGAAACTTTTTATTTTTAGAAAGTTTATATTTTTGGAAAGTTCCATTTTAGGAAAGTTCTATTTTAGGAAACTTTCTATTTTAGGAAAGTTCTAATTCCCGAGCCTATCTATTGCAGTTTTCATCCGTCATCAGCAGTAACCATTTCTTCTGTCTTCCATTTTAAACCGAGAGCAAAGGTGAGGATTGGTTTATGATTCCTGAAGATTCATTAGATGAATTAGTAATGTTTGTATGCTTGATATAGGAATTAGATTTGATTGATGTTTGATGTTAATTGATGATGATTGGTTTATAAGTAATTAAGAGATGTAATAGGACTCGATGTTTGGCCTGCTGACCGTAGTGTCATTGTTGTTTGACGGCCTACAACGAGGGACAACTGTGAAGTTGTAGTGATCAAGAAGGGGCTGACGAGCCGTTGTCAAACCCTGTAGTGGGCGGTGGCACCATGTTATATGTCAAACCCAGAATGGGCGGTGGCAAAGATTAAGTACCTTGGACGGTGGATCCTTGGGAATGTGTTATAGATTTCATAGGATGTTTGATTTGATTTATATATTTAAATGTTGAGATGATTTGACTTTTATGAAAGTGCTAGTAATTCTATATAGGTTGATTGCTTGTGTTTAATTTCTATATTTTTAGTATATTTATATTATTATTTCAATTGGTGTTTCCGAAGGATCTCGCGGGCTCTCTAGCGCGCCCCTCGCTGAGTATTCATGGAATACTCATCCCTCTTTCCCCTTTCAGGTGTGTGACTTGATATGAAGTCGGAGTGGCGCTATTTCCGGGAACCATTATAAGGGCGATTTAGTTTTATAAAAAGTTTTAAAAGATATTTTTATTTTTGAGTTTAAAGTTTGATTTTTATTGTTATAACGCTTCGAGATTCCCGTTAGTTTTTAATAAAGAAGTTTTAGTCCTTTAATACGTTTTTATAAGTTTATTTCTTCTTTGAAAAATGGTTTTAACACGTGAGAACCACTCTCGGCTGAAATAGCGAGTTTGGGGTCTCTCAATTGGTATCAGAGCGTAAGGTTGCCAAGCCGGTTCTGTCTCGGAAGGCGGTCCTTTGAAAGTAAAATGTTTTCAAACTATTTTTTGGGTAATGGGAATTTTTGAAAAATAAAAAAAAAGCATCACCGATCTATACTTGAGTTTGTGTGCTGCTGTGGCCTCCAAAGCTTGAAGATCTCATCCAAGTGTATCTTTTTTCAGAATGGGTTGACCTTGAGGCAATGGTAATGGAAGGAGTAATCAGAACAAGAGTGCGGCCAACCCCGTGTATGAAGTACCAGCGGCTGCAGAAAAGAATGGGGTTGCGGGAGGCCAAAGGCAATGGTGGTTCGAGCAATGGATTCTGCGGCAATATGTGCGGCCATAGAAGCAGTCGTAAGGAAGGGAATTCAGTAGTTGATCGAATCGTTGTTGGATTTTGCAGCACAGTTGGATTTGACGGTCAAGGCCCTAAAAGATGAAGCCATGTCAACATGAAGTGTATATAATAGGGCAGATAGAGTTAAGCATACGGAAAAGTCAAAGTCATGAAATCTGAGATGATCAAGTTCCAATCAGCAGCTCAAGAGATAGCGTGCGCAGCGGAAGCGTTGGGATGTCACAATCAGAAAAGAAGAAAGAAGGTACTTCAGGATTGGTCGAAGACAAATGGGGGAGAAGTTAAGAAGTCATTCCCCAAATTCGCGGACGAATTTATTTTTAAGTGGGGGAGTTTGTGACATCCCTGAACCCAAGTTTCTAGCCAAAACCCATTGTTTTCACTAAACCCATTTAAAATCCCTTAACCTTCAAAAATCTAAAGCCCACTTCAAAACCCTAAACCTATTTGTGGCTAACCCTCCCCTTCCCCTATATAAGGAGCTCGTGGTGATGGAGAGAAGCAGAGAGAGACCAACACAGCGAAGCCCTGTCAAAATCGAGCCTCAGCCAGCCACCTTGGAGGAGGAGCAATAGAAAGGCGAGAGGAAGCAGCTCCGACCAGTTTTGGTGCAGTAGAGGAAAGGTGGTCCAGATCGGATTTGTTTGGCACGACACTTTTAGGGTAAGTTCAGGACTCACAGATCTACCTTTATCAGAAACCGGTTCATAATTTGGATTTGTATACTGAGAGGTATGCATCTTTTCCCGAGGCTGATGTTTTGTAGATCAAATATCCGAGCCGCCATCTTTCGAGGCAGATTCCCGTCGACTCCGATCGATCTAGATCACGATCTCGGGGTTGTTAGAAAGCGAATCCTCCTAGCTATCCAGAGACTCCTCAATCGACCGATTTTAAGGTAAAATCCGTGAGTTCTCGTTGTTTTATTCCGAGCGGATCTTGCTGTTGATTTCCATAAATCTGTCTTTTTCTCAGTTTTACATCAGAGGTTTCGGGCCAGATTCCCGACGACTCAGATCGACCCAGAGGCTGATAATGGTACCATTGGAAAGAGGACACTCTGAGGTCCCCACAGAATCTGAGATCGTTCGATTTGCTTCATTCTTCGTTGAGTTACAATCGTTTCTTTCCAAGCAAGCAGATCTGTTAAATTCTGAGTTTATGAACCTTATTTGCAGAACTGTATTTTTCCAGAATCTGAGTTGAGTTTTGGGTATGCATTTCCGAACAGATCCGTGTTAGTTTGGTCAAACCGTGGTGGTTCCAGTTAGAGGACGTGTCAGGGAAGCCGCCGGACCAGTCAGACCTGTCAGAAAAGGTAAACCCTACTTTGTACGTCTGTTGCTTGTTGCCCAAGATTCGCCAACTTGTTAACTAGAAAACCCTAATTCTGTAATGACTTGTTGTGCAATTCAACTCGAACCCTCATCCGAAAACTCTAGTTTTACTTTAGAAATTCCTTAATTTAGAATGTTCTAATTTGGGCAATATTCCTTTTTAGAAACTTTCTATTTTTAGAAAGTTTATATTTTTAGAAAGTTCCATTTTAGGAAAGTTCTATTTTAGAAAAGTTTCTATTTTATGAAAGTTCTAATTCCTGAGCCTATCTATTGCAGTTTCCATCCGTCTTCAGCAGTAACCATTTCTTCTGTCTTCCATTTTCAACCGAGAGCAAATGTGAGGATTGGTTTATGATTCCTGAAGATTCATTAGATATATTAGTAATGTTTGTATGCTTGATATAGGAATTAGATTTGATTGATGTTTGATGTTTAAATTGATGATGATTGGTTTATAAGTAATTAAGAGATGTAATAGGACTCGATATTTGACCTGCTGACCGTAGTGTCAGTGTTGTTTGACGGCCTACAACGAGGGACAACTGTGAAGTTGTAGTGATCGATAAGGGGCTGACGAGCCGTTGTCAAACCCTGTAGTGGGCGGTGGTACCATGTTATATGTCAAACCCAGAATGGGCGGTGGCAAAGATTGAGTACCTTGGACGGTGGATCCTTGGGAATGTGTTATAGATTTCATAGGATGTTTGATTTGATTTATATATTTAAATGTTGAGATGATTTGACTTTTATGCAAGTGCTAGTAATTCTATGTAGATTGATTGCTTGTGTTTAATTTTTATATTTTAGTATATTTATATTATTATTTCAATTGGTGTTTCCGAAGGATCTCGCGGGCTCTCTAGCGCGCCCCTCGCTGAGTATTCTTGGAATACTCATCCCTCTTTTCTCTTTCAGGTGTGTGACTTGAGCTGAAGTCGGAGTGGTGCTATTTCCGGGAACCATTATATGGGCGATTTAGTTTTATAAAAAGTTTTAAAAGATATTTCTATTTTTGAGTTTAAAGTTTGATTTTTATTGTTATAACGCTTCGAGTTTCCCGTTAGTTTTTAATAAAGAAGTTTTAGTCCTTTAATACGTTTTTATAAGTTTATTTCTTCTTTGAAAAATGGTTTTAACATGTGAGAACCACTCTCGGATGAAATAGCGAGTTTGGGGTCTCTCAATTGGTATCAGAGCATAAGGTTGCCAAGCCGGTTCTGTCCCGGAAGGCGGTCCTTTGAAAGTAAAATGTTTTCAAACTATTTTTGGGGTAATGGGAATTTTTGAAAAATAAAAATAAAGCACCATCGATCTATACTTGAGTTTGTGTGCTGCAGTGGCCTCCAAAGCTTGAAGATCTCATCCAAGTGTATCTTTTTCAGAATGGGTTGACCTTGAGGCAATGGTAATGGAAGGAGTAATCAGAACAAGAGTGCGGCCAACCCCATGTACCAGCGGCTGTAGAAGGGAATGAGGTTGCAGGAGGCCAAAGGCAATGGTGGTTCGAGCAATGGATTCTTCGGCAATATGTGCGGCCATAGGAGCAGTCGTAAGGAAGGGAATTTAGAAGTTGATCGAATCATTGTTGGATTTTGCAGCACAGTTGGATTTGGCGGTCAAGGCCCTAAAAGATGAAGCCATATCAGCACGAAGTGTATATATAGGGCAGATGGAGTTAAGCATGCAGAAAAGTCGAAGTCATGAAATCCGAGATGATCAAGTTCCAATCAGCAGCTCAAGAGATAGAGTGCGCAGCGGAAACGTTGGGATGTCACGATCAGACAAGAAGAAAGAAGGTACTTCAGGATTGGTCGAAGACAAAT
Source organism: Thlaspi arvense (assembly GCA_911865555.2). NCBI lineage: Eukaryota > Viridiplantae > Streptophyta > Magnoliopsida > Brassicales > Brassicaceae > Thlaspi > Thlaspi arvense. The sequence goes on from OU466861.1 coordinate 16,870,425, forward strand.
GGGGGAGAAGTTAAGAAGTCATTCCCTAAATTCGAGGACGAATTTATTTTTAAGTGGGGGAGTTTGTGACATCCCTGAACCCAAGTTTCTAGCCAAAACCCATTGTTTTCACTAAACCCATTTAAAATCCCTTAACCTTCAAAAATCTAAAGCCCACTTCAAAACCCTAAACCTATTTGTGGCTAACCCTCCCCTTCCCCTATATAAGGAGCTCGTGGTGATGGAGAGTCTGGTCTAACAGCCGAAAATGGGGAAAATAGACTTCTAATGAATTATACAAAGAAAAGGGAGTAACTAGGCTTGAAAAAGTCATGTGGGACTCATAGTAGTAAAAGGAGAAGGCTCTATTACTTGTATCTCATTCCGTAAAAGAGATCCCAAATGAAGATCTGAAACTAGTCGAATTGCCAAAAATGGGGAATACGGACTTCTGATGAATCATACAAAGAAAATAGAGCAAATAGGAATGAAATAGTCATTTAGGACTCATATTAGTACCAGGAGAAGCCTTTATTAATTGTATCTAATTCCGTAGAAGAGATCCAACATGAAGATCCAAAACTGGTCTACTAGTTGAATATAGGGAAATCAAATTTGTGATGAATCATGCAAAGAAAATGGAGTAAATAGGCTTGAAAGAGTCATCTGGGACTCAAAATAGTACAAGGAGAAGCCTCTACTACTTGTATCTCATTCTGTAGAAGAGATCACAAATGAAGACCCGAAACTGGTCTACTAGTCGAAAATGGGAAAAACGGACTTCTAATGAATCATACAAAGAAAATGGAGTAAATAGTCTTGAAATAGTCATCTCGGACTCATAGTAGTACAAGGAGAAGCCTCAACTACTTGTATATCATTCCATAGAAGAGATCCCATATGAAGATCCGAAACTGATCTAATAGCCGAAAATAGGAGAAAACGGACTTTTAAAGAATCATACAAAGAAAAGGGAGTATATAGGCTTGAAATAGTCATATGAGACTCATACTAGGACAAGGAGATACCTATATTACTTGTATCTCATTCTGTTGAAGAGATCACAAATGAAGATCCAAAATTGGTCTACTAGCCGAAAATAGGAAAAATGGACTTCAGAGGGATCATACAAAGAAAATGTAGTAAACAGGTTTGAAATAGTCATCTGGGACTCATAATAGTACAAGTAGAAGCTTCGATTACTTGTATTTCGTTCTGTAGAAGAGATCTCAATTGAAGATCCAAAACTGGTCTACTAGCCGAAAATAGAGAAAACGGACTTCTGATGAATCATACAAAGAAAAGAGAGTAAATAGGCTTGAAAGAGTCATTTGGGACTCATAATAGTACCAGGATAAGCCTTTATTACTTGTATCTTATTCCGTAGAAGAGTTCACAAATGAAGATCTGAAGCTGGTCTAATAGCCGAAAATGAGGGAAACAGACTTCTGATGAATCATACAAAGAAAAGGGAGTAAATAGGCTTGAAATAGTTATCTGAGACTCATACTAGGACAAGGAGATACCACTATTACTTGTATCTCATTCCGTAGAAGAGATCACAAATGAAGATCCAAAACTGGTCGAATTGCCGAAAATAGGGAAAACACACTTCTGATGAATCATACAAAGAAAATGTAGTAAATAGGCTTCGAATAGTCATCTGATAGCTTGATATTTTAGATCATTTTAGGCTGCATTTCATGTAACTTTTCCCTTGTTTTTGCATCATAGCATAATATTTTAGACTCTTTTGCAATTATAGTCAACTTTGCATGCATTTAATTTTAAAATGCATACATCTGCATACATATGCATGTTTATGGTGACTTTCAGGTGTTTTTGGGAGAGTTTGGAGTTGGGAAGGAGATGGAAGCAACTCATGTTCGAAGGAGATGCCAAAGAAGCAGCTTTGTAAACTCTGTATCCATATCGAGGTCCAACATCGAGCAGAACATTCGTGAAGCTTGCTCTGAGGTAGTGCATCGAGCTAGGCATGCCATACAGGTCGATACGAATGTATAGGGCATATCAAGGTTTAGCATCAATGAGAACAACGAGAACCCACCTCGATATCGAGCTGACCACATCGAGCAGAACACCTTCCCTTGCACCACGATGTGTCAACGCCGAGAGTTGACCAAGATTTTTCTACTTTTTGTCACACCTTATCTTCTTAGCTTATTTAAGCAAAACCTTATCTTTTTTAGCACTTATCTTCATCTTGATCTTATTTTCGACCTGAGGGGTAACCCAAAAGGGGATTTGATGAGATTTTGATCAAGATCACTCTTTTAATAAAGTTTTACACTTCCTTTATCATTTTTCTTCTAGTTATTGTTTAATCATGTTTGATCTGTCTTCTCTGATTGTTTCTGTTGATTTTGCTATGTGTTCTGAGTAGTTTCCTATGGTTTGAGGTTAGAGCAGATTTGGGGATGATTGGTTGATAACTAAGAGTGTTTTGGTTTGATTCATGCTTAGATCACTTAGCTTAGTTGTTCTTAATGCTTAGTAACTCTTTTAGGGTGAAACTGATCTTAGGTGTTTGCTGTATCACAAGTGTTTGTTTAAATGCCTTAAAGAACTATCTTAAGAACATTATCCTAGATGATTATATTGGCGTTTAGGTAGCATGTTTGGTCTATAAGAGTCTTGTGTATTCATGCTGGTTCTGCAAAAATACACCATCACAAGTGGGTCTGACATATGCTTAACTTAGACATCTCTGTTCTGTTTGCTGATTGATTGATTTTGTGGCTTGATCATGTTCTTTGCTTGTTAATGGTCTTGACTGCCCTAGGTTTGATACTAAGTAATCCTCAAGTCATCATTGCTCTAGCCTTGAATCAGCGCCTTATTGTTCTTTGAATTTGATAATCTTGTGCTCTGTTTTCCTCTCCTTTTAGTTGCTTGCTTTTATTCATTTTCTTGCCTTGCATTTCAAGTTATTGCATTTTGCTTTCATTCTCTCATCTTGCATTTCATTTGGCTCTTGCTTTCTTTACTTCCTGTTGCATTTAGCTTTCTTGCATTAGATTACTTGCTTTAGACTTGCTAGTCTTTCATTTGTTTGTGCACTTCATCTTTGATCATTTAGGTTGTTAAAATCATCCTTCTTCATCATACATGGTTAAACTTAGTTAGTGCGTTGCATGTCTTTTATTCTAGCTCCTAGATGGATTGATTAAACCTCTTTTATACTACATCTGATTAGAGAGGGATTGAGTTAAGACTTACAAAAGTCCTTCTTCAATTTGGCGCTGTTGCCATTCTAGGATTGTTAGATACTTGAGTTTAGGTTCTTGCTTAGACTTAACCACCTTTTAGTTTACTAATCACTTTACATTTCTTGCTCTGTTTTCTCAAGTACAATGGCTGATCAACAACATGCTCATCAAGCTCAATTCAGAGAGGTTGAAGCACCAGTTCAGAGGTTACATAGGCCAGTGTCTCAGATTGCTAGAAGACCACAGCACATAGGATCTCATGATGCTCCTTACCTTCATACCAGACACAGGGGTATACTTCCTCCACCCTCTCAAGAGCATCACTTTGAGATCAAAAGCAGTTTGATTGCAATGGTACAAGCCAACCGCTTTAATGGCACATCTATGGAGGATCCACTTGATCACTTGGACGGCTTTGATGGTCTTTGCAGTTTACAAAAGATCAATGGCATCACAGAAGATGGTTTCAGACTGAGGTTATTTCCTTCCTCTCTTGGTGAATGTGCACATTTGTAGGAAAGATCATTGCCTTGTGGATCATTATGTTCTTGGGATGATTGCAAAAGAGTGTTTCTTGCAAAGTTTTACTCTTCTACCAGGATAGCTACGCTAAGGCAGAACATCTCAGGGTTCAAACAATCACAAGATGAGCCATTCTGTTCAGCATGGGAATGATTTGAAGGTTACACACTGCGCTACCCTCACCACAGTTTCTCAACAAAGTCATTGCTCAGCACATTCTACAGAGGAGTGTCACCACGGTTCAAGATGCTGTTAGACATGGCTAGCAACGGCCACTTCTTGGGTACAACTGTTGATGATGGTTTGCAGCTGATTGAAAACCCTGCCTTAAGTAACGGTGACTATGTGGATGAGCAAGATGACAACTACAAGAAGAATGCTGAAACCTCTGATCACCAATCGCAGCTGGATATGTTAGCACGAAACGCTAAGATAGACTTGTTGCTTGAGCAAACTCTACATCATTCACCAAAGGCAAAAGAGAAGACATCAGCTCTTGGACATGCTTACAACTTAGAATCTGAAGCCTATTATGCGCAGCAACAAGAGACTATTCATCATATGCCTTACCAGGATGCAAACTGTGACAGATACAACGCTTACAGTCCTCCAGCGCACACAAGGGAGAGTGCTCCATTATACAATCAGCTTGGTGTTCCCATCCAACAACAGCACAGATCTACACCTTCATATAAAGAACACCAAGGGCGTATGTACACAACAGAGTTTGTTCCTCAACATCAAGTGGCCGCTGCACAAGTTCTGGATATCCCTCATCCTTCACCTATACCACCATCTAAGACTGATACAAAGACAGCTAGACTGCTTGCTGCCCACACACAGAGTACAATGGAGATGCAAGCTGCTCATCAAAAGAGTATAGAATGTCTACTACAGAAGTTTGAGAAAGTTAGTGGTGAACTTGCTCTGCTTAAAGCCAATCAGGTGACCTTTATAACAGCTCAACAACAAAAACATCTCCATGTGGACATTGAGAAGGAAAGTAGGGGGGGGGGGGGGGGGGGGGGGGGGGGGGGGGGGGGGGGGGGGGGGGGGGGGGGGGGGGGGGGGGGGGGGGTGTCTCTTGAAACTCATGAAGAAGAGACTGAAGCTGAATCAGAGATGGAATGGAAAGCTGAGGCAGAGCGTGTGAGAAAAAGAAAACAAGTGGTTGATTAAGCACAAAGAGAAGCCATACAGCCTACAAGGAAGGAACCTGTCTTTGTTCCTCCTCCTTACAAGCCACCACTTCCTTTTCCAGGAAGAATCAAGAAGCAATTAGTGCAGAAATACAGACAACTTTTTGAAAAGCAGATAGAAAATGTGGAAATAACCATGTCTATGCTTGATGCATTCTTGCTGGTGCCTCAATATCAGAAGTTCTTGAAGGATGCAATTACAAATAAGCAGAATGAGATGCAAGGGATGGTTGTTCTCACTCACGAGGTCAGTGCCACCATACAGCAGCTTCCTCATCCAAAGAAGCTAGGGGATTCTGGAAGTTTCACTATGCCCTGCTCCATTGGACCTCTCACATTCAACAACTGTTTGTGTGATCTTGGAGCTAGTGTATGTCTGATGCCTTATAGTACTGCCAAGCGCCTAGAATTCACAAGTTTTAGGCCAAGTAGGATAACTCTTGTGCTTGCTGACTGCTCTGTTAGACATCCCATTGGACTGCTTGAAAACCTTCTTGTCCGAGTTGGGAGTACTGAAGTCCCTATTGACTTCGTTGTTTTGGAGCTTGATGCTGATCCAAAGGACCCTTTGATACTTGGGAGAGCTTTCCTTGCCACCACTGGAGCAGTTATAGACGTCAAAAGAGGCAAGATTGAGGTGCATTTGGGAAAGGATATGATCCTTAAGTATAATATAAACAAAGTCATAAAGAAGCCCAAGATTGAAGGGCAGATCTTCAGCGTGAATATCATGGAAGACTTGAGCACTTAACTGATGGAAGAGCTATATACAAAGAATCATCTGAGCGCAACTTTAACCAAATCACCAGGAAAGTATAGGTATTTAAGTGAGGAAGCAGCAGAATATGACCAGCTGTTGAAGGAAGCTAAGCTAGATACTCACCATGAGCCCTTTGTCAAGCTAAGGAGGGAAGTTGTGAATTCAGTAAGTCAAGAAGCCAGTGGAGCTAAGGTTAGCGAACCAGGAGCAGATCTTGGAGATGGAGACTGGAGCGAGCTAAAGTCACCCAAGCTAGACCTCAAATCACTTCCCAAGGGGCTAAGGTATGAATTTTTTGGACCTAAAGAAACCTATCGTGCGATAGTCAATGAACACCTCAGTGATGATGAAACATGTGCTCTTATTAAAGAGCTGAGGAAGTTTAGGAGAGCCATTGGGTATTCACTTGATGATATCAAGGGCATATCTCCTAATCTTTGCACTCACAGGATTCATCTAGAGGATGAGACAAAAACTTCCATTGAAGCCCAAAGGAGATTAAACTCAAACCGTAAGGAAGTTGTAAAGAAAGAAATCTTAAAGCTCCTTGATGCAGGCGTGATTTACCCTATCTCAGACAGCACATGGGTCTCACCAGTCCATGTTGTGCCTAAGAAAGGAGGAATCACGGTTGTTAAGAATGAAAAAGATGAGCTTATCCCAACTAGAACTATAACAGGACATAGGATGTGTATTGACTATAGAAAATTGAACTCTGCATCTAGGAAAGATCACTATCCTTTACCTTTTATTGACCAGATGCTAGAAAGATTAGTAAATCATCTTTATTACTGCTTTTTAGATGGCGTGTCTCTTGAGACTCATGAAAAAGAGACTGAAGCTGAATCAGAGATGGAATGGAAAGCTGAGGCAGAGCGTGTGAGAAAAAGAAAACAAGTGGTTGATTAAGCACAAAGAGAAGCCATACAGCCTACAAGGAAGGAACCTGTCTTTGTTCCTCCTCCTTACAAGCCACCACTTCCTTTTCCAGGAAGAATCAAGAAGCAATTAGTGGAGAAATACAGACAACTTTTTGTAAAGCAGATAGAAAATGTGGAAATAACCATGTCTATGCTTGATGCATTCTTGCTGGTGCCTCAATATCAGAAGTTCTTGAAGGATGCAATTACAAATAAGCAGAATGAGATGCAAGGGATGGTTGTTCTCACTCACGAGGTCAGTGCCACCATACAGCAGCTTCCTCATCCAAAGAAGCTAGGGGATTCTGGAAGTTTCACTCTGCCCTGCTCCATTGGACCTCTCACATTCAACAATTGTTTGTGTGATCTTGGAGCTAGTGTATGTCTGATGCCTTATAGTACTGCCAAGCGCCTAGAATTCACAAGTTTTAGGCCAAGTAGGATAACTCTTGTGCTTGCTGACTGCTCTGTTAGACATCCCATTGGACTGCTTGAAAACCTTCTTGTCCGAGTTGGGAGTACTGAAGTCCCTATTGACTTCGTTGTTTTGGAGCTTGATGCTGATCCAAAGGACCCTTTGATACTTGGGAGAGCTTTCCTTGCCACCACTGGAGCAGTTATAGACGTCAAAAGAGGCAAGATTGAGGTGCATTTTGGAAAGGATATGATCCTTAAGTATAATATAAACAAAGTCATAAAGAAGCCCAAGATTGAAGGGCAGATCTTCAGCGTGGATATCATGGAAGACTTGAGCACTGAACTGATGGAAGAGCTATATACAAAGGATCATCTGAGCGCAACTTTAACCAAATCACCAGGAAAGTATAGGTATTTAAGTGAGGAAGCAGCAGAATATGACCAGCTGTTGAAGGAAGCTGAGCTAGATACTCACCATGAGCCCTTTGTCAAGCTAAGGAGGGAAGTTTTGAATTCAGTAAGTCAAGAAGCCAGTGGAGCTAAGGTTAGCGAACCAGGAGCAGATCTTGGAGATGGAGACTGGAGCGAGCTAAAGGCACCCAAGCTAGACTTCAAATCACTTCCCAAGGGGCTAAGGTATGAATTTTTTGGACCCAAAGACACCTATCGTGCGATAGTCAATGAACACCTCAGTGATGATGAAACATGTGCTCTTATTAAAGAGCTGAGGAAGTTTAGGAGAGCCATTGGGTATTCACTTGATGATATCAAGGGCATATCTCCTAATCTTTGCACGCACAGGATTCATCTAGAGGATGAGACAAAAACTTCCATTGAAGCCCAAAGGAGATTAAACCCAAACCGTAAGGAAGTTGTAAAGAAAGAAATCTTAAAGCTCCTTGATGCAGGCGTGATTTACCCTATCTCAGACAGCACATGGGTCTAACCAGTCCATGTTGTGCCTAAGAAAGGAGGAATCACGGTTGTTAAGAATTAAAAAGATGAGCTTATCCCAACTAGAACTATAACAGGACATAGGATGTGTATTGACTATAGAAAATTGAACTCTGCATCTAGGAAAGATCACTATCCTTTACCTTTTATTGACCAGATGCTAGAAAGATTAGTAAATCATCTTTATTACTGCTTTTTAGATGGCAATAGTGGTTTTTTCCAAATCCCAATTCACCCTAACGATCAGGAAAAAACCACCTTCACATGTCTTTATGGCACTTTTACTTATAGAAGAATGCCATTTGGACTGTGGAATGCCCCAACAACATTTCAAAGATGTGTTACCTCTATATTTTCTGACTTGCTTGAAGAGATAGTGGAAGTATTCATGGATGACTTCAGTGTCTATGGATCTTCCTTTGGCGTCTGCTTGTCTAATCTTTGTCAGTTTTTAAAGAGATGTGAAGACACAGGACTGGTGCTGAAATGGGAGAAATGCCACTTCATAGTCAATGAGGGAATCGTTTTCGGGCACAAGATCTCTGAGAAAGGGATAGAGATGGATAAGGCCAAGATAGAAGTAATGATGCATCTGGCTCCACCAACATCAGTGAAAGAGATCAGAAGTTTCTTGGGACACACATGCTTCTATAGAAGGTTCATCAAAGATTTCTCCAAAATAAAAAGACCTCTCACTAGGCTGTTGTGCAAGGAGACAGAGTTTATATTTGATGATGACTGGATGCAAGCTTTTCTGACCATCAAAGAGGCGCTTGTGAGTGCTCCCATTGTTCAGGCACCTGGCTGGAGTTTGCCATTTGAGATAATGTGCGACACTAGTGATTATACACTTGGAGCTGTGCTTGGTCAGAGAGTGGACAAGAAATTACATGTTATATACTATGCAAGTCGCACTCTAGATGACACTCAGACTAGGTATGCTAAAACAGAGAAGGAGTTGCTAGCAGTTGTGTTTGTATTTGAGAAGTTTAGAAGCTACCTGGTCGGCTCTAAGGTCATAGTCTACACAGATAATGCAGCACTTTGCTACATTTATGCCAAGATAGATACAAAACCACGCCTTCTCAGATGGATACTTTTGCTTCAGGAGTTTGATCTCGAGATACTTGACAAAAAGGGAATAGAAAATGGAGTGGCCGATCACTTATCGAGAATGAGGATTGAAGATCTTGTTCCTATAGATGACTCTCTTCCTGAAGAACAGCTTATGGCTTATGAAGTGCTGAAGAACTGGAATGAAGCAGCTGCTTTGCAAGACAGGAACCTTCCTTGGTACTCAGATTTTGTGAACTATCTGGTTTCAGACCACCTTCCCACCTTCCAAAAGCCTTATCACAAGGCTAAGTTCTTCAAAGACTTATTTCAAATGTATTGGGATGACCCATACTTTTACAAAAAGGGATCAGATGGACTATTTAGGCGATGTGAGCAGTAGAAGAAGCACAAGATATCATTTTCCATTACCATGGGTCTGCTTATGGAGGCCATTTTGCGACATTCAAGACAGCTACAAAGATACTTCAAGCAGGATTCTGGTAGCCTAGCATCTTTAGAGATACTCATGAGTTCATCAAGCGGTGTGAAGCATGTCAAAGGAAAGGAAATATAAGCAAGAAGGATGAGATGCCTCAGAATCTAATCCTTGAAACAGAAATCTTTGATGTATAGGGAATTGATTTCATGGGACTCTTCCCTTCATCATATGACAACAAATTCATCTTAGTGGTAGTTGATTATATCTCCAAATGGGTTGAGGCTGTTGCAACTCCAACAAATGATTCTTCTGTTGTTGTGAAGCTCTTGAAGACTGTAATCTTTCCAAGATTTGGTGTGCATAAAGTGGTGATAAGTGATGGTGGAAGTCACTTCATTACCAAAGTCTTTGATAATCTTCTGAAGAAGCATGGAGTCAAACAAAAAGTGGCAACGCCTTGTCATCCACAAACCAGTGGTCAAGTAGAGATTTCAAACAGAGAGATCAAAGCCATCCTAGAGAAGACATAAGGGATCACATGGAAAGACTGATCTGCCAAGCTTGTTGATGCACTTTGGGCTTATATGACTGCATTCAAGACACCAATAGGAAGATCTCCTTTCACCTTGTTGTATGGAAAAGCATGTCACCTTCCAATAGAGCTTGAGTATAAAGCTCAATGGGCAATCAAACTGCTAAACTATGACATTAAGAGCGCTCAAGAAAGGAGACTTATGCAACTTCATGAGCTAGAAGAGATCAGGTTAGAGTCTTATGAGAATTCGAGGATTTACAAAGAGAGGACTAAAGCTTTCCACGACAAGAAGATAGTCCACAAGGAATTCAGATCAGGCGACTTGGTTCTTCTCTTCAACTCAAGGTTGAGGCTCTTTCCTAGAAAAATCAAGTCAAGATGGAATGGCCCATATAGAATCAAAGAAGTTCTTCCCTATGGAGCAATCACATTGCTGGATACTGAAGGAAGGGAATTCACGGTCAATGGACACAGAGTCAAACCATATTTAGCCTTAGAGGTTCTAGCAAAGGAGACTGACCTGGGTCTCTTTGATGTTCCTACCTAGCAAAGTAAAGGAGGTCAAGCTAAGAGACCATAAACAAAGCACACATGGGAGGTAATCCCATGACTATCTATGTAAATATGCTTTCCTTTTGCTTTTGATATGTTTGTTAAGTGTTTTCAGGATGGGCAAAGTGATTAGAATTGTCAAACAAATTGGAGAACCAAGGGAATTAAAACTCTCTTTCTGCATCGAGGTGTTATATCGAGCAAAACCTCTGCAAAACATGCTCGATGCAGTTTATCTCGAGGAAGAAGCAATCTGTACGTCGAGCAGATTGCACGATGGTGATCGCATCGAGGTGTCATATCGAGCAAAACCTCCAGTGCCTTGGTTGATGTAATCGCTCCCGAAGACTTTGTCCGTACACCGAAGAGCAAGTACCGTACACCGAGCAAGATGCTCGAAGGTGATCACATCGAGGTGCAGCATTGAGCAGAACACCGAGAGCTCACCTTGATATGGACGAATGCTCTTAAAAACACCAAAGCTGCAAGGATGCCTCAATCCAATAGGCACCATCAACCATCTCAACCGATGAATATCCAATCCTCCACCCCTCCAACCACCAATACAAGTACACACCTTCTTCCTCCTTCACTCTTTATACCTTCCCTTTTACACTTCATTTTAAAATTGTGGTTTGCCTCCTTTTTGCATTTCTAATACACAGTGGACTTTGTATTTTAAGTGTGTGGGAGGGTTTGCTTGGACTAACATTCTGCATCCATATAACATTTGCATTTACAAATAGCTTAGCAACCATGCATTGCACCTAAAGCATAGAAAATCACTAAAAATTTGAAATTTTTTGAAAATTCATTTCTTAAAAACAGAGTGTTCATGTGCATTCATATAGGACTTAGACTTCATGCATTCACTTAGGTTGTAGCTTGCTTGTTTAAAATGGATGCAATGATAGTGAATCATTGAAAATGCTAGTGGTTTATGAAAATGATGCCTTTGTTCTTATTCTTTTGATGCATTTGATGAAGCACTTGAAATAAGGCTGAACCACTCTTAGAATTTATGATTTTGAAACTCTTGTTTGAAGTTGAATCTTGCTTGATTTGATATTGACCTTTACATAAGTGAAACCTTAATTAGGACTTTGAATTATATTGTTTGTGCATTGAAAGTTATTGCATGGCTACCAGTATACATATTTGGATCATCTTCTTTCTTTTCACCACTCTTGTTGATCCAAGTAGCTGATCCTCATCACTAAGGGCCAGTTAACCATACATTGAACCCATCCTTCCTTCTAAACCCAAACACTATTGTGAGAGTTTGCGAGGCCTTGCATTATCATTTTCGAACTCATCTTGGCAAAAAGTGTTAGGAATAAGGCTGGCAAAGAAAAGCTCTCTTGTAGACATCAGCTTACATTTTGAGCTTGATACTAGGATAAGAGTTTTGGGAAAGGGTAGAGTTAAGTGGTTTAAGCTTTAAATGTTTGTATCATTTGAGAAGAAAAGAAGAGTGGGAATGGTTTCACGAAGAAAATGATATTGTGGGAAGATGATTGTATCTTGTGTTTAAGTGAAAAAGAAGAAAGCTCTAAGTTACAAAGAAGACGAGGCGCCAGCAAAAATAAGCTTACAAAGGTGATCCAAAAGGAGAAAAATCATACCAAGAAATCCACCAAAAATGTGATGAAAATTGGCGCCTATACAACAAAGAAGAGCAAATTCTAAAAGAAGTCAGCCACACAAGCAAAAGAAGAAGAAGTCCCCCACATTTCAAGAAGAAAAATATCAAAATAGATTTGGAAAAGGGTAGATTCAGGGGTTTATCTTGGGACTTAGACTTAATTAGGATCATCTTTGGAAAAGGGTAGAAGAGAGTTTTGACCTGCATGCATAAGTGTGCTTTTACCTTTAGCATTTTCCCTAAGATAGATTCGTTTCATATGAGAGATCCCCTGTTTCTTTGAGCCATTGATGAATGAGATCATTTTTATCTCATAACCATGGCCCTTGAACCAAATGCTTTCACTTGATTTGCACAAACTTGGTCCATTGGTTACTTGCTAATTGAATGTTAATAAGGTCAAGTGATTTGAGGGCTTGTGTAGATTGATAACTTGAGGATCATTTTCATTTTGTTATAAGTGTGGCTAAGTTTTGGAGTATATTTCCATCAGTGGCATTGTAGCACTAGAAACGTGGACATCATTTTGATCTATTGTTAGCATTTTAATGATATGAGTTCCCATTTTTAAACATCATCACCATGCTAAGTGTTTGTTTGCTTGAGGGCAAGCAAAAGCTAAGTGTGGGGGTGTTGATAGCTTGCTATTTAGAGAATTTTAGGCTGCATTTCATGTAACTTTTCCCTTGTTTTTGTATTAAAGCATAGCATTTTCGACTCCTTTGCACTTATAGTCAACTTTGCATGAATTTAGTTTAAGAATGCATACATATGCATGTTTATGGTGACTTTCAGGTGTTTTTGGGAGAGTTTTGGAGTTGGAAAGGAGATGGAAGGAACTCAGGTTCGAAGGAGATGCCAAAGAAGCAGCTTTGCAAACTCTGTATCCATATCGAGGTCCAGCATCGAGTAGAACATCCGTGAAACTTGCTCGATGTGAAGCATGGGACAAGGAAGAAGGATTTGACCGAGGACTCCTAGACTGCACCGAGGTAGTGCACCGAGCTAGGCATGCCGTACAGGTCAATACGAATATACAGGTTATATCAAGGTGTAGCATCGAGGAGAACACCGAGAACCCACCTCGATATCGAGCTGACCACATCGAGCAGAACACCTTTCTTTGCACCACGATGTGTCAATGCCGAGAGTTAACCAAGATTTTTCTACTTTTTGTCAAACCTTAACTTCTTAGCTTATATAAGCAAAACCTTATCTTTTTAGCACTTATCTTCATCTTGATCTTATTTTCGACCTGAGGGAAAACCCAAAAGGGGATTTGATGAGATTTTGATCAAGATCACTCTTTTAATAAACTTTTGCACTTTCTTTGTCATTTTTCTTCTACTTCTTGTTTAATAATGTTTGATCTGTTATCTCTGCTTGTTTCTGTTGATTTTGCTATGTGTTGTGAATAGTTTTATATGATTTGAGGTTAGAGTAGATATGGGGATGATTGGTTGATAACTAAAGGTGTTTTGGTTTGATTCATGCTTAGATCACTTAGCTTAGTTGTTCTTAATGCTTAGTAACTCTTTTAGGGTGAAACTGATCTTAGGTGTTTGCTGCATCACAAGTGTTTGTTTAAATGCCTGAAAGAACTATGTTAAGAACATTATCCTAGATGATTATATGTGCGTTTAGGTAGCATGTTTTTTCTATAAGAGTTTTGTGTTTTTATGATGGTTCTCCACAAATATGCCATCACAAGTGGGTCTGACATGTGCTTAACTTAGACATCTCTATTCTGTTTGCAGATTGATTGATTTAGTGGCTTAATCACGTTCTTTGCTCGTTAATGGTCTTAACTGCCCTAGGTTTGATACTAAGTAATCCCCAAGTCATCATTGCTCTAGCCTTGAATCACGCCTTATTGTTCTTTAAATTTGATCATCTTGTGCTTTGTTTTCCTCTGCTTTTAGTTTCTTGCTTTTATTCAATTTGCTGCCTTGCATTTCAAGTTGTTGCACTTAGCTTTCATTCTCTCGTCCTGCATTCCACTTGGCTCTTGCTTTCTTTACTTCCTGTTGCATTTAGCTTTCTTGTATTAGATTACTTGCTTTACACTTGCTAGTCTTTCTTTTGTTTGTGCATTTCATCTTTGATCATTTACGTTGTTAGAACCATCCTTCTTCGTCATACATAGTTAAGATTAGTTAGTGTCTTGCATCTCTTTTATTCTAGCTCCTAGATGGATTGATTAAACCTCTTCTATACTACATCTGATTAGAGAGGGATTGACTTAAGACTTACAAAAGTCCTTTTTCATCATCTGGGACTCATAATAGTACAAGTAGAAGCCTTTATTAATTGTATCTCATTCCGTAAAAGAGATCCCAAATGAAGATCCAAAACTGGTCTACTAGCCAAAAAATAGGTGATGTAAGCATCAGTACCATGCTAGCTGTACCAGAGAAAGGGAGTCATATAAAAGCTGACTTGGAGCTAAACATGCTTGAAGGAGAGGAGCAAAGGAAGCTGGAAACTGTTTTCATGGAGAACAAGTGTTTAAAACCAATACATTGTCGTTCTACACATCAAAGAGAGCCTCCTGATCGTGCCAAGACGCCCCTGGTTCAAATTAAGATGCAAAAAGACCAGCTTAAACCGCCAAAGCCCCTAAACCGCATATATGGACCTACTCATCAATTTATGAAGTCAATTATGGAAAGCTCGGATCTATATGAAGTCAGCATTATATTCAACCATAATAAGATGCTTAATGAAGGTATAAAAGCCAATAACCGGAGCCAAACCAAAGAAGAACCACAAAATCCTCTCAAACCATCAAATCATGCAAATGGAGCATTATTGGAGCCAAGCAAGGAAACTTTGAATATATGTCTTACCAAGACATTATATTCGCCTTCCCTCATGTCCACAGGAGCTTACAAGAGTCATCACACACCAGAAAAGTCAGCATTCGTTCCCTTTCATCAGGAGTCAAAAAAGATTACACCAAAGATAAGATTTCCTTATTTGGAGATCATCACTTATATCAAACCAGAAATGAAGACCAAAGACCATCATTGCTAATTAATCTCGACCCTACATTCAGAAGAAGAGATCCTGATCATTCAAA
This sequence comes from Thlaspi arvense, assembly GCA_911865555.2. NCBI lineage: Eukaryota > Viridiplantae > Streptophyta > Magnoliopsida > Brassicales > Brassicaceae > Thlaspi > Thlaspi arvense. Next base: position 16,885,715 of record OU466861.1, read on the forward strand.
CCATTCTGAAGACTCAAGATTCGTCCCCCCCTTAAGCCCCCAAATCAAGCCCTTTACAAATCAAGTAATTAAGCCAAATGACTAGCATTTTGTTACACCAGATTTTATGCTTTATTTTTAATCTTTGTTAGCATTTTATGTCTTCATTTGGAGCACTATATAAGCTCAAAGCATTGTAGATTCGAAATCACCAAGAAATTATCAATCAAAGTCTTATTTTGTTTCAAGAAGAGAGTATTCTTTTGAATCAACATTGTTCCTGCGATATTAACAAGTTCTTTTGTGGAATCAGAGAGCTTCTTAAGGCGTGTAGAATCTCAACACTTCTTGTGAGGATTAGCCCTTGAAGATTTAAGAGTCTAACCTTTGGTGTTTGAGGTCATCAAGCATCATTGACTACAAAATCACAAGCCATTCCTCCACAACATTCAGCTTGAAGCAACAGATTCTAAGGAGTAGTTTTGGTCCATTTCCAATCCTACATCATTGGTATCAGAGCTAAAAGCTTCTATCCCAGGTGTTTTCTATTCCTCTTTCAAGTTTTGCTATTTGTTTTCATACAGTTTTTGAATTTTATTTCATATAATTCAAAAAAAAAAATCATAAAAACTGTTTTATTGTTCTTCCACTGAATTATTTTACTCGAATTTTATAAAATTTTTAAAAACTCATAAAAATATTCTGTTTCTTGTTTCTGATTTATTAAAATCTTAGAAACCATAAAAAAATATTTTTTTTTGAATTCTCGAATCATTTGCTAATTTTTAAAATAGTTTTCTGCCAACTGGTCTAAACTGCTTAAATTGTTTGCTCTTGCATTTGCTTTCATTTAGAACATATCTTTGATTTGTTTTGCTTGAATCTTTTCAAGGTACAACATGGAAGAAGTACCAGTCGACCCTATGCAAGCTATGATGGCCATGATGCAAACACTTGTTGATAATGTCAATGCCCTGAAAATCAATACTCAAGCTTACCATAAGGCAGTGAATAACCGTCTTATACAAAGTGAAAGAAGAGGGCTGAAGCAACCAGCTTGTTAGACGAGCCATACCAACAGTACAAAGAGCCAAGACCACCTGATGTATCTCCACCTCAAGCAACAGACCCTATAGAAGTGGCACAAGATTTTTTCAAAAGAAGTTTGCCACCAGAAATGAAGCCTACTGCCCCATTAGTAGAAAGAGAAACTCAAATTATGCAAGAGGAAAACATGAGCAACAATGGAGAAAACCTGATGTTTATTAAGGAGATAACATCTGCACACGAGCTGACACCAACCCTGGAGCTTGCTGTAGCCAAAAACATTCCATTCAATCAACTCTTGCAGCATTTACAAAACAATTACCAAGGTAAGCTTATAAAGTCTAATTTTTTTTCAGAAACTAACTTAGCCTTGTTTGATGCAGGTACTCAAGTTTTGAGGACAAAACCTCTTCAAGAGGAAGAGTATGATGTAAGCATCAGTACCATGCTAGCTGTACCAGAGAAGAGGAGCCATATAGAAGCTGACTTGGAGCTAAACATGCTTGAAGGAAAGGAGCAAAGGAAGCTGGAAACTGTTTTCAAAGAGAACAAGTGTTTAAAACCAATACACTGTCGTTCTACACATCAAAGTGAGCCTCCTGATCGTGCCAAGACACCCCTGGTTCAAATTAAGATGCAAGAAGACCAGCTTAGACCGCCAAAGCCCCTAAACCGCATATATGGACCTACTCATCAATTTATGAAGCCAATTATGGAAAGCTCGGATCTATATGAAGTCAGCATTATATTCAACCATCCTAAGATGCTTAATGAAGGTATACAAGCCAATAACCGGAGCCAAACCAAAGAAGAACCACCAAATCCTCTCAAACCATCAAATCATGCAAATGGAGCATTATTGGAGCCAAGCAAGGAAACTTTGGATATATGTCTTACCAAGACATTATATTCGCCTTCCCTCATGTCCACAGGAGCTTACAAGAGTCATCACACACTAGATAAAGTCAGCATTCGTTCCCTTTCATCAGGAGTCAAAGAAGATTACACCAAAGAGAAGATTTCCTTATTTGGAGATCATCACTTATATCAAACCAGAAATGAAGACCAAAGACCATCATTGCTAACTAATCTCGACCCTACATTCATAAGAGGAGATCCTGTCTACACCAAGAAGGGTCTACACATAGATACAATTTCCCTCTTCTAAGGCATATGGAGGAAAACCAAGTCGATATGCTTTTCGATATTGTCATGTCTCTAGTGTATCGGCTTTGATGCCTGATACACTGCCCGATACAAACCCATCTTGGTGTATCAAGGTCTCTCCTCCTCGATATACTCCTCTGTACGCCTTGCTCCTTCTGTATCGACATCAAGTGATCGATACATAGTCCGATATACACCATATCGATCAGACTACATCGATATCCTGCTTGATATTGGTCCATCCGCCCTTGTCCTTCTTCTTGTTCTACTCCTAGCTTACATCCATTGCACCACTTGGTCTCTAAACACCTTCTAGTACCTGAATAAAACTCCAAATGCAAACAAAATGCAATGCAACACCTAAAACTACACAACTCCTAAATGTATGCAAATGGGACAAGAAGAAACTAAATATGCATGTTAAAGGACAAAAACTAGTGATGAATGCATGCTAAGATGATATAAATAGTGGAGAGATCAACACCCCCACACTTACCTTTTGCTTGTCCTCAAGCAAACAAACAAAGACAAGAAGGGAGTGAAGTTTGAAGGTGGGCACTCAAATCCAAAAATGCTAAGGTAAAGAAGTGAAATCAATGTCCAAGTGCCTAACTGTAAGATGCAAAACATAATCAGTTATACTTTAAAGAACCTAGCCCTGCTTACCCAGTTTCAAAATGATCTCTAGCTCAGCTTAGTCAAATGCTCAAATCAATCAACTATTTAACATTCAATTAAACTTTGTAACCAATGAATCATGTTCAAACAAATCAAGTGGAATCATTTGGCTAGGGGATAAGGTCACGAGATAATAATGATCTCATTAAAATGTGGGTTCAAATGGAAGGGTTTCTCTCCAAAAGGATTGAGCTTAGGCATAATGCTAAAGGTGAAGCACAACTTATGCATACAAGGATATATTACTATTTACCCAATACCTAAATTGTTCTAAACCCAAACTCTTAACCCAAACCAAACTCAATCCTAGCTACCTTTTTCTTAACACTCTTCCTTCACTCTCCACACTTGATCATCTTTTTAGGGAAGCTTCTGATCTCACCATGTTGTGGCCTTCTTTGTGATCATTTGTTGTGGGCGCCTTCTTTTTGTAGTGGGGAGTCTCCTTTGCTTAATCACTTTGATGCATTAGGCTTTTGTGCCTTTTTTGTTGTTGTTGCTGAGACTCCATCTTCATAATGGTCACCCTTTTTGAGCTTATTTGGTTCCACACATGCTGAGCTTTTGCTTAACCCCTCTTTCTTATTCCCTTTCCCCTTCCCTTTCTTTCTTCTCTCACCCTCTTCTTTTGGATTAACATAAAACTCAAATCCGCCCAGACCTATACCTACCATCCTAATCCTATGTCCAACTCAAGGTGAAGAGCTAGTTCTACATAGCAACCAATCCTTGTAGTGCCGACCTAACACATTATGCTTAGTTCATTCAAAAATAGGTCTCAAACTCAAAAGATAATGTTTAGGCTTGAAAGGAGGGTAAGGTTAAGGTGTGGTAACTGTCCCTTAGTGGTGAGGATCATCTATTTGGACTAGCAAGAGTGATAAAAAAAAATAAAAAATTCCAAATATGTATATGGGTAATCCATGAAACCACTTTTCATTGCAAAAACATGATAATTATCAAGTCAAATTTATGGTTCTAATAAATACAGATGATATTCAATGAGAAAATAATTTCAGCATGAGACTAGAAGATCAAATTTAGCATTCAAAATATGGTTCAGCCTTAGTTTCTAACTTTTCATGATGCATGAAACACTTAACCACTTAGACACTAAAATCATTCATAAATACTTAGCATTTTATAAGAAATTATCATCATTGTACCATAAGAGGCAACCCACTGGTAAGTTTTCTTTTTCATATATTATTTTAGTTTTCTATTACATAGCTAAAAAAAAACCCAAAAACATGAGAAAAATCAAAAAAAAAAGTCAGTTTGTTAGTTTGCTTTGATGATATCTTGTGAACTTGTTGGACCATGGATTATGCTTTGCTTGGATGTTTTTGATGTGTGTTTTGAGTGCTCCAACAGTCTGACTTCGGAGTACACATGATGGCATTGCATTAACACATCTAACAAGACGATTCTGAAGTATTAGACATGGTGACGCTCGTCACCCGTCCCTTCACGAGGTACCACTTTTCTGACTAGGTTTTACAAGTTCTCATGCTTCATTTTGACCAACTCTTAGCTTAATAACACTGGGGACAGTGTTGTTTAAGTCTGGGGGAGGTGGTTACTGACGTTGTGTGCTTTGTGTCATGTTTATAGAGTCTTAAAGTTGAGTCAAAAACCTGTTTTTATAGAGTCAAAATTTTGAAATTATCAGTTTTTCTTGGAACTAACCATAGGACGTTTTTGCTTATAAGAACCATTGTAAAAGTAGCTAATTACAAGTCTTACTAAGTTGAAAGTCATAGGTAGATCAGTCTAGCAATGAAGGTTTAGGTTCTTAGAGAATCTGGAAAATTTGCTGTTACCTCCACCTTAATGAACTTTAAACTTATTATCTTGGGGCTTGATTCTTATTGATCTTGATACTATCTTTCAGCACTGACAATAAGGTTAAGATACAGTCTCTCTTTGATCTTCCCTGATGCAGTTTTTAGGAGTTTAAGTCCAAAGAATGGTGCATTAATGACCCTGTCTCCTCACAAGGAACAACAGTAATGAACACACTCAAGAACCTGTCTCCTCACAAGGAACACAAGTATTGAGTAGCACCATAATCTTAGACTGTAAAAGATGGGAAAAGAGTTGAAAAATCAAAAAAAAATCAGAAAGAAAAAGATCAAGGGAAGAGAAAATAGGAGAGCTGTGTTGAGATTGATTTGTTCAATTGTTTAGAAAGGGAAATGAATCTATAAGTGATTGAGATGATAAAACCTTGATAAGATATCACACTTAGATAGATATAAGGAGTTAGCAGCATATATTTCGGATTTCTTGAAGGGATTTGGATTGGACTTGAGAGATTTGCTAAGCTTGTGATGATTAGACTGAAATTTGATCTTGTGTTGACTATGTGGCATGTGGATTCGAAAGTGTTGATCAATGTGGTGTTCCTGATGTTTAGCTGACTGTTTCTTGTTTTCAAACCTCGACCCTGTTCTTTGTCTGATTTTTGCTTGAGGGCAAGCAAAAGCTAAGTCTGGGGGAGGTGGTATATCATGGTTTTTATGGTTTTTAACCATGGTATAAGTCATTTTTATTGAGTCTTTTTGGTCTTTTAAGAGTCCTAGTAGAGTCTTTGCAGGTTAAAGCATGTCTGGAGCATAATTGGAAGTTTTGGAGCTTTTTGGAGCATTGGAAGTTACAGCCCCGAAGTGTACAACTCAGAAGTGTTATTCTGGATTGGGTGACGCTAGTCACCCCTAGAGGAAGGGTCGTGGCTGGTTTCATAAAAGAAGGTGCATTATTTTCAGTTTTGGCCCAAAATTTCCAGTATTTGAAAAAAGGCCTCATATCGTGTTTTAGCTTATATATTAGGTTTTTCAGCCATTCTTTTGGCAGATATCTTGTATCTTATTCTTTTTGAGAGCTTGAGAGAGAGATTTGTAGCAGAGCTTTTGGAGAGACAAATCAGACTCCTTCAGAGCAGATTTCGAACTCCTTTATTTCTACTTTTTATTTCTTTTATGCATTCTATTCTTTTCTTGATATTTTCTCAAATCACCATGTCTGAGTAGTTTGTTAGTTAACTTAAGGCTTTTCAAAAGTTGAAGAAGAGTTTGTAGAATTGCTAAACTTATAGGAAATCCATTGGTTCTTCATTTGTGCTTGCATTCATATCGATTTCTTAGACACATCATCTGGATTTCGAAACCCTAGGTTGTTAAATATATGTGAGAGCATTATTGATAACCTGAACTAGTATTTGGTGAGCAAAACAACTTAGTGCAAAGAGATTTGGCTTAGGAGTTTTGTAAACAATTGAACCTGATCATTACTGCATGTTTAGGTTGTTAGGGTTTGCAAAGAGATTTGAAACTCTGTGATTTAGGCATAGTTAACTTCTGCAATGAGAATTGATTAGTTATATGTTTGCGATTCATGTTCAAGACAGTTCTTACTCATTCCTGATTTTATGCATTCTACATTCTCGGATTCAACCTGCAAACTGTCCTGACTTAGCGTTTTTAGTCTGAAACTTAGATCAACAATCAAATTTCGTTTGCTTACATTTAATGGTTGAGCTAGGACCACCAACAGCCAAGGTGGAATGGTTGGACATGCAATATCTGAAGAAGTCAAGATTCCTTGAAGAAAATGTGGGTGACAAGTTCATCTACAACTTTATCCAAGAAGATGGCACAGCTGCAAAGGTGCTCCTACCAAACCAGCATCTCACATCCTTCTCCAATCCAGACAGCATGGGCTTTCTCATTCCCCAGCATTTGCTCTACCAAGAAGGCGCTTCATCCTCCCGCCATCACCATGGCGCCAACACTCCTCTTCATCAAGGAGACTATCCTCTTGTTGTTTATAAAGGAGGAAAAATGGAAGAAAGAGTTCAAAAAGAGGGAGAACCAGATTCTCCAAGCTACAACAGTGGGGAGTACCACTTCCAGCCTCATGATTTATCTCAACAAGGAGGTCCCTTGAAGAAGGTCCATGAACACATCAACTTCTTACGAAGATGGAATAAATGGCAAGGTAAAACCATCAAAAAGTTGGTGAAAGGAATGAAGAGCATGAAGGATCAGATCAAGTACCTTAAGAGGAAGTCAAGTGGAGCCTCTAGTTCTGCTCTTCAAGAAGAGCAAGAATCTGAAAGCCAAGGGATGGCTAGATCACCTAATAGAAGGCGTTCTTTTGCTGGATATGAGGAGATAAGAGCTTGGGTGCCACCAAGAGCTTCTGCTCAAAAAGCGCCAAGGAGGAGAAGAAACACAAGGAGGGAGAGGCCTAATAGGAGCCACAACTGAACATCACGGAGGATCTTTCAGGCACCTACTATACCTCCAAATACACCTTCTAAGGTACCAAAAAACTCCTCACTTGTATATACCATTTTAAGCTTTGCATATTTTCTTTAATTTTTGCATCTCTCTCTCATCTTTCATTACAAAATGGGACTGTGTAATTTAAGTGTGGGGGAAGGCTTTGTGTATTTAACATTGTGTTCTCTTTTCTTAGTTTTTTTTTTGCATAAGAGTCTCTTGCATTCATCTAAACGCATCTAAAAACAAAAAAATTGAAAGATTTAAAATTTTTGCATTTTTGCAAAACCAAAAAAAAATTCTTATAGTTACATTCATTTGTTTAAGATTGAGTTTAGTATTTTCATATAGGATTGCATTGCACTTGAAAAACAGAACAATGGCGATTTTTCAGCCTAAGGAAAAGTAAAGCTCGAAAAACATAAGACAGAGTGTTGATAATGAAAGTGATGTCTCTCCTTTGCCCAAAATAGCTAAACAACCAAAATGGTCTCCCCCCCCCCACTAAAGTCCAAAAAATGAGCTGGCCGGATAAGGTGTAGAGATCCAGTTGGGTGATCGATCTCTAGCTCCATCTCTCGGCTAGATCGTCTTCTTTTGCTCGTTCTTTGGGTCGATTCGTCGGATAGATCGAGTGCTTACTAAGCGCTTGTTTAAAGCCATTAGCTCGACTTTGAATGCTGCTCAGACAGCTGGTAGAGCAGAAGGTGGCATTAAATGCTTTGGAGGAGAATGTCTCCACATCCATGGTTGTTTATAAGCAGTAGATGCATGAATTCTTCCAAGGAAGTGAGGAACATCAGCAGGGTGAGTCGTGACTATGGGTGATACACTTCATTTTCCTGCAGAATCATCAAAAGAAACACCAAGCATTCTACGAGAATTTCGTTGCTTGCATAAGTGTGAAGCAGCTTTTGCACCTTTTAAATTCTTATTGATGAGATTAGAAGGTTAGGAATTGGTTCCAGGAAGTGCATACCTTTGCTTAGTTGCAGGTTTATGGGTTTGGAATGTTGAATTTTCGGTTTGGCAACATAAGATGGACTTGTAGCTGAAAATCCATGTCGCTTTTTTGTGTCTAGGTTGGTGACGAGCATCACCAGCTCAGTGACGGTTGTCATTGACCCTGTAGTTCAGCTCTGTAAGTCTTGCCTCTATCACAAACACGTCTTCCTCCAACAACTTGGCAATCATTGGAACCTCTTTTTCGAGCCTAATGTCGAAGGTATCATCTTCACTCCAATCCTCAAACCCAAAAGCTTTTGCAGAAGTTTCAGATACTGCCTCTTCAATAGCCATCTTGTTCACTTGACCACTTGTATCAGATTCAGTGACATACCCAGCAGTAGTGTCTTCTGAATGCTCCATGACATTCTCTTCATCTCTGCAAGTCCTTACAGAAAAGGTATTACCATCAATGGTAGAACTCCCTCTTAACTTATCCACGTCAAAGTTCATGACAACATCACCAAGATCAAGCTCAATGTTCCCCTTTCTCACATCAATGATGGCACCAGCAGTAGCCAAAAATGATCTTCCCAGAATAAGAGGATCTTTAGGTTCTTCAACATATTTCAGAACCACAAAATCTGTAGGAATTATACAGCCTTCAATGTTAACAGGAACATCCTCTAAGATGCCTTCTAGGGTTCTTATATATCGATTTGCTAGGATGAGAGAGATCCCAGCTGGCTTGAAATCAGTCATTCCAAGTCTATCAGCAACAGAGGAAGGCATCAAGTTAATACTTGACCCTAGATCACATAGAGAGTGGGGAAAACGTCCTGCAGAGATTGAGCAACCAAGAACAAAGGTCCCTAGATCAGATAGCTTCTCTGGAACTCTGCTTTGAATGATGGCATTGACTTGTTCATAAACAGTCACCTTCTTCTTCTTCTTTGGAACTGTATCCAAGAGAATTGCACTGATGTCTCTGGTAAGCAATGCTCCTTGATATTACCATATATACTGCATATTTTGCATGTATTTAGGATACTTTTTCATGCATTCACCTTGCATTATAGGCTAGTTTGTTCCATTTGTTGCATTTTAGGTCCTATGCCCCTTTGCATTCGCATTTTGCATATTTCTTGCACTTTTACATCATTATCAGGTTGTTTGGAGCACTCTGGAGTTGGTGAGGCTATGTGAACGTAAGGAGGATCAAGACTAAGCTTGTGGACACTTGGAGAACTCAGCCATGCATGCGAAGGACACGAGATTGAGTAGCGAATTGAGCAAGGCCAGTCGATCTAGATGAGATCGACCAGAAGATCAAGTAACCCAAGTCGATGCAAGGGGAATGATCGAGACTAAGATCGAGAGAGGTGATCGATCGGGAGTACAGACGTGAATGACGCCATGCAGAACGAGAGCCAGATCGAGACCACGACTCGATCATCTAAGGATCAAGAAGAAGATTGAGGAAGGTGCTCGATCCATCAAACCAGATCAATTGGAAGATCGTGCAAAGGAAGTCGATCCAGCAAGAAGATCGAGTGAGCTGCCCGATCCAGAGGTCGATTCCTACGGCCTTAACCGTTTTTGGCAGCTAGTGAGGGGACCATTTCAAGATGTTTGGCTATATGGGGAAAGAGGCGGCTACACTTTCTTATCTACATTTTGCTTTTAGTTTTTCTCAATCTATCTTAGGTGAATCGCCAGTGTTGAACATCTTTAAGCTTTTTCATGTTCTAAACCTTGAAACTTTTAATATTAAGCAAGTTTTTCCTTAATCGCTTGTTAATCATGTTTAGTTCCTCGTTTATTGCTTTTCAATCGGTCTTAATCATGTGTAGCGAGTAGTCCTTTTTGGGTTTTTTGGGGTTGAGGTGATTCAAAGAGTTTAAGAGGTTTAAGTTTTGTGTTTTCTTTGTTCTTCATACCTTCTCTTCTAGGATCTTGGGGTCTTAAGGCTTAGAGAGTCTTGGAAAAGATCTCTATGATTCCAGGGCTTTCTTACCTTGACCGGATTCAAAGATCCTTGAAAACCAGATCCTAGAGACTAATCTTTCCTCTCCCAAACGCCATGGATGAAGAGGAGATTAGTTAGGTCATATATTGAAATCTGTTTTCCTTGCTCTTCGATCTCTTTTTCCACCAAACGCCATGGGTTTGGAGGAGAGATTGAGGAAGTGAATCATACCACATGCCATGGATGGTTCTTGTTTTGTTTTCAAGGCTTAGAGAAAGCTCACAAATGAGTAGATCTAAATGTTTTCAAACCAAAGTTTAAACCTTTGACACTCTTGAATATGACCCTTGACCCTAAACCCTCTTTTAGCATTTTAAAACCTCTGTTCATCATTTGCTTGTCATAAAGTTGCATTCTTGTTCATTAGAAGTCGTTTTGCTTTAAGTTGTTAGATCGGTCTGTTTTACTCGATTCAGTGCTCGATTTTTAGTTCTTAGTAGATTTGTTCTTTTGTTGCTCTATTTTCTTTCAGTGTTACTTAACCCTCTTCCGGGGATTTTAAAATAGTTTTGCATCTCATTTAGTCGTTGCATTTAGTTTTGTTCGATTGTACCAATTATTTTCCCGGTTTGCTTAGATTTGCTTCATCATTGCATTCTTCGTGTTCTTCCTGCTTCCTAGGTTGGATTGATTCCCCTTACTACTATACTACATCATAACTTGTGGTTTGGGCTTTGATAATACATTTTCTTGCAATAATCCTGTTATCACTCCTTCATCAGGACTTACACCATTCACAACCATTCTCTTTACATACCTTCTTAGAGCTGGTGAAAGCTTGACTGCATCTACAAGAGGCATCTCAACCATCAGCTTATCTATTATAGCTTTGCATCTGACTTCTTCTATCTCTTGTTTAGACTTCCTAGGATGCTTAGGGAATGGTATCTTGGGTTTATACGCTTGCTCCTGGCCATTATTTGCAGTTACAAGCGAAGCAGCTTCGTTCTGGGGTGGGTGACGACCGTCACCAGGGGGTGATGCTCGTCACTCACTTGTGACAGCCCCCGATTCCCTTGTAAGTTGGTGACGAGCATCACTCCTCCTTGGTAACGCTCGTCACTCACCTCTGAGACTGCAAAATTTTCATCTTCAGACTCCATCAGTTGCACGATCTATTCTGCACTCAGCCTTTTTTTCTGCACTGTTTTAAGCTCCTTTTCACTCCTGACTGTGATGGCATTAACCTGGTGCTATGGATTGATGTCAGTCCTTCCAGGAAGGAATCCCTCTTGCCTTTGAACAGCTCCTGCAGTTTGAGCAACCTGCACATCAAGCTTCTTCATGTGAGAGTTCAGACTCTCAATTTTTCCATTCAGGTCTTGATACAACGAATCTAGCTTGCCATTGAAGTTCACTATCATCTTCTGCTGTCCTTCAAGTATCTGCTCCAGCATAGCTTCCATCTTAGTGTCTTGTGGAGGTGCAGTTTGGTAAGAAGAAGAACTATAATTTCTGCTGTTTTGGTAAGGTTTCTCAACTTCAGTCTTCTGGAACTGTGGCATTGGAGTATAACCAGTTGCATTCTGGTTTTCTGGGAAGGTGTTCTTCTAATTATTGCTGTTGTAGCCTCTGTTCCACTGCTGATTTCCAAACCTTTGGTTCTGAAAACCAAAGGCTGTGCATACTGTCTAATGTAGCCTTAACCTCAGCTATTTGGTTTCCTTCATTCAAACCACCATGTTTCATTCTCTGAAAATCTGCATTCTTGGTGATGTTGCTGCAGACCAAGTTTTCAATCAATCTGATTGCTTCTTCTGGTCAGTTGGTGTTGAAGTTTCCAGCACTAGCTGCATCCAGCGCCATCTGATACTTCCAGTCAATGCCTCTAAAGAAAATCTCAAGCAGCTGCACCTGACTGAAACCATGATGAGGACAGTCCCCTTGATAAGACTTGAATCTCAGCCAAGAAGATTTAAAAGCTTCAGTAGGACCTTGAGAGAATGATGCAATTTTCGTCCTCAAGTCCTCTGATCTAGCATCATCATAGAAATTGTTCAGAAATGAATTCTTGGTGTCCTCCCAAGTAGTTAATGAATCAGGCTCCAGTTGCTTCAGCCAATAAGCAGCATCTCCTCCAAGTGAGTAAGGGAACAGCTTGCAGAACAGGAAGTCATTGCTAACACCATTAGCTTTGACACTTGAAGCTAAATCCTCAAACCTCTCAATGTGATCAATGGGGTGCTCATGAGGTAAGCCATGGAATGGATGCTGTCCCACCAGCTGATAATAAGCAGGCTTAAGCTCAAAATCATTCCTCTGGAAAACAGGAGGGCGGATTGCAGCTCTGTTAGCATAAAACTGATCAGGTCTGTGGTAATCTCCTAGAGTCCTCTACACAAAACGTCCAGCAACATTTACAGCTTCATCTAGAGCTTGCTGAATCTGTTGTTCAACGATGACATTCCCATCCTGATCCAGTCTCTGCCCTACTTCATTCCTCATGTTTCCATCTCTGTCAACCAAGTGACCCTCTGCGTTTGCGATCATGACAAGTGGAGCAACCATTATAGACTGTTTCTTAGTTTTCCTGATGGTCCTCTCCAACTTAGCAAGTTCGTCGATGCTCAAAGTCACCAGCTCCTTCTCTTTGTTGCTTCTGGTACTGCGATTAGGCCTACACCTGAAACCAGCATAAAGAGAAGTAGCAGAAAGTTAGTAAACAAATTAAAACTTAGACAAAATCTTAATAGTACAAATCGATAGGCAGCTATTAATCCCCGGCAACAGCGCCAAAAACTTGATTGGGCTCAGGTTTTATTCAAATAAAACTACTGCAAGTGCACAACAAGGCAGTTGTAGTACAAGGGGTATCGATCCCAAAGGAGTATGTAAACTACACTATCGAATGTAGGTTCGGATTAAGCTAAGCAGTAGATGATATATGTAATGCGAATGACAAATTAAATGTAAGCAAACGAAATTTGATTGTTGATCTAAGTTTCAGACTAAAAGCGCTAAGTCAGAACAGTTCGCAGGTTGAATCCGAGAATGTAGAATGCATGAAATCAGGAATGATTAAGAACTGTCTTGAACATGAATCGCAAATATATAACTAATCAATTCTCATTGCAGAAGTTAACTATGCCTAAATCACAGAGTTTCAAATCTCTTTGCAAACCCTAACAACCTAAACATGCAGTAATGATCATGTTCAATTGTTCACGAAACTCCTAAGCCAAATCTCTTTGCACTAAGTTGTTTTGCTCACCAAATACTATTCAGGTTATCAATAATGCTCTCACATATATTTAACAACATAGGGTTTCGAAATCCAGATGATGTGTCTAAGAAATCGATATGAATGCAAGCACAGATGAAGAACCAATGGATTTCCTATAAGTTTAGCAATTCTACAAACTCTTCTTCAACCTTTGAAAAGCCCTAACTTAACTAACAAACTACTCATCTATGGTGATTTGAGAAAACATCATGAAAAGAATAGAATGCATAAAAGAAATAAAGGAGTTCGAAATCTGCTATGAAGGAGTCTGATTTGTCTCTCCAAAAGCTCTGCTACAAATCTCTCTCTCAAGCTCTCAAAAAGAATAAGATACAAGATATCTGCCAAAAGAATGGCTGAAAAACCTAATATACAAGCTAAAACACGATCTGGGGCCTTTTTGTAAATACTAGAACTTCTTGGCCAAAACTGAAAATAATGCTCCTTCTTTTATGAAACCAGCCACGACCCTTCCTCTAGGGGTGACGAGCGTCACCCAAGCCAGAATAACACTTCTGAGTTGTACACTTCGGGGCTGTAACTTCCAATGCTCCAAAAAGCTCCAAAACTTCCAATTTGCTCTAGACATGCTTTAACCTGCAAAGACTCTACTAGGACTCTTAAAAGACCAAAAAGACTCAATAAAAAGGACTTATACCATGGTTAAAAACCATGATATACCACCTCCCCCAGACTTAGCTTTTGTTTGCCCTCAAGCAAAGATCAGACAGAGAACAGGATCGAGGTTTGAAAACAAGAAACAGTCAGCTAAACATCAAGAACACCACATTGATCAACACTTTCGAATCCACATACCACAGAGTCAACACAAGATCAAATTTCAGTCTAATCATCACAAGCTTAGCAAATCTCTCAAGTCCAATCCAAATCCCTTCAAGAAATCTGAAATCTGTGCTGCTAACTCCTTATATCTATCTAAGTGTGATATCTCATCAAGGTTTATCATCTCAATCACTTATAGATTCATTTCCCTTTCTAAACAACTGAGCAAAGCAATATCAACACAGCTCTCCTATTTTCTCTTTCCTTGATCTTTTTCTTTCTGATTTTTTTCGATTTTTCAACTCTTTTCTCATCTTTTACAGTCTAAGATTATGGTGCTTCTCAATACTTGTGTTCCTTGTCAGGAGACAGGTTTTTGAGTGTGTTTATTACTGTTGTTCCTTGTGAGGAGACAGGATCATGAATGCACCATTCTTTGGACTTAAACTCTTTAAAACTGCATCAGGGAAGATCAAAGAGAGACTGTATCTTAACCTTATTGTCAGTGCTGAAAGAGAGAACCAAGATCAATAAGAATCAAGCCCCAAGATAATAAGTTTAAAGTTCATTAAGGTGGAGCTAACAACAAATTTTCCAGATTCTCTAAGAACCTAAACCATCATTGCTAGACTGATCTACCTATGACTTTCAACTTAGTAAGACTTGTAATTAGCTAATGTGGTAATGGTTCTTATAAGCAAAAACGTCCTATGGTTAGTTCCAAGAAAAACTGATAATTTCAAAATTTTGACTCTATAAAAACAGGTTTTTGACTCAACTTTAAGACTCTATAAAAATGACAAAAAGCACACAACGTCAGTAACCACCTCCCCCAGACTTAAACAACACTTTTCCCAGTGTTATTAAGCCAAGAGTTAGTCAAAATGAAGCATGAGAACTTGTAAAACCAAGTCAGAAAAATGGCACCTCGCGAAGGGACGGGTGACGAGCGTCACCAGCTTGGTGACTAGCGTCACCATGTCTGATACTTCAGAATTGTCTTGTTGGATGTGTTAATGCAATGCCATCATGTGTACTCCGAAGTCAGACTGTAGGAGTACTCAAAACACACATCAAAAACATCCAAACAAAGCATAATCCATGGTCCAACAAGTTCACAAGACATCATCAAAGCAAACTGACAAACTGACTCTCTTTTTTTTTGATTTTTCTCATGTTTTTGGGTTTTTTTTAGCTATGTAATAGAAAACTAAACTAATATATGAAAAAAGAAAACTTACCAGTGGGTTGCCTCCCACTAAGCGCTTGTTTAAAGTCATTAGCTCGACTTTGAATGCTGCTCAGACAGCTGCTGGAGCAGAAGGTGGCATTGAATGCCTTGGAGGAGAATGTCTCCACATCCATGGTGGTTTATAAGCAGTAGATGCATGAATTCTTCCAAGGAAGTGAGGAACATCAGCAGGGTGGGTCGTGACTATGGAAGATACCCTTCATTTTCCTGCAGAATCATCAAAAGAAACACCAAGCATTCTACGATAATTTCGTCGCTTGCATAAGTGTGAAGCAGCTTTTGCACCTTTTAAGTTCTTATTGATGAGATTAGGAGGTTTGGAATTGGTTCCAGGAAGTGCATACATTTGCTTAGTTGCAGGTTTCTGGGTTGTGGAATGTTGAATTTTCGGTTTGGCAACATAAGATGGACTTGTAGCTGAAAAATCACGTTGCTCTTTTGTGTCCAGGTTGGTGACGAGCGTCACCAGCTCAGTGACAGTCGTCACTGACCCTGCAGTTCGAGTTTCTGCAGTTCAGCTCTGCAAGTCTTGCCTCCATCACAAACACGTCTTCCTCCAGCAACTTGGCATTCATTGGAACCTCTTTTTGGAGCCTAATGTCAAAGATATCATCTTCACTCTAATCCTCAAACCCAACAGCTTTTGCAGAAGTTTCAGATATTGCCTCTTCAATAGCCATCTTGTTCACTTGACCACTTGTATTAGATTCAGTGACATACCCAGCAGTAGTGTCTTCTGAATGCTCCATGACATTCTCTTCATCTCTGGAAGTCCTTACAGAAAAGGTCTGACCATCAATGGTAGAACTCCCTTTTATCTTATCCATGTCAAAGTTCATGACAACTCACCAAGATCAAGCTCAATGTTCCCCTTTCTCACATCAATGATGGCGCTAGCAGTAGCCAAAAATGATCTTCCCAGAATAAGAGGATCTTTAGGTTCTTCAGCATATTTCAGAACCATAAAATCTGTAGGAATTATGCAGCCTTCAATGTTAACAGGAACATCCTCTTAGATGCCTTCTGGGGTTCTTATAGATCGATCTTCTAGGATGAGAGAGATCCCAGTTGGCTTGAAATCAGTTATTCCATGTCTAGCAGCAACAGAGGAAGGCATCAATTTGATACTTGACCCTAGATCACATAGAGAGTGGGGAAAACGTCCTGCAGAGATTGAGCAACCAAGAACAAAGGTCCCTAGATCAGATAGCTTCTCTGGAACTCTACTTTGAATGATGGCATTGACTTGTTCAGAAACAGTCACCTTCTTCTTCTTCTTTGGAACTGTATGATAGGGTTCAGGTTTTACCCAAATAAAAACTACTGCAAGTGCACAGCAAAGCAGATGGAGTATAAGGGGTATCGAAATCTCAAGAGAGTAATGCTAACTACACTATCAATTATAGATTTGGACTAAGCTAAGCAAAATATGATGTATGTAATGCGAATGAATAATTAGAAATAAGCAAACGATGGTATGATATGGTCTAAGTTCAGGAAGACTAAAAGCGCTAAGCTAGGGTAATTCGCAGGTATGAATCCAAGAATGTAGAATGCAGGGTATCAGGAATGATTAAGAACCGTTTTAAACATGAATCTCTAATGCATAACTAATCAATTCTCATTGCAGAAGTTATCTATACCTAGATCACAGAGTTTCAAATCTCTTTGCAAATCCTAACAACCTAAGCATGCAGTAATGATCAGGTTCAATTGTTTACAAAACTCCTAAGCCAAATCTCTTTGTACTAAGTTGTTTTGCTCATCAAATACTAGTTCAGGTTATGAATAATGCTCTCACATATATTTAACAACCTATGATTTTCGGATTCCTAGATGATGTTTCTCAGAAATTCGATTTTAAAGCAAGTAGAGATGAAAAACCATGAGATATTCCTAACAGATAGCGATTCTACACTCTTTTCATCAACCTTTGAAAAACCCTAACTTAACTAGCAGATTACTCAGACATGATTATGAGAACACAAAACATAACTGAATAAAATTGCATTAAGAGAAAGAGTAGAAAACAAAGGGGGTTCGAAATCTTCTCTAAAGAGTACAGGATTTGTCTCCCCAAAAAGCTCTGAATAAAATCTCTCTCTAACTCTCTGAATTCTCAAAAACTAAGATTCTTGTCAACAATGGCTGAAAAACCTAATAAATAGGGGCTAAACACGATCTGGGGTCTTCATATAAATAAAGGAAACTTCTGGGTAAGTTCTGCAATTCTTCTTGATACTTTTAACAAATAGCCACGCTCCTTCCTATCTGGGTGACGAGCGTCACCAATGGGGTGACGATCGTCACCATATGGGATACTTTTCTGCTTCGAGCTTGGTACTTCGTGGCTTCAACTCAGAATGCTCCAAAAGGTTCCAATATCTCCAATTATGCTCCAGACATGCTTTAACCTGCAAAGACTCTTCTAGGACTCTAAAAAGACCAAAAAGACTCAATAAAAAGGACTTATATCATGGTTAAAAATCATAAAAACCATGATATATCAACTCCCCCAGACTTAGCTTTTGCTTGCCCTCAAGCAAACATCAGATAGAGTACAGGGTCGAGGTTTGAAAACAAGAAACAGTCAGTTAGTCATCAGAAACACCACACTAGTTAGAGCTTTCGAATCCACATACCACATAGTCAACACAAGATCAAATTTCAGCTTAATCATCACAAGCTTAGCAAATCTCTCAAGTCCAGTCCAAATCCCTTCAAGAAATCTGAAATTTCTACTGTTAACTCCTTATTTTTATCTAAGTGTGAAGTCTCATCAAAGCTCTATCATCTTAATCACTTTACAGATTCTTTTCCCTTCCTAACAACTGAACAAATCAATCTCAACACAGCTCTCCTATTTTCTCTTTCCTTGATCTTTTCCTTAGGATATTTTCAATTTTTCACTTCTTTTTCTCAACTTTTACAGTCTAAGATATGATGCTACTCAATACTTGTGTTCCTTGTGAGGAGACAGGTTCTTGAGTGTGTTCACTACTGTTGTTCCTTGTGAGGAGACAGGGTCATGAATGCACCATTCTTTGGACTTAATCTTTTAAAAACTACATCAGGGAAGATCAAAGAGAGACTGTATCTTAACCTTATTGTCAGTGCTTAAAGAGAGAATCAAGATCAATAAGAATCAATCACCAAGACAAGAAATTTAAAGTTCATTAAGGTGGAGCTAACAGCAAATTTTCCAGATTCTCTAAGAACCTAAACTTTCATTGCTAGACTGATCTACCTATGACTTTCAACTTAGTAAGACTTGTAATCAACTACTGTGGCAATGGTTCTTATCAGCAAAAACGTCATATGGCTAGTTCCAAGAAAAACTAACAGTTTCAAAAAAATTTGACTCTAGAAAAACAGGTTTTTGACTCAACTTTAAGACTCTATAAACATGACACAAAGCACACAACGTCAGTAACCACCTCCCCCAGACTTAAACAACATTGTCCTCAGTGTTATTAAGCCAAGAGTTGGTCAGAAAAATGAATGAGAAGTCGAAAAACTAAGTCAGAAAAGTGTTACCTCGCGTGGGGTCGGGTGACGAGCGTCACCAGTCAGGTGACGAGCGTCACCAGTCAGGTGACGAGCGTCACCACGACCTGTATTGCATAAATCTTATGTTAGATGTTAATTAACGAAGTGTTTGCATGTGTACTCGGAAATTAGACTTTTGAGCATTCAAACACATAATTAACAACATCCAAACATAGCAATAATAACCTGGTTCAACAATCTCACAAAACATCATCAAAGAAACTGACAACTGACTCAAAAGAAACATAAAAATGACTCAAAAGAAGGAAAAATAAAAGGGAAAAAAAGGAACAAGTAACCAGATAATGAAGCCTCAATCCTCATCCTCACAAGGCTTAGTAGTGTAGTGGGGGCGGACACAACCACAGTTGCTAAGTATAGCAACAGCATCCCAGAGTCCCTCAAAGCTATTCAATGACATACTCCTGAAAAGCAGCCATATCCATGGGTGTCTGTGGTCGTGGAGGACGCCTGAAGGCAGCAGAAGAGTCACTCTGGCGTGTAGAAGGTCCAGCATCAGTAGCAGCAGCAGTAGAAGCAGAGGGACCAGCTGTAGCAGCTCTAGCAGGGCGCAGAGTCAAGGGGCGCAGAAGAGTCTGTGCTGGCATGAAGAATAGCTGGCGTGGGTCTGTCTGGATAGTAGTGAGTGTTCTCTGTGGCAACTTAATGCCAACATACTCTCCAAAAGTAGTAGTGAAAGTCCAGACAACTCCAGTCTTCATCCAAGTGACATGGCGCAGATACTGCTCATCCATAAGCGATCTATCACTGCGCAGACTGCAAGGGGTAACATCGATCTGGAAATGATGGAAGATCGGTGTCAACAAGCTGCCCACACTCTCAGTCTTCTCCCCTGGACTGGTGAATGGCTTGGTCTTCAAAGAGACCAAATGCTCAGCGAAAACAGCACCTAAGTTGGCGCGAACCATACTATCAACTGGTATCGAATCATCCAGCATCTCATAAAGTCCGTAGTAAAGGAGAATCAGCTCGCTAACTCGAGTCTTGCTGGGCGCAGACTTGCACAGAATAGTATGACCAAAGAGGCGCAGAAGGTACCTCAAAACCGGATGTCTAACCTCTGTCTTCGTGCTGGTCTTGCTATCATAGACTCCATTCCCGAACTTGGACCAGAATGTCCTCATATGGGTCCACTGAGAGGGAAGGAGAACGCCTGTGGGATGGTCAGAGAAGCCATAGATCCCACAAAGCTCCATCAGACTGATCCGGTATCGAATCCCTCGGATCAGAAATGTCATAGTGCCTTCCTGAGCACGCTTCGCCAGCTCATTCGCGTAGTAGACGCGAACTGTAGAGAGAAACTGGCGTACCAAATCTGGGTACAAGTCGTACTGCTGGAATGGCATAGTCCCCATGCCAATGCGCTCCAAAATCTCATAAACCTCCTCAAAGATCCCCATCTTCTGCAGAACAGCAGGATCCGTGAGCCTAGTAGGGATAATCTTAACTCCTAGCCACGCATTGTAGAACAGCGTGTCATATTCATCTCACTCCTCCTGAATATCACGGAATACACAGGTATCCCGAGCCACTTCTTGCTTCGGAGTCCCTGCCCAAGCCATCTCCGAGGCTATTTTCCGATCCTCCCGTTTGGGCCATGGGGGCCTGCAAACCGGGTGCTGACTGAAGGAATCTGTAGACCCTGTTGCAGTGCTGGAATACGAGCTTTGTCTTAGTCTTTTCTCTTGACGAGGCATCTTGCGGATCGTAAAAACTAAGTTGATATTCAGAAAGAGGAGTAAAATCCACACGGATTAGACTCTTGAATCACTCAATTTGGTTAAGAAAATCAAAAGTTATGAAATTCCTATTTCTCTCTAAGTGTTTGGTTATTTTGCAGGTTTTGGCTCGGGGGAGAAGAAAAAGAAGTTAAAACCCGTGTTCGATTCTTATGGGTGACGAGCGTCACCATAAGGGTGACGATCGTCACCGGTTTTTTTTTTTTTTTTTTTTTTTTTAACTGAATAAAATTCTAATTACTAGTTCTAAGCACGAAAATAATTCCTAAGTATTATATCTACAACTTACCAGTGGGTTGCCTCCCACTAAGCGCTCTTTTAAAGTCATTAGCTTGACTTTGGTTGGCTGTTTAGACAGCTGGTGCCTGATCCAGAGACACAATGTGTCCTGCTGGAATCTCTGCTTGTGCCCAGTAATGCTTCACCCTTTGTCCATTGACAATAAACTCCTCTCCTTTGGAGTTAATCAGGACAATTGCACCATGTGGGCGAGCCTCTTTGACAGTGAAAGGACCTGACCATCTAGAACGCAGTTTACCAGGAAAAAGCTGTAAACAAAAGTTATAGAGTAATACCTGGTCATTGGGCTCGAAATGCCTGGAGATGATCTTCTTATCATGATATGCCTTTGTCCTCTCCTTGTATAACTTGGAGTTTTCATAGGCTAGATATCGAATCTCATCCAGTTCATTGAGCTGAATCAAGCGCCTTTCTGCAGCAGGTTTCAGATCGAAATTCAGCTTCTTGATTGCCCATTCTGCTCTGAACTCCAGCTCTACTGGTAGATGGCACGCCTTGCCATAGAGAAGGTGGAAAGGAGTAGTCCCAAGTGGCGTTTTGTAGGCAGTCCTGTAGGCCCATAATGCATCATCCAGCTTTGCAGACCAATCTTTCCTTGTCTTCCCAACTGTCTTTTCCAGAATTTGCTTGATCTGTCTGTTGGAAACCTCGACTTGTCCACTTATTTGGGGGTGATAGGGCGTGGCCACTCTGTGCTGTACACCATACTTCTTCAACAGCTTGTCAAAAACCTTGTTGACAAAGTGAGAACCCCCATCACTTATGACAATCCGTGGGACACCAAATCTGGGAAAGATAATGGTCTTAAACAGCTTCAAAACCACTGCAGCATCATTAGTAGGAGTAGCCAACGCCTCTACCCACTTAGATACATAATCAACAGCAACCAGAATGTATCTATTCCCATAAGATGAGGGAAAAGGTCCCATGAAGTCAATACCCCAACAATCGAAAACTTCAACTTCCAGAATGAAGTTCTGTGGCATCTCATGGCTCCTGCTGATTTTTCCTCTTCTCTGACAAGTATCACAGCTAGTGATGAAGGCTTGGGCGTCCCTGAACATGGTAGGCCACCAAAATCCAGCCTGCAAAACCTTAGAGACAGTCTTGAATGTAGCAAAGTGTCCAGCATAGTCTGATCCATTACAGTGAAAGAGCACGTCCTGAACTTCTTCTTCTGCTAAGCATCTTCTGTAAATACCATCAGCACAATGCTTGTAAAGGTATGGCTCATCCCAATAAAATCTCCTAAGTTCTCTCAAGAACTTCTTCTTAGCATATCCTTTAAAATCATGTGGTTCATCCTCTGCAGCCAGATAGTTTGTAATATCAGCATACCAGGGTCTCTTTGGATCATGTAAAGCATAAACAGGCTCTTCAAAAGCTTTCCCCAAGCTTGCACAAATCGCAGATAAGTGTGGAGATCGGTGACGAGCGTCACCAATGTTGGTGACGAGCGTCACCTCGCTCGTATACTTTTGTCGCGAATGGTCTTGGTTGGTGACGAGCGTCACCCCCCTGGTGTCGCTCGTCACTCCCCTGTAGTTTCGTGAAAACTGCAGATTTTCGACACTTTCCTCCTGTTCTCTGGTTTCCACTAAGTAAACATTCTCTTCAGGCAAGAAATCATTGATGGGAACACTGTCTTCGACCTGAATCCGGGATAAATGGTCAGCAACTCCATTCTCAACCCCTTTCTTGTCCTTCACTTCAATATCAAATTCCTGAAGAAGCAGGATCCATCTCAACAGCCTTGGTTTTGCATCCTTCTTCTGCATTAAGTACTTCAGTGCTGAATGGTCAGTATGAACCACGACCTTGGAGCCAACAAGATACTGCCTGAACTTCTCAAAAGCAAACACAACAGCTAACAATTCCTTCTCAGTTGTTGCATAATTCTTCTGAGCATCATCCAAAGTCCTACTTGCATAGTAGATGGCATGGAGTTTCTTGTCTTTCCTCTGTCCCAGCACTGCTCCAACTGCAAAATCGCTGGTATCACACATTACCTCAAAAGGTAAGTCCCAATCTGGAGGCTGCACAACAGGGGCTGTAACCAACGCCTGTTTGATCTGTTCAAAAGCAGATTTGCACTCTTCTGTGAACTCAAACTTCACACCCTTGCAGAGGAGAGCAGTAAGTGGACGTGCTATCTTGCTAAAATCTTTGATGAACCTTCTGTAGAAGCCTGCATGTCCCAGAAAACTCCTCACTGCTTTGACTGAATCAGGTGCTTGCAGACTTGTCATCACCTCAATTTTCGCCCTATCCACCTCTATACCGTCTCCTGAGACTCTGTGACCAAGTACAATACCATCATGTACCATAAAATGACACTTCTCCCAGTTTAAAACCAAGTGTTTCTCTTCACATCTCTGCAGAACTGCACACAGATTATCCAAACAGCTCTTGAAAGAAGATCCATAAACAGAGAAGTCATCCATGAACACCTCCATAAACTTCTCTATCATGTCTGTGAAAATCGACATCATGCATCTCTGGAAGGTTGCAGGAGCATTACACAGACCAAAGGGCATTCTGCGATAGGCAAAAGTGCCATAAGGACAGGTAAACGTGGTCTTCTCCTGATCATCTGGATTGATGGGGATCTGAAAGAAACCTGAATACCCATCAAGGAAGCAGTAATACTTGTGATTCGCCAGCCTCTCTAGCATCTGATCGATGAAAGGTAGGGGAAAATGATCCTTTCTTGTTGCTGCATTCAGTTTCCTGTAGTCTATACACATCCTGTGTCCTGTCACAGTCCTGGTTGGAATCAGCTCATCCTTGTCATTCTTGACCACGGTGACACCTCTTTTCTTAGGCATCACGTGCACTGGACTCACCCAAGCACTGTCTGAAATAGGATAGATGATACCAGCCTGCAACAACTTCATGATCTCTTTCTTGACCACATCTTGCAAATTCGGATTTAGCCTCCTCTGATGCTCAACTGATGATTTTGACTCATCTTCTAGGTGTATTCTATGCATGCACAAGTCTGGAGAGATACCTGAAATGTCATCAAGAGAATATCCAAGAGCTTTGCAAAATTTTCGCAGCTTGCTTAGCAATAGGGTGAGCTCTGCATTGTTCAATGAAGCATTAACAATAACAGGATAGGTGGAGTTTTCTCCGAGGAATGCGTACCTTAGCCCTGCAGGGAGCTGTTTAAGCTCAACTTTTGGTGCTTTTGCTGCTGACCAATCACCCATTGTGGCGGCTTTTGCAGATGTGGAGACAAGTTCATCCTGTGCAACCAGTTGCATAACTTGTGCAGTAGCATCCATCATCTTTGTGTAGCCTGTTGCAGCAGCATCTAAATGCTCATACTCAGCTGTAGAAGTGGTCAACGCCCTTTCCAAGGGGTCATCTGAATTCATCTCATGGAAGATCTGATCAGCAATGTTTGTGAGAACATCAACATAAAAAGTCTGTCCATCTATGGTTGGCCTCTTCATCAGCTTGTCCATTTCGAATTTCATCACTAAATCGTCAACATTCAGCTCTATTCTACCCTTCCTGACGTCAATAATAGCTCCTGCAGTGGCCAGGAAGGGTCTGCCAAGAATCAAGGGGTCTTTGGGCTCTTCTCCATACTCTAAAACCACAAAATCAGTAGAGATCATACAATCTCCTACTTTGATAGGAACATCCTCTATCACCCCTTCAGGAACTCTAACTGATCTATCAGCTAGGACAAGGGATATTCTTGTAGCTTTAAAATCGGTCATCCCTAAACTCTTGGCAACAGAATGGGGCATGAGGTTCACACTAGAACCAAGATCACATAATGACCTCTCAAACTTGTCATTGAAGATGGTGCAGTCTAAAACAAAGCTTCCTGGGTCTGAAAGCTTCTCTGGAACTCTGTTCTGAATCACTGCACTGACCTGCTCGTTGATCATCATAGCTCCAACCTCAAGGCTCAAGTTGTTGGTCACCATTCTCTTCACATACCTCCTAATAACAGGAGTGATCCTTACAGCATCAATCAATGGGATCTCTATCACCAACTTGTCCATGATAGCCTTGCATCTGGCATCCTCAAGCTCCTGCTTAGACTTCTTAGGATGCTTAGGATAGGGTATCTTGGGTTTATACACGGTCTCCTTAGCATTATCTGAAGTCTTAGGCGAAACTGCAATATGTGGTGTCTGGTGACAAGCGTCACTGGGTTGGTGACGAACGTCACTCACTTTGGACGAGTCGGGGTCGAGTACTGGATTTAGGTGACGAGCGTCACCCCCTTGGTGACGGTCGTCACCAATAAGTGAAGAATCAGGCTCGAGATTGTCCTCATTGGGTGACGAGCGACACCCATTATTGGTGACGATCGTCACCAATGGTTCTGCAGCAAAATTTTCTTCATCTTCATACTCTTCTACACCCACGAAATTTCTTGAGGTTATATCCTTCTGCAACACTGGTTGCAGGCTCCTTCCACTCCTCAATGTGATGGCATTCACGTGGTGTTTGGGATTAGCATCAGTTCTTCCTGGAAGAAATCCTTCTTGCCTCTGAACAGCTCCTGCAGTTTGAGCAACTTGAACATCAAGCTTCTTCATATGAGAGTTCAGACTCTCAATTTTCCCATTCAGATCCTGATAGAGCGAATCTATCTTGCCATTGAAGTCCACAGTAAGCTTCTGTTGTCCTTCCAGAATCTGTTCTAACATTGCTTCTATTTTGTTCTCTTGTGGAGGTGCTGGTTGATAGGAAGTAGAACCATAGTTTCTGTAATTTCCACTGCTCTGGTATGGCTTCTGATACTCTGTTTTCTGAAAAGGGGGTCTAGGGGTGAAACCAGACGTGTTCTGTCCTCCTGTAGGGGCGTTTTTCTGATTGTTGTTGCTGTATCCTCTGTTCCACTGCTGATTCCCATACCTTTGTCCCTGAAATCCGCCAGAGTTGATGAAATTTACATCCTCCTGCTCAACTTCCTCTGGAGCTTCGAAAGTCTCTACTTCTGCAGCAAAGTGAACTGACTTCTTCCCTACCAAAAGGCTGTGCATATCATCCAACTTAGCCTTAACTTCAGCAATCTGATTTCCATCAGCTGCACCAGCTTGTTTCATTCTCTGGAAGTCTGCATTTTTAGTGCTGTTGCTGCAGACCAAGTTCTCAATCAGTCTCACCGCCTCCTCTGGTCTGTTGGTATTGAAGTTTCCACTGCTTGAAGCATCCAGCGCCATCTGATATTTCCAGTCAATGCCTCTGAAGAAAATCCCAAGTAGTTGCACCTGACTGAAGCCATGATGAGGACAATCCCTTTGATAAGACTTGAACCTGATCCAAGAAGCCTTGAAAGCTTCAGTAGGGCCTTGTGTAAATGATGCAATTTTCGTTCTCATGTCTTCTGATCTGGCATCATCATAGAAATTGTTCAGAAAAGCATTCTTGGTGTCCTCCCAAGTAGTTAGTGAAGCAGGTTCCAGTTGCTTCAGCCAATATGCAGCTTCTCCTCCAAGAGAGTAAGGAAAAAGCTTGCAGAACAGAAAGTCATTGCTAACCCCATTAGCTTTGACACTGGAAGCCAAGTCCTCAAACCTCTCTATGTGGTCCATAGGATGCTCATGAGGTAAACCATGGAAGGGATGCTGTCCAACCAGCTGATAGTAGACAGGTTTAACCTCAAAATCGTTCCTCTGGAAGGCAGGAGGTCGGATTGCAGCTCTGTTGGCATAGAACTGATCAGGTCTGTTGTAATCACCTAGAGTCCTCTGAACAAAACGCCCAACAGCGTTATTGACAGCAGCAGGGACTCCCACGTTCTCAGCCACTTGCTGAACCTGCTGTTCAACAATGACATTCCCCTCTTGATCAATTCTCTGCCCTTCTTCGTTCCTTCTATTTTCTTCCCTGTCAACCAAGTGACCTTCTGCATCTTCAATCAAGATCAGTGGAGCGACCATTGCAGATTGCTTCTTAGCTTTCCTGTTAGTTCTCTCCAACCTAGCAAGCTCGTCGATGCTCAAAGTCACAAGCTCCTTCTCTTTGTTGCTTCTGGTTCTGCGATTAGGCATACACCTGAAACAGGAACAGAGAAAAGTAGCTGAAAATCAGTAAAGAAATAAAAACTTAGACAAAATCCTAATACTAAAAATCGATAGGCAGCTATTACTCCCCGGCAACGGCGCCAAAAACTTGATAGGGTTCAGGTTTTACCCAAATAAAAACTACTGCAAGTGCACAGCAAAGCAGATGTAGTATAAGGGGTATCGAAATCCCAAGAGAGTAATGCTAACTACACTATCAATTATAGATTTGGACTAAGCTAAGCAAAATATGATGTATGTAATGCGAATGAATAATTAGAAATAAGCAAACGATGGTATGATATGGTCTAAGTTCAGGAAGACTAAAAGCGCTAAGCTAGGGTAATTCGCAGGTATGAATCCAAGAATATAGAATGCAGGGTATCAGGAATGATTAAGAACCGTTTTAAACATGAATCTCTAATGCATAACTAATCAATTCTCATTGCAGAAGTTATCTATACCTAGATCACAGAGTTTCAAATCTCTTTGCAAACCCTAACAACCTAAGCATGCAGTAATGATCAGGTTCAATTGTTTACAAAACTCCTAAGCCAAATCTCTTTGTACTAAGTTGTTTTGCTCATCAAATACTAGTTCAGGTTATGAATAATGCTCTCACATATATTTAACAACCTATGATTTTCGGATTCCTAGATGATGTTTCTCAGAAATTCGATTTTAAAGCAAGTAGAGACGAAAAACCATGAGATATTCCTAACAGATAGCGATTCTACACTCTTTTCATCAACCTTTGAAAAACCCTAACTTAACTAGCAGATTACTCAGACATGATTATGAGATCACAAAACATAACTGAATAAAATTGCATTAAGAGAAAGAGTAGAAAACAAAGGGGGTTCGAAATCTTCTCTAAAGAGTACAGGATTTGTCTCCCCAAAAAGCTCTGAATAAAATCTCTCTCTAACTCTCTGAATTCTCAAAAACTAAGATTCTTGCCAACAATGGCTGAAAAACCTAATAAATAGGGGCTAAACACGATCTGGGGTCTTCATATAAATAAAGGAAACTTCTGGGTAAGTTCTGCAATTCTTCTTGATACTTTTAACAAATAGCCACGCTCCTTCCTATCTGGGTGACGAGCGTCACCAATGGGGTGACGATCGTCACCATATGGGATACTTTTCTGCTTCGAGCTTGGTACTTCGTGGCTTCAACTCAGAATGCTCCAAAAGGTTCCAATATCTCCAATTATGCTCCAGACATGCTTTAACCTGCAAAGACTCTTCTAGGACTCTAAAAAGACCAAAAAGACTCAATAAAAAGGACTTATATCATGGTTAAAAACCATAAAAACCATGATATATCACTGTACCAAAGAGAATTGCACTGATGTCTCTGGCAAGCAATGCTCCTTCCTCAGGACTTACACCATTCACAACCATTCTCTTTACATACATTCTTAGAGCTGGTGAAAGCTTGACTGCATCTACAAGAGGCATCTCAACCATCAGCTTATCTATCATAGCTTTGCATCTGGCTTCTTCTATCTCTTGTTTAAACTTCCTAGGATGCTTAGGGAATGGTATCTTGGGTTTATACGCTTGCTCCTGGCCATTATTTGCAGTTACAGGCGTAGCAGCTTCGTTCTGGGGTGGGTGACGCTCGTCACTCACTTGTGACAGCCCCCGATTCCCTTGTAAGTTGGTGACGAGCGTCACTCCTCCTTGGTGACGAGCGTCACTCCTCCTTGGTGACGCTCGTCACTCACCTCTGAGACTGCAAAATTTTCATCTTCAGACTCCATCAGTTGCACGATCTGTTCTGCACTCAACCACTTTTTCTGCACTGTTTTAAGCTCATTTTCACTCCTGACTGGATGGCATTAACCTGGTGCTTGGGATTGATTTCAGTCCTTCCAGGAAGGAATCCCTCTTGTCTTTGAACAGCTCCTGCAGTTTGAGCAACCTGCACATCAAGCTTCTTCATGTGAAAGTTCAGACTCTCAATTTTTCCATTCAGGTCTTGATACAACGAATCTAGCTTGCCATTGAAGTTCACTGTCATCTTCTGTTGTCCTTAAAGTATCTGCTCCAGCATAGCTTCCATCTTAGTGTCTTGTGGAGGTGCAGTTAGGTAAGAAGAAGAACCATAATTTCTGCTGTTTTGGTAAGGTTTCTCAACTTCAGTCTTCTGGAACTGTGGCATTGGAGTAAACCAGTTGCATTCTGATTTCCTGGGAAGGTGTTCTTCTGATTATTGCTGTTGTTGCCTCTGTTCCATTGCTGATTTCCAAACTTTTGGTTCTGAAACCTCCATTGATGAAATTAACATCATTCTGCTCAAATTCTTCAGGATTTTCGAAACTCTCCACTTCTACAGCAAACTGGACTGATTTCTTTCCTGCCAAAAGGCTGTTCATACTGTCTAACGTAGCCTTAATCTCAGCTATTTGGTTTCCTTCATTCAAACCACCCTGTTTTATTCTCTGAAAATCTGCATTCTTGGTGATGTTGCTGCAGGCCAAGTTTTCAATCAATGTGATTGCTTCTTCTGGTCAGTTGGTGTTGAAGTTTCCAGCACTAGCTGCATCCAGCGCCATCTTATACTTCCAGTCAATGCCTCCAAAGAAAATCCCAAGCAGCTGCACCTGACTGAAACCATGATGAGGACAGTCCATTTTATAAGACTTGAATCTCAGCCAAGAAGACTTAAAAGCTTCAGTAGGACCTTGAGAGAATGATGCAATTTTCGTCCTCAGGTCCTCTGATCTAGCATCATCATAGAAATTGTTCAGAAATGAATTCTTGGTGTCCTCCCAAGTAGTTAATGAACCAGGCTCCAGTTGCTTCAGCCAATAAGCAGCATCTCCTCCAAGTGAGTAAGGGAACAGCTTGCAGAACAGCAGAACAGGAAGTCATTGCTAACACCATTAGCTTTGACACTTGAAGTTAAATCCTCAAACCTCTCAATATGATACATAGGATGCTCATGAGGTAAGCCATGGAATGGATGCTGTCCCACCAGCTGATAATAAGCAGGCTTAAGCTCAAAATCATTCTTCTGGAAAGCAGGAGGGCGGATTGCAGCTCTGTTAGCATAAAACTGATCAGGTCTGTTGTAATCTCCTAGAGTCCTCTGCACAAAACGTCCAGCAACGTTTAAAGCTTCATCTGGAGCTCGCTGAATCTGCTGTTCAACAATGACATTCCCATCCTGATCCAGTCTCTGCCCTTCTTCATACCTCATGTTTCCATCTTTGTCAACCAAGTGACCCTCTGCGTTTGCGACCAAGACAAGTGGAGCAACCATTGTAGACTGTTTCTTAGTTTTCCTGATGGTCCTCTCCAACTTAGCAAGTTCGTCGATGCTTAAAGTCACAAGCTCCTTCTCTTTGTTGCTTCTGGTACTGCGATTAGGCATACACCTGAAACCAGCACAAAGAGAAATAGCAGAAAGTTAGTAAACAAATTAAAACTTAGACAAAATCTTAATACTATAAATCGATAGGCAGCTATTACTCTCCGGCAACGGCACGAAAAACTTGATTGGGCTCACGTTTTATTCAAATAAAACTACTGCAAGTGCACAACAAAGCAGTTGTAGTACAATGGGTATCGAATCCCAAAGGAGTATGTAAACTACACTATCGAATGTAGGTTTGGATTAAGCTAAGCAGTAGATGATGTATGTAATGCGAATGAAAAATTAAATGTAAGCAAACGAAATTTGATTGTTGATCTAAGTTTCAGAAGACTTAAAACGCTAAGTCAAGACAGTTCGCAGGTTGAATCCGAGAATTTAGAATGCATGAAATCAGGAATGATTAAGAACCCTCTTGAACATGAATCGCAAATATATAAGTAATCAATTCTCATTGCAGAAGTTAACTATGCCTTAATCACAGAGTTTCAAATCTCTTTGCAAACCCTAACAACCTAAACATGCAGTAATGATCAGGTTCAATTGTTCACAAAACTCTTAAGCAAAATCTCTTTGCACTAAGTTGTTTTGCTCATCAAATACTAGTTCAGGTTATCAATAATGCTCTCACATATATTTAACAACCTAGGATTTCGAAATCCAGATGATGTGTCTAAGAAATCGATATGAATACAAGCACAGATGAAGAACCAATGAATTTCCAATAAGTTTAGCAATTCTACAAACTCTTCTTCAACCTTTGAAAATCTCTAACTTAACCAACAAATTACTCAGACATGGTGAATGAAACAAACATCATGAAAAGAATAGATTGCATAAAAGAAATAAGAAGTAAAGATGAAGGAGTTCGAAATTTGCTCTGAAGGAGTCTAATTTGTCTCTCCAAAAGCTCTGCTACAAATCTCTCTCTAAAGTTCTCAAAAAGAATAAGATACAAGATCTATGCCAAAAGAATGGCTGAAAAACCTAATATACAAGCTAAAAGACAATCTGGGGCCTTTTTGCAAATACTAGAACTTTTGGACTAAAACTGCAAATAATGCTCCTTCTTTTATGAATCCAGCCCCGACCCTTCCTCTAGGGGTGACGAGCGTCACCAGCTTGGTGACGAGCGTCACCCAAGCCAGAATAACACTTCTGAGTTGTACACTTCGGGGCTATAACTTTCAATACTCCAAAAAGCTCCAAAACTTGCAGTTATGCTCCAGACATGTTTTAACCTGCAAAGACTCTATTAGGACTCTAAAAAGACCAAAAGACTCAATAAAAAGGACTTATACCATGGTTAAAAACTATAAAAAGTCTATTAGATCATCCAGACCAAATCAGGATGAACCAAATAAAAAATCCATTTGTTTTTGGATTTTCAACTCATCAGAACCATGCAGCAAAGTTCAGGAATTATTCAGCGTACAAGTCAGGTAAACCTGAACTTTCTCGATTTGGACATGTGGGTGTTTATTGGAGGATTCCGACCAAACCAAGAGGAACTAAGCTATAAACCGACTTGGTATGGAATCTTGACTCAACTGTGGCACTCATCGAATTGGATTCATATCAATATCGATTTTGGTTTAAAGGTTATTCAGTGTCTGAAATTATTTTTTACTTTATTTCTGAATTTATTTTGTCTAACTATTATAAAAAAAACAAATATAATGATTTGCTTGTTTTCAATTGTTTTAATTTTTTTTTAAATAAAACGAAAAATCAGAAAAGTTTCATATTTTTTATCATTATTTCTTGCATTTTCTACTTAATATGACTCTCATTCTTTTCTTGTCTACCTTTGTATTGCAAGGTACAATTTCGTCCATAAATCATGAAGTATGAAGTTAATGAGAGAACTGAATCTAACACCTCTGAGGTTGATTGGAATGAAGACTCAAATAACGTGTGGGAAGAACATGACAACACTCCATGGAGTGAAGAAGGTGATTCTGAAATCAGTTATGAAACAGAAGAAGCATGCCATGAAGATGACTATTTCGACTCTAACTTAGGAGATGAAATGTGATGGAGAGCTTGAGCCTAAACCGCCAGACTATGGCCAAGACACATGTGACGAAGAAGAAGCTTACCATGAAGGTGGCTCATAGAGTGAAGGCACTGAACCTCAAATCAGTCTAGAAGAAGGAGAACACCAAGGAGAGCCAGAACATGATGAGTTCAATCATGAAGAAAAACTAGATAATTTCATGGATCCTTGCCATAAGGACAAACCATGGTGTTAAGAAACTGCTTCCCAAATCAGTTTAGGCAAATCTCATATGTTTTATGAAAAACAATAGGACAAATGAGGCTGAAGAGAATTTTGGTGTTGAATCAGTGTTTGAAGAGGAGGAACCAGAACCACGATACATCTAATTCCCAGGCCGTAGCCAAGGATGAGATGTGTATCTAAAATGAGAGAATGACATGGAAAATGGTTTCAAACCAACCAAATCCCTGAGGAGGAAAATACATCATATGTCAAAGATACTCTCAAAAAGATGCTTTTGTGAAATGGAAACAAGATGCATATGTCCGACTTAAGTATGATGTACCAGATGCTTCTTGGGAAGATATGAAGCAAATACTGCATGAAGAGATTGTAGAAGCTGCCGAATCCAATAATGAATACCATGTGAAGATTGATTCGAACCCCGAGCCAAAGAGATGGATTTTAGCAACAAGGCCTAATCCAAAAGACAAGCCGAAGAAAGATTATTGTCATGAGCCAAAGAAAGTCTCTCATCGAGTCCTGAAGGAGAATACTTGCTCCAAGAAACTGGCTAATGTCAAGGAAGTGCCAAGAGAACCAACTCAACAAGTCGCACCTCACAAGCAAAGCTTAAATCCATTACTTGAATCCCACGACAAATCTAGAGCAATGTAAGTCTTCTCAACCAACTAAGATAGAAGATATGACATGCTATAGGTGTCACCGAAGAGATCATCTTGCTCAGATATGTTAATCTATAAAAGTAGAAACAACTCCACATCCTGAATCAGAAAAGAAAGAGACGAAAGAAGAAGAAGAATATGTTGAACTTAACCTTAAAATAATTGATGCTAGTTTGATACAATTTCCTTTATTAAAAGAACTTGAGATAGGTACACGCATATTCAGAGAGGAGTTTATTCAAGAAGCTACACCAATCGTTGACCCAAAGTAAGAGTCGACCCAAAAAACGAGATCAAAGCCACAACACCAAAAAAAAAGCTAAGGAATTTAGTAAGTTGCTTCAACTTGTCTGTAATAATTTTAAGATTGTGTTAATAAGCTTATTAAATCCAAAAGAGTATTATGAAGATTTAGATTATTTTGAAAACACTGGAAATCCTCATTCTTTTCTAAAATATAATCAATTGTGGGAAATGAGGCTTTCGAATTTGAAAGCAATGAAAAGCTTCAAACTAAAACCTGTTTACCTGTTTATATTGATTTCATGGTTGTCATAATGCACTTGTTTCTTATCAAGAGTATCAAAATCATTACAGGTACTAAAGATGACCATACTGATTAACAAAAGGCGAAATTGTTGCAAAGCAAAACTCGGAACCAGAAAATATCAACATCAAAGCTGATAAAATCAGATACCACAAATGGAGAGAGTATTTCAGACACTAGCCAGCTCAAAGAATACCCACCAGATTCTCATATGCAAGGCAAGAAAAGAGTGATCATGTCATTCTTAATCAAAGAAGAGCCACCTGACGCACCACCACCCTATCGAGGTAATTTTCTAAACTCCCCAAGAAAGATGAAACCTAATTTGCTTTCTCTTGGTGCAGATTATACAGTTTCGAGGTCAAAACATTTTCAATAGAGAGAATATTATAAGGAAATCAAGTGGGTCTTCCAAAGTGAAAATAATTATGAGTCATAGAGCTAAGAGAAGCTAAGGAGACATGCGAGCCGGAGCGAATGCAGCTTAGTAACTATTGGAGCATGTGCACTCATAATATTATTGATATTTTAAATTTTATTTATAAAATCATTAAAATTATGTTAGATGAATTGGAAAAAACTATCAAGTGCACCCATAATATCTCAAGTTCGATTCCCTTAAGTCTTCCTTTTTATTTTCTATTAGTAGTGCACCCAGTGAATAATTCTTCTAAATTCGCCCCTGCATGCGAGGTTTTCTCAGTTATAACGGAGGCCAACACCAATACTCTAGCTCAACAAACACTTGGAGAATACACTTAACTCATCTAGAGAAAAACACAAAGATTAAATCATCCAAAAGGATTCTACATGAAGAAGATATTGAAGATACACATTGGCAGACCTCTAATAGACCCGATGGAAACATATGATCACTCATTGGATCATCTCGAACAAACCAGGATGAACCAAGCAACAAATCCAGTTATCTTGGATTCTCAACTCATCAGAAGCACGCGGAGAATTGGACTCGGCCCAATCAGAGTCCACACGAAGGAATTACATGCGAGCATTTATTGGAGGATCCGACCAAACCAAGAAGAACTAAGCTATGAACCAACTTGCTAATATCTTGAATCAAATGTGGAACTCATTGAATTGGATTCATGCCAATATCAATTTTGGTTTAAGAGTTATTCAGTGTTTAAACCGAAGGGTTTTGTACTTACCTTATTTGCAGCCTTTCGAGCATAGGAGATTGCAAACTCATCTTTGGCGACCAGGCGACAATCGCAACCAACTAGAAGCTTCAAAATACGTTCTTAGCTGAACCAGCATCTAGAGGATCAGGTGAATCTTCATACACTTTGACTTTCCTTTTTCGACCATGTTCACACTACGTGCATTCAAGGAGTTCACACAACAACTGTCTAATTCTTCTCAACGGTCCACACATCAAAGCTGCTGCGTTTTGGAGATACTATTAGTGAATCTAAATGTCCGAATGTATCACATATCCCAGCCCAAGCTACCAAGACTACTATTTTTATATTTATAAACGAGGAATCCTAAGCTGAATCGCATACAAAATCTATTCTCAGCGCCTACCACACTAAAGGAGCCAAGACTTACCTTAATCAGCTCGATTTGCCCAATTATTTTAATGACTATTTCTCATTCTGCAATTTATTTACTTTTTTAGCTTATTACCATTATAATAGAGCCCCTATATAAGCTCATTTTCGTTCCCATTGTAAATCACCTTTTATCATTGAATTTAATCAAAACTTTTAGTTTCTCTTGCAAAGTGAGTTGTTTTTGTGTTCTTCATTTGAGTCTTAAAGTGGATTCACTATACTCTTCTGAGTTTGAGGATTGAATAGATTGTGGATTCAAGTTGTTTCTTTTGTGGTTGGGTGTGGATTCATTCAACAAACCTCTATCTCAATCTCTATCATCATCCATCTTCCACATAGTCTATAAACTCTCATTATCTTGTGAACATAAGTTTGGTGGATCCAATCTTATATCAAATACTAACACACAAATTGATGTAGATAGATATTTTTTGGTTTGAACTCAATCTAATTAATATGCCATGAATAATAGGTTAATGCGTTGGAGAAGATCTAGATCCATCTTCACGTTGACTACTTTGAATGAACGGAAATGATGAAAGGATGATAATTGATAAGGATACGGTGGTACAGTGAAACGAAGAAGACTGATCAGAATCAAATGTGAAGAGATCGGAGAAATAGAGGCTCGACATGAGATATAGCGAGATCGGAGACAGGTGAAGAAGATTAGTGATATGCTGCGTTTTTTAGGCTTTCTAACTTAAAGTTTTCAATAGGCTTTCGAGTCAAAGTGTGATTTTAGATTCGTTTGGTCCTTTATCAAGTTTTTTCATGTTTTAGGTTGCTTCGGGAGAAGAAACTATTTTAGATGCAAACGAATATATGTTGATGCAGAATTATGCTGAGATGCCTGTAGTTTGGCAATCGTTGAGGCACTTCCCACCGATGGATCAAGCTGAATTGGCAAAAGCTAGATGTTTGATTTAGCTTTCATTTGAAAGTGGTTTGGAAGTTGATCTAACGATGCGATCTAAAGTTATGGCAATTTTTGTAAAGCCATGTTAGTCTGACAGAAAATGCTACCCTAGAGCACTAAATCGGGGGATGCCAGAAATGCAGAACGACCAATCCAGTGCCTGCGAGAATTTTTGTGAAGACTGACATAAAACTATACCCGAGAGCACCAAAGCGGGGGATGCCAAAATTGCATATTGACACTGTTTACAACAATTTTCTTTATTTCGACCTAATACAATCAATGACCTATATATAGTTATTTTTGGCCATTGTTGAAGCCAACTCTTATTTTACATTCATGCGTTTAGGTTTTGTGATTTGTAAGCTTGGGGAGAAGAATCTCTATATTTTTTTAGAAAATTTTTGGACTCTTTTGGATTTCTTATTTATTGATTACGAGTTTTTCTTCATCTCTTTGTTGTTTCTCTGCTTCCATGTCTAAGTAGATTCATATTTATGTTTAGATTTCAAGGGAGTTCATGAATCATTAAATTAGGCATAGATAGAAAATTATCTTGTGGATTTTTCATCTTGTTGAAACTTGATTAGCTACCTAGTTTCGATCTTAGGTTAATTAGCACACCAAAAATATTTGTTTAAAAGCCTGAAAGGACATAGATGAGCAAAATGTCATTAGCCAATAAAAACTGATTTTAAGGCGTTTTGTGAACATATCAAACTCAAAATTAAAGTTTTTTTTAGAATTATAAGTTCAAACGATAGTTTAGAATCTTAGGTTGTTAGACAAAGTAGTTGATTCCATGATAGTGGATTGATTATACATCTGTGTTTTGAGTTCTAAAATGCTTTCTAATTCATTGCCTAAATAATTGTCTGGTTCATGATCTCTAAATTCCTATGAATTACCCTTCACCTAATGCTTGCTTTAATTGATTTCTATACCGTTTTAATTGATATTTTTATTTTATTTTACAACCAACAACTATATTTTTGTCTTAACTTAGTTTTATATATTAAGATTTGCAATATCACACTTGGTCCTTCTAGATTTAATACTTATTTGGCTATAATATTTACTTTGTATATGCTAGTTTATATAAGGATTACAACTTTGTGTATCAATTAGATGTAGATTGTTTGACAAGCAATGATTAGGGTTAACCCCAAATCCTCTCAGATGGGCTTGACGATGCAGATTGGGAACTCCAGCTAAAGTGGCTCCTCCTCGTGGAGGTGAGGAGTGGTGGATGGTAGTACTGTGTCGGTGGATCAACTCTCTTTCTCTTCTCTCCTCTTCTCGTTTTATGATTAAGAATGAGCAAACAAACCTACCCCAATGTAAAAGATACTTGGGCTACCCTTTAAAATTTAAAGAAAGATTTATTGGATTTGGGTTAGAATTTAAAGACGGAATTAAACATAAGCAGTCTAGGGGCGGGGAGCAATGCAACTGATGAACAGAAAGTTGTATGCTCAAGATGGGGACTCATAAGATACAGACTAAAACGGTATATCTGTTATGCCTCACTTACAAGGCCATATAATCCACTATCAGCAAGACTCCAACGCCATCGAAGAAACCTAGAGTTTGTCAGCCAAAGCCACTATTAAAAAGAGTTGTCATGAGCAAAAAGGAAGATACATAGACAAAGATAAAACTGATCAGATTGCTTATCTCATTACCACCTAAAGTTTTACAAAAATCCTTTTTCATATCGATTTTTTACATAAGATATTTCACTTTTTAACATACCTAGATAAATTATCATATCTATTACTAATAAAAGTTGATGCTAAATGCCTCTAAAGGTGTCCATATAGGATTTAAAGATTTAATTCTATTGGTACATATCATCATTATTTTTAGTTAATTATATATTGTATATTAAAATTAATTAATTCATTATAATTGTTATAAGAAAAATTTCTAAATTTTAATTAATTTTGCTTTTGTTGTTATTAGGAAAGTTTCTAAATTTAAGTTAGTTATTAATAAAAAAGAGTTTTGAAAATAGATCTTATTTTTCTATTAACAATAAAAAGGTAAATTAACATATAGATAGATTATGAAAGAAAAATCATATATATTGAACAAAATTATTAAAAACTGTATTTAAAACCATAATTAAATTATTTTAAAATTTTAATCACGATAAACAATTAAAATCTGAACTGCTAACTTAAAATATATTAGTTGTGGACCGTGTTGATGTCTTAGGCCAATGAGAGCGTCCACATAGGACATATATACTCAATCTGATTAGTCTATATCAGCGTTTATTATTAAACATAAAAAATAAAATAAAAATTAAATAAATTAAAACATACGAAAATAAAATTATCTTAATCGAATGGAAAATTAAGATAATTTGTTTTAACTAAATAAACTAAATTTATATCAAAAGTCTAAATCTATTGTGAAAATAAAATGGAAACTCATTGTCACAAAAACTAAACTAACAAAAAAATAATATGTAAATCAATAATAAAAAATTAAAATTAAAAAAATAGCATATATATTTTAAATGAGTAATTTATTTAGAAATAATATTAAGCTTAAATTTTCATATAAACATATACAATTAATGTTTTAAAATATCAACACTACCAAAAAAAACATTCATCTTAAATTATCAAAAAAAAAGTCATCTAAAACTTATAATTTTTAGGGAAATATTTAAAAACATTAACACAAAAAATCTAACAAACCAAAAATGATACTTTATGCTAATTACTGAAGAAAGCAATATAAAAAAATGTTTAACTAACAAAAACCAAAACATAAATTATTTCTTACAACATGTCAATACAAATTAAATGAAAGCCCATATCGAAAAAGTTAAATTAACAAAAAAAGATGATATTAACTTAATATTTATGTTATTTATTTAACAAAATTAATATAAACAGAATAAGTAAGAGAATAATAAACTTAAATAATACTAAAAACTTAACTAACAAAAATAGTATAAATATTTAAGCTAATTATTTAAGAAATAAATATTAAGAAATTAATTAACTAACTAAAACGAAAATTAATTTTTACAAAAAAAAAATTTTAAAAACACTTAAAAATATATTGACTTGATATCTGACTAACTGCTTAAAAACAATTCATATAAAAATATTTAACTAACAAAAAAAATTATTTCTTTAAAATATCAATATTTTAGAAACAATAGTGTCTTAAAATAAAATAAAAAATGAATATCAAGAGAGGTAAATTATCAAAGGAAAAAGTCGTGTAAAGTAAAATTAGCTTGATATTTAGGCTAACTACCAAACAATTATTAACTAAAAAAAGCAAATGATGGTATAAGCTTTTGAGAGAAGTTCACTTAAAATTTAGAATAACCAGTTATAGCATGTCAAAATAGTATTTTAATTAATTTTAAAAGTAAATTTAACAAAGAACAAGCATTTATGTAAAAGATATTAGATTAATATATATGCAACATATTTGAAAAATCAATAACAAAAGAGATTAATTAAAAATATATATGTTTTAAGTATATCAAAGCTGCAGAAAATTAAATAATTAAAATAAAATATAAAAACCATCAAAGATATTTAAAATAACAAAAAAACAAGATCTAAGAAGCAAGTTAGTTTGAAATATAGTTCCAAAAACATTCATGATTTCTAAAATATTGGTGTTAACTATGAATAACCATATAAAGTTTTAATAGGTTATACAAGTTTGTAAATCAAACATATTATTTAAATTTACAAAGATTAATACCTTGGTTGCATCTGGCTCGAAAATTAACAAAGTAAAATACTGCACAAGTAACTTTACATTCAAAATATAATAAATAATAAAGTCTGATTTGTATACATATTTAGTGCTTATAACTTAGTCAACATGAACAACACATGAGCAACATCCTCTAAATTTTTATTTCGGTCATATAGTATGATAAAGTTATGAATCAAATTCAAATAGGAATATATGCAGATAAAATATTCAACTCAAAACATGAATAAACACACAAAAGATATAATAAAAAAACAAACATAATGTAAAGTCACAACATCATCTTACGTGTTTAAAAACAAATATTAGCAAATAGTTGATTGCAAATAAAACAGATCTTATAAACTGAATAGAGGTATAACCTAAAATTCATAGAGGATCTGGTGGAGAAGCAAAAAGCAGCTTTACACGATTAGTGTAGCTTACTAACAAAAGTAAATCTGAATCAACATATATCATATGTTATATATGTATATGTACACAACATTAGTGAGGCATTTAGTAAAGAAACTAAATATTTAAAACATATAAACCTTTAAAAAAAAAGAACCATAGAAATCCCAAGGATACAAAATAAAACACCAAAAATTTAGTAAGGAAATCATTTTCTAAATCAAACATATGCACATCGAAGTTGGATAATTCGTTCGGGTGTCATTACTATGATTTTACTTAATAAGATTTATAATTTTATAAACAAAAATAGGAAATACTACATATTATTTTTAATTTTTTATATAAAATAAAATTTCTATAAATATATTATAGTTTTGATAATTTAAAAGATATTAGACAAAAAATTAAACCAAATTATTAATACATACTCGTGCGTAGCGCGAGTTAAAAGCCTAGTAATATATAAAAGTTGATGGTATACTGCATTGAGGGCGTCCACATGAGATTAAAAAACTCGATCTGATTAGTCCACATCAACATATTCATTAAGTAAAAAAAAGTTAAGTATGATTAGGATGGAAAAACTTGATTTAATTGGTCCACATTAGCTTTTTAATCAAACCAAAAATTATTAAGTATAACTAAAACATTAAAATTTAATTTAACAAATTATGTCAACAAAAAAATAAATTCAATCTGATTGATCTAAATCAACATATTTATTAAATCAGAAAATGTTAATATGGTTTAAAATTTTAAAAGTTAAATAAAAAAGTTTAACAATTAACAATACATGTGTAAAAAAAAAGTAATCATTATCAATTATCAATTTAAAAAAATCTACAACAACTCGATTTAACAATTAAATCAATCAAAACTTAATAAAAATATAACATAAAACTCTTGGAAGACATGATGGAGAAGAAAAAAATGCTTTTGCATGATCATTACAGCTTTCTAACAAAATTAAATGTAAATCAACATGAATCATGGATTATATATGCAGTGGTACACAACATCAATAAGACTTTCAATAAAAAAAACTAAATATTTGAACACATAAACGGAACCTTCAAGAAAAAAATAACTATAGAAATTCTATGGAAAATAGAAAATAATACAAAAATCTTAACAAAATTATATTTCTCTAAATCAAATGTATATGTATGTCAAAATTGAATAATTTGATAGGTATCATTGTTATTATTTTACCTAATAGTTTTTTTTAAATTTATAAATAAAAATAGGATAAATTACACATTATATATTAAATTCTCTTATATAAATGAAAATTTCTATAAATATATTATATTTTTAATAATTTTAAAGATAATACCTAAAAAAAATTAATCCAAAATATTAATACAGATTCGCACGTAGCGCGAGTTATATATCTAATTGATGTAGAATAATTATGTCATAAGGCATGCATAATCTATCCTTGTAATCCCATTCATTAAAACGAAAATTCAACTAATTTGTGATTCAATATCCATATGTTAAAAGAAATATTTTTTTTCAAAACCGAGGTTATACAAACTTAAATAAAACAACATTTATAAGTGTCCACTATGGTCTGCGACTCTGCGCATGCACTCACAGTTTGACCATTGTGTTGAAGTAAAATAAGGTGAGCTAAATCAAACCGTGTACGTACAAATTCCTAATAAGACAAAGGAAACTTGGGGCCTACCGATAGATTATGCACTCATCAGTGCCGTGCCAATCCTGCTTTTAAAAAACATTGGCGTAAGGCATCATTTAAAAATAAAATTAAAAATTCATCGTATTGTACAGATTTATTTGTTAATTTATATATTTTTTATTTTATATATTATTTTAATTTTTAATTATCATAAAATATATATATTTATATGAAATATTATAATATGTTAATTGTTTAAAAAAAAATCTCTTATAATTATATACTATCGTAAGTATCTATGTCTTTATATTAAATATTTTTATTTAATTAATCTTATTATGTGGTTTATTTTCACGAAGATCAGTAAAATGATTTCACAATCAATCAAACATTCTCTCTTTATTTTTTTATTCGAAATAGATTTTTATTTTGTAGAGAACTCGTAGTTTTGTGATTTGTAGAATAAGTATTTCCTTTTTTTTACTTTTAAACCAATGTTATGGAAAGATTCGATTTATTGTATGTCTTCTGTATAATTTAAAGTTATTCAGGTGTATATTTATTTTCATCAGAGTATACGCATTTTGTTTTTTTATCGATAATATTGTTGATAAATTTCGATGTTTTGACATACGCGTTGCACAGACTTATCTATTAATTTTATTTCATTTTTTATATTTATATTATTATTATCTATATATTTATTTTATATTATATTGTTGTCATTTTTATAAAAACAAATTTGTCCAAAAATATGTATATTTAATTATAATTTTTTTTCTAATATAGATTATGATGTATTATATTAATTATCAAAACAATCTCTCATATATATATACGCTGCAATAAGTATTATATGTGTCATAACTGTTTAATTGTATTCAGTAGGTTTTTAATTTTTTACTTACAGTTTATTTTCACAGATAAAGTGAAATCACTATCAACTATTCTCCACTCTAAAACTAAATGTTCTCTTAATTTTTTATCAGATTTTAAAAAAATCTAACTCATTTTCAAGCACAAATAATTATTCATTTTATTTTTCTCTTTATTAATGCTCTTAGTCCTATTATTCTGATTACAATCACTGATATTTTCTTTTATTTAATGTAAGCTTTCATTTCATTCAATTATGTGATTGGTTGTAACTCTTGATTTTAATTGATTTCAAACATTTTTCTTTTTCGAAAAACAATTCTGATGTGTTCACTACCTGACTATATTTGTAAATGTGTGTGAAAATATTTTTGTCTAATGTCATATGCATGTAAAGAACTTGACTCAGTTAGAATATATAATCAAAAAAATTTGTTTTAGTTTATTTATAATTTTATATACTTCATCTTAAAATTCATAAATTCTCTGGCTGATGAGTAAACTCATCGAACATCAACTTTATAGTGTCATCGTTGAGAAAAAAATAGTTGATAAGTATTTGTCATTTTTTTCTTCTTCATATAAATTAAACTTATTTATATACTACATAATTAAACAATTTAATTTTTTATTTATAAAAAACATTTATTCATTTTACATAGTAAAATAGATATGAATGATTTTACTTTATGCATTAAATTTATATACTTTATGAAGGTAAACATTTTACATAGTAAAATAAATATGAATGATTCATTTTATGCATTAATCTTTTTGAGATTTGTTTTATAAAATTTGATAAATATTCTCTGCAAGTTCTTATGTCATCTTTCGTAATTGTTTACCTTCAAACTCTCTTTCATACTCTATTTATTTATATTCAAAATAACTCTTTTCAAATTCTATTTATTTATATTTATTTCACAGAAAATATATGTTTTTATGATTTGTAAAATGAGTATTTATTTTATATGAATGATTTTACATTAGTTTATACATAAATCTTTCTAAAGCTTTCTTTATAAAATGTTTTGAGAATTATTTTTTGAAATTTATTCAGTCATCTTCTGTATGTGATTTCCTTCCAAATTCTTTTATCATAAACAAAGAACATAAGTTTGTAATTTTTATGACTTGTAAAGTAACTATTTACTTTAATTTCAAAGTTATCATATTAAAAGCCCAAAAATAATTATTCAAAATATAAAAAATTGAAAACGAAATCCAAAATATTTAGAAGCCCATTTTAAAATAAAGATTGTGCTGATGTGGACAGACATCAATTTTTTTAATAAAAATTAATAATTTATTATTATTAAAATTTATCTAGATCTCAAATATGTTATAAGTCTATTTTACTTAAATCTAAATATGGATTTAAATAAAATAAATTAACAATTAGTTAATAATATTTAAATTATTAAGAGAGGGTTATTGGAAGATAGATTTTATAAGATTATCAGAATTTTCAAAATCTATTATTATTATTTAATGGATTTTGACTTCCTTACTAAAATCTAGTGTTATTGGTTTGATGATTTTTAAAATCCATATAAAATTAATTTTTATTCAAAAATTTTGTATATTAAAAGATTTTATGATTCTATTAAAATTATGTTATTGGGACATTGATTTTTAAAAAATTAACACATAAAACAAAACTTTCTAAATATTAGTTATGTCTCTAAGATTCTTAAAATTAATCACATTAAAATATTTTTATGAATTTTTTAAACATACAAACTCTCTCACAATCTAACAAAATTCTTTACAAATTTAACAAATATTTCAAACTTTTAAAATCAGTAATCTTTATATAAATCAATCTTCTAATAACCCCTTTTAAATAAAAAATTGGAAATAATTATTAATATTGAAGAATTATAAATATAGCTGTCGAAAGGAGTTTTTCAAAGTTGAAGTTGAAAAAAAAATTATCTTCGC
Source organism: Thlaspi arvense (assembly GCA_911865555.2). NCBI lineage: Eukaryota > Viridiplantae > Streptophyta > Magnoliopsida > Brassicales > Brassicaceae > Thlaspi > Thlaspi arvense. Next base: position 16,930,705 of record OU466861.1, read on the forward strand.
TTGACTGTGTCACAATAAAAAATTGAGTGATTTAACTATATTATCCATTGAAAGAGAATTACTAAAGAATCTTGATTTTGAAAATTTGGTTAACGATTAAAAAAAGAAATAAAAATTAAGTTTTAAAATTATACTTTAAGTTATTAATTTTATTTTATTATTCTTGCTATAGGAAATTATATCTATTGTTATATAAAAAAATTTGAACAAGGGCATTTTTTTATTAGCTTATGCATGCTATCAAGATTGGCACGGCTCTATCTCTCACACAGTATTAACAGCAGTAGCTTTAAGTTTCTGCTGTAGAAATATATGGTTTGATTGGTAATAGCTGTAACTTTACGTTTTTGTTGTAGAAATATATTTGTAGATTTTTTGTTGTAACTGTATATTTTATTTCTTTATAATTTTGGCTGTAGAATTGTAAAATTTGAAAATCATAAATTTATATGCTTTAGAAAAAAATACTTTGTACAGCTAAAAAAAAAATAAAAAAGGGAATATTTTGGTTGTAAGCAAATAAAAGAAAGACAGAGTTTATAAAGCATGATTGGTATTATGACTTAAAGCTTTAAGCATAAATACTGTTGTGCACAATATCTACAACAACAACCAATCAAGTCCATAGCTCTATGTTTTTTTGCTGTAGTTGTAGATTTTGTTTCCTTAAAAATTTGGCTGTATAATTGTAAAATTTAGAAAACATAAAATTATGTGTTTTAGAAAAGAAATGTTTTGTACAACTAAATATATATATATATATATATTAGCTATGAACAAATAAAAGAAAAACGAAGTTTATAAAATATATTTAATATGATTTAGAACTTTAAACATAAATATTGTTGTATATAATGTTTACAGCACTAACCAATCAAACTCAAAACAAATATATAGATTTTTATACTGTTCATATTTCTTAATAAAAGATTTACATTCATATTTCAATGTTTTTTAAATTAATATATTTATAGAAAACCGTACATATCCACGTAAAACAACAAACAATACAAAATTGTGGTAAGAAGAAGAATATAGCTTCCATAAAGACGATCTTATTATGCATTTTACAGTGTTTCATATAGCTTCCATAAAGACGATCTTTCAAAAAGGCAGAAAATACCTGACAAATAAAAAATCTGACAAATACAAAGAAAAAAAACAGAAAATATAGATATATAGAATAATAGAAATTTAATGGAAGGTGGTAGGTGAAGAATTTACCGAATTACCTTCAAAAAGACGTCAAGACTCATTTCGCAGAAACCCATTATTTTCTAAAGTGATAGTGTATATAAGACCATTCATCTTCTCCATTATCTCTCAGCTTGAGCTTCTCTCTGAAACGAAAGAACTCAAAGCTTCAAACTGAAGAATCAATAATCCGCCGCCGTTTTATTCTTAGATTCTTTTGTCGTCTTACTATTACTACCAAAATGCAAACCGCTTCTTCGTCGTGTGATCTCAAGTTCCGATCAACAAATCCGACGGTTAACACCGCGCGTTTCTCCCACGCAATACCAAAGCGCGTGGCTGTTCAGTGCGGTTACAGGTCCGAGTCGTTTAGCTTCCCCAACGGCGTGTCCGTGAGCCGAGCAGATTGGCAAAGCTCATGCGCCATTTTATCCAGCAACGTCGCTTCTGTTGAAGATTCCGGCGGTTTAGCCAACAAAATCGCCGTCGTCAACGGTCACAAGAACGGCTCCGTAGATCTCAGCCTCGTTCCCGTCGAGACCTCCAACGGAAAATTGGCGCCTGTTCAGCCGTTAACAATCACTGATCTATCTCCGGCACCGTTGCACGGATCTAGCCTCCGTGTAGCTTATCAAGGAGTTCCCGGAGCGTATTCTGAGGCAGCCGCCGGAAAAGCATATCCAAATTGTGATGCCATTCCGTGCGACCAATTCGACGTTGCTTTTCAGGCCGTCGAGCTTTGGATCGCCGATCGAGCCGTTCTTCCTGTTGAAAACTCACTCGGTGGTTCGATTCATCGGAACTACGATCTCCTCCTCCGCCACCGTCTCCACATCGTCGGTGAGGTTCAGATTCCAGTTCACCATTGCCTCCTTGCGCTCCCTGGAGTCCGAACAGACTGCGTCTCGCGAGTAATTTCTCACCCGCAAGCTCTCGCCCAAACAGAGCGCTCACTCGACAACCTAACCCCACGGGCGGCGCGTGAAGCTTTCCACGATACAGCGGCTGCTGCGGAGTATGTAGCTGCTAACAACCTCCACGACACCGCGGCTGTGGCGAGTGCACGCGCTGCAGAACTCTACAACCTCCAGATTTTAGCGGATGGGATCCAAGACGATCCGGGAAACGTCACGCGCTTCCTCATGCTAGCACGTGAGCCGATAATCCCACGCACAGACCGGCCGTTCAAGACCAGCATCGTCTTCGCGGCGCAGGAACACAAAGGAACCAGCGTCCTCTTCAAAGTCCTCTCGGCCTTTGCTTTCCGAAACATCAGCCTTACGAAGATCGAGTCACGGCCTCACCACAACCGCCCGCTTAGGGTGGTCGGCGACGGGAGCTTCGGGACGGCTAAGAACTTCGAGTACATGTTTTACGTCGATTTCGAGGCATCGATGGCGGAGGCGCGTGCACAGAACGCGCTTGCGGAGGTTCAAGAGTACACGTCGTTCCTAAGGGTGCTCGGAAGTTACCCCATGGATATGACGCCATGGTCCATGTCACCCACCGAAGATGCATGACTCATCAAACAAAAGTAAACGCACCAATAAGTTTATTAAATTATAATGTTTTTATTTTGTGAAAAAATTGTAATATATTACTGAATGGAGCGAAAATGTAAAGCTCGTTATTCACGTGGGAATAACGAGAAGACAATTTATTTATTTATTAGAGAGCAAATGAACACATTTCATAAAAGGCTTTCCCCGCAATAATTTAAATCCATCACGATCGTAATAACTTAAGTTCATCACGATCAGGAAGACCGTACCGACTAGCTCGGATTAAAAGAAAATCTTAAAAAATAATTATGGAAGACCGGAAACATCGGATTAGTCCAAAGGATAATGAAGAATTTCCATATTTTTTGGAGAATAAGAGATTTTTTCATATCTATGATATGGAAATATACAAGAAGGCAAAAAGAAAAAGGATTTCGGAGTAACCGACTTTCCATTCCTACAAAGATCTCAAAGCCAGAAAAAACAACTCATACAATCTAGAGAACAACAGATCTAAAACCAGAGACTCCAACGCTTTCTAGTTTACTTCGCAAATCCTCTGTTCACTTCGGCATAACCTCTCGGTTATAGCTTTCTTTGTAATTGCTACGCTTTCTTACTATTAATAAAAAGATCTTATTCTCCAAAACCCACAACTGTTAATCGAACCCTAGTGGTGATTTTATGGTTCAACAATTGACGCCGACTGTGGGGACTAGGAGAATAAATTCTTCAAAAACCAAGTAAGAAAGCCGAAGCGATGAGCCTCCCTGTCGACAACAGCGATCTCATCCGCAACGACGATAATACCACTCACACCGAGACACCTGCTCTCGGTGAACATACGAATGTCACTACCGCGAATCCACTCGCGGGAGCACCCCCAGCTCCCCTTCAGGCCGCTGACCTCGCAGCAGCTATCCAGGCCGCCATGCAGCCGCTCACTCAAGACTTGGTGTCCAAACTAGACACCCTCCAAGCCCAGCAGGCCAAATACGATGAGCAACTCAGCGCTTTCGCAGCCGCGACAACTGCAAGATCAGAGCCGACCGGGCGACGTTTGATCTTCGAAACACCAATGCAAAACAACCCGGAGTACAGCAGCCGACGATGAGGAGCCCTGTGAGGACCCGACCGTCTATCACTAGACCAGCCCGAACCTCACCGAGTCTTCTCTCGGCCAGGATACAAAAACATGCATATTTTAAAAACTTTTCTTAAACTTAAACAAGTTCGATTCATCAAAACACATCCATTCTCATTGCATAATTATTCCAGAAACACTTAACAGAATTTGGATTCAATAACAAACTAACTTATCAGATTTGGTTCAACTCATAAGGCACTAACACAAGTACTTAAATAGAAACTCAAACTCAGAATATGAATCCCAAAACCCAGTCCTAATCCACCCTTTTCCTTCACTGCCTTCCAGTCCGCCTTCAGAGCTACTCGCCCTGGACTTTATCCTTACCTGCACACTCAAACAGAGAGGCATAAGTATTTGATAAATACTTAGTGAATACGGTCATCCTGTAACACCTTAGCCAGTACCAGAAAACGCATCATACTATCAGTTATACAATTCACATTATCACTTAGCAAGCAAGTACAGAAAACAGTACGATCCTATGATCATCTCAACTACTTGTGAAGCCTCACAAGGCATCGGTACTGCTCCAAGCGAGATTCACACATCCCCTTGAGCTAGTAACTCGATCCGGACATTCACACAGCTAGTTAGACATCACGTATTGACTACGGTTCACACTTAACCATTCACAATCCCAGAAACATTGACCTTGCTAAGCAGAAACCACTAACTTACACAAGCAATCAATGAAAACCAGATAACCTAGCAATCCAACAATTCTAGATACAGACTACAGTCACGCACTCACCTTAGACACAAAAACAAACGTTTCAGTCGAAAGAATCTCGGTGATTTCTCGATCAGAAACTGAGATACTCGGGCACACTTGCAATTTCTCGGCTATCGCTCAGACTGGTCCGGAAAAATCCCAACACCTCTCGGCTATCTCTCAACCCGGTCACTTTTTCTCGGGCAAGAAGCTGTATTCCCTCGGAAACAGTATAATTCAGATCGATCAGCCCAAAGTTACTCGACAGAAACTCAACAGAAATCAGAATAGCCGAACACTTACAAGATTCTCTCGGACGAATCGAAGTGTTCTCGGATATCACACGATCCGCTCAGAAATCCTCAGATAAACTCGGTTATTCCCTCGGTAAACCCTCAAATCAGGACGAATGGTCGAAACAGATCCACAGAAACTCGGACAGAACGCTCGATCTCTCGGTGATAGTCGGAATCGCCGGCGAAACTTTGATCTCTCTTGGCCAACTCTCAGGATAATCAGAAACTATGGGTTTTCTCTCGACCAATCTCTCTCTCACGCGTTATTTCTCTCAAATAATGCGGCTGTCTCGAGAAAAAGTCTCAAAATCCCTTTTATATGCTCGCAAAACCTAGTTAACCCGGTTATAGCCGGCGTCTCCCGGTTCCAGTCAGGTTTATCCCGGTCAGCTTTGATTTCTCTCGGATATCGCCTAAACCGCTCGACCATCCCCACGAGAAATTAGTTTTTATCCGACCAAACTCCCAGCCCACGGGCCCAGCCCATTTTTACTCGGCTAAAACCACAAAGCCTCGGCTATTTTCCTTTTTTCCCGGACATGATCCATTTCTCTCGAACATAATCCATTTCCTCTCAGACGTAATCCATTTCTCTCGGACATAATCCATTTCCTCTCGGACATAATCCACTTTCTCCCAGACATAATCCACTTTCTCCCGGACAGAACCATTTTTCTCCCGGATATGGTCCGTCCTGCTCGGCCAGCCCGGCCATCCTTCGACTATTTCCCAGTCATCCATCGACTATAGTCTGAACCTCCCATCCATACGGATTTTTCCCTTGACTGAACTCACATTCCTTCGGACAACCTCCTGTCCGGCTCGATCATTCCAGATTTTCTCGGATACGGATGCTACAAGCCCTCTGGCGAACTAAATTCCAAGATCGCAAGGCTTCAACAGCGGATCAACGCAATCGGGTCCCAAGTCCACCGAGCCACCAGCTCGGCGCCCGAGATCTCAGCCATTCTCTCAGATGCAGAACGCAATTCATTCGCCCCACGGATCACCGACGTCCGACTTGGCGAGGCAATAAAACTGAAGCTCTCATACTACAACGGGATGGAGGATTCCAACCTATGGCTGACCGGATTTAACGTCGCCATGAAGAGGCAACGATTCGAGACCGACCTCGAACGAGAAGCCAACCAATGCCAAACCTTTGTTGAACACCTCAACAAAGACGCTTTGAAGTGGTTCTCTAACCTACCCCCAGCCTCGATCAAATCCTTCAAGGATCTGACTCACGCCTTCATCAAACATTATTCCATGTTCATCACCAAGAGGACAGTCAACCTGTTCACTCTAGTGCAAGAGCGCAACCAACCACTTCGCGACTTCATCAAAAAATTTAAGAATGCCGCCGCGGCATACAGACAAATCCCTCAAGCTCTAGCCATCGAGGCACTCATAAACGGTATATGGTACGAATCTTCTTTAAAAGAAGATCTGCAGAAACATCTGAAAGAAGCCATAGAGGACGCACTTCATCGGGCCCAGACCTTCATACGGATGGAGGAGGAGAAAACATTCTACGCCAAAAAACACGGCTTGGACACGGCAAGCACTTCAAACGATAAAGAGCCCGCGAGCAAAAGCAAGCCCCCCTCTCACGCTGTTGTGGCAACCACAGAGAAGCCCTGGCATCAATGGACCTAAGGAGACCCTCCAAGGAGCACAAGCGATATGGACGATAATCACGACCTCTACTGCTCCTTTCACGGACAAACAGGACACGCTACCTCGGCCTGTCGACACCTCCACAACAAGCTGTATGAACAATACAAAGAAGGCAAAATCGACATCGGAAGTGATCGATCCCGGAGTAAAAGCTCCTACTCACGCAGTTCAAACCCCAGGGACTCGCGTCAATCCACTTCCACCCGGGATCGCAGGGATCCGGGAAAAAGTAGCAGTCAAGGCAGTTCTGGAGGAAGGCGCCGAAGTCGCACGGCCGAAAGAAGACACGAAGAAAAGGAGAAGGAGAAGAGAGCAGAACGACGAAGGAGAACACGAAAACCCATCTCCTCCACCGAAGCGACGGGTTAATATGATCATGGGAGGACTCCCCGACTGCGATGACTCGGTCCGAGCTATCAAAGAATACGGACGAAAAGCAGTCGCATCGCAAAAATTCCCTCGTCCCGTGGTCTATCACCCTACAATCACCTTCACATCAAAGGACATGCACGGGTTACACACCCCGCATAATGACCCGCTGGTGGTTGAACTACACATCCGCGACAGCGAGGTGACCAAAATCTTGGTAGACACCGGCAGCACGGTCAACATCATCTTCAAAGATACATTGACTAAGATGGGATTCCAGGATAAAGACATCAAAGCAGCACCGAAGCCTTTAAATGGCTTTGCCAGTGAATCTTTCTTCAGCCTCGGCACCATACGACTCGCGGTCTATGCCGACGGCGTGACGAAAATTGTTAAATTTACGGTAATGGATAAACCAGCAATCTACAATGCCATACTTGGCACACCGTGAATCCATGAGATGAAAGCAATCGTGTCGACTTATCACCAATGCATGAAATTCGTCACTTCGGCCGGAGTCTTTACGCTTCGCGGGGATCAGCAGAAGACAAGCTCTTGCTTCATCAGCGAGCGCAAAGTACGACTCTCAACAAAAAAAGCACTCGAAGACGCTAAATAAGCGACAAAGACTCGACAATGAGTCTTAACTTTTTTTACTTTTTCTTTTTCTTTCAATAAAAACCAGGCTTAGCCCCTGAGTGATACCACTCATTCAATACTTGTAATGAACTACGAACGGCTTGATCCCAATTCGGGTACGTAGGCAACCTCCGGGTGCAGCTGTAAATCTAATAAATTTATATTTAAGAAAATAAGCTCGGCGTATAGAGTCAAGTTTCTTTATGCAAATGCATCTTGCTGAGTCGATGTTCTGGCCAAACATTCGACTCGAAAAAGCAAGCACAATAAACAAAATAAGTGGCTGATCACCACTACTTTGATGCTTCGATTCGATTTAAATACGTCCGAAGCGGGTAAAAAGAAAGCCGAGGACAATACTCGCACGATCCTCGATCATACCTTTCAGGCCAAAGTGAATCCTGAAAAATTGGTATTCTATCTTGATCGTCGTTCGGTGTAAGACGGGCAAAGGAATCCCGCTTCCGGTTCCGAACTAAAAAGTTCTATCACGCGTTAAAAAAAACAATAACGAGCAACTCAAGGAACTTTTTCATTATCAGAATATAAAAAGCCGTCTCAGGCGAAATTCATACAACAAAAAAAAGAATAAAAATAAATACATATATTGCCGAAGCTCATCTTTGCAGCCCGTCAATCTCCGAGCAGCTTGGAAGATTAAGATCGCTGCTCGTGATTACTATCTCCTCGATAGCATCACTGGCTGCCTTCCACTTGGCAAACTCCCTTTCAAAAGACGGAAGGGTCCCGACAGGAAGCCCCCACCCTTTCTCTTGCATCTTCTTTAATAAAGCCACCATATGGCCGCTTTTCTCCACACTAACGAGGGCCGCTTCCACCTCTTCGCGCTGAACTAGCGAGGCTTGAATCCGGTCTAAACGCGGCTTGAACCAAGTAGACATATCGTCAAAAACTTTGTTAGCAGCATCTCGAGCAGCTTCCACGCAAGCCTTTTGGAGCTTCTCCTTCTCGGCAAGAAATCCTTGCAGGTTCTCCTCATTCCACCTTTCGAGAAGCTTGTTATGAGCCTGGAGAACAGCGACTTGTTTACGGAGCCGATTAGCTTCATGCACCTAGACCTTAAAAGTGTCAACGGTGCCCTCCAGTTGAGCGCATCGCTCCCTGAGAAGCCGATTATCTTCCTCCGCCTTTTTAAGCTCCTGGATCTCGGAACACGCAGCATTCACCATCGCTTACTCTTCACACCAGTTGTCATCATACGCAGCGAACGCGGACATATACTTTCCTAAGCCTTGTAGTACAACTTACTATCAGAAACCCACAAAAAAAACACAAGGAGAAGATGGGTAGCACAATCATCTGATAAATAAAATTATCCGAGCTACCAGTTGGCTCGCCGAGGAGATCGAATTCATCAGCTTCAACTCATGAAGCGGCTTGCCCCATCGCGACTTCTCCCGGCACTTCCAGATCAAATCAGAGGCAAAATTGCGATTAAGCATCGCCGGGGTATTCTTGTCCCATCTCATGCGAAGATGATGAGGATTATAATAAAAAAACTCCTCCTCCTGCTTAGGTTCAGCCGGAGCATTTGAATTGACGCCTTCTACGCCAGCATCCTTTTGAGAAGGAGCAGCCTCCTCAGGAGTACAAAGACCAGCATCTTCCGTGTCCGGAGCAACCTCGAGAGGAGTCGGCCCTTCAGAATGAGTTGCGTCAGGCCCCTCGGTCTTATCCTGACCTACCTATTCTGCGACATGTGTCTCAGGGCTTTGAGACACACCTGTCTGAAGCAGAGAACGAACATCCACACGAGGTGACGAGGGACCAGAGACTGAAAGGGAGGAAACCTCGCGACGGCTCCCGGAAGCATCAGAAGCACCCTCTCCATCCGCGACTTGAGAGGTGGGAGTATGGGACGCCTCACCCTGCGAACCCCTTGCGGCTTTCTCAGCCCGCATCTGCTTCAATCTCTCCAGCACCGCCGCCCTAGAAAAACTTTAAGAATAAAAAAAAGATGGGGAGAAACATAAGCAATGTAGCGTCAGAAATCTCTTCGACACAATATAATAACACACGAAGCTCATAAAATTTACCTCGCCAGAGTCTCGTTCTCTTCGGCGTCATCAGAATCCACCAAGCTAGGTGGACCCTGGGAAGTCATCCTCTTCTTCTTTACAGAAGAATTTGCCGGAGCATCTGCAGGAGCCGGCGAACTCGCCTTCCTCTTCTTTGGCTAGCACTTACGGGTTTCGGCCGCGAAGCCTTCCGAAAGGCTACGAAAACAACAAATGCGTCCATGAGACCTCGTCATCAAGCAACTAATTAAAACCACTTCGCTTAAAAAACCTACCAGATTTTGAAGGTTTTGGCCTTCTCCTCGGCAGGCTTAACCGCCTTCTTTTGACGTCTTCACCAAACCCGATCGGGTCATCTCCCAGACGTATTTCCACTATAATGGAAAAAAAACAAAAAACAAAAACGCATTAGTACCCGGCGAGTCGTCAATCAAAGTCAAAAATAAAATGCAATAAAAAAATTCCATTCTCCTTACATGGCGCCGATCTCCAAGCTCTGAAGAGGGTAAAATCAGAACCACCAATGGACGCTTCGTTAATCTTCACGAAAAAGAAAAACCGGTCCCATTCGTAGACCTTGCTCGTCGGATCACCACCTATGATCCCCTCCTTCATCATGGTGTAAAAATGGCGCCATCCGCCACGATTCACCCTTCCTCTCTTGAGGATGGACACCCTCTCGAAAATGTCCTAGTTGAAAGGAACCATAGCAGCACAGGCCACCGCCGCCAAACTATTGAAGTGATGGATTGCGGCATGAGTAAGCTACGCCACCGGCATCTTCCTCCGTTCGCAATAACGGAGAAGCAACGAGATTGGGAACTGAAGACCAAACTCTGCAAAATGACACTCGTATAAGCAGAAATAGCCCTCTCGGGGTGTGGTCACTCTCTCGTGAACTTGAGGAAGCAGCAGTTCGACCTCGTCAGGAAAACCGCACTTCAAACGAATCTCCTCGAGCCTTTCCGCGGTCATCCAAGTCCTCCCGTCTTTAACGCCGGTCCTGTGCAGCGACATTGCAATCTTCTTAGGGAGACCCTCGACCCTGATCTCTGATTCAAAACTCGATGGCCCAGGACCATCCAAATCCACTTCGGAGTCCGCATCGGGATGATCCGACGGAATCTCATCCCGATAGTCCGAAGAGCCCCCGGAAATGGAAGAAGTAGAAGCAACATGACTAATCCAGGCCTGCTTGGCACGGTCGGCGAGACAAATCTCGTCGTCATCAAAAGAAGAATGCGAAGAAGCAGCAGACATCTTTGAAGTTTTTGAATGAAATAAAAGAGCAAAGGAAAAATAGGCGAATCGCTATAGAAGATTGCTGCAGAAATCGGCAAAGGATACGAAGATTTTCTGAAAGCAAGAAGATGAAGAGGTAAAAAGTAAAGTAAATAAAATCGAAAAGAAATATCAACAGTTTCCTAAGAAGACACGTGTCAAGATTTTTACAATCTCGCCGTCTGGCGAACCCTTCGCATTTCGCGCTGAAAAGCAGAAACCCTAATGGGTCGGAGTATTTAATAAATAAAAAGCACCGCGTGATAAATCCGCTAAAAATCGAGCTGAACTGGCTATCGCAAAAGCAACGCTCTTGACGAACTGACAGTTATTGCGAGGTCAAACCCATCTATAACTTTATGAAGTCCGCCGACCTGATTTACAATCAGTCTTGCCGAACTAGGGGGGGACTTACTGTTAGAGGGGAAATGAGCACATTTCCTAAAAGGCCTTCCCCGCAATAACCTAAGTCCATCACGACCAGGAAGACCGCACCGACCTAGCTCGGATTAAAGGAAAACTCTTAAAAGATAATTATGGAAGACCGGAAACATCGGATTAGCCCAAAGGATAATGGAGAATTTCCATATTCTTCAGAGAATAAGGGATATTTCCATATCTGTGATATGGAAATATACAAGAAGGCAAAAAGGAAAAGGAGTTCGGAGTAACCGACCTCCCATTCCTATAAATACAAAGATCTTGAAGCCAGAAAAAACAACTCATACAATCTAGAGAGCAGCAGAGCTAAAACCAGAGACTCCAACGCTTTCTAGTTTACTTCGCAAACCCTCTGTTCACTTCGGCATAACCTCTCGGTTATACCTTTCTTTGTACTTGCTACGCTTTTTTACTATCAATAAAAAGATCTTATTATCCGAAATCTACAACTGTTAATCAAACTCTAGTGGTGATTTTCTGGTTCAACATTATTTATATGTTATTTTATTAGACCAGGTGTACCGTGTATCTCTCATTCTCTCTACGAGTGATAAACATCATGTGATTAATTCGCAGATTCTTTTTTGTAACTTTACTCGATTTTTACCAAGAAAAACAAAGAATATTGGCACTACCAAAACAATACATATGTATAAATCTCTTTTTATAAAAGATTCGTTTATAATTCACTATTAGATCATTTGAATACAATTAATGCGAGAACTCATTTCTCTCAGGCACGAGTCTCTAGGTAATTTGTGACCAACGGTCTTTGGCTCCTCCCCCTTTTTAACCAGATCTCACCCACTTTTTGTTGCTAAAAGAAGTAAGTTGACATTTGAAACCACCTCTGGTTTTGGGAATACCGCGGTTCCGTCCCCGGCTGTCATGTCGAAGGGTCCTTCTCACCACTGGTAAGCCTCCAAACAACCGTCTCTTGAGCATCTTCAAACGCTTCAACCTACGTCTGAAACCGTCTTCAACATCCTCGAGTAGCCAACTGTATCCCAGGTATCTCCCAAGTACTCTCAGCGGTCTAAACCCTCACTAAGAACTCGAACCACTGAGAATCAACAGAGAAAGTGCCTACCCATAACGACAAGACGCTTCTTTGGCAGAAAAAGACAAAGGACCAGCGGAAGCACAAGCCAACAACCTCGTCAAACGCATAAGAGCACCACCCCTCGACACCTCAGAACTGATCCAGAACAACTCACTGACTCTCATCGGAAGAGTAACAAACCCAAGGGAGCAACGAATATGGTCAGTTATCCCCTACCTCAGAAATAGAGCAACATGGTCAGATCTGGAGCAGAATTGCTTTCAGTTTCGGTTTACCTCTGAAGCAGATCTCAATCAGGTCCTAGCTCAAAGACCTTTCCACTTTGCGGGATGGATGATAATACTGCAAAAATGGGAGCCCATCATCTCAGTTACTTTCCCCTCTCAAATTCCATTCTGGATCCGTGTTAAGGGCCTCCCCCTACACTACTGGCATAAGGATATGCTATACAACATAGGACAAGAGATAGGAGAGGTCGAAGATTTGGAAATTACTCGGACGTCGGCTAGGATCGAGTACTAATAGATGGACTGAAGCCCATCACAACGAATACGGTTGTGGAATATGCTACAGGAGAAGAGTCGATAATCACACTAGAGTATGAACGTCTGGAAAAGCATTGCACCTTCTGCCTCCATCTTAGCCACGATGTTACTGACTGCCCAGAGAGGAATCTAACCTACCCAAAATCCCCACTGGAGAGCCCCAATCGACGATCAACTCCCCACAAGGACATGCATAATCAGTCCTCACCGCATATCCCAACGTTCAAGCCTCAAACCCAGATCCACGATGATTTCCACCAAAGGCTAGACAGGCATGGCAGACCTTTCGGAACACACCCGTCAACTTACAATCAGAGCTACCGGCCCCCCGGTATTGCTAGAGATTACAGGCAGCTTGGTGAGCACAGAGAGGAAGGCAATCGAACGCAACAAGCAGGAGTAGAATCCTACAGAAAGGAAGGATCATCACACAAAAGAACCACAAATTATGAAAATGAAAATCTGGGAGCTAAGAGGAATAGACAAACATCACCTCGAATGGAATGGCGAGAAAAACCTATAGAGAACAAAGAAAACAGCATTGAAGACTCAACATCAACAAGACAGAGAGAATTCTCCATGCCCAAGTCTTTGGGAAGAAACCTTGACAGAGAAGATTTCCCCACACCACCACCAATCCCTACTACAGAACAAGTAATGGATGAGCTACGGGAGGTCACAGTTCAATACATAAACTGTGAGGACCCTACAGAAAGTATGGCACGTCTTCAGAGAGTCTTACAGGGTGAAACAAACGGAATGATGGCGGAAGCGGCAGCTGGGATAATTGAAGCAGCCGTCCTTTCCCACCAAGCAAGTATGCTAGCAGATCAACAACATCTCAGGGAGGAAGTGGAGACTTCGAACCTAATCCCTGCAAAACCAGCCGAAAAAAAGAGGAGAGGGAGACCCCCAAATAGAATCCGGTCACAGCCGAATCCCACAGTTGTTATTGGAGCTAGCTCTCGACAAAGACCCATATCTCAAATTCAACACTCACCAAGCCAGAGAGCACGAAAAGCCAGTGTAAGTGGCCAGAGCAATCACCCGAGGAGACAGAGACAACAGATGATACCAGCCACCACGACGGATACCAGGAGGAGGGGTTCCTCGGAGGATTTTCGGGAACCTCACAATCCTCTTTCTTAGTGATAGCAAGCTGGAACTGTTGTGGTTTGGGGAACCCCACAACAGTTCAGAGGATCTGGGAAATCACCCAAAAAGAACACTCGGACATCCTTTTCCTCATGGAAACAAAAAACCCCGACCAGATGGTTTTGAAGGAGCTCAACTGGATGAATTACAACTCACACTTCTTGATCTCGCCACATACGCCAGGAGGAGGAGGCCTCGCCCTGTTCTGGAAACAAGACATTGGGATAACAATCATTAAAGATTGCAAAGACTTCATTGACACAGCTATCTGCTATAAAGACAAACACTTCTTTGCTACCTTCACCTACGGGGAACCAAATCACTCTAAAAGGAAAGATTTGTGGAACCAACTGACCACGATTGGAGAGACCCGCCATGCACCCTGGTTTCTTACAGGAGACTTTAACGATCTCGTGGATAATAATGAAAAATCTGGAGGCAATCCCAGAGCTGAAAGCACTTTTTGCGACTTCTGAGCCTTTCTGTCACAGAACAATCTGTTTGATCTGAGACATTCGGGGAATTTCTTTTCATGGAGAGGGAAAAGAAACAACGAGTGGATCCACTGCAGACTGGACAGAGCAATCTCCAATAGTGACTGGGCTAACGAATTTCCCTCAGGAAGATGCAAGTACCTATGCTTTGAAGGCTCTGATCACAGACCTTTGGTCATTGTCTTCGATCCCTCCAAAAAGAAAGCCAGACATCTATTTAGATACGACAGAAGGCTGAAGAATAACCAGAAAATCAAAGAGCTAATCTCAAGAACCTGGAAAGAGATCGTATGTTGTCCGGTTGACAGCCGCATCTCCAATTGTCGTCGGGCCTTGTCTAAATGGAGCAGAGAAAAATATGTCAATAGCCAGAAAGCTATCTTGATAAATAAAGAGAACCTTGACAAAGAACTTTCTAAATCACAACCTAACGAGGATCTGATTTCAACACTAACCAAAGCTCTAAACTCTGCCTATAAAGAAGAAGAGGATTATTGGAAACAGAGGAGCAAGCAGTTGTGGCTAACTCTGGGGGACAAGAACACGGGCTATTTCCATGCCATAACAAAATGCAGAAGAGCACACAACAAATTCTCTGTTATTGAGGATCGAGAAGGAAAAGTTTACCATGAAGAGGGCCAAATATCACAAGTCATATCCGCCTACTTCCAAGAGTTGTTTACATCAAGCCCTTATAATGGAACAGAGATAATCAACCAAGCTATCCAACCATGCATCACACCGGAGATGAATGAGTCACTCATCATACAACCATCATCGAAGGAAATCAAAGCGGCACTCTTTGATATTCATGCAGATAAAGCGCCCGAGCCAGATGGCTTCTCTGCAAGCTTCTTCCAATCTAACTGGAACTCAGTGGGAACAGGGATCGTGCAAGAAATCCAGAGCTTCTTCCACTCAGGAATCCTGCCACAAAACATCAATACGACACACATCAGACTCATCCCCAAATCGCAAGGAGCTAAAACAGTAGCAGACTACAGACCTATTTCTCTCTGCAACATCTACTATAAAATCATCTCTAAGATGTTAGCAAAGAGGCTCAAACCGGTGCTGACGAATATAATCTCGGAAAACCAATCTGCTTTCGTCGCTGGAAGAGCTATCTCTGACAATGTCATGATTACGCATGAAGTGCTCCACTTCCTGAAAACCTCAAAAGCAGAGAAACATGTATTAATGGCGATAAAGACCGACATGAGTAAAGCATATGACAGGATCGAATGGGCGTTCATAAAAAATGTCCTAAAAAGAATGGGCTTCCCTGATAAGTGGATTACCTGGATAATGCAATGTGTCTCCACGGTAAAGTATTCCTTCCTGATCAACGGTCAATTTCAAGGTAGTGTCACACCGCACAGAGGTATCCGCCAAGGTGACCCCCTTTCACCATACATCTTTATTCTCTGTGGTGAGGTACTCTCCGGACTCTGTGAGAAAGCCCTCAAGGAGGGAACCCTCCCGGGTATTCGAGTGGCAAGAAAGAGTCCAAATCTGAACCACCTACTCTTCGCCGACGATACCATGATCTTCTGCAAAGCAAATCCACGATGCTGCACAACCCTCAAAGACATCCTGCAAAAATACGAATTGACATCAGGACAAATGATAAATACAAGTAAGTCCTCAATCACTTTCTCTGCAAAAACCCCTTCTGCTATCAAAACAAGAGTCAAAAATGCTCTCGGAATCCAGAATGAGGGTGGTGTTGGCAAATACCTTGGATTACCAGAACAGTTCGGCAGACGAAAGAAGGATCTCTTTACTTCCATTGTGGATCGAATCAGACAAAGGGCAATCAGTTGGTCCTCCAAATTCCTCTCTAGTGCTGGAAAGCTAACGCTCCTCAAATCAGTCCTGGCCTCTATGCCCACATACGCTATATCCTGTTTTCTACTGCACATAAGCCTTTGCAAGAGAATCCAGTCGACGCTTACAAGGTTTTGGTGGGATGCGAACCCTGAGAAGAAAAAAATGTGCTGGTTGGCGTGGGAAAAACTAACACTTTCAAAAAAAGTGGGGGTCTGGGCTTTTGGGATATACAAACTTTTAATAGAGCATTACTGGGGAAACTAGCTTGGAGAATACTCACCAAACCGGACAGCCTCCTCGCTAGGATTATGAAAGGAAAATACTTCAGTAACGAAGAGTTTTTGGGAGCAAACCTCCCATCCTCAAGCTCACACGGATGGAAAGGAATAATTGAAGGGAGGAATCTCCTCAAACCCCACCTGGGAATAATCATTGGTGACGGGGAATCCACAGCTACTTGGTCTGACCCATGGATGTCCATATCACAACAACTTATCCCCCACGGACCTGTAAAAGAAGAATCCGTCAAGCTAAAAGTGGTGGAACTCATAGACAATACAACAAAGGAATGGGACTTACAGTGTGTGGTAAAAGAGTTCCCCAACCTCGCCCCTGACATATTGAGCATCGTCCCAAGCAAATCAGCGGCTAAGGACAGATATGTATGGCTCCCCCAAGAGACTGGCGAATACACAACACGTTCGGGATACCACGCTGGGAGAGAAGAGACCCCCCCTCCACTCACGCAACCTCAAGAAACTACAAGATTTGACTGGAACAGACCGTCTGGTCAAGAATTTTCTCGCCTAAGTTGAAGCTCTTCTTATGGAAAATCCTACAAAATGCATTACCTATTGGTGAAAACCTAGCAAAAAGAGGGCTCATAGCGAACGTGAACTGTATAAGATGCGGCTTACCTGAAACAGCTGTCCACCTCTTCTTCCAATGTGAGTTTGCAAAGAAGGTCTGGCGAGAGGCTCCCCTGCGAGACGAACTGGGTCTCTCACACAGTGCTACCTTTGCGGAGGCCCTGATTACAGCAAAGACAACGACACCACTACCTCCGACATGATTGCAAATGGATTCACTCCTTATCTGGATCTGCTGGTCCCTCTGGTCAGCCAGGAATCTCCTCATCTTCGAGAACAGAGTGAAAAACCCTAAAGAAACCTTCACCAAGGCTGTCGCTGATGCCCGTGAGTGGTACCTTGCACAAGAAAAACAGATCACAACTCAATCTGGAGAAGAGAGCAGACGATCACTTACACCGAGAGACATACCTCCAGACGCCATCCATTGCAATACTGATGCAGCATGGAACCCAGACACCAAAACGGCGGGCCTAGGATGGATTTTCTGCAATCAAGCCGGATCTCATCTAACACAAGGATCCAACACGAAGACTTTCACTCGATCTCCACTAACGGCAGAGACCCTTGCAATTAGAGAAGCCCTCCAACATGCAAGTGACCTTGGCATCTCCAAAATCTGCATCAAGTCAGATTCTCAAGTGCTCATACGCACCATCACCACCGGTAACAGATTGACGGAGCTATACGGCATCCTCTCTGATATCCACAATCTATCTGCAAACTTCATCTATGTTTCCTTTTCGTTTGTCTCGAGAGAGTTGAATCGTCAAGCTGACGAGTTAGCAAAGACGGCACTTATCTCAGACTCTTCTTCTGTATTGGGTTAATTTTGGGCCTGAACCTTTTTTTAATATAAAGTTTAAGTTGACCAAAAAAAAAGATTCGATAAAATGAAAATGATGAAGATAAGTCAAATTAAATGATTAACTCGACTGGTGTTTACAAGGAAAAATAAAACAGGAAATTATCATATTTTTTTTTTTGGGGGTCAAAAACTGAGAAGACAAAGATTTTGTTAGAAGCTATATTCATAAAATAAGACTTTATTATTATTATCTTTATTTTCACTTTTGCTAAAAAATAAGACTTCAATAGTTATCAATATCATAATAATAGTTTGTGAAGATTTTCCTTTGAATTTCCATGTGTATACAAAAAGAAAAAGTCAAGCTCACGTGGTTCAAAGTTAGTTGTTTTGAAACAAACCTACCAGCTCGCCGTTTGATTTCTAGGTAAGTCACAAGAAACTGGCAATATAACTTCCACGAAACTTACTACTTACAACACATCACTCATGCATTATAAATTTATAATATATTTCCACGCCTAGCTTGGTTTTACTTTTGTTTTCTGATAAGTAGAAAAAGATTAGACTAAATGGTTTTACAATTGTTTGTAAAATTAGTCTGAACGTCGAAAGATATAAACAGAGCCGAATCATAATAATTTGGACGCTTAAAACAAGAAATTTAAGTCTGGCTCTATATCACCAACTTTGTTTTGGGACCATTACAAACATTGTAGTAGTTTATCAATTTATTTTTAAAAATATTATATATTTTATCAAAATATAGTCTGAAACAGTGACTTCTTGTGCTATAGAAAGTTAGGTCTGGCTATACAAGATTTTTCCAACAATTTTTTTTTTTTTTTTATCATTTTGAAGAACTTCAAATGGCAATTTCAGACTTATCATTGGGAATTACAAAATTTACAAATGTGTTTTGTGACTTATTAAGACATACATGGAGACACCAAAATGATACAACACCAAAGATTTGAAATGTTTTCGTCACTCGTAATTCATCATTGGAACCACTATCCATTGGTTATAACTTCTCACAAACATACAATCACGAATTAATCAAAAACACTAATTGCGATATTATCTTTAAAATTGCTATAGGTTGTAACTTGTAGGTTGTATCTGTTTAGAATGAATCAACAAAACTGAAGTTAATTTTGAATTTCAGAGGGGAGAAGGGTTATGCGATGATGGTGAGAGAGAACAAACCAGGTTGGGTGGGAGAGGAATGGTCGAAAATAATTGATATATTTAATATATATAAAAACCTAGCATCATCATGTTGTCATATCTGAAAATAAATAGTAGCAATGGACAACATTTGGTATTGTTATATGATCTTAAGAAATGCATCACAAATGCTTGTTTCGCACCTTATTTTAGCGTAACGACATAAGATGTGGCTTAGATGATGAATTAGTCGGGTTCGTAGTTGCTTTTTTCTTTTTTGTAACTAAAAGTTTTTCGATTGCCCAGTTCAGTAGTTGCTTTTTTCACGTTGCAAATCTTTTGCCATCTCAAATTTTTTAATGGAAGATAAATTTCTCGAAAACTTATGAAATGAGTGATTATCAGTGTCACAAGCTAGATTTTATAAAGAATAAGAAGGTAGTATACTCTGTTTAATTTGCAAAAAGAGTGTAAACGTAGGTGGAGTTATAACAATAGAAAAGAAAAACGAATGTAATATAATTTTATTTAAGAAGAGTCAAGAGAAATGGCGAAATCATGAGTGGTGTGTTAGGTGGGAGAGATTTATGTAGGGTGGTAGGTGGCGTCGAAGGGAGCCATCAGCCATGCATTTTGGGATTTGCCGCGTTGTCTATATTGGTTGATTATATAATAATTTAAAAACTAAATAATCATTATTAAACAAATATTACAAAGAACTTTTTGCCTGCTAAATACATAAGTTTCGTTCCCAGTTTCCCATCTCATGTACTAGTTCTAATTAGTAACACAAAATGATAAAAATAAAATTTACAAGCAAGTAATCGTCATAATTAAGAGATAACGGAATAATTATATATGACAAAAGATAATGGTGAAATATAATATTGAAAATAGATAAAAATATCGTTTTCTACCATTAACTATTCTTCATTTTATGATTAGTACCCATTACAACCAAATGTATCACATACACTTTAATTACGGCAATGGTTTGGTAAAAGGTTACAACCAAATGTATCATACCTTTTAGAAAAAAAAAAGAAATTGATTGAAATATTAAAGTTTGCTCGTACTAAATCCCTTATAAACACTCCAAAGATATCATTCTATCACCTGAAAAAAGCAGAATGCTCATCTTTGTTATGAACAGTACAAGCAATGTGAAATTTTCTACAGAAGTCTCAGCTTAGACCCCCTTAAAATGTAATGGTGTCTTGTATACTGAGCGAGAATCAAAAGTTTTGGTTCGAGGAAATTTTTGAAACTTCGAACACCTCAACTTTTGAAACTTGGGTAATATCATTAAGACAATATTATGATAGAAATATGAGTTATTTTCCTCTTTTTTTCGATATATAATTTTTTTTTTCATTTTTTTTCAATAATCTCATATTTTTAAAACAGTTTAGATAGATAAACTAGTAAAACTGAGTTTAATAATTAAATAATAAAATTTTGTTTCAAGCATTTCATACTAAATTGTCTATATTCGTATTCTGCATGTGTAAAATTTTTAAAACTGAAAAGAAATCAAACTTCCTCTTGCTTTTTTTTGTATTTCTTCAAATGCAATGAGAATAATGGCCACTCCGTTATGTTATACACCATTTTCACCAATTCGGAATAGTTTGTGATAAAAGCCACCACTAATCTCCTAGCATCAAGCATACAATGCATTTCCCACATTAATGCCTTCAATTTTGTGTGCAACGGTGACATACTTCTTCCTATATTATGTGCACCCATCAATGATCCTTCCACATCTACTCCTTGAGTAAATCAATGTAATTCTGCATTGGGTACACTTTGTTTCCATGATTCATCTGTATAATAAATTACTCCATCAGAGGTCAAAATCCTAGCTTGTGAAATTTGGGGTATGTTCACCACTAGTTCATTTATTTATGCCTTTTCCAAAGCATATGCTTCCGCAATCGTTAATTTTACTATTTCTCGGAGAGTCTCTATCAATTTTTGAGAATATCTTATCATTTCATATTTTCCAATTATATCATATAATCCAAGGATATACCTTTATGTCCTCATAGTTCGGTAGATTCCAAAACACATTTGTCATATTAGAAAATAGAACATCCATGGAGAACTGATGTGTAGGTGTTGATATTGGCAACAATACCTAGACCTGAAGTGCTGGAGGGCATTCAAAAAAATGTATGATTAATAGTTTCTCTGTCTGCACCTCACTGACTGCATTAGGGATCGCAATGGACACCTCTTTTCCGTAATCGGTTCATAACTGCCAAGTATCCCGACATTAGTTACTATATAAAGTGTTTCATCTTTGGAAGATATCTGAGGGCAACCTCGTTGGTAATATCTAAAGGGGTATTTCACCATTAAAATAATAAAAAGAATTGAAATATAGAAGAGAGAAAAAATAGCTAGAGAGTTCTTGTTTGAAATACGCAACAAAAAAAATAGAAAACTCTTCTATTGTTTGGCAATTTTTTTTTGGTCAACATTGTTTGACACTCTCTAATTGATTGAAGTTTATTTTAAAATTTAATATTTTAAAACAACTAATATTATATGGTTTGAGATACTTTTAAAGTATCTAAATGATGAGGAAATATACCCTTCAACCTTACTGAGAGAAGAGGAACAAGGAGAGATGGCTATACCACCGGTTAATGGCTCACCCATGACACATTATAAGACTAGGAGGCTAAGAGAAGGGTTTAACATGGCCATAGAAACTCTCCTGATCAACATGAACATGGGAATCTTGCTTAACCCCCAAACGAGCCACATTTCCCGATATAGATATCGAGAATTTTGCTAAGATGAGCCTCAAAGAAGATAAGCCCAATACAAACCAAGGTATGCCCATTTACTTGACATGAAATGGAGTCAAAGCAACAAGAATCTCGCCAATACCGTATATGAGCATCAATTTATACTGAATTCAAGCCAAGAAGTCGAGAGAATACCAAGGGACCAAGAAGACGTTTTAAGTAAAGATATTGAAGAAACTCTTGAAGGCACTCACCAACTATACTTCAGTGGACATCAAAAGGATAAGAGATTCAAGAAACTCGACCAAACATGAACAGGACCAAATATATTCATCAACTTGCCAACCAAGCTGCATACGCACCAAAAGCAGATATTTTCAATTTATATAATTCATGCAGGTAATGTGGCTTGTCCTAATGGTTCTTAAGCACAAAAATATGTCGAGGAACCACCAGTTGAAGCCCCTAAGGCATCAAGAAAGCTGGCTTAGTTTTTATTTTATTTTTAACTAGTTAAGTAAACTTTCTTTTTGTTGTATTTTTGGCTTTTGTGTGTTTTGCTCTTTTGTATTTCTTTGTTTATGTCGTTTTTCTTTACTTTCGGCCCTAGGGCTAGCTGACAAGCTTTTATAAAGCTGTATTTTTTGGTTACCCTACATTATCAATAAAGTGACCGAATTTTCTTCACAGCTCAGGCCGCCGCTTGCCTTTGTATTGTGTTTGTGTTCTTGCGTGTCAGATTCACCAAGACTCGAGTATTTTCTGTATCAGAGAGCCTTACATACTCTCTGTGGTGCCATCTATCCACTTCACCAACCATTCACTGATCCATCAAGAGAGAGCGATAAAGCCAGCTTGATAGATCCCACCTCGGCTCAAGCCTTGTTCAACAAGTCTTATTTTATAATTTCCATCCTTTTGGCCGGTACGAGAGAGCATCATAGCCAGCGTATTATCCCCATCCAGCCACCCATTCCACATCATATAAGTCACTCATACCGAGTCTTGTATCATCTGGTATCAGAGCCAAATGTTCTACCGTTGGTTTTTTTCTATCCCTATCTTTTAGACCCGTGTTCTTTGTTTCATTTTTTCTATCATTAATTTTTGTTTATTGTCTTCTTTGATTTGAAAAACCCATAAAAATGTTTTGTTAGAGTCATTTAGTTGTTTTATTATTTGCTTTTCATAAAAAGAAAACCCCAAAAGGAGGATCCGAGTTTAATAGTTTCATTTCTATCGCTTAAGTTGTTTAGCGTTTGCTTTTTATTAAATCTTAAAAACCATAAAAAATTTGTTTTAATCGTTTTGGTTAAACTCTTAAGTTGTTAGGCAATTTTTGTTGATAACCTTGTTATCTTTGAATCAGTCCTGATTGATTTCTTGACAAGTTAGTAAACTACTTTGCTTAAGACTTTTACTTGTTCTTTGTTGGTACCTTGATTCGTTTGCTGAGTTTTGCAAGGATCCTTACAAGGTAACAACATGACGGATGGAGAAGAAGTTCCTCAAGGTGCAATGGCCCAAATGTTGGCGGTCATAAGAGAAGAGATGATGAACATGACTCAACAAATGGGTATTATGCGTCAAGAGTTTGGTGTTCGGATAGAGCAGATAGAGACGCAGCTGAAGAGGACCGTGGTTTGTGGAGCCCCCGTACCACCAGTGGAGCCAGAGAATGGCATACATGACCTTGATGATGATGACCTTGACCCCCTTATACGACGAGGGCAGAGAAGACAAGATTGTCTTCAAAGAACCCTAACCGGGAGGTAAACCCGAGAGACAATCATCATGACATTAAGCTAACCCCTCCTACTTTTGCAGGAAAGTCCAATCCCGAAGTATACATGGACTGGGAGAGGCGTATGGATCGTATAATCGAGTGTTACAACTATGTTGAGCGCAAGAAGGTGGCTGTAGCGGCTTCTAATCTTACCAAGAATGCAATAGCTTGGTGGGACCGGAGCATAGCCGAGAGAAGGAGGCAGCGATTTGGCCAAGTCTCTACATGGAGCGACATGAAGTTCTTGCTATGCCAAAGGTATATACCTGAGCATTACCATAGAGACTTACAAAAGCATTTTCATAAGTTATCTCAGAGAGAAAGGAGCGTAGACGAGTACTTTGAAGATTTTGAGAAGTTGATGAACTCTTTGGAGGTAGAAGAGTTCGAGGAAGCTTTAATGGCCCAATTCCTTCACGGCCTGCAAGAAAGGTGGAGCGGATGCAGTATGGAGGTATGCACGAGTTACTACACCTTCCTGTTCAAGTAGAGCAACAAATCGAGCGTAATGCTCCTAACTACAACTGCAACAAAGTGAATCAAACATGGGCGGTAAGTAGTTCTAAACCCCTAGACAAGGGGAAGGGTACATCAAATGACTCGCAATTCAAGAACAAGATTACTGAGGCTCCTAAGTTCAACAGACAAGAGCAAGGTAAGTTTCCTAATACTAATCAGAGAACTCGAGCTATAACATGTTTCAAATGTCAAGACAGGGGACATATGTCTAGAGAATGCCCCAACAACCGAGTTATGATTCTCACCCTTAGTGGAGAGTATACATCACGTGATGAGCAAGAAGAGGACTCTGATGAAGTAGACGATAACATCCAATACCCTGAAAAACGAGGGCTCTTACTGACACAGCGAGTACATAGTGTACTTATGAACCTCGAGGAGAAAGAGAAAAGGGAAAACATCTTTCATTCAAGATGTACTATAAAGGGAAAGGTATGTAATCTCATTATACATGGTGTTTCTTGTACTAATGTGGTTAGAAAGTATATGGTAGACAGGTTAGACCTTGAGAAGACCAAGCACTCGAGCCCATACAAGCTAAGGTGGCTTAATTATCAAACCAAATTGAGGATAGCCGAGCAAGTCATCGTACCGTTTAGTGTTGGAAAGTACCTCAGCCAAGTATTATGCGACGTTATACTGATTAAAGCAGGACACTTGTTGCTGGAAAGGTCGTGGCAATTTGACCGAGCCACAAGTTACAATGGTTGTACCAATCACTATGCTTTGATGCATAAGGATCACAAGTATAATCTTTCCCCTCTTAGTCCTACTGAGGTACATGAGTTACAAAAGCATATGTCTAAGGAGACAGAGGCAAGTAAAGCAAGCATATATCTTTCTGTTAGCGACATTTCTAAAACCATGAGTGCCAAAGGCACCATGCTACTAATGTATTTCAAAGAGTGACTAAGTACAGGATTAGGTATCTTGGAGATACCAACAGAAGTTCAAGCTGTATTGAACCGTTTTCAATATGTGCTCCCCGAGGTGATGCCACCGGGATTACCACCTCTTTGAGGCATAAAGCATCAAATAGACTTAGTTCTCGGTTCTGTCTTGCCTAACAAGACAACTTATAGGATAAACCTGGTAGAAACTAAGCAGCTAGAGAAGCAAGTGAGAGATTTGATGGACAAATATTACATCCGAGAGAGCCTTAGCCCCTGCGCCGTCCCTGTACTATTGGTTCCAAAGAAAGACGGGACATAGAAGATGTGCATGGACTGTAGAGCCATCAACGACATCACTATTAAGCACTTCCACCCTATTCGACGACATGATAGAAGAGCTGAGCGGTTCTACTATCTTTCAAAGGTGAACCTCAAGAGTGGTTACCACCAAGTCCGAATGCGTGAGGGAGATGAGTGGAAAACCGCCTTCAAAACCAAGCAAGGGTTGTATGAGTGGTTAGTCATGCCATTTGGATTGACCAGTGCCCAGAGTACATTCATGAGGCTTATGAACCAGGTTCTTAGATCATATATAAGTAAATTCATGGTAGTTTATTTTGATGATATACTTATATATAGCAAGAACCTCATTGATCATCTCAAGCATCTTGAATTAGTGCTTAAATCACTTTGGCAGGAAGGTTTATATGTCAATCTTAAGAAGTGTACATTTTGTACTAATCAACTTGTTTTCTTAGGTTTCGTAGTAAGTGAAAAAGGATTACAAGTGGATAAAGAGAAGATCAAAGTAATCCGAGAATTGCCCCCATCAACTACAATCGGGCATGTAAGAAGTTTTCATGGGTTAACAAGCCTCTACCGACATTTTATAAAGGATTTTAGTACCGTAGCTGCACCTTTCAATGCCATTATCAAGAAGAATGTACCGTTCTCATGGGGAGCAGCCCAAGAAGCCGCGTTTAAAACGCTAAAGGAGAGATTGTTCGAGGCCCCGGTTTTTGCTTTATCGGACTTTGATGAGATGTTTGAGGTGGAATGTGATGCTTCCGGCATAGGCATTGGAACTGTACTACATCAAAGAAAGAGGCCAGTGGATTTTTTTAGCGAGAAACTCAGTGGAGCTACACTGAATTACTCGACCTATGACAAGGAACTCTATGCATTAGTCCGAGCTCTAGAGACGTGGCAACATTACTTGCTGTGTAAGGAGTTCATTATTCACACTGACCACGAGACATGTAAGCTCGCTCAAGAAGAGACATGCTAAGTGGTTGGAGTTCGTGGAGACTCTTCCATGCGTGATCAAATATAAGAAGGATAAAGAAAATGTAGTAGCCGATGCACTTTCAAGAAAACATGCATTGATATCTACTATGGAGGCTAAGGTGCTGGAATTTGAGAATCTCAAAGAGCTATACAAAGATGATCCGGAACATGGAGAAGCTTATCAGATACATGGCAAAGGAGCTTTCAGCTCATTCTATTTACACAATGGGTTCTTATTCCGAGAAAAACACTTGTGCATTCCTCAAAGCTCCATGAGAGACTTGATACTTAAGGAAGCACACAGTGGAGGTCTTATGGGTCACTTCGGCATGGATAAAACACTAGCAATGGTAGCAGATCACTTCTACTGGCCACACCTTAAGAAAGAGGCAGAGAAACATTGCTTTAGATGTGTCAGGTTACACCCACATGGCCCTTACTTGCCATTACCTATTCCTAATGCACCATGGGTTGATGTTTCTATAGATGTCGTGTTAGGTTTGCCCAAGATACGACATAAAGACTCCATCTTTGTTGTTATTGATCAGTTTTCAAAGATGGCCCATTTTATTCCTTGTGATAAAATCAATGATGCTAATCAAACTGCTAACCTATTCTACAAAGAAGTGGTACACTTGCATGGTTTACCAAGAGCTATTGTTGCTGATCAAGACACAAAGTTCTTAAGCCACTTTTGGAGGACATTTTGGAGAAAGCTTGGTACAAAGCTGCTATTCTCCATCACTTGCCATCCATAAAAAAATGAGCAAACAGAAGTGGTAAACCGTACTCTCTCTACTTTTCTCAGGGTCACACTTGGTAAAAATTTAAAAACATCTCTTGATTGTTTACGATTCATTGAGTTTGATTATAATCGAGCTATACATTCATCTACTAAGATGTCATCATTTGAGATTGTTTATGGTTTTAATCCACTAACCCCTCTTGACCTTTCACCAATATCACAAGTTGAGCAAGTTAGTTTAGATGGTCTTAAGAAAGGAGAATTTGTTAAGAAGTTGCATGAGAAAGTCAGGGAGAACATCTTGAAGAAAATCAAGGCTTACAAGAAGCAAGCAGACATGAAACGCAAGGATTTGACATTTAAACCATGAGAGTGGGTTTGGCTACATATGAGGCCTGAAAGGTTCCCACAGAAACGTAGCTCAAAGCTTGCACTAAGAGGAGATGGACTATTTTGAGTATTGGAGAAATCAATGACAACGCTTACCGTTTGGAGCTGCTAAGTGAGTTTAACATATCTTATAGCTTTAATGTCCTCATCATCTCTTGAAGTATGAGGGAATGATGAGGACATAAACCCTACAACCTTATTGAGAGAAGAAGAACAAGGAGAGAAGGCTATATCACTGGTTAATGGCTCACCGATGACACGTTCTAAGACTATGAGGCTAAGAGAAGGGTTTAACATGGCCATAGAGACTCTCCTGATCAACATGAATGTGAGAATCTTGCTTAACCCCCAAACGAGCCTCATGCCGAGGATTTTGCTAAGATGAATCTCAAAGAAGATCAGCCCAATACAAACCAAGGTATGTCCATTTACTTAATAGGAAGTGGAGTTCAAAGCAACAAGAATCTTGCCAATACTGTACCTGAGCATCAAGTTATACCGGATTCAAGCCAAGAAGCCGAGAGAATACCAAAGGAGCAAGAAGACATTTTAAGTAAAGATAGTAAAGAAGCTCTTGAAGATACTCACCAACTCGACTTCAGTGGACATCAAAAGGATAAGAGCTTCAAGAAACTCGACCAAACAAGAACAGGACTGGATACATTCATCAACTTGCCAACCGAACTGGATGCGCACCAAAAGCAGGTATTTTCAATTTATATAATTCATGCAGGTAATGTGACTTGTTCCAATGGTTCTTAAGCACAAAATATGTCGAGGACCACCAGTTCAAGCCCCAAAGGCATCAAGAAAGTCGGCTCAGTTTTTATTTTCTTTTTAAGTAACTGAGTGAACTTTTCTTTTGTTGCATTTTTGGTTTTTGTGCATTTTGCTCTTTTGTATTTCTTTTACTTATGTCGTTTTGCTTTACTTTCGGCCTTAGGGCTCGCTGACAAGCTTTTATAAAGCTCTCAAGCATCGTTGTATTTTTTTGGCTATCCTACATTATCAATAAAAAGACCGAACTTTCTTCAAAGCTCAAGCTGCCGCTTGCCTTTGTATTTTATTTGTGTTCTTGTGTGTGAAATTCACCAAAACTCGAGTGTTTGCTATATCAGAGAGCCTTGCATACTCTTTGTGGTGCTATCAATTCACTTCACCAACCATTCTCTGATCCATCAAGAGAGAGTGACAAAGCCAACTTGATAAAATCCACCTCAGCTCAAATCTTATTCAACAAGTCTTGTTCTATCATTTCCATCCCTTTGGCTGGTACGAGAAAGCGTCATAACCATCATATTATCCCCATCTAACCACTCATCATATTAGTCACTCATCTCGAGTCTTATATCACTAAACCATTAGGCATGCTTTGACCTTCCATATTAGTGCATGTAATTGACAATATCGGACACATAAGTTATCTTTCCTTGGAAAAAATTTCATTGAAAATCAAAGAAACTATTATTATCAAAACAAATTAAAGTGAAGTTTTAGCAGCTATAAATATATTTTAAGTACGTATTTATCGACACATAAATATATTTTAGTTTATTAACATGCTATTATAGCCCAGGTGTTAAAGAAACAAACGTAAGCATTTGGGCCGTTTATGGCCAAGTCCATAATAGTCCACATACATAAATGCGCAATTTAAGGCCAGGTAAACATAAAAGGAGAATATGAGATTCATGCGCAAATGATGGGGAAGAATATGGACATGCGACCAACAAACAAACAAAGCATTCTTGCACTCATAACTCTTTTTACTTCCTTTTGTTTAAATTTCAATGTCGTAACCCTAATTGATCGATTTATTAAAAAACACAGAGAAAACTTAAATTGATTCATAGGCCATGAATGTTTGAATAGTTTTTGGTTTTTGGTTTTTGACTTTTGGTTTTTTGATTTTTGATTTTGAGTTTTTGGTTTACAATATTTTCAAAATGAAAAGAAAATAATTTCAAAAACTTAAAAACCACGTTTGAGAAAAATACGAGTGTTTCTTGGAGAAAGCTCAAAAATATGGGTTTTGATTTTTCATTATAAATTGTTGAAAACAATAGTTTTCCTAAGTTTTAGGAAAACTACTTTTATAAAATCTTGATTGGATGAAAAAATTGATTTTCAAAAAACAAAAAAAAAAGTTCAAACCAAATTTGAATTACGTTTGTCATATCTGCACACAGACTTCAACATTACCCCTTTTTCTCCTTTAACAATGCTTCTACATCACGCTAGGGGAATCTTTTTTTTTTTTTATTCACCTTCCTTTATTTCTAACTTATAACCATTATAATGATATAAACGTATGTATGCAAATTTAAAACTTGAAACACAGTGTAACGCCCCTGACCGTCCATTCCGGCGATTCGCCCATTCCGACGAGTCACCCATTCCTCCATCCGGCTCGTAGGCCCCGTCTCTGTCCGATGGTCGGTGCGTTACAAGTGGTATCAGAGAGTTTGGGACGTCAAACTGGTTCTGTCCCAGGAAACTGTCTAGGGGTTTGGGGTTAAGGCTCACACTATCGGAATCAGAATTCGAGGACCAATTCCTGTTTAGTAAGGGGAGAATTGTAATGACCTGGGCCCGGCCCATTTGAATAAGTTTAAATAGATTGATTTGGTTACCTATGTCACCAAAGTGCACTTATCTTTTCGGTCACTGGTTCCGAGAGAACTCTACAGTTAAGGGTGCTTGAGCCGGAGTAGGACTAGGATGGGTGACCATTCGGGAAGTGATTCCCGAAACCGTGTGAGTAAGGCCAAAACACGAGAAAAGATCATATGGTAATTGCATGGTCAATAAATAAGTCAGTTGGGCTCCGGGAAAAATAACGCACTAGCCGTCGGACAGGAGCAGGGCCCACAAGCTCAACAAAGAGATGGGTGACTCACCGGTAAGAGCGTTACACACAGTTACACATGCTATTCCATATTGCTATACTTAGTTTATGATAATTATATACAATGATATACACAAATCCCCGACTTTGGCCTACCAAAATATGTGTTTTTTGTTGATTATTCTTGGAGAATTGATAAAATCTCTTAAATTTTGGTTTGATATACATATGGTTACTAGGTAATAACCTGCATCATGTGCGTGATAAAATAATTATTATTTATTTAAATTTAATATAATTTTAAAATCATAAAATATAATATAATTAAATATAATATTATATTATAACATTGACAATATATTTTTTTTTATGAAATGTAGAGTATTTTAATTCTTATATAAATTAATTTAAAATTAAATATCATGCATAGCACATGATATAGCTGGATAGAATTACGAAGTCGTCATATAAATTTTCTATATTCATTTAGCTAAAGTTTATGTATGCAACAAATTTGATTTCATTTTGCATTTGAATAACTGAATAGATGATAAATAGTAAATTGAGAGTATAGTGTATACATAATAAAATAGAATATTAAATTTAAGATGTAATATGGTTAGAGTTTTGATGCGTTTTTGCTATGATTGATTATATAAAAAATAATATGACAAATAAAATTTATTATAATTAGCTTCTATAAAAATATAGATGTTTATCCATCTTATATATTATTTTTACTCCAAATAAATTTTAAACATTGATGATTCATTAGACAAAAGTGTCACTATCGTTTATACTTGAAATATTTGAATATATATATATATATATCTAAATTAACAAAATAAATTTGAATTAATATATTACTTATATCTAAATTAAATTAGTGAATGCACCATAAATGAAATTACTTATATTATTAACATATACCAAACACAGATTTCATTTTCATTAGAATTATTAATAAATTTTCAATAAGCTAATAATTATATAACATGAAATATTAAATACTATTTATGGTATACTAAATTTTGGAAAGAATTTAAATTGATAAATTTTTTTAATTAACTAATTAGATCTAAATTTATTGCTAATTAAATTAGTTCTGTAGTTATTATATATCAAATTTAATAGATACATTTTAGCAGAAAAAGAAAAGAAAAAGAATTAATAGATAGATTTTGATTAACTTATTAGTTAATTCGTAAAACGTTTTGATAAAAATAAGATTTATTTTATTAATAAAATTGTTAAAATTAAAATTTATGATAACAAGTCACACGTTTTAATATTGTTTTATATAATGAATTAAATAGTTAGGTTAACCTGTAAATACCAGTCATAAGAATATCAATTTTGTTTTTAGAAAAAAAAAATTATTATAGATTTTATTTTTCAATATTAAATATACATAAGAATTATATAAAAATAGATTAAATATTTTTGTAAGTTTAATATTACTAACAATTTATCTAAAACTATATATAGCTGAGTCAATATTTATAAACTATTAATTTTTGATCTAACAAAATTATTTTTTAATATAAAAAAGTTTGATTAAGTTATTATATAATATCTTAATAGTTTTTAAAAAACTTTTTTACCAAGTAATTTTGTTTTCATAAATTAAAATTTTGTAATATGCACTTTCTAAAATATTCATAATCTTATCGTCTTTCAATATATTTAATTAATTATTATATTTTAACTTTTTGATATAATACTTTAAAATTGTTTTTATCAAATTTAGGTATTTATATTATTTACTTAATTTATATGGTTCTATTAAAAACTATATTAAATCAGAATACATTAATATGAATACCAATTAAATCAACTTTCCTACTTTTACAAATTTTTAGCATTTCTGGGGTTTTTATAATAATTTATGAACCTATATACAAACAAATAACATTAATATGTATGTCAATTAAATTAAATTATAATTATTTATTTTTATTTATAATGATTATAATGAACTCAAGTTATAATCAAATTTTACAATGATTATAATGAACTCAAATTATAATAATTTATGTTTATTTATTAATAATTTGAATAATTTATATTCAATTTTTAAAATTCAAATTATAATACATGTATAATAAAATCTATATATTTTTTATTATATGGATGATGTGATAATTTATTTACTGTACAAAAGTAAGCTTAAATTAAAATAAGAGAAAAATACATTTTTGATAGAAAATATAATTAAAAAAATAATTTATATGATATTTTTTGGTAAAAAATAAAAGAAAGATAATATCTTAATAAATTAAATTCTGATTTATAAAATGAAACATAACATATGTATGACCTAAAATATATAATGGCATATCATGTAATTAGTCTAGTAATCTAAGTCTTTTTAAAACAATTGACTGAAAATAAATTTGTGGTTGACACATCATCATAATAACACCACTGTAAATACTTACAAAAATAAAATTACTCTTTAAAAATACTTCTCAATTAATATATAAAGGATATTGCAATTAACATATATCAACATGATGCCTTTTTCAATCATGTGATTTTAAGTTAATCTGTATGGGCTTTTTTCTCAAAACCGTAGTGTATATACGACCCAAATACGTTCTTAAAAATGGTGGCAATTAGTTGGTCCGCCAGTTAGAAAATGTGAAAAAGTAATCTCGAGAGCTTTTATTGTGCCGCCCGTAATCATTTAAATTCCATAGGATCCAACGTCCACAATTCATATATGCCTTTTTCCCCTGAAAATATATATCAAAAGCATATTAATTAAGTTTGAAACCTAAATTCACGATCATTTTTTAAAAATCACAGTATATGAAAGAAAATGTAAAATTATTTTTTGATTTCCTATTGTTTGTCGTTTTTTTGAAAACGGCTCTGGCCGCCTTATTTTCTCTCTCATTTTTAAGTTTGTATGTTCTCTATTTTTTGGTCGACAAATAAATAAATTGTAGGACCGCGAAAATCCAGACTAAAAATCATAAATGTAAAAAACAATTTAAATCAATAATAAACAATAATTAAAGTATAAATTTTTTTGATAAAACCTTTAAGGAAGTCGAGATATGATCTCTTTCCTTAATTCTTTAAATCTCCCGCTGTGTGGGGGTTTGATGAGATTCAGAATTCCAGGATACAACTATATTGAGACTAAAGTCGCAACACTCGACTATAGAATCTGCGAACTTAAGAATCTACACTATACTCTCGAGACTCACCTAAGACTGTAGAGACGAGAGAGATTTGCTGGATATTTGTGTTTTCGAAAGCTATATGTTTCGGTGTTGAAGAATAATGAATAAGAGAGGCGAATATATATAGCGGATGGAAGGATTGGGGCGCAAGGGTTTGTCTTGGCCGCCACTCATAGATAAACGGAAATATTCCGAAAATCTTCTATTCTTTGATCGCAAAGAATAATAGAAACGGAAATATTCCAGAAATCTGTTATTCATTTCTGATATGGATCTGGGCGAAACAGAAATATTCTGTTGTTAATTTTCAACTTAATCATAAAGATTTATCGAGTTATGTAAATTATCTTTAAGGAATATTAACATATTTGTGAAAATAAGTTCGGCGCGCAGGTGTGTGGTTTTGCATAACAGCCTTTTCTCTCCTTCTCTATAGTGTCCTCTTCTAAAGGCTAGTGAACCTTGTTGAGGGTGTGTCACTATATATACTAGTGGAAAATTCTTCCAACTTTCCATATGGGACAAATGCTCATCTTGACATTTGTTGACTTCTTGTCTTGATTACATGCCCACTTTGACCAAAGATTTCTCATTTAAATCAACTTTTTTTTTGACAAGTGAATACATTATCTTATAGTACTCATTACAAGAAATCCAAAGAATCCATAATACGATCATTTCGGTAACTATGCTCACCGGAAATATCGCTGAAAAACTGGCCTGAGCCATTTGTCAAAAAATAAGTTCCAACATAAATAAAAATACCTGCTTATTCTTTTAAAAATACTATCACCTAACACATAGTCCTAAAGTCATAATTGAATTCAAAACTCACAAAACTCGTATATTGTATTGTGAATTGCAATTCGATGATCAAAGCAAAAAAATACAATAAAAGGTAATACAGTTTACTATATAAAAAAAAATATTTTAGGGCACACAACGCTGCGTATGAGGTGGGCCCGCATACGACCAGAATTTTTACTAGCTGACTTCCACGAATACGGTATGTAAATGGTTCAACCATATCATTTAGCAAAAAAAAAGCGAATGTTTTCAAAATAATTACTTAACTAGTAAATAGTAACCACAGCTATTTTAAAGTAAAACTAGATTGGTATCCCATGTTATGTTATGCTATGCATAAGATTAAATCATTTTATTTTAATTGAATCTCTATATATGTGTTTAAAGTAGATTGAAATATGAGTATAATTTTATATATTTGTGAATTATATTAATTAATAATTATAATATATTACAAAATATTTAATTTATATTCAAGAAATATATGATATAATATATATTTATTTCTTTTTTAATTATGGATATTGAATAAGTTTAAAAATAAAATAATTAGTTATTTCTTTTTATCAAGAGTTTCAATTTACAATAGTTTAGAAATTCAAAGCAAAGTTGAATGTACATAATTTAAGTTATAAAAATAATTTCGAGCATTCCGTGCTAATTATCTATCTTTGTATCTTGAGCATGTGGGATATGTGAGATGAAAAAGAAGCCAAATTCTTTTTGGTCGTCTGAAATTCCTCCAGATGTAGTGTGAAAGCTGGCCATTCATGTGGCTAGGACACTATCTCCACCAAATCAGAACAGTCTGTAACGAACGCCATCACTAATCTTTTTGTATTGAGCATAGAGTGCATAGCCCAAATCAAAGCTTTCAACTCTGTGTGTAACAAAGAAATACTTCATCGTACATTTTTTTGCCCCCATTAATTAATGCCACCTCCGAATCTTTTCCTGGACAGTGCCAGCCTAACACGGTGTTTACTACTGTTTCCTTCCATGACCCATTTGTATAACAGATTAAATCCTCGTGCCTCTGTGTTTGTACTACTTGGAGATTTAGCTATTGAGCTTCTTGCTTTGCCATCCTCGCAATCCCTGAACTCCAGCCACTTGGTTCAAAGCTTCTTGTGCTTCATCTATGTGTGCTGCAGCTTGTTGTAGTGGTGCTTGTCCAACAACACCAACATGTGGTAACTGAGCTTCTTGCTCTGCCATCCTTTGTCCTTCTATCTCTTGAACTCTCTGTCTTACAGCTCTTCTCATATGAATGTTGTCAATGAAAGGAGTCAGATTTGATGAGCCTTTAGACCTCAAATTCATACAAGTACCTAAAAAAACAGAGCACATAAAACAGCGCAAATTAATAACTTTTAAAGTAAAAAATTTAGTCTAACAGCAATGTTAAACTTAAACAATCCACAATGGCAACAGCGCCAATTTGAAACAGCAGTTTTTGGCCACTAGATCAAATTCCTTTTGCCTCTAATCAGTTGTAGAATAGAGATCAGGTATCAATCCAATTGTGGGAGATGAGATGCAAACAATGCTGTAAGCTAAGTAAGATTGGAGTTTGATAATGTGAGAACAAGTCTAAGAACCTAATGGTACAATAAAAGAAAAGCATAAACTAAATGCAAGTGAACAGAACTAAACAATGAACTTAAAGCAATGACTAAACAGGAATTTAAGCAAGAAATGACTACTAAAGCAAGAACTAAGCAAGATGACTTTGAAGACAATTAATTAAAAGCAAGACTCAAGGTTCTAAGCAATTATGGGATTGTGGTTTTCAAGAGTGAAAAGGGGATTTCTACTAAGGCACTCAACAAGCATTAACAAGCAAGCAATTCTCAATGTTATGCTCCTAGACAAGATATCTAAGGGGAACCAGTTGGCGTCAATAAGCAATTCATATTCAACAAGATTGAAGTGTCAGACCCACTTGTGATGGCGTATCCTTCAACCATGAGCCTAAAGATCAGAACCATTCTAGCCTAAGAGATGCACCAATCAAACAACTGCTCTCTCACCCAAGCAAGAATTCAGATCAACTTATCAATCTTGTGAACCAATAAGGACCTAAGCAGCTATACACCAATCAAGATTATGGATATAAGCACAAACTTGAAACATCCTAACAAAGCTAAGCAATGAACAAGAATGAAGCAAAAGCAAGATCTTTCAATGCATATTATCTAACCATCAAGTCAAGAATCTCAAAAATCCAGCATTATCTAGCCCTAAACGAATCATCTAGCAAGGTGAACTATCACTTTGGTGTCATTGAACAAAGAAAACATAGACCAAGCTAGACTATCAAGCAAAATAAGCGAACTGTACTTAGAGAAGAGATATCAAGACATCAAGTGAACCATATTCATCTATCAAAAGGAGCAAGCTTTATAAACATTAATCACTTTGCAAGAGAAGGAGATAATAGAGAACCATTAAACAAGCCTAAACACCCCTTAATCACAACCTAATCACCACTTTCCTTACTTAGAACCCTAAATCTAAAGAAGACTACTCACTAATCATGTTTAATCCTATTGATTTGGAGTTAAACATAACTAGATGAGGTTAAAAATGCAAAGAAGATAAATCTAATCTACCAAGATACAAGAACAAAGGATTAAAGACAAGATTAAACCATAAAAATGTAAACTTTATTAAAGATGAAGATCCTTAAGGCAAATCGTCCGTTAAGGTTTAGAGAGTGTTTTTTTGAGAAAGCTAAACTTAGATAAAATAAAACTTGATGAAGATAATGTTTTGTGGCTTCCCTTTTATAGTAGGGAGCCAAAAGAAGCACAAAAAAACCTAAAAAGATAAGATAAGGTTAACAAAAGTCAGATGGTCAACGCGGATGAGTTGCATCAAGGTCGTACAGTCGATGTTCTGCTCGATATGCGACCTTGATATGGCCCGTGCAGTGTGTATTGACGTCCTTCCTCGATGCGGGTCCTCGATGCAGACCAACGCCTTGGAAACCTTGTGCTGATCCTCTTCCTCTCATCCTGCTGCTTGCATCGAGCACAATCCACGGGTGTTCTGCTCGATATGCTTGCTCGATATGGACCAGACTTTGCAAGAACTTCATTTCTGACATCTCTTTTGATCACAAGCTGCTTCCACCCCTTCCCCAGCTCCAAGAAACTCCAGAAACACCTGAAAACCACTACAAACATGCACATGTATGCAAATGTATGCAATCCTAACCTATATGCATGTTATGTTGTTTATAAGTGCAAATGATCACTAAAATGCTAAACTATAATGCAAAAACAGAGGAAAAGATGCATGGAATGCAGTCTAAAATGATCTAAAATAGCAAGCTATCAGGACCTACTGAAGCCTTCAAGACTGCATGGTTGAGGTTCAGATCTTACCAAAGGGATTGCCCACACCACAGTTTTAATCAAGTAGAACTGCTGGGCATTTTCTTCAGAGGGGTTGACTGGAGGTATCAAATAGCTCTGGATGCTGCAAGCTATGGGATACTAAAGAATTCCAGCTGACGCCATCACACTGATAGAAAACTTGGCATCTAGAAATAGTACCAAGAATGCTGATTTTGAGAGGAATAAGCTAGCTGGAAATGTTGATAACAATCATTTTGCTGCAGAAGTGAAGGCTAAGTTAGACTCTGTACACAGCCTTCTGGTGGGAAAGAAGTCAGTTCAGTTTGCTGCTGAAGTGGAGACATTTGAACCAGTTGTGGAGTTTGAGGAAGAAGATTTTAATTCCATCAATGGAGTTGGCTTTCAGGGGCAGGGGTTTGATAACCAGCAGGGAAACAAAGGGTTCAATGGGAGCAATCAGAAGAGCAGCTTCACGGGGAATCAAAGTTCTTCTGGTTATGCTCCAAAACCTCAGTTTCAGAAGACTGAATACCATAAGCAATATCAGAGCAGCAATTTTACAAGGAAATATGGTTCCTCCTCTTATCAGTCACCACCTGCGCCATCAGCAAGCAGCAAGTTGGAGTCCATGCTTGAACAACTACTAGAGGGCCAGTAGAAGATCACAGTCGATTTCAATGGTAAGATTGATGCTCTATACAAAGATTTGAATGGTAAAATCGAAGCTCTGAACACCCATGTCATGACTTTGGATACTCAGGTTGCACAAACTGTTGGGTCTGTCAAAAGATAAGAGGGATTTCTTCCAGGGAGAACTGATACAAACCCAAGGCATCACGTCAATTCCATTACTTTGAGGAGTGGGAGGATTCTGCGACCAGTTAGGAAAAAGGGTTTAAGTGCAGAGGAATTCGAAAAACTCCAGGAGTTTGAAGAAGATGA
The DNA here is from genome assembly GCA_911865555.2 of Thlaspi arvense. Taxonomy (NCBI): domain Eukaryota; kingdom Viridiplantae; phylum Streptophyta; class Magnoliopsida; order Brassicales; family Brassicaceae; genus Thlaspi; species Thlaspi arvense. Next base: position 16,969,480 of record OU466861.1, read on the forward strand.
TTTTGTCAGTTCAGTGCAGTGTCGATCGACACCTACCACTATGTGTTGATCGATGCCCACCGCTATTCCCGACTCTTCGAGTCGTGGCGAGGACTTGTTGATCAGGATCAACAAAGATCAACTCAGAGCGTCGACACCAACATTATGGATTGGCATCGATCGACACACACCCATAAGTGTCGATTGACACCCTCTACATACGAAACCAGCTGTTGTTCAGACTTCAGAAACGCAGAAAAACGGGTTTACAAGCCAAAAGTACCCTACCTTAAGAACCCGAAGAAGTCTAAACAGGAACTGGAAGATGCTAGGATAAAAGCTAGCATGGATAAGCATGTGGTTAAGATCCCTTTGATTGATGCTATAAGAAATACTCTTGTGATTAAGAGATATGTGAAGAGGATGATGACCAAGAACATGAAACTTGAGGAAGGGGTAATGCTGATTTCAGAACAAGTCAGTGCTGTGATTCAAAACAAGATTCCAGAGAAGCTTACATATCCAGGAAGCATTGTCCTTGACTGCACAATCTTCACAGAGAGGTTCAGGAGGTCTTTGTGTGATTTGAGGTCAAGTGTTAATCTGATGCCTCACTCAGGTGCTGTCAGTCTGGGAATGACAGATTTTCAGCCAACTAGGATCTCCCTTATCCTAACATATTGATCTATAAGGATTCCAGGAGGTGTATTGGAGGATGTCTTTGTCAAAGTGGGAGACTGCATGATTCCCACTGACATGGAGACGAACCCAAAGATCCTCTGATTTTGGGAAGACTATTCCTAGCTACTGCAGGTGCCATCATTGATGTCAAGAAGGGAAGCATAGCTCTTAATGTTGGTGATTTGGTTATGAACTTTGATATGGACAAGCTGATGATGAGACCAACAATAGATGGGCATATATTTTATGTGGACTCCCTTACCAGCCTTGCAGAAGAGATTTTTCAAGAGATGCATCCAGCAGATCCTTTGGAGAGAGCATTGACTACATCTGCAGAAGAGGCAGAGCATATAGATGACATTGCTGCTGGGTATGTCAAGATGCTGGATGCAAGTGAGCAGGTTATGCAACTGGTTGCACAAGAGGAGCTGGTTGAAACTTCTGAGGAAGCAGCAAAACTCAGCGATTGGAGTGAGGAGAATGCTCCAAAAATTGAACTTAAACAGCTTCCTGTAGGTTTAAGGTATGCTTTTCTTGGACAGAACTCCACATATCCTGTTATTGTTAATGCTTCCTAAAATGATGCAGAGCTCACTTTACCGCTAAGCAAGCTGCGCAGATTTTTCAAAGCTCTTGGCTATTCTCTTGATGATATTTTAGGTATCTCTCCGGACTTGTGCATGCATAGGATTCACCTTGAGGATGAGTCAAAGTCATCAGTTGAGAACCAAAGCAGACTGAATCCGAATCTGCAGGATGTGTTTAAGAAGGAGATCATGAAACTTCTAGCAGCTGGGATCATCTATCCTATCTTAGACAATGCTTGGGCTAGTCCAGTTCAGTGGTTCCTAAGAAAGGAGGAGTCATAGTGGTAAAGAATGAGAAGGATGAGCTGATGCCTACAAGGACTATAACTGGGCAGATGATGTGCATTGATTATAGGAAGCTCAATGCTGCAACTAGGAAGGATTACTTCCCACTACCATTCATTGCTCAGATGCTGGAGAGGTTGGCGAACCATTCCTACTACTGCTTCCTCCATGGCTTCTTTCAGATCCTCCTTCATCCAGATGACCAGAAGAAGACCACCTTTACTTGTCCTTATGGTACATTTTCATAACGCAGAATGCCATTTGGACTCTGTAATGCTCCTGAAACATTTCAGAGGTGTATGATATCTATCTCCATAGACATGATTAAGCGTTTTAGGGAGGTCTTTATGGATGACTTTACAGTGTATGGGTCTTCCTTCAAGGACTATCTTGATAATTTGTGTCAAGTATTGGCTAGATGTGAAGAGAAGCACCTAGTTTTAAACTGGGAGAAGTGTTATTTTATGGTCAGAAATGGGATTGTGCTTAGTCATAGAGTCCCAGTAGAAGGCATTGCGGTAGACAGGGCAAAATTTGAAGTAATGACAAGTCTACAGCACCAAATTGTGTGAAGTCAGTGAAGAGTTTTCTGGGGTATGCAGGATTTTAGAGAAGATTTATCAAAGACTTCAACTAGATTGCAAGACCACTCACAGCTCTGCTTTGTAAGGATGTGAAGTTTGATTTTACTGAAGAATGTCATTCTGCCTTTCAGCAGATCAAGCATGCCCTAGTGAGTGCTCCAATTGTGCAGCCTCCAGACTAGGATTTACCTTTTGAGGTAATGTGTGACACCAGTGATTATGCAGTTAGAGCTGTTCTGGGTCAGAGGAAGGATAATAAACTTCATGCCATCTACTATACCAGCAGAACTCTTGATGAAGCACAAAAGAATTATGCAACCACAAAGAAAGAACTGTTGGCTGTGGTGTTTGCATTTGAGAATTTTTGACAATACCTGGTTATAGGTAAAAAGATTGTCCATACTGATTATTCTGCCCTCAAGTTCTTGATGCGGAAGAAAGATGCTAAACCAAGACTGTTGAGATGGATTCTGCTTCTTCAGGAGTTTGATATTGAAATTGAAGAATAAGAAAGGGGTTGAAAATGGAGTAGCTGACCACCTTTCAAGAATTAGGATTAAAGATGATGTCCTCATCGATGATTTCTCGCCTGAGGAGAACGTCTACTTCCTTGAGACAAGGGTGCAGGAATCAGATGTTGAATACCTGTAACACCTTCGAGCTACAAACGCAGTGTCAATCGATACACCCTCATCAGTGTCGATCGACACCACACTTGAAGCGAGCTAATATCGACCATGATCAACATCAGTCACAGCATCACGTCGACATGATATAGTGTTGATCGATACACCTACTGGTGTCGATCGACACCAATCGCGAGCTGCACTTCTTCTTTAGCAGATTCTGTAAGATGTTTTCTCTCAGCTAATCTTGGCTATTACTGCTCCACCAGACCCTGGTATAATGATATTGCAAACTTCCTGGCTGCAGATGAGATACCAAACACCCTTAAGGGGTATGAGAAGAAGAAGTTCATGAGGGAACTTAAGAGATTTTACTGGAATGAGCTTTACTTTTATCACTTTTCAGATGGGATCTACAGGAGATGTATTGCAGAGGCTAGGGTGTAGAACTTGCTGTTTCATTGTCATGATTCTGAGTATGTTGGGCACTTTGCTACCTTCAAGACAATGTCAAAGGTTCTTCAAGCAGACTTTTGATGGTCTACAATGTTCAAAGATGCTCAGACATTCATATCTCAATGTGATGTCTGCCAAAGGAGAGGAAAGATCAGTAAGAGACATGAGATGCCACAAAACTTCATACTTGAGGTTGAAGTTTTTGACTATTGGAGCATTGATTTTATGAGACCATTTTCTTCATCTTATGGGAACAAATACATCTTGGTTGCTGTGGATTATATATCCAAATGGGTGGAAGCTATTGCTACTCCAACCAATGATTCTGCAGTGGTTCTTAAGCTGTTTAAGACCATAAATTTTCCCAGATTTGGAGTACCACGTTTTGTAATCAGTGATGGTAGAAAATATTTCAGCAACAAGGTGTTTGAGAAACTGCTACAGAAGTATGAAGTTCATCACAAGGTTGCTACTCCCTATCACCCTCAGACTAGTGGTCAGGTTGAAGTTTCCAACAGGCAGATTAAGAAGATTCTGGAGAAGACAGTGGGAAAGACAAGAAAGAACTGGTCTGCTAAGCTAGATGATGCACTTTGGGTCTACATGACAGTCTTCAAAATGCCACTTGGAGCTACACCATTCGAACTGAGCTATGAAAAAGATGAACTTTGACTAGAGACCTGCGGCAGAAAGGTGACATATGCAGTTGAATGAACTAGATGAGATCATGCATCATGCTTATGAGAACTCCAAACTGTACAAAGAGAGGACTAAGGCATATCATGATAAGAAGATCCTCACCAGACAGTTCGAACCCAATGACCATGTACTTCTGTATAACTCTCGTTTGCAATTATTTCCTGGAAAGCTGCTTTCTTGTTGGTCAGGTCCATTCACCATTAAGGAGGTCATACCATATGGTGCTGTTATTTTAGCAACTACATAAGGCAGGGAGTTTGTTGTCAATGACCAAAGGGTGAAACACTACTGGGCTAAGGCCGAAATTCCCACAGGGCATGTTATGTCTTTAGCGGATGCACCCACTGCCTGATCATGAGGACAATCAAGCTAATGACGTTAAACGAGCGCTTAATAGGAGGCAACCCACTGGTATATGTACATACTTGGTCATTTTTAGATTTTTACTAACAAATTTTCGTGTGTTAAAAAAAACCAGCGATTTAATTCGTGCCGAACACATAGCGACCATAGTCGATACTGGTCTCGACATGACTTGGTGTCGATCGACACAGCCTACCTGGTGTCGCTCGACATCCTCATTAACCAGGTAAGTTCTTTTAAACCCGCGACTTCATCTTCTTCATCGATTCTCTCTCAAACTCGCGAAGAACACATAAAAATCCCCAAATCGCAACTCTCTTGTTTGTTAGCGGATTTGAGTGATTCAAGAGCCTATTTTACGCAGATTTCTGTGCTCTTTCATAATCCATAACTCATTCTTCCGATCTGCAAGGTATATCACTCAAAATTCCAATTTTGAAATTCGGCCCTAAGGTTTGAAATTCAAAATTCGACCTGTTTTTGCTTGATTTGTGACTCGCATCATACTTCTCTAGGTTGTTTGAGATGTATTCGGCCTTGTCCATTAGTTTTTAGCACTTGATTTGGCAAAAGTCTGAAATTTTTGGATTGATAATTTGTTTTGCATAATTAGGTCTAATCTGAGATTTTTGGAATGGAACTGGGTGTGATTAGTGATTAATAAGTTGCTATTGATACTCGCCAATGATGATATAGGCTAAATTCATGATTTTTAAGTTTTTGAATTTTTGCCTAATTTGGTGAAATTTTGTTTTCTTAGTTTTTTGGTTGCAGATGCCTCCACGAACCAGCAAGAGGACTCGATCCGAGACTGGCGAAGCATCTGGTTCTGCTCCAGTTATTCCTACGTTACCACCTTGGCCTAAGCGTGAGGTATTGAAGATACCTATGGAGGGAGCTTGGGAAGATACGCCTACTAAAGAGGTGGCGAAGCGCGAGTGCGTTTACAAAGAGATCAGAGAGACATGGGATGATTACGATACTCTCTTCTATAATGCCTGGTTGAAGATGGAGGCAGTGCCTACGAGATTCATGGACCGTGATACACTATGCAGACTTGGGCTTAAGGACTGTTGAAGAAGATTTGCTTGAACACTATTGCTACCAAGTAATATGACATGTATCCGGACTTGGTGCACCATTTTCTAGCCACAGTGAGGGTCTACTATGACAATGAGATTGTCAAGATGGCGCATGAGGGAGCTATCACATTCATTATCTGAGGTATCAGATACAAGATCCCTCTTCTTGAGTTCTGTCAGATCTATGGGTTCGAGACTGCACACACCAGCGTGGCTCTTCCAGCGCAGTTCCCGAACCTGCAGGGTTTTTGTCCCACTTCGGGAATGGGAGGTATGACTCTAAGACCTCAACTCATACAGATGTCCGTCACCCTTTGCTGCGCATTGTTGCCCACCTCATCTCCACTACATTTCTGTGTAAGTCTGAGCCAGGGAAGATGAGAGTTTTAGAGCTGAGCTTGCTCTACTATGACTTTGAGGATGTACTTCCAGAGGCATTTGAGGTTGACGGCGATGTCAAACTGGGAGCTATCTTTACACATCATTTGGCCTCTTTGAAGACCAGGTCATTCACAGGAACCAGCCTCAAGCCCGAGAGTGTTGGTAGCCTTTTGACTCCTCTATTCCGACATTGTGGGATTGTATTCGATCAACACTGTTGTGACTTGGTGCAACCTTGTTGGCATGGATTACTTGAAGAGGGCTACTTGGATAAGAGGAGATGATATGATTTGGAGCTTTGTTAGCGCCAGTGGTGAGTGATGTCTGATACCGCTTCCTCAACCAGATTTCACTGCACTTCATCGAAACCTCCTCAGCTTTCAGGCTGAGGCTACATTGCTACGATCCGCGCCAGCTACTAGGCGCAGAGGAGGCTCTTTGCGCGCTACTACTTCTTCTGCTGAGGATGCACCTGTTGATGACCTTGCTGGAAGTTCATCTAGACGTTCTCGAGCCGCCAGAGCTCCCGCATTGCCTCAGCCGATTGGATCTCATCATCTCCCATAGATTCCAGGCATTCCCATAGAGCAAGGCCACTTTTCAGCGATTCATAGTTCAGAGCATCCAGAGCCTCTGGAATGTCATGGTAGTGAACTCGAACTGCGGCTGCGTTCGACCATCGACACCTCATCGCGATATAGATGAGGACTAGTTCCTCTATCTATCCTGGTTGTTATTTTTTTTCCTTCTATTTATTTTTCTTGAGTCAGTTTTTCTGTTTTTGCTTTGAGTCAGTTTGTCAGCTATGATTATGATTTGAAACTTGTTTGAACTTGTGAGATTATGCATTGTATTGTTGCTTTTAATTGTGTTCTTGAGTGTTCCTAACAGTTTTGACTAGGCAGAACTCCAGCTATCAATCTAACATGCAATAATGTTCACGTTTGGGTCCATCACATTCAGTCTTCGAACCGAGTGTCGATCAATGCCAACCATAGGGTGTCGATCGACACCCCGCGTGATCACAAATACCATCTTCTCCTCTATGTTCAAACAGATTCGTTTCTAATCTTTGCCAACTTCATGCTTAATAACACTAGGGACAGTGGTGTTTAAGTCTGAGGGAGGTTGTTGCTGACAATGTGTTATTTTTTAGAGTCAATTAGTGTGTCAAAAATCTATTTTATTGAGTCAATTAGTTGGGAACTAGGAACCTTTTCTTGATTGTTTGTATTGATTGTTTCATATGATTGACCACTGCTGCATAATTAATACCAATATATGACTGATGAAAAATCCCTAGGCTGACCAGCTAACTAGAGACATCTATAGTTCGAGCATAGTCCATTTAACTTGAACTTCAAAAAGACTAAGTTAGAAAGTTTGATGCTCATAAAGCTTGATTTCTCATTCTTACTTGATAATTTGCCTGCAATGTTTGAAAAGTGATGGTACTCCTCTCCTTTGTTTGATAAAAAAAGAAATAAATAAATATTATATATTTTCAAAAATTTGAGATGATTCTCTTTGGGTGAAGGGTAAGAAAATTTCCAATGATCCCAGTGTTTCATTTTAAAGAGATGATCACAAGTGGAGATAAGATTAAGATTATCCCATGATACCATTATTTACCTACACCTGAATAATATAATGAAATATAAGAGTATGGGGGAGAGCAAGAGTACCAAAGGTTGATAAATTGCAGTGCTAATTTATTTAGGTATAGTAGGGAAATGAAATTTGAAGGTTCTTGAATATTTAGACTGCTAATGAGGTTTATCAAGGATGATTATTGGACAATACTGTGAATTTATGAGTTAAAATTGGGATGCTGTGAATGTCTAAGGAGAAGTTCATGATGGTTCGATTTGGTTTACTTACTGCAGTGTGTGGATTACAAGATGAACAGTTAAACAATTATCTATGAGAAGGTGAGTTCCTGTGTTTTCAAACCTCGACTCTGTTCTTAGTCTTATGTTTGCTTGAGGGCAAGCAAAAGCTAAGTCTGAGAGAGTTGATATATCATGGTTTTTATGAGTTTTTTTTACCATGATATAAGTCTTGTTTATATAATCTTTTTGGTATTTTTTTAGTCTTTATAGGTTTAGGTACGTTTGGAGAATAATTGTGGATTTGGAAGCAATTTGGAGCTATCTTGAAGTTGTTGCTGAAAAGACCATCTCAGAGCAGTATTTAGTGCATGGTGTGGATCGACACCTACCATTTAGTGTTGATCGGCATCGATCGTGGATGCGAGCTGGAGTTTTTAAAAGATATCTGAAGAATCACAACTTGGTCCAAAAGTTTTCCACTAATTGCAAACTTTCCCCAGTCATGTTTAGACGTGTATTTAGGTTTTCAGAGCCATTTTAGGCCATTATCTTGTTTTCATTGAAACTTAGAGAGAGATTAGATCAGGAGCTTTTGGGGAGACAAATCCGTACACTGCTAGAGAAGAATTTCGAACCCCTTTGATCTTTACTCTATTCTTTTAATGCAATTTACTTCAGTCATTATTTGTATTTCAATTTCTATGTTTGAGTAATCTACTAGTTAGGTTTTGGGTTACTAAAAGGTTGATAATGAATTGCTAGAACTGCATGACTGTTAGGATAAATCCTTTGGTTCTTTATCTGGATTGCTATAACACTGATATTAAGATTGATCACCTAGAAATCAGATATTAGGTTGTTTAATAGATATGAAAGCATTGTTAATCACCAGAACTATTTTAGATGAGCAAAATACTAATTGCAAAGGAATTTGGATTAAAGATTTTGTGAACAAATCGAACTTGGACTATAATGCTTGTTTAAATTACTTGAATTTCCAAAAGAATTTGAGATTCTATGATTTATTCATTGATAATCTTTGCAACGGAAGTTGATCGATTTTACATGTGTGTTTTCGAGTTCTAGAATGGTTTTAATAAATTATCCTTTCAGTCTGTAGTCTGTAATTTATGTCAACCTGCGAGTTTCCCATTGCCTAGCGCCTTGTCTCATTGATTTTAAGAACCTACAAACCATCTGCTTACTTTTATTTGCTATTTTGTTTTACTTTATATTGATTCGCTTAGCTGAATTTGAACCTAAAGTCCGTTGTGTAACAATCTTAAGTCTCTGTGGATTCGATACCGCAAGTACTACATTGACCTCTTAATTTGAAAAAGTAGCTCTAGGGATAATTTAAACATATCATTCGACCTTCCAAATGCATGGCATCATGTAGAGCAATAATTTAACATCTTGTTTGCTTGGGTTTAGACACTGCCCGATGAGAGTTTCTTAGTAACATTCAATCAGCTTTGTATTATCAAACTTGGGGATCTTTATCTTGAAACCGGCCGTGAAAACAACCTTTTGTTTCCCTTCACTTGAGACCTCAAGACAACCGCTCTGTGACAAGTTGATAATCCTTGAGATTACTCGATGAAGAGCTGAAAAGTTTGTGTGAGACTGATAACTTTGGAGTGAGTTCGTGACCCCTATATAGTAGAGTGAGATCCTCTAGAAGAATCTTGTCAAGCCCCCAAATCCGTAATCACCGTATAACAGTAGTTCTCATGTCTTTGACCCCATAATTCCGTAATCACCATATGTGAATCCTCCAATAAAGTTGATTACGATCTTTGTATCTTCCCTATTGATATCAGTATACCAACAAAAAAGAAATTCTGATTATTGAGATAGCAATTCCTCTGTATACACCTTATTAGTCTGATCTTCATCTTTTCATATTTGTTGCCATAATTATTTTAAGTTAGAGAGAAGATCCACTCATCCAGATCAGTAAAGCTGTTTATCAACAAATTGTGTGAGATCGGAAACCATACTAAAAATGGATACGAAGATTCGTCCCATCGAATGCGAACCTCCTCAGAACCCATTCCGATGCCAGTAGTAGAGAATCGCTGGATTCAGTTGTTTGATTTTGTTGTGAAATGCCTATCATCCGGAATCGCTGATATCATTTTTTTGTTGTGATCCCGTATTTGATTACCACATCTTCAAAATGACAGACTGTTTACAGATAATAAACCTGATTGAAGAGGAAGACGAATGGCCAGCGTTAGCAATGGAACTTGAAGAACTGAATTTTTTGCATTATAATCCATAACCTTTCAATAGTTTGTACCCCACATACTCTTATTGTTTGGACTGATCCCCTTGCTAAGAGCGCTCAAACATATGGTTTGATATTTTCCCATATAAACTTAAATTTTTTAGAGTGGCTGACTCCCAAACCCAACATATTTGAAATTTAAGTTTAATATATGATGCTTTTTGGTCTAAAATATGATGATAAGATTTATCCATGTAATAAAAAAAATCATGTGAATCACATCAACTAGTAAAGTATAAAAAATGAAAAGGAAAAATGCATGGTATAGAAAAATACATTCGGACAAAAAAAGTGCAAACTAAGCTTGTCGTTAAAAAACATAATAAATGAACAAAAGACAGTGAACCAACACTTGATTTTCTCTACCCACGTCTCTCTTTCTTCATCTTCTTCTACCGGTTACAAAAGGAAAGAAAAACAAAAGTGCAAAAGGCAGAATAATTTGTTCTCTACACAAATCTCTCTCTCTCTCTCTCTCTCTCTCTCTCTCTCTCTCTCTCTCTCTATTTTTTCTCATCTCAGAGCTATGATAAAAAAATCTCATCATCTCCTGTTCTTCATCTTGGTTCGAAAGGTTTGATCGATGAACAACAGCGTCCCTTCAGGTTCTAGTTATGGTTCATTTTAATTCTCTCTTATTCCACTTCTAAAGCTAATTCCATTCCTCCACATAATATATATATATATATATATATATATATTACTTATTATTGTTGAGTTTCCATTAATCCTGCTATTAGAGATACTCAATTGTTTTCTTTGTTAAAAAGAGACTCAAATTTATGTGAAGATTATTCGTTCGTAAAGTTAGTTGGATATATAGAGATCTAGAACTTCTTATATGAATTTAATATTCAAATTATAAATTATTTGTTCAGTTTGATAATTACTTATTGATGAAGTTGGTTTTGAGATACTCTATCATTTTGTTGGGATATATAAGTTAGATATAGAGATCTCACTCCTTCTATGTATTGAACTTTCAGATTTTAAATTATGTGTTTTAGTTACCATTTGGTCTTTTTGCCTTTAAGAGTTAAAAATTTCTGCAATAAACCAAAATTGGATTCAAGAAGCATTTCTTTTTGGCTCAGTTTGATAAATACTTATTGATATAATTGGTTTTCAGAATAGTTCTAAGTTTTGGAAGATGGCTTATAAATCAGCACAAATTTATTAAAAAGAAGGAAAGAGAAAAATGCCACAAGAACTAATGAGAGGATTAAAGGGTTTGGTGTCCACAAGTAACGGAGATTATGAGCTTGCTCAACGAAAAGCTGAAGAAACAGGTTTGTCTCATCATTGTTTTTTTGTTCTCTCTTAAAACTGATTTCATTATGAATATGAAGATAAATCAGATAAGGTAAAAGAGAAAAAAAGTTGCGGGTGGACCATATATATATTAGCTTTGTCATTCAAAAAAAAAATTAGGTTGGGTTTGAACTTTGAATTAGAGAAAGTCGTTTAGAAAATGCTTTATGAAATGGCTTTCATTAGAGGGTTACCCACCACAAACTACAAGCTATTACTTTATGTTTGGTGGCTATGCAATATACATATACGTAACGTAATACGTTACAACTAATCAGTAATCACCATGACTATATTATTCTGGTCATACATTTCAAATTTTATGTATCTCCCAAATCCTTTTTCTTCGAATTAATTCTACATTCAACTCTAGAAATATATCTGAGTCGGCTTGAGAATTTTCAATCTCCAAGCAAATTTTCTCGACTAATGGAGTTTAGAGAAGAAAATGGTTATTTCCAATGTCAAAATTAATTACTAATGGTATGTAGCTTTTCACAATATTAAGTATTGAATGATAAAAAGTGAAAATTGATATTAAATCATTTCTACAAAAAAATTCATTCATCTAATAGATATACAAGTCAAACCCTCGAAAAATATAAATTGATAACTTATTTATTGCCCGTTTACATATAAAAAAATTCATTCTATCTAATAGATACACGTCAAACACTTGAAAAATATAAATTGATAACTTATTTATTGCCCTTTTACGTATAAAACCTGTTGACGTTTGCAAGTATAACCTTTATCTGCTTAAGATTAGAGTCGGCTCTAAATATATATTAATTTCTATGTTAAAAAATCGAGTCGATGAAATCTAGCATTTCGAGCTGCTAACACATTTGGCCCGTACTAATGTAAATTACGGGAATTTCAACATTTTCTTATAGGTGAAAAAGTATATTTATATAGAAAGATAATTTGTCAAAAATACAATAAAAATTTGAAAAACACAGTTATATTATGTATACATAATAAGAATGTGGATTCTTAAACCCCATTAGGCTAGATATTAGGCTTTAAATCAATATCTGGGCCCAGTTCATTTCCCGCGTTGATTACTGTTAGCGAGCTTTATATATATTTTTTCCGAATAATAACAATAAAATGAATTTTGGCGGTTGTGAATTGTCACAAAACCATAAGCTAAAAGAAGATACCAAGCGGTGGCATGGCTGAGACAGATGGACCAAGGCGCGGCGGAGACACTGCCGGAAAAACCTTCGGAAGAAGACTTCTGCCTTTCCCTCCGCAACGGCCTCATTCTCTGCAACGTCCTCAACAAAGTCAATCCCGGTTCGGTTCTCAAGGTCCAGTTTATAATCAATCTCTCAACTCCTTTTCTGATCGATGTTTGCCTGAATTCGTTTGATTTCTTCTACAATTTGGAATTTCTGACTTTCATTGTTGAGCTTAGGTGGTGGAGAATCCTGTCACGTTAGCTATTCAGTACGCAGAAGGAGCGGCTCAATCCGCAATTCAATATTTCGAGAACATGAGGAACTTTCTTAAAGCTGTAGAGGACATGCAGCTTTTGACCTTTGGAGCTTCTGATCTCGAAGAGGTTTTTTGTTTCTATATTGTGAATTTTGCAATTTATGCATATGTACTGTTTGATGGAATTCAGTGAAGATAATGTTCGTTATGAGTCTCTTTTATTTTGTTGTGTGATGATGCATAAACCATAAACTTGTTTAGGATATGAAAGATTTTGTCTTTTTTGTTTTGTTTTTTTTTTTTTGCAGGGAGGATCGTCGAACAAAGTAGTAGATTGCATTTTGTGTTTGAAAGGGTTTTACGAGTGGAAACAAGCAGGTGGAGTTGGAGTGTGGAGGTATGGAGGCACTGTGAGGATAGTCTCTTTGAATCCGAAAGGCTCATCGAAGAGTTTGTCTCTGGGTGGTACCGAAAGCAACACTGATGAGTCTGCCTCTTTGGACGAATCCGAGTCTTCTCACTATGAGCAACTTTTGGATTTTCTTCACCTCTCTAATGAGATTGCAAATGAGGAATCCGAAACTGCAGTCTCCAGGGCTTTTCTTTTCGATCATTTCGCGGTTCAGCTTCTAACTGCTTACCTTAAGGAGAGTGATGGGATCAGTGATCTGCCTTTAAATGAAATGGTAGGTGGTAAGACACGTTTGAGTTGAGTTTGGTTAAACATTTAACTCATGTCATGTTGAATCGATCATTTAGAAAACTAGAATTTTTCTTTCACTTTCTCTGATTCTGGTTACTTTTATAGGTGACTGATACTTTGCTCAACAGAGTAGTTAAGGATTTCTCAGCCATACTAGTTTCTCAGGGGACTCAGGTACTGCATACTCTTCATGTAACTCTTTTCAAATGTTAAGACGTTTCTCCAAGGTACATAATTAGTTTCTGGTATCTTCTTTGCAGCTGGGTTCGTTTCTAAGGAAGATTTTGAAATGTGACAACGGGGATCTATCAAGATCAGAGTTTTTAGAAGCAGTCTTCAGATATCTTCGACACAGAAAAGATATGGTGTCAAAGGAGTTTTCAAAGTTTTGCAAGTGTGGTGGAAAGCCTGAGATTATTGGATCAAGCGTCCATAAGTTTTCTCCTGGTCATGCAGAAGCTATTGGTCTTCAACAGAAAGAGCTGGAGGTAAGGATCTCTCCTCTCTCTTTCAATACTAAAGTGAAAGAGGAAGGCTGCAAGAGAATTTTGGTCAATAGATATCTGTAATTGCATTCATGTTTACGAGATAAATTCATTTATTCGTTGCACTCATGTAGGAAGTAAAATCAAATTATATGGAAACAAGATGCCAAGTTAAACAAATGCAATCAGAATGGCATGAAGAACTTCAAAGGATAGGTAGGGATATATTTTCTCTATACCTAAATTTCTTCTTCTCAGTAATTAAATATTACATTCGTCCAGTTCTTTTTATTAACGCTGCGTCTGCCGCAGCGACTAGAAATTTAAGTTTTAGAAACTTTAAAATTAACACGTGGTAGATTGAAAGCTTCCCAGAAATCTAGAAACCGTGTCTGAAAATAGAATTGTTGGTGACGCTTTGAATCAAGGCGCATGCTCTTGTGTGTTGTCGCTGCGTCTTCATCCATCACCACCAACGTCATATTTGCTGGATTTCCTTTGTAATTTTCTTACCGCTGACGCAGCATTAAGAAAAAGAACAGGGCTTATAAATCTCCATCTCTCTCTATTGCAGCCCATCACGTTAAGACCATGGAAGTTACATCTTCTTCTTACCACAAGGTTCTGGAGGAAAATCGTTTACTCTACAATGAGGTCCAAGATCTTAAAGGTACCACCACTTATTACATCTCTGCATTTGATTTTCTAGAACTTTCTAGTGTAATGACTTATGTTATCGTTGTAATGTAGGGACCATTAGAGTCTACTGCAGAGTCAGACCTTTCTTACAAGGAACAAAAGATATGCAATCAACGGTGGATTATATCGGAGAAAATGGTAATATAATGATTGTCAATCCTTTTAAGCAGGAGAAAGATGCACGCAAAATCTTCGCCTTCAATAAAGTATTTGGACAGAACGTATCACAAGGTATGTTTAATTTTTTTTCTTCTTCCAATAACAACCATCTACAAGTTGGTTTTGCACTACTTTCATGATGATGTCTTGTCTATCTTTATACTGATGAATGATTTGTATACTTACCAGAGCAAATCTATGCGGACACTCGACCGGTGATAAGGTCTGTTCTTGATGGATTCAATGTTTGCATCTTCGCGTATGGGCAAACTGGTTCAGGGAAAACGTACACAATGGTAATGACCCATTAATATAAACCGTCATACATTTTTATGTCTTATTTTTCCCTTGGACATGGATTTAGTTTGTGTCTTGTAGAGTGGGCCTGATCTGATGACTGAGACAACTTGGGGAGTGAACTACAGAGCTCTACGTGATCTCTTCCAGCTTTCAAACGCAAGAACACATGTTGTTACTTATGAAATTGGAGTACAAATGATTGAAATATACAATGAACAAGTTAGAGATTTACTAGTCAGTGATGGTTCTTCAAGAAGATATCCTTTTTTATATATAGTTTATAATGAAGAAGGTCTTGAGTTCTACTGAATTGTCTACATAATCTCTTCGGGTTTTTTCTTGACCAGCTTCTCACGTTAGACATACGAAATAACTCTCAACTCAATGGTCTTAATGTACCTGACGCAAGCCTGGTTCCAGTTTCTAGTACTCGAGATGTGCTTGATTTGATGAGGATTGGCCAAAAGAATCGTGCAGTGGGTGCCACTGCTTTGAATGAGAGAAGCAGCCGTTCTCATAGGTATCTTAGTTCCACTTCTTACGTCAATCTTTAAACTCTTCGTATGATCATATGTAATAGTTTTTGTAACTGCTGTATATTCTACTGCAGTGTCTTAACCGTTCACGTTCAAGGAAAAGAGTTGGCCTCAGGATCTATCTTAAGAGGTTGCCTTCATCTAGTGGATTTGGCTGGAAGTGAAAGAGTAGAGAAATCAGAAGCTGTGGGAGAGAGACTGAAAGAAGCTCAACACATAAACAAATCTTTGTCTGCACTAGGAGATGTTATCTCAGCACTTGCGCAAAAGAGTTCACACGTTCCCTACAGAAACAGCAAGCTTACACAAGTTCTACAAGATTCCTTAGGTAAAAAAAAAAACACTAAGACAATACATTGTTTTCATTTGTAGCTTCATGTCTCATCTATGAAACTAGGTGCAGGTGGACAAGCGAAAACGTTAATGTTTGTGCATATAAACCCTGAAGTTAATGCGGTAGGAGAGACTATAAGCACACTTAAGTTTGCGCAAAGAGTTGCGTCCATTGAACTTGGAGCAGCTCGATCAAACAAGGAAACTGGTGATATTCGAGATCTTAAAGATGAGGTCTCTATAGCAAACCTGTTTCATTTCTGTTGTGCAAAGGGTAAAAGTATATATTGTAAACAATCTTTACTTCCAAAAATTTGTAGATATCCAGCCTTAAATCTGCATTGGAGAAGAAGGAAACAGAGCTTGAACAATTGCGAGTGAGTAGCATTCGGAACACAACTGAATCTCAGAAAGCAAGAGCAGTTTCTCCTTTCCATATCTCAAGAACAAAGGCTGAAGCAAGTTCACAACCAAGCTACGAGGTAAAAATCACACAGAGGCTGGAATTTTCTAGTTGGCAAAAGAGACAATAGTCTAATCAGTGAACGTGATTTACAGAACAGAAGTTGCTCAACGGGAAAGCAGAGAAAGTCAGGGTTTACATCTGCATTGAGAAACAGAGAAGCAAGTCCAAAGATGCCAAATCTAGCAGAGGAGAGGTTAAATCCAAGATCACCATCTCCTCCGAGTAGGAGATCATTATCTACAGACAGAGGATCTTCAATCAAAAGCAGGAATAAACCCGAAGTGACTCAAAACCTTCCGGTTTCAAGAACACCTTTCCCAGCTAGAGTACCAGTAGCCAAATCTTTTGCAACTGTTCCATTGAACCCATCAGGAGATAACAGGCTTCGTGTAGATAACAACACTTCAGAGACATTTCAGAAGTTAAGCGCTCGAAAGCTCTTCCCTGAGATTGATGAGCAACATATGAGGCATGCAGTTAACATACGTCAAGGTGGTGTAAAGAAGACAGAGAGCAGTAAAGCCAAGGCAAAGCAACCATCTCCTGGTAGGTTTCAGAAACTCGATGTTGGGATCAGTTTGCGTTCTGAGACGGATCCCGAAGCTAAAATAGGAAGTTATCAGAAGCAAAAGGGGAACAGCCACAATGTGATGCACTCAAGATTCCAAAACTTCGACGTTGGTATCAGCTTGTTCTCTGATCTCTGTGCGGGTGACAAATCAGATTCAACAACACTTAAGAGTGATGATTCCTCTGAGACAGACAACGAGCATATACTTCTCCAGAAACTGAAGAATTCACAAAGAAACTTCTCCAGAAACTTCCAAAACCACAAACTAAGGTTACTAGTTACTACTATAAACTTTCACTACGTATAATCAAAACACCTGTTAACTTTCATTCCGTATACCGCGCAGGACGATCTATGCTCACGAGGACACTTCACTGGGGAATAAACAAGAGGACAAGCCTTCAAATGGTATGAAAGAAGGTAATAGTAATGTACCTATGCCTGAGTTTAGAAGAAGTCGTTCAACAAAACTTGGAAGGTTCATGGTATTACCATAGAAACATGTCTCAAGACTCATAAATCCATATCACACATCATATATATATCATTTGTACAGACACAATCTGAAGTTGAGTTTTTATGGGCTTTGTCATGTCCTTTTACTCCATAGTTGTGATTTGAGATTGAACCGTTTATCATATGAGCGAGTGAGTGTTCCACGCCGTAAAAGATATTTGTACTTCTTGAGGTTCTTCAATCTCTAAGCGTATTTGCACACATTAACAAGTTTTGAAACATTAATTCAATCACTTATATATAAAATCTTTATTAGAGCTTAAAGGAGTTTCTCGCTATGGAAATTTAGAAAAAATAATCTTGGTTTTCTTCAAACTGTCTTTGTCACATAGGATTCATATACAATACATATCTAAGTAACATTATTACATGACACATATACAAACATGTGTATGCAAATTACAATGTTTTTTTCTTTGAAAAGTGCAAATTACAATGTTAAAACTTGTTAATGCTTATGGTGCTGTGTGTAAATGTAGTCTAAGTGAGCTTCCGTCATCATTCTTCTCGTCAAGCATTCTTCATCTCCTTCTCCGCAAGTATCCATCTCCATCAATTTCTGTTTATTAATTTATTAAAAGAAAGAACAAGTTACATAGATTACATTATTAACACTGAGGCTGCACAAACTACTTTAAATCATGTTCATTAACTCTAATATCTGGCAATGATCAGATCTTCTTGATTGCAAAAATACACCATGGAGTTTCTCATATCTTTTTCTTTTGTGAAGCATGAAAAATCAGAAAATAAATTCGCACGCAGATATTATATATAGATTTCATTTTGAAGTCCTAATTTCAATTTAGGAATGTAAAACATAGGCAATACTGTATACATCTGAAAAGTATTTACATTTTTCTCAGCATAATTTTTAGTTGTTTTTTATAAGGTTTCAGGAAAATAAAATAAGGAAGAACGTGAGGAAAAATAAGTAAATGGACTTACATCAACCGAGTCGTCGTCCACTGGTATAGCTGAAACTAATGGATTCAGCTCTGAATCATCTTTTCCTAATCAAAGATTAAGATTTAGAGTAGAAGGAAGATTATTTACTATTTAAATATTAATCATTACCGTATGCAACATACCTCTTCGGATTGCAGAAGAACTTGTGGGAAAAATAAGGAAGGTGAAGAAGAGAACACACACTGTGAGGCACATGGTTTGCTTCATGTTCTTGTCTAAGACCAGGAGAGAGAGAGAGATAGGAAGAGAGTGAGAAGTACCAAATATAATTAAGAGTCCACTTTTAAATCAAAATATTAATAAAAATGTGTTTTTTTTTTCAATTGCTTTCGTGATTCCTTATAGTGCGATGGAGAGACAATTATAAAACTAGAGTGAACTGAACTGAACTGAAGCAAGTGGAATGTTACAACATCAAATTCCATCGATAAAACCATATTAACCACAATTGCAAAAGTAAAATCTAACAAAAATCACAGGAAATAAAGAAACAAATTAAATAAAAATATTCAAATATTTTTTCCTGAGGAGTGGCAGTGGCACATCACAGATGTCAAATGCGAAATTAAGACATGAATCATTACCTCAATAAATTAATGACTTAATGTATATTAATCACATAGTGTGGGTTTTTAAAATGTTAAAGGAAACATTATGATTTAGGTAGAAATATTCTGAGTCAAAATTAAAGGGGACAAGGAAATCTTTTATAGTTCGGCGAGTGCAAAGTTTCACTAAATAATTGAGAATGTGTGGTCCAACCATAGTCTTAGAAACAAATAAAGAATAGATGCTAAAGTCTTGTCTGTGTTTTGTCAGAAGTTCCAATCTAAGTCAACGTTTCCGACATTGTTTGACAGCTGTTTCCCATCATCCCATTCTCTTCTTTTATTTGCCTCTCTGATTCATATGGTCCATGTTCATTATCTCATCTAAATGTGCTTGATCTATATTCATTTTTTTTCCAACTAATTCTCGTTCAAATTAAACAGAGTCATCCCAAAAGTTTAGCCAATACAAAGCAGATTTGACAAGCATAACAGCTGCATAAATAATAATGAATTAAAAAACAGAGTATAATAATTAAAAACTAGTTTGATAAATATTTATGTTTGCTAAATTAATATAAGATCTTTATTCCTATCAATTAACAGTAAAAAAAATATTGTGTAATATTAAATAACAATTATATTATTATGTTAAGTAATATAATATCACAGTAAATAAAAAATATTGTTTATGAACTGTATGCAATACTATTTATTTAAAGTTAAACAATCCTACAATACTGTTATCACAAAGTTAATGTATTAAAAATATCATAGATAATATTATGTTAAATATGTTATCATTATCACAAATTAGTATATTAGTCTTATTATAGTGATACTTATCGTAATACTTATCGTGCTAACTTTTTGTATTATGAATTACTGATTAATCAGCTTTGTTAACTTTATAAGTTATGTATAATTATTTTGATAATTATTTAATTAACCGTCACCAACATTATTATTAACGTTATTATTGCTGCTGTTTAACAGCGTGATTGCAGTTGTCATTATCAACAATATCATCGCTAATACGTGTCAATATTACGATGACCACTTTTATCATTATTGTCACCACCACTGTTATCACTATTACTGATACTAATATTTCTGTTATTCTTATTTTTACCTACATTTTTCTTTTTCCTTTTTTTTCTTATTTTTTTTTCTTCAAAATAATAAAATGTTTTAAAAAAAGAAAAAACATATACGAAAACCATATACTTCATCTGTTCTAAAATATAAGTTGTTTTACTTTAAAGCACAAAGATTAAGAAAAAAACTTTTCTTCAAAAAATAATCATTTAGTATACAATTTTAATATAATTCAACTAATTATAAAAATATAAAATATAATTGGTCACAATATTTAATAAAGTAAAAATAGAATAAAAAATAAAAATAAATTATTACATTATAAAACAAGATAAAACTTCCAAAATAACTAATATTATAAAACATGTGGAGTAGTAATTTTTAGCCGGCTATATATTTTGTAAAGAATGATCTAAAATGGCCTATAATAAAAATATAGTATGAAATATAGTCATTTGAAGGAAAATTATAAAAATAAACTCGTATAAAATATATTTTATAAATATTGGCGCTATTTTTCTACTTATTTTCCTATGCAAACTAGTGACAGATTAAATGTAGATTAAAAGTAGACTTGTTCATATAATTGAAAGCATATTAAATACAGATTAATAATAGACTATATA
Organism: Thlaspi arvense; assembly: GCA_911865555.2. Lineage (NCBI taxonomy): Eukaryota > Viridiplantae > Streptophyta > Magnoliopsida > Brassicales > Brassicaceae > Thlaspi > Thlaspi arvense. The sequence continues at coordinate 16,990,091 of OU466861.1, forward strand.
TAAATTAATAACAGATTAATGGTAGACCCAAGACACTACTAAACTGTTCTTACATTTTTATTTATAAAGAATTCTATTTTATAATAAAATTGCTAAAATAACTATTTAAATTACATATAGTTTTGAAAAAGCAACAACATATAGTTATTATTTATTACGTGAAAATAATCCTTATATTAGTACTCTAGTAGTGGACGAAAATATGTGTTTGGTGATATAAAATGATTTTTTTTAGATCAACAAAACAATGCAAAATAGAAATTCATATTTGGTGTTGAAAAGACATCAAATTTTGGTGTTTCACTTTATCTTTTATCTTCAACCACAACACCAAATTTTACATTTAAAATAATATTCTATATTACAAAATTATTAAAATTTAAGATTTTTTTTTCTCATTTAAACAAATATTAATTATTTTTTAAATTGATTAATTATAAATTAATTCAAAATTACAATCGGTAAATTAAAAGCATAAAATAATTACATCATAATAATTTTCAGAATATGTATATTTAGACAAAATGTGTTCAATTAATGCATTTCGAAGTTCAATATGAGATTTCAGTCATTGATTTGCTTGCGTCGAGCTAAAAACTCTTGAAATCGAACATCCTCATCATCCACCATCTCAACTTCTGCAGTTAGGACTTCGGCTCGTTCTTAAATTATTGCATCAGCATCACATTCGTCCTCTATGATTATATTATGCATTATGATACAAATTGTCATTATATCATGTAACATTTTCTTACTCTAAAAACGTGCTGGCCTGAGTACAATTGCAAATTTTAACTACAATACTCCAAATGCACATTCCACGTTTTTTCTACATGCTTCTTGCTTCTTTGCAAATAATTTTTTTTCCGGACCATGTGGACCGTGAATTGTTTGAACACGAGTAGACCACTTTGAATATATACCATCAGCTAGATAATATCTCATATTTTTTTTTCTATTAATAACAGGTGGAGCACTTCCTTTAGCTAGATTAGTAAAAAGATGAGACGCCTCTAGCACAATAATATCATTGTTAGCTCGTGGTAGACCCAAATAAGCATGCCAAATTCAAAGATTATAATTGTCTACAGCCTCTAAAATAATAAAAGGAGATCCGCTACGACTCACATATGTCCTCGCCAAGCTATTAGGCACTTTTCCGTTTTAATGCATACAATCTAAACTACCCAACATACATAGAAATCCTCGACGTTCACCAATGGAGAGTAGATCTACGTGCAACATCGTTAGCATTAGATGATCACAAATAACGGCTTCCAAACACCTCGACAACGGCACATAATCAGGTCATCTCCATCATTCCAAGATGAGTCATCGTCATCTCCTGGTATGATTTCATTCAATCTAAATATGAATAGTGAAGTAGCGATTTTAAATTCATCTCAGAGGCATGTGGGTATGAAAAAAGCAAAGAGAAGCAATAGTGTGAGGAAAAATTTAAACAAATGATAGAGAAAAATGATAAGCTTATCAAAGCTATTGCTAAAGGTACTTCTGAAAGAAATGAAATCTAAAGACAGAAAATCGAGGTACAAAGAATGAAACAAGAGCATAAAATCTTATTTGCGGATTTAAGTAACTGATCCGGTGTGTTGTGCGTATATTGAAAATGAAAGAGCGATAATTTTGAGAAGAAGAGCACTAACAACCCAAAATGAAGAATACAGAAAGGATTCTCAAAGCCAACACCATGTATCTCAATATCGAGCATCACATTATCAAGGAGATCAATATCAAAGAGAACAATTTCAAGACGAACATGTTCAAGATCAACAACCTCAAGATGAAGACCAAAGATCTCCATGTGATCAACAAGGTTTAACCGAGTACTATGATTATCTTAGACGAAATAATTTTCTTGGGTATTAGATTATTGTCTAAATTTATAATATGACTTTTAAAGGTTATCTTGTTGCAATTAGTTTTTATGTTTGTTTGATTTTAACTTTGTAATTTTATGTTTTTGATGTTTTAGTTGAATTTTAATATGTATTTTAAATTTTAAAATGTTTGTTTGATTTTAACTTTGTAATTTTATGTTTTTAATGTTTTAGTTGAATTTTAATATAAATTTTTAATTTTAATCAATCTGCATATTATATTAAATATTTTCTTAAGTATTAATTAAAATTAAAATGTTTTATTGTTACTCCAAAGAACTCATGATGAATACTTTCTTCAGAGGAGTTGATCACGAAATCAAGCTTCTACTCGATGCCGCAAGGGATGTCGATTTTTCTACAAAATACGGAAAGAAGACACATATCCTTGTCAATAACTTAACAACTAGTGGTTACAGTAACCAAGCTGATCCTATGCATTCACTTAACAAAGAATGGCTAGTAAACTTGAAACCATGATATGCGGACTTGCAGCCACTATTGAGAGGACATCAAAAGAGAAAAAGAAAGAGATGATGCTGCCTCTGAAGAAGCAGTTAAGAGGAAGTGTGAGTTACCTTATGTGGAAATCAAAAGGATCGAGAAGAAGAATATGAGAGAGTCTGGTTTTAACACTAATAGAGAGTATGCTGTTGATCATTCTCACAAGCAACAAAGGGGAGAAGTCAACTGCATTGACAAATTTGAAGAAATCAATTAAAACTAAAACAAAAATGGGTTTCCTTGCAAAAACATTCAATCAAATGTTGAAACTCCTTATCTAGAACAAGATCCCGTGAATATAACAACTAAAAAGAGCGACCTTGAAGCTATGATGCATCAGCTTATGTAAGATTAACAACATACTATGGAAGGGCAATAGCAAAACGCCTAAGACATCCAAAGTTTCAGCTTCAAGGTAGACAACATGTATGATCATATAAGCAAGAATAATGAAGGGTTATATGAGAAGTTGTCTAACCTATCCATGCGCATCAAGATGCTTGATAAACGAGTTGGTCAAATTGCTGAAGGCGTATTTGGGAAGCAGATTTTGAAGATGCATAAATCCAACCTTTCGTTCTCGTATCCAGCATATAGAAAAATGCTGCAATACAGGAAAACCAGTTGGTTCCGAGTGTTTTCTGTAAGATAACTCTGAATTTTCTATTTACATCTTCATTTGTTTGTCTACTTTTAATTATTTGAGAAAGAGTTTAATTGGGATCCAAACATTACAGAACAAGTCCCAGATGCTTATGAGACACAAGCAAATGGTTCATTCTCATTCAACATGCATGACTGTAAAGAGAAGTGCAAGCTCACTAGAGTTAGCCTGGAATACTTGACGATTGACATATCAAATGGTTACATCAAGCTGTGAACATACCTAGTTGTTTCATCGCAGCCAGAAAAAAACTCAGTCAACCGCAATAAGAGCAGCGCAATCCACACCAATGATGCAAAAACTTATGAAAGACAGTTTGGTGAAATGACATGTAATCTGGTTCCTTTTATTACATCTTTCTCTTAAGTTTTAATGCCTATCATGAATTTTTATTTTGAATACATGACACAAAGCTTAGTCCAATGAATTAATGAATCCAACCTTGGGGGGGGGGGGATATAAAGAAGATACAACAGTCTTGCTAAGCTAGACAGCACAATGGGTTCAAGTGGGTTCACACTCAATCAAGCAAACAAGTGTAAACATGTAAGCAATGTAACCAAAGCATACTCATTAGGCAAGAACAATTTTAATAACAAGCAAAACAAAGCAAAACAAAGTAGATAATTAACAAGTTCAAATTTATAAAAGGGAAGGTCTAACACTAAGGCAATGTGACTTAGGTGGTTCAAATCATGATCAAGGTGTAATACAAACAATCAATGCATCAATCTCTAAGAAAGGACTACTAATGAAGACTAATCATCCAATCCCTTGGCACTAATTCCTTCACTAATCACACTCCTAAGCCACTTTATAAAACCAAAAAGCATCCTAGACAATGAATTCTTTAGGCTAGGCACACTAATCTCTTGTGCAATGGGTCAAACATCAACTCACACTTCCATGCATAATGAATGTCTAATGGCAATTTCTCAATCCACAAAGTACTCTAGCAATAAGCTTAATCATGCAAAGAATGATAGATACAAAGAGTACTCATGACAATCAATACACCATTTTCAAGCAATGAACCTAATTCAAACATTTTGTCAAACACTTAAGATGCAACAAAACGCCTAGGATCTATTTCCTATAAAGGGAGATACTTGGTCTTAAGCACAATCACACAAGAAGAGATTAACAAAGATCTAACATCCTAACACCTTAATCAATCATTGAAATAACCCTAAAATCTACTTTAATCTCAAACCTAAAGTTAACTACTCACTAATCATGTCTACATCCACAAGATTATGGTTAAACATGATTATTAGTAGATAAAAGACAAAGATTAAAAAGAGAAATGCAAGACTTTTACTGAAATACAAACCTCAAGATCAAACTTGTTCTTAAGGGAAGTTCTTGAAAATAAAGGAAGAGTTTTGTTTTTTTTATGTGACAAAGCAACAAAAATAACACGGATAAGATGATTTTGGACCAAGCCTATTTATAGAAGAGACCCAAAATAGGCTTGGTCAACCTAAAATTACCTAGTAAACAAAATCAACTCTTGGTCAACAATCTGGAAATAGCCTATACCCAGCAAGGCAGAAACAGGCTATCCACGGTGCAGTTGTTCAGTGCATGCTGAAGGAGCTGCGTCTGAAGTTTTGCTCGGCTGAAGTCTCGATACTAGCTCGCACCGTGCACTGCATCAGATGGCTCTCCTCGATATAGTTTATGATATGTCATGTATCTTCTTGTATCGAGCTCGGTTATGATGAATCTTCTCGGAGCGGTTGCACGGTATGAGTCTTGGTTCAGCGTCTCGGTCATGACCCTCGAACAGTGTATGCATCAGATAGGGACAAAGCCGCCCTCCACGGTATGGTTTCTGAACGGATTGAAAACTTGCCTCCAGCTTGATTCTTCTTCTCCACTCGATCCACCATTCTCCTAGTGTCTTTCTAAGCACCTTAAAAGCCCTAAAACACACTCAAAATGTAAGAATGTATGCAATCCTACTAATGGACGCTAAGTTCAAAATAGATGAAAATAGGACACTTCGAACCTAAAATGGATGGAATGAAATGAAAACATATAATAAATGATACCTAATATAATGCAATAATGCATGCTATCAATACAATACTAAAATATCCGGTGGAGTATAGCCTGACATAATTATGTTTATTGAGGCGGCACAAACTACCATAAAAACATGCATTATGCCCAACATAAATGCTAAGCGGCCAGAGATGTCATCTCCTCCACATTCTCATCTAGTCCTAAGATGGCTGAATTGCTGCAGTTGGCTAACAAGAATATTGCAACTTTAGAGAAAGAAAAAAGCAAGAAAGACAAGAAAATAAAGTATCTTAACGATGTGTTGAAGATAATTCTCACCAAGTTTCCGGATTTGCTACCTCTACCGTCTTAGAAAAGTGATGACGATGAGACGCATGGTTAAATCTTTTGTTATTTGTGTGGTTTTTCTTTATTAATTGTAGTTTGAAAACTTTGTGATTTGTAGTCTAAAACTTTGTGATTTGTAGTTTTAAGACTTCTGAATTTATATATATTTTTCAGGTATTTCATAATTTTATTTTTATTTTTTAATAATATTTATATTGTTTGTGGGAAATCCATAGAAAATAATTCCGTGGAAAATTGGTAAAAATATTCCATCGGAAATTGGTGAAAAAATTTGTATGACTACGATAATTTTCTTAAGGATTTTCTGTGGGATATTTTCTTTCCAATTCATTTTTCAAAAATATTTCTAACAGAATCATTTGGTAAGAGGTTGGGGTGGGGGTGGGGGGGGGCATATGGCCATAGACCTTCTTGTAGTGTTCATATATGTTTCCAAGTTACCATTATCATGTGTAGAAAAATAGAGATGGTAGAAGGCACCAAAAGAGTTGCTTATAAAATCTCAACTTGCTCGTATTTGTATTACTTTACCCACAAATTGTTTTTTGTTTTTTACTTTGTTTTGTGAGGAAAAAGTTTTCTTTCCACTCAAAAGATTGTCTTCCATTTTTCAAATTCGTTCCTTTTGTAAATAATCTTGTTTTCTGGTTAATTTTCAACAAAAAAACAAAAACATTTATAATCAGACTAGTTAATTACATTTGAATCTACATGAAAGGTTTACACAAAAAAAAGATCATTTTGATATTTCATAAATGACTTGCTATTTGTACATTACTGGCCGAAACCAATACAAATTCAAATGTGCTCTTAATATTTTAAATGAACATTGTTGTGTTCATCATGTTTAGGCTACAATATTTCTCATATTTTGTTCGTAACCTCATTCGATGAATTTCATTGTTGTTTTTATCTGATTTTCATAACACTCCTCACTGAAGAACAGTGTCAATATATATAGCTTTTGCTTAACATTTTTATTGCCTTGTTAAAAACTTTTTACGAAAATTCAGTAGGGAAATGATAGCCAGGTAAAAAGAGTTCAACCACAAAAGCTCGCCATTCGAATGAGCAGGGTGTCATCTTACAGGTCTTGTTACTGACACATTCCAATATTATGGACATGTTTTCTAAACATAATTGTGGATAATGATTATGTGAAGAGATCGGTTGCATTGTCATATGATATGACATATCATACTTTAATTTTCTTATTCTTCTTGAGCTCTTGAATGTATGAAAAGAATTTTGGAGGAATAAGTTTGGTTCTATCACTTTTTATGTATTTGATGATAGGTTTTAGGCTATCTCAATCCTCAACCTACACTAGTCATTGCAGTATTGAGTTTTATCAATCTATGGGGAGTTGTTGAATACAAAAGAGTTGCAAGCAGAAGTCCTTAAGTCAAGCAAGCAAAAAGGTTTTTGTTGCCTAAGCAACTGAACTAACAACCTAAAGTGATCAATAACCAACGAGAACTCAAAAAGAGACAGTTTAGCAATGATCAAAGAAGTAAAGCAGAGTAAATAAACAGAGCACTTAACAAATTCGAAATTCAATAAAGAGAAAGCAAGTTCCTAGATGTGGTTATTGATTTTGGGGGATTCAAAGACTAACTAAGGTTGTTTCCAGCATCATTGATCAAGCAAACAAGCTAGCAATGGTGGTTCCTAGACATAAAGTTCACAAACAAGCAAGCTAAGTCCAATTTCTTGATAAATAGCCCTTTGTTAAACACCTTAACAAGAACTAACTCTCATTAGTGCTAAAACATTCAACAAGCATTAATAATCAACTCTATTCATGTCAAAATGCTCCTCAAACAGTCAATCTCTTGAGCCAATGCCAGCAAATCCTCTATCAAACAAGATCAGCATTTCATCAAACACTTGGTGGGCATAAGAGAAAGCATAAATCCTAGATAAGTGTGATCAAGACAAATCTAGCTTAAAAACATATCAATAGAGAGGAACCCATGTTATTAAGGACTAAACAAACCTTAATCAATCCTTAAATCCCCTTTATCTACCACTTCTAAGAACCCTAAGCAAACTACTCACTAATAGCCATGTTTAACACCAAATCACAAGAGGAAAATATGCTAATCATGATTAAAAGAGAGATTAAGAAAATATTAATGGTAAATACAAACTTATATTAAATAAAGCAAGAAATTTGGCTTACAAACTTCAAGAAATAACTCAAGAACAGTGATATGACTTGACTGCTCGGAAATCCCAGAAAATAAGTATTTATACATAAAGGGGAAGCCCTAAAAGTAATGGCAAAAGTGTAATAAAAAACAGCTTCGGACTGGGTTCCTATCGGTCAGATTGTGACCGATAAGTTGATCGATAAGAATCCTGTCGGTCTAGAAGGTGACCGGTAGGATGACCGGAATTCTCACGGTAAACTTCTATCGGTCACTTCTTTGACCGATAGGCTTGGTCGATAGTTCTTCTATCGGTCACTTCTTGACCGATAGGCCTCGTGTCTTGAATCATAGGCTCTGCAAAGATCGCCTGCCTTGGTTCCTCTTGCTCCATTTCAGCTCAGCTAGCTTCCTGGTCCACTCCCAAAGCTCCTCCATGCTCCTCATAGCTCCATAAGTGATGTAAGCATCAGTACCATGCTAGCTGTACCAGAGAAGAGGAGCCATATAGAAGCTGACTTGGAGCTAAACATGCTTGAAGGAGAGGAGGAAAGGAAGCTAGAAACTGTTTTCAAAGAGAGCAAGTGTTTAAAACCAATACACTGTCGTTCTACACATGAAAGAGAGCCTCCTGATCGTGCCAAGACATCACTGGTTCGAATTAAGATGCAAGAAGACCAGCCTAAACCGCCAAAGCCCCCAAATCGCATACATGGACCAACATTCACATTCTTGGAGCCATTTAAGGAAACCATGAGCATATCTTATATCAGCTCTTATCATTGCCTTCCCTGACGTACACAGAAGATACCAAAGGATTCAAACCACCAGACCAAGCCAATAACCAAGTCAAAACAAGCCAAACCAAAGAAGATATCAACATAAAGAGAGTTTCCTTTCTTGGAGATGATTTCATTGCTTTCAAAGGAAATCAAGGCCAACGACCATTCCCTCTACTCAATCTCGACCCTCCATCCTCTCAAAAGATCCCACACGTCCATACAAAGCAGAAGAGTCAAAGAATCATTACCTTTCATTACAACAATCAAGCCATTCCCCCATTTATGCCTAAATGACTAGTTAACTCATTTTATCACTTTAGCTTGATTCTTGCTTTGTTTTTAATTATTGTTACCGTTTTATATCTTTCATATTGAGCATTATATAAGCTCATAAGTATTGTATTTCGAAAACCACCAAATTATTAATCAAGAAAATTCTGTTTTGTTTCAAAGAAGTGTCTCGTTGTTTACAATATTGTTCCTGCTTTTTATTAAGTTCTTTTTGAGTGATTCAAAGAGCTTGTGAGAAGTGTAGAATTTATTAACTCTTGTGAGGATTAGCCTTTGAGTTAGTAGAGTCTAACCTTTGGAGTTTGTGGTCATCAAGCTTCAACCTGACTTTCAATCATTCAAGTCTTCATTCCATCCCCTTAAGCTAGAAGCAAAGATTCAAAGAAGCTTTACTTGAACCACATTTCAAGTATTGTATCATTGGTATCAGAGCTAAAAGCTCCTATCCAGGTGTATTCACATCTTTTATTTTTGCTTTTGCTATTTCAATTCATCTTGTTCAAGTTATTTCATTTTAAAAACCAAAAACCTATAAAAATTGTTCTTCAGCTGAATTATTTTGCTCGAATTTTATTAAAATTTTTAAAACCCATAAAAATATTCTGTTTCTTGTTTCTGATTTATTAAAATCTTAAAAAACATAAAAAAATATTTCTTTTGAATTCTCGAATCATTTGCTAATTTTAAAACAGTTTTCTGCCAACTGGTCTAAACTGCTTAAATTGTTTGTTCTTGCATTTGCTTTCATTTAAAACATATCTTTGATTTTTTTTTTGCTTGAATCTTTTCAAGGTACAACATGGAAGAAGTACCAGTCGATCCTATGCAAGCTATGATGGCCATGATGCAAACACTTGTTGATAATGTCAATGCCCTGAAAATCAATACTCAAGCTTACCATAAGGCAGTGAATAACCGTCTTACACAAATTGAAAGAAGAAGGGCTGAAGCAACCAACTTGTTAGACGAGCCATACCAACAGTACAAAGAGCCAAGACCACCTGATGTATCTCCACCTAAAGCAACAGACTCCATAGAAGTGGCACAAGAATTTTTCAAAAGAAGTTTGCCACAAGAAGTGAAGCCTACTGCCCCATTAGTAGAAAGAGAAACTCAAATTATGCAAGAGGAAAACATGAGCAACAATGGAGAAAACCTGATGTTTATTAAGGAGAGAACATCTGCACACGAGCTGACACCAACCCTGGAGCTTGCTGAAGCCAAATACATTCCATTCAATCAACTCTTGCAGCATTTACAAAACAATCACCAAGGTAAGCTTATAAAGTCTAATTTTTTTTCAGAAACTAACTTAGCCTTGTTTGATGAAAGTACTCAAGTTTTGAGGACAAAACCTCTTAAAGAGGGAGAGTATGATGTAAGCATCAGTACCATGCTAGCTGTACCAGAGAAGAGGAGCCATATAGAAGCTGACTTGGAGCTAAACATGCTTGAAAGAGAGGAGGAAAGGAAGCTAGAAACTGTTTTCAAAGAGAGCAAGTGTTTAAAACCAATACACTGTCGTTCTACACATAAAAGAGAGCCTCCTGATCGTGCCAAGACATCACTGGTTCGAATTAAGATGCAAGAAGACCAGCCTAAACCGCCAAAGCCCCCAAATCGCATACATGGACCAACATTCACATTCTTGGAGCCATTTAAGGAAACCATGAGCATATCTTATATCAGCTCTTATCATTTGCCTTCCCTGACGTCCACAGAAGATACCAAAGGATTCAAACCACCAGACCAAGCCAATAACCAAGTCAAAACAAGCCAAACCAAAGAAGATATCAACATAAAGAGAGTTTCCTTTATTGGAGATGATTTCATTGCTTTCAAAGGAAAGCAAGGCCAACGACCATTCCCTCTACTCAATCTCGACCCTCCATCCTCTCAAAAGATCCCACACGTCCATACAAAGCAGAAGAGTCAAAGAATCATTACCTTTCATTACAACAATCAAGCCATTCCCCCATTTATGCCTAAATGACTAGTTAACTCATTTTATCACTTTAGCTTGATTCTTGCTTTGTTTTTAATTATTGTTACCGTTTTATATCTTTCATATTGAGCATTATATAAGCTCATAAGTATTGTATTTCGAAAACCACCAAATTATTAATCAAGAAAATTCTGTTTTGTTTCAAAGAAGTGTCTCTTTGTTTACAATATTATTCCTGCTTTTTATTAAGTTCTTTTTGAGTGATTCAAAGAGTTTGTGAGAAGTGTAGAATTTATTAACTCTTGTGAGGATTAGCCCTTGAGTTAGTAGAGTCTAACCTTTGGAGTTTGTGGTCATCAAGCTTCAACCTGACTTTCAATCATTCAAGTCTTCATTCCATCCCCTTAAGCTAGAAGCAATGATTCAAAGAAGCTTTACTTGAACCACATTTCAAGTATTGTATCAATAAGTACCTAAAAAAATCCATGATGCAAATAAAATGCAAACTAAATCCTAAATGCAACCTAAGTCTAAAAGAAGAAGAAAATGGGGCAAAATATAAGGAAAACATGCACTAAATGCAAGCCTAAATGGTGTAAATACAAGAGATATCAACACCCCCACACTTGCCTTTTGCTTGTCCCCAAGCAAATAAGAACAAATGAGAGAGTGAGGTTTGAAGGTGGGCATTCAAATCCAAAAATGCAAAGGTAAAGAGATGGTATCAATGCTTAAGTGCCTAGTTGTGGGATGCAAACATAATTAGCCATACTTTAAAGAACTTAGCCATGCTCATCATGTTTCAAAATGATCTCAAATCTCAACTTAGGAAAATGCTCAAATCAACCAACTCTTTAACATTCAATTAAGCTCAAAACCATGCATCATGCTTATGCAAATCAAGTGAAGACATTTGGTTCAAAGGGTAAGGTTATAAGATTAAAATGATCTCATTCAAGCAAAGGGTGCACAAACATAAGGGATCACTCAATGAAATGATTCTATCTTAGGCAAAATGCTAAAGGTAAAAGCACACTTATGCATGAAATTCAAAGCTTCCTTCTACCCAAAGATGAATCCTAAACACTTCTAAACCGCAAAGTGAACCCCTAAGTCTACCCTTTGCCTAAACTCTACCCTTTACCTTTCTTCATGGCTGGGGAAACTTCTTCTTTTTGCTTGTGTGGTTACTTTTTTTTTATGTTGGGACTTGCTCTTCTTTGTTGCATTGGCGCTTTTTTCACCTTTGGTGGATTGCTTTGGGCCTGATTTCTTCTTTGGATTGACCCTTCAATACCTTACGTTGCTGGCGCCATTCTTTCTAAACACTTAGAGCTTTTACTTTCCTTTACTTAACCACAATGCTAATCTGTTTCTCCTTTTCTACCATTTCAAACTCCTCCCTCTTCTTTTCAAAACATGTAATCATGAAGTTCAAACCACTTAACTCTACCCTTTTTAACCCAAAACTCCTAACCTAGAATCAAGCTCAAGATGCAAGCTGATATCTACAAGAGAGCTTATTATTGCCAGCCTTATTCCTAACACTTTTTTGCCAAGACAAAATCGAAAATGATATGCAAAGGCCTCACAGCTCTCAAGATAGTGTTTAAGCTCAAAAGGAGGTTTGGTTAAGGGAGTGGATAAGCTATTTGGATCAACAAGAGTGGTAAAAAGGAAAAAGATGATCCAAACATGTATATGGTAGCCATGAATTCACTTTTCAATGCATAAGACATGATAATTAAAAGTCCATATTAAAGTTCAAGTCGATAGAGTTGATTTTCAGAGAACAAGTGCTTTCAGTATGTGATGAGATGATCAAAATTAGCAATCCAAACATGGTTCAGTCTTAACTTCTAGCTTTCTTATGATGCATTAAACAACTAATCACTTAAACACTGAAATCATCTCTAAACTCTAAGCACTTTACAAGAAAGATTCATCATTATGCCCTATGCAAATGCACACCTATATGTCAACACTAGACTCAATCCTAAGAGAATGAAATGCAACTACCTGCTTTCTTTTTGGCTTGAAAAAAATATGCAATTTTTTCAAAATTTTCGATTTTTGTGTGTTTTTCTATGCCTTAGATGAATGCATGATATGCATGTGACTCAAGATGAAAGAAAATGAAAAACTAAGAAAACAGAACACAAAATCAAACCCCAAATCTCTCCCCCACACTTAAATTACACAGTCCCTTGTGTAATGAAAGTAATGAGAGAGAGAAGCAACAAAATATAATTCAAAACTTAAAAAAAAATCAGGATGTGGTACCTTTTAGTAAGTGGAGTGGTGGGAGGATCCAGATGTCTGTGGAGACTTGCTAGCTCTCCTCTAGTTCCTCCTCTCGTAAGTCTTTGGAGATGGTGCTGCTTCTTGAGGTGGAGGAACCCAGCTTGAGCAGATCCTTTCAGCTTGAATAAAATCACCTTGAGTACCCCATTGCCATGTTTGTTGAACTTCAGAAGGGTTGGGAGCTGGCGCTTCCCATGTTGATGGTATATGGGTCCTTGGCTCATATGATGAAGCCCTTGGTTGTGCCCATGTTCCCTATTGATCACTTGGTTGTGCATGAAAGGAATGTCTTCCTTGGGGGTTCCAAACAGCTTCCTCTTCTTCAGTTGGGTTAGCTTGTGGCATTGGCTCTTCATGATGAGAAGTGTACTCATGAGTGTGGCTCTGATGGGAAGCTTCTCTTGATGTAGCTTTGTTCTTTTTTAACTTCCCTTGACCATCTTCACCAGCTTCTTGATGGTTTGTCTTGCCACTTACACCATTTCTGAAGGGTGTTGATATGCTCATGAGCAGACTTCAGAGAGCTCTCTTGGCTTGGGACTTCATAAGGCTTGAAGTGGAACTGCTTGGAGTTGTAGTTCAGCACCTCATCTTCATCAAGCTCTTCTTCTTGGGTTTCTCTTTGGCTTTCAGGTTCAGCAATAGCATCTCCTTGCACTTCTTCTTCACCTTCTTCTCTAACTTCTTCTTCAACTTTTTCTGGTTCTACTTCCTCACTATCTTCTTCTCTCTCTTCAGAGACAGGACCTCCATGGTAAATATCATCTTCACTTGGGTTTAAATTGATGTTGCTCCTTATAGTGATGGATGTATTTCTTGGATTAGGGAGGAGGATTCTTGTTGGCTCTTCACAGTCATTGAAGAACTTGTAGACATACTTGTCTTGAATGCTCTTCTCAATATAGTGGCTTCTCCTAAGATAGTCCATATCTATCCACAATGGCTCTAGAGCATCCTTTTCATGTTCCTCAAGGTCTACACCACTGGCCATAAGAACAGCTGTCACAACTCCTCCAATGTGGAGCTGTGGGTTCCTCTCCCTCTTCCCTTTGTATAGGACCCAGCTTCTGTACGTTAGGAGCTGCTCCATCAGCATGGTTACAAAGCATGGGAACCTGGTTGGCGGCTCTAGAGGTGTTCCATCTCTGCTGGTGACCACAAGTGCATGCATCCCATTGTATATGAAGTCTCTCTCCTTTCCAGTGAGGTTTGTTGTTTCCTTTCTTGCAAAAAATGTATTTGCAAGCGCCTTATGGGCATTTCTCACTGCAGGATGCTTCAGGTGTTGATTCCTTGTGGCTCCAGCTATGAAATTCCCAGCTCTTATCACGCCCCATAGCATCTTATGCTGCTTCTGGCCGATTAAAAACGTTTTCCTCTTGTGAGCATAAGACATCAGACCAAGTGCTTGGGAGATCTCAAAGAAGGTTGTGGTGAACCTTTGCTTGCCAAGCTTGAAGGATATCCACCCATCTTTGTTGGGGAGCTCACTCTCATCATAGTTAACCACCTTGAGAGTAGAGAGGAATTGATAAGTGAGCCGCTGGTAGGAGGGAAGTGGCATTGCCATGAACTCACCAAGCCCCATGTGCTCAAAGATACTCTTGCAATCGCTATCGATCCCAAATGCTTTCATGGTGTTAGCACAAGGGTATCTTGTAACCTTGAAAGTGCACTGGCTGAAAGCCTCCATGAGTTCTCTAGCACTTGGCTCATGGTATGGGACTTCTTCCTCTACATTTTTTCCCTTTCCTTTCTGGTTGGAAGCTTTGTCTCCAGCTGGTTTCTTCCCAGCAGCTTTTGATGACTGCCCAGCAGCAGTACCCTTGCCCTTATCTCTTCTTACTCTTGGAGAAGTAGGCGCTTCCTCCTGTGGTGCCTTCCCTTTGCTTTCAGCAGCAGTTCTTGATCTACCCATGGTACCTACAAAAACAAAGCTTGAAGATACTATAAGTAGAAGAACAACAGTTGAAAACTAATAACTGAAAGCTTTAGAAATAATTTCTCTAAGCTAAAAGAAGTTTAACTAGTCCTTAAACAATATTAAACTTTAAAAAAGCCAAAAGAATTCACAAGCTAACAGTTTAGACATGCTAGAGTTCGTAAAAATGAAAAATTTATGCATGCGAACCTAGCATGGTGGCTCTAAGCAAAAGTGGAGATGATTATGCAAATGGATATTAAAATAAGCAAGAAATGATATTTAAGAACAGTAAATAATGCTTAAACAATGAACTTGCCCATTTTAAACATATCCACCATGCAAAATCAAAGCAAAACATCTTAAACTAAACAAAACTTGTTCTTAAAACCATAGATTTAACAATTTTAAACACATGCAAAGTTTAAGAACAAGAAGAGAATAGTTGAGAAATAAAACGTTTATGGAACTTTCGAGCACTTAGAAGAAATAATAAAAAGATAGAGAGCTAAAAATTTCGAGCTAAATGTGAGAGAAGTGAAGAAATGAAGTTTGAAGAAAAGAGAAGAAGTTTGTTGGTTTTTAAAGAGGGGGGTGGGGAACCAAGGGAATCTAAAGTGTGGGGGACAAGAAAAAAAGTTCTCAGGAGCTCTGTTAAATGTCAGAAGGAGCCAAAATTCAAATTCAAACCTCCTTGGCTCCAAGCCAAAAGAGGGAAATTTTTTTGAAAATTTTGAACACTTACCTCGCGGGCTATCGGTCATTTTTGACAGATAGGATGACCGATATGATGCCTATCGATCACAAGTGATCGATAGCATTGGCCAATAGCTACCCGTTAAATCTCATCAGTCTCTATCTTGATCGATACACTGACCAAAATATACGCGTTAATATGTATCGATCACTCTCTAGACCGATAGAGTGACCAAAATTCTTATGGTATATTTCCATCGGTCAGCATCTGATCGATAGCATGAACGATAGGATTCACATTTTGCAAACTCCTTTCCCTATCAATCACAACTGGCCGATAGGTTGACTGGTGCATTCTGGCTATACTACTATTGATCACAAGCTGACCGGCATGACCGATAGGGTCTGTATCAGTCTTGTCTTGATCAATACGGTGATCGATAGTAGCCAAAATGCACCTGTTCTTGTTCCCTTAGACACTTTGTCAACCGCCAAACCGAATTCCTGCTTCTATACACATTAACCAAGCATAAAAATAAACTAGAAAGCATAATATATACAAAGGATACCATGGGACTACCTCCCAAGTGTGCTTGTTTAAGGTCATTAAGCTTGACTTTGCTTACCTCACTAGTGGAGGTGGGGAGAAGCAGTCTTGGAACTCCTTGGTGTTGCAGTGCCTTCTTTGATCTTTCTGGTGACTCCATCAATCTTCAACACAGCAAAGGGCTTGGGCTTGCTTCCCTCCTTTAGCTTGTAGTGGACCTCACCATATTTAGAAACAAAGAGCTTCAAGACAACCCCATATTCTTTGTTACCCAACAGAATTTCATTCATACAGTCAGAAACACCCACTTTGAGGACCTCCTCTTCAATGGTATCAGCAAACAACTTGGTTAAGCAGCATCCATCAAAACTTGCACCAACATAGCCTTCAAACTTTGGCAATGCTCCCCAACTTTCTTCAACTTCTTGATCTCCATTGAGAAGGCCTGCTCATTTCCTAGCTTATTCCCTTTGGAGTCAAACCTCAGAACCTTCTCTTTGGTCAGTCTCAGCTCTATTGTGCACTCCTTGGCATCAAACACTGCTTCAGCTGAAGCTAAGAAATGCCTCTCTAGAATGATGGCGTTTTTGATATTTCCTTCAACATCTAGGACCAAGAAATCTGTTGGTATGACTACTTCTTCTATCATCATTGGCACATCTTTGAGAGTCCTAAGTGGCGTCTTTACTGTCCCATCAGCTATGGTAAGAAACACATTACTCTCTTGAAGTTGAGTGTAGCCAAGAGCCTTAGCAGTAGAGGATGGGAGAAGGTTGATACTGGCTCCAAGATCACAAAGACAGCTCTTGAAGGTTTGCCCTTTAAGCTCACATGGGAAAGTGAAACAACCTGGATCTACAAGCTTCTTGATGTTCAGCTCCCTAACCTAAGATGCTCCAGCTTTAACTCTTAGTTTCTCAAGCTCCTCTTGACCATTCAGACCTCTCATTTCCATTTGAGCAGCATAGAGAGTCTCATACTTCTGTACTAGCTGCTCTTTGAATCTTCCTGGAAAAAGGGATAGTGGGCTGGTAGATAGGGAGAACATCAGCTTGAGTTTTCTTCTTAACATCAGAGACTTCAACAAAGTCTTCCATTGTAGCATCAACGACTTCATGTGGCGCCCACCACTCTTCTTCTTCCAGAGATTCTTCTTCTACAACTTCATGGTTAGCATTAACTTCCAAAAACTCTTCCCTCCCACTCTGAAGTCCAGTGTCCTCAGTGAAAAAAGAGAGAAACTCTTCAATGACAGCTTCCTCTTCAGCTGAGAAGGTCTCTTCTTCAGTGACTATGGCGTTGCAGAACTCGTTGGGGTTAGCCTCTGGTTTTCCAGGAAAGTGTCCTTGAGGTTTTGGACCAGCTATGCCTTTGTTATTCTCCAGTGTTTTTACTCTTGAAGCCAACCCTTTGAACTTGTTGGTTAATTCAACATGTACTGAGTCTATTTTGTTATGAACCTCAGCAAACCTCTTTTTCAATTCCAAGTTGTTGGTAGTCTGATTCTGAAGCAACAACTGAACCATGATCTTGTGCTCAGGACCTTGAGAGCTGGAAGAAGCTTGTGCTGGAGCTTGTGCACTGAATCCTGGAGGATGATAGGGCGCTCTTGGCTGGAAGTTGTTGTTTCTCTGCTGAAAACCTTGATTGTTGTAGCGAACAAAAGGTCTTGGAGCAGCTTGATGTTGTTATTGTGGTGGGTACATTTGATCTTGTGGATTGGCAACATTGTTGCTTCTGTATGACAAGTTGGGATTGGGTCTGTAGATCCCATATCCATTGTATCCACCTTGATTACCCAAGTAGTTCATCTCTTCCACTTGGCATGTCTCTTGATCATCAAGCTGAACCATATCACCAACAAAGTGAACTTCCTTCTTCTCCCTTAGCAGCAGATCCAGCTTCTCATGTAAGGTCTTGATCTCTTTCCTGCTAGACTCCAGTTCATCTTTAGCACTTCTTGGAGCTCTGTCATATTCCTCATTATAGTTTCCATCAGACTGAGCTAGATTCTCAACAAGCTCCAATCCTTCATCTACATCTTTTGACAAGAAGTTCCCATTTGATGCAGTGTCCAGAAGCATTCTTATCTTTGGCAAAGCTCCTCTGTAGAGAGTAGAGAGCAGAGAAGCCTGTAAGAAGCCATGGTGAGGGCATTGCAGTGTGTAGCCCTTGAATCTTTCCCAAGCTTCACCAAATCTTTCATTGTTCCTCTGTGTAAACCCTGAAATTTCATTCCTTATTCTTGCAGTTCTTGAAGTAGAGAAGAACTTTGATAAGAAGGCTCTCTTGCACTCATCCCAACTAGTGATGCTTCCTTGTGGCAAGTTCTTCTCCCATTGGTATGCTTTGTCTCCAAGAGAAAAAGGAAACAACTTCAGCTTGAAGCCATCTTCACTTACTCCATTTATCTTTGTAAGGGAGCAAAGTCTAGCAAAATTATCCAAGTGATCTAGAGGGTCTTCAAATGGCAAACCATGGAACTTACTGCACTGAAACATTGAAATTAATCCAGACTTGATTTCAAAGTTGTTGTTTTGCACTGCTGGTGAAATGATACCAGTTCTGTTATTTTATGCATTTGGTGCATCACCAGCACCTATGGGTCTTGCTGCTCTTGGAGCTTGTGCAGCGCCTCTTGGTCCCTGCTCACCTTGTAAGCCCTGAACACCTTGCTGACATTGTATACCCTGAGCACCAGCAGCTCCTTGAGGACCCTGGAATCTGATGTCATCCATAACAGGTTCTTGGTTGTTCATCCCAAGTCTCTCACAGTGCTGTGATCTTTCTCTCTGTCTTCTTGCTCTCAACTCTCGTTCAAGTTGCAAGATGCTTTTCTGATAAGGATGCAAATTCGCAGTGCCTTTAGACCTTAAATGCATGCACCTATAAGAGAGAAACCAAGAGTTGAAACAAAGTTAGTAACCAAATTCAAAAGAAAAACTTGATCTTAAAGACTCTACACACTCTAATGATTCAAACAGAACACCCCAATGGCAACGGCGCCAAATTGATGATAGAATTTAGGCTATCTCAATCCTCAACCTACACTAGGTATTGCAGTATTGAGTTTTATCAATCCATGGAGAGTTGTTGAATACAAAAGAGTTGCAAGCAGAAGTCCTTAAGTCATGCAAGCAAAGAGATTTTTGTTGCCTAAGCAACTGAACTAACAACCTAAAGTGATCAATAACCAAAGAGAACTCAAAAAGAGACAGTTTAGCAATGATCAAAGAAGTAAAGCAGAGTAAATAAACAGAGCACTTAACAAATTCGAAATTCAACAAAGAGAAAGCAAGTTCCTAGATGTGGTTATTGATTTTAGGGGATTCAAAGACTAACTAAGGTTGTTTCAAGAATCATTGATCAAGCAAACAAGCTAGCAATGGTGGTTCCTAGACATAAATTTCACAAAACAAGCAAGCTAAGTCCAATCTCTTGATAAATAGCCCTTTGCTAAACACCTTAACAAGAACTAACTCTCATTAGTGCTAAAACATTCAACAAACATTAATAACCAACTTTATTCATGTCAAAAATGCTCCTCAAACAGTCAATCTCTTGAGCCAAGGCCAGCAAATCCTCTATCAAGCAAGATCAGCATTTCATCAAACACTTGGTGGGCATAAGAGAAAGCCTAAATCCTAGATAAGTGTGATCAAGACAAATCTAGCTTAAGAACAGATCAATAGAGAGGAACCCATGTTATTAAGCACTAAACAAACCTTAATCAATCCCTAAATCCCCTTTATCTACCACATCTAAGAATCCTAAGCAAACCACTCACTAATAGCCATGTTTAACACCAAATCACAAGAGGAAAAGATGCTAATCACGATTAAAAGAAAGATTAAGAAAAGATTAATGGCAAATACAAACTTATATTAAATAAAGCAAGAAATTTGTCTTACAAACTTCTAGAAATAACTCAAGAATAGTGATATGACTTGACTGCTCGAAAATCCTAGAAAATAAGTATTTATACATAAAGGGGGAAGCCCTAAAAGTAATGGCAAAAGTGTAATAAAAAACAGCTTCAGACTGGGTTCCTATCGGTCAAATTGTGACCGATAGGGTGATCGATAGGAATCCTATCGGTCTAGAAGGTGACCGATAGGGTGACCGGAATTCTCACAGCAAACTTCTATCGGTCACTTCTTTGACCGATAGGCTTGGTCGATAGTTCTTCTATAAGTCACTTGTGTCTTGATCGATAGGCTCTGCAGAGATCGTCTGCCTTGGTTCCTCTTGCTCCATTTCATCTCAGCTAGCTTCCTTGTCCACTCCCAAAGCTCCTTCATGCTCCTCATAGCTCCATAAGTACCTAAAAACATCCATGATGCAAAGAAAACACAAACTACATCCTAAATGCAACCTAAGTCTAAAAGGAGAAGAAAATGGGACAAAAGATAAAGAAAACATGCAAAAGAGAACTAAATCATGCACTAAATGCATACCGAAATGGTGTAAATACAAGAGATATCAGTATTAGTCCTTCGTTTGAGCAACACATGTAGCATTGTCTTCATACAAGATTGTTTGCTCCGTATTTAAGCAAATTCCACTGCTTGATTGGATATGTTGGCTTATTGACCTTAACTATACACATTCTCTACTCACTTCATGAAGTCGGTGATCTTAGCATGACTTTAAGAAGTGGACATAAGCATCTGTTTATAAGAATGCCAGTATATAGTAATACCTCTGACTGTAAAAACATATCCTGTTTGAGATTGGGCTTCGTGTGGATCTGATAAATATCTTGCATCTGCAAAACCAATGATCTTTCCATCTGATTTTTTAGGATAAAACAAACCCAAATCAGTAGGCCCTCGAATGTAACGAAAGACATGTTTAATCCCATTCGAATATCTTTCCAAAAAGTTAACAGCAAATGATATGTCAGGTTGCATACAATTTGCAGGATACATCCAATTATACTTAGATATGATACTTTAAGACCATGTATCTCTTCATTTTTCTCATGTGGTCGGAATGGATTAATTTCAACTATAAGTGATTTAACGACCATAAGGGTACTTAAAGAGTTACTGATAGAGCTCAGGTTTTATCCAAATAAAACTACTGCAAGTGCACAGCAAAGCAGTTGTGGTACAAGGGGTATCGAAATCCCAAGAGAGTAATGCAGACTACACTATCGAATGTAGATTCAGATTAAGCTAAGCAAGATATGATGTATGTAATGCGAATGAATGAATGAAAGTAGGCAAACGATTTTGTAAGATGATCTAAGTTCCAGAAGACTAAAAGCGCTAAGTCAGGGCAGTTCGCATATTGAATCCAAGAATGTATGACGCAGGAAATCAGGAATGATTAAGAACCGTTTTAAACATGAATCACTGATGCATAACTAATCAATTCTCACTGCAAAAGTTATCTATGCCTAAATCACAGAGTTTCAAATCTCTTTGCAAATCCTAACAACCTAAGCATGCAGGAATGATCAGATTCAATTGTTTACAAAACTCCTAAGCCAAATCTCTTTGCACTAAGTTGTTTTGCTCATCAAATACTAGTTCAGGTTATGAATAATGCTCTCACATATATTTAACAACCTAAGATGTTTGGATTCCTAGATGATGTGTCTCAGAAATTCGATTTTAAAACAAGCAGAGATGAAAAAACCATAAGGTATTCCTAACAGATAGTGATTCTACAATCTTTTCATCAACCTTTGAAAAACCCTAACTCAACTAGCAGATTACTCAGACATGATTATGGAATCACAAAACATAACTGAATAATATTGCATTAAGAGAAAGAGTAAGAAATAAAGGGGGTTCGAAATCTTCTCAAAAGAGTACAGGATTTGTCTCCCCAAAAAGCTCTGAATAAATCTCTCTCTAAGCTCTCTGAATTCTCAAAAAATAAGATCCTTGCCAACAATGGCTGAAAAACCTAATAAATAGAGGCTAAACACGATATGGGATCTTCATGTAAATAAAGGAACTTCTGGGCCAATTCTGCAAATCTTCTTCACACTTTTAATAAAACAGCCACTCTCCTTCCTAAATGGGTGACGAGCGTCACCAAAGGTGGTGACGAGCGTCACCATATGTGATACTTTCTGCTTCGAGCTTGGTACTTCGTGGCTTCAACCCAGAATGCTCCAAAAGGTTCCAAAATCTCCAATTATGCTCCAGACATGCTATAACCTGCAAAAACTCTACCAGGACTCTAAAAAGACCAAAAAGACTCAATAAAAAGGACTTATATCATGGTTAAAAACCATAAAAACCATGATATATCAACTCCCCCAGACTTAGCTTTTGCTTGCCCTCAAGCAAACATCAGACAAAGAATAAGGTCGAGGTTTGAAAATAAGAAACAGTCAGTCAGTCATCAGGAACACCATACTAGTTAGAGCTTTCGAATCCACATACCACATAGTTAACACAAGATCAAATTTCAGTTTAATCATCACAAGCTTAGCAAATCTCTCAAATCCAGTCCAAATCCCTTCAAGAAATCCGAAATTTCTACTGCTAACTCCTTATTTTTATCTAAGTGTGATATCTCATCAAAGTTCTATCATCTTAATCACTTTACATATTCTTTTCCCTTCCTAACAACTGAACAAATCAATCTCAACACAACTCTCCTATTTTCTCTTCCCTAAATCTTTTCCTTAGGATATTTTCGATTTTCTTTTTCCTAACTTTTACTGTCTAAGATATGGTGCTACTCAATACTTGTGTTCCTTGTGAGGAGACAGGTTCTTGAATGTGTTCACTACTGTTGTTCCTTGTGAGGAGACAGGGTCATGAATGCACCATTCTTTGGACTTAATCTTTAAAAAACTACATCAGGGAAGATCAAAGAGAGACTGTATTTTAACCTTATTGTCAGTGTTGAAAGAGAGAATCAAGATCAATAAGAATCAATCACCAAGATAAGAAGTTTAAAGTTCATTAAGGTGGAGCTAACAGCAAATTTTCCAGATTCTCTAAGAACCTAAACCTTCATTGCTAGACTGATCTACCTATGACTTTCAACTTAGTAAGACTTGTAATCAACTATTGTGGCAATGGTTCTTATCAGCAAAAATGTCCTATGGTTAGTTCCAAGAAAAACTGACAGTTTCTAAAATTTTGACTTTATAAAACAGGTTTTTGACTCAACTTTAAGACTCTATAGACATGACACAAAGCACACAACGTCAGTAACCACCTTCCCCAGACTTAAACAACACCGTTCCCAGTGTTATTAAGCCAAGAGTTGGTCAGAAAAATGAATGAGAAGTCGAAAAACCAAGTCAGAAAAGTGTTACCTCCCGTGGGGTCGGGTGACGAGCGTCACCAGTCTGGGGGAGCGTCACCACGACCTGTATTGCCCAATTCTTATGTCAGATGTTAATTAACGAAGTGTTTGCATGTGTACTCTAAAGTTAGACTTTTTGAGCATTCAAACACATAATTAACAACATCCAAACATAGCAATAATAACCTGGTTCATCAATCTCACAAAACATCATCAAAGAAACTGACAACTGACTCAAAGAAAACATAAAAATTACTCAAGAGAAAGAAAAATAAAAGGGAAAAAGGAACAAGTAACCAGATAGTGAAGCTTCAATCCTCATCCTCGCAAGGCTCAGTGGTGTAATGGGGGCGGACACAACCACATTTTCTAAGTGTAGCAACAGCATCCCAGAGTCCCTCAAAGCTGTCAATGACATACTCCTGAAAAGCAGCCATATCCATGGGTGTCTGTGGTCGTGGAGGACGCCTGAAAGCAGTAGAAGAACCACTCTGGCGTGTAGAAGGTCCAGCATCAGCAGCAGCGGTAGTAGAAGCAGAGGCGCCAGCTGTAGCAGCTCTAGCAGGACGCAGAGTCAAGGGGCGCATAAGAGTCCGTGCTGGCATGAAGAATAGCTGGCGTGGATCTCCCTGAATCGTAGTGAGGGCTCTCTGTGGCAACTTAATGCCAACATACTCTCCAGAAGTGGTAGTGAAAGTCCAGACAACTCCAATCTTCATCCAAGTGACATGGCGCAGACACTGGTCATCCATAAGTGATCTGTCACTGCGCAGACTGGAAGGTGTGACATCGATCTGGAAATGATGGAAGATTGGTGTCAGCAGGCTGCCAACACTCTCAGTCTTCTCCCCTGGACTGGTGAATGGCTTGGTCTTCAAGGAGACCAGATGCTCAGCGAAAACAGCGCCTAAGTTGGCGCGAACCATGCTATCAACAGATATCGAATCATCCAGCATCTCATATAGTCCGTAGTAGAGGAGAATCAGCTCACTAACTCGAGTCTTGCTAGGCGCAGACTTGCACAGAATGGTATGACCAAAGAGGCGCATAATGTACCTCAAGACCGGATGTTGAACCTCCGTCTGCGTGCTGGTCTTGCTGTCATAGACTCCATTCCCGAACTTGGACCAGAATGTCCGCATATGGGTCCACTGAGAGGGAAGGAGAACGCCTGTGGGATGGTCAGAGAAGCCATAGATCCCACAAAGCTCCATCAGACTGATCCGCTATCGAACTCCTCGGATCAGAAACGTCATCGTGCCTTCCTGCGCACGCTTCGCCAGCTCATTCGCGTAGTAGACGCGAAGTGTAGAGAGAAACTGGCGGACCAAATCTGGGTAGAGATCATACTGCTGGAACGGTATAGTCCCCATCCCAATGCGCTCCAGAATCTGAACAACCTCCTCGAAGATCCCCATATTCTGCAGAACAATAGAATCCGTGAACCGAGTGGGGATAATCTTCACTCCCAGCCACGCATTGTAGAACAGCGTGTCATATTCATCCTATTCTTCCTGAATATCGCAGAACACAGAAGTGTCTCGGGACACTTCCTGCTTCGGAGTCCCTGCCCAAGCCACTCCTGAGGCTATTTTCCGATCTTCTCGTTTGGGCCATGGGGGCCTTCAAACCGGGTGTTGACTGAAGGAATCCGTAGACCCTGTTGCAGTGCTTAAAGACGAGCTTTGCCATGGTCGTTTCTCCTGACGAGGCATCTGAAAATTGAAGATCAAAATCGACCAAAAACATCACCAAAATTAGCAAATTTTTCAAAGTTCGAAACATCAACCAATCAAGGTGAAATAACTGATGGCGATCAACTACAGCACTACCAGAAACACAGTTCAATCATCAGTTCAACCCAAATCACCCAAAATTTCCAGATTTTTGCAATTTTCATCATGAACTCGAAAATTTAAAACTTGCAAATCAACCGATAAAAGCTCACATAGATGGTTCCATTCCTCTAATACAACCTAACTAACCATGATTCAACAGTTAAATCAAGCCAATCAAGTCAAAAATCGGATTTTACCAAACCTATGACGGACTGAAAATTGGGGATTCCGAACACATACCTTGCAGATCTTAAAAACCGAGTTGATATTCAGAAGGAGGAGCAAAATCCGCACGGATTAGACTCTTAAATCACTCAGTTTAGTTTAGAAAATCAAAAGTTATGAATCTCTGAAAATTTCTAAGTGTTCTTGGTTTAAACAGTTATGCCCGAGGAAGAAGAAAAGAGAAAACTAATATCCGTGCTCGACTTCGACGGGTGACGAGCGTCACCTTAAGGGTGACGATCGTCACCATTTTTTTTTTTTTTTTTTTTTTTTAACTGAATAATAATCTAATTACTAATCCTAAGCACGAAAATAATAATTAAGTGTTATATCTACAACTTAC
Source organism: Thlaspi arvense (assembly GCA_911865555.2). Classification (NCBI taxonomy): domain Eukaryota; kingdom Viridiplantae; phylum Streptophyta; class Magnoliopsida; order Brassicales; family Brassicaceae; genus Thlaspi; species Thlaspi arvense. The sequence goes on from OU466861.1 coordinate 17,015,865, forward strand.
CAGTGGGTTGCCTCCTACTAAGCGCTTGTTTAAAGTCATTAGCTTGACTTTGGTTGGCTGTTTAGATAGCTGGTGCCTCATCCAGAGACACAATGTGTCCTGCTGGAATCTCTGCTTGTGCCCAGTAATGCTTCACCCTTTGTCAATTGACAGTGAATTCCTCTCCTTTGGAGTTAATCAGGACAATTGCACCATGTGGGCGAGCTTCTTTGACAGTAAAAGGACCTGACCATCGAGAACGCAATTTACCAGGAAAAAGCTGTAAACGAGAGTTGTAGAGTAATACCTGGTCATTGGGCTCGAAATGCCTGGAGATGATCTTTTTATCATGATATGCCTTTGTCTTCTCCTTGTATAACTTGGAGTTTTCATAGGCCATATATCTGATCTCATCCAGTTCATTGAGCTCAATCAAATGCCTTTCCGCAGCAGGCTTCAGATCGAAGTTCAGCTTCTTGATGGCCCATTCTGCTTTGAACTCCAACTCTACTGGTAGATGGCACACCTTGCCATAGAGAAGATGGAATGGTGTAGTCCCAAGTGGCGTTTTGTATGCAATCCTGTAGGCCCATAATGCATCATCCAGCTTTGCAGACCAATCTTTCCTTGTCTTCCCAACTGTCTTTTCCAGAATCTGCTTGATCTGCCTGTTGGAAACCTCAACTTGTCCACTTGTTTGGGGATGATAGGGCGTGGCCACTCTGTGCTGTACACCATACTTCTTCAACAGCTTGTCAAAAACCTTGTTGACAAAGTGAGAACCACCATCACTTATGACAATCCACGGGACACCAAATCTGGGAAAGATAATGGTCTTAAACAGCTTCAAAACCACTGCAGCATCATTAGTAGGAGTAGCTAACGCCTCTACCCACTTAGATACATAATCAACAGCAACCAGAATGTATCTATTTCCATAAGATGAGGGAAAATGTCCCATGAAGTCAATACCCCAACAATCAAAAACTTCAACTTCCAGAATGAAGTTCTGTGGCATCTCATGTCTCTTGCTGATTTTTCCTCTTCTCTGACAAGTATCACAGCTTGTGATGAAGGCTTGGGCGTCTCTGAACATAGTAGGCCTCCAAAACCCAGCTTGCAATACCTTAGAGACAGTCTTGAATGTAGCAAAGTGTCCAGCATATTCTGACCCATGACAGTGAAAAAGGACGTCCTGGACTTCTTCTTCTGCTAAACATGTTCTGTAGATACCATCAGCACAATGATTGTAGAGATATGGCTCATCCCAATAGAATCTCCTAAGTTCTCTCAAGAACTTCTTCTTAGCATAGCCTTTAAAGTCATGTGGTTCATCCTCTGCAGCAAGATAATTTGCAATATCGGCATACCAGGCCCTCTTTGGATCATGCAAAGCATAGACAGGTTATTCTAAAGCCATCCCCAAGCTTGCACAAATCGCAGATAAGTGTTGAGATTGGTGACGAGCGTCACCACAATTGGTGACTAGCGTCACCTTTCTCGTATACTTTGGTCGCGGCTGTTTTGAGTTGGTGACGAGCGTCACCCTCCTGGTGTCGCTCGTCACTCCCCTGCAATTTCGTGAAAACTGTAGGTTTTTTAGTACTTTCCTCCTGTTCTCTGGTTTCCACCAAGTAGACATTCTCTTCAGGCAAGAAATCATTGATTGGAACACTGTCTTCGACCTGAATCCGGGATAAATGATCAGCTACTCCATTCTCAACCCCTTTCTTGTCCTTCACTTCAATGTCAAATTCCTGAAGAAGCAGGATCCATCTTAACAGCCTTGGTTTTGCATCTTTCTTCTGCATTAGGTACTTCAGTGCTGAATGGTCAGTATGAACCACGACCTTAGAGCCAACAAAATACTGTCTGAACTTCTCAAAAGCAAACACAACAGCTAACAATTCTTTCTCAGTTGTTGCATAATTCTTCTGAGCATCATCCAAAGTCCTACTTGCATAGTAGATGGCGTGGAGTTTCTTGTCTTTCCTCTGTCCCAGCACTGCTCCAACTGCAAAATCGCTGGCATCACACATTACCTCAAAAGGTAAGTCCCAATCTGGAGGCTGCACAATAGGGGCTGTAACCAAAGCCTGTTTGATCTGTTCAAAGGCGGATTTGCACTCTTCTGTGAACTCAAACTTCACATCCTTGCAGAGGAGAGCAGTAAGGGGGCGTGCTATCTTGCTAAAGTCCTTGATGAATCTTCTGTAGAAGCCTGCATGACCCAGAAAACTCCTCACTGCTTTGACTGAATCAGGTGCTTGCAGACTTGTCATCACCTCAATTTTCGTCCTATCTACCTCTATACCATCTCCTGAGACTCTGTGGCCAAGTACAATACCATCCTGAACCATAAAATGACACTTCTCCCAGTTTAAAACTAAGTGCTTCTCTTCACATCTCTGCAGAACTGCACACAGATTATCCAAGCAGTTCTTGAAAGAGGACCCATAAACAGAGAAGTCATCCATGAACACCTCCATAAACTTCTCTATCATGTCTGTGAAGATCGACATCATGCATCGCTGGAAGGTTGCATGAGCATTACACAGCCCAAAAGACATTCTGCGATATGCAAAAGTGCCATAGGGACAGGTAAAAGTGGTCTTCTCCTGATGATCTGGATGGATGGGGATCTGAAAGAAGCCTGAATACCCATCAAGGAAGCAGTAATACTTGTGATTCGCCAGCCTCTCTAGCATCTGATCGATGAAAGGCAGAAGAAAATGATCCTTCTTTGTTGCTGCATTCAGTTTCCTGTAGTCTATGCACATCCGGTGTCCTGTCACAGTCCTGGTTGGAATCAGCTCATCCTTGTCATTCTTTACCACTGTGACACCTCCTTTCTTAGGCACCACGTGCACTGGACTCACCCAAGTACTGTCTGATATAGGATAGATGATACCAGCCTGCAACAACTTCATGATCTCTTTCTTGACCACATCCTGCAAATTCGGATTCAGCCTCCTCTGGTGCTCAACTGATGATTTCGACTCATCCTCCAAGTGTATCCTATGCATGCACAAGTCTGGGGAGATACCTGAAATGTCATCAAGAGAATAGCCAAGAGCTTTGTGAAATTTTTGCAGCTTACATAGCAAAAGGGTGAGCTCTGCATTGTTCAATGAAGCATTAAGAATAACAGGATAGGTGGAGTTTTCTCCCAGAAATGTGTACCTTAGCCCTGCAGGGAGCTGTTTAAGCTCAACCTTTGGTGCTTTTGCTGCAGACCAATCACCCATTGTGGCAGCTTTCGCAGATGTGGAGACAAGCTCATCCTGTGCAACCAGTTGCATCACTTGTGCAGTAGCATCCATCATCTTTGTGTAGCCTGTTGCAGCAGCATCTAAATGCTCATACTCAGCTGTAGAAGTGGTCAACGCCCTTTCCAAGGGATCCTCTGAACTCATCTCATGGAAGATCTGATCAGCAATGTTTGTGAGAACATCCACATAAAAAGTCTGTCCATCTAAGGTTGGCCTCTTCATCAGCTTGTCCATTTCGAATTTCATCACTAAATCGCCAACATTCAGCTCTATTCTACCATTTCTGACGTCAATAATAGCTCCTGCAGTAGCCAAGAAGGGTCTGCCAAGAATCAAGGGGTCTTTGGGTTCTTCTCCATACTCTAAAACCACAAAATCAGTAGGAATCATACAATCTCCTATTTTGATAGGAACATCCTCTATCACTCCTTCAGGAACTCTGACTGATCTATCAGCTAGGACAAGAGATATCCTTGTAGCCTTAAAATCGGTCATCCCCAAACTCTTGGCAACAGAATGAGGCATGAGGTTTACACTAGAACCAAGATCACACAATGACCTCTCAAACTTGTCATTGAAGATGGTGCAGTCTAAAACAAAGCTTCCTGGGTCTGAAAGCTTCTCTGGAACTCTGTTCTGAATCACTGCACTGACCTGCTCGTTGATCATCACAGCTCCAACCTCAAGACTCAAGTTATTGGTCACCATCCTCTTCACATACCTCCTTATAACAGGAGTGATCCTTACAGCATCTATCAATGGGATCTCTATAACCAACTTGTCCATGATAGCCTTGCATCTTGCATCTTCAAGCTCTTGCTTAAACTTCTTAGGATGCTTAGGATAGGGTATCTTGGGTTTATACACGGTCTCCTTAGCATTATCTGAAGTCTTAGCGAAACTGCAGCATATGGTGTCTGGTGACGAGCGTCACTGGGATGGTGGCGAGCGTCACTCACTTTGGACGAGTCGGGATTGATCATTGGATGTGGGTGACGAGCATCACCCACCTGGTGACGGTCGTCACCAATTTGTGAAGAGTCGGGGTCGGGGTTGTGCTCGATGGGTGATGAGCGACACCCATTATTGGTGACGAGCATCACCCGTGGATCTTCAGCAAATATTTCTTCATCTTCATACTCTTCAATACACACAAAATTCCTTGAGGTTAAATCCTTCTGCAACACTGGTTGCAGGTTCTTTCCACTCCTCAATGTGATGGCATTCACATGGTGTTTGGGATTAGCATCAGTTCTTCCTGGAAGAAATCCTTCTTGCCTCTAAACAGCTCCTGCAGTTTGGGCAACTTGAACATCAAGCTTCTTCATATGAGAGTTCAGACTCTCAATTTTTCCATTCAAATCCTGATAGAGCGAATCTATCTTGCCATTAAAGTCCACTGTAAGCTTCTGTTGTCCTTCCAAGATCTGTTCTAACATTGCTTCCATTTTGATCCCTTGTGGAGGTGCTGGTTGATAGGAAGAAGAACCATAGTTTCTGTAATTTCCACTGTTCTGGAATGGCTTCTGGTACTCTGTCTTCTGGAATGGGGGTCTAGGAGTGAAACCAGGCGTGCTCTGTCCTCCTGTAAGGGCGTTCTTCTGATTGTTGTTGCTGTATCCTCTGTTCCACTGCTGATTCCCATACCTTTGTCCCTGAAATGAAATTTACATCCTCCTGCTCAACTTCCTCTGGAGCTTCAAAAGTTTCCACTTCTGCAGCAAAGTGAACTGACTTCTTCCCCACCAAAAGGCTGTGCATATCATCCAACTTAGCCTTAACTTCAGCAATCTGATTTCCATCAGCTACACCAGCTTGTTTCATCCTCTGAAAGTCTGCGTTTTTAGTGCTGTTGCTGCAGACCAAGTTCTCAATCAGTCTGATCGCCTCTTCTGGTCTGTTGGTGTTGAAGTTTCCTGCACTTGCTGCATCCAGCGCCATCTGATATTTCCAGTCAATGCCTCTGAAGAAAATCCCAAGTAATTGCACCTGACTGAAGCCATGATGAGGACAATCCCTTTGATAAGACTTGAACCTGATCCAAGAAGCCTTAAAAGCTTCAGTAGGGCCTTGTGTAAATGATGCAATTTTCGTCCTCATGTCCTCTGATCTTGCATCATCATAGAAGTTATTCAAAAAGGCATTCTTGGTGTCTTCCCAAGTGGTCAATGAAGCAGGTTCCAGTTGCTTCAGCCAATATGCAGCTTCTTCTTCAAGAGAGTAAGGAAAAAACTTGCAGAACAGAAAGTCATTGCTAACCCCATTAGCTTTGACACTGGAAGCCAAGTCCTCAAATCTCTCTATGTGATCCATAGGATGCTCATGAGGTAAACCATAGAATGGATTCTGGCCAACCAGCTGATAGTAGACTGGTTTAACCTCAAAATCGTTCCTCTGGAAGGCAGGAGGTCGGATTGCAGCTCTGTTGGCATAGAACTGATCAGGTCTGTTGTAGTCACCTAGAGTCCTTTGAACAAAGCGCCCAGCAGCGTTATTGACAGCAGCAGGGACTCCCACGTTCTCAGCCACTTGCTGAACCTGCTGTTCAACAATGACATTCCCCTCTTGATCAATTCTCTGCCCCTCCTCATTCCTACTGTTTCCTTTCCTGTCAACCAAGTGACCTTCTGCATCTTCAACCAAGATAAGTGGAGCGACCATTGTAGATTGATTCTTAGCTTTCCTGTTAGTTCTCTCCAACCTAGCAAGCTCGTCGATGCTCAATGTCACAAGCTCCTTCTCTTTGTTGCTTCTGGTTCTGCGATTAGGCATACACCTGAAACAGGAACAAAGAAAAGTAACTGAAAGTCAGTAAACGAATAAAAACTTAGACAAAATCCTAATACTAGAAATCGATAGGCAGCTCTCCCCGGCAACGGCGCCAAAAACTTGATAGAGCTCAGGTTTTACCCAAATAAAACTACTGCAAGTGCACAGCAAAGCAGTTGTAGTACAAGGAGTATCGAAATCCCAAGAGAGTAATGCAGACTACACTATCGAATGTAGATTCGGATTAAGCTAAGCAAGATATGATGTATGTAATGCGAATGAATGAATGAAAGTAAAAAAACGATTTTGTAAGATGATCTAAGTTCCAGAAGACTAAAAGCGCTAAGTCAGGACAGTTCGCAGGTTGAATCCAAGAATGTATGACGCAGGAAATCAGGAATGATTAAGAACCGTTTTAAACATGAATCACTGATGCATAACTAATCAATTCTCATTGCAAAAGTTATCTATGCCTAAATCACAGAGTTTCAAATCTCTTTGCAAATCCTAACAACCTAAGCATGCAGGAATGATCAGATTCAATTGTTTACAAAACTCCTAAGCCAAATCTCTTTGCACTAAGTTGTTTTGCTCATCAAATACTAGTTCAGGTTATGAATAGTGCTCTCACATATATTTAACAACCTAAGATTTTCGGATTCCTAGATGATGTGTCTCAGAAATTCGATTTTAAAGCAAGCAGAGATGAAAAAACCATAAGGTATTTCATCAACCTTTAAAAAACCAGAACTCAACTAGCAGATTACTCAGACATGATTATGAAATCACAAAACATAACTGAATAATATTGCATTAAGAGAAAGAGTAAGAAATAAAGGGGGTTCGAAATCTTCTAAAAAGAGTACAAGATTTGTCTCCCCAAAAAGCTCTGAATAAATCTCTCTCTAAGCTCTCTGAATTCTCAAAAACTAAGATCCTTGCCAACAATGGCTGAAAAACCTAATAAATAGAGGCTAAACACGATCTGGGGTCTTCATGTAAATAAAGGAACTTCTGGGCCAATTCTGCAAATCTTCTTCACACTTTTAATAAAACAGCCACGCTCCTTCCTAAATGGGTGACGAGCGTCACCAAAGGTGGTGACGAGCGTCACCATATGTGATACTTTCTGCTTTGAGCTTCGTACTTCGTGGCTTCAACCCAGAATGCTCCAAAAGATTCCAAAATCTCCAATTATGCTCCAAACATGCTATAACCTGCAAAGACTCTACCAGGACTCTAAAAAGGCCAAAAAGACTCAATAAAAAGGACTTATATCATGGTTAAAAACCAAAAAAACCATGATATATCAGTTATCTTATCCATGTTAAAGCATTTTAACATTCTTTTGGTATATGTAGATTAATGTACAGAAACACTCTTTTAAGAATGCTCAATTTGTAGGCCTAAATAATACTTTGTATGTCCGAGATCTTTCATCTCAAATTCTGTTTTTAAATTCTTTGATGTCTTTTGTATTTCCCCTTGGGTTCTGATAATGTTTAGTTCATCAACATATACCGCGGTTATTACAAATCCGGAGTATTCTTAATAAAAGCACATAGGTATATCAGATTATTCATATATCCTTCTTTCATTAGATGTTCACTGAGATGATTGTACCACATGATTCTATATAATAATCTTTGCAGTTAGTCCATATAATGATATTTACAATTTTATTGCACATAATTCTCTGGGTTTGGAACTTAATGCTGCTGGAATCTTAATTCCATCGTGAATTCTCATGTAGATATCAATATCTAGTGTTCCATATAAATATGTTGTAACGACATCCAAAACTCGCATTTCAAGATGTTCATCAATTGTTAGAATGATCAAGAATCTAAATGTGATTGCATTCATAATGAGGGAATATGTTTTGTCATAATCTATTCCAGGTCTTTGAGAAATACATTCGACAACAAGATGAGCCTTATATCTCATAATCTCATCTTTCTCATTTCATTTTCGAACGAAAACCCATTTGTATCCACTCGGTCTCACATCTACAGGTGTGAGCACAATAGGTCTGAATACATCTCAATTATTAAGAAAATGCAGTTTTGCATTTACAGCATCCTTCCATATTTTCTAGTTATGTCTCTTTTGACATTCATACATGGACTTACATTCTGGGTCTTCATTTTTCTCCTCTATTTCCTTAGACACAAGGAATGAAAAAACATCATCAACATCATCAATTTACTTTTGATTACACATCTTTCCATTATAGATGTAATTAATTGAAGTCACATGATTTCATTCGGGTTCATGATGTTCTTCGTTATCATTCGTTTCATGATTTTTTTCCTTTTGCATTTCAGTTTCCTTTTGCTTTCTAGAATTTTTATTCTTATAAGCGACAGGTATACCACACTTTAAGCATATTCTAGACTCACATGTATTATCTTCTCTTCCACCTTCCTATGGTATTTTACGAGCAGAAGCATTTGTAGCTGGTATATGGGATTTAGTTACCGTTTTGGTATCTGCAAATGCATCTGGTAGCTAATTAGTTGTACTCTGCAAATGAAGAATTTGTCAAACTTCTAGTTCACACTGTTTAGTGGGAGGATCAACGTGTAATAATGTTGGAACACTCGATTTTATATCCTTTCCCAATTTTTTTTTCTCCCCTAGGACCGAGGATACATTTTCATCAAAATGACAATTGGCAAACCATGCAGTAAAGAAGTCAGCCATTTTTGATTCTAGGTACCGTATAATTAAACGAGAATCACAACCAATGTATATTCTTATCCTTATTTTTGTTCCTATGTTTGTGCATTGTGGTGATGCTACTGGCACATATACCACATAACTTAAGATTCTCAAGTGAGAAACAATTGGTTCTTGACAAAAAGCTAACTGTAGTGGAGAATACTTATAGTAACACGTGGTCTTATTTGAATGAGTACTTCTGTATGCAAAATGGCATGTCTCCATACGAAGGTTGGAATTTTTGATCTTATTATCAATGGGCTTGCAATTGATTGCAAACACTTATATCGTTCAGTCAAACCATTTTGTGTGTGAACTTGAGGTACGGCATATTCAAATTCAATTCCCATTATATTGCAATAATCATTGAATGCTTGGGATGTAAATCAACCAACGTGGTCTAAACTAACTCTCTTAATGGAATAAACAGAAAACTGAGCTTACATTTTGATTATATGAGTTAAGAATCCTGAAAATACCATATTTCGAGATGATGATAGACAAACATGTGACTATCTACTGCATCCATCAATTAGTACCAAAAATAAGTGTAATGGCCCACATAATGGATGTATTGGTCCATAAATATTTTCTTGACTTCATTCAAGAAATTTTGGTAATTCTTTATCAATTTTGGTTGGCGATTGATAACACCCATACTTTACCTATTTTTACTATCATAAATGGATACTTATCCAAGATTTCTAACAAAGTTTTAATGCATAAACACTAGATTCCGAGTATTTATATGGCAAAGTCTCTTTTCAGGGAAACTTAACAAAAATGATGCATAATGGAGCAAAAAAGAACCTTCGATGAATCAGTGCAAGATGGCACAAGTCTAGCTTCAAATGGGGACCTTCACACCTTGAGATCAAGCAATATTTTGGAAACATGATAACTTGAACTGCTAACTTTCACTCTGAAGTGATTTGAAGACAATCCCAAGGTTGGATCTCAAATTACAAGGCAAACAAGAAGACCCGTTAAACAGCAGAAGCAGAGTCCAAACGACAAGCTGCAGCAGCAAGGTCCCCCTCCTGCCGTGCCATGCCTTGTAGCTTGTACTGTAGCTTTTAAAAGATGTTTTCCGACTCCATTTGCAGCCCAACTCATTTCCCAATCTGTCAGATGAAAGCCTGACATAATGGATGCCATAGACGACTTCATACTTATGAATACTTAGGTTTAGGGTTTTACTTTTGTATGAGTGTTTTGAGAAACCAATTGGTGACAAGTTTGATTAGGAACGTGTGAAGGTTGGGAAGCCGAGGGGTGCACTATCAAACACTTGGCCACCAAAGTTTTACTACTTTTGTTCTTTGTTCTTTAAGGTAGAAAAATCTACTCTTGAACCCTATTTCTTTTAATACAGTGTCGTTTCATGCGTTCTCTTTCATCTCAAATTTTGTTTCCCTCTATTATGTCTGAGTGGTTTACTTTCGTTAGGATGATTTCCAAATGGTTCTTAGGAGAATTTCATTAACTGTTTTTATTCATCTTTTCATATAGCTGTATTCTAGAAGTTTATTCCATTTAAGTTTTATCCTTACTGCATTATCTAGCGTCATGAACTAGAAACTGATCTTAGGATTTTTAGAGCCACAAGATATGCTGAATCCAATAAACTAGAACTAGCTGAGACGAGATAACAAGTCATAAGGTGCTTATTGCTTACTTACAGGACCTTATGAACATTATAAAAATATAGATCTGATATTGCATGATATTGCGTGTGTTGCACGCCAAACGGGATTACCACGTGAAGCCCTCAACACAGACAATTTATTTTATGAGAGTATTTAAGTTAAGAAACAGTGATTCAAGTTAGTGGAAATTTTGTCTAGTCTCGTTTGATTTTGTTTAAATGTTTAATCTCTTGTTAGAACCCCTAAGAATTCTAGGAAGAATTTCAATGCTTACCCCATACATTTTCAGCTTACTATATACTTGCACTGCCTTTACTTTTATGCACTTCAATAATCGCTCCCTTCAATTGAGAAATTCTCTGGACTTTTCATTTTAAGTTTAATTTCCTTTTTCCGTTCAATATAGGTCTAGGTGAGAGCCAATTTATATAAACGATTGCTTTTCTCTTCTTTTATTTATTTTATCTCGTAGATCGTGACACAATAACTCAAAACCCCCAACGTTTTTGGTTGCTCTTTCCTACCTGTTCTGCAGCAGACCTCCTTGTGGTTCGATCCCTAAGTGCTACATCGCACGATGTGCACTTGCATGTTTGGGTATTTACGAAGCACCTATGTTTTGGATAACAACTTTTGACTCGATCAGCGATGGCATGCAGCACATGTCTTTTCTGATATGTCTCCTGGATTTTAGTGAATGACTATCTGAGCTCTCTATGATTTTGCGCATCATTGAGATGCCTGGGTGACCGAGGCGATCATGCCATAGTGTGAAATCATATGGATTTATTTTGATCACAAGATGTGATTATGCTGCATCTATAAGTATGATGCATGTCAGAAGGAAGTTGAGGGAACTTTTCCAATATAACCCTCTTGCCTGATTTATTAGAAGTTATGTACATATACTTCTTTCCATCCTCAATTGCAAACTAAGTGTCATATCCTTGAAAGTAAATGTCTATAAAACTCAAAAAGTTCTTTTTAATATTCGGAGAATACTAAGTATTATTTATGCAAAAATTTTGTTCCATTAGGCAACGAAAATTGGCTTTACCAGCTCCTTCAATCAAGTATGCAGAACACAAAATTGTATGCATCGTTCCACAATCAAGTATACAAGTTTCTCAAATTCTTTTTTTAGATATTGTTTCTTTCGTATTGTGATTCATTTCTGTAATTAACATAAACATAAGTAACCCTCCCCCTCTTTAAAATCTAGCTTGTGTAGGCAAATTTTTGCGGCGAGAAAACGCTTGGCATCTCCAATCTTGGAAATTATACCATAATCGGTATAAAAATCGAATCTTTGGACAAACTTTATTTTTTTTCTTCGATTGAAGTCATGAATCATCATTTGACAGATCTAAATTACATATTTATAAAAAAAACATGAAAAATAAGAATAAATGACAAAAATTATGAAAAAATTATGGAGGCGGCATATTAGAATTAACAGCTAATTGGAGAAAAACAGGGTGAAATAGTAATTTTTAACATTTATTAAAGCTAAATAAAAAAAACAATCAAGAGCTACGTGGTTTGATCTGCTCTTCTGCTGATAAGCCGAGCACACTTTTACCACCAGACCATGCTAGACAATTTTAAAACTTCTCCCAATGTTAATATATATATATATATTTGTTTTATGAAATTATAAAAAACTAATCCCCAACTGATCTTCTTTTAATCATCGATTAATAAATAAATACTAGGTCCGGATTGAACACGTTCGAACAAGGATAAACCCAAAGCAAATATCATTAATAGACAAGAAACACAAATAATTTTACATGTCAGAAACAATATTAATCGTTTTAAAACTGAAATCATAATAATTCTACATGGAATTACTGAAGACTGTTCAGTAGTCTTACTATAAGCATTTCAGTTATTTCCAATATTGGTCTCGTCGAAATCATTCGTGAAGTCGGGGGAGTCAAAGTACTATGTACCCCTCAAAGTATTTAGTGAGGTTCGCTTCTTTCCCTTTGCCTTTTGTGGCCTCTTGGTAGAACTTACAAAAATATGGAGGGGTTCGACATGTGTGGGAACAATATCTTTTGAATCCACATCTGTAACATACATCCTCATGCTTCAGGATGGGGGTTACTTGGGTTTCTATCCCTTTGGAATGCATTTTGAATCTAACCCATTTGTTTGAGCCCCTTCCTCTTGAGTTGTAATCTCACCCACATCCGTGATTAAATTGATTGCCACGACCCCGATAGATCTGACTATTCCTTGGATTTTCCACATCTATTGCATTCACTTCGGGGAGTGCTTTTGTTCCCGTAGGTCGGGAAGTGTGGTTTTTCATGAGAAGGTTATTATTCCTCTCAGCCAGAATGAGTTTAATAATTAGCTCAGAGAACCTTGTGTATCCGTATTTTCTATATATCTGTTACAGGACAAGGTGTTGTTTGTGGAAAGTGACATAAATCTTCTTGAGCATTTCTGCTTCTGTGACAAGCTTTCCACAATACTTCTATTGTAAGACTATCCTCAACAGAGCGGAATTGTATTTGTCCACTTTCTGGAAGTATTGGAACCTCATGCTTATCCATTCTTCTAGTGCATGAGGGAGATTGGCATCTTTTTGATTGTCAAACCTTTCTTTCATTGACTTGCCACAACTCTGCTGGACTTTTTATGTGCACATAGTCATGCATCATATTTTGATCTAAATTCCTCACGAAGATTATCGTTTCTGCCTTGTATGGGACAGATGATTCGTTTTCAGTTTTTATCATATCAATTGACTTTTTCATTTCCAGATAAAGTTCCACATTGGTAACCCATGCTATGGAGTTTGCTCTAGTTATTTTGAGAGCCAGGAGCTTAAGCTTCTCAATGCTTGCCATTTGGTTTTCTAAAATAAAATAGCAAATAATATAATTAGAAAAGTGATTTTATTAAATTTAGAATATGTAAGGCATTAAAATAATTAACGAGATTACAAGAAAAAATAATGCACAAAACATCAAAATACAAATAATCTCATATTCTTCCAGAGAACATTCTCCGACGAGTGAACTAGAGAAGGCAAGAAGGATGTAACCAATTACAAAAATCACAAAGAGATAAAGTATTTTTTTTTTGTATGAAAACACATGATTTTGTTTGAAAAAGATCTTGAGTGAAGTGAATGAATGAGATATAAGAGTATTTACAGATGAGAAAATACTGTTCATTAGCTGTTAAATAGCTATTTGAAAAAAGTGATTTTTTTATTATTATTATTGTTTAATGATATATTGTTTAAAATAAAATCAATTTAAAATTTTAATATGTAGTCATTTAAGCCTCCATAATATAAACATACATTCAACGGTGATATTATGGTGATAAAATCATTCATATTTAAATAATAAATAAATTATGAGAAAGCTCAGCCATCCAGTATAATATTAATAATAATTATAGTTGAAGCACGGTTTTTGAGGCCTATATATACTTTAAAGTAATTCTAATTCCGATATCAGTTGTAGTATAGGGACTTAGGTGTCAAATACACTTGTGGATGTTGAAATACAAACAATGCTGTAAGCTAACTAGGATTGAGGATTGTGATTAGGAACTGGTAACTCTAACAACCTAACAATGCAGTAAAAGAAAGCAGAATTGAAATGCAAGATGAATCTAAAGCAAGAACTAAACAAGGACTAAATAGAAGAACAACTTAAACAGTACTAATCAAGATGAAGACTGAATTTAAACTAGCAAAGATGACTTAATAAGATGATCTTAAGACAATTAATAAAAGGCAAGACTCAAGGTTCTAAGCAATTTTGGGATTAGTGGCTTTCAAGAGTGACAAAGGGGATCTATAGTAAAGGCAAACATCAAGCATTCATAAGCAAGCGGTTCTCAATATTGTACTCCTAGACAAGGTATCTAAAAGGAATCAGCTTGGCGTCAATAAGAAATTCATATTCAATAAGATTGAAGTGTCAAACCCACTTGTGATAGTGTATTCTTCAACCATTGAGCAGAAAGATCAGAACCATTCTTGGTCCTAAGAGAAGTACTAAGCAAGTAAACAACTCTCACCCAAGTAAGAATTCAGATCAACATATCAATCTTGTGAACCATATAGGGACTTAGGTAGCTAAACACCAATCAAGAATATGGACTTAAGCACACAGTTGCGAAATCCTAACAATGCTAAGCAATGAAAAGAAATCAAACAAAGGACAAATCTTACAATGCATACTATCTAACCATCAAGCAAGGACATCATAACCAACACTATATAGCCCTAAGCGAATCATCTAGCAAGGTGAACTATTATTTTGGTGTCAGTGAACAAAGAAAACATAGACCAAGCTAGACTATCAAACTAAATAAACGAACCATGCATATAAATAAGATATCAAGCCATCAAGTGAACCATGTGCATCAACAATACCATAATCAATCAAAAGGAGCAAGCTTTATGAACAATAATCACTTTGCAACAGAAGGAAACAAAAAAGAACAAACTAATCCAGCCTAATCACCCCTTAATCACATCTTAATCACCACTTTCCCTACTCAGAACCCTAAATCTAAGGTAAACTATTCATTAATAATGTTTAATCCCATTTGTTTAGAGTTAAAAATGATCATATGAGATTAAAATGCAAAGATAAGGAAACTAAACTACCAGGGTGCTAAATCAAAGATCAGAAGACAAGACTAAACCATAAAAATGCAAACTTTATTCAAGGAAAAAAATCTAGAGCAAATCACCCTTTAAGGTGATTTTTGATAGAAAGCATAGGATGATCTCCAGACAATGTTTGGTGGCCTCTCTTTTATAGTAGGGAACCAAAAGAAGGATAAAAAACCTAAAAAAAGATAAGGTTAACCAAAAACAGATGGTCAACGCGTGGATAAGTTATATCGGGGTTGTACGAACAGTGTTCTGCTCGATGTACAACCCCGATATGGTTCATGCAGCGCGTATTGGCCTGTGCAGCATTCCCTGCTTGATGTAGCGCCTCGATGCATACACTACCTTAGACTCCTCGATCCGGTCCTCATCCCACGTCCCGCGGCTCACATCGGGATACTCTAAGGAGGTTTTGCTCGATGCTTCTCCTCGATATGGGACTAAACTTTGCAAAAATCGTTCTTTGGCATCTTCTTCGAATGAGAGTTGCTTCCATCTCCTCCCAAAGTTGTAAAGCCTCCATAAACACCTGAAAAGAACCACAAACATGAAAATGTATGCATATGTATGCAATCCTAAACTAAATGCATGCAATGTTGATTCTAAATCCAAATGAGATGAAAATGCTAAGTTATAATGCGAAAACAAGGGAAAGGATGTATGAAATGCAGCCTAAAATGCTCTAATATAGCAAGCTATCAACACCCCCACACTTAGGTTTTGCTTGCCCTCAAGCAAATAAACACTTAACATGGTTATGAAGTTTTAAAAAAGGAACTTATATCTCTATATATGCTAACAATAAATCAAAATGAAGTCCATGTAATTAATTCTAGAGTTCACTTGATTGAAGAATACTTTAAACACTTAGCCACTTTCATCACAAAATAAGAATGATCACAATGCTATCAACCTACACATGCTCAACAAATCAAACAACTTTTTATCATTCAATTAAGCTCAAACCGTGAATCATGCTTATGCAAATGCAAATGTGTCATTTGGCTAAGGGACAAGGCTTAGTGGAATAAAAATGATTCCACTTTTCAAAATGATTTTTGTGTTTAAAAGAGTTCTCTCAAGAAAAAGCATGGCTGTGCTTTGGCAAAATGCTAAGGGTCAAAGAACAACTTACACATACATAGGAAGATTCCCATCTACCCAAGACCTATAAGATATGTTCCTAACTCTAGCTAATCAATGTAAACCCCGCCTATGCTACCCTTTTTAAGAAACTTTAAACCCTTTTAGAAATCCAAAAATCTTTCTCTTTTAAGAGCTTTGGAGGACACTTCTTCTTTTAACTTTCATGTGGTGGCGGTTTGACTTTTTTTTTTTTTTTTTTTGAGTTTGGCTTCTTTATTTGGTGATGCTGGTGCTTATTTCACCTTTGGCTTACTGATTAACTTGCTTTGCACTCCTTGCATCTTCTTTTCTTCTTTGATCATGAGCCTTCATTTCTTTTGAACTTGAAACCGCCATTTCCACCATTGCTTGTGTCAAACTCCTTTTTCTCTTTGCCTTGACTTTTTTTCTTCTTTGCTTCTCTTAAAAACTATCCCAAAATAATTCCCAAACCATTTCCCAAACATCATAGCCTATCTAACTCAAGGATGAGCTAGTTCTAAAATGGAAATACTTCCCTTGTAGTTCCAACCCAACACTTTTTGCTAAGCAACAACCATGAAGGAAAGAAGCCTCAAAAATCACACACTATTAATGTCTTGCCTTGAAAGGAGATTTAGTTAAGGGTGAGGAAATCTAAATGGATCTTTTAGAGAGTGGCAAAAGAGAATCAGAAGATCCAAATATTTTAAACTATCCATGACATGAATCACAAATTCATAAGACATGATAATTGCAAATTCAAATTAGGTTCCTCTTAAACAAAGGTTGAAATAATTTAAAAGCATGATTCAGTTTTAGATAAAGCTCTCACAAATGCAAATTCCAAAAGTGGTTCAGCTTTATTTCTAGTTCAACATCAAATGCACCAAAAGATTAAAACCAAGGGCTTCATTTTCATAAACTACTAGCATTAACAAAAATGTACTATCATATTCCCAATTTAAACAAGCAAGCTAGTCCTATATGAATGGATGAAGTCTAGATCCTATTATCAATGCATAAAAATCAAACTCCTCCGTTTGAAATTTTTTCTTGTTTTTCAATGGGTGACCACTATAATTTTGCATAGTTCTTCTTATTGTGAATGCATGATGTCCTAGTCTTTCATGCCAGACTTTGAATGTATCAGAAAACTTATTTTTCAGTGTAACATATGATGCAGTAAATTTACTTTTGTGCAATATAATCCAGAAGATAAAATTGGCAATTTTTCCAATATATGTTTTTTGTCTGATGTAATACAGAGATATTCAGTACCATCATTATCTCTTGTTTCTATGTGATATTTATTTATACAAATATCTCAGAAACTTAACAAGTTTCTGTGGGATTTGGGAGAATATAATGCATCATTTATTTCAAACTCTGTCCAATTTGGCATTGAAAAAGTAGCTCTTCCAGAGCCTACTATGATCTTTGCATTACCAGATATGGTACTCACACTCCCGGCAGAGTCCTTAATTTCTCGACAGGAGAAATATCGTATATTTTTAAGTATTGTGTGCATTGTGGCACTATCTACTAGACATATGTCTTCATCATGGATCCCTATTCGTGACATTTTCTGTATCACAATATTATAAAGATGTATTAATAAAGTAATACAAATTTACAAAAGTTACTTTATACTACAAAACTCGATTATACAATTTTATTCTGAAACTAACAAAAGCATATTACACAAAGTACTATAAAATAAAAAAGACGTTAAGTTTAAACACATTACACGAACTATATTATACAAGGAAAATATTAAGTTGATTTTTATCTTGGCTGCTTAGAAAACTTCATGGATCTTTAGTCATTTTGTTTCTCGATAACATTTCCAAAGTCAAGGAAATCCGCACCATCGAGATGTGTGTCATCATTTAGGCCATTGAAGGAAGGTCCAGCTTCATCATTGACGAAGTTTGTTTCAACGTTCCTTGCCTTAGTGATAGCTTGCTTTATTAGAGCATTTTAGGCTGCATTTCATGCATCTTTCCCTTGTTTTTGCATCATAGTTTAGCATTTTAGTCTCATTTGCACTTAGATTCAACATTGCATGCATTTAGTTTAGGAATGCATACATATGCATACATTTGCATGTTTGTGGTGCTTTTCAGGTGTTTATGGAGGTTTTACAACTTGAGGAGGAGATAGAAGAAGCTCTGATAGCTGGTGTTTTGACTAGCTAAGCAAATCCAAATGTCATCTGAGCATGTAAGGTATCAATCCATCTGAGTTCTTAAGACACCAAGAATACAGCAAATCTCTTAAGTCAAGCTAAATTCAAGAACGCAGTTGTGAACAAACTAAACAACTCTAAAGACTGAACTAAGAAAAGCAGGAAATTCAAAGAGATAAAGTAAGGATCTAATATGGGGGTTATTGATTAAGAGGGGATTAGAACCTAACTAGTGATGCTTCAAGATCATTCAAACAATGCTATCTTCTAGGCATATGATTAACAACTATAACTAGCTCAATTCCTTGACACTAATCACTTTTCTAAGCACACACTCAAGATAAATCCTTTTACTCAAACACATGATCATCAAGCATTCAGAACAGAATTCCAATCTTATAATGCCAAAATGCACCTTAGACATCTAATTCCTTAGGCTAAGCACGCAAATCCTCTAAGAGACTCTAAGCAGCATTTCATCAAACACTTACCAGGCGCAAGAGAAAGCCAAAATACTAAACAAGCCTGGCCAAGACTAATCTAGTGTTAAGCACATCTAATAGAGAGAAGACAATCATATTAAGCACAAGACATCACTAATCTAGTCCTAAAACCCCTCTAATCTATCTCATCTCAAACCCTAAATAAGACTACTCACTAGCCATAGTCAAAACCACAAATTCCAAAGAGAAATAATGGTTAAGCATGACTAGGAAGCAGAATAAACAAGAATAGATTAATGGCAAGTACAGAAATTCACTAAATCAAACTAGTTCTTAGAAAGCAAAGCTGAAAAAGAAAAAGTTTTAAATGCAAGAACAGAAGAAAGATAATAAGATCCAAGTTGCCTAACCATTTTAGGACTTTAATATTTATAGAGGAACTTGAAAACCCCTAGTAAACCAAGATTAAACCAAAAATAAGCTGACTCTGACAGACCATATCGACTGTGAACATCGATATTCATGTCGATATAATCTCTTCTTCTGGGTTGTATAGATGTCCCTTGGTCAATACGGAAGGCTCCTATGTTGTATCGGTTTGGCTCTCCACGGTGTGAAGTCGATACAATCACCCTTTAATTAAGGCTCATCGATCAAGCAAGTCGATATTGGCTACATGCTCCCAAACGCTGCTCATCTCTTCTTTGCTAACTCCCAGATTCTGTCCTCTAGCGCTTCCATAAGAGAATCCAAAGGCATCTTCTATAGCTGAGAAAGACATTCTATAGTTCTTCTTGGAAACTCTGAAAGTGATGAAGCCATCACCTTCTTCTTCAGGAGTCTCCTCTCCTGGCTCATAGAATGTCACTTCAAAGCTTGCAAAGAATTTAAAGGACTTGGTCTTTGTTGGCTGAATATGGAGTTCCCACCAGCTTTGTGAGCTCCATTGTCTCCAGAAAAGAAGATCAGTCTTCATAGAGTCCCAAGGCCTTTAGAGATGACACATGGGGGTATCTAGTTGGCTTCACATCCACTTTTTGCAACTTGTCATACAGCTGCATTTGAGCTGGTGTGGTGCCTTTCTTCTTTTGAGGGACTTGCTCACTAGCGCCAACATCAACTCTCTTTTTGCCTTGGGATTTGGTGCTTGGACTCCCAACTTCTTTGGCTTTTCCCTTGCCTTTCTCTTGCTTCTCAGCCTCTTTGTTAGCTCCACTTCTTGTTGTTCTTCCCATGGTACCTAAAACATATTCCCAAAAGAAAAATGAGAACCATGGAAGCAACAAAACACAATACCTAATGTTGCTAAAAATCACAAAAGGAGGAGTTTATTTACTAAAAGTTAAACCTCTAACAGTTGTGAAGCAACTAAATAGGTAATTTATGCAAATAATTCATTAAACTAATTTTAGCAAGTAATCAAAAATGATGAATCCTAGATGATTTTGACAAGCAAGTATTCATTAATTGAAATGCTTCAAAAATCAAAGACAGCCTATTCACCATGCAAAAAAATAAAAATAAGTAAGAGGAAATGAATCATTAGACTAGAAAACAATCACCAAACAAGAACAAGTTCTTAAGTGCATTAAACAAAATTTGAAACATTTAAAAGCTAAGAGACAATATATACCTGAAGTGGTTTGACTCTCTCAAGCACTTTGAAAATACAAATATTCAAAATTTAGTGGTTGAAAATTAGAAAAATGAAAGTGAGAAAGAAAAAAGGGTGGGATTAGTTTATATAGAGGGTTGGGGAATCTTTTTGTGGGGAGCAAGGGGACAAAGAGTGCTAGAGAGAGGTCCTACTTGTGCTTGGGAAGGAGAATGATTCAAATTTGAATTCCTTGATCTAGTTTGCCCAAGGAGGGAAAATTTTGAATTGAAGAAAGCTTACCTCATGCGCAATATCGACCACCCAAGTCGATATTATGATCGATATTGATCATATCGACTTGGCCTGGTTGATATGCGTGCCGATATCGGTTGTCCTGGGTCGTGATATCGACCTGTATGCATTTCGATACTGCTTGACATCTTTTGTATTGGCATCTCTTATGTCGATATGTAGTCCGATCATCAGACTTTGGTGTGTTATGTCAATATTGTGCTCGAGACACACTTCTTGATGTCATATCGACCTGGTACGTCGATACATGTGATCGATATGAATACCAATTGAGGCATATCGAACTGTTTGTACCCCGATACATTGCTCGTGAAAGCGTATCGGTTTGCCTTATATCGGTACTCTGATCGATACAATAATCCTCACAGGTGCATCAATCATGATCATCCCGATATGCACATTGATACAAGTCCAACATACTTGTATCGAGCAGGATATGCTCGATATACATGCTCGATATGAGCCGTATCGACGTGCATGGCCGATATGCTGGTCGATATTGACCCTTCTTCGACCTCTTCTTTCTCCCAAGCTTGGTTCCTTCTACCTCGGCTCGAACCTGGTTACTAAAGACACTAAAAAACTCCCACACAAACATAAAAAAATATAAAAATGCAAAGCTATATACAAGGATACCATGGGATTGCCTCCCAAGTGCGCTTGTTTAGAGTCAATTAGCTTGACTCTCCTCAGCTTCTTAGTTGAGGTGTGGAGCAGGAGTCTTGCAACTCCTTGGTGTTGCTGTGCCTCCCTTGAACTTTCTGGTGACCCCATCAATCTTCAACACAGCAAAAGGGCTTTGGCTTGCTTCCCTCCTTTAGCTTGTAGTGGATCTCACCATACTTAGAGCAAAAGAGATTCAAGACAACCCCATATTCTTTGTTACCCAGCAGAATTTTATTCACACAATCAGAAACAGCCACTTCAAGGATCTCCTCTTTAGTGGTATCAGGAAACATCCTAGACAGACAAAAATCATCAAAACTTGCACCAACATAGCCATCAAACTCTGGCCAATGCTCTCCAACTTTCTTCAACTTCTTGACTTCCATTGAGAAGGCTTGCTCATCTTCCAGCTTGTTCCCATTGGAGTCAAACTTCAGAACCTTCTCCTTGGTCAACCTCAGCACTATTGTGCACTCCTTTGCATGAAACACTATACCAGCCGAAGCTAAGAATGGCCTCCCTAGAATGATGGCGTTCTTGATCTTCCCTTCAAAATCTAGGACCAGAAAATCTGTTGGGATGATCACTCTTTCAATCATCATTGGCACATCTTTACGAGCTCCAAGTGGTGCCTTTACTGTGCCATCAACTATAGTTAGAGACACATTACTCTCTTGAAGTTTAGTGTAGCCAAGCGCCTTAGCAGTAGAGGATGGGAGAAGGTTGATACTTGCTCCAAGGTCACAAAGACAGCTCTTGAAAGTTTGTTCTTTTAGTTCACAAGGCAGAGTGAAGCATCTAAGATAGCTTCTTAATGTTCAATACCTCAGTCTTGGCAATGGATTCCTTCAGCTCTGTCCCAATATCAAGACCTCTAAGATTTATCTGGTTGGCATAGAGAGTGGTGTACTTATTCATAAGCTGCTTCTTAAACCTTCCAAGAAAGGGGAAAGCTGGCTTGTAAGGATAATGATCATAGATCCCAATTTGTTTCTCAGCTTGATTCTTCTCAAGTAGCCCCTTCTTCACCTCTTCCATAGTTGTTGTTGCTTCAAGAGACTTTTCCTTTGCAACTCTGGTTGGTGTCAGCTGCCAAAAACTCTTCCCCCCCCCACACTCTGAAGTTCAGTGTCCTCATTGAACAGAGAAAGGAACTCTTCAATGACAGCTTCCTCTTCATCTGAGAGGGTTTCTTCTTCAGTAACTATGGCATTGCAGAACTCCTTAGGGTTAGCTTCTGGTTTTCCAGGAAGGTTTCCTTGAGGTTTGGGACCAGCTATGCCCTTGTTGTTCTATAGTGTCTTCACTCTTGAAGTCAAATCATCAATCTTGTTTGACAACTCCAAATGAAGAGTATCCATTCTGTTGTAGACCTGAACAAACTTCTTTGCGATCTCCACATTAGTAGCTTGTTGGCCTTGAAGGAGTTGTTGCTGTAGTCCTTTCACTTCAGCATTATTGGTGTTGGATGAGCTTGCTTGACCTTGAGAGAATCCAAGAGGAGCAAACTGCTTTTGCTGATAGTTGCTTTGAAAGTTGTTCCTTGGTGCATATCTTTGGTTGAATAGCGCAAAAGGTCTTGACTGATTCCATTGAGGTTGCTGTTGAGGGTAAACTTGATCTTGGGGATTGGCAATATTGTTGCTCCTGTATGACAGGTTTGGGTTAGGTCTGAAGTTAACATACCCATTGTATCCACCTTGATTACCCAAGTAGTTCATCTCCTCTACTTGTAGCTCCTCTTCATTCGGCATCTCCACCATTTCACCAACATAGTTGATCTCTTTGTGTTGCACTTGGAGCAGTTTGTCAAGCCTAATGTTCAGCTCTTTCAACTTTGTTCTTGTAGACTCCAGCTCCTTCTTAGTGTTGCCATCCTCTCCTCTTAGAGTTCTATCATACTCTTCACTATAATTGCCATCACTTTGGGCTAAGGTCTCCACCAGCTCTATGCCTTCATCTACATCCTTAGATAGGAAGTTTCCATTTGAGGCAGTGTCAAGTAGCATCCTGATCTTAGGCAGAGCGCCTCTTTATAAGGTTGAGAGGAGTGAAGCTTGTGAGAACCCATGGTGAGGGCACTGAAGTGTGTACCTTTTGAATCTCTCCCATGCTTCACCAAAACTCTCACTATTCTTCTGAGCAAAACCAGAGATCTCATTCCTGATTCTAGCAGTCCTTGAAGTAGAGGAGAACTTTGCTAGAAAAGCTCTCTTGCACTCATCCCAGCTGGTGATACTTCCTTGTGGCAAGTTTTTCTCCCATTGGTGGGCTTTGTCGCCAAGAGAGAAAGGGAACAACCTAAGCTTAAAGCCATCTTCACTTACCCCATTGATCTTGGTTAGTGAGTAGAGTCTATCAAAGTCTTCCAGTGGTAACCCATGGAACTTACTGCCCTGAACCATTGAGATCAATCCAGATTTGATCTCAAAGTTATTGTTTTGAACTGCTGGAGGAATGATCCCTGTGCGGTTGTTGTAAGCATTTGGGGAGTCACCAGCTCCAATGGGTCTGATTGGGTGTCCACCATGTGCTGGTCCTCTCTGACCTTGTTCACCTTGGACTCCTTGCTGTCCCTGAACACCAAAAACTCCTTGAGAACCTTGCGCTCCTGGTGGTCCATGAAATCGCTGATCATCTATACCATAGTCCATGTTGAGCTGATGAAACCTTTGCAGTCTCTCTCTTTCCCTTATTGCTCTCAATGCTCATTCCACTTGCATAATGTTGTGTTGACAATCCATAAGGTTTTGATTTCCTTTAGACCTCAAGTTCATACACCTATAAGAAGAAGAGCAGCTTGTAAAATCAGTAACAAACAAAAAAATAACAGATCGATCTCAAACAGTCCACAAATCCTAATGCTTAATCTAAACCCATATGGTAACTGCGCCAATTTGATAGCTGGTGTTTTGACTAGCTAAGCAAATTCAAACACACTCATGTCATTGCAGCATGTAAGGTATTAATCCATCTGATTTCTTAAGACACCAAGAATACAGCAAATCAATTAAGTCAAGCTAAATTCAAGAAAGCAGTTGTGAAGAAACTAAATAAGTCTAAAGAGTGAACTAAGAAAAGCAGGAAATTCAAATAGATAAAGTAAGGATCTAAGATGGGGGTTATTGATTAAGAGGGGATTAAAACCTAACTAGTGATGCTTCAAGATCATTCAAACAATGCTATCTTCTAGGCATATGATTAACAACTATAACTAGCTCAATTCCTTGACACGAATCACTTTGCTAAGCACACACTCAAGATAAATCCCTTTACTCAAACACATGATCAGAAAGCATCCAGAACATAATTCCAATCATATAAAGCCAAAATGCACCTTAGACATCTAATTCTTTAGGCTAAGCATGCAAATTTTCTAAGAGACTCTAAGCAGTATTTCATCAAACACTTACCAGGTGCAAGAGAAAGCCAAAATACTAAACAAGCCTGGCCAAGAGTAATCTAGTGTTAAGCACATCTAATAGAGAGAAGACAATCATATTAAGCACAAGACATCACTAATCTAGTCTTAAAACCCCTATAATATATCCAATCTCAAACCCTAAATAAGACTATTCTCTAGCTATAGTTAAAACCACAAATTCCAAAGAGAAATAATGGTTAAGCTTGATTAGGAAGCAGAATAAACAAGAATAGATTAAAGGCAAGTACAGAAATTCACTAAATCAAACTAGTTCTTACAAAGCAAAGCTGAAAAAAGAAAGGTTTTAAGTACAAAAACAGAAGAAAGATAATAAGATCCAAGTTGCCTAACTATTTTAGGACTTTAGTATTTATAGGAAAGCTAGGAAGCCCCTAGTAAACCAAGATTAAACCAAAAATAAGCTGACTCGGACAGACCATATCAACTGTGAACATTGATATTCATGTCAATATCATCTCTTCTTCTCGGTTGTATCGATGTCACTTGGTCGATATGCATGCCGATACAGATGGCTCATATGCTGTATCGGTTTGGCTCTCCATGGTATGAAGTCGATACAATCGCCCTTTAGTTAAGGCTCATCGATCAAGCAAGTCGATATGGCACCTCGGTATTGTCCTGTCATGTGTATCGGTCTAAGACGTCGATACACTGCTCGATATCGACTCCCTTATGTTGCATCGAGGTGTCTCCTAGTCGATATGCTTCCTTCTCACCATGCCCTTACTGTATCGATGCTGAAGTGGTCTATACTCCCATCGATATGCTCCGTATCGATCAGATGATGTTGATATCATCATCGATATTGGTCCATCCGTCATTATCTCTTGCCTTGCTCCATTCCCAGCTCACACCCATTACACCACATGACCTCCGCACTCCTTCTAGTACCTTAATAAAAATCCAAATGTATGCAAAATGCAATGCAGATCCTAAAACTACACTAACTCCTAAATATATAAAAATGGGACAAAAAGAAGCAAAATATGCATGTTTAAAGATTAAAACTAGTGATGAATGCAAGCTAAAATGGTATATATAGTTTTAGTCTATACTTCCACAAGGGGATGTTGAGATCTCCATTATTTATACCATTTTAGCTTGCATTCATCACTAGTTTTAGTCTTTAAACATGTATATTTTGCTTCTTCTTGTCCCATTTGCATACATTTAAGAGTTAGTGTAGTTTTAGGAGCTGCATTGCATTTTGCATATATTTGGAGTTTTATTCAATGACTAGAAGGAGTGTGGAGGTCATGTGGTGCAATGGGTGTGAGCTGGGAATGGAGCAAGGCAAGAGACAAAGACGGATGGACCAATATCGATGATGATATCGACATCATCTGATCGATACAGAGCATATCGATGGGAGTATCGACCACTTCAGCATCGATACAGTAAGGGCATGGTGAGAAGGAAGCATATTGACTAGGCGACATCTCGATGCAACATAAGGGAGTCCATATCGAGCAGTGTATCGACGTCTTAGACTGATACACATGACATGACAATAACCAGGTGCCATATCGACTTGCTTGATTGATGAGCCTTAACTAAAGGGCGATTGTATCGACTTCACACCATGGAGAGCCAAACCGATACAACATAAGAGCCTTCTGTATCGACGTGCATATCAACCAAGGGACATCGATACAACCCAGAAGATGAGATGATATCGACATGACTATAATTGTTCACAGTCGATATGGTATGTCCGAGTCAGTTTATTTTTGGTTTAATCTTGGTTTACTAGGGGTTTCCTAGTTCCTCTATAAATACTAAAGTCTAAAATGGTTAGACAACTTGGATCTTATTATCTTTCTTCTGTTCTTGCACTTAAAACCTTTCCTTTTTCAGCTTTGCTTTGTAAGAACTAGTTTGATTTAGTGAATTTGTGTACTTGCCTTTAATCTATTCTTGTTTATTCTGCTTTCTAATCATGCTGAACCAATATTTCTCTTTGGAATTTGTGGTTTTGACTATGGCTAGTGAGTAGTCTTATTTAGGATTTAAGATGGGATAGATTAGTGGGGTTTTAGGACTAGATTAGTGATGTCTTGTGCTTAATATGATTATCTTCTCTCTATTAGATGTGCTTAACAACTAGATTAGTCTTGGCCAGGCTTTTTTAGTATTTTGGCTTTCTCTTGCGCCTGGTAAGTGTTTGATGAAATGCTGCTTAGAGTCTCTTAGAGGATTTGCATGCTTAGCCTAAAGAATTAGATGTCTAAGGTGCATTTTGGCTTTATAGGATTGGAATTCTGTTCTGAATGCTTGCTGATCATGTGTTTGAGTAAAGGGATTTATCTTGAGTGTGTGCTTAGCAAAGTGATTAGTGTCAAGGAATTGAGCTAGTTATAGTTGTTAATCCTATGCCTAGAAGATAGCATTGTTTGAATGATCTTGAAGCATCACTAGTTAGGCTCTAATCCCCTCTTAATCAATAACCCCCATCTTAGATCCTTACTTTATCTATTTGAATTTCCTGCTTTGCTTAGTTCAGTCTTTAGACTTGTTTAGTTTGTTCACAACTGCTTTCTTGAATTTAGCTTGACATAAGTGATTTGCTGTATTCTTGGTGTCTTAAGAACTCAGATGGATTGATACCTTAAATGCTGCAATGACATGAGTGTGTTTGGATTCGCTTAGCTAGTTAAAACACCAGCTATCAAATTGGCGTTGCTGCCATATGGGTGTGTGTGGGGGGGGGGGGGGGGGGGGGGGGAGGAGTTTTTGGGGAGCAAGGGGACAAAGAGTGCTAGAGAGAGGCCCCACTAGTGCTTGGGAAGGGGAAGGATTCAAATTTGAATTCCTTGATTTAGTTTGACTAAGGAGGGAAAATTTTGAATTGAAGAAAGCTTACCTCGTGCGCAATATCGACCACCTAAGACGATATTGTGATCGATATTGATCATATCGACATGATCCGGTAGATACGCGTGCCGATATCGGTTGTCCTGGGTCGTGATATCGACCTGTATGCATGTTGATACTGGTTGACATCTTTTGTATCGACATCTTTTATGTCGATATGTAGTCCGATCATGATACTTAGCTGTCCAACATCGACCTAGTAGCTCGATATGTAGCTCGGTATGACTTAAAAAAAATATATATCGGACTAGCATATCGATATGCACATTGATACACTTTGACATATGCTGAACAGTATGTTTTCATTCATCACTTAAGGTGTATCGATGTGGGACGTCGCTATCTACCCCGATATGCCTTAATAAAGGGCGACTAATCTCCTTTCGTCTTCGCAGTTAAGGAGCATCGGTGTGTTATGTCGATATTGTACTCGATATGCACTTCTTGATGTCATATCGACCTGGTACGTCGATACATGTGATAGATACAAATACCAGTTGAGGCATATCGAACTGTTTGTACCCCGATACATTGATCGGGAAAGCGTATCGGTTTGCCTTATATCAGTACTCTGATCAATACAATAATCTTCACTGGTGTATTGATCAAGCTCCCATTCAAAGAAGATGCCAGCGAAGGAGTTTTGCAAAGTTTGGTCCCATATCGAGGAGAAGCATCGAGCAAAACCTCCTTGGAGTATGCCCGATGTGAGCGGCGAGACATGAAGATGATGACCGGATCGAGGAGTCTAAGGCAGTGGATGCATCGAGGTGCTATAGCGAGCAGGGAATGCTGCACAGGCTGATAGCGCTGAACGAGACATACCGGGGTTGTACATCGAGCATAACACCATATGTACAACCCCAATACAACTTATCCGCGCGTTGACCATCTGATTTTCGTTGAGTTTATCTTGTTTTTAAGTTTTTTATCCTTCTTTTGGTTCCCTACTATAAAAGGAAAACCATAAAACATTGTCTTTATCTTATCTTAAGCTTTCCATCCTTATGTTTATCTTTTAATCTTGTTCTTGCACCTGAAAGGGCGATTTGCTCTAGATCTTTTTCCTTTAATAAAGTTTGAATTTTTATGATTTAGTCTTATCTTTTAATCTTTGATTTAGCACCCTGGTAGCTTAGTTTCCTTATCTTTGCATTTTAATCTCATCTAGTTATGTTTAACTCTAAACAAATGGGATTAAACATGATTAGTAAGCAATTTATCTTAGATTTAGGATTCTAAGTAGGGAAAGTGGTGATTAAGATGTGATTAAGGAGTGATTAAGCTTGATTAGTTTATTCTCTGTTGTTTCCTTCTCTTGCAAAGTGATTAATGTCTATAAAGCTTACTCCTTTTGATTGAATATGGTATTGTTAATGCAAATGGTTCACTTGATGGCTTGATATCTCATTTCTATGCACAGTTCGCTTATTTGGTTTGATAGTCTAGCTTGGTCTATGTTTCCTTTGTTCAGTGACACCAAAGTGATAGTTCACCTTGCTAGATGGTTCGCTTAGGGCTAGATAGTGTTGGTTATGATATTCTTGCTTGATGGTTAAATAATGTGCATTGAAAGATCTTGCCTTTATTTGATTCTTTTTCATTGTTTAGCATTGTTAGGATTTCGAAACTGTCTGCTTAAGTCCATATTCTTGATTAGTATTTAGCTGCTTAGGTCCCTATATGGTTCACAAGATTGATAGGTTGATCTGAATCCTTGCTTGGGGAGAGTTGCTTACTTGCTTAGTACTTCTCTTAAGCTGGAATGGATCTGTTCTTTATCATCATTGTTGAAGAATACGCCATCACAAGTGGGCTTGACACTTTAATCTTATTGATTATGAATTCCTTATTGACACCAAGCTGATTCTTTTTAGATACCCTGTATAGGAGTACAATATTGAGAATTGCTTGCTTATGATTGCTTGTTGTTTACCTTTACTAGAAATCCCTTTTGTCACTCTTGAAAGCCACTAATCTCACTATTGCTTAGAACCTTGAGTCTTGCTTTTTATTAATTGTCTTAAGATCATCTTATTTAGTCATCTTTGCTAGTTTAATTTCAGTTTTCATCTTGCTTAGTACTGTTTAAGTTGTTCTTCTATTTAGTTCTTGGTTTAGGATCATCTTGTATTTTAATTCTGCTTTCTTTTACTGCATTGCTAGGTTGTTATAGTTACCATTTCATAATCATAACCCCCAACCTAACTTAGCTTACATAATTGTTTGTATCTCAATATTCACAAGTGTGTTTGACACCTAAGTCCCTATACTACAACTGATTTGTGGATTATGAATACTTTGAAGTTATCAAGGGCCTAAAAAACTGATATCTCATACATTTGCATCATTTAGGCTTGCATTTAGTGCATATTTTGGTTCTCTTTTGCATGTTTTCCTTCTCTTTAGTACCATTTTCTTCTCCTTTTAAACTTAGGTTGCATTTAGGATGTAGTTTGCATTTTCTATGCATCAAGGATTTTTTTAGGTACTTATGGAGCTGAATGGAGCAAGGAGGAAGTGTGGGAGCGGATCAGAAGGCTAGCCAAGCCAAGAAAGAGCAAAATGAGTCAATGAAAGCAATCTCTAGAAGTCCATCGATCAAGTCTTCAAGACCATCGATCATTCAAGACCGATAGGAGGCCATCGATCAAGACCATCGGTCAAGGAGTGACCGATGGGAATGCAGCGACTATACCATCGATCTTTCTCCTCAGGACCATCGGTCAGGAAGTGATCGATAGGAGGCCGTCGATCAGACCATCAGTTAGGAAGTGATCGATGGAAACCCAGCGAGTATACCATCGATCACTTTCTGATCGATGGGATCCAACCCGAACTTGCTTTTATTTACACTTTTGCCATTATGTTAAGGCATTTGTCTTTTAGTATAAATAGCTTGTTTTAAGAATTTTAGTATCAAGCTTTGTTCTAAGTTTTATGTTCTTGGTTGATTTTTCTGGTTTTATAAGAGAATCCATCTTTTCTTAATCACAGTTTGTATTTACCTTAAATCTTCTCTTTAATCTCTCTCTTAATCATGTTTAGCAACTTTACTCTTCGTGATTTGATGTTAAACTTGGTGATTAGTGAGTAGTTACCTTAGGGTTTCTAGATGTGGTAGATTAGGGAAATTTAAGGGCTTCATTATGGTTTGTTAGCACTTAATATGATTGATTCCTCTCTATTAATCTCTTCTTAAGCTAGATTTGTCCTGATCACATGAATCTACATTCAGGCTTCATTTTATGTCCACCAAGTGTTTGATAAAATGCTGATCTTGGTTAATAGAGGATTTACTGGCCTTAGCTCAAGAGATAGACTGTTTGAGAAGTATTTTGACTTGAATAGAGTTGGTTTTGCATGCTTGTTGATTGTTCTAGCACTAATGAGAGTTAGTTCTTGTTAGGATGATTAGCAAAGTGTTATTTGCCAAGAGATTGGACTTAACTTGCTTGATTGTGAACTCTATGTCTAGGAATCAGCATTGATAGCTTGTTTGCTTGATCAGTGATGTTTGTAACAACCTTACTCAGTCGTTGAATTCCCCAAAGTCAATAACCACATTTAGGAATTTGCTTTCTCTTTATCTGAATTTCGAATTTGCCATTTACTCTGTTTATTTCCTCTGTTTTGTTCATTGATCATTGCTGAACTGTTCACTTTTGAGTGCTGATTTGATGTTTGGTCACTTAAGATTGCTAGTTTAGTTGTGTTAAACAACAAAAACCTTTCTATTCCACTTGACTTAGAGTTTTCTACTTGTAACTCTTCTGTCATTCAACTTAACCCCTTTGGATTGATAAAAACACAAATACTTCAACAGATTAGTACAATGGGTGATTGACCAAGAGAGTCAAAACTCTTGTATCAATTTGGCGCCGTTGCCATTGAGGTTACAGTTTGGATCATTAGAGTTTGTAGAATATTTAAGATCAGGTTTTACTTGTATTTGGTTACTAATCATCCTTGACTCTCATTGCTGTTTCTCAGGTTTATGAACTTAAGATCCAGAGGTTCTAGCAACTTAGTGGACTTCATAGACAACATCAATTTGTTGGACAGTGGTCAGAGAGCAAGAAGACAGTAGGAAAGACAGCAGCATTTGGAGAGACTAGGGATGAACAATCAGGAGCCATATGCTAGGGATGATTTGAGGTTCCAAGGTCCTCAGGGAGCAGCTGGCGCTCAAGGTCTACAAGGTCAGTAGGGTGTTCAGGGCTTGCAAAGAGAGCAAAGACCTAGAGGAGCAGCTCAAGCTCCAAGAGCAGTCAGACCAATAGGTGCTGGTGACGCCCCAAATGCTTATAACAGCAGAACATAGATCATTCCTCCAGCAGTTCAGAATAATAACTTTGAGATCAAATCTGGATTGATCTCAATGGTTCAGGGAAGCAAGTTCCTTGGTTACCACTTGAAGACCCTTTGGATCACTTGGATAACTTTGATAGACTCTGCTCTCTTTTAAAGATAAATGGGGTAAGTTAAGATGGCTTTAAACTAAGGTTGTTCCCATTCTCTCTTGGGGATAAAGCTCACCAGTGGGAGAAAAACTTACCTCAAGGAAGCATCACCAGTTGGGATGAGTGCAAGAGAGCCTTTTTAGCAAAGTTCTTCTCTACTTCAAGGACTGCTAGGTTCAGGAATGAGATCTCAGGGTTTGCACAGAGGAACAATGAAAGCTTTGGTGAAGCTTGGGAAAGATTCAAGGGCTACACACTGCAGTGCCCACACCATGGCTTCTCACAAGCCTCTCTGCTCTCCACTCTCTATAGGGGCGCCCTCCCAAAGATCAGAATGCTTCTGGACACTGCATCTAATGGTAACTTCTTATCTAAAGATGTTGATGTGGGCTTAAAGCTTGTTGAGAATTTAGCACAGTCTGATGGGAATTACAATGAGAAGTTTAATAGAACTCCAAGGAGTGCTAAAGATGAACTGGAGTCTAGCAAGAAAGAGATCAAAGCTTGCATGAAAATATTGATCTACTGCTAAGAGAAAGGAAGGAAGTTCACTTTGTTGGTGACATGGTTCACCTTGATGATCAAGAGACTTGCCAAGTTGAGGAGATGAACTATCTTGGTAACCAAGGAGGCTATAGTGGGTATGAGAACTACATACCTAACCCAAATTTATCATACAGAAGCAAAAATGTTGCAAATCCTCAAGACCAAGTCTACCCACCTCCATAACAACACCAAGCTGGCAAAGCAAGACCTTTTGTTCCCTACAACAAAAATCAAGATTTTCAACAGAGGAACAACAACTTCCAGCCAAGAGCGCCCTACAATCCTCCATGATTCAATACTCTAGCACCAGCTCAAGCTTCCTCAAGCTCCCAAGATCCTGAACTCAAGAGTATGATGCAGCAATTGCTTCAGAATCAGGTCAACACAACCTTGGAAATGAAAAGGTAGTTTGCTGAAGTTCATAACAAGTTTGATTCTGTGAATGTGGAGTTGACAAACAAAATATATGGCTTAGCTGTAAGGGTGAAGACCTTGGAGAACAACAAAGGCATAGCAAATGCACCACACCCTCAAGGTACTCTTCCTGGCAAATGTGAAAATAATCCAAAGAAATATTGTCAAGCTGTTGAATCTCTTGATGTTTTCACCCCTGAGGAAGATGCTATAATAGATGAGTTTCTGTCCATGATCAATGAGGACATTGATGAACAAAGTGAGGGTGAGGAACTTGTTCTAGTTTCTGATGCCAAGAAGGAAGCTCAATCTGATGTGTGCCCAGCTTATCAACTTGACATTCCATTTTCAGGAAGGTTCAAGGAGCTGCTAGTCAAGAAGTATGAAACTCTCAATGCTGCTCAAATAGAAATGAGAGGTTTAAATGCTGAAGAGGAGCTTGGTAAACTGAGAGCTAAGGCTAAGGAATCAGACGTTAAAGAGCTGAACATTCAAGAAGCTTGGAGATCCAGGTTGCTTCACACTCCCCTTTGAGCTTAAAGGCAAGACCTTCAAGAGCTGTTTATGTGATCTAGGAGCAAGCATCAATATATTACCAGCTTCTACTGCTAAGGAGTTCGGCTACACCAAGTTTCAACCAAGTAATGTCTCTCTTACCATTGCTGATGGGACTGTGAAGATGCCATTAGGAGCTCTCAAGGATGTGCCTATGCAGATAGTGGGAGTGGCTATCCCTACTGACTTCTTGGTGCTGGATGTTGAAGGGCAGATTAAGAATGCCATCATACTTGGAAGGCTATTTCTAGCTTCAGCTGGAGCTGTATTTGATTCTAGAGAATGCACAACTGAGCTGAGGCTTACCAAGGATAAAGTCTTGAGGTTTGACAGGCAAGGCAACAAGCTGGAGCATGATCATGCTTTCTCTATGGAACTGAAAAAGGTGAAAGGAGTTAACAAAAACTGGCTAATGTTTGAGGGTTACCAAGGAAAGTGCTTTGATGGTTGCTGTTTGTCAAAGCAGTTTGAAGACACCACTGAAAAGGAGGTCCTTGAAGTGGTTGGTTACAAGAATTTAAATAAAATCAAGTTGCTTACTAAAAGAGGAGAGGTGGTTTTGCAACCATGGGGCTCAAAGATGGGTGAGGTTTGCTTCAAGACTCAGCAAGAGGGCAAGACTATGCCTTTTGCTAAGATCAAGCTGAATGGAGTCACCACCAGATTCAAGGGGAGCAAGATGACACCAAGGAGTTCCAAGACTCATTCTCCTCACCTCAACTAAGGAGGTAATCAAAGTCAAGCTAAGTGACTCTACGCAAGTACACTTGGGAGGTAGTCACATGGTATCCTTTATATATATTATGCTTTTTAGTTCATTTTTATGCTTTGTTAGTCTCTTTGGAAGTAGGAGTTTGGTTTAGGGCTTGAGAAGGAGTTTCGGGAAACAAAAAGTGCAAGGCATGGTTTCCATCGGTCAAGGCCATCGGTTATGAAGTGACCGATAGGACCCTATCGATCATGCCATCGGTCAAGAAGTGACCGATGGAAACCAAGCGGATGTACAATCGGTCACTACCATCGATCAGAAAGTGACCAATGGGAATCAAGCAGATATACCATCGGTCACCACCATCGATGAAAAGTGACTGATGGCGTTGGGCAGGAGAACCATCAGTCAAGCCGTCGGTCTCAAAGTGATCGATATCACCCTATCGATCACCATAATCGGTCTCAAGTGACCGATGGTCCGGCGAGGTAAGTTCTAAACTTTTCAATTTTTTTTCGCTCTCTTGGCTTGGAGCCAATGGAGTTTAAATTTGAATTTGTGGCTCCTCCCTGCCATCCTGCTCCACTTCTGAGCACTTTTGTTTTTGTCCCCTATTTGATTCCCTTGGTTCCCTCTTAAGTTCTATAAAAGCTTCCTTGCTCCGCTTCACTCTTCACACTTCATTTCCTCTCTTCTCTCACTTGTATCACGAAATTTCTTGGTTTTTCTCCTTTTTATTTGTCTTTTCTAAGTGCTCAGAAGTCCTTAAAGGTTTGCTTTCTTAACTGTTCATCTCTTGCTGTAATGCCTTGTTCTTGCTTAAAGTCTTTAAATCTTTTGACTTAAGAGCTAGTTTTGTTTAGTTTAAAGTGTTTGGTTTGATTTTTGCATGGTAAAATCTGTTAACTAAGCAAGTAACGTGTTTAAACT
This sequence comes from Thlaspi arvense, assembly GCA_911865555.2. Taxonomy (NCBI): domain Eukaryota; kingdom Viridiplantae; phylum Streptophyta; class Magnoliopsida; order Brassicales; family Brassicaceae; genus Thlaspi; species Thlaspi arvense. Next base: position 17,051,164 of record OU466861.1, read on the forward strand.
TGATTACTGTTCATATACTTAATTGCTTGCTTGCTTTGAATTCACTCTGCATAATCATGTTTAACCTTGTTTAGAGCCACCATGCTAGGTTCATATGCTTAATATTTTTCATCAGCTAAGAACTCTAGCATGTTTATGATTAATAGCTTTTGAATTCTCTTAGTTCTTTAGAGGTTTAATCTTGTTTAAATGCTAGTTTAACCTCTTATAGATTTGAGAAATTGTTTTTAAGAGCTTTTAGTCATTGTTTCTCAAACTTTAGTTCATCTACTCATTGGAATTTCAAGCTTTGTTCTTGTAGTTACCATGGTGAGAACTAAAACTGCTGCTGGAAGCAAGGGTCAAGCACCACAAAATGAAGCACTTTCTTCTCCACTTACCAGAAGAGACAAAGGCAGGGGTATTGCTGCTGGGCAATCATCTAAGGTTGCTGGAAAGAGGCCAGTTGAAGGAAAGGCTGCCAAGTCCAAAGGAAAGGGGAATGCTGTAGAAGAAGTCCCATACAAGGAGCCAAGTGCAAGAGAGCTCATAGAGCACTTCAACCAATGCACTTTCAAGGCTACAAGATATCCTTGTGCCTCCAAAATGAAGGTGCTTGGGATCTATAGCGATTGCAAGAGAATCTTTGACAACATGGGGCTTAGCAAATTTATGGAGAATCCACTTCCCTCCTACAAGCATCTCACATACCAGTTCCTCTCCACTTTCAAGGTGGTCAGCTATGAGAGTGAACTTCCCAATGGAGATGGGTGGATTTCTTTCAAGATTGGCAAGCAAACGTTCACAGAAACCTTCCTTTAGCTCTCTCAAGGGCTTGTCATATACCCTTATGTTGACAAGATGGACCACTTCAAGATCACCCAAAAGCAGCATAAGATGCTATAGAAAGCGATTGGGGCTGGCCCATACAAAACTGGAGTCACAAAGAATCAGCATTTGAAGCACCCAGCTGTGAGGTATGCTCACAAAGCTCTTGCAAACACATTCTTTGCAAGAAAGGAGACAACCAATTTCACAGCAAGGGAGAGGGACTTCATGTACAATGCAATGCAGCCAATTGTGAGCTTCAGTAAGAAAGGCGTACCTCTGGGGCCGCCAACCAAGTACCCTTGCTATGTGACTATGCTTATGGAGCAACTCTACTCCTACAGAGGCTGGATTATGAACAAGGGAAAAAGTGGGAGGAATCTCCAGCTGCACATTAGAGGGATTGTTACAGCCATCATGATGGCAAGTGGTGTGAACCTTGAGGAGCATAATAAAGATGCTTTGAAACCAATGTGGATAGATCTGGATTACCTCAAGAGGAGTTACTACCTTTAGAAGATCATTCAAGGGAAGCATGTTTATAAGTTCCTCAAGAGATTCAGAGAGCCAGCAAGAGTCATTCTCCCAAATCCGCAGCTCACATCCATCATCATGGGGAATAATGTCAGCTTTTGCCCAGATGAAAGTCAGCTTTACCATGGAGCCCCTTTAGCTGAAGAGAGAGAAGAAGGCAGTGAGGAAGATGAACAAGAAGAAGGTGAAGAGAACACTGAAGAGGAGGAACAAGAAGAAGCTGCTGTTGGCGCTGAAAGCCAAGAAGAATCACAAGAGGAAGAGCTAGATGAGAATGAGGTGCTGAACTACAACACTAAGCAGTCCCACTTCAAGCCTTATGAGGTCCCATGCCAAGGAAGCTCTCTGAAGTTTGCTCATGAACACATCAACAAACTTCAGAAGTGGTGTAAATGGCAAGACAAGACCATCAAGAAGTTAGTAAACTGGTCAAGGAAAAGTTCAAGAAGGATAAATCCACATCAAGAGGAGCTTCCCATCAAAGCCATGGTCTTGAGTACACCTCCCACTATGAAGAGCAAATGCCACAAGCTGAACCTACTGAAGAAGAGGAAGCTATTTGGAACCCCCAAGGGAGACACTCTTTCCATGTGCAACCAATTGATCAATGGGCAGCTTGGGAACCTTCAAGAGCCTCATCTTATGAGCCAAGGTCACCAACACCATCAGGATGGGAGGCGCCAGCTTACACTTCTTCTGAGGTCCACACAACATGGCAAAAATGGGATACTCAAGGCAACTCATCTAAAGCTCAAGCTCAATGGACAAGTTGGGTTCTTCCATCTCAAGAAGCAGCAACCTCTTCACAAGGCAAGGAGAGGAGAAATAAGAGCAGAGATAGTCAGTCTCCACAGCCAGAGACATCTGGATCATCCCACCACTCCTCCTACAACAATTAAGGTACCACATCTTTACCATTGTATATACCATTGCATTTTTTCTTTTCAAGCTTTTGTAATATATTCTGTTTCTTTTCTCTCTCATTCTTTTTATTACACAAGGGACTGTGTAATCTAAGTGTGGAGGAGAGACTTGGGGTTTGACATGTTTGTTGTTTTCTTAGTTTTTTATTTTCTTTCATCTTGAGTCACATGCATATCATGCATTCATCTAAGGCATAGAAAAATGCAAAAAATCAAAAAATTTGAAAACAATTTACATGTTTTTGCAATCCAAAAAGAAATCATATAGTTGCATTTCATTTTCTTAGGATTGAGTCTAATGTTTGCGTATAGGATGCATTGCATTTGCATAAGGCATGATGATGAATTCTCCTTGTAAAGTGCTTAGTGTTTAGAGATGATTTCAGTGTTCAAGTGGTTAGTTGTTTGATGCATCATGAAAAGCTAGAAGTTAAGACTGAACCATGCTTGAATTGCTAAATTTGATGGTCTTATCTCATACTGAAAGCATTTGTTCTTTGAAAATCAACTCTATCAACATGAACCATAATCTGAAGTTTTAATTATTATGTTTGTGAATTGAAAAGTAAATTCTTGGCTACCATATACATATTTGGATCATCTTCTTCCTTTTCACCACTCTTATTGATCCAAATAGCTGATCCCCATACTTATGGGACAGTTAATCCACTCCCTTAACCAAACCTCCTTTTGAGCTTAAACACTATCTTGGGAGTTGTGAGGCCTATGCATATCATTTTCGAATTTTGTCTTGGAAAAAAGTGTTAGGAATAAGGCTGGCAAAAAAAAGCTCTCTTGTAGATATCAGCTTGCATCTTGAGCTTGATTCTAGGTTAGGAGTTTGGTATAAAAATGTAGAGTTAAGTGCTTTGAGTGTCATGCATAGGAAAAGTTTGAAATGGTAGCATGGGGAAACATGTTAGAATTGTGGTTTAGTACAAAGGGAATAAAAGCTCTAAGTGTTTACAAAGAAGGCACCAACAACAAGGCTTTGAAAGGTCAATCAAAAGAAGAAATCAGACCAAGCAATCCACCAAAGGTTAAGAATGGCGCCTAATCAACAAGAAAAATGCAAGTCCCAACAAAAAGAAGCAACCACACAAGCAAAAAGAAGAAGTTTCCTCAACCATGAAGAAGAAGAAGGGTTAGAGTTTACGGAAAGGGTAGACTTAGGGATTCACTTTGGGGTTTAGAAGTTCTTAGGATTCATCTTTGGGTAAAAAGGTAGAAGATAGCTTTGAATTGCATGCATAAGTGTCCTTTTACCTTTAGCATTTTGCCTAAGATAGAATCATTTTCATTGAGTGATTTCTTGTGCTTATAAACCCTTTGCTTGAATGAGATCATTTTAATCTCATGATCTTACCCTATGAACCAAATGTCTTCAGTTGATTTGCACAAACTTGATTCATGGTGACAAGTTTTTAATGAATGTTAAAGAGTTGATTGATTTGAGCATTTGTTTATGTTGAGATTTGAGATCATTTTGAAACATGATGAGCATGGCTAGGTTCTTTAAAGTATAGCTGATTATGTTTGTATCCTACAACTAGGCACTTAAGTGTTGACTCCATCTCTTTACCTTTGCACTTTTGGATTTGAATGCCCATTTTTAAACCTCATCCTCCATTTGTCCTAGCTTGTTTGCTTAAGGACAAGCAAAAGGCAAGTGTGGAGGTGTTGATATCTCATACATTTGCATCATTTAGGCTTGCATTTAGTGCATGTTTTGGTTCTCTTTTGCATGTTTTCCTTCTCTCTAGTCCAATTTTCTTCTCTTTTTAGACTTAGATTGCTTTTAGGATGTAGTTTACATTTTCTATGCATCAAGGATATTTTTAGGTACTTATGGAGCTGAATGGAGCAAGGAGGAAGTGTGGGAGCAGATCAGAAGGTTAGTCAAGCCAAGAAGGAGCAAAATGAGTCAAGGAAAGCAATCTCTGGAAGTCCATCGATCAACTCTTCAAGACCATCGATCATTCAAGACCGATAGAGGCCATCGATCAAAACCATTGGTCAAGGATTGACTGATGGGAATGCAACCTCATCCTCCATTTGTCCTAGCTTGTTTGCTTGAGGACAAGCAAAAGGCAAGTGTGGAGGTGTTGATATCTCATACATTTGCATCATTTAGGCTTGCATTTAGTGCATGTTTTGGTTCTCTTTTGCATGTTTTCCTTCTCTCTAGTCCAATTTTCTTCTCATTTTAGACTTAGATTGCATTTAGGATGTAATTTACATTTTCTATGCATCAAGGATATTTTTAGGTACTTATGGAGCTGAATGGAGCAAGGAGGAAGTGTGGGAGCAGATCAGAAGGTTAGTCAAGCCAAGAAGGAGCAAAATGAGTCAAGGAAAGCAATCTCTGGAAGTCCATCGATCAACTCTTCAAGACCATCGATCATTCAAGACGGATAGAGGCCATCGATCAAAACCATTGGTCAAGGATTGACTGATGGGAATGCAGCGAGTATACCATCAATCAGACCATCAGTCAGGAAGTGATCGATGGAAACCCAACGAGTATACCATCGATCACTCTCCTCAGGACCATCGGTCACTTTCTGATCGATGAGATCTAACCCGAACTTGCGTTTAGTTACACTTTTGCCATTATGTTAGGGCATTTGTCTTTTAGTATAAATAGCTTATTTTAAGAATTTTTAGTATCAAACTTTGTTCTAAGTTTTCTGTTCTTGGTTGATTTTTCTGTTTTTGTAAGACATTCCATCTTTTCTTAATCAAAGTTTGTATTTACCTTTAATTTTCTATTTAATCTCTCTCTTAATCATGTTTAGCATCTTTACTCTTTGTGATTTGATGTTTAACATGGTGATTAGCGAGTAGTGACCTTAAGGTTTCTAGACGTGGTAGATTAGAGGAATTTAGGGGCTTGATTAGGGTTTGTTATCACTTAATATGATTGATTCCTCTCTATTAATCTGTTCATAAGCAAGATTTGTCTTGATCACATGAATCTTCATTTAGGCTTCATTTTATGCCCACCAAGTGTTTGATGAAATGCTGATCTTAGTTAATAGAGGATTTACTGGCCTTAGCTCAAGAGATTGACTGTTTGAGGAGTATTTTGACTTGAATAGAGTTAGTTTTGCATGCTTGTTGATTGTTCTAGCACTAATGAGAGTTAGTTCTTGTTAGGATGATTAGCAAAGTGTTATTTGCCAAGAGATTGGACTTAACTTGCTTGATTGTGAACTCTATGTCTAGGAATCAGCATTGATAGCTTGTTTGCTTGATCAGTGATGGTTGTAACAACCTTAGTCAGTCTTTGAGTTCCCTAAAGTCAATAACCACATCTAGGAACTTGCTTTCTCTTTATTTGAATTTCGAACATGCCATTTACTTTGTTTATTTGCTCTGTTTTGTTCATTGATCATTGCTGAACTGTTCTCTTTTGAGTGCTGATTTGATGTTTGATCACTTAGGATTGCTAATTTAGTTATGTTAAACAACAAAAACCTTTCTATTCCACTTGACTTAGAGTTTTCTACTTGCAACTCTTCTGTCATTCAACTCAACCTCTTTGGATCGATAAAAACTCAAATACTAGAACTGATTAGTACAATGGGTGATTGACCAAGAGAGTCAAAACTCTTGTATCAAAAACCCTTGCTTCAAATTGGTGCTGTTGCCATTTGTGGATTCTTTAAGTTTAATATTGCTGTTAGACTATTATTTTCCTTTTTGTTACTAATTTGCTCTGTTTTTTCAGGTACTTGTATGAATTTGAGGTCCAAAGGCTCATAAAACCTGACCCCTTCTATTGACAACATCAGAAGAGCTGTAAGACAGAGATTTCAAGAGTTGGAAGAGCAGTGAATGTTGATATACTTATTATTTACACTGTATTAGCATACACTTTGCATTGTTTTATAGTTTTTAAACATGCATTTTTGCTTATTTTTGTCCCATTTGCATTCAATTAGGACTTAGTGTAGATTTAGGGTGTGCATTGCATGTTTTATGTATTTTAGGTGTTTGGCAGGTATTTTTGGAGAGTTTGGAGACTACAAGGAGCATGGGAGATGATGGTGGATGCAGCACAAGGCATGAAAAGAGCCAAGAAGAAGGCACACCTTGTTGAAACGGCCAGAAACTTTACTTGACAAAACCGGCTCGGACAAAGCATCTCCAACCCGATTCAGCTTCAACAGTTTTCATAAATGTTGTAGCCCCGTTAGTTGTGTTACGTCTGGAGGTAGTTTCAGGTCATTCCCATCAGTGGTTAGAAAGTTACAGAAGTTTTCGTGAACCCGCTCAACCTGCGTCAGCCACCACATCGTACGATGTGAAGCAGTAGAGAAGACTGGAGTCCACATCGATCACATGTGATCAATGTCAAGCCACAGGACATCCACATCGATCACCAGCATCGTGCAATGTAATGGATCCGAAATCCTTGAAGCTCACATCGACCAACCACATCGATCATCAAGTGATCGATGTTAAGCACCAGACAGCTCACATCGATCATTTATGATCGATGTTGGCCTAATCTCAAACTATTTTATTTACAAGTTTGCCCTTTTTCTAGGGCATTTGTTTTTTTTTAGTATAAATAGGCTTGGACAAATGATTTTTAGCCAAGTTTTGTTCTTGCTTAGTTTCTTAAGAGTTTTTCAGTGCTTGTAAGAACAAATCTCTCTTTTTAATCAAAGTCTTGTATTTGCCTTATTTATTTCTTTTCTAATCTCTCTCCTAATCATGTTTAACATCTTTTCCTCTTGTGATTTGATGTTTTTCATGATGATGAGTGAGTAGTCACCTTTAAGGTTATAGATGTGGTAGATTAAGGGAATTTAGAAGCTTGATTAGGGTTTGTTAGTGCTTAATTAGGTTGATTCCTCTGTATTAATCTGTGCTTAGGCTAGATTTATCTTGATCACATGAATCTATATTTAGGCTTCATCTTATGCCCACCAAGTGTTTGATGAAATGATGATCATGTTTTATAGAGGATTTGCTTGTCTTAGCTCAAGAGTTTGACTGTCTAAGAAGTATTTTGGCTTAAATAGAGTTGGTTTTGCATGCTTGTTGATTGTTCTAGCACTAATGAGAGTTAGTTTTGTTAGAGTGATTAGCAAAGGGTATTTATCATGAGATTGAACTTAACTTGCTTGATTGTGAACTGTATACCTAGGAATTAGCATTGCTTGCTTGTTTGCATTGTCAATGAGATTGTTAACACATTAGTTTTGCCTTTGAATTCTCCAAAGTTAATAACCACATCTAGGATCCTTGTCTTTTAATCTTTGAATTTCGAATTGCTTAGTGTTCTGTTTTTGCTTGCTCTGTTTTGAACTTGATCATTGCTAAGTATTGCTTTCTTGAGTTTTGCTTGGTTGAATGTTCACTTAGGTTGATAGTTTAGCGCTTGACTTATAGCTTTCTACTCCTAATCCTAGTGGAATCTAGCTTAACCCCATTGGATTGATAAAACCCTATGCTGTGCTACAACTGATTAGTACAAGTGTGATTGAGAAAGAGCTCAAAACTCTAGTATCAAATGGCAGAGCAAGAAGCTCAGTTACCACATGTTGGTGTTGTAGGATAGGTACATTTATAACAAGCTGCAGGACATATGGATGAAGCACAAAATGGTTTGAACCAAGCGGCTGGAGTTCAGGGATTGAGAGTACCAATTCATGCACCTAGAGTTGCAAGACCTATAGGAGCTGGTAATGCGCATGATACTCACCACAACAGGAATGGAATTCATGCTCCAGCTATGCACCAAAACCACTTTAAGATCAAGCTTGGGTTGATCAATATGGTGCAAGGAAACAGATTTCATGGTCTGCCCAATGAAGATCCTTTGGATCATTAAGATCAGTTTGACAAAGTGTGTGGTATGACCAAGATTCAAGGAGTTTCTGAAGATGCTTTGAAGCTGTGCTTGTTCCCATTCAGTCTAGGAGACAAAGCACATCAGTGGGAAAAGACACTTCCAGAAGGCTCCATATCCACTTGGGAGGAATGCAAAACTGCATTCCTCAATAAATTCTTCCGCTCAATAAGAACAGCAAAGCTCAGGAATACAATTAGCAGCTTCACTCAACATGGGAATGAGACATTTGCTGAAGCCTAGGAGCGCTTCAAGTCATACACTTTGCACTGCCCTCATCACGGGTTCACAAATGAAAATCTGATGTATACATTGTACATAGAAGTGACGCCTAAGTACATGATGCTCTTTAATACAACATCAAATGGAAATTTCATGGAGAATACTGTTGTTGATGAACTAGCTCTTGTGGAGAACTTGGCACTATTTAATGGAAACTATGATGAAGGGTATGACAGAACATCTAGAGCTGTTGTAAACGCTGAAGGTGAGAGCACAACTAAGAAGGAGATTAAAGCTTTGAATGACAAGTAAGTTAAGTTGTTGAGTGCATCATTCAATAGTGTAAGCTATATTGGTGAAGCTGATGCTACACAAGGAGAAGATGGGACAGTTATAAAAGAAGAAGCCTTCTACATGAACCAACAAGGAGGCAGTTTTAACAACTACAGGAATCACCCAAACTTTTCCCATAGAAGCACAAATGTGGCCAATCCACAAGATAAGGTTTATCCCTCACAAGCTTCTCAACAATACCAAGGAGCCAAACCATTTTCCCTTTCAACCAACAACAAAACTATGCTCCAAAACCACCATTTCTGGGAGGATTTCAGCAATCTAACTTTCAAGCTAGACCAGCTTTTGTCCCACCAGGTTTTGGCAATACACAGAGCTATTCTAGCACTCAAGATGTTGATCTCAAGCAGATGATGCAACAGCTGTTGACTAGTCAAGCCAACACCACTATGGAGCTGTACAAGAAGTTTGCTGAAGTGCATAACAAGATAGACGCCACTACTTGTGACCTGAATGGCAAGTTAGATGCTCTAAGAAAAAGAGTTAAGTTTCTAGAAATCAAATGAGCTTCCTCTTCAAAGCCTCAGAATCAATTACCAGGAAAGAGTGAAACCATTCCTAAAGAATTCTGTCATTTTCTTGCTGAAGAGGATGAAGAGTTAGATGATGAAGATGCTTCATTGGAAGATCTTGGTATAATGCTTCAAGAGATGTTGCTACATGTGGACATGTTAAAGGCTGAGTGTGATGGGAATGTCTTGAATGTCACCATTGATGATCAAGTAGCTGTTGATATTGTAGAACAGTTCCTACAAGGCTAGATGAAAGTTTGAATAGAGAAAAAGAGCTTGCTTTGGAGCAAGAGAGAGCTACAAGAGAAACTGCTGAGAAGGAAAAGGCTGAAGAAGCCTTGGTTGCTCCAAAGAAGAAGCCAAACCAGAGCTCAGTGAAGCTGATAAGGAGCTTATGGAGACATACCATGCCTTGATGGTCTTGGCTAGAGAAAGTCCTGAAGACTTCAAGGAGCTGTATGAGCGCCAAGTGGGTAACTCTTCACGCAACAATGAGAAGGGTAAAGCTCCTGAAGTTCAAGCTTATAAAGCACCAATCCCTTACCCCACAATGCAATTCACAAAGGCTCAGATGACAGTCTATTCAAAGTTTAGGAAGGACATACAAGATGCTGGGATAAAGCTTCCTCAAGGCACCATTTTGCTTGATGTGAAAGATCAAACCAGGTTCCTTAAAGAAGTTTTTGACAAGCTGGAAGTAGTGGAGCCAATCCTAGAGAATGTAGGGGCTAATATAAAGAGAAACAAGGAGCTGAAAACTTTAACCAAGCTTCCCAATCCAGGAAATTTTACAAGAGGAAGGAAGAAGGAGCTTCTGCTCCATCAACCTCTTCTCACTAGTTCTCAGACTATTAAAGTCAAGCTTAGTGACTTAAAACAAGCACAATTGGGAGGTAATCCCATGACTATCCTTGTAAATATATGCTTTCCTTTACTAATAATGTCTTTATTTAGTGTTTCAGATGTCAAAGAACAGGTCCAAGGTTGTGTAGGGTGTTTAAAGGCCAAGGAAAGAAAACTCTGTTTTCATATCGGGGTACCATATCGGGCAGAACATCTGTCTTTGCTGCCCGATACAGTTTATCTCGGGGAAGAAGCAGTTCGTACACTAAGCAGATTGCGCGATGGAGATTGCAGCGAGGTATCACATTGAGCAAAACCTCCAAAGCCTTGATTGATGTGATCGCTCGTGGAGCCTCAGTCCGTACACCAAGGAGAATGGAGACGTACATCGAACAAGTTGCACGGTGGTGATCACATCGGGATGCAGCATCGAGCAGAGCCTCGTGAACTCTTGCTTGATACGATCACTGTGACCGTACATTGAGATGTCAGTCCGTACGTCGACGAAGGAGCCCGGTGAAGCTGCACCGAGTAGTAACATTGAGCAAAACACCTAAGGTTTTGCTCGATATAAAGATATCAAATGACTCAAGCACGGGACGATGGCTGGTACGAAAACAACCGACGAGCCCACATCGATGTGTAGCATCGAGCAAAACATTAGTATTCTTTGCTTGATGCATACCAAAGACATGTTTTCTACCGAGCTGTTCAACATTTCCCTCGGAGGACATCATCAGAACAACGGAGGATCTACATCGGGATGTAGCATCGAGCAAAACACCTCTATCTTTGCTCGATGCATGATGTTCGTGCAAGAACGAGCATCAGGATGATACCATGCATTGCCAACGGGGAGAATCATGCAAGCTGAAGTGTCTCCTTACACCAAGCAACAACATCAAGCAGAACATCTTTTGAGACTGCTCAATGCAAGATGTCCCGGAGGAGAACCTGACCAGAACACAGAACCCCCGAGGTAGAGGAGCAGGATCGCCGAGCTACAGGACCCGACGTCCCCGATATGGTACACACCGGGATGTCACATCGGATGTTTTGCTCGATATGATCCGTGTAAAAAACATTTCAAATTTATACATGGTAAATCAAATAAAACACTTTTGTGGATCTTGGTGGCTGGTAAAAAAATCTTTTCTTTCGTCCTCACATGCATTTTTGAATTTCAAACTAAGATTTTCTTGTATTTTTTCATTTATTTATTTAGTTTTGTCCATTTTATCTCTTTAAAAGTGCAATCTCTTCTCTCCACACATCCATATCGACCTAAACATCTTTCTTTTTCCCAGCAAAGCATTTTTCTTATCTCATTCATTCTCCCATTGCATTTTCAAGTTTTTTAATGATTAAAGGTACTTATGCTTTAATTTCTTATTTCTTTGGGATTATTCCTTGAAAACTAGGTTGTAATGCTTTAGAATGTTGAGTTAAAGATGTCTTGCAAAAATGAGGATATGTTTTGTTTGTTCATCACCATTGTTGCTTGATTAGTTCAAGGTTTTATGGTTAAAATGCTTGGGATATGCTTGTTTTGCTCTTAATTTGTCATATTGTTTAGATTTTGGCCAAATCTAGGCATGTTAATGTTTTTCTGGCATATTCACTATTTAAATTCTTCATATTAGAGTAAGAGTGATGAATCTGGTGCATGTTTACAATCTGGTGGAGAGAAGATAATATTTTTGCTGCATATGCTTGAAATTGACTAAATCGCTGCTTGTTGCTGTTTGAATTTTAATTTTCAATCTATTCATCCTTTTGAGCTTAAAGTATTTGCTAAATTCGCCACTTTTTGTTGCCAATCAATGTGAATTGTTATAGAGTTTTTCTGTGCAAGCTTGAACTTTGAGAAATTATTTTCTGCATAGTGCTCTCAAAGGATAATATGCTAATTTTTGCTTCTAAGCATTGCATTTTCAGGTACTATGTCGAGCACTAGAGGTGATGAGGAAATTTTTGACTCAAATGCTGATGTAAGAACTAGAGCAGAGGGCAAAATGCCAGTGGTTGGAGAAGAGCAAGTCCAAGATGCAGCACCTAAGTTAAAAGACTACATAAGGGCGATGAAGAGAGTGGATTTTGCTCCAACAAGATATGCTAGCCCTGGTCTGTTGGAAGAACTGGGGGTTAAAGCTGAAGTTGATGAGCTGATAAACAACATTGGACCTGAAAAGTTTGATAGTCTTGAGTATCCTACTTACAAGCAACTTTCTTGTGAATTCCTTTCAAGCTTCAAGGTTTACTTCTACATTTTTGATAAAGTATATGATGAAGGAGAAGAAGGCTTTGGCAATAGATTCATCAAGTTCAGAGCCAACAAAACATGGTACACCATAGGATTCACTCAGCTTGAAGAAATATTTGGCTTTGATCAAGGCTCAAGGATCAAGCACAATAAGCTAAGGCATGTGTGGGAGGAGATAGCGAATGATGCTTATAAAGCTGGTCATCTAAGAAGTGCAAGTATCCGCCATCCAGCTATCAGATATGTTTATAGAGTCATCACCAGCACACTCTTCTACAGAAAAAAACAGAATATGGTCAAGGAAGAAGCGATGGGACTGTTTGTGAAGGGTTTGAAGATCATTATGATGGAGACAAGGCATGGCAAGATATATGGAGAGCGCTTAGGAGTCGGCCTTGTAACAATCCTTATGAAGCAGTTCCTGTCTTGCCAACAATGGGCTTTCAACACAAGAGAGAAGAAGCCTAAGATAGCCATTGGAGGCATGATCACTCCCACCTTACTTAGTTCTGGAGTTGAGCTTGGAACACCAGATGTGAGCATGATCTTCATTAATGTTTCCTACCTCAACAAGATTGGATACCTCTTAGGAGCTGTGGAGACTGGTTTTGGTTATCAGTTTGAGCTGGAGGATAGGAAGAGGAAGATCATTTTGCCAAAGCAGCGCCTCACAACCTTCGCCTCTTATGAGAATATTCACTTCATGCCAACTGAAGATGAGCTTTATGATCCTAGGACTGATCCTCCATTGATGAGGCCAAGCAAGGCTAAGAACATGAGCGCAATCAGGGATTCAGATGTGGAAAAAGATATTGAGGAGCATCATCATGAACAAGAGGTTCAACATCTAGGGAGAGAGGAAGATGAACATGAAGACTATGATAGCCGCCCTTATGTATTTGATCCTTATGATGTGATCTGCACATCTGAAGCCTCAAAGGCTGCTCATGAGAATATTAGGCTTCTTCAGAGGTGGAATCATTTCCAAGATAAGGCAATTAGAGGCTTGCTGAAGACAGTTAAGGCTAGCAAAAAGTCTGTTTATTCATTAAAGAAGAAAGTGAGGAAGCTCAAGAAAAAGTTTAGTGAGTCTTCATCAGCCAAGAGGTATGATCAAGCAGTCTAAACAGAGCCACAAGGAGGAGGATCAGATGCTGAAGATATGTCTGAGGATACACCAGAAGCCACAGTCCAGGACAGACACTCTTTCCACATCAGTGAGCGGCCAAGGACACATGTAGCTGAACCGGCCCTACACGCATCTCATGTAGCTGTTCCAAGGCGCAAATGAAAAAAGAGAAGGGCTAGACAACAAACTCCATCAGAGGAAGAAGCCTCTTACTCCCATGCCATTGAGAGTTCAGACTCTCACCACTCCTCCACCTGAAGTAAGGTACACCACACTAACCATTGTACATACCACATTTTGTTTAAGCTTTTATGCGATTGTTTGCTTGATGTTTATGAGCATTCTCCTCAGCATTGTTATTACGCAGGCACTGTGTAATTTAAGTGTGTGTGGGGGGGGGGGGGGGGGGGGGAGGGTGTATGATGGACTGATGCTTGCACTTGCATTCATAATATATTAGAAACCATGCATCATGTTTACATAGCATCTAAGGCATAGAAAAAACCAAACAATTTTGAAATTTTTTCAAAAAATGCTTCTCAAAAAGAGTTTGATTTTCATGTATTCATAAAAGATTTAGATTTCATACAATCATATAGGACTAGCTTGCTTGTTTAATTTGGGAACTATGATAGTACATATTTGTTAATGCTAGTAGTTTATGAAAACGAGCCCCTTGTTTTTAATCATGTGGTGCATTTGATGTTGAACTAGAAATAAAGCTGAACCATTTTTGGAATTTGCATTTGTGTGAGTTTTTTTTTTGAAACTGAAGCATGCTTTGAAATGATTTCAACCTTTGTTTAAGTGGAACCTAATTTGAATTTGCAATTATCATGTCTTATGCATTTGTGATTGATGTCATGGATAGTTTAAAATATTTGGATCTTCTTATTCTCTTTTGCCACTCTCTAAAAGGTCCATTTAGATTTCCTCACCCTTAACTAAACCTCCTTTCAAGCCAAGACATTAATATTGTGTGATTTGTGAGGCATATTTCCTTCATGGTTGTTGCTTAGCATAAAGTGTTGGGTTGTAACTACAAGGGAAGTATTTCCTTTGTATAAGTAGCTCACTCTTGAGTTAGATAGGCTAGGATGTTTGGGAAATGGTTTGGGATTTATTTTCAGATAGTTTTTAAGAGAAGCAACGAAGAAAAGAAGTCAAGGCAAAAAGAAAAGGAGTGTGACACAAGCAATGGTGGAAATGGAGGTTCTAAGTTCAAAAGAAAAGAAGATGCAAGGAGTGCAAAGCAAGTAAATCAAAAAGTCAAAGGCGAAATAAGCACCAGCATCACCAAATAAAGGAGCCAAACTCAAAGAAGCAAATCACCACCACATGAAAGTCAAAAGAAGAAGTGTGCTCCAAAGTGCTTAAAAGAGAAGAGTTTTTGGGGTTTCTAAAAGGGTTAAAGGTTTCTTAAAAAGGTAGCATATTCGGGTTTACATTGATTAGCTAGAGTTAGGAACATTTCTTATAGGTCTTGGGTAGATGGGAATCTTTCTTTGTATGTGTAAGTTGTTCTTTGACCCTTAGCAATTTGCCAAAGCACAGCCATGCTTTTCCTTGAGAGAACCCTTATTAAATACCAAAACCAGTTTGGTAAGTGGAATCATTTTTATTTCACTAAGCCTTGTCCCTTAGCCAAATGACATTTGCATTTACATAAGCATGATTAATGGTTTGAGCTTAATTGAATGTTAAAAAGGTTGTTTGATTTGATGACCATGTGTAAGTTGCTAGCATTGTGATCATTCTTGTTTTGTAAGTGACTAAGTGTTTAAAGTATTCTTCCATCAAGTGTAATCTAGAATTAAGAACATGGACTTCATTTTGATTTATTGTTAGTATTTTTAGAGATATGAGTTCCCATTTTAAAACCTCATCACCATGTTAAGTGTTTGTTTGCTTGAGAGCAAGCAAAAGCTAAGTGTTGGGGTGTTGAAAGCTTGGTATATTAAAGCATTTTTGGCTACATTTCATGCATCTTTTACCTTGTTTTTGCATTATAGTTTAGCATTTAAGTCTCATTTGCACTTAGAATCAACATTGCATGCATTTAGTTTAGGAATGCATACATATGCATACATTTGCATGTTTGTGGTGCTTTTCAGGTGTTTATGGAGGTTTTACAACTTGGAGAGGAGATGGAAGCAGCTTCCATTCGAAGAAGATGCCAAAGAAGGAGCTTTGCAAAGTTTGATATCATATCGAGGAGAAGCATCAAGCAAAACCTCCTTGGAGTATGCATGATGTGAGCCGCTGGACGTGAAGATGAGGATCAGATCGAGGAGTCTAAGGCAGTGGATGCATCGATGTGCTAATCGAGCATGGAATGCTGCACAGGCCAATACACGCTGCACAAGCCATATTGGGGTTGTACATGGAGCAGAATGGGAGGAGATGGAAGCAACTTATCCGCGTGTTTACCATCTGAGTTTCGTTGACCTTATCTTGTTTTTAGGTTTTTTATCCTTCTTTGCTTCTCTACTATAAAAGGAAAATCACAAAACATTGTCTTTATCTTATCTTAAGCTTTCCATCCTTATCTTTATCTTTTCATCTTGTTCTTGCACCTTAAAGGGCTATTTGCTTTAGATCTTTTTCCTTTAATAAAGTTTGCATTTTTATGATTTAGTCTTGTCTTTTAATCACTGATTTAGCACCCTGGTAGTTTAGTTTCCTTATCTTTGCATTTTAATCTCATATAGTCATGTTTAACTCTAAATAAATAGGATTAAACATGATTAGTAAGTAGTTTACCTTAGATTTAGGGTTCTAAGTAGGAAAAGTGGTGATTAAGATGTGATTAAGGGATGATTAGGCTTGATTAGTTTATTCGCTGTTGTTTCCTTCTTTTGCAAAGTGATTATTGTCCATAAAGCTTACTCCTTTTAATTGAATATGGTATTGTTGATGGATATGGTTCACTTGATGGCTTGATATCTCATTTCTATGCATGATTCGCTTATTTGGTTTGATTGTCTAGCTTGGTCTATGTTTTTTTCGTTTAGTGACACCAAAGTTATAGTTCACCTTGCTAGATGGTTTTCTTAGGGCTAGATAGTGTTGGTTATGAGATTCTTGCTTGATGGTTAGATAGTGTGCATTGAAAGATTTTGCTTTTGTTTGATTCCTTTTCATTTCTTAGCATTGATAGGATTTCACAACTGTGTGCTTAAGTCCATATTCTTGATTGGTATTTAGCTGCATAGGTCCCTATATGGTTCACAAGATTGATAGGTTGATCTGAATCCTTGCTTGGGTGAGAGTTGCGTACTTGCTTAGTACTTCTCTTAGGCTAGAATGGTTATGTTCTTTATGATCATGGTTGAAGAATACGTCATCACAAGTGGGTTTGACACTTCAATCTTATTGAATATAAATTGCTTATTCATGCCAAGCTGATTCCTTTTTGATACCTTGTCTAGGAGTACAAAATTGAGAATTGCTTGCTTATGAACGCTTGATGTTTGCCTTTACTAGAAATTCCTTTTGTCACTCTTGAAAGTCACTAATCCCACTATTGCTTAGAACCTTGAGTCTTGCTTTTTATTAATTGTCTCAAGATCATCTTGGTTAGTCATCTTTGCTTGTTTAATTTCAGTCTTCATCTTGCTTAGTACTGTTTAAGTTGTTCTTCTATTTAGTTCTTGCTTAGTTTTACATTTTAATTCTGCTTTCTTTTACTGCATTGCTAGGTTGTTAGAGTTACCATTTCATAATCATAACCCCCAACCTAATATATCTTACAGCATTGTTTGTATCTCAATATCCACAAGTGTGTTTGACACCTAAGTCTCTATACTAGAACTGATTTAGGGATTATGATTACTTTAAAGTTATCAAGGGCCTCAAAAACCCTTGCTTCACTTAGTCTTTTGTGATTCTTCATATGGATCGAAAAAATGGTTTTGGCATACGACATATACGTTCCCAATGTCCTTTCAGGCCGCATCTATAACAAAAATTGTCATTTGACTTTTTATTGTACGAACATCTTCATTTATTTTGAAATTCATGTTTCTTCCTGTGTTGAAACTCCTTTCTTGTCCACGTCCACGGCCTTGTCCACGACCTCGACCACGGTTTCTGCCACGTCCATGTCCTTGCCTTTGATAATTATCATTATTACTGGATGCTACGACATTCGCTTCAGGGAATGGAGCTGACCCAGCTGGACAAGTTTGATGGTTTAACATCATAAGTTCATTATTTTGTTCTGCTACAAGGAGGACTTGCATCAACTTCGAATAGCGAGTGTATCCTTTAGCCCGGTATTGTTCCTGCAAAATTACATTTCCAGGATGAAATGTGGAGAGCGTTTTTTTCTATCATATTAATCGCTCACTTTTTCTCCACATAATGTCAGCCTGGAAGTTATTCCAAACATAGCGGAATTATATTCACCAACACTTTTATAATCTAAGAACTGGAAATTCAGCCATTCATTTTTAGCCTTTGGTAAGATCACATATTTTTGGTGATCAAACCTATTTTTGAATGACTGCCAAAGATCAGCAGGATCTTCTTTTGTGATGTATTCATTTTTCAAGCTATCGTGGAGATGGTGGCGTAAAAACACCATAGCCTTTGCTTTATTCTCATTCAATGTCCTTTCTGACGGATCGATGGTATTGAGAAGCCCATTTGATTTCAGATACATTTTTGCATGTGATACTCAAGCCATATAATTGTTTCTACTTATATCGAGGGCAACAATATCGAGCTTTGCCAAGTTTGACATGATATCACTATAAAAACAATAAAATCATAAGTTAATTTCTTTTAAAATATTATAAATTTCATTTTGAAATTATTAACCATAATAATAATTATCTCGTGATTGAGGAGGCAACGACATTTATGTTATTTCGAGGAAGCAAAGCCTACCACTCGAATAAGGAGGTGTAACCTACCACTCTGTATATTTTAGTATAAATTTAACATAAATTTAATTTAAAATAAATATTACCTTTTTTTTACGGTATGGAATGAACTAAGAAGTAATTTAGACGGAGATCAGATTAGGCAGAATGACGGTATAAAGATGGTCGTGCTGATAACATGTTATGGAAATATACTTTTAGCAAACCTTTGTTAAAAGAAGTAAAGAACTTTTAAATAGATTAACTTGTTAAGAGGATGTAGAAAAGCTTTGGTCAGTGATCTTCTTTTCATTTACTTATGATCTTTGTACAATGTTAAGTACATGCTATTTATTGGATATAAATAACATTCTAAACATTAACACCTAAATGATGACTAAATGATGATTAAGTGATGATTAATCACTTAAGATGATAACTAATGTTAGAGATAATGGCGTATATATTAAGATAGACTTGAATATATATTAGATATAGTTTATGTCCGATATGTTAGGACTCGAATCTATCACTATTGTTTGTATAAATATTGGTGCCTTGCGCCAAGATTAATACACATAAACATTTAGCTTTACATGGTATCAGAGCCTACACAACAAATCTCTCGATAAAATAATTTCTCTTTTTTTTTTTTTGACCTTCGATTCACTCTCTTGTTTCTGCAGTTTCTTGTTCATGAGTGAATCAGATTCCGAATCTGTGGCATCTGACGCATTCGTTCCTATGGCAGCTGCAGAAGTCGATCAATTGATGTCACCATACTACTTGCACCCGTCAAACAGCACAGGACAAGTTCAGACCCCAATCTTGCTCAATGGAGCAAATTATGAAAGATGGGTGAAGTTGATGATGAACTCACTTCGCACCAAACGAAAACTAGGATTCATAGATGGATCCTTGAAGAGACCTTCCCCTGATTATGTCGATGCAGAGAAGTAAGATATAGTTAACTCCATAATCATAGGATGAATTTACAGCAGTGTTGAGCCAAAACTGCTACCTTCCATCTCTCTTGTTGACAACGCTAAAGCCATGTGGGCAAGCCTGCAATGGCGGTTCTCAGTCAGTGATGACACGAGAACTCATCAGCTTCACCCTGATATCTCGGCCTGCAAACAAGAAGACGAAACTGTGGAGATCTACTTCAGCAATCTCAAAGTTATGTGGGATGATCTGGCGGATTTGGAGAAAGGATTCAGCTGTTGTTGTGGAGATGCAGAGTGTTCTTCAACGATGAAATATGAAGCAGCACAAGAGAAAATTAGAGTTCACCATTTCCTCATGGTTCTGGATAACTCACGCTTTGGCACAGCTCGATCCAACTTGATGAGCAGAGGTTCTGTTTTGAATGTTGAGTCTGTGTACTCCCAAATAATCCAAGAAGAACGGCACATTAAAATTCTGTGTGGTGCTGAGGAAAAGATTCCAACGGTGGCCTTCTCGACATCAACACCATCGTCATCCACTCCACAATCTTCTAACGACCAAGCACCACCTGCACACACTGTGGAAAGTAGGGACATGAATCGACAAACTGCTTTCAAATCATCGGATTTCCAGAGTGGTGGCCAGGCAAAAGCAAGGCTCCCACCGGATGGGGATGAGGTCGTGGCGGATCTGAAGGTGGCAGAAGACGTGGGGGTCGTGGCTCCGGATTTCAAGCTTACAACACCCAAACCAACGAGATGGCCACAACGTCTAATGGTCAAGCTCCTGGTATTCCAAATTTCACCTCAGATCAATGAAATTCATTGACAAATTTTCTGAATACTCAGAAACAGAATAGTTCAGACAAGCTTTCAGTTAAGCGCGATAAGCTCCATTTATTTGGCAATGATCGTCATTTTAATATTATCATTGACTTTGGTGCTTCCCATCATATGACGGGGGATATCAAGTTACTCACTGAGGTCGTCAATATACTCTTCCCAATGGTGACGTCACTTGGGCAAAGCAGTATGGACGTCTCAATCTGGGAAATAGATTGATTCTGGATTGTGTGTTCAATGCGTACAAACCATCGATCACTCTTATATCTGTCGCTCAATAACATTGCTGGATTTGTTCTCTTCACAAAACGGTTTTGTGTGATACATGACCTTGCTTCGAAAACTTTGATTGGAGCGGGTAGAGAGCGTGATGGGGTCTACCACTACACTGGGTAGATTGCAGTTCAAGCCGGGTATGCTGGGCAAATTTCAACAAGAGAATTATGGCATCATCGATTAGGACATTCATCTTCAAAGGTGCATTCGTTTTTATCGAAGATTGGAGGATTTTATAGTAGTTTTTGTGAGTTTGAGAAGTCTTGTGACACATGTATTCTAGCTAAACAAACTGGAGTTGTTTTTTCACAAAGTTCTAATAAAGCCACACGATGTTTTTCTTTAATTCATGTCAGTCTTTGGGGACCATATAAAATACCATCTTCCTCTAGAGCACGGTATTTTCTCACAATAGTAGACGATTTTTCCAGAGCAGATTGGACAATTTTGCTACTTGAAAAGAAAGAAGCACCTGCTGCTTAACAAAAGTTCTTCGCGTTTGTTGAACGACAGTTTCATACAAAGGTACAAATTGTCCGCAGCAACAACGGTAGCGAATTTATGTGCTTTCGCTCTTTCTTTGTGGATCAAGGTGTGATACATCAGAGATCGTGTGTGGAAACACCTCAACAAAACGGTAGAGCATAGCGTAAACATAGACACATTTTGAGCATGTCTCTTGCTCTGTTATTTCAAGCACATTTACCGACCAAATTTTGGGGAGAGAGCGTTCTGGAAGCTACATACTTGATCAATCGCACTCCATCTATGTTACTGATAGGGCTCAAGTTTTACACAAATAAATCTACTGCAAGTGCACAACAATGCAGTTATAGTATAAGGGGTTATTGAATCCCAACGGAGTAAGTTAACTACACTAAGGAGTTCAGGTTCGAGTTAAGCTAAGGAATAAGTAATGAATTTAATGTGAAAAAGCAAGATAAAAGCAAGTGGGCGTTTTTTATGATTGTTCTGAAAGTTCAGAAAGCTAAAGGCGCTAAGTCAGGACAATACGCAGGTTGAATCCGAGAGTGTAGAATGCATGCAATCAGGAATGAACTAAAACCGTCTTGAACATGAATTGCAAAAGTATAACTAACCAATTCTCATTGCAGAAGTTATCTATGTCTAAATCACAAAGTTTCAAATCTCTTTGCAAACTTTAGCAATCTAAACATGCAGTAATGATCAGGTTCAACTGTTCACAAAACTCATAACTCAAATCTCTTTGCAAATAGGCGTTTTGCTAATATAATACTAGTTCAGGTGATTAATAATGTTCTCACATCTATTGAACAACCTAGAGTTTCGAAATCTAGATGATCAGTTCCATAAATCGATATGAATGCAAACACATATGAAGAACAAAAAATATTCCTAATAGATTAGCGATTCTACAAACCCTTCATCAACCTTTGAAAAGCTCTAACTTAACTAGCAGATTACTCAAACATGATCATGGAAACATAAAGCATAGATGAATAAAATTGCATTGAAAGAGTAGAATCAAAGATAAAGGGGTTCGAAATCTTCTCCAAAAAGAATGCAGGATCTGTCTTCCCAAAATCTATGAATAAAACTCTCTCTAAAGTTCTCTGAATTCTAAAATCTAAGATAAAAGCCAACAATAGCTGAAAACCTAATATATACAAGCTAAAACACTAGCTGGAACAATGTAATTAGTGAAACTTCTCGGGCAAAAGTGCAAATAATGCTCCATCTTTTAAAAACAGTTGCCACTCCTCTTCAGATACGGGTGACGAGCGTCACCCTTGAGTGGTGACGATCATCACCCAGTGCAGTATCCGCCTTCTGAGTTGTATACTTCGGGGCTGTAACTTGCAACGCTCCAAAAAGCTCTAAAACCTCCATTTATGCTTTGGACATGCTATAACCTGCAAAGACTCTACTAGGACTCTAAAAAGACCAAAAGACTCAATAAAAAGGACTTATACCATGGTTAAAAACTATAAAATCCATGATATATCTACTCTCCCAGACTTAGCTTTTGCTTGCCCTCAAGCAAACATCAGACAAAGAACATGATCGAGTTTTTAAAATAGAAACAGTGATAACTAGATTTTTATAGCTAGTTTGATCAAAACTAAAGCAATGTTTTGTTGCTGTAGTACTTTAAGAATCAATCCAAATCAGGTTGTTGAAAGGTACCAAGAATACAAGAGCTTTGTAAATCTAAGTGAAATCCGGATAATTTGAGGAGAAAATCGGTAAAAACCAATTGCAGCTACTAAATGACAACGAAAAATATTTTAAAATCTCCACTGATGGGTTAAACAATTACCAGATGAACTCTAAGAATTTAAAATGCAAATCTACTGGTTTTTAAAATTTGAAAACAAAAATCAGATAAAAAGGGAAAGTTCTAACAACCTAGGACAAATTTTAGAAACTAATGCAAAAGATTCAAACTTCAGAACTAGGAAATGATGACTTTAAGATTTCAAAAGCTAAAAGAAGATTCAAGGTTGAGGATCATGCTTAAGGAGGTTCAAGATTCAAACTTTGGGTTTTGAAAACATAGATCTACACATTTTAGTGCTATCTCTAGGCCTTGAGAAGCTAAATCTAGATTTATCCATGGCATTTGGAATAAATCATTTCCTTAACCTTCCCTTCTAACCCATGGCGTGTGGTGGAAAGAAAGGGTGAAGAACATGAAGCATAGATCTCAAAAAATAGCCTAACTAGCTCCCTAAGCATCCATGACGTTTGGGAAAGGATGAGCTAGTCTCTTGGATTTGGTTTTAAGGGATCTCTTGAATCCTGCTAAGGTAAGGAAATCTTTAAGATCAAAGAGATCTTTCTCAAGAGTCTCTAGGCATTAAAACCCCCAAATCCAAGAAGATATTAAGTTAAGTGCAAGAAAAACCCAAGCTTAAACCCTTAAAACTCCCTTAATCACCCCAACCTTAAACCCTTGGTGGATTACTCACTACTCATGATTAGAACATATGGAAATGCAAAGGAAGAAAAGATGAATATGATTAAACGACTAAATAAGAAAGATTAAGAGAAATACTTAAGATTAAAAGCAAGATTAAGTTTTTACAAAATATGAAAAGCTTAAATCGAACAATGGCGGTTTTTTTAAGATAAAGAAGAAGGAGACAGATCGTATGGATGTGAATTGTCGGATCCCTCGCCCAAAAATAGGTTAAAAACATTTTATACCAAAAGGGAAATGGTCCCCGCACTAAACTCCAAAACGTGAGCTGTCCGGATAAGGTTCAGAGATCGACCTGAGTCGTCGATCTCTAACTAGATCTTCCGCATAGAACGTCCTCTTTTGCCCGATCGTCGGGTCGATTCAGTCGGGTGGATCGAACGCTTCTATCAATCTTCTGGTCGATCCTCAGACGACTGAGTCGTGACCTCGATCTGGCCCTTGTTCTTCCCGGGCTTAGTTTCCGTGTCCGTACTCACGTTCGATCATCTTGGTCGATCTTGTCTAGATCGACCTTCCTAACTCGATCTTCACCTTGATCTCGGTTCCTTTGCTGCATGGCCGAGTTCTTCCAAGTATCCATAGGCTCCCTTTCGATCCTTAGCATATCCACGCACCCTCCATAGCTCCAGTGTATCCAAAACAACCTGAATATGATGCAAGAATGCAAGAAATATGCAAATGCTAATGCAAAGTGTTCTAGGACCTAAAATGAGATAAATGGTGCAAACTAGCTTATTATGAAAGATGTATGCACGAAAACTACTCTAAATGTATGCTAAATATGCGAAATATATGAGTATATCAACTCTCCCAAACTTGCCTTTTGCTTGCCCTCAAGCAAACAAAATTCAAGCTAGGAAGAAAGGTTTAAAAATGGGAGCTCAAAGTCCAAAAGTGTTTTTCAAATGAATCAATTCAATGGTCCTAGTTCTCAATTCTAGGATGCAGTACACAAACTTCTACTCCAAAAAACTTAGCCATATTCATCACATATTGAATCTCAAATCATGACTCGCCTATTCCAAACAATCCAAGAATCCTAACCTTTAACATTCATTTAAGTTCAAACCGTGAATCACACTTATGCATTTAAAACCTAATACATTTGGTAGGGACAAAGTTATGAGATAAAAATGATCTCTCATTCATGTGGGTACTCCAAGCAATGGTTTATCTCAAAAATGGTTGAACTTATGCATAATGCTAAAGGTAAAAGGCAATGTATGCATACATGACTAGACTCTCATCTACCCAAATATACTAACAATGATCATAATCCCTCTCTCATTTATTTTCTTTTTTCAAGCTTACTCACTCTCTAGAGACTATCCAAATCAAACAGGGCAAGACGCCAAGCATAACCCACTTAAACACTATCATTTAAATTCATCCTAAGGAAACATCTTCAACCTTTCTTATAGCTAGTGGTATAGCCATATAAATATTTTTAGCTCTTTTCTATTCTTTTCTTTTGATAGCTCTCTTCTTATACATATATATATATTTTTTTTTTTCTTCAAGCACTTGGCCTTTTGGCTCTTTTTTTATATAATTTTTTTTTCTTTTTGAGAGCTATCTCCTTTTTTTTTCAACTTGAGCTTTTATTTAAAACAATTCAAGACCACCCATTTAAAACTATGTACCCCTTTTTATTCAAACTCCAAACACCAACTTCTTTTCAAACCTGAAACAAATAAGCATTTTTAACAACACCCAAGAATCCCCACCACAAATCAAGCCTAAAACTAGCTCCAATATGCAAAACTAGCATCAATATGAGAGCCTAACATGTCGCCCTAAACCTAACACTTTATGCCAAGTTCAACCGAAAATTTAAGGCCCCACAATATTACACACGAAATTTGGCTTGGAAGGAGGGTAAGGGTTAAGGTGTGGAATTCTATTTAGGCTTACAAAAGAGTGGTGAAAGGAATAAGAAAGCCTAAATATGTATATGTAATCCATGTATTCTTTTTCAAATGCACAAGTATGATAATTCAAAATTCATGTTAAGGTTTCACTTGATAGAAAAGGATTCAATTCAAGTTCTTTTCAACTTAACCCAAGAAAATCAAGACAAATGGTCTAAATATGGTTAGAGCTTACATTCAAATTTTGTATAAAGCATCAAAGAACTACTAACTAGGGTCTTGAACCAATTCATGAGCTTAAAACACTTTACAAAGAAATTTTTTATATCATCACCCCCTATGCAAATGCAAGCAACCTAAATGATAAAAATTCTAGACTCAATCCTTAAATATTTAAAAATGCAAATGCAAGCTATATGATTTTTTTTTTAAAAAATTTTAAAACTTTTTCTGATTTTTTTTTGTATTTTTTTATGCACTTAGATGGATGCATGAAGACTCACGGATGTGAACACAAAATAAGATCCAAATAGAAACATGTCAAAGCACACATTCTCCCCCAAACTTGAATGACAACGTCTCGGTGTCAAACAAATTCAAGAGGAGACCAAAATCCACAAAGCAAAAATTAAAAATGCATGATATATACAAAGGTTGGAGTTTTGGTACCTCGGACCTAAGCATGGCTGGAGCTTGAGGTTACTCCGGTCCTCCTGCTCTTTCTTGGAGTGTCGTGATGTATCCCCTTGTCCTTGCTCCTGCTTGTGCCCTGGTGTAGAGAAAGACGCCCATCTTGAGGCTTGCGGATCTCCACACCTCCGGTTGAGTTTCTCCTCATCGTTTCGCCCATTTGCTCAACCTCGTCACTCAAAGTCGTCTCAGATGAGCTTCCTTGTTGAAGGTCTTTGATTTTCTTTGCTAGCTTCTTGATCATCTTGCCTTGCCACTTGTTAACCTTGCGTTGAATCTCAACAACCGAGGCAAGGAATTTCTCAGCCTTTGTCTGTGGCTCATAGTCCAGCTTAGGGAGATCAAAGCTTGGGGGCATCTCAGCATCTGTAGGAGGGGATTCTGAGGGTGAACGAGTGAGCTGAGGTGGGGCTGCCATGTTTCCAAGAGGCGCAAAGCATTCTTCATCGCTTGGTAAGAACTCTATTGTGCATATGCTTTGTAGGTGCGTTTCTTCCGGATTGGGCAGAATGCAGACTTTCTTCTCATGGTTATAGTTGTAGAACAAGTAAGCATAATAGCCTGGAGCTGGAGTAGGTCCCAAGGAATCGGTGTGGCTCATGTAGGTTTGATCCATGTACGCACGCTCCACACAAGGCTCAGAATCTGCAAGGGGCACTCCCGCTTGTATGAATAATGGCGTGAGGAAACCTCCTATGAGTGCAGAGCTTGCCTTACATCTTATTGCCCAAGCCTTGTATTTGACCAAGGAAGAAGCCAAGATGCAGCCGTAGTTGACGTCTTCCCCAAGCTCATCCTCCATTGGGTCCTCATTCTCCTCACCATCGCATACAATCTTCTTAACCCCTTGGAAAAGGAAGCATATCTCGTTCTTGGTCACTGTTGGGGTTGTGGATCTTCCACTGAATGTGTTGGCCAGCAGCCTGAGGGTGTACCTTAGCAAAGGATTTCGCACCTTCTTGATCTTGGTGGTATTGGCCTTGTAGTCCCTATCGCTAACCAAGTCCCATAGAGCATACGCGGATTTGAACCGTGGGAACTCCACAAGCGTGGCTGCAGCATTGAGACCATAAGCTTGGCATAGCTCAGGGATGGAGAGGTGTAGGCTTGTTTTCTGATCTTGAACGTGACATGACCCTTGGATGGATTTTGGATGCTTGGATCTTCATATGAGAAGTCTAAGGTGGAGAGGAAATCAAGCGTGACCTCGGGGTAAGTTGGGCAATCCATCCGTGATAGGCAAGCCAGGCCCATGCCCCTGAGCAACTCATCAAACTCCTCCAACAACCCTAGATTTTGCAGGAGATTCCTACTTGCAAACTTTGTAGGCTCAAACCGCAACCTCTCAAGCCTCATCTTTGTTTTCCTCTCTTCCTTACTCCACTTGACCCTTTCTTCAACCACTTACTGTGTTTCCTCTTGAGTTGCCAAATCTCTGCTTCTCTTCTTGGGTGCCATGGTACGTGAAACGCAAGTTCTCAAGGAGAAAGTGATGATAGGTGACGATTAAGAGAGAAAGATATGGCAAAGAGAGAAAATCTATAAGTATAAGTCCTAGATTTTTGGGGAAATTCTAAAATACATCAATAAATAGAAGAGGAAAATCTCTTGAGATAAGACTACATCAAGAAAATTTTCCTAATACTTAGATATTTCTAAAAAATCCATCCTAATTCCTAGCAAAAATCATTCGACCATTTCAACAAAAAGGAAATTTTCTTGAAAACTCAAATATGCAATTCAAGAAACTCGAAAATACCTTTGAAATTGGATGATTATAAGATGCTCTCTGTCTTTCAAAACTGAAACTCACTCTCTCTCTCTTTATCTTTCTAAAAATCAGTTTGTATGCAACTTGAAGAGAGAGTATGTATGAAAGGTTTTACAAAGAAAAATCTTTTAGACTCATGCATGCAAGTGGGTTTTGAAAAAATGTGGTCAAGGCACGTTTTTCATAGTCAAAGATGCTTGCCTTGACCAAAATTCAAATTCAAAATGAGAGGGAAGGAGAAAGAAGGGGAAAAAATTTAGACCAACCTTGGCATGAGATCGAGTCAAACCGGTCGATCTTGACCTCGATCTCATGCCCATTTTGTCCGTGATCGAGAGGCATGCTCGATTGGAGGCTCGATCTGATTTGAATCGAGCCTTAGATCAAGTCTCCTCCTCGTATCAAGATTCCACGTGGTTGTGGCCGTGCTTCTTAGATCGAGCACCCTGATCGATTGCGAGGTCGTTTTGGCAGAGATCGAGTGAGCTGATCGATCCTGCCATCGATTTCAGTTCGAGGATCGAGTGAGACCAGTTGATCCACACCCCGTTTGTATTTCAAGCTAAACGCATGGGTGGGCCATCCTCTCGCAATCGACTGATTCACTCGATTGTCTACTCGATCTCGTCTAGATCGAGTGACTTCACTCGATTTACTAGCTCGATCTAGTAGAGATCGAGCCAGGACAGGTCGATATGTCACTCGATCGTTTGCCTCTGCTTCTCCTTTCCTTGCCTAGTTAAATCCAAGATCGAGATCTCTGGTTCCCATCTCCTTGTACCTACACACTTAAACTAAAAAGCATAATAAATCAAAAATATCTACAATTGTATTCATGGGATTGCCTCCCAAGTGCGCTTGTTTTACGTCTCTTAGATTGACTTTACTTGGTTAGGCTAGGGGGGATCTTCGAGAAGCAATGTGGTGCTCTCCTTGCTGCAATCACTTCCCATGTAGGGCTTGACTCTATGCCCATTCACTGTGAAACTCTCTCCATCCTTGCTAATCAAAGTCACTGCCCTATACGGTAGCACCTCTTTTATCACAAACGGACCGCACCATCTAGACTTGAGCTTTCCGGGAAAGAACTTCAAACGTGAGTTGTAGAGCAGAACCAGGCTTCCCTCTTTGAGCTCCTTAAGCACCAGCTTCTTGTCATGAACGGCTTTGGTCCTCTCTTTGTTGATCTTGGCGCTTTCATAAGCATCCAACCTCAATTCATCAAACTCATGAAGTTGCACTAGTCTTCTCTCTTGTGCCGTCTTGGAATTGTAATTCACTTGCTTCACAGCCCAAAGAGCTTTGTGCTCTATCTCCATAGGAAGGTGAAAAGATTTACCATAGAGGAGGTTGAAAGGCATGGTACCCATGGGAGTCCTGAAAGCCGTCCTATAAGCCCAAAGAGCGTCATCAAGCTTGTTTGCCCAATCTTTCCTAGTCACTCCCGCGGTTCTCTCTAGGATTGTCTTGATTTGCCTATTTGAAACCTCCACTTGGCCACTGGTTTGAGGGTGATAAGGCGTGGCCACCTTGTGTTTAACTCCATGCTTTCTCAAAAGACCCTCAAAAATCTTGTTGATGAAGTGGCTGCCTCCATCACTAATCAACACATTAGGAACCCCAAACCTTGGAAAAATGATTGTCTTGAAAAGCTTGACTACCATCTTTGAATCATTAGTTGGTGAGGCTATGGCTTCCACCCACTTAGACACATAGTCTACTGCCACTAGGATGTACTTGTTGCCATATGATGATGGAAATAGACCCATAAAAACAATTTCCCAAGCGTCAAAGACTTCCACCTCAAAGATAGATACTTGCAGCATCTCATTCCTCTTGGTTATGTTCCCGGCCCTTTGGCAAGATTCACATGATTTTATAAACTCATGCGCATCCTTGAAGAGTGTCGGCCACCAAAACCCAGCTTGGAGAACCTTTGTAGCTATCTTGAATGATGCGAAGTGGCAACCATACGTCATACCATGGCAATGGAGAAGAATGTCTCTTGTTTCTTCTCTTGTGACACATCTTCGGTATAGGCTGTCCACACACCTCTTGTATAGATAAGGATCATCCCAAAAGTAGTGAGAGATGTCCCTCATGAATTTATTCCTATGGTAATAGTCCAAGTGAGTAGGCTCTTCTCCACAAGCCAAATAGTTAACAATATCTGCGTACCATGGTAGATCTTCTTCCTTTAGGCTCAAGACTTCTTCAAGCTTCTCCTATAGCTTTGCACATACCACGGTGTTAACATCATAAGCTGCTATTCAGGGAGTGAGTCATCCAAAGGCAATACATCATCCACTCTCATCCTTGAAAGATGATCCGCTACAGCGTTCTCTATACCCTTCTTGTCCTTGATCTCCATGTCAAACTCTTGCAAGAGAAGGATCCATCTTAAGAGTCTCGGTTCGATGTCTTTTTTAGAATATATATATCCCAAGGCAGCATGGTCAGTATACACGATGACCTTAGAACCCACTAAGTAAGATCTAAATTTCTCAAAAGCAAAGACCACAGCTAGAAGCTCTTTCTCGGTGGTTGCATACTTCACTTGTGTATCATCCAAGGTACGGCTTGCATAGTCAATCACATGCAGCTTCTTGTCCTTCCTCTGACCTAAGACTGCATCCACGGCGTAGTTGCTTGCATCACACATAATCTAAAAGGGCAAATACCACATGGACTGGAGAGTCCCATGTGCTATCACTGATAGGGTATATCACGTCAGCCTCTAAGAGTTTTAAGATTTCTTTCTTAACCACTTCTTTCAAATTTGGGTTCAAACGTCTTTGATGCTCTATGGAAGATGTGTTTTCATTGTCTAAATGAATCTTATGAGTACAAAGCATTGGTGAAAGGCCCTTGATGTCACTGAGAGAGTACCCAATGGCCTTTCTATACTTCCTCAGCTCCCTAAGGAGTGAGTCTAACTTATCATCATTTAGATCTTCATTCACAATGACCGGATATGTATCATTTGGTCCTAAGAAAGCGTACCTTACCATTTGGAAGCTGCTTTAGGTCCACCTTTGGGGCTAGGAGCTCACTCCGGTCCTCCTCTTGGCTTGTGTTAAGGTTGCTATCCTCATTTGCCCCTTTTGAACCCGAGTCATGAGTTCTTAAGCTACCATCTTGAACCGTTCCTACCGCAGAGATCGAGCCAGTCAGTCGATCGCTCCCTGGTTCTAGGCTTGATCGAGTGTACTCCCTCGATTCACTTGCTCGATTGGATATGGATCGAGCAGGAGATCGATTCACAAGGTTGTTCTCTGAACAGATCAAGTTGTCTCGGTCGATCTTCTCATCGTTCTCTTTCCTAGATCGAGAAATCTGATCGATCTCCATGTCGATCTCTAGGCACTGGCCTTCATCCTCTTTCACAACCTTGCAAGAATCAAGGATGCGTACATATTCCTGGGTTTATTCACTCAAGAAACCATACTCCCCACACTCCTTTGTCAAAGCCAGCTGTAGATGATCCTCTTGTGCCAATTCCTCAAGTAACTCATCGGCCAATGCATCCAAAGCTTTTATGTAGAACACTTGTCCATCAATCGTTGGCTTCTTCAAGACTTCGTTGATGTCAAAGTTCAGCTTGATGTCTTTGCCCATGTGCAGAGAAATCTTGCCATTTTTCACATCTATGATGGCCCCAGCAGTCGCTAGAAAGGGTCTACCAAGGATTAGAGGGTTTTTTGGTTCCTCATCCATTTCTAGAACTACAAAATTTGTTGGCACATTCGCGTTGCTAATCCTCACGGGTAGGTCTTCAAGCATACCTACAGGGAGCCTTACACTTCGATCAGCCAGAATGAGTGAGATTCTGCACTCCTTAAACTTGGTAAAACCTAGCTTTTTGGCAATGGAGTGAGGCATAATGTTAATGCTTACCCCAAGACCACACAAGCAGCTTTCAAACTTCAAAGGGCCTAGTGCACAAGGGATAGTGAATGACCCCGGATCTCCTAGCTTCTTTGGAGCTATCTCCTTGTGGATGATCACACTGAATTCTTGACTCAATACCAAGAGCTCTTCACTTTCTTTCACCCTCTTAGCAAGAGTGTCCTTCAAAAACTTGGTGTATTTTGGCACCATAGCCAAACAATCAAGCAACAGCAGTTTTATCTCAACGTCCCTCAAGTGCTTCTCAAACAGGGCTCTATGCTTCTCAACCAACTGCTTCTTGAAACATCCAGGGAAGGGGAGCTTTGGTTCGTAAGGTGGAGGCACGAAAACTTCTTTCTATTTGCTCACTTCCTCCACTTTTTTCTCCAAAACCACTTTCTTGCCTTTCTTTGGCCTTGCAATGTAGACATTGTTGAATGTGATCTCTTGATCATTTGAGAGATTACTCTCCCCCTCTTGAATCACAATGTCCTCATTATCCTCAGGTATAGACCGTGCTGGTAGCTGTTTCCCACTCCTCAAAGTGATCGCATTTGCATACTCCTTAGGGTTTGTCTCACACTTTCCAGGTAAGCTACCTTGATCGCTTGAACTGGCCTTTCCTTTATCTAGCTGGCAAATATTGTTGTTCATGTTGGTGATTTGTGTAGATACTTCAGTAAGAGAAGAGTCCAGCCTATTGTTCATATCAACAAATTTTTGATTTGTAGATGATTGTCCCTGAAGTAATTGTTGGAACTTAGCTTGTACCGGATCTTGAGGTGGAGGTTGACTTGTTGCTGCTGTGGCACGAAACCGGGAGGAAACACAGGAGGGTAGCTTTTGTTCCCTTGCTGTTGCTAGCCTTAGAAGTTCCCTTGTCTTTGCCCTTGGTACCCACTAATTTGTGTAAACCCACCTTTGTTGTAAGGAACAAAAGGTTTTCCTTGTTGTGGACGGTATACTTGATCCTTGGGGTTTTCCACATTGGTACTTCGGTAAGATAGATTGTTGTTGCCTTGATACCTTTGAACATAGCCCTGTGGCTTAGTATAGTCTTGGCCTCCTACTCAATTCGCTTCCTCTTGGCTCTGCTCCAACTCATCTAGAACATCCGTAGCCTCTCCCACAAAGCGTACATGCTTTTGATTTGCAAGTACTAACTTGTCAATCTTTTCATGGAGTGATTTCAGCTCCTTCTAGTGTGCCTCAAGGTCAGACCCTCTAGGTGCTCTATCATAGTCTTCACTGTAGTTTCCATCACTCAAAGCAAGGTTCTCAATAAGCTCCATTCCCTCTTCTACATCTTGGCCAAGAAAATTCCCGTTACTAGATGTGTCTAGAAGCATTCGAATTTTAGGAAGAGCTCCTCTATATATGGTGCTCAAAAGTGTCTCCTCAGTGAAGCCATGATGAGGATATGCAATGGTGTAGTCCTTAAACCGCTCCAATGCTTCACTAAAGGTCTCGTTTTGCCTTAGTCTCCAAAGTAAAAATAAAGACTTAGTCTCTACTAAGCTCCAAATCCTAATACTTTCAAACTAAACCCAAGTTGGCAACGGCGCCATTTGATAACTAGATTTTTATAGCTAGTTTGATCAAACCTAAAGCAAGGTTTTGTTGCTGTAGTACTTTATGAATCAATCCAAATCAGGTTGTTGAAAGGTCTCAAGAATACAAGGGCTTTGTAAATCTAAGTGAAATCTGGATAATTTGAGGAGAAAATCGGTAAAAACCAATTGCAGCTACTAAATGACCACGAAAACTATTTTAAAATCCCCACTGATGGGTTAAACAAATACCAGATGACCTATAAGAATTTAAAATGCAAATCTACTGGTTTTTAAAATTCGAAAACTAAAAGCTGATAAAAAGGGAAAGTTCTAACAACCTATGACAAATTAAAGAAACTAATGCAAAAGATTCAAACTTTAGAACTAAGAAATGATGACTTTAAGATTTCAAAAGCTAAAAGCAGATTCAAGGTTAAGGATCACGCTTAAGGAGGTTCAAGATTCAAACTTTGGGTTTTGAAAACATAGATCTACATATTTTAGTGCTATCTCTAAGCCATGAGAAGCTAAAGCTAGATTTATCCATGGCGTTTGGAATAAATCCTTTTCTCAACCTTTCCTCCTAACCCATGGCGTGTGGTGGAAAGAAAGGGTGAATAACCTGAAGCATGGATCTCAAAAATGGCCTAACTAGCTCCCTCAGCATCCATGGCTTTTGGGAAAGGGATGAGCTAGTCTTTGGATTTGGTTTTAAGGGATCTCCTGAATCCTGCTAAGGTAAGGAAATCCCTGAGATCAAAGAGATCTTTCTCAAAAGTCTCTAGGCATTAAAACCCCCAAATCCATGAAGAGATTAAGTTAAGTGCAAGAAAAACCCAAGCTTAAACCCTTAAAACCCCATTAACCACCCCAACCTTAAACCCTTGGTGGATTACTCACTACTCATGATTAGAACATATGAAAATGCAAAAGAAGAAAAGATGAACATGACTAAACGACTAAATAAGAAAGATTAAGAGAAATACTTAAGATTAAAAGCAAGATTAAGGTTTTACAAAATATGAAAAGCTTAAAACTAACAATGGCGGTTTTTTAAGATAAAGGAGAAGGAGACAGATCATATGGATGTGAATTATCGGATCCCTCGCCCAAAAATAGGGTAAAAACATTTTATACCAAAAGGGAAATGGTCCCCTCACTAAACTCCAAAACATGAGCTATCCGGATAAGGTTCAGAGATCAACCTGAGTCGTCGATCTCTAACTCGATCTTCCGCATAGAACGTCCTCTTTTGCCCAATCGTCGGGTCGATTCAGTCTGGTGGATCGAGCGCTTCTATCGATCTTCTGGTCGATTCTCAGATGATCGAGTCGTCTGGCCCTCGTTCTTCCCGGGCTTAGTTTCCGTGTCCGTACTCACATTCGATCTTCTTGGTCGATCTTGTCTAGATCGACCTGCCTAGCTCGATCTTCACCTCGATCTCAGTTCCTTTGCTGCATGGCCTAGTTCTTCCAAGTATCCATAGGCTCCCTTTCGATCCTTAGTATATCCACGCACCCTCCATAGCTCCTGTATCCAAAACAACCTGAATATGATGCAAGAATGCAAGAAATATGCAAATGCTAATGCAAAGTGTTCTAGGACCTAAAATGAGATAAATGGTGCAAACTAGCCTATTATGAAAGATGTATGCACGAAAAATACTCTAAATGTATGCTAAATATGCGAAATATATGAGTATATCAAACAGTCAGCTAAACATTCAGGAACACCACATTGATTAACACTTTCGAATCCACATACCACAGAGCCAACACAAGATCAAATTTCAGTCTAATCATCACAAGCATAGCAAATTTCTCAAATCCAGTTCAAGCTCCTTCAAGAAATCTGAAATCTCTACTGTTAAATCCTTATATTTATCTAAGTGTGATATCTCATAAAGGTTTTATAATCTCAATCACTTACAAATTCGTTTCCCTTCCTTAACAACTGAACAAAGCAATATCAACACAGCTCTCCTATTTTCTCTTCCCTTAATATTTTCTTTCTGATTTTTCAATTTTTTTTTAACTTCTTTTCTCATTTTTTTTTACAGCCTAAGATATGGTGCTACTCAATACTTGTGTTCCTTGTGAGAAGACAGGTTCTTGAGTGTTCATTACTGTTGTTCCTTGTAAGCATACAGGGCCATGATGCACCATTCTTTTGACTTAAACTCTTAAAAGCTGTATTGATATACTTATTATTTACACCATATTAGCATACATTCTGCATTGTTTTATAGTCTTTAAACATTCATTTTTGCTTGTTTTTGTCCCATTTGCATTCAATTAGGACTTAGTATAGATTTAGTGTGAGCATTGCATGTTTTGTGCATTTTTCAGGTATGTTTTGAGAGTTTTGAGACTACAAGGAGCATGGGAGATGATGGTGGGTGCAGCACAAGACATAAAAAGATCCAAGAAGAAGGTGCACCTTGTTGAAGCGGCCAGAAACTTCTGCATTGTTTTATAGTCTTTAAACATTCATTTTTGCTTGTTGTCCCATTTGCATTCAAATAAGACTTAGTATAGATTTAGTGTGATCATTGCATGTTTTGTGAATTTTAGGAGTTTGGCAGGTATGTTTGGAGAGTTTTGAGACTACAAGGAGCATGGGAGATGATGGTGGGTACAGCACAAGACATCAAAAGATCCAAGAAGAAGGTGCACCTTGTTGAAGCGGCCAGAAACATTTCCTGACAAAACCGGCTCGGAAAGAGCATCTCCAACCCGATTAATCTTTAACAGTCTTCATTAATGTTGTAGCCCTGTGAGTTAGCTTGCGTCTGGAGTTGGTTTCAGGTCATTCCCATCAGCGGTTAGAAAGTTACAGAAGTGTTTGTGAAACCGCTCAAACCATATTGGGCATGCTATTGGTCAAGGAGTGACCGATAGAAGACCTATCGATCAAGCCTATCGGTCAAGGAGTGACCGATAGAAGATCACCGTGTATATTTCGGTCATCCTATCGGTCACTTTTAGACCGATAGGAATCCTATCGATCACCCTATCGGTCAAGGAGTGACCGATAGGATCCCAGACTGAAGATAACTTATTTACAATTTTGCCATTTTCACTTGGACTCCTTTAAATACGAAAAATCCCTAAATTTGGGAACAGTCTTTTTTTCCAGCAGTTTTTTCTTCTTTGTTTTAGCTTTTTGATTTTTTAACTTGAATCTTTGCTTGATTTTAATTAAAGTTTGCACTTATCTTCTTGTTTAATCTCCCTAATCATGATTAGTCATCTTTCTCTCTTTGAATTGATGGCTTTAATGGTGCTTACTCAGTAGTCTTTTTAGGGATTTGAGATGGGTTAGGTTTAGGGAATTTGAGATTTAATCCATGATGTCTTTGTGTTAATTATCACATTTCTTTTCTTGATTGCTGTGTTTAATGCTTAATTAGCTCTAGCTAAGTTGATTAAGATCTTATGCTCATTTTATGTCCACCAAGTGGTTGATGAAATGTCTGAACTGCTTTGCAAGAGAATTGTTTATCTTAGCTTGAGAGATTGACTGTCTAGAGAGTGATTTGGCAATATAGGGTTGATAGAATTGTCTGACTTGGTAATTAGCAAAGAGATTAGTACCAAGAGATTGGATTAGTCATATAAATGAATCCTATGCATAAGGAATAACATTGTGTGAGTTTGTAAGCATTATAGGTTGAGTCAAGAGTTCCTTAACACCAATTATCTCATCTCAAGTCCCATCTTTTCTCTGTGTTTAGCTTGAATTCGGATTTGCCCTGTTTTGCCTTTGCTTTAGTTATTTTGCTTGCTTTTCACTCTTTGTTTGATGTTCTCTTCATTTCTGTTTGATCCCTTAGGTTGTTAGACATCTAAACCATCTTTGTTTGCTTGAATTAAGAGTTATATTGCATTCTTACTGTTTCATTCTCCCCTTTTGGATTGATAAAACCATATGCTATACTACAACTGATTAGTACAAGCTTGGGTGATTGAATCAAGTCCTAAAAACCCTAGTATCAATTTGGCGCCGTTGCCATTAAGGGAATGCTTTGTTCAGTAGGATTTGTAGAGATCTTGAGATCAAGCTTTGTTATTTTCGTTTTTGGTTACTGAATTCTCTTTTGGTCTAGAATTTCTTTTGTAGGTATCTCCACACTTGCTCTCAAGTGTCTACATCTACAACTGAAGTTCAAGGTCAAAATTTTGGGTTTGCAGAATCAGAATTCAGCTGTTGAAGCATGGAAGAACATCAGTATGCCGGTGGTTTTGGTTTGCAAGGTCCACAAGGTCTTCAAGGAATTCATGGATTACAAGGACAACAAGGTCCACATGGTTTACAAGGAGCTTTGTTTCAAAGACCATTGAGACCTATTGGTGCTGCTGATATACTTTCAAGCTATGCTTCAAGACAAGGTATTCTTCCACCCATGGAGACTCATCACTATGAGATCAAAAGCAGCATGATTAATATGGTGCTAGAGAGGAAGTTCTTTGGATTGCCCAACCAAGACACTTTAGAGCACTTGGATCACTTTGAGAGGATTTGTGCTTTGACAAAGCTTAGTGGAGTTTCAGATGATAGTTTGAAGCTCAGATTATTTACATTCTCTCTTGGTGGTAGAGTTAAAATGTGGAAAAAGTCTTTAGCACAAGGCAGCATCAACACTTGGAAACAATGCAAATGTTCTTTCTTAACCAAGTTCTTCTCTCCTTCAAGAACTGCAAAATTCAGGAATGAGATCACAAACTTCAAACAGTGGTCTAATGAGAGCTTTGGAGACACTTGGGAATGGTTCAGAAGCTTCACACACCAATGCCCTCACCATGGCTTCTCTAAAGAGATGCTGCTATCCACACTATATAGAGGTGTTCTCCCAACCATAAGAATCCTTCTAGATACTGCAAGCAATGGTTACTTTCTTGGCAAAGATGTTGATGAAGGATGGCTTTTAGTGGAGAACATGGCACTCAGCAATTGGGATTATATGGATGACAAGGAGCAACATTCCAAAGCCATTGAAGAGAAGCTAGAGACAGCATTGTATGAGATGAAGGACCTGCAAAAGAAAGTTGACTTGCTGATCAATGAGACCACTAAACCTCTTCCTAGTGTTGCTCTACAAAACCACTACAAAGAGCATCAAATCAAAGTTGTTCAATTATAAGAGGCGCCAATAATGAACAAAGACCATGATGTTTGTGTACACCAGTCCTATGGAGACACTCATACTAAACAACATCAAGGTACTTCTTCTCAAACAGTTGGCGCCAACACCTCCCAACCTTCACATGCATTGGACCTTAAGGAGATGTTCCTGCAACTCCAACAACTTCAGAATGCAGAATTTCAGAAGATCATGGCTGCTGAAATTGAAGAAGTATGGCTGAAATTCAAAGAAGCATGGCTGCTGATATTGAAAGAAGTATTGCCTCCACCATCAATAACTTCCAATCCCAAATAGACTCCTTGACTATGAAGCTAAGTAGGCAAGAGAACAATGCTCAGCCAATCACTTTAAAAAGCCTTTAGAGTATTGTTATGATATCTCCTCTACTTCCCTTACTACTCAAGAGGAGAATGTAAACTCTATTGCTGAGATTGACAGCCCTCTATATGGAAATGAGTTTGTCCCTATAACTCCAAAGGTGACACCCACTATCATCAATGAGGACATTGAAGCTCTAAGTGTGGGGCAGGAACTTGAAAAAACAGTAAAGGTCAGATGAGAGAACGAGAAGGAAGCTGTCTATGTGGCTGCCTCAAGGGAAGACAAGGTTATCTCCAAGAAAGAAACAGTAGTAGAAGAAGATGAAGTGGTTGAGGTTGGTGAAAGCTTAAGGAATAGCAAAGCCAAAGAAGTGGTTCAAGAGGTACCCAAGGAGACAACCAAGGAACCAAGATACATTCCTCCTACTTATCAGCCTACAATAACATTTCCTGGAAGGTTCAAGAAACAGCTAGTTACCAAGTATAAGGGTCTCTATGATGAGAAAATGGCTAAAATTGAAGAGATCCTTAGATTAGATGAAGCAACAAAGAAGTTGTCTCCACCTCTAAAGCAAAAGTATCTTGCAATGTTGAAAGCAAAGGAGGTTGGGGAAGGTAGAGCTGCTAAAGAATAGGATCCCACTAAATTTGAAGAAACTCAAGTTACCAAGCTTGAAGATCCTGGTTGTTTTACACTACCATATGAATTGGGAACACTTTCTTTCAAGAGTTTCTTGTGTGATCTTGGGTCCAGCATCAACCTTATGCCATTCTCTACTGCTAAGATGATATCCCTTGTATTTACACCATTTAGAGCTGCATTTAGTACATGTTTTGGTCCTCTTTTGCATATTTTCCCTTAGCTTTTATCCCATTTTCTTCTCTTTTTAGACTTAGGTTGCATTTAGAGTATAGATTGCATTTTTCTTGCATATTGGATGTTTTTAGGTGCTTTTGGAGCTTAAAGGAGCTTGGAGGAGCTTTGGGAATGATCCAGGAGGCTAGCTGGACAAAAAGGAGCAAGAAGGATCAAAGCAGAAGATCTCTGCAGAAGTTTTCGGTCAGAGCCTGGTGATTTTCGGTCTCTGGTGACCGAAATGGAGCAGTATCGATCACTAGTATCGGTCTGATGTGGTCGACACAAACACACCGTTCTAATTTCGATCGTGTGTGTCGATCACTGATGACTGATACAGATAAATTTCGGTCACTGGAGGTCAACACAACTGACCGATACTGACCCAGCCCGAACCTGTTTTTAATTACACTTTTGCCACCTTTCTAGGGTTTTCTTCCTTAGGCTATAAATAGCCCCTTTTTCTATATTTTCGGAAGGTCTTGTCAAAATATTGTTCTTAAGCTATTTCTTTAAGTTTGTAAGACAATTTCTTTGCTTTGTTTAACACAATCAAGTATTTAGTTTAATCTTTCTTTAATCTTGCTTTCAATCATGATTAGCATTTTCTCCCTTTGTGATTTGGTGTTAAACATGATTATTAGTGAGTAGTTACCTTAGAGTTTCTAGATGTGGTAGATAAGGGGAATCTATGGTTTGATTAAGGCTTGTTATGTGCTTCTGTTTATGGGTTCCTCTCTATTAATCTGTTATTCATGCTAGATTAGTCTTGATCAAACTGGTCTAGGTTGTTAGCTTTCTCTTATGCCCACCAAGTGTTGGATGAAATGATGAACCTGTTTAATAGAGGATTTGCTGGCCTTGGCTCAAGAGATTGACTGTTTGAGGAGCATTTTGACTTGAATAGAGTTGATTAGTCTTGCTTGCTTGATGTTTTAGCACTAATGAGAGTTAGTTCTTGTTAAGATGTTTAGCAAAGGGTTATTTGCCAAGAGATTAGATCTAACTAGCTTAGTTGTGAACTCTATGTCTAGGAACCACCATTGCTTGCTTACTTGCTTGATCAATGTAGTTTGAAACAGCCTTAATCAATGTCTGAAATTCCCCAAAGTCGATAACCACATCTAGGAACTTGTCTTTCCCTAATTTGAATTTCGAATTTGCTCTGTTTCACTCTGTTTTCTTGTTTAGAATTGCTTAGTTTGCTTTTGCTTTCACCTTGGTGCTGCTTGTTTCACTTAGGTTGTTAGAACTGTTGCTTAGGCAACAAAACCCCTTTCCTGTCTTGCTTGATATAGAGATTCCACTCTCAACTCTTCTGTCTTTCAACTCTTCCCATTTGGATTGATACAACCCTATGCTATACTGCAACTGACTAGTACAAGCTAGGGCAATTGTCCTACAAGGGGTAAAGCCCTTGTATCAATTTGGCGCTGTTGCCATTTGGGAAACAGTTTGAATCATTGGAGTTTGTAGAATCCTTAAGATCTAGCTTTTACTTTTCTTTGGTTACTAACTCTCTTTGACTTTCATTTCTGTCTTCCGGGTATATGAACTTGAGGTCCAGAGGTTCAAGCAACCTTGTGGAGTTCATAGACAACATCAACCTGCTGGATAGAGGAGAGAGAGCAAGGAGACAGAAAGACAGCAACACTTGCAAAGGCTTGGTATGAACAATCAGGATCAAGTCATGGATGACATCAGATTTCAGGGTCCTCAAGGAGCTGCAGGAGCTCAGGGCATACAGAGACACCAAGGTGTTCAAGGCTTACAAGGTGAGCAAGGACCAAGAGGCGCTGCACAAGCTCCAAGAGCAGCTAGACCTATTGGCGCAGGTGATGCACCAAATGCCTACAACAACAGGACAGGTATCATCCCACCAGCAGTCCAAAACAACAACTTTGAAATCAAGTCTGGATTGATTTCAATGGTCCAGAGCAGCAAATTCCATGGGTTACCACTTGAAGACCCCCTGGACCATCTAGACAACTTTGATAGGCTGTGTTCCTTGACCAAGATAAATGGAGTTAATGAAGATGGCTTCAAGCTCAGACTGTTCCCCTTTTCTCTAGGAGATAAGGCACACCAGTGGGAGAAAAATCTTCCCCAAGGCAGTATAACCAGCTGGGATGAATGCAAGAAAGCCTTTCTAGCAAAATTCTTCTCCACTTCCAGAACTGCTTGAATCAGGAATGAAATCTCAGGGTTTGCACAGAGGAACAATGAAAGCTTTGGAGAAGCTTGGGAAAGATTCAAGGGTTACACTCTGCAATGCCCTCATCATGGCTTCTCACAAGCCTCTTTGCTGTCCACTCTCTACAGAGGAGCCTTGCCTAAGATAAGAATGCTTCTGGACACAACATCAAATGGGAACTTCCTGTCAAAAGATGTAGATGAAGGTTTGGAGTTAGTAGAGAATTTGGCTCAGTCTGATGGAAACTACAATGAGGAATTTGATAGAGCACCAAGGAGTGCTAAGGATGAGTTAGAATCTAGCAAGACAGAGATCAAGTCTCTACATGAGAAGCTGGACTTGTTTCTAAGGGAAAAGAAAGAAGTTCACTTTGTGGGAGACATGGTTCAGCTTGATGATCAGGAACAATGCCAAGTTGAGGAGATGAACTACTTGGGCAACCAAGGTGGTTACAACAACTATGGGAACTACAGACCAAATCCCAACTTGTCTTACAGGAACAACAATGTGGCCAACCCACAAGACCAGGTTTACCCTCAACAGCAACAACAAGCAGCACCAAGACCTTTTATCCCCTAAAACAATCAAGGTTTTCAGCAGAGGAACAACAACTATCAGCCTAGGGCGCCCTACAACCCTCCAGGATTCAATGCTCAAGCTCAAGGACAAGCTTCCTCCAGCTCTCAAGACACTGAACTCAAGACCCTCATGCAACAAATGATCAACACTCAAGTCAGCACAACCTTGGAAATGAACAAGAAGTTTGCAGAGGTCCACAACAAAATTGATTCAGTGCATGTAGAGCTCACCAACAAGTTTGATGGATTGGCTGCAAGAGTCAAAACACTGGAGAACAACAAAGGCATAGCTGGTCCCAAGCCTCAAGGCCACTTTCCTGGAAAACCAGAGGCTAACCCAAAGGAATTCTGCAATGCCATTGTCACAGAAGAAATGAAACCTCTCACCTGAAGAGGAGGCTATCATTGAAGAGTTCCTCTACTTGTTCACTGAGGACACTGAAC
Source organism: Thlaspi arvense (assembly GCA_911865555.2). Lineage (NCBI taxonomy): Eukaryota > Viridiplantae > Streptophyta > Magnoliopsida > Brassicales > Brassicaceae > Thlaspi > Thlaspi arvense. Next base: position 17,093,833 of record OU466861.1, read on the forward strand.
CTCTAAGTGGGGGGGGGGGGGGGGGGGGGGGGGGGGGGGGGGAAGAGTTTCTAGAAGTTGAAGCTGAACAAAGAGCTGTGGAAAGAGAACCCTTTGGAGTTGAGGAAAACTCAGATGATGAAGAGTGGTGGGCGCCACATGAGATTGTTGACAACACAAAGGATTACTTGATGGATGCTGCTGATGACCAGAAGGAACCTCAACCAGCTACTCTTCCTATCTATCAATCAACCATCCCTTTTCCAGGGAGGTTCAAAGAACAGCTACTTCAGAAGTATGAAACTCTCTATGCTGCTCAGATGGAGTTGAGAGGGTTGAATGGCCAAGAAAAAGTTGAAACGCTAAAGGTGAAGACTGGATCACCAGAAGTTAAGGAGCTTAATGTCAAGAAACTTGGAGATCCAGGCTGCTTCACTCTCCCATGTGAGCTAAAAGGGAGGACTTTCAAGAATTTCCTCTGTGATTTAGGAACAAGTATCAACCTTCTCCCATCCTCTATTGCTAAAGCTCTTGGCTACACTCAACTGCAAGAGAGTAATATATCCCTTACAATAGCTGATGGGACAGTGAAGAGACCACTAGGGAGTCTCAAAGATGTGCCAATGATGATAGAAGGAGTAACCATTCCCACTGATTTCCTGGTGCTTGATGTGGAAGGGCACATAAAGAATGTTATCATTCTAGGAAGACCTTTCCTAGCCTTAGCTGGAGCAGTGTTTGATGCTAAGGAATGCACTATTGAGCTGAAGCTGACCAAGAAGAAGGTTTTAAGGTTTGACTCAAAGGGGAATAAGCTGGAGAATGAGCAAGCCTTCTCAATGGAGATCAAGAAGCTGAAGCAGCCTAGAAAGAATTAGCCAGAGTTTGAAGGCTATCAAGGAGAAAGTTTTGATGACTGCTGCTTGGTCAAGTTGTTTGAAGACACCACTGAAAAGGAGGTCCTTGAAATGGTTAGTTACAAGAATCTGAATGATGTTAAGCTGGTTACTAGCAAAGGAGAAGTGGTTTTGCAACCAAGTGTCTCCAAGAAGGGAGAGTTATGCTTCAAGCTTCAGCTAGAAGGGAAAGCTACACCTTTTGCCAAGATCAAGGTGAATGGAGTCACCACCAAGGTCAAGAGAAGCAAGATGACACCAAGGGGTTCCAAGACTCCTTCTCCTCACCTCAACTAAAGAGGTAATCAAAGTCAAGCTTAGTGACTCTAAACAAGCACACTTGGGAGGTAATCCCATGTTATCCTTTTGTATATATTATGCTTTCTAGATTATCTTTTATGCTTTGTTTTAGTGTATAGAAACAGGATTCTGAACTGGGGTTTGAGAAAGTCTGGAAGGGACAAATAACAGGTGCATTCTGGCTGGTATCGGTCATTTGTATTGGTCATGACAGACCGATACACATATTTTCGGTCAGTGGTATCGATCATGACTGACAGAATCAGTAGAGCCAGTCTACAACAGTCAACATATCGGTCAATTGTGATCGATATGGAAAGAAGTTTGAAGGTGGGAAAGTTTTCGGTCATTCATGTCGACCACTGTTGATCGATACGATTCTTGAAATCATATCGGTCACCAGTATCGATCACTCAAGATCGACACAATCATGCCGGATGTATTTCGGTCAAGTGTGTCGACCACTGATAACCGATACAAATCCCAGGAAACACATCAGTCTCCAGTATCGATCACTCATGACCGAAAATGCAAATTTCGGTCAGTAATATCGGTCATAAGTGACCGAAACTCCATCCGAGGTAAGTGTATCAACTTCCAAAAAATTTTCCCTCCTTTGGTTTGGCGCCAAGGGAGTTTAAATTTTTAATTGGGATTCCTTCTGACCTCTTTCTTAGCTTCTGAACACTTTTGTTTTTGTCCCCCACTCATTTGATTCCCTTCACTCCCTACCCGCCTCTTTATAAGTCAATAAACTCTTCCTACTCTCCCTAACTTCATCTCTCATTGCTTTACCTCAAAGATTTTCAGCGCTCTCATTCCCCTTATTATAAGTACTCGGAATTTCTTTGAGCTATGCACTTTCAGGTACAATGAGAAGGAGGAGGAGCTCAACAGCAAGCATCAGGAGTAACTTGAGCTTTTGCCCTGATGAGAGCCAACTCTACCAAGAGGGATCAGTAGTTGAAGAGCGAAATGACAGTCATAGAGACACCCAAACCTCAGGATCATCCCACCACTCCTGCCACTAAACCAAGTACCACATCCTTTCCATTGTTATATACCATTGTATCGTTTCATTTTTGTAATATATTTTGTTGCTTCTCTCTTCCATTGCTTTCATTATACAAGGGACTGTGTAATTTAAGTGTGGAGGAGAGATTTGGGGTTTGACTTTGTGTTTTGTTTTCTTAGTTTTTCTTTTTCTTTTCATTTTGAGTCTCATGCATATCATGCATACATGTAAGGCATAGAAAAACACAAAAAAATCAAAAAAATTTGAAAATCTTTTGCGTTTTTTGCAAACCAAAAAGAAAGCATGTAGTTGCATTTCATTCCTTTAAGATTGAGTCTAGTGTTGACATATAGGTTGCATTGCATTTGCATAGGTTATTATGATGAATTTTCCTTGTAAAGTGCTTAGTGTTTAGAGATGATTTCAGTTTTCAAGTGCTTAGTTGGTTGATGCATCATCTGATTGCTAGAAGTTAAGGCTGAACCATGCTTAGATTGCTAGATTTGGTCTTCTCATCTCATTCTGAAAGCATTTGTTCTCTAAAAATCAACTCTATCAACTTGAACTTTAATTTGGACTTTCAATTATCATGTCTTATGCATTGAAAAGTGAATTCATGGCTACCATATACATATTTGGATCATCTTTCTCCTTTCTACCACTCTTGTTGATCCAAATAGTTGATCCTCATACTTATGGGACAATTACATCCTCACCCTTAACCAAAACCTCCTTTTGAGCCTAAACACTATTGTGAGAGCTGTGAGGCCTTTGCATTGCATTTTCGATTTTGTCTTGGCAAAAAGTGTTAGGAATAAGGCTGGCAATGATTAGCTCTCTTGTAGATATCAGCTTGCATCTTGAGCTTGATTCTAGGATAGGAGTTTTTGGGGTTTGAAAGGGTAGAGTTAGGTGGTTTGAGCTTAATGTTTTTATCTTTTGAAAAGAAAAGGGAAAGATTTGAAATGGTAGATAAAGGGGAAACAGTTTAGTATTGTGGTTAAGCAAAGGGAAGAAAAGCTCTAAGTTCAAAAGGAAGAATTGGCGCCAACAACAAAGCTCAAAGAGGGTCCAAAGAAGAAAAATCAGACCAGGATCAATCCACCAAAGGTGATGAAGGTGACATTACAATAAAGAAGAGCAAGTCCCAACCAAGAAGAAGCAACCACACAAGCAGAATGAAGGAGGTTTCCCCAGCCATGAATAAGAAGAAAGAAAAGGGTAGAGTTTAGGAAAGGGTAGACTTAGAGGGTTCACTTTTGGGTTTAGAAATGCTTAGGACTCATCTTTGGGAAGTAAGGGTAGAAGAGGACTTTGAATTGCATGCATAAGTGTGCTTTTACCTTTAGCTTTTTGCCTAAGATGAAGTCATTTCATTGAGTGATCCTTTATGTTTTTAACCCTGTGCTTAAATGAGATCATTCTTGTCTCATAACCTTACCCCTTTTCAACCAAATGTCTTCACTTGATTTGCATAAGCATGATTCATGTTCTGTACTTAATTGAATGTTAAAGAGTTGATTGATTTGAGCATTTGCCTAAGTTGAGATTTGAGATCATTTTGAAACATGATGAACATGGCTAGGTTCTTTGAAGTATAGCTGATTGTGTTTGCATCCTACAACTAGGCACTTGAGCATTAAAACCATCTCTTTACCTTTGCACTTTTGGAATCTGAATGCCCACTTTCAAACCTCACTCTCTCATTTGTTCTTACTTGCTTGAAGACAAGCAAAAGGCAAGTGTGGGGGTGTTGATATCCCTTGTATTTACACCATTTAGAGCTGCATTAAGTACATGTTTTGGTCCTTTTTTGCATATTTTCCCTTAGCTTTTGTCCCATTTTCTTCTCCTTTTAGACTTAGGTTGCATTTAGAGTATAGATTGCATTTTTCTTGCATATTGGATGTTTTAGGTGCTTTTGGAGCTTAAAGGAGCTTGGAGGAGCTTTGAGAATGATCCAGGAGGCTAGCTGGACAAAAGGGAGCAAGAAGGATCAAAGCAGAAGATCTCTGCAGAAGTTTTCGGTCAGAGCCTGGTGATTTTTGGTCTCTGGTGACCGAAATGGAGCAGTATCGATCACCAGTATCGGTCTGATGTGGTCGACACAAACACACCGTTCTAATTTCGGTCGTGTGTGTCGATCACTGATGACCGATACAGATAAATTTCGGTCACTGGAGGTCGACACAACTGACCGATACTGACTCAGTCCGAACCTGTTTTTAATTACACTTTTGCCACTTTTCTACGGTTTTCTCCCTTAGGCTATAAATATCCCTTTTTCTATATTTTCGGAAGGTCTTGTCAAAATACTGTTCTTAAGCTATTTCTTTAAGTTTGTAAGACAATTTCTTTGCTTTATTTAATATAATCAAGTATTTGCTTTAATCTTTCTTTAATCTTCCTTTTAATCATGATTAGCATCTTTTCCCTTTGTGATTTGGTGTTAAACATGATTATGAGTGAGTAGTTACCTTAGGGTTTCTAAATGTGGTAGATTAGGGGAATCTATGGCTTGATTAAGGGTTGTTATGTGCTTCTGTTTATGGGTTCCTCTCTATTAATCTGTTATCCATGCTAGATTAGTCTTGATCAAACTAGTCTAGGTTGTTAGCTTTCTCTTATGCCCACCAAGTGTTTGATGAAATGTTGAGCTTGTTTAATAGAGGATTTGCTGACCTTGGCTCAAGAGATTGACTGTTTGAGGAGCATTTTGACTTGAATATCGTTGATTAGTCTTGCTTTCTTGATGTTTTAGCACTAATGAGAGTTAGTTCTTGTTAAGATGTTTAGCAAAGGGTTATTTGCCAAGAGATTGGATCTAACTAGCTTAGTTGTGAACTCTATGTCTAGGAACCACCATTGCTTGCTTACTTGCTTGATCAATGTAGTTTGAAACAGCCTTAATCAATGTCTAAAATTCCCCAAAGTCAATAACCACATCTAGGAACTTGTCTTTCCCTAATTTGAATTTCGAATTTTCTCTGTTTCACTCTGTTTTTCTTGTTTAGAATTGCTTAGTTTGCTTTTTCTTTCACCTTGTTGCTTCTTGTTTCACTTAGGTTGTTAGAACTGTTGCTTAGGCAACAAAACCCCTTTCCTGGCTTGTTTGACTTTGAGATTCCACTCTCAACTCTTCTGTCTTTCAACTCTTCCCATTTGGATTGATACAACCCTATGCTATACTGCAACTGACTAGTACAAGCTAGGGCAATTGTCCTACAAGGGGTAAAACCCTTGTATCATAAGACCTTAGGCCACATTAACTTCAAGGACAGTGATGTCTCTCTCACCCTAGCTGATGGGTCAAGAAAGCAACCAGTTGGATCTCTTGAAGATATTCCATTGATGATTGACAAGGTGAAGGTAACAACTGATTTTCTGGTGTTGGATATAAAGAGTGATGAGGAGACCCCAATACTCTTGGGAAGATCATTTCTGGCATCTGCTGGTTCTATTTTAGATGTTAAGAGGGGCATCATTGAGTTAAGGTAGAAGGAAGACAAGGTGTTAAGGTTTGACATCAAGAGGACCAAGAAGGGAGATAAGGGACAAGCTTACTTCATGAAGAGTGAGGAATGGAGTCACCACCAACCACATTCACAGGCCACTCAGGAAAGGATCCACCAAGGAGTTCTCTACCTCCCTCTCAACCCAACTAAGGAGCAAGAAAAGTCAATCTTAGTGACTCTAAACAAGCACACTTGGGAGGTATTCCCTTGTTATCCTTGTACATATTATTGCATTTTATGCCTTCTTTCGTGTCTTTCTTTCAAAAACAGGAGAAAGTGTGGTTTAAGGCAAGTTGTTATAAGTTTGGGAAGCAAGAACAGATGCATCTGGGCTGCTATCGGTCACCATATCGATCAAGACCAGACCGATACAGACTCTATCGGTCATACTATCAGTCATGAGGTGATCGATAGTGGTGGAGCCAATATGCATCGGTCAACCTATGGGTCAGTTCTGATCCATAGGGAACATGCAGTGACCGATGGAAATGCATTGGTTGTATTCCGGTCACTCTATCGATCAGATAGTGACCGATAGGAATCACCCGGATGTATTTCAGTCACTGTATCGGTCACGAATGTGATCGATAGGATTTGGCAGGAAAGCTATCGGTCAACCTATCGGTCTGGGAGAGACCGATACACCCCTCCAGTCTGCCAAAACACCTCCTAAGGTACACAACTCCACTCCTTCGCTTCTGAATACTTTTGAGCACCCTTTTCTCAACTTCCTTCAAGCTTCTATTACACATGGGACTATTAATTTAAGTGAGGGGGAGGGCATTGCATTTAACATTGTGTTTTGTTTTCTTATCTCCTCTTTTACATACTTGAGTCTCATGCATTCATGCATTCATTTATATGCACTGAAAATCCATGAAATTTTCAAATTTTTTAGAACCAAATAGATCATTTAGTTGCATTCACATAACTAAGATTGAGTCTAGATGCATTTCATATAGGTTTGTATACATTTGCATAGGGAGTAGATGATAAACACTTGTCAAGTTGTTAGTGTTTGAATTGTTTTCAGTGCCTTGGTTACCTATTGTTTGATTACATTGTAGTGAGTTTGAAATTAAGGCTGCACCATATCTTGAATTCTTGCATTGATATTCTTGTCTTATGCTCAAGCTTGCTTTGATTTGATTCCAACTCTATCTTATTAGAACCATAATCCTGACTTTGAATTATCTTGTTTGTGCATGGAGAGTGATTACATGGCTACCCATATACATACTTGGATTATCTTCTTCCCTTCTTACCACTCTTGTTAATCCAAGTAGCTGATCCTCATCATTATGGGATAGTTAACTACACCCTAAACCAATCCTTCTTTCTGAACCTAAACACTATTGTGAGAGTTGTGAGGCCTTGCATTACATCATTTTCGATCTTACCTTGGCAAAAGGTGTTAGTAATAAAGCTAGCAAGGAGAAGCTCTCTTGTAGACACCAGCTTGCATTTTGAGCTTGGTATTATGTTAGGAGTTTGGGAAAGGGTAGTGTAAATGGTTTGTGCTTTAATTGTTTACATCTTTGAGAAGAAGAAGAAGTATGGATTGGTATTATAGGGGAATAGTTTATTTTGTGGTTAAGTTAACTAGGAAGAAATCTCTAAGTGTTAAAGAAGAAAGGTGCCAACAACAACAAAGCTTACAAAAGGTCATCTAAAAGGAGAAATCAGACCAAGCAATCCACCAAAGGTGGTGAAAATGGCGCCAATCATACAACAAAGAAGAGCAAGTTCCAAAACGAAGTCAACCACATGAGTAAAAGAAGAAGGAGTTTCGCCCATATATGAAGAAAGAAGAGGTCAAGTGCTTTGGAAAAGGGTAGAATTAGGAGTTCCACTTTGGGTTTTAGAAGTTATTAGGTTCATCTTGGGTAAAAAGGGTAGAAGAGAGCTTTGACTTGCATGCATATGTGTGCTTTTACCTTTAGCATTTTGCCTAAAATAGAATCATTTCATTGGGTGATCCCCTGAATGTTTGAACCCTTATTTGAATGAGATCATTTTCATCTCCTGACCATGTCCCTTTAACCAAATGTGTTCACTTGATTTGCACAAACTTGATCCATTGGTTACTATTAATGAATGTTAAAGAGTTGGTTGATTTGAATGCTTGTGTAGGCTAAGCTAGAGTTCATTGTTTGCTATGATAGGTATGACTAAAGTTTTTAAAGTAGAACAATCTCTGTGCATCTTAGAACCCATAACTTGGGCATTGAATCAGTTTTTCTATTGATATCTTTAGTTTTGAGCTCCCACTTTCAAACCCCACTCTCCCACTTGTTCTTGTTTGCTTAGGGACAAGAAAAATGCAAGTGTGGGGGTGTTGATATACTCATTATTTACACCATATTAGCATACATTCTGCATTGTTTTATAGTCTTTAAACATTCATTTTTGCTTATTTTTGTCCCATTTGCATTCAATTAGGACTTAGTATAGATTTAGTGTGAGCATTGCATGTTTTGTGCATTTTAGGAGTTTGGCAGGTATGTTTGGAGAGTTTTGAGACTACAAGGAGCATGGGAGATGATGGTGGGTGCAGCACAAGACATCAAAAGATCCAAGAAGAAGGTGCACTTTGTTGAAGCGGCCAGAAAGTTTTCCTGACAAAATTGGCTCGTACAAAGCATCTCCAACCCGATTCAGCTTCAACAGTTTTCAATAATGTTGTAGCCCCGTGAGTTATGCTGCGTCTGGAGTTGGTTTCAGGTCATTCCCGTCAGCGGTTAGAAAGTTACAGAAGTTTTCGTGAAACCGCTCAACCCGTATCGGGCAGGCTATCAGTCAAGGAGTGACCGATAGAAGATCTATCGATCAAGCCTATCGGTCAAGGAGTGACCAATAGAAGTTCACCATGTATATTTCGGTCACCCTATCGGTCACTCTCTAGCCCGATAGGAATCCTATCGATCACCCTATCAGTCAAGGAGTGACCGATAGGATCCCAGTTTGAAGACCACTTATTTACAAGTTTGCCATTTTCAATTGGACTCTTTTAAATACGAAAAATCCCTAATTTCTGGGAACAGTCTTTTTCCAGCAGTTTCTTCTTCTTTGTTTTAGTTTTTTTATTTTGTAACTTGAATCTTTGCTTGATTTTAATTAAAGTTTGCATTTATCTTCTTGTTTAATCTTGATAACTAGTATTTTTATGGCTAGTTTTAGTCAAACCTAAAGCGGTTTTGCTGTTTTAGTATTTCAGGAGTCAATCCAAATCAGGTTGATGAAAGATACTAAGAATGCAAGAGCTTTGTAAATCTAAGTGAAATCTTGATAAATTGGGGAGAAAATCTGTAAAAACTAAATGCAATTACTAATTGAAAACGAAAACTATTTTAAAATCCCTATTGATGGGTTAAACAAATACTAAATGACCTCTAAGAATTTAAAATGCAAATCTACTGGTTTTTAAAATTCAAAAGCTAAAAGCAGATAAAAAGAGAAAGTTCTAACAACCTAGGAAATGATTTTTAAGAAACTAAGACAAAAGATTCAAACTTTAGAACTAGGAAATGATGACTATAAGTTTTCAAAAGCTAAAAGTAGATTCAAGGTTGAGGATCATGCTTAAGAAGGTTCAAGATTCAAACTTGGGGGTTGAAAACATAGATCTACACATTTTAGTGCTATCTTTAGGCCTTGAGAAGCTAAAGCTAGATTTATCCATGGTGTTTGGAATAAATCCTTTCCTCAACTTTTCCTCCTAACCAATGGCATGTGGTGGAAAGAAAGGGTGAAGAAAATGAAGCATAGATCTCAAAAAATGGCCTAACTAGCTCCCTAAGCATCCATGGCGTTTGGGAAAGGGATGAGCTAGTCTCTTGGATTTGGTTTTAAGGGATCTCCTAAATCCTGCTGAGGTAAGGAAATCCCTGAGATCAAAGAGATCTTTTTCAAGAGTCTCTAGGCATTAAAACCCCCAAATCCAAGAAGAGATTAAGTTAAGCGCAAGAAAAACCCAAGCTTAAACCCTTAAAACCCCTTTAATCACCTCAACCTTAAACCCTTGGTGGATTACTCACTACTCATGATTAAAACATACGAAAATGCATAGGAAGAAAGGATGAGCATGATTAAACGACTAAACAAGAAAGATTAAGAGAAATACTTAAGATTAAAAACAAAATTAAGGTTTTACAAAATATGAAAAGCTTAAAAACTAACAATGGCGGTTTTTGCTTAAAAGATAGATGATAAAAGAGGGAAACCATACGAATGGTTCTTATTCCTCCCAAAAATTGGGTAAACAAAAGGGAGATGGTCCCCTCACTAAAATCCAAAACGTGAGCTGTCCGGATAAGGTTCTAAGATCGACCTGAGTCGTCGATCTCTAACTTGGTCTTCCGCATAAAACGTCTTCTTTTGCTCGATCGTCGGGTCGATTATGTCGGGTGGATCGATCGCTTCTATCGATCTTCTGGTCGATCCTCAACGATCGAGTCGTGATCTCGATCTGGCTCTCGTTCTTCTTCCTTGAAACGACCTAAGTTTCTCGATCTTCTGGTCGATCTCGTCTAGATCGACCTGCATAGCTCGATCTTCACCTCGATCTCGGTTCCTTTGCTACATGGCCGAGTTCTCCCAAGTATCCATAGGCTCCCTTTCAATCCTTAGCATATCCACGCACCCTCCATAGCTCCAGTGTATCCAAAACAACCTGAATATGATGCAAGAATGCAAGAAATATCCAAATGCTAATGCAAAGTGTTCTTAGGACCTAAAATGAGATAAATGGTGCAAACTAGCCTATTATGAAAGATGTATGCATGAAAACTACTCTAAATGTATGCTAAATATGCGAAATATATGAGTATATCAACTCCCCCAAACTTACCTTTTGCTTGCCCTCAAGCAAACAAAATTCAAGCTAGGAAGAGAGGTTTAAAAATGGGAGCTCAAATTCCAAAATTGTTTTTCAAATGAATCAATTCAATGGTCCTAGTTCTCTATTCTAGGATGCAGTACACAAACTTCTACTCCAAAGAGCTTAGCCATATTCATCACATATTGAATCTCAAATCATGACTCGCCTATTCCAAACAATCCAAGAATCCTAACCTTTAACATTCATTTAAGTTCAAACCGTGAATCACACTTATGCATCTAAAACCGAATACATTTGGCTAGGGACAAGGTTATGAGATAAAATGATCTCATTCATGTGGGTACTTCAAACATTGGTTTATCTCAAAAAGGGTTGAACTTTTGCATAATTCTAAAGGTAAAAGGCAATGCATGCAACGTGACTAGACTCTCATCTACCCAAATATACTAACAATGATCCTAATCCCTCTCTCATTTATTTTCTTTTTTTCAAGCACACTCACCCTCTAGAGACTACCCAAATCAAACAAGCCAAGACGCTAAGCATAACCCACATAAACACAACATCTTCAACCTTTCTCATAGCTAGTGGTATGGCTATATACACATTTTCAGCTCTTTTCTTTTCTTTTGATAGCTCTCTTCTCATATATTTTTTTTTCTTTGAGCACCTGGCTTTCTGGCTCTTTTCTCTTATATAATTTTTTTTTCTTTTTGAGAGCTATCTCTTTTTCTTTTCAACTTGAGATTTTATTTCAAACAATTCAAGACCACCCACTTAAAACTATGTATCCCTTTTATTCAAAACCCAAACACCAACTTCTTTTCCAACCCAAAACAAGTTAGCACTTTCAACAACACCCGTGAATTCCCACTCCAAATCAAGCCTAAAACTAGCTTCAATATGCAAACCTAGCATCAATATGAGAGACTAATCATGTCGCTCTAAACCTAACACTTTATGCCAAGTTCAACCGAAAATTTAAGGCCTCACAATATCACACACGAAATTTGGCTTGAAAGGAGGGTAAGGGTTAAGGTGAGGAGTTCTATTTAGGCTTACAAAAGAGTGGTGAAGAGAATAAGAAAGCTTAAATATGTATATGTAATCCATGTATTCTTTTTCAAATGCACAAGTATGATAATTCAGAATTCATGTTAAGGTTTCACTTGATAGGAAAGGATTCAATTCAAGTTTGTTCAACTTAAGCCAAGAAAATCAAGACAAATGGTCCAAATATGGTTAGAACTTACTTTAAAAGTTTGTATAAAGCATCAAAGAACTACTAACTAGGGCCTTGAACCAGATCATGAGCTTTAAACACTTTACAAGGAAACATTTATATCATTGCTCCCTATGCAAATGCAAGCAACCTAAATGATAAAATTCTAGACTCAATCCTAAAATATTTGACAATGCAAATGCAAGCTATATGATTTTTTTTTGAAATTTTTTAAAAAATTTCTGATTTTTTTTTGTATTTTTCTATGCACTTAGATGGATGCATGAAGACTCAAGAATGTGAACACAAAATAAGATCCAAATAAAAACATATCAAAGCACACACTCTCCCCAACCGGTGTCAAACAAATTCAAGAGGTGACCAAAATCCACAAAGCAAAAATTAAAAAAAATGCATGATATATACAAAGGTTGGAGTTTTGGTACCTTGGAGCTAGGCATGGCTGGAGCTTGAGGTTGCTCCGGTCCTCCTGCTCGCTCTTGGAGTGTCGTGAAGTAAACCCTTGTCCTTGCTCCTGCTTGTGCCTTCGTGTAGAGAAAGACGCCCCGCTTGATTACCATCTTGAGGCTCACGGATCTCCACACCTCTGGTTGAGTTTCTCCTCATCGTTCCGCCCATTTGCTCAACCTCGTCACTCAAAGTCGTCTCAGATGAGCTTCCTTGTTGAAGGTCTTTGATCTTCTTTGCTAGCTTCTTGATCATCTTGCCTTGACACTTGTTAACCTTGCGTTGAATCTCATCTACAACCGAGGCAAGGAATTTCTCAGCCTTTGTCCGTGGCTCATAGTCTAGCTTGGGGAGTTCAAAGCTTGGGGGCAATTCAGCATATGTAGGAGGGGATTCTGAGGGTGAACGAGTGAGCTGAGGTGGTGCTGCTGTGATTCCAAGAGGCGCAAAGCATTCTTCATCGCTTGGTAAGAACTCTATTGTGACAACGCTTTGTAGGTGCGTTTCTTCTGGATTGGGCAGAATGCAGACCTTCTTCTCATGGTTATGGTTGTAGAACAAGTAAGCATAGAAGCCTGTATCTGGAGTAGGTCCCAAGGAATCGGTGTGGCGCATGTAGATTTCATCCATGTACGCTCGCTCCACACAAGGCTCAAAATCTGCAAGGGGCACTCCCGCTTGTATGAACAATGGCGTGAGGAAACCTCCTATGAGTGCAGAGCTTGCCTTACATCTTATTGCCCAAGCCTTGTATTTGACCAAGGAAGAAGCCAAGATGCAGCCGTAGTTGACGTCTTCTCCAAGCTCATCCTCCATTGGCTTATCATTCTCCTCACCATCGCATACAATCTTCTTAATCCCTTGGAAAAGGAAGCATAGCTCGTTCTTGGTCACTGTTGGGGCTGTGGATCTTCCACTGAACGTGTTGGCCAGCAGCTTGAGGGTGTACCTTATCACAGGATTGCGCACCTTCTTGGTCTTGGCAGTATTGGCCATGTAGTCTCCATCGCTAACCAAGTTCCATAGAGCATTCGCGGATTTGAACCATGGGAACTCCACAAGCGTGGCTGCAGCATTGAGACCATAGGCTTGGCATAGCTCAGGGATGGAGAGGTTGTAGGCTTGTTTTCTGATCTTGAACGTGAAATGACCCTTGGATGGAGTTTGGATGCTTGGATCTTCATATGAGAAGTCCAAGGTGGATAGGAAATCAAGCGTGGCCTCGGGATAAGTTGGGTAATCCATCCGTGATAGGCAAGCAAGACCCATGGCCCTGAGCAACTCATCAAACTCCTCCAACAAACCTAGCCTTTCCAAGAGATCCCTACTTGCAAACTTTGTAGGCTCAAACCGCAACCTCTCAAGCCTCTTCTTTGTTTTCCTCTCTTCCTTACTCCACTTGACCCTTTCTTCACCCACTTGCTGTGTTTCCTCTTGAGTTGCCAACTCTCTGCTTCTCTTCTTGGGTGCCATGGTACCTGAAATGCGAGTTCTCAAAGAGAAAGTGAGGATAGGTGACGATTAAGAGAGAAAGATATGGCAAAGAGAGAAAATCTCTAAATATAAATCCTAGATTTTTGGGGATATTCTAAAATACATCAATAAATAGAAAAGAAAAATCTTTTGAGATAAGATTAAATCAAGAAAATTTCCCTAATACATAGATATTTCTAAAAATCCATCCTAATCCCTAGCAAATTTCATTCAACCATTTCATCAAAAAGGAAATTTTCTTGAAAACTCAAATATGCAATACAAGAAATTCGAAAATACCTTTGAAATGGGATGATTATGAGATGCTCTCTGTCTTTCAAAACCGAAACTCACACTCTCTCTCTTTATCTTTCTAAAAAACAGTTTGTATGCAATGAAGAGAGAGTCTGTATGAAAGGTTTTAATAAGAAAAATCTTTTGGACTAATGTATGCAAGTGGGTTTCTGAAAAAAAGGGTCAAGGCACGTTTTTCATAGTAAAAAATGCTTACATTGACCGAAATTCAAATTCAAAATAGGAGGGAAGGAGAAGAAGGGGGAAAAAATTAAACCAACCTTGGCATGAGATCGAGTCAAACCGGTCGATCTTGACCTCGATCTCATGCCTATTTGTCCGTGATCGAGAGGCTTGCTCGATTGGAGGCTCGATCTGATTTGAATCGAGCCTTAGATCGAGTCTCCTCCTCGTTTCAAGATTCCACGTGGTTGTGGCCATGCTCCTTAGATCGAGCTTCTTGATCGATCGCGAGGTCGTTTTGGCGGAGATCGAGTTAGCTGATCGATCCTGTCATCGATCTCAGTTCGAGGATTGAGTGAGACCCGTCGATCCACACCCCATTTGTACTTCAAGCTAAACGTATGGGTGGGTCATCCTCTCGCAATCGACTGACTCACTCGATTGTCTACTCGATCTCGTCTAGATCGAGTGACTTCACTCGATTTACTAGGTCGATCTAGTAAAGATCAAACTAGGACAGGTCGATCTTTCACTTAATCGTTTGCCTCTGTTTCTCCTTTCCTTGCCTTTTTAAATCCAAGATCGTGATCTCTGGTTCCCATCTCCTTATACCTACACACTTAAACTAAAAAGCATAAAATTGAAACAGAAATAAATCAAAAATATGTACAATGATAGTCATGGGATTGCCCCCAAGTGCGCTTGTTTAACGTCTCTTAGCTTGATTTTACTTGGTTAGGCTAGAGGGGGATCTTGGAGAAGCAACGTGGTGCTCTCCATGCTGCAATCACTCGCCATGTAGAGCTTGACTATATGCCCATTCACTGTGAAACTCTCTCCACCCTTGCCGATCAAAGTCACTGCCCCATATGGTAGCACTTCTTTTATCTCAAACGGACCGCTCCATCTAGACTTGAGCATTCCGGGGAACAACTTCAAACGTGAGTTATAAAGCAGAACCAGGCTTCCCTCTTTAAGCTCCTTAAGCACCAAACCTCAATTCATCAAGCTCATGAAGTTGCACTAGTCTTCTCTCTTGTGCCGTCTTGAGACTCTAATTCACTTGCTTCACAGCCCAAAGAGCTTTGTGCTCTAACTCCACAGGGAGGTGACAAGATTTACCATAGAGGAGGTTGAAAGGCGTGGTACCAATGGGAGTCCTGAAAGCCGTCCTATAAGCCCAAAAAGCGTCATCAAGCTTGCTTGCCCAATCTTTCCTAGTCACCCCCGCGGTTCTCTCTAGGATGGTCTTGAATTGCATATTTGAAACCTCCACTTGGCCACTGGTTTGAGGGTGATAAGGCGTGGCCACCTTGTATTTAACTCCATGCTTTCTCAAAAGACCCTCAAAAATCTTGTTGATGAAGTGGGTGCCTCCATCACTAATCACCACCTTAGGAACTCCAAACCTTGGAAAAATTATTGTCTTGAAGAGCTTGACTACCACCTTTGAATCATTAGTTGGTGAGGCTATTGCTTCCACCCACTTAGACACATAGTCTACTGCCACTAGGATGTACTTGTTACCATATAATGATGGAAATGGACCCATAAAATCAATTCCCCAAGCGTAAAAGACTTCCACCTCAATGATAGGTACTTGCGGTATTTCATTCCTCTTGGTTATGTTCCCGGCACCTTTGGCAAGATTCACATGATTTTACAAACTCATGTGCATCCTTAAAGAGTGTAGGCCACCAAAACCAAGCTTGGAGAACCTTTGTAGCTGTCTTGAATGATGCGAAGTGGCCACCATAAGTCATACCCTGGCAATGGAGAAGAATGTCTTTTGCTTCTTCTCTTGTGACACATCTTCGGTATAGGCTGTTCACACACCTCTTGTATAGATAATGATCATCCCAAAAGTAGTGAGATATGTCCCTCATGAATTTCTTCCTATGGTAATGGTCCATGTGAGTAGGCTCTTCTCCACATGCCAAATAGTTAACAATATCCGCGTACCATGGTAGCTCTTCTTCCTTTAGGCTCAAGACTTCTTCAAGCTTCTCCTCTAGCTTTGCACATACCACGGTGTTAACCATCATAAGCTTCTCTTCAGATAGTGAGTCATCCAAAGGCAAGACATCATCCAAGCTCATTCTTGAAAGATGATCCGCCACACCGTTCTCTATACCCTTCTTGTCTTTGATCTCCATGTCAAACTCTTGCAAGAGAAGGATCCATCTTAAGAGTCTCGGTTTGGTGTCTTTCTTGGAATATATGTATCTCAAGGCAGCATTGTCAATATACACGATGACCTTAGAACCCACCAAGTAAGACCTAAACTTCTAAAAAGCAAAGACCACGGCTAGAAGCTCTTTCTCGGTGGTTGCATACATCACTTGTGTATTATCCAAGGTATGGCTTGCATAGTAAATCACATGCAGCTTCTTGTCCTTCCTCTGACCCAAGACAGCACCCACGGTGTAGTCGCTTGCATCGCACATAATCTCGAAAGGAAAATCCCAATCCGGAGCTTGAACTATAGGCGCTGTCACCAAGGCTTCTTTGATGGTCTTAAAGGCTCGCAGGCATTCTTCATCAAAGATGAACTTGTTTTTAATTACACTTTTGCCACCTTTCTAGGGTTTTCTTCCTTAGGCTATAAATAGCCCCTTTTCTATATTTTCGGAAGGTCTTGTCAAAATATTGTTCTTAAGCTATTTTTTTAAGTTTGTAAGACAATTTCTTTGCTTTGTTTAACACAATCAAGTATTTGGTTTAATCTTTCTTTAATCTTCCTTTTAATCATGATTAGCATTTTCTCCCTTTGTGATTTGGTGTTAAACATGATTATGAGTGAGTAGTTACCTTAGGGTTTCTAGATGTGGTAGATTAGGGGAATCTATGGTTTGATTAAGGCTTGTTATGTGCTTCTGTTTATGGGTTCCTCTCTATTAATATGTTATTCATGCTAGATTAGTCTTGATCAAATTGGTCTAGGTTGTTAGCTTTCTCTTATGCCCACCAAGTGTTGGATGAAATGCTGAACCTGTTTAATAGAGGATTTGCTGGCCTTGGCTCAAGAGATTGACTGTTTGAGGAGCATTTTGACTTGAATAGAGTTGATTAGTCTTGCTTGCTTGATGTTTTAGCACTAATGAGAGTTAATTCTTGTTAAGATGTTTAGCAAAGGGTTATTTGCCAAGAGATTAGATATAACTAGCTTAGTTGTGAACTCTATGTCTAGGAAGCACCATTGCTTGCTTACTTGCTTGATCAATGTATTTTGAAACAGCCTTAATCAATGTCTGAAATTCCCCAAAGTCGATAACCACATCTTGGAACTTGTCTTTCCCTAATTTGAATTTCGAATTTGCTCTGTTTCACTCTGTTTCTTGTTTAGAATTGCTTAGTTTGCTTTTGCTTTCACCTTGTTGCTGCTTGTTTCACTTAGGTTGTTAGAACTGTTGCTTAGGCAACAAAACCCCTTTCCTGGCTTGCTTGACATAAAGATTCCACTCTCAACTCTTCTGTCTTTCAACTCTTCCCATTTGGATTGATACAACCCTATGCTATACTGCAACTGACTAGTACAAGCTAGGGCAATTGTCCTACAAGGGGTAAAACCCTTGTATCAATTTGGCGCCGTTGCCATTTGGGAAACAGTTTGAATCATTGGAGTTTGTAGAATCCTTAAGATCAAGCTTTTACTTTTCTTTGGTTACTAACTCTCTTTGACTTTCATTTCTGTCTTCCAGGTATATGAACTTGAGGTCCAGAGGTTCAAGCAACCTTGTGAAGTTCATAGACAACATCAACCTGCTGGATAGAGGAGAGAGAGCAAGGAGACAGAAAGACAGCAACACTTGCAAAGGCTTGGTATGAACAATCAGGATCAAGTCATGGATGACATCAGATTTCAGGGTCCTCAAGGAGCTGCAGGAGCTCAGGGCATACAGGGACACCAAGGTGTTCAAGGCTTACAAGGTGAGCAAGGACCAAGAGGCGCTGCACAAGCTCCAAGAGCAGCTAGACCTATTGGCACAGGTGATGCACCAAATGCCTACAACAACAGGACAGGTATCATCCCACCAGCTGTCCAGAACAACAACTTTGAAATCAAGTCTGGATTGATTTCAATGGTCCAGAGCAGCAAATTCCATGGGTTACCACTTGAAGACCCCCTGGACCATCTAGACAACTTTGATAGGCTGTGTTCCTTGACCAAGATAAATGGAGTTAATGAAGATGGCTTCAAGCTCAGACTGTTCCCCTTTTCTCTAGGAGATAAGGCACACCAGTGGGAGAAAAATATTCCCCAAGGCAGTATAACCAGCTGGGATGAATGCAAGAAAGCCTTTCTAGCAAAATTCTTCTCCACTTCCAGAACTGCTAGAATCAGGAATGAAATCTCAGGTTTTGCACAGAGGAACAATGAAAGCTTTGGAGAAGCTTGGGAAAGATTCAAGGGTTACACTCTGCAATGCCCTCATCATGGCTTCTCTCAAGCCTCTTTGCTGTCCATTCTCTACAGAGGAGCCTTGCCTAAGATAAGAATGCTTCTGGACACAACATCAAATGGGAACTTCCTGTCAAAAGATGTAGATGAAGGTTTGGAGTTAGTAGAGAATTTGGCTCAGTCTGATGGAAACTACAATGAGGAATTTGATAGAGCACCAAGGAGTGCTAAGGATGAGTTAGAATCTAGCAAGAAAGATATCAAGTCTCTACATGAGAAGCTGGACTTGTTTCTAAGGGAAAAGAAAGAAGTTCACTTTGTGGGAGACATGGTTCAGCTTGATGATCAGGAACAATGCCAAGTTGAGGAGATGAACTACTTGGGCAACCAAAGTGGTTACAACAACTATGGGAACTACAGACCAAATCCCAACTTGTCTTACAGGAACAACAATGTTGCCAACCCACAAGACCAGGTTTACCCTCAACAGCAACAGCAAGCAGCACCAAGACCTTTTATCCCCTAAAACAATCAAGGTTTTCAGCAGAGGAACAACAACTATCAGCCTAGGGCGCCCTACAACCCTCCAGGATTCAATGCTCAAGCTCAAGGACAAGCTTCCTCCAGCTCTCAAGACACTGAACTCAAGACCCTCATGCAACAAATGATCAACACTCAAGTCAGCACAACCTTGGAAATGAACAAGAAGTTTGCAGAGGTCCACAACAAAATTGATTCAGTGCATGTAGAGCTCACCAACAAGTTTGATGGATTGGCTGCAAGAGTCAAAACACTGGAGAACAACAAAAGCATAGCTGGTCCCAAGCCTCAAGGCCACTTTCCTAGAAAACCAGAGGCTAACCCAAAGGAATTCTGCAATGCCATTGTCACAGAAGAAATGAACCTCTCACCTGAAGAGGAGGCTATCATTGAAGAGTTCCTCTACTTGTTCACTGAGGACACTGAACCTCTAAGTGGGGGGGAAGAGTTTCTAGAAGTTGAAGCTGAACAAAGAGCTGTGGAAAGAGAACCCTTTGGAGTTGAGGAAAACTCAGATGATGAAGAGTGGTGGGCGCCACATGAGATTGTTGACAACACAAAGGATTACTTGATGGATGCTGCTGATGACCAGAAGGAACCTCAACCAGCTACTCTTCCTATCTATCAATCAACCATCCCTTTTCCAGGGAGGTTCAAAGAACGGCTACTTCAGAAGTATGAAACTCTCTATGCTGCTCAGATGGAGTTGAGAGGGTTGAATAGCCAAGAAAAAGTTGAAAAGCTAAAGGTGAAGACTGGATCACCAGAAGTTAAGGAGCTTAATGTCAAGAAACTTGGAGATCCAGGCTGCTTCACTCTCCCATGTGAGCTAAAAGGGAGGACTTTCAAGAATTTCCTCTGTGATTTAGGAACAAGTATCAACCTTCTCCCATCCTCTACTCCTAAAGCTCTTGGCTACACTCAACTGCAAGAGAGTAATATATCCCTTACTATAGCTGATGGGACAGTGAAGAGACCACTAGGGAGTCTCAAGGATGTGCCAATGATGATAGAAGGAGTAACCATTCCCACTGATTTCCTGGTGCTTGATGTGGAAGGGCACATAAAGGATGCTATCATTCTAGGAAGACCTTTCCTAGCCTCAGCTGGAGCAGTGTTTGATGCTAAGGAATGCACTATTGAGCTGAAGCTGACCAAGAAGAAGGTTCTAAGGTTTGACTCAAAGGGGAATAAGCTGGAGAATGAGCAAGCCTTCTCAATGGAGATCAAGAAGCTGAAGCAGCCTAGAAAGAATTGGCCAGAGTTTGAAGGCTATCAAGGAGAAAGTTTTGATGGCTGCTGCTTGGTCAAGTTGTTTGAAGACACCACTGAAAAGGAGGTCCTTGAAATGGTTAGTTACAAGAATCTGAATGATGTTAAGCTGGTTACTAGCAAAGGAGAAGTGGTTTTGCAACCAAGTGTCTCCAAGAAGGGAGAGTTATGCTTCAAGCTTCAGCTAGAAGGGAAAGCTACACCTTTTGCCAAGATCAAGGTGAATGGAGTCACCACCAAGGTCAAGAGAAGCAAGATGACACCAAGGAGTTCCAAGACTCCTTCTCCTCACCTCAACTAAAGAGGTAATCAAAGTCAAGCTTAGTGACTCTAAACAAGCACACTTGGGAGGTAATCCCATGTTATCCTTTTGTATATATTATGCTTTCTAGATTATCTTTTATGCTTTGTTTTAGTGTATAGAAACAGGATTCTGAACTGGGGTTTGAGAAAGTCTGGAGGGGACAAATAACAGGTGCATTCTGGCTGGTATCGGTCATTTGTATCGGTCATGACAGATCGATACACATATTTTCGGTCAGTGGTATCGATCATGACTGACAGATATCAGTAGAGCCAGTCTACACCAGTCAACATATCGGTCAATTGTGATCGATATGGAAAGAAGTTTGAAGGTGGGAAAGTTTTTGGTCATTCATGTCGACCACTGTTGATCGATACGATTCTTGAAATCATATCGGTCACCAGTATCGATCACTCAAGATTGACACAATCATGCCGGATGTATTTCGGTCAAGTGTGTCGACCACTGATGACCGATACAAATCCCAGGAAACACATCAGTCTCCAGTATCGATCACTCATGACCGAAAATGCAAACTTCGGTCAGTAATATCGGTCATAAGTGACCGAAACTCCATCCGAGGTATGTGTATCAACTTCCAAAAAATTTTCCCTCCTTTGGTTTGGCGCCAAGGGAGTTTAAAATTTTAATTGGGATTCCTTCTGACCTCTTTCTTAGCTTCTGAACACTTTTGTTTTTGTCCCCCACTCATTTGATTCCCTTCACTCCCTACCCCCCTCTTTATAAGTCAATAAACTCTTCCTACTCTCCCTAACTTCATCTCTCATTGCTTTACCTCAAAGATTTTCAGCGCTCTCATTCCCCTTATTATAAGTACTCGGAATTTCTTTGAGCTATGCACTTTCAGGTACAATGAGAAGAAGGAGCAGCTCAACAGCAAGCATCAGGAGTAACTTGAGCTTTTGCCCTGATGAGAGCCAACTCTACCAAGAGGGATCAGTAGTTGAAGAGCGAAATGACAGTCATAGAGACACCCAAACCACAGGATCATCCCACCACTCCTGCCACTAAACCAAGTACCACATCCTTTCCATTGTTATATACCATTGCATCGTTTCATTTTTGTAATATATTTTGTTGTTTCTCTCTTCCATTGCTTTCATTACACAAGGGACTGTGTAATTTAAGTGTGGGGGAGAGATTTGGGGTTTGACTTTGTGTTCTGTTTTCTTAGTTTTTCTTTTTCTTTTCACTTTGAGTCTCATGCATATCATGCATACATGTAAGGCATAGAAAACACACAAAAAAATCAAAAAAATTTGAAAATCTTTTGCATTTTTTTCAAACCAAAAAGAAAGCATGTAGTTGCATTTCATTCCTTTAAGATTGAGTCTAGTGTTGACATATAGGTTGCATTGCATTTGCATAGGGCATTATGATGAATTTTCCTTGTAAAGTGCTTAGTGTTTAGAGATGATTTCAGTTTTCAAGTGCTTAGTTGGTTGATGCATCATCTGATTGCTAGAAGTTAAGGCTGAACCATGCTTAGATTGCTAGATTTGGTCTTCTCATCTCATTCTGAAAGCATTTGTTCTCTGAAAATCAACTCTATCAACTTGAACTTTAATTTGGACTTTCAATTATCATGTCTTATGCATTGAAAAGTAAATTCATGGCTACCATATACATATTTGGATCATCTTTCTCCTTTCTACCACTCTTGTTGATCCAAATAGCTG
This sequence comes from Thlaspi arvense, assembly GCA_911865555.2. Lineage (NCBI taxonomy): Eukaryota > Viridiplantae > Streptophyta > Magnoliopsida > Brassicales > Brassicaceae > Thlaspi > Thlaspi arvense. The sequence goes on from OU466861.1 coordinate 17,116,236, forward strand.
ATCCTCATACTTATGGGACAATTACATCCTCACCCTTAACCAAAACCTCCTTTTGAGCCTAAACACTATTGTGAGAGCTGTGAGGCCTTTGCATTGCATTTTCGATTTTGTCTTGGCAAAAAGTGTTAGGAATAAGGCTAGCAATGATTAGCTCTCTTGTAGATATCAGCTTGCATCTTGAGCTTGATTCTAGGATAGGAGTTTTTGGGGTTTGAAAGGGTAGAGTTAGGTGGTTTGAGCTTAATGTTTTTATCTTTTGAAAAGAAAAGGGAAAGATTTGAAATGGTAGATAAAGGGGAAACAGTTTAGTATTGTGGTTAAGCAAAGGGAAGAAAAGCTCTAAGTTCAAAAGGAAGAATTGGCGCCAACAACAAAGCTCAAAGAGGGTCCAAAGAAGAAAAATCAGACCAGGAGCAATCCACCAAAGGTGATGAAGGTGCCAGTACAATAATGAAGAGCAAGTCCCAACCAAGAAGAAGCAACCACACAAGCAGAATGAAGGAGGTTTCCCCAGCCATGAATAAGAAGAAAGAAAAGGGTAGAGTTTAGGAAAGGGTAGACTTAGAGGGTTCACTTTTGGGTTTAGAAATGCTTAGGACTCATCTTTGGGAAGTAAGGGTAGAAGAGGACTTTGAATTGCATGCATAAGTGTGCTTTTACCTTTAGCTTTTTGCCTAAGATGAAGTCATTTCATTGAGTGATCCTTTATGTTTTTAACCCTGTGCTTAAATGAGATCATTCTTGTCTCATAACCTTACCCCTTTTCAACCAAATGTCTTCACTTGATTTGCATAAGCATGATTCATGTTCTGTACTTAATTGAATGTTAAAGAGTTGATTGATTTGAGCATTTGCCTAAGTTGAGATTTGAGATCATTTTGAAACATGATGAACATGGCTAGGTTCTTTGAAGTATAGCTGATTGTGTTTGCATCCTACAACTAGGCACTTGAGCATTAAAACCATCTCTTTACCTTTGCACTTTTGGAATCTGAATGCCCACTTTCAAACCTCACTCTCTCATTTGTTCTTACTTGCTTGAGGACAAGCAAAAAGCAAGTGTGGGGGTGTTGATATCCCTTGTATTTACACCATTTAGAGCTGCATTAAGTACATGTTTTGGTCCTTTTTTGCATATTTTCCCTTAGCTTTTGTCCCATTTTCTTCTCCTTTTAGACTTAGTTTGCATTTAGAGTATAGATTGCATTTTTCTTGCATATTGGATGTTTTTAGGAGCTTTTGGAGCTTAAAGGAGCTTGGAGGAGCTTTGAGAATGATCCAGGAGGCTAGCTGGACAAAAGGGAGCAAGAAGGATCAAAGCAGAAGATCTCTGCAGAAGTTTTTGGTCAGAGCCTGGTGATTTTCGGTCTCTGGTGACCGAAATTGAGCAGTATCGATCACCAGTATCGGTCTGATGTGGTCGACACAAACACACCGTTCTAATTTCGGTCGTGTGTGTCGATCACTGATGACCGATACAGATAAATTTCGGTCACTGGAGGTCGACACAACTGATCGATACTGACCCAGCCCGAACCTGTTTTTAATTACACTTTTGCCACTTTTCTAGGGTTTTCTCCCTTAGGCTATAAATAGCCCTTTTTCTATATTTTCGGAAGGTCTTGTCAAAATACTGTTCTTAAGCTATTTCTTTAAGTTTGTAAGACAATTTCTTTGCTTTGTTTAATATAATCAAGTATTTGCTTTAATCTTTCTTTAATCTTCTTTTTAATCATGATTAGCATCTTCTCCCTTTGTGATTTGGTGTTAAACATGATTATGAGTGAGTAGTTACCTTAGGGTTTCTAGATGTGGTAGATTAAGGGAATCTATGGCTTGATTAAGGCTTGTTATGTGCTTCTGTTTATGGGTTCCTCTCTATTAATCTGTTATTCATGCTAGATTAGTCTTGATCAAACTAGTCTAGGTTGTTAGCTTTCTCTTATGCCCACCAAGTTTTTGATGAAATGTTGAGCCTGTTTAATAGAGGATTTGCTGGCCTTGGCTCAAGAGATTGACTGTTTGAGGAGCATTTTGACTTGAATATCGTTGATTAGTCTTGTTTTCTTGATGTTTTAGCACTAATGAGAGTTAGTTCTTGTTAAGATGTTTAGCAAAAGGTTATTTGCCAAGAGATTGGATCTAACTAGCTTAGTTGTGAACTCTATGTCTAGGAACCACCATTGCTTTCTTACTTGCTTGATCAATGTAGTTTGAAACAGCCTTAATCAATGTCTGAAATTCCCCAAAGTCAATAACCACATCTAGGAACTTGTCTTTCCCTAATTTGAATTTCGAATTTGCTCTGTTTCACTCTGTTTTTCTTGTTTAGAATTGCTTAGTTTGCTTTTGCTTTCACCTTGTTGCTGCTTGTTTCACTTAGGTTGTTAGAACTGTTGCTTAGGCAACAAAACCCCTTTCCTAGCTTGTTTGACTTTGAGATTCCACTCTCAACTCTTCTGTCTTTCAACTCTTCCCATTTGGATTGATACAACCCTATGCTATACTGCAACTGACTAGTACAAGCTAGGGCAATTGTCCTACAAGGGGTAAAACCCTTGTATCATAATACCTTAGGCCACATTAACTTCAAGGACAGTGATGTCTCTCTCACCCTAGCTGATGGGTCAAGAAAGCAACCAGTTGGATCTCTTGAAGATATTCCGTTGATGATTGACAAGGTGAAGGTAACAACTGATTTTCTGGTGTTGGATATAAAGAGTGATGAGGAGACCCCAATACTCTTGGGAAGATCATTTCTGGCATCTGTTGGTTCTATTTTAGATGTTAAGAGGGGCATCATTGAGTTAAGGTAGAAGGAAGACAAGGTGTTAAGGTTTGACATCAAGAGGACCAAGAAGGGAGATAAGGGACAAGCTTACTTCATGAAGAGTGAGGAATGGAGTTTTGCAGCTGCGAATTGGCCTCTCTCCAAGTCACCATCAACCACATTCACAGGCCACTCAGGAAAGGATCCACCAAGGAGTTCTCTACCTCCCTCTCAACCCAACTAAGGAGCAAGAAAAGTCAATCTTAGTGACTCTAAACAAGCACACTTGGGAGGTATTCCCCTGTTATCCTTGTACATATTATTGCATTTTATGCCTTCTTTCGTGTCTTTCTTTCAAAAACAGGAGAAAGTGTGGTTTAAGGCAAGTTGTTATAAGTTTGGGAAGCAAGAACAGATGCATCTGGGCTGCTATCGGTCACCATATCGATCAAGACCAGACCGATACAGACCCTATCGGTCATACTATCAGTCATGAGGTGATCGATAGTGGTGGAGCCAATATGCATCGGTCAACCTATGGGTCAGTTCTGATCCATAGGGAACATGCAATGACCGATGGAAATGCATTGGTTGTATTCCGGTCACTCTATCGATCAGATAGTGACCGATAGGAATCACCCGGATATATTTCAGTCACTGTATCGGTCACGAATGTGATCGATAGGATTTGGCAGGAAAGCTATCGGTCAACCTATCGGTCTGGGAGAGACCGATACACCCCTCCAGTCTGCCAAAACACCTCCTAAGGTACACAACTCCACTCCTTCGCTTCTGAATACTTTTGAGCACCCTTTTCTCAACTTCCTTCAAGCTTCTATTACACATGGGACTATTAATTTAAGTGAGGGGGAGGGCATTGCATTTAACATTGTGTTTTGTTTTCTTATCTCCTCTTTTACATACTTGAGTCTCATGCATTCATGCATTCATTTATATGCACTGAAAATCCATGAAATTTTCAAATTTTTTAGAACCAAAAAGATCATTTAGTTGCATTCACATAACTAAGATTGAGTCTAGATGCATTTCATATAGGTTTGTATACATTTGCATAGGGAGTAGATGATAAACACTTGTCAAGTTGTTAGTGTTTGAATTGTTTTCAGTGCCTTGGTTACCTATTGTTTGATTACATTGTAGTGAGTTTGAAGTTAAGGCTGCACCATATCTTGAATTCTTGCATTGATATTCTTGTCTTATGCTCAAGCTTGCTTTGATTTGATTCCAACTCTATCTTATTAGAACCATAATCCTGACTTTGAATTATCTTGTTTGTGCATGGAGAGTGATTACATGGCTACCCATATACATACTTGGATTATCTTCTTCCCTTCTTACCACTCTTGTTAATCCAAGTAGCTGATCCTCATCATTATGGGATAGTTAACCACACCCTAAACCAATCCTTCTTTCTGAACCTAAACACTATTGTGAGAGTTGTGAGGCCTTGCATTACATCATTTTCGATCTTACCTTGGCAAAAAGTGTTAGTAATAAAGCTAGCAAGGAGAAGCTCTCTTGTAGACACCAGCTTGCATTTTGAGCTTGGTATTATGTTAGGAGTTTGGGAAAGAGTAGTGTAAATGGTTTGTGCTTTAATTGTTTACATCTTTGAGAAGAAGAAGAAGTATGGATTGGTATTATAGGGGAACAGTTTATTTTGTGGTTAAGTTAACTAGGAAGAAATCTCTAAGTGTTAAAGAAGAAAGGTGCCAACAACAACAAAGCTTACAAAAGGTCATCTAAAAGGAGAAATCAGACCAAGCAATCCACCAAAGGTGGTGAAAATGGCGCCAATCATACAACAAAGAAGAGCAAGTTCCAAAACGAAGTCAACCACATGAGTAAAAGAAGAAGGAGTTTCGCCCATATATGAAGAAAGAAGAGGTCAAGTGCTTTGGGAAAGGGTAGAATTAGGAGTTCCACTTTGGGTTTTAGAAGTTATTAGGTTCATCTTGGGTAAAAAGGATAGAAGAGAGCTTTGACTTGCATGCATATGTGTGCTTTTACCTTTAGCATTTTGCCTAAAATAGAATCATTTCATTGGGTGATCCCCTGAATGTTTGAACCCTTATTTGAATGAGATCATTTTCATCTCATGACCATGTCCCTTTAACCAAATGTGTTCACTTGATTTGCACAAACTTGATCCATTGGTTACTATTAATGAATGTTAAAGAGTTGGTTGATTTGAATGCTTGTGTAGGCTAAGCTAGAGTTCATTGTGTGCTATGATAGGTATGACTAAAGTTTTTAAAGTAGAACAATCTTTGTGCATCTTAGAACCCATAACTTGGGCATTGAATCAGTTTTTCTATTGATATCTTTAGTTTTGAGCTCCCACTTTCAAACCCCACTCTCCCAATTGTTCTTGTTTGCTTAGGGACAAGAAAAATGCAAGTGTGGGGGTGTTGATATACTCATTATTTACATCATATTAGCATACATTCTGCATTGTTTTATAGTCTTTAAACATTCATTTTTGCTTGTTTTTGTCTCATTTGCATTCAATTAGGACTTAGTATAGATTTAGTGTGAGCATTGCATGTTTTGTGCATTTTAGGAGTTTGGCAGGTATGTTTGGAGAGTTTTGAGACTACAAGGAGCATGGGAGATGATGGTGGGTGCAGCACAAGACATCAAAAGATCCAAGAAGAAGGTGCACTTTGTTGAAGCGGCCAGAAAGTTTTCCTGACAAAATCGGCTCGTACAAAGCATCTCTAACCCGATTCAGCTTCAACAGTTTTCAATAATGTTGTAGCCCCGTGAGTTATGCTGCGTCTGGAGTTGGTTTCAGGTCATTCCCGTCAGCGGTTAGAAAGTTACAGAAGTTTTCGTGAAACCGCTCAACCCGTATCGGGCAGGCTATCGGTCAAGGAGTGACCGATAGAAGATCTATCGATCAAGCCTATCGGTCAAGGAGTGACCAATAGAAGTTCACCATGTATATTTCGGTCACCCTATCGGTCACTTTCTAGCCCGATAGGAATCCTATCGATCACCCTATCAGTCAAAGAGTGACCGATAGAATCCCAGTTTGAAGACCACTTATTTACAAGTTTGCCATTTTCAATTGGACTCCTTTAAATACGAAAAATCCCTAATTTCTGGGAACAGTCTTTTTTCCAGCAGTTTCTTCTTCTTTGTTTTAGTTTTTTTATTTTGTAACTTGAATCTTTGCTTGATTTTAATTAAAGTTTGCATTTATCTTCTTGTTTAATCTTGATAACTAGTATTTTTATGGCTAGTTTTAGTCAAACCTAAAGCGGTTTTGCTGTTTTAGTACTTCAGGAGTCAATCCAAATCAGGTTGATGAAAGATACTAAGAATGCAAGAGCTTTGTAAATCTAAGTGAAATCTGGATAAATTGGGGAGAAAATCTGTAAAAACTAAATGCAATTACTAATTGACCACGAAAACTATTTTAAAATCTCTATTGATGGGTTAAACAAATACTAAATGTCCTCTAAGAATTTAAAATGCAAATCTACTGGTTTTTAAAATTCAAAAGCTAAAAGCAGATAAAAAGAGAAAGTTCTAACAACCTAGGAAATGATTTTTAAGAAACTAAGACAAAAGATTCAAACTTTAGAACTAGGAAATGATGACTATAAGTTTTCAAAAGCTAAAAGTAGATTCAAGGTTGAGGATCATGCTTAAGAAGGTTCAAGATTCAAACTTGGGGGTTGAAAACATAGATTTACACATTTTAGTGCTATCTCTAGGCCTTGAGAAGCTAAAGCTAGATTTATCCATGGTGTTTGGAATAAATCATTTCCTCAACCTTTCCTCCTAACCAATGGCATGTGGTGGATATAAATGGTGAAGAAAATGAAGCATAGATCTCAAAAAATGGCCTAACTAGCTCCCTAAGCATCCATGGCGTTTGGGAAAGGGATGAGCTAGTCTCTTGGATTTGGTTTTAAGGGATCTCCTGAATCCTGCTGAGGTAAAGAAATCCCTGAGATCAAAGAGATCTTTTTCAAGAGTTTCTAGGCATTAAAACCCCCAAATCCAAGAAGAGATTAAGTTAAGCGCAAGAAAAACCCAAGCTTAAACCCTTAAAACCCCTTTAATCACCTCAACCTTAAACCCTTGGTGGATTACTCACTACTCATGATTAAAACATACGAAAATGCATAGGAAGAAAGGATGAGCATGATTAAACGACTAAACAAGAAAGATTAAGAGAAATACTTAAGATTAAAAACAAAATTAAGGTTTTACAAAATATGAAAAGCTTAAAAACTAACAATGGCGGTTTTTGCTTAAAAGATAGATGATAAAAGAGGGAAACCATACGAATGGTTCTTATTCCTCCCAAAAATTGGGTAAACAAAAGGGAGATGGTCCCCTCACTAAAATCCAAAACGTGAGCTGTCCGGATAAGGTTCTAAGATCGACCTGAGTCGTCGATCTCTAACTTGGTCTTCCGCATAAAACGTCTTCTTTTGCTCGATCGTCGGGTCGATTATGTCGGGTGGATCGATCGCTTCTATCGATCTTCTGGTCGATCCTCAACGATCGAGTCGTGATCTCGATCTGGCTCTCGTTCTTCTTCCTTGAAACGACCTAAGTTTCTCGATCTTCTGGTCGATCTCGTCTAGATCGACCTGCATAGCTCGATCTTCACCTCGATCTCGGTTCCTTTGCTACATGGCCGAGTTCTCCCAAGTATCCATAGGCTCCCTTTCAATCCTTAGCATATCCACGCACCCTCCATAGCTCCAATGTATCCAAAACAACATGAATATGATGCAAGAATGCAAGAAATATCCAAATGCTAATGCAAAGTGTTCTTAGGACCTAAAATGAGATAAATGGTGCAAACTAGCCTATTATGAAAGATGTATGCATGAAAACTACTCTAAATATATGCTAAATATGCGAAATATATGAGTATATCAACTCCCCCAAACTTACCTTTTGCTTGCCCTCAAGCAAACAAAATTCAAGCTAGGAAGAGAGGTTTAAAAATGGGAGCTCAAATTCCAAAATTGTTTTTCAAATGAATCAATTCAATGGTCCTAGTTCTCAATTCTAGGATGCAGTACACAAACTTCTACTCCAAAGGGCTTAGCCATATTCATCACATATTGAATCTTAAATCATGACTCGCCTATTCCAAACAATCCAAGAATCCTAACCTTTAACATTCATTTAAGTTCAAACCGTGAATCACACTTATGCATCTAAAACCGAATACATTTGGCTAGGGACAAGGTTATGAGATAAAAATGATCTCATTCATGTGGGTACTTCAAACATTGGTTTATCTCAAAAAGGGTTGAACTTTTGCATAATTCTAAAGGTAAAAGGCAATGCATGCATACATGACTAGACTCTCATCTACCCAAATATACTAACAATGATCCTAATCCCTCTCTCATTTATTTTCTTTTTTTCAAGCACACTCACCCTCTAGAGACTACCCAAATCAAACAAGGCAAGACGCTAAGCACAACCCACATAAACACAACATCTTCAACCTTTCTCATAGCTAGTGGTATGGCTATATACACATTTTCAGCTCTTTTCTTTTCTTTTGAGCACCTGGCTTTTTGGCTCTTTTCTCTTATATAATTTTTTTTCTTTTTGAGAGCTATCTCTTTTTCTTTTCAACTTGAGATTTTATTTCAAACAATTCAAGACCACCCACTTAAAACTATGTATCCCTTTTATTCAAACCCCAAACACCAACTTCTTTTCCAACCCAAAACAAGTTAGCACTTTCAACAACACCCGTGAATTCCCACTCCAAATCAAGCCTAAAACTAGCTTCAATATGCAAAGCTAGCATCAATACGAGAGCCTAATCATGTCGCCCTAAACCTAACACTTTATGCCAAGTTCAACCGAAAATTTAAGGCCTCACAATATCACACACGAAATTTAGCTTGAAAGGAGGGTAAGGGTTAAGGTGAGGAGTTCTATTTAGGCTTACAAAAGAGTGGTGAAGAGAATAAGAAAGCTTAAATATGTATATGTAATCCATGTATTCTTTTTCAAATGCACAAGTATGATAATTCAGAATTCATGTTAAGGTTTCACTTGATAGGAAAGGATTCAATTCAAGTTTGTTCAACTTAAGCCAAGAAAATCAAGACAAATGGTCCAAATATGGTTAGAACTTACTTTCAAAGTTTGTATAAAGCATCAAAGAACTACTAACTAGGGCCTTGAACCAGATCATGAGCTTAAAACACTTTACAAGGAAACATTTATATCATTGCTCCATATGCAAATGCAAGCAACCTAAATGATAAAATTCTAGACTCAATCCTAAAATATTTGACAATGCAAATGCAAGCTATATGATTTTTTTTTGAAATTTTTTAAAAAATTTCTGATTTTGTTTTGTATTTTTCTATGCACTTAGATGGATGCATGAAGACTCAAGGATGTGAACACAAAATAAGATCCAAATAAAAACATATCAAAGCACACACTCTCCCCAAAACTTGAATGACAACGTCTCGGTGTCAAACAAATTCAAGAGGCGACCAAAATCCACAAAGCAAAAATTAAAAAAAAATGCATGATATATACAAAGGTTGGAGTTTTGGTACCTCGGAGCTAGGCATGGCTGGAGCTTGAGGTTGCTCCGGTCCTCCTGCTCGCTCTTGGAGTGTCGTGAAGTATCCCCTTGTCCTTGCTCCTGCTTGTGCCTTCGTGTAGAGAAAGACGCCCCGCTTGATTACCATCTTGAGGCTCACGGATCTCCACACCTCTGGTTGAGTTTCTCCTCATCGTTTCGCCCATTTTCTCAACCTCGTCACTCAAAGTCGTCTCAGATGAGCTTCCTTGTTGAAGGTATTTGATCTTCTTTGCTAGCTTCTTGATCATCTTGCCTTGACACTTGTTAACCTTGCGTTGAATCTCATCTACAACCGAGGCAAGGAATTTCTCAGCCTTTGTCCGTGGCTCATAGTCTAGCTTGGGGAGTTCAAAGCTTGGGGGCAATTCAGCATATGTAGGAGGGGATTCTGAGGGTGAACGAGTGAGCTGAGGTGGTGCTGCTGTGATTCCAAGAGGCGCAAAGCATTCTTCATCGCTTGGTAAGAACTCTATTGTGACAACGCTTTTTAGGTGCGTTTCTTCTGGATTGGGCAGAATGCAGACCTTCTTCTCATGGTTATGGTTGTAGAACAAGTAAGCATAGAAGCCTGGAGCTGGAGTAGGTCCCAAGGAATCGGTGTGGCGCATGTAGATTTCATCCATGTACGCTCGCTCCACACAAGGCTCAAAATCTGCAAGGGGCACTCCCGCTTGTATGAACAATGGCGTGAGGAAACCTCCTATGAGTGCAGAGCTTGCCTTACATCTTATTGCCCAAGCCTTGTATTTGACCAAGGAAGAAGCCAAGATGCAGCCGTAGTTGACGTTTTCCCCAAGCTCATCCTCCATTGGCTCATCATTCTCCTCACCATCGCATACAATCTTCTTAATCCCTTGGAAAAGGAAGCATAGCTCGTTCTTGGTCACTGTTGGGGCTGTGGATCTTCCACTGAACGTGTTGGCCAGCAGCTTGAGGGTGTACCTTATCACAGGATTGCGCACCTTCTTGGTCTTGGCAGTATTGGCCATGTAGTCTCCATCGCTAACGAAGTTCCATAGAGCATTCGCGGATTTGAACCGTGGGAACTCCACAAGCGTGGCTGCAGCATCGAGACCATAGGCTTGGCATAGCTCAGGGATGGAGAGGTTGTAGGCTTGTTTTCTGATCTTGAACGTGAAATGACCCTTGGATGGAGTTTGGATGTTTGGATCTTCATATGAGAAGTCCAAGGTGGATAGGAAATCAAGCGTGGCCTCGGGGTAAGTTGGGCAATCCATCCGTGATAGGCAAGCAAGACCCATGGCCCTGAGCAACTCATCAAACTCCTCCAACAAACCTAGCCTTTCCAAGAGATCCCTACTTGCAAACTTTGTAGGCTCAAACCGCAACCTCTCAAGCCTCTTCTTTGTTTTCCTCTCTTCCTTACTCCACTTGACCCTTTCTTCACCCACTTGCTGTGTTTCCTCTTGAGTTGCCAACTCTCTGCTTCTCTTCTTGGGTGCCATGGTACCTGAAATGCGAGTTCTCAAAGAGAAAGTGAGGATAGGTGACGATTAAGAGAGAAAGATATGGCAAAGAGAGAAAATCTCTAAATATAAGTCCTAGATTTTTGGGGATATTCTAAAATACATCAATAAATAGAAAAGAAAAGTCTCTTGAGATAAGATTAAATCAAGAAAATTTCCCTAATACATAGATATTTCTAAAAATCCATCCTAATCCCTAGCAAATTTCATTCAACCATTTCATCAAAAAGGAAATTTTCTTGAAAACTCAAATATGCAATACAAGAAATTCGAAAATACCTTTGAAATGGGATGATTATGAGATGCTCTCTGTCTTTCAAAACCGAAACTCACACTCTCTCTCTTTATCTTTCTAAAAAAACAGTTTGTATGCAATGAAGAGAGAGTCTGTATGAAAGGTTTTAATAAGAAAAATCTTTTGGACTATTGTATGCAAGTGGGTTTCTGAAAAAAGGGTCAAGGCACGTTTTTCATAGTCAAAAATGCTTGCCTTGACCGAAATTCAAATTCAAAATGGGAGGGAAGGAGAAGAAGGGGGAAAAAATTAAACCAACCTTGGCATGAGATCGAGTCAAACCGGTCGATCTTGACCTCGATCTCATGCCCATTTTGTCCGTGATCGAGAGGCTTGCTCGATTGGAGGCTCGATCTGATTTGAATCGAGCTTCTTGATCGATCGCGAGGTCGTTTTGGCGGAGATCGAGTGAGCTGATCGATCCTGTCATCGATCTCAGTTCGAGGATTGAGTGAGACCCGTCGATCCACACCCCATTTGTACTTCAAGCTAAACGTATGGGTCGGTCATCCTCTCGCAATCGACTGACTCACTCGATTGTCTACTCGATCTCGTCTAGATCGAGTGACTTCACTCGATTTACTAGGTCGATCTAGTAAAGATCAAACTAGGACAGGTCGATCTTTCACTTAATCGTTTGCCTCTGTTTCTCCTTTCCTTGCCTTTTTAAATCCAAGATCGTGATCTCTGGTTCCCATCTCCTTGTACCTACACACTTAAACTAAAAAGCATAAAATTGAAACAGAAATAAATCAAAAATATGTACAATGATAGCCATGGGATTGGCCCCAAGTGCGCTTGTTTAACGTCTCTTAGCTTGACTTTACTTGGTTAGGCTAGAGGGGGATCTTGGAGAAGCAACGTGGTGCTCTCCTTGCTGCAATCAGTCCCCATGTAGAGCTTGACTATATGCCCATTCACTGTGAAACTCTCTCCACCCTTGCCGATCAAAGTCACTGCCCCATATGGTAGCACTTCTTTTATCTCAAACGGACCGCTTCATCTAGACTTGATCATTCCGGGGAACAACTTCAAACGTGAGTTATAAAGCAGAACCAGGCTTCCCTCTTTAAGCTCCTTAAGCACCAAACCTCAATTCATCAAGCTCATGAAGTTGCACTAGTCTTCTCTCTTGTGCCGTCTTGAGACTCTAATTCACTTGCTTCACAGCCCAAAGAGCTTTGTGCTCTAACTCCACAGGGAGGTGACAAGATTTACCATAGAGGAGGTTGAAAGGCGTGGTACCAATGGTAGTCCTGAAAGCCGTCCTATAAGCCCAAAAAGCGTCATCAAGCTTGCTTGCCCAATCTTTCCTAGTCACCCCCGCGGTTCTCTCTAGGATGGTCTTGAATTGCATATTTGAAACCTCCACTTGGCCACTGGTTTGAGGGTGATAAGGCGTGGCCACCTTGTATTTAACTCCATGCTTTCTCAAAAGACCCTCAAAAATCTTGTTGATGAAGTGGCTGCCTCCATCACTAATCACCACCTTAGGAACTCCAAACCTTGGAAAAATTATTGTCTTGAAGAGCTTGACTACCACCTTTGAATCATTAGTTGGTGAGGCTATTGCTTCCACCCACTTAGACACATAGTCTACTGCCACTAGGATGTACTTGTTGCCATATAATGATGGAAATGGACCCATAAAATCAATTCCCCAAGCGTCAAAGACTTCCACCTCAATGATAGGTACTTGCGGTATCTCATTCTTCTTGGTTATGTTCCCAGCCCTTTGGCAAGATTCACATGATTTTACAAACTCATGTGCATCCTTAAAGAGTGTAGGCCACCAAAACCCAGCTTGGAGAACCTTTGTAGCTGTCTTGAATGATGCGAATTGGCCACCATAAGTCATACCCTGGCAATGGAGAAGAATGTCTCTTGCTTCTTCTCTTGTGACACATCTTCGGTATAGGCTGTTCACACACCTCTTGTATAGATAATGATCATCCCAAAAGTAGTGAGATATGTCCCTCATGAATTTCTTCCTATGGTAATGGTCCATGTGAGTAGGCTCTTCTCCACATGCCAAATAGTTAACAATATCCGCGTACCATGGTAGCTCTTCTTCCTTTAGGCTCAAGACTTCTTCAAGCTTCTCCTCTAGCTTTGCACATACCACGGTGTTAACCATCATAAGCTGCTCTTCAGATAGTGAGTCATCCAAAGGCAAGACATCATCCAAGCTCATTCTTGAAAGATGATCCGCCACACCGGTCTCTATACCCTTCTTGTCTTTGATCTCCATGTCAAACTCTTGCAAGAGAAGGATCCATCTTAAGAGTCTCGGTTTGGTGTCTTTCTTGGAATATATGTATCTCAAGGCAGCATTGTCAATATACACGATGACCTTAGAACCCACCAAGTAAGACCTAAACTTCTAAAAAGCAAAGACCACGGCTAGAAGCTCTTTCTCGGTGGTTGCATACTTCACTTGTGTATTATCCAAGGTATGGCTTGCATAGTAAATCACATACAGCTTCTTGTCCTTCCTCTGACCCAAGACAGCACCCACGGTGTAGTCGCTTGCATCGCACATAATCTCGAAAGGAAAATCCCAATCCGGAGCTTGAACTATAGGCGCTGTCACCAAGGCTTCTTTGATGGTCTTAAAGGCTCGCAGGCATTCTTCATCAAAGATGAACTCGGTTTCCTTGCACAGTAGCCTTGTAAGAGGACGTGCTATCTTGGAGAAATCCTTGATAAACCTCCTGTAGAAGCCGGCATGCCCCAAGAAACTCCTAATCCCTTTCACATTAACCGGAGGCTCTAAACTCGTCATAACCTCAATCTTGGCTTTGTCAAACTCAATCCCACGCTCAGAAATCTTGTGCCCAAGCACAATGCCTTCCCTCACCATAAAATGAGACTTTTCCCAATTTAGCACCAAGTTTCTCTCCTCACATCTCTTGAGAACCCTGCAAAGATTTGACAAACAACAACCAAACGAAGCACCATACACGGAAAAATCATCCATGAAAACCTCTACCATTTCCTCTATAAGGTTAGAGAAAATAGACATCATACACCTTTGGAAGGTTTCTGGTGCATTACATAACCCAAATGGCATCCTTCGATATGCAAAAGTACCATAAGGGCATGTGAATGTGGTTTTCTCTTGGTCATTTGGGTGAATGGGGATTTGAAAGAAACCGCTATAGCCATCTAGAAAGTAGTAGTATGGGTGATTGGCTAATCTCTCTAGCATTTGGTCAATGTAGGGAAGAGGGAAATGATCTTTCCTAGTGGCTGAGTTGAGTTTTCTATAGTCAATACACATTCTATGTCCGGTTATTGTCCTAGTAGGAATTAACTCATCTTTTTCATTTCTTATAACCGTGATACCCCCTTTCTTTGGTACCATATGGACCGGAAAGACCCATGTGCTATCACTGATAGGGTATATCACGTCAGCCTCCAAGAGTTGTAAGATTTATTTCTTAACCACTTCTTTTAAATTCGGGTTCAAACGTGTTTGATGCTCTATGGAAGATGTGTTTTCATTGTCTAAATGAATCCTATGAGTACAAAGCATTGGTGAAAGGCCATTGATGTCACTGAGAGAGTACCCAATGGCATTTCTAATACTTCCTCAGCTCCTTAAAGAGTGAGTCTAACTCATCATCATTTAGATCTTCATTCAAAATGACAGGATATGTATCATTTGGCCCTAAGAAAGTGTACCTTAGCCCATTCGGAAGCTGCTTTAGGTCCTCCTTTGGGGCTAGCAGCTCACTCCAGTCTTCCTCTTGGCTTGTGTTAAGGTTGCTGTCCTCATTCGCCCCTTTTGAACCCGAGTCATGAACTCTTACGCTATCATCTTGGACCCTTCCTACCGCAGAGATCAAGCCAGTCAGTCGATCGCTCTCTGATAGAGTCATGTTTTACCCAAATAAAAACTACTGCAAGTGCACAGCAAAGCAGTCGTAGTATAAGGGGTTATCGAATCCCAAGGGAGTAAGTAAACTACACTATCTAATGTAGATTCAGATTAGGCTAAGAAATAAGTAATGAATGTAATGCGAAATAACTAAAGTAATAAAAGCAAGTGGGTGTTTTTGAGACTGTTCTTAAAGTTCAGAAAGCTAAAGGCGCTAAGTCAGGACAGTTCGCAGGTTGAATCCGATAGTGTAGAATGCATGCAATCAGGAATGAATAAGAACCGTCTTGAACATGAATCGCAAATATATAACTAATCAATTCTCATTGCAGAAGTTATCTATGTCTAAATCACAGAGTTTCAAATCTCTTTGCAAACCCTAACAACCTAAACATGCAGTAATGATCAGGTTCAATTGTTCACAAAACTCCTAAGCCAAATCTCTTTGTACTAATAATGCTCAGGTGATTAATAATGCTCTCACATCTATCAAAAAACCTAGGGTTTCGAAATCCAGATGATGTATCTAAGAAATCAATTTTTAATGCAAGCACAGATGAAGAACCAATGGATTTCCTATAGTTTTAGCAATTCTACAAACTCTTCTTCAACCTTTGAAAAGTCCTAACTTAAATAACAAACTACTCAGACATGGTGATTTGAGAAAACATCATGAAAAGAATAGATTGCATAAAAGAAATAAGAAGTAGAAATAAAAGAGTTCAAAATCTGCTCTGAAGGAGTCTGATTTGTCTCTCCAAAAGCTCATCTACAAATCTCTCTCTAAAGCTCTCAAATATAATAAGACACAAGATATCTGCCAAAAGAATGGCTGAAAAACCTAATATACAAGCTAAAACACGATCTGGGGTCTTTTTGCAAATACTGAAACTTCTGGGCCAAAACTGCAAATAATCCTCTATCTTTTAGAAAACAGCCACGACCCCTTCTTTTCTGGGTGACGAGCGTCACCAAAAGTGGTGACGAGCGTCACCCATATGCATACTTTTCTTCCCGAGTTGGATACTTCGTGGCTTCAACTCAGAATGCTCCAAAACGTTCCAAAATCTCTAATTATGCTCCAGACATGCTATAACCTGCAAAGACTCTTCTAGGACTCTAAAAAGAACAAAAAGACTCAATAAAAAAGGACTTATATCATAGTTAAAAACCATAAAAATAATGATATATCAACTCCCCCAGACATAGCTTTTGCTTGCCCTCAAGCAAACATCAGACAGAGAACAGGGTCGAGGTTTGAAAACAAGAAAGAGTCAGTCAGTCAGCAGGAACACCACACTAGTTTGAACTTTCGAATCCACATACCACATAGTCAACACAAGATCAAATTCAATCTAATCATCACAAGCTTAGCAAATCTCTCAAGTCCAGTCCAAATCCCTTCAAGAAATCCGAAATTTTTACTGCTAACTCCTTATTTTTTTATCTAAGTGTGAAATCTCATCAAGGCTCTATCATCTCAATCACTTTACAGATTCTTTTCCCTTCCTAAACACTGAACAAATAGATCTCAACACAGCTCTCCTATTTTCTCTTCTCTTGATCTCTTCCTTTGGATATTTTCGAGTTTTCACTTCTTTTTCTCAACTTTTACAGTCTAAGATATGGTGCTACTCAATACTTGTGTTCCTTGTGAGGAGACATGTTCTTAAGTGTGTTCACTACTGTTGTTCCTTGTGAGGATACAGGATCATGAATGCACCATTCTTTGGACTTAAACTTTTTTAAAAACTACATCAGGGAAGATCAAAGAGAGACTGTATCTTAACCTTATTGTCAGTGCTGAAAGAGAGAATTAAGATCAATAAGAATCAATCACCAAGATAAGAAGTTTAAAGTTCATTAAGGTGGAGCTAACAGAAAATTTTCCAGATTCTCTAAGAAACTAAACCTTCATTGCTAGACTGATCTACCTATGACTTTCAACTTAGTAAGACTTGTAATCAACTACTGTGGCAATGGTTCTTATCAGCAAAAACATCATATGGTTAGTTCCTAGAAAAACTGACAGTTTCAAAATTTTGACTCTATAAAACAGGTTTTTGACTCAACTTTAAAACTCTATAGACATGACACAAAAGCACACAACGTCAGTAACCACCTCCCCCCAGACTTAAACAACATTGTCCCCAGTGTTATTAAGCTAAGAGTTGGTCAAAATGAAGCATGAGAAGTTGTAGAACCGAGTCAGAAAAGTGGTACCTCACGAAGGGACGGGTGACGAGCGTCACCATTTCTGATACTCCAGAATCTGTCATGTTGGGTGTTGTAATGTAATGCCATCATGTGTACTCCGAAGTCAAACTGTAAGAGCACTCAAACACACATCAAAACATCCAAACAAAGCATAATCCATGGTCCAACAAGTTCACAAGACATCATCCAAGCAAACTGAACAAAGTGACTCTTTTTTTTCGATTTTTCTCATGTTTTTGGGTTTTTTTAGCTATGTAATAGAAAACTAGACTAAGTATATAAAAAAGAAAACTTACCAGTGGGTTGCCTCCCACTAAGCGCTTGTTTAAAGTCATTAGCTCGACTTTGATTGCTGTTCAGACAGCTGGTGGAATAGAAGGTGGCATTGAATGCCCTGAACAAGAATGTCTCCTCATCCATGGTGGTGTATAAGCAGTAGATGCATGAACTTTTCCAAGGAAGTGAGGAACATCAGCATGGTGGGTCGTGATTGTGGGTGGTAGACTTCTTTTTCCTGCAAAATCATCAAAAGAAACACCAAGCTTTCTACGAGAATCTCGTTGCTTGCATAAGTGTGAAGCATCTTTTGCACCTTTTAAGTTCTTATTGATGAGATAAGGAGGTTTAGATTTGGTTCCAGGAAGTGCATACCTTTGCCTAATTGCAGGTTCCTGGGTTGTGGAATGGTGAATTTTCGAATTGGCAACATTTGATGGACTTGTGGAGTAGATATCACGTCTCTCCTTTGTGTCCAGGTTGGTGACGAGCGTCACCAGGTCAGTGACGGTCGTCACTGACCTGCAGTTTGAGTTTCTGCAGTTTTTCTGCAATTCAGCTCTACAAGTCTTGCCTCCATCAAAAACTCGTCCTCCTCCAGCAACTTGGTATTCATTGGAACCTCTTTTTCAAGCCCAGTCATGAAGATATGATCCTCACTGCAATCCTCAAACCCAACAGCTTCTGCAGAAGTTTCAGATATTGGCTCTTCAACAGCCATCTTGCTCACTTGCCCACTTATATCCGAATCGTTGACACACTCAGCAATAGTGTCTTCTGAATGCTCCATGACAGTCTCTTCATATCTGGAAGTTCTTACAGAAAAGGTCTGACCATCAATGGTAGAACTCATTCTTAACTTATCCATGTCAAAGTTCATGACAGCATCACCAAGATGAAGCTCAATGTTCCTCCTTCTAACATCAATGATGGCTCCAGCAGTAGCCAAGAATGGTCTTCCCAGAATAAGAGAATCTTTAGGTTTTTCAGCATCTTTCAGAACCACAAAATCTGTAGGAATTATGCAGCCTTCAATGTTAACATGAACATTCTCTAACATGCCTTCTAGGGTCCTTATGGATCGATCTGCTAGGATGAGAGAGATCCCAGCTGGCTTGAAATCAGTCATTCCAAGTCTAGCAGCAACAGAAAAAGGCATCAAGTTAATACTTGACCCTAGAGCACATAGAGAGTGTAGAGAGTGTGGAAAACGTCCTGCAGATATTGAGCAATCAAGCACAAAGGTCCCTGGATCAGATAGCTTCTCTGGAACTCTGCTTTGAGTGATGGTATTGACTTGTTCAGAAACAGTCACCTTCTTCTTCTTTGGAACTGTGCCTAAGAGAATTGCACTGATGTCTCTGGCAAGCAATGCTCCTTCCTCAGGACTTACATCATTCACAACCATTCTCTTTACATACCTTCTTAGAGCTGGTGAAAGCTTGACTGCATTAACAAGTGGGATCTCAAGCATCAGCTTGTCTATCATAGCTTTGCATCTGGCTTCCTCTATCTCATGTTTAGACTTCCTAGGATGCTTGGGGAATGGTGTTTTGGGTTTATAGACACGTTCCTGGTCATAATTTGCAGTTACAGGCGAAGCAGCTTCGTTCTGGGGTGGGTGACGACCGTCACCAGGAGGGTGACGCTCATCACTCACTTGTGACAACCCCCGATATCCTTGTAAGTTGGTGACGAGCGTCACTCCTCCTTGGTGACGCTCGTCATTCACCTCTGAGACTGCAAAATTTTCATCTTGAGACTCCATCAGTTGCACGATCAGTTCTGCACTGTTTTAAGCTCCTTTTCATTCCTGACTGTGATGGCATTAACCTGATGCTTTGGATTGATATCAGTCCTTCCAGGAAGGAATCCCTCTTGCCTTTGAACAGCTCCTGCAGTTTGAGCAACCTGCACATCAAGCTTCTTCATGTGAGAGTTCAGATTCTCAATTTTTCCATTCAGGTCTTGGTACAACGAATCTAGCTTGCCATTGAAGTTCACTGTCATCTTCTGCTGTCCTTCAAGTACCTGCTCCAGCATAGCTTCCATTTTATTGTCTTGTGGAGGTGCAGCTTGGTAGGAAGAAGAACCAAAATTCCTGCTGTTTTGGTATGGTTTCTCAACTTCAGTCTTCTGGAACTGTGGCATTGGAGTATAACCAAAAGCATTCTGGTTTCCTGAGAAGGTTTTATTCTGATTATTGCCATTAAATCCTCTGTTCCACTGTTGATTCCCAAACCTTTGGTTCTGAAAACCTCCATTGATGAAGTTAACATCTTTCTGCTCAATGTCTTCAGGATTTTCGAAACTCTCCACTTCTGCAGCGAATTGGACTGACTTCTTTCCCACCAAAAGGCTGTTCATGCTGTCCAACTTAGCCTTAACTTCAGCTATTTGGTTTCCATCATTCAAACCAGCCTGCTGCTTTCTCTGAAAATCTGCATTCTTAGTGCTGTTACTGCAGGCCAAGTTTTCAATCAATCTTACAGCTTCTTCTGGTCTGTTGGTGTTGAAGTTTCCACTACTTGAAGCATCCAGCGCCATCTGATATTTCCAGTCAATGTCTCTGAAGAAGATACCAAGCAGCTGCACCTGATTGAAACCATGATGAGGACAGTCCCTTTGATAAGACTTGAACCTGATCCAAGAAGCCTTAAAAGCTTCAGTAGGACCTTGTGTAAAGGATGCAATTTTCGTCCTCATGTCCTCTGATCTTGCATCATTATAGAAGTTATTCAGAAAGGCGTTCTTAGTGTCTTCCCAAGTGGTCAATGAAGCAGGTTCCAGTTGCTTCAGCCAATATGCAGCCTCTCCTCCAAGAGAGTAAGAGAAAAGCTTGCAGAACAGAAAGTCATTTCTAACCCCATTAGCTTTGACACTAGAAGCTAAATCCTCAAACCTCTCAATGTGATCCATGGGATGCTCATGAGGTGAGCCATGGAATGGATGCTGGCCAACCAGCTGATAATAGACTGGTTTAACCTCAAAATCGTTCCTCTGGAAGGCAGGAGGTCGGATTGCAGCTCTGTTGGCATAGAACTGATCAGGTCTGTTGTAGTCACCTAGAGTCCTCTGAACAAAACGCCCAGCAGCGTTATTGGCAGCAGCAGGGACTCCCACGTTCTCATCCACTTGTTGAACCTGCTGTTCAATAATGACAGTCCCCTGTTGATCAATTCTCTGCCCCTCTTCATTTCTCATGTTTCCTTCTCTGTCAACTAAGTGACCTTCTACATCTTCAACCAAGATAAGTGGAGCGACCATTGTAGATTGCTTCTTAGCTTTCCTGTTAGTTCTCTCCAACCTAGCAAGTTCGTCAATGCTCAAAGTCACAAGCTCCTTCTCTTTGTTGCTTCTGGTACTGCGATTAGGCATACACCTGAAACAGGAACAAAGAAAAGTAGCAGAAAGTTAGTAAACAAATTAAAACTTAGACAAAATCCTAATACTAGAAATCGATAGGCAGCTATTACTCCCCGGCAACAGCGCCAAAAACTTGATAGGGTCAGGTTTTACCGAAATAAAAACTACTGCAAGTGCACAGCAAAGCAGTCGTAGTATAAGGGGTTATCGAATCCCAAGGGAGTAAGTAAACTACACTATCGAATGTAGATTCAGATTAAGCTAAGCAATAAGTAATCAATGTAATGCGAAATAACTAAACTAATAAAAGCAAGTGGGCGTTTTTGAGACTGTTCTTAACGTTCAGAAAGCTAAAGGCGCTAAGTCAGGACAGTTCGCAGGTTGAATCCGAGAGTGTAGAATGCATGCAATCAGGAATGAATAAGAACCGTCTTGAACATGAATCGCAAATATATAACTAATCAATTCTCATTGCAGAAGTTATCTATGTCTAAATCACAGATTTTCAAATCTCTTTGCAAACTCTAACAACCTAAACATGCAGTAATGATCAGGTTCAATTGTTCACAAAACTCCTAAGCCAAATCTCTTTGCACTAAGTTGTTTTGCTCATCAGATACTAGTTCAGGTGATTAATAATGCTCTCACATCTATCAAAAAACCTAGGGTTTCGAAATCCAGATGATGTATCTAAGAAATCAATTTTTAATGCAAGCACAGATGAAGAACCAATGGATTTCCTATAGTTTTAGCAATTCTACAAACTCTTCTTCAACCTTTGAAAAGCCCTAAATTAACTAACAAACTACTCAGACATGGTGATTTGAGAAAACATCATGAAAAAAATAGATTGCATAAAAGAAATAAGAAGTAGAAATAAAGGAGTTCAAAATCTGCTCTGAAGGAGTCTGATTTGTCTCTCCAAAAGCTCTGCTACAAATCTCTCTCTAAAGCTCTCAAAAATAATAAGATACAAGATATCTGCCAAAAGAATGGCTGAAAAACCTAATATACAAACTAAAACACGATCTGGGGTCTTTTTGCAAATACTGAAACTTATGGGCCAAAACTGCAAATAATCCTCTATCTTTTAGAAAACAGCCACGACCCCTTCCTTTCTGGGTGATGAGCGTCACCAAAAGTGGTGACGAGCGTCACCCATATGCATACTTTTCTTCCCGAGTTGGATACTTCGTGGCTTCAACTTAGAATGCTCCAAAAGGTTCCAAAATCTCCAATTATGCTCCATACATGCTATAACCTGCAAAGACTCTTCTAGGACTCTAAAAAGACCAAAAGACTCAATAAAAAAGGACTTATATCATGGTTAAAACCCATAAAACCATGATATATCACTCTCTCGATCTAGGCTGGAACGATTGCACTCCCTCGATTCACTTGCTCGATTGGATATGGATCGACCAGGAGATCGATTCACGAGGTCGTTATCTGGACAGATCGAGTTGTCTTGATCGATCGTCTCATCGTTCTCTTTCCTGGATCGAGAAATCTGATCGATATCCAGGTCGATCTCTAGGCACTGGCCTTCATCTTCTTTCACAACCTTGCGAGAATCAAGGATGCGTACATATTCCTGGGTTTGTTCACTCAAGAAACCATACTCTCCACACTCCTTTGTCAAAGCCAGCTGTAGATGATCCTCTTGTGCCAATTCCTCAAGCAACTCATCGGCCAATGCATCCAAAGCTTCTACATAGAACACTTGTCCACCAATCGTTGGCTTCTTTAAGACTTCGTTGATGTCAAAGTTCAGCTTGATGTCCTTGCCAAGGTGCAGAGAAATCTTGCCATTCTTCACGTCTATGATGGCCCCAGCAGCTGCTAGAAAGGGTCTACCAAGTATTAGAGGGTCTCTTGGTTCCTCATCCATTTCTAGAACTACAAAATCTATTGGCACATTCACGTTGCTAATCCTCACTGGCCTTTCCTTTGTCTAGCTGGCGAATCTTGTTGTTCATGTTGGTGATTTGTGTAGATACCTCAGTGAGAGAAGGGTCCAGTCTATTGTTCATATCAACAAATTTTTGATTTGTAGATGCTTGTCCTTGAAGTAATTGTTGAAATATAGCTTGTACCGGATCTTGAGGTGGAGGTTGAACTTGTTGCTGCTGTGGCACGAATCTAGGAGGAAACACATGAGTGTAGCTTTTGTTCCCTTTCTGTTGCTGGCCTTGGAATTTTCCTTGTCTTTGCCCTTGGTACCCACTGTTTTGTGTAAACCCACCTTTGTTGTAAGGAACAAAAGGTTTTCCTTGTTGTGGAGGGTATACTAGATCCTTGGGGTTTTCCGCATTGGTACTTCGGTAAGATAGATTTGTGTTGCCTTGATACCTTTGAACATAGTCCTGTGGCTTAGTATAGTCTTGGCGTCCTACCCAATTCGCTTCCTCTTGGCTCTCCTCCAGCTCATATAGAACATCCGTAGCCTCTCCCACAAAGTGTACATGCTTTTGGTTTGCAAGTACCAACTTTTCAATCTTTTCATGGACTGGTTTCAGCTCCTTCTTGTGTGCCTCAAGGTAAGACCCTCTAGGTGCTCTATCATAGTCTTCACTGTAGTTGCCATCGCTCAAAGCAAGGTTCTCAATAAGCTCCATTCCCTCTTCTACATCTTGGCCAAGAAATTTCCCTTTACTAGCTGTATCTTGAAGCATTCGAATTTTGGGAAGAGCTCCTCTATATATGGTGCTCAAAAGTGTCTCCTCAGTGAAGCCATGATGAGGACATGCAATGGTGTAGTCCTTAAACCGTTCCATTGCTTCACTAAAGGTCTCATTTTGCCTTAGTCTCCAAAGTAAAAATAAAGACTTAGTCTCTACTAAGCTCCAAATCCTAATACTTTCAAACTAAACCCAAGTTGGCAACAGCGCCATTTGATAACTAGTATTTTTACGGCTAGTTTTAGTCAAACCTAAAGCGGTTTTGCTGTTGTAGTACTTTAGGAGTCAATCCAAATAAGGTTGATGAAAGATACTAAGAATGCAAGAGCTTTGTAAATCTAAGTGAAATCCGGATAAATTGGGGAGAAAATCTGTAAAAACTAAATGCAGTTACTAAATGACCACGAAAACTATTTTAAAATCCCTACTGATGGGTTGAACAAATACTAGATGACCTCCAAGAATTTAAAATGCAAATCTACTGTTTTTGAAAATTCAAAAGCTAAAAGCAGATAAAAAGAGAAAGTTCTAACAACCTAGGAAATGATTTTTAAGAAACTAAGACAAAAGATTCAAACTTTAGAACTAGGAAATGATGACTATAAGTTTTCAAAAACTAAAAATAGATTCAAGGTTGAGGATCATGCTTAAGGAGGTTCAAGATTCAAACTTGGAGGTGAAAACATAGATCTACACATTTTAGTGCTATCTCTAGGCCTTGAGAAGCTAAAGCTAGATTTATCCATGGTTTTTGGAGTAAATCATTTCCTCAACCTTTTCTCCTAACCCATGGCGTGTGGTGGAAAGAAAGGGTGAAGAACATGAAGCATAGATCTCAAAAATAGCTTAACTAGCTCCCTAAGCATCCATGGCGTTTGAAAAAGGATGAGCTAGTCTCTTGGATTTGGTTTTAAGGGATCTCCTGAATCCTGCTAAGGTAAGGAAATCCCTGAGATCAAAGAGATCTTTCTCAAGAGTCTCTAGGCATTAAAACCCCCAAATCCAAGAAGAGATTAAGTTAAGCACAAGAAAAACCCAAGCTTAAACCCTTAAAACCCCTTTAATCACCCCAACCTTAAACCCTTGGTGGATTACTCACTACTCATGATTAAAACATACGAAAATGCAAAAGAAGAAAGGATGAGCATGATTAAATGACTAAACAAGAAAGATTAAGAGAAATACTTAAGATTAAAAACAAAATTAAGATTTTACAAAATATGAAAAGCTTAAAAACTAACAATGTCGGTTTTTGCTTAAAAGATAGATGATAAAAGAGGGAGACCATACGAATGGTTCTTATTCCTCCCAAAATAGGGTAAACAAAAGAGAGATGGTCCCCTCACTAAAATAAAAAATGTGAGCTATCCGGATACGGTTCAGAGATCGACCTGAGTCGTTGATCTCTAACTCGATATTCCGCATAGAACGTCTTCTTTTGCTCGATTGTCGGGTCGATTCAGTCGGGTGGATCGAGCGGTTCTATCGATCTTCTGGTCGATCCTCAAACGATCGAGACAAGACCTCGATCTTCACCTCGATCTCGGTTCCTTTGCTGCATGGCAGAGTTCTTCCAAGTATCCATAGGCTCCCTTTCGATCCTTAGCATATCCATGCACCCTCCATAGCTCCAGTGCATCCAAAACAACCTGAATATGATGCAAAAATGCAAGAAATATGCAAATGCTAATGCAAAGTGTTCTTAGGACCTAAAATGAGATAAATGGTGCAAACTAGCCTATTATGAAAGATGTATGCATCAAAACTACTCTAAATGTATGCTAAATATGCGAAATATATTAGTGTATCAAATCTCCCTAATCATGATTAGTCATCTTTCTCTCTTTGAATTGATGGCTATAATGGTGCTTTGTGAGTAGTCTTTTAAGGGATTTGAGATGGGTTAAGTTTAGAGACTTAATCCATGATGTCTTAGTATTAATTATCCCATTTCCTTTCTTGATTGCTGTGTTTAAGACTTAATTAGCCCTAGCTAAGTTGATTAAGATCTTATGCTCATTTTATGCCCACCAGTGTTTGATGAAATGCCTGAACTGCTTTACAAGAGAATTGCTTACCCTAGCTGAAGAGATTGACTGTCTAGGGAGTGATTTGGCAATATAGGTTTGATAGAATTGTCTTAATGCTTGTTGTTTATCATTTCACTAATGAGAATTAGTTTTTGACTTGGTAATTAGCAAAGAAATTAGTACAAAGAGATTGGATTAGTCATATAAATGAATCGTATGCATAAGGAATATCATTGTGTGAGTTTTTAAGCATCATAGGTTGAGTCAAGAGTTCCCTAACAGCAATTATATCATCTCAAGTCCCATCTTTTCTCTGTTTTTAGCTTGAATTCGGATTTGCCTTGTTTTGCCTTTGTTTTAGTTATTTGGCTTGCTTTTCACTCTTTGTTTGATGTTCTCTTCATTTCTGTTTGATGCCTTAGGTTGTT
Organism: Thlaspi arvense; assembly: GCA_911865555.2. Lineage (NCBI taxonomy): Eukaryota > Viridiplantae > Streptophyta > Magnoliopsida > Brassicales > Brassicaceae > Thlaspi > Thlaspi arvense. The sequence continues at coordinate 17,142,288 of OU466861.1, forward strand.
AGACATCTAAACCATCTTTGTTTGCTTGAATTAAGAGCTCTATTGCATTCTTACTGTTTTATTCTCCCCTTTTGGATTGATAAAACCATATAATATACTACAACTGATTAGTACAAGCTTGGGTGATTGAATCAAGTCCTGAAAACCTTTGTATCATGTATCAGGAAAGATCAAAGAGAGACTGTATCTAAACATCCTTGTCAGTGTTGAAAGAGAGAATCAAGATCAATGAGAATCAAGCCCCAAGATAAGAAGTTTAAAGTTCATTAAGGTGGAGCTACCATCAAATATTTCAGATTCTCTAAGAACCTAAACCTTCATTGCTAGACTGATCTACCTATGACTTTCAACTTAGTAAGATTTGTAATCAACTACTATGGCAATGGTTCTTATAAGCATCAACGTTCTGTGCTTAGTTCTAAGAAAAACTGACAGTTTGAAAATTTTGACTCTATAAAACAGGTTTTTGACTCAACTTTAAGACTCTAAAAATCAAACATAATGTACACAATGTTAGTAACCACCTCCCCCAGACTTAAACAAAACTGTCTCCAGTGTTATTAAGCCAAGCGTTTGTCAAAAAGAAGCAAGTGAACGTGTAGAACCAAGTGTGAAAAGTGGTACCTCGCGAAGGGACGGGTGACGAGCGTCACCCTCAGTGGTGACGAGCGTCACCGCGTCTGATACTCCATAATCGTCAAGTTGGATGAGCTAATGTAATGCCATCATGTGTCCTCTTAAGTCAGACTGTTATAACACTCAAAACACACATGAAAAACATCCAAACGAAGCATAACCCATGGTGCAACAAGTTCACAAAACATCATCAAAGCAAACTGACGAACTGACTCTTTTTTTTTCTTTTTCGGTTTTTCTCAGGTTTTTGGTTTTTTTTATGTAAACGAAAACTAGACTAAGCATATGAAAAAGAAACTTACCAGTGGGTTGCCTCCCACCAAGCGCTTGTTTAAAGTCATTAGCTCGACTTTGAATGCTGCTCAGACAGCTGGTGGAACAGAAGGTGGTAGTTAATGCCTTGGATAAGAATGTCTCCTCATCCATGGTGGTGTATAAGCAGTTGGTGCATGAACTGTTCCAAGGAAGTGAGGAACATCAGCATGGCGGGTTTTGACTGTGGGTGGGACAGTTCTTTTTCCCGCAAAATCATCAAAAGAAACACCAAGCTTTCTACGAGAATCTCGTTGCTTGCATAAGTGTGAATCATATTTTGCATCTTTTAAGTTCATGTTGATTAGATTATGAGGTTTGGAACTGGTTCTAGGAAGTGCATACCTTTGCTTTTTTGCAGGTTTCTGATTTCTGAAATGTTGAATTTTCGGTTTGGCAACATATGATAGACTTGCAGCATAAGGATCATGTCGTACCTTTGTGTCTGGATTGGTGACGAGCGTCACCAGGTCAGTGACGATTGTCACTGATCCTGCAGTTCGAGGTTCTGCAGTTTTCATGCAATTCAGCTTTGAAATCCTTACCTCCATCACAAACTCGTCTTCCTCCAGCAACTTGTCATTCATTGCAACCTCCTTTTCGAGCCTAGGCTTGAAGATATGATCTTTACTCCAATCCTCAAACCCAACAGCTTTTGCAGAAGTGTGAGATATTGCTCCTTGAACAGCCATCTTGTTCACTTGCCCACTAGCATCTGATTCATTGACATACCTAGCAGTAATGTCTTCTGAATGCTCCATGACTGGCTCTTCATCTCTGGAAGTCCTTACAGAAAAGGTCTGACCATCAATGGTAGAACTCCCTCTTAACTTATCCATGTCAAATTTCATGACAACATCACCCAAATCAAGCTCAAGCTTCCCCTTTCTCACATCAATGATGGCTGATAGGGCTCAGGTTTTACCCAAATAAAACTACCGCACAGCAAAGCAGTTGTAGTACAAGGGGTAACGAATCCCAAAGGAGTATGTAAACTACATTCTCAAATGTAGGTTCGGATTAAGCTAACAATGGAGAGAAACTGGCAAACTAAGTCTGGGTAAAGATCGTACTGCTGAAATGGCATAGTACCCATCCTGATCCTCTCCAAAGTCTCCACAACCACATCGAATATACCCATCTTCTGCAAGACAGTGGCATCCGCGAACCTGGTTGGCACGATCTTCACCTCCTGCCACGCATTGTAGAATAGCATGTCATACTCATCCCAATCCTCCTGAATGTCGCGGAGTATCCAGGTATCCCGTGCTATATCCTGCTTTGGAGTCCCTGCCCAAACCACTCGAGATGGTATCTTCAGGTTCTCTCGCTTTGGCCATGGAGGCCTGTAAACTGGGTAATTACTGAATGACTGTGTTGAGCCTGATGCAGAGCTCGAAGACGAGCCTTATCGCTGTCGTTTCTCCTGTCGAGACATTTGAAAATTCAAGTCCAAAATCAACCAAAAACATCACCAAAATCAGCAAATTTTCAAAAAATTGAAAATTCAATGAATGAAGATGAAATAACTGATAGCGATCAATAACAATACTACCAGGAACACAATTCAATCATCAGTTCAACCCAAATCACCCAAAATTTCCAGATTTTTGCAAATTTCATTATGAACTCAAAATTTCAAAAACTTGCAAATCAACCGATTAAATCACACATGAATGGTATCATTCATCTAATACACCCGAACTAACCATGATTCAACAGTTAAATCAAGCTAATCGAATTAAAAATCGAATTTTACCAAACCTATGCCGGACTGAAAATTGGGGATTCCGAACACATACCTTGCAGATCCTGAAAAATGAATTGATATTGTGAAAGAGGGCCAAAATCCGGATGGATTAGGCTTTTGAATCACTCCATTTGGTTAATAAAATCAAAAGTTGTGTATTTGAGAAAATTTCTTAAGTGTTCGTTATGTTTCGTGAAAAGCGCGAAGAGGAAGAAAGAAGAGATATAACGCGTACCTTCGCCTCGGACGGGTGACGAGCATCACCCGCCTTTTGTCTGGTCGGGTTTTTTTGACTAAATAATTAACTAATAACTATAAAAGCTCGAAAATCAATATCTAAGTACATAAAATAAAAACTTACCAGTGGCTCGACTTTAATTTGGCTATTTAGACAGCTGGTGCATCATCCAGAGACACAATGTGTCCTTCTGGAATCTCGGCTTGCACCCAATAATGCTTAACCCTTTGTCCATTGACAGTGAACTCCTCTCATTTGGAGTTTATCAAGACAATGGCACCATGTGGTCGTGCTTCTTTGACAGTGAAGGGACCTGACCATCGAGAACGCAGTTTACCAGGAAATAACTGTAAACGAGAGTTGTAAAGTAGTACCTGGTCATTGTCCTCTCCTTGTATAACTTGGAGTTTTCATAGGCCAGATATCTGATTTCATCGAGTTCATTAAGCTGAATCAAGCGCCTCTCTGTAGCAGGCTTCAGATCGAAGTTCAGCTTCTTGATAGCCCATTTTGCTTTGAACTTTAGCTCTACTGGTAGATGGCACGCCTTGCCAAGGAGCAGATGGAATGGTGTAGTCCCAAGTGGCGTTTTGTATGTTGTACTGTAAGCCCATAATGCATCATCCAGTTTTTCTGACCAATCTTTCCTTGTCTTCTCAACTGTCTTTTCCAGAATCTGCTTGATCTGTCTATTGGAAACCTCAACTTTTCCACTGGTCTGGGGATGATAAGGCGTGGTCACTCTGTGCTGTACACCATACTTCTTCAGCAGCTTGTCAAAGACCTTGTTATCAAAGTGAGAACCACCATCACTTATAACAATCCGCAGGACACCAAATCTGGGGAAAATAATGGTCTTAAGCAGCTTCAAAACCACTGCAGCATCATTAGTAGGAGTAGCCAACGCCTCTACCCACTTAGATACATAGTCAACAGCAACCAGAATATATATATTCCCATAAGATGAGGGGAAAGGGCCCATGAAGTCAATACCCAACTAATTAAAGACTTCAACTTCAAGAATGAAGTTCTGTGGCATCTCATGTCTTCTGCTGATCTTTCCTCTTCTCTGACAAGTACCATAGCTTGTAATGAATTCCTGGGCGTCCCTGAACATAGTAGGCCACCAAAAACCAGCTTGAAGAACCTTGGAGACTGTTTTGATTGTGGCAAAGTGTCCAGCATATTCTGAGCCATGACAGTGAAATAGGACATCCTGGACTTCCTCTTCTGCTATGCATCTCCTTTAAATCCCATCAGCACAATGTTTGTAGAGATATAGCTCATCCCAATAGAATCTCCTAAGTTCTCTCAAGAACTTCTTCTTGGCATAACCCTTGAAGTCATGTGGTTCATCCTCTGCAGCAAGATAGTTGGCAATATCAGCATACCCGGGCCTCTTTGGATCATCCAAACCATAAACTTGCTCTTTAAAAGCTGTTCCCAAACTTGCACAAATCGCAGCCAAGTTCAGAGATTGGTGACAAGCATCACCATCTTCGTGTGAAAATCTGGTCACGACCCTTCTCTGTTGGTGACGAGCGTCACCAGGTCAGTGACGATTGTCACTGATCCTGCAGTTCGAGGTTCTGCAGTTTTCATGCAATTCAGCTTTGAAATCCTTGCCTCCTTCACAAACTCGTCTTCCTCCAGCAACTTGTCATTCATTGCAACCTCCTTTTCGAGCCTAGGCTTGAAGATATGATCTTTACTCCAATCCTCAAACCCAACAGCTTTTGCAGAAGTGTGAGATATTGCTCCTTGAACAGCCATCTTGTTCACTTGCCCCACTAGCATCTGATTCATTGATATACCTAGCAGTAATGTCTTCTGAATGCTCCATGACTGGCTCTTCATCTCTGGATTTCCTTACAGAAAAGGTCTGACCATCAATGGTAGAACTCCCTCTTAACTTATCCATGTCAAATTTCATGACAACATCACCCAAATCAAGCTCAAGCTTCCCCTTTCTCACATCAATGATGGCTGATAGGGCTCAGGTTTTACCCAAATAAAACTACCGAACAGCAAAGCAGTTGTAGTACAAGGGGTATCGAATCCCAAAGGAGTATGTAAACTACATTATAGAATGTAGGTTCGGATTAAGCTAACAGTGGAGAGAAACTGGCAAACTAAGTCTGTGTAAAGATCGTACTGCTGAAATGGCATAGACATCCCGATCCTCTCCAAAGTCTCCACAACCTCATCGAATATACCCATCTTCTGCAAGACAGTGGCATCCGCGAACCTGGTGGGCACGATCTTCACCTCCTGCCACGCATTGTAGAATAGCTTGTCATACTCATCCCAATCCTCCTGAATGTCGCGGAGTATCCAGGTATCCCATGCTATATCCTGTTTTGGAGTCCCTGCCAAAACCACTCGAGATGGTATCTTCAGGTTCTCTCGCTTTGGCTATGGAGGCCTGTAAACTGGGTAATTACTGAATGACTGTGTTGATCCTGATGCAGAGCTCGAAGACGAGCCTTGTCGCTGTCGTTTCTCTTGTCGAGGCATTTGAAAATTCAACTCTAAAATCAACCATAAACATCACCAAAATCAGCAAATTTTCAAAAAATTGAAAAATCAATGAATGAAGATGAAATAACTGATAGCGATCAATAACAACACTACCAGGAACACAATTCAATCATCAGTTCAACCCATATCATCCAAAATTTCCAGATTTTTGCAAATTTCATTATGAACTCAAAATTTCAAAAACTTGCAAATCAACCGATTAAATCACACATGAATGGTATCATTCATCTAATACACCCGAACTAACCATGATTCAACAGTTAAATCAAGCTAATCAAATCAAAAATCGAATTTTACCAAACCTATGGCGGACTGAAAATTGGGGATTCCGAATACATACCTTGCAGATCCTAAAAACTGAATTGATATTGTGAAAGAGGGCCAAAATCCGGATGGATTAGGCTTTTGAATCACTCAATTTGGTTAATAAAATCAAAAGTTGCGTATTTGAGAAAATTTCTTAAGTGTTCGTTATGTTTCGTGAAAAGCGCGAGGAGGAAGAAAGAAGAGATATAACTCGTACCTTCGCCTCGGACGGGTGACGAGCGTCACCCGCCTTTTGTCTGGTCGGGTTTTTTTTGACTATATAATTAACTAATAACTATAAAAGCTCAAAAATCAATATCTAAGTACATAAAATAAAAACTTACCAGTGGCTCGACTTTAATTTGGCTATTTAGACAGCTGGTGCATCATCCAGAGACACAATGTGTCCTTCTGGAATCTCGGTTTGCACCCAATAATGCTTAACCCTTTGTCCATTGACAGTGAACTCCTCTCATTTGGAGTTTATCAAGACAATGGCACCATGTGGTCGTGCTTCTTTGACAGTGAAGGGACCTGACCATCGAGAACGCAGTTTACCAGGAAATAATTGAAAACGAGAGTTGTAAAGTAGTACCTGGTCATTGGGCTCGAAATGTTTGGAGATGATCTTCTTATCATGATATGCCTTTGTCCTGTCCTTGTATAACTTGGAGTTTTCATAGGCCAGATATCTGATTTCATCCAGTTCATTAAGCTGAATCAAGCACCTCTTTGTAGCAGGCTTCAGATCGAAGTTCAGCTTCTTGATAGCCCATTTTGCTTTGAACTTTAGCTCTACTGGTAGATAGCACGCCTTGCCATGGAGCAGATGGAATGGTGTAGTCCCAAGTGGTGTTTTGTATGTTGTCCTGTAAGCCCATAATGCATCATCCAGTTTTTCTGACCAATCTTTCCTTGTCTTCCCAACTGTCTTTTCTAGAATCTGCTTGATCTGTCTGTTGGAAACCTCAACTTGTCCACTGGTATGGGGATGATAAGGCGTGGCCACTCTGTGCTGTACACTATACTTCTTCAGCAGCTTGTCAAAGACCTTGTTAACAAAGTGAGAACCACCATCACTTATAACAATCCGCGGGACACCAAATATGGGGAAAATAATGGTCTTAAGCAGCTTCAAAACCACTGCAGCATCATTAGTAGGAGTAGCCAACGCCTCTACCCACTTAGATACATAGTCAACAGCAACCAGAATGTATATATTCCCATAAGATGAGGGAAAAGGGCCCATGAAGTCAATACCCCACCAATTAAAGACTTCAACTTCAAGAATGAAGTTTTGTGGCATCTCATGTCTTCTGCTGATCCTTCCTCTTCTCTGACAAGTACCGTAGCTTGTAATGAATTCCTGGCCGTCCCTGAACATAGTAGGCAATCAAAAACCAGCTTGAAGAACCTTGGAGACTGTTTTGATTGTGGCAAAGTGTCCAGCATATTCTGAGCCATGACAGTGAAATAGGACATCCTGGACTTCCTCTTCTGCTATGCATCTCCTTTAAATCCCATCAGCACAATGTTTGTAGAGATATAGCTCATCCCAATAGAATCTCCTAAGTTCTCTCAAGAACTTCTTCATGGCATAACCCTTGAAGTCATGTGGTTCATCCTCTGCAGCAACATAGTTGGCAATATCAGCATACCAGGACCTCTTTGGATCATCCAAACCATAAACTTGCTCTTTAAAAGCTGTTCCCAAACTTGCACAAATCGCAGCCAAGTTCAGAGATTGGTGACAAGCATCACCATCTTCGTGTGAAAATCTGGTCACGACCCTTCTCTGTTGGTGACGAGCGTCACCAGGTCAGTGACGATTGTCACTGATCCTGCAGTTCGAGGTTCTGCAATTTTCATGCAATTCAGCTTTGAAATCCTTGCCTCCATCACAAACTCGTCTTCCTCCAGCAACTTGTCATTCATTGCAACCTCCTTTCGAGCCTAGGCTTGAAGATATGATCTTTACTCCAATCCTCAAACGCAACAGCTTTTGTAGAAGTGTGAGATATTGCTCTTTGAACAGCCATCTTGTTCACTTACCCACTAGCATCTGATTCATTGACATACCTAGCAGTAATGTCTTCTGAATGCTCCATGACTGGCTCTTCATCTCTGGAATTCCTTACAGAAAAGGTCTGACCATCAATGGTAGAACTCCCTCTTAACTTATGCATGTCGAATTTCATGACAACATCACCCAAATCAAGCTCAAGCTTCCCCTTTCTCACATCAATGATGGCTGATAGGGCTCAGGTTTTACCCAAATAAAACTACCGCACAGCAAAGCAGTTGTAGTACAAGGGGTATCGAATCCCAAAGGAGTATGTAAACTACATTATCGAATGTAGGTTCGGATTAAGCTAACAGTGGAGAGAAACTGGCAAACTAAGTCTGGGTAAAGATCGTAGTGCTGAAATGGCATAGTACCCATCCCGATCCTCTCCAAAGTCTCCACAACCTCATCGAATATACCCATCTTCTGCAAGACAGTGGCATCCGCGAACCTGGTGGGCACGATCTTCACCTCCTGCCACGCATTATAGAATAGCGTGTCATACTCATCTCAATCCTCCTGAATGTCACGGAGTATCCAGGTATCCCGTGCTATATCCTGCTTTGGAGTCCCTGCCCAAACCACTCGAGATGGTATCTTCAGGTTCTCTCGCTTTGGCCATGGAGGCCTGTAAACTGGGTAATTACTGAATGACTGTGTTGAGCCTGATGCAGAGCTCGAAGACGAGCCTTGTCGCTGTCGTTTCTCTTGTCGAGGCATTTAAAAATTCAAGTCCAAAATCAACCAAAAACATCACCAAAATCAGCAAATTTTCAAAAAAATGAAAAATCAATGAATGAAGATGAAATAACTGATAGCGATCAATAACAACACTACCAGGAACACAATTCAATCATCAGTTCAACCCAAATCACCCAAAATTTCCAGATTTTTGCAAATTTCATTATGAACACAAAATTTCAAAAACTTGCAAATCAACCGATTAAATCATACATGAATGGTATCATTCATCTAATACACCCGAACTAACCATAATTCAACAGTTAAATCAAGCTAATCAAATAAAAAATTGAATTCTACCAAACATATGGCGGACTGAAAATTGGGGATTCCGAACACATACCTTGCAGATCCTGAAAACTGAATTGATATTGTGAAAGAGGGCCAAAATCCGGATGGATTAGGCTTTTGAATCACTCAATTTGGTTAATAAAATTAAAAGTTGTGTATTTGAGAAAATTTCTTAAGTGTTCGTTATGTTTCGTGAAAAGCGCGAGGATGAAGAAAGAAGAGATATAACGCGTACCTTCGCCTCGGACGGGTGACGAGCGTCACCCGCCTTTTGTCAGGTCGGGTTTTTTTTTGACTAAATAATTAACTAATAACTATAAAAGCTCGAAAATCAATATCTAAGTACATAAAATAAAAACTTACCAGTGGCTCGACTTTAATTTGGCTATTTAGACAGCTGGTGCATCATCCAGAGACACAATGTGTCCTTCTGAAATCTCGGTTTGCACTCAATAATGCTTAACCCTTTGTCCATTGACAGTGAACTCCTCTCATTTGGAGTTTATCAAGACAATGGCACCATGTGGTCGTGCTTCTTTGACAGTGAAGGGACCTGACCATCGAGAACGCAGTTTACCAGGAAATAACTGTAAACGAGAGTTGTAAAGTAGTACCTGGTCATTGGGCTCGAAATGTCTGGAGATGATCTTCTTATCATGATATGCCTTTGTCCTCTCCTTGTATAACTTGGAGTTTTCATAGGCCAGATATCTGATTTCATCCAGTTCATTGAGCTGAATCAAGCGCCTCTCTGTAGCAGGCTTCAGATCGAAGTTCAGCTTCTTGATAGCCCATTTTGCTTTGAACTTTAGCTCTACTGGTAGATGGCACGCCTTGCCATGGAGCAGATGGAATGGTGTAGTCCCAAGTGACGTTTTGTATGTTGTCCTGTAAGCCCATAATGCATCATCCAGTTTTTCTGACCAATCTTTCCTTGTCTTCCCAACTGCCTTTTCTAGAATCTGCTTGATCTGTCTGTTGGAAACCTCAACTTGTCCACTGGTCTGGGGATGATAAGGCGTGGCCACTCTGCGCTGTACACCATACTTCTTCAGCAGCTTGTCAAAGACCTTGTTAACAAAGTGAGAACCACCATCACTTATAACAATCGGCGGGACACCAAATCTGGGGAAAATAATGGTCTTAAGCAGCTTCAAAACCACTGCAGCATCATTAGTAGGAGTAGCCAACGCCTCTACCCACTTAGATACATAGTCAACAGCAACCAGAATGTATATATTCCCATAAGATGAGGGAAAAGGGCCCATGAAGTCAATACCCCACCAATTAAAGACTTCAACTTCAAGAATGAAGTTTTGTGGCATCTCATGTCTTCTGCTGATCCTTCCTCTTCTCTGACAAGTACCATAGCTTGTAATGAATTCCTGGGCGTCCCTGAACATAGTAGGCCACCAAAAACCAGCTTGAAGAACCTTGGAGACTGTTTTGATTGTGGCAAAGTGTCCAGCATATTCTGAGCCATGACAGTGAAATAGGACATCCTGGACTTCCTCTTCTGCTATGCATCTCCTTTAAATCCCATCAGCACAATGTTTGTAGAGATATAGCTCATCCCAATAGAATCTCCTAAGTTCTCTCAAGAACTTCTTCTTGGCATAACCCTTGAAGTCATGTGGTTCATCGTCTGCAGCAAGATAGTTGGCAATATCAGCATACCAGGACCTCTTTGGATCATCCAAACCATAAACTTGCTCTTTAAAAGCTGTTCCCAAACTTGCACAAATCGAAGCCAAGTTCAGAGATTGGTGACAAGCATCACCATCTTCGTGTGAAAATCTGGTCACGACCCTTCTCTGTTGGTGACGAGCGTCACCAGGTCAGTGACGATTGTCACTGATCCTGCAGTTCGAGGTTCTGCAATTTTCATGCAATTCAGCTTTGAAATCCTTGCCTCCATCACAAACTCGTCTTCCTCCAGCAACTTGTCATTCATTGCAACCTCCTTTTCGAGCCTAGGCTTGAAGATATGATCTTTACTCCAATCCTCAAACCCAACAGCTTTTGCAGAAGTGTGAGATATTGCTCCTTGAACAGCCATCTTGTTCACTTGCCCACTAGCATCTGATTCATTGACATACCTAGCAGTAATGTCTTCTGAATGCTCCATGACTGGCTCTTCATCTCTGGAATTCCTTACAGAAAACGTCTGACCATCAATGGTAAAACTCCCTCTTAACTTATCCATATCGAATTTCATGACAACATCAACCAAATCAAGCTCAAGCTTCCCCTTTCTCACATCAATGATGGCTGATAGGGCTCAGATTTTACCCAAATAAAACTACCGCACAGCAAAGCAGTTGTAGTACAAGGGGTATCGAATCCCAAAGGAGTATGTAAACTATATTATCGAATGTAGGTTCGGATTAAGCTAACAGTGGAGAGAAACAGGCAAACTAAGTCTAGGTAAAGATCGTACTGCTGAAATGGCATAGTACCCATCCCGATCCTCTCCAAAGTCTCCACAACCTCATCGAATATACCCATCTTCTGCAAGACAATGGCATCCGCGAACCTGGTGGGCACGATCTTCACCTCCTGCCACGCATTGTAGAATAGCGTGTCATACTCATCCCAATCCTCCTGAATGTCGCGGAGTATCCAGGTATCCCGTGCTATATCCTGCTTTGGAGTCCCTGCCCAAACCACTCGAGATGGTATCTTCAGGTTCTCTCGCTTTGGCCATGGAGGCCTGTAAACTGGGTAATTACTTAATGACTGTGTTGAGCCTGATGGAGAGCTCGAAGACGAGCCTTGTCGCTGTCGTTTCTCTTGTCGAGGCATTTGAAAATTCAAGTCTAAAATCAACTATAAACATCACCAAAATTAGCAAATTTTCAAAAAATTGAAAAATCAATGAATGAAGATGAAATAACTGATAGCGATCAATAACAACACTACCAGGAACACAATTCAATCATCAGTTCAATCCAAATCACCCAAAATTTCCAGATTTTTGCAAATTTTAATATGAACTCAAAATTTCAAAAACTTGCAAATCAACCGATTAAAACACACATGAATGGTATCATTCATCTAATACACCTGAACTAACTATGATTCAACAGTTAAATCAAGCTAATCAAATCAAAAATCGAATTTTACCAAACCTATGGCGGACTGAAAATTGGGGATTCCGAACACATACCTTGCAGATCCTGAAAACTGAATTGATATTGTGAAAGAGGGCCAAAATCCGGATGGATTAGGCTTTTGAATCATTCAATTTGGTTAATAAAATCAAAAGTTGTGTATTTGAGAAAATTTCTTAAGTGTTCGTTATGTTTCGTGAAAAGCGCGAGGAGGAAGAAAGAAGAGATATAACGCGTACCTTCGCCTCGGATGGATGACGAGCGTCACCCGCCTTTATTCTGGTCTGGTTTTTTTTGACTAAATAATTAACTAATAACTATAAAAGCTCGAAAATCAATATCTAAGTACATAAAATAAAAACTTACCAGTGGCTCGACTTTAATTTGGCTATTTAGACAGCTGGTGCATCATCCAGAGACACAATGTGTCCTTCTGGAATCTCGGCTTGCACCCAATAATGCTTAACCCTTTGTCCATTGATAGTGAACTCCTCTCATTTGAAGTTTATCAAGACAATGGCACCATGTGGTCGTGCTTCTTTGACAGTGAAGGGACCTGACCATCGAGAACGCAGTTTACCAGGAAATAACTGTAAACGAGAGTTGTAAAGTAGTACCTGGTCATTGGGCTCGAAATGTCTGGAGATGATCTTCTTATCATGATATGCCTTTGTCCTCTCCTTGTATAACTTGGAGTTTTCATAGGCCAGATATCTGATTTCATCCAGTTCATTGAGCTGAATCAAGCTCCTCTCTGTAGCAGGCTTCAGATCGAAGTTCAGCTTCTTGATAGCCCATTTTGCTTTGAACTTTAGCTCTACTGGTAGATGGCACGTCTTGCCATGGAGCAGATGGAATGGTGTAGTCCCAAGTGGCGTTTTGTATGTTGTCCTGTAAGCCCATAATGCATCATCCAGTTTTTCTGACTAATCTTTCCTTGTCGTTCCAACTGTCTTTTCTAGAATCTGCTTGATCTGTCTGTTGGAAACCTCAACTTGTCCTCTGGTCTGGGGATGATAAGGCGTGGCCACTCTGTTCTGTACACCATACTTCTTCAGCAGCTTGTCAAAGACCTTGTTAACAAAGTGAGAACCACCATCACTTATAACAATCGGCGGGACACCAAATCTGGGGAAAATAATGGTCTTAAGCAGCTTCAAAACCACTGCAGCATCGTTAGTAGGAGTAGCCAACGCCTCTACCCACTTAGATACATAGTCAACAGCAACCAGAATGTATATATTCCCATAAGATGAGGGAAAAGGACCCATGAAGTCAATACCCCACCAATTAAAGACTTCAACTTCAAGAATGAAGTTCTGTGGCATCTCATGTCTTCTGCTGATCTTTCCTCTTCTCTGACAAGTACCATAGCTTGTAATGAATTCCTGGGCGTCCCTGAACATAGTAGGCCACCAAAAACCAGCTTGAAGAACCATGGAGACTGTTTTGATTGTGGCAAAGTGTCCAGCATATTCTGAGCCATTACAGTGAAATAGGACATCCTGGACTTCCTCTTCTGCTATGCATCTCCTTTAAATCCCATCAGCACAATGTTTGTAGAGATATAGCTCATCCCAATAGAATCTCCTAAGTTCTCTCAAGAACTTCTTCTTGGCATAACCCTTGAAGTCATGTGGTTCATCCTCTGCCGCAAGATAGTTGGCAATATCAGCATACCAGGGCCTCTTTGGATCATCCAAACCATAAACTTGCTCTTTAAAAGCTGTTCCCAAACTTGCACAAATCGCAGCCAAGTTCAGAGATTGGTGACAAGCATCACCATCTTCGTGTGAAAATCTGGTCACGACCCTTCTCTGTTGGTGACGAGCGTCACCAGGTCAGTGACGATTGTCACTGATCCTGCAGTTCGAGGTTCTGCAGTTTTCATGCAATTCAGTTTTGAAATCCTTGCCTCCATCACAAACTCGTCTTCCTCCAGCAACTTGTCATTCATTGCAACCTCCTTTTCGAGCCTAGGCTTGAAGATATGATCTTTAATCCAATCCTCAAACCCAACAGCTTTTGCAGAAGTGTGAGATATTGCTCCTTGAACAGCCATCTTGTTCACTTGCCCACTAGCATCTGATTCATTGACATACCTAGCAGTAATGTCTTCTGAATGCTCAATGACTGGCTCTTCATCTCTGGAATTCCTTACAGAAAAGGTCTGACCATCAATGGTAGAACTCCCTCGTAACTTATCCATGTCAAATTTCATGACAACATCACCCAAATCAAGCTCAAGCTTCCCCTTTCTCACATCAATGATGGCTGATAGGGCTCAGGTTTTACCCAAATAAAACTACCGCACAGCAAAGCAGTTGTAGTACAAGGGGTATCGAATCCCAAAGGAGTATGTAAACTACATTATCGAATGTAGGTTCGGATTAAGCTAACAGTGGAGAGAAACTGGCAAACTAAGTCTGGGTAAAGATCGTACTGCTGAAATGGCATAGTACCCATCCTGATCCTCTCCAAAGTCACAACCTCATCGAATATACCCATCTTCTGCAAGACAGTGGCATCCGCGAACCTTGTGGGCACGATCTTCACCTCCTGCCACGCATTGTAGAATAGCGTGTCATACTCATCCCAATCCTCCTGAATGTCGCGGAGTATCCAGGTATCCCGTGATATATCCTGCTTTGGAGTCCCTGCCCAAACCACTCGAGATGGTATCTTCAGGTTCTCTCGCTATGGCCATGGAGGCCTGTAAACTGGGTAATTACGGAATGACTGTGTTGATCCAGATACAGAGCTCGAAGACGAGCCTTATCGCTGTCGTTTCTCTTGTCGAGGCATTTGAAAATTCAACTCCAAAATCAACCAAAAACATCACCAAAATCAGCAAATTTTCAAAAAATTGAAAAATCAATGAATGAAGATGAAATAACTGATAGCGATCAATAACAACACTACCAGGAACACAATTCAATCATCAGTTCAATCCAAATCACCCAAAATTTCCAGATTTTTGCAAATTTCATTATGAACTCAAAATTTCAAAAACTTGCAAATCAACCAGTTAAATCACACATGAATGGTATCATTCATCTAATACACCCGAACTAACCATGATTCAACAGTTAAATCAAGCTAATCAAATCAAAAATCGAATTTTACCAAACCTATGGCGGACTGAAAATTGGGGATTCCGAATACATACCTTGCAGATCCTGAAAACTGAATTGATATTGTGAAAGAGGGCCAAAATCCGGATGGATTAGGCTTTTGAATCACTTAATTTGGTTAATAAAATTAAAAGTTGTGTATTTGAGAAAATTTCTTAAGTATTCGTTATGTTTCGTGAAAAGCGCGAAGAGGAAGAAAGAAGAGATATAACGCGTACCTTCGCCTCGGACGGGTGACGAGCGTCACCCACCTTTTGTCTCGTCGGGTTTTTTTTGACTAAATAATTAACTAATAACTATAAAAGCTCAAAAATCAATATCTAAGTACATAAAATAAAAACTTACCAGTGGCTCGACTTTAATTTGGCTATTTAGACAGCTGGTGCATCATCCAGAGACACAATGTGTCCTTCTGGAATCTCGGTTTGCACCCAATAATGCTTAACCCTTTGTCCATTGACAGTGAACTCCACTCATTTGGAGTTTATCAAGACAATGGCACCATGTGGTCGTGCTTCTTTGACAGTGAAGGGACCTGACCATCGAGAACGCAGTTTACCAGGAAATAATTGTAAACGAGAGTTGTAAAGTAGTACCTGGTCATTGGGCTCGAAATGTTTGGAGATGATCTTCTTATCATGATATGCTTTTGTCCTGTCCTTGTATAACTTGGAGTTTTCATAGGCAAGATATCTGATTTCATCCAGTTCATTAAGCTGAATCAAGCGCCTCTTTGTAGCAGGCTTCAGATCGAAGTTCAGCTTCTTGATAGCCCATTTTGCTTTGAACTTTAGCTCTACTGGTAGATGGCACGCCTTGCCATGGAGCAGATGGAATGGTGTAGTCCCAAGTGGCGTTTTGTATGTTGTCCTGTAAGCCCATAATGCATCATCCAGTTTTTCTGACCAATCTTTCCTTGTCTTCCCAACTGTCTTTTCTAGAATCTTCTTGATCTGTCTATTGGAAACCTCAACTTGTCCACTGGTCTGGGGATGATAAGACGTGGCCACTCTGTGCTGTACACTATACTTCTTCAGCAGCTTGTCAAAGACCTTGTTAACAAAGTGAGAACCACCATCACTTATAACAATCCGCGGGACACCAAATCTGGGGAAAATAATGGTCTTAAGCAGCTTCAAAACCACTGCAGCATCATTAGTAGGAGTAGCCAACGCCTCTACCCACTTAGATACATAGTCAACAGCAACCAGAATGTATATATTCCCATAAGATGAGGGAAAAGGGCCCATGAAGTCACAACCCCACCAATTAAAGACTTCAACTTCAAGAATGAAATTTTGTGGCATCTCATGTCTTCTGCTGATCCTTCCTCTTCTCTGACAAGTACCGTAGCTTGTAATGAATTCCTGGCCGTCCCTGAACATAGTAGGCAACCAAAAACCAGCTTGAAGAACCTTGGAGACTGTTTTGATTGTGGCAAAGTGTCCAGCATATTCTGAGCCATGACAGTGAAATAGGACATCCTGGACTTCCTCTTCTGCTATGCATCTCCTTTAAATCCCATCAGCACAATGTTTGTAGAGATATAGCTCATCCCAATAGAGTCTCCTAAGTTCTCTCAAGAACTTCTTCTTGGCATAACCCTTGAAGTCATGTGGTTCATCCTCTGCAGCAAGATAGTTGGCAATATCAGCATACCAGGGCCTCTTTGGATCATCCAAACCATAAACTTGCTCTTTAAAAGCTGTTCCCAAACTTGCACAAATCGCAGCCAAGTTCAGAGATTGGTGACAAGCATCACCATCTTCGTGTGAAAATCTGGTCACGACCCTTCTCTGTTGGTGACGAGCGTCACCAGGTCAGTGACGATTGTCACTGATCCTGCAGTTCGAGGTTCTGCAATTTTCATGCAATTCAGCTTTGAAATCCTTGCCTCCATCACAAACTCGTCTTCCTCCAGCAACTTGTCATTCATTGCAACCTCCTTTTCGAGCCTAGGCTTGAAGATATGATCTTTACTCCAATCCTCAAACCCAACAGCTTTTGCAGAAGTGTGAGATATTGCTCTTTGAACAGCCATCTTGTTCACTTGCCCACTAGCATCTGATTCATTGACATACCTAGCAGTAATGTCTTCTGAATGCTCCATGACTGGCTCTTCATCTCTGCAATTCCTTACAGAAAAGGTCTGACCATCAATGGTAGAACTCCCTCTTAACTTATGCATGTCGAATTTCATGACAACATCACCCAAATCAAGCTCAAGCTTCCCCTTTCTCACATCAATGATGGCTGATAGGGCTCAGGTTTTACCCAAATAAAACTACCGCTCAGCAAAGCAGTTGTAGTACAAGGGGTATCGAATCCCAAAGGAGTATGTAAACTACATTATCGAATGTAGGTTCGGATTAAGCTAACAGTGGAGAGAAACTGGCAAACTAAGTCTGGGTAAAGATCGTACTGCTGAAATGGCATAGTACCCATCCCGATCCTCTCCAAAGTCTCCACAACCTCATCGAATATACCCATCTTCTGCAAGACAGTGGCATCCGCGAACCTGGTGGGCACGATCTTCACCTCCTGCCACGCATTGTAGAATAGCGTGTCATACTCATCCCAATCCTCCTGAATCTCACGGAGTATCCAGGTATCCCGTGCTATATCCTGCTTTGGAGTCCCTGCCCAAACCACTCGAGATGGTATCTTCAGGTTCTCTCGCTTTGGCCATGGAGGCCTGTAAACTGGGTAATTACTGAATGACTGTGTTGAGCCTGATGCAGAGCTCGAAGACGAGCCTTGTCGCTGTCGTTTCTCTTGTCGAGGCATTTGAAAATTCAAGTCCAAAATCAACCAAAAACATCACCAAAATCAGCAAATTTTCAAAAAAATGAAAAATCAATGAATGAAGATGAAATAACTGATAGCGATCAATAACAACACTACCAGGAACACAATTCAATCATCAGTTCAACCCAAATAACCCAAAATTTCCAGATTTTTGCAAATTTCATTATGAACACAAAATATCAAAAACTTGCAAATCAACCGATTAAATCATACATGAATGGTATCATTCATCTAATACACCCGAACTAACCATGATTCAACAGTTAAATCAAGCTAATCAAATCAAAAATCGAATTTTACCAAACATATGGCGGACTGAAAATTGGGGATTCCGAACACATACCTTGCAGATCCTGAAAACTGAATTGATATTGTGAAAGAGGGCCAAAATCCGGATGGATTAGGCTTTTGAATCACTCAATTTGGTTAATAAAATCAAAAGTTGTGTTTTTGAGAAAATTTCTTAAGTGTTCGTTATGTTTCGTGAAAAGCGCGAGGATGAAGAAAGAAGAGATATAACGCGTACCTTCGCCTCGGACGGGTGACGAGCGTCACCCGCCTTTTGTCAGGTCGGGTTTTTTTTGACTAAATAATTAACTAATAACTATAAAAGCTCGAAAATCAATATCTAAGTACATAAAATAAAAACTTACCAGTGGCTCGACTTTTGGCTATTTAGACAGCTGGTGCATCATCCAGAGACACAATGTGTCCTTCTGGAATCTCGGTTTGCACCCAATAATGCTTAACCCTTTGTCCATTGACAGTGAACTCCTCTCATTTGGAGTTTATCAAGACAATGGCACCATGTGGTCGTGCTTCTTTGACAGTGAAGGGACCTGACCATCGAGAACGCAGTTTACCAGGAAATAACTGTAAACGAGTGTTGTAAAGTAGTACCTGGTCATTGGGCTCGAAATGTCTGGAGATGATCTTCTTATCATGATATGCCTTTGTCCTCTCCTTGTATAACTTGGAGTTTTCATAGGCCAGATATCTGATTTCATCCAGTTCATTGAGCTGAATCAAGCGCCTCTCTGTAGCAGGCTTCAGATCGAAGTTCAGCTTCGTGATAGCCCATTTTGCTTTGAACTTTAGCTCTACTGGTAGATGGCACGCCTTGCCATGGAGCAGATGGAATGGTGTAGTCCCAAGTGGCGTTTTGTATGTTGTCCTGTAAGCCCATAATGCATCATCCAGTTTTTCTGACCAATCTTTCCTTGTCTTCCCAACTGTCTTTTCCAGAATCTGCTTGATCTGTCTGTTGGAAACCTCAACTTGTCCACTGGTCTGGGGATGATAAGGCGTGGCCACTCTGTGCTGTACACCATACTTCTTCAGCAGCTTGTTAAAGACCTTGTTAACAAAGTGAGAACCACCATCACTTATAACAATCCGCGGGACACCAAATCTGGGGAAAATAATGGTCTTAAGCAGCTTCAAAACCACTGCAGCATCATTAGTAGGAGTAGCCAACGCCTCTACCCACTTAGATACTTAGACAACAGCAACCAGAATGTATATATTCTCATAAGATGAGGGAAAAGTGCCCATGAAGTCAATACCCCACCAATTAAACACTTCAACTTCAAGAATGAAGTTCTGTGGCATCTCATGTCTTCTGCTGATCTTTCCTCTTCTCTGACAAGTACCATAGCTTGTAATGAATTCCTGGACGTCCCTGAACATAGTAGGCCACCAAAAACCAGCTTGAAGAACCTTGGAGACTGTTTTGATTGTGGCAAAGTGTCCAGCATATTCTGAGCCATGACAGTGAAATAGGACATCCTGGACTTCCTCTTCTGCTATGCATCTCCTTTAAATCCCATCAGCACAATGTTTGTAGAGATATAGCTCATCCCAATAGAATCTCCTAAGTTCTCTCAAGAACTTCTTCTTGGCATAACCCTTGAAGTCTTGTGGTTCCTCCTCTGCAGCAAGATAGTTGGCAATATCAGCATACCAGAGCCTCTTTGGATCATCCAAACCATAAACTTGCTCTTTAAAAGCTGTTCCCAAACTTGCATAAATCGCAGCCAAGTTCAGAGATTGGTGACAAGCATCACCATCTTCGTGTGAAAATCTGGTCATGACCCTTCTCTGTTGGTGACGAGCGTCACTCCCCTGGAGTCGCTCGTCACTCCCTTGCAGTTTCGTGAAAACTGCATGTTTTCAATAATTTCCTCCTGCAATCTTGTTTCCACCAAGTACACATTCTCTTCAGGCAAAAAATCATTAATTGGGACATTATCTTCAACCTGAATCCTGGATAGATGATCAGCAACTCCATTCTCAACACCTTTCTTGTCCTTCACTTCAATGTCAAACTCTTGAAAACGCAGAATCCATCTCAACAACCTTGGCTTTGCATCCTTCTTCTGCATCAGATACTTCAGTGCTGAATGGTCAGTATGGACCACGACCTTGGAGCCAACAAGATACTGCCTGAATTTTTCAAATGCAAAGACAACAGCCCTGTATCCTATGCATACACAAGTCTAGAGAGATCCCTTAAATATCATCAAGAGAATATCTGATAGGGTCAGGTTTTACCCAAATAAAACTACTGCAAGTGCTCAGCAAAAGCAGTTGTAGTACAAGGGGTTATCGAATCCCAAGGGAGTATGTAAACCACACTAGCGATTATAGATTCAGATTAAGCTAAGCGATAAATTATGAATGTAATGCAAAATAGTAAAATAAATGCAAGAGGGCGTTTTTATGCTTGTTCTTAAAGTTCAGAAGGCTAAAGGCATTAAGTCAGGACAGTTCGCAGGTTGAATCTGAGAGTGTAGAATGCATGCAATCAGGAATGAATTAAAACCGTCTTGAACATGAATCGCAAAGATATAACTAATCAATTCTCATTGCAGAAGTTATCTATGTCTAAATCACAGAGTTTCAAATCTCTTTGCAAACCCTAACAACCTAAACATGCAGTAATGATCAGGTTCAATTGTTCACAAAACTCCTAAGCCAAATCTCTTTGTACTAGGGCGTTTTGCTCATCTAATACTAGTTCAGGTGATTAATAATGCTCTCACATCTATCAAACAACCTAGGGTTTCGAAATCCAGATGATGTGTCTAAGAAATCGATAAGAATGCAAGCACAGATGAAGAACCAATGAATTTCCTAAAAGTTTTTAGCAATTTTACAAACTCTTCTTCAACCTTTGAAAAGCCCTAACTTAACTAACAAACTACTCAGACATGGTGATTTGAGAAAACATCATGAAAAAAATAGATTGCATAAAAGAAATAAGAAGTAGAAATAAAGGAGTTCAAAATCTGCTCTGAAGGAGTCTGATTTATATCTCCAAAAGCTCTTCTATAAATCTCTCTCTAAAGCTCTCAAAAATAATAAGATACAAGATATCTGCCAAAAGAATGGCTGAAAAACCTAATATACAAGCTAAAACACGATCTGGGACCTTTTTATAAATATTAGAACTTTTGGGCTAAAACTGCAATTTCTTCCCAATCTTTTAAAAACAGGCCACGACCCCTTCCTTTCTGGGTGACGAGCGTCACCAGCTTGGTGACGAGCGTCACCATATGGCATACTTTCTTCTTCGAGCTAGGTACTTCATGGATTTAACTCAGAATGCTCCAAAAGGTTCCAAAATCTCCAATTATGCTCCACACATGCTATAACCTGCAAAGACTCTTCTAGGACTCTAAAAAGACCAAAAAGACTCAATAAAAAGAACTTATATCATGGTTAAAAACCATAAAAATCATGATATATCAACTCCCCCAGACTTAGCTTTTGCTTGCCCTCAAGCAAACATCAGACAGAGTTCAGGGTCGAGGTTTGAAAATAAGAAACAGTCAGTCAGTCATCAGGAACACCACACTAGTTAGAGCTTTCGAATCCACATACCACATAATCAACACAAGATCAAATTTCAGTCTAATCATAACAAGCTTAGCAAATCTCTCAAGTCCAATCCAAATCCCTTCAAGAAACCCGAAATTTCTACTGCTAACTCCTTATCTTTATCTAAGTGTAATATCTCATCAACGTTTTATCATCTTAATCACTTTACAGATTCTTTTCCCTTCCTAACAACTGAACAAATAGATCTCAACACAACTCTCCTATTTTCTCTTCCCTTAATCTCTTCCTTTGGATATTTTCGATTTTTCACTTCTTTTTTTCTCAACTTTTACAGTCTAAGATATGGTGCTACTCAATACTTGTGTTCCTTGTGAGGAGACAGGTTCTTGAATGTGTTCACTACTGTTGTTCCTTGTGAGGAGACAGGGTCATGAATGCACCATTCTTTGGACTTAAACTTTTAAAAACTACATCAGGGAAGATCAAAGAGAGACTGTATTTTAACCTTATTGTCAGTGTTGAAAGAGAGAATTAAGATCAATAAGAATCAATCACCAAGACAAGAAGTTTAAAGTTCATTAAGGTGGAGCTAACAGCAAATTTTTCAAATTCTCTAAGAACCTAAACCTTCATTGCTAGACGTCCTATGGTGAGACTTGTAATCAACTACTGTGGCAATGGTTCTTATCAGCAAAAACGTCTTATGGTTAGTTCCAAGAAAAACTGACAATTTCAAAAATTTTGACTCTATAAAACAGGTTTTTGACTCAACTTTAAGACTCTATAGACATGACACAAAGCACACAACGTCAGTAACCACCTCCCCCAGACTTAAACAACACTGTCCCCAGTGTTATTAAGCGAAGAGTTGGTCAAAATAATGCATGAGAAGTCGAAAAACCAAGTCAGAAAAGTGTTACCTCGCGTGGGGTCGGGTGACGAGCGTCACCATCTCTGATACTCCAGAAATCGACATGTTGGATGTTTAAATGCTATGCCATCATGTGTACTCCGAAGTCAAGCTGTAAGAGCACTCAAAACACACATCCAAACATCCAAACAAAGCATAATCCATGGTCCAACAAGTTCACAAGATATCATCCAAGCAAACTGAATAAAGTGACTCTTTTTTTTTCGATTTTTCTCATGTTTTTGGGTTTTTTTTTTTTAGCTATGTAATAGAAAACTAAACTAATATATGAAATATAAAACTTACCAGTGGGTTGCCTCCCACTAAGCGCTTGTTTAAAGTCATTAGCTCGACTTTGATTGCTGTTCAGACAGCTGGTGGAACAGAAGGTGGCATTGAATGCCTTGGAGGAGAATGTCTCCTCATCCATGGTGGTTTGTAAGCAGTAGATGTATGAACACTTCCAAGGAAGTGAGGAACATCAGCAGAGTGGGTCGTGACTGTGGGTGGGATACTTCTTTTTCCTGCAGAATCATCAAAAGAAACACCAAGCATTCTACGAGAATCTCGTTGCTTGCATAAGTGTGAAGCAGCTTTTTCACCTTTTAAATTCTTATTGATGAGATTAGGAGGTTTGGATTTGGTTCCGGGAAGTGCATACCTTTGCCTAGTTGCAGGTTATTGGGTTGTGGACTGTTGAATTTTTGGATTGGCAACATATGATGGACTTGTAGAGCAAATATCACGTCTCTCCTTTGTGTCCAGGTTGGTGACGAGCGTCACCAGGTCAGTGATGCTCGTCACTGACTCTGCAGTTCGAGTTTCTGCAGTTTTCCTGTAATTCAGCTCTGCAAGTGTTACTTCCATCACATACACGTCTTCCTCCAGCAACTGGCATTCATTAGAACCTCTTTTTCAAGCCCAGTCAAGAAGATATGATCCTCACTGCAATCCTCAAACCCAACAGCTTCTGCAGAAGTTTCAGATATTGGCTCTTCAACAGCCATCTTGCTCACTTGCCCACTTATATCTGATTCATTGACACACTCAGCAATAGTGTCTTCTGAATGCTCCATGACAGTCTCTTCATCTCTAGAAGTTCTTACAGAAAAGGTTTGACCATCAATGGTAGAACTCCCTCTTAACTTATCCATGTCAAAGTTCATGACAACATCACCAAGATCAAGCTCAATGTTCCCCCTTCTAACATCAATGATGGCTCCAGCAGTAGCCAAGAATGGTCTTCCCAGAATAAGAGGATCTTTAGGTTCTTCAGCATATTTCAGAACCACAAAATCTGTAGGAATTATGCAGCCTTCAATGTTAACATGAACATTCTCTAACATGCCTTCTGGGGTCCTTATGGATTGATCTGCTAGGATGAGAGAGATCCCAGCTGGCTTGAAATCAGTCATTCTAAGTCTAGCAGCAACAGAGAAAGGCATCAAGTTAATACTTGACCCTAGATCACATAGAGAGTGTGGAAAACGTCCTGCAGATATTGAGCAATCAAGCACAAAGGTCCCTGGATCAGATAGCTTCTCTGGAACTCTGCTTTGAGTGATGGAATTGACTTGTTCAGAAACAGTCACCTTCTTCTTCTTCTTTGGAACTGTACTCAAAAGGATTGCACTGATGTCTCTAGTAAGCAATGCTCCTTCCTCAGGACTTACACCATTCACAACCATTCTCTTTACATACCTTCTTAGAGCTGGTGAAAGCTTGATTGCATCAACAAGTGGGATCTCAAGCATCAGCTTGTCTATCATAGCTTTACATATGGCTTCTTCTATCTCCTGTTTAGACTTCCTAGGATGCTTAGGGAATGGTGTTTTGGGTTTATAGACACGTTCCTGGTCATAATTTGCAGTTACAGGCGAAGCAGCTTCGTTCTGGGGTGGGTGACGACCGTCACCAGGGGGGTGACGCTCGTCACTCACTTGTGACAACCCCCGATATCCTTGTAAGTTGGTGACGAGCGTCACTCCTCCTTGGTGACGCTCGTCACTCACCTCTGAGACAGAAAAAATTTCATCTTCAGACTCCATGAGTTGCACGATCTGTTCTGCACTCAACCTCTTTTTCTGCACTGTTTTAACCTCCTTTTCATTCCTGACTGTGATGGCATTAACCTGATGCTTGGGATTGATATCAGTCCTTCCAGGAAGGAATCCCTCTTGCCTTTGAACAGCTCCTGCAGTTTGAGCAACCTGCACATCAAGCTTCTTCATGTGAGAGTTCAGACTCTCAGTTTTTCCATTCAGGTCTTGATACAGCGAATCTAGCTTGCCATTGAAGTTCACTGTCATCTTCTGCTGTCCTTCAAGTACCTGCTCCAGCATAGCTTCCATTTTATTGTCTTGTGGAGGTGCAGTTTGGTAGGAAGAAGAACCACAATTCCTGCTGTTTTGGTAAGGTTTCTCAACTTCAGTCTTCTGGAACTGTGGTATTGGAGTATAACCAAAAGCATTCTGGTTTCCTGGGAATGTGTTCTTCTGATTGTTGCCATTGTAGCCTCTGTTCCACTGCTGATTTCCAAACCTTTGGTTCTGAAAACCTCCATTGATGAAATTAACATCTTTCTGCTCAATGTCTTCAGGATTTTCGAAACTCTCCACTTCTGCAGCAAATTGAACTGACTTCTTTCCCACCAAAAGGCTGTGCATGCTGTCCAAATTAGCCTTAACTTCAGCTATTTGGTTTCCATCATTCAAACCAGCCTGCTGCTTTCTCTGAAAATCTGCATTCTTAGTGCTGTTACTGCAGGCCAAGTTTTCAATCAATCTTACAGCTTCTTCTGGTCTGTTGGTGTTGAAGTTTCCTGCACTTGCTGCATCGAGCGCCATCTGGTACTTCCAGTCAATGCCTCTGAAGAAGATCCCAAGTAATTGCACCTGACTGAAGCCATGATGAGGACAGTCCCTTTGATAAGACTTGAACCTGATCCAAGAGGCCTTGAAAGCTTCAGTAGGGCCTTGTGTAAATGATGCAATTTTCGTCCTCATGTCCTCTGATCTTGCATCATCATAGAAGTTGTTCAAAAAGACATTCTTGGTGTCTTTCCAAGTGGTCAATGAAGCAGGTTCCAGTTCCTTCAGCCAATATGCAGCTTCTCCTTCAATAGAGTAAGGAAAGAGCATGCAGAACAGAAAGTCATTGCTAACCCCATTAGCTTTGACACTGGAAGCCAAGTCCTCAAATCGCTCTATGTGATCCATATGATGCTCATGAGGTAAACCATGGAATGGATGTTGGCCAACCAGCTGATAGTAGACTGGTTTAACCTCAAAATCGTTCCTCTGGAAGGCAGGAGGTCGGATTGCAGCTCTGTTGGCATAGAACTGATCAGGTCTGTTGTAGTCACCTACAGTCCTCTGAACAAAACGCCCAGCAGCGTTATTAACAGCAGCATGGACCCCCCACGTTCTCAGCCACTTGCTGAACCTGCTGTTCAACAATGACATTCCCCTCTTGATCAATTCTCTGCCCCTCTTCGTTCCTCCTGTTTCCTTCCCTGTCAACCAAGTGACCTTCTGCATCTTCAACCAAGATAAGTGGAGCGACCATTGCAGATTGCTTCTTAGCTTTCCTGTTAGTTCTCTCCAACCTAGCAAGTTCGTCAATGCTCAAAGTCACAAGCTCCTTCTCTTTGTTGCTTCTGGTTCTGCGGTTCGGCATACACCCGAAACAGGAACAAAGAAAAGTAGCTGAAAGTCAGTAAACAAATAAAAACTTAAACAAAATCCTAATACTAGAAATCGATAGGCAGCTATTACTCCCCGGCAACGGCGCCAAAAACTTGATAGGGTCAGGTTTTACCCAAATAAAACTACTGCAAGTGCACAGCAAAAGCAGTTGTAGTACAAGGGGTTATTGAATCCCAAGGGAGTATGTAAACCACACTAGCGATTATAGATTCAGATTAAGCTAAGCGATAAATAATGAATGTAATGCAAAATAGTAAAATAAATGCAAGAGGGCGTTTTTATGCTTGTTCTTAAAGTTCAGAAGGCTAAAGGCGCTAAGTCAGGACAGTTCGCAGGTTGAATCTGAGAGTGTAGAATGCATGCAATCAGGAATGAATTAAAACCGTCTTGAACATGAATCGCAAAGATATAACTAATCAATTCTCATTGCAGAAGTTATCTATGTCTAAATCACAGAGTTTCAAATCTCTTTGCAAACCCTAACAACCTAAACATGCAGTAATGACCAGGTTCAATTGTTCACAAAACTCCTAAGCCAAATCTCTTTGTACTAGGGCGTTTTGCTCATCTAATACTAGTTCAGGTGATTAATAATGCTCTCACATCTATCAAAAAACCTAGGGTTTCGAAATCCAGATGATGTGTCTAAGAAATCGATATGAATGCAAGCACAGATGAAGAACCAATGAATTTCCTAAAAGTTTTTAGCAATTCTACAAACTCTTCTTCAACCTTTGAAAAGCCCTAACTTAACTAACAAACTACTCAGACATGGTGATTTGAGAAAACATCATGAAAAGAATAGATTGCATAAAAGAAATAAGAAGTAGAAATAAAGGAGTTCAAAATCTGCTCTGAAGGAGTCTGATTTGTCTCTCAAAAAGCTCTTCTACAAATCTCTAAAGCTCTCAAAAATAATAAGATACAAGATATCTGCTAAAAGAATGGCTGAAAAACCTAATATACAAGCTAAAACATGATCTGGGACCTTTTTGCAAATATTAGAACTTTTGAGCCAAAACTGCAATTTCTTCTTAATCTTTTAAAAACAGGCCACGACCCCTTCCTTTCTGGGTGACGAGCGTCACCAGCTTGGTGACGAGCGTCACCATATGGCATACTTTCTTCTTCGAGCTAGGTACTTCGTGGCTTCAACTCAGAATGCTCCAAAAGGTTCCAAAATCTCCATTATGCTCCAGACATGCTATAACCTGCAAAGACTATTCTAGGACTCTAAAAAGACCAAAAAGACTCAATAAAAGGAACTTATATCATGGTTAAAAACCATAAAAACCATGATATATCAATAGCCAAGAGCTTTGCGAAATCTGCGCAGCTTACTTAACAAAAGGGTACGCTCTGTATTGTTCAATGAAGTATTAACAATAACAGGATAAGTGGAGTTTTCTCCAAGGAATGCGTACTTTAGCCCTGCAGGGAGCTGTTTAAGCTCAACTTTTGGTGCTTTTGCAGCACTCCAATCACCCATTGCAGCAGCCTTCGCAGATGTGGTGACAAGCTCATCATGTTCAACCAGTTCCATCACATGTGCAGTAGCATCCATCATCTTTGTGTAGCCTGTTGCAGCAGCATCCAAATCCTCATACTCTGCTGTAGAAGTGGTCAACGCCCTCTCCAAGGGGTCTTCTCATCTCATCTCATGGAAGATCTGATCAGCAATGTTGGTGAGAACATCCACATAAAAAGTCTATCCATCTATGGTTGGCCTCTTCAACAGTTTGTCCATTTCGAATTTTATCACTAAGTCACCAACATTCAGCTCTATTCTACCCCTCCTGACGTCAATGATAGCTCCTGCAGTAGCCAGGAAGATTCTGCCAATAATCAAATGGTCTTTTGGTTCTTCTCCAAATTCCAGAACCACAAAATCAGTAGGAATCATGCAATCTCCTACTTTAATAGGAACATCCTCTCTCACACCTTTAGGAACTCTGACTGGTTTATCAGCTAGGACAAGAGATATCCTTGTAGCCTTAAAATCGGTCATCCCCAAGCTCTTGGCAACAGAACGAGGCATAAGGTTCACACTAGAACCAAGATCACACAATGATCTCTCAAACCTGTCAGAAAAGATTGTGCAGTCTAAAACAAAGCTCCCAGGGTCTGAAGGCTTCTCTGGAACTCTGTTCTGAATCACTGCACCGACCTGCTCGTTGATCATCATAGCTCCAGCCTCTAAACTCAAGTTATTGGTCACCATTCTCTTCACATAGCTCCTTATAACAGGAGTGATCCTCACAACATCTGTCAATGGGATTTCCATAACCAACTTGTCCATGATAGCTTTGCATTTAGCATCTTCAAGCTCTTGTTTAAACTTTTTAGGATGCTTAGGATATAGTATCTTGGGCTTATACACTGTCTCCTTAGCATTATCCAAAGTCTGAGACGAAATTGTAGTATGTTGGAACGGGTGACGAGCATCACCAGATGGGTGACGAGCGTCACTCGTTTTGGACAAGTCTAGGTGATTTGCTCAATTTGGGTGACGAGCGTCACCCTCCTGGTGACGGTCGTTACTAATCTCCAAAGAAAAATCCCCGGGGTTGTGCTCAGTGGGTGACGAGCGACACCCATGCTTGGTGACGAGCGTCACCCGTTGACTTTCAGCAGAAATTTCTTCATCTTCATATTCTTCAAGTCCCACGAAATTTCTTGAGCTTAAATCTTTCTCCAACACTAGTTGCGGGTTCTTCCCACTCCTCTATGTGATGGCATTCACATGGTGTTTGGGATTAGCATCAGTTCTTCCTGGAAGAAATCCTTCTTGCCTCTGAACAGCTCCTGCAGTTTGGGCAACTTTAACATCAAGTTTCTTCATATGAGAGTTCAGACTCTCAATTTTTCCATTCAAGTCCTGATAGAGCGTATCTATCATGCCATTGAAGTCTACTGTCAGCTTCTGTTGTCCTTCTAGGATCTGTTCCAGCATAGCTTCCATTTTGTTCTCATCTGGAGGTGCAGATTAGGTGTGTAACCAGGCGTGCTCAGATTTCCTGTGAAGGCACTCTTCTGATTATTGTCGTTGTAGCCTCTGATCCACTGCTGATTTGCATACCTTTGACCCTGAAAACCTCTAGCATTGATGAAATTCACATCTTCCTGCTCAATCTCTTCTGGACCTTCGGAATTCTCCACCTCTGCAGCAAAATGAACTGACTTCTTTCCCACCAAGAGGCTGTGCATACTGTCCAGCTTGGCCTTGACTTCAGCAAACTGAGTTTCGTCATCCAAACCAGCTTGTTTCATCCTCTGAAATATGCATTCTTGGTGCTGTTGCTGCATGCCAAGTTCTCAATCAACCTTATTGCTTCTTCTGGTATGTTGGTGTTGAAGTTTCTAGCACTAGTTGCATCCAACGCCATTGAATACTTCCAGTCAATGCCTCTAAAGAAGATCCCAAGTAGTTGCACATGATGAGGATAGTCCCTTTGATAAGACTTGGATCTCAGCCAAGAAACCTTAAAAGCTTCAATAGGACCTTGAGAAAATGATGTAATTTTCGTCCTCAGGTCCTCTGATCTAGCATCATCATAGAAATTGTTCAAAAAGACATTCTTGGTGTCCTCCCAAGTAGTCAGCGAAGCAGGCTCCAGTTTCTTCCGCCATAATGCAGCATATCCTCCAAGTGCGAATATAACTAATCAATTCTCATTGCAGAAGTTAACTATGTCTAAATCACATAATTTCAAATCTCTTTGCAAATCCTAACAATCTAAACAAGCAATATGATCAAATTCAATTGTTCACAAAACTCCTAAGCCAAATCTCTTTGCACTAAGTTGTTTTGCTCATCAAATACTAGTTCAGGTTATCAATAATGCTCTCACATATATTTAACAACCTATGATTTTTGGATTTCTAGATGATGTTTCTAAGAAATCCGATTTTAAAGCAAGCAGAGATGAAAAACCAAAAGATATTCCTAACAGGTAGCAATTCTCCAAACTCTTCATCAACCTTTGAAAAGCCCTAACTTAACTAACAAATTACTCATACATGATCATGGAATCACAAAACATAATTGACTAAATTGCATTAAGAGAATAGAATAAAAACAAAGGGGGTTCGAAATCTTCTCCAAAAAGAGTACAAAATCTGTCTTCCCAAAACCTCTCAATAAAATCCTCTCTAAAGCTCTCTGAATTCTCAAAAACTTAGATAAAAGCCAACAATGGCTGAAAACCTAATATATAGAGGCTAAAACACGATATGGGGTCTTTTTGTAAATACTAGAACTTCTGGGCTAATTCTGCAAATAATCTTCATACTATTAATAAACCAACCACACTCCTTCCTTCATGGGTGACGAGCGTCATCATAGGTGGTGACGAGCGTCACCCAAATGCATACTTTTCTTCTCGAGCTGGACACTTCGTGGCTTCAATTTGCAATGCTCCAAAAAGCTTTAATATCTTCATTTATGCTCCAGACATGCTATAACCTGCAAAGACTCTACTAGGACTCTAAAAATACCAAAAAGACTCAATAAAAAGGACTTATATCATGGTTAAAAACCATAAAAACCATGATATATGAACTCCCCCAGACTTAGCT
The DNA here is from genome assembly GCA_911865555.2 of Thlaspi arvense. Lineage (NCBI taxonomy): Eukaryota > Viridiplantae > Streptophyta > Magnoliopsida > Brassicales > Brassicaceae > Thlaspi > Thlaspi arvense. The sequence continues at coordinate 17,173,261 of OU466861.1, forward strand.
TTTGCTTGCCCTCAAGCAAACATCAGACAAAGAACAGGGTCGAGGTTTGAAAACAGAAACAGTCAGCTAAACATCAAGAACACGACATTAGTTAACACTTTCGAATCCACATACCACAGAGTCAACACAAGATCAAATTTCAGTCTAATCATCACAAGCTTAGCAAATCTCTCAAGTATAGACCAAATCCCTTCAAGAAATCCAAAATCTCTACTGCTAACTCCTTATTTTTATCTAAGTGTAAAATCTCATCATGGTTTTATCATCTCAATCACTTACTGATTCCTTTCCCTTCCTAAACAACTGAACAAAGCAACCTCAACACAGCTCTCCTATTATCTCTTCCCTTGATCTTTTTCATTCTGATATTTTCAATTTTTCCACTTTTTTCTCATCTTTTACAGTCTAAGATATGGTGCTACTCAATACTTGTGTTCCTTGTGAGGAGATAGGTTCTTGAGTGTGTTATTATTGTTGTTCCTTGTGAGGAGACAGGATCATGAATGCACCATTCTTTGGAATTAAACTCTTAAAAACTACAATTAGGGAAGATCAAAGAGAGACTGTATCTAAACATACTTGTCAGTGTTGAAAGAGAGGATCAAGATCAATAAGAATCAAGCCCCAAGATAAAAAGTTTAAAGTTCATTAAGGTGGTGCTAACAGCAAATTTTCCAGATTCTCTAAGAACCTAAACCTTCATTGCTAGACTGATCTACCTATGACTTTCAACTTAGTAAGACTTGTAATCAGCTAATGTGACTATGGTTCTTATACGCATAAACGTCTTATGGTTAGTTCCAAGAAAAACTGACAATTTCAAAATTTTGACTCTATCAAAATAGGTTTTTGACTCAACTTTAAGACTCTGTAAGTCAAACACAAAGCACACAACATCAGTAACCACCTCCCCCAGACTTAAACAACACTGTCCCCAGTGTTATTAAGCCAAGAGTTGGTCAAAATGAAGCATGAGAACTTGTAAAACCAAGGTGAAAAAGTGGTACCTCGCGAACGGTCAGGTGACGAGCGTCACCAGCTTGGTGACGAGCGTCACCGCGACCTGTACTACAGTAATGAGAAGTTGGATAGTTATTAACATAATGTCATCATATGTACTCTAAAGTCAGACTATTAGAGCACTCAAACAAACATTTAATAGCATCCAAACATAGCAATAGAAACTTGGTTCAACAATCTCACAAAACATCATCAAAGTAACTGACAACTGACTCAAAGAAAACATAAAAATGACTCAAGAGAAATAAAAGAAAAGAGAAACAGAAACAAGTGACCAGATAGTAGAGGCTCAGTCCTCATCCTCGCAGGGATCAGTAGTGTAATGTGGGCGGACACAACCACAGTTGCTAAGTGTAGCAACAGCTTCCCAGAGTCCCTCAAAGCTGTCAATGATATACTCCTGAAAAGCAGCCATGTCCATGGGTGTCTGTGGTCGTGGAGGACGCCTGAAAGCAGTGGATGTAGTGGTATGGCATCGAGATGGTCCAGCATCAGCAGTAGTGGAAGCGACAGCAGTGGCAGCTCTAGCAGGATGCAGAGGTAGAGGGCACAGCAGACTCCGATCAGGCAGAAAAAACAGCTGGCGTGTGACACCCTGGATCGTCGTGAGTGCTATGTTTGGCAACTTAATGCCAACATACTCTCCAGCAGTGGTTGTGAATATCCAGACAACTCCAGGCTTGAGCCATGTAACATGGCGCAGATTCTGGTCATCCATGAGGGATCTGTCACTGCGAAGGCTGCAGGGTGTGACATCGATCTGAAAGTGCTGAAAAATCGGTGTCAGATGTCTGACAACACTCTCAGTCTTCTCCCACGGACTGGTGAATGGCTTGGTCTTCAAGGAGACCAAATGCTCAGCGAAAATGGCGCCTAAGTTGGCACGGATCATGCTATCCATAGGTATCACCTCATCGAGCATATCAGCAAAGCCATAGTAAAGGAGAAGCAGCTAACTTACCCATGTCTTGCTCGGTGCAGACTTGTACAATATGGTGTTGCCAAGAAGGCGCAGAATGTACCTCAAGACCGGATGTCAAACCTCTGTCTGCGTGCTGGTCTTGCTGTCATAGACTCCATTCCCGAACTTGGACCAGAATGTCTGTATGTGGGTCCACTGTGAGGGAAGTAGAACGCCTGTGGGGTGGTCAGAGAAACCATAAATCCCGCAAAGCTCCATCAGACTGATCCTGTAGCGAACCCCGCGGATCAGGAATGTCAGCGTGCCTTCCTGGGAAAAGATAGTACTGCTGAAATGGCATATTGCTCATCCCGATCCTCTCCAAAGTCTTACCCATCTTCTGCAAGAGAGTGGCATCCGCAAACCTGGTGGGCACGATCTTCACCACCTGCCACGCATTGTAGAATAGCGTGTCACGGAGTATACATGTATACCGTGTTATCTCCTGCTTTGGAGTCCCTGCCCAATCCACTCGAGATGGTATCATCAGGTTCTCTCGCTTTGGCCATGGAGGCCTACAAACTGGGTAATTGCTGAACGACTGTGTTGAGCCTGATGCAGAGCTCGAAGACGAGCCTTGTTGCTGTCGTTTCTCCTGTCGAGGCATCTGAAAATTCAAGTCCAAAATCAACCAAAAACATCTTCAAAATCAGCAAATTTTCGAAAATTTGAAAAATCAATGAATGAAGATGAAATAACTGATAGCGATCAACAACAACACTACCAAGAACACAATATAATCATCAGTTCAACCCAAATCACCCAAAATTTCCAGATTTTTGCAAATTTCATCATGAACTCGAAATTTCAAAAACTTGCAAATCAATCGATTAAATCACACATGGATGGTATCATTCATCTAATACAGCATAACTAACCACGATTCAACAGTTAAATCAAGCAAATTAAGTCAAAAATTGAATTTTACCAAACCTATGGCGGACTGAAAATTAGATATTCCGAACACATACCTTGCAGATCTTGAAAATTGAATTGATATTGTGAAAGAGGGCCAAAATCCGTACGGATTAGGCTTTTGAATCACTCAATTTGGTTAACAAAATCAAAAGTTGTGGATTTGAGAAAAAAATTTAAGTGTTCGTTATGTTTCATGAACTCCTCTCCTTTGGAGTTTATCAAGAAAATGGCACCATGTGGTCGAGCTTCTTTGACAGTGAAGGGACTTGACCATCGAGAACGCAGTTTACTAGAAAAAGCTGTAAATGAGAGTTGTAAAGTAGTACCTGGTCATTGGGCTCGAAATGTCTGGAGATGATCTTCTTATCGTGATATGCCTTTGTCCTCTCCTTGTATAACTTGGAGTTTTCATAGGCCAGATATATGATTTCATCCAGTTCATTGAGCTGAATCAAGCGCCTCTCTATAGCAGGCTTCAGATCGAAGTTCAGCTTCTTGATAGCCCATTCTGCTTTGAACTCTAGCTCTACGGGTAGATGCCACGCCTTCCCATAGAGCAGAAGGAATGGTGTAGTCCCAAGTGGCATTTTGTATGCTGTCCCGTAAGCCCATAATACATCATCCAGTTTTGCTGACCAATCTTTCCTTGTCTTCCCAACTGTCTTTTCTAGAATCTGCTTGATCTGTCTGTTGGAAACCTCAACTTGTCCACTGGTCTGGGGATGATAAGGCATGGCCACTCTGTGCTGTACACCATACTTCTTCATCAGCTTGTCAAAGACCTTGTTAACAAAGTGAGAACCACCATTACTTATAACAATTCGCTGGACACCAAATCTGGGGAAAATAATGGTCTTAAACAGCTTCAATACCACTGCAGCATCATTAGTAGGAGTAGCCAACGCTTCTACCCACTTAGATACATAGTCAACAGCAACCATAATGTATCTATTCCCATAAGATGAGGAAAAAGGGCCCATGAAGTAAATACCCCAACAATCAAAGACTTCAACTTCAAGAATGAAGTTATGTGGCATCTCATGTCTTCTGCTAATCTTTCCTCTTCTTTGACAAGTATTACAGCTTGTAATGAATGCTTGAGCATCCCTGAACATAGTAGGCCACGAAAAACCAGCTTGAAGAACCTTTGAGACTGTTTTGAATGTGGCAAAGTGTCCAGCATATTCTGAGCCATGACAGTGAAATAGGACGTCCTCGACTTCCTCTTCTGCTATGCATCTCCTGTAAATCCCATCAGCCCAATGTTTGTAGAGATATGGCTCATCCCAATAGAATCTCCTAAGTTCTCTCAAGAACTTCTTCTTTGAATAACCCTTGAAGTCTAGTGCTTCATCCTCTGCAGCAAGATAGTTGGCAATATCAGCATACCAGGGCCTCTTTGGATCATCCAAACCATAAACTTGCTTTTTAAAAGCTGTCCCCAAACTTACACAAATCCAAGTTCAGAGATTGGTGACGAGTGTCACCAGTATTAGTGATGAGCGTCACCATCTTCGTGTGAAAATCTGGTCGCGACCCTTCTCTATTGGTGACGAGCGTCACCCCCCTGGTGTCGCTCGTCATTCCCCTGCAATTTCGTGAAAACTGCATGTTTTCAATACTTTCCTCCCGCAATCTTGTTTCCACCAAGTACACATTTTCTTCAGGCAAGAAATCATTAATTGGGACACTATCTTCAACCTGAATCATGGATAGATGATCAGCAACTCCACTCTCAACACCTTTCTTGTCCTTCACTTCAATGTTAAACTCTTGAAGAAGAAGAATCCATCTCAACAACCTTGGCTTTGCATCCTTCTTCTGCATCAGATACTTCAGTGCCGAATGGTCAGTATGGATCACGACCTAGGAGCCAACAAGATACTGCCTGAATTTTTTAAATGCAAAGACAACAGCCAACAATTCTTTTTATTTGTTGCATAGTTCTTTTGAGCATCATCCAAAGTCCTACTTGCATAGTAAATGGCGTGGAGCTTCTTGTCTTTCCTCTGTCCCAGCACTGCTCCAACTGCAAAATCACTGGCATCACACATCACTTCAAAGGGCAAGTCCCAATCTGGAGGCTGCACAACAGGAGCTGTAACCAAAGCCTGTTTGATCTGTTTAAAAGTAGACTTGCACTCTTCTGTGAACTCAAACTTCACATCTTTGCAGAGGAGAGCAGTAAGGGGTCGTGCTATCTTACAAAAGTCCTTGATGAATCTTCTGTTGAAGCCAGCATGACCCAGAAAACTTCTTATTGCTTTGGCTGAATCAGGTGATTGCAGACATGTCATCACTTCAATTTTCGCCCTATCCACCTATATACCGTCTCCTGGGACTCTGTGACCAAGTAAAATGCCATCTTGTACCATAAAATAGCACTTCTCCCAGTTCAGGACCAAGTGCTTCTCTTCACATCTCTGCAGAACTGCACACAAGTTGCCCAAGCAGTTCTTGAAGGAAGACCCATAAACTGAGAAATCATCCATGAAAACCTCCATAAACCTCTCAATCATGTCAGTGAAGATCGACATCATGCATCTTTGGAAGTTTGCAGGAGCATTACACAGTCCAAAAGGCATTCTGCGATATTCAAAAGTGCCATAAGGACAGGTAAAAGTGGTCTTCTCCTGATCATCTGGATGGATGGGGATCTGAAAGAAGCCTGAGTGGCCATCAAGGAAGCAGTAGTACTTGTGATTTGCCAGCCTATCCAGCATCTGATCAATGAAAGGTAGAGGAAAATGGTCCTTCTTTTTTGCTGCATTCAGCTTCCTGTAATCAATGCACATCTTGTGTCCTGGCACAGTTCTGGTTGGAATCAGCTCATCCTTGTCATTCTTCACCACTGTCACTCCTCCCTTCTTAGGGACCACATGCACTGGACTGACCCAAACACTGTCTGATATTAGATTAATGATCCCAGCTTACAGCAGCTTCATGATCTCCTTCTTGACCACATCTTGCAGATTCGGATTCAGCCTTCTCTGGTGTTCCACTGATGATTTCGACTCATCCTCCAAGTGTATCCAACGCATGCAAAAGTCTGGAGAGATCCCTGAAATATCATCAAGAGAATAGCCAAGAGCTTTGAAAAATCTGCGCCGCTTACTTAGCAAAAGGGTGAGCTCTGCATTGTTCAATGAAAAATTAACAATAACAGGATAAGTGGAGTTTTCTCCAAGGAATGCGTACCTTAGCCCTGCAGGGAGCTGTTTAAGCTCAACTTTTGGTGTTTTTGCTGCACTCCAATCACCCATTGCAGCAGCTTTCGCAGATGTGGTGACAAGCTCATCCTATGCAACTAGTTCCATCAAATGTGCAGTAGCATCCATCATCTTTTTGTAGCCTGTTGCAGCAGCATCCAAGTCCTCATACACTGCTGTAGAAGTGGTCAACGCCCTCTCCAAGGGGTCTTCTGATCTCATCTCATGGAAGATCTGATCAGCAATGTTGGTGAGAACATCCACATAAAAAGTTTGTCCATCTATGGTTGGCCTTTTCATCAGCTTGTCCATTTCGAATTTCATCACTAAGTCACCAACATTCAACTCTATTCTACACCTCCTGGAGTCAATGATAGCTCCTGCAGCAGCCAGGAAGGGTCTGCCAAGAATCAAAGGGTCTTTGGGTTCTTCTCCATATTCCAGAACCACAAAATCAGTATGAATCATGAAATCTCCTACTTTGATAGGAACATCCTCTATCACACCTTCAGGAACTCTGACCGATCTATCAGCGAAGACAAGAGATATCCTTGTAGCCTTAAAATCGGTCATCCCCAAGCTCTTAGCAACATAATGAGGCATAAGGTTCACACTAGAACCAAGATCACACAATGATCTCTCAAACCTGTCAGAAAAGATTGTTCAGTCTAAAACAAAGCTCCCATGGTCTGAAAGCTTCTCTGGCACTCTGTTCTGAATCACTGCACTGACCTGCTCGTTGATCATCATAGCTCCAGCCTCTAAACTCAAGTTATTGGTCACCATTCTCTTCACATACCTCCTTATAACAGGAGTGATCCTCACAACATCAATCAATGGGATCTCAATAACCAACTTGTCCATGATAGCTTTGCATTTAGCATCTTCAAGCTCTTGTTTAGACTTCTAAGGATGCTTAGGATAAGGTATCTTGGGTTTATTCACTGTCTCCTTAGAATTATTTGAAGTCTCAGTCGAAACTGTAGTATGTTGCGACGGGTGACGAGCGTCACTCGTTTTGGACAAGTCGGGGGGGGGGGGGGGTGGTGATTTACTCGATTTGGGTAATGAGCGTCACCCTTCTGGTGACGGTCGTCACCAATCTCCAAAGAAAAATCGTCGGGGTTGTGCTCAGTGGGTGACGAGCGACACCCATGCTTGGTGACGAACATCACCCGTTGACTTTCAGCAGAAATTTCTTCATCTTCATACTCTTCAACTCCCACAAAATTTTCTTGAGCTCAAATCCTTCTGCAACACTGGTTGCAGGTTCTTCCCACTCCTCAATGTGATGGCATTCACATGGTGCTTGGGATTAGCATCAGCTCTTCCTGGAAGAAATACTTCTTGCCTCTGAACAGCTCCTACAGTTTGGGCAACTTGATCATCAAGTTTCTTCATATGAGAGTTCAGACTCTCAATTTTTTCATTCAAGCCCTGATAGAGCGAATCTATCTTGCAATTGAAGTCTACTGTCAGCTTCTGTTGTCCTTCTAGGATCTGTTCCAGCATAGCTTCCATTTTGTTCTCTTTTGGAGGTGCAGATTTGTATAAAGAAGAACCATAGTTCATGTTGAAGTTGCTGTTGTTCTGGTAAGGTTTCTGGTACTCTGTCTTCTAGAATGGAGGCCTAGGTGTGTAACCAGGCGTGCTCTGATTTCCTGTGAAGGCACTCTTCTGATTATTGTTGTTGTAGCCTCTATTCTACTGCTGATTTCTATACCTTTGACCCTGAAAACCTCCAGCATTGATGAAATTCACATCTTCCTGCTCAATCTCTTTTGGACCTTCCAAAGTCTCCATTTCTGCAGAAAAATGAACTGACTTCTTTCCCACCAAGAGGCTGTGCATACTGTTCAGCTTGGCCTTGCTTCAGCAATCTGAGTTCCATCATCCAAACCAGCTTGTTTCATCCTCTGAAAATCTACATTCTTGGTGCTGTTGCTACATGCCAAGTTCTCAATCAACCTGTTTGCTTCTTCTGGTCTGTTGGTGTTGAAGTTTCCAGCACTAGCTGCATCCAACACCATTGAATACTTCCAGTCAATGCATCTAAAGAAGATCCCAAGTAGTTGCACTTGACTAAAACCATGATGAGGACAGTCCCTTTGATAAGACTTGAATGTCAGCCAAGAAGCCTTAAAAGCTTCGGTAGGACCTTGACAATATGATGCAATTTTCGTCCTCAGGTCCTCTGATCTAGCATCATCAAAGAAATTGTTCAAAAAGGCATTCTTGGTGTCCTCCCAAGTAGTCAGCGAAGCAGGCTCGAGTTGCTTCAGCCAGATTGCAGCATCTCCTCCAAGTGAGTATGGGAAAAGCTTGCAGAACAGAAAGTGACTACTAACACCATTAGCTTTGACACTTGAAGCTAGATCCTCAAACCTCTCAATGTGATCTATAGGATGCTCATGAGGTAAACCATGGAATGGATGCTGTCCCACCAGCTGATAATAAACAGGTTTAAGCTCAAAATCGTTCCTCTGGAAAGCAGGAGGGCGGATTGCAGCTATGTTGGCATAGAACTGATCAGGTCCGTTGAACTCTCCTAAAGTCCTCTGTACAAAACGCCCAGCAGCGTCATCAGCAGCAGCAGGGACTCCATCGTCTTGTCCCACTTGTTGAACCTGCTGTTCAACAATGACATTCCCATCTTAATCAATTCTCTGCTCATCTTCGTTTCTCCTGTTTCCCTCTCTGTCAGCCAAGTGACCTTCTGCATCTTCAACCAAGATCAGTGGAGCAACCATTGTAGATTGTTTCTTAGTTTTCCTGATGGTCCTCTCCAACTTAGCAAAATTGTTCATGCTCAAAGTCACAAGCTCCTTCTCTTTGTTGCTTCTGGTACTGCGATTAGGCATACACCTGAAACTAGCACAAAGAAAATAAACTGAAAGTTAGTAAGCAAATTAAAACTTAGAAAAAATCCTAATACTAAAAATCGATAGGCAACTATTACTCCCCGACAACGGCGCCAAAAACTTGATAGAGCTCAGGTTTTACCCAAATAAAACTACTGCAAGTGCACAACAAAGCAGTTGTAGTACAAGGGGTATCGAATCCTGAAGGAGTATGTAAACTACACTATCGAATGTAGGTTTGGATTAAGCTAAGCAGTAAGCGATGTATGTAATGCGAATGACAAAATAAATGTAAGCAAACGAAATTTGATTGTTGATCTAAGTTTCAGAAGACTAAAAGCGCTAAGTCAGGACAGTTTGCAGGTTGAATCCAAGAATGTAGAATGCATGAAATCAGGAATGATTAAGAACCGTCTTGAACATGAATCGCAAATATATAACTAATCAATTTTCATTGCAGAATTTAACTATGTCTAAATCACAGAATTTCAAATCTCTTTGCAAACCCTAACAATCTAAACATGTAATGATCAAATTCAATTGTTCACAAAACTCCTAAGCTAAATCTCTTTGCACTAAGTTGTTTTGCTCATCAAAGACTAGTTCAGGTTATCAATAATGCTCTCACATATATTTAACAACCTATGATTTTTGGATTTCTAGATGATGTTTATAAAAAAATCCGATTTTAAAGCAAGCAGAGATGAAAAACCAAAAGATATTCCTAACAGGTAGCAATTCTACAGACTCTTCATCAACCTTTGAAAAGCCCTAACTTAACTAACAAATTACTCAGACATGATCATGGAATCACAAAACATAACTGGATAAAATTGCATTAAGAGAATATAATAAAAACAAAGGGGGTTCGATATCATCTCCGAAAAGAGTACAGGATCTGTGTCCCCAAAAGCTCTCAATAAAATCTTCTCTAAAGCTCTCTGAATTCTCAAAAACTAAGATAAAAGCCAACAATATGGGGCCTTTTTGTAAATACTGGAACTTCTGGGCCAATTCTGCAAATAATCTTCATACTTTTAATAAACCAACCATGCTCCTTCCTTAATGGGTGACGAGCGTCACCATAGGTGGTGACAAGCGTCACCCAAATGCATACTTTTCGTCTCGAGCTGGACACTTCGTGGCTTCAATTTGCAATGCTCCAAAAAGCTTTAATATCTCCATTTATGCTCCAGACATGCTATAACCTGCAAAAATTCTACTAGGACTCTAAAAAGACCAAAAAGACTCAATAAAAAGGACTTATATCATGGTTAAAAACCATAAAAACCATGATATATCAATGGCTCCAGCAGTAGCCAAAAATGATCTTCCCAGAATAAGAGGATCTTTAGGTTCCTCAGCATATTTCAAAACCACAAAGTCTGTGGGAATCTTGCAGCCTTCGATGTTAACAGGAACAACCTCTAAGATGCCCTTTGGGGTTCTTATGGATCGATCAGCTAGGATAAGAGAGATCCCATCTGGCTTGAAATCAGTCATTCCAACTTTAGCAGCAACAGAGAAAGGCATCAAGTTTATACTTGATCCTAGATCACAAATAGAATGGGGAAAACGTCATGTGGAGATTGAGCAATCAAGCACAAAGTTTCCTGGATCAGGTAGCTTTTCTGGAATCCTGCTTTGAATGATATCATTGACTTGGTCAGAAACAATCACCTTCTTCTTCTTCTTTGGAGCTGTACCCAAGAGAATTGCACTAATTTCTGTGGTAAGCAATGATCCTTCCTCTGGACTTACACCATTCACAATCATTCTCTTGACATACCTTCTTAGTGCAGGTGAAAGTTTGACTGCATCAATAAGAGGAATCTCAACCATCAGCTTGTCTATCATTGCCTTGCATCTGGCTTCTTCTATCTCTTGTTTAGACCTCCTAGGATGCTTGGGGAAGGGTTTATTGGGTTTATAAGCTTGTTCCTTGCCATTATCTGCAATTACAGCCGAAGCAGCATCGTTCTGGGGTGGGTGACGATTGTCAGCAGGGGGGTGACGGTCTTCACTGATCTGGGACGAGTCGTTCGTATCGGGGCTTTGCAAAGTGGGTGACGAGCGACACCCCTCATTGGTGACACTCGTCACTGACTCTGAAACTGCAAAATTTTCATCTTCAAACTCCATCAGTTGCACGATCTGGTCTGCACTCAACCTGATTGAAACCATGATGAGGACAGTCCCTTTGATAAGCCTTGAATCTCAGCCAAGAAGCTTTAAAAGCTTCAGTAGGACCTTGGGAGAATGAAGCAATTTTCGTCCTCAGGTCTTCTGATCTAGCATCATCATAGAAGTTGTTAGAAAAGCATTCTTGGTGTCCTCCCAAGTGGGCAGCGAACCAGGCTCTAGTTGCTTCAGCCAATATGCAGCATCTCCTCTAAGTGAGTAAGGAAATAGCTTGCAAAAGAGGAAGTCATTGCTAACTCCATTAGCTTTGACACTTGAGGCCAAATCCTCAAACCTCTCAATATGATCCATAGGATGATCATGAGGTAAGCCATGGAAAGGATGCTGTCCCACCAGCTGATATTAAGCAGGCTTGGGCTCAAAATCATTCCTCTGGAATGCAGGAGGGCGGATTGCAGCTCTGTTGGCATAAAAATGGCCAGGTCTGTTGTAATCTCCTAGAGTCCTCTGAACAAAACACCCAGCAGCGTTATCAGCAGCAACTCCAGCATTATGCGCCACTCGTTCAACCACCTATCCAACTATGACATCCCATCTTGATCCAGTCTCTGCCCTTCTTCATTCCTCCTGTTTGCATCTCTGTCAACCAAGTGACCTTCTGCATTCTCGATCAGGACAATCGGATAGACCATTGTAGATTGCTTCTTAGCTTTCCCGATGGTCCTCTCAAACTTAGCTAGCTCGTCATTGCCTAAAGTCAAAAGCTCCTTCTCTTTGTTGCTTCTGGTACTGCGATTAGGCATACACCTGAAACCAGCACAAAGAAAAGTAGCATAAAGTTAGTAAACAAATAAAAACTTAGACAAAATCCTTATACTAAAAATCGATATGCAGCTATTACTCCCCGGAAACGGCACCAAAAACATGATAAGGCTCAGGTATTACCCAAATAAAACTACTGCAAGTGCACAGCAATGCAGTTATTGTATAAAGGGTTATCGAGTAAGTTAACTACACTAAAGAGTTCAGGTGCGAATTAAGCTAAGCAATAAGTAATGAGTGTAATGTGAAACAGCAAGATAAAAGCAAGTGGGCATTTTTATGATTGTTTTAAAAGTTCAGAAAGCTAAAGGCGCTAAGTCGGGACAGTTCGCAGGTTGAATCCGAGATTGTAGAATGCATGCAATCATGAATGAATTAAAATCGTCTTGAACATGAATGGAAAAGGTATAACTAACCAATTCTCATTGCAGAAGTTATCTATGTCTAAATCACAGAGTTTCAAATCTCTTTGCAAACTTTAGCAATCTAAACATGCAGTAATGATCAGGTTCAATTGTTCACAAAACTCCTAAGTGAAATTTCTTTGCAAATAGGAGTTTTGCTCATCTAATACTAGTTCAGGTGATTAATACATCTATTGAACAACCTATGGTTTCGAAATCTAGATGACCAATTTTAGAAATCGATATGAATGCAAGAACAGATGAAGTACCCAAAGATATTCCTAATAGATTAGCGATTCTACAAACTCTTCATCAACCTTTGAAAAGCCCAAACTTAACTAGCAGATTACTTAGACATGATCATGGAAACACAAAGCATAGCTGAATAAAATTGCATTGAAAGAATAGAATAAAAGATAAAGGGGTTCGAAATCTTCTCCAAAAAGAGTACAAGATTTGTCTCCCCAAAAGCTCTGAATAAAACTCTCTCTAAAGCTCTCTAAATTCTAAAATCTAAGATAAAAGCTAACAATGACTGAAAACCTAATATATACAAGCTAAAACACGTGCTGGAACACTTTTGTAATTAGTGAAACTTCTCGGGCAAAAGTGCAAATAATCCTCCATCTTTTAAAAACAGTCGTGGCTCCTCTTCAGATATGGGTGACGAGCATCATCCTTGAGTGGTGACGATCGTCACCCAGTGCAGTATCCGCGTTCTGAGTTGTATACTTCGGGCTGTAACTTGCAACGCTCCAAAAAGCTCCAGGATCTCTAATTATGCTCTAGACATGCCATAACCTGCAAGGACTCTAAAAAGACCAAAAAGACTCAATAAAAATGACTTATACCATGGTTAAAAACCATGTTATATCAGTTACTCGCACAATGAACACCATACTAGATGTTGTATGGTATGCCCCAGCTTATACTCTCTGCTTTGCTCGACGTATCAACAGAAATAAGGACAAGTTTCAGGATCGCAGTATTCGCTGCTTGTTTCTCGAAAGGCTGGTTAGTGCTCGATCTTGACACAGAGAAGACATTTGTCTCTAGAGATGTGATTTTTCATTAGGACACGTATCCTTTTCTGCTTCCTCTCACAGTAGAGGAATCCGTCAATATCAATCCACAAGAGGTGCATCCTGCTACATTTGACACCGTTCCGGTTACACATTTGTTGCCAGCTCCGATGTCTCCTTCAGGGGGAGACGTGCCAGCACAGACACTCCCAGAATCAGTTATTACTCCAGGCAATACAGAGGAACTTGGTAAAGGCAACGTACAAAGCTAAAGTCTGTTTTGCTTAAACGATAAGTCACTTATTAACCTGCTGCTCCTACCGATACCCATCATGCTCCCTCTGCATCAATGTCTACTGGTCCGAGTAAGAGCCTTTATCCCTTAACTAACTTTGTCTCTAGCCATCGACTATCATCTTCTCAGCAGATGTTCCTCGCCAAACTCATTGCTACTACTGATCCGTTTCACTTCAAAGATGCGGTCAAATTCAAAATCCGTTGAAGTTTTTGCCTTTGAGAAACAGCACACATGGGACATGAATAGATCTTCCGCCAAGAAAGGTGGCAATTGCTTGCAAATGGATCTATAAGACTAAGCTCCGTTCAGATGGAAAGGTTGAGCGATATAAAGCTCGGCTTGTTATCCTCAGAAATCTTCAGGAAGAGGGTATCGATTACAAAGAGACTCTCGCCCCTGTTGTTAAAATGACGACAGTTCGGATTCTTTTAGGTGTCTCTGCAGCAAAGAACTGGGAACTACACCAAATTGACGTTCATAATGCATTTCTCCACGGCGACTTAGACAAAGAAGTCTATATGAAGTTGCCACCGAGGTTCTCCTCTGCTGCACCAGGGAAAATTTGCAGGATGCGGAAATCTCTCTACGGATTGTGTCAGGCCTCGCGTTGTTGGTTTGCCAAGCTCTCTATGGCCTTAAATGAATTTGGATTCAAGCAAACTATGCTGATTACTCTCTATTCACTCTTTACCATAAAGATAAGATCATGTACGTTTTGGTATATGTGGTCGATCTTATCATTGGCTGGAACAATTCTGAAATGATCTCTCGGTTTAAGGACTACTTAAATCGTTGCTTTCATATGAAGGATTTGGGTGTGCTTAAATACTTCCTTGGTATTGAGGTTTCGCGTGGGAAAGAAGGCATTTATCTGTCTCAAAAGAAGTATGCTTTGGACATAATCTCTGAGTGTGGCCTCCTCAGATCGAAACCAGTTGATTCTCCTATGGAACAGTATCATGGATTGGCTTGTGATGAAGGTGCTTACTATCCAGATCCGGTTAAGTATAGACGTCTAGTGGGACACTTGGTCTATCTCGCAGTAATGAGACCTGATTTGAGCTATGCCATGCACATTCTTGCACAATTTTTACAAACACTGAGACAACAACAATTGGATGCAGCCATTCGTCTTGTTCGTTATTTAAAGAAGTCTCCGGGAAAAGGCATTTTGCTGTGCGCCAACAGTGCCCTTGCTCTTTCGGCGTTCCTCAGATTCTGATTGGGCAGCGTGCCCACTAACTCGTCGCTCACTCAGAGGCTAAATTATCACGCTTGGGGATTCTCTTATTTCGTGGAAAACAAAGAACCAGCACACCATCTCTCGTTCGTCAGCAGAAGCTGAGTATAGGGCTATGGCAATGACGTATGCCGAATTAAAAAGGATAAACGTTATACTTGTTCTCTCGGGATTAAACAACCGGGACCCTATACCTCTTTATTGCGACAATCAGGCAGCTTTTCACATCGCTGCAAATTCCATTTTCCATGAGCATACAAAGCACATTGAAGCAGACTGTCATTTTGTTCGAGATGGGTTACAGATGGTACTATTGTCACTCCACACATCTCGACAACAGAACAGCTGGCAGACTTACTTACAAAACCTTTGGGAGTCAAACAGCTTCACTATCTACTAGACAAGATGGGCGTTCGAGATATTTACGCTCCATCTTGAGCAAGAGTGTTAGAGATAATGGTGTATATATTAAGATAAACTTGAATATAGTTCAGATATAGTTTATGTCCGATATTTTAGGACTCAAATCTATCTTTACTGTTTGTAAAAATATCGGTGTCTTGCGCCGAGATCAATACACAAAAACATTCAGCTTTACAACTAATAAACAAAGAAGATGGATGTTAAAGACACATGTCATAAATGATGAATAATCATGATCTTTAACAAAAACAATTTTTCTGTAAAATTTGTTGGCTTCTTTCTTATCTTCAAAACCTGATACAACAGTATTTTACACATCACTTGTTTTATATTGTGACAACGAAATTTATCAACAACATTCATGCCACTTAAAATCTTGTGCAATTTGGAATCATGTGCATCTCACAATAGTTTCATAGACTAAAAACTATATATCGATTACTTTCATCAAATATCCACGATATAAGAGTAGATTTTTATTTCGACAAACTCAATTGATTTGATATATTGTAATAAAACTTGAAGAAAACTATATATTGGTAGCAAACTGGTATTTTTTGTTGGTAACTAGTTACCAGAATGATGAATTTTAAATTTAGATAATGATTGAATTGCGCATTAGACATTTTGGACAATATACAAGCAAATGCGTTCTTCAAACAAGCGTAAAAGCCTAGCTAACTAAATACTTTTTCTTTCCCCACAAGAAAGAACATAAAAAAGGAAAGAGCTATCTAGTCCTACAATTTTTTCTCAATCCACTCTGAAAACATTTTCTTTAAAAGGTATTTTGACCCTTATCAAGTTTTGGGTTACACGAAAATCCTTGTAGAATAAAATAAACAAAAATCTCTCTTGTTCCAGACTAAGATACAAGAGGCACACTAGAGTTCTAGTGTTGGTATGTGTTTTTCCTAAGATATTTTACGATCTTTTAGAATAGTGAAAATTTCTCTTTTATTCTTTTTTTTTTTTCTGTTCCTGTTTGTTTTCTCTTTGTAATTATAATTTTGGCAATGCCCACAACTGAACTTACAGAAAACCAAAAGTCACTTCAAAAGATTACAATGGTTGATCGGGTTGCAATGGTTTATCACCAACATTTGTAATGGTAATCACTGAAGATTGTAACTATAAACCCAAAAGTTACAATAGTTGGTTACCAAAAGTTGTAACCATAAACCCAACAGTTGTAATGATTTATTTAAATAGTTGTAAATATTCAATTAAGCAGTTGTAACAGTTCGTCAATGATTGCATTGATTCACTTAAATTTCTAACATTTTCTTCTCTGTCATACTTCTTCTGCTGACTTTGTAAATCTTTTTTTATAAGAGTGTAAACTGAACCGAACCGAACCATTTGAGTTGATAAAAATCCTAACCGAAATGTTTATCATCAATTTTGGTTTTGTTTGGATCGGTTTGGGTTCGGTTGGTTCGGGTTGGTTCGATTCGATTCGGTTTTTTACCTACCCATCTTTTTTTGGTAGGGGAAGGAGACAACAATGTCTCCTCCAAATTTATTCAAAATTTAAAAATCTTACAAATGCACATTCGAACCCTTGTGACCCCATAAGTATCTTTCATTACAATCAAATCCATCTCCTCTGGAGGGATGTCTAACAAACGAATTCCCAGAGGTAATGAGAAAGCATGATTCGCCAATGCAGCCGCAAGTCGATTCACCTCCCCGATACACATGTGACACTAGGACTGTCCAGTCTTTTGATACAAAGTCTTGGCACAATTGTACCAAGAATGACAAAGGGTGAGTCTCGCTAATCCCCTATGTTAAAAATCCCACAACCATCTCTGAATCGACCTCGAGCTCAAGTCTACCCATGCTATGTATAAGCCATAGAACACTCCCCAAATTTCAGTCAAAGGTGCCGAACATATCCCGATATTGAGAGCAAAGCCATGTATCCAAGTACCAGCTCCATCTTGCAGCACTGCCCACCCGTTGCCAGCCCCATGTTCCCATGAGAAGCACCATCCGTGTAGTTTCATCCAACCTCCCATCGGTGGAACCCAAGCGATAGGTTTCTCCACTCTTATTCCCTCATTCGTACCCTTTTTCAGCTTCAAGCGTGCATCTATCACTTCCTTTCCTTGTCATTCACAAAATGCACCATGTCTCTGTATTTCATAATCATTCCCGCACCACCATTTCCAGCCCCACTGTATTGCTAAAGCAAAGACTATAGACCAGGGATATTTAATAACTTCCGCGTTCTCCCCCAAATGATCATATATCCACTCGAGTAATGTTTGCTCAAAGAAACGTCGGCCTTTATTTACTGGGACAATAAGACGCCAAATGCCTTCCATTGCCGGACAATCTCTCAGCACATGAAGGATTGACTCCTCTCCTCCTCTACAAACCTAACAAATCCCTGTATCGCTTGATATCTCCTGTTTTTCCATGTTCGTCATAATCATTTAATTAACAAAAAGCCAGAGAAACACTATCCCTCTTTTATGTACCACAACATGCCACATCCTATCAAACATTCATTGCATATTCAAATACAGCATTCTCCATTTAATTAGGAACGTATGAGCACACTTCACAGAAAAGTTCCCATTCTGGCCCCCAAGAGATTATATCTTTTGGTCCTTTGACATTGTCTAAAACTACCGTCATGAGTTGCAGTTTTATATTATTGGATCTGTATGGCTCAATTTGCGACAGTACCCATCCCTCCCCGCTCCTCCAAAGATCACATACTCTGCTATCCACCAACTCCTCTGGTATCACATTCTCTGCAATTTCAAATAAGGGTACCTTCAGAAGCCATGCATCTTTCCAGAATCGTATACAACGGCCGTCCCCAAGAACCACACTTTGCCAAGTTACTGACTAAGTACTCTTCATGATGGTCCATGCATTGTCTATTACAGTATTCACCTTGTACTTACTCCGCAATACTCTAGCCCAAAGACTTCAGTTATCCTGAAGTAGCCGCCATCTTAACATTACTACTAAGGTTGTATTCATTTCCTGCGCTTATCAAATCCCCAAACCACTTTTTTTTTTTGGTCTACACACTCGTTTCTAGGAGATATGATGTTGTTTCCTGCCCCCTGGGGTATCATTCCTCTAGTAAGTGTTATGCGCCCAGTGAAGCTCAACATTCTACCTATCCAGCCTGGTAAGCGTGAGGAAATCTTCTCCAGCACACCTCCAAAGGTCTCTTTATTAATTCTCTTTTGCAATATCAGCATCCCAAAGTACTTACAGAGATCTCTTGTCGATCGAAAACCGATCTCGATACTGATTGCTATTCCCATGTCACGAGATACGTTCTTAAAAAAGAAAATCTTAGACTTCTTCAGGCTTATTTTCTGTCCTGAAGCAGCACAAAATTTCTCTAACACCTTTCTTATCACTCGTTTCTAGGACACTGAAGAATCTGCAAATAATATAAGATCATCTGTGAAGCATATATGCGACAGGCTAGGTGTAACGCCCGTGATCTGCGGATCAAACTGAATGATCAGGAATAAGACCATGAATAGGAAAAACTCGGGGTTTATTGAGCAAAGACTGGACTATTGGAAGAAAAGAAGAATAGCCGAGGAAAAACTAAGGATAGCCGAGCTAAATGGAGCTGGATCGGGTCAGTTCAGCTGGTTCGAGTGTTTAGCCGAGAAGAAGTGGTTCAGACAAGTTAAAATGCGACAGTCCAGGAATTTTGGACGGTTGGTCAGATTTCAGATAGGTTAGTTAAGTGAAGTCCAAGCTGAATTGAGCTGAGCTGATTATGTCCGAGTGAAATGGGACTCAGACAAGGGGGCTTCGGATAAATTGTGTTTCTCGGGCCTTTGGTCGGGATTCAAACAGGACGGTTACTTTTGTCCGAGCCAAGCTGGAATGATCGAGTGACTCTATGGATTTATCGGATGGATTTATGAAATATCCACTAAGTGTTAAAAATAGCCGAGCGGGAGCGGTTATATCCGAAGGAGTTTGTGAGAGACTCCGATACGTTCACGCGGGAGCAGTTATCGATGATAATCGAGAGAATTGCTCATGTGAACCTAAATCAGATCAGCTATATCAGTAAACCAAGCCAATTTCACCGGTTAAAGGTTGGGAACGGTAATCTTGACATGGCTAAGTCAAATTGATCGAGTGGAAAAGTGCGGGAATGGTTACTGGCACTTAGTCACTCGAGTGAAACGCTGCAGATTGGATTAAAGGACTGTTATTGCCGAGAATCGTCTTTTAACTTAAAATTCTTTCGATAACTTTATCATTCTGCACTTTTTTTTGAGAGAAACAGAGAAAGATACGAGAGAAAAGAGAACAGATATCCGAGAGAGAAACTTGTCCGAGAGTTTGTGATTTCACCGTGAGAATCATCGAGTGCTTTCGAACCCGATCGAGAGATAGCTGGTTGATTCCGACTGTCGCCGAGAGAATTCATCCGCGTCTGAGAGAAACTTTACTGCATCCGAGAGATCATCAGCAAACCGTTGGCCATTTCAAACATCTTGCTACTGCCGAGAGACTAAGGTGAGTGTGTGACCGTAGTTACATGTTTAGAGTCGTTCTCTTACATAGATACGATAATCTTTGATTGCTTGAACTAGGTCCGTGATTACTTGCTATTATTTTCTATGTTCTGCGATAACAGTAAGGGCCAGTGTGGCCGTAAAGAGCCAGAGTGCGCCGTTAAGGGCTAGTGTGGCCATGTGATTGATAGTTTATGCATTAATGGTTGATTGAATGGACTGTTTGATTGCGATTTCTTGATTGTGGCTAAGTGAGACAAATGACTGCTTTCACTAAGTAATTATGTTGCTTATGCCTCCTATTATGGATGCATGTATTGCTTTAGCCCACGATGGGAACTGATCAGGACCACGGGACAAAGGCAAGGAAGGAAGGATGTTAGACTTGGGTAGAATGTGGTCAAGTAGAACAATGTAATAGCTTATAGCAGACTTTATTAGCTTATAGCGAACCTTCATTGTATGTTTGAACCCCGTTTTATCTAAGTAATGCATTTATGTTTAAAATGGTTTGACTAAATCGAATACAAACGCTGAAATGACTAAGTATAGGAAAGTTTTGAAAATACCCGAGACTGGCCAGGAAGTGGCCGAGTTAAATCCTTACTGCGGTCTGGAAATCCGGGTTAGGGTGTTTCAATTTGGTATCAGAGCGTGGTCGGTTCTAGGACAAGTTTTTTTGTATAAGTGGGGTAGTGGCTAAACCATCCTTCCAGCCTGATGTCTCGCGGTAAGTTAATTCTATGAAAAACTAAATAGATTATGGCAAGCGTAGTTATGCGATTTTACCTTGCAGATGTCTAAGAGTAACCGTGCTGGTAGAAGAACTGCGAGAGATATTGAGAAAAACTCGGTTAACAGGACTGATGGTCAGGATGTTGAAAATAACCGTGAGAATGCTGAAGTGAACGCGACTGGAAACAATGTTGTTGCGACTAATGCTGGGATAGCCGGGGTAAATGCTGAGACTGGGAACTTGGCGGCCAATGATACGGCTGCTGTTGCTGTTGCTGCTGCTGCTCCTGTTGGATTGGAGGCGGTGTTAGGCATGCTGGCTCAAGTCTTGCAGAGATTGCTGACTGCTGCACCTGCTCAAGTGAACCCATTGCCGGTGGTGAATGATGACCCGACTGTGGACGAGGTGGAAGTTGTGGCTGCGTCAAGAGTTCCGTCTTACCTGAAGGTGATGGAGCATAAGCTGGGAATTAAGTTCTTCACTGGTGGTGCTAAGCCTATGGAGGCAGATGATTGGATCAATCGGCTGGGAAGAAACTTTGATTCAATCCGATGCCCTGAAGGCTATAAGACGGATATTGCGGTTCACTATCTGGAAGGGGATGCGCATACTTGGTCGTTGAATGTGATGTCCCGCATGCACAGTCAGATCGCTGGTTGGGGAACTTTTAGTACAGAGTTCAGGAAGAAGTACTTCCTGCGTGAACCAGATATTGCGGTTCACTATCTGGAAGGGGATGCTTTTATAGACCTTCAGTAAGGGTCAATGTCAGTTAGGGAGTATGAGGCTGAGTTTAACCGACTCAAAAAGTATTGTGGTCGTGACTTAGAGGATGATGAGAATCAGGTTTGCAGGTTTATGCGTGGACTGCGAGTTGAGTTAAGGAACCCATGAAAGATCTGTGACTATGACATTGTGCCCGAGCTTGTGGAAAAGGCAGCCGAGCAAGAGACTGGGATGGTGGAAGAAGCTAGATTGATACACAAGGTTTTGAGCTCTTGAATGTTTCAATCACCCTTATACTTGTACTAGTCAGTTGTAGTGTAGTATGGGTTTTATGTCAATCCAATGGGAAGAGTTGAAAACAGAAGATTTGAGAGTAAAATCTCTAAGTCAAGCAAGCAGAGAATTGGTTTTGCTGCCTAAGCAACAGTTCTAGCAACCTAAGTGAAACAAGCAACAAAAGAAGTGAAAACAAAGACAATCTAAGCAGCTCTAAGCAAGAAAAACAGAGTAAAACAGAGCAAAACAGAGCAAATCCGAGATTCAAATAAGAGAAAGACAAGTCTCTAGATGTGGTTATTGACTTTGGAGAATTTCAGGCATTAACTAAGGCTGTTTCAAACTACATTTATCAAGCAAGCAAGCAAGCAATGGTGATTCCTAGACATAGAGTTCACACTTAAGCTAGTTAGATCCAATCTCTTGGCAAATAACCCTTTGTTAAACATTCTAACAAGAACTAACTCTCATTAGTGCTAAAACATCAAGCAAGCATGATTAAACAACTCTATTCAAGTCAAAATGCTCCTCAAACAGTCAATCTCTTGAGCCAAGGCCAGCAAATCCTCTATTAAACATGATCAGCATTTCATCAAACACTTGGTGGGCATAAGAGAAAGCTAACAACTTAGACAAGTTTGATCAAGACTAATCTAGCATGAATAACAGATTAATAGAGAGGAACCCATAGAATGAAGAACATAACAAGCCTTAATCAAGCCTTAAATTCCCCTAATCTACCACATCTAGAAACCCTAAGATAACTACTCACTCATAATCATGTTTAACACCAAATCACAAAGGGAAAGGATGCTAATCATGATTAAAGGAAAGATTAAAAAAAGATTAAAGCAAATACTTGATTATATTAAACAAAGCAAAGAAATTGTCTTACAAACTTAAAAGAAAAGCTCAAGAACAGTATTTTGACATGACTTGTCAAAAATCTGGAAAAAGAGGCTATTTATAGCCTAGAAAAAAAAAACCCCTAGAGTAATGGCAAAGTTGTAATTAAAAAACAGGTTCGGGCTGGGTCAGTATCGGTCAGTCGTGTCGATCTCCAGTGACCGAAATGGGTCCCTATCGGTCTTCAGTGATCGACACAAATGACTGAAATTAATCCGATGTATTTGTGTCGATCACACTTGACCGATACTAGTGACCAAAATGCTCTGTATCGGTCACTCTTGACCGAAACTCTCCGTGCTCTGACCGAAAACTTCTGCAGAGATCTTCTGCTGCGATCCTTCTTGCTCCCTTTTGCCCAGCTAGCATCTTGCATCATTCCCAAAACTCTTCCAAGCTCCTTTAAGCTCCAAAAGCACCTAAAAACATCCAAAATACAAAGAAAATGCAAACTATACTCTAAATGCAACCTAAGTCTAAAAGGAGAAGAAAATGGGACAAAAGCAAAGGGAAAACATGCAAAAGAGAATCAAAATATGTACTAAATACAGCACTAAATGGTGTAAATACAAAGGATATCAACACCCCCACACTTGCCTTATGCTTGTCCTCAAGCAATCAAGAACAAATAGGAGAGTGAGGTTTGAAAGTGGGCATTCAGATTCCAAAAGTGCAAAGGTAAAGAGATGGTTTTAGTGCTTAAGTGCCTAGTTGTAAGATGCAAACATAATCAGCTGTACTTTAAAGAACCTAGCCATGCTCATCATGTTTCAAAATGATCTCAAATCTCAACTTAGGCAAATGCTCAAATCAATCAACTCTTTAACATTCAAATTAAATTCAGAACATGAATCATGCTTATGCAAATCAAGTGAAGACATTTGGTTGAAAAGGGTAAGGTTATGAGATAAGAATGATCTCATTTAAGCACAAGGGTTCAAAAACATAAAGGATCACTCAATGAAATGACTTTATCTTAGGCAAAATGCTAAAGGTAAAAGCACACTTATGCATGCAGTTCAAAGCTCTCTTCTACCCTTACTTCCCAAAGATGAGTCCTAAGCATTTCTAAACCCAAGAGTGAACCCTCTAAGTCTACCCTTTCCAAGATTCTACCCTTTACCCATCTTCATGGCTGGGGAAACTTCTTCTTTTGCTTGTGTGGTTGCCTCTTTTTAGTTGAGATTTGCTCTTCTTTGTTGTGTTGGCACCTTCATCATCTTTGGTGGATTGCTTCTTGGTCAGATTTTTCTTCTTTTGGACCTTTTTAAGCATTGTTGTTGGCGCCAATCCTTCTTTTTAAACTTAGAGCTTTTATTCCCTTTACTTAACCACAATACTAGACTGTTTCCCCTGTTTCTACCATTTCAGATCTTTTCCATTTCTTTCAAAACATAAAAACATTAAGCTCAAACCACCTAACTCTACCCTTTTAGACCCCAAAACTCCTATCCTAGAATCAAGCTCAAAATGCAAGCTGATATCTACAAGATAGCTAATCATTGCCAGCCTTATTCCTAACACTTTTTGCCAAGACAAAATCGAAAATGCAATGCAAAGGCCTCACAGCTCTCACAATAGTGTTTAGGCTCAAAAGCAGGTTTTGGTTAAGGGTGAGGATGTAATGTCCCATAATTATGAGGATCAACTATTTGGATCAACAAGAGTGGTAGAAAAGAGAAAGATGATCCAAATATGTATATGGTAGCCATGAATTCACTTTTCAATGCATAAGACATGATAATTAAAAGTCCAAATTAAAGTTCAAGTTGATAGAGTTGATTTTTAGAGAACAAATGCTTTCAGAATGAGATGATAAGACCAAATCTAGCAATCTACGCATGGTTCAGCCTTAACTTCTAGCAATCATATGATGCATCAAACAACTAAGCACTTAAAAACTGAAATCATCTCTAAACACTAAGAACTTTACAAGGAAAACTCATCATAATGCCCTATGCTAATGCAATGCAACCTACATGTCAACACTAGACTCAATCCTAGAAGAACGAAATGCAACTACATGCTCTCTTTTTGGTTTGCAAAAATGCAAAAATATTCAAATTTTTCGATTTTTTGTGTTTTTCTATGCCTTACATGTATGCATGATGTGCATGAGACTCAAAGTGAAAAGAAAAAGAAAAACTAAGAAAACAGAAAACAAAGTCAAACCCCAAATCTCTCCCCCACACTTAAATTACACAGTCCCTTGTGTAATGAAAGCAATGGAAGAGAGAAGCAACAAAATATATTACAAAAATAAAAAGATGCAATGGTATAGAACAATGGAAGGGATGTGGTACTTGGTTCAATGGTAGGAGTTGTGGGATGATCCTGAGGTTTGTGGAGACTTGCTAGCTCTCCTCTTCCTTCTCTCATAGACCTTAGTGGAATGCTATGCTTCTGGAGTTGGTTGAACCCAGTTTGACCATAGCTGTTCAGCTTGTGAAGAAGTCCCTTGTGTGCTCCATTGCCATGTATCCTGAGCTTCAGAGGGGTTGGGGATTGGCGCTTCCCAAGCTGATGGAACATGGGCTTTTGGCTCATAAGATGAAGCCCTTGGTTGTGCCCATGTACCCCATTGGTCACTTGGTTGAGCATGGAATGAGTGTCTTCCATGGGGGTTCCAAACAGCTTCCTCCTCTTCAGTTGGCTCAGATGGGTTAAGTTTCTCTTCATGTTGAGAGTTGAGCTCTTGGGTGTGGCTGTGGTGGGAAGTTTTTGCTGATGTAGCCTTGTTCTTCCTGAACTTCCCCTTCACCATCTTCGTAAGCCCTTTGGTGGCTTTGTCCTGCCACTTGCACCACTTCTGTAGTGTGTTAATGTGCTCATGAGCTGCTCTCAAAGAGCTTTCTTGGTTGGGAGCTTTATAGGGCTGGAAGTAGAACTGCCTTGAGCTGTAGTTCAACACTTCTTCTTCTTCAAGCTCATCTTCTTCATGGGTTCTTCCTTGGCCTTCAGCGCCAGCAGTAGCATTCCATTGTTCTTCTTCTTCTTCTTCTCTGATCTCTTCAGTGTGCTCCTCTTCTTCATCACTGTCTTCTTCTTCTGTAGGAATAGGGCCGCCTGTGTAGAGCTCCTCAGTGCTTGGGTTGAAGCTGATGTTTCCTTTTCTGAAGAAGGATGTAAGCTTTGGATTGGGGAGGACTTTTGCTGGTGTGTCAAAGCCTGTGATGAAGTTGTACACATGCTTTCCACCAATGGTTCTTTCAAGATAGTGGCTTCTTTTGAGGTAATCAATGTCAATCCATAGTGGCTCAAGTGCATCACCTTCATGTTTGTCAAGGTCTACTCCACTAGCTTGTAGAACTGCTGTCACAACTCCCCCAACGTGCACTTGAGGGCTCTTCTCCTTCTTTGTCTTACTCAAAACCCAGCTCTGGTAGGATAGGAGCTGCTCCATCAACATAGCCACATAGCAGGGGTTGCTTCTCGGTGCTCTGAGAGGTTCCCCATACTCATCGCTTCCCAACACCTCATACAGTCCTTGGTATATCAGATCTGTCTCCCTTCCTGTGAGATATGTCGTCTCCTTCCTTGCAAAGAGTGTATTCGCAAGTGCTTTGTGGACATATCTCACGGCTGGATGCCTTAGGTGCTGTTTCCTTGATCTTCCAGGAGTGTATTGCCCAACCCCAATGATACCCCACAGCCTGGTGTGCTGCCTACTTGGGATTTCGAACCTGCTCAGCTTGGTGTGGTGGGACTTCAGCTCTAGATCCTTGGCGATCTCTGTGAATGTTGAGGAGAACTCTTCCTTGCCAATCCTAAAAGAGATCCATCCATCGCCATTAGGGAGCTCACTGTCTTTATACCAAACCACTTTGAGTGTGGAGAGGAATTGGTAAGTGAGCTGTTGGTAAGATGGGAGTGGCATCTCCATGAAAGCTCCAAGACCCATGCGCTCAAACGTGGCTTTGCAGTCAGTATAGAGTCCAAGCGCCTTCATTGTAGAAGTGCATGGATATCTTGTTGGCTTGAAAGTGCACTGGTTAAAGCCTTCATGAGTTCTTTAGCAGGACTGCCCTTGTTTTGTTAATCTTCTCCCTTATTCCCAACCGGTCTCTTCCCAGCGGCTTTGGAGGATTGCTCATCAGCCTTGCCCTTTCCTTTATCTTTCTGTGTTCTTGGTTGGGTTGGTGCTTCCTGAGGTGCTTTTCCCTTTTTCCCAGCAGCTATTTTTGTTCTTCCCATGGTACCTTCAAAAGCAAAGCTTGAAAACAAGGTAAGTGGAAGAATAAAAGCTGAAGAACCAAATAGCTGAAAGCTTTGAAATGACAAACTCTTTAATGCTAATGAAAAGTCTAACAAGTCCTAACAACAAGCTAAAACTTATTCAAAGCAAGAAGGGATCAAAAGCTAGCAACTAAATAAGCTAGAATGCACAAAAGATAAACAGTCATGCATGACATTCTAGCAAAAATGGTTCTTAGGCAAAAGAGATGATGATTTTGCAAAAGGATGGAGATGAGCAAGCAATAAGATAAACAGATATTAATCAGAACTTCAACATCTAGCTTGACATCTCAAAACAAATCCATATTGCAAAATCATAGCACAACAATCTAACCAAACACTACTTGCTCTTAAAAACTTCATAAAAGCGATTTTTATCATAAGCTAAGTGTAAGAGCAAAGAGAGATAGTTTAGGAAGCAAACTTTTAGTGGACTTCTGAACACTTAAAGAAAGCAATAAAAGAGAAGAAGAAATAGTGATTTCGAGCTTTAAGTGAAAAGAAGAGTGAGTTTAAGTGTGAAGAGAAGTGAAGAGAGTTGTTGCTTATATAGAGAGAAATGAGAGGAAACCAAAGGAATCAATGGTTGGTGAGGGAACATAAGAAATCAAAAGTGTGGAGGACAAAAACAAAAGTGTTCAGAAGCTAGGAAAGAGGTCAGAAGGAATCCCATTTAAAAATTCAAACTACTTTGGCTCCAAACCAAAGTAGGTAAAAAATTTTGAAAGTTGAGACACTTACCTCGGATGGAGTTTCGGTCACTCATGACCGAAATTACTGACCGAAATTGCATTTTCGGTCATGAGTGATCGATACTAGAGACTGACGTGCTTCCTGGGATTAGTATCGGTCATCAGTGATCGACACACTTGACCGAAAATAACACGGTGTGTTTATGTCGGTCATGAGTGATCGATATTGGTGACCGAAATGTTTCCAAGAATCTTATCGATCACTAATGATCGACACACTGGACCGAAATTAGAACGGTGTGTTTATGTCGATCATGCATGATCGATACTGATGACCGAAAATCTATTCCTCTTTCAAACTTCTTTCCATATCGGTCACAAGTGACCGATATATTGACTGGTATAAACTGGCTCCACTGATATCGGTCAATCATGATCGCTACGAATGACCAAAAATCTATGTATCGGTCTGTCATGACCGATACAAATGACCGATATCAGCCAGAATATACCTGTTCTTTGTCCCCATCATACTTTCTCAAGTCCCAGTTTAAAATCCTGTTTCTATACACTACAACAAAGCATAAAATATAAACTAGAAAGCATAATATATACAAAAGGATACCATAGGACTACCTCCCAAGTGTGCTTGTTTAAAGTCACTAAGCTTGACTTTGATACCTCTTTAGTTGAGGTTAGAGGAAGGAGTCATGGAACTCCTTGGTGGTGGCTTGCTCCTTTGGACTCTAGCAGAAACTCCATTCATCTTTATCTTGGCAAAAGGCATAGTCTTCCCTTCTTGCTGAAGCTTGAAGATGAACTCTCCCTTCTTAGAGACCCTTGGTTGCAAAACCAGCTCCCCTTTGTTAGTATCCAGCTTGATCTCATTCATATTCTTGTAACCAACCACTTCAAGGACCTCCTCTTCAGTGGTGTCTTCAAACAACTTGGCCAAGCAGCAGCCATCAAAACTCTCTCCTTGGTAGCCTTCAAACTCTGGCCAGTTCCTTCCAAGTTGCTTCAGCTTTTTGATCTCCATTGAGAAGGCTTGCTCATTCTCCAGCTTATTCCCCTTGGAGTCAAACCTTAGAACCTTCTTCTTGGTCAGCTTCAGCTCAATAGTGCATTTCTTAGCATCAAACACTGCTCCAGCTGAAGCCAAGAAAGGTCTTCCTAGTATGATAGCATTCTTTATATGCCCTTCCACATCAAGCACCAAGAAATCAGTGGGAATGGTTACTCCTTCTATCATCATTGGCACATCCTTAAGACTCCCAAGTGGTTTCTTCACTGTTCCATCAGCTATAGTAAGGGATACATTACTATCTTGAAGTTGATTGTAGCCAAGAGCCTTAGCAGTAGAGGATGGGAGAAGATTGATACTTGCTCCAAGGTCACAAAGACGGCTCTTGAAAGTCTGCCCCTTAAATTCACATGGGAGAGTGAAACAGCCTGGATCTCCAAGTTTCTTGATAGTGAGCTCCTTAACCTCAGGTGTTCCAGTCTTCGCCCTTAGCTTCTCAAGTTCTTCTTGGCCATTCAAACCCCTCAACTCCATCTGAGCAGCATATAGAGTTTCATACTTCTGAACCAGCTGTTTCTTGAACCTTCCTGGGAAAGGTATGGTGATCTACCTATGACTTTCAACTTAGTAAGACTTGTAATCAACTACTGTGGCAATGGTTCTTATCAGCAAAAACGTCCTATGGTTAGTTCCAAGAAAAACTGACAGTTTTAAAAATTTTGACTCTAGAAAAACAGGTTTTTGACTTAACTTTAAGACTCTAGAAACATGACATAAAGCACACAACGTCAGTAACCACCTCCCCCAAACTTAAACAACACTGTCCCCAGTGTTATTAAGCCAAGAGTTGGTCAAAATAATGCATGAGAAGTCGAAAAACCAAGTCAGAAAAGTGTTACCTCGCGTGGGGTCGGGTGACGAGCGTCACCAGTCTGGTGACGAGCGTCACCATCTCTGATACTCCAGAAATCGACATGTTGGATGTTTAAATGTTATGCCATCATGTGTACTCCGAAGTCAAACTGTAAGAGCACTAAAAACACACATCAAAATATCCAAACAAAGCATAATCCATGATCCAACAAGTTCACAAAATATCATCCAAGCAAACTGAACAAAGTGACTCTTTTTTTTTTTTTTGATTTTTCTCATGTTTTTGGGTTTTTTTTAGCTATGTAATAGAAAACTAAACTAATATATGAAAAAGAAAACTTACTAGTGGGTTGCCTCCCACTAAGCGCTTGTTTAAAGTCATTAGCTCGACTTTGAATGCTGCTCAGACAGCTGGTGGAACAGAAGGTGGCATTGAATGCCTTGGAGAAGAATGTCTCCTCATCTATGGTGGTTTGTAAGCAGTAGATGTATGAACACTTCCAAGGAAGTGAGGAACATCAGCAGAGTGGGTCGTGACTGTGGGTGGGATACTTCTTTTTCCTGCAGAATCATCAAAAGAAACACCAAGCATTCTACGAGAATCTCGTTGCTTGCATAAGTGTGAAGCAGCTTTTTCACCTTTTAAATTCTTATTGATGAGATTAGGAGGTTTGGATTTGGTTCCGGGAAGTGCATATCTTTGCCTAGTTGCAGGTTTCTGGGTTGTGGACTGTTCAATTTTTGGATTGGCAACATATGATGGACTTGTAGAGCAAATATCACGTCTCTCCTTTGTGTCCAGGTTGGTGACGAGCGTCACCAGTTCAGTGACGCTCGTCACTGACTCTGCAGTTCGAGTTTCTGCAGTTTTCCTGCAATTCAGCTCTGCAAGTGTTGCTTCCATCACATACACGTCTTCCTCCAGCAACTTGGCATTCATTAGAACCTCTTTTTCAAGCCCAGTCATGAAGATATGATCCTCACTGCAATCCTCAAACCCAACAGCTTCTGCAGAAGTTTCAGATATTAGTTCTTCAACAGCCATCTTGCTCACTTGCCCACTTATATCTGATTCATTGACACACTCAGCAATAGTGTCTTCTGAATGCTCCATGACAGTCTCTTCATCTCTAGAAGTTCTTACAGAAAAGGTTTGACCATCAATGGTAGAACTCCCTCTTAACTTATCCATGTCAAAGTTCATGACAACATCACCAAGATCAAGCTCAATGTTCCCCCTTCTAACATCAATGATGGCTCCAGCAGTAGCCAAGAATGGTCTTCCCAGAATAAGAGGATCTTTAGGTTCTTCAGCATATTTCAGAACCACAAAATCTGTAGAAATTATGCAGCCTTCAATGTTAACATGAACATTCTCTAACATGCCTTCTGGGTCCTTATGGATTGATCTGCTAGGATGAGAGAGATCCCAGCTGGCTTGAAATCAGTCATTCTAAGTCTAGCAGCAACAGAGAAAGGCATCAAGTTAATACTTGACCCTAGATCACATAGAGAGTGTGGAAAACGTCCTGCATATATTGAGCAATCAAGCACAAAGGTCCCTGGATCAGATAGCTTCTCTGGAACTCTGCTTTGAGTGATGGTATTGACTTGTTCAGAAACAGTCACCTTCTTCTTCTTCTTTGGAACTGTGCCTAAGAGAATTGCACTGATGTCTCTGGTAAGCAATGCTCCTTCCTCAGGACTTACACCATTCACAACCATTCTCTTTACATACCTTCTTAGAGCTGGTGAAAGCTTGACTGCATCAACAAGTGGGATCTCAAGCATCAGCTTGTCTATCATAGCTTTACATCTGGCTTCTTCTATCTCCTGTTTAGACTTCCTAGGATGCTTAGGGAATGGTGTTTTGGGTTTATAGACACGTTCCTGGTCATAATTTGCAGTTACAAGCGAAGCAGCTTCGTTCTGGGGTGGGTGACGACCGTCACCAGGGGGGTGACGCTCGTCACTCACTTGTGACAACCCCCGATATCCTTGTAAATTGGTGACGAGCGTCACTCCTCCTTGGTGACGCTCGTCACTCACCTCTGAGACAGAAAAAATTTCATCTTCAGACTCCATGAGTTGCACGATCTGTTCTGCACTCAACCTCTTTTTCTGCACTGTTTTAACCTCCTTTTCATTCCTGACTGTGATGGCATTAACCTGATGCTTGGGATTGATATCAGTCCTTCCAGGAAGGAATCCCTCTTGCCTTTGAACAGCTCCTGCAGTTTGAGCAACCTGCACATCAAGCTTCTTCATGTGAGAGTTCAGACTCTCAATTTTTCCATTCAGGTCTTGGTACAACGAATCTAGCTTACCATTGAAGTTTACTGTCATATTCTGCTGTCCTTCAAGTACCTGCTCCAGCATAGCTTCCATTTTATTGTCTTGTGGAGGTGCAGTTTGGTAGGAAGAAGAACCAAAATTCCTGCTGTTTTGGTAAGGTTTCTCAACTTCAGTCTTCTGGAATGGGGGCTTAGGAGTGTCACCAGGCGTGCTCTGTCCTCCTGTAAAGGTACTCTGCTGATTATTGCTGTTGTAGCCTCTGATCCATTGCTGATTTCCAAACCCTTGGCTCTGAAAACCCCCTCCATTGATGAAATTAACATCTTTCTGCTCAAATTCTTCAGGATTTTCGAAACTCTCCACTTCTGCAGCGAATTGGACTGACTTCTTTCCCACCAAAAGGCTGTGCATGCTGTCCAACTTAGCCTTAACTTCAGCTATTTGGTTTCCATCATTCAAACCAGCCTGCTGCTTTCTCTGAAAATCTGCATTTTTAGTGCTGTTACTGCAGGCCAAGTTTTCAATCAATCTTACAGCTTCTTCTGGTCTGTTGGTGTTGAAGTTTCCACTACTTGAAGCATCCAGTGCCATCTGATATTTCCATTCAATGCTTCTGAAGAAGATACCAAGCAGCTGCACCTGATTGAAACCATGATGAGGACAGTCCCTTTGATAAGACTTAAACCTGATCCATGAAGCCTTAAAAGCTTCAGTAGGACCTTGTGTAAAGGATGCAATTTTCGTCCTCATGTCCTCTGATCTTGCATCATCATAGAAGTTATTCAGAAAGGCGTTCTTAGTGTCTTCCCAAGTGGTCAATGAAGCAGGTTCCAGTTGCTTCAGCCAATATGCAGCTTCTCCTCCAAGAGAGTAAGGAAAAAGCTTGCAGAACAGGAAATCATTGCTGACTCCAGTAGCTTTGACACTTGAAGCCAGATCCTCAAACCTCTCAATATGATCCATAGGATGCTCATGAGGTAAGCCATGGAATGGATGCTGGCCAACCAGCTGATAGTAGACAGGTTTAACCTCAAAATCGTTCCTCTGGAAGGCAGGAGGTCGGATTGCAGCTCTGTTGGCATAGAACTGATCAGGTCTGTTGTAATCACCTAGAGTCCTCTGAACAAAATGCCCAGCAGCGTTATTGACAGCAGCAGGGACTCCCACGTTCTCAGCCACTTGCTGAACCTGCTGTTCAACAATGACATTCCCCTCTTAATCAATTCTTTGCCCCTCTTCGTTCCTCCTATTTCCTTCCCTGTCAACCAAGTGACCTTATGCATCTTCAACAATGACATTCCCCTCTTGATTAATAATGCTCTCACATCTATCAAAAACCTAGGGTTTCGAAATCCAGATGATGTGTCTAAGAAATCGATATGAATGCAAGCACATATGAAGAACCAATGAATTTCCTAGAAGTTTTTAGCAATTCTACAAACTCTTCTTCAACCTTTGAAAAGCCCTAACTTAACTAACAAACTACTCAGACGTGGTGATTTGAGAAAACATCATGAAAAGAATAGATTGCATAAAAGAAATAAGAAGTAGAAATAAAGGAGTTCAAAATATGCTCTGAAGGAGTCTGATTTGTCTCTCCAAAAGCTCTTCTACAAATCTCTCTCTAAAACTCTCTAAAATAATAAGATACAAGATATTTGCCAAAAGAATGGCTGAAAAACCTAATATACAAGCTAAAACACGATCTAGGGTCTTTTTGTAAATACTGGAACTTTTGGGCCAAAAACTGCAATTTCTTCCCAATCTTTTAAAAACAGGCCACGACCCCTTCCTTTCTGGGTGACGAGCGTCACCAGCTTGGTGACGAGCGTCACCATATGGCATACTTTCTTCTTCGAGCTAGGTACTTCGTGGCTTCAACTCAGAATGCTCCAAAAGGTTCCAAAATCTCCAATTATGCTCCAGACATGCTTTAACCTGCAAAGACTCTTTTAGGACTCTAAAAAGACCAAAAAGACTCAATAAAAAAAACTTATATCATGGTTAAAAACCATAAAAACCATGATATATCATATGGTTGGTTGATAGACAGGAGGAGTAGTTGTTTGAGGTTTCTCCTTATCATCAGCAGCTTCCATCAAGTAATCCTTTGTGTTTTCAACAACCTCATGTGGCGCCCACCACTCTTCATCATCTGAGTTTTCCCTATCTCCAAAGGGTCCTTCTTCTACATCTCTTTGATCACCTCGGATGGAGTTTCGGTCACTCATGACCGATATTACTGACCGAAATTACATTTTTGGTCATGAGTGATCGATACTAGAGACTGACGTGCTTCCTGGGATTAGTATCGGTCATCAGTGATCGACACACTTGACCGAAAATAACACGGTGTGTTTATGTCGGTCATGAGTGATCGATATTGGTGACCGAAATGTTTCCAAGAATCTTATCGATCACCAATGATCGACACACTGGACCGAAATTAGAACGGTGTGTTTATGTCGATCATGCATGATCGATACTTATGACCGAAAATCTATTTCTCTTTCAAACTACTTTCCAAATCGGTCACAAGTGACCGATATATTGACTGGTATAAACTGGCTCCACTGATATCGGTCAATCATGATCGCTACGAATGACCGAAAATCTGTGTATCGGTCTGTCATGACCGATACAAATGACCGATATCAGCCAGAATATACCTGTTCTTTGTCCCCATCATACTTTCTCGAGTCCCAGTTTGAAATCCTGTTTCTATACACTACAACAAAGCATAAAAGATAAACTAGAAAGCATAATATATACAAAAGGATACCATAGGACTACCTCCCAAGTGTGCTTGTTTAAAGTCACTAAGCTTGACTTTGATACCTCTTTAGTTGAGGTTAGAGGAAGGAGTCATGGAACTCCTTGGTGGTGGCTTGCTCCTTTGGACTCTAGCAGAAACTCTATTCATCTTTATCTTGGCAAAAGTCATAGTCTTCCCTTCTTGCTGAAGCTTGAAGATGAACTCTCCCTTCTTAGAGACCCTTGGTTGCAAAACCAGCTCCCCTTTGTTAGTATCCAGCTTGATCTCATTCAGATTCTTGTAACCAACCACTTCAAGGACCTCCTCTTCAGTGGTGTCTTCAAACAACTTGGCCAAGCAGCAGCCATCAAAACTCTCTCCTTGGTAGCCTTCAAACTCTGGCCAGTTCCTTCCAAGTTGCTTCAGCTTTTTGATCTCCATTGAGAAGGCTTGCTCATTCTCCAGCTTATTCCCCTTGGAGTCAAACCTTAGAACCTTCTTCTTGGTCAGCTTCAGCTCAGTAGTGCATTTCTTAGCATCAAACACTGCTCCAGCTGAAGCCAAGAAAGGTCTTCCTAGTATGATAGCATTCTTTATATGCCCTTCCACATCAAGCACCAAGAAATCAGTGGGAATGGTTACTCCTTCTATCATCATTGGCACATCCTTAAGACTCCCAAGTGGTTTCTTCACTGTTCCATCAGCTATAGTAAGGGATACATTACTCTCTTGAAGTTGAGTGTAGCCAAGAGCCTTAGCAGTAGAGGATGGGAGAAGATTGATACTTGCTCCAAGGTCACAAAGACAGCTCTTGAAAGTCTGCCCCTTAAATTCACATGGGAGAGTGAAACAGCCTGGATCTCCAAGTTTCTTGATAGTGAGCTCCTTAACCTCAGGTGTTCCAGTCTTCGCCCTTAGCTTCTCAAGTTCTTCTTGGCCATTCAAACCCCTCAACTCCATCTGAGCAGCATATAGAGTTTCATACTTCTGAACCAGCTGTTCCTTGAACCTTCCTGGGAAAGGTATGGTTGGTTGAAATACAGGAGGAGTAGCTGTTTGAGGTTTCTCCTTATCATCAGCAGCTTCCATCAAGTAATCCTTTGTGTTTTCAACAACCTCATGTGGCGCCCACCACTCTTCATCATCTGAGTTTTCCCTATCTCCAAAGGGTCCTTCTTCTACAGCTCTTTGGTCATTTTTGATTTCCAAGAACTCCTTTGGGTTAGCTTCTGGTTTTCCAGGAAACTGTCTTTGTAGCTTGGTACCAGCTATTCCTTTGTTGTTTTCTAGTGTTTTGACTCTTGCAGCCAATCCATCAAACTTGTTGGTAAGCTCTACATGCACTGAATCAATTTTGTTGTGGACCTCTGCAAACTTCTTGTTCATTTCCAAGGTTGTAGTGACTTGAGTGTTGATCATTTGCTGCATGAGGGCCTTGATATCAGTGTCTTGAGAGCTAGAGGAATCTTGTCCTTGTGCTTGGGCATTGAATCCTGGAGGGTTGTAGGGTGCTCTTGGCTGAAAGTTGTTGTTTCTCTGCTGAAAACCTTGATTGTTGTAGGGAACAAAAGGTCTTGGGGGAGCTGGCTGTTGCTGTTGAGGGTAAACCTGATCTTGTGGGTTGGCAACATTGTTGCTCCTGTAGGACAAGTTGGGATTTGGTATGTAGTTCCCATAGTTGTTGTAGCCACCTTGGTTTCCCAAATAGTTCATCTCCTCAACTTGGCATTGCTCCTGATCATCAAGCTGAACCATGTTGGTAAAAATGCTTGTTGCTTGCTAGTCTAGGTTCTTAGCATTCGGATAATGTGTAGGGACCTTAATCATGGGTGGGGTGGCAACCCATGTACTGTTTGATTCTGGGGCATCACATTGCTTTGTTCACATGGGTATGGTTGGATCCGGTGAGTTCCTGAAGGAACCCGGAGATGACTTTGGTTTAGTTCAAGCAGCCGGTGGTCAAGTCATGTTTACTCTGGGAAAGATCCGAGACGTCTCTGTGATGATCGGAGAAGTAAACATGCTGGCTGACTTGGTGATCTGCAGAGTGAAGTCTTATGATGTGATCGTTGGCATGGATTGACTCAGGAGGCATAAGGCACATCTAAACTGTCACCAAGGCAGAGTTCAGTTCGAATAGGATAAGGGAAAGCTGGTGTATCAAGGGATCCGATCAATGGATGGCAGCTGATTGAGAAAGGCTGTGAAACTTACTTAGCTACGATCAACACTGTGAAAGTTGGTCCGGATATGCAGCTTAGTGAGATTCCGGTTATAAGTCAGTTCGAGGATGTGTTCTAGGCGTTAAGCTGTCCCCAAACTTACACAAATCCAAGTTCAGAGATTGGTGACGAGTGTCACCAGTATTAGTGATGAGCGTCACCATCTTCGTGTGAAAATCTGGTCGCGACCCTTCTCTATTGGTGACGAGCGTCACCCCCCTGGTGTCGCTCGTCATTCCCCTGCAATTTCGTGAAAACTGCATGTTTTCAATACTTTCCTCCCGCAATCTTGTTTCCACCAAGTACACATTTTCTTCAGGCAAGAAATCATTAATTGGGACACTATCTTCAACCTGAATCATGGATAGATGATCACCAACTCCACTCTCAACACCTTTCTTGTCCTTCACTTCAATGTTAAACTCTTGAAGAAGAAGAATCCATCTCAACAACCTTGGCTTTGCATCCTTCTTCTGCATCAGATACTTCAGTGCCGAATGGTCAGTATGGATCACGACCTAGGAGCCAACAAGATACTGCCTGAATTTTTTAAATGCAAAGACAACAGCCAACAATTCTTTTCATTTGTTGCATAGTTCTTTTGAGCATCATCCAAAGTCCTACTTGCATAGTAAATGGCGTGGAGCTTCTTGTCTTTCCTCTGTCCCAGCACTGCTCCAACTGCAAAATCACTGGCATCACACATCACTTCAAAGGGCAAGTCCCAATCTGGAGGCTGCACAACAGGAGCTGTAACCAAAGCCTGTTTGATCTGTTTAAAAGTAGACTTGCACTCTTCTGTGAACTCAAACTTCACATCTTTGCAGAGGAGAGCAGTAAGGGGTCGTGCTATCTTACAAAAGTCCTTGATGAATCTTCTGTTGAAGCCAGCATGACCTAGAAAACTTCTTATTGCTTTGGCTGAATCAGGTGATTGCAGACATGTCATCACTTCAATTTTCGCCCTATCCACCTATATACCGTCTCCTGGGACTCTGTGACCAAGTAAAATGCCATCTTGTACCATAAAATAGCACTTCTCCCAGTTCAGGACCAAGTGCTTCTCTTCACATCTCTGCAGAACTGCACACAAGTTGCCCAAGCAGTTCTTGAAGGAAGACCCATAAACTGAGAAATCATCCATGAAAACCTCCATAAACCTCTCAATCATGTCAGTGAAGATCGACATCATGCATCTTTGGAAGTTTGCAGGAGCATTACACAGTCCAAAAGGCATTCTGCGATATTCAAAAGTGCCATAAGGACAGGTAAAAGTGGTCTTCTCCTGATCATCTGGATGGATGGGGATCTGAAAGAAGCCTGAGTGGCCATCAAGGAAGCAGTAGTACTTGTGATTTGCCAGCCTATCCAGCATCTGATCAATGAAAGGTAGAGGAAAATGGTCCTTCCTTTTTGCTGCATTCAGCTTCCTGTAATCAATGCACATCTTGTGTCCTGGCACAGTTCTGGTTGGAATCAGCTCATCCTTGTCATTCTTCACCACTGTCACTCCTCCCTTCTTAGGGACCACATGCACTGGACTGACCCAAACACTGTCTGATATTAGATTAATGATCCCAGCTTACAGCAGCTTCATGATCTCCTTCTTGACCACATCTTGCAGATTCGGATTCAGCCTTCTCTGGTGTTCCACTGATGATTTCGACTCATCCTCCAAGTGTATCCAACGCATGCAAAAGTCTGGAGAGATCCCTGAAATATCATCAAGAGAATAGCCAAGAGCTTTGAAAAATCTGCGCCGCTTACTTAGCAAAAGGGTGAGCTCTGCATTGTTCAATGAAGAATTAACAATAACAGGATAAGTGGAGTTTTCTCCAAGGAATGCGTACCTTAGCCCTGCAGGGAGCTGTTTAAGCTCAACTTTTGGTGTTTTTGCTGCACTCCAATCACCCATTGCAGCAGCTTTCGCAGATGTGGTGACAAGCTCATCCTATGCAACTAGTTCCATCACATGTGCAGTAGCATCCATCATCTTTTTGTAGCCTGTTGCAGCAGCATCCAAG
This sequence comes from Thlaspi arvense, assembly GCA_911865555.2. NCBI lineage: Eukaryota > Viridiplantae > Streptophyta > Magnoliopsida > Brassicales > Brassicaceae > Thlaspi > Thlaspi arvense. The sequence goes on from OU466861.1 coordinate 17,211,869, forward strand.
TCCTCATACACTGCTGTAGAAGTGGTCAACGCCCTCTCCAAGGGGTCTTCTGATCTCATCTCATGGAAGATCTGATCAGCAATGTTGGTGAGAACATCCACATAAAAAGTTTGTCCATCTATGGTTGGCCTTTTCATCAGCTTGTCCATTTCGAATTTCATCACTAAGTCACCAACATTCAACTCTATTCTACACCTCCTGGAGTCAATGATAGCTCCTGCAGCAGCCAGGAAGGGTCTGCCAAGAATCAAAGGGTCTTTGGGTTCTTCTCCATATTCCAGAACCACAAAATCAGTATGAATCATGAAATCTCCTACTTTGATAGGAACATCCTCTATCACACCTTCAAGAACTCTGACCGATCTATCAGCGAAGACAAGAGATATCCTTGTAGCCTTAAAATCGGTCATCCCCAAGCTCTTAGCAACATAATAAGGCATAAGGTTCACACTAGAACCAAGATCACACAATGATCTCTCAAACCTGTCAGAAAAGATTGTTCAGTCTAAAACAAAGCTCCCATGGTCTGAAAGCTTCTCTGGCACTCTGTTCTGAATCACTGCACTGACCTGCTCGTTGATCATCATAGCTCCAGCCTCTAAACTCAAGTTATTGGTCACCATTCTCTTCACATACCTCCTTATAACAGGAGTGATCCTCACAACATCAATCAATGGGATCTCAATAACCAACTTGTCCATGATAGCTTTGCATTTAGCATCTTCAAGCTCTTGTTTAGACTTCTAAGGATGCTTAGGATAAGGTATCTTGGGTTTATTCACTGTCTCCTTAGAATTATTTGAAGTCTCAGTCGAAACTGTAGTATGTTGCGACGGGTGACGAGCGTCACTCGGGGGGGGGGGGGGTGGTGATTTACTCGATTTGGGTAATGAGCGTCACCCTTCTGGTGACGGTCGTCACCAATCTCCAAAGAAAAATCGTCGGGGTTGTGCTCAGTGGGTGACGAGCGACACCCATGCTTGGTGACGAACATCACCCGTTGACTTTCAGCAGAAATTTCTTCATCTTCATACTCTTCAACTCCCACAAAATTTCTTGAGCTCAAATCCTTCTGCAACACTGGTTGCAGGTTCTTCCCACTCCTCAATGTGATGGCATTCACATGGTGTTTGGGATTAGCATCAGCTCTTCCTGGAAGAAATACTTCTTGCCTCTGAACAGCTCCTACAGTTTGGGCAACTTGATCATCAAGTTTCTTCATATGAGAGTTCAGACTCTCAATTTTTTCATTCAAGCCCTGATAGAGCGAATCTATCTTGCAATTGAAGTCTACTGTCAGCTTCTGTTATCCTTCTAGGATCTGTTCCAGCATAGCTTCTATTTTGTTCTCTTTTGGAGGTGCAGATTTGTATAAAGAAGAACCATAGTTCATGTTGAAGTTGCTGTTGTTCTGGTAAGGTTTCTGGTACTCTGTCTTCTAGAATGGAGGCCTAGGTGTGTAACCAGGCGTGCTCTGATTTCCTGTGAAGGCACTCTTCTGATTATTGTTGTTGTAGCCTCTATTCTACTGCTGATTTCTATACCTTTGACCCTGAAAACCTCCAGCATTGATGAAATTCACATCTTCCTGCTCAATCTCTTTTGGACCTTCGAAAGTCTCCATTTCTGCAGAAAAATGAACTGACTTCTTTCCCACCAAGAGGCTGTGCATACTGTTCAGCTTGGCCTTGCTTCAGCAATCTGAGTTCCATCATCCAAACCAGCTTGTTTCATCCTCCGAAAATCTGCATTCTTGGTGCTGTTGCTACATGCCAAGTTCTCAATCAACCTGATTGCTTCTTCTGGTCTGTTGGTGTTGAAGTTTCCAGCACTAGCTGCATCCAACACCATTGAATACTTCCAGTCAATGCATCTAAAGAAGATCCCAAGTAGTTGCACTTGACTGAAACCATGATGAGGACAGTCCCTTTGATAAGACTTGAATGTCAGCCAAGAAGCCTTAAAAGCTTCGGTAGGACCTTGAGAATATGATGCAATTTTCATCCTCAGGTCCTCTGATCTAGCATCATCAAAGAAATTGTTCAAAAAGGCTTTCTTGGTGTCCTCCCAAGTAGTCAGCGAAGCAGGCTCGAGTTGCTTCAGCCAGAATACAGCATCTCCTCCAAGTGAGTATGGGAAAAGCTTGCAGAACAGAAAGTGACTACTAACACCATTAGCTTTGACACTTGAAGCTAGATCCTCAAACCTCTCAACGTGATCTATAGGGGGGGTGATTTACTCGATTTGGGTAATGAGCGTCACCCTTCTGGTGACGGTCGTCACCAATCTCCAAAGAAAAATCGTCGGGGTTGTGCTCAGTGGGTGACGAGCGACACCCATGCTTGGTGACGAACATCACCCATTGACTTTCAGCAGAAATTTCTTCATCTTCATACTCTTCAACTCCCACAAAATTTCTTGAGCTCAAATCCTTCTGCAACACTGGTTGCAGGTTCTTCCCACTCCTCAATGTGATGGCATTCACATGGTGTTTGAGATTAGCATCAGCTCTTCCTGGAAGAAATACTTCTTGCCTCTGAACAGCTCCTACAGTTTGGGCAACTTGATCATCAAGTTTCTTCATATGAGAGTTCAGACTCTCAATTTTTTCATTCAAGCCCTGATAGAGCGAATCTATCTTGCAATTGAAGTCTACTGTCAGCTTCTGTTATCCTTCTAGGATCTGTTCCAGCATAGCTTCCATTTTGTTCTCTTTTGGAGGTGCAGATTTGTATAAAGAAGAACCATAGTTCATGTTGAAGTTGCTGTTGTTCTGGTAAGGTTTCTGGTACTCTGTCTTCTAGAATGGAGGCCTAGGTGTGTAACCAGGCGTGCTCTGATTTCCTGTGAAGGCACTCTTCTGATTATTGTTGTTGTAGCCTCTATTCTACTGCTGATTTCTATACCTTTGACCCTGAAAACCTCCAGCATTGATGAAATTCACATCTTCCTGCTCAATCTCTTTTGGACCTTCGAAAGTCTCCATTTCTGCAGAAAAATGAACTGACTTCTTTCCCACCAAGAGGCTGTGCATACTGTTCAGCTTGGCCTTGCTTCAGCAATCTGAGTTCCATCATCCAAACCAGCTTGTTTCATCCTCCGAAAATCTGCATTCTTGGTGCTGTTGCTACATGCCAAGTTCTCAATCAACCTGATTGCTTCTTCTGGTCTGTTGGTGTTGAAGTTTCCAGCACTAGCTGCATCCAACACCATTGAATACTTCCAGTCAATGCATCTAAAGAAGATCCCAAGTAGTTGCACTTGACTGAAACCATGATGAGGACAGTCCCTTTGATAAGACTTGAATGTCAGCCAAGAAGCCTTAAAAGCTTCGGTAGGACCTTGAGAATATGATGCAATTTTCGTCCTCAGGTCCTCTGATCTAGCATCATCAAAGAAATTGTTCAAAAAGGCATTCTTGGTGTCCTCCCAAGTAGTCAGCGAAGCAGGCTCGAGTTGCTTCAGCCAGAATACAGCATCTCCTCCAAGTGAGTATGGGAAAAGCTTGCAGAACAGAAAGTGACTACTAACACCATTAGCTTTGACACTTGAAGCTAGATCCTCAAACCTCTCAATGTGATCTATAGGATGCTCATGAGGTAAACCATGGAATGAATGCTGTCCCACCAGCTGATAATAAACAGGTTTAAGCTCAAAATCGTTCCTCTGGAAAGCAGGAGGGCGGATTGCAGCTATGTTGGCATAGAACTGATCAGGTCCGTTGAACTCTCCTAAAGTCCTCTGTACAAAACGCCCAGCAGCGTCATCAGCAGCAGCAGGGACTCCATCGTCTTGTCCCACTTGTTGAACCTGCTGTTCAACAATGACATTCCCATCTTAATCAATTCTCTGCTCATCTTCGTTTCTCCTGTTTCCCTCTCTGTCAGCCAAGTGACCTTCTGCATCTTCAACCAAGATCAGTGGAGCAACCATTGTAGATTGTTTCTTAGTTTTCCTGATGGTCCTCTCCAACTTAGCAAAATTGTTCATGCTCAAAGTCACAAGCTCCTTCTCTTTGTTGCTTCTGGTACTGCGATTAGGCATACACCTGAAACCAGCACAAAGAAAATAAACTGAAAGTTAGTAAGCAAATTAAAACTTAGAAAAAATCCTAATACTAAAAATCGATAGGCAACTATTACTCCCCGGCAACAGCGCCAAAAACTTGATAGAGCTCAGGTTTTACCCAAATAAAACTACTGCAAGTGCACAGCAAAGCAGTTGTAGTACAAGGGGTATCGAATCCTGAAGGAGTATGTAAACTACACTATCGAATGTAGGTTTGGATTAAGCTAAGCAGTAAGCGATGTATGTAATGCGAATGACAAAATAAATGTAAGCAAACAAAATTTGATTGTTGATCTAAGTTTCAGAAGACTAAAAGCGCTAAGTCAGGACAGTTTGCAGGTTGAATCCAAGAATGTAGAATGCATGAAATCAGGAATGATTAAGAACCGTCTTGAACATGAATCGCAAATATATAACTAATCAATTTTCATTGCAGAATTTAACTATGTCTAAATCACAGAATTTCAAATCTCTTTGCAAACCCTAACAATCTAAACATGTAATGATCAAATTCAATTGTTCACAAAACTCCTAAGCTAAATCTCTTTGCACTAAGTTGTTTTGCTCATCAAAGACTAGTTCAGGTTATCAATAATGCTCTCACATATATTTAACAACCTATGATTTTCGGATTTCTAGATGATGTTTCTAAAAAAATCCGATTTTAAAGCAAGCAGAGATGAAAAACCAAAAGATATTCCTAACAGGTAGCAATTCTACAGACTCTTCATCAACCTTTGAAAAGCCCTAACTTAACTAACAAATTACTCAGACATGATCATGGAATCACAAAACATAACTGGATAAAATTGCATTAAGAGAATATAATAAAAACAAAGGGGGTTCGATATCTTCTCCGAAAAGAGTACAGGATCTATGTCCCCAAAAGCTCTCAATAAAATCTTCTCTAAAGCTCTCTGAATTCTCAAAAACTAAGATAAAAGCCAACAATATAGGGCCTTTTTGTAAATACTGGAACTTCTGGGCCAATTCTGCAAATAATCTTCATACTTTTAATAAACCAACCATGCTCCTTACTTAATGGGTGACGAGCGTCACCATAGGTGGTGACAAGCGTCACCCAAATGCATTCTTTTCGGCTCGAGCTGGACACTTCGTGGCTTCAATTTGCAATGCTCCAAAAAGCTTTAATATCTCCATTTATGCTCCAGACATGCTATAACCTGCAAAAATTCTACTAGGACTCTAAAAAGACCAAAAAGACTCAATAAAAAGGACTTATATCATGGTTAAAAACCATAAAAACCATGATATATCAATGGCTCCAGCAGTAGCCAAAAATGATCTTCCCAGAATAAGAGGATCTTTAGGTTCCTCAGCATATTTCAAAACCACAAAGTCTGTGGGAATCTTGCAGCCTTCGATGTTAACAGGAACAACCTCTAAGATGCCCTTTGGGGTTCTTATGGATCGATCAGCTAGGATAAGAGAGATCCCATCTGGCTTGAAATCAGTCATTCCAACTTTAGCAGCAACAGAGAAAGGCATCAAGTTAATACTTGATCCTAGATCACAAATAGAATGGGGAAAACGTCATGTGGAGATTGAGCAATCAAGCACAAAGTTTCCTGGATCAGGTAGCTTTTCTGGAATCCTGCTTTGAATGATATCATTGACTTGGTCAGAAACAATCACCTTCTTCTTCTTCTTTGGAGCTGTACCCAAGAGAATTGCACTAATTTCTGTGGTAAGCAATGATCCTTCCTCTGGACTTACACCATTCACAATCATTCTCTTGACATACCTTCTTAGTGCAGGTGAAAGTTTGACTGCATCAATAAGAGGAATCTCAACCATCAGCTTGTCTATCATTGCCTTGCATCTGGCTTCTTCTATCTCTTGTTTAGACTTCCTAGGATGCTTGGGGAAGGGTTTATTGGGTTTATAAGCTTGTTCCTTGCCATTATCTGCAATTACAGCCGAAGCAGCATCGTTCTGGGGTGGGTGACGATTGTCAGCAGGGGGGTGACGGTCTTCACTGATCTGGGACGAGTCGTTCGTATCGGGGCTTTGCAAAGTGGGTGACGAGCGACACCCCTCATTGGTGACACTTGTCACTGACTCTGAAACTGCAAAATTTTCATCTTCAAACTCCATCAGTTGCACGATCTGGTCTGCACTCAACCTGATTGAAACCATGATGAGGACAGTCCCTTTGATAAGCCTTGAATCTCAGCCAAGAAGCTTTAAAAGCTTCAGTAGGACCTTGGGAGAATGAAGCAATTTTCGTCCTCAGGTCTTCTGATCTAGCATCATCATAGAAGTTGTTAGAAAAGCATTCTTGGTGTCCTCCCAAGTGGTCAGCGAACCAGGCTCTAGTTGCTTCAGCCAATATGCAGCATCTCCTCTAAGTGAGTAAGGAAATAGCTTGCAAAAGAGGAAGTCATTGCTAACTCCATTAGCTTTGACACTTGAGGCCAAATCCTCAAACCTCTCAATATGATCCATAGGATGATCATGAGGTAAGCCATGGAAAGGATGCTGTCCCACCAGCTGATATTAAGCAGGCTTGGGCTCAAAATCATTCCTCTGGAATGCAGGAGGGCGGATTGCAGCTCTGTTGGCATAAAAATGGCCAGGTCTGTTGTAATCTCCTAGAGTCCTCTGAACAAAACGCCCAGCAGCGTTATCAGCAGCAACTCCAGCATTATGCGCCACTCGTTCAACCACCTATCCAACTATGACATCCCATCTTGATCCAGTCTCTGCCCTTCTTCATTCCTCCTGTTTGCATCTCTGTCAACCAAGTGACCTTCTGCATTCTCGATCAGGACAATCGGATAGACCATTGTAGATTGCTTCTTAGCTTTCCCGATGGTCCTCTCAAACTTAGCTAGCTCGTCATTGCCTAAAGTCAAAAGCTCCTTCTCTTTGTTGCTTCTGGTACTGCGATTAGGCATACACCTGAAACCAGCACAAAGAAAAGTAGCATAAAGTTAGTAAACAAATAAAAACTTAGACAAAATCCTTATACTAAAAATCGATATGCAGCTATTACTCCCCGGAAACGGCGCCAAAAACATGATAAGGCTCAGGTATTACCCAAATAAAACTACTGCAAGTGCACAGCAATGCAGTTATTGTATAAAGGGTTATCGAGTAAGTTAACTACACTAAAGAGTTCAGGTGCGAATTAAGCTAAGCAATAAGTAATGAGTGTAATGTGAAACAGCAAGATAAAAGCAAGTGGGCGTTTTTATGATTGTTTTAAAAGCTCAGAAAGCTAAAGGCGCTAAGTCGGGACAGTTCGCAGGTTGAATCCGAGATTGTAGAATGCATGCAATCATGAATGAATTAAAATCGTCTTGAACATGAATGGAAAAGGTATAACTAACCAATTCTCATTGCAGAAGTTATCTATGTCTAAATCACAGAGTTTCAAATCTCTTTGCAAACTTTAGCAATCTAAACATGCAGTAATGATCAGGTTCAATTGTTCACAAAACTCCTAAGTGAAATTTCTTTGCAAATAGGAGTTTTGCTCATCTAATACTAGTTCAGGTGATTAATACATCTATTGAACAACCTATGGTTTCGAAATCTAGATGACCAATTTTAGAAATCGATATGAATGCAAGAACAGATGAAGTACCCAAAGATATTCCTAATAGATTAGCGATTCTACAAACTCTTCATCAACCTTTGAAAAGCCCAAACTTAACTAGCAGATTACTTAGACATGATCATGGAAACACAAAGCATAGCTGAATAAAATTGCATTGAAAGAATAGAATAAAAGATAAAGGGGTTCGAAATCTTCTCCAAAAAGAGTACAAGATCTGTCTCCCCCAAAAGCTCTGAATAAAACTCTCTCTAAAGCTCTCTAAATTCTAAAATCTAAGATAAAAGCTAACAATGACTGAAAACCTAATATATACAAGCTAAAACACGTGCTGGAACACTTTTGTAATTAGTGAAACTTCTCGGGCAAAAGTGCAAATAATCCTCCATCTTTTAAAAAACAGTCGTGGCTCCTCTTCAGATATGGGTGACGAGCATCATCCTTGAGTGGTGACGATCGTCACCCAGTGCAGTATCCGCGTTCTGAGTTGTATACTTCGGGCTGTAACTTGCAACGCTCCAAAAAGCTCCAGGATCTCTAATTATGCTCTAGACATGCCATAACCTGCAAGGACTCTAAAAAGACCAAAAAGACTCAATAAAAATGACTTATACCATGGTTAAAAACCATGTTATATCAGTTACTCGCACAATGAACACCATACTAGATGTTGTATGGTATGCCCCAGCTTATACTCTCTGCTTTGCTCGACGTATCAACAGAAATAAGGACAAGTTTCAGGATCGCAGTATTCGCTGCTTGTTTCTCGAAAGGCTGGTTAGTGCTCGATCTTGACACAGAGAAGACATTTGTCTCTAGAGATGTGATTTTTCATTAGGACACGTATCCTTTTCTGCTTCCTCTCACAGTAGAGGAATCCGTCAATATCAATCCACAAGAGGTGCATCCTGCTACATTTGACACCGTTCCGGTTACACATTTGTTGCCAGCTCCGATGTCTCCTTCAGGGGGAGACGTGCCAGCACAGACACTCCCAGAATCAGTTATTACTCCAGGCAATACAGAGGAACTTGGTAAAGGCAACGTACAAAGCTAAAGTCTGTTTTGCTTAAACGATAAGTCACTTATTAACCTGCTGCTCCTACCGATACCCATCATGCTCCCTCTGCATCAATGTCTACTGGTCCGAGTAAGAGCCTTTATCCCTTAACTAACTTTGTCTCTAGCCATCGACTATCATCTTCTCAGCAGATGTTCCTCGCCAAACTCATTGCTACTACTGATCCGTTTCACTTCAAAGATGCGGTCAAATTCAAAATCCGTTGAAGTTTTTGCCTTTGAGAAACAGCACACATGGGACATGAATAGATCTTCCGCCAAGAAAGGTGGCAATTGCTTGCAAATGGATCTATAAGACTAAGCTCCGTTCAGATGGAAAGGTTGAGCGATATAAAGCTCGGCTTGTTATCCTCAGAAATCTTCAGGAAGAGGGTATCGATTACAAAGAGACTCTCGCCCCTGTTGTTAAAATGACGACAGTTCGGATTCTTTTAGGTGTCTCTGCAGCAAAGAACTGGGAACTACACCAAATTGACGTTCATAATGCATTTCTCCACGGCGACTTTCACAAAGAAGTCTATATGAAGTTGCCACCGAGGTTCTCCTCTGCTGCACCAGGGAAAATTTGCAGGATGCGGAAATCTCTCTACGGATTGTGTCAGGCCTCGTGTTGTTGGTTTGCCAAGCTCTCTATGGTCTTAAATGAATTTGGATTCAAGCAAACTATGCTGATTACTCTCTATTCACTCTTTACCATAAAGATAAGATCATGTACGTTTTGGTATATGTGGTCGATCTTATCATTGGCTGGAACAATTCTGAAATGATCTCTCGGTTTAAGGACTACTTAAATCGTTGCTTTCATATGAAGGATTTGGGTGTGCTTAAATACTTCCTTGGTATTGAGGTTTCGCGTGGGAAAGAAGGCATTTATCTGTCTCAAAAGAAGTATGCTTTGGACATAATCTCTGAGTGTGGCCTCCTCAGATCGAAACCAGTTGGTTCTCCTATGGAACAGTATCATGGATTGGCTTGTGATGAAGGTGCTTACTATCCAGATCCGGTTAAGTATAGACGTCTAGTGGGACACTTGGTCTATCTCGCAGTAATGAGACCTGATTTGAGCTATGCCATGCACATTCTTGCACAATTTTTACAAACACTGAGACAACAACAATTGGATGCAGCCATTCGTCTTGTTCGTTATTTAAAGAAGTCTCCGGGAAAAGGCATTTTGCTGTGCGCCAACAGTGCCCTTGCTCTTTCGGCGTTCCTCAGATTCTGATTGGGCAGCGTGCCCACTAACTCGTCGCTCACTCAGAGGCTAAATTATCACGCTTGGGGATTCTCTTATTTCGTGGAAGACAAAGAACCAGCACACCATCTCTCGTTCGTCAGCAGAAGCTGAGTATAGGGCTATGGCAATGACGTATGCCGAATTAAAAAGGATAAACGTTATACTTGTTCTCTCGGGATTAAACAACCGGGACCCTATACCTCTTTATTGCGACAATCAGGCAGCTTTTCACATCGCTGTAAATTCCATTTTCCATGAGCATACAAAGCACATTGAAGCGGACTGTCATTTTGTTCGAGATGGGTTACAGATGGTACTATTGTCACTCCACACATCTCGACAACAGAACAGCTGGCAGACTTACTTACAAAACCTTTGGGAGTCAAACAGCTTCACTATCTACTAGACAAGATGGGCGTTCGAGATATTTACGCTCCATCATGAGCAAGAGTGTTAGAAATAATGGTGTATATATTAAGATAAACTTGAATATAGTTCAGATATAGTTTATGTCCGATATTTTAGGACTCAAATCTATCTTTACTGTTTGTAAAAATATCGGTGTCTTGCGCCGAGATCAATACACAAAAACATTCAGCTTTACAACTAATAAACAAAGAAGATGGATGTTAAAGACACATGTCATAAATGATGAATAATCATGATCTTTAACAAAAACAATTTTTCTGTAAAATTTGTTGGCTTCTTTCTTATCTTCAAAACCTGATACAACAGTATTTTACACATCACTTGTTTTATATTGTGACAACGAAATTTATCAACAACATTCATGCCACTTAAAATCTTGTGCAATTTGGAATCATGTGCATCTCACAATAGTTTCATAGACTAAAAACTATATATCGATTACTTTCATCAAATATCCACGATATAAGAGTAGATTTTTATTTCGACAAACTCAATTGATTTGATATATTGTAATAAAACTTGAAGAAAACTATATATTGGTAGCAAACTGGTATTTTTTGTTGGTAACTAGTTACCAGAATGATGAATTTTAAATTTAGATAATGATTGAATTGTGCTTTAGACATTTTGGACAATATACAAGCAAATGCGTTCTTCAAACAAGCGTAAAAGCCTAGCTAACTAAATACTTTTTCTTTCCCCACAAGAAAGAACATAAAAAAGGAAAGAGCTATCTAGTCCTACAATTTTTTCTCAATCCACTCTGAAAGCATTTTTTTTAAAAGGTATTTTGACCCTTATCAAGTTTTGGGTTACACGAAAATCCTTGTAGAATAAAATAAACAAAAATCTCTCTTGTTCCAGACTAAGATACAAGAGGCACACTAGAGTTCTAGTGTTGGTATGTGTTTTTCCTAAGATATTTTACGATCTTTTGGAATAGTGAAAATTTCTCTTTTATTCTTTCTTTTTTTTCTGTTCCTGTTTGTTTTCTCTTTGTAATTATAATTTTGGCAATGCCCACAACTGAACTTACAGAAAACCAAAAGTCACTTCAAAAGATTACAATGGTTGATCGGGTTGCAATGGTTTATCACCAACATTTGTAATGGTAATTACTGAAGATTGTAACTATAAACCCAAAAGTTACAATAGTTGGTTACCAAAAGTTGTAACCATAAACCCAACAGTTGTAATGATTTATTTAAATAGTTGTAAATATTCAATTAAGCAGTTGTAACAGTTCGTCAATGATTGCATTGATTCACTTAAATTTCTAACATTTTCTTCTCTGTCATACTTCTTCTGCTGACTTTGTAAATCTTTTTTTATAAGAGTGTAAACTGAACCGAACCGAACCATTTGAGTTGATAAAAATCCTAACCGAAATGTTTATCATCAATTTTGGTTTTGTTTGGATCGGTTTGGGTTCGGTTGGTTCGGGTTGGTTCGATTCGATTCGGTTTTTTACCTACCCATCTTTTTTTGGTAGGGGAAGGAGACAACAATGTCTCCTCCAAATTTATTCAAAATTTAAAAATCTTACAAATGCACATTCGAACCCTTGTGACCCCATAAGTATCTTTCATTACAATCAAATCCATCTCCTCTGGAGGGATGTCTAACAAACGAATTCCCAGAGGTAATGAGAAAGCATGATTCGCCAATGCAGCCGCAAGTCGATTCACCTCCCCGATACACATGTGACACTAGGACTGTCCAGTCTTTTGATACAAAGTCTTGGCACAATTGTACCAAGAATGACAAAGGGTGAGTCTCGCTAATCCCCTATGTCAAAAATCCCACAACCATCTCTGAATCGACCTCGAGCTCAAGTCTACCCATGCTATGTATAAGCCATAGTACACTCCCCAAATTTCAGTCAAAGGTGCCGAACATATCCCGATATTGAGAGCAAAGCCATGTATCCAAGTACCAGCTCCATCTTGCAGCACTGCCCACCCGTTGCCAGCCCCATGTTCCCATGAGAAGCACCATCCGTGTTCAGTTTCATCCAACCTCCCATCGGTGGAACCCAAGCGATAGGTTTCTCCACTCTTATTCCCTCATTCGTACCCTTTTTCAGCTTCAAGCGTGCATCTATCACTTCCTTTCCTTGTCATTCACAAAATGCACCATGTCTCTGTATTTCATAATCATTCCCGCACCACCATTTCCAGCCCCACTGTATTGCTAAAGCAAAGACTATAGACAAGGGATATTTAATAACTTCCGCGTTCTCCCCCAAATGATCATATATCCACTCGAGTAATGTTTGCTCAAAGAAACGTCGGCCTTTATTTACTGGGACAATAAGACGCCAAATGCCTTCCATTGCCGGACAATCTCTCAGCACATGAAGGATTGACTCCTCTCCTCCTCTACAAACCTAACAAATCCCTGTATCGCTTGATATCTCCTGTTTTTCCATGTTCGTCATAATCATTTAATTAACAAAAAGCCAGAGAAACACTCTCCCTCTTTTATGTACCACAACATGCCACATCCTATCAAACATTCATTGCATATTCAAATACAGCATTCTCCATTTAATTAGGAACGTATGAGCACACTTCACAGAAAAGTTCCCATTCTGGCCCCCAAGAGATTATATCTTTTGGTCCTTTGACATTGTCTAAAACTACCGTCATGAGTTGCAGTTTTATATTGTTGGATCTGTATGGCTCAATTTGCGACAGTACCCATCCCTCCCCGCTCCTCCAAAGATCACATACTCTGCTATCCACCAACTCCTCTGGTATCACATTCTCTGCAATTTCAAATAAGGGTACCTTCAGAAGCCATGCATCTTTCCAGAATCGTATACAACGGCCGTCCCCAAGAACCACACTTTGCCAAGTTACTGACTAAGTACTCTTCATGATGGTCCATGCATTGTCTATTACAGTATTCACCTTGTACTTACTCTGCAATACTCTAGCCCAAAGACTTCAGTTATCCTGAAGTAGCCGCCATCTTAACATTACTACTAAGGTTGTATTCATTTCCTGCGCTTATCAAATCCCCAAACCACTTTTTTTTTTTGGTCTACACACTCGTTTCTAGGAGATATGATGTTGTTTCCTGCCCCCTGGGGTATCATTCCTCTAGTAAGTGTTATGCGCCCAGTGAAGCTCAACATTCTACCTATCCAGCCTGGTAAGCGTGAGGAAATCTTCTCCAGCACACCTCCAAAGGTCTCTTTATTAATTCTCTTTTGCAATATCAGCATCCCAAAGTACTTACAGAGATCTCTTGTCGATCGAAAACCGATCTCGATACTGATTGCTATTCCCATGTCACGAGATACGTTCTTAAAAAAGAAAATCTTAGACTTCTTCAGGCTTATTTTCTGTCCTGAAGCAGCACAAAATTTCTCTAACACCTTTCTTATCACTCGGTTCTAGGACACTGAAGAATCTGCAAATAATATAAGATCATCTGTGAAGCATATATGCGACAGGCTAGGTGTAACGCCCGTGATCTGCGGATCAAACTGAATGATCAGGAATAAGACCATGAATAGGAAAAACTCGGGGTTTATTGAGCAAAGACTGGACTATTGGAAGAAAAGAAGAATAGCCGAGGAAAAACTAAGGATAGCCGAGCTAAATGGAGCTGGATCGGGTCAGTTCAGCTGGTTCGAGTGTTTAGCCGAGAAGAAGTGGTTCAGACAAGTTAAAATGCGACAGTCCAGGAATTTTGGACGGTTGGTCAGATTTCAGATAGGTTAGTTAAGTGAAGTCCAAGCTGAATTGAGCTGAGCTGAGCTGATTATGTCCGAGTGAAATGGGACTCAGACAAGGGGGCTTCGGATAAATTGTGTTTCTCGGGCCTTTGGTCGGGATTCAAACAGGACGGTTACTTTTGTCCGAGCCAAGCTGGAATGATCGAGTGACTCTATGGATTTATCGGATGGATTTATGAAATATCCACTAAGTGTTAAAAATAGCCGAGCGGGAGCGGTTATATCCGAAGGAGTTTGTGAGAGACTTCGATACGTTTACGCGGGAGCAGTTATCGATGATAATCGAGAGAATTGCTCATGTGAACCTAAATCAGATCAGCTATATCAGTAAACCAAGCCAATTTCACCGGTTAAAGGTTGGGAACGTTAATCTTGACATGGCTAAGTCAAATTGATCGAGTGGAAAAGTGCGGGAATGGTTACTGGCACTTAGTCACTCGAGTGAAACGCTGCAGATTGGATTAAAGGACTGTTATTGCCGAGAATCGTCTTTTAACTTAAAATTCTTTCGATAACTTTATCATTCTGCACTTTTTTTTGAGAGAAACAGAGAAAGATACGAGAGAAAAGAGAACAGATATCCGAGAGAGAAACTTGTCCGAGAGTTTGTGATTTCACCGTGAGAATCATCGAGTGCTTTCGAACCCGATCGAGAGATAGCTGGTTGATTCCGACTGTCGCCGAGAGAATTCATCCGCGTCTGAGAGAAACTTTACTGCATCCGAGAGATCATCAGCAAACCGTTGGCCATTTCAAACATCTTGCTACTGCCGAGAGACTAAGGTGAGTGTGTGACCGTAGTTACATGTTTAGAGTCGTTCTCTTACATAGATACGATAATCTTTGATTGCTTGAACTAGGTCCGTGATTACTTGCTATTATTTTCTATGTTCTGCGATAACAGTAAGGGCCAGTGTGGCTGTAAAGAGCCAGAGTGCGCCGTTAAGGGCTAGTGTGGCCATGTGATTGATAGTTTATGCATTAATGGTTGATTGAATGGACTGTTTGATTGCGATTTCTTGATTGTGGCTAAGTGAGACAAATGACTGCTTTCACTAAGTAATTATGTTGCTTATGCCTCCTATTATGGATGCATGTATTGCTTTAGCCCATGATGGGAACTGATCAGGACCACGGGACAAAGGCAAGGAAGGAAGGATGTTAGACTTGGGTAGAATGTGGTCAAGTAGAACAATGTAATAGCTTATAGCAGACTTTATTAGCTTATAGCGAACCTTCATTGTATGTTTGAACCCCGTTTTATCTAAGTAATGCATTTATGTTTAAAATGGTTTGACTAAATCGAATACAAACGCTGAAAATGACTAAGTATAGGAAAGTTTTGAAAATACCCGAGACTGGCCAGGAAGTGGCCGAGTTAAATCCTTACTGCGGTCTGGAAATCCGGGTTAGGGTGTTTCAATTTGGTATCAGAGCGTGGTCGGTTCTAGGACAAGTTTTTTTGTATAAGTGGGGTAGTGGCTAAACCATCCTTCCAGCCTGATGTCTCGCGGTAAGTTAATTCTATGAAAAACTAAATAGATTATGGCAAGCGTAGTTATGCGATTTTACCTTGCAGATGTCTAAGAGTAACCGTGCTGGTAGAAGAACTGCGAGAGATATTGAGAAAAACTCGGTTAACAGGACTGATGGTCAGGATGTTGAAAATAACCGTGAGAATGCTGAAGTGAACGCGACTGGAAACAATGTTGTTGCGACTAATGCTGGGATAGCCGGGGTAAATGCTGAGACTGGGAACTTGGCGGCCAATGATACGGCTGCTGTTGCTGTTGCTGCTGCTGCTCCTGTTGGATTGGAGGCGGTGTTAGGCATGCTGGCTCAAGTCTTGCAGAGATTGCTGACTGCTGCACCTGCTCAAGTGAACCCATTGCCGGTGGTGAATGATGACCCGACTGTGGACGAGGTGGAAGTTGTGGCTGCGTCAAGAGTTCCGTCTTACCTGAAGGTGATGGAGCATAAGCTGGGAATTAAGTTCTTCACTGGTGGTGCTAAGCCTATGGAGGCAGATGATTGGATCAATCGGCTGGGAAGAAACTTTGATTCAATCCGATGCCCTGAAGGCTATAAGACGGATATTGCGGTTCACTATCTGGAAGGGGATGCGCATACTTGGTCGTTGAATGTGATGTCCCGCATGCACAGTCAGATCGCTGGTTGGGGAACTTTTAGTACAGAGTTCAGGAAGAAGTACTTCCTGCGTGAACCAGATATTGCGGTTCACTATCTAGAAGGGGATGCTTTTATAGACCTTCAGTAAGGGTCAATGTCAGTTAGGGAGTATGAGGCTGAGTTTAACCGACTCAAAAAGTATTGTGGTCGTGACTTAGAGGATGATGAGAATCAGGTTTGCAGGTTTATGCGTGGACTGCGAGTTGAGTTAAGAAACCATGAAAGATCTGTGACTATGACATTGTGCCCGAGCTTGTGGAAAAGGCAGCCGAGCAAGAGACTGGGATGGTGGAAGAAGCTAGATTGATACACAAGGTTTTGAGCTCTTGAATGTTTCAATCACCCTTATACTTGTACTAGTCAGTTGTAGTGTAGTATGGGTTTTATGTCAATCCAATGGGAAGAGTTGAAAACAGAAGATTTGAGAGTAAAATCTCTAAGTCAAGCAAGCAGAGAATTGGTTTTGCTGCCTAAGCAACAGTTCTAGCAACCTAAGTGAAACAAGCAACAAAAGAAGTGAAAACAAAGGCAATCTAAGCAGCTCTAAGCAAGAAAAACAGAGTAAAACAGAGCAAAACAGAGCAAATCCGAGATTCAAATAAGAGAAAGACAAGTCTCTAGATGTGGTTATTGACTTTGGAGAATTTCAGGCATTAACTAAGGCTGTTTCAAACTACATTTATCAAGCAAGCAAGCAAGCAATGGTGATTCCTAGACATAGAGTTCACACTTAAGCTAGTTAGATCCAATCTCTTGGCAAATAACCCTTTGTTAAACATTCTAACAAGAACTAACTCTCATTAGTGCTAAAACATCAAGCAAGCATGATTAAACAACTCTATTCAAGTCAAAATGCTCCTCAAACAGTCAATCTCTTGAGCCAAGGCCAGCGAATCCTCTATTAAACATGATCAGCATTTCATCAAACACTTGGTGGGCATAAGAGAAAGCTAACAACTTAGACAAGTTTGATCAAGACTAATCTAGCATGAATAACAGATTAATAGAGAGGAACCCATAGAATGAAGAACATAACAAGCCTTAATCAAGCCTTAAATTCCCCTAATCTACCACATCTAGAAACCCTAAGATAACTACTCACTCATAATCATGTTTAACACCAAATCACAAAGGGAAAGGATGCTAATCATGATTAAAGGAAAGATTAAAAAAAAATTAAAGCAAATACTTGATTATATTAAACAAAGCAAAGAAATTGTCTTACAAACTTAAAAGAAAAGCTCAAGAACAGTATTTTGACATGACTTGTCAAAAATCTGGAAAAAGAGGCTATTTATAGCCTAGAAAAAAAAACCCTAGAGTAATGGCAAAGTTGTAATTAAAAACAGGTTCGGGCTGGGTCAGTATCGGTCAGTCGTGTCGATCTCCAGTGACCGAAATGGGTCCCTATCGGTCTTCAGTGATCGACACAAATGACTGAAATTAATCCGATGTATTTGTGTCGATCACACTTGACCGATACTAGTGACCAAAATGCTCTGTATCGGTCACTCTTGACCAAAACTCTCCGTGCTCTGACCGAAAACTTCTGCAGAGATCTTCTGCTGCGATCCTTCTTGCTCCCTTTTGCCCAGCTAGCATCTTGCATCATTCCCAAAACTTTTCCAAGCTCCTTTAAGCTCCAAAAGCACCTAAAAACATCCAAAATACAAAGAAAATGCAAACTATACTCTAAATGCAACCTAAGTCTAAAAGGAGAAGAAAATGGGACAAAAGCAAAGGGAAAACATGCAAAAGAGAATCAAAATATGTACTAAATACAGCACTAAATGGTGTAAATACAAGGGATATCAACACCCCCACACTTGCCTTATGCTTGTCCTCAAGCAATCAAGAACAAATAGGAGAGTGAGGTTTGAAAGTGGGCATTCAGATTCCAAAAGTGCAAAGGTAAAGAGATGGTTTTAGTGCTTAAGTGCCTAGTTGTAAGATGCAAACATAATCAGCTGTACTTTAAAGAACCTAGCCATGCTCATCATGTTTCAAAATGATCTCAAATCTCAACTTAGGCAAATGCTCAAATCAATCAACTCTTTAACATTCAATTAAATTCAGAACATGAATCATGCTTATGCAAATCAAGTGAAGACATTTGGTTGAAAAGGGTAAGGTTATGAGATAAGAATGATCTCATTTAAGCACAAGGGTTCAAAAACATAAAGGATCACTCAATGAAATGACTTTATCTTAGGCAAAATGCTAAAGGTAAAAGCACACTTATGCATGCAGTTCAAAGCTCTCTTCTACCCTTACTTCCCAAAGATGAGTCCTAAGCATTTCTAAACCCAAGAGTGAACCCTCTAAGTCTACCCTTTCCAAGATTCTACCCTTTACCCATCTTCATGGCTGGGGAAACTTCTTCTTTTGCTTGTGTGGTTGCCTCTTTTTAGTTGAGATTTGCTCTTCTTTGTTGTGTTGGCACCTTCATCATCTTTGGTGGATTGCTTCTTGGTCAGATTTTTCTTCTTTTGGACCTTTTTGAGCATTGTTGTTGGCGCCAATCCTTCTTTTTAAACTTAGAGCTTTTATTCCCTTTACTTAACCACAATACTAGACTGTTTCCCCTGTTTCTACCATTTCAGATCTTTTCCATTTCTTTCAAAACATAAAAACATTAAGCTCAAACCACCTAACTCTACCCTTTTAGACCCCAAAACTCCTATCCTAGAATCAAGCTCAAAATGCAAGCTGATATCTACAAGATAGCTAATCATTGCCAGCCTTATTCCTAACACTTTTTGCCAAGACAAAATCGAAAATGCAATGCAAAGGCCTCACAGCTCTCACAATAGTGTTTAGGCTCAAAAGCAGGTTTTGGTTAAGGGTGAGGATGTAATGTCCCATAATTATGAGGATCAACTATTTGGATCAACAAGAGTGGTAGAAAAGAGAAAGATGATCCAAATATGTATATGGTAGCCATGAATTCACTTTTCAATGCATAAGACATGATAATTAAAAGTCCAAATTAAAGTTCAAGTTGATAGAGTTGATTTTTAGAGAACAAATGCTTTCAGAATGAGATGATAAGACCAAATCTAGCAATCTACGCATGGTTCAGCCTTAACTTCTAGCAATCATATGATGCATCAAACAACTAAGCACTTAAAAACTGAAATCATCTCTAAACACTAAGCACTTTACAAGGAAAACTCATCATAATGCCCTATGCTAATGCAATGCAACCTACATGTCAACACTAGACTCAATCCTAGAAGAACGAAATGCAACTACATGCTCTCTTTTTGGTTTGCAAAAATGCAAAAATATTCAAATTTTTCGATTTTTTGTGTTTTTTTCTATGCCTTACATGTATGCATGATGTGCATGAGACTCAAAGTGAAAAGAAAAAGAAAAACTAAGAAAACAGAAAACAAAGTCAAACCCCAAATCTCTCCCCCACACTTAAATTACACAGTCCCTTGTGTAATGAAAGCAATAGAAGAGAGAAGCAACAAAATATATTACAAAAATAAAAAGATGCAATGGTATAGAACAATGGAAGGGATGTGGTACTTGGTTCAATGGTAGGAGTTGTGGGATGATCCTGAGGTTTGTGGAGACTTGCTAGCTCTCCTTTTCCTTCTCTCATAGACCTTAGTGGAATGCTATGCTTCTGGAGTTGGTTGAACCCAGTTTGACCATAGCTGTTCAGCTTGTGAAGAAGTCCCTTGTGTGCTCCATTGCCATGTATCCTGAGCTTCAGAGGGGTTGGGGATTGGCGCTTCCCAAGCTGATGGAACATGGGCTTTTGGCTCATAAGATGAAGCCCTTGGTTGTGCCCATGTACCCCATTGGTCACTTGGTTGAGCATGGAATGAGTGTCTTCCATGGGGGTTCCAAACAGCTTCCTCCTCTTCAGTTGGCTCAGATGGGTTAAGTTTCTCTTCATGTTGAGAGTTGAGCTCTTGGGTGTGGCTGTGGTGGGAAGTTTTTGCTGATGTAGCCTTGTTCTTCCTGAACTTCCCCTTCACCATCTTCGTAAGCCCTTTGATGGCTTTGTCCTGCCACTTGCACCACTTCTGTAGTGTGTTAATGTGCTCATGAGCTGCTCTCAAAGAGCTTTCTTGGTTGGGAGCTTTATAGGGCTGGAAGTAGAACTGCCTTGAGCTGTAGTTCAACACTTCTTCTTCTTCAAGCTCATCTTCTTCATGGGTTCTTCCTTGGCCTTCAGCGCCAGCAGTAGCATTCCATTGTTCTTCTTCTTCTTCTTCTCTGATCTCTTCAGTGTGCTCCTCTTCTTCATCACTGTCTTCTTCTTTTGTAGGAATAGGGCCGCCTGTGTAGAGCTCCTCAGTGCTTGGGTTGAAGCTGATGTTTCCTTTTCTGAAGAAGGATGTAAGCTTTGGATTGGGGAGGACTTTTGCTGGTGTGTCAAAGCCTGTGATGAAGTTGTACACATGCTTTCCACCAATGGTTCTTTCAAGGTAGTGGCTTCTCTTGAGGTAATCAATGTCAATCCATAGTGGCTCAAGTGCATCACCTTCATGTTTGTCAAGGTCTACTCCACTAGCTTGTAGAACTGCTGTCACAACTCCCCCAACGTGCACTTGAGGGCTCTTCTCCTTCTTTGTCTTACTCAAAACCCAGCTCTGGTAGGATAGGAGCTGCTCCATCAACATAGCCACATAGCAGGGGTTGCTTCTCGGTGCTCTGAGAGGTTCCCCATACTCATCGCTTCCCAACACCTCATACAGTCCTTGGTATATCAGATCTGTCTCCCTTCCTGTGAGATATGTCGTCTCCTTCCTTGCAAAGAGTGTATTCGCAAGTGCTTTGTGGACATATCTCACGGCTGGATGCCTTAGGTGCTGTTTCCTTGATCTTCCAGGAGTGTATTGCCCAACCCCAATGATACCCCACAGCCTGGTGTGCTGCCTACTTGGGATTTCGAACCTGCTCAGCTTGGTGTGGTGGGACTTCAGCTCTAGATCCTTGGCGATCTCTGTGAATGTTGAGGAGAACTCTTCCTTGCCAATCCTAAAAGAGATCCATCCATCGCCATTAGGGAGCTCACTGTCTTTATACCAAACCACTTTGAGTGTGGAGAGGAATTGGTAAGTGAGCTGTTGGTAAGATGGGAGTGGCATCTCCATGAAAGCTCCAAGACCCATGCGCTCAAACGTGGCTTTGCAGTCAGTATAGAGTCCAAGCGCCTTCATTGTGGAAGTGCATGGATATCTTGTTGGCTTGAAAGTGCACTGGTTAAAGCCTTCATGAGTTCTTTAGCAGGACTGCCCTTGTTTTGTTAATCTTCTCCCTTATTCCCAACCGGTCTCTTCCCAGCGGCTTTGGAGGATTGCTCATCAGCCTTGCCCTTTCCTTTATCTTTCTGTGTTCTTGGTTGGGTTGGTGCTTCCTGAGGTGCTTTTCCCTTTTTCCCAGCAGCTATTTTTGTTCTTCCCATGGTACCTTCAAAAGCAAAGCTTGAAAACAAGGTAAGTGGAAGAATAAAAGCTGAAGAACCAAATAGCTGAAAGCTTTGAAATGACAAACTCTTTAATGCTAATGAAAAGTCTAACAAGTCCTAACAACAAGCTAAAACTTATTCAAAGCAAGAAGGGATCAAAAGCTAGCAACTAAATAAGCTAGAATGTACAAAAGATAAACAGTCATGCATGACATTCTAGCAAAAATGGTTCTTAGGCAAAAGAGATGATGATTTTGCAAAAGGATGGAGATGAGCAAGCAATAAGATAAACAGATATTAATCAGAACTTCAACATCTAGCTTGACATCTCAAAACAAATCCATATTGCAAAATCATAGCACAACAATCTAACCAAACACTACTTGCTCTTAAAAACTTCATAAAAGCGATTTTTATCATAAGCTAAGTGTAAGAGCAAAGAGAGATAGTTTAGGAAGCAAACTTTTAGTGGACTTCTGAACACTTAAAGAAAGCAATAAAAGAGAAGAAGAAATAGTGATTTCGAGCTTTAAGTGAAAAGAAGAGTGAGTTTAAGTGTGAAGAGAAGTGAAGAGAGTTGTTGCTTATATAGAGAGAAAGGAGAGGAAACGAAAGGAATCAATGGTTGGTGAGGGAACATAAGAAATCAAAAGTGTGGGGGACAAAAACAAAAGTGTTCAGAAGCTAGGAAAGAGGTCAGAAGGAATCCCATTTAAAAATTCAAACTACTTTGGCTCCAAACCAAAGTAGGTAAAAAATTTTGAAAGTTGAGACACTTACCTCGGATGGAGTTTCGGTCACTCATGACCGAAATTACTGACCGAAATTGCATTTTCGGTCATGAGTGATCGATACTAGAGACTGACGTGCTTCCTGGGATTAGTATCGGTCATCAGTGATCGACACACTTGACCGAAAATAACACGGTGTGTTTATGTCGGTCATGAGTGATCGATATTGGTGACCGAAATGTTTCCAAGAATCTTATCGATCACCAATGATCGACACACTGGACCGAAATTAGAACGGTGTGTTTATGTCGATCATGCATGATCGATACTGATGACCGAAAATCTATTCCTCTTTCAAACTTCTTTCCATATCGGTCACAAGTGACCGATATATTGACTGGTATAAACTGGCTCCACTGATATCGGTCAATCATGATCGCTACGAATGACCAAAAATCTATGTATCGGTCTGTCATGACCGATACAAATGACCAATATCAGCCAGAATATACCTGTTCTTTGTCCCCATCATACTTTCTCAAGTCCCAGTTTGAAATCCTGTTTCTATACACTACAACAAAGCATAAAATATAAACTAGAAAGCATAATATATACAAAAGGATACCATAGGACTACCTCCCAAGTGTGCTTGTTTAAAGTCACTAAGCTTGACTTTGATACCTCTTTAGTTGAGGTTAGAGGAAGGAGTCATGGAACTCCTTGGTGGTGGCTTGCTCCTTTGGACTCTAGCAGAAACTCCATTCATCTTTATCTTGGCAAAAGGCATAGTCTTCCCTTCTTGCTGAAGCTTGAAGATGAACTCTCCCTTCTTAGAGACCCTTGGTTGCAAAACCAGCTCCCCTTTGTTAGTATCCAGCTTGATCTCATTCATATTCTTGTAACCAACCACTTCAAGGACCTCCTCTTCAGTGGTGTCTTCAAACAACTTGGCCAAGCAGCAGCCATCAAAACTCTCTCCTTGGTAGCCTTCAAACTCTGGCCAGTTCCTTCCAAGTTGCTTCAGCTTTTTGATCTCCATTGAGAAGGCTTGCTCATTCTCCAGCTTATTCCCCTTGGAGTCAAACCTTAGAACCTTCTTCTTGGTCAGCTTCAGCTCAATAGTGCATTTCTTAGCATCAAACACTGCTCCAGCTGAAGCCAAGAAAGGTCTTCCTAGTATGATAGCATTCTTTATATGCCCTTCCACATCAAGCACCAAGAAATCAGTGGGAATGGTTACTCCTTCTATCATCATTGGCACATCCTTAAGACTCCCAAGTGGTTTCTTCACTGTTCCATCAGCTATAGTAAGGGATACATTACTATCTTGAAGTTGATTGTAGCCAAGAGCCTTAGCAGTAGAGGATGGGAGAAGATTGATACTTGCTCCAAGGTCACAAAGACGGCTCTTGAAAGTTTGCCCCTTAAATTCACATGGGAGAGTGAAACAGCCTGGATCTCCAAGTTTCTTGATAGTGAGCTCCTTAACCTCAGGTGTTCCAGTCTTCGCCCTTAGCTTCTCAAGTTCTTCTTGGCCATTCAAACCCCTCAACTCCATCTGAGCAGCATATAGAGTTTCATACTTCTGAACCAGCTGTTTCTTGAACCTTCCTGGGAAAGGTATGGTGATCTACCTATGACTTTCAACTTAGTAAGACTTGTAATCAACTACTGTGGCAATGGTTCTTATCAGCAAAAACGTCCTATGGTTAGTTCCAAGAAAAACTGACAGTTTCAAAAATTTTGACTCTAGAAAAACAGGTTTTTGACTTAACTTTAAGACTCTAGAAACATGACATAAAGCACACAACGTCAGTAACCACCTCCCCCAGACTTAAACAACACTGTCCCCAGTGTTATTAAGCCAAGAGTTGGTCAAAATAATGCATGAGAAGTCGAAAAACCAAGTCAGAAAAGTGTTACCTCGCGTGGGGTCGGGTGACGAGCGTCACCAGTCTGGTGACGAGCGTCACCATCTCTGATACTCCAGAAATCGACATGTTGGATGTTTAAATGTTATGCCATCATGTGTACTCCGAAGTCAAACTGTAAGAGCACTAAAAACACACATCAAAACATCCAAACAAAGCATAATCCATGATCCAACAAGTTCACAAAATATCATCCAAGCAAACTGAACAAAGTGACTCTTTTTTTTTTTTTGATTTTTCTCATGTTTTTGGGTTTTTTTTAGCTATGTAATAGAAAACTAAACTAATATATGAAAAAGAAAACTTACTAGTGGGTTGCCTCCCACTAAGCGCTTGTTTAAAGTCATTAGCTCGACTTTGAATGCTGCTCAGATAGCTGGTGGAACAGAAGGTGGCATTGAATGCCTTGGAGAAGAATGTCTCCTCATCTATGGTGGTTTGTAAGCAGTAGATGTATGAACACTTCCAAGGAAGTGAGGAACATCAGCAGAGTGGGTCGTGACTGTGGGTGGGATACTTCTTTTTCCTGCAGAATCATCAAAAGAAACACCAAGCATTCTACGAGAATCTCGTTGCTTGCATAAGTGTGAAGCAGCTTTTTCACCTTTTAAATTCTTATTGATGAGATTAGGAGGTTTGGATTTGGTTCCGGGAAGTGCATATCTTTGCCTAGTTGCAGGTTTCTGGGTTGTGGACTGTTCAATTTTTGGATTGGCAACATATGATGGACTTGTAGAGCAAATATCACGTCTCTCCTTTGTGTCCAGGTTGGTGACGAGCGTCACCAGTTCAGTGACGCTCGTCACTGACTCTGCAGTTCGAGTTTCTGCAGTTTTCCTGCAATTCAGCTCTGCAAGTGTTGCTTCCATCACATACACGTCTTCCTCCAGCAACTTGGCATTCATTAGAACCTCTTTTTCAAGCCCAGTCATGAAGATATGATCCTCACTGCAATCCTCAAACCCAACAGCTTCTGCAGAAGTTTCAGATATTAGTTCTTCAACAGCCATCTTGCTCACTTGCCCACTTATATCTGATTCATTGACACACTCAGCAATAGTGTCTTCTGAATGCTCCATGACAGTCTCTTCATCTCTAGAAGTTCTTACAGAAAAGGTTTGACCATCAATGGTAGAACTCCCTCTTAACTTATCCATGTCAAAGTTCATGACAACATCACCAAGATCAAGCTCAATGTTCCCCCTTCTAACATCAATGATGGCTCCAGCAGTAGCCAAGAATGGTCTTCCCAGAATAAGAGGATCTTTAGGTTCTTCAGCATATTTCAGAACCACAAAATCTGTAGAAATTATGCAGCCTTCAATGTTAACATGAACATTCTCTAACATGCCTTCTGGGTCCTTATGGATTGATCTGCTAGGATGAGAGAGATCCCAGCTGGCTTGAAATCAGTCATTCTAAGTCTAGCAGCAACAGAGAAAGGCATCAAGCTAATACTTGACCCTAGATCACATAGAGAGTGTGGAAAACGTCCTGCATATATTGAGCAATCAAGCACAAAGGTCCCTGGATCAGATAGCTTCTCTGGAACTCTGCTTTGAGTGATGGTATTGACTTGTTCAGAAACAGTCACCTTCTTCTTCTTCTTTGGAACTGTGCCTCAGAGAATTGCACTGATGTCTCTGGTAAGCAATGCTCCTTCCTCAGGACTTACACCATTCACAACCATTCTCTTTACATACCTTCTTAGAGCTGGTGAAAGCTTGACTGCATCAACAAGTGGGATCTCAAGCATCAGCTTGTCTATCATAGCATTACATCTGGCTTCTTCTATCTCCTGCTTAGACTTCCTAGGATGCTTAGGGAATGGTGTTTTGGGTTTATAGACACGTTCCTGGTCATAATTTGCAGTTACAAGCGAAGCAGCTTCGTTCTGGGGTGGGTGACGACCGTCACCAGGGGGGTGACGCTCGTCACTCACTTGTGACAACCCCCGATATCCTTGTAAATTGGTGACGAGCGTCACTCCTCCTTGGTGACGCTCGTCACTCACCTCTGAGACAGAAAAAATTTCATCTTCAGACTCCATGAGTTGCACGATCTGTTCTGCACTCAACCTCTTTTTCTGCACTGTTTTAACCTCCTTTTCATTCCTGACTGTGATGGCATTAACCTGATGCTTGGGATTGATATCAGTCCTTCCAGGAAGAAATCCCTCTTGCCTTTGAACAGCTCCTGCAGTTTGAGCAACCTGCACATCAAGCTTCTTCATGTGAGAGTTCAGACTCTCAATTTTTCCATTCAGGTCTTGGTACAACGAATCTAGCTTGCCATTGAAGTTCACTGTCATATTCTGCTGTCCTTCAAGTACCTGCTCCAGCATAGCTTCCATTTTATTGTCTTGTGGAGGTGCAGTTTGGTAGGAAGAAGAACCAAAATTCCTGCTGTTTTGGTAAGGTTTCTCAACTTCAGTCTTCTGGAATGGGGGCTTAGGAGTGTCACCAGGCGTGCTTTGTCCTCCTGTAAAGGTACTCTGCTGATTATTGCTGTTGTAGCCTCTGATCCATTGCTGATTTCCAAACCCTTGGCTCTGAAAACCCCCTCCATTGATGAAATTAACATCTTTCTGCTCAAATTCTTCAGGATTTTCGAAACTCTCCACTTCTGCAGCGAATTAGACTGACTTCTTTCCCACCAAAAGGCTGTGCATGCTGTCCAACTTAGCCTTAACTTCAGCTATTTGGTTTCCATCATTCAAACTAGCCTGCTGCTTTCTCTGAAAATCTGCATTTTTAGTGCTGTTACTGCAGGCCAAGTTTTCAATCAATCTTACAGCTTCTTCTGGTCTGTTGGTGTTGAAGTTTCCACTACTTGAAGCATCCAGTGCCATCTGATATTTCCATTCAATGCTTCTGAAGAAGATACCAAGCAGCTGCACCTGATTGAAACCATGATGAGGACAGTCCCTTTGATAAGACTTAAACCTGATCCATGAAGCCTTAAAAGCTTCAGTAGGACCTTGTGTAAAGGATGCAATTTTCGTCCTCATGTCCTCTGATCTTGCATCATCATAGAAGTTATTCAGAAAGGCGTTCTTAGTGTCTTCCCAAGTGGTCAATGAAGCAGGTTCCAGTTGCTTCAGCCAATATGCAGCTTCTCCTCCAAGAGAGTAAGGAAAAAGCTTGCAGAACAGGAAATCATTGCTGACTCCAGTAGCTTTGACACTTGAAGCCAGATCCTCAAACCTCTCAATATGATCCATAGGATGCTCATGAGGTAAGCCATGGAATGGATGCTGGCCAACCAGCTGATAGTAGACAGGTTTAACCTCAAAATCGTTCCTCTGGAAGGCAGGAGGTCGGATTGCAGCTCTGTTGGCATAGAACTGATCAGGTCTGTTGTAATCACCTAGAGTCCTCTGAACAAAACGCCCAGCAGCGTTATTGACAGCAGCAGGGACTCCCACGTTCTCAGCCACTTGCTGAACCTGCTGTTCAACAATGACATTCCCCTCTTAATCAATTCTCTGCCCCTCTTCGTTCCTCCTATTTCCTTCCCTGTCAACCAAGTGACCTTATGCATCTTCAACAATGACATTCCCCTCTTGATTAATAATGCTCTCACATCTATCAAAAACCTAGGGTTTCGAAATCCAGATGATGTGTCTAAGAAATCGATATGAATGCAAGCACAGATGAAGAACCAATGAATTTCCTAGAAGTTTTTAGCAATTCTACAAACTCTTCTTCAACCTTTGAAAAGCCCTAACTTAACTAACAAACTACTCAGACATGGTGATTTGAGAAAACATCATGAAAAGAATAGATTGCATAAAAGAAATAAGAAGTAGAAATAAAGGAGTTCAAAATATGCTCTGAAGGAGTCTGATTTGTCTCTCCAAAAGCTCTTCTACAAATCTCTCTCTAAAACTCTCTAAAATAATAAGATACAAGATATTTGCCAAAAGAATGGCTGAAAAACCTAATATACAAGCTAAAACACGATCTAGGGTCTTTTTGTAAATACTGGAACTTTTGGGCCAAAACTGCAATTTCTTCCCAATCTTTTAAAAACAGGCCACGACCCCTTCCTTTCTGGGTGACGAGCGTCACCAGCTTGGTGACGAGCGTCACCATATGGCATACTTTCTTCTTCGAGCTAGGTACTTCGTGGCTTCAACTCAGAATGCTCCAAAAGGTTCCAAAATCTCCAATTATGCTCCAGACATGCTTTAACCTGCAAAGACTCTTCTAGGACTCTAAAAAGACCAAAAAGACTCAATAAAAAAAACTTATATCATGGTTAAAAACCATAAAAACCATGATATATCATATGGTTGGTTGATAGACAGGAGGAGTAGTTGTTTGAGGTTTCTCCTTATCATCAGCAGCTTCCATCAAGTAATCCTTTGTGTTTTCAACAACCTCATGTGGCGCCCACCACTCTTCATCATCTGAGTTTTCCCTATCTCCAAAGGGTCCTTCTTCTATATCTCTTTGATCACCTCGGATGGAGTTTCGGTCACTCATGACCGATATTACTGACCGAAATTACATTTTCGGTCATGAGTGATCGATACTAGAGACTGACGTGCTTCCTGGGATTAGTATCGGTCATCAGTGATCGACACACTTGACCGAAAATAACACGGTGTGTTTATGTCGGTCATGAGTGATCGATATTGGTGACCGAAATGTTTCCAAGAATCTTATCGATCACCAATGATCGACACACTGGACCGAAATTAGAACGGTGTGTTTATGTCGATCATGCATGATCGATACTTATGACCGAAAATCTATTTCTCTTTCAAACTTCTTTCCAAATCGGTCACAAGTGACCGATATATTGACTGGTATAAACTGGCTCCACTGATATCGGTCAATCATGATCGCTACGAATGACCGAAAATCTGTGTATCGGTCTGTCATGACCGATACAAATGACCGATATCAGCCAGAATATACCTGTTCTTTGTCCCCATCATACTTTCTCGAGTCCCAGTTTGAAATCCTGTTTCTATACACTACAACAAAGCATAAAAGATAAACTAGAAAGCATAATATATACAAAAGGATACCATAGGACTACCTCCCAAGTGTGCTTGTTTAAAGTCACTAAGCTTGACTTTGATACCTCTTTAGTTGAGGTTAGAGGAAGGATTCATGGAACTCCTTGGTGGTGGCTTGCTCCTTTGGACTCTAGCAGAAACTCTATTCATCTTTATCTTGGCAAAAGTCATAGTCTTCCCTTCTTGCTGAAGCTTGAAGATGAACTCTCCCTTCTTAGAGACCCTTGGTTGCAAAACCAGCTCCCCTTTGTTAGTATCCAGCTTGATCTCATTCAGATTCTTGTAACCAACCACTTCAAGGACCTCCTCTTCAGTGGTGTCTTCAAACAACTTGGCCAAGCAGCAGCCATCAAAACTCTCTCCTTGGTAGCCTTCAAACTCTGGCCAGTTCCTTCCAAGTTGCTTCAGCTTTTTGATCTCCATTGAGAAGGCTTGCTCATTCTCCAGCTTATTCCCCTTGGAGTCAAACCTTAGAACCTTCTTCTTGGTCAGCTTCAGCTCAGTCGTGCATTTCTTAGCATCAAACACTGCTCCAGCTGAAGCCAAGAAAGGTCTTCCTAGTATGATAGCATTCTTTATATGCCCTTCCACATCAAGCACCAAGAAATCAGTGGGAATGGTTACTCCTTCTATCATCATTGGCACATCCTTAAGACTCCCAAGTGGTTTCTTCACTGTTCCATCAGCTATAGTAAGGGATACATTACTCTCTTGAAGTTGAGTGTAGCCAAGAGCCTTAGCAGTAGAGGATGGGAGAAGATTGATACTTGCTCCAAGGTCACAAAGACAGCTCTTGAAAGTCTGCCCCTTAAATTCACATGGGAGAGTGAAACAGCCTGGATCTCCAAGTTTCTTGATAGTGAGCTCCTTAACCTCAGGTGTTCCAGTCTTCGCCCTTAGCTTCTCAAGTTCTTCTTGGCCATTCAAACCCCTCAACTCCATCTGAGCAGCATATAGAGTTTCATACTTCTGAACCAGCTGTTCCTTGAACCTTCCTGGGAAAGGTATGGTTGGTTGATATACAGGAGGAGTAGCTGTTTGAGGTTTCTCCTTATCATCAGCAGCTTCCATCAAGTAATCCTTTGTGTTTTCAACAACCTCATGTGGCGCCCACCACTCTTCATCATCTGAGTTTTCCCTATCTCCAAAAGGTCCTTCTTCTACAGCTCTTTGGTCATTTTTGATTTCCAAGAACTCCTTTGGGTTAGCTTCTGGTTTTCCAGGAAACTGTCTTTGTAGCTTGGGACCAGCTATTCCTTTGTTGTTTTCTAGTGTTTTGACTCTTGCAGCCAATCCATCAAACTTGTTGGTAAGCTCTACATGCACTGAATCAATTTTGTTGTGGACCTCTGCAAACTTCTTGTTCATTTCCAAGGTTGTAGTGACTTGAGTGTTGATCATTTGCTGCATGAGGGCCTTGATATCAGTGTCTTGAGAGCTAGAGGAATCTTGTCCTTGTGCTTGGGCATTGAATCCTGGAGGGTTGTAGGGTGCTCTTGGCTGAAAGTTGTTGTTTCTCTGCTGAAAACCTTGATTGTTGTAGGGAACAAAAGGTCTTGGGGGAGCTGGCTGTTGCTGTTGAGGGTAAACCTGATCTTGTAGGTTGGCAACATTGTTGCTCCTGTAGGACAAGTTGGGATTTGGTATGTAGTTCCCATAGTTGTTGTAGCCACCTTGGTTTCCCAAATAGTTCATCTCCTCAACTTGGCATTGCTCCTGATCATCAAGCTGAACCATGTTGGTAAAAATGCTTGTTGCTTGCTAGTCTAGGTTCTTAGCATTCGGATAATGTGTAGGGACCTTAATCATGGGTGGGGTGGCAACTCATGTACTGTTTGATTCTGGGGCATCACATTGCTTTGTTCACATGGGTATGGTTGGATCCGGTGAGTTCCTGAAGGAACCCGGAGATGACTTTGGTTTAGTTCAAGCAGCCGGTGGTCAAGTCATGTTTACTCTGGGAAAGATCCGAGACGTCTCTGTGATGATCGGAGAAGTAAACATGCTGGCTGACTTGGTGATCTGCAGAGTGAAGTCTTATGATGTGATCGTTGGCATGGATTGACTCAGGAGGCATAAGGCACATCTAAACTGTCACCAAGGCAGAGTTCAGTTCGAATAGGATAAGGGAAAGCTGGTGTATCAAGGGATCCGATCAATGGATGGCAGCTGATTGAGAAAGGCTGTGAAACTTACTTAGCTACGATCAACACTGTGAAAGTTGGTCCGGATATGCAGCTTAGTGAGATTCCGGTTATAAGTCAGTTCGAGGATGTGTTCTAGGCGTTGAGTGGATTACCTCCAAGACGGTCTGATCCATTCACTATCGAGCTGGAGCCTGGGACAGCTCCTATATCTGAGGCATCATATCGGATAGCTCATACCGAGATGGCTGAGATAAAGAAACAGTTGGATGAGCTGACAGAGAAATATTTGTGCGGCCAAGTAGTTCACCGTGGGATGCACCGGTTCTGTTTGTCAAGAAGAAAGATGGTAGTTTCAGACTCTGTAAAGACTACCGTGGTTTAAACCGAGTGACAGTGAAGAACAAGTACCCCCTCCCGAGGATAGACGAGTTGTTTGACCAACTCTGAGGTGCTACTGCGTTCTCCAAGATAGATTTGGCTTTGGGTTATCATCAGATTCCAATAGCCGAGACAGATGTTCGGAAGACAGCCTTTCGAACAAGGTATGGGCACTATAAGTTTGTGGTGATGCCCTTCGGCTTAACTAACGCACCAGCTGCATTTATGAAACTGATGAACAGCGTGTTCAGGGACTGTCTGAATGAGTTCGTGATCATCTTCATAGGAGATATCCTGGTTTATTCTAAGGACCCGAAGGAACATACGAAACACCTGGCCACGGTCATGGCCAGGCTAAGGGAACATAAGCTATTCGCAAAGCTTAGTAAGTGCAGCTTTTGGCAGAGGGAGATTGGTTTCTGGGGTCATGTGGTCTCGGACAAAAAAGTGTATGTTGATCCGGAGAAGATTAAGGCTATTGCAGAATGGCCGAGACCAAAGAATGCATCTGAGATAAGGAGTTTTCTTGGCTTGGCTGGTTACTATCGGAGATTTGTTAAGGGATTTGCGAGCATCGCGCAACCCATGACTCGACTGACTGGAAAGGATGTTGCATTTACATGGTCAGCGGACTGTAAGAAGAGTTTCTCTAAGCTTAAGGATGCTTACGAGTACTCCGGTCCTGGCTCTACCAAAATCCACTGAGCCTTATGTTGTTTACACGGATGTATCGAAGACTGGACTGGGCTATATTCTGATGTATCAGGGAAGTGTGATTTCTTATGCATTAGGCAGTTGAGGAAGCATGAGCAGAACTATCTGACGCATGACATAGAGATAGCGGCTGTAGTTTTTGCTTTGAAGATTTAGCGGGCTTATTTATATGGGGAAAAAGTCCAAGTCTTCACGGATCATAAGAGCTTGAAGTACATCTTCACCCAGCCAGAGTTGAATATGAGACAGAGGAGATGGATGGAAACTGTTGCGGACTTTGACTTGGATATAGCCTACCATCCGGGAAAGGCTAATCTAGTGGCTGGATTCAGAGAAAGATATGGAGGAGTTAGTCAACATGGTTGGCACATTACACTTGAACGCCTTGACCGATGATTTAGAACCGTTGGGTCTTGGTGCTGCGGATCAGGCAGACTTGCTGACTAGGGTTCGGTTGGCTCAGGAGTTAACTGAAGATTTGGTTAAGGCAGCAAAGAACGATCAGACAAAATACCAGACTTCAAACAATGGGACTATAGTGGTGAATGGCCAAGTATGTGTTCTGAATGATCAGAAACTCCGAGAAGAAATCCTAAAGGAAGCACACCAATCGAGATTTTCGATTCACCCCGGGACGACTAAGAAGTATTGTGACCTTTAGCGATATTATCAGTTGGTTGGGATGAAGCGTGATGTGGCTAAGTGAGTAGTCGGATGTTTGACTTGACAGATGATCAAAATCAAGCATCAAGTTCCATGTGGAATGCTGCAAAGCTTACCGATTCTCGAGTGGAAGTAGGATGTGATCACGATGTATTTCATGACTAGATTACCGTCAATGGATAATAAGGATGTAGTATGGGTTATAGTCGACATATTGACTAAGTCAGCACACTTTCTGGCGATCAACAAGATGGATAATGTTGTGGTTCTAACCAAGAGATATGTTGAGGAGATAGTTCGGTTACATAGAGTACCGGCTAGTATTGTATCCGACCGAGACTCTAAGTTTACTTCGGCTTTCTGGAGAGCCTTGCACAAAGCAATGGGAACTAAGTTACACATGAGTACGACTTACCATCCGCAGACTGATGGACAGTCAGAGAAAACTATCCGGATACTTGAGGACTTGCTGCGAGCTTGTGTCTTGGATTGGGGTGGTTAATGAGAACATTATCTGCACTTGGCCGAGTTGTAACGCCCGTGATCTGGGGGGGGGGGGGGTGAGGCAGGGGGGGGGCAGAGTTGTAACGCCCGTGATCTGTGGATCAAACTGAATGATCAGGAATAAGACTATGAATAGGAAAAACCCGGGGGAGCAAAGACTGAGCTATCGGAAGAAAAGAAGAATAGCCGAGAAAAAACTAAGGATAACCGAGCTAAAATGAGCTGGATCGGGTCAGTTTAGCTGGTTCGAGTGTTTAGCCGAGAAGAAGTGGTTCAGACAAGTTAAAATGCGACAGTCTGGGAATTTCGGACGGTTGGTCAGATTTCAAACAGGTCAGTTAAGTGAAGTCTGAGCTGAGTTGAGCTGAGCTGATTATGTTCGAGTGAAAATGGGACTCAGACAAGGGAGCTTCAGACAAACCGTGTTTCTCGGGCCTTTGGTCGGGATTCAGACAGGACGGTTACTTTTGTCCGAGCCAAGCTGGAATGATCAAGTGACTTTGTGGATTTATCGGATGGATTTATGAAATATCCGCTAAGTGTTAAAAATAGCCGAGCAGGAGCGGTTATATTCGAGGGAAGTTGTGAGAGACTCGGATAAGTTTACGCGGGAGCAGTTATCGGCGATAACCGAGAGAATTTCTCGGATGAACCTAAATCAGATCGGCTATTTCAGTAAACCAAGCCAATTTCACCGGTTAAAGGTTGGGAACGTTAATCTGACCCGGCTAGGTTAAATTCATCGAGTGAAAAAGTGCAGGAACGTTTACTGGGACTTAGTCACTTGAGTGAAATGCTGCAGATTGGATTAAAGGACGGTTATTGCCGAGAATCGTCTTTTAACTTAAAATTCTTCCGATAACTTCATCATTCTGCACTTTTCTTCGAGAGAAACAGAGAAAGACTCGAGAGAAAAGAGAACAGATATCTGAGAGAGAAACTTGTCCGAGAGTTTGTGATTTCACCGTGAAAATCGCTGAGTGCTTCTGAATCCGATCGAGAGATAGCCGGGTGATTCTAACTGTCGCCGAGAGAATTCATCAGCATCCGAGAGAAACTTTACTGGATCCGAGAGATCATCAGCAAACCGTCGGCAACTTCAAAGATCTTGCTACTGCCGAGAGACTAAGGTAAGTGCGTGGCCGTGGTTATATGTTTAGAGTCGTTCTCTTACATAGGTTCGATAATCTTTGATTGCTTGAACTAGGTCTGTGATTGCTTGCTATTATTTTCTATGTTCTGCGATAGTAGTAAGGGCCAGTGTGTGCCGTTAACGGCTAGTGTGGTCGTAAAGCGCTAGAGTGCACCATTAAGGGCCAGTGTGGCCGTGTGATTGATAGTTTAAGCATTAATGGTATATTGAATGAACTGTTTGATTACGATTTTTTGACTGTGGCTAAGTGAGATGGGATGACCGCTCTCACTAAGCAATTCTGTTGCTTATGCCTCCTTTTATGGATGTAGGTATTGATTTAGCCCATGATGGGAACTGATCATGGACCGCAGGACTAAGGCAAGGAAGGAAGGATGTTAGGCTTGGGTAGTTTATGGTCAAGTAAAACAATGTAATAGCTTATAGCAGACTTTATTAGCTTATAACAAACCTTCATTGTATGTTTGAACCCCGTTTTATCTAAGTAATGCATTTATGTTTAAAATGGCTTGACTGAATCGAATAAAAATGCTGAAAATGACTAAGTATGGGAAAGTTTTGAAATACCTGAGACTGGCCAGGAAGTGGCCGAGTTAAATCCTTACTGCAGTTTGGAAATCCAGGTTAGGGCGTTTCATTAGGCCCTCCACGAGATATCTTAATCGGCTTCCACTCTTTGGCAACAATTGAGCTCTCTATTAGGTGACACAATCTTTCAATACACATCACATATAAATATAGGAGAGGGGTCTCCCTTTCTTAAACCCCTTTGCGGTTTACACGCATTTGTCATCTCTCCATTCCATAGTAGTCTCTTTGATGGCCCAACAACCCCTTTCATAATCTATCCAATTCATATCTTTGGTAACCTTGCTGCCCGAAGTGTATCCTCGAGAAAGTCCTATCTCACTCTGTCATACTGTAACGCCCCCGACCGTACCTACCGGTGAGCGCACCCACGTTATCTCTCAGGGCCGTGGGCCCCACTCCTGTCTGACGGCCGTTTTCTGGAGTCCAACCGACTTATTTACTGACCCTGCAATCACCACATGATATTTCCCCGTGTTTTGGCCTCATTCACACGGTTTCAGGAATCACTTCAAGAAAGGTCACCAATTCTAGTCTTGCTCCAGCTCAAGCATGCTTAACTCTGGAGTTCTCTCAGACCCACTAACCGAAAAGATAAGTGTACTTTCGTGACATAGGTAGCCAAATAATTCCATTTAAACTTATTCAAATGGACCGGGCCCGGGTCGTTACAATTCTCCCCCACTAAACGGGAATTCCCTGAATTCTGATCCTGACAATGTGAGCCTTAACCCCCAAACCCCAAGACAGTCTCGTGGGACAGAACCAGTTTGAATTCCTAGGCTCTGATACCACTTGTAACGCCCCCGACCGCCCCTACCGGTGAGCACACCCACCTCCTCTCTCGGACCCGTGGGCCTCACTCTTGTCCGACGACCAATGCTTTATTATTTTCGGAGTCTAACTGACTTATTTACTGACCCTGCAATCACCACATGATCTTTCTCTGTGTTTTAGCCTCACTTACACGGTTTCAGGAATCACTTCCCGAAAGATCATCCATCCTAGTCCTGCTTCAGCTCAAGCACGCTTAACTCTAGAGTTATCTCAAACCCGTTAACCAAAAAGATAAGTGAACTTTGGTGATATAAATAGGCAAATCAATCAATTTTAACTTATTCAAATAGGTCAGACCTAAATCATTACACATACGCTTTCTCAAGGAGTGATTTACACTATAAGGTACTTTTGAGTTTGAATTAACATTCAAAGGCACTTTAAACTATCGGTGGATTTTGGCTTTGTTGTAGAAGATGAAATCTCTTAATTACCCTTAATGAAGGTCAAAGAAATTTTGTGTTTTGGCGACGGCGTTTTCTTTTAGTTCTTTCCCTTCTTCCTTTCTTTGACGGCTTTCTCTTCCTCTTTCTCTTTCTCTGCAACAGTTTCTCAGCAAACCAGTAGCAACGACTTCTGGCTTCTGGTCACAGCAAACCATGACAGATGAGATTTAACGACTTTCCGTCATGAACGACCTTCCGTTGGGAATCGGATTTGAGGCATCATGAACAACCTTTCGCCGTAGAATCTCTGCCTAATCTACTCCCAAAGTTTCATCATAGTCGAAACGACGGCCTCACCTATTGAATCGTCAGAATCCATACCAGA
Source organism: Thlaspi arvense (assembly GCA_911865555.2). NCBI lineage: Eukaryota > Viridiplantae > Streptophyta > Magnoliopsida > Brassicales > Brassicaceae > Thlaspi > Thlaspi arvense. Next base: position 17,249,084 of record OU466861.1, read on the forward strand.
TCGAATTTCAGTTATCAACATTAGGTCAAGACATCATCATCGAAATTCAATCGGTTATCTACACCATCAAAAATCTGGGGTAAACTTGGTTTTTTATGTTATAAGGCTATTGAATCTCTCTATTACAGATTATATCTTGAATATGAGATTAATTTCTTTTTAGCATAACAAATTATCGAGATTGTGTCATTGGAACTACTTTTGAATCAATATTAATATGTAGGCAGTAACATGGAAAAGTTCGTATGTACATGATGTCGTGGATAAGATCATTTTATACTATCGCGTACTAGTTACCATGGATGAAGTATAGTGGATTTGGTAGTATGGACAAATGATTAGGCTTGAGATCAAGTGTTCTGTAACTGTATTGTTGAGATAGCAGTCTATATATCATGGGCATCAAACCAAAAACTGCAAAGTTTTCTTAATTGGTGTCGCTCTTTATCTTCACAAGCCATGAACATTTTTTTATATATATATGAAACCATTTTTACAAATTAAAATGCATATAATACAATTCAACAACTCACTGTCCTTTTTGCAGGTATGTTGCAAGTAGTGAAGACAAGAAACCAAGGTTGCAAAAGTTTTCCTTGAAGATCACTTGCTCCTCGATATCATTGGTGTTCAGTTAAAGACAAAAAAATGCCAGATCCCAAATTAAACATAAATCTATTAATCCACACCGATCACAATGCATGGACAAACACTATAGACAATCTATCGTGGATACACAGACCTATTTATCGGTGGATGAGATTTGATGGATACAATGTGTGTGGACATTATATAATGGACACTATGTTATGAACAAGTGTGTGTGTTCAAGCACTGTAGGGATCAGAATCTATCAATAGTTTGTTCATGATCCTCGAGCAAAAATTGTATGGATAAGTGAGTGTGGATTAGCATAACGAAGATACAAACAATTTGTGAATGCATATGATGGATAACATCTCTGGATTTTGAAACGATAAATGTTATGTTTTACTTTCTTCTTATTTTCTTCGTTCATATATTATTAATCCACAATATTTCATCCACTCAATCTCATAACCAAGTGGTCGTTATTATTAACAACGAAAAATCATCCACCTTAAACACTTGAAACTGTCCAGGCTTTTTTGTCCATCTATGATATTCTCAAAATTTTGACTCTCAAACTTGAAATTTTCTATTGAGATCTTCCATCCATTCTGTTTATGAAGGATATGAGTGAAGGTGGAGGAGGAGAATTTAACTCGGTGGAGAGGATCTGCGGAGATGTGAAGCACATGGTGGAAGGAGACAATGCCATTAATGTCGTTTTGGAGTTGATTGATTCTTTAAGATTCAATGTTGTCTTTGATATTGAAAAGATATCACATGCTCGACAATCTGATTTTGAGAACTTGCAAACATTCTGGCGGCAGGGAAGAAAATCGTGAGGAGGAGAAAGGGAGACGGAGATAGATAGGGGAAGGAACATTGCAATGCAGTGAATTGCTCGGTGGAGAAGTCAATCTAGGGTAATTTCCGATGATGCGTTTGAGTCGCTCAAGATCGATGCCACCAGGAAATTAATTTTTGGTTGTGGTGGATTCGATGGTTGATGAGCTGGTTGTTCATTCTTCCATCAGTAAATGAAGAGAGAATTCTCAATCGAGATGATGCATCATACGACGGAAGCAAACATATTGATGATGAATTATTTATTGAAAATTTGAGAGAATAAGAAAAGATGACTGTTGATTGAATCGGCGGAGTCAATTTCTTTTTCGGTGGTGGTTCAGTGGAATTAGTGAAGATGAGGTGAGAGAGGGTTAACTGAAGAGTGGGGTGATTTAGTCTTTTTATCTCATCAAAGTGCATCAATCTCTATAAGTGCCTTTGGGTGTAATAAAACTCTCTTAAAGTCCCTTTAAGTGTAATAAACTCTTTTTCAAGTTCCAGTTTTAAAAGCATACAGCCTAATAAGGAGCATAAACATGCATGATGTGATGCATGCATGCTTCATTTGATTGTTAATCTTATCTTAAGTTTTGATTATTTTTTATTTCTATTATTATAAACATAAGTATAAACAATCAAGAGCAAGACTAATATAAATTAAAAGTTTCGGTTCCAATTTATGTTATACGAAAGAAAATGTTATAGAAACCTAAAGCAATGCTATGGTAAGTTTTTTTAATAAGAGTTTTTATTAGTTTTATAATAGTTTTATAATAATTTAATATTATCTAATTTTATTATTTAGCTTTTTTATAATTAATAAATTAATGATAGTTTTGTTCTTTTCTTTGTCGTTGCAGCAGCTGTGACTGAGCAAAATGATATTAAGTACGAGTGCTAAACGACATTAATGAAACTGTAATCAAAGAAAAAGATGCCATTAGAATGATCATGTTATCTAAAAAGTGTTACCAGAAAATTTTTGCGTCTTACTAACAACACTGACGATCAGCAATATCAGCGGTTATCTTTAATAGTAATTGTTGTCTCCATCTTGACACAACATAACTATTTTTTTCTTTCATAGTCAGAGACACGGCAATTAACAAAAAAAATAAGATTAATGTGAAAATGCATATGAAATGAATTTTTCAAAATTTGTTGTGAATCTCTCATTTAGAGAAACTCTCTCTATTTTTTCTTTTCTATTTTAAATTTTATTAATATTATATTTTAAGAAACTCAGTTAAAAATTTGTAATACAGATAATCTTATATAATATATATAGATGTCATTATGCACACCAAACAATGTCTTATTCACATGCAACTTTGGGAATCGCTAACTCTGCAACCACGTAGATCATGCGTACTAACGAATATATCATATTGTTTTTATTAAAATATAAAATAGATAAAAAAAACTGCTTTTCTCTCGAGAGCAAAACCGGACTTTCTCTTTCTGCCGTCCCTTGTTTCTGTCTCCGATGGCCGGTCCTCCGGTCTCTCTGCCGTCAATCCCTCCGGATCTTCTCTTCCTCAATCCCTCCTCATCCCAGTCCGACCCTATCTCTCCTCGAGATTCGGTGATGCTCGGCTCAGATTTGCCATCCCCAGGTAGATCTGCCCATCCGTCGTCTCCGACACCACCACCGCTCGCTGTCACCGTTCCTACCTCTTCTATTCCTGCGGGAAACTCATCTGTGGGAAATCCGGTTGCTCCTGTAGGGTCCGGAAACCCTGACCTTTCTTCGGGTGTTTCTCATTTAGCCTCCGATTTCAACTGGGCAAAACATTACAAAACCTCCAGTAAGTTTCCAAAGACTGAGGCTGCAGTCTCTACTACTCCTGAGGGTACTACTCGGGTCAAAGTCCCAAATGCAGTTTTCGAAAGGGGAGCGAAACTCCACTCGGATTATACTGTCGGGATTTTCTACGGTAACGCTTCGTCTTATGGTAAAATCTGGGCCGTGCTGAATTATCTGTGGGGGAGAGATCGTAAAGTCACAATTCACAATCTGACCAAAAACGCTTTCCTCTTCCACATACCATCAGCCTCTCTCCGGCAAAAGATCCTCCATCACGAGCTTTGGAGGGTTGGCGACTCACCTTTTTTTGTTACAGAGTGGAAGGCCTCCTTCAGCTTAGATCCACCATCATTGCTTAAAGCGCCAATCTGGGCCACTATCAGCCATGTTCCTTTTGATCTGCTCACAGACGAGGGATTGAGCTTCATTTTGAAGCCTCTGGGGGTTATTATTGATGCAAAGCCCTTTACTTCTGCTAGTGTTGCTGAGATAAAGGTGATTGTGGACTTAACAAAACCTCTTCCGGAGTCTTTCGAGAATGAAAGGGATGACGGAGATGTGGTTATCCTCTATGTTATTGGCCATAAAGCAAACCTTTGTCCCACTTCTCAGGGTACCAAAAAGTCTGGAGTGCACACTACCAAAGTTACAGGAGTTTCTCAGGACACTCCTGCTGCAACCTCTGTTTCTGCCCCCAAAGCTCACCCACCGGCCCATCCCCCACAGGTGGTAAATCGGGAAGAGCCTGAGCCTCCAAACCCGACTACTGGTCCTGAATCTATTCTAGCGACCACAGACTATGTGAAGCAAAGGTCGACTGAAGGCGTTTTGCCCGAAAATATTTTGGATCCTGCTCCAATAAGTTCGGATGATGAGCTCACTCAGCCTGGCTTAATAGCAGATCAAAATTTGGTGGCCGGCTGTTCCACAGGTAAAGCTGAAGAAGAAGAACCCTTTACTTTGGTGGTCCGCTCAGCTAAGAATAAGGCTTTAGTGATCAATACCCCGATTAAGGAGACTCAGCTTCTTCCTCATCCAACATCCAACTCTTTCTCTGTGTTATAAGGGGACGGAAACTTGCCTGCTTCAGAAGACGAGAGCGCCCTGGTAACTCTGCAGAGTTCGCGCTATCACAAGCCAGCCTCTCCGTCTTCTTCGTCCCCTTACGCAAAGCAGAAGATGAAGAAAAGAAAGATTCACCCAAAAAACTCTCCGCCTTCTAGCGGTGGCTATCCTCCCCGGCAGGAGGGCGTCACCTCAACTAAATTTTCTTATGTCAGATACTTTTTTTTGGAAAGTGTGAGGCATCAACGACCAGTCAAAACATCGACTGCTAGCAAAGTGGTTAAACACGAGGCAAGTTTCTTTTGGTGCCCTTTTGGAGACGCACGTTATGGAATCGAATAAGGACCGTATTTTAGCTTCTATAGGACCTCAATGGTCCGTTTTTGGTAATTATCAGCACTCGGATTTGGGGCGTATATGGATTATTTTCAAGCCCCTAACGTTAATATATATCCTTTTCTCGGATAAACAGTCTTTGACGTGTGAAGTTAAGCTCGAAGATGGCGATTCTTTTGTATTCTCAGCAATTTATGCTTCGAATGATCTTGATGAAAGTAAGCTTTTTTGGTTATCACTACAAGACACTTGCGTGGCTTTCAATCTTTCCTCACGTCCGTGGATGGTATGTGGTGTTTTTAATGAAATTATCAGTCCAGCTGAGTCTTCAAATCCCTTGTTTATATCCACTACTGCTGCTATGAGGGATTTCAGGGACTGTCTGGCTACTTGCTGCCTATTTGATCTAGCTTCACAGGGCCCTCTCTTTACCTGGTCTAACCATAGACCCTCTGCTCCTGTGGCAAAGCGCTTAGACAGATGTTTGGTTAACTCATCGTGGCTCCTCTCTCACCCGTCAAGCCATTGTCTTTTCCAGCCACCGGAGTTCTCGGATCATACTCCCTGCTCTATCCGACTCAAAACGCCGCCCCCATCATTTGGATCCCGGCCTTTTAAAATTTTCAATCTCATGATCAAGCATTCGTCTTTCAAAACTACTGTCAAATCGCTTTGGAAAGCAGCAGGGGGTTCAGTTTCGAATCTCTCGGATCTCAGTCACAAACTTAAGAAGCTGAAGCGGCCTCTTAAGGATATGTTCGAGGAGCATTTTAGTGACATTGAGAAATGGGTGCTTGAAGCAAAGGACCTTTTAGATCAACGTCAACTAGCTTCGCTGAATGACCCATCCGCCTCAAATCTTGCCGCTGAGAGGGAGGCACGGGAAATCTGGGTCTACCTTCAGTGTGCAGAGGAGAGTTTTTTTCGGCAGAAATCTCGTATAAAGTGGCACGAGGAGGGAGATCTAGACACCAGGTTCTTCCATTGTGTCACCAAGGCTAGAAATGCTTCAAACGCAATCAAATATGTCCTCAGGCCCGACGGTTCAAAATCAGAATCCTTAGAGGAGGTTTATCAGCTAGCGGAAGTGTTTTTTTCAAACATCTTATGCTCGGTCAAAGGTGACTTTTGCCCTTTCTCTTACAACATTTCCTGGATAGGCTGATTATTTCTAAGGTTTCAGAGAACCACAAAGCCTCTTTCTTGGCGTCAGTTCTAAGCGAGGAGATTAAGCTTTGTCTCAACAAGTTACCTCTCAACAAGACGCCAGGTCCTGATGGCTTTCCAGTTGAATTCTATAAATTCTGTTGGGAGTTTTTGGGAACCGAGGTTACAGAGTCAATTCAGAATTTCTTCTCGTCGTCATTCATGCCGACATGCCTTAATGCTACCTCGCTCGTTCTAATACCAAAGCGGAGAGGCGCGGATCATCTCAAGGACTTCAGACCGATTTCTCACTGAATACAACGTATAATGTTATTTCTCGGATTCTGTCTGATCGGCGAAAAAGGGCCCTTCCTACTATAGTGGTACCAAATCAAACTGCTTTTATCAAAGACAGACTTCTCATCGAGAATGTGCTACTGGCAATGGAGATCCTACAAGGCTACCATCTCCTTTCAAACTCTCCCCGGATTACCCTAAAGGTGGACATCTCTAAGGCTTTTGATTCTGTCTCATGGGATTTCGTGTTAGCTTCCCTTCAGGCTTATCAGGTTCCTAGCTTGTTCATTCAATGGATAAAAGCTTGTATTTCATCGCCAGCCTTCTTTATAAGCATAAACGGTGTCACATCAGGCTATTTCAAAGGGAAATCGAGGTTAAGGCAAGGCGATCCACTCTCGCTCATCCTATTTGTGCTTATCATGAATGTCCTCTCTCTAATGCTTAACAAAGCTGCAAAGGATGGGATTTTCAGGTATCACCCGGGATGCGAGCATCTGGAGCTTACCCACCTTTCTTTTGCAGATGATCTCCTAATCTTTGTGGAGGGCTCTGAAACATCGCTGGCCGGTGTTTTTACAGTGCTATCTCAGTTTGAGAAATTGTCTGGCTTGTCAGTCAATGTCTCAAAATCCTCAATGTTCTGCTCAGGAGTTTGAGATAACGTGCTCCTCAGCATAAAAAGTAAGTTCTTGCTATCGCCCGAGGCTCTCCCAATCCGTTATCTTGGCCTGCCTTTATGTTCAAAGAGGCTTTCTGTAAAGGACTGTGACCCCCTGATTTCTAAAATTAGAATGAAGATGACCTGGACTCATAGGCAATTAAGTTTAGCGGGCGCTTGCGTCTTCTTTTGTCGGTAATCTCTGGTATTGTTGGTTTCTGGATTTCGGCTTTCCTGCTACCTAAGCAGGTCCTGAAGCGCATCAACAGCCTTTTGAGTTCTTTTTTGTGGCATGGTTGTGTCGACAAACCCACCGAAGCAAGTGTCTTTTGGGACAACATATGCTTTCCTAAATCTGAGGGTGGTTTGGGCTTGAGATCCTGGTCATCCTGGAATGATACATGCGCCCTAAAACTTATATGGATGCTCTTCTTCGGAGCGGGATCTATCTGGGTAGCTTGGGTAAGACACAAATACTTATCTTCATGCAGTTTTTGGGCTTTAAACGTTAACAATCCCAAATTCTCTTGGATGTTTTGAAAGATTCTTAAGTTGCAGATCAAGGCTTTGGCCCTCTTTCGCATCAAAATAGGAAATGGCGAGGACACTTTCTTTTGGTGGGACCCCTGGACCCCTTTTGGTCCTCTCATCAACTACTTAGGCTCGGATGCTCCATCTTCGATTGGTATTCCCTCTTCTTCGCTCGTTAGTGAAGTTATGACTTCTACAGGCTGGTCTCTCCATTATGCTCGTTCAGACAAGGTTGTCCATGTCCTGAGTTTCATAACCACCATTCAGCCAACGGCGGTTAGCAATTCCCCTCAATGGTGTATCAGAGATAAAATATACAGATCGTATAACTCTAAGGATGTTTGGAACTCAATTCGAGAATCAAAACCACAGGTTCCTTGGTCTTCGATTGTTTGGCACAAAGCTTCAGTGCCGAAAAATGCTATGATGTCTTGGCTGTTTGTTCTTAATCGAAACCCAACGCTGGATAGGCTCTTTGGTTGGGGTTTTGATGTGGAACGAACTTGTCTTCTTTGTGGTTTGGAGAATGAGTCCAGAAATCACCTGTTCTTTGAATGCTCATTCTCTTCTCAAATCTGGTTGAATATTCTCTCTCGGTTTGAGCTTCAAAACATCCCGACAAATTGGGACCTCACTTTGACGTGGCTACCCACGGCCTCCTCTGATTCAGTCATCTCCCTAGCTCTTCTTCAAAGTTGGCAATCTTGTTTGTATGAGATATGGAGAGAGCGTAATAACCGTTACCACAACGGTCTCACGTTGCCTACGGAAGTAATTCTTCGTAAGGTACTTCTTGTATTGCGATCCAAGGCAACGGCTTTAAAGAATTTAGGCAGAAAGCATGGGGAAGCTTTGCTAGCCTTCTGGTCAGCACGTCACTGATTTGTTTCCTACCTATTCTCCCTCTCCTTTCCCTCTTACATTAGTTCGCTCTTCTTTGATGGGCTTGCTATGCTTTCTTTCTCTCTTTTCTTGTTACTTATATATCTATTCTTTCCTCTCTCTGTTCTGTTTAGTTTGTAAACTTTTTTAAATTAATGAAGGCCCTTTAACAAAAAAAAAAAAAGAATATGTCTGCTTTTGTCCTTCTAATTTTTCTTCATTCTTTTCACTAACTATTCTTTTAAAAAAAATTGTGTTATTTAGGTCAAATCCTCGTTTGTTCCTTTCTTACTTAGCATTTAAGAGGATTAGGCGACCTTAAGGTAATCTGTGTATGCTCTAAAAGAACAATATGTATTTCTTGGTGTTCTTCGGATGTATGCAACAAAACTTAATGAAATAAACAGAAGAATTTTCTGTTGGTGTTTATTTGATTTTAGTTAATAATAATTAATTAAGTAATTAAATAAAATATGTGTTAGTGGAGATATGTTATGTGTTAGTGGAGATACGTTTCAAAAAACGGTTGTGTCTCTTGACTCAAACAAAACATATCTATTAGAACAATATATAAAGAGATGGTTAGATGTTATTCAGAATAAAGATTGATTCCAATTTTACTCTTCTTTTATTTCTCTCTAAATCAATTTATGAGAAACACAAAGTACAGTTTGCTCGAAACTCTGTACGGTGTCTCAAATAGAGTTTGATAGTTGTATCCTGCAAGATAGGCGTCCACGAAGCTACGTACATCATAGTAGGGATGAAATTCTGTCTTAGGAGATTGCCAAGCAAGCATCTATCCTTCTACAAATTGTTTTTTCTTCATTAAGAGAAAAACCATCAAGTTAGTGTTTTATATTCTACTTATTTGTATTTGTAAACGTTATATTCTTAATAAAAAACAATATCTTCTTCTCTCTGTGATTGTTCCTAATCTATAAGTTCTAACAAACTAAGACAGAAATTTATCTTAATTTGTTTAAAGCTGAATTTGCAGTGAGAATCGCTTCACCCCATAAACTAAGTGGTGCACCTGAATTGTTTAACATGGAATTCATCATCAAATGGATCAATAATATGTGAAAAGTCACATTGAGAAACCTTTTGTATTCAGAGGAGTAAATTTGAAAAGATGGCAGCAAAAGATTTTGTTTTATCTCACAACATTGAATCTGGCACAATGCTTAACTTCAGAGGGACCAGAATTACCGGAAGATGGTGATATTCCCAACGCAACCATCAAGGCATCGGAGACATGGACACAAAACGAGTTTCTGTGTAAGAATTATATTCTTAATGCCTTGGACGACTCTCTATATGATGTTTATCAATCATTTAAAACCTCAAGAGAGTTATGGGAATCGCTTGAAGAGAAGTACAAGTCTGAAGTGGCAAGTGCCAAAAAGTTTATCGTGGAAAAATTCTTAAATCTCAAGATGAGTGATACCATCTCTGTGGTGAAGCAAGTTGAAGAAATCCAGGTTGTTGCTCATGAATTGAAAGATGAGGGTATGGGGCTGAATGAAACGTTTCTTGTTGGGTGACGTGGCAAGGACGATCCCAAAGACGATTTTAAGGGTTTTTTTTGATTTCGTAAGACGTGAAAGAGAGATGGCTGGCCATCGGAGATCCGATGAGCTTGCCGGCGGCGGCGGGGGCGCCGAATGGCACTGAGACAGGGGATAATCGGCTAGGAGTCAAGGAGGTTAATAATATCGTGAACAGTGTTTCAGCAGAAGGAGTTTCAGAGACTCGTGCATCGACGGAGGGATCACAGATCCGAAAGAAGAGTGATTCACCTGAAGTTTCGAAATCATGGTCAGCCATTGTTCAAAATAAGTCAAGTCTAAGTAAACATGATTTCACAATCGAGGATGCAGAGGGATCTCCTTGTGTGCTCTTCCCGGATAGCGTAATCGATAATTCAACGCCGCTGTGGGAGGATTTTCTGCTCGGTAAATTCCTCTCAACTGCTCCGCATGTAGCAAAAATACATGTCATAGTCAATAAATTCTGGCCACTGGGGAATAAGGCTTTCAAAGTGGATGTTTTTGTCGTGGACGACACAACAGTCAAATTTCGGATAAAAGATAACTCAATGAGAGAAAGGATACTAAGACGTGGTATGTGGAACATTGCAGACGTACCGATGATAGTCTCAAAGTGGTCTCCCATGGTAGAGGAGGCTCAACCAGAGATCAAAACACTTCCTATGTGGATAGTTTTGAAGAATGTTCCACAGAAAATGTTCTCTTGGGATGGCTTAGGATTCTTAGCGAGTCCAGTGGAGGACCCGAAAAGGCTGCATCTGGATACAGAACAATGCAAAAATTTCGAAGAAGCTCGAGTGTTCGTAGAAGCAGATTTGTCCAAGGAGTTGCCTAAATCGTTTCGATTTAAGTCAGTGGAGAAGGGCATTAATGCTATAGTGGAATACGCTTATCCGTGGCTACCACCACGATGCGATGTATGTACCAAATGGGGACACCTGAAAGATACATGCCTTCTGCATAAAGATAACGACTGGTCATACTCAAAAAACGATAACCTCCAGAAGAAACAGAACATAAAGTATACCACTGGACCGGGAAAAGGAAAAACTCAAGACTTAGAACCACATGAAGGTGTTGGGGCAAGTCTACCTGTTGTTCCAAGTACGGGGACAGAGAATGAACCGGAGAACGGAGTGGTAAGAGAGGAGACCGTCACAGTAAATGTAAACAACTCAAATCAAACGCAAATGGAGAGGGAACCAGGAGAAATTGTGGAAACTTCTGAAACTGTTCGAGACAATAATTTGGTCGATAATATAAAATCACGCGAGGCTCTATGGATTACACCGGCAAAATCAGGAAAACATCCGGAAAAAGGAGTTGCTGGAGAAAATATGGCCTCTCCATCGCGTTATGCAATCCTTGCTTTGGTAGATGAGGAACATGAGGAAACTGAGATTCTAAACCAAGATGGGACAGAAGAATCTGATCAAGAAGAAGAGGTACCAAAAATTGTTCAACGGGGTAAGAAGAACTCGATGAAGCAGGTAGATAGCCGCATTCATCTACCACGTACATCAAAGACATCACACAAGTTTCTCAAGGGTACTGTTGCTCAAAGTATGAAGGAGTCTCTCCCAAGTACTTCGAGTAGAACTGCTCGTAATAAAAAATCTTCCTAATGACAGGATTCTTCTGGAATGTTAGAGGGTTTAACAGATCAGAAAAACAGTCTGTAGTGAAGAAGTGGGTACTGGATAATTCTTTTCAGTTTGGTTGTTTACTGGAAACCAGAGTCAAGGAAACAAAGTCGACGCAGATTTTTTCTTCAGTTTTTCAGAATTAGTCTCTTCTAACGAACTATGAATTCAACTATTTGGGCCGGATTTGGGTGATGTGGAGAGAAGGAGTTCGGATTACTCCAGTTTTTAAAAGCAGACAGGTCATAATGGTGTCTGTCTTGTTAGAAGGGCATGAGGAGGAATTCTTCTGCTCTTTTGTCTATGCTGCGAATCTAGGAGAAGAGAGGAAACTCTTATGGATGGATCTCAAGAATCATCATGATTCAGGCATGTTTCAAAACAAAAATTGGACTATCATGGGGGATTTTAATGAAGTATTGGCTGGAGATGAGCACTCTCTTTATGAGACCTCACCCCATATTAGTCAGGGTACTCGAGATTTTCAAGACGTGGAACGATATTGCTCTCTCTCTGATTTACACTTTCACGGGCCTCGATTCACATGGTGTAACAAGAGAGATGACGGATTGATTTGTAAGAAGTTGGATAAAATTTTGGTAAGTGAGCAGTGGTTACAAACTTATCCCAATTCGTACAGTGTATTTGAGGGAGGAGGGTGCTCGGATCACTTGCGATGTCGGATAGTGTTTGATGCAGGGGAGAGACGGGTTAGAAAACCTTTTAAGTTTGTTAATGTTCTTACCTCCCTGGAAGGATTTATTCCATTAGTTGAGGGCTATTGGGCAAACACACAATAGCTATTTCATTCGACTTCTGCTCTTTTCCGTTTCTCTAAGAAACTTAAGGGTTTGAAGGCACCGTTAAGGGAGTTACGGAAGGAGAAACTCGGTAATCTTTCCAAACAAGCAAAAGAGGCGTATGAAACACTTTGTGAGAAGCAAAGGGATAACTTAGCGGATCCTTCTCCTATTGCTATGGCTGCAGAGAAGAAAGCTTTTGAACGTTGGACACATGTTGCAGATTTGGAGAAAAGCTTTCTCAAACAACAATCGAAGTTACATTGGTTACAAGTTGGAGATCGAAACAATAAGACTTTTCATCGTGCCGCTACAACTAGAAAATCAAAAAAATGCAATCAGGGAGCTACAAAGCCCCAATGGAGAAACTCTAAATACGGGGGATGCTATTAAAACCGAGGCCGAAAGGTTCTTCAGAGAATTTCTTTCTCAACATCCAATAGAATATGAAGGGGTCACTATCGAGGGCCTGGAAGAATTGATGGCATATCGATGTTCTGAGAGGGATTGCTCTCATCTGGTGCGAGAGGTCTCGGAGGCTGAAGTGAGACAAGTCTTGTTTGCAATGCTTAATAGCAAATCTCCGGGCCCGGATGGATTTACGACTGAGTTTTTTAAAGCTGCATGGACAGCCATCGGCCCTGATTTCACAGTCGCAATACAATCTTTTTTTCTTAAAGGATTCTTACCAAAAGGAATAAACTCAACAATCTTAGCACTAATACCAAAGAAGGAGGAGGCGAAAGAAATGAAAGACTATCGACCTATCTTGTGCTGTAACGTGCTTTACAAGGTTATTTATAAGATCTTGGCCAATATAATCAAGGAAATTCTTCCAACTTTCATAGTGCCAAATCAATCTGCTTTTGTCAAGGAAAGGCTGCTAATGGAAAATGTCTTACTAGCAACTGAGCTAGTAAAAGACTATCATAAGCAATCGATCTCCCCCCGGTGTGCCATGAAGATTGACATTGCTAAAGCTTTCGACTCAGTACAGTGGGATTTTTTGCGCAATGTCTTAACAGCCCTGGGTTTACCGGCACAGTTTGTACACTGGATAATGTTATGCATCTCCACTCCCTCCTTCTCGGTGCAGGTTAATGATGAGTTAGCAGGATATTTTCAGAGTAGTCGTGGCCTTCGACAAGGTTGTGCCTTATCCCCATATCTCTTTGTGATGAGTATGCATACTCTCTCAAAACTTCTCAACAGGGCGGCTGAAAACAGAGTATTTGGTTACCACGCTAAGTGCAAGAATTTACAACTCACTCACTTCTGTTTCGCGGATGACCTTATGGTATTTACGGATGGGAAACTTCACTCACTGGAAGGAGTCATTGATGTCTTCAAGGAGTTTGAAAGGATGTCTGGTCTGCAAATTAGTTTGGAGAAATCCACATTGTACCTTGCTGGTGTAAAAGATAATAAGCGTGCTGAGATAATCACCAGATTCCCATTCGCCAATGGCTCTCTTCCGGTTCGTTATCTTGGTTAACCCCTGCTCACCAAAAGAATGGGAAAGGCAGATTATGGCCCTCTGTTAGAAAAGATCAGATCAAAAATTTCTACTTGGACAGCACGTTTTCTCACTTATGCAGGACGCTTGCAGCTCATAAGTTCAGTAATTATGAGTATAACAAACTTTTGGATGGCTTCCTTCAGGTTACCGAAAGGTTGTATCAAGGAGATTGAGAGCTTATGTGCAGCTTTTCTATGGTCTAGACCTGAACTAAACTATAGGAAATCTAAGATGGCTTGGACGGAGGTCTGTCGACCTAAAGCAGAGGGGGGGTTAGGAATTCGATTTCTCACAGAAGTCAATCTGGTATGTAATCTGAAACTGATTTGGAGAATTCTCTCTGATAGTGAATCACTTTGGGTGAATTGGATTCACGAATTCCTAATTCAGAAAGGATCATTCTGGTCTACCCGGTTTAAACAACATTCGGGCTCGTGGATGTGGCGTAAGCTGCTGCAACAGCGGGAACTCGCTCAATCATTTCATACTGTTGAGGTGAAGAGTGGAACCACTACATCCTTTTGGTATGACATATGGTCTCCGTTGGGTAGGTTGATTGAAATAATGGGTGCAAGAGGGGTAATTGATATGGGTATCCCGATAAATGATATTGTTGCATCGGTCTTCGATCGTCACACTCGTAGACGGTATAGAAATGATACCCTCAATGCCATAGAGGATATCATTCAGGATCAGAAGCTCAAGAGAGTTAATGGCGAACGGGATCGTGCACTATGGCGTCAGAAGAATGGTTACATGAAACCCAAATTCATTGCACGAGACGTCTGGGATCAGATTAGAAATGAGAAGCATCGGAAAGCATGGTATGGCGGTGTCTGGTTTCAACATGCAACGCCAAAATTTTCATTTCTACTGTGGCTCGCTATGAACAATCGCCTAACAACAGGAGAGCGTATGCTGCAGTGGAATGTTGGAGCTTCTGCAGATTGTATTCTTTGTGATAAAGAGATGAAAACTCGAGACCATCTTTTCTTCTCATGCGAATACACCAACCAAATCTGGGAATCCTTAACGAGTGGACTACTCCAACAAAAATACACATTCACATGGGATTGTATTGTTCAGCTTCTCTCCGAGTTCAATACGCCGAGAATAACGACGTTCCTTTTCAGATATGTATATCTGGCTGGAGAGAAATAATAGACGTCATGGTGGGCCCTTTTCTGCACCTCAACGCCTCACACAGCTAATTGACAAGGCGGTTAGAAACAGAATTTCTTCAATTCGGAGATTGGACAACAGATATGAAGATGCACTTGGAAAATGGTTTGAGGCTAGGGGTTAAGCTTTTCACATCTAAATTCTTCTAAACTTAAGTCACACAAGTTGTAAAACAGTTGTTTTTTTGGTTTGAATATAATTTAACATTCACTTCAAAAAAAAAAAAAAATGTTTCTTGTTGCTTCTATCATCGAAAAGTTGCCTCCAACTTGGAAAGACTTCAAGATTTATCTGAAGCACTTATCTGAAGACATGAACTGGAGCAATTAATTCTCAAGCTTCGTGTGGAAGAAGAAAATCGTAAGAATGAGAAGTCTGACTATTCTTCTATGAAAGCAAAGGCTAATGTGATTGAAGGGAACAACTCTAAATTCAAAGGCTTCAAGAATAACAAGAAGACCTATTCAGGTGAGTTCCACAAAAATGTTACCATTTAAATGGAATAAAAAAAATTGTCATTCCTTTGGAATAGGTAGAATCAATGGAATAGAAAAGGAATATAATGTAAAATTATTCCATATCTAAAACCTACGGGAATAAATGGAATGAGATAATTTCAATATAAAATAATACATAATTAAATTTAAAAGCTGTCAACAACTTAAAAGAGTCAAACTACATACATATTTTTAACTTATTAGTTTAGATTTTAAATTAAAAATGAAAACTCCATCATCTTCTTTCTTTCAAATACTCTTCTCGTTACATTTATAATGTGAAACTAAGTATAAAGGTAAACAACTTTCCTCGTCTAGTAACAATAAAGTTCAGTATTGCATTTAACAAAATTTGTGTTTTATTGTAATTTATTTTTGTAGCATTTTATTAGTTTTATATAAAAGATATGTTCCTCATATATCACTACTATTTATCTATATATAAATTAGTTGAAATTATATTTATTTGTATTCCATTCTATTCCTCAAAAATAGTTACTATTTGAATAACAAAAACAAATTTCTGCAATCATTCATTCCATTTTAATTTTTTCATAACTTCTTTTATTCCATTCCTCCCTACTCAATTTTTTTTTTAATTCCTTTCATTCATAGTATTCCTAAAAATGATCTCCAGTTGGAGCCTGAGAAAGTTTTCACCGCTCCTAAGGATACTAACTTTAAGAACTCAAGGGGCATGTTGGATGTGTGGAAACCCTGGACATAGGGTCAAAGACTGCCGTAACAAAAGGAAACACACTCTGGAGATGGAAACCAAGCAAATTTTGTTGAAGATCCATTTGTTGCTGTTGTTTCTGAGTCAAAATTTGATGACCAACTCAAATGATTGGTGGGTCGATACAGGTGCAATGAAGCACATTTCCTCCGATAGAAATGTGTTCTCTACATATGAGCAAGGTTCTGGTGGAGAAACGCTTTACATGGGAAATGCTAGCACTGCTACAATTGAAGGGAAAGGCAAAGTGGTTCTCAAACTCACTTCAAAAAAAGAACTTGCACTTACAATTGTGCTTCATGTGCCTGTGATTCGAAAGAATCTAATCTCTAGGTCTCTTCTTAGTAACAAATGTTTTAAACTTGTATTTGAGTTTGACAAGTTTGTACTCACTAAAGGTGGGATGTATGTAATAAAAGGCTACCTAACTGATGGTCTTTCCAAACTGAATGTTGAAAATATCAATAATAAAAATGCAGGCAAAGGAACTGCTTCTGTTTACTTTCTTGACTCAAGTGATTTATGGCATGAAAGACTTGGACATGTCAACTATCGTTCTTTATATAGAATGATAAATTTGGGACTGTTGCCAAAGTGCAATCCCAATGATAATAAGAGACAAAAATGTGGGGTTTGCATAGAATCAAAATATTCAAAGCATCCTTATAAGTCCGTGAAAAAATCAAATGAGTTACTTGGATTAATACATAGTGATCTATGTGATTTTCAATCAACTCCAAGTCGTGGAAGAAAGAAATATTACATTTTGTTTATTGATGATTATAGCAAGTTCTGCAATATCTATTTAATTGATACCAAAGATGAGGCTTTGAACATGTTTAAGAAATTCAAAGCAGAGGTAGAAAATCAGTTATATAAGAGAATAAAAATCTTCAGATCAGATCGTGGTGGAGAATACAAATCAAAAGAATTCTCAGATTTTTGTTCTACACATGGAATAATTCATCAACCTATAACATCTTATAATCCAATGCAAAACGGGGTGGCTGAAAGTAAAAATAGCACGCTTAAAGAAATGATGAATTTCATGTTAAACAATTCAGGTGCACCACTTAGCTTATGGGATGAAGCGATTCTCACTGCAAATTCAGTTTTAAACAAAATTCCTCATAAAAAGAGTAAAAAAACTCCTTATGAAATCTGTAAAAACAGAGCACCTTCATATAAAAATGTGAAAGTGTGGGGTTGTCTTGCAAATGTTCAAATATCCTTTCCAAAGAGAACTATTATAGGACCAAAAACGGTGGATTGTGTTTACATTGGTCCTGCAGAAAATAGTGTTGCATACAGATCTTTGGTTCTTAAATCTGAAAATGTTGAGGTAAAAGTAAATACAATTATTGAGTCTAATGAGGCTTTACAAAGAACCAAAGCTCACAAGTATTAAAAGAATACGTGAAACCTCACCTTCAAAGGTTCAAGAAGAAGAAAGTGAACCAAAAAGAAGTAAAAGAGTAAGGATCGTCAAAAACTTTGGTACTGGTTTTATGACATACTTAAGTGAACATGAACCACAAACATACAAAGCTGCTATTGAATCTTCAGAAGCACTTTATTGGAAAGAAGCGATTCAAAGCAAAGTGGAATCCATTTTGAATAACCATACTTGGGATTTAGTCGATTTACCATTTGGGAGTAAACTAATTGGACATAAATGGATCTTCACAAAGAAGTTACGACCGGATGGAACGATTGAAAAATATAAAGCAAGATTAGTGCCAAAAGAATTTTGCCAAAAGGAAGGTCTTGATTTCTTTGATACATATTCGCCGGTCACAAGATTACTTCTATCAGATTGCTAGTAGAAATCGCTGCCATATATGATCTAGAAATTCATAAAATGGATGTCGAAACGACATTTCCAAACGGAGAACTAGATGAAGAAATATATATGGAACAACCCGAGGGCTTTGTTGTCAAGGGCCAAGAAAAGAAGGTGTGTAAACTTGTAAAGTCACTGTAGGAGTTAAACAAGCACCAAAACAGTGGCATGAAAAGTTTGATAATACAATGAAATATTATGGATTTTCCATAAACGAATGTGACAAATGTGTCTACATTAAGCAAACCAAAAATGATACGATCATTTTATGTCTTTACGTGGATGATATGTTACTAGGAACAAGTAAAGATATTATCAATGCCACAAAGAAGATGTTAAGTGATAATTTCGAAATGAAAGACATGGGATTGGATGATTTTAAATAAGAATTAAACGAGATAAAAATGGTTATTCACTCACTCAATCTCATTATGTGGAAAAAGTCTTAAAGAAATTTGGTCACTTTGATGACAGACCGGTAGTTACTCCATTTGATCCAACATGCAAGCTTTCAAAGAATGATGGTGAAAGTGTGTCTCAGTTAGAATACACACAAATAGTTGGAAGCCTCATGTACATTATAAATTGTACAAGACCAGATTTGGCTTACTCATTGAGTAGATTAAGTTCGTGTATTGAGATACTTAAAGCACACAATTCACTATGGTTTACATTTCACAAAATATCCTCTTGTTTTAGAATGTTATAGTGATACAAACTGGATATGTGGAAGTACGGATAGTAAATCCACAAGTGGGTATGTGTTTACTCTTGGTGGTGGTGCCGTGTCTTGGAAGTCATCCAAACAGACTTATATTGCACGTTCAACAATGGAATCTGAATATATTGCTTTTGAAAAAGCTGCAGAAGAAGCCGAATGACTTAGAAACTTTACTGAAGATATTCCTTTGTGGCCGAAGCTAGTAACGGCACTTTGTATCCATTGTGATAATATGGCTGCTTTAAATAGAAGCAAAAATAAAATATACAATGGTAAGTCAAGGCATATTAGACGAAGATATGCCACAATACGACAATTGCTTTCCAATGGAGTGATAGCATTGGATTATATTAGATAAAGGAAAACCTGGCTGATCCTTTGACCAAAGGCCTATCAAAAGAGCAAGTCATATTTACATCGAGGGGAATGGGTCGTAAGCCAATACAATGAGTCATCACTTGATGGAAACCTAACCTGGCAACATTGGAGATCCCATGGTCTAGGTTCAATAGGAGAACTGGTTGGGGAAGACTCAAAGAAAAGAAAAAACACATGGTTTTCATTCCTATGACGTTAAAATGTGTTTCTGTTGAAGAATGAAGGGTGAATATCATATTCTTAATAATGTTAATAGCGTTGTTCATAAGAGGGATATAACAGACTATCTTTAATAAACGTTACCTATATGAGAGTGATGTCGGGTCGCATCTATGAGGATTGAGATGGCTAAATTCTCTAAAGCTCTCATGAAGACGGGATATGTTCAGGATCAAAACGAACACAACCGTATAAACTGGAAATGTGAAGATGCTATATGTGTTTCACCTATTCTCTTGATTTATTATGAAACGTGGTTATTTCAAGACTAAAGTTCATTACTCACAAAGTAAATTTGATAATTTGAAACTAGGAAAGGTTCAAGTTCACAAGACACCTTCTCCAATGTATATTGATTCTATTTTCTCAGAAAATTAAAAACTTATTTCCTATTCAAATGTGAGGTATTCTTGACTTTGAATAGAAAATATAGAGTATTGTTGGTGTTTATTTGATTTTAGTTAACTAAGTAATTAAATAAAATATGTGCTACTGAAGATACGTTATGTGTTAGTAAAGATACGTTTCTTGAAATGTACGCAACCTTTGATAGAAATGGTTGTGTCTGTTGACTCAAACAAAACACATCTATTAGAACAATATATAAAGAGATGGTTAGATGTTATTCAGAATAAGGATTGATTTCAATTTTACTCTTCTCTTATTCTTCTCTAAAATCAATTTCTGAGAAACACAAAGTACAGTTTGCTAGAAACTCTGTACGGTGTCTCAAACAGAGTTTGATAGTTGTATCCTGCAAGATAGGCATCTATGAAGCTACTTACAGCACAGTAGGGATGAAATTCTGTCTTAGAAAATTGCCACAAGCAAGCCTCTATCCTTCTGCAAATTGTTTCTTCTTCATTAAGAGAGAAACCATCAAGTTAGTGTTTTATATTCTACTTATTTGTATTTGTAAACGTTATATTCTTAATAAGACACAATATCTTCTTCTCTCTGTGATTGTTCCTAATCTACAAGTAACATTTTCTTATATAAAAAAATTGATAGAGAGCTAGCTGGAAACCCATCTCGGTTAGATTACTCTAAATTTGTTTATGTATAAAGTTAACTTATTCAAAGCTACTTGTGTTAATCTTGCACTATATGTCAAATCTCAAAAATTCTCTAGAATAACTGCATGGCTATATGTATTTCAAAACTTACATTATCTAGTCTATCAAGAATGATGGAGCATATTTTGAGATATAACGTGTGACTGTAAAAGTTATATATATAAATGATACATTTTATAGAATTTTTTGATGATGTGTGTGATCTTCTGATACATTTTCGAATTTTTTATTTATATGTCTTCTAAATGAACCACACCATCCACGGGAAAACCTATGATGCCTCCTATCCCACATGCTTTCCAAAATCTTCCTATATCTTACCTTCAAGCCCTAGATGTTGGTTCTTCGAATGCAACTATGTTTGGAGTATGTTCAAAAAAAAAAAAAAAAAACTATGTTTGGAGTAAATGGAAGGTGCTAGCAAAAAAGATGAATATCTCTCCACGACGGCATTGGAGAAAGTGGGCTTTCAAAAGCTAAAGGCCCATTGTGATTAAAGTAATCCGTAAAAAGTGCCAAATTTTACTAGAAAGCCTAGAATTTTCATAATCTTAAAACGGCGTCGAACAAGAACCCTAAAAACCTAATCACTAAAACCCTTTCGATTATATAAATTCTCCCAAAACCCCATTTCTCTTCTTCGTCTTCCGTTTCCGCTGACTCCATAAACCCTAACATCCTCTCTTTTCAAGCTTTTCTTCCTCGATTGTTAGCCATGGAGTTCTGGGGTAAGAATCTTCTCCATTTCACTCATTTGATTGTTAATTTATCTGAGGCGTTTAGAAAATCCTAAAACCTTTTGCGCAAAATCAATACTCGTTGCACTTCGTCACGCTCCTCTAGTGTAGGGCATCTCGGAAAGTTTTTAGCGTTATGAAATCTGTTTCGAACTCTGTTAAGGCGATTTTAATCCGTAGATTTTGTTAGATGTTAATACGATGGAATCCGTAGTTTTTTATATAGCTTTATGGAATCTGTTTCGAACTCTGCTTCCTCGTGTGTGTATCCATCATTTCTTTGTAGCGTCAATAAGGAGATTTGAGTTTCAGTACGATGTTTGATTTTCCTCTAATTGATGTAATCAGGAGTTGAAGTTCCAGCAGGAAAGCCACTCAAAGTGACGCCTGAAGAAGGAATTCTTGTCCACATCTCTCATGTTAGTAATATCAAAACGTTATTTTGATTTGATTCTTAAGAGTTTTCTTTGAGGCTAGTGTAAGCATCTTGATTTATCTTGTTCTGTGTGTTAGGCATCGCTTGGTGATTGCAAGAACAAGAAGGGAGAAACTGTGCCTTTGTATGTGAAGGTTGGGGACGAGAAGTTTGTTCTGGGCACTCTTGTTTCTGGGAGCATTCCTCAGACGAATTTTGATTTAGTATTCGATAAGGAGTTTGAGCTTTCTCACGAGTGGGGAAAAAGTGTCCACTTTGTTGGATTCAAAGTTCCCAGCAACGACGAGGGAGGTGATTACTTTTGTGGTAAGTAACAAGATAAACCTCCTTCTATGTCTCTCTTTCGTACCTTAGTATTGGTTTGGTTGCTGATGGCTTACTACATTTCCTTTTGACAGACTCAGAGGAAGAAGAGGAAGAGGCAATTCCTGATGTCATTGCCAATGCTGCTAAGGCCAATGCTATCAAGGACAAGGCTGCGGAAGTGAAAAAGAATGCGAAGCCTGAAGCAGATGATGTTGAAGAGGATGAATCCGATTCTGATGAAGGAGTGAGTTTTCTGTACCTTACTTTGATTTTGTCTCTTTGTTTCAAAGTAATATGCATACCATGCACCATTTAGAGTGATGCTGAGTTCTAATATGATTGGCTCTTTTCTTTGCAGATGAGTGTTGATGAAGACGATACTGATGATGAAGATGATTCCGAGGAAGAAAAGGAGGAGACACCGAAGAAGGTAATATATCTCAACGTCTCTCCAACATTCCTTGTTCTTGATAATTTTCTTTCTCACCATACTTTTTTCATATGATTTGTTTAAAAGCCTGAATCAAGCAAGAAGAGAGCCAATGAAGCAGCACCCAAAACACCTGTGTCTGCAAAGAAGGCTAAAGCAGAAGTTACTCCTAAGAAAACAGGTAAATATAAAATCTTTTTTTTTTATTTATAAATGTTAATAGCTCTCAAATGAAGCAGCACACATTCTGTATAACTTTTGTACTCATATGAAGATTACTTTGGCACAGACGAGAAGAAGAAAGGAGGACACACCGCAACGCCCCACCCAGCAAAGAAAGGTGGAAAGACTCCAGCGACTGCAACTCCAGTCTCTTGTGCTTCATGCAAGAAGTGAGACTCTCTCTTTCTCTGTCTCTTTAAACTCTCTGAGCCTAATATTTATACTTGTAATAACAATTCTCTCGTTGTGGTGATCTTTGTGTCGTCAGGACATTCAACTCAGAGAATGCACTTGAGTCTCACACCAAGGCCAAGCACTCTTCTGCCAAGTGAACTGGTTTCTTAGATCTATCAACTACTACTCTGTTTTGGGTTTTGAGAAGGCTCATTGTGATATCATTGGATTTTTGCTTGTTGTCTTTATCAAAACCTTCGGATTTTTGTTTCTTTTATTAAAAAAACGAGTCTTAAAAAAAAGAGACCTAACTAGACTACTGGAGTACGAATTGATACTGATAGATACCTTTTTTTCAGTTTCTATCGTTTATACCTCCTAATGCTGAAGAATGCAAATTCAGTATGTTTGATGAAGCCAATCACTTTAACATGGCTTGCTTTTAAACCTGTGAAGCTTAACAAGACATACAAAATTGTTGAAGAGCATTTTACATACTTCAAAGTTCAAACACAAGAAGGTAACATTCTTTACCTTTTAGAATCTCAGTGGTCGGGGGTATAAAATTCAAAAAAATAAAAACTAAAAGAAAAAAAGAAGTTATCATTTTATATCAAACTAGGAAATTGGGCTGCAGGCATGAATATATAAATATAATACAGTGGAACCTTTATAAATTAATATTCAATAAATTAATAATTACTATAAATTAATAATTTTTATAAATTAATATTCAATAAATTAATAATTACTATAAATTAATAATTTTTGTCGGTTTCAAGTGGAGCCAGTGTAAAAATTAACAAATTTCGATAAAATAATAAAATAATATTTTTTTTGAAACTCTTATATAAAAATATAGTCTCAATAATTAAATAAATTAATAATTATATATTTAAGCATATATAAATAATATAATATAGTAAAATCTAATTATATTATTGTTTCAAGTTTATAAAATTTGTTAAACTTATTTTTTAAATTCACTGATATGATATTTTCTGAATAAATTTTACATTGTTGAAAATATTTTATTTGTTTTTTGACAAATATTTTGGATTTGAACTAAAATATCTCTCTATAAATTAATAAAATATTAAGTTCTTGATAAATTAATAAAATATTAAGTTCTCGATTAATTAATAACTCTATAAATTAATAAATTCTTGCAGTCCCAACATTATTAATTAGTAGAGGTTTTACTGTACATATAAATACAATATGTAAACCTATCTCAAATATTCTAACTTTTTATAGTATATAAAAATCAGATCCATTGTTGAATTATAAGACCTTAAATTTAGTAGCAAAATATGGTCCAATTTTATCGTTCACCCACGCTACTTGCTGGGTAATTCTTCAATTCCACTTGTTTCTCATTTCGTATTATCCTACAATTTTTGATTGTTATACACTTATAGATATGGTCTAACTGAAAATATATACATATTGATATTACATTTTGAAATTATAGATTGAAAGAAAGTATTACTCAAAAAATAAGAATTTTTTTTTTGAGTTTAATTCATCATAGCAATTGGACCAACTTGTATAATTCTTTGTATGTTTTCTTGTTAACATGTCACATGCACATATGTGTTTACATTATATTAATCAATCCATATGTAACATGATACAAAATTTAAGTATTCAAGTTTTTAACAGAAAATTTAGAAAATGATATTTTTGTCAAATAAATTTGAAATCACATTTTTGACACAAAACTTCGGTCGGAAAACTTTCATATTTCAAGAATTTGGCAAAACATTTGTGGCAATCTATTTTGGCATAAAGTTTTTGATATCGCAATTTGGATATAAGTTTTTTGAAATCACAATTTCTTGCGAAAAAAGCTCGAAATCAAATTATTGACGAACTTTTTTTTAATCAAATTTATAAAGTAATTTTTTGACACACAATTTATGTATTCACTTTTTTGACGGAAATTTTTTTTAACAAAATCTTATTTTTTGATATATAATTCACATTTTTGGCATAAATTTTATGATTTAAAATATTTGATCACGAAATCAAATTAAAATACTCTATAATAAATGTTTTGGTGGGAAAGTTAAAATTTCATATTTTTGGCGGAAAATTTCTAAAATCAGGTTTTCACGGAAGTTTTGGGAATCACATTTTTAACGTAAAGCTTTTGGAGAATTTTTTTATGGACACTTTTTCACGGAAAATTCACAAAATCGAAATATTTTCAATTTGAAGTGTTTGTCTGAAATTTGTGGAATCAGATTTTTAGAAGAATAATTTATTCATTTTTATTTTCATCTTATCTTGTCCCATTATAAATAAAGAATAAAAGTTTATATTATATATGAATTTATTCTAATTATATAGCAAAAATTACGAACCAGAAACGGGGCGAAAGATGACAGAATGAGATTAAAAACTATAAAAATAGTAAATTATGAATAAAAAATAGAAAACGAAGAATAACGAAGAATAATTTTATTTTAAGCTTTTTAAAGATATTTTAAGTTTTGTGTATATTTTTTATTTTTGCTATATACAATTTCTCAAACC
This sequence comes from Thlaspi arvense, assembly GCA_911865555.2. Lineage (NCBI taxonomy): Eukaryota > Viridiplantae > Streptophyta > Magnoliopsida > Brassicales > Brassicaceae > Thlaspi > Thlaspi arvense. Next base: position 17,274,256 of record OU466861.1, read on the forward strand.
TATTAAATCATTTTTTACAAACTAAAACTTTTTACAAATATATTACTGAATAAGTCAATCACTTATTTATTATAAGTTATATATATTATTATTAATTAATTTTTATTAAATTTTTTATGCCTGCACATATGTGTGGGGTTATTAAAGCTTGATGGGTAAAAATCTTTTTGTGTGGTATGGAATTATATAAGAAATAGATTGGTTACTTTTATGAAAACTATAATGATGAAAAATTATAGACGTATACACAATGTGATGAGTTCAAATAGTTAAATTTCTATTTCAAATAATAATAAAAAATTTCTTTCGATATAGTTTGATTTTCTAGTGTATAAAATATAAAATTTTTACTGTAGCCTTTTCACAACTCTCATATCATGATTTGGAAGAATCATTAATTAGTACTTTCGTATTCCACAACACTCAAAATTTCAGCCAATATATTCAAGAAACTGATGTTGATTCATAAGAACCTATGGGAGAGTTTGTTAAATAGTTTGGCCAGTGTTTCCATTTTTCTGTTTCTTCTCGATCATAGAGTCTACAAGATTTTCTTTTCGGTAAACTGACCGTAGCTCAGGTTTGCACAAAAAAATAACTATTACTTTCTCTAATGTGTTAATAGTAACATACTGATGATGCTTCATCTTTTCATTATTACAAAGTTTAAATAATCATATCGCAAGAGGTAACACACATTAATTACTCTTTAGAAAGCTTTATCTTCACTTTTATTTTGTTTTTTACTCTATCTATTTTTTTATCAGAAGGTAGTTGCCTTTGTTGTTCAATTTATATTAATAATTAAATATTTTCTTTTTTCATAAAATAATTATTAGAACTAAAATAAATTAAACACAGAAATATTTTTTGCCATGTCATAATCCACATGTGTTTGTATATGCCAAGTCATAATTACATCATCATTATACATCATCATTCCATGTCACATTTAATTAGGTTAGATTGATGTTTTTAACCAATAAAATTAAAACAAGTAAGCATAATTCATTAAACTACATGGTCACATTAACACATTAATAGGTAAGAGATTATCCATGATTTTCTTTAAGTTTTGATGACTTGTTCTTCAAGCAATTGTTTTTGATTCTTGGGGTTTCTCTAATTGTGTTTAGTTTTACGTTGTTTCAAATCTACAGAATCTTGCGGCGATTTATGATTGGAGGGAACGAGAGATCATAAGATCTTCCATTCCCATTGTATATATATATTTGAGGAAGAGTTTCACATGTTCATGAACTAAATAGAGAAAAAATTTGCAGATACTATAGATTCATGACATTCAAAGATGACTTGTAAGTTTTAACGAAATTGGAACTCATAATGATTGACGAAATCTATCCAAGAATGCCACAATTAATCTGAGTAACAGCTCTAACACTTCCGTAGACACAATCTTTAGGTACACACACCCAATCTGGAATGAATCGGGATGATTCTCAGTTACGTTATCGATATGGGAATATGTTGATTTCAAATTGAGAAAGTATGTTGCAAAAAATGCCAGGGTTCTCAGAGAAATATCCTTACGTGTGGATCAAAGATGTTGAGAGATTCTTCACCATTGGTCTTTATGATGATGAAGAAAGGTTGGAATCAGTTGTGCTGAATTTGGAAGGTCGGGTGAAGAAATGGTTTTGCGTGGGAGTTAAAGAGGAAAGGTTTCAACAGTTGGATTGATTTTAAAAATAATCCAACTATTATATTATTTTTAAGAATCAATCAAAGAAGATCCAACTATCATATTGTTTTTAATTAAGCATACACAGTCTATTGCCGACTATATTTCAGAGTTTGAGGAACTATCAGAGGTTCAGGCATCGATGATGAACATCTCACAAAGATATTCTTCAATGGCTTGGATCTTGTAATGAAAGAAGTAATCAGAATGAAAAAACCTGTCGGACTAGAAAATCACATTGCGGCTATCTTACAGATGTAATTCAATGCTTTCTGCAAGGTTGTGAGTAATAGTTCATAGGTCGTTTACAGTTACTCCACTTAAATATTCATCCACTTACAACACAAACAGAAACTATTACACTCAAGAAACAAAGGCATACACAGGAACTTCGAATGGACAAAATACAAGACATGTTCAGATCAAAAAAGAAAATGCTCCTTAGTTTAAAGATAATTAGAAACATCCTTGCCAGCAATTCAAGGATGCTGAATTGGATAGGATGCGTAAGGATTTGATTTGTTTTAAATGAGGTGCACAAGGGTGGTCTAGAGCTTACCGATGTCTGAATAAAAAATTTACTAGTGATCACAGTTATTAATGGCATCGAGATGGAAGTATTGGACGAATGTGATGAGAGTGAAGAGAAATAAGTCTTCTCGGAGGTAGTTCATGAATTACGTGTCTTATCCTTGAACTCCTTCTTGGGGACCCATTTACCAAAGAAAACCAAAATCTATAGAAGCATTAACAAAACTAACATGATTGTATTGCTCCATAGTGGAGCATCGCATAACTTGGAAATAAAGTCACAATTAAGGGTACAGGTTTCGGCAGATCAGTGACATTCCAATTGACCGAGACATTAGGAAAATGCGAAGTAAATTGGAAAAAAGAAGAATGACTTTTTATCTATGAAGGCCAATGAGTAACACTCTTTGGAGATCCAACTATCCATTGTCCCAGTTCTCAGTGAAGACATTATCTCCTATGTCTACTACTGGTTCGAAAGGAAGAGTAGAGCTTTTAGCAACCAGTGGTAAGGTAACCTCTACCATTCACACAATTCTGGAGTCGATAATACAACTTCTGGATGAATATACACACGTGTTCGCACTTCTGACGGATCTTCCTCCGATCCGCGGAAATGAACATGCGATTATTATCACTCCAGGAATCTCTATTATCACAGTCGACCATATCGATATCCAAACGCTAGCAAGGTGGTAATGGACAAGATAGTAAATGAGATGCTAGAATCATGTATTATCAGACCAAGCACGAGTACCTTCTCAAGTCCGGTGCTCTTGGTAAAGAAAAAAGATGCTTCTTGGCATTTCTGTATCGACTACAGAGCTCTCAACAAAGTTACGATCCCTGATAAATTTCCAATATTGGTGATCGATCAACTTTTTGATGAGCTTCATGGTGCTACATATTTTTTAAAAAACTGGATTTAAGATCCAGATATCACCAGATAGGTATGGAAGAACTTGACATTGCCAAGACTGCTTTCCGAATTGTGGTAGGTCATTACGAGTTCTTGGTTATGCCCCATCCACCTTTCAAGCCTTGATGAACAAAATCTTCAACCCATACCTACGCGACTTTGTGCTGGTTTTCTTTGATGATGTCCTTGTCTATAGTCGATCCGTGGATCAACATGTGGATCATCTGTGAGTTCTGTTGAAAATATTTGCAGAACAACAACTCCTGGCCAGCAAGAAGTAGTGTTTATTTGGTTTACCGCATGTGGAATATAAGGCCATATGCTGTGAAGACAAAAGCGAGGCACGATCGGCCCACACCTAAAACAGTAAAGCAATTGCGGGGTCTCTTAGGCTTAGCAAGCTATTATCGGAAATATGACAAATGGTATGGAAAGATAGCTCATCCACTGACATAATTGCTTAAGAAGGATGGTTTTCAGTGGAATCTAACAGCATGAAGGACTTTTGGGTCACTAAATTCAATCCCTCTTTAATCAGATGTAATATAGATGAGGTTTATCAATCTATCTAGGAGCTAGAATAAAAGAGATGCAAGGCACTAATTAAGCTTAACCCTGTATGATAAAGGAGGATGATTCTAACAACCTAAGTGATCATAGATGAAATGCACAAGTGAAGGGCAATACTAACAAGACTAAAGCAAGCAATGCAATGCAAAGAAACTAAATACAACAGAAACTAACAAGACAATGATCTAAATGGAACATGACTAAGGTAAACAAAGCAATGAAGTGGAATAACCAAAATGAAAGCTAAATGCAATAACTTGAAGTGTAAGGCGAGATATAAAACAAAAGCAAAGCAACTGAAAACAGAGGAAAACAGAACACAAGATGATCAAATGCAAAGAACAATGAGGAGCAGGTTCAAGGCTAGAGCAATGATGACTTGAGGATTACTTAGTATCAAACCTAGAGTAGTCAAGATTAATGACAAGCAAAATTCAAAATCAAGCCACTAATTCAATCAATTTGCAATCAGAGCAAAGATGTCTAAGTAATGCACATGTCAGACCTAATTATGATGGCGTATCTGTACAAAACCAACATGATAACACAAGGCTCTTAAAGACCAAACAATGTACTAAGACGCAATGTAATCATCTAAGCAATTATCCCACGTATAGTTCTTTCAGGCATTTAAACAAACACTTGTGATGCAACAAGCACCTATAATCTATTTCACTTAAAGAAGCTACTCAAGCCTTAAGAACAACTAGGCAAGGTAAATCAAGCAAGGATTAAACCAAAAATCTCTAAGCTATCAACTAATCATCCCCAAATATGCTCTTTTCCTCAAACCATATGAAACTACTCACTACACATCATGAAATCAACAGAAACAGGCAGAAAAGACAGAACAAACATGATTAAACAAGAACTAGAAGAAAAATAACAAAGGAAGTGCAAAACTATATTAAAAGAGTGATCTTGATCAAAATTTCATCAAATCCCCTTTGGATTTCCCCTCAGGTAGAAAATAAGATAAAAAGAAGATAAGTGCTAAAAAAAGATAAGGTTTAGCTTAAATAGGCTAAGAAGATAAGGTTTGACAAAAAGTAGAAAAATCTCGGTCAACTCTCGGCGTTGAAACATCGTGGTGCAAGGGAAGGTGTTCTGCTCGATGCAGTCAGCTCGATATCGAGGTGGGTTCTCGGGGTTCTCCTTGATGCTACATCTCGATATGCCCTGTATATTTGTATTGGCTTGTATGGCATGCCTAGCTCGGTGCACTACCTCGGTGCAGTCTCGAGCCCTCGGTCAAATCTTTCTTCCTCGTCCCACGCTTCACGTCGAGCAAGCTTCACGGATGTTCTGCTTGATGCTGGACCTCGATATGGATACAGAGTTTGCAAAGCTGCTTCTTCAGCATCTCCTTCGAACATGAGTTGCTTCCATCTCCTTTCCAACTCCAAAACTCTCCCAAAAGCACCTGAAAGTCACCACAAACATGCACATGTATGCAAATGTATGCATTTGAAGAAGGACTTTTGGGTCACTAGATTCAATCCCTCTCTAATCAGATGTAGTAGAGAAGAGGTTTAATCAATCCATCTAGGAGCTAAAATAAAAGAGATGCAAGGAACAAACTAAGCTTAACCATGTATGATGAAGAAGGATGATTTAACAACCTAAGTGGACAAAGATGAAATGCAGAAGTGAAAAGCAATACTAACAAGACTAAAGCAAGCAATGCAATGCAAAGAAACCAAATGCAACAGGAACTAACAAGGCAATGAACTAAATGCAACATGACTAAGATAAGCAAAGCAATAGAAGTGTAAGAACCAAAATAAATGCTAAATGCAATAACTTGAAATGTAAGGCAAGGAATGAAACAAAAGCAAGCAACTAAAAACAGAGGAAAACATAACACAAGATGATCAAATTCAAAGAACAATAAGGCGCTGATTCAAGGCTAAAGAAATGATGACTTGGGGATTACTTAGTATCAAACCTAGGGTAGTCAAGACTAATAACAAGCAAGATTAATAATCAAGCCACTAATTCAACCAATCCGCATCAAGAACAAACACAACTACGTTAAGCACATGTCAGACCCACTTGTGATAGCGTATCTGTGCAAAACCAGCCTGCAACAAGAACAAAGATGTCAAAGTTAAGCATATGTCAGACCGAGTTGTGATGGCGTATCTGTGCAAAACCAGCATGAAAACATAAGGCTCTTAAAAACTAAACAATGTACTAAGACGCAATGTAATCATCTAAGCAATTATCCCAAGCATAGTACTTTCAGGCATTTAGCATGGTTCACTTATTTTGCTTGATAGTCTAGCTTAGTCTATGTTTACTTTGTTCAGTGACACCAAAGTGATAGTTCACTACAGCTAGATGATTTGCTTAGGGCTAGATAATGCTGATTTTGAGATTCTTGCTTGATGGTTAGATAGTATGCATTGAAAGATCTTGCCTTTGCTTCATTATTGTTCATTGCTCAGCTTTGTTAGGATGTTGCAAGTTTGTGCTTAAATCCATAATCTTGATTGGTGTATAACTGCCTAGGTCCTTATTGGTTCACAAGATTGATAAGTTGATCTGAATTCTTGCTTGGGTGAGAGAGTAGGTGCTTGATTGGTGCATCTCTTAGGCTAGAATGGTTCTGATCTTTATGCTCATGGTTGAAGGATACGCCATTACAAGTGGGTCTGACACTTCGATCTTGTTGAATAAAATTTGCTTATTGACGCCAAGCTGGTTCCTTTTAGATACCTTGTCTAGGAGTACACCATTGAGAATTGCTTGCCTTTGAATGCTTGATGTTTGCCTTTGTTAGAAATCCCCATTTCACACTTAAAAACCACTGTTCCACAATTGCTTAGAACCTAAAGTCTTGCTTTTAATTAATTGTCTTTAAGATCATCTTGCCTAATTCTTGCTCTAATACTCTTTCTTGCTTAGTTCTTGTTTAGTCATTGCCTTAAGTTCATTGCTTAGTTTTGTTCACTTGCATTTAGTTTATGTTTTCCTTCCATTGCATTATTAGGTTGTTAGACTTGTCCTTGTTCAATATTGACCCCATCATCACTTAGCTTATGGCATTATTTGCATCTCATCTTCCACAAATTGGATTGATACCTGATCCCTATTCTACAACTGATTAGGCTAAGGACGTTTGAGTTTAGACTTGCAAAAGTCCTTCTTCACTTCCTCATTAGCACCCCATGGACGACATAGAGAAGTTTGAGGATCTGGTTACCAGCATTAAAGCCAATAGAGTCAGCAATGATTTCCTGTTCTGCAAGCTCTTTCCGTACTCTCTTGGTGGGGATGCAGTGAAACAGCTTGAGCCTCGATCACGGACCACTTGGGAGAACACCAAGAATAATTTCCTCAATAATTTCTATTATGATGCAAGGTCTGAGGAGCTGAGAAAGAAATTTGCCTCCTTATCCCAAGGACCAGCTGAAGCTTTCAAGACTGTCTGGTTGAGGTTCAGATCATATCAGAGGGATTGACCAAATCACGGTTTCAATCAGGTGCAGCTGCTTGGCATCTTCTTCAGAGGCATCGATTGGAGGTACCAAAGGGCTCTTGATACTGAGAGCAATGAGAACTTCAACACCAGGATTCCAGCAGATGCAATCACATTGATTGAGATCTTGGCATCTAGCAGTAGTACCAAGAATGAAGACTTTAAGAGGCAGAAGAGAGCTGTAAATGTGGATGGCAATCAGATTGTTGAGGTAAATGCCAAGCTGGAGTCTATGCACAGCCTTCTGGTGAGTAAGAAGTTAGTAGATTTCGCTGCTGCAATGGAGACATTCGAACCTACTGCAGAGTTTGCGAAGGAAGATGTTAACTACATCAATGCAGCTGGATTTCAGGGTCAAAAGTTTGGAAATCAGCAGGAAAACAAAGGTTTCAGTGGAAACAATCAGAGAAGCACCTTCACAGGAAACCATAATTCTTCTGGTTATGCTCAAAAACCTCAGTTTTAGAAGACTGAATACCAGAACCATACCAGAGCAGCAGCTTCACAAGGAACTATGGTTCCTCCTCTTATCAAACACCTCCTGCACATTCAACATATAGTAAGATGGAGTCTATGCTGGTATATATTCTAGAGGGTCAGCAGAAGATCCTGTCAACTTCAACGGGAAGATTGATGCTCTGTATCAGGAAATGAATGGGAAATTTGAAGCTCAGAATACCCATGTTAATCATCTGGATACTCAAGTTGTACAGACTGCTGGGTCTGTCAAAACACAAGAGGGATTCCTTCCTGGTAGGACTGATACAAATCCAAAACACCAAGTTAATGTCATCACGTTGAGGAGTGGAATAGATTTACAACCTGTTCAGAAAAAGGGTCAAACTGCAGCAGAATTCGAGGAGCTTCAGGAGTTTGAAGATGATGATGTTATTGGGAATGAGCAGTATCGATCAACACCCACCCAATGGTGTCGATCGACACCCGCTGAAATTCACGACTCTTGGAGTCATGGCGAGGGCTTGTCGACCAGGATCGATAAGGATCAAATCGGGGCATCGACACCAACATCAGAGACTAGTGTCGATCGACACCCTTCACAGACAAAACCAGCTGCTGTTCAGACTTCAGGAAACGCAGAAGAAAGGGTATACAAGCCGAAAATACCTTACCCCAGGAATCTAAGGAAATCTAAACAAGAACTTGAGGATGCTAGGATCAAAGCTATCATGGAAAAGCTTGTGGTTAAGATTCCATTGATTGATGTTATTAGAACCACTCATGTGATTAGAAAATATGTGAAGAGGATGATGACTAAGAACTTGAGCCATGAGGAGGGAGCAATGCTGATTTCTGAACAAGTCAGTGCTGTGATTCAGAACAAGATTCCAGAGAAGCTCAAAGATTCAGGAAGCTTTGTTTTCTACTGCACAATCATTACAGAAAGATTCAAGAGATCCTTGTGTGATTTAGGTTCAAGTGTCAATCACATGCCTCATTCAGCTGCTGTCAGTCTTCAGATGACAGATTTTTAGCCAACCATGATCTCCCTCATCCTAGCCAATCAATATGTAAGGATCCCAGAAGGTATCTTAGAGGATGTTTCTGTTAAAGTGGGAGGCTGCATGATACACACTGACTTTGTGGTTCTAGCCTATAGTGAAGAACCCAAAGATCCTCTAATTCTAGGAAGGCCGTTCGTAGCTACTGCAGGAGCCATTATTGATGTGAGAAAGGGAAGCATATCTCTGAATGTGGGTGATTTGGTCATGAATTTTGACATGAACAAGCTGATGAAGAGACCAACAATCGATGGCCAGACATTTTATGTGGATTCTCTCACAAACCTTGCAGAAGAAATTTTCCAAGAGATGCATCCTGCAAATCCTTTGGAAAGGGCATTGATTGATTCTATAAAAGAGACAGATCATCTAGATGATTGACTGCTGGGTATGTCAAGATGTTGGATGCAAGTGAGCAAGTTATGCAACTACTTCCACAAGAGGAGCTGGTTGGGACTTCTGTACAAGTTGCGAAGCTGGGCGATTGGAGTGAGGAAAATGCTCCCAAAATCGAACTCAAACAGCGTCCTGCAGGTCTAAGGTATGCTTTTCTTGGACAAAACTCTACTTATCAAGTTATTGTTAATGATTCCTTAAACAATGCAGAGCTCACTTTACTGCTAAGCTGCACAGATTTCGCAAAGCTCTTGGTTATTCTCTTGATTACATTTCAGGTATCTCTCCAAACTTGTGCATGCATAGGATACACCTTGAGGATGAGTTGAAGTCATCAATTAAGAGCCAGAGAAGGCTGAATCCGAATGTTCAGGATATGTGGTCAAGAAGGAGATCATAAAACTCTTGGCAGCTGGGATCATTTATCCTATCTCAGACAGTGTTGGGGTTAGTCCCGTTCATGTGATTCCTAAGAAAGGAGGAGTCACAGTAGTAAAGAATGAGAAGGATGAGCTGATTCCTACAAAGACTGTGACTGGGCACCGGATGTGCATCGATTACAGGAAGCTGAATGCTACAACAAGGAAATGCCACTTCCCATTGTCATTCATCGATTAGATGCTAAAGAAATTGGCGAATCACTCCTACTACTACTTCCTTGATGGATATTATGGTTTCTTTCAGATTTTCATCCATCCAGATGATCAGAAGAAGACCACATTCACATGTCCTTATGGTATGTTTGCCTATCGCAGGATACTATTTGGACTGTGTAATGCTTCTGCAACATTTCAGAGATGCATGATGTCTATCTTCACAGACATAATTGAAAAGTTCATAGAGGTCTGTATGGATGACTTCTCTGTCTATGAATCTTCCTTGAAAGTCTGTCTCAACAACATGTGTCAAGTACTTGCTATATGTGAAAAAAGCACTTGGTTCTAAACTGGGAGAAGTGCCATTTTATGGCCAAGGATGGGATTGTTCTTGGATATAGAGTTTCAGTCCTTGTGGTTTCAGCTGTGTTAATTTTCAAGAGTCAACCGTTAACCTTGAAACAGCGAAACGTTATTTTCTATCATCAGAAAAATGCCCATTTAATCCCTCAACTATTTACAATCACCACATTAAATCCTGAACTATCTAGATACGCATCATAAGGCAGTTGAACTATCCAAGTTCGAGAATCAATGTCTCCCAGTCTCAATGGGTCGTCTGAAGGCAGATATGGCTTTCCCACTCTGTCTTAAAAGACAAAAATAATTATTTAACCTCACCTTATGGGTTATCGAGAGACGCCAAACACGACTTTTTGTCTGTTTTCAAGGAATTCGCTCGCTTATCGCAATGAATGATAAATATGATGCGGATATAGAGCAGTTGATACAAATATGATATTTACATTTCCATTACTATTCAGTAGCACCGTATGGTAGCCATTTTTTTGTATTTCAAATTCTTAATTTTGTTCTTGTTATTATATAACTAACAAACGAAATAAGTTTCAACAGATAAAATGATGAATTTTGAGTACTAAATAGAAAGATATTCGATGTAAAAAAAAAAATAGAAAGATATTCTTAATGTAAGGAGTACTAAACTGTTCTATTTTATTGTATCAAAACTTTCAACAACAAACGATAATGCGCCACCAGACTTTGTCTTTCTTTCTACGTTTTCTTTCTATGTTTTAACATGTTTAAATTAACACAAATTAACACTCCTTGGTGTCGATCGAGACCGGTCGTGGATACAAAGAGTCCACATGTTTCAACCGATTTTTGAAGAGAAGGAAACTTGTCCCGGAAGTTTACTTATTCACAGTTTTGCCCCACTCGTGATTAGGGACTATAAAAAGATTTTTATGGTCATTATTTAGCTCTAGGCTTTATTTTTCTGTGAGATTTTGAGAGAGATTAGATCAGGAGCTTTTGGGGAGACAAATCTGTATTCTGTTCTTGAGAGAATTTTGAACCTCCTTTGTATCGATCTTTTCTCCTTTATGCAACTTATTTCAGTCATGATTTGTGTTTCAATATCCATGTCTGAGTAGTTTGCTAGTTAGGTTTTGGATTTTTCAAAGGATGATTATAAGTTGCTAGAATCGATTTTATTGTTAGGATAAATCAATAGCGTTCTTCATTTAGATTGCTTTAATAGTGTTTTTAGGATTAGTCATCTTAAATTCAGATCTTAGGTTGATTATTAGATGAGCAAAATTATTTTATGCAAAGAGATTTGATTTAGGAATTTTTTGAACTTATCGAACCTGCTTTTAATGCTTATCTGAATTATTTGAATTTGTAAAAAGATTTGGAATTCTAGGATTTAGACATAGATAATCTGCAGCGAGAGTTGATTAATTTTACAGTTTGTGATTCGTGTTCTAGAACGGTTTTTAATAAATATCCTGATAGTTTTCAAAGCTGCACCTTTGAAATCATCCTGGAAATTTCCCAAGGTCTAGCGTTTTGTTTCAATGATTTTAAAACCCTTCAAAACGATATCATTGTCTTCTTTTCATTACTTGAATTACTTTTATTTTATTTGTTTAGCCTAGTTCGAACCTATAATCTGTTACGTGACAATCTAAGTCTCTGTGGATTCGATACCCTAAGTACCATATTGACCTTTTAATTTGAGAGAGTAGCTCTAGAGATGATTTGAGCATATCACTGTTTAGTCGGATCGATAACCCCATCCTAAGTCTCCTGCTTGTTTAAGTTCGAATTTCTCCTGTTTTACTCTGCCTATACTTTGTTTCTCGAGTTTGAATTGTTTAGTTACTTTTCCTACAATCTAGTTCATTGCTTTTGTTTTTTTATTGACCATTTAGGTTGCTAGACACTTATATAACATTTCTTGACCACTTAGCTCACTAGAATTCATGTATTCTCATTTTTTAAATCCCTCATTGGATTGACACCTGAAATGCTCCAATGACATGATCATATGATTTGAAGAATTGAGTCACAAGAGTTGAAAAACTCCTGAATTAATTTGGCGTTGTTGTCCTTTGGGGATTCTTTGATCATTGAGATTGTGATTTCTGTGAGACTAAGCTCTTTTCAACTTTGTTTACTATTGTTTATTTCTGTTTTTGATATTTCAAGTGTTTGCACTTGAGGTCTCAAGGTTCTGATCATCTAGTACCTCTGTTGGACAACATCGATAGAGTTGGGAGAAGGAACATAGCAAGGAACATCATCATGAATGATCCACATGAAGCCATAAATGATCAAGGTGCACAAGGAAATCAAGGTGCACAAGTGATAGGCTCAGGTTTTACCCAAATAAAACTGCTGCAAGTGCACAAAAAAGCAGTCATAGTATAAAGAGTATCGAATCCCAAAGGAATATGTAAACTTTACTAGTGATTTCAGATTCAGATTAAGCTAAACAATAAATAGTGTATGTAATGCGAAATAACAGAATAAAAGTAAGTAGGCGAAATTTGTTTGACCTAAGACTCAGAAAACTAAAAGCGCTAAGTCAGGATAATTCGCAGGTTAAATCCGAGAATGTAGAATGCATGAAATCAAGAATGAATAAGAACCATCTTGAACATGAATCGAAAATATATAACTAATCTATTCTCATTGCAGAAGTTATCTATGTCTAAATCACAAAGTTTCAAGTTTCTTTGCAAACCCTAACAATCTAAACATGCAGTGATGATCAGGTTCAATTGCTCACAAAACACCTAAGCCAAATCTCTTTGCACTAAATCGTTTTGCTCATCTAATGCTAGATCAGGTTATCTATAATGCTCTCACATCTATTAAACAACCTATGATTTTCGGATTTCTAGATGATGTGTCTAAGAAATCGATTTTAAAGCAAGCAGAGATGAAGAACCAAAAGATATTCCTAACAGATAGCAATTCTACAAACTCTTCATCAAACTTTGAAAATCCCTAACTTAATTAGCAAATTACTCAGACATTATAATGGAATCACAAAGCATAGCTGAATAAAATTGCATTGAAAGAAAAGAATAAAAGACAAAGGGGTTCGAAATCTTCTCCAAAAAGAGTACAGGATCTATCTCCATAAAAGCTCTGAATAAAATCCTCTCTAAAGCTCTCTGAATTCTCAAAATCTAAGATAAAAACCAACAATGGCTGAAAACCTAATATATACAAGCTAAAACACGATCTGAGGTGTTCTTGCAAATACTGGAACTTTCGGGCCAATTCTGCAATAGTTCTCCATCTTTTAAAAACAAAGTCACGACTCCTTCCTCTACGGGTGACGAGCGTCACCCCTAAGGGTGACGAGCATCACCAAGCCATCATTCGCCTTCCCAGTATTGGTGACGAACGTTACCCAAGTCCACATTTCCCTTTCGAGTTGTACACTTTGTGGCTTCATCTTGCAATGCTCCAAAAGGCTTTAATATCTCCAATTATGCTCCAGACATGCTATAACCTGCAAAGACTCTACTAGGACTCTAAAAAGACCAAAAAAACTCAATACAAAGGACTTATACCATGGCTAAAAACTATAAAAGCCATGATATATCAACTCCCCCTGACTTAGCTTTTGCTTGCCCTCAAGCAAACATCAGACATAGAACATGGTCGAGGTTTGAAAACAAGAAACAATCAGCTAAACATCAGGAACACCACATTAGTTAACACTTTTGAATCCACATACCACAGAGTCAACACAAGATCAAATTTCAGTATAATCATCACAAGCTTAGCAAATCTCTCAAATTCAATCCAAATCCCTTCAAGAAATCCGAAATCTCTGCTGCTAACTCCTTATTTTTATCTAAGTGTGATATCTCATCAAGGTTTTATCATCTCAATCACTTACAGAATCTCAACACAGCTCTCCTATTTTCTCTTCCCTTGATTTTTTTTCTTTTTGATTTTTTCGATTTCAACTCTTTTCTCAGTTTTTTTTTTACAGTCTAAGATATGGTGCTACTCAATACTTGTGTTCCTTGTGAGGAGACATGTTCTTAAGTGTGTTCATTACTGTTGTTCCTTGTTTGGAGACAGGGTCATGAATGCACCATTCTTTTGACTCAAACTCTTAAAAATTGCATCAGAGAAGATCAAAGAGAGACTGCATCTAAACATACTTGTCAATGTTGAAAGAGAGAATCAAGATCAATGAGAATCAAGCCCCAAGATAAGAAGTTTAAAGTTCATTAAGGTGGCCACTCTGTGCTGTACACCATACTTCTTAAGCAGCTTGTTAAAGACCTTTTTAACAAAGTGAGAACCACCATCACTTATAACAATTTGCGGGACACCAAATCTGGGGAAAATAATGGTCTTAAACAGCTTCAAAACCACTGCAGCATCATTAGTAGGAGTAGCCAATGCCTCTACCCAGTTAGATACATAGTGATATATCATGGTTTTTATGGTTTTTAACCATGATATAAGTCCTTTTTGTTGAGTCTTTTTGGTCTTTTTAGAGTCCTAGAAGAGTCTTTCAGGTTATAGCATGTCTGGAGCATAATTGGGGATTTTGGAACCTTTTGGAGCACTTTGAGTTGAAGCCACGAAGTACCAAGCTCGAAGCAGAAAGTATCCCATATGGTGACGCTCGTCACCCATCAAGGAAAGAGCGTGGTGGATTTATTAAAAGTATGAAGACTATTTGCAGAATTGGCTTAGAAGTTCCATTATTTACAGGAAGACCCCAGATCGTGTTTAGCCTCTATTTATTAGGTTTTTCAGCCATTGTTGGCTATTATCTTAGTTTTTGAGAATTCAGAGAGCTTAGAGAGAGATTTATTCATAGCTTTTTGGGGAGACAAATCCTGTACTCTTTTGAGAAGATTTCGAACCCTTCTATTCTTTTACTCTTTCTCTTAATGCAATATTATTCAGTTATGCTGTGTGATCCCATAATCATGTCTGAGTAATCTGCTAGTTAAGTTAGGGTTTTTTCAAGGGTTGATGAAGAGATTGTAGAATCGCAATTCTGTTAGGAATATCTTTTGGTTTTTCATCTCTGCTTGCTTTAAAATCGAATTTCTGAGAAACATCATCTAGGAATCCGAAAATCTTAGGTTGTTAAATATATGTGAGAGCATTATTCATAACCTGAACTAGTATTTGATGAGCAAAACAACTTAGTGCAAAGAGATTTGGCTTGGGAGTTTTGTAAACAACTGAATCTGATCATTCCTGCATGCTTAGGTTGTTAGGATTTACAAAGAGATTTGAAACTCTATGATTTAGGCATAGATAGCTTTTGTAATGAGAATTGATTAGTTATACATCAATGATTCATGTTTAAAACGGTTCTTAATCATTCCTGATTTCATGCATTCGACATTCTTGGATTCAACCTGCGAACTGTCCTGACTTAGCGCTTTTAGTCCTCTGAAACTTAGATCATCTTACAAAATTGTTTGCTTACTTTTATTCATTCATTCGCATTACATACATCATTTCTTGCTTAGCTTAATCCGAACCTACATTCGATAGTGTAGTCTGCATTACTCTCTTGGGATTTCGATACCCCTTGTACTACAACTGCTTTGCTGTGCACTTGCAGTAGTTTTATTTGGGTAAAACCTGAGCCTATAAAGTTTTTGGCGCCGTTGCCGGAGAGTAATTTTGGCGCCGTTACCGGGGAGTAATAGCTGCCTATCGATTTTTAGTATTAGGATTTTGTCTAAGTTTTAATTTGTTTACTGACTTTTTGCTGCTTTTCTTTGTTCCTGTTTCAGGTGTATGCCTAATCGCAGAACCAGAAGCAACAAAGAGAAGGAGCTTGTGACTTTGAGCATCGACGAGCTTGCTAGGTTGGAGAGAACTAACAGGAAAGCTAAGAAGCAATCTACAATGGTCGCTCCACTTATCTTGGTTGAAGATGCAGAAGGTCACTTGGTTGACAAGGAAGGAAACATGAGAAACAAAGAGGGGCAGAGAATTGATCAAGAGGGAAATGTCATTGTTGAACAGCAGGTTCAACAAGTGAATGAGAACGTGGGAGTCCCTGCTGCTGCCAATAACGCTGCTGGGCGTTTTGTTCAGAGGACTCTAGGTGACTACAACAGACCTGATCAGTTCTATGCCAACAGAGCTGCAATCCGACCTCCTGCCTTCTAGAGGAACGATTTTGAGGTTAAACCTGTCTACTATCTGCTGGTTGGCCAGCATCCATTCCATGGCTTACCTCATGAGCATCCTATGGATCACATTGAGAGGTTTGAGGATTAAGCTTCCAATGTTAAAGCTAATGGGGTTAGCAATGATTTTCTGTTCTGCAAGCTTTTCCCTTACTCTCTTGAAGGAGAAGCTGCATATTGGCTGAAGCAACTAGAGCCTGCTTCATTGACCACTTGGGAAGACACCAAGAATGCTTTTCTGAATAACTTCTATGATGATGCAAGATCAGAAGACATGAGGACGAAAATTGCATCATTTACACAGGGCCCTACTGAAGCTTTTAAGGCTTCTTGGATCAGGTTTAAGTCTTATCAAAGGGACTGTCTGATAGGGTCAGGTTTTACCCAAATAAAACTACTGCAAGTGCACAGCAAAAGTAGTTGTAGTACAAGGGGTTATCGAATCCCAAGGGAGTATGTAAACCACACTAGCGATTATAGATTCAGATTAAGCTAAGCGATAAATAATGAATGTAATGCAAAACAGTAAAATAAATGCAAGAGGGCATTTTTATGCTTGTTCTTAAAGTTCAGAAGGCTAAAGGTGCTAAGTCAGGACAGTTCGCAGGTTGAATCCGAGAGTGTAGAATGCATGCAATCAGGAATGAATTAAAACCGTCTTGAACATGAATCGCAAAGATATAACTAATCAATTCTCATTGCAGAAGTTATCTATGTCTAAATCACAGAGTTTCAAATCTCTTTGCAAACCCTAACAACCTAAACATGCAGTAATGATCAGGTTCAATTGTTCACAAAACTCCTAAGCCAAATCTCTTTGTACTAGGGCGTTTTGCTCATCTAATACTAGTTCAAGTGATTAATAATGCTCTCACATCTATCAAACAACCTAGGGTTTCGTAATCTAGATGATGTGTCTAAGAAATCGATATGAATGCAAGCACAGATGAAGAACCACTGAATTTCCTATAGTTTTAGCAATTCTATAAACTCTTCTTCAACCTTTGAAAAGCCCTAACTTAACTAACAAACTACTCAGACATGGTGATTTGAGAAAACATCATGAAAAGAATAGATTGCATAAAAGAAATAAGAAGTAGAAATAAAGGAGTTCGAAATCTACTCTGAAGGAGTTTGATTTGTCTCTCCAAAAGCTCTGCTACAAATCTCTCTCTAAAGCTCTCAAAAATAATAAGATACAAGATATCTGCCAAAAGAATGGCTGAAAAACCTAATATACAAGCTAAAACACGATCTGGAGCTTTTTTGCAAATACTGGAACTTTTGGGCCAAAACTGCAATTTCTTCCCAATCTTTTAAAAACAGGCCACGACCCCTTCCTTTCTGGGTGACGAGCGTCACCATATGGCATACTTTCTTCTTCGAGCTAGGTACTTCGTGGCTTCAACTCAGAATGCTCCAAAAGGTTCCAAAATCTCCAATTATGCTCCAGACATGCTTTAACCTGCAAAGACTCTTCTAGGACTCTAAAAAGACTAAAAAGACTCAATAAAAAGAACTTATATCATGGTTAAAAACCATAAAAACCATGATATATCAACTCCTCCAGACTTAGCTTTTGCTTGCTCTCAAGCAAACATCAGATAGAGTACATGGTCGAGGTTTGAAAACAAGAAACAGTCAGTCAGTCATCAGGAACACCACACTAGTTTGAACTTTCGAATCCACATACCACAGAGTCAACACAAGATCAAATTTCAGTCTAATTATCACAAGCTTAGCAAATCTCTCAAGTCCAGTCCAAATCCCTTCAAGAAACCCGAAATTTCTACTGCTAACTCCTTAGTTTTATCAAAGTGTGATATCTCATCAAAGTTTTATCATCTTAATCACTTTACAGATTCTTTTCCCTTCCTAACAACTGAACAAATAGATCTCAACACAACTCTCCTAGTTTCTCCTATTTTCGGATTGGCAACATATGATGGACTTGTAGCTATAAAATCACGTTGCTGCTTTGTGTTCAGGTTGGTGACGAGCGTCACCAGGTCAGTGACACTCGTCACCGACTCTGCAGTTTGAGTTGCTGCAGTTTTCCTGCGGTTCAGCTCTGCAAGTGTTGCTTCCATCACATACACGTCTTCCTCCAGCAACTTGGCATTCATTAGAACCTCTTTTTTAAGCCCAGTGTTGAAGATATGATCCTCACTGCAATCCTCAAACCCAACAGCTTCTGCAGAAGTTTCAGATATTGGCTCTTCAACAACCATCTTGCTCACTTGCCCACTTATATATGATTCATTGACACACTCAGTAATAGTGTCTTCTGAATGCTCCATGACAGTCTCTTCATCTCTAGAAGTTCTTACAGAAAAGGCCTGACCATCAATGGTAGAACTCCCTCTTAACTTATCCATGTCAAAGTTCATGACAACATAACCAAGATCAAGCTCAATGTTCCCCCTTCTAACATCAATGATGGCTCCAGCAGTAGCCAAGAATGGTCTTCCCAGAATAAGAGGATCTTTAGGTTCTTCAGCATATTTCAGAACCACAAAATCTGTAGGAATTATGCGGCCTTCAATGTTAACATGAACATTCTCTAACATGCCTTCTGGGGTCCTTATGGATCGATCTGCTAGGATGAGAGAGATCCCAGCTGGCTTGAACTCAGTCATTCCAAGTCTAGCAGCAACAGAGAAAGGCATCAAGTTAATACTTGACCCTAGATCACATAGCGAGTGTGGAAAACGTCCTGCAGATATTGAGCAATCAAGCACAAAGGTCCATGGATCAGATAGCTTCTCTGGAACTCTGCTTTGAATGATGGTATTGACTTGGTCAGAAACAGTCACCTTCTTCTTCTTCTTTGGAACTGTGCCTAAGAGAATTGCACTGATGTCTCTGGTAAGCAATGCTCCTTCCTCAGGACTTACACCATTCACAACCATTCTCTTTACATACCTTCTTAGAGCTGGTGAAAGCTTGACTGCATCAACAAGGGGGATCTCAAACATCAGCTTGTCTATCATAGCTTTGCATCTGGCTTCTTCTATCTCATGTTTAGACTTCCTAGGATGCTTGGGGAATGGTGTTTTGGGTTTATAGACACGTTCCTGGTCATAATTTGCAGTTACAGGCGAAGCAGCTTTGTTCTGGGGTGGGTGACGACCGTCACCAGGAGGGTGACACTCGTCACTCACTTGTGACAACCCCCGATATCCTTGTAGGTTGGTGACAAGCGTCACTCCTCCTTGGTGACGCTCGTCACTCACCTCTGAGACAGAAAATTTTTCATCTTCAGACTCCATGAGTTGCACGATCTGTTCTGCACTCAACCTCTTTTTCTGCACTGTTTTAAGCTTTTTTTCATTCCTGACTGTGATGGCATTAACCTGATGCTTGGGATTGATATCAGTCCTTCCAGGAAGGAATCCCTCTTGCCTTTGAACAGCTCCTGCAGTTTGAGCAACCTGCACATCAAGCTTCTTCATGTGAGAGTTCAGATTCTCAATTTTTCTATTCAGGTCTTGATACAGCGAATCTAGCTTGCCATTGAAATTCACTGTCATCTTCTGCTGTCCTTCAAGTACCTGCTCCAGCATAGCTTCCATTTTATTGTCTTGTGGAGGTGCAGTTTGGTAGGAAGAAGAACCAAAATTCCTGCTGTTTTGGTAAGTTTTCTCAACTTCAGTCTTCTGGAATGGGGGCTTAGGAGTGTAACCAGGCGTGCTCTGTCCTCCTGTAAAGGTACTCTGCTGATTATTTCTGTTGTAGCCTCTGTTCCATTGCTGATTTCAAAACCTTTGGCTCTGAAAACCCCCTCCATTGATGAAATTAACATCTTTCTGCTCAAATTCTTCAGGATTTTCGAAACTCTCCACTTCTGCAGCAAACTGAACTGACTTCTTTCCCACCAGAAGGCTGTGCATGCTGTCTAACTTAGCCTTAACTTCAGCTATTTGGTTTCCATCATTCAAACCAGCCTGCTGCTTTCTCTGAAAATCTGTATTTTTGGTGCTGTTGCTGCAGACCAAGTTCTCAATCAACCTGATTGCTTCTTCTGGTCTGTTGGTGTTGAAGTTTCCACTACTTGCTGCATCCAGCGCCATCTGATATTTCCAGTCAATGCCTCTGAAGAAGATACCAAGCAGCTGCACCTGATTGAAACCATGATGAGGACAGTCCCTTTGATAAGACTTAAACCTGATCCAAGAAGCCTTAAAAGCTTCAGTAGGGCCTTGTGTAAAGGATGCAATTTTCGTCCTCATGTCTTCTGATCTTGCATCATCATAGAAGTTATTCAGAAAGGCATTCTTGGTGTCTTCCCAAGTGGTCAATGAAGCAGGTTCCAGTTGCTTCAGCCAATATGCAGCCTCTCCTCCAAGAGAGTAAGGGAAAAGCTTGCAGAACAGGAAATCATTGCTGACCCCATTAACTTTGACATTGGAAGCTTAATCCTCAAACCTCTCAATGTGATCCATAGGATGCTCTTGAGGTAAGCCATGGAATGGATGCTGGCCAACCAGCAGATAGTAGACAGGTTTAACCTCAAAATCGTTCCTCTAGAAGGCAGGAGGTCGGATTGCAGCTCTGTTGGCATAGAACTGATCAGGTCTGTTGTAGTCACCTAGAGTCCTCTGAACAAAACGCCCAGCAGCGTTATTGGCAGCAGCAGGGACTCCCACGTTCTCATTCACTTGTTGAACCTGCTGTTCAACAGTGACATTTCCCTCTTGATCAATTCTCTGCCCCTCTTTGTTTCTCATGTTTCCTTCCCTGTCAACCAAGTGACCTTCTGCATCTTCAACCAAGATAAGTGGAGCGACCATTGTAGATTGCTTCTTAGCTTTCCTGTTAGTTCTCTCCAACCTAGCAAGCTCGTCGATGCTCAAAGTCACAAGCTCCTTCTCTTTGTTGCTTCTGGTTCTGCGATTAGGCATACACCTGAAACAGGAACAAAGAAAAGCAGCAAAAAGTCAGTAAACAAATTAAAACTTAGACAAAATCCTAATACTAGAAATCGATAGGCAGTCGTTGTAGTATAGTGGTAAGTATTCCCGCCTGTCACGCGGGTGACCCGGGTTTGATCCCCGACAACGGCGCCAAAAACTTGATAGGGTCAGGTTTTACCCAAATAAAACTACTGCAAGTGCACAGCAAAAGCAGTTGTAGTACAAGGAGTTATCGAATCCCAAGGGAGTATGTAAACCACACTAGCGATTATAGATTCAGATTAAGCTAAGCGATAAATAATGAATGTAATGCAAAACAGTAAAATAAATGCAAGAGGGCGTTTTTATGCTTGTTCTTAAAGTTCAGAAAGCTAAAGGCGCTAAGTCAGGACAGTTCGCAGGTTGAATCCGAGAGTGTAGAATGCATGCAATCAGGAATGAATTAAAACCGTCTTGAACATGAATCGCAAAGATATAACTAATCAATTCTCATTGCAGAAGTTATCTATGTCTAAATCACAGAGTTTCAAATCTCTTTGCAAACCCTAACAACCTAAACATGCAGTAATGATCAGGTTCAATTGTTCACAAAACTCCTAAGCCAAATCTCTTTGTACTAGGGCATTTTGCTCATCTAATACTAGTTCAGGTGATTAATAATGCTCTCACATCTATCAAACAACCTAGGGTTTCGAAATCCAGATGATGTGTCTAAGAAATCGATATGAATGCAAGCACAGATGAAGAACCACTGAATTTCCTATAGTTTTAGCAATTCCACAAACTCTTCTTCAACCTTTGAAAAGCCCTAACTTAACTAACAAAATACTCAGACATGGTGATTTGAGAAAACATCATGAAAAGAATAGATTGCATAAAAGAAATAAGAAGTAGAAATAAAGGAGTTCGAAATCTGCTCTGAAGGAGTCTGATTTGTCTCTCCAAAAGCTCTGCTACAAATCTCTCTCTAAAGCTCTCAAAAATAATAAGATACAAGATATCTGCCAAAAGAATGGCTGAAAAACCTAATATACAAGCTAAAACACGATCTGGGACTTTTTTGCTAATACTGGAACTTTTGGGCCAAAACTGCAATTTCTTCCCAATCTTTTAAAAACAGGCCACGACCCCTTCCTTTCTGGGTGACGAGCGTCACCAGCTTGGTGACGAGCGTCACCATATGGCATACTTTCTTCTTCGAGCTAGGTACTTCGTGGCTTCAACTTAGAATGCTCCAAAAGGTTCCAAAATCTCTAATTATGCTCCAGACATGCTTTAACCTGCAAAGACTCTTCTAGGACTCTAAAAAGACCAAAAAGACTCAATAAAAAGAACTTATATCATGGTTAAAAACCATAAAAACCATGATATATCACTGTCCTCATCATGGCTTTAGCCAGGTGCAATTACTTGGGATTTTGTTCAGAGATATTGACTGGAAGTATCAGATGGCGCTGGATGCAGCAAGTGCAGGAAACTTCAACACCAACAGACCAGAGGAGGCGATCAGACTGATTGAGAATTTGGTGATTGAGAATTTGGTCTGCAGCAACAGCACTAAAAATGCAGACTTTCAGAGGATGAAACAAGCTGGTGTGGCTGATGGAAATCAGATTGCTGAAGTTAAGGCTAAGCTGGATGATATGCACAGCCTTTTGGTGGGAAAGAAGTCAGTTCACTTTGCTGCAGAAGTGGAAACTTTCGAAGCTCCTGAGGAGGTTGAACAGGAGGATGTAAATTTCATCAATTCTGGTGGTTTTCAAGGTCAAAGGTATGGAAACCAGCAGTGGAAAAAAGAATACAGCAACAAAAATCAGAAGAACACCTTTACAGGAGGACAGAGCACGCCTGCTTTCACTCCTAAGCCCCCATTCCAAAAGACAGAATACCAGAAGCCATTCAAGAACAGTGGAAATTACAGAAACTATGGTTCTTCTTCCTATCAACCAGCACCTCCACAAGGGAACAAAATGGAAGCAATGTTAGAACAGATCTTGGAAGGACAACATAAGCTTACAGTGGACTTCAATGGCAAGATAGATTCGCTCTATCAGGATTGAATGGAAAAATTGAGAGTCTGAACTCTCATATGAAGAAGCTTGATATTCAAGTTGCCCAAACTGCAGGAGCTGTTCAGAGGCAAGAAGGATTTCTTCCAGGAAGAACTGATGCTAATCCCAAACACCATGTGAATACCATCATATTGAGGAGTGGAAAGAACCTGCAACCAGTGTTGCAGAAGGATTTAACCCCAAAGAATTTCGTGGGTATTGAAGAGTATGAAGATGAAGAAGTATCTGCTGAAGACCCATGGGTGACACTCGTCACCAATAATGGGTGTCGCTTGTCACCCATCGAGCACAACCTCGACCCCGACTCTTCACAAATTGGTGATGACCGTCACCAGGTGGGTGACGCTCGTCACCCAAATCCAATGATCGATCTCGACTCGTCCAAAGTGAGTGACGCTCGTCACCAGATGCCATATGCTGCAGTTTCGCCCAAGACTTCAGATAATTCTAAGGAGACCGTGTATAAACCCAAGATACCCTATCCTAAGCATCTTAAGAAGTCTAAGAAAGAGCTTGAAGATGCAAGATGCAAGGCTATCATGGACATGTTGGTTATAGAGATCCCATTGATTGATGTTGTAAGGATCACTCCTGTTATAAGGAGGTATGTGAAGAGGATGGTGACCAATAACTTGAGTTTAGAGGCTGGAACTATGATGATCAACGAGCAGGTCAGTGCAGTGATTCAGAACAGAGTTCCAGAGAAGCTTTCAGACCCAGGAAGCTTTGTTTTAGACTGCACAATCTTCAATGACAAGTTTGAGAGGTTATTGTGTGATCTTGGTTCTAGTGTGAACCTCATGCCTCATTCTGTTGCCAAGAGCTTGGGGATGACCGATTTCAAGGCTACAAGGATATCTCTTGTCCTAGTTGATAGATCAGTCAGAGTTCCTGAAGGAGTGGTAGAGGATGTTCCTATCAAAGTAGGAGATTGTATGATTTCTACTGATTTTGTGGTTCTGGAGTATGGAGAAGAACCTAAAGATCTCTTGATTCTTGGCAGACCCTTCTTGGCTACTGCATGAGCTATCATTGATGTCAGGAAGGGTAGAATAGAGCTGAATAGAGCTGAATGTTGGTGATTTAGTGATGAAATTGGAAATAGACAAGCTGATGAAGAGGCCAACCATAGATGGACAGACTTTTTATGTTGATGTTCTCACAAACATTGCTAATCAGATCTTCCATGAGATGAGTTCAGAGGATCCCTTAGAAAGGGCATTGACCACTTCTACAGCTGAGTATGAGCATTTAGATGCTGCTGCATCAGGGTACACAAAGATGATGGATGCTACTGCACAAGTGATGCAACTGGTTGCATAGGATGAGCTTATCTCCACATCTGCGAAAGCTGCCACAATGGGTGATTGGTCTGCAGCAAAAGCACCAAAAGTTGAGCTTAAACAGCTCCCTGCAGGGCTAAGGTACGTATTTCTTGGAGAAAACTCCACCTATCCTGTTATTGTTAATGCTTCATTGAACAATGCAGAGCTCACCCTTTTGCTAAGTAAGCTGCGAAATTTTCGCAAAGCTCTTGGCTACTCTCTTGATGACATTTCAGTTATCTCTCCAGACTTGTGCATGCATAGGATACACTTGGAGGATGAGTCGAAATCATCAGTTGGGCATCAGAGGAGGCTGAATCCGAATTTGCAGGATGTAGTCAAGAAAGAGATCATGAAGTTGTTGCAGGCTGATATCATCTATCCTATATCAGACAGTGCTTGGGTTAGTCCAGTGCACGTGGTGCCTAAGAAAGGTGGTGTCACAGTGGTGAAGAATGACAAGGATGAGCTGATTCCAACCAGGACTGTCACAGGACACAAAATGTGCATTGACTACAGGAAACTGAATGCAGCAACAAGGAAGGATCATTTTCCTCTGCCTTTCATTGATCAGATGCTGGAGAGGCTGGCGAATAACAAGTAATACTGCTTCCTTGATGGGTATTCAGGTTTCTTTCAGATCCCCATCCATCCAGATGATAATGAGAAGACCACTTTTACCTGTCCCTATGGCACTTTTGCATATCGCAGAATGCCTTTTGGGCTGTGTAATGCTCCTGCAACCTTCCAGAGATGCATGATGTCGATCTTCACAGACATGATAGAGAAGTTTATGGAGGTGTTCATGGATGACTTCTCTGTTTATGGGTCCTCTTTCAAGAGCTGCTTAGATAATTTGTGTGCAGTTCTGCAGAGATGTGAAGAGAAGCACTTGGTTTTAAACTGGGAGAAGTGCCATTTTATGGTTCAGGATTGTATTATGCTTGGCCACATAGTCTCAGGAGACGGTATAGAGGTGGATAGGGCAAAAATTGAGGTGATGACAAGTCTGCAAGCACCTGATTCAGTCAAAGCAGTGAGGAGTTTTCTGGGTCATGCAGGCTTCTACAGAAGATTCATCAAGGACTTTAGCAAGATAGCACGCCCCCTTACTGCTCTCCTCTGCAAGGATGTGAAGTTTGAGTTCACAGAATAGTGCAAATCTGCCTTTGAACAGATCAAGCAAGCCTTGGTTACAGCTCCTGTTGTGCAGCCACCAGATTGGGACTTACCTTTTGAGGTAATGTATGATGCCAGCGATTTTGCAGTTGGAACAGTGCTGGGACAGAGGAAAGACAAGAAACTCCACGCCATCTACTATGCAAGTAGAACTCTGGATGATGCTCAGAAGAATTATGCAACAACTGAGAAGGAATTGTTAGCTGTTGTGTTTGCTTTTGAGATGTTCAGGTAATATCTTGTTGGATCCAAGGTCGTGGTTCATACTGACCATTCAGCACTGAAGTACCTGATGCAAAAGAAGGATGTAAAGCCAAGGTTGTTGAGATGGATCCTGCTTCTTCAGGAATTTGACATTGAAGTGAAGGAAAAGAAAGGGGTTGAGAATGGAGTTGCTGATCATCTATCCCAGATTCAAGTCAAAGATAGTGTCCCAATCAATGATTTCTTGCCTGAAGAGAATGTTTACTTAGTGAAAGCAAGAGAACAGGAGGAAAGTGTTGAAAACCTGCAGTTTTCACGAAACTGCAGGGGAGTGACGAGCGACACCAGGAGGGTGACGTTCGTCACCAACCCAGAACAGTCACGACCAAAGTGTACGAAAGAGGTGACGCTCGTCACCAATATTGGTGACGCTCGTCACCAATCTTTACACTTTTCTGCGATTTGTGCAAGCTTGGGGATGGCTTTTGAAGAGCCTGTTTATGCTTTGAATGATCCAAAGAGGCCCTGGTACGCTGATATTGCAAATTACCTTGCTGCAGAGGATGAACCACATGACTTCAAAGGCTATGCTAAGAAGAAGTTCTTGAGAGAACTTAGGAGATTCTCTTGGGATGAGCCATACCTCTACAAGCATTATGCTGATGGGATCTACAGGAGATGCATAGCAGAAGAAGAAGTGCAGGACGTCCTCTTTCACTGTCATGGATCAGAGTATGCTGGACACTTTGCTACATTCAAGACTGTCTCTAAGGTATTGCAAGCTGGATTTTGGTGGCCTACTATGTTCAGAGACGCCCAGGCCTTCATCACAAGCTGTGATACTTGTCAGAGAAAAAAAAAAATCAGCAGGAGACATGAGATGCCACAGAATTTCATTCTGGAAGTTGAAGTCTTTGATTGTTGGGGTATTGACTTCATGGGACCTTTTCCCTCATCCTATGGGAATAGATACATTCTGGTTGCTGTTGATTATGTATCTAAGTGGGTAGAGGCGTTGGCTACTCCTACTAATGATGCAGAAGTGGTTTTGACTGTTTAAGACCATTATCTTTCCCAGATTTGGTGTCCCGCGGATTGTCATAAGTGATGGTGGTTCTCACTTTGTCAATAAGGTTTTTGACAAACTGTTGAAGAAATATGGTGTACAGCACAGAGTAGCCACGCCCTATCACCCCCAAACAAGTGGGCAAGTTGAGGTTTCCAACAGACAGATCAAGCAGATTCTAGAAAAGACAGTTGGGAAGACAATGAAAGATTGGTCTGCAAAGCTGGATGATGCATTATGGGCTTACAGAACAGCATACAAAACGCCACTTGGGACTACACCATTCCATCTTCTCTATGGAAAGGTGTGCCATCTACCAGTAGAGTTGGAGTTCAAAGCAGAATGGGCCATCAAGAAGCTGAACTTCGATCTGAAGCCTGCTGCAGAAAGGCGTTTGATTCAGCTCAATGAACTGGATGAGATCAAATATCTGGCCTATGAAAACTCCAAGTTATACAAGGAGAGGACAAAGGCATATCATGATAAAAAGATCATCTCCAGACATTTCGAGCACAATGACCAGGTATTACTCTACAACTCTCGTTTACAGCTTTTTCCTGGTAAATTGCATTCTCGATGGTCAGGTCCCTTCACTGTCAAAGAAGCTCGCCCACATGGTGCAATTGTCCTGATTAACTCCAAAGGAGAGGAGTTCACTGTCAATGGACAAAGGGTGAAGCATTACTGGGCACAAGCAGAGATTCCAGCAGGACACATTGTGTCTCTGGATAATGCACCAGCTGTCTAAACAGCCAACCAAAGTTAAGCTAATGGCTTTAAACAAGCGCTTAGTAGGAGACAACCCACTGGTAAGTTGTAGATATTATATTTAGCTATTAGTTTCGTGCTTTGGATTAGTAACTAAAAAAAAAAAAAAAAAAAAAAAAAAAAGGTGACGATCGTCAAGGTGACGCTCGTCACCCGACCACTGGTACTTATTCTTCTTCTTCTTCTTCGTCTGGTTTACTTCTGCAAAATAACGAACACATTCAACTTCTCTTATATTTATAACTTTTGATTTTCTAAACCAAATTAAGTGATTTAAGAGCCTAATCCGTGCGGATTTTGCTCCTCTTTCTGAATATCAACTCGGTTTTTAAGATCTGCAAGGTATGTGTTCGGAATCCCCAATTTTCAGTCTGCCATAGGTTTGGTAAAATCCAATTTTTGACTTGATTGACTTGATTTAACTGTTGAATCATGGTTAGTTAGGTTGTATAAGAAGAATGAAACCATCTATGTGAGCTTTTATCGGTTGATTTACAAGTTTTGAATTTTTGAGTTCATGATGAAAATTGCAAAAATCTGGTAATTTTGGGTGATTTGGGTTGAACTGATGATTAAATTGTGTTCCTGGTAGTGCTGTAGTTGATCGCGATCAGTTATTTCACCTTGATTGATTGATTTTTTGAATTTTGAAAAATTTGCTAATTTTGGTGATGTTTTTGGTCGATTTTGATCTTCAATTTTCAGATGCCTCGACACGAGAAACGACCAAGGCAAAGCTCGTCTTCAAGCACTGCAACAGGGTCTACAGATTCCTTCAGTCAGTACCCGGTTTGCAGGCCTCCATGGCCCAAGCGAGAAGATTGGAAAATAGCCTCTGGAGTGGCTTGGGCAGGAACTCCGAGGCAGGAAATATCACGGGACACTTGTATATTCCGTGATATCCAGGAGGAGTGGGATGAGTATGACACGCTATTCTATAATGCGTGGCTGGGAGTGAAGATTATCCCCACTCGGTTCGCGGATTCTGCTGTTCTGCAGAAGATGGGGATCTTCGAGGAGGTTGTTCAGATTCTGGAGAGCATTGGGATGGGGACTATGCCGTTCCAGCAGTATGATCTATACCCAGATTTGGTCCGCCAGTTTCTCTCTACAGTTCGCGTCTACTACGCGAATGAGCTGGCGAAGCGTGCGCAGGAAGGCACGATGATGTTTATGATCCGAGGGGTTCGATACCGGATCAGTCTGATGGAGCTTTGTGGGATCTATGGCTTCTCTGACCATCCCACAGGCGTTCTCCTTCCCTCTCAGGGGACCCATATGCAGACATTCTGGTCCAAGTTCGGGAATGGAGTCTATGACAACAAGACTAGCACGCAGACAGAGGTTTGCCATCCTGTCTTGAGGTACATTCTGCGCCTCTTTGGCCATACCATTTTGTGCAAGTCTGCGCCTAGCAAGACTCGGGTTAGTGAGCTGATTCTCCTCTACTACGGACTTTATGAGATGCTTGATGATGTGATCCCTATCGATAGCATGGTTCGCGCCAACTTGGACGCTGTTTTCGCTGAGCATCTGGTCTCCTTGAAGACCACGCCGTTCACCAGTTCGGAGGAGAAGACCGAGAGTGTTGGCAGCCTTGTGACACCGATCTTTCATCATTTCCAGATCGATGTCACTCCTTGCAGTCTGCGCAGTGACAGATCACTTATGGATGACCAGTATCTGCGCCATGTCACTTGGCTGAAGATTGGAGTTGTCTGGACTTTCACTACTACTTCTGGAGAGTATGTTGGCATTAAGTTGCCACAAAGAGCCCTCACTATGATTCAGGGAGTCCCACGCCAGATTTTCTTCATGCCAGCTCAGACTCTACTGTGCCCTTTGGCTCTGCGCCCTGCTAGAGCTGCTACAGGTGGTGCTTCTGCTTCTACTGCAGCTGCTGATGATGCTGGACCTTCTACACGCCAGAGTACCTCCTCTACTGCTTTCAGGCGTCCTCCACGACCACAGACACCCATGGATATGGCTGCTTTTCAGGAGTATGTCATTGACAGCTTTGAGGGACTCTGGGATGCTGTTGCTACACTTAGCAACTGTGGTTGTGTCCGCCCCCTTTACACCACTGAGCCTTGCGAGGATGAGGACTGAGGCTCCACTATCTGGTTACTTGCTTCTTTTTCTCTTTTATTTTTATTTCTCTTGAGTCATTTTTATGTTTTCTTTGAGTCAGTTGTCTGTTTCTTTGATGATGTTTTGTGAGATTGTTGAACCAGGTTATTATTGCTATGTTTGGATGTTGTTAATTATGTATTTGAGCGCTCAAAAAGTCCAACTTTTGAGTACACATGGCAACACTTCGTTAATTAACATCTAACTTAACAATTGGGTAATACAGGTTGTGGTGACGCTCGTCACCTGACCCCACGCGAGGTAGCACTTTTCTGACTTGCTTTTTCGACTTCTCATTCATTTTTCTGACCAACTCTTGTCTTGATAACACTGGGGACAGTGTTGTTTAAGTCTGGGGGAGGTGGTTACTGACGTTGTGTGCTTTGTGTCATGTTTATAGAGTCTTAAAGTTGAGTCAAAAACCTGTTTTATAGAGTCAAAATTTTGGAACTGTCAGTGTTTTCTTAGAACTAACCATAGGACGTTTTTGCTTATAAGAACCATTGCCACAGTAGTTGATTACAAGTCTTACTAAGTTGAGAGTCTTAAGTAGATCAGTCTAGCAATGAAGGTCTAGGTCCTTAGAGAATCTGAAAAAATCTTCTTTTAGCTCCACCTTAGTGAACTTTAAACTTCTTGTCTTGGTGATTGATTCTTTTTGAGCTTAATTCTCTCTTTCAGCACTGACAATAAAGTCAAGATACAGTCTCTCTTTGATCTTCCCTGATGTAGTTTTTAAAAGTTTAAGTCCAAAGAATGGTGCATTTATGACCCTGTCTCCTCAAAAGGAACAACAGTAATAAACACACTCAAGAACCTGTCTCCTCACAAGGAATACAAGTATTGAATAGCACCATATCTTAGACTGTAAAAGTTGAGAAAAAGAAGTGAAAAATCGAAAATATTCAAAGGAAAAGATCAAGGGAAGAGAAAATAGGAGAGCTGTGTTGAGATTGAATTGTTCAGTTGTTAGGAAGGGAAAAGAATCTGTAAAGTGATTGAGATGATAGAACTTTGATGAGATGTCACACTTGGATAAAAAATAAGGAGTTGACAGTAGAAATTTCGGATTTCTTGAAGAGATTTGGACTGGACTTGAGAGATTTGCTAAGCTTGTGATGATTAGACTGAAATTTGATCTTGTGTTGACTCTGTGGTATGTGGATTCGAAAGTTCAAACTAATGTGGTGTTCCTGATGATTGACTGACTGTTTCTTGTTTTCAAACCTCGACCTTGTTCTTTGTCTGATGTTTGCTTGAGGGCAATCAAAATCTAAATCTGGGGGAGTTGATATATCATGGTTTTTATGGTTTTTAACCATGATATAAGTCCTTTTTGTTGAGTCTTTTTGGTCTTTTTAGAGTCCTAGAAGAGTCTTTGCAGGATATATCATGTCTGGAGCATAATTGGGGATTTTGGAACCTTTTGGAGCACTCTGAGTTGAAGCCACGAAGTACCAAGCTCGAAGCAGAAAGTATCCCATATGGTGACGCTCGTCACCACCCTTGGTGACGCTCGTCACCCATCAAGGAAGGAGCGTGGTGGATTTATTAAAAGTATGAAGACTATTTGCAGAATTGGCCCAGGAGTTCTATTATTTACAAGAAGACCCCAGATCGTGTTTATCCTCTATTTATTAGGTTTTTCAGCCATTGTTGGCTATTATCTTAGTTTTTGAGAATTCAGAGAGCTTAGAGAGAGATTTATTCTAAGCTTTTTGGGGAGACAAATCCTGTACTCTTTTGAGAAGATTTCGAACCCTTCTATTCTTTTACTCTTTCTCTTAATGCAATATTATTTAGTTATGCTTTGTGATCCCATAATCATGTCTGAGTAATCTGCTAGTTAAGTTAGGGCTTTTTCAAGGGTTGATGAAGAGATTGTAGAATCGTATCTTTTGGTTTTTCATCTCTGCTTGCTTTAAAATCGAACTTCTGAGAAACATCATCTAGGAATCTGAAAATCTTAGGTTGTTAAATATATGTGAGAGCATTATTCATAACCTGAACTAGTATTTGATGAGCAAAACAACTTAGTGCAAAGAGATTTGGCTTGGGAGTTTTGTAAACAATTGAATCTGATCATTCCTGCATGCTTAGGTTGTTAGGGTTTACAAAGAGATTTGAAACTCTATGATTTAGACATAAATAGCTTTTGCAATGAGAATTGATTAGTTATACATCAGTGATTCATGTTTAAAACGGTTCTTAATCATTCCTGATTTCATGCATTCTACATTCTTGGATTCAACCTGCGAAATGTCCTGACTTAGCGCTTTTAGTCTTCTGAAACTTAGATCATCTTACAAAATCGTTTGCTTACTTTTATTCATTCATTCGCATTACATACATCATATCTTGCTTAGCTTAATCCGAACCTACATTCGATAGTGTAGTCTGCATTACTCTCTTGGGATTTCGATACCCCTTGTACTACAACTGCTTTGCTGTGCATTAGCAGTAGTTTTATTTGGGTAAAACCTGAGCCTATCACATAGTCAACAGCAACCAGAATGTATCTATTCCCATAAGATGAGGAAAAAGGGCCCATGAAGTCAATACCTTAACAATCAAAGACTTCAACTTTAAAGATGATGTTCTGTGGCATCTCATGTCTTCTGCTGATCTTTCCTCTTCTTTGACAAGTATCACATCTTGTAATCAATGCCTGGGTGTCCCTGGACATGGTAAGCCACCAAAAACCAGCTTGAAGAACCTTGGAGACTTTTTTGAATGTGGCAAAGTGACCAGCATACTCTGAGCCATGACAATGAAACAAGACGTATTGGACCTCTTCTTCTGCAATGCATCTCCTGTAAATCCCATCAGTACAATGTCTGTAAAGATATGGCTCATTCAAATAGAATCTCTTAAGTTCTCTCAAGAACTTCTTCTTAGCAAAGCCCTTGAAATCATGTGGTTCATCCTCTGCAGTAAGATAATTGGCAATATCAGCATACCAGGGCCTCTTTGGATCATTCAAAGCATAAACTTGCTCTTGAAAAGCTGTTTCCAAGCTTGCACAACTCGTAGCCAGAGTCTAGGACTGGTGACGAGCGTCACCGTCTTCGTACAGAAAGTGGGTCGTGACTCTACTTTGTTGGTGACGAGCGTCACCCCCCTGGTGTCGCTCGCCACTGCCCTGCAGTTTCGTGAAAACTGCAAGTTTTCAACACTTTCTTCCTTCAGTCTGGTTTCTACCAAGTAGACATTCTCTTAAGGCAATAAATCATTTATTGGGACATTGTCTTCAACCTGAATTCTGGATAGATGATCAGCAACTCCATTCTCAACTCCTTTCTTGTCTTTCACTTCAATGTCAAATTCTTGAAGAAGCATAATCCATCTCAACAATTTTGGCTTTGCATCCTTCTTCTGCATCAGATACCTCAGTGCTGAATGGTCAGTATGGACCACGACCTTGGAGCCAACAAGATACTGCCTTAATTTTTCAAATGCAAAGACAACAGCCAACAATTCTTTCAGTTGTTGCATAGTTCTTCTGAGCTTCATCCAATGTCCTTATGGCATAGTAGATGGCGTGTAGCTTCTTGTCTTTCCTCTGTCCCAGCACTGCTCTAACTGCAAAATCGCTGGCATCACACATCACTTCCAAAGGCAAGTCCCAATCTGGAGGCTGCACAACAGGAGCTGTAACCAAAGCCTGTTTGATCTGTTCAAAGGCAGACTTGCATTCTTCTGTGAACTCAAAATTCACATCTTTACAGAGGAGAGCAGTAAGAGGTCTTGCAATCTTGCTGAAGTCCTTGATGAATCTTCTGTTGAACCCAACGTGACCCAGTAAACTCCTCACTGCTTTGACTGAACCAGGTGCTTGCAGACTTGTCATCACTTCAATTTTCGCCCTATCCACCTCTATACCATCTCCTGATACTCTGTGACCAAGAACAATGTCGTCTTGTACCATAAAATGACACTTCTCCCAGTTCAGAACCAAGTGCTTCTCTTCACATCTCTACAGAACTGCACACAAGTTGTCCAGGCAGCTTATGAAGGAAGACCCATAATAGCTATCAAGGAAGCAGTAATACTTGTGAGCTGAAACTGCAGCTGGTCGCAATGGCTGACGAGCGTCACTGGATTGGTGACGAGTGTCACTCATTTTGGACGAGTCGTGAAAGTCTGTTCGAGCTGGATGACGAGCGTCACCCAGCTGGTGATGGTCGTCACCAGTTAGTGAAGAAAAATCGTCGGGGTCTTGCTCAGTGGGTGACGAGCGACACCCATCCTGGGTGACGAGCGTCACCTGTGGTTTTTAAGCACATATTTCATCATCTTCATACTCTTCAAAACCAACAAAATCTCTTGAGCTCAAATCCTTCTGAAACACTGGTTGCAGGTTCTTTCGACTACTCAATGTGATGGCATTACATGGTGTTTGGGATTAGCATCAGTCCTTCCTGGAAGAAATCCCTCTTGCCTCTAAACAACTCCTGCAGTTTGGGCAACTTGAACATCAAGCTTCTTCATATGAGAGTCCAGACTCTCAATTTTCCCATTCAAGTGCTGGTAGAGTGAATCCATCTTGCCATTGAAGTCCACTGTCAGCTTCTGTTGTCCTTCTAGGATCTGTTTTGGCATAGCTTCCATCTTGTTCTCTTATGGAGGTGCAGATTGGTAGGAAGAAGAACCATAGTTCCTGTTAAAGTTGCTGCTGTTCTGGTTAGGTTTCTGGAACTTATCTTCTGGAACTGAGGCTTGAGTGTGTAACCAGGCGAGCTCTGATTTCCTGTGAAGGTACTCTTCTGATTATCGTTGTTGTATCCTCTGTTCCATTGCTGATTCCCATACCTTTGACCCTGAAATCCTCCAGCATTGATGAAATTCACATCTTCCTGCTCAATCTCCTCTGGATTTTCGAATGTCTCTACCTCTGCAGCAAAATGAACTGACTTCTTCCCCACCAAGAGGCTGTGCATACTGTCCAGCTTAGCCTTGACTTCAGAAATCTGATTCCCATCATTCAAACCAGCTTGTTTCATCCTCTGAAAATCTGCATTCTTGGTGTTGTTGCTGTAGGCCAAGTTTTCAATCAATCTGATTGCTTCTTCTGGTCTGTTGGTGTTGAAGTTTCCAGCGCTAGATGCATCCAGCGCCATCTGATACTTCCAGTCAATGCCTCTGAAGAAAATCCCAAGCAGTTGCACCTGACTGAAACCCTGATGAGGACAGTCCCTTTGATAAGACTTGAATCTCAGCCAAGAAGCCTTAAAAGCTTCAGTAGGACCTTGAGAGAATGATGCAATTTTCGTCCTCAGGTCCTCTGATCTAGCATCATCATAGAAATTGTTCAGAAAGACATTCTTGGTGTCCTTCCAAGTAGTCAGCAAACCAGGCTCCAGTTGCTTCAGCCAATATGCATCATCTCCTTCAAGTGAGTAAGGGAAAAGCTTGCAGAACAGAAAGTCATAGCTAACTCCATTAGCTTTGACACTTAAAGCTAAGTCCTCAAAACTCTCAATATGATCCATTGGATGCTCATGAGGTAAGCCATGAAATGGAAGCTGTCCCACCAGCTGATAATAAGCAGGCTTGAGCTCAAAATCATTCCTCTGGATAGCAGGAGGGCGGATTGCAGCTCTATTGGCATAGAACTGATCAGGTCTGTTATAATCTCCTAGAGCCCTCTAAACAAAACGCCCAGCAGCGTTGTTAGCAGCAATAGGGACTCCAGCTTCTTGTGCCACTTGTTGAACCTGCTGTTCAACTATGACATTCCCATCTTGATCCAGTCTCTCTCCTTCTTCATTCTTCGTGTTTCCCTCTCTGTCAACCAAGTGACCTTCTGCATCTTCAACCAAGATCAGTAGATTAACCATTGTAGATTTCTTCTTAGCTTTCCTGATGGTCCTTTCCAACTTAGCTAGCTCGTCAATGCCTAAGGTCAAAAGCTCCTTCTCT
The DNA here is from genome assembly GCA_911865555.2 of Thlaspi arvense. NCBI lineage: Eukaryota > Viridiplantae > Streptophyta > Magnoliopsida > Brassicales > Brassicaceae > Thlaspi > Thlaspi arvense. The sequence continues at coordinate 17,310,065 of OU466861.1, forward strand.
TTGTTGCTTCTGGTACTGCGATTAGGCATACACCTGAAACCAGCACAAAGAAAAGTAGCAGAAAGTTAGAAAACAAATTAAAACTTATACAAAATCCTAATACTAAAAATCGATAGGCAGCTATTACTCTCCGGAAACGATGCCAAAAACTTGATAGGGCTCAGATTTTACCTAAATAAAACTACTGCAAAAGCACAGCAAAACAGTTGTAGTATAAGGGGTATCAAATCCCAAAGGAGTATGTAAACTACACTTGCGATTTCAGATTCAGATTAAGCTAAGCAATAAATAGCGTATGTAATGCGAAATAACAGAATATAAGTAAGCAGGCAAAATTTGTTTGATCTAAGTCTCAGAAAATTAAAAGCGCTATGTCAAAGAAATTCGCAGGTTGAATCCGAGAATGTAGAATGCATGAAATCAGGAATGAATAAGAACCGTCTTGAACATGAATCACAAATATATAACTAATCAATTCTCATTACAGAAGTTATCTATGTCTAAATTACATAGTTTCAAATCTCTTTGCAAACCCTAACAATCTAAACATGCAGTAATTATCAGGTTCAATTTTGCACAAAAATCCTAAGCCAAAACTCTTTGCACTTAATCGTTTTGCTCATCTAATGCTAGACCAGGTTATCAATAATGCTCTCACATCTATTAACCAATCTATGATTTTCGGATTTCTAGATGATGTGTCTAAGAAATCGATTTTAAAGCAAGCAGAGATGAAGAACCAAAAGATATTCTTAACAGATAGAAATTCTACAAACTCTTCATCAACCTTTGAAAAGCCCTAACTTAACTAGGAAATTACTCAGACATGATCATGGAATCACAAAGCATAGCGGAATAAAATTGTATTGAAAGAATAGAATAAAAGACAAAGAGGTTTGAAATCTTCTTCAAAAAGAGTACATGATCTGTCTCCTCAAAAGCTCTGAAGAAAATCCTCTCTAAAGCTCACTGAATTCTCAAAATATAAGATTAAAGCCAACAACGGCTGAAAACCTAATATATACAAGCTAAAACACGATCTGGGGTGTTCTTGCAAATCTTGGAACTTCTGGGCCAATTCTGCAAACAAGTCTCTATCTTTTAAAAACAAGGCCACAACTCCTTCCTCTACGGGTGACGAGCGTCACCAGTATTGGTGACGAACGTTACCCAAGTCCACATTTCCCTTCCGAGTTGTACACTTTTTGGCTTCATCTTGTAATGCTCCAAAAGGCTTCAATATCTTTAATTGTGCTCCAGACATGCTATAACATGCAAAGACTCTACTAGGACTCTAAAAAGACCAAAAAGACTCAATAAAAAGAACTTATACCATGGTTAAAAACCATAAAAACCATGATATATCAACAAGGAAACCAAAGTGCACAAGATCTGCAAGGAGTCCAAGGACCCCAAGGAGTTCAGGGTTTGGCTGGAGCTCAAAGACCAATGGGAAGAGTTCCTGGCCACCCTCCAAGAGCAGCAAGAGTGATTGGCGCAGGAGATGCCCCTAATATACATGCTACAAGGATTGGTATTATCCCTCCTCCTGTGGCCAACAATAATTTTGAGATCAAGAGAAGCCTGATTTCTATGGTGAAAGACAACAAAATTCCATGGCCTACCCTTGGAGGATCATTTGGACCACCTTGATCAGTTTAATAGGATACGCTATATGACTATGATTAATGGTATATCAGAAGATGGCTTCAAGCTAAGGCTCTTCCCATTCTCTTTGGGAGATAAGGCTCATATGCGGGAGAAGACTCTTCCTAAAGGCTTTATAACCTCTTGGGACCAATGCAAACAAGCATTCCTGGCTAAGTTTTTCTCTACTTCAAGAACTGCATGATTGAGGAGCCTCACTTCAGGGTATGTTCAAGGATCACATAAGAGCTTTTTTGAAGCATTAGAAAGGTTCAAAGGGTATACTCTTCAGTGTCCTCACATTAACTTATCATATCAGTCCCTTTTGTCTACTTTATACAGGGGCATCCTTCCTAAGATAAGGATTCTGCTAGACACAGCTAGAAACAGAAACTTTCTTGGGAGGGAGGTAGAAGAAGATATGGAGGTGGTTGAGAACTTGGCCCAAAGTGATGGCCAATATGGAGAGGATTTTGACAGAACTTCGAGGAACTCCAATAAAAAGCTTGAATACAACAGGAAGGAGATTAAAGCTTTCAATGAGAAGCTTGCTAAGCTGCTTCAGGTTCAACAAAAGGAGTTCCACTTTGTAGGTGAGTTTGTGCAGAACCAAGAAGAGAAGGAAGTTCATCTTGAAGAGGTTAACTACTTGGGTGATTAAGGTGGCTACAATAGCTACAACAATTTCAGGACCCAACTTGTCCTACAAAAGTAACAATGTTGTTAATCCCCAAGACCAGGTCTATCCACCTCAAGGGAAAAACTTCCCACAGAAGCCCTTTGGCAACTTCTCTCAACAACAAAGTTTTGTCCCAAGGCCACAAGGAAACAACATTCAAGGGAAAAAACTTTCAACAAAGACCAGCGTTTGGTTCTCCTGTATTTTCCCCACAAGGACAAGCTTCTAATTCTACTGCCTTTGATTCTGAAGTCAAAAGGATGCTCTATCAGCTTCTCCAAGGTCAGGCTACAACAACTATGGAGCTTGCTAAGAATTTTGCAGATGTCCACAACAAGATGGACAGCCAATACACTTAGCTCTCTTCCAAGATTGAGGGTTTGAACTCTAGAGTCAAAACCTTGGAGAACAACAAGGGTATAACTTCAAGCTCCAAACCACAAGGTCAGCTTCCTGGAAAAGCTGAAGCTAATCCAAGGGAATTGTGCAATGCAATCTATTGTGAAGCTTTACCTTGCAATGCTGATTCTGCTGCTGAACTTGCTGAGTTGGAGAATCTTCTGTCTTATGATGACACTCCTACACTTCACTCCTTTACCAAGACAGATGTCCTCAATTAGGACATTAAGACTTTAAGTGTAGGGGAGAAGCCAAAGCTGTTGGCTAAAGAGAAGAAGCCAGATCTTTACACACCATATAAGTCTGCTCTTCCATTACCCAAAACGTTTAAGCAGAAGATGTTAGCCAAGCAAAGATCTCTATTCCTAGCAACCATGGAAGTAGCTGAGAGGACTTGTTTTCATGTACCTCCTGATTTGTTGGCTTTCAAAGAAAAGCTTTTTGCTAAAGGAAAGGAAGTCAGTAAGGACAAGCTGTGCTCACCAACAGATGAACCAATAATAGCTAAGGAGATTACCACTACCAAGAAGCTGGGAGATCCATGATGCTTCACCTTACCCTGCACATTGGGAGATTCTACATTCACATGCTGTCTGTATGATCTAGGGGCCAGCATAAACTTGATGCCTCTCTCTACAGCCAAGAGTATTTGTTACACAAGCTTCAAAAAGAATGGTATTTCTATGTTAATCATTTGTAGCATAGCATATGGTTTTATATCAATCCAAATGGGTTTGTTGAAAGCAGAAGAGTTGTCAGCAGAGATCTATAAGTCAAGCAAAGAAAAGAAGAGTTTTTGTTGCCTACGCAACTAATCTAACACCCTAAGATGATCAAGCACCATAGAGAACTAAGGAAAAAGCAATTTAAACAAGATTAAGCAAGTAAAACAGAGCAAAACAGAGCAAATTCGAAATTCAATAAAGAGAAAGCAAGTTCCTAGATGTGGTTATTGGCTTTGGGGAATTCAAGAACTAACTAAGGTTGTTTCAAACAACATTGATCAAGCAAACAAGCTAGCACTGCTGATTCCTAGACATAGAGTTCACAAATAAGCAAGCTAGATCCAATGTCTTGTAAAATAGCCCTTTGCTAAACACCTTAATAAGAACTAACTCTCATTAGTGCTAAAACATTCAGCAAGCATTAATAAACAACTCTATTCATGTCAAAATTCTCCACAAACAATCAATATCTTGAGCCAAAGCCAGCAAATCCTTTATCAAACAAGATCAGCATTTCATCAAACACTTGATGGGCATAAGAGAAAGCCTAAATTCTAGATAAGTGTGATTAAGACAAATCTAGTTTAAGAACAGATCAATAGAGAGAAACCCATATAATGAAGTACTAAACAAACGTTAATCAAACCCTACATACCCCTAATCTACAACATCTAGAATCCCTAAGCAAAGTACTCACTAATAGCCATGTTTACCATCAAATCACAAGAGGAAAATATGCTAATCATGACTAAAAGAGATATTAAAGAAAGTTCAAAGGCAAATACAAACTTATATTATTTAAAGCAAAAGATTTGTCTTACAAACTCAAAGAAAATGCTTAAGAACAGTAAATTGACAAGACTTCTCGAAAATTCCAGAAAATGGGCTATTTATAGGCAAAAGAAGGAAATCGTAGAGTAATGACAAAAGTGTAAATAAAACAGGCTCTGACTGGGTTCCTCTCAGTCAGTTGTATCGGTCTATGATTGATAGATATCAATCCTATAGGTCTGGAAGGTGACCGACAGGGTGATCGAAATATACTCGGTGCACTTCTATCAGTCACTTCCTGACTGATAGCTTTGATCGATACGGCTTGTATCAGTCACTCCTTGACTGATAGCCTCTGTGCAAAGACCGATAGGCTCTGCAGAGATCGTCTGCTTTGGTCCCTTTTGCTCCTTTTGGCCCAACTAGCTTCCTGGATCATCCTCAAAGCTTCTCCAAGCTCCTTTTAGCTCCATAAGCACCTAAAAACATCAATAATGCACGAAAAATGCAAACTATATCCTAAATGCAACCTAAATCTAAAAGAAGAAGATAATGGGACAAAAACTAAGGAAAACATGCACCAGAGAACCAAAACATGTACTAAATGCAAGCCTAAACGGTGTAAATACAAGAGATATCAACATCCCCCCCCCCCCCCCCCCCCCCCCCGCCACACTTGCCTTTTGCTTGTCCTTAAACAAATAAGGACAAATGAGAAAGTGAGGTTTGAAGGTGGGCATTCAGATCCAAAAATGCAAAGGTAAAGAGATGGTGTCAATACTTAAGTGCCTAGTTGTGGGATGCAAACATAATCAGCTTTACTTTAAAGAACCTAGCCATGCTCATCATGTTTCAAAATGATCTCAAATCTCAATCTAGACAAATGCTCAAATCAACCAACTCTTTAACATTCAATTATGATCAGAACCATTGATCATGCTTATGAAAATCAAGTGAAGACATTTGGTTTAAAGGGTAGGGTCATGAGATAAAAATGATCTCATTTACACAAAGGGTTTAAAAACATAAGGGATCACTCAATGAAATGACTCAATCTTAGGCAAAATGCTAAAGGTAAAAGCACACTTATGCATGCAATTCAAAGCTCTCTTCTACCCTCTAACCCAAAGATGAATCCTAAGCACTTCTAAACCCAAAGTGAACCCCTAAGTCTATCCTTTTCCTAAACTCTACCCTTTACCCTTCTTCATGGCTGGGGAAACTTCTCTTTTTGCTTGTGTGGTTGCTTCTTTTTGGTTGGGACTTGCTCTTCGTTATTGCATTGACACCTTCATCATCTTTGATGGATTGCTCTTGGTCTAATTTTTCTTCTTTTGACCTTTCTAAGCTTTGTTGCGGGCGCCTTTCTCCTTTACACTTAGAGCTTTTTCTTCCTTTTACTTAACCACAACTCTAGGCTGTTTCCCGTTTTCTACCATTTTAAACCTTTTCCTTTTCTTTCAAAACATATATACATGAAGTTTAAACCACTTACACTACCTTTTTAACCCAAAAATCCTATCCTAGAGTCAAGCTCAAGAAGCAAGCTGATATCTACAAGAGAGCTTATTATTGCCAGCCTTATTCCTAAAACTATCGAAAATGTAATGCAAAGGCCTCACAGCTCTCTAGATAGTGTTTAGGCTCAAAAGGAGGTTTTGGTTAAGGGTGTTGATTAACTGTCCCATAAGTATGAGGATCAGCTACTTGGATCAACAAGAGTGGTAGAAAGGAAAAAGATGATCCAAATATGTATATGGTAGCCATGAATTCACTTTTCAATGCACAAGACATGATAATTAAAAGTCCAAATTAAAGTTCAAGTTGATAGAGTTGATTTTCAGAGAACAAAAGCTTTCAGTATGAGATGAGATGATCAAAATTTGCAATCAAAGAATGGTTCAGTCTTAACTTCTAGCTTTCTTATGATGCATGAAACAACTAATCACTTAAGCACTTAAATCATCTCTAAGCACTTTACAAGGAAATTTCATCATTATGCCCTATGCAAATGCAACGCAACCTATATGTCAACACTAGACTCAATCCTAGAAGAATGAAATGCAACTACATGCTTTCTTTTTGGTTTGCAAAAATGCAAAATTTTTCAAATTTTTTCGATATTTTAGTATTTTTCTATGCCTTAGATGATTGCATGATATGCATGAGACTCAAGATTAAAGAAAAAGAAAAACTAAGAAAAAAAACACAAAGTCAAACCCCAAATCTCTCCCCCACACATAATTACACAATCCCTTGTGTAATGAAAGCATTGAGAGAGAGAAGCAACAAAATATAATACAGAATTGGAAAAAAATGCAATGGTATCGACAACGAGTAGGATGTGGTACCATGTTTAATAAATGCAGTGGTGGGAGGATCCAGATGTCTGAAGAGACTTGCTAGCTCTCCTCTTGTTCCTCCTCTCATAAGTCCTTGAAGATGGCTTTGCTTCTTGTGGTGGAGGAACCCAACTTGACCATAACTGCTCAGCTTGTGAAGAAGTACGTTGATGATCCCATTGCCAAGTTTGTTGAACCTCATAAGGGTAGGGAGCTGGCGCTTCCCATGCTGATGGAATGTGGGTCCTTGGCTCATATGATGAAGCTCTTGGTTGTGCCCATGTCCCCCATTGATCACTAGGCTGTGCATGAAAGGAATGTCTTCTGTGGGGCTTCCAAACAGCCTCCTTTTCTTCAGTTGGGTCAGCTTGTGGCATAGGCTCTTCTTGATGAGGATTGTGCTCATGAGTATGGCTCTGATGGGAAGCTCCTGCTGATGTAGCCTTGGTCTTCTTGAACTTCCCTATAACCATTTTCACCAACCTCTTAATGGCTTTGTCTAGCCATTTACACCATTTCTGGAAAGTGTTGATGTGTTCATGAGCAGACTTCATAGAGCTTTCTTGGCTTGGGCCTTCATAAGGTTTGAAGTGGAACTTCTTTGAACTGTAGCTTAACACTTCTTCATCTTCAAGCTCATCTTCTACTTCTTGTGTTTCCCCTTCGCTTTCAGCGCCAGCTGGAGCATCTTCTTGGACCTCTTCTTCACCTTCTTCTCTTCTTTCTTCTTCAACCTCTTCCTCTTCTTCTGCTTCCTCACTATCCTCTTCTCTTTCTCCTTTACTCCCCTTGGTATATCAGGTATATCTCCTTTCCTGTGAGATAATTTGTCTTCTTCCATGCAAAGAGTGTGTTTGCAGGTATCTTGTGAGTATATCTCACAGCAGGATGTCTCAGGTGCTGATTCCTTGTTGTTCCAGCAATGTATTACCCAGCCCCAATAGCGCACCACAGCATGGCGTGTTGCTTCAAGGAAATGTCGAACTTGTTCCACTTGTAGGTGTATGACCTTAGACCAAGAGCTTTAGCGATAGTCTGGAAGGTTGGGGTGAACTTCTGCTTGCCAATCCTGAAACAGATCCACCCATCTCCATTAGAGAGCTCACTTTCTTCATACCAGACCACCTTGAGAGTGGAGAGAAACTGGTAAGTGAGTTGTTGGTAGGATGGGAGCGGTTTTGTCAAGAGGTCTTCAAGTTCCATGTTCTCAAACACTGCCTTGCAGTCCATGTAGATCCCAAGAACCTTCATTGTGCTAGCACAAGGGTACCTTGTTGGCTTGAAAGTTCACTGGTTGAAAGCTTCCATGAGCTCCCTAGCACTTGGCTCGTGGTGTGGGACTTCTTCCTCCACAGTTTTTCCTTTTCCCTTCTGCTTGGCGCCTTTGTCTCCAACTAGTCTCTTTGCAGAAGCTTTAGATGATTGCTCAGCTGCAGCACCCTTTCCTTTGTCTCTTCTTTCTCTTGGAGAAGTGGGTGCTTCCTCCTGATGTGCCTTCACCTTGCTTCCAGCTGTTGCTTTTGTTTTACCCATGGTACCTTCAAAAACAAAGCTTGAAGCTAGGATAAGTAAAAGAACAAAAGCTGAAAAACCAAATAATTGAAAACTTTAAAAAGAAAACACTCTAAGCTAAGATAAGCTTAACAAGTCTTAAAAACAATATTCAACTTCCAAAAAGCAAGAGGAATTCCAAAGCTAACAGTTTAGACAAGCTAGAATTCATAAAAATAAAACAGTTATGCAAGAGAATCTAGCGAGGTGGTTCTTAAGCAAAAGAGATGATGATGATGAAAATGGACAGTAAACAAGCAAGAAGTGAGATTTATAAACAGTAAAAAAAGCTTAAACATTTAACTTGCTTATTTTAAACAAATCCACAATACAAAACCAAAGCACAACATTTAAAACTAATCAGAACTTGCTCTTAAAACCATAGATTAAGCAATTATAAACACATGCATTTATTAAGAACAAAGGATGAATAGTTGAGGAAGCAAACCTTAATGAAGCTTCTGAGCACTTAGAGAAGGTAAATAAAAGAGAGAAAGAGCTAAAATTTTCGTGCTATAAGTGAGAGAAGTAGTGAATTGAAATATGAAGAGAAGAGGAGAAGATTGTTGGTTTAAATAGAGTGGAAAAGGGGGAACCAAAGGAATCAAAAGTTGGTGAGGGAACCAAAGGAATCTAAAGAGTGGGGGACAAGAACAAAATTGCTCAGGAGCTCTGCAAAGTGACAGGAAGGATCCAAAGTTTGAATTTAAACCTCCTTGGTTCCGAATCAAAGGAGGGAAAAGTTTTTGAAAAATTAAGCACATACCTCGCGGGGCTATCGGTCACAATGGAATGACCGATAGGCTGCGTATCGATCACAAGTGATCGATAACAATGATCGATACCTTTCCTGTGAATCCTATCGGTCTCCATCTGATCGATACACTGACCGAAATATATCCGATGGATTTGTATCGGTCAGTGTTTGATCGATACGAATGACCGATAGGACACTCACTTGCAAACTCCCTTCCCTATAGATCACAAGTGACCGATAGGTTGACTGGTGCAATCTGGCTCTACTGCTATCGATCACAAGTGACCGATAGGGTGTGTATCGATCTCGTCTTTACCGATACGGTGATCGATAGTAGCCATAATGCACATGTTCTTTGTCCCTTAGAGACTTTCTCAACCCCCAATTCGAACTCCTGCTTCTATACACATTAACTAAGCATAACAATAAACTAGAAAGCATAATATATACAAAAGGATACCATGGGACTACCTCCCAAGTGTGGTTGTTTAAAGTCACTAAGCTTGACTTTGCTTACCTCTCTAGTGGAGGTGGTGAGAAGGAGTCTTGGAACTCCTTGGTATTGCAGTGCTCACTTTGATCTTTCTGGTGACTCCATTAACATTCAACAAAGCAAAGGATTTTGGTTTGTTCCTCCCTTTCATCTTGTAGTGGACTTCACCATTCTTAGAAACAAAGCGCTTCAAGACAACCCCATCTTCTTTGTCATCCAATATAATTTCATTCATGCAATCAGAAACTCCTACTTTGAGGACCTCCTCTTCAGTGGTATCAGCAAACAGCTTTGTTAAGCAGCAACCATCAAAACTTTCACCAACATAGCCTTCAAACTCTGGCCAATGCTTCCCAAGCTTCTTCAACTTCTTGATGTCCATTGAGAAGGCCTGCTCATTTAAGGCCTGCTCATTTTCCAGCATATTCCTCGTGGAGTCAAACCTTAGAACCTTCTTCTTGGTCAGTCTTAGCTCTATTATGCATTCCTTGGCATTAAACACTGCTCCAGCTGAGGCTAATGAAGGTCTTCCTAGAATGATAGCATTCTTTATATGGCCTTCCACATTAAGCACCAAGAAATCAGTGGGGATGGTTACTCCTTCAATCATCATTGGTACATCTTTGAGACTCCCAAGTGGTGTCTTCACTGTCCCATCAGCTATAGTAAGAGACACATTACTCTCTTGAAGTTGAGTGTAGCCAAGAGTTTTAACAGTAGAGGATGGGAGAAGATTGATACATGCTCCAAGATCACAAAGACAGCTTTTGAAGGTCTGCCCTTTAAGTTCACATGGGAGAGTGAAACAACCTGGATCTCCAAGTTCCTTGACATTAAGCTCCTTAACCTCAGATGCTCCAGCTTTAACCCTTAGCTTCTCAAGCTCCTCTTGGCCATTCAAACCCCTCATTTCCATTTGAGCAGCATTGAGGGTCTCATACTTCTGCACTAGCTGTTCCTTGAATCATCCTGAAAAAGGGATAGTTGGTTGGTAAACAGGAATGATAGCAGCTTGAGTCTTCTCTTTAACATCGGGAACTTCAACCAAGTATTCCTTGGTATCATCAACAACTTCATGTGGCGCCCACCACTATTCTTCTTCTATGTTTGCCCCTTCTTCAAAGGGTTCTTCCTCTGCAGCTCCTTTATTAGTTTCAACTTCCAAGAACTCTTCCCCCTCACTTTGAGGTTCAGTGTCCTCAGTGAACAAGTAGAGGAACTCTTCAATGATAGCCTCCATTTCATCTGAGAAGCTCTCTTCTTCTATAACTATGGCATTGCAGAACTCCTTTGGGTTAGCTTCTGGTTTTCCAGGAAATTGTCCTTGAGGTTTGGGACCAGCTATGCCTTTGTTGTTCTCCAGTTTTTTTACTCTTGCAGCCAACCCTTCAAACTTGTTGGTGAGCTCTACATGTACTGAATCGATTTTGTTGTGGACCTCTACAAACTTCTTGTTCATTTCCAAGGCTGTGGTGACCTGAGTATTGATCATTTGTTGCATGAGAGTCTTGAGTTCAGTGTCTTGAGAGCTGGAGGAAGCTTGTGCTTGAGCTTGGGCATTGAATCCTGGAGGGTTGTAGGGCATTCTAGGCTGGTAGTTGTTGTTCCTTTGCTGAAACCTTGATTGTTGTAGGGAACAAAAGGTCTTGGGGCAGCTTAATGTGGCTGTTGAGGGTAAACCTGATCCTGTGGATTAGCAACATTGTTGCTCCTGTAAGACAAGTTGGGATTTGATCTGTAGTTCCCATAGCTATTGTATCCACCTTGATTGCCCAAGTAGTTCATCTCCTCAACTTGGCATTGCCCTTGATCATCAAGCTGAACCATGTCTCCAACAAAGTTAACCTCTTTCTTCTCCCTTAGAAACAAGTCCAGCTTCTCATGTAGAGACTTGATTTCTTTCCTGCTAGACTCTAACTCATCTTTTGCACTTCTTGGAGCTCTATCAAATTCCTCATTATAGTTTCCATCAGACTGAGCCAGATTCTCCACCAGCTCCAATCCTTCATCCACATCTTTTGACAAGAAGTTACCATTTGATGCAGTGTCCAAAAGCATTTTTATCTTAGGCAAGTCTCCTCTGTAGAGGGTGGAGAGAAAAGAGGCTGGTGAGAAGCCATGATGAGGGCATTGCAGTGTGTAGCCCTTGAATCTCCCCCAAACTTCACCAAAGCTTTCATTGTTCCTTTGTGCAAAGCCTGCAATCTCATTCCTTATTCTTGCAGTTCTTGAAGTAGAGAAGAACTTTGCTAAGAAGGCTCTCTTGCACTCATCCCAGCTGGTGATACTTCCTTGGGGTAAGTTTTTCTCCCATTGGTGTGCTTTGTCTCCAAGAGAGAAAGGAAATAACCTCAGTTTGAAGCCATCTTCACTAACTCCATTGATCTTTGTTAAGGAGCAGAGCCTATCGAAATTGTCAAGGTGATCCAGAGGGTTTTCAAGTGGCAAACCATGGAACTTGCTTCCCTGAACCATGGAGATCAAGCCAGACTTAATCTCAAAGTTGTTGTTCTGGACAGCTGGTGGAATGATGCCTGTTCTGTTGTTATAGGCATTAGGGGCGTCACCAGCTCCAATGGGTCTGAGAGGTCTTGCTCCTTGTGCTGCACCTCTAGGGCCATGCTCACCTTGCAAGCCTTGAACTCCTTGTTTACCATGCACTCCTTGAGCACCATCTGCTCCTTGAGGACCTTGGAACCTCATATCATGTGGGTCTTGATTATTCATCCCTAGTCTATCAAAGTGTTGTGATCTTTCTCTCTGTGTTCTTGCTCTTAACTCTCTCTCAAGCTGTGATATGTTGTTCTGATAAGGTTGAAAGTGTTCAGTGCCTCTTGACCTTAAATGCATACACCTATAAGAGATATATCAAAAGTGGAAACAGAGTTAGTAACCAAGTAAAAATAAAAGCTTGATCTTAAAGATTCTACAAACTCTAATGATTCAAACAGAAAACCCGATCGGCAATGGCGCCAAATTGACACATAGGTTTTGTCTCTCAAGTCAATCACCCCTCTATGTTAATCAGTTGTAGCATATCATAGGGTTTTATATCAATCCAAATGGGTTTGTTGAAAGCAGAAGAGTTGTGAGCAGAGATCTATAAGTCAAGCAAAGCAAAGAAGAGTTTTTGTTGCCTAAGCAACTAATCTAACACCCTAAGATGATCAAGCACCAAAGAGAACTAAGGAAAAAGCAATTTAAACAAGATTATGCAAGTAAAACAGAGCAAAACATAGCAAATTCGAAATTCAATAAAGAGAAAGCAAGTTCCTAGATGTGGTTATTGACTTTGGGGAATTCAAGAACTAATTAAGGTTGTTTCAGACAACAATGATCAAGCAAACGTGCTAGCAATGGTGATTCCTAGAGATCGAGTTCACAAATAAGCAAGCTAGATCCAATGTCTTGTAAAATAGCTATTTGCTAAACACCTTAACAAGAACTAACTCTCATTAGTGCTAAAACATTCTGCAAGCATTAAAAAAACTACTATATTCATGTCAAAATGCTCCTCAAACAGTCAATATCTTGAACCAAGGCCAGAAAATCCTCTATCAAACAAGATCAGCATTTCATCAAACACTTTGTGGGCATAAGAGAAAGCCTAAATTCTAGATAAGTGTGATCAAGACAAATCTAGTTTAAGAACAGATCAATAGAGAGGAACCCATATAATGAAGCATTAAGTAAACCTTAATCAAGCCCTAAATTATCCTAATCTACCACATCTAGAAACCCTAAGCAAACTACTCACTAATAGCCATGTTTAACACCAAATCACAAGAGGAAAATATGCTAATCATGATTAAAAGAGAGATTAAAAAAAGATTAAAGGCAAATACAAACTAATATTAATTAAAGCAAAAGATTTGTCTTACAAACTCAAAGAAAATGTTTAAGAACAGTAAATTGACAAGACTTTTCAAAAATCCCAGAAAATGGGCTATTTATAGGCAAAAGAAGGAAGCCCTAAAGTAATGGCAAATGTGCAAATAAAACAGGCTCGGACTGGGTTCCTATCGGTCTGTTGTCTCGGTCTAGGCTTGATCGATATGAATCCTATCGGTCTGGAAGGTGACCGATAGGGTGATCAAAATATACTCGGTGCACTTCTATCGGTCAGTGACCGATAGCTTTGATCGATACGGCTTGTATCGGTCACTCCTTGACCGATAGCCTCCGTGCACAAACTGATAGGCTCTGCAGAGATCATCTGCCTTGGTCCCTTTTGCTCCTTTTGGCCTAGCTAGCTTCCTGGATCATCCTCAAAGCTTCTCCAAACTCCTTTTAACTCCATAAGCACCTAAAAACATCCATAATGCAAGAAAAATACAAATTATATCCTAAATGCAACCTAAGTCTAAAAAGAGAAGAAAATGGGACAAAAACTAAGGAAAACATGCAAAAGAGAACCAAAACATGTACTAAATACAAGCCTAAATGGTGTAAATACAAGAGATATCAGCAGGCGAAATTTGTTTGATATAAGACTCAGAACACTAAAGGCGGTAAGTCATGACAATTCGCAGGTTGAATTCGAGAATGTAGAATGCACGAAATCAGGAATGATTAAGAACCGTCTTGAACATGAATTGCAAATATATAACTAATTAATTTTCATTGCAGAAGTTAACTATGTCTAAATCACAGAGTTTTAAATCTCTTTGCAAATCCTAACAATCTAAACATGCAGTAATATTCAAGTTCAATTGTTCATAAAACTCTTAAGCCAAATCTCTTTGCACTAAGTTATTTTGCTCATCTAATGCTAGATCAGGTTATCAATAATGCTCTCACTTCTATTAAACAACCTATGATTTTCCGATTTCTAGATGATGTGTCTAAAAATCGATTTTCAAGTAAGTAGAGATGAAGAGCAAAAGATAATCCCAACAGATAGCAATTATACAAACTCTTCATCAACCTTTGAAAAGCCCTAACTTAACTAGAAAATTACTCAGACATGATCGTGGAATCACAAAACATAACTGAATAAAATTGCATTGAAAGATTAGAATAAAAGATAAAGGGGTTCGAAATCTTCTCCAAAAAAAGTACAGGATCTGTCTCCCCAAAAGCTCTGAATAAAATCCTCTCAAAAGCTCTCTGAATTCTAAAATCTAAGATAAAAGCCAACAATGGCTGAAAACCTAATACATACAAACTAAAACACGATCTGGGGTGTTTTTGTAAACACTAGAACTTCTGTGCCAATTAAGCAAATAATCTTCAATGTTTTAACAAATCAGCCACGATCCTTCCTCTACGGGGGACGAGCGTCACCATAGGTGGTGACGAGCGTCACCCAAATCCACATTTTCCCTTCTGAGTTGCACACTTCGTGGCTTTATCTTGCAATGCTCCAAAATGCTTCAATAATTCCAATTATGCTCCAGACATGCTATAACCTGCAAAGACTCTACTAGGATTCTAAAGAGACCAAAAAGACTCAATAAAATGGACTTATATCATGGTTAAAAACTATAAAAACCATGATATATCAACTCCCCCAGACTTAGCTTTTGCTTGCCCTCAAGGAAACATCAGACAGAGACCAGGGTCGAGGTTTAAAAACAAGAAACAGTCAGCTAAACATCAGGAACACCACATTAGTTAACACTTTCGAATCCACATACCACAGAGTCAACACAAGATCAAATTTCAGTCTAATCATCACAAGCTTAGCAAATATCTTAAATCTAATCCAAATCTCTTCAAGAAATCCGAAATCTCTACTGCTAAGTGCTTCTATCTATCTAAGTGTGATGTCTCATCAAGGTTTTATCATCTTAATCACTTACAGATTCTTTTCCCTTCCTAAACACTCAACAAAGCAATCTCAACACAGCTCTCCTATTTTCTCTTCCCTTGATCTTTTCCTTTCATTTTTTTCGATTTTTCAACTCTTTTCTCTTTTTTTAACAGTCTAAGATATGGTGCTACTCAATACTTGTGTTCCTTGTGAGGAGACAGATTCTTGAGTGTGTTCATTACTGTTGTTCCTTGTTAGGAGACAGGGTCATGAATGTACCGTTCTTTTGACTCAAACTGTTAAAGCTATATCAGGGAAGATCAAAGAGAGACTGCATCTAAACATACTTGTCAGTGTTGAAAGAGAGAATCAAGCCCCAAGATAAGAAGTTTAAAGTTAATTAAGGTGGAGCTAACAGCAAATTTTCCAGATTCTCTAAGAACCTAAACCTTCATTTCTAGACTGATCTACCTATGATTTCCAACTTAGTAAGACTTGTAATCAATTACTATGGCAATGGTTCTTAAAAGTATCAACTTCATGTGGTTAGTTCCAAGAGAAATTGACAGTTTCAAAACTTTGACTCTATAAAAACAGGTTTTTTACTCAACTTTAAGACTCTAAAAACATGACACAATATACACAACATCAGTAGCCACCTCTCCCAGACTTAAAAAACACTGTCCCCAATGTTATTAAGCCAAGAGTTTGTCAAAAAGAAGCAAGTGAACGTGTAGAACCAAGTGTGAAAAGTGTACCTCGCGAAGGATCGGGTGACAAGCGTCACACAGTTGTGGTGACGATCGTCACCATCTCTGATACTCCAGAATCGACACGTTGGATGTGTTAATGCAATGCCATCATGTGTACTCTGAAGTCAGACTGTTAGAGCACTCAAAACACATCAAAACAACCAAACGAAGCATAACCCATGGTTCAAACAAGTTCACAAGACCTAAAAAATTAAACTGATCAAAATGACTCTCTTTTTTTTTTGATTTGTCTGATGTTTTTTGGTTTTTTTTTAGCTATGTAATAGAAAACTAAATAAGTATATGAAAAAGAAAACTTACCAGTGGCTGGCCTCCCACTAAGCCCTTGTTTAATGTCATTAGCTCAACTTTGAATGCTGCTCAGACAGCTGGTGCATCATCCAGAGACACAATGTATCCTGCAGGAATCTCGGCTTGCGCCCAATAATGCTTCACCCTTTGTCTATTGACAGTGAACTCCTCTCCTTTGTAGTTAATCAGGACAATGGCGCCATGTGGTCTAGCCTCTTTGACAGTGAAGGGACCTGATCATCGAGAACGCAGTTTACCAGGAAAAAGCTGTAAACGAGAGTTGTAAAGGAGTACCTGGTCATGGGGCTCGAAATGTTTGAAGATGATCTTTTTATCATGATATGCCTTTGTCCTCTCCTTGTATAACTTGGAGTTTTCATAGGCCAGATATCTGATTTGATCCAGTTCATTGAGCTGAATCAAGCGCCTCACTGCAGCAGGCTTCATATCGAAGTTCACCTTCTTGATAGCTCATTCTACTTTGAATTCTAGCTCCTGGTAGATGGCGCACCTTGCCATAAAGCAGATGGAATTGTGTAGTCCCAAGTGGCATTTTATATGCTGTTTTGTAAGCCCATAATGCATCATCCAGTTTTGTTGACCAATCCTTTCTTGTCTTTCCAACTTTCTTCTCCAGAATCTGCTTGATCTGTCTGTTGGAAACCTCAACTTGTCCACTGGTCTGGGGATGATAAGGCGTGGCCACTCTGTGTTGTACACCATACTTCTTCAGAAGTTTGTCAAATACCTTGTTAACAAAGTGAGAACCACCATCACTTATAACAATTCGCGGGACAACAAATCTGGAGAAAATAATGGTCTTAAACAACTTCAAAACCAATGCAGCATCATTAGTAGGAGTAGCCAACGCCTCTACACACTTAGATACATAATCAACAGCAACCAGAATGTATCTATTCCCATAAAATGAGGGGAAAGGTCCCATAAAGTCAATACCCTAACAATCAAAGACTTCAACTTCAAGAATGAAGTTCTGTGGCATCTCATATCTCCTGCTGATCTTTCCTCTTCTCTGACAAGTATCACAGCTTGTAATGAATGCCTGGGCGTCCCCTGAACATAGTAGGCCACCAAAAACCAGCTTGAAAAACCTTGGAGACTGTTTTGAATGTGGCAAAGTGTCCATCATACTCTAAGCCATGACAGTGAAACAGGACGTGTTGGACTTCTGCCTCTGCTATGCATCTCCTGTAAATCCCATCAGTACAATGTCTGTAAAGATATGGCTCATCCCATTAGAATCTTCTAAGTTCTTTCAAGAAGTTCTTCTTAGCATAGCCTTGAAATCAAGTGGTTCATCCTCTGCAGCAAGATAATTGGCAATATTAGCATATCAGGGCCTCTTTGGATCATCCAAAGCATAAACTTGCTCTTGAAAAGCTGTTCCCAAGCTTGCACAAATCATAGCCAGAGTCTGAGATTGGTGACGAGCATCACGAGTATTGGTGACGAGCGTCACCGTCTTCGTACAGAAATTGGGTCGTGACTCTTCTTTGTTCATGACGAGCATCACCCCCTGGTGTCGCTTGTCACTCCCCTGCAGTTTCGTGAAAACTGCAGGTTTTCAACACTTTCTTCCTGCAGTCTGGTTTCTACCAAGGAGACGTTCTCTTCAGGTAAGAAATTATTTATTGGTACATTGTCTTCAACCTGAATCCTGGATAGATGATCAGCAACTCCATTCTCAACTCCTTTCTTATCCTTCACTTCAATGTCAAATTCTTGAAGAAGCAGAATCCACCTCAACAATCTTGGCTTTGCATCCTTCTTCTGCATTAGATGCTTCAGTGCTGAATGGTCAGTATGGACCACAACCTTGGAGCCAACAAGATACTGCAAGAATTTTTCAAATGCAAAGACAACAGCCAACAATTCTTTCTCAGTTGTTGTATAGTTCTTCTGAGCATCATCCAATGTCCTACTGGCAATGTAGTGGAGCTTCTTATCTTTCCTCTATCCCAGCACTGCTCCAACTGCAAAATTGTTGGCATCACACATCACTTCAAAAGGCAAGTCCCAATCTAGCGGCTGCACAACAGAAGCTGTAACCAAAGTCTGTTTGATCTGTTCAGAAGAAGACTTGCATTCTTCTGTGAACTAAAACTTCACATCTTTGCAGAGGAGAGCAGTAAGAGGTCTTGCAATCTTGCTAAAGTCCCTGATGAATCTTCTGTAGAACCCAGTGTTACCCAGAAAACTCCTCACTGCTTTGACTAAATCAGGTGCTTTCAGACTTGTCATCACTTCAATTTTCGCCCTATCCACCTATATACCATCTCCTGAGACTCTGTGACCAAGAACACTGCCATCTTGTACCATAAAATGGTACTTCTCCCAGTTCAGAATGAAGTGCTTCTCTTCACATCTATGCAGAACTGCACACAAGTTGTTCAGGCAGCTGTTGAAGGAAGAACCATAAATTGAGAAGTCATCCATGAAAACCTCCATAAACTTTTCAATTATGTCAATGAAGATCGACATCATGCATCTCTAGAAGGTTGCAGGAGCATTACACAGTCGAAAAGGCATTCTGTAATATGCAAAGGTGCCATAAGGACAGGTAAAGGTGGTCTTCTCCTGATCATCTGGATGGATGGGGATCTGAAAGAAGCCTGAACAACCATCAAGGAAGCAGTAATACTTGTGATTCGCCAGCCTCTCCAGCGTCTGATCGATGAAAGGCAGAGGGAAATGGTCTTTCCTTGTGACTGCATTCAGGTTCCTATAATCGATGCACATCCTGTGTCCTGTCACAGTTCTGGTTGGAATCAGCTCATCCTTATCATTCTTCACCACTGTAACTCCTCCTTCTTAGGGACCACATGCACTGGACTGATCCAAGCACTGTCTGATATGGGATAGATGATCCCAGCTTGCAGCAGCTTCATGATCTCCTTCTTGACCACATCCTGCAGATTCGGGTTCAGTCTCCTCTGGTGCTCCACTGATGATTTTGATTCATCCACCAAATGTATCCTATGCATGCACACAAGTCTGGAGAAATCCCTGAAATAACATCAAGAGAATAGCCAAGAGCTTTGTGAAATCTGCGCAGCTTACTTAGCAAAAGGGTCAGCTCTGCATTGTTCAATGAAGCATTAACAATAACAGGATAATTGGAGTTTTCTCCAAGGAATGCGTACCTTAGCCCTGCAGGGAGCTGTTTAAGCTCAACGTTTGGTCCTTTTGCTGCACTCCAGTCACCAATTGCAGCAGCTTTCGCAGATGTGGTGAGGTCATCTTGTGCAATCAGTTGCATCACATGTGCAGTAGCATCCATCATCTTTGTGTAGCTTGTTGCAGCAGCATCAAGATGCTCATACTCTGATGTAGAAGTGGTCAACGCCCTCTCCAAGGGGTCTTCTGATCTAATCTCATTAAAGATCTGATCAGCAATGTTGGTATGAACATCCACATAAAAAGTCTATCCATCTATGATTGGCCTCTTCATCAGCTTGTCCATTTCGAATTCCATCACCAAGTCACCAACATTCAGCTCTATTCTACCCTTCCTGATGTCAATGGTAGCTCCTGCAGTAGCCAGGAAGGGTCTGCCAAGAATCAAAGGGTCTTTGGGTTCTTCTTCATATTCCAGAACCACAAAATCAGTAGGAATCATGCAATCTCCTACTTTGATAGGAACATCCTCTATCACACCTTCAGGAACTCTGACTGATCTATCAGCTAGGACAAGAGATATCCTTGTAGCCTTAAAATCAGTCATCCCTAAGCTCTTGGCAACAGAATGAGGCATAAGGTTCACACTAGAACCATGATCACACAATGATCTCTCAAACCTGTCAGAAAAGATTGTGCAGTCTAAAACAAAGCTCCCAGGGTCTGAAAGTTTCTCTGGCACTCTGTTCTGAATCACTGTATTGACCTGCTCGTTGATCATCATAGCTCCAGCCTCTAAATTCAAGTTGTTGGTCACCATCCTCTTCACATACCTCCTTATAACAGGACTAATCCTCACAGCATCAATCAATGGGATCTCAATGACCAACTTTTCCATGATAGCTTTGCATTTGGCATCTTCAACCTCTTGTTTAGACTTTTTAGGATACTTAGGATAGGGTATCTTGGGCTTATACACTGTTTCATTTGAAGTTTCAATCGAAATTGCAGTTGGTTGCAACGGGGGACGAGCGTCACTCGTTTTTGAAAAATCGTGAAAGTCTGCTCGAGCTGGGTGACGAGCGTCACCCACCTGGTGACGGTCGTCACCAATTTGTGAAGAAGAGTCATCGGGGTTGTGCTCAGTGGGTGACGAGCGACACCCACCCTGGGTGACGAGCGTCACTCGTGGATTTTCAGCACAAATTTCATCATCTTCATACTCTTCAAGTTCAATGAAATTTCTTAAGCTCAAATCCTTCTGGTTGCAGGTTCTTTCCACTCCTCAATGTGATGGCATTCACGTGATGTTTGGGATTAGCATCAGTCCTTCCTGGAAGAAATCCCTCTTGCCTCTGAAGAGCTCATGCAGTTTGGGCAACTTGAACATCAAGCTTCTTCATATGAGAGTTCAGACTCTCAATTTTCCCATTCAAGTCCTAATAGAGCAAATCAATCTTTCCATTAAAGTCCACTGTCAGCTTCTGTTGTCCTTCTAGGATCTGTTCCAGCATAGATTCCATCTTGTTCTCTTGTGGAGGTGCAAATTGGTAGGAAGAAAAACCATAGTTCCTGTTGAAGTTGCTGCGGTTCTGGTAAGGTTTCTAGAACTCTGTCTTCTGAAACTGAGGCTTGGGTGTGTAACCAGGCGAGCTCTGATTTCCTGTGAAGGTACTCTTATGATTATTGTTGTTGTATCATCTGTTCTACTGCTGATTCCCATACCTTTGACCCTGAAATCCTCCAGCATTTATGAAATTCACATCTTCCTGCTCAATCTCCTCTGGATCCTAAAAAGTCTCCACCTCTGCAGCAAAATCAACTAACTTCTTCCCTACCAAGAGGCTGTGCATACTGTCCAGCCTAGCCTTGACTTCTGCAATCTGATTCCCATCCTTCAAACCAGCTTGTTTCATTCTCTGAAAATCTGCATTCTTGGTGCTGTTGCTGTATGCCAAGTTTTCAATCAATCTGATTGCTTCTTCTGGTCTGTATGTGTTGAAGATTCCAGCACTAGCTGCATCCAGCACCATCTGATACTTCCAGTCAATGCCTCTGAAGAAAATCCCAACAAGTTGCACCTGACTGAAACCATGATGAGGCAATCCCTTTGATAAGACTTGAATCTCAGCCAAGATGCTTTAAAAGCTTCAGTAGGACCTTGGGAAAATGATGCAATTTTCGTCATCAGGTCCTCTGATCTAGCATCATCATAGAAATTGTTCAGAAAGGCATTCATGATGTCCTCCTAAGTAGTCAGCGAACCAGGCTCCAGTTGCTTCAGCCAATATGCAGCATCTCCTCCAAGTGAGTAAGGGAAAAGCTTGCAGAACAGAAAGTCATAGCTAACACCATTAGCCATGACACTTGAAGCTAAGTCCTCAAACATCTCATATGATCCATGGGATGCTCATGAGGTAAGCCATTGAAAGGATGCTGTCCCACCAGCTGATAATAAGCAGGCTTAAGCTCAAAATCGTTCTTCTAGAAAGCAGGAGGGCGGATTGCAGCTCTGTTGACATAGAACTGATCAGGTCTGTTGTAATCTCCTAGAGTCCTCTGTACAAAACGCCCAGCAGCGTTGTTAGCAGCAACAGGGACTCCAGCGTCTTGTGCCACTTGTTGAACCTGCTGTTCAACAATGACATTCCCATCTTGATCCAGTCTCTGCCCTTCTTTATTCTTCATGTTCCCCTCTCTATCAACCAAGTGACTTTCTGCATCTTCAACCAAGATCAGCGGATTAATCATTGTAGATCAGCGGATTGCCTTCTTTATTCCTCATATTCCTCATGGTCATTTCCAAATTAGCTAGCTCGTCAATGCCTAAGGTCAAAAGCTCCTTCTCTTTGTTGCTTCTGGTACTGCGATTAGGCATACACCTGAAACCAGCACAAAGAAAAGTAGCAGAAAGTTAGTAAACAAATTAAAACATAGACAAAATCCTAATACTAAAAATCGATAGGCAGCTTACTCCCTAGCAACGGCGCCAAAAATTTGATAGGGCTCAGGTTTTACCCAAATAAAAACTAAAGGAGTGGTCAAGTGCACAACAAAGCAGTCGTAGTATAAGTGGTATCGAATCCCAAAGGAGTATGTAAACTACATTAAGCTAACCAATAAATAGTGTATGTAATGCGAAATAACAAAATAAAATATAGCAGACGAAATTTGTTTGATCTAAGACTCAGAACACTAAAAGCGCTAAGTCAGGACAATTCGCAAGTTGAATCCGAGAATGTAGAATGCATGAAATCAGGAATGATTAAGAACCGTCTTGAACATGAATCCAAATATATAACTAATAAATTCTCATTGCAGAATTTAACTATGTCTAAATCACAGAGTTTCAAATTTCTTTGCAAACCCTAACAATCTAAACCTGCAGTAATGATCAAGTTCAATTGTTCACAAAACTCCTAAGCCAAATCTCTTGTCACTAAGTATTTTGCTCATCTAATGCTAGATCAGGTTATCAATAATGCTCTCACATCTATTAAAAAACCTATGATTTTCGGATTTCTGGATGATGTGTCTAAGAAATCGATTTTCAAGCAAGCAGAGATGAAGAACCAAAAGATAATCCCAACATATAGCAATTCTACAAACTCTTCATTAACCTTTAAAAAGTCCTAACTTAACTTACAAATTACTCATACATGATCGTGGAATCACAAAATATAAATGAATAAATTTATATTGAAAGAATAGAATAAAAGATAAAGGGGTTCGAAATCTTCTACAAAAAGAGTACAAGATTTATCTCCCCAAAAGCTCTGAATAAAATCCTCTCTAAAGCTCTCTGAATTCTAAAATCTAAGATAAACGCCAACAATGGCTGAAAACCTAATATATACAAGCTAAAACATTATATGGGGTGTTCTTGCAAATACTAGAACTTCTGGGCCAATTCTGCAAATAATCTTTAATCTTATAACAAATCAGCCACGATCCTTCCTCTACGGGTGACGAGCGTCACCCAAATCCACATTTTTCCTTCCGATTTGGACACTTCGTGGCATCATCTTGCAATGCTCCAAAAATCTTTAATATCTCCAATTATGCTCCAGACATGCTATAACCTGCAAAGACTCTACTTAAACTCTAAAAAGACCAAAAAGACTCAATAAAATGGACTTATATCATTGTTAAAAACCATAAAAACCATGATATATCACGTATCAAGATGATCATATGTCGATATAATGACCGGTATAAGAGCTTCGAAGCAGGTGTATCGATCAGAATAGCTCGATATCCTTCTGGTGTCCTGTCTCCTTTTATTGACTCTGGGAATTTGATGTGCTAATCGATATAGCTCCTCAGTATGTATCAATGTGTGATGTCGATACGCTGTTCTGTACGTTGAGTATCGATATGCCAAGTCGATATCCTGCTCGGTATGAAGCCTTCTCCCCTTGGCTCCTTCACCTTTTGATTCCTAGGTTTTCCTTTGGTCCCCAAACTCCCAAAATGCACCTGCCAAGTGCTAGGAATGCACTTAATATGCAATGCGGCTCCTAATTATACTCTAGATGCTAAGTGGATGCAATTGGGACAAGAACATGTAGAAATGCATGCTTGAAGACTACAAAACAATGCAAAAATATATGCTAATATGGTGTAAATAATGAGTATATGAACACCCCCACACTTGCCTTTTGCTTGTCCTCAAGCAAACAAGAATAAATAAGAGAGTAAGGTTTGAAAGTGGGAGCTCAAAACTGATTCAATGCCCAAGTTGTAGGTTCTGAGATGCATAGAGATTGTTCTACTTTAAAAACTTTAGCCATACCTATCATAGCAAACAATGAACTCTAGCATAGCCTACGCACGCATTCAAATCAACCTACTCTTTAACATTCATTAATCAGTAACCAATGGATCATGTTTGTGCAAATAAAGAGAAAACATTTGGTCAAGGGACATGGTTATGAGATGAAAATGATCTCATTCAAATAAGGGTTCAAAGATTCAAGGGATCACTTAATGAAATGAATCTATCTTAGGCAAAATGCTAAAGGTAAAAACACATCTATGCATGCAAGTCAAAGCTCTCTTCTACCCTTTTTACCCAATTGAACCTAACAACTTCTGAAACCCCAACTGAAACTCCTATATCGACCATTTCCCAAAGCACTTGATCTCTTCCTTCTTCATATTTGGGGAAACTCCTTCTTCTTTTGCTTATGTGGTTGACTTCTTTTTGAAACTTGCTCTTCTTTGTTGTATGATTGGCGCCATTTTTCTTCACCTTTGGTGGATTGCTTGGTCTGATTTCTCCTTTTGGATGACATTTTGTAAGCTTTGCTGTTGTTGGCTCTTCTTTAACACAGCTTTCTTCCTAATCAACTTAACCAAAAAAATAAACTGTTCTCCCATACTACCAACCCCATACTTCTTCTTCTTCTCAAAAGATGTAAACATTTAAAGCTCAAACCACTTACACTACCTTTTCCCAAACTCCTAACCTAATACCAAGCTCAAAATGCAAGCTGGTGTCTACAAGAGAGCTTCTCCTTGCCAGCCTTATTCCTAACACTTTTTGCCAAGATAAAATCAAAAATGATGCAATGCAAGGCCTCACAACTCTCACAATAATGTTTAGTTTCAGAAATAAGGATAGGTTTAGGGTTTGGTTAACTATCCCATAATGATGAGGATCAGCTACTTGGATTAACAAGAGTGGTAAGAAGGGAAGAAGATAATCCAAGTATGTATATGGGTAGCCATGTAACACTCTCAATGCACAAACAAGATTATTTAAAGTCAGGATTATGGTTCTAATAAGATAGAGTTGGAATCAAATCAAAGCAAGATTGAGCATAAGACAAGAATATCAATGCAAGAATTCAAGATATGGTGCAGCCTTAACTTCAAACTCACTACAATGTTATTCAAACAAGATTATTCAAAGTCAGGATTATGGTTCTAAGATAGAGTTGGAATAAAATCAGAGCAAGCTTGAGCATAAGACAAGAATATCAATGCAAGAATTCAAGATATGGTGCAGCCTTAACTTAAAACTCACTACAATGCAATCAAACAACAGATAACCAAGGCATTGAAAGCAACTCAAACATTAACATCTTGACAAGTGTCTATCATCTACTCCCTATGAAAATGTATGCAAACCTATATGTAATGCATATAGACTCAATGTTAGTTATGCAAATGCAACTAAATGATCTTTTTGGTTCCAGAAAAATTGAAAATTTTATTGATTTTCAGTGCACAAAGATGAATGCATGCATGCATGAGACTCAAGTATGCAAAAGAGAAAGTAAGAAAACAAAACACAAGGTCAAATGCAATACCCTCCCCCACACTTAAATTACATAGTCCACTGTGTAATAGACGTCATAGAGGAGGTTTAAACAACTGAAAATGATGAATGGACAAAGGGCAGGGCAAAAGAAGTAAAGGAGGGAGAGTTAGAGGTGACTTACAGCTGTTGTCGTTGCCGATATCGGGGTCAGAAGTCGATAGGTCCATCGATATACCTCGGAAGTGGGGGTATCTGGGAGGGACACCGGTATACTGGTCGATATTGGTCCAGCTGGTCTGTATTGATTTGTGTATCGGTGCAGATGTCGGTGCGCCTTGATGCCTGACTCAGGGATCGCCGTCGCCCTTTTGTTAAGGCACATCGACTTTGTTCGCCTCGATATCCTTGTCGATATACTCGTGCTCCCTATGTACCGGTGTCGTGGGGGGGGGGGGGGGGGGGGTCGATACACCATTTCTCTGATCTGTAACGGTTTGTATGTTGTCCGGTACTTCCCGTGTATCAACTTTGGTTTGATCGGTACATGGGTCATTATGCACGTCGTTGGGGTGTATCGGGATGAGTATATCGGTATTGAGGTCGATACAGGATCCTCTCTTATGTATCGACGTCCAACCTGATTCGATACCCTGGTCGATACAGGTGGGAAACACTCTATACTGATCAAGTGGTACCGATATACGCATTGATACAAGCCATATTGACTTGATCTCAATGATATACTGTTCAATATTCCACCCTTCGAGTCTTTCCTTCTTTGTAACTCAGCTGTTCTTTCCTGACCTCTTCCCAGATATTTAAGGAGGCTTCCTGGATACTAGAGTAAACAAGAAAAACATGAAAATGTAATATAGACAGGGATAACATGGAAATACCTCCCAAGAGTGCTTGTTTAGAGTCACTGAGCTTGACTTCTCTTGCTTTTTAAGCAACTGGAGGGTCTTAGAGGTGAATGTCAGTATCATCTCCAAGTGTGTCACTAGCCATGTAAGGCTTCAACCTATGCCCATTCACTGTGAGCTCTCCTTTTTCTGACTTGAACAATGTAACAGCTCTATAAGGAAGCACTTATTTGATCTTGAAGGGACATGTCCACTTGGACTTGAGCTTTCCGGGAAACAGCTTCAGCCGTGAGTTGAATAACAGCACCTTGTCTCCAGCTTTTAAGTCTTTGGGTCTTATCCTCTTGTCATGAAAAGCCTTGGTTCTCTCTTTATAGATTTTGGAGCTCTCAAAGGCTTCAAGGCGATTTTCCTTTAAGTCATGTAAGTTAATGAGTCTCTTCTCTTGAGCTGTCTTAATATCAAAATTCAGCATCTTAGTCGCCCATAAGGCTTTGTACTCCAGCTCCACAGGTAGGTGACAAGCCTTGCCATAGAGGAGTTCTACCAATTGGTGTTTTGAAGGCTGTCATGTATGCCTACAAGGCGTCATCTAGTTTGTGAGACCAATCCTTCCTTGTGATACCAACAGTCTTCTCTAGGATGGCTTTTATCTCTCTGTTGGACACTTCCACTTGACCAATTGTTTAAGGATGGTAAGGAGTGGCTACATTATTCTTAACACCATTCTTCTTTAGCAGGTTTTCAAAGACATTATTGATGAAGTGGCTTCCTCCATCACTGATGACACATCTTGGAACACCAATCCTTGGGAAGATGATTGTCTTGAAGAGTTTCAGCACAACCTTGGCGTCATTTGTAGGACTAGCCACTGCTTCAACCCACTTTGAGAGATAATCCACAGCAACAAGGATATACTTATTCCCATAAGATGAAGGGAAAGGTCCCATGAAGTCAATCCCCCAAACATCGAATATATCCATTTCAAGTATTGAGTTCAGAGGCATCTCATCTCTCTTAGAGATGCTTCCCTTCCTTTGGCATGCATCACATGATGAAACATAGGCCTGAGTGTCTTTGAACATACTTGTGGTAAGCATCAAGTTTGGTTGGGGTATATCCACATGCTAAGTACTTAACGAAGTCAGCATACCAAGACAGCTTGTTCTCCTCTAAGCTTCTTACTTTAGCTAACTTCACGCTCAAAGCATTCAGCTGCTCTTCTGGAAGGGTGTCATTGATAGGAACAAAGTCATCAATCCTCAACCTTGAAAGGTGATCAGCTACACCGTTCTCAATGCCTCTCTTATCCACAATCTCCATGTGAAATTGTTGCAAGAGGAGGATCCATCTAAGCAGTCTTGGCTTAGTGTCTTTCTTGGCATAGATGTGCCTTAGTGGACCATGGTCAGTGTACACTATCACCTTTGACCCCACCAAGTAGCTTCTAAACTTCTCAAATGCAAAGACAATTGCTAGGAGCTCCTTTTCTGTTGTAGCATATCTTGTTTGAGCTTCAACCATAGTTCTGCTTGCATAGTAGATAACATGAAGTTTCTTGTATACTCTTTGCCCCAAGACTGCTCTAACAGGATAATCACTGGCGTCACACATGATTTCAAATGGGAAATCTAAATTTGGAGCTTGAAAAATTGGTGCTGATACAAGAGCTTGTTTGAGGGTGAGGAAGGCTTGCAAGCAGTCTTCATCAAACACAAACTCTGTCTCTTAACACAGCAGTCTTGTCAAGGGTCTTGCAATCTTTGAGAAATCCTTTATGAACCTTCTGTAGAAACCAGCATGCCCCAAGAAGCTTCTAATTCCCTTGACTGTGTTTGGAGACTCCAAGTGCACCATCACATCTATCTTTGTCTTGTCCACTTCTATCCCCTTCTCTGAAATCTTGTGTTCCAACACAATGCCTTCTTGAACCATGAAATGGCATTTCTACCAATTCAGAACCAGCTTAGTATCTTCACATCTCTATAAAACCTGAGAAAGATTGGACAAGCAGACACCAAACAAGGATCCATAGACACTAAAGTCATCCATGAATACCTCTACCATCTCTTCAAGCAAGTCAGAAAATATGGAGATCATACACCTCTGAAAAGTTACAGGAGCATTGCATAAACCAAAAGGCATTCTCCTATAAGCAAATGTTCCATATGGGCAAGTAAAAGTAGTTTTCACTTGGTCATTAGGATGGATAGGGATCTGAAAGAATCCACTATAACCATCTAAGAAGCATTAGTACTATGATTTGCTAATCTATCTAACATTTGGTCTATGAATGTGATATCGCATACATTTGCATCATTTAGGCTTGCATTTAGTGCATGTTTTGGTTCTCTTTTGCATGTTTTCGATATCTTTAGTCCTTTATCTTCTCCTTTTAGACTTAGGTTGCATTTAGGATGTAGTTCGCATTTTTTTTGCATAAAGGATATTTTAAGGTGCTTATGGAGCTGAAATGAGCAATGAGTAAGTGTGGGAGTGGATCAGGAGGCTAGCCAAGCCAAGAGGAAGCAAGAGGAGCCAAGGAAGACGTTTCTGGAGTCCCAACGGGAAAGCTATCGATCAAGTCAAGACCGATAGGGAGCTATCGATCAGACCATCGGTCAAGGAGTGACCGATGGGAATGTAACTGATGTATTGGTCACCCTATCGATCAGATAGTGACCGATAGAAACAAATCGGTTGTATTCCGGTCACCCTATTGATAGGGCTCAGGTTTTACCCAAATAAAACTACTGCAAGTGTACAAAAATGCAGTCGTAGCACAAGGGGTTATCGAATCCCAAGGGAGTATGTAAACTACACTAGCGATTATAAATTCAGATTGATCTAAGCGATAAGTAATGAATCTAATGCGAAATAACTAAACTAATAAAAGCAAGTGGGTGTTAAGAAAGCTAAATGCGCTAAGTCAGAACAACTCGCAGGTCAAATCCGAGAGTGTAAAATGCATGCAATCAGGAATGAATTAAAACCGTCTTGAACATGAATTGCAAATATATAACTAATCAATTCTCATTGCAGAAGTTAACTATGTCTAAATCACAGAGTTTCAAATCTCTTTGCAAACCCTAACAACCTAAACATGCAGTAATGATCAGGTTCAATTGTTCACAAAACTCCTAAGCCAATTCTCTTTGCACTGGAGCATTTTGCTCATCTAATGCTAGATCAGGTTATCAATAATGCTCTCACATCTATCAAACAACCTAGGGTTTCGAAATCCAGATGATGTGTCTAAGAAATCGATATGAATGCAAGCACAGATGAAGAACCAATGGATTTCCTATAAGTTTAGCAATTCTACAAACTCTTCTTCAACCTTTGAAAAGCCCTAACTTAACTAACAAACTACTCAAACATGGTGAATGAAACAAACATCATGAAAAGAATAGATTGCATAAAAGAAATAAGAAATAGAAATAACAGAGTTCGAAATCTGCTCTGAAGGAGTCTGATTTGTCTCTCCAAAAGCTCTTCTACAAATCTCTCTCTAGAGCTCTAAAAAAAATAAGATACAATATATCTGCCAAAGAATGGCTAAAAATCCTAATATACAAGCTAAAACACGATCTGGAGTCTTTTTGCAAATATTAGAACTTCTGGGCCAAAACTGCAAATTCTTCCCAATCTTTTAAAAACCAGCCACAACTCTTCCTCTATGGATGATGAGCGTCACTATAAGTGGTGACGAGCGTCACCCAAATCCATACTTTTCTTCCCGAGTTGCACACTTCTTAGCTTCATCTTGAAATGCTCCAAAAAGCTCTAATATCTCCAATTATGCTGCCGACATACTATATCCTGCAAAGACTCTACTAGGACTCTAAAAAGAACAAAAAGACTCAATAAAAAGGACTTTTACCATGGTTAAAAACCATGATATATCAATTCCCCCAGAGTTAGCTTTTGCTTGCCCTCAAGCAAACATCAGACAAAGAACAGGGTCGAGGTTTGAAAGCAAGAAACAGTCAGGTAAACATCAGCAACACCACATTAGTTAACACTTTCGAATCCACATGCCACAGAGTCAACATAAGATCAAATTTCAGTCTAATCATCATAAGCTTAGCAAATCTCTCAAATCCTATCCATATCCCTTCAAGAAATCCGAAATCTCTACTGCTAACTCCTTATTTTTATCTAAGTGTGATATCTCATCAAGGTTTTATCATCTCAATCACTTACATATTATTTTCCCTTCCTAACAACTGAACAAAGCAATCTCAACACAGCTCTCCTATTTTCTCTTTCCTTGATCTTTTTCTTTCTGATTTTTTTTGATTTTTCAACTTTTTCTCATTTTTTACAGTCTAAGATATGGTGCTACTCAATACTTGTGTTTCTTGTGAGGAGACAGGTTCATGAATATGATCATTACTGTTGTTTCTTGTGAGGAGATAGGGTCATGAATGCACCATTCTTTTGACTCAAACTTATAAAGACTGCATCAGGGAAGATCAAAGAGAGACTGCATCTAAACATACTTGTTAGTGTTGAAAGAGAGAATCAAGATCAATGAGAGTCAAACCCCTAGATAAGAAGTTTAAAGTTCATTAAGGTGGAGCGAACAGCAAATTTTTCAGATTCTCTAAGAACCTAAATCTTCATTGCTAGACTGATCTACCTATGATTTTCAACTTAGTAAGACTTGTAATCAACTACTGTGGCAATGGTTCTTATAAGCATCAACGTCCTATGGTTAGTTCCAAGAAAAACTGACAGTTTCAAAAATTTTGACTATAAAATCAAGTTTTTGACTCAACTTTAAGACTCTATAAATCCAACACAAAGCACACAACGTCAGTAACCACCTCCCCCAGACTTAAACAACACTGTACCCAGTTTTATTAAGCCAAGAGTTGGTTAAAAGGAAGCATGAGAACTTGTAAAACCGTGTCAGAAAAGTGGTACCTCGCGAAGGTATAAGTGACGAGCGTCACCACGACTGAAACTTCAAAATCATCATGTTGGATGCTAAAACGTTGTGTCATCATGTTTACTCCGAAGTTAGACTGTTAGTGCACTCAAAACACACATCAAAACATCCAAATGAAGCATAACTCATGGTTCAACAAATTCACAAGACATCATCAAGGCAAACTGACAAACTGACTCTGTTTTTTTTTTATCTAAAAACAAAAAAGAAGCTAAGTATATGAAAAACAAAACTGACCAGTGGGTTGCCTCCCAGTAAGCACTTGTTTAAAGTCATTAGCTCGACTTTAAATGCTGCTCAGACAGCTGGTGGAACAGAAGGTGGCATTGCATTCCTTGGAGAAGAATGTCTCCTCATCCATGGTGGTTTATAAGCAGTAGATGCATTATCTCTTCCAAGGAAGTGAGGAACATCAGCAGGGCGGGTTTTGACTGGGGGTGGGGCACTTCATTTTCCTGCAGAATCATCAAAAGAAACACCAAGCATTCTACGAGAATCTCGTTGCTTGCATAAGTGTGAAGCATCTTTTGCACCTTTTAAGTTCTTATTGATGAGATTAGGAGGTTTGGAACTGGTTCCGGGAAGTGCATACATTTGCTTAGTTTCAGGTTTCTGGGTTGTGGAATGTTGAATTTTCGGTTTGGCAACATAAGATGGACTTGTAGCTGAAAGATCATGTTGCTCCTCTGTGTCCAGGTTGGTGACGAGCGTCACCAGGTCAGTGACGGTCGTCACTGACCCTGCAGTTCGTGTTTCTGCAACTTTTTTGCAATTCAGCTCAGCAATTCTGGCCTCCATCACAAACTCGTCCTCCTCTAGCAACTTGGCATTCATTGGAACCTCTTTCGAGCCTAATGTCGAAGATATCATCTTCACTCCAATCCTTAAACCCAACAGCTTTTGCAGAAGTTTCAGATATTGCCTCTTCAATAGCCATCTTGTTCACTTGACCACTTGTATCAGATTCAGTGACATACCCAGCAGTAGTGTCTTCTGAGTGCTCCATGGCATTCTCTTCATCTCTGGAAGTCCTTACAGAAAAGGTCTGACCATCAATGCTAGAATTTCCTCTTAACTTATCCATGTCAAATTTTATGACAACATCACCAAGATCAAGCTCAATCATCCCCTTTCTCACATCAATGATGGCGCCAACAGTAGCCAAAAAAGATCTTCTCAGAATAAGAGGATCTTTAGGTTCTTCAGCATATTTCAGAACCACAAAATATGTAGGAATTATGCAGCCTTCAATGTTAACAGGAACATCTTTTAAGATACGTTCTGGAGTTCTTATGGATCGATCTGCTAGGATGAGAGAGATCCTAGCTGGCTTGAAATCAGTCATTCCAAGTATAGCAGCAACATAGAAAGGCATTAAGTTAATACTTGACCCTGGATCACATAGAGAGTGTGGAAAACGTCCTGCAGAGATTGAGCAATCAAGAACAAAGGTCCCTGGATTAGATAGCTTCTCTGGAACACAGCTTTGAATGATGGCATTGACTTGTTCAGAAACAATCACCTTCTTCTTCTTCTTTGGAACTGTACCCAAGAGAATTGCACTAATGTCTCTGGTAAGCAATGCACCTTCCTCAGGGCTTACACCATTCACCACCATCCTTTTTACATACCTTCTTAGAGCTGGTGAAAGCTTGTCTGCATCAACAAGAGGGATCCAAGCATCAGCTTGTCTATCATAGCTTTGCATCTGGCTTCTTCTGTATGTTGTCTAGACTTCCTAGGATGCTTGGGGAATGGTATCTTGGGTTTATATGCTTGCTCCTGGCCATTATTTGCAGTTACAGGCAAAAAATCTTCATTTTGGGGTGGGTGATCGTCACTCACCTGTGATGATTCGCGATTTTCTGCTCGAAATGGGTGACGAGCGTCACCCACCTGGTGACGGTCGTCACCAGTTTGTGAAGAAAATTTGTCGGGGTCTTGCAATTTGGGTGATGAGCGACACCCTCCTTGGTGACGCTCGTCACTGATCTCTGAGACTGCGAAATTTTCATCTTCAAACTCCATCTGTTGCACGATTTGCGCTGCACTCACCCTCTTTTCCTGAACTGTTTCAAGCTCTATTTCACTCCTGACTGTGATGGCATTAACCTGGTCCATGGAATTGATATCAGTCCTTCCAGAAAGGAATCCTTCTTGCCTCTGAACAGCTCCTGCAATTTCAGCAACTTGAACATCTAGCTTCTTTATGTGATAGTTCAGACTCTCAATTTTTTCATTCAGGTCTTGATACAGCGAATCCAACTTGCCATTGAAGTTCATTGTCATCTTCTGCTGTCCTTCAAGTATCTGCTCTAGCATAGCTTCCATCTTATTGTCTTGTGGAGGTGCAGATTGGTAGGAAGAAGAACCATAATTCCTGCTGTTTTGGTAAGGTTTCTCAACTTCAGTCTTCTGGAACTGTGGCATTGGAGTATAACCAGATGCATTCTGGTTTCCTGGGAAGGTGCTCTTCTGATTATTGCTGTTGTAGCCTCTGTTCCACTGCTGATTTCCAAACCTTTGGTTCTGAAAACCTCCATTGATGAAATTAACATCTTTTTGCTCAAATTCTTCAGGTTTTTCGAAAGTCTCCACTTCTGAAGCAAACTGGACCGATTTGTTTCCTGCCAAAAGTCTGTGCTTACTGTCCAGCTTAGCCTTGGCTTCAGCAATCTGAATCCCATCATTCAAACCAGTTTGTTTCATCCTCTGAAAATCTGCATTCTTGGTGCTATTGCTGCAGACCAAGTTTTCAATCAGAATTATTGCAGCTTCTGGAAGGTTGGTGTTGAAGTTCCCACTGCTTGAGCATCCAGCGCCATCTGATATTTCCAGTCAATGCCACTGAAGAACATACCAAGCAGTTGCACCTGATTAAAGCCATGATGAGGACAATCCCTTTGATAAGACATGAACCTCAACCAAGAAGCCTTAAAAGCTTCAGTTAGACCTTATGTAAAGGATGCAATTTTCGTCCTCAAGTCTTCTGATCTGGCATCATCATAGAAGTTATTCAGAAAAGCATTCTTAGTGTCTTCCCATGTGGTCAGCGAAGCAGGTTCTAGTTGCTTCAGCCAATATGCAACATCTCCTCCAAGAGAGTAAGAGAAAAGCTTGTAGAACAGAAAGTCATTGCTAACTCCATTAGCTTTGACACTTGAAGCCAAATCCTCAAACCTCTCAATGTGGTCCATAGGATGCTCATGAGGTAAGCCAAGAAAAGGATGCTGACCCACAAGCTGATAATATGCAGGCTTCAGCTCAAAATCATTACTCTGGAAAGCAGGAGGACGGATTGCAGCTCTGTTTGCATAAAACTGATCAGGTCTGTTATAATCTCCTAGAGTCCTCTGCACAAAATGTCCAGCAACGTTTACAGCTTCATCTTGAGCTTGCTGAATATGCTGTTCATCGATGACATTCCCATCCTGATCCAGTCTCTGCCCTTCTTCATTCCTCCTGTTTCCATCTCTGTCAACCAGGTGACCTTCTCTGTTTGCGACCAAGACAAGTGGGGCAACCATTGTATTGTTTCTTAGCTTTCCTGATGGTCCTTTCCAACTTAGCTAGCTCGTCAATGCCTAAGGTCAAAAGCTCCTTCTCTTTGTTGCTTCTGGTACAGCGATTAGGCATACACCTCTAACTAGCACAAAGAAAAGTAGCAGAGAGTTAGTAAACAAATTAAAACTTAGACAAAATCCTAATACTAAAAATCGATAGGCATCTATTACTCACCGGCAACGGCACCAAAAACTTGATTTGGCTCAGGTTTTACCCAAATAAAACTACTGCAAGTGCACAGCAATGCAGTTGTAGCACAAGGGGTTATCGAATCCCAAAGGAGTATGTAAACTACACTAGCGATTATTGATTCAGATTAAGCTAAGCGATAAGTAATGAATGTAATGCGAAATAATTAAAGTAATAAAAGCAAGTGGGCATTTTTGAGACTGTTCTTAAAGTTCAGAAAGCTAAAGTCAGGATAATTTGCAGACTGAATCCGAGAATGTAGAATGCATGCAACCAGAAAACCATCTTGAACATGAATTGCAAATATATAACCAATCAATTCTCATTGCAGAAGTTAACTATGTCTAAATCACAGAGTTTCAAATCTCTTTGCAAACCCTAACAACCTAAATATGCAGTAATGAACAGGTTCAATTGTTCACAAAACTCCTAAGCCTAATCTCTTTGTACTGGAGCGTTTTGCTCATCTAATGCTAGATCAGGTTATCAATAATGCTCTCACATATATCAAACAACCTAGGGTTTCAAAATCCAGATGATGTGTCTAAGAAATCGATATGAATGCAAGCACATATCAAGAACCAATGGATTTCATATAAGTTTAGCAATTCTACAAACTCTTCTTCAACCTTTTAAAAGCCCTAACTTAACTAACAAACTACTCAGACATGGTGAATGAAACAAACATCATGAAAAGAATAGATTGCATAAAAGAAATAAGAAATAAGAAATAGGAATAAAGGAGTTCGAAATCTACTCTGAAGGAGTCTGATTTGTCTCTCCAAAAGCTCTTCTACAAATCTCTCTCTAAAGCTCTCAAAACGAATAAGATACAAGATATCTACCAAAGAATGGCTGAAAAACCTAATATACAAGCTAAAACACGATCTGAGGTCTTTTAGCAAATACTAGAACTGCTGGGCCAAAACTGCAAATTCTTCCCAATCTTTTAAATCCAGGCCACGACCCTTCCTCTATGGGTGACGAGCGTCACCATAAGTGGTGATGAGCGTCAGCCAAATCCATACTTTTCTTCCCGAGTTGCACACTTTGTGGCTTCATCTTGCAAAGCTCCAAAAAGCTCCAATATCTCCAATTATGCTTCAGACATGCTATAACCTGCAAAGACTCTACTAGGACTCTAAAAAGACCAAAAAAACTCAATAAAAAGGACTTATACCATGGTTAAAAACTATAAAAACCATGATATAACACCTATCGGTCACCTTCAAGACCGATGGTCTTCCTATTGATCACCCTATCGAACATGCTTCTATTTACCAGTTTGCCATTATGTTAGGGTATTTGTATTTTAATAAATACCATGTTTTGAGAATTTTTAGAAAGAGTCTGATTAGTTTACTGTTCTTAGTTGATTTGTTTTTTAAGTTTGCAAGACAATTTCTGCTTTTGCTTAATCTAAATTTGTATTTGCCTTTAATCCTTTCTAAATCTCTTTCTAAATCATTATTAGCCTCTTTGTGATTTAATTTTAAACATGTTGCTTAGTGAGTAGTTTGATTAGGGTTCTTAGATGTGGTAGATTAGAGAGATTTAGAAGCTTATGAAAGGTTTTTTAGTGCTTAATAACATTGATTCCTCTCTATTAATCTATTCTTAAGCTAGATTTGTCTTGATCTCATGATACTAGAATTAGGCTTCATTTTATGCTACCAAGTGTTTGATGAAATGCTGATCTTGGTTAATAGAGAATTTACTGGTCTTAGCTCAAGAGATTAACTTTTTGAGGAGTATTTTGACATTAATAGAGTTGGTTTATCATGCTTGTTGAATGTTTTAGCACTAATGAGGATTAGTTCTTGTTAAGATGTTTAGCAAAGTGATATTTGTCAAGAGATTAAACTTAGCTTGATTGTTTGTGAACTCTATGTATAGGAATCAGCATTGGTAGCTTGTTTGCTTGATAAGTGATGTTTGTAATAACCTTAGTTAGCTTTTGAATTCCCCCAAAATCAATAACTATATCTAGGGACTTGTCTTCTCTTTATTGAGTTTCGAATTTGCCAATTACTCTGTTCATTTGCTCTGTTTTTGCTTCACATGATCATTGTTATGTGTTCTCTTTGAGTTTTGTTGGTGTTTAATCATCTTAGGTTGTTAGTTTGGTGGCTTATCAACACAAAACCTTTCTGTTTTACCTGACTTAGAGCTCTCTACTGGGAACTCTTCTGTCTTTTAAACTCAACCCCATGGATTGACAATAAATTCCAAATACTACAACTGATTAGTACAATGGGTGATTGACATAAAAGTCAAAACTCTTGTATCAATTTGGCGCCGTTGCCATTGGGGTTTACAGTTTGAATCATTAGAGTTTGTAGAATCTTTAAGATCAGGTTTCTTTTGTTTTTGGTTACTAATCTTCCTTGACTCTCATTGCTGTTTTTCAGGTTTATGAACTTAAGATCCAGAGGTTCAAGCAATCTTGTAGACTTCATAGACAACATCAATCAGTTGGACAGAGGTCAGAGAGCAAGAAGACAGCAGGAAAGGCAGCAACACTTGCAGAGACTAGGGATGAACAATCAGGACCCACCTGTTGTGGATGACATGAGATTCCAGGGTCCTCAAGGAGCTGTTGGTGCTCAGGGTTTACAAGGTCAGCAAGGTGTTCAGGGCTTGCAAGGTGAGCAGGGACCCAGACGCGCAGCTCAGCTTCCAAGAGTAGTGAGACCCATAGGTGCAGGTGATGCACCAAACGCCTACAATAACAGAACTGGGATCATTCCTCCAGCAGTGCAGAATAATAACTTTGAGATCAAATCATGATTGATCTCAATGGTTCAGGGCAGTAAGTTCCGTGGGTTATCAGGGGCGCCCTCCTAAAGAAACAATGAAAGATTCAAGGGCTACACACTGCAGTGCCCACACCATGGCTTCTCACAAGCCTCTCTGCTCTCAACTCTCTACAGGGGCGCCCTCCTAAAGATCAGAATGCTTCTGGACACTGCATATAATGGTAACTTCATATCTAAAGATGTTGATGAGGGATTGGAGCTTGCTTAGAATTTAGCACAGTCTGATGGGAATTACAATGAAGTGTTTGATAGAACTCCAAGGATTGCTAAAGATGAGTTGGAGTCTAGCAGGAAAGAGATCAAGGCCTTACATGAGAAGCTGTATCTGCTGCTAAGGGAGAAGAAGGAGGTCCACTGTGTTGGTGAGATAGTTCACCTTGATGATGAAGAGGCTTGCCAAGTTGAGGAGATGAATTATCTTGGTAATCAAGGAGGCTACAATGGGTATGGCAACTACAGACCAAACCCAAACCTTTCATACAGAAGCAACAATGTTGAAAATCCTCAAGACCAAGTGTACCCACCTCAACAGCAACAACAAGCTGGTCCAAGACCTTTTGTTTCC
The DNA here is from genome assembly GCA_911865555.2 of Thlaspi arvense. NCBI lineage: Eukaryota > Viridiplantae > Streptophyta > Magnoliopsida > Brassicales > Brassicaceae > Thlaspi > Thlaspi arvense. The sequence continues at coordinate 17,348,611 of OU466861.1, forward strand.
TACAACAACAACCAAGGTTTCCAACAGAGGACCAATAACTTCCAACTTAGAGCGCCCCTACAATCCTCCAGGTTTCAGTGCTCTAGTTCCAGCTCAAGCTTCCTCAAGCTCCCAAGATCCTGAACTCAAGAGTATGATGCAGCAAGTGCTTCAGAATCAGGTTAGCAACACCTTTGATATGAACAAAAATTTCGTTGAAGTCCACAATAAGATTGATTCAGTTCATGTCGAGTTGACCAATAAATTTGACAGCTTAGCAGCAAGGGTGAAGACCTTAGAGAACAACAAAGGCATAGCAAATGCCCCACGCCCTCAAGGTACTATTCCTGGTAAATGTGAGAACAATCCAAAGGAATAATGCCAAGTTGTTGAATCTTTTGATGCTTTTACAACTGAGGAAGAAGATATTATAGATGAGTTTCTGTCCCTGATCAATGAGGACATTGATGAGCAAAGTGAGGGGGAGGAACTTGTTCAAATTTCTGATGCCAAGAAGGAAGCTCAAGCTGATGTACTTCCAACTTTTCAGCCTGATATCCCATTTCCAGGAAGATTTAAGGAGCTACTGGTCAAGAAGTATGAGACTCTCTATGCTGCTCAAATGGAAATGAGAGGGTTAAATGCTGAAGAGGATCTTGGGAAATTGAGAGTTTAGGCTAAAGCATCAGAAAGTCAAGAGCTGAACATCAAGAAGCTTGGAGATCCAGATTACTTCACACTCCCTTATGAGCTTAAAGGCAAGACCTTCAAGAGCTGTTTGTGTGATCTAGGAGCAAGCATCAATATGTTACCAGCTTCCACTGCTAAGGAGTTACGCTACACTAAGTTCCAGCAAAGCAATGTCTCTCTTACCATTGCTGATGGGACTGTGAAAATGCCTTTAGGAGCCTTCACAGATATGCCCATGATGATAGAAGGAGTCAAGATCCCAACAGACTTCTTAGTGCTTGATGTGGAAGGGCTGATAAAGAATGCAATCATTCTTGGGGTGCCATTTCTAGCATCACCAGGCGCTGTATTTGATGCCCAAGCTTGCACAACAGAGTTGAGGCTTACCAAGAACAAGGTTTTGAAGTTTGACAGCAAAGGCAACAAGCCTGAGCATGATCATGCTTTCTCAATGGATCTTAACAAGGTGAAAGGAGTTAACAAGAACTGGCCAGAGTTTGAAAGCTACCAAGGAGAGAGTTTTGATGGCTGCTGTTTGCCAAAGTTGTTTGAAGACACCACTGAAAAGGAGGTCCTTGAAGTGGTTAGTTACAAGCATTTGAATGACATTAAGTTGGTTTCTAAGAAAGTAGAGGTGGTTTTGCAACCATGTGGCTCAAAGATGGGTGAGGTTTGCTTCAAGATCAAGCAAGAGGGGAAGACTATGCCGTTTACCAAGATCAAGCTGAATCAAGTCACCGCTAGAGTCAAGGGGAGCAAGATGACACCAAGGAGTTCCAAGACTCCTTCTCCTCACCTCAACTAAGGAGGTAATCAAAGTCAAGCTATCTGACTCTAAACAAGCACACTTGGGAGGTAGTCCCATGGTATCCTTTGTATATATTATGCTTTTTCATTCATTTTTGTGCTTTTTAGTGTTTTTAGAAGTAAGAGTTTGGTTTGGGGTTTCAGAAGATGTTTGGGGAAACCAGAACAGATGCATCTTGGCTACTATCGGTCACTGTATCGGTCAAGACCAGATCGATACAGACCTATCGGTCTGACTATCAGTCATTGAATGATCGATGGTTGTGGAGCAAAAGATGCATCGGTCAACCTATCGGTTAGTTATGACTGATAGGGGAAAGGGAGTGCAAAGAGCAGATCATATCGGTCATCCTATCGATCAGAATGTGACCGATGGAAATGCATCGCTTGTATTTATGTCACTCTATCGGTCAAGAATGTGACCAATGGAAAACAATCGGATGTATTTCGGTCACTCTATTGGTCAAGAATGTGACCGATAGGATTTAGCAGGACAGCCATCGGTCAGGCCATTGGTCTCCAAGTGATCGATAGCACTCTATCGGTCATAAAATGACCGATAGTCCAGCGAGGCCAGTTCTTCATTTTTCAAAAAAATTTCCCTCTCTTGGCTTGGAGCCAAGGGAGTTTAAATTTAAATTTTTGACTCCTTCCTGCCACCCAACTGCACTTCTGAGCACTTTTGTTTTTATCCCCCACCCATTTGATTCCTTTGGTTCCCCATTAAGCTCTATAAAAGCCAACAAGCTGCTCTTCTCTCTTCACACTTCATTTTCTCTCTTCTCTCACCTAAACTACGAAAATTTTTAGCTCTCTCTCTCTTTCATTTGTCTCTTAAGTGCTCAGAAGTTCCACAAAGGGTTGCTTTCTCAACTATTCATCTCTTATTCTTAAACTTTGAGTTTGTTAAAATTTGTTAAATCTGTGGCTTTAAGCACTAGATTTGGTCAGTTTAAGGTGTTTTGCTTTGATTTTGCATGGCGAAAATGATTAATATGAGCAAGTAGGGTGTTTAAATGTTGTCTACTGTTTATAAATCTTATTGTTTGCTTGTTTTAATCTCACTTTGCATGATCATCTTTACCTTTGTTTAGAGCCACCATGCTAAGTTCACATGCATGAATGTTTAAATCTTATTAAGAACTCTAGCATGTTTATGACTGTTAGCTTGAGAATTCTCTTAGTGCTTTGAAGGTTTAACCTTGTTTAAATACTTGTTATAATTCTTTTGGCTTAGAGAGATATTTTTTAAAGCTTTTAGTCATTGTTTCTTAACTTTTGTTCGCCTACTCATAGCTTCTTCAATCTTTGTTCTTGTATGTACCATGGGGAGAACAAAAACTGCTGCTGTAAGCAAAGGGAAAGCATCACAAGATGAAGTGCTAACTTCTCCAAGCACTAGAAGCGACAAGGGCAAAAGTGTTACTGATGGGCAGTCATCAAAGGCTGTTGGAAAGAGGCATGTTGGGAACAAAGCTGCCAAGCCAAAAAGAAAGGGAAAAGCTGTAGAAGAAGAAGTCCCATACAAGGATCCAAGTGCTATAGAACTCATGGAAGCGTTCAACAAATGCATCTTTAGACCCATAAGATACCCCTGTCCCTACACAATGAAGGCGCTTGGGATCTATGTGGATTGCAAGACAATATTTGATGAACATGGGGCTTGGTGACTTTATGGGAAAACCACTTTCCTCCTACACACAGCTCACTTATCAGTTCCTCTCCACTTTCAAGGTGGTTAGCTATGAAGAGAGTGAGCTTCCCAGTGGAGATGGATGGATATCATTCAAGCTTGGCAAGCAAAGGTCCACAGCAACCTTCTCTGTGCTCTCTCAAGCCCTTGGTATGACCCCTTATGCTCAGAAGAGGAACAAGTTCTTAATCAAAAAAAGGCAGCATGATATCTATGGGGCGTGATTGGGGCTGGCAAGTTCACGGCAGGGGCCACAAGGAATCAACATCTGAAGCATCCTGCTGTGAGATATGCTCACAAGGCTCTTGCAAACACATTCTTTGCAAGAAAGGAAGCAGCAAATCTCACAGCAAAGGAGAGGGACTTCATATACAATGGAATGCATTCACTTGTGGTTACCAGCAAAGATGGAACACTTATAGAGCCGCCAAGCAGATACCCATGCTATGTGACTATGCGGATGGCGCAACTCCAATCCTGTAGGAGCTGGGTTTTGAGCAAAGGAAAAAGGGAGGGGAAGCCACAACTCCATATTGGAGGAGTTGTGACAGCAATTCTGATTGCCAGTGGTGTAAACCTTGAGGAACATGATGAAGATGCTTTGGATCCATTGTGGATAGATCTGGACTATCTTAGAAGGAGCCACTACCTTGAGAAAATCATCCAAGGCAAGCATGCGTACAAGTTCCTCACAGATCTTGAAGAGCCAGCAAGGTTCCTTCTCCCAAACAATCTGCACACATCTCTTGTCATGGGGAGCAACATCGGTTTTTGCAAGGATGAGAGTCAGCTTTACCATGGAGTCCCATTCACAGAAGAGAGAGGAGAAGATAGTGAGGAAGAAGAGCAAGAAGAAGGTGAAGAAGGCAGTGAAGAGGAGGTACAAGGAGATGCTGCTGCTGGTGCTGAAAGCCAAGAAGAATCCTAAGAAGAAGAGCTTGATGAGAAAGAGTTGTTGGACTACTCAAAGAGGTTCCACTTCAAGCCTCATGAAGTCCCAAGCCAAGGGAGCTCTCTGGATTTTGCTCATGACCATATCAACAAACTTCAGAAATGGTGCAAATGGCAAGACAAAACCATCAAGAAGTTAGTAAAGATGGTCAAGGGGAAGTTCAAGAAGGATAAAGCTACATCAAGAGGAGCTTCCCATCAAAGCCATAGTCATGAGCACATTTCTCACTTTGAAGAGCAACAACAAGAGGAACCTACTGAAGAAGAAGAAGAAGCTATTTGGAACCCCAAAGGAAGACACTCCTTCCATGTGCAGCCAACTGATCAATCGGCAGCTTGGGAACCTTCAAGAGCCTCATCTTATGAGCCAAGGTCCCAAGCACCATCAGGATGGGAGGCGCCAGCTTACACTTCTTCTGAGGTCCACACAACATGGCAATAATGGGACACTCAACGCAACTCATCTCAAGCTCAAGCTCAATGGTGAAGCTGGGTTATTCCACCTCAAGAAGCAGCAACATCTTGACAAGGCAATAAGAGGAGGAACAATAGGAGAGCTAGTCAGTCTCCACAGATAGAGACATCTGGATCATCCCACCACTCCTCCTACAACAATTAAAAGGTACTATATCCTTACCATTGTTTATACCATTGCATCTTTAAGTTTTTCTTTTTATATATTATGTTGCTTCTCTCTCTCATTCCTTTTATTACACAAGGGACTGTGTAATTTAAGTGTGGGAGAGAGATTTGGGGTTTGACTTGGTGTTTTTTTTTCTAAGTTTTTCAGTTTCTTTTATCTTGAGTCACATGCATATCATGCATTCATCCAAGGCATAGAAAAACACAAAAAATCGAAAATTTTGAAAAAAAATTTGCATGTTTTTTCAAACCAAAAAGTAAGCATATAGTTGCATTTCGTTTTCTTAGGATTGGGTCTAGTGTTTGCATATAGGTTGCATTGCATTTGCAAGGGCATAATGATGAATCTTCCTTGTAAAGTGCTTAGTGTTTAGAGATGATTTCAGTGTTTAAGTGGTTAGTTGTTTGATGCATCATGAGAAAGCTAGAAGTTAAGACTGAACCATGCTTGGATTGCTAAATTTGATGCTCTTATCTCATACTGAAAGCATTTTTTCTTTGAAAATCAACTCTATCAACTTGAACCTTAATCTGAATTTTTAATTATCATGGTTCTGCATTCAAAAGTGAACTCATGGCTGCCATATACATATTTGGATCATCTTTTCTCTTCTTACCACTCTTGTTGATCCAAATATCTTATCCACTCCCTTAACCAAACCTCCTTTTGAGCTTAAGCACTATCTTGAGAGTTGTGAGGCGTTTGCATATCATTTTCGAATTTTGTATTGGCAAAAAGTGTTAGGAATAAGGCTGGCAATAAAAAGCTCTCTTGTAGATATCAGCTTGCATCTTGACCTTGATTATAGGTTAGGAGTTTGGGATAAAAGGGTAGAAGCTAAGTGGTTTGGGTTTTCATGTCTATATGCTTTAAAAGAAGAAGGAAAAGTTTGAAATGGTAGTATGAGGAAATAAGTCTAGAATTGTGGTTAAGAAAAGGGAAGAAAAAAAAGCTCAGTGTTTAAAGAAAGAAGGCGCCAACAACTAAGCTTTGAAGGGTCAATCCAAAGAAAAAATCAGACCCAAAGCAATCCACCAAAGGTGAAAAATGGCGCCAATTCAACAAGAAGGAGCAAGTCCCAACAAAAAGATGCGCCCACACAAGCAAAAAGAAGAAGTTTCCCCAGCCATGAAGAAGGAAAAAGGGTAGAGTTTAGTAAAAAGGTAGATTTAAGGATTCACTTTGGGGTTTAGAAATGTTTAGGATTCATCTTTGTGTAAAATGGTAGAAGAGAGCTTTGAATTGCATGAATAAGTGTGCTTTTACCTTTAGCATTTTGCCTAAGATAGAATCATTTTCATTGAGTGATCCCTTGTGCTTATAAACCCTTCCCTTGAATGAAGTCATTTTAATCTCATGACCTTACCTTTTGAACCAAATGTCTTCACGTGATTTGCATAAACTTGATTCATGGTTTTGAGCTTAATGAATGTTAAATAATTGATTGATTTGAGCTTTTGTCTAGGTTGAGATTTGAGATCATTTTGAAGCATGATGGGCATGGCTTGGTTCTTTAAAGTATAGCTCATTATGTTTGCATCCTACAACTAGGCACTTAAATGTTGATTCTATCCTTTTACCTTTGCACTTTTGGATTTGAAAGTCCACTTTTAAACCTCATCCTCCATTTGCCTTAGCCTGTTTGCTTGAGGACAAGCAAAAGGCAAGTGTGGGGGTGTTGATATCTCATACATTTGCATCATTTAGGCTTGCATTTAGTGCATGTTATGGTTCTCTTTTGCATGTTTTCCTTATGTTTAGTTCCATTTTCTTCTCCCTTTTGCATTTACGATGTTGTTTGCATTTTATTTCGTAAAGGATGTTTTTAGGTGCTTATGGAGCTGAAATGAGTAAGGAGTAAGTGTGGGAGTGTATCAGGAGGCTAGCCATGCCAAGATGAAGCAAGAGGAGCCAAGGAAGACGTTTCTGGAGTCCCACCGGTCAAGCTATCAACCAAGTCAAGACCGATAGGGAGCTATCGATCAGACCATCGGTCAAGGAGTGACCGATGGGAATGCAACTGATGTATCGGTCACCCTATCGATCAGATAGTGACCGATAAAAACAAATCGGTTGTATTCCGGTCATCCTATCGGTCCCCTTCAAGACCGATGGCCATCCTATCGATCACTCTATCGATCACTTATGATCGATGAGATTCAATCCGAACATGCTTATATTTAACATTTTGCCATTATGTTAGGGCATTTATCTTTTAGTATAAATACCATGTTTTGAGAATGTTTAAAAAGAGTCTTATCAGTTTACTGTTCTTACTGATTTTTCTAAGTTTGTAAGAAAATTTCTGCTTTTGCTTAATCTAAATTTGTATTTTCCTTTAATCCCTTCTAAATCTCTTTCTAAATAATGATTAGCATCTTATCTCTTTGTGATTTGATGTTAAACATATTGCTTAGTGAGTAGTTTGATTAAGGTTCTTAGATGTGGTAGATTAAGGGGATTTAGAAGCTTATCAAAGGTTTGTTAGTGCTTAATAACATTAATTCCTCTCTATTAATCTGTTCTTAAGCTAGATTTGTCTTGATCTCATGACTCTAGAGTTAGGCTTAATTTTAGGCCCACCAACTGTTTGATTAAATGTTGATCTTAGTTAATAGCGAATTTATTAGCCTTAGCTCAAGAGATTGACTGTTTGAGGAGTATTTTGACATCAATAGAGTTGGTTTATCATGCTTGTTGAATATTTTAGCACTAATGAGGATTAGTTCTTGTTAAGATGTTTATCAAAGTGCCATTAGTCAAGAGATTGAACTTAGCTTGCTTGTTTGTGAACTCTATGTCTAGGAATTAGCATTGGTAGCTTGTTTGCTTGATCAGTGATGTTTGTAATAACCTTAGTTAGCTTTTGAATTCCCCAAAAATTAATAACCACATCTAGGGACTTGTCTTCTCTTTATTGAATTTTGAATTTGCCAATTACTATGTTCATTTGCTCTGTTTTTGCTTCACATGATCATTGCTAAGTGTTCTCTTTGAGTTCTGTTGGTGTTTGATCATCTTAGGTTGTTAGTTTGGTCGCTTTGCAACACAAAACATTTCTGTTTCACCTGACTTAGAGCTCTCTACTTGCAACTCTTCTGTCTTTCAAACTCAACCCCTTAGATTGACAGTAAAACCCAAATACTACAACTGATTAGTACAATGGGTGATTGACATAAGAGTCAAAACTCTTGTATCAGAATGGTAAAAGGAAGTGATCTTTCCTAGAAGCAGAATTCAGTTTTCTGTAGTCCATACACATTATATGGCCAATAATTGTTCTAGTTGGTATTAGCTCATCATTTTCATTTTTTACTACAGTGATCCCTCCTTTCTTAAGCACCACATGGACTGGTGAGATCCATGTGCTGTCTGAGATAGGATAGATCATGCCAGCTTCAAGAAGTTTTAAGATCTCTTTTCTAACAACCTCTTTCAGATTAGGATTCAATCTCCTTTGAGGTTCAATAGATGATTTTGTCACATCTTGTAGATGAATCCTGAGAGTGCAGGGGCAAGGAGAGAGACCTTTGATATAATCAAGAGAGTATCCAATCGCTCTCCTAAACCTCTTTAATAGTTTCACAAGTTCAAGGACTTCACCATCATTGAGGTTTTCATTGACAATAACAGGATAGTAGAGTTAGAGCCTAAGAAGACATACCTTAGCCCTTTAGGAAGAGGTTTGAGGTCCACCTTTGGCGCTTTGATTTCATTCCAATCCTCATCTATGCTGCTCTGCTCCTTGGTGTCAGCTTCTTTGATGGAATGTATTTCTGTCTCCTTGTACCTCAGCTCCTCAAACGGTTCCTCTTCCTCCAATATCTTGTGAGAGTTAAGCCTCAGCATGTAACCCAAGCTTTCCTTATCCAAATAGCCATCTTCTCCATTCTCCTTTGTCAAAGCCACTTTTAGTTTGTCATCACAGCACAGCTCCTCTTGGAATTCATCATGCAGCTCCTCCAAGGTCTCTATTTCGAAAACTTGACCTTCTATGGTGGGCTGTTGCATGATTTGCTTGATGTCAAACTTCAGGGATATATCTATACCCAACTGCAGCTCAATCTTCCCTTTCTTTACAACAATGACAGCTCCTGTTGTGGCTAAGAAGGGTCTCCCTAAGATGAGAGGGTCCCTAGGCTCTTCATCCATTTCTAAAACCACAAAATTGGTTGGAATCTCTACATTCCCAATCCTGAGAGGAACATCTTCAAGCAATCCCTTGGGGAGCCTCACTTATCTATCAGCCAACAGTAAAGAGATTCTACAATCCTTAAACTTTGTTAAACCAAGGCGCTTTACAATGGAAGAGGGCATCAAGCTGACGCTGGCTCCAAAATCACACAAGCATTTCTCAAATAGTAGTGGACCTATAGAACATGGTAGAGTGAAACTCCCTGGGTCACCAAGCTTGTTAGGAGACACCTTCTGCTGCTGAATGATGGCACTGCATACATGTGTTCACACAGCCATCCCTTGTAGATCTTTGGTCCTCTCTACTACAGCATCTTTCAGAAATTTCTGGTAAGGAGGAACCAGGACAAAGGCGTCAAGCAAGGGCATAATAAGCTGTATTTTCTTCATTTGTTCATCAAAAAGACCTTTGTACTTGGCAAGCAACTCTTTCTTGAACCTTCCAGGAAATGGCAGTGGTGGCTTGTAAGGAGGTGGTATGTATCTTGGTTCTTTAACCAACTCCTTAGGTGCATCTTTTTGTTTTTCCTTAGCCACATCTTTGCCTTTATCCTTCTTTGGGTTTTTATCAGCTTTTGGTGGTTCTTCTTCTTCTAGTACCACTTCGTCATCTTCTATGGCTGCCTCCTCTTCTTGAACCTCAATGTCCTCATTGTGGATAGTGGGAAAAACTCTAGGGGGAAGCTGTTTTCCACTTCTCAATGTGATAGCTTTGATATATTCTCTAGAAGAGTGAGATGTAGATGGCGTATTTTTGGACTGCAGTTGGTCAAGCTTTTTGTCAAATGCTAGCTGTTGAGAGAGGAGTTTAGACTCAAGCTGAGACTGGAGTTGAGATTGGAGTTCAGCCTTTAGTGTAGCTGCTTGTGTGGTAATGCTTTGTTGTAGCTCTTGTTGAGAGTGAAGAATTTGCTTCAAGATTTGCTGCATAGCAGGTTCTTGGGTAGGAGGAGGAGGTGAATGGTGCTGTTGTTTTGGCTATCTCTCCTCTTCTTGTCACTGAACATATTGGGTCAAGAGTTGTTGCTGAAGCTGTGATTGGCGGAATCCATCATCTATTCTCGCCTTCATCACTTTCACTTCAAGCAATGTGGCTTCTAGTTGAGAAGAGACCAATTTCGAAGTATCCCCTTGGTCTTCACTATATTGTGCATTGCTTTGAACTAGATTTTCAATCAGAGACAAATCATCATCCACATCATGAGCAAGAAAGTTACCTCTGCTAGCTGTATCAAGAAGTAGTCTCAACTTAGGCAAGACACCTCTATATAATGTAGATAGCAGCGCCTCTTTTGTGAAAACTTGATGGGGGCATTGGATTGTGAAGCTCCTAAACCTTTCCCAAGCATCTGCAAAACTCTCATTTGACCATTGGTGGAAGTTGTAAATCTCATTTCGAAATCTGTCTGTCCTAGAAGGAGAGAAGAACTTGGTTAGGAAAGCAGTTTTTCATTGTGCCCAAGTTGTGATGCTTCTTTGCTGCAAACTCTTTTCTCATAGTTGAGCTATATCTCCAAGTGAGAACGGAAAGAGTCTAAGCTTCAAACCATCATCAGATATACCACTCATCCTAGCCATAGAGCATATCCTCTCAAAGTTGTCAAGATGCTTAAGTGGATCTTCATTAGGCATCCCAAAGAATCTGTTTTCTTCAACCATTGCAATCATGCCCTTTCTGATCTCAAATTGACTGTCCTCTAGAGGAGGAGTGATCCCATGTCTTTAAGCAATTGATGGTATATTGGCAGCTCCTATAGGTCTTAGTTTCCTTTGAACTCTCAAACCCCAATCACTTTGTAAACCATTTGGACCTTGCTGCCCTTGTAGACCTTGGATACCTTGAAGACCTTGTGGACCTTGTGGGCCTTGTTGACCAAAGCCAGCAGCATATGGATGCTCTTCCATTATTCAAAAACTGTTAGCTGCTGCTGAGAATCCAAAATCTTGCCCCTTGAACTAGTTGAGCAGCTGTAAGCACCTTAGAGCAAGTGATTTGGTACCTACAAAAGAAATTCTAGTCTAAAAAGAGCAATTAGTAACTGAAAATAAAAATAAAAAACTTAATCTCAAACAGTCTACAAATCCTAATTCTTAGAACAATCCCAAATGGCAACGGCGCCAATTTAATGTAGGAGTTTACTCTACTTCAAATCCTACATATACTTATATCATTGTATTATGTAGGTATCAATCCATAATGGGAAGGTAAGACACCAGGAATGCAATAGATTATGGTGATTGTAACTATGGAACTAATGACTAAGAGAGACTTCAAACAGGCAAGAGTAAGCAAAATAAACATAGAAACTAAGGCAAGTTCGAATTCAAACAATCAAAGACTAGTAGGTTTGAGATATGGTAATTGATCTAGGGAGACTCTTGGCTTAACTAGTGATGCTTCAAAACATTCCAAACAATTCTATTCCTAGGCATAGAATTAACAGCTATAGCTAGCTCAATTCCTTGACACTAACCACTTTGCTAAACACATATTCAAGACAAATTCCTTTACTCAAACACCTGACCAGCAAGCATTACAAGCAACTAATCCAATTCTATATTGCCAATCTACTCCTTAGACAGCTAATTCCTTAGGCTAAGATAAGCAAATCTCTTACATGACTCATTCAGGCAATTCATCAAACACTTATCAGACATAAGAGAACCCTAGGATCTAGATCAACTTAGCAACGTATAATCTAGCATTAAACAAAATTAATAAGAAGGAACAATCATATTAAGGACTAAGCAATCACTAATCTAACCCAAAATCTCCCTATCTCTATCCCATCTCAAACCCTAAGCAGACTTCTCACTAATCATGATCCTAATCATCGCCCAAAGCAAGGAGGGATCTAAATCATGATAAGAGAGAAGATAAACACCAACTTTTGATTGAAAGAGCAATATTCCACAAGAGATTACAAGAAAAACTAAGGGAAATGCAAAAGAGAAAGCTATTATCCAGAGGGTAAAAGATGATAAGATGCTCCTTATGTTTTTAGATTGCAGCCTATATTTAGTTATCATAGAAAACCCTTAGTAAACCAGAATTAAACCGGATGCAGCTGGTTCGGACGCCTGATATCGACTTGTTACGTCGATACTCTGGTCGATATTGGTTGGCAGGAGAGTGTATCAACCAAGTCTAGCCGATACAGTCACCTCTGGTTAAGGCGTCTTGGGTGATCTCTTCGGTATGCTGATTGATACAATCGCCCTTTAGTTAAGGCTCATCGACCTCCAATGTCGATACAACGATCGATACACTTCCTTGGTTTGCGTATCGAGATGATCAAATGTCGATAAGTTGACCGGTATAAGAGCTTCGAAGGAGGTATATCGATCAGAATAGCTCGATATCATTCTGGTGTCCTGTCTCCTTGTATAACCTCTGGGACTTCGATGTGCTGATCGATATAGCTCCTCAGCATGTATCGACGTGTGATGTTGATACGCTGCTTTGTATGCTGCGTATCAATCTGCCAAGTCGATATCCTGCTCGATATGAAGCCTTCTCGCCTTGGCTCCTTCACCTTTTGATTCCTAGCTTTTCCTTTGGTCCCCAAACTCCCAAAATGCACCTGCGAAGTGCTAGGAATGCACCTAATATTCAATTCGACTCCTAATTATACTCTAGATGCTAAGTGGATGCGATTGGAACAAGAACATGTAGAAATGCATGCTTGAAGACTACAAAACAATGCAAAAATGTATGCTAATATGGTGTAAATAATGAGTATATCACTCTCCTATTTTCTCTTCCCTTGATCTTTGCTTTCTGATATTTTTGATTTTTCAACTTTGTTCTTATTTTTTTTTTACAGTCTTAGATATGATGCTATTCAATACTTGTGTTCTTTATTGTTGCTACTCAACTCTGTTCTCAGTGTTGAAAGAGAGAATCAACATCAATAAGAATCAAGCCCCAAGATAAGAAGCATAAAGTTCATTAAGGTGGAGCTAACAGCAAATTTTCCAGATTCTCTAAGAACATAAACCTTCATTGCTAGACTGATCTACCTATGACTTTCAACTTAGTAAGACTTGTAATCAACTACTGTGGCAATGTTTCTTATAAGCATAAACATTCAGTGTTTAGTTCCAAGAAAAACTGACAGTTTCAAAATTTTAACTCTATAAAACAGGTTTTTGACTCAACTTTAAGACTCTAAAAATCAAACACAATGCACATAACGTCAGTAACCACATCCCCCAGACTTGAACAACACTGTCCCCAATGTTATTAAGCCAAGAGTTGATTAAAAAAAAGCATGTGAACCTATCAAACCAAGTTGGAAAAGTGGTACCTCCATAGGGACGGGTGACGAGCGTCACCGCGTCTGGAACTCCAATCTCGACAAGTTAGATGAGTTAAACGTTATGTTATCAGGTGTACTCTAAAGTTAGACTGTTAGAGCACTCAAACACACATTTAATAGCATCCAAACATAGCAATAAAACCTGGTTCAAACAAGTTCACAAAACAACATCACAGCAACTGACAACTGACTCAAAGAAAAACAGAAAAATGACTCAAGTGAAAATAAAAGAAAGGTGAAACAGAAACAAGTAACCGGATAGATCTAGTCCTCATCCTCGCAAGGCTCAGTAGTGAAGTGTGGGCAGACACAAACACAGTTGATGAGTGTAGCTACAGCATCCCATAATCTCTTAAAGCTGCTAGTGACGTACTCCTGAAAAGCAGTCATGTCCATGGGTGTCTGAGGTCGCGGAGGGCGCCTGAAAGCAGCAAGTGTGATCATGGATGGAGCCTGACATCTGGATGGTCCAGCCTGAGCAGCAGCAACAGCGGAGGAAGCGCCAGCAGTGGCTCCTCCAGGGCATTGTTGAAGAAGGCGCAGCAAACTCGGATCTGGCAGAAAGCGCAGCTGGCGTCTATCTCCCTGGATCGTGGTGTACTGTGGGCTTGGCAGCTGTATGCCAACATACTCTCCAGTAGTAGTAGTGAATGTCCATACCAAACGCTGCTTGAACCAAGTAGTATTGCGCAGATGTGTGTCATCCATAAGGAATCTGTCAGTGATGATGCTGCAAGGGGATGTATCGATCTAGAAATGCTGGAAGATCGGTGTAAGAAGACTACCCACGCTCTCACTCTTCTCCGCCAGACTGGTGAATGGCTTGGTCTTCAGAGAGACCAAGTGCTCAGCGAAAATAGCGCCAAAGTTGGCGTGGACCATGCTGTCTATATGGATCTCATCATCCAGCATCTCGGCAAAGCTGTAGTAAAGCAGAATCAGCTCACTGACATGCATCTTGCTCGGCGCAGACTTGCACAAGATGGTGTTACCTAGAAGGCGCAGAATGTACCTGATAACAGGATGTCGAACGTCTGTCTGCGTACTCGTCTTGCTCTCGTAGACTCCTTTCCCGAACTTGGACCAGCATGTCTGCATGTGGGTCCACTGCGACGGAAGGAGAATGTGGTCAGAGAAACCATAAATCTCGCAAAGCTCAAACAGACTGATCGTGTACCGAATCCTGCAGATCAGAAAAGTCAGCGTGCCCTCCTGTGCTCGCTTAGCCATCTCGTTGATGTAGTACACATGAACAGTGGCAAGGAACTGTCAAACCAGGTCGGGATACAAATCGTACTGCTGAAAAGCCATAGTGCCCATCCCGATCCTCTCGAGATTCTGCAAAACATCATCCAGAATATCCATCTTCTGCAGCACTGTGGTATCCGCCAATATGGCGGGAATGATCTTCACCTCCAGTCACGCATTGTAGAACACTGTGTCATAATCATCCCACTCCTCCTGAATGTCGCGGAACACACAGGTATCTCATGCCACTTCCTACTTCGGAGTCCCTGCCCAAGCAACTCCAGAAGCGATTTTCCGATCTTCTCGCTTTGGCCATGGAGGCCTGCAAACTGGTCTACTGCTGTCTGAATGTGCTGATCCTGATGCAGTGCTTGAAGACGATGCTGGTCCCTGTCTCTTCTTATGTCGAGGCATCGAAAAATTCAAATAAAAAAATCAACCAGAAACTCACCAAAATTAGCCAATTTTCGAAAAATTCGAAATATCAATGAATCATGGTGAAATAACTGATGGCGATCAACAACAGCACTACCAGGAACACAATTCAAGTATCAGTTCAACCCAAATCACCCAAAATTTCCATATTTTTGCAAATTTCATCATGAACTCAAAATTTCAAAAACTTGCAAATCAACCGATATAAAACACATATGGATGGTAGCATTCATCTAATACAACCTAACTAACTATGATTCAACAGTTAAATCAAGCTAATCAAGTCAAAAATCGAATTATACCAAACCTATGGCGGACTGAAACTTAGGGATTCCGAACACATACCTTGCAGATAATGAATTAAAACATGAACACGAAAATTAAACTAAGTACAGAAAAATAAAACTTACCAGTGGGTTGCCTCCTACTAAGCGCTTGTTTAACGTCATTAGCTTGACTGTGATTGCTATTTAGACAGCTGGTGCATCATCCAGAGACACAATGTGTCCTGCTGGAATTTCGGCTTGCGCCCAGTAATGTTTCACCCTCTGTCCATTGACAGTGAACTCCTCTCCTTTGGAGTTGATCAGGATAATGACGCCATGTGCTTTAACCTCTTTGACAGTGAAAGGACCTGACCAACGAGAACGCAGTTTACAAGAAAACAACTGTAAACGAGAGTTATAAAGGAGTACATGGTCGTTAGGCTCAAAATATCTGGAGATGATCTTCTTATCATATATGCCTTTCTCCTCTCCTTGTATAAATTGGAGTTTTCATTGGCCAGATATCTGATTTCATCCAGTTCATTGAGTTGAATCAAGTGCCTCTATGCAGCAGGCTTCAGATCGAAGTTCAGCTTCTTGATAGCCCATTATGCTTTGTACTCTAGCTCCACTGGTAGATGGCACGCCTTGCCATAGAGCAGATATAATGGTGTAGTCCCAAGAGGCGTTTTGTAGGCTGTCCTGTATGCCCACAATGCATCATCCAGTTTTGCTGACCAATCCTTCCTTGTCTTTCCAACTGTCTTCTCCAGAATCTGCTTGATCTGTCTGTTGGAAACCTCAACTTGTCCACTGGTTTGGGGATGATAAGGCGTTGCCACTCTGTGCTGTACACCATACTTCTTCAGCGGATTGTCAAAGACCTTATTAACAAAGTGGAAACCACCATCACTGATAACAGTTCGCAGGACACCAAATCTGGAAAAAGTAATGGTCTTAAACAGCCTCAAAACCACTGCAGCATCATTGGTAGGAGTAGCCAACTCCTCTACCCACTTAGATACACAATCAACAGCAACCAGAATATATATGTTCCCATAAGATGTGGGAAAGGGGCCCATAAAATCAATGCCCCAACAATCAAAGACATCAACTTCAAGATGCGGGAAAGTGAGATGATCAGCAACTCCTTTCTTGTCCTTGACCTCAATATCAAACTCTTGAAGAAGCAGAATCCATCTCAACAACCTTGGCTTTGCATCCATCTTCTGCATCACACTTCAGTGCTGAATGGTCAGTATGGACCACGACCTTGGAGCCAACAAGGTACAGGTGAAACTTCTCAAAGGCAAAGACTACAGTCAACAGTTCCTTCTCAGTTATTGCATAGTTCTTCTGAGCTTCATCCAATATCCTACTGGCATAGTAGATGGCGTGTAGCTTCTTGTCTTTCCTTTGTCCCAGCATTGCTCCCACTGCGAAATCACTGGCATCACACATCACCTGAAAAGGCAAATCCCAATCTGGAGGCTGCACAATAGGAGCTGTAACCAAAGCTTGTTTGATCTGTTCAAAAGCAGACTTGCATTCTTCTGTGAATTCAAACTAGCCATCTTTGCAAAGGAGAGCAGTAAGAGGTCTTTCAATCTTGCTGAAGTCCTTAATGAATCTTCTGTAGAACCTAGCATGACCCAGAAAACTCGTCACTGCTTTCACTGAATCTGGCGCTTGCAGACTTGTCATCACTTTAATTTTCGCCCTATCCACTTCTATGTCATCTCCAGAAACTTTGTGACCAAGAACAATGCCATCTTGTACCATAAAATGTCCCTTCTCCCAATTCAGAACCAAGTGTTTCTCTTCACATCTTTGCAGAACTGCACACAAGTTATCCAGACAGCTCTTGAATGAAGATCCATAAACTGAGAAGTCATCCATGAAAACCTCCATAAACCTCTCAATCATGTCAGTGAAAATCAATATCGTGCATCTCTGGAAGGTTGCAGGAGCATTACACAGTCCAAAAGGTATTCTGCGATATGCGATGGTGCCATAGGACATGTAAAGGTGGTCATCTCCTGATCATTTGGATGGATGGAGATCTGAAAGAAGTCTGAATAGCCATCAAGGAAGCAGTAATACTTGTGATTTGCCAGCCTCTCAAGCATCTGATCGATGAAAGGTAGAGGGCAGTGATCTTTCCTTGTGGTTGCATTCAGCTTCCTGTAATCGATGCACATCCTATGTCATGTCACTGTTTTTGTTGGAATCAGCTCATCCTTGTCATTCTTCACCACTGTGACACCTCATTTCTTAGGGACCACGTGCACTGGACTAACCCAGGCACTGTCTGATATGGGATAGATGATCCCAACTTGCAGCAGCATCATGATCTCCTTCTTGACCACATCCTGCAGGTTCGGATTCAGTCTCCTCTGGTGCTCCAATGATGATTTTGATTCATCCTCCAAATGTATCATTTGCATGCACAAGTCTAGAGAAATCCCTGAAATATCATCAAGAGAGTAGCCAAGAGTTTTGCGAAATCTGCGCAGCTTACTTAGCAAAAGAGTGAGCTCCTCATTGTTCAATTAGGTATTAACAATAACAGGATATGTGGAGTTTTCTCCAAGGAAGTCGTACCTTAGTCATGGAGGGAGCTGTTTAAGCTCAACTTTTAGTACTTTTGCTGCATTCCAATCCCCCATTGCAGCAGCTTTCGCAGATGAAGTGACAAGCTCATCTTGTGCAACCAGTTGCATCACATGTACAGTAGCATCCATCATCTTTGTGTAGCCAGTAGCAGCTGCATCCAGATGCTCATACTCTGCTGTAGAAGTGGTCAACACCCTCTCCAAGGGGTGTTTTGATCTCCTCTCTTGAAAAATCTGATCAGCAAGGTTGGTAAGAACATCCACATAGAAAGTCTGTCCATCTATGGTTGGCCTCTTCATCAGCTAGTCCATTTCGAAATGCATCACCAAATCTCTAATATTCAGCTATATTCTTCCCTTCCTGACATCTATAATGGCTTCTGCAGTAGCCAGGAAGGGTCTGCCAAGAATCAAAGGATCTTTGGGTTCTTCTCCATACTCCAGAACCACATAATCAGTAGGAATCATGCAGCTTCCTACTTTGATAGGAACATCCTATATCACACCTTCAGGAACTCTGACTAATCTATCAGCTAGGACAAGAGATATCCTGGTAGCCTTAAAATCGGTCATCCCTAAGCTCTTGGCAACAGAATGAGGCATCAGGTTCACACTAGAACCAAGAGCACACAATGATCTCTGAAATCTGTCAAAAAATATTGTGCAGTCTAAAACAAAGCTTCCTAGGTCTGAAAGCTTCTCTGGTACTCTGTTTAGAATCACTGCATTGACCTGCTCGTTGATCATCATTGTTCCTGCCTCTTAGCTCAAGTTTTTGGTCACCATCCTCTTCACATACCTCCTTATAATAAGAGTAATCCTCACAGCATTAATCAATGGAATCTCAATGACCAGCTTGTCCATGATAGCCTTGCATCTGGCATCTTCAAGCTCTTATTTAGACTTCTTAGGATGCTTAGGTACCTTAGGCTTGTACACTGTTTCCTTAGCATTGTTTGAAGTCTCTGGTGAAGCAGATGTTGATCGCGCTTGGTGATGAACGCCACTAGATTGGTGATGATCGTCACTCGTTTGTGAAGAAATCGCGTCGAGGGCTTGCAAAGTTGGTGACGAGCGACACCCCTCCTTGATGACGAGCGACACCCCTGCTGGGTGACGATCGTCACCTGTTGTTTTTCAGCAAAGATTTTATCATCTTCAAACTCTTCAAGTCCAACGAATTCTCCTGAGCTCAAATCCTTCTGCAACACTAGTTGAAAGTTCTTTCCACTCCTCATTGTGATGGCATTCACATGATGTTTGGGATTAGCATCAGTCCTTCCAGGAAGGAATCCCTCTTGCCTCTGACTAGCTCCTGCAGTTTGAGCAACTTGAACATCTAGCTTCTTCATATGAAAATTCAGACTCTCAATTTTTCCACTCAGGTCCTGATACAGCGAATCCATCTTGCCATTGAAGTCCACTGTCAGCTTCATCTGTCCTCTAGGAGTTGTTCTAACATAGCTTCCACCTTCTTGTCTTGTGGAGGTGCAGCTTGATAGGAAAAACAACCATAGTTCATGTTGAAGTTGCTGCTGTTCTGGTAAGGTTTCTGGAACTCAGTCTTCTGGAACTGAGGCTTGGGTGTGTAACCAGGCAAGCTCTGATCCCCTGTGAATATACTCTTCTGATTATTGTTGTTGTAGCCTATGTTCCCTTGCTGATTGTCATACCTTTGACCCTGAAATCCTCCAGCATTGATGAAACTCACATCTTCCTGCTCAATCTCCTGTGAATTTTCGAAAATCTCTACCTCTGCAGCAAAGTGGACTGACTTCTTTCCCACTAAGAGGCTGTGCATACTGTCCAGCTTAGCCTTGACTTCAGCAATCTGATTCCCATCATTCAAACCAACTTGTTTCATCCTCTGAAAATCTGCATTCTTAGTGCTGTTGCTGCAGGCCAAGTTTTCAATCAGAGTTATTGCAGCTTCTAGAAGGTTGGTGTTGAAGTTCCCATTGCTAGCAGCATCCAGCGCCATCTGATACTTCCATTCAATGCCTCTAAAGAAAATCCCAAGCATCTGCACCTGACTAAAACCATGATGAGGAAAGTCCCTTTGATAAGACTTGAATCTCAGCCAAGAAGCTTTAAAAGCTTCAGTAGGACCTTGGGAGAATGATGCAATTTTCGTCCTCAGGTCCTCTGATCTAGCATCATCATAGATTGTTCAGAAAAGCATTATTGGTGCTCTCCCAAGTGGTCAGCGAACCAGGCTCCAGTTGCTTAAACCAATATGCAGCATCTCCTCCAAGTGAGTAAGGGAAAAGCTTGTAGAACAGAAAGTCATAGCTAACTCCATTAGCTTTGACACATGATGCCAAATCCTCAAACCTCTCAATATGATCCATAGTATGCTCATGAGGTAAGCCATGGAAAGGATGCTGTCCCAACAGATGATTATAAGCAGGCTTGAGCTCAAAATCATTCCTCTGGAAAGCAGGAGGGCAGATTGCAGTTCTATTGGCATAGAACTGATCAGGTCTGTTGTAATCTCCTAGAGTTAGAAATTTCTACAAACTGGATGAGGGAGACATGGTATAAAAGAAGGCTTAAGGCCAAAAGAGAGAGGGATCAGAGATCAGATCCTTGGATCTTGGAGGAGCCATATTAGGGTGAATCCAAAGAGAACAAGATGTATACAATGGAGGAGGAGTGGAAAGGCTCCGCCCTCCTATTTGTCGGAGTTTGACTAGAGTCCCGTGCTACAGCGAGACAAAAGGGGAATACCCACCATTCTTTAAGGGAAAGGCTTTCCGAGATAAGTGATGTAATACTCGGGAGAGAGTGTTACACGGTTCAGAGTGGGTGGTTTGATGGGGTCTGCACAGTGGCTATGACGCTCTCTTGTGTTGACCGGTGGGTGAAAATCATAGAACAAGGCGTGGGGAACACTCCTTGAGCCGAGATGGGATCTGTCAAGTTAGCTTTGACGCTCTCTCTTGAGGGATCGGTTGGATGATGAAACAAAGTGGATTGGTGGCACCACAGAGAGGATGGATAGCTCTCTGATACAGCAAACACTTAGTCTTGCACGAATCACAAGAACAAGAACAAAGGCAAAGCGGCGGCTATTGCTTTTGAAGAAAGTTCAGTCTTTATTAATAATCAAGGGTAAAAATCATACAACGCTGCATAGGAGCTTTATAAACAGCTCGTCAGCTAGCCCTAAGGCCAAAATAAAAGTAAAGAAACGACAACACAAAGCAAAGGAAAAACTACAAAACGCATAAGGCAAAAATACATGAAAATGGAAAGTTCACTTAAGTAAAAAGAAATAAAAAGCTAAACTAAGCCGACTCTCTTGTGGCTCGAACTGGTGATTCTTTGGCGTGTTGTGATGCTTAAGAACCATTGAGGCAAGCCTCAGTACGTGCACAAATCGTATAAATTGAGAATATCTGGTTTTGGCGTGCTTGATGCTTGTTTGGTACGTTGGTGAATGTTGCTCGTTCTGATGCTGATGGGGCGAGTTTCTCGACATTCTCTTCGTATTGATGCATGTAGAGGTCGAGCTGGTACGTGTCTTCATGATTTCCTCCACGATCAAGGCTTGAATCATCTTCTTGCTTCAATGGTGCTCCATCGGCTTCTGTACTTGTACTTGTTGTAACTCGCGGCTCCGGTACAGCATTGGGGGGATTGTTGATGTTCTGATCACCATTACCTGTCAAATAAACATTCATACCTTGTTTCATACTGGTACGGTCATCTTTGAGGCTCATCTTGGCAAAGTCTTCGGTAATGTCTAGTTCGGGTGCAATGAGGTTCGGTTGGGGGCTAAGTATGTTCTCCACGTCCATGCTGGTCAGGAGTGCTTGTATGGCTTTGTTAAACCCTTCTCTCAACCTCCATGTCTTTGAACGCGTCATGGGTGAGCCATGTACTGATGGTATGGTGGTCTGTTCCAGCTCCTCTCGTCTCGGTACGAACTGCTGGTCGTTGCTACCGTCACTCTCTCGACCCAGTACGATCAACTGGTCCATGTCCTCATCATTCCCTCCCCCTTGGCGGGGTTTTTTCCTCAAAACTGGATCATCTGCATTATAAGGAGACAAATCAGTGACATTAAAGCTATGGGATATGTTAAACTCACCTGGAAAATCCAAACAGTAAGCGTTGTCATTGATCTTTTCAAGGACTTTGAATGGTCCATCTCCTCGCGGTGCAAGCTTGGAACTCCTCTTTTGGGGAAATCTTTCTTGTCTCATGTGTAGCCAGACCCATTCTCCTGGCTCAAACGTCACTTCTCTTTGCTTCTTATCAGCATGCTTCTTGTAAGCTTCCGTCTTCTTCAAGATATTCTCTCGGACCCTCTCATGTAGTTTCTTAATAAATTTGCCTTTCCTGAGACCATCTTGATTAACTTGCTCAACTTGGGGAATTGGCGAAAGATCAAGTGGGGTTAGTGAGTTAAAACCATAAACAACCTCAAATGGAGACATTTTAGTAGCTGAATGTACAGCTCGGTTGTAAGCAAATTCTATGAATGGCAAGCAATCAAACCATGTTTTTAAATTCTTGCCAAGTGTAACTCTAAGTAAAGAGGATAAAGTACGGTCCACGTCAGTTTGGCCATCAGTTTGGGGGTGGCAAGTGGTTGAGAACAGCAACTTCGTACCGAGCTTCCTCCATAGTCCTCCAAAAGTGGCTTAAAAATTTTGTCATGGTTAGAGACAATGGTCCTTGGTAAACCATGCAAACGCACCACCTCTTTGAAAAACAGGTCAGCCGTTTGTGTAGCATCATTCGTCTTGTCACATGGTATAAAGTGAGCCATCTTTGAGAACCGGTCCACCACAACAAAGATTGAATCCTTGTGTTTAATCTTGGGCAAACCTAAGACGACATCCATAGAAACATCCACCCATGGTGCGTTAGGAATAGGCAAAGGTAAATAAAGACCGTGTGGGTGTAACCTGGACTTTGCTTTGTGGCAAGTGACGCATCTAGAGCAATGTTTTTCAACATCTTTCGTCAAGTGCGGCCAGTAGAAATGATCAGTCACCATTGCCAACGTCTTGTTAACTCCAAAATGGCCCATAAGACCTCCACCGTGTGCTTTTTTGAGTATCAAGTCCCTCATTGAACATTGTGGAATGCATAAGCGCTTATCCTTGAATAAGAAGTCATCGTGTAGATAGAACGAAGTGAAAACTCCATGGTCGATGTCAAAGTAAATCTCCTTGAAAGTGCATCAGCTACTACATTCTCTTTGCCCTTCTTATACTTGATCACGTACGGGAATGTCTCTATAAACTCCAACCACTTAGCGTGTCTTCTCTTGAGTGATGTCTGCCCTCTCAAGTGCTTGAGTGTCTCGTGATCAGTGTGAATGAAGAACTCCTTGGACAGCAAGTAATGCTGCCATGTCTCTAAAGCTCTCACCAATACAATGAGCTCCTTGTCGTACGTCGGGTAATTCAGTATGGCTCCACTGAGTTTCTCACTAAAGAAGGCTACTGGCTTCTTTCTCTGATGTAACACAGCTCCTATGCCTAAGCCAGAAGCATCTCACTCCACCTCAAACATCTCGTCAAAATCTGGTAAGGCTAGAACCGGCGCCTCGGACAGTTTCTCCTTCAAGGTGTTGAATGCGTTCTCTTGAGCTGCTCCCCACGAGAATGGTGTATTCTTCTTGATAACGGCAGTAAGTGGTGCAGCTACTGTGCTAAAGTCTCTCTTGAATCAGCGGTAGAAGCTAGCTTACACATAAAAACTCCTCACATGACCGATTGTAGAAGGTGTAGGCCATTCTCTGATCGCCTTTATCTTCCCCTCATCAACTTGTAGTCACTGTTTACTTACTACAAAACCTAAGAACACGATTTGATCAGTACATAAGGTGCACTTCTTAAGGTTGGCATATAGACCTTCCTTTCGAAGTGATTTAAGCACTAGTTCGAGATGTTTAAGTTGATCAGCTAGGTTCTTACTATAAATAAGTATATCATCAAAATAAACAACTACGAATTTGCTTATATACGATCTAAGAACCTGGTTCATAAGCCTCATGAATGTACTTGGGGCATTGGTTAAGCCAAAAGGCATAACTAGCCATTCGTACAAGCCTTGCTTAATCTTAAACGCGGTTTTCCACTCATCTCCTTCTCTCATTCGAACTTGGTGATAGCCGCTCTTAAGATCCACCTTTGAGAAGATCGTTGAACTGCTCAGCTCGTCCAACATGTCATCTAACCGCGGGATAGGGTAGCGGTACTTGATGGTGATGTTGTTGATGGCTCGACATTCCACACACATCCTCCACGTCCCGTCCTTCTTGGGAACCAGCAACACCGGTACAGCACAAGGGCTAAGGCTCTCGTGGATGTAGCCATTTTCTATGTGATCCCTAACTTGTTTCTCAAGTTCTTTGGTCTCCTCCAGATTCATTCTATAGGCCGGCTTGTTAGGTAAGGCTGACCCCGGTACAAGATCTATTTGGTGCTCTATGCCTCGTAGAGGAGGCAATCCCGGAGGTATCTCTTCGGGAAACACGTCTTGAAAGCGGTTTAGTACGGCTTGTACTTCTGGTGGAACCTCTAGTTCACTTAAACCTGCGCTTAGACACTCTTTGAAATACATTAGTAGCAGGGTGCCCTTGGCACACATGGTTTTAGATATGTCATTAGCTGAGAGGTAAACACTAGCTTTACTTACCTCAACCTCCTTAGACATATGTTTTTGCAACTCATGTACCTCGGCCGGGCTAAGTGGGGCAAGAGTGAATTTACGGTCTTTATGCGTGAATACATAGTGGTTGGTACGTCCCTTGTGGCTGGCAGGTCAGTCAAATTGTCACAGCCTCCCAAGCAGTAAGTATCCCGCTTGCATTGGTACCACGTCGCATACAACCTTGTCCAAGTACTTTCCCATGCTGGATGGCATAATGACTTGCTCCGAGATTTTAAGTTCGGTTTGATCATTTAGCCACCATAGCTTGTATGGTCGCAGTTGTTTGATCTTCTCAAGACCTAACCTGTCCACCATATACTTGCTAGCTACATTAGTATTGGATCCACCGTCTATGATAAGGTTACATACCTTTCTTTGGATTGTACATCTTGTGTGAAAGATGTTTTCTCTTTGCTCTTTCTCTTCGGGTTTAACTAGCACGCTAAGCACCCGCCTTGTAACTAGAAGGTCTCCTCGGTCAGGATACTGAATGTCATCCTCCTCACCATCTGAGTCCTCTTCTAGCTCATCTTGTGATTCATACTCGCCGCTAGGGGTGAGAATCATCACACGGTTGTTGGGGCATTCCCTAGATATGTGTCCCCTGCCTTGACACTTAAAACATGTCATGTCTCTAGATCTTTGATTAGTATTAGGGAACTTACCTTGCTCAGTTCGATTGAATTTAGGGGGCTCTGTGTTCTTGCTCTTGAAGTGAGAATCAATTTCTATGCCCTTTCCCTTATCTAAGGGATTTGAGCTGCTTGCTGCCCACGGTTGGCTAGGTTTGTTACGGTTGAAGTGGGGGCTCTTGCGTTTGATCTGCTGCTCCACTTGTACCGAGAGGTGTAGTAGCTCATGCATCCCTCCATATTGCATTCGCTCCACCTTTCTTGCAATCCTCTCTTGCAAACCGTCAAGGAACTGAGCCATTAGAGCTTCCTCGGACTCCTCTAACTCCAAAGAGTTCATTAGCTTCTCAAACTCTTCAAAGTACTCATCCACGCTCCTTGCTCCCTGAGATAACTTACGAAAACGTTTTTGTAACTCCCTATGGTAATGTTCAGGTACGTACCTCTGGCGTACCAAGAACTTCATGTCGCTCCATGTAAAGACTTGACCAAAACGTTGCCTTCTCCTCTCAGCTACCGTTCTGTCCCACCATGCGAGTGCGTTCTCTGTGAAGTTGGCAGCAGCTACGGCCACTTTCTTACGTTCAGCATATCTATAGCACTCAAATATGTGGTCCATACGCCTCTCCCAATCCAAGTATAACTCGGGATTAGACTTTCCAGAAAAGATGGGAGGTGTTAGTTTGATATCATGATTAGTATCTCTAGCATTTACCTCGCTGTTTGGATTTCTTTATAGGGGATCCTGTCACCTCTGCCCTCGTCTCATGAATGGATCAAAGTTATCATCATCAGTGTCTTGCAACTCATCTCCCGGGTCTACTGGTGGTACGAGGGCTCCTCGTACAGCCGCTCTCCTCGGTTGAGTTTCAATTTGTTCAAGACGGGCTCCAAACTCTTGGCGAATGGTACCCATATGTTGGGTCATGCTTCTCATGCCTCATGGCTGCTAGCACTTGAGCGAGGTCAGCTGGTGCATCGTTTGCTCCCTCAGTCATGTTTGATAAAGCGGTTTAATCTTGCAACACTTAACAAACTTGTCACGGTGCCAACGAAATAATAACTAACAAAAGTTACTAACTAGTCTAATAATCAAACAAGCTGATAAAAGTCAGTACTAGCAACGCAAAAGCACAAGAGAAAACTTTTTATAGGTTTTTTTTTGGATTTTAGGAAAGCAACTAACAACTTAAATGATGGAAATGAAGCAAGCAAGACAGATCTATTCTTTTTGGGGTTTTTCTTTTTATAAATCTTAAAATACAAACCAAAACAAGACAAGCAAGCGATTTTTATCGGATTTTCAATAAAAGATGAACAAAGAAACCAAACAACAATGAAAACAAGTGCAACTAGTAGCGGATCTATGAAAGTAAAGGGATAGAAAACCGAAGATAGAATTTTTGGCTCTGATACCAGATGATGTAAAACTCGGGAGAGAGTGTTACACGGTTCAGAGTGGGTGGTTTGATGGGGTCTACACAC
Source organism: Thlaspi arvense (assembly GCA_911865555.2). NCBI lineage: Eukaryota > Viridiplantae > Streptophyta > Magnoliopsida > Brassicales > Brassicaceae > Thlaspi > Thlaspi arvense. Next base: position 17,375,246 of record OU466861.1, read on the forward strand.
TGACTATGACGCTCCCTTGTGTTGACCGGTGGGTGAAAATGATAGAACAAGGCGTGGGGAACACTCCTTGAGCCGAGATGGGATCTGTCAAGTTGGCTTTGACGCTCTCTCTTGAGGGATCGGTTGGATGATGAAACGAAGTGGATTGATGGCACCACAAAGAGGATGGATAGCTCTCTGATACAGCAAACACTTAGTCTTGCATGAATCACACGAACAAGAACAAAGCAAGAACAAACGCAAAGCAGCGGCAATTGCTTTTGAAGAAAGTTCAGTCTTTATTGATAATCAAGGGTAAAAATCATACAATGCTGCAAGGGAGCCTTATAAACAGCTCGTCAGCTAGCTCTAATGCCAAAATAAAAGTAAAGAAACGACAACACAAAGCAAAGGAAAAGCTACAAAACGCATAAGGCAAAAATACATGAAAATGGAAAGTTCACTTAAGTAAAAAGAAATAAAAAGCTAAACTAAGCCGACTCTCTTGTGGCTCGAACTGGTGATTCCTTGGTGTGTTGTGATGCTTAAGACCCATTAAGGCAAGCCTCAGTACCTGCACAAATCGTATAAATTTAGAATACCTGGTTTTGGCGCGCTTGATGCTTGTTTGGTACGTTGGTGAATGTTGCTTGTTCTGATGCTGATGGGGAGAGTTTCTCGATGTTCTCTTCATACTGATGCATGTAGAGGTCGAGCTGGTACGTGTCTTCATAAGTTCCTCCATGATCAAGGCTTGAATCATCTTCTTGCTCCAATGGTGCTCCATCGGCTTATATACTTGTACTTGGTGTAACTCGCGGCTCCGGTACAGCATTGGGGGGATTGTTGATGTTCTGATCACCATTACCTGTCAAATAAACATTCATACCTTGTTTCATACTAGTACGGTCATCTTTGAGGCTCATCTTGGCAAAGTCTTCGGTAATGTCTAGTTCGGGTGCAATGAGGTTCGGTTGGGGGATAAGTATGTTTTCCACGTCCATGTTGGTCAGGAGTGCTTATATGGCTTCGTTAAACCCTTCTCTCAACCTCCTTGTCTTGGAACGCATCATGGGTGAGCCATGTACTGATGGTATGGTGGTATGTTCCAGTTCCTCTCGTCCCGGTATGAACTGCTGGTCGTTGCTAGTGTCACTCTCTCGACCCGATACGATCAACTGGTTCATGTCCTCATCAATAAGCTTCCTCCTTACCTTCCATTCCTCATTCTATATCCGTGTAGAGAGATTTTCTACCTCACTCTCTTCATGGTTCACTCCTCATGTTTTCCCATCCACCAAACATCATATGGATATCACGATCTTCGGACAGGATATACAACCCGTAACCACCTCAAAACCTACCTTCATGAGTACTTGTTTACGGTAGGGCGGGCATTGACTTGAACATCGGAAAATTTTTGGGAAGAAAACCGCATTTCAGTGCACCCGGAGGCCCGACTCATTTGTTTGCACATGTATACAGGACTCGCTAGACTTCTGTCTTGAGCCGCATATCGCTCATCCCTTAGAAAAAGAAATTCGAAAACACAACTCTATACATCTGGATGATCACATACTCCATAAACATCCCAAAATATATCCTCAAATATATATATTTTATATTATATTAGATTTATATTACTATATTTTAAAAAATTTTGTTAAAGAGATAATTTTATTTTATAATTTATAAAAAAAATAAAAAAAATATTATAAAATAATAATATACAAACTATTTTATTAATATTTTAAACTATGAGAACTTTTATTTATTATAATAAATATAAACCAATTTCAAAGTGACATATAGTATATGTAAAAATCTCTCAAACTGATTCTTAACATTTTAAATTTTATTTTGTTTTTTTATTTATTTTTTATTTTTGAGATATTCATTGGAATTGAATTTTAAGATACCCATTGGAATTGCTCTAATAAATCTCTCAATCGTCAAACTCTATAGTTTCTTTTGATATGCCTCCGGATGATGTTAGGTCGATATTGTTAGAAGACATGGAGGGGTCTTCAAGAGCACGTAATGTGCTAGTGTAATTGGAGTTGAGGTTTTAATAAATTTTTAGGAGTCTCGTCTCCTAGAGTTCACCAAAAAAATAACTCCCAACCCCCTTCTAAAATACACGATTGTAATTGGTGGATGGGTTCTCGTTGGCTTTGGTTTTTGTTTTTGTTTCCATATGCTTGTATTTGAGCGGTGACTATGTTACCTCCATTAATAAATTATTTACTACTACTCAGTGTTTTAATAATTAAAACAATAATGACCAAAACATCTATACAATATATTAAAAAATTTATAAATTAATACTTGATAAATTAATAATTACTATAAATTAATAATTTTTGTCGGATCTAAATCAGGTCAGTGTAAAAATTAGCAAATTTTGATAAAATAATAAGATAATAATTTTTTGAAAGTCCTAATTAAAAATATAATCCTAATAGTTAGATAAATTAATAATTATACATTTAAGCATATATAAATAATATAACATAGTAAAATATAATTATTTTATTGTTTGAAGTTTATAAAAATTGTTTGACTTATCTTTCAAATTTACTGATATAATATTTCGTGAATAAATTTTATATTATTGAAAATATTTTTTTGTATTTTGACATATATTTTGAATTTAAACTGAAATATCTCTCTATAAATTAATAAAATTGATTAATTAATAATTTTATAAATTAATAAATTTTTGAAGTCCCAACGTTATTAATTTATGGGAATCTGGCAAAAATAACCCACAAATTAAAGTCAATTGCTAAACTAACCTCCCATTTTATCACTTTTGAAAATAACCACTTTCTCTCTCTTATATCTTTATCAATTCTAATTATTCACGAAAATACCATTAGATTATTGTTTTTTTTAATTATTTCGGAAATCTATTTTACGAAACAATCCTCATCCTCCTCAACTATTCACAAAAATGTCATCACCATCAATTCTCTCGACCACTATTTGTAACCAATTTTAAGCTTTTTTTGCTTCAAAGACCCATTTTTTAGCTTTGTAACCTCATTTCCTCTCCTCTTAACCTTCTATTCTTCCATTATTTCTCCATTTTCAGCACAAAAACACTCTAATCTAAGTTTTCGAAACTTGATGTTCTAAGATATTGTCATATCTGGTTATTTGGCCGAGCAAATCGATTGGGCTTATTAGGTGGTTGCTAGAATCGAAATAATCGGCGGTAGAAGCTAAATACCACTGGTAGGTGATTTTTCAGTCGATTTTCTTGAGTTTTCCGATCTGTACCGCGAATGTAGACTTTTTACGAAGTCTACTTATGGTAGTAGACTTCAAAAGAAGTCTGCTGGTCAACGCACAGGTTAGTTTTGCAATTGGCCTTGTGTACCGATTTCCGATAGTAGACTTCACAAGAAGTCTGCACTGTTTCCTTTGACAGCAAAAACAAAACAGAGTAGACTTCACAAGAAGTCTACGTATAAAGGGGTTAGTTTTGCAATTGACCAAACTTTGACTTTTTTGTAAGAAGTCTACATGGAAAAGTAGACTTTTCCAAAGAAGTCTACGTTCAAAGTAGACTTCAAAGAGGTTAGTTTTGCAACTGACCAATGTTGACTTTTCCAAGTAGACTTCCTTTGAAGTCTACTCAGAAAGTAGACCTCAAAAATTTTACTTGGAAATAGATTCAATGTTTGGTCAACCCCAAAACTAACCCAAGTAGACTTCGTTTGCAGTCTACTCATAAAGTAGACTGCAAACGAAGTCTACTTAGGAAAGTCAACCTTGGGCAGTTGCAAAACTAACCTCTTTGAAGTCTACTTTGAATGTAGACTTCTTAATAAAAAGTCAAAATTTGGTCAATTGCAAAACTAACCATTTTTTACGTAGACTTTTCGAGTAGACTTCTCGGAGTGAGTAGACTTCTTTGAAGAAGTCTACTCATCTTTTTGCAATTGCAAAAGTAACTTAAAATGTAGACTTCAGGTGAAGTCTACATGTGTAGACTTCACCGTTAGTCTACATTTTCATTTTTTTTTAAAAAAACTCATTTTCATCAAATTTACAACGAATTTTTAAAATTTTATTAATCTTACGACTGTTTTACAAAGTTTACTTACATATGAATAAGTTTTAGATGTTTATATTATATGCATTTGATGAAATCAATTTTCTTGATTTATTTGATATGTAGCTTATTAGTCAGCAGACTTCAGGTGAAGTTTAGTCTACATTTTCAGTTTTTTTTTAAAAACTCATTTTCATCAAATTTACAAAGAATTTATAAGATTTTATTAATCTTACGACCTTTTTACTAAGTTTACTTATATATGAATAAGTTTTAGATGTTTATATTATATGCATTTGGTGAAATCAATTTTCTTGATTTGTTTGGTATTCAGCTTATTAGTCCGCAGACTTCAGGTGAAGTCTACATGTGTAGGCAATGATTTATAATCTGGTTTCAATTTTGTTTTCTGAGAGAGAATGGTTCACATACCCATTGTTTATGGGGAATGGGTGAGGAAAGACTTGTTGTGGCAATTCTTGGTGGATAATCGCAAAGGAGGGTGATTGTTCTTCATAAGAGATGGTTGCACACATGGTGAGCTTCTTAAAATGGCAGAAGAGGATTATATGGTGGAAAAGGAAACCGAGATTGTGGAGTTATCCTATCCATTACCATCTCTGATGCTTCAACAAATGCCTCCTGATTCTCCTCCTATGTATGTTACAAATGATAGAAACGTACAAAGCTTAATTAAGTTGAGTAAGATGCATGGTGTACGCCTTTGTGTTTCAAGTAGGAAAATAGAGCATGGGAATGTTGATGTGAGTGGAGAAGCGGATTACTGTGATGATGATGTGAGTGAAGATGCTGCTGAAGAGTGGGATGAAGACGCTGATAATGGCAATGACGATATTGAGTCTAATGCAAATCTGAAAGCAGAATATGGGACTGATGATTCGGATGTGGATTACAGCGAGTATGGGAAGTGAAAGACGAGGATGAGGATGAACCTGATATGTCTTTTGTTTCTGATGGTCTGAAAGCACATTGTGGTGGTAAAGTACAACAATGGAATACTGGTCGGTCCACTAATATCTTTGTCAATCAGAGTTTTCCTAGTAAGGAGAAGCTTGTATCAGCATTGAGATTGGCAGCAGTGACTACAAGATTTGCATTTAAAGTATACAAATCTACGAAGACATTATTTGTTGCAAATTGCTTTGTTAAAGGATGTGCATGGAGGCTTAGAGCGAGTGTGAAGAATGAAGCCAACACATTCTGGGTAACAAAATATGTGAAGATTCATACTTGTTCCTTGTCAGACCGATCAACTCAGCGTAGACGAAGTACTCCTGAGTACGTTGGAGCTCTGTTTACTGAACATGTTGGCATAATTGATGGAATTGTGCCAAAGCATATCAAAGACTCCATGAAGGTAATGTTTGGTCTGAACCTTGATTACACCACTTCTTATAGAAAATTGGGTCCGGTAAATTCCGGTTCCAGGCAAATTTGTTATTTTCAGCTTGGTTTAATTTGAAAAGCAAACTTCTGTAGACGTCTGCAAGAGAACTCTACTGATTCGCGCCGGTTTATTCCAAATATATCTGGTTCCCGCCCAATAAGTTGAATAATTTTAGTATTCCCGCTTGGTTTTATTCGAATTGCAGACTTCTTTAGACGTTTACAAGAGAAGTCTACAAGAGACGTCTACTTATTTGGTTGGATTGTGATTCGTGCTGGTTTATTTTGGATATATCTGGTTCCCGCCCAATAAGTTGAATAATTTTGGTATTCCCGCTTGGTTTTATTCGAATTGCAGACTTCTTTAGATGTCTACAAGAGAAATTCTACAAGAGAAGTCTACTTATTTAGTTCTATTGTGTTTCGCGCCGATTTATTCCGGATTTATCTAGTTCCCGCCCAATAAGTTGAATAATTTTGGTATTCCCGCTTGCTTTACCTGATTAGCAACGAGGACTACAAAGCCAACACCGCCAAGATCAAGCGAGTGAGAAGCCCGGTGCGGAGGTACATGTGCTCAACAATTGATGAGAGGAACTGCAGAAGATGGATATGAGAAGCTGCCTTCTTACTTGCGAGAAATTGAGAGAGCCAACCCGGGAAGTGTCACCGACCTTGTATGCGATGAGATGAATCGGTTTAAATATCTATTTATTTCTTTTGGAGCTTCCATTGCTGGTTTTCAGTATGTGAGGCGGGTGATTGTGGTAGATGGGACTCATCTTAATGGGAAGTATGGAGGTGTTTTGCTAGTTGCAGCAGCATAGGATGGTAACTTTCAGATATTTCTATTAGCTTTTGCAGTTGTTGATTCTGAGTGTCATGCTTCATGGAATTGGTTTTTCACCAAATTAAGTAGTTGTTTCTCTCACCAATATCCGCTGGTCATAGTTTCTGATCGGCATGATTCTATTGCTAACGCATGTAAAAATGTGCTACCTTGGGCAACACGTGGTATATGTTACTATCATCTACAACAAAACATAGTGACACACTTTCATGGGAAGTAACTCTTGTACTTGGTGAAAGGCGCTGCTTATTCTCGTACGCCTCATGACTATAACCGATACATAGATGCACTTCGAGAGGAAAACCCAGCACTTGCAACATACATGGAGGAAGCGGACCCAATACTATGGTCCCGAGTTCATTTTTCGGGAGATAGGTATGACATAAAGACGAGCAACATGGCAGAATTGATTAACTCGGCAGTTAAGAAAGCCAAAGGGTTTCCCATCACATTTTTGTTGGACTTTATTAGACAGACGCTTGGGAATTGGTTTAATAAAAGGCGTGAAGATGCTCTGAGTCTCACAACAACTCATATCCGAGGAGTATAATATCTTCTGGAAGTTCGAGATCATTATGCAGCAACAATGACTGCAGAGCACATAGATGGCTGGCGTTTCTTCGTCAAGGGTGGACCACAAGCGTGTATTGTGGATTTGGATGGAAAAAAATGTTCATGTGGTGTTTTCGATGTTGAAAAAATTTCATGCTCACATGTTATTGCAGCCGCACATGCGGGTAAAGTGCATATGTCGACGTTTGTGTGTCCATCTTACTCGAATGAGTCCTTATATGCGACATATTCGCATCCTATTTACCCTCCAATTTATCGTGAATCAGACATCAAGAAAGAAGAGTGTGGTGTTCCGGTTGTAAAGGTTGCTCCTGGAAGGAAGAAAAAGTCGAGATGGCAAACTTGGCTAGAAATTTCAAGGAAGAAAGGCACAAGACCGAGAAAGATGCACAAGAAATACAGTTGTTCAAAGTGCAAGCAACATGGTCATACTCGCCCCAATTGTGTAAGTTACTGTCAAAATTGGACTGTCTTGTATGTAGTGTCTATCTCTTAGTGTTCTCTGATTTTCTTATACAGGAGGATAAGGATGTTGATGACTAGACTTACGGCTGTCAAGGAAGAAGCCATTACAAGCAGGACGTCAGTGTGAGAAGTCTACGTTATAAGTCTACCTAAGAAGTCTGCATAACCTTTAAATAATGTAAAATATATCTACTTAAGAAGTCTGCGTAAGAAGTCTACCTAAGAAGTCTGCATAGCCTTCAAATAATGTAAAATATATTATTTAAGAAGTCTGCATAAGAAGTCTGCGTTAGAAGTCTACTTAAGAAGTCTGCATAGTAAACAATAGCCTTCAAATAATGTAAAATATGTCTAATTAAGAAGTCTACGTGAGAAGTCTGTGTAAGAAGTCTGCGTAGTGCTAAAAATTAACCTTTAAATAATGTAAAATATGTCTACTTAGTGCTAAATACTTGTTATATTACCGAATCTGCCAATGTTATCTGGCTTACAACAAAAAACTTCCTACCACACGTACAACTGAGTTACATTTGTTAGTGGGGTACAAAAAACTTATGCACCAAACATTAGTTCTAATTACGAAATACACATGCTAGATGTCATACTCCTTCATAAATGTCCAAATACGTCCAGTCTTGTTTATCAGGCATGCGGAAGTCGATCTCGTTAAATAACCCACTCGCAAAGCTCAGTCTGCTCCTCTTCATGTTGTCAGCAGTAAATGTCGATGGAAATGGCAGTCCAAGTGCATGATACTCAATGAACTTTAGGCAATAAACTCCACAATCGCCACCACCATCTTGTTGTGGCACTACGTCAGTTTCCATCCTTGTGTGCGTGAAATGCTCATATGTTAAATTCTCTTTATATTCGGTGGAAGCCATTTCTCGAAGAAGATATGGTACCATGACTGCAATAGACTCTACTGCTGAAGCTATCTCTTCAGAACTAGCATGAATTTGGAGGCTGTCCCAAATGACAATGTGCCTAGAAGGTATTGATATACACAAAGCAACCCAATGATCCCCTTTAACGTTCAACGGTATGTATATGTCTTCAATCTGAAGCCCCATGTCTTCTCCGTTTTGCAGAATTGTGGTGCCTCGCCATTGTAATAACCAAACGCACCAGCTGGTAGCATTCTCCCTGAGCCATCTGGATTCGGTGTACTATCAAGGAAGTCTTTGTACTTGTTACTCCACATCAAGCCCATTAATGCATCAAGCAGGCAAATACGGTCACTCCTAAACCATTCCGGATGTTTCGACGTCCGGTGCCTCAACAAGTTCATGATGGCGTCCATATGCTGTAGCCACAAATAAATAGAGAATAATCTACACGAGAAGTATATGTAAGAAATCTACGTTAGAAGTCTACACAAAAATAAAAATCAAAAATGGTTCTCAGAAGCCACCACCAGTGGTTCAACGGTTGCTTCGTAGGGTCCCTTTTTGGCCAATTTCTGCATAGACATGAGTAGACAATACTCATATTATATTGACAAAATTACTGAATATGTAGACTTCATAGAACTTGTTTCGATAGTGAGGACTTATGGAAGATATTTCAGCCAATCTTGTAAAGCCTTACTCTTCTCTGTGTCGACTGGAGCAAGAGGATCATATCCACCAACTTCTTTTCCCTCAACGAGAGCAACATGTTGATAGTAAGCAGATAGCCTCCTTATCCTATCGCCATTAGCTCTTGACACAATTTCTGCTGTCCTCTTCTGCGTCTCTTGTTTTTTTGACTGATTATCCACATCTTTTTGGGTTCGTGGGAAGTTTCCTAGACATACGAGACTTGGTTCTTTCTCTTGGTTCATACTTTCACATGGATCTTGTTTTTTTATTGCAAGTGAGTATTATTAAGATGTCAATTCAAAGAAGGAAAAAGAACATAAGTAAGAGGATTTAATAATTTTGAAGAAGTACAAACATCACAAAATAAAAGTACAATTACTAAAATTAAAAGGTTCTGCGGGTACAAAAACATGAATTTGTTTGATTAAAGTCTGCTTCTTAGGCTTAGTTCTTGCCCTAGTAGAGGGAGGCCTTTTAGAGGGATCAGAACTAACCCGACCAGCAGGTGGATCTTCTTTATGGGTGTCGTTGTTAGACTTCACCTGCTCCGCATTTTTTTGGTCCTTCATCTTGGCAATGGTTTCCTCCACAGCCACGACATTGCCAGTAAGGGCCTTCAACAGCAAATTGCACGCCTCAAACCCAAGCTGCATTTCCACAGACAATGCTGAGCAGGAGGCCTGGATTTGTTTTTTAATCGTCTCCACCAGAGTCTTCAAACTATCCTCATCAATTGAAGGAGTATCAACTGCACACGACCTCTTCTGGCTTTCATTATCAGATTCGATGCTTCTTTTCTTGCCTGCTGTGGCCTCCAACTTGACATTGATCGACTTTAAAACACCATGGACCCGTCAATCACTTGACTTCCACTTCCAACCATCAACATTAAACTCCCCAGACATTGCTTTCAAAATGTTCTCGATCGGGACATCATCTACCTCATCATCCCAAGTTGGGAACATATCCTCCATCGCCTTCACAGTAAAGTTGTTGAAATTAACCTGCCATAATTCGGGTGATATTAGTAAGACAAACGAAGCCTACACAAGATGTCTACACACGAAGTCTACAAAAGAAGTCTACAGAAGAAGTCTACACAAGAAGTCTACACCAGAAGTCTACATAAGAAGTCTACATGAGAAGTTTACATGAGAAGTCTACACGAGAAGTCTACACGATAAGTCTACACGAGAAGTCTACAGAATAATCTGAATCGAATGCAGTTTTACCTGTTTAAGCAGAGCCTCTTTGATGTACTTTCATCCTCAGCAACCGCCGTAAGCCAGAACCGGTGTAGTTGTGTTGTAGGGAAAGGGATTGCCGTAAGCTCCGAATTCTAGCATAGCATAATACGCCCAGACTTGTAGCACTTCAGCAAACCCCGGAAGCGTATATGCTCTGGTCAAATTCGCTTTTTTCACTGAATCAATGACAGTCCTGAAAGCCACTCTTCCCCCTGGGTAATTTTCAAAAGCCTCTAAATTCATGACTAGCCTTGCCAGCTTAACCCTTGTGGGTGAGTCCCTTCTGCATCCCTCAATGAATCCAGCGTAGAGAGATAAATATCCTAACCGAAGCCTATACTCCCTTGTCCAGGCTGCAGCATACTTACACGCTTCTGTAAGTTCCTCAACACCATGACCAACCTCTACATCAACGCCAAGCTTCTCCCAAAATTCTCTCGTATCAGGAGTAACATCAGCTTGTGGATCCTCCAGATCTGCTATGTACTCACAGTTGAGACCAGTCAGGTCTTCAAACTCATTTAGTGAGAAACTCAATGGGTTTACACCGATCAAAGTCTATATCTCGTACTTCTTCATGCACTGAAGCTGAAAACCGAGTAGGAAGTGAACCACCCTCGATGCCCACCCAAAGTTCAGTTTGTAGAATTTTAGAAATACGCCCAGCTTCGATTCCAGCAGCTTTTCCCATTCATCGGTTCTCAGTATTGCTTCCAAGGCAGGAAACAGCTTCGAGTCATTGCTGTAATAGCCTATGCTTTTAGCCGGCAGAGGCTCATCTCCCTTTATGTATGATCTTTTTGGGAATTGGGGCTTCTCCATCCTGCTAAACAAATGGGCAAGCTCGAGCAAACATGTAATAATTAATGTATATGTGACTGAAATCTGAATAGGAAGTCTACGAATGAAGTTTACTTAGGAAGTCTACGAATGAAGTCTGCTTAGGAAGTCTACATAAAACTTTAGGTACAACAAAAGCTTACCTTTTTTCGAATCCTGAAATAACTGAAACCACAACAAAGCCAATGGAGACAACCAAGGGCATATCTGAAAAACCCAAAAAAAAAATCTCAAATTTTGAAGACGAAATATATGACATACAGAATGGGGGATGAAGAAATATTACCCGCGATGACCGTGACGAGTGGATAGGTAAGATTGCAAAAGCGGCAGCAACAACATAAAAGCAACGACGAGAAGATAAGAGATAAATGAAAATCGATTAAAATAAAGGAACATATAAGAGGTAAGATATCTGGTGAGTGCGAGAGAGGAACAAAGATTACCAGCGGCGACGATGTGAAGAGGCGGCAGCAACGACGATGGAGATCGTGTAGAGGTGATAGAAATGACGACGGTGAGAGAGGCTTCGAAGATCTAGAGAAAATTAGGGTTTGTTAGAGAGTAAATTCTCTATACGGTAAAACGATATATATGTCGGTTAGATTGTTCAATTTACCACTCTAAAGCTGATTGCCAACACGTTTAGCGGAAGATCAGTTGCTCCCACGGTCACAAAGACCGAGCTTTGCTTCCTGTTCCAAGGCGTGAAGCACTTGGTGTGTGACCCGGATGCAAATGATGAGCCTATGGAGGATGAGCTCGGCGATGAGGTGAACTACGGATGTGTGCTTGCTGCTTCCTTGGTGAAATACAAGGTTTATACCTTGCGGTGCAAGGCAACTTCTTCTTACATTGGTGGCTTCCTCACTCCTCTATTCTTGCAAGCTGGTGTGCCTATACACGACCTCGCACATGTACCAGCCAGAGCTTTCATGGATGAGGCCTACATGAGGAATACCGACAGCTTGGGACGCACACCAGCAGAAGGGTTCTACGCTTACCTCTTCATAGATGACGAAGACAAGAAGAGGGTGTGCATCCTGCCAAACAAAGACGAGACCGAGCTGCTTGGTGTTGGGAACATCGAGTTCTTGCCCACGGAAGAGGAGTGCTTTGCTCCCCTAGGAGGACCACCTGCTTCAGCGATTGCTCCTCGTCAAAGGTCCGAGTCTCCAGCCACGGAAGATGAGATGCCCGAAGCCTACACACTTCCAAAGTTAGACTTTGAGCCGAGAACCAAAACAGAGAAGTTCCTAGCATCTGTTGTGGAGATGCAAAGGAAAATCAATAAGTGGCAAGGCAAAATGCTCAAGAAACTTGGCAAGAAAGTCAAGGCACTTCGAGGAGGCTCACCTAAGAAGGATGCAAGTAAAGAGGTTCACCAACCCGAGAAGAGAAGGCTCTCAACCGGTGGAGTTGTCATCCGCGAGGCACAAAGAAGCACCATTCAGCCGGCGCGCCATTCTCTCCAAGAACCAGCCGACAAGGGCAAAGCAACAATCTCTAGCTCCTCTGGAACATCCTCAAGTTCCAGCCGAGACTAGACCAGAGGTAACAACCTTCTTTCATTGTACATAACCGCTCATATTTGCTTCCTTTTGCCTTGTGTTTTGGTGCTCCTTCGAATGTGTTTGCCACCGGGACGGTGTCAAGCAAGTTTGGGGGAGTACATGTGTGGTTTGACATGTGAATTGCAGACTTCTTTAGACATCTACAAGAAGTCTACAAGAGAAGTCTACTTATTTGGTTCAATTGTGATTCGTGCCGGTTTATTCCGGATTTATCTGGTTCCCGCCCAATAAGTTGAATAATTTTGGTATTCCCGCTTGCTTTTATTCGAATTGCAGACTTCTTTAGACGTCTACAAGAAGTCTACAAGAGAAGTCTACTTATTTGGTTCGATTGTGATTCGCGCCGGTTTATTCTGGATTTATCTGGTTGCCGCCCAATATGTTGAATAATTTTGGTATTCCCGCTTGCTTTTATTCGAATTGCAGACTTCTTTAGACGTCTACAAAAGAAGTCTACAAGAGAAGTCTAAATAAGAAACCTTCGTGTAGATGAATTTCAAAAGATACGATGATATACTAAGATCTCCTCAACCTTGCACAAAGGCAGATGATAAAAACTACAAAGACTACAGAAAGAACAATCACATTCCTCAGCTCGAGGCATCTCAAACGCTTCTTGTCTACAATTAGCTCTTTTAGTTGAGCTAGCTCTGCCTCAATCCGATTATGTGCTTCCTGTCCATCACCATTTTGGAGGACACGAATACAGTTTCCTTGGTTGTCCAGGGCTCATCGTAGCTCTTGAAATTCCTCTATCACGGCCTCATCCCACCACTTCACTAGATGAGGGAGACCAAACTATACAAGAACAACATAATACGTACATTTCTTTTTTCGTATGAAAACAATTTTGTTACAAAACATACACTAAAATAGTCTGTTTACCTTATAATCCTTGCATCCAAAGAACATCCTACCAAGATATTCGTCTGCATTGTCCATTGGTCTCATCACGGTAAGCAAACCGCAGTAGCATCTGTTAGGAATTCCCAAACTCATAGATCGACGCAAAGGAGTAGAGCTCAATTCTGGTTCTCTGTTACTCCACAACCTTCTAGAACTACTTGACGGTTGACTGTAGTTGTATCGCCCCATTCCTATGTTCGAATATGGACACAGATCTGCAATAAAGTCAAAGGGAAATGTTGAAACTCAGATTATAAACCCGATATGAAGACAGATGAAGATACAGTGACATAAAAATATGAACACAACAAAATAATAAATTAAACGAACGGCTTACTACTAGCACAAAAGGAAAGGGAGAGGAGGTTGATGGCAAGAGAGAGAGAGAGAGAGAGAGATGAGGGAGATTAGATTGACGGCAAGAGAGGAAAGAGATGAGGTTCACGGCGAGAGAGAAGGGAGAGGAGAGGGAGGAACCGTTTTAGAGAGAGATATATTTTATTTTTAACAAAATTAGGTTAAAGTCTGCTTATATATAAATGTAAAGTCTCCGGTTCAGTTTAAAAAATTTCGGTTCTGACCTAGTTAAAAAATGGTTGCTTTATTTTGAATAGCAGACTTCTTTTAACGTCTACCAATGAAGTCTACATTCAACCAGAAACTCTAAATCATATTTTTTAGTTTTGTTACCATAACCTAAACATTAATTTTCTTAGCATTTCACTTTTTAAATTTAAAATAACAATGATATGGACTCTGAATCATTGACCAAATCATAAACTCTGATTCATATACAATTTGGGTTTATCCTAACAATACCCTAAACTTTACACCTATCCTAACCCTTTTGAACTTCAAACCCTAACTCTTTTGAACTTCAAACCCTAACTCTTTTCAACCTTATACTTATGAAACTTATAAATTGGTTTATTTTCATGAAATTTTATTTAATATAGATGCCAATTGTCTATGTTTTGGTTATGTTTATAATTTTTGTATCATAATATTTTTTATAATTTTAGTAAAAAAAATTAAGATTTAATTATGTAGTAGACTTCTAAAGGGTTGTATGTTTTCTAGTTAATTTTCTTTCTATATTTAAATTGATTCATTTCTATGAAATTCTGTATTATATACATGTCAAGTATATATGTCTTACTTATGTTTACCAATTTTTTTATAAATTTTTTTATTCTATATTTTCTAATCAATTTTTAAAAAACTAATTATATATATAGACTTCATTAATAGTCTACAAAAATAGATTTCTTTAGAAGTCTACGATTATAGACTTCTTACGTAAACTTTCCAAAGGATAAAATATTAATTTTGGCAAACGTTTTTTGTTTAATCACAAATAACTAAACTATAATTTCAATATTTTTTGAAGTTAGTTTTGTCAAACATTCAATAAAAAGTAATCAATTTTTAAGTTATAAAAAGTAATTTCTTCTTAATTTATAAATATTTTATTATATAGAGCAACAGGTCCAAAAAGCGAAGGTCACTTCAGTATTTTCAAAAAAGTTCTATCTTTACCTCTTCTGTATCTCATTACTTTCGCACTGGTCGGCAAATCGAAATTGAAGAACCTCTTCTCAAAAACACAAAGGTCACACAAACTGTAATTTTCGATGGGGTCCATAGGACAAAAGGTAAAATGGAGCTGGAGCTCAGCCTTAATCGGAGCAGCATCAGCAGCAGCAGCAACTTCTCTCTTGAGCTCCAAGCCAAAAGATCCAACTTTCCACCTTATCTCCATAGACCTTACCTCACTGAAACTCAACCTCCCTGTCCTTGACGCAGAATTAATGCTGACCGTACACGTCACCAATCCTAACATCGCAGCCATCCATTACTCCTCCACCACGATGTCGATCCTCTACGACGGCACGGTCCTTGGCACGGCTGAGGTCAAGGCTGGTTCGCAGCCGGCGAGGTCTTGTCAGCTTCTTCGGCTACCGGCGCGTCTCGGTGGGATGGAGCTAGCGCAACACGCGCGGAGGTTCTTTACTGACGTGGCGAAGAGGGAGATGAAACTTGAGGCTAAGCTTGATATCGAAGGAGCGGCTAAGGTTTTGTGGTGGGACCATAGTTTTAAGGTGCACGTGGATAGCTTTGTAACCGTTGATCCTGTTTTTCTTGATGTTATTGTTCAAGAGAATAGATCTCAGATGGATTTGTCTCTTGCTTAAAACAAATGGTAACATGTTGAGTTTAATGGTGTATAATCATTATTTTCACTGTTAATCTAATATATTTTTTTTTTTCAGTTTTTGAGTAAGGCTATGAAGTCATCCAGAGTAAATTTGACATGACTATACGAAGAAGATGTAGCATAAACTATTAAACGATGGAGTACATAGTTTTTCAACTGTGTGTAGTTTATTTTGCGATAAAAATTAGTGTTATAAGGGGTGGACATTTCGGTTTTTGGTTTGGTTTCGGTTCGGTTTCTTCGGTTTTACGGTTTATCGGTTTTACGAAAATTCAAACCATATAAAAGTTATATACATTTAGGTTCGGTATGGTTTGGTTTTTTACGGTTCGGTTTGATATAATTTGGTTTCGGTTTTTTGGAATTATACTATCACGAAAGTTTTTGATTCAAACTAATGGAAATAATAATAATAGATATGAGTGAAATAAAACAATAAATCTAAAAAATAGAATCTAAATCATAAAAAATTCATCAATAAGGACAGATTTCAAAACAAAGAAACAAACAAATTATCAAATATTTCATAATTAATAATTATAAAACAATAAACAAATCTAGATTAAAATTTAATACCTATAGCCTTGGAACTAGAACTAGAAGACTTGAATGTGAAGAAAAAAGAGTTAATCACGTTTTTCTTTATTGAAAAATTAAGATTTACTTTATTATTTATATGTAGATATTTTTTATAAATATTATATTTTAAATTTATGAGTTAAGTTAGTAAATTATAAAGATAACTAAGCCAAATAATAAAATATATACCTAAACTAAATTAAGAAACTAGGAAAATATAAATTATTTAAAATTTAGTTTAAAAACCGAAAAAACCTTTTGGTTTGACGGTTTTTAACCAAACCAAACCTAAATCAAAGCTATAAAAAAATTAATGGCCAAATGGATTTTTAGATTTAACCATAACCAAACCATATCACTTTTTTCGGTTTGGTATGGTTTGGTTTTTTCGGTTATGGTTTTTGTGCCCACCCCTTATACACAATCGAATTTACGGAACTAGAAGATATTCTGATTCGCATTAACTTAGTAAGTAGATTCTATGAGGATAAAGTTTTAAATTTTTTGCCAAGATTTCTTCTATATAAAGAAAATTAGAATTAGAATTTTCAACACAAATTCTTAAAGCATTTAAATATAAAAATTAGAAATCTTAGTAGAGCAACTCTAGAGCTGTCGCTGTTGTTCGCCACCGCTGAGGTGAGGAGTCGTCGTTCGTTCACTTTTAGACGTTGTATGCTTGAATCTTTTAATTTTTGTCGTTAGATTTATAAACCGTAATTTCTTTTAATTTTCTTTTGAGTAGGCCAAGGTGATGATGTGTTCATGTATTCTCTTTTGTTTATCTAACTTGATTCTGTTAGATCTGGATTTTAAGTTCTCTAAAACTCCTACAAGTTCTGCTTTAGGTCATACCTGGTAGATCTGTGATGTGTGCTAGGTTGTTCTTTAATTTCGAACCTAGACCTAGATGTGGATTAATATTGTTGATTGTTGATTGATATTGTCTTGCTTATGAGAATTATGAATATGAATTGCATATTGTGTGTTAAAAGCACAATTACTTTAGGGCCCAGCGGTGAGAAAGCACTGCTGACGTGATTATTGCTTGCGGCAGAGGTTGTGCCTGTCGTAGTGCCATGTGATGCTCAGTTTGACGAACCAGTCGCACAGCAACTTAGACTCTTGTGGAGATATGTCCCCTAGTAACATACGAAAGTTATAGAGGTTGATATGTAGGGTACTGTAATGAGAGACGTTCAGTATGCTCGACTTGTTTACTTGTTAATTGTTTGTTGATTGTTAGAATAATCGTTAAACTGTGCTTGTTTGTTTGGTTCTAGCTAGCAACAGATTTGGATAATGATATATATAGTGGACCACATGTATGCATTCTCCTGGGTAATATACATTACTCTTCTCCTCCCTGCTCCTTTTCCTCCTTTTGTAGGTGAGAAAGAGCAGTAGGTGTGATTGGCGTTTGTTGGTGGTGGTTGGTGTGTTTAGTTTGATTTTTGGAGACCTAAAAAACTTAGCTTTCAGTTTTTATTCAGTTTAAGGATTTATTTGAGTCGATTTCGAGTTTAAGTCGGTTTTGCAAGAATATTTGAGTTATATTTATGAAAGAAGATTGATTTTGAAGTTAAAGTGTTGTTTCCCATTCAATGCATTTCGTGACATTTAGAGTAGTAGATATAACATTCAAAAATGTCTTTCCTTTGTTCCTCGCTTGCTAATCAAACCCCTTAAGGATCACTAACTCAATAGGACACATCAGATTGATTAAACCCTTATCGTTATACTACATCAGGTTTTAGTCGATATTAACCCTTATGCTTAAAAAAATATATTCTTCAATTGGTGCTGTTGCCGGGTGGGTTTTGCTTTTGAGTATTGAACTTTTGGTTTTTAGAAAGACTAGGACTTTTTATTTTCATTTACTAATCTCTCTCATTTAGAACTTTTTGTAGGTACCACCCAAAATCGATCTATATAGAAGAACCACAAGATGTTAATGAGCCGTTTGAAGCTGCAAGGGTACAACATGAAGCCCCACGACCGCCAAATACAATTGTGGAATGTGACTCAACAAGAGCTGGTATCACACCCCCATTGATCGAGCCTGGTTACGAAATAAAAAGCAGCATGCTAGCAATGGTGAGAAAAACAATGTACCATGGTGATACGTTGAGGACCCACTAGATCATCTTGATGATTTTGAAAAGATATGCTCCCTCACCAAGCAAGAATGGATCTTAGATGACAGCTTCAAGCTGCAAATTTTTCCTTTCTCCCTTGGAGGAAAAGCTCACCAATGGGAAAAGACTTTCAAACCGGGATCAATATCGACTTGGGCCGAGTGCAAACAGGCGTTCCTCACTAAATTCTTCTCACCATCCAGAACGGCCGAACTCTGTTTTGAAATCTCAACGTTCATGCAAATGAAAGGCGAACGTTTTGGTGAAGCTTGGGAACGGCTAAAGAGTTACAGAATCAAATGCCCCCACCACAGATATTCATACTCGTCACTCTTAAGCATCCACTACAGGGGAGTGCTGAAACGGTATAAAACTATGCTCGATGTGGCAAGAGGAAGATGGCATGCAACTCGTAGAAAACCTTGATATACGTGACAGTCACTATGAAGATGAGTATGATGAGGCTAAGGCAGAGTCGGATAAAAATCAGGAAAAGGAAGTGATGGAGTTACAGGAACGGTTGGACATGTTGCTAAAGGCACAAGAGAAGAACACTATTGTTTTTGACACTAACAGTATGAGACCAACTGACGAATCAACACGCTTTGAAGAGGTTCACTGGGTACCAACAAAGTGGCACCAACAAGCCAAAACCAAGCTTATATAGAGCACAACCGGGACAGTACCACACTTATCAACAATATCAACACGGCTACGCTCCACCACCGTCCTATTATCAGCAACAATATCCACCATACCAACCATCCTTTGGCCCCCCACCCTACTGGTATCAGGATTTTGTCTAGCTACTCAAATCTTAACACACTCAAGTCATTGTATTATGAAAGGTATGAATCCATTTGAGTTCATAAGACACTAAGAATGCAGAAAATCACTTAAGTCAAGCCAAATTTAAGAAAGCAGTTATGATAAATCTAACCAAGACAAAGCAACATAAATTTAAAGCAGGAAATTTAAATAGATTAAAGCAAGGATCTAAGATGGGGGTTATTGACTAAGATGAAATTAGAACTAAACTAGTGATGCTTTAAAACAATTTAAACAATGCTATCTTCTAAGCTTATGATTAACATTTATAACTAGCTCAATTCCTTGATACTAATTACTTTTCTATGCACATATTGAAGACAAATTTCTTTACTCAAACACATGATCAGCAAGCATTGAGAACAGAACTCCAATCCTATATAGCCAAAATTCACCTTAGACATATAATTTCTTAGGCTTAGAGAACAAATCATCTAAAAGACTTTTTGCAGCATTTCATCAAACACTTATCAGGTATAAGAGAAAGCCAAGATACTAAACAAGTCTGGCTAAAACTAATCTAGTGTTAATCACATCTAATAGAGAGAAGACAATCATATTAAGCATAAGATATCACTAATATAATCCTAAAACCCCTCTAATCTATCCCATCTCAAACTATAAATAAGACTACTCACTAGCCATAGTCAAAACCACAGATTCCAAAGAGAAATAATGGTTAAGCATCATTAGGAAGCAGAATAAGCAAGAATAGATTAAAGGCAAATGCAGAATTTCACTAAATCAAACTAGTCCTTACAAAGAAAAGATGAAAGAGGAAAGGATTTTAAAGCTAGAACAGAAGAAAATTAATAAGATCTAAGTTGCCTAACCATTTTAGGACTTTAGTATTTATAAGGGAGCTTAAAAACCCCTAATAAACCAAGACTAAACCGAAAATAGGCTGACTCGGATGGACCATATCGGTCATGTACATCGATACACACATCGATATTAAGTCTTTTTGTGGGTTGTATCGACATGGCTTGGTCGATACGGAGGTCGATATGCAAGGCTTCAAGAATGTATCGGCTTGACTCTCTTCGGTGTAAAATCGATACAATCGCCCTTTAGTTAAGGCTTATCGGGCATACACGTCGATATGGTACCTCGGTATTGTCCTGTCTCTGGTGTATCGATCTGGGTGATCGATACACTGGTCGGTATGAGTCTCCTTTGGTGTATCGAGGTCCTCCTTAGTCGATATGCTGCCTTTACACCATGCTCTTGCTGTATCGACTTGAAGTGGTCGTTACTCACTTCGATATGCTCCATATCAATCAGATCACATCGATATCATCATCGATATTGGCCCATCCGATCTTTTCCTTCTCCTTGTTCCATTCCCAGCTCATATCCATTGCATCACTTGGTCTCCAAACTCCTTCTAGTAACTGAATAAAACTCCAAATGTATGCAAAATGCAATGCAACTCCTAAAACTACACTAACTCCTAAATGTATGCAAATGGGACAAGAAGAAGCAAAATATGCATATTTAAAGACTAAAAGTAGTGATGAATGCAAGCTAAAATGGTATAAATATTAGAGATATCAACACCCCCACACTTGCCTTTTGCTTGTCCTCAAGCAAACAAACTAAGACAAGGAGGAAGTGAGATTTGGAGGTGGGCACTCAAATCCAAAAATGCTAAGGTAAAGAAGTGAAATTAATGTCTAAGTGCCTAAGTGTATAATGCAAAACACAATCAGTTATATTTTAAAGAACCTAGCCATGCCTATCCAGTTTTAAAATTATCTCTAGCTCAACTTAGTCAAATGCTCAAATCAATCAATCTCTTTAATATTCATTTAAACTTTGTAACCATGTGAATCATGTTTAAGAAAATCAAGTGGAGTCATTTGGATAAGGGTTGGGGTCATGAGATAAAAATGATCTCATTAAAATGTGGGTTCAAATGTAAGGGTTTTTCTAAAAAAATAATAAACTTAGGCATAATGCTAAAGGTGAAGCACAACTTATGCATACAAAGATAGATTACCATCTACACAATGCCTAAACATGTTCTAAACCTCAGAAATCTTAACCCAAATCAAACCCAATCCTAACTACGCTTTCTTCAGTACTCTCACACTCTCCACACTTTACCATTTTTCAGGGAAGCTTTTTCTTTGATCTCACCATGTTGTGGCCTTCTTTTTGCTCCTTTGTTGTGGGCGCCTTCTTTTTGTATTGGGGAGTCTCCTTTTCTTCATCCTTTTGATGTATTAGGCTTTGGTGTCTTCTTTGTTGTTGTTGATGAGACTCCATCTTTATAATGGCCACCCTTTTTGAGCTTATTTGGTTACACACATGCTGAGTTTTTGCTTGCTTCCTCTCTCTCATTCCTTTCTCCCTTCACTTTCTTTCTTCTCTCACTCTCTCCTTTTGGATCATTATAACACCCAAATTCGCCCAGACCTATAACTACCATCCTAAACATATGTCTAACTCAAAGTGAAGAGCTAGTTCTACATAGTAACCAATCCTTGTAGTACCAACCTAGCACTATATGCTTAGTTCATTCAAAAACAGGCCTCACACACAAAAGATAGTGTTTAGATTTGAAAGGAAAGTAGTGTTACGGTGTGGTAACTGTCCCTTAATGATGAGGATCAACTATTTGGACTAGCAAGATAGGTAAAAAGGAAGAAAAAAGTCCACATATGTATATGGGTAATCCATGAAACCATTTTTCATTGCAGAAACATGATAATTAACAATTCAAATTAATGGTTCTAATAAATAAAGATGATTTTCAAAGAGCAATCGATTTCAGCATGAGACTAGAGGATCAAATTTAGCATTCAAGAGCATGGTTCAGCCTTAGTTTATAACTTCTTATGATGCATGATATGCTCAAATTAACCCTTCGAGCTACTCTCTCAAATTAAGAGATCACTGTAGTACTTATGGATCGAATCCACAAGGACTTAAGGCTATCACTCAACAGATTTTAGATTCAAATAAAGCTAAGCAGTCAATAAAGAAATGAAATTAAAATAGCAATGAAAGTAATGACATCAGGGACGGATTGTAGGTTCTTAAAATCAATAGAGACAAGACGCTAGGCAATGAGAAATTCGTAGGTTGACATAAATCACAGACTACAGACTGAAAGGAATATTTATTAAAACCGTTCTAGAACTCGAAACACTAATGTAAAACCAATCGACTTCTGTCGCAGAGATTAACTATGATCAGATTCTAGAATTCCAAATTCATTTGCAAATTCTAACAACCTAAACATGCATTATAGATCAGGTTAGTTATTTTGCTCATCTAAGATAGTTCTGGTGATTAACAATGTTTCCACATCTATTAAACAACCTAAGATCTAATTTCTAGGTGATCAATCTTAAAACCAGTGGTACAGCAATCTAGATGAAGAACCAACTGATTTATCTTTCCAGTCTTGTAGTTCTAACAATTCATTATCAACCTTTGAATAACCCAAAACCTAACTAGCAGATTACTCAGATATAGCAAGTGAAACACAAATCATGGCTGAATAAAATTGCATTAAGAAAATAGAGTAAAAGAGGAAGAGGGTTCAAAATTATTCTCTACAGAGTATGAATTTGTCTCCCCAAAAGCTCTCAATCTAATCGCCCTCTAAGTCTCAATGAAAACAAGATAATAGCCTAACAATGGCTTCGAAAACCTAAATACAAGTCTAAACACGAACTGGGGCAAAAGTGCAAATAGTGGGAAACTTCTAGGCCAAGTTGCAAATTCTTCCAATGAGTTTTTACACTTCTTCGCGACCACGACCGGTGTCGATCGACACCAAGTGGTGGGTGTCGATCGACACCCTGCTCCTTAACGCCTTCTAACTTGGTATTTTCAGCATCATCTTCAACATAGCTCCAAAAGGCTCCAAAAGGCTCCAAAATCCACAGTTATGCTCCAAACGTATCGAGACCTGCAAAGACTCTATAGGACTCGAAAAATACCAAAAAGACTCTATAAACAAGACTTATATCTAGATAAAAAATCACCAAAAAACATGATATATCAACTCCCCCAGACTTATCTTTTGCTTGCCCTCAAGCAAACATTAGACAAGGTCTAAGGTCGAGGTTTGAAAACACAGAAAAGGTCAGCCAAACATCAGGAACACCACATTGATTAATACTTTTGAACACACACACCACAAAGTCGACACAAAATCAAATTTCAGTCTAATCATCACAGGCTTAGCAAATCTCTCAAATCAAGTTCAGGCTCCTTCAAGAATTCTGAAATCTCTATTGCTAAATTCCTTATTTCTATCTAAGGTGATGTCTCATCAAGGTTTTATCATCTCAATCACTTATAGATTTTTTTCCCTTCCTAAACATCTGAACAAAGCAATCTCAACACAGTTCTCCTATTTTCTCTTCCCCTGATCTTTTCTTTCTGATTTTTTTTAAAAGCTCTTTCTCATTCTTTTACAGTCTAAGATATGGTATTGCTCAATACATGTGTTCCTTGTGAGGAGACAGGTTCTTGAGTGTGTCATTACTGTTGTTCCTTGTGAGGAGACAGGGTCATGAATGCACCATTCTTTTCACTCAAACTTTTTAAGCTCTATCAGGGAAGATAAAAGAGAAACTGTGTTTTAACATGCTTGTCAGTGTTAGAAGAGAGAATCAAGATCAAAGAGAATCAAGCACCAAGACAAGAAGTTTTAAGTTCATTTAAGTGGAGCTAACAACAAATTTTCCAGATTCTCTAAGAACCTAAACCTTCATTGCTAGACTGATCTACCAATGATTTTCAACTTAGTAAGACTTGTAATCAACAACTGTGGCAATGGTTCTTATAAACATCAATGTTTTATGGTTGGCTCCAAGAAAAACTGACAATTTCAAAATTTTTGACTCAATAAAACAGGTTTTGACTCAACTTTGAGACTCTATAAATCAAAAACAATGTACACAATGTCAGCAACGACCTCCCCCAGACTTGAACAACACTGTCCACAGTGTTATTAAGCATGGAGTTGGTAAAAAGAGGCAATGAAACGGTTTGTACAAAGATGAGAAAGTGGTACCTGTGACTACGTGTGGTGTCGATCGACACCACATGGTCGGTGTCGATCGACACCCTGTCCGAAACCAGAATGGGATGACCCAAACATGTGTACTTATTGCAAGTTAGATCGTTAGCTGAAGTTCGCCCAAGTTAGGCTTTTGAATCACTCAAGCAAACTATTAAAAGCAACAATATAATCCATAATCTCATCAGTTCAAACAAGTTTCAAAACACAATCAAAGCTGACAAACTGACTCAAAACAAAGATATAAGAACTGACTCAAGAGAAAATGAAAAATATCAAAGGGAAAAGAGAAAGTAACCATGAAAGCTAGAGGAACTTATCCTCATCCTTAGTATCAGGCGAGTGGGGGCGAGCACAACCGCAGTTAGACAGCACTGAGATGGCACTCCACAACGCCTGAACACTCTGCACCATATAACGCTGAAAAGTGGCCTGCTCCATCGGAATGTCGGGAGTCGGTGGAAGTTCATGTCGACCGATCGGCTCAGGCAGCGTGTAGGTGCGCGGTGCTCTCGCTCGAGGAGAGGAACCTCCAGCAAGGTCCTCAACAGGTGCATCCTCAGCAGCAAAAACAGCAGCTCGGGAAGATCCTCCTTTGCGCCTAGTAGCTGGCGCGGATCATAGCAATGTAGCATCAGGCTGGAAGCTGAGGGAGTCTGTCTGCAGTATAGTGAGAGCAGTCTGTGGCAGCGGAATCAGACATCGCTCGCCAGTGTGACTAACGAAGCTCAATTCTCTAAAAAGACTACTCACTAAGCACCATTAAAACCATCAATTCAAAAAGAGAAAGATGACTAATCATGATTAGAGAGATTAAACAAGAAGATAAATGCAAACTATTATAAAAATCAAGCCAATATTCAAGTTACAAAATCAAAAAGTTAAAACAAAGAGGAAATAACTGCTAGATAAAAGATTGTCCCCAAAAATTAGAATTTTTTCGTATTTATAAGATGTTAGGCAAAAATGGCAAAATTGTAAATAAGTGGCCTTCAGTCTGCATTCCTATCCGTCACTCCTTGACCGATAGGCTGATCGATAGGCTCTTATCGCTGGGCTTCTGCTGGTCAATGCAGGTTGAGCGGTTTCACGAAAATTGCGATATCTATTGACGACTTATCAGAATGACCTGAAACAAAGTCCTCCTGAAAGCTAACTCACGTGGCTACAACTTTCATGAAGAGTGAAGATGCTGTATCAAGACGGAGGCTACTCGTCTGAGCTAATCTTCAAGTCGGTCAAGATCAACGGTCAAAACTTCAGATGGACATGTGCTCATTTTATTCGCTGTAATTTTTCAACCACTGATGTGAATGACTCGAAACTAATACCAAACGAAAGCTAACGCAAGTTGCTACAAAGTTGATAAAGAACACCGAGGCCAAATCGGAATGAAAACACCTCATCTGAGCTGATCTTTAGTCGATATGGTCATTCAGGTGATTCCCATCGGTCACTCCTTGACCGATAGGCTGCTATCGGTCTTGAAGGTGACCGATAGGATGACCCGAATACATCCGATGCATTCTTATCGGTCAATCCTTGACTGATAGCTTGCCCGATAAGCCCCCAGATGCATTCCTATCGGTCACTCCTTGACCGATAGCTTGACCGATGGAACTGACCGGCTTTACGAAAACTTCTGTAACTTTATAACCACTGATGCGAATGACCTGAAACTAACTCCAGACGCAAGCTAACTCACGGAGCTACATCATTTATGAAGACTGTTGAAGCTGAATCGGGTTGGAGGTGCTTTGTCCGAGCCGGTTTTGCCAGGTAAAGTTTCTGGCCGCTGCAACAAGGTGCACCTTCTTCTTGGCTCTTTTGATGTCTTGTGCTGCACCCACCATAATCTCCCATGCTCCTTGTAGTCTCAAAACTCTCCAAATATACCTGCCAAACTCCTCAAATGCACAAAACATGCATTGCACATCCTAAATCTTCACTAAGTCTTAACTGAATGCATATGGGACAAAAACAACCAAAAATGAATGTTTAAAGACTATAATACAATGCAAAATGTTTGCTTATATGGTGTAAATAATGAGTATATCAACACCTCCACACTTGCCTTTTGCTTGTCCTCATGCAAACTAGAACAAATGAGAGAATGAGGTTTGAAAGTGGGAGCTCAAAACTAAAGATGTCAATGGAAAAACTGATTCAATGCCCAAGTTATAGGTTCTAAGATGCATAGAGATTATTCTACTTCAAAAGCTTTAGCCATACCTATCATAGCAAACAATGAACTCTAGCTTAGCCTACACAAGCATTCAAATCAACCAACTCTTTGACATTCATTAATCAGTAACCAATGGATCATGTTTGTGCAAATAAAGAGAAAAAATTTGGTCAAGGGACATGGTTATGAGATGAAAATGATCTCATTCAAATAAGGGTTCAAAGATTCAGGGGATCACTCAGTGAAATGATTCTATCTTAGGCAAAAAGCTAAATGTAAAAGCACACATATTCATGCAAGTCAAAGCTCTTTTCTACCCTTTTTAGCCAAGATGAACCTAATAACTTTCTAAACCCCAAGTGAAACTCCTAAATCTACCATTTCCCAAAGCACTTGATCTCTTCCTTCTTTATATTTGGGGAAACTCCTTCTTTTGCTTGTGTGGTGGACTTCTGTTTTGGAACTTGCTCTTCTTTGTTGTATGATTGGCACCATTTTCATCACCTTTTGTGGATTGCTTGGTCTGATTTCTCCTTTTAGATGACCTTTTGTAAGCTTTGTTGTTGTTGGCACCTTTTGTAAGCTTTGTTTTTCTTTAACACTTAGAGCTTTCTTCTTAATTAACTTAACCAAAAAATAAACTGTTCCCCCATACTACCAACCCCATACTTCTTCTTCTTCTCAAAAGATGTAAACATTTAAAGCTCAAACCACTTACACTACCCTTTCCCAATGTCCTAGCCTAATACCAAGCTCAAAATGCAAGCTGGTGTCTACAAGAGAGCTTCTCCTTGCCAACCTTATTCCTAACACTTCAAGGCCTCACAACTCTCACAATAGTGTTTAGGTTCAGAAATAAGTATTTGTTTAGGGTGTGGTTAACTGTCCCATAATGATGAGGATCAGCTACTTGGATTAACAAGTGTGGTAAGAAGGGAAGAAGATAATCCAAGTATGTATATGGGTAGCTTCTCAATGCACAAACAAGATAATTCAAAGTCAGGATAATGGTTCTAATAAGATAGAGTTAGAATAAAATCAAAGCAAGCTTGAGCATAAGACAAGAATATCAATGCAAGAATTCAAGATATGGTGCAGCTTTAACTTCAAACTCACTACAATGCAATCAAACAATAGATAACCAAGGCATTGAAAACAATTCAAACATTAACATCTTGACAAGTGTTTATCATCTACTCCCTATGCAAATGTATGTAAACCTATATGAAATGCATCTAGACTCAATCTTAGTTATGTAAATGCAACTAAATGATATTTTTAGTTCCAAAAAATTTGAAAATTTTATGGATTTTCAGTGCACATAGATGAATGCATAAATGCATGAGACTCAAGTGTGCAAAAAAGGAAAATAAGAAAACAAAACACAAAGTCAAATGAAATACCCTCCCCCACACTTAAATTACACAGCCCCTTGTGTAATAGAAGCTTGAAGGAGCTGAATAAAACAAACTAAAAATGATTGCAAAAGGATGCATAAAGAAAGAAGAGGAGTTAGGTACCTTAGAAGAGGTTTTGGCAGAAAAGAGGTTTTGGCACTAAATCAACTATCCACTTGCTTTGAACTCCACCAGCTCCTAGGATCAAAAGAGAAACACAAACACAAACTTAAAATGCAAAAATATATACAGGGATAACATGGGAATACCTCCCAAGTGTGCTTGTTTAGAGTCACTAAGCTTGACTTTTCTTGCTCCTTTGTTGGGATGAGAGGGAGTTAGAGAGCTCCTTGGTGGATCCTTTCCTGAGTGGCCTGTGGATGTGGTTGATGGTGAATTGGAGAGAGGCCAATTCTCAGCTGCAAAACTCCATTCCTTAGCCTTCATGAAGTAAGCTTGTCCATTATCTCCCTTCTTGGTCCTCTTGATGTCAAACCTTAACACCTTGTCTTCCTTCAACCTTTACTCAATGATGCCCTTCTTAACATCAAAAATAGCACCAGCAGATGCCAGAAATGGTATTCCCAAGATTATTGGGGTCTCCTCATCACTTTTTATATCCAACACCTGAAAATCAGTTGGTACCTTCACCTTGTCAATCATCAATGGAATATCTTCCAGAGATCCAACTGGTTGCTTTCTTGACCCAGCAGCTAGGGTGAGAGAGACATCACTTTCCTTGAAGTTAATGTGGCCTAAGGTCTTAGCAGTAGAGAGTGGCATAAGGTTGATGCTGGACTCAAGATCATACAAGAAACTCTTGAAAGAGAGTGTTCCCAATTCACATGGTAGTGTAAAACAACCATGATCTTCAAGCTTGGTAACTTGGGTTTCTTCATCTTTAGTGGGAACCTCTTCTTTAGCAGCTCTACCTTCCCCAACCTCCTTTTCTTTCAACATTGCAAGATACTTTTGCTTTAGAGGTGGAGACAGCTTCTTTGTTGCTTCATCTAATCTAAGGATCTCTTCAAGTTTTTCCATTTGCTCGTCATATAGACCCTTATACTTGGCAACTAGCTGCTTTTTGAACCTTACAGGAAATGGTATTGTAGGCTGATAAGTAGGATGAATGTATCTTGGTTCCTTGGGTACCTCTTTAGGCTTCTCTTGAACCACTTTTTTGGCTTTGCTATTCTTTAAGCTTTCACAAACCTCAACCACTTCATCATGTTCTACTACTGTTTCTTTCTTGGATATAACCTTTTCTTCTCTTGAGGCAGCCACATAGACAGCTTCCTTCTCTTTCTCTCCTATTGCTCTTACTGATTTTTCAAATTCCTCCCCCACACCTACAACTTCAATGCCCTCATTGATGATAGAGGGTGTCACCTTTGGAGTTATGGAGACAAACTCATGGCCATAGAGAGGGCTTTCAATCTCATCAATAGCAGTTAGGGAAGTGGAGGAGATACCATAACAATACTGTAAGGACAGCTTGAAGGTGAGTGGTTAAGCATTGTTCTCTTTTTTACTCAGCTGCATAGTCAAGGAGTCCATTTGGGATTGGAAGTTGTTGTTGCTGGAGTCAATGCTTCTTTGAAATTCAGCAGCCATACTTATTAGACTTTCAGCCATACTTTTTTGAATTTCAGCCATAATTCTTTGAAATTCAGCAGTTTGGATTTGTTGCATTTGAAGTAGAAGTTGCTTGATGTCCAAACCTTGTGATGGCTGAGGGCTTAGTTGTTGTTGAGGCGCCAAGGCAGGCTGAATAGGAGTAG
This sequence comes from Thlaspi arvense, assembly GCA_911865555.2. Lineage (NCBI taxonomy): Eukaryota > Viridiplantae > Streptophyta > Magnoliopsida > Brassicales > Brassicaceae > Thlaspi > Thlaspi arvense. The sequence goes on from OU466861.1 coordinate 17,404,903, forward strand.
TAGGGAGTATCATGTTCCCTTGATGTTGGTAATAGGCGCCAAGTGGTTGAGAAGAAGAGCTTTGATGGTGTTGAATGTAAGGGCCTCCATTTAACAACATATCCACCTTTGTTTGCATAGCTTGTATCTCTTGCCTTGTTGTTTCCAACTTCTCTTCAGCTGTTTTTGCATTCTGCTCAAACTCATCAACATAGTCCCAATTACTTAGTGCCATGTTATCCACTAATATCCAACCTTCATCAACATCTTTTTCAAGGAAATAACCATTACTAGCTATATCTAGAAGGATTCTTATCTTTGGGAGAACATCTCTATAGAGTTTGGATAGTAGCATTTCTTTGGTGAAGACATGGTGAGGGCATTAATGAGTGAAGCCTCTAAACCTTTCCCAAGTGTCTCCAAAGCTCTCATTAGATCACTGCTTGAAGTTTGTGTTCTCATTCCTGAAATGTGCAGTTCTTGAGGGAGAGAAAAACTTGGTTAAGAAAGCACCTTTGCATTGTTCCCAAGTGGTGATGCTGCCTTGTTCTAAAGATTTTTTTCCACATTTGAGCTCTACCACCAAGAGAGAATAGGAACAATCTGAGTTTCCACCCATCATCTGAAACTCCAACAATCTTTGTCAAAGCACATATCCTCTCAAAATGATCAAAGTGCTCAAGAGGGTCTTGATTAGGGAAGCCAAAAAACTTATTTTCTTGAACCAAAGCAATCATGCTGCTCCTTATCTCATAGTGGTTAGTCTCCATAGGTGGAAGAATACCTTGCCTTGAAGCATAGCTTGATGGTAAATCTTCAGCACCTATAGGTCTCAATGGTCTTTGAACCAAAGCTCCTTGTAAATCATGTGGACCTTGCTGTCCTTGTAAGCCTTGGATCCCTTGAAGACCTTGTGGACCTTGCAGCCCAAAACCAGCAGCAGACTGATGTTCCTCAATGCTTCAACAACTGATTTCTGCTGCTGCAAACCCAAAATCCTTGACCTTGAACCTCAATTGTAGTTCTAGACACTTAAGAGCAAGTGTTGTGGTACCTACAAAAGAAATTCTAGACCAAAAGAGAAATCAGTAACCAAAAACGAAAATAACAAAGCTTGATCTCAAGATCTCTACAAATCCTACTGAACAAAGCATTCTCCTATTGGCAACAGCGCCAAATTGATACAAGAAATTTTAGGACTTGATTCAACCACCCAAGATTGTACTAATCAGTTGTAGTATAACATATGGTTTTATCAATCCAAAAGGGGAGAATGAGGCAGTAAGAATGCAATAGAACTCTTGATTCAAGCAAACAAAAATGGTTTAGATGTCTACCAACTTAAATGATCAAACAAAAGTGAAGAGAACATCAAACAAAGAGTGAAAAGCAAGCAAGGCAACTAAAACAAAGGCAAAACAGATCAGTTTCGAATTCAAGCTAAAAACAGAGAAAAGATGGGATTTGAGATAAAATAATTGGTATGAGGGAACTATTGACTCAAGTTATGATGCTTACAAATTCACACAATGCTATTCCTTATGCATATGATTCATTTATATTACCAATCCAATCTTTTGGGACTAATCTCTTTGCTAATTATCAAGTTAATAACTAATTCTCATTAGTGAAATGACAAACAGCAAGCATTGAGACAAATATTCCATCCTATATTGCTAAATTACTCCCTAGACAGTTAATCTCTTGAGCTAGGACAAGCAATTCTCTTACAATGCAATTCAGACATTTCATCAAACACTTTGTGGGCATAAAATGAGCCTAAGATCCTAATCAACTTAGCTAAGGCTAATCAGGTATTAAACACAACATTTAAAAAAGTAAATGGAAGAATTAACACTAAGTAATCATAAAAGGAGTTTTAAATTCTCTAAACCCAACTCATCTCAATTCCCTAAAAAGACTACTCAATAAGCACCATTAAAACCATCAATTCAAAGAGAAAAAATGACTAATCATGATTAGAGAGATTAAACAAGAAGATAAATGCAAACTCTTATTAAAATCAAGCCAATATTCAAGTTACAAAATCAAAAAGCTAAAACAAAGAGGAAAGAACTGCTGGATAAAAGACTGTTCCAAAAAATTAGGGATTTTTCGTCTTTGTAAGAGTTTTGGCAAAAATGGCAAAATTGTAAATAAGTGGTCTTCAGTCTGCATTCCTATCTGTTACTCCTTGACCGATAGGCTGATCGATAGGCTCCCATCGATGGGCTTCTGCTGGTAGATGAAGGTTGAGCAGTTTCACGAAAATTGTGATATCTGTTGAACGGCATATCACAATGACCTGAAACCAAGTCCTCCTGAAATCTAACTCACGTGACTACAACTTTCATTCAGAGTGAGGATGATGAATCAAGACGGAGGCTACTCGTCCGAGCTGATCTTCAAGTCGGTCAAGATCAATGGTCAAAACTCCAGATAGACATGTGCTCACTTTATTCGCTGTAACTCTTCAACCACTGATGGAAATGACCTGAAACTAACTCCAGACGCAAGCTGGGGCTACAACATTGATGACGACTGTGGAAGCTGAATCGGGTTGGAGAGGCTTTGTCCGAGCCGGTTTTGCCAGGTGAAGTTTCTGGCCGCTTCAACAAGGTGCACCTTCTTGTTGGCTCTTTTGATGTCTTGTGCTGCACCCACCATCATCTCCCATGCTCCTTGTAGTCTCAAAACTCTCCAAACATACCTGCCAAACTCCTCAAATGCACAAAACATGCAATGCACATCCTAAATCTACACTAAGTCCTAACTGAATGCTATGGGACAAAAACAAGCAAAAATGAATGTTTAAAGACTATAAAACAATGCAAAATGTATTCTAATATAGTGTAAATAATGAGTATATCACAGACTACATACACGCGGTAACCTTAGGAAATGGGATTGTGCTCCCCCCAAGAGAACCACCACCACACCTCACCGTGGACGGTGATAAGCATTTGGGGGAGGGTGAGCTTGAAAAATCAGAAGATGAAAATCCGGTTGAAGAAATACAAGAAAGTGTAGAAGACCAGCTCTACACTAAGCTATAAGAGAGAGAGACAAAAAGGGGTGAGACCTAAAGAAAACCCCTCAGAGATAACTAAGGAGCCTTAGTTTGTACCACCACATTACAAACCTCCTTACCCCTTTCCAATCAGGTTTAAGAAGCAACTCCCTAAGAACTACAAGGCCTTGTTAGATGAGCAATTGAGAAAGGTAGAGCTTACAATGCCTCTCATTGACTCATTCTCTTTGGTACAACCTTACCAAATGTGTTTTGAAAGAAGCTGTCCTTGTAAGGACAAAGGAGCTTCAAGGCATGGTAATTCTAAAACACGAGAAGACCCGGGAAGCTTCACTCTTCCATGCTCGATTGGAGCTCTCACATTCAATAACTGTTTGTGTGACCTCGGAGCTAGCGTGAGCCTCATGCCACTTTTTATAGCCCAAAGACTTGGTTTCACAACTTATAAACCAAGCCGGATTTCGTTGATATTAGCTGACTGATTTGTTAGGGTCCCAAAAGGTCTTCTTGGAGACGTTCCCATCCGTATAGGAGAGATAGAGGTGCCAACAGACTTCGTGGTCCTTGAGATGGACGAGGAACCAAGGGATCCCTTAATCCTTGGAAGATAATTCCTAGCTACAGCCAGATGTTGATCGATGTTGATAGGGCTCAGGTTTTACCCAAATAAAACTACTGCAAGTGCACAACAAAACAATTGTAGTATAAGGGGTTATCGAATCCCAAGGGAGTAAGTAAACTACACTAACAATTATAGATTCGGACTAGGCTAAGTAGTAAAAAATAAATGTTATGCGAAATAACTAAAACAATGAAAGCAAACGATTTTTGGTTGATCTAGATTCAGGAAGCTAAAAGCACTAAGTCAGGTCAATTCGCAGGTTGAATCTGAGAGTGTAGAATGCATGCAAGTCAGGAATAAATTAAAACCGTCTTGAACATAAACACAAAGATATAACTTATCAATTCTCATTGCAGAAGTTATCTATGTATAAATCACAGAGTTCCAAATCACTTTGCAAACTCTAACAACATAAACATGCAGTAATGATCAAGTTCAATTGTTCACAAAACTCCTAAGTCAAATCTCTTTGCACTAAGGCGTTTTGCTCATATGATACTAGTTCAGGTTATCAATAATGTTCTCACATCTATTAAACAACCTATGATTTTCGGATTTCAGATGATGTGTCTAAGAAATCGGTTTTAAAGCAAGCAGAGATGAAGAACCAAAAGATATTCCTAACATGTTTAGCGATTCTACAAACTCTTCATCAGCCTTTGAAAAGCCCTAACTTAACTAGCAGATTACTCAGACATGCTCATGGAGTCACAAAGCATAGCTGAATAAAATTGCATTGAAAGAATAGAATAAAAGATAAAGAGGTTCGAAATCTTCTCCAAAAGAGTACAAGATCTGTCTCCCCAAAAGCTTTGAATAAAACTCTCTCTAAAGCTCTCTGAATTCTAAGAGTTCAGACTCTCAATTTTTCCATTCAAGTCCTGATACAGCGAATCCATCTTGCCATTGAAGTCTACTATCATCTTCTGCTGTCCCTCTAGGGGTTGTTCGAACATAGCTTCCACCTTGTTATCTTTTGGAGGTGCAGCTTGATAGGAAGAAGAACCATAGTTCCTGTTAAAGTTGCTGCTGTTCTGGTAAGGTTTTTGGAACTCTGTCTTCTGGAACTGAGGCTTGGGCGTGTAACCAGGCGAATTCTGATTTTCTGTGAAGGTATTCTTCTGATTATTGTTGTTGTAACCTCTGTTCCATTGCTGATTTCCAAACCTTTGACTCTGAAATCCTCCAGCATTGATGAAATTCACATCTTCCTACTCAATCTCCTCTGGATTTTTGTAAGTCTCTACCTCTGCAGCAAAATGAACTGATTTCTTTCCCACCAAAAGGCTGTGCATACTGTCCAGCTTAGCCTTAACTTCAGCAATCTGATTCCCATCACTCAAACCACCCTGTTTCATCCTCTGAAAATATGCATTCTTGGTGCTGTTACTGCATGCCAAGTTTTCAATCAGAGTTATTGCAGCTTCTGGAAGGTTGGTGTTGAAGTTCCCATTACTAGTGATATATCATGGTTTTTATGGTTTTTAACCATGATATAAGTCCTTTTTAATGAGTATTTTTGGTCTTTTTAGAGTCCTAGTAGAGTCTTTGCAGGTTATAGCATGTCTAGAGCATAATTGAAGATATTGAAGCTTTTTGGAGCATTACAAGTTGAAGCCACGAAGTGTGCAACTCGAAAAGAAAAGTATGCATTTAGGTGACGCTCGTCACCACCTTTGGTGACGCTCGTCACCCAGAAAGGAAGGGGTCGTGGCTGTTTTCTAAAAGATAGAGGATTAATTGCAGTTTTGGCCCAAAAGTTCCAATATTTACAAAAGGCCCCAGATCGTGTTTTGGCCTGTATATATTAGGTTTTTGGCTATTGTTATCAAATAACATAGATCTTAGATCTTGTATCTTATTATTTTTGAGAGCTTTAGAGAGAGACTTGTAGAAGAGCTTTTGGAGAGACAAATCAGACTCTTTCAGAGCAGATTTCAAACTCCTTTATCTTTACTTCTTATTTCTTTTATGCAATCTATTCTTTTCATGATGTTTTCTCAAATCACCATGTCTGAGTAGTTTGTTAGTTAAGTTAGGGCTTTTCAAAGGTTGAAGAAGAGTTTGTAGAATTGTTAAACTAATAGGAAATCCATTGGTTCTTCATCTGTGCTTGCATTCATATCGATTTCTTAGACACATCATCTGGATTTCGAAACCCTAGGTTGTTTGATAGATGTGAGAGCATTATTAATCATTACTGCATGTTTAGATTGTTAGGGTTTGCAAAGATATTTGAAACTCTGTGATTTAGACATAGATAACTTCTGCAATGAGAATTGATTAGTTATATCTTTGCGATTCATGTTCAAGACAGTTTAAATTCATTCCTGATTGCATGCATTCTACACTCTCAGATTCAACCTGCGAACTGTCCTGACTTAGCACCTTAAGCTTTCTGAACTTTAAGAACAGTCTCAAAAACGCCCACTTGCTTTTATTGCTTTAGTTATTATGCATTACATTCATTACTTATCGCTTAGCTTAATATGAACCTACAATCGATAGTGTAGTTTACATACTCCCTTGGGATTCGATAACCCCTTGTACTACAACTGCTTTTGCTGTGCACATGCAGTAGTCTTATTTGGGTAAAATCTGAGCCCTATCAAGTTTTTGGCGCTGTTACCGAGGAGTAATAGCTGCTTATCGATTTTTAGTATTAAGATTTTGTCTAAGTTTTAATTTGTTTACTGACTTTCAGTTTCTTTTCTTTGTGCTGGTTTCACGTGTATGCCTAATCGCAGTACGAGAAGCAACAAAGAGAAGGAGCTTGTGACTTTGAGCAACGACGAACTTGCTAAGTTGGAGAGGACCATCAGGAAAACTAAGAAATAGTCTACAATGGTTGCTCCACTTGTCTTGGTCGAAAACGCAGAAGGTCACTTGGTTGACAGAGATGGGAACAGCAGGAATGAAGAAGGGCAGAGATTGGATCAGGATGGGAATGTCATCGCTGAACAGCAGATTCAGAAAGCTCCGGATGAGGCTGTAAACGTTGCTGGACGTTTTGTGCAGAGGACTCTAGGAGATTACAACAGACCTGACCAGTTTTATGCCAATAGAGCTGCAATCCGCTTTCCTGCTTTCCAGAGAAACGATTTTGAGCTGAAACCTGTCTATTATCAGCTGGTTGGCCAGCATCCATTCCATGGCTTACCTCATGAGCATCCTATGGATCACATTGAGAGGTTTGAGGATTTAGCTTCAAGTGTCAAAGCTAATGGAGTTAGCAATGACTTTATTTTCTGCAAACTTTTCCCTTACTCTCTTAGAGGAGAAGCTGCATATTGGCTGAAGCAACTGGAACCTGCTTCACTGACCACTTGGGAAGACACTAAGAATGCTTTTCTGAACAACTTCTATAATGATGCCAGATCAGAAGACATGAGGACAAAAATTGTATCATTTACACAAGGTCCTACTGAAGCTTTTAAGGCTTCTTGGTTGAGGTTTAAGTTTTATCAAAGGGACTGTCCTCATCATTGTTTCAATCAGGTGCAGCTGCTTGGTATCTTCTTCAGAGGCATTGACTGGAAGTATCAGATGGCGCTGGATGCTTCAAGTAGTGGAAACTTCAACACCAACAGACCAGAAGAAGCTGTAAGATTGATTGAAAACTTGGTCTGCAGTAATAGCACTAAGAATGCAGATTTTTAGAGAAAGCAACAGGCTGGTTTGAATGATGGAAACCAAATAGCTGAAGTTAAGGCTAAGTTGGACAGCATGCACAGCCTTCTGGTGGGAAAAAATTCAGTCCAATTCGCTGCAGAAGTGGACACTTTCGAAAATTATGAAGAGTTTGAGCAAAAGGATGTTAACTTCATCAATGGAGGTTTTCAGAACCAAAGGTTTGGGATTCAACAATGGAACAGAGGTTACAATGGCAACAATCAGAAGAGCACATTCCCAAGAAATCAGAATGCTTTTGGTTATACTCGAATATCATAGTTCCAAAAGACTGAAGTTGAGAAACCATACCAAAACAGCAAGAATTTTGGTTATTCTTCCTACCAAACTGCACCTCCACAAGACAATAAAATGGAAGCTATGCTGGAGCAGGTACTTTAAGGACAGCAGAAGATGACAGTGAACTTCAATGGCAAGTTGGATTCGCTGTATAAAGACCTGAATGGGAAAATTGAGAGTTTGAACTCTCATATGAAGAAGCTGGATGTGCAGGTTGCTCAAACTGCAGGAGCGGTTCAAAGGCAAGAGGGATTCCTTCCTGGAAGGACTGATGTCAATCATAAGCACCAAGTTAATGCCATCACAGTCAGGAGTGAAAAGGAGCTTAAAACAGTGCAGAAAAAGAGGTTGAGTGCAGAACAGATCGTGCAACTAATGGAGTCTGAAGATGAAAATTTTGCAGTCTCAGAGGTGAGTGACGAGCGTCACCAAGGAGGAGTGACGCTCGTCACTAACTTACAAGGGAATCGCGAATCATCACAGGTGAGTGACGAGCGTCACCCTCCTCCTGGTGACGGTCGTCACCCACCCCAGAATGAAGCTGCTTCTTTTGTAACTGCAAATAATGGCCATGAGCAAGCGTATAAACCCAAGATACCATTCCCTAAGCATCCTAGAAAGTCTAAACAGGAGATAGAAGAATCCAGATGCAAAGCTATGATAGACAAGCTGATGCTTGAGATCCCTCTTGTTGATGCAGTCAAGCTTTCACCAGCTCTAAGAAGGTATGTAAAGAGAATGGTTGTGAATGGTGTAAGTCCTGAGGAAGGAGCATTGCTTACCAGAGACATCAGTGCAATTCTCTTAGGCACAGTTCCAATGAAGAAGAAGAAGGTGACTGTTTCTGAACAAGTCAATACCATCACTCAAAGCAGAGTTCCAGAGAAGCTATCTGATCCAGGGACCTTTGTGCATGATTGCTCAATATCTGCATGACGTTTTCCATACTCTCTATGTGATCTAGGGTCAGGTATTAACTTGATGCCTTTCTCTGTTACTTCTAGACTTGGAATGACTTAGTTCAAGCCAGATGGGATCTCTCTCATCCTAGCCGATCGATCTATAAGAACCCCAGAAGGCATCTTAGAGGATGTTCCTGTTAACATTGAAGGCTGCATAATTCCTACATATTTTGTGGTTCTGAAATATGCTGAAGAACCTAAAGATCCTCTTATTCTAGGAAGATCATTCTTAGCTACTGCTGGCGCCATTATTGATGTGAAACAAGAGAGGATAGAGCTTGATTTGGGTGATGTTGTCATGAACTTTGACATGGATAAGTTAAGAGGGAGTTCTACCATTGATGGACAGACCTTTTTTTTAAGGACTTCTAAAGATGAAGAGCCTGTCATGGAGCATTCAGAAGACACTACTGCTGGATATGTCACTGAATCTGATACAAGTGGGCAAGTGAACAAGATGGCTGTTGAAGAGGCAATATCTGAAACTTCTGCAGAAGCTGTTGGGTTTGAGGATTGCAGTGAGGATCATATCTTCATGACTGGGATTGAAAAAGAGGTTCCAATGAATACCAAGTTGCTGGAGGAAGACGTGTTTGTGATGGAGACAAGACTTGCAGAGCTGAACTACAGGAAAACTGCAGAAACTCGAACTGCAGGGTCAGTGACGACCGTCACTGACCTGGTGACGCTCGTCACCAACCTGGACACAAAGGATCGACATGATCTTTCAGCTACAAGTCAATCTTATGTTGCCAAACCAAAAATTCAACATTCCACAGACCAGAAACCTGCAACTAAGCAAAGGTATGCACTTCCTGGAACCAATTCCGAACCTTCTAATCTCATCAATAAGAATTTAAAAGGTGCAAAAGCTGCTTCACACTTATGCAAGCAATGAGATTCTCGTGGGAAGCTTGGTGATTTTTTTGATGATTTTTCAGGAAAACGAAGTGTATCACCCACAGTCATGACCCACCCTGCTGATGTTCCTCACTTCCTTGGAAGAGTTCATGAATCTACTGCTTATATACCACCATGGATGAGGAGACATTCTCCTCCAAGGCATTTAATGCAACCTTCTGCTCCACCAGCTGTCTGAGCAGCATTCAAAGTCGATCTAATGACTTTAAACAAGCGCTTAGTGGGAGACAACCCACTGGTAAGTTTTCTTTTTCATATACGTACTTAGTTTAGTTTTCTATTACATAGCTAAAAACCCAAAAACATGTGAAAAATTGGAAAAAAAAAGAGAGCCAGTTTGTCAGTTTGCTTAGAGGATGTTTTGTGAACTTGTTAAACCATGGATTATGCTTCGTTTAGATGTTTTGATGTGGGTTTTGAGTGCTCTTACAGTCTTAGTTCGGAGCACACATGATGGCATAACATTTAAACATCCAACATGTCGATTCTGAAGTATCAGTCATGGTGACGCTCGTCACCCGACCCCCTGCGAGGTAACACTTTTTTTCCTTGGTTCTTCAACTTCTCATTCATCTTTTTGACCAACTCTCGGCTTAATAACACTGGGACAGTGTTGTTTAAGTCTGGGGGAGGTGGTTACTGACGTTGTGTGCTTTGTGTCATGTTTATAGAGTCTTAAAGTTGAGTCAAAAACCTGTTTTTATAGAGTCAAAATTTTGAAATTGTCAGTTTTTCTCGGAACTAACCATATGACGTTTTTGCTTATAAGAACCATTGCCACAGTAGTTGATTACAAGTCTTACTAAGTTTGCTGTTAGCTCCACCTTAATGAACTTTAAACTTTGCTGTATAGCAATGAAGGTTTAGGTTCTTAGAGAATCTGGAAAATTTGCTGTTAGCTCCACCTTAATGAACTTTAAACTTCTTATCTTGGGGCTTGATTCTTATTGATCTTGATTCTCCCTTTCAGCACTGACAATAAAGTTAAGATACAGTCTCTCTTTGATCTTCCCTGATGCAGATTTTTTTAAAAAAGTTTAAGTCCAAAGAATGGTGCATTCATGACCCTGTCTCCTCACAAGGAACAACAGTAATGAACACACTCAAGAACCTGTCTCCTCACAAGGAACACAAGTATTGAGTAGCACAAAATCTTAGACTGTAAAAGTTGAGAAAAAAAAGTGAACTATCGAAAATATCCAAAGGAAAAGATCAAGGGAAGAGAAAATAGGAGAGCTATGTTGAGATTGAATTGCTCAGTTGTTTAGGAAGGGAAAAGAATCTGTAAGTGATTGAGATGATGAACCCTTGATGAGACTTCACACTTAGATAAATAATAAGGAGTTAGCAGTAGAAATTTCGGATTTTTGAAGGGATATGGACTGAACTTGAGAGATTTGCTAAGCTTGTGAAGATTAGACTGAAATTTGATCTTGTGTTGACTCTGTGGTATGTGGGTTCGAAAGTTCTAACTAATGTGGTGTTTCTGATGTCTGACTGATTGTTTCTTATTTTCAAACCTCGACCCTGTTCTTTGTCTGATGTTTGCTTGAGGGTAAGCAAAAGCTAAGTCTGGGGGAATTGATATATCATGGTTTTTAACCATGATATAAGTCCTTTTTATTGAGTCTTTTTGGTCTTTTTAGAGTCCTAGTAGAGCCTTTGCAGGTTATAGCACGTCTGGAGCATAATTGGAGATATTGGAGCTTTTTGGAGCATTGCAAGTTGAAGACACGAAGTGTGCAACTCGAGAAGAAAAGTATGCATTTAGGTGACGCTCGTCACCCAGAAAGGAAGGGGTCGTGGATGTTTTCTAAAAGATAGAGGATTAATTGCAGTTTTGGTCCAGAAGTTCTAATATTTACAAAAGGCCCCAAATCGTGTTTTGGCTTGTATATATTAGGTTTTTGGCTATTGTTATCAAATAACACAGATCTTATATTTGTATCTTATTCTTTTTGAGAGCTTTAGAGAGAAATTTGTAGAAGAGCTTTTGGAGAGACAAATCAGACTCATTCAGAGCAGATTTCGAACTCCTTTTATCTTTACTTCTTATTTCTTTTATGCAAACTATTCTTTTCATGATGTTTTCTCAAATCACCATGTCTGAGTAGTTTGTTAGTTAAGTTATGGCTTTTCAAAGGTTGAAGAAGAGTTTGTAGAATTGCTAAACTAATATGAAATCCATTGGTTCTTCATTTGTGCTTGCATTCGTATCGATTTCTTAGACACATCATCTGGATTTCGAAACCCTAGGTTGTTTGATAGATGTGAGAGCATTATTAATCACCTGAACTATTATTAGATGAGCAAAATGCCATAGTGCAAAGCGATTTGGCTTAGGAGTTTTGTGAACAATTGAACTTGATCATTTCTGCATGTTTAGATTGTTAGGGTTTGCAAAGAGATTTGAAACTATGTGATTTAGACATAGATAACTTCTGCAATGAGAATTGATTAGTTATATCTTTGTGATTCATGTTCAAGACGGTTTTAATTCATTCCTGATTGCATGCATTCTACACTCTTGGATTCAACCTGCGAACTATCCTGACTTAGCCCCTTCAGCTTTCCGAACTTTAAGAACAGTGTCAAAAACGCCCACTTACTTTTATTACTTTAGCAATTTCGCATTACATTCATTACCTATCGCTTAGCTTAATCTGAACCTACAATCGATAGTGTAGTTTACATACTCCCTTGGGATTCGATAACCCCTTGTACTACAACTGCTTTTGTTGTGCACTTGCTGTAGTCTTATTTGGGTAAAACCTGAGCCCTATCAACTAGCAGCATCCAACACCATCTGATACTTCTAATCAATGCCTCTGAATAAAATACCAAGAAACTGAACTAGATTGAAACCTTGATGAGGACAGTCCCTTTGATAAGACTTGAATCTCAGCCAAGAAGCTTTAAAAGCTTCAGTAAGACCTTGAAAAAATGATGCAATTTTCGTCTTTAGGTCCTCTGATCTTGCATCATCATATAAACTATTCAGAAAAGCATTCTTGGTGTCCTCCAAGTGGTCAGTGAACCAGGCTCCAGTTGCTTGAGCCAATAAGCAGCATCTCCTCCAAGTGAGTAAGGGAACATCTTGCAGAACAGAAAGTCATAACTAACTCCATTAGCTTTGACACTTGAAGCCAAATCCTCAAACCTCACAATATGATCCATAGGATGCTCATGTGGTAAGCCATGGAAAGGATGCTGTCCCACCAGCTGATAATAAGTAGGCTTGAGCTCAAAATCATTCCTCTGGAATGCAGGAGGGTTGATTGCAGCTCTGTTGGCATAAAATTGGTAAGGTCTGTTGTAATCTCCTAGAGTCCTCTGAACAAAATGCCCAACAGCATTATTGGCAGCAGCAGGAGCTCCAGCGTTTTGTGCCACTTGTTGAACTGCCTGTTAAACTATGGCATTCTCATCTTGATCCACTCTCTGCCCTTCTTCATTCCTCCTGTTTTCATCTCTCTCCACCAATTTGACCTTCTACATTTTTGACCAAGACAATTGGATTGACCATTGTAGATTGCTTCTTAGCTTTCCTGATAGTCCTCTCCAATTTAGCTAGCTCGTCAATGCCTAAAGTCAAAAGCTCCTTCTTTTTATTGCTTCTGGTAATGCGATTAGGCATACACCTGAAACCAGCACAAAGAAAAGTAGCAAAAAGTTGGTAAACAAATAAAAACTTAGACAAAATCCTAATACTAAAATCGATAGGCAGATATTACTCCCCGGTAACGGCGCCAAAAACTTGATAGGGCTCAGGTTTTACCCAAATATAACTATGCAAGTGCACAACAAAGCAATTGTAGTATAAGGGGTTATCGAATCCCAAGGGAGTAAGTAAACTACACTAACAATTATAGATTCAGACTAGGCTAAGCAGTAGAAAATAAATGTAATGCGAAATAACTAAAACAATGAAAGCAAACAATTTTTGGTTGATCTAGATTCAGGAAGCTAAAAGCGCTAAGTCAGGTCAATTCACAGGTTGAATCTGAGAGTGTAGAATGCATGCAAGTCAGGAATGAATTAAAACTGTCTTGAACATGAAACACAAATATATAACTTATCAATTCTCATTGTAGAAGTAATATATGTATAAATCACAGAGTTCCAAATCACTTTGCAAACTCTAACAACCTAAACATGCAGTAATGATCAAGTTCAATTGTTCACAAAACTCCTAAGTCAAATCTCTTTGCACTAAGGCGTTTTGCTCATCTAATACAAGTTAAGGTTATCAATAATGTTCTCACATCTATTAAAGAACCTATGATTTTCGGATTTCCAGATGATGTGTCTAAGAAATTGGCTTTAAAGCAAGCAGAGACGAAGAACCAAAAGATATTCCTAAAAGGTTTAGCAATTCTACAAACTCTTCATCAACCTTTGAAAAGCCCTAACTTAACTAGCAGATTACTCAGACATGCTCATGGAGTCACAAAGCATAGCTGAATAAAATTGCATTGAAAGAATAGAATAAAAGATAAAGGGGTTGGAAATCTTCTCCAAAGGAGTACAAGATCTGCCTCCCCAAAAGCTCTGAATAAAACTCTCTCTAAAGCTCTCTGAATTCTAAAGTCTGAGATCAAAGCCAACAATGGCTGAATACAAGCTAAAACACGAGCTGAAACACTTTTGTAATTAGTGAAACTTCTGGGGCAAAAGTGCAAATAATCCTCCATTTTTTAATACCAAGCCATGATCCTTCTTAGATACATGTGACGAGAGTCACCCTTGAGTGGTGACGATCGTCACCAAAGCCAAACGATGCCTCCAAGTTGCTAACTTCGTCGTTGATTCTTGCAGCGCTCCAAAAATCTCCAAAACCTCCAATTATGCTCCACACATGCTATAACCTGCAAAGACTCTACTAGGACTCTAAAAAGACCAATAAGTCTCAATAAAAAGGACTTATATCATAATTAAAAACCATAAAAATATGATATATCAGATGTAAAGAAAGGGCAATATTGAACTGAACTTGGGGAAGGATATTGTGATGAAATTTGACATCAAGGACATGATGAAGAAGCCAATTATTCTGGAAGGTGCTTTGGGTCGAAGTTCAAGACAAGTTCAACGATGAACTCTTTGGAGAGATGACCTTGAAAGACCCCCTCCTTGTCGCTCTAACAAAATAAAAAGGGGAGCACAACCATTTAAACCAAGAAAGTGAGGCTTATGTGATGAGATTAGACTCTAGAAGAATCGTTGAGGACGATGAATTCCCTATGGACCTTCAGCTAGGAAGACACAGATTGCCCTTGGTCAATATAGCAAGAGCCATGGATGCTAAGGGAGAGGTCAAGAGCACACAAAGCACAAATGAGCAACTAATACACGGTGACTAGAGCAAGCATAATGCTCCAAAGCTAGAGCTCAAAATGCTTATAGTAGGGATAATGTACGCTTTCTTTGGCACTAATTCTACTTATCCAGTGATAGTTAACGAAAACTTAACCGAAAACTTATTAGTCTCCCTTCTCAAAGAACTAAGAAAGTATAGGAAAGCCATTGGATATTCGCTGGATGATATCAAGGGCATCTCCCCTACTCTTTGCGCCCATAAAATTCACCTTGAGGATGAGTCAATGACCTAAATTGAACATCAAAGATGGGTAATCCCCAACCTCGAGTATGTGGTTAAAAATGAAATTTTAAAAATGCCTGATGCCAGTGTAATCTACCAGATATCGGATAGCCGATGGGTTTCACTGGTGGACGTTGTACCGAAGAAGGGGGGGTGTATAACCGTTGTTAGAACTGATCCTGATGAACTTATTCCTAAATGAACCATAATCGGACACCATATGTGTATAGACTATAGAAAGCTAAATGCAGCCTCTAGGAAAGACCATTTTCCTTTTCCTTTCATAGACCAAATGTTAGAAAGGCTTGCAAATCATCCTTTTTATTGCTTTTTAGATTGCTATCGTGGTTTCTTCCAAATCCCCATACACCCTAATAACCAAGAAAAGACAACATTTACATGTCCATACGGCACTTTTGCTTATAAGAAAATGCCGTTTGGACTATGTAATGCACCGGCCACATTCCAACGGTGTATGATGTCGATATTCTCAGATCTCGTTGAGGAGATGGTGGAGGTTTTTATGGATGATTTTTCTGTGTATGGTTCATCCTTTGCTGCGTATTTGTCTAACCTTTGTCAGGTACTTAAGCGTTGTGAGGAGACAAAACTCGTTCTGAATTGAGAGAAATGCCATTTCATGGTGCGGGAAGGCATAGTGCTCAGACACAAAATATCAGAAGAGGGGATCTAGGTGAATAAGGCAAATATTGAGATGATGATACACCTTAACCCACCAAGAATGGTTAAAGAGATAAGAGTTTCCTCGGACATGCCAGATTCTACAAACGGTTCATCCGAGACTTTTCAAAGATAGTCAGGCCACTCACTAAGATTTTGTGAAAAGAAGCTGAGTTTATCTATGATAGGAGTGCCTTCAACCGTTTACCACAATCAAATAAGCTCTTGTGAGCGCTTTCATAGATCAACACCGAATTGGGACTTACCATTTGAAATTATGTGCGATGCAAGTGACTACGCCATGGGAGCCATCTTAGGACAAAGAATAGACAAGCATCTTCATGTGATCTACTATGCAAGCAGAACTCTATACGGCACTCAGGTTAAATATGCAACCACTAAGAAGGAGTTATTGGCAGTTGTATTTGCTTTTGAGAAATTCTGGAGCCATTTGGTTAGATCCAGAATTATAGTGTACACGGATCATGCAGCTCTAAGGTACATTTATGCCAAGAGGGATACTAAGCCATGACTGCTACTGTGGATCATCCTGCTCCGAGAATTTAACTTGGAATTTTTGGATAAAAAAGGAGTGGAAAACGGTGTGGCTGATCATCTGTCCCTGATGCGTATAGAGGATTTTGTCCCCATCAACGACTCTCTGCTAGAGAAGCAGCTATGATGATAGGCACTCTTAACAGCATGTACGAGATGAGCAAGGGCATAGAAGCAGAACAGAGTATAGAGGAAAAGGCTGTCCCTTTGTACGCAGATTATGTTAACTACTTGGTAAGTGGGGACATACCCAACGATTTAGACACCTACCGAAAGAAGAAGTTCTTCAAAGACATAGTGCATTACTACTATGATGACCCATGCCTATTTAAAGAGGATCAGATGGCATTTACTATAGATGCGTGGCTGAGGAGGAAGTCAAGAAAATCCTGTTCCATTGCCATGGTTCATCTTAGGGAGGATACTGTGCTGCATTCAAAACCACGACCAAAGTATTACAAGCAGGGTTCTGGTGGCTGAATTTGTTTAAAAACACACATGAGTACATCTCATCTTGCAAAGCATGCTAAAGAAATGGAAACACCAGCAAGCGTGACGAGATGCCACAAAACCCGATATTAGAAGTGGATATCTTTAATGTATGTGAAATAAACTTTATGGGACTGTTTCCATCATCATACGGAAACAAATACATACTTGTGGCCATTGACTATGTATCTAAGTTGGTGGAGGCTGTTACTAGCCCCACTGACGACGCCAAGTGGTTCTTAAGCTATTTAAGTCTACCATAGTCCCGAGATTTGGTGTGCCTAGAGTTTGTGATAAGTGATGGCGGCAGCTATTTTATCAACAGGGTGTTTGAAAACCTTCTCAAGAAGCACGGAGTTAAGCACAAGGTAGCCACACCTTATCATCCACAAACCAGAGGGCAAGTAGAAGTATCCAACCGGGAAATCAAGGCGATACTAGAGAAGATAATTGGGGTAACAAGAAAAGACTGGCCAGCTAACCTAGATGATGCATTGTGGACTTACCGTACTGCATTCAAAACGCCCATAGGAATGTCACCCTTCACACTTCTATACGGGAAGGCCTGTCATCTCCCGATAAAACTGGAATATAAGGCACTTTGGGCCATCAAGCTACTCAACTTCAAAATCAACCTTCTTGAGCTCGAAGAGACCCATTTGGAAGCCTTTGAGAGCTCTCGGATCTACAAAAAAAAAGACCAAGGCTCTCCATGATAGGAGACTACAGCCAAAGAACTTTGCACCGGGAGACTAAGTGTTGTTGTACAATTCGAGACTAAAGCTCTTCCCCCAAAAATTCAAGTCTCGGTGGTCCGATTCATTTACTATCAAAAAGGTTCTTCCCTATGGAGCCGTGACTCTTCTTACTAAGAACGGGGAGGACTACACAGTTAATGGTCACATGCTAGAGCCCTACTAAGCAAGTGAGAAGTACCAGCTAAGAGAGACAAATTCAAAGTATCGACCAAACAGCCCGATACACCCCCACCAAATTAAGCTATTTCCTACTAAGGGCTTTTCTGAAGCACTATAAATATGTTAAGACCCAATTGTTGGGATTCATCCTTTATCTATCTTTTTATCCATCTTTTATATGTTCTAAGATTAAAAACCTTGTAGAATATTTTTTTGTTTTTTGAATTTCTGCACTTTTCTTAGTCTTTTCTTGTTTAATTCTTCTTCTAATCATGATTAGTCATTCTCCTTTGCTTTGGTTCATGGCTAAAATCATGTTTAGTGAGTAGTTTGCTTAGGGTTTGAGATGGGATATAAATAGGGGGATTTGAAGCTTGATTAGTGATTGCTTAGTTCTTAATCTTATTGTTCTTTTTTATTGATTGTGTTTAATGCTAGATTAGCCCTTGCTAAGTTGATCTAGATTTTTAGTGTTCTCTTATGCCTAGTAAACGTTTGATTAATTTCCTGAATGAGTCAAGTAAGAAATTTGCTTGCCTTAGCCTAAGAAATTAGCTGTCTAATGAGTAGATTGGCAATATATAATTGGATTAGTTGCTTATAATGCTTGTTGATCAGTTGTTCACTAATGAGAATTAGTTATTGGATGATTGTTTCTTCAA
The DNA here is from genome assembly GCA_911865555.2 of Thlaspi arvense. Lineage (NCBI taxonomy): Eukaryota > Viridiplantae > Streptophyta > Magnoliopsida > Brassicales > Brassicaceae > Thlaspi > Thlaspi arvense. Next base: position 17,423,293 of record OU466861.1, read on the forward strand.
AGTGATTAGTACTCAAGAAATTAAGCTAGTTATAGCTGTGAATACTATGCCTAGGACTAGTTTGTTGTGAGTTTGTAAGCATTAAGCTGAGAATCTCCCTTGATTAATAACCCCATCTTAAGTCCCATTTGTCTTTTGCATTGCTAAATTTGAAATTTCTTTAGTCTCTTAGTTTTGCTTTCCTTGCTTTAGCTTGTTTAAGGTTTCTTTAAGTTCTTAGAATCATAGTTTCCCTTATTATCATGCTTGCTTGTATTGAATGATTTATTGCATTCCTATTGTCTTACATTGCCCATTTGGAATGATACTTCACATACTACAATGATATGAGTATATGTGGGAACTGAAGTAGAGTAAACTCCTACATCAATTTGGCGCCATTGGCATTTGGGATTGTTCTAAGCATTAGGATTTGTAGATTGTTTGAGATCAAGCTTTTATTTTTGTTTTTGGTTACTAATTACTCTTTTTGTCTAGAATTTCTTTGGTAGGTACCCAAACATTTGCTCTTAAGTGTTTCCAACTGCACATGAAGTTCAGGAACAAAAGTTTTGGGTTCACAGCAGCACAAATCCGTTGTTGAAGGATGGAAGAGCATCCATACGTTGCTGGTTTTGGTCTGCAAGGTCCACGAGGGATCCAAGGTTTACAAGGACAGCAAGGTCCACATAGTTTACATGGTAACTGGGGTTTGAGAGCTCAAATGCCACTAAGACCTATAGGAGCTGGTGATACGCCATCTTTTGCTTCAAGACATAGGATAACACCTCCTATAGATGATAATAACTTTGAGATCAGAAAAGGGATGATAGCAATGGTCCAAGATATCAGATTCTTTGGGATGCCTACTGAAGATCCTCTTGATCATCTTGACAACTTTGAGAAGATTTTCTCTATGGCTAGGATGAGTGGAATATCTGATGATGGCTTGAAGTTAAGACTCTTCCCTTTCTCACTTGGAGATAGAGCACAACTTTGGGAGAAAAGTTTGCTGCAAGGGAGCATCACAACATGGGCTTAATGCAAGAGTGCCTTCCTCAATCAGTTCTTCTCTCCCTCTAGGACAGCAAGATTTAGGAATGAGATCTACAACTTTAGCCAATGGCCCATTGAATACTTTAGGGATGCTTGGAAAAGGTTTAAGAGTTTCACAGTTCAATGTCCTCATCATGGCTTTACAAAGGAAGCACTCTTGTCCACACTATATAGAGGTGTCTTGCCTAAGATAAGACTCCTTGATACTGCTAGTAGAGGTAACTTCCTTGGCCAAGATGTGGAAGATGGTCTAGCTCTGACTGAGAATTTAGCTCACAACAATGGTCAATATGGTGAAGAGAAAGAGGGAACTTTGAAATTGGTCTTCTCTCAACTAGAAGCAGGGCCGGCCCCCATTTTTCAGTGGCCCATTTTAAAAAGACATTTTTATGTGTACACATATATAACATAACTAAGTTTTATGATTTGATATTATAAGCCCAACAAAATTTATATAAAAGCCCAATTCATTAAAAAAAGAATCCTCAAATAATTAATAAATTAGTCTAATGTATACTAACTCTTTATTTTTATTTATATGAGTTTTTTTTAGAAAAATAAATTCATAATATGTATTATGGTCTCCATTTTGTAATTGGTCTCTAACCACTAAAATCTCAGGGCCGACCCTGACTAGAAGCCATATTGCTTGAAGTGAATGTGATGAAGGAGAGAATGGATGATGTCTTGCGCCAATCACAGCTGCAGCAACAGTTTATGGTTCACTGTATTCAACAACAAGAAGGGGAGAGGCAGCCACAACAAGAGAAGCACAACACTAACCCTTTGCCTCAAGACCTTGACATCAAGCAAATGATGCAGCAGCTTATCAACTCTCAACAAACTGGTTTCCAAGAGCTTAAACAAGACATAACCACACAAGCAGCTACCCTAAAGTCTGAGCTTCAATCTGAACTCCAATCTTAGAAACTATCCTTTGACCAAAGGCTGGAGCAACTGAAGCTACAAAATGCTCCTTCTACATCATACTCTTCTGATGAATACATCAAAGCTGCACCACTTACCTACAAGAGGCCCTTAGAGTATTGTTATGGTATCTCCACTACTTCTCTTACTACTCAAGAGGAGAATGGGAACTCAATTGCTGAGATTGAAAGTCTTCTCTATGGCAATGAGTTTGTCCCTATAACTCCAGAAGTGGCTCTATCTATCATCAATGAGGACATTGAAGTTTTTGGTGTGGGGGAGGGACTTGAAAAATCAATAAAGGCTGTAGAGAAGAAGAAGGAAGATGTCTATGTGGCTACCTCAAGGGAAGAAGAGGTTATCTCCAAGAAAGAGATAGAAGCAAGAGATACTGAAGTGGTGATAGCTGATGAAAACCCAAGAAGTAGAAAGGGTAAAGAAGTGAGCTAAGAGAAACAAAAGGAGGTGCCTAAGGAGATAACCATGGAACAAAGATATGTGCCTCCTCCTTACAAGCATCCACTACCTTTTCCAGGAAGGTTCAAGAAGCAGTTGGTAGAGATGTACACATATCTCTACTTAGAGCAAATAACGAAACTTCAGGACACATCTCTCTTCTTAAAGCAAATGGCAAAATTGGAAGAGACCATTGGATTAGATGAAGCAACACAGAAGCTATCTCCAGCCTTTATACCCCTTAAGCAAAAGTATCTTGCAATGTTGAAAGAAAAGCAAGTTGGAGAAGATAGGACTGCTAAAAAAGAGGTTTCCACTAAGGATGAAGAAACCAAAGTTACAAAGCTTGAACATCCTTGTTGTTTTACACTACCATGTGAATTAGGAGCACTCTCTTTCAAGAGTTGCTTGTGTGATCTTGGGTCCAGCATCAATCTTATACCACTCTCCACTTCTAAAACCTTAGGCCACATTAGCTTCAATAAAAGTAATGTCTCTCTCACCCTAGCTGATGGGTCAAGAAGGCAACCAGTTGGGTCTCTAGAGGATGTTCCTTTGATGATTGACAAGGTGAAGGTACCAACTAATTTTTTGGTGCTAGATATAAAGAGTGATGTGCAAACCCCAGTCATCTTGGGAAGACCATTTATGGCATCTGCTGGTGCTGTTTTTGATGTTAAGAAGCGCATCATTGAATTAAGGTTGAAGGAAGACAAGGTGCTAAGTTTTGACACCAAGAGGACCAAGCATGGAGTTAAGGGACATGCTTACTCCATAAAAAGTGAGGAATGGAGTTTTGCAGCTGAGAATTGGCCTCCCTACGAGTCACCAACCACCACATTCACAGGCCATCAGGAAAGGATCCACCAAGGAGTTCTCTAACTCCCTCTCAACCTAACTATGGAGTAGGAAAAATCAAGCATAATGACTCTAAACAAGCACTCTTGGGAGGTATTTCCATGTTATCCTTGTACATATTATTTTTTTCTAATGTTTTCCATGTCTATTTTAGTGTTTTGGAAGGTTCTTAAGCACCAGGTTCGCGCTAAGGAAAGAGGTGCTAAGCTCTAAAGAAGGGAACACTCGAAGGGAGGCAATATCGAGCTAAATATCGACCATACCCAAGCCGATACAGGTCATACCGAGGAACGTATCGGGTAGACTTACCCGATATCGAATGGTCAAATACAGTATCGACCTGAAATCGGGGAGGAAGTGGTCGATATGACAGTCTATAGCCGCATATCGATCAGCGTATCGAGCATTATCCAGCCGATATGGAGAAGCACGAACTTGTACCAACCCGCGTACTGAGAAAACCTGATCCAGGCGGGAAGATGTTAAGGTATATCGATGTAAGTTACGAGCTGTACAAGTTGGTACAGGAAGCAACAGGCCGTATCGAGCAAAGTATCGGATTAGCCAGCCGATATCCACCACCAGAGATGCATTTTGACAAATGTATCGGTCATGCATCCCGATATCGGCCACGAAAACAGCTGTAAGTCTCCCTAACTCATCCTCCTTCACTTCTTTTGCACTGCCTTTCTTCCATACATCATTTATAGCTGTTTCACCCTTCTTTATGTCTTTTATTACACAGAGGACTGTGTAATTTAAGTGTGGAGGAGGGTATTGCATTTGACCTTATGTTTTGTTTTCTTATTTTCCCTTTTGCATGCTTTGAGTCTCATGCATTCATCTATGTGCATTGAAAATCCATAAAATTTTCAAATTTTTGGAAACTAAAAAGAATAATTTAGGTGCATTTGCATATCTAATATTGAGTCTAGATGCATTTCATGTAGCTTTGCACACATTTGAATAGAGAGTAGATGATAAACACTTGTCAAGATGTTCATGTTTGAGTTATTTTCAATGCCTTGGTTATTTGTTGTTTGATTGCATAGTAGTGAGTTTGAAGTTAATACTGTACCATGCTTTAAATTCTTGCATTGACACTCTTGTTTTACGCTGAAGCTTGCTGTGATTTGATTCCAACTCTATCTATTAGAACCTTAATCTTGACTTGTAATTATCTTGCTTATGTTTCAAAAAGTGGTTGCATGGCTACCATATACATATTTGGACTTTCTTTCTTCCTTTTTACCACTCTTGCAAGACCAAATAGCTGATCCTCGTCATTAAGGGACAGTTTACCACACCTTAACATTACCCTCCTTTCAAGCCTAAACACTATCTTGTGAGTGTGAGACCATTTTTGAATGAACTAAGCATAAAGTGTTAGGTTGGCACTACAAGGATTGATTGCTATGTAGAACTGGCTCTTCTCTTTGAGTTAGACATAGGTTAGGATGGTAGTTATTGGTTGGGGTGGACTTGGGTTTTATTTTGATCACAAGAAGAGTGTGAAACAAGAAAGAAGGAGACAAGGGAAGAAGAGGGAACAAGCAAAAACCTCAGCATGTGTGGAACCAAATAAGCTCAAAACTGGTGGCCCTTGTGAAAAAGGAGTCTCAGCAACAAACAAAATAGAAGGCACAAAAATCTAATGCACCAAAGAGGTGAAGCAAAGGAGACTCCCCATTAAACAAAGAAGGCACCAACAACAAAAGGAGCACAAAGAAGGCCACAACATATTGAAAGCAAAATAAGAAGTTTCCCTAAAGAGATGATCAAATGTTAAGGGGTGAAGTAGAAGTTTTGAGAAAAGGGTAGCTAGGATTTAGGGTTTGGTTTGGGTTACAAAGTTGGGTTTAGAATATCTTAGGTATTGGGTAGATAGTAATCTGTCCTTGTATGCATGAGTTATGCTTGACCTTTAGCATTATGCCTAAGTTCATTCCTTTTTGAGAGATCCCTTGCATCTGAAAGCCCACATTAAAGGAGATCATTTTTATCTCTTAGCATGTCCTTGAACCAAATTCTTTCACTTGATTTATATAAGTAACATCCATTGATTACAATTAATGAATGTTAAAGAGTTTGTTGATTTGAATGCTTGTGTAAGTAAAGCTTGAGTTCATTGTTTGTTATGATGAGTATGGTTAAGGCTTTTGCAGTAGAACAAACTCTATGCATCTTAGAACATATAACTTGGGCATTGAATTAATTTTTCCATTGACATCTTTAGTTTTGAGCTCCCACCTTCAAACCTCTCTCTCTCTTATTTGTCTGTGATTGCTTGAGGACAATCAAAAGGCAAGTGTGGCGGAGTTGATATACTCTATATTTATACCATTTTAGCACACATTTAACACTAGTTTTTAGTCTTCAATCATGCATTTCTACTTGTTCTTGTCCCATTTGCATCCATTTAGAACCTATAGTAAGTTTAGAAGTTGCATAGCATATTTGAAGTATTTGGCAGGTACATTTGAAGTGTTTGAAGGCTATACGGAGCTTTGGAAGGATCAGGGGGTCAAGCCAAGGCAGAGCAAAGAAGAATCAGAATGTTATGAGCCATCTCGAGCTGCATATCGGGCATGGCAGCCCGGTACAAACTACCTGCAAAACACATCACCGAAGCTCAGCTTGGATGAATGGCTTCCTCTCAGATTCATGATAAACGCTTTTCTAGCTCGGGTTTATGATGCAGAGAGGTTATCAAACTCTAATGCAAGCAATGTTGTAGTATAGCAAGCAAGAGAGAGTCAATCCACTTCTAGGAGATAGAGAATGCACAGAGAATGCAAGGACTAAAGCAAATCTAAGCAAAATGAGAAAGTTTATGAGAAAATATCTAAGAACTAGATGCAGCAACCTAAACAGAATGAAACCTATTTTAAAAATACTAGAAAGGAAGCAACTACTACAAGAAACAAACGGATTGATTAAAGGAAAGAGCTTCGAATTATTAAAATTCGACTAGTGGATCGACCACGAGATCGACCACTAGATCGAGCAGTAACAATCGATCTCGTCTAAAATCGTAAGAACAGTAAAGCTAATGACCAGGATGCTATCAGATAAGAAGCGAATGATGAGAATAGACGTAAAGATGCTAAAAGAAAAGGCCTAGGGTTGAGATTCATGGTTAGGGGTTTCAAAGGTTCGACCTTGGTTTTAAAACTTTAGATCAACTCACTTGGTGAGGATCTCTAAGCCTTGAAAACAAAACAAGATCTATCCGTGGCTTTCGGTATAGATCACTCTTTCATCCTCTCCTCCAAACCCATGGCTTTTGGTGGAAAGAGAGGTCGAAAGGCGAGGAAAACAGATTTCAAGTAAATGGCTTAACTAATCCCCCAAACTTCCATGGCTTTTGGGAAGGGGTAACTAGTCTCTAAGGTGTGATCTTCCAAAATTCCTGGATCCTGTCAAGGTAAGGAGCCTCTCGGATCATGAAGCTCTTAGCGTGAGAGTCTTCAAGCATTAAGCTTTCAACACCTTAGAAGAGATAGCCTTTAAAAACGTTTAGAAAAATCCCAAGATTGAAACCCTTTCAACCCCTTAATCCTCTCAACCCCGAACCCAAAGTAACAACTCACTACACATAGAGTAAATCAAGCAAAGCATATGAAACGAGACGATAAACTTAAAAAAAAACTGGATTAAATGATAATGATTCGAATACAAAAGCTTAAGAGAAAAACGAGTTTCAACAATGGTGTTCTTCACGAAAACGAGAGAGAAAACATCCAGAAGAAGATAAGGATCTAAAAGTTATCGAAAAAGGGCGTCGCCGCCTTGCCTAAAATACCCAAACAAGCCAATGGTCCCCCCTTCGCTAGCAGCCAAAAACGGTTGAAAGGACAGAGATCGACTCCAAGATCAAGTGGTTCTCTCGATCATATCCGGGCATCGTGTCTTCGGCTCGATCCGGGTCTCGATCATCATCGGCGAATCGAGCGTTGCATCCGATCTCGGTATCGATCTTCGGCTGGATCGAGTGGTGTACTCGATCTGTGTCTCGCTCTGCATGGCGTCATTTACGTCCGTACCGATTGATCGATTGCTTCACTCGATCTCCGTCTCGATCATTTTCCTTGGATCGCCTAGTTGGCTCGATCTTCTGGTCGATCAACTCCCAGATCGACCAGCCATGCTCGATCTGCTCCTCGATCTCTGGCCCTTAGCATATTTCCGAGCTCCCACGAACTGCTACATCAGCCTCAACACGTCCACGAAACTCCATGACTCCAAAGCAGCCAGAAACAACCTGAATGTGATGCAAAATGCAAGAAAAATGTGTATGCTGATGCAAGAATGCTCTAGGACCCTAAGTGATGCAATCTAACCTAAAACATGATACAAATGCATGAAAAGCTAACTAATGAGTATGCAAAGTGTATGCAATATGCAATAACATCAACTCCCCCAAAATTACTTCTTGCTTGCCCTCAAGCAACAGAAAATAAGTAAGGAAGAGAGGTTTTCAGAAAAATGAATGGGGTTTTAAACTTTTTGCAAAGGTGCCTTTCAAATGAATCAATCTCAATGTCCTAGTTAACAGTTCTAAAATGCTATGCTTACACTCATACTCCAAAGAACTTAGCCATACTCATCACACAAAGAAATTCAAATCATGACTCTCCTATTCCTAACAATCAAAGAAACTCATCCTTTAACATTCATTAACATTCGAACCATGAATCAAACTTATGCACTTTAAAGCAAAACACATTTGGCTAAGGGTTATGGTTATGAGCATAGAATGATCTCATTTGAAAAGGGTTTATAAATAGATTAAGGGTTTCTCTCGAAAATGGTTGAACTTGTGCATAATGCTAAAGGTAAAGATAATTTATGCATACATGATTAGATTCTCATCTACCCATGTAAACTATCAAATGATCTTATACCCCTCTCATTTAAGAAATTTTATCCTCACTCACCACTTAAGAGTCTACCCTTTCCTTCACAAATTTAGCAATCCCCAATTCAAAATAAAGACATTTTTAAACTTTTAGGCTAGTGAAAAGGTTTTGAAAAATACTTTTGCTCTTTAGAAATTTCTTATTGGTAGCTCTCTTATTATTTTTTTTCTTTTATTTTTTTCTTTATTTGGCACTTAGGCTTTTTTTTTTTTTTTTTCTTTTCTTTTCTTTTTTTTTATTTTATTATGGGAGAGCTACCTCCTGAAATTAGAGCATACTTAGTTTTAAAAATAACCTATCACTTAAAACCTCATTTCTTTCCTTAAAACACAAACTTTTTGAAACCGAAAACATATAGACAAGAAAGCAACCCCAATGATCCCCCAAACTTATCCTAAGCCTATACCTAGCTTCAAAATGCAAAGCTAGCAATCAATATGAAAACCAAATCATGTCGCCTAAACCTAACACTTTATGCCAAGTTCAAACCGAAAGGAAGGCCTCACAAAGATGTCACACAAGAACATTTGGCTTCAAAGGAGGGTAAGGTTCAAGGAGGGAGTTCTACTTAGGCTCACAAAGAGTGGTAAAAAGGAAGAAGAGAGCCTAAATATTTTAAAGCCATGTGTTTATTTTCAAATGCATAAGAATGATAATTAGAATTTCAAATTAAGGTTTTCACTTATTTAGAATGAGTTTTAAATCATAAGAGTTTAATTCAAGCCACGAAAATCCTAACAAGTGATCCAAGTATGGTAAGAACTTACTTTCAAAGCATAGACAAAGCATTAGAGAACTACTAACTAGGGCATTGAAACAATTCATAAGTAAAAACACCTTTGTAAGAAATTCTAACCCCTTATGCAAAATGCAAACAACCTAGGTGATATGAGAAACTCTAGACTCAATCCTAACATGTTTGAAAAAGATGAATGCAACTATATGAATCTTTGAAAAAAAATTTTAAAAATTTTACCAATTTTTCATGACTAAAGACTCAAGGGTGCAAAAAGGAAAATAAGATCAAAGAACACAAGATTAAATCACACATGTACTCCCCCAAACTTGCTTGACACCGTCCCGGTGGCAAACTCATCCGAAGGAGCATCAAAACACAATGCAAGAAACAAATATGAGCGGTTATATACAATGGAAGAAGGTTTTTTACCTCTGGTCTAGGCTCGGCTGGAACTTGAGGATGTTCCAGAGGAGCTAGAGAACGTTGCTTTTCCTTTTTCAGCTGGTTCTTGGAGAGAGTGGCCCGCCGGTTGAATGCTTCCTTGGGTCTCGCGGATGACAATACCGCCGGTGGAGAGCCTCCTCTTCTCAGGTTGTTGCACCTCTTGACTTGCAGCTTTCTTAGGCGAGCCTCCCTGAAGTGCTTTGACCTTCTTCCCCAGCTTCTTTAGCATCTTCCCTTGCCACTTGTTAATCTTCCTTTGCATCTCTACCACCGATGCTAGGAACTTCTCGGTTTTTGTCCTCGGCTCAAAGTCTAGCTTGGGAAGTGTGTAAGCCTCGGGCATCTCATCTTCCGTGCCTGGAGACTCTGACCTTTGACGCGGGGCAATGGCTGAAGCAGGCGGTCCTCCTAAAGGGGCAAAGCATTCTTCCTCCGTGGGCAAGAACTCGATGTTCCCAACACCAAGCAGCTCGATTTCATCTCTGTTGGGAAGGATGCACACTCTCTTCTTGTCTTCGTCATCAATGAAGAGGTAAGCATAGAACCCTTCTGCTGGCGTGCGTCCCAAGCTATCAGTATTCCTCATGTATGCTTCATCCATGAAAGCTCTGTTTGGGACGTGAGCAAAGTCATGAATGGGCACACCGGCTTGCACGAACAGAGGAGTAAGGAAACCGCCAATGTAAGAGGAGGTTGCCTTGCACCGTAAGGCATAAGCCTTGTACTTCACCAGAGAAGCCGCGAGCACACAGCCGTAGTTCACTTCATCGCCGATTTCATCCTCCAAAGGCTCGTCGTTTGCATCCGGATCACACACCAAGTGCTTCACGCCTTGGAACAGGAAGCACAGCACTGTCTTCGTGACCGTAGGAGCAACGGACCTTCCACTGAACGTGTTGGCAATCAGCTTCAGAGTATACCTCAGCACTGGGCTCCTTACTCGCTTGATCTTGGCGGTGTTGGCTTTGTAGTCCTCATTGCTGATCAGGTCCCAAAACTCGTCGGCTTTCTTGAAGGCTGGGAACTCGACCTTGTATGCATCAGCGTTGAGACCGTAGGCTTGGCATAGCTCAGGGATGGAGAGTGTATAGGCTTGACGTCCAACTTTGAAGTAGAGGCGGCCTTGAGAAGGGACGGGTGGACTAGGATTCTCATACCGGAACTCCAAGGTGGCAAGGAAGTCTATTGTCACTTCAGGAATGGTTGGGCAATCCATCCGTGACAGACATCTTAAGCCAATGTTCTTGAGGAGTTGGTCGAAGTCCTCAAGAATCCCGAGCTTAGACAACAGCTCTCGATCAGCACACTTGGTAGGCTCAAACCGGAGCCTCTCTAGCCGCTTCTTATCCCTCTTCTCATCCTTGCTCCATCTAACCCTCTCTTGAACTGTCACTTCTTGTCCTTCTCCTTCTTGTGCTTGCTCCTCTCTTGTTCTCTTTGGGGCCATGGTTCCTGAAACAAATTTCTAAAGATATTGATAAGTACACGGCGGTTTGATGAGAATGAGAGAAGAGAAGGAGAGAATTTATAAAAGGCTACCCTAGAATTTTGGGGAATAAATAAAAATCATAGCTAAATAAAAGGGAAACAAATCTTTAGATATTGAAAAATCTAGAATTTTTCCTTTTACTTAGCTAGTTTTAAAAATTCAAAACTGATCCTATATTCTAAAACAAGATCTTGCGGATTTAAAGGAGATTTTCTAAAATTAAATCATTAAATCCTTAAAAATACCTTTGCAAGAAGTTCAGAATATCTTTGCTAGCTTTTGAAAACTTAAACTCTCACCCTCTTTGTTGAAAATTTTCGAGAAAAACAGGAATGAGAAGGTGAGAGGATGCTTGAAATATTTAAAGACTAGCAAAACCCAAAACAATGGGTGGTCAAAGTGGTTTCTGACAAAGTCTTGGTCAAGGCACATCTTTCATGGTCAAAGAGGCTTATCTTGACCAAGTTTTGAATTCAAAAGTTGGAGGGAAAAGAGTAAAGGAGGGACAGAAAAAAGTTACCTCGGCATGAGATCGAGTCCATTTGGTCGATCTAGGACTCTATCTCATGCCCAAAATGGCTTAGATCGAGAGGGTTACTCGATTTGAGACTCGATTCATAGTGAATCGAGTCCTGGATCGATTGACTCTCTCGATCATTGAGATGTTGGCTCCTCGGCTAAGTCCTCATGATCGAGCTATGTCCTCGATTTAGGGGTCAATTTGGCATAGATCGAGTGATGGATCGAGTCGAGTGATCGATCAGTTTTCAACAGATTTTCCCGAGAGAAATTAGATCGGTCGATCCGATTTGGATCGATCGATCCTTTTTCGTCAAGGTCGATCTTGTCACTCGTTCTCGTCTAGATCGACTGGCTCCTCTCGATTCACTGACTCGATCTAGCAAAGATCGAGACAGGATCAGTCGATCTAGCACTCGATCTCTAGCCTTATTCTAACCCCTATTGCCTTTTTAAGACCTCAAAGTCAAGGTTTAGACTCCTTATACCTGTTCCTACACACTTGCAAAATAAAAACATAAAACTGAAAGGGAAATAAAGCAGAAGTATGTACAAGATAAACATGGGAATGCCTCCCAAGTGCGCTTTCTTTAACGTCTTTAGCTAGACCTTACTTGGTCTAAGCGGATGGTGGGTCTTGGAGAAGCACCGAGGTACTCTCCTTGTCATAGCTGTCTGCCAAGTAGGGCTTGACTCTGTGTCCGTTGACGGTGAATGCACTGCCACTTTTTGCCATCAGAGTAACAGCTCCATACGGCAAGACTTCTTGAATCACGAACGGTCCGCTCCACCTTGATTTCAGCTTGCCCGGGAAGAGCTTGAGCCTCGAGTTGTACAGCAACACCAGTCCTCCTTCCTTAAGCTCCTTGGCAACCAACTTCTTGTCATGAGCCTCCTTAGTCCGCTCCTTGTATATCCGGGAGCTCTCGTAAGCATTCAGCCTCAACTCGTCCAGTTCGTGTAGCTGAATAAGGCGCCTCTCCTGAGCAGTCTTGAGATCAAAGTTCAGCCTCTTCACAGCCCACAACGCACGGTGTTCCAGCTCAACCGGGAGGTGACAGCCCTTGCCATAGAGTAGAGTGAAGGGAGTTGTACCAATCGGCGTCTTGAAAGCGGTACGGTAGGCCCAAAGAGCATCGTCCAGCTTCACTGACCAGTCTTTCCTTGTTGCTCCGACGGTCTTCTCTAGAATAGCCTTGATTTGCCTGTTGGAGACCTCCACTTGACCGCTTGTTTGAGGATGATACGGTGTAGCCACCTTATGCTTAACCCCATACTTTCTCAAGAGGTTCACAAAGACCTTGTTTATAAAGTGACTTCCTCCATCACTTATAACAACCTTGGGTACCCCAAACCTTGGGAAGATGATACTCTTGAACAACTTGATTACCACCTTAGAGTCATTTGTAGGGGAAGCAATAGCCTCAACCCATTTGGAGACATAATCCACTGCTACCAAGATGTATTTGTTGCCGTATAAGGAAGGGAATGGCCCCATGAAGTCAATCCCCCACGCGTCGAGCACGTCAACCTCGAAGATAGGAACTTGAGGCATTTCGTTCCTCTTGGTTATATTCCCTGCCCGTTGACATGCCTCACAGCTCTTCACAAACTCGTGTGCATCTTTAAAAATGGAGGGCCACCAGAAACCGGCTTGCAACACCTTCGTGGCTGTCTTGAATGAGACGAAGTGTCCTCCGTAAGAAGAGCCATGGCAATGGTAGAGGATGTCCATGGCTTCTTCCTTTGTAACACACCTCCGGTACAAGCTGTCTACTCCTCTTTTGTATAAGTAAGGCTCGTCCCAAAAATAGTCACTAGCCTCCCTCATAAACCGCTTCTTGTGATAGCTGTTGAGATGTGTTGGCTCCTCACCATACGCTAGATAGTTCACCACATCAGCATACCACGGTAGATCTTCCTCTTTGAAACTCAGCACCTCCTCAAACCTCCCTTCTAGCTTCCCACAAACAGCCGTAGTAATCGCCATAAGCTGCTCTTCTAGAAGAGAGTCATCTAAGGGGAGAGACTCGTTGATCCTTAGCCGTGAGAAGTGGTCAGCGACTCCCTTTTCTATCCCTTTCTTGTCTTTCATCTCCATGTCAAACTCCTGGAGTAACAGAATCCATCTTAAGAGCCGAGGCTTAGTGTCTTTCTTCGAGTAGATGTATCGTAAGGCAGCGTGATCCGTGTATACAATAGCCTTGGAGCCAACCAGATATGATCTGAACTTCTCAAAGGCGAAGACTACTGCAAGCAGCTCCTTCTCCGTAGTGGTGTATCGTGATTGCGTGTCATCCAAGGTCCTTGAAGCATAATAGATCACGTGTAGCTTCTTGTCTTTCTTCTGACCAAGGACGGCTCCTACAGCGTAGTCACTAGCATCACACATGATCTCAAAGGGGAGAGACCAGTCTGGTGCTTGGACTATAGGGGCTGATGTAAGGGCTTCCTTGATGGTCACAAAAGCCTTCAAACACTCCTCATCGAATACAAACTCAGCTTCCTTGCACAACAGCCGTGTAAGAGGGCGAGCAATCTTGGAGAAATCCTTGATGAAACGCCTGTAGAACCCTGCGTGCCCCAAGAAGCTTCTGACTCCCTTGACATTAACTGGCGGCTCAAGACCCATCATGACCTCCACTTTAGCCTGATCAACCTCAATACCCTTCTATGATATCTTGTGACCGAGCACGATCTCTTCCTTAACCATGAAGTGGCATTTCTCCCAGTTCAGCACCAAGTTTGTCTCTTCACAACGTTTAAGTACCCTGCAAAGATTCAACAAACACGCAGGAAAGGATGCACCATACACAGAGAAGTCATCCATGAACACCTCTACTATCTCCTCTATAAGATCAGAGAAGATAGACATCATACACCGCTGAAATGTAGCCGGTGCATTACACAATCCAAACGGCATCCTTTGATATGCAAAGGTACCGTAGGGACATGTGAAAGTCGTCTTCTCCTGATCGTTTGGGTGAATAGGAATTTGAAAGAAACCACTATACCCATCGAGAAAACAATAGTAAGGGTGATTTGCAAGTCTCTCAAGCATTTGATCAATAAAAGGCAAGGGGAAATGGTCTTTCCTAGTCGCAAGGTTAAGCTTCCTATAGTCAATACACATTCTATGACCAGTGATGGTCCTAGTAGGGATAAGCTCGTCCTTTTCATTCCTTATGACCGTGATCCCTCCCTTCTTAGGCACCACGTGTACAGGGGAAACCCACGTGCTGTCACTTATGGGATAGATCACGTCAGCCTCTAAAATCTTAAGGATTTCCTTCTTAACAACCTCTTTCAAGTTAGGATTCAAACGCCTTTGATGTTCTATAGAAGAGGCGTTCTCATTATCCAAGTGAATCCTATGAGTGCAAAGCATTGGTGAAAGGCCCTTGATGTCACTTAAAGAGCACCCAATTGCCTTTCTATACTTTCTCAGCTCAGTTAGGAGCGAGTGCAACTCATCATCACTAAGGTTTTCATTCAAAATCACGGGATAGGTGTTATTAAGCCCTAAGAAAGCATACCTTAGCCCTTTTGGGAGCTCCTTAAGGTCAACCTTTGGGGCTAACAGCTCACTCCAGTCATCCTCGTGGCTGTTGTTATTGCTTTCCTCCTTGGAACTCTCCTTTGAACTCGAGGCATGGCCCTTCAGACTGCTTTCCTCCATCACTATCCCTTCTGAGATCGAGTCCTCCGGTCGATTCTCCTCTCGATGTCGTCTAGATCGAGCCATTTCGCTCGATTCACTTACTCGATTTGATATGGATCGAGTAAGGGATCGAGACGCTGAGTCGATCTCTTGGTTGGACTCCAAAATGATCGGGAGGTCTCTCTCGATCGTCGGCTCGATTGTTTTTCCTGATCGAGCATTCTTCTCGATCTGTCCATCGATTGTTGCACCTGATCGAGTTGTGTTCTCGATTGACTTGTCGATCTGACTCCTGGATCGAGTGATAGCATCGATCTCGAGGTCGATCTCTAGGCAGCAACCTTCTTCTTTCTTGATAATCCTCCTAGAATCCAGCAGGTTCATGTACTCTTGGGTTCTCTGGTCCACATAGCCAAACTCCCCTGGCTCCTTAATCAGTGCTAGCTTCAGATGGTCTTCTAGAGCTAGCTCTTCCAGCAACTCATCCGCTAAAGCATCCATTGTTTCAATGTAGAAAGCTTGCCCTTCAATGGTTGGCTTCTTCAGAACCTCGTTGATGTCGAAGTCAAGCCTGATCTCCTTCCCCAAATGCAAGGCAATCTTCCCATTCTTCACATCTATTATAGCCCCGGCGGTTGCAAGGAACGGTCTCCCTAAGATGAGTGGATCCTTAGGCTCTTCATCCATATCCAACACGACAAAGTCTGTAAGTACGTTTACACCACTGATTTGTACCGGTAAGTCTTCAAGCAGCCCCACTGGCAACCTCACGCTTCTATCAGCTAGCACCAATGAGATCCGACAGTCCTTAACCCGAGTAAAACCAAGCTTCTTAGCCACGGAGTGAGGCATCAAGTTTATGCTAGCCCCGAGATCACACAAGCAACTCTTGAACTCTAGAGGACCCAAAGCGCAGGGTATAGTGAAGCTTCCAGGGTCTCCCAGCTTCTTAGGGACTATCTCCTTGTGTATAACCGCACTACACTCTTCACTTAGAAAAAGTACCTCTTTGCTTTCTTTTTTCTTCTTCACAAGGGTATCCTTGAAAAACTTGGCGCACTTGGGCATCATAGCTAGACAATCTACAAGAGGCAGCTTGATTTCCACGTCTCTCAGGTGCTTCTCAAACAAGATTCTGTGCTTCTCAATAAGCTGCTTTTTGAAACGACCGGGAAATGGCAACTTCGGTATGTAAGGTGGGGGCACGTAAGAGTTCTTCTCCTTGGTGGTTTGCTCACTTTTCTTCTCAGTGACCGCCTTATCTCCTCTCCTCGGCCCTTGGATCCAAACGTTGTCAAAGTTTATCTCATCATCATCAGCCGAAGGTTTACCCTCCCCCTCTTGAATTACAACGTCCTCGTTGCTCTTGGTAGAGACCAGAGGTTCGAGCTCTTTGCCGCTTCTCAACGTTATAGCATTGGCATACTCCTTGGGATTTTGCTCACACTTTCCCGGAAGACTGTTCTGACCACTCGTACTTGCTTTGCCTTTCTCCAGCTGCTTGATCTTGTTGTTTAGGTTGGTGATCTGAGTGGAGAATTCGGTTAGAGATGAGTCTAGACGAGTGTTCATTTCAGCGAACTTCTGGTTGGTAGAGGTTTGCCCTTGTATTAGCTGTTGAAACATTGCTTGAACCGGATCAACTTGTTGTTGCATCGGTTGTTGTTGCTGAGGTGCAAAGCCCGGAGGGTAGTTAGGAGTATAACCCTTGTTGTGTTGTTGTTGCCCTTGGAAGTTGCTCTGCCCTTGACCTTGGAAACCACCACTCGGTTGAAAACCTTTGTTGTAAGGGATGAAAGGTTTAGCTTGCTGAGCAGGGTACACTTGGTCTTTAGGGTTGGCTACGTTGGTGCTTCGGTAAGAGAGGTTGTTGTTCTGGTAGCCTTGATTGTAGCCTTGAGACTTGTAGTTGTTCTGTCCAGCCACCCAATTTGCTTCTTCTTGGCTTAGCTCTAACTCCTCTTGGTTCTCATCAGCTTCACCAACAAAGTGAACATGCATCTGATTAGCTAACACCAACTTATCAATCTTCTCATGCAAAGATTTGAGCTCCTTCTTGTGAGACTCTAACTCTGAACCTCTTGGTGCACGGTCAAAATCTTCAGCATAGTTTCCATCACTCAACGCCAGGTTTTCTATCAGCTCCATACCCTCTTCTACCTCTTGACAGAGGAAGTTCCCTTTACTAGCTGTGTCAAGCAACAACCTGATCTTTGGTGAAGCTCCACGGTATATGGTACTGAGTAGTGTCTCCTCGCTGAACCCGTGATGAGGACATTGGATCGTGTAATCTTTGAAACGCTCCATTGCCTCGTTGAATGTCTCGTTGTTCCTTTGAGTGAAACCGCTGATTTTGCTTCTTAACTGAGCTGTCCTTGTGCTTGAGAAGAACTTTGAGAGAAATGCCTTCTTACACTCAGCCCATGATGTGATGGTGCCTTGTGGGAGGGTCTTCTCCCAATGTCTAGCTTTGTCACCGAGTGAAAAGGGGAAGAGACGCAGCTTGAAAGCATCTTTGGATATGCCATTGATCTTGATCATCCCACATACTTGCTCGAAGTTGTCTAGGTGCTCCAAGGGGTCTTCCATTGCTAAGCCGTGGAACTTGTTGTTTTGCACCATGGAGATGAAACCTGGCTTGATCTCGAAGTTATTGTTTTGCACCGGAGGAGGAGTGATCCCAAACCTATTGTGGTGGGTATTGGGAGCATCTCCGGCTCCTATGATCCTCGGTGGTCTAGCCGCGTGTTGGGGGTTTCCATTGCCCCGTCCTGCTGGAGGAGGTCCTTCTGGATGCTCGTGTTCAGCCATATCTTCAAAATTAACCAAACCGTGCTGAACAATCTCCTCAAAGGCTCTTGTTTGCTCTCTGACTCACTTTTCTTCTCAGCGACCGCCTTATCTCCTCTCCTCGGCCCTTGGATCCAAACGTTGTCAAAGTTTATCTCATCATCATCAGCCGAAGTTATCATCATCTATCCCCGGCAACGGCGCCATTTGATAAACGCTTTTCTAGCTCGGGTTTATGATGCAGAGAGGTTATCAAACTCTAATGCAAGCAATGTTGTAGTATAGCAAGCAAGAGAGAGTCAATCCACTTCTAAGAGATAGAGAATGCACAGAGAATGCAAGGACTAAAGCAAATCTAAGCAAAATGAGAAAATTTATGAGAAAATTTCTAAGAACTAGATGCAGCAACCTAAACAGAATAAAACCTATTTTAAAAATACTAGAAAGGAAGCAACTACTACGAGAAACAAACGGATTAATTAAAGGAAAGAGCTTCGAATTATTAAAATTCGACTAGTGGATCGACCACGAGATCGACCACTAGATCGAGCAGTAACAATCGATCTCGTCTAAAATCGTAAGAACAGTAAAGCTAATGACCAGGATGCTATCAGATAAGAAGCGAATGATGAGAATAGACGTAAAGATGCTAAAAGAAAAGGCCTAGGGTTGAGATTCATGGTTCAAAGGTTCGACCTTGGTTTTAAAACTTTAGATCGACTCACTTGGTGAGGATCTCTAAGCCTTGAAAACAAAACAAGATCTATCCGTGGCTTTCAGTATAGATCACTCTTTCATCCTCTCCTCCAAACCCATGGCTTTTGGTGGAAAGAGAGGTCGAAAGGCGAGGAAAACAGATTTCAAGTAAATGGCTTAACTAATCCCCCAAACTTCCATGGCTTTTGGGAAGGGGTAACTAGTCTCTAAGGTGTGATCTTCCGAGATTCATGGATCCTGTCAAGGTAAGGAACCTCTCGGATCATGAAGCTCTTGGCGTGAGAGTCTTCAAGCATTAAGCTTTCAACACCTTAGAAGAGATAGCCTTTAAAAACATTTAGAAAAATCCCAAGATCGAAACCCTTTCAACCCCTTAATCCTCTCAACCCTGAACCCAAAGTAACTACTCACTACACATAGAGTAAATCAAGCAAA
The DNA here is from genome assembly GCA_911865555.2 of Thlaspi arvense. Taxonomy (NCBI): domain Eukaryota; kingdom Viridiplantae; phylum Streptophyta; class Magnoliopsida; order Brassicales; family Brassicaceae; genus Thlaspi; species Thlaspi arvense. The sequence goes on from OU466861.1 coordinate 17,442,285, forward strand.
GCATATGAAACGAGACGATAAACATGAAAGAAAAACTGGATTAAACGATAATGATTCGAATACAAAAGCTTAAGAGAAAAACGAGTTTCAACAATGGTGTTCTTCACGAAAACGAGAGAGAAAACATCCAGAAAAAGATAAGGATCTAAAAGTTATCGAAAAAGGGCGTCGCCGCCTTGCCTAAAATGCCCAAACAAGCCAATGGTCCCCCCTTCGCTAGCAGCCAAAAACGGTTGAAAGGACAGAGATCGACTCCAAGATCGAGTGGTTCTCTCGATCATATCCGGGCATCATGTCTTCGGCTCGATCCGGGTCTCGATCATCATTGGCGAATCGAGCGTTGCATCCGATCTCGGTATCGATTTTCGGTTAGATCGAGTGGTGTAATCTATCTGTCTCTCGCTCTACATGGTGTCATTTACGTCCGTACCGATTGATCGATTGCTTCACTCGATCTCCGTCTCGATCATTTTCCTTGGATCGCCTAGTTGGCTCGATCTTCTGGTCGATCAACTCCCAGATCGACCGACCATGCACGATCTGCTCCTCGATCTCTGGCCCTTAGCATATTTCCGAGCTCCCACGAACTGCTACATCAGCCTCAACACGTCCACGAACCTCCATGACTCTAAAGCAGCCAGAAACAACCTGAATGTGATGCAAAATGCAAGAAAAATGTGTATGCTGATGCAAGAATGCTCTAGGACCCTAAGTGATGCAATCTAACCTAAAACATGATACAAATGCATGAAAAGCTAACTAATGAGTATGCAAAATGTATGCAATATGCAATAACATCAATTCAGATTCAACACTATTTATCAAAGTTGTAGCTCTGTGAGTTATATTTCGAATGGACTTGGTCTCAATTTGATCCGATATACGGTTGAACACTTATCGAGCTTTTTGTGAAACCGCTAAGGAGACAACGGGCCATGTCGAGGAGTGTACCAAGCAAGCTGCCCAATATACAAGTCCAGGGGCGTACCGACCTGCATATCGGCCTATACAGGACACGCACCGAGCAGAGTATTGAGAAAGACAAGCTGGTATGCCTTAACTCAGGGCGATTGTATCGACAAATATACCGGGTAGACAAGCCAATACACCTTAACAGGAGATGTGTATCGACCAACGTATCGAACAGACAGCCCGATACACCCCCTCCAAATTAAGCTATTTCCGGTTTATTCCTGGTTTACTAAGGGTTTTCTGAAACACTATAAATATGTTAAGACCGAATTGTTGGGACTCATCTTTTATCTATCTTTTTATCCATCTTTTATCTGTTATAAGCTTAAAAACCTTGTAGAATCTTTCTTTGTTTATTGAATTTCTGCACTTCTCTTAGACTTTTCTTGTTTAATTCTTCTTCTAATCATGATTAGTCATTCTCTTTTGCTTTGGTTCATGGTGAAAACCATGTTTAGTGAGTAGTTTGCTTAGGGTTTGAGATGGGATAGAGATAGAGGGATTTGAAGCTTTATTGGTGATTGCTTCGTTCTTAATCTTATTGTTCTTTCTTATTAATTATGTTTAATGCTAGATTATGTCTTGCTAAGTTGATCTAGATTTAAGAGTTCTCTTAGGCCTAGTAAATGATAAAGCAGTTTTGAGATGCTAGATCAAATGTCCTGCTTCTACTAATCAGTTGTAGAATAGAGATCAGGTATCAATCCAATTATGGGAGATGGGATGCAAACAATGCTGTAAGCTAAACAAGATTGGGGTTCGATTATGTGAGAATAAGACTAGCAACCTAATGATGCAATGAAAGAAAAGCATAAACTAAATGCAAGTGGACAGAACTTAACAATGTAACTAAGGCAATGACTAAACAGGAATTTAAGCAAGAGATGACTACAAAGGCAAGAACTAAGCAAGATAACTTTGAAGGCAATTAATTAAATGCAAGACTCAAGGTTCTAAGCAATTGTGGGATTGTGGATTTCAAGAGTGACAAGAGAATTTCTTTCTAAGGCACTCAACAAACATCAACAAGCAAGCAATTCTCAATGTTATGCTCCTAGACAAGGTATCTAAAGGGAACCACTTGGCGTCAATAAGCAATTCATATTCAACAAGATTGAAGTGTCAGACCCACTTGTGATGTCATATTCTTCAACCATGAGCATAAATTTCAGAGCCATTCTAGCCTAAGAGATGCACCAATCAAGCAACTACTCTCTTACCCAAGCAAGAATTCAGATCAACTTATCAATCTTGTGAACCAATAAGGACCTAAGTAGCTATACACCAATCAGGATTATGGATTTAAGCACAAACTTGCAACACCTTAACAAAGCTAAGCAATGAACAAGAATGAAGCAAAAGCAAGATCATTGATGTATACTATCTAACCATTAAGTCAAGAATCTCAAAACCAGCATTATCAAGCCATAAGCGAATCATCTAGCAAGGTGAACTATCACTTTGGTGTCACTAAACAAAGAAAACATAGACCAAGCTAGATTATCCAGCCAAATAAGTGAACTTTACTTATAGAAGAGATAACAAGACATCAAGTGAACCATATGCATCTATCAAGCCATATTCACCCAAAAGGAACAAGCTTTATCAACATTAATCACTTTGCAAGAGAAGGAGATAACAGAGAACCATTAAACATGCCTAATCAACCCTTAATCACATCTTAATCACTACTTTCCCTACTTAGTACCCTAAATCTAAGGAAGACTACTCACTAATTATATTTAATCCCATTGATTTGGAGTTAAACATAACTAGATGAGTTTAAAATGCAAAAGATAGTAATTTTAAGATACCAAGATGCAAGAACAGAGATTAGAAGACAAGATTAAACCATAAAAATGCAAACTTTATTAAAGAACAAGATCCTTAGGCAAAATTGCCCTTTTTGGTTTAGAGAGAGTTTTTGAGATTAGATAGAATAATGCTTCATAAGGATAATGTTTTGTGGCTTCCCTTTTATAGCAGGGAGCCAAAAGAAGCATAAAAAACCTAAAAAGATAAGATAAGATTAAGAAAAGTCAAATGGTCAACGCGGATGAGCTGCATCGAGGTCGTACAGTCGATGTTCTGCTCGATGTGCGTCCTCGATATGGTCCGTGCAGCATGTATCGACGTCCTTCCTCGATGCTGGTCCTCGATGCAGACAACCGGCTTGGAATCCTTGTGCTGATCCTTCTCCTCTTGTCCCGCTGCCTGCATCGAGCACACTCCACAGGTGTTCTGCTCGATGTGCTTGCTCGATATGGACCAGACTTTGCAAGAACTCCACTTTTGACATCTCCTTTGAGCATGAGCTGCTTCCATCCCTTCCCCAGCTCCTAGAAACTCCAAAAACACCTGAGAATCATCCACAAACATGCACATGTATGCAAATGTATGCAATCCTAAGCTAAATGCATGCTATGTTGATTCTAAGTGAAAATGATACCTAAATACTGAACTATAATGCAAAAACAGAGGAAAAGATGAATGAAATGCAGCCTAAAATGATCTAAAATAGCAAGCTATCAACACCCCCACACTTAGCTTTTGCTTGCCCTCAAGCAAACAAACACTTAACATGGTGATGAGGTTTTAAATGGGAACTCATATCATTGAAAATGCTAACAATAAATCAAAATGAAGTCCATGTTCCTAATTCTAGAGTGCACTTAATGGAAATATACTTTAAAAACTCAGCCACTTTCATCACAAAACAAGAATGATCACTAAGCTATCAACCTACACATGCTCATCAAATCAAACAACCTTTTTAACATTCAATTATGCTCAAACCGTGAATCATGCTTATGCAAATGCGAAAGTGTCATTTGGCTAAGGGACAAGGCTTAGTGGAATAAAAATGATCCCACTTCACAAACTGTCTTTGGTGTTTAAAGGGTTCTTTCAAAGAACAGCATGGTTGTGCTTTGGCAAAATGCTAAGGGTCAAAGAACAACTTATACATACAAAGGAAGACTCCCATCTACCCAAGATCTATAAGATATGTTCCTAACTCTAGCTAAGCAGTGTAAGACCCACCTATGCTACCCTTTTTAAGAACTTAAACCCTTTTTAAAACCCAAAAAAATTTCTTCTTCAAGCGCTTTGGAGGACATTTCTTCTTTTGAACTTCAAGTGGTGGCGATTTGTTTCTTTTGAGTTTGGCTCCTTTATTTGGTGATGTTGGTGTTTGATTCGCCTTTGGCTTTTAGATTTACTGGTTTTGCACTTCTTGCATCTTCTTTTTTTTTTTTTTTTTGAACATGAGCCTTCTTTCTTTGAGTTTAAAATCGCCATTTCCACTCTTTTGCTTGTGTCACACTTCTTTTTCTTTGTGCCTTGGCTTCTTTTCTTCTTTGCTTCTCAAAAACGAAACCCAAGATAACCCCAAACCATTCCGCAAAAACTTCCTAACCTATCTAACTCAAGAGTGAGCTAGTTCTACAATGGAAGTACTTCCCTTGTAGTTCCAACCCAACACTTTTTGCTAAGAAACAACCATGATGGAAGAGGCCTCACAAATCACTCACTATTAATGTCTTGGCTTGAAAGAAGGTCTAGTTAATGGTGGGGAAATCTAAATGGATCTTTTAGAGAGTTGCAAATGAGAATAAGAAGATCCAAATATTTTAAACTATCCATGACATCAATCACATAAGCATAAGGCATGATAATTGCGAATTTAAATTAGGTTCCACTTAAACAAAGGTTGAAATCATTTCAAAGCATGCTTCAGTCTCAAACAAAGCTCACACACATGCAAATTCCAAAAGTGGTTCAGCTTTATTTCTAGTTCAACATCAAATGCACCAAAGGATTAAAAACAAGGGCTTCATTTTCATAAATCACTAGCATTAACTACGATGTACTATCATAGTTCCCAATTTAAACAAGCAAGCTAGTCCTATATGAATGCATGAAGTCTAAATCCTATAAGAATGCATGAAAATCGAACTCTTTTTGTGAAGCAATTTTTCAATATTTTTGGTTTTTCATATGCCTTAGATGCTATGAAATCATGATTCATGGTTCATATTCTATTATGCAAATGCAAATATAAGCATTAGTTCATCATACACCCTCCCCCCACACTAAAATTACACAGTGCCAATGTAATAAAAATGCTAAGGAGAGTGTTCACAAACATCAAGCAAAAACAATCGCAATAATTAAAAAACATTGAGTGGTATTTACAATGGTTAGTGTGGTGTACCTTACTACAGGTGGAGGAGTGGTGAGAGTTTGAACTCTCAATAGCATGGGAAGGTGAAGCTTCCTCCTCTGATGGAGTTTGCTGTCTAGTCCTTCTCTTCTTTCCTTTTCGCCTTGGAGCAGCTACATGAGATGAATGCCTGGCCAGTTGGAAAGCTTGTGTGCTTGGCCGCTCACTGATCTGGAATGAATGTCTCTCTTGGACCGTCCTCTCTGGTGTGTCCTCAGACATGTCTTCAGCATCAGATCCTGCTCCTTGTGGCTTTGTTTGGATCGCTTGATCAGACCTCTTGGCTGATGAAGATCCTCCCAACTTCTTTTTGAGTTTCCTCACCTTCTTTTTCAATGAGTCAACCGAATTCTTGCTTGCTTTGACTGTCTTCAGCAAACCTTTAATGGCTTTGTCCTGGAAGTGGTTCAATCTCTAAAGAAGCCTAATGTGCTCATGTGCAGCCTTTGAAGCTTCAGATGTGCATATCACATCATATGGGTAAAACGCATAAGGGCGGCTATCATAATCTTCATGTTCCTCTTCTTCCATCCCTTGATGCTGAACCTCTTGTTCTTGATGCTGCTCTTCAAAGTCTTCTTCCACATCTGAGTCTCTGATGGTGCTCATGTTCTTCACTTTGCTTGGGCTCATCAATGGTGGGTCAGTCCTTGGATTATAAATCTCATCTTGTGTTGGCATGAATCGGATGTTCTCATATGATGTGAAGTTGGTTAAGCGCTGCTTGGGCAAGATGATCTTCCTCTTTCTGCTTTCCACCTCAAACTGATAGCCAAATTCTGTCTCAACAGCTCCTGAAAGGTATCCGATCTTGCTGAGGTAAGGAACATCTAGGAAGATCATTGTAACATATGGTGTACCAAGCTCAACTCCAGCACCAAGTAAGATGGGAGTAATCACATCTCCAATGGTTATCTTTGGTTTCTTGTCTTTGGTGTTGAAAGCCCACTGCTGGCATGATAGACATGTCTAGACCATACTTTGCTTTTTTCTGTAGAAGAGTGTGCTGGTGAGGACTCTATGAACATATCTGATAGCTGGATGCATATGCTAGCACTCTTCAGATGACCAGCTCTGTAAGCATCATTCGCTATCTCTTCCCATACATGCCTTAGCTCATCATGCTTGAAGTGCATGTTTTGTGCTCTTGAACCTTGATCAAATCCAAAGATCTCTTCAAGCTGAGTGAACCCCATGGTGTACCATGCTCTGTTGGCTCTGAACTTGATGAATCCATTGCCAAAGTCTTCTTCTCCTTCATCATACTCTTCATCAAACTTGTAGAAGTAGACCTTGAAGCTTGCAAGGAACTCACAAGAAAGTTGCTTGTAATTGGATAGCCAGGACTAGCAAATTTCTCCAGTCCAATGTTGCTCAACAACTCATCCACTTCAGTCTTAATTCCCAGCTCTCCCAATAGACCAGGATCAGCATATCTTGTAGGAGTGAACTCTACTCTCCTCATCGCTCTCAAGTAATCCTTCAGCTTTGGTGCTGCATCTTGGACCGGTTCTTCATCAACTACTGGCCTTATTCCCTCAGCTCTGTTTCTTGCAGCGACTATTTGAGTCAGAAATCCCCTCATCTCCTCTGGTATTCGATGTAGTACCTGAAATTGAAGCTAGAATTAGTATAATATCCTTTGAAAGCATTGTGAAGGAAATTAATTTTTAAAATTCAAGAAGGCACTGGAAAATTCTGAAAAAATTCACACTTATCACCAACAAGCAGAGTCGGATTTAGCAAAACGTTTCAGCTCAAAAGGATAAATATAGATAAAATTAAAGTTCCCACAGTAGCAAGCAGCGATTTCAACAATTTCAAGCATATGAAACCAAAACATCATTCTCTCTCCACCAAACTATGAAAATGCATCATATTCACTATTACTAGTCCAATAAGAAATATTTTAATGGTCATTATGCTATAAAAACAATAGCATGCCTCGATTTGGCCAGAATCTAAACACAAAGTCAAATTAAGCACAAAAACAGCATTTTCAAACATTTCAACCACAGAATTGCAAAGATGAGCAACAATGGTGACATGTAAATCAAAACCATAAACAAAAATGAGCAAACCACCATAATCTATCATTCTAGTGCATCCTACTTCAGTTTAACACATTTAAACTCAAGAAACAAAGAATTTAAAAAAAGTTCACCTTAGTTCTTGATTCAAGAAGATGAAGTTCTAGAGAATGCAAGAGAGAAAGAAAAGATGCTTGAAAAAGAGTGTCTAGCTCGATATGGATGTGTGTGGAGAGAGAGAGATGAATATTGCTAGTTTTAATGAAAGAGGATAAGGGATATCTAGAAAAATCTAAAGATAATGCAAGAAAATCTGATTTAAAATTTAAAAATGCATGTGAGGGGGAAAGAAAATATTCTTTTACCATCCATCAAGGTCCACAAAAAAGTTTTACTTGATTTACCCATATAAAAATTTCAAAAAAATTCTTACACGGGTTATATCGAGCAGAACACTCGATGATGCTCTGCTGCCTCGGGGGTTCTGTGTTCTTGTCAGCTTCTCCTTCAGGGCACCTTACATCGAGCAGTCTCAGTAGATGATCTGCTCGATGTTGTTGCTCGGTGTAGGGAGACACTTCAGCTTGCATGATCCTTCCCGTGGGCAATGTATGGCACCGCCTGGATGCTTATTCTTGGCTCGGCCTTTGTGCATCGAGCAAACATGTTGGTGTTTTGCTCGATGTTACACCTCGATGTGGAATGTCTCATACATGGTTGCTGTTCTCCTCGGTGGTTGTCGTACCGGACACCGTCTTGCATCGAGCATAGCTGTTAGTACCCATATCGAGCAGAACCTTAGATGTTCTGCTCGATGCAACTCCTCGGTTTAACTCCATTGAGCAGTTTCATCGATGTACGGGCTGTAGCTCCTCAGTGTATAGACTGGTGATCACATCGAGCAGGGCATTTGGTGTTCTGCTCGATGCTGCACCTCGATGTAATCTCCACCGTGTGATCTGCTCGATGTACGGCTCAATCTGCTACACGTCGATGTGATCCCCATCGTGCAATCTGCTCGGTGTACGGACTGGGCCTTCCTCGAGACAAGCTGTATCGAGCAGAAATGACAGATGTTCTGCTCGATATGGCACCTCGATGTGAAAACAGAGTCTTCTTTCCTTGGCCTTTAAACCATTCTACACATCCAAGGACCTGATTTTTTACTTTTGAAACACTAAATAGAGACATTAGTAATAAAAGAAAGCATATATTTACAAGGATAGTCATGGGATTACCTCCCAAGTGTGCTTGTTTTAAGTCACTAAGCTTGACTTTGATGGTTTGAGGACTAGTGAGAAGAGGTTTATAGAGCTGGTGCTCCTACCTCTTTCTTCTGGTAAACCCAAGTGCCCACTGACATCAGTCTCTTCTTTTCACGAGCTGTCTTCCTGTTTCTCTTCTTCTTGACACTTGGTGTGATCAAAGGCTTCACTTCCTTGGTGATCAAGTTTTCATCCTCTTTCAAACCATCTTCAAGCTTTAACTCAGTGTCCAGCTTCTGTTCTGGCTCATAAGGGAGAGTGTCACTCATCAACATACCCATTGTGAAGCTCATAACATGCTCCACACGCTCTGGAAGTTGCTGTTGCTCACCCTCTTCTTCAATGATTGTTCCACAAAAAGCAATGGAAGGAGAGACAATCTTGTAGACTTTGAAATCACAGAGCCTCTCTTGAAGTCTACCTGAGCTCCTGCTGGAATCAAGGAATTGAAGCCCTGCAAAGCCTCTATCACGTTTGTGGATAACACCTCAACAAGACCATTGGACATGGTGAAGGATTTCCCTTTGAAGATTGGAAATTGCTTGGTGCCAACAGATTTTGTGGTTCTAAAGATGGAATAAATGGCAGAACAAGACAATTAAGAAGCTTGTCAAAACAGTGAAGGGCATGAAAAAGCAGCTTAAGAATCTGACAAACCCAGCTGGTAGGACTTCAAGGGCTCAAGAGGAGTTTGTTGAGGATAGTGAAGACCCCTCACTTGGTGGTGAAATGAATGACTTCTTTAGGGAAACACTAAGGACAAGGGAGAATGTAGATCCTCCAAGAGATTCTTCCCATGGGAGGCACATCAGGAATAGGAGTGCAACTCATTTCCCACCCTTCCTCTCCAACAACATGTCTTACTCAATGGACACAACATCATCCTCCCCCTCTCAGGAATTCTAAGGTACACTCCTTTAACTATTGTTAAAACCATTTTTTGCTTTGCATATTTATTTTGTTTCACTCCCTTCCACTCTTTTCTCACACATAGGAATGTGTGTGATTTAAGTTAGGGGGAGAGAGCATCTCATGCTGTGTTTAGTTTTCTTATTACATCATGCATACATTTAGCATTTCATGCATTCACTTAAGGCATGGAAAAACCATAAGAAATTAAATAATTACAATAAAATTCATGTAGTTGCATTCATTCATTTTCGTAGGATTAAGTCTAGTATGCATTTCATATAGGTTGCATTCATGTGCATAAAGAATAATAATGACTGCCTTGCATAATGTAAAAGTTTTAAATTGTGTTCAATGCCCTATTTATTAATTTTTTGATGCTTGTGATCTAGTTTAAACTAAATGTTGAACCATATTTCAAATTCTTTGCATTGTTACTATTGTCTAGTTGAAGCTTGACTTGTTAATAACCATGCAATGTGTATTGAAAATAGTTTTTCATGGATACTCATATACATACTTAGGCTTTCTTTTTCTTTTTTACCACTTTTGATAGTTCAAGTAGAACTCCTCACCCTTAACTATAACCTTCTTTCAAACCATTGAATCACTTGTGAGAGATTGAAAGATCTTTTTCCATAGATGAGCTTAGTAAAAAGTGTTGGGATTTAAAACTACAATAGAAAGACTTCCATGTAGAACTAGCTTTGCATTTTAGAGCTAGATTAGGCTAGGATTATGGGTATCAATGGGATGGGTTTATATTTTGGGTTTTTCAAGAGAAAGGAAAGAAGAAAAGAAAGCAAGGTAGAAGGAGTGTAATCCAAGCTACCTTGGGATAATTGGCTAAGTGAATCAAAGAGGGCTAAGTACAAAGAAGAAAGTGTGAAAATTCAAAGGTCAATACACATCCAAAGGATGAGAAGCACCAGCAAATAAATATGTGCCCGTACAAACCAAGAAGCCAACTCACCAAGAAGATTCAAAGAAGAAGATGAATTCTCAAAGAAGCTCCAAAGGAGAAGAAAGAATTGTGATATCAAAGAAGCAAAAATGCTTCAAGGAAGGGTAGAATTGGATGTGTTCATGTGTAGAATAATAAGATTTTAGGATCAATTATGAGACTTGGGTAGATGGAAGTTTAGCTTTGTATGCATAAGTTGTTATAGACCCTTAGCATTTTTACCGAAGCTCACTCTATATTCATGAGAGATCATTTGCATATTCATTAAGCCATTTCGATTTTTAATGAGATCATCATAGTTTCATAACTTCTCCCTTAGCTAAATGAAAGTACTTGATTTGTATAAGCATGATTCACATGGTTACACTTAATTGAATGTTCAAAGGATTGATTAATGTAATTGCTTGTATAGGCTAAAACTTGAGTACTTGTTCTTGCTTGTGATGAAAATGGCTAGCTTTTTAGAGTAGAACAGAATCATATGCATCTTAGAATTTTTAACCTGGAAATTGAACTCATTTCTTCCTTTGCATTTTAGACCACGAACTCCCATTTTCAAACCTCATTCCCTTGTTTGTCCTTGTATGCTTGAGGGCAAGCAAAAGACAAGTTTGGAAGTTTTGATAGCTTGTATAATTACATCATTTTAGGCTTCTTTTTGTATAGGTTTTCATATCATATCATCCTTTATATAGTCCAAAGTCTCCTATTTAAATTCATAATAGTCTTCGAGTGTATTAGGATTAGGAAATGCATATCTTCTTGCATTTGGAGTATATTTCAGATTTTTATGAGGCTAAAAAGGACATGAGGAAAGTTGGGAATCAAGCTGAAGCAAGGATGAGCACTCAAAAGAGTTGGAGAAGTTTCTCATATTTGTATCGGAGTGGGATATCGAGCACCTGATCGATACTAGAGCATACTGATCACCATATCGAGCACCAAGCCGATACCAAGATAAAGCGAAAACTGGCATTTTGGAAGCTCCCAGTATTGGGCATCTGTGTAGAGCATTTAACCAATATATAGAGGAGGAAAAATCGTGTCGAGGTCCCCAGAACTTATACCAAGATGATGTAAATAACTTGCATTCGGGAAGCTCCTAGTATCGGGCATCTGTGTCGGGCCTTCAACCTATATCAAGAGGAGGAAACATCGTATCGAGGTCCCCATATCGTGCAGATGGCCGATATCAGCCTCCTTCACAGCATGTATGGCTTTGGTCAACTCTTAGATTCAGACTTTGACCAAGTTAACCAAGCTTTGACTTTTGACTATTTTAGCCCAAAACTGATCTTATCTTTTAGATTATGCTTTATCTTATCTTAAGAAAAAACATCATTTGTAATCTTTATCTCTCTCTCTCTCTCTCTCTTTGTTGAGGAAATTTCAATTTGTTTTGTTATTTTGTAACAATTTGGGTTTTTAATATAAGTTGGTATTTCTTGTTATTGTTCTTCATCCTATTGCTTTTGATCATGGTTTCTCTCACCATCTATCTAGATTTGGAGGGATCAATCATGGTTTGTGAGTAGTTAATTTCTGAATTTAAGGATGGGTTAGATTTAAGATGATCCAAGGCTTATAACTTGATATCTAGATGATGTTATATCTTTTACAATTGGGTGTTCTTAATTCTTGAATCCCATTGATCATCTGATTTTTGAAACTAGGGTTTCTCTGCATCAAACATGTTTGTTGAAATACCTGAACCAACCTCTTAGTGGATTTGCTTATCCTTACACATGAGAATGTATGACTTGGGAGCTTATTGGATAAACATGATTGTTTCTTTATGCTTGATTGTTTCCTAATCACTTATAGGAATTATATACTGATTAGGTTACTTTCAAAGGAATCATTGTCATGAGAGCGAATTGATTTACATGTATAAATTTCTATTCTAAAGAATCATGCATTCATTGATTGTTTGAACATCTTGTTTGAACATCTTGTTTGAATCACAAGAGTGGAAAAAACCTTGTATCACAACTCAAACTCACTTGTTTCAATATAGTGTTGCCAATATATCCATATCTGCAATCTCCACTGGAAGCAGTTCCACCTTATAATCCAATCTGATGGTTGTCTTAAATTGTGAAACATGAAAGACAAGATGTATCTTTGAATGTAGTGGTAACAAAGTAAAGATTCTAACAAGCTCGCCGAAGTCACTGTGGAATATTTATGCTTCTGACAGATCACACAAGCTGAAACGTACTTTTGGACTGTCTTAAACATCCCTGGCCAGTGAAAGGCTTGTTGAATGCGCTTCATTGTTTTCAGCACTCTTGAATGACCCCCTAAATGTCCATAATGATACTCTTGCAAAATCAATGGTATAAACGATGACGTCTGTGGAACTACCAAGCGATTTTGATACCACAATCTCCCCTGTATCACCTTGTAGTAAGCCCTACTTTATCACCATCTTAGATCGACTTAACCAAAGTCTGAATCCCTGAATCCATGTCAATTTCCTTGCACAAGTCTTGAAATTATAACACTGACGGAAGTGTATACGCCAATAGTATCGAATTCACATACTCTTGCCCTGAAGAAAGAATCCGAGAAAGGCTATCAACAGCTTTATTATCATATCCTGGTTTATTGATAGCTTGCTATTTTAGAGAATTTTAGAGCATTTTAGGCTGCATTTCATGCATTTTTTTCCTTTGTTTTTGCATTATAGTTTAGCATTTTAGTCTCATTTGCACTTAGAATCAACATTGCATGCATTTAGCTTAGGAATGCATACATTTGCATACATATCCATGTTTGTGGTAATTTCCAGGTGCTTTTGGAGGTTCTTGGAGTTGGAGAGGAGATGAAAGCAGCTCATGATCGAAGAGGATGTCAGAAAAGGAGCCCTTGCAAATTCTGGTCCATATCGAGCAAGGATATCGAGCAAAACCCTCGTGGAGTGTGCTCGATGTAAGCTGCAGGACGTGAGGAAGAGGATCAGCTCGAGGAGTTTAAGCTTTTGGTATGCATCGAGGTCCAGCATCAAGCAAGGAAGCCGATACGCGCTGCACGAGCCATATTGAGGTTGTACATCAAGCAGACCACCGTCCATACAACCTCTATGCAACTCATCTGCGCGTTGACCACTTGATTTTCGTTTACCTTATCCTGTTTTTAGGGTTTTTATACTTCTTTTGGTTCCCTACTATAAAAGGAAAGCCACAAAACATTGTCTTTATCCTATCTTATACTTTCTATCAAAAACTCTCTCTTTTAATCTTGTTCTTACATCTTAAAGGGCGATTTGCTCTAGAGTCCTTTTAATAAAGTTTGCACTTTTATGGTTTGATCTTGTCTCTTGATCTTATTTCTAGCACCCTCGTAGTTTATATTTCTTATCTTTGCATTTTAACCTCATCTGATCATGTTTAACTCTAAACAAATGGGATTAAATATGATTAGTGAGTAGTCTACCTTAGATTTACGGTTCTATGTAGGGAAAATGGTGATTAAGATGTGATTAAGGGGTGATTAGGCTAGATTAGTTTGTTCTCTGTTGTTTCCTTCTCTTGCAAAGTGGTTATTGTTCATAAATCTTGCTCTTTTTGATTGAATATTGTATTGATTGATGCATATGGTTTACTTGACGTCTTGATACCTTATTTCTATGCATGGTTCGCTTATTTGGCTTGATAGTTTAGCTTGGTCTATGTTTCCTTTGTTCAGTGACACCAAAGTGAAAGTTCACCTTGCTAGATGATTCGCTTAAGGCTACATAATCTTGGTTTTGAGATTCTTGCTTGATGGTTAGATAGTATGCGTTGAAAGATCTTGCATTTCTTTAATTTCTCTTCATTGCTTAGCATTGTTAAGATTTCACAACTGTGTGCTTAAGTCCATATTCTTGATTGGTGCTTAGCTAACTAGGTCCCTATATGGTTCACAAGATTGATAGGTTGATCTGAATTTTTGCTTGAGTGAGAGAATGTTTGCTTGCTTAGTACTTCTCTAAGGCTAGAGTGGTTCTGACTTTTATGCTCATGGTTGAAGAATATGCCATCACAAGTGGGTTTGACACTGCAATCTTATTGAATATGAATTGCTTATTGACGCCAAATTGATTCCCTTTAGATACCTTGTTTAGGAGTACAACATTTAGAATTTCTTGCTTATGAATGCTTGATGTTTGCCTTGCTAGAAATCCCTTTAGTCACTCTTGAAAACCACTAATCCCATAATTGCTTAGAAAATTGAGTCTTGCATTTTATTAACTGTCTTAAAATCATCTTGCTTAGTATTGCTTAAGTTGTCTTTCTCATTTAGTTCTTGCTTAGTTATTGGTTTGAGTTCTTTGCTTAGTCCTTGTTTACTTGCATTTGATTTCTGCTTTCTTTTAATTGCATTGTTAGGTTGCTAGAATCATTAATTTACAAACAACATCCCCAATCTCACTTAGCTTACAGCATTGTTTGTATCTCAATATCCACAAGTGTGTTTGACACATAAGACCCTATACTACATCTGATTTGGGGATTAAGATAACTTTGAAGTATAAACAAGACTTGCAAAAAGTCTTGCTTCAAATTGGCGCCGTTGCCATTTGTGGATTCTTTGAGTTTAACATTACTGTTAGACTAAGTTCTTTTCATTAAGTTTACTAATTTGCTCTGTTTTTCAGGTACTCGTATGAATTTGAGGTCCAAAGGCTCATCAAATCTGACTCCTTCAATTGACAACATCCATAGAAGAAGAGCTGTAAGACAGAATGTTCAAGAGTTATAAGAACAGAGGATGGCAGATCAAGAGGCTCAGTTACCACATGTTGGTGTTGTAGGACGTGCACCATTACAACAAGCTGCAGCACACATAGATGAAGCACATGATGCTTTGAACCAAGCGGCTGGAGTTCAGGGTTTGAGAGTACCAGTTCATGCACCTAGAGCTGCAAGACCTATATGAGCTGGTGATGCGCCTGATACTCACCACAACAAGAATGGAATTCATGCTCCAGCTGTGAACTAAAACCATTGAGATCAAGCTTGGGTTGATCGACATGGTGCAAGGAAACAGATTTCATGGTCTGCCCAATGAAGACCCTTTGGATTAGTTTGACATGGTGTGTTGTTTGACCAAGATTCAAGGAGTCTCTGAAGATGCTTTGAAGCTGCGCTTGTTCCCTTTCAGTTTAGGTGACAAAGCACATCAGTTGGAGAAGACACTTCCACAAGGCTATATATCCACTTGGGATGAATGCAAGACAGCATTCCTTAACAAAATTTTCAGCTCAATAAGAACAGCAAAGCTCAGGAACACCACTAGCAGCTTCACTCAACATGGGAATGATACATTTGCTGAAGCATGGGAGTGCTTCAAGTCATGCACTTTGCAGTGCCCTCATCACGGCTTCACAATGAAAGCTTGCTGTCTACTTTGTATAGAGGAGTAACGACAAAGTACAAGATGCTCTTGGATACAGCATCAAATGGAAATTTCATGGGGAATACTGTTGTTGATGGACTAGCTCTTGTGGAGAATTTAGCACTTTCTGATGGAAACTATGGTGAGGAGTATGACAGAACATCTAGAGCTGTTGTAAGCGCTGAAGGTGAGAGCACAACAAAGAAGGAGATTAAAGCTTTGAGTGACAAGTTAGACAAGCTGCTGAGTGTGTCTTTCAAGAATGTAAGCTTTGTTGGTGATAGTGTTGCTACACAAGAAGAGGATGGGACAATTTTAAAAGAAGAAGTCTTCTGCATGAACCAACAAGGAGGCGGTTTTAACAACTACAGGAATCATCCCAACTTCTCTTATAGAAGCACCAACGTGGATAACCCTCAGGTTCAGGTCTATTCCTCACAAGGTGCTCAACAAATCCATGGAACCAAACCTTTTGTTCCTTTCAACCAGCAGAACAATTTAGCTTCAAGACCACCATTTCAAGGAGGTTTTCAACAAGCAAACTTTCAGCCAAGACCAGCTTTTGTCCCACCAGGTTTTGGCAATACACAAACTTCTTCTAGCACTCAAGATGTTGATCTCAAGCAGATGATGCATTAGCTGTTGACTAGTCAAGCCAACACCACTATAGAGCTGCACAAGAATTTTGCTGAAGTACACAAAAAGATAGACGCCACTACTTGTGACCTGAATTGCAAGTTAGATGCTCTAAGCCAAAGAGTCAAGTTTCTAGAAAGCAAAGGAGCTTCATCTTCAAAGCCTCAGAATAAATTACCAGGAAAGAGTGAAGCTAATCCTAAGGAATTCTGCCATTTACTTGCTGAAGAGGATGAAGAGTTTGATGATGAAGATGCTTCATTGGAAGACCTTGGCATAATGCTTCAAGAGATGTTGTTACATGTGGAAATGTTAAAGGCTAAGTGTGGGGGGGGGGGGGGGGGGATGTCATCAATATAATCATTGATGATCAAGAAGCTGTTGATAATGTAGAACAGTTTCTCAAAGGGCTAGATGAAAACTTGAACAGAGAAGAAGAGCTTGCTTTGGAGCAAAAGGGAACTGCAAGATAAGCTGCTGAGAAGGAAGAGGCTGAGAAATCCTTGGTTGCTCCAGAAGAAGAAGCCAAACCAGAGCTCAGTGAAGCTGATAAGGAGCTTGTAGAACATACCACGCCTTGATGGTCTTGGCTAAGGAAAGTCCAGAAGACTTCAAAGAGCTGTATGAGCGTCAAGTGGGTAGCTCTCAAGCAACAATGAGAAGGGTAAAGCTCATGATGTTCAAGCTTATAAACCACCAATCCCTTACCCCACAATGCACTTTACAAAGGCTTAGATAGCAGTCTATTCAAAGTTCAGGAAGGACATACAAGATGCTGGAATAAAGTTTCCTCATGGCACCACTTTGCTTGAAGTGTGATATATCATGGTTTTTATGGTTTTTAACCATGTTATAAATCCTTTTTATTGAGTGTTTTTGGTCTTTTTAGAATCCTAGTAGAGTCTTTGCAGGTTATAGCATGACTGGAGCACAATTGGAGATTTTGGAGCTTTTTGGATCAAAGAAGGAATCATGCCCAAAGTTAGCAACTCAGAAGGGGTTGATTGGCATTGGTGACGATCGTAACCACTCAAGGGTGACGCTCGTCACCCGCATCTGAGAAGGAGTCGCGTGTTCTATTAAAAGATTGGGATGAATTTGCACTTTTGGCCCAAGAGTTTCACTATTTACAAGAAGACCACAGCTCGTGTTTTAGCTTGTATATTAGGTTTTTCAGCCATTGTTGGCTTTTATGTTGTATCTTAGAATTAAGAGAGCTTGAGAGAGATATTATTCAGAGCTTTTAAGGGAGACAAATCCTGTACTCTTTTAGAGAAGATTTCGAACCCTTGTTTCTCTCTTCTTATCTTTTTAATGCAGTATTATTCAGCTATGCTTTGGGTTTTCGTAATCATGTCTGAGTAATCTGTTAGTTAAGTTAGTATCATTCAAAGGTTTATGAAGAGTTTGTAGAATTGCTAAACTGATAGAAAATTTATTGGTTCTTCATCTGTTCTTGCATTCATATCGATTTTTTGGACTAATCATCTGGATTTCGAAACCCTAGGTTGTTTAGTATGTGTGAACATTGTTAATCACCTGAACTAGTATTAGATGAGAAAACGTCTATTTGCAAAGAGATTTGACTTAGGAAACAACTGAAACCTGATCATTACTGCATGTTTAGATTGTTATAATTTGCAAAGAGATTTGAAATTCTATGATTTAGGCACATATAACTTCTGCAATGAGAATTGATTAGTCACTGCATTGTGTTTCAAGTTCTAGACGGTTTAAATTCATTCCTGATTGCATGCATTCTACATTCTCGGATTCAACCTGCGAATTGTCCTAACTTAGCGTTTTTAGCTTCCTGAAACTTAAGAACAATCATAAAAACGCCTGCTTACTTTTAATTAGTTATTTCGCACTACATACATTACTTAATTCTTAGCTTAATTCGAACCTGAACTCTATAGTGTAGTTAACTTACTCCCTTGGGATTTGATAAGCCCTTGTGCTACAACTGCATTGCTGTGCACTTGCAGTATACTAAAAGTGGGTAAAACTTAGATCCTATCAAGTTTTTGGCACCGCTGCCGGGGAGTAATAATTGCCTATGGACATGAAGTATTAGGATTGTGACTAAGTTTTATTTTGTTTACTGACTTTTGCTACTTTTCTTTGTGTTGGTTTCAGGTGTACGCCTAATCGCAGTACCAGAAGCAACAAGGAGAAGGAGCTTGTGACTTTGAGCATCGACAAACTCGCTAAGTTGGAAAGGACCATCAGGAAAGCTAGGAAACAATCTACAATGGTTGCTCCACTTGTCTTGGTCAAAAATGCTGAAGGTTACTTGGTTAAGAGAGATGGAAACAAGAGGAATCAAGAAGGGTAGATATTGGATCAGGATGGCAACGTCATAGCTGAACAAGTGGTTCAACAAGTGGCAAATGATGCTGTAAATGCTGCTGGGCGTTTTGTGCAGTGGACTCTAGGAGATTACAACAGACCTGACCAGTATTATGCCAACAGAGCTGCAATCTGCCCTCCTGCATTCCAGAGGAACGATTTTGAGCTCAAGCCTGCTTATTATCAGCTTGTGGGTCATCATCCTTTCCATGGCCTGCCACATAAGCATCATATCGATCACATAGAGAGATTTGAGGATTAGCTTCAAGCGTTAAGGCTAATGGAATTAGCAATGACTTCCTGTTCTGTAAGCTGTTCCCTTACTCTCTTGGAGGAGATGCAGCTTATTGGCTGAAGTAACTTGAGCCTGGATCGCTGACCACTTGGGGGGGAGACTAAGAACACTTTTTTGAATAATTTCTATGATGATGCAAGGTCAAAAGAGTTAAGAACGAAAATCTCTTCATTAACCCAAGGATCTACTGAAGCTTTTAAGGCTTCCTTGCTGAGATTTAAGTCCTACCAGAGAAACTGTCCTAATCATGGCTTCACTCAGGCGCAGCTGCTTGGCATTTTCTTCAGAGGAATAGATTGGAGATACCAGATGGCGTTGGATGCTGCTAGCAGTGGCAAATTCAAAACAAACCTTCCTGAAGATGCAATCACATTAATTGAAAACTTGGCTTGCAGTAACAGCACCAAGAATGCTGACTTTCAGAGGATGAAGCAAGCTGGTTTGAATGATGGGAACCAAATTGCTGAGATTAAGGCTAAGTTAGACAGTATGCATAGCCTTCTGGTGGGAAAGAAATTAGTCCAGTTTGCTCCAGAGGTGGAGATTTCAAAAATCCTGAGGATATTGAGCAGGAGGATGTTAAGTTCATCAATGCAAGAGGATTTCAGGATCAAAGGTTTGGGAACCAGCAGTGGAACAGAGGCTACAATGGTACCAATCAGAAGAGCACCTTCACAGGAAACCGGAAATCTTCTGGTTACACTCTAAAGCGTCAGTTCCAGAAGACTGAGTTTTAAAAACCTTACCAGAACAACAGCAACTTCAACAGGAATTATGGTTCTTCTTTCTACCAATCTGCACCTCCACAAGACAACAAGATGGAAGCTATACTGGAGCAGATCCTAGAAGGACAACAGAAGATGACAGTGGACTTCAATGACAAGATAGATTCGCTGTATCAAGACCTGAATGGAAAAATTGAGAGTCTGAACTCTCACATGAAAAAGCTGGATGTTCAGGTTGCTCAAAATGCAGGAGCTGTTCAAAGGCAAGAAGGATTCCTTCTTGGAAGGACTGATGCTAACCCCAAGAACCATGTGAATGCCATCACATTAAGGAGTGGAAGAAATCTTCAACCAGTGTTGAAGAAGGGTTTGAGTACAGAGGAATTTGTGGGACTTGAAGATTTTAAAGATGATGAAATTTCTGCTGAGAATGACCGAGTGATGATCATCACCCCTGATGGATGTCGCTGGTCAACCACTTTACAAAGGGAAAATAATTCGTTTGACGGGTTGGTGATAAGAGGGCCAGTCACTCAGGACTCGTCACCAGTCAGTGACGATCATCACCAAGAGGGTGACACTCGTCACTAACCCCGAACTACAGCTATTTCGCCTGAGATTTCAAACAATGCTAAGGAAATGACGTATAAGCCTAAGATACCCTATCCTAAGCATCCTAAGAAGTCTAAACATGAGCTTGAAGATGCTAAATGCAAGGCCATCATAGACAAACTGGTTATTGAGATTCTCTTGATTGATGCTGTGAGGATTACTCCTGTTATTAGGAGATATGTGAAGAGAATGGTCACCAACAACTTGAGTTTGGGATAGGGAGCGATGATGATCAATAAACAGGTCAGTGCAGTGATTCAGAAGAGAGTACCTGAGAAGTTTTCAGATCCTGGAAGCTTTGTTTTGGATTGCACCATCTTTTCAGACAGGTTTAAGAGAGCTTTGTGAGATCGTGGTTCTAGTGTGAACCTGATGCCTCATTCTATTGCCAAGAGCTTAGGGATAAACGATTTTAAAGCTACCAGGATATCTCTTATCCTATCTGATATATCAGTCAGAGTCCCTGAAGGTGTTATAGAGGACGTGCTTATCAAAGTGGGAGATTGTATGATTCCCACTGATTTTTTGGTTCTTGAGTATGGAAAAGAACCCAAAGATCCTCTGATTCTTGGCAAACCTTTCCTGGCCACTGCTGGAGCCATTATAGATGTCACGAAAGGAAGAATAGAGCTGAATGTTGGTGACTTGGTGATGAATTTCGAAATGGACAAGCTGATAAAGAGGCCAACCATAGATGGACAGACAGTCTATGTGGATGTTCTCACCAAGCTTTCTGAGCAGATCTTTCAAGAGATGAGTCCAGAAGATCACCTAGAGAGGGCGTTGACCACTTCTACAGCAGAGGCTGAGCATCTGGATGCAGCTTCTACTGGTTATGCAAAAATGATGGATGATACTGCATATGTCTTGCAACTGGTTGCACAAGAAGAGCTAGTCAGCACATCTGCGAAAGCTGCTGCAATGGGCGACTGGAGTGCAGCCAAAGCACCAAAAGTTGAGCTCAAACTGCTCCCTGCAGGGATAAGGTACGCCTTCCTTGTAGAAAACTCCACTCATCCTGTTATTGTTAATGCTTCATTGAACAATGCAGAGCTCACCCTTTTGCTAAGTAAGCTGCGCAGATTTCGCAAAGCTCTTGGCTATTCTATTGATGATATTTTAGATATTTCTCCAGACTTGTGCATGCATAGAATACACTTGGAGGATGAATCAAAATCATCAGTGGAGCATCAGAGGAGGCTGAATCCGAACCTGCAGGATGTTGTCAAGATTGAGACCATGAAGCTGTTGCAAGCTGGGATAATCTATCACATATCTGAGAGCACCTGGGTCAGTCCAGTTCATGTGGTTCCTAAGAAAGGAGAAGTCACAGTGGTGAGGAATGACAAGTATGAGCTGATTCCTACCAGAACAGTGACTGGACACATGATGTGTATAGACTACATGAAGCTGAATGCAGCCACCAGGAAAGATCAATTCCCTCTGCCTTTCTTCGATCAGATGCTAGAGAGGCTGGCGAATCACAAGTACTACTGCTTCCTAGATGGATATTCAGACTTCTGTCAGATCCCCATCCATCCAGATGATCAAGAGAAGACCACCTATACCTGTCCTTATGGCATATTTGCATATCGCAGAATGCCGTTTGGACTGTGTAATGCTCCTGCGACCTTCCAGAGATACATGATATCGATTTTTACTGACATGATAGAGAGGTTTATGGAGGTCTTTATGGATGACTTCTCAGTTTATGGGTCCTCCTTCTAAGACTGCCTGGAAAACCTTTGTGATATTCTGCCGAGATGTGAGGAGAAACACTTGGTTCTGAATTAGAAGAAGTGCCATTTAATGGTGAAAGATGGCATTGTTCTTGGTCACATAGTCTCTGGAGATGGCATAGAAGTTGATAGGCCGAAAATTGATGTCATGACAAGTATCCAGGCGCCTGATTCTGTCAAAGCAGTGAGGAGTTTTCTGGGTCATGTTGGCTTCTACATAAGATTCATCAAGGATTTCAGCAAGATTGCAAGACCGCAAGACCTCTTACTGCTCTTCTATGCAAGGATGTGATGTTTGATTTCTCTGCAGAATGTCAATCTGCTTTTGAGCAGATCAAACAAGCTTTGGTGACAGCTCCTATTGTGCAACATCCAGATTGGGATTTGCCTTTTGAGGTGATGTGTGATGCCAGCGATTTTGCAGTTGGAGCAGTGCTGGGACAGAGGAAAGACAAGAAGCTACACGCCATATACTATGCCACCAGAACATTGGATGAAGCTCAGAAGAAGTATGCTACTACTGAGTATTATCACCAGTACCTTGTAGGCTCCAAGGTCGTGGTTACACAGACCATTCAGCACTGAAGTACTTGATGCAGTAGAAGGATGCAAAGCCAAAGTTGTTGAGATGGATTCTGTTTCTTCATGAGTTTGACATTGAAGTTAAGGACAAGAAAGGAGTTGAGAATGGAGTAGCTGATCATCTCTCCAGGATTAGGATTGAAGATGATGTCCCAATCAATGATGTTTTGCCTGAGGAGAATGTATTCTTGATAGAAACTCAAGTTCAGGAAGAAAGTATTGAAAACCTGCAACTTTCTCGCAAATACAGGGCAGTGATGAGCAACCAGGAGGGTGATGCTCATCACCAATTCAACAGACTCGCGATCAGGTCGTGATACAACCCCAGTGACAATCGCCACCCCCCTTGGCGATGCTAGTCACCCTACAAAGATGTTGGAAACAATTTGTGCAAGCTTGGGTACTGCTTTTCAAGAGCAAGTGTATGCTGCAACTGATCCCAAGAGACCCTGGTATGCTGATATTGCCAACTACATAGCTGCAGAAGATGAACTACATGATTTCAAAGGGTATGCTAAGAAGAAGTTATTGAGAGAACTTAGGAGATTTTACTGGGATGAGCCATATCTTTACAGACATTGTGCGGATGGGATTTACAGGAAATGCATAGTAGAGGCTGGGGTCCCAGACGTTCTGTTTCATTGTCATGGCTCAGAGTATGCTGGACACTTTGCCACATTCAAAACAGTCTCCAAAGTTCTTCAAGCACACTTCTGGTGGCCTACTATGTTCCAGGATGCACAGGCATTTATTACAAGATGTGATACCCAGTCAGAGGAGAGGAAAGATTAGCAGAAGATATGAGATGCCACAGAACTTCATCCTTGAGGTTGAAGTCTTTGACTGTTGGGGCATTGACTTCATGGGTCCTTTTCCTTCATCCTATAGGAACATATACATTCTAATTGCTGTTGACTGTGTATCCAAGTGGGTAGAGGCATTGGCTACTCCTACTAATGATTCTGCTGTGGTTCTAAAGCTGTCTAAGACCATTATTTCTCCAGATTTGGTGTCCCGCGAATTGTTATCAGTGATGGTGGTTCTCACTTTGTAAATAAGGTCTTTCACAAGCTGCTGAAGAAGTATGGTGTTCAGCACCATGTAGCCACGCCTTATCATCCCCAGACCAGTGGACAAGTTGAAGTCTCAAACAGACAGATCAAGCAGATACTAGAGAAGACAGTGGGGAAGACAAGGAATGACTGGTTTGCGAAATTGGATGGTGTACTGTGGGCTTACAGGACTGCCTACAAGACGCCATTAGGGACTACACCATTCCACTTGCTCTATGGCAAGGCGTACTATCTTCCAGTGGAGTTGGAGTACAAAGCATAATGGACTATCAAGAAGCTGAACTTCGTTTTGAAGCCCGTTGCAGAAAGGCGCTTGATTCAGCAATGAACTGGATGAACTTAGATATCTGGCCTATGAAAACTCAAAGTTATACAAGGAGAGGACAAAGGCGTATCATGATAAAAACATCATCTCCAGACATTTCGAACCCAATTACCAGGTACTTCTCTATAACTCTCATTTACAATTGTTTCCCGGTTAACTGCGATCTTGTTGGTCAGGTCCCTTCACTGTCAAAGAGGCTAGACCACATGGTGCGATTATCCTGATCATCTCCAAAGAAGAGGAGTTCACTATCAATGGACAGAGAGTGAAACATTATTGGGCGCAAGCCGAGATTCCAGCAGGACACATTGTGTCTCTGGATGATGCACCTGCTGTCTGAACAGCATTCCAAGTCGAGCTAAAGACTTAAAACAAGTGCTTGGTGGGAGGCAACCCACTGATAAGTTTTCTTTTTCATGTACTTAGTATTATTTTCGTGTACATAGCTAAAAAGAATGAGAAAAAACGAAAAAAAACACTCTATTCTTCTTCTTCCCCGAAGCAGTTTTATTTCTTCACCCCACAAACACAAAAACCACAAATACACAACTTTTGATTTCGTTAACCGATTTGAGTGATTCAAAAGCCTAATCCGTGCGGATTTTAGCCCTTTTTCATAATCTCTCATTCGCTTTCAAGATCTGCAAGGTATGTGTTCAGAATCCCCAATTTTCAGTCTGCCATAGATTTTGTAAAATTCGATTTCCGACCCTATTAGCTTGAATCATGGTTATTTAGGTTGTATAAGATGAATGATACAATCTCTGTGTGATTTTAATGGTTAAATTGCAAGTTTTTAAATTTTTTGAATTCATGATAAAGCTTGCAAAAATCTTGAATTTTTAGGTGATTTGGGTTGAATGTTGGATTGATTTGTGTTACTGGTAGTGTTAGGGACAAATGCTGATGCTTGTTTCACCCTGAATTGTTGATTTTCGAGATTTTTGAAATTTCACTAATTTTGGTGGATTTTAGGATGGTTTTGCTTATGATTTGCAGATGGCTCCACGTGAGAAGAGACAGCGATCCACATCTTTTTCAAGTGATGCATCTGGTTCTGCACAGCCAGAGGACACGAGACCAGTGTACAAGCCTCCATGGCCTAAGAGAGAGGATAAGAAAATTGCTTTGAAAATTGCTTGGGATGGCACCTCGAGAGAGGAAATAATGAAGGATTCCTGCACCTTTCGCGATATTCAGGAGGGCTAGGATGAGTATGACACACTGTTCTACAATGGCTGGTAGGATGTGAAAATATTGCCCACTCAATTCGCGGACAGCAAGGTGCTGAACCAGCTGGGCATCAAGGAGGAGGTGACCCGAGTTCTGAGGAGGATCGGGATGAGCACCATGGCGACCAGACAGTATGATCTCTACCCTGATTTGGTCCGCCAGTTTCTGACCACAGTTCGCATGTACTACGAGCTGGCCAAGACAGCACAGCAGGGCACTCTCACATTCCTGATTCGAGGTATTCGCTACAGGATCAGTAACTTAGAGCTCTGCGCGATTTACGGGTTCGAGGACCATCCCACATCCGTGATCACACCTTCATAGTGGCCCCATATGCAGAACTTCTGGTCTAAGTTTTGGAACGAGACTTACGAGTCCAAGACAACGCAAACAGATGTCAGACATCCTGTGGTGCATTATATTTTGCGTCTTCTGAGCAACACAATTCTATGTAAGTCTGCGCCCTGTAAGATGTGTGTGAGCAAACTCGTTTTGATGTTTTACAGGTTCTCTGTGATGGTTGATGATGAGATCACGCTGGAGAGCATTGACCGCGCAAATTTGGGCGCGCTATTTGCAGTGCACTTGGTCTCTTTGAAGACCAAGCCACTCACGAGCTCAAGTGACAAGACAGAGATCGTTGGTAGCCTTCTGATGCCTTTCTTTCAGCATATCCAGATCGATACAGAGCCTTGCAAGGTTATAACTGCGAGGGCTCTTATGGTTCATGCACACTTGGGGCACGCCACTTGGCTTAAGCCAAGTCCGATCTCGACTTTTACTACTCCTGCTGGAGAGTATGTTGGCATTCAGTTGCCTAACCGAGAGCTCACTATGATTCAGGCGGATCCACGACAGCTGCGTTTCCTGCCTGACCCTACTCTGCTGCGCCATCTTGTTCCTTCCTGACGCCCCAAAGGCGTTTCTGCTGGCGCGTCTTCCTCTTCTGCTGTTGCTCAGGCTGGAACGTCTTGACGTCAGACCTTACCCACGTTAGAGATTGCTGCAGTGTGGCACCCTCCTAGACCTCAGACACCTATGGATATGACAGCCTTTCAGGACTATGTCATTGAGAGCTTTGACGGTCTTTGGAATGCTGTCGGTACTCTCAGCAACTGTGGTTGCATCCACCCTCACTCCCCTGCTGAGGACTAGGTCCTCCACTATCCTGGTACTTGTTTCTTTTTCCCTTTATTTTTCTTTATCTGGAGTCATTTTTCTGTTTTATTTTGAGTCAGTTTGTCAGTTTGCTTTGATGATGTTTTGTGAACTTTTTGAACCATGAGTTATGCTTTATTTGGATGTTTTTAATGTGTGTTTTGAGTGCTCTAACAGTCTAACTTCGGAGTACACATATGGCATTACATTAACTCATCTAACTGTTGACATTGGCGTTTTAGACATGGTGACGATCGTCACCCATGCTGAGTGACGCTCGTCACCAGTCCCTTTGCGAGGTACCACTTTCAAACTCGGCTCTACACGTTCTCTTACTTCTTCTTGACCAACTCTAGGCTTAATAACACTGGAGACAATGTTGTTTATGTCTGGGGGAGGTGGCTAGTGACGTTTGAGAGCTTGCTATTTTAGATCATTTTAGGCTGCATTTCATGCATCTTTTCCTCTGTTTTTTAATTATAGTTTAGCATTTTAGTATCATTTGCACTTAGAATCAACATAGCATGCATTTAGCTTAGGATTGCATACATTTGCATACATGTTCATGTTTGTGGTGGGTTTCAGGTGTTTTTGGAGTTTCTTGGAGCTGGGGAGAAGATGGAAGCAGCTCATGATCAAAGAAGATGTCAAAAGTGGAGTTCTTGTAAAGTCTGGTCTATATCAAGCAAGCATATCGAGCAGAACACCCGTGGAGTATGCTCGATGCAAGCAACAAGACGAGAGGAGACGGATCAGCACTAGGATTCCAAGCCGTTAGTCTGCATCGAGGACCAGCATCGAGGAAGGACTTCGATACACGCTGCATGGACCATATCGACATCGCATATCCAGCAGAACATCGACCGTACGACCTTAATGCAACTCATCCGCGTTGACCATTTGACTTTTGTTACCTTATCTTATCTTTTTAGGTGTTTTTGTGCTTTTGTTTGCTCCCTACTATAAAAGGGAAGCCACAAAACATTATCCTTATCAAGTTTTATTTTATCTAAGTTTAGCTTTCTCAAAAACACTCTCTAAACCTTAAAGGGCGATTTGACTTAAGGATCTTCATCTTTAATAAAGCTTGTATTTTTATGGTTTAATCTTGTCTTTAATCATTTTTTCTTGCATCTTGGTAGATCAGATTTATCTTCTTTGCATTTTAATCTCATCTAGTTATGTTTAACTACAAACCAATGGGATTAAACATGATTAGTAAGTAATCTTCTTTAGATTTAGGGTTCTAAGTAGAGAAAGGGGTGATAAAGATGTGATTAGGCTTGTTTAATGGTTCTCTGTTATCTCCTTCTCTTGCAAAGTGATTAATGTTGATAAAGCTTGCTCCTTTTGATTGAATATGGTTTGATAGATGCATATGGTTCACTTGATGTCTTGATATCTCTTCTTTAAGAATGTTTCGCTTATTTGGCTTGATAGTCTAGCTTGGTCTATGTTTTCTTTGTTCAGTGACACCAAAGTGATAGTTCACCTTGCTAGATGATTCGCTTAGGGCTAGATAATACTGGTTTTGAGATTCTTATCTTTATGGTTAGATAGTATGCATTGAAAGATCTTACCTTTGCTTCATTCTTTTTCATTTCTTAGCTCCGTTGGGATGTTGCAAGTCAGTGCTTAAATCCATAATCTTGATTGGTGTATAGCTGCTTAGGTCCTTATTGGTTCACAATATTGATAAGTAGATCTGAATTCTTTCTTGGGTGAGAGAGTAGTTGGTTGATTGGTGCATCTCTTAGGCTAGAATGGTTCTGATCTTTATACTCATGGTTGAAGGATACGCCATCACAAGTGGGTCTGACACATCGATCTTGTTAAATATGAAGTGCTTATTGACACCAAGTGGTTCCATTTAGATACCTTGTCTAGGAGCATAACGTTTCGAATTGCTTGCTTGATCAATGCTTGGTGAATGCCTTAGAAAGAAATCTCCTTGTCACTCTTGAAAACCCCTATCCATCAATTGCTTAGAACCTTGAGTCTTGCCTTTAATTTGTTGTCTTCGAAATTATCTTGCTTAGTTCTTGCTTTAGTAATCATTTCTTGCTTAGTTCTTGTTTAGTCATTGCTTTAAGTTCATTGTTCATTTTTGTTCACTTGCATTTAGTTTATGCTTTTCTTTCATTACATCATTAGGTTGTTAAACTTGTTCTCACATAATCAAATCCCAATCTTGCTTAGCTTACAACATTATTTGCATCTCATCTCCCACAATTGGATTGATACCTGATCTCTATTCTACAACTGATTAGAAGCTAAGGGAATTTTGATCTAGTGACAAAAAACTTCTGTTTCAAATTGGCGCTGTTGCCATTGCGGATTGTGTGAGTTTAACATTGCTGTTAGACTAAGTTCTTTACTTTAAAAGTTACTAAACTTGCTCTGTTTTCTGTGCTCTGTTTTTTCAGGTACTTGTATGAATTTGTGGTCTATAGGCTCATCAAATCTGACTCCTTTCATTGACAACATTCATAGGAGAAGAGCTGTAAGACATTGAGTTCAAGAGATAGAAGAGCAGAGGTTGGCAGAGTAGGAAGCTCAGTTACCACATGTTGGTGTTGTTGGACAAGCACCACTACAACAAGCTGCAGCACACATAGATGAAGCACAAGAAGCTTTGAACCAAGCGGCTGGAGTTCAGGGATTGCGAGTATCGGTTCACGCACCTAGAGCTGCAAGACCAATATGAGCTGGTGATGCGCCTGATACTCACCACAACAGGAATGGCATTCACGCTCCAGCTGTACATCAAAACCACTTCGAGATCAAGCTTGGGTTGATCAACATGGTGCAAGGCAACATATTCCATGGCCTGCCTAATGAAGACCCTTTGGATCATCTTGACCAGTTTGATAAGGTGTGTGGTATGACCAAGATTCAAGGAGTCTCTGAAGATTCTTTGAAGCTGCGCTTGTTCCCTTTCAGTTTAGGTGACAAAGCACATCAGTGGGAGAAGACACTTCCACAAGGTTTAATCTCTACATGGAATGAGTGCAAGACAGCATTCCTCAACAAATTCTTCAGCTCAACAAGAACAGCAAAGCTCACGAACACCATAAGCAGCTTTATTCAGCATGGGAATGAGACATTTGCAGAATGAAAGCTTGGTGTCTACTTTGTATAGAGGAGTGACGCCAAAGTACAGAATGCTTCCAATGGAAATTTCATTGGAAATACTGTTGTAAATGGTGTAGCTCTTGTGGAGAACTTGGCACTTTCTGATGGAAACTATGGTGAAGAATATGACAGAACATCTAGAGCTGTTGTAAGCGCTGAAGGTGAGAGCACAACAAAAAGGGAGATTAAATCCTTGAATGACAAGTTAGACAAGCTGCTGAGTGTGTCTTTCAATTATGTCAGCTTTGTTGGTGATATTGGCTACACAAAAGGAAGATGAGACAGTTGTAGAAGAAGAAGCTTTCTACATGAATCAACAAGGAGGCGGTTTTAAAAACTACATGATCATCCCAACTTCTCTTATAGAAGCACTAACGTGGCTAACCCTCAGGATCAAATCCATCCATCACAAGCTGCTCAACAAAACCAAGGAACCAAACCTTTTGTTCCTTTCAACCAGCAGAACAACTTTGCTCCAAGACCACCATTTCAAGGCGGTTTTCAACAAGCAAACTTTCAGACAAGACAAGCTTTTATCCCACCAGGTTTTGGCAATACACAAACCTCTTCTAGCACTCAAGATGTTGATTTGAAGCAGATGATGCAACAGTTGTTGACTGGTCAAGCCAACACCACTATAGAGCTGCACAAGAAATTTTCTGAAGTGCACAATAAAATATATGCCACTACTTGTGACCTGAATGGAAAATTAAATGCTCTGAACCAAAGAGTCAAGTCTCTAGAAAGAAAAGGAGCTTCATCTTCAAAACCTCAGAATCAGTTACCAGGAAAGAGTGAAGCCAATCTTAAGGAATTTTGCCACTTGCTTGCTGAAGAGGATGAAGAGTTTGATGATGAAGATGCTTCATTGGAAGAGCTTTGCATTATTCTTCAAGAGATTCTGTTACATGTGAATATGTTAAAGGCTGAGTGTGGGGTGAATGTCATCAACGTCACCATTGATGATCAAGAAGCTGTTGATATTGTGGAGAAGTTCTTCCAAGGACTAGATGAGAGCTTGAGCAGAGAAGAAGAGCAAGAAAGAGCCGCACAAGAAGCTACTGAGAAAGAAGAGGCTGAGAAAGCCTTGGTTGCTCCAGAAGAAGAAGCCAAACCATACTCAGTGAAGCTGATAAAGAGCTTGTAGAGACATACAACGCTTTCATGGTCTTGGCTAGAGAAAGTCTTGAAGACTTAAAGGAGTTGTATGATCGCCAAGTGGACAGCTCCTCAAGCAGCAATGAGAAGGGTAAAGCTTCTGAAGTTCAACCTTATAAACCACCAATCCCTTACCCCACGATGCACTTTACAAAGGCTCAGATGACAGTCTACTCAAAGTTCAGGAAAAACATACAAGAAGCTGGAATAAAGCTTCCTCATGGCACCACTTTGCTTGAAGTGAAGGATCAAATCAGGTTCCTCAAAGAAGTATTTGAAAAGCTGGAAGTAGTGGAGCCAATTATAGAGAATGTGGGGGCTAATCTGAAGAGAAGCAAGGAGCTGAAGACATTGAAAAAGCTTCCCAATCCAGGAAAGTTTCTCATCACTTGTGAGCTTGAGATGCTAGACAATGTTGGAGCTTTGTGTGATTCAGATTCAACAATGAATGTCATTTCTCTCCACTTGAGCCAAACATTAGGAATCAAGAAGTTGAAGCCCTGCAAAGTCTCTATCACCTTTGTGGATAACACCTCAACAAGACCCTTGGGCATGGTAAAGGATTTTCCTTTGAAGATTGGGAATTGCTTGGTGCCAACAGATTTTGTGGTTATGGAGAAGACATATTCAAGAGAGGTGCCACTTCTTCTAGGAAAACCATTAATGGCAACAGCAGGAGCTCAAGTAGACTTCAAGAGAGGCTCTGTGATTTTGAAGAATGTTGATGAGTTCAATGTCTACAAGATTGTCTCTCCTTCCATAGATTTTTGTGGAACAATTATTGAAGAAGGGAGTAAGCAACAGCAACTTCCAGAGCGTGTGGAGCATGCTATGAGCATCACAATGAGTATGTTGATGAGAGACACTCTCCCTGATGAGCCAGAACAGAAGCTTGACACTGAGTTGAAGCTTGAAGATGGTTTGAAAGAGGATGAAAGCTTGATCACCAAGGAAGTGAAGCCTTTGATCACACCAAGTGTCAAGAAGAAGAGAAATAAGAAGACAGCTCGTGAGAAGAAGAGACTGATGTCAGTGGGCACTTGGGTTTACCAGAAGAAAGAGGAAGGAGCACCAGCTCCATCAAACTCTTCTCACTAGTCCTCAAACCATCAAAGTCAAGCTTAGTGACTTAAAACAGCACACTTGGGAGGTAATCCCATGACTATCCTTGTAAATATATGCTATCTTTTATTGCTAATGTTTTTATTTAGTGTTTCAGAAGTCAAAGATCAGGTCCATGGATGTGTAGAATGGTTTAAAGGCCAAGGAAAGAAGACTTTGTTTTCATATCAAGGTACCATATCAAGCAGAACATCTGTCATTGATGCTTGATACAGCTTATCTCGGGGAAAGAGCAGTTTATACACCGAGCAGATTGCACGATGGAGATCACATCGAGGTGTAGCATCGAGCAGAACACCAAAAGCCCTGCTCGATGTAATCGCTCCTTATGTCCTAGCCGTACACCGAGGAGAGTGGACCGTACATCGATCAAGACATACGATGGATCATGCAAGCCGAAGTGTCTCCCTACACCGAGCAACAACATCGAGTAGAACATCTACTGAGACTGCTCGATGCGAGGTGCCCTGAAGGAGAAGCTGACCAGAACACAGAACCCCCGAGGCAGCAGAACATCATCACCGAGCCACAGGACCCGACTTCCCCGATATGGTACACATCGAGGTACTACATCGAGTGTTTTGCTCGATATGACCCGTGTAATATTTTTTTGAAATTTTTACATAGGTAAATCGAGTAAAACCTTTTTGTGGGCCTTGATGGCTGGTAAAAGAATCTTTTTTTTCCCCCTCACATGCACTTTTAAATTTAGTAATTGGATTTTCTTGCATTATCTTTGGATTTTTCTAGATATCCCTTATCCTCTTGCGTTAAAACTAGCAATCGTTATCTCTCTCTCTCCACACACACCCATATAGAGCTAAACATCTCTTTTTCAAGTATTCTTTCTTTCTCTCTTGCATTCTCTAGAACTTCATCTTTTGGTAAAAGAATTAAGGTAAGCTTTGTTAAGATCCCTTGTTTATTGAGATTAATCTTTGCAAATTGAAGTAGGAATACATTAATATTGTTTATAGTTTTGCTTTGCATGTCACCATTGTTCCTCTTCCTTGAGCTGAAACCTTTTGCTAAATTTGACTCTGTTTGTTGGTAATAAGTGTGAATATTTGCAGAATTTTTCATTGCTTGGTTGAATTTTTAAAATTAATTTCCTGCACAGTGCTTTCAAAGGACACTTTACTAATTCTTGCTTCAAGTATTACATTTTCAGGTACTATGTCGAACAAAAGAGGAAATGAGGAGATTTCTGACTCAAATATTACTGCAAGAAACAGAGCCGAGGGAAAGAGGCCAGTTGTTGAAGAAGAACCAGTCCAAGATGCAGCACCAAAGATAAAGGACTACTTGAGAGCGATGAGGAGAGTGGACTTCACTCCTACAAGATATGCTGATCCTTGTCTGTTGGGAGAGCTAGGAATCAAGCCTGAAGTAGATAAGCTCTTGAGCAACATTGGATTGGAGAAATTTGCTAGTCTTGGTTATCCAACTTACAAGCAGATTTCTTGTGAGTTCCTTGCAAGCTTCAAGGTCTACTTCTACCAGTTTGATGAGGAGTATGATGAAGGAGAAGAAGTCTTTGGCACTGGATTCATCAAGTTCAGAGCCAACAAAGCATGGTACACCATGGGGTTCACTCAGTTTGAAGAAATCTTCGGATTTGATCAAGGCTCAAGAGCACAAAACATGCGCTTCAAGCATGGTGAGCTAAGGCATGTATGTGAGGACATAGCGAATGATGCTAACAGAGATGGTCATCTGAAGAGTGCTAGCATCCGCCATCCAGCTATCAGATATGTTCATAGAGTCATCACCAGCACACTCTTTTACAAAAAATAGCAAAGTATGGTCAAAGAAGAAGAGATGGGATTGCTTGTGAATGGCTTGAAGAATATAATGGTAGAAACAAGGCTTTGGAAGATACAAGGAGAGCGCTTAGGAGTTGGTCTTGTGACAATCCTAATGAAGCATTTTCTAGCATGCCAACAATGGGCTTTCAACACTAGAGACAAGAAGCCAAAGATAGCCATTGGAGGCGTGATCACTCCTATCTTGCTTGGTGCTGGAGTTGAGCTTGACACACCAGATGTTACAATGGTCTTCCTAGATGTTCCTTATCTCAGTAAGTTCGGATACCTTTCAGGAACTGTTGAGACAAGATTTGGCTATCAATTTGAGCTGGAAAACAGGAAGAGGAAGATTTTCTTGCCCAAGCCGCGCTTAACCAACTTCACATCCTATGAGAACATCCGATTTATGCCAATAGAAGATGAGCTTTATGACCCAAGGACTGACCCACCATTGATGAGACAAAGCAAAGTGAAGAACATAAGCACTATTAGAGACTCAGATGTTGAAGAAGACATTGAAGAGCAGCAATCAAGAACAAGAGGTTCAGCATCAAGGGATGGAAGAGGAAGAACATGAAGACTATGATACCCGCCCTTATGCATTTGGCCCATATGATGTGAACTGCACATCTGAAGCTTCAAAGGCTGCACATGAGCATATTAGGCTTCTTCAGAGATAGAACCACTGCCAGGACAAAGCCATCAGAGGTTTGCTGAAAACAGTCAAAGCAAGCAAGAAATCGGTTGACTCTTCAAAAAAGAAAGTGAGGAAGATCAAGAAGAAGTTGGGAGGATCTTCATCAGCTAAGAGATCTGATCAAGCGATCCAAACATAGCCACAAGGAAGAGAATCTGATGCTGAAGACAAGTCTGAGGATACACCAGAGGGGGCAGTCCAAGAGAGACACTCATTCAACAAACAGAGTCTGCATCGAGGACCAGCATCGAGGAAGGACTTTGATACACGCTGCATGGACCATATCGAGGTCACATATCGAGTAGAACATCAACCATATGACCTCGATGTAACTCATCCGCGTTGACCATTTGACTTTTGTTAACCTTATCTTATCTTTTTTAGGTTTTTTTATGCTTTTTTTGGCTCCCTACTATAAAAGGGAAGCCACAAAACATTACCCTTATCAAGTTTTATTTTATCTAAGTTTAGCTTTCTCAAAAACACTCTCTAAACTTTAAAGGGCGATTTGCCTTAAGGATCTTCATCTTTAATAAAGTTTACATTTTTATGGTTTAATCTTGTCTTTAATCCTTTGTTCTTGCATCTTGGTAGATTAGATTAATCTTCTTTGCATTATAACCTCATCTAGTTATGTTTAACTCCAAATCAATGGGATTAAACATGATTAGTCAGTAGTCCTCTTTAGATTTAGGGTTCTAAGTAGGGAAAGTGGTAATCAAGATGTGATTAAGGGGTGATTGGGCTTGTTTATTGGTTCTCTGTTATCTCCATCTCTTGCAAAGTGATTAATGTTGATAAAGCTTGCTCCTTTTGATTGAATATAATTTGATAGATGCATATGGTTCACTTGATGTCTTGATATCTCTTCTCTAAGCATGGTTTGCTTATTTGGCTCGATAGTCTAGCTTGGTCTATGTTTCCTTTCTTCAGTGACACCAAAGTGATAGTTCACCTTGTTAGATGATTCGCTTAGGGCTAGATAATGCTGGTTTTGAGATTCTTGACTTGATGGTTAGATAGGATGCATTGAAAGATCTTGCCTTTGCTTCACTCTTGTTCATTGTTTAGCTCTGTTAGGATGTTGCAAGTCTGTGCTGAAATCCGTAATCTTGATTGGTGTATAGCTGCTTAGGTCCTTATTGGTTCACAATAAATATAAGTTGATCTGAATTCTAGCTTGGGTGAGAGAGTAGTTGCTAGATTGGTGCATTTCTTAGGCTAGAATGGTTCTGATCTTTATGCTCATGGTTGAAGGGTACGCCATCACAAGTGGGTCTGACAGTTCAGTCTTGTTGAATATGAATTGCTTATTGACACCAAGTGGTTCCATTTAGATACCTTGTCTAGGAGCATAACATTGAGAATTTCTTGCTTGATCAATACTTGTTGAATGCCTTAGAAAGAAATCCCCTTGTCACTCTTGAAAACCACTATCCCACAATTGCTTAGAACCTTGAGTGTTGCCTTCAATTAATTGTCTTTAAAGTCATCTTGCTTAGTTCTTGCATTAGTAATCATTTCGTGCTTAGTTCTTGTTTAGTCATTGCTTTAAGTTCATTGTTCAGTTTTGTTCACTTGCATTTAGTTTATGCTTTTCTTTCACTGCACCATAAGTTGTTAGATTTGTTCTCACATAATCAAATCCCAATCTTGCTTAGCTTACAGCATTGTTTGGATCTCATCTCCCACAATTGGATTGATACCTGATCTCTATTCTACAACTGACTAGATGCTAAGGGAATTTGATCTAGTGACCAAACACTGCTGTTTCAACGTTATGTACATTTTGTTTTGTTTTGAGAGTCTTAAAGTTGAGTAAAAATACTGTTTTATAGAGTCAAAATTTCGAAACTATCTGTTTTTCTTGGAACTAACCACAAAAAATTGATGCTTATAAGAGCCATTGCCACAGTTGCTGATTACAAGTCTTACTAAGTTGAAAGTTATAGGTAGATCAGTCTAGCGAAGAAAGTTTAGGTTCTTAGAGAATCTGGAAAATCTGCTGTTAACTCCACCTTAATGAACTTTAAACTTCTCATCTTGGGGCTTAATACTCATTGATCTTCATTCTCTCTTTCAACACTGACAAGAATGTTTAGATGCAATCTCTCTTTGATCTTCCCTGATACAGCTTTTAAGAGTTTAAGTCTATTGAATGGTGCATCATGACCCTATCTCCTTAGAAGGAACAACAGTAGTGAATACTCATGAACCTGTCTCCTCAAAAGGAACACAAGTATTGAGTAGCACCATATCTTAGGCTGTAAAAAATAAATGAGAAAAGAAGTTGAAAAATCAAAAAATCAAAAAAATAGTGATATATCATGGTTTTTGCTGGTTTTTGACCATGATATAACTCTTGTTTATAGAGTCTTTTGGGTATTTTTCGAGTCCTTTAGAGTCTTTGTAGGTCTAGGAACAAATGAAGCATAACTATGGATTTTGGAACCTTTTGGAGCTATACTGAAGTTGATGCTGAAAGGACCAAGTCGGAGGGCATTAAAGCGCAGGGTGTCGATCAACACCCACTACTTGGTGTCGATCGACACTGGTCGTGGTCGCAAAGAAGCATAAAAACTCATTGGAAGAAATTGCAACTTGGCCCCGAAGTTTCCCACTGTTTGTATTTTTGCCCCAGTTCGTGTTTACACTTGTATTTAGGTTTTCTAAGCCATGGTTAGGCATTAATCTTGTTATCATTGAGACTAAGAGAGAGATTAGATTGAGAGCTTTTGGAGAGACAAATCCATACTCTGTAGAGAAGAATTTCGAACCCCTTCATCTTTTACTCTATTTTCTTAATGCAATTTTATTCAGTTATGATTTGTGTTTCACTTGCTGAGTAATCTGCTAGTTAGGTTTTGGGTTATTCAAAGGTTGATAATGAATTGTTAGAACTACAAAACTGGAAGGATAAATCATTTGGTTCTTCATCTAGATTGCTTTAACACTGGTTTTAAGATTGATCAGCTAGAAATCAGATCTTAGGTTATTTAATAGATATGGGAACATTGTTAATCACCAGAACTATTTTAGATGAGCAAAATAACTAGTTGCAAAGGAATTTGGATTAGTGATTTTGTGAACATATCGAACCTGATCTATAATGCATGTTTAGGTTGTTAGAATTTGCAAAGGAATTTGGAATTCTAGAATCTGATCATAGTTAATCTCTGCAATGGAAGTCGATTAGTTTTACACTAGTGTTTCCAGTTCTAGAATAGTTTTAATAAATATTATTTTCAGTCCGTAGTCTACGATTTATGTCAACCTGCGAATTTCCCATTGCCTAGCGTCTTGTCTTTATTGTTTTTAAGAACCTACAATCCGCCCCTGACATCATTGCTTTCATTATTGAATGCTTAGCTTTATTTGAATCTAAAATCTGTTGAGTGATAGCCTTAAGTCCTTGTGGATTTGATCCCTAAGTACTACAGTGATCTCTTAATTTGAGAGAGTAGCTCTAAGGGATAATTTGAGCATATCAAATTTTGGCGCCGTTGCTGGGGACTTAGATATTACTTTCAGATTTTTAGTTTTAGAATTTTGACTAAGCTTTTATTTTCTGTTTTCTAACCTTGTTCCTTTCTCTGTTGTCCATTTCAGGTGCATGCATAATCGCAGTACTTGGAGCAACAAGGACAAGCAACTCGTGACTTTAGGCATTGAAGAACTCGCTAAGTTAGAAAGAACCATCAGGAAATCCAAGAAGCAGGATAAGATGGTTGAACCAATTGTTTTGAGGACAGATGCTGAGGGTCATTTAGTTGACAGAGAAGGGAATAGAAGGAATGAAGATGGTCAGAGGATAGATGAGGATGGCGTTGTGATTGAGGAATAGGATGTGCAACCAGTTGTGCTAAATGTACAACAACAAGCTGCTGGGAATGCTGCTGGGCGTTTTCCACAGAGGACCCTGGGAGATTACAACAGGCCTGATCAGTTCTATGCAAATAGAGCTGCAATCTGCCCACCTGCCTTTCAGAGGAATTACTTTGAGCTGAAACCCAGTTACTATCAGCTTGTGGGTCAGCACCCCTTCCATGGACTGCCACATGAACACCCAATGGACCATATAGAGAAGTTTGAAGACTTGACTACAAGTGTTAAAGCCAATGAAGTCACCAATGACTTCTTATTCTGCAAGCTCTTCCCTTACTCTTTGGAAGGTGATGCAGCACATTAGCTTAAACAGCTGGAGCCTGGCTCTTTGACCACATGGGAGGACACCAAATTGCCTTCCTCAACAAATTTTATGATGATGCAAGATCAGAGGAGTTGAGGACAAAAATCGCCACTTTCTCCCAAGATCCAGCTGAAGCTTTCAAAGCAGCATGGGTAAGATTCAAGCTGTACCAAAGGGATTTCCCACACCATGGGTTCAATGAGGTGCAGCTGCTGGGTATCTTCTTCAGAGGTGTGGATTGGAAGTACCAGATGGCTCTGGATGCAGCAAGCAATGAGAACTTCAACACTAGAATCCCAGCTGATGCCATCAAACTAATAGAAAACTTGGCTTCCAGCAACAGCACAAAAAATGCTTATTTTGAGAGGCAGAAAAACGCTAGCAATGCAGAGAGCAATCAGTTTGCTGCTGAGATAAAGGCTAAACTGGATTCTGTTCACAACCTCTTGATGGGTAAGAAGTCTGTCCAGTTTGCTGCTGAGATTGAAACATTTGAACCAGCTGAGGAGTTTGAAGAAGAGGATGTCAACTACATCAATGGAGCTGGTTTTCAGGGACAAAGGTACAACAATCAGGAGGGAAACAGAGGATTCAGTGGGAATATGCAGAGAAACAACTTCACAGGAAACCAGAATTCCACTGGCTACACTCCCAAGCCTCAGTTTCAGAAGCCTGAGTACCAGAAGCCTTACCAGAACAGCAACTTCAACAAGAACTATGGTTCCTCATCTTATCAGCTTGCACCAGCACCATCAGCTTCAAGCAAAATGGAGGCCATGCTTGAGCAGTTGCTAGAAGGTCAGCAGAAGATTACGGTTTGACTTCAACGGCAAGTTTGATGCCTTGTATCAAGATTTGAATGGGAAAATCGAAGCTCTGAACACCCATGTGAAGACTTTGGAGACTCAAGTGGCTCAAACTGCTGGGGATATGAAAAGGCAGGATAGATTCCTTCCAGGAAGGACAGACACCAACCCAAGACACTATGTTAATGCCATCACGCTGAGGAGTAGAAAGAATCTGCAACCAGTGCAGAAAAATGGCCTTAATGCAGAAGATTTCGAGCAACTGCAGGAGTTTGAAGATGAGGATTTCGAAAATTTTGAAGGGTGTCGATCGACACCAACCCCTTAGTGTCGATCGACACCAGAAGAATTTCGCGACTCCTCGACTCGAGGCGAACAGATATCGATCGAGGTCGACAAGCAGCTCGACACCCGATCGACACCACTCTCAAGAGCCAGTGTCGATCAACACCCACCCCATGGTGTCGATCGACACCCACCACAGAAGCAAGCTGTGAATTTTCAGACTCCAGAAAGTACAGAAGAAAGGGTTTACAAGCCAAAGGTGCCTTATCCAAGGAATCATAAGAAGTCTAAACAAGAACTGGAGGATGCTAGGATCAAAGCTATCATGGATAAGCTTGTGGTGGAGATCCTCTTGATAAATGCTATAAGAACTACTCCTGTGATAAAGAGGTATGTGAAAAGGATGATGACCAAGAATCTAGGGCTGGAGCAAGGAACAATGCTGATTTCAGAGCAAGTGAGTGCATTGATTCAGAATAAGATACCAGAGAAGCTGACTGATCCTGGGAGCTTTGTTCTAGATTGCACAATCTTTTCTGAAAGGTTTGAGAGGTCATTATGTGATATGGGGTCAAATGTCAACCTGATGCCTCATTCAGTTGCTATCAGCTTGGATATGACTGATTTCCAGCCAAACAGAATATCTCTTATCTTAGCAGATATGTCTGTAAGGATTCCTGAAGGCATTTTAGAAGATGTACCAGTCAAAGTGGGAGATTGTGTGATTCCCACAGACTTTGTGGTTCTGGCTTATGGTGAAGAACCAAAGGATCCCTTGATTTTGGGAAGACCATTTCTGGCTACTGTAGGCGCCATCATTGATGTCAGGAAAGGGAGCTTTGCTTTGAATGTGGGCGATTTGGTGATGCATTTTAACATGGACAAGTTGATGCAAAGACCAACTTTAGATGGTCACACATTCTATGTAGACTCCCTCACCAGTCTTGCAGAAGAGATCTTCCAAGAGATGCATCTTGCAGACCCTTTGGAGAGGGCATTGATGGTCTCTACAGAAGCAACAGAACATGTAGACAACATTGATGCTGGTTATGTTAGGATGATGGATTCAAATGAGCAGGTCATGCAGCTGGTTGCACAACAAGAGCTGGTTGGGAAATCTGTAAAAGCTGCAAAGTTAGGCGATTGGAGTGAAGAAAAAGCTCCCAAAATTGAACTCAAACAGCTTCCTGCAGGTCTAAGGTATGCTTTTGTAGGACCTAACTCTACATATCCTGTTATAGTTAGTGCTACCTTAAACAATGCAGAGCTCACTTTACTGCTAAGTAAGCTGCGCACTTTTCGCAAGGCTCTTGGCTATTCTCTTGATGACATTTCAGGTATCTCTCCATAGTTGTGCATGCACATGATACACCTTGAGGATGAGTCAAAATCGTCAATTGAGAACCAGAGGAGACTGAATCCGAACTTGCAGGATGTAGTGAAGAAGGAAATCATGAAGCTTCTGGCTGCTGGGATCATTTATCCAATTTCAGACAGCACTTGGGTCAGTCCAGTACATGTGGTTCCCAAGAAAGGAGGAGTAACAGTGGTGAAAAATGAGAAGAATGAGCTGATTCCCACAAGGACCATCACTGGGTACAAGATGTGTATTGACTACATGAAGCTCAACGCTGCTATAAGGAAGGATCATTTCCCACTGCCATTCATTGATCAGATGCTGGAGAGGTTGATGAATCACTCCTAAAACTGCTTCCTGGATGGCTACTCGGGCTTCTTTCTGATCCCCATCCACCCAGATGACCAGGAGAAGACAACATTTACTTGTCCTTATGGTACATTTGCATTTCGTAGAATCCCATTTGGACTTTTGCAATGCTCCTGCGACATTCCAGAGATGCATGCTGTCTATCTTCACAGACATGATTGAGAAGTATATGGAGGTCTTCATGGATGACTTCTCAGTGTATGGATCCTCCTTTAAGGACTGGCTTGACAACCTCTGTCAAGTGCTTGCAAGGTGTGAAGATGGGATTGTGCTTGGGCATCGAGTTTCTGGAGAGGGTATTGAAGTAGACAGAGCCAAGATTGAAGTGATGACCAGTTTACAGCCAACAGATTGTGTGAAGTCAGTCAGGAGCTTTCTAGGACATGCTGGATTTTACAGGAGGTTCATTAAGGATTTCAGTAAATTGCAAGACCACTCACAGCTGTGCTTTGCAAGGATGTGAAGTTTGAATTTACTGAAGAGTGCCATTCAGCCTTTCAGCAAATCAAGCAGGCATTGGTGAGTGCCCCTATTGTGCAGCTTCCTGACTGGAATCTACCATTTGAGGTGATATGTGATGCTTCAGACTTTGTAGTGGGCGCTGTATTGGATCAGAGGAAGGAAAAGAAGCTTCATGCAATCTACTATGCAAGCAGAACCTTAGATGATGCTCAGAAAAATTATGCAACTACAGAGAAAGAATTGTTGGCTGTAGTATTTGCATTTGAGAAGTTCAGGCAGTACTTGGTTGGAGCTAAGGTCATTGTGCATACTGATCATTCTGCTCTAAAGTTCTTGATGCAGAAGAAAGATGCAAAACCAAGACTGCTAAGATGGATTTTGCTGCTACAAGAATTTGTCATTGAGATAAGGGACAAAAAATGGGTTGAGAATATTGTAGCAGACCATCTCTCCAGAATCAGGATCGAAGACAACGTCCCCATTAATGATTTCCTGCCAGAGAAGAACATATGTCTCATTAAGGCAAGGTTGCAGACTTCAGATGCGGATGAATTACAATTTTTTCGAACTGCACACAGGGTGTTGATCGACACCCATCACTTAGTGTCGATCGACACCAACCTCGGCGCATGCCATAATCGAGCAGGATCAACACCACCCTCGTCACCAAGTCAACATAGACTCGGTGTCGATCGACACCAGTCGCGAACAGCCAATCTGCTTCAGAAAATCCTGCGTGATGTCTTCTCTCAGCCTATATTCGCAGTTGTAGCCTCTTCTAGACCTTGGTATGTTGATATTGCTAATTACCTAGCTGCAGATGAGGTTCCTGACACTCTAAAAGGGTATGAGAAGAAGAAATTCATGAGAGAACTAAGGAGATATTACTGGGATGAGCCTTACTTGTACCAGCACTGTTCAAATGGAATCTACAGAAGATGCCTTGCAGAAGCTGAGGTTCAGAATATGTTGTTTCATTGTCATGGCTCTGAGTATGCAGGATATTTTGCTACCTTCAAGACTGTCTCCAAAGTTTTACAAGCAGGTTTCTGG
Organism: Thlaspi arvense; assembly: GCA_911865555.2. Classification (NCBI taxonomy): domain Eukaryota; kingdom Viridiplantae; phylum Streptophyta; class Magnoliopsida; order Brassicales; family Brassicaceae; genus Thlaspi; species Thlaspi arvense. The sequence continues at coordinate 17,485,203 of OU466861.1, forward strand.
TGGCCTAAAATGTTCAAGGATGCTCAGACATTCATCTCACAATGTGATGTCTGCCAAAGGAGAGGGAAGATCAGTAAAAGACATGAGATGCCACAGAACTTCATACTTGAAGTTGAAGTCTTTCACTGCTGGGGGATCGATTTCATGAGACCCTTTCCTTCATCCTATGAATTGCTTGAGATTAAGCTGTTAATTTCTGTTTGTTACTTATTTGCAAGTTGATCTTCCTTTTATAGGCGTATGAAGAGGTGTAGAGGCAATCAAAACCTGCTGGATTATCAACACAATATTCTGCAAGTGGAGAGAGCATTAAGAGCAGCAAGGGAAAAAGAGAGAGACTGGAAATGTTTCATCAGCTCAACATGGAGCATAGTATATATGATCAGCGATTTCAGGGACCACCAGGAGCACAAAGTGTTCAGGGAGTTGCTGGTGTTCAGGGACAACAAGGAGTCCAAGGAGAGCAAGGTCAGAGAGGACTAGCACATTCTGCATGCCCCATGAGGCCAATTGGTGCTGGTGATGCCCCTAACGCTTATAACAACATGACATGTATCATCCCTCCACTAGTGCAGAAAAGCAACTTCGAAATCAAGTGTAGTTTGATCTCTATGGTTCAGAACAGCAAATTCCATGGTTTACCATTGGAAGATCCTTTGGACCACTTGGACAACTTTGACAAATTATGCCCCCTCACCAAGATCAATGGTGTTAGTGAAGACAGCTTTAAGTTAATGCTCTTCCCATTCTCACAAGGAAACAAGGCTCACCAATGGGAGAAGAACTTGCCTCAGGGGAGTATCACCAGCTGGGATCAGTGTAAGAAGGCATTCCTCTCAAAGTTCTTCAGCACATCTATGACTGCAAGAATCAGGAATGAAGTTTCTGGGTTCTCCCAAAGAAGCAATGAGTCACTTGGAGATGCATGTGAGAGGTTCAAAGACTTTACTCTTCAGTGCCCACACCATGGGTTCTAAAACTGAATCATTGTTGTCTACACTGTACATAGGTGCTCTCCCTAAGATCATGATGCTACTTGACTCTGCAAGCAATGAGAACTTCCTCTATAAGGATGTGGATGAAAGTTTAGAGCTTGTTGATAACTTATCTCAAAGTGATGGCAAATACAATAAAGATTTTGACAGAAATCAAAGAGGAGAAGAGGGCCATACAAAGAAGGAGTTAGAGTCCATAAGCAAAAAGTTGAAGGAGCTAAACTCAAGGCTTGACAAGTTGCTTCAGGTGCAGCACAAGGAGCTGAATTTTGTTGGTGAAATGATTGAGATGTCAAGTGGGGAAGAACTTCAGGTGGAAGAGATGAACTATGTGGGTAATCAGGGAGGCTACAACAACAACTATGGCAACTTCAGGCCTAACCCTAACCTCTCTTACAGAAGCAATAATGTTGCTAATCCCCAAGATCAGGTTTATCCTCCACAACAACCTCAAGGGAACCAACAAAGACCCTTTGTACCTTTCAACCAAGGCTATGCTCCAAGGAATAACTTCCAAGGCAACTTCCAGCCTAAGCAGTTTGCCCCTCCTGGTTTCTCACAAGGTCATGCCAGCTCTTCTAACACCAATGATGCTGAGATGAAAAAGATGCTGCAACAACTACTCCAAGGCCAACAAGCTAGAAATATGGAGATCACAAAGAAGTTTGTTGAAGTCTATAACAGTGCAGACTCATTCCAATGTGGAAATCTCCAACAATTTTGATAGGTTTGCGGCAAGAGTGAAGACACTTGAGAACAACAAGGGCATTGCTGGCCGTAAAACTCAATGCAACCTTCCTGGAAAACCAGAAGCTAATCGTAAGGAGTTTTGCAATGCCATAGCTACTGAAGAAGAGACTCTCTTAGTTGAAGAGGAGGCTGTCATTGAAGAATTCCTTTCATTGCTCAATGAGGACACTGAACTTTAGAGTGGGGAAGAGGAGTTTTCAGCAGCTGACGCCAACAAAGAGGATACAAAGGAAGAGTATCTTGTAGCAGCAACCACTAAGGAAGGGGAGAAGAGTAGGACACTTGAGAAGGTTCAAGCTGAGAAAGAAACTGGAATCTATGATCTTTCTCCCTACAAGCCAGCTTTCTCTTTTCCTGGAAGGTTTAAGAGACAGCTTGTGGATAAGTACACCACTCTCTATGCCAACCAAATGAAGCTTAGAGGTCTAGATGTTGGGAGAGAGCTGAAAGAAGCCATTGCCAAGACTGAGGTACTGAATATCAAGAAGCTTGAAGATCTTGGATGTTTTACTCTCCCTTCTGAACTCAAAGGGAAGATGTTCCAGAGTTGTCTTTGTGACTTAGGTGCAAGCATCAACTTGCTTCCCTCCACTACAGCTAAGGCGCTGGGCTACACTTCATACCAGGAGAGCAATGTGTCCTTGACCATAGCAGATGGCACAGTAAAGGTACCTCTAGGAGCCCTTAAAGATGTGCACATGATAATTGAAGGTGTGATTACCCAAACAGACTTTCTGGCTTTAGATGTTGAGGGAAAGATCAAGAATGCCATCATTTTAGGCAGACCCTTCTTAGCTTCAGGCGGAGCAGCTTTTGATGCAAAAGAATGCGCAATAGAGCTGAGACTAACCAAGGAGAAAGTGCTAAAGTTTCACTCCAAGGGGAACAAGCTAGATGATGAACAAGCTTTCTCAATGGAGGTTAAGAAGTTGAAGAAAATTGGTGAGCATTAGCCTGAGTTTGATGGTTATGTAGGAGCAAGCTTTGATGGAAGCTCTTTGTCCCAGTTGTTCGCTGATACCACTAAAGAGGAGGTCCTGAAACTGGGTGGTTCTGATGCTTTGAATGAAATCTTGTTAGGTCCTATAGAAGATGGAGTGGTTTTGAGACCATTTGGCTCTAAGGGAGGTGAAGTTTGCTACAAGATGAAGCAAGAGGGAAGGTCTAAGCCTTTTGCAGTGCTGAAGATTGATGGAGTCACCAAGAGAGTCAGAGGAAGCAAGATCACACCAATGAGTTCCAAGACTCTTGCTCCTTACCACAACTAATGAGCTGAGGAAAGTCAAGCTAAGTGACTCTATACAAGTACACTTGGGAAGTAATTCCATGGTATCCTTGTACATAGTTTTGCATTTTTATGTTTTTTATGTTTATATGGGTGTTTTTGAGTGTCCCTAGTAACCAGGTTCAAGCTGAGGAAGAAGGAACCAAGCTTGGAAGAAGAAAGGAGGCGAAGAAGGGTCAATATCAACCACTATATCGGCCATGCACGTCGATACAGCTCATATCGAGCAAGTGTATCGAGCAAATCTTGCTCGATACTGATAGATTGGATTAGTATCGACCTGGATTCCAGGGTGATTCTGATCGATACACAGGAGAGGATTAAGTATCGATCAGAGTACTGGTGTAAGTCAAACCGATACGCCTTCAATGGCAATGTATCAGGGTATAAACACATTGGTATGCCTTAACTGGCACTAATATCGAGCAACTGTATCGAGGTGCTAGGTCGATACAACACCAAGGGATGCATATCGAACAAGGTATCGACATAAGACACTGATATGCCATAACCGAGAGGATAAAGGGCGATTAATCGCTCTTGTTAAAGCATATTGAGGTGCATATCGACGTCCCATGTCGATACCCCTTGACAGGCGAAGTGAAAGGATCTTTTCAGCACAAGCCAAGGTGTATCGATCATGATATCGAGGTGCTAGTCCGATATGCAACATTGCATGATCATACCGAGCTATATATCGATCTGGGTAGCTCGATATTTGACAGCCAAGGATGATCATTGGACTATGTATCGAGATAATGGATGTCGATACAAAAGGTGCAAGACAATATCGACATGCATACATGTCGTTACAACGACCCAGACATCCGATGTCGGTATGCATGTCGACCAAACCAAATCGATATGATCAATATCGATCAGAATAGGTCGATATTGCACCAGAGGTACCATAGGGAGAACAACAAGAACTGGAGCAAACAAAGAGGCTGAAAAGCAAGAGAAAGGAAAGGGCAAGGCTAAGGAAGTGGGGAGTCCAAGCGCCAAGTCTCAAGGAAAAAAGAGAGCTGATGTTGGCGCTAGTGAGGAAGTTCCTCAAAATAATAAGGGCAGCACCCCAGCTCAAAGGCAACTCTTGGACAAGCTGCAAAAGGTGGATGGAGACTAACAAGATACCCACATGTGCCATTTCTAAAGGCCTTGGGAATCTATGAAGACTGCTCTTCTATGCTTGAGACAATTGAGCTCACAAAGCTGGTGGGAACTCCTTTTTATGCCAACAAGGACTTAAGTGCTTCAATTCTTTGCAAGCTTTGATGTGACTTTCTATGAGCCAGGAGAAGAAACTCCAGAAGAGGATGGTGATGGCTTCATCACATTCAGAGTCTCCAAGAAAAACTATAGGATGTCCTTCTCAGCAATTGAAGATGCTTTTGGGTTCTCCTATGGAAGCGTTAGAGGACAGAATCTGGGGGTTAGCAAAGAAACGATGAGCAGCCTTTGGGTACATGTGGCTAAGGACACTTTCAAGACAGGAAGAAGCAAGGCTTCTTTGATCAGAAATCCAGCCATCTGATATGTGCACAAGGCATTGGCGCATACTCTCTTTCCAAGGAAGGAAAGTGGCACTGTTGAAGGTGGAGAATGGGATCTCATTGATCAAAGTCTTCTGAACATCCTCCCTTACACAAGGCAAGGAGTGGAGCTCAAAGGATCAGATGGGACAACTGGAATGGTCACCATCTTCATGCAGCAGCTTTTAGTCATCAAACATTGGTTAACAACCAATGATGACAAGGCACCAAAGCTGTATTGTGCTGGTGATATTGCTGTATATTTCGTGTGTTTTGCATGCATATAAGATAGTTTCTCATGCATTTACCTTGCACATTAGGCTAGTTTGCATCATTTTAAGTCCTAGGGCACTTTTGCATTAGCATTTGCATATTTCTTGCATTATGCATCACATTCAGGTTGTTTTCGAATACTTTGGAGCTATGGAGGATTCGTGGACGTGCTAAAGCTCGTGAGGAAGTTCGTGGACACTTGGAGAACTCAGGAGTGCATGCTAAGGACCCGAGATCGAGTAGCAGATCGAGCAAGGCAGGTCGATCTAGATGAGATCTATCAGTAGATCGAGTGACCAAGTCGATGCAAGGCAACGGGTCGAGACAGAGATCGAGTGAGGAGATCGATCTGAAGTACGGACATAAATGACACCATGCAGATGGAGTATCAGATCGAGCTTCCAACCCGATCAGCACAAGATCGACTCGGGAATTGACCAAAGCCATCCGATTCAAGACAAAGATCGAGAGCCAGATCGAGTCTCCTGCCCGATCCCAGACTACTTTAACCATTTTTGGCTTCTAGCGAAGGGGGGACCATCGAGCTGTTTGCCCATTTTGGGAAGGCGGCGATTCTGTTTTTCCATACACGTTTTCACTTTACCTTTTTAGTTTTTCTCTCTCGTTCGAAAGCGATTCTGCCATTGTAGACCTTTGAAGCTTTTTTTTGCATTTGAATCTTTGAATATCGAATCTTTCGCTTTAATCAATCGTTGATCATGTTTAGTTTCCTGTTAATCGCTTTTGCTTCGGTTTTAATCATGAGTAGCGAGTAGTTCCTTTGGGTTTTCTGGGTTGAGAGGATTCAAAGGGGTTGAAAAGGGTTTAAAGCTTGGTGTTTTCTTGTTCTTCATTGCCTTATCTTCTAGGATCTTGAGTGTTTAAGGCTTAGAGAGTCTCACGCCAAGATCTCTATGCTCTAGGGGATGTCTTACCTTAACAGGATTCAGATGTCTTGGAAAATCAGATCCTAGAGGCTAGTCTTTCCTTTCCCACATGCCATGGTTGTAAAGGGGGCTAGTTAGGTCAATATTTTGAAATCTGTGTTCCATGCTCTTCAATCTCTTTTTCCACCAAACGCCATGGGTTTGGAGAAGAGAATGAAGAAGTGAATCATACCACACGCCATGGATAATTCTTGTTTTGTTTTCAAGGCCTAGAGAACCTCACAAAGTGAGTAGATCTAAAGTTTTCAAACCAAGCTTGAACGTTTGAAGCCCTTGAACATGATCCTCAACCCTGGACCATCCTTTTTATCATCTTCGCATCTCTGTTAATCATTGCTTGCCTTTTAGTTCGTATCTCGTTCATTCAAAGTCAATTGCTTCAAACTGTTTCGTAGATCGATTCGTATTGCTCGATCTAGTGGTCGATCCAGTGGTCGATTCACTAGTCGAGTTTTAGTTATTTTTAGCTTTGCATTTTAGACTTTCTGCTTGTTCCTCGTGGTAGTTAACCCTCTTCCAAGGATTTTAAAATTGTTTTTCTTTGCCTTTGACACTTGCATTTAGTTTTATGGGATTTTACTAATCATTTATCATTTTCGCTTAGCTTTGCTCATTCCCTTGCATTCTTAGTGAACTTGCTACCCCTAGGTGTGGATTGACACTCACTTGCATGCTATACTACATCTCAGTGTTGCATTTGAGCTTTGATACATCATTGCACTGCAAAAACCTGTTATCAAATGGCGCCGTTGCACTTAGGGGATAGAAAGCATTAAGATTTGGGGTTTAGTAAAGACTAAGCCTTTACTTTAAGTTGGTTACTGATTTCTCTACTTTCAAACTTGTGTCTTTCAGGTACATGAATCTGCGTTCCAGGGGTGACAACAACTTACTTACACCCTTGGACAATATTCATCAGCTTGGACACGCAAGATCAAGAAGGGTTAGAGAGCAAGCTAGAGCATTTGAGGAGATTTTTCAGCAGGGTTCAGTGGATTTAAAGCAATGGCTGAGCAAGAACATCCAGAGGGACCTCCTCCAGCTCATGGGGCAGTGGGAAGGGGTAATGGAAACCCCCACCACGCGGCTAGACCCCCACGGATCATTGGAGCGGGAGATGCTCCTAATACTCACCATAATAATTTTGGGATCACTCCTCCTCCAGTGCAAAACAACAATTTTAAGATCAAGCCAAGGTTTGTTCAGATGGTGCAAAACAACAAATTTCATGGGTTAGCTTTGGAGGACCCATTGGCGCATCTAGATAACTTTGAGCAGCTTTGTGGAATGCTCAAGATAAATGGGATCTCGGAGGATAGCTTCAAGCTGCGTTTGTTTACCTTTTCCTTAGGAGACAAGGCACGACATTGGGAGAAGACTCTTCCACAAGGAACTATCACTTCTTGGGCTAACTGTAAGAAAGCTTTCCTCTCAAAGTTTTTCTCAAGCTCTCAGACAGCAAGGTTGAGAAGTGAGATCAGTGGCTTCACTCAGAGAAAGAATGAGTCATTCAATGAGGCTATGGAGCGTTTCAAGGATTACACTATAGCTTGTCCTCACCATGGTTTCAGCGAAGAGACCCTCTTGAGTACCATATACCGCGGAGCTCTCCCAAAGATCAGATTACTACTTGACACGGCAAGTAAAGGAAACTTCCTTGGCTGAGAAGTAGACGAAGGTATGGAGCTCATTGAGAATCTGGCGTTGAGTGATGGAAACTATTCAGAGGACTACGACCGTGCTCCAAGAGGAGCTGATCTTGAAGCCAACAAGAAAGAAATGAAATCTCTACATGAGAAGATCGATAAGCTCATGCTTGCTAACCAAAAGCATGTACACTTTGTTGGGGAAGGTGCAGATGTCTTGGATGAACTAGAGCAATGCCAAGAAGAAGAAGCTAATTGGGTCGCCGGTCAAAACAACTACAAGCCTCAAATTTACTCTCAAGGCTACCAAGACAACAACAACTTGTCTTATAGAAGCACCAACGTTGAAAATCCAAAGGATCAGGTGTACCCTCCTCAGCAAGCTAAACCTTTTGTGCCCTATAACAAAGGTTTTCAGCCGAGTGGCGGTTTTCAAGGTCAGCGGCAAGGTAACTTTCAGGGACATCAGTAGAAGCAAGGAAAAAAAGCTTATACTCCTATGTACCCTCCAGGCTTTGTTCCTCAAAAACAGATGCAACCGCAACAAGTTGATCCTGTACAAGCCATGTTTCAGCAGTTGCTTCAAGGGCAAACTTCAACAAACCAGAGGTTCGCCAAGATGAACAACCGTTTAGACTCCTCTCTCACTGATGTCTCAACTCAGATAACAACTCTAAACAACAAGATCAAGCAGTTAGAGAAGGGTAAAGCAAGTACAAGTGGTCACAGAAGTTTACCGGGAAAGTGTCAGCAAAATCCAAAGGAATATACCAACGCTATCACACTAAGAAGTGGGAAAGAGCTTCCACCGAGGGTTGCACCTAAGGACAATGAGGAAATTGTGGTTCAAGAGGGGGAGGATAAGCTATCGGCTGATGATGAGATCAACTTCCACAACGTGTGGATAGAGCGGCCAACAAAGGGAAAAGAAGCAGCTGTAAAGAAGCAAGCGGAGAAAGCAACCGAGGAGAAGGATGAGTACATACCTCCACCTTATGTTCCTAAGCTTCCTTTTCCAGGTCGCTTCAAGAAACAGCTTATAGAAAAGCATAGGCTCTTGTTTGAGAAGCATCTAAGGGACGTAGAGATTAAGCTACCTCTCGTGGATTGCCTTGCCATGATGCCTAAGTGTGCAAATTTTTTCAAAGACACGCTTACAAATAAGAATAAGGAAAGCAAGGAAGTGCTGGTGCTTAGTGAAGAGTGTAACGCCATTATACACAAGGAGATAGTCCCCAAGAAGTTAGGAGATCCAGGAAGCTTCACTATACCATGTGCTCTCGGTCCTTTAACATTTCAGAGCTGTTTATGCAATCTTGGTGCTAGTATAAATCTGATACCCCATTCTATAGCAAAGAAGCTCGGTTTTACCCGATTCAAAGACTGTAGAATCTCCTTGGTGCTAGCTGATAGGAGAGTGAGGTTACCCGTGGGTTTGCTTGAGGACTTACCAGTGAGGGTCAGTGGTGTAAACGTGCCTACAGACTTCGTTGTGCTTGAAATGGATGAAGAACCTAAGGATCCACTTATACTTAGGAGGCCATTCCTTGCAATCGCTGGAGCAATCATTGATGTCAAGAATGGGAAGATAGCTCTACACTTGGGCAAGGATATAAGGCTGGATTTTGATATCAACGAGGTCCTGAAGATGCCCACCATAGAAGGGCAAGCTTTCTACATAGAGACGTTGGATGATTTGGCGGATGAACTGCTAGAAGAGCTTGCAAAAGAGGATCACTTGAAGCTGGCATTGACTAAGGAGCCATGGGGGTTTGGTTTTCTGAGTAGGAAGACTCAGGAGTACGTTAATCTCCTTGATTCTAGGAAAGTTGTGCTAGAAGATGAAGGCGGCTGCCTTGAGACCGATCAGAAAATCGAGGAGATCACTCGATCCAGGACATCAATCGACCAGAAGATCGAGAAGACTGGTCGATCCAGAGAAGAGAACGACTCAGACGCTCGATCTACTACTCGATCCCAATCAAATCGAGTAAGTGATCGACCTGAGAGCAGTCGATCCAGCAAAACAATCGATGGGAAGATCGAGGGAAGCAAATCGATCAGTTCAGAGAATGAGACGGGGACTCGATCTCCTACTCGATCCCAATTAAATCGAGTAGGAGAATTCAGTGAAATTGCTCGATCCGGACCAGAACGAGTGCAAGATCGACTGGAAGACTCGATCTCGGAGGGAACAACAGTTCAAGAAAGCAGTCTTTTGGGTCATGTCTCGGGTTCTAAGGAGGCTACTGAGGATGGGAACGTCAACAAGAGCCACGAGGAGGACTGGAGCGAGCTGCTAGCCCCAAAGGTGGACCTTAAGGAGCTCCCAAAAGGGCTAAGGTATGCTTTCTTAGGGCTTAATGAAACCTATCCCGTGATTGTGAATGAGAACTTAAGTGATAATGAGTTGCACTCGCTCCTAAATGAGCTGAGAAAGTATATGAAGGCCATTGGGTACTCTCTAAGTGACATCAAGGGCCTTCTACCAATGCTTTGCACTCATAGGATTCACTTGGATAATGAGAACGCCTCTTCTATAGAACACCAAAGGCGTTTGAATCCTAATTTAAAGGAGGTTGTTAAGAAAGAGATTCTTAAGCTGTTAGAGGCTGACGTGATCTAACCCATAAGTGACAGCACGTGGGTTTTTCCTGTACACGTGGTGCCTAAGAAGGGAGGGATCACGGTCATTAAGAATGATAAAGATGAGCTTATACCTACTAGGACTATTACAGGACACTGTATGTATATATACTATAGGAAGCTTAATCTTGCTACTAGAAATGATCATTTTCCTTTACCTTTTATTGATCAAATGCTTGAGAGGCTTGCTAATCATCCTTATTATTGCTTTCTTGATGGATATAGTGATTTCTTTCAAATACCAATCCATCCAAACGATCAAGAGAAGACGACATTTACATGCCCTTATGGCACATTCGCATATCGAAGGATGCCATTCGGGTTGTGTAACGCACCGGCTACGTTTCAGCAGTGTATGATGTCGATCTTCTCTGATCTAATAGAAGAGATGGTAGAAGTGTTTATGGATTTCTTCTCTGTATATAGTGCGTCTTTTTCTGCGTGTTTGTTGAATCTTTGTAAGGTACTAAAGCGTTAGGAAGAGACGAATCTTGTGCTTAACTGGGAGAAGTGTCACTTCATGGTGAAGGAAGGGATCGTGCTTGGCCACAAGATATCAGAGAAAGGCATAGAGGTTGATAAAGCCAAGGTTGAGGTCATGATAGGTCATGAGCCGCCGGTTAATGTCAAAGGAGTGAGGAGTTTCCTAGGCCATGCTGGCTTCTACATACGCTTCATCAAAGATTTTTCCAAGATTGCACACCCTCTCACAAGGCTGTTGTGCAAGGAAGCTGACTTTGTGTTTGATGAGGATTTCCTTCATGCTTTCGTGACAATCAAGGAAGCTCTAGTATCGGCGCCTATAGTGCAAGCACCGGACTGGACTTTACCATTCGAGATAATGTGTGACGCGAGCGACTACGCCGTGGGAGCTGTTCTTGGTCAGAGGAAAGACAAGCGGCTGCATGTGATTTACTATGCTTCATGTACCTTAGATGACATGTAGGCCAGATACACTACGACTGAGAAGGAGTTGCTGGCGGTTGTATTCGCCTTTGAGAAGTCCAGGTCATACATCGTAGGCTCCAAGGCCATCATCTACACGGATCACGCAGCTCTGAGGTACATTTATTCCAAGAAAGACACTAAACCGAGACTCTGGAGATGGATCCATTTGCTCCAAGAATTCGACATGGAAATTAAGGACAAGAAAGGGATAGAGAACGGCGTGGCAGATCACCTCTCTAGGATGAGAATCAATGAGTCTCTGCCCTTATATGATTCGCTTCCAGAAGAACAACTCATGATGATCACTACGGATGTTTGTGGAAGGCTAGAAGGGCAGTTTGAAGAGGTTCTGAGTTTCAAGGAAGAGGATCTTCTTTGGTATGCTGATATTGTAAACTTCTTGGCATGTGGAGAGGAGCCAACTCACCTTGATCATTATCACAAGAAGAAGTTTATGAGAGATGTTGCCTACGACTTTTGGGACAAGCCCTACTTATACAAAAGAGGAGTTGATAGACTGTACAGAAGATACGTCCCGAGGGATGAAGCTCAAGACATTCTACTTCACTGCCATGGATCTTCTTACGGTGGTCATTTCGCTTCTTTCAAAACCGCTACGAAGGTGTTACAAGCGGGTTTTTGGTGGCCATCTCTGTTCAAAGACGCCCATGAGTTTGTCAATGCTTGTGAAGCGTGTCAAAGAGCAAGAAACATCACCAAGAGAAACGAGATTCCTCATGTTCCTATCTTTAAAGTTGATGTCTTTGACGGATGGGGCATAGACTTCATGGGACCTTTCCCATCTTCTTACGGCAACAAGTTTATCCTGGTAGCGGTTGACTACGTTTCTAAATGGGTTGAGGCCATTGCTTCCCCTACAAACGACTCTAAGGTGGTGATAAAGCTCTTCAAGACCATCATATTCCCACGGTTTGGAGTCCCCAAGGTAGTAATCAGCGACGGTGGAAGCCATTTCATTAACAAAGTGTTTGAAAGCCTCCTAAGGAAGTACGGCGTGAAGCACAAGGTAGCTACACCTTACCATAGGTCTCTAACCGGCAGATAAAAGCTATAGTCAAGCGGACGGTTGGTACTACTAGGAAGGATTGGGCAGCTAAGCTAGGCGACGCTTTGTGGGCTTACCGGACCTCTTTCAAAACGCCCATTGGCACTACTCCTTTCACTCTTCTCTACAGCAAGGGATGTCACCTCCCTGTTGAGCTGGAACATAGAGCATTGTGGGCTGTGAAGCGGCTGAAATTTGATCTCAAGACAGCCCAGGAGAAGCGCTTAATTCAGCTACATGAGCTTGATGAGCTAAGGCTGGACGCCTACGAAAGTTCTAGGATCAACATGGAGCGTACTAAAGCAGCTCATGACAAGAAGCTGGTTTACAAAGAGCTTAAGGAAGGCAGTTTGGTATTGCTCTACAACTCGAGGTTGAGCTCTTTCCAGGAAAGCTCAAATCAAGGTGGTGCGGACCGTTTGAGATCAAAGAGGTATTGCCCTATGGAGCAGTTACGTTGGTTGGCAAGAGTGGGAATGCATTCACGGTCAACGGACACAGAGTGAAACCATACATGGTCAGTGCATTCGACAGGGAGAGCACTTCAATGCTTCTCCAAGACCCACCATCCGCCTAAACCAAGTAAAGTCTAGCTAAAGACGTTAAAGAAAGCACACTTGGGAGGCATTCTCATGGTTATCTTGTATATATTTATGCTTTCTTTCTCTTTCAGTTTTATGTTTTTATCTTCTAAGTGTGTAGGAAAAGGTATAAAGGATTGCAGGCCATGATCTTGGATCCAAAAGGAGTAAGGAGAGGCGAATATAGGCTAGAGATCGAGTGCTAGATCGACTCATCCTGGCTCGATCTTTGCTAGATCGAGCTAGTGAATCGAGAGGAGTCAGTCGATCTAGACGAGATCGAATAGAAAATCGAGTGGAACGGTCGATCATGAGAGGACAATCTGCCAATGCGTTCAGCTTGAAAAGCGAACGAGGTGTAGATCGACCGAGACACTCGATCCTCAACCCCCGAATCGATGACGTGGCTCGATCAAGAGGACTTAGCCAACATGCCAAAAATCAAAGAACGAGAGGTACACCCGATCCAAAGCTCGATTCAATTCGAATCGAGTGATAAATCGAGCAATCCTCTCGATCCTTGCCATTATGGGCATGAGATCGAGTCCTAGATCGACCAGATGGACTCGATCTCGTGCCGAGGTAACAATTTTTTTTTCCTCTTTTCTTCTTTCCCTCCAGTTTTCAAATTTAAAATATGGTCAAGGCAAGCATCTTTGACCATGAAAGATGTGCCTTGACCATAGCTTTTGTCAGAAAACCACTTACCAACCCATGGTTTTGTATTTTTGTTGGTCTTTATATTTTCAAACTAGAATACAATCTCTCATACTTTGTGTTTAGAGTTTCTTAAACAAGAGAGAGTGTGGTTTTCATTGTTTAAAAGATCAACATCATCTGTTTTCAAACTTGCTAAGGTATTTCTGAATCATTGTTCAATTTTTTTTTGAAAATTTTTCTTTTTATTGTTTGCTTGAGAACTAGATGTTAGGGAATTTAAGCGAATTTTTAAAACTAGCTAGATATTAGGAAAAATTCTGGATTTGCTCTTATCTCTAGATTTTCTCCTTCTATTTTCTTGCTAGAATTTTTATAAATTTCCCAAAAATCTAGGGCATTAGTTAAATCTTTTTCTTTCTTGCCTACTCTTTCTATCGATATTCGCCGATTTGCTTATTCTCTTGTTTGAGAATCTTGTTTCAGGCACCATGGCTCCCAAAAGAACAAGAGGAGAGACGGTACAAGAGGGAGAAGGTCAAGAAGTGGCTGTTCAAGAGAGGGTCAGATGGTCTAAAGAGGAGAAACGAGACAAGAAGCAGCTTGAAAGGCTGAGGTTTGAACCAACAAAGTTCGCGGACAGAGTTTTGCTGTCTAAGATGGGGATTTTGGGGGATTTTGATCAACTCCTCCAGAAAATAGGGCTCAGGTGTTTGTCACGGATGGATTGCCCAACCTTTCCCGAAGTGACAATCGACTTCTTTGCCACTTTGGAGTTTGCGTACGAGAACCCTAGCGTCCTAACTCCTTCTCAAGGCCGCCTCTCTTTCAAGATCAAGCGTCAAGCCTTTAGTCTCTCAATCCCCGAGCTTTGTCAAGCCTATGGCCTCGATGCTGCTGCCACGAAAGTTGAGTTCCCCTCTTTCACTCAAGCAAACGATCTGTGGAACCTCATAGCCAACGATGACTACAAGGCAAATACAACAAAGATCAAGAGAGTGAGGAGTCTGGTACTGCGTTACACGCTGAAGCTGATCGCCAACACCTTTAGTGGACGGTTAGTAGCCCCTACAGTCACCAAGACGGAGCTTTGCTTCTTGTTCTAGGGCGTTAAGCATCTCGTGTGTGACCCCGATGAGAATGCTGAGCCGTTGGAAGACCAACTAGGAGACGACATGAACTAAGGATGTATCCTAGCTGCTTCATTGGTGAAATACAAGGCGTATGTCTTGAGATGCAAGGCAAGCTCGTCGCTTATTGGAGGCTTCCTCACGCCCTTGTTCGTGCAAGCTGGTTTACCGCTTCAAGATTTCACTCCTGTTCTGGAAAGAGCTTTCATAAATGAGATATACCTAAGGAACACGAACAGCTTGGGACGCACGCCAGCTGAGGGCTTCTTTGCGTATCTGTTCATTGATGAGGAGAATGAGAAGAGGGTGTGTATCCTGCCAAAACAAGGACGAAACAGAGCTGTTGGGAGTTGGGAACATCAAGTTCCTCCCAAGCTTAGATGAGTGCTTTGCTCCTATAGGAGCCACAGCCACCATTCAACAAGCTACTCGCCCAAGATCAGAGCCTCCTGCCACAGATGATGAGATCCTCGAAGCCTTTGTCCTCCCCAAGATCGATTTTGAGCCGCGGACTAAGACAGAAATGTTCTTTGCTTCTGTTGTGGAGATGCAAAGGAAGATCAACAAAGCAAGGTCATCAAGAAGCTTGCCAAGAAAGTTAAGGCGGTTCAAGGGGCTTCGCTAAAGCAAGCTGCAAGTGAGGAGGTTCAACAACCCGAGAAGAGGAGGGTTTCAACCGGTGGAGTTGTCATCCGTGAGACTCAAGGAAGCAACATCCAGCCGGCGCGTCTTTCCCTCCAAGAGCCAGCGTCCAAAGGCAAAGCCATAGCATCTAGCTCTTCTGGAACATCCTCAAGTTCCAGCCGAGGCTAGATCCGAGGTACCAACAGGCTTCCTTTCTACATACCACACATCTTTTCTTTGTTTTTGCTTTGTGTTCTTGAACTCGTTTGAATTTGTTTGCCACCGAGACGGTGTCATTCAAGTATGGGGGAGTGTGTGTGTTATTTGACATTGTTTTCTTTCCTCTTATTTTCTATTCGCATCTTTTGAGTCTTGCATTACATTGCATTGCATCTAAGGCATAGAAAAGAACAAAAAAATTGGCAAAATTTTTAAAAATTTTCAAAAAAATTCATGCAGTTGCATTCACTTTATTAAACATTTTAGGATTGAGTCTAGAATTTTTAAGCATCTAGGTTGTTTACATTTTCATAAGGGGTTAAAGTTTTCTTAAAAAGGTGTTTTAAGCTCATGAATTGTTTCAAGGCCCTAGTTAGTAGTTCTTTGATGCATTGTACACCCTTAGAAAGTAAGTTCTAACCATACTTGGATAATGTGTTTTGATTTTCGTGGCTTGACTTGAACATTCATGAACTGAATCTTGTCCTAATAAGTGAAAACCTTAATCTGAATTTTAATTATCATACTTATGCATTTGAAAATGAACACATGGATCTTATACATATTTAGGCTCTCTTCCTCCTTTCACCACTCTTTTGTGAGCCTAAGTGGAACTCCCACCATAACCCTTGCCTTTCTTTCAAGTCAAATGTTCTCGTGTGACATCATTGTGAGGCTTCTTTTCGGTTTGAACTTAGCATAAAGTGTTAGGTCTAGGCGACATGATTAGGCTCTCATTTGATTGCTAACTTTGCATTTTGAAGCTAATTTTAAGCTTAAGATTAGGTTCGGGGTTCATTGGGGTTGTTTGTTTTGCATATTTGTTTGCGGTTTCAAAAGAGTTTGGTGTTTGTAATGTTTGAAAAGGTTTTAAGTGGAAGGCAATGTTTTCGAAATAAAAACGCTCTAAGTGTATTTCAGGAGATAGCTCTCAAATAAAAGAAAAAGAAAAAGAAAGAAAAGAGCCTAAGTGCCAAATAAAAAGAAAAGAAAATGGAATAAGTAGAGAGCTATCATTAAGAAAAAAAGTAAAGAGCTAAAAGTGTTTTTAGCCTTTCCACTAGCCTAAGGAGTAAGGATGTTTTCTGTTTTAACTTGGGATTTTGCTAAGCGAATTGCTTTGGTGATAATTGTAGTATCTAGGAGGGTGAGTGAGCTAAAAAGAAAAGAAATGAGAGGGGTTTTAGGATCTTTATTAGTGTACATGGGTAGATGAGAGTCTAGTTATGTATGCATCAATTGCCTTTACCTTTAGCATTATGCATAAGTTCATACCCTTCTTGAGAGAAACCTTTTGCATTATAAAACCCTTTTAAATGAGATCATTCTAGTCTCATAGCCTTTGTCCTTAACCAAATGAGTTCGGCTTTAAAATGCATAAGTGTGATTCACGGTTTGATCATTAATGAATGTTAAATGATGAGATTCTTTGATTGTTTGGAATATCAGAGCCATGATTTGAAATTCATTGTATGATGAGTATGGCTAAGTCCTTTGGAGTATGAGTGTGTACATTGCATTTTAGAGTTAAAAACTAGGACCATTGAAATGATTCATTTGAAAGACACCCTTGCAAGAAGTTTAAACCCCCGTTTTTAAAACCTCTCTTCCTCCTTGAATTTTGTTTGCTTGAGGGCAAGCAAAAAGCAAGTTTGGGGGAGTTGATATTGCTGCATATTTCGTGTGTTTTGCATGTATATAAGATAGTTTCTCATGCATTTACCTTGCACATTAGGCTAGTTTGCATCATTTTAATTCCTAGGGCACTTTTGCATTAGCATTTACATATTTCTTGCATTATGCATCACATTCAGGTTGTTTTTGGATACTTTGGAGCTATGGAGGATTCGTGGACGTGCTAAGGCTCGTGAGGAAGTTCGTGGAAACTTAGAGAACTCAGGAGTGCATGCTAAGGACCTGAGATCGAGTAGCAAATCAAGCAAGGCAGGTCGGTCTAGATGAGATCGACCAGAAGATCGAGCGACCAAGTCGATGCAAGGAAACAGGTCGAGACCGAGATCGAGTGAGGAGATCGATCTGAAGTACGGACGTAAATGACACCATGCAGATCGAGTATCGGATCGAGCTTCCAACCCGATCAGCACAAGATCGACTCGGGGATTGACCAAAGCCATCCGATCCAAGACGAAGATCGAGAGCCAGATCGAGTCTCCTGTTCGATCCCAGACTATTTTAACCGTTTTTTGGCTTCTAGCGAAGGGGGGACCATCGAGCTGTTTGCCCATTTTGGGAAGGCGGCGATCCTGTTTTTCCATACACGTTTTCACTTTACCTTTTTAGTTTTTCTCTCTCGTTCGAAGCCGATTCCGCCATTGTAGACCTTTGTAGCTTTTTCTTGCATTTGAATCTTTGAATATCGAATCTTTCGCTTTAATCAATCGTTGATCATGTTTAGTTTCCTGTTAATCACTTTTGCTTCGGTTTTAATCATGAGTAGCGAGTAGTTCCTTTGGGTTTTCGGGGTTGAGAGGATTCAAAGGGCTTGAAAAGGGTTTAAAGCTTGATGTTTTCTTGTTTTTCTTTACCTTCTCTTCTAGATCTTGAGTATTTAAGGCTTAGAGAGTCTCACGCCAAGATCTCTATGATCTAGGGGATGTCTTACCTTGACAGGATTCAGATGTCCTGGAAAATCAGATCCTTGAGGCTAGTCTTTCCTTTCCCACATGCCATGGTTGTAAAGGGGGCTAGTTAGGTCAATATTTTGAAATCTGTGTTCCATGCTCTTCAATCTCTTTTTCCACCAAACGCCATGGGTTTGGAGAAGAGAATGAAGAAGTGAATCATACCACACGCCATGGATGATTCTTGTTTTGTTTTCAAGGCCTAGAGAATCTCACAAAGTGAGTAGATCCAAAGTTTTCAAACCAAGCTTGAACCTTTGAAGTCCTTGAACATGATCCTCAATCCTGGACCCTCCTTTTTTATCATCTTCGCATCTCTGTTAATCATGGCTTGCCTTTTAGTTCGTATCTTGTTCATTAGAAGTCAATCGCTTGAAACTGTTTCGTAGATCGATTTTTATTGCTCGATCTAGTGGTGGATCCAGTGGTCGATTCACTAGTCGATTTTTAGTTATTTTTAGCTTTGCGTTTTAGACTTTCTGCTTGTTCCTCGTGGTAGTTAACCCTCTTCCAGGGATTTTAAAATTGTTTTGCTTTGCATTTGACACTTGCATTTAGTTTTATGGGATTTTACTAATCATTTATCATTTTCGCTTAGCTTTGCTCATTCCCTTGCATTCTTAGTGAACTTGCTACCCCTAGGTGTGGATTGACACTCACTTGCATGCTATACTACATCTCAGTGTTGCATTTGTGCTTTGATACATCACTGGACTGCAAAAACCTGTTATCAGCTGGCCTTATTACTCAATTAATGGAAGCTGCAGGAGTTGAGAGACTAGCAGCAACTGTGAAGATAGCTTATCTAGACTTGCCTTACCTCAAGAAAGCAAGGTTCCTTGGAGAGCATGTGGGTGACAAGTACATCTACAATTTCATCCAAGAAGATGGATCAGCTGCAAAGATACTACTCCCAGATCTGCATCTCATATCATTCTCCGACCCCAACAGCTTTGCCTTTCAAATTCCCCTGCACCTTCTCTATCAAGCTGGTGCTTCATCCTCTTACATTCACCAAGGCGCCAACAATCCTCTTCCTCAAGGAGACTATCGACTTGTAGCTTATCAAGGAGAGCAAATGGAAGAAGGAATTCAGGAAGAAGAAGACTCAGATGCTCCAAGCTACAACAGTGAGGAGTACCACTTCCAGCCCCATGATGTCTCACACTAAGGAGGTCGCTTGAAGAAGGTCCATGAACACATTAACCTCTTGCAAAGATGGAACAAATAGCAAGACAAAACCATCAAGAAGTGATGGGCATGAAGAGCATGAAGGCTCAAATCAAGGACCTCAAGAGGAAGTCTAGTGGAGCCTCTAGTTCTGCTTATCAACAAGAGCAAGAAGCTGAAAGCCAATGATTGGGTAGAGCTCCTAGTAGAAGGCGCTCTTTTGCTGGTTATTAGGAAGTGAGAGCTTGGGTGCCACCAAGAACATCTTGCCAAGATGCGCCAAGGAGGAGACACACAAGGAGGGAGAGGCCAACCAGGAGCCACAACATTGACCTCATGGAGGAGATTTCAGGCGCCTCCCACTACTCCCACACCACCTTCTAAGGTATTCAAAACTCCTCTATTGTAAATACCATTGCATTTTTTAATTCTTGTAATATATTTCTGTTTCTTTTTACACAAGGGATTGTGTAATTTAAGTGTGGGGGAGGGATTTGAGGTTTGACTTTGTTTGTTCTTTTCGTAGTTTTTCCTTTTTGTTCATCTTTGAGTCTTATGCATTCATCTAAGTGCATTAAAAAAACCAAAAAAATTGAAAAAATTGAAATTTTTGCATCCTTTGCGAACCAAAAAGAAAAACATGTAGTTGCATTCATTTGTTTAGGATTGAGTCTAGTATTTTTCATATAGGTTGCATTGCATTTGCATAGGGCATGATGATGATAATTCCTTGTAAAATGCTATATGTTAAGGACTGATTTAAATGTCTAAGTGGTTAAATGTTTGATGCATCCTAAGAAGTTATAAACTAAGGCTGAACCATGCTCTTGAATGCTAAATTTGATCCTTTAGTCTCATGCTGAAATCGTTTGCTCTTTGAAAATCATCTCTACTTATTATAACCATTAATTTGAATTGTTAATTATCATGTTTTTGCAATGAAAAGTGGTTTCATGGAATACCCATATACATATTTGTACTTTCTTTCTTCCTTTTTACCTCTCTTGCTAGTCCAAATATCTGATCCTTATCATTAAGGGACAGTTACCACACCGTAACTTTACCTTCCTTTCAAACCTAAACACTATCTTTTTTGTGTGAGGCCTATTTTTGAATAAACTAAGCATATAGTGTTAGTTTGGCACTACAAGGATTGGTTACTATGTAGAACTAGCTCTTTACTTTGAGTTAGACATAGGTTTAGGATGGTAGTTATAGGTCTGGGTGGATTTGGGTGTTATGATGATCTAAAAGGAGAGAGTGAGAGAAGGAAGAAAGTGAGGGGAAAAGGAAATGAGAAAGAGGAAGCAAGCAAAAACTCAGCATGTGTGTAAACGAAGTAAGCTCAAAAAGGGTGGTCATTATGAAGATGGAGTCTCAGCAACAACAACAAAGAAGGCACCAAAACCTAATACATCAAAAGGATGAAGAAAAGGAGACTCCCCGATACAGAAGAAGGCGCCCACAACAAAAGAGCAAAAAGAAGGCCACAACATGTTGAGATCAAAGAAGAAGCTTCCCTGAAAAATGGCAAAATGTGGATAGTTTGAGAGTGCTGAAGAAAAGGCATTTAGGATTGGGTTTGATTTGGGTTAAGAGTTTTGGGGTTTAGAACATTCTTAGGCATCGGGTAGATAGTAATCTATCCTTGTATGCATAAGTTGTGCTTGACCTTTAGCATTATGCCCAAGTTCATTCCTTCTTGAGAGAAACCCTTGCATTTGAACCCACATTCTGATGAGATCATGTTTATCTCATGACCTTAACCCTTAGCCAAATGATTCCACTTGATTTGCTTGAACATGACTTACTTGGTTGCAGAGTTTAAATGAATGTTAAAGGGATTGATTGATTTGAGCATTTGCCTAAGTTGAGCTAGAGATCATTTTGATATTGTATAGGCATGGCTAGGTTATTTAAAGTACAACTGATTGTGTTTTGCATCCTACACTTAGGCACTTAGATATTGACTTCACTTCAAACCTCACTTCCTCCTTGTCTTAGTTTGTTTGTTTGAGGACAAGTAAAAGACAAGTGTGGGGGTGTTGATATCTCCATTATTTATACCATTTTAGCTTGTATTCATCACTAGTTTTGGTCTTTAAGCATGCATATTTTGCTTCTTCTTGTGCCATTTGCATACATTTAGGAGTTAGTGTAGTTTTAGGAGTTGCATTGCATTTTGCATGCATTTGGAGTTTTATTCAGGTACTAGAATGAGTTTGAAGACCAAATGGTACAATGGATGTGAGTTGGGAATGGAGCAAGGAGAAGGAAAAGGTCGGATGGGCCAATATCGATGACAATATCGATGTGATTTGATCGATATGGAGCATAACGATGTGAGTATCGATGAATCATATCGATACAGCAAGATCATGATGTACAGAAGCAGCATATCGACTAAGGAGGACCTCGATACACCTTGATGGACTCATACCGAGCATTGTATCGACATCCGATATCGAAACACAGAGACAGGACAATATCGAGGTACCATATCGACGTGTTTGCCCGAGATGCCTTAGCTAAAGGGCGATTGTATCGACCTTCACACAAAGGAGTCATACACTCTTGAAGCATCCCATATCGACCAGGCCATGTCGATACAGCCCACAAGAAGACTTAATAACGATGTGTGTATCGATGAACATGGCTGATATGGTCCATCCGAGTCAGCTTATTTTCGGTTTAATCCGGGTTTATTAGGGGTTTTCAAGTTCCCCTATAAATACTTAAGTCCTAAAATGGTTAGGCAACTTAGATCTTATTATTTTTCTTCGGTTCTTGCTTTAAAATCCTTTTTTCTTTCAGCTATGCTTTGTAAGAACTAGTTTGATTGTAAAATTCTGTATTTGCCTTTAATCCTTTCTTGCTTATTCTGTTTTCTAATCATGATTAATCATGATTTATCTTTGGAGTCTGTGGTTTTGATTATGGCTAGTGAGTAGTCTTATTTAGGATTTGAGATGAGATGGATTACAGGGGTTTTAAGATCAGATTAGTGATGTCTTGTGCTTAATATGTTGTCTTCTCTCTATTAGATGTGTTTAAACACTAGATTAGTCTTGGCCAGATTTATTTAGTATCTTGGCTTTCTCTTATACCTGATAAGTGTTTGATGGAATGCTGCAATGAGTATTTTAGAGGATTTGTTCTCTTAGCCTAAAGAATTAGATGTCTAAGGTGCATTTTGGCTTTATAGGATTGGAGTTCTGTTCTCAATGCTTGCTGATCATGTGTTTGAGTAAAGAAATTTGTCTTAAATATGTGCTTAGCAAGGTGATTAGTATCAAGGAATTGTGTTAGTTATAGATGTTAATCCTATGCCTAGAAGATAGCTTTGTTTGAATGGTTTTGAAGCATCACTAGTTTAGTTCTAATCCCCTCTTAGTCAATAACCCCCATCTTAGATCTTTACTTTAATATATTTGAATTTCCTGCCTTAAATTTGTGTTGCTTAGCATTGTTCAGATTGATCACAACTGCATCTTGAATTTTGCTTGACTTAAGTGATTTGCTGCATTCCTAGTATCTTATAAACAAAGATCGATTGATACCTTTCATACTAAAATGACATGAGTGTGTTAGGATTTGAATAGATTAGCTAAAAATCCTGCTACCAGTACTTGGATTTATAAGAAGAAGGAGGAAGGAGCAACAGCTCCATGAACCTCTTCTCACTAGTTCTCCAATCATCAAAGTCAAGCTTAGTGACTTAAAACAAGCACACTTTGGAGATAATTCCATGACTATTTGATATGCACAAATTAACCCTTAGAGCTACTCTCTCAAATTAAGAGATCATTGTAGTACTTAGGGATCGAATCCACAGGGACTGAAGACTATTACTCAACAGACTTTAGATTCAAATGAAGCTAAGCAGTCAATGACAAATAAAACTAAATGGCAAATGAAAGTAATGAGATCAGGAGCGAATTATGAGTTCTTAAAATCAATTGAGACAATGCGCTAGGCAATGGGAAATTCGCAGGTTGAAATAAATCGCAGACTACGGACTGAAAGAATTATTTATTAAAACCGTTCTAGAACTCGAAAACCCAAATGTAAAACCAATTGAATTCTGTCGCAGAGATTAACTATGATCAGATTCTAGAATTCCAAAATCCTTTGCAAATTCTAACAATCTAAGCAAGCATTATGGTCCATGTTCGATATGTTCACAAAATCACTAATCCAAATTCCTTTGCAATTTAGTTATTTTGCTCATCTAAGATAGTTCTGGTGATTAACAATGTTTCCACATCTATTAACAACCTTAGATCATATTCTAGGCCGCGAAGCTAGAATAAGCAATAAACACAAATCAAGATGATGAACTCTAATGATTTTATCCTAACAATTCATTTCAACCTAGCAATTCATCACCTTTGAAAAACCCTAAACCTAACAAGCAAACTACTCAGACATGATCAATGAAACATAAATCATAATTTGAATAGAAAGCATGAAAGAAATCAATAGAAGAAATAAGGGAGTTCAAAATCTTCTCTAAAGGAGAATGATTTATCTCTAAAAAAAAAACTCTCTAAAATCTCTCTCATAATCTCTCTGTAAAAAAATAAAGCTTAGGTCTAAACAATGACTATAAAAATCCTTTTGTAGACCCAAAACACAAATTGGAGCAAAACTGCAAATATATAAAACTTATAGGCGAACTTGTAAGTGTTCAGAAATCTTTAAAAACTCGGGCAGGATTTTGTGCACTTTTGGTGTCGATCCACACCAAGATCCTAGTGTCGATCGACACGGGATTTGTACGCGCACTGTATAACTTGATTTCTTCAGCAACATCTTCTGTTTTGCTCCAGAATGCTCCAATATCTCCAAATAATCTCGAAACATATCCAAACCTGTGAAGACTAAAAAAAACTCGAAAATACCAGAAAGACTCTATAAACAAGACTTATATCATGATCTAAAACCAGTAAAAACTATGATATATCAACTCCCCTAGACTTAGCTTTTGCTTGCCCTCAAGCAAACATCAGACAAAGAAAAGGGTCGAGGTTTGAAAACAGAAACAGTCAGCTAAACATCAGGAACACCACATTGATCAACACTTTCAAATCCACATACCACAAAGCCAACACAAGATCAAATTTCAGTCTACTTATCACAAGCTTAGCAAATCTCTCAAATCCAGTTCGAGCTCCTTCAAGAATCCGAAATATCTACTGCTAACTCCTTATATCTATCTAAGTGTGATATCTCATCAAGGTTTTATCATCTCAATCACTTATAGATTCATTTCCCTTCCTAAACAATTGAACAAAGCAATCTTAACACAGCTCTCCTATTTTCTCTTCCCTTGATCTTTTTTGTGATTTTTTAGATTTTTTCAACTTCTTTTTCATTTTTTTTACAGCCTAAGATATGATGCTACTCAATATTTGTGTTCCTTGTGAGGAGACAGGTTCTTGAGTTTTCACTATTGTTGTTCCTTGTGGGAGACAGGGTCGTGATGCACCATTCTATAGACTTAAACTCTTAAAAGCTGTATCAGGGAACATCAAAGAGAGGCTGCATCTAATCATTCTTGTCAGTGTTGAAAGAGAGAATCAAGATCAATGACAATCAAGCCCCAAGATAAGAAGTTTAAAGTTCATTAAGGTAGAGCTAACAACAAATTTTCCAGAATCTCTAAGAACCTAAACCTTCATTGCTAGACTGATTTACCTATTACTTTCAACTTAGTAAGACTTGTAATCAACATCTGTGGCAATGGTTCTTATAAGCATCAATGTTTTGAGGTTGGTTCCAAAAAAAACTGACAAATTCAACTAAATTTTGACTGAATAAAACAAGGTTTTCACACAACAAACTGACTCACAAAACAAAACACAATGTCAGCAACTATCACCTCCCCCAGGCTTAAACAACATTGTCCCTAGTGTTATCAAGCCAGAAGGTAAAAAGAAGAATCAGAACTCAGTGAACAGAGGTCTTCATGACATATACCTTGCAGGTCGGCTGAATGAGTGATAGAATGTGAAAGAGCACAAAAATCCAACCAGTCTAGGCTTTAGAATCACTAAAAAAGGTCAAGAAACGCAAAAGTTATAGATGATTGAAATTTTGGAATCGCAGTTTCATCTAGGTGTCGTTCAACACCAGGCTGGTGTCGATCGACACTGTTCACTGTCAACCAAAGTGTCGACTTCGGTCGATATCCGTCCGTCTGGCATCCTGAAATTTTTATTTATTTATTTTTTTTTTTTTTGGAAACCTGAAACACTTAAAACCAAAACTGAAGGTTATAAAACGAAAGAAAGACGAAATATATACACTTACCAGTGGGTTGCTTCCCACTAAATGCTTGTTTTCTGTTATTAGCTTGATTTGGATGCTGGAATTTAGTCAAGCTGATTATGAAAACTGGTTGCAAAACAAGCTCCACATTCAGACAATTTCAGTTTCAAATTTCTGCTCAGAAATCCTTTCACAGCACCTTGTCCTTTCTCTTTCATCTCAGATGTAAGAACTGCTCTAAACCTTAAGAAAGGCTTTAAAGTTCCTTTGCACTTCACCTTATACTCAATTGTGTTGCCATCACAGCTCTGAGGTATCAAAGTCACTTGAGGATCTTCTTTGATCTTTTTGCTATGCACTATCTCAGTCACTTTCACCCTTTTACTAGCTTACCTTGTTGTCATATTAGGATTTCCACCTTTGACTTCATCAGCTTCCCTCTTATCACAAGGTTTTTCTTTAGAAGCAACTGCGAGCTTATCTCTAGTGGTCACAGTAATGCATTAAACATGTTTGGTGGTTCCACTAGGAGGGATTGCCTTGAAGAAGACTTTTTTAGCAATATTAGATAAGGAGATTCTCTTATTAGGCAAGTCTACAACTGCACCCGCTGTAGCCATAAATAGTCTTCCAAGAATCAAGGGCATTTCAGAATCCTTATCCATCTCTACAACCTGAAAATCAGTAGGTACTAGACAATCTCCCACTTGAATAAGTAAGTATAGAATTATACCATATGGAGTTGTGATGAAGGAGCTGGCAAAAGCAAGAGTTATCTGAGAAGGATTCATATCAGCAATTCCTAACTTATCTGCAATATTCTTTGACATGAGATTCACGCTAGAACTAGAATCACAGAGAGAATGTTCAAACTCAACTCCTCTAATGGAGCATGGAACAACAAACATCCCAGGATCTTCAACCTTAAGCAGTTGCTTCATTGGGAGTGGTGTAGTCCTTGTTTTGTTAAAGAGTTCTTCAATCTCTTCAAGACTTTCTCTGCAATGCTTAAAGAAATTACCCAAATGATATTTCTCCCAAGCTTCTGCAAATGAGATGTGGTTGGAATTCTTTTTCACCCTCTTGTTAATATCAGCCAGGTTTTCCTCACTAATAGACTTCCTAAGATGCTTTGGTGGAAGAGGATATGAAAATTTAGGAGTGTAGACATGTTCTATGATAGATTCAGGTTGAGTTTTGATTTCCAGAATGATGTCCAATTTTTGCACATCACTGCCCAGTTTTTGCACACTTCGAATAGGGTGTCGATCGACACCACAAGGGTGTCGCTCGAACCAAGACCTTGTGTCGACGTTCTGTCTCGATCGGTGTCGACCCCGGTCGATAAACCTTTGTCAGAATTCGAGGTGCACAAAATTTGCACGGGTGTCGATTGACACCCCTCCTGAGTGTCGATCGACACGGGATCTGCACAGCCAAAATCGCACAAATTTTGCACGGTGTTTCTGCAGTAAGAAAACTTATCAGCCTTGGATTCACCTCTTTTACACTTCTCAGTGTGATGGCATTGACATAATGCTTTAGATTAGTATCAGTCTTTCCAGGAAGAAATCCTTCTTGCGTCCTAACAGACTCAGCAGTTTATGCAACTTGAGAATCCAAATTCCTGACATGGCTGTTCAAAGACTCAAACTTCCCATTGAAATCAGTGTACAAGGCATCAATCTTCCCATTAAAGACCACTGTGATCTTCTGCTGACCTCTAGCAGCTGTTCAAGTATAACTTCCATCTTACTTGCAGCTGATGAAGCAGGTGGTTATTGATAAGAAGAGGAGCCATAGTTCCTAGTAAAATTGTTGCTCTGAAAAGGCTTCTGGTAAGAGGAACCAAATCCTTGCTGATTGCTAAACCTTTGACCTTGAAAACCAGCTCCATTAATGAAGTTAACAGCTTCTTCCTCAGCTGGTTCGAATTGCACCACTTCAGCAGCAAATTGGACTGACTTCTTACCCACTAGAAGGCTGTGCACAGAGTCTAACTTAGCCTTCACCTCAGCAATCCGTTTGCCATCCATGTTTTCAGCTCTCTTCTACCTCTAAAAATCTGCATTCTTGGTACTATTGCTAGATGCCAAGTTCTTAATCAATGTGATTGCATCTGCTGGATTCCTGGTGTTGAAGTTCCCATTGCTAGCAGCATCCAAAGCCATCTGGTACCTCCAATCAATGCCTATAAAGAAGATACCCAACAACTGCACCTTATTATAACCATGATATGGGCAGTCTCTCTGATATAGCTTGAACCTCAACCATGCTGTCTTGAAGCTTCAGTAGGACCTTGAGAGAAAGAAGCAATTTTTGTCCTCAACTCCTCTGATCTTGCATCATCATAAAAGTTGTTCAGAAAAGCATTCTTGGTGTCCTCCCAAGTGGTCAAAGAACCAGGCTCTAGCTATTTCAGCCAATGAGCTGCATCTCCACCAAGAGAGTATGGGAACAACTTGCAGAACAGGAAATCATTGCTGACTCCATTAGCCTTAATGCTGGTTGCCAAATCCTCAAACCTCTCTATGTGGTCCTTGGGATGTTCATGTGGAAGGCCATGAAGAGGATACTGACCCACAAGCTGGTAGTAGGCAGGCTTTAGCTCAAAATCGTTTCTCTGGAATGCAGGAGGGCAGATTGCAGCTCTGTTGGCATAAAACTGGTCTGGTCTATTGTAATCTCCCAGAGTATGCTGAACAAAATGCCCAGCAGCGTTTCCTGCGCCATTCCCTGCGACTGCACGCTGCTGATTCTGCAATGGTAACACTGCTTGCTCGACTATCACAGTCTCATCATCAGCAAGTCGCTGTCCTTCTTCATTTTGCCTGTTACCCTCTTCATCATACAACAGACCATCTTCACCTTGAATCAGCACCAATGGAACAACCATCTTAACAGGTTTGTTTGCTTTCCTATTTGTTCGCTCTAAGCGTGCTAGTGTCTGATTGTCCAAGTCGGTCAACTCTGTTTCCTTGTTGCTTCTTGTAACGCGATTAGGCATGCACCTGAAATAGACAAGAAAATATTAGTAACAAAAAAAAAACATAGACAAGATTCTAAAATTAAAATCTATAGGCAACTATTATGTCCCTGGCAACGGCGCCAAAATTTGATATGCTCAAATTAACCCTTAGAGCTACTCTCTCTAATTAACATATCACTGTAGTACATATGGATCGAATCCACAGGGACTTAAGACTATTACTCAATAGACTTTAGATTCAAATGAAGCTAAGCAGTCAATAACAATTAAAACTAAATAGAAAATGAAAGTAAGGAGATCGGGAGCGGATTATGAGTTCTTAAAATCAATTGAGACAAGGTGCTGGGCAATGGAAAATTCGCAGGTTGACATAAATCGCAGACTACAGACTGAAAGAATTATTTATTAAAACCGTTCTAGAACTCGAAAACACGAATGTAAAACCAATCGACTTCTGTCGCAGAGATTAATTATGATCAAATTCTAAAATTTCAAATTCTTTTGCAAATTTTAACAACATAAGCAAGCATTATGGTTTGGTTCGATATGTTCACAAAATCACTAATCTAAATTCCTTTGCAATTAGTTATTTTGCTCATCTAAGAGAGTTCTGGTGATTAACAATGCTTCCACATCTATTAAACAACCTATGATCAGATTCTAGGTCGCGAAGCTAGAATAAGCAATAAACATAAATCAAGATGAAGAACTCTAATGATTTTATCCTAACAATTTAATTCAACCTAGCAATTCATCATCACCTTTGAAAATCCCTAAACCTAACAAGCAAACTACTCAGACATGATCAATGAAACAGAAATCATAATTTGAATAGAAAGCTTGAAAGTAATCAATAGAAGAAATAAGGGAGTTCAAAATATTCTCTAAAGGAGAATGATTTATCTCTCCAAAAAAACTCTCTAAAAATCTCTCTTTTAATCTCTCTGTAAAAAAATAAAGCTTAGGTCTAAACAATGACCAGAAAAATCCTTTTATAGACACAAAACACGATTTGGGGAGAAACTGCAAATATATAAAACTTCTGAGCGAACTTATAAGCGTTCAGAAATCTTTAAAAACTCGGGCAGGATTTGTGCACTATCGACACGGGATTTGTACGCGCACTGCACAATTTTTGCCCAACAGTGTACAATTTATGCACGACTTGATTTCTTCAACAACATCTTCTGTTTTGCTCCAGAATGCTCCAATATCTCCAAACAAGCTCAAAACATATCCAAACCTGTAAAGACTAAAAAAAGACTCGAAAAATACTAAAAAGACTATAAACAAGACTTATATCATGGTAAAAAACCAGAAAAAACCATGATATTGATATATCATGGTTTTTAACCATGATATAAGTTCTTTTTATTGAGTCTTTTTGGTCTTTTTAGAGTCCTAGAAGAGTCTTTGCAGGTTATAGCATGTCTGGAGCATAACTGGAGATATTGGAGCTTTTTGGAGCATTGCAAGTTGAAGCCACGAAGTATCCAACTCGGGAAGGAAAGTATGCATATGGGTGACGCTCGTCACCACTTTTGGTGATGCTCGTCACCCAGAAAGGAAGGGGTTGTGGCCTGTTTTTAAAAGATTGGGAAGAAATTGCAGTTTTGGCCCAGAAGTTCCAGTTTTTGCAAAAAGGCCACAGAACGTGTTTTAGCTTGTAAATTAGGTTTTTCAGCCATTTTTTTGGCAGATATCTTGTATCTTATTATTTTTGAGAGCGAGAGAGAGAGATTTGTAGAAGAGCTTTTGGAGAGACAAATCAGACTCCTTCAGAGCAGATTTTATTTTCTTTTACTTTCTATTTCTTATTTCTTTTATGCAATCTATTATTTTCATGATGTTTTCTCAAATCACCATGTCTGAGTAGTTTGTTAGTTAAGTTAGGGCTTTTCAAAGGTTGAAGAAGAGTTTGTAGAATTGCTAAAAACTTTTAGGAAATTCATTGGTTCTTCATCTGTGGTTGCATTCATATCAATTTCTTAGACACATCATCTGGATTTCGAAACCATAGGTTGTTTGATATATGTGAGAGCATTATTAATCACCTGAACTAGTATTAGATGAGAAAAACGCCCTAGTACAAAGAGATTTGGCTTAGGAGTTTTGTGAACAATTGAACCTGATCATTACTGCATGTTTAAGTTGTTAGGATTTGCAAAGAGATTTGAAACTCTGTGATTTAGACATAGATAACTTCTGCAATGAGAATTGATTAGTTATATTTTTGCGATTCATGTTCAAGACGGTTTTAATTTATTCCTGATTGCATGCATTCTACACTCTCGGATTCAACCTGCGAACTGTCCTGACTTAGCGCCTTTAGCCTTTTGAACTTTAAGAACAAGCATAAAAACGCCCTCTTGCATTTATTTTACTGTTTTGCATTAGATTCATTATTTATCGCTTAGCCTAATCTGAATCTATAATCGCTAGTGTGGTTTACATACTACCTTGGGATTCGATAACCCCTTGTACTACAACTGCTTTTGCTGTGCACTTGCAGTAGTTTTATTTGGGTAAAACCTGACCCTATCAAGTTTTTGGCGCCGTTGCCAGGGAGTAATAACTGTCTATCGATTTCTAGTATTAGGATTTTGTCTAAGTTTTTAATTTTTTATTTTTTTTTACTGACTTTCTGCTACTTTTCTTTGTTCCTGTTTCAGGTGTATGCCTAATCGCAGAACCAGAAGCGACAAAGAGAAGGAGCTTGTGACTTTGAGCATCGACGAGCTTGCTAGGTTGGAGAGAACTAACAGGAAAGCTAAGAAGCAATCTACAATGGTCGCTCCACTTATCTTGGTTGAAGATGCAGAAGGTCACTTGGTTGACAGGGAAGGAAACAGGAGGAACGAAGAGGGGCAGAGAATTGATCAAGAGGGGAATGTCATTGTTGAACAGCAGGTTCAGCAAGTGGCTGAGAACGTGGGAGTCCCTGTTGCTGTCAATAACGCTGCTGGGCGTTTTGTTCAGAGGACTCTAGGTGACTACAACAGACCTGATTAGTTTTATGCCAACAGAGCTGCAATCGGACCTCCTGCCTTCCAGAGGAACGATTTTGAGGTTAAACCTGTCTACTATCAGCGCGTTGGCCAGCATCCATTCCATGGCTTACCTCATGAGCACCCCATGGATCACATAGAGAGGTTTGAGGATTTAGCTTCCAGTGTCAAAGCTAATGGGGTTAGCAATGACTTTCTGGTCTGCAAGCTTTTTCCCTACTCTCTTGAAGGAGAAGCTGCATATTGGTTGAAGCAACTGGAACCTGCTTCATTGACCACTTGGGAAGACACTAAGAACGCCTTTCTGAATAACTTCTATGATGATGCAAGGTCAGAGGACATGAGGACGAAAATTGCTTCCTTTACACAAGGCCCTACTGAAGCTTTTAAGGCTTCTTGGATCAGGTTTAAGTCCTATCAAAGGGACTGTCCTCATCATGGCTTCAGTCAGGTGCAATTACTTGGGATCTTCTTCAGAGGCATTGACTGGAAGTACCAGATGGCGCTGGATGTAGCAAGTGCAGGAAACTTCAATACCAACAGACCAGAAGAAGCTGTAAGATTGATTGAAAACTTGGCCTGCAGTAATAGCACTAAGAATGCAGATTTTCAGAGAAAGCAGCAGGGTGGTTTGAATGATGGAAACCAAATAGCTGAAGTTAAGGCTAAGTTGGACAGCATGCACAGCCTTTTGGTGGGAAAGAAGTCAGTTCAATTTGCTGCAGAAGTGGAGAGTTTCGAAAATCCTGAAGACATTGAGCAGAAAGATGTTAATTTCATCAATGCAGGTTTTCAGATCCAAAGGTTTGGGAATCAACAGTGGAACATAGGATTTAATGGCAACAATCAGAAGAACACATTCCCAGGAAACCAGAATGCTTTTGGTTATACTCCAATACCACAGTTCCAGAAGACTGTTGTTGAGAAACCTTACCAAAACAGCAGGAATTATGGTCCTTTTTCCTACCAAACTGCACCTCCACAAGACAATAAAATGGAAGCTATGCTGGAGCAGGTACTTGAAGGACAGCAGAAGATGACAGTGAACTTCAATGGCAAGCTAGATTCGCTGTATCAAGACCTGAATGGAAAAATTGAGAGTCTGAACTCTCACATGAAGAAGCTTGATGTGCAGGTTGCTCAAACTGCAGGAGCTGTTCAAAGGCAAGAGGGATTCCTTCCTGGAAGGACTGATATCAATCCCAAGCATCAGGTTAATGCCATCACAATCAGGAATGAAAAGGAGCTTAAAACAGTGCAGAAAAAGAGGCTGAGTGCAGAGCAGATCGTGCAACTGATGGAGTCTGAAGATGAAAATTTTTCTGTCTCAGAGGTGAGTGACGAGCGTCACCAAGGAGGAGTGACGCTCGTCACCAACCTACAAGGATATCGGGGGTTGTCACAAGTGATTGAGGAGCGTCACCCTCCTGGTGATGGTCGTCACCCACCCCAGAACGAAGCTGCTTCGCCTGTAACTGCAAATTATGACCAGGAACGTGTCTATAAACCCAAAACACCATTCCCCAAGCATCCTAGGAAGTCCAATCATGAGATAGAAGAAGCCAGATGCAAAGCTATGATAGACAAGCTGATGCTTGAGATCCCTCTTGTTGATGCAGTCAAGCTTTCACCAGCTCTAAGAAGGTATGTAAAGAGAATGGTTGTGAATGGTGTAAGTCCTGAGGAAGGAGCATTGCTTACAAGAGACATCAGTGCAATTCTCTTAGGCACAATTCCAAAGAAGAAGAAGAAGGTGACTGTTTCTGAACAAGTCAATACCATCACTCAAAGCAGAGTTCCAGAGAAGCTATCTGATCCAGGGACCTTTGTGCTTGATTGCTCAATATCTGCAGGACGTTTTCCACACTCTCTATGTGATCTAGGGTCAAGTATTAAATTGATGCCTTTCTCTGTTGCTGCTAGACTTGGAATGACTGATTTCAAGCCAGCTAGGATCTCTCTCATCCTAGCAGATCGATCCATAAGGACCCCAGAAGGCATGTTAGAGAATGTTCATGTTAACATTGAAGGCTGCATAATTCCTACAGATTTTGTGGTTCTGAAATTTGCTGAAGAACCTAAAGATCCTCTTATTCTGGGAAGACCATTCTTGGCTACTGCTGGAGCCATCATTTATGTTAGAAAGGGGAACATTGAGCTTGATCTTGGTGATGTTGTCATGAACTTTGACATGGATAAGTTAAGAGGGAGTTCTACCATTGAAGGTCAGACCTTTTCTGTAAGAACTTCTAGAGATGAAGAGACTGTCATGGAGCATTCAGAAGACACTATTGTTGAGTGTGTCAATGAATCAGATATAAGTGGGTAAGTGAGCAAGATGGCTGTTGAAGAGCCAATATCTGAAACTTCTGCAGAAGCTGTTGGGTTTGAGGATTGCAGTGAGGATCATATCTTCATGACTGGGCTTGAAAAAGAGGTTCTATTGAATGCCAAGTTGCTGGAGGAAGACGTGTATGTGATGGAAACAACACTTGCAGAGCTGAATTGCAGGAAAACTGCAGAAACTCGAACTGCAGAGTCAGTGACGAGCGTCACTGACCTGGTGACGCTCGTCACCAACCTGGACACAAAGGAGAGACGTGATATTTGCTCTACAAGTCCATCATATGTTGCCAATCCGAAAATTCAACAGTCCACAACCCAGAAACCTGCAACTAGGCAAATGTATGCACTTCCTGGAACCAAATCCAAACCTCCTAATCTCATCAATAAGAATTTAAAAGGTGAAAAAGCTGCTTCACACTTATGCAAGCAACGAGATTCTCATAGAATGCTTGGTGTTTCTTTTGATGATTCTGCAGGAAAAAGAAGTATCCCACCCACAGTCACGACCCACTCTGCTGATGTTCCTCACTTCCTTGGAAGTGTTCATACATCTAATGCTTACAAACCACCATGGATGAGGAGACATTCTCCTCCAAGGCATTCAATGCCACCTTCTGTTCCACCAGCTGTCTGAACAGCAATCAAAGTCGAGCTAATGACTTTAAACAAGCACTTAGTGGGAGGCAACCCACTGGTAAGTTTTTTATTTCATATATTAGTTTAGTTTTCTATTACGTAGCTAAAAAAAAAAACTCAAAAACATGAGAAAAATCGAAAAAAAAAAGAGTCACTTTGTTCAGTTTGCTTGGATGATATCTTGTGAACTTGTTAGACCATGGATTATGCTTTGTTTGGATGTTTGGATGTGTGTTTTGAGTGCTCTTACAGTTTGACTTCGGAGTACACATGATGGCATAGCATTTAAACATCCAACATGTCGATTTCTGGAGTTTCAGAGATGGTGACGCTCGTCACTAGCTCCTTCGCGAGGTACCACTTTTCCACCTTGGTTTTACACGTTCTCATGCTTCATTTTGACCAACTCTTGGCTTAATAACACTGGGGACAGTGTTGTTTAAGTCTGGGGGAGGTGGTTACTGACGTTGTGTGCTTTGTGTCATGTCTATAGAGTCTTAAAGTTGAGTCAAAAACCTGTTTTATAGAGTCAAAATTTTTGAAACTGTCAGTTTTTCTTGGAATTAACCATATGACGTTTTTGCTGATAAGAACCATTGCCACAGTAGTTGATTACAAGTCTCACTAAGTTGAAAGTCATAGGTAGATCAGTCTAGCAATGAAGGTTTAGGTTCTTAGAGAGTCTGGAAAATTTGCTGTTAGCTCCACCTTAATGAACTTTAAACTTCTTGTCTTGGTGATCGATTCTTATTGATCTTGATTCTCTCTTTCAACACTGACAATAAGGTTAAAATACAGTCTCTCTTTGATCTTCCCTGATGTAGTTTTTAAAAGATTAAGACCAAAGAATGGTGCATTCATGACCCTGTCTCCTCACAAGGAACAACAGTAGTGAACACATTCAAGAACCTGTCTCCTCACAAGGAACACAAGTATTGTGTAGCACCATATCTTAGACTGTAAAAGTTGAGAAAAAAAAGAAGTGAAAAATCGAAAATATCCAAAGGAAGAGATTAAGGGAAGAGAAAATAGGAGAGTTGTGTTGTGATCTATTTGTTTAGTTGTTAGGAAGGGAAAAGAATCTGTAAAGTGATTAAGATGATAAAACTTTGATGAGATATCACACTTAGATAAAAATAAGGAGTTAGCAGTAGAAATTTCGAGTTTCTTGAAGGGATTTGGACTGGACTTGAGAGATTTGCTAAGCTTGTTATGATTAGACTGAAATTTGATCTTGTGTTGACTATGTGGTATGTGGATTCGAAAGCTCTAACTAGTATGGTGTTCCTGATGACTGACTGACTGTTTCTTGTTTTCAAACCTCGACCTTATTCTTTGTCTGATGTTTGCTTGATAGCTAAGTCTGGGGGAGTTGATATATCATGGAACCATGATATAAGTTCTTTTTATTGAGTTTTTTTGGTCTTTTTAGAGTCCTAGAAGAGTCTTTGCAGGTTATAGCATGTCTGGAGCATAACTGGAGATATTGGAGCTTTTTAGAGCATTGCAAGTTGAAGCCACGAAGTATCCAACTTGGGAAGGAAAGTATGCATATGGGTGACGCTCGTCACCCAGAAAGGAAGGGGTCGTGACCTGTTTTTAAAAGATTGGGAAAAAATTACAGTTTTAGCCCAAAAGTTCCAGTTTTTGCAAAAAGGCCCCAGATCGTGTTTTAGCTTGTATATTAGGTTTTTCAGCCATTCTTTTGGCAGATATCTTGTATCTTATTATTTTTGAGAGCGAGAGAGAGAGATTTGTAGAAGAGCTTTTGGAGAGACAAATCAGACTCCTTCAGAGCAGATTTTGAACTCCTTTACTTTCTATTTCTTATTTCTTTTATGCAATCTATTCTTTTCATGATGTTTTCTCAAATCACCATGTCTAAGTAGTTTGTTAGTTAAGTTAGGGCTTTTCAAAGGTTGAAGAAGAGTTTGTAGAATTGCTAAAAACTTTTAGGAAATTCATTGGTTCTTCATATGTGGTTGCATTCATATCGATTTCTTAGACACATCATCTGGATTTCGAAATCCTAGGTTGTTTGATAGATGTGAGAGCATTATTAATCACCTGAACTAGTATTAGATGAAAAAAACGCCCTAGTACAAAGAGATTTGGCTTAGGAGTTTTGTGAACAATTGAACCTGATCATTACTGCATGTTTAGGTTGTTAGGGTTTGCAAAGAGATTTGAAACTCTGTGATTTAGACATAGATAACTTCTGCAATGAGAATTGATTAGTTATATCTTTGCGATTCATGTTCAAGACGGTTTTAATTCATTCCTGATTGCATGCATTCTACACTCTCGGATTCAACCTGCGGATTGTCCTGACTTAGCGCCTTTAGCCTTCTGAACTTTAAGAACAAGCATAAAAACGCCCTCTTGTATTTATTTTACTGTTTTGCATTACATTCATTATTTATCGCTTAGCTTAATCTGAATCTATAATCGCTAGTGTGGTTTACATACTCCCTTGGGATTCGATAACCCCTTGTACTACAACTGCTTTTGCTGTGCACTTGCAGTAGTTTTATTTGGGTAAAACCTGACCCTATCAGATATATTAACTACCCTTGTAAATATTTGCTTTCTTTTATTACTAATGTCTTTATTTAGTGTTTTAGAGGTCAAAGAATAGGTCCATGGCTGTGTAGGATAGTTTAAAGGCCAAGGAAAAAAAACTATGTTTTCATATTGAGGTACCATATCGAGCAGAACATCTGTCATTGCTGCTCGATACAGTTTATCTCGGGGATGGAGCAGTCCGTACACCGAGCAGGTTGCATGATGGAGACTACATCAATGTGCAGCATCAAGCAAAGCCTTGCGAACTCTTGCTCGATACAGTCTCCAGTCTTACATCGTGGAGCCCCAGCCCATACATCGACGAAGGTGCTTAATGGAGTTATACTGAGGAGTACCATCGAGTAAAACATATGAGGATTTGCTCGATATAGATGTTATCAGCCGACTCAAGTATGAGATGATGTCCAGTACGACAACCAGGGACGAGCACTACAACCAGGTCCGAGAAGATCCACATCAAGGTGTAGCATCGAGCAAAACACCAATATGTTTGCTCGATGCAGATTAGCAGAGCAAAGAACAAGCATCCAGATGATGCCGTGCACTGCTCGAGGGAAGGATCATGCAAGCCGAAGTGTCTCCTTACACCGAACAACAACATTGAGTAGAACATCTGCTGAGACTGCTCGATGCAAGCTGTCGCGGAGGAGCAGCTAACCAGAACACAGAACTCCCGAGGCAGAGGAGCCAAACCGCCGAGCCATAGGACCCGACGTCCCCGATATGGTACACATCGAGGTACCACATTAAGTGTTTTGCTTGAGATTTTTACATGGGTAAATTGAGTAAAACCTTTTGTGGACCTTGATGGCTGGTAATATAATCATTTCTTTCCCTTTCACATGCATTTTTGAATTTTAAACAAGATTTTCTTGCATTATCTTTTATTTATTTTAGATTTTCCTTATCTTTTACCTTAAACTAGCATTTTATCTCCCTCGACACATACATATCAAGCTGAACACCATTGCCAATCATATCTTTCTTCTCTCTTGCATCTCTGTTCTAGAACTTCATTTGTTTGTTCAAAGATTAAGGTAAACTTTGCTAGCACCTTCATTTCTTGAGTTTAATATTTGCAAGATGAATAAGGATGCATTAGAATAATTATTGAGATTGTCACCATTGTTGATCTTCTTTGATAATTTTTGGTTTAAATATTTGGGAAATGCTCTTTTTGTGCTTAATTTGACATAGTGTTTAGATTTTGGCCAGATCTAGGCATGCTATTGTTTTTCCAGCATATTCACCATTTAATTGCATCATATTAGAGTAGTAATGATGAATCTGTTGCATTTTTACAATTTGGTGGAGAGAAGATGATGTTTTTGCTGCATATGCTTGAATTTGACTAAATCAATGGTTGTTGCTGTGAGAATTTTAATTTTCAATGTGTTTATCCTTTTGAGCTGGAAATTTTTGCTAAATTCGACTCTGTTTATTGCCAATCAAGTTGAGTTTTTATAGAATTTTTCTGTGCATGCTTGATTTTTGAAACATAGTTTTCTGCACAGTGCTCTCAAATGATGTTATGCTAATTTTTGCTTCAAGCATTGTATTTTCAGGTATTATATCAAGCACTACAGGAGATGGAGAGATTTCTGACTCAAATGCTGCTGCAGGAAACAAAGCAGAGGGAAAAAAGGCCAGTGGTTGCAGAAGAACAAGTCCAAGATGCAGCACCAAAGCTCAAAGACTACATGAGGGCGATGAGGAGAGTGGACTTTGCTCCTACAAGATATTCTTATTCTGGTCTGTTGGAAAAGCTGGGAATTAAGACTGGGGTGGATAAGCTGTTTAGCAACATTGGACTGGAGAAATTTTATAGTCTTGGGTATCCAACTTACAAGCAACTTTCTTGTGAGTTCCTTGCAATCTTCAAGGTCTACTTCTACAAGTTTGATGAAGAATATGATGAAGGAGAAGAAGACTTTGGCAATGGATTCATCAAGTTCAGGGGTTCACTCAGCTTGAAGAAATATTTGGATTTGATAAAGGCTCAAGAGCACAAAACATGCGCTTCAAGCATGATGAACTAATGCATGAGTGGGAGGAGATAGCGAATGACGCCTATAGAGCAGGTCATCTGAAGAGTGCTAGCATCCGCCATCCAGCTATCAGATATGTTCATAGGGTCCTCACCAGCACACTCTTCTACAGAAAAGAGCAGAGTATGGTCAAAGAAGAAGAGATGGGGTTTGCTTGTGAATGGCTTGAAGAAATGAAACAATTTCTAATGAAACAATTTCTATCATGGGAAGATTCATGGAGAGCGCTTAAGAGTTGGTCTTGTGATAATCCTAATGAAACAATTTATATCATGCCAACAATGGGCTTTCAACAAAAGAGAGAAGAAGCCTATGTTAGCCATTGGAGGTGTGATCACTCCCATCTTCTTAGTGCTGGAGTTGACCTTGGCACACCAGATGTTAGCATGATCTTCCTTGATGTCCCCTATCTCAGGAAGATTTGATACCTCTCAGGAGCTATGGAAACCGGATTTGGCTATCAGTTTGAGCTAGAAAACAGGATGAGGAAGATCATCTTTCCAAGGCAACTCCTGACCAACTTCAACACTTATGAGAACATCCGCTTCATGCCAACAGAAGATGAGCTTTATAATCCTAGGACGGACCCTCCATTGATGAGGCGAATCAAGGTTAAGAACATGAGAACCATCAGAGATTCAGATGTGGAAGAAGATATTGAAGTGCAGCATCAAGAACAAAAGGATCAGCATCAAGGGAGAGAGGCGGATGAACATGAAGACTATGATAGCCGCCTTTATGCATTTGACCCTTACGATGTGATCTTCACATCCGAAGCTTCAAAAGCTGCTCATTTTTGCTTCTTCAGAGGTGGAACCATTTCCAGGATAAGGCCATTAGAGGCTTCCTGAAGACAGTTAAAGCTAGCAAGAAATCGGTTGGCTCTTTGAAGAAGATAGTGAGGATGCTCAAGAAAACGTTAGGAGGATCTTCATCAGCCAAGAGGTCTGATCAAGCTGTTCAAGCAGAACCACAACGAGGAGGATCTGATGCTGAGGATATGTTTGAGGATACACCAGAAACCACAGTCTAGGAGAGGCACTCATTCCACATCAATGAGAGGCCAAGAACACATGTAGCTGAACCGGCCAAGCACTCATCTCATGTAGCTGTTCCAAGGCACAAAGGAAAGAAGAGAAGGGCTAGACAGAGAAATCCATTTAAGGAAGAAGCTTCTCCCTCTCATGTCATTGAGAGTTCTGATTCTCACCACTCCTCCACATGAAGTAAGGTACACCACACTAACCATTGTAAATACCACAATTTTTTTTTTAGAATTCTATGTGACTGTTTGCTTGATGTTTGTGAACATTATTTGCATATTAGAATAGAAAACATGCACCATGTGTACATAGCATCTAAGGCACAGAAAAAACCAAAAACAAAAAATTGAAATTGTTTTGAAAATTGCTTCACAAGAGTTTGATTTTCATGCATTCTTATAGGATCTAGACTCCATGCATTCATATATGACTAGCTTTCTTGTTTAAATTGAGAACTATGATAATACATATTTGTTAATGCTATTAGTTTTTGAAAATGAAGCCCTTGTTTTTAATCCTTTGGTGCATTTGATGTTGAACTAGAAATAAAGCTGAACCACTTTTGGAATTTTCATTTGTGTGAGCTTTGTTTGAGACTGGAGCATGCTTTGAAATGATTTCAACCTTTTTTTAAGTGGAACCTAATTTGAATTTGCAATTATTATGTCTTATATAATTGTGATTGATGTCATGGATAGTTTAAAATATTTGGATCTTCTTATTCTCTTTTGCCACTCTCTAAAAGATCCGTTTAGATTTCCCCACCCTTAACTAAACCTCCTTTCAAGCCAAGACATTTTGCTTAGCAAAAAGTGTTGGGTTGGAACTACATGGGAGGTATTTCCATTGTAGAAATAGCTCACTCTTGAGTTAGATAGGCTAGGATGTTTAGGGAATAGTTTGGGATTTATTTTTGGTTAGTCTTTAGGAGAAGAAAAGAAGAAAAGATGTCAAGGCACAAAGAAAATGAGTGTGACACAAGCAAAGGTGGAAATGGCGGTTCTAAGTTCAAAAGAAAGAAGGCTCATGTTCAAAGAAGAAAAGAAGATGCCAGAAGTGCAAAGCAAGTAAATCAGAAAGCCAAAGGCGAAATAAGCACCAGCATCACCAAATAAAGAAGCCAAATTCAAAAGAAGCAAACCACCACCACTTGAAGTTCAAAAGAAGAAGTGTCCTCCAAAGCGCTTGAAAGAGAAGAGTTTTTGGGTTTCTAAAAGGGTTTAAGTTTTTAAAAATGGTAGCATCGGCGGGTTTACATTGATTAGGTACTGTTAGGAACATGGCTTATAGGTCTTGGGTAGATGGGAGTCTTCCTTTGTATGTGTAAGTTGTTCTTTGACCCTTAGCATTTTGCCAAAGCATATCCATGCT
Organism: Thlaspi arvense; assembly: GCA_911865555.2. NCBI lineage: Eukaryota > Viridiplantae > Streptophyta > Magnoliopsida > Brassicales > Brassicaceae > Thlaspi > Thlaspi arvense. The sequence goes on from OU466861.1 coordinate 17,526,614, forward strand.
TTTCCTTGAGTGAACCCTTTAAACACCAAAACCAGTTTGAAAAGTTGGATAATTTTTACTCAACTAAGCCCTGTCCCTTAGTCAAATGACACATTTGCATTTGCATAAGCATGATTCACGGTTTGAGCATAATTGAATGTTAAAAAGGTTGTTTGATTTGATGAGCATGTGTAGGCTGATAACATTGTGATCATTCTTATTTTGTGATGAAAGTGGTTAAGTGTTTAAAGTATTATTCCATCAAGTGCACTCTATAATTAGAACATGGACTTCACTTTGATTTATTGTTAGCATTTTTAGAGATATGAGTTTGCATTTTAAAACCTCATCCCCATGTTAAATGTTTGTTTGATTGAGAGTAAGCAAAAGCTAAGTGTGGAGGTGTTGATAGTTTCCTATTTGAGAGCATTTTAGGCTGAATTTCATGCATCTTTCCTTTGTTTTTGCATTATAGTTTAGCATTTTAGTCTCATTTGCACTTAGAATCAACATTGCATGCATTTAGCTTAGGAATGCATATATTTGCATACATGTGCATGTTTGTGGTGATTTTCAGGTGCTTTTAGAGGTTCTTGGAGTTGGAGAGGAGATGAAAGCAGCTCATGATCAAAGAGGATGTCAGAAAAGGAGCCCTTGCAAATTCTGGTCCATATCGAGCAAGGATATCGAGCAAGGATATCGAGCAAAACCCTTGTGGGGTGTGCTCGATGTAAGCTGCAGGACGTGAGGAAGAGGATCAGCTCGAGGAGTCTAAGCATTTGGTCTGCATCGAGGTCCAGCATCGAGCAAGGAAGCCGATACGCGCTGCACGAGCCATATTGAGGTTGTACATCGAGCAGACCACCGTCCGTACAACCTCTATGCAACTCATCCGCGCGTTGACTACTTGATTTTCGTTGACCTTGTCCTGTTTTTAGGTTTTTTATGCTTCTTTTGGTTCCCTACTATAAAAGGAAAGCCACAAAACATTGTCTTTATCCTATCTTATGCTTTCTATCAAAAACTCTCTATTTTCATCTTGTTCTTACATCTTAAAGGGCGATTTGCTCTAGAGTCCTTTATTTTAATAAAGTTTGCACTTTTATGGTTTGATCTTGTCTCTTGATCTTATTTCTAGCACCCTCGTAGTTTAGATTTCTTATCTTTGCATTTTAACCTCATCTGATCATGTTTAACTCTAAACAAATAGGATTAAATATGATTAGTGAGTAGTCTACCTTAGATTTACGGTTCTATGTAGGGAAAGTGGTGATTAAGATGTGATTAAGGGGTGATTAGGCTAGATTAGTTTGTTCTCTGTTGTCTCCTTCTCTTGCAAAGTGGTTAATGTTCATAAACCTTGCTTCTTTTGATTGAATATGGTATTTATTGATGCATATGGTTCACTTGATGTCTTGATACCTCATTCCTATGCATGGTTCGCTTATTTGGCGTGATTGTTTAGCTTGGTCTATGTTTCCTTTGTTCAATGAAACCAAAGTGATAGTTCACTTTGCTAGATGATTAGCTTAGGGCTAGATAATGTTGGTTTTGAGGTTCTTGCTTGATGGTTAGATAGTATGCATTGAAAGATCTTGCCTTTGTTTGATTCCTCTTCATTGCTTAGCATTGTTAGGATTTCAAAACTGTGTGCTTAAGTCTATATTCTTGATTGGTGCTTAGCTAACTAGGTCCTTATATGGTTCACAAGGTTGATATGTTGATCTGAATTCTTGCTTGAGTGAGAAATTTTTTGCTTGCTTAGTACTTCTCTTAGGCTAGAATGGTTCTGATTTTTATGCTCATGGTTGAAGAATACGCCATCAAAAGTGGGTTTGACACTTTAATCTTATTGAATATGAATTGCTTATTGACGCCAAGCTGATTCCCTTTAGATACCTTGTCTATGAGTACAACATTGAGAATTGCTTGCTTATGAATGCTTGATGTTTGCCTTGCTAAAAGTCCCCTTAATCACTCTTGAAAACCACTAATCCCATAATTGCTTAAAACCTTGAGTCTTGCTTTTTATTAATTGTCTTAAAATCATCTTGCTTAGTATTGCTTAAGTTGTCTTTCTCATTTAGTTCTTGCCTATTTATTGCTTTGAATTCATTGCTTAGTCCTTGTTTACTTGCATTTTATTTCCGTTTTCTTTTTAGAGGAAATGTTCTAAAATAACCAAGAATGATAAAATAATATGAAATGGATACCCACTGATGAAAAATTGTGAAAATGAGCCCTTTTTAAGTTTTTTATAAATACCAGTGCTACCCTTCTAACTACTGTTATTAATAGACTAATGGCAGACTAATGGCAGACTAACGGCAGACTGAATGCAGACTACGGACTGACTGATTAGTCAAATAATTGAATGTAGTCTAATGGCAGACTAACAACAGACTGAATACAGACTACTGACTAGCTGATTGGTCAAATAATTGAATGTAGACTACTGGCAGACTACTGGTAGACTAATTGCAAATTACTGACAGACTAATAGCAGATTGAAAGCAAACTAGTGGACCCCTCTAATTGAAGGGTCATGTTTCATAATAAAATTGTCAAGTGGGTTATTTCAAAAATTATCCCTTCATTTTAATGCATTGTTAGGTTGCTAGAAGCATTACTTTACAAACAAAATCTCTAATCTCACTTAGCTTACAGCATTGTTTGTATCTCAATATCCGCAAGTGTGTTTGACAGATAAGACCATATACAACATCTGATATGAGGATTAGGATAACTTTGAAGTATAAAAAAAACTTGCAAAAAGTCATGCTTCATTTATAAAATATATGAAACTAAAACCCCAATAATCATGTCAACCAATGCTTAGATTCCATATTAACGTCATTTTGCTCCAATAAGTATCTCAAACTGCATTGATCGGTGTGAACGAGACCAAGTAGATAGTGCTTCCACTATTGAACTGCCATTATCTCTCTTTCATATGCTGGTTTTAGTCATTTTCTTGGTGTCAAAGCATGAATATAGAAGGCAATGGGTTAGTTGTCTTGCTTCAATACTGCCCCGAGAGCAAACCCTGTTGCATCTGACTCGATAATGAAAACCATGTTAAAGTCCAAATGAGCTAAAACTGGTGCTGACACCATAGCTGTTTTAAGAGTATCAAATGCCTTTTGTGCTGTTAGAGTCAACTGAAAACCATCCTTCTTGAGCAATTCTGTCAGTGAACGAGCTATCTTTCCATACCCTTTGGCATATTTCCGATAAAAGCCTGTCAAGCCTAAGAAACAACATAATTTCTTTACTATTTTAGGTGTGGGCCAATTGTGCATTTCTTTTGTCTTCACAGCATCGACTGCTACACCTTCCTTGGAGAAAATATAGCCTAAGTATCTCACATATGGTAAACCAAATAAAAAATTATTCTTGTTGGCCAGGAGTTGTTGTTCTGAAATTCTCAACACAACTCGCAAATGATCCACATGTTGCTCCACGGATCGACTGTAGACAAGGACATCATCAAAGAAAACCAGCACAAAGTCGCATAGGTATGGGTTGAAGATTTTCCATCAAGGCTTGAAAGGTGGATGGGGAATAACCAAGATTTTGTAATGACCTTCCACAGTTCGGAAAGCAGTCTTCTCAATGTCGTGTTCTTCTATACATTCCTGGTGATATCTAGATCTTAAATCCAGTTTTGAAAAAATTATGTAGCACCATGAAGCTCATCAAGAAGTTGATCAATCACCAATATTAGGAATTTATCAGGGCTTTGTTGCGAGCTCTATAGTCGATACAGAAACGCCAAGAAGCATCCTTTTTTTCACCAATAGCACCGGACTTGAGAAGGTACTCGTGCTTGGTTTGATGGTACCTGATTCTAGCATCTCATTTACTATATTTTTCATTACCACCTTGCTAGTGTGTGGATATTGATAAGGTCGAACTGAGATAGCAGAGATTCTTGGAGTACTATTAATCGCATATTCATTCCCGCGGATTGGAGGAAGACCATTGATAACTTGCATATTTACATCAGTTATGCTAGCATAATCATATGTTTTTAAGTCTCTTTCATGCATAAACTCTCATTTTATGTCTCTTTTGCTTTCATATTAGAGATAGCTTCTGTCTAGGTATGCATTGCATGTTATGATGAATTTTGAAGGTGTTATCTAGGTTCTATGGAGGCTAAAGAGACTTGCTACCAACTGGACTTAGAGTGGATGCATAGAGAAGAGCTTAAAGGAAGCAAAGAAAAGGAGGAAACTCGCCCTGGCGTCTCGCACCGACCAAACACCTTGGAGTGAAGAAGCCAGCATCTTGGGAGGATCACACCGGGTAGCTGCACCGGCCAAACACCTCGCTGCAATGTCACCAGTGGCTTTGGAAGATCACATCGGATTGTTAGCCCGGGTTACACTCCTCGTTATGAGAGGGACCAAAGGATCAAGAAGCTCGCACCGACCACCTGCATCGTCGACTTGCCTGGGCTGACTCCCTTCCGTTTCACTTTGTCCTTGGTCAATATTCTTGACCAAGGGTTTGACTAAGACTTAATCTTTTGACTATATAAAGCAAACTTTATCCTTTCATCTTATGAACAATTAATCCTATCTTTTATACTTTTCTGTTCTAAACTCTCTCTCTCTCTCTCTCTCTCTCTTAAGTTTTTTCCAGAAATTTTAGGATTTGTAAACACAATTTGAGTTTTAATTAAGAGTTTGGAATTCAAGCTTTTGATCATCCTTGTATTGCTTTTGATTTTTATCTTATTATCTTAATTTTCGCCATGATCTCTCTGTGTTTTGAGTTCTTAGGATTGGTTAAATCATGATGATTTAGTGGTTGATCATTGATTCTTAGTGCTTAATATTGATAGATCATTTCTTGTTTGATGTTCTTAATGCTTAATCTTTGTTTGATGAAATGCCTGAACCAATCATTTAAGAAATTTACTTGCCTTATAGATGAAAATAGTTGACCAGAGAGTATTTTAACTTGATGGAACTGATTCTTTATGCTTGGTGATGGCTTGATCACTAATGAGAACTAGATCTTGGATAAATTTTTAGCAAATGGATCATTTTAATGGGAGTAGATTGATCTGCTTGTTTAAAGTTCTATGTTGAAAGATTAGCCTTATTGGTTGATTTTGTACATCAAGGATTGGCTGTTGTTTCATCATTGGATCAATAACCTCATCCTAAGACCCCTGTATGTTTAAATTCGAATTTTCCCTGTTACATTCTGTTCTTCCTCTGTTTCTTCAGTTTAAGTTGTTTAGTTAATTGTCCTGCAATCTAGTTCAATGCTTTCTTTTATATGTTTTATTGATCATTAGGTTGCAAGATATTTCTTCAATATTTCCTGATTAGCTTAGCTTACTAGAAATCATGTATTCTCTCTGTTTTAAATCCCTGATTGGATTGACACCTTAAGTACTGGTGTGATATGAACTAGGACTTAAGGAATTGAGTCACAAGAGTTGAAAAACTCATGTATCAATTTGGCGCCGTTGCACTTTGTGGATTCTTTGATCACTGAGATTGTGATTTCTGTGAGACTAAGCTCTTTTCTGCTTTGTTTACTTGTTTATTTCTGTCTTTGACATTTCAGGTGTATGCACTTGAGGTCTCAAAGTTCTGTTGTTCTAGTACCTCTGTTGGAGAATATTGATAAAGTTAAGAGAAGGAACATAGGAAGGAGCATCATCATTAATGATCCACATGCAGCCATGAATGCTCACGGTGCACAAAGTGTGCAAGGAGTCCTGGGACCACAAGGCGTTCATGGTTTGATTGGGGCTCAAGGACCAATAGCAAGAGTTCCTGTCTACCCTCCAAAACCAGCAAGAGTGATTGGCACAGGAGATGCCCCTAACACCCATGCTACAAGACTTGGTATTATCCCTCCTCCTGTGGCCATCAATAATTTCGAGATCAAGAGAAGCCTAATTTCTATGGTGCAAGGCAAGAAATTCCATGGCCTTCCCTTGTAGGATCCTTTGGACCACCTTGATCAGTTTGATAGGATATGCTCCATGAGTAAGATTAATGTTGTATCAGAAGATGGTTTCAAGCTAATGGTCTTCCCATTCTCTTTGGGAGACAAGGCTCATCTGTGGGAGAAGACTCTTCCTAAAGGCTCTATAGCCTCTTGGGACAAATGAAAGCAAGCATACCTAGCTAAGTTCTTATCAACTTCAAGAACTGCAAGATTGAGGAACCTCATTTTAGGGTTTGTTCAAGGATCACATGAGAGCTTTTCTGAAGCATGGGAAAGATTCAAAGGATTAACTCTCCAATGCCCTCACCATGGCTTCTCAAATGAGTCCTTGTTGTCCACTCCATACAGGGGCGTCCTCCCTAAGATAAGGATGCTGCCAGATACTGCTAGTGATGGAAACTTCCTTGGGAAGGAGGTAGAAGAAGGTACAGAGCTGGTTGAGAACTTGGCCCATAGTGATGGCCAATATAGAGAGGCTTTTGACAGAACTCCAAGGAAGAGCTGGAATACAACAGGAAGGAAATTAAAGCTCTCAATGAGAAGCTTGACAAGTTGCTTCAGGTTCAACAAAAAAGGTCCACTTAGTTGGTGACTTAGTGCAGAACCAAGAAGTGGAGGAAGTTCAGGAACCACTTGGAAAGTCAAGATGGCTACAATGGCTACAACATTTCCAGGAACCCAAACGTGTCCTACAGGAACAACAATGAAGTTAATCTCGAAGATCAGGTATGTCCACCTCAAGGGAACAACTTCCAACATAAGCCCTTTGGCAACTTCTCTCAACAGCAAGATTTTATCCCAAGACCCCAAAGAAACAACTGTCAAGGGAAAAACTTTCCACAAAGACCAGCCTTTGCTCCTCCTGGATTTATCCCACAAGGAGAAGCTTCTACTTATACTGCCCCTGGTTCTGAAGTCAAAGGGATACTCCATTAGCATCTCCAAGGCCAAGCTACAATCACTACGGAGATTGCTAAGAAGTTTGAAGAAATCCACAACAAGATGGACAGCCAATACACTGCACTCTCTTCCAAGATTGAGGGTTTGAACTCTAGCCTCAAAACCTTGGAAAGCAACAACGGTATAGCTTCAAGCTCGAAACCACAAGGTCAGCTTCCAAGGGAATTCTGCTATACAATCTCTTGCGAAGCTTTACCTTGCAATGCTGATTCTTCAACTGAACTTACTAAGTTGGAGAACCTTATGTCTGATGATGATAGTCCTACACTTCACTCCTCCACGAAGACATTTGTCCACAATGAGGGCATTGAGACTTTAAGTGTGGGGGAGAAGCCAAAGCTGTTGGCTAAAGGGCAGAAACCAGATCTTTACACACCATATAAGCCTGCTCTTCCATTCCCTGGAAGATTGATGCAGCTTATGTTAGCCAAGCAAAAAATTCTATTTTTAGCAACCATAGAATAAGCTGAGAAGACTTGTAATTATGTACCTGCTGATTTGTTGGCGTTCAAGAAGAAGCTTCTAGCTGAAGGCAAAGAAGTGAGTAAGGACAAGTTGTGCTCACCAACAGATGCATAAATAAGAGCTAAGGAGATCACCCTACCAAGAATCTTGGAGATATAGAATGTTTCACTTTACCCTGCTCATTCGGAGATTCTACATTCACAATCTGTTTGTGTGATCTAGAGGCCAGCATAAATTTTATGCCCCTCTCTACAGCCAAGAGTCTTGGAGATGAGGACCTCAACCTGAAACATGATTTTTTCTATCCTAAACAAAATATCTTTAGCCTCTAATCAGTTATACAATAGGGATCAGGTGTCAATTCATTTGTGGAAGATGAGATGCAAACAATGCCATAACCTAAGCAATGAAGGGAGTTTTGATTAATCGTGGACAAGTCTAACAACCTAACAAAGCAATGGAAAGAAAGCACAAACTAAATGCAAGTGAATAAAACTAAGCAATTAACTTAAAGCAATTACGAAGCAGGAACTAAGCAAGAAAAACAACTAAAGCGAGAATTAAGCAAGATGATCTTAAAAACAATTGATTAAAAGCAAGACTCAAGGTTCTAAGCAATTGTGGGATAGTGTCTTTCAAGAGTGAAAATGGGGATTTCTCACAAAGGCAAGCATCAGGCATTCATAAGCAAGAAATTCTCAATGTTGTATTCCTAGATAAGGTATCTAAAAGGAACCACCTTGGCGTCAATAAGCAGTTCATATTCAACAAGATTGAAGTGTCAAACCCACTTGTGATGGTGTATTCTTCAACTATGAGCATAAAGATCAGAACCATTCTAGCCTAAGAGATGTACTAATCAAGCAATCATTCTCTCACCCAAGCAAGAATTCAGATCAACTTATCAATATTGTGAACCAATAAGGACCAAGTTAGCTAAACACCAATCAAGAATATGGATTTAAGCACACAACTGCAACATCCTATCAAAGCTAAGCAGTGACAATAATGAAACAAAGGCAAGATCTTTTAATGCATACTGATAAACAGGATTTTAGCAAGTCAGAATATCCAATCCCAAACCATAACAATGATGTAGTATAGCAGTAAGGGTATCAATCCAACCTAGCAAGCAGGAAGAGCAATAGGAATGCAAGGGTAAAGCAAATCTAAGCAGATCGAGAAAATAAGTGGTAAAATCGAAGAAAACTAAATGAAACGACCAAATGAGATAAATTTTTTTTTTAAAATCCCTGGAAGAGGGTTAACTACCACTAGGAAAAAGCAGAAGATTAAAAATGCAAATCTACTAAGATCTAAAAATCGAGCACTGAATCGAGTAAAACAGACCGATCTAACAACTTAAAGCAAATGACTTTTAATGAACAAAGATGCAAGCTTTATGCCAAGAAAATGATAAATAGAGGTTTTAAAATGCTAAAAGAGGGTTCAGGGTCGAGGATCATATTCAAGAGTGTTCAAGGGCCAAGCCTTGGTTTGAAAACACATAGATCTACTCATTGATGAGCTTTCTCTAAGCCTTGAAAACAAAGCGGGAACCATCCATGGCGTGTGGTATGATTCACTTCCTCAATATCTTCTCCAAACCCATGGCGTTTGGTGGAAAAAGAGATCAAAGAGCAAGAAAAATAGATTTCAACTAATAGCCTAACTAACCTCCTCTACATCCATGGCGTTTGGGAGAGGGTCGATTAGTCTCTAGGATCTGGTCTTCTAGGACATCTGAATTCGGTCCAGGGAAGATAGCCTTGGAATCATAGAGATCTTTTCCAAGACTCTCTAAGCCTTAAGCCCCCAAGATCCTAGAAGAGAAGGAATGAAGAACAAGAAAAAAGACAAAACTTAAACCTCTTAAACCCTTGAATCGCCTCAACCCTTTACCCAAAGAAAAACTACTCGCTACTCATGATTGAAACCGAATAAAATGCAATGAACGATAAACTAAGCATGATTAAGCGATTAATTAAAGGAAAAGACATAATATTGAAAGAGATTCAAAGTGCTCAAAAACAAGAAAAACTTAAAGTTCAACAATGGCTAATCGGCCAAAAACGAAATATCTTTAGCCTCTAATCAGTTATACAATAGGGATCAGGTGTCAATTCATTTGTGGAAGATGAGATGCAAACAATGCCATAAGCTAAGCAATGAAGGGAGTTTTGATTAATCGTGGACAAGTGTAACAACCTAACAAAGCAATGGAAAGAAAGCACAAACTAAATGCAAGTGAATAAAACTAAGCAATTAACTTAAAGCAATTACGAAGCAGGAACTAAGCAAGAAAAACAACTAAAGCGAGAATTAAGCAAGATGATCTTAAAGACAATTGATTAAAAGCAAGACTCAAGGTTCTAAGCAATTGTGGGATAGTGTCTTTCAAGAGTGAAAATGGGGATTTCTCACAAAGGCAAGCATCAGGCATTCATAAGCAAGAAATTCTCAATGTTGTATTCCTAAATAAGGTATCTAAAAGGAACCACCTTGGCGTCAATAAGCAGTTCATATTCAACAAGATTGAAGTGTCAAACCCACTTGTGATGGTGTATTCTTCAACTATGAGCATAAAGATCAGAACCATTCTAGCCTAAGAGATGTACTAATCAAGCAATCATTCTCTCACCCAAGCAAGAATTCAGATCAACTTATCAATATTGTGAACCAATAAGGACCTAGTTAGCTAAACACCAATCAAGAATATGGATTTAAGCACACAACTGCAACATCCTATCAAAGCTAAGCAGTGACAATAATGAAACAAAGGCAAGATCTTTTAATGCATACTGATAAACAGGATTTTAGCAAGTCAGAATATCCAATCCCAAACCACAACAATGATGTAGTATAGCAGTAAGGGTATCAATCCAACCTAGCAAGCAGGAAGAGCAATAGGAATGCAAGGGTAAAGCAAATCTAAGCAGATCGGGAAAATAAGTGGTAAAATCGAAGAAAACTAAATGAAACGACCAAATGAGATAAAATTTTTTTTTAAAATCCCTGGAAGAGGGTTAACTACCACTAGGAAAAAGCAGAAGATTAAAAATGCAAATCTACTAAGATCTAAAAATCGAGCACTGAATCGAGTAAAACAGACCGATCTAACAACTTAAAGCAAATGACTTTTAATGAACAAAGATGCAAGCTTTATGCCAAGAGAATGATAAATATAGGTTTTAAAATGCTAAAAGAGGGTTCAGGGTCGAGGATCATATTCAAGAGTGTTCAAGGGCCAAACCTTGGTTTGAAAACACATAGATCTACTCATTGATGAGCTTTCTCTAAGCCTTGAAAACAGGGCAGGAACCATCCATGGCGTGTGGTATGATTCACTTCCTCAATATCTTCTCCAAACCCATGGCGTTTGGTGGAAAAAGAGATCAAAGAGCAAGAAAAATAGATTTCAACTAATAGCCTAACTAACCTCCTCTACATCCATGGCGTTTGGGAGAGGGTCGATTAGTCTCTAGGATCTGGTCTTCTAGGACATCTGAATTCGGTCCAGGTAAGATAGCCTTGGAATCATAGAGATCTTTTCCAAGACTCTCTAAGCCTTAAGCCCCCAAGATCCTAGAAGAGAAGGAATGAAGAACAACAAAAAAGACAAAACTTAAACCTCTTAAACCCTTGAATCGCCTCAACCCTTTACCCAAAGAAAAACTACTCGCTACTCATGATTGAAACCGAATAAAATGCAATGAGCGATAAACTAAGCATGATTAAGCGATTAATTAAAGGAAAAGACTTAATATTGAAAGAGATTCAAAGTGCTCAAAAACAAGAAAAACTTAAAGTTCAACAATGGCTAATCGGCCAAAAACGAAATATCTTTAGCCTCTAATCAGTTATACAATAGGGATCAGGTGTCAATTCATTTGTGGAAGATGAGATGCAAACAATGCCATAAGCTAAGCAATGAAGGGAGTTTTGATTAATCGTGGACAAGTCTAACAACCTAACAAAGCAATGGAAAGAAAGCAGAAACTAAATGCAAGTGAATAAAACTAAGCAATTAACTTAAAGCAATTACGAAGCAGGAACTAAGCAAGAAAAACAACTAAAGCGAGAATTAAGCAAGATGATCTTAAAGACAATTGATTAAAAGCAAGACTCAAGGTTCTAAGCAATTGTGGGATAGTGTTTTTCAAGAGTGAAAATAGGGTTTTCTCACAAAGGCAAGCATCATGCATTCATAAGCAAGAAATTCTCAATGTTGTACTCCTAGATAAGGTATCTAAAAGGAACCACCTTGGCGTCAATAAGCAGTTCATATTCAACAAGATTGAAGTGTCAAACCCACTTGTGATGGTGTATTCTTCAACTATGAGCATAAAGATCAGAACCATTCTAGCCTAAGAGATGTACTAATCAAGCAATCATTCTCTCACCCAAGCAAGAATTCAGATCAACTTATCAATCTTGTGAACCAATAAGGACCTAGTTAGCTAAACACCAATCAAGAATATGGATTTAAGCACACAACTGCAACATCCTATCAAAGCTAAGCAGTGACAATAATGAAACAAAGGCAAGATCTTTTAATACATACTGATAAACAGGATTTTAGCAAGTCAGAATATCCAATCCCAAACTACAACAATGATGTAGTATAGCAGTAAGGGTATCAATCCAACCTAGCAAGCAGGAAGAGCAATATGAATGCAAGGGTAAAGCAAATCTAAGCAGATCGGGAAAATAAGTGGTAAAATCGAAGAAAACTAAATGAAACGACCAAATGAGATAAAAAATTTATTTTAAAATCCCCGGAAGAGGGTTAACTACCACTAGAAAAAAGCAGAAGATTAAAAATGCAAATCTACTAAGATCTAAAAATCGAGCACTGAATTGAGTAAAACAGACCGATCTAACAACTTAAAGCAAATGACTTTTAATGAACAAAGATGCAAGCTTTATGCCAAGAGAATGATAAATAGAGGTTTTAAAATGCTAAAAGAGGGTTCAGGGTCGAGGATCATATTCAAGAGTGTTCAAGGGCCAAACCTTGGTTTGAAAACACATAGATCTACTCATTGATGAGCTTTCTCTAAGCCTTGAAAACAGGGCAGGAACCATCCATGGCGTGTGGTATGATTCACTTCCTCAATATCTTCTCCAAACCCATGGCGTTTGGTGGAAAAAGAGATCAAAGAGCAAGAAAAATAGATTTCAACTAATAGCCTAACTAACCTCCTCTACATCCATGGCGTTTGGGAGAGAGTCGATTAGTCTCTAGGATCTGGTCTTCTAGGACATCTGAATTCGGTCCAGGTAAGATAGCCTTGGAATCATAGAGATCTTTTCCAAGACTCTCTAAGCCTTAAGCCCCCAAGATCCTAGAAGAGAAGGAATGAAGAACAAGAAAAAAGACAAAACTTAAACCTCTTAAACCCTTGAATCGCCTCAACCCTTTACCCAAAGAAAAAAACTACTCGCTACTCATGATTGAAACCGAATAAAATGCAATGAGCGATAAACTAAGCATGATTAAGCGATTAATTAAAGGAAAAGACTTAATATTGAAAGAGATTCAAAGTGCTCAAAAACAAGAAAAACTTAAAGTTCAACAATGGCTAATCGGCCAAAAACGAAATATCTTTAGCCTCTAATCAGTTATACAATAGGGATCAGGTGTCAATTCATTTGTGGAAGATGAGATGCAAACAATGCCATAAGCTAAGCAATGAAGGGAGTTTTGATTAATCGTGGACAAGTCTAACAACCTAACAAAGCAATGGAAAGAAAGCAGAAACTAAATGCAAGTGAATAAAACTAAGCAATTAACTTAAAGCAATTACGAAGCAGGAACTAAGCAAGAAAAACAACTAAAGCGAGAATTAAGCAAGATGATCTTAAAGACAATTGATTAAAAGCAAGACTCAAGGTTCTAAGCAATTGTGGGATAGTGTTTTTCAAGAGTGAAAATGGGGTTTTCTCACAAAGGCAAGCATCATGCATTCATAAGCAAGAAATTCTCAATGTTGTACTCCTAGATAAGGTATCTAAAAGGAACCACCTTGGCGTCAATAAGCAGTTCATATTCAACAAGATTGAAGTGTCAAACCCACTTGTGATGGTGTATTCTTCAACTATGAGCATAAAGATCAGAACCATTCTAGCCTAAGAGATGTACTAATCAAGCAATCATTCTCTCACCCAAGCAAGAATTCAGATCAACTTATCAATCTTGTGAACCAATAAGGACCTAGTTAGCTAAACACCAATCAAGAATATGGATTTAAGCACACAACTGCAACATCCTATCAAAGCTAAGCAGTGACAATAATGAAACAAAGGCAAGATCTTTTAATACATACTGATAAACAGGATTTTAGCAAGTCAGAATATCCAATCCCAAACTACAACAATGATGTAGTATAGCAGTAAGGGTATCAATCCAACCTAGCAAGCAGGAAGAGCAATATGAATGCAAGGGTAAAGCAAATCTAAGCAGATCGGGAAAATAAGTGGTAAAATCGAAGAAAACTAAATGAAACGACCAAATGAGATAAAAAATTTATTTTAAAATCCCCGAAGAGGGTTAACTACCACTAGAAAAAAGCAGAAGATTAAAAATGCAAATCTACTAAGATCTAAAAATCGAGCACTGAATTGAGTAAAACAGACCGATCTAACAACTTAAAGCAAATGACTTTTAATGAACAAAGATGCAAGCTTTATGCCAAGAGAATGATAAATAGAGGTTTTAAAATGCTAAAAGAGGGTTCAGGGTCGAGGATCATATTCAAGAGTGTTCAAGGGCCAAACCTTGGTTTGAAAACACATAGATCTACTCATTGATGAGCTTTCTCTAAGCCTTGAAAACAGGGCAGGAACCATCCATGGCGTGTGGTATGATTCACTTCCTCAATATCTTCTCCAAACCCATGGCGTTTGGTGGAAAAAGAGATCAAAGAGCAAGAAAAATAGATTTCAACTAATAGCCTAACTAACCTCCTCTACATCCATGGCGTTTGGGAGAGAGTCGATTAGTCTCTAGGATCTGGTCTTCTAGGACATCTGAATTCGGTCCAGGTAAGATAGCCTTGGAATCATAGAGATCTTTTCCAAGACTCTCTAAGCCTTAAGCCCCCAAGATCCTAGAAGAGAAGGAATGAAGAACAAGAAAAAAGACAAAACTTAAACCTCTTAAACCCTTGAATCGCCTCAACCCTTTACCCAAAGAAAAACTACTCGCTACTCATGATTGAAACCGAATAAAATGCAATGAGCGATAAACTAAGCATGATTAAGCGATTAATTAAAAGAAAAGACTTAATATTGAAAGAGATTCAAAGTGCTCAAAAACAAGAAAAACTTAAAGTTCAACAATGGCTAATCGGCCAAAAACGAAATATCTTTAGCCTCTAATCAGTTATACAATAGGGATCAGGTGTCAATTCATTTGTGGAAGATGAGATGCAAACAATGCCATAAGCTAAGCAATGAAGGGAGTTTTGATTAATCGTGGACAAGTCTAACAACCTAACAAAGCAATGGAAAGAAAGCAGAAACTAAATGCAAGTGAATAAAACTAAGCAATTAACTTAAAGCAATTACGAAGCAGGAACTAAGCAAGAAAAACAACTAAAGCGAGAATTAAGCAAGATGATCTTAAAGACAATTGATTAAAAGCAAGACTCAAGGTTCTAAGCAATTGTGGGATAGTGTCTTTCAAGAGTGAAAATGGGGATTTCTCACAAAGGCAAGCATCATGCATTCATAAGCAAGAAATTCTCAATGTTGTACTCCTAGATAAAGTATCTAAAAGGAACCACCTTGGCGTCAATAAGCAGTTCATATTCAACAAGATTGAAGTGTCAAACCCATTTGTGATGGTGTATTCTTCAACTATGAGCATAAAGATCAGAACCATTCTAGCCTAAGAGATGTACTAATCAAGCAATCATTCTCTCACCCAAGCAAGAATTCAGATCAACTTATCAATCTTGTGAACCAATAAGGACCTAGTTAGCTAAACACCAATCAAGAATATGGATTTAAGCACACAACTGCAACATCCTATCAAAGCTAAGCAGTGACAATAATGAAACAAAGGCAAGATCTTTTAATGCATACTGATAAACAGGATTTTAGCAAGTCAGAATATCCAATCCCAAACCACAACAATGATGTAGTATAGCAGTAAGGGTATCAATCCAACCTAGCAAGCAGGAAGAGCAATAGGAATGCAAGGGTAAAGCAAATCTAAGCAGATCGGGAAAATAAGTGGTAAAATCGAAGAAAACTAAATGAAACGACCAAATGAGATAAAAAAATTATTTTAAAATCCCTGGAAGAGGGTTAACTACCACTAGGAAAAAGCAGAAGATTAAAAATGCAAATCTACTAAGATCTAAAAATCGAGCACTGAATCGAGTAAAACAGACCGATCTAACAACTTAAAGCAAATGACTTTTAATGAACAAAGATGCAAGCTTTATGCCAAGAGAATGATAAATAGAGGTTTTAAAATGCTAAAAGAGGGTTCAGGGTCGAGGATCATATTCAAGAGTGTTCAAGGGCCAAGCCTTGGTTTGAAAACACATAGATCTACTCATTGATGAGCTTTCTCTAAGCCTTGAAAACAAAGCAGGAACCATCCATGGCGTGTGGTATGATTCACTTCCTCAATATCTTCTCCAAACCCATGGCGTTTGGTGGAAAAAGAGATCAAAGAGCAAGAAAAATAGATTTCAACTAATAGCCTAACTAACCTCCTCTACATCCATGGCGTTTGGGAGAGGGTCGATTAGTCTCTAGGATCTGGTCTTCTAGGACATCTGAATTCGGTCCAGGTAAGATAGCCTTGGAATCATAGAGATCTTTTCCAAGACTCTCTAAGCCTTAAGCCCCCAAGATCCTAGAAGAGAAGGAATGAAGAACAAGAAAAAAGACAAAACTTAAACCTCTTAAACCCTTGAATCGCCTGAACCCTTTACCCAAAGAAAAACTACTCGCTACTCATGATTGAAACCGAATAAAATGCAATGAACGATAAACTAAGCATGATTAAGCGATTAATTAAAGGAAAAGACTTAATATTGAAAGAGATTCAAAGTGCTCAAAAACAAGAAAAACTTAAAGTTCAACAATGGCTAATCGGCCAAAAACGAAATATCTTTAGCCTCTAATCAGTTATACAATAGGGATCAGGTGTCAATTCATTTGTGGAAGATGAGATGCAAACAATGCCATAAGCTAAGCAATGAAGGGGGTTTTGATTAATCGTATACAAGTCTAACAACCTAACAAAGCAATGGAAAGAAAGCAGAAACTAAATGCAAGTGAATAAAACTAAGCAATTAACTTAAAGCAATTACGAAGCAGGAACTAAGCAAGAAAAACAACTAAAGCGAGAATTAAGCAAGATGATCTTAAAGACAATTGATTAAAAGCAAGACTCAAGGTTCTAAGCAATTGTGGGATAGTGTCTTTCAAGAGTGAAAATGGGGATTTCTCACAAAGGCAAGCATCATGCATTCATAAGCAAGAAATTCTCAATGTTGTACTCCTAGATAAAGTATCTAAAAGGAACCACCTTGGCGTCAATAAGCAGTTCATATTCAACAAGATTGAAGTGTCAAACCCACTTGTGATGGTGTATTCTTCAACTATGAGCATAAAGATCAGAACCATTCTAGCCTAAGAGATGTACTAATCAAGCAATCATTCTCTCACCCAAGCAAGAATTCAGATCAACTTATCAATCTTGTGAACCAATAAGGACCTAGTTAGCTAAACACCAATCAAGAATATGGATTTAAGCACACAACTGCAACATCCTATCAAAGCTAAGCAGTGACAATAATGAAACAAAGGCAAGATCTTTTAATGCATACTGATAAACAGGATTTTAGCAAGTCAGAATATCCAATCCCAAACCACAACAATGATGTAGTATAGCAGTAAGGGTATCAATCCAACCTAGCAAGCAGGAAGAGCAATAGGAATGCAAGGATAAAGCAAATCTAAGCAGATCGGGAAAATAAGTGGTAAAATCGAAGAAAACTAAATGAAACGACCAAATGAGATAAAAAAATTATTTTAAAATCCCTGGAAGAGGGTTAACTACCACTAGGAAAAAGCAGAAGATTAAAAATGCAAATCTACTAAGATCTAAAAATCGAGCACTGAATCGAGTAAAACAGACCGATCTAACAACTTAAAGCAAATGACTTTTAATGAACAAAGATGCAAGCTTTATGCCAAGAGAATGATAAATAGAGGTTTTAAAATGCTAAAAGAGGGTTCAGGGTCGAGGATCATATTCAAGAGTGTTCAAAGGCCAAGCCTTGGTTTGAAAACACATAGATCTACTCATTGATGAGCTTTCTCTATGCCTTGAAAACAAAGCAGGAACCATCCATGGCGTGTGGTATGATTCACTTCCTCAATATCTTCTCCAAACCCATGGCGTTTGGTGGAAAAAGAGATCAAAGAGCAAGAAAAATAGATTTCAACTAATAGCCTAACTAACCTCCTCTACATCCATGGCGTTTGGGAGAGGGTCGATTAGTCTCTAGGATCTGGTCTTCTTGGACATCTGAATTCGGTCCAGGTAAGATAGCCTTGGAATCATAGAGATCTTTTCCAGGACTCTCTAAGCCTTAAGCCCCCAAGATCCTAGAAGAGAAGGAATGAAAAACAAGAAAAAAGACAAAACTTAAACCTCTTAAACCCTTGAATCGCCTCAACCCTTTACCCAAAGAAAAACTACTCGCTACTCATGATTGAGACCGAATGAAATGCAATGAACGATAAACTAAGCATGATTAAGCGATTAATTAAAGGAAAAGACTTAATATTGAAAGAGATTCAAAGTGCTCAAAAACAAGAAAAACTTAAAGTTCAACAATGGCTAATCGGCCAAAAACGAAGAACAGAAAAGATAAGACTGAAAGTTCTCTCCCGAAAGTGATGACCGCCTTATCACTACGCTCCAAAAACGATTAAAGTACACGAGATCGATCTTGAGATCGATCAGTGCACTCGATCGTCTTCAGGGATTGCTTTCTGCTGCTCGAACTGCAAGTCGATCTGATTAGATGGATCGAGTACTTCATCCGTTCTTCTACTCGATCCTTGGATGATCGAGTCGTGGTCTTGATCCGGCTCTCGTTCTGCATGGCGTCATTTACGTCCGTACTCCAGATCGATTTCCTCTCTCGATCTTGGTCTCGATCTTTCCTCTTGAATCGACTTGGGTCAATTGATCTTCTGGTCGATCTCATCTACATCGACTAGCCTTGCTCGATCCGCTACTCGATCTCGGGTCCTTTGCAAGCATGGTTGAGTTCTCCAAGTGTCCACGAGCTTCGTTTTGATCCTCCTCACGTCCACATAGCCTCCACAACTCCAGAGTGCTCCAAACAACCTGATAATGATGCAAAAGTGCAAGAAATATGCAAAATGCGAACGCAAAGAGACCTAGGACCTAAAATGCAACAAATGGAACATACAAGCCTATAATGCAAGATGAATGCATGAAAAGCTATCATAAATATATGCAAAATATGCAAAATATATGGTAATATCAACTCCCCCAAACTTGCCTTTTGCTTGCCCTCAAGCAAACAAAATTCATGTAAGGAAGAGAGGTTTTAAAACGGGGGCTCAAATCCCTTGCAAAAGTGTTTTTCAAATAAATCAATTCAATGGTCCTAGTTCTTAATCCTAAGATGCAATGCACATACTCATACTCCAAAGAACTTAGCCATACTCATCACATGTTGAATTTCAAATCATGACTCTCATATCCCAAACAATCCAAGAATCCTAACCTTTAACATTCATTAAGCTCAAAACCGTGAATCACACTTATGCACTTTAAAACGGAATACATTTTGCTAAGGGACAAGGGTTGAGAGGTAAATATGATCTCACTTATAAGGGCGATTCAAACAATGGGTTATCTCAAAGAATGGTCGAACTTATGCATAATGCTAAAGGTAAAGACCATTGATGCATACATGACTAGACTCTCATCTATCCATATACACTAACAATGATCCTAGAACCCTCTCTCATTTTCTTTTCTTTTTAAGCTCACTCACCCTCCTAAAGACTACCCTTATTATCAAGGCAATTCGCCAAGCAAAAACCCAAATAAAAGCAACATTTTAAAACTCTTTTGGCTAGTGGTAAGGCTGAAAACGTAACTAGCTCTTTTCTTTTTACTTTGGCAGCTCTCAACTCATTTTTTTTTCCTTTTTAAACATTGGCATTTTTAGAGATATGAGTTCGCATTTTAAAAACTTCATCCCCATGTTAAATGTTTGTTTGATTGAGAGTAAGCAAAAGCTAAGTGTGGGGGTGTTGATAGTTTCCTATTTGAGAGCATTTTAGGCTGAATTTCATGCATCTTTCCTTTGTTTTTGCATTATAGTTTAGCATTTTAGTCTTATTTGCACTTAGAATCAACATTGCATGCATTTAGCTTAGGAATGCATACATTTGCATATATGTGCATGTTTGTGGTGATTTTCAGGTGCTTTTAGAGGTTCTTGGAGTTGGAGAGGATATGAAAGCAGCTCATGATCAAAGAGGATGTCAGAAAAGGAGCCCTTGCAAATTCTGGTCCATATCGAGCAAGGATATCGAGCAAGGATATCGAGCAAAACCCTTGTGGAGTGTGCTCGATGTAAGCTGCAGGACGTGAGGAAGAGGATCAGCTCGAGGAGTCTAAGCATTTGGTCTGCATCGAGGTCCAGCATCGAGGTAGGAAGCCGATACGCGCTGCACGAGCCATATTGAGGTTGTACATCGAGCAGACCATCGTCCGTACAACCTCTATGCAACTCATCCGCGCGTTGACCACTTGATTTTCGTTGACCTTATCCTGTTTTTAGGTCTTTTATGCTTCTTTTGGTTCCCTACTATAAAAGGAAAGCCACAAAACATTGTCGTTATCCTATCTTATGCTTTCTATCAAAAACTCTCTATTTTCATCTTGTTCTTACATCTTAAAGGGCGATTTGCTCTAGAGTCCTTTATTTTAATAAAGTTTGCACTTTTATGGTTTGATCTTGTCTCTTGATCTTATTTCTAGCACCCTCGTAGTTTAGATTTCTTATCTTTGCATTTTAACCTCATCTGATCATGTTTAACTCTAAACAAATGGGATTAAATATGATTAGTGAGTAGTCTGCCTTAGATTTACGGTTCTATGTAGGGAAAGTGGTGATTAAGATGTGATTGAGGGGTGATTAGGCTAGATTAGTTTGTTCTCTGTTGTCTCCTTCTCTTGCAAAGTGGTTAATGTTCATAAACCTTGCTTCTTTTGATTGAATATGGTATTGATTGATGCATATGGTTCACTTGATGTCTTGATACCTCATTCCTATGCATGGTTCGCTTATTTGGCGTGATTGTTTAGCTTGGTCTATGTTTCCTTTGTTCAATGAAACCAATGTGATAGTTCACTTTGCTAGATGATTAGCTTAGGGCTAGATAATGTTGGTTTTGAGGTTCTTGCTTGATGGTTAGATAGTATGCATTGAAAGATCTTGCCTTTGTTTGATTCCTCTTCATTGCTTAGCATTGTTAGGATTTCACAACTGTGTGCTTAAGTCTATTTTCTTGATTGGTTTTTAGCTAACTAGGTCCTTATATGGTTCACAAGGTTGATATGTTGATCTGAATTCTTGCTTGAGTGAGAGAATTTTTGCTTGCTTAGTACTTCTCTTAGGCTAGAATGGTTCTGATTTTTATGCTCATGGTTGAAGAATACGCCATCAAAAGTGGGTTTGACACTTTAATCTTATTGAATATGAATTGCTTATTGACGCCAAGCTGATTCCCTTTAGATACCTTGTCTATGAGTACAACATTGAGAATTGCTTGCTTATGAATGCTTGATGTTTGCCTTGCTAAAAGTCCCCTTAATCACTCTTGAAAACCACTAATCCCATAATTGCTTAGAACCTTGAGTCTTGCTTTTTATTAATTGTCTTAAAATCATCTTGCTTAGTATTGCTTAAGTTGTCTTTCTCATTTAGTTCTTGCCTTTTTATTGCTTTGAATTCATTGCTTAGTCCTTGTTTACTTGCATTTTATTTCCGTTTTCTTTTTAGAGGAAATGTTCTAAAATGACCAAGAATGATAAAATAATATGAAATAGGTACCCCACTAATGAAAAATTGTGAAAATGACCCCTTTTTAAGTTTTTTATAAATACCAGTGCTACCCTTCTAACTACTGTTATTAATAGACTAATGGCAGACTAATGGCAGACTAACGGCAGACTGAATGCAGACTACTGACTGACTGATTGGTCAAATAATTGAATGCAGACTAATGGCAGACTAACAACAGACTGAATACAGACTACTGGCTGGCTGATTGGTCAAATAATTGAATGTAGACTACTGGTAGACTAATTGCAAATTACTGACAGACTAATAGCAGATTGAAAACAAACTAGTAGACCCCTCTAATTGAAGGGTCATGTTTTATAATAAAATTGTCAAGTGGGTTATTTCAAAAATTATCCCTTCATTTTAATGCATTGTTAGGTTGCTAGAATCATTACTTTACAAACAAAATCTCTAATCTCACTTAGCTTACAGCATTGTTTGTATCTCAATATCCGCAAGTGTGTTTGACAGATAAGACCATATACAACATCTGATATGAGGATTAGGATAACTTTAAAGTATAAAAAAAACTTGCAAAAAGTCGTGCTTCATTTATAAAATATATGAAACTAAAACCCCAATAATCATGCCAACCAATGCTTAGATTCCATATTAACGTCCTTTTGCTCCAATAAGTATCTCAAACTGCATTGATCGGTGTGAACGAGACCAAGTAGATAGTGCTTCCACTATTGAACTGCCATTATCTCTCTTTCATACGCTGGTTTTAGTCATTTTCTTGGTGTCAAAGCATGAATATAGAAGGCAATGGGTTAGTTGTCTTGCTTCAATACTGCCCCGAGAGCAAACCCTGTTGCATCCGACTCGATAATGAAAACCATGTTAAAGTCCAAATGAGCTAAAACTGGTGCTGACACCATAGCTGTTTTAAGAGTATCAAATGCCTCTTGTGCTGTTAGAGTCAACTGAAAACCATCCTTCTTGAGCAATTCTGTCAGTGAACGAGCTATCTTTCCATACCCTTTGGCATATTTCCGATAAAAGCCTGTCAAGCCTAAGAAACAACATAATTTCTTTACTATTTTAGGTGTGGGCCAATTGTGCATTTCTTTTGTCTTCACAGCATCGACTGCTACACCTTCCTTGGAGAAAATATAGCCTAAGTATCTCACATGTGGTAAACCAAATAAAAAATTATTCTTGTTGGCCAGGAGTTGTTGTTCTGAAATTCTCAACACAACTCGCAAATGATCCACATGTTGCTCCACGGATCGACTGTAGACAAGGACATCATCAAAGAAAACCACCACAAAGTCGCATAGGTATGGGTTGAAGATTTTCCATCAAGGCTTGAAAGGTGGATGGGGAATAACCAAGATTTTGTAATGACCTTCCACAGTTCGGAAAGCAGTCTTCGCAATGTCGTGTTCTTCTATACATTCTTGGTGATAAATAGATCTTAAATCCAGTTTTGAAAAAAATATGTAGCACCATGAAGCTCATCAAGAAGTTGATCAATCACCAATATTAAGAATTTATCAGGGCTTTGTTGAGAGCTCTATAGTCGATACAGAAACGCCAGGAAGCATCCTTTTTTTCACCAAGAGCACCGGACTTGAGAAGGTACTCGTGCTTGGTTTGATGGTACCTGATTCTAGCATCTCATTTACTATCTTTTTCATTACCACCTTGCTAGTGTGTGGATATTGATAAGGTCGAACTGAGATAGCAGAGATTCTTGGAGTACTATTAATCGCATATTCATTCCCGCGGATTGGAGGAAGACCATTGATAACTTGCATATTTACATCAGTTATGCTAGCATAATCATATGTTTTTAAGTCTCTTTCATGCATAAACTCTCATTTTATGTCTTTTTTGCATTCATATTAGAGATAGCTTCTGTCTAGGTATGCATTGCATGTTATGATGAATTTTGAAGGTGTTATATAGGTTCTATGGAGGCTAAAGAGACTTGCTACCAACTGGACTTAGAGTGGATGCATAGAGAAGAGCTTAAAGGAAGCAAAGAAAAAGAGGAAACTCGCCCTGGCGTCTCGCACCGACCAAACACCTTGGAGTGAAGAAGCCAGCATCTTGGGAGGATCACACCGGGTAGCTGCACCGGCCAAACACCTCGCTACAATGTCGCCAATGGCTTTGGAAGATCACATCGGATTGTTAGCCCGGGTTACACTCCTCGTTATGAGAGGGACCAAAGGATCAAGAAGCTCGCACCGACCACCTGCATCGTCGACTTGCCTGGGCTGACTCCCTTCCGTTTCACTTTGTCCTTGGTCAATATTCTTGACCAAGGGTTTGACTAAGACTTAATCTTTTGACTATTTAAAGCAAACTTTATCCTTTCATCTTATGAATAATTAATCCTATCTTTTATACTTTTCTGTTCTAAACTCTCTCTCTCTCTCTCTCTCTCTCTCTCTCTCTTAAGTTTTTTCCAGAAATTTTAGGATTTGTAAACACAATTTGAGTTTTAATTAAGAGTTTGGAATTCCAGCTTTTGATCATCATTGTATTGCTTTTGATTTTTATCTTATTATCTTAATTTTCGCCATGATCTCTCTGTGTTTTGAGTTCTTAGGATTGGTTAAATCATGATGATTTAGTGGTTGATCATTGATTCTTAGTGCTTAATATTGATAGATCATTTCTTGTTTGATGTTCTTAATGCTTAATCTTTGTCTGATGAAATGCCTGAACCAATCATTTAAGAGATTTACTTGCCTTATAGATGAAAATAGTTGACCAGAGAGTATTTTAACTTGATGGAACTGATTCTTTATGCTTGTTGATTGCTTGATCACTAATGAGAACTAGATCTTGGATAATTTTTTAGCAAATGGATCATTTTAATGGGAGTAGATTGATCTGCTTGTTTAAAGTTCTATGTTGAAGGATTAGCCTTATTGGTTGATTTTGTACATCAAGGATTGACTGCTGTCTCATCATTGGATCAATAACCTCATCCTAAACCCCTGTTTGTTTAAATTCAAATTTTCCCTGTTGCATTCTGTTCTTCCTCTGTTTCTTCAGTTTAAGTTGTTTAGTTAATTGTCCTGCAATCTAGTTCAATGCTTTCTTTTATTTGTTTTATTGATCATTAGGTTGCAAGATATTTCTACAATATTTCCTGATTAGCTTAGCTTACTAGAAATCATGTATTCTCTCTGATTTAAATCCCTGATTGGATTGACACCTTAAGTACTGGTGTGATATGAACTAGGACTTAAGGAATTGAGTCACAAGAGTTGAAAAATTCATGTATCAATTTGGCGCCGTTGCACTTTGTGGATTCTTTGATCACTGAGATTGTGATTTCTGTGAGACTAAGCTCTTTTCTGCTTTGTTTACTTGTTTATTTCTGTCTTTGACATTTCATGTGTATGCACTTGAGGTCTCAAGGTTCTGATCTTCTAGTACCTCTGTTGGAGAATATTGATAAAGTTAAGAGAAGGAACATAGGAAGGAGCATCATCATGAATGATCCACATGCAGCCATGAATGCTCACGGTGCACAAAGTGTGCAAGGAGTCCTGGAACCACAAGGCGTTCATGGTTTGATTGGGGCTCAAGAACCAATGGCAAGAGTTCCTGTCTACCCTCCAAAACCAGCAAGAGTGATTGGCACAGGAGATGCCCCTAACACTCATGCTACAAGACTTGGTATTATCCCTCCTCCTGTGGCCATCAATAATTTCGAGATCAAGAGAAGCCTAATTTCTATGGTGCAAGGCAAGAAATTCCATGGCCTTCCCTTGTAGGATCCTTTGGACCACCTTGATCAGTTTGATAGGATATGCTCCATGAGTAAGATTAATGTTGTATCAGAAGATGGTTTCAAGCTAATGGTCTTCCCATTCTCTTTGGGAGATAAGGATCATCTGTGGGAGAAGACTCTTCCTAAAGGCTCTATAGCCTCTTGGGACAAATGAAAGCAAGCATACCTAGCTAAGTTCTTATCAACTTCAAGAACTGCAAGATTGAGGAACCTCATTTTAGGGTTTGTTCAAGGATCACATGAGAGCTTTTCTGAAGCATGGGAAAGATTCAAAGGATTAACTCTCCAATGCCCTCACCATGGCTTCTCAAATGAGTCCTTGTTGTCCACTCCATACAGGGGCGTCCTCCCTAAGATAAGGATGCTGCCAGACACTGCTAGTGATGGAAACTTCCTTGGGAAGGAGGTAGAAGAAGGTACAGAGTTGGTTGAGAACTTGGCCCAAAGTGATGGCCAATATAGAGAGGCTTTTGACAGAACTCCAAGGAAGAGCTGGAATACAACATGAAGGAAATTAAAGCTCTCAATGAGAAGCTTGACAAGTTGCTTCAGGTTCAACAAAAAAGGTCCACTTGGTTGGTGACTTAGTGCAGAACCAAGAAGTGGAGGAAGTTCAGGAACCACTTGGGAAGTCAAGATGGCTACAATGGCTACAACATTTCCAGGAACCCAAACGTGTCCTACAGGAACAACAATGAAGTTAATCTCGAAGATCAGGTATGTCCACCTCAAGGGAACAACTTCCAACATAAGCCCTTTGGCAACTTCTCTCAACAGCAAGATTTTATCCCAAGACCCCAAAGAAACAACTGTCAAGAGAAAAACTTTCCACAAAGACCAGCCTTTGCTCCTCCTGGATTTATCCCACAAGGAGAAGCTTCTACTTATACTGCCCCTGGTTCTGAAGTCAAAGGGATACTCCATTAGCATCTCCAAGGCCAAGCTACAATCACTACGGAGATTGCTAAGAAGTTTGCAGAAGTCCACAACAAGATGGACAGCCAATACACTGCACTCTCTTCCAAGATTGAGGGTTTGAACTCTAGCGTCAAAACCTTGGAAAGCAACAACGGTATAGCTTCAAGCTCGAAACCACAAGGTCAGCTTCCAAGGGAATTCTGCTATGCAATCTCTTGCGAAGCTTTACCTTGCAATGCTGATTCTTCAACTGAACTTACTGAGTTGGAGAACCTTATGTCCGATGATGATAGTCCTACACTTCACTCCTCCACGAAGACATTTGTCCACAATGAGGGCATTGAGACTTTAAGTGTGGGGGAGAAGCCAAAGCTGTTGGCTAAAGGGCAGAAGCCAGATCTTTACATACCATATAAGCCTGCTCTTCCATTCCCTGGAAGATTAAAGCAGCTTATGTTAGCCAAGTAAACAATTCTATTTTTAGCAACCATAGAATAAGCTGAGAAGACTTGTGATTATGTACCTGCTGATTTGTTGGCGTTCAAGAAGAAGCTTCTAGCTGAAGGCAAAGAATTGAGTAAGGACAAGTTGTGCTCACCAACAGATGCATAAATAAGAGCTAAGGATATCACCCTCCAAGAATCTTGGAGATATAGAATGTTTCAATTTACCCTGCTCATTCGGAGATTCTACATTCACAATCTGTTTGTGTGATATAGAGGCCAGCATAAATTTTATGCCCCTCTCTACAGCCAAGAGTCTTGGTGATGAGGACCTCAACCTGAAACATGATTTTTTCTATCCTAAACAAAATATCTTTAGCCTCTAATCAGTTATACATTAGGGATCAGGTGTCAATTCATTTGTGGAAGATGAGATGCAAACAATGCCATAAGCTAAGCAATGAAGGGAGTTTTGATTAATCGTGGACAAGTCTAACAACCTAACAAAGCTATGGAAAGAAAGCAGAAACTAAATGCAAGTGAATAAAACTAAGCAATGAACTTAAAGCAATTACGAAGCAGGAACTAAGCAAGAAAAACAACTAAAGCGAGAATTAAGCAAGATGATCTTAAAGACAATTGATTAAAAGCAAGACTCAAGGTTCTAAGCAATTGTGGGATAGTGTCTTTCAAGAGCGAAAATGGAGATTTCTGACAACGGCAAGCATCTGGCATTCATAAGCAAGAAATTCTCAATGTTGTACTCCTAGATAAGGTATCTAAAAGGAACCACCTTGGCGTCAATAAGCAGTTCATATTCAACAAGATTGAAGTGTCAAACCCACTTGTGATGGTGTATTCTTCAACTATGAGCATAAAGATCAGAACCATTCTAGCCTAAGAGATGTACTAATCAAGCAATCATTCTCTCATCCAAGCAAGAATTCAGATCAACTTATCAATCTTGCGAACCTATAAGGACCTAGTTAGCTAAACACCAATCAAGAATATGGATTTAAGCACACAACTGCAACATCCTATCAATGCTAAGCAGTGACAATAATGAAACAAAGGCAAGATCTTTTAATGCATACTGATAAACAGGATTTTGGCAAGTCAGAATATCCAATCCCAAACCACAACAATGATGTAGTATAGCAGTAAGGGTATCAATCCAACCAAGGAAGCAGGAAGAGCAATAGGAATGCAAGGGTAAAGCAAATCTAAGCAGATCGGGAAAATAAGTGGTAAAATCGAAGAAAACTAAATGAAACGACCAAATGAGATAAAAAAAACTATTTTAAAATCCCTGGAAGAGGGTTAACTACCACTAGGAAAAAGCAGAAGATTAAAAATGCAAATCTACTAAGATCTAAAAATCGAGCACTGAATCAAGTAAAACAGACCGATCTAACATCTTAAAGCAAATGACTTTTAATGAACAAAGATGCAAGCTTTATGCCAAGAGAATGATAAATAGAGGTTTTAAAATGCTAAAAGAGGGTTCAGGGTCGAGGGTCATATTCAAGAGTGTTCAAGGGCCAAGCCTTGGTTTGAAAACACATAGATCTACTCATTGATGAGCTTTCTCTAAGCCTTTAAAACAAAGCAAGAACCATCCATGGCGTGTGGTATGATTCACTTCCTCAATATCTTCTCCAAACCCATGGCGTTTGGTGGAAAAAGATATCAAAGAGCAAGAAAAATAGATTTCAACTAATAGCCTAACTAACCTCCTCTATATCCATGGCGTTTGGGAGAGGGTCGATTAGTCTCTAGGATCTGGTCTTCTAGGACATCTGAATTCGGTCCAGGTAAGATAGCCTTGGAATCATAGAGATCTTTTCCAAGACTCTCTAAGCCTTAAGCCCCCAAGATCCTAGAAGAGAAGGAATGAAGAACAAGAGAAAAGACAAAACTTAAACCTCTTAAACCCTTGAATCGCCTCAACCCTTTACCCAAAGAAAAACTACTCGCTACTCATGATTGAAACCGAATGAAATGCAATGAACGATAAACTAAGCATGATTAAGCGATTAATTAAAGGAAAAGACATAATATTGAAAGAGATTCAAAGTGCTCAAAAACAAGAAAAACTTAAAGTTCAACAATGGCTAATCGGCCAAAAACGAAGAACAGAAAAGATAAGACTGAAAGTTCTCTCCCGAAAGTGATGACCGCCTTATCCCAAAATTGCCAAACCGCTGGAATGGTCCCCCCCCCCCCCCCCCCCCCCCACTACGCTCCAAAAACGATTAAAGTACCTGAGATCGATCTTGAGATCGATCAGTGCACTCGATCGTCTTCAGGGATTGCCTTCTGCTGCTCGAACTGCAAGTCGATCTGGTTAGATGGATCGAGTACTTCGTCCGATCTTCTACTCGATCCTTGGATGATCGAGTCGTGTTCTCGATCCGGCCTTGTTCTGCATGGCGTCATTTACGTCCGTACTCCAGATCCATCTCCTCTCTCGATCTTGGTCTCGATCTTTCCTCTTGAATCGACTTGAGTCACTCGATCTTCTGGTCGATCTCATTTAGATCGACTAGCCTTGCTCGATCCGCTACTCGATCTCGGGTCCTTTGCAAGCATGGTTGAGTTCTCCAAGTGTCCACGAGCTTTGTTTTGATCCTCCTCACGTCCACATAGCCTCCACAACTCCAGAGTGCTCCAAACAACCTGATAATGATGCAAAAGTGCAAGAAATATGCAAAATGCGAACGCAAAGAGACCTAGGACCTAAAATGCAACAAATAGAACAGACTAGCCTATAATGCAAGATGAATGCATGAAAAGCTATCCTAAATGTATGCAAAATATGCAAAATATATGGTAATATCAACTCCCCCAAACTTGCCTTTTGCTTGCCCTCATGCAATCAAAATTCATGTAAGGAAGAGAGGTTTTAAAACGGGGGCTCAAATCCCTTGCAAAAGTGTTTTTCAAATAAATCAATTCAATGGTCCTAGTTCTTAATCCTAAGATGCAATGCACACACTCATACTCCAAAGAACTTAGCCATACTCATCACATGTTGAATTTCAAATCATGACTCTCATATCCCAAACAATCCAAGAATCCTAACCTTTAACATTCATTAAGCTCAAAACCGTGAATCACACTTATGCACTTTAAAACGGAATACATTTTGCTAAGGGACAAGGGTTGAGAGGTAAATATGATCTCACTTATAAGGGCGATTCAAACAATGGGTTATCTCAAAGAATGGTCGAACTTATGCATAATGCTAAAGGTAAAGACAATTGATGCATACATGACTAAACTCTCATCTACCCATATACACTAACAATGATCCTAGAACCCTCTCTTATTTTCTTTTCTTTTTAAGCTCACTCACCCTCCTAAAGACTACCCTTATTATCAAGGCAATTCGCCAAGCAAAAACCCAAATAAAAGCAACATTTTAAAACTCTTTTGGCTAGTGGTAAGGCTGAAAACGTAATTAGCTCTTTTCATTTTACTTTGGCAGCTCTCAACTCATTTTTTTTCCTTTTTAAACATTGGCCTTTTGGTTCTTTTCTTTTCTTTTTCTTTTCTTTTGAGACTTACCTTCTTATTTAAACTAGAGCTTTTATTTTAAAAACAACAAGCCTTCCACTTAGAACCATTAAAGCCTTTTTATTCAACTTCCAAACTTCAAACTCTTTAAACCGAAGCAAAACAAAACAATCCCCATGAATACCCGCCCTATCCTAAGCCTAAAACTAGCTTTAAAATACAAAGATGGCATCAATATGAAAGCCTAATCATGTCGCATAAACCTAACACTTTATGCTAAGTTCAACCGAAAAGAGGCCTCACAAAGATTTATCACACAAGAACATTGGCGTGAAAGGAGGGTAAGGTAAAGGTGGGGAAGTCTATTTAGGCTTACAAGAGAGTGGTGAAAGGAAGAAGAAAGCCTAAATATGTATAAGTAATCCATGTATCCTTTTTCAAATGCATAAATATGATAATTAAAAAGATTCAAATTAAGGTTCTCACTTATTAGGAAATGATTCAATTCATGAATGTTCAAATTAAGCCACGAAAATCAAAACAAATGATCCAAGTATGGTTAGAGCTTACTTTCAAAGAGTGTACAATGCATCAAAGAACTACTAACTAGGGCATTGAAACAATTCATGGGTTTAAAACACTTTTCAAGAAAAACTTTTGCCCCTTATACATATGTAAACAACCTAAATGCTCAAAAATTCTAGACTCAATCCTAAAATGTTCAACAATTCGAATGCAACTACATGAATGTTTTTGAAATTTTTTACAAAATTTTATCATTTTTTTGGTGTTTTCTATGCCTTACATGATGCATGATGACTCAAAGGATGATAACAGAAAATAAGATCAAAGAAAACATGTCAAACACACCACACACTCCCCCAAACTTGAATAACACCGTCTCGGTGGCAAACAAATCCAAGAGGAGTCAAAACACAAAGCAAAAATATAAAAAGATGCATGGTATATACAAGGATTGGTTGTTGGTACCTCAGAGCTAAGTAAGGCTGGAGCTTGAGGTTGCTCCAGAATTCTTGCTCTTCTTAGGAGTGTTGTGGCTGATCTCCTTGCCTTTATCTTTGCTTGTTTCCTCATGGAGAGAGTGGCGCGCAGGTTGGTTCGTTGCTTGGGGCTCACAGATCTCAATGCCTCCGGTTGATCTCCTCCTCTTCTCGGGCTGCTCGACCTTCACACTTGTAGTCTTCTTAGGTGAGCTCCCTTTAAGCGCCTTGGCCTTCTTGCTAAGCTTCTTGATCATTTTCCCTTGCCATTTGTTGATCTTGCGCTGCATCTCAACAATTGAAGCACGGAACTTCTCGGCCTTGGTTCTTGGCTCGAAGTCAAGCATGGGGAGAACAAAGCTCTCGGGAATCTCCGCATTGGATGTAGGCGACTCTGATCGAGGGCGAGAAGCTTGTGTGGGAGCGGCTGTGCCTCCTAGATGTGCAAAGCACTCCTCTACACTCGGCAGAAACTCAACGTTGCCAACACCTAGTAGCTCGGTTTCCTCCTTGTTCGGAAATATGCACACCATCTTCTCATTCTCACAGTCATAGAATAGATAATCAAAGAAGCCCTCAGCTGGCGTGCGTCCCAAGATATCTGTGTTCCTCATGTAAATCTTGTCTATGTAAGCTCTCTCCGCGCAAGGAACGAAATCAGGAAGTGGTACACCGACTTGAACAAACATTGGAGTAAGGAAGCCTCCTATCAGCGCCGAACTCGCCTTGCATCTCATCGCCCATGCCTTGTACTTCATCAAAGAAGCAGCTAGGATGCAACCGTAGTTAACATCATCTCCGAGCTCGTCCTCCGTTGGCTCGTCGTTCTCCTTGGGATCACACAGAAGATGCTTAACGCCTTGGAACAAGAAACACAGCTCGTTCTTGGTGACTGTAGGAGCCACAGACCGTCCACTGAAGGTGTTGGCAATGAGCTTTAGCGTGTATCTCAGCACAGGACTGCGGACTCTCTTGATCTTGGTCGTGTTTGCCTTGTAGTCATCGTTGCTGATCAGATCCCACAAGTCGTTGGCTTGAGTAAAAGGAGGAAACTCCACTTGCTTGGCGTCAACCTTCAGACCGTATGGTTGGCAAAGCTCGGCGATGGAGAGATGATAGGCTTGTCTCCTGATTTTGAAGGTGAGGTGGCCTTGAGAAGGAGTGGGGAGGCTCGGATTCTTGTAGGTGAACTCCAAAGTGGCCAAGAAGTCCAACTTTTCCTCGGGATAGGTTGGGCAATTTATTCTTGATAAGCACCGTAGCCCAATGTTCTTGAGAAGCTGAACAATGTCTCCCAAGATCCCCATCTTAGCCAAAAGATCCCTACTCGCGAACTTTGTGGGAGCGAACCTAAGCCTTTCTAGTCGTTTCTTGGCTTGCTTCTTCTCTTTTGTCCATCTGACCCTCTCTTGAACCACTTCTTGAGCTTCTCCTTCTTGTGCTGTCTCTTCTCTCGTTCTCTTTGGAGCCATGGTACCTGAAATGCAAATCTCAAGCAAGAGAATGAGTATAGGCGGCGAATGCTAGAGAATGACAAGGTAGAAGGAAAACTTGTAACAATTACTCTAGATTTTTGGGGAATTTTTAAAACAATTAGCTAGATAATAGAGAAGAAAATCTAGAGATAGGATTAAATCTAGAAACTTTCCTAATATCTAGCTATTTTTAAAAATTATTTAAACTCCCTAACAACTAACCATCAACCAAAGCAAATAAAAGGAAATTTTCTAAAAGATTTTAAACAATTTGAACTGAAAATATCTTTGCAAGGATGAAAGCAGTTGTTATTAGCCTTTAGAAACCGAAAATCACACTCTCTCTTTCTTTAGAAAACTCGAAATGCAATATGAGAGAGAGTGTGTGGTTGTATAGGAATATAAAGGCTAACAAAAGTGTAAAACCATGGGCTAAACAAGTGGTTTCTGACAAAAGTGTGGTCAAGGCACATCTTTCATGGTCAAAGATGCTTGCCTTGACCACAATTCAAATTTAAAAACAGGAGGGAATGAAGAAAAGAGGGAAAGAATTTACTTACCTCGGCACGAGTCCATTCGGTCGATCTAGGACTCGATCTCATGCCCATGTTGGCTAGGATCAAGAGGTTTGATCGATCAGGGACTCGATTCGGATTGCATCGAGTCTTAGATCGATTGTGTCCTCTCGTTCCATGATTTTGGTCACTCAGGCTATGCTCCTTGGATCGAGCCACGTGATCGATTTGGGGGTCGTTTGGGCTTAGATCGAGTGGCAGATCGAGTAGACTGATCGATCTAACCTCGAGGATCGAGTGAGGTCAGTCGATCCACACCTCGTTTGCATTTCAAGCCAAACGTATGGGTGGTTTATCCTCTCATGATCGACTGACTCACTCGATTGTCTACTCGATCTCGTCTAGATCGACTGACTCCTCTCGATTCACTAGCTCGATCTAGGATAAGTCGATCTAGCACTCAATCTCTAGCCTATACTTAGCCCTTCTCACCTCTTTTGACTCTAAGATCATGCTCTACAATCCCTCATCCTTTCACCTACACACTTAAACATAAAAAGCATAAAACTCAAATAGAAAGAAAGCAGAAATATGTACAAGATAGACATGGGAATGCCTCCCAAGTGCGCTTTCTTTAACGTCTTTAGCTAGACTTTACTTGGTTAAGGCCTGAGGTGGGTCTTGGAGAAGCATGGTGGTGCTCTCCTTGCTGCAATCACTCGCCAAGTAGGGCTTGACTCTGTGCCCATTAACCGTGAAAGCATTACCGCTCTTGCCAACAAATGTAACCGCTCCATAGGGTAGAACTTCCTTGATCTCAAACGGTCCACACCATTCAGACTTGAGCTTTCCAGGGAACAACTTCAACCTCGAGTCGTAGAGTAGCACCAGACTGCCTTCTCTTAACTCCTTATGAACCAGCTTCTTGTCATGAACCGCCTTGGTCCTCTCGTTGTAGATCTTAGCACTCTCGTAGGCGTCTAACCGTAGCTCATCAAGCTCATGTAGTTAAATCAACCGCTTCTCTTGTGCTGTCTTGAGACAGAAGTTCAGCTGCTTCACGGCCCACAGTGCTCTATGCTCCAACTCAACAGGAAGATGACATGCCTTGCCGTTAAGAAGAGTGAAGGGAGTGGTGCCTATAGGAGTTGAAAGCGGTCTGGTAAGCCCATAGAGCATCATCTAGTTTAGCAGCCCAATCCTTCCGAGTTGTTCCCACTGTCCTTTCTAAGATAGCCTTTATCTGTCAATTAGAGACCTCTACTTGCCCACTAGTTTGTGGGTGATAAGGTGTTGCTACCTTGTGCTTCACGCCATACTTCTTCAAGAGACCTTAAAGACTTTGTTGATGAAGTGGCTGCCCCCATCACTGATCACTACTTTTGGAACTCCAAACCGTGGGAAGATGATGGTCTTGAAGAGCTTGATCACCACTTTTGCATCGTTTGTTGGGGAAGCTATAGCCTCAACCCGCTTAGATACATAATCAACAGCCACCAAGATGAATTTGTTGCAGTAAGAAGATGGGAATGGACCCATAAAGTCTATCCCCCATGCGTCAAAGACATCAACTTCAAAGATTGGCACCAGAGGCATCTCATTCCTCTCTGTGTTGTTTCCAGCTCTTTGACATGCTTCACAAGACTTAATAAACTCATGAGCATCTTTGAATAGCGATGGCCACCAAAAACCGGCTTGTAAGACCTTTGTTGCCGTCTTGAAAGAAGCGAAATGTCCTCCATATGATAAACCGTGGCAATGTAGAAGGATGTCTTGTGCTTCTTCTCTTGAAACACATCTTCTATAGAAGCTGTCTACTCCCCTCTTGTACAAGTAAGGCTCGTCCCAAAAATAATGAGAAATGTCTCTCATGAACTTCTTCTTGTGGTAGTGGTCAAGATGAGTGGGTTCTTCTCCACAAGCTAAGAAGTTTACTATATCAGCATACCAAGGCAGGTTCTCTTCTCTCAAAGCCAAAACATCTTCAAACTGATCCTCTAGCCGTGTTCATACAACCGTGTTGATCATCATGAGTTGCTCTTTAGGAAGTGAATCATCCAAGGGTAAGGCTTCATTCACTCTCATTCTAGAGAGGTGATCAGCAACACCATTCTCTATCCTCTTCTTGTCTTTTATATCCATATCAAACTCTTGTAGAAGAAGAATCCACCTTAAGAGCCTCGGTTTGGTATCCTTCTTAGAGTAGATATACCTCAAAGCAGCATGATCCGTGTATACAACAACCTTGGAGCCCACCATGTATGATCTGAACTTCTCAAAAGCAAACACAACGGCCAGCAGCTCCTTCACGGTTGTAGCATATCTCACTTGCGTGTCATCCAAGGTACGACTAGCGTAGTAGATAACATTCAATCTCTTATCCTTCCTCCGCGTCGCACATGATCTCGAAGGGTAAGCTCCAATCAGGTGCTTGTACTATAGGTGCCATGACAAGAGCCTCCTTGATTGTCTTGAAAGCATGAAGACATTCCTCATCAAAGACAAAGTCAGCTTCCTTGCATAACAACCGTGTAAGAGGGCGAGCTATCTTGGAGAAATCCTTGATAAACCGCCTGTAGAAGCCAGCGTGCCCCAAGAAACTCCTTATCCCCTTGACAGTAACCGGCGGCTCAAGACTCATCATGACTTCAATCTTTGCTTTGTCAACCTCTATCCCTTGCTCAGATATCTTGTGACCGAGTACAATCCCTTCCTTCACCATGAAGTGACACTTCTCCCAGTTTAGCACCAAGTTTGTCTCCTCACATCTCTTAAGTACCATGCAAAGATTCAACAAACAAGCAGAAAAAGACGCACCATATACAGAGAAGTCATCCATAAACACTTCTACCATCTCTTCTATAAGATCAGAGAAGATCGACATCATGCACCACTGGAATGTTGCTGGTTGCATTACACAACCCAAATGGCATCCTTCAATATGCGAAGGTGCCATAAGGGCATGTAAAAGTCGTCTTCTCTTGATCGTTAGGATGGATTGGTATTTGAAAGAAACCACTATAACCATCAAGGAAGCAATAATATGGATGTTTAGCAAGTCTCTCTAACATTTGATCAATAAAAGGAAGAGGAAAATGATCCTTTCTAGTAGCTGAATTGATTTATCATTTATCATTTTATCATTTTTCTTGTAGGAATCAATTTATCATTCTTGTAGGAATCAATTTATCATTTTCATTCTTAATGACTGTGATCCCCCCCCCCCCCCCCCCCCCCCCCCCCCCCGCCCTTTTCTTACAGGAGAAACCCACGTGCTGTCACTGATGGGATATATCATCAGCCTCTAACAGTTTCAAAATCTCTTTCTTAACTACTTCTTTCAAATTCGGGTTTAAGCGTCTTTGATGTTCAATAGAAAAAGAGTTCTCATTATCTAAGTGAATCCTATGAGTGCAAAGCATTGATGAAAGGCCCTTGATGTCACTTAGAGAGTACCCAATGGTCTTCTTATACTTTCTCAGCTCATTAAAGAGCGAGTGCAACTCATCATCACTCAAGTTTTCATTTACAATCACGGGATAGGTCTCATTAATCCCTAAGAAAGCATACCTTAGCCCTTTTGGGAGCTCTTTTAGGTCCACCTTCGGGGCTAGCAGCTCGCTCCAGTCCTCCTTGTGGCTTGTGTTAATGTCTCTGTCCTCACTGCCCTCCTTAGACCCCGAGTCATGAACTTTAAGACTGCTTTCTTGAACCGTTGTCCCCTCTGAGATCGAGTCATCCAGTCGATCTTCCACTCGTTCTGGTCCAGATCGAGTAACTTCACTCGATTCACCTACTCGATTCGATGTGGATCAGCAGGAGATCGAGTCCCTGTCTTGTTCTCTGAACTGATCGATTGACTTCTCTCGATCTTCTCATCGTTCTCGTCCCTTGATCGACCAGCCTCCTCAATCTTCTTGTCGATTGCTGTCCTGGATCGAGTGATCTTCTCGATTTCCTGATCGATCTTCCTTCACAACTTTCCTAGAATCAAGAATGTGGACGTATTCTTGAGTCTGATCACTCAGAAAACCAAACTCTCCATACTCCTTTGTCAAGGCAAGCTTCAAGTGATCTTCCTGTGCCAACTCCTCAAGCAACTCATCGCCAAAGTGTCTAGAGTCTCAATGTAGAAATCTTGTCCTCCAATGGTGGGCTTCTTCAAGACATCATTAATATCAAAGTCAAGCTTGATGTCTTTGCCCAAGTGTAGAGAAATCTTGCCATTCTTCACGTCAATGATGGCACCAGCGGTTGCAAGGAACGGTCTTCCAAGGATTATAGGATCATTTGGCTCTTCATCCATCTCTAACACAACCAAGTCAGTTAGCACATTAAGTCCACTGATCCTCACAGGCAAATCTTCAAGCATACCCACAGAAAGCCTTATGCTTCGGTCAGCTAGCACCAGAGAGATCCTACACTCTTTAAACCTTGTGAAACCGAGCTTCTTTGCTATGGAATGAGGCATGAGGTTTGTACTTGCACCAAGATCACACAAACAGCTTTGAAATGTCCAGGGACCGAGTGCACATGGTATGGTGAACGATCCTGGATCTCCAAGCTTCTTAGGAACAATCTCCTTGTGAATAATAGCGCTGCACTCTTCACTCAACACCAAAACCTCTTGACTTTCTTTAGTCTTCTTAGTAAGAGTGTCTTTGAAAAACTTTGCACACTTAGGCATCATGGCCAAACAATCCACCAAAGGTAGCTTGATCTCAACATCTTTCAAATGTTTCTCAAAGACTGCTCTATGCTTCTCTAGAAGTTGTTTCTTGAACCGTCCAGGAAAAGGAAGCTTCGGCTTGTATAGTGGAGGAACAAATGCATCTTTCTCTTTGCTCACCTCCTCTACTTTCTTCTCTGCAACGGCTTCCTTACCCTTCCTTGGTCTCTCAATCCACACATTATCAAAGGTGATCTCCTCATTATTTGAAAGCTTACCCTCCCCCTCTTGAACCACAATGTCCTCATTGTCCTTAGGGGCAATTCTCGGTGGTAGCTCCTTCCCACTTTGTAAGGTAATAGCATTTGCATACTCTTTGGGATTCTGCTCGCACTTGCCTGGTAAGCTGTTCTAACCGCTTGTACTAGCCTTTCCTTTCTCTAACTGCTTGATCTTGTTGTTCAGATTGGTTATCTGTGTTGAGACATCATTAAGAGAAGAATCTAGCCGGTTGTTCATCTCAGCAAACTTCTGATTAGTTGAAGCTTGACCTTGAAGCAACTGTTGGAACATTGCTTGTACCGGGTCTTGAGGTTGGGGTTGCATTTGTTGTTGTTGTGGAACAAAGCCGGGAGGAAACATAGGAGTGTAGCCTTTGTTGCCTTGCTGCTTCTGCTGACCCTGGAAGTTCCCTTGCCTCTGCCCTTGAAAGCCACTATTCTGTTGAAAGCCCTTGTTGTAAGGGATAAACAGCTTTGCTTGCTGAGGGGGGTACATCTGGTCCTTTGGATTCTCAACGTTGGTGTTACGGTATGAGAGGTTGTTGTTGCCCTGGTAGCCTTGAGAATAGCTCTGTGGCTTGTTGTAGTTCTGACCAGCAACCCAATTAGATTCCTCTTCTTGGCATTGCTCGAGCTCATCTAAGACATCTGCGGCTTCTCCAACAAAATGCAATTGTTTTTGGTTGGCGAGGACAAGCTTATCAATCTTCACATGCAATGACTTTTTTTCTTTCTTGTGAGCTTCAAGATCAGCTCCTCTTGGTGCGTGGTCATAGTCCTCTGAATAGTTTCCGTCACTCAATGCCAAATTCTCTATGAGTTCTATACCTTCGTCCACCTCTTGGCCAAGAAAGTTTTCATTGCTTGCCGTGTCAAGGAGTAGTCTGATCTTTGGAAGAGCTCCGCGGTATATGGTACTCAAGAGTGTCTCTTCACTGAATCCATGGTGAGGACAAGCTATAGTGTAATCCTTGAAACGCTCCGTAGCTTCATTGAATGTCTCATTCTGCCTATGAGTGAAGCCATTAATCTCACTTCTCAACCGAGCTGTTCTTGTGCTTGAGAAAAACTTTGAGAAAAAAGCTTTCTTACAGCCAGCCGAAGAAGTAATAGTACCTTGTGGAAGAGTCTTCTCCCAATGCCTATGCTTGTCACCAAGGGAGAAAGGAAATAATCTCAACTTGAAACTGTCCTCCGAGATGCCATTGATCTTCAACATCCCACAAATCTGCTCAAAGTTGTCTAGATGCGCCAATGGGTCTTCCAAAGCTAGCCCATGAAACTTGTTATTTTGAACCATCTGAACAAACCCTGGCTTGATCTCGAAGTCATTATTTTGGACTGGTGGAGGAGTAATCCCAAAGCGGTTTTGATGTGTATTAGGAGCATCTCCAGCACCAATGATCTGAGGTGGTCTAGCTGCATGGTTGGGGTTTCCATTTCCCCTTCCTACAGCACCGTGAGCTGCTGGAGGTCCCTCGGGATGTTCCTGCTTAGCCAAACTTTCAAAGTCAACTGTACCAGCTTGCACAATCTCTTCAAAGGCTTGAGCTTGCTCTCTTGCTCTTCTTGTTCTCGAACTTCCGACTTGGTGAATATTGTCCAGGGGTTTAAGTAGATTGTTGTCACCCCTGGAGCGCAGATTCATGTACTTGAAAGACACAAGTGTGAAGAGAAAGAGATTAGTAACCAAGATTAAAGTAAAGGCCTAGTCTTTACTAAACCCCAAATCCTAATGCTTCCTAACAATCCTAAGAGGGCAACGGCGCCATTTGATAAACAGAATTTTAGCAAGTCAGAAGATCAAATCCCAAACCACAAGAATGATGTAGTATAGCAGTAAGGGTATCAATCCAACCTAGGAAGCAGGAAGAGCAATAGGAATGCAAGAGTAAAGCAAATCTAAGCAGATTGGGAAAATGATTCGTAATATTGAAGAAAACAAAATGGAACGACCAAATGAGATGCAAAACTATTTTAAAATCCCTGGAAGAGGATTAACTACCACTAAGAAAAAGCAGAAGATTATAAATGCAAATCTACTAAGAACTAAAAATCGAGCATTGAATCGAGTAAAACAGACCGATCTAACAACTTAAAGCAAATGGCTTTTAATGAACAAAGATGCAAGCTTTATGACAAGAGAATGATAAACAGAGGTTTTAAAATGCTAAAAGAGGGTTCATGGTCGAGGGTCGTATTCAAGAGTATTCAAGGGTCAAGTCTTGGTTTGAAAACACATAGATCTACTCATTGATGAGCTTTCTCTAGGCCTTGAAAACAAAACAAAAACCATCCATGGCGTGTGGTATGATTCACTTCCTCAATCTCTTCTCCAAACCCATGGCGTTTGGTGGAAAAAGTGATCAAAGAGCTAGAAAAATAGATTTCAACTAATAGCCTAACTAACCTCCTATACATCCATGGCGTTTGGGAGAGGGTCGATTCGTCTCTATGATCTGGTTTTCTAGGACATCTGAATCCGGTCAAGGTAAGATAGCCATAGAATCATAGAGATCTTTTCCAAGACTCCCTAAGCCTTAAGACCCCAAGATCCTGGAAGAGAAGGAATGAAGAACAAGAAAAAAGACAAAACTTAAATCTCTTAAAGCCTTGAATCGCCTCAATCCTTTATCCAAAGAAAAACTACTTGCTACTCATGATTGAAACCGAATGAAATGCAATGAAAGATAAAATAAGCATGATTAACGATTGATTAAAGGAAAAGACTTAATATTGAAAGAGATTCAAAGTGCTCAAAAACAGGAAAAACTTAAAGTTCAACAATGGCTAATCACCCAAAAACGAAGAACAGAAAAGATAAGACAGAAAATTCTCTACAGAAAGTGATGGCCGCCTTATCCTAAAATAACCAAACAGCTGGAATGGTCCCCACCCCACTACGCTCCAAAAACGGTTAAAGTACCCGAGATCGATCTTGAGATCGATCAGTGCACTCGATAATCTTCAGGGATCGCCTTATGTTGCTCGATCTGCAAGTCGATCTGGTTGGATGGATCGAGTGCTTCGTCCGATCCTCTACTCAATCCTTGGATGATCGAGTCGTGGTCTCGATCCGGCTCTCGTTCTGCATGACGTCGTTTACGTCCATACTCCAGATCGATCTCCTCTCTCGATCTTGGTCTCGATCTTTCGTCTTGAATTGACTTGGGTCACTCGATCTTCTGGTCGATCTTCTGGTCTCGATCAAGATCGACCTGCCTTGCTCGATCCGCTACTCGATTTCGGGTCCTTTGCATGCATGGTTGAGTTCTCCATGTGTCAACGAGCTTCGTTTTGATCCTCCTCACGTCCACATAGCCTCCACAACTCCAGAGTGCTCCAAACAACCAGATAATGATTCAAAAGTGCAAGAAATATACAAAATGCGAACGCAAAGAGACATAGGACCTAAAATGCAACAAATGGAACAAACTAGCATGTAATGCAAGATGAATGCATGAAAAACTATCCTAAATGTATGCAAAATATGCAAAATATATGGTAATATCACATACTATCTCACCATCTAGCAAGAATATCAAAACCAGCACTATCTAGCCCTAAGCGAACCATCTAGCAATGATGAACTATCATTTGGTGTCACTGAAAAAAAGAAACATAGACCAAGCGAAACTTTCAAGCCAAATAAGCGAACCATGCTTAAAAAATTGGATAACAAGCCATTTAGTGAATCATATGCATCAATCAATATCATATTCAATCAAAAGGAGCAAGTTTTATGAACAATAACCACTTTGCAAGAGAAGGAGACAACAGAGAACAATTAAATATGCCTAGCCACCCCTTAATACCATCTTAATCACCACTTTCCCTACTTAGAACCCTAAATCTAAAGTAATCTACTCACTAATCATGTTTAATCCCATTTTTCTGGAGTTAAACATAACTAGATGAGATTAAAATGCAAAGATGATAAATCAAAACTACCAAGGTGCAAGAACAAAGATTAAAAGACAAGATTAAACCATAAAAATACAAACTTTATTAAAGATAAGGAACCTAAGGCAAATCGCCCTTTTTGTTTAGTGAGGAGAAAGGTTTTTTTATGAAAGACTAAACTTGGATAAGATAATGTTTTGTGGCTTCCTTTTCCTAGTAAGGAGACAAAAGAAGCATAAAAACCCTAAAAATAGGATAATGTCAACAAAAGCCGAATGGTCAATGCGCGGATGAATCACATCAAGGTGGTACAGATGGTGTTCTGCTCGATATGCGACCTCGATATGGTTCGTGCAGCACGCATCGGCTTCCTTGCTCGATGCTGGACCTCGATGCAGACCAACGGCTTAGACTCCCCGTGCTGATCCCCTTCCACTCGTCCTTCTGCTTACATCGAGCATACTCCACGGGTGTTCTGCTCGATATACTTGCTCGATATTGACCAGACTTTGGAAGAGCTCCATTTCTGACATCTTCTTCGATCATGAGCTGCTTCTATCTCCTTCCCAGCCCTAAAATTCTCCAAATTCACCTGAAAATCACCACAAACATGCACATGTATGCAAATTTAGGCATTCCTAAGCTAAATGCATGCAGTGTTGATTCTAAGTGCAAATGAGACTAAAATGCTCAACTATAATGCAAAAACAATGGAAAAGATGCATGAAATGCAGCCTAAAATGCTCTAAAATGGCAAGATATCAACACCCCCATACTTAGCTTTTGCTTGCCCTCAAGCAAACAATCACTTAACATGGTGATGAGGTTTTAAATTGGAACTCATATCTCTAAAAATGCTAACAGTAAATCAAAATGATGTCCATGTTCTTAATTCTATAGTGCACTTGATGGAAGAATACTTTAAACACTTAGCCACTTTCATCAGAAAGCTAGAATGATCACAAAGCTATCAGCCTACATATGCTCATCAAATCAAACAACCTTTTTAACATTCAATTATGCTTAAACCGTGAATCATGCTTATGTAAATGCAAATGTGTCATTTGGCTAAGAGACAAGGCTTAGTGGAATAAAAATGATCCCACTTCACAAACTGGTTTTGGTGTTTAAAGGGTTCTCAAAAGGAAAAACATGGTTGTGCTTTGACAAAATGCTAAGGATCAAAGAACAACTTACACATACAAATGAACACTTCCATCTACCCAAGATCTATAAGATGTGTACCTAACTCTAGCCTATCAGTGTAAACCCCACCTACGCTATCCTTTTTAAGAATTTAAACCCCTTTTAAAAACCAAAAAACTCTTCTCTTTCAAGCGCTTTCGAGGACACTTCTTCTTTTAAAGTTCAAGTGGTGGCGATTTACTTCTTTTGAGTTTGGCTCCTTTATTTGGTGATGCTGGTGCTTGATTCGCCTTTGGCCTTCTTGCATCTTCTTTTCTTCTTTGAACATGAGCCTTCTTTCTTTGCATTTAGAATCACCATTTCCACCTTTTTTCTTCTGTCACACTCCTTTTCTTTTGTGCCTTGACTTCTTTTCTTCTTTGCTTCTCTTAAAAACTAATCCCAAGATAAACCCCAGACCATTCCCCAAACATCTTAGCCTATCTAACTCAAGAGTGAGCTAGTTCTACAATGGGAATACTTCCCTATAGTTCCAACCCAACACTTTTTGCTAAGCAACAACCATAATGGAAAGAAGCCTCACAAATCACACACCATTAATGTCTTGGCTTGAAAGAAGGTTTAGTTAATGGTGGGAAAATCTTAATGGATCTTTTAGAGAGTGGCAAAAGAGAATAAGAAGATCCAAATATTTTAAACTATCCACGATATCAATCACAAATGCATAAGGCATGGTAATTGCAAATTCAGATTAGGTTCCATTTAAACAAAGGTTGAAATCATTTCAAAGCATGCTTAAGTCTCAAACAAAGCTCACATAAATGCAAATTCCAAAAGTGGTTCAGCTTTATTTCTAGTTCAACATCAAATGCACCAAATGATTAAAAACAAGGGCTCAGTTTCATAAACTACTAGCATTAATAAAGATGTATTATCATATTTCCCAATTTAAACTAGCAAGCTAGTCCT
Source organism: Thlaspi arvense (assembly GCA_911865555.2). NCBI lineage: Eukaryota > Viridiplantae > Streptophyta > Magnoliopsida > Brassicales > Brassicaceae > Thlaspi > Thlaspi arvense. Next base: position 17,570,746 of record OU466861.1, read on the forward strand.
ATATGAATGCATGAAGTCTGAATCATATAAGAATGCATGAAAATCAAACTCTTTTTGTGAAGCAATTTTCGAAAATGTTTTTAATTTTTTGGTTTTTTCTATGCCTTAGATGCTATGTAAACATGATGCACGGTTCCTATTCTAATATGCAAATGAAAATGCAAGCATCAATCCATAATACACCCTTCCCCACACTTAAATTACACAGTGCCTGTGTAATAAAAATTGTAAGGAGAGTGCTCACAAATATCAAGCAAAAAATCGCATGAAACCAAAAAAAATATATTTGTGGTATTTACAATGGTTGGTGTGGTGTACCTTACTTCAGGCGGAGGAGTGGTGAGAGTCTGAACTCTAAATGGCATGGGAGGGTGAAGCTTCTTCCTCTAATGGAGTTTGCTGTCTAGCCCTTCTATTCGTTCCTTTGCGCCTTCGAGCAGCTACATGAGATGAATGTCTGGCCGGTTGAGAATCATGTGTTCTTAGCTGCTCACTGATGTGGAATGAGTGTCTCTCTTGGATTGTGGCCTCTAGTGTGTCCTCAGACATGTCCTCAACAACAGATCCTCCTCCTTGTGGCTCTGCTTGGGCCACTTGATCTGTTATCTTGGCTGATGTAGATCCTCCCAACTTCTTCTTGAGCTTCCTCACTTTCTTCTTCAATGATTCAACAGGCTTCTTGCTTGCATTGAATGTCTTCAGCAAACTTTTGATGGCCTTGTCCTGGAAGGGGTTCCACGTCTGAAGAAGCCTAATTTGCTCATGTGCAGCCTTTAAAGCTTCAGATATACAGATCACATCATAAGGGTCAAATGCATAAGGGCGGCTATCATAGACTTCATGTTCATTCTCCTTCATCCCTTGATGCTGAACCTCTTGTTCTTGATTTTTTTCTATCCTAAACCAAATATCCTTAGACTCTAATCAGATGTAGAATAGGGATCTGATGTCAATTCATTTGTGGACGATGAGATGCAAACAATGCCATAAGCAAAGCAATGAAAGGAGTTTTGCTTAATCAAGGACAAGTCTAACAACCTAACAAAGCAATGGAAAGAAAGCAGAAACTAAATGCAAGTGAATAAAACTAAGCAATGAACTTAAACCAATTACTTAGCGAGAACTAAGCAAGAATGACAACTAAAGCAAGACTTCAGCAAGATGATCTTAAAAACAATTGATTAAAAGCAAGACTCAAGGTTCTAAGTAATTGTCGGATAGTGGCTTTCAAGAGTGAAAATGGGGATTTCTAACAAAGGTAAGCATCAAGCATTCATAAGCAAGAAATTCTCAATGTATACTCCTAGACAAGGTATCTAAAAGGAACCAACTTGGCATCAATAAGCAGTTCATGCAACAATATTAAAGAGTCAAACCCACTTGGGATGGCGTATTCTTCAACCATAAGCATAAAGATCAGAACCATTCTAGCCTAAGAGATGTACTAATCAAGCAATCATTCTCTCACCCAAGCAAGAATTCAGATCAAATTATCAATCTTGTGAACCAATAAGGACCTAGTTAGCTAAACACCAATCAAGAATATGGATTTAAGCACACAACTGCAATATCTTAACAATGCTAAGCAATGAAAAGGAATGAAACAAAGGCAAGATCTTTTAATGCATATTATCTAACCATCAAGCAAGAATACCAAAACCAGCACTATCTAGCCCTAAGTGAACCATCTAGCATTGATGAACAATCACTTTGGTGTCCCTGAACAAAGGCAACATAGAACAAGCCAAATTATCAAGCCAAATAAGTGAACTATGCTTAGAAATGAGATAACAAGCCATTTAGTGAACCATATGCATCAATCAATACCATATTCAATCAAAAAGAGCCAGGTTTATGAACAATAACCACTTTGCAAGAGAAGGAGACAACATATAACAATTAAATAAGCCTAACCACCCCTTAATCACATCTTAATCACCACTTTCCCTACTTAGAACCCTAAATCTAAAGTAAACTACTGACTAATCATGTTTAATCCCATTTGTTTAGAGTTAAACATAACTAGATGAGATGAAAATGCAAAGATGATAAATCTAAACTACCAAGGTGCAAGAACAAAGATTAAGAGTCAAGATTAAACCATAAAATTGCAAACTTTAATAAAGATAAGGAACCTAAGGCAAATCGCCCTTTTTGTTTAGAGAAGAGAGAGGTTTTTAGTGAAAGACTAAACTAGGATAAAGAAAATGTTTTGTGGCTTCCCTTTTATAGCTGGAACCAAAAAAAGCATAAAAAACCTAAAAATAGGATAAGGTCAACAAAAGTCAAATGGTCAATGCGCGGATGAATCACATCGAGGTGGTGAGGATGGTGTTCTGCTCGATATGCCACCTCGATATGATTCGTGCAGCGTGCATCATCTTACTTGCTCAATGCTGGACCACGATGCAGACCAATGGCTTAGACTCCTCGTGCTGATCCCCTTCCTCTCATCCTGCTGCTTACAATGAGCATACTCCATGGGTGTTCTGCTCGATATGCTTGCTCGATATGGACCAGACTTTGCAAGAGCTCCATTTCTGACATCTTCTTCGATCATGAGGTGCTTCCATCTCCTTCCCAACTCTAAAATTTTCCAAATTCACCTGAAAACAACCAGAAACATGCACATGTATGCAATCCTAAGCTAAATGCATGACATGTTGATTCTAAGTGCAAATGACACTAAAATGCTAAACTATAATGCAAAAAACATAAGAAAAGATGCATGAAATACAGCCTTAAATGGTCTAAAATAGCAAGCTATCACAACCAAGACAAGCTTAAGATGTCCATCAGGTACGAACACCAAGGACCCGGTCCGGTACAAGAACCATGAGAGAAAAATTCAACAAAGCTGTAGAAAGCCTCATCAACCTAAAGAAGACAGAAGACATTACCTACGTACTCAAACGGCTCATTGTCAGCAACGGTACGGGCGGCCATACAAAGGATAGTGACATTACAGGCAGCATTACGGAGCAGCCACGTACAGCGGATGAGAGCATTACGGCATGCATGACGGGACGATTGACTGATGAACCTAACAAGCAAATGGGACAACATTTAGACGAATTTCAAGATTTTCAAAGCCCTCACAAGTTCAACATCGATTCAAGATTATATGAATGGCCCCTTCTCAAAGCTAATCCCGGCCCAACTTTGCTACTCATCGCCCCAACTCAAAATGACTACACATAAAGGAATTGGCGACCAAAACTACTTACCATTTTATAACAAATCATGCAAGATGCAACTGTAAGTATTTACATTCAATTATATATCTTGTGTTTCCTTTTCTTTTGTAGGGATTTATTCTTATAACATTCTAGAGTTATTCATTGTAATCTTTTAGTTTATTTCTTGTAATCTTTTAGGTCTTGCATTTATTTCAATTTCAACTCTAGAAGGCCAAGGTCGACAAACTATTAATAAATCTCCAGTTGCGACATTGTAGTTCACGTTTTCACCTATTATTAATAAAGACAGGACTTTTTTTTAACCTAAACTGAGTTCAAAGAGTCTTGTGTGGCTACCCCTTGAGCCTTCAGTTCATCGACTTATCAAGATCATATCATCAATCTTGTGTTGTCATTCGATCTATAAACTTTGTTACTCCACCTCATCCATTCGATCTAGTAAAAAGCATCGTGTGGCAAGTTACTTGATTGCCATCCCATACTTCCATCACCACTCGTACCGGCTCTAAGTAGAGAGAGCCGTGTGGCCAGCTGCTTAGTTCCTTCATTGTACCAGTTTTATCTATCCTTTTATTTCTTTCACCTTCTTTTCATTTCTTGTTTAGATCATTTATAAGGAAAAACCAAATAAAAATCGTATGTTATGTTTTCCTATTTCATTTATGCTTGCGAGATTTTTTTTAATTTATATAAAAGAAAAGCCTAAAAGAATTAGTTTGCTTAAGTTGTTAGAGTTTTTATAAATCCAAAACCAAAAAATTAAATAAATCATTTAAGTGTTATTATTGTTGTTTGCTTGGGCTAGTACTTTGTTACACTTTCGCCGTTAATCCGTTTCTTAGTCTAAGTCAGGTTATACAGTTGGGAGAACAAGGAGCACCCGTTGACATGGCCCAACTCCTAGGTCCCATTCAAGCCCTAGGAGAAAGGATGACAATGATGGAGCGGTTGCCACCACCCCCACAACCACCACTCCCTCAGAGAGGTTCCTTTAGGCAAGCTTGCCAGCCTCAAGAGCAAGAAGAACTGATAGGCTCAAAGTTTCATCTAAATAAAATTACTGCAAGTGCACAACAAAGCAGATATAGTATAGAGGGTATCGAAATCCGAAGAGACATAAGAAAGCCACACAACAGATTCCAGATTTGAATTAAGCTAAAACAATTGAATAAAGGTAATGCAAATAAACTAAAAGAAAGCAGCAGATGATCGATTTGAGGGTTTTAAAATCAAGAAGACAAAATGCTAGGCTTTGGAAAATTCGCAGGTTGAAATTGCAGAATAAAAACTATCAGGATAGTTAATAAAGAACCGTTCTAGAACTCAAAACATAATTATAAAACCAATCAACTCTCGTTGCAGAGATTACATAATCTTTGCAAATTCAGACAATTTAGATAAGTAATAAGGTCAAGTTCGATCTGTTCACAAAATTCTTAAATCAAGTCTCTTTGCAGATAGTAATTTTTCTCATCTAAGATTAGTTCTGGTGATTAACAATATTCTCGCATCTATTAATCAACCTAATATCAGATTCTAGGTCCCAGAGCTAGAATAAGCAATAAGCAAAAATCTAGATGAAGAACTAACAGATTAATCCCAACCATTATTCAATTCTAACAATTCATAATCAAACCTTGAAAGACCCAAAACTTAACTAAGAAACTACTCAGACATGGTGAATTGAGAAAACGTTATGAATAAAATAGATTGCATAAAAGAAATAAATATATAGATAAAAAGGGTTTGAATCCTTCTCTCGGAAGAAACAATGTCTCATAACTGTCTCCCCAAAAGCTCTAGAAAACGTCTCTCTAGAAAATAAGATACAAGACAAAGAATGGTTGAAAACCTAAAATACACGCTAAAAATGAATTGGAGCCTTTTTGCAATTAATAAAACTTCTGGGATGAAATTGTAATTCTTCCTTCATCTTTAAATTAACTCGAGTGCTTCCTCCAGAGGTGGGTGATGAGCATCACCAATAGGTGGTGACGAGCGCCACCCATGGAATAATACGTCTCCTTGTTTCTCTCATCGGGAAGGTCTGCAGTTTTGCTTCGGAATGCTCCAAAATCTCCAATTATACTCCAAACACGTATTAACCTGTAAAGACTCTAATATGACTCTAAAAAGACCAAAAAGGACTTAAATCATGGTTAAAAACCATGATATATCTACTCTCCCAGATTTTGATTTTGCTTGCCCTTAAGAAAACAAAAAACTAAGAACAGAGTCGAGGTTTGAAACAAGGTTTTTAAACCTCAGGACAAATGTTTTTTTGTAATCAATTGTAAAATAGAGATGATGTATCAATCACTTATGGATGAATCGAGATTCAGCCAGTGCAATAAGCTAAGTCAATATGGGGTTTACATGATGCAAGGACAAGTCTAACAACCTAACAATGCATGAAAACAGAACAGGAGATGAAAGCAAATAAGAGGATGATTGAAAATAAGCAAATGATGATTAAGCAAATAAACTTAGCAAGATGAGTGACTAAGCAATAAACTAAACAAGATGAATGCTGGAAATAAACAAGCAAAGATAACTAAGCAAATGCAAATTTAGAGTATTAATAAAAAGCAAGAATCAAGGCTCTAAGCAATAGTGGTCAAGTGGTTTCAAGAGTGAATAAGGGGTTTTCTAAACAAGGCAATCAACAAGCATATAACAAGCAATCATTTCTCAATATTGCAATCATAAACAAGATGTCTAAAGAGAATCTACTTAGTGCTTAATAAGCAAATCTATTTCAACAAGATTAGTGTGTCAACCCCACTTTTGGTGGTGTATTCACTAACCATGAGCATAAAGCATATAATCCTTAACTGCCTAAGAGAATCACTAATCAAAATGATCTTCTCTCTCTCATTACAATGACTCTAGTCAACCTATCAATCTTTTGGATTCTCTAGGGACCTAAGTAGCTAACTCAACCAATCAAGAACATGGATTCAACCTCACAATTGTGAAACAAAACAATGCTAAGCGATGAACGGGATTTAAACAAAGGCATGTTCTTCCAATACAAACTATCTAACCATCAAGCAAGAGTCTTGAAACAAGCACTATCTAGCCCTAAGTGAATCATCTAGAAAGGTGAACTTTCAACTTTGGTGTCACGGAACAAAGGAACCATAAACCAATCTAAAGTATCAAGCCAAATAAGCAAACCATGCTAAGAAACAAGACCTCAAGCCATTAAGTGAACCATTTGCATCAAGAATACCATATTCAATCAAAAGGGAGAAGCTTTATGAACAATAACAACTTTGCAAGAGAAGGAAAAAATAGATATCAAGATGAACAAGCATACTCATCCTTAATCACATCTCAAATACCATTTTTCCTACTTAAAACCTCAAATCTAAGGTAAACTACTTACTAATCATGTTTAATCCCATCTGATTAGAGATAAACATGATTAGATGAGATGAAATGCAAAGATAATGAAACTAAGTACCAGGATGCAAAAATCAAAGAACAATAGACATGATTAAAACATAAAACCGCAACACTTAATTAAAAATAGAAGAGTTTACAAGGTTTAGGCAAAATCGCCCTTTTTTGGAAACTAAGAAAAAGATTAGAAGTTGGATAAGATAAGATAAAGTTTTTGGGTAATGTTTTTGGCTTCCCCTTTTATACTAGAGACAAAAAAGAAGGAGAAAAAAACCTAAGAACAAGATAAGGTCAAAGAAAAGATGCTGGTCAACAAGCGGATAAGTTGTTTCGGGGTTGTACGGACGGTGTTCATCTCGATGCACTGCCCAGATATGCTCCTTGTAGACGCATATCAGCTTGTATAGCTTTCCCTGCTCGATGCACCACCTCGACGTAGACCAGTTCCTTAGAATCCACGAACCAGTCCTCTTCTCCATATATTGCGGCTTGCATCGGGCATACTCCATAGGTGTTCTGCTCGATGCTCCTCCTTGATATGGGCACAGACTTTGCAAAAATCCTTCTCATGGTATCTTCTTGAATATGTGCTGCTCCAGTCTCCTTCCCAAGTTCCAAAACCTCCAAAAGCACCTGGAAAAACACCATAAACGTGCATATGTATGCAATCTTAAAATATATGCATGCAATGTTAATTCTAACTGCAAATGAGACTAAAATGCTAAGTAAAAATGACAAAACAATGGAAAAGATGAATAAAATGCAGCCAAAATCACTAGAATAAAGCAAGCTATCAAGAACGCGGGAACTCACCTTCTTTGTAGATCATTGTACTGACTGCTTATCATGTAATCCACACACTGCAAGAATCAAACCAAATCGAACCACCATGCACTTCTCCTTAGGCATTCACAACATCCCAAATTCAACTCACAAATCCACAACATTATCTATAACCCTTATTGCTAGACCTTATCAATGGTTTAAATGTTCAAGAACCTTCCAGACTCATTTCTATTCTATATCTAAATAAATCAGCTCTGCAATCTATCAACCTTAGGTACTCTTTCTCTCCCCCAGACTTATTTTTTCTTATATTTCATTATATTACTTCTGTTGTAGGTAAATAATGCTATTACGGGATATTCCTAACTATACTTCCACCTGTGATCATCTCTTTGAAATGAAATACAGGGATCATTAGAACCTTTCCTACCCTTCATCCAAAGAAAATCATGTCATTTTTTTAATCTTTAAAATTTTAAAACAAGGGAGAGAAGTACCATTACTTTTCAAACATTGCAAGCAATTTATCAGGTATGAATGAAGAATCAAGCTCTATGAACATTAAACTCACTAACTTAGTCTTTTAAAAGCTCAGGTTTTGTGGACGTTGTCAGAACTATGGATGTTTCTAGTTAACTGATCAGCCATAGGATTTTTCATTAGTCAGAATGTGGTATCAATTCTACAGCAGTGGTCACTCAGATAAAACAATAACCACAAACAATCAAGAGAAAGGTCCTAGTTCCCACCTAATTTTGACTCAATAAAACAAGGTTTTGGACTGACTCAAACTCACACTCAAAAATAAATACAACGTCAGTAACTACATCCCCCAAACTTAAACAACATTTTCCCCAGTGTTATCAAGCCTGAAGTTGACAAAATAGAAGAAGTGGAATGGAAACAAGACAGAAAACTAAGTTTTTACATGAGTCTGCAGCTGGTGACGAGCGTCACAATGAACATGCTGATGAGAGATACTCTCCCTGATGAGTCAGAACAGAAACTTGACACTAAGTTGAAGCTTGAAGATGGTTTGAAAGAGGATGAAGGTTTGATCACCAAAGAAGTAAAGCTTTTGATCACACCAAGCGTCACGAAGAGGAGAAACAGGAAGACAGCTTGTGACAAGAAGAAACTGATGTCAGTGGGCACTTGGATTTACAAGAAGAAGGAGGAAGGAGCACAAGCTCCATCAGCCTCTTTTCTCTAGTTCTAAAACCATCAAAGTCAAGCTTAGTGACTTAAAACAAGCATATTTCGGAGGTAATTCCATGAATATCCTTGTAAATATATGCTTTCTTTTATTACTAATGTCTTTATTTTGTATTTCAGTGGTCAAAGAACAGGTTCATGGCTGTGTAGGATGGTTTAAAGGCCAAGGAAAGAAAACTCTGTTGTCACATCGATGTACCATATCGAGCAGAACATCAGTCATTGCTGCTCGATACAGCTTATCTCGGGGAAGGAGCAGTCCGTTCACCGAGCAGGTTGCACAATGGAGACTACATTGAGGTGTCACATCGAGCAAAACCCCCCAAAGCCTTGCTCGATGTGACCGCTCCTGAAGCCCCAGCCTGTACACAGAGGAGAATGAACAGTACATCGATCAAAATGCACGGTGGAGATCACATCGAGGTGTAGCATCGAGCAGAACCTCGATAACTCCTGCTCGATGCAATCCCCAGTCCGTACATCGAGGAGCCCCAGACCATACATCGACGTAATTGCTCGATGGAGTCACACCGACGAGTAGCATCGAGTAAAACATCCAAGGTTTTGCTCGATATGGGTGTTATCAGCTGACTCGAGCACAAGACGTTGTCAAGTACGACAACCACCGACGAGCATTGCAACCGAGTATGAGAAGATCCACATCGAGGTGTAGCATCGAGCAAAACACCAATACTTTTGCTCGATGCAGAAAGGCCGAGCCAAGAACAAGCATCCAAATGATGCCATGCACTGCCCACAGGAAGGATCATGCAAGCTGAAGTGTCTCCCTACACCGAGCAACAACATCGAGCAGAACACCTGCTGAGACTGCGTGATGCAAGGTGCCCTGAAGGAGAAGCTGACCAGAACACAGAACCCCCCCAGGCAAAGGTGCATGATCGTCGAGCCACAGGATCCATCGTCCCCGATATGGTACACATCGAGGTACCACATCAAGTGTTTTGCTCGATATGATCCATGTAAAAAAATTTTGCAATTTTTACATGTGTAAATCGAGTAAAAGCTTTTTGTAGACCTTGATGGCTGGTAAAAGAATCTTTTCTTTCCCCCTCAAATGCATTTTTAAATTTTAAATTAGATTTTCTTGCATTTTTTATTTATTTTAAATGAGATTTTTCCCATCTTATCTCTTGCTTTTAAACTAGCATTTTCATCTCTCTCCACACATCCATATCTAGCTGAACACCATTGCCAAACATTTCTTCTTTCTCTCTTGCATTATCTGTTCTAAAACTTCATCTCTTGGTTCAAAGATTAAGGTAAACTTTGCTAGATTCCTTGTTTCTTGAGTTTAATCTTTGCAAAATGAAGTAGGATGCATTAGAATGATTCTTGAGGATTTTTCGCACAATATTGTTTATGGTTTTGATCTGCATTCACCATTGCTTCTCTTTCTCAAAATTAATGGTTAAAATGATTAGGAAATATTGTATTTGTGCTTAGTTAGACATTATGTTTAGATTCTGGCAAAATCTAGGTATGTTACTGCTTTTCCAGCATATGAACCATTAAATGCTTCTTATTAAAATAGTAATGATAAATCTGATGCATTTTCATGATTTGGTGGAGAGAGAATGATGTTTTGCTGCATATGCTTAAAATTACCTTAATCACTACTTGTTACTATGGGAATTTTGGTTTTCAATGTGTTTATCCTTTTATATGGAATGTTTTGCTAAATTCGACTTTGTTTGTTGGCAATCAGTGTGAATTTGTATAGAATTTTCCCATGCTTGCTTGATTTTTGAAAAAATAATGTTCTGCACAGTGCTCTCAAAGGATAATATGCTAATTTTTGCTTCAAGCATTGCAATTTCAGGTACTATGTCGAGCACTAGAGGAGATGAGGATATTTCTGACTCAAATGCTGCTGCAAGAAACAGAGAAGAGGGAAAAGGACAGTAGTTGAAGAAGAACTAGTCCAAGATGCGCACCAAAGCTTAAGGACTACTTGAGAGCGATGAGGAGAGTGGACTTCACTCCTACAAGATATGCTGATCCTGGTCTGTTGGGAGAGCTGGGAATTAATACTGGGGTGGATGAGCTGTTAAGACACATTGGACTGGAGAAATTTGATAGTCTTGGGTATCAATTTTACAAGCAACTTTCTTGTGAGTTCCTTGCAAGCTTCAAGGTCTACTTCTGCAAGTTTGATGAAGAATATGATGAAGGAGAAGAAGACTTTGGCAATGGATTCATCAAGTTCAGGGCCAACAAAGCATGGTACACCATGGGGTTCACTCACCTCGAAAAAAAATTTGGATTTGATCAAGGCTCAAGAGCACAAAACATGTGTTTCAAGTATGATGAGCTAAGGCATGTGTGGGAGGAGATAACAAATGACGCCTATAGAGCTGCTCATCTGAAGAGTGCTAGCATCCGCCATCCAGCTATCAGATATGTTCATAGGGTCCTCACCAGCACACTCTTCTACAGAAAAGAGCAGAGTATGGTCAAAGAAGAAGATATGGGGTTGCTTGTGAATGGCTTGAAGAACATAATGATGGAGACAAGGCATGGGAAGATTCATGGAGAGCGCATAGGAGTTGGTGTTGTGACAATTCGAATGAAGCAATTTCTATCATGCCAATAATGGGCTTTCAACACAAGAGACAAGAAGCCTAAGATAGCCATTGGAGGCGTGAGTACTCCTATCTTGCTTGGTGCTGGAGTTGAGCTTGGCACACCAGGTGTTTGCATGATCTTCCTTGATGTCCCTTATCTCAGTAAGATCGGATACCTTTCAGGAGCTGTTGAGACCGGATTTGGCTAGCAGTTTGAGCTGGAAAAAATGAAGAGGAAGATCCTCCTGCCAAAGCAGCGCCTCACCAACTTCACCACGTATGAGAACATCCGATTCATGCTAACAGAAGATGAGCTTGATGACCCAAGGACTGACGCATCATTGATGAGGCCGAGCAAGGTTAAAAACATGAGCACCATCATAGATTCAGATGTGGAAGAGGATATTGAAGAGCAGCATCAAGAACAAGAGGTTCAGCATCAAGGGAGAGAGGCGGATGAACATGTAGACTATGATAGCCGCCCTTATTCATTTGACCTTTATGATGTGATCTGCATATCTAAAGCTTCAAAGGCTGCACATGAGCACATTAGGCTTCTTCAGAGGTGGAACCATTTCCAGGATAGGCCATTAGAGGCTTGCTGAAGACAGTAAAAGTAAGCAAGAAATCAGTTAACTCCTTGAAGAAGAAAGTGAGGAAGCTCAAGAAGAAGTTGGGAGAATCTTCATCAGCCAAGAGAACTGATCAAGCGTCCCAAACAGAGCCACAAGGAGGAGGATCTGATGCTGAGGACATGTATGAGCACACACCAGAGGCCACAGTCCAAGCGAGACACTCATTCCACATCAGTGAACGGCCAAGAACGCATGTTGCTGAACCGGCCAGACATTCATCTCATGTAGCTGCTCCAAGGCGCAAAGGAATGAAGAGAAGGACTAGACAGCAAACTCCATCAGAGGAAGAAGCTTTACCCTCCCATGCTATTGAGAGTTCAGACTCTCACCACTCCTCCACCTGAAGTAAGGTACACCACACTAACCATTGTAAATACCACAAATTTGTTTTTTAAGGTTTCATGTGATTGTTTGCTTGATTTTTGTGAGCACTCTCCTTATCATTTTTATTACACAGACACTATGTAATTTAAGTGTGGGGGAGGGTGTATGATGGACTGATGCTTGCACTTTCAATTGCATACTAGAATAGAAACCATGCATCATGTTTACGTAGCATCTAAGGCATAGAAAAAAAAAACCAAAAACCAAAATAGAAATTTTTTTGAAAATTGCTTCATAAAAAGATTTTGATTTTCATGCACTCTTATAGGATTTAGACTTCATGCATTCATATAGGACTAGCTTGCTTGTTTAAATTGGGAACTATGATAGTACATCTTTGTTAATGCTAGTAGTTTATGAAAATGAAACCCTTGTTTTTAATCCTTTGGTGCATTAGATGTTGAACTAGAAATAAAGCTGAACAACTTTTGGAATTTGCATTTTTGTTAGCTTTGTTTGAGACTGAAGCCTGCATTGAAATGATTTTAACCTTTGTTTAAGTGGAACCTAATTTGAATTCGCAATTATCATGTCTTATGCATTTGTGATTGATATCATGGATAGTTTAGAATATTTGGATCTTCTTATTCTCTTTTGCCCCTCTCTAGAAAGGTCCATTTAAATTTCCCTACCCTTAACTAAACCTCCTTCCAAGCCAAGATATTAATAGTGTGTGATTTGTGAGGCCTCTTTCCATCATGGTTGTTGCTTAGCAAAAAGTGGTTGGTTGGACCTACAAGGGAAGTATTTTCCATTGTAGAACTAGCTCACTCTTGAGTTAGATAGGCTAGGATGTTTGGGGAATGGTTTGGGATTTATCTTGGATTAGTTATTAAGAGGAGCAAAGAACAAAAGAAGTTAAGGCACAAAAGAAAAGGACTGTGACACAAGCAAAAGGTGGAAATGGCGATTCTCAGTTCAAAAGAAAGAAGGCTCATGTTCAAAGAAGAAAAGAAGATGCAAGAAGTGCAAAGCAAAATCAGAAAGCCAAAGGTGAATTAAGCAATCACCAAATAAAGGTGCCAAACTCAAAAGAAGCAAATCGCCACCACTTGAAGTTCATAAGAAGAAGTGTCCTCCAAAGCGCTTGAAAGAGAAGAGTTTTTGGGTTCTTGGAAGGGGTTTAAATTCTTAAAAAAAGGTAGCATAAGCGGGTTTACATTGATTAGCTAGCGTTAAGAACATATCATATCTTATTGCTAGCGTTTTTTGAGAGATATGAGTTCCCATTTCAAACCTCATCACCATGTTAAGTGATTGTTTGCTTGAGGGCAAGCAAAAGCTAAGTATGGGGGTGTTGATAGCTTGCTATTTTAGAGCATTTTAGACTGCATTTCATGCTTCTTTTCCTTTGTTTTTGCATTATAGTTTAGCATTTTAGTCTCATTTGCACTTAGAATCAACATTGCATGCATTTAGCTTAGGAATGCATACATTTTCATACATGTGCATGTTTGTGGTGATTTTCAGGTGTTTTTGGAGATTCTTGGAGTTGCGAAGGAGATGGAAGCAGCTCATAGTCAAAGAAGATGTCAGAAAAGGAGATTTTGCAAAGTCTAGTCCAGATCGAGCAAGGATATCGAGCAAAACCTCCATGGAGTGTGCTCGATGTAAGCCGCAGGACGTGAGGAAGAGGATCAGCATGAGGAGTCTAAGCCTTTAGACTGCATCGAGGTCCAGCATCGAGCAAGGAAGCCGAAACGTGCTGCACAAGCCATATCAAGGTCGCACATCGAGCAGAACACCATCCGTACCACCTTGATGCAACTCATCCTCTCGTTGACCACTTGACTTTTGTTGACCTTATCTTATTTTTAGGTTTTTTATGCTTCTTTTGGTTCCTTACTATAAAAAGGAAGCCACAAAACAATATCTTTATCCAAGTTTAGTCTTTCTATAAAAAAACTCTCTCCTTTCATCTTGTTCCAAACCTAAAAGGGCGATTTGCCTTAGTTTCCTTTCTTTTAATAGAGTTTGCATTTTTATGGTTTAATCTTGTCTCTTGATCTTATTTCTAGCATCCTGGTAGTTTAGATTTATCATCTTTCCATTTTAAGCTCATCTGATCATGTTTAACTCTAAACAAATGGGATTAAACATTATTTGTGAGTATTTTACGTTAGATTTAGGGTTCTAATTAGGGAAAGTGGTGATTAATATATGATTAAGGGGTGATTAGGCTTGATTAGTAGCTCTCTATTGTCTCCTTCTCTTGCAAAGTGATTATTGTTAATAAAGCTTGCTCCTTTTGATTGAATATGGTATTGATTGATGCATATGGTTCATTAGATGGCTTGTTATCTCTTCTCTAAGCATGGTTCGCTTATTTGGCTTGATAGTTTGGCTTAGTCTATGTATCTTTTGTTCAGTGACACCAAAGTGATAGTTCACCATTGCTAGATGATTCGGTTAGGGCTAGATAATGTTGGTTTTGGGATTCTTGCTTGATGGTTAGATAGTGTGCACTGAAAGATCTTGCCTTAGCATTATTAGGATGTTTCAACTATGAGATTAAGTCCATATTATTGATTGGTCCTTAGCTAACTATGTCCTTATTTGTTCACAAGATTGATAAGTTGATCTGAATTCTTGCTTGAGTGAGAGAATGTTTGCATGCTTAGTGCATCTCTTAGGCTAGAATGGTTCTGATCTTTATGCTCATGGTTGAAGAATACGCCATCAAAAGTGGGTTTGACACTTCAGTCTTATTGAATTTGAATTGGTTATTGACGCCAAGCTAGTTCCTTTTAGATACCTTGTCTAGGAGTTCAACACTGAGAAATGCTTGCTTTTAAATGCTTGATGTTTGCCCTTTGCTAGAAATACCCTTGTCACTCTTGAAAACCACTAATCCCACAATTGCTTAGAACCTTGAGTCTTGCTTTTAATCAGTTGTCTTTAAAATCATCTTGCTTAGTTCTTTCTTAGTCATTGTCATTTAGTTCTTGCTTAGTTATTGCTTTGAGTTCATTGCTTAGTTCTTATTTACTTGCATTTGATTTCTGCTTTCTTTTCATTACGTTGTTAGGTTGTTAGAATCATTTCTTTACAAACAAAATCCCCAATCTTACTTAGCTTACAGCATTGCTTGTATCTCATCTTCCACAAGTGTGTTTGACACCTAAGACCCTATACTACATCTGATTTGGGGATTAGGGTAACTTTGAAGTATAAACAGAACTTGCAGAAGTTCATGCTTCACTTGACCTTGAAGTAGCTGGTATAGTATCCCTTTGATCTCAGAGTCTTGGGCATTGGAGCTAGAAGCTTGTCTTTGCAGTGTAAAACCTAGAGGAGCAAAGGCTGGCTTTGGCTGAAATCTGTTTTGATTCCCTTGATAGGTGTTCTTAGGAACAAATCCTTGTTGCTGGTTGTAGGGAACAAAAGGCTTATGTTGCATGCCTTGGCCTTGAGAAGGGTAGACCTTATCTTGAGGATTAGCAACATTGTTGCTTCTGTAGGACAAGTTGGGATTCCTGAAGTTACTACAGTTATTGTAGCCTCCCTGTCCTCCCAAGTAGTTAACCTCCTCAATGTGAACCTATTCATCCTCTTGGTTCACATTGTCACCAACAAAGTGGACCTCTTTTTGTTGTACTTGAAGAAGTTTGCCAAGCTTCTCATTGAGTGCCTTGATATCATTCCTGTTGTATTCAAGCACTTTGGGGTTCCGAGGAGCCATGTCAAATACCTCACCATAATTACGATCACTTTGAGCTAAGTTCTCAACCACCTCCAAACCTTCTTTAACTTCTTTCTCAAAGAAGTTGTCATTGCTTGCAGTGTCAAGCAGCATTCTTATCTTAGGCAAAACGCCCCTGTAGGGAGTACACGGAAGAGATTCACTAGAGAAATCATGGTGTGGGCATTGAAGAGTATACCCTATGAACCTGATGAGGACATGGACCAGTCACTCGTACCGGGAGAGGATGAACCAGGATAGGAGATCATGCCACCACTCAATGGCTCACCAGTGACACGTTCTAAGGCTAGAAGACTAAGAGAAGGCTTTAACCAGGCCATAAAAACCCTCCTCATCAACATATATCTTGGAACTTTGCTTAACCTCCAAAAGAGTCCCATTGTACCCCATATAGACATTGTCGAGGATTTTGCTAAGATGAACCTCAAAGAAGACCAGCCAAGTACAAACAAAGGTATGACCCTTTATTTTACAGGAAATGGAGTCCAAAGCACCAATAATCTCGCCAATTTTGTACCTAAACATCAAGCTACCGCGAATACAAGCCAAGTGGCCGAAAGAGGACAAATGGAGCAAGAAGACATTTTAAGCAATGATCATGGGGAAACTCTTGAATAAACCTACCAGCTCGACTTCAGTGGACATCTGTAGGATGAGGACTTCAAAGAACTCACTCATACAAGAAACAATCGCCAACTTGCCAAACAAGTTCAATGCGCGCCAAAATCAGGTATATTCAATTTATGCGATATGTGCAGGTAAGATAACTGCCTCAGTGGCTCTTAAGCACACCAACATGCCAACAGTTCGTGCCACAAACAAATCAAAGAAGTCAGCTTAGTTTTATTTCTTTTTGAGTAGTTAAGTGAACTTTCCATACTTGTAGTTTTGACTTTGTACGTTTTGCTCTTTTCTATTTCTTTGCTTATGTCGTTTTGCTTTTACTTCTGGCCCTAGGGCTAGCTAGAAAGCTCTTATAAAGCTCCCCTGCAGCGTTGTATTTTTTGATTACCCTATTTTTTTCCAATAAAGACCAAACTTTCTTCTAAAGCTCAAGCCGCTGCTTGTTCTTTGAATCTTACTTGTGTTCCTATGTGAGTTATTCACCAAGGCTCGAGTGATTGTTGTACAAGAGAGCTTGCCATTCTCAATGTGGTGCCATCGATCCACTTCATCAACCATTCACCGATCCATCAAGAGAAAGCGACAAAGCCATCTTGCCAGATCCCACCTTAGCTCAATCCTTGTTCAACAAGTCTTGTTCTATCATTTCGATCCCTTGTCCAGTACGAGGGAGCGTCATAGCCAGCGTATTGTCCCCATAAAACCACACATCCCGCATCATATAAGTCATTAATACCAAGTCTTATATATATATATATCAGAACCTTTTCCAAGCTTCACAGAAAGTTTCTTGTGATCCTTGTGTGAATCTAGATATGAGGTTTCTCAGCCTAGCAGTCCTTGAGTTAGAGAAGAACTTTGCCAAGAATGATTGTTTGCATTGGTCCCAACAAGTGACAGAACCCTGAGGTAGATTTTTCTCCCATTAATGAGCCTTGTCACCTAAAGAAAATGGAAGTAGCCTTAGCTTGAAACCATCTTCAGACACACCATTGATCTTGGTAATGGAGCAGATCCTATCAAACTGATCAAGATGATCCAAATGACCCTCCAAAGGCAATCTAAGAAACTTGTTGCCTTGGACCATAGAAATCAAATTGCTTTTGATCTTAAAGTTGTTATTAGCAATAGGAGGAGGGATGATACCATGCCTTGTGGCATGAGCATTTGGTGCATCCCCTGCACCAATCACTCTAGATGGCCTATGAGGTTGGACAGGAGCTCTTCCATTGGCTAATGGAGCGCCAGCCAAGCCTTGAGATCCCTGTACTCATTAAGCGCCAGCCATTCCATGTGTTCCTTGTGCACTGATACATGAGTTTTTCAATTCTTGTGACTCAATTCCCAAGTCCCATAATCATGTCATTGTAGAATTTTAGGTGTCAATCCAATCAGGGATTTAAAACAATGAGAATACATGAATTCTAGTGAGCGAAGCTTGTCAAGAAATGTTGTAGAAGTGTCTTGGCAACCTAAATGATCAATTAAAGAAACAAAAGAAAGCAATGAACTAGGTTGTAAGACAAGTAACTAAACTATTCAAACTCAAGAAACAGAGTAAAAGCAGAGTAAAACAGGGGAAATTGGAACTTAAACAAGCATGAGTCTTAGGATGGGGTTATCGATCCAACGATGAAACAGTAGTCAATCCTTGATGTACAAACTTAACCAATAAAGCTAATCCTTCAGCATAGAACTCTAAATAAGCAGATCAATTCAATCCTTTGACACAGATCTATTTGCTAAAAACTTAACTAAAGCTAACTTCCATTAGTGATCAAGCAATTAACTAGCATAAATCATCAGTTCTATCAAGCTAAAATACTTTATAGTCGATTTCTCATGTGTAAGGCAAGTAAATCTCTTAATGATAGGTTCAGACATTTTATCACACACTTTTGGTACAGAGGAAGCCTAAATTCGAAAACTAGTGATCAACAAAGATTAAGCATTAAAAACTTCAAATAAGAAAGGATTTATTAATATTAAGCACTAAGCATCATAGATCAACTACTAAATCATCATGGATCTAACTCATACTTATCATAGACAAATAATGAACTCAAGCTTAATCAACACAAGCGTTGATATCCTCCAACTCTTTAACATTTATTAAAAGAACCTAGGTGAATAATGATCATGCAAATAAAATGAAACCATTTGGCTAAGGGACATAGTTTTGAGATAAAAATGCATAAGGGTTTCAAAAAATCAAAGGGGTTTCTTAATGAAATGAATTAACCTATGGCAAAAATAATTTTTGATGTGTGTTTTGAGTGCTCTAACATTCTCACTTTGGAGTACACATGATAGCATTGCATTAACACATCCAACATGTTGATTCTGGAGTATCAGAGATGGTGACGATCGTCACCACAGCTGGGTGACGCTCGTCACCCGATCCTTCGCGAGGTACACTTTTTCACACTTGGTTCTACACATTCACTTGCTTCTTTTTGACCAACTCTTGGCTTAATAACACTGGGGACAATGTTGTTTAAGTCTTGGGAAGGTGGCTACTGACGTTGTGTGCATTGTGTTTGATTTTTATAATCTTAAAGTTGAGTCAAAAACCTGTTTATAGAGTTAAAGTTTTGAAACTGTCGTTTATGCTTATAAGAACCATTGCCACAGTAGTTGATTACAAGTCTTACTAAGTTGAAAGTCATAGGTAGATCAGTCTAACAATGAAGGTTTAGGTTCTTAGAGAATCTTGAAAAATCTGCTGTTAGCTCAACCTTAATGAACTTTAAACTTCTTATCTTGGGGCTTGATTCTCTCCTTCAGCACTGACAATAAGGTTAAGATACAGCCTCTCTTTGATCTTCCCTAATTCAGCTTTTAAGAGTTTGAAGTCCATAGAATAGTGCATTCATGACATTGTCTCCTAACAAGGAACAACAGTAATGAACACACTCAAGAGCTTGTCTCCTCACAAGGAACACAAGTATTGAGTAGCACCATATCTTAGACTGTAAAACAAAAAAATGAGAAAAGAAGTTGAAAAATCGAAAATATCCAAAGGAAAAGATCTAGGGAAGAGAAAATAGGAGAGCTGTGTTGAGATTGCTTTGTTCAGTGTTTAGGAAGGGAAAAGAATCTGTAAGTGATTGAGATGATAAAACCTTGATGAAATATCACAGTTAGATACAAATAAGGAGTTAGCAGCAGAGATTTCGGATTTCTTGAAGGGATTTGGATTGGATTTGAGAGATTTGCTAAGCTTGGGATGATTAGACTGATATTTGATCTTTTGTTGGCTCTGTGGTATGTGGATTCGAAAGTGTTAACTAATGTGGTGTTCCTGATGTTTAGCTGATTGTTTCTTGTTTTCAAACCTCGACCCTGTTCTCTGTCTGATGTTTGCTTGAGGGCAAGCAAAAGCTAAGTCTGGGGGAGTTGATATATCATGGTTTTTATGGTTTTTAATCATGATATAAGTCCTTTTTATTGAGTCTTTTTGGGCTTTTTAGAGTCCTAGTAGAGTCTTTGCAGGTTATAGCATGTCTGGAGCATAATTGGAGATATTGAAGCTTTTTGGAGCATTGCAAGATGAAGTCACGAAGTGTGCAACTCGGAAGGCGGATGATGGCTTGGTGACGCTCGTCACCATTAGGGGTGACACTCGTCACCCGTAGAGGAAGGAGTCGTGACTTTGTTTTTAAAAAATCAAGAATTATTTGCAGAATTTGCCCAGAAGTTCCATTACTTGCAAGAACACCCCAGATCGTGTTTTAGCTTGTATATATATTAGGTTTTCGGCCATTGTTGGCTTTCATCTTAGATTTCGAGAATTCAGAGAGCTTTAAAGAGGATTTTATTTAGAGCTTTTGGGGAGACAGATCATATACTCTTTTTGGAGAAGATTTCGAACCCCTTTGTCTTTTACTCCATTCTTTTAATGCAATTTTATTCAGCTATGCTTTGTGATTCCATGATCATGTCTGAGTAATTTGCAAGTTATGTTAGGGCTTTTCAAAGGTTAATGAAGAGTTTGTAGAATTGCTATCTGTTAGGAAAATCTTTTGGTTCTTCATATTTGCTTGCTTTAAAACCGATTTCTTAGACACATCATCTAGAAATCCATAAATTATAGGTTGTGATCTAGACATAGTTAACTTCTGCAATGAGAATTTATTTGTTATATATTTGCGATTCATCTTCTAGACGGTTCTTATTCATTCCTGATTTCATGCATTCTACATTCTCGGATTCAACCTGCGAATTGTCCTGACTTAGCGCTTTTAGTATTCTAAGTCTTAGATCAAACAAATTTTGTCTGCATTCTTTTATTTGGTTTTTTCGCATTACATACACTATTTATTGCTTAGCTTAATCAGAATCTGAAATCGCTAGTGTAGTTTACATACACCTTTGGGATTCGGTACCCCTTATAGTACGACTGCTTTGCTGTGCACTTGCAGTAGTTTTATTTGGGTAAAACCTGAGCCCTATCATGCATCGAGCAGTCTCAGTAGATGTTCTGCTCGATGTTGTTGCTCGGTGTAGGGAGACACTTGGGCATGCATGATCCATCCCTTGGGCAATGCATGGCACCGTCTGGATGCTTGTTCCTGGCTCGGCCATTGTGCATTGAGCAAACATGTTGGTGTTCGATGCTACACCCCGATGTGGAACGTCTCGTACTTGGTTGCTGTTCTCCTCAGTGGTTGCTGTACCGAACACCGTTCTGAATTGGTTGATAGCACCCATATCAAGCAGAACCTTGGGTGTTCTGCTCGACGCAACTCCTCAGTGTTGCTCCATCCAGCAATCTGGTCGATGTACGGGCTATAGCTTCTTGATGTACGGACTGGTGCCTGCTCGATGCTACACCACGATGTGATATCCATCGTGCATCTAGATTGATGTACGATCCACTCTCCTCGGTGTACGGACTGGGGCTTCAGGAGCGATTACAACGAGCAGGGGTTTTTGTGTTCTTCTTGATGCTACACCTTGATGTGATCTCCATAGTGTAATCTGCTCGGTGTACGGACTGCTCCTTCCCCGAGATAAGCTGTATCGAGCATCCAGGAAACATTTTCTGCTCGATATGGTACCTCGATATGAAACACTAAATAAAGACATTAGTCATAAAATAAAGCATATATTTACAAGGATAGTCATGGGATTACCTCCCAAGTGTGATTGTTTTAAGTCACTAAGCTTGACTTTGATGGTTTGAGGACTAGTGAGAAGAGGTTGATGGAGCTGGTGCTCCTTCCTCTTTCTTCTGGTAAACCCAAGTGCCCACAGACATCAGTCTCTTCTTCTCACGAGCTGTCTTCCTGTTTCTCTTCTTCTTGACACTTGGTGTGATCAAAGGCTTCACTTCCTTGGTGATCAAGCTTTCATCCTCTTTCAAACCATCTTCAAGCTTTAACTCAGTGTCAAGCTTCTGTTCTGGCTCATCAGGGAGAGTGTCTCTTATCAACATACTCATTGTGAAGCTCAAAGCATGCTCCACACGCTCTGGAAGTTGCTGTTGCTTACTCCCTTCTTCAATAATTGTTCCACAAAAATCTATGGAAGGAGAGACAATCTTGTAGACATTGAACTCATCAACATTCTTCAAAATCACAGAGCCTCTCTTGATGTCTACTTGAGCTCCTGCTGTTGCCAAGAATGGTGTTCCTAGAAGAAGTGGCACCTCTCTTGAATATGTCTTCTCCATAACCACAAAATCTGTTGGCACCAAGCAATTCCCAATCTTCAAAGGGAAATCCTTTACCATGCCCAAGGGTCTTGTTAAGGTGTTATCCACAAAGGTGATAGAGGCTTTGCAGGGCTTCAACTCCTTGATTCCAAAGGTTTGGCTCAAGTGGAGAGACATGACATTCACTGTTGAACCTGAATCACACAAAGTTCCAACATTGTCTAGCATCTCAACCTCACAAGTGATGAGAAACTTTCCTGGATTGGGAAGCTTTTTCAATGTCTTCAGCTCCTTTCTTCTCTTTAGATTAACCCCCACATTCTCTAAATTGGCTCCACTACTTCCAACTTGTCAAAGACTTCTTTGAGGAACCTGATTTGATCCTTCACTTCAATCAAAGTGGTGCCATGAGGTAGCTTTATTCCAGCTTCTTGTATGTTTTTCCAGAACTTTGAGTAGATTGCCATCTGAGCCTTTGTAAAGTGCATCATGGGGTAAGGAGTTGGTGGTTTATAAGCTTGAACTTCAGGAGCTTTACCCTTCTCATTGCTGCTTGAGGAGCTGCCTGAAAGAAGAGATTTTCTAGAGCTAGAACTACTACTCTCAATATCTCTATACACTTGCAATTGTAGTATAGAGAGGTTATCAATCCAATCCAAGGGCTAAGGAACAGATGAGAAGTAGAAAACATGCTAAGCCAGGCCTAGTCATATAAAAAGAAGTGTTTAAACTAACAACCTAAAGTGAACAAAGAAATGCAAAACAGAGCAAACAGAGCAAAAGCAAACAGATGATAAGCAAATTAAGACTATAAATAAAAGGCAACACTCAAGGTTTTAAGCAATAATGGTCAAGTGGCTATAAGAGTGACTAAAGGGTTTTCTTAACAAGGCAATCATCAAGCATAATCCTAAGCAAGTGATTCTCAATATTGCAATCCTAGACAAAGTATCTAAAAGGAATCAGATTGGCGTTAATAAGCAATTCATATTCAATAAGATTGAAGTGTCAGACCCACTTGTGATGGCGTATCCTTCAACCATGTGCATAAAGAACAGAACCATTCAAGCCTAAGAGAAGTACTAAGCAAGTAAACAACTCTCACCCAAGCAAGAATTCAGATCAACCTATCAATCTTGTGAACCATATAGGGACCTAAGTAGCTAATCAACCATCCAAGAACATAGATTTAAGCTCACAGTTACGAAATCCTAACAATGCTAAACAATGAACAGGATTCAAGAAAAGGCATGATCATTCAATGCAAAAAATCTAACCATCAAGCAAGAGTCCTACAACAAGCACTATATAGCCCTAAGCGAATCATCTAGCAAGGTGAACTATCACTTTGGTGTCACTGAACAAAAGAAACATAGACCAAGCTAAACTATCAAACTAAATAGGTGAATCATGCTAAATAAAAAGACATAAAGCCATGAAGTGAACCATTTTCATCAACAAACTATATTCAATCAAAAGGGAGAAGCTTTATGAAAAAAAATCACTTTGCATGAGAAGGAAACAATAGAGAACAAGATAAACAATAGCCTAAACACCCTTAATCAACTCATCTGTTAAGCAATGGTTCAGACACTAACTCACACTTTTGATACATAATCAGAATCTAAAGACAACTTCCCTTCATTGTTATACTAAGCCAAAACCACAAGTTAAGCAAGACATTACATCAACCAAAACTTCTTTCAAGCATTCTAACAAACACCGTAAGTGCAATACTAAAAAGCCTAGGATCTAGCTTTTCTAACAAGAGGTACTAAGCATTAAGCATGATCACTTAAGAAGAGTTAATCATAGATCTAACAACCTAAACAGCCACGAACATCAAATGAACCATTTTTGTTCTTCAAAAACCAAAAACCTCTAAACTCAAGAACAGAAATTCGAAATTACTAAAAGCAATGACAAATGGAAAGCAAGACTAAATGATTAAATACTTAAGATTTAAAGATGAAAGGCATAAATAAAAAGTATATACAATGATCCAATCTCTTACCCCAAAAGGATTTCTTCTTAGATCTACAAAGAAACTAAAGCACAAGCTTTGGGGGCAAAAGAGAGGATAGGGATAAGAGATTAGGTCTAGGCTATTTATAGCAGAGCTTAAAATGACCTTGGTCAACAAATAAAGAGGTCTACCAAAACTCAACTTTTTATCTCGGATAAGTTGTATCGAGCAAGGACAGGAGTGGTTTCGCTCGATGCAAATCTTTGGTATGGATTGGTGGGTGCAGAGAGTCTTGCTAGAATCGTCGTATCTCTTCAACCACTCACCGGAATGAACTTCATTGGAAAGCTAGCTCAATCCTCTGCAACTTCTATGAAGGATTCTGAGGCTGAATCGCAATGGAAGGGCTCTGTTCGGATCGATCAATCGGGGGGTACGGATGCATCATGGAAAGGAGAAGGTGTTTTGCTCGATATGGCACCACGATGTGATCTCCATCGGGCATCTTGCTCGGTGTACGGGTTCAGTCAGCTAGATGTACGGTAGTGGTGATTATATCGAGCAGATCTTCACGAGATTATGCTCGATGTGGGTCCTCGATATGATCTCCCCTCGAAGCTAGCTCGATGTACGAACTATCCACCAGGCCAACTTGAAATTGCTGTAACTTTCTAATCTAGGGTCTGAATGACATGATTCCAACGCCATTGGAAATCTAACTGGACCCTCTACAATGTTAATGAAGGATACAGAGGCTGAATCCAAGTTTAAGGCCTTCGTCCGGATCCATACATTTCGCGCCTCGAGTTGCATTCACCTCCACAGTATGAGTCTTGGATGAGTTTTTCAATGCTTTCAGCTCTGTTCTTCTTGTCCAAACCATACACCATCCTCCACTAAGTCTCCTAAGATCCATATAAACCTGAAAAAGACTCCAAACCATGCAAAATATACAATGCCTACTCTAAAACCAAAAAGGACAAAACATGATGAATGAATGTATGAAATGAAACGAAACTTAACCTAAACGTATGCTAAAATATGGTAAAATATGAGGTTTTGAACACCCCCACACTTAGCTCTTACTTTCCCTCAAGAAGGTATGAACATGGTGGAAGAGAAGTTTGAAAATATGAGCTATTTGATTTGAAAGAGGCCAATAATAAAAATCAAGTCATTGTCCAAGTTAATGATTCTAAGATGCAAATGATATTTGTTCTTACTAAAAATCTAGCCACACTCATCAAAATCATATACAAGAAACTAAAGTCTATCTTACACAAGCAATCACATCATTCAGTCTCTTTAACATTCAATTAATTCATCAACCAAGTGGATCATGCTCATGCAAATCTTGTATTTCATTTGGCTAAGGGCAAGGCTTATGAGGCAAAGATGACCTCAAACAATTTCAAACTGGTTAAGTTTAAGTGCAAGGGTTCTCTCAAGAAAATAGAATGAGCTTTGGTAAAATGCTAAGGGTAAAGAACAACTTATGCATACAAAGGTAAACTCCCATCTACCCAAAAACCCATAAGTGATCTAAACTCCTTTGCTTCTTCCCTAAAACATAATCCCATTCTACCCTTTTTCTTGAAGCTTTTTGCTTCTTTGTTCCCATTCTTCTTTCTCCTTTGGAGCTTCCTTGATAGTGCGTCTTCTTCTTTGATTCTTCTTGCGGATTTGACCTTTTCCTCTTTGCTTTTGCTCTTCTTTACTTTGCTGATGTTCTCTTTGCTAGCTTTGGACACCTTCTTCATTTGCATAGAGCTTTTAATGATCAGCCAAACTTCCCAAGTTAATAAATGTGCACTCCTTTTCCTTTGCTTTCTCTTTTCCTTCTTCACTTGATAACCCAAAATCGAAAACCCAAAACCACCCCTTACTAACCAAAACATCCAAGCCTATCTAGCTCAAGAGGGTGTGCTAATTCTACAATGGAAGGGTCCCTTTGTAGTTCTAACCCAACACTTTTTACTAAGCTAATTGCTTAAAGAAAAGGCCTCACAATCACTCACAAATAATTTTTGGCTTGAAAGAACGTTTGGTTAATGGCAGGGAAATCTACTTGGACTAGCAAGAGGGCACATAAGAAGAATAAAGAAAACCCAAGTATGTGTGTGGTACCCATGAAAACACTTACAATGCATAAGACATGATAATTCAATATTCAGATTATGGTTCTAATAAATAGAGACTGAATTCAGATCATGCAAGCTTCATCAAGACAAGAGTATCAAGCAAAGAATTCCAAAGTGTGGTTAAAAATTCAATTCAAACTAGACCATAACAATAAAGATCTAACAACTTAGGCAATGAAGTGATTTCAAAAATTAACATTCCTTAAAGGCAAACATCATGCTCAAAATTTCGAATGCATGAAACCTCAATGCAAATGCAACTAGATGCAAGCCTAAAGTGCATGATGCAACTAAATTATCACTCAAAACCTTTAAAATTTTTCAAAATTTTCAAAATTTTCAAATTTTTGCAAGAATGAGAGATATGCAAATGATGAATGCTAAAATTTGAAAGAGACCTGTTAGTATCAAACCCTCCCCCACAGTCAAATTACACAGTCTCTGTGTAATCCACTGTGTAACTTAAATGCAAGAGGATGCAATAACCAATCAACAATTCAAAAATTAGGAGAAGAAGAGAAATTCAAAGGTTTTGGAGTTTACCTCAAGATCTTGTGGAGGAGGAGGATTTGAAATCCTTTGAGGATTGGTTGTGAACTGTCCTCCTCAGTATTGGTTCTTGGTGGAAACGCCATTTAGAGGATAGTATGGTGCATCAATAGGCTGTCATGCCGTACAGAAGTGTCTGGTTTGAGCTCTGTACTTGGCCTACCATTTTCATGGCTGTGATTGATACACCAGCTTGATTAAAAAGCTGGTTGTGGCTCCTTGACATTTGCCACCTTTGTTGGACTATTTGAAACCATTTTATTAACCTGAAAACACTAAGCAAAAATATCAAAAAGCAAAAGGAAGAAATATATATAAATGATACTCATCGGATTACCTTCTAAGTGTGCTAGTTTATAGTCACAAAGCTTGACTTTTGGCATTTGAAACTAAAGGATGAGAGTGCAATGGAACTACTGTTCCTTCTCTAATCATTAAAAACACAAAAACATAAAGAAAGATGGCCTAGTCTAGGCAAGAAGTCAAACTCAAATGCCTTAAACACAATGAACGGGCAACGGCGCCAATTGAAAGAAGAGATTTTCTAGAGCTAGAACTACTACTCTCAATATCTCTCTACACTTGCCATTGTAGTATAGAGAGATTATCAATCCAATCCAAGGGCTAAGGAACATATAAGAAGTATAAAACTTGCTAAACTAGGCCTAATCATATAAAAAGAAGTGTGTAAACTAACAACCTAAAGTGAACAAAGAAATGCAAAACAGAGCAAACAGATCAAAAGCAAACAGATGATAAGCGAATTAAGACTATAAATAAAAGGCAAGACTCAAGGTTTTAAGCAATAATGGTCAAGTGGCTATAGGAGTGACTAAAGGGTTTTCTAAACAAGGAAATCATCAAGCATAATCCTAAGCAAGCATTTCTCAATATTGCAATCCTAGACAAGGTATCTAAAAGGAATCAGCTTGGCGTCAATAAGCAATTCATATTCAATAAGATTGAATTGTCAGACCCACTTGTGATGGTGTATCCTTCAACCATGAGCATAAAGAACATAACCATTCTAGCCTAAGAGAAGTACTAAGCAAGTAAACAACTCTCACCCAAGCAACAATTCAGATCAACATATCAATCTTGTGAACCATATAGGGACCTAAGTTGCTAATCAACCATCCAAGAACATAGATTTAAGCTCACAGTTGCGAAATCCTAACAATGCTAAACAATGAATTCAAGCAAAGGCATGATCATTCAATGAAAACTATCTAACCATCAAGCAAGAGTCCTAGAACAAGCACCATCTAGCCCTAAGCGAATCATCTAGCAAGGTAAACTATCACTTTTGTGACATTGAACAAAGGAAACATAGACCGAGCTAAACTATCAAACCAAATAGGCGAATCATGCTAAATAACAAGACATCAAGCCATAAAGTGAACCATTTGCATCAACAAACTATATTTAATCAAAAGGGAGAAGCTTTATGAACAATAATCACTTTGCATGAGAAGGAAACAATAGAGAACAAGACAAACAATAGCCTAAACACCCTTAATCAACTCATCTCTTAAGCAATGGTTCAGACAATAACTCACAATTTTGATGCATAATCAGAATCTAAAGACATCTTCCCTTCATTGTTACACTAAGCCTTAAGCACAAGTTAAGTAAGACATTACATGAACCAAAACTTCTTTCAAGCATTCTAGCAATCACCTTAAGTGCAATACTAAAAAGCCTAGGATCTAGATTTTCTAACAAGAGGTACTAAGCATTAAGCATAATCACTTAAGAAGAGTTAATCATAGATCTAACAACCTAAACAACCATGAACATCAAAGGAACCATTTTTGTTCTTCAAAAACCAAAAACCTCTAAACTCAAGAACAGAAATTCGAAATTACTAAAAGCAATAACAAATGGAAAGCAAGACTAAATGATTAAATACTTAAGATTAAAAGATGAAAGGCCTAAATAAAAAGTATATACAATGATCCAATATCTTACCCCAAAAGGATTTGTCCTTAGATCTACAAAGAAACCAAAGCACAAGCTTTGGGGGCAAAAGAGAGGATATGGATAAGAGATTAGATATAGGCTATTTATAAGAGAGCATAAAATGACCTTCGTCAACAAATAAAGAGGTCTACAAAACGTCAACTTTTTGTCTCGGATAAGTTGTATCGAGCAAGGACAGGAGTGGTTTTGCTCGATGCAACTCCTCAGTATGGATTGCTGAGTGCAGACAGTCTTGCTAGAATCGTCGTATCTCTTCAACCACTCACCGTAATGACCTGATTCGAACTTCATTAGGAAGCTAACGCAATCCTCTTCAACTTCCATGAAGCATTCTGAGGCTGAATCGCACTCGAAGGGCTCCATTCGGATCGATCAATTGGGCGGTACGGATGCACCATGGAAGGGAGAAGGTGTTCTGCTTGATGTGGCACCTCGATGTGATCTATATCAGGCATCTTGCTCGGTGTACGGGTTCAGTCAGCTTTATGTACGGTAGTGCTGATTTTATCAAGCAGAGCTTCACGAGATTCTGCTCGATGTGCTTCCTCGATATGATCTCCCTTGCGAAGCTAGCTCAATGTACAAACTATCCACCATGCCTTCTTGAATTTGCTGTAACTTTCTAATCCCAGTTCCGAGTGACATGATTCTAACGCCATTGGAAAGATCACGGGACCCTCTACAATGTTGATGAAGAATAAAGTGGCTGAATCCAATTGCAAGGCCTTCGCACCTCCAGTTGCATTCACCTCCACAGTATGAGTTTTGGACAAGTTTTTGAATGCTTTCAGCTCTGTTCTTCTTGTCCAAACCATTCACCATCATCCACTAAGTCTCCTAAGCTCCATATAAACCGGAAAAAGACTCCAAACCATGCAAAATATGCAATGTCTACTCTAAAACCAAACATGTCTATTATCAACAATTTGAAGAAGGACTTTTTGAAGTCTACACTCAAATGTCCTTAGCCTCTAATCAGTTGTAGAATAGGGATCATGTATCAATCCAATTTGTGGAAGATGAGATGCAAACAATGCTGTAAGGTAAGCAAGATTGAGGATTTTATTATGCAAGAGCAAGTCTAACAACCTAATAATGCAATGGAAGGAAAGCATAAACTAAATGCAAGTGAACAAAACTAAACAATAAACTTAAGGCAATGACTAAACTAGAACTAAGCAAGAACTAAGCAAAATGATCTTAAAGATAATTAAATAAAAGCAAGACTCAAGGTTCTAAGCAATTGTGGGATATTGGTTTTCAAGAGTGACAAGGGGATTTCTACTAAGGCATTCAACAAGCATTAACAAGCAAGCAATTCTCAATGTTATGCTCCTAGACAAGGTATCTAAAGGGAACCACTTGGCGTCAATAAGCAATTCATATTTAACAAGATCAAAGAGTCAGACTCACTTTTGATGGCGTATCCTTCAACCATGAGCATAAAGATCAGAACCATTCTAGCCTAAGAGATGCACCAATCAAGCAACTACTCTCTCACCTAAGCAAGAATTCAGATCAACTTATCAATCTTGTGAACCAATAAGGACCTAGGCAGCTATACACCAATCAAGATTATGGAATTAAGCAAAAACTTGCAACATCCTAACAAAGCTAAGCAATGAACAAGAATGAAGCAAAGACAACATCTTTCAATACATACTATCTAACCATCAAGCAAGAATCTCAAAACCAGCATTATTTATCCCTAAGTAAATTATCTAGCTGAAGTGAACTATCACTTTGGTGTCACTGAACAAATGAAACATAGAGTAAGCTAGACTATCAAGCCAAATAAGCGAACCATGCTTAGAAAAGAGATATCAAGACATCAAGCGAACCATATGCATCTATCAAACCATATTCAATCAAAAGGAGCAATCTTTATCAACATTAATCACTTTGCAAGAGAAGGAGATAACAGAGAACTATTAAACAAGCCTACTCACCCTTTAATCACATCTTAATCACCACTTTCCCTACTTAGAACCCTAAATCTAAGGAGGACTACCCACAAATCATATTTAATCCCATTGATTTGGAGTTAAATATAACAAGATGAGGCTAAAATGCAAAGATGATCAATCTAATCTACCAAGATGCAAGAACAAAGATTAAAGGACAAGATTAAACCATAAAAATGCAAACTTTATTAAAGATAAAGATCATTAAGTCAAATCACCCTTTAAGGTTTAGAGATGGTTTTTGATAGATAGCTAAACTTGGATAAAATAGAACTTTATAAAGATAATGTTTTGTGGCTTCCCTATTATAGTAGGGAGCCAAAAGAAACTTAAAAAAACCTAAAAAGATAGGACAAAGTTAACAAAGGTCAAGTGGTCAACGCGGATGAGTTGCATCGAGGTCGTACAGTGGATGTTCTGCTCGATATGCGACTTTGATATGGTCTGTCCAGCGCGTATCGACGTCCTTCCTCGATGCTGGTCCTCGGTGCAGACCAACGGCTTGGAATCCTCGTGCTGATCCTTTTCCTCTCGTCCTACTGCTTTTATCGAGCATACTCCAGGGGTATTCTGCTCGATATGCTTGCTCGATATGGACCAGACTTTGCAATAACTCTATTTCTGACATCTTCTTTGATCATGAGCTGCTTCCATCTCTTCACCAGCCCCTAGAAACTCAAAAAACACCTGAAAACCACCACAAACATGCACATGTATGCAAATGTATGTAATCCTAAGCTAAATTCATAGTATGTTGATTCTAAGTGCAAATGATACTAAAATGCTAAACTATAATGCAAAAACAGAGGAAAAGATGCATGAAATGCAGCCTAAAATGATCTAAAATAGCAAGCTATCGTGTATCTGGAGCATCACCATCTCATATAGGTCTCTGAACTCTTGGTGCATGAACCGGTGCTATAAATCCTTGTATACCAGCCCGCATTGTGCCTCTCATTTTTCATAGCTCCTTGAACTTCTTATAAGTGTGCAACTGTGTGTGGTACTGGTGCTTGTCTAACAACATCTATGTGTGGCAACTGGCCACCTTCTTTCTCTGACATACTCTGCTCTTCTAACTCCTGAACTCTCTGTCTGGCGGCCCTTCTCTTAACC
Source organism: Thlaspi arvense (assembly GCA_911865555.2). Taxonomy (NCBI): domain Eukaryota; kingdom Viridiplantae; phylum Streptophyta; class Magnoliopsida; order Brassicales; family Brassicaceae; genus Thlaspi; species Thlaspi arvense. The sequence continues at coordinate 17,602,664 of OU466861.1, forward strand.
CCACGCTCTAGATGATGAGTGTTGTCAATAGGAGGGACTAAATTTGTTGAACCTTTGGACCTCAAATTCATGCAAGTACGTGAGAAAAGAAAGCAATGAAAACAGAGCTAATTAGTAACTAAAAAAAGAAAAACTCAGTCTAATAGAAATGACAAACACAATACACATCCACAAGGGCAATAACACCAATTCAGAACAAGGTTTTTCAACCTCATGACAAATTTCCTCTTTCGAATCAGTTGTAGAATAGAGATAAGGTATCAATCACTTATGGATGAATTGAGATGCAGCCAATACAATAACCTAAGTCAAGATGGGGTTTATATGATGCAAGGACAAGTCTAACAACCTAACAATGCAAGAAAACAGAACAGGAGATGCAAGCAAACAAGAGGATGATTGAAACTAAGCAAATGATGATTAAGCAAATAAACTAAGCACGATGAGTGACTAAGCAATAAAATAAACAAGATGAATGCTGAAAATAAACAAGCAAAGATAACTAAGCAAATGCAAATTTAGAGTATTAATAAAAAGCAAGACTCAAAGTTCTAAGCAATAAAGGTCAAGTGGTTTCAAGAGTGACTATGGGGTTTTCTAAACAAGGCAATCAACAAGCATATAACAAGCAATCATTTATCAATATTGCAATCATAAACAAGGTGTCTATAGAGAATCTACTTAGTGCTTAATAAGCAAATATATTTCAACAAGATTAGTGTGTCAAATCCACTTTTGGTGGTGTATTCACTAACCATGAGCATAAAGCATATAACCCTTAACTGCCTAAGAGAATCACTAATCAAAATGATCTTCTCTCTCTCATTACAATGACTCTAGTCAACCTATCAATCTTTTGGATTCTCTAGGGACCTAAGTAGCTAACTCAACCAATCAAGAACATGGATTCAACCTCACAATTTTGAAACCAAACAATGCTAAATAATGAACGAGATTTAAACAAAGGCATGTTCTTCCAATACAAACTATCTAACCATCAAGCAAGAGTCTTGAAACAAGCACTATCTAGCCCTAAGCGAATCATCTAGAAAGGTGAACTATTAACTTTGGTGTCACTGAACAAAGGAACCATAAACCAATCTAAATATCAAGCCAAATAAGCAAACCTGCTAAGAAACAAGACCTCAAGCCATTAAGTGAACCATTTGCGTCAAGAATACCATATTCAATCAAAAGGGAGAAGCTTTATGAACAATAACAACTTTGCAAGAGAAGAAAACAATAGATATCAAGATGAACAAGCATAATCACCCTTAATCACATCTCAAATACCATTGTCCCTACTTAGAACCTCAAATCTAAGGTAAACTACTCACTAATCATGTTTAATCCCATCTGATTAGAGATAAACATGATTAGATGAGATGAAATGCAAAGATAATGAAACTAAGTACCAGGATGCAAAAATCAAAGAACAATAGACATGATTAGAACATAAAACTGCAACACTTAATTAAAACTAGAAGAGTTTACAAGGTTTAGGCAAAATCGCCCTTTTTGGAAACTAAGAAAAAAATTAGAAGTTGGAGAAGATAAGATAAAGTTTTTGGGTAATGTTTTTGGCTTCCCCTTTTATACTAGAGACACAAAAGAAGGAGAAAAAAACCTAAGAACAAGATAAGGTCAAAGAAAAGATGCTGGTCAACAAGCGGATAAGTTGTATCAGGGTTGTACGGACGGTGTTCATCTCGATGCACTACCCAGATATGCTCCTTGTAGACGTGTATCAGCTTGTATAGCTTTCCCTGCTCGATGCACCACCTCGACGTAGACCAGTGCCTTAGAATCCACGAACCAGTCCTCTTCTCCATATATTGCGGCTTGCATCGGGCGTACTCCATAGGTGTTCTGCTCGATGCTCCTCCTCGATATGGGTGTAGACTTTGCAAAAATCCTTCTCATGGTATCTTCTTGAATATGTGCTGCTCCAGTCTCCTTCCCAAGTTCCAAAACCTCCAAAAGCACCTGGAAAAACACCATAAACGTGCATATGTATGCAATCTTAAAATATATATGCATGCAATGTTAATTCTAAATGCAAATGTGACTAAAATGCTAAGTAAAAATGACAAAACAATGGAAAAGATGAATAAAATGCAGCCCACTAGAATAAAGCAAGCTATCAAGAACGCGGGAACTCACCTTCTTTGTAGATCATTGTACTGACTGCTTATCATGTAATCCACACACTGCAAGAATCAAACCAAATCGAACCACCATGCACTTCTTCTTAGGCATTCACAGCATCCCAAATTCAACTCACAAATCCACACCATTATCTATAACCCTTATTGCTAGACCTTATCAATGGTTTAAATGTTCAAGAACCTTCCAGACTCATTTCTATTCTATATCTAAATAAATGAGTCTCCCCCAGACTTATGTTTTCTTATATTTCATTATATTACTTCAGTTGTAGGTAAATAATGCTATTACGGGATATTCCTAACTATACTTCCACCTGTGATCATCTCTTTGAAATGAAATACAGGGATCATTGGAACTTTTCCTACCCTTCATCCAAAGAAACTCATGTCATTTTTTTAATCTTTTAAAATTTAAAACAAGGGAGAGAAGTACCATTATTTTTCAAACATTGCAAGCAATTTATCAGGTATGAATGAAGAATCAAGCTCTATGAACATTAAACTCACTAACTTAGTCTTTTAAAAGCTCAGGTTTTGTGGACTTTGTCAGAACTATGGATGTTTCTAGTTAACTGATCAGCCATAGGATTTTTCATTAGTCAGAATGTGGTATCAATTCTACAGCAGTGGTCACTCAGATAAAACAATAACCACAAACAATCAAGAGAAAGGTCCTAGTTCCCAACTAATTTTGACTCATTAAAACAAGGTTTTGGACTGACTTAAACTCACACTCAAAAATAAATACAATGTCAGTAACTACATCCCCCAAACTTAAACAACATTGTCCCCAGTGTTATCAAGCCTGAAGTTGACAAAATAGAAGAAGTGGAATGGAAACAAGACAGAAAACTAAGTGTTTACATGAGTCTGCAGCTGGTGATGAGCGTCACAATGAACATGCTAATGAGAGACACTCTCCCTGATGAGTCAGAACAGAAATTTTACACTGAGTTGAAGCTTGAAGATGGTTTGAAAGAGGATGAAGGTTTGATCACCAAAGAAGTGAAGCCTTTGATCACACCAAGTGTCACGAAGAGGAGAAACAGGAAGACAGCTTGTGACAAGAAGAAACTGATGTCAGTGGGCACTTGGATTTACAAGAAGAAGGAGGAAAGAGCACAAGCTCCATCAGCCTCTTCTCACTAGTTCTAAAACCATCAAAGTCAAGCTTAGTGACTTAAAACAAGCACAATTGGAAGGTAGTCCCATGACTATCCTTGTAAATATATGCTTTCTTTTATTACTAATGTCTTTATTTAGTATTTCAGAGGTCAAAGAACAGGTTCATGGCTGTGTAGGATGGTTTAAAGGCCAAGGAAAGAAAACTCTGTTGTCACATCGATGTACCATATCAAGCCGAACATCAGTTATTGCTGCTCGATACAGCTTATCTCGGGGAAGGAGCAGTCTGTACACCGAGCAGGTTGCACAATCGAGACTACATCGAGGTGTCACATCGAGCAAAACCCCCCAAAGCCTTGCTCGATGTGACCGCTCCTGAAGCCCCAGCCTGTACACAGAGGAGAATGAACAGTACATCGATCAAAATGCACGGTGGAGATCACATCGAGGTGTAGCATCGAGCAAAACCTCGATAACCCCTGCTCGATGCAATCCCCAGTCCGTACATCGAGGAGCCAAAGACCGTACATCGACGTAATTGCTCGATGGAGTCACACCGACGAGTAGCATCGAGTAAAACATCCAAGGTTTTGCTCGATATGGGTGTTATCAGCTGACTTGAGCACAAGACGTTGTCAAGTACGACAACCACCGACGAGCATTGCAACCGAGTATGAGAAGATCCACATCGAGGTGTAGCATCGAGCAAAACACCAATACATTTGCTCGATGCAGAATGGCCGAGCCAAGAACAAGCATCCAAATGATGCCATGCACTGCCCACAGGAAGGATCATGCAAGCTGAAGTGTCTCCCTACACCGAGCAACAACATCGAGCAGAACACCTGCTGAGACTGCACGATGCAAGGTGACCTGAAGGAGAAGCTGACTAGAACATAAAACCCCCGAGGCAGGGGTGCATGATTGCCGAGCCACAGGAGCCGTCGTCCCCGATATAGTACACATCGAGGTACCGCATCAAGTGTTTTGCTCGATATGATCCATGTAAAAAAATTTTGCAATTTTTACATGTGTAAATCGAGTAAAACCTTTTTGTGGACTTTGATGACTGGTAAAAGAATCTTTTATTTCTCTCTCACATGCATTTTTAAAATTTAAATTAGATTTTCTTGCATTTTTTATTTATTTTAAATGAGATTTTTCCCATCTTATCTCTTGCTTTTAAACTAGCATTTTCATCTCTCTCCACACATCCATATCTAGCTGAACACCATTGCCAAACATTTCTTCTTTCTCTCTTGCATTATCTGTTCTAAAACTTCATCTCTTGGTTCAAAGATTAAGGTAAACTTTGCTAGATTCCTTGTTTCTTGAGTTTAATCTTTGCAAAATGAAGTAGGATGCATTAGAATGATTCTTGAGGATGTTTTGCACAATATTGTTTATGGTTTTGATCTGCATTCACCATTGCTTCTCTTTCTCAAAATTAATGGTTAAAATGATTAGGAAATGTTGTATTTGTGCTTAGTTAGACATTATGTTTAGATTCTGGCAAAATCTAGGTATGTTACTGCTTTTCCAGCATATGAACCATTAAATGCTTCTTATTAAAATAGTAATGATAAATCTGATGCATTTTCAAGATTTGGTGGAGAGAGAATGATGTTTTGCTGCATATGCTTAAAATTACCTTAATTACTACTTGTTACAATGGGAATTTTGGTTTTCAATGTGTTTATCCTTTTAGATGGAATGTTTTGCTAAATTCGACTCTGTTTGTTGGCAATCAGTGTGAATTTGTATAGAATTTTCCCATGCTTGCTTGATTTTTGAAAAAATAATGTTCTGCACAGTGCTCTCAAAGGATAATATGCTAATTTTTGCTTCAAGCATTGCAATTTCAGGTACTATGTCGAGCACTAGAGGAGATGAGGATATTTCTGACTCAAATGCTGCTGCAAGAAACAGAGAAGAGGGAAAAGGCCAGTAGTTGAAGAAGAACTAGTCCAAGATGCGCACCAAAGCTTAAGGACTACTTGAGAGCGATGAGGAGAGTGGACTTCACTCCTACAAGATATGCTGATCCTGGTCTGTTGGGAGAGCTGGGAATTAATACTGGGGTGGATGAGCTGTTAAGACACATTGGACTGGAGAAATTTGATAGTCTTGGGTATCCAATTTACAAGCAACTTTCTTGTGAGTTCCTTGCGAGCTTTAAGGTCTACTTGTACAAGTTTGATGAAGAATATGATGAAGGAGAATACGACTTTGGCAATGGATTCATCAAGTTCAGGGCCAACAAAGCATGGTACACCATGGGGTTCACTCAGCTCGAAGAAATATTTGGATTTGATCAAGGCTCAAGAGCACAAAACATGTGTTTCAAGTATGATTTGCTAAGGCATGTGTGGGAGGAGATAACAAATGACGCCTATAGAGCTGCTCATCTGAAGAGTGCTAGCATCCGCCATCCAGCTATCAGATATGTTCATAGGGTCCTCACCAGCACACTCTTCTACAGAAAAGAGCAGAGTATGGTCAAAGAAGAAGATATAGGGTTGCTTGTGAATGGCTTGAAGAAGATAATGATGGAGACAAGGCATGGGAAGATTCATGGAGAGCGCTTAGGAGTTGGTGTTGTGACAATTCGAATGAAGCAATTTCTATCATGCCAACAATGAGCTTTCAACACAAGAGACAAGAAGCCTAAGATAGTCATTGGAGGCGTGATTAGTCCTATCTTGCTTGTTGCTGGAGTTGAGCTTGGCACACTAGATGTTTGCATGATCTTCCTTGATGTCCCTTATCTCAGTAAGATCGGATACCTTTCAGGAGCTGTTGAGACCGGATTTGGCTAGCAGTTTGAGCTGGAAAAAATGAAGAGGAAGATCATCTTGCCAAAGCAGCGCCTCACCAACTTCACCACGTATGAGAATATCCAATTCATGCCAACAGAAGATGAGCTTGATGACCCAAGGACTGACGCATCAATGATGAGGCCGAGCAAGGTTAAAAACATGAGCAACATCATAGATTCAGATGTGGAAGAGGATATTGAAGAGCAGCATCAAGAACAAGAGGTTCAGCATCAAGGGAGAGAGACGGATGAACATGTAGACTATGATAGCCGCCCTTATGCATTTGACCTTTATGATGTGATCTGCATATCTGAAGCTTCAAAGGCTGCACATGAGCACATTAGGCTTCTTCAGAGGTGGAACCATTTCCAGGATAGGCCATTAGAGGCTTGCTGAAGACAGTAAAAGTAAGCAAGAAATCGGTTAACTCCCTGAAGAAGAAAGTGAGGAAGCTCAAGAAGAAGTTGGGAGAATCTTCATCAGCTAAGAGAACTGATCAAGCGTCCCAAGCAGAGCCACAAGGAGGAGGATCTGATGCTGAGGACATTTATGAGCACACACCAGAGGCCACATTCCAAGCGAGACACTCATTCCACATCAGTGAACGGCCAAGAACGCATGTTGCTGAACCGGCCAGACATTCATCTCATGTAGCTGCTCCAAGGCACAAAGGAATGAAGAGAAGGACTAGACAGCAAACTCCATCAGAGGAAGAAGCTTCACCCTCCCATGCCATTGAGAGTTCAGACTCTCACCACTCCTCCACCTGAAGTAAGGTACACCACACTAACCATTGTAAATACCACAAATTTGTTTTTTAAGGTTTCATGTGATTGTTTGCTTGATTTTTGTGAACACTCTCTTTATCATTTTTATTACACAGGCACTATGTAATTTAAGTGTGGGGGAGGGTGTATGATGGACTGATGCTTGCACTTTCAATTGCATACTAGAATAGAAACCATGCATCATGTTTGCGTAGCATCTAAGGCATAGAAAAAAAAAACCAAAAACCAAAATAGAAATTTTTTTGAAAATTGCTTCATAAAAAGATTTTGATTTTCGTGCACTCTTATAGGATTTAGACTTCATGCATTCATATAGGACTAGCTTGCTTGTTTAAATTGGGAACTATGATAGTACATCTTTGTTAATGCTAGTAGTTTATGAAAATGAAACCCTTGTTTTTAATCCTTTGGGGCATTTGATGTTGAACTAGAAATAAAGCTGAACCACTTTTGGAATTTGCATTTGTGTTAGCTTTGTTTGAGACTGAAGCATGCATTGAAATGATTTTAACCTTTGTTTAAGTGGAACCTAATTTGAATTCGCAATTATCATGTCTTATGCATTTGTGATTGATATCATGGATAGTTTCGAATATTTGGATCTTCTTATTCTCTTTTGCCCCTCTCTAGAATGGTCCATTTAAATTTCTCTACCCTTAACTAAACCTCCTTTCAAGCCAATATATTAGTAGTGTGTGATTTGTGAGGCCTCTTTCCATCATGGTTGTTGCATAGCAAAAAGTGGTTGGTTGGACCTACAAGGGAATTTCCATTGTAGAACTAGCTCACTCTTGAGTTAGATAGGCTAGGATGTTTGGAGAATGGTTTGGGATTTATCTTGGATTAGTTTTTAAGAGGAGCAAAGAACAAAAGAAGTTAAGGCACAAAAGAAAAGGAGTGTGACACAAGCAAAAGGTGGAAATGGCGATTCTCAGTTCAAAAGAAACAAGGCTCATGTTCAAAAAAAAAAAAGAAGATGCAAGAAGTGGAAAGCAAAATCAGAAAGCCAAAGGTGAATTAAGCACCAGCATCACCAAATAAAGGAGCCAAACTCAAAAGAAGCAAATCGCCACCACTTGAAGTTCATAAGAAGAAGTGTCCTCCAAAGCGCTTAAAAGAGAAGAGTTTTTGGGTTTTTTGAAGGGGTTTAAATTCTTAAAAAAAGGTACCATAAGCGTGTTTACATTGATTAGCTAGAGTTAGGAACATTGATTAGCTAGCGTTAAGAACATATCATATCTTATTGCTAGCGTTTTTAGAGATATGAGTTCCCAATTAAAACCTCATCACCATGTTAAGTGACTGTTTGCTTGAGGGCAAGCAAAAGCTAAGTATGGGGGTGTTAATAGCTTGCTATTTTAGAGCATTTTAGACTGCATTTCATGCTTCTTTTCTTTTGTTTTTGCACTATAGTTTAGCATTTTAGTCTCATTTGCACTTAGAATCAACATTGCATGCATTTAGCTTAGGAATGCATACATTTGCATACATGTGCATGTTTGTGGTGATTTTCAGGTGTTTTTGGAGATTCTTGGAGTTGGGAAGGAGATGGAAGCAGCTCATGTTCGAAGAAGATGTCAGAAAAGGATATTTTGCAAAGTCTAGTCCATATCGAGCAAGGATATCGAGCAAAACCTCCATGGAGTGTGCTCGATGTAAGCCGCAGGACGTGAGGAAGAGGATCAGCACGAGGAGTCTAAGCCTTTAGACTGCATCGAGGTCCAGCATCGAGCAAGGAAGCCGATACGCGCTGCACAAGCCATATCAAGGTCGCACATCGAGCAGAACACCATCGGTACCACCTTGATGCAACTCATCCGCTCGTTGACCACTTGACTTTTGTTGACCTTATCTTATTTTTAGGTTTTTTATGCTTCTTTTGGTTCCTTACTATAAAAAGGAAGCCACAAAACATTATCTTTATCCAAGTTTAGTCTTTCTATAAAAAAACTCTCCTTTCATCTTGTTCCAAACCTAAAAGGGCGATTTGCCTTAGTTTCCTTTCTTTTAATAGAGTTTGCATTTTTTATGGTTTAATCTTGTCTCTTGATCTTATTTCTAGCATCCTGGTAGTTTAGATTTATCATCTTTGCATTTTAAGCTCATCTGATCATGTTTATCTCTAAACAAATACGAGTAAACATTATTTGTGAGTATTTTACGTTAGATTTAGGGTTTTAATTAGGGAAAGTGGTGATTAATATATGATTAAGGGGTGATTAGGCTTGATTAGTAGTTCTCTGTTGTCTCCTTATCTTGCAAAGTGATTATTGTTAATAAAGCTTGCTCCTTTTGGTTGAATATGGTATTGATTGATGCATATGCTTCATTAGATGGCTTGTTATCTCATCTCTAAGCATGGTTCGCTTATTTGGCTTGATAGTTTAGCTTAGTCTATGTTTCTTTTGTTCAATGACACCAAACTGATTGTTCACAATTTCTAGATGATTCGCTTAGGGCTAGATAATGTTGGTTTCGGGATTCTTGCTTGATGGTTAGATAGTGTGCATTGAAAGATCTTGCCTTAGCATTATTAGGATGTTTCAACTATGAGATTAAGTCCATATTCTTGATTGGTCCTTAGCTAACTAGGTCCATATTGGTTCACAAGATTGATAAGTTGATCTGAATTCTTGCTTGAGTGAGAGAATGTTTGCATGCTTAGTGCTTCTCTTAGGCTAGAATGATTCTGATCTTTATGCTCATGGTTGAAGAATACGCCATCAAAAGTGGGTTTGACACTTCAATCTTATTGAATTTGAATTGGTTATTGACACCAAGCTAGTTCTTTTTAGATACCTTGTCTAGGAGTTCAACACTGAGAAATGCTTGCTTTTAAATGCTTGATGTTTGCCCTTTGCTAGAAATCCCCTTGTCACTCTTGAAAACCACTAATCCCACAATTGCTTAGAACTTTGAGTCTTGCTTTTAATCAGTTGTCTTTAAAATCATCTTGCTTAGTTCTTTCTTAGTCATTGTCATTTAGTTCTTGCTTAGTTATTACTTTGAGTTTATTGCTTAGTTCTTGTTTACTTGCATTTGATTTCTGCTTTCTTTTCATTGCGTTGTTAGGTTGTTAGAATCATTTCTTTACAAACAAAATCCCCAATCTTACTTAGCTTACAGCATTGTTTGTATCTCATCTTCCACGAATGTGTTTGACACCTAAGACCCTATACTACATCTGATTTGGGGATTAGGGTAACTTTGAAGTATAAACAGAACTTGCAAAAGTTCATGCTTCACTTGACCTTGAAGTAGCTGGTATAGTATCCCTTTGATCTCAAAGTCTTGGGCATTGGAGCTAGAAGCTTGTCTTTGCGGTGTAAAACCTAGTGGAGCAAAGGCTGGCTTTGGCTGAAATCTGTTTTGATTCCCTTGATAGGTGTTCTTAGGAACAAATCCTTGTTGCTGGTTGTAGGGAACAAAAGGCTTATGTTGCATGCCTTGGCCTTGAGAAGGGTAGACCTTGTCTTGAGGATTAGCAACATTGTTGCTTCTGTAGGACAAGTTGGGATTCCTGAAGTTACTACAGTTATTGTAGCCTCCCTGTCCTCCCAAGTAGTTAACATCCTCAATGTAAACCTATTCATCCTCTTGGTTCACATTGTCACCAACAAAGTGGACCTCTTTTTGTTGTACTTGAAGAAGTTTGCCAAGCTTCTCATTGAGTGCCTTGATATCATTCCTGTTGTATTCAAGCACTTCTTTGGTGTTCCGAGGAGCCATGTCAAAGACCTCACAATAATTACGATCACTTTGAGCTAAGTTCTCAACCACCTCCAAACCTTCTTTAACTTCCTTCTCAAGGAAGTTGCCATTGCTTGCAGTGTCAAGCAGCATTCTTATCTTAGGCAAAACGCCCCTGTAGAGAGTACACGGAAGATATTCACTGGAGAAACCATGGTGTGGGCATTGAAGAGTATACCCTATGAACCTGATGAGGACATGGACCAGTCACTCGTACCGAGAGAGGAGGAACCGGGATAGGAGATCATACCACCACTCAATGGCTCACCAGTGACACGTTCTAAGGCTAGGAGACTAAGAGAAGGGTTTAACCAGGCCATAGAAACCCTCCTCATCAACATATATCTTGGAACTTTGCTTAACCTCCAAAAGAGTCCCATTGCACCCCATATAGACATTGTCGAGGATTTTGCTAAGATGAACCTCAAAGAAGACCAGCCAAGTACAAACCAAGGTATGACCCTTTATTTGACAGGAAATGGAGTCCAAAGCACCAAGAATCTCGCCAACTTCGTACCTAAACATCAAGCTACCGCGAATACAAGCCAAGTGGCCGAAAGAGGACAAATGGAGCAAGAAGACATTTTAAGCAATGATCATGGGGAAACTCTTGAATAAACCTACCAGCTCGACTTCAGTGGACATCAGTAGGATGAGGACTACAAAGAACTCACTCATACAAGAAACAATCGCCAACTTGCCAAACAAGTTCAATGCGCGCCAAAATCAGGTATATTCAATTTATGCGATATGTGCAGGTAAGATAACTGCCTCAGTGGCTCTTAAGCACACCAACATGCCAACAGTTCTTGCCACAAACAAATCAAAGAAGTCAGCTTAGTTTTATTTCTTTTTGAGTAGTTAAGTGAACTTTCCATACTTGTAGTTTTGACTTTGTACGTTTTGCTCTTTTCTATTTCTTTGCTTATGTCGTTTTGCTTTTACTTCCGGCCCTAGGGCTAGCTAGAAAGCTCTTATAAAGCTCCCCTGCAGCGTTGTATTTTTTGATTATCCTATTTTTTTTCCAATAAAGACCAAACTTTCTTCTAAAGCTCAAGCCGCTGCTTGTTCTTTGAATCTTACTTGTGTTCCTATGAGAGTTATTCACCAAGGCTCGAGTGATTGTTGTACAAAAGAGCTTGCCATTCTCAATGTGGTGCCATCGATCCACTTCATCAACCATTCACCAATCCATCAAGAGAAAGCGACAAAGCCATCTTGCCAGATCCCACCTCAGCTCAATCCTTGTTAAACAAGTCTTGTTCTATCATTTCGATCCCTTGTCCAGTACGAGGGAGCGTCATAGCCAGCCTATTGTCCCCATAAAACCACACATCCCGCATCATATAAGTCACTAATACCAAGTCTTATATATATATATATATATATATCAGAACCTTTTCCAAGCTTCACAGAAAGTTTCTTGTGATCGTTGTGTGAATCTAGATATGAGGTTTCTCAGCCTAGCAGTCCTTGAGTTAGAGAAGAACTTTGCCAAGAATGATTGTTTGCATTGGTCCCAACAAGTGACAGAACCCTGAGGTAGATTTTTCTCCCATTAATGAGCCTTGTCACCTAAAGAAAATGGAAGTAGCCTTAGCTTGAAACCATCTTCAGGCACACCATTGATCTTGGTGATGGAGCAGATCCTATCAAACTGATCAAGATGATCCAAAGGACCCTCCAAAGGCAATCTATGAAACTTGTTGCCTTGGACCATAGAAATCAAATTGCTCTTGATCTTAAAGTTGTTATTAGCAATAAGTGGAGGGATGATACCATGCCTTGTGGCATGGGCATTTGGTGCATCCCCTGCACCAATCACTTTAGATGGCCTATGAGGTTGGACAGGAGCTCTTCCATTGGCTAATGGAGCGCCAGCCAAGCCTTGAGATCCCTGTACTCATTGAGCGCCAGCCATTCCATGTGTTCCTTGTGCACTGATACATGAGTTTTTCAATTTTTGTGACTCAATTCCCCAAGTCCCATAATCACGTCATTGTAGAATTTGAGGTTTCAATCCAATCAGGAATTTAAAACAATGAGAATACATGAATTCTAGTGAGCGAAGCTTGTCAAGAAATGTTGTAGAAGTGTCTTGGCAACCTAAATGATCAATTAAACAAACAAAAGAAAGCAATGAACTAGGTTGTAGGACAAGTAACTAAACTATTCAAACTCAAGAAACAGAGTAAAAGCAGAGTAAAACAGGGGAAATTGGAACTTAAACAAGCATGAGTCTTAGGATGGGGTTATCGATCCAATGATGAAACAGAAGTCAATCCTTGATGTACAAACTTAACCAATAAGGCTAATCCTTCAGCATAGAACTCTAAATAAGCAGATCAATTCAATCCCTTGACACAGATCCATTTGCTAAAAACTTAACTAAAGCTAACTCCCATTAGTGATCAAGCAATTAACTAGCATAAATCATCAAGCCAAAATACTTCATAGTCGAATTCTCATGTGTAAGGCAAGTAAATCTCTTAATGACTGGTTCGGACATTTTATCACACACTTTTGGTACAGAGGAAGCCTAAATTCGAAATCTAGTGATCAACAAAGATTAAGCATTAAAAACTTCAAATAAGAAAGGATTTATTAATATTAAGCACTAAGCATCATGGATCAACCACTAAATCATCATGGATCTAACCCATACTTATCATACACAAATAATGAACTCAAGCTTAATCTACACAAGTGTTGATATCCTCCAACTCTTTAACATTTATTAAAAGAACCTAGGTGAATAATGATCATGCAAATAAAATGAAACCATTTGGCTAAGGGACATGGTTTTGAGATAAAAATGCATAAGGGTTTCAAAAAATCAAAGGGGTCTCTCAATGAAATGAATTAACCTATGGCAAAATACTAAAGATAAAAGCCAATAGATGCATACAAGGATGACTCTCATCACCCATGATGCCCACAGATGACCCTAGCAGTTAGTCTAATCCCAAAGGTGAACCTCTTAAAACTACTCTTTCCTAAGGCTTTTGTTGCCTTCTCTTCCTTGCATTGTTATCACCTTCTTGTTGTTTGTGGGGAAGTCTTCTTCTTCTCTTGATCTGAAAGGTTGGCTCTTTTTGTTTTTGCTCTTCTTCGATGTGATGGTGCCTCGATTGTTTCACTTTTTTGGTGCTTTGCTTGGCCTGATTTTCTCTTGTTGAGGGCGCCTTTTCTTCTTTGTCACTTATAGCATCTTTTCTTCTCTAGATTGCCTAACCATCATTTGATAACAACCACACATTCACATTTTGTACCACAAGTCCCATTCTTCTTCTTCTCCTAAAGATATAAAAATAAAATCAATCCGTTCTAGCTTATCCGTTTCCTAACCACCTAGCCTAGTACTTATGCATGCTAGTATCTACACGGGATCTTCTCTGTGTCGGCATAAATCCTAACACTTTGTGAATAGGAAGATTCGAAAATTATGCAAAAGGCCTCACAATCACACAAAATAGTGTTTAGGCTTGAAGGAAAAGGCTTAGTTCAAGGTGGGATTCAATTGTCCTATAGATAAGGATCAGCTATTTGGACTAATAAAAGTGGTAAAAAGGGAAGAAGATAGTCAAAAAATGTATACTGGTATCTATGGAATCACTTTTCAATGCATGAACATTATATTTAAATGTTAATATTATGGTTCCATTTATTAGACTTGGATTCAATTCACAGCAAGCTTCAACTTAAGACATGAATTTCATTGCAAGAACTCAATGTATGGTGCAGGCTTAACTTCAAACTCACTAGAATACAATCAAACAACAAGAGACATCTTAACAAGTATTTATCATCTACTCCCTATGAAAATGCTATGCAAACTTATGTGAAATACAATCTAGATTCAATCTTAAATGCAAATGGAACTAGATTCTCTGTTTTTGAAAAGCAATTTTCAAAATGCTTCAACGTTTTGTGTTTTTCTATGCAAATAAATGAGATGTATGAACTACAATGCTATGAATGATGCAAAAACATGCTAAGATAATTGTCAAGTCTCTTGTGTAATAAAAGTGCAAGAGGAGCCAATATTCAACAGGCCAATGGAAAATAAATAAGAGGAAAATCGACAATGGTATGTACAATGGATAAAGGTGTGTACCTTAGTTACCATAGGAGGAGCAGGAGGAGGTGTCCATGGAGTAGGACATGTTGCTGGAGAGGGAGGGTGGGGAATGTGTAGCTCTTATGTTTCTCCTTTGGCGTGGCTCGTAGGAGGATGCTCTAGGAGGTGTAGCTTCTTCTTGTTCCCTTGGAGGCTCTCTAAAGGACTAGCTTCTGTCTTCACCATCATTGTCTCATTAACCATCTTCTTCCACTTCTTCTTGTGCACTAGAACCTTCACCCAGCTTTGCCTTTAGGCTCTTGATCTTCTTCTCCATGCCTTTCATTTCCTTTTTCATCCCTTTAATGGTCTTGAAAAGCCTTTTGATAGTCTTGTCTTGCCATTTGTTCCATCTTTGGAGAAGGGAGGTATGCCTGTGAACTGCCTTGGCAGCCTCATTGGGGACTGGGCTATGGAAAGGCTCAAAGTAGTAGCTCTTACTCCCATAGAGCTGCTCTTGCTCTTCTTCTTCTTCTATCCCTTCAGCTGATTCAGCAGGAGTCCTTCCTGCTTCTGAATTAACTATGATGGACTCAAGAGGAGGATCTTTCTTTGGGTTTACAAGAGCCTCTTCATGGACTTCGAATCTAGCAAGGTCTGATGAGGCAAATGAAGTGTGCTCAGCCATGGTAGGAAGCAAGATCTTCCTCTTCTCTGTGGGGGTGATATTGAACTGATAAGTCAATCTTTGGTCCAAGCATCCAGTAAAGTATTGAGACATGATTAAGTATGCCTTGTCAATAAACATAGGAGAGTGGGTTGGCTCACCAGGAGATACATTAGCTTCCTCCAAGATAGGAGGAATGAGACCTCCAAATCCGATCCTAGGCTACCCAAACAAAGATTTTCCCTCTTCTCCTTCTTCATAAAATAACACCTCAAGTGATGAGATGAATTGGCAAGTGGCGACTTTGTGAGAAGGATACACCATAGTGAAGAACTTCTCTTGTCCCATCTCCTTGAAGAGCAACTGACTTTCTCCCAAGATCCCAATGTAGCTCAACAGCTCCACATGAGCATATCTTGTTCGACTGAAGGCCATCCCCATTGCTTTCTTGTAGAGTTCA
The DNA here is from genome assembly GCA_911865555.2 of Thlaspi arvense. Classification (NCBI taxonomy): domain Eukaryota; kingdom Viridiplantae; phylum Streptophyta; class Magnoliopsida; order Brassicales; family Brassicaceae; genus Thlaspi; species Thlaspi arvense. The sequence goes on from OU466861.1 coordinate 17,618,501, forward strand.
TCAGTTATGGGTTTAGGGACCTCCTTTGAAGCCTTCTTTTGCTTCCCTTTCTCAGACCTTTTTACTTTTCTCTGCTTAGACCTTTTCTCATGCTGTCCCTTTAAATCATAACTACTGTCATGAAGCACAGGCCTCTGTTCTTTCTTAGCAGCACTTGCTCTTGCTGCTGCAGCCTCGGTCCTTGTGGTTCCTTCCTTCTTCATCATGTCGTACAAGAGAAGATACACTCCCAAGAATTCGCAAAGAACAAAGCCAACAAAGCTATTAATCACTTTCTCAACACTTGGCAAAAAAATTTAAAATTTGGCCAAAATCGAAAATCCTCAAAATGTTCAAAGTTGTGATTTATCATTTAAATACAATTCAGCAAGGTGATAGAAGCCTAATAGAATCGGAAGCATCAAAATCTAACAAGTTTTAAATGAGTAATTTGCAAATTTCGGACTCACTATTTACCAAGAATACAAACTTGCTAAAAAATCAAATTTTCACCATTAAAAATCATCACTAGCAATCCTTATCACCATACAAACACTCAATAGTCAATTCCCATTCAACATGCATTCCAATTCCATGTCCTAGCAAAGATTTCAAACACTTTTCCACCATTGAAGGGATATACCTTTGCTTTGGGAATGATGGAGGGTTGAAAATAAGCATAAAATCAGATAGAGCACGTTGATCTGAGTTGTTTGAGCTTTGAATCGAAAATTTTGGTTAAGAATTGAGAGAGTTATGGGGAAAGGCGTGATAGAAGAATGGACGAGATAAAGAATTTTTCAGGTTTTCAAGTTCGAGTCAACACGTCCAAGGAAGAGTTGACTTACCTGGAAATGGGTCATAGCGAGGAGGTAGGCCGCGGTGCAAGCCGGGCTAATTTCTCAACTTCTTGGGTTGGATTGCACCAATGAGATAAGCAGGGGTGACTCCCCGGGCTAGCCAGCAGTTTTCTCGAACAGATTCTCACCGACGAGACAAGCATGGGTAACTCCCTGGTGCTTCCTAGAAAACTTTCTTCCTTCCCTTTTGGCTATCTACTATAGCAAACCTGATTCACACAATACTAAAACAGAAAGATTAATAATAAAAGCAAGTATTTACAGGGATAACATGGGAATACATCACAAGTCTGCTTGTTTGATATCTTTTAGCTTGATGTTCCACCCCTTTCTTCTAGTTTGGGAAAGGAGGAGTTGTGGAACTCCTTGCTGGTCCTTGTATGGTGTAAAGGGACTTGATAAATGCAAAAGGTTGAGGTATCCCCTTTCTCTTGACCTTGTACACCAGCCCTTAATCAGATGAGTTCACTAGCTTCAAGCTTAACCCATTGGAGAGAGAGTTCAGCTTAGGATCATTCCCCTTAGTCTTCCTTGGGGTCTCTTTGACTTGTTTCTTCATTGGTGCAGTCTGATGCTCCATGAATAACTCTGATAGACACTTCCCATCAAAACTCACTCCATCATATTCATTAGGAAAAAGCTAGCCTTCAATCCATAAACATTCTCTCTTGAACTAAAGTGAGTAGGCATGCTCTTCTTTGCTGGATTTATGCTTTAGTCCTTTAGCATCAAACCTGAGTACCTTGTCCTTTTCCAACCTTAGCTCAATAAGACCATTCTGAATATCTATCAATGATCCAGCTGAAGCCAAGAATGGCCTTCCCAAAATGATTGGGTCTTTGGCAGCACACTCAATATCAAGCAGCACAAAGTCAATTGGCACTTTAGCTTCTTCAATCATAATAGGAAGATCAACCAGCAAACCAGCAGGACTTCTTAGAGATGCTAGACAATGTTGGAGCCTTGTGTGATTCAGATTCAACAGTGAATGTCATGTCTCTCAAGTAATGGGGAATTTTCCTGGATTGGGAAGCTTTGTCAATGTCTTCAGCTCCTTGCTTCTCTTCAGATTAGCCCCCACATTCTCTAGAATTGCCTCCACTACTTCTAGCTTGTCAAAGACTTCTTTGAGGAACCTGATTTGATCCTTCACTTCAAGCAAAGTGGTGCCATGAGGAAGTTTTATTCCAGCGTCTTGTATGTCTTTCCTGAACTTTGAATAGACTGCCATCTGAGCCTTTGTAAAGTACATCGTGGGGTAGGGGATTGGTGGTTTATAAGCTTGAACTTCAGGAGCTTTACCCTTCTCATTGCTGCTTGAGGAGCTGCCTACTTGGCGATCATATAACTCCTTGAAGTCTTCAAGAGTTTCTCTAGCCAAGACCATCAAGACGTGGTATGTCTCTACAAGCTCTTTATCAGCTTCATTGAGCTCTGTTTTGGCTTCTTCTTCTGGAGCAACTAAGGTTTTCTCAGCCTCTTCTTTCTCAGCAGCTTCTTGTACGGCTCTTTCTTGATCTTCTTCTCTGTTCAAGCTGTCATCTAGTCCTTGGAGGAACTTCTCTACAGTATCCGCAGCTTCTTGGTCATCAATGTTAACGTTGATGACATTCCCCCCACACTCAGCCTTTAACATGTCCACATGTAACAGCATCTATTGAAGCATAATGCCAAGCTCTTCCAATGAAGTATCTTCATCATCAAACTATTCATCCTATTAAGCAAGCAAGTGGCAGAATTCCTTAGGATTTGCTTTACTCTTTCCTGGAAACTAGTTCTGAGGCTTTGAAGATGAAGCTCCTATGCTTTTTAGAGACTTGACTCTTTGGTTCAGAGCATCTAACTTGCCATTCAAATTACAAGTAGTGGCGTCTATTTTGTTATGCACTTCAGCAAATTTCTTATGCAGCTCATATAGTGGTGTTGGCTTGACCACTCTATAATTGTTGCATCATCTGCTTTAAGTAAACATCTTGAGTGCTGGAAGAGTGTTGAGTATTGCCAAAACCTGGTGGTAGAAAAGCTGGTCTTGGCTTAAATTTAGCTTGTTGAAAACCGCCTTGAAATGGTGGTCTTGAAGCAAAGTTGTTCTGCTGGTTGAAAGGAACATAAGGTTTGGTTCCTTGGTTTTGTTGAGGAGCCTGTGATGGATAGACTTGATCATGAGGGTTAGCCACGTTGATGCTTCTATAAGAGAAGTTGGGATGGTTTATGTAGTTGTTAAAACCGCCTCCTTGTTGATTCATGTAGAAAGCTTCTTCTTCTGCAATTGTCCTATGTTCCTCTTGTGTAGCAACACTATCACCAACAAAACTGACATTCTTGAAAGATACACTCAGAAGCTTGTCTAAATTGTCATTCAAAGCTTTAATCTCCTTCTTTGATGTGTTCTCACTTTCAGCGCTTACAACAGCTCTAGATGTTCTGTCATATTCTTCACCATAGTTTCCATCAGAAAGTGCCAAGTTCTGCTCAAAAGCTAGACCATCAACAACAGTATTGCCCATGAAATTTCCATTGGAAGCTGTGTCCAAGAGCATTCTGTACTTTGGTGTCACTCCTCTATATAAAGTAGACAGCAAGCTTTCATTGGTGAAGCCATGGTCTGGACACTGCAAAGTGTAAGACTTGAACCGCTCCCAAGCTTCAGCAAATGTCTCATTTCCATGCTGAGTAAAGCTAGTTATGATGTTCCTGAGCTTTGCTGTTCTTGTTGAGCTGAAGAATTTGTTGAGGAATGTTGTCTTGCACTCATTCCATGTAGAGATTGAACCTTGTGGAAGTGTCTTCTCCCACTGATGTGCTTTGTCACCTAAACTGAAAGGGAACAAGCGCAGCTTCAGAGCATCTTCAGAGACTCCTTGAATCTTTGTCATACCACACACCTTATCAAACTGGTCAAGATGATCCAAAGGGTCTTCATTGGGCAGGCTATGGAATATGTTGCCTTGCACCATGTTGATCAACCTAAGCTTGATCTCGAAGTGGTTCTGATGTACAGCGGGAGAGTGAATGTCATTCCTGTTGTGGTGAGTGTATGATGCATCACTAGATCCTATTGGCCTTGAAGCTCTAGGTGCATGTACTGGTACTCGCACTCCTTAAACTCCAGCCGCTTGGTTCAACGCTTCTTGTGCTTCATCTATGTGTGCTGCAGCTTGTTGTAGTGGTGCTTGTCCAACAACACCAACATGTGGTAACTGAGCTTCTTGCTCTGCCATCCTCTGTCCTTTTATCTCCTGAACTCTTTGTCTTACAGCTCTTCTCCAATGAATGTTGTCAATGAAAGGAGTCAAATTTGATGAGCCTTTAGACCTAAAATTAAAACAAGTGCCAGAAAAAATAGAGCACAGAAAACAGAGCAATTTAGTAACATTGAAAGTAAAGAAATTACTCTTACAGCAATGTTAAACTAAAACAATCCACAATGGTAACGACACCAATTTGATAAAGAAGTTTTTGAGATGCTAGATCAAATGTCCTGCTTCTACTAATCAGTTGTAGAATAGAGATCAGGTATCAATCCAATTGTGGGAGATGAGATGCAAACAATGTTGTAAGCTAAGCAAGATTGGGGTTTGATTATGTGAGAAAAAGACTAGCAACCTAATGATGCAATGAAAGAAAAGCATAAACTAAATGCAAGTGAACAGAACTGAACAATAAAACTAAGGCAATGACTAAACAGGAATTTAGGCAAGAGATTACTACTAAGGCAAGAACTAAGCAAGATAACTTTAAAGGCAATTAATTAAAAGCAACACTCAAGGTTCTAAGCAATTGTGGGATTATGGATTTCAAGAGTGACAAGGGAATTTTTTCTAAGGCACTCAACAAGCATCAACAAGCAAGCAATTCTCAATGTTATGCTCCTAGACAAGGTATCTAAAGGGAACCATTTGGCGTCAATAAGCAGTTCATATTCAACAAGATTGAAGTGTCAGATCCACTTGTGATGGCGTATCCTTCAACCATGAGCATAAAGTTCAGAACCATTCTAGCCTAAGAGTTGCACCAATCAAGCAACTACTCGCTCACCCAAGCAAGAATTCAGATCAACTTATCAATCTTGTGAACCAATAAGGACCTAAGTAGCTATACACCAATCAGGATTATGGATTTAAGCACAAACTTGCAACACCCTAACAAAGCTAAGCAATGAACATGAATGAAGCAAAAGCAAGATCTTTGATGCATACTATCAAACCATCAAGTCAAGAATCTCAAAACCAGCATAAGCGAATCATCTAGCAAGGTGAACTATCACTTTGGTGTCACTGAACAAAGGAAACATAGACCAAGCTAGATTATCAAGCCAAATAAGCGAACTTTACTTAGAGAAGAGATATCAAGACATCAAGTGAACCATATGCATCTATCACGCCATATTCAACCAAAAGGAGCAAGTTTTATCAACATTAATCACTTTGCAAGAGAAGGAGATAACAGAGAACTATTAAACATACCTAATCAACCCTTAATCACATCTTAATCACCACTTTCTCTACTTAGAACCTTAAATCTAAGGAAGACTACTCACTAATCATGTTTAATCCCATTGATTTGGAGTTAAACATAACTAGATGAGTTTAAAATGCAAAAGATAGTAAATCTAAGCTACCAAGATGCAAGAACAGAGATTAGAAGACAAGATTAAACCATAAAAATGCAAACTTTATAAAGAACAAGATCCTTAGGCAAAATCGCCTTTTGTGGTTTAGAGAGACTTTTTGAGATTAGATAGAATAAAGCTTCATAAGGATAATGTTTTTTGGCTTCCCTTTTATAGTAAGGAGCCAAAAGAATCATAAATAACCTAAAAAGATAAGATAAGATTAAGAAAAGTCAAATGGTCAACGCGGATGAGCTGCATCGAGGTCATACGGTCGATGTTCTGCTCGATGTGCGTCCTCGATATGGTCTGTGCAGCATGTATCGACGTCCTTCCTCGATGCTGGTCCTCAATGTAGACCAATGACTTGGAATCCTTGTGCTGATCCTTCTCCTCTCGTCCTGCTGCTTGCATCGAGCACACTCCACGGGTGTTCTGCTCAATGTGCTTGCTCGATATGGACCAGACTTTGCAAGAACTCCACTTTTGACATCTCTTTTGAGCATGAGCTGCTTCCATCCCTTTCCCAGCTCCAAGAAACTCCAAAAACACATGAGAATCATCCACAAACATGCACATGTATGCAAATGTATGCAATCCTAAGCTAAATGCATGCTATGTTGTTTCTAAGTGCAAATGATACCTAAATGCTGAACTATAATGCAAAACTAGAGGAAAAGATGCATGAAATGCAGCCTAAAGTGATCTAAAATAGCAAGCTATCAGTAAGTGTTTGATGAATTACCTGAATGAGTCAAGTCAGAGATTTGCTTGCCTTGGCCTAGGAAATTAGTTGTCTAAGGAGTAGATTGGCAATATAGAATTGGATTAGTTGCTTATAATGCTGGTTGATCAGTTGTTCACTAATGAGATTTAGTTTTTGGATATTTGTTCCTTCAAAGTGATTAGTATTCAAGAAATTGAGCTAGTTGTAGCTGTGAATTCTATGTCTAGGAATAGCTTTTTGTGAGTTTGTAAGCATCACTTGTTAAGCTGAGAGTCTCCCTTCATCAATAACCCCATCTTAAGTCCCATTTGTCTTTTGCATTGCTAAATTCGAAATCGCTTTAGTCTCTTAGTTTTGCTTTGCTTGCTTTAGCTTTTTAAGGTTTTTCTGAGTTATTAGAATCATAGTTTCCCTTATCTTATCATGCTTGCTTGAATTGAATGATTTATTGCATTCTTAATGTCTTACATTTGTCCATTTAGATTGATACCTCACATACTACAATGATATGAGTATATGTGGGAATTGAAGTAGAGTAAACTCCTACATCAAGAAACATTAAGCTAAGCAACGTAAAACAAACGCTCTTGGGAGGCACCCCAAGCTTATCTTCTTTATATGTTTCCTGCTTTCTATCTTTGATAAATTTTAGTTGGAGTTTTGTAGGGAGACTTGATAACCATAGGTGACAAGAACACAATGGATAAGGCAGGGAAGACGTATCAATATGTCCCAGAGGTTCGATACTGTCACAGGTGAAGACAACGATATTAAAGCATGGTATCTTGGTTGCCTCCTTTTGAGCTTTTGTTACACAGAGATTATGTAATTTAAGTTTGGCAGAAAGATTGTGAATAACATGTGTTTTGTCTTCTTATTTTTTATTGGCACCCTTTTGAGTCTCATACATAAGAAAACCACATAAAAATTCACAAATTTTAAATTTTTCCAGCAAACTTGCTGCATTTCATCTTTGTATTGAGTCTAGATTATTCGCTTTTAGGTGTCATAATATTTTGCATAAAATACATTCGACGTTCCTTATGATTTGCCATTTTAAAGTTATGAATTCAATGCCTAGGTTCTATCTTGTTTGATGCATTTTGATTTAAACTGAATTAAAGGTAGCATCGCATCTTGAATTCATGTTTTTAAATTCTTTTCCCCAATGAAGTTAAACTGAAAATTTGTTAATTAATTATCATGCTTGTCTCAGATTTCACCTCACAGATCTCTACTTGGACTTTCTTTCGCTCTTTTTTTTTACCACTCTTTGCTATACCAAGTAACTTCACCTCACCCAAGCTAAAACCATCTTGTTTAAACCATAAAAACACTTTCGTGAGCGATTCGGGAGGCCTTTTTCATTTTCATATTCTAATCCTCTTAGGCAAAAAGTGTTGGGTTTAAGCTGACAAGGTTAGCTTCTCATGTAGACGTTGTCCCACACCTCGAGTCAACATAAGCTACGTGATATGCATGGGTAGACTAGGAAAGAATACGTACTTTGAATATTTTATCTCGGAAAAAGGGAACAAATGGTATGATGGGAGGTGAATGGGGGACACGATCATAGGAATGGCGGCTACAAAAGGGAAGCTCAGACCCAAAGAAGAAAATGCGTTTTCAAAACAGCAAAAGAAGGCTATAACAACAAAATCAAATCAAGCCAACAACACCAAAGGTAAAACCAAAGAAGCACCACAAAAAGGATCCAAGGAATAGCCACAAAGGCAAAATCCATGGAGGAAGAAGAAGTCATCCATGACACTCAAAGAAGGAGAAGGAAGAGTAAAGGACACAAAAGCTATAGGCCCTCGAAAAAGGTAGCTTAGGAAGGGAAATAAAATTGGGATTATAGCTAGGTAGAAGCCGATTAGATGTTTGGGTAGATGACGATTTACCCTTGTATGCATCATCAATTTTTACCCTTAGCATTTTGCATTAAGAAAATTCCTTTCATTGAGCGATCCTTGTTTACACTTAACCTTTTTTACTTCGAGTTCATTCTTAGCTCGCAACCATTACCCTGAGCCAAGTGAATTGATTGATGGGCATAAGCATGATCCACATTTTAATTTATTAATCATTGCTAAGGGGAAAGCAGGATTTGAACATGCGTATAAGTTGAGATTGATTTCGCTTCATGTTTTGATAAATGTGGCTAAAGCTTTTAGAGTAAGTAAGAATCATTGTGCATCCCAGAAGCTTGAGCCTAAACATTGACTTGATTTCTTCTCTAAGGATTGAGCATCCGAACTTTTGAAAAATCTCACTACCATGTTTGTCTCATTTGCTTGAGGACAAGCAAAAAGAAAAGTTTGGGGATGTTGATACCTCTGCATATTGCATAATTTTACCCATACATCCATTCAGCATAATCCACTTAGTTTCTACTCCATTCACATCCATCTTAGAATTAGCATGCATTAGTTTAAGTTTTGGTCTTGTATACATGTTTAGAGTCTCTATCAGGTACTTAAGGAGTGGAGGTTACTAGGGGATGGCTAAGGAAAAGAACTAGTTGACCAAGAAGCAAAGAGGGGTCGAGATCCATGAGGCTAGATGTCCTCTCACATTGGATCGCAACCACAACAGTTTGTAGACCGTTAAGATCGGCACAGGATATGCATATCATACAAACACCACGGTTTGTGTCTGACATAACCTGACCAAAACCCGTGCACAAGACGATCTCGACGTAAACCTTGCACAGAAAGAGACCTTATCGTCTTCATTCCGATGAGAAGGCCGATACGAGACTACCATCAGCGAGTGATATATCATAGTTTTTACCGGTTTTTGACCATGATATAAGTCCTTTTCATAGAGTCTTTTGGTATTTTTCGAGTCTTTTTGAGTCTTTACAGGTTTGGATATGTTTGGAGCTTATTTGGAGATATTAAAGCATTTTGGAGCAAAACAGAAGATGTTGCTGAAGGATCTTGGTGTCGATCGACGCCAAAAGTGCACAAATCATGCCCGAGTTTTTAAAGATTTCTGAAGACTTACAAGTTCATCCAATAGTTTTATATATTTGTAATATTGCCCCAAATCGTGTTCTGGGTATATAAAAGGATTTTTATGGTCATTGTTTAGACCGAAGCTTTATTTTACAAAGAGATTTTTAGAGAGTTTTTGGAGAGATAAATCAGTCTCCTTTAGAGAGGATTTTGAACTCCCGTAATTTTCTATTAATTTCTTTTATGCTTTCTATTCAAATTATGATTTGTGTTTCATTGATCATGTCTGAGTAGTTTGCTTGTTAGGTTTAGGATTTTTCAAAGGTGATGATTAATTGCTAGGTTGAATTGAATTGTTACGATAAAATTATTAGAGTTCTTCATCCTGATTTGTGTTTAATGCTTATTTAGATTCGCGACCTAGAATCTGATATTAGGTTGATTAATAGATGCGGAAGTATTGTTAATCACCAGAACTAATCTTAGATGACCAAAATATCTATCTGCAAAAGAATTTGGTTTAGGAATTTGTGAACAATTGAACTTGGTTTTAATGCTTGTTTAATTGATAGGATCAGCAAAGAAATTTGGGATTTTAGGATTTAGACATAGATAATCTCCCCAGCGGAAGTTGATTGATTTTATATTAGTGTTTCAAGTTCAAGAACAGTGGTTAATAAACTCCTAACATTCTGTCTAGATTTGCAATTCAGATTCACCTGTGAATTTTCCAATGACCTAACGTTTCTTTCTTTGATTAAAAACGTTCGAAATCGATTTGCTGCTTTCTTTTTATTACTTGCATTACATTCATTTAGTTTTGCTTAGCTTGATTTGAACCTGAAATTTATTGTGCAACAATTTAAGTATTTATGGATTCGACCCTTAAGTACTACAGTGATCTTTTAATTTGAGAGAATAGCTCTAAGGATAATTTGAGCATATCAGCGAGCCACAACGGCCTTAGAACATCGTGCAGATGAAGACAAAAAACTTTGCTTTATGCCTTGGATCCTTCCCACACAAGAGGATAGTGCAGAACCCATGTTTGATAGTGAACAGTGTCGAGGGACACCAGCTGGTGTCGAACAACACCTTGACGAGACTGCGATTTCAAAAGTTCAATCATCCATAACTTTTGCGTTTATTGACCTTTTTTAGTGATTCAAAAGCCTAAACTGGTTGGATTTTTATGCTCTTTCACTTTCTATCACTCATTCATCCGACCTGCAAGGTCTATGTCACGAAAACCTCTGTTCACTGGGTTATGATTCTTCTTTTTACCTACTTCAGGCTTGATAACACTGGGGACAGTGTTGTTTAAGTCTGGGAGAGGTGGTAGTTGCTGACATGGTGTTATGTTTTGAGAGTCGATTACTGTGTCAAAACCTTGTTTTATTGAGTCAAAATTAGTTGGGAACTAGGAACTATTTCTTGATTGTTTGTGATGACTGTTTCATCTGAGTGACCATTGCTACATGATTAATACCACAATCTGACTAATGAAAAATCCTTAGGCTAACCATTAACTAGAAACATCCATAATTCCAGCAAAGTCCACTTAACTTGAGCTTCAAAAAAACTAAGTTAGTAAGTCTGATATTCATAGAGCTTGATTCCTTATTGATACCTGATAAATTGCCTGCAATGTTTGAACTCCTCTCCCTTGTATAATAAAAATAAATGTGATAAATTTCAAAAATTTGATATGATTCTCTTTGGGTGAAGGGTAGGAAAATTTCTAATGATCCCAGTATTTCATTTTAAAGAGATGATCACATGTGGAAGTAAGGTTATGAATATCCCGTGATACCATTATTTACCTACACCTGAATAATATAATGAAATATAAGAAAATAATAAGTCTGGGGGAGAGAGAGAGTACCAAAGGTTGATAGATTGCAGAGCAGATTTATTTAAGTATCGTATGGGAATGAATCTAGAAGGTTCTTGAATATTTAGACTGCTAATGAGGTTTAGCAAGGATAGTTATTGGACAATGCTGTGAATTTATGAGTTGAATTAGGGATGTTGTGAATGTCTAAGGAGAAGTACATGGTGGTTGGGTTTGGGTTAAGAAATGCAGTGTGTGGATTACATGATGAACAGTAAAAACAATGATCTATGAGAAGGTGAGTTCCCGTGTTTTCAAACCTCGACTCTATATTTAGTTTTCTGTTTGCTTGAGTGCAAGCAAAAGATAAGTCCGTGGGAATTAATATATCATGGTTTTTATCGATTTTTGACGATGATATAAGTCATTTTCATAGAGTATTTTTGGTATTTTTCGAGATTTTTTGAGTCTTTACAGGTTTGGATATGTTTGGAGCTTATTTGGAGATATTGGAGCATTCTGGAACAAAACAGAAGATGTTGCTGAAGAAATTAAGTTGTGCACAAATTGTACACTGTCAGGCAGAAACTGTGCTGTTCGCGTACAAATCCTGTGTCGATCGACACAAGGATCTTGGTGTCGATCGACACCAAAAGAGCACAAATCCGGTCCGAGTTTTTAAAGATTTCTAAAAACTTACAAGTTCGCCCAGAAGTTTTATATATTTGCAGTTTTGTCCCAAATCGTGTTCTGGGTCTATAAAAGGATTTTTATGGTCATTATTTAGACCGAAGGTTTATTTTACAGAGAGATTTAGAGAGAGATTTTTAGAGAGTTTTTGGAGAGATAAATCAGTCTCCTTTAGAGAGAATTTTGAACTCTCTTAATTTTCTATTAATTTCTTTATGCTTTCTATTCAAAATATGATTTGTGTTTCATTGATCATGTCTGAGTAGTTTGCTTGTTAGGTTTATGGTTTTTCAAAGGTGATGATGAATTGTTAGGTTGAATTGAATTGTTAGGATAAAATTATTAGAGTTCTTCATCTTGATTTGTGTTTAATGATTATTCAAGATTTGCGACCTAGAATCTGATATTAGGTTGATTAATAGATGTGGAAGTATTGTTAATCACCAGAACTAATCTTAGATGAGCAAAATATCTATATGCAAAGGAATTTGGTTTAGGAATTTGTGAACAATTGAACCTGGTTTTAATGCTTTTTTGAATTGATAGGATCAGCAAAGAAATTTGGGATTCTAGTATTTAGACATAGATAATCTCTGCAGCAGAAGTTGATTGATTTTATATTAGTGTTTCAAGTTCAAGAACAGTTCTTAATAAACTCCTAACATTCTGTCTAGATTTGCAATTCGGATTCACCTGCGAATTTCCCAATGACCTAGCGTTTCTTTCTTTAATTTGAAACCTTCGAAATCGATTTGCTGCTTTCTTTTTATTACTTGTATTACATTCATTTAGTTTTGCTTAGCTTGATTTGAACCTGAAATTTATTGTGCAATAATCTAAGTCTTTGTGGATTCGACCCTTAAGTACTACAGTAATCTCTTAATTTGAGAGAGTAGCTCTAAGGATAACTTGAGCATATCAGCGAGCCACAACGGCCTTAGAACATCGTGCAGATGAAGACAAAAAACTTTGCTTTATGCCTTGGATCCGTCCCACACAAGAGGATAAGGTTGGATCCGAGGATTTTGGGGACCACTTATATATACCCATTTTTGGAAATTCTCGACGACAGACACGCCTCAACTTTCATTTTATCTCTATATTTTTGTCATCCACTCCACAAGAAGAAGAACTCCATTGTAACATTTCTTTAGGTCCTTTTGGCTTATTTCGATTTCTTGCTTTTACTTTTTGTCTTCTCGTCATCATGCTTATCATTTCTTCCTTCATGGGATTAATGACTAGCATTATGATTAGCAAGTAGTTGTTTTACGGTTTTAGAGATAAGGTTGGAGTAAGGTGTTAAAAGTTGGATCTTTGGTATTTGTTCATGCTTTATCTTATTAATCTTTTCTTATGATGTTTTTCATGCTTAAATTATCTTCGTTATTTGATTTATGCCTTCAAGCCTTTCCAAACAAACACCATGTTTGATGAAGTGCTAGGACCAATCTCTTAAGAGATCCGCTCTTCCAAACCTAAGACATTAGTTTTCTAGTGAGCATTTTGGCAGTAGTAGAATCAGGTTTTTGCTATGGACCACTATGCGAGAGCTAGGTTAGGTTGTATGTAAGCATAGTGATTCTTACCACGAGAGTGGATTTATCTCGATTATGATTTTATGCTGAAGGGTTAGTCTTAAAGGTAGTTCATTACCAAGGATCCTCCTTTATTCATTTTTGCCCTTTTATCCCTAATCTCCCAAACTGATCTTTAGTTTCTAGTTTTCTCCATGTTAGTTTTACCTCGTTAGACTCGTAATTTGTAAATCTTGCTTTATTTCCCATTCAGTGCATTTATGACATCTAGGGTAGTAGATATAACATTTAAAAACATCTTTCCTTCGTTCCTAGCTTACTAATCGATCCTCATAAGGATCAGTAACTCAATAGGACCCATTAGATTGATTAAACCCATATCGTTATACTACTCGGGTTTTAGTCGATATTGGGGTATTGACTGATAGGGTCAGGTTTTACCCAAATAAAACTACTGCAAGTGCACAGCAAAAGCAGATGTAGTATAAGGGGTATCGAAATCCCAAGAGAATAATGCAGACTACACTATCGAATATAGATTCGGACTAAGCTAAGCAAAATATGATGTATGTAATGCGAATGAATAAATGGAAGTAAGCAAACGAATGTGTGAAGTTATCTAAGTTCAAGAAGATTAAAAGCGCTAAGCCAGGGTAATTCGCAGGTTTGAATCCAAGAATGTATGATGCAGGAAATCAGGAATGATTAAGAACCGTTTTAAACATGAATCTCTAATGCATAACTAATCAATTCTCATTGCAAAAGTTATCTATACCTAGATCACAGGGTTTCAAATCTCTTTGTAAACCCTAACAACCTAAGCATGCAGGAATGGTCAGATTCAGTTGTTTACAAAACTCCTAAGCCAAATCTCTTTGTACTAAGTTGTTTTTCTCATCAAATACTAGTTCAGGTTATGAATAATGCTCTCACATATATTTAACAACCTATGATTTTCGGATTCCTAGAAGATGTGTCTCAGAAATTCGATTTTAAAGCAAGCAGAGATGAAAAACCATTAGATATTCCTAACGATTAGCGATTCTACAATCTTTTCATCAACCTTTGAAAAACCCTAACTTAACTAGCAGATTACTCAGACATGATTATGAGATCACAAAACATAACTGAATAAAATTGCATTAAGAGAAAGAGTAAGAAACAAAAGGGGGTTCGAAATCTTCTCAAAAGAGTACAGGATTTGTCTCCCCAAAAAGCTCTGAATAAATCTCTCTCTAGCTCTCTGAATTCTCAAAAACTAAGATAATCGCCAACAATGGCTGAAAAACCTAATAAATAGAAGCTAAACACAATCTGGGGTCTTCATGTAAATAAAGGAAACTTCTGGGCCAATTCTGCAATTCTTCTTGATACTTTTAATAAAACGCCACGCTCCTTCCTTAGTGGGTGACGAGCGTCACTAAAGGGGTGACGATCGTCACCATTTGTGAATACTTTCTGCTTCGAGCTTGGTACTTCGTGGCTTCCACTCAGAATGTTCCAAAAGGTTCCAAAATCTCCAATTATGCTCCAGACATGCTATAACCTGCAAAGACTCTTCTAGGACTCTAAAAATACCAAAAAGACTCAATAATAAGGATTTATATCATGGTTAAAAACCATAAAAACCATGATATATCAACTCCCCCAGACTTAGCTTTTGCTTGCCCTCAAGCAAACATTAGACAAAGAATAAGGTCGAGGTTTGAAAACAAGAAACAATCAGTCATTCATCAGAAACACCACACTAGTTAAAGCTTTCGAATCCACATACCACAGAGTCAACACAAGATCAAATTTCAGCCTAATCATCACAAGCTTAGCAAATCTCTCAAGTCCAGTCTAAATCCCTTCAAGAAATCCGAAATTTCTACTGTCAACTCCTTATTTTTTTATCTAAGTGTGAAGTCTCATCAAAGCTCTATCATCTTAATCACTTTACAGATTCTTTTCCCTTCCTAACAACTGAACAAATCAATCTCAACACAGCTCTCCTATTTTCTCTTCCCTTAATCTTTTTCCTTAGGATATTTTCGATTTTTCACTTCTTTTTCTCAACTTTTTCAGTCTAAGAAATGGTGCTACTCAATACTTGTGTTCCTTGTGAGGAGACAGGTTCTTGAGTGTGTTCACTACTGTTGTTCCTTGTGAGGAGACAGGGTCATGAATGTACCATTCTTTGAACTTAAACTTTTAAAAACTACATCAGGGAAGATCAAAGAGAGACTGTATCTTAACCTTATTGTCAGTGCTTAAAGAGAGAATCAAGATCAATAAGAATCAATCACCAAGACAAGAAATTTAAAGTTCATTAAGGTGGAGCTAACAGCAAATTTTCCAGATTCTCTAAGAACCTAAACCTTCATTGCTAGACTGATCTACCTATGACTTTCAACTTAGTAAGACTTGTAATCAACTACTGTGGTAATGGTTCTTATCAGCAAAAACGTCTTATGGCTAGTTCCAAGAAAAACTAACAGTTTCAAAAATTTTGACTCTAGAAAAACAGGTTTTTGACTCAACTTTAAGACTCTATAAACATGACACAAAGCACACAACGTCAGTAACCACCTCCCCCAGACTTAAACAACACTGTCCCCAGTGTTATTAAGCCAAGAGTTGGTCAGAAAAATGAATGAGAAGTCGAAAAACCAAGTCAGAAAAGTGTTACCTCGTGTGGGGTCGGGTGACGAGCGTCACCAATCTGGTGACGAGCGTCACCATGATCTGTATTGCCCAAATCTTATGTTAGATGTTAATTAACGAAGTGTTTGCATGTGTACTCGAAAGTTAGACTTTTTGAGCATTCAAACACATAATTAACAACATCCAAACATAGCAATAATAACCTGGTTCAACAATCTCACAAAACATCATCAAAGAAACTGACAACTGACTCAAAGTAAACATAAAAATGACTCAAGAGAAGGAAAAATAAAAGGGAAAAAGGAACAAGTAACCAGATAGTGAAACCTCAATCCTCATCCTCACAAGGCTCAGTAGTGTAGTGGGGGCGGACACAACCACAATTGCTAAGTGTAGCAACAGCATCCCAGAGTCCCTCAAAGCTATCAATGACATACTCCTGAAAAGCAGCCATATCCATGGGTGTCTGTGGTCGTGGAGGACGCCTGAAAGCAGCAGAAGAGCCACTCTGGCGTGTAGAAGGTCCAGCATCAGTAGCAGTAGCGGTAGAAGCAGAGGGACCAGCTGTAGCAGCTCTAGCAGGGCGCAGAGTCAGGGGGCGCAGAAGAGTCTGTGCTGGCATGAAGAATAGCTGGCGTGGGTCTGTCTGGATAGTAGTGAGGGCTCTCTGTGGTAACTTAATGCCAACATACTCTCCAAAAGTAGTAGTGAAAGTCCAGACAACTCCAGTCTTCATCCAAGTGACATGGCGCAGATACTGGTCATCCATAAGCGATCTATCACTGCGCAGACTGCAAGGAGTAACATCAATCTGGAAATGATGGAAGATCGGTGTCAACAAGCTGCCCACACTCTCAGTCTTCTCCCCTGGACTGGTGAATGGCTTGGTCTTCAAAGAGACCAAGTGCTCAGCGAAAACAGCACCTAAGTTGGCGCGAACCATACTATCAACTGGTATCGAATCATCCAGCATCTCATAAAGTCCGTAGTAGAGGAGAATCAGCTCACTAACTCGAGTCTTGCTGGGTGCAGACTTGCACAGAATGGTATGACCAAAGAGGCGCAGAATGTACCTCAAAACCGGATGTCTAACCTCTGTCTGCGTGCTGATCTTGCTATCATAGACTCCATTCCCGAACTTGGACCAGAATGTCCTCATATGGGTCCACTGAGAGGGAAGGAGAACGCCTGTGGGATGGTCAGAGAAGCCATAAATCCCACAAAGCTCCATCAGACTGATCCGGTATCGAATCCCTCGGATCAGAAATGTCATAGTGCCTTCCTGAGCACGCTTCGCCAGCTCATTCGCGTAGTAGACGCGAACTGTAGAGAGAAACTGGCGGACCAAATCTGGGTACAGATCGTATTGCTGGAATGGCATAGTCCCCATGCCAATGTGCTCCAGAATCTCATAAACCTCCTCAAAGATCCCCATCTTCTGCAGAACAGCAGGATCTGCGAGTCGAGTGGGGATAATCTTAACTCCCAACCACGCATTGTAGAACAGCGTGTCATACTCATCCCATTCCTCCTGAATATCACGGAATACACAGGTATACCGAGCCACTTCTTGCTTCGGAGTCCCTGCCCAAGCCACTCCTGAGGCTATTTTCCGTTCCTCTCGTTTGGGCCATGGGGGCCTGCAAACCGGGTGCTGACTGAAGGAATCTGTAGACCCTGTTGCAGTGCTGGAAGACGAGCTTTGTCTTGGTCGTTTCTCCTGACGAGGCATCTGAAAATTGAACACCAAAATCGACCAAAACCATCTCAAAAATTAGCAAATTTTTCAAAATTCGAAAAAAATCAACCAAACAGGATGAAATAGCTGATGGCGATTAACTACTGCACTACCAGGAACACAATGCAAGCATCAGTTCAACCTAAATCACCCAAAATTTCCAGATTTTTGCAACTTTCATCATGAACTCGAAAATTCAAAACAGTGCAAATCAACCGATAAAAGCTCACAAAGATGGTTGCATTCCTCTAAGACAACCTAACTAACCATGATTCAACAGTTAAATCAAGCCAATCAAGTCAAAAATCGGATTTTACCAAACCTAAGGCGGGCTGAAAATTGGGGAGTCCGAAAACATACCTTGCAGATCGTAAAGACTGAGTTGATATTCAGAAAGAAGAGTAAAATCCACACGGATTAGACTCTTGAATCACTCAATTTGGTTAAGAAAATCAAAAGTTATGAAATTCCTATTTTCTAACTAGCTTCGGTTATTTTGCAGGTTTGCTCGAGGAAGAAGAAGAGAAAAGCTTAAGTCCCGTGTTCGATTCTGATGGGTGACGAGCGTCACCATAAGGGTGACGATCGTCACCGCTTTTTTTTGTTTTTTTTTTTTTTTAACTAATAATCCTAAGCACGAAAATAAATACTAAGTATTATATCTACAACTTACCAGTGGGTTGCCTCCCACTAAGCGCTCTTTTAAAGTCATTAGCTTGACTTTGGTTGGCTGTTTAGACAGCTGGTGCCTGATTCAGAGACACAATGTGTCCTGCTGGAATCTCTGCTTGTGCCCAGTAATGCTTCACCCTTTGTCCATTGACAGTGAACTCCTCTCCTTTGGAGTTAATCAGGACAATTGCACCATGTGGGCGAGCTTCTTTGACAGTGAAAGGACCTGACCATCTAGAACGCAGTTTACCAGGAAAAAGCTGTAAACGAGAGTTATAGAGTAGTACCTGGTCATTGGGCTCGAAATGCCTGGAGATGATCTTCTTATCATGATATGCCTTTGTCCTCTCCTTGTATAACTTGGAGTTTTCATAGGCTAGATATCTGATCTCATCCAGTTCATTGAGCTGAATCAAGCGCCTTTCTACAGCAGGTTTCAGATCGAAATTCAGCTTCTTGATTGCCCATTCTGCTCTGAACTCCAGCTCTACTGGTAGATGGCACGCCTTGCCATAGAGAAGGTGGAATGGAGTAGTCCCAAGTGGCGTTTTGTAGGCAGTCCTGTAGGCCCATAATGCATCATCCAGCTTTACAGACCAATCTTTCCTTGTCTTCCCAACTGTCTTCTCTAGAATTTGCTTGATCTGTCTGTTGGAAACCTCAACTTGTCCACTTGTTTGGGGGTGATAGGGCGTGGCCACTCTGTGCTGTACACCATACTTCTTCAACAGCTTGTCAAAAACCTTGTTGACAAAGTGAGAACCCCCATCACTTATGACAATCCGTGGGACACCAAATCTGGGAAAGATAATGGTCTTAAACAGCTTCTTAACCACTGCAGCATCATTAGTAGGAGTAGCCAACGCCTCTACCCACTTAGATACATAATCAACAGCAACCAGAATGTATCTATTCCCATAAGATGAGAGAAAAAGTCCCATGAAGTCAATACCCCAACAATCGAAAACTTCAACTTCCAGAATGAAGTTCTGTGGCATCTCATGTCTCCGGCTGATTTTTCCTCTTCATTGACAAGTATCACAGCTTGTGATGAAGGCTTGGGCGTCCCTGAACATAGTAGGCCACCAAAATCCAGCCTGCAAAACCTTAGAGACAGTCTTGAATGTAGCAAAGTGTCCAGCATAGTCTGATCCATGACAGTGAAAGAGCACGTCCTGAACTTCTTTATCTGCTAAGCATCTTCTGTAAATACCATCAGCACAATTCTTGTAGAGGTATGGCTCATCCCAATAGAATCTCCTAAGTTCTCTCAAGAACTTCTTCTTAGCATAGCCTTTAAAATCATGTGGTTCATCCTCTGCAGCAAGATAATTGGCAATATCAGCATACCAGGGTCTCTTTGGATCATGTAAAGCATAAACAGGCTCTTCAAAAGCTTTCCCCAAGCTTGCACAAATCGCAGATAAGTGTGGAGATAGGTGACGAGCGTCACCAATGTTGGTGACGAGCGTCACCTCTCTCGTATACTGTTGTCGCGAATGGTCTCGGTTGGTGACGAGCGTCACCCTCCTGGTGTCGCTCGTCACTCCCCTGCAGTTTCGTGAAAACTGCAGGTTTTCAACACTTTCCTCCTGTTCTCTGGTTTCCACTAAGTAAACATTCTCTTCAGGCAAGAAATCATTGATGGGAACACTGTCTTCGACCTGAATCCGGGATAAATGGTCAGCAACTCCATTCTCCACCCCTTTCTTGTCCTTCACTTCAATATCAAATTCCTGAAGAAGCAGGATCCATCTTAACAGTCTTGGTTTTGCATCCTTCTTCTGCATTAGGTACTTCAGTGCTGAATGGTCAGTATGAACCACGACCTTGGAGCCAACAAGATACTGCCTGAACTTCTCAAAAGCAAACACAACAGCTAACAATTCCTTCTCAGTTGTTGCATAATTCTTCTGAGCATCATCCAAAGTCCTACTTGCATAGTAGATGGCGTGGAGTTTCTTGTCTTTCCTCTGTCCCAGCACTGCTCCAACTGCAAAATCGCTGGCATCACACATTACCTCAAAAGGTAAGTCCCAATCTGGAGGCTGCACAACAGGGGCTGTAACCAAAGCCTGTTTGATCTGTTCAAAAGCAGATTTGCACTCTTCTGTGAACTCAAACTTCACATCCTTGCAGAGGAGAGCAGTAGGTGGGCGTGCTATCTTGCTAAAATCTTTGATGAACCTTCTGTAGAAGCCTGCATGTCCCAGAAAACTCCTCACTGCTTTGACGGAATCAGGTGCTTGCAGACTTGTCATCACCTCAATTTTCGCCCTATCCACCTCTATACCGTCTCCTGAGACTCTGTGGCCAAGTACAATACCATCCTGCACCATAAAATGACACTTCTCCCAGTTTAAAACCAAGTGCTTCTCTTCACATCTCTGCAGAACTGCACACAGATTATCCAAACAGCTCTTGAAAGAAGATCCATAAACAGAGAAGTCATCCATGAACACCTCCATAAACTTCTCTATCATGTCTGTGAAAATCGACATCATGCATCTCTGGAAGGTTGCAGGAGCATTACACAGACCAAAAGGCATTCTGCGATATGCAAAAGTGCCATAGGGACAGGTAAAAGTGGTCTTCTCCTGATCATCTGGATGGATGGGGATCTGAAAGAAGCCTGAATACCCATCAAGGAAGCAGTAATACTTGTGATTCGCCAGCCTCTCTAGCATCTGATCGATGAAAGGTAGAGGAAAATGATCCTTCCTTGTTGCTGTATTCAGTTTCCTGTAGTCTATACACATCATGTGTCCTGTCACAGTCCTGGTTAGAATCAGCTCATCCTTGTCATTCTTTACCACGGTGACACCTCCTTTCTTAGGCACCACGTGCACTGGACTAACCCAAGCACTGTCTGAAATAGGATAGATGATACCAGCCTGCAACAACTTCATGATCTCTTTCTTGACCACATCCTGCAAATTCGGATTTAGCCTCCTCTGGTGCTCAACTGATGATTTTGACTCATCCTCCAAGTGTATTCTATGCATGCACAAGTCTGGAGAGATACCTGAAATGTCATCAAGAGAATAGCCAAGAGCTTTGCAAAATTTTCGCAGCTTACTTAGCAATAGGGTGAGCTCTGCATTGTTCAATGAAGCATTAACAATAACAGGATAGGTGGAGTTTTCTCCTAGAAATGCGTACCTTAGCCCTGCAGGGAGCTGTTTAAGCTCAAATTTTGGTGCTTTTGCTGTTGACCAGTCACCCATTGTGGCGGCTTTTGCAAATGTGGAGACAAGTTCATCCTGTGCAACCAGTTGCATCACTTGTGCAGTAGCATCCATCATCTTTGTGTAGCCTATTGCAGCATCATCTAAATGCTCATACTCAGCTGTAGAAGTGGTCAACGCCCTTTCCAAGGGGTCCTCTGAACTCATCTCATGGAAGATCTGATCAGCAATGTTTGTGAGAACATCAACATAAAAAGTCTGTCCATCTATGGTTGGCCTCTTCATCAGCTTATCCATTTCGAATTTCATCACTAAATCGCCAACATTCAGCTCTATTCTACCCTTCCTGACGTCAATAATAGCTCCTGCAGTGGCTAAGAAGGGTCTGCCAAGAATCAAGGGGTCTTTGGGCTCTTCTCCATACTCTAGAACCACAAAATCAGTAGGGATCATACAATCTCCTATTTTGATAGGAACATCCTCTATCACCCCTTCAGGAACTCTAACTGATCTATCAGCTAGGACAAGAGATATTCTTGTAGCTTTAAAATCGGTCATCCCCAAACTCTTGGCAACAGAGTGAGGCATGAGGTTCACTCTAGACCCAAGATCACACAATGACCTCTCAAACTTGTCATTGAAGATGGTGCAGTCTAAAACAAAGCTTCCTGGGTCTGAAAGCTTCTCTGGAACTCTGTTCTGAATCACTGCACTGACCTGCTCGTTGATCATCATAGCCCCAACCTCAAGATTGAAGTTATTGGTCACCATTCTCTTCACATACCTCCTAATAACAGGAGTTATCCTTACAGCATCAATCAATGGGATCTCTATTATCAACTTGTCCATGATAGCCTTGCATCTTGCATCCTCAAGCTCCTGCTTAGACTTCTTAGGATGCTTAGGATAGGGTATCTTGGGTTTATACACGGTCTCCTTAGCATTATCTGAAGTCTTAGGCGAAACTGCAACATGTGGTGTCTGGTGACGAGCGTCACTGGATTGGTGACGAGCGTCACTCACTTTGGATGAGTCGGGGTCGAGTACTGGATATGGGTGACGAGCGTCACCCCCTTGGTGACGGTCGTCACCAATTTGTGAAGAATCGTGGTCGGGGTTGTCCTCAATGGGTGACGAGCGACACCCATTATTGGTGACGAGCGTCACCAATGGTTCTGCAGTAAAATTTTCTTCATCTTCATACTCTTCCATACCCACGAAATTTCTTGAGGTTAAATCCTTCTGCAACACTGGTTGCAGGTTCCTTCCACTCCTCAATGTGATGGCATTCACGTGGTGTTTGGGATTAGCATCAGTTCTTCCTGGAAGAAATCCTTCTTGCCTCTGAACAGCTCCTGCAGTTTGAGCAACTTGAACATCAAACTTCTTCATATGAGAGTTCAGACTCTCAATTTTCCCATTCAAGTCCTGATAGAGCGAATCTATCTTGCCATTGAAGTTCACAGTAAGCTTCTGTTGTCCTTCCAAGATCTGTTCTAACATTGCTTCTATTTTGTTCTCTTGTGGAGGTGCTGGTTGATAGGAAGTAGAACCATAGTTTCTGTAATTTCCACTGTTCTGGAATGGCTTCTGATACTCTGTCTTCTGGAAAGGGGGTCTAGGAGTGAAACCAGGCGTGTTCTGTCCTCCTGTAGGGGCGTTTTTCTGATTGTTGTTGCTGTATCCTCTGTTCCACTGCTGATTCTCATACCTTTGTCCCTGAAATCCGCCAGAATTGATGAAATTTACATCCTCCTGCTCAACTTCCTCTGGAGCTTCGAAAGTCTCTACTTCTGCAGCAAAGTGAACTGACTTCTTCCCTACCAAAAGGCTGTGCATATCATCCAACTTAGCCTTAACTTCAGCAATCTAATTTCCATCAGCTACACCAGCTTGTTTCATTCTCTGAAAGTCTGCATTTTTTTTGTGTTGTTGTTGCATACCAAGTTCTCAATCAGTCTCACCGCCTCCTCTGGTCTGTTGGTGTTGAAGTTCCCTGCACTTGCTGCATCCAGAGCCATCTGATATTTCCAGTCAATGCCTCTGAAAAAGATCCCAAGTAATTGCACCTGACTGAAACCATGATGAGGGCAGTCCCTTTGATAAGACTTGAACCTGATCCAAGAAGCCTTGAAAGCTTCAGTAGGGCCTTGTGTAAATGATACAATTTTCGTCCTCATGTCTTCTGATCTGGCATCATCATAGAAATTGTTCAGAAAGGCATTCTTGGTGTCCTCCCAAGTAGTTAATGAAGCAGGTTCCAGTTGCTTCAGCCAATATGCAGCTTCTCCTTCAAGAGAGTATGGAAAAAGCTTGCAGAACAGAAAGTCATTGCTAACCCCATTAGCTTTGACACTGGAAGCCAAGTCCTCAAATCTCTCTATGTGATCCATAGGATGCTCATGAGGTAAACCATGGAAGGGATGCTGTCCAACCAGCTGATAGTAGACAGGTTTAACCTCAAAATCGTTCCTCTGGAAGGCAGGAGGTCGGATTGCAGCTCTGTTGGCATAGAACTGATCAGGTCTGTTGTAATCACCTAGAGTCCTCTGAACAAAACGCCCAGCACCGTTATTGACAGCAGCAGGGACTCCCACGTTCTCAGCCACTTGCTGAACCTGCTGTTCAACAATGACATTCCCCTCTTGATCAATTCTCTGCCCCTCTTCGTTCCTCCTATTTCCTTCCCTGTCAACCAAGTGACCTTCTGCATCTTCAACCAAGATCAGTGGAGCGACCATTGTAGATTGCTTCTTAGCTTTCCTGTTAGTTCTCTCCAACCTAGCAAGCTCATCGATGCTCAAAGTCACAAGCTCCTTCTCTTTGTTGCTTCTGGTTCTGCGATTAGGCATACACCTGAAACAGGAACAAAGAAAAGTAGCTGAAAATCAGTAAACAAATAAAAACTTAGACAAAATCCTAATACTAAAATTCGATAGGCAGCTATTACTCCCCGGCAACGGCGCCAAAAACTTGATAGGGTCAGGTTTTACCCAAATAAAACTACTGCAAGTGCACAGCAAAAGCAGATGTAGTATAAGGGGTATCGAAATTCCAAGAGAGTAATGCAGACTACACTATCGAATATAGATTCGGACTAAGCTAAGCAAAATATGATGTATGTAATGCGAATGAATAAATGGAAGTAAGCAAACGAATGTGTGAAGTTATCTAAGTTCAAGAAGATTAAAAGCGCTAAGCCAGGGTAATTCGCAGGTTTGAATCCAAGAATGTATGATGCAGGAAATCAGGAATGATTAAGAACCGTTTTAAACATGAATCTCTAATGCATAACTAATCAATTCTCATTGCAAAAGTTATCTATACCTAGATCACAGGGTTTCAAATCTCTTTGTAAATCCTAACAACCTAAGCATGCAGGAATGATCAGATTCAGTTGTTTACAAAACTCCTAAGCCAAATCTCTTTGTACTAAGTTGTTTTGCTCATCAAATACTAGTTCAGGTTATGAATAATGCTCTCACATATATTTAACAACCTATGATTTTCGGATTCCTAGATGATGTGTCTCAGAAATTCGATTTTAAAGCAAGCAGAGATGAAAAACCATAAGATATTCCTAACGATTAGCGATTCTACAATCTTTTCATCAACCTTTGAAAACCCCTAACTTAACTAGCAGATTACTCAGACATGATTATGAGATCACAAAACATAACTGAATAAAATTGCATTAAGAGAAAGAGTAAGAAACAAAAGGGGGTTCGAAATCTTCTCAAAAGAGTACAGGATTTGTCTCCCTAAAAAGCTCTGAATAAATCTCTCTCTAGCTCTCTGAATTCTCAAAAACTAAGATAATCGCCAACAATGGCTGAAAAACCTAATAAATAGAAGCTAAACACGATCTGGGTTCTTCATGTAAATAAAGGAAACTTCTGGGCCAATTCTGCAATTCTTCTTGATACTTTTAATAAAACGCCACGCTCCTTCCTTAGTGGGTGACGAGCGTCACTAAAGGGGTGACGATCGTCACCACTTGTGAATACTTTTTGCTTCGAGCTTGGTACTTCGTGGCTTCCACTCAGAATGCTCCAAAAGGTTCCAAAATCTCCAATTATGCTCCAGACATGCTATAACCTGCAAAGACTCTTCTAGGACTCTAAAAATACCAAAAAGACTCAATAAAAAGGATTTATATCATGGTTAAAAACCATAAAAACCATGATATATCATTGACCCTTAGGCTTAAAAAAACTATTCGTCAATGATGCAAGAACTCATATAAAAGAAGAGTTCGAATCTTGGAAAGACAAAGTTTTGTCTTGAGCTCCAGATAGAGCATTTCCAACATGGTATATTTGTGCATCAATCAAATTATACGAAAAGGATCTTAAAACGCTTTATTATGGACAAAGCAACTACGTTGAGTACTATGATAGTCAATAGATCACTTGATGTTGGTAAAGATCCATTTCGTCCATGTGAGGATAGCGAAGAAATATCAGGTCCTGAAGTACCTTATATGAGCGCAATCGGTGGACCTATGTATCTTACAAATTGTACTAGACCTGATATAGCTATTGCTACTAATTTACTTGTAAGATACAGCTCATCTCCTACAAGCCGACATTGGAACGGAATACAACATAGATTATGTTATTTACAAAGTACCATTGAATTTGGTTTGTTTTATTCTAGAAATTCCTAGTTTGGTATGGTTGGTTTTGCAGATGCAGGATATTTATCAGGTCCGCATAAGGCTTGATCGCAAACTGGATATGTTTTTACAGTTAGATGAACAGCAATCTCTTATAGTTCTCAAAAGCAGATTTTGGTTGCAACGTTTTCAAATTATGCAGAAAATATTGCATTACATGAAACTTGTAGGGAGTGTGTATCTCAGATCTATAAATTATCACTAGATAATCATCTGCACCATGTGCAGGATAAAATAATAATTATTTATTTAATTAATATCATTTTACAATCATATAATATAATACAATTATTTTATATAAATTTTAAGTCTAATTTTATATATTTTCTAAGAATAATTTTGGTGATGACACATCAGCAAAATGATACTGTTGTAAATAATTTACAAACTTAAAATTATTCTCTATAAATTTATATAACATTATGCTATAACATTGATGATATAAATCTTTTTCTTTATTTTATAAAGTATAGAGTCTTCAACTGTTTTATAAATTAATTTAAAAATTAAATATCATGCACATGTTATATGATATAGTTGGGGTAGACATGAAATCACAATGTAGATTTTCTGTATTTTAGTTGATGATATGATTTAACTTTTCTACTATCACAGGCTTTGGGTATAAAATATTTAGGTATATATTTATTTACTTTTGATATTTGAAAAAAAAATATTATTACATTAACTGTTTATTATTTATATACTATTGTGTATCAAATGAATTAAAAAAAGACACATATTTTATGTTCTTAATTTAGAAGAAAATAAACATAACCATAAATTAATGTAACTAATTATTTTTGTAAAATAAAAAAAAATTTGACATCAAAAATATTTA
This sequence comes from Thlaspi arvense, assembly GCA_911865555.2. Classification (NCBI taxonomy): domain Eukaryota; kingdom Viridiplantae; phylum Streptophyta; class Magnoliopsida; order Brassicales; family Brassicaceae; genus Thlaspi; species Thlaspi arvense. Next base: position 17,645,467 of record OU466861.1, read on the forward strand.
ATCAAAAAATATTTTCCACCATATAATATTTTTTTACTAATAAAACTGCATATAAAATCATATATTGGTCTTCAAGACCATTTGAATGTCATCAATTAGAGTTGATTGAAAGTATGTTTATTTATGAAATACAATATGTATTTGTAATGATTTCGGTACAAGTAAATAATCATAAGACAATATTCTGTAATTACTGCTCCATTGCGTGTGTTTAAGGTAGAAGTTTTGTATAAATGTATTGCTATGTTTTATAATTATATCAGTCTGAATAATTGTACTACAAAATTTAAAGATCAAATAAAACTTGAAAACATCTTTGTAATCAGAAATCTGTATAAAGCCACCTAGTAAAAATTAGCACATATTATATATTAACAAAAAATACATCATAAAATCAGAAAAATATTTGTTATGTGAAACTTAAAAATTACCTATTTTCCATTCAATTATCCATAAATTTAAAGCACACATCATAATACTCATCTAGTTCATCGACAAAGTTTCCAAACACAACAACCTTGATTTCATTTGCATGGAAATAATTGAAAATATAATAAATTGTAGGTTGGAAATATAATGTATATAACAAAACAAACTATTAAATTTAAGATGTAATGAATATTGGTAGAATTTTGATATGTTTTCGCTATTATAGATTATATAGAATATGATGTGACATATAAAATTTATTATAATTAGCTTCTATAAAATATTTATTTAAACAAATATATGAATTTTTCTATCATATATATTACTAGGTGATCGGTCCGCACCGTGTGCGGGCTATAGAATAATATATATATTACATATATGATTTATATTATATATTGAATATGCTTTATTTGTATATTATTAATTATATATTAATAATAACATTATATAAATATTTAATAATAAAATAATAATAAATCAAATGAAAAATGTTATATATTTCAATAGAAATTGAAGATAAAAAAAAAACATTAACCATAATTTTTAAAATAATTCATTAAATAAAAAATGTAAATACGATAAATAAATAAAATGAAAACTTTAAAATATATAATAATTTATTTAATTTTTATGGTTGGTCCACACGCATATGCAAGTATAATTTTTTTATAGACATAATTAGTTGTAATATTTAAGTAATGATTAATTTTTTACACATTATGTAAGCGTTATATTTTTATACAGATATAATTTTAGTGTTTAACAACAATTACACAATTATTTCATATCATTTTGTGTCTTTAGAAAACTTATTATGTAACGTTACGTTTTTATAAATATACAATTTCAATGTTCAATAACAATCACACAAACGTTTCATATCGTTTTTGTGTCTTTTGAAAACTTTTTATTTTTTCTAGCGCTTAGAGTAACATATAATTGCATATGTAAAAGTTATATTAAATAATAATTAAATTCGTATAATATGTTTTGAATATTATCTATATTTGTTGGGACCGATAAGACCAGGCCCAAAGAAGACTCGACACGTGGACACCAATCTGCCCTAGACACTGACACACGCCATGCTAGCTCGGTCGAACCACTCCCGCGTACTGTTCTAGGGCAGTTGGCAAGCTTTCCCAAACACGCAAGAATCATCATCACACCTGCTTCCCTCGCGCGCCGAATGGAGAAGACAGGACAAGGAGACTGCTAGTATAAAAGGAGAGAGATCATCACACCAGAAGGGGATCAGCTCGACGGACCTGAAACCCCTCTCAAAGAAGAGGTTTCCGACCAAACCGAGTCAACCGGCCCCGACGAGCAGCATGATCAAGGGGGAACCCTTTGTTCCCCCAAGTGAATGCCTTCCAAGATAAGTCCATCTTGACCCAGAACCCTGCCTTTATACTTGCTGCATCTCCTTCCTTCCGTATAGAACACCCTCCAAAAAACTTGTAAAACAGATAGATGTCTTGATCCCCAGATGAGACTTCTCACATCAAACCCGTAGAAACACCCCTCCTGAGTACTTGTTCCCGGTAGGACGTTCATTGACTTGGGCGTCAGAGAATCTTCGGGAAGGAAACCCCCTTTCAGTCATCCAGGAGGCCCGAATGACCTCTTGTGTAGTGTTTGCAGGATCTCATACGATGACCACCCCATTACCAGGACTCAAGCAGGCTTCCACCCCGGAATGAATCGTCGCCTTTCCCCGAGAGGATGAAACTCAGAGGTACAGTTCCAACTCCCGGACGAATTGTACACCCTCACCTGGCATCCTAATATTTGCTCCGGAACAATTGGCGCTAGAAGGTGGGGGGATCACCAGCGAGCGTTCCACGAAGGAAGCGGTCTACACGAGCCAACTATGCAAAAAAAATGTAGAAGGCCTGCAAGCCACGGTTCTACTCAACAAAACTCGAGGCTTCGAGACAATCATGCGTACTGGCCCCGAAGCCGAGAAGTCAGATCTACAAAAACGAAGCAGAGTACGAAAGAAGTGCATAAAAGACAAAGATATGTGGAGCAAATTGAAGTGCATTAAAAATGAAAAGCAAACAGGCCAAAAAAAACGGCCACCGATCCAGGTTTGGGGTTACAACTTACAGGGGACAAAATTCACCGAAAGAAAATATTTTAGTTTAAAAACCTGGCGGGCATGAAGATCCTGTTGGTGAAGAAGAGCCAGCACCTCCAGCGCCTCCAGCGCCTCCGCTCTGTCGACGTTCCTTCTTGAGCTCACGCTTGAGCATGCAGATCATAGCCAGGCTGCTCGTGAAGACCTCTCCCGCCATCAACGCCAGGTCTATCTCGCCCCCCGAAGTGAGCCCTCGGTATACCATGAGGGTTTGGTGGAGCATCTGCACTTCCAAATTGCGAGCCTCCAGGTCCCGCTGGCTATCCGTCGGCGCCAAAGACAGGCGCTCCATCTCCACGCTTAGATCTTCCCCCCGAGCGAAAGTCTAGGCCTCAGCGAGTTGGTCTCGGGTCACTAAGAGTTCAGCCTGAAGCTCGCTAGTCCTGTCAGTGAGGCCTCGTTCCTAATGCTCAGCTGCGTGGAGCTCGTGTTCCAGCTTCTCAAGCGAGTGTTAGCTATGTCAAAAGCAAAAATAGCAAGTAAGAGACGAAGAACCAGGAAGTGAAAAGGGAGGAAGCTCTGAAAGAAGAAACTTACCGCGTCCAGCGAGTGCGTGAGCTCCAAGGCGGTCAGCCGCCATCCGATCAGCTCGCAGGTTAAGGGAGCGGACAGATGGGGAGGCACGAATATCAGCTCCGACCCAAAAGAGATGCTCATCGCCTTCGGCGAGCCCTGCGCGAAGGCCAGAACGAAGCCTCCCCTTCGGGGTAGTTAGCTCGAGGTCTTCGGTGCGGCGTCTGGACGGGCGTCCTCCGTGCACCCCGTGTAAACTTCATGTTGGGCAAGTGACCCGCGGGAGCGTAAAGATCGCAGATCTCCTTGATCCGGTCTCGGGAACCTGCCGAATTAGAGTCAGTAAGTGAGAATCGTAGGACTAGCGTGTGCTCAGGAGCCGAAGAGTCAGGATCGTTACCTGGGACATCCGGCATCACGCGAGACGTGAGGACAAGAGAGCTCGCTCCGATGCTCGTCGGTGAAAGCAGGATGTCGAACGATCTGAACTGCTCGTCTAGCGCGAGCATCCGGCACAGCCCGACCTGTTCGAATGCCGACATTAACGCAGAACCTGACAAAGCAGAAACCAGCGGTTAAAAGAAAGTTTTGACGACCAGGGTAAACGTAAGAAGAAAACAACAGTTACCAGTCCTACCCCGTGCGCGCCAAGTGTGCTGGACGCTGACATCCGGAGGCACCGTCCAGAAGAAATACCGCTCGCGCTAGTCAAGGCTCCCTGAGTGGTCCCCATGGATGGCGACGGCGCAATCGTCTCTGGTGTGCAGGGTATAACAAAAAGCGTCGGTGGTCAGGTTGCGGAGCTGGTAGGACAGCAGCATCGTGGAGCCGCGGATGCAGATCCCAGACAGGTCCGAGAAGACCTGGTAAGCGCAAATGAGACCCCACGTCGAAGGGTGAACCTGGCTGGGGCAGATGCCGACGAATCGTAAAAAGTCGACCACCATCCGGGGCAGGCTGTCCCGGAATTCGTACAAGATGCAGTCATCATGGATCACGATACAGTATTGTGGCGGGCGGTCCGCTCGGTCCCCCTCACCAGGGAAGATCGGGGTGAGGCGGGAAGAGTAGGAGAAGTTCGTCGACAGGACCCTCTCCAGGGAATCTGGCGAGCATACTGAATGAGGATGGTCGGAAGTGACATCCGTCAGAGGCGTTTGAGCGATGCTCTCGACTTCGCCCCAGGACCACGAGAAGCGAGCATTCCACTCGTCAGACGGGGAACTTGAAGCTGACATCTCCACTGATCTAGAAGAGGGATGTATGGCATAAAAGAAGAATTTGAAAAGAAAGAAATATGCAGTTCGCTTCAAAAATGGAATGAAACCACAGAAGTGCGGATTTCGCAGTTTATAGGAGATGACGAAATCAAAGCGACATGCGAGGAGAATCATGTCGGTCAGGCAAAGCCAAAAGTCACCAATACCACCTTTTTATCACTGCTTTTGTTTTGGTTCAAGATTCAAAACTGAAGATCTTTTGTGTGTTCTCTGGTTCTTACAGGCCTTGCATGACTGGCTAACATATGCACTCAATCTCAATAGCTTACAATCAACTTTAATATGGATACTTTGTGATCTTGAGAACAAGATGATATATGTGGAGAGAATGCTTCAATACACAAACATCCCCAGTGAACCACCTCTCGTGATTGAATCAACTCGGCCTGAGAAATCATGGCCTTGTCATGGAGAGATTACTATTTGTGATCTGCAGGTGCGATATGGTCCACATTTGCCTATGGTGCTTCATGGATTGACATGCACTTTTCCAGGTGGCCTGAAAACCGGAATCGTTGGAAGAACAGGATGTGGCAAATCCATTCTGATTCAAACTCTTTTTAGGATTGTGGAACCAACAGCTGGAGAAATCAGAATCGACGGAATAAACATCTTGACCATTGGACTGCACGACTTGCGTTCCAGACTGAGTATCATTCCTCAAGATCCAACCATGTTTAAAGGAACGGTTCGTAGTAACTTGGACCCTCTTGAGGAATACAATGATGACCAAATCTGGGAGGTTCGTTGGCTCTTGTTTCTATCTATGTTTCTGCAGGATAGCAAAAGGAAGCTTCTCATACTGTTTTGGTTTCTTGTCTTAGTCACTTGACAAGTCTCAACTCGGGGATGAAGTGAGGAAGAAAGAACTAAAGCTAGACTCCCCTGGTTAGTATAACACTACAGTAAAAAAGATTCATCTTGAATCTCTTAAACATACATCTAGTACATGAAACTCGAACGTTTATTTATTTATTTCAGTTAGCGAGAATGGACAGAACTGGAGTGTTGGTCAGAGACAACTGGTGTGTCTTGGACGAGTCTTGCTAAAGAGAAGCAAAGTATTGGTTCATAATTATTTGTCTCTTGATTCGTGCGTGGGAACTGACACACATTTAATGCAGAGAGAAAAAGGCAGCCAGGAAAAGTAACCGGCGGTTCTTGAGAAGTGACGCGCCGCACTTCAAACCACCAGAGGCCCGCCACGTGAACCACACTCACCAGCATCGGTTTTACCAGGCCCAAAGGGGATTCGACACATGGACACTAAACTGCCCTAGACACTGACATAGGCCATGCTAGCTTGGCCGAATCACTCCCGCGTACTGTTCCTGGACAGTTGGCGAGCTTCCCCAAACACGCAAGAATCATCATCACACCTGCTTCCCTGGCGTGCCGAATGGATAAGACATGAAAAGGAGACTGCTAGTATAAAAGAAGGGAGATCCCCACACCAGAAGGGGATCGGCTTGGTGGACCTGAAACCCCTCTCAAAGAAGAGGTATCCGATCAAACCGAGTCAACCGGCCCTGACGAGCAGCATGATCAAGGGGGAACCCTTTGTTCCCCTGAGTGAATGCCTTCCAGGATAAGTCCCTCTCGACCCAGAACCCTGCCTTTATACTTGCTGCATCTCCTTCCTTCCGTATAAAACACCCTCTAAAAGATTTGTAAAACAGATAGATGCCTCGATCCCCAGACGAGACTTCTCACATCAAACCCGTAAAAACACCCCTCCTGAGTACTTGTTCCCGGTGAAACGTTTATTGACCACCCCGTTACAAGGACTCAAGCAGGCTTCCGCCCCGAAACGACTTGTTGCCTTTCCCCCCAGAGGATGAAACTCGGAGGCACAACTCCACCCCCTGGATGAATCGTACACCTCCACGTGGCATCCCGAAATTTGCTCCTGAACAATATTATATTATTTTTTCCCTTGCACAATATAATCTTGTCAATATATATATTTTAAGAATATATTTTTCCTTCACCTACTGATAAGTATACATTCTTCCTTCAACTTCTTGTCAATATTATGTTTCTTTTTCCAGTACGTATACTAAGAGCAGATAGATGGTTGGTCTGCACATTCGTGCGTACCAACCACCTCACCGCTCTTTAACATATAGAGATTTTTTTAATAAATACAAATTGACTAATAACTAAAATTAAAATTAGACTGTAATCAAGGTTAAGAAAATTATGCACGATAAGTTTGCATGCGACTTTGGATTTTGCACAACTAATATTTATATCTACATGCATTTTGTAAAAAAAATCGAATTATGGTTTTTATGTGTTAAAAGAAAATAACAATATATATATTTTGTAATATATATTTTTATAATGTATGATTGCATTTTCTTTATAAAACTAATATGTATATTTATGCATGTAGATATGAGTTATACATAAGTGAATTGTAATATTTAGGTGTTGGTTAGTTTTTCTGATATTTTCCGCAAATGTTATGATTTTACACGATACAATTTTTGGCGTTTAACAACAATCACGAAAACCGTTTCTATCATTTTGTATTTAATCAAAATTTCTTATTTTTTAGCGTTTTATGATATATAATTTCTTAATAAAAATTATAATAAAGTTATTAAAAAACTTGTGAATTCTTATCTTATAAAATTCTCCGGTAGCTCTTCGCTCATCTCTTCGTCAAATATTTTATAGCCCGTAATCGCTCACTTCCACAAACTCTCTGTAACCGCAACTTTAAAACCAGCCGGATCCTAAACTTATATGTGTATGGTTGAAAATGTAAAATAATATATTTAATATTTAGTTTCTATATTAAAAAATAAGAGTTCTTTTGTTCCTAACTTTGATATATGTGTTAATCTTATATATAATGGATCATAACATATACAAAACTTCATTCATGAAATAATATTTTTTTTTTTTGTCAACAGCCTCGAACTTACAATGGTTCAGAAATCCAAACCGGTGGAGTTGACTTTACATAATTTAAGCTAAAAAAGTAGTTTCAAGCACTCCGTACTAACTTGTCTGCCTTTGTATTTTGATCGCGTGGGATGTGTAAGATGGAAAAAGATTGAAATTCCTTTCTGCTTGTCTCATATTCCTCCAAATGTAATTCGAAGGCCGGGCATTCATCTGGTTTGGACACCATCTTCACCAATTCAGAACAGTCTGTAACAAAAGCCATCGCTAATCTTCTTGCGTTGAGCATGCAGTGCATTGCCCAAATCAGAGCTTCCAGCTCTGTATGTAACGGAGAATTGCTTCTTCGTACGTTCTTTGCCCCCATTAACGTAACTTCTGATTCAGTTCCTGGACAGTACCATCCTAATCAAGCGTTTGCTGCTGTATCCTTCCATGATCCATCTGTATAACATATTAAACCCTCCTGCCGCACCATTAACCCTTCATCTGAATTTGGGTGGTGAAATTGTGCCCGGTCAATCTGAGCCGAACTCCATGATATTGCTTCTGCCTGTGCAATTCTTAAGACTTCCATGAAATAATGTTTTAAGATGTTGAAAAGAATATATGCATGAAAGAATTAATATGTATAAGATAATATTTCTAAATATTTGAAAATAAAAACATAAATTGATCAAAATTATTCTTTTTTTCTCTTCTTTGACTCATATATTGTTTCTTAACCTTGAATAATATATTGAACATTAAGATCATCTTCAATGTATTTTTCTATTTTTCTCTCTAAAATATAAGTGGATTTCTCTCCAACCTATTTCTATTTTAAATAAAAAAGAAAGATTGTTACTTGTCCTCCAATTATAGATGAAAAAATAACATCGCTATTTTCCTCTAAATTAGAAGATTTAAAATAAAGGTGAATAAGAGATGCTTCAAACCAAAGACGTAGCCTGAGATTTTTACAGAAAACCAAAGTCGTAAAAATTTATTTGTACTTTTACTTCTACTTTTTATTAATATGTTATTTATATCAAATAAAAATTTATAATAAATATTTGTTATAAAATTTGTGAAATCATATTTTAAAAAATTCTTCGGTAGTTGTCCGCTCATCTCTTTGTCCAATATTGAGGAACTGGTTTAATGAAGAAAATAAATTTCTTATGGTTGGTCTGCACACATATAATCATTATAAAAATTGAGTCACACAAAATGCATTTATTACAAAAAAAACTCTGTAAAACAAAGTTTGAGAGTGTTTTGAAAAAACAAAACTATAGAGATTTGTTTTTATTTTTACTTCTACTTCTTATTCATATTTATTTTTTTTTATTTATAATTTGTTTTCATCTCGTTACATTGCGTTTTATTTCTGATCTCAAATTATTGATCTACAATGAGACTGTATATGAGTTTGATATAAACTTTTAATTTATTTAAAAAAAGTTGAGAAATAAAATGAGATGGTAATGTAAGCTCAGAAAATAATAATATAAAAATATTAAAAAATTATATACAAATAATAATATATCATACTCCGAACATTATTAATATATAGCGTATATATCTATTATTATTTTTCTATATAAAAAATATATAATATATATTGGTTGTAAAATTTTTGTAATCATATATTATGCAATATATTATGAATATATTTAAAAATAAATTAAAATCATTATAATTATTATTTTATGTTAATTTAAATTTATTATTTTTAGTGTTATAATTTAGTGTATTTATGTTATAATTTTATAATTTATTTAATTATAGTTTAACCAATCAAAACATATTGTTTACTTTAGGAAATTTGCATGTCTTATTTTCATGTTACCATTAATTTACACAGACTTTTGCTAAGGTGGTGAAGCATCAGATTTTTTCATTAAACATGCTTCTCAAATAATACTTAAAATTTTCGTACTCTAAATAAATTTCAGGAAATACTGTCATTACAGTTTATACTCGAAATCTTTGAATATGTATCGTGTAACCGAACAAAATTCTGTTAAGGAGAATTTCCTAAAAATAACCTAAAACTTGATTTCATCTCCAAAATAGACTACATATTGCATGTTTGACAAAAGTAACTCACAAGGGTAACAAAATTACAATCATAGTCCTTATGAACAAACTAAAAATGTTAGTGACAATGACAGTTTTATCTTCGAGAAGTCTACTCTCTAATAATTTCTTTAGAATTAATTAAAAAGTTATAAAAATTAATTTAGTAAAAAAATTAGATACATAACCAAAACATATATATTTTCCATCTATTAAAAATAAAATTTAATACAAAAGATTCAATTTAAATTAACATAGACAAATTAGGTTAGAAACCAATAAAATGCTAATAAGAAGTCTACTAGAGAAGTCCACTCAATCAAAAAATTTAAATGTTAATAATAAAAATTATAAAAAATAAGTTGGTAAAAAAATATCCACAACTAATATATAGATAATTAGCATCTATATAAAATAAAATTTCTTGTAAATTAGTATTTTTGCATATAAGTTTTAATCAAAAAATTTGATTTAGGGTTTAAGGTTAAACAGACTTCTTCAGTAGACATCTTAAGTAGACTTCATGGAGAAGTCTGAAATTCAAAAAACAAAAAAATATTGTGTGAAATCGAAATAATTTAACAAATTGGGTAGGAAACGGAACATAGCAGACGTAATTTGTTGGTAATCGATCAATTTTACTAGTTAAGCAGACTTCTCCAGTAAAATTCAAAAGAAGACTTCTCCAGTAGACTTCATTTGTAGATTTCAAAAAGAAGTCTGCTTAACCGAAAATTTTCCTGCATATATAAGGAGAGTTTAACCTAACTGTGTTAAAAATAATTTCTCTCTCTCTCTCTCTCACTCTCTCTCTCAAACAATGCATCTCTCTCTCCTCTCCCTCCTCTTTGGCCATGAATCTCTTCTCCTTCCTCTCTTTCCGTCAATCTCATCTCTATCCTCTCTACATTCATTTCAACCTCCTCTCACTTCGTGGTTATGGTAGTGGTAAGCAAATATGAGGCTTATTATTACAAATTTGAGTTTATTGTTGTAGATCTGAGTTTATTTTTGCATATTTGAGTTTATTGTGGTGTAAATTTTGTTGCAAATCTGAATTTTGTTGCAGATCTGAATTATGTAAATATAGTAAATTTTGTTGCAAATCTGAATTTTAACATTTCTTTTTTCTTATTGTTTCATATCTGAGCTTATTTATATTTCTGGTTTTGTTCTACAGATCTCAACAAAGCTCTTGCTTGTCTCCACCGGAATTAAAGTGATTTCCAGGTTCAAAATGGTAATTATATGGCGCCATTGGTCAGAATCAGACTTCAGACGCACACTTCAGCCGCAGACTTCTTGAACAGACTTCAGCCACAGACTTCTCTAGCACTTCAGTCGCAGACTTCTCGAGCAGACTTCTCAAGCATACTTCTCATGTAGACTTCTCGAGCAAACTTTAGATGCAGACTTCAGTCATAGACATCTTTTTCAGACATTTTAGTTTAAGATAGATTTCCTATGCCAATTTTAAGATTTATGAGTGACCCTTAAATGTTTGTTTGTTTAGAGCGTCTATTTTATATGTAATGTTGGATTGCATTGAATATTTTGTATCATATTTCTAAATTATGTGTGTTTAGGTATTCTGCAAAATAGACTTCACTGTCAGATTTTATATGCAGACATCTGAATTAGACTTCTCTAGTAGACTTCACAAGTATACTTATATTACATAACATAAGGTTTATCTTAATAGATTTATATTACATAATAGACTTCTTACATAGACTTCTGAAGTAAACTTCTTACTCAGACTTCTTCCTTGACATCTTACTAAGTCATCACCATACTTCTTTCTTGACATCATGGAGAAGTCTGCGATCAATAAGATAAATATCTTATAAAACATAAAAACTGATTCGACCATACCTATAAAATATATATGTAAAACTTATACATAGGCAAGAACACTTACTAACATAAGCTTAGGATCACAAAAATCTTAAAAATTCGTTAAATATTTTATAAAAATGCATTTAAAAAAACAAGAATAGTAGACTTTGTCAAGAAAAGTAGACTTCAGTCGGGTTAGTTTTGTAATTGCCAAAAGATTAGTAGACTTCTCCAAAAAAGTAGACTTCGGACGGGTTACTTTTAGAGTAGACTTCTCACATGTCATTTTCGCAAATGACCAAACTTTTACTTTTTTGGTCAATTGCAAAAATGACATGTGAGAAGTCTACTTTTCGGAGAAGTCTACTTTACGTAGTAGACTTCTCACATGTCATTTTTGCAATTGCCCAAATATGGACTTTTTAGGCAATTGCAAAAATGACATCGGAGAAGTCTACTTTTTGGAGTACTCTACTACAAAACATTGAATTTTTAGGCAATTGCAAAAATGACATCTGAGAGGTCATTTTTGTAATTTCCTAAATAGCTAATATTTGGTCAATTGCAAAAATAATATGTGAGAAGTCTGCTCCAAAAGTATACTTCTTGGAGAAGTCTACTCTAAAATGTCAAAGGTTGGTCAATTGCAAAAATGACCTCCTCTAAAGAAGTCTGCTCGAGAATTATGCGCCAATTTTATTGTTATCAAAGGAAATGGCGCAGATTTCATTTGAACCAAAAGAAGTCTGCTTTTTTTACGTGGTCAATTGCAAAACTAACCTGAGAGTTGACTAGTAGACTTCATAGTGGTGAAGAGAAGTCTACTTTTGTAGCCTAGATATGAAAAACACTTAAATCGACTGAAAATTGACTTACCATGCTTCTTTTCTAGCCAAGATCTTCAATTCTAGCCACCATAAAAAAACCCAATTGCGATAAACGACCAACTCGCCGGAAATAGAAATATTTATAAACTTCAACTTTCTAATAGTCAAATTATAGAGTTTTTTAGAAGAAAATAGAGAGAAAATAGAAGAATAGAAGCTTATGAGAAAAATAATGAGCTATCTAAGCTCAAAAATGAATTTTTGGTGCAATTAAAGCTTAAAATTGGTTGAAAATGGTAGTTGGGTAAATTGATGATGGTGGCATTTTTGTAAATAAGTAAGAAAGATAAAGATTATTTGGTCAATTGAATATCTAAAAATAAAAGAAATTAATTTGAAGTAATGGCAATTTTGTACATAATTGGAACTGAGAATGATTGTTTGGAGACTAAATGGTTGATGTTGACAGGGTGAATTTTGTGGGTTACATTTGCAATTGACATCAATTTTTGAGTCATTTTTACAAGTGTCTCTTAACTATATTGTTAACATATATCAAACGTAATATATTGCATTCTGAATAAAATTTTCAATAAATTTCTAATTAGTTCACAATTATATTACATTAAATATAAATTATTATTTTTTACATATTAAATTTTAGAAAAAGTCTAAACTAATGAAATTATTTCAATTAATTAATTAAATTTAAATTTAATGATGAATATATTTCTTATATAGTTACCATGTATCAAATTTAATCGATACATTTTGATTAAATATTAGTTAATTCCTAATAAGATACGATAAAATAAGATTTATTTTACTATTAAAATTACAAAAATTAAAATTGATTGTTATAATTAATTATAATCATGTTTATATACAAATGTAATTGTATATTTAGATAACTTGTAAATACTACAGTTAAAAAAATATCAACTTTTAAGAAAAACAAATTATTTTAAATTTTATTTTAAATTACTAAATATATATAGAGATTATATAAGACAGATGATATATTTTTAATATTAATAATTTGAAAATTGTCTAAAATTATGTATAACTGAGTCAAAATTTATAAACTCTTAACCTTTTGATCCAATAAAAATATTTTTAATATCAAAGAGTTTGATTAAACTATTATATAATATCTTAACAAAATAAAATTTTAACTTTTTGACCAAGTTATTTTGTTTGTATAAATTAAAAATTTATAATATTTAAATTTTTAGTCAAACTAAAATATTTATAATATTAAATTCTTTAAGGTATAGAATTATTTTATATTTTATCATTTTGATATAATATTTTAAATTTTTTTATGTAGTTTAAATATTTCTATTATTTTATTGATTTATTTGGTTTTATTTCTATTAAAATTACATTAAACCAAAAATACTTATAAATATGAATGTCTATTAAATCAAACTCCTACTTTGATAATTTTTTCTATCATTAATATTTTTTTTTAGTGATTTATGAACCGTCTATTGATGTACACATTTTCATTTAAAGTATAAAATTTTTGAACATCTTTTTATTTATTAAGCATTTGAGTAATTTATATTTATTTTAAAAATTAAATTATAACACATGTACAAAAAAAATCTGTATATATTTTATCATATGGATGATGGGATGAATAGTGTTTATCCATTTTCTTTTGTCTTTACACATTAGCATATTAAAGAATAATGCTTATCCATATGTTTTGTCTTTATACATTAGCATATTAAAAGATAATATTTATCCATATGTTTTGTCTTTATACATTAGCTTACTTCACTATGAAATAATGTTTATGTATAAATAGGTGACTTCATTCTTTGTAAAATTATAAGTTCAGAAGAAGAAAGAAATAAAGTTTTTATGTTCATCTTTTCCATTTTCTCTCTGAGGTTCATATATCTTAAAACTCTAATTTGCTTTTCCATATAAAACATTAGTTTATAACATGTTATCAGCACAAATGTCTCTTGATCTATATCTGGAAGATAGATCTGTACCTATGAGGTAAGATTTAATTAAGTTTAATTATTTGAGTTCAATTTTTTAAAAATTTTATTATTTACGGAAAGCTAGTTTTATGCCTTCTTCGTTTATATGTGATGCCGGGATGGAAGGCTCTGCCTCCTCCGAGCTGATCGTTATGGTAGGCGCTGCATCCACATCAAATAATTATATTCTTTATTATGCCGGGATGGTAAGTTCTGCCTCATCCGAGCAGATCGTTATGGTAGGCTATGCCTTCACAATCAAAATGATCACATGGTAGACTATGTCTCCTTGGATCATGGAGTGAGAGATTAAAATCCCCATCTTTATTTATTTATTTATTATTTGGGTGATTAAAACTCTTCATCTTTGTTTATTTCTTTATTAAGCAATCAGCAATTGTATGGTAGGCTCTGCCTCCTCATATTCCCTTTTATTTATGTCTTTTATTATGCTGTTACTATACTCAATTTTTTTATTTTTCATCTAACGAGTTAAGCTTTTGAGTAATAATTTGTCAAAGCTCGAGATCGCTACCCTTGACTTATGTGGAAAGAATTATATGTCTTGGGCGGTGGGTGCAAAGTTGCATCTAAAGAGAAATGATCTCTTGAGCACTATCGATATGTCGGAAACGATATTCGATGAAATAAGGCGAATGTCATGATCTTTTTACGTCACCATATCCATGATGGTTTAAATGATAAATCCATCACGATTAAAGATCCTGGAGATCTTAGAAAATAAGTGTTGAATCTCTTGGCGAGAGAATTCACCCAAAGCTCGGAGTTGATCTAAATCCTCCTGGTAGCTTAACAATATAATAAACTCGTGATGAGAAACCATCAGTTTCGTCCATCTAAATTAACTCCATTCCTAGGGGAGAATGTTGAGTAATCCACTTATAGTAAGTGTGATGGACGAATTCAATGAAAGAAAAAGATGATGGTTGGGACATTGAAAGACAAAAGCTTAATGGTTTTGATGTATTATATGCTTTTGCTTTGAATATTTTTGTTGTAGGTTCTATTGTACCATAAGCTGTATTGCCAGGTATGTGTTTAATACTTATTAATGCATCCTTTAATAATATTTTAAATTAAAAAAATACCAGAATTTGAGACTATTGACGGAGAAATATGTCTGGCAGACAGTGCTACAACGCATGGGATTATTAAAGATAGAAAGTATTTCTCCTGACTCAAAATAAACGATTCCGATGAAAGCATGAATACGATATCTGGTAATACACAAATTATTTTGGGCTCCGGAAGAGTCAGTTTTTCAATGCCAAGGGGAACAAATTTTGAGATAAATGATGCGTTATATTCCCCAAAGTCTTATAGAAACTTGTTAAGTTTCAAAGATATCCGCAGAAATGGATATCATATAGAGATTATGAATAATGGCACTGAATATCTTTGCATTACATCAGAGAGGAAACATATATCGGAAAAATTGAAAATGTTATCCTCTAGATTATATTGCACAAAAATAAGCATGACTGAATCATAAACTACAGTAAACTAGAATTTTACTAGTACATTTAAAGTTTAACATGAAAGGTTAGACCATCCTGGTTCAGTCATGATGAGAAAGATTGTGCTAAATCTAATGGCCATCCGTTGAAAAACAGAAAATATTATAAATAGGCGAGTTTTTATGTAATGCTTATTCTCAAGTAAACTCGTAACTCGGCCATCACCAGCCAAAGTTGGGAATGAATCACCAAAAATTTTGGAAAGAATATATGGTGATATATGTGGGCCGATCCACCCACAATGCGAGCCATTTCGATATTTTATGGTTTTGATTGACGCATCTAGTAGATGGTCACATGTGTGTCTATTGACCACACGAAATACGAATTTCGCTAAATTCATTGGCCAAATAATCAGATTGAGAGCACAATTTTCTGATTATGTTATAAAGATAGTAAGGCTGGATAACGCTGGTGAATTCACTTCACAAGTGTTTAATGATTATTGTATGTCTTTTGGGAATCGATGTTGAGCATCTGGTTCCACATGTTCATACACAAAATGGCATGGTTGAGTCATTGATTAAACGGTTGCAATGGATTGCAAGACCGTTAATATTGAGAACAAGACTCCCAATTAATGTATGGGGACATGTTATTTTGCATGCAGCAGTCCTGATCCAGATACGTCCAAGTGCATATAATGAGTATTCTCCACTACAGTTGGTATCTGGACATGAGACAAATATATCTCATCTTCGTGTGTTTAGGTGTGCGGTCTATGTCCCTATAATGCCACCCCAAAAAACAAAAATGGGACCACAAAGAAGATTGGAAATATACATAGGTTATACGTCACCGAGTACAATCAAATATCTTGAACCAGTAACTGGTGATATGTTTACGGCACATTTAGTCGATTGTCATTTTAATGAAGATGAATACCTCGCGTTGGGGGGAGGATTGAGAGAATCACCAAAAGATATCACTTGGTGTATAAAATCTTTGACTTATCTTGATCCTCCTACCAATCAATGTGAGATGGAAGTTCAAAAAATTATACATATGCAAAATATGGCAAACCCGTTACCAGATGCATTCACAGATACAAAGAGGGTGACAAAGTCATATATCCCCGCAGCAAATGTTCCATCCAGAATTAGTTTTCCTGAAGAACACATTGATGGGAACATATCAAATGAACCTAGGGTTCAATTGAAGAGGGGGAGACCGATGGGTTCTAACGATAAATTCCCCGAAAAAAAAAGAATATGGGAGAACAAAGTAAAAATGTTCTGGAAGAACCATTAAAGAAAAATGTCCTGAAGACATTTGTGAAAAAGTTCTAGAAGAACCATATAAAGAGATTCGTCTTGGAGACGAATGTGAAACAGAAAAATATGAGATTTCCATCAGTTACGTGCATGATGGAGAATTATGGATCAGAGATAAAATAAAAGATATTGATGGAATATTCTTTTTCTGTATATAAATAGCATCAAAGCGATGATCCAGATCGAAGGTCCATATTAGAATGTCAGAAAATACATGATTGGGAGAGATGGAAAATGACCATTGAAACAGAATTATTTTCGCAGAATAAAAGAATGGTTTTTGGACGTATTGTCAAAACACCAGAGCATATAATGCCTGTCGCATACAAATGAGTGTTTATAAGAAAAAGAAATGAGAAAACTGAGGTCACAAGGTATAAAGCGAGGCTTGTGGCTCAAGGTTTTTCTCAAAGCCCAGGAATTGATTATGGGAAAACATATTCCCCGGTAATGGATGCAATACCATTCAGATTCTTAATGAGTCTAGCAGCATCCAAGAATCTAGACATCTATCTGATGGATGTTGTGACATCATATCTATACGGATCACTTGAGAATGATATATACATGAAAATCCCTGAAGGATTGAAAATGTCGAAAGCATTAAGATCAACATCTAAAGAGATGTGTGTGATCAAGTTACAGCGATCACTTTACGGATTAAAGCAATCCGGACGCATGTAGTATAATCACTTAAGTGAGTATTTGTTGAGTAAAGGTTACATTAACAATGCGATATGCCCTTGTGTTTTTATTAAGAAATCCACATCGGGATTTGTGATCGGGACTCAAAATGAGATTGATGATCCAAGAACTCATATGAAAGAAGAGTTTGAAATGGAAGATCTTGGAAAGACAAAGTTTTGTCTTGGGCTCCAGATAGAGCATTTCCAAGATGGTATATTTATACATCAATCAAATTATACGAAAAGGATCTTGAAATGCTTTAGTATGGATAATGCGACTCTTTTGAGTACTCCGATGGTCGATAGATTGCTCGATGTTGATAAATATCCATTTCGGCCATGTGATGATAGCAAAGAAATATTAGGTCTTGAAGCACCTTATATGAGAGCTATCGGTGGGCTTATGTATATTGAAAATTGTACTAGACTAGATATAGCTTTTGTTACTAACTTACTTGCAAGGTATAGTTCATCACCGATGCACCGCTATTGGAATGGAATAAAACATATATTTTGTTATCTTCAATGTTCGATTGATTTTGGATTATATTTTTATAGAAACCTTGAGGTTGGTCTAGTTAGTTTTGCAGATGCAATATATCTGTCTGATCTGCATAAAGCTCTATCGCAAACTGGATATTTTTTTCACATTTGGTGGAACTGCGATCTTCTGGCAGTCACAAAAGCAAACTTTGGTCGCGACTTCTTTAAACTATGCGGAGATTATTGCATTTCATGAAGCATGCAGAGAATGTGTATGACTCAGATCGATAGCTCATCACATACAAGAAGTAAACGGAATAATCACGAACAAAGAACCAACAAAGGTGTTTGAAGATAATGCTGCGTGTGTCGCTCAAATTAAAGAAGGTTATATCAAGAGCGATAGAATGAAACATATCCCTCCAAGATTCTTTTCCTATACCCAAGAGTTCGAGAAAAATAAAGTAGTGGATATTCAGTATATTCGTTCAAGTGACAATGCAGCTGATCTCTTCACAAAAGCGCTTCCTACTACAACATTCAAGAAACATATTCATAGTATTGAAATGCGGCATCTAAGAAATTTATGAAGAAAAAATGAGATCCATCTTTTCCAGGGGGAGTTTACTATTGATGTACTCTTTTTCCCTTTATCATGGTTTTTATGTCATTAGATTTTTTATGAAAATGTTTTTTAACGAGGTAGCAACTTCGCAGTGATGGATACTCAAGCGTCATTTTTAGGAGGAGCATTACTGCACTCTTTTTCCTGTCATGATTTTTATCTCAAATAGGTTTTTCCATGATAAGGTTTTTAGCGAGATAATATGTAATACTTCCCCTGTTTTTTAATGTATGACATGTTAGATATTGCACATATATTAAGACAAATTTTTGTAACTGCTTTTCTTTATTTTTTAATTATTTTTTTTTATTTTTTACTCCTATATTAATTATTACTTTTTTTTCTTTCTAAGTTTTTTATTCATTTTAACTTATTTTACCTAAAATATTATCATTAATTGTTCTTGAAAATCTAAAAGAACATTAATTAAAAAGTAAACTCAATCTTTAACAAACAATTTTTTTTTAAAAACGTCATCTTTCAAGAAACAGAGGGAGTACATCATTAGTAATAGATAAATAAGAAATAATGTAAAAGGGATAGTGATTATCCATTTGTTTTTCCCTTTATACATTAGCATATTAAAAGATAATGTTTATTTATATATTTTGTCTTTATACATTAACATTAAAGAATAATGATTATTTATATATTTTGTTTTTATATTTTAGCTTACTTTACTATAAAATGTTTTCTTATAAATAAATGACTTCATTCTTTATAAAATCATAAGATTAGAAAAAGAAAAAAATAAAATTATTATGTTCATCTTTTCCTCTTTCTTTCTAAATTTCGTATATCTTAAATTCTTATTTACTTTTCCTTTACATTAGTTTATAACAGTTGTGATATTTTCCTATTAATTGCAACATGACTTCGCCACACCCCAAAATAGCCTTAAACCGTTAAACGGAGTTAACTTTCTCATCCCAAGAAATCGCCCGTACATCGTCACTGTAAATGGCATTTCGTAGGGTTTTACTCTCTCACCTCCGCCGATCGCGTCACACCTGTTCCTCTCTCTCTCCTCACCATGTCTCCGCCTCCCCGTCATATCCTTCGATCGCGATCGGTCTCCTCCAATCCCGATTGTTTTCCACTCCCACCGACTTGGACTCTGAGCTGAGTCGACTCAGAGACGATTCGATCGCTGGCCTGGGAAGTGGTGGCCATGGATTAGACTTGGGCGATTTGGGGCAGGAAATGATCGGAGCTAGTGCGTCGAACCACCATTTATTGACCCGACATGTGATTTCGTTGCTTGATTCATACCATGACCTCACTGGATTGCCCTGGTAATACATAAAAACTTCTGCTTTCTGATTGGGTTCTCTGCTCTGTATCCTCTGCAATTCCTTGAAAATAACTGTGCTTTGGACTCGTATTTGCAGCCCAATCTGTGTCTGAGGATTTGGTTATAACTCCTTCTCTGCTTATTTTCTCTGCAATCTCTTAAAAAATTTGTTCTTTCACCTCTTAACCTAGAGCCCCAATAGTCATGTCTCTCAGTTCATAGTTTGTGTCTGAGGATTTTTATTAATTTGTCTTAGCTGACTTTCTGATTGGGTTCTCTTCTTATTACTTCTGCAATTACTTGAAAAAAATATGTAGCTTACAGCCCAATTTGTGCCTTAGGATTGAGTTTCTATCGATTGGTGGTGAAATCTCTTGAAAAACTGTTTCTTTCTCCTCTTATGTTACTGCCCAATCGTCTTGTTTCTCAGTTCATAGTTTGTGTCTGAGGGTTTTTGTTAATTTGCCTCAGATGAATTGCCAGGTGGGTCGTTATCGCTTCTTCTACTGTGGCTTTTAGAACGACTTTGCTTCCTCTACTGATTTTGCAGCGGAGGCAAACAAAAATGATTTCACAATTCTTACCTCAGTGTGAGCATTTTCTCCCCTTACCTCTCTTTTATCTTTTAAGGCAGCACTTTATTGAATAGATGCTAATAGTTTGATAGTGGTTTTCTAGTACCGCCTTTTTGGCCTCCAAAGGGTTCAGGAAGGGGTGTTGTTGAACAATTCATGCTGTTTCGGAACGAAAGAAAGGCTATTGGGTGCCCTTCGTTCTTGTGGATTCCTGCTTACTTCTCCATCCAGGTGATGCTTAAAATCTCTTCTTATAATAGTATTCGATAAAACTAAAATATCTGGAGAAATTTGGAAATTGTTACTCTGCATAACATTTTTCGCAGCCCTGTTGATTCTTGAATGAGCAAATCACGAAACCATATTTATGGAACTTCGACGGCTATTTTTCTACCACTTCTGTAACATTCTCAATGAGTGTGAATATGTTGTAGATGCATAACATGAAATATAGTTTTTCGAGTGGAAAGAAGTTATACTCCCCCATTCTTCTTCCTGCAGATTTCATGTTTTTTCATGTGGATAACTAGCATTAGAAGAATGTCACTTGATCATCATCCCGGCTTTGATACGGTAAGTCGTCAATATATTGGGATCAATGATAGACTATTGTTTTTTTTTTTTTTTTTTTTTTTTTTGTATATTTCAGGCTTTCCATCGTCATTTAGTCAATATTTTGGCTAGTGTCTTCTTCCGTATACTTTTCCTTTTGATCGAATCAAATGTTTCATTGCTTGTAGGGTGGGGTTTTATGGTTCCAGGATTTGACTGATATTCCCAACGGTCTTTATGGTCCGATTTTCCCCTTTTTAATAGCTGGTTTGCATTACACAAACACACAGGTATTTTCTGTTGTTTCTCTGTTTGGATCATGGAACCTTGAAGTAATAATTATGCTACATCTCATCCGTTAGAATAGTTTCTAGTGAACTATACTTTCTGATATTTTCTGGATTCCTGATTGTTGGATATAATCTATACATTATCCTGCAGATAGCTTTTTCAGCATCTTCAGTTCACAAAGTTGACAAATTCGCGGAATTAGCAAAAGTGAGTTTTTCTACTTTGTTATGCAGTTTAATAATAAAAAGTCTGTATTTGAACTGTTTGGCAAGAAAAGTGACTGTCCTGGCATCAAATAAAGTATTAAATTCTACTGGAAAAGAAATATCAAGTGTTCTTTAAGCATGTTACTGATCAATTATTGGGTGGTTTTGTGTTTTTCTGCAGGCTTACAAGATATTCTTGAATTTCTTGACAGCTGGTCTTTATATCCTTGCGTTCCAAATGCCTCAGGTAAATTAATATTTTATCATTCTAAAGTCCACATATTCTTGTTTTCGGTTACGTTTGTGCATTAATACTGTCAATTTTGGGTATACTTTATCTTTGAGTCCAGATAGTCTTTTCCACCGACGTGACTATATTTTGATACCACCTAAGCTTAAGGTCCTTCAACTAAGTTTTCTTAAAACGCAAAATGTCTGATTTATTTGACTCTTATCTCTTTGTAAAACCCTTAATGGTGATGAGTGGCTAATTTTGCAAGTATGTCATTCAAACTAGACTATCTTCTTTTTCCAGAGTCATGTGTAGTTTCATTTTTTAACTACTGTCTGGGTGAGTTTTATCTAAGAGCTACTACTCTCACTTTCCTATTACTCCCTCGAACAGTCATTTTCACTCCATTCTTTCTATTTCGAATACTGTATTTTGCATTGCTACATGTTTAAAATTTGTTTTTCTTCTCATTTTGTTTCACTATTACTTCTCAGGGAAGTCTGCTTTACTGGTCTACCAATTTGTCATTCAGCATAGCTCAGGTTTGTTCTAATGATTGCAATCTAAGATCTACTTACTCTGTTTGACTTTTGATGTTGTCAAATTTATACTCTGTGATGTGGTATTTATTGGGACAAGATTTCTTAGGATCAATAAATAAAGCTAGGAGATCAGTACTTTTTCTGTTTCGAATTCAGACAAAACTTGAGATCTTAGTTTAACTCATTAAGATGAATTTCGTGTAAATTGGGAAAATGAAGAAATGAATTAGGATGTTTTAACCTTAAATTCATGTAAACTAAAAACTAAACGATAAATTGGCAAGTTGCCACTTAGCATCTGAGTTAAGGATCCAAAGCTTATCTTAGAGATTGGATAGTATAGTAATAAGTTAAACGTTTAGTAACTGCTGCTTAGAGGAATTGGTTTTAAGCTGGTTATGTGTTCCCTTTTACATTAAATATGTAAGTACCCTTTGGTTCTCTCATTCAGTGCATTGGCTTTGTAGCAATCAATCCTCAAACATCCTGTTATAAGTGCTAAGTTGGGCCTACAAGTAAATGACACTGTCCAGAAAGAGTCTGGAAACCCAATATTAACCAATACAAATGAAGCGAAACTCACTGATCCATCCTCGACAGGACGCTTGATCTCCGGGCATGATTTAACCCCGAAGGAGCTAGTTGGTGTAAGTCAAATGTCATGGATCAAGATTTTTTAAACAATAATTAGTATTCCACAACTTGTGTTGCTATTGTTAACAGCTTTTGTTAACAGCTTTCTGCCAAATACTTATCCGGAGGGCACAAGGAAAAATCAATTCCGCTACTAAGGTAACTATGTAGCTATCGATTTCTTCTCATCATGAAAAGCATTTCCTTGGATCTCTACTTGTTGATGTGGCTGTTCTTGTGAGACTTAGTTGTGTTGATTTTTTGTTTTTTCAGATTGGCATTAGAAAAGGATCCTGAATATCTGCAAGCTATGGTTATTCTTGGTCAAGCTCTATATCAGAAAGAACAGTTCGCCGAAGCTGCAAAATACTTAGAGCAGGCTGCTACGAAGGTGTGATTTTTGATACGCTTTGATCTCATTCTTCAAGAAATTATTATTTGTTTTACTTAACTGTATTAATAAGAGTTATAACTCTGTTCCTCTCAGCTTATTGATGCTTGTCCAACAGAAGTTGAAGAAGTCGATCTTTTGATTGTTGCATCCCAATGGGCAGGTGTCTCCAACATACGCCAGGTACATTCTTTTCGAAATCGCTTGCTTTCCTTCACTATACACGTTGATGTGAAGAGACTCAAAGAACAAGAACACTCATGGCTTCAGGGGAAGACATTAGAGGGAATCACACACCTTGAAAGAGTAGCAAACATGAAAGAGCCTGAAGATCCCAAGAGCAAAGCACATTACTTAGACGCATTGGTACTCTACTCAAGGTAAAAAGAAAGAAAAGAATCAAAAACTATTCTCTGAGAAACAGTTGTTCTTTTTGTGTTTACTCCTGTGTGTGTGTGTAGTGCTATATTCAATGAAGGAAGGAGAGAGGAAGCAGCAAAGTACTTGAGAAGAGTGGTGGCTTATGATCCATCGTTTCAGGAATTGTTAAAACAATGCGAAGAAGAAAATGATGATGATACATCTTCATCTAACTCTACCCACAAAACCTAACTTTTCTTCTTTTTTGTTTTGTTTCTTCCCATCCCTTACCAATTTTTCTACGGGGTTTTGTTTCACCAATCTTTTGTTTTTTAAATTAATTTTTCGGTTCTTTTATTCAAATGAGTAATACCAAGTCATTAAATAAAAATTAAATTTCAATGTATATCAATGATATTTTTATTAATAAGGTGAGTAAAATCTTATAATATTAAGATTTCAAAAATTTATTAATTTATAAAGTTACTAGGTATATATCTGCGCTATGCTGCAAAATATATTTTTAAATTTTGTATATATTTTTAATATAAATAAGTATTATATTTTTTTTATTAGCTTAAGTTATATATTTATGTGTTTTAAATCTGAATAAATATTATATATTTTTAATTTTTTTTTTATTTTTCAAAATTATAATCTACTATCAAATTTGTTTAGCTAACTATCTATAAATGTATATGTAAGAATAAAATAATACATTTTTAAGTATCTTTATGTTAATAAAAATGTAATTTGTTATCTCAATTAAATTGCCACTTGATCCTTCTTTGAAATTATATAAAGCAAATTGTCATTTTTTAAAAAACTGAGAAATCGCACTTATAACAAAACAAAACAAATTCATTTCACCTATTTCCTCCAAAATCAAAAAATTCATTTTTTCGTCAAACCTAAAATTTTATTTTCACACTAAAACGGAGAAATTGCATTTTTCCGCAAAAATAAAAAATCACATTTTCTGCGAGAACCTGTGTTTTCACGTCAAAACAGAGAAATCAAGTTTTTTCACCAAGACCAAAAAATTCATTTTCCCATGAAAACCGAGAAATCGTCAATTCCCAGAAAAAAAAAATCATCAAACTAAAAATCAGGCATTCCTACCAAAACTGATAAACTACAATTTCCCGCGAAAACCAAAAATTGCATTATCTCCTCAGCAATTATGTTTTCCGCGAAAACTAAGAAATCGCATTTTACCGCAAAAACCAAAAAATCACATTATATATATCAAAAACTGAAAATTTGCATTTCTCATCAAAACAGAGAAATTGCTCATTTCTTCCAAAATCGAGAAAATTTTGTTTTCCCATCAAAATGAGAAATTGCATTTTCTATCAAAATCGTCAAATTACAATTTCCCACAAAAACTAAGAAATCACATTTTTCCGCAAAAATCGAGAAATAACATTATCCTTCAAAAGCCAAAAATTTGTATTTCCTATCAAAACTAAGAAATTATATTTTTGTAAACTGAAAAGTTGCATTTCCCTCGCATTTTCTCGTCAAAACTAAGATATTTTGTTTTCGCGTCAAAATTAATTTTTTTTGTTCTCACCAAAACCAAAAATTCACATTTTTCCGCCAAACCCGATAATTCATTTTTTCTGCCGTAACCAAGAAATTATGTTTTCTTGGCAAAACTGAAAATCACATTTTCCTACTGAAACCAAAGAATTCCCTATTCACGCTAAACCCATGAAAATTTGTTTTGAGTAACCACTGGAAATACGAATCTCCAAGTTATGGTGATATGAGCTTCTCATCATTTGCTTTCGACTTCCATTTTTTTTAAAACTTTTGGGCTTTTTAATAGGTCTGCAAAATAGTAAACTGATTTTATTAGTGTGTTAATGATATGTATTATTGTTATGTTTTTATTGGTTCAAATTTTTGCTGATGTGTGAGCTTCTTATAACATAAGGCTTTTTGCGTTGTTGTTCTGGAAACATAGTTGATGATAAGCTTACACTTTTTCAATCATATACGTCTCTGTCGAACAAACAAATAGCTAATTTTTTATTTTATTTCCTATTAATTATTATTTGGGTTTGGGTTTGACAAAAAAAAAAACAAAGATTTAATTTTTTTTATTTGGTGTTATTTATTATTTGGGCTTTGATTTGTTAAAAAATAAAAAAAATTATTAACAAAAAATGTATTTGGGTTTTTAATGGGTTTAAATTTAAAAATTAAAATAAGTAGATGAGTTGTATTAATATTTTAATTTGATTGGTTTATAAAATAGCTGAGGTGTCAGCTTCTCAGAGATTAAAAAATCTGATGTGTCAACCTATGGAGAGACTTGAGTGTTATTGTTGTATTGATTATTTAATTGATAATTTAATAATTATTAATTTATGGAAAAATTAATATTTTATTAATTTATATAGAAATATTTCAATTTTAAATTCAAAATATTTGTCAAAAAACAAAAAAATGTTTTCAACAATATAAAATTTATTCAGGAAATATTATATCAGAGAATTTGAAAAATAAGTCAAACAATTTTTATAAACTCAAAACAATAATATAATTATATTTTACTATATTATATTATTTATATATGCTTAAATGTATAATTAAAAATTTATCTAATTATTAGGACTATATTTTTATATATGAATTTCAAAAAATTATTATTTTATTATCTTATCATTGCTAATTTTTATACTGATTCGACCTGAATCCGCTAAAAATTATTAATTTATTGTGATTATTAATTTATCGAGTATTAATTTATTAAAGTTCTACTGTATATTATTTTTCGTTCTAGTATTATGGTGGTAAAAAATTCGCTGACAGTAAAGAAAATTACGGTGGTGATTGCTGTGAAGAAACTCCAGCAATAAAGAAACTCAAGCAAACTGTATCAAATGGTAAACCGATTTCGTCGAAATCATCCCGCTGAAGATTGGAATTATTCTTGAATTTACTATTCCAAGATTCATATTAGGTTAAGCACTAATGTAAATGTAATAAGGTATATTTGGTATTTTAGCACAATCGTTATTGTTATTGGTATCATTATATATATTGTTTTTAATAATTTTTTTTATCATGTAGTTTGTATTAGTATCTATAAATATTTCGTATAAATTATACGTAAATATAAATATTTATTGTTGTAATTACTATTGTATTTATGTTAATATAATTTTAACTAGATCGTTGTATGTATGTGCATTAACATAATTAGTTGTAATATTTAAGAGTTGATTAGTTTTTTCATATATCATTTTTAACTGTTATGTTTTTATATACATACAGTTTTAATATTTAATAGTAACACAAATGTTTCATATCGTTTTATGTTTTTTGAAATTGATATATTTTAAAATTTTTTATTTTTTTAGTGTTTACAGTGATATATAATTATTGTTCGGGAACAAATTTCGGGTTGCCATGTGGGGATATGTTATTTGTTTCGGGAATGGAACCGTGCCTCCGAGTTTCGTCCTTTGAGGGAAAGGTGACGAGTTGTTCCGGGACGTAAGCTGGTTAGGTCCAATCTGCACGGGAGAAGACCGATCTGAACCTCCAAATACTACGCAAAAGGTTAATCGGACCTTCGGAAAGACCGAAAGGGGGTTCCCCTCCCGAAGGTTCTCCGACGCCCAAGTCAATGAACGTCCTACCGGGAACAACTACTCATGAGAGTGTTTCTACGGGTTTGGGTGAGAAGTCTCGTCCAGGGATCGAGACATCTATCTGTTTACGAGTGTTTCGATGGGGTTCTATAATATGAAAGGAGTTCAGCGAGTATAAATGTATAATTCCGGGCAAAGAAAGGACTTATCCTGGTAGGCATCATCCCGGGGGAATGTGAAGGTTCCCTCTCAACTATGCTGTTCGGCGGTGTGAGTTGGCCTTGGGCGGTTGAGCCATCTCCTCCTTAGATTGGGTTCTAAGGAGGTCTCTTGCTCCCTTTTTCTCCGGTCTTCTCTGTCTCCTCCGGGGCTCTCCCCTTGGGCCTCTCCTTTCTTTATGGAGGTCTCTTTCCTTTTATACAAAATTCTCCGTCCTGTTCTCTCCATTCGCCGTTAACGGCCGTATTAACGCGTTGACCTTGCCGCGTATCCCGAAGGATACGGTATCAGCCTGGGCGAAGCTAAGTTCTTAAGGGCTATATTCGAATAAGGACTTGCCCAAACCATGCCACGCATTCCAATCGAATACGGTACTAGTTGGGGGGGGGGGGGGATCTAGACTTTCAGGGAAGTATAAAAGGAGACATCAACTCCGACCCTGCCACACATCACGAAGGAGTGTGGTTCTAGTCGGAAGAGCGAACGAAAGAAGGTTTTTAACTCTAACCTTATTCACATGTCCCGGAGGAGCACGTTATCAGTCAAAAGAATTTTACTTCCAGAGAAGCGAGCCGTGGGGCGGCTTAATAGATGTCAACTCCAGCCTCATTTGCATCCGAGGGAGTACGTTACTGGCTGGAGGAGTTACACTTTTGGAGGAAGCGAACCGTGAGATGGTCAAACTAAATATATTAATGGACTCGCCCTGACTTCGCCACGCATCCGGAGGAGTATGTCGTCGGTTGGGAGAGTTAGGCTTCCAGAGAAGATAGGTGAGTGGGACCTACCCTGACTGGGGCACACATCTGGGGGAGAATGATACTTGCTCATGGTAGGAGGATATTGGCGCTCCTGGAGGAACTGATAACTTGCCCACTGGTGGACATATCTTCAGAGGGATTTTACTTCTTGTTTCGTGGGGCACTAAACAAGAAGCCGTCTTGCCCCCTCTCGTCGGAGTCACGAGAGAGGTTATAGTCCTATGTGACCATGAGGATCGACATGAGACAACGACGTGGTTAAGACACCAACCCAAGGGCCAGAGGTGGCGCCGTTGAGCGGATGAATAGATGTTCCATGTGTCACGGGGCGCTAACACAAGGGGGAATCGCTACTCGAGTGCAACTGGTACGGAGTAAGGCATTTCCCAAGGGCGTTGCCTCGATTCCCTTACTGCTTGGACAGTCTTTGCGTTGTGCCTACGCGGAAGTTTCTGAATTTTAAGATCGTGCTTGTGACATAGCCGAAGGGAAGAGGTCGGAGAATTATCAAGAAGAGAAAACTTACGAGTAGGCGACCTCAATTCCTGTGGTGCCAAGTTGCAAGCGTGTCCTTGGGAGGAGCACACTGTTTTGTCGCACAGCCCGCTGGAGGGGACTGGTGAGGAGACTTAGAGGTCTGCGAGCCCAGAGCCTCAGACTCCCGAGGAGGGGTGCCATGGAGGGCGAGCAAATTCGCAGGGGAGCATGCTTAGGGCGCGCGCTGTCCTTGGAGGGAGCTGGCCCAGGAAGAGCCGCGCGCGCGAACTTCATGCAACCCATTCCTAGGGCCATTACCTCTCGCAGGTGATTGGCGGTTTTCTTGTAAAGGCGTAATTTTCATACCGTTACGACCGTTTGCCAGTCGGTTTATTCTTGGCTTCGGCAGAACCGATAGTCGTCGTTTGGGCTTTTTCTTGGTTGAGTTCAGACGTAGGATGAGTGCAATCCACGTGGCGAACTCTTGTGGCTTAAAGCATGGAACGTCGTGTCACACAGTATGTCTTGCTTCTCGTGAACCGCTGGTTGCTTTTTTGTCGCAGTGGCCCATCTGCCTCCCTCTTTATTGAATGCGCGTCACCTCGGTTGCGCAGCTCAAGAAGCCAGTAATCATGAGAATTGCCCCGACTTCTGGCTTTCCCTGAGCGACACAATTTCTCTCGTGCATCGCTTTGATTTCTTCTCTCTCCTAAAATTTTTATGGAATCCGCGCCTTGATATTACCATATATTTTGCATATTTTGATACATTTAGGATAGTTTTTCATGCATTCATATTGCATTATAGGCTAGTTTCTTCTATTTGTTGCATTTTAGGTCCTAGGTCCCTTTGCATTCGCATTTTGCATATTTCTTGCACTTTTGCATTATTATGAGGTTGTTTGGAGCACTATGGAGTTGTGGAGGTTATGTGGACGTGAGGAGGATCAAAACAAAGCTTGTGGACACTTGGAGAACCCAGCCATGCATGCAAAGGACCCGAGATCGAGTAGCGGATCGAGCAAGGCAGGTCGATCTAGACAAGATCGACCAGAAGATCGAGTGACCCAAGTCGATTCAAGGGTAAGGATTGAGACCAAGGTCGAGAGAGAAGATCGATCTGGAGTACGGACGTGAATGACGCCATGCAGAACGAGAGCCAGATCGAGACCATGACTCGATCATCCAAGGATCGAGTAGAAGATCGAAGGAAGTGCCCGATCCATCCAACCAGATCGACTAGAAGATCGAGCAGAAGAAGGCGATCCATGAATAAGATCGAGTGAATTGATCGATCTCAAGGTTGATCTCTGGGGCCTTAACCGTTTTTGGAGCATAGTGAGGGAACCATTAGGGCTGTTTGGCTATTTTGGGCAAAGGCGGCTATCCCTTTGGAAACAACTTTCATTCTTATCCTTTTCTGCTTTCTCTTAGGCGATAATCCGCCATTATCGTTGTTCTTGAGTTTTTCATGTTTTGAACTTTGAATCTTTTGAATATCAAGTATTTTTCCTTTAATCTATTGTTTGTTCATGTTTAGCTTTCTTTCTCTTGCTTTTCAATCGGTTTCAAACATGAGTAGTGAGTAGTTTTCTTCTGGATTTGGGGTTGGGGCGATTCAAGGGTTAAAGGTTTAAGCTTTTGGGAGTTTTTCTTGTTCTTCATTCTTTCTCTTCTAGGATTTGGGGTCTTAAGGCTTACAGAGTCTTGGAAAAGATCTCTAATGATTCCAAGGCTGTCTTACCCTGACCGGATTCAGATATCCTAGAAAACCAGATCTTAGAGACTGATCTATCCTCTCCCAAACGCCATGGTTGTAGAGGGGGTTAGTTAAGCCACCATTTGAGATCTGTAGTCCATGCTCTTCGATCTCTTTTTCCACCAAAAGCCATGGGTTTGGAGAAGAGATTGAAGAAGGGAGTCATACCACATGCCATGGATGACCCTAGCTTATTGTTTCTCAAGGCTTAGAGATAGCTCTTTAAAGAATAGAATTATGTTTTCAAACCCAAGGCTTGAATCTTGAACCTCTTGAATATGACCCTCAACCTTAGATCCACTCTGTTTATCATTTTTAAACCCTTTGTTTATCATTCTCCTGTCATAAAGTTGCATCTTTGATTCATTTGAAGTTGTTCATCTAGGTTGCTAGAAATGTCATGTTTTACCCAATTCAGTGCTCGATTTTTAGTTGTTAGTAGATTTGCATTATAGGGTCTCTGTTTTCTTCTAGTAGTTGTTAACCCTCTCCCAGGGATTTTAAAATTGTTTTGAATTTCATTTGGTCATTGCATTTAGTTTTCATCGATTTTACCAATCATTTACCCGATTTATTTAGATTTGCTTTACTCTTGCATTCCTAGTGTTCTTCCTGCTTCCTAGGTTGGATTGATACCTTTACTACTATACTACATCATTGTTGTGGTTTGGGATTTGATATTTCACCTGGCTAACAATCTGTTTATCAAATGGCGCCATTGCCGGGGATCATTCCTCCACCAGTCCAAAACAACAACTTTGAGATCAAGCCTGACTTTGTCTCTATGGTTCAGAACAACAAGTTCCACGGGCTGGCAATGGAAGACCCTTTGGAGCATCTTGAAAACTTTGAGAAAGTATGTGGGATGATAAAGATCAATGGGATCTCAGAAGATGCTTTCAAGCTTAGGCTCTTCCCATTTTCTCTTGGGGATAAAGCAAGGCACTGTGAGAAGACCCTTCCACAAGGCACCATTACTTCTTGGGCTGATTGCAAGAAGGCGTTCCTCTCAAAGTTTTTCTCAAGCACAAGAACAGCTCGGTTGAGAAGTGAGATTAGTGGCTTCACTCAAAGGCAGAACAAGACATTCAGTGAAGCTATGGAGCGGTTCAAGGACTATACCATTCAGTGTCCTTACCACGGCTTCAGTGAAGAGACCCTCTTGAGCACAATATACCGAGGAGCATTACCCAAGATCCGAATGTTGCTTGATACAGCAAGCAAGGGTAACTTTCTTGGTCAAGAAGTGGAAGAAGGAATGGAGCTCATAGAGAACTTGGCTTTGAGTGATAGGAATTACACTGAGGACTACGACCGCACACCTAGAGGTTCTGAGCTTGAGTCACACAAGAAAGAGCTCAAATTGCTCCATGAGAAGATAAACAAGCTCGTGCTTGCAAATCAGAAGCATGTACACTTTGTGGGAGAAGCTGAAGATGTCTTAGAGGAGCTAGAGCTGAGCCAAGAAGAAGCTAATTGGGTTGCTGGTCAGAACTACAACAAGCCTCCGGGTTATTCACAAGGATATCAAGCCAACAACAATCTCTCTTACAGGAGTACAACGTTGAGAACCCTAAGGATCAGGTGTACCCCCCTCAGCAAGCAAAACCGTTTGTACCTTACAACAAGGGTTTTCAACAAAATAGTGGATATTAAGGTCAGAGGCAAGGGAACTTTCAGGGTCAGCAGCAACAGCAGGGCAACAAAGGCTACACTCCTATGTTTCCTCCCGGTTATGTTCCACAGCAGCAACAAATGCAACCCCAACCTCATGATCCGGTTCAAGCAATGTTCCAACAGTTGCTTCAAGGTCAAGCTTCTACAAATCAGAAGTTGTTGAGATGAACAACTGGCTAGATTCCTCTCTTACTGACGTCTCTACATAGATCACCAATCTGAACAACAAGATAAAGCAATTAGAGAAAGGGAAAGCTAGCTCAAGTGGTCAAGGAAGCCTACCTGGAAAGTGTGAGCAAAATCCCAAAGAGTATGCAAACGCTATTACCTTGAGAAGTGGTAAAGAGCTTCCGCCGAGAGTTGCACCTAAAGCCAATGACGACATTGTGGTTCAAGAGGGGGAGGGTAAGCTTTCAGCTGATGAAGAAATCACTTTTGACAATGTGTGGATTGAGAGGCCAAGGAAAGGCAAAGAGGTTGTTGTAGAGAAGAAAGTAGAAGAGGTGAGCAAAGACAAAGATGCATTTGTTCCTCCACCATACAAACTGAAGCTTCCTTTTCCTGGCCGGTTCAAGAAGCAGCTGCTAGAGAAGCATAAAGCAGTCTTTGAGAAGCACTTGAAGGATGTTGAGATCAAGCTACCTTTGGTGGATTGTCTAGCCATGATGCCTAAGTGTGCAAAGTTCTTCAAAGATACACTTACTAAGAAGAACAAGGAGAGTGAAGAAGTTTTGGTGCTTAGTGAAGAGTGCAGCGCCATCATTCACAAAGAGATAATGCCAAAGAAGCTTGGAGATCCAGGATCATTCACCATTCCTTGTGCTCTTGGACCTTTGAAATTTCAGAGATGTTTATGTGATTTGGGAGTAAGTATCAATCTCATGCCCCATTCCATTGCAAAGAAGCTCGGTTTCACCAAGTTCAAAGAGTGTAGGATCTCCCTTGTGCAAGCTGATAGAAGCGTCAGACTTCCTGTGGGTATGCTTGAAGACTTGCCTGTGAGGATCAGTGGAGTTAATGTGCCAACCGACTTTGTTGTCTTAGAGATGGATGAAGAGCCAAAGGATCCGCTAATCATTGGAAGACCGTTCCTTGCAATCGCTGGAGCCATCATTGACGTGAAGAATGGCAAGATTTCTCTACACTTGGGCAAAGACGTCAAGCTGGACTTTGATATTAATGAAGTCTTGAAGAAGCCAACCATTAGAGGACAAGCTTTCTACATTGAGACTCTAGACGGTTTGGCCGATGAGTTGCTTGAGGAGTTAGCACAGGAAGATCACTTGCAGCTGGCCTTGACAAAGGAGTATGGAGAGTTTGGTTTTCTGAGTGATCAGACTCAAGAATACATTCATCTTCTTGATTCTAGGAAAGTTGTGAAGGAAGATGAAAGCGGGCGCCTAGAGATCGATCAAGAAATCAAGAAAATCACTCGATCCAGGACAGCAATCGACAAGAAGACCGAGAAGGCTGGTCGATCCAGGAAAGAGAACGATGAGAAGATCGAGAGAGGCCAATCGATCAGTTCAGAGAACGAGTCGGGGAATCGATCTCCTGCTCGATCCACATCAAATCGAGTAGGTGAATCGAGTAAAGTTACTCGATCCGGACCAGAACGAGTGGAAGATCGACTGGATGACTCGATATCAGAGGGGACAACGGTTCAAGAAAGCAGTCTTAAAGTGCATGACTCGGAGTCTAAGGAGGTAAGTGAGGACAGAGACGTCAACACAAGCCACGAGGAGGACTTGAGCGAACTGCTAGCCCCAAAGGTGGACCTAAAGGAGCTCCCAAAAAGGCTAAGGTATGCTTTCTTGGGGCTTAATGAGACTTATCCCGTGATTGTGAATGAAAACTTGAGTGATGATTAGTTGCACTCGCTCCTTAATGAGCTGAGAAAGTATAGGAAGGCCATTGGGTACTCTCTAAGTGACATCAAGGGCCTTTCACCAGTGCTTTGCACTCATAGGATTCACTTAGAGAATGAAAACTCTTCTTCTATTGAACATCAAAGACGCTTAAACCCGAATTTGAAAGAAGTAGTTAAGAAAGAGATTCTGAAACTGTTAGAAGCTGATGAGATATACCCTATCAGTGACAGCACGTGGGTTTCTCCTGTCCACGTGGTGCCTAAGAAGGGGGGAATCATAGTCATTAAGAATGAAA
Source organism: Thlaspi arvense (assembly GCA_911865555.2). Taxonomy (NCBI): domain Eukaryota; kingdom Viridiplantae; phylum Streptophyta; class Magnoliopsida; order Brassicales; family Brassicaceae; genus Thlaspi; species Thlaspi arvense. The sequence continues at coordinate 17,679,829 of OU466861.1, forward strand.
AAGATGAATTGATTCCTACTAGAACCATATCTGGTCACCGAATGTGTATAGATTATAGGTAGCTCAATTCAGCTACTAGAAAGGACTCTTCCTTTTATTGATCAAATGTTAGAGAGACTTGCTAATCATCTATACTATTGCTTTCTTGATGATTATAGTGGTTTCTTTCAAATACCGATCCATCTTAATGATCAAGAGAAGACAACTTTTACATGCCCTTATGGTACCTTCGCATATCGAAGGATGCCATTTGGGTTATGTAATGCACCAGCAACCTTTCAAAGGTGCATAATGTCGATCTTCTCTGATCTTATAGAGGAGATGGTAGAAGTGTTTATGGATGATTTCTCTGTATATAGTGTGTCCTTTTCTGCTTGTTTGTTGAATCTTTGCAAGGCACTTAAGAGATGTGAGAAGACAAACTTGGTGCTGAACTGGGAGAAGTGTCACTTCATGTTGAAGGAAGGGATTGTACTCGGTCACAAGATATCTGAGCAAGGGATAGAGGTTGACAAAGCAAGATTGAGGTCATGATGAGTCTTGAGCCGCCGGTTAATGTCAAGGGGATAAGGAGTTTCAAGGGCACGCTGGCTTCTACAGGCGGTTTATCAAGGATTTCTCCAAGATAGCTCGCCCTCTTACACGGTTGTTATGCAAGGAAGCTGACTTTGTCTTTGATGAGGAATGTCTTCACGCTTTCAAGACCATAAAGGAGGCTCTTATCACGGCACCTATAGTACAAGCAACAGATTGGAGCTTACCCTTCGAGATCATGTGCGACGCAAGTGACTACGCCGTGGGAGCTGTTCTAGGGCAGAGGAAAGACAAGAGGTTGCATGTTATCTACTACGCCAGTCGTACCTTGGATGACACGCAAGTGAGATATACTACAACCGAGAAAGAGCTGCTGGCCGGTGTGTTTGAGAAGTTCAGATCATATTTGGTGGGCTCTAAGGTTGTTGTATACACTGATCACGCGGCGCTGAAGTATATCTGCTCCAAGAAGGATACCAAGCCGAGGCTCTTAAGGTGGATTCTCCATCTACAAGAGTTTGATATGGAGATAAAAGACAAGAAGGGGATAAAGAATGGTGTTGCTGATCACCTTTCTAGAATGAGAGTGAATGAAGCATTACCCTTGGATGATTCACTTCCTAAAGAGCAAATCATGATGATCAACACAGTGGTATGCACACAGCTAGAGGATCAGTTTGAAGATGTTTTAGCTTTGAGAGAAGAGAACCTGCCTTGGTATGCTGATATAGTGAATTTCTTAGCTTGTGGAGAGGAACCTACTCATCTTGACCACTACCACAAGAAGAAGTTCATGAGAGACATCTCTCATTAATTTGGGGACGAGCCTTACTTGTACAAGAGGGAAGTAGACAGCTTGTATAGAAGATGTGTTTCAAGAGAGGAAGCGCAGGACATCCTTCTACATTGCCACGGTTTGTCATATGGAGGACATTTTGCTTCTTTCAAGACGGAAACAAAGGTCTTACAAGCCGGGTTTTGGTGGCCATTGCTATTCAAGGATGCTCATGAGTTTGTTAAGTCTTTTGAAGCATGTCAAAGAGCTGGAAACATCACGAAGAGGAATGAGATGCCTCAGGTGCCAATCTTCGAAGTTGATGTTTTTGACGCTTGGGGGATAGATTTTATGGGTCCATTCCCATCTTCTTACGGCAACAAGTTCATCTTGGTGGCTGTTGATTACGTGTCTAAGTGGGTTGAGGCTATAGCTTCCCCAACCAACGACTCAAAGGTGGTGGTTAAACTCTTCAAGACCATCATCTTCCCACGGTTTGGAGTTCCAAAAGTAGTGATCAGTGATGGGGGCAGCCACTTCATCAACAAAGTGTTTGAAAGTCTCTTGAAGAAGTATGGAGTGAAGCACAAGGTAGCCACACCTTATCACCCACAAACCAGTGGGTAAGTGGAGGTCTCGAATAGACAGATCAAGGCTATCCTAGAGAGGACCGTAGGAGTAACTCGGAAAGATTGGGCGGTTAAACTAGATGATGCTCTATGGGCTTACCGGACCGCTTTCAAGACTCCTATAGGTACCACTCCCTTTACTTTTCTATACGGCACGGCATGTCATCTTCCTGTTGAGTTGGAGCATAGGGCACTGTGGGCCGTGAAGCAGCTGAACTTCAGTCTCAAGACGGTGCAGGAGAAGATGTTGATTCAACTACATGAGCTTGATGAGCTATGGTTAGACGCCTACGAAAGTGCTAAGATCTACAAGGAGGAACAAGGCGGTTCATGACAAGAAGCTGGTTTATAAGGAGTTAAGGGAAGGCAGTCTGGTGCTACTCTACAACTCGAGGTTGAAGCTTCCCTGGAAAGCTTAAATCTAGATGGTGTGGACCATTTGGGATCAAGGAAGTTCTACCCTATGGAGCGGTTACATTGGTTGGCAAGAGCAGTAATGCTTTCACGGTTAATGGGCACAGAGTCAAGCCCTACCTGGCGAGTGATTGCAGAAGGGAGAGCACCACCATGCTCCTCCAAGACCCACCTCAGGCCTAAACCAAGTAAAGTCTAGCTAAAGACGTTAAAGAAAGCGCACTTGGGAGGCATTCCCATATCTATCTTGTACATATTTTTGCTTTCTTTCTATTTCAATTTTATGCTTTTTATGTTTAAGTGTGTAGGTTAAATGATAAAGGGATTGTAAACCATGATCTTGGAGTCAGTAAGAGCCGAGAAAGGTGAAGTATATGCTAGAGATCGAGTGCTAGATCGACTTATCCTGGCTCGATCTTTACTAGATCGAGCTAGTGAATCCAGAGGAGTCAATCGATCTAGACGAGATCGAGTAGACAATCGAGTGAGTCAGTCGATCATGAGAGGATAAACCACCCATACGTTTAGCAAGAAATGCAAACGAGATGTAGATCGACTGACCTCACTCGATCCTCGAGGATAGATCGATCAGTTTACTCGATCTGCCACTCGATCTTAGCCCAAACGACCCCCAAATCGATCATGTGGCTCGATCCAGGGAGCATAGCCTGAGTGACCAAAAATCATGGAACGAGGGGGCACAATCGATCTCGATGCAATCTGAATCGAGTCCCTGATCGATCAACCCACTCGATCCTAGTCAACATGGGCATGAGATCGAGTCCTAGATCGGCCAAATGGACTCGATCTCGTGCCGAGGTAAGTAAAATTTTTCCCTTTTTTTTCTTCTTTCCCTCTGGTTTTTAAATTTGAATTGTGGTCAAGGCAAGCATCTTTGACCATGAAAGATGTGCTTTGACCATACTTTTGTCAGAAACCACTTGTTTACCCATGGTTTTGTTAGCCTCTATATTTGCATGGTTTTGCCCACTCTCTTTCATTTGTATTTTGAGTTTTCTAAAGAAAGAGAGAGTGTGAGTTTCTATTTCTAAGGCTAATAACTTCTTGCTTTCATCCTTACAAAAGGTATTTTCGGTTCAATGATTTTTTGTTTAAATTTTTTTTGGAAAATTGCCTTTTTATTGCCTTGGATGATTGTAGTTGTTAGAGAATAAGGATAATTTTTAGAAATAGCTAGATATTAGGAAAATTTTTAGATTTAATCCTATCTCTAGATTTTATTCTCTAGTATTTAGCTATAATTTTTTATAAATTCTCCAAAATTCTAAGGTTATTGTTAGAAGTTTTTCTTTCTTACCTTGTCTTTCTCTCAATTTTGCTGCCTATACTCATTCTCTTCCTTGAGATTTGTGTTTCAGGTACCAATGGCACCAAAGAGAACCAGAGAAGAGACAGCACAAGAAGGAGAAGCTCAAGAAGTGGTTCAGGAGAGGGTCAGATGGACAAAGGAGGAGAAACAAGCCAAGAAACGGCTGGAAAGGCTAAGGTTCGATCCCACAAAGTTCGCGAGCAGGGATCTGTTGGCTAAGATGGGGATCTTGGGAGACTTTGATCAGCTTCTCAAGAACATTGGGCTCCAGTGCTTATCAAGAATGGATTGCCCAACCTATCCCGAGGCAACCATAGACTTTCTCGCCACTTTGGAGTTCACTTACGAGAATCTAACTCTTCCTACTCCTTCCCAAGGCCACATCACCTTCAAGATCAGGAGACAAGCCTATCATCTCTCCATCGCCGAGCTTTGCCAAGCCTACGGTCTGAAGGCTAACGCCAAGCAAGTGGAATTCCCGCCTTTCACCCAAGCCAACGACTTATGGGATCTAATCAGCAACGATGACTACAAGGCAAACACGGCCAAGATCAAGAGAGTACGCAGTCCCGTGCTGAGATACACGCTCAAGCTCATCGCCAACACCTTCAGTGGACGGTTCGTGGCTCCCACAGTCACCAAGAACGAGCTGTGTTTCTTGTTCCAAGGCGTCAAACATCTTCTATGCAATCCTAAGGAGAACGACGAGCCAATGGAGGACGAGCTCGGAGATGATGTTAACTACGGATGCATCTTGCCTTCCTCTCTACTCAAGTACAAGGCGTGGGCAATGAGGTGCAAGGCAAGCTCAGCACTTATAGGAGGCTTCCTTACACCAATGTTTGTTCAAGATGGTGTACCCCTTCCGGACTTCGTCCCTTGCGCGAAGAGAGCTTATATGGATGAGGTTTACATGAGGAACAGAGACAGCTTGAGACGCACGCCAGCTGAGGGATTCTTTGCATACTTGTTCTATGATTGTGAGAATGAGAAGAGAGTGTGCATCTTGCCGAACAAAGAAGAAACAGAGCTGATAGGTGTTGGCAATGTGGAGTTTCTGCCAAGTGTTGAGGAGTGCTTTGCACCTCTATGAGGCACAGCAGCGCCCACACAAGCCGCTCGACCACGTTCAGAGTCCCCTACATCCGATGCTGAGATGCCCGAGAGCTTTGTTCTCCCCACGCTTAACTTCGAGCCAAGAACCAAAGCCGAGAAGTTCCTTGCTTCAGTCGTTGAGATGCAGTGCAAGATCAACAAATGGCAAAGCAAGATGATCAAGAAGCTTGCCAACAAGGTCAAGGCGCTTAAAGGGAGCTCACCTAAGAAGTTTTCAAGCGATGAGGAGGTGCATCAGCCGGATAAGAGGAGGAGATCAACCAGAGGCATTGAGATCTGTGAGCCTCAACGAAACACTCAACCTGCACGCCACTCTCTTCATGAGGAAACGAGCATGGAGAAAGGAAATGAGATCAGCCACGACACTCCTAAGAAGAGCAAGAAGTCTGGAGCAACCTCAAGCTCTAGCCTTACTTAGCTCCAAGGTACCAACAACCAAACCATTGTATATACCATGCATCTTTTTAAATTTTTGCTTGTGTTTTGACTCCTCTTGGATTTGTTTGCCACCGAGACGGTGTCATTCAAGTTTGGGAGAGTGTGTGGTGTGTTTGACATGTTTTCTTTGATCTTATTTTCTGTTATCATCCTTTGAGTCATCATGAATCATGTAAGGCATAGAAAACACCAAAAAATGATAAAAATTTTAAAAAATTTTAAAAATTTCAAAAACATTTATGTAGTTGCATTTGAATTGTTAAAAATTTTAAGATTGAGTCTAGAATTTTTAAGCATTTATGTTGTTTACATTTGCATAAGGGGCAAATGTTTTTCTTGAAAAGTGTTTTAAGCTAATGAATTGTTTCAAGGCCCTAGTTAGTAGTTCTTTGATGCATTGTTCATACTTTGAAAGTAAGCTCTAACCATACTTGGATCATTTGTTTTGATTTTCGTGGCTTAAGTTGAACATTCATGAATTGAATCCTTTCCTACTAAGTGAAAACCTTAATTTGAACTTCTAATTATCATACTTATGCATTTGAAAAAGGATACATAGATCACTTATACATATTTTGGCTTTCTTCTTCCTTCCACCACTCTCTTGTAAGCCTAAATAGACTTCCCCACCTTTACCTTACCCTCCTTTCAAGCCAATGTTCTTGTGTAATAAATCTTTGTGAGGCCTCTTTTCGGTTGGACTTAGCATAAAGTGTTAGGTTTAGGAGACATGATTAGGCTTTCATATTGATGCTAGCTTTGCATTTTGAAGCTAGTTTTAGGCTTAGGATAGGGCGGGTATTCATGGGATTTGCTTTGTTTGGTTTCGGTTTAAAGAGTTTGAAGTTTGGAAGTTGATTAAAAATGTTTTAATAGTTTTAAGTGGAAGGCTTTATGTTTTAAAATGAAAGCTCTAATTTAAATAGGAAGGTAGCTCTCAAAAGAAAAGAAAATAAAAAGAAAAGAAAAGAGCCAAAAGGCCAAATGTTTAAAAAGAAAAGAAAAAATAATGAGTAGAGAGCTATCAAAGCAAAAAGAAAGAGCTAAGTATGTTTATAGCCTTACCACTAGCCAAAGGAGTTTTAAAATGATGCTTTTATTTGGGTTTTTGCTAGGTGAATTGCCTTGATGATGAGGGTAGTCTTTAGGAGGGTGAGTGAGCTTAAAAAGAAAAGAAAAATGAGAGAGGGTTCTAGGATCATTGTTAGTGTATATGGGTAGATGAGAGTCTAGTCATGTATGCATCAATGGTCTTTACCTTTAGCATTATGCATAAGTTCGACCATTCTTTGAGATAACCCATTGTTTGAATCACCCTTATAAATGAGATCATTTTTATCTCATGACCTTGTCCCTAAGCCAAATGTATCCGGTTTTAAAGTGCATAAGTGTGATTCTCGGTTTTGAGCTTAATGAATGTTAAAGGTTAGGATTCTTGGATTGTTTGGGATATGAGAGTCATGATTTGAGATTCAATATGTGATGAGTATGGCTAAGTTCTTTGGAGTATGAGTGTGTGCATTGCATCTTAGGATTAAGAACTAGGACCATTGAATTGATTCATTTGAAAAACACTTTTGCAAGGAATTTGAGCCCCGTTTTTAACCTCTCTTCCCTTCTCGAATTTTGTTTGCTTGAGGGCAAGCAAAATGCAAGTTTGGGGGAGTTGATATTACCATATATTTTGCATATTTTGCATGCATTTAGGATAGTTTTTCATGCATTCATCTTGCATTATAGACTAGTTTCTTCCATTTGTTGCATTTTAGGTCCTAGGTCCCTTTGCATTCGCATTTTGCATAATTCTTGCACTTTTGCATCATTATCAGGTTGTTTGGAGCACTCTGGAGTTGTGGAGGTTATGTGGACGTGAGGAGGATCAAAACGAAGCTTGTGGCCACTTGGAGAACCCAGTCATGCATGCAAAGCACCCGAGATCGAGTAGCGGATCGAGCAAGGCAGGTCGATCTAGACGAGATCGACCAGAAGATCGAGTGACCCAAGTCGATTCAAGGGGAAGGATCGAGACCAAGATCGAGAGAGGAGATTGATCTGGAGTACGGATGTGAATGACGCTATGCAGAACGAGAGCCAGATCGAGACCATGACTCGATCATCCAAGGATCGAGTATAAGATCGAAGGAAGTGCTCGATCCATCCAATCAGATCGACTAGAAGATCGAGCAGAAGAAGGCGATCTATGAAGAATATCGAGTTAACTGATCGATCTCAAGGTCGATCTCTGAGGCCTTAACCGTTTTTGGAGCGTAGTGAGGGGACCATTAGGGCTGTTTGGCTATTTTGGGCAAAAGCGGCTATCCCTTTGGAAACAACTTTTCATTCTTATCTTTTTCTGCTTTCTCTTAGGCGGTTATCCGCCATTATTGCTGTTCTTGAGTTTTTCATGTTTTGAACTTTGAATCTTTTGAATATCAAGTATTTTTCCTTTAATCTATTGTTTGTACATGTTTAGCTTTCTTTCTCTTGCTTTTCAATCGGTTTCAAACATGAGTAGTGAGTAGTTTTCTTCTGGATTTGGGGTTGGGGCGATTCATGGCTTAAAGGTTTAAGGTTTTGGGAGTTTTTCTTGTTCTTCATTCTTTCTCTTCTAGGATTTGGGGTCTTAAGGCTTACAGAGTCTTGGAAAAGATCTCTATGATTCTAAGGCTATCTTACCCTGACCGGATTCAGATATCCTAGAATACCAGATCCTAGAGACAGATCTATCCTCTCCCAAACGCCATGGTTGTAGAGGGGGTTAGTTAAGCCACCATTTGAGATCTGTAGTCCATGCTCTTCGATCTCTTTTTCCACCAAAAGCCATGGGTTTGGAGAAGAGATTGAAGAAGGGAGTCATACCACATGCCATGGATGACCCTAGCTTATTGTTTCTCAAGGCTTAGAGATAGCTCTTTAAAAAGTAGATATATGTTTTCAAACCCAAGGCATGAATCTTGAACCACTTGAATATAAGCCTCAACCTTAGATCCTCTCTGTTTATCATTTTTAAACCCTCTGTCTATCATTCTCCTGACATAAAGTTGCATCTTTGGTTCATTTGAAGTTGTTCATCTAGGTTGCTAGAAATGTCCTGTTTTACCCGATTCAGTGCTCGATTTTTAGTTGTTAGTAGATTTGCATTCTAGGGTCTCTGTTTTTTTATAGTAGTTGTTAACTCTCTCCCAGGGATTTTAAAATTGTTTTGCATTTCATTTGGTCATTGCACTTAGTTTTCATCGATTTTACCAATCATTTACCCGATTTGCTTAGATTTGCTTTACTCTTGCATTCCTAGTGTTCTTCCTGCTTCCTAGGTTGGTTTGATACCCTTACTACTATACCACATCATTGTTGTGGTTTGGGATTTGATATTTCACCTTGCTAACAATCTGTTTATCACGCCTTCGTGGTCTCATTCCGTTTCCGAAGCAATCCGCTAATTTCTTACTTTCTCTTGAAACCTCTTTGCCTCTTATCTCTTTTCTCGTTCAATAGAGATGTCGTCAGCGAGTTCATCGTCCGGCAAGTGGAATGAACGTTTTTTGTGGTCCGGCGACAAGGCCGAGAGCGTGGGTCGAACGCCTTCGGCGGCCTCTTCCTGCGACCGACTTCCGTCGGTGTGCACGTCAGACTCTTTGGAGAGGGTTCTGAGGGCAAACAACCCTCCCTCTTCCAGCCTTGCCCCCATCTTTCCTGTTGGGTAAGACCAAGCGGATCGCCCACTGCGTTACTGTTTGACAATCCATGATGATTACATTTCTTACGGCTTCCGAGGCAGCCTTCTTCGGATACTGGTTGACTTATGCCGCCCCGTTGGCATCTGCTTCAGCCAGCTTCACCCTTCGGCGTGGGGGCTTCTTTGTGCTTACCAGGTTTTCTCGGACCCGTCTGGAGTCTGTGTGCGCGGCTCCACGGTGCTGCTTTCTTACCAGCTCTGTAATCTCACCGTAGATGCTCTTCGCTACACCTTGCACACCAGAGATGGCTGCACCATACTCATCCTCGGGGACCGATCCGGGAGCTGTTACTGGCGGGAGCAGTACTTTTTCTGGAGGATGCCGGTGGACGTCAACGCCCCGCTCACCTGGCGCCTGCGAGAAAAACTCGTTGACCACTGCTTCTTTGCTTTTGTGTTTGCTTGAGCCGCTTGGTTTGACTCATGATTGGCGGCTTTCACGTTTTCAGGCTCCATGACGACATCTGCCTTCGAACAGGTCGAACTGAACCGGCTGCTCGCTGATAGGCTCAAAGTTTCACCTAAATAAAACTACTGCAAGTGCACAACAAAGCAGATGTAGTATAAAGGGTATCGAAATCCCAAGAGACTTAATAAAGCCACACAACAGATTCTAGATTCGAATTAAGCTAGAAGAACTGAATAAAAGTAATGCAAATAAACTAGAAGAAAGCAGAAGATGATCAATTTGAGGGTTTTAAGATCAAGAAGACAAAATGCTAGGTTTTGGGAAATTCGCAGGTTGAAATTGCTGAATTAAAACTGATTTTCTCAAATTAACCCTTAGAGCTACTCTCTCAAACTAAGAGATCACTGTAGTACTTAGGAATCGAATCCACAAGGACTTAAGACTATAACTCAACAGACTTTAGATTCAAATATACCTAAGCAGTTAATAACAAATAAAAAAAATGGTAAATAAAAGTAGCGAGAACAGGAGCAGATTATAGGTTCTTAAAATTCAATGAGACAAGACGCTAGGCAATGGGAAATTCGCGGGTTGACATAAATCGCAGACTACATACTGAAAGGATTATCTGTTAAAACCGTACTAGAACTCGAAAACACGAATGTAAAACCAATCGACTTCCGTCGCAGAGATTTACTATGATCAGATTCTAGAATTCAAAATTCTTTTGCAAATTCTAACAACTTAAGCAAGCATTATGGTTTTTGCAATCAGTTATTTTGCTCATCTAAGATAGTTCTGGTGATTAATAATGTTTTCACATCTATTAAACAACCTAAGATCTGATTTCTAGGTGATCAATCATAAAACAAGTGCTAAAGCAATCTAGATGAAGAACCAAATGATTTATCCTTCCAGTTCTGCAGTTCTAACGATTCATTATCAACTTTTGAATAACCTAAAACCTAACTAGCAAATTACTCAGACATAAAAATTGAAACACAAATCATGACTGAACAATATTGCATTAAAAGACAGAGTAAAAGACAAAGGGGTTCAAAATTCTTCTCTAACAGAGTACGGATTTGTGTCCTCAAAATCTGTATCTAATCTCTCTCTTAGTCTCAATGAAAACAAGCTTAATCACCTAACAATGGCTTTCAAAACCTAAATACAACTCTAAACACGACTGGAGAAATATTGCAAATAATAGAAAACTTATGGACCAAGTTGCAATTTTAAAGAAGTGCTAAAACACGCGACTTCTTTCTATCCACGATTGGTGTCGATCGACACCCTACTCCAGAACGCTCTCCGACTTGGTCTTTTCAGCATCAGCTTCAACATAGCTCCCAAAGGCTCCAAAATCCACAATTATGCTCCAAACGTACCTAGTCCTGCAGAGACTCGAAAGGACTCGAAAAATACCAAAAGACTCTATAAATAAGACTTCTATCATGTTCAAAAACCCATAAAAATCATGCTATATCAAAAACTGTCAGGATAATTAATTAAGAACCGTTCTAGAACTCGAAACACAATTATAAAACTAATCAGCTCTCGTTGCAGAGATTATCTATGTCTAAGTCCTAGAATTCTAAATCTCATTGCAAATTCAGTCAATTCAGATAAGCAATAAGGACATGTTTGATCTGTTGACAAAATTCCTAAATCAAGTCTCTTTTCACATAGTAATTTTGTTCATCTAAGATTAGTTCAGGAAAATAACAACACTCTCGTATCTATTAATCAACCTAATATCAGACTCTAGGTCGCGAAGCTAGAATAAGCAATAAACACAAATCTAGATGAAGAACTAACAAATTAATTCCAACAGAAGTTCAATTCTAAAAATTCATTATCATCCTTTGAAAAACTCAAAACCTAACTAGCAAACTACTTAGACATGGTGAATTGAAAATACATCATGAAAAGAATAGAATACATAAAAGAAATACGTAATATATATAAAGGGGTCTCGAAATTGTCTTCCCAAAATCTCTAGAACAACTCTCTCTCTCTCTCTCTCTCTTTGTCTCTCCAGATAATAAGATGCCAGCCAAAAAATGGCTGAAAAACCTAAATATATAGGCTAAAACAAATTGGGACCTTTTGTAATTAATAAAATTTATGGGTCAAAACTACAAATTTTTCTTCATTTTTTAATTAACATGTGATGCTTCATCAGGAGTGGATGACGAGCATCACCCATTAGGTGGTGACGATCGTCACCTCCTTGTTGCTCCAGTTGGGAAGAACTTCTGTTTTGCTCCATACTGCTCCAAAATCTCCTATTATGCTCTAAACCCGCATTAACCTGTAAAAACTCTAATAGGACTCTAAAAAGACCAAAAGACTCAATAAAAAAGACATATATCATGGTTAAAAACCATAAAAAATGATATATCACTTGCCCTAGACGAGCGGTTTAGGTCATTCGACTTCTTGCTCTAGCCAGTGAGTATTATAGCGAGCTCTCTCATCCTCCTGTCCCGCATGACGCCCGACGTTCTAGGTAACGACCCAGACTCCCTTGTTACACTGATTTTACGGGTGTTGCTTACTGATCCTCACTTGGCAGGTGGTCCGCGTCGGCTCGAGGAGGTGTGGGATCGCTTGCCCAACTCGAGGCTCACTCGAAGTGCTAGGAGGGCATCTACACAATCGTCATGCCGATTCTCCTGCTGGAGAGGCTTCGGCCCAACCTTCTCGCTGGAGGCATCTCCTCAGATTTTCCGTAGGGGGAGCGATGAGGGCTAGTCCTTCTTCGGCCTGCACCGGACCGCTTTTCTCCCTCTTGACCTCCATGAACTCTGATTTTTCTGCCAGCAGTGAGGCTCTGAGCAGGGTATTTTCTCCCCAATATTTAGGGACTCTTGAGGTCTCCGGACTGTGCAATCTGTGCCCGCGGGTCTTTCTACGCCTGGATCGCCCAAGGCGATGAGCATCTCTTCCGAGTTGAGACCCGTGTTCGGGACTCCTCCCCCGCCCGCTCCTTTGACCCGTCAGCTTACCGGGTGGCGGGTGGCCGCTTCAGAACTCTCTCGCTCGCTGGATACGGTAAGTTTCTTCTCAGAGCTTCTACCTTTTTTATTTCTTGGTGGTTATCTTACCAGTTTCTTCATCTTTTGCAGAGTCAGCGCTCGCTCAATTTGTTGGAGCACAAGCTCCATGCAGTGGAGCACCGTGAGCGTGATCTTGCTGATAGGGCTAACAAGCTCTAAGCTAAACTGCTCGTGACCCGTGACCAACTCGTGGAGGCGTAAACTTCCGCCCGAGGGGAAGATCTGAGTGCAGAGTCACTTGACGGTGGTGCTGGCAGATAGCCAGCGGGATTTGGAGACCCGCAACTTCGAGGTGCAAACGCTTTGGAAAATCCTCACGGTGGACCGAGGGTTTACTCCGGAGGCCAAGACTAATGTTGCACTGATGGCGGTCAAAGCCTTCTTGAGCAGCCAGACAATAGTCGACTTGCTCAGGCGGGAGCTTAAAGAGGAGTGTCAGCGGAACGGATCGCGGGGGAGGGATGCTTCAGGAGCAGCAAGGGGCACAAGAGGCGTAGGCCCTTCTTCACCGGCAGGATCTTCACGCATGTCGGGTTTTTAACTTAAACAATCTTTTTGGGGACTTTTTTCCCTTGTAAAATGTATTCTCGTATTCTTGGATTGACAGCCGCTTTCTGGTCTTTTTTAATGCACTTCAAGTTACTTTGCATAGCTTTCGTTTCTATGCATTTTTCTTCGTTTTGAGGTGGATCTGACTTCTTAATTTTTAGGTCATTACACGTAATGGCTTCGGAGTCTTGAGTCTTGTTGAGTAGGGTCGTCCCGCATGATTCAAGAGCCTTCTAAGTCTTTCTTTTCTCGCGTAGTTAAGCTGCATAGACTGCTTTCTTCGTGGAACACTCACCGGTGATCTCCTTCTCCTTCTAGCGCCAACTGTTCGGGAGCAAATATTGGGATGCCACGTGCGGGTGTGTTATTTGTTTGGGGAGTGGAACCGTGCCTCCGAGTTTTATCCTCTAGGGGGGAAAGGCGACGAGTCGTTCCAGAGCGGAAGCCGGTTAGGGTTCCATCTGCGCAGGAGAAGACCGATCTGAGCCTGCAAATACTACAAGAAAGCTCCTTCGCAAAGACCAAAAGGGGGTTTTCCTCCCAAAGATTCTCCGACGCCCAAGTTAATAAACATCCTACAGGAAACAAGTATTCAGGAGGGTGCTTCTACGGGTTTGGGTGAGAAGTCTCATCCAGGGATCGAGACATCTATCTCTTTATGAGTGTTTTGATGATGTTCTATAATATGAAAGAAGGGGTTCAGCGAGTATAAAGGTATGATTCCGGGCAAAAGATGGACTTATCCTGGTAGGCATCATCTCGGGAGAATGGGAAGGTTCCCTCTCGACTATGATGTTTGGCGGTGTGAGTTGGCATGGGGCGGTTTAGCCATCTCCTCCTTAGATCGGGTTCTAAGGAGGTCTCTTGCTACTTTTCGGTCTTCTTCGTCTCCTACGGGGCTGTCCCCTTGGGCCTCTCCTTCCTTTGTGGAGGTCTCTTTCCTTTTATGCAAGTTTCTCTCCATCCTGTCATCTCTATTTGGTGCGCCAGAGGAACATGTGGATTGAATGAAGCATGCATGTCTTGGGAAACTTGCTAACTGCCGGAGAATAGTACTTGGGAGATTATGGCCAAGCTAGTTAACCGTGTTAGCGTTTAAGGTGGTTCAGTATCCACGTGTCATGCTATCTTTGAATTGGTAAAATCGGTTCCAACAATTACATATATTAAACTAATATTAAATAATAATAAAATTTTTACAATATTTTTTAAATATTATCTATCCTATACTTTATTTTCTTTTTATATAATATAATCTCGCCAATACATATATATTTTATGTATATATATACATATATATATTTTAAGTGTATATATACTTAGGTGTTAGGTTAGTTTTTCGATACTTTTCGTCAACGTTATATTTTTTACACGGTGTAGTTCTTTCCGTTTAACAATAATCATGGAAACTGTTTCTATCGTTTTATATTTAAGAAAAATTTCTTATTTTCCAGCTTTTTTTATTATAGACGGTTTCAAATTGAAAGTTATATAATATATTAACAAAAATTATAAGAAACTTCTAGAAAAACAAAAATATAATATTTTACATTACATCATAATTTTTTTTATATTTTTGATTTTTTTAAAATTTTTTTTTGTAATATTACTTTATGAGATTTTATTTCTGATATCAAATTCTTGATCTACAATAAAAATGCATTCATATATACATGAATATGATATACACTTTTTTATTTAAAAAGAAAAAGAGGCAAGATAAGATGGTAACGGAAACTACGTAAATTCCAAAAAACAACAATATAAAAAATGTAAAAAATTCTATACAAAAATATTGTCCTGTTAGTATTATAAATAATTATTAGTTTATTTAATTAATTTCACATAATAAGTAATGGTTTGAAAATAAAATTTATTTTAAATTATGTTATTTTTAAACCGTCAATAAAAGTTAATTATATCTTTTATTTTTTAACCATTTTTATTTTTTAAATTATTTTATCATGGTTGTATTTTATTTTAAATTATATTATTTAATAATATATTTATTTAAAACTTGTTTAGATGTTATTATTAAAGGTTTTCATAGATTAATTGTTTAAAAAAAATGATATATCATACTCCCAACATTAGTCATATAGAATCTTTACTATCCTTTTGGATAATCTATTATTTTCCTTTTTCTGTATGAAATTATAATATATATATATATATATATATATATATATATATATTTCTTTTAATCTTGTTCTGATACCATGTCAGAATATGTTTATTCTGTGACTGGAAGAAACGTATCACGCTATGTCTAACGCCCAAGAGTCGCGACTTACCATTATAGCTTGACTATCACAATGAATAGATATCGGTGATATTGGTATCTGCCACAATGGAATCTCGTAAACTAAATTTCTTAGCCATTCTGCCTCTTTACCAGCAGCTGCCAATGCTACAAATTTCGATTGTAATCACCCCATGAGTGATCAGCTCACGTATCGCGCTATGTCTAACGTCCAGGTGTCGCGACTTACCATTATACACTTGGCTATACACCTTAGCCAAGGTAGCTTGACTATCACAATGAATAGATATCGGTGATACTGGTCTCGGCCACAATGGAATCTCGTAAACTAAATTTCTTAGCCATTATGCCTCTTTACCAGCAGCTGCCAATGCTTTCATCATGTCTGCTATCGTTCCTTCCTCTTTAAGTAACGATATGCTCTCTGATTTTTACCTGCATCCGTTGTCGGATTCGAGTCATTTAATCTGCACTGTTTTACTTAATGGTGCCAATTATGAACGTTGGTCCAAATTGATGCGTAATGCTTTAAAGGTGAAGAACAAATTGGGTTTACTTGATGGCACGGTTACAAAACCCAGTGATTATCAACTCGATACAATTTTTTTCGTTCCTTTCTCTTTTAAGAAGTTAAAAAAAATATATATATATATATATATATATTTCTTTTAATTTTTTTTAATCATATTTTATACAATATATTATGATTATATGTAAGATATTGAAATCATAGTAATTATCATTTTCTTTTTATTTAAATTTGTTAATTTTAGTGTTTTAATCTAATATATTTATGTTATAATTTCACAATTATTTAATTTTAATTCAGACAATCAAAATATTTTATTTTATTTAGGAAATTCGTCGTATCACATTATCAGGTCACATATGATTTGCACTAATTTTTCTTCTTGTGTGACAAGTCAGCATTTACAATTTAAACTACCTCTCAAGTAATAGTTAAGATTTATGTTATAATTTCATAATTATTTAAATTAAAATCAGTTAATTAAAAGATTTTATTTATTTTAGAAATTTTATCATGTCACATTTGATTTGCATTAACTATTTTTCTGATTCTGATAAATCAGTATTTACAATTTAAACATACTTCTAAAATAATAGTTGAGATTAGGATACTTAATATCTTATAGTACATCACAAATATTTTTATCATCATTCTATATAGGGTTTCAATGGTATGTTAACTGAATAGCGAAATAACAGAATAGCTAAATATAAAATAGCAGAATCATAGGAACGGAATTATGAAAGAGTTGAATAACAAAAGAAAAACGAAATTTTACAATAACAAAATGCATGAATGGTATTTTTTTAGCAGAATACCTGAATAATAAAATAAATATTACTAAATTAGCAAACTAAACATTAAATATAAATTAAAAAAACAAATTAAACCAACTCTACGTTATCCAAAAACTTGATTCATTAGCTTCATGATATGTGGTGGTTTCTTCTTGATTGCTTGTTATGTAGGAGTGTCTTCATCATTTTAATTAATGAATAAGCTTCCTAGAAATATATAAACGTCAATTTCATACAACAATATTGATAAAAAGATCATTATCAGCTTTCGTTGCTTCCACCAGTCTTCTGGTACATCGATCTCCCCAGTTTTTTGAATGACTCTCACTCCCATTTGATTTCGCAACGTGTTGTAGGTCGTAAATTGGATACGTTCATAGTCATATTTGTTGTAGGTTGTAAATCAGGATGTAATCTAGTGGCAATATATGGAGGCAAAATACAAATTGTTATAATGAAAAATAAGAAATAGGATTTATTCTGGAGTAAAAATGCAAAAGTTTTATTTGTTTATTTTGAAATGCCAAAAAGTTACTCTTAGGTAGATGAATAATTTTTTTTGTAAATTAGTTATAAATATAAAATATGCGGGATTAACTTTAAAAGCACTTTTTAATATTCAATTTTAATCATTTCATGCGTGCTATCATAAATGATATATTTTCAGCTGAATAATGTTTTCAAAACATTAAAACGTGAAAACATGAAAAAAACTGTATATCATTCACACTCATTAACTCATTTTTACTATAATTATCATTATAATTCTATAGAACATATAATTATAAGTTCAATCCTCGCTCCCTAACCTTTTTTTTTAAAAACTGATATCTTCTTAAAATAACAAAACAATAATTTATAAATTTTAATTAATATTTCATGTTTGGTACAATAACCAAAAGGGATTTGGAACAAAGGTGTCTCTACACCCCTCTCGCGCATCCAACTTTGGTGACCTCACGCCTTACAGGCTTAATTATCAGCCATTTATATGCTATGGCTGTCTACGTAAAAGCTTGGCGTCATATGTAACCAACAAACGAAGCACATCAAAGAGACTTTCCACGTGCTTATGTTACAACGAGGCCATAACCAATCGCGAGTAATCATTTACTCTTGCTTAGCACACAAAGCGTATCTCACGTTTACATATTTTTATCACCTAATACCGTTTTAGGATCTTATCCTTTTGAACATATTCTACGTTTTCAACATCAAATCACTCAGCATGCATATCAAACACCAAGCCTAAACACCAACGAGCAGCATTATGAATATGATTCTATGAACCATCCATACTCCTAATGGTCTCATGCATACACAATCTTATAATATACGAATTTACAATAGGTATATATATGCTGATTTCTGATTATGTAGCACATAAACATAAACTACCTCTGTTTCATTTGAAGTGATGTTTAAAGATGTTCCACACATCTTTTACATACTAATTGAGAATGTAGTTTAATAAAAATTTATGATTTGTTTTAATTTGATTGGTTAAAATTTTTGTCTATCCTAACTAAATGTGACATGGTAATGATGATGTAATTGTGACATGGCAATTGCTAACACATGTGGTTTATGACATAATAAAAAAAGTCATTTACATATTAATTGAGAATATACTTTAATGAAAATTTATGATTCGTTTTAATTTGATTGGTTAAAATATTTGTCTATCCTAATTAAATATGATATGGGAATAATGATGTGTAATGATGATGTAATTGTGACAAGGCAATTGCTAACACATGTGGTTTGTGATATAGCAAAAAGAAGTTTTGTGATATTTCCATCAATAAAGAATTTAATGAGATGACAAAATTTAGTGTCACTAATAACAAAATCAAGAATGATTCACCGGATGCATTTGTTCAGTCGATGAAACATCTATATGGGTAATAGTATATCAATTTCCATTAGCTGAAGACTCATTTCCTGTTACTTATAATAACAAAATCACATCTATCAAATCGCTTACCTAATAATTCATACTTTATTATAAAGGCGGTGCTCTATTTACGTGCACATATGTTTTCACATATTCCAGTTGGCAAAATTATAATAATAAAATAAGATATTATTGTAATCTTTTGTAGAACATTCAAAATTTAAAAATTAATTTTAAAGAATATTCAAAACGTTTTTTAAA
Source organism: Thlaspi arvense (assembly GCA_911865555.2). Lineage (NCBI taxonomy): Eukaryota > Viridiplantae > Streptophyta > Magnoliopsida > Brassicales > Brassicaceae > Thlaspi > Thlaspi arvense. The sequence goes on from OU466861.1 coordinate 17,698,571, forward strand.
AAATAACAAATATAAATATAAAATTTGCATTGAAATATTACAAACATTGGATATACTAAAAATCAACGTGCACCTAATGAAAGAATCTAAATTATAATTTACATTATCTAAAAAGTTAAATGTCCATTTAATAAAAACCAAAAAGATCCATATAACATCATATTCAGTCCAAATAACTAATGATAAAATTTAATACTCAGGCTCTTGTATAAGAAAACATCACAACACACATGAGTATCAAACAAATCAAACCCTAACTCAAAGTTTTTAGAATGACAATTCTACCAATAATCCTAAAAGTGATAACTAAGTAGAATCTGATATACTACTTTGGTATTAGATCCTCATAGAGAATGCTATAAACACATTGAAATGTTGCCGAATCCAAAGAGTAAATCACTCAATCAAAGCTAATAGAACTTGAGCTCCGCAGATAAAAATCCTAACACTATTTTCTCTAGATCAATCTCCGTTCAACATCAAAATCAAAATTTTGGATCTTCTCTAGGCGAATCCACAAAGTCCTAATTAGGAGAACTCATGACTATCACTCTCTATTCAAACAAGGTCGCTTTCAGGTAATAGCGAATTATAAGAACTTTTTTTTTTGGTCAAACAGATGTTTTTTTTTATTCAAAGAAACTTAGAGTCCATACAAAGAGGAAAAAAAAAACTTGAGAAACTACCAACAACTAAAACAGCTACATCACAGATTGCAGAATAACTGATAAGATCAATATAGATGGAAATGAAGAGAATAACAAGGCTTTGAAAGCCTGCAAACTCGTTCAGATCCGTTCCCAACATAGGGAAGATAAAGAGGACTCCGGAAAAGGTTGTAGCAAAGTAACACCTGCGAAGATTACTTCTTTGAATGCCAAACAAAGAGCAAGAGCTTCTGCAACTACTTTAACCAAAATAGCCTTCATGTACACCAATCTCTCCTCAAAATAAGTGGGACCACTATATATATGACTAGAATGGTCAGAGCACTAAACGTCAGCTGCAGAAGTGGTTGAGAGTCTTCACTGGACATGGACCGATACGAAGTGAGGTCACATAAGCAATCAGAAAAGGCACAATGAAAGAGGATATTAACTTCATCCACCACATGGTGAAAACCCTTAGGCATCTTCTCTACAAAATAACTATTTCCACTTAATAGAGAATTGGAAAGGTTTAATAGCTCCATAAAGGAATAAACTTGACAGATCAAGAGCATCTTAGATTGAAAAACAGAGTAGATCTGGAAACCAATCTGATACTGTCTGCATAAAGCAGCAAGGGTTCGCAAAGATGCGAAAAATCTGCATACAGCAGCAAAGGCTTGCAAGGACACAAGTGGGGAAGAAGCCATCAAAAGGTAGAGCGGCGTAGGAGACCATAGGAGGACTGGTGGATGATAAGACTCGCCGGGCCTTAAGCAGAATACCGGAGGATGGAGAGAAGCTTTGAGAGGGAGAGGGACCAGTAGAGGCTGAGAGAGGAGAACCAAAGAGGCAAACGCCAAACACGAAGGAGCATCTGGCGGATCTGGAGGTTCCGGCGGCAGAGGGCGAGGGAGCAAAAGCGAGAAAGGCTCCACCAGAGGTTGAGAGGCGTCAGAGTCCTGATCTGTAAACCGCAGTGTATCGGCCGGAGCGAACAGAGAAGCTCGTCGTCGGACAGCCATCACAATGGAAATAAGATTTTCTTGCCGGATAATCACCGGAAAGAAGCCTGGGCAGGAGTGACACGGTACTGAGAAGGAAAGGCGGGCGTCACAGGCGGAGGTGGGAGTCAGACGTTGAGGGGCTATGGTCGGAGTTGGATCTGGCTTGGAGGAGGAGTGGCGCCTTGGTCTTCGTGCCTGCGAATTGTAAGAACTAATTGTCGCTTTTCTATCAACAAACGCGCAAAATAAATCTGTCAAAGATGTGTATTCATATCGTAAAAGAAGGAAGATTCAGGTATTAGTACCGTTCTTAAAAATCATTTCTAAAAATTGAAAGAAGAAAGCGAAATAGAAATTTATTTACATGTATTCAAAAGTTTTATATGTATCTAACAACAATTCGAAGCTAAGTTGGAGTCAAATATCAGATGTCGATACACTCTAATTATCGATCGATCGCCATGGTAACAAGAACTCAATAGGAAATATGAGTAGATCGAGACTAACAATGGCGATATCCTTGAATAAATAATGCTTTAAATTGAGGAAGATTATAGGAATACAAAGAAGATGAAAAACTTTTGTTCAAAAAAAAAGACAAAGAAGATAAAATTTGCAGGTATGTTTGCCTGATCCGCAAATCCGAAATAGGTAACCAGCTATCCACGGGTCTGACCCACTTCACCCTCTAACATAGCAGTTTAAATTTTACAAAGCCCAATCATCTAAAAAATATAATTTTTTGGTTTTCCAAATTTAACTATTATTTTTCTGGTCTGTCTCAAAATATAGATGGACCTTTTATTATAACAAAATGTTTAATTAAAATTACACCATATTTTATTATTATATATAAAGTCTTAATTCAACACTAACCTTGAGTTTCAAATACTACAAAAAATAAAAAAATTTAAATATTGTATTTAAATAATTACATTTTTAAAATTGATCATACCCGCACATGCGTGCAGGCCAATTTCCTAGTATTAAAAATATAATAATTTTTTTTGTTTTATTAAAAATATTTTTTTATTATGTGTAAGATATCGGACTTTATACAACTCACAACTTGGACCAACAAGCAAGGTTTAGCCCAATACAGAAAGGCTTTTAGGCTTTTAGGGTTATTGGTATATATACAAGTTTGTAGCAGAAGAAAGCTTTAATCCGAAATGGGAGGATTCCGGGCGCCTCAGAGGCGGCTCGTAAAGCAAGAGAGAGCTAGAACAAGAGAGGTAGTGTTTCGTCTATTTCGGTTAACCTATTCGGGAATCTCCGGATCTACGCTTATTTTCAACTCCTCAAAGCATTTCGTCGCTTACTACGCCCTTCCTCGTCTCTATTATTCATCGTACCAAACATACCAATATTTGCATTAATAGTACGTAAATGTAACTCATTACTCAAACAACTATTTAGGGTTCCTATAGCTCCTTGTAAAGCTTGTTGGAAAACCCGTTCGCTAGGCTTTGCTTGTAGTATTGTTTCTTCCTTGTACTCTCTTAGATTCTAGGAGAAGAGAAAGAGTGAGTAAGTGATCTTGTAAACCATATCAGAGGTGTTTTCCAATCTTTTATAGTGAATGTTGTAGATCCCAGATCTATCCTAGAAGTAGCGGTTATAACCGTAAATTGGGTGAATAATTCTTATGTCTTGAATATTCGTGAATTATTGAACGATTCGAACAGCTTTTAAGTATAATTCATCAATAATCTGGTTAAAATAATTTAATTAACTATAAAGAAGATGGCAAAATTCTATTAGTCAAATTTTCTTTTAAAAATTAATTTTTGCATTGAAATAATTATTTTCTTTAAACCTCAATTATAAGGAACAGAACGATATTTAGCTATATGTAGTTGATGTTACGCTATATATGCTGGGCATTCTAAATTAATATACTTTTATTGGATAATGTAAAGTATTTATATCCTGTTTTTTTTTTCTTTTTCAGATTAGTAAAACAGAAACATTGGTTCAAGGATTAAGTTGGTAAATTTTGGTTAATTTGAGCAACGTTTTGGTTTTGGGATCGAGACAGAAAAGCATGTGTGGTTTAGACGAGTATCATGATACGTCGTTGTATATTAAGTTCGTGGGGACAAGTGTCAATAGTATTTGAATTGTGCGCTTAAGTTATTTCGGTTTACGGATAGTCGGATATTATCTATACAATGAATTTGATATTTTTATTTTTCAATTGTGGGGAAAGGAATATGACCTTATTTCGTTTTTATTAGAATGTTAGGCGAAAGAAACAAGACTTTTTAGCCTTTTAGGTCTCCGGTAATCAACGGCCAAGACAGTTTCCGAGAAAATGCCCATAGCTGTCTTACATGAGACATGTACAATCAACATTTTCATGATTTGTTCTTTATACAATAACGATTTCAAAAAGTCTAGCATATAATTTCATGGAAATGCTTGGAACATAAAGTAGTAAAGTTGTCTACGTAGTACGTACTGAGTCTTTCAACGCTAAAAACAAAAGTCTTCCTATATACACACCAACTAGATTGACTCGAATGGTTTCAATAAGAGATCAAATTCATATATAGAACATATCAGCTATTTGACCTCGTAGACAGATTTGTCTAACGTTCACTACCTCGTGCATTTGAATGTTTGAACTTTGAACACTTGCACATTAATTATTGCCTATTTCTTTTGTCAACACTTATATTTATTATTTCTTATGTTTCGTCCCTTTATAGCATATCCACTCGTTAAACACCCAAAAATATATCTCAACTAAATTTATATTAATATTTATTATATTATTTAATTTTGTAATTAATTTTTGAAGTAAAACAATTAAGCCATTTAAAAAAAAGGTACATGTCTTCAAAGTATTTAAAAGTATTTACAAGTTTCTTAAATCAAAAACATATCTTATTTTCTCTCTCCCATTTTTTTATTAATTTATTACCTTTTTTATGTTGAGATACCATCTCTTACGGAGGTAGAACATCTCCATTGTTCAACACTTAAAAATAAGTATTTCAATGATAAAAACTATTATTTCAATATAAGGTAAATAAATAATTAATTTTTAATTGTTAAAACAAAATTAAACATATCTATCAAATAACATGTGGAAGAAGAGTTTCTTATAAACATATCGCAAGTCTTTGATCTTACTGTCTTTGGAACAAAACATTGTGTTTGTAAAGCAAGAGAAAGGCTCCATGGATTTGATATATCATATAGAGTAAAATCTGATACATGACTTGCTTGGTATATATGATAATTCAGATATACATAGCTTCTTATTATCTTTCATTGATGATAATATTCACTATTTGCGATGTACAAAAGGGTTCTTCATCTCCAATTTCAGAAAAAACTCAACATGATGCTCATGTTGTCGAAGAAGAGAACACTCAACGTGATCCTTCTGATGGTCGAAATAAAAGAAAGCAAGCGCCGGATAGAAACCAAGCTTCTTCTCAGCCACCAAAGAAGATACTCGACCCAAGGTCTGATGTTTGGAGGGTCTTCACAAGGACGAAAGATAATCGTGACAAGTGCACATATAACTACTGTAAGAAGGTTTATTCATGCCCAACAAAATCAGGTACTTCGAACCTTTTAAAGCACATGACAATCTGCAAACAGTACTTGGCAAGTGAAGATGGTAGTCAAAATGTTATTGATGAAGAGACTGGAAATGCAAAGAGCTCCAAAGTATCTGAGGATATATTCAAAGAGGCTACAGACGAGATGATAGTGATAGGAGAGTTTCCACTTTTGTTTGTTGAAAGTATGGCTTGGAAACACTTTTGTAGCAAGGTGCAACTCTACAAGCCTCATTCAAGAAGAACAACTGCCAGAAACATTGTTGAGATGTATGTGCAGAGGAAACAATCTATGAAAGAGTGGTTTCAAGCTAAGAAGCAAAGAGTCTCTCTTACAACAGACATATGGACATGTCAACCAACAGGTCTCGTTTTTTTCTTCACATTTAGTCTATTTGGTTCAGTTTGTGTAAGCGAGTTCTAAGTTTGTTTGAAGCTTATTTACTTTCCTGTTTTTGAATCACCAGTTTATATCTATGAATCGTGAGACTTGTGATTTAATAAAGAGAAGTTTTCTCAGCTTTATTCTTTGAACTTATGATCTTCTTGTGTTTGTGTTTATAAGTTTGTCTATAACTTGCAAGTCTATAAGTTTGATATTGTAAAACTTATGATTGTTTGAGATATTCTTTTATTTATGTCTATATAACTTAGTTTGCCAAGATATTCCGAGTGTATAAGTTATAAACTTGCGAGTCTATAACTTAGTTTATTTTCTTAAACTAATTTTGTTTCCTATCCTATGAATGCATATATATATATATATAAAGGTGATGGATTCGAATTATCCTTTTCATATTAAAGTGTTAGCTCTTTTACTTGGTGAAAGGTCACTCTTAAGTTTTAGTTTCTCAGTTAGATTAGATTATAAAATTTTTGTTCCATTTTTTATTTATTTGTTGCTGCCTTTTGCATTACTTTTACTTGGCGATTCTATAAGTTTATGTTTGCTTTGATTATCCTGTTCTATTTTGATGATTCTGATGTATTATTTGATTTGTTTTAACAGGTGCAAGTTATATGATCATCACATGTCATTACATTGATGAGTATTGGAAATTGCAGAAGCTCATTATTGGGTTCAAGAATATCGATGATCATAAAGGTACCACAATCTCAAATATACTTCTAGAGTGTTTAGCAGATTGGGGTATAGAGAAGGTCTTTACCATTACTGTTGACAATGCAACTGCCAATAGTTCAGCTTTAAGGAGGTTTCACGCTAGTTTTGAAGAACAATCTAATGATGCTTTTGTGTTAGATGGAAGTTATATGCATGTCAGATGTTGTGCCCATATCATTAACTTGATTGTGAAAAATGGTTTGGCTGAAGCAGATGATAGTGTAACTGCTGTGCGTAATGGGATTACATATGTTAGATCATCTACACCTAGGTTGAAGTCATTTGAATTGAAAGTGAATTCAGGAAAGATGACGAGAGGTAGTTTACCATTGGATGTAACAGCATGTTGGAATTCGACATTTACCATGTTGCATAAGGCTATTAAGTTCAAGGTAGCATTCCAGAAGATGGAGTCATAAGACAAGCTGTACAATGATTACTTCATGGAGTTTCAGAATGGGGTAAAGAGGATTGGACCTGCTACTAGAACTGATTGGAGTGTTGTTGAAAGGTTAGAAAAATTCTTGATCATCTTTTACAACTCAACACTGGTTGTCTCAGCTTCTAGTTCTCTGAACTCCTTCAAGTGTTATGGTGAGATAGTGACTATAGAGAAAAATCTTATGAATAAGATGAATAGTCCTGATTCGGAATTGAGGGAGCAGGCTGGAGAAATGTTTCAGAAGTTTGATAAGTACTGGGAAGGAATGAAGAGAATCAATAAGATGTTGATTTGAGTGACAATCTTTGATCCTAGGAAGAAGATGAAGTTTGCTAAGATGTGTTGGGAGCAACTCTATGGGGTAGATAGTACTAAAGGTAAAGAGATGAATGAATCGGTGTTTGCCGTTATGCGTGCCATGTTTGACGAGTACAAATCTCGTTTTTGCAAGGAGACAAATCTGATTTCTCCTCAGTCTACTTCAACATCACAGTCACAGTCACAGTCACAACAATCACAAGAGAAATAGGTATTGGTGGATGATGATTCAGGGTATGAAAGGATGGACTTCATGTATGACATGGTCGATGATATAGGAGTCCAAGACAGTGATGAATTAGACATATATTTGAAGGAGAGTGTTGTGAAAGGTTCAGCTATGAAAGGGACAAAGTATGATGTACTCTCTTATTGGAAGGTGAACACTGGAAAATTTCTTGTTTTAGCAGAAATAGCTCGAGATTTACTTGCAATGCAAGTGTCATCTGTGGCATCCGAGAGTGCTTTTAGCACTAGTGGTCGGATCATTACTCCTTATAGGAGTTGTCTAACTCATTATATGATTGAGGTTTTGATATGCACAGAGCAGTGGTTGAAAGCAGAAATTCAGTTTAATGAATCAAAAGAGGTTAGAAAGGAACAAATCATGGAAGAATTTGAATATGAAGACAAGCTTAAGAGAGATAATATTTTTTTCTACTATTTTCTATTTTAAATCATTTTTAGTGTCTTACTAATCTGGTTCTCTTGACTTTTTTCAGAGTATGACACTCCAATAATAAGAGAAGAATGAAGTGAATCATTTGACAAATTGGGTGTAAGGTAACACATTGTTTTTTCTATTATTTTATCAGTTTTTGTCATATTACATTCATAGTTTGCTTATTATTACTTCTGATGTAATATAATTTTATGTTACAGGAAAATGAAGAAAGTGCTTTGGAATTCTTCATTTGCAAACTTTAATAACTTTTTCATATTCTATTTGAACTTTGAGTTTTATTTCGATTTTTAAAACTCTTATTTGAGATTTTTTTCTTTCATGATTTTTTATGTGGTTGTATGAATGGTTGAATCATACTTTGATAGTGATTTTAATGTTTATTTTGACCATTCATTTTCTTAGATTTCGGATATTATTTGTGTACTTCGGATATTTTTTAGCAAGTTTGGTTACAATTCGGATACATATAACCAAAACACTCGAAAACCTAACTAGACCCGTTTGTAACCGAAATTTTTCGGATCAATATCGGTTTTTATATATAATGTAAGAACCGACCTGAACCCGAACTATAACTACCTGAACCCGATCCAAAAATTAGAAATATCCGATTGGGGTCTTCAGCTCTATACCCAAAAACCCGATACCCAAAAGAACCGACCCGACCGAGTCCAGGTTATCCGAACGCCCACCCTTATTATCTAGAGATCTCTTAAATAAGAGACATATTTTCTTTCTCTCTTATTTTTTTCTTTGTTTTATTACATTTATATATTGAGATACTTTACTAGAAACTTCCAATAAAGGTGCTTTTAGTACTTTAACATATGTATATCAGTAAGTTTTACGTTCACTCTTAGGTTTATGTTTACACCAACACCTATTTCACCCTTCCTCGAATAAATTCAAATGTTTATTATACTTTCAATTTTTATTTCCTTTACTTATTTTGCTTTTTTAACGTACCGACCATCTTTATCAATAAGGCCTATATCCGTTCACGAGCCCATAGGTCTCACTTCTGTTCGATGGACAATGTATTAGAAGAGAGGTTTAAAGTCATGATATTGACTATATAATCACCGCGCGATTCTTTTCCATGTTTTGGCCGCACTCATATGATACCGAGAATCACTTCTCGATAAGTCACCAATCCTAGTCATATTTTAGTTCAAGCATGGTTAATTTGGAGTTCTTTCGGGATCAGTGGCTGAAAAGATAAGTGTACTTTGATAATATAGATAGCCAAATCAATTTTTGTAAGTCTTTCCACAAATACATATATATTTCTGAAATTGGGATGTTACAATTCATCCCTACTCATAGAGCGCAACATCCCTGTTGCGCACGAGAACCATTATCCCCAATGATGTGAGCCCTTGTGATACTATACTCTCGTCTAAATTTGGTTCTGATACTAACACATCGACTGTTCTTACTAGTGAACAACACGTCCGCTCTCAGACATGTGAATTCCATCTTTATCTGATGGTCAGTGCGTTAACCGAAAAGCTCGAAAGTTATGAAATATTAACCTTATAGCCACCATGCCATATTTCCTTGTGTTTTGTCCTTATTTACACAATATCATATCACTTCTCGATAAATCATCCATCATAATTTTAATTTAGCTTAATTTTAGAATTCTCTCCAAACAAAAAAAAAAATTAAAAATTAATTCTCTTAAACTTCTCCCTATATTTTTATATTCTTAAAAACACAATGTTATCATTTTGTTCGTGAAAGCCTTTTGACATATTTACTATTTAAGTGGATACACGTCGGTGTTTTGGCACACACAGAAAAGGAACTCAAATTGGTAATGTAATTAATTGCGATATTGCTCAAAAATTGGACATGCAACTAACCCTAAGTTATAAACTCTAACACTTAAAAAAAACTAAATATTTGACTCCAAGATATGGAATACCGATCAATTTCCTCAATTTGTACCACCTTTTTTTAACTAAAAACTATCATTGATTAGTCGATTATTCAATTTAGTCATCTTATCGTCCAAATAACCTCTAAGAGATTTTCAAATATTATTAATATTTAGTATATATGTGGATTTCATGTTATGTTAACTAACTGTACACGTTTTTTTTATAATGTATCTTGACTTTGTATGTAAAAAGTCCACGAGGTACATGATAAATCGATTTCTTTCTCCAGGAAAGAGTATTTGTTTGGGTGGGTTCTACTTCTAGGAAAGAGTCTTGTGTAGACTGTGGACCTAATACAAACAAAATACATTTATAATTATAAGTTTGAGATTACTGACGTACTCTAACGTAAACAAACGAACTACACAAAGGTAGTAAAATGAATTCAAAAACGAAAATATAAATGTTGAGCGTGTTAAAATATCAAATATAAATACATTTGAAAGAAATGTATACTTCACGGTAGAAAAAATACGATAGGAGGAATTTAGTGTTTTTTGAAGTGTCGATAAGTTTGTAAAAGATCTTAAATATCTATTTTGGGTATAGCTGGACTTGTTACATGTAGATGATCAAGAACGTTTTAAGGAGTTAAATGTTAAAGTCAGAATTTGTTGCTATAGGGGACATGAAGAACACTTTCACCAGAAGAATAGATTGTCAGGCAATTCTGATTTGGTGTCAATCATCCAATTCTTGGAAGCATTGTCTGCTAATTCTCCAATACATTAGATGAGATTGTTTTTTTTTTGAAGATACATTTTTAGATATCTCGCTCTCTTAATTTATGTTGGTTTAAATTTTCAAACTGGCTGTGTAACCCGTTTTCCCAAATTAAAAGTTTAGATGTTTCTTTTGTAAACGCTTTTTATATTTGAACAACCAAGCATAGAGTCAATTTCTATTTGAATGTATGCTTGCGGGAAAATAAATTGTTTACTTTACCATAATGATCAACTGTACGTATTGGTAATTTTCTCATAGCACGACTTGGATAAAAGATAGAACAAGTATTATGTTTAGTTAAGAGTAGCTCTTCGGCTTTGCTAAACAAGTATTATGATGCATGTAAAGACTAGTAAAAAACGTGTAATTAAAAAAAATCGTATAATCCTAAAATCAAATATTTATCCCCAACAGTAATTTATAGTATGAACTTTCATACATGAAGATGTAGGTCATCAAATAAAGACCACATAACCCAAAACTAAAAAAAAAAAGATCTTTACTCAACCACAATTTTCTTAAAAGCACTAAAACCACCTCTATCGGAAGTCTCACACCACCATATTTTAAGAAAAAAAAACTAATAAAATAATTAAAAATAAGAAGAAGAGGAAATAGTATTTTTTTTTTTCTTATTTAAGAAACACTTCTAAACTTTTTAAAAATCTCATTTAATGTGTGTTATTTTATGATTAATTTAGATTTTTTCATAACTTAATTTTTTTTTAGATATAAATAACTGAATAATGGCAAACAAATCATTATCAAACTCCTAATTTTCCTTAAACAAATTAGTCACCAAAAGAAAAATTGATGGTCAAAATTTTAGACGCCAAACATAGAATACACGAAATTTCCAAACACATAATACACGAGATTACCAAACACAGAATACATGAGATTCTCCTCCAACCAGTAAGAGGAATTCCCATTTTGTCGGCAACAACTACTATTAAGCTTTAAGAACGAAAGTTCATGAAGACATGCAAACATTTTTGTGAACTTATCAAAGAAAATAAGGAGGCCAAAAGATAGAGAAAACACTATCAAATGGTATGGTCTCAATTAAAAACTAAAATTTAAATAAAGCACATAAAGTGTTATTCAAACAAAGAACAAAAACCATAGCAATTTGTTAAACAGAATAACTAAAACTCATACTGAAAAAAGTAAAAAAAAAAGCTCCAATCAAGAACCACATTCATGACTTCAATCCATGTTAAAAGTATCTCATTCAGCCACTTGGTTTACGAAGGTTTCGTTTAATCCATCCACAACGGTCTGTTATAGACATATTCACGAATCCAGATTTCATACCTAAGCTGTGAACAAGTGTCACCGCCTTGTAACGCAAGTCGTCATCCAAATCAGAAATTTCTTTGATAGCATCCCAAACATTGTTAGCTTTGTCCTCAGATTCTTTTTCTTCAGCTTCTTTTTCCCATCTTTTTTGTATCATGCCAAAGATCTGGCTACTGATTTCTGTCACGTCATCATCAACCATGTTGGAGTTATATGCATCAGTTCTAGCTTTCTTTCTTTGGGGAAGCTTTTCTCCCTTACTTTTTCCTGATGAAGAAGAAAACAGTTCACGCTAAGATGCTTGCAGCTGTATTATCCCTTCAGCAAAATTGATATCATTTGTCCTCTCGGTGGCTTCAACTTGGTAGGTATCTGCATGAATGGTATCACCTAATCCCACAATATTTTGTCCACTTGCAGTATTTGGACCATATATCGCTTTTAACTCCTCATAATCTTCAAAGGAATCATCACGCAGATATTTCTTATCTGGATGAGCCTATATAAACAGAGAAAGAACAACAAGTATCATTATAATAAGAAGCATATATAAGCAACACTAACACATTCATAAAGGTTTTGTTATAGTTTTCTACCTTCAAATAGACATTCCATACTTCATCATCTGCTGTGAATTTTTTTGTTTCGAGATCCCACCCAAAACCCGAACTACAACGAAGATATTCTGCAAGACTTTGGTACCTAGCCTTCAATATCTTTGTCCCATTTCTATACTGGCTATAGGTTATATAAGATCCAAGCTTTTGGTTTAGAGTTGAAAGTATTATTGTCTCTATCGTGAGTTTGTTGAATTTACCATCAGATTGGCGGAAACCTTGATTGATTGTATCCACTAGTAGCCGTCATAACAATTTATGTTGAGGTTCAGACCATTGATGATATTGACCATTACCTTCTACATCTTGTGGATCTCCCATTGTGTGCGAGTACCTAGTCATAGAATACAATATAGATAGTAAAAACCAAACTATTAATCAATCTACACTATTTAAAACCAAATCTGAAAAGCAAAATAATTGAAGAGATCTTAAAGTGACTGCCAAAACGATAATATTATACATGATGAGTTCTCATATATAGCATCAAAATCATCCAAATCATATGAATACTATTCCAAGACAAACATTATCCAAATTCATGAAAAGTAAACAAAAATTGAATCAAACGTGGAAATAAGCAAAAGTAATTTGAAAAGAATACTTACTTTGACAGAAGAGACAATGGAACCTTGACGTACTGATAGCAATTTGGTAAGCCACTCCCCTTTGAACTCTGATACAAAAAAAATATTATTGATCATATATATGTACACCTATCAACCTAACCCTAAAAAAAACTAAACGAGAAGCCCATATTTATATTTTTTTCTAAACAATCAGCCCATAAAGAAATCAACAAGGCATATATTTGAAATCACAACACTAACGCTGTCTTCCATACACTCATATATAAAGTACCAAGGATGCATCAAAAAGTAAAGTACAAAGCAATCGTTACCTCACTATCGGTTCACAGGAAACTCTGTTTTTGGCCCACAACTGTAGCATCTACACTCATCGTTCTCGCCTGCATTGAACACACCATAATCTCAGCCTACAAACAAGTCATAAAGCTACTAATCTATTAAACAGTATTTGAATAAGTTTTGATTTCAAGAAAATAGAGAAACTTCACAATCCAAAAACCTCCCTCTTTCTTTCTGCAGGTTCATATTGGTTAGAATAAAAGAACACGGCTTGCGTGAATGTATCATGGTTTTCATAAAAACAAGATAACGAATACGTTAACTTTTGAATCAGGGAATTATTTAAAGTGAACATCTGATTACAAATTTAACGATGTGATGCAACTCCAAAACGTACCATCAATGTTTTTATCCTGGTCAGGGAAAGGGAAATCCAATCATGTCTCGGGATGCAAAGCAAGATCCCTTGCAAGCACAACTACTTCCTCAGTCACGCCGATTGTATTTCCAACATCGCGCTCTTTCGAATTCGCACCCAATTGCAACAAATTTTAAGCGATTTTGGTAAAATTTGATATTAATAAGTTTCCGGAGAGTTTCGAGATCTCCGTTCTGAATCTACATCCGATCTCCACGATATCACTCCTGATCCCAGCAATCAGATCCTCGTCGGTGACTTCCGAATCTCCTCCGCATGATCGTTCGTCTGATTTTATTCCATATGATCTGAAGAAGCAGGCGGTGGTGTGAGGAAAGAAGCCACACCCCATAGCTGTGATTGCAACACCGATGGCGAAGACAGATGATCGAAACCGGAATCTTCAATTGAATGGGACTTAATCGTTTGCTTTTCGTTATCTTCATCCTCATTTATCCTCAGAGAATTTGCAATGGATTTGGCTAACTATGCCATTTTTCCTGGATTACGCTAGAAGGATAAAGAATAGATAAGATTGAGAAATGAACGATTATATAGAGAAGCAATTGATTTATTGATGGCAGAGAGAAAAAAATTTCAACTCAAAAATCTGTAAGGAAAAAGATGATGAAAGAAGCTGACGAAGAAGAGATATTTTTTTTTATCCATTTTTATAAAGAAATAATTATTTTGAAGTCTCTTCAAAAAACACCTCTTTATGTGTGAATTTTTGAATCATCATTTGTGACTAAAAGTGGACGGAAAATCTCTTCAAATTCTTTTCATAACTATTTTTTTTTTAAAATGTTTGGTTTTGAATAACAGGGATTTTAATTTAGTTTTCACAAATTCTTAATTGAATAACATGGATTTATAAATGATTTTAGTTAATTTTACATAAATTCCTTGTTCAATAACATCAATTTTGGAAAGACATTTAGAAATCTCTAATTCAATAACAGAGATTTTTAAAACAACCACTAAATCTTTTAAAATTTCTAATTCAATACACCCCTCTTAAAATTCTCAATCATGCTTTACACATATTTTTTTAAATTACAGATCTTTTTTTTTTGTTTTTTGCTATACAGAGTAAAGTATGTAAAATATTAATAGTTTGGTTCTGAAAAATTAAAAATCATACAGTACTAAAATCTATAGTTAAAAATTTACAGTTTTATTTCTACAACAAAAAAAACTAAAGTTACTGCAATAATCAATCAAACATAATTTATACCAAAACTAAAAAGTAGTTTCTATTTCCTTAAAATTCACAAAATAGCTGAAACAAATATTTGGTTAAAAACGTTAAATCATTAATCTCCTACTCTTTCTAGATAAATAGCACGAGTTGGTTGGTTCAGGAAATATGGCATGATCAGCTACTTGACTATTCATCTCCCTAATTCTACACTTTTCCAGGTAACATGGCACCAGATGTGTAGGCTTCGGGCTTTTTTTTTTTTTTTTTTTTTTTTTTTTATATTTTATCCCAAATTAACAAAGTAGTTTATAGTATTTAAAAACAAATCACAAAATAATCCGAAACAAAATTCTAAATTTTAAAATTGAAATCTCAAAAGTCAAGCCCCAATCTAAAATCTTAAACTCATAATAAAACAAAAATGACGAACTCTAAAAATTAAGTCATAAAAATAATAGTGATGTATTTTCTTAATTTTAGAAAACAATTCTTATTTTTTTATTCTATAATTTATTTTAGCATTTTATTGTTCCATGATCGAAACTCGCCCACAAAAAAACAATGATAAAGATTAACGAATAATAAAAAAAACTTGAAAAAAAATGATAATGAATATTGAAAGGGAAACTAGTAAGAAGACGCCTTGACTATTTCAATGAAAAGGTAGTGTGGCTTGCGAAAACCCCCCACACAGTCTCACCTAGTAAGAACAGAAATGGCACCAAATAATGGTCCCGCCCTCAATTACCCGACAAAATATGAAAAGACAAAGAGTAATAATAAAGAAAACTAGTATAGTCCAAACGCGTAAAATATTTTCCCATTTAACTCAGAAAAACCAATCTCTACTTCAAAGTATATTGCAGCTATATAAACATATGATGAGCACATGAAGTTTCACTTTTATTTAACAAGCAAATGTGTTGTAAAGCACCCCAAACAAAAAAAAAAAAAATGGAGGAAGAGCTCCCAGTAGGGTTTCGTTTCTATCCGACGGAAGTAGAGCTAATTTTGTTCTACCTAAGAATCCAGCTCGACGGAGGAAAGGCCACCATTCACAGTCTCATACCAATCCTTGATGTGTTTAGCGTTGAGCCTACTCAGCTTCCAAGTACGTATGCAAGCAGCAATCATAGGTCTATATGAATAGATGTTGATGATATATGTGTCGTTGATTTCTGAATAATTTAACTTCTATTTGGCCAAAAAAGACATTAACGTCACGTCTCATTGTAGAGTATTGTTATTATTATTATTATTTTTTTTTTTTTGCATTTCTTGAGTAGAATAATCTGGTAATTACTCATATTGAGATTGTATGCATGAGATTTAGGTTTTAACTATTTAGTTGCGTTTGTGTTTGTGTTTGGAATTTGCGTTTATATGTAAATTTACTTTACAAAAAATCACATTTTTGGTATAGTGTAAACGTAAACGCCAAACTCAAATTAAGTGTTCTCTTTTCATTTGTGTTAGGTTTTCGTTTTTAGAATTTTGAAAAGAAAAAAATGATTATATTATTGAAGATGCTAAAATAATGATTCATTTGGAGAAAATATGCGGCCTACGCATAAATGTGTTCTTTGTTTTATAGATCTTGCGGGTGAGAGGTGTCGAGGAGACGCAGAACAATGGCTTTTCTTCGTGCCAAGACAAGAGCGGGAAGCTAGAGGAGGAAGACCGAGCAGGACCACTGGTTCAGGATACTGGAAAGCAACTGGTTCACCGGGCCCTGTGTTCTCGCCAGATAATCGAGTGATCGGAGTCAAAAAGACGATGGTTTTCTACACCGGTAAAGCTCCCACGGGGAGAAAGACAAAATGGAAGATGAATGAGTATAAAGCAGTTGACGGAACACTTACTGTATCTACCATTCCTAAGGTAATTAATAACCACATTTTTATCAGATAATAATATTGAACGAACTAGGCTTTTGTTATGTCCAAAACAGATACCATTGATTTTTCATCTGTTTCATATATATGTATAATCCGGTCATAACTTATAAGTTGTAATTTGTAAGTTTTTGATATATTTACATAAAAAGTGGGCGGTATTTATTAAAAAATTCATGTTATTTGTAGTATATATTTTAGAAATAACTTAAAATCAATTATACATGAAATGTTAAAAGTAAAACCCAAAAGACCATGCATACATTCTTTTCAATATTGATTATAATATTATATTCAAAGATTTTCTACAATCCCTAAGGGGAATAGCTAGTATCTAAAATTCTAAAACCTTAGAAAAACAAAAGCTTATTTTTCGTTATTATAAAAAAGGTTATAATAAGATTTGTTATATATATATATATATATATTTTTTTTTTTTTCATACAGTTAAGGCACGAATTCAGTATCTGTCGAATCTACATAAAGTCCGGAAGCTCGAGAGCTTTTGACAGACGTCCCACAGAAGCTTATGGGGTAGAGAGAAAGCTTCCTAGCTATGGAGCTGAAACATCGTCCCGAGCTAGAATATCAACATCACCAGAAACTTCATTTTCAGGAAGAGACCAAGTTGATTTATCGATGAATGGTACTACTACACCAAGCAACTTAGAAATGGTTAATGGAGTACCACAGCTCAGAGAGAGAAAACTTCCAAACAATGGAGTTGAAATATCATCAAGTGCCACAATATCAACCTCACTGGAAACTTCATCTTCAGGAGAAGGAGACCAAGTTGATTTGCCAAAGAATGCTACTATTACACAAAGCAATTCAGAGATGGTTGATGGGCTATCACAACCTTTTTGGGAATGGGAGCAGCTAAATTAGTCTTGAAAAAAGTATAAGAAGCAATTTTTTAAAAAATTATAAGATTTTTTTTGGTCTTGAATAATTGGTTGAAAAAAGTATATGGAGATTTTTCTTTTGCTATAATGAATACTAGATTTTGGATCCGTGCCATGCGCGAATTTGTTTTTAACAAATTTTTTTTTCTGGGCTTGTTAAATATTTTGGTCAATAAATTATAATTACACTGTGGCCCAAACATATTTAGCATTGGTATTGTCTGCGCGGATCCAATATTTGCTATTACATATATGTGTTAGGTCACATTTTATATCTGATCAAATCTTTTGTTATTTAGAAATGGGCCAAAGGAAAATTAGTCGGCCCAAATGAAATATGTTTCATTGAGTCGAACAGACAAAAACTCACTGTCCGAAATTAGGATCTCACCAGTCGAGACTCGAGAGCAATCCTAAAAATGGATCGAAAATAAATCAAACTCATTCTCATTTCCTTATCTGAAATCATGAATCCTACATCAATAATTCCGTGTTATCTTCAGATTTCACCACAGCTTTAGAATTTCCTTTAAGATTTGAGAAAGTGATGAGGTTGGATTGCAGCGAGTCACCGATTTGGGGAAATGACTACAAAATCTGGTAAGTTGAGTTCATAATAGCTCTACTCGTTCCAGAAATGTTCGGTTTTAACAACTACGCGTCTCTTATGTGATTTAATTTTTGGTGAAACAACGATTAGTTTGATTTATAACCTGGCTAAATTTTGATCGGATGACATACAGTTTTGCCAATTTCCTGGAATTATGCAGCAAAGAGAAAAGGAAACAGGTAATATCACATATAACTTTTTTAAGAAATGTTAATTTTTGTTCGTCATTGTGGACCTTAAAATCTAGATTCAGATATAATTTCTTCCTATTTTCATTCTGCCTAAAACAATGAGGACAGATGTTTGAAGAAACACAGGAGGAGATATTCAAACATGACATTTTCCAGATAAGTGTCCATTCCCTATTGTTTCGATATATAATAAATCCATTACATAATTTACTCCAGTATCTGATTTATACTAACATGTAATGTTTTTTGCAGAAGATTCCGAAGAAAGAAGATATTGAAACAAAGTAACAGACTCCAAAATGATAGGATTATATCATCTAATAATATCGTAAGTCTACATATTTCTTGTAAGACTATTTTGAGTAAATATTTGCCTCTAACTAATAAACTAATATAAGTCCTCGTTACAGATCGAAAAGGTTGAAAATGATATCAGCAGAATAAAGACGAAGCCACGGATCAGCTTCTTCAAATAACCATTAAGGTAATAATTAAACATTACATATAATGAAAGAAGTATATAGATGTCATAGGTTGATTGTTATTATGGAATATTCAAAGTTGTAATATATAACATATATATATATATATCCTAATATAAGTTGATCGTTGATATAAGAAGATCAATAACAATACTGTAATTAAGAAATAATCCAAAACTTTATTGAAAGTAATAAAAACTGAACAAAGTAATTATGATATATTGTTCATCCATACGAGACACTTGTTAAAAATGAGTTCCCGTAAAAACCATTAAGTAACTACAACCATGAGTTACCAATTAATTAACTTCATAGGTTCTGGAAAATCTCTTTAAAAATAACATTCGTAGTCTTTCTTTGAGGTTTTCATTCCTTATTAACAATCAAAATCTTAAGACCTTTCTTAGACGTAACTCTAGATATGGCAACATAAAGTTGTCCATGAGAAAAAATAGGTCTAGGCAAAAAGATACCAACTTCAGAAAGAGACTGACCCTGGCTTTTGTTGATTGTAATTGCAAATGCTACGGCTAAGGGCAGCTGCCTTCTTCTCATGTTAAATGGCAAGTTGGCATCTGAAGGAGTAATTAAAATTCTAGGAATAATAACTTTAGCTCCAATTTTCTCTCCTGTTATAACCCTTGCTTCAACCATAAAATCTGCTAGCTGAGTAATCTGCAATATAGTTCCATTCATTAATCCTCCAATAGGATCAATATTCCACAACAACATCACAGGACAACCAATCTTCAAACGAATGCTGTGATTAGGTAATCATGAAACTCGCATACTGTTTAAAAACTCTGGTGTAAGTGCATCGTTTTTAGCTGCATTAGTATCAGAAGGGTCTAAAGAGTCTGCACTTAGATATAATTTTTCCTCCCATAGTTCAAGAAGAAAAGACACGCATGTTAAAAAACTTTAAATACAAACATGTCAATGTAAAATTGAATCGAAAAGATATGATTAAGCATGAACTAACCATTTTCAGGATCAACCATCTATTTAATAGAAAAGCAGATAATTAGACAAATCTGTTGGTACGATGATAATAAGTGAGTAATAAAAGTATATAATTTTAATTACGCGCGTATACCTCATCAAAAGAGCCACCTAGTAGCATCGTAGCTGACTGTGGCACAATGGTGCTAGCGACCATATCAAGTAGCATCATCTTAGTCTTAGCTGTTTGGTCCATCACCATAAAATGCAGTTTAAACCTTAAAAGATAATATAAAATGCAGTTACTTATTATGAGGTTAAATAGTAAGAGCCCTATAGTCTAAACCATACAATTCAATAATAAGAAATATTTACTTGGCCTCCACTTTAGTGATAATTTTGTTGCATGCCTTACACCTTCAAGTAGGGCCATTGATACAAATTGTTGCTCCTGCTTGCTTCTTAGTTTGTTTTTCAACCATTCTGTTGCATTTTATGCACCCAAAACAGTACCAACCCCAATCTGTGTCAATAGCATAGATCGAACACACAATCTTGCACTTCTCAACCTATTTTGTTGAAAAAAATAACTATAGTTATATTTTATTGTAAAGAATATAGGACTGTTGTAGACTACATGACTTATTATTATAAAAAGAACTTCTATTTTACCTCCGAAGTAATTAGTAACTCCTCAATAGTCTTCTGTTGCAGGTTAGACCAGTATTCTTTCTTCTTAACCATTTTATCATCATTTGGAGTCTCAACAATGGTGAGAGCAAGACCATCATCTGGCAACCTGACATTTCATTAACCACAAAACATACTTAAGGTAATATAAGTTGCACAATGACATATCGTTAGTGCATTATATTCGATTGAATAAACCACACTCACACATTCATGAATTCTGCAACCTCAGGTAAAAGAGGATTCATCATGAGCTTGGATGTCTCGAATGCATTTGTAATCTGAAGTTTGCCTATAAAGTGGACCATACAGGAGAATGAAATTCCGCAATTCTCTATCGAAACCCTAGCGAGGTTAGTTATTAGAAAACATACCTCTGTAATGTCCAATTTTAGCAAACCTGATTAGGCATATAACAACCTTTCCAGTTGTTTCTTGGCAACTTGTCCAAAGTTGATCAGCACATCTTTCCCACAAACAACATGACATTCGATCATTACTGAAAAATTGAAAACAGTGTCAGTCGATCCTTAACATGATGAATAAGTTGCTTAAGATTCTCTTTAATTTAAATATACATTCATTAGATAATGGTAAATATATAGGGTTTTAGGGAACGATTACTTAGTATCTTGTAGCTCGAATTCAATCTTTTTCCTCTCCTTCCCATTGACTTGGACAGTTTCAATATCCTTCACGTCAATAACTTGGCCAATCGCGTCTGTGAAATCCCAGAATATCATTAGGCAATTTTTAGAATATTTAGTGAAGAACCATATAGCACTACTCTAGATATTTCAAGAATGATGTTTAACCCATCAAATAAATTGGCTGTTAAATTCGACTTACCAACCAAGAAGCTGTGGTTAAGGGTACCACTTAGAATAGTGCCAAAGTCCACGAGATTGATGAATTCTAAGTTGCTTTTGACACTGCACTTCGTGATAGTAGTATTGTCTGTGAACGATATCTTGTAATTGTGCTTAGTAGGGCGATACTGATCAGATGCAGATGTCAAAGAGAAGCTCTCAATAACTTTCTATTCTCCTACTGGAACCAACCGTTCAACATGGCTCACATATGTCTTCTTACACGATGCATGTATCAAAGTATTCTACAAAAGGTGACGTTTAAATTATTACATAGCATTTCAATCTTTCAATAAGCTGTTTAGTTTTGATTAACAAATATTCATACACTCACATTTTCATCACCAAGAATCAGCTCCAACGTTTGACCTGACTGGACCATGTACTGCTTCCATAAGTGGAGGACTTTCACTCGGATTCGCCAGGATGACTTGAATGGTTTGACATCGGCAAGGTTAGTGAAACCAATCAGAGAACTCATTTTTTGGGTTTTGAGTTTTGATAATCGAGAATAATAGTTAGTGTAGTGTTTAGTGAGCCTATATATAAGATGAATAGCTATAGGAAGGATATATTCTCATATATTTTTAGTACAAATTTAGTTAGAGTCATTTTCGGTATGAGTTGATGATAATCGATCAATTTTTTTGCTTAAATCTTTCGAACTATAACTAATTTTTATAACTGCTTAAGAATATTCTATAGGACATATTTTTAGTTTCTGTGAAGATATGCGTATATATGGATTTAAAATAATATTTAAGAAGATATGATTAACTACCAATTATCTCCGAGATTTTGAATACTACGATATTTTACATCTAACTAATTACGTAAATAAGATAGTTATATATGTGAAGTACATTTAAAATGAATATCTGTTATTACTGTTTTGAGAATTTGCAAATACTCGACGATATTTGGGATTCTAATAGTTTTGATGTAGATATGATCGAATTTGAATGTTATTCTTGTTTTGAGGTTTAGATAAACTGTTTTTTAAGAAAGGTTATTATTTATTTGGTTTGAAGTAGATATCGGTTAAGATGTATTGAATCTGAATTTTGGAACCGTTTAAGAACTATTTATATGATCGAATTTGAATGATATTTCTTCTTTCTGGAAATGAATTTGAAGTTATGTTTGCAGGGAATTGAAATTATTCTCCACAACGACACATTAGATGGTCACACAATTTCGGTTTAGGTAAATCCGGTTACTCTGTGAATCCGGCTAATCAAAGTGTATGCCATATATTATTTTTTCATGATGTAATTGACTGAATGTATTGTATGTTTTCTAATATTGTGTCGAAATCATATTTAGTTGGTTAGTCATAGTATTTGTCAAGTCGAAAATGCCCTTAATGAAATCATGAAATGTTCTAACAAACCCAATGGCATAAATCGTAAATACCACGGTAGGATTTGACATATTTTAGCAATGATCCTCTTTTAATAGTTTAGATAACTGGGGCTTTTTTCAGTTAAAAAAAACTGGTTTTTCTCATTTTACCCTTATTATCTGGTGACATATATAAAGAGGTTATTATTGGATTTAACTGAAATATAAGATGAACAGAAAATACTAGAATAACTTGAAAGCAATTTTTTTATTTTCATTTGATAAATATAGATTTAAGATCTTACAGAGTCATCTATGAATACAGAGAGAATGTTATTAGGAACAAAACGATAACAATGACTATTAGATCCATTTGGGATGGATGATTTTGCTAATATATCTGCTGCTTTGTTTGCTATTCTCGGTATCCAGTTTAGTTTGACCTCTTCAAATTGTCTCATCCACCATCGTATATCTCGTATCCAGTTGTATGCATTGAAGTGTAGTGTTTGTGTTACTATAGCTTGAACGACTTGTTGACTGTCCCCTTCAAATATTATCTTTTGATAACCCTGAGACCAGCAATGTTTCATTGCAACTAGTAAAGCTTGTAGTTCACTTTCAAAGGCATTCTTCACATACACTCCATGTATTTGACCTGCTCCACAGAAGTCTCCATTGTCATTTCTGATTATCCATCCGATCTTTCCATTTGTTGTGGTGTCCTTAAAAGAGCCATCATAATTGTATTTGATCCAAGTAGTTGGTGGACGTTGCCAATGTGTATTCAAACGATGGTCCTGTTGATGTTGTTGTCGTCGAGCATCTTGATATCCATTACTTCCGGTGACTTTTTGGTGTTGTATTCGTTCTTCCATATCATTGCATTCGTTGTAATCACTCCGTGCAAGGCTCAAAATGCGTACCCAAGATATATGTTTTTATTGGAACATGAGCAAGTTTCTACTTTTCCAGATACGCCACAGAATCCACAGTGGTAACTCATTAAAGGATGACCATCGAGTCTGTTGACGTTGTAAACAGACTTTCAGTTTTGTGTTGAAGGTTGTTGTTGTGTCTAATATTTCTGAAGGCATAAAACCAGACCCTCACCAGATACATTGTGCATATGGGCAATCAAAGAACAAGTGTTGCATAGTTTCTTCTTCTATACAACATCTTTGACAAAAGGAGTCGTGGATAATATGACGTCTTCGTAGATTTTCTCCGGTTGCCAAGGAACAAGAAATCATTTTCCAAAGAAAATGTTTTATTTTTGGAGGGAGCTTACTTTGCCAGATGAAATATTTTATTTGTGATTCTCCTGATGGTGGTTGAATTTGTAAAGGATTATTGGTATGTGTTGCCAACCAATATCCAAATTTGACCATGTATAATCCTGACTCTGTGTAAGCCCACCCTAATAGGTCATGAGTTCCTGTGGTTGATAGTCGAATGCGTAGGATATGCTCTATATCTTCATCAGCTACTAGTTCACGAACTTTATTCTCATCCCATCCTGTTCTGGTACTATTAAGGAGTATAGTGAAGGGACTAACCATTGATTTTTGAATCCTTGGTCTTGGTGGTCTTGGAGGATGTAGAGGAAGCCATGAATCTTGCCAAACTTTTATAACGGAACCATCTCCTATAATGAACTGTAATCCCTTTGCAAGAAGATCTTTTCTATGTAGGAGTGAATTCCAAACATTTGATCCTTTTTTAACTTTTCTTCCTTGAAGAATACCAGTATCTGGAAAGTATCTGCCTTGAAGAATCCGGGCCATCAAGCTTTGTGGATTATGAAGTATTCTCCAGGCTTGCTTAGCAAGTAAAGCTTGGTTGAAATATTCAAGATCTCGAAATCCCAATCCACCTTCTCGTTTCGGTATGCTTAGTCTCTTCCAAGCGTACCAGTGCATTCCTCTTCGATTCTGACCTTTGCCCCACCAAAACTTGGCAAAAATACTATTTATCTCAATAGTAATGTGTTTTGGTATGTGGAACACATTCATAGTAAACACCGGCATGGCACTAGCTACCGATTTTAGTAATATCTCTTTTCCTCCTTGCGACAGGAAACCTTTATTCCATCCTGTTGTACGCGTCACCGCTTTGTCTTTAATATATGAAAATAGCTCTCCCTTCTTGCTTTCGAACTGTTCAGGGACTCCCAAATATTTGCCATTACCTCTGTCATTATGTATTCCTAATAGATGTGTCATTTGTCTCTTAGTCGTGTGTTTGACCTTACTTCCAAACGTAATAGCTGATTTGTTGAGGTTGACTGCTTGACCTGATACCGATTCGTAGAGATTAAGGATCCGTTTCAATTCTCGCCCTGCTTTTGGGTTTGCTAAAGAAAAGAATAGCGAATCATCTGCAAATAACAGATGATTTACTGTAGGTGATCGGTTGCTAATTTTTATACCCTGTAACTGCTTCTCTGTCATAGCCTTGTTCATGAGATGTGATAATACTTCGGCACACATAATGAATAGATAAGGCGATAGTGGATCTCCTTGTCGGAGACCTCGTTGAGGTTGAATATATCCTTCAGCTGCACCGTTGATTAATACTGAGAAACTAACGCTTGTAACACAAGTCATTATCCACCTAATCCACTTGTCTGCAAATCCAAATCGTCGCATTGTTTCCTCAAGAAATGACCATTCCATTCTGTCATAAGCTTTAGTGATGTCAGTCTTCAAAGCCATATAGGATGTAGCTTGGCGAGTACGGACCTTTAGACTGTGGTAAACTTCATGAGCCACTATGATATTGTCTGTAATCATTCTCCCTGGGATAAAAGCAGCTTGATTCTCCGAGATCATCGTTGTTAGATGCGGCTTTAATCGATTAACAAGAATTTTGGATATAATCTTGTAGAAAACATTACATAGCCCGATTGGTCGGAAGTCAGACATCAATGAAGACGGTGTCACCTTCGGGAATAGGCATAGATTGGTATGATTATGAGTCGTGTCAAAGGACTCATTAACAAAGAAGGCTTGTATATCCGCCTCTACTGTTTCTCGTAGGTCAGACCAATATGTTTGGTAGAAATCCGCTGAAAGACCATCCGGTCCTGGAGCACGATGAGGTCCGATACTACGGACTGCTGTTTGTATTTCTTCTGATGTTAGTTGTCGTAGTAAGTCTTTGTTCATGTCCTCCGTGACTCTTGTATGAAATCCAAGAAAAGTTTCCCCAAAAAACATAGACGGATTTGTTGTTGAGGAGAATAGCGTTGTAACATATTGTGTCGCAATATGTGAAATTTCATCTTGTCTTCTTTTCAAAACACCATGTTCATCCAGTATGGAAGGTGGTTTTTGACTCTCCGAGTTTTCGTCACATTATGAAAGTAACGTCTATTTCGGTCACCTTCCTTGAGCCATGTGATTCTGCTCTTTAATTTCCAGTAGAGTTCTTTTTCTACGTACGCTTGATGGAGATCACAGCGTAATTGATTCCTTTCATCTGTTGTGAGCTTATTAGTTGTAATAGCAGTATCGATTGTATGGCGGAGGATAGCTATCTTTTCTGCAGCATTGGTGCGATTCTTCTTTTTCCAACGAGAAATATATTTCCTGGAGCTTTGGATTGGTGAAGCTAAGGTTAGAAAGGGGTCAGAGGACCTCATTGTGTCATCCATCCGCGAACGATTGCTTCACGGAATCCATCATGGTCTTTATACCGTCCATCAAAGCGAAATTGGCCTCGTGTTTCTGTTTTGATATCAGATATATAAGTAACCAAAGGTCTATGATCAGACTCTGCAATCTCCAAAAACTCTGTTTCAGAGGCTGGATACTGTGCTAACATACATGTATTAGCCATAGTTCTATCTAAACAACATGAGACATCGTTATTTCCTCTTCTACCATACCAAGAAAAACGATTCCCAATAGATTTCAAATCTGAGAAATCACAATGTCTCACCATATTTCTAAAATCAGTGAAGGAACTTTCAGCCCGTCTACGTCCCCCTTTCTTTTCATGGTTCCCTAAAATTTCATTCATATCTCCCATAATAAGCCAAGGAGCACCTTGTCGAGAAGTAGCTAATCTCTCTAATCTTTCCCAAGTATGATTACAGAAGCTAACATTAGGATGGCCACAGACAAATGAAAAATAGAATTGCATTCCATTACTAGAAACTGAAGCATCTACAAGGTTTGGATATTGAGAATGGAAAGACATTTGAACAGACTGATTCCAAAAGATTGTTAATCCTCCACTAAGTCCTAAAGGTGGTACCGAAACATAGTTAGGGAAACCTAATTGAGCACCCACGTCACGGAAGTAGTCGTCTTGTTGCTTTGTCTCTGAAAGGCAAATGATGTCCGGGAGATACTTCTTGTTGATCTCCTTCAGGCGTCGAACTGTCAGGTCATTTCCCAAACCTTGACAGTTCCAGCAGGTTGTCCTCATGGCTGCAGAGGTGGTTCAGGGTCCACCGCACCTCCTTGATTAGGAATGTCATCGACTTCCTCTGTTTGACCACTTGATTCACCTTTATCTTGTTTCTTTGAGAAGAACTTGCCAGCATTGTTTCCTTCCTCTATGTATTTTCGTTTGACATTCCGAGTTGCTGTACGTGCTTCCACAGAATACTCATCATATGAGTTTCGGATAACCGCTGGATTGTATTCATCATTCAGAGCCATAGAGTTCATTGATGATCCACGATATATAGCACCCTGAAGATAAGCATCTTCCTCAATGTTTTCATTTTGAGAGAACGGACCAATTTCACCTGTTGGGTTTGAGGATTCTTGGTTCGCGGGCTGATTATCATCAGGTTCAACATTGTCTCGGTGCTCTTGGATTGCCTCCGTCTCCATATCTTCATCTTGAGTTCTTCGATAACTACATCATGTGGTCGGGCTTGATGTTCCTCTTGTTGCTCCACTGGTTGCTCTTCGTCACTGCCGTCATCATCATGGTCGTCGATATTGTCTGGATCAGGACCTCCATTTTGTATCAGACAATTGCCAGAATCGTGAGTAAGCATGCCACATATCTCACAAAAGCCGTGAAGTCTTTCGTAAGTGAATCGAAGCATTGTGTTGACACCAGGGGAGAATTGAAAGTTTCGCTGAAATCGTAGTGGATTATGAATATCCCAATCAATACATACCCTGACGAATTCTACTCTGGTGGCAATCTCCGGATTAAACTCGACCTCCAATAGCATTCCAAGAGCCCTGCCAATATGGGCGATAACATCATGGCTCAGGTATTGAAACGGGATTCCTCGGATCTGAACCCAGAAGGGAATGCAATGCATTTCATCTGGATTGGTTCTCGGCGTCCATCTCTGTAGTATTAACATTCGATCCGCGAAGGCCCACGGTCCTCTACGGAGTACCCATTCAAGTGCTTCTTCTGATGAGAAAACGAACTGGAACCGCCTTCCTTCGATGACACGGCCGTGGGCATGCCCAATAACTCCCCAGATTATTGGGAGATTGGCGATTATAGATCGCAGATTTTGACGCCGTGGTATTACTGGTCGACCGATGATAACGAAACGATTCGCTGCCATAGCTTGGTGAACTATTTCCGAAGGGAAAACAAAGGGAGGTCCTCCGCTCCGATGTTAATGTCTTGAATTGCTCTCCCTAGGTTGCCGGCCATTGTGTTTGATGGAGTATCAAAAGAATGCCAAAGGGGATTGCGTTTAGAGTTGTGAATACATCTAATTGCAATTCGCTTTAAATAATCGATACGCAAAATAACTGTTGAAATAAAACTGCCATCACGATTGTAAGTTGGAACAATCGTGGGATTCATCGTCAGGGATGAGTGGTTAAATCTCTGGAATTTTGCCACTACGTCGCCGGAAAAATTGAAAAACCGTCACCTTATGGGTGAGTGAGAACCGGTGGTTAAACCGTTTTTTTTTGCCTTTACAGTCACCTTTTTTCGTCTTTTACTCTCTAAATACAGTAATTTTAATATAGTTCTAATATAAAATGTGTTAAAAAAACATGTCTTGAGTTAGACAAAATTTCTGATCAACAAAATGGTCAAAAATTATATCTACAAAATTTTAACCAAATAATGATAAAAATTAGAATCAACTAAAATTTGGTTAAAAAGTTTTAGATCGATTTATTTGGTTAATGATTGGTCAAACATTAGCGATCAATTTTTGACAAATTCAAATTACAGTATAAGATAAACTAAGTGATTGGTCTACACCATATACAGAGTAGAAAATATTTTATATGTTTGATATATAATTAATATTATATATTAAAGATCTTCTATTTATATAATTAATTATATATTAATAATAACATTATATACATATTGAATAATATAAAATAACGATAAATCAATTGAAAAATATTACAGATTTCAATAGAAACTAAAGATAAAAAATATTAAGTAAAATTTTAAAATACCTTCTTAGATAAAAGGGGGAATTGCTAAAAATAAACTAAAACATTATTTTATCTCCAAAACTAGACCCCTTATTGCATGTTTGACAAAAGTAACTCACAAGAGTAGTAAAATTACAACCCTAACCCTTATGAACAAAAAAAAACGTCAGCCATATTGACAGTTTATCACTCGAGAAATCTACCTAGACTTCTCGAGTAGACTTCTCCGCTAGACTTCTCTAAGAAGTTGAGGTAGACTTGAAAATGCTCCAAGTATACTCCTTTGATTCTGACTTTCAAGCCAAGATAGATGGAGAATGGTTGATGATTTGTTAACCTGTTTGTTGGCTGAATCCACAGACAACGATTTGAGACACTGAATAACCAAGGGCTAGTCCTCACAAGGTTATTAAGACTCTCCACAAATCACAACTCTCTGATTCCACAAAGTGTTTGAAATTTGCAAGAACAATTGATTCAAAAGAAATCTTTCTTTTAGAAGCAAATAAAAGGTTTTTGATTAAATAATTTTGTGTTTATGAAAGTACAAGCTTATGAGCTTATATAGTGCTCAAAATGAAGTGTATAAAACGGTAGCTAAGTAATAAAAACAAAGCATAAAGTCTGGCTTAACTTGTAGCTAGTCTTTGGGCATAAAGGGGGGAAAAGCTTGATTTGGGGGCAATGAGAGAGGGGAAACGAATCTTGTAGTCTTAATCTTTGTATGAATGTCTAGGATTTTCTTGATAGGATGGAGGGTCGAGATTGATTGAGGTATATGGTCGTTGGTCCTTCTTTCCATCAGACACATAGTTAATGTATCCTCTTATGGAAACTGTCTTCATGGTGGCTTCTTCTTTGGTTTGGGCAGATTTGATTCGGTTATTGGCTTGGTCAGATGGTTTAGAAATCTTGGTAAACTGTATAAACCTCAAGGGAGGCGTGAATGATATGTTGGTATAAGCTATGCTCCTTGTTTCCTTGAATGGCTTCATATACTTGCATGGAGGTCCATGTATACACTTGGTTGGATCTTCTTGGGTAAGTGATGACTTAAATTGAACCAAAGGTGGTTTAATCTTCTCAGTAGCTTCTTGGGACGTTGGATTGGTCGAATAATATGTCATTGCGTGACATATTTCCATAGATAGCTCCAAATATACACTTGTTGCTCCATTTATGTGTATATGCGGTTTTGATGGTTTGTCTTGGTTCTCTTGCAGATTAAACTGAACCAGTACATGCTTGGCACGATCAGGAGGCTCTCTTTGATCTGTAGAACGGCAGTGTATTAGTGTCAAGTCCTCATATTCTTTGAAAACAGCTACAAGTCTCCTTTGCTCCTTATCTACAAGCAAAGCATCACCCAATTTAGCTCCAATGCTCCTTCTCTTGCTTGGTCCGGTTGTATAAGCATTGATGCTTACATCAGAAGTCTTCTCCCCAATAATTTCTTTAGAATTAATTAAAAAATCATAATAAATAAGTTGATAAAGAAATTAGATACATAACCAAAACATATATATTTTCCATCTATTAAAAATAAAATTTGATACAAAAGAATCAATTTAAATCAACATAAACAAATTAGGTTAAAAACCAACACAATGCTAATAAGAAGTATGCTAGAGGAGTCTACTCAATCACTAAATCTTAAATATTAATAATATTTATTATAAGAATTAATTTGGTAAAACAATTATATATACAACTAAAACATAGATAATTAACATCTATATAAAGTAAATTTTTAAGAAAATGAATCAATTTATAAGTTTTATGAGTATAGAGTTCAAAAAGGTTAGGGTTGAGATTTAAAGTTTATGGTATAAGAGTGTAATTCTTAGGGTTTGCACAAAATCTATATGAATTATAGTTTATGGTTCGGTTAATGAATCAAGGTTCATATATTTGTTATTTTGACTATGAGTTGTCAATATGGTAAGTAAATTAATGTTCTCATATAAGTTTTAATCAAAAAAATTGATCTAGGGTTTAGGGTTAAGAAGACTTCTCGAGTAGACTTCCCGAACCGAAGTAGACTTCTCGACGAGCTGAATTAGACTTCAAAAGTAAACTTCTTTGACCGAAGTAAACTTCTCAATACTGGTTTTGTTCGAATAAAATGAAAACACTCCGATTGAACCGAATAATTTTATTATGATTAACCGGCCTATATATTTCATTTTACCAGAGAGAGCAGCTTTTTTTACCTTTTATCAAACAAACCCTAGTTTCTCTGAAAGGGAGATTTTTGTCGCCATTTCCGTCGCCGTCTTCGACTGTAGTGGCCGCCGCCGCTGCCACTTGAAACTCGTAACCACCGTTTATAAGTTATGATAGCTTGCTATATTAAAGCATTTTAGGCTGCATTTCATTCATCTTTTCCCTTGTTTTTGCATATTAGTTTAACATCTTGGTCTCATTTGCATCTAGATGTAACAATGCATGCATATAGTTTAGGATTGCATACATATGCATGTTTATGTTGCTTTCAGGTGTTTTTGGAGGTTCTTGGAGCTTGGGGAGGAGATGGAAGCAGTTAACATTCGAAGAGATACCAAAGAAGGAGTTTTGCAAAGGCTGGTTCCATAACGAGGAGGAGCATCAAGCAGAGCCTATGTGGAGTATGCCCGATGCAAGCCATGGTACATGGAGATGAGGACTTGGACGAAGGCTTGAAGATGGTGGTTCGCATCGAGGTGGTGCATCGAGCAGGGGAACCTATACAAGCCGATATGCTTCTACACAGACCATATTGGGGTGGTGCATCGAGCAGAACACCGTCTGTACCACCCCAATACAACTAATCCGCGCATTGACCAGTATCTCTCTTTTTTGAACTTATCTTGTTTTTAGGTTTTTTCCCTTTCTTTTTGGTTCCCTAGTATAAAAGGAAGGAAGCCACAAAACATTATCCTTTATCTTTAATCTGTTCTAAGCTTTATTTTATCTTGTTCTTCACCAAAAAGGGCGATTTGCCTAAACCTTGTAACTCTTTTATTTTTCAATCAAGTCTTGCATTTTTATGTTTTAATCTTGTCTTTTAATCTTTGATTTTCGCATCTCGTATCTTAGTTTCATTATCTTTGCATTTAATCTCATATAGTAATGTTTATCTCTAATCAAATGGGATTAAACATGATTAGTGAGTAGTTCACCTTAGATTTGAGGTTCTAAGTAGGGAAAGTGGTATTTAAGATGTGATTAGGGATGATTAGGCTTGATTAGTTTGTTCTCTATTGTTTCCTACTCTTGCAAAGTGATTTTTGTTCATAAAGCTTTTCCCTTTTGATTGAATGTGGTATTGTTGATGCAAATGGTTCACTTAATGGATTGATGTCTTGTTCTTGGCATAATTCGCTTATTTGGCTTGATAGTATAGCTTGGTTTATGTTTCCTTTGTTCAGTTTCACCAAAGTGATAGTTCACCTTGCTAGATGATTCGCTTAGGGCTAGATAGTGCTTGTTTTGAGACTATTGCGTAATGGTTATATAGTTTGCATTGAAATAACATGCCTTTGTTTGAACCCTGTTCATTGCTTAGCATTGTTAGGTTTCACAATTGTGAGCTTGAATCTACTTTTTTGATTGGTTGAGTTAGCTATTTAGGTCCCGATATGATTAAAAAGATTGATAGGTTGATCTGAATTCTTGCTTGGGTGAGAGAAGCTTACTTGATTAGTACTTCTTTTAGGCTTTATGGTTTTGTGCTTTATGCTCATGGTTAGAGAATACACCGTCAAAAGTGGGTTTGACACTCTAGTCTTGCTGAATTGGATTTGCTTATTAACCACTAAGAAGATCTTTCCTTAGATACCTTGCTTAAGATTGTAATATTGAGAATTGCTTGCTTGTTATGTGCTTGATGATTGCCTTTGTTTTAGGTCCTTGGATCTTGCGTTTTATTTTTTTTGTCTAAAACAGCCTTTTCTTAGTTACCCTTGCTTGCCTATTTTAAGTATTCACCTTGCTTAGTATTGTTTAAGTTGTCTTCTTTCTTAGCTTATTGCTTAGTACTTGCTTAAGTTTCATTTTGCTTAGTCTTTGTTTAGTTGCATTTCCTGTTTTCTATTTCTTGCCTTGTTAGGTTGTTAGACTTGTTATTGCATAATCAAAACCCCAATCTTGCTTAGCTTATTGAATTATTTGCATCTCATCATCCACAAGTGATTGGTACATGATCCCTATTCTACAACTGATTAGAGGCTAAGGACATCTGTCTTTAAGACTAAAAAGTCTTATTTCAAATTGGCACTGTTGCCACTTGTGGATTCTTGGAGTTAGATATTGCTATTAGTCCAAGTTTTTCTTATTAAGTTACTAATTAGCTCTACCATTGCTCTATTTTCTCAGGTACTTGTATGAATTTGAGGTCCAAAAGCTCAACACACTTGATATCGCTTATTGACAACATTCACCATCTAGAGCGTGGGGTTAGTAGCAGAGTTGTTAGACAGAGTATGGCAGAGCAAGGTGGCCAGATGCCACTCGTTGGTGTTGTTGTACGAGCACCATTACAACAAGCGGCTGTACACATAGATGAAGTTCAAGAAGCTGTGAACAATGCGGCTGGAGTTCATGGTTTAAGGGCACCGGTTCATGCACCAAGAGTTCAGAGACCTATAGGAGCTGGTGATGCTCCTGATACACTTTACAACCGCAATTGGATTAATGCTCCAGCAGTGCATCAGAATCACTTTGAGCTCAAGCCCGGCCTCATCAACATGGTTCAAGGAAACCGGTTTCATGGTTTGCCCAACGAGGATCTTTTGGACCAATTCGACAAAGTGTTTGGCATGAATAAGATTCAAGGTGTATCTGAAGATGCTTTGAAGCTGCACTTGTTCCCTTTCAGTTTAGGAGACAAGGCACATCAGTGGGAAAAGACCCTTCCACAAGGACCAATCTCAGCTTGGGATGAGTGCAAAACAGCATTTCTCAACAAGTTCTTTAGCTTAACAAGAATAAGGTCAGAAATAAAATCAGCAGTTTTGCACAACACGGAAATAAGACATTTGCTGAAGCATGGGAGCGTTTTAAGTCTTACACATTGAAATGTCCACATCATGGCTTCACCAATGAAAGGCTGTACTCTACTCTGTACCGTGGTGTCACTCCCAAATACAGAATGCTCCTAGACACTGCTTCTAATGGTAACTTCATGGGAAACACAGTTGTCGATGGTCTTGCTTTGGTTGAGAATTTAGCCTTATCAGATGCCAACTATGGAGAAGAGTATGACAGAACATCAAGAGTTGTTGGAAGCGCTGAAAGTGTGAGCACTACCAAGAAGGATATCCAAGCTTTGAATGATAACCTTGATAAGCTTTTGAGCGTGTCCTTTAAGAATATGAGCTATGTGGGTGAAGCTGATCCTGCACAAGAAGAGGTTAGGACAGTTAGAGAGGAAGAAGCCTTCTACATGAATCAACAAGGATGAGGTTTCAACAACTACAGGAATCATCCTAACTTCTCTTATAGAAGAATCAATGTGGCTAATCCACAAGACCAGGTCTATCCTTCACAAGGTGCTCAACAAAGCCAAGGAGACAAGCCTTTTGTTTATTTAAACCAACAGCAAAACTTTGCTCAAAGACCACCATTTCAAGGCGGATTTCAGCAGTCTAACTTTCAGCTTAGACCAGCGTTTGCTTCACCAGGTTTTGGCAATACACAAGGCTAATCTAGTGCTCAAGATGGTGAGATTAAGCAGATGATGCAACCGCTACTGAATGGTCAAGCCAACACAACTATAGAGCTGCATAAGAAGCTTGTTGAAATGCACAACAAGATTGATGCTACAACTTGTGATCAGAATGGAAAGCTTGATGCTTTAAACAACATAGTTAAGTCTATAGAGAGCAAAGGGGATTCATCTTTAAAGCCTCAACAACAATTACCTCGTAAGAGTGAAGCCAATCCTAAAGAATTCTGCCATTTGCTTACTGAAGAAGATGAGTATCCAAGCGATGAAGAGGATGCTTCTTTCGAAGACCTTGATATGATGATACAAGAGCTTTTACTCCATAAGGACATGGAGGAATCTAAGCATGGGGGAGAGTTCTTAAACATTGCTATTGAAGACCAAGAAGCCGTGGATATTATAGAGCAATTTCTTCAAGGTTTGGATAGAGAAGAGGAGCTTGCCTTAGAACAAGAAAGAGCTGAAAAGGATGTGGCTGAGAAAGAGGCAGCTGAGAAAGCCTTAGTTGCTCCAAAAGAAGAAGCCAAGACAGAGCTTAGTGACGCTGATAAGGAGCTTGTAGAAGCATACCAAGCTATGATGGTCTATGCCAAAGAAAGTCCTGAAGATTTCAGAGAGCTGTATGAACGCCAAGTGGGGACTTCTTCAAGCAACAATGAGAAAGGCAAAGCTGCTGAGATTCAAGCCTACTCACCACCAATTCCTTACCCCGCAATGCACTCTCAAAAGGCTCAAAGAGCAGTCTACTCAAAGTTGAGAAAAGATATAGAAGATGCTGGAATTAAGATGCATCATGGTACCACATTACTTAAAGTGAAGGATCAAATCCGGTTTTTCAAGGAGGTTTTTGACAATCTAGAGGTTGTCGAGACAATACTTGAGAATGTGGGAGCTAATATGAAGAGGAGTAAGGAAGTGAAGACCTTAACCAAGCTGCCTAATCCAGGAAAGTTTCTGGTTACTTGTGAGTTTGGTAAGCTAGACAAAGTAGAAGTCTTATGTGATTCAGGTTCTACAGTCAATGTCATGTCTCTCCACTTGAGCCAAAACATGGGAATCAAAGAGCTGGAGCTTTGCAAAGAATCTATTACCTTTGTGGATAATACTTCAAGGGGCCCACTAGGGATGGTTAAGGATTTCCCTTTGAAACTTGGTAATTGCTTGATACTAACATATTTTTTGTGGTTATGAAAAAGACATATTCAAGAGAGGTACCACTTCTACTAGGAACACCTTTCTTGGCTACATCAGGTGCTCAAGTAGACTTCAAGAGAGGCTTAGTGATTTTGAGGAATGTTGATGAGTTCAAGGTGTACAAGATTGTGTCACCTTCTATTGCTTTTTTTGGAACCATTGCTAAGGAAGAGAGTCAACATCAACAACTTCTAGAACGTGTGGAATAAGCCATGAGCTTCAAAATGAGCATGCTGATGAGAGACACTCTTTCTGATGAGCCAGAGGAGAAGCCTGACACTAAGTTGAAGCTTGAAGAAGGTTTGAAAGAAGAAGAGGTCTTGATCACCAAGGAAGTGAAACCTTTGAGCATCACACAAAGTGTCAAGAAAAGGAGAACAAAGAAACCAGCTCGTGATAAGAAGAAGCTGTTATCAGTTGGTACTTGGGTGTACATGAAGCAGGGAGAAGGAGCTTCTGCTCCATCAACTTCTTCCCACTTGTCATCAACCATCAAAGTCAAGCTTAGTGACTTAAAACAAGCACACTTGGTAGATAATTCCATGACTATCCTTGTATATATTGCTTTCCTTTATTATTGATGTCTTTATTTAGTGATTCGGAGATCAAATAACAGGTCCCAAGCTGTATAGGAGGATCAAATGCCAAGGAAAGAAAACTCTGTTTTTACATCGACGTACCATATTGGGCAGAACACCTGTCATTTTTGCCTGGTACACTTTATACCGGGGAAGATGCAGTCCGTACATTGAGCAAATTGCACAAGGCGGATTGAATCGGGGTGTTACATCGAGCAGAACCTCCAAAATCGTGCTCGATGTGATCGCTCCTGGAGCCCCAGCCCATATATCAAGGGAAAGGAGCCGTACACCGATCAAGATGCAAGGTGGAGATCATATCGGGATGCTACGTCGAGCAGAACCTCATGAACTCTGCTCGATACAATCGCTCCATCCGTACACCGAGCAGCCCATATCGTACACTGAGCAGCTCGTACCGTACACCGACGTTGAAGCCGGATGGTGATCATATCGAGGAAAGCACTGAAGTACATCGAGAAAAACACATGAGTTTTGCCTTATATGGAAGATCCCCGATGATTAACGCCAAGGACGGAAGCCGGTACATGTACCACCGACGAGCATCCCAGCCAAGTACGAGAAGACTCACATTGACATGCAGCATTGAGCAAAACCTATACCACTCTTGCTCAATGCGTGCAGTGGAGATGCTTTTAGTCGAGCTTTTTCCTATTTCTCTGGGAGGACATCACTCGAACAACGAAGGAGTATACATCGAGAAGTTACATCGAGCAAAACATCAATTCATTTGCTCGATGCAGAAGGTCCGAGCCAGTACAAGTGTCCGGACGATGCCATGCAGCTGCCAGTGGGAAGAACTGTGCAAGCCGAAGTGTCTCCCCTACATCGCGCAACAACATCGAGCAGAACATCTCTGATTCTGCTATATGCAAGATGACCCGGAGGAGAAGCTGATCCGAACATTGAACCCCCGAGGAAAAGGAGCATGATCACAGAGACACAAGACCCGACGTCCCCGATTTGGTACACACCAGGGTGTTACATCAGGTGTTCTGCTCGATATGACCCATGTGAATTTTTTTTCAAATTATTACAAGGGTCAATCGAGTAAACCTCATGTAACAGCCTGGTGGAGGTAAAAACATTTGAATTTCCCCCTCATTGACATTTTTGAATTTTAAACAAGATTCACTTGCATTTTTATTAGATTTTCTCATTTTATCTCTTTAAAAGTAGCTATATTTTCTCTTCTCTCCACCCACCACATTGCATCGACCAGGGCATCTATTTTTCCCAGAAAAAAATATTTTTCTTATCTTTAGCATTCTCTCATTTCATCCCCTTGCATTTTGTCAAGTTTTTCCAAAGATTCAAGGTATTAATGCTTTAATTTCTCATGTCTGTGAGTTTAATCTTTGAAAGCTAGGTTGAAATGCATTAGATTGCTTGCTAAAAATGTTTTGCATGATTGAGATTGTGATTTGATTATTAATCACTAATGTTGCACGTTTAGTTCAAAGATCTATGGTTTAAAGGTTTGGAAATGCATGTATTGTTCTTAATTTTGCATAACTGTTTAGATTTTGGCCAAGTCTAAGTATGCTATTGTTTTTCAACCATATTTACAATTTAAATTCTTCTTAATAGAGTAACAATGTTGAATCTGATGCATGTTCATAGTTTAGTGGAGAGAAGATGACTATTTGCTACATATGCTTGAATTTTAATTAAACCGCTGCTTGTTGCTTCTTGATTTTTAATTTTCATTGTGTTCAATATTTTGAGCTGAAATGTTTTGATAAATTCTCCACTGTCTGTTGTCATTCAGTGTGAAATTTTATAGATTTTTCCTGTGCATGTTTTAATTTTTGAGAAATACTCTTATGCACAATGCTCTATGGGAACAAAACACTAATTTTTGTTACAAGCTTTGTGTTTTCAGGTACTATGTCAAGTAGCAGAGGAGATGGGAATATTTTGGACTCAATTGCACATGCAAGAGACAAAGCAGAGGGTAAAAGGCATATGTTGATGAAGAGCAAACTCCTAATGCAGCACTTAAGCTCAATGATTACCTCAAGGCGATGAGAAGAGCTGATTTTGCTCCAAAAAGATATGCTTGTCCTGGTCTGTTGGATGAGTTAGAAATCAAGTCTGAAGTGGATGAGCTGTTAAGCAACATTGGGCTTGAGAAGTTTTCCAGCCTTAGGTATCCAACTTACAAGCAGCTATCTTGTGAGTTTCTAGCAAGCTTTAAAGTCTACTTCTTTGATTTCGATGAAGAGTATGATGAGGGAGAAGAAGACTTTGGCAATAGGTTCATAAAATTCAGAGCAAACAAAGCATGGTACACTCTTGGCTTCACTACGCTAGAGGAGATATTTGGTTTTGATGAGGGCAAAGGAGCACAAGCTATGAGCTTCAAACACAATGAGCTCAAGTATGTTTGAGAGGAAATACCAAATGACGCTTATAAGGCTGGTAATCTAATGATATGAGCATGGGGACATCTAACCTAGAAGTTGAGCATGTAGCCGTTGGACAACAAGATCAAGACCAGAAGGAGGTTGAAAAAGTTCTTAAGGTGCAAGGAGGCCCAATGACCCGAGCTAAGACTAAGGCATTTCAAAATGCCTTAGAGGTTCTACTTAATCAGTTTAAGTATGAATCAAGTACTAAGGAGGCTACATGTTCCACACTGGTCTGCATTGTAGCCGGGGACTAAGCTAGTGGGTTTGTGGGATACTTTGTGCTCTTTTTCCCTTTGGTACATGGAGATGAGGACTTGGATGAAGGCTTGAAGATGGTGGTTCACGTACAGGTGGTGCATCGAGCAGGGGAACCTATACAAGCCGATACGCATTTGCACGGACCATATCGGGGTGGTGCATCGAGCTGAACACCGTTCTTACCACCCGATACAACTAATTCGTGTGCTGACCAGCATCTTTTCTTTGACCTTATCTTGTTTTTAGGTTTTTCCCTTTTCTTTTTGGTTCCCTAGTTTAAAAGGAAGCCAAAAAACATTATCCTGTATCTTTAATCTGTTCTAAGCTTTATCTTTTCTTGTTCTTCACCAAAAATGGCAATTTGCCTAAACCTTGTAACTCTTTTATTTTTCAATCAAGTCTTGCATTTTTATGTTTTAATCATGTCTTTTGATCTTTGATTTTCGCATCTGGTAGCTTAGTTTCATTATCTTTGCGTTTAATGTCATCTAGTCATGTTTATCTCTAATCAAATGGGATTAATCATGATTAAGAAGTAGTTTACCTTAAATTTGAGGTTTTAAGTAGGGAAAGTGGTATTTAAGATGTGATTAAGGGTTCTCCATTGTTTCATTCTCTTGCAAAGTCGGGAAAGTGGTATTTAAGATGTGATTAGGGGTTCTCTATTTAAGATCTTTGATTTTCGCATCTGGTAGCTTAGTTTCATTATCTTTGCGTTTAATCTCATCTAGTCATGTTTATCTCTAATCAAATGGGATTAATCATGATTAAGAAGTAGTTCATCTTAAATTTGAGGTTTTAAGTAGGGAAAGTGGTATTTAAGATGTGATTAGGGGTTCTCTATTGTTTCCTTCTCTTGCAAATTTATTATTGTTTGAGCCTATCAATCATTTGAATCATATAAAGATCTTTCTTTAGATACCTTGCTTAGGATTGCAATATTGAGAATTGCTTGCTTGTTATGTGCTTGACGATTGCCTTTGTTAGAAATCCCTTTAGTCACTCTTGAAATCACTTGCCCATTATTGCTTCTGACTTTGGATCTTGGTTTTTATTATTTTTCTAAAACCGCTTTTGCTTAGTTACCCTTGCTTGCTTATTTTCAGTATTCACTTTGCTTAGTATTGTTTAAGTTGTCTTCTTGCTTAGTTTATTGCTTAATACTTTCTTAAGTTTCATTTTGCTTAGTCTTTGTTTAGTTGCATTTCCTGTTTTCTCTTTCTTGCATTGTTAGGTTGTTAGGCTTGTTCTTGCATAATCAAAACCCCAATCTTGCTTAGATTATGGCATTGTTTGCATCTCATCATCCACAAGTGATTGATACCTGATCCCAATTCTACAACTGATTAGAGACTAAGGACATTTGTCTTTAAGACTAAAAAGTCTTGTTTCAAGTCGTCGATGAAGGTAATCTATGTTCCTCTCTCTCTCACTTCTCCCACTTCTGTATATCTCTTCATTTGTATATAAACCTTAATCGATTTTGTTCATCTCTTTTCATCACCGCCTCTTATGTCTCGTCGCTTGATAACTGCAGGTAATTCTATCCTCCTTTCTCTTTGTCCGACATATGTTGGAGACAAAATTTTGCCCTAGATATTATCGCCGCTAATTTTGAAATTTTTGGTTTGGATTTCCAGATGTCAAAGATGCTGTTAGTTGTCTCCACCGAATTTCAGTGATATCAGTGTTCTTAAAGGTAGTTATATGTAACTAGTGGTTAATTTCAGAATTCATATCAGACTTCTATAGTAGAATTTTCGAGTAGACTTCTTTTTGAATTATACTTACGAAGTAGACTTTTTTCAGAACTAGACTTGTGGGTTCTACTTATAATTATATAATTCTTGGCTATTTATGCCATCCTTGGTTTTGCAGGATGGATAAGCCCAAGTTTCCAAAGAGAATATTCACAAAGGGCGATGAGCCCTAACCTGGAAAAAGTATAGGCTACTACATCAACGATACGAAGCGGTTTCCTGCATTAGAAACAGTACTGGAAGGGGATGTATGGGAAGAGATTGTGGAATCAAGGCTGGGTGTTTTCCTACTGGGTATCGAAGGTGGTTCAGTTTATACTTGGTTTTCACCTTGATTACAAGAAGAAGTACGAGATATGAAGTTTCATATATGCAAACCCATTGAGGTTTTCACTGAATGAGGTTGAACACCTCACAGGTCTCAACTGCGAGTATGTTGCGGAACTCGAGGAACCAGAAGTTACCCCTGAGATGTAAGTTTTTTTGGAGAAGCTTGGCGACAGTCTAGATGTTGGTCTGACCGTTGAAGATCTTACAGAAGCGTGTAAGATTGCTGGGGACTGGACAAGGGATGATAAGCTTAGGTTAGGATTTTTATCCAAGTACGCTGGATTCATTGAGGCAAAGAAAAGGGATTTACCCACATGGTTGAAGTATGCAAGGCTAGTCATAAATGTCGAGGCATTTACAAATTACCCGTGGGAAAGAGTGGCTTTCAAGAACCTTATAGAGTTAGTAAAAAAAAGCGGATTTGACGAGGACATTTACGCTTTTGGGGTTTTCCCAGGTGCTCCAAGTTTGGGCGTATTATGTTATGCCGGAGTTCGAGAGGCAATACGGAAATCCCTTTCCCAACAACCCAGCTCCACCATTGCTGGCTTACAGCGGTTGTCGAGGGCGAAAATATATCAAAGAGACTATGCTGAAACAAGTAAAACTATATTTGTTTCTCGAGCAGACTTCTCTTATCTCATGTAGACTTTTTTTGTATAATTATTTGCATAGACCTCTGTAACATATATCTCCCTATTGTCTGCAGGTTAGCTTCAACAACTTTACTTTCAAGGAACATGAGGAGATGTTCCCTAGTTGGGATGATAAGGTAGATGATGTCCTTATCAAGAACATTATCAAATTGTAAATATTGTAACTAGATAAACTTAAAAAAAAATAAATATGTAATAATTT
Source organism: Thlaspi arvense (assembly GCA_911865555.2). Classification (NCBI taxonomy): domain Eukaryota; kingdom Viridiplantae; phylum Streptophyta; class Magnoliopsida; order Brassicales; family Brassicaceae; genus Thlaspi; species Thlaspi arvense. The sequence goes on from OU466861.1 coordinate 17,740,899, forward strand.
ATTTCATATTTGTGGTTGGTTCGCACATGTACATGTATAATTTTTTTATAGACATAACTAGTTGTAATATTTAAGTATGAATTATTTTTTTTATAAATCATGTAAACATTATGTTTTTATACATATACAGTTTTAGTGTTTAACAACAATTACACAAACGTTTCATATTGTTTTATGTCTTTTGAAACTCATTAATTTTTTTTTTCTAACGTTTACAGTGACATATGATTTCAAATATAAAGTTTATATTAAATAATAAATAAACGCGTATACTATGTTTTGAATATTATCTATACTATTTTAAGTAAATATTTTTTTTACCTATTGCTAATCAAACTAAAATGGGTTTTACTATTTTTAATGATCCTATGAGAGATGAGGTGGTTAGTATGCTCGAATATATATATATATATATATATATATTTTAAAAGTATAAATTGTGTAATAAATAAAATTAAAATTAGAATGTAATCGGGGTTAAACAAGTGCATGCAACTTCAACTTTTGCACAATTAATATTTATATTCATATACATATTTGTGAAAACACCGAAGTATGTCTTTTATGTGTTAAAAACAAAATAGCAATATGTTTTGTAATATATATGTTTATAATGTAGGAGATCTTGCAAATATAATCCACAAATTAGGATCAAATGCAAATATAACCTTTATTCACTATTTTTAACTTTATTCATTTTCTCTCATTTCCATCCTTATCAGGTTCATGTATTCACGAAAATGTCATTAGATTATTGTTTTTTTTGTTTTTTATCCGGAAATTCAATTGACCAAACAATCTCCATCCTTCTCACTTATTCACAAAAATACCATCACCATCAATTCACTCAACCACCATTTTCAACCAATTTGAAGCTTTTATTACTTCAGGAACCCATTTTTTAGCTTTGTAAGTTCATTTTCTCTTCTCTTAACCTTTTATTCTTTCATTTTTTCTCCATTTCCAGCACAAAAACTCTTTAATCTAACTTTTCAAAAATTCATGTTCTAAGATATTGCCATATCTGGTGATTTGGTCGGGAAAATCGATTGGGCTTGTTAAAGGTGCTAGAATCGAAGAAATCGGCGGTTGAAAAAGTTAAATACCACTGGTAGGTGATATATTCAGTTGATTTTCGTGTGTCTTCTGATCTATGCTGCGAAAGAAGTCTAATTGCGGTAGTAGCCTTCATAAGAAGTCTGATGGTCAACGCACATGTTAGTTTTGCAATTGATCGTGTGTACAAATTTTTGACATTAGACTTCGGTTAAAGTCTGCTCCATTTCTTTTGACAATAAAAAGGGTTAGTTTTGCAATTGACCACACTTTGACTTTTTCGTAAAAAGTCTACTCGTAAATTAGACTTCGATTAAAGTCTGCGCCATTTTATTTGACAATAAAAAGGGGTTAATTTTGCAATTGACCATGCTTTAACTTTTTCGTAAAAAGTCTACTCGTAAAAGTAGACTTCTCTTCATAGTAGACGTCAGAGAGGTTAGTTTTGCAATTGACCAAGGTTGCCCGATATGTTGCCCGATGTAGTTCTCGGTTTGGCGATGTCGAGCAAGCTATGCCCGACATGCTATCGAATATGGTCCAGGAAATGCTATATCGAGCATGACATGCCTGATATCCACCTCCACATCTGCCAAGAACACATCTTTTTGTCTCTTAAATCATCCAACCACTTACATTGATTACCACCTGCTTCTAAGGTCAAAATAAAAACATAAAAATAAACTACGAAAGCAATAATATATACAAAGATACCATGGGACTACCTCCCAAGAGTGCTTGTTTAGAGTCACTTAGTTTGACTTTTGTTGGTTCCTTAGTTGGGGTGAGAAGGAGTAATGGAACGCCTTCGTGGAACCTTCTTTTAAGAGGTAGTAGCTGATGCTTTGCAGTCCTTGTAGGCAGTTGAGATGTCTCCCTTATATGTTTTCATGCTCCTCTTGAGCTTCTTAGCAACACCATCAACCTTCACCTTTTCAAAAGGCTTAGGTTTGCCCTTTCATTGGACCTTGTAAGCAAGCTCGCCATTAGAGAGATAGAGCTTGAGGATCAAACCATCTTCAAAAGGACCAAGCGGAATGGCCTTCCTGATCCCTATTGAAGCTATCTCTTGAACGTCCACTGATTGTAATGGTTCGTCTTCATCAAACATGTGGAGGAGGCTCCATCCATCAAAACCTTCCCCATCATATTCATTATGGAAAAGCAAATCTTAAGCAACCAAGCTCCACTCCTTAGCATCCATGGAGTAAGCTTGTTCATTACCCCACTTCTTGGCACCCTTGGTGTCATAGCTTAACACATTATCTTCCCTCAGCCTTACCTTAATAGTTCCATTCTTATATTAATGACAGCTCCAAATGATGTCAAGAAAGGCCTGCCCAAGATGATAAGGTCTTTGATTGTTCCCTCAACATCTAGTACCAAAAACTCTGTTGGCACTTTAACATCTTCCATCAGCATTGGAACATCAAGTAGAGCTCCAAGTCGTCTCTTGATAGACCCATCAGCAAGGGTAAGGAAGAGTTGACTAGGCTTGCAATCAGTGTCCCCAAAGACTTTGCCGTAGAGAAAGCTAGAAGGTTTATACTAGCCCCAAGGTCACATAAGCAGCTCTTGAGCACCTGACTTTTTAGTCCACAAGTGAGAGTGAACCTACCAGGATCAACCAGGTTCTTAACAGCACACTCGTGAGCCTTGATTGGAGCTTATTTCAGCTAATCCTTAACCTCAATCCCTCTCAACTTTAATTGTGCAGCATAGAGAGTTAAGTACTTCTCCAATAGTTGCTTCTTGAACCTTCCTGGATATGTGAGAGCTGGTATGTAAGGTGGAGGAGGAACACAGAGGGTCTCCTCTTTCTTGTCTTCAGTAGCCTTTACAAGGTCTTCCTCCTCACCCTGAACTTCAGTGTCCTCATTGAACAAAGAGAGGAACTCTTCAATAATTGTTTCTTCACCAACATGACTCAAATCATCTTTAGACTCAACAGCTTGACAATACTCCTTAGGGTTCATCTCACAATTTCCAGGCAAGTTACCTTGGGGGCGTGGTTCAGTAGCAACTCTTTTGTTGTTCTCTAAGGTCTTCACTCTTGAAGCTACACCATCAAACTTCGTACTGAGCTTAACATGAATTATGTCCATCTTGTTGTGAACATCATCAAGTTTCTTGTTCATCTCCAAAGTACCATTTAGTAGATATTGTAGAGCATGTTGGAGAATGCTCTTGACACTAGAATCATGAGAGCTAGTTGAAGCTTGAGCTAGTCCTTGAGCAACAAATCCTGGTGGATGAAACTGAGATCTTGGTTGGAAGTTGCCTTGGTTGTTGTTTTTAGGCATAAATACTTAATTGTTGTTGTAAGGAGCAAAGGCTCTTAGTTGTCTAGCTTGTTGTTGTCCTTGTTGTGGAGGATACAATTGATCCTGTGAGTTAGCAACATTCTTACTCCTATAGGCAAAATTGGGATTGTTTTTATAGTTGTAATTGTTGTAACTGTAACGATCCGATTTTTCCAACCAGGCCCATTTGGAAATTTCAATCCCGAACTAAGACGGTTTAAGCCCAAATCCGATTTCTTAATATTTTCTTTTTATTTTGAGAGATAAATATTTCTGGTTAAGATAAATATTACATTTTAATGTGATATTAATGAACTTTTTTTTAAAAGAATTTTGAATATTCTTATTCATAATTATCTTTTCCTTTTTCGTGGTTATCTTTACTTTGTACCCAAGCTTCCCATTAGGTATAAATAGAGAGCCCTTCCCATTCTTTTTCTTCATTCTAAAACTTTCAGAGAACTGAGAACCCTAGAACTCACTTCTCTCTCTTTTGGGCGCCGATCTCTTTCTCTCCATCGTTTCTCTCTCTTCTCGTTCTCTCTCATCGCCGCTCCCTCTCGCCCTCTTTTCCATGTCCTTCTGATCGCCTTCCCCGCCGTCCCAGCCGTCCCAGCCATCAAACGCCCTCTCCGGCTGTCAGGAAAGGCTCAGCCCCTTCCCGGAGCAGCCGACATCGCCAGCCACCGCCTTTGAGGAGCCATGCATCCACCACCTTCGGGATGGACCCGTTGCCGCTCCGATCAGCCGCCCCATCCCAGTGTTTCACATAAACGATGAGCTGGAGTCTTCCCGAAGCCACACACCGTCACAACATCAGCCCCGAAGAACGATTAACCCGGCGTGGCTAGCCGCCGTTGAGCATCTGGCTTCCTTCCCTTCTCCATACCTTCCCTCGCCACCTCATTCGCCACCTAGGCCAAGGTGAGGATGAATCTGTGCTAGAATATTATGTGTCCTGCTTTTCTGAATGTCTAGTCTGGGTTAAATCAAGTATCACCTACTTTCTGCTTTAAAACTGAGTCCCATCTAGATTTTGATAAATTGTTGATGTTCTGTGGATCGCCTAGATGTGTTTAGGATTGTGAAACTGAAGTTGCAGGAGATTAAAACGAATCTTAGTTTTATATTGTGCTTGCTGTGTTGTTCGTGATAGGGCTCAGGTTTTACCCAAATAAAACTTCTGCAAGTGCACAGCAATGCAGTTATAGTATAAGGGGTTATCGAATCCCAAGGGAATAAGTAAACTATACTATAGAATTTAAGTTCGGATTAAGTTAAGCAATCAGTAGTGTACGTAATACGAAATAACTAATAATATGAAAGCACACGATTTTGATTGATCTAAGATTCAGAAAACTAAAAGCGCTAAGTCAGAACAATTCGCAGCTTGAATTCGAGAATGTAGAATGCATGCAAGCAGGAATGTTTTAAACCGTATTGAACACAAAACTCAGTGATATAACTAATCAATTCTCTTTGCAGAAGTTATCTATGCATAATTCACAGAATTCCAAATCTATTTGCAAATTCTAACAAGTTAAGCAAGCATTAAAGATCAGGTTTCGATTGTTCACAAAACTCCTAAGTCAAATCTCTTTGCAAGTAGGTGTTTTGATCATCTAATACTAATTGAGGTGATTAACAATGTTGTCACATCTATTAAACAACCTAGGGTTTCGAAATCTAGATGATTAGTCTCAGAAATCAATATGAATGCAAGTACAGATGAAGAACCAATAAATTTCCCTAGTAATTAGCAATTCTACAAACTCTTCGTCAACCTTTGAAAACCCCTAACTCAACTAATAAACTACTCAGACATGGTGAACTGAGATAACATCATGAATAGAATAGATTACATAAAAGAAATAAGAAATAAAGATAAAAGAGTTCGAAATCTGCTATGAAGGAGTTTGATTTGTCTTTCCAAAAGCTCTGCTACAAATCTCTCTCTCCAACTCTCTGGATTCCAAGATACATGATAAAAGCCAACAATGGCCGAAAACCTAATATATTCAGGCCAAAACACGAGTTGGGGTCTTTTTGTAAATACTGGAACTTCTGCGTCAAAAACTGTAATACCTTCTCCATCTTTTAAAATAAGTCGCGATTTCTTTCAGAGGTGGGTGACGAGCGTCACCCATAAGTGGTGACGAGCGTCACCCACTGCAGGACAACGGTTCTGAGTTGCTAACTTCGTGGTTGATTCTTGCAATGCTTTAAAAAGCTCTAATATCTCCAATTATGCTCCAGACATGCTATAGCCTGCAATGACTCTACTAGGACTCTTAAAAAATCACAAAGACTCAATAAAAAGGACTTATACCATGGTTAAAGACCCTAAAAACAATAATATATCACCTCTCCCACACTTAGCTTTTGCTTGCACTCAAGCAAACATTAGACAAAGAACAGGGTCGAGGTTTGAAAAACAGAAACAGTCAACTAAACATTAGGAACACCACATGCATCAACACTTTAGAATCCACATACCACATAGCCAACACAAGATCAAATTTCTGTTTATTCATCACAAGCTTAACAAATCTCTCTAATCCAGTTCAAGTTCCTTCAAGAAATCCGAAATCTCTACTGTTAACTCCTTATATTTATCTAAGTGTGATATCTCATCAAGATTTTATCATCTCAATCACTTACAGATTCCTTTCCCTTTCTAAAAAACTGAACAAAGCAATCTCAACACAGCTCTCCTATTTTCTCTTCCCTTGATCTTTTCTTTCTGATTTTTTGAATTTTTTGTTTAAACTTCTTTTCTCATTTTTTTTACAGTCTAAGACATGGTGCTACTCAATACTTGTGTTCCTTGTGAGGAGACAGGTTCTTGAGTGTTCACTATTGTTGTTCCTTGTAAGGAGACAGGGACATGATGCACCATTCTTTTGACTTAAACTCTTAAATGTTGTATCAGACAAGATCAAAGAGAAACTGTATCTAAACATCCTTGTCAGTGTTGAAAGAGAGAATCAAGATCAATGAGAATCAAGCTTCAAGATAAGAAGTTTAAAGTTCATTAAGGTGGAGCTAACAACAAATTTTCCATATTCTCTAAGAACCTAAACCTTCATTTCTAGACTGATTTACCTATGACTTTTAACTTGGTAAGACTTGTAATCAACTACTGTGGCAATAATTCTTATAAGTATCAATGTTTTGTAGTTAGTTCCAAGAAATACTGACAATTTCAAAATTTTGACTCTATAAAACATGTTCTTGACTCAACTTTAAGACTAAATCAAACACAATGTACACAACGTCAGTAACCACCTCCCCCAGACTTAAACAACACTGTCCCTAGTGTTATTAAGCCAAGAGTTGGTAAAAAAAAAGCAAGTGAACGTGTAGAACCGAGTCTGAAAAGTGGTACCCCGCGAAGGATCAAGTGATGAGCGTCACCTCTCAATGGTGACGAGCGTCACCTCTCAATAGTGACGAGCGTCACCTCTCAATGGTGACGAGCGTCACCACTCAATGGTGACGAGCATCACCTCTCAATGGTGACGAGCGTCACCTCTCAATGGTGACGATTGTCACCATGTCGGATACTCCAGAATTGTCAAGTTGGATGTGTTAATGCAATGCCATCATGTGTAGTCCAATGTCAGACTGTTAGAGCACTCAAAACACACATTAAAAACATCCAAACAAAGCAAAATCCACGGTTCAACAAGTTCACTAAACATCATCAAAGCCAACTGAACAAACTGACTCTCTTTTTTTCGGTTTTTCTCATGTTTGTTTTTTGTTTTTTTTATGTAAACGAAAACAAGACTAAGCATATGAAAAAGAAAACTTACCAGTGGGTTGCCTCCCCCAAGCCCTTGTTTAAAACTCGACTTTGAATGCTGCTCAAACAGCTGGTAGAACAGAAGGTGACAGTGAATGTCTTGGAGAAGAATGTCTCTTCATCCATGGTGGTGTATAAGCAGTAGGTGCATGAACTGTTCCAAAGAAGTGAGGAACATCAGCAGGGCGGGTTTTGACTGTGGGTAGGACACTTCTTTTTCCTGCAGAATCATCAAAACAAACACCAAGCTTTCTACGAGAATCTTGTTGCTTGCATAAGTGTGAAGCAGCGTTTGCATCTTTTAAATTCTTATTGATGAGATAAGGAGGTTTTGAATTGGTTCCAGGAAGTGCATACCTTTGCTTTGTTGCAGGTTTCTGGTTTGCGGAATGTTGAATTTTTGGTTTGGCAACATAGGATGGACTTGCAGCAGAAGGATCATATTGCACCTTTGTGTCTGGTTTGGTGATGAGTGTCACCAGGTCAGTGGCGATCGTCACTGATCCAGCAGTTCGAGATTCTGCAGTTTTCCTGCAGTTCAACTCTGAAATCCTTGCCTCCATCATAGACTCGTCTTCCTCCAGCAACTTGTCATTCATTGGAACCTCCTTTTTGAGCCTAGGCTTGAAGATATGATCTTTACTCCAATCCTCAAACCCAACAGCTTTTGCTGAATTTGCAGATATTTCTCCTTGAACAGCCAGCTTGTTCACTTGCTCACTATCATCTGATTCATTAACATACCCAGCAGTAATGTCTTCTGAATGCTCCATGTCTGGCTCTTCATCTCTGGAAGTCCTTACAGAGAAGGTCTGACCATCAATGGTAGAACTCCCTCTTAACTTATCCAAATCAAGCCCTACATATCTTCCCCTTTTTCACATCGATGATGGCGCCAGCTGTAGCCAAGAATGATCTTCCCAGAATAAGAGGATCTTTAGGTTCCTCAGCATATTTCTAAACCCTAAAGTCTGTGGGAATCATGCAGCCTTCAATGTTAAATGAAACATCCTCTAAGATACCTTCTGGGGTCCTTATGGATAGATCAACTAGGATAAGAGAGATTCCAGCTGACTTAAAATCAGTCATTCCAAGTCTAGCAGCAACAGAGGAAGGCATCAAGTTAATACTTGACCCTAGATCACAAAGAGAATGGGGAAAACGTCCTGTTGACATTGAGAAACCAAGCACAAAGATTCCTTGATCAGGTAGCTTCTCTGGAATCTGCTTTGAATGATGGCACTAACTTGTTCAGAAACAATCACCTTCTGCTGTCCTTGTAGGATCTGCTCCAGCATAGCTTCCATTTTGTTGTCTTGTGGAGGCGCATTTTGGTAGGAAGAAGAACCATAATTCCTGTTGAAGTTGCTGTTGTTCTTGTATGGTTTATGAAACTTAATATTTTGGAACTGTGGCTTTGGCATGTAACCAGTTGCATTCTGGTTTCCTGTGAAGGTACTCTTCTGATTATTTCCATTGTAACTACTGTTCCATTGCAGATTTCCAAACCTTTGACCCTGAAATCCTCTAGCATTGATGAAATTAACATCTTTCTGCTCAATCTCCTCTGGATTTTCGAAAGTCTCTACTTCTGTGATGTTACTGCATATTGCATGCATTTTGCATACATATTAGTTAGCTTTTCATGCATTTACATCACACTTTAGACTAGATTGCATCACTTAGGGTCCTAGAGCATTCTCGCACCAGCATACGCATGTTCCTTGCATTTTGCATCACATTCAGGTTGTTTCTGGCTACTTTGGAGTCGTGGAGGTTCGTGGACGTGCTGAAGCTGTTGTGGCGGTTCATGAAAGGTCGGATGTTTGGTAAGGACCAGAGATCGGGGAGCAGATCGAGCATGGCAGGTCGATCTAGATGAGATCGACCAGAAGATCGAGAGGCCCAGGCGATCCAAGGGAAATGATCGAGACAAAGATCGAGTGGAGCAATCGATCAAATGGTACAGACGTAAATGACGCCATGCAGAGCGAGAGCCAGATCGAGTCCACCACTCGATCCGACCAAAGATCGATACCAAGATCAGATGCAACACTCGATCCGCCGAAGATGATCGAGACTCAGATCGAGTAGAAGACACGATGTCCGAAAGTGATCGAGAGAGCCGCTCGATCCCGAAGTCGATCTCTGTCCTTTCAACCGCTTTTGGCCGCTAGCGAGGGGGGGACCATCGAGCTCTTTTCGCCATTTTGGAAAGGCGGCGAGGACCTTTTCCCACACACTTTTTTAATCTTATGTTTTTATGCTTTTTCTCTCTGGTTTGGAGATTATCCGCCATTATTGAACTTGAAGCTTTTCTTGCTTTTGTATTCGAATCGTTTTTAAGTTTAATCTAGTTCTTTTTCATGTTCATCGTTTCTTTCTTCATGCTTTGCTTGATTTACCTTATGTGTAGTGAGTAGTTCCATTAGGGTTTCGGGGTTGAGAGGATTCAAGGGGTCAAAAAGGTTTTCAATCTTGGAGTTTTCTAGCGCTTAATGGCTATCTCTTCTAGGGTGTTGAGTTCCTAAAGCTTAAAGACTCTCACGCCAAGAGCTTTATGATCCGAGAGGTCTCTTACCTTGACAGGATCCAGGGACCTCTGAAGATCGCACCCTAGAGACTAGTTACCCCTTCCCAAAAGCCATGGAAGTTTGGGGGACTAGTTAAGCCATGTGTTTGAAATCTGTTTTTCCTGCCCTTCGACCTCTCTTTCCACCAGAAGCCATGGGTTTGGAAGAGAGTATGAAGGAGTGATCTATACCGAAAGCCACGGATAGATCTTGTTTCATTTTCAAGGCTTAGAGATTCTCACAAAGTGAGTCGATTTAAAGTTTTCAACCCAAGCTCGGACCTTTGAAACCCCTTACCATGAATCTCAACCCTAGACCCTCTTTCTTAGCATTTTTACATCCTCTCTCGTCATTCGCTTGATCTTTGATAGCATCCTGGTCTATAGTTTCGCTGCACTTACATTTTTAGACGAGATCGATCGTTGTTGCTCGATTTAGTGGTCGATCCCGTGGTCAATCCACTAGTCGAATTTTAGTAATTCGTAGCTTTGTTCTTTAATTATTCTGTTTGTTCCTCATGGTAGTTTGATCATTCCTGGTAATTTTAAAATAGTTTTGCATTCCATTTAGTTGATGCATCTAGTTTTTAGGGATTTTCTCAAAACCGATCTTTATTCGCTTAGATTTGCAAAGCCTTTGCATTCTCTTTGCTCTTTCTATCATCCTAGGTGTAGATTGACTCTCTCTTGCATACTGTGCTACAACCTGTCTTGCATTTGAGTTTTGATAGCCTCATTGCATCCTCACCCTTGCAAAGAAAGTAGCTATCAAATGGCGCCGTTGCCATCCTAGGATTGTTTAGAAAGCATAGAGATATGGGACTTAGTAAAGACTAAGCCTTTACCTTGTTTTAGTTACTAATCTTTCTACTCTCAAACGTGTGTCTCTCAGGTACACGAATCTTCGTTCAAGGGGAGACAACAATCTACTTCAACCCTTGGACAACATTCATCAGCTTGTTCATTCACGGCAAAGAAGAGTACGAGAACAAGCCAGAGCCTTTGAGGAGATTGTTCAGCACGGTTTGGTTTACTTTGAAGCTATGGCTGAACACGAGCATCCAGAGGGACCTCCTCCAGCTCACGGGGCAGTGGGAAGGGGCAATGGAAACCCCCAACACGTGGCTAGACCCCCAAGGATCATAGGAGCCGGATATGCTCCCAATACTCATCACAATAGGTTTGGGATCATTCCTCCTCCTGTACAAAACAACAACTTCGAGATTAAGCCGGGTTTCATCTCCATGTTGCAAAACAACAAGTTCCACGGCTTAGCAATGCAAGATCCCTTGGAGCACCTTGACAATTTCGAGCAACTATGTGGGATGATCAAGATAAACGGCATATCCGAAGATGTTTTCAAGCTGCGTCTCTTTCCCTTTTCACTCGGAGACAAAGCTAGGCATTGGGAGAAGACCCTTCCACAAGGCACCATCACCTCATAGGCCGAGTGTAAAAAGGCATTTCTCTCAAAATTCTTCTCTAGACCAGAACAGCACGGTTGAGAAGCGAAATCAGCGGCTTCACTCAGCGGAACAATGAGACATTCAATGAGGCAATGGAACGTTTTAAAGATTACACGATCCAATGTCCTCATCACGGTTTCAGTGAGGAGACCCTACTCAGCACCATTTACCGCGGAGCTTCACCAAAGATCAGGTTGTTGCTTGACACAGCTAGTAAACGGAACTTCCTTGGTCAGAAGGTAGAAGAGGGCATGGAGCTAATAGAGAACTTGGCATTGAGTGATGGCAACTATGCTGAAGATTACGACCGTGCACCGAGAGGATCTGAACTAAAGTCTCACAAAAAGGAGCTGAAATCTTTGCATGAGAAGATAGATAAGCTGGTGTTAGCCAACCAGAAGCATGTTCACTTTGTTGGTGAAGCGGATGAGAATCTAGAGGAGCTTGAGTTGAGCCAGGAAGAAGCCAATTGGGTGGCGGGACTGAATAATTACAAACCTCAAGGCTACAACCAAGGCTACAACCAGAACAACAAGCTCTCCTACCGTAGTACCAACGTCGCCAACCCTAAGGACCAAGTGTACCTTGCTCAGCAAGCAAAGCCTTTCATACCTTACAACAAAGGTTTTCAACCGAGTGGTGGCTTCCAAGGTCAAGGGCAGAACAACTTCCAAGGGGAACATCAAGGTAACAAGGGTTATACGCCAAACTACCCTCCGGGCTTTGCACCTCAGCAGCAACAGCCGATGCAACAACAAGTTGATCCGGTTCAGGCCATGTTTCAACAGCTGATACAAGGGCAAGCCTCTACAAACCAGAAGTTCGCCGAGATGAACACTCGTCTAGACTCGTCTCTCACTGACTTCTCCACTCAGATCACCTACTTAAACAACAAGATCAAGCAGTTAGAGAAGGGGAAAGCGAGTACAAGTGTTCAGAATAGCCTACCGGGCAAGTGTGAGCAGAATCCTAAGGAATATGCCAACACCATCACGTTAAGAAGCGGCAAAGAGCTACCACCGCCGGTTACTCCTAAGAACAATGAGGACGTTGTAATTCATGAGGGGGAGGGTAAGCTTTCCGCTGATGATGAGATCAACTTTGACAATGTCTGGATTCAAGGGCCAAGAAGAGGAGACAATGTCTGGATTCAAGGGCCAAGAAAAGGAGATCTACCGGTGCGAATCAGCGGTGTGAACGTGCCTACGGACTTCGTCGTGTTGGAAATGGATGAAGAGCCTAAGGACCCACTCATCCTTGGAAGGCCATTCCTTGCAACCGCCGGGGCTATCATTGACGTCAAGAACGGGAAGATTTCCTTGCACTTGAGGAAATATATAAGGCTGGACTTCGATATCAATGAGGTTCTGAAGAAGCCGACTATAGAAGGGCAAGCTTTCTACATTGAAACGATGGATGCCTTAGCGGATGAGTTGCTGGAAGAACTTGCTCAAGAGGACCATCTGAAGCTAGCACTCACAAAGGAGCCATGGGAGTTCGGCTATGTGGATCAGAGGACCCAGGAGTACGCCAACTTGCTGGAATCTAGGAAGATTTTTAAGAAGGATGAAAGCTGCTGCCTAGAGATCGACCCTGAGATCGACGCTATCACTCGATCCAGATGTTAGATCGACAAGGCAATCGCGAACACAACTCGATCCGGTGCAGCAATCAACAGTCAGATCGAGAGGGGTGAACGATCCAGAAAAACAATCGAGTCGACAATCGAGAGAGACCTTCCGATCATTTTGGGGTCTAATCAGAAGATCGACTCAGCGTCTCGATCCCTTACTCGATCCACATTACATCGAGTGAGTGAATCGAGCGAAACCACTCGATCTAGACGACATCGAGAGCAAGATCGACTGGAGGACTCGATTTCAGAAGGTATCGCGGTTGAGGAAAGCAGTCTTAAGGGCCATGCCTCGGGTTCTAAGGAGGGCTCCAAGGAGGAAAACAACAACAACAGCCACGAGGATGACTGGAGCGAGCTGTTAGTCCCAAAGGTGGACCTTAAGGAGTTCCCAAAAGGGCTAAGGTATGCTTTCTTAGGGCCTAATAACACCTATCCCGTGATTGTGAATGAAAACTTATGAGATGATGAGTTGCACTCGCTCCTGACTGAGCTGAGAAAGTATAGGAAGGCCATTAGGTACTCTCTAAGTGACATCAAGGGCCTTTCACCAATGCTTTGCACTCACAGGATTCACTAGGATAATGAGAACGCCTCATCTATAGAACATCAAAGGCGTTTGAATCCTAATTTGAAAGAGGTTGTTAAGAAAGAGATCCTTAAGCTTTTAGAGGCTGACGTGATCTATCCCATAAGTGACAGCACGTGGGTTTCTCCTGTACACGTGGTGCCTAAGAAAGGAGGTATCACGGTCATAAGGAACGATAAAGATGAGCTTATTCCTACTAGGACCATCACTGGTCATAGGATGTGTATTGATTATAGGAAACTTAATCTTGCAACTAGGAAAGATCATTTCCCTCTGCCTTTTATTGATCAAATGCTTGAGAGACTTGCTAATCACCCTTACTACTGTTTCCTCGATGGGTATAGCGGTTTCTTTCAGATACCAATTCACCCAAATGATCAGGAGAAGACGACCTTCACATGTCCCTACGGTTCCTTTGCTTATCGAAGGATGCCGTTTGGATTGTGTAATGCATTGGCTACGTTTCAGCGGTGTATGATGTCGATCTTCTCCGATCTAATAGAAGAGATGGTAGAGGTGTTTATGGATGACTTCTCTGTCTATGGTGCGTCCTTTTCTGCGTGTTTGTTGAATCTTTGTAGGGTACTAAAGCGTTGTGAAGAGACAAACTTGGTGCTAAACTGGGAGAAGTGCCACTTTATGGTTAAGGAAGGGATGGTGCTTGGTCGTAAGATATCTGAGAAGGGCATTGAGGTTGATCAAGCTAAAGTGGAAGTCATGATGGGTCTTGAGGCGCCGGTTAACGTTAAGGGAGTCAGAAGTTTCTTGGGACACGCCGGGTTCTATAGGCGCTTCATCAAGGACTTCTCCAAGATTGCACGCCCTCTTACACGGTTGTTGTGCAAAGAAGCTGAGTTTTTGTTTGATGAGGAGTGTTTGCGAGCTTTCGTGACCATCAAGGAAGCCCTTACATCAGCCTCTATAGTTCAAGCACCAGACTGGCACTACCCTTCGAGATTATGTGTGATGCTAGCGACTACGCCGTAGGAGCCGTTCTTGGTCAGAGGAAAGACAAGAAGCTACACGTGATTTAGTATGCTTCAAGAACCTTGGATGACACGCAAACAAGGTACACCACTACAGAGAAGGAGTTGCTTGCAGTAGTGTTCGCCTTTGAGAAGTTCCGGTCGTATCTTGTGGGTTCCAAGGCTATTGTCTACACAGATCACGCGGCTTTGCGATACATCTATTCAAAGAAGGACACTAAGCCTCGGCTTTTAAGGTGGATCCTCTTGCTTCAAGAATTTGACATGGAGATTAAAGACAAGAAGGGAATAGAAAACGGAGTCGCTGACCATCTCTCACGGCTAAGGATCAACGAGTCTCTACCCTTAGATGACTCTCTTCCAGAAGAGCAACTCATGGCGATCACCACGGCTGTTTGTGGAAAGCTAGAGGGGCAGTTTGAAGAGGTGTTGAGCTTCAAAGAGGAGGATCTCCCCTGGTACGCTGATGTTGTGAACTACTTAGCGTGTGGTGAGGAGCCAACACATCTCAACAGCTATCACAAGAAGAGGTTTATGAGAGAGGCGAGTGACTACTTTTGGGACAAGCCCTACTTATACAAGAGAGGGGTGGACAGTTTGTACCGGAGGTGTGTTACAAAGGAAGAAGCCAGAGACATCCTCTATCACTGTCATGGCTCTTCCTACGGAGGACACTTTGCTTCATTCAAGACTGCCACGAAAGTGTTGCAAGCTGGTTTCTGGTGGCCGTCCATCTTCAAAGATGCACACAAGTTTGTGAAGAGCTGTGAGGCATGTCAACGAGCAGGGAATATCACTAAGAGGAACGAGATGCCTCAGGTTCCTATCTTCTAGGTTGACGTGTTCGACGCGTGGGGCATAGACTTCATGTGGCCATTTCCTTCTTCATATGGCAACAAGTACATCTTAGTAGCAGTGGATTATGTCTCTAAATGGGTTGAGGCTGTTGCTTCCCCTACAAACGATTCTAAGGTGGTGATCAAGCTGTTCAAGAGCATCATTTTCCCGAGGTTTAGGGTACCAAAGGTGGTTATAAGCGATGGAGGAAGCCACTTCATAAACAAGGTCTTTGAGAACCTCTTGAGAAAGTATGGCGTTAAGCATAAAGTGGCTACACCGTATCATCCTCAAACGAGCGGTCAAGTGGAAGTCTCCAACCGGCAAATCAAGGCTATACTAGAGAAGACTGTCGGAGCAACAAGGAAAGACTGGGCAGTGAAGCTGGACGACGCTCTTTGTGCCTACCATACCGCCTTCAAAACACCGATTGGTACAACCCCTTTCACTCTGCTCTATGGGAAAGGCTGTCATCTCCCAGTTGAGCTGGAACACCGTGCATTGTGGGCTGTGAAGAGGCTGAACTTTGACCTCAAGACTGCTCAATAGAGGCGCCTCATCCAGCTACATGAACTGGACGAACTAAGGTTGAACGCTTATGAGAGCTCTAGGATATACAAGGAGCGGACTAAAGAAGCTCATGACAAGAAGTTGGTTGCCAAGGAGCTTAAGGAAGGAGGTTTGGTGTTGCTGTACAATTCAAGACTAAAACTCTTCCAGGGAAAGCTGAAGAAAAGGTGGAGCGGGCCGTTTGTGATCCAAGAAGTGCTGCCTTATGGAGCTGTTACATTGATGGGCAAGAGTGGCAGTGCATTCACCGTCAACGGACACAGGGTCAAGCCTTACTTGGCGGACAGCTATGACAAGGAGAGTACCTCGGTGCTTCTCCAAGACCCACCATCTGCCTAAACCAAGTAAAGTCTAGCTAAAAACGTTAAAGAAAGCCCAGTTGGGAGGCATTCCCATGTCTATCCTGTACATATTTCTGCTTTATTTCTCTTTCAGTTTTATGTTTTTATTTTGCAAGTGTGTAGGAACAGGTATGAGGAGTCTAAACCTCGATCTTGAAATCCAAGAGAGGCGATATGGGTTAAGAAAAGGCTAGAGATCGAGTGCTAGATTGACTAATCCTGACTCGATCTTTGCTAGATCGAGTCAGTGAATCGAGAGGAGCCAGTCGATCTAGACGAGAACGAGTGATCAGATCGATCTAGATGAAAATAGATCGATCAATCCTAAATGGATCGACCGATCTAATTTCTCTCGGGAAATCTTTTAAAAACAGATTGATCACTTGACTCGATCCACCACTCGATCTATGCCAAATCGACCCCCAAATCGAGGACGTAGCTCGATCACGATGACTTAGCCATGGAGCCAAAATCTCAACGATCGAGGGAGCCAATCGATCCGAGACTCGATTCATCATGAATCGAGTCACAAATTGAGTAACCCTCTCGGTCAAAGCCATTATGGGCATGAGATCGAGTCCTAGATCGACCAAACGGACTCGATCTCATGCTGAGGTAACATTTTCTTTCCCTCCTTTATTCTTTTCCCTCCAGTTTTTAAATTCAAAACTTGGTCAATGCAAGCATCTTTGACCATGAAAGATGTGCTTTGACCAAGACTTTGTCAGAAAACCACCCTTCCTACCCATGGTTTTGTTTCTTGCTTAGCTTTTAAATATTTCAATAACTTCTCACCCTGTCATTCTTGTTTTCTCGAAAATTTTAAGCAAAGAGAGTGAGAGTTATCTGTTTTCTAAGGCTAGCAAGACTCTTTAACAATCTTGCAAAAGATATTTTCGGAGTTTGACAAAATATGTTTTTTGGAAAATTCTTTTTTATTTCGCAAGTCATTGTTTTAGATGATAGGGCCGTTTTTGAATTTTAAAATTTAGCTAAATAAAAGGAAAAATTCTAGATTTTCCAGTATCTCTAGATTTGATTCTCCTTTATTTTGCTATAATTTTAATTAATTCCCCAAAATTCTAGGATATTAGTTATAAGCTTTCTTCTTCGCCTCTCTTCTTCTCTCATCCGATCGCCGTTTTGCTTATCAAACTGCTTGAGAAATTTGTTTCAGGTACAATGGCTCCTAAAAGAACGAGAGAAGAGAGAGCACAAGAGGGAGAAGGTCAAGAGGTGGCTGTTCAAGAGAGGGTCAGATGGAGTAAGGATGAGAAGAGGGACAAGAAACGGCTTGAAAGGCTTCGGTTTGAGCCTACTAAATTCGCGGACAGGGAGTTGCTGTCTAAAATGGGGTTGCTAGGAGATTTTGATCAACTCCTCCAGAGGATAGGGCTGAGGTGTTTGTCACGGATGGATTGCCCAACCTTCCCTGAAGTGACAATTGACTTCTTAGCCACCTTGACGTTCGGATACGAGAATCCTAGCATACCAATCCCTTCTCAAGGCCACCTCTCCTTCAAGATACAGCACCAAGCTTTCAGTCTCTCAGTCCCCGAGCTCTGCCAAGCTTATGGCCTCGATGCAGCTGCTAGGAAAGTGGAGTTCCCCTCCTTCACTCAAGCGAATGACTTTTGGGACCTCATCGCCAATGATGACTACAAGGCGAACACTGCGAAGATCAAGAGAGTGAGGAATCCGGTGCTATGTTATACTTTGAAGCTGATGGCCAACACCTTTAGTGGCCGGTCCGTAGCTCCCACGGTAACCAGGACGGAGCTTTGCTTTCTGTTCCAAGGCTTTAAGCATATCCTTTGTGATCCGGACGAGAACGAGGAGCCGTTGGAAGATCAACTCGGAGACGACGTGAACTATGGGTGCATCCTTGCTGTTTCGTTGGTCAAATACAAGGCGTATGCCTTGAGGTGCAAGGCAAGCTCGTCACTCATTGGTGGTTTCCTCACGCCTTTGTTCGTGCAAGCCGGCGTACAACTCGGGAACTTCACTCCTGTTCCAGATAGAGCATTCATGGATGAGACATATCTAAGGAACACTGATAGCTTGGGACGCACGCCAGCTGAGGGCTTCTTCGAGTACTTATACATCGACGAGGAGAATGAGAAGAGGACGTGTATTCTGCCGAACCAGAACGAGACCGAGCTGTTTGGTGTAGGGAACATTGAGTTTCTTCCGAGCCAAGAGGAATGCTTCGCTCCTCTAGGAGCCACAGCCGCCGTTCAGCAAGCTGCCCGACCAAGATCAGAGTCTCCAGCCACTGATGATGAGATGCCCGAAGCATTCACCCTTCCCAAGCTTGACTTTGAGCCGCGGACTAAAACGGAGAAGTTCCTTGCATCTGTTGTGGAAATGCAAAGAAAAATCAATAAGTGGCAGAGCAAGGTGTTGAAGAAGCTTGCAAGGAAGGTTAAATCACTTCAAGGAGGCTCACCTTAGAAAGCACCAAGCGAGGAGGTTCAACAGCCCGATAAGAGGAGACTTTCAACCGGTGGAGTTGTCATCCGTGAGACGCAAGGCAGCAACATTCAGCCGGCGCGCCTTTCTCTCCAGGAACCAACCGGCAAGGGCAAAACCATAGTCTCTAGCTCCTCTGGAACATCCTCAAGTTTGATGTTATTTCATATTGCATACATTTTGCATACTCATTAGTTAGCTTTTCATGCATTTGTATCACGTTTTAGGTTAGATTGCATCACTTAGGGTCCTAGAGCATTCTTGCATCAGCATACGCATTTTCCTTGCATTTTGCATAACATTCAGGTTGTTTCTGGCTGCTTTGGAGTCATGGAGGTTCGTGGACATGTTGAGGCTGATGTAGCAGTTCGTGGGAGCTCGGATATATGCTAAGGACCAGAGATCGAGGAGCAGATAGAGCATGGCCGGTCGATCTAAGAGTTGATCGACCAGAAGATCGAGCCAACCAGACGATCCAAGGAGAATGATCGAGATAAGAATCGAGTGAAGCAATCGATCAAACGGTACAGACGTAAATGACGCCATGCAGAGCGAGAGTCAGATCGAGTACACCACTCGATCCAGCCGAAGATCGACACCGAGATCGGATGCAACACTCGATTCAACGATGTTGATCGAGACCCATATCGAGCCGAAGACACTATGTCCGGATATGATCGAGAGAACCACTCGATCTTGGAGTCAATCTCTGTCCTTTCAACCATTTTTGGCCGCTAGCGAAGGGGGGACCATTAGCTTGTTTCGGCATTTTGGGAAGGCGGCGACGTCCTTTTTCCCATAACTTTTTAGATCCTTATCTTTTCCTTTATGTTTTCTCTCTTGTTTTCGTGAAGAAGACCATTGTTGAACTCGCGTTTTTCTTAAGCTTTGTATTCGAATCATTTCTGTTCAATCTAGTTTTCTTTTCATGTTCATCGTCTCGTTTCATATGCTTTGCTTGATTTACTCTATGTGTAGCGAGTAGTTTCTTTGGATTCGGGGTTGAGAGGATTAAGGGATCTAAAGGGTTTCGATCTTGGGGTTTTTCTAAACGTTTTCAAAGGCTATCTTTTCTAAGGTGTTGAGATCTCAATGCTTGAAGACTCTCACGCCAAGAGCTTCATGATCCGAGAGGTTCCTTACCAAGACAGGATCCAGGAGCCTCAGAAGATCACACCTTAGAGACTAGTTACCCCTTCCCAAAAGCCATGGAAGTTTGGGGGATTAGTTAAGCCATACATTTGATATCTGTTTTCCTTGCCGTTCGACCTCTCTTTCCACCAAAAGCCATGGGTTTGGAGGAGAGGATGAAGGAGTGATCTATACCGAAAGCCACGGATAGATCTTGTTTAGTTTTCAAGGCTTAGAGATCCTCACCAAGTGAGTCGATTTAAAGTTTTAAACCCAAGGTCGAACTTTTGAAACCCCTGACCATGAATCTCAACCCTAGGCCCTTTCTCTTAGCATCTTTACGTCTTATCTCATCTTTCGCTTGATATCTGATAGCATCCTGGTCATTAGTTTTACTGTTCTTGCATTTTTAGACGAGATCGATTGTTACTGCTCGATCTAGTGGTCGATCTCATGGTCGATCCACTAGTCGAATTTTAATAATTCGAAGCTTTCTCCTTTAATTATTCTGTTTAGTTCTCGTGGTAGTTTCTTCCTTTCTAGTATTTTTAAAATAGGTTTCATTCTGTTTAAGTTGCTGCATCAAGTTTTTAGAGATTTTCTCATAAACCGTCTCATTTCGCTTAGATTTGCTTTAGTCCTTGTATTCTCTGTGCATTCTCTATCATCCTAGAAGTGGATTGACTCTCTCTTTCTTGCTGTACTACAACATGTCTTGCATTTGAGTTTGATAACCTCACTGCAATATAACCCATACAAAAAGTGTCTATCAAATGGCGCCGTTGCCGTTCTAGGACTGTTTCGAGAACATAGAGATTTGGGTCTTAGCAAAGACTAAGTCTTTACCTTTTTCAAGTTACTAATCATTCTACTCTCTAACGTGTGTTTTCAGGTACATGAATCTTCATTCAAGGGGAGACAACAATCTACTACAACCCTTAGACAACATTCATCAGCTTGGTCACTCACGGCAAAGAAGAGTCAGAGAGCAAACAAGAGCCTTTGAGGAGATTGTTCAGCACGGTTTGGTTGACCTTGAAGCTATGTCTGAACACGAGCATCCAGAAGGACCTCCTCCAGCTCACGAGGCAGCAGGACGGGGCAATGGAAACCCCCAACACGCGGCTAGACCCCCAAGGATCATAGGAGCCGGAGATGCTTCCAATACCCACCACAATAGGTTTGGGACCACTCCTCCTCCTGTACAAAACAACAAATTCGAGATCAAGCCAGGTTTCATCTCCATGGTGCAAAACAACAAGCTCCACGGCTTAGCAATGGAAGACCCCTTGGAGCACCTAGAAAACTTCGAGCAAGTATGTGGGATGATAAAGATCAATGGCATATCCGAAGATGCTTTCAAGCTGCGTCTCTTCCCCTTTTCACTCGGAGACAAAGCTAGACATTGGGAGAAGACCCTCCCACAAGGCACCATCACATCATGGGCTGAGTGCAAGAAGGCTTTTCTCTCAAAGTTCTTCTCAAGAACCAGGACAGCACGGTTGAGAAGCGAAATCAGCGGTTTCACTCAAAGGAACAACGAGACATTCAACGAGGCAATGGAGCGTTTTAAAGACTACACAATCCAATGTCCTCATCACGGGTTCAGCGAGGAGACACTACTCAGTACCATATACCGTGGAGCTTCACCAAAGATCCGGTTGTTGCTTGACACAGCTAGCAAAGGGAACTTCCTCGGTCAGGAGGTAGAAGAGGGTATGGAGCTGATAGAAAACTTGGCGTTGAGTGATGGAAACTATGCTGAAGATTATGACCGTGCACCGAGAGGATCAGAGTTAGAGTCTCACAAGAAGGAGCTCAAATCTTTGCATGAGAAGATAGATAAGCTGGTGTTAGCCAATCAGAAGCATGTTCACTTTGTTGGTGAAGCTGATGAGAACCAAGAGGAGTTAGAGTTGAGCCAAGAAGAAGCCAATTGGATGGCGGGACAGAACAACTACAAGTCTCAAGGCTACAACCAAGGCTACCAGAACAACAACCTCTCTTACCGAAGCACCAACGTAGCCAACCCTAAAGATCAAGTGTACCCTACTCAGCAAGCAAAACCTTTCATCCCTTACAACAAAGGTTTTCAACCGAGTGGTGGCTTCCAAGGTCAAGGGCAGAGCAACTTCCAAGGGCAACATCAAAACAACAAGGGTTATACACCTAACTACCCTCCGGGCTTTGCACCTCAACAGCAACAACCGATGCAACAACAAGTTGATCCGGTTCAAGCAATGTTTCAACAGCTAATACAAGGGCAAGCCTCTACAAACCAGAAGTTTGCCGAGATGAACACTCGCCTAGACTCATCTCTCACCGACTTCTCCACTCAGATCACCAACTTAAACAACAAGATCAAGCAGCTGGAGAAAGGGAAAGCAAGTACGAGTAGTCAGAATAGTCTTCCGGGAAAGTGTGAGCAGAATCCCAAGGAGTATGCTAATGCCATAACGTTGAGAAGCGGTAAAGAGCTCGAACCTCCGGTCTCTACAAAGAACAACGAGGACGTTGTAATTCAAGAGGGGGAGGGTAAACCTTCGGCTGATGATGATGAGATCAACTTTGACAACGTTTGGATCCAAGGGCCAAGAAGAGGAGACAAAGCAGTTGCTGAGAAGAAAGCTGAGAAAACCACTAAGGAGAAGAATGCTTATGTGCCTCCACCTTATGTACCTAAGCTGCCTTTTCCTGGCCGCTTCAAGAAGCAACTCATAGAAAAGCATAGAATCCTCTTTGAGAAGCATCTTAAGGACGTGGGGATCAAGCTACCTCTCGTTGACTGCCTTGCAATGATGCCTAAATGCGCCAAATTCTTCAAAGACACTCTCGTGAAGAAGAATAAGGAAAGCAAGGAGGTACTTGTTCTAAGTGAAGAGTGTAGTGCGGTTATACATAAGGAGATAGTCCCGAAGAAGCTGGGAGACCCTGGAAGCTTCACTATACCCTGAACTTTAGGTCCTCTAGAGTTCAAGAGTTGCTTATGTGATCTCGGAGCTAGCATAAACCTGATGCCTCACTCTGTGGCTAAGAAGCTTGGTTTTACACGTTTCAAAGACTGGCGGATCTCATTGGTACTGGCTGATAGGAGTGTGAGGCTACCAGTGGGGCTGCTTGAAGATTTACCGGTGCGAATCAGTGGTGTGAACGTGCCTACGGACTTCGTGGTGTTGGAGATGGATGAAGAGCCTAAGGATCCACTCATCTTAGGGAGACCGTTCCTTGCAACCGCCGTGGCTATCATAGATGTGAAAAATGGGAAGATTGCCTTGCATTTGGGAAAGGAGATCAGGATTGACTTCGACATCAACGAGGTTTTGAAGAAGCCGACCATTGAAGGGCAAGCTTTCTATATTGAAACGATGGATACTTTAGCGGATGAGTTGCTGGAAGAGCTGGCTCTAGAAGAACATCTGAAGCTAGCACTGACTAAGGAGCCAGGAGAGTTTGGCTATGTGGACCAGAGAACCCAAGAGTACGTGAACCTGCTGGATTCTAGGAGGATTGTTAAGAATGAAGAAGGTTGCTGCCTAGAGATCGACCCCAAGATCGACGCTATCACTCGATCCAGGAGTCAGATCGACAAGGTAATCAAGAACACAACTCGATCCGGTGCAACAATCGATGGACAGATCGAGAAGAACGCTCGATCAGGAAAAACAATCGAGTCGGAGATCGAGAGAGACCTCCCAATCATTTTGGAGTCCAATCAAGAGATCGACTTAGCGTCTCGATCCCTTACTCGATCCACATCAAATCGAGTAAGTGAATCGAGCGAAATGGCTCGATCTAGATGACATCGAGAGGAGAATCGACTGGAGGACTCGATCTCAGAAGGGATAGCGATGGAGGAAAGCAGTCTGAAGGGCCATGCCTCGGGTTCAAAGGAGAGTTCCAAGGAGGAAAGCAACAACAACAGCCACGAGGATGACTGGAGTGAGCTGTTAGCCCCAAAGGTGGACCTTAATGAGCTCCCAAAAGGGCTAAGGTATGCTTTCTTAGGGCCTAATAACACCTATCCCGTGATTTTGAATGAAAACCTTAGTGATGATGAGTTGCACTCGCTCCTGACTGAGCTGAGAAAGTATAAGAAGGCCATTGGGTACTCTTTAACTGACATCAAGGGCCTTTCACCAATGCTTTGCACTCATAGGATTCACTTGGATAATGAGAACGCCTCCTCTATAGAACATTAGAGGCGTTTGAATCCTAATTTGAAAGAGGTTGTTAAGAAGGAAATCCTTAACCTATAGAGGCTGACGTGATCTATCCCATAAGTGACAGCACGTGGGTTTCTCCTGTACACGTGGTGCCTAAGAAGGGAGGGATCACGGTCATAAAGAATGAAAAGGATGAGCTTATTCCTACTAGAACCATCACTGGTCATAGGATGTGTATTGATTATAGGAAACTCAACCTTGCGACTAGGAAAGACCATTTCCCCTTGCCTTTTATTAATCAAATGCTTGAGAGACTTGCTAATCACCCTTACTACTGTTTTCTCGATGGGTATAGCGGTTTCTTTCAAATACCTATTCACCCAAATGATCAGGAGAAGACGACCTTCAAATGTCCTTACGGTACCTTTGCATATCGAAGGATGCCGTTTGGATTGTGTAATGCACTGGCTACGTTTCAGCGGTGTATGATGTTGATCTTCTCCGATCTTATAGAGGAGATGGTAGAGGTGTTCATGGATAACTTCTCTGTCTATGGTGCGTCATTTCTTGCGTGTTTGTTGAATCTTTGCAGGGTGCTAAAACGTTGTGAAGAAACAAACTTGTGCTGAACTGGGAGAAATGCGACTTTATGGTTAAGGAAGGGATCGTGCTTGGTCATAAGATATCAGAGAAGGGCATTGAGGTTGATCAGGCTAAAGTGGAGGTCATAATGGGTCTTGAGCCGCCGGTTAATGTTAAGGGAGTCAGAAGCTTCTTGGGACACGCAGGGTTCTATAGGCGCTTCATCAAAGATTTCTCCAAGATTGCACGCCCTCTTACTCGGCTGTTGTGAAAGGAAGCTGAGTTTGTATTTGAAGAGAAGTGTTTGAAAGCTTTCGTGACCATCAAGGAAGCCCTTACATCAGCTCCTATAGTCCAAGCACCAGACTGGTCTCTTCCTTTTGAGATCATGTGTGATGCTAGTGACTACGCCATAGGAGCCGTTCTCGGTCAGAAGAAAGACAAGAAGCTACACGTGATCTACTATGCTTCAAGAACCTTGGATGGCACGCAATCAAGATACACCACTACGGAGAAGGAGTTGCTTGCAGTGGTCTTCGCCTTTGAGAAGTTCAGATCGTATCTCGTTGGTTCCAAGGCTATTGTATACACGGATCACGCTGCCTTGCGATACATCTACTCGAAGAAAGACACCAAGCCTTGGCTTTTAAGATGGATTCTCTTACTCCAGGAGTTTGACATGGAGATTAAAGACAAGAAAGGATCAACGAGTCTCTCCCCTTAGATATTGCATACATTTTGCATACTCATTAGTTAGCTTTTCATGCATTTGTATCACGTTTTAGGTTAGATTGCATCACTTAGGGTCCTAGAGCATTCTTGCATCAGCATACGCATTTTTCTTGCATTTTGCATCACATTCAGGTTGTTTCTGGCTGCTTTGGAGTCATGGAGGTTCGTGGACATGTTGAGGCTGATGTAGCAGTTCGTGAGAGCTCGGATATATGCTAAGGACCAGAGATCGAGGAGCAGATCGAGCATGGCCGGTCGATCTAAGAGTTGATCGACCAGAAGATCGAGCCAACCAGACGATCCAAGGAGAATGATCGAGACAAGGATCTAGTGAAGCAATCGATCAAACGGTACGGACGTAAATGACGGCATACAGATCGAGAGTCAGATCGAGTACACCACTCGATCCAGCCGAAGATCGACACCGAGATCGGATGCAACACTCGATTCAACGATGTTGATCGAGACCCAGATCGAGCCAAAAACACGATATCCGGATATGATCGAGAGAACCACTCGATCTTGGAGTCGATCTCTGTCCTTTCAACCGTTTTTGGCCACTAGCGAAGGGGGGACCATTAGCTTGTTTCGGCATTTTGGGAAGGCGGCGACGTCCTTTTTCCCATAACTTTTTAGATCCTTATCTTTTACTTTATGTTTTCTCTCTCGTTTTCGTGAAGAAGACCATTGTTGAACTCGCGTTTTTCTTAAGCTTTGTATTCGAATCATTTCTGTTCAATCTAGTTTTCTTTTCATGTTCATCGTCTCGTTTCATATGCTTTGCTTGATGTACTCAATGTGTAGCGAGTAGTTTCTTTGGGTTCGGGGTTAAGAGGATTAAGGGGTCTAAAGGGTTTCGATCTTGGGGTTTTTCTAAACGTTTTCAAAGGCTATCTTTTCTAAGGTGTTGAGATCTCAATGCTTGAAGACTCTCACGCCAAGAGCTTCATGATCCGAGAGGTTCCTTACCTTGACAGGATCCAGGAGCCTCGGAAGATCACACCTTAGAGACTAGTTACCCTTTCCCAAAAGCCATGGAAGTTTGGGGGATTAGTTAAGCCATTCGTTTGAAATCTCTTTTCCTTGCCCTTCGACCTCTCTTTCCACCAAAAGCCATGGGTTTGGAGGAGAGGATGAAGGAGTGATCTATACCGAAAGCCACGGATAGATCTTGTTTAGTTTTCAAGGCTTAGAGATCCTCACCAAGTGAGTCGATTTAAAGTTTTAAACCCAAGGTCGAACCTTTGAAACCCCTGACCATGAATCTCAACCCTAGGCCCTTTCTCTTAGCATCTTTACATCTTATCTCATCTTTCGCTTGATCTCTGATAGCATCCGGGTCATTAGTTTTACTGTTCTTGCATTTTTAGACGAGAACGATTGTTACTGCTCGATCTAGTGGTCGATCTCATGGTCGATCCACTAGTCGAATTTTAATAATTCGAAGCTTTCTCCTTTAATTATTCTGTTTGTTTCTCGTGGTAGTTTCTTCCTTTCTAGTATTTTTAAAATAGGTTTCATTCTGTTTAAGTTGCTGCATCTAGTTTTTAGAGATTTTCTCATAAACCGTCTCATTTCGCTTAGATTTGCTTTAGTCCTTGTATTCTCTGTGCATTCTCTATCATCCTAGAAGTGGATTGACTCTCTCTTGCTTGCTGTACTACAACATGTCTTGCATTTGAGTTTGATAACCTCACTGCAATATAACCCATACAAAAAGTGTCTATCAAAGTTCCAGCCGAGACTAGACCAGAGGTAACAACCTTCTTCCATTGTACATAACCGCTCATATTTGCTTCTTTTTGCTTTGTGTTTTGATGCTCCTTTGAATTTGTTTGCCACCGGAACGGTGTCAAGCGAGTTTGGGGGAGTACATGTGTGGTTTGACTTGTGTTTTCTGATCTTATTTTCCATTTAGCATCCTTGAGTCTTCACTACATGAAAAATTGGTAAAATTTTTAAATTTTTTCAAAGATTCATGTAGTTGCATTCATCTCATTAAGCATTTTAGGATTGAGTCTAGAATTTTAAAGCATCTAGGTTGTTCATATTCGCATAAGGGGTTAGAGTTTTTCTTAAAAAGGTGTTTTATACTAATGAATTGTTTCAATACCCTAGTTAGTAGTCCTCTAATGCTTTGCTCATACTTTGAAAGTAAGTTCTTACCATGCTTGGATCACTTGCTATGATTTTCGTGACTTGAATTGAACTCTCATGATTTGAAGCTTGTCCTAATAAGTGAAAACCTTAATCTGAAATTTCAATTATCATCCTCATGCATTTGAAAATGAACACATGGATTTTAAAATATTTAGGCTCTCTTCTTCCTTTCACCACTCTTTGTGAGCCTAAGTAGAACTCCCACCTTGACCCTTACCCTTCTTTGAGGCCAAATATTTCTTGTGTGACATCATTGTGAGGCCTTCTTTTTCGGTTTTGAACTTAGCATAAAGTGTTAGGTTTAGGTGACATGATTGGGTTCTCATATGATTGCTAGCTTTGCATTTTGAAGCTAGATATAGGTTTAGGATAAGTTTGGGGGATCATTGGGGTTGTTTTCATGTTTATATGTTCTCGGATCCAAAAGAGTTTGGTGTTTAAAAGAAAGAAATAGGTTTTAAGTGAAAGGTTGTGTTTAAAAATTATATATATGTTCTAATAAATTTCAGGAGGTAGCTCTCTCAAATAAAAATAAAAAAAAAGAAAAAAAAAAGAAAAAGAGCCTAAGTGCCAAAATAAAAGAAAAGAGAAAGAAAAGAAAAAAATAAATAATAAACAAGAGAGCTACCAATAAGAAATGTGTAAAGAGCAAATTGTTTTCAACCTTTTCACTAGCCTAAAGAGTTAAAAATGTTTTCTGTTTTGAATTGGGGAATGCTAAGCTTTTGCTTTGAGAAAAGGGTAGATTCTAAGTGGTGAGTGAAGATAAAAGTTAATAAATGAGAGGGGTTTAGGATCATTGTCTGTTTACATGGGTAGATGAGAATCTGATCATGTATGCATCAATTGCCTTCACCTTTAGCATTATGCATAAAGTTCTTGCCATTTTTGAGAAAACCCTTGTTTAAATGAAAACCCTTTTCAAATGAGATCATTCTATGCTCATAACCTGCACCCTTAGCCAAATGTGTTCTGCTTTAAAGTGCATAAGTTTGATTCATGGTTCGGATATTAATGAGTGTTAAAGGATGAGTTTCTTTGATTGATAGGAATAGGAGAGTCATGATTTGAATTTCTTTGTGTGATGAGTATGGCTAAGTGATAAACTCTTTCTTAGCAAGGGTGAAAATGCAATGAGGTTATCAAACTCAAATGCAAGACATGTTGTAGTACAGCAAGCAAGAGAGAGTCAATACATGCCTAGGATGATAGAAAATACAAAGAGAATACAAGGACCAATGCAAATCCAAGCGAAAAGAGATGATTTATGAGAAAATCTCTAAAAACTAGATGCAGCAACTTAAATAGAATGCAACCTATTTTAAAAATACTAGAAATGAAGAAACTACCACGAGGAACAAACAGATTAATTAAAGGACCAAGCTTCGAATTACTAAAATTCGACTAGTGGATCGACCATGAGATCGACCACTAGATCGAGCAATAACAATCGATCTCGTCTAAAAATGCAAGAACAGTAAGACTAACGACCAGGATACTATCAAAGATCAAGCGAATGACGAGATAAGATGTAAAAATGCTAAAAGAAAGGGCCTAGGGTTGAGATTCATGGTCAGGGGTTTCAAAGGTTCGACCTTGGGTTAAGAACTTTAAATCGACTCACTTTGTGAGGATCTCTAAGCCTTGAAAACTAAGCAAGATCTATCTGTGGCTTTCGGTATAGATCACTCCTTCATCCTCTCCTCCAAACCCATGGCTTTTGGTGGAAAGAGAGGTCGAAGGGCAAGGAAAACAGATTTCAAATGAATGGCTTAACTAATCCCCTAAACTTCCATGGCTTTTGAGAAGGGGTAACTAGTCTCTAAGGTGTGATCTTCCGAGGCTCTTGAATCCTGTCAAGGTAAGGAACCTCTCGGATCATGAAGCTCTTGGCGTGAGAGTCTTCAAGCATTGAGATCTCAACACCTTAGAAGAGATAGCTGTTGAAAACGCTTAGAAAAACCCCAAGATCGAAACCTTTTAGACCCATTAATCCTCTCAACCCCGAACCCAAGTAAACTACTCACTACACATAAAGTAAATCAAGCAAAGCATGTAAAAGGAAACGATGAACATGAAAAGAAAACTAGATTAAGACGGAAGCTTTTCTTGCTTTTGTTCGTGTGTGACACACTTTTTTAATCTTATCTTTTTATGCTTTTTCTCTCTGGTTTGGAGATTATCCGCCATTGTTGAACTTGAAGCTTTTCTTGCTTTTTTATTCGAATCGTTTTGAAGTTTAATCTAGTTCTTTTTCATGTTCATCGTTTCTTTCTTCATGCTTTGCTTGATTTACCTTATGTGTAGTGAGTAGTTCCATTAGGGTTTCGGGGTTGATAGGATTCAAGGGGTCAAAAAGGTTTTCAATCTTGGAGTTTTCTAGCGCTTAATGGCTATCTCTTCTAGGGTGTTGAGTTCCTAAAGCTTAAAGACTCTCACGCCAAGAGCTTTATGATCCGAGAGGTCTCTTACCTTGACAGGATCCAGGGACCTCTGAAGATCGCACCCTAGAGACTAGTTACCCCTTCCCAAAAGCCATGGAAGTTTGGGGGACTAGTTAAGCCATGTGTTTGAAATCT
This sequence comes from Thlaspi arvense, assembly GCA_911865555.2. NCBI lineage: Eukaryota > Viridiplantae > Streptophyta > Magnoliopsida > Brassicales > Brassicaceae > Thlaspi > Thlaspi arvense. Next base: position 17,770,879 of record OU466861.1, read on the forward strand.
GTTTTTCCTGCCCTTCGACCTCTCTTTCCACCAGAAGCCATGGGTTTGGAAGAGAGGATGAAGGAGTGATCTATACCGAAAGCCACAGATAGATCTTGTTTCGTTTTCAAGGCTTAGAGATTCTCACAAAGTGAGTCGATTTAACCCAAGCTCGGACCTTTCAAACCCCTCACCATGTATCTCAACCCTAGACCCTCTTTCTTAGCATTTTTACATCCTCTCTCGTCATTTGCTTGATCTTTGATAGCATCCTGGTCGTTAGTTTCGCTGCTCTTACATTTTTAGACAAGATCGATCGTTGTTGCTCGATCTAGTGGTCGATCCCGTAGTCGATCCACTAGTCGAATTTTAGTAATTCGTAGCTTTGTTCTTTAATTATTCTGTTTGTTCCTCATGGTAGTTTGATCATTCCTGGTAATTTTAAAATAGTTTTGCATTCCATTTAGTTGTTGCATCTAGTTTTTAGGGATTTTCTCAAAACCGATCTTTATTCGCTTAGATTTGCAAAGCCCTTGCATTCTCTTTGCTCTTTCTATCATCCTAGGTGTGGATTGACTCTCTCTTGCATACTGTGCTACAACCTGTCTTGCATTTGAGTTTTGATAGCCTCATTGCATCCTCACCCTTGCAAAGAAAGTAGCTATCAAATGGCGCCGTTGCCATCCTAGGATTGTTTAGAAAGCATAGAGATATGGGACTTAGTAAAGACTAAGCCTTTACCTTGTTTTAGTTACTAACATTCTACTCTCAAACGTGTGTCTCTCAGGTACACGAATCTTCGTTCAAGGGGAGACAACAATCTACTTCAACCCTTGGACAACATTCATCAGCTTGGTCATTCACGGCAAAGAAGAGTACGAGAACAAGCCAGAGCCTTTGAGGAGATTGTTCAGCACGGTTTGGTTGACTTTGAAGCTATGGCTGAACACGAGCATCCAGAGGGACCTCCTCCAGCTCACGGGGCAGTGGGAAGGGGCAATGGAAACCCCCAACACGCGGCTAGACCCCCAAGGATCATAGGAGCCGGAGATGCTCCCAATACTCATTTGAGTTTTGATAGCCTCATTGCATACTCACCCTTGCAAAGAAAGTAGCTATCATTCTGCAGCAAAGTGGACTGACTTCTTTCCCACCAGAAGGCTGTGCATACTGTCCAGCTTAGCCTTAACTTCAGCAATATGATTCCTTTTATTCAAACCATCCTGTTTTATCCTCTGAAAGTCAGCATTCTTGGTGCTGTTACTACAGGCCAAATTTTCAATCAGTCTGATTGCTTCTTCTGGTCTGTTCATGTTGAAGTTGCCACTCTTGAAGCATCCAACGCCATCTGGTATTTCCAGTCAATGCCTCTGAAGAAAATACCAAGCAGCTGTACTTGAATGAAACCATGATGAGGACAGTCTCTCTGATATGATTTAAATCTCAACCAGGAAGCCTTAAAAGTTTCAGTAGGACCTTGGGAAAATGAAGTAATTTTCGTCCTCATGTATTCTGGTCTAGCATCATCATAGAAGTAGTTCAGAAAAGCATTCTTGGTGTCCTCCCAAGTGGTCAGCGAACCAGGCTCCAGTTGCTTCAGCCAATAAGCAACATCTCCTCCAAGAGAATAAGGGAATAGCTTGCAGAACAGGAAGTAATTACTAACTCCATTAGCTTTGACACTTAAAGCCAAATCCTCAAACCTGTCAATATGATCCATAGGATGCTCATGAGGTAAGCCATGGAAAGGATGCTGTCCCACCAGCTGATAATAAGCAGGCTTGAGCTCAAAATCATTCCTCTGGAATGCAGGAGGGCGGATTGCAGCTCTGTTGACATTAAACTGGTCAGGTCTGTTGTAATCTCCTAGAGTCCTCTGAACAAAACGCCCAGCAGCGTTATCAGCACCTGTTCAACTATGACATTCCCATCTTGATCCAGTCTCTGCCCTTCTTCATTCCTCCTGGTTCCTTCTCTATCAACCAAGTGACCTTCTGCATTCTCAACCAAGACAATCGGATTGACCATTGTCGATTGCTTCTTAGCTTTCCTGATGGTCCTCTCCAACTTAGCTAGCTCGTCAATGCCTAAAGTTAAAAACTCCTTCTCTTTGTTACTTCTGGTACTGCGATTAGGCATAAACCTAAAACCAGCACAAAGAAAAGTAGCAGAAAGTTAGTAAACAAATAAAAACTTAGACAAAATCATAATACTAAAAATTGATAGGCAGCTATTACTCTCCGGCAACGGCGCCAAAAACCTGATAGGGCTCACGTTTTACCCAAATAAAACTACTGCAAGTGCACAACAATGCAGCTATAGTATAAGAGGTTATCGAATCCCAAGGGAGTAAGTAAACTACACTATAGAATTTAAGTTCGGATTAAGCTAAGAAATCAGTGGTGTATGTAATGAGAAATAACTAATAATATGAAAGCATGCGATTTTGATTGACCTAAGATTCAGAAAACTAAGAACGCTAAGTAAGGACAATTCGCAGGTTGAATCCGAGAATATAGAATGCATGCAAGCACGAATGATTTAAACCGTCTTTAACTCAAAAATCAGTGATACAACTAATCAATTCTCATTGCAGAACTTATCTATGCCTAATTCACAGAATTGCAAATCTCTTTGCAAATTCTAACAAGTTAAGCAAGCATTAAAAATCTGGTTTCGATTGTTCACAAAACTCCTAAGTCAAATCTCTTTGCAAGTAGGCGTTTTGTTCATCTAATACTAGTTCAGTTGAATAAAAATGTTCTCAAATCTGTTAAACAACCTAAGGTTTCGAAATCTACATGATTAGTCTCAGAAATCGTTATGAATGCAAGCACATATGAGGAGCCAATAGATTTCCCTAGTAATTAGCAATTCTACAAATCTTCATCAACCTTTGAAAAACCCTAACTTAACTAACAAACTACTCAGACATGGTGAATTGAGAAAACATCATGAATATAATAGATTGCATAAAAGAAATAAGAAATAAAGACAAAGGTGTTCGAAATCTGCTCTGAAGGAGTCTGATTTGTTTCTCCAAAAGCTCTGCTATAAATCTCTCTTTCCAACTCTCTGGATTCTAAGATACAATATAAAAGCCAACAACGGCGGAAAACCTAATATATACTGGCCAAAACACGAGCTGGGGTCTTCTTGTAAATACTAAAACTTCTGGATCAAAACTGCAATATCTTCTCCATCTTTTAAAATAAGTCGCGATTTCGCTTAGAGGTGGGTGACGAGCGTCACCCATTAGTGGTGACGAGCGTCACCCATTGCAGGACAACGGTTCTGAGTTGCTAACTTTGTGGTTGATTCTTGCAATGCTACAAAAAGCTCCAATATCCCCAATTATGCTCCAGACATGCTATAACTTGCAAAAACTCTACTAGGACTCCAAAAATACCAAAAAGGCTCAATAGAAAAGATTTATACCATGGTTAAAAACCATGATATATCAGTTTTCTGTGTATTGATCACGTATGTTCAACTTGTTTGTTGTTTGATCACCTAGTTGTAAAGAGGGTAGGAGCTTAATACGGTATTGCGTGAAATTATTATTGAGACTGTGTGTGATTCGAGATGAGGGTTGAGATCATGTGGTGTGGAAACCATGATCAACATATCCAAGTGGCGAATCTGTTCTTCGTGAATGATTAAGACGATATCTCGAGACTATGTGTTGAGATGATAATTGATATCGTAAGTTGAGAATTTTGTGTGTAATTTCGGTGAGCCGTGTGTGGCAATAAGCGGAGGGGTACTGAGGGACCTGACACCATATGGGGCTGTTCAAAATGGTTCAACGTGCACTCATATGGTATGGGAGAGAGGCTAGACGTACTTAGCACTCCCAAGGCATGGCCGACGGGCTAATCGTGTAGCGACTTTGATCCTACGGAGGATGCATCCCAAGTGCCACGATGTAAGTCATCATTGTGTGGTCAGGGTATTCGCAGTGGCGTTACCTACGGACGCTAGGTTGTGTGTGAACTCTTTAGGACTTTCTATGGTGCTATTTTAGGCTTGAACTTAGCATTTGTTAAGTTGTGGTGCATTGATAGGATAATGTAGGTTCATTCTTCTGGGTAATCTAAATTACTCTTCCCCGCACCTTATCTTCTTCTCTCTATCGATCCCTTCTAGCAGGTTAGGTGAGTCAAGATGCTTCAGTATCGCATGTGGTGTGAAGTTGTTTATTAAGCAAGGCGCCTTCGGATTCTGGGACTTGTTAAGAGGATAATGTGTTTGGATTTAGGCGCGGTTATCTTGACATTTGCCGGTTGGTTTATATAATCGGGATTAGGTGTCACAGTAACCTCCTTGGTTTCTAACATAGTTCATCTCTTCAACTTGTGAATCTTCATTGTCTTGGACTCGAACGAAATCACCAACAAAGCTGACCTATTTCCTTTCATTTAACAGTTAGTCAAGCTTCTCATGAAGTGCCTTTATCCCTTTCTTGTTGTACTCAAGCTCATCCTTAGCACTTCCAGGAGTCTTATCATACTCCTCATTGTAAATACGATCTGATTAAGTAAGGTTTTCAACTATTTCCAAGCCTTCATCAATATCCTTTGAAAGGAAATTCCCATTGGATGCAGTATCAAACAACATCCTGATATCATTGCATATTGCATACATTCTGCATACTCATTAGGTAGTTTTTCATGCATTTGTATCATGTTTTAGGCTAGATTGCATCACTTAGGGTCCTAGAGCATTCTTGCATCAGCATATGCATTTTCTCTGCATTTTGCATCCATTCCAGGTTGTTTCTGGTTGCTTTGGAGACACGGAGGTTCGTGGAGGTGTGGAGGCCGATGTAGCAGTTCATGGAAGCTCGGGAGTGTGCTAAGGACCAGTGATCGAGGAGCAGATCGAGCATTACCGGTCGATCTAGGAGTTGATCGACCAGAAGATCGAGCCAACTAGGCGATCCAAGGATAATGATCGAGATGGAGATCGAGTGAAGCAATCGATGTATCGGTACAGACGTAAATGACGCCATGCAGAGCGAGAGCCGGATCGAGTACACCACTCGATCCTCCCAAAGATCGATACCGAGATCGGATGCAGCACTCGATTCACCGAAGAAGATCGAGACCCGGATTGAGCCGAAGACACGATGGCCGGATATGATCGAGAGAACAACTCGATCCAATGGTTGATCTCTGTCCTTTCAACCGTTTTTGGCTGTTAGCGAAGGGGGGACCATTGGACTGTTTTGACATATTAGGCAAGGCGGCGAATGCTTTTTTCGATAACTTTTAGATTTTCTAACTTTTTCCTTGAAGTTTTCTCTCTCGTTTTTCAGAGGAACACCATTGTAAAACCAGTTTTTCTTTTCAAGCTTTTGTATTCTCGAACCTTATCGTTTAATCTAGTCGTTGTTTCATGTTTATCGTTTCATCTCTTCCACCTTGCTTGATTTACTTTATGTGTAGTGAGTAGTTTACTTTGGGTTAGGGGTTGAGAGGATTAAGGGGTAGAAAAGGTTCGATCTTGGTTTGTTTTCTAAACGTTTTAAGGCTATCTCTTCTAAGGTGTTGAAAGCTTAATGCTTGAAGACTCTCACGCCAAGAGCTTCATGATCCGAGAGGTCCCTTACCTTGAAAGGATCCAGGGGCCTCGGAAGATCTCACCTTAGAGATTAGTTACCCCTTCCCAAAAGCCATGGAAGTTTGGGGGACTAGTTAAGCCATTGTTCGAAATCTGTTTTCCTTGCCTTTCGACCTCTCTTTCCACCAAAAGCCATGGGTTTGGAGGAGAGGATGAAAGAGTGATCTATACCGAAAGCCACAGATAGATCTTGTTTTGTTTTCGAGGCTTAGAGATCCTCACCAAGTGAGTCGATCCAAAGTTTCAAACCCAAGATCGTTCCTTGAAACCCCTTATATGAATCTCAACCATCAAGCCCTCTCCTCTAGCATATTTACGTCTCATATCATCTTTAGCTTATTACCGGATAGCATCCTGGTCTTTAGATTCATTGTTCTACGGTTTTAGACGAGATCGATCGTTTCTGCTCGATCTAGTGGTCGATCTTGTGGTCGATCCACTAGTCGAATTTTAACAATTCGAAGCTCTTCTCTTTAATTTATCTGTTTGTTCCTCTGTGGTAACTGCTTCCTTTCTAGTATTTTTAAAATAGGTTTCACTCCATTTAGGTTGTTGCATTTAGTTTATAGATTATTTCTCATAAACTGTCTCATTTGCTTAGATTTGTCTTAGACCTTGCATTCTCTGTGGATTCTCTATCATCTAGAAGTGGATTGACACTCTCCTGCTTGCCTTACTACAACATTGCTTGCATTAGAGTTTTGATAACCTCTCTGCTGCATTAGACCGTAAGAAAAACAGTTTATCAAATGGCGCCGTTGCCATTCTAGGTTGCTTAGAGAACATAGAGATTTGGGTCTTAGCAAAGACTAAGTGTTTACCTTTTTCAAGTTACTAATCCTACTCCTCTAAACCGTGTGTTTTCAGGTACATGAATCTTCGTTCAAGGGGAGACAACAATCTTCTACAACCCTTAGACAACATTCATCAGCTTGGTCACTCACGGCAAAGAAGAGTCAGAGATCAAACAAGAGCCTTTGAGGACATTGTTCAGCAAGGTCTGGTTAACTTTGAAGCCATGGCTGCACACGAGCATCCAGAAGGACCACCTCCAGCAGGACGGGGCAATGGAAACCCCCAACACGCGGCTAGACCTTTGAGGATCATAGGAGCCGGAGATGCTCCCAATACCCACCACAATAGGTTTGGGATCACTCCTCCTCCGGTACAAAACAATAACTTTGAGATCAAGCCGGGGTTCATATCTATGGTGCAAAATAACAAGTTCCACGGCTTAGCAATGGAAGACCCCTTGGAGCACTTGGACAATTTCGAGCAAGTGTGTGGAATGATTAAGATCAACGGTATATCAGAAGATGCCTTCAAGCTGCGTCTCTTCCCCTTTTCACTCGGCGACAAAGCTAGACATTGGGAGAAGACCCTCCCATAAGGCACCATCACATCATGGGCTGAATGTAAGAAGGCTTTCCTCTCAAAGTTCTTCTCAAGCACCAGGACTGCTCGGTTGAGAAGCGAAATCAGCGGTTTCACTCAAAGGAACAATGAGTCATTCAATGAGGCTATGGAGCGTTTCAAAGATTACACAATCCAATGCCCTCATCACGGGTTCAGTGAGGAGACCCTACTCAGTACCATATACCGTGGTGTTTCACCAAAGATCCGGTTGTTGCTTGATACAGCTAGCAAAGGGAATTTCCTCGGTCAAGAAGTAGAAGAGGGTATGGAGCTGATAGAGAACCTGGCGTTGAGTGATGGAAACTATGCTGAGGATTATGACCGAGCACCGAGGGGATCAGAATTAGAGTCTCACAAGAAGGAGCTCAAATCGTTGCATGAGAAGATTGACAAGTTGGTTTTAGCTAACCAGAAGCATGTTCACTTCGTTGGTGAAGCTGATGAAAACCAAGAAGAGTTAGAGCTAAGCCAAGAAGAAGCAAATTGGGTGGCCGGACAAAACAACTACAAGTCTCAAGGCTTTGGCAGCTAGTTATAGTCTTGGCTTTCAAGGGCAAAGGCAAGGGAACTTCCAGGGGCAGCAGCAGCAGCAAGGCAACAAAGGCTACATTCCTATGTTTCCTCCTGGTTTCGTTCCACAACAACAACAAATGCAACCCCAACCTTAAGATCCGGTCCAAGCGATATTCCAGCTGTTGCTTCAAGGTCAAGCTTCAACTAATCAGAAGTTTGCCGAGATGAACAACCGCCTTGACTCCTCTCTTACTGACGTCTCAACTCAGATAACAAACCTGAACAACAAGATCAAGCAGTTAGAGAAGGGAAAGGCTACTACAAGCGGTCATACCAGCTTACCGGGCAAGTGTGAGCAGAATCCCAAAGAGTATGCAAACGCTATAACACTAAGAAGTGGGAAATAACTTCCACCGCGAGGTGCTCCTAAGACCAATGAGGACATTGTGGTTCAAAAGGGGGAAGGTAAGCTTTCAGCTCATGAAGAAATCAACTTTGATAATGGGTGGATTGAGAGGCCAAGGAAAGGCAAAGAAGTAGCTGTAGAGAAGAAAGTGGAGCAAGCTACTAAGGAGAAGGATGTTTATGTGCCTCTACCATATGTACTAAAGCTTCCTTTTCCTGGCCGCTTCAAGAAACAGCTGATAGAGAAGCATAGACTCTTATTTGAGAAGCATCTAAGGGATGTATAGATCAAGTTGCCTCTTGTGGATTGTCTAGCTATGATGCCAAAGTGTGCTAAGTTTTTCAAAGACACCCTTACAAAGAAGAACAAGGAGAGTAAAGAAGTTTTGGTGCTTAGTGAAGAATGTAGTGCTATTATTCACAGAGAAATAATGCCTAAGAAGCTAGGAGATCCAGGATCCTTCACCATTCCTTGCGCTTAGGGTCCATTGAAGTTTCAGAGCTGTTTATGTTATTTGGGAGCAAGTATCAATCTCATGCCCCATTCTATAGCAAAGAAGCTAGGTTTCACACGGTTCAAGGAGTGTAGGATCTCCCTTGTGTTAGCTGATAGAAGTGTGAGACTTCCAGTGGGTATGCTAGAGGATCTTCCGTGAGGATAAGCGATGTCAATGTACCAACCGACTTTGTTGTGCTTGAGATGGATGAAGAGCCTAAAGATCCGCTTATACTTGGAAGTTCATTCCTTGCAACCGCCGGAGCAATCATTTATGTAAACAATGGGAAGATAGCTCTACACTTGGGCAAAGACATCAAGTTGGATTTTGATATCAATGAGGTCTTGAAGAAGCCAACCATGGAAGGACAAGCATTCTACATTGAAACGTTGGATGCTTTGGCCGACAAAATCCTTGAAGAGTTGGCAAAAGAGGATCACTTGAAGCTGGCTCTAACTAAGGAGAGAGAAGAGTATGGTTTCTTGAATGAGAAGACCCAAGAGTATGTTAATCTTCTCGACTCTAGGAATGTTGTGAAGGAAGATGAAGACGGATGCCTAGAGATCGATCCCAAAATTGATGAGCTTACTCGATCCAAGATCAAGATCGACAAGAAGATCGAGGATAGTGGTCGATCCAGCAAACCAATCGATGGGAAGATCGAGAGAAGCCAATCGATCAGTTCAGAGAACGAGATGGAAACTCGATCTCCTGCTCGATCTACACAATCGAGTGGGTGAATCGAGTGAAGTTACTCAATCCGGACCAGAACGAGTCGAAGATCGACTGGATGACTCGATCTCGGAGGAGATAACGGTTCAAGAAGGCAATCTAAAGGCTCATGTCTTGGGTTCTAAGGAGGCTACTAAGGACGTGGACGTTAACACAAGCCACGAGGAGGACTGGAGCGAGCTGCTAGCCCCAAAGGTGGACCTAAAGGAGCTCCCAAAATGGCTAAGGTATGCTTTCTTAGGGCTTAATGAGACTTATCCCGTGATTGTGAATGAGAACTTGAGTGATGATGAGTTGCACTCGCTCCTTAATGAGCTGAGAAAGTATAGGAAGGCCATTGGGTACTCTCTAAGTGACATCAAGGGCCTTTCACCAATGCTTTGCACTCATAGGATTCACTTAGATAATGAGAAATCTTCTTCTATTGAACATCAAAGGCGTTTAAACCCGAATTTGAAAGAAGTAGTTAAGAAAGAGATCCTGAAATTGTTAGAGGCTGACATGATCTACCCCATCAGTGACAGCACGTGGGTTTCCCCTGTCCACGTGGTGCCTAAGAAGGGAGGGATCACGGTCATTTAGAATGATAAAGATGAATTGATTCCTACAAGAACCATAACTGGTCACCGAATGTGTATAGACTATAGGAAGCTTAATTCAGCTACTAGAAAGGATCATTTTCCTCTTCCTTTTATTGATCAAATGCTTGAAAGACTTGGTAATCATCCAGATTATTGCTTTCTTGATGGTTATAGTGGTTTCTTTCAAATACCAATCCATCCAAACGATCAAGAGAAGACGACCTTTACATGCCCTTATGGCACCTTCGCATATCGAAGGATGCCATTCAGGTTGTGTAATGCATCGACAACATTTCAACGGTGTATGATGTCGATCTTCTATGATCTTATAGAAGAGATGGTAGAAGTGTTTATAGATGACTTCTCTGTATACAGTGCGTCTTTTTCTGCTTGTTTGTTGAATCTTTGCAAGGTACTTACGTTGTGAGGAGACAAACTTGGTGCTTAACTGGGAGAAGTGTCACTTCATGGTGAAGGAAAGGATTATACTCGGCCACAAGATATCAGAGAAGGGAATAGAGGTTGATAAAGCTAAGGTTGAGGTTATGATGCGTCTTGAGCCGCCGGTTAATGTTAAGGGAGTAAGGAGCTTCTTAGGTCACGCGGGCTTCTACATGAGATTCATAAAGGATTTCTCCAAGATAGCAAGACCCCTCACACGGTTGTTATGCAAGGAAGCTGACTTTGTGTTTGATGAGGATTGTCTTCATGCTTTCAAGACTATCAAAGAAGCTCTTGTATCCGCGCCAATAGTACAAGCACCGGACTGGAGTCTACCGTTCGAGATCATGTGTGACGCGAGCAACTACGCCGTGGGAGCTATTCTTGGGCAGAGGAAAGACAAGAGATTGCATGTTATCTACTACGCTAGTCGTACCATGGATGACACGCAAGTCAGATATGCTACAACCGAGAAGGAGCTGTTGGCCGTTGTGTTTGCTTTTGAGAAGTTCTAATCATACTTGGTGGGCTCTAAGGTTGTTGTCTACACGGATCACGCAGCTTTGAGGTACATCTACTCTAAGAAAGACATCAAGCCAAGACTCTTGAGATGGATTCTTTTGCTACAAGAGTTTGATATGGAGATAAAAGACAAGAAGGGGATAAAGAATAGTGTTGCTGATCAACTCTCAAGGATGAGAGTCAATGAAACTTTGTCATTAGATGATTCGCTTCCTGAAGTGCAACTCATGATGATCAACACGGTTGCTTGTACACGGCTGGAGGATCAGTTTGAAGAGGTCTTGAGTTTTAAAGAAGAAGACTTGCCTTGGTACGCTGATATAGTAAACTACTTGGCTTGTGGAGAGGAGCCTTCTCATCTAGACCACTACTACAAGAAGAAGTTCATGAGAGACATGTCTTATTACTTTTGGGACGAGCCATACTTGTACAAAACAGGAGTGGACAGCTTGTATAGAAGGTGTGTAACAAGAGAAAAGCTAATGACATTCTTCTACATTGTCACGACTCTTCATATGGTGGTAATTTCGCTTCCTTCAAGACTGCTACAAAGGTGTTACAAGCTGGCTTTTGGTGGCCATCTCTGTTCAAAGACGCTCATGAATTTGTTAAAGATTTTGAAGCATGTCAAGGAGCTGGAAACATCACGAAAGGAATGAGATGCCTCAGGTGCCAATATTTGAAGTTGATGTCTTCGACGCATGGGGGATAGATTTTATGGGTCCATTCCCATCTTCTTACGGCAACAAGTTCATCTTAGTGGCGGTTGATTATGTGTCTAAGTGGGTTGAGGCTATATCTTCGCCAACAAACGATGCAAAAGTGGTGATCAAGCTCTTCAAGACCATCATCTTCCCACGGTTTAGAGTTCCAAAGGTTGTGATTAGTGACGGGGGCAGCCACTTCATCAACAAAGTCTTTGAAGGTCTCTTAAGGAAGTATGGCGTGAAGCACAAGGTAGCAACACTTAGTGGGCAAGTAGAAGTCTCTAACAGGCAGATCAAGGCTATACTAGAGAGGACAGTTGGAGCTACTAGAAAGGATTGGGCGGTCAAACTCGATGATGCTTTGTGGGCTTACCGGTCCGCTTTCAAAACCCCCATTGGTACTACTCCCTTCACTCTTCTTTATGGCAAGGCATGTCATCTTCCTGTTGAGTTGGAGCATAGAGCACTATGGGCAGTGAAGGAGCTGAGCTACAACCTCAAGACAGCTCAAGAGAAGCGGTTGATTCAGCTACATGAACTTGATGAGCTACGGTTAGAAGCATACAAAAGTGCTAAGATCTACAAAGAGAGGACCAAGGCGGCTCATGACAAGAAGCTGGTTCATAAGGAGTTAAGGGAAGGCAGTCTGGTGCTACTCTACGACTCGAGGTTGAAGCTGTTCCCTGGAAAGCTCAATCTAGATGGTGTGGACCGTTTGAGATCAAGGAAGTTTTGCCCTATGGAGCGGTTACATTGGTTGGCAAGAGCGGGAATGCTTTCACGGTTAATGGGCACAGGGTCAAGCCCTACTTTGCGAGTGATTGCAACAAGGAGAGCACCACAATGCTTATCCAAGACCCACCTCAGGCCTAAACCAAGTAAAGTCTAGCTAAAGACGTTAAAGAAAGTGCACTTGGGAGGCATTCCCATGTCTATCTTGTACATATTTTTGCTTTCTTTCTATTTCAGTTTTATGTTTTTATTGTCTAAGTGTGTACGTGAAAGGATAAGGGATTATAATCCACGATCTTGGAGTCAAAGGAGGCGGGAAGGGCTAAGTATAGGCTAGAGATCGAGTGCTAGATCGACTCATCCTAGCTCGATCTTTACTAGATCCAGCTAGTGAATCGAGAGGAGTCAGTCGATCTAGACGAGATCGAGTAGAAAATCGAGTGGAACAGTTGATCATGAGAGGATAAACCACATATGCGTTTAGCTTGAAAAGAAAACGAGGCGTGGATCGACCGAGTCACTCGATCTTCGAGAATAGATCGATCAGTCTACTCGATCTGCCACTCGATCTAAGCCAAAACGACCTCCAAATCGACCAAATGGACTCGATCTCGTGCCGAGGTAAATGATTTCTTTCCCTCTTATCTTCTTTTCCTCCTATTTTTAAATTTGAATTATGGTCAAGGCAAGCATCTTTGACCATGAAAGATGTGCCTTGACCACACTTTTGTCAGAAACCACTAAGTTTTGCCCATGGTTTTTCATTTCTTGTTGGCCTTTATATTTTTATAAAACCACACACTCTCTCATTTGTATTCCGAGTTTTCTAAAGCAAGAGAGATTGTGATTTTCTTTTCCTAAAGGCTAACAACATCTGCTTTCAATCTTTGCAAATGTATTTTCGGTTTATTGTTTAAAATCTTTTAAAAATTTTCCTTTTATTTCCATTGGTTGTTAGTTAGTCGTTAGGGAGTTTAACAAATTTTTTTAAAATAGCTAGATATTAGGAAAAATCTAGATTTAATCTTATCTATAGATTTTCTTCTCTACTATCTAGCTAATATTTTTATAAATTCTCCAAAAATCTAGAATAATTCTTAAAACATTTTTCCTTCTACCTTGTCTTTCTCTCAACATTCGCCGCCTTTGCTCATTCTCTTGCTTGAGAATTGTGTTTCAGGTACTATGGCTCCCAAGAGAACAAGAGAAGGGACAGCATAAGAGGGAGAAGCTCAAGAAGTGGTTCAGGAGAGGTAAGTGATCTCTTTCCCTCTCTTCTTCTTTCCCTCCGGTTTTTAAATTTGAATTTTGGTCAAGGCAAGAATCTTTGACCACGAAAGTTGTGCCTTTACCACACTTTTGTCAGAAACCACTAAGTTTTGCCCATGGTTTTTCATTTTTTGTTGGCCTTTATATTTTCATGAAACCACACTCTCTCTCTCATTTATATTCCGAGTTTTCTTAAGCAAGAGAGAGTGTAATTTCATTTTCCTAAAGGCTAACAACATCTGCTTTCAATCTTTGCAAAGATATTTTCGTTTTATTGTTTAAAAGTTTTTCGAAAATTTCCTTTTATTTGCCGTGGTTGATGGTAGTTGTTAGGGAGTTTAACAAATTTTTAAAAATAGCTAGATGTTAGAAAAAATTTCTAGATCTAATCCTATCTCTAGCTTTCTTTCTCTAATTATCTAGCTAATATTTTTATAAATTCCCCAAAAATCTAGGGTAATTGTTAAAACGTTTTTCCTTCTACCTTGTCTTTCTCTCAACATTCGCCGCCTTTGCTCATTCTCTTGCTTGAGAATTGTGTTTCAGGTACTATAGCTCCCAAGAGAACGAGAGAAGAGACAGCACAAGAGGTTGAAGCTCAAGAAGTGGTTCAAGAGAGGGTCAGATGGACCAAAGAGGAGAAGCAAGCCAAGAAACGGCTGGAAAGGCTTAGGTTCGATCCCACCAAGTTCGCGAGTAAAGATTTGCTGTCGAAGATGGGGATCTTGGGAGACTTTGACCAGCTTCTCAAGAACTTTGGGCTCCGGTGCTTATCTAGAATGGATTGCCAAACATATCCCGAGGCAACCATCAACTTCCTCGCCACCTTGGAGTTCACATATGAGAACCCGAGTCTTCCTACTCCTTCACAAGACCACATCACCTTCAAGATCAGGAGGCAAGCCTATCATCTCTCCATCGCCTAGCTTTTCCAAGCCTACAGTTTGAAGGCTGCTAAACAAGTGGAGTTTCCCTCTTTCACTCAAGCTAACGACTTGTGGGATCTGATAAGCAATGACGATTACAAGGTAAACACGGCTAAGATCAAGAGAGTGAGGAGTCCAGTGCTGAGATATACACTCAAGCTCATCGCCAACACCTTCAGTGGACGGTCTGTGGCTCCCACAGTCACCAATAACGAGCTTTTCTTCTTGTTCCAAGGCGTTAAGTACCTCCTTTGCGATCCTAAGGAGAACGACGAGCCAAAGGAAGATGAGCTCGGAGAAGATGTTAACTACGGCTGTAACCTAGCTGCTTCCTTGTTGAAGTACAAAGCATATGCGATGCGATGCAAGGCGAGTTAGGCCTTAATTGGAGGCTTCCTCACTCCGATGTTTGCTCAAGCTGGTGTGCCACTTCCTGGCTTCGTTCCTTGCGCGGAGAGAGCCTACATGGACGAGATCTACATGAGAAACACGCATAGCTTGGGACGCACGCCAGCCGAGGGTTTCTACGCCTACTTGTTCATCGACTGTGAGAATGAGAAGAGGGTTAGCATACTGCCGAACAAAGAGGAAACCGAGCTGCTAGGAGTTGGCAACATCGATTTCTTGCCGAGTGTAGAGGAGTGCTTTGCACCTCTAGGAGGAACAGCCACTCCCGCACTAGCCTCTCGCCCACGTTCAGAGTCGCCTACATCAGATGCTGAGATGCCCAAGAGCTTCGTCCTTTCAAAGCTTGACTTTGAGCCGAGGACAAAGGTGGAGAAGTTCCTTGCTTCTGTTGTGGAAATGCAAAGGAAAGTGAACAAGTGGCAGAGCAAGATGATCAAGAAGCTTGCTCAGAAGATCAAGAAGCTTAAAGGCAACTCCCCTGGTTCACCTTCAAGCGAAGAGGTCGAGCAGCCCGAGAAGAGAAGGAGATCAACCGGAGGCATTGAGATTTGTGAGCCACAAGCAATAATCCAACCTGCGCGCCACTCGGTTCAAGAGCAAGCTAGCTTGGATAAAGGCAAGGCAGTAGCTCAAGAAACCCCTAAGAAGAGCAAGAAGTCTGGAGCAACCTCAAGCTCCAGCACAACTTAGCTCCGAGGAACCAACAACCAGACCCTTGTATATACCACACATGTTTTCTTTGTTTTTTCTTTGTGTTTTGAACTCCTTTGAATTTGTTTGCCACCGAGACGATGTCATTCAAGCTTGGAGGAGTGTGTGGTGTGTTTGACATTTTTTCTTTGTTCTTATTTTCTGTTATCATCCCTTGAGTCTTGCATTGCATCCTAAGGCATAGAAAACACCAAAAAATGATAAAAATTTTAAAAATTTTCAAAAAACTTCATGTAGTTGCACTTGCATTGTAGAATATTTTAGGATTGAGTCTAGAATTTTTAAAAATCATTTAGGTTGCTGCATTTGAATAGGGAGTAAATGATAAACACTTGTTAAGTTGTCAATGTTTGAATTGTTTTCAATGCCTTGGTTGTTTGTTGTTTGATTGCATCTAGTGAGTTTGAAGTTAAGGCTGCACCATACCCTGATTACTTGCATTTGATACTCTAGTCTTATGTTGAAACTCGCTTTGATTTGATGCCAACTCCATCTTATTAGAACCTTAATCTTGACATTAAATTATCTTGTTTGTGCATTGAAAGCGATTGCATGGCTTACCCATATACATACTCGGATTATCTTCTTCCTTTCTAACTACTTGTTAATCCAAGTAGCTGATCCTCATCATAATGGGACAGTTAACCACGCCTTAAACCAAACCTTCTTTCAGACCTAAACACTTTTGCGTGAGTAGTGAGGCCTTTCATTGCATTATTTTCAATCCTATCTTAGCAAAAAGTGTTAGGAATAGGGCTGGCAAAGAGAAGCTCCCTTGTAGTCACCAGCTTGCATTTTGAGCTTGGTATTAGGTTAGGAGTTTGGGGAAAGGGTTATTTGAGTGGTTTAAGAGTTTCATGTTTATATGTTTTCAAAAGAAGAAAGAAGTATAGGATTAGTAGCAAAGGGGGAACAAGTAATTTGTGGTTAAGTAAAATAGATAAAATGCTCCATGTGTCAAAGAGAAGAAAGGCTCCAGCAGCAACAAGGCTAAGAAAAGGTCAACCAAAAGGAAAAATCAGACGAAGCTATCCACCAAAGGTGATGAAAGCGGCGCCGAACATTCAACAATGAAGTGCAAAGTTCAAAAAGAAGAAGTCAACCACACTGCAAGGCCAAAAGGAGTTTCCTCTATTGTGAAGAATGAAGATGATCAAGTGCTTTGGGAAAGAGTAGATTTAGGGGTTAACTTTGGGGTTTAGAAGTTTTTAGGATCATCTTGGGTAAAATGGGTAGAATGGAGCTTTAACTTGCATGCATAGGTGTGCCTTTACCTTTAGCATTTTGCCAAACATAGGATTCTTTCATTGAGTGATCCCCTGAATTTTTAAACCCCTTTTTAAAATGAGATCATTTTCATCTCATGACCATATCCCTTTGACGAAATGCTTTCGCTTGATGTGCACAAACTTGACCCATGGTTATCGCTTAATGAATGTTAAGGAGTTGGTTGATTTGAATGCTTGTGTAGACTAAGCTAGGATTCATTGCCTGCTTTGATGGGTATAGCTAAAGCTTTTAAAGTGGAACAACCACTTTGCATTTTAGAACTTATAACTTGGGCATTGAATTGGTTTTTCCATTGACAACTTTCATTTTGAGCTTCCACTTTCAAACCTCTCTTCCTTTCTTGAATTTTGTTTGCTTGAGGGCAAGCAAAAGGCAAGTTTGGAGGAGTTGATATTACCATATATTCTGCATATTTTGCATGCATTTAAGATAGTTTTTCATGCGTTCATCTTGCATTATAGGCTAGTTTGTTCTATTTGTTGCATTTTAGGTCCTAGGTCTCTTTGCATTCGCATTTTGCATATATCTTGCACTTTTGCATCATTATGAGGTTGTTTAGAGCACTCTGGAGTTGTCGAGGTTATGTGGACGTGAGGAGGATCAAGACTAAGCTTGTGGACACTTGGAGAGCTCAACCATGCATGCAAAGGACCCGTGATCGAGTAGCAGATCGAGCAAGGCCGATCGATCTAGATGAGATCGACCAGAAGATCGGATGACCCATGTCGATTCAAGAGGAAGGATCGAGACCAAGATCGAGAGAGGATATCGATTTGGAGTACGTACGTAAATAACGCCATGCAGAATGAGAGCCAGATCGAGACCACAACTCGATCATCCGAGGATTGAGAAGAAGATCGAGGAAGGTGCTCGATCCGTCTAACCAGATCGACTGGGAGATCGAGCAAAGAAAGGCGACCCAACAAGAAGATCGAGTGAGCTGCTCGATCCAGAGATCGATTCCTACGGCCTTAACCGTTTTTGGCAGCTATTGAGGGGACCATTTCAAGATGTTTGGCTATATGGGGAAAGAGGCGGCTACACTTTCTTATCCACGCCTACTTTTATCGTTTCTGCTCTTATCTTAGGCAATCGCCATTGTTGAACTTCTTTAAGCTTTTTCATGTTCTAAACCTTGAATCTTTTAATATTAAGCAAGTTCTTCCTTAATCTCTTGTTAATCATGTTTAGTTCTTTGTTTATTGCTTTTCAATCGGTCTTAAACATGTGTAGCGAGTGGTCCTTTTTGGGGTTTTGGGGTTGAGGTGATTGAAAGGGTTTAAGAGGTTTAAGTTTTGAGTTTTCTTTGTTCTTCATACCTTCTCTTCTAGGATATTGGGGTCTTAAGGCTTAGAGAGTCTTGGAAAAGATCTCTATGATTCCAGGGCTGTCTTACCTTGACAGGATTGAGATATCCTAGAAAACCAGATCCTAGAGACTAATATTTCCCCTCCCAAATGCCATGGTTGTAAAGGAGATTAGTTAGGTCATATATTAAAATCTTCGATCTTTTTTTCCACCAAACGCCATGGGTTTGGAGAAGAGATCGAGGAAGTGAATCATACCACATGCCATGGATGGTTCTTGTTTTGTTTTCAAGGCTTAGAGAAAGCTCATAGATGAGTAGATCTAAATGTTTTCAAACCAAAGCATAAACCTTTGACACTCTAGAATATGACCCTCGACCCTAAACCCTCTTTTAGCATTTTAAAACCGCTGTTCATCATTCTGTCATCGTTAAGCTTGCATCTTATCCGTTAGTAGTCGTTTTGCTCCAAGTTGCTAGATCAGTCTGTTTTGCTCGATTCAGTGCTCGATTTTTAGTTCTTAATATTTTCGTTCTTTTGCTGCTCTGTTTTCTTTCAGTGTTAGTTAACCCTCTTCCAGGGATTTTAAAATTGTTTTGCATTCCATTAGATCGTTGCATATAGGTTTCTTTGATTTTACCAATCACTTTTCCCGGTTTGCTTAGATTTGCTTCATCCTTGCATTCTTAGTGTTCTTCCTGCTTCCTAGGTTGGATTGATTCCCCTTACTACTATACTACATCATAACTTGTGGTTTGGGCTTTGATAATACCTTTTCTTGCAAAAATCCTGTTATCAACATGGTACAAGCCAACAGGTTCTATGGATTGCTAATGGACGACCCCCTAGACCACTTGGATCAGTTCGATCGTATCTGTGCAATGACAAAGATTCAAGGCTAGAGAAGACGGTTTGAAGATTAGGCTTTTCCCAGTCAGCCTTGGAGACAAGGCCCACCAATGGGAGAAGACACTTCCACAAGGGTTAATCAGTTCTTGGAATGATTGTAAGAAAGCCTTCTTAGGCAAGTTCTCTCCAATAAAAGGACTGCAAAGCTGAGGAACAACATCTCAAGCGTCTCTCAATACAGTAATGAGTCCTTCTGTGAGGCCTATGAGCGTTTCAAGAGCTACACGCAGCAATGGCCTCATCATGTGTTTAGTAATGAGAGCTTCATAAGCACTCTTTACAGAGGAGTCCTTCCAAAGTTCAGAATGTTGCTTAACAGTGCAAGTAATGGGAACTTTTTGGAAAATAATGTTGAGGAGGGGTTAGAGTTGGTAGAGAACCTTGCACTTTCTGATGGCAACTACAATAAGAACTATGACAGAACTACAAGATTTAGTAGTGGTGAAGGAGATAGCGCCAACTACAAGGAGATTAAAGTCTTACATGAAAATTTTAGTAAGCTTCTAAGTTCTTCTCTCAAGGCTGTGAAATTTGTTGGTGAATATGGTCAAGTGCAAGAGGAAGATGTTGCACTTCAAGAGGGAGATTTCTATATAAACCAAGGTGGTGGTGGTTTTAACAACTACATGAATCATTCCAACTTCTCCTATAAAAGCACTAATATGGCTGACCCACAAGACCATGTTTACCCTTCCCAAGGTGCTCCACAAAGTCAAGGAAACAAGCCATTTGTCCCTTACAACCAGTGAAGAGTGACCTTTGCAAGTCAGAAATCAATTCCTCTTCTAATCTATTGTAGTATAGATGAGGTATCAATCCAAACTAGGAGTTGGCTAAAAGTGATGCAAGGAACTAGCTAAGCTTAACCATATTAGATGAAAAGAAAGTTTTCTAACAACCTAAGTGATTAAAAGAAAATGCACAAGGAAAGAGTAATCAACAATAACTAGAGCAAGATATGAAATGCAATAAACCTTTGTGAAATAAGAATAGAGAAGGCTAAATGATCTAAATGCAATAACCAAAAAGGAAGCTAATATGCAGTAACTTGAAATGTAAGGCAAGGTATGAAACTAAGAACAACCTAAGCAAAACCAATGTAACTAAAAACAGAGTAAACAGAACACAATAAGATCAAACACAAGGAACAAAATGGCGTAGGTTCAAGGCTGGAGCAATGGATGACTTTGGGAATTACTTAGCTTCATACTTAGGGAAAAGCAGACTAGTAACTAGTAAAGAACATAATCTAACCACTAATTAATTCAATTTGCAAGAAGGCAAAGATTTCTAAATAATGCACATGTCAAACCCACTTTTAATGGTGTATTTGTACAAATCCAGCATGATCAACAAGGCTCTTAAAGATCAAACAATCTACAATGATGCAATATAATCATCTAAGCAATTGTCCATAACTTACTTCTTTCAAGCATTTAAACAAACACTTTTGATGCAGCAAACACTTATGATCTATTTCACTAAATCAAGTTACTCAATCATTAAGAACAACTAAGCAAGGTGAACCAAGCAAGAATTAAGCTAAAATCCCCTATACTAATCATCCCCAAATCTGCTCCAACCTCAAACCATGGTAAACTACTCACAACTCCTCACAAAATCAACAGAAAAAAACAGAAATAACAAAGCAAGCATGATCAAATGATTGAAAGAGGATGAATAACAAAAGAAGTGCAAAACTTTATTAAAAGAGTGATCTTGGATCAAAATCTCATAAAATCTCTGTTTGGTTTCCCACAGCTCGAAATTAAGGATAAGCAAGAAGATAATAATCCTAAAAATAAGCTTAGGCTTAAATAAGCCAAAAGATAAGGTTTGGAAAAAAGAAGAAAAAGTTTGGCCAACAGCGTGGCGTAGACGCATCGGGCAGTACGGACAATGTTCTGCTCGATGCGACACCCTGATGCAGAATGGCTCTTGTCGTGGTTCGATCATATGGACGTCCTTTGCACACGAGACAGGTCTTCATGCGTACAGTGGGCAGGCTTGATGCTACTCCCCGATATGTCTTGTTTCTCCATATCAGACTGTACGGCCTTCTCTCCTTGGTTCTCCATCCCGGTGCAGTCATGAAATCCACGATTAGACTACTCTTCTTCGTCCAACAATCCACATCGGTCACACTCCATAGGTGTTCTGCTCGATGCTTCTTCTCGATGTAGATGCAGACTTATCAAGACTCCTTCTCTCTTGGCATCTCTTTGAATGTGAGCTGCTTCAATCTCCTTTCCAGGTCCCTAATCCTCCAAATACACCTGAAATGCACCTGAAACATTCAGATGTATGCATTCCTAATTTAAATGCATGCATGGTTACTTCTAAATGCAAAAATTGACTATAATGAAGAGATATGATGCAAAAACAAGATAAAATGTATGCAAGATGCAGCTAAAACACTACAATATAGCAGGCTATCAACACCCCCACACTTAGTCTTTGCATGCCCTCAAGCAAACAAAACATGAAGTATGGTAATGAGGTTTTAGAATGGGAACTATATCTTTAAAATGCTAACAATAAATCAGAATGATGTTCATGTTTCTATCCTAGAATGGAAATGATGGAACCATACTCTAAAAGCTTAGGCATACTCATCACAAAACGAAAATGATTCTCAAATCATCAATCTACACAAGCTCTCTGATATATCATGGTTTTTATGGTTTTTAACCATGATATAAGTCTTTTTTATTGAGTCTTTTTGGTCTTTTTAGAGTCCTAGAAGAGTCTTTGCAGGTTAAAGCATGTCTGGAGCATAATTGGAGATATTGGAACCTTTTGGAGCATTCTGAGTTGAAGCCACGATGTACCAAGCTCGAAGTAGAAAGTATTCTCTAATGGTGACGATCGTCACCCCATTGGTGACGCTCGTCACCCAGATAGGAAGGAGCGTGGCTATTTGTTAAAAGTATCAAGAAGAATTGCAGAACTTACCCAGAAGTTTTCTTTATTTATATGAAGACCCCAGATCGTGTTTAGCCCCTATTTATTAGGTTTTTCAGCCACTGTTGGCAAGAATCTTAGTTTTGAGAATTGAGAGAGCTAGAGAGAGATTTTATTCAGAGCTTTTTGGGGAGACAAATCCTGTACTCTTTAGAGAAGATTTCGAACCCCCTTTGTTTTCTACTCTTTCTCTTAATGCAATTTTATTCAGTTATGTTTTGTGATCTCATAATCATGTCTGAGTAATCTGCTAGTTAAGTTAGGGTTTTTCAAAGGTTGATGAAAAGAGTGTAGAATCGCTATCTGTTAGGATTATCTCATGGTTTTTCATCTCTGCTTGCTTTAAAATCGAATTTCTGACACACATCATCTAGGAATCTGAAAATCATAGGTTGTTAAATATATGTGAGAGCATTATTCATAACCTGAACTAGTATTTGATGAGCAAAACAACTTAGTACAAAGAGATTTGGCTTAGGAGTTTTGTAAACAATTGAATCTGATCATTCCTGCATACTTAGGTTGTTAGGGTTTGCAAAGAGATTTGAAACTCTGTGATCTAGGTATAGATAACTTCTACAATGAGAATTGATTAGTTATGCATTAGAGATTCATGTTTAAAAACGGTTCTTAATCATTCCTGATTCCCTGCATTCTGCATTCTTGGATTCATACCTGCGAATTACCCTAGCTTAGCGCTTTTAGTCTTCCTGAACTTAGAACATATCATACCATCGTTTGCTTATTTCTAATTATTCATTCGCATTACATACATCATATTTCGCTTAGCTTAGTCCAAATCTATAATTGATAGTGTAGTTAGCATTACTCTCTTGGGATTTCGATACCCCTTATACTACATCTGCTTTTGCTGTGCACTTGCAGTAGTTTTATTTGGGTAAAACCTGAACCCTATCAAGTTTTTGGCGCCGTTGCCGGGGAGTAATAGCTGCCTATCGATTTTTAGTATTAGGATTTTGTCTAAGTTTTTATTTGTTTACTGACTTTCAGCTACTTTTCTTTGTTCCTGTTTCAGGTGTATGCCTAATCGCAGAACCAGAAGCAACAAAGAGAAGGAGCTTGTGACTTTAAGCATCGACGAGCTTGCTAGGTTGGAGAGAACTAACAGGAAAGCTAAGAAGCAATCTGCAATGGTCGCTCCACTGATCTTGGTTGAAGATGCAGAAGGTCACTTGGTTGACAGGGAAGGAAATAGGAGGAACGAAGAGGGGCAGAGAATTGATCAAGATTGGAATGTCATTGTTGAACAGCAGGTTCAGCAAGTGGCTGAGAACGTGGGAGTCCCTGCTGCTGTCAATAACGCTGCTGGGCGTTTTGTTCAGAGGACTCTAGGTGATTACAACAGACCTGATCAGTTCTATGCCAACAGAGCTGCAATCCGACCTCCTGCCTTCCAGAGGAACGATTTTGAGGTTAAACCTGTCTACTATCAGCTAGTTGGACAGCATCCCTTCCATGGTTTACCTCATGAGCATCCTATGGATCACATAGAGAGGTTTGAGGACCTAGCTTCCAGTGTCAAAGCTAATGGGGTTAGCAATGACTTTCTGTTCTGCAAGCTTTTTCCCTATTCTCTTGGAGGAGAAGCTGCATATTGGCTAAAGCAACTGGAACCTGCTTCACTAACTACTTGGGAGGACACCAAGAATGCTTTTCTGAACAATTTCTATGATGATGCCAGATCAGAAGACATGAGAACGAAAATTGCATCATTTACACAAGGCCCTACTGAAGCTTTCAAGGCTTCTTGGATCAGGTTCAAGTCTTATCAGAGGGACTGTCCTCATCATGGTTTCAGTCAGGTGCAATTGCTTGGGATCTTTTTCAGAGGCATTGACTGGAAATATCAGATGGCGTTGGATGCTTCAAGCAGTGGAAACTTCAATACCAACAGACCAGAGGAGGCGGTGAGACTGATTGAGAACTTGGTCTGCAGCAACAGCACTAAAAATGCAGACTTTCAGAGAATGAAACAAGCTGCTGCAGCTGATGGAAATCAGATTGCTGAAGTTAAGGCTAAGTTAGATGATATGCACAGCCTTTTGGTAGGGAAGAAGTCAGTTCACTTTGCTGCAGAAGTAGAGACTTTCGAAGCTCCAGAGGAAGTTGAGCAAGAGGATGTAAATTTCATCAACTCTGGCGGATTTCAGGGACAAAGGTATGGGAATCAGCAGTGGAACAGAGGATACAGCAACAACAATCAGAAAAACGCCCCTACAGGAGGACAGAACACGCCTGGTTTCACTCCTAGACCCCCTTTTCAGAAGACATAGTATCAGAAGCCATTCCAGAGCAGTGGAAACTACAGAAACTATGGTTCTACTTCCTATCAACCAGCACCTCCACATGAGAACAAAATGGAAGCAATGTTCGAACAGATTCTGGAAGGACAACAGAAGCTTACTGTGAACTTCAATGGTAAGATAGATTCGCTCTATCAGGACCTGAATGGGAAAATTGAGAGTCTGAACTCTCATATGAAGAAGCTTAATGTTCAAGTTGCTCAAACTGCAGGAGCTGTTCAGAGGCAAGAAGGATTTCTTCCAGGAAGAACTGATGCTAATCCTAAACACCACGTGAATGCCATCTCATTGAGGAGTGGAAGGAACCTGCAACCAGTGTTGCAGAAGGATATAACCTCAAGAAATTTCGTGGGTGTAGAAGAGTATGAAGATGAAGAAAATTTTGCTGCAGAACCATTGGTGACGATGGTCACCAATAATGGGTGTCGCTCGTCACCCAATGAGGACAACCCCGAGCCTGATTCTTCACTTATTGGTGACGACCGTCACCAAGGAAGTGACGCTCGTCACCCAAATCCAGTACTCGACCCCGACTTGTCCAAAGTGAGTGACGCTCGTCACCAGTCCAGTGACGCTCGTCACCAGACACCACATATTGCAGTTTCGCCTAAGACTTCAGATAATGCTAAGGAGACCGTGTATAAACCCACCCTATCCTAAGCATCCTAAGAAGTCTAAGCAGGAGCTTAAGGATACCAGATGCAAGGCTATCATGGACAAGTTGGTGATAGAGATCCCATTGATTGATGCTGTAAGGATCACTCCTGTTATTAGGAGGTATGTGAAGAGAATGGTGACCAAAAACTTGAGCCTTGACGTTGGAGCTATGATGATCAACGAGCAGGTCAGTGCAGTGATTCAGAACAGAGTTCCAGAGAAGCTTTCAGACCCAGGAAGCTTTGTTTTAGACTGCACCATCTTCAATGACAAGTTTGAGAGGTCATTGTGTGACCTTGGTTCTAGTGTGAACCTCATGCCCCACTCTGTTGCAAAGAGTTTGGGGATGACTGATTTTAAAACTACAAGGATATCTCTTGTCCTAGCTGATAGATCAGTTAGAGTTCCTGAAGGGGTAATAGAGGATGTTCCTATCAAAGTAGGAGATTGTATGATCCCTACTGATTTTGTGGTTTTAGAGTATGGAGAAGAGCCCAAAGACCCCTTGATTCTTGGCAGACCCTTCCTGGCCACTGCAGGAGCTATTATTGACGTCAGGAAGGGTAGAATAGAGCTGAATGTTGGCGATTTAGTGATGAAATTCGAAATGGACAAGCTGATGAAGAGGCCAACCATAGATGGACAGACTTTTTATGTTGATGTTCTCACAAACATTGCTGATCAGATCTTCCATGAGATGAGTTCAGATGACCCCTTGGAAAGGGCGTTGACCACTTCTACAGCTGAGTATGAGCATTTAGATGCTGCTGCAACAGGCTACACAAAGATGATGGATGCTACTGCACAAGTTATGCAACTGGTTGCACAAGATGAACTTGTCTCCACATCTGCAAAAGCCGCCACAATGGGTGACTGGTCAGCAGCAAAAGCACCAAAAGTTGAGCTTAAACAGCTCCCTGCAGGGCTAAGGTACGCATTCCTAGGAGAAAACTCCACCTATCCTGTTATTGTTAATGCTTCATTGAACAATGCAGAGCTCACCCTATTGCTAAGCAAGCTGCAAAAATTTCGCAAAGCTCTTGGCTATTCTCTTGATGACATTTCAGGTATCTCTCCAGACTTGTGCATGCATAGAATACACCTAGAAGATGAGTCGAAATCATCAGTTGAGCATCAGAGGAGGCTAAATCCGAATTTGCAAGATGTGGTCAAGAAAGAAATCATGAAGTTGTTGCATGCTGGTATCATCTATCCTATTTCAGACAGTGCTTGGGTGAGTCCAGTGCACGTGGTGCCTAAGAAAGGAGGTGTCACCGTGGTCAAGAATGACAAGGATGAGCTGATTCCAACCAGGACTGTGACAGGACACAGGATGTGTATAGACTACATGAAATTGAATGCAGCAACAAGGAAGGACCATTTTCCTCTACCTTTCATCGATCAGATGCTAGAAAGGCTGGCGAATCACAAGTATTACTGCTTCCTTGATGGGTATTCAGGCTTCTTTCAGATCCCCATCCATCCAGATTATCAGGAGAAGACCACGTTTACCTGTCCTTATGGCACTTTTGCCTATCGCAGAATGCCCTTTGGTCTGTGTAATGCTCCTGCAACCTTCCAGAGATGCATGATGTCGATTTTCACAGACATGATAGAGAAGTTTATGGAGGTGTTCATGGATGACTTCTCTGTTTATGGATCTTCTTTCAAGAGCTGTTTGGACAACCTTTGTGCAGTTCTGCAGAGATGCGAAGAGAAACACTTGGTTTTAAATTGGGAGAAGTGCCATTTTATGGTACAGGATGGTATTGTACTTGGTCACAGAGTCTCAGGAGACGGTATAGAGGTGGATAGGGCGAAAATTGAGGTGATGACAAGTCTGCAAGCACCTGATTCAGTCAAAGCAGTGAGGAGTTTTCTGGGACATGCAGGCTTCTACAGAAGGTTCATCAAAGATTTTAGCAAGATAGCACGTCCACTTACTGCTCTCCTCTGCAAAGATGTGAAGTTTGAGTTCACAGAAGAGTGCAAATCTGCTTTTGAACAGATCAAACAGGCGTTGGTTACAGCCCCTGTTGTGCAGCCTCCAGATTGGGACTTACCTTTTGAGGTAATGTGTGATGCCAGCGATTTTGCAGTTGGAGCAGTGCTGGGACAGAGGAAAGACAAGAAACTCCACGCCATCTACTATGCAAGTAGGACTTTGGATGATGCTCAGAAGAATTATGCAACAACTGAGAAGGAATTGTTAGCTGTTGTGTTTGCTTTTGAGAAGTTCAGGCAGTATCTTGTTGGCTCCAAGGTCGTGGTTCATACTGACCATTCAGCACTGAAGTACTTAATGCAGAAGAAGGATGCAAAACCAAGGCTGTTGACATGGATCCTGCTTCTTCAGGAATTTGATATTGAAGTGAAGGATAAGAAAGGGGTTGAGAATGGAGTTGCTGACCATTTATCCCGGATTCAGGTCGAAGACAGTGTTCCCATCAATGATTTCTTGCCTGAAGAGAATGTTTACTTAGTGGAAACCAGAGAACAGGAGGAAAGTGTCGAAAACCTGCAGTTTTCACGAAACTACAGGGGAGTGACGAGCGACACCAGGGGGGTGATGCTCGTCACCAACCAAGACCATTCGCGACAAAAGTATACGAGCGAGGTGACGCTCGTCACCAACATTGGTGACGCTCGTCACCGATCTCCACACTTATCTGCGATTTGTGCAAGCTTGGGGAAAGCTTTTGCAGAGCCTGTTTATGCTTTACATGATCCAAAGAGACCCTGGTATGCTGATATTGCAAACTACCTTGCTGCAGAGGATGAACCACATGACTTTAAAGGATATGCTAAGAAGAAGTTCTTGAGAGAACTTAGGAGATTCTATTGGGATGAGCCATACCTCTACAAGCATTGTGCTGATGGTATTTACAGAAGATGTTTAGTAGAAGAAGAAGTTCAGGACGTGCTCTTCCACTGTCATGGATCAGACTATGCTGGACACTTTGCTACATTCAAGACTGTCTCTAAGGTTTTGCAGGCTGGATTTTGGTGGCCTACCATGTTCAGGGACGCCCAAGCCTTCATCACAAGCTGTGATACTTGTCAGAGAAGAGGAAAAATCAGCAGGAGACATGAGATGCCACAGAACTTCATTCTAGAAGTTGAAGTTTTCGATTGTTGGGGTATTGACTTCATGGGACCTTTTCCCTCATCTTATTGGAATAGATACATTCTGGTTGCTGTTGATTATGTATCTAAGTGGGTAGAGGCGTTGGCTACTCCTACTAATGATGCTGCAGTGGTTTTGAAGCTGTTTAAGACCATTATCTTTCCCAGATTTGGTGTCCCACGGATTGTCATAAGTGATGGGGGTTCTCACTTTGTCAACAAGGTTTTTGACAAGCTGTTGAAGAAGTATGGTGTACAGCACAGAGTGACCACGCCCTATCACCCCCAAACAAGTGGACAAGTCGAGGTTTCCAACAGACAGATCAAGCAAATTCTGGAAAAGACAGTTGGGAAAACAAGGAAGGATTGGTCTGCAAAGCTGGATGATGCATTATGGGCCTACAGGACTGCCTACAAAACGCCACTTGGGACTACTCCTTTCCACCTTCTCTATGGCAAGGCGTGCCATCTACCAGTAGAACTGGAGTTCAGAGCAGAATGGGCAATCAAGAAGCTGAATTTCGATCTGAAACCTGCTGTAGAAAGGCGTTTGATTCAGCTCAATGAACTGGATGAGATCAGATATCTAGCCTATGAAAACTCCAAGTTATACAAGGAGAGGACAAAGGCATATCATGATAAGAAGATCATCTCCAGGCATTTCGAGCCCAATGACCAGGTATTACTCTATAACTCTCGTTTACAGCTTTTTCCTGGTAAACTGCGTTCTAGATGGTCAGGTCCTTTCACTGTCAAAGAGGCTCGCCCACATGGTGCAATTGTCCTGATTAACTCCAAAGGAGAGGAGTTTATTGTCAATGGACAAAGGGTGAAGCATTACTGGGCACAAGCAGAGATTCCAGCAGGACACATTGTGTCTCTGAATCAGGCACCAGCTGTCTAAACAGCCAACCAAAGTCAAGCTAATGACTTTAAAAGAGCGCTTAGTGGGAGGCAACCCACTGGTAAGTTGTAGATATATTACTTAGTATTTATTTTCGTGCTTAGGATTATTAGTTAGAATTTTAGTTAAAAAAAAAAAAAAAAAAAAAAAAAAAAAAAAAAAACGGTGACGATCGTCACCCTTATGGTGACGCTCGTCACCCATCAGAATCGAACACGGGACTTAAGCTTTTCTCTTCTTCTTCCTCGAGCACACCATCAGAATCGAACACGGGACTTAAGATTGGTGACGCTCGTCACCCGACCCCACGCGAGGTAACACTTTTCTGACTTGGTTTTTCGACTTCTCATTCATTTTTCTGACCAACTCTTGGCTTAATAACACTGGGGACAGTGTTGTTCAAGTCTGGGGGAGGTGGTTACTGACGTTGTGTGCTTTGTGTCATGTTTATAGAGTCTTAAAGTTGAGTAAAAAAAACCTGTTTTTCTAGAGTCAAAACTTTTGAAACTGTTAGTTTTTCTTGGAACTAGCCATAGGACGTTTTTGCTGATAAGAACCATTGCCACAGTAGTTGATTACAAGTCTTACTAAGTTGAAAGTCATAGGTAGATCAGTCTAGCAATGAAGGTTTAGATTCTTAGAGAATCTGGAAAATTTGCTGTTAGCTCCACCTTAATGAACTTTAAATTTCTTGTCTTGGTGATTGATTCTTATTGATCTTGATTCTCTCTTTAAGCACTGGCAATAAGGTTAAAATACAGTCTCTCTTTGATTTTCCCTGATGTAGTTTTTAAAAAAAGATTAAGCCTAAAGAATGGTGCTTTCATGACCCTGTCTCCTCACAAGGAACAACAGTAGTGAACACACTCATGAACCTGTCTCCTCACAAGGAACACAAGTATTGAGTAGTACCATATCTTAGACTGTAAAAGTTGAGAAAAAGAAGTGAAAAATCGAAAACATCCTAAAGAAAAAGATTAAGGGAAGAGAAAATAGGAGAGTTGTGTTGAGATTGATTTGTTCAGTTGTTAGGAAGGGAAAAGAATCTGTAAAGTGATTAAGATGATAGAGCCTTGATGAGACTTCACACTTAGATTAAAAAATTAAGGAGTTAACAGTAGAAGTTTCGGATTTCTTGAAGGGATTTGGACTGGACTTGAGAGATTTGCTAAGCTTGTGATGATTAGGCTGAAATTTGATCTTGTGTTAACTCTGTGGTATGTGGATTCGAAAGCTTTAACTAGTATGATGTTCCTGATGACTAACTCACTGTTTCTTGTTTTCGAACCTCGACCCTGTACTCTATCTGATGTTTGCTTGAGGGCAAGCAAAAGCTAAGTCTGGGGGAGTTGATATATCTTGGTTTTTATGGTTTTTAACCATGATATAAGTCTTTTTTATTGAGTCTTTTTGGTCTTTTTAGAGTCCTAGAAGAGTCTTTGCAGGTTAAAGCATGTCTGGAGCATAATTGGAGATATTGGAACCTTTTGGAGCATTCTGAGTTGAAGCCACAAAGTACCAAGCTCGAAGTAGAAAGTATTCACTAATGGTGACGATCGTCACCCCATTGGTGACGCTCGTCACCCAGATAGGAAGGAGCGTGGCTATTTGTTAAAAGTATCAAGAAGAATTGCAGAACTTACCCAGAAGTTTCCTTTATTTATATGAAGACCCCAGATCGTGTTTAGCCCCTATTTATTAGGTTTTTCAGCCACTGTTGGCAAGAATCTTAGTTTTGAGAATTGAGAGAGCTAGAGAGAGATTTTATTCATAGCTTTTTAGGGAGACAAATCCTGTACTCTTTAGAGAAGATTTCGAACCCCCTTTGTTTTCTACTCTTTCTCTTAATGCAATTTTATTCAGTTATGTTTTGTGATCTCATAATCATGTCTGAGTAATCTGCTAGTTAAGTTAGGGTTTTTCAAAGGTTGATGAAAAGAGTGTAGAATCGCTATCTGTTAGGATTATCTCATGGTTTTTCATCTCTGCTTGCTTTAAAATCGAATTTCTGAGACACATCATCTAGGAATCCGAAAATCATAGGTTGTTAAATATATGTGAGAGCATTATTCATAACCTGAACTAGTATTTGATGAGCAAAACAACTTAGTACAAAGAGATTTGGCTTAGGAGTTTTGTAAACAATTGAATCTGATCATTCCTGCATACTTAGGTTGTTAGGGTTTGCAAAGAGATTTGAAACTCTGTGATCTAGGTATAGATAACTTCTACAATGAGAATTGATTAGTTATGCATTAGAGATTCATGTTTAAAAACGATTCTTAATCATTCCTGATTCCCTGCATTCTGCATTCTTGGATTCATACCTGCGAATTACCCTAGCTTAGCGCTTTTAGTCTTCCTGAACTTAGAACATATCATACCATCGTTTGCTTATTTCTAATTATTCATTCGCATTACATACATAATATTTCGCTTAGCTTAGTCCAAATCTATAATTGATAGTGTAGTTAGCATTACTCTCTTGGGATTTCGATACCCCTTATACTACATCTGCTTTTGCTGTGCACTTGCAGTAGTTTTATTTGGGTAAAACCTGAACCCTATCACTCTCAAATCACTTGACCTTTTTAACATTCATTGAGCAAGTAACCAAATGGATCAAGTTTGTACACATCAAGCGAAAACATTTGGTCTTAGGGACTTGGTTATGAGATGAAAATGATCTCATGCATAATGGGTTTAAAGAATCAAGAGATCACTCAAATGAAAAGAATCTATCATCGGCAAAATGCTTAAGGTAAAAACACACTTATGCATGCAAGTAAGAGCTCTATTCTATCATTTCCCAAAGACGATCCCAATGAAGTCTAAATCCCAAGTGAGATCTCTTAAATATACCCTTCCCAAAGCATTTGTATTCTCCTTCTTCTTGATGTGTGTGTGTGTGGGGGGGGGGGGGGGGAACCCCTTCTTTCGCTTGTGTGGTTGACTTCTTCTTTTTGGAACATGCACTTCTTGTTGTTTAAGTGCCATCTTTCATCACCTTTTTGGTGGATTGCTTGGTCAGATTTCTTTTCTTCTTTTGGATGACCTTTGTTAGTTTGTTGTTGTTGGTGCCTTTTTATTCATTGTTACTTAGAGCCTTTTTCCTTTGTCACTTAACCACTAAATAGAATTATCTTCCCCGCAATTACCATCTTCATCATAGCTACATTCCTACTCTTCTTCTCTTCTCAAAAGATGTAAACAATCAAACCTCAAACCACTTATCTCTACCCTTTCCCAAACATCCTAACCTAACATCAAGCTCAAAATGCAAGTTGATGTCTACAAGAGAGCTCCTCTTTTCCAGCCTTAATCCAATCACTTTTTGCCAAGATAAATTCGAAAATGCAATCCAAGGCCTCACAAACTGTCACAATAATGTTTGGGTTGAGAAGGAAGGATTGTTTCAAGGTGTGGATAACTGTCCCTTATTGATGAGGATCAGCTACTTGGATCAACAAGAGTGGTAAAAAAGAAGAAGATGATCCAAAGTATGTATATTGGTAGCCATGCAATCACTTTCAATGCACAAACAAGATAATTCAAAGTTCACATTAAGGTTCCACTTAGATAAATGTCAAGATCAAATCAAGCCGGCTTCAACTTCAAACAAGAGTTTCAAAATCATAAATTCAAAGAGTGGTTCAGCCTTATTTCAAGTGCTTCATCAAATGCATCAAATGACTAAGAACAAGGGCATCATTTTCATAAACAACTAGCATTTTCAAAGCTTTACTATCCTTGTTCCCACTTTAAACAAGCAAGCTACATCCTAAATAAATGCATGAAATCTAAGTCCTATATGAATGCAGATGAACACTCTCTTTTTAAGAAATCGATGTTCAAAAAATTTCAAATTTTTAGTGATTTTCTATGCCTAAAGTGCAATGCAAGTATGATGCATGGTTATATAGCTATATGTAAATGCAGCTGTGATAAGAATGTAGAATGTTAGTCCAAGCAAACCCTCCACTACACTTAGAATACACAGTCCTCTATGTGTTAGATATGCAATAATAGACAATACCACAATAAAATTAATGAAGTTTAATAGAGAGGGTGTAAAGAGTGAAGGATGAAAGAGGTGTGTACTTGTATTGCTGCTTGGAGGGGCGGAGGATGGATATTCATCTCAGTGGAGAAATTTTGTGGAGGCCATAGGATAGTGGCATCCATTCAGCCTTAGAATTTTGAGATGCATTAGTCTGTATCGGTCTGGGCTTTGGATGGTCTCCCCGATGTGCATGCCCGATATGATCGCCATCAGGCATCTTGCTCGGCGTATGGTTGGTTGTCTGATATACGGATATGGTTCTTTGAGGGGCGATTGCATCGGGCAGGGCTTTTTAGGTTTTGCTCGATATGATCGGGAAAAATGCACAGAGGTTCTACTCGATACGGTACCCCTATGCAGAAACAGAGCTTTGGTTTCATTGGGGTTTTCACATTTTTTGACCAATTCAACAACTTTTTCCACTATGAAATCACTTAACAAACATATGAAATTCAAAAGGAAAGCATATTTACATAGATAGGCATGGGATTACCTCGCAAGTGTGCTTTGTTTAAGGTCTCTTAGCTTGACTTTTCTTTGCTTGGCTACATGGGAACATCAAGGAGACTAAGTGCAATCTCTACTTCTTGGACCTCTGAGGCTAGGTAAGGCTTGACTCTGTGTCCATTAACTGTGAACCCGCCTCCCTCATTATCTATCAAAGTGATTGCTCCCTAGGCAAGAACTTCTTTGATCCTAATTGGCCCATTCCACCGTGACAAGAGCTTCCCAGGAAAGAGCTTCAACCTTGAGTTGTAAAGAAGCCCCAAATCTACTGATCTGAATTCCTTGTGGACTATCTTCTTGTCATGGAAGGCTTTGGTCCTCTCCTTGTAAATCTTTTAACTGTCATAAGACTCTAACCTGACTTCTTTAAGCTCATGAAACTTCATAAGTCCTCTCTCTTGGGCGCTCTAAATGTCAAAGTTCAGCAGTTTTATTGTCCATTGAGCCTGGTATTCAAGCTCCACTGGAAGGGGACAAGCTTTTCCACACAACAAGCTGAAAGGAGACCTTCCTATTGGCGTTTTGAAAGCGGTTCTATAAGCCCATAGTACACCATCAAGCTTTGCTGATCAGTAATTTTTTTTGTGATCCCTACTGTCTTCTCCAATATGGCCTTGATTTCTCGGTTTGACACTTTAACTTGACCACTTGTTTGTGGGTGATAAGGAATCCATGCTTCTTTAAGAGATTGTCAAACACATTATTTACAAAATGACTACCTCAATTACTTATCACCACTTTAGGGATGCAAAATCTAGGGAAGATCACCATCTTGAAGAGCTTCACAACTACAAAAGAGTCATTTGTAGGGCTTGCAACAGCCTCAACCCACTTGGAGGCATAGTTAACTGCCACTAGAATGAAATTGTTCCCGTATGAAGAAGAAAATAGTCCCATGAAGTCAATGCCCCATACATCAAAGATCTCAGTTTCAAGGATTGGATTTTGAGGCATCTCATCCCTCTTGCTTATGTTGCCTTTCCTTTAACATGCTTCACACCTCTTGATGAACTCATGAGTATCTTTAAAGATGCTAGGCCA
This sequence comes from Thlaspi arvense, assembly GCA_911865555.2. NCBI lineage: Eukaryota > Viridiplantae > Streptophyta > Magnoliopsida > Brassicales > Brassicaceae > Thlaspi > Thlaspi arvense. The sequence goes on from OU466861.1 coordinate 17,805,435, forward strand.
CCAAAATCCTGCTTGGAGTATCTTAGTAGCAGTCTTGAATGTTGCGAAATGGCCTCCATAAGCTGAACAATGGCAATAGAAGATGATTCCCTTGGCTTCTTCTTCTGCTACACAGCATCTAAACAGCCCATCTGATCCTTTTTATAGGTAAGGGTCATCCCAATACAATTGCGACAAGTCTTTGAAGAAATTAGTCTTGTGGTAAGGCAGTTGGAAGATGGGAAGAGTGTCTGAAACCAAGTAGTTCACGAAGTATGAAGACCAAGGCATATTCTTGTCTTGAAATGCATTGGCTTCTTCCTATATTCTCTTGGCATCAACTCCTTGCTCCAAAACTTTGATCACGATAATGTGTACTTTTGGTAGAGAGTCATCAATGGGAATGAGATCTTCATTCTTCATCCTTGAAAGGTGATCAACAACACCATTCTTAATCCTTCTTGTCTAGTATTGATATATCATGGTTTTTATGGTTTTTAACCATGATATAAGTTCTTTTTAACGAGTCTTTTTGGTCTTTTTAGAGTCCTAGTTGAGTCTTTGCAGGTTATAGCATGCCTGGAGCAAAATTGGAGATATTGGAGCCTTTTGGAGCATTGCAAGTTGAAGCCACGAAGTATCCAACTCGGGAAGAAAAGTATGCATATGGGTGACGCTCGTCACCCAGAAAGGAAGGGGACGTGGCTGTTTTCTAAAAGATATAGGATTATTTGCAGTTTTGGCCCAGAAGTTTCAGTATTTGGAAAAGGCCCCAGATTGTGTTTTACCTTATATATTAGGTTTTCAGCCATTCTTTTGGCATATATATCTTGTATCTTATTATTTTGGAGAGCTTGAGAGAGAGATTTGCAGAAGAGCTTTTGGAGAGACAAATCAGACTCCTTCAGAGCAGATTTTGAACTCCTTTACTTTATATCTCTTATTTCTATTATGCAATATATTCTTTTCATGATGTTTTTTTCAATCACCATGTCTGAGTAGTTTGTTAGTTAAGTTAGGGTTTTTCAAAGGTTGAAGAAGAGTTTGTAGAATTGCTAAACTTATAGGAAATCCATTGGTTCTTCATCTGTGCTTGCATTAAAAATCGATTTCTTAGACACATCATCTGGATTTCAAAACCCTAGGTTGTTTGATAGATGTAAGAGCATTATTAATCACCAGAACTAGTATTAGATGAGCAAAACGCCCTAGTAAAAAGAGATTTGGCTTCGGAGTTTTGTAAACAATTGAACCTGATCATTACTACATGTTTAGGTTGTTAGGGTTTGCAAAGAGATTTGAAACTCTGTGATTTAGACATAGTTAACTTCTGCAATGAGAATTGATTAGTTATATATTTTTGATTCATGTTCAAGACGGTTCTTATTCATTCCTGATTGCATGCATTCTACACTCTCAAATTCAACCTGTGAATTGTCCTGACTTAACGCCTTTAGCCCTCTGAACTTTAAGAACAAGCATAAAATGCCCACTTGCATTTATTTTACTGTTTCGCATTACATTCATTACTTATTGCTTAGCTTAATCCGAACCTGAACTCTTTAGTGTAGTTTACTTACTCCCTTGGGATTCGATAACCCCTTATACTACAACTGCTTTTGCTGTGCATTTGCAGTAGTTTTTATTTGGGTAAAACCTGAGCCCTATCATGTTTTTGGTGCCGTTGCCGGGGAGTAATAGCTGCCTATCGATTTCTAGTATTAGGATTTTGTCTAAATTTTAATTTGTTTACTATCTTTTTGCTACTTTTCTTTGTTCATGTTTCAGGTGTATGCCTAATCGTAGTACCAGAAGCAACAAAGAGAAGGAGCTTGTGACTTTGAGCATCGACGAACTTGCTAGGTTGGAGAGAACTAACAGGAAAGCTAAGAAGCAATCTACAATGGTCGCTCCATTTATCTTGGTTGAAGATGCAGAAGGTCACTTGGTTGACAGGGAAGGAAATAGGAGGAACGAAGAAGGGCAGAGGATTGATCAAGAGGGGAATGTCATTGTTGAACAGCAGGTTCAACAAGTGGATGAGAACGTGGGAGTCCCTGCTGCTGCCAATAACGCTGCTGGGCGTTTTGTTCAGAGGACTCTAGGTGACTACAACAGACCTGATCAGTTGTATGCCAACAGAGCTGCAATCCGACCTCCTGCCTTCCAGAGGAACGATTTTGAGGTTAAACATGTCTACTATTAGCTGGTTGGCCAGCATCCATTCCATGGCTTACCTCATTAGCATCCTATGGATCACATAGAGAGGTTTGAGGATTTAGCTTCCAGTGTCAAAGCTAATGGTGTTAGCAATGACTTTCTGTTCTGCAAGCTTTTCACTTACACTCTTGAAGGAGAAGCTGTATATTGGCTGAAGCAACTGGAACCTGCTTCATTGACCACTTGGGAAGACACTAAGAATGCCTTTCTGAATAAATTCTATGATGATGCAAGATCAGAGGACATGAGGACGAAAGTTGCATCCTTTACACAAGGCCCTACTGAAGCTTTTAAGGCTTCTTGGATCAGGTTTAAGTCTTATCAAAGGGACTGTCCTCATCATGGCTTTAGTCAGGTGCAACTACTTGGGATCTTCTTCAGAGGCATTGACTGGAAGTATCAGATGCTGCTGGATGCAGCAAGTGCAGGAAACTTCAACACCAACAAACCAGAAGAAGCAATCAGGTTGATTGAGAACTAGGTCTGCAGCAACAACACTAAGAATGCAGATTTTCAGAGGATGAAACAAGCTGGTTTGGATAATGGAAATCAGATTGCTGAAGTTAAAGCTAAGCTGGACAGTATGCACAGCCTCTTGGTGGGAAAGAAGTCAGTCCAGTTTGCTGCAGAAGTGGAGAGTTTCGAAAATCCTGAAGAATTTGAGCAGAAAGATGTTAATTTCACCAATGGAGGTTTTCAGAACCAAAAGTTTGGAAATCAGAAGTGGAATAGAGGCTACAACAGCAATAATCAGAAGAATACCTTCTCAGGAAACTAGAATGCAACTAGTTATACTCCAATACCACATTTCTAGAACACTGAAGTTGAGAAACCTTACCAAAACAGCAGGAATTATGGTACTTCTTCCTACCAAACTGCACCTCCACAAGACACTAAGATGGAAGCTATGCTGGAGCAGATACTTGAAAGACAGCAGAAGATGATAGTGAACTTCAATGGCAAACTAGATTCACTATACCAAGACCTGAATGGAAAAATTGAGAGTCTGAACTCTCACATGAAGAAGCTTGATGTGCAGGTTGCTCAAACTGCAGGAGCTGTTCAAATGCAAGAGGGATTCCTTCCTGGAAGGACAGACATCAATCCCAAGCATCAGGTTAATGCCATCACAGTCAGGAATGAAAAGGAGCTTAAAACGGAGCAGAAAAAGAGGTTGAGTGCATAATAGATCGTGCAACTCATGGAGTCTGAAGATGAAAATTTTTCTGTCTCAGAGGTGAGTGACGAGCGTCACCAAGGACGAGTGACGCTCGTCCCCAAGAGACAAGAGAATCGGGGTTGTCACAGGTGAGTGACGAGCGTCACCCCCCTGGTGACGCTCGTCACCCACCCCAGAACGAAGCTGCTTCGCCTGTAACTGCAAATAATGGCCAGGAGCAAGCGTATAAATCCAAAATACCATTCCCTAAGCATCCTAGGAAGTCTAAACAATAGATAAAGGAAGCCAGATGAAAAGCTATGGTAGACAAGCTGATGGTTGAGATGCCTCTTGTAGATGCAGTCAAGCTTTCACCAGCTCTAAGAAGGTATGTAAAGAGGATGGTGGTGAATGGTGTAAGTCCTGAGGAAGGAGCATTGCTTAACAGAGATATCAGTGCAATCCTCTTTAGTACAGTTCCAAAGAAGAAGAAGAAGGTGACTATTTCTGAACAAGCCAATACCATCACTCAAAGCAGAGTTCCAGAGAAGCTATCTGATCCAGGGACCTTTGTGCTTGATTGCTCAATATCTGCAGGACGTTTTCCACACTCTCTATGTGATCTAGGGTCAAGTATTAACTTGATGCCTTTCTCTGTTGCTGGTAGACTTGGAATGACTGATTTTAAGCCAGCTGAGATCTCTCTCATCCTAGCAGATCGATCCATAAGGACCCCAGAAGGCATGTTAGAGGATGTACCTATTAACATTGAAGGCTGAAAAATTTCTACAGATTTTATGGTTCTGAAATATGCTGAAGAACCTAAATATCCTCTTATTCTGGAAAGACCATTCTTGGCTACTGCTGGAGCCATCATTGATGTGCGAAAGGGGAACATTAAGCTTGTTCTTGGTGATGTTGTCATGAACTTTGACATGGATAAGTTAAGAGGTAGTTCTACCATTGATGGTCAGACCTTTTCTGTAAGAACTTCCAGAGATGAAGAGACTGTCATGGAGCATTCAGAAGACACTACTGCTGTGTATATCACTGAATCTGATACAAATGGTCAAGTGAACAAAATGGCTATTGAAGAGGCAATATCTGAAACTTCTGCAAAAGCTGTTGGGTTTGAGGATTGGAGTGAAGATGATACCTTCACGACTGAGCTTGAAAAAGAGGTTCCAATGAATGCCAAGTTGCTGGAGGAAGACGTGTTTGTGATTGAGGCAAGACTTGCAGAGCTGAATTGCAGGAAAACTGCAGAAACTCAAACTGCAGAGTCAGTGACGAGCGTCACTTACCTGGTGACGCTCGTCACCAACCTGGACACAAAGGAGAGACGTGATATTTACTCTACAAGTCCATCTTATATTTGCCAAACCGAAAATTCAACATTCCACAACCCAGAAACCTGCAACTAAGCAAAGGTATGCACTTCCTGGAACCAATTCCAAACCTTCTAGTCTTATCAATAAGAACTTAAAAGGTGCAAAAGATGCTTCACACTTATGCAAGCAACGAGATTCTCGTAGAATGCTTGGTGTTTCTTTTGATGTTTCTGCAGGAAAATAAAATGTCCCACCCACATTCACGACCCACCCTGCTGATGTTCCTCACTTCCTTGGAAGAACTCATGCATCTACTTCTTATAAACCACCATGGATGTGGAGACATTCTTCTCCAAGGCATTCGATGCCACCTTCTATTTCACCAGCTCTCTGAGCAACATTCAAAGTCGAGATAATGACTTTAAACAAGCGCTAGGTGGGAGGCAACCCACTGGTAAGTTTTCTTTTTCATATATTAGTTTAGTTTTCTATTACATAGCTAAAAAAAAATAAAAACCCCAAAAACATGAGAAAAATGGAAAAAAAAAGAGTCAGTTTGTCGGTTTGCTTTGATGATGTCTTGTGAACTTGTTGGACCATGGATTATGCTTTGTTTTGATATTTTTGATGTGTGTTTTGAGTGCTCCAACAGTCTGACTTCAGAGTACACATGATGGCATTGCATTAACACATCCAACTTGATGATTCTGAAGTACAAGTCGTGGTGACGCTCGTCACCCATCAAGTGATGCTTGTCACCCAACCCTTCGCGAGGTACCACGTTTCCAACTTGGTTTTACAAGTTCTCATACTTCATTTTGACCAAATCTTGGCTTAATAACACTGGGGACAGTGTTGTTTAAGTCTGGGGGAGGTGGTTACTGACGTTGTGTGCTTTGTGTCATGTTTATAGAGTCTTAAAGTTGAGTCAAAAACCTGTTTTTATAGAGTCAAAAATTTTGAAGCTGTCATTTTTACTTGGAAATAACCATAGGACGTTTTTGCTGATAAGAATCATTGCCACAGTAGTTGATTACAAGTCTTACTAAGTTGAAAGTCATAAGGTAGCAATGAAGGTTTAGGTTCTTAGAGAATCTGGAAAATTTGTTGTTAGCTCCACCTTAATGAACTATAAACTTCTTATCTTGGGGCTTGATTCTTATTGATTTTGATTCTCTCTTTCAGCACTGACAATAAAGTTACGATACAGTCTCTCGTTGATCTTCCCTGATGCAGTTTTTAAAAATGTTTAAGTCCAAAGAATGGTGCATTCATGACCCTGTCTCCTCAAAAGGAACAACCGTAATGAACACACTCAAGAACCTGTCTCCTCACAAGTATTGAGTAGCATCAGATCTTAGACTGTAAAAGTTGAGAAAAAGAAGTGAAAAATCGAAAATATCCAAAGGAAATGATCAAGGGAAGAGAAAACAGGAGAGCTGTGTTGAGATTGATTTGTTCAGTTGTTACTAAGGGAAAAGAATTTGTAAAGTGATTGAGATGATAGAACCTTGATGAGATATCACACTTAAATAAAAAAATAAGGAGTTAGCAGTAAAAATTTCAGATTTCTTGAAGGGATTTGGACTGAACTTGAGAGTTAGCTTGTGATGATTAGACTGAAATTTGATCTTGTGTTGACTCTGTGGTATGTGGGTTCGAAAGTTCTAACTAATGTGGTGTTCCTGATGTCTGACTGACAGTGTCTTGTTTTCAAACCTCGACCCTGTTCTATGTCTGATGTTTGCTTGAGGGCAAGCAAAAGCTAAGTCTGGGGGAATTGATATATCATGGTTTTTATGGTTTTTAACCATGATATAAGTCCTTTTTAACGAGTCTTTTTGGTCTTTATAGAATCCTAGTAGAGTCTTTGCAGGTTATAGCATGTCTGGAGCACAATTGGAGATATTGGAGCCTTTGGAGCATTGCAAGTTGAAGCCACGAAGTATCCAACTCAGGAAGAAAAGTATGCATATGGGTGACGCTCGTCACCAACCTGGTGACGCTCGTCACCCAGAAAAGAAGGGGTCGTGGCTGTTTTCTAAAAGATAGAGGATTATTTGCAGTTTTGGCCCATAAGTTCCAGTATTTGTAAAAAGGCCTCAGATTGTGTTTTACCTTGTATATTAGGTTTTTCAGCCATTCTTTTGGCATATATATCTTGTATCTTATTATTTTAGAGAGCTTGAGAGAGAGATTTGTAGAAGACCTTTTGGAGAGACAAATCAGACTCCTTCAGAGCAGATTTTGAACTCCTTTACTTTCTATTTCTTATTTCTTTTATGCAATTTATTCTTTTCATGATGTTTGTTTCAATCACCATGTCTGAGTAGTTAGTTAGTTAAGTTAGGGTTCTTCAAAGGTTGAAGAAGAGTTTGTAGAATTGCTAAACTTATAGGAAATCCATTCGTTCTTCATATGTGTTTGCATTAAAAATCGATTTCTTAGACACATCATCTGGATTTCGAAACCCTAGGTTGTTTGATAGATGTGAGAGCATTATTAATCACCAAAACTAGTATTAGATGAGCAAAACACCCTAGTACAAAGAGATTTGCCTTAGGAGTTTTGTGAACAATTGAACCTGGTCATTATTGCATGTTTAGGTTGTTAGGATTTGCAAAGAGATTTGAAACTATGTGATTTAGACATAGTTAACTTCTGTAATGAGAATTGATTAGTTATATATTTGCGATTCATGTTTAAGACGGTTCTTATTCATTCCTGATTGCATGCATTCTACACTCTCGGATTGAACCTGTGAATTGTCCTGACTTAACGCATATAGCCCTCTGAACTTTAAGAACAAGCATAAAATGCCCACTTGCATTTATTTTACTGTTTTGCATTACATTCATTAGTTATTGCTTAGCTTAATCCGAACCTGAACTCTTTAGTGTAGTTTACTTACTCCCTTGGGATTCGATAACCCCTTATACTACAATTGCTTTTGCTGTGCACTTGCAGTAGTTTTTATTTGGGTAAAACCTGAGCCCTATCAAGTATCTCAAGGTCAGAAGCAACCGTGGCTTTGTATCCTTCTTGACATAGATGTAGCAAAGTGATGCATGATCTATGTAGACAATGACTTTAGAACCTACTAGATAGCTTATAAACTTCTCTAAGGCGAACACTATGGCTAGAAGCTCCTTCTCTGTTGTAGCATACCGAGTTTGAGTGTCATCGATAGTGCGGCTTGCATAGTAAAGGTCATGTAACTTCTTGTATACTCTCTGCCCAAGTAATGAATAAATGTAATGCAATTTGAGATACTGCAGTTTTATTCAGCTATGCTTCGTGTTTTCATAATCATGTCTGAGTAATCTGTTAGTTAAGTTAGGATCATTCAAAGGTTGATGAAGAGTTTGTAGAATCGCTAAACAGATAGGATATTCATTGGTTCTTCATCTGTGCTGGCATTCATATCGATTTCTGAGACTAATCATCTAGATTTCGATACCCTAGGTTGTTTGTGATGTTACTGCATATTGCATGTGTTTTGCATACATATTAGTTAGCTTTTCATGCATTTACATCACACTTTAGGCTAGATTGCATCACTTAGGGTCCTAGAGCATTCTCGCACCAGCATACGCATGTTCCTTGCATTTTGCATCATATTCAGGTTGTTTCCGGGTACTTTGGAGTCGTGGAGTTCGTGAACATGCTGAGGCTAGTATGGAGGTTCGTGGGAACAACAGATGTTTGCTAAGGACCAGAGATCGGGGAACAGATCGAGCACGGCCGGTCGATCTAGACGAGATCGACCAGAAGATCGAGTAGCTCGGGGGATCCAAGGGAATTGATCGAGAAGAAGATCGAGTGAAGCAATCGATCAAATGGTATTGACGTAAATGACGCCATGCAGAGCGAGAGCTGGATCGAGTCCACCACTCGATCCAACCGAAGATCGATACCAAGATCGGATACAACACTTGATCCACCAAAGAAGATCTAGACCCAGATCGAGTGGAAGACACGATGTCCGGAAGTGATCGAGAGAGCCGCTCGATCCCGAAGTCGATCTTTGTCCTTTCAACCGATTTTGGCTGCTAGCGAAGGGGGGACCATCGAGCGTTTTTGCCCATTTGGGAAGGCGGCGATGATCTTTTACGAGGACACCTTTTCATTCTTATCTTTTTATGCTTTTTCTCTCTGGTTTTGAGTTGATCCGCCATTGTTAGACTTTGAGCTTTGTTCTTGAATATTTCGAATCGTTTAAGTTTTAAGTAATCGTTTTCATGTTCATCGCTTCATCTTTCATGTTTATTTCGGTTATTCTCATGTGTAGCGAGTAGTTTCATTTGGGTCTCGTGGTTGAGAGGATTCACGGGGTCAAAGGGGTTTTCAAGTTGGCAGTTTTCTTGTTCTTAATGGCTTTCTCTTCTAGGATGTTGAGTTCCTAAGGCTTAAAGACTCTCACGCCAAGATCTTTATGATCACAGAGGTCCCTTACCTTGACAGGATCCAGAGATCTTTGAAAATCACATCCTAGAGACTAGTTACCCTTTCCCAAAAGCCATGGAAGTTTAGGGGACTAGTTAGGCCGTGTGTTTGAAATCTGAGTTCATTGCCCTTCAACCTCTCTTTCCACCAGAAGCCATGGGTTTGGAGGAGAGGATGAAGGAGTGATCCATACCAAAAGCCACAAATGGATCTTGTTTTCGTTTTCAAGGCTTAGGGAATCTCACAAAGTGAGTCGATTTAAAGTTTTCAATCCCAACTTGGACCCTTGAAACCCCGGACCATGAATCTCAACCCTAGACCCTTCTTTCCTAGCATTCTTACATCTTCGTCAATCATTCGCTTGATATTCGTAGCATCCTGGTCATTAGTTTCATTGCACTTGCATTTTTAGACGAGATCGATCGTTGTTGCACGATCTAGTGGTCGATCCTGTGGTCGATCCACTAGTCGATTTTTAGTAATTCACAGCTTTGCATTTTAATTATTCTGTTTGTTCCTCAGGGTAGTTTAATCATTCCTTGTAATTTGGAAATAGTTTTGCGTTCCATTTGGCTGCTGCATATAGTTTTTAAGATTTTTACAAAATCACCTGTCATTTGCTTAGCCTTGCATTGCCCTTGCATTCTCTCTGACCTTTCTAGCTTCTAGGAATGGATTGACACTCTCTTGCACATTATACTACAACCTGGTTTGCATTTGAGTTTTGATAGCCTCATTGCATCCTCACCCGTGCAAAAGAAAGTAGTTATCAAATGGCGCCGTTTTCAAAGGTGTTTTCTAGTTACTAATTTCTCTACTCTCAAACTTGTATCTCTCAGGTACATGAATCTTCGTTCAAGGGGAGACAACAATCTACTTCAACCCTTGGAAAACATTCATCAGCTTGGTCAGCATCCATTCCATGGCTAACCTCATGAGCATCCTATGGATCACATAGAGAGGTTTGAGGATTTAGCTTCCAGTGTCAAAGCTAATGGTGTTAGCAATGACTTTCTGTTCTGCAAGCTTTTCACTTACACTCTTGAAGGAGAAGCTGTATATTGGCAGAAGCAACTGGAACCTGCTTCATTGACCACTTGGGAAGACACTAAGAATGCCTTTCTGAATAAATTCTATGATGATGCAAGATCAGAGGACATGAGGACGAAAGTTGCATCCTTTACACAAGGCCCTACTGAAGCTTTTAAGGCTTCTTGGATCAGGTTTAAGTCTTATCAAAGGGACTGTCCTCATCATGGCTTTAGTGAGGTGCAACTACTTGGGATCTTCTTCAGAGGCATTGACTGGAAGTATCAGATGGCGCTGGATGCAGCAAGTGCAGGAAACTTCAACACCAACAAACCAGAAGAAGCAATCAGGTTGATTGAGAACTAGGTCTGCAGCAACAACACTAAGAATGCAGATTTTCAGAGGATGAAACAAGCTGGCTTGGATAATGGAAATCAGATTGCTGAAGTTAAAGCTAAGCTGGATAGTATGCACAGCCTCTTGGTGGGAAAGAAGTCAGTCCAGTTTGCTGCAGAAGTGGAGAGTTTCGAAAATCCTGAAGAATTTGAGCAGAAAGATGTTAATTTCATCAATGGAGGTTTCCAGAACCAAAAGTTTGGAAATCAGAAGTGGAATAGAGGCTACAACAGCAATAATCAGAAGAATACCTTCTCAGGAAACCAGAATGCAACTAGTTATACTCCAATACCACAGTTCCAGAACACTGAAGTTGAGAAACCTTACCAAAACAGCAGGAATTATGGTTCTTCTTCCTACCAAACTGCACCTCCACAAGACACTAAGATGGAAGCTATGCTGGAGCAGATACTTGAAAGACAGCAGAAGATGATAGTGAACTTCAATGGCAAACTAGATTCACTATACCAAGACCTGAATGGAAAAATTGAGAGTCTGAACTCTCACATGAAGAAGCTTGATGTGCAGGTTGCTCAAACTGCAGGAGCTGTTCAAAGGCAAGAGGGATTCCTTCCTGGAAGGACTGACATCAATCCCAAGCATCAGGTTAATGCCATCACAGTCAGGAATGAAAAGGAGCTTAAAACGGAGCAGAAAAAGAGGTTGAGTGCATAATAGATCGTGCAACTCATGGAGTCTGAAGATGAAAATTTTTCAGTCTCAGAGGTGAGTGACGAGCGTCACCAAGGACGAGTGACGCTCGTCCCCAACAGACAAGAGAATCGGGGTTGTCACAGGTGAGTGACGAGCGTCACCCCCCTGGTGACGCTCGTCACCCACCCCAGAACGAAGCTGCTTCGCCTGTAACTGCAAATAATGGCCAGGAGCAAGCGTATAAATCCAAAATACCATTCCCTAAGCATCCTAGGAAGTCTAAACAATAGATAAAGGAAGCCAGATGAAAAGCTATGGTAGACAAGCTGATGGTTGAGATGCCTCTTGTAGATGCAGTCAAGCTTTCACCAGCTCTAAGAAGGTATGTAAAGAGGATGGTGGTGAATGGTGTAAGTCCTGAGGAAGGAGCATTGCTTAACAGAGATATCAGTGCAATCCTCTTTAGTACAGTTCCAAAGAAGAAGAAGAAGGTGACTATTTCTAAACAAGCCAATACCATCACTCAAAGCAGAGTTCCAGAGAAGCTATCTGATCCAGGGACCTTTGTGCTTGATTGCTCAATATCTGCAGGACGTTTTCCACACTCTCTATGTGATCTAGGGTCAAGTATTAACTTGATGCCTTTCTCTGTTGCTGGTAGACTTGGAATGACTGATTTTAAGCCAGCTGAGATCTCTCTCATCCTAGCAGATCGATCCATAAGGACCCCAGAAGGCATATTAGAGGATGTACCTGTTAACATTGAAGGCTGAAAAATTCCTACAGATTTTATGGTTCTGAAATATGCTGAAGAACCTAAATATCCTCTTATTCTGGAAAGACCATTCTTGGCTACTGCTGGAGCCATCATTGATGTGCGAAAGGGGAACATTGAGCTTGATCTTGGTGATGTTGTCATGAACTTTGACATGGATAAGTTAAGAGGTAGTTCTACCATTGATGGTCAGACCTTTTCTGTAAGAACTTCCAGAGATGAAGAGACTGTCATGGAGCATTCAGAAGACACTACTGCTGTGTATATCACTGAATCTGATACAAATGGTCAAGTGAACAAAATGGCTATTGAAGAGGCAATATCTGAAACTTCTGCAAAAGCTGTTGGGTTTGAGGATTGGAGTGAAGATGATACCTTCCCGACTGAGCTTGAAAAAGAGGTTCCAATGAATGCCAAGTTGCTGGAGGAAGACGTGTTTGTGATTGAGGCAAGACTTGCAGAGCTGAATTGCAGGAAAACTGCAGAAACTCGAACTGCAGAGTCAGTGACGAGCGTCACTTACCTGGTGACGCTCGTCACCAACCTGGACACAAAGGAGAGACGTGATATTTACTCTACAAGTCCATCTTATATTTGCCAAACCGAAAATTCAACATTCCACAACCCAGAAACCTGCAACTAAGCAAAGGTATGCACTTCCTGGAACCAATTCCAAACCTTCTAATCTTATCAATAAGAACTTAAAAGGTGCAAAAGATGCTTCACACTTATGCAAGCAACGAGATTCTCGTAGAATGCTTGGTGTTTCTTTTGATGTTTCTGCAGGAAAAGAAAATGTCCCACCCACATTCACGACCCACCCTGCTGATGTTCCTCACTTCCTTGGAAGAACTCATGCATCTACTTCTTATATACCACCATGGATGTGGAGACATTCTTTTCCAAGGCATTCGATGCCACCTTCTATTTCACCAGCTCTCTGAGCAACATTCAAAGTCGAGAAAATGACTTTAAACAAGCGCTAGGTGGGAGGCATCCCACTGGTAAGTTTTCTTTTTCATATATTAGTTTAGTTTTCTATTGCATAGCTAAAAAAAAATAAAAACCCCAAAAACATGAGAAAAATGGAAAAAAAAAGAGTCAGTTTGTCTGTTTGCTTTGATGATGTCTTGTGAACTTGTTGGACCATGGATTATGCTTTGTTTTGATGTTTTTCATGTGTGTTTTGAGTGCTCCAACAGTCTGACTTCAGAGTACACATGATGGCATTGCATTAACACATCCAACTTGATGATTCTGAAGTACAAGTCGTGGTGACGCTCGTCACCCATCAAGTGACGCTTGTCACCCAACCCTTCGCGAGGTACCACGTTTCCAACTAGGTTTTACAAGTTCTCATACTTCATTTTGACCAAATCTTGGCTTAATAACACTGGGGACAGTGTTGTTTAAGTCTGGGGGAGGTGGTTACTGACGTTGTGTGCTTTGTGCCATGTTTATAGAGTCTTAAAAGTTGAGTTAAAAACCTGTTTTTATAGAGTAAAAAATTTTGAAACTGTCATTTTTACTTGGAAATAACCATAGGACATTTTTGCTGATAAGAATCATTGCCACAGTAGTTGATTACAAGTCTTACTAAGTTGAAAGTCATAGGTAGCAATGAAGGTTTAGGTTCTTAGAGAATCTGGAAAATTTGCTGTTAGCTCCACCTTAATGAACTGTAAACTTCTTATCTTGGGGCTTGATTCTTATTGATTTTGATTCTCTCTTTCTGCACTGACAATAAAGTTACGATACAGTCTCTCTTTGATCTTCCCTGATGCAGTTTTTAAAAAAGTTTAAGTCCAAAGAATGGTGCATTCATGACCCTGTCTCCTCACAAGGAACAACCGTAATGAACACACTCAAGAACCTGTCTCCTCACAAGTATTGAGTAGCATCAGCTCTTAGACTGTAAAAGTTGAGAAAAAGAAGTGAAAAATCGAAAATATCCAAAGGAAAAGATCAAGGGAAGAGAAAACAGGAGAGCTGTGTTGAGATTGATTTGTTCAGTTGTTACTAAGGGAAAAAAATTTGTAAAGTGATTGAGATGATAGAACCTTGATGAGATATCACACTTAAATAAAAAAATAAGGAGTTAGCAGTAGAAATTTCGGATTTCTTGAAGGGATTTGGACTGAACTTGAGAGTTAGCTTGTGATGAATAGACAGAAATTTGATCTTGTGTTGACTCTGTGGTATGTGGGTTCGCAAGTTCTAACTAATGTGGTGTTCCTGATGTCTGACTGACAGTGTCTTGTTTTCAAACCTCGACCCTGTTCTATGTCTGATGTTTGCTTGAGGGCAAGCAAAAGCTAAGTCTGGGGGAATTGATATATCATGGTTTTTATGGTTTTTAACCATGATATAAGTCCTTTTTAACGAGTCTTTTTGGTCTTTATAGAGTCCTAGTAGAGTATTTGCAGGTTATAGCATGTCTGGAGCACAATTGGAGATATTGGAGCCTTTTTGAGCATTGCAAGTTGAAGCCACGAAGTATCCAACTCAGGAAGAAAAGTATGCATATGGGTGACGCTCGTCACCAACCTGGTGACGCTCGTCACCCAGAAAAGAAGGGGTCGTGGCTGTTTTTTAAAAGATAGAAGATTATTTGCAGTTTTGGCCCATAAGTTCCAGTATTTGCAAAAAGGCCCCAGATCGTGTTTTACCTTGTATATTAGGTCTTTCAGCTATTCTTTTGGCATATATATCTTGTATCTTATTATTTTAGAGAGCTTGAGAGAGAGATTTGTAGAAGAGCTTTTGGAGAGACAAATCAGACTCCTTTAGAGCAGATTTTGAACTCTTTTACTTTCTATTTCTTATTTCTTTTATGCAATTTATTCTTTTCATGATGTTTGTTTCAATCACCATGTCTGAGTAGTTAGTTAGTTAAGTTAGGGTTTTTCAAAGGTTGAAGAAGAGTTTGTAGAATTGCTAAACTTATAGGAAATCCATTGGTTCTTCATCTGTGTTTGCATTAAAAATCGATTTCTTAGACACATCATCTGGATTTCGAAACCCTAGGTTGTTTGATAGATGTGAGAGCATTATTAATCACCAAAACTAGTATTAGATGAGCAAAACACCCTAGTACAAAGAGATTTGGCTTAGGAGTTTTGTGAACAATTGAACCTGATCATTATTGCATGTTTAGGTTGTTAGGGTTTGCAAAGAGATTTGAAACTCTGTGATTTAGACATAGTTAACTTCTGCAATGAGAATTGATTAGTTATATATTTGCGATTCATGTTTAAGATGGTTCTTATTCATTCCTGATTGCATGCATTCTACACTCTCGGATTGAACCTGTGAATTGTCCTGACTTAACGCATATAGCCCTCTGAACTTTAAGAACAAGCATAAAACGCCCACTTGCATTTATTTTACTGTTTTGCATTACATTCATTAGTTATTGCTTAGCTTAATCCGAACCTGAACTCTTTAGTGTAGTTTACTTACTCCCTTGGGATTCGATAACCCCTTATACTACAATTGCTTTTGCTGTGCACTTGCAGTAGTTTTTATTTGGGTAAAACCTGAGCCCTATCAAGTATCTCAAGGTCAGAAGCAACCGTGGCTTTGTATCCTTCTTGGCATAGATGTAGCAAAGTGATGCATGATCTGTGTAGACAATGACTTTAGAACCCACTAGATAGCTTATAAACTTCTCTAAGGCGAACACTATGGCTAGAAGCTCCTTCTCTGTTGTAGCATACCGAGTTTGAGTGTCATCGATAGTGCGGCTTGCATAGTAAAGGTCATGTAACTTCTTGTATACTCTCTGCCCAAGTAATGAATAAATGTAATACAGTTTGAGATACTGCAGTTTTATTCAGCTATGCTTCGTGTTTTCATAATCATGTCTGAGTAATCTGTTAGTTAAGTTAGGATCATTCAAAGGTTGATGAAGAGTTTGTAGAATCGCTAAACAGATAGGATATTCAATGGTTCTTCATCTGTGCTGGCATTTATATCTATTTCTGAGACTAATCATCTAGATTTTGAAACCCTAGGTTGTTTGTGATGTTACTGCATATTGCATGTGTTTTGCATACATATTAGTTAGATTTTCATGCATTTACATCACACTTTAGGCTAGATTGCATCACTTAGGGTCCTAGAGCATTCTCGCACCAGCATACGCATGTTCCTTGCGTTTTGCATCATATTCAGGTTGTTTCCTTGTACTTTGGAGTCGTGGAGTTCGTGAACATGCTGAGGCTAGTATGGAGGTTCGTGGGAACAACAGATGTTTGCTAAGGACCAGAGATCGGGGAACAGATCGAGCAAGGCCGGTCGATCTAGACGAGATCGACCAGAAGATCGAGTAGCTCAGGGGATCCAAGGGAATTAATCGAGAAGAAGATCGAGTGAAGCAATCGATCAAATGGTATTGACGTAAATGACGCCATGCAGAGCGAGAGCTGGATCGAGTCCACCACTCGATCCAACCGAAGATCGATACCAAGATCGGATACAACACTTGATCCACCAAAGAAGATCTAGACCCAGATTGAGTTGAAGACACGATGTCCGGAAGTGATCGAGAGAGCCGCTCGATCCCGAAGTCGATCTCTGTCCTTTCAACTGATTTTGGCCGCTAGCGAAGGGGGGACCATCAAGCGTTTTTGGCCCATTTGGGAAGGCGGCAATGATCTTTTATGAGGACACCTTTTCATTCTTATCTTTTTATGCTTTTTCTCTCTGGTTTTGAGACGATCCGCCATTGTTAGACTTTGAGCTTTGTTCTTGAATATTTCGAATCGTTTAAGTTTTAAGTAATCGTTTTCATGTTCATCGCTTCATCTTTCATGTTTATTTCGGTTATTCTCATGTGTAGCGAGTAGTTTCATTTGGGTCTCATGGTTGAGAGGATTCACGGGGTCTAACGGGTTTTCAAGTTGGCAGTTTTCTTGTTCTTAATGGCTTTCTCTTCTAGGATGTTGAGTTCCTAAGGCTTAAAGACTCTCACGCCAAGATCTTTATGATCACAGAGGTCTCTTACCTTGACAGGATCCAGAGATCTCTGAAAATCACATCCTAGAGACTAGTTACCCTTTCCCAAAAGCCATGGAAGTTTAGGGGACTAGTTAGGCCGTGTGTTTGAAATCTGAGTTCATTGCCCTTCAACCTCTCTTTCCACCAGAAGCCATGGGTTTGGAGGAGAGGATGAAGGAGTGATCCATACCAAAAGCCACGAATAGATCTTGTTTTCGTTTTCAAGGCTTAGGGAATCTCACAAAGTGAGTCGATTTAAAGTTTTCAATCCCAACTTGGACCCTTGAAACCCCGGACCATGAATCTCAACCCTAGACCCTTCTTTCCTAGCATTCTTACATCTTCGTCAATCATTCGCTTGATATTCGTAGCATCCTGGTCATTAGTTTCATTGCACTTGCATTTTTAGACGAGATCGATCGTTGTTGCACGATCTAGTGGTCGATCCTCTGGTCGATCCACTAGTCGATTTTTAGTAATTCACAGCTTTGCATTTTAATTATTCTGTTTGTTCCTCATGGTAGTTTAATCATTCCTGGTAATTTGGAAATTGTTTTGCATTCTATTTGGCTGCTGCATATAGTTTTTAGGATTTTTACAAAATCACCTGTCATTTTCTTAGCCTTGCATTGCCCTTGCATTCTCTCTGACCTTTCTAGCTTCTAGGAATGGATTGACACTCTCTTGCACATTATACTACAACCTGGTTTGCATTTGAGTTTTGATAGCCTCATTGCATCCTCACCCGTGCAAAAGAAAGTAGTTATCAAATGGCGCCGTTATCAAAGGTGTTTTCTAGTTACTAATTTCTCTACTCTCAAACTTGTATCTCTCAGGTACATGAATCTTCGTTCAAGGAGAGACAACAATCTACTTCAACCCTTGGAAAACATTCATCAGCTTGGTCATTCACGGCAAAGAAGAGTACGAGAACAAGCCAGAGCCTTTGAGGAGATTGTTCAGCACGGTTTTGTTGACTTTGAAGCTATGGCTGAGCAGGAACATCCAGAGGGACCTCCTCCAGCTCATGTGGCAGTGGGACGGGGCAATGGAAACTCCCACCACGCGGCTAGACCCCCAAGGATTATAGGAGCCGGAGATGCTCCCAACACTCACCATAATAGGTTTGGGATCACTCCTCCTGTACAGAACAACAATTTTGAGATAAAGCCGGGTTTCATCTCCATGGTGGAAAACAACAAGTTCCACGGCTTAGCAATGGAAGATCCCTTGGAGCACCTTGACAATTTGAGCAAGTATGTGGGATGATCAAGATAAACGGCATATCAGAAGATGCTTTCAAGCTGCGTCTCTTTCCCTTTTCACTCGGAGACAAAGCTAGGCATTGTGAGAAGACCCTTCCACAAGGTGCCATCACCTCATGGGCCGAGTGTAAAAAGGCGTTTCTCTCAAAATTCTTCTCTAGCACCAGAACAGCACGGTTGAGAAGAGAAATCAGCGGCTTCACTCAGCGGAACAATGAGACGTTCAATGAAGCAATGGAACGTTTTAAAGATTACACGATCCAATGTCCTCATCACGGTTTCAGTGAGGAGACCTTACTCAGCACCATCTACCGCGGAGCTTCACCAATGATCAGGTTGTTGCTTGACATGGCCAATAAAGGGAACTTCCTTGGTCAGGAGGTAGAAGAGGGCATGGAGCTGATTGAGAACTTGGCATTGAGTGACGACAACTATGCTGAAGATTATGACCATGCACCGAGAGGATCTGAGCTAGAGTCTCACAAAAAGGAGCTGAAATCCTTGCATGAGAAGATTGATAAGCTGGTGTTAGCCAATCAGAAGCATGTTCACTTTGTTGGTGAACCGGATGAGAATCAAGAGGAGCTTGAGTTGAGCCAGGAAGAAGCCAATTGGGTGGCGGGACAGAACAATTGCAAACCTCACGGCTACACCCAAGGCTACAACCAGAACAACAATTTCTCCTACCGTAGTACCAACGTCGCCAACCCTAAGGACCAAGTGTACCCTGCTCAGCAAGCAAAACCTTTCATACCTTACAACAAAGGTTTTCAGCCGAGTGGTGGGTTCCAAGGTCAAGGGCATAACAACTTCCAAGGGCAACATCAAGGTAACAAGGTTTATACGCCAAACTACCCTCCGGGCTTTGCACCTCAGCAGCAACAGCCGATGCAACAACAAGTTGATCCGGTCCAGGCCATGTTTCAGCAGCTGATCCAAGGGCAAGCCTCTACAAACCAAAAGTTCGCCGAGATGAACACTCGTTTAGACTCGTCTCTCACTGACTTCTCCACTCAGATCACCAACTTAAACAACAAGATCAAGCAGCTAAGGGAGGGGAAAGCGAGTACAAGTGGTCAGAATAGCCTCCCGGGCAAGTGTGAGCAGAACCCTAAGGAATATACCAACGCCATCATGCTAAGAAGCGGAAAAGAGCTTGCACCTACGGTTACTCCCAAGAACAACAAGGTCATTGTAATTCAAGAGGGGGAGGGTAAGCTTTCAGCTGATGATGAGATCAACTTTGACAATGTCTGGATTCAAGGGCCAAGAAGAGGAGACAAAGCGGTTGTTGAGAAGAGAGCGGAGAAAACTACTAAGGAGAAGGATGCTTATGTACCTCCACCGTATGTACCTAAGCTGCCTTTTCCTGGCCGTTTCAAGAAGCAACTCATAGAGAAGCACAGAATCCTCTTTGAGAAGCATCTTAAGGACGTAGAGATCAAGCTACCTCTCGTTGACTGCCTTGCAATGATGCCTAAATGCGCCAAATTCTTCAAAGACACTCTCGTGAAGAAGAATAAGGAAAGCAAGGAAGTGCTTGTTCTAAGTGAGGAGTGTAGTGCTGTGATACATAAGGAGATAGTCCCTAAGAAGTTGGGAGACCCTGGAAGCTTCACTATACCTTGCGCTTTAGGCCCTTTAGAGTTCGAGAGCTGTCTTTGTGATCTCGGAGCTAGCACAAATTTGATGCCCCATTCCGTGGGAAAGAAGCTTGGCTTTACCCATTTCAAAGACTGTAGAATCTCGTTGGTACTGGCTGACAAGAGTGTGAGGCTACCAGTGGGGCTGCTTGAAGATCTACCGGTGCGAATCAGTGGTGTGAACGTGCCGACGGATTTCGTTGTGTTGGAGATGGATGAAGAGCCTAAGGATCCACTCATTCTGGGAAGGCCATTCCTTGCAACCGCCAGGGCTATCATTGACGTCAAAAATGGGAAGATTGCTCTACACTTGGGGAAGGATATAAGGCTAGACTTCGATATCAATGAGGTTCTGAAGAAGCCGACAGTAGAAGGACAAGCTTTCTATATTGAAACGATGGACGCTTTAGCGGATGAGTTGCTGGAAGAGTTGGCTCAGGAGGACCATCTGAAACTAGCACTGACAAAGGAGCCAGGAGAGTTTGGTTACGTCAATCAGAGGACCCAAGAGTACGTCAACTTGCTGGATTCTATGAAGGTTGCTAAGAAGGATGAAAGCTGCTGCCTAGAGATCGACTCTGAGATCGACGCCATTAGTCGATCCAGATATCAGATCGACAAGGAAATCGAGAACACAACTCGATCCGGTGCAGCAATCGACAGTCAGATCGAGAGGGGTAATCGATCCGGGAAAACAATCGAGTCAACGATCGAGAGGGACCTTCCGATCAGTTTGGGGTCTAATTCGGAGATCGACTCTGCGTCTCGATCCCTTACTCGATCCACATTAAATCGAGTGAGTGAATCGAGCAAGACCACTCGATCTAGAGGACATCGAGAGCAAGATCGACTGGACGTCCCGATTTCAGAAGGGATAGCGATTGAGGAAAGCAGTCTTAAGGGCCATGCCTCGGGTTCTAAAGAGGGTTCCAAGGAGGAAGAGAACAGCAACAGCCACGAGGATGACTGGAGCGAGCTGTTAGCCCCAAAGGTGGACCTTAAGGAGCTCCCAAAAGGGCTAAGGTGTGCTTTCTTAGGGCCTAATAACACATATCCCGTGATTTTGAATGAAAACTTAAGTGATGATGAGTTGCACTCGCTCTTGACTGAGCTGAGAAAGTATAGGAAGGTCATTTGGTACTCTCTAAGTGACATCAAGGGTCTTTCACCAATGCTTTGCACTCACACGATTCACTTGGATAATGAGAACGCCTCTTGTATAGAACATCAAAGGCGTTTGAATCCTAATTTGAAAGAGGTTGTTAAGAAAGAGATCCTTAAGCTTTTAGAGGCTAACGTGATCTATCCCATAAGTGACAGCACGTGGGTTTCTCCCGTACACGTGGTGCCTAAGAAGGGAAGGATCATGGTCATAAGGAATGATAAAGATGAGCTTATTCCTACTAGAACCATCACTGGTCATATGATGTGTATTGATTATAGGAAACTTAATCTTGCAACTAGGAAGCATCATTTCTCCCTGCCTTTTATTGATCAAATGCTTGAGAGACTTGCTAATCACCCTTACTACTGTTTCCTCGATGGGTATAGCGGTTTCTTTCAGATACCAATTCACCCAAATAATCAGGAGAAGACGACCTTCACATGTCCCTATGGTACCTTCGCTTATCGAAGGATGCCATTCGGGTTAAGTAACGCACCGGCTACGTTTCAGCGGTGTATGATGTCAATCTTCTCCGATCTAATAGAAGAGATGGTAGAGGTGTTTATGGATGACTTCTCTGTCTATGGTGCGTCTTTTTCTGCGTGTTTGTTGAATCTTTGCAAGGTACTAAGGCGTTGTGAGGAGACAAACCTGGTGCTTAATTGGAAGAAGTGCCACTTTATGGTGAGAGAAGGGATCGTGCTTGGTCATAAGATATCTGAGTAGGGCATTGAGGTTGATCAGGCTAAAGTAGAAGTCATGATGGGTCTGGAGGCGCCGGTGAACGTTAAGGGAGTCAGAAGTTTCTTGGGGCATGCCGGCTTCTATAGGCGTTTCATCAAGGATTTCTCCAAGATTGCACGCCCCTTTACACGGCTACTATCCAAAGAAGCTGAGTTCGTGTTCAATGATGAGTGCATGCAAGCTTTCGTGACCATCAAGGAAGCCCTTACATCAGCTCCTATAGTTCAAGCACCAGACTGGAGACTACCCTTCGAGATTATGTGTGATGCTAGTGACTACGCCGTGGGAGCCGTTCTTGGTCAGAGGAAAGATAAGAAGCTGCACGTGATTTACTATGCTTCGAGAACCTTGGATGACACGCAAACAAAGTACACTACTACAGAGAAGGAGTTGCTTGCAGTAGTGTTCGCCTTTGAGAAGTTCCGGTCGTATCTTGTGGGTTCCAAAGCTATTGTCTACACAGACCACGCGGCTTTGCGATACATCTATTCAAAGAAGGACACTAAGCCTCAGCTTTTGAGATGGATCCTCTTGCTTCAAGAATTTGATATGGAAATTAAAGACAGGAAGGGGATAGAAAACGGAGTTGCTGACCATCTCTCTCGGCTAAGGATCAACCAGTCTCTGCCCTTAGATGATTCTCTCCCCGAAGAGCAACTCATGGCGATCACTACGGCTGTTTTTGGAGAGCTAGAAGGGCAGTTTGAGGAGGTGTTGAGCTTCAAGGAGGAGGATCTTCCCTGGTACGCTGATGTTGTGAACTACTTAGCGTGTGGTGAGGAGCCAACACATCTCAACAGCTATCACAAGAAAAGGTTTATGAGAGAGGCGAGTGACTACTTTTGGGACGAGCCCTACTTGTACAAGAGAGGGGTGGACAGTTCTTACTGGAGGTGTGTTACAAAGGAAGAAGCTAAAGACATCCTCTTTCACTGTCATGGCTCATCCTATGGAGGACACTTCGCTTCATTCAAGACTGCCACGAAAGTGTTGCAAGCTGGTTTCTGGTGGCCGTCCATCTTCAAAGATGCACACGAGTTTGTGAAGAGCTGTGAGGCGTGTCAACGAGCAGGGAATATCACTAAGAGGAACGAGATGCCTCAGGTTCCTATCTTCGAGGTTGATGTGTTTGACGCGTGGGGCATAGACTTCATGGGGCCATTTCCTTCTTCATACGGTAATAAGTACATCTTAGTAGCGGCTGATTATGTCTCCAAATGGGTTGAGGCTGTTGTTTCCCCTACAAACGATTCTAAGGTGGTGATCAAGCTGTTTAAGAGCATCATTTTCTCGAGGTTTGGGGTACCAAAGGTGGTTATAAGCGATGGAGGAAGCCACTTCATAAACAAGATCTTTGAGAGCCTTTTGAGAAAGTACGGCGTTAAGGATAAAGTGGCTACACCGTATCATCCTCAAACGAGCGGTCAAGTGGAAGTCTCCAACCGGAAAATCAAGGCTATACTTGAGAAGACGGTCAGAGCAGCAAGGAAAGACTGGGCAGTGAAGTTGGACGACGCTCTTTGGGCATACCGTACCGCCTTTAAAACACCGATTGGTACGACCCCTTTCACTCTGCTCTATGGCAAAGGCTGTCACCTCCCAGTTGAGCTGGAACACCGTGCATTGTGGGCTGTAAAGAGGCTGAACTTTGACCTCAAGACTGCTCAAGAGAGGCGCCTCATCCAGCTACATGAACTGGACGAACTAAGGTTGAACGCTTATGAGAGCTCTTGGATATACAAGGAGCGGACTAAGGAAGCTCATGACAAGAAGTTGGTTGCCAAAGAGCTTAAGGAAGGAGGTTTGGTGTTGCTGTACAATTCAAGACTCAAACTCTTCCCGGGAAAGCTGAAGTCAAGGTGGAGCGGGCTGTTTGTGATCCAAGAAGTGCTGCCTCATGAAGCGGTCACATTGATGGGCAAGAGTGGCAGTGCATTCACCGTGAACGGACACAGGGTCAAGCCTTACTTGGCGGACAGCTATGACAAGGAGAGTGCCTCGGTGCTTCTCCAAGATCCACCATCTGCCTAAAACAAGTAAATTCTAGCTAAAGACGTTAAAGAAAGCGCACTTGGGAGGCATTCTCATGTCTATCCTGTACATATTTCTGCTTTATTTCTCTTTCAGTTTTATGTTTTTATTTTGCAAGTGTGTAGGAACAGGTATGAGGAGTTTAAACCTCGATCTTGAAGTCCAAAAGAGGCGATAGGGGTTAAGAAAAAGCTAGAGATCGAGTGCTAGATCGACTAATCCTAACTCGATCTTTGCTAGATCGAGTTAGTGAATCGAGAGGAGCTAGTCGATCTAGACGAGAACGAGTGATAAGATCGATCTAGATGAAAACGGATCGATCGAGCCCATCTGGATCGATCGATCTAAAATGTCTCGGGAAATTCTTAAAAGACAGATCGATCACTCGACTCGATTTATCACTTGATCTAAACCAAATCGACCCCCAAATCGAGGACGTAGCTCGATCACGAGGACTTAGCCGTGGAGCCAAAATCTCAACGATCGAGGGAACCAATCGATCCAGGACTCGATTCACCATGAATCGAGTCACAAATCGAGTTACCCTCTCGATCTAAGCCGTTATGGGCATGAGATCGAATCCTAGATCGACCAAACGGACTCGATCTCATGCCGAGGTAACAATTTCTTTTCCTCCCTTACTCTTTTCCCTCCAGTTTTTAAATTTAAAACTTGGTCAAGGCAAGCATCTTTGACCATGAAAGATGTGCCTTGACCAAGACTTGTGTCAGAAACCACCTCCTTTTACCCATAGTTTTGTTTCTTGTTGGCCTTTAAATGTTTTCATCAACTTCACACTCTTTCATTCTTGTTTTCTCGAAATTTTAAGCAAAGAGAGTGAGAGTTTTCTGTTTCTAATGGCTAACAAACTTCTTAACAATCTTTGCAAAAGGTATTTTCAGATATTTAATAAAAATCTTTAGGAAAATTCCCTTTTATTTCGTAATTGATTGTTTTAGATGCTAGGGCAGTTTTGATTTTTTTAAATTTAGCTAAATAATAGGAAAACTCCTGGATTTTCTAGTATCTCTAGATTTGATTCTCCTTTATTTTGCTATAATTTTTATAAATTCTCCAAAATTATAGGGTATAAGTTATAAGCTCTCTTCTTTGCCTTTCTTCTTCTCTCATCCGATCGCCATTTTGCATATCAAATTGCTTGAGAAACTTGTTTCAGGCACAATGGCTCCCAAGAGAACGAGAGAAGAGATAGTACAAGATGGAGAAGGTCAGGAAGTGGTTGTTCAAGAGAGGGTTCGATGGAGTAAGGATGAGAAAAGGTATAAGAAGCGGCTTGAAAGGCTTCGGTTTGAGCCTACTAAGTTTGCGGACAGGGAGCTGCTATCTAAGATGGGGCGGCTGGGAGATTTTGACCAACTCCTCCAGAAGATAGTGCTGAGGTGTTTGTCACGAATGGATTGCCCAAACTTCCCTGAAGTGACAATCGACTTCCTTGCCACCTTGGAGTTCGGATACGAGAATCCTAGCGTGCCAATACCTTCTCAAGGCCGGCTCTCCTTCAAGATACAACGCCAAGCTTTCAGTCTCTCAGTCCCCGAGCTCTACCAAGCTTATGGCCTCGATGCAACTGCTAGGAAGGTGGAGTTCCCCTCCTTCACTCAAGCGAATGATTTTTGGGACCTCATCGCCAATGATGACTACAAGGCGAACACCGCGAAGATCAAGAGGGTGAGGAACCCGGTGCAATGCTACACCTTGAAGCTGATGGCCAACACTTTTAGTGGTTGGTCCATACCTCCCACGATGACCAAGACGGAGCTTTGCTTTCTGTTCCAAGGCCTTAAGCATCTCCTTTGTGATCCGGATGAGAACGATGAGCCGTTGGAAGACCAGCTCGGAGACGACGTGAACTACGGGTGCATATTTGCTGCTTCATTGGTCAAATACAAGGCGTATGCCTTGAGATGCAAGGCAAGCTCGTCACTCATTGGCGGTTTCCTCACGCCCTTGTTTGTGCAAGCCGGCGTACAGCTTGAGAACTTCACTCCTGTTCCAGATAGAGCATTCATGGACGAGACGTATCTGAGGAACACTGATAGCTTGGGACGCATGCCAGCTGAGGGCTTCTTTGAGTACTTGTACATTGACGAGAAGAATGAGAAGAGGACGTGTATTCTGCCAAACCAGAACGAGACCGAGCTGTTTGGTGTAGGGAACATCGTGTTTCTCCCAAGCAGGGAGGAATGCTTTGCTCCTCTAGGAGCTACGGCAGCCGTTCAACAAGCTGCTCGTCCAAGATCAGAGTCTCCAGCCACTGATGATGAGATGCCCGAAGCATTCGCCCTTCCCAAGCTTGACTTTGAGCCGCGGACTAAAACGGAGAAGTTCCTTGCCTCTGTTGTGGAGATGCAAAGGAAAATCAACAAGTGGCAGAGCAAGGTGCTAAAGAAGCTTGCAAGGAAGTTCAAATCACTTCAAGGAGGCTCACCTAAGAAAGTGGCAAGTGAGGAGGTTCAACAGCCCGAGAAGAGGAGACTTTCAACCGGTGAAATTGTCATCCGTGAGACACAAGCCAGCAACATTCAGCCGGCGCGTCTCTCTCTCCAGGAACCAACCGGCAAAGGCAAAACCATAGTCTCTAGCTCCTCTGGAACATCCTCAAGTTCCAGCTGAGACTAGACCCGAGGTAACAACCTTCTTCCATTGTACATATCACTCATGTTTTCTTCTTTTTGCTTTGTGTTTTGATGCTCCTTTGAATTTGTTTGCCACCGGGACGGTGTCAAGCAAGTTTGGGGGAGTATATGTGTGGTTTGACTTGTGTTTTCTGATCTTATTTTCCCTTTAGCATCCTTGAGTCTTCATTACATGAAAAATTGGTAAAATTTTTAAAAATTTTTTCAAAGACTCATGTAGTTGCATTCATCTTGTTAAACATTTTAGGATTGAGTCTAGAATTTTAAAGCATCTAGGTTGCTTGCATTTGCATAAGGGGTTAAAGTTTTCTTAAAAAGGTGTTTTATACTCATGAATTGTTTCGATACCCTAGTTAGTAGTTCTCTAATACTTTGCTTATACTTTGAAAGTAAGTTCTTACCATGCTTGGATGACTTGCTATGATTTTTTTGACTTAAATTGAACTCTCATGATTTAAAACTTGTCCTAATAAGTGAAAACCTTAATCTGAAATTTTAATTATCATCCTTATGCATTTGAAAATGAACACATGGATTTTTAAAATATTTAGGCTCTCTTCTTCCTTTTACCACTCTTTGTGAGCCTATGTAGAACTCCCACCTTCACTCTTACCCTTCTTTGAAGCCAAATTTTTCTTGTGTGACATCATTGTGAGGTCTTCTTTTTCGGTTTTGAACTTAGCATAAAGTGTTAGGTTTAGGCGACATGATTGGGTTCTCATGTGATTGCTAGCTTTGCATTTTGAAGCTAGATACAGGATTAGGATAAGTTTGGGGGATCATTGGGGTTGTTTTCATGTTTATATGTTCTCGGTTTCAAAAGAGTTTGGTGTTTGAAAGAAAGAAAAAGGTTTTAAGTGAAAGGTTTGTGTTTAAAAATTTATATGCTCTAATAATTTCAGAAGGTAGCACTCTCAAATAAAAAAAAAATAAAAAAAAAGAGAAAAAAAAAAAAAAAAAGAGAAAGAAAAGAATAAACAAGAGAGCTACCAATAAGAAATATGTAAAGAGCAAATTGTTTTCAACATTTTTACTAGCCTAAAAGAGTAAAAAAAAAATAAATGTTTTCTGTTTTGAATTTGGGAATGCTAAGCTTTTGCTTTGAAAAAATGGTAGATTCTAAGTGGTGAGTGAGGATAAAAGTTAATAAATGAGAGGGGTTTAGGATCATTGTTAGTTTACATGGGTAGATGAGAATCTGATCATGTATGCATTAATTGCCTTCACCTTTAGCATTATGCATAAAGTTCTTGCCATTTTTGAGAAAAACCCTTGTTTAAAATGAAAACCCTTTTCAAATGAGATCATTCTATGCTCATAGCCTGCACCCTTAGCCAAATGTGTTATGCTTTAAAGTGCATAAGTTTGATTCATGGTTCGGATGTTAATGAATGTTAAAGGATGAGTTTCTTTGATTGTTAGTAATAGGAGAGTCATGATTTGAATTTCTTTGTGTGATGAGTATGGCTAAGTTCTTTGGAGTATGAGTGTGTGCATAGCATTTTAGAACTGTTAACTAGGACATTGAGATTGATTCATTTCAAAGGCACCTTTGCAAGAAACTTAAACCCCCGTTCCTTTTTAAAACCTCTCTTCCTTTCTTATTTTCTGTTGCTTGAGGGCAAGCAAGAAGTAAGTTTGGGAGAGTTGATGTTACTGCATATTGCATGTGTTTTGCATACATATTAGTTAGCTTTTCATGCATTTACGTCACACTTTAGGCTAGATTGCATCACTTAGGGTCCTAGAGCATTCTCGCACCAGCATACGCATGTTCCTTGCATTTTGCATTATATTCAGGTTGTTTCCGGGTACTTTGGAGTCGTGGAGTTCGTGAACATGCTGAGGCTAGTATGGAGGTTCGTGGGAACAACGACTGTTTGCTAAGGACCAGAGATCGGGGAGCAGATCGAGCACGGCTGGTCGATCTTGCTGAGATCGACCAGAAGATCGAGTAGCTCAGGCGATCCATGGGAATTGATCGAGAAGAAGATCGAGTGAAGCAATCGATCAAATGGTATGGACGTAAATGACACCATGCAGAGCAAGAGCTGGATCGAGTCCACCACTCGATCCAACCGAAGATGGATACCAAGATCGGATACAACATTCGATCCACCAAAGAAGATCTAGACCCAGATCGAGTGGAAGACACGATGTCCGGAAGTGATCGAGAGAGCCACTCGATCCCGAAGTCGATCTCTGTCCTTTCAACCAATTTTGGCCGCTAGGGAAGGGGGGGACCATCGAGCATTTTTGGCCCATTTGAGAAGGCGGCGAGTATCTTTTACAAGGACACCTTTTCTTTCTTATCTTTTTATGCTTTTTTTCTCTGGTTTTGAGACGATCCGCCATTGTTAGACTTTGAGCTTTGTTCTTTGATATATCATGGTTTTTATGGTTTTTAACCATGATATAAGTCCTTTTTATTGAGTCTTTTTGGTATTTTTAGAGTCCTAGAAGAGTCTTTGCAGGTTATAGCATGTCTGGAGCATAATTGGAGATGTTGGAACCTTTTGGAGCATTCTGAGTGGAAGCCACGAAGTACCAAGCTCGAAGCAGAAAAGTATCGCATATGGTGACGATCGTCACCCCTTGGGTGACGCTCGTCACCCACTAAGGAAGGAGCGTGGCGTTTTATTAAAAGTATCAAGAAGAATTTCAGAATTGGCCCAGAAGTTTCCTTTATTTACATTGAAGACCCCAGATCGTGTTTAGCTTCTATTTATTAGGTTTTTCAGCTATTGTTGGCTATTATCTAAGTTTTTAAGAATTCAGAGAGCTAGAGAGAGATTTATTCAGAGCTTTTTGGGGAGACAAATCCTGTACTCTTTTGAGAAGATTTCGAACCCCCTTTGTTTCTTACTCTTTCTCTTAATGCAATTTTATTCAGTTATGTTTTGTGATCTCATAATCCTGTCTGAGTAATCTGCTAGTTAAGTTAGGGTTTTTCAAAGA
This sequence comes from Thlaspi arvense, assembly GCA_911865555.2. Classification (NCBI taxonomy): domain Eukaryota; kingdom Viridiplantae; phylum Streptophyta; class Magnoliopsida; order Brassicales; family Brassicaceae; genus Thlaspi; species Thlaspi arvense. The sequence continues at coordinate 17,834,888 of OU466861.1, forward strand.
TTGATGAAAAGAGTGTAGAATCGCTATCTGTTAGGAATATCTCATGGTTTTTCATCTCTGCTTGCTTTAAAATCGAATTTCTGAGACACATCATCTAGGAATCCTAAAATCATAGGTTGTTAAATATATGTGAGAGCATTATTCATAACCTGAACTAGTATTTGATGAGCAAAATAACTTAGTACAAAGAGATTTGGCTTAGGAGTTTTGTAAACAATTGAACCTGATCATTACTGCATGCTTAGGTTGTTAGAGTTTACAAAGAGATTTGAAACTCTGTGATCTAGGTGTAGATAACTTTTTCAATGAGAATTGATGAGTTATGCATTAGAGATTCATGTTTAAAATGGTTCTTAATCATTCCTGATTTCCTGCATCATACATTCTTGGATTCAAACCTGCGAATTATCCTGGCTTAGCGCTTTTAATCTTCTTGAACTTAAATCATATCACACAATCGTTTGCTTACTTTTATTCATTCATTCGCATTAAATACATCATATTTTGCTTAGCTCAGTCCGAATCTATATTCGATAGTGTAGTCTGCATTACTCTCTTGGGATTTCGATATCCCTTATACTACAACTGCTTTGCTGTGCACTTGCAGTAGTTTTATTTGGGTAAAACCTGACCCTATCAAGTTTTTGGCGCCGTTGCCGGGGAGTAATAGCTGCCTATCGATTTTTAGTATTAGGATTTTGTCTAAGTTTTTTATTTCTTTACTGATTTTCAGCTACTTTTCTTTGTTCCTGTTTCAGGTGTATGCCTAATCGCAGAACCAGAAGCAACAAAGAGAAGGAGCTTGTGACTTTGAGCATCGACGAGCTTGCTAGGTTGGAGAGAACTAACAGGAAAGCTAAGAAGCAATCTGCAATGGTCGCTCCACTGATCTTGGTTGAAGATGCAGAAGGTCACTTGGTTGACAAGGAAGAAAACAGGAGGAACGAAGAGGGGCAGAGAATTGATCAAGAGGGGAATGTCATTGTTGAACAGCAGGTTCAGCAAGTGGCTGAGAACGTGGGAGTCCCTGCTGCTGTCAATAACGCTGCTGGGCGTTTTGTTCAGAGGACTCTAGGTGATTACAACAGACCTGATCAGTTCTATGCCAACAGAGCTGCAATCCGACCTCCTGCCTTCCAGAGGAACGATTTTGAGGTTAAACCTGTCTACTATCAGCTAGTTGGACAGCATCCCTTCCATGGTTTACCTCATGAGCATCCTATGGATCACATAGAGAGATTTGAGGACTTGGCTTCCAGTGTCAAAGCTAATGGGGTTAGCAATGACTTTCTGTTCTGCAAGCTTTTTCCATACTCTTTTGAAGGAGAAGCTGCATATTGGCTGAAGCAACTGGAACCTGCTTCATTAACTACTTGGGAGGACACCAAGAATGCCTTTCTGAACAATTTCTATGATGATGCCAGATCAGAAGACATGAGGACGAAAATTGCATCATTTACACAAGGCTCTACTGAAGCTTTCAAGGCTTCTTGGATCAGGTTCAAGTCTTATCAAAGGGACTGCCCTCATCATGGTTTCAGTCAGGTGAAATTACTTGGGATCTTTTTCAGAGGCATTGACTGGAAATATCAAATGGCGCTGGATGCAGCAAGTGCAGGGAACTTCAACACCAACAGACCAGAGGAGGCGGTGAGACTGATTGAGAACTTGGTCTGCAGCAACAGCACTAAAAATGCAGATTTTCAGAGAATGAAACAAGCTGGTGTAGCTGATGGAAATCAGATTGCTGAAGTTAAGGCTAAGTTGGATGATATGCACAGCCTTTTGGTAGGGAAGAAGTCAGTTCACTTTGCTGCAGAAGTAGAGACTTTCGAAGCTCCAGAGGAAGTTGAGCAGGAGGATGTAAATTTCATCAACTCTGGCGGATTTCAGGGACAAAGGTATGGGAATCAGCAGTGGAACAGAGGATACAGCAACAACAATCAGAAAAACGCCCCTACAGGAGGACAGAACACGCCTGGTTTCACTCCTAGACCCCCTTTCCAGAAGACAGAGTATCAGAAGCCATTCCAGAACAGTGGAAATTACAGAAACTATGGTTCTACTTCCTATCCACCAGCACCTCCACAAGAGAACAAAATGGAAGCAATGTTCGAACAGATCTTGGAAGGAAAACAGAAGCTTACTGTGAACTTCAATGGCAAGATAGATTCGCTCTATCAGGACTTGAATGGGAAAATTGAGAGTCTGAACTCTCATATGAAGAAGCTTGATGTTCAAGTTGCTCAAACTGCAGGAGCTGTTCAGAGGCAAGAAGGATTCCTTCCAGAAAGAACTGATGCTAATCCCAAACACCACGTGAATGCCATCACATTGAGGAGTGGAAGGAACCTGCAACCAGTGTTGCAGAAGGATTTAACCTCAAGAAATTTCGTGGGTATGGAAGAGTATGAAGATGAAGAAAATTTTACTGCAGAACCATTGGTGACGCTCGTCACCAATAATGGGTGTCGCTCGTCACCCATTGAGGACAACCCCGACCCTGATTCTTCACAAATTAGTGACGACCGACACCAAGGGGGTGACGCTCGTCACCCATATCCAGTACTCGACCCCGACTCGTCCAAAGTGAGTGACGCTCGTCACCAACCCAGTGACGCTCATCACCAGACACCACATGTTGCAGTTTCGCCTAAGACTTCAGATAATGCTAAGGAGACCGTGTATAAACCCAAGATACCCTATCCTAAGCATCCTAAGAAGTCTAAGCAGGAGCTTGAGGATGCAAAATGCAAGGCTATCATGGACAAGTTGGTAATAGAGATCCCATTGATTGATGCTGTAAGGATAACTCCTGTTATTAGGAGGTATGTGAAGAGAATGGTGACCAATAACTTGAGTCTTAAGGTTGGGGCTATGATGATCAACGAGCAGGTCAGTGCAGTGATTCAGAACAGAGTTCCAGAGAAGCTTTCAGACCCAGGAAGCTTTGTTTTAGACTGCACCATCTTCAATGAGAAGTTTGAGAGGTCATTGTGTGATCTTGGGTCTAGTGTGAACCTCATGCCTCATTCTGTTGCCAAGAGTTTGGGGATGACCGATTTTAAAGCTACAAGAATATCTCTTGTCCTAGCTGATAGATCAGTTAGAGTTCCTGAAGGGATGATAGAGGATGTTCCTATCAAAGTAGGAGATTGTATGATCCCTACTGATTTTGTGGTTCTAGAGTATGGAGAAGAGCTCAAAGACCCCTTGATTCTTGGCAGACCCTTCTTAGCCACTGCAGGAGCTATTATTGACGTCGGGAAGGGTAGAATAGAGCTGAATGTTGGCGATTAGTGATGAAATTCGAAATGGATAAGCTGATGAAGAGGCCAACCATAGATGGACAGACTTTTTATGTTGATGTTCTCACAAAAATTGCTGATCAGATCTTCCATGAGATGAGTTCAGAAGACCCCTTGGAAAGGGCGTTGACCACTTCTACAGCTGAGTATGAGCATTTAGATACTGCTGTAACAGGCTACACAAAGATGATGGATGCTACTGCACAAGTTATGCAACTGGTTGCACAGGATGAACTTGTCTCCACATCTGCAAAAGCCGCCACAATGGGTGACTGGTCAGCAGCAAAAGCACCAAAAGTTGAGCTTAAACAGCTCCCCGCAGGGCTAAGGTACGCATTTCTAGGAGAAAACTCCACCTATCCTGTTATTGTTAATGCTTCATTGAACAATGCAGAGCTCATCCTACTGCTAAGTAAGCTGCGAAAATTTCGCAAAGCTCTTGGCTATTCTCTTGATGACATTTCAGGTATCTATCCAGACTTGTGCATGCATAGAATACACTTGGAGGATGAGTCGAAATCATCAGTTGAGCACCAGAGGAGGCTAAATCCGAATTTGCAGGATGTGGTCAAGAAAGAGATCATGAAGTTGTTGCAGGCTGGTATCATCTATCCTATTTCAGACAGTGCTTGGGTGAGTCCAGTGCACGTGGTGCCTAAGAAAGGAGGTGTCACCGTGGTAAAGAATGACAAGGATGAGCTGATTCCAACCAGGACTGTGACAGGACACATGATGTGTATAGACTACAGGAAACTGAATGCAGCAACAAGGAAGGATCATTTTCTTCTACCTTTCATTGATCAGATGCTAGAGAGGCTGGCGAATCACAAGTATTACTGCTTCCTTGATGGGTATTCAGGCTTCTTTCAGATCCCCATCCATCCAGATGATCAGGAGAAGACCACTTTTACCTGTCCCTATGGCACTTTTGCATATCGCAGAATGCCTTTTGGTCTGTGTAATGCTCCTGCAACCTTCCAGAGATGCATGATGTCGATTTTCACAGACATGATAGAGAAGTTTATTGACGTGTTCATGGATGACTTCTCTGTTTATGGATCTTCTTTCAAGAGCTGTTTGGATAATCTGTGTGCAGTTATGCAGAGATGTGAAGAGAAGCACTTGGTCTTAAACTGGGAGAAGTGTCATTTTATGGTGCAGGATGGTATTGTACTTGGCCACAGAGTCTCAGGAGACGGTATAGAGGTGGATAGGGCGAAAATTGAGGTGATGACGAGTCTGCAAGCACCTAATTCCGTCAAAGCAGTGAGGAGTTTTCTGGGCATGCAGGCTTCTACAAAAGGTTCATCAAGGATTTTAGCAAGATAGCACGCCCACTTACTGCTCTCCTCTGCAAGGATATGAAGTTTGAGTTCACAGAAGAGTGCAAATCTGCTTTTGAACAGATCAAACAGGCTTTGGTTACAGCCCCTGTTGTGCAGCCTCCAGATTGGGACTTACCTTTTGAGGTAATGTGTGATGCCAGCGATTTTGCAGTTGGAGCAGTGCTGGGACAGAGGAAAGACAAGAAACTCCACGCCATCTACTATGCAAGTAGGACTTTGGATGATGCTCAGAAGAATTATGCAACAACTGAGAAGGAATTGTTAGCTGTTGTGTTTGCTTTTGAGAAGTTCAGGCAGTATCTTGTTGGCTCCAAGGTCGTGGTTCATACTGACCATTCAGCACTGAAGTACCTAATGCAGAAGAAGGATGCAAAACCAAGGCTGTTAAGATGGATCTTGCTTCTTCAGGAATTTGATATTGAAGTGAAGGACAAGAAAGGGGTGGAGAATGGAGTTGCTGACCATTTATCCCGGATTCAGGTCGAAGACAGTGTCCCCATCAATGATTTCTTGCCTGAAGAGAATGTTTACTTAGTAGAAACCAGAGAACAGGAGGAAAGTGTTGAAAACCTGCAGTTTTCACGAAACTGCAGGGGAGTGACGAGCGACACCAGGAGGGTGACGCTCGTCACCAACCAAGACCATTCGCGACAAAAGTATACGAGCGAGGTGACGCTCGTCACCGATCTCCACACTTATCTGCGATTTGTGCAAGCTTGGGGAAAGCTTTTGAAGAGCCTGTTTACGCTTTACATGATCCAAAGAGACCCTGGTATGCTGATATTGCCAATTATCTTGCTGCAGAGGATGAACCACATGATTTTAAAGGCTATGCTAAGAAGAAGTTCTTGAGAGAACTTAGGAGATTCTATTGGGATGAGCCATACCTCTACAAGCATTGTGCTGATGGTATTTACAGAAGATGCTTAGCAGAAGACGAAGTTCAGGACGTGCTCTTTCACTGTCATGGATCAGACTATGCTGGACACTTTGCTACATTCAAGACTGTCTCTAAGGTTTTGCAGGCTGGATTTTGGTGGCCTACTATGCTCAGGGACGCCCAAGCCTTCATCACAAGCTGTGATACCTGTCAGAGAAGAGGAAAAATCAGCAGGAGACATGAGATGCCACAAAACTTCATTCTGGAAGTTGAAGTTTTCGATTGTTGGGGTATTGACTTCATGGGACCTTTTCCCTCATCTTATGGGAATAGATACATTCTGGTTGCTGTTGATTAAGTATCTAAGTGGGTAGAGGCGTTGGCTACTCCTACTAATGATGCTGCAGTGGTTTTGAAGCTGTTTAAGACCATTATCTTTCCCAGATTTGGTGTCCCACGGATTGTCATAAGTGATGGGGGTTCTCACTTTGTCAACAAGGTTTTTGACAAGCTGTTGAAGAAGTATGGTGTACAGCACAGAGTGGCCACGCCCTATCACCCCCAAACAAGTGGACAAGTTGAGGTTTCCAACAGACAGATAAAGCAAATTCTGGAGAAGACAGTTGGGAAGACAAGGAAAGATTGGTCTGCAAAGCTGGATGATGCATTATGGGCCTACAGGACTGCCTACAAAACGCCACTTGGGACTACTCCATTCCACCTTCTCTATGGCAAGGCGTGCCATCTACCAGTAGAGCTGGAGTTCAGAGCAGAATGGGCAATCAAGAAGCTGAATTTCGATCTGAAACCTGCTGCAGAAAGGCGCTTGATTCAGCTCAATGAACTGGATGAGATCAGATATCTAGCCTATGAAAAACTCCAAGTTATACAAGGAGAGGACAAAGGCATATCATGATAAGAAGATCATCTCCAGGCATTTCGAGCCCAATGACCAGGTACTACTCTATAACTCTCGTTTACAGCTTTTTCCTGGTAAACTGCGTTCTAGATGGTCAGGTCCTTTCACTGTCAAAAAAGCTCGCCCACATGGTGCAATTGTCCTGATTAACTCCAAAGGAGAGGAGTTCACTGTCAATGGACAAAGGGTGAAGCATTACTGGGCACAAGCAGAGATTCCAGCAGGACACATTGTGTCTCTGAATCAGGCACCAGCTGTCTAAACAGCCAACCAAAGTCAAGCTAATGACTTTAAAAGAGGGCTTAGTGGGAGGCAACCCACTGGTAAGTTGTAGATATATTACTTAGTATTTATTTTCGTGCTTAGGATTATTAGTTAGAATTTTATTCAGTTAAAAAAAAAAAAAAAAAAAAAAAAAGCGGTGACGATCGTCACCCTTATGGTGACGCTCGTCACCCATCAGAATCGAACATGGGACTTAAGCTTTTCTCTTCTTCTTCCTCGAGCAAACCTGCAAAATAACCGAAACTAGTTAGAAAATAGGAATTTCATAACTTTTGATTTTCTTAACCAAATTGAGTGATTTAAGAGTCTAATCCGTGTGGATTTTACTCATCTTTCTGAATATCAACTCAGTTCTTATGATCTGCAAGGTATGTTTTCGGAATCCCCAATTTTCAGTCCGCCTTAGGTTTCAGTCCGCGGATCCTGCTGTTCTGCAGAAGATGGGGATCTTTGAGGAGGTTTATGAGATTCTGGAGCACATTGGCATGGGGACTATGCCATTCCAGCAGTACGATCTGTACCCAGATTTGGTCCGCCAGTTTCTCTCTACAGTTCGCGTCTACTACGCGAATGAGCTGGCGAAGCGTGCTCAGGAAGGCACTATGACATTTCTGATCCGAGGGATTCGATACCGGATCAGTCTGATGGAGCTTTGTGGGATTTATGGCTTCTCTGACCATCCCACAGGCGTTCTTCTTCCCTCTCAGTGGACCCATATGAGGACATTCTGGTCCAAGTTCGGGAATGGAGTCTATGATAGCAAGACCAGCACGCAGACAGAGGTTAGACATCCGGTTTTGAGGTACCTTCTGCACCTCTTTGGTCATACTATTCTGTGCAAGTCTGCGCCCAGCAAGACTCGAGTTAGCGAGCTGATTCTCCTCTACTACGGACTTTATGAGATGCTGGATGATTCGATACCAGTTGATAGTATGGTTCGCGCCAACTTAGGTGCTGTTTTCGCTGAGCATTTGGTCTCTTTGAAGACCAAGCCATTTACCAGTCCAGGGGAGAAGACTGAGAGTGTGGGCAGCTTGTTGACACCGATCTTCCATCATTTCCAGATCGATGTTACCCCTTGCAGTCTGTGCAGTGATAGATCGCTTATGGATGAGCAGTATCTGCGCCATGTCACTTGGATGAAGACTGGAGTTGTCTGGACTTTCACTACTACTTTTGGAGAGTATGTTGGCATTAAGTTCCCACAGAGAGCCCTCACTACTATCCAGACAGACCCACGCTAGCTATTCTTCATGCCAGCACAGACTCTTCTGCGCCCCTTGACTCTGCGCCCTGCTAGAGCTGCTACAGCTGGTCCCTCTGCTTCTACTGCTGCTGCTACCGATGCTGGACCTTCTACACGTCGGAGTGGCTCTTCTACTGCTTTCAGGCGTCCTCCACGACCACAGACACCCATGGATATGGCTGCTTTTCAGGAGTATGTCATTGATAGCTTTGAGGGACTCTGGGATGCTGTTGCTACACTTAGCAACTGTGGTTGTGTCCGCCCCCACTTCACTACTGAGCCTTGTGAGGATGAGGATTGAGGTTTCACTATCTGGTTACTTGTTCCTTTTTCCCTTTTATTTTTCCTTCTCTTGAGTCATTTTTATGTTTACTTTGAGTCAGTTGTCAGTTTCTTTGATGATGTTTTGTGAGATTGTTGAACCAGGTTTTTATTGCTATGTTTGGATGTTGTTAATTATGTATTTGACTGCTCAAAAAGTCTTACTTTCGAGTACACATGCAAACACTTCGTTAATTAACATCTAACATAAGATTTGGGCAATACAGGTCGTGGTGACGCTCGTCACCCGACCCCATGCGAGGTAACACTTTTCTGACTTGGTTTTTCGACTTCTCATTCATTTTTCTGACCAACTCTTGGCTTAATAACACTGGGGACAGTGTTGTTTAAGTCTGGGGGAGGTGGTTACTGACGTTGTGTGCTTTGTGTCATGTTTATAGAGTCTTAAAGCTGAGTCAAAAACCTGTTTTTCTAGAGTCAAAAATTTTGAAACTGTTAGTTTTTCTTGGAACTAACCATAGGACGTTTTTGCTGATAAGAAACATTGCCACAGTAGTTGATTACAAGTCTTACTAAGTTGAAAGTCATAGGTAGATCAGTCTAGCAATGGAGGTTTAGGTTCTTAGAGAATCTGGAAAATTTGCTGTTAGCTCCACCTTAATGAACTTTAAATTTCTTGTCTTGGTGATTGATTCTTATTGATCTTGATTCTCTCTTTCAACACTGACAATAAGGTTAAGATATAGTCTCTCTTTGATCTTCCCAGATGTAGTTTTTAAAAGTTTAAGTTCAAAGAATGGTGCATTCATGACCCTGTCTCCTCACAAGGAACAACAGTAGTGAACTCACTCAAGAACCTGTCTCCTCACAAGGAACACAAGTATTGAGTAGCACCATATCTTAGACTGAAAAAGTTGAGAAAAAGAAGTGAAAAATCGAAAATATCCTAAGGAAAAAGATTAAGGGAAGAGAAAATAGGAGAGCTGTGTTGAGATTGATTTGTTCAGTTGTTAGGAAGGGAAAAGAATCTGTAAAGTGATTAAGATGATAGAGCTTTGATGAGACTTCACACTTAGATAAAAATAAGGAGTTGACAGTAGAAATTTCGGATTTCTTGAAGGGATTTAGACTGGACTTGAGAGATTTGCTAAGCTTGTGATGATTAGGCTGAAATTTGATCTTGTGTTGACTCTGTGGTATGTGGATTCGAAAGCTTTAACCAGTGTGGTGTTTCTGATGACTGACTGACTGTTTCTTGTTTTCAAACCTCGACCTTATTCTTTGTCTAATGTTTGCTTGAGGGCAAGCAAAAGCTAAGTCTGGGGGAGTTGATATATCATGGTTTTTATGGTTTTTAACCATGATATAAGTCCTTTTTATTGAGTCTTTTTGGTATTTTTAGAGTCCTAGAAGAGTCTTTGCAGGTTATAGCATGTCAGGAGCATAATTGGAGATGTTGGAACCTTTTGGAGCATTCTTAGTGGAAGCCACGAATTACCAAGCTCGAAGCAGAAAAGTATCGCATATGGTGATGATCGTCACCCCTTTGGTGACGCTCGTCACCCACTAAGGAAGAAGCGTGGCGTTTTATTAAAAGTATCAAGAAGAATTTCAGAATTGGCCCAGAAGTTTCCTTTATTTACATTGAAGACCCCAGATCGTGTTTAGCTTATATTTATTAGGTTTTTCAGCCATTGTTGGCTATTATCTAAGTTTTTAAGAATTCAGAGAGCTAGAGAGAGATTTATTCAGAGCTTTTTGGGGAGACAAATCCTGTACTCTTTTGAGAAGATTTCGAACCCCCTTTGTTTCTTACTCTTTCTCTTAATGCAATTTTATTCAGTTATGTTTTGTGATCTCATAATCATGTCTGAGTAATCTGCTAGTTAAGTTAGGGTTTTTCAAAGATTGATGAAAAGAGTGTAGAATCGCTATCTGTTAGGAATATCTCATGGTTTTTCATCTCTGCTTGCTTTAAAATCGAATTTCTGAGACACATCATCTAGGAATCCGAAAATCATAGGTTGTTAAATATATGTGAGAGCATTATTCATAACCTGAACTAGTATTTGATGAGCAAAATAACTTAGTACAAAGAGATTTGGCTTAGGAGTTTTGTAAACAATTGAACCTGATCATTACTGCATGCTTAGGTTGTTAGAGTTTACAAAGAGATTTGAAACTCTGTGATCTAGGTGTAGATAACTTTTGCAATGAGAATTGATGAGTTATGCATGAGAGATTCATGTTTAAAACGGTTCTTAATCATTCCTGATTTCCTGCATCATACATTCTTGGATTCAAACCTGCGAATTACCCTGGCTTAGCGCTTTTAATCTTCTTGAACTTAAATCATATCACACAATCATTTGCTTACTTTTATTCATTCATTCGCATTAAATACATCATATTTTGCTTAGCTCAGTCCGAATCTATATTCGATAGTGTAGTCTGCATTACTCTCTTGGGATTTCGATACCCCTTATACTACAACTGCTTTGCTGTGCACTTGCAGTAGTTTTATTTGGGTAAAACCTGACCCTATCATTCTTGAATATTTCGAATCGTTTAAGTTTTAAGTAATCGTTTTCATGTTCATCGCTTCAACTTTCATGTTTATTTTAGTTATTCTCATGTGTGGCGAGTAGTTTCATTTGGGTCTCGGGGTTGAGAGGATTCACGGGGTCTAAGGGGTTTTTAAGTTGGCAGTTTTTTTGTTCTTAATGGCTTTCTCTTCTAGGATTTTTAGTAATTCACAACTTTGCATTTTAATTATTATGTTTGTTCTTCATGGTAGTTTAATCATTCCTGGTAATTTTGAAATAGTTTTGCATTCCATTTGGCTGCTGCATATAGTTTTTAGGATTTTTACAAAATCGTTTTCATTTGCTTAGCCTTGCATTGCCCTTGCATTCTCTCTGACCTTTCAAGCTTCTAGGAATGGATTGACACTCTCTTGCACACTATACTACAACCTGGTTTGCATTTGAGTTTTGATAGCGTCATTGCATCCTCACCCTTGCAAAAGAAAGTAGTTATCAGTTTGATAGATCTGAGAACATTGTTAATTACCTGAACTTTTATGAATGAGCAAAACGCCTATTTGCAAAGAGATTTGACTTAGGAGTTTTGTGAACAATTGAACATGATCATTACTGCATGTTTAGATTATTAGAATTTGCAAAGAGGTTTGAAATTCTGTGATTTAGGCATATATAGCTTCTACAATGAGAATTGATTAGTTATAACTTTGAGTTTCAAGTTCTAGACGGTTTTAATTCATTCCTGATTATATGCATTCTACATTCTCGGATTCAACCTGCGAATTTTCCTGACTTAGCGCCTTTAGCTTTATAAAACTTAGATCAATCAACAAATTGCCTGCTTACATTTATTTTGCTATTTCACATTACATTCATTCATTATTGCTTAGCTTAATATGAACCTGAACTCTATAGTGTTGTTTACTTACTCCCTTGGGATTCGATAACCCCTTGTGCTACAACTGCATTGCTGTGCACTTGCAGTATACTAAAAGTCGGTAAAACCTGAGTCCTATCAAGTTTTTGGCGCCGTTGCCAGGGGGTAATGGCTGCCTATAGATTTTTAGTATTAGGATTTTGACTAATTTTTTATTTGTTTACTAACTTTCTGCAACTTTTCCTTGTTCTGGTTTCAGGTGTATGCCTAATCGCAATACCAAAAGCAACAAATAGAAGGAGCTTGTGAATTTGAGCATCGATGAAGTTAATAAGTTGGAGAGGATCATCAGGAAAGCTAAGAAACAGTCTACAATGGTAGCCCCACTTGTCTTGGTCGAAGATGCAGAGGGTCACTTAGTTGACAGAGATGGAAACAAGAAGAATGAAGAAGGGCAGAGACTGGATGAGAATGGCAATGTCATAGCTGAACAGGTGATCTCTCCATTATTTATACCATTTTAGCTTGTATTCGTCACTAGTTTTTGACTTTAAACATGCATATTTTGCTTCTTCTTGTCCCATTTACGTACATTTAGGAGTTAGTGTAGTTTTAGAAGCTACAGTGCAATTTGCATGCATTTGGAGTTTTATTTAGGTACTTGGAGGAGTATGGAGGTCATGTGGGGCAATGGGTGTGAGCTGGGAATGGAGCAAGGCAAGAGACAAAGACGGATGGACCAATATCGATGATGATATCGACATCATGTGATCGATACAGAGCATATCGATGGGAGTATCAACTACTACAGCATCAGTACAGAAGAGGCAAAGTGTGAAGGAAGCATATCAACTTAGACACTTCGATGCAGCAGAATGGAGTCCATATCGAGCAGTGTATTGACGTCCCAAGACTAATACACATGACAGGACAATACCGAGGTCCCATATCGACTTGCTTGATTGATGAGCTTTAACTAAAGGGCGATTGTATCGACTTCACACCTTGGAGAGCCAAACCGATACAACTCAGAAGCCTTCTGTAACGACATGCATATCGACCAAGAGGCATCGATACAACCCAGAAGAAGAGAAGATATCGACATGTGTATCGATATTCCATGTCTATATGGTCTGTCCCAATTAGCTTACTTTTGGTTTAATCTTGGTTTACTAGGGGTTTTCTTGTTTCCCTAAAAACACTAAAGTCCTAAAATAGTTAGGCAAGTTGGATCTTTTTATTTTCTTTCTGTTCTTGCACTTAAAACATTTCCCTTTTCAGCTTTGCTTTGTAAGAACTTGCTTGATTTAGTGAATTTCTGAATTTGCCTTTGATCTATTCTTGTTTAATCTGCTCCCTAATCATGCTTAACCATCTTTTCTCTTTGGAACTTGTGGTTTTGACTATGGATATTGAGTAGTCTTATCTAGTGTTTGAGATGGGATAAACTAGAGGGTCATGTGTCTTATCTAGTCTTTTTAGGATTGGAGTTCTATTCTGAATGATTGCTGGTCATGTGTTTAAGTAAAGAGATTTATCTTGAATATGTGTTAAGCGATGTGATTAGTGTCAAGGAATTGAGCTAGTTATAGTTGTTAATCCTATACCTAGAAGATAGCATTGTTTGAATGGTTTTAAAGCATCACTAGTTAGGTTCTAATCTCCTTTTAATCAATAACCCCCATCTTAGATCCTTGCTTTATCTATTTCAATTTCCTGCTTTAATTAGTTCATTCTTGAGACTTGTTAGTTTTGTTCACAACTGCCATTTTGAATCTTGCTTGACTTAGATGATTTGCTGTATTCTTGGTGTCTTAAGAACCAAGATGGATTGATACCTTACATGCTGCAAAGACATGAGTATGTTGGGATTTGCTTAGTAGTGAAACAACTTCTTATCAAACTGACGCTGTTGCCATATGGGTTTCGCTTAAGCATTATGATTTATAGATTGTTTAAGATCAAGTTTTCTTTGAATTTGGTTACTAACTCTGTTTCTACTCTTGGTTTCTCTCTTTTAGGTGTATGCACTTAAGATCATGAGGCACTGAAAGTCTGCAACCTTTTCAGGACAACATCTTGCTACTTGAAAGAGAGCTGAAAGCAAAAAGACAGAGAGAAAGATCACAGCACTGTGAGAGACTTGGGATGAACAATCAGGAACCTGTTATGGATGACATCAGATTCCAGGGTCCTCAATGAGCTGTTGGCGCTCAGGGTCTACAAGGTCAGCAAGGTGTTCAGGGCTTGCAAGGTGAGCAGGGACCAAGAGGCGCAACTCAGGTTCCAAGAGCAGTAAGACCAATTGGCGCAGGTGATTCACCAAATGCCTATAATATCAAAACTGGGATCATTCCACCTGCAGTGCGAAACAACAACTTTGAAATCAAGTCTGGATTGATTTAAATGGTTCAGGGCAGTAAGTTCCATGGGTCTTTGAACACCCATTGGATCACCTGGATAATTTTGACAGACTTTGCTCCCTTACAAAGATAAATGGGGTTAGCGAAGTTGGCTTCAAGCTCAGGATGTTCCCTTTCTCTCTTGGCGATAAAGCACACCAGTGGGAGAAAAACTTACCCCAAGGAAGCATCACCAGTTGGGATGAGTGCAAGAGAGCCTTTTTATCCAAGTTCTTCTCTACTCCAAGGACTCCTAGGATCAGGAATGAGATTTCAGGATTTTCACAGAGGAACAATGAAAGCTTTGGTGAAGCTTGGGAAAGATTCAAGGGCTACACACCATGGCTTCTCACAAGCTTCTCTGCTCTCTACTCTCTACAGAAGAGCTCTCCCAAAGATCAGAATGCTTCTAGACACTGCATCTAATGGTAACTTCTTATCTAATGATTTTAATGAGGGATTGGAGCTTGTTGAGAATTTAACACAGTCTGATGGGAATTGCAATGAGGAGTTTGATAGAACTCCAAAGAGTGCTAAAGATGAACTGGGGTCTAGCAAGAAAGAGATCAAAGCTCTGCATGAAAAGATTGATCTACTGCCAAGGGAAAGAAAGGAAGTCCACTTTGTTGAAGATATGGTTTAGCTTGATGATCAAGAGCATTACCAAGTTGAGGAGATGAACTATCTTGGTAACCAAGGATGCTACAATGGGTATCAAACCTACAGACCAAACCCCAACCTATCAAACAGAAGCAACAACGTTGCAAATCCTCAAGACCAAGTGTACCCACCTCAACAACAACAGCAAGCTGCTCGAAGACCTTTTGTTCCCTACAATCACAATCAAGGTTTTCAACAGAGCAACAACAACTTTCAGCCAAGAACGCCCTATAACCCTCCAGGAATCAATGCTCTAGCACCAGATCAGGCTTCCTCAAGCTCTCAAGATCCTGAACTCAAGAGTATGATGCATCAGTTACTTCAGAATCAGGTTACCAACAACTTGGATATGAACAAGAGGTTTGCTGAAGTTCATAATAAAATTGATTCAGTTTATGTCGAGTTGACCAACAAATTCGAAAGGTTGGCTTCAAGAGTAAAGACACTAGAAAACAACAAAGGCATAGCTGGTCCAAAACCTCAAGGACACCTTCCTGGAAAACCAGAAGCTAACCCTAAGGACTTTTACAACGCCATAGTCACTGAAGAAGAGTCCTTCTCAGATGAAGAGGAAGCTGTTATTGAGGAGTTCCTTTCTCTGTTCAATGAGGACACTGAACTTTAGAGTGGGGGGGGGGGGGGGGGGGGGGGGGGGGGGGGGGGGGGGAGAGTTTTTGGAAGTTGACGCCAACCATGGAATTGCAAAAAAGAAGGAGTCTTTTGAAGCAACAACAACTAAGGAAGAGCAGAAGAATGAGCTACTTAAGGAGAATCAAGCTGAGAAGCAAACTGGGATCTATGACCATTCTCCCTACAAGCAAGCTCTCCCCTTTCCTGGAAGGTTTAAGAAGCAACTTATGGAAATGTATACCACTCTCTATGCCAACCAGAAGAAGCTTAGAGGTCTTGATATTGGGACAAAGCTGAAGAAAGCCATAGCCAAGACTGAGTTACTGAACATCAAAAAGCTTGGAGATCCTGGATGCTTCACTTTGCCTTGTGAACTCAAAGGGCAAACCTTCAAGAGCTGCCTTTGTGATCTTGGAGAAAGTATCAACCTTCTCCCATCCTCTACTGCTAAGGCACTTGGCTACACTCAACTTCAAGAGAGTAATGTGTCTCTTACCATAGCTGATGGGACAGTAAAGGCACCACTTGGAGCTCTCAAAGATGTGCTAATGATAATTGAAGGAGTGATCATACCAACAGATTTCCTGGTCCTAGATGTTGAAGGAAAGATCAAGAACGCCATCATTCTAGGGAGGCCATTTTTAGCTTCAGCTGACGCAGTGTTTGATGCCAAGGAGTGCACGATAGAGCTAAGGCTGACCAAAGAGAAGGTTCTAAGGTTTGACTCCAAAGAGAACAAGCAATAAAATGAGCAGGCATTCTCAATGGAGATTAAGAAGTTGAAGAAAGTTGGATAGCATTGGCCAGAATTTGAAGGCTATGTTGGTGTAAGCTTTGATGGCTGTTGTCTGTCCAAGATGTTTGATGATACCACTGAAGAGGAGGTCCTCGAAGTGGCTGTTGCTGATTGTGTGAATGATATTCTGCTGGGTAACAAAGAAGATGGGGTTGTCTTGAAGCCCTTTGTTTCTAAGTATGGTGAGGTCCGCTACAAGCTAAAGGAGGGAAGCAAACCAAAGCCCTTTTCTGTGTTGAAGATTGATGGGGTCACCATAAAGGTCAAAGGACGCACAGCAACACCAAGGAGTTCCAAAACTCCTTCTCGAAACCTCAACTAAGGAGCCGAGGAATGTCAAGCTAAGTGACTCTAAACTAGCGCACTTGGGAGGCAATCGCATGGTATCTTTGTATATAGCTTTGCATTTTTATGTTTTTTATGTTTGTGTGGGAGTTTTTGAGTGTCTCTAGTAACCAGGTACGAACTAAGGTAGAAGGAACCAAGCTTGGAAGAAGAAGGAAGTCGAAGAAGGGTAAATATCGACCAGCATATCAGCCATGCACGTCGATACTAGTCATACAGACAATGCAAGTGTGTTGGACATTTATCGACGTGCGTATCGGGGTGATCCTGATCGATACACCTGAGAGGATTGCTGTAACGATCAGAGTACCGATATATGGCAAACTGATATGCTTTGACAAGCAATGTATCAGGGTATACACACTTCGATATAGTTCAACTGGTATTCGTATCGATGACCTGCATCGACGTACCAGGTCGATATGACGTCAAGGGGTGCGTATCGAGCACAATATCGACGTAGCACATCGATGTGCCTTAACTGCAAGGACGAAAGGTAATTAATTACCCTTTATTATGGCATATGGAAGTGAATATCGACATCCCACGTCGATACACCTTAAGCGACTGATGAAAACATGTAGCTAAGCTTATGTCAAGGTGTATCGATGTGCATATCGACATGTTAGCCCGATATGGAATTTTTCCAAATCATACCGAGCTACATATCGAGCTACTAGCTCGATATTGGACAGCTATGTGTGATTATCGGACTACATATCAACATGAGAGATGTCGATACAAGAGATGCCAATCAATATCGACATGAATGCAGGTCAATATCAAGACCCAGACCACCAATATCAGCACGCATATCGACCGTACCAATTCGATGTGATTAATATCGATCATGATATCAACTTGGGTGATCGATATTGCGCACGATGTAAGCATCTTCAATTCAATTTTTTTCCCTCCTTGGTCAAACTAGATCAAGAATTCAAATTTGAATATTTTCCCTTCCCAAGCACAAGTGGGACCTCTCTCTAGCACTGTTTGTCCCCTTGCTCCCCACAAAAAGATTCCCAACCCTCTATATAAACACACACACCCTTCTCTCTTTCTCACTTTCATTTTCCTAGTTTTTCAATAACTTAATTTCGAAATTTTTGTGTTTTCTAAGTGTTTGAGAGAGTCAAACTACATCAGGTATTGTCTCTTATCTTTTAGATGTTTAAATTTTTTATTTCATGCACTTAAACACTTGTTCTTGTTTAGTGATTAAATTCTAGTAATGATTAATTGCCTCTTGCTTATTATTATTTCTTTTGCATGGTGAATAAGCTGTCTTTGATACTTGAAGCATTTTAATTTATGAATATTTGCTTATCAAATTCATATATTTATCTTTGCATTAGCATCCAAATGCATTTGTTTAGTTATACCATGCCAGGATTCATCATTTGCAATTATTTGATAAAATCTGTTTAATGAATCTTTTGCATGCATTGCCTTTTTATTTGTTTCACAAATGTTAGAGCTTTAATTTTCAGTAAATAAACTCCTCCTTTTGTGATTTTTAACATCATTAGCCATTGTGTTTTGTTGCTTCCATGGTTCTCATTTTTCTTTTGAGAAAATGATTTAGGTACCATGGGAAGAACAACAATAAGTGGCGCTAACAAAGAGGCTGATAAGCAAAAGAAAGGCAAGGGAAAGGCCAAAGAATTTGGGAGTACAAGCACCAAATCAAAAGGCAAGAAGAGAGTTGATGTTGGCGCTAGTGAGTAGGTCCCTCAAAAGAAGAAAGGTACCACACCAGCTCAAAGGCAGCTGTTTGACAAGCTGCAAAAGGGGGATGTGAGGCCAACTAGATACCCCCATGTGCCATCTCTAAAGGCCTTGGGACTCTTTGAAGACTGCTCTTCTTTGCTGGAAACAATGGAGCTCACAAAGCTGGTGGGAACTCCATATTCAGCCAACAAAGACCAAGTCCTTCAATTCTTTGCAAGCCTTGAAGTGACATTCTATGAGCCAGGAGAAGAGACTCCTGAAGAAGATGGTCATGGCTTCATCACTTTCAGAGTTTCAAAGAGGGATTATAGGATGTCTTTCTCAGCCATTGAAGATGCCTTTGGATTCTCTTATGGGAGCGCTAGAGGACAGAATCTTGGAGTTAGAAAAGAAGAGATGAGCAGCCTTTGGGAGCATGTAGCCAAGGGCGCTTTCAAGCAAGGAAGAAGCAAGGCTTCTCTGATCAGAAATCCAACAATCAGATATGTGCACAAGGCGCTGGCGCATACACTCTTTGCTAGGAAGGAAAGTGGAGCTGTTGAAGGAGGAGAATCAGAGCTGATTGACAAGGTCTTGTGAGTGTTTTGGACAGCACCAACCAAGGTGTGGCACTTAGAGGAGCAGATGGTACAACTGGAATGGTCACCATCTTCATGCAGAAGCTTTTAGTCATCAAACATTGGTTATCAACCAGTGATGACAAAGCGCCCAGGTTGTATTGTGCTGGACTTATCACCCAACTAATGGAACCTGCTAGAGTTGAGAGTGGACCAGCAACAGTCAAAATCACTTACTTGGACCTGCCATACCTGAAGAAAGCAAGGTTCCTTGGTGAACAAGTGGGTGACAAGTACATCTACAACTTCATCCAAGAAGATGGATCTGCTGCAAAGATTCTACTCCCTGATGTGCATCTCACATCCTTCTCCAACCCCAACAGCTTTGCCTTTCAAATTCCACAGCACCTTCTCCACCAAGCTGGCGCTTCATCATCTCACACTTACCAAGGCGCTCACATCACTCTTCCTCAAGGAAACTATCCCCTTGTGGTCTTTGAAGGAGGGCAAATGGAAGAAGGACTATAGGAAGAAGAAGATTCAGATGCTCCAAGCTACAACATTGAGGAGTACCACTTCCAGCCCTATGACATCTCAATCCAAGGAGGACCTCTGAAGAAAGTCCATGAGCACATCAACCTCTTGCAAAGATGGAATAAATGGTAAGACAAAACCATCACGAAGTTGGTGAAGGGCATGAAGAGCATGAAAGGTCAAATCAAGGACTTAAAGCGGAAGTCCAGCAGCGCTTCTACTTCTGCTCCTCAAGCAGAGCAACAAGCTGAAAGCCAAGGAGTGGCTAGAGCTTCTAGTAGAAGGCCCTCCTTTGCTGGTTATGAGGAAGTGAGAGCTTGGGTGCCACCAAGAGCATCTTGTCAAGATGCAAGGAGGAGGAGAAACCCAAGGAGAGAGAGGCCAATGAGGAGCCACAACATTGACCTGGAGGACCTTTCAGGCGCCTCTTACACCTCCCATACAACCTTCTAAGGTACCATAAACTCCTTCATTGTATATACCATTGCATATTTTAGTTCTTGTAATATATTTTTGTTGCTTCTCTCTTCTACTCTTTTATTACACAAGGTATTGTGTAATTTAAGTGTGGGGGAGGGATTTGGGGTTTGACTTTGTTTATTCTTTTCTTAGTTTTTTTTATTTTCTTTCATCTTGAGTCACATGCATATCATGCATTTATCTAAGGCATAGAAAAGCACAAAAAATAGAAAAATCTGGAAATTTTGCATCTTTTGCAAACCAAAAAGAAAAGCATGTAGTTGCATTCATTTGTTTAGGATTGAGTCTAGTATTTTTCATTTAGGTTGCATTGCATTTGCGTAGGGCATGATGATGATGACTCCTTGTAAAATGGTTAGGGTTTAGAGATGATTTCAGTTTTTAAGTGGTTAGTTGTTTGATGCATCATAAGAAAGCTAGAAGTTAAGACTAAACCATGCTTGGACTGTTATATTTGATCTTCTCATCTCATACTGAAAGCATTTGCTCTTTGAAAATCAACTCTATCACCTTGAACCTTAATTTCAAATCTTTAATTATCATGTTTGTGCATTGAAAAGTCATGGCTATTGTATACATATTTGCATCATCTTTTCCCTTCTTACCACTCTTGTTGATCCAAATAGGTTATCCATTCCCTTAACCAAACCTCCTTTTGAGCTTAAACACTATCTTGAGGGTTGTGAGGCCGTTGCATATTATTTTTGAATTTTGTCTTGGCAAAAAGTGTTAGGAATAAGGCTGGCAATGATAAGATATCTTGTAGACATCAGCTTGAATCTTGAGCTTGATTCTAGGTTAGGAGTTTGGGATAAAAGAGTAGAGATAAGTGGTTTGAACTTCATGTTTATTTGCTTTGAAAGAAGAGGGAAAAGTATAGCATGGTAGTGTTGGGAAATAAGGTAAAGATGTGGTTGAGTAAAGGGAAGAAAAAGCTCTAACTGTTCAATGAAGGAAAGCGCCAACAACAAAAGCTTTGAAAGGGTCAATCAAAAGAAGAAAATCAGACCAAGGCAATCCACCAACGGTGAAGAATGGCACCAATTCAACAAAAAGGAGCAAGTCCTAAAAAAAAGAGTCAGCCACACAAGCAAAAAAAAAAAGTTTCCCCAGCCATGAAGAAGGAGAAAGGGTAGAGTTTAAAAGAAGGGTATACTTAGGGACTCACTTTGGGCTTTAGAAATTTATAGGATTCATCTTTGGTTAAAAGGGTAGAAGGGAGCTTTGATTTGCCTGCATAAGTGTGCTTTTACCTTTAGCATTTTGCCGAAGATAGAATCATTTTTATTAAGTGATCCCTTTTGTATGTGAACCCTATGCTTAAAAGAGATCATTTTAATCTCATAATCTTACCCTTTGAACCAAATGTCTTCACTTGATTTGCATAAACATGTTTCATGGTTTTGAGCTTAATTGAATGTTAAAGAGTTGATTGATTTGAGCATTTGTCTAGGTTGAGATTTTAGATCATTTTGAAACATGATGAGCATGGCTAAGTTCTTTAAAGTACAGCTGATTTTGTTTGCATCCCACACCTAGGCACTTAGGCATTGATTCCATCTTTTTACCTTTGCATTTTTGGATTTGAGTGCCCACCTTCAAACCTCACTTCCTCCTGGTCTTTGTTTGTTTGCTTGAGGACAAGCAAAAGACAAGCGGGGGGATGTTGATATCTCCATTATTTATACCATTTTAGCTTGCATTCATCACTAGTTTCAGTCTCTAGATATGCGTATTTTGCTTCTTCTTGTCCCATTTGCATACATTTAGGAGTTAGTGTAGTTTTAAAAGCTGCATTGGATTTTGCATTCATTTGGAGTTTTATTTAGGTACTTGAAGGAGTGTGGAGGTCATGTTGAGCAATGGGTGTGAGCTGGGAATGGAGGAAGGCAAGAGACAAAGACAGATGGACCAATATCGATGATGATATCTACATCATGAGATCGATGCGGAACATATCGATGGGACCACTACAACATCGATACAGAAAAGGCAAAGTGTGAAGGAAGCATAGCTACTTAGGCACCTCGATGCAGCAGAATGGAGTCCATATTGAGCAGTGTATCGACGTCCCAAAACCGATACACATGACAGGACAATACCGAGATCCCATATCAGTTTACTTGATCGATGAGCCTTAACTAAAGGGCGATTGTATTGACTTCACACCTTGGAGAGCCAAACCGATACATCTCAGAAGCCTTCTGTATCGACATGCATATCGACCAAGAGGCATCAATTGAACCCACAAGAAGAGAAGATATTGACATTTGTATCGATATTCCATGTCGATATGGTCCATCCGAGTCAGCTTACTTTTGGTTTAATCTTTGTTTACTAGGGGTTTTCTTGTTTCTCTATAAATACTTAAGTCCTAAAATGGTTTGGCAAGTTGGATCTTGTTATTTTCTTTTTGTTCTTGCACTTAAAATCTTTCCTTTTTCAGCTTTGCTTTGTAAGAACTTGCTTGATTTAGTGAATTTCTCTATTTGCTTTTGAACTATTCTTGTTTAATATGCTCCCTAATCATGCTTAACCATCTTTTCTCTTTGGAACTTGTGGTTTTGACTATGGCTAGTGAGTAGTCTTATCTAAGGTTTGATATGGGATAGATTATAGGTGTTTTAGGACTAGATCAGTGATGTTTTGTGCTTAATATGATTTTTTTCTCTCTATTAGGTGTGCTTAACACTAGACTAGTCATGGCCAGGCTTGTATAGTATCTTGGCTTTCTCTAGCGTCTGGTAAGTGTTTGATGAAATGCTGCTTAGAGTCTCTTAGAGGATTTGTATGCTTACCCTAAGGAATTAGATGTCTAAGGTGCATTTTGGCTTTATAGGATTGGAGTCCTGTTCTGAATGCTTGCTGGTCATGTGTTTAAGTAAAGGGATTTATCTTGAATGTGTGTTTAGCAAAGTGATTAGTGTCAAGGAATTGAGCTAGTTATAGTTGTTATTCCTATGCCTAGAAGATAGCATTGTTTGAATGGTTTTGAAGCATCACTAGTTAGGTTCTAATCCCCTTTTAATCAATAAGCCCCAACTTAGATCCTTGCTTTATCTATTTGACTTCTATGCTTTACTTAGTTCATTCTTGAGGCTTGTTAGTTTTGTTCACAACTGCCATTTTGAATCTTGCTTGACTTAGATGATTTGCTGTATTCTTGGTGCCTTAAGAACCCAGATGGATTGGTACCTTACATGCTGCAATGACATGAGTATGTTGAGATTTGCTTAGCAGTGAAACAACGGCTTATCAACAGGTGGTTCAGAAAGCACCAGATGAAGCTGTAAAAGTTGCTGGGCATTTTGTGCAGCGGACTCTAGGAGATTACAACAAACCTGACCAGTTTTACGCCAACAGAGCAGCAATCCGCCCTCCTGCTTTTCAGAAGAACGATTTTGAGCTCAAGCGTGCTTATTATCAGCTTGAGGGTCATCATCCTTTTCATGGCTTACCATATGAGCATCCTATGGATCACATAGAGAGGTTTAAAGATTTGGCTTCAAGTGTCAAGGCTAATGGAGTTAGCAATGATTTCCTGTTCAATAAATTATTTATTTATTCTCTTGGGGGAGATGCAACTTATTAGCTGAAGCAACTGGAGTCTGGATCACTGACCACTTGGGAAGACACCAAAACACCTTTTTGAATAACTACTATGATGATGCTAGATCAGAAGACTTGAGGAAGAAAATTGTTTCATTCTCCCAAGGACCTACTGAAGCTTTTAAGGCTTCTTGGCTGAGATTCAAGTCTTATCAGATAGACTGTCATCATCATGGTTTCAATCAGGTGCTGCTGCTTGGATTTTTCTTCAGATGAGTGGACTGGAAATATCAGATGGCGTTAGATGCTGCTAGCACTGGAAAATTCAACACAGACCTTCCTGAAGCTGCAATAACTCTGATTGAAAACTTGGCCTGCAGTAATAGCACCAAGAATGCTGACTTTCAGATGGTGAAATAAGCTGGTTTGAATGATGGGAACCAGATTGCTAAGGTTAAGACTAAGCTGGAAAGTATGCATAGCCTTCTGGTGGAAAAGAAATCAGTCCAGTTTGCTGCAGATGTGGAGACTTTCAAAAATCCAGAGGAGATTGAGCAAGAGGATTTTAATTTCATCAATGCAAGAGGAATTCATGGTCAAAGGTTTGGGAATCAGTAGTGGAACAGAGATTACAATGTTAACAATCATAAGGGTACCTTCACAGGAAACCAGAATTCTTCTGGTTACACTCCAAAGCCTCAGTTCCAGAAGACTGAGATTCAAAAACCTTACAAGAACAGCAGCAACATAAACATGAATTATGGTTCTTCTTCCTACCAATCTGCACCTCCACAAGACAACAAGATGTAAGCTATACTAGATCAGATCCTAGAAGGACAGCAGAAGATGACAGTGGACTTCAATGGCAACATAGATTCGCTGTATCAGGACCTGAATAGAAAAATTGAAAGTCTGAACTCTCACATGAAGAAGCTGGATGTTCAGGTTGCTCAAAACTGCAGGATCTGTTCAGAGGCAAGAAGGATTCCTTCCTGGAAGGACTGATACTAACCCCAAACACCATGTGAATGCCATCACATTAAGGAGTGGAAGAAAATTTCAACTAGTGTTGCAGAAGGGTTTGGGTACAGAAGAGTTCGTGGTACTTGAAGATTTTGAAGATGATGAAATTCCTGCTGAGAATGACCGAGTGACGATCGTCACCCCTGAGAGATGTCGCTCGTCACCCACTTTGCAAAGGCCCGACATAAAGGATTAATCCATGATCAGTGACTATCACCACAAGGAGGGTGACGCTCTTTACAAACCACGAACCACAGCTGTTTCGCCTGGGACTTTAAACAATGCTAAGGTAACGGTGTATAAACCCAAGATACCCTAGTCTAAACACCCTAAGAAGTCTAAACAGGAGCTTGAAGATGCTAAATGCAAGGCTATCATGGACAAACTTGTTATCAAGATTCCCTTGATTGATGCTGTGAGGATTGCTCCTATAAGTAGGAGATATGTGAAGAGGATGGTCACCAACAACTTGAGTTTGAAACACAGAGCCATGATGATTAATGAACAGGTCAGTGCAGTGATTCAGAACAGAATATCTGAGAAGCTTTCAGATCCTGGGAGCTTTGTATTGGACTGTGATATATCATGGTTTTTATGGTTTTTAACCATGGTATATGTCCTTTTCAGTGAGTGTTTTTGGTCTTTTTAGAGTCCTAGTAGAGTGTTAGCATGTCTGGAGCACAATTGGCGGTTTTGGAGCTTTTTGGATCATTGCAAGAATCAACCACGAAGTTAGCAACTCAGAGGCGTTATATGGGCATTGGTGACGATCGTCACCACTTAAGAGTGACGCTCGTCACCTGTATCTGAAGGAGTCGCGACTTTTATTTAAAAGATGGAGAGGAAATTGCAACTTTAGCCCAAAAGTTCCACTAATTACAAAAGTGTCCAGCTCGTGTTTTAGCTTGTATATATTAGGTTTCAGCCATTGTTGGCTTTTATCTTAGATTTTAGAATTTAGAGAGCTTTAGAGAGAGATTTATTCAGAGCTTTTGGCGAGACATATCCTGTACTCTTTTAGAGAAGATTTCGAACCCCTTTATCTTTTACTCTACTTCTTTTATTGCAGCTTTATTCAGTTATGTCTTGTGTCTTCATGATCATGTCTGAGTAATAAGTTAGTTATGTTAGGGCTTTTCAAAGGTTGATGAATAGTTTGTAGAATTGCAAAACTGTTAGGAAATACATTGGTTCTTCATCTATACTTGCAATCATATCGATTTCTGGACTAATCATCTAGATTTCAAAACCATGGGTTGTTTAATAGATGTGAAAATATTGTTAATCACCTGAACTAGTATTAAATGAGCAAAACGCCTATTTGCAAATAGATTTGACTTAGGAGTTTTAAGAACGATTGAAACCTGATATTTAATCCTTGCTTAACTTGTTAGAATTTGCAAAGAGATTTGGAATTCTGTAAATTAGGCATAGATAACTTCTGCAATGAGAAATGATTAGTTATTCATTAAGTTTCAAGTTTAAGATGGTTTAATTCATTCCTGCTTGCATGCATTCAACATTCTCGGATTCAACCTGCGAATTGTCCAGACTTAGCGCCTTTAGCTTCACATTACATTCAATCGATAACCTTTTTATGCTACCACTGTTTTGCTGTCCACTTGCATTGGTTAATTAATTGGGTAAAACTTGTGCCCTATCAAGTTTTTGGCACCGTTGCCGGGGAGTAGTAGCTGCCTATCAATTTTTAGTATTAGGATTTTGTCTAAGTTTCTATTTGTTTACTAACTTTCTGCTACTTTTCTTTATGCTGGTTTCCGATGTATGCCTAATCGTAGTACCGAAAGCAACAAAGAGAAGGAGCTTGTGACTTCAGGCATTGACGAACTAGCTAAGTTGGAAAGGACCATCAGGAAAGCTAAGAAACATTCTACAATGGTTGCTCAACTTGTCTTGGTCTTAGATGCATAGGGTCACTTGGTTGACAGAGATGGAAACAGGCAGAATGCAGAAGGGTATAGGCTGGATCAGAATGGGAATGTCATAGCTGAACAGGTGGTTCAGCAAGCACCAGATGAAGCTGTAAACATTGCTGGGCGTTTTGTGCAGGGGGCTCTAGGAGATTATAACAGACCTGACCAGTTTTACGCCAACAGAGCAGCAATCCGCCCTCCTGCTTTTCAGAGGAACGATTTTGTGCTCAAGCCTGCTTATTATCAGCTGGTGGTTCAACATCCTTTCCATGGCTTACCACATGAGCATCCTAAGGATCACATTGAGAGGTTTGAGGATTTTGCTTCAAGAGTCAAGGCTAATGGGTTATCAATGACTTCATGTTCTGCAAGCTGTTCCCTTATTCATGTTCTGCAAGCTGTTCCCTTACTTCATGAGTCAAGGTCTCACTGAAGCTTTTAAAGCTTCTTGGCTGAGATTTAAGTCCTATGAGAGAGCTGTCCTCATCATGGTTTCAATCAGGTGCGGCTGCTTGGAATTTTCTTCAGAGGAGTAGACTGGAAATATTAGATGGCATTGCATGCTTCTAGCAGTGGCAACTTCAACACAAACCTTCCAGAAGATGCATTCAGATTGATTGAAAACTTGGCCTGCAATAATAACACCAAGAATGCTGATTTTCAGAGGATGAAACAGGCTGGTTTGAATGAGGGGAACCAAATTGCTTTAGTTAAGGTTAAGCTGGACAGTATGCACAGCCTTCTGGTGGGAAATAAATCAGTCCAGTTTGCTGCAGA
Organism: Thlaspi arvense; assembly: GCA_911865555.2. Classification (NCBI taxonomy): domain Eukaryota; kingdom Viridiplantae; phylum Streptophyta; class Magnoliopsida; order Brassicales; family Brassicaceae; genus Thlaspi; species Thlaspi arvense. The sequence continues at coordinate 17,861,995 of OU466861.1, forward strand.
AGTGGAGACTTTCGAAAATCCAGAGGAGATTGAGCAGGAGCATGTTAACTTCATAAATGCTTGATGATTTCAGGGTCAAAGGTTTGGAAATCAGCAGTGGAACAGAGGTTACAACAGCAACCATCAGAAGAGCACCTTCACAGGAAACCAGAATCCTTTTGGTTACACGCCAAAGCCTCAGTTTCAGAATACTGAATTTCAAAAACCTTACCAGAACAACAGCAACTTCAACAGGAATTATTGTTCATCTTTCTACCAAGCTGCACCTCCACAAGACAATAAGATGGAAGCTATGCTGAAACAGATCTTAGAAGGACATCAGAAGATGACAGTGGACTTCAAAGGCAAGATAAATTCTCTGTATCAAGACCTGTTAGGAAAAATTGAGACTCTGAACTCTAACATGAAGAAGCTGGATGTTCAGGTTGCTCAAAGCACAAGAGCTGTTCAGAGGCAAGAAGGATTCTTTCCTGGAAGGACTGATGCTAACCCCAAGAACCATGTGAATGCCAATACATTAAGGAGTTGGAGGAAGCAGAAGGGTTTGAGTTCGGAGGAATTCGTTGGACTTGAAGAGTTTGAAGATGATGAAATTCCTGCTGAAAAAGAGCGAGTGACGATCGTGAGTGAGTGACGATCGTCACCCCTGAAGGGTGTCGCTCGTCACCCTTTGTAAAAAGGCCTGAAACGACTTCATCCCCGATGAGTGACGATCGTTAATAGGAGGGTGATGCTCGCGATTCACAGCTACTTCACCTGAAACTTCAAACAATGCTAAGGAAACGGTGTATAAGCCTAAGGCACCATATCCTAAGCATCCTAAGAAGTCTAAACAGGAGCTTGAAGATGCTGGATGCAAGGCTATCATAGACAAACTGGGGACTGAGATTCCCTTGATTGATGTTGTAAGGATAACTCCTGTTATAAGAAGATATGTGAAGAGGATGGTGAGCAACAACTTGAGCATAGAGGTAGGAGCAATGATGATCTACGAGCAGGTCAGTGCAGTGATTCAGAACAGAATACCTGAGAAGCTTTCAGACCCTGGAAGCTTTGTGTTGGACTGCACCATATTTTCAGACAGATTTGAGAGATCATTGTGTGATATTAGTTCTAGTGTGAACGTTATGCCTTATTATGTTGCCAAAAGCTTAAGGATGACCGATTTTAAAGCTACCAGGATATCTCTTGTCCTAGCTGAGAGATCAGCCATAGTCCCTGAAGGAGTGATAGAGGATGGTCCTATCAAAGAAGGAGATTGCATGATTTCTACTGATTTTGTGGTTCTGGAGTATGGAGAAGAATCCAAAGATCCTCTGATTCTTGACAGACCTTTCTTGGCTACTGTAGGAGATAATACAGATGTCAGGAAGGGAAAAATTGAGCTGAATGTTGGTGACTTGGTGATGCAATTCGAAATGGACAAGCTGATGAAGAGGCCAACCATAGATGGACATACATTTTATGTGGATGTTCTTGCCAACCTTGCTGAGCAGATCTTCAAAGAGATGAGTCTAGAAGACCCCTTACAGAGGGCGTTGACCACTTCTACAGCAGAGGTTGATCATTTAGATGCAGCTGCTACTATTTATGCAAAGATGATGGATGATACTGCACATGTCATGCAACTGGTTGCACAGGAAGAACTAGTCAGCACATCTGCGAAAGCTGCTGCAATGGGCAATTGGAGTGCAATAAAAGCACCAAAAGTTGAGCTTAAACAGCTCTCTGCAGGGCTGAGGTACGTCTTCCATGGAGAAAACTTTACTTATCCTGTCATTAATAACTCTTCATTGAACAATGCATAGCTCACCCTTTTGCTAAGCAAGCTGCGCCGATTTCACAAAGCTTTTGGCTATTCTCTTGTTGATATTTCAGGTATTTCTCCAGACTTGTGCATGCATAGGTTACATATAGAGGATGAATCGAAATCATCAGTGGAGCATCAGAGCAGGCTGAATCCAAACCTGTAGGATGTTGTCAAGAAGGATATCATGAAGCTTCTGCAAGCTGGGATCATCTACCCCATATCACACATCGCCTTGGTCAGTCCGGTTCATGTGGTTCTTAAGAAAGGAGGTGTCACAGTGGTGAAGAACTACAAGGATGAGCTGATTCTTACAAGGACAGTGACTGGACACAAGATGTGCATAGACTACATGAAGCTGAATGCAGCCACAAGGAAAGATCACTTCCCACTGCCCTTCATTGATCAGATGCTTGAGAGGCTAGCGAATAACAAGTACTACTGCTTTCTAGATGGATATTCAGGCTTCTTTCAGATCCCCATCTATCCAGATGATCAGGAGAAAACCACATTTACCTGTACTTATGGCATATTTTCATATCGCAGATTACCTTTTGGACTGTGTAATGCTCCTGCGACATTACAGAGGTGTACGACGTCAATTTTCAAAGACATGATTGAGAACTTTATGGACGTCTTTATGGAAGACTTCTCAGTCTATGAGTCTTCCTTCAAAGGCTGTCTGGAAAACTTGTGTGCACTGCAGAATTGTGAAGAGAAGCACTTGATTCTGAATTAGGAGAAGTGTCATTTTATGGTATAAGATGGCATTGTTCTTGGTCACAGAGTCTCTGGAGATGGGTGAAAGATTATGTATGTTTTATTAAATATTCTTAACTATATATATAATATATATATATATGTACGTATTTATATTGATATTGTTTATTTATATGCATGTTACTTACTGGAATACCACTAATCCTTTTCCTACTTGGGTTCAAGAGATAATGCATGGACCTGTGAATAAGGAGAGGACATGGCCCATCTATTTCACAAGAGAGTATTTGTTTCATACACAGAATCATGGCGAGGGACGAAAGACATGTAACTATGGCGTATGTGTTAAAGGAGAGACTTATACTAATGCATTTTATGAAGCTGATTTCTATGGGATCTTAACTGGTATCATACAACTTGAGTATGAGGGAATGGTCAATTTGAAAATCACACTTTTTAAGTGTAAGTGGTATGATCCTGTTATTGGAAGAGGGTCTCGAAGAAGTAATGGTGGCACTCTTGACGTTCTTTTATCAAGAAGAAACACTAATTACGAACCATTTATTCTAGGTACGTACACATATATAAAAACATATATATCGATATTATATATATATATATGTACGTATACTTTTATAAAAACCATTTATTCTAGGCACGTATACTTTTATATATTGATACAGCTTCTCAAGCCGATCAGGTTTGTTATGTCCCGTATCCATACAAAAAAAAAACTGAAGCAATCGTGGCTCATTAATATTTTGGTGAATTTAATTAAGTTTGGTTCATTAATATTTTGTGTAATAAAATTTGAATTTTAATAACTTAATATTTCTTAACTAAATTCTAAATTCTACTAATTATTTTAAATCATAATCAATTTTAAAAAGTAAATCAAATCAAAAACAAAAATGTAAATTTAATCAAAACTAAAACCATAATACAATTAAAATTGTTGAAAACCAAAGATAAATCAAAATGATTTAAAAGCAATTCCTAAACCAAACAGCTCTTAAAATGATTCTTTGTTCACCCAGCTCGTAACTTGTTTCTCATTTTATTTGTTTGCTTCTAAGTCTCGGGTTTCAATCTGTGTTTGCCTCTGTTGGCAGATTAATTCTTTTTCTGTAGGTTTGGTCGGGACAAGGGAGCACTTGTCCGAAAGATTCTAAAAGTCTTCACTAACAAATTCAACGGTCCCTATTATAGCTGGACAGTTGTGCCTCGTGACAGACAAGAAAGATACTTCATTGAGTTTGTGGTTAATAATTCTCTCCCTTAACTCTATAGTATATATGATTTCTTGTATTGTTTTCACTAACCTCTAACCTTACTAACATCAATCCCGTGTCTTTGATATGTAGAAAACACACACTTGGGATCCCTTATGGCCAGGGACAATTCAAAAGCAGTTCGAGATGATATGTCAACGGTGGATGAAAGATATGGTACGACCTAGATGGATATAGACGACTTTCTGGACTCAGATGACGACCTTCTGGGACACAGTAGAAGCAAATGATAAGAGCAGTACAACTTCTACAGCTTGCAACTCTTTTCGTAATTGTCTTGGCCCTCACATACACTTATCAGGCCAGAAGCCCTATGTACATATCCAACAAGAAATGGTGAGACAAAGTTACATATTTTCCATTATTTATAAATAATCTAACCGCTGCAACTTTGATATTTTGTGCGTTATTTAATATTTCAGGAAGAGGAGTTTTGAAGACCGGTGAGTATTGGTGAGGTCTTTATTAAGACTCATACAAAACCAGATGGGACGCTTGTTGATGTAAAGGCCAAGAACATCGCTGAAGCTTATACGATGAAGTTGTCCGACCTCAAGGCACATAATTCAGAAACCTTGGGAGGAGATGCGACACATCCGGAGCTCTCCATAGATGCTCAGAACGAGCTATTTCTTCAGGTAAAGACACTTTCTTCACTAAGTGGTTTTATTTTCCATACTCGGTCTTATTTTTCAATTGATGAATTATTTTTCTATGTGATGCGAGTTATGGTTTTATGTGTGACATTTGCTTTAATGCTTTGTTTGTTGCAGTGCACATTAAGAGATGATAGAGGACGCCCTTTTGGACTAGGAAGTCCCCAGAATAGTCTTGCCAATGGCAAGCGTAAGTCCCCAGGGAGCTGTTCTTCATCCTTTGTTGCACTGCAACAACAATTAGAAGATGCTCAACGTCAAATAATGGAACAGGCTGCTTATAATGCACGCCGTGATGCAGAGATTGCTGCCTGCGAGGCTGAGAATTCCAGACTGGTGGCTGCACAACAAAACAAGCTTTATCACTTATCATTGGTGGAGAAATTCCTGCGTGCAATTGATCCAGCGTTTGTAGACTTCATCAACTTTCAGGCGGCTCCAACAAATCCACTTCCAACTCCGTAATAACTCCCTCTCAAATCCCTCTTTGCTTAACTCTAAGACTTAATTTACAAGACATAATGATGGTATTTTTATTTTGTGAACTCCATTGTTGGAGTTTTAGAGTGTAGACTTAAAATAACAAGTTTTTGGATTTGGATTTGAATTTGAATGTTAATTATGTATTTTGTTTTTGTATATAAAGTTTTCTGTATTTTGGTTTTGTATATAAGGTTTTCTGTATTTTGATTACCACTGTAATATTAAATATCAAATCGTAAATCAAAGAAACCAAATACCATTTTCTTATTATCATGATAAAAGGAGTCGCTATTGAGTCGTAGTTTAGTCGCACATTGTTTGCAAAGTAGTCGGTGTTCAGTCGTAAGCTAGTTATCATTTTAGCATACTCAATCTTCTATTAGTCGCTAATTGGTCGTAATGCTTACATATATCAGCCGTAAATGAGTCGTAACATGTTGTGACTCTTTTATGACTGAGAAATGTTGACAATATGAAAATGCAAATCAGTCGCTAATTGGTCGTAATGCTAACATATATAAGACTAAGTGCTGTCTCCACTTCTTGGACCTATAAGGCTACGTTAGGCTTGACTCTGTGTCCATTAACTGTGAACTCGCCTCCCTCATTATCTGTCAAAGTGATTGCTCCCTAGGCAAGAACTTCTTTGATCCTAATTGGCCCATTCCACCGTGATACGAGCTTCCCAGGAAAGAGCTTCAACCTTGATTTGTAAAGAAGCCCCAAATCTCCTGATCTGAATTCCTTGTGGACTATCTTCATGTTATGGAAGGCTTTGGTCCTCTCCTTGTAAATCTTTTAACTCTCACAAGACTCTAACATGACTTCTTTAAGCTCATGAAGCTGCATAAGTCCTCTCTCTTGGGCACTATGAATGTCAAAGTTCAGCAGTTTTATTGTCCAGTGAGCCTGGTATTCAAGCTCCAAATAGAAGGGGACAAGCTATTCCATACAACAAGCTGAAAGGAGACCTTCATATTGGCGTTTTGAAAGCGGTTTTATAAGCCCATAGTACATCATCAAGCTGCTGATTAGTCTTTTTTTGTGATCCCTACTGTCTTCTCCAATATGACCTTGCTTTCTCGGTTTGACACTTTAACTTGACCACTTGTTTGTGGGTGATATATGCTTCTTTAAGAGATTGTCAAACACATTATTTATAAAATGACTATCTCAATACTTATCACCACTTTAGGGATGCAAAATCTTGGGAAGATCACCATCTTGAAGAGCTTCACAACAACAGAAGAGTCATTTGTAGGGCTTGCAACAGCCTCAACCCACTAGGAGGCATAGATAACTGCCACTAGAATGAATTTGTTCCCATATGAAGAAGAAAATAGTCCCATGAAGTCAATGCCCCATACATCAAAGATCTCAGTTTCAAGAATTGGATTTTGAGGCATCGCATCCCTCTTGCTTATGTTGCCTTTCCTTTAACATGATTCACACCTCTTGATGAACTCATGAGGATTTTTAAAGATGATAGGCCACCAAAATCCTACTTGGAGTGTCTTAGTAACAGTCTTGAATGTTGCGAAATGGCCTCCATAAGCTGAACAATGGCAATAGAAGATGATTCCCTTGGCTTCTTCTTCTGCTACACAGCGTCTAGACAGCCCATTTGATCCTTTTTGTATAAGTAAGGGTCATCCCAATACAATTGAGATAAGTCTTTGAAGAACTTAGTCTTGTGGTAAGGCTTTTGGAAGATGGGAAGAGTGTCGGAAACCAAGTAGTTCATGAAGTCTGAAGACCAAGGCATTTTCTTGTCTTGAAATGCACTGGCTTCTTCCTCTATTCTCTTGGTATCAACTCCTTGCTCCAAAACATTGATCACCATAATGTGTTATTTAGGTAGAGAGTCATCAATGGGAATGAGATCTTCAATCTTCATCCTTGAAAGGTGATCAGCAACACCATTCTCAATCCTTCTTTTCTAGTATCTCAAGGTCAAAGGCAATCATGGCTTTGTATCCTTCTTGGCATAGATATAGCAAAGTGCTGCATGATATGTGTAGACAATGACTTTAGAACCCACTAGATAGCGTCTAAACTTCTCAAAGGCGAACACTACGGCTATAAGCTCATTCTCTGTTTTAGCATACCGAGTTTCAGTGTCATCGAGAGTGCGGCTTGCATAGTAAAGGACATGTAACTTCTTGTCTACTCTCTGCCCAAGTAATGAATGAATGTAATGCAGTTTGAGATAATGCAGTTTTATTCAGCTATGCTTCGTGTTTTCATAATCATGTCTGAGTAATCTGTTAGTTAAGTTAGGATCATTCAAAGGTTGATGAAGAGTTTGTAGAATCGCTAAACTGATAGGACATTCATTGGTTCATCATATGTGCTTGCATTCATATCGATTTCTGAGACTAATCATCTAGATTTTGAAACCCTAGGTTGTTTAATAGATGTGAGAACATTGTTAATCACCTGAACAAGTATGAAATGAGCAAAACGCCTATTTGCAAAGAGATATGACTTAGGAGTTTTGTGAACAATTAAACCTGATCATTACTGCATGTTTAGGTTGTTAGAATTTGCAAAGAGATTTGAAATTCTGTGATTTAGGCATAGATAACTTCTACAATGAGAACTGATTAGTTATAACTTTGAGCTTCAAGTTCTAGACGGTTGTAATTCATTCTTGATTACATGCATTCTACATTCTCGGAATCAACCTGCGAATTGTCCTGACTTAGCGCCTTTAGCTTTCTGAAACTTAGATCAATCAACAAATTGCCTGCTTACATTTATTTCGCTATTTCGCATTACATTCATTCATTACTGCTTAGCTTAATATGAACCTGAACTCTAAAGTGTTGTTTACTTACTCCCTTGGGATTCGATAACCCCTTGTGCTACAACAGCATTGCTGTGCACTTGCAATATACTAAAAGTGGGTAAAACCTGAGGCTTATCAAGTTTATGGCGCCGTTGCCGAGGGGTAATGGCTGCCTATAGATTTTTAGTATTAGGATTTTGACTATGTTTTTATTTGTTTACTAACTTTCTGTTACTTTTCCTTGTTCTGGTTTCAGGTGTATGCTTAATCGCAGTACCAAAAGCAACAAATAGAAGAGCTTGTGACTTTGAGCATCGACGAACTCGCTAAGTTGGACAGGACTATCAGGAAAGCTAAAATTACAATGGTAGCTCCACTTGTCTTGGTCGAAGATGCAGATCGTCACTTAGTTGACAGAGACGGAAACAAGAGGAATGAAGAAGCGCAGAGACTGGATCAGAATGGCAATGTCATAGCTGAACAGGTGATATCTCCATTATTTATACCATTTTAGCTTGCATTCGTCACGAGTTTTAGTCTCTAAACATCCCATTTGCATACATTTAGGAGTTAGTATAGTTTTAGAAGGTGCAGTGCATTTTGCATGCATTTGGAGTTTTATTTAGGTGCTTGGAGGAGTATGGAGGTCATGTGGAGCAATGGGTGTGAGCTGGGAATGGAGCAAGGCAAAAGACAAAGACAGATGGACCAATATCGATGATAATATCGACATCATGTGATCGATAAAGAGCATATCGATGGGAGTATCGACTACTATAGCACAGAAGAGGCAAAGTGTGAAGGAAGCATATCAACTTAGACACCTTGATGGAGCATAATGGAGTTCATATCGAGCAGTGTATTGGCGTCCCAAGACCGATACACATGAGAGGACAATACCGAGGTCCCATATCGACTTGCTTGATTGATGAGCTTTAACTAAAGGGCGATTGTATCGACTTCACACCTTGGAGAGCCAAACCGATACAACTCAGAAGCCTTCTGTATCGACATGCATATCGACCAAGAGTCATCGATACAACCCAGAAGAAGAGAAGATATCGACATGTGTATCGATATTCCGTGTCAATATGGTCCGTCCGAGTTAGCTTATTTTTAGTTTAATCTTGGTTTACTAGGGGTTTCTTATTTCCCTAAAAATACTAAAGTCCTAAAATAGGTAGGGCAGTTGGATCTTGTTATTTTCTTTCTGTTCTTGCACTTAAAACCTGATGAGGACATAGACCCAAACGAAGACATTGGCCAAGTACCCGAGGTTCGTAAGGCCCCCATGACACGTTCAAGGACAAAGCAGCTGAGAAAGAGGTTCAATTTGGCCATAGAAAGCATCATACAAACATTCGGACCAGAAGAACTTCTATCACTTGGAACGGGACATGACGATAGGATGCACCGTACCACGGTTCATAATGACAGTACGGTGACTCGTACCGCGGGTCGTAATGACAACATAACCAGACGTACCGCAGGTCAAGCCGACCAAACCTCACACGATGACACCATTGACAGCTTTAACCTTCTTGCCATCCATTCGCCTCCCAAGGTAAGATTATTAACCCATTCACACATACTTTATCGATCACTAACCTTGCAGGAACGTTCATGTTGGATGAGCCACTTATACACCAAGACCGGGCCATAAAGAGCCTAAGTGGAGAGGTGAAAGAGAGCCATGATGACGCGTGCAAGAACCTCAAACAAGTTACTATTCAAGACACCTCAAGCTTCGCAACGAAGAGACAACAAGAGCTTGAGAACACCCCTGTACCCAAAGCAAGCATCATCACCACCCACCATGACTGCGGCTACTTCACTAAGGTACTTTCAATTTATAACATCATGCAGGTTGAGTGAAACGTCCCAGCGGTTCTAACAAGCTCCAAAAGCACCCACGTTCGAGTCCCAGTTAGAGTGAAGAAGAAGCGGCTTAGTTATTTTCTTTCTTTTTAGATTAAGTGAACTTTCCTTTTATAGTTTCTTTGCTTTGTATGCTTTAGCTAGTTTTGTGTCGTTTTCTTTGTGTTTTTTTTTTTGTTCTTTTTGCGTTTTACTTATGGCCTTATGACTAGCTGATAGGACCATTTATAAGGTCCCCTTGCAGCCGTGTATTTTTGGTTACCTTTGATTATCAATAAAAACACCAAACTTTCTTCAACGAGTTCTTGAGAACCTTTCTCACTTTTACTTGATTTCTAGAGTGGATTCTCTTGAGGTTAAGCCGGATTGTATCAGAGTCTCATCACAACTCTGTGGTACACTTTGATCTGCCAGCAAACCACTTTTACTTTGATCCCACACGAAAGAGCGACCGCCAACGTATTAGATCTCCATCAACGACCATCAAACGAATACAAGAGATAGCGACCGCCAAATTGTAATCACCATCCCTTATCCGGTTCATATCGGCCTCCTCCGAGTCTTATATCATCTGGTATCAGAGCCAAAGGTTCCTACCTTTGGTTTATCTATCCCTTTTGCTTATAGATCCGCTTGATAATCTTTGTTATTTGATTGTGTGCTTGTGCCTCTTTGCTTTGCTTATTCAAAAACCCATAAGAATTATTCGCTTATTCCTTTTTAGTCTTTTGCTTTGAAGTTTTATAAAAAGAAAACCCCAAAAATATTAGATCCAATTTGCTTTGTATTCTCTTGTTTTAAATTTTTAAAACTACCTTTCATAAAAACCTATAAAAAGTTTTCTTTGTGTTGCACACTTTGCTAGTCTTGTCTTTTGATCCATTTATTGTTTCTCTACTCAAGTAATAGCAGTAGTAAGCCCTTCTTCTTTTTGTTGGTATCGTGACCGTTTGCTAAGTGTTTGCAAGGAACATCATCTAGCAATACAATGACAGATGGAGAGACAACCCCCCAAGATACCATGATGCAAATGTTTGCGGCTCTAAGGGAGGATATCAGGACCATGACCGACACAGTGGGGACGATGCGCCAAGAGTTAGGTGCTAGGATATATCGAATAGAGGCACAGCCAAGGAGAGCTCCCATACGCGGAGACCCCATTCCCGCGGAGCCTGATGATGACATGACCAATATAGATGAAGACATCCGTGACCCCATACGACGTCCACAGCCGAGGCGACAAGAGCAAAACCATGATAACTAACCCCTCCCACTTTTGCAGGTAAATCAAACCCGGAGGTTTACATGGACTGGAAGCGAAGGATGGACCACATCTTCGCATGTTATGGGTATGCCGAGCGCAAGAAGGTGGCCGTAGCTGCTGCCAACCTCCCGGAGAATGCCCTCGCGTGGTGGGATAGGAGTGTAGCCGAGGGGAGACGCCAACGTTTCGGACCAGTCTCGGCATTGAGCGATATGAAGTTCCTTCTCCGCCAAAGGTACGTGCCAGAACATTATTATAGGGACTTACAGAAACGTTTTCGTAAGTTGGCACAGGGAACTAGGACCGTTGAAGAATGCTTCGAGGAGCTTGAGAAGCTAATGAACTTTCTAGAGCAAGAGGAGTCCGAGGAAGCTTTAATGGCGCAGTTTAGATATGGGCTTCAAGAGAGGATAGATCAGAAGGTGGAGCGAGCTCAATACAGTGGATTACACGAGTTGCTACACCTCTCGGTGCAAGTAGAGCAGCAAATCAAGCGCAAGACCTCTTACACTGGCCGGAGCCGAACCACTCAACCGTGGACAGCAAGCGGTTCTAAACCACTAGACAAGGGTAAAGCGATTGAGATTGATTCATGGTTCAAAAGCAAGTCACCCGAATTATCCAAATTCAACCGTGCTGAACAAGGTAAGTTCCCTAGTAACCAATGAAGGACTCTGGATATAACTTGTTTTAAGGGTCAAGGCAGGGGACACATGGCTCGCGAATGCCCGAATCAACGAGTGATGATCCTCACGCTAAGCAGTGAGTATGAGTCTCAAGACGAGCAAGACTATGGCCAAGATGAGGAGGACGAGGAGCTGGAGTTCCCCAACACGGGAGAGCGACAAGTGACACGCTGAATGTTAAGCGTGATGGTTGACCCCGAGGAGAAGGTTCAGCACGAGAACATCTTTCATACGAGATGTACCGTCAAGGGCAAGGTATGTAACCTCATTATAGATGGAGGTTCATGTACTAACGTGGCAAGCAAGTACATGGTGGACAAGCTAGGCTTGGAAAGGATAAAACATCCAAGACCGTATAAGCTTAGGTGGCCGAATGATCAAACGAAGCTCAAAATATATGAGCAAGTCACCGTACCGTTCAGCATGGGCAAGTACCAAGATCAAGTGCTATGTGAAGTCATCCCAATGCAAGTGGGGCACTTGCTACTTGGCCGTCCGTGGCAGTTTGACCGAGCCACATTCCACAATGGTCATACCAACCGGTACTCTTTCACTCATAATGACCAAAAGTTCAACCTCGCTCCTTTGAGTCCTTCCGAGATACATGAGTTACAAACTGATATGAACAAAGAGGTCGAGGTAAGTGTCTCTAACTTGTTTCTTTCCACTAATGCTATTTATAAAACCATGAGTGCCAAAGGCACCGTGTTACTAATGTTCTACAAAGAATATTTAAGTTCAGGAATAGGTGAAGAAGCATTACCCGTGGAGATACAAGTCCTTCTAGACCAGTTCAAGGATGTGTTCCCGAATGAGATACCCCCAGGCTTACCTCCTTTACGTGGCATTGAGCACCAAATTAATCTAGTACCCGGAGCTGCCCTCCCAAACAAGCTGACTTACCGTATGAATCCGGTGGAAACAAAGGAACTTGAGCGACAAGTAAGAGACCTCATGGACAAAGGGTACATCCGTGAGAGTGTCAGCCCGTGTGCCGTACCAGTGCTACTTGTCCCCAAGAAAGATGGAATGTGGTGAATGTGCATGGACTGCCGTGCCATCAATAATATCACAATCAAGTACCGGCATCCGATCCCACGCCCAGATGACATGCTTGATAAGCTGAGTGGAGCCACCATTTTCTCCAAAGTTGATCTCAGGAGTGGATACCACCAAGTCAGGATGAGAGAGTGAGACGAATCGAAGACGACTTTCAAAACAAAGCAGGGGCTCTACGAGTGGCTAGTCATGCCATTCGGTTTGACCAATGCACTGAGCTCATTCATGCGTTTGATGAATCATGTTCTAAGGTCTTACATTGGTAAATTTGTGGTAGTATATTTTGATGAAATACTAGTATATAGTAAGAACTATCCTGATCACATTAAACATGTTGAGTTTGTTTTAAAAACACTTCGAAAGGAAGGCTTATTAGCTAACCTCCAGAAGTGTTCATTTTGTACTAACAAGCTCGTTTTCTAAGGCTTTGTAATGAGTGAACAGGACTTACAAGTGGATGAGGAAAAGATCAAAGCTATAAGAGAATGGCCAACACCAACTCCCATCGGGCAAGTGCGAAGCTTCCACGGACTGGCCAGCTTCTATCGGTGTTTTGTGCGAGATTTTAGCACCGTAGCAGCACCACTCACTGCCGTGATCAAAAAGAGTGCACCATTCTGTTGGGGATCAGCTCAAGATGCAGCATTCAACACGCTTAAGGACCGGCTTACACAAGCACCAGTACTGGCCCTTCCTAACTTCGACGAGATGTTTGAGGTTGAGTGTGATGCTTCCGGAGTTGGCATTGGAGCCGTGCTACATCAACGCAAGAAGCCCGTGACATTTTTCAGTGAGAAGCTAAGTGGAGCTACGCTGAACTATCCTACCTATGACAAGGAGCTGTATGCGTTGGTTAGAGCTTTGGAAACGTGGCAACACTATCTACTGTCCAAAGAGTTCATCATTCATAGTGACCATTAAACCTTGAAGCATCTACGAGGGCAAACCGCATCAAAGAGAAGACATGCCAAGTGGTTGGAGTTCATAGAGACCTTTCCGTACGTGATCAAGTACAAGAAAGGGAAGGAGAACGTGGTCGCCGATGCTTTGTCAAGAAGGCGTGCTCTCATATCCACCATGGAGGCCAAAAGTCTCGGGTTTGAGCACACCAAGACACTGTATGATACTGACCCGGAGCTAAGTGAAGCTTACAAGGAGAACGGTACGGGAGCTTTCAAGCAGTTCTACATACACGAGGGATTTCTATTCAGAGACAAGCGGCTATGCATTCCTCAAGGGTCTATGAGGGAGTCAGTGCTTAGTGAAGATCACAGTGGCGGGTTGATGGGACATTTCGGGGTGGATAAGACCTTAGCCGTCGTCGTAGAACACTTCTATTGGCCCCATCTTAAGAGAGACGTGGAGCGGTTCTGTAGCCGATGCATCACTTGCCACAAGGCTAAGTCCAGGTTACACCCTCACGGCTTATACTTACCCTTACCTATTCCTAACGATCCTTGGGAGGATATCTCTATGGATTTTGTCTTAGGTTTACCCAAGATCAAACACAAGGATTCTATCTTTGTTGTTGTTGACCGGTTCTCTAAGATGGCCCATTTCATCCCATGTGAGAAGACAAATGATGCTACTCAAATAGCTGATCTATTCTTCAAAGAGGTGGTGCGCTTGCATGGCATTCCCCGTACCATCGTATCAGACCGTGACACCAAGTTCCATAGCCATTTTTGGTGAACCTTTTAGAGGAAGTTAGGTACCAAACTGTTGTTTTCCACCACTTGTCACCCTCAAACGGATGGCCAACCCGAAGTGGTAAACCATACCTTATCTACTTTACTTAGAGAAACACTTGGTAGAAACATGAAAACTTGGTTAGATCGCATTCCATTTATTGAATTTGCATACAACCATGCTACTCACTCCGCTTCTAAGTTGTCCCCTTTTGAAGTTGTCTTTGGAGTTAACCCCTTGTCACTAGTGGACCTCATACCTATCCCACAAATGGAGCAAGCTAGCTTAGATGGTCTAAACCGGGGAGAAATCATCAAAAAGCTTCACCTAAAGGCAAAGGAGAACATAGAGAAGAAGACGGAAGAGTATAAGAAGAGAGCAGATAAGGGGAGGAAGCAGCTGACCTTTGAGCCCGGAGATTGGGTGTGGCTTCAAATGAGAACGGAGCGGTTCCCACACAAGCGCGCTTCTAGGCTATCTCCAAGAGGCAACGGGCCGTTCAAAGTCATCGCTAATATCAACGATAACGCTTACCACTTGGAACTGCCAAGTGAGTATAACATTTCCCACACGTTTAATGTGGCTGACCTCTCTGTTTATGACACATGTGAACCAGTTTTGAGGCCAAAACCTTCTAAAGAGGATGGAAATGATGAGGACATAGACCCAAATAAAGACATAGGCCAAGTACCCGAGGTTCGTGAGGTCCCCATGACACGTTCAAGGACAAAGCAGCTGAGAAAGAGGTTCGATTTGGCCATAGAAAGCATCATACAAACATTCGGACCAGAAGAACTTCTATCACTTGGAATGGGACATGACGATACGATGCACCGTACCACTGTTCATAATGACAGTACGGTGACTCGTACAACGGGTCGTACTGACAACATGACGAAACGTACCGCGGGTCAAGCCGACCAAACCTCACACGATGACATCATTGACGGCTCTAACCGTCTTGCCATCCATTCACCTCGCCAAGGTAAGATCATTAACACATCCACACATACTTTATTGATCACTAACCTTGCAGGAACATTCACATTAGATGAGCCACTTATACACCAAGACCGCACCATAACGAGCCTAAGTGGGGAGGTGCAAGAGAGCCATGATGATGTGTTGATATTACCATTTATTTTGCATATTTTGCATGCATTTAGGATAGTTTTTCATGCATTCATCTTGCATTATAGGCTAGTTTGTTCCATTTGATGCATTTTAGGTCCTAGGTCTCTTTGCATTCGCATTTTGCATATTTATTGCACTTTTGCATCATTATCAGGTTGTTTGGAGCACTCTGGAGTTGTGGAGGCTATGTGGACGTGAGGAGGATCAAAACTAAGCTTGTGGACACTTGGAGAGCTCAGCCAGGCATGCAAAGGACCCGAGATCGAGTAGCGGATCGAGCAAGGCAGGTCGATCTAGACGAGATCGACCAGAAGATCTAGTGACCCGAGTCGATGCAAGGGGAAGGATCGAGACCAAGATCGAGAGAGGTGATCGATTGGGAGTACGGACGTGAATGACGCCATGCAGAACGAGAGCTAGATCGAGACCACGACTCGATCATCCATGGATCGAAATGAAGATCGAGGAAGGTGCTCGATCCATCCAACCAGATCGACTGGAAGATCAAGCAAAGGAAGGCGATCCAACAACAAGATCGAGTGAGCTGCTCGATCCAGAGATCGATCCCTACGGCCTTAACCGTTTTTGGCATCTAGGGAGCTGCTCGATCCAGAGATTCAAAGGGTTTAAGAGGTTTAAGTTTTGTGTTTTTCTTGTTCTTCATTCCTTTTCTTCTATGATCTTGGGGTCTTGAGGCTTAGAGAGTCTTGGAAAAGATCTCTATGATTCCAAGGCTATCTTACCATGACCGGATTCAGATGTCCTAGAAAACCATGTCTTGGAGACTAATCTTTCCTTTCCCAAACGCCATGGATGTAAAGGGGATTAGTTAGGCAATATATTGAAATCTTTTTTTCTTTCTCTTTGATTCTTTTTCCACCAAACGCCATGGGTTTGGAGAAGAGATTGAGGAAGTGAATCATACCACATGCCATGGATGGTTCTTGTTTTGTTTTCAAGGCTTAGAGAAAGCTCATCAATGAGTACATCTATATGTTTTCAATCCAAATCTTAAACCTTTGACACTCTTGAATATGACACTCGACCCTAAACCCTCTTTTAGCATTTTAAAACCTCTGTTCATCATTCGCTTGTCCTAAAGTTGCATTCTTGTTCATTAGAAGTCGCTTGCTTTAAGTTGTTAGATCGGCCTGTTTTACTCGATTCAGTGCTCCATTTTAAGTTCATAGTAGATTTGTTCTTTTGCTGCTCTGTTTTCTTTCAGTGTTAGTTAATCCACTTCCAGGGATTTTAAAATAGTTTTGCATCTCATTTAGTCGTTGCAGTTAGTTTTGTTCGATTTTACCAATCATTTTCCAGATTTGCTTACATTTGCTTCATCCTTGCATTCTTAGTGTTCTTCATGCTTCCTAGGTTGGATTGATACCTCTTGCATACTATACTACATCATAGGTTGCTTGAGCTTTGATAATAACCTCTGCTCGCAAAAATCAGGTTATCACGCGTGCAAGAACCTCAAACAAGCTACGGTTCAAGACACCTCAAGCTTCGCAACGAAGAGACAACAAGAGCTCGAGAACACCCCTGTAACCGAAGCAAGCATCATCACCACCCACCATGATTGCGGCGACTTCACTAAGGTACTTTCAATTTATAACATCACGAAGGTTGAGTGACACGTCCAAGCGGTTCCAACAAGCTCCAAAAGCACCCACGTTCGAGTCACAGCTAGAGTCAAGAAGAAGCGGCTTAGTTATTTTCTTTTTTTTTTTAAGGGAACTTTCCTTTTATAGTTTCTTTGCTTTGTATGCTTTAGCTAGTTTTGTGTCGTTTTCTTTGTGTTTTGTTTTGTTCTTTTTTCGTTTTACTTTCGACCTTAGGACTAGCTGATAGGACCATTTATAAGGTCCCCTTGCAGCCATGTATTTTTGGTTACCTTTGATTATCAATAAAAACGCCGAACTTTCTTCAACGAGTTCTTGAGAAACCTTTCTCACTTTTGCTTGATTTCTAGAGTCGATTCTCTTGAGGTTAAGTCGTGTTGTATCAGAGTCTCATCACAAATCTGTGGTACACTTTGATCCACCAGCAAACCACTTTTACTTTGATCCCACACGAGAGAGCGACCGCTAATGTGTTAGATCTCCATCAAACAAAATACCAGAGAGAGCGACCGCCAACTTGTAATCACCGTCCCTTATCAGGTTAATATAGGCCTCCTCCGAGTCTTGTATCAAAACCTTTTCTTTTTCAGCTTTGCTTTGTAAGAACTTGCTTGATTTAGTGAATATCTGTATTTTTCTTTGATCTATTCTTGTTTAATCTGCTCCGTAATCATGCTTAACCATCTTTTCTCTTTGGAACTTTTGGTTTTGACTATGGCTAGTGAGTAGTCTTATCTAGGGTTTGAGATGGGATAGACTAGAGGGGTTTTATGACTAGATTAGTGATGTCTTGTGCTAAATATGATTGTATTCTCTCTATTATATGTGCTTAACACTAGATTAGTCTTGGCCTGGCTTGTTTAATATCTTGGCTTTCTCTAGCGCCTGGTAAGCGTTTGATGAAATGCTGCTTAGAGTCTCTTAGAGGATTTGTATGCTTAGCCTATGGGATTAGATGTCTAAGGTGCATTTTGGCTTTATAGGATTGGAGTTCTATTATGAATGCTTGCTGGTTGTGTGTTTAAGTAAAGAGATTTATCTTGAATGTGTGTTTAGCAAAGTGATTAGTGTCAAGGAATTGAGCTAGTTATAGTTGTTAATCCTATGCCTAGAAGATAGCATTGTTTGAATGGTTTTGAAGCATCACTAGTTAGGTTCTAATCCCATTTTAATCAATAACCCCCATCTTAGATCCTTACTTTATCTATTTGAATTTCCTGCTTTACTTAATTCATTCTTGAGACTTGTTAGTTTTGTTCACAACTGCCATTTTGAATCTTGCTTGAGTTAGATGATTTGCTGTATTCTTGGTGCCTTAAGAACCCAGATGGATTGATACCTTACATGCTGCAATGGCATGAGTATGTTGGGACTTGCTTAGTAGTGAAAGAACTGCTTATAAAATTGACGCCGTTGCCATATGGGTTTAGCTTAAGCATTAGGATTTGTAGATTGTTTAAGATCAAGTTTTCTTTGAATTTGGTTACTAAATATGTTTCTACTCTTGGTTTCTCTTTTTTAGGCGTATGCACTTAAGATCACGAGGCACTGAAAGTCTGCAACCTTTTCAGGACAACATCTTGCAACTTGAAAGAGAGCTGAAAGCAAAAAGACAGAGAGAAATATCACAGCACTGTGAGAGACTTGGGATGAACAATCAGGAACCTGTTATGGATGACATCAGATTCCAGGGTCCTCAATGAGCTGTTGGCGCTCAGGGTCTACAAGGTCAGCAAGGTGTCAGGGCTTGCAAGGTGAGCGGGAACCAAGAGGCGCAGCTCAGGTTCCAAGAGCAGCAAGACCAATTGGCGCAGGTGATTCACCAAATGCCTATAATATCAGAACTGGGATCATTCCACCTGCAGTGCGAAACAACAACTTTAAAATCAAGTCTGGATTGATTTCATTGGTTCAGGACTTTAAAATCAAGTCCATGGGTTGCCACTTGAACACCCATTGGATCACCTGGAAAATTTTGACAGACTTTGCTCCCTTACAAAGATAAATGGGGTCAGCAAAGTTGGCTTCAAGCTCAGGTTGTTCCCTTTCTCTCTTGGCGACAAAGCACACCAGTGGGAGAAAAACATACCGCAACGAAGCATCACCATTTGGGATGAGTGCAAGAGAGCCTTTTTAGCCAAGTTCTTCTCTACTTCAAGGACTGCTAGGATCAGGAATGAGATTTCAGGATTTACACAGAGGAACAATGAAAACTTTGGTGAAGCTTGGGAAAGATTCAAGGGCTACACACCATGGCTTCTCACAAGCTTCTCTGCTCTCTACTCTCTATAGAAGAGCTCTCCCAAAGATCATAATGCTTCTAGACACTGCATCTAATGGTAACTTCTTATCTAAAGATGTTGATGAGGGATTAGAGATTGTTGATAATTTAGCACAGTCTGATGGGAATTGCAATGAGGAGTTTGATAGAACACAAGGGAATGCTAAAGGTGAACTAGAGTCTAGCAAGAAAGTGATCAAAGCTCTCCATGAAAAGATCGATCTACTGCCAAGGGAAAGAAAGGAAGTCCACTTTGTTGGAGATATGGTTCAACTTGATGATCAAGAGCATTGCCAAGTTGAGGAGATGAACTATCTTGGTAACCAAGGAGGCTACAATGGGTATGGCAACTACAGACCAAACCCCAACCTATCATACAGAAGCAACAATGTTGAAAATCCTCAAGACCAAGTGTACCCACCTCAACAACAACAGCAAGCTGTTCCAAGACCTTTTGTTCCCTACATTAACAATCAAGGTTTTCAACAGAGAAACAACTACTTCCAGCCAAGAGCGCCCTATAACCCTCCAGGAATCAATGCTCTAGCACCAGATCAGGCTTCCTCAAGCTCTCAAGATCCTGAACTCAAGAGTATGATGCATCAGTGGCTTCAGAATCAGGTTACCAACAACTTTGATATGAACAAGAGGCTTGATGAAGTTCATAATAAAATTGATTCGGTTCATGTCAAGTTCACCAACAAATTCGAAGGGTTGGCTTTAAGAGTAAAGACACTAGAGAACAACAGCGTCATAGCTGGTCCAAAACCTCAAGGACACCTTCCTGGAAAACCAGAAGCTAACCCTTAGGAGTTCTGCAACGCCATAGTCACTGAAGAAGAATCCTTCTCAGATGAAGAGGAAGCTGTTATTGAGGAGTTCCTTTCTCTGTTCAATGAGGACACTGAACATTTGAGTGGGGGGGGGGGGGGGGGGGGGGGAGTTTTTGGGAGTTGACGCCAAACATGGAATTGCAAAGAAGGAGTCTCTTGAAGCAACAACAACTAAGGAAGAGCAGAAGAATGAGCTACTTGAGGAGAATCAAGCTGAGAAGCAAACTGGGATCTATGACCATTCTCCTTACAAGCCAGCTCTCCCCTTTCCTGGAAGGTTTAAGAAGCAGCTTATGGAAAAGTACACCACTCTCTATGCCAACCAGATGAAGCTTAGAGGTCTTGATATTGGGACAGAGCTGAAGAAAGCCATTGCCAAGACTGAGGTACTGAACATCAAAAAGCTTGAAGATCCTGGATGCTTCACTTTGCCCTGTGAAATCAAAGGGCAAACCTTCAAGAGCTGTCTTTGTGATCATGGAGCAAGTATCAACCTTCTCCCATCCGCTTGGCTACACTCAACTTCAAGAGAGTAATGTGTCTCTTACCATAGCTGATGGGACAGTAAAGGCACCACTTGAAGCTCTCAAAGATGTGCTAATGATGATTGAAAGAGTGATCATACCAACATATTTCCTGGTCCTAGATGTTGAAGGAAAGATCAAGAATGCCATCATTCTAGGGAGGCCATTTTTAGCTTCAGCTGGCGCAGTGTTTGATACCATGGAGTGCACAATAGAGCTAAGGCTGACCAAAGAGAAGGTTCTGAGGTTTGACTCCAAAGGGAACAAGCTAGAAAATGAGCAGGCCTTCTCAATGGAGATCAAGAAGTTGAAGAAAGTTGGAGAGCATTGGCCAAAGTTTGAAGGATATGTCTGTGCAAGTTTTGATGGCTGCTGTCTGTCCAAGATGTTTGCTGATACCACTGAAGAGGAGGTCCTCGAAGTGGCTGTTGCTGATTGTGTGAATGATATTCTGCTGGGTAACAAAGAAGATGGGGTTGTCTTGAAGCCCTTTGTTTCTAAGTATGGTGAGGTCCACTACAAGCTAAAGGAGGGAAGCAAACCAAAGCCCTTATCTGTGTTGAAGATTGATGGGGTCACCAGAAAGGTCAAACGAGGCACAGGAACACCAAGGAGTTCCAAAACTCCTACTCCAAACCTGAACTAAGGAGCTAAGGAAATCCAAGCTAACTGACTCTAAACTAGTGCACTTGGGAGGCAATCCCTGGTATCCTTGTATATAGCTTTGCATTTTTATGTTTTTTATATTTGTGTGGGAGTTTTTGAGTGTCTCTAGTAACCAGGTACGAACTAAGGTAGAAGCAACCAAGCTTGGAAGAAGAAGGAAGTCGAAGAAAGGTCAATATCGACCAGCATATCGGCCATGCACGTCGATACAAGTCATACAGAGCATGTGTATCGATCATGACTTCCTCGATGCAAGTGTGTTGGACATGTATCGACGTGTGTATCGGGGTGATCCTGATCGATACTCCTGAGAGGATTGCTGTAGCGATCAGACTACCGATATATAGCAACCCGATATGCTTTGACAAGCAATGTATCAGGGTATACACACTTTGATATACTTCAATTGGTATTCGTATCGATGACCTGCATCGACGTACCAGGTCGATATGACGTCAAGCGGTGCATATCGAGCACAATATCGATGTAGCACATCGATGTGCCTTATCGACATGTTAGCCCAATATGGAATTTTTCCAAATCATACCGAGCTACATATCGAGCTACTAGCTCGATATTGGACAGCTATGTGTGATTATCGGACTACATATCAACATGAGGGATGTCGATACAAGAGATGCCAATCAATATCGACATGCATGCAGGTCGATATCAAGACCCAGACCACCGATATCGGCACGTATATCGACCGTACCAAGTCGATATGATCAATATCGATCATAATATCGACTTGGGTGATCGATATTGCGCACATTGTAAGCATCTTCAATTCAAATTTTTTCCCTCCTTGGTCAAACTAGATCAAGAATTCAAATTTGAATATTTTCCCTTCCCAAGAATAACTGGGACCTCTCTCTGGCATTCTTTGTCTCCTTGCTCCCCACAAAAAGATTCATCAACCCTCTATATAAACACACACACCCTTCTCTCTTTCATTATCCTAGTCTTTCAATAACAAAATTTTGAAATTTTTGTGTTTTCTAAGTGTTTGAGAGAGTCAAACCACTTCAGGTATTGCCTCTATCTTTTAGATGTTTAATTTTTTTTTATTTCATGCACTTAAACACTTGTTCTTGTTTAGTGATTAAATTCTAGTAATGATTAATTGCCTCTTACTTATTATTATTTCTTTTGCATGGTGAATAAGCTGTCTTTGATCCTTGAAGCATTTTAATTTATGAATATTTGCTTATCAAATTCATCTATTTATCTTTGCATTAGCATCCAAATGCATTTGTTTAGTTTCACCATGTCAGGATTCATCATTTGCAATTATTTGATAAAATCTGTTTAATGAATCTTTTGCATGCATTGCCTTTTTATTTGTTTCACAAATGTTAGAGGTTTACTTTTCAGTAAATAAACTCCACCTTTGTGATTTTTAACATCATTAGGCATTGTGTTTTGTTGCTTCCATAGTTCTCATTTTTCTTTTGAGAAAATGTTTTAGGTAACTTGGGAAGAACAACAAGAAGTGGCGCTAAAAAAGAGGCTGAGAAGCAAGAGAAAGGCAAGGGAAAGGCCAAAGAAGTTGAGAGTCCAAGCACCAAATCCAAGGCAACAAGATAGTTGATGTTGGCGCTAGTGAGTAGGTCTCTCAAAAGAAGAAAGGTACCACACCAGCTCAAAGGCAGCTGTATGACAAGCTGCAAAAGGTGGATGTGAGGCCAACTAGATACCCCCATGTGCCATCTTTAAAGTCCTTGGGACTCTTTGAAGACTGCTCTTCTTTGCTGGAAACAATGGAGCTCACAAAGATGGATGGAACTCCATATTCAGCCAACAAAAACCAAGTCCTTCAATTCTTTGCAAGCCTTGCAGTGACATTATATGAGCCAGGAGAAGAGACTCCTGAAGAAGATGGTGATGGCTTCATCACTTTCAGAGTTTCAAAGAGGGATTATAGGATGTCTTTCTCAGCCATTGAAGTTGCCTTTGGATTCTCTTATGGGAGCGCTAGAGGACAGAATCTTGGAGTTAGCAAAGAAGAGATGAGTAGCCTTTGCGAGCATGTAGCCAAGGGCGCTTTCAAGCAAGGAAGAAGCAAGGCTTCTCTGATCAGAAATCCAACAATCAGATATGTGCACAAGGCTCTGGCGCATACACTCTTTGCTATGAAGGAAAGTGGAGCTGTTGAAGGAGGAGAATCGGAGCTGATTGACAAGGTCCTGTGAGTGTTTTGGACAGCACCAACCAAGGTGTTGGACTTATAGGAGCAGATGGTACAACTGGAATGGTCACCATCTTCATGCAGAAGCTTTTAGTCATCAAACATTGGTTATCAACCACTGATGACAAAGTGCCCAAG
This sequence comes from Thlaspi arvense, assembly GCA_911865555.2. Classification (NCBI taxonomy): domain Eukaryota; kingdom Viridiplantae; phylum Streptophyta; class Magnoliopsida; order Brassicales; family Brassicaceae; genus Thlaspi; species Thlaspi arvense. The sequence continues at coordinate 17,885,712 of OU466861.1, forward strand.
TTGTATTGTGCTGGACTAATTACCCAACTAATGGAACCTGCTAGAGTTGAGAGTGGACCAGCAACAATCAAAATCACTTACTTGGACCTGCCACACTTGAAGAAAGCAAGGTTCCTTGGTGAACAAGTGGGTGACAAGTACAACTACAACTTCATCCAAGAAGATGGATCTGCTGCAAAGATTCTAATCCCTGATGTGCATCTCACATCCTTCTCCAATCCCAACAGCTTTGCCTTTCAAATTCCACAACACCTTCTCCACCAAGCTGGCGCTTCATCATCTCACACTTACCAAGGCGCTCACATCACTCTTCCTCAAGGAAACTATCCCCTTGTGGTCTTTGAAGGAGGGCAAATGGAAGAAGGACTTCAGGAAGAAGAAGATTCAGATGCTCCAAGCTACAACAGTGAGGAGTACCACTTCCAGCCCCATGATATCTCAATCCAAGGAGAACTTCTGAAGAAACTCCATGAGCACATTAACCTCTTGCAAAAATGGAATAAATGGTAAGACAAAACCATCACGAAGTTGGTGAAGGGCATGAAGAGCATGAAAGGTCAAATCAAGGACTTAAAGCGGAAGTCCAACAGCGCTTCTACTTCTGCTCCTCAAGCAGAGCAACGAGCTGAAAGCCAAGGAGTGGCTAGAGCTCCTAGTAGAAGGCGCTCCTTTGCTGGTTAAGAGGAAGTGAGAGCTTGGGTGCCACCAAGAGCATCTTGTCAAGAAGCAAGGACGAGGAGAGACCCAAGGAGAGAGAGGCCAATGAGGAGCCACAACATTGACCTGGAGGACCTTTCTGGCGCCTCTTACACCTCCCACACAACCTTCTAAGGTACCATAAGCTCCTCTATTGTATATACCATTGCATATTTTAGTTCTTGAAATATATTTTTGTTGCTTCTCTCTTCTACTCTTTTATTACACAAGGGATTGTATAATTTAAGTGTGGGGGAGGGATTTGGGGTTTGACTTTATTTATTCTTTTCTTTGTTTTTTTATTTTCTTTCATCTTGAGTCACATGCATATCATGCATTCATCTAAGGCATAGAAAAAGCACAAAAAATCGAAAAATCTGAAAATTTTGCATCTTTTCAAACCAAAAAGAAAAGCACGTGGTTGCATTCATTTGTTTAGGATTGAGTCTAGTATTTTTCATTTAGGTTGCATTGCATTTGCATAGGGCATGATGATGATGATGACTCCTTGTAAAATGCTTAGTGTTTAGAGATGATTTCAGTTTTTAAATGGTTAGTTGTTTGATGTATCATAAGAAAGCTAGAAGTTAAGACTAAACCATGCTTGGACTGTTAAATTTGATCTCCTCATCTTATACTGAAAGCATTTGCTCTTTGAAAATCAACTCTATCACCGTGAACCTTAATTTGAATCTTTAATTAACATGTTTGTGCATTGAAAAGTCATGGATACCGTATACATATTTGTATCATCTTTTCCCTTCTTACCACTCTTGTTGATCCAAATAGCTTATCCACTCCCTTAACCAAACCTCCTTTTGAGCTTAAACACTATCTTGAGAGTTGTGAGGCCTTTGCATATTATTTTTGAATTTTGTCTTTGGCAAAAAGGGTTAGGAATAAGGCTGGCAATGATAAGATCTCTTGTAGACATCAGCTTCCATTTTGAGCTTGATTCTAGGTTAGAAGTTTGGGATAAAAGGGTAGAGATAAGTAGTTTGAACTTCATGTTTATTTGCTTTGAAAGGCGAGGGAAAAGTATAGTATGGTAGTGTTGGGAAATAAGGTAAAGATGTGGTTGAGTAAAGGGAAGAAAAAGCTCTAACTGTTCAATGAAAGAAAGCACCAACAACAAAAGCTTTGAAAGGGTCAATCAAAAGAAGAAAATCAGACCCAAGGCAATCCACCAACGGTAAGAATGGAGCCAATTCAACAAAAAGGAGCAAGTCCCAACAAAAAGAATCAGCCACACAAGCAAAAAGAAAAAGTTTCCCCAGCCATGAAGAAGGAGTAAGAGTAGAGTTTAGGAGAATGGTATACTTAGGGACTCACTTTGGGGTTTAGAAATTTATAGGATTCATCTTTGGGTAAAATGCTAGAAGTGAGCTTTGATTTGCCTGCATAAGTGTGCTTTTACCTTTAGTATTTTGCCTAAGATATAATCATTTTCATTGAGTGATCCCTTATGTTTGTGAACCCTATGCTTAAATGAGATCATTTTAATCTCATAACCTTACCCTTTGAACCAAATGTCCTCACTTGATTTGCATAAACATGATTCATGGTTTTGAGCTTAATTGAATGTTGAAGAGTTGATTGATTTGAGCATTTGTCTAGGTTAAGATTTTAGATCATTTTGAAACATGATGAGCATAGCTAAGTTCTTCAAAGTACAGCTGATTATATTTGCATCCCACACCTAGGCACTTAAGCATTGATTCCATCTTTTTACCTTTGCATTTTTGGATTTGAGTGCCCACCTTCAAACCTCACTTCCTCCTGGTCTTAGTTTGTTTGCTTGAGGACAAGCAAAAAGGCAAGCGTGGGGATGTTGATATCTACATTATTTATACCATTTTAGCTTGTATTCATCACTAGTTTTAGTCTTTAAATATGTATATTTTGCTTCTTCTTGTCCCATTTGGATACATTTAGGAGTTAGTGTAGTTTTAGAAGCTGCATTGCATTTTGCATTCATTTGGAGTTTTATTTAGGTATTTGAAGGAGTGTGGAGGTCATGTGGAGCAATGGGTGTGAGCTGGGAATAGAGCAAGGCAAGAGACAAAGACAGGTGGACCAATATCGATGATGATATCGACATCATGTGATCGACACGGGACATATCGATGGAACCACTACAACATCGATACAGAAGAGGCAAAGTGTGAAGGAAGCGTATCGACTTAGACACCTCGATGCAGCAGAATGGAGTCCATATCGAGCAGTGTATCGACGTCCCAAAACTGATACACATGACAGGACAATACCGAGATCCCATATCGACTTACTTGATCGATGAGCCTTAACTAAAGGGCGATTGTATTGACTTCACACCTTGGAGAGCAAAAATGATACAACTCAGAAGCCTTCTGTGTCGACATGCATATCAACCAAGAGGCATCAATACAACCCAGTAGAAGAGAAGATATTGACATGTGTATCGATATTCCATGTCGATATGGTCCATCCGAGTCAGCTTACTTTTGGTTTAATCTTTGTTTACTAGGGGTTTTCTTGTTTCCCTATAAATACTAAAGTCCTAAAATGGTTTGGCAAGTTGGATCTTGTTATTTTCTTTTTGTTCTTGCACTTAAAACCTTTCCTTTTTCAGCTTTGCTTTGTAAGAACTTGCTTGATTTAGTGAATTTCTGTATTTTCCTTTGATCTATTCTTGTTTAATATGCTCCCTAATCATGCTTAACCATCTTTTCTCTTTGGAACTTGTGGTTTTGACTATGGCTAGTGAGTATCTTATATAGGGTTTGATATGGGATAGATTAGAGGGGTTTTAGGATTAGATTAGTGATGTTTTGTGCAAAACTTCTGGCACCCCAAGCTCCATAGCATCGAAGATGCACTAGGCCATCCAACGAAACTAAACTTCCTCATACGTCAGAAACAGTAACAGAATCTAGGCTTCATGAACCTGCAAGAAAGAGCAGCATCTTGAAATCTCCCGGAAACGGCAATGTCAGAGGATAGAAATATCCAAAAACCAGAAGTTGCCTTGACAGAAACCAGAAAGAAGGACCAGAGCTCCTCGAGCAATGGACAACGGACCAGGAGCGAAGCCTACACCATCCCGCAGCACACAAACTATGGCAACAGGAACAAAGAAGCGCACAAAACGAGGGAATAGCGAGCCACCGATCGCCAATAAAACAAGAAACTGACTGAGCCTCTGAAAAATACAGAAAAGAGCAACAAACAGGAATCAGACAGATCTTACCCGAAGAGCGAAGGAGGCGAGCCAAGAAGAGAAGGCGATTGAAAGCAAAAGCCCACAAAATCCGCAGAGAAAGCACCGGCCCAAACTAGCAACAAGCTAAAATAAAGAGATCTAAAGAATAACTGCAAGGAAAAAGGGCAAAAAGGAGAAGATCCACCAGTAAATCTAACAGATCCGACGCTCCCAACCTCACAACATCCTAGATCTAAACACAAAAGCCGCTATGAAAGAAGCCCTACAAGAAACGCACTTCCCCACCCTGACCAAATCTGACTAAAACCACGAAAAACAAAGACCCAGAAAAAACAAGGAAGAAAGCAAGAGAAAGACAAAGAGGCCAGCGCTGGCTCTGAAGAAGCAGCCCAACGCCGGCCACCGGAGAGAAACGGAAGATGGCTACTTAGGAGAGAGGCGAGAGAGAAAACCGTTTAGGGCGAAACCTGTCTAAAACAAGGAGTTTGGAATTGAGCTAGTTATAATTGTTAATCCTATGCCTAGAAGATAGCATTGTTTGAATGGTTTTGAAGCATCACTAGTTCTGTACTAATCCCATTTTAATCAATAACCTCCATCTTAGATCCTTGCTTTATCTATTTGAATTTTCTGTTTACTTAGTTCATTCTTGAGGCTTGTTAGTTTTGTTCACAACTGCCATTTTGAATCTTGCTTGAGTTAGATGATTTGCTGTATTTTTGGTTCCTTAAGAACCCAGATGGATTGATACCTTACATGCTGCAATGACATGAGTATGTTGGTATTTGCTTAGTAGTGAAACAACTGCTTATCAACAAAAAGGTTCAGAAAGCACCAGATGAAGCTATAAACGTTGCTGGGCATATTGTGCAGCAGACTCTAGGAGATTACAACAAACCTGAACATTTTTACGCCAACAGAGCAGCAATCCGCCCTCCTGCTTTTCACAGGAACGATTTTGAGCTCAAGCGTGCTTATTATCAGTTTGAGGGTCAGCATCCTTTTCATGGCTTACCATATGAGCATCCTATGGATCACATAGAGAGGTTTAAGGATTTGGCTTCAAGTGTCAAGGCTAATGGAGTTAGCAATGATTTCTTGTTCAATAAGTTGTTTATTTATTCTCTTGGGGAGATGCAGCTTATTAGTTGAAGCAACTGGAGCCTGGATCGCTGACCACTTGGGAAAACACCAAAACACCTTTCTGAACAACTACTATGATGATGCTAGATCAGAAGATTTGAGGAAGAAAATTGTTTCATTCTCCCAAGGACCTACTGAAGCTTTTAAGGCTTCTTGGCTGAGATTCAAGTCTTATCAGAGAGACTGTCCTCATCATGGTTTCAATCAGGTGCTGCTGCTTGGATTTTTCTTCAGAGGAGTGGACTGGAAATATCAGATGGCGCTAGATGCTGCTAGCACTGGCAACTTCAACACAGACCTTCCTGAAGCTGCAATAACTCTGATTGAAAACTTGGCCTGCAGTAATAGCACCAAGAATGCTGACTTTCAGATGATGAAATAAGCTGGTTTGAATGATGGGAACCAGATTTCTGAGGTTAAGGCTAAACTGGAAAGTATGCATAGCCTTCGGGTGGAAAAGAAATCAGTCCAGTTTACTGCAGAGGTGGAGACTTTCAAAAATCAAGAGGAGATTGAGCAGGAGGATGTTAATTTCATCAATGCAGAAGGAATTCAGGGTCAAAGGTTTGGGAATCAGCAGTGGAACAGAGATTACAATGTTAACAATCAGAAGAGCACCTTCGCAGGAAACCAGCATTCTTCTGGTTACACTCCAAAGCCTCAGTTCCAGAAGACTGAGATTGAAAAACCTTACCAGAACAGCAGCAACTTAAACATGAATTATGGTTCTTCTTCCTACCAATGTACACCTCCACAAGACAACAAGATGGAAGCTATACTAGATCAGATCCTAGAAGGACAGCAGAAGATGACAGTGGACTTCAATGGAAAGATAGATTCGCTATATCAGGACCTGAATGGAAAAATTGAGAGTCTCAACTCTCACATGAAGAAGCTGGATGTTCAGATTGCTCAAAACTGCAGGAGCTGTTTAGAGGCAAGAAGAATTCCTTCCTGGAAGGACTGATACAAACCCCAAACACCATGTGAATGCCATCACATTAAGGAGTGGAAGAAACCTTTAACTAGTGTTGCAGAAGGGTTTGGGTACAGAAGATGATGAAATTCCTGCTGAAAATGACCGAGTGATAATCGTCACCCCTGAGGGGTGTCGCTCGTCACCCACTTTGCAAAGGCCTGACATAAAGGATTAATCCCCGATCAATAACTATCACCACGAGGAGGGTGACTCTCGTCACCAACCACGAACCACAGCTGCTTCGCCTGGGACTTCAAACAATGCTAAGGTAACAGTGTATAAACCTAAGATATCCTAGCCTAAGCATCCTAAGAAGTCTAAACAGGAGCTTGAAGATGCTAAATGCAAGGCTGTCATGGACAAACTTTTTATCAAGATTCCCTTGATTTATGCTGTGAGGACTGCTCCTGTTAGTAGGAGATATGTGAAGAGGATTGTCACCAGCAACTTGAGTTTAAAACACGGAGCCATGATGATCAATGAACAGGTCAGTGCAGTGATTCAGAACAGAATACCCGAGAAGCTTTCAGATCCTGGGAGCTTTGTATGGACTGTGATATATCATGGTTTTTATTGTTTTTAACCATGGTATATGTCCTTTTCAGTGAGTCTTTTTGGTCTTTTTAGAGTCCTAGTAGAGTGTTAGCATGTCTGGAGCACAATTGGAGGTTTTGGAACTTTTTGGATCATTGCAAGAATTAACCACGAAGTTAGCAACTCAGAGGCGTTATATGGGCATTGGTGACGATCGTCACCACTCAAGAGTGACTCACCACTCAAGAGTGATGCTCGTCACCCGTATCTGAAGGAGTTGTTACTTTTATTTAAAAGCTGGAGAGGAAATTGCAACTTTGGCCCAAAAGTTCCACTAATTACAAAAGTTTCCCAGTCGTGTTTTCGCTTGTATATATTAGGTTTTCAGCCATTGTTGGCTTTTATCTTTGATTTTAGAATTCAGAGAGCTTTAGAGAGAGATTTATTCAGAACTTTGGGCGAGACATATCCTGTACTCTTTTAGAGAAGATTTCGAACCCCTTTATCTTTTATTCTATTTCTTTTATTGCAGTTTTATTCAGTTATGTCATGTGTCTTCATGATCATGTCTGAGTAATCTTTTAGTTAAGTTAGGGCTTTTCAAAGGTTGATGAAAAGTTTGTAGAATTGCAAAACTGTTAGGAAATCCATTGGTTCTTCATTTATACTTACATTCATATCGATTTATGGACTAATCATCTAGATTTCGAAACCCTGGGTTGTTTAATAGATGTGAGAACATTGTTAATCACCTGAACTAGTATTAGATGAGCAATACGCCTATTTGCAAATAGATTTGACTTAGGAGTTTTATGAACGATCGAAACCTGATCTTTAATGCTTGCTTAACTTGTTAGAATTTGCAAAGAGATTTGGAATTCTGTAAATTCTGGATAGATAACTTCTGCAATGAGAATTGATTACTAATTCATTAAGTTTTGAGTTTAAGACGGTTTTAATTCATTCCTGCTTGCATGCATTCAACATTCTCGGATTCAACCTGCGAATTATCCTGACTTAGCGCCTTTAGCTTCACATTACATTCACTCATTACTGCTTAGCTTAGTCCGAATCTATAATCGCTAGTGTAGTTTACTTACTCCCTTGGGATTCGATAACCTTTTTATGCTACCACTGTTTTGCTGTTCACTTGCAGTAGTTAATTAATTGGGTAAAACTTGTGCCCTATCAAGTTTTTGGCACCGTTGCCGGGGAGTAATAGCTGCCTATCAATTTTTAGTATTAGGATTTTGTCTAAGTTTCTATTTGTTTACTAACTTTCTGCTACTTTTCTTTGTGCTGGTTTCAGGTGTATGCCTAATCGCAGTACCATAAGCAACAAAGAGAAGGAGCTTGTGACTTTAGGCATTGACAAACTAGCTAAGTTGGAAAGGACCATCAGGAAAGCTGAGAAACATTCTAGAATGGTTGCTCCACTTGTCTTGGTCGTAGGTGCATAGGGTCACTTGGTTGACAGAGATGGAAACAGGCGGAATGCAAAAGGGTATATGCTGGATCAGAATGGGAATGTCATAGCTGAACAGGTGGTTCAGGAAGCACCAGATGAAGCTGTAAACATTGGTGGGTGTTTTGTGCAGGGGACTCTAGGAGATTACAACAGACCTGACCAGTTTTACGCCAACAGAGCAGCAATCCGCCCTCCTGCTTTTCAGAGGAACGATTTTGAGCTCAAGCCTGCTTATTATCAGCTGGTGGTTCAGCATCCTTTATGTGGCTTACCACATGAGCATCCTATGGATCATATTGAGAGGTTTGAGGATTGGCTTCAAGTGTCAAGGCTAATGGGTTAGCAATGACTTCCTGTTCTGCAAGCTGTTCACTTACTCACTATGAGGAGATGCAACTTATTGGCTGAAGCAACTTGAGCCTGGATCGCTGACCACTTGGAAAGACACCAAAAATGCCTTTCCGAAAAACACCTATGATGATGCTTGATCAGAAGAGCTGAGAACGAAAATCTCTTCATTTTCGCAAGGTCTCACTAAAGCTTTTAAAGCTTCTTGGCTGAGATTTAAGTCCTATAAGAGAGCTGTCCTCATCATGGTTTTAATCAGGTGCAACTGCTTGGAATTTTCTTCAGAGGAGTAGACTGGAAATATTAGATGGCATTGCATGCTTCTAGCAGTGGCAACTTCAACACAAACCTTCCAGAAGATGCATTCAGATTGATTGAAAACTTGGCTTGCAGTAATAACACCAAGAATGCTGATTTTCAGAGGATGAAACAGGCTGGCTTGAATGAGGGGAACCAAATTGCTGAAGTTAAAGCTAAGCTGAACAGTATGCACAGCCTTCTGGTGGGAAATAAATCACTCCAGTTTTCTGCAGAAGTGGAGACTTTCGAAAATCCAGAGCAGATTGAGCAGGAGGATGTTAACTTCATCAATGCTGGATGATTTTAGGGTCAAAGGTTTGGAAATCAGCAGTGGAACAGAGGTTACAACAGCAATAATCAGAAGAGCACATTCACACGAAACCAGAATCCTTTTGGTTACACGCCAAAGCCTCAGTTTAAGAATACTGAATTTCAAAAATCTTACCAGACAACAGCAACTTCAACAGGAATTTTGGTTCATCTTCCTACCAAGCTGCACCTCCACAAGACAATAAGATGGAAGCTATGCTGGAGCAGATCTTATAAGGACATCAGAAGATGACAGTGGACTTCAATGGCAAGATAGAATCGCTGTATTAGGACTTGTTAGGAAAAATTGAGAGTCTGAACTCTAACATGAAGAAGCAGGATGTTCAGGTTGCACAAACCGCAAGAGCTATTCAGAGGCAAGAAGGATTCCTTCCTGGAAGGACTGATGCTAACTCCAAGCGCCATGTGAATGCCATTACATTAAGGAGTGGAAGGAACCTGTAACCAGTGTTGCATAAGGGTTTGAGTTCAGAGGAATTCGTTGGACTTGAAGAGCTTGAAGATGATGAAATTCCTGCTGAAAATGAGCGAGTGATGATCGTCACCCCTGAAGGGTGTCGATCGTCACCCATTGTAAAAAGACCTGGAACGACTTCATCCCCCGATGAGTGACGATCACCAATAGGAGGGTGACGCTCGCGATTCACAACTACTTCACCTGAGACTTCAAACAATGCTAAGGAAACGGTGTATAAGCATATGGCACCCTATCCTAAGCATCATAAGAAGTCTAAACAGGAGCTTGAAGATGCTGGATGCAAGGCTATCATGGACAAACTGGTCACTGACATTCCCTTGATTGATGCTGTGAGGATAACTCCTGTTATAAGAAGATATGTGAAGAGGATGGTGACCAACAACTTGAGCATGAAGGCAGGAGAAATGATGATCAATGAGCTGGTCAGTGCAGTGATTCATAACAGAATACCTGATAAGCTTTCAGACCCTGGAAGCTTTGTGTTGGACTGCACCATATTTTCAGACAGATTTGAGAGATCACTGTGTGATATTGGTTATAGTGTGAACCTGATGCCTCATTATGTTGCCAAGAGCTTAGGGATGACCGATTTTAAAGCTACCAGGATATCTCTTGTCCTAGCTGAGAGATCAGCCATAGTCCCTGAAGGAGTGATAGAGGATGTTCCTATCAAAGAAGGAGATTGCATGATTTCTACTGATTTTGTAGTTCTGGAGTATGGAGAAGAATCCAAAGATCCTCTGATTCTTGACAGACCTTTCTTGGCTACTGTAGGAGATATTACAGATGTCAGGAAGGGAAAAATTGAGATGAATGTTGGTGACTTGGTGATGCAATTCGAAATGGACAAGCTGATGAAGAGGCCAACCATAGATGGACATACATTTTATGTGGATGTTCTTGCCAACCTTGCTGAGCAGATCATCCAAGAGATGAGTCCAGAAGACCCCTTACAGAGGGCGTTGACAACTTCTACAGTAGAGGTTGATCATTTAGATGCAGCTGCTACTTGTTATGCAAAGATGATGGATGATACAGCACATGTCATGCAACCGGTTGCACAGGAAGAACTAGTCAGCACATCTGCGAAAGCTGCTGCAATGAGCAATTGGAGTGCAATAAAAGCACTAAAAGTTGAGCTTAAACAGCTCCCTGCAAGGCTGATGTACGCCTTCCTTGGAGAAAACTCCACTTATCCTGTCATTGTTAATGCTTCATTGAACAATGCAGAGCTCACCCTTTTACTAAGCAAGCTGCGCCGATTTCGCAAAGCTTTTGGCTATTCTCTTGTTGATATTTAAGGTATTTCTCCAGACTTGTGCATGCATAGGATACATCTAGAGGATGAATCGAAATAATCAGTAGACCATCAGAGGAGGCTGAATCCAAACCTGCAGGATGTTGTCAAGAGGGAGATCATGAAGCTGCTGCAAGCTGGGATCATCTACCCCATATCAGACAGCGCCTTGGTCAGTCCGGTTCATGTGGTTCTTAAGAAAGGAGGCGTCACAGTGGTGAAGAACGACAAGGATGAGCTGATTCCTACAAGGACAGTGACTGGACACATGATGTGCATAGACTACATGAAGCTGAATGCAGCCACAAGAAAAGATCACTTCCCACTGCCCTTCATTGATCAGATGCTTGAGAGGCTAGCGAATAACAAGTACTACTGCTTTCTACATGGATATTCAGGGTTCTTTCAAATCCCCATCTATCTAGATGATCAGGAGAAGACCACCTTTACCTGTACTTATGGCACATTTGCATATCGCAGATTGCCTTTTGGACTGTGTAATGCTCCTGCGACATTCCAGAGGTGTACGACGTCAATTTTTATAGACATGATTGAGAAGTTTATGAAGGTCTTTATGGAAGAATTCTTAGTCTATGGGTCTTTCTTCAAAGGCTGTCATAAAAACTCGTGTGCACTGCAGAGTTGTGAAGAGAAGCAGTTGGTTCTGAATTGGGAGAAGTGTCATTTTATGGTATAAGATGGCATTGTTCTTGGTCACAAAGTCTCTGGAGATGGGTGAAAGATTATGTATGTTTTATTAAATATTCTTAACTATATATATAACATATATGTACATATTTATATTGATATTGTATATTTATATGCATGTTACTTACTGGAATGCCACTAATCCTTTTCCTACTTGGGATCAAGAGATAATGCATGGGCCTATGAATAAGGCGAGGACATGGCCCATCTATTTCACAAGAGAGTATTTGTTTCAAACGCAGAATCATGGCGAGGGACGAAGGACATCTAACTATGGCGTATGTACTAAAGGAGAGAATTATACTAATGCATTTTATGAATCTGATTTCTATGGGATCTTAACTTATATCATACAACTTGAATATGAGGGAATGGCCAATTTGAAGATCACACTTTTTAAGTGTAAGTGGTATGATCCGGTTATTGGAAGAGGGACTCGAAGAATTAATGGTGGTATTGTTGACGTTCTTTCATCAAGAAGATACAATAAATATGAACCATTTATTCTAGGTACGTATACATATATAAAACATAAATATTGATATTATATACATTTATATATATGTATTTATACTTTTATATATTGATACAGCTTCTCAAGCCGATCAATTTTGTTATGTCCTGTATCCATACACAAAAAAACCGAAGTAGTCGTGGCTCAATGTTATAAAAGTGAATCCCACGAACAATATTTCAGGAAATTACGAAAACAAGGAACCGGCTCTTTTGCAACAAGAAAATGATGATATGGTACTTATGACTACAATTGACAATATCGAAGTCAATAATCTGGTACACGAAGAAAATCCAATAGATCTCGATTATGACGTCAGAGATGCGGAAACTGAAAATGAATTTCAATGTAATACATCATCATCTGATGATGATGATGATGGTGAATTTAATTAAGTTTTGTTAATTAATATTTTGTTTAATAAAATTTGAATTTAAATAACTTAATATTTCTTGACTAAATTCTAAATTCTACTAATTATTTTAAATCAAAATCAAATTTCAAAATAAAATCAAATCAAAAACCAAAATCTAATCTTAAACAAAACTAAAACCATAATACAATTAAAATTATTGAAAACCAAAGATAAATCAAAATTATTTAAAAGCAATTCCTAAACCAACCAGCTCTTAAAATGATTCTTTGTTCACCCAGCTCTTAACTTGTTTCTGATTTTATTTGTTTGCTTCTAAGTCTCGGGTTTCAATCTGTGTTTGCCTCTGTTGGCAGATTAATTCTTTTTCTGTAGGTTTGGTCGAGACAAGGGAGCACTTGTCCAAAAGATTAAAAAAGTCTTCACAAACAAATTCAACGGTCCCTATTATAGCTGGACAATTGTGCCTCATGACAGATAAGAAAGGTACTTCATTGAGTTTGCGGTTAATAATTCTCTCCCTTAACCCTATAGTATATATGAATTCTTGTATTGTTTTCACTAACCTCTAACCTTACTAACATCAATCTCATGTCTTTGATATGTAGAAAACACACACTTGGGATCCCTTATGGTCAGGAACAGTTCAAGAGCAGTTCGAGATGATATGTCAACGGCGGATGAATGATATAGCTAGCACTGTCCGCACTTCTCGAATACGACCTAGGATGATAAAGCCGATACCCTGGACTCAGATGACGACCTTCTGGGACACAGAAGAAGCAAAGGATAAGAGCAGTACAACTTCTACAGCTCGCAACTCTGATCGTAATGGTCTTGGCCCTCACATACACTTATCAGGGTAGAAGTCCTATGTACAAATCCAACAAGAAATGGTGAGACAAAGTTACATATTTTCCATTATTTATAAATAATCTAACCGCTGCAACTTTTATATTTTATTCATTATTTAATATTTCAGGAAGAGGTGTTTTGAAGATCGGTAAGTATTGGTGAGGTCTTTATTAAGACTCATACAAATCCAGATGGGACGCTTGTTGATGTAAAGGCCAAGAACATCGCTGAAGCTTATACAATGAAGTTGTCCGAACTCAAGGCACATAATTCAGAAACCTTAGGCGGAGATGCGACACCTCCGGAGCTCTCCATAGATGCTCAGAACGAGCTATTTCTTCAGGTAAAGACACTTTCTTCACTAAGTCGGTCTTATTTTGAAATTGATGAATTATTTTTTTATGTGATGCGAGTTATGGTTTAATTTGTGACATTTGCTTTAATGCTTTGTTTGTGGCAGTGCACATTAAGTGATGACAGAGAACGCCCTTTTGGACTAGAAAGTCTCCAGAATACTCTTGCCAATGTAAGCGTAAGTCCCCAGGGAGCTGTTCGTCATCCTTTGTTGCACAGCAACAACAATTAGAAGAAGCTCAACGTCAAATAGTGGAACAGGCTGCTTATAATGCACGCCGTGATGCAGAGAATTGCTGCCCGTGATGCTGAGAATTCCAGACTGGTGGCTGCACAACAAAACAAGCTTTATCACTTATCATTGGTGGAGAAATTCCTGCGTGCAACTGATCCAACGTTTGTAGACTTCATCAACTTTCAGGCGGCTCCAACAAATCCACTTCCAACACTGTAATAGTAATAATTCCCTCTCAACTCCCTCTTTGCTTAACTCTAAGACTTAATTTACAACACTTAATGATGGTATTTTTATTTTGTGAACTCCATTGTTGGAGTTTTAGTTTGTAGACTGAAAATAACAAGTTTTTGGATTTGGATTTGAATTTGGATGTTAATTATGTATTTTGCTTTTATATATAAAGTTTTCTGTATTTTGGTTTTGTATATAAGGTTTTCTGTATTTTGATTACAACTGTAATATTAAATATCAAATCGTAAATCAAAGAAACCAAATACCATTTTCTTATTTTCATGATAAAAGGAGTCGCTATTGAGTCGTAGTTTAGTCGCACATTACTCGCAAAGTAGTCGGTGTTCAGTCGTAAGCTAGTTATCATTTTAGCATACTCGATCTTCTATTAGTCACTAATTGGTCGTAATGATTACATATATCAGTCGTAAAAGAGTCGTAACATCTTGTGACTCTTTTACGACTGAGAAACAATGACGATATGAAAACGCAAATCAGTCGCTAATTGATCGTAATGCTAACCTATATAAGTCGTAAATGAGTCGTAATATTTTGGGGCTATTTTACGACTGATAAACGATGATGATGTGAAATCGCAAATCAGTCACTAATTGGTTGTAAAATTGCGAATCATTTACGACTGCCTCGCCTTACGACGAAGATTTAGCGCCTCCTCATATTAGTTGTAAATCAGTCGTAAGACATGATCTTGCGACTGATTAGCGACTAATTTACTAGTAGCCAAATGTCTACATTCTTGTACTGTAAATAAATTGAGTGATTCAAAAGCCTAATCCGTGCGGATATGGTCCTCTTTCACAACCTCTCATTAGTTTTCACGATCTGCAAGGTACGTTTTCGGAATCCCCAATTTTCAATCCGCCATAGGTTTGGGTAAATTCGATTTTCGACTTGTTCAACATGATTTAGCTGTTGAATCATGGTTATTTAAGTTGTATTAGATGAATGATACCATTCCTATGTGATTTTAATGGCTGATTTGCGAGTTTTTGAAATTTTCGTGTTTATGATGACATTTGCAAAAATCAGGAAATTTTGGGTGATTTGTGTTGAAGTTGTGATTGAATTGTGTTTCTGGTAGTGCTACTATTGATATCCATTAGCTACTTCACACTGATTTGTTGATTTTTAGAATTTTTTAAAATTAGCTAATTTTGGTGAAAGTTTGGTTGATTTTGATTTGAAATATCAGATGCCTCCACGTGAGAAGAGACAGCGACCAGCATCTTCTTTAAGCAATGCATCTGGTTCAGAACAGTCAGCGAGCATAAGACCAGTGTGCAGGCCTCTACGGCCTAAGAGAGAGGATAAGACAATCGCTTCCGGAGTTGCTTGGGCAGGGACCCCAAAACATGAGATAGTGAAGGATGTCGGCATTTTCTGCGACATACAGGAAGACTGGGATAAATATGACGCTGTTTTACAATGCGTGGCAAGACGTGAAGATCATTCCCACCAGATTTGCAGATGCCAAGGTGCTGCAGCAGATGGGCATAAAAGACGAGGTTCTGCAGGTTCTCGAGAGGATCGGGATGGGCACGATGGCGATACATCACTAGTTCCTCGCCACAGTTGTCGGGGAGTAATAGCTGCCTATCGACTTTTAGTATTAGGATTTTGTCTAAGTTTTAATTTGTTTACTAACTTTCAGTTTCTTTTCTTTGTGCTGGTTTCAGGTGTATGCCTAATCGCAGTACCAGAAGCAACAAAGAGAAGAAGCTTGTGACTTTGAGCATCAACGAACTTGCTAAGTTGGAGAGGACCCTTAGGAAAACTAAGAAACAGTCTACAATGGTTGCTCCACTGATCTTGGTTGAAGATGCGGAAGGTCACTTGGTTGATAAGAGAGGGAAACAGGAGGAACAAAGATGGGCAGAGAATTGATCAAGATGGGAATGTCATTGTTGAACAGCAGGTTGAACAAGTGGGACAAGACGCTGGAGTCCTTGCTGCTGCTGATAACGCTGTTGGGCGTTTTGTGCCGAGGACTTTAGGAGACTACAACAAACCTGATCAGTTCTATGTCAATAGAGCTGCAATCCGCCATCCTGCTTTCTAGAGGAACGATTTTGAGCTTAAACCAGCTTATTATCAGCTGGTGGGACAGCATCCTTTCCATGGCTTACCTTATGAGCATCCAATGGATCATATTGAGAGGTTTGAGGATTTGGCTTCAAGAGTCAAAGCTAATGGAGTTAGCAATGACTTCCTGTTCTATAAGCTGTTCCCTTACCCACTTGGAGGATATGCTGCTTATTAGCTGAAACAACTGGAGCCTGGCTCATTAACTACTTGGGAGGACACCAAGAATGCCTTTTTGAACAATTTTTATGATGATGCTAGATCAGAGGACCTGAGGACGAAAATTGCATCATTCTCTCAAGGTCCTACTGAAGCTTTGAAGGCTTCTTGGCTGAAATTTAAGTCTTATCAAAGGGACTGTCCTCATCATGGTTTCAGTCAAGTGCAACTACTTGGGATCTTATTAGAGGCATTGATACTTCTATGGCGCTGGATTCAGCTAGTGCTAGAAACTTCAACACCAACATACCAAAAGAAGCAATAAGGTTGATTGAGAACTTTGCATGCAGCAACAACACCAAAAATGCAGATTTTCAGAAAATGAAACAAGCTGGTCTGGATGATGGAACACAGATTGCTAAAGTCAAGGCTAAGCTGGACAGTATGCACAGCCTCTTGGTGGGAAAGAAGTCAGTCCATTTTGCTGCAGAGGTGGAGACTTTCGAAAGTCTGGAAGAGATTGAGCAGGAAGATGTGAATTTCATCAATGCTAGAGATTTTCAGGGTGAAAGGTATAGAAATCAGTAATGGAACAGAGGCTACAACAACAATAAACAGAAGAGTGCCTTCACAGGAAATCAGAACACGCCTGGTTACAAACCTAAGCCTCACATCCAGAAGACAGAGTAACAGAAACCATTCCAGAACAGTGGAAATTTCAACAGGAACTATGGTTCTCTTTCCTACCAAACTACACCTACACAAGACAATATAATGGAAGCTATGCTGGAATAGATACTTGAAGGACAGCAGAAGATGACAGTGATCTTCAATGGCAAGTTGGATTCGCTGTATCAAGACCTGAATGGAAAACTTGAGAGTCTGAACTTTCATATGAAGAAGCTGGATGTGCAGGTTGCTCAAACTGCAGGATCTGTTCAAAGGCAAGAAGGATCCTTTCCTAGAAGGACTGATATCAATCCCAAGCATCAGGTTAATGCCATCACAGTCAGGAATGAAAAGGAACTTAAAACAGTGCAGAAAAAGAGGTTGAGTGCAGAACAGATCGTGCAACTGATCGAGTCTGAAGATGAAGATTTTGCAGTGTCAGAGGTGAGTGACGAGCGTCACCAAGGAGGAGTGACGCTCGTCACCAACTTACAAGGGAATCGGGGGTTGTCACAAGTGGGTGACGAGCGTCACCTCCTGGTGACGATCGTCACCAACCCCAGAACAAAGCTGTTTCGCCTGTAACTGCAGATAATGGCCAGGAACAAGTCTATAAACCCAAAGCACCATTCCGCAAGCATCCTAGGAAGTCTAAACAGGAGATAGAAGAAGCTAGATGCAAAGCTATGATAGACAAGCTGATATTTGGGATCCCTCTTGTTGATGCAGTCAAGCTTTCACCAGCTCTAAGAAGGTATGTAAAGAGAATGGTTGTGAATGGTGTAAGTCCTGAGGAAGGAGCATTTCTTACCAGAGACATCAGTGCAATCCCTTTGGGTACAGTTCCAAAGAAGAAGAAGAAGGTGCCTGTTTCTGAACAAGTCATCGCCATCATTCAAAGCAGAATTCCAGAGAAGCTTTCTGATCCTGGAAACTTGTACTTGATTTCTCAATCTTAGCAGGACGTTTTCCTCACTCTCTATGTGATCTAGGGTCAAGTATTAACATGATGCCTTTCTCTGTTGCTGCTAGACTTGGAATGACTGATTTCAAGCGAGCTGAGATTTCTCTTATCCTAGCAGATCGCTCTATTACAACCCCAGAAGGCATCTTAGAGGATGTTCCAGTTAACACTGAAGGCTGCATGATTCCCCCAGACTTTGTGGTTTTGAAATATGCTGAAGAACCTAAAGATCCTCTTATTCTTGAAAGATCATTCTTGGCTACTGCTGGTGCCATCATTGATGTGAAATAGGGGAATATAGAGCTTGGTTTTGGCGATATTGTCATGAACTTTGATATGAATAAGTTAAGAGGAAGGTTTACCAATGATGGTCAGACCATTTTTGTAAGGACTTCCAGATATGAAGAGAATGTCATGGAGCACTCAGAAGACACTACTGCTGGGTATGTCACTGAATCTGATACAAGTGGTCAAGTGAACAAGATGGCTATTGAAGAGGCAATATCTGAAACTTCTGCAAAAACTTTTGGGTTTGAGGATTGCAGTGAGGATCATATCTTCATGAATAGGCTTGAAGAAGAGGTTCCCATGAATAGACTGAATTTCACCGACATGTATTGATTGCTTTGGATGATGGAACACAGATTGCTGAAGTCAAGGCTAAGCTGGACAGTATGCACAGCCTCTTGGTGGGAAAAAAGTCAGTCCATTTTGCTGCAGAGGTGGAGACTTTCGAAAGTCTAGAAGAGATTGAGCAGGAAGATGTGAATTTCGTCAATGCTGGAGGTTTTCAGGATCAAAGGTATGGAAATCAGCAATGGAACAGAGGTTACAACAACAATAAACTGAAGAGTGCCTTCACAGGAAATCAGAGCACGCCTGGTTACAAACCTAAGCCTCAATTCCAGAAGACAGAGTACCAGAAACCATTCCAGAACAGTGGAAATTTCAACAGGAACTATGGTTCTTCTTCCTACCAAACTGCACTTACACAAGACAATATAATGGAATCTATGCTGGAATAGATACTTGAAGGACAGCAGAAGATGACAGTGATCTTCAATGGCAAGTTGGATTCGCTGTATCAAGACCTGAATGAAAAAATGGAGAGTCTGAACTCACATATGAAGAAGCTGGATGTGCTGGTTGCTCAAACTGCAGGAGCTGATCAAAGGCAAGAAGTATTCCTTCCTGGAAGGACTGATATCAATCCCAAGCATCAGGTTAATGCCATCACTGTCAGGAATGAAAATGAGCTTAAAAAAGTGCAGAAAAAGAGGTTGAGTGTAGAACAGATCGTGCAACTTATCGAGTCTGAAGATGAAGATTTTGCAGTCTCAGAGGTGAGTGACGAGCGTCACCAAGGAGGAGTGACGCTCGTCACCAACTTACAAGGGAATCGAGGGTTGTCACAAGTGAGTGACGAGCGTCACCCCCCTGGTGACGATCGTCACCAACCCCAGAACAAAGCTGTTTCGCCTGTAACTGCAGATAATGGCCAGGAACAAGTCTATAAACCCAAAGCACCATTCCGCAAGCATACTAGGAAGTCTAAACAGGAGATAGAAGAAGCTAGATTCAAAGCTATGATAGACAAGCTGATCCTTGAGATCCCTCTTGTTGATGCAGTCAAGCTTTCACCAGCTCTAAGAAGGTATGTAAAGAGAATGGTTGTGAATGATGTAAGTCCTGAGGAAGGAGCATTTCTTACCAGAGACATCAGTGCAATCCTCTTCGGTACAGTTCCAAAGAAGAAAAAGAAGGTGCCTGTTTCTGAACAAGTCATCGCCATCATTCAAAGCAGAATTCCAGAGAAGCTTTCTGATCCTGGAAACTTGTAATTGAATGCTCAATCTTAGCAGGATGTTTTCCTCACTCTCTATGTGATCTAGGGTCAAGTATTAACATGATGCCTTTCTCTGTTGCTGCTGGACTTGGAATGACTGATTTCAAGCGCGCTGAGATTTCTCTTATCCTAGCAGATCGCTCTATTACAACCCCAGAAGGCATCTTAGAGGATGTTCCAGTTAACACTGAAGGCTGCATGATTCCCCCAGACTTTGTGGTTTTGAAAAAGCTGAAGAACCTGAAGATCCTCTTATTCTTGAAAGATCATTCTTGGCTACTGCTGGCACCATCATTGATGTGAAATAGGGGAACATAGAGCTTGATTTTGGCGATGTTGTCATGAACTTTGATATGAATAAGTTAAGAGGAAGGTTTACCAATGATGGTCAGACCATTTTTGTAAGGACTTCCAGAGATGAAGAGAATGTCATGGAGCACTCAGAAGACACTACTGCTGGGTATGTCACTGAATCTGATACAAGTGGTCAAGTGAACAAGATGGCTATTGAAGAGGCAATATCTGAAACTTCTGCAAAAGCTTTTGGGTTAGAGGATTGCAGTGAGGATCATATCTTCATGAATAGGCTTGAAGAAGAGGTTCCCATGAATAGACTGAATTTCACCGACATGTATTGATTGCTTTGGATGATGGAACACAGATTGCTGAAGTCAAGGCTAAGCTGGACAGTATGCACAGCCTCTTGGTGGGAAAGAAGTCAGTCCATTTTGCTGCAGAGGTGGAGGCTTTCGAAAGTCTAGAAGAGATTGAGCAGGAAGATGTGAATTTTATCAATGCTGGAGGTTTTCAGGGTCAAAGGTATGGAAATCAGCAATGGAACAGAGGTTACAACAACAATAAACAGAAGAGTGCCTTCACAGGAAATCAGAGCACGCCTGGTTACAAACATTAGCCTCAATTCCAGAAGACAAAGTACCATAAACCATTCCAGAACAGTGGAAATTTCAACAGGAACTATGGTTCTTCTTCCTACCAAACTGCACCTACACAAGACAATATAATGGAACCTATGCTGGAATAGATACTTGAAGGACAGCAGAAGATGACAGTGATCTTCAATGGCAAGTTGGATTCGTTGTATCAAGACCTGAATGGAAAAATGGAGAGTCTGAACTCTCATATGAAGAAGCTGGATGTGCAGGTTGCTCAAACTGCAGGAGCTGTTCAAAGGCAAGAAGGATTCCTTCCTGGAAGGACTGATATCAATCCCAAGCATCACGTTAATGCCATCACAGTCAGGAATGAAAAGGAGCTTAAAACAGTGCAGAAAAAGAGGTTGAGTGCAGAACAGATCGTGCAACTTACCGAGTCTGAAGATGAAGATTTTGCAGTCTCAGAGGTGAGTGACGAGCGTCACCAAGGAGGAGTGACGCTCGTCACCAACTTACAAGGGAATCGGGGGTTGTCACAAGTGAGTGACGAGTGTCACCCCCCTGGTGACGATCGTCACCAACCCCAGAACAAAGCTGTTTCGCCTGTAACTGCAGATAATGGCCAGGAACAAGTCTATCAACTCAATGCACCATTCCGCAAGCATACTAGGAAGTCTAAACAGGAGATAGAAGAAGCTAGATTCAAAGCTATGATAGACAAGCTGATCGTTGAGATCCCTCTTGTTGATGCAGTCAAGCTTTCACCAGCTCTAAGAAGGTATGTAAAGAGAATGGTTGTGAATGATGTAAGTCCTGAGGAAGGAGCATTTCTTACCAGAGACATCAGTGCAATCCTCTTCGGTAAAGTTCCAAAGAAGAAAAAGAAGGTGCTTGTTTCTGAACAAGTCATCGCCATCATTCAAAGCAGAATTCCAGAAAAGCTTTGTGATCCTGGAAACTTGTAATTGAATGCTCAATCTCAGCAGGACATTTTTCTCACTCTCTATGTGATCTAGGGTCAAGTATTAACATGATGCCTTTCTCTGTTGCTGCTAGACTTGGAATGACTGATTTCAAGCGAGCTGAGATTTCTCTTATCCTAGCAGATCGCTCTTTTACAACCCCAGAAGGCATCTTAGAGGATGTTCCAGTTAACATTGAAGGCTGCATGATTCTCACAGACTTTGTAGTTTTGAAATATGCTGAAGAACCTAAAGATCCTCTTATTTTTGGAAGATCATTCTTGGCTACTGCTGGCGCCATCATTGATGTGAAATAGGGGAACATAGAGCTTGTTTGGGCGATGTTGTCATGAACTTTGATATGGATAAGTTAAGAGGAAGGTTTACCAATGATGGTCAGACCATTTTTGTAAAGACTTCCAGAGATGAAGAGAATGTCATGGAACACTCAGAAGACACTACTGCTGGGTATGTCACTGAATCTGATACAAGTGGTCAAGTGAACAAGATGGCTATTGAAGAGGCAATATCTGAAACTTCTGCAAAAGCTTTTGGGTTTGAGGATTGCAGTGAGGATCATATCTTCATGAATAGGCTTGATGAAGAGGTTCCCATGAATAGACTGAATTTCACCGACATGTATTGATTGCTTTGGATGATGGAACACAGATTGCTGAAGTCAAGGCTAAGCTGGACAGTATGCACAGCCTCTTGGTGGGAAAGTTGTCAGTCCATTTTGCTGCAGAGGTGGAGACTTTCGAAAGTCTAGAAGAGATTGAGCAGGAAGATGTGAATTTTATCAATGCTGGAGGTTTTCAGGGTCAAAGGTATGGAAATCAGCAATGGAACAGAGGTTACAACAACAATAAACAGAAGAGTGCCTTCACAGGAAATCAGAGCACGCCTGGTTACAAACCTAAGCCTCAATTCCAGAAGACAGAGTACCAGAAACCATTCCAGAACAGTGGAATTTTCAACA
Organism: Thlaspi arvense; assembly: GCA_911865555.2. Taxonomy (NCBI): domain Eukaryota; kingdom Viridiplantae; phylum Streptophyta; class Magnoliopsida; order Brassicales; family Brassicaceae; genus Thlaspi; species Thlaspi arvense. Next base: position 17,908,335 of record OU466861.1, read on the forward strand.
GGAACTATGGTTCTTCTTCCTACCAAACTGCACCTACACAAGACAATATAATGGAATCTATGCTGGAATAGATACTTGAAGGACAGCAGAAGATGACAGTGATCTTCAATGGCAAGTTGGATTCGCTGTATCAAGACCTGAATGGAAAAATGGAGAGTCTGAACTCTCATATGAAGAAGCTGGATGTGCAGGTTGCTCAAACTGCAGGAGCTGTTCAAAGGCAAGAAGGATTCCTTCCTGGAAGGACTGATATCAATCCCAAGCATCAGGTTAATGCCATCACAGTCAGGAATGAAAAGGAGCTTAAAACAGTGCAGAAAAAGAGGTTGAGTGCAGAACAGATCGTGCAACTTATCGAGTCTGAAGATGAAGATTTTGCAGTCTCAGAGGTGAGTGACGAGCGTCACCAAGGAGGAGTGACGCTCGTCACCAACTTACAAGGGAATCGGGGGTTGTCACAAGTGAGTGACGAGCGTCACCCCCCTGGTGACGATCGTCACCAACCCCAGAACATAGCTGTTTCGCCTGTAACTGCAGATAATGGCCAGGAACAAGTCTATAAACCCAAAGCACCATTCCGCAAGCATACTAGGAAGTCTAAACAGGAGATAGAAGAAGCTAGATTTAAAGCTATGATAGACAAGCTGATCCTTGAGATCCCTCTTGTTGATGCAGTCAAGCTTTCACCAGCTCTAAGAAGGTATGTAAAGAGAATGGTTGTGAATGATGTAAGTCCTGAGGAAGGAGCATTTCTTACCAGAGACATCAGTGCAATCCTCTTTGGTACAGTTCCAAAGAAGAAAAAGAAGGTGCCTGTTTCTGAACAAGTCATCGCCATCATTCAAAGCAGAATTCCAGAGAAGCTTTCTGATCCTGGAAACTTGTAATTGAATGCTCAATCTCAGCAGGACGTTTTCCTCACTCTCTATGTGATCTAGGGTCAAGTATTAACATGATGTCTTTCTCTGTTGCTGCTAGACTTGGAATGACTGATTTCAAGCGAGCTGAGATTTCTCTTATCCTAGCAGATCGCTCTTTTACAACCCCAGAAGGCATTTTAGAGGATGTTCCAGTTAACATTGAAGGCTGCATGATTCCCACAGACTTTGTGGTTTTGAAATATGCTGAAGAACCTAAAGATCCTCTTATTCTTGGAAGATCATTCTTGGCTACTGCTGGCGCCATCATTGATGTGAAATAGGGGAACATAGAGCTTGATTTGGGCGATGTTGTTATGAACTTTGATATAGATAAGTTAAGAGGAAGGTTTACCAATGATGGTCAGACCATTTTTGTAAGGACTTCCAGAGATGAAGAGAATGTCATGGAGCACTCAGAAGACACTATTGCTGGGTATATCACTGAATCTGATACAAGTGGTCAAGTGAACAAGATGGCTATTGAAGAGGCAATATCTGAAACTTCTGCAAAAGCTTTTGGGTTTAAGGATTGCAGTGAGGATCATATCTTCATGAATAGGCTTGAAGAAGAGGTTCCCATTCATGCCAAGTTTCTGGAGGAAGACGTGTTTGTGATGGAGGCAAGACTTGCAGAGCTGAATTGCAAAAAAGTTGCAGAAACTCGAACTGCAGGGTCAGTGATGACCATCACTGACCTGATGACTCTCGTCACCAACCTGGACACAAAGGATCAACATTATCTTTCATCTATAAGTCCATCTTATGTAGCAAAACTGAAAATTCAACATTCCACAATGACTCTTGTCACCCATCCCTTCACGAGGTACCACTTTTTGACACGATTCTACAATTTCTCATGCTTCATTTTGACCAACTCTTGGCTTAATAACACTAGGGACAGTGTTGTTTAAGTGTGGGGGAGGTGGAAACTGACATTCTTTGCTTTGTGGTTTATTTATAGAGTGTTAAAGTTGAGTCAAAAACCTGTTTTTATAGAGTCAAAATTTTAAAACTGTCAGTTTATCTTGGAACTAACCATAGGACGTTTATGCTTATAAGAACTATTGCCACAGTAGTTGATTATAAGTCTTACTAAGTTAAAAGTCATAGGTCGATCAGTGTAGCAATGAAAGTTTAGGTTCTTAGAGAATCTGGAAACTTTTTTCCTAGCTCCACCTTAATGAACTTTAAACTTCTTATCTTGGTGCTTGATTCTCATTGATCTTGATTCTCTCTTTTAACACTGACAAATATGTTTAGATACAGTCTCTTAAATATGTTTATGAATTTTGATGGTCTATTTATTTTTTAGTTTTTGATTTGTAAGTTGGACAAATGGCTTTTGGCATGAGTTGGGGTTTTCTGATTTTGAGAAAGTATTCTTTGAAGTGAATAAAAATTCCCATTTCGTGTTTTCCATTTGGCTTATGGTTTTTATTTTTTGCTTGTTACGAGAGCTGAATTTCACCGACATGTATTGATTGCTTTGTATAACTAATACAGAGATTCAGTGCGATAATGTTGTGTGCTGTTATAAGGGGAGCTTCCAGTAGAGGCTCTTCTGCTTTGTTTAGTGGTCTTTTTCGTTAAGATTCATCGCTATTATGATTAGATCTTCCGAATATTATTGTTTTGATTCTTTCTCTCTTTCAGGGATGGGAAAATCGCTGCAAGCTACTCGTGTTGCAGTGTCTGCCCAAAGCTTTCACTCTGTTTCAGCAATAGAGGTACATTTCAGTTGATTCATATATATTCACGAACTCATAATTTCTTAACCAGATGCAGAATTATTGATCCTTTATGTTTCTTCCATGAACAAGCTATTTAAGTGTCATTTAAATTGGATAGTCGCTTGTGCCTTGTGGAAACCATGCTCGTAGCTTCCACCATCGTTCTTCTCTTCTGTTTTCTTCTAGTTTATACTCTTTTATTTAATGATGATTGTTCTCTTATTTTTATCATTTTACAGGGTCTTTAGAGTGCTCAAAGTTAGGAATCTCAGTGTTTTTTGTTCATTTGTAGGCTATAAGACTCAAGTCTCCCACAATTTTCGTTGAAAAACTTATTTCCATGTGTGTAGGTCTGTTTTCAGCAGTCACCAAGGCACAGCTCTACAAATATGGGTCATGCCTTTTTCATCTGATTGTGGTATGATAATTCTTACTGAAGATATTCCTTTACTTCAAGTTATTAAGTTTGTCTCCCATGTTATGGAACCCACAAGGGCTTAGTCAAGTGTGTGGGATTCCAGAATCGCGTCAGCTACAAGTTTGGAGTATGAAACTACTTCTATAGCATGAACAGAGTTTGTTTTGAAGGATGACTAATCAAACCTTTCTTTTGTAGAAAAAAAGATGTGATAAATATCGATGTTGCAGTTTACTTGGATGTAAGTCTTTGGGTTTCTTTTGCTAATTTTCAATCCAAGATTAAATCTGTGTAACACTTTTTGTTGTTGTTCAGTGGCAAATAATCACAAATCTTATGGGTAATACCATGAAGGTAATCTGTATGCTCTACTGATCATTCTTTGCATCCTAGTTGACTGATAAAAGTAGCTGATCCTTTGTAAATATCCTGGCAGTTCACGGAGAAAGGACACATCTTTGTAACTGTTCATTTGGTGGAGGAGCTGTTAGACTCTCTCGATGTAGACAACATCATATAGTGAAAGTACTTTTAACAACTTCTTCCTCTCAAAGTCTCTCAGCTATTACCCGTAAGGCCATCTTTTTATTCTTATTCATTTGTGAGAACTGCTTTAGTGGTGATAAGACTGCTGGATCAAGAGCTTTAACGATCTGGATATATTATGAAATTTAAAGCTGTGTTACTTTGTGATAAGGCTCAAGTTTTACCCAAATAAAAACTACTGTAAGTGCACAGCAAAGCAGTTGTAGTATAAGGGGTATCGAATCCCAAATGAGTATGTAAACTACACTATCAATTATAGGTTCAGATTAAGCTAAGCAGAATATAATGTATGTAATGCGAATGATTAAATAAGAGTAAGCAAGCGATTTTGTTGTTTGATCTAAGTTTCAGAAGACTAAAAGCGCTAAGTGAGGACAGTTCGCAGGTTGAATCCAAGAATGTAGAATGCATGAAATCAGGAATGATTAAGAACCGTTTTAAACATGATTCACTGATGTATAACTAATCAATTCTCATTGCAGAAGTTATCTATGCCTAAATCACAGAGTTTCAAATCTCTTTGCAAACCCTAACAATCTAAGCATGCAGGAATGATCTGATTCAATTGTTTACAAAACTCCTAAGCCAAATCTTTTTGCACTAAGTTATTTTGCTCATCAAATACTAGTTCAGGTTATCAATAATGCTCTCACATATATTTAACAACCTATGATTTTCTGATTCCTAGATGATGTGTCTCAGAAATTCGATTTTAAAGCAAGCAGAGATGAAAAACCATCAGATATTCCTAACAGGTAGCAATTCTACAAACTCTTCATCAACTTTTGAAAAAGCCCTAACTTAAATAGCAGATTACTCAGACATGATCATGGAATCACAAAACATAACTGAATAAAATTGCATTAAGAGAAAGAGTAAAAAAATAAGAGGGTTCGAAATCTTCTCAAAAGAGTACAGGATTTGTCTCCCTAAAAAGCTCTGAATAAATCTCTCTCAAACTCTCTGAATTTTCAAAACCTAAGAGAAAAGCCAACAATGGCTGAAAAACCTAATAAAATGGAGGCTAAACACGATAATGGGTCTTCTTGTAAATAATGGAACTTCTGGGCCAATTCTGCAAATAATGCTCCATTTTTTAATAAACAGCCATGACCTCCTTCCTTGTTGGGTGACAAGCGTCACCATATGGCATACTTTTTTCTCCGAGCTAGGTACTTCGTGGCTTCAACTCGAAATGCTCCAAAAGGCTCCAATATCTCCAATTATGCTCCAGACATGCTATAACCTGCAAAGACTCTTCCAGGACTCTACAAAGACCAAAAAAACTCAATAAAAAGGACTTATATCATGGTTAAAAACCATAAAAACCATTCACAACCATTCTCTTTACATACCTTCTTAGAGCTGGTGAAAGCTTGACAGCATCTACAAGAGGCATCTCAACCATCAGCTTATCTATCATAGCTTTGCATTTGGCTTCCTCTATCTCTTGTTTAGACTTCCTAGGATTTTTAAGGAATGGTAACTTCGGTTTATACGCTTGTTCTTCTCTGTTATCTGCAGTTACAGACGAATAATCTTTGTTCTGGGGTGGGTGACGACCGTCACCCAAGTGGCGATGCTCGCCACTGACTTTAGACAAGTCGTGTTTTTCTGCCCGAAGTGGGTGACGACCGTCACCCAAGTGGTGATGGTCGTCACTGATCTCTGAGACAGCGAAAATTTCATCTTCAAACTCCATTTGTTGCACGATTTGCTCTGCACTCATCCTCTTATCCTGCACTTTTTCAAGCTCCTTTTCAGTCATGACTGTGATGGCATTAACCTCGTTATTGGGATTTATATCAGTCCTTCCAGGAAGGAATCCCTCTTGCCTTTGAACAGCTTCTGCAGTTTGAGCAACCTGCACATCAAGCTTCTTCATATGAGAGTTCAGACTCTCAATTTTCCCATTCAGGTCTTGATACAGCAAATCCATCTTGCTATTGAAGTTCACTGTCATCTTCTGCTGTCCTTCATGTAACTGCTCCAGCATAGCTTCCATCTTATTATCTTGTGGAGGTGCAGTTTGGTAGGAAGAAGAACCAAAATTTCTGCTGTTTTGGTAAGGTTTCTCAACTTCAGTCTTTTGGAATGGGGGCTTAGGAGTGTAACCAGGCGTGCTCTATCCTACTGTAAAGGTACTCTGCTGATTATTGCTGTTGTAGCTTCTGTTCCATTGCTGATTTCCAAACCTTTGGCTCTGAAAACCCCCTCCATTAATGAAATTAACATCATTCTGCTCAAATTCTTCATGATTTTCAAAACTCTTCACTTATGCAGCAAACTGAACTGACTTCTTTCCCACCAAGAGGCTGTGCATATTGTCCAACTTAGCCTTAACTTCAGCAATCTGATTTCCATCATCCAAACCAGCTTGTTTCATCCTTTGAAAATCTGCATTCTTAGTGTTGTTGCTGCAGACCAAGTTCTCAATTAACCTGATTGCTTCTTCTGGTCTGTTGGTGTTGAAGTTTCCTGCACTTTCTGCATCCAGCGCCATCCGATACTTCCAGTCAATGCCTCTGAAGAAGATCCCAAGTAATTGCACCTGACTGAAGCCACGATGAGGACAATCCCTTTGATAAGACTTGAATCTGATCCAGGAAGTCTTAAAAGCTTCAGTAGGACCTTGTGTAAAGGATGCAATTTTTGTCTTCATGTCTTCTGATCTTGCATCATCATAGAAGTCGTTCAGGAAGACATTCTTAGTGTCTTCCCAAGTGGTCAATGAAGCAGGTTCCAGTTGCTTCAGCCAATATGCAGCTTCTCCTTCAAGAGAGTAAGGAAAAAGCTTGCAGAACAGAATGTCATTGCTAACACCATTAGCTTTGACACTGGAAGCTAAGTCCTCAAACATCTCAATGTGATCCATAGGATGCTCATGAGGTAAGCCATGGAATGGATGCTGGCCAACCACCTGATAGTAGACAGGTTTAACCTCAAAATCGTTCATCTGGAAGGCATGAAGGCGGATTGCAGCTCTGTTGGCATAGAACTGATCAGGTCTGTTGTAGTCACCTAGAGTCCTCTGAACAAAACGCCCAGCAGCGTTATTGGCAGCAAGAGGGACTCCAACGTTCTCATCCACTTGTTGAACTTGCTGTTCAACGATGACATTCCCCTCTTGATCAATCTTCTGCCCTTCTTTGTTCCTCCTGTTTCCTTCTCTGTCAACCAAGTGACCTTCTGCATCTTCAACCAAGATAAGTGGAGTGACCATTGTATATTGCTTCTTAGCTTTCCTGTTAGTTCTCTCCAACCTTGCGAGTTCGTCAATCCTCAAAGTCACAAGCTCCTTCTCTTTGTTGCTTCCGGTACTGCGATTAGGAATACACCTTAAACCAGCACAAAGAAAAGAAACTGAAAGTTAGTAAGCAAATTAAAACTTAGACAAAATCCTAATACTAAAAATCGATAGGCAGCTATTACTCCCCGGCAACGGCGCCAAAAACTTGATAGGGCTCAGGTTTTACTCAAATAAAAACTACTGCAAGTGCACAGCAAAGCAGTCGTAGTATAAGGGGTATCAAATCCCAAAGGAGTATGTAAACTACACTATCAATTATAGGTTCAGATTAAGCTAAGCAGAATGTAATGTATGTAATGCGAATGATTAAATAAGAGTAAGCAAGCGATTTTTTTTGTTTGATCTAAGTTTCAGAAGACTAAAAGCGCTAAATCAGGACAGTTCGCAAGTTGAATCCAAGAATGTAGAATGCATGAAATCCGGAATGATTAATAACCATTTTAAACATGAATCAGTGCTGTATAACTAATCAATTCTCATTGCAGAAGTTATCTATGCCTAAATCACAGAGTTTCAAATCTCTTTGCAAACCCTAACAACCTAAGCATGCAGGAATGATCAGATTCAATTGTTTACAAAACTCCTAAGCCAAATCTCTTTGCACTAAGTTATTTTGCTCATCAAATACTAGTTCAGGTTATCAATAATGCTCTCACATATATTTAACAACCTATGATTTTCTGATTCCTAGATGATGTGTCTCAGAAATTCGATTTTAAAGCAAGTAGAGGTGAAAAAACCATCAGATATTCCTAACAGGTAGCAATTCTACAAACTCTTCATCAACCTTTGAAAAAGCCCTAACTTAACTAGCAGATTACTCAGACATGATCAGGGAATCACAAAACATAACTGAATAAAATTGCATTAAGAGAAAGAGTAAAAAAATAAGGGTGTTCGAAATCTTCTCAAAAGAGTACAGGATTAGTCTCCCTAAAAAGCTCTGAATAAATCTCTCTGAAACTCTCTGAATTCTCAAAACCTAAGATAAAAGCCAACAATGGCTGAAAAACCTAATAAAATAGAGGCTAAACACAATCTGGGGTCTTCTTGTAAATAATGGAACTTCTGGGCCAATTCTGCAAATAATGCTCCATCTTTTAATAAACAGCCACGACCTCCTCCCTTGTTGGGTGACGAGCATCACCATATGGCATACTTTCTTCTCCGAGCTAGGTACTGCGTGGCTTCAACTCGAAATGCTCCAAAAGGCTCCAATATCTCCAATTATGTTCTAGACATGCTATAACCTGCAAAGACTCTTCTAGGACTCTAAAAAGACCAAAAAGACCAAAAAGACTCAATAAAAAGGACTTATATCATGGTTAATAACCATAAAAACCATGATATATCACTTTGTTATGTTAGTTTGAGTTTGGACAGTTAGTCAATTTAATTATAGTTAGTTTGTTATGATTTTATATAATGTAAAGTTTTAATTTTTTATAGTATTCATTCCGATTTCAACCAACAAAACATTATTAATGTTTAAGAAATCACATTTTTTTATAATAAGATTAAAGACATAAAAAGCCTGCGGGCTGGCCCGCATACCCGCAAAAAAATGAGAGGCGGGCTTGGGCTTATATATATGTCCGCAACCCACAGCGGGCCGGCCCGCGTGGACAAAAAAAGTTGAGACTGCCACGGGCAAGCCCAGGTGGACACGGGCCAGCCCAGGTGGACGCGGGCCAGCCCATCTAACATCTCTATCTTTTATAGCTTTCTTTATCCCCTTAATGGTCTTGACAAGCTTTTTGATGGTCTTATCTTACTAGTTATTCCATCTTTAGAGGAGAGAAGTATGCTTGTGAGCTGCCATTATTGCCTCATTGGGGATTGGGTTGTTGTAAGTATCAAAGTAATACCTAGCACTACCATAAAGAGTCTCTTGGCCTTGCTCTTCCTCAAAGGATTTACGTCGCACAGCAGGTCCACTTGCTGCTTTGGATCTGGATCTGATTGACCTCCTTGGGTTCACTAGAACTTCAGTTAGGGGTTTGAACATGGCGAGTTGCAGGGGAGGCAAATGAGGTGTACTCAGTTGCAGTGGGTAGCAAGATCTTCTGCTGCACTGTGAGGCTCACATGGAACTGATAAGCTAGGCTCTGGCCTAAGCATCCAGTAATGAACTTGGCCTTGGCTAAGTAGTCTTTGTGAATATAAGCAGGAGGGTGTGATGGCTCACCTAAAGAAGCATATGCTTCTTCTAAAATGGGTGTGATAAGGCCTCCAAAACCAATCCCAGGCTTTGAGTCAGTTGTAGTGTCTATCCAGTTCTTCAAAACAGTCACTAATTCTTTGATGAGTGGTCTTTTTGTATTGTGTCCATAAGAATATCCTTTAGACCCTTGCACAGGAAAGCCATCTCTTCTTCAAGCACATTATTATTTTCCTTCCTCTCAAAGAAGGTGTTGGCAAGCACCTTGTGTGCATATCTTATAGTAGAATGGCGAATCCTAGCACTCTTGCAAGATACAGGATTGTACCCCTCCCCCCCACACTTATCGGATCCTACACTCCTTCTTTCTCACCCTTTACAAGGTCCATTTGAGTGCTCCATGTCTTCCCACCTCTAAACCCAAAGATCTCATTCAACTGAGTAAATCCCATGTGATAGATGGTTCTCCCTACTTTGAATTTGACGTGCCCATCTCCAAACACATGATCCCTCTCCTCACCATCTTTATAAAAGAACACCTCTAGTGAAGAGATGAACTGGCAAGTAGCAGCCTTGTGGGAAGGATAAACAATGGTGAAAAAATTCTCCAACCCCATCTCCCTGAAGAGTGACTCAACTTCTTCCAAGATACCAATGTTGCTAAGCAGCTCTTTGTCAGCATATTGATAGCTTGCTATATTAGAGAATTTTAGGCTGCATTTCATGCATGTTTTCGCTTTTTCTTGCATTATTTCTTATCATTTCAGTGTCATTTACATATAGAAGTAGCCATGCATGTATTTAGATTAAAAATCCATACATTTGCATGTTTAAGGTGTATTTCAGGTGTTTTGGGGGCTAAGGAGACTTATGGGAGGATGGAGGATCATATGAAGTCAAAGAAATATGCAAGAAGAATGAAGCCAAGCTATTTAAAAGCTGCACCGATGTCCCACATCGAGGTCTTTGCTTGGTCCAACAAGATGCGAGTTAAAATCGGTGCGGACGAAGCCTCTCCACTTATATTCAGGCTTGACGTTCTTCATACAAGTTGTAGAGGATCTGAATAGCTTTCCAATGGTGGTCGAATTATGTCATTTGGACCTGGGGTTGAAGCGATAGAGCAATTTCAGCTACGCAGTGTTCACCAGCCCGTTGTACCATGGTAGGGCACCGAGCTAAACATGCCGTACAAACCGATACGAAGAGACAAGGCATATTGAGGTCCTGCATCGAGGAGAACACCAAGAACCCAGCTCGATATCGACGTGGCCATATTGATCAGAACACCTTCCCATGCACCCCGATATTCTTTATCCAAATGTTGACCAACTTTTTCCATTTCTGACCAAACATTATCCTTTCACGTATTTAAGCTTTTGGCTTATATTTTTGTCATCTGATCTTCTTCTTTACCCTATTTTCGACCTTGTGCGAAACCACAAACGGATTTTTATGGGATTTAGATGATCATTTCTTTAATAAAGTTTTGCACTTCCTTTGTTATTTTCCTTCAAGTTCTTGTTTAATCATGTTTGATCTATCATTTCTGCTTATTTCCATTGATTTAGGTATGTGTTGTGAATAGTTTCATATGGTTTGAGGTTGGAGCAGATTTGGGGATGATTGTTTGATAGCTTGGGGTATTTTCGTTTGATTAATACTTAGATAATGTAGCTTAGTTGTTCTTAGTGCTTAGTAACGCTTTTAGGGTGAAACTGATTATAGGTGTTTGCTGCATCACAAGTCTTTGTTTAAATGCCTGAAAGAACTTTGTTAGGAACATTCTCCTAGATGATTTTATTGGCGTTTAGGTAGCATGTTTGGTCTATAAGAGCCTTGTGTTTTCATGCTGGTTTTGCACATATACGCCATCACAAGTGGGTCTGATATGTACTTAACTTATACATCTCTATCCTTGTTGCAGGCTAGTTTTGCACAGATACGCCATCACAATTGGGTCAGACATGTGCTTAACTTAGTTGTTTCTGTTCTTGATGCGGATTGATTGATTTAGTGGCTTGATCATGTTCTTTGCTTGTTATCAGTCTTGACCACCCTAGGTTTGATACTAAGTAATTCTCAAGTCATCATTGCTCTAGCCTTGAACCAGCACCTCATTGTTCTTTGCTTTTCATCATTTTGTGTTCTGTTTTTCCTTTGTTTTTAGTTGCTTGCTTTTGTTATATTTCTTGCCTTGCATTTCAAGTTATTGCATTTAGCATTTCATTTTGGTTCTTGCACTTCATTGCTTTGTTTACTTTAGTCTTGTTGCATTTAGATCATTGTCTTGTTAGTTTTGATTGCATTTAGTTTCTTTGCATTGCATTGCTTGCTTTAGCCTTATTAGTATTGCCTTTCACTTTTCCATTTCATCATTGTCCACTTAGGTTGTTAGAATCATCCTTCTTCATCATATAGTGAAGAAATTTAAGAGGATCGAGTTAGCTTGCCAATGAACTTTGAATCAGGTCATTCCGGTCAGGGGTTAAAGAGATACAGCGATTGCAGTAAACCGGTATACAGCAGGGCGATCACATCGAGGATGCACATCAAAGGCCCAGCTCGATACAGCCAAATGCATCTCAAAACCCCAGGATTGAAGGGATGGCACTGCCCTATGGTCTCCGCTGGCCTTCTACACTGTGATGAATGTCCATCCTCCACCCCTCCAACCTGCAATACAAGTACCCACCTTCCACTTCCTTTACTCCTTACACATTTTTACACTTCATTTTTACATTGTGGTTTGCCTCCTTTTGCATTTATAATACACTGTTGATTGCGTATTCTAAATGTGGAGGAGGGTTTGCTTGGACTAACATTTGGCATTCTCATCACAACTGCATTTACATATAGTAGACAACCATGCATTGAACTTAAGGCATAGAAAATCACTAAAAATTTGAAATTTTTTGAAAACTGATTTTTTAAGAACAGAGTTTTCATGTGCATTCATATAGGACTTAGACTTCATGCATTCACTGAGGTTGTAGCATGATTGTTTAAAATGGGTGCAATGATAGTGAATCTTTAAAAATGATAGTGGTTTATGAAAATGATGCCCTTCTTCTTAGTCCTTTGATGCATTTGATGCAGCACTTGAAATAAGGCTGAACCACTCTTGGAATTTATGATTTTGAAACTCTTGTTTGAAGTTGATGCTTGCTTGATTTGATCTTGACTTTTATATTAGTGGAACCTCAATTTGGATTTTAAGTTTATCTTGTTTGTGCATTGAAAGTGATTGCATGGCTTCCAATATACATATTTGGATCATCTTCTTCCTTTTCACCACTCTTGTTGATTCCAGTAGCTGATCCTCATTATTAAGGGACAGTTAACCATACTTTAGACCAATCCTTCCTTCTAAACTCAAACACTACTATGAGAGTTTGTGAGGCCTTGCATTATCATTTTCGAACTTATCTTGGCAAAAAGTGTTAGGAATAAGGCTGACAAGGAAAAGCTTGCATTTTGAGCTTGATACTAGGTTAGGAGTTTTGGGAAAGGGTAGAGTTAAGTTGTTTAAGCTTTATATGATTGTATCTTTCGAGAAGAGAAGAAGAGTGGGCAAGGTTTCAAGAAGAGAATGATATTGTTTGAAGATGATTGTATCTTGTGGTTAAGTGAAAAAAAAAGAAAGCTCTAAGTTGCAAAGAAGAAGAGGCGCCAGCAACCACAAGCTTACGAAGGTCATCCAAAAAGAGAAAAATCAGACCAAGCAATCCACGAAAAAGGTGATGAAAGTTGGCACCTATACAACAAAGAAGAGCAAATTCTAAAAGAAGTCAGCCACACAAGCAAAAGAAGAAGAAGTCCCCCACATTTCAAGAAGAAAAACATCAAAAGAGCTTTGGGAAAGGGTAGATTTAGGGATTTATCTTGGGACTTAGATTTAATTAGGATCATCTTTGGGAAAGGGTAGAAGAGAGCTTTGACTTGCATGCATAAGTGTGCTTTTACTTTAGCATTTTGCCGAAGATAGATTTATTTTATATGAGAGATCCTCTGTTTCTTTAAGCCATTGATGAATGAGATAATTTTTATCTCATAACCATGTCCCTTGAACCAAAGGTTTTCACTTGATTTGCACAAACTTGATCCATTTATTACTTGTCAATTGAATGTTAAAAAGGTCAAGTGATTTGAGGGCTTGTGTAGATTGATAACTTGGGAATCATTTTCATTTTGTTATGAGTGTTGCTAAGTTTTAGAGTACAGTTCCATCATTTGCATTCTAGCACTAGAACCATGGACATCATATTGATATATTCTTAGCATTTTAATGATATGAGTTCCCATTTTAAAACCTCATCACCATGTTTAATCTTTTATTTGCTTGAGGGCAAGCAATGACTAAGTGTGGGGGTGTTGATAGCTTGCTATATTAGAGCATTTTAGGCTGCATTTCATGCCTTTTTCTCTTGTTCTCGCATTATTTCTTATCATTTTAGTCTCATTTACATATAGAAGTAGCCATGCATGCATTTAGATTAAAAATGCATACATTTGCATGTTTAAAGTGTATTTCAGGTGTTTTTTGGGCTAAGGAGAATTCTGGGAGGATGGAGGATCATCTGGAGTCAAAGAAATATGCAAGAAGAATGAAGCCAAGCTATTTAGAAGCTGCACCGAGGTCCCACATCGAGATCTTTACTCGGTCCAACAGGATGCGAGTTAAATATCGGTCCGAACGAAACCTCTACACTCATACTCAGGCTTGACGTTCTTCTTGCAAGTTGTAGAGGATCTGAATATCTTTCCACTGGTGGTCAAATCATGTCATTTGGACCTGGGGTTAAAGAGATAGAGCGATTTCAGCTACGCAGTGTTCACTAGCCTGATGTACCGAGGTAGTGCACCGGGCTAACCATGCCGTACAAGATGATGCGAAGAGAAAGGGCATATCAAGGTCCTGCATCGAGGAGAGCACCAAGAACCCAACTCGATAACGAGGTGGCCATATCGAGCAGAACACCTTCCCATGCACCCCGATATGCTTTATCCGAGAGTTGACCAACTTTTTCCACTTTTGACCAAACCTTATCCTTTCAATTATTTAAGCTTTTGGCTTATCTTTTTATCATATGATCATCTTCTTTACCCAATTTTCGATCTTGTGGGAAACCACAAAGAGATTTTTATGGTATTTTGATCAAGATCATTTCTTTAATAAAGTTTTGCACTTCCTTTGTTATTTTCCTTCTAATTCTTGTTTAATCATATTTGATCTATCATCTCTCCCTATTTCCGTTGATTTAGCTATGTGTTGTGAGTAGTTTCATATGGTTTGAGGTTGGAGCAGATTTGGGGATGATTAGTTGATAGCTTAGGGTGTTTTGGTTTGATTAATGCTTAGATCACTTAGCTTAGTTGTTCTTAGTGCTTAGTGACTCTTTTAGGGTGAAACTGATTATAGGTGTTTGCTGCATCACAAGTGTTTATTTAAATGCCTAAAAAAACTTTGTTCGGAAAATTCTCCTAGATGATTATATTGGCGTTTAGGTAGCATGTTTGGTCTATAAGAGCCTTGTGTTTTCGTGCTGGTTTTGCACAGATACGCCATCACAAGTGGGTCTGACATGTGCTTAACTTAGACATCTCTGTTCTTGTTGCAGGCTTGTTTTGCAGAGATACACCATCACAAGTGGGTCTGACATGTGCATAACTTAGTTGTTTCTGTTCTTGATGCGGATTTATTGATTTAGTGGCTTGATCATGTTCTTTGCTTATTATCAGTCTTGACCACCCTAGGTTTGATACTAAGTAATCCCCAAGTCATCATTGATCTAGCCTTGAACCAGCGCCTCATTGTTATTTGCTTTTCATCATTTTGTGTTATGTTTTTCCTCTGTTTTTAGTTGATTGCTTTTGTTTCATTCCTTGCCTTGCATTTCAAGTTATTGCATTTAGCATTTCATTTTGGTTCTTGCACTTCATTGCTTTGTTTACTTTAGTCTTGTTGCATTTAGATCATTGTGTTGTTAGTCTCTGTTGCATTTAGTTTCTTTTCATTGCATTGCTTGCTTTAGTCTTATTAGTATTGCCTTTCACTTTTGCATTTTATCTTTGTCCACTTGGGTTGTTAGAATCATTCTTCTTCATCATACATGGTTATGCTTGCATCTCTTTTATTCTAGCTCCTAGATGGATTGATAAACTTCTTCTATACTACATCTGATTAGAGAGGGGTTGAATTGAGACCCAAAAAGGCCTTTTTCACATATCTGGCCCCATTGAACGCCATCCCATGGCCTTTTTGAAGAGCTGATCAGCTGTGAGATTTGGTGTTTCCTTTGAAGCCTTCTTTTGCTTCCCCTTATCAGCATCCTTGTCTTGGTTATGCTAGTCTTCTGCATCAGAACTGCTATCATGAAGTGCTGATTTCTTCCCCTTATTAGCAGCACTTGCTCTTGTTGCTGTGCTCCTTGCTCTCGTTGTTCTCTCCTTTGTCCTCATGATCTACAAGAGAAAAAACACACTTACAAGATAGTGAGAATAATGCAGAACTCTTTAAATCATAAACTATCTTATTTAAGCAGTCTATATATTCCACTGAACAAGCCAAGAAACTAGCAAACATAGAACAATGACTAAGCTAACCAATGATCATAATCTCAACACTTAGCCAAAATTTTAAGAACTTGGCCAAAATCGAAAATCCACAAAGTGATTAAAACTGTGATTCTGCAAACAAATATGATTCTGTTAGGTGATAGAATCCTATTAGAATTCGAAGCATCAAAAGCTAACAAGTTTTTAGTGAGTAATTGCAAATTTTGGATCCACTATTCACCAAGAACAAAAACTTGCTAGAAAATCATACTTTCACCATACAAATTCACCACAAGCAAGCTTATTCACTATACAAACACTCAGTGATCAATCTTCCATCAACATGCATTCCAATTCCAAGTCCTAGCAAAAGCTTCGGAAATGCTCCACCATTAATGGTAATAGAGGAAATGTGGGATTTCAGAGACATACCTTGGCTTTTGGAGTGATGGAAGGCTAGAAATAAATACAAAATAAGCTAGAGCACCTTGATCCTAGTTAAAAGAGCTTTGAATCACAGCATTTGGTTGAGAATTGAGGGAGTTATGGAGAAACGGGTGATAGAAGAATGGAGAAAATATTTTTTTCGGGTTTTGAAGATTGGGGGAAGGAGAAAACTCGGGTCAACGCGTCTAAGGAAAAACATTGACTTGCCTGGGAAGGGTCACACCAGGCAGTGCAAGCCGGTGTAAGTGCCCGGTGTGAGGTGCAAAATTCTCAGCTTGGTTTGCACCGAGGTCCACATCCCGATGTGAGTGCCCAGTGTGAAGTCTAAATTTTGCGGGCTGCATCCCACCGAAGTTTACATCCCGGTGTACACCCTGGTGTGGCTCAGTGAATTTCTTTTTTTCTTCTTCCTTTGGTTTCCTATTACTTTTCAGTAAGCAACCCTGATTCACTCAAAACTAAAACAGAAAAATTAATAATAAAAGCAAATACTTACAAGGGATAACATGGGATTACCTCCCAAGTGTGCTTGTTTTACATCACTTAGCTTGATGTTCCACCCCTTCTTCTAGTTAGGGAAAGAATGAGTTGTGGAACTCCTTGACACTCCTTGGTTGGTTTTGAGGGCTTTCACAAAAGCAATAGGTTTTGGTATCCCCTTGCTCTTGACCTTGTACACCAGTCCATCATCTATTGAGCCCACCAGCTTCAAACTTAACCCTTTGGAGTGAAAGTTCCGCTTAAGATCACCACCCTTGACCATCCTTGGGATCTCTTTGACTGGTTCCTCCATTGGTGTGGGCTGATGCTCCAAAAACAGATCACACAGTTACTTCCCATCAAAGCTCTCTCCATCATATTCATTAGGGAGAAGAAAGTCCTCACCCCTCAATATTTCTCTTTTAAACTCAAGTGAGAAAGCATGTTCTTCTTTGCTGGACCCATGCTCTATTCCCTTGGCATGAAACTTGAATACCTAGTCCACTCCCAACATTAACTTAATGAGACCTTTCTGAACATCTATTAGTTCTCCAGCTGAAGCCAAGAAAGGCCTTCCCAAATTGATATGGTCGTTTGCAGCACCGTCAATATCAAGCACCACAAAGTCAGTTGGTACCTTTACTCCTTCAATCATGATTGTGAGATCAACTAGCAGACCTTCAAGATTTCTCCTTGTACCACCAGCTACGATAAGGGAGATACCATTTTCCTTGAAACTTGTGTAATCATGACTCTTGGCTGTAGAGAGGGGCATCAGATTAATGTTGGCTCCTAGATCACACAAAGAGCTTGTGAATGTAGGTTTTCCCAATGTGCAGGGAAGGGTGAAGCATCCTGGATTTCCTAGCTTCTTGGTGGTGGTATTCTCCTCAGCTCATGCTGGTTCCACTGTGGGTGACTGCATCTTTCCTTTAGTAGCTTCTTCCTGCTTGGCTAAAACATTTTTTCTTGAGAGCCAACAAGTCTGCTGGTACATGCTTATAAATCCTTTTAGCTTCTTCTAATCAGCCTCGGGAAAAGACGCATACCTCTCAGTCTCTAAGAGAAAATGGAAAGAGCCGTAGCTTGAAAACATCTTCCGAGATCCCATTGATCTTTATCATTCCACAAACTTGCTCAAAATTGTCAAGATGCTCTAAGGGGTCTTCCATAGCCAGCCCATGGAATTTGCCGTTCTGAACCATAGAGATGAATCCTGGCTTTATCTCGAAGTTGTTGTTCTGTACTGGTGGAGGAGTGATCCCAAAGCGATTGTGATGCGTATTAGGAGCATCTCCAGCACCAATGATCCATGGGGGTCTAGCTGCGTGGTTGAGGTTTCCATTGCCCCTTCCTACAGCACCGTGAGCTGGTGGAGGTCCCTTAGGATGTTCTTGCTCAGCCATTGTTGCAAAGTGTACTGAACCAGCTTGAACAATCTCTTCAAAGGCTTGAGATTGCTCTCTTGCTCTCCTTGATCTTGTGTGTCCGAGTTGGTGAATATTGTCCAGGGGCGTAAGTATCCACCAACACGGAAGTTCAAGAACAAGAAGAGCAAGAGAGCAAGCTTGAGCCTTTGAAAAGATTGTGCAAGCTGGTACGGTTGACTTTGAAAGTATGGCTGAGCAGGAACATCCTGAGGGACCTCCACCAGCTCACGGTGCTATAGGAAGGGGCAATGGAAACCCCAACCACGCTGCTAGACCACCACGGATCATTTGTGCCGGCAATGCTCCAAACACTCATCACAACCGCTTTGGGATCACTCCTCCACCAGTCCAAAACAAAAAATTTGAGATCAAGCCTGGCTTTGTCTCTATGGTTCAGAACAACAAGTTCCACGGGCTGGCAATGGAAGACCCTTTGGAGCATGTTGACAACTTTGAGCAAGTGTGTGGGATGATAAAGATCAATGGGATCTCCGAGGATGCATTCAAGCTTTGGCTCTTCCCATTTTCTCTTGGGGATAAAGCAAGGCACTGGGAGAAGACCCTTCCACAAGCCACCATTACTTCTGGACTGATTAAAAGAAGGTGTTCCTCTCAAAGTTCTTCTCAAGCACAAGAACAGCTCGTTTGAGAAGTGAGATTAGTGGCTTCACTTAACGGCAGAACGAGACACTCAGTGAAGCTATGGAGCGGTTCAAGGACTATACCATTCAGTGTCCTCACCACGACTTCATTGAAGAGACCCTCTTGAGCACAATATACCGAGGAGCATTACCAAAGATCCGAATGTTGCTTGATACGCATAGTAAGGGCAATTTTCTTGGTCAAGAAGTGGAAGAAGGTATGGAGCTCATAGAGAACTTGGCTTTGAGTGATGGGAATTACACTGAGGACTATGACCGAGCACCTAGAGGTTATGAGCTTGAGTCACACAAGAAAGAGCTCAAATCGCTACATGAGAAGATAGACATGCTTGTGCTTGCAAATCAGAAGCATGTGCACCTTGTGGGAGAAGCTGAAGATGTGCCAAGAAGAAGCTAACTGGGTTGCTGGTCAGAACTACAATAAGCCACAAGATTATTCACAAGGGTACCAAGCCAACAACAATCTCTCTTACAGGAGTACAAACGTTGAGAACTCTAAGGATCAGGTGTACCCCCCTCAGCAAGCAAAACCGTTTGTTCCTTACAACAAGGGTTTTCAACAAAATAGTGGATATCAAGGGCAACGGCAAGGGAACTCTCAGAGTCAGCAACAACAGCACGGAAACAAAGGCTACACTCTTATGTTTCCTCCCAGTTTCGTTCCTTAGCAGCAACAAATGAAACCCCAACCCTAAGATCCGGTTCAAGTAATGTTCCAACAGTTGCTTCAAGGTCAAGCTTCTACAAATCAGAAGTTTGTTGAGATGAAGAACCGGCTAGATTCTTCTTTTACTAACGTCTCTACACAGATCACTAATCTGAACATCAAGATCAAGCAGTTAGAGAAAGGGAAAGCTAGCTCAAGTAGTCAAGGAAGCCTCCGCCAAAGTGTATGCAAACGCTATCACTTTGAGAAGTGGGAAAGAGCTTCCGCCGAGAGTTGCACCTAAAGCCAATGAGGACATTGTGGATCAAGAGGGGGAGGGTAAGCTTTCAGCTGATGAAGAAATCACTTTTGATAATGTGTGGATTGAGAGTCCAAGGAAAGGAAAAGAGGTTGTTGTAGAGAAGAAAGTAGAGTAGGTGAGCAAAGAGAAATATGCATTTGTTCCTCCACCATATAAACCGAAGCTCCCTTTTCTTGGCCGGTTCAAGAAACAGCTGCTAGAGAAGCATAAAGCAGTCTTTGAGAAGCATTTGAAGGATGTTGAGATCAAGATACCTTTGGTTGATTGTCTAGCCATGATGCCTAAGTGTGCCAAGTTCTTCAAAGATACACTTACTAAGAAGAACAAGGAGAGTGAAGAAGCTTTGATGCTTAGTGAAGAATGCAGCACCATCATTCACAAAGAGATAGTACCAAAGAAGCTTGGAGATCCAGGATCATTCACCATTCCTTGTGCTCTTGGTCCCTTGAAGTTTAAGAGCTGTCTATGCGATTTGGGAGCAAGTATCAATCTCATGCCCCATTTCATTGCAACGAAGCTCGGTTTTACCAAGTTCAAAGAGTGTAGGATCTCCCTTGTGCTAGCTGATAGAAGCGTCAGACTTCCTGTGGGTATGCTTGAAGATTTGCCCGTGAGAATCAGTGGGGTTAATGTACCAACCGACTTTGTTGTCTTAGGGATGGATGAAGAGCCAAAGGATCCTCTAATCCTTGGAAGACCGTTCCTTGCAACCGCTGGAGCCATCATTGACGTGAAGAATGGAAAGATTTCTCTACACTTGGGCAAAGACATCAAGTTGGACTTCGATATTAATGAAGTCTTGAAGAAGACAACCATCGGAGGACAAGCTTTCTACATTGAGACTCGACGCTTTGGCCGATGAGTTGCTCGAGGAGTTAGCAGAAGAAGATCACTTGCAGCTTGCCTTGACAAAGGAGTATGGAGAGTTTGGTTTTCTGAGTGAGCAGACTCAAAAATACGTCCACCTTCTCGATTCAAGGAAAGCTGTAAAGGAGTATGAAGGCGGATGCCTAGAGATCGATCAGGAAATAGAGAAGATCACTCGATCCAAGATAGCGATCGACAGGAAGATCGAGGAGGCTGGTCGATCCAGGAAAGAGAACGATGAGAAGATCGAGAGAGGCCAATCGATCAGTTCAGAGAACGAGACGGGGACTCGATCTCCTAATCGATTCACATCAAATCGAGTAGGAGAATCGAGTGAAGTTACTCGATCCGGACCAGAACGAGTGGGAGATCGACTGGATGACTCTATCTCAGAGGGGACAACAGTTCAAGAAAGCAGTCTTAAAACGCATAACTCGGGTCTAAAGAGGGCAGTGACGACAGAGACGTCAACACAAGCCACGAGGAGGACTCGAGCGAGCTGCTAGCCCCAAAGGTGGACCTAGAGCAGCTCCCAAAAGGGCTAAGGTATGCTTTCTTAGGGCTTAATGAGACTTATCCCGTGATTGTTAATGAAAACTTGAGTGATGATGAGTTGCACTCGCTCCTTAATGAGCTGAGAAAGTATAGGAAGGCCATTGGGTACTCTCTAAGTGACATCAATGGCCTTTCACCAATGTTTTGCACTCATAGGATTCACTTAGATAATGAGAACTCTTCTTCTATTGAACATCAAAGACGCTTAAACCCGAATTTCAAAGAAGTAGTTAAGAAAGAGATTTTGAAACTGTTAAAGGCTGATGTGATTTACCCCATCAGTGACAGCACGTGGGTTTCTCTTGTCCACGAGATGCCTAAGAAGAGGGGGGGGGGGGGGGGGGGGGGGGGGGGGGGGGGGATCACTGTCATTAAGAATGAAAAAGATGAATTAATTGATTCCTACTAGGACCATAACTGGTCACCGAATGTGTATAGACTATAGGAAGCCCAATTCAGCTACTAGAAAGGATCATTTTTCTCTTCCTTTTATTGATCAGATGCTTGAAAGACTTGCTAATCATCCATACTATTGCTTTCTTGATGGTTATAGTGGTTTCTTTCAAATACCAATCCATCCTAATGATCAAAAGAAGATAACTTTTACATGCCCTTATGGCACCTTCGCATATCGAAGGATGCCATTTGGGTTGTGTAACGGACCAGCAACATTCCAACGGTGCATGATGTTGATCTTCTCTGATCTTATAGAAGAGATGGTAGAAGTGTTTATAGATGACTTCTCTGTATATAGTGCATCCTTTTCTGCTTGTTTGCTAAATCTTTACAAGGTACTTAAGAGATGTGAGGAGACAAACTTGGTGCTGAACTGGGAGAAGTGTCACTGTATGGTGAAGGAAGGGATTGTACTCGGTCACAAGATATCTAAGCAAGGGATAGAGGTTGACAAAGAAAAGATTAAGGTCAAGAGGAGTCTTGAGCCGCCGGTTAATGTTAAAGGGATAAGAAGTTTATCGGGGCACGCTGGCTTCTACAGGCGGTTTATCAAGGATTTCTCCAAGATAGCTCGCCCTCTTACACGGTTGTTATGCAAGGAAGCTGACTTTGTCTTTGGTGAGGAATGTCTTCATGCTTTCAAGAGCATCAAGGAGGCTCTTGTCACGGTACCTATAGTGCGACGCGAGTGATTACGCCGTGGGAGCTGTTCTTGGTCAGAGGAAAGACAAGAGGTTGCATGTTATCAACTACGCCAGTCGTACCTTGGATGACACGAAAGTGAGATTTGCTACAACCGAGAAGGAGCTGCTGGCCGTTGTGTTTGCTTTTGAGAAGTTCAGATCATACTTGGTGGGCTCTAAGGTTGTTATATACACTGATCATGATGCTTTGAGGTACATCTACTCTAAGAAGGATACCAAGCCGAGGCTCTTAAGGTGGATTCTTCTTTTACAAGAGTTTGATATGGAGATAAATGACAAGAAGGGAATAGAGAATGGTGTTGCTGATCACCTCTCTAGAATGAGAGTGAATGAAGCCTTACCCTTGGATGATTCACTTCCTGAAGAGCTACTCATGATGATCAGTGATGGGGGCAGCCACTTCATCAACCAAGTGTTTGAAAGTCTCTTGAAGAAGTATGGCGTGAGGCACAAGGTAGCTACACCTTATCACCCACAAACCAGTGGGCAAGTAGAGGTCTCGAATAGACAGATCAAAGCTATCCTAGAGAGGACCGTACGAGTAA
Organism: Thlaspi arvense; assembly: GCA_911865555.2. Taxonomy (NCBI): domain Eukaryota; kingdom Viridiplantae; phylum Streptophyta; class Magnoliopsida; order Brassicales; family Brassicaceae; genus Thlaspi; species Thlaspi arvense. The sequence goes on from OU466861.1 coordinate 17,931,092, forward strand.
CTCGGAAGGATTGGGCGGTTGAACTAGATGATGCTCTATGGGCTTACGGGACCACTTTCAAGACTCCTATAGGTACCACTCATTTCACTCTTCTATACGGCAAGGCATGTCATCTTCCTATTGAGTTGGAGCATAGAGCATTATGAGCCATGAAGCAGCTGAACTTCAGTCTCAAGACAGCGCAGGAGAAGAGGTTGATTCAACTACATGAGCTAGATGAGCTACGGTTAGAAGCCTACGAGAGTGCTAAGATCTACAAGGAAAGGACCAACGCGGTTCATGACAAGAAGCTGGTTTATAAGGAGTTGAGGGAAGGCAGTCTGGTGCTACTCTACAACTCGAGGTTGAAGCTATTTCCAGGGAAGCTCAAGTCCAGATGGTGTGGACTGTTTGAGATCAAGGAGGTTCTACCATATGGAGCGGTTACATTGGTTGGCAAGAGCGGTAATACTTTCACGGTTAATAGGCACAGAGTCAAGCCCTACCTGGCAAGTGATTGCAGCAAGGAGTGCACCACCATGCTTCTCCAAGACCCACCTCAGGCCTAAACCAAGTAAAGTCTAGCTAAATACATTAAAGAAAGCGCACTTGGGAGGCATTCCCATGTCTATCTTGTACATATTTTTGCTTTCTTTCTATTTTAGTTTTATGCTTTTTAGGTTTAAGTGTGCAGGTGAAAGGATAGGTAAATGGAGATCATGATCTTGGAGTCAAAAGAGGCGAGAAGGGCTAAGTATAGGCTAGACATCGAGTGCTGGATCGACTTATCCTAGCTCGATTTTTACTCGATCGAGCTAGTGAATCGAGAGGAGTCAGTCGATCTAGACGAGATCGAGTAGACAATCGAGTGAGTCAATCGATCATGGGAGGATAAACAACCCATACGTTTAGCTTGAAATGCAAACGAGTTGTCGATCGACTGACCTCACTCGATCCTCGAGGTTAAATCGATCAGTCTACTCGATCTGCCACTCGATCTAAGCCCAAACGACCCCTAAATCGATCATGTGGCTTGATCCAAGGAGCATAGCCTGAGTGACCAAAAATCATGGAACGAGTGGGCACAATCGATCTAAGACTCGATGCAATCTGAATCGAGTCCCTGATCGACCAAGCCACTCGATCTTAGTCAACATGGGGATGAGATCGAGTCCTAGATCGACCAAATGGACTCGATCTCGTGCCGAGGTAAGTAAATTTTTTTCCCTTTTATCTTCTTTTTCTCTGGTTTTTAAATTTGAATTGTGGTCAAGGCAAGTATCTTTAACCATGAAAGATGTGCCTTGACCACACTTTTGTCAGTAACCATTTGTTTTGCCCATGGTTTTACACTTTTGTTAGCCTTTATATTTACATGCAACCACACACTCTCTCTCATTTGTATTTTGAGTGTTCTAAAGAAAGAGAGAGTGTGACCTTTTATTTCTAAAGGCTAATAACATCTGCTTTCATCCTTGCAAAGGTATTTCCGGTTCAATTGTATAAAATCTTTTAGAAAATTCCCTTTTATTTGCTTGGGATAATTTTTAGAAGTAGCTAAATATTAGGAAAATTTCTAGATTTAATCATATCTCTAGATTTTCTTCTCTATTATCTAGCTACAATTTTTATAAATTCCCCAAAATACTAGGTTAATTGTTACAAGTTTTTCCTTCTACCTTGTCTTTCTCTAGCATTCGCCGCCTATACACATTCTCTTGCTTGAGAATTTGTGTTTCAGGTACCATGGCACCAAAGAGAACCAGAGAAGAGACAGCACAAGAAGGAGAAGCTCAAGAAGTGGTTCAGGAGAGGGTTAGATGGACCAAAAAGGAGAAGCAAGCCAAGAAATGGCTGGAAAGTCTAAGGTTTGATCCCACAAAGTTCGCGAGCAGCGATCTGTTTGCTAAGATAGGGATCTTGGGAGACTTTGATCAGCTTCTCAAGAACATTGGGCTCCGGTGCTTATCAAGAATGGATTGCCCAACCTATCCCGAGGCAACCTTGGACTTCTTGGCCACTTTGGAGTTCAACCTTGGGTTTCTTTCGAATACCCATCCATCCTAACGATCAAGAGAAGATGACTTTTACATACCCTTATGGTACCTTCGCATATCGAATGATGCCATTTGGGTTATGTAATGCACCAGCAACCTTTCAAAGGTGCATGATGTCGATCTTCTCTGATCTTATATAGGAGATGGTAGAAGTGTTTATGGATGATTTCTCTGTATATGGTGCGTCCTTTTCTGCTTGTTTGTTTAATCTTTGCAAGGTACCTAAGAGATGTGAGAAGACAAACTTGGTGCTGAACTGGGAGAAGTGTCACATCATGGTGAAGGAAGGAATTGTACTCGGTCACAAGATATCTGACCAATGGATAGAGGTTGACAAAGCAAAGATTAAGGACATGATGAGTCTTGAGCCGCCAGTTAATGTCAAGGGGATAAGGAGTTTTTTGGGGCACGCTGGCTTCTACAGGCGGTTTATCAAGGATTTCTCCCAGTTCAGCTGTGACTATGTCGTGGGAGCTGTTTATTGGTCAGAGGAAAGACAAGAGGTTGCATGTTATCCACTACACCAGTCGTACTTTGGATGACACGCAAGTGAGATATGCTACAACCGAGAAGGAGCTGCTGGCCATTTTGTTTGCTTTTGAGAAGTTCAGATCATACTTGGTGGGCTCTAAGGTTGTTGTATACACGGATCATGCTGCTTTGAGGTATATCTACTCCAAGAAGGATACCAAGCCGAGGCTCTTAAGGTGGATTCTTCTTCTACAAGAGTTTGATATGGAGATAAAAGAAAAGAAGGGGATAGAGAATGGTGTTGCTGATCACCTTTCTAGAATGAGAGTGAATGAAGCCTTACCCTTTGATGATTCACTTCCTGAAGAGCAACTCATGATGATCAACACGGTGGTATGCACACGGCTAGCAGATCAGTTTGAATATGTTTTGGCTTTGAGAGAAGAGAACCAGCCTTGGTATGCTGATATAGTGAACTTCTTAGCTTGTGGAGAGGAACCTACTCATCTTAACCACTACCACAAGAAGAAATTCATGAGAGACATCTCTCATTATTTTTGGGACGAGCCTTACTTGTACAAGAGGGTAGTAGACAGCTTGTATAGAAGATGTGCATCAAGAGAGGAAGCGTAGGACATCCTTCTACATTGCCACGATTTGTTATATGGAGGACATTTTGCTTCTTTCAAGAGGGCAACAAAGGTCTTACAAGCCTGGTTTTGGTGGCCATCGCTATTCAAGGATGCTCATGAGTTTGTTAAGTCTTGTGAAGTATGTCAAAGAGCTGGAAACATCACAAAGAGGAATGAGATGCCTCAGGTGCCAATCTTTGAAGTTGATATTTTTGACGCTTGGGGAAAAGTTTTTATGGGTCCATTCCCATCTTTTTATGACAATGATAACAGGATTTTAGCAGGTGGTTGTATTATCAAAACTCAAGCAACCCATGGCGTTTGGTGGAAAAAGAGATCAAAGAGCAAGAAAAACAGATTTTAATCTATGGCCTAACTAACCTTCTCTACATCCATGGCATTTGGGAGAGGGTCGATTAGTCTCTAGGACTTGGTTTTCAAGGACAACTGAAACCGGTCAGGGTAAGATAGCCTTGGAATCATAGAGATCTTTTCCAAGACTCTCTAAGCTTTAAGACCCCAAGATTCTAGAAGAGAAGGAATGAAGAACAAGAAAAACACAAAACTTAAACCTCTTAACCCCTTTGAATCACCTCAACCCCAAATCCCAAAAAGAACTACTCGCTAGTAATGATTAGAGACGAATGAAATGCAATAAAAGATAAGTTAAGCATGATTAAAGAGCGATTAAAGAAAAATTGCTTAATATTGAAAAGATTCAAGTTCAAAGCCAAAAGAAAGCTTAAGATTCAACAATGGCGAATCGCCTAAGATAAGAACAGAAAAAGCTAAAAGCAAAGCGTGTGTGAAAAAGTGGTAGCCGCCTCCTTCCTAAAAGGGCCAAACACCTCCAAATGGTCCCCTCACTAGATGCCAAAAATGGTTAAGGCCATAGAGATCGACCTTGAGATCGATCTGCTCACTCGATCTTCTTCATGGATCGCCTTGTTCTGCTCGATCTTCAAGTCGATCTGGTGGGAGGGATAGAGCTCTCATTTTGATCTTCTACTCGATCCTTGGATGATCGGGTCGTGGTCTCGATCTAGCACTTGTTCTGCATGGCTTCATTCACGTCTGTACTCCAGATCGATCACCTCTCTCGATCTTGGTCTCGATCCTTCCCCTTGAATCGACTTGGGTCACTCGATCTTCTGGTCGATCTCATCTAGATCGACCTGCCTTGCTCGATCTACTACTCGATCTCGGGTCCTTTACATACATGGCTGGGTTCTCCAAGTGTCCACAAGCTTTGTTTTTATCCTCCTCACGTCCACATAACCTCCACAACTCCAGAGTGCTCCAAACAACCTGATAATGATGCAAAGTGCAAGAAATATGCAAAAAGCGAATGCAAAGGGACCTAGGACCTAAAATGCAACAAATGGAAGAAACTAGCCTATAATGCAAGATGAATGCATGAAAAACTATCCTAAATGCATGCAAAATATGCAAAATATATGGTAATATCAACTCCGCCAAACTTGCCTTTTGCTTGCCCTCAAGCAAACAGAATTCAAGAAAGGAGAAGAGGTTTTTAAACGGGGGTTCAAGCTTCTTGCAAAAGTGTTTTTCAAATAAATCAATTCAATGGTCCTTGTTCTTAATCCTAAGATGCAATGCACACACTCATACTCCAAAGAACTTAGCCATACTCATCACATATTAAAATTCAAATCATGACTCTTATATCCCAAACAATCCAAGAATCCTAACCTTTAACATTCATTAACCGAATACAGTTGGCTAAGGGACAAGGGTTGCGAGATAAAAATGATCTCACTTATAAGGGCGATTCAAACAATAGCTTATCTCAAAAAATGGTCGAACTTATGCATAATGCTAAAGATTAAGACAATTGATGCATACATGACTAGACTCTCATCTACCCATACATACTAACAATGATCCTAGTACCCTCTCTCATTTTTCTTTTTCTTTTAAGCTCACTCACCTTCCTAAAGACTACCCTTATCATCAAGGCAATTCGCCAAGCAAAAACCCAAATAAAAGCATCATTTTAAAACCTTTTGGCTAGTGGTTAGGCTGAAAACATATTTAGCTCTTTTCTTTTTACTTTGATAGCTCGCTACTCATTTTTGTATTCTTTTCTTTTTAAACATTTGGCCTTATGGCTCTTTTTCTTTTCTTTTTCTTTTCTTTTTGAGAGCTACCTTCTTATTTAAACTGGAGCTTTCATTTTTAAAACAATAAGCCTTCCACTTAAAACCATTAAAACCCTTTTATTCAACTTCCAAACTTCAAACTCCTTAAACCAAAATAAAACAAAGCAATCCCCATGAATACCCGCCTTATCCTAAGGCTAATACTAGCTTCAAAATGCAAAGCTAGCATCAATATAAAAGCCTAATCATGTTGCCTAAACCTAACACTTTATGCTAAGTTTAACTGAAAAGAGGCCTCACAAAGATTTATCACACAAGAACATTGGCTTGAAAGGAGGGTAAGGTAAAGGTGGGGAAGTCTACTTAGGCTTACGAGAGAGTGGTGAAAGGAAGAAGAAATCCTAAGTATGTATAAGTGATCCATGTATCCTTTTTCAAATCTATAAGTATAATAATTAAAACGATTCAAATTAAGGTTCTCATTTATTAGGAAAGGATTCAATTCATGAATGTTCAACTTAAGACACGAAAATCAAAACAAATGATCCAAGTATGGTTAGAGCTTACTTTCAAAGAGTGTACAATGCATCAAAGAATTACTAAGTAAGGCCTTGAAACAATTCATGAGCCTAAAACACTTTTCAAGAAAAACTTTTGCCCCTTATGCAAATGTAAACAACCTAAATGCTCAAAAATTCTAGACTCAATCCTAAAATGTTTAACAATTCGAATGCAACTAGATGATTCTTTTTCAAAAAATTTAAAATTTTTATCATTTTTTTGGTGTTTTCTATGCCTTATGATGCAATGCAAGACTCAAGGGATGATAACACAAAATAAAATCAAAGAAAACATGTCAAACTCACCACACACTCCCCCAAACTTGAATTACACCATCTCGGTGGCAAACAAATTCAAAGGAGTCAAAACACAAAGCAATAATCTAAAGAGATGCATGGTATTTACAAGGATTGGTTGTTGGTACCTCAGAGCTAAGTAAGGCTGGAGCTTGAGGTTGCTCTAGACTTGTTGCTCTTCTTAGGAGTGTCGTGGCTGATCTCCTTGCTTTTATCCTTGCTCGTTTCCTCATGGAGAGAGTGGCGCGCAGGTTGGTTCGTTGCTTGGGCTCACGGATCTCAATACCTCCGGTTGATCTCCTTCTCTTCTCGGGCTGATAGACCTCCACGCTTGTAGTCGTCTTAGGTGAGTTCCCTTTAAGCGCCTTGACCTTCTTGCTAAGCTTCTTGATCATCGTCCCTTGCCATTTGTTGATCTTGCGCTGCATCTCAACGATTGAAGCAAGGAACTTCTCGGCCTTGGTTCTTGGCTCGAAGTCAAGCGTGGGGAGAACAAAGCTCTCGGGCATCTCAGCATCTGATGTAGGCGACTCTGAACGTGGGCGAGAAGCTTGTGTGGGAGCGGCTGTGCCTCCTAGAGGTGCAAAGCATTCCTCAATACTAGGCTGAAATTCCACGTTGCCAACACCTAGCAGCTCGGTTTCCTCTTTGTTCGGCAATATGCACACCCTCTTCTCATTCTCACAGTCATAGAATATATAAGCAAAGAAGCCCACAGCTTGCGTGCGTCGTAAGCTATTTGTGTTCCTCATATAAATCTCATCCATGTAGGCTCTTTCTGCGCAAGGAACGAAGTCAGGAAGTGGTACAAACACCGGCTTGAACAAACATCAGAGTGAGGAAGCCTCCTATCAGCGCCGAAATCGCCTTGCATCGCATCGTAGTTAGGATGCAACCGTAGTTAACATCATCTCCGAGCTCGTCCTCCATTGGCTTGTCATTCTCCTTGGGATCACACAGCAGATGCTTAACGCCTTGGAACAAGAAACACAGCTCGTTCTTGGTGATTGTAGGAGCCACGGACCGCCCACTGAAGGTGTTGGCGATGAGCTTGAGAGTGTATCTCAGCACGGGACTGCGGACTCTCTTGATCTTGGCTGTGTTCGCCTTGTAGTCATCGTTGCTGATCAGATCCCACAAGTCGTTGGCTTGAATGAAAGGAGAAAACTCCACTTACTTAGCATCAGCCTTAAGACCATAGGCTTGGAAAAGCTCGGGGATGGAGAGATGATAGGCTTGTCTCCTGATCTTGAAGGTGATGTGGCCTTGAGAAGGAGTGGGGAGGCTCGGATTCTCGTAGGTGAACTTCAAAGTGGCCAAGAAGTCCAAGGTTGCCTCGGGATATGTTGGGCAATCCATTCTTGATAAGCACCGGAGCCCAATGTTCTTGAGAAGCTGATCAAAGTCTCCCAAGATCCCCATCTTAGCAAAAAGATCCCTACTCGCGAACTTTGTGGGATCGAACCGAAGCCTTTCCAGCCGTTTCTTGGCTTGCTTCTCCTCTTTTGTCCATCTGGCCCTCTCTTGAACCACTTCTTGAGCTTGTCCTTCTTGTGCTGTCTCTTCTCTCGTTCTCTTTGGAGCCATGGTACCTGAAACACGAATCTCAAGCAAGAGAATGAGTCTAGGCGGCGAATGCTAGAGAAAGACAAGGTAAGAAAGAAACAACTCTTAACAATAACCCTAATTTTTTTGGGGAATTTATAAAAATTATAGCTAGATAATAGAGAAGAAAAACTAGGGATATGATTAAATCTAGAAATTTTCCTAATATTTAGCTACTTCTAAAAATTATCCCAATTCCCTAACAACCAACAATCAACCAAAGCAAATAAAAGGAAATTATCTAAAAGATTTTAAATAATTTGAACCGAAAATACCTTTCCAAGGATGAAAGCAGATGTTATTATCCTTTAGGAATAGAAAATCACACTCTCTCTCTTTCTTCTGAAAACTCGAAACACAAATGAGAGAGAGTGTGTGGTTGCATGGAAAATATAAAGGCTAGCAAAAGTGTAAAACCATGGGCAAAACAAGTGGTTTCTGACAAAAGTGTGGTCAAAGCACATCTTTCATGGTCAAAGATGCTTGCTTTGACCACAATTCAAATTTAAAGACAGGAGGGAAAGAAGAAAAGAGGGAAAGAATTTACTTACTTCGGCACGTGATCGAGTCCATTTGGTCGATCTAGGACACGATCTCATGTCCATGTTGACTAGGATTGAGAGGTTTGATCGATCAGGGACTTGATTCGGATTGCATCGAGTCTTAGATCGATTGTACCCTCTCGTTCCATGATTTTTGGTCACTCAGGCTATGCTCTTGGATCGAGCCACGTGATCGATTTGAAAGTCATTTGGGCTTAGATCGAGTGGCAGATCGAGTAGACCGATCGATCTATCCTCAAGGATCGAGTGAGGTCAGTCGATCCACACCTCGTTTGCATTTCAAGCCAAACGTATGGGTGGTTTATCCTCTCATGAACGACTGACTCACTCGAATGTCTACTCGATCTCGTCTAGATGGACTAACTCCTCTCGATTCACTAGCTCGATTTAGTAAAGATCGAGTTAGGATAAGTCAATCTAGCACTCGATCTCTAACTTATACTTAGCCTTTCTTGCCTCTTTTGACTCCAAGAACATGGTCTACAATCCCTCATCCTTTAACCTACACACTTAAACATAAAAAGCATAAAATGGAAATAGAAAGAAAGCAAAAATATATACAAGATAGACATGGGAATGCCTTCCAAGTGTGCTTTCTTTAACGTCTTTAGCTAGACTTTACTTGGTTTAGGCCTGAGGTGGGTCTTGGAGAAGCATGGTGGTGCTCTCCTTGCTGCAATCACTCGTCAAGTAGGGCTTGACTCTGTGCCCATTAACCGTGAAAGCATTACCGCTCTTGCCAACCAATGTAGCCGCTCCATAGGGAAGAACCTCCTTGATCTTAAACGGTCCACACCATCTAGATTTGAGCTTTCAAGGGAACAGCTTCAACCTTGAGTCGTAGAGTAGCACCAGACTGCCTTCTCTTAACTCCTTATGAACCAGCTTCTTGTCATGAACCGCCTTGGTCCTCTCTTTGTAGATCTTAGCACTCTCGTAGGCGTCTAACCGTATCTCATCAAGCTCATGTAGTTGAATCAACCGCTTCTCTTGCACCGTCTTGAGACCGAAGTTCAGCTGCTTCACGGCCCACAGTTCTTTATTCTCCAGCTCAACAGGAAGATGACATGCCTTGCCGTATAGGAGTCTTGAAAGCGGTTCGGTAAGCCCATAGAGCATCATCTAGTTTAACCGCCCATTCCTTCCGAGTTGTTCCCACTGTCCTCTCTAAGATAGCTTTGATCTGTCTGTTAGAGACTTCTACTTGCCCACTGGTTTGTGGGTGATAAGGTGTAGCTACCTTCTGCTTCATGCCATACCTCTTAAAAAGACTTTCAAACGCCTTGTTGATGAAGTGGCTGCCCCCATCAATGATCACTACCTTTGGTACTCCAAACCATGGGAGGATGATGGTCTTAAAGAGTTTAACCACCACCTTTGCATCATTAGTTGGGGAAGCTATAGCCTCAACCCACTTAGACACATAATCAACGGCCACCAAGATGAATTTATTGCCGTAAGAAGATGGGAACGGTTCTATGAAATCTATCCCCCAGGCGTCAAAGACATCAACTTCAAAGATTGGTACATGAGGCATCTCATTTCTTTTGGTGATGTTCCCTGCCCTTTGACAAGCTTCACAAGCCTTAACAAATTCATGAGCGTCTTTGAACAGCGATGGCCACCAAAAGCCGGCTTGTAACACCTTTGTAGTAGTCTTGAAAGAAGCGAAATGACCACCATATGAAGAGTCGTGACAATGTAGAAGAATGTACTTAGCTTCTTCCCTTGTTACACACCTTCTATACAAGCTGTCCACTCCCCTTTTGTACAAGTATGGCTCGTCCCAAAAGTAATGGGAGACATCTCTCATGAATTTCTTCTTGTGGTAGTGGTCTAGATGAGTGGGTTCCTCTCCACAAGCTAAGAAGTTCACAATATCAGCATACCAAGGCAGGTTCTCTTCTCTCAAAGCCAAAACATCTTCAAACTCATCCTCTAACCGTGTACAAACAACCGTGTTGATCATCATTAGTTGCTCTTCAGGAAGTGAATCATCCAAGGGTAAGGCTTCATTCACTCTCATCCTAGAAAGGTGATCAGCAACACCATTCTCTATCCCCTTCTTGTCTTTATCTCCATATCATACTCTTGTAAAAGGAGAATTCACCTTAAGAGCCTCGGCTAAGTATCCTTCTTAGAGTAGATGTACCTCAATGCCACGTGATCCGTGTATACAACAACCTTAGAGCCCACCAAGTATGATCTAAATATCTCAAAAGCAAACACAACGGCCAGCAGCTCCTTCTCAGTTGTAGCATATCTCACTTGGGTGTCATCCAAGCTACGACTACGTAGTAGATAACATGCAATCTCTTATCCTTCCTCTACCCTAGAACAGCTCCCACGGCATAGTCGCTCGCGTCACACATGATCTCGAACGGTAGACTCCAGTCTGGTGCTTGTACTATTGGCGCAGATACAAGAGCTTCTTTGATAGTCTTGAAAGCATGAAGACACTCCTCATCAAATACAAAGTCAGCTTCCTTGCACAACAGCCGCGTGAGGGGTCTTGCTATCTTGGAGAAATCTTTTATGAATCTGCTGTAGAAGCCCGCGTGACCTATAAAGCTCCTCACTCCCTTTACATTAACCGGCGGCTAAAGACTCATCATGACCTCAACCTTAGCTTTATTAACCTCTATTCCTTTCTCTGCTATCTTGTGGCCGAGTACAATCCCTTCCTTCACCATGAAGTGACACTTCTCCTAGTTCATCACCTAGTTTGTCTCCTCACACCGCTTAAGTACCTTGCAAAGATTCAACAAACAGGCAGAAAAAGACGCACCATATACAGAGAATTCATCCATAAACACTTATATCATCTCTCCTATAAGATCAGAGAAGATCGACATCATGCACCGCTGGAATGTTGCTGGTGCATTACACAACCCAAATGGCATCCTTCGATATGCGAAGGTGCCATAAGGGCATGTAAAAGTTGTCTTCTCTTGATCGTTAGGATGGATTGGTATTTGAAAGAAACTACTATAACCATCAACTGCTAGGGGGTTGTTCATCTCGGCAAACTTCCGATTAGTAGAAACTTGACCTTGAAGCAACTGCTGGAACATTACTTGTACTGGATCTTGAGGTTGTGGTTGCTTCTGTTGTTGTTGGGGAACAAAGCCAGGAGGAAACATAGGTGTGTAGCCTTTGTTGCCTTGCTGTTGCTGCTGACCCTGAAAGTTCCCTTGCCTCTGCCCTTGAAAAGCACTATTCGGTTGAAAACCCTTGTTATAAGGAACAAACGGCTTTGCTTGCTGAGGGGGGTACACCTGATCTTTAGGGTTCTCAACGTTTGTGCTCCTGTAAGACAGATTGTTATTCGCTTGGTAACCTTGTGAATAACCCTGAGGCTTGTTGTAGTTCTGACCAGCAATCCAGTTAGCTTCTTTTTGACTCAAGTCTAACTCCTCTAAGACTTCTTCGGCTTCACCCACAAAGTGCACATGCTTCTGATTGGGAAGCACTAGCTTGCCTATCTTCTCAAGCAGCGACTTGAGCTCTTTCTTGTGAGACTCTAGCTCAGAACCTCGTGGTGCACAGTCATAATCTTCGGCATAGTTGCCGTCACATAAACCCAAGTATTCGATTAACTCCATACCCTCTTCTACTTTTTGACCAAGAAAATTGCGCTTACTAGCCGTGTCAAGCAACATTATGATCTTGGGTAAGGCTCCACGGTATATTGTGCTTAGGAGAGTCTCTTCACTGAAGCCGTGGTGAGGACACTGAATGGTATAGTCTTTGAATCTCTGCATAGCTTCATTGAATGTCTCGTTCCGCCCTTAAGTGAATCCGCTGATCTCACTTCGCAGCCTTGCTGTTCTTGTGCTCGAGAAAAACTTTGAGAGGAACACCTTCTTACATTCAGCCTAAGAGGTAATGGTGCCTTGCGGAAGGGTCTTTTCCCAATGCTTAGCCTTATCTCCAAGAGAAAATGGGAAGAGCTGTAGCTTCAAAGCATCTTCCGAGATCCCATTGATCTTTATCATCCCACAAACTTGCTCAAAATTGTGAAGATGCTCTAAGGGGTCTTCCATAGCCAGCCCATGGAATTTGCTGTTCTGAACCATAGAGATGAATCCTGGCTTTATCTCGAAGTTGTTGTTCTGTACTGGTGGAAGAGTGATCCCAAAGCGATTGTGATGTGTATTAGGAGCATCTGCAGCACCAATGATCCATGGGGGTCTAGCAGCGTGGTTGAGGTTTCCATTGCCCTTTCCTACAGCACTGTGAGCTGGTGGAGGTCCCTCAGGATGTGCTTTCTCAGCCATTGTTGCAAAGTCTACTGAACCAGCTTGAACAATCTCTTCAAAGGCTTGAGCTTGCTCACCTTGATCTTGTGTGTCCGAGTTGGTGAATATTGTCCAGGGGTGTAAGTAAGTTGTTGTCACCCCTAGAACGCAAATTCATGTACCTGAACGACAAAAGTGTGAAGAGAAAGAGATTAGTAACCAAAGTAAAAACAAAGGCTTAGTCTTTACTAAACCCCAAATCTTAATGCTTTCTAACAATCCTAAGATGGCAACGACGCCATTTGATAACAGGATTTTAGCAGGAGGTTTTATTATCAAAACTTAAGCAACCTATTGATGTAGTATAGTGTGAAAGAGGTATCAATCCAACCCAGGATGCAGGAAGAACACTAAGAGTGCAAGGATGAAGCAAATCTAAGCAAATCGAGTAAATGATTTGTAAAATCGGTGAAAACTAAATGCAATGACCAAATGAGATGCAAAACTATTTTAAAATTCCTGGAAGAGGGTTAACTACCACTAGGAGAAAACAGAAGATTAAAAATGCAAGTCTACTAATAACTAAAAATCAAGCAAAACAGGTCGATCTAACAACTTAAAGCGATGATTTCAAATCTAACAACTTAAAGCGATGATTTCAAATGAACAAAGATGCAAGCTTTATGATAACAGAATGACGAACAGAGGTTTTAAAATGCTAAAAGAGTGTTTAAGGTCGAGGGTCATATTCAAGAGTGTTCAAAGGTTTAAGCTTTGGTTTGAAAACATATAGATTTACTCATTGATGAGCTTTCTCTAAGCCTTGAAAACAAAACAAGAACCATCCATGGCGTGTGGTATGATTCACTTCCTCAATCTCTTCTCCAAACCCATGGCACTTGGTGGAAAAAGAGATCAAAGAGCAAATAAAAGAGATTTCAATCTATGGCCTAACTAACCTCCTCTACATACATGGCGTTTGGGAGAGGGTCGATTATTCCTAGGACTTGGTTTTCTAGGACATCTGAATCCGGTCAGGGTAAGATAGCCTTGGAATCATAGAGATCTTTTCCAAGACTCTCTAAGACCCCAAGATTCTAGAAGAGAAGGAATGAAGAACAAGAAAAACACAAAACTTAAACATCTTAACCTCTTTGAATCACCTCAACCCCAAATCCCAAAAAGAACTACTCGCTACTCATGATTAGAGCCGGATGAAATGCAATGAAAGATAAGCTAAGCATGATTAAAGAGCGATTAAAGAAAAACTGCTTAATATTGAAAAGATTCAAGTTCAAAACCAAAAGAAAGCTTAAGGTTCAACAGTGGCGAATCGCCTAATATAAGAACAGAAAAAGCTAAAAGCAAAGCGTGTTTGAAAAGGTGGTAGCTGCCTCCTTCCTAAAATGGCCATACACGTCCAAATGGTCTCCTCACTAGATGCCAAAAATGGTTAAGGCCGTAGAGATCGACCTTGAGATCGATCTGCTCACTCGATCTTCTTCATGGATCGCCTTGTTCTGATCGATCTTCAAGTCGATCTGGTGGGAGGGATCGAGCTCTCATTTCAATCTTGTGGTCGATCCTCGGGTGATCGGGTCGTGGTATAGATCTAGCTCTCGTTCTGCATGGCGTCATTCACGTCCGTACTCTCGATCGATCACATCTCTCGATCTTGGTCTCGATCCTTCCCCTTGCATCGACTTGGGTCACTCGATCTTAGATTGACCTGCCTTCCTCGATCCGCTACTCAATCTCGGGTCCTTTGCATGCATGGCTGAGTTCTCCAAGTGTCCACAAGCTTAGTTTTGATCCTCCTCACGTCCACTAACCTCCACAACTCCAGAGTGCTCCAAACAACCTGATAATGATGCAAAAGTGCAAGAAATATGCAAAATGCGAACGCAAAGAGACCTATGACCTAAAATGTAACAAATGGAACAAACTAGCCTATAATGCAAGATGAATGCATGAAAAACTATCCTAAATGCATGCAAAATATGCAAAATATATGGTAATATCAGGCAACAAGTTCTTCTTGGTGGCTGTTGATTACGTGTCTAAGTGGGTTGAGGCTATAGCTTCCCCAACTAACGACTCAAAGGTGGTGGTTAAACTCTTCAAAACCATCATCTTCCCACGGTTTGGAGTTCCAAAAGTAGTGATCAGTGATGGGGGCAGCCACTTCATGAACAAAGTGTTTGAAAGTCTCTTGAAGAAGTATGGGGTAAAGCAAAAGGTAGCCACACCTTATCACCCACAAAACAGTGGCAAGTAGAGGTCTCGAATAGACAGATCAAGGCTATCCTAGAGAGGACCATAGGAGTAACTCGGAAAGATTGGGCGGTTAAACTAGATGATGCTCTATGGGCTTACCGGACCGCTTTCAAGACTCCTATAGGTACCACTCCCTTCACTCTTATATATGGCAAGGAATGTCATCTTCCTGTTGAGTTTGAGCATAGAGCACTGTGGGCGGTGAAGCAGCTGAACTTCAGTCACAAGACGGCGCAGGAGAAGAAATTTGTTCAACTACATGAGCTAGAAGAGCTACGATTAGATGCCTACGAGAGTGCTAAGATCTACAAGGAAAGGACCAAGTCGGTTCATGACAAGAAGCGGGTTCATAAGGAGTTAAGGGAAGGCAGTCTGGTGCTACTCTACAACTCAAGGTTGAAGCTGTTCCCTGGAAAGCTCAAATCTAGATGGTGTGGACCGTTTGAGATCAAGGAAGTTCTACCTTATGGAGCGGTTACATTGGTTGGAAAGAGTGGTAATGCTTCCACGGTTAATGGGCACAGAGTCAAGCCATACCTGGCGAGTGGTTGCAGCAAGGAGAGCACCACCATGCTTCTCCAAGACCCACCTCAGGCCTAAACCAAGTAAAGTCTAGCTAAAGACGTTAAAGAAAGCGTACTTGGGAGGCATTCCCATGTCTATCTTGTACATATTTTTGATTTCTTTCTATTTCAGTATTATGTTTTTTATGTTTAAGTGTGTAGGTGAAAGGATAGGTGATTGGAGACCATGATCTTGGAGTCAAAAGAGGCGAGAAAGGTGAAGTATAGGCTAGAGATTGAGTGCTAGATCGACTTATCCTGGCTCGATCTTTACTAGATCGAGCTAGTGAATGAAGAGGTGTCAGTCGATCTAGACGAGATCGAGTAGACAATTAAGTCAATCAGTCGATCATGGGAGGATAAACCACACATACGTTTAGCTTGAAATGCAAACAAGTTGTAGATCGACTGGCCTCACTTGATCCTCGAGGTTAGATCGATCAGTCTACTCAATCTGCCACTCGATCTTCGCCCAAACGATCCCCAAATCGATCACGTGGCTCGATCCAAGGAGCATAGCCTGAGTGGCCAAAAATCATGGAACGAGGGGGCAAAATCGATCTAAGACTCAATGCAATCTGAATCGAGTCCCTGATCGATCAACCCACTCGATCCTAGTCAAGATGGACATGAGATCGAGTCCTATATCGACCAAATGGACTCGATGTCGTGCCGAGGTAAGTAAATTTGAATTGTGGTCAAGGCAGGCATCTTTGACCATGAAAGATGTGCCTTAACCACACTTTTGTCCGAAACTAGTTGTTTGCCCATGGTTTTGTTAGCCGTTATATTTGCATGGTTTTGCCCACTCTCTCTCATTTGTATTCCGAGTTTTCTAAAGAAAGAGAGATTGTGAGTTTCTATTTCTAAGTCTAATAACTTCTTGCATTCTTCCTTTTCAAAAGGTATCATCGGTTTATAGATTTCTTGTTTAAATTTTTTTTTTAAAATTGCCTTCTGTTATGTTTAGGCTGATTGTCGTTCTTAGGGAGTTAAGATAATTTTTAGAAATAGCTAGATATTAGGGGAATTTCTAGATTTAATCCTATCCCTAGATTTTCTTCTCTATTATCTAGCTACAATTATTATAAATTCCCCAAAATTCTATGATTATTGTAAGAAGTTTTTCTTTCTTACCTTATCTTTCTCTAAATTTTGCCGCCTATACTCATTCTCTTCCTTGAGATTTGTGTTTCAGGTACCAATGGCGCCAAAGAGAACCAGAGAAGAGACAGCACAAGAAGGAGAAGCTCAAGAAGTGGTTCATGAGAGGGTCAGATGGAGAAAGGAGGAGAAACAAGCCAAGAAACGGCTGGAAAGGCTAAGGTTCGATCCCACAATGTTCGTGAGAAGGGACCTGTTGGCTAAGATGGGGATCTTGGGAGACTTTGACCAGCTTCTCAAGAACATTGGGCTTTGGTGCTTGTCAAGGATGCATTGCGCCACCTATCCCGAGACAACCTTGGACTTCCTCACCACCTTGGAGTTCACTTACGAGAATCCAAGTCTTCCTAGTCCTTCCCAAGGCCACATCACATTCAAGATAAGGAGACAAGCCTATCATCTCTCCATCGCCAAGCTTTGCCAAGTCTACGGTCTGAAGGCTAACGCCAATCAAGTGGAGTTCCCGCCTTTCACCCTACCCAACGACTTATGGGATCTGATCAGCAACAATGACTACAGGGGAATCTTTGCATACTTGTTCTATGATTATGAGAATGAGAAGAGAGTGTTCATCTTGCCGAACAAAGAATAAACGGAGCTGCTAGGTGTTGGCAATGTGGAGTTTCTGCCAAGTGTTGAGGAGTGCTTTGCACATCTAGGAGGCACAGCCGCACCCACACAAGCCGCTCTCCCACGTTCAGAGTCATCCACATCCGATGCTGAGATGCCCAAGAGCATTGTTCTCCCCACGCTTGACTTGGAGTTAAGAACCAAAGTCGAGAAGTTCATTGCTTCAGTCGTTGAGATGCAGCGCAAGATCAACAAATGGCAAAGCAAGATGATCAAGAAGCTTGCCAACAAGGTCAAGGCGCTTAAAGGGAGCTCATCTAAGAAGTTTTCAAGCGATGAGGAGGTGCAGCAGCCGGATAAGAGGAGGAGATCAACATGAGGCATTGAGATCCGTGAGCCTCAAGAAACACTCAACCTGCACACCACTCTCTTAATGAGGAAACGAGCAAGGAGAAAGGCAAGGAGATCAGCCACGACACTCCTAAGAAGAGCAAGAAGTCTGGAGTAACCTCAAGCTCCAGCCTTACTTAGCTCCGAGGTACCAACAACCGACCCATTGTATATACCATGCATCTTTTAAAATTTTTGCTTTGTGTTTTGACTCCTCTTGGATTTGTTTGCCACCGAGACGGTGTCATTCAAGTTTGGGGGAGTGTGTGGTGTGTTTGACATGTTTTCTTTGATCTTATTTTCTGTTATCATCCTTTGAGTCATCATGCATCATGTAAGGCATAGAAAACACCAAAAAAATATGATAAAATTTTAAAAAAATTTCAAAAACAATTCATGTAGTTGCATTTGAATTGTTAAACATTTTAGGATTGAGTCTAGAATTTTTAAGCATTTATGTTGTTTACATTTGCATAAGGGGCAAAAATTTTTCTTGAAAAGTGTTTAAGCTCATGAATTGTTTCAAGGCCCTAGTTAGTAGTTCTTTGATGCATTGTTCATACTTTGAAAGTAAGGTCTAACCATACTTGGATCATTTGTTTTGATTTTCGTGGCTTAAGTTGAACATTCATGAATTGAATCTCTTCCTAATAAGTGAGAACCTTAATTTGAATCTTTTTAAATATCATACTTATGCATTTGAAAAAGGATACATGGATCACTTATACATATTTAGGCTTTCTTCTTCCTTTCACCACTCTCTTGTTAGCCGAAATAGACTTCCCCACCTTTACCTTACCCTCCTTTCAAGCCAATGTTCTTGTGTGATAAATCTTTGTGAGGCCTCTTTTCGGTTGAGCTTAGCATAAAGTTTTAGGTTTTGGCGACATGATTAGGCTTTCATATTGATACTAGCTTTGCATTTTGATGTTAGTTTTAAGCTTAGGATAGGGCGGGTATTCATGGGAGTTGCTTTGTTTTGTTTCGGTTTAGAGAGTTTGAAGTTTGGAAGTTGAATAAAAGGGTTTTAATGGTTTTAAGTGGAAGGCTTATTAAGGTAGCTCTCAAAAGAAAAAAAAAAGAAAAGAAAAGAGCCAAAAGGCCAAATGTTTAAAAAGAAAAGAAAAAAAAATGAGTAGAGAGGTATCATAGTAAAAAGAAAAGAGCTAAGTATGTTTTCAGCCTTACCACTAGCCAAAAAAGTTTTAAAATGATGCCTTATCCTCCTTTCAAGCCAATTTTCTTGTGTGACGTCATTGTGAGGACTTATTTTCGGTTTGAACTTGGCAAAAAGTATTACGTTTAGGCGACATGATTAGGCTCTCATATGATTGCTAGCTTTGCATTTCCAAGCTAGTTTTAGGCTTAAGGTTAGGATGGGGATTCATGGGTGTTCTTGAATTTGCTTACTTGATTCGGTTTAAAAAGAAGGTGATGTTGGGAGTTTGTTTAAAAGGAATTCATAGTTTTAAGTGGGTGGCATTGTTTTGTATTATAAAAGCTCAAGTTTAAATGAAAAGAATGGTAGCTCTCAAAAAGAAAAAAATAATGAGAAAAGAGCCAAAAGGCCAAGTGTTTAAAGAAAAAAGAAAAAGGTATTTGAGAAGAGAGCTACCAAAAAGAAAAGAAAAGAGCTAAGTTTATGAAAGGTCATCCCACTAGCTATATGGTTTAAGATGTTTCCCTAAGTTGTTTTTGAAAAATGATAGTATTTATTTGGGTTTTGCTTGGCGTCTTGCCTTGTTTGATATGGGTAGTCTCTAGAGGGTGAGTGAGCTTTAAAAAGAAAAAAAAAAATGAGAGAGGGTTTTAGAATCATTGTTAGTGTATATGGGTAGATGAGAGTCTAGTCATGTATGCATTAATTTCCTTTACCTTTAGCATTATGCATAAGATCATTCCTTTTTAAGATAAAACATTGCTTGGAGTACCCATTTGGATGAGATCATTTTTATCTCATGACCTTGTCCCTAGCCAAATGTATTCGGTTTTAAAATGCATGAGTGTGATTCATGGTTTGATCTTAATGAATGTTAGAGGTTAGGATTCTTGGATTGTTTGGAATATGAGAGTAATGATTTGAGATTCAATATGTGATAAATATGGCTAAGTTCTTTGGAGTATGAGTTTGTGCATTGCATCTTAGAATTAAGAACTAGGACCATGGAATTGATTCATTTAAAAAACACTTGTCAAGGAATTTGAGCTCCCACTTTTAAACCTCTCTTCCTTTCTTGAATTTTGTTTGCTTGAGGAGAAACAAAAAGCAAGTTTGGTGGAGTTGATATACTCATATATTTCGCATATTTAGCATGTATTTAGAGTAGTTTTCATGCATTCATCTTACATAATAGGCTAGGTTTGCACCATTTGTCTCATTTTAGGTCCTAAGTGAACTCTGCATTAGCATTTGCATATTTCTTGCATTTTTGCATCATATTCAGGTTGTTTTGGAAGCTCTGGAGCTATGGAGGTTGCGTGGACGTGCTAAGGATCGAGAGGAAGCTTGTGGACACTTGGGAGAACTCAGTCATTCAGCAAAGGGACTGAGATCGAGAGAAAGATCGAGTTAGGCAGGTCGATCTAGATGAGATTGAGCTAGGCAAGTCGATCGAGATGAGATCGACCGGAAATCGACTAAGCCCGTGTCATTTCAAGGAAGGGATCGAGGTCAAGATCGACCAAGGTGATCGATCGTGAGTACGGACGTGAACTAAGCCATGCAGAACGAGGGCCAGATCGAGTTCATGGCTCGATCATCCGAGGATCAACAAGCAGATCGATTAAAGTACTCGATCCATCCAACCGAATTGACCCAAGGATCGAGCAAAAGCAGACGTTCTAGAGATCGAGTGATCTGATCGACGAATCAGCTTGATCTCTACAACTTATCCGGCTAGCTCACTTTTGGCGGGGGGGACCATTTTCTTTGTTTGGCTATTTTGGGCGATATTTTGTGAACCATTCATCTTGTCTCACACCACTTTTAGCTTTACCTTTCCTTAGGCTGAAAAATCGCCATTATTTTGTTTTTCAAGCTTTTTACATTTTGTGAACCTTTAATCTTGCTTAATCTAAGTATTTCTCTTAATCGCTCTTCTTCTTCAGTAGTTTAATAGTGCTTAGCTTTTCATGTCTTGCATTTTTCGTGTGTTTTAGTAATGTGAAGTGAGTAGTTTCCATTGGGTTTAAGGTTGGGGCGATTAAGAAGGGTTTAAAGGGTTTAAGTTTGGGACTTTTCTTGTTCTTAATCTCTTCTTGGATTTGGGCTCTTAATGCTTAGAGAGTCATGGGAAAGACCTTTATGATCTCAGGGATCTCCTTACCTTGACAGGATCCAAGAATCCCTTAAAACTAAATCCAAGAGGCTAGCTTATCTTTTCCCAAACGCCATGGATGCTTAGGGAGCTAGTTAGGCCATTATTTGAGATCTTTGCTTAATGTTCTCTGACCCATCTTTCCACCACACGCCATGGGTTAGGATGAAGGGTTGAGGAAAGGGTTTATACCAAACGCCATGGATAAACCTCTTTTAGCTACTCAAGGCTTAGAGATAGCACATCAAATGTGTAGATCTAATGTTTTCAAAACCCAAGCTTGAATCTTGAACACTCTTAATATGACCCTCAACCTTGAATCCTCTTTGTGCATTTAAAAACTTAAAGTTATCATTTTCTAGTCATAAAGTTTGTATCTTTAGTCTTGAAATCATTGTTCTAGGTTGTTAGAAATTTCTCTGTTTGTATGCCTTTAGTGTTTGATTTTTATAAATTAGTAATCTTGAATTTTAATCTCTTAGAAGTCTTGTAGTAGTTGTTTAACCCCTCAATGGGATTTTTAAAATAGTTTTCGTGGTCATTTGGTAGTTGCATTTAGTTTTCATAGATTTTCTCCTCAAATTACATGATTTTACTTAGATTTGCTTTGCTCTTGCATTTCTAGTAGCTTTCATCAACCTGAGCTGGATTGACACCTCTAGCACTATACTTACCACTATAATGTGCTTTAGGAATGATAAACTAGACCTAAACAAACTTGTTTATCACCATTGTTTTCTGTCTTTCAAAATCAGCATTCTTTCTGTTGTTGCTGGAAGCTAGGTTCTCTATCAGCTTGATGGCGTCAGCTGGGACTCTAGTGTTGAAGTTCCCATTGCTTTCTGCATCCAGAGCCATCTGGTACTTCCAATCAACAGCTTTGAAGAAGATACCCAGCAGCTGTACTTAATTGAATTCATGGTGTGGACAATCCCTTTGGTACAGCTTGAACCTCACCCTGGCTGCTTTGAAAGCTTCAGTTAGACCTTGGGAGAATGTGGCGATTTTTGTCCTTAACTCCTCTGACCTTGCATCATCATAAAAGTTATTAAAGAGAGAAGATTGGTGTCCTCCCACTTGGTCAAAGAACCAGGTTCCAGCTGTTTGAGCGAATGTGCTGCATCTCCTTCCAAAGAGTGAGAGAAAAGCTTGCAAAATGGGAAATCATTGGTGACTCCATTGGCTTTAACACTTGTAGCCAGGTCTTCAAACTTCTCTATATGATCCATTGGGTGTTCATGTGGAAGCCCATGGAAAAGGTGCAGGCCTACAAGCTGGTAGTAACTGGGTTTCAGCTCCAAGTCATTCCTCTGAAAGGCTGGTGGGCGGATTACAGCTCTATTTGCATAGAACTGATCAGGCCTTGTAATCTCCCAGAGTCCTCTGTGGATGACGCCCAGCAGCATCTCCAGCAGCTAGTTGTTGCACATTCTGCTCCTCAATCACAACGCCATTGTCATCTATCCTCTGCCCATCCTCATTTCTTCTGTTCCCTTCTCTGTCAACTAAATGACCCTCAGCATCTGTCCTCAAAACAAGTGGTCCAAACATTTTAGTCTGCTTTTTGGCTTTCCTGTTGGTTCTCTCTAGCTTGGCGAGTTCGTCGATGCCAAGAGTCACAAGTTATTTGTCTTTCTTACTTCTGGTACTGCGGTTATGCATGCACCTGAAACATACAACAGAGAAGTGAAGAAAGTTAGTAAACAGGAAATAAAGGCTTAGTCAAAATTCTAAAACTAAATATCTGAAAGTAATATCTAAGTCCATGGCAACATCGCCAAAATTTGATGTGCTCACATTAACCCTTAAAGCTACTCTCTCAAATAAAAAGATCAGTGTAGTACTTAGGGATCGAATCCACAAGGACTTAATACTATTCCTCAACAGATTTTAGATTCAAATGAAGCTAAGCAGTCAATAATAAATAAAACTAAATAATAGAATGAATGTGACAATATCGGGATTGGATTATGAGTTCTTAAAATCAATAGAGACAAGGCGCTAGGCAATGGAAAATTCACAGGTTGATATAAATCACAGACTACAGACTGAAAGGAATATTTATTAAAACCATTCTAGAACTCGAAAACACGAATGTAAAACCAATCGACTTCCATCGCAGAGATTAACTATGATCAGATTCTAGAATTCCAAATTTCTTTGCAAATTCTAACAACCGAAGCAAGCATTATGGTTCAGGTTCGATATGTTCACAAAATCGCTAATCCAAATTCCTTTGCAATCAGTTATTTTGCTCATCTAAGATAGTTCTGGTGATTAACAATGTTTCTACATCTATTAAAAAACCTAAGATCTGATTTCTAGGTGATCAATCTTAAAACCAGTGTTAAAGCAATCTAGATGAATAACCAAATGATTTATCCTTCCAGTTTTGTAGTTCGAACAATTCATTATCAACCTTTGAAAACTCAAAACCTAACTAGCAGATTACTCAGACATAGTAAGTGAAACACAAATCATGGCTGAATAAAATTGCATTAAGAAATAGAGTAAAAGATGAAGGAGTTCGAAATTCTTCTCTACAGAGTATGGATTTGTCTCCCCAAAAGCTCTCAATCTAATCTCTCTCTTAGCCTCAAAAACAAAACAATATGATAGCCTAGCAATGGCTTAGAAAACCTAAATACAAGTCTAAACACAAACTGGCGCAAAAGTGCAAATAGTGGGAAACTTCTGGGCTAAGATGCAAATTCTTCCAATGAGTTTTTACACTCTCTTCGCGACCACGACCGGTGTCGATCGACACCAAGTGGTGGGTGTCGATCGACACCCTGCTTCATAATGCTCTACGACTTGGCCTTTTCAGCATCAGCTTCAACATAGCTCCAAAAGGCTCCAAAACCCACAGTTATGCTCCAGACGTACCTGGACCTGCAAAGACTTTATAGGACTCGCAAAATACCAAAAAGACTCTATAAGAAAGACTTATATCATGGTCAAAAACCAGCACAAACCATGATATATCAAGATCGACCAGACAATCGAGACATTCGTGTCGTTTCAAGGAAGAAGAACAAGGGCCAGATCGAGGTCACGACTCGATCGTTAGAGGATCGACCAGAAGTTCGATTGAAGCACTCGATCCTCCCGACTGAATCGACCCGATGATCGAGCAAAAGAGGACGTTCTATGCGGAAGTTCGAGTAAGAGATCGACTGCTCAGGTCGATGTCTGAACCTTATCCGGACAGCTCACATTTTAGAGTTCAGTGAGGGGACCACTTCTACTTTTGTTTACCCTATTTGTGAGCGATAAAAACCATTCGATCGGTCGCCCTCTTATCTATCTTATCTTTTATCTTTCTTTAAGAGAAGAAAAACCGGCATTGTCATAGTTTTCAAGCTTTTGATATTTTGTAGACATTAATCTTGCTTTAATCTTAAGTATTTTTCTTAATCTTTCTTGCTTAG
The DNA here is from genome assembly GCA_911865555.2 of Thlaspi arvense. NCBI lineage: Eukaryota > Viridiplantae > Streptophyta > Magnoliopsida > Brassicales > Brassicaceae > Thlaspi > Thlaspi arvense. The sequence continues at coordinate 17,955,332 of OU466861.1, forward strand.
TAGTTTAATCATGTTTATCCTTTCTTCCTTTGCATTTTCATTTGTTTTAATCATGAGTAGTGAGTAAACCACCAAGGGTTTAAGGTTGAGTTGATTAAGGGGTTTAAGGGTTTAAACGTTGGTCTTTTTCTTGCTCTTAACCTAATCTTTTCTTGGATTTGGGGGTTTAATGCCTAGAGACTCTTAAGAAAGATCTCTTTGGTCTCAGGGATTTCCTCACCTTAACAGGATTCAGGAGATCCCTTAAATTCAAATCCAGGAGACTAGCTCATCCTTTCCCAAACGTCATTGATGCTTAGGGAGCTAGTTATGCCATTTTTTGAGATCTATGCTTCATGTTCTGCACCCTTTCTTTCCACCACGCGATATGGGTTAGGAGGAGAGGTTGAGGAAAGGATTTATACCACACACCATGGATAAATCTAGCTTTAGTTTCTCAAAGTTTAGAGATAGCACTCAAATATGTAGATTTATGTTTTCAAAACCCAAAGTTTGAACCTTGAACCTCCTTAAGCATGAACCTCAACCATGAATCCACTTTTAACCTTTCAAAACTTAAAGTAATCATTTCCTAGTTCTAAAGTTTGCATCTTTTGTCTTAGTTTTTTAAAAATCATTCCCTAAGTTGTTAGAACTTTCCTTTTCTGTCTGCTTTTAGTTTTTGAATTTTAAAAACCAGTAGCTTTGCATTTTAAATTCTTAGAAGTCATCTAGTATTTGTTTAACCCATCAGTAGGGATTTTAAAATAGTTTTCGTGGTCATTTAGTAGTTGCATTTAGTTTTTTCAGATTTTCTCCTCAAATAATCCGGACTTCACTTAGATTTACAAAGCTCTTGCATTCTTAGTATCTTTCAAGACAACCTCATTTGGATTGACACCTAAAGTACTTACCACTATACTTTGCTTTAGGATTGATTAAAACTAGCCATAAAAATCTAGTTATCATATAGAGAGGTTATCAATCTAATCGAAGGGCTAAGGAACATATGATATGCAGAAAACTTGCTAAGCTATGTCTAATCATATAAAAAGAAGGGTTTAAACTAACAACCTAAAGTGAACAAAGAAATGCAAAACAGAGTAAACAGAGCAAACAGAGCAAAAGCAAACAGATGATAAGCGAATTAAGACTATAAATTAAAAGCAAGACTCAAGGTTCTAAGCAATGGTGGTCAAGTGGCTTTAATGGTGATTAGGGATTTACGGAACATGGCAATCATCAAACATAATCCTAAGCAAGGAATTCTCAATATTTAATTCCTAAACAAGGTATCTAATGGGAATCAACTTGGGGTCGATAATCAAGTCATATTCAACAAGACTAGAGTGTCCAACCCACTTTTGGTGGTGTATTCTCTAACCATGAGCATAAAGCACAGAACCATAAAGCCTAAAAGAAGCACTAATCAAGTAAACTGCTCTCACTCAAACAAGAATTCGGGTCAGCTCATCGATCTTTTGGATTCTCTAAGGACCTATGTAGCTAATCAACCATTCAAGAACATAGATTTAAGCTCACAGTTGCGGAATCATAACAATGCTAAACAATGATCAGGATTCAAGCAAAGGCATGATCATTCAATGCAAACTATCTAACCATCAAGCAAGAGTCCTAGAACAAGCACTATCTAGCCCTTAGACGATCATCTAGCAAGAAGAACTATCACTTTGGTATCACTGAACAAAGGAAACATAGACCAAGCTAGACTATCAAACCAAATAGGCGAATCATGCTAAATAACAAGATATCAAGCCATAAAGTGAACCATTTGTATCAACAAACTTATATTAAATAAAAAGGGAGAATCTTTATAAGCAATAATCAATTTGCATGAGAAGGAAACAATAGAGAACAAGATAAACAATAGCCTAAACAACCGTAATCAACTCATCTCTTAAACAATGGTTCAGACACTAACTCGGATTTTTGATGCATAATAAGAATCCAAAGACAACTTCCCTTCATTTTTAAACTAACCCTTAAGCACAAGTTAAGCAAGACATTACATAAACCAATACTCCTTTCAAGCATTCTAGCAAACACCATAAGTGCATTACTAAAAAGCCTAGGATCTAGCTATTATAACAAAGTGGTACCAAACATTAAGCATAATCACTTAAGAAGAGTTAATCATATATCTAACAACGTAAACAGCCATCGACATCAAAGGACCCATTTTTGTTCTTCAAAAAACAACAATCTCTAAAAAGCAAGACAGAAAATCGAAATTAATAAAGGCAATAGGAAATGGAAAACAGGGCTAGAAGATGAAAGACTTAAGATTAAGAGTTGAAAGATAAAAATAAAAAGTATATACAATGATCCAATCTCTTACCCAAAAGGATTTGTTCTAAGATCTATGAAGAAACCAAATCCCTAGCTTTAGGGGCAAGAGAAAGGTCACTTGGTTGACAGAGATGGAAATAGGAGGAATGAAGAAGGGCGTAGATTGGATCAGGATGAGAAGGTCATAGTTGAACATGTGGTTCAATGTGTGGCGCATGATGCTGGAGTTCCTGCGGCTGGAAACGCTGCTGGGCATTTTGTTCAAAGGACTCTAGGAGATTACAACAAACCTGATCAGGTTTATGCCAACAAAGCTGCAATCCGCCCTCCTGCTTTTCAAAGGAATGATTTTGAGCTCAAGCTTGCTTATTATCAGCTGGTGGAACAGCATCCTTTCCATGGCTTACCTCATGAGCATCCTATGGATTACATTGAGATTTTTGAGGATTTGGCTTCAAGTGCCAAAGCTAATGGAGTTAGCGATGACTTCCTGTTCTGCAAGCTATTTCCATACTCACTTGGAGGAGACGCTGCATATTGGCTGAAGCAACTAGAGCCTGGTTCGCTGACAACTTGGGTGGACACCAAGAATGCTTTTCTGAACAACTTCTATGATGGTGCTAGATAAGAAGACCCGAGGACAAAAATAGCATCATTTTTCCAAGGTCCTACTGAAGCTTTTAAGGCTTCTTGGCTGAGATTCAAGTGTTATCAAGAGGACTGTCCTCATCATGGCTTCAATCAGGTGCAGCTTCTTGGTATTTTCTTCAGAGGCATTGACTGGAAGTACCAGATGGCGTTGGATGCTGCTAGTATTGGGAACTTGAACACAAACCTTCCTGATGCTGCAATAACTCTGATTGAAAGCAGTAACAGCACCAAGAATGCAGATTTTCAGAGGATAAAACAGGCTGGTTAGAATGATGGCAATCAGATTGATGAAGTTAAGGTTAAGCTGGACAGTATGCATAGCCTTCTGGTTGGAAAGAAATCAGTTCACTTTACAGCAGAGGTAGAGACTTTCGAAAATCCAGAGGAGATTGAGCAGAAAGATGTTAGTTTTATAAATGCTGGAGGATTTGAGGGTCAAAGGTTTGTAAATCAGCAATGGAACAGAGGTTACAACAGAAATAATCAGAAGAGCACCTTCATAGGGAATCAGTATTTGCCTGGTTACACACCCAAGCCAATGTTCTGGAAAATAGAGTTTCAAAAACCTTACCAGAACAGCAGCAACTTCAACATGAACTATGGTTCTTCTTCCTACCAATCTGCACCTCTACAAGACAATACGATGGAAGCTATATTGGAGCAGATCTTATAAGGACAGCAGAAGATGACAGTGGACTTCAATGGCAAGATATATTCGCTGTATCAGGACTTGATATGAAAAATTGAGTCTGAACTCTCACATGAAGAAGCTAGATGTTCAAGTTGCTCAAACTGCATGAGCTGTTCAGAGGCAAGAGTGATTCCTTCCTGGAAGGACTGATACTAATCCCAAGAAAAATATGAATGCCATCACATTTAGGAGTGGAAAGAACCTGCAACCAGTGTTGCAGAAGGATTTGAGCTCAGAGGAATTCATTGGATTTGAAGAGTTTCAAGATGAGGAAATTCCTGCTGAAAAAGAACGAGTGACGATTGTCACCCAGGAAGGGTGACGCTCGTCACCCAATTTGCAAAGGACGACACGATTTCCTCCCCTGTGAGTGACGATCGTCACCAACCCTAAATCACAGCTGCTTCGCCTGAGAATCCAAACAATGCTAAGGAAACAGTGTATAAGCCTAAGGTACCCTATCCTAAGCATCCTAAGAAGTCTAAACAGGAGCTTGAAGATGCCATATGCAAAGTTATCATTGACAAGCTGGTCATTAAGATTCTTTTGATTGATGCTGTGAGGATTACTCCTATTATAAGGAGGTATGTGAAGAGGATGGTGACAAACAACTTGAGCTTAGAGGCATGAGCAATGATAATCAACGAGCAAGTCAATGCAGTGATTCAGAATAGAGTACCTGAGAAGCTTTTAGACCCTGGAAACTTTGTGTTGGACTGCACCATATTTTCTGATAGGTTTGAGAGATCATTGTGTGATCTTGGTTCTAGTGTGAACCTTATGCCTCATTATGTTTCCAAGAGCCTAGGGATGACCAATTTTAAAGCTACCAAGATATCTCTTGTCCTAGGTGAAAGATCAGTTAGAGTTCATGAAGGTGTGATAGAGGATGTTCCTATCAAAGTAGAAGACAGCATGATTCTTACTGATTTTGTGGTTATGGAGTATGGAGAAGAACCCAAAGACCCTTTGATTCTTACGAGACCTTTCTTGGCTACTGCAGGAGCTATTATAAATGTAGGGAAAGGAAGAATTGAGATGAATGTTGGTGACTTGGTGATGAAATTCGAAATGGATAAGCTGATGAAGAGGCCAACCATAGATGGACAGACATTCTATGTGGATGTTCTTACCAACCTTGATGATCAGATCTTTCAAGAGATGAGATCAGAAGACCCCTTGGAGAGGGAGTTGACCACTTCTACAGCAGAGGTTGAGCATCTAGATGCAGCTGCTACTGGCTATACAAAGATGATGGATGCTACTGCACATGTTATGCAACTGGTTGCACAAGTTGAGATAGTCAGCACATCAGCAAAAGTTGCTGCAATGGGCGATTGAAGTGCAGCAAAAGCACCAAAAGTTGAGCTTAAACAACTCCCTGCAGGGCTAAGGTACGCCTTCCATGGAGAAAACTTCACTTATCCTGTTATTGTTAATGCTTCATTGAACAATGTAAAGCTCACTCTTTTGCTAAGTAAGTTGCGCAGATTTCGCAAAGCTGTTGGCTATTCTCTTGATGATATTTTAGGTATTTCTCCAGACTTGTGCATGCATAGGATACATCTCGAAGATGAATCAAAATCATCAGTGGGGCAGGAGAGGAGACTGAATCCGAACCTGCAGGATGTGGTCAAGAAGGAGATCATGAAGCTGCTGCAAGCTGGGATCATCTATGCTAAATCAGACAGCGCTTGGGTCAGTGCTGTTCACGTGGTCCCTAAGAAAGGAAGTGTCACAGTGGTGAAGAATGACAAGTACGAGTTGATTCCTACCAGAACAGTGATAGGACACACGATGTGCATCGATTACAGGAAGCTGAATACCGCCACAAGGAAAGATCAATTCGCTCTGCTTTTCATCGATCAGATGCTGGAGAGGCTGGAAAATCACAAGTATTACTTCTCCCTTGATGGCTATTCAGCACTGAAGTATCTGATGGAGAAGAAGGATGCAAAGCCAAGGTTGTTGAGATGGATTCTGCTTCTTTAAGAGTTTGATATTGAAGTCAAGGACAAGTAAGGAGTTTAGAATGGAGTTAATGATCATCTTTCTAGGATCAGGATTAAAGATGACATGCAAATCAATGATTTCTTGCCTGAGAAGAATGTGTATCTGATTGAGACTCGAATCCAGGAAGAAAGTATTGAAAACCTGCAATGTTTTTGCAACTACATGGCAGTGACGAGCGACACCAGGGGGTTGACGCTCGTCACCAGTTCAGCAGACTCGCGATTCAATTTAGGTACGAAGCCAGTGTCGCTAGTCGCCCAGTCTGGTGATGCTTGTCACCCAACTCAGTCGTTGGCAATGATCTGTGCTAGCTTGGGACCTGCTTTTGAAGAGCAAGTTTATGCAACTACTCATCCTCAGAGACCCTGGTATGCTGATATGGCCAACTATATTTCTGTAGAGGAAGAAGTTCTTGAGAGAACTTAGGAGATTTTACTAGGATGAGCCATATCTTTTGTAGACATTGTGCTGATGGGATTTACAGGAGATACTTAGCAGAACCAGAGGTTCCATACGTCCTTTTTCACTATCATGGATCAGAGTATGCTGGACACTTTGCCACATTCAAAACCGTCTCCAAAGTTCTTCAAGCTGGTTTCTGGTGGCCTACTATGTTTCAGGATGCACAAGCATTCTTTACACGATGTGATACATGTCAGAGGTGAGGGAATATTCGAAAAAGACATGAGATGCCACAGAACTTTATTATTGAAGTTGAAGTCTTTGACTGTTGGTGCATTGACTTCATGGGCCCTTTTCCCTCATCCTATGGGAACAGATACATTACGGTTGATGTTGACTATGTATCTAAGAGGGTAGAGGTGTTGGCTACTCCTACCAATGATGCTGCAGTGGTTTTGAAGATGTTTAAGACCATTATTTTCCTCAGATTTGGTGTCCCGTGAATTGTTATCAATGATGGTGGTTTTCAATACAAGCTACTGAAGAAGTATGGTGTACAGCACAGAGTGGCCACGCCTTATCATCCTTAGACCAGTGGACTAGTGGAAGTTTCAACTAGACAGTTCATGCAGATTCACTATGGAAGACAAGGAAGGAATGGTCAGCGAAATGTGATGATGCACTGTGGGCTTACAGGACAGCCTACAAAACGACCCTTGGGAGAACACCATTCCATCTGCTCTATGGCAAGGCATGCCATCTTCCAGTGGAGCTAGAGTTCAAAGCAGAATGGACTATCAAGAAGCTGAACTTCGATTTGAAGCCTGCTGCAGAGAGGCCCTTGATTCAGCTCAATGAACTGGATGAAATCAGATATCTGCCTATAAGCCCTCCAAGTTATACAAGGAGATGACAAAGACATATCATGATAAGAAGATCATCTCCAGACATTTCGAGCCCAGTGACCAGGTACTTCTTTATAACTCTCGTTTACAGCTGTTTCCTGGTAAACTGCGTTCTCGTTGGTCAGGTCATTTCACTGTTAAAGAGCCTAGACCACATGGCGCCATTGTCTTGATCAACTCCAAAGCAGAGGAGTTCACTGTCAATGGACAGAGGGTGAAACATTATTGGGCACAAGCAGAGATTCCAGTAGGACATATTGTGTCTCTGGATGTTGCACTAGCTGTCTAAACAACAATCAATGTCGAGCTAATGACTCTAAACAAGCGCTTAGTGGGAGGCAACACACTGGTGAGTTTTATTTTTCTGTACTTAGTATTTATTTTTCGTGTCTATATTATTAGTTAGCTATTAGTTAAAAAAAAAAGATGATCTACGGGTGACGCTCGTCAGCCGTCTTAGGCCAAGGTATGCGATTTACTCCTTCCTTCTTCTTCTTCGTTTCAAACCTGTAAAACATCGAACACTTAGAGAAAATATCACCAAATCATAACTTTAAATTTAATGAACCAAATTGAGTGATTCAAAAGCCTAATCCGTGCGGATTTTAGTGCTCTTTCATAATCTCAACTCAGTTTTCAAGATCTGCAAGGTATGTGTTTGGAATGACCAATTTTCATTCTGCCATAGGTTTGGAAAATTCCGATTTTCGACTTGATTAGCTTGATTTAACTGTTGAATCAAGGTAGTTAGGTTGTATTAGATGAATGCTACCATTCATATGTGATTTTATCGGTTGATTTGCAACTTTTTGAAATTTTCGAGTTCATAATGAAATTTGCAAAAATCTGCAAATTTTGGATGATTTGGCTTGAAGTTGTGATTGAATTGTGTTCCTGGTAGTGATGTTGTTGATCGCCTCTAATTCACCATAATTCCTTGAATTTTCAAATTTTTGAAAATTAGCTAATTTTGGTGATGTTTGGTTGTTCTTGGTTTGAATTTTTAGATGCCTCGACATGAGAAGAAACAGCGACCAGCATCGTCTTCGAGCACTGCATCAGGGTCAGTGCAATCAGACAGCTGTCGACCCGTTTGCAGGTCTCCATGGCCAAAGCGAGAAGATCGGAAAATCGTTTCAGGAGTTGTTTGGGCAGGAACATCGAAGCATGAAGTGGCGCGAGATACCTGTGTGTTCCGTGACATGCAAGAGGACTGGGATGAGTATGACACGCTTTTCTATAATGCGTGGCAGGAAGTGAAGATCATTCCCACCAGATTCGTGGACATCACAGTGCTGCTGAAGATGGGCATTAGAGATGAGGTTCTGGAGATTCTCGAGAGGATTGGTATGGCCTAGATGGCGACACAACAGTACGATATGTACCCCAATCTAATTCGCCAGTTCCTCTCCACCATTCGCATGTACTAATAGAACGAGCTTGCCAAGACAGCACAGCAGGGCACACTTACATTTATTATCCGTGGGATTCGCTACAGGCTCAGTCTCTTTGAGCTTTGCGGGATATATGGCTTCCCTGACTATCCTTCAGACGTGATCACTCCTTCACAGTGGACCCACATGCAGACATTCTGCTCCAAGTTCGGGAATAGAGTCTACGAGAGTAAGACGAGCACACACACGGATGTTCGACATCCTGTTATGAGGTACATTCTGTGCCTTCTAGGCAACACCATCTTGTGCAAGTCTGCGCCAAGCAAAATGCGTGTCAGCGAGCTGGTTCTGCTTTACTACGGGTTTGTCGAGATGCTGGATGATGAGATCCCCATGACGAGCATGATCCGTGCCAATCTGGGTGCTATTTATGCTGAGTACTTTCTCTCTCCGAAGACCAAGCAATTTACCGTTCCGGGGGAGAAGAGTGAGAGCGTTGGCAGCCTTCTCACACCCAACTTCCAACATTTTCAGATCGATACATCGCCTTGCAGCATTATCATTGAGAGGGCTCTAATGGATGAGACACATCTGCGCAATGCTACTTGGTTAAAGAAGAGATTTGTCTTGACTTTCACTACTCTTACTGGAGTGTATGTTGGCATTCAATTGCAAAACAGGGCGCTCACCACGATCCAGGGCGATAGACGCCAGCTGCGTTTTCAGCCTGACCATAGTTTGCTGCGTCTTCTTCCACAGCCTCCTAGAGGAGCCACTGCCGGCGCTTCCTCTTCCGCTGCTGCTACACAGGCTGGACCATCAAGACGCCCGACCACACCCAATGCTTTTAGGTGCCCTCCTAAACCAACGACGACCATAGATATGACTGCCTTTTGGGACGATTTAACTGACAGCTTTGAGGGATTATGGGATGTTGTGTCTACACTCAGCAACTGTGGCTGTATCTATCCTCACTCCACTTCTGACGCTTGCGAGGATGAGGACTATATCCTCTACTATCTGATTACTTGTTTCTGTTTCTGTTTTCTTTTATTTCTCTTCAGTCATTTTTATGGTTTTCTTTTGATCAGTTGTCAGTTGCTTTGATGTTGTTTTGTGAACTTGTTGAACCAGGTTTTATTGCTATGTTTGGATGTTATTAAATGTGTGTTTGAGTGCTCTAACAGTCTGACTTTAGAGTTCAAATGATAACATAACGTTTAAAACATCTAACTTGTCGTTGCTGGAGTTTCAGACGCGGTGACGCTCGTCACCACTCAAGGGTGATGCTTGTCACTCGTCCCTTCATGAGGTATCACTTTTCACACTTGGTTCTACTCGCTCACTTGCTTGTTTTTGACCAACTCTAGGCTTAATAACACTGGGACAGTGTTGTGTTGTTTAAGTCTGGGGGAGGTGGTTTCTGACGTTGTGTACATTGTGTTTGATTTTTAGAGTTTTAAAGTTAAGTCAAAAACCTGTTTTATAGAGTCAACATTTTGAAACTGTCATTTTTTCTTGGAACTAACCACAAAACGTTGAGACTTATATGAACCATTGCCACAGTAGTTGATTACAAGTCTTACTAAGTTGAATGTCATAAGTAGATCAGCCTAGCAATGAAGGTTTGGGTTCTTAGAGAATCTGGAAAATTTGTTGTTAGCTCCACCTTAATGAACATTAAACTTCTTACCTTGGGGCTTGATTCTCATTGATCTTGATTCTCTCTTTAAACACTGACAATAATGTTTAGATGCAGTTTCTCTTTGATCTTCCCTGATACAGATTTTAAGAGTTTAAGTCCATAGAATGGTGCATCATGACCCTGTCTCCTTACAAGGAACAACAGTAGTGAACACTCAAGAACCTGTTTCCTCACAAAGAACACAAGTATTGTGTTGCACCGTATCTTAGACTGTAAAAAATGAGAAAGGAAGTTGAGAAATCGAATAATCAGAAAGAAAAAGATCAAGGGAAAAGAAAATAGGAGATCTGTGTTGAGATTGCTTTTTTCAGTTGTTTAGGAAAGGAAAGGAATCTGTAAGAATTGAGATGATAAAACATTGATGAGATATCACACTTAGATAAATATAAGGAGTTAGCAGTAGAGCTTTCGGATTTCTTGAAGGAGCTTGAACTGGATTTGAGAGATTTGCTACGCTTGTGATGATTAGACTGAAATTTTGATCTTGTGTTGGCTTTGTGGTATTTATATTCGAAAGTGTTGATCAATGTGCTGTTCCTGATGCTTAGCTCACTGTTTCTGTTTTCAAACCTCGACCCTGTTCTTTGTCTGATGTTTGCTTGAGGGCAAGCAAAAGCTAAGTCTGGGGGAGCTGATATATCATGGTTATTAACTATGAATTAATTCTTTTTTATTGAGTCTTTTTGGTCTTTTTAGAGTCCTAGTAGAGTCTTTGCAGGTTATAGCATGTCTAGAGCATAATTGGAGATTTTGAAGCTTTTTGGAGCATTGCAAGAATCAATCACGAAGTTAGCAACTTAGAGGCATCATATGGCTGTGGTGACGATCGTCACCACTCAAGGGTGACGCTCGTCACCCGTATCTGAAGAGGAGTCACGGCTGGTTTTAAAAGATGCATGATTATTTGCACTTTTGCCCAAGAAGTTTCACTAATTACAAAAGTGTTCCAGCTCGTGTTTTAGCTTGTATATATTAGGTTTACAGCCATTGTTGGCTTATATATTAAATTTTAGAATTCAGAGAGCTTTAGAGAGAGATTTATTTTGAGCTTTTTAGGGAGACAGATCCTGTACTCTTTTTGAGAAGATTTCGAACCTCTTTAACTTTTACTCTATCTCTTTAATGCAATTTTATTCGGTTATTTTTTGTGTTTTCATGATCATGTCTTAGTACTCTGCTAGTTAAGTTAGGGATTTTCAAAGGTTGATGAAGAGTTTGTAGAATCGCAAAACCTGTTAGGAATATCTTTTGGTTCTTCATCTGTGCTTGCATTCAAACCGATTTCTTTGACTAGTCATCTGGAAATTCGAAATACCCTAGGTTTTTTAATAGATGTGAGAACATTGTTAATCACCAGAACTAGCATTAAATGTGCAAAACGCCTAGTTGCAACGAGATTTGGCTTAGGAGTTTTGTGAACAATTGAACCTGATCATTACTGCATGTTTTGGTCGTTAGAGTTTGCAAAGAGATCTGAAACTCTGTGATTTAGACATAGATAACTTCTGCAATGAGAAATGACTAGTTATATCTTGCGATTCATGTTCAAGACTGTTTTCATTAATTCCTGATTGCATGCATTCTACACTCTCGGATTCAACCTGCGAATTGTCCCGACTTAGCGCCTTGGCTTTCTGAACTTTAAGAACAATCATAAAAACGCCTTATTGCATTTATTTAACTATTTTGCATTACATTCATTCATTATCGCGTAGCTTAATCTGAATCTATAATCGCTAGTATAGTTTACATACTTCCTTGGGAATTCGAAAACCCCTTATACTACAACTGCTTTGATGTGCACTTGCAGTAGTTTTATTTGGATGATGTTCAGCTCGATGCAATAACCCAATGAGTGTCTTCCGTGCTGCGAGTGGTCTACTTGGATGTGCACATGTCCTGATGTGGAATCAGGTCGTATCGGGCAAAGCATTCGGGTGTTCTGCTCGATGTTGGAACCTGATATGCCTTGTGTCTTCGGATCGGCTTGTACTGGCTTTCTTGCTCGATATGCCACCTCAATGCGAACCGCCATCTTCAAGCCTTCATGTAAGTCCTCTGCTCCATGTACCATGGCTTGCATCGGGCACATTCGACAGAGGTTATACTCGATGCTCCTCCTTAATTTGAATCTTTTTAATTATCATACTTATGCATTTGAAAAAGGATACATGGATCATTTATACATATTTAGGCTTTCTTCTTCCTTTCACCACTCTCTTGTTAGCCTAAATAGACTTCCCCACCTTTACCTTACCCTCCTTTCAAGCCAATGTTCTTGTGTGATAAATCTTTGTGAGGCCTCTTTTCGGTTGAGCTTAGCATAAAGTTTTAGGTTTTGGCGACATGATTAGGCTTTCATATTGATACTAGCTTTGCATTTTGATGTTAGTTTTAAGCTTAGGATAGGGCGGGTATTCATGGGAGTTGCTTTGTTTTGTTTCGGTTTAGAGAGTTTGGAGTTTGGAAGTTGAATAAAAGGATTTTAATGGTTTTAAGTGGAAGGCTTATTAAGGTAGCTCTCAAAAGAAAAAAAAAAAGAAAAAAAAAGAGCCAAAAGGCCAAATGTTTAAAAAGAAAAGAAAAAAAAAATGAGTAGAGAGGTATCAAAGTAAAAAGAAAAGAGCTAAGTATGTTTTCAGCCTTACCACTAGCCAAAAAAGTTTTAAAATGATGCCTTATCCTCCTTTCAAGCCAATTTTCTTGTGTGACGTCATTGTGAGGACTTATTTTCGGTTTGAACTTGGCAAAAAGTGTTACGTTTAGGCGACATGATTAGGCTCTCATATGATTGCTAGCTTTGCATTTCGAAGCTAGTTTTAGGCTTAAGGTTAGGATGGGGATTCATGGGTGTTCTTGAATTTGCTTACTTGATTCGGTTTAAAAAGAAGGTGATGTTGGGAGTTCGTTTAAAAGGGATTCATAGTTTTAAGTGGGTGGCATTGTTTTGTATTATAAAAGCTCAAGTTTAAATGAAAAGAATGGTAGCTCTCAAAAAGAAAAAAATAATGAAAAAAGAGCCAAAAGGCCAAGTGTTTAAAGAAAAAAGAAAAAGGTATTTGAGAAGAGAGCTACCAAAAAGAAAAGAAAAGAGCTAAGTTTATGAAAGGCCATCCCACTAGCTATATGGTTTAGGATGTTTCCCTAAGTTGTGTTTGAAAAATGATAGTATTTATTTGGGTTTTGCTTGGCGTCTTGCCTTGTTTGATATGTGTAGTCTCTAGAGGGTGACTGAGCTTTAAAAAGAAAGAAAAAAATGAGAGAAGGTTTTAGAATCATTGTTAGTGTATATGGGTAGATGAGAGTCTAGTCATGTATGCATTAATTTCCTTTACCTTTAGCACTATGCATAAGTTCATTCCTTTTTAAGATAAAACATTGCTTGGAGTACCCATTTGGATGAGATCATTTTTATCTCATGACCTTGTCCCTAGCCAAATGTATTCGGTTTTAAAATGCATGAGTGTGATTCATGGTTTGATCTTAATGAATGTTAGAGGTTAGGATTCTTGGATTGTTTGGAATATGAGAGTCATGATTTGAGATTCAATATGTGATGAATATGGCTAAGTTTTTTGGAGTATGAGTTTGTGCATTGCATCTTAGAATTAAGAACTATGACCATTGAATTGATTCATTTAAAAAACACTTGTCAAGGAATTTGAGCTCCCACTTTTAAACCTCTCTTCCTTTCTTGAATTTTGTTTGCTTGAGGACAAGCAAAAGACAAGTTTGGTGGAGTTGATATACTCATATATTTTGCATATTTAGCATGCATTTAGAATAGTTTTCATGTATTCATCTTACATAATAGGCTAGGTTTGCACCATTTGTCTCATTTTAGGTCCTAAGTGCACTCTGCATTAGCATTTGCATATTTCTTGCATTTTTGCATCATATTCAGGTATTTTTGGAAGCTCTGGAACTATGGAGGTTGCGTGGACGTGCTAAGGATCGAGAGGAAGCTTGTGGACACTTGGGAGAACTCAGCCATTCAACAAAGGGACCGAGATCGAGTGAAATATCAAGTTAGGCAGGTCGATCTAGATGAGATCGAGCTAGGCAGGTCGATATAGATGAGATCGACCGGAAGATCGACTAAGCCCGTGTCATTTCAAAGAAGGGAGCGAGGTCAAGATCGACCAAAGTGATCGATCGTGAGTACGGACGTGAACTAAGCCATGCAGAACGAGGGCCAGATCGAGTTCACGGCTCGATCATCCGAGGATCAACAAGCAGATCGATTAGAGTACTCGATCCAACCAACCGAATCGACCCAAGGATCGAGCAAAAGCAGACGTTCTAGCCGGGAGATCGAGAGATCTGATCGACAAATCAGCTCGATCTCTACAACTTATCCGGCCAGCTCACTTTTGGATTTTAGTGGGGGGACCATTTTCTTTGTTTGGCTATTTTGGGCGATATTTTGTGAACCATTCATCTTGTCTCACACCACTTTTAGCTTTACCTTTCCTTAGGCTGAAAAATCGCCATTATTTTGTTTTTCAAGCTTTTTACATTTTGTGAACCTTTAATCTTGCTTAATCTAAGTATTTCTCTTAATCGCTCTTCTTCTTTAGTAGTTTAATCGTTCTTAGCTTTTCATGTCTTGCATTTTTCGTGTGATTTAGTAATGTGAAGTGAGTAGTTTCCATTGGGTTTAAGGTTGGGGCGATTAAGAAGGGTTTAAAGGGTTTAAGTTTGGGACTTTTCTTGTTCTTAATCTATTCTCTTCTTGGATTTGGGCTCTTAATGCTTAGAGAGTCATGGGAAAGATTTTTATGATCTCAGGGATCTCCTTACCTTGACAGGATACAGGAATCCCTTAAAACTAAATCCAAGAGGCTAGCTCATCCTTTCCCAAACGCCGTGGATACTTAGGGAGCTAGTTAGGCCATTAATTGAGATCTTTGCTTGATGTTCTCTGAGCCATCTTTCCACCACACGCCATGGGTTAGGATGAAGGGTTGAGGAAAGGGTTTATACCAAATGCCATGGATAAATCTCTTTTAGCTCCTCAAGGCTTAGAGATAGCACATCAAATGTGTAGATCTAATGTTTTCAAAACCCAAGCTTGAATCTTGAACCCTCATAACATGACCCTCAACCTTGAATCCTTTTTGTGCATTTAAAAACTTAAAGTTATCATTTCCTAGTCATAAAGTTTGCATCTTTAGTCTTGAAAATCATTGTTCTAGGTTGTTAGAAATTTCTCTGTTTGTATGCCTTTAGTGTTCGATTTTTATAAATTAGTAATCTTGCATTTTAATCTCTTAGAAGTCTTGTAGTAGTTGTTTAACCCCTCAGTGGGATTTTTAAAATAGTTTTCGTGGTCATTTGGTAGTTGCATTTAGTTTTCATAGATTTTCTCCTCAAATTACCTGATTTCACTTAGATTTGCTTTGCTCTTGCATTCCTAATAGCTTTCATCAACCTGAGCTGGATTGACACCTCTAGCACTATACTTACCACTATACTGTGCTTTAGGAATGATAAACTAGACCCAAACAAATCTGTTTATCACCATCGTTTTCTGTCTTTTAAAATCAGCATTCTTTCTGATGTTGCTGGAAGCTAGGTTGTCTATCAGCTTGATGGCGTCATCTGGGACTCTAGTGTTGAAGTTCCCATTGCTTGCTGCATCCAGAGCCATCTGGTACTTCCAATCAACAGCTTTGAAGAAGATACCCAGCAGCTGTACTTCGTTGAACCCATGGTGTGGACAATCCCTTTGGTACAGCTTGAACCTCACCCTGGCTGCTTTGAAAGCTTCAGTTGGACCTTGGGAGAATGTGGCGATTTTTGTCCTCAACTCCTCTGACCTTGCATCATCATAAAAGTTGTTGAAAAGAGAAGATTTGGTGTCCTCCCACGTGGTCAAAGAACCAGGTTCCAACTGTTTGAGCGAATGTACTGCATCTCCTTCCAAGGAGTGAGAGAAAAGCTTGCAAAATAGAAAATCATTGGTGACTCCATTAGCTTTAACACTTGTAGCCAGGTCTTCAAACTTCTCTATATGATCCATTGGGTGTTCATGTGGAAGCCCATGGAAAAGGTGCAGGCCTACAAGCTGGTAGTAACTGGGTTTCAGCTCAAAGTCATTCCTCTGAAAGGCCTCTTGTAATCTCCCAGAGTCCTATGTGGACGACGCCCAGCAGCATCTCCAGAAGCTAGTTGTTTCACATTCTGCTCCTCATTCACAACGCCATTGTCATCTATCCTCTGCCCATCCTCATTTCTTCTGTTCCCTTCTCTGTCAACTAAATGACCCTTACCATCTGTCCTCAAAACAAGTGGTTCAAACATTTTAGTCTGCTTTTCGGCTTTCCTGTTGGTTCTCTCTAGCTTGGCGAGTTCGTCGATGCCTAGAGTCACAAGTTCTTTGTCTTTCTTGCTCTTGGTACTGCGATTATGCATGCACCTAAAACATACAACAGAGAAGTGAAGAAAGTTAGTAAACAGGAAATAAAGGCTTAGTCGAAATTCTAAAACTAAATATCTGAAAGTAATATCTAAGTCCATGGCAACATCGCCAAAATTTGATGTGCTCACATTAACCCTTAAAGCTACTCTCTGAAATAAAGAGATCAGTATAGTACTTAGGGATCGAATCCACAAGGACTTAATACTATTACTCAACAGATTTTAGATTCAAATGAAGCTAAGCAGTCAATAATAAATAAAACTAAATAATAGAATGAATGTGACAATATCGGGATTGGATTATGAGTTCTTAAAATCAATAGAGACAAGACGCTAGGCAATGGAAAATTCGCAGGTTGATATAAATCACAGACTACAGACTGAAAGGAATATTTATTAAAACCATTCTAGAACTCGAAAACACGAATGTAAAACCAATCGACTTCCATCGCAGAGATTAACTATGATCAGATCCTAGAATTCCAAATTTCTTTGCAAATTCTAACAACCTAAGCAAGCATTATGGTTCAGGTTCATATGTTCACAAAATCGCTAATCCAAATTCCTTTGCAATCAGTTATTTTGCTCATCTAAGATAGTTCTGGTGATTAACAATGTTACCACATCTTTTAAACAACCTAAGATCTGATTTCTAGGTGATCAATCTTAAAACCAGTGTTAAAGCAATCTAGATGAATAACCAAATGATTTATCCTTCCAGTTTTGTAGTTCTAACAATTCATTATCAACCTTTGAAAACTCAAAACCTAACTAGCAGATTACTCAGACATAGCAAGTGAAACACAAATCATGGCTGAATAAAATTGCATTAAGAAATAGAGTAAAAGATGAAGGGTTTCGAAATTCTTCTCTACAGAGTATGGATTTGTCTCCCCAAAAGCTCTCAATCTAATCTCTCTCTTAGCCTAACAATGGCTTAGAAAACCTAAATACAAGTCTAAACACAAACTGGCGCAAAAGTGCAAATAGTGGGCAACTTCTGGGCCAAGATGCAAATTCTTCCAATGAGTTTTTACACTCTCTTCGCCACCACGACCGGTGTCGATCGACACCAAGTGGTGGGTGTTGATCGACACCCTGCTTCATAATGCTCTCCGACTTGGTCTTTTCAGCATCAGCTTCAACATAGCTCCAAAAGGCTCCAAAACCCACAGTTATGCTCCAGACGTACCTGGACCTGCAAAGACTCTATAGGACTCACAAAATACCAAAAAGACTCTATAAGCAAGACTTATATCATGGTCAAAAACCCGCACAAACCATGATATATCAAGATCGACCAGACAATCGAGACATTCGTGTCGTTTCAAGGAAGAAGAACAAGGGCCAGATCGAGGTCATGACTAGATCGTTAGAGGATCGACCAGAAGTTCGATTGAAGCACTCGATCCTCCCGACTGAATACACCCGATGATCGAGCAAAAGAGGACGTTCTATGCGGAAGTTCGAGTAAGAGATCGACTGCTCAGGTCGATCTCTGAACCTTATCCGGACAGCTCACATTTTAGAGTTTAGTGAGGGGACCACTTCTACTTTTGTTTACCCTATTTGTGAGTGATAAAAACCATTTGATCGGTCGCCCTCTTATCTATCTTATCTTTAATCTTTCTTTAAGCAAAGAAAAACCGGTATTGTCATAGTTTTCAAGCTTTTGATATTTTGTAGACATTAATCTTGCTTTAATCTTAAGTATTTTTTTTAATCTTTCTTGCTTACTAGTTTAATCATGTTTATCCTTTCTTCCTTTGCATTTTCGTTTGTTTTAATCATGGGTAGTGAGTAAACCACCAAGTGTTTAAGGTTGAGGTGATTAAGGGGTTTAAGAGTTTAAACGTTGGTCTTTTTCTTGCTCTTAACATAATCTCTTCTTGGATTTGGGGGTTTAATGCCTAGAGACTCTTGAAAAAGATCTCTTTGGTCTCAGGGATTTCCTCACCTTAACAGGATTCAGGAGATCCCTTAAATCCAAATCCAGGAGACTAGCTCATCCTTTCCCAAACGCCATTGATGCTTAGGAAGCTAGTTAGGCCATTTTTTGAGATCTATGCTTCATGTTCTGCACCCTTTCTTTCCACCACACGATATGGGTTAGGAGGAAAGGTTGAGGAAAGGATTTATACCACACATCATGGATAAATCTAGCTTTAGTTTCTCAAGGCTTAGAGATAGCACTCAAATGTGTTGATCTATGTTTTCAAAACCCAAAGTTTGAACTTTGAACCTCCTTAAGCATGACCTTCAACCATGAATCCACTTTTCGCCTTTCAAAACTTAAAGTAATCATTTCCTAGTTCTAAAGTTTGCATCTTTTGTCTTAGTTTTTTAAAAATCATTTCCTAAGTTGTTAGAACTTTCCTTTTCTATCTGCTTTTAGTTTTCGAATTTTAAAAACCAGTAGATTTGCATTTTAAATTCTTAGAAGTTATCTAGTATTTATTTAACACATCAGTAGGGATTTTAAAATAGTTTTTGTGGTCATTTAGTAGTTGCATTTAGTTTTTACAGATTTTCTCCTCAAATAATCCGGACTTCACTTAGGTTTACAAAGCTCTTGCATTCTTAGTATCTTTCAAGACAACCTCATTTGGATTGACACCTAAAGTACTTACCAATATACTTTGCTTTAGGATTGATTAAAACTAGCCATAAAAATCTAGTTATCATATAGAGAGGTTATCAATCTAATCGAAGGGCTAAGGAACATATGAGATGCAGAAAACTTGCTAAGCTAGGTCTAATCATATAAAAAGAAGGGTTTAAACTAACAACCTAAGGTGAACAAAAAATGCAAAACAGAGTAAACAGAGCAAACAGAGCAAAAGCAAACAGATGATAAGCGAATTAAGACTATAAATTAAAAGCAAGACTCAAGGTTCTAAGCAATGGTGGTCAAGTGGCTTTAATAGTGATTAGGGATTTACGGAACATGGCAATCATCAAACATAATCCTTAGCAAGGAATTCTCAATATATAATTCCTAAACAAGGTATCTAATGGGAATCAACTTGGTGTCGATAATCAAGTCATATTCAACAAGACTAGAGTGTCCAACCCACTTTTGGTGGTGTATTCTCTAACCATGAGCATAAAGCACAGAATCATAAAGCCTAAAAGAAGCACTAATCAAGTAAACTTCTCTCACTCAAACAAGAATTTGGGTCAGCTCATCGATCTTTTGGATTCTCTAAGGACCTATGTAGCTAATCAACCATTCAAGAACATAGGTTTAAGCTCACAGTTGCGGAATCCTAACAATGTTAAACAATGAACAGGATTCAAGCAAAGGCATGATCATTCAATGCAAACTATCTAACCATCAAGCAAGAGTCCTAGAACAAGCACTATCTAGCCCTAAGACGATCATCTAGCAAGGTGAACTATCACTTTGGTATCACTGAACAAAGGAAACATAGACCAAGCTAGACTATCAAACCAAATAGGCGAATCATGCTAAATAACAAGATATCAAGCCATAAAGTGAACCATTTGTATCAACAAACTTATATTAAATAAAAAGGGAGAATCTTTATAAGCAATAATCAATTTGCATGAGAAGGAAACAATAGAGAACAAGATAAACAATGGTCTAAACAACCGTAATCAACTCATCTCTTAAACAATGGTTCAGACACTAACTCGGATTTTTGATGCATAATAAGAATCTAAAGACAACTTCCCTTCATTGTTAAATTAACCCTTAAGCACATGTTAAGTAAGACATTACATAAACCAATACTCCTTTCAAGCATTCTAGCAAACACCATAAGTGCATTACTAAAAAGCCTAGGATCTAGCTATTATAACAAAGTGGTACCAAACATTAAGCATAATCACTTAAGAAGAGTTAATCATATATCTAACAACCTAAACAGCCATCAACATCAAAGGAACCATTTTTGTTCTTCAAAAAACAACAATCTCTAAAAAGCAAGACAGAAAATCGAAATTAATTAAGGCAATAGGAAATGGAAAACAGGACTAGAAGATGAAAGACTTAAGATTAAGAGTTGAAAGATAAAAATAAAAAGTATATACAATGATCCAATCTCTTACCCCAAAAGGATTTGTTCAAAGATCTATGAAGAAACCAAATCCCTAGCTTTAGGGGCAAGAGAAAGGATAAAGATAAGAATTTAGGTCTATGCTATTTATAGGAGAGCCTTAAAACAACCTTGGTTAACAAATAACGAGGTACAAAAAAGTTAACTTTTTATCTTGGATAAGTTGTACCGAGCAAGGACAGGAGTGGTTTTAGACTGTGTTGCTAGAATCGCCGTATCTCTTCAACCACTGACCAGAATGACCTGATTTCAATTCCATTTGAAATCCAACTCAATCCTCTTAAACTTCTATGAAGGATTCTGAGGCTAAATCATACTGGAAAGACTCAGTTTGGGTTGATCAATCTGGCGGTACGGATACACAGTGGAAGGGAAAAGGTGTTCTCCTCGATGTGCATCCCGATATGATCTCCATCGGGCATCTTGCTCGGCATACAGGTTCAGCCAGCTCGATGTACGGTAGTGGCGATTGTACCAAGCAGAGCTTTGCGAGGTTCTGATCGATGTGCGTCCTCGATATGATCTCCCTCGCGAAGCTAGCTCGAAACAACAATGAGAAGGGACTTTTGACTTTAGGCATTGACGTTCTAGATAAGTTGGAAAGGACAAGCAGGAAAGCTTAGAAGCAATCTACAATGGTCAATCCGATTATCTTGGTCGAGAATGCAGAAGGTCACTTAGTTGACAGAGATGGAAATAGGAGGAATGAAGAAGGGCATAGATTGGATCAGGATGGGAATGTCATAGTTGAACAGGTGGTTCAATGTGTGGCGCATGATGCTGGAGTTCCTGCGGCTGGAAACGCTGCTGGGCGTTTTGTTCAAAGGACTCTAGGAGATTACAACAAACCTGATCAGGTTTATGCCAACAAAGCTGCAATCCGCCCTCCTGCTTTTCAAAGGAATGATTTTGAGCTCAAGCCTGCTTATTATCAGCTGGTGGAACAGCATCCTTTCCATGGCTTACCTCATGAGCATCCTATGGATTACATTGAGATTTTTGAGGATTTGGCTTCAAGTGTCAAAGCTAATGGAGTTAGCAATGACTTCCTGTTCTGCAAGCTATTTCCATACTCACTTGGAGGAGATGCTGCATATTGGCTGAAGCAACTAGAGCCCTGTTTGCTGACCTCTTGGGTGGACACCAAGAATGCTTTTCTGAACAACTTCTATGATGATGCTAGATAAGAAGACCCGAGGACGAAAATATCATCATTTTTCCAAGGTCCTACTGAAGCTTTTAAGGCTTCTTGGCTGAGATTCAAGTGTTATCAAGAGGACTGTCCTCATCATGGCTTCAATCAGGTGCAGCTTCTTGGTATTTTATTCAGAGGCATTGACTGGAAGTACCAGATGGCGTTGGATGCTGCTAGTATTGGGAACTTGAACACAAACATTCCTGATGCTGCAATAACTCTGATTGAAAGCAATAACAGCACCAAGAATGCAGATTTTCAGAGGATAAAACAGGCTGGTTAGAATGCTGGCAATCAGATTGCTGAAGTTAAGGTTAAGCTGGACAGTATGCATAGCCTTCTGGTTGGAAAGAAATCAGTTCACTTTACAGCAGAGGTAGAGACTTTCGAAAATCCAGAGGAGATTGAGCAGAAAGATGTTAATTTTATAAATGCTGGAGGATTTCAGGGTCAAAGGTTTGTAAATCAGCAATGGAACAGAGGTTACAACAGCAATAATAAGAAGAGCACCTTCACAGGAAATCAGTATTCGCCTGGTTACACACCCAAGCCAATGTTCTGGAAAACAGAGTTCCAAAAACCTTACCAGAACAGCAGCAACTACAACATGAACTATGGTTCTTCTTCCTACCAATCTGCACCTCCACAAGACAATAAGATGGAAGCTATATTGGAGCAGATCTTATAAGGACAGCAGAAGATGACAGTGGACTTCAATGGCAAGATAGATTCGCTGTATCGGGACTTGAAATGAAAAATTGAGTCTGAACTCTCACATGAAGAAGCTAGATGTTCAAGTTGCTCAAACTGCAGGAGCTGTTCAGAGGCAAGAGTGATTCCTTCCTGGAAGGACTGATACTAATCCCAAGAAAAATGTGAATGCCATCACATTTAGGAGTGAAAAGAACCTGCAACCAGTGTTGCAGAAGGATTTGAGCTCAGAGGAATTCATTGGAGTTGAAGAGTTTGAAGATGATGAAATTCCTTCTGAAAAAGAAAGAGTGACGATCGTCACCCATGAAGGGTAACGCTCGTCACCCAATTTGCAAAGCACGACACGATTTCCTCCCCTGTGAGTGACGATCGTCACCAACCCCAAATCACAGCTGCTTCGTCTGAGACTCCAAACAATGCTAAGAAAACGGTGTATAAGCCTAAGGTACCCTATCCTAAGCATCCTAAGAAGTCTAAACAGGAGCTTGAAGATGCCATATGCAAAGTTATCATTGACAAGCTGGTCATTAAGATTCCTTTGATTGATGCTGTGAGGATTACTCCTGTTATAAGGAGGTATGTGAAGAGGATGGTGACAAACAACATGAGCTTAGAGGCATGAGCAATGATAATCAACGAGCAAATCAGTGCAGTGATTCAGAATAGAGTACCTGAGAAGCTTTTAGACCCTGGAAAGTTTGTGTTGGACTGCACCATATTTTCTAATAGGTTTGAGAGATCATTGTGTGATCTTGGTTCTAGTGTGAACCTTATGACTCATTATGTTTCCAAGAGCCTAGGGATGACCAATTTTAAAGCTACCAAGATATCTCTTGTCCTAGCTGATAGATCAGTCAGAGTTCATGAAGATGTGATAGAGGATGTTCCTATCATAGTAGGAGACTGCATGATTCTTACTGATTTTGTGGTTATAGAGTATGGAGAAGAACCCAAAGACCCTTTGATTCTTACCAGACCTTTCTTGGCTACTGCAGGAGCTATTATAAATGTAAGGAAAGGAAGAATTGAGATGAATGTTGGTGACTTGGTGATGAAATTCGAAATGGATAAGCTGATGAAGAGGCCAACCATAGATGGACAGACATTCTATGTGGATGTTCTTACCAACCTTGATGATCAGATCTTTCAAAAGATGAGATCAGAAGACCCTTTGGAAAGGGAGTTGACCACTTCTACAGCAGAGGTGGAGCATCTAGATGCAGCTGCTACTGGCTATACAAAGATGATGGATACTACTGCACATGTTATGCAACTGGTTGCGCAAGTTGAGATAGTCAGCACATCAGCAAAAGTTGCTGCAATGGGCGATTGAAGTGCAGCAAAAGCACCAAAAGTTGAGCTTAAACAACTCCCTGCAGGGCTAAGGTACGCCTTCCATGGAGAAAACTTCACTTATCCTGTTATTATTAATGCTACATTGAACAATGTAAAGCTCACTCTTTTGCTAAGTAAGTTGCGCAGATTTCGCAAAGTTGTTGGCAATTCTCTTGATGATATTTCAGGTATTTCTCCAGACTTGTGCATGCATAGGATACATCTCGAGAATGAAACAAAATCATCAGTGGGGCAGGAGAGGAGACTGAATCCGAACCTGCAGGATGTGGTCAAGAAGGAGATCATGAAGCTGCTGCAAGCTGGGATCATCTATGCTAAATCAGACAGCGCTTGGGTCAGTGCTGTTCACGTGGTCCCTAAGAAAGGAAGTGTCACAGTGGTGAAGAATGACAAGTATGAGCTGATTCCTACCAGAACAGTGATAGGACACATGATGTGCATCGATTACAGGAAGCTGAATACCGCCACAAGGAAAGATCAATTCCCTCTGCTTTTCATCGATCAGATGCTGGAGAGGCTGGAAAATCACAAGTATTACTTCTCCCTTGATGGCTATTCCTTATTTCAGATCCCCATCCATCCAGATGATCAGGAGAAGACCACCTTTACCTCTCCTTATGGCACCTTTGCATATTACAGAATGTCTTTTGGACTGTGTCATGCTCCTGCAACCTTCCAGAGATGCATGATGTCGATTTTCACTAACATGCTTGAGAGGTTTATGGAGGTTTTCATGGATGACTTCTCAGTTTATGGGTCTTCATCCAAGAGCTGTCTAGATAACTTATGTGCAGTTCTGCAGAGATGTCAAGAGAAGCACTTGGTTCTGAATTGGGAGAAGTGTCATTTTATGGTACATGATGGCATTGTTCTAGGTCATAGAGGTTCTGGAGATGGCATAGAAGTGGATAGGGAGAAAATTGAAGTGATGACAAGCTTGCAGGCGCCTGATTCTGTCGAAGCAGTGAGGAGTTATCTGGGTCATGCTGGCTTCTACAGAAGATTCATCAAGTATTTCAGCAAGATTGCAAGACTTTTTACTGCTCTTCTCTGCAAGGATGTGAAGTTTGAATTCTCTGCATAATGTCAATTAGCTTTTGAACAGATCAAACAGGCCTCAGTTAGAGCTCCTATTGTGCAGCCTCCATATTGGGACTTGCCTTTTGAGGTTATGTGTGATGCTAGCGATTTTGCAGTTGGTGCAGTGCTGGGACCGAGGAGAGACACGAAGCTACATGCCAACTACTTTGCCAGCAGGACATTGGATGAAGCTCAGAAGAACTATGCAACTACTGAGAAGAAATTGTTGGCTGTGGTCTTTGCCTTTGAGAAGTTTCACCAGTACCTTGTTGGCTCCAAGGTCGTGGCCCACACATACCATTCAGCACTGAAGTATCTGATGGAGAAGAAGGATGCAAAGCCAAGGTTGTTGAGATGGATTCTGCTTCTTCAAGAGTTTGATATTGAAGTCAAGGACAAGTAAGGAGTTTAGAATGGAGTTAATGATCATCTTTCTAGGATCAAGATTAAAGATGACATGCCAATCAATGATTTCTTGCCTGAGAAGAATGTGTATCTGATTGAGACTCGAATCTAGGAAGAAAGTATTAAAAACCTGCAATGTTTTTGCAACTACATGGCAGTGACGAGCGACACCAGGGGGGTGACGCTCGTCACCACTTCAGCAGACTCGCGATTCAATTTAGGTATGAAGCCAGTGTCGCTAGTCGCCCAGTCTGGTGACGCTTGTCACCCAACTCAGTCGTTGACAATGATCTGTGCTAGCTTGGGACCTGCTTTTGAAGAGAAAGTTTATGCAACTACTCATCCTCAGAGACCCTGGTATGCTGATATTGCCAACTATATTTCTGCAGAGGAAGAAGTTCTTGAGAGAACTTAGGAGATTTTACTGGGATGAGCCATATCTTTTGTAGACATTGTGCTGATGGGATTTACAGGAGATACTTAGCAGAACCAGAGATTCCATACGTCCGTTTTCACTGTCATGGATCAGAATATGCTAGACACTTTGCCACATTCAAAACAGTCTCCAAAGTTCTTCAAGCTGGTTTCTGGTGGCCTACTATGTTTCAGGATGCACAAGCATTCTTTACACGATGTGATACATGTCAGAGGTGAGGGAATATTCGAAAAAGACATGAGATGCCACAGAACTTTATTATTGAAGTCGAAGTCTTTGACTGTTGGTGCATTGACTTCATGGGCCCTTTTCCCTCATCCTATGGGAACAGATACATTATGGTTGATGTTGACTATGTATCTAAGTGGGTAGAGGTGTTGGCTACTCCTACCAATGATGCTGCAGTGGTTTTGAAGATGTTTAAGACCATTATTTTCCTCAGATTTGGTGTCCCGTGAATTGTTATCAGTGATGGTGGTTTTCACTACAAGCTACTGAAGAAGTATGGTGTACAGCACAGAGTGGCCACGTTTCATGCAGATTCACTGTGGAAGACAAGGAAGGATTGGTCAGCGAAAATGGATGATGCAATGTGGGCTTACAGGACAGCCTACAAAACGCCCCTTTGGGAGTACACCATTCCATCTGCTCTATGGCAAGGCATGCCATCTTCTAGTGGAGCTAGAGTTCAAAGCAAAATGGACTATCAAGAAGCTGAACTTCGATTTGAAGCCTGCTGCAGAGAGGCCCTTGATTCAGCTCAATGAACTGGATGAAATCAGATATCTGGCAAATATCTGCAAATTTTGGGTGATTTGGCTTGAAGTTGTGATTGAATTGTGTTCCTGGTAGTGATGTTGTTGATCGCCTCTAATTCACCATAATTCCTTGAATTTTTGAATTTTTGAAAATTGGCTAATTTTGGTGAATGTTTGGTTATTCTTGGTTTAAATTTTTAGATGCCTCGACATGAGAAGAAACAGCGACCAGCATCGTCTTCGAGCACTGCATCAGGGTCAGCGCAATCAGACAGCAGTCGACCCGTTTGCAGGTCTCCATGGCCAAAGCGAGAAGATCGGAAAATCGTTTCAGGAGTTGTTTGGGCAGGAACATCGAAGCATGAAGTGGCGCGAGATACCTGTGTGTTCTGTGACATGCAAGAGGACTGGGATGAGTATGACACGCTTTTCTACAATGCGTGGCAGGAAGTGAAGATCATTCCCACCAGATTCGTGGACATCACAGTGCTGCTGAAGATGGGCATTAGAGATGAGGTTCTGGAGATTCTCGAGAGGATTGGTATGGCCTAGATGGCGACACAACAGTACAATCTGTACCCCGATCTAATTCGCCAGTTCCTCTCCACCGTTGCATGTACTAATAGAACGAGCTTGCCAAGACAGCACAGCAGGGCACACTTACATTTATGATCTGTGGGATTCGCTACAGGCTCAGTCTCTTTGAGCTTTGCGGGATATATGGCTTCCCTGACCATCCTTCAGAAGTGATCACTCCTTCAAAGTGGACCCACATGCAGACATTCTGCTCCAAGTTTGGGAATAGAGTCTACGAGAGTAAGACGAGCACACAGACGGACGTTCGACATCCTGTTATGAGGTACATTATGTGCCTTCTAGGCAACACCATCTTGTGCAAGTCTGCGCCGAGCAAAATGCGTGCCAGCGAGCTGGTTCTGCTTTACTACGGGTTTGTCGAGATGCTGGATGATGAGATCCCAATGACGAGCATGATCCGTGCCAATCTGGGTGCTATTTTTGCTGAGTACTTTCTCTCTCCGAAGACCAAGCAATTTACCGTTCGGGGGGAGAAGAGTGAGAGCGTTGGCAGCCTTCTCACACCCAACTTCCAGCATTTTCAGATCGATACATCGCCTTGCAGCATTATCATTGTGAGGGCTCTCATGGATGAGACACATCTGCGCAATGCTACTTGGTTAAAGAAGAGATTTGTCTTGACTTTCACTACTCTTAGTGGAGTGTATGTTGGCATTCAATTGCCAAACAGGGCGCTCACCACAATCCAGGGCGATAGCGCCAGCTGCGTTTTCAGCCTGACCATAGTTTGCTGCGTCTTCTTCCACAGCCTCCTAGAGGAGCCACTGCTGGCGCTTCCTCTTCCGCTGCTGCTACACAGGCTGGACCATCAAGACGCCCGACCACCCCCAATGCTTTTAGGCGCCCTCCTAAACCAACGACGGCCATAGATATGACTGCCTTTCAGGACGATTTAATTGACAGCTTTGAGGGATTATGGGATGTTGTGTCTACACTCAGCAACTGTGGCTGTATCTATCCTCACTCCACTTCCGACACTTGCGAGGATGAGGACTAGATCCTCTACTATCTGATTACTTGTTTATGTTTCTGTTTTCTTTTTATTCTCTTGAGTCATTTTTATGGTTTTCTTTTGATTAGTTGTCAGTTGCTTTGATGTAGTTTTGTGAACTTGTTGAACCAGGTTTAATTGCTATGTTTGGATGTTATTAAATGTGTGTTTGAGTGCTCTAACAGTCTGACTTTAGAGTACAAATGATAACATAACGTTTAAAACATCTAACTTGTCGTTGCTGGAGTTTTAGACGCGGTGACGCTCGTCACCACTCAAGGGTGACGCTTGTCACTCGTCCTTTCATGACGTATCACTTTTCACACTTGGTTCTACTCGCTCACTTGCTTGTTTTTGACCATTTCTAGGCTTAATAACACTGGGACAGTGTTGTGTTGTTTAAGTCTGGGGAAGGTGGTTTCTGACGTTGTGTACATTGTGTTTGATTTTTAGAGTTTTAAAGTTAAGTCAAAAACCTGTTTTATAGATTCAAAATTTTGAAACTGTCAGTTTTTCTTGGAACTAACCACAAAACGTTGAGACTTATATGAACCATTGCCACAGTAGTTGATTACAAGTCTTACTAAGTTGAATGTCATAGGTAGATCAGTCTAGCAAAGAAGGTTTGGGTTCTTAGAGAATCTGGAAAATTTGTTGTTAGCTCCACCTTAAAGAACATTAAACTTCTTATCTTGGGGCTTGATTCTCATTGATCTTGATTCTCTCTTTTAACACAGACAATAATGTTTAGATGCAGTTTCTCTTTGATCTTCCCTGATACAGCTTTTAAGAGTTTAAGTCCATAGAATGGTGCATCATGACCCTGTCTCCTTACAAGGAACAACAGTAGTGAACACTCAAGAACCTGTTTCCTCACAAGGAACACAAGTATTGAGTTGCACCGTATCTTAGACTGTAAAAAATGAGAAAGGAAGTTGAGAAATCGAATAACCAGAAAGAAAAAGATCAAGGGAAGAGAAAATAGGAGATCTGTGTTGAGAATTCTTTGTTCAGTTGTTTAGGAAAGGAAAGGAATCTGTAAGTGATTGAGATGATAAAACATTGATGAGATATCACACTTAGATAAATATAAGGAGTTAGCAGTAGAGCTTTCGGATTTCTTGAAGGAGCTTGAACTGGATTTGAGAGATTTTGCTACGCTTGTGATGATTAGACTGAAATTTTGATCTTGTGTTGGCTTTGTGGTATTTGTATTCGAAAGTGTTGATCAATGTGTTGTTCCTGATGCTTAGCTGACTGTTTCTGTTTTCAAACCTCGACCCTGTTCTTTGTCTAATGTTTGCTTGAGGGCAAGCAAAAACTAAGTCTGGGGGAGCTGATATATCATGGTTATTAACTATGAATTAATTCTTTTTTATTGAGTTTTTTTGGTCTTTTTAGAGTCCCAGTAGAGTCTTTGCAGGTTATAGGATGTCTAGAGCATAATTAGAGGTTTTGAAGCTTTTTGGAGCATTGCAAGAATCAATCACGAAGTTGGCAACTTAGAGGCATCATATGGCTGTGGTGACGATCGTCACCACTCAAGCGTGACGCTCGTCACCCGTATCTGAAGAGGAGTCGCGGCTGGTTTTAATAGATGCATGATTATTTGCACTTTTGCCCAAGAAGTTTTACTAATTACAAAAGTGTTCCAGCTCGTGTTTTAGCTTGTATATATTAGGTTTTCAGCCATTGTTGGCTTATATATTAGATTTTAGAATTCAGAGAGCTTTAGAGAGAGATTTATTTTGAGCTTTTTAGGAAGACAGATCCTGTATTCTTTTTGAGAAGATTTTGAACCCCTTTTAACTTTTATTCTATCTCTTTAATGCAATTTTATTCGGTTTTTTTTTGTGTTTCCATGATCATGTCTTAGTACTCTGCTAGTTAAGTTAGGGCTTTTCAAAGGTTGATGAAGAGTTTGTAGAATCGCAAAACCTGTTAGGAATATCTTTTGGTTCTTCATATGTGCTTGCATTCAAACCGATTTCTTTGACTAGTCATCTGGAAATTCGAAATACCCTAGGTTTTTTAATAGATGTGAGAACATTGTTAATCACCAGAACTAGCATTAGATGTGCAAAACGCCTAGTTGCAAAGAGATTTGGCTTATGAGTTTTGTGAACAATTGAACCTGATCATTACTGCATGTTTTGGTCGTTAGAGTTTGCAAAGAGATCTGAAACTCTGTGATTTAGACATAGATAACTTCTGCAATGAGAAATGACTAGTTATATCTTGCGATTCATGTTCAAGACTGTTTTCGTTGATTCTTGATTGCATGCATTCTACACTCTCGGATTTAACCTGCGAATTGTCCCGACTTAGCGCCTTTGGATTTCTGAACTTTAAGAACAATCATAAAAATGCCTTCTTGCATTTATTTAACTATTTCGCATTACATTCATTCATTATCGCTTAGCTTAATCTGAATCTATAATCGCTAGTGTAGTTTACATACTCCCTTGGGAATTCGAGAACCCCTTATACTACAACTGCTTTGATGTGCACTTGCAGTAGTTTTATTTGGATGATGTTCAGCTCGATGCACTACCCCGATGAGTGTCTTCCGTGCTGCGAGTGGTCTACTTGGATGTGCACATGCCTTATGTGGAATCAGGTCATATCGGGCAAAGCATTCGGGTGTTCTGCTCGATGTTGGAACCCGATATGCCCTGTGTCTTCGGATCGGCTTGTACTGCCTTTCTTGCTCGATATGCCACCTCAATACGAACCGCCATCTTCAAGCCTTCATGTAAGTCCTCTGCTCCATGTACCATGGCTTGCATCGGGCACATTCGACAGAGGTTCTACTCGATGCTCCTCCTCGATACGGGCACATACTTTGCTAAACTCCTTCTTAAGGTATCTCTTCGAGTGTGGACTGCGTCAATATCCTCCCCAAGTTGTAGAACCTCCAATTTCACCTGAAACACACCACAAATATGCATATATATATGCAATCCTAAGCTATATGCATGCAATGTTGTTTCTAGATGCAAATGCAACTAAAATGCTAAATTATTATGCAAAACCAATGGAAAAGATTAATAGAATACAGCTTAAAATGCTATAATATAGCAAGCTATCACATATCAGCAAGGAGAACCCATGAAAAAGCCATTCCACAAGGAGAAGATGAATCCCCCAAGATCAACAAAGAGATGAAGGAAGTGTGAACGTTATGAAGGCATCAAAAGCCTTGGTAAAGGGTAGCTTAGGAGGTTAATCTTTTGGGTTTTTTCTTGGATAAAAGCTGAATTAGGTACTTGGGTAGATGGAAGTCATCCTTGTATGCATAAACCATGTTCCTTAGCCAAGCGGTTTCATTTTATTTGCATGATCATGATTCACTTGGTTCCACTTAATGAATGTAAAAGAGTTGGATGATATTAATGCTTGTGTAGGCTAAGCTTGAGTTCAATGTTTGTTTATGATAAGTATGGCTAAAGCTTTTGAAGTAGAACAAACTCTTTGCATTTTAGAACTCGTACCTTGGGCATTGCCTTCACTTTTTCCATTGACATCTTTAATTTTCAGCTCACACTTTCAAACTACTCTCTCTTATTTGTCCTTGATTGCTTGAGGGAAAGTTTGGGGGAGTTGATATATTCATTATTCATACTATATGAGCATGCATTTATCCTTAGATTTTGGTCTTTAAACATCCATTTTTCACTTGTTCTTGTCCCATTTTCAGTCATTTAGGTCTTAGAGTAATTTTAGGTGCTGCATTGCATTTTGGTTGCATTTGGAGTTGTGGCAGGTGGAAAAGGAGTGTTTAGAGGCTATGTGGATCATTGGGAGTGATCTAGGAGTGAAGCCAAAGGAATAAAAATGGCGAGAGGTCAATATCGGGCTGGATATCGGGCAAACCTGGCCGATATGGAGTGTACCGGGCAGCATCTCGGCCAAGGAGAAGCCAAGACGTGGAGCATCATACTGGACTGCATCTCGAGGAGCCAAGCCGATACACCGGAGACAAAGGACTTGTACCGCTGGAGTATCGACCAGAAAGGAAGCTGATATGCCTTAACTATGCAAGCATATCGGCCTGCATACCAGGGAAGACCACCCCAATACAAACCGATATGAAAAGGAGAAGATCTGTACCGGCCTGTGTATCAGGCAGTCCAAATCAATATGGTGCACCCGAACCAACTCAAATCCGGTTTACTCTTGGTTTATTAGGGATATCCCTCCCACCTACAAATATGTAAAGACCTAAAATCATTAGGGAATCTATCTTTTATTGTTTTAAGATTAAAAACCTTTCTGTTTTCAATAATATTTGTAACAACCTTGTTTTTTTTAGTGGATTTTTGCACTTCCCTTTATATTTTCTTGTTTAATCTTCTTCCTAATCATGCTTAACAGTTCATTCTCTTTGGATTTTATGGTTTTAGCTATGATTAGTGAGTAGTCCTTCTTAAGGCTTGAGATGGGATGGATTAGGGAGGTTTTAGGATAGATTAATAATGGCTTGTGCTCAATCATATTGTTTCCTCTCTATTTTGATGTTCTTAACATTAGGTTAGCTTTGATCAAGCTTGCTTAGTATCTAGCTTTCACTTATGCCTATGAAGTGTTTGTTGAAATGCTGATTTATCACTTATAGGATTTATCTACTCTAACCTAAGGGATTAGCTGTCTAGAAGGAATTTTAGCTTAATAGAATTGGTTGTGCTTACTTGTTAGCTATCTAATCACTAATGGAAATTAGTTCTTGGTTAGGTTGTTAGCAAAGGGGTTTTCACCAAGGGATTTGGTTATTCTATTCTATTTGAATTCTATGCCTAGGAAATAGCATTGTTATATGTTTGTGAAGAATCATTGATCATTTCTGGACCTGCCTACATCAATAAACCCCATCTGGAGTCCTTCTTTTATCCACATTAGTATCAAGTTCGAAATTGCTGTTGTTTAGTCTTGTAAGTTTGCTTGTTTAAGTATTGATCACTATTGTTTCCTGATTTTTTTTGAATTATACAATTTGCTAAATTCGTAGTGTCTTAGAAACTCCTGATTAGATTGATAACCTACAAACTACAATGACATGAGTATGTGTAGGTCATTTAAATAGTAAAACACCTACATCATTTGGGTTTCTTGGCACAAACCCTTGCTAGTTGGAGTAGTTGTTGAACGGTTATTATACTCCTTGGTGGGGGTAGGATTGTTCTTGAGGGTTAGTCATGTTTGGGTTGAGGTATAAAAGGTTGGGGTTTGGTCTCCAATTGTTATATCCACCTTGAGCATTGATGTAGTTAACATGCTCATATTGATTGTCATCTCCTCCCCCTTGTTACTGTGTGTATTCTCCAACAAAGTGAACTTCCTTTTGAGTTTCCACAAGAAGTAGCTTATCCAATGATATCTCCTATATTTACACCATTTAGGCTTGCATTTAGTCCATATCTTAGTCTCCTTTTACATGTTTTCCTTTGCTTTTGTCCTATTCTTCTTTGTTTTTAGACTTAGGTTGCAGTTAGAATGTAGTTTGCATTTTTCTTGCATAAAGGATGTTTCTAGGTACCTAAGGTGCCATTTAAGATAAGGAGGAAGAGTGGGAATGATCCAGGGAGTTCCCCCAATCAAAGAGGAGCAAGAAGGACCAATAAAGCAGATGTTTGGCCTAGCATCAATCACAGAGAAGTCCACATCTTACGATGTGATGAAGCAGATAGAAACAGAGTTTACATCGATCATCAGCATCGTTTGATGTAATGGACCCAAGAGCCTTGAAGTTCACATCGATCAAGCACATCGATTAAAGAGTGCTCAATGTCAAGCGCCAGAAGACCTACATCAATTAGTTACATCGAGCAGTCCAGATCTATGTGAGCACATCGACCACCAGCATCAATCAAGTTTGATCGATGTTGACCCAGTCTGAAGACGGTTTATTTACAGTTTTGCCCCTCCGCTTAGACTCGTATAAATAATTAAATTGCCTAATTTCTGGGATCATCCTATTATCCACCAGTTATTTCCTCTATTGTTCTTGTTTTGATTTTATAGTTTGAATCTTTGTTCCATTTTAATATAAGTTTGCATTTATCTTCTTGCTTAGCGTCCCTAATCATGATTATCAATCTATTTCTCTTTGATTTGATGGTTTCAATGGTGATTAGTGAATAATACTTTTAGGAATTTGAGATGGGTTAGGTTTAGAGAATTTGATGCTTAATCTATGATATCTTAGTGTTAATTCTTCCATTTCCTTTCTTGATTGCTATTTTTAATGCTCGATTAGCTTACAAGATTAATGAAGAATGATGCAAAATAATGGAGACAAGCTTACAAGAGATCTTCAGCGTGGTGCAAGCAGAATCGTTAGGTGTAGATCTTCATATGATGATGGTAAGCGTGGTGTAGGGTGCAGTAGAGCCGTTAGTCATGGATCTTCAAAAGACGGTAAAACTGATCGTCATAGAATCGTCGATGTAACAGTTCTCATAGTTTGCAATAGATTAATAAATCAGTGTTTTAAAAAAAAAAACAAAAGGATGGGACTATTGACAAGTTTAAAGCTCGATTGGTTATCCAAGGCTTTAAAGAAAAGGAAGGTATTGATTATTTTGAAACATATGCTCTGGTTGCTAGGATCTCTTCTATAAGGTTATTGATTGCTTTGGCAGCTACTAATATTCTTGTGATTCACCAAATGGATGTCAAGACAGCGTTCTTGAATGGCATTTTGGAAGAGGAGGTTTATTTGAAGCAACCTGAAGGTTTTACTTTCCCTGGTAATGAGCATAAGGTGTGTAAGCTGATAAAGTCATTGTATGGGCTAAAGGAGGCACATAAGCAATGGCATCAAAGGTTTGATGAAGTTTTCTTATCAAGTGGATTTAAGTTAAATCGGTCGTATAAGTGTTATATAGCAAATTTGATGAGTCTAGTAATGGAGTAATCATTTGCTTGTATGTTAATGACATGTTAATGTTTGGCACTGACCATAAACAAGTATAGCTTACAAAAGCATTTTTGTCATCAAGTTTTGTCATGAAAGTCATAGGGGAGGCAGATGTGATTCCTGGAATTCGAATCAAGCGTGAAGGCAAAAGACTATCTTTGACATAATCTCATTACATTGAGAAAGTGCTTAAGAATTTTAATTGTGAGAATTGTTCTCCAATAATCACTCCTATGGATGCGAGTGTGAAGCCTATGCCTAATATGGAATATACAGTGTCACAACTCGAGTATTCACAAGTAATTGGCTTCTTAATGTATGCCATGACGAGCACCAGACCAGATATAGCTTATGCTGTTGGGAGGTTGAGTAGATACACTAGCAATCCTAAAACTCAACATTGGCACGCCTTAAGACGAGTGCTTAAGTACTTGAAAGGAACCATAAATTATGGTTTGTCTTATGATGGATTTCCTTCGGTTCTAGAAGGGTATTCAGACAAGTTGGATCAACAACGTGCACGATCATTCATCTACAAGTGGTTGGGTGTTTTTGCTTGGGGGAGGTGCCACTTCATGGGCTTCTAAAAAAAACTTGCATTACAAGTTCGACTATGGAATTAGAATTTGTAGCTTTAGCAGCTGCTGGTAAAGAGGCAGAATGGCTAAGAAATTTAGTTTACGAGATTCCATTGTGGCCGAGACCAGTATCACTGATATCTATTCATTGTGATAGTCAAGCTACATTGGCTAAGTCAGATAGCCAAGTATATAATGGTAAGTCACAACACCTAGGCGTTAGACATAGCACGATACGTGAGCTGATCGGGGTGATTACAATCGAATTCGTTCAGTCTCAACAAAATCTAGCGAATCACTTGACAAAAGGATTGGCTAGGGACGTAATAATTAAGTCGGCTAAAGAGATAAGGTTAAAGTCCATTTTGAGCTCACACTTTCAAACTACTCTCTCTTATTTTTCCTTGATTGCTTGAGGGAAAGTTTTGGGGAGTTGATATATTCATTATTCATACGATATGAGCATGCATTTATCCTTAGCTTTTGGTCTTTAAACATGCATTTTTCACTTGATCTTGTCCCATTTTCATTCATTTAGGACTTAGAGTTATTTTAGGTGTTGCATTGCATTTTGGTTGCATTTGGAGTTGTGACAGGTGGAAAAGGTGTGTTTAGAGGCTATATGGATCATTGGGAGTGATCTAGGAGTGAAGCCAAAGGAATAACAATGGCGAGGGGTCAATATCGGGCTGGATATCAGGGACACTTGCCTGATATGGAGTGTAGCAGGCTGCATCTCGGCCAAGGAGAAGCCAATACGTGGAGCATCGAGCATACCATGCTGCATCTCGCGGAACCAAGCCGATGCACCGGAGACAAAGGACTTGTACCGCTGGAGTATCGACCAGAAAGGAAGCTGATATGCCTTAACTAGGCAATCATATCGGCCTGCATACCGGGGAAGACCACCCCAATACAACACACGAAGCAAGCATATCGGCCTGTCTACCGGGATGGATGAAACCGATATAAAAAGGAGAAGATCCGTACCGACCTGTGTATCAGGCAGAGCAAATCGATATAGTGCGCCCTAACCAACTTAAATCCGGTTTACTCTTAGTTTATTAGGGATATCTCTCCCCCTTACCAATATGTAAAGATCTTAAATCATTAGGGAATCTATCTTTTATTGTTTTAAGATTAAAAACCTTTTATTTTTATTAATCTTTGTAAGAACCTTGTTTTGTTTAGTGGATTTTTTCACTTCCTTTTATATTTTCTTGTGTAATCTTTTTCCTAATCATGCTTAACAATTCATTCTCTTTAGATTTTGTGGTTTTAGCTATGATTAGTGAGTAGTCCTTCTTAAGGCTTGAGATGGAATAGTTTAGGGAGCTTTTAGGTTTCTTAGCCTCTCTTGTAATTGTCTGAAACATAAGCCTCTTAGGAGTGTAGCTCTGGTTGTGGAACCTCATTACAAACTCCCTGTACATTTGCTGTTTGAGATCTCCCCAAGTAAGATTTGGCTTATTGTTGTGGGACATAAGTTCTTTACTCATCCACCATGAAGAAGCTTCTCGAACAAGTGAGTTAACAGCTTTGGCTAGTCTCTCCTCCATTGGGATGTTGTAGACCTAACAAGTGAAACCAATACTCAAGTTCCCTTTCCTATTTTACATAAGCTTCTGGCCTTTGCTTATGACCTGAAAAGGTTATTAGTTGAAAATCAAAATTTTCACAACTATTACCTTGGTTGCTTTCTGATTGGTAGGTGTAACAATGTGAAGTATGGTCTGGTGGTGCTGGCTCCATGTCACCACGTCCTGGCTCATCTTACTCCCATCTCTCAACTTCATTGATGTTTTCACTCTCATGAGCATACTCATCTTGGTATTCTAATTCTTCACCATTCTGCTCAGTTTCTTCTAAACTGATTAATCAGTTTCTTCACACCATGGCTTGTCTTCATGGTAAGGATCCACGAAATTGTCTAGTTCTTCTTCATGATATAACTCCTCATGCTCTGGTTCAGTTTGGTGTTCTCCTTCTTCTAGAGTGATTTGAGATTCAGTTTCTTCACAGCATAATCATCTTCATATTCATCTGCTTCATAGCTTCCATAGTTCCTTGTGAACTGGTCTGGTGGTTCTGGGGGCATATGATCGATTTTCTCTGGAGATGGTGTGTCTCTATTGTCCTCCTCTGAGTCAGACCACGTCTCTGCTCCTTGTTCTACTTCTCCCATGAGTTTTGGCTGAAAGTTTCTTCTTGGTTCCAATCAACTTCATAGGAGTACTCATATGGGTCTTCTTCTTCTTCAGAACTATAATACATGATTTGATCTTGTCTTTATCAAAGGAGTACCTTGTAAACACAAAGACAAATCGATAATCAGAATCAAATTCAGCCGTGTGATATACAAAATCTAAAAGCAAATAATTTGAAAAATGAAATGAAGCTTTTTTGTTGATTTTCTGGTTTTGAAAATTCAAACAATTGGAAAAAAAAATAAAGAAAACAAATTTTTATTATGATAGATGGACGAAATAAATTCAGAAACTAACACAAATAAACTTTTTATTTTAATTTTTAATTTCTGAAAACAAAACAAAGCAAAAAACAATTTTTCATATTTTTGGATTTTCTTTAAAAATAAAATAAAAATAAATTGCAATCAATGGAAATGATGAATTTTGTTTATCCAAAATTGAAATCCACCAAACTTAATTTCACAAGATTATCAAGAGTTTACAAACTATGAGGAAGATGGATGATGATAGAGATGGAAGTGGAGATTTTGTCGATCGAATCCACGAGCAACACACGAATCAGAGTTGTATGAATCTCACAAACAATCTAGAATCGCAAGCCAATAGAACTTAAATGAATCCACACTTAAATCCTAAAGACAAGAACACAAGAGAACATGGAATCCACCTACGAACTCTAATGAAGCAAACGTACAAAAACAACTTTGTTTAACTCAATAATACTTGTTTAATTTCTGAAGAAAAAGGGTGACTACAAATGAAAGCTAAATGAGCTTATATAATGCTCGTACAAAGAAATAGACCAATCGGTCAAAACTAGTAAAGGAAAATGAATTTTGCAGATTAAATGAAAATGGCCGTTGGAATGATTGTACCTTGAGCTGATTTGGAAAGATTTAAACGCCTTTTATACCTTGATATTTTAGTGATATAACCGTGCATCATTTCTCCCTTAGAAGCTCGGATTTTCTGCTCCACAAAAAAATATAGCCGTTGGAATATAAGTGCTCTTGGGTCCATATATAATAAGTTGTGTCTCAGCATGATCCCTTGTATTCTTGAGCTGGCTACGCATTTTTTGACTTCTATGAGAGTTCCTAGACGTGTAAAAGTATCTCCTGGGCGACATAAAAACGTTTGAAGTCTTCTAAACCCGGAAGGTTCCATATAAAGCAAGCAGAGAAACATATGGTTTATAAGTTGAATAACTTTTAAACCATAATGAATTTTGGCATGAATCCAATTTGTCTCGGTTCTGTGATGAGTTAAGTTTCCAAAACATTCAGTTTTGTTGTTTGATTCGTCGTGGTTTGGCTGTAACGATTTAATTAGATTTTACATATCTCCATCGAGTTCATTGAAGATATGCCAACTTGTATTTTCAATATCTTTTTCAGATGGACTCTTTTTTGGGTGATTCTTCTTCTTGGTGAACTCTGGATGAGCTGAGTATGCTCTCTAAGTGTTGTCTGAGTTTGAATATTTGATATTAACCTCCATTTGAGATGAACTCAACTCGCATGCCTCTTTAGCTCTCCTCAACTTCATGCTTTCCTCCTCATGACTCTTGGATCCGTGCTCTTTGGCTGATGATGACTTGTTGTCCTCATCATACTCACCTTGTTGAAAAGGTTTCGACCTCGAAACTATATCTCCTGCACCAAGATAGAACAAGTTATTTTTTATTCTTAGTTGTGATAATATGGTCTTACCTTGATATGCTTGTGGTTTGGTGATATGTTTCACATCTGGTGGTTCTCCTTTGAGCAATTAAGATATGATTACTCCTCTCGAGATCAGTTGCGGATCTCACGACTTTGGTCTGATACTCATTTAGGGCATTAGCATGTTGGTTCAATCGGGCTTCGAAGCTTTGGGTCATCTGGAGGAGCATCCTCTGGATCTCGAAATCTTCATCCAGGTTAATGCCGGATATGCTCGGGT
This sequence comes from Thlaspi arvense, assembly GCA_911865555.2. Classification (NCBI taxonomy): domain Eukaryota; kingdom Viridiplantae; phylum Streptophyta; class Magnoliopsida; order Brassicales; family Brassicaceae; genus Thlaspi; species Thlaspi arvense. The sequence goes on from OU466861.1 coordinate 17,995,070, forward strand.
TGGGAGATCGAGCTAGTTCTGAGCCCGCGGGGTGTCTCTCCTCTATTTTGACCCAGACGAACTGGTTTGCCCTCCCGGCGGTCCCTTGTCCTGAGGGCGCGATTCTTGAACCGCTGGCTACTGGAACTATTGTCATGTGCTCGGTGGGAGTGTTGGTGTCGTTCGCACCGGCGCTCAAACCTCGCGTACTGGTGTTAAAAGTGTGTGGGTTACGATGCCTGATCAGGTCGTCTGACCTGAGAGGTCGCTTTTGCCGATGACCCTTTCTTTTATGATCTGTCTCATCGGCTGGGATCTATTTGCGACTGGGGCGTGTCATTCTGGATCCGGTGGCGGTGGCTGGATTCATCGGGCTTGCGACCACCGGTTCATTCTGAATGGTTCCGCTGTTCGAACAGGTGTTCGTATTGGAAGGGAGTATCCCTTCGTTGTTTGCCGACACGGCTGATTTGGAGGATTTCCTGTTTCTTGAATCCATTATCGTTCTAACGAACTTTAGATCTGGCTACGGTGTTAGAGATGTCTTTTATATTCCCCACAGACGGTGCCAAAATATGGATGCGGCTATCCACACTCAGAGATTTGTAAAGTGTTTAGGTTAATTTAGGGAAATGATAGGTAAGAATCTATATTTGAGCAACTGAACTTAAGATTAAGAAAGAATAAATGGACTTTTTTTATTGATAGAATCAGGAGATTGTTTACAAGAGATCGATGTATCAGAATACAAGAGCTCGTAGAACATGTAATTGCTTAACTAGGTCCAAATTATGTCTTTCGACCAAAGATTTGTCCTTTAAATACCCTATTTGGCGTATCTCGGAGGTCGTTACTCGCACGAGCTCTAGATCTTCCGTCGTCCTCTTTGAATTATTCTCCTCTTATCCTCATCCTGGCTTACTCCGTTGTTGGGCCTCACGCTCATGATGCAGGCATTTCTAAGGAAAAATTTTGATGAGCCTGTTAACGGGCTGGATTTAGTCACAAATCTTGATCCAACAGCGACCGGCTAAGTTAATCAACGAAATCTGCAAAGAAAACAACTTTGGTTAATCGGGCAAAAGAAGACCTGAGCAGTCCCATTAAATCGCGAACACACACCAAAACCGAGAAGACATGCCGATTTCACGAAATGACGACCTCTGGCCGAGCTCTCAACCACGCTGAGCTCCCGACATCGCTGAGCTGGGGAAACCTGTGAAAACCGATCTGGAGAGACACAGACGTCCGTGCTCCACTTCGCCGGATCTCGAAGTGCCGGATCCTGAATAGCCGGCTCCCACGACGCCGGGCTCCCGCTTTGTCGGCTCCCACCTCGCCGGATCCCCAAGCACCGGCTCCCACGACGCTGGGATCCCACTTTGTCGGCTCTCGTAACGCCAGCTCCCGCTTTGCCGGATCCCAAAGTGCTGGCTCCCGCGACCTCGCTTAGTCGTCATCAACGTCGGGCTACCACGATGCCGGGCTTCCAAAGCGCTGGCTCCCGCATCGCCGTATCCCGAAGCGCCGGCTCCCGCGACTTCGTCAAGCCATAATCAACGTCGGGCTCCCACGACGCCACGACGCCATCTCCCGCAACGCCACAATGCCGGCTCCAACTTCGCCGGCCCCCGCTTTGCCAGCTTCCGAAGAGCCGGCTACTGATTCGCCAGCTCGAGAAGCGCTGGCTCCCAAATCACCGGCTCCCAAAGTGCCGAGCTCCAGCGAGGATGACGATCCAACCGTCGAGCCTCCGCCATCCGCCAATTCGCCCAAAGAAGAAGCCGACCAAAACAAGGAGAGAAGAGCGAAGGAAGGGAAGAGAGAGGAGAAATTACTTTTGCTACTGCTGGTGGGAGGAGAGCCACAATAAGTTAGAAAATGAAGATAGAAGAGTATTTATAGGGAAAAGGGAAGGGTTGAAAATATCTCCATTTTTTTACCTAGGAAGTGCCTTGAGAAACGCACCATCTCGAAAATTGTGCCGACCCAAAGACTGACATCTTGGGAACCATGCCGGGCCAATTAAGCTCGAAGAATCTGTCATGTTTCCAGTAAATTCTCACCTAACGGACTTGGGGGGACTTACTGTTGGTACTAGGCCTAAAGGCCCATCAAATTGGCTCAGTTCACTTACAAACATTGGTTGAATATTGAAAGGAAGCCCATTAGCCGAAGTCAACTCAGAGTCAATATAAGGAGATGACGGCCCGACCCATTTGCAGAGAGTAGCTCGGCCCATTTGCGGAGAAAGTCTGTGGGCCCGACATCTGACACCGCCATCAAGGTGCTATAAATAGCATAGTACCTTGATGTGACAAGTCATCCTTTTCTGGACTGAAATGATATTTTTTTCCATTCGCACGCTCGACAAGTCCTCTCCCCCGAAGTCGACTTCTTCCCGAGAGAAAGCAGACTTCCTTTCCTTCTCTTCGACGACCCCGTGCTTGATGACTCCTAAACTCGGATATCATGCCTTCTCCTTTCGTATTTATAGTCCTTGAAGACTCCATCTTTGCTTCTCCTTTTTGAACTTGTCGTTTCGATCGAACATCTGATAAGAAAATCCCTGAATTCCATTCCACTAGACTATTTTGACTAACATATGTGATTAACAATTTTGACTGCAATCGAAACTTTCCATACGAGCGATGCAACTGACAAGTTCATTACGTTAAGACATGTTCGTTTCTGCATTTGGATGCACTAGTTTAATGTAATTCGTGTGGATACTTTAACTAGAGTCTGCATCTGGCATATATGCTGAACTTGGATGCAATTGCATTTCAAAAAAAATTGATATTTGAGATGCTAAAAGAGTAGAGTTTGGATGCAAATATTATATTTAAAAAACCCATGCTTATTAGAGCTGGATTTCGCACTGTAAATTCGGTCCATTCAAGCCCAACAAACAAGTACAAACTAGGCATAAATTGGCTGAGCTTCGTTCATATAGCCTAAGCCCAATCCTTTTCAATGATCAAAGCCCGAACATCAGCATTCCGTTTGACAAGGTCGAGCTCTAGCTTGATCAAATCCTGAGAAATAAGAAAGGATCTAGACCAAGTCAGAGCATATTCCTACCAGTTCAAACGACCCCGAGATTTACGGGAGAGGTTGCTGCACGTTACCGGGATACGCACTGGAGGTTGAAGCTCGACGTAGAGAGCTATATTAAGGAAGGGAGCTGCTTAGTTTAGAGGGAACCATCTCTTCTTCTACACTTTCTAATACTCAAAAAATCTGTAACCACTCTTCAAGCTCTTTTCATTTCATCCCTTTTAGAGAAATCCTTGTAACCGTTTAATTCGTCTGATTAATATCAAGTCCTTATTTCAGTTTATGGTTGCTTATACAGTCAATCTGTTCGAGAGAATCTAATCCTCTATTCTCCTAAACTTCTTTCCTTACAAAATACATAAATTTCTGAGTGTGGATTTCTTTATTCACATTTTGGCGCTGTCTGTGGGGATAGATCAATAGAATTCTCCTACACAAGAGCAGATCCTAAGCCAACTGAAACCGAAATGGATTTAACTAAATAGCCATCGTGAAACGCTTCCCCGATTCTGATCTCTCCAGACAGCCGGCGAATACGAACCCAGGGTCACTACCGTTATCGATACCACTGGCACGAACTCTAACGATCCCAGCTGCATGGAACCGATCGTGATCAACCTCGTCAACCCACCGGGAACGACGAGTAACCACTCACAAAAAGTCGAGAGGCCTGCCTCTCGAACCTGGCTGGGATCTGAGAATCCCCTTACAGCTTCAACATCTAAGAGCCGAGCAGCTCCTACCTCTCAGCCACCACCTGTAGCTTCTAGAAGCGCAACAGAGTCGGCCGAGATACTCCAAATGCTCACACACTTGATTGATCGACAACGAGATCAGGAGATCAGATTAGAAAGATAAGGAAGGCGTCAACCGCAGCTAAATCTGCTGCGAGTCCACCTCCACAAACTCAGCTCGACTATTTGTCGATTCTTGCCACAAGCAATTCACCCGGACAGTTTTCGACACCATTGCGTGCTCCAGGTCCACCAAACTTCGCCCCGACGGTGAACCAGATACAAATAACAATGGAAATTCTGGCTCTAAAAATACCAGAGATGCGACCTCGTTCCAACACGAGATATCCATCTTCACCTGTGCCAGCAACAGGAATACCGGAAATGGGACCTCGTTCCAACACGAGGTATCCATATCAACCTTTGAGACCATCTGGAACCGAGCACCTTGTTTGAGATTGCTTGTATCCTCGGCTGTTACCTCGAGTTCGCAGATACCTCCCCAGTTCGGCCAACAACCGAACACGACCTCGAGCTCGAAACCCCTAACGGAACCCATGAGCAACTGATATGCTCAAATTAACCCTTCGAGCTACTCTCTCAAATTAAGAGATCACTGTAGTACTTAGGGATCAAATCCACAAGGACTTAAGGCTATCACTCAACAGATTTTATATTCAAATAAAGCTAAGCAGTCAATAATGAAATGAAATTAAAATAGCAACGAAAGCAATGAAATCAGGGGTGAATTGTAGGTTCTTAAAATCAATAGAGACAAGACACTAGGCAATGGGAAATTCTCAAGTTGACATAAATCACAGACTACGGACTGAAAGGAATATTTATTAATACTGTTCTAGAACTCGAAACACTAATGTAAAACCAATCGACTTCCGTCGCAGAGATTAACTATGATCAGATTCTAGAATTCTAAATTCCCTTGCAAATTCTAACAACCTAAACATGCATTATAGATCAGCTTCGATATGTTCACAAAATCACTAATCCAAATTCCTTTGCAATTAGTTATTTTGCTCATCTAAGATAGTTCTGGTGATTAACAATGTTTCCACATCTATTAAACAACATAAGATCTGATTTCTAGGTGATCAATCTTAAAACCAGTATTAAAACAATTCAGATGAAGAACCAATTGATTTATCCTTCCAGTCTTGTAGTTCTAACAATTCTTTATCAACCTTCTAATAACCCAAAACCTAACTAGCAGATTACTTAGACATAGCAAGTGAAACACAAATCATGGCCGAATAAAATTGCATTAAGAAATTCTTCTCTACAGAGTATGGATTTGTCTCCCTAAAAGCTCTCAATTTAATCTCCCTTTAAGTCTCAATGAAAACAAGATAATAGCCTAACAATGGCTTAGAAAACCTAAAGACAAGTCTAAACACGAACTAGGGCAAAAGTGCAAATAATGGGAAACTTCTGGGCCAAGTTGCAAATTCTTCCAATGAGTTTTTACACTTCTTCGCGACCACGACCGGTGTCGATCGACAACAAGTGGTGGGTGTCGATCGACGCCCTGCTCATTAACGCCTTCCGACTTGGTCTTTTCAGCATCAGCTTCAACATAGCTCCAAAAGGCTCCAAAATCCATAGTTATGCTCCAAACGTACCTAGACCTGCAAAGACTTTATAGGACTCAAAAAATACCAAAAAGACTCTATAAACAAGACTTATATCATGGTCAAAAACCAGCAAAAACCATGATATATCAACTCCCCCAGACTTATATTTTGCTTGCCCTCAAGCAAACATCAGACAAGGTCTAAGGTCGAGGTTTGAAAACACAGAAAAGGTCAGCCAGACATCAGGAACACCACATTGATTAATACTTTTAAACCCACATACCACAGAGTCAACACAAGATCAAATTTCAGTCTAATCATCACAGGCTTAGCAAATCTCTCAAATCCAGTTCAGGCTCCTCCAAGAAATCTGAAATCTCTACTGCTAAACTCCTTATTTCTATCTAAGTGATGTCTCATCAAGGTTTTATCATCTCAATCACTTATAGATTCTTTTCCCTTGCTAAACATCTGAACAAAGCAATCTCAACACAGTTCTCCTATTTTCTCTTCCCCTGATCTTTCCTTTCTGATTTTTTTTTAAAAGCTCTGTCCCATTCTTTTACAGTATAAGATATGGTGCTACTCAATACTTGTGTTCCTTGTGAGGAGACAGGTTCTTGAGTGTGTTCATTACTGTTGTTCCTTGTGAGGAGACAAGGTCATGAATGCACCATTCTTTTGACTTAAACTTTTTAAGCTCTATCAGGGAAGATCAAAGAGAAACTGTGTTTTAACATGTTTGTCAGTGTTAGAAGAGAGAATCAAGATCAAAGAGAATCAAGCACCAAGACAAGAAGTTTTAAGTTCATTTAAGTGGAGCTAACAGCAAATTTTCCAGATTCTCTAAGAACCTAAACCTTCATTGCTAGACTGATCTACCAATGATTTTCAAATTAGTAAGACTTGTAATCAACAACTGTGGCAATGGTTCTTATAAGCATCAATAATTTGTGGTTGGTTACAAGAAAAACTGACAATTTCAAAATTTTTGACTCAATAAAACAGGTTTTGACTCAACTTTGAGACTCTATAAATCAAAAACAATGTACACAATGTCAGCAACAACCTCCCCCAGACTTAAATAACACTGTCCACGGTGTTATTAAGCATGGAGTTGGTAAAAAGAGGCAATGAAATGGTTTGTACAAAGATGAGAAAGTGGTACATGTGACTGCGCGTGGTGTCGATCGACACCACATGGTTGGTGTCGATCGACACCCTGTCCAAAAACAGAACGGGATGACCCAAACATGTGTATTTGTTGCATGTTAGATCGTTAGTTGAAGTTCGCCCAAGTTAGGCTTTTGAATCACTCAAGCAAACAATTAAAAGCAACAATATAATCCATAATCTCATCAGTTCAAAAAGTTACAAAACACAATCAAAGCTGACAAACTGACTCAAAACAAAGACATAAAAACTGACTCAAGAGAAAATGAAAAATAACAAAGGGAAAAGAGAAAGTAACCAGGAAATCTAGAGGAACTAATCCTCATCCTCAGTATCAGGCGAGTGGGGGTGAACACAACCGCAGTTAGACAGCACTGAGATGGCATTCCACAACGCCTGAACACTTTGCACCATATAACGCTGAAAAGTGGCCTGCTCCATCGGAATGTCGGGAGTCGGTGGAAGCTCACGTCGACCGATTGGCTCAGGCAGCGTGTAGGTGTGCGGTGCTCTCGCTCGAGGAGAGGAACCTCCAGCAAGATCCTCAACAGGTGCATCCTCAGCAGCAGAAGCAGCAGCTTGGGAAGATCCTCCTATGCGCCTAGTAGCTGGCGCGGATCGTAGCAATGTAGCATCAGGCTGGAATCTAAGGGAGTCTGTCTACAGTATAGTGAGAGCAGTATGTGGCAGCGGAATCAGACATTGCTCGCCAGTGTGACTAACGAAGCTCCATAGCGGCTCATCTCCTGTGATCCAGTGTATCCTCCTCAAGTAATCCATGTCTATGAGGTGGCGCTCAGTCACAACTCTACAAGTCGAAGTATCGATGCGGTAGTAGCGGAATATGGGAGTGAGGAGACTGCCAATACTCTCGGGCTTGCCCCGAGCTCTAGTGAACGCGTTGGTCTTCAGCGAAGCCAAGTGATGGGCAAAAATGGCTCCCATGTTGACATTGCTGTTAACCGGATACTCCTCTGTCAGCACATCCTCAATGCTGTAATACAGGAGAGTCAGCTCAGAAACTCTCATCTTCCCAGGCTCAGACTTGCACGGGAGAGTGGTAGAGAAGAGGCGGACAAGGTAGCGCAGCAAAGGACGGCGCACATCAGTCTGTGTAGACCTCTTGAAAGTCATACATCCCATTCCTGAAATGGGACCAGAAACTCTGCAGGTCAGGAAACGGCGTCGGGAGAGAGACGCCAGTGCGCTCTGAATCAAACCCGAAGATGGTACATAGCTCAGGGAAGGTGATCCTGTACCTGATGCCTCTGATGATGAATGTGAAAGTGCCATCATCTGCTCTCCTCACGATGTCATTGGTGTAATACACCCTCGCTGTGGCAATGAACTGGTGCACTAACTCCGTGTATAGGTCGTACTGCTTGGTCGTCATGGTACCCAAGCCAATCTTCTGCAGCACTCGCAGAGCTTCCTCCTTGAGCCCGAGCCTGTGCAATGTATCCGGACAGACGAACCGTGTAGGCGCAAAGTCCATCTTGGTCCAGGTATTGTAGAACAATGTGTCATAATCGTCCCACTGCTCACTAATATCCCGGAAAACGCAAGTGCGTTTTGCTACCTCCTTCGCCAGAGTATCCTCCCAAACCCTCTCCATTGGGATCCTCAACCCTTCTCTCCGAGGCCATGGTGGAAGAGAGGGTATAGCAGGTGCTGGTGCGGGGTTGGAGGATTCTCCAGTCTCAGTGTGTGATCTCTTGTTGGTCTGTGGAGCCATATGCACTCAGAAAATGAAGAACACAAAAATTTCCAAAATCAGGCCAAAAATCAAAATTTTGAAATTTCAAAATTTGGCCTATATCATCAATAGCGAACCTAATCAGCAACTTAGTGATCACTAATCACAAACAATTCCAGTCTAAAATCCTAAATTCGAACCTATTTTTGCAAAATTAATCACCAATCCGAAAATTTCAAAATTTTGCAAAACAAACTGTAATAACTAAGGGGGCAAGGTTGAATTCCTCCTAAACAATCTAGATAAACATGATTCCAGTCCTAAATCAAGCTAAAACAGGTCAAATCGGAAGTTTCAAACCTTGGGGTCGAACTGAAAAAGTGGAATTTAGAGTGTCATACCTTGCAGATCGGATGAATGAGTTGTATATTCAGAAAAAACACAAGATTTCGCCCAAGTTAGGCTTTTGAATCACTCAAATCTGTCAACAAACAAGGAAGTTGTAATTTAAGGAAGATTTGGAATGTGTTTGGTTTTGAGAGAGAGATAAGGAAGAAGAAGAAACCCGATGATATAAGGAGACTTACCTCATTAATGAAGGTGTCGATCGACACCGGATAGGTGGTGTCAATCAACACTGGTCAGTGTTGACCAGGGTGTCGACCGTGGTCGACATATGCTCGCCCCGATACCCTTCCTGTTTTTTTTTTTTTTTGCTAAAGAACACGAAAATAAGTTAGTAAAAATCAAAAATTAGAGTAAGTATGTACACTTACCAGTGGGTTGCCTCCCACCAAGCGCTTGTTTAACATCATTAGCTTGACTGTCCTCGGGATCAGGATGTGGGTGCATCTGCCAAAGGCCCAATCTGTCCTTTGGGAATCGCGGCTTGCGCCCAGTAATGTTTCAGCCTTTGCTCATTGACAACAAACTCCCTGCCTTCAATAGTTGATAGAACAACTGCACCATATGGTCTGACTTCCTTGACTGTGAAAGGACCTGACCAGCGAGAACGCAATTTTCCAGGAAATAATTGTAAACGTGAGTTATACAAAAGTACCTGGTCATTTGGTTCAAAATGTCTGGCAAGGATCTTCTTGTCATGGAATGTTTTAGTCCTCTCCTTTTACAGCTTTGAGTTCTCATATGCATGATGCCTGATTTCATCTAACTCATTGAGCTGTATCTGGCGCCTCTCTGCATCAGATTTCCAGTCAAAGTTCATCTTCTTGACAGTCCAATTTGCCTTGTGTTCAAGCTCCACTGGAAGGTGACATGCTTTCCCATAAAGCAAATGAAATGGGGTGGCGCCAAGTGGTGTCTTGAATGCTGTCCTGTAGGCCGAAAGTGCATCATCTAACTTGGCAGACCAGTCCTTTCTTGTTTTTCCCACTGTTTTCTCCAGGATTTTTTTGATCTGCCTATTGGAAACTTCAACCTGACCACTTGTCTGAGGGTGATAAGGTGTAGCAACCTTGTGATGAACTCCATACTTCTGCAGCAGCTTCTCAATTTGTGATGAACTCCATACTTCTGCAGCAGCTTCTCAAACACTCTATTAATAAAGTGTTTTCCACGATCACTGATCATAATCCGTGGTACTCCAAACCTGGGGAAAATAATGGTTTTGAACAGCTTGAGGACCACTGCAGCATCATTGTGTGGACTGGCAATTCCTTCCACCCATTTGGAGATATAGTCCACTGCAACGAGGATGTATTTGTTCCCACAAGATGAAGGAAAGGGTCCCATGAAGTTGATGCCCCAGCAGTCAAAGACTTCAACTTCAAGTATGAAGTTTTGTGGCATCTCATGTCTTTTACTGATCTTTCCTCTCCTTTGGTAGACATCACATTGTGAGATGAATGTCTGAGCATCCTTGAACATTGTAGGCCACCAGAAACCTGCTTGTAGAACCTTGGAGACAGTCTTGAAGGTAGCAAAGTTTCCTGCATACTCAGAGCCATGACAGTGGATAAGCACATTATGAACTCCAGCTTTTGCAAGGCATCTTCTGTAGATTCCATCTGAACAATGCTTGTACAAGTAAGGCTCATCCCAATAGTATCTCCTAAGTTCTCTCATGAACTTCTTCTTCTCATACCCTTTGAGAGTGTCAGGAACCTCATCTGCAGCTAGGTATTTAGCAATGTCAGTATACCAAGGTCTAGAAGAGGCTACAACTGCAAATATAGGCTGAGAGAAGACATCACGCAAGATTTTCTGAAGCAGATTGGCAGTTCGCAACTGGTGTCGATCGACACCAGATGGGGTGTGTCGATCGACACCAAGTCTATGTCGACTTGGTGACGAGGGCGATGTCGATCCTGCTCGATTATGGCTCGCGTCGAGGTTGGTGTCGATCGACATCTAGTGGTGGGTGTTGATCGACACCCTGTCTGCAATTCGAGAAAACTGCAGTTCTTCCACATCTGAAGACTGCAAGCTTGCCTCAATGAGGCATATATTCTCCTCTGGCATGAAATCATCAATGGGGACGCTGTCGTCAATCCTGTTCCTTGAAAGATGGTCTGCTACTCTATTCTCAATCCCTTTCTTGTCCCTTATCTCAATGTCAAACTCTTGGAGTAGCAAAATCCATCTCAACAATCTTGGTTTTGCATCCTTCTTCTGCATCAAGAACTTGAGATCAGAATGATCAGTATGCACAATTACCTTAGCTCCAACCTAGTACTGTCTGAACTTCTCAAATGCAAATACTACAGCCAACAATTCTTTCTCTGTAGTTGCATAATTCTTCTGAGCATCATCCAAAGTTTTGCTTACATAGTAGATTTTATGAAGCTTCTTCTCCTTCCTCTGACCCAATACAGCGCCCATTGCAAAGTCTGAAGCATCACACATCACCTCAAATGGTAGATCCCAATCAGGAGGCTGCACAATGGGGGCACTCACCAATGCCTGCTTAATCTCCTGGAAGGCTGAATGACACTCTTCAGTAAATTCAAACTTCACATCTTTGCAAAGGAGAGCTGTGAGTGGTCTTGTAATCTTACTGAAATCCTTAATGAACCTTCTGTAGAATCCAACATGTCCTAGAAAGCTCCTTACTGACTTCACACAATCTGGTGGCTGCAGACTTGTCATCACTTCAATTTTCGCCTTGTCCACTTCAATGCCTTCACCAGAAACTCTATGCCCAAGTACAATCCCATCTCTGATCATAAAATGGCATTCTCCCAGTTCAGAACTAGATGCTTCTCTTCACATCTTGCAAGTACTTGACAGAGGTTGTCAAGGCAGTCTTTGAAAGAGGATCCGTACACTGAGAAGTCATCCATGAAGACCTCCATGTACTTCTCAATCATGTCTGTAAAGATGGACAACATGCACCTCTGAAATGTTGCAGGAGCATTACAAAGTCCAAATGGCATTCTGTGATATGCAAATGAACCATAAGGACAAGTAAATGTGGTCTTCTCCTGGTCATCTGGGTGAATGAGGATCTGAAAGAAGCCAGAGTAGCCATCCAGGAGGCAGTAGTAGGAGTGATTCGCCAACCTCTCCAGCATCTGATCAATGAATGGCAGTGGTGAGATATATGTTTGCCTCAAGTCGAAGAACGTCGAATTTCCTTTGGTGTCGATCGACACTGAGGGGTTGGTGTCGATCGACACCCTTCAAAACTTACAAAATCCTCATCTTTAAACTCCTGCAGTTGCTCGAAATCTTCTGCACTCAGACCCTTTTTCTGCACTGGTTGCAGATTCTTTCCACTCCTCAGCGTGATAGCATTAACAGAGTGTCTTGGGTTGGTGTCTGTCCTTCCAGGAAGAAATCCATCTTGTCTTTTCATAGCCCCAGCAGTTTGAGCCACTTGAGTATCCAAATGAGTGTTCAGAGCTTCGATTTTCCCATTCAAGTCTTGATACAGAGCATCAATCTTGCCATTGAAGTCAACTGTAATCTTCTGATTACCTTCTAGCAACTGCTCAATCATGGCTTCCATCTTGCTTGAAGCCGATGGAGCTGGTGCAGGCTGATAAGATGAGGAACCATAGTTCCTGTTGATGTTGTTGTTCTAGTAAGGCTTATAGTATTCAGATTTCTGAAACTGAGGCTTGGGGGTGTAGCCAGAAGAACTCTGATTCCCTGTGAAGCTGTTCCTCTGCATGTTCCCACTGAATCCTCTATTCCCTTGCTGATTGTTGTACCTCTGACACTGAAATCCAGCTCCATTGATGTAGTTGACATCCTCTTCTTCAAACTCCTCAGCTGGCTCAAATGTCTCAACCTCAGCAGCAAACTGAACAGACTTCTTATTCATCAAGAGGTTATGAAAAGAATCCAGTTTAGCCTTCATCTCAGCAGCAAACTGATTGCTTCCTCCACTACCAGCGTTTTTCTGTCTCTCAAAATCAGCATTCTTAGTGTTGTGGCTTTCCTGATGGCTCTCTCTAGCTTGGCGAGTTCGACGGTGCCTAAAGTCACAAGTTCTTTGTCTTTGTTGCTCTTGGTACTGCGATTATGCATGCACCTGAAACAGACAACAGAGAAGTGAAGGAGGTTAGTAAACAGAAAATAAAAGCTTAGTCAAAATTCTAAAACTAAAAATATGAAAGTAGTATCTAAGTCCCCGGCAACGGCGCCAAAATTTGATATGCTCAAATTAACCCTTCGAGCTACTCTCTCAAATTAAGAGATCACTGTAGTACTTAGGGATCGAATCCACAAGGACTTAAGGCTATCACTCAACAGATTTTAGATTCAAATAAAGCTAAGTAGTCAATAATGAAATGAAATTAAAATAGCAACGAAAGCAATGAAATCAGGGGCGGATTGTAGGTTCTTAAAATCATTATCAACCTTTGAATAACCCAAAACCTAACTAGCAGATTACTCAGACATAGCAAGTGAAACACAAATCATGGCTGAATAAAATTGCATTAAGAAAATAGAGTAAAAGATGAAGGGGGTTCGAAATTCTTCTCTACAGAGTATGGATGGAGGATTCCCCAAAAGCTCTCAATCTAATCTCCCTCTTAGTCTCAATAAAAACAATAATAGCCTAACAATGGCTTAGAAAACCTAAATATAAGTCTAAACACGAACTGGGGCAAAAATGCAAATAGTGGGAAACTTTTGGGCCAAGTTGCAAATTCTTCCAATGAGTTTTTACACTTCTTCGCGATCACGACCGGTGTCGATCGACACCAAGTGGTGGGTGTCGATCGACACACTGCTCCTTAACGCCTTCCGACTTAGTCTTTTCAGCATCAGCTTCAATATAGCTTTAAAAGGCTCTAAAATCCACAGTTATGCTCCAAACGTACCTAGACCTGCAAAGACTATATAGGACTCGAAAAATACCAAAAATACTTTATAAACAAGATTTATATCATTGTCAAAAACTAGCAAAAATCATGATATATCAGCAACCCACTGGGTTCGTTTACCAACAACACGGAACTCACGCTCCAAATCATCTGACTCGGGCTTACCACCACAGCGTCGGTTCAAGAAATCTAGTCGACTGCGAATCTTTTGAAAGATTCCAGGACCAGACAGACTTCCCCTTTTGGCAGATGAACTCCATGTTCCATCAAGCCACAAGCTCAGCTCCCGACAACGACCGAGTGATCGGTGAGACCCAACACACTCCGTTCACTTACCAGATCATGAACACATACCTCTGAGACACTACTAAAGTACGAGTCCCAGAGAACGCTGGAAACAATGACCCAAAAGCTCATATCTGACTGTTCAACCTCGCAGCTATCCGAACTAATTGCAGGATACTACAGGCTCTTCGCCGAAAACTTAGCCAGACCAGCCCAGGAATGGTTCATGACGCTGGAAGAAAATTCAATAGAGAATTTCAACCAGCTCGCTGTAGCCTTCCTCAAGCAATATTCAATCTTCATCAAAAAACGAGAATCCAATGCCGATCTCTGGAAACTAGTCCAAGCTCCACATGAACCACTTCGATCATATGTGGGGCGATCAAAGCAAAAAATCAACCTTTATGGCGGGTCAATAAAATCAGTACTTGGTACCAAAACCCTAAACCCTAAACCCCCCCCCCCCCCCCCCCCCCCCCCCCCCCCCCCCCACCCGCACCAAAAAAAGCTCACGAGCACCAGTTCGTCTAAACTCCACAAGGTTGCTGGGGGTGAGTGCTTAACCTACTCGGTAGCTCGTCAAAACCAATCATTAAGCAACACTCGATACCTCGAATTTAAGCAAGTACTAGCTCACGCACAGCTCAGGGGGGGAGCTACCCACAATGTAATGAATGGACTTTATCTATGGAGGCTCAAAGATGTGCCGAGATTCAATCAACTCGATCAAGGTATAACAACGCAAGGTCGAGTCTGCCACCGTTAATCAACCTTTAGACGGACCCAACCACCAAATAAGAAAGCGAAATGCTGTCTCTGGACAAACCACACGATGACACACCTGTCATCCAGATCTTTGTAGGCGGTATCAAAGTCACAAGGGTCATGATCGACACCAGAAGCTCGGTAGACGTGTTATCCCTCGACGCTTTCAGACGCATGGGATACCAAACATCCATGCTGTATAACGATCGAACTCCACTAACCTGCTTCGCCGAAGAAACCACCTATTTTTTAGGAACCATCCAGCTCCCAGTCGAAGCTGGCGGGCTCATAAAAACAATTAACGCCATACTCGGTAGACCGTGGCTCTATGCGATGAAAGCTGTAGCTTCTACATACCCCCAATGCGTTAAATTTCCAACCCCTTGGGGGACAAAAATGATACACGGCTCCTAATGATCCCCAAAGATTGCTATATGGGCAGCTTTTTACGAGCCACAAAGTCCCTCGTATAACAATAACAGAAAGAGGAGGAGCTCGCAGTTCGACAACTTAAATACAACAAAGACCCCTCTGTCTGTGAACCCCAAACAGAATTGATGGAGCAAGTGTGCATAGATGAGGCCAATCCCGAAAGGTGTGTTAGGATCAGGGTCGATCTCGCGAAAACAATTCGCGACGAGCTAATCAATTTTCTTAAAGAAAATATAAGCACCTTCGCATGGTCCACTGTGGATATATCGGGCATCGATACAGAGATCGCTGCACACGAACTCAACATCGACCCAACTATCAAGCCCGTCAGACAGAAATGCCAAAAGCTCGGCCTAGACTGAGCTAAAGTAGTGAATGACGAGGTAGACAGACTACTAAGGTTAGATCAATCAGAGAAGTAAAATACCCCGACTGGTTGGCAAACCATGTGGTCGTCAAAAAAAAAAAATAGAAAGTGGAGAGTCTGCATCGACTTCACCGATTTGAACAAGGCTTGCCTGAGAGACAGCTTCCCACTTCCAAACATCTATTGCATGGTCGAGGCCACAACTGGCCACCAGCTCTTGTCCTTCATGGACGCCTTCTCTGGATACAATCAAATCAAGATGAAACCATAAGATCAAGAAAAAAACAGCTTTCATTACCAATCGAGGTACCCACTGCTACAAAGTAATGCCTTTGGCCTGAAAAATGCAGGAGCATCCTATCAACAGCTCGTGAACAAAATCTTCGCGAATCAGCTTAGTAAAACTTTGGAAGTCTACATCGACGACATGCTGGTCAAGTCTTCCAAGGACACTGGTCATGTAGCCCCGCTCAGGGAATGCTTCGCAATCCTAAACCAATATAAGATGAAGCTCAACCCGACCAAATGTACCTTCAGAGTCGCATCAGGTGAATTCCTCGGTTACCTAGTAACCAAATGAGGAATCGGGGCGAACCCGAAATAAATCACGGCATTCCTCCAAATGCCATCTCCTAGAACAACTCGGAAAGTACAATGCTTGACCGGTCGAGTTGCAGCCCTCAACCGGTTCATCTCACGGTCAACTGACAAGTGTCTCCCATTTTACCAACTCCTCAAAAGAAACAAACAATTCCAGTGGGATGAGAAATGCGAGGAGGCACTAATTCAACTCAAAACCTACATCACCGAGCCTCCAATCTTGGCCAAACAGAACCACTATACCTTTACATAGCGCTCTCTCCAGCAGCAGTGAGCGGCGTTCTAGTTTGGAAAGAGCTCAACGAGCAGAAACCAATCTTTTACGTAAGTAAAACTCTTATTGATGCCAAAACAAGGTATCCAGCTATGGAAAAACTAGCACTATCTGTAGTAATGTCAGCTCGCAGGCTCCAACCTTATTTTCAGTCACATTCAATCGTGGTAATGACCTCGTAACCTTTGCGAACTATACATCACAGTCCTAGCCAATCAGGACCCCTCACAAAATGGACCATTGAGCTAGTGAATACGATATCGAATATCAGACCAGGACATGCGAGAAAGCCCAGGTCTCGGCAGACTTCATGGTCGAACTGGCTCCAGAAGCCAGCTTCGAATGTCCATCATCTAAGACCTGGACTCTCTACGTAGATAGAGCATCGTCCAAACAAGGGTTTGGAGTCGGGTCCAGCTCACTTCTCCGACTGGATAGGCAATGGAACAGTCTTTTTGTCTTGGATTCTTCTCGTCTAACAACAAATCCGAGTATGAAGCACTCTTAGCCGGACTCTGGCTTGTAATTGACGTTGGTGCAAACAAGATTAAAGCTCACAGCAACTTGAGACTTGAAACCGACCATTATAGAGGCGAGTACGAAACAAGAGAAGAATATATGAAAGCTTACTTAACCATAGTTCGCCGTCTTGCAGAACAGTTTACTTGGTTCATGCTCGTCCACATACCCCGAGGTAAGAACACGGCTGCAGATGCTCTAGCAGCCTTAGCTTCCACCTCGAACCCCGCGGTAAAACGAGTAATCCCACTCGAAGATGTTGAGAAGCCTAGCAAAGACCTAGCGCTCAAAACATCGGCTGTAAGCACAATTACCATGCGACCATCAACCCAGTCGCAAACGCAACAGTCCCAACATTTGGAACCATCAAACACAGCCGGCCATCCCGACGAGGATGAGTCAGCCAACAACCCACCCGAGGATGCGGAGTCAAACCCAACCTCCTCTCAGAGTACTCATGAATCAACTATCCATACAGTACCTACTGCACTCGCAGACGAGCCAACCTTCAAGGACGAGTTCCTCGCTAGAGAAGACTGGAGAATACCCATCCTCGAATACATCCTACATGGAACAGCTCCCTCTGACAGGTGGGAAGTTCGGAAGCTCAAGGTTATAGGTGCCCGATATAGCGTGTTATTTGATGACAAGCTATACAAACAAGGACTACCCGAACCATACCTTAAATGCGTACGCGGCGAGGAAGCCTACACCGCAATGTCCGACACTCATCAAGGCCCTTGTGGAAGTCATGCTGGAGGCCGAGTGCTCATCATTCAAATCAAGAAACTCGGCTATTTCGGGCCAACCATGATAACGGACTGCTAGAGAGTGTCAAAAGCATGCTCCATTTATCCATTGTCCAGCTGGAATATTGTCGTCGATCTCGTCACCTTATCCATTCATGAGGTGGTCAATGGACATAGTAGGACCAATGATACCTTCGAGACCCAATCAGTTCAAGTACCTGCTGGTCCTCACCGACTACTTACCCTAATGGATATAAGCTAAAGCTTATTAGCAAACAACCGAACTCAAGGTACGCGGTTTCATCTGAAAAATGTGATATATGTTATCACAGACTTTCTTATAAAATCGTTACAGAAAATGGTTCACAGTTCATATCTCGGAACTTCAGAGACTTATGTGCGAAGTGGAAGATAAAAATCTCTTACTCCACGCCTCGTTATCCTCAAGAAAACGGGCAGGCTGAAGCAAAAAACAAAACCATCTTGAGTAACATCAAGAGACGGCTCAATGCCAAAAAAACAGAGGGTGTCCGAACACATTTCAGCCATACTCTGGGCTTGTCGAACAATACCTCACAAAGCAACCAGCAAAACACCGTTCTCATTATCTTACAGACTGGGAGTTGTAATCCCAAAAGAGACAGTAGTTCCGAGTCTTTGTTGGACTATATCTCCGACGAACACCAAACTTTACGAACATCTCCTAAGGGATCAGCTCGATCTGATCGACGAACAACGAAATCAAGCATTGATCAGGATCTAAAACTTCCAGCAGGCTGCTGCTCGCTACTACAAATCCAAGGTCAAACACCGGAGGTTTAACGTAGGAGACAAGGTCCTGCGCAAGGTAAAAGATTACACCAAAGAGCTGATATACCTATATATTTAGCATATTTAGCATGCATTTAGAGTAATTTTAATGTATACATCCCTCATAATAGGCTAAGTTTACACCATTTGTTGCATTTTAGGTCCTAGATCACTTTGCATTCGCATTTTGCATATTTCTTGCATTTTTGTATCATATTCAGGTTGTTTGGGAAACACTGAAGTTGTGGAGGTTGCGTGGACGTGCATAGGATCGAAAGGAAGCTTGTGGACACTTGGAGAATTCAGCCATGCATGCAAAGGACCCGAGATCGAGCAGCGGATCGAGCAAGGCAGGTCGATCTAGGCAAAATCGACCAGAAGATCGAGTGACTCAAGTTGTTTCTTGGAGGAGGATCGAGATAAAGATCGAGAGAGGAGATCGATCGCGAGTACGGACGTGGATGATGCCATGCAGAACGAGAGCCAGATCGAGACCACGACTTGATCATCCAAGGATCGAGTAGAAGATCGAAGGAAGTGCTCGATCCATCCAACCAAATCGACTTGAAGATCGAGCAAAAGAAGGCGATCCATGGAGAAGATCGAGTGAGCTGATCGATCTCGAGATCGATCTCTAGAACCGTATCTGGCCAGCTCATTTTTGGAGCATAGTGAGGGGACCATTAGAGCTGTTTGGCTATTTTGGGTAAAGGACGGCTATCACTTTCAACACACACACTTAGTCTTATCTTTTTCCAGCTTTCCTTTAGGCGATTTTTTCGCCATTGTTCTGTTCTTGAAGTTTTTCATGTTTTGAACCTTGAATCTTTTCAATATTAAGTCTTTTTCTTTAATCGCTTGCTTGTTCATGTTTAGCTTTCTTTCAATAGTTTCAAATATGAGTAGTGAGTAGATTTCTTTTGGGTTTAAGGTTGTGGCGATTCAAGGATTTAAAGGTTTAAGCTTTTGGGAGGTTTTCTTGTTCTTAACCTATTCTCTTCTAGGATTTGGGGTCTTAAAGCTTAGAGAGTCTTGGAAAATATCTCTATGATTCCAGGGATTTCTTAACTTGACCGGATTCAGAGATCCTTGAAAACCAAATCCTAGAGACTAATATATCCTCTCCCAAACGTCATGGATGAAGAGGGGGTTAGTTAAGCCAATATTTGAGATCTTTGTTTAATGTTCTCTGACCCATCTTTCCACTACACGTCATAGGTTAGGAGGAAGTGTCAGATAAATGGATTATACCACACGCCATGGATAATCCTAGTTTAAGTTTCTCAAGGCCTAGAGATAGCTCTTCAAAAGAGTAAATTTATGTTTTCAAACCCAAAGCTTGAATCTTGAACCTCTTGAATATGACCCTCAACCTTAGATCCTCTCTTTTTAACATTTTGAAACCCCTGTTTATCATTCTCTAGTCATAAAGCTTGCTTCTTTGATCATTTGAAGTCATTCATCTAAGTTGTTAGAAGTGTCATGTTTTACCCGTTTCAGTGCTTGATTTTTAGTAATTAGTAGTTCATTTTAGAGTCTCTGTTTTTTTCTAGTAGTTTTTAACCCTCTTCCAGGGATTTTAAAATAGTTTTCCTGCTCATTTGGTCGTTGCATTTAGTTTTCATCGATTTTACCATCTAATTACCCGATTCTGCTTAGATTTGCTTAGTTCTTGCATTCTTAGTGTCTTTTTCACACAGGCTGGATTGATCTCCTTTACTGCTATACTACATTGTTAACAGTGGTTTAGGCTTTGATATTTAGACTTGCAAACAACATGTTTATCAAATGGCGCCGTTGCCAACTTGGGTTTGTTAGAAAGCATTAGGATTTGGAGCTTAGTAAAGACTAAGCTTTTACATTTACTTTGGTTACTGTTTTCTCTGCCTTCATACTTGTGTTTTCAAGTACATGAATCTGAGGTCTAGGGGTGATAACAATCTACTTAAACCCCTGGAAAATATTCACCAACTCGGACACGCAAGATCAAGAAGAGCAAGAGAGCAAGCTCAAGCCTTTGAAGAGATTGTGCAAGCTGGTACAGTAGACTTTGCGAGAATGGCTGAGCAAGAACATCTTGAGGGACCTCCACCAGCTCACGGTGCTGTAGGAAGGGGTAATGGAAACCCCAACCACGCAGCTAGACCACCACAGATCATTGGTGCTAGAGATGCTCCAAATACACATCATAACCGCTTTGGGATCACTACTCCATCAGTACAGAACAACAATTTTGAGATAAAGCCTGGATTTGTCTATATGGTTCAGAACAGCAAATTCCACGGACTGACTATGGAAGACCCTCTGGAGCATCTTGACAACTTTGAACAAGTTTGTGGAATGATAAAGATCAATGGGATCTCGGAAGATGCTTTCAAGCTACGGCTCTTTCCATTTTCTCTTGGAGATAAGGCTAGGTACTGGGAGAAGACCCTTCCACAAGGCACCATTAATTCTTGGGCTGAATGTAAGAAGGCGTTCCTCTCAAAGTTTTTCTCGAGCACATGAACAGCTAGGCTGCAAAGTGAGATAAGCGGATTAACTCAAAGACAGAATGAGACATTCAGTGAAGCTATGGAGAGATTCAAAGACTATACAATTCAGTGTCCTCACCACGGCTTCAGTGAAGAGACTCTCTTGAGCACAATATACCGAGGAGCATTACCCAAGATCAGAATGTTGCTTGATACAGCAAGCAAGGGCAACTTTCTTGGCCAAGAAGTGGAAGAGGGTATGGAGCTTATAGAGAACTTGGCATTGAGTGATAGGAATTACACTGAAGATTATGACCAAGCACCTAGAGGTTCTGAGCTGGAGTCACACAAAAAAGAGCTCAAACCGCTCCATGAGAAAGTAGACAAGCTAGTGCTTGCAAATCAGAAGCATGTACACATTGTGGGAGAAGCTGAAGATGTCTTAGAGGAGTTAGAGCTGAGCCAAGAAGAAGCTAATTGGGTTGCTGGTCAGAACTACAACAAGCCTCAGGGCTATTCACAAGGATACCAAGCCAATAATGTCTCATACAGGAGCACCAACGTTGAGAATCCAAAGGATCAGGTGTACCCCCCTCAACAAGCAAAGCCTTTTGTACCTTACAACAAGGGATTTCAACAAAACAGTGGGTACCAAGGTCAGAGGCAAGGCAATTTCCAGTAGCAACAGCAAGGCAACAAAGGCTACACTCCTATGTTTCCTCCTGGTTTCGTTCCACAGCAGCAACAAATGCAACCCCCACCTCAGGATCCAGTTCAAGCAATGTTCCAACAGTTGTTTCAAGGTCAAGCTTCTACAAATCAAAAGTTTGTTAAGATGAACAACCGGCTAGACTCTTGTCTTACTGACGTCTCTACACAGATCACCAATCTAAACAACAAGATCAAGCAGTTAGAGAAAGGCAAAGCTAGTTCAAGCAGTCAAGGCAGCTTACCAAGCAAGTGTGAGCAAAACCCCAAGAAATATGCAAACGCTATTACTTTGAGAAGCGGAAAAGAGCTACCACCGAGAGTTGCACCTAAAGACAATGTGGACATTGTTGTTAAAGACGGGGATGGTAAGCTTTCAAGTGATGAGGAGATTACCTTTGACAATGTGTGGATTGAAAGACCAAGGAAAGGCAAGGAAGCCGTTGTAGAGAAGAAAGTAGAGGAGGTGAGCAAAGAGAAAGATGCATTTGTTCCTCCATCATACAAACCGAAGCTTCCTTTTCCTGGGCGGTTCAAGAAGCAGCTGCTTGAGAAGCATAGAGCAGTCTTTGAGAAACATTTGAAAGATGTTGAGATCAAGCTTCCCTTAGTTGATTGTTTAGCCATGATGCCTAAATGTGCTAAGTTCTTCAAGGATACTCTAACTAAGAAGAGCAAGGAGAGTGAAGAGGTTTTGGTGCTTAGTAAAGAGTGCAGTGCGATCATTCACAAAGAGATAGCTCCAAAGAAGCTTGGAGGTCCAGGATCATTCACTATTCCTTGTGCTCTTGGTCCCTTGAAGTTTGAAAGCTGCTTATGTGATCTTGGTGCAAGCATTAATCTTATGCCCCATTCCATTGCAAAGAAGCTCGGTTTCACCAAGTTTAAAGAGTGTAGAATCTCTCTCGTGCTCGCTGATAGAAGTATAAGGCTTCCTGTAGGTATGCTTAAAGATTTGCCCGTGAGGATCAGTGGAGTTAATGTGCCAACCGACTTTGTTGTTTTAGAAATGGTTGAAGAGCCAAAGGATCCTCTTATCCTTGGAAGACCGTTTCTTGCAACTGCTGGAGCTAGCATTGACGTGAAGAATGGTAAGATCTCTCTACACTTGGGCAAAGACATCAAGCTAGACTTTGATATCAATGAAGTCTTGAAGAAGCCAACCATTGGAGGACAAGCTTTCTACATTGAAACTTTGGATGTGTTAGCCGATGAGTTGCTAGAGGAGTTGGCACAAGAAGATCACCTACAGCTAGCTTTGACAAAGGAGTGTGGGGAGTATGGTTTCCTGAATGAGCAGACCCAGGAGTATGTTCACATCTTTGATTCTCGCAAGGTTGTGAAGGAAGATAAAGGCGGATGCCTAGAGATCGATCAGGAAATCGAGGACCTCACTCGATCCAAGACAAAGATCAATAAGAAGATCGTGGAGGGTGGTCGATCCGATCAAGAAATCGTTGAGGAGATCTAGAGAAGCAACTCGATTAGTTCAGAGAATGACTCAGTGAATCGACCCACTGCTCGATCCACATCAAATCGAGCAAGAGATCAATGTGAGTGCAATCGATCCGGACCAGAACGAGTGGAAGATCGACTGGATGACTCGATCTCAGAGGAGACAAAGGTTCAAGATGGCAGCCTGAAAGCTCATAACTCGGGTTCAAAAGAGGCTAATGAGGATGGCAACATCAACACAAGCCACGAGGGGTACTGGAGCGAGCTGCTAGCCCTAAAGGTGGACCTAAAGGAGCTCCCTCATGGGCTAAGATACGCTTTCTTGGGATCTAATGACACTTATCCCGTCATTGTGATTGAAAATCTGAGTGATGATGAGTTAAACTCACTCCTTAAGGAGTTGAGAAAGTATAGAAGGGCCATTGGGTACACTCTAAGTGACATCAAGGATCTTTCACCAATGCTTTGTACTCACGGGATTCACTTAGAGAATGAAAATACATCTTCTATTGAACATCAAAGACGTTTAAACCCGAATTTGAAAGAAGTAGTTAAGAAAGAGATCTTGAAACTGTTAGAGGCTGACGTGATATACCCTATCAGTGATAGCACATGGGTCTCTCCGGTCCATATGGTACCAAAGAAAGGGGGTATCACGGTCATTAAGAATGAAAAAGATGAGTTGATTCCTACAAGAACCATAACTGGACATATAATGTGTATTTATTATAGGATGCTTAACTCAGCTACTAGAAAAGATCATTTTCCTCTTTCCTTTATTGATCAGATGCTTGAAAGATTAGCTAATCACCCATATTACTGCTTTCTTGATGGTTATAGTGGTTTCTTTCAAATACCAATTCATCCTAACGATCAAGAGAAGACAACTTTCACATGCCCTTATGGTACCTTCGCATATCAAAGGATGCCTTTTAGGTTATGTAATGCACCAGCAACTTTTCAAAGGTGCATGATGTCTATCTTCTCTGATCTTATAGAGGAAATGGTGGAAGTTTTTATGGATGATTTTTCTGTGTATGGTGCGTCTTTTTCTGCTTGTTTGTCAAATCTTTGCAAGGTACTCAAGAGATGTGAGGAGACAAACTTGGTGCTGAACTGGGAGAAGTGTCACTTCATGGTGAAGGAAGGGATTGTACTCGGTCACAAGATTTCTGAGCAAGGGATAGAGGTTGATAAAGCAAAGATTGAGGTCATGATGAGCTTGAAGCCTCCGGTTAATGTCAAGGGGATAAGGAGTTTCTTGGGGCACGCTGGCTTCTACAGGAGATTCATAAAGGACTTCTCTAAGATAGCACGCCCCCTAACACGGCTTCTATGCAAAGAAGCTGAGTTTGTTTTTGATGAGGAGTGTCTTCACGCTTTCAAGACTATCAAGGAAGCTCTTGTCACGGCACCTATAATAGAAGCACTAGACTGGAGCTTACCCTTCGAGATCATGTGCGACGCGAGTGACTACGCCGTGGGAGCTGTTATAGGGTAGAGGAAAGACAAGAGGTTGCATGTTATCTACTACGCCAGTCGTACCTTGGATGACACGCAAGTGAGATATGCTACAACCGAGAAGGAGCTGTTGGCCGTTGTGTTTGCTTTTGAGAAGTTCAGATCATACTTGTTGGGCTCTAAGGTTGTTGTATACACTGATCACGCGGCGTTGAGGTACATCTACTCTAAGAAGGATACCAAGCCGAGGCTCTTAAGGTGGATTCTTCTTCTGCAAGAGTTTGATTTGGAGATAAAGGATAAGAAGGGGATAGAGAACGGTGTAGCTGATCACCTTTCAAGAATGAGGGTCAATGAAGCCTTACCTTTAGATGATTCACTCCCTGAAGAGCAGCTCATGATGGTCAACACTGTTGTATGCACAAGGCTAGAGGATCAGTTTGAAGAAGTTTTGAGTTTGCGAGAAGAAGATCTACCTTGGTATGCTGATATAGTGAACTTCTTAGCTTGTGGAGAGGAACCTACTCATCTTGACTATTACCACAAGAAGAAGTTCATGAGGGACATCTCTCATTACTTTTGGGACGAGACCTACTTGTACAAGAGGGGAGTAGACAGCCTTTACAGAAGATGTGTTTCAAGAGAGGAGGCACAAGACATCCTTCTTCACTGCCACGGCTTATCCTATGGTGGTCATTTTGCTTCTTTCAAGATGGCAACAAAGGTCTTACAAGCCGGGTTTTGATGGCCATTGCTATTCAAGGATGCTCATGAGTCTGTTAAGTCTTGTGAAGCATGTCAAAGGGCAGGGAACATCACAAAGAGGAACGAGATACCTCAGGTGCCAATCTTTGAAGTTGATGTTTTTGATGCTTGGGGGATTGACTTTATGGGTACGTTCCCATCTTCTTACGGCAACAAATTCATCTTGGTGGCTGTTGATTACGTGTCTAAATGGGTTGAGGCTATAGCTTCCCCAACCAACGACTCAAAGGTGGTGGTTAAACTCTTCAAGACTATCATCTTCCGACGGTTTGCAGTTCCAAAAGTAGTGATCAGTGATGGGGGCAGCCACTTCATCAACAAAGTGTTTGAAAGTCTCTTGAGGAAGTATGGAGTGAAGCATAAGGTAGCAACACCTTATCACCCACAAACGTAGAGGTCTCGAATAGACAGATCAAGGCTATCTTAGAGAGGACTGTAGGAGTAACTCGGAAGGATTGGGCAAGTAAGCTAGACAATTCTCTTTGGGCGTATAGAACCGCCTTCAAGACTCCTATTGGTATCACTCCCTTCACTCTCCTATACGGCAAGGCATGTCACCTCCCTGTGGAGCTAGAGCATAGAGCACTATGGGCAGTGAAGCAGATGAACTTCAGTCTCAAGACGGCACAGGAGAAGAGGTTGATTCAACTCCATGAGTTTGATGAGCTAAGGCTACACGCTTATGAAAGCGCCAAAAACTACAAGGAAAGGACCAAGGCGGTTCATGATAAGAAGTTGGTGCATAAGGAGCTTAAGGAGGGCAGTCTGGTCTTGCTTTACAACTCACGCTTGAAGCTATTCCCATGGAAGCTAAAGTCAAGGTGGTGTGGACCTTTCGAGATCAAAGAAGTTCTACCCTATGGAGCGGTTACTTTGGTTGACAAAAGTGGAAAGGCTTTCACGGTCAATGGGCACAGAGTCAAGCCCTACATGGCGAGTGATTGTAGCAAGGGGAGCACTACAATGCTCCTCCAAGACCCACCTCTGGCATGAACCAAGTAAAGTCTAGCTAAAGACGTTAAAGAAAGCGCACTTGGGAGGCATTGCCATGTCTATCTTGTATATATTTTCTTTTTGCTTTCTTTCTATTTCAGTTTTATGCTTTTTATGTTTAAGTGTGTAGGTGAAAGGATAAGGGATTGGAGATCATGATCTTGGAGTCAAAGGAGGCAAGTAAAGGAGAGTTATAGGCAAGAGATCGAGTACTAGATCGACTTATCCTGGCTCGATCTTTACTAGATTGAGCTAGTGAATCGAGTGGAGTCATTCGATCTAGAAGCAATCGAGTGGACAATCGAGTGAGTCAGTCGATCATGAGAGGATAAACCACCCATGTGTTTAGCTTGGAATGCAAACGGGGTGTGGATCGACTGACCTCACTCGATCCTCGAGTTGAATCGATCAATACACTCGATCCTTGCCAAAACGATCCCTAAGTCGATAACGTGGCTCGATCCAAGGAGCCTAGCCATAATGACAAAGAATCATGGAACGAGGGGGCACACTCGATCCAGGACTCGATTCAATTCGAATCGAGTCCCCAATCGATCAACCCTCTCGATCCTAGCCAACATGGGCATGAGATCGAGTTCAAGATCGATCAAATGGACTCCATCTCATGTCGAGGTAAGTTTAAGTTTTCCCTCTCTTTTCTCTTTCCCTCCAGTTTTAAATTCAAATCTTGGTCAAGACAAACATCTTTGACCATGAAAGATGTGCCTTGACCAACTTTGTCAGAAAACCACTTGCATAATCCATAGTTTTCCTAGCCTTTAAATTCACATGCATCCACACTCTCTCTCTCATTTGTGTTTCGAGCTGTTTTCTAAAGAAAGAGAGAGTGTGAGTTTCTGTTTTTAAGGCTAATAGCTTCTTGCTTTCATCTTTTCATGATTTGCTTGTTTAAATTTTTGGAAAATTGCCTTTTGATTGTTTAGGATGATTGTTAATTGTTAGGGGGTTGGGATAATTTTTAGAAATAGCTAAATATTAGGAAAATTGCTAGATTTGTTCCTATCTCTAGATATTCTCCTCTAGTAATTAGCTATAAGTTTTATAAATTCTCTAAAAATCTACGATTATTGTTAGAAGTTTTTCTCTCTTACCTTGTCTTTCTCTCAATTTCGCCACCTATACTTATTCTCCTCTTTGAGAATTGTGTTTCAGGTACCTATGGCACCCAAGAGAAACAGAGAAGAGACAACACAAGGAGGAGAAGCTCAAGAAGTGGTTCAGGAGAGGGTTAGATGGACTAAGGAGGAAAAGCAAGCTAAGAAAAGGTTGGAGAGGCTCCGGTTTGACCCCACGAAGTTCGCGAGCAGGGATCTGTTGGCAAAGATGGGGCTGTTGGGAGACTTTGATGCGCTTCTCAAGAACATTGGGCTCCCGTGCTTGTCAAGGATGGATTGCCTAACCTATCCCGAGGCCACCCTAGACTACTTAGCCACCTTGGAGTTTACCTACGATAATCCAAGCCTCCCCACTCCATCACAAGGTCACATCACCTTCAAGATCAAGAGGCAAGCTTACCACCTTTCCATCCCCAAACTATGCCAAGCCCTATCGTCTGAAAGCTAGTGGCAAGCTTGTAGAGTTTCCTCCTTTCACTCAAGCCAACGACCTATGGGATTTGATCAGCAACGATGACTACAAGGCTAACACGGCCAAGATCAAGAGAGTCTGCAACCCCGTGCGGAGATACACCCTCACGCTCATAGCTAACACTTTCAGTGGAAGGTGTGTGGCTCCAACAGTCACCAAGAATGAGTTGTGTTTTCTCTTCCAAGGCGTTAAGCACCTTCTATGCGATCCTAAGGAGAATGACGAGCCGATGGAAGATGAGCTTGGAGATGATGTCAATTATGGATGCATTTTGGCTTCCTTTTTGATCAAGTACAAGGCGTGGGCAATGAGGTGCAAAGCGAGTTCAGCGCTGATAGGAGGCTTCCTCACACCGATGTTTGTTCAGGCCGGGGTACCTCTTCCAGACTTTGTGCCTTGCGCGGAGAGAGCCTTCATGGATGAGACATACATGCGCAACACAACTCCTTGGGACACACGCCAGCTGAAGGCTTCTTTCCCTATCTGTTCTACGATTGTGAGAATGAGAAGAGGGTGTGCATCTTGCCAAACAAAGAGGAAACAGAGCTGCTAGGTGTTGGCAACATAGAGTTTCTGCCGAGCAATGAGGAATGCTATGCACCTCTAGGAGCCACAGCCGCGCCACCACAAGCTGCTCGTCCACATTCAGAGTCACCTCCTTCCGATGCTGAGATGCCTACAAGCTTCGACCTTCCCAAGCTTGACTACGAGCCAAGGACAAAGACGGAGAAGTTTCTTGCTTCTGTTGTGGAGATGCAACGAAAGTTCAATAAGTGGCAGAGCAAGATGATTAAAAGCTTGCTAAGAAGATCAAGGTCTTGCAAGGAAGCCCGCCTAAGAAGTCTTCCAATGAGGAGGTGCAGCAGCCGGATAAGAGGAGGAGATCAACTGGAGGTATTGAGATCCGTAAGCCCCAAGAAACCAACCAAGCTGCACGTCTCTCTCTTCTTGAAAGAATGAACAAGGATAAGGGCAAGGAGGCCAGCCACGACACTCCTAAGAAGAGCAAGAAGTCTGGAGCAACCTCAAGCTCTAGCCTTACTTAGCTCAAAGGTACCAACAACCAAACCCTTGTAAATAACATGCATTTTCTTTAATTTTTGCTTTGTGTTTTGACTCCTCTTGAATTTGTTTGCCACCGAGACGGTGTCATTCAAGTTTGGGGGAGTGTGTGGTGTGTTTGACATGTTTTCTTTGATCTTATTTTCTGTTATCATACTTGAGTCATCATGCATCATGTAAGGCATAGAAAATACAAAAAACATGATAAAATTTTTAACTGCTAAACATTTTAGGATTGAGTCTAGAATTTTAAGCATTTAGGTTGATCACATTTGCATAAGGGGCAAAACATTTTCTTGAAAAAATGTTTTAAGCTCATGAATTGTTTCAAGGCCCTAGTTAGTAGTCCTTTGATGCATTGTTCACACTTTGAAGGTAAGATCTAGCCATATTTGGATCATTTGTTTTGATTTTCGTGGCTTAAGTTGAACATTCATGAATTGAATCCTTTCCTATCAAGTGAGAACCTTAATTTGAATTTCTTGAATTATCATACTTATGCATTTGAAAAAGGATACGTGGATCACTTATACATATTCAGGCTTTCTTATCCCTTTCACCACTCTCTTGTAAACCTGAGTAGACTTCCTACCTTGACCCTTAGCCTCCTTTCAAGCCAGTTTTCTTGTGTGACATCTTTGTGAGGCCTTATTTTTGGTTTGAACTTGGCATAAAGTATTAGGTTTAGGCGACATGATTAGGCTTTCATATTATTGCTAGATTTGCATTTTGAAACTAGTTTTAGGCTTAGGATAGGGCGGGGATTCATGGGAGTTTCTTGCTTTGGTTTAGGTTTGAAAAGATTTTGTGTTTGGGGTTTGAATAAAAGGGAAATGAATGGTTTTAAGTGGTAGACCTTGTGTTTAAAAATGATTGCTCTTGTTTAAAAAGAAGGTAGCTCTCAAAGAAAAGAAAAAAATAAAAAAAAATCAGAAAGGAAAAGAGCCAAAAGGCCAAGTTTCAAAAGAAAAAAAAAATAAGAGAAGAGAGCTATCAAAAGTATTTAAAAGAGCTAAGTGTATTTATAGCCTTACCACTAGCCAAAAGAGTTTTAAAATGATGCTTTTATTTGGGTTTTTGCTAGGCGAATTGCCTTGTTGATGAGGGTAGTCTTTAGGAAGGTGAGTGAGCTTAAAAAGAAAAGAAAAATGAGAGGGGTTTAGGATTATTGTTAGTGTATATGGGTAGATGAGAGTCTAGTCAAGTATGCATCAATTATCTTTACCTTTAGCATTATACATAAGTTCAACCTTCTTTGAGTGAACCCATTGCTTGAATTACCCATTTAAAATGAGATCATTTTTGTCTCATGACCTTGTCCCTAAGCCAAATGTATTCGGTTTTAAAGTGCATAAGTGTGATTCACGGTTTTGAGCTTAATGAATGTTAAAGGTTAGGATTCTTAGATTGTTTGGGATATGAGAGTCATGATTTGAGAATTCAATATGTGATGAATATGGCTAAGCTCTTTGGAGTATGAGTGTGTGCATTGCATCTTAGGATTAAGAACTATGACCATTGAATTGATTCATTTGAAAAATACTTTTGCAAGGAATTTTATCCCCTGTTTTTAAAACCTCTCTTCCTCTCTTGAATTTTGTTTGCTTGAGGGCAAGCAAAAGGCAAGTTTGGGGGAGTTGATATACCTATATATTTAGCATATTTAGCATGCATTTAGAGTAGTTTTCATGTATACATCTCTCATAATAGGCTAAGTTTACACCATTTGTTGCATTTTAGGTCCTAGATCACTTTGTATTCGCATTTTGCATATTTCTTGCATTCTTGCATCATATTCAGGTTGTTTGGGACACACTGGAATGTTTGAGGTTGCGTGGACGTGCATAGGATCGAAAGGAAGCTTGTGGACACTTGGAGAATTCAGCCATGCATGCAAAGGACCCGAGATCAAGCAGCGAATCGAGCAAGGCAGGTCGATCTAGACGAGATCGACCAGAAGATCGAGTAACTGAAATCGTTTCAAGGAGGAGGATCGGGACCAAGATCGAGAGAGGAGATCGATCGCTGAGTACGGACGTGGATGACGCCATGCAGAACGAGAGCCAGATCGAGACCACGACTCGATCATCCAAGGATCGAGTAGAAGATCGAAGGAAGTGCTCGATCCATCCAACCAAATCGACATAAAGATCGAGCAAAAGAAGGCGATTCATGGAAAAGATCGAGTGAGCTGATCGATCTCGAGATCGATCTATGGAACCTTATCCGGCCAGCTCATTTTTGGAGCGTAGTGAGGGGACCATTAGGGCTGTTTGGCTATTTTGGGCAAAGGGCGGCTATCACTTTCAACACACACGCTTAGTCTTATTTTTTTCCAGCTTTCCTTTAGGCGATTTTTTCGCCATTGTTCTGTCTTGAAGTTTTTCATGTTTTGAACCTTGAATCTTTTCAATATTAAGTCTTTTTCTTTAATCGCTTGCTTGTTCATGTATTGTTTTCTTTCCCTTGCATTTCAATCGGTTTCAAATATGAGTAGTGAGTAGATTTCTTTTGGGTTTAAGGTTGGGGCGATTTAAGGATTTAAAGGTTTAAGCTTTTGGGAGTTTTTCTTGTTCTTATCTTATTCTCTTCTAGGATTTGGGGTCTTAAAGCTTAGAGAGTCTTGGAAAAGATCTCTATGATTCCAGGGCTTTCTTACCTTGACCAGATTCAGAGATCCTTGAAAAGCAAATCCTAAAGACTAATATATCCTCTCCCAAACGCCATGGATGAAGAGGGGGTTAGTTAAGCCAATATTTGAGATCTTTGTTTAATGTTCTTTGACCCATCCTTCCAATACACGCCATAGGTTAGGAGGAAGAATAAGAGAAAGGGGTTATACCACATGCCATGGATAATCCTAGTTTAAGTTTCTCAATGCTTAGAGATAGCTCTTCAAAAGAGTAAATTTATGTTTTCAAACCCAAAGCTTGAATCTTGAACCTCTTGAATATGACCCTCAACCTTAGATTCTCTCTTTTTAGCATTTAAAACCTCTGTTTATAATTCTCTATTCATAAATCTGGCTTCTTTGATCATTTGAAGTCATTCATCTAAGTTGTTAGAAGTGTCCTGTTTTACCCGTTTCAGTGCTTGATTTTTAGTAATTAGTATATTTGCATTTTAGAGTCTCTGTTTTCTTCTAGTAGTTGTTAACCCTCTTCCAGGGATTTTAAAATAGTTTTCCTGCTCATTTGGTCGTTGCATTTAGTTTTCATCGATTTTACCATCTATTTACCTGATTCTGCTTAGATTTGTTTAGTTCTTGCATTCTTAGTCTCTTTCTTCACCCAGGCTGGATTGATCTCCTTTACTGCTATACTACATTGTTAACAGTGGTTTATGCTTGGATATTTAGACTTGCAAACAACCTGTTTATCAAGAGCCCGGTGCTGGGAAACTAGGAACCAACTAGGAAGGTTCCTAACCATCATTGAGGTAATTCGCGACGGCATCTACAGGCTTACAAAACGAGGTGCCCGACATAAGACCTTGGAACGTAATGAACCTCAAGAGGTATTATCGCTAAAGCACTTACAAAAATCGAACTATGTCATAGCTTGACCCGCTTACGGAGTATGTAGGCAGCTCGACCAACGAGTTTAGCCACCATCCATTACTATTCAATTTTTATTCCTCAGCATGACAACATTATCTGGTGAAGCCACACGCGAAGACCCTACTTTGTAACATCTTTCTTTTTCATCCTTACTTAGAATATCAATTTACTTTTCAGCAACAATTATACTTGTCAAAACCGAGATCACGAATCGAAACAGTTCGGACCACCCTTGTCATAAATATATAAGCTGAAATACAATAAATAAATAAAAATCAATGTCAAAGCACCCGCCCTCCCACACCTTGAAACAAGCAAGCTATTTTAGATGCCTTTTCAAAAAACACAAGGTACATCTTTCTCATTTCGCAAACTAACTAAGTCAGGAATTCTACTCCACTTCAACAGACACGGTTAGGTTTACAACTCGACTCCAACCATAGCCCAAGCTCCAGACCTTGAACTCAAGTGAGCTCAACACGGCTCGCAGTTCGTAGTGCGAATGAGCTCTATCCTCGGAATGCCTGAGTACAACTAAACCCCCTTCCTCATTTTAAAGTCGAAACTGAGAAACTCCTAGTTCAAAAGAAAGCAAACCCTACTTCGAATATGCAAACTTCACCGCAAAGCAGTTCGACCTTCCTTTTTCACCAACAAAATTAACTAAGTCTAAAGCCTAGCTAAAGCACTTAGCAATATTTCAAAGAAGACACAAATCGCACTTCGCGTCCAGATCACCTCATCAAAAAACGACTAAGTAAAAAAATTCCTAATCGAACATCAGACAATAATGCATAAAAATAATCCAAAAAGGCACCAACGCACAAATGCATTAAAAACAAGCACTTTTGAGCACGGATAAGTTCGAGAGTACGGATAAAAGCCCTCTCGGCCACCAGAACAAGCGTAAAAGCCCCGGCGGACAACCATGTCAAAAATAAAATTTAAAAAGGAGAGGGGAAAGAGAGAAGAGTTGAGATAATCATCCAAGCTAACCACCAATACTCTCCAAGTCTTCACCTCCCTTCTCTGCCCCGTTACTTCCAGCCTCCTCGACGTTACAGCTGAACTGATTGAGACCTTTTCAGATCCTCTTCGATCGTGCAGGTCTCGGCCATAATTGCCTCAAGCATCTTCTTGTTGGCAACAACCTCCTGGAGATCCCATTCGGCCACGCCTTTGGCCTTCTTCCTCTCCCACCTTGAAGCCTTCGAGCACCTCCATGAACTTCCGGGACATCTCCTTCCGGGCTTTGCTGCTTGTTTGAAGAATGGCATCCTCGCGCTCATGTAAAAGATGATGGTTCTTCTCCTCAAAATCAGCCACTCGCTTATAAGCGCACACTGCCTCGGCCTGGGCCTCGAAGATCTTCTCGGTGGCGATCCTGAACTTCTCGCCTTTGTCAACCACCTCTTTCTCGAGAAGCGCGAGATGTGCCTCCTGGCCTTTGAACTGCTTGAGCAGGTTAGCCTGGCGAACAACCTGCGTATTCGCAGCATCGAGGTCAGACTTCAGTTTGGCGACTACCCTCCCCATCTTCTCGATCTTGCCCAGGTGAGGGACGTCATGCAGCCTCTACTCGAGATGAGCATAGAGCTGGTTGCCAGCCTCTGCAGCCTGCAAGCATTGGCAGTCGAAAAGAACACCCTTCAACTTTCCGTTGGCCGCCGCCAGCTCCACGAATAGCAAAAGGAAAAGAACACCCTTTAACTTTCCGTTGGCCTACGCCATCTCCACGAATAGCTCTCTCTCGGTCATTTTCTTAAAAGCGGGAAGCTGGCAAATGGAGGGCTTGATGTGGTGCCACATAACCGCCATGCCCTCTGGATCATTCGTGATCGGATGATCCTTGTTGTGCTTAAACTTCCAGTGGAAAGGCTGGCTACCCGTCGAGCCACTGCTCCCGTTAGACACCGTCAGACTCACCTCTGCGGCCTGACTTCCCCCTTCACCCCTAGGCCTCTTCGAGGCGGGTTGAGACCAGTGCTCAAGGTCTTTCTCCTCGGTAGAGTACTGGGTCTTACTCGAGCTGACTGAGATTGCCCCGACTAGTCGAGAAGGGGGGTCGATCTGAGGGATCATCGCCTGATTGACCTCTTCATCGTGGAGCTGGGGAGTAGGAGCAACGGTTGACGCCAGTGCCTCCTCTAGGGCTGCCTTGTCACTACCCGAATGAACTCTGTGTTCGCTCGGACCAGCTGGGGCTTTTCCGGCTCTCTGGCAGAAGGTCGGTTTGCGAGAACTGGCTGAAGTCGTACTTGTTGCTGAACTGGAGGTCACAGGAGGAAGAGGAGGAGGTATTACTCAAGCAACTAAAATATATATATATATATATATATATATATAATGTCATCAACACCAAAATTCACTAAGGAAACTCTCGTAGCTCTAGCTCGATGAGAAGCATACCATATCAAATAACCGGATCTGGGAAGGGCGAAGTAAGGATTCATCCGACATGTTCTCGAGTGAATGTGCTACAGATAACGTGGCCTCACCGAAACAACCCCAACCGGTGCTCTACGTCTGAATCACTTGGTGCTCTGGATAGCTGGCCTCATAAAAAAAAAAAAGTCAGAAAAGCCAGCCATGCAAAAGAAGCAAGCTTTAGCTAGCAAATACGTAAGCATAGCTAAATAACCGCTGCCCGAAAACTCAGTGGGTAGCCGAGAGAAATCGAAGCCTCTGACGGACGCTTAATTAACCCGGAACTTGAACCCTGTTTTCTCCCATCCAGAGTCCTTCTTCGAGTTCTCTTCGATGAACCGTTGGTTCAATCTCAGGGTTGCATAAAAAGTCATGGGACGGCGAGCATTGTATTTGACGGAGAAGAATGCCCTCAAGTCTGAGAAGCATAAACTGACGGCCTCCTCCTGAGCTTGTATAGCGCATCCTATGGTGGCTCGAACCAAGTTTGGGCACATCTGCGGGAAGGCCATCCGCAAATCGGCAAGCACCTCCAGGACAAACCAGGGGATCAGGAAGAACAGCCCACAGTCCCGAAAGTACAACGCGTATGCATAACAAAGCCACGTCTCGAAGTCAGCCGGAGTCTCCGTCGGTGTCAAAACCGCCAACTTCACCCTGTTGGGGATCTTGCACTCTAGGCGAAAGTCGTCAAGAGCCTTCTCGTCATTCAGCTTTGACGCGCCCGAAACTCCAACATTCTTCCCAGATCCTCCTCCATCGGAAAACTAAAAGATGTCGAAGATTCTTTCAAAGAAGGGGGTAGACGAACTCGAAAGACTCGACGAAAGAACCTAAAACCCAGAAAAAATTGAGGAAAACCAAATATTTTGTTCCAAATGAGTAAAAGACAAGCACTCGGGCAAAAATCAAAAAGATCGCTGATCACAAAAATCTCACTTTCTCGACATAAGCGACAAATAACAACTTGCAGAAACTAAAAGCGAAGAGTGAAGAAGAAACTACCTTTAATCGTCAGGGAAGTTCAAGAGATAGTGGGGGAGGTGGATATTATATCTCAGTAATAATTGTCCAGCTTAAAGATCCCAAAAAATCTAACTCTGCATCGATCTCCATCGTCTGATTCCAGGATCCTTCGAATATTTGACTCCAGAGATTTATTGTGCTGCAGAGCTCGATAAATCAAAGCCATCAGATTGATTTTCTCTCTCTCGATCTAGACCCTCCATGTCGATAAAGCATCCATGCAAGTCTTCTCGAGAACTGCACTTGCCTTGGGAAGCTCGATCGACGAAATAAAAGTAATTAATAATATTTACTCCGAATCTCAATCGTCCATCTGGACGAGATAATAACAAATGTATCTCATCGTTCGAGCTGTGACTTTAAGGTCGACACTCGACCGTACAATTAATCGGACCTTTTATCTTTCCAAGTCTAAACCGTTGATCTCGAATGATTATCTAACACCATGACATCAGAGTTTTAGATACGAAATCTTTCCAAGTAATATCTTGCCACCCATTAAAGCTCGAACTCGTTCTCGTTAATGGATGGGGGGCAATTGTTGGAGCTGGATTTTGCACAGTAAATTCGGCCCATTCAAGCCCAACATGCAAGCCCAACATGCAAGCCCAAACTAAGCATAAATTGGATGGGTTCGTTTATACAGCCTAAGCCCAATCCTTTGCAATGATCCAAATACAAACATCAACGTCCCGTTTAACAAGGTCGAGCTAGAGCAGGTCGGAGCATATTCCTACCAGGTCAAACGAGCCCGAGATTTCTAGGAGAAATTTATGCATGTGGTCGGGATACGCGTTGGAGGTTGAAGCTCGACGAAGAGAGCTATATAAAAGAAGGAAGCTGCTTAGTTTAGGGGGATTATCTCTTCTTCTACACTTTCTGATAATCGAAAACTCTGTAACCGCTCTTCGGGCTCTTTTCATTTCATCCTTTTCAGAAAACTTCTTGTAACCAAGTAATTCGTCTGATTAATATTAAGTCCTTATTTCAGTTAGTGCTTGATTATACCGTCAATCTGTTCGAGAGAATCTAACCCTCAATTCTCCAATTTTTTTTCCTTACAAAACACATAAATTTCTGATTGTGGATTTCTGTATCCACGATGCTATTTTAAATTACGTTGTTGTCTAGATATATCTTGAATTTTGGCAATTATGGAATTTTTGAAATCTTTGTAATGAGCACTAATAGACAGTATAATTACTTGTCAAAATCGAAGTTAATTTGAATAAGAAATTTATAGTCAAAGTAGATATGTAATCAAGACTAAAAGTCTAGATGTGCATTTGGTATATTTTGGAAGTATGAGGGTTATTATACAAAACCACAAAAGAAATTCTTTTTGGAATAAATCTTTATTGACTTATTTAATAAATTGTCAATATTAAATTTATAGTTTTGTATAATGTCGATAAATCTTTATTGATTTAGTCGAATTATTTTACGTAATATTTTCATTTCTCTTATCATTGTCAAATAAAAAATAAAGATTTTTGGAATATTTCTGTTTTCTCTGTCAAACAATGAATAAAGGTTTTCAAAATATTTCTGTTTTTCCTTCACTTTGTCGAACAAGGAACAAAGATATTCAGAATATTTTTTGTACCATAAACCTCTATTCCACCATAAATAAGAACCTCTCTCAGTCATTATTCTTCATCTAGAAAAGCAATAAGATTTCAAACATAAATTCCAGCAAAATCTCTCTCGTCTCTACAGTTTTAGGGTATGTCTGGAGAGTATAGCGTAGTTTCTAAGTTCGCAGATTCTATAGTCGAGTGCTGCGAATTTAGTCGCAACACGGTTGTATCCTGGGCTTCTAAATCTCTTCAAAGTGCCACAGTGCAGGAGATTTAAAGAATTATGGAAAAAGATCATATCTCGACTCTGTATATCGTCTTATCTTAAAAGTTTTACTAAAACGTTTTATAAATTATTATCGCTTACTAGTGATTTCAATCGTTTTTGGTTTCGTGATTTTAATCCGGATTTTTGCGGTCCTACAATCTTAATTCTTTAAATCTGTTTCCTACTAATCGCTTGAATCAGATTGAATATTGCAAACATTTCCTCAAAAACAATTTCATAAAACGATTTTTAAAACGTTTTCTGATCGATCTACAATAATTCTGCGATTTTCTTATAGCCACCGTAGAACGTTTTATCTTAAAACAGATGATTATCATAAAGGTAAAAAACAAAGGCAGGATCACGAAACGTTTGTCTATAAACGATCTTATAGATCTGATACATATTGTTTAAGAACACCTTTAGGTGATTTCTGGTAATGACTATTAGGGTTTAAGAATGCCTTTAGGCGATTTCTGTGAATAATTAATAGCGAATTAAACGTTTTAATCGCTTATCTGGATTCAATTCTCAAAAACTAACTTAGTTCGTTATTTGTGATTAGATTCAGAATGGCTACTAATGTTGGACTTCCAAAAAACACAAGTGAGCCGACAATCCCACAAGAGAATGGTCAACCACACGCAGTTCCATCGATTCCAACCGCTGGACTCCAACCTGAGAAGATCGATGGAACAAACTTCAAGCAGTGGTAGAAGCGGATGCACTTCTTTCTTTTCACATTGCACTTGGGAAAGTATCTCACTGAGACTAAACTAGTGCTTCCTACTGAGAATACAGATCTGCACATGCTTGCTATTGTCCAAGCGTGGATCCACACGGATTTCCTGTGCAAAGGTTACCTCTTAACCTTGTAGATAAGCTGTTCAACATGTACCGTGAGGGTTACGAGACTTCCAGAGATGTCAAGATTACTCTCAAAAACAAATACAAGACCTTCAACGTGAGTTCTGGAAAATCGCAACTGCGAAACTCCTTAACTTCAGGATGGTAGACTCAGAGCCCTTTATGGATCAAGGACATGAGCTACAAACGATATTCCAGCAAATATCAGATGAACACATGAAGTTGTGTGAGACCTTTACGGTTAACTACTTCATGGAGGTGTTCCCCCCAGGCTGGGACGGTTTCAAGAGCTACCTCAACTACAAGCAGAAGCCTTTGTCGTTAGCTAACTTGATCACCAGGCTTCAGAGTGAGTCACAAAAACGTGACAAGGCTGAGCCACCTCAGACACATGATGTAAATGTGGCTGAGTTCAAGAAAAACGATGAAAGGAAAAACCTTTCCTCCAAAGGCTTTGATTCACAAAGTTGCAAATCAAGCCCCCTCAAACTTAAAGAAGCAAGCTCAAGCTCTTAATAATAAGTTCTCTGAGAAGTGTAACCATTGCGGCAAGATGGGACATCGTGCTACAGACTGTCGTAGTAAGGCTAAGGGTGTTTATCAAGCCAACCTAACTCAAGCTGATATGTGCGCAGTTGTAACAGAAGCTAACATGGTTGAAGAAAACCCGAAGGTGTGGTGGTACAATACTGGCGCTACCACACACATCTGCATTGATAGAGATATGTTCAATACCTATCAAAAGAGCAAAACTGATGAACATCTGTTGATGGGAAACGTGTCCCACTCCAAGATTGAAGGTACTGGAAAGGTGGTGCTGAAGATGACATCAGGAATGAAGATCACGCTCTCAAACGTGAAACATGTTCCAGACATGAGGAAGAATCTGATCTCTGGAACGCTACTGAGCAAGCATTGATTCGTAATCAATTTCGAATCTGACCAGCTGATTTTAAGGAAGAATAGTATTTTCATTTGAAAATGATTTGTTAAGGAAGGATTGGTCAAAATGTGTGTAATGACCATCCTCAAGAAAAACAATGTACCTGTTTCAAAAAATGATATGAATAGGAAACCAATTGCTTATTTGGTTCAGTCTTCTAATATTTGGCATGAAAGATTAGGACATGTGAATTATAAGTCTGTAGAAAGATCGATGAATTTGAACTTAATTCCCAAATGAATAATTAACAAAGACAAGTGCGAAGTTTGTGTGCAATCAAAACTCACAAAAGGCCATCTCCTCATGTTGAAAGAATAACCGAACCTCTTGGCTTAATCCACACTGATATGTGTGATTTAAAGTACAAACAAACAAGGGGTGGTAAGAAGTACTTCGTGACTTTTATTGATGATTGCACAAGATATTGTTATGTCTACTTACTGCGATGTAAAGACGAAGTCTTGGACAAATTCAAAGAGTACAAGCTCGAAGTTGAAAACCAACTGGGAAAAACCATTAAGATTTTTAGAAGTGATAGAGGAGGCGAGTATGATGGACCTTTCAACGCTTTTTGACAAGAAAAATGCATCATACATCAAACAACTGCTCCCTACTCACCAGAATCTAATTTGCAGAGAGAAAGAATTGCACTCTAAAAGAGATGATGAACGCAATGTTGCAGGAATCTGGGACACCCCAGAATCTGTGGGGGGAAGCGCTGCTCACCATAAACTACATCCTCAACAAAATTCCACACAAGATAACTGGTAAAACGCCATATGAACTCTTGGAAAGGAACTGTACCTTCGTACAAATACCTCAAAGTGTGGGGGTTCTTACCAAAAGTCGTTGTGCCACCTCCTAAGAAGCTGACAATTGGACCTAAAAAGGTTGATTGCAACTTCTTCGGATATGCACACAATAGCAGTTCTTATCGATTCCTAGTACATAAGTCAGATGTACCAGATATCCATGTCAACACGATAATAGAATATAGGAATGTGTCTTTCTTTGAAAACATCTTTCCATGCAAAGAGAAACAAAGTAAGAAACGCACTCATGGCAAAAGAGATGGTACTATCTCTATAAATGAGGAGAGCACTTCTGGACGTTCAGTTGATGAAGCAGAAGATGAAGAAGATGAACCTAGACGGAGCAAAAGAGCACGTAAGGAAAAATCTTTTGGTGATAACTTTTTAATGGTATTTCTCACAGAGAATGAACCGAGATCATACACAGAAGCCATGTCTACACCTGATGCATCTTTCTTGAAAGAAACAATTAATAGTTTGATTTTATAATGCAGAATCATACTTATGAGATCACTGATTTACTTCAAGGTTTCAAGGCACTAGGTTGTAGATGGATATTCAAAACCAAGTTGAAAACTGATGGTCCAATTGAGAAGTACAAGGCCAGACTTGTGGTTCAAGAATTTAGACAAAAAGAAGGTCTAGATTTCTTTGATACCTATTCTCCAGTAACGATAATAACGTCAATAAGAACTCTGTTTGGAGTTACAGCCCTAAGAGGACTCGAAATCCATCAGATGGATGTAAAAACGGCATTTCTAAACAATGATCTAGAAGAGCAGATTTACATGAAGCAACCCGAAGGATTTGTGGTCCCGGGTCAAGAACACAAAGTCTGTAGACTTATGAAGTCATTGTATGGTCTGAAACAAGCTCTGAAACAATGGCATGAAAAGTTTGACAATGTAATGATGTCAAATGGTTTCAGCATAAATGAGTGTGACAAGTGCATCAACATCAAAAGTACTCCTCACAGGTATATCTTGTTGTGTTTATACGTTGATGACATACTCATCATGGGAAGTAACAATGATATCATCCAACAAACCAAGGCAATGCTTAGTGGTCAATTTGACATGAAAGACATGGGTCTTGCAGATGTTATCCTTGGCATAAAGATTACACGCACCTCTGAAGGTATTATGCTGAAAAGATTCTTGAGAGGTTCAAGGCCTACTCAAACGGAACTGTGAAGACTCATGTAGATTCGCAACTACACCTGACAAAGAACTCCGGTGAAGCTGTGTCATAAGTGGAATACGCAAGGGTCAATGGAAGTCTGATGTACTTAAAAAATTGTACACGACCAGACCTTCCACATGCTGTCAACGTGTTAAGTCGTTACACAGGTAATCCAGGTCATACACAATGGAAAGCCATAACAAGGGTATTAAACTATTAGCGATACACCAAGAGTTATGAGCTGCACTACGGTAAAGAACCAACAACTTTGGAAGGATACAGTGATGCAAACTGGATATCAGCCTCAAAGAATTCAAAATCCACAAGTGTATACGTCTTTTCTCTAGGAGGTGCAGCAGTATCTTGGAAATCTTCCAAACAAACTCTCTTAGCAAGATCCACAATGGAATCTGAGTTCATAGCGCTAGACAAGGCAGCAGAGGAAACAGAATGACTATGGATTTCTATGAAGACATCCCCATGTGGGAGAAACCAGTGCCAGCATTACGAGTGCATTATGATAGTCAATCAGCAATAGCTCGGGCATTGAGTAACCTTTATAATGGTAAGTCTCGACACATCAGAAGGCGACACAAGACCATTCTACATTTGATCTCAACGGGTGTAATCGCGGTCGATTACATCAAGTCAGCTGACAACCTTGCGGATCCATTCACTAAAGGTTCAAATAGAGATCATGTTTTGAAATCATCAAAGGGAATGGATTTATTGCCTATGACTAAAGAGGATGTTTGATGGAAACCCCAGTTATATGATTGGAGATCCCAAGATCTAAGTTCAAAGGGACAACTAAGTTGAACAGAATCTGATGAAAGCACTGAAAGACATAACATCTGTGCCCATCTACTAAAACGATGTACAGTGCTCCCTGTAAGTATTAAAGGATAAGTTTTATACTTTTAATGATTTTGAGTAGCTTTCATAGTATTGAGTATAACAAGACACTTGTGCATATGTCAGGAGCTCAAATAAATCACCTAATGAGTGTGAAATATGGCCATTTCTAGGATGATGAAGACAAGGCTATATCTCCAAGTTCACTCATGGCAACCAGGCAAGTTCATGGCCAAAATTATCACAATAGAGAACTTAGTTCTACGTGAAGATGAGACTAGGTTGTACATGTTGTCTAAGTTTACATAAAAAATCCGGGTGGTTCAGGACATCATGTTCACCTCCTGGCCAAGTAAACTCGACTGATATCAAAAATGAATAGTTCAAGGCTGAAATATGCTACTATATCATACACAGTTAATTTTTGCCTATACTCTCGAAAAGTCCTAGTGTCAAGTCCTAGTGTGTCTGCATAGTCTTTCAAGTTATTAGAGTCAGCATATGTTTTAGAGTAATTTCTATTCATGTGGGGGATTGTTGGAACTTGAATTTTTGCAATTATGGATTCTTTGAAATCTTTGTAATAAGCACTAATAGACAGTGTAATTACTTGTCAAAAGCAAAGTTAATTTGAATAAGAAACTAATGGCCAAAGTGTGTAATCAAGGCTAAAAGTCTAGATGTGCAGTTGTTACATATTGGAAATATGAGGGTTATTATGAAAAACCACAAAAAGTTATTTTGGAATAAATCTTTATTGACTTATTTAATTAAATTGTTAATATTCCATTTATAATTTTGTATAATATCGATAAATCTTTATTGATTGAGTCGAATTATTTTACGGAATATTTCAATTTCTCTTATCCTTGTCAAATAAGGATTAAAGATTTTTGGAATATTTCTGTTTTTTCTGTCAAACAAGGAATAAAGGTTTTCGGAATATTTACGTTTTCCTTAACCTTGTCGAACAAGGAACAAAGATATTCAGAATATTTCCGTTTATCTTCAGTGACTAATAAGGAAAATTTCTTGTACCATAAACCTCTATTCAACTATAAATAAGGACCTCTGTCATTCATTATTCTTCATCCAGAAAAAATAATAAGCTTTCAAACACAAATTTCAGCAAATCTCTCTCGTCTCTACAGTTTTAGGGTAAGTCTCGAGAGTATAGCGTAGTTTCTAAGTTCGCAGAATTTATAGTCGAGTGCTGCGACTTTAGTCTTAACACTATCCTGAGATTCTGAATCTTTTCAAACCGCCATAGTACGGGAGGTTTAAAGAATTGAGAAAAGAGATAATATCTCGACTCCGTGTATCGTCTTTCTTTAAAGGTTTTACTAAAACGTTTTATAAATTATTATCGCTTACTATTGA
Source organism: Thlaspi arvense (assembly GCA_911865555.2). Classification (NCBI taxonomy): domain Eukaryota; kingdom Viridiplantae; phylum Streptophyta; class Magnoliopsida; order Brassicales; family Brassicaceae; genus Thlaspi; species Thlaspi arvense. Next base: position 18,038,824 of record OU466861.1, read on the forward strand.
TTTCAATCGTTTTTGGTTTCGTGATTTTAATCCGAATTTTCGCGGTTCTACATCTATGTTGTCTAGATAGTATGCAATCTGGTACGTTACTTAGACAATTTACAATCTCATACGGTGTCTAGACAATTTGCAATCTTCAGCACTGCCTAGACATTCTACAATTTTATCCGTTGCTTAGAAAGTTTTTAGTCTTCTCTATGTTTGGTTAAACAGTTTGTAACATCTGCTTAAACAATATGAAAACTTATACGTTTCCTTAACATAGTCAACAATATACACGATTCCCGTGCAATTTTAAGCAATTTTTTTTTTGGTCAATTTTAAGCATTTATTACAGTTAAGACATATCAACAAATTTCTATCATCTTGACATTAATACCCAAAAAAAACAAATATCTATATGTACTTGAATCCTCCCAAGAACAGATGAATCAATAAGCAGTTAACAGTTTGCAAGATCCTCGTGCTATCTGATGTTAATGTTTTTAATCCTTAGATCAATCCTCAAACACATATGTCATTGTAGTATTTGAGGTGTCAATCCACTTGAGAAGCTAATAGCAATTGAGATATAGAGAACTATGCTAAGCTAAGCTAATAGGGAAGGGGTTTTGATTCTAACAACCTAAATGATCAAGCAAAAAGGCAAAAGAATGCAAGCAAAGAGCAATAAGAGCAATGAAAAACAGAGAATAAACAGAGTAAAAGCTGAACTAAAACAAACTAAAAGCAAGACCTCAAAGAATAAAAGATGGTTCAAGATCAAGACAATGGTGACAGGGTGATTCATGTTCATGTTTAGGATGATCAAAACAAGCAATTCTAAACACTCAACCTTAGGAAAGGAACACTAATAAAGACTAATCCAGTCTCTTGGCATTAATCTCTTTTACTAATCACATATTCAAGATAAATCTCTTTACTCAAACACATAATCATCAAGCATTAAAATCAAGTTCCATAAAACCAATTAGCATGATAGACATCTAATCTCTTAGGCTAGGTTTACTAATCTCTTATACAACATATCAAACATCAACTCACATTCTCATGCATAATCAATGTCTAAAGACAATTTCTCATCATTATGGTACTAGGCATTAAGCACATTCAAGCAAGAAATGATAGATGCAAAGACTCATGATTATCTAAACACCATTTTCAAGCATTGAACTTCATTCAGGAATTTCATCAAACACTTAGTGTGCATGTGAAAAACCTAAAATCATTTTCTCCAACAAAAAGGTACTAAGCATTAAGCACAATCATATAAGAAAGGGAATGAGAAGATCTAATCCCTAATCAACCTAAACAATTACTAAAATCACCACATCTGCCTTAATCTCAAACCTAAAGCAAACTACTCACTAATCATGATGAAAACCATCAAATCTATGAAGAAAAGATAGTTAATCATGATTAGGGAGACAAAAGATTAAGGGAAATGCAAATTATTATTGAGATAAGCAAAGATTCAAATATAAAATTATTCAAAATCTAGAGAAGAAAAGAAGAACTGCTGGATAAAGTGTTGTTCCCATAAATTAGGAATTTTAAGTATTTATAGGAGTCTCAGCAAAAATGGCAAAATTGTAAATAAATGGTCTTCAGTCTGGCAGCGTATCGGTCAGTTGTATCGCTCTAGGCTGATCGATATGAATCATATCGATCAGTTGTATCGGTCTAGGCTGATCGATATGAATTATATTAGACTGGAAAGTGACTGATACAGTGACCGAAATATACTCGATGCATTTGTATCGGTCACATCCTGACCAATAGCTTTGATCGATACGTTTTGTATCGGTCACTCCTTGACCGATAGCCTGCCCGATAGGGGTTGAGCGGTTTCACGAAAACTTCTGTAACTTTCTAACCGCTGATGGGAATGACCTGAAACCAACTCCACTGCATGCTAACTCATGGGGCTACAACATTGATGAATACTGTTGAAGATGAATCGGGTTGGAGATGCTTTGTCTGATCCAGTTTTGTCAGGTGAAGTTTCTGGCCGCTTCAACAAGGTGCACCTTCTTCTTGGCTCTTTTGATGTCTTGTGATGCACCCATCATCATCTCCCATGCTTCTTGTAGTCTCAAAACTCTCCAAACACACCTGCCAAACTCCTCAAATGCACAAAACATGCAATGCTCACCCTAAATCTACACAAAGTCCTAATTGAATGCAAATGGGACAAAAACAAGCAAAAATGAATGTTTAAAGACTATAAAACAATGCAAAATGTATGTTAATATGGTGTAAATAATGAGTATATCAACACCGCCACACTTGCCTTTTGCTTGTCCTCAAGCAAACAAGAACAAATGGGAGAGTGAGGTTTGAAAGTAGGATCTCAAAACTAAAGATGTCAATGGAAAAACTAATTCAATGCCCAAGTTATAGGTTCTAAGATGCATAGAGATTGTTCTACTTTAAAAGCTTTAGCCATACCCATCATAGAAAACAATGAACTCTAGCTTGGCCTACACAAGCATTCAAATCAACCAACTCTTTAACATTCATTAATTAGTAGCCAATGGATCAAGTTTGTGCAAATCAAGAGAAAACATTTGGTCAAGGGACATGGTTATGAGATGAAAATGATCTCAATTAAATAAGGGTTCAACGATTCAGATGATTCTATCTTAGGCAAAATGCTAAAGGTAAAAGCACACCTATGCATGCAAGTCAAAGCTCTCTTCTACCCCTTTTACCCAAAGATGAACCTGATAACTTCTAAAACTCCAAGTGAAACTCCTAAATCTACCCTTTTCCAAAGCACTTGATCTCTTCCTTCTTCATATTTGGGGGGAACTCCTTCTTCTTTTGTTTTTGTGGTTGACTTCTTTTTGGAGCTTGCTCTTCTTTGTTGTATGATTGGCGCCATTTTCATCACCTTTGGTGGATTGCTTGGTCTGATTTCTCCTTTTGGATGACCTTTTGTAAGCTTTGTTGTTGTTGGCACCTTTCTTCTTTAACACTTAGAGCTTTCTTCCTAATTAACTTAACCACAAAATAAACTGTTCCCCCATACTACCAATCCCATACTTCTTCTTCTTCTCAAAGATGTAAACAATTAAAGCTCAAACCACTTACATTACCCTTTCCCAAACTCCTAACCTAATACCAAGCTCAAAATGCAAGTTGGTGTCTACAAGCGAGCTTCTCCTTGACAGCCTTATTCCTAACACTTTTTGCCAGGATAAAATCGAAAATGATGCAATGCAAGGCCTCACAACTCTCACAATACTGTTTAGGTTCAGGAAGAAGGATTGGTTTAGGGTGTGGTTAACTGTCCTATATTGATGAGGATCAGCTACTTGGATTAACAAGAGTGGTAAGAAGGGAAGAAGATAATCCAAGTATGTATATGGGTAGCCATGTAATCACTCCCAATGCACAAACAAGAAAATTCAAAGTCAGGATTATTGTTCTAATAAGATAGAGTTGTAATCAAATCAAAGCAAGCTTGATCATAAGACAATAATATCAATACAAGAATTCAAGATATGGTGCAGCCTTAACTTCAAACTCACTACAATGCAATCAAACAACAGGTAACCAAATCATTGAAAACAATTCAAACATTAACATCTTGGCAAGTGTTTATCATCTACTCCCTATGAAAATGTATGCAAACCTATATGAAATGCACCTAGACTCAATCTTAGTGATGTAAATGCAACTAAATGATCTTTTTGGTTCCAAAAAAAATTTAAAAATTTTATGGGTTTTTAGTGCATATGGATGAATGCATGAATGTATGAGACTCAAGTATGTAAAAGAGAAAATAAGAAAACAAAACACAAAGTTAAATGCAATACCCTCCCCCACACTTAAATTACGCAGTCCTCTGTGCAATAGAAGCTTGGAGGAGGTTGATAAAAGGTGTTCAGAAGTATTCTGAAGCAAAGGAGTGGAGTTGTGTACCTTAGGAGGAGTTTGGTCAGACTGGGAGGTTGTATCGGTCTCTCCCATATCGATAGGCTGGCCGATATGCTGCGTATCGATCACAAGTGATCGATAGCAATGACCGATACCATTCCTGTGAATCCTATCGGTCTCTATCTGATCGATACACTGACCGAAATATATCAGATGGATTTCTATCTGTCAGTGTTTGATCGATACGAATGACCGATAGGATACTTTGTTGCAAACTCCCTTCCCTATTGATCACGAGTGACCGATAGGTTGACTGGTGCAATCTGGCTCTACTGCTATCGATAAAAAATGACCGATAGTCATGACCGATACGATCTGTATCGGTCTCGTCTTGACCGATACAGTTGATCGATAGCAGCCATAATGCACCTGCTCCTGTTATTGAAATAAAAACACACAGTCAAACTTAAAATGCAATAATATGTACAAGGATAACAAGGGAATACCTCCCAAGAGTGCTTGTTTAGAGTCACTAAGCTTGACTTGTCATGCTCCTTAAGATCATGGAGGATGATGGAGTGGAACTGGAGCTCCTTCTCCTTTCTTCCTAAACAATGTGTTGGGTCCATAGTAGAGCTTCTCCTTAGGTTTTCTGACTCTCTTTATTGGTCCTCTTGGTCTACCATACAGCTTCACTTTAATTCCATCAAACAAGTCAAGAAGACAAGCACCATCAAAGGCTTCACCAACATACTCATTGTGGTCAAGAGGGTCTTCATCTTCTTTTAGCACTTCAGCCTTGAATCCCCTCAGCTCTTTCTTGACATCAGGTGGCTTCTTAGCAGCTCCTTTCTCAACATTAGTGATGCTTCCACAAAAGCCTGAAGGTGGAGGCTTCATTGCATAGCTAACTCCACCATTCATCTTCTTGAGGGTGACTCTCTCTTTAGTGAAGTCATTATCAGCGCCTGTTGTGTTCAGAAATGGAGTCCCAAGTAGAAGAGAAGGCTTCTGAGTGTAAGCCATTACCATCACATCAAAATCAGTTGGTATCTTGCATGCTCCAGTCCTCACAGAAAAGTCTTCAATGAGACCAACAGGTGTTCTTGAAGAAGAGTCCACAAAAGTGATTGTGGAATCATATGGTTGCAGCTTGGTGACTCCTAGTTCTTTTGCCAAGTCAAGAGACATCACATTGATACTTGCACATGTGTCACACATGGCCTCATCCACAACCAATTCAACAAGCTCACAAGAGACTAGAAACTTTCCTTGATTACCAAGCTACTTGATGTTCTGCTCCTTAACCTCAGATGTTCCAGTTTTAACTCTTAGTTTCTCAAACTCTTCTTGACCATTCAGACCTCTCATTTCCATTTGAGCAGCATAGAGGGTCTGATACTTCTGTACTAGCTGCTTTTTGAATGTTCCTGGAAAAGGGATATCGGGTTGGTAAACAGGAAGGATAGCAGCTTGAGTCTTCTCTTTATCATCAGAGACTTCAATCAAGTATTCCTTGGTATCATCAACAACTACATGTGGCGCCCACCACTCTTCTTCTTCTTTGTTTTCTCCTTCTTCAAAGGATTCTTCTTCTAGAAGAGTTCCTTGAGGGCGTGGTGCTGGTGCAGTTCCTTGTTTGACCTCCACGTCAGCTTCAAAAACCTCAGCTTCAATGGCTTTGTCTTCTTCATCAGCCTGGGCATCACTAGCTGAACTCAAGCGAAAAGCACTTCCCCCACACTTAAACTCAATGCCCACATTGATGATCTTAGTAGAGATTGTGGTGGAGGACTCTTCTTCAGCCCCATAAAGCAGTTCTTCAATCTCCTTAATAGATGCTTCAGCCTCTTTGTTGAAGATGATGTCCTTGTCATGTAAGAAATGACAATAATCTTGGTGTTGGGGCTTGCTCTTTCCAAGGAGTGAATACTGTTGTTGCTGTGATGCTATAGCTTCCTCCAACTCAAGTTACCCAACTCTTATTGTAAGGTCTGCTCGTTTAGTGTCTAGCTCTAATGTGATGTTAGTCAACTTGATGTGTATATCTAACATGCGCTTCCTGTAAATCTCTACTTGAAGAGCTTGCATTTGAAGGCATTGCTGCATCATCTCTGTGAGATTCAACTCAGGAGGTGGAAGTGGAATACCTTGGGCATGGTATGCAGGGAAGGGATCAGAAAGCTGGTGCTGGTCTCAATAACTGCTGTGATAAGCACCACCATAAGCTTCAGGACCCTTGGGTTGAAGCCACTTGAAGAGCCTTGGTAGTAAGGTTGAGGGTAATACATTGTTCCTATAAGAGAAACATAAGAAAATGAAAATCAGTACTGAAATAAATGCTTAGTCTAAGCAAGAACTCAATCACAAATGCATTAAATACAATCCCAAGAGGTAACAGCGCTAATTGATGTTAAGGTTTTTAATCCTTAGATCAATCCTCAAACACATATGTCATTGTAGTATTTGAGGTGTCAATCCACTTGAGAAGCTAATGGCAATTGAGATATAGAGAACTATGCTAAGCTAAGCAAATAGGGAAGGGGTTTTGATTCTAACAACCTAAATGATCAAGCAAAGAGGCAAAAGAAAGCAAGCAAAGAGCAATAAGAGCAATGAAAAACAGAGCATAAACAGAGTAAAAGCTTAACTAAAACAATGTAAAAGCAAGACTTCAAAGATTAAAAGATGGTTCAAGATCAAGGCAATGGTGATAGGGTGATTCATGTTCATGTCTAGGATGATCAAAACAAGCAATTCTAAACACTCAACCTTAGGTAAGGAACACTAATAAAGACTAATCCAATCTTTTGGCATTAATCTCTTTTCTAATCACATATTTAAGATAAATCTATTTACTCAAACACATAATCATCAAGCATTAAAATCAAGTTCCATAAAACCAATTAGCATGCTAGACATCAAATCTCTTAAGCTAGGTTTACTAATCTCTACAACATATCAAACATCAACTCACACTCTCATACATAATCAACGTATAAAGGCAATTTCTCACTAATATGGTACTAGGCATTAAGCACATTCAAGCAAGAAATGATAGATGCAAAGACTCATGATTATCGAAATACCATTTTCAAGCATTGAACTTCATTTAGGAATTTCATCAAACACTTGGTGTGCATGTGAAAAACCTAAAATCAACTTCTCCAACAAAAGAGGTACTAAGCATTAAGCATAATCATATAAGAAAGGGAATGAGAAGATCTAAGCCATAATCAACTTAAACAATCACTAAAATCACCTCATCTGCCCTTTTCTCAAACCTAAAGCAAACTACTCATTAATCATGGTGAAAACCATCAAATCTATGAAGAAAAAATAGTTAATCATGATTAGGGAGACAAATGGTTAAGGGAAGTGCAAACTATTATTGTAATAAGCAACGATTCAAAATCTAGAGAAGAAAAGAAGAATTGCTGGATAAAGAGTTGTTCCCAGAAATTTGGGATTTTAAGTATTTATAGGAGTCTCAGCAAAAATGGCAAAAATTGTAAATAAATGGTCTTCAGTCTGGCAGCGTATCGGTCGGTTGTATCGGTCTAAGCTGATCGATATGAATCATATCGGTCAATTGTATCGGTCTAGGCTGATCGATATGAATCATATCGGTCTGGAAGGTGACCGATACGGTGACCAAAATATACTCGGTGCATTTGTATCGGTCACTTCCTGAACGGTAGCTTTGATCTATCTTTTGTATCGGTCACTCCTTGACCGAAAGCCTGCCCGATAGGGATTGAGCGGTTTCACAAAAACCTATGTAACTTTCTAACCGCTGATGGGAATAACCTGAAACCAACTCCAGACACAAGCTACCTCACGGGGATACAACATCAATGAAGACTGTTGAAGCTGAATCGGTTTGGAGATGTGATATATCATGGTTTTTGCTGGTTTTTGACCATGATATAAGTCTTGTTTATAGTGTCTTTTTGGTATTTTTCAAGTCCTATAGAGTCTTTGCAGGTCCAGGTACGTTTGGAGTATAACTGTGGGTTTTGGAGCCTTTTGGAGCTATATTGAAGCTGATGCTGCAGAGAACAAGTCGGAGAGCATTATGAAGCAGGGTGTTGATCGACACCCACCACTTGGTGTCGATCGACACCGGTCGTGGTCACGAAGAGAGTATAAAAACTCATTGGAAGAATTTGCAACTTAACCCAGAAGTTTCCTATTATTTGCACTTTTGCCCCAGTTCGTGTTTAGACTTGTATTTAGGTTTTCTAAGCCATTGTTAGGCTATCATCTTGTTTTCATTGAGACTAACAGAGGGATTAGATTGAGAGCTTTTGGGGAGACAAATCCATACTCTGTAGAGAAGAATTTCGAACTCCTTCATCTTTTACTCTATTTCATAATGCATTTTTATTCAGTCATGATTTGTGCTTCACTTGCTATGTCTGAGTACTTTGCTAGTTAGGTTTTGGGTTATTCAAAGGTTGATAATGAATTGTTAGAACTACAAAACTGGAAGGATAAATCATTTGGTTCTTCATCTAGATTGCTTTAACACTGGTTTTAAGATTGATCACCTAGAAATCAGATCTTATGTTGTTCAATAGATGTGGAAACATTGTTAATCACCAGAACTATCTTAGATGAGCAAAATAACTAATTGCAAAAGAATTTGGATTAGTGATTTTGTGAACATATCGAACCTGGACTATAATGCTTGTTTAGATTGTTAGAATTTGCAAAGGAATTTAGAAAATTCTAGAATCTGATCATAGTTAATCTCTGCGACGGAAGTCGATTGGTTTTACATTAGTGTTTTCGAGTTCTAGAACGGTTTTAATAAATATTCCTTTCAGTCCGTTGTCTGCGATTTATGTCAACCTACAAATTTCCCATTGCCTAGCGCCTTGTCTCTATTGATTTTAAGAACTCATAATCCACTCCTGATAATGTAACTTTCATCTTATTATTTAGTTTTACTTATTATTGATTGCTTAGCTTCATTAATCTAAAATTTGTTGAGTAATAGCCTTGGGTCCTTGTGGATTCGATCTCTAAGTACTACAGTGATCTCTTAATTTGAGAGAGTAGCTCTAAGGGTTAATTTTAGCATATCAAAATTTGGTGCCATTGCCGGGGACTTAGATATTACTTTCAGATTTTTAGTTCTAGAATCTTGACTAAGCTTTTATTTTCTGTTTACTAACTTTCTTCACTTCTATGTTGTATGTTTCAGGTGCATGCATAATCGCAGTACCAGGAGTAACAAAGACAAAGAACTTGTGACTCTATGCATCGACAAACTCGCCAAGCTAGAGAGAAGCATCGGGAAAGCTAAAAAGCAGACTAAAATGGTTGGACCACTTGTTTTGAGGACAGATGCTGAGGGTCATTTAGTTAACAGAGAAGGGAACAGAAGAAATAAGGATGGGCAGAAGATAGATGATAATGGCGTTGTGATTGAGGAGCAGAATGTGCAACAACAAGCTGTTGGAGATGCTGATGGGCGTCATCCAAAGAGGACTTTGGGAGATTACAACAGGCCTGATCAGTTCTATGCAAATAGAGCTGCAATCGGCCCACCAGCCTTTCAAAGGAATGATTTTGAGATGAAACCCAGTTACTACCAGCTTGTAGGTCAGCATCCTTTCCATGGGCTTCCACATGAGCACCCTATGGACCATATAGAAAAGTTTGAAGACCTGGCTACAATTGTTAAAGCCAATGGATTCACCAATGATTTGCTATTTTGCAAGCTTTTCCCTCACTCTTTGGAAGGAGATGCAGCACATTGGCTCAAACAGTTGGAACCTGGTTCTTTGACCACGTGGGAGGACACCAAATATGCTTTCCTCAACAACTTCTATGATGATGCAAGGTCAGAGGAGTTGAGGACAAAAATAGCCACATTCTCCCAAGGTCCAACAGAAGCTTTCAAAGCAGCATGAGTGAGATTCAAGCTGTACCAAAGGGACTGTCCACACCATGGTTTCAATGAAGTTCAGCTGTTGGGTATCTTCTTCAGAGGTGTTGATTGGAAGTACCAGATGGCTCTGGATGCAGCAAGCAATGGGAACTTCAACACTAGAGTCCCGGCTGATGCCATCAAACTGATAGAGAACCTAGCTTCCAACAACAGCACAAAGAATGATGATTTTGAGAGACAGAAAAACGCTGGCAATGCAGGGAGCAATCATTTTGCTTCTGAGATGAAGGCTAAACTGGATTCTGTTCATAACCTCTTGATGGGTAAGAAGTTTGTTCAGTTTGCTGCTGAGGTTGAGACATTTGAGCCAGCTGAGGAGTTTGAAGAAGAAGATGTCAACTACATTAATGGAGCTGGTTTCAGGGTCAGAGGTACAACAATCAGCAAGGAAACAGAAGATTCAGTGGGAACATGCAGATGAGCAACTTCACAGGGAACCAGAGTTCTTCTGGTTACACTCACAAGCCTCAGTTCCAGAAGTCTGAATACCAGAAGCCTGAATACCATAAGCCTTACCAGAACAACAACTTCAGCAGGAACTATGGTTCCTCATCTTATCAGCCTACACCAGCACCATCAACTTCAAGCAAGATGGAAGCCATGCTTGAGCAGTTGCTATAGGGTCAGCAGAAGATTACAGTTGACTTCAATGGCAAGATTAACTCCCTCTATCAGGATCTAAATGGGAAAATCAAAGCTCTGAACACTCATGTCAAGGCTTTGGGTACTCAAGTGGCTCAAACTGCTGGAGCTATGAAAAGGCAAGAAGGTTTTCTTCCTGGAAAGACTGATACCAATCCCAGGCGTCATGTCAACGCCATCATGGTGAGAAGTACAGAGAATTTCGTGGGACTTGAAGGGTTTGAAAAAGATGAAATTTCTGTTACAAAGCCAGTGTCGATCGACACCTGTAGAAGTTCGCGAATTTTCGAGCCGTGACGAAGACTTATCAATCATGGTCGACACAGACCAATGTGAACCGTCGACACTAACACCAGATACTGGTGTCGGTCGACACCCTTCCCGAACAGAGCCAATTCTTCCTGAAACTCCCAAACCAGCTGGAGAGAGAGTCTACCAGCCTAAGATTCCTTACCCAAGAGCTCCTAGGAGTTCTAAACAGGAGATAGAAGAAGCCAGATGCAAGGCAATAATAGACAAGCTGATAGTTGAGATACCCACAGTTGATGCAGACAAGCTTTCACCTGCACTGAGAAGATATGTCAAGAGAATGGTTATGAATGGTATAAGTCCTGAGAAAGGAGCTTTGCTGACCAGAGACATCAGTGCAGTTATTTTGGGAACAGTTCCAAAGAAGAAGAAGAAGGTGATTATTTCTGAACAAGTCAGTGCTATGATTCAGCACAGGATTCCAGAGAAGTTACAAGATCCAGGAAACTTTGTGCTGGATTGCTCAATCTCAACAGAAAGGTTTCCTCAATCTCTTTGTGATCTAGGTTCAAGCATCAACTTAATGCCTTCCTCTGTTACTGCTAGACTTGGAATGACTGATTTCAAGCCAGCTGGGATATGTCTTATCCTACCTGATCGAACAACAAGGACCCCAAAAGATGTTTTAGAAGATGTTCCCATCAAGATTGAAGGCTGCTTGATTCCCACAGACTTTGTGGTTTTGGACTATGATGAAGAACCTACAGATCCCCTTATCCTGAGAAGACCATTCTTGGCTACATCTGGTGCCACCATTAATGTGAGAAGGGGGAAGATAGAGCTTGATTTTGGTGATGATGTCATGAGTTTTGACATGGACAAGCTAAGAGGAAAATCCACCATTGATGGTCAGACTTTCTCTATAAGGACTTGCAGAGATGAAGAACCAATAATGGAGCCTTTAGAAGACATTAATGCTGGGTATGCCAATGAGTCAGATGCTAGTGAGAAAGTGAACAAGGTGGTTGTTCAAGAGGCAATGTCTGAAACTTCTGAGAAAGTTGTTGGGTTTAAGGATTGGAGTGAAGATCATATCTTCAAGACTTGACTCGAAGAAGAGGTTCCAATCACTGACAAGTTGTTTGAGGAAGAAGAATTTGTGATGGAGGCAAGGATTGCAGAGCTGAACTACAGGAAAATTGCAGAAATTCGAGTTGCAGGACTCAGTGTCGATCGACACCCGCCTAGTGTCGATCAACACCCTCCACAGAGTCACCCAAAATCGACCAGAACAAAAGGTTTTCAGAAAGCTTCTTCTCATGAAGGAAAAAGAAGTGTCCCACCCAAAGTCATATCCCGCCCCTTCTGTTGTTTCTCACTTCCTTGGAAGATCTCATGCACCTACTACTTGTTTGTCCCTAGAAGCATTCACAGCCACTCTCTGATCCACCAGATCTCTGAACACCGACACAGTCAAGCTAACGACTGAAAACAAGCACTTAGTGGGAGGCAACCCACTGGTAAGTGTACATACTTAGTCTTATTTTTTGTTTTTACTAACTAATTTTCGTTTAGTCAAAAAAAAAAAATCCAGGACTCGAGGCGAAGGGATATCGACCGAGGTCGACACCTTGGTCGACAGTGAACAGTGTCGATCGACACCCACCTACTGGTGTCGATCGACACCTTGACGGGACTGCAATTCCAAAAGTTCAATCATCCATAACTTTTGCATTTCTTGAGCTTTTTGAGTGATTCAAAAGCCTAAGCTGGTTGGATTTTTTTGTGCTCTTTCAAATTATATCACTCATTCATCCGACCAACAAGGTATGTTTCTCGAAAATCTCTGTTCCCTGAGTTCTGATTTTTCTTCTCACTTACTTCAGGCTTAATAACACTGCAGACAGTGTTGTTTAAGTCTGGAGGAGGTAGTTGCTGACATTGTGTACATTGTATTTAATTTACGGAGTCTAAAAGTTGAGTCAAAACATGTTTTATTGAGTCAAAATTTTTGAAATTGTCAGTTTTTCTTGGAACCAACCACAAAACATTGATTCTTATAAGAACCATTGTCACAGTTGTTGATTACAAGTCTTACTAAGTTGAAAGTCATAGGTAGATGATATGATCATGGATAGCATAAGGAGCTTAGAACGTGGGGAAGAGCTTTGACCAGCAGAGCAGCATGAACCAGAGGAGCAGCTTGTAGCTGAGGATGCATTTGAGGAGGAAAAAGAGTATGGAAAATATGTTATCTTAACCTCATTGGTTTTGGTACATGATCATCAAATGGGCATGTGTCTCATTTGCACTCTTTTTCCTTTGTCAAGTTTTGTCCCAATGGGTTTTCTTGACAAGGTTTTTAATGAGACAAATGTTACACATTCAAATCACCCATTTGTTGATCCAGACCAAGACAAGACAATCATAATTCGACCAAATAGAAAAGCTATGAAGACCAATGCTTTTTATGGCCATTACAAGCCCAAGAAGAGTCCAAAACAAGTGTTTATTTTTCTGGTCAAGAGGAGTGACGAAAATAGAAGTTCAAGGGTCATAATTTTAGGTTCAAACTTGTTTTAATTTCTTGTTATTTTCTAGACAAGTCAAGGAGCATGTTCCAAGACTTTTTTCTTTGTTTTCTGCTTCTTTTCTTCTCTTTATAATCCCCCCTTGTACTTTGGCCGAAAATCCTCTATCTTTTAATCAAAATCTCTTTTAAAATAGATCATCTCTTTGGTGTGTAATATCCAAGGAAATCCTGTTCATTTTATGGTGTGTAATATCCTTAAGATGTTCAGCTTGTTTGCAAGACCCAGCCGCCTCTCTTGTTAACAATCATCTCTACCCTTCTTCCATCATTCCCCCCCCTTGAAAGTTAAGTTTTCTATCCCTTTTATTTGCATAATTTTTTGTTCATATTTTTCGTTTTTTATTTTTATTTTATTTTAATTTCCTGCAATTTTTCTTGTTTGATTTTCATCATCCATTTTCGAATTTGCATAAAAAAAATGTTTTTCTTGTTCATCTGATCATATATCCGAATTTGACTGTTCATCTTCTGATATTTAGTTGTGATTTTCATTTTGTTAGGACTTTTTACTCGTGTTTTGTTTCTTTTAATTGCAGGATGGAGTCTGAGTATGAAAGAAAACTCAGTAAAAGCAACAAGCTGTTGTTCAAAGGAATCATTAATCAAATAAAGGAGTTGATGGACAAGGAGTTTGAGATACTTCGAAAAGAGCTTAAACAGAGAAATCAAGCTAAGGACCAGAAAGCTCAAAGGCACGCCCTTGGCTACCATCAAGGTCAGAAGAGTAGTTTTTCGAAAAGCATGAAGAAGAAAGGTGTTCTCTGTCATGAGGAGTTGTGCAAGCCAGTAACAAAACCAGAGGCAGCCATACAATCTCAATTGAGCATCAATGTGCAAGGTAAGTGTCTAGACCCGTTTTTAATTAAAACTAATGAGTTTATTCATGATGTAGAAGAAGATCACCAGAAAAGGAATAAAGAGTTTGCCTTTGATTACTGACTTGGAGCAGCGGAACAGCCTTGTGTTAGAACATGTCCCTAATCCATTTCCTGAAGATCATCAAAGAAAGCACGGTAAAGAATTTGATTTGGTTAGAACTGAGCCTAATTTGTTTATGATGGTTTCTGCTCAAACTGAAAAATGTTTTGGTTAAGAAACTGTAAAAGAATTTTGTGTTTCAAAGTCTATTTTTGATAAACTAATTCCAGTTTTTGAAACCATTAAAAGTGAAAAGTTCTTTAAGCCAAAAGATTTTTTAGTTGAAAAATGTTGTGAATTTCAACCTTCTTTGAGAATTTCTTTGTTTAGCAACACTTCTAATGCTGAGTTTGAATTTGTAAAAACGTTTTCTAAAGAGGAACAAAATGTTTTATGTGATTTTTGGAGTTCTGATTACATTTTGATTTGTGACAAAGTGAGTGAAATTTATGAAAAATATTATTTTCCCTTTAATCACACAGATATAGTTCACTTGTCTTTGCCAAAAGTACCATTTACAGGTTTAAAGACAGCTTTGAAGCTCACAAGAAGAAACAGAAGGAGGGAGGAAGACAATCGATTTAAACCACCTGATTTGAACCAGGATCAACACCAAGACGTCAGTTGTTTCCTGCTGATAAAAGAGGAGCCACCAGATGCCGCAAACAAACAAAAACCGGGCCAAACCCAGTATGGATGTATCTCTCTAACCCTTTCAGAATACATTGGTATTAATTTGATATATTCTCTTGCAGATAAAATGGATTTGAGGTCAAATCCTTTTCAAGAGGGAGGGGATGATATGATCATGGATAGCATAAGGAGCTTAGAACGTGGGGAAGAGCTTGGACCAGCAGAGCAGCATGAACCAGAGGAGCAGCTTGTAGCTGAGGATGCATTTGAGGAGGAAAAAGGGTATGGAAAAGATGTTATCTTAACCTCATTGGTTTTGATACATGATCATCAAATGGGCATGTGTCTCATTTGCACTCTTTTTCCCTTGTCAAGTTTTGTCCCAATGGGTTTTCTTGACAAGATTTTTAATGAGGCAAATGTTACACATTCAAATCACCCATTTGTTGATCCAGTCCAAGACAAGACAATCATAATTCGACCAAATGGAAAAGCTATAAAGACCAATGCTTTTTATGGCCATTACAAGCCCAAGAATAGTCCAAAACAAGTGTTTAATTTTCTGGTCAAGAGGAGTGACGAAAATGAAAGTTCAAGGGTCATAATTTTAGGTTCAAACTTGTTTTAATTTCTTGTTATTTTCTAGACAAGTCAAGGAGCATGTTTCAAGACTTTTTTCTTTGTTTTCTGCTTCTTTTCTTCTCTTTATAATCCCCCCTTGTACTTTGGCCGAAAGTCATCTATCTTTTAATCAAAATCTCTTTTAAAATAGATCATCTCTTTGGTGTGTAATATCCAAAGAAATCATTTTCATCTTATGGTGTGTAATATCCTTAAGATGTTCAGCTTGTTTGCAAGAGCCAGCCGCCTCTCTTGTTAACAATCATCTCTACACTTCTTCCATCATTCCCCCCAAACCGTCCATATGCACTTGCTTAACTTTCAAAGTCAAGGTCTTGGGGAGATCATATCAGTAGATCAGTCTAGCAATAAAGGTTTAGGTTCTTAGAGAATCTGGAAAATTTGTTGTTAGCTCCACTTTAATGAACTTAAAACTTCTTGTCTTGGTGCTTGATTCTCTTTGATTTCGATTCTCTCTTCTAACACTGAAAAGTATGTTAAGACACGGTCTCTCTTTGATCTTCCCTGATATAGCTTTAAAAGTTTAAGTCAAAAGAATGGTGCATTCATGACCCTGTCTCCTCACAAGGAACAATAGTAATGAACACACTCAATAACCTGTCTCCTCACAAGGAACACAAGTATTGAGTAGCACCATATCTTAGACTGTAAAAGACTGAGAAAGAACTTCAAATATAAAAAAAAATCAGAAAGAAAAGATCAAGGGAAGAAAAATAGGAGAGTTGTGTTGAGATTGCTTTGTTCAGTTGTTTAGGAAGGGAAAAGAATCTATAAGTGGTTGAGATGATAAAACCTTATTGAGACATCACTTAGATAGAAATAAGGATTTCTTGAAGGAGCTTGAATTGGATTTGAAAGATTTGCTAAGCCTGTGATGATTAGACTGAAATTTGATCTTGTGTTGACTCTGTGGTATGTGGATTCGAAAGTGTTAATCAATGTGGTGTTCCTGATGTCTGGCTGACTTTTTCTGTGTTTTCAAACCTCGACCTTATGCTTTGTCTGATGTTTGCTTAAGGCCAAGCAAAAGATAAGTCTGAGGGAGTTGATATATCATGGTTTTTGCTGATTTTTGACCATGATATAAGTCTTGTTTATAGAGTCTTTTTGGTATTTTTCGAGTCCTATATAGTCTTTGCAGGTCCAGGTACGTTTGGAGCATAACTGTGGGTTTTGGAGCCTTTTGGAGCTATATTAAAGCTGATGCTGAAAAGACCAAATCGGAGAGCATTATGAAGCAGGGTGTCAATCGACACCCACCACTTGGTGTCGATCGACACCAGTCGTGGTCGCAAAGAGAGTGTAAATACTCATTGGAAGAATTTGCAACTTGCCAGAAGTTTCCCACTATTTGCACTTTTGCCCCAGTTCGTGTTTAGACTTGTATTTAGGTTTTCTAACCCATTGTTAGGCTATCATCTTGTTTTCATTGAGACTAAGAGAGAGATTAGATTGAGAGCTTTTGGGGAGACAAATCCATACTCTGTAGAGAAGAATTTCGAACCCCTTCATCTTTTACTCTATTTCTTAATGCAATTTGATTCAGTCATGATTTGTGCTTCACTTGCTATGTCTGAGTAATTTGCTAGTTAGGTTTTGGGTTATTCAAAGGTTGATAATAAATTGTTAGAACTACAAAACTGGAAGGATAAATCATTTGGTTATTCATCTAGATTGCTTTAACACTTGTTTTAAGATTGATCACCTAGAAATCAGATATTAGGTTGTTTAATAGATGTGGAAACATTGTTAATCACCAGAACTATCTTAGATGAGCAAAATAACTCATTGCAAAGGAATTTGGATTAGTGATTTTGTGAACATATCGAACCTGGACTATAATGCTTGTTTGAGTTGTTAGAATTTGCAAAGGAATTTGGAATTCTAGAATCTGATCATAGTTAATCTCTGCGACGGAAGTCGATTGGTTTTACATTAGTGTTTTCGAGTTCTAGAACGGTTTTAATTAATATTCCTTTCAGTTTGTAGTCTGCGATATATGTCAACCTGCGAATTTCCCATTGCCTATCGCCTTGTCTCTATTGATTTTAAGAACTTATAATCCGCTCCTGATATTGTTACTTTCATCTTATTATTTAGTTTTATTTATTATTGACTGCTTAGCTTCATTTGAATCTAAAATCTGTTGAGTAATAGTCTTAAGTCCTTGTGGATTTGATACCTAAGTACCACAGTGATCTCTTAATTTGAGAGAGTAGCTCTAAGGGTTAATTTGAGCATATCAAGATGCTTTGTCCGAGCCAGTTTTGTCAGGTGAAGTTTCTGGTTGCTTCAATAAGGTGCACCTTCTTCTTGGCTCTTTTGATGTCTTGTGCTGCACCCACCATCATCTCCCATGCTCCTTGTAGTATCAAAACTATCCAAACACACTTGCTAAACTCCTCAAATGCACAAAACATGCAATGCTCACCCTAAATCTACACTAAGTCCTAGTTGAATGCAAATGGGACAAAAACAAGCAAAAGTGAATGTTTAACGACTATAAAACAATGCAAAATGTATGCTAATATGGTGTAAATAATAAGTACATCAACACCCCCACACTTGTCTTTTGCTTGTCCTCAAGTAAACAAGAACAAATGGGAGAGTGAGGTTTGAAAGTGGGAGCTCGAAACTAAAGATGTCAATGGAAAAACTAATTCAATGCCCAAGTTATAGGTTTTAAGATTCATAAAGATTGTTCTACTTTAAAAGTTTTAGCCATACCCATCATAGCAAACAAACTCTTTTCTACCCTTTTTACCCAAAGATGAACCTAATAACTTCTAAAACCCCAAGTGAAACTCCTAAATCTACCCTTTTCCAAAGCACTTGATCTCTTCCTTCTTCATATTTGGGGGGAACTCCTTCTTCTTTTGCTTGTGTGGTTGACTTCTTTTTGGAACTTGCTCTTCTTTGTTGTATGATTGGCGCCATTTTCATCACCTTTGGTGGATTGCTTGGTCTGATTTCTCCTTTTGGATGACCTTTTGTAAGCTTTGCTGTTGTTGACACATTTCTTCT
This sequence comes from Thlaspi arvense, assembly GCA_911865555.2. Classification (NCBI taxonomy): domain Eukaryota; kingdom Viridiplantae; phylum Streptophyta; class Magnoliopsida; order Brassicales; family Brassicaceae; genus Thlaspi; species Thlaspi arvense. Next base: position 18,057,372 of record OU466861.1, read on the forward strand.
TTAACACTTAAAGCTTTCTTCCTAGTTAACTTAACCACAAAATAAACTGTTCCCTCATACTACCAATCCTATACTTCTTCTTCTTCTCAAAGATGTAAACAATTAAATCTCAAACCACTTACATTACACTTTCCCCAACTCCTAACCTAATACCAAGCTCAAAATGCAAGCTAGTGTCTACAAGAGAGTTTCTCGAAAATGATGCAATGCAAGGCCTCACAACTCTCACAATAGTGTTTAGGTTCAAGAAGAAGGATTGGTTTAGGGTGTGGTTAACTGTCCCATAATGATGAGGATCAGCTACTTGGATTAACAAGAGTGGTAAGAAGGGAAGAAGATAATCCAAGTATGTATATGGGTAGCCATGTAATCACTCTCAATGCACAAACAAGATAATTCAAAGTCAGGATTATGGTTCTAATAAGATAAAGTTGGAATCAAATCGAAGAAAGCTTGAGCATAAGACAAGAATATCAATGCAAGAATTCACGATATGGTGCAGCCTTAACTTCAAACTCACTACAATGCAATCAAACAACAGGTAACCAAGGCATTGAAAATAATTCAAACATTAACATCTTGACAAGTGTTTATCATCTACTCCTTATGCAAATGTATGCAAACCTATATAAAATGCACCTAGACTCAATCTTAGTGATATAAATACAACTAAATGATCTTTTTGGTTCCAAAAAAAATTAAAAATTTTATGGGTTTTCAGTGCATATTGATGAGTGCATGAATGTATGAGACTCAAGTATGTAAAAGAGAAAATAAGAAAACAAAACACAAAGTTAAATGCAATACCCTCCCCCACACTTAAATTACACAGTCTCTTGTGTAATAGAAGCTTGAAGGAGGTTGATAAAGGGTGCTCAGAAGTATTCAGAAGCAAAGGAGTGGAGTTGTGTACCTTAGGAGGATTTTGGTCAGACTGGGAGGTTGTATCGGTCTTTCCCAGACCGATAGGCTGACCGATACGCTGCGTATCGATCACAAGTGATCGATAGCAATGACCAATACCTTTCCTGGGAATCCTATCGGTCTTTATCTGATCGATACACTGACCGAAATATATCCGATGGATTTTTATCGGTCAGTGTATGATCGATACGAATGACTGATAGGAAACTTTCTTGCAAACTCCCTTCCCTATCGATCACGAGTGACCGATAGGTTTACTGGTGCAATCTGGCTCTACTGCTATTGATCACAAATGACCGTTAGTCATGTCCGATACGATCTGTATCGGTCTCTTCTTGACTGATACAGTTGATCGATAGCAGCAAGATTGCACCTGTTTTTGCCTCTTTAACTCATAACAATTTGCTTTAGACCACACTTGCTCTTGTTATTGAAAGAAAAACACAAAGACAAACTTAAAATGCAATAATATGTACAAGGATAACAAGGGAATACATCCCAAGAGTGCTTGTTTAGAGTCACTAAGCTTGACTTGTCATGCTCATTAAGATCATGGAGTGGAACTAGAGTTCCTTCTCCTTTCTTCCTGAACAATGTGTTGGGTCCATTGTAGAGCTTCTCCTTAGATTTTCTGACTCTCTTTCTTGGTCCTCTTGGTACACAATACAGCTTCACTTTGATTCCATCAAACAAGTCAAGAAGACAAGCACCATCAAAGGCTTCATCATCATACTCATTGTGGTCAAGAGGGTCTTCATCTTCTTTTAGCACTTCAGCCTTGAATCCCCTCAGATCTTTCTTAACATCAGGTGGCTTCAAAGCAGCTCCTTTCTCAACATTAGTGATGCTTCCACAAAAGCTTGAAGGTAGAGGCTTCATTGGATAGCTAACTCCACCATTCACCTTCTTGACGGTGACTCTCTCTTTGGTGAAGTCAATATCAGCGCCTGTTGTGTTCAGAAATGGTGTCCCAAGTACTAGAAAAATCTTCTGAGTGTGAGCCATTTCCATCACAACAAATTCAGTTGGTATCTTGCATGCTCCAATCCTCACAGAAAAGTCTTCAATGAGACCAACAGGTGTTCTTAAAGAAGAGTCCACAAAAGTGATTGTGGAATCATATAGTTGCAGCTTGGTGACTCCTAGTTCTTTTGCCAAGTCAAGAGACATCACATTGATACTTGAAACTGTGTCACACATGGCCTCTTCCACAACCAATTCACCAAGCTCACAAGAGACTATACACTTTCCTGGATTACCAAGCTTCTTGATGTTCTGCTCCTTAACCTCAGATGTTCCTGTTTTAACTCTTACTTTCTCAAGCTCCTCTTGACCATTCAGACCTCCCATTTCAATTTGAGCAGCATAGAGGGTCTAATACTTTTGTACTAGCTGCTTTTTGAATCTTCCTGGAAAAGGGATAGTGGGTTGGTAAACAGGAAGGATAGCAGCTTGATTCTTCTCTTTAACATCAGGAACTTCAATCAAGTATTCCTTGGTATCATCAACAACTTTATGTGGTGCCCACCACTCTTCTTCTTCTTTGTTTGCTCCTTCTTCAAAGGATTCTTCTTCTAGAAGAGTTCCTTGAGGGCGTGGTGCTGGTGCAGTTCCTTGTTTGACCTCCACGTCAGCTTCAAAAACCTCAGCTTCAATTGCTTTGTCTTCTTCATCAGCATGGGCATCACTAGCTGAACTCAAGTGAAAAGCACTTCCTCCACACTTAGACTCAATGCCCACATTGATGATCTTAGTAGAGCTTGTGGTGGAGAACTATTCTTCAGCCCCATAAAGCAGTTCTTCAATCTCCTTAATGGATGCTTCATCCTCTTTGTTGAAGATGATGTCCTTGTCATGTAAGAAATGACAATAATCTTGGTGTTGGGGCTTGCTCTTTCTAAGGAGTGAATACTGTTGTTGCTGTTATGTTATAGCTTCCTCCAACTCCAATTGCCCAACTCTTATTGTAAGGTCTGCTATTTTAGTGTCTAGCTCCAGTGTGATGTTAGTCAACTTGATGTGTATATCATCCATGCGCTTCCTATAAATCTCTGCTTGAAGAGCTTGCGTTTGACTCAAGAGATGGAAGTGGAATACCTTGGGCGTGGTATGGAAGGAAGGGATCAGAAAGCTGGTGCTGGTCTCCATAACTGCTGTGATAAGCAGCACCATAAGCTTCAGAAGGGGACCCTTGGTTGAAGCCACTTGAAGAGCCTTGGTAGTAAGGTTGAGGGTAATACATTGTACCTATAAGAGAAACAAAAGAAAGTGAAAATCAGTACTGAAATAAATGCTTAGTCTAAGCAAGAACTCAATCTCAAATGCATTAAATACAATCCCAAGAGGCAACGGCGCCAATTGATGTTAAGGTTTTTAATCCTTAGAGCAGTCCTCAAACACATATGTCATTGTAGTATTTGAGGTGTCAATCCACTTGGGAAGCTAATGGCAATTGAGATATAGAGAACTATGCTAAGCTAAGCTAATAGGGAAGGGGTTTTGATTCTAACAACCTAAATGATTAAGCAAAGAGGCAAAAGAAAGCAAGCAAAGAGCAATAAGAGCAATGAAAAACAGAGCATAAACACAGTAAAAGCTGAACTAAAACAAAGTAAAAGCAAGACTTCAAAGATTAAAAGATGGTTCAAGATCAAGGTAATGGTGATAGGGTGATTCATGTTCATGTCTAGGGTGATCAAAACAAGCAATTCTAAACACTCAACCTTAGGTAAGGAACACTAATAAAGACTAATCCAATCTCTTGGCATTAATCCCTTTTTCGAATCACATATTCAAGATAAATCAAACACATAATCATCAAGCATTAAAATCAAGTTCCATAAAACCAATTAGCATGCTAGACATCTAATCTCTTAGACTAGGTTTACTAATCTCTTATACAACATATCAAACATCAACTCACATTCTCATGCATAATCAATGTATAAAGGCAATTTCTCATCAATATGGTACTAGGCATTAAGCACATTCAAGTAAGAATTGATAGATGCAAAGACTCATGATTATCTAAACACCATTTTCAAGCATTGAACTTTATTCAGGAATTTCATCAAACACTTGGTGTGCATGTGAAAAACCTAAAATCAACTTCTTCAACAAAAAGGTACTAAGCATTAAGCACAATCATATAAGAAAGGGAATGAGAAGATCTAAGCCCTAGTCAACCTAAACAATCAATAAAATCACCTCATCTGCCCAAATCTCAAACCTAAATCAAACTACTCACTAATCATGGTGAAAACCATCAAATCTAAGATAAAAAGATAGTTAATCATGATTAGGGAGACAAAAAATTAAGGAAAATGCAAACTATTATTGAAATAAGCAAATATTCAAATACAAAATTATTCAAAATCTAGAGAAAAAAAGAAGAACTGCTGGATAAAGAGTTGTTCCCAGAAATTAGAGATTTTAAGTATTTATAGGTGTCTTAGCAAAAATAGAAAAATTATAAATAAATGGTCTTCAGTATGGCAGTGTATCGGTCAGTTGTATTTGTCTAGGCTGGTCGATATGAATCATATCGTCAGTTGTATCGGTCTAGGCTGATCGATATGAATCATATCGGTCTGGAAGGTGATCGATACGGTGACCAAAATATACTTGGTGCATTTGTATTGGTCACTTCCTGACCGATAGCTTTGATCGATACGTTTTGTATCGGTCACTCATTGACCGATAGCCTACCCGATAGGGATTGAGCAGTTTCACGAAAACTTCTGCAACTTTCTAACCGCTGATGGAAATGACCTGAAACCAACTCCAGACGCAAGCTAACTCACGGGGCTACAACATTGATGAAGACTGTTTAAGCTGAATCGGGTTAGAGATGCTTTGTCCGAGCCAGTTTTTTCAGGTGAAGTTTCTGGCCGTTTCAACAAGGTGCACCTTCTTCTTGGCTCTTTTGATGTCTTGTGCTGCACCCACCATCATCTCCCATGCTCCTTATAGTCTCAAAACTCTCCAAACACACTTGCCAAACTCCTCAAATGCACAAAACATGCAATGCTCACCCTAAATTTATACTAAGTCATAATTGAATGCAAATGGGACAAAAACAAATAAAAATAAATGTTTAAAGACTATAAAATAATGCAAGATGTATGCTAATATGGTGTAAATAATGAATATATCACTATCTTAAACATAATATAGCTATACTAACAAGGCATATAAACAAGCACAACTTAAGTCCTCCAATTGTTTCCGTAGTAAACATTTTGTGTTTTTTTTAATACCACAAATATATCGAGAGTTTGATTCGAGAGACAGCTACAACTATCGTCTAATTTCAATTAGTCATCCAATTAGGTAGACGATTTGATTTTTTTTACAAAAGAAAAAGAATACTTTTTTGTGCATTTTCCTCTTTTCCCGGCTATGGACAATTGAATTTGTATCTTAAGTCAATGTAACAAGTGTTCTCCTTCCTCACGTTAACTTTAGTTTTATTGGAATAATGATTAATGAGCAATTGAGACTTTAAATTTTTCACTGAAATATTTTAATCATATTTGGAATTAAGTTCTCGTAAAAAATGATGGGAAAACGATCTATTTCCCCACCAGAACTATCGTATAGCACCAGATGAAGCCCGAACTATACCCTCTTTCTAGATATCCCTCCGATGAAAGTTAAAGATCCAGATAACCCTGAAATAAAAGTTAAAAACTAATATCTCTACTAAATTAAAATTCGAGCCGTTAACTATAGTTTTAGACGGTTTACTGTTTTGAGAAAAACCATAAACCACACTAAACCAATAGCAAACCTAATTATAACCCGATTACACATCCTAAACCAAAAATTGATCCGATTACACATTCTAAACCAAAATTATCCCGACAAATTGATTAAACCTCTTTTTCCCGAAAATCCCCAAATCACTAACCCTAGATCGCAAAAGCTTCAATCCTTCTTTAAACCTCTTTTGACCAAAAATCTCCAAATCTTTTGCCCGAAACACTTCAATCGCAAAAGCTTGAAAGCTTGAATTCGATGGATTTAGTGACTCGAGAGGGTGTAGACGACTTCGATGAAGAAGCACGCGAGCGAGAAGACTTTCACATCGAGCAGCTTATCCAAGAGTTCGTGGATGAACCTCCAATTGTCCATGACGTTTATCCTGAAACTGAAAGCGATAGTGAAGAAGAAGAAGGTGAAGAGGGTGAAGAGGGTGTTAGACAAGAGAGACAAAGACAGCCAACCCATATTCGACGTGGTGATGGAAGATTGTACAAAGATCAGACATTCTTCAATGGCGTTGCTTTCAAAGAGTGTGTTCTCGATTATGCCTTAAGAACAGGTCAAAATATGAAGCAATACAAGTACGATAAGGATAAAATTGGATTTAAATGTGCTGGTGGTGATAGTAGAGAAGACAACGAAGGTTGTGTATGGCAAGTATACGCTTCAATTCTTCCTCGTGAAATGTGGAAAATTAGGGTGTTTAGAGATGAGCATAGTTGTACACCTAATGGAGAATGTGAGATGTTTAAGGTTCCTGTGATTGCTAGGATGTTCGTTGATAAGATTAGAGAGGAACCCGACTACTATATGCCTATGAAGATTGAGAAAATAGTGATGGAAAGATAGAAAATTGTTGTATCTAGGCCTCAATGTCAAGCTGCTAGGAATAAGGCAATTAGGTGGATTGAATATGAACATGATAACCAGTTTGCTCGTCTTCAAGATTATGCTGCTGAGCTGCGAACTTCGAATGCAGATTCGACTGTGGAGATTGATACTCTGAAAAATGCAGAAGGTCAGGATGTGTTTCACAGTATCTACATTTGCTTTGATGTAATAAGAAGAACATGGAAACAGACTTGTAGGCCGCTGATTGGAGTTGGTGGGTGCTTTGTAAAAGGGAAAATCAAGGGATAAATATTGGTTGCTTTAGGTAGAGATGCCAATAATGCTATATATCCAATAGCATGGGGTGTTGTACAAGTGGAAAACACAGATAATTGGCGTTGGTTTGTGAAGAAGGTGAAGGCTGACTTGGGACTAAACGATGGTGATGGATATATCATGATATCTGATCGGCAAAAGGTAATAAATTCGCTTGATCATAAGGTTTTACTTCTAATTTGATTGCATATTTTGTTTGCTTTAACTAGGTTTTCTGTTTCAGGGTTTGATCAAAGCGGTTAATGAGGAGTTGCCAAAGATCGATCATAGAATGTGTGCCAGTCATATCTATGGAAACTTGAAGAAGAATCATGGGAGCAAAAAACACATGAAGCCGTTGATATGGAACTTGGCATGGAGCTACAATGAAGCTGACTTTCTACATAATTTGGACAGGCTGCGCAACTATGACAGTGGTGTATACGATGATGTGATGAAGACAAACCCACGATGCTGGTGCAGGGCTTACTACAAGAGAGGAAATTATTGCGAAGATGTGGAAAATAACTCCACAGAATCATTTAATAAGACGATCAACAAGGCAAGGGAGAAGGCGTTTGTTCCTATGCTAGAGACCATAAGAAGATTGGCTATGGTACGCATTGCCAAGAGATGAGCCATATCTCATGATCATAAAGGTATTCTTCTCTTTTCATCCGCAATTTCAGTGATTTAAGTGATTTTGTGTTGGCAGGATTAGGATTAGAGTCATTAATTGCTGCTGATCGTTTATAGCTTCTTTAGTTTAAGCGTATGTGATTGCTGCTGATCGTTTATAGCTTCTTTGGTTTAAGCGTATGTGTTCTCTTTATGCGTTTGATGTAAGTATTTTATTTTGTTTGCTTGTTTCAGGGATTTGTACACCATATGTAACTAAGTTTCTTGCAGCCGAACACGAGAAAGCTTCTTTGTGCACTATTAGTAGAGGTACAAATGGATATTATGAAGCAAGGTTGAGTGGTTGTAGTTACCGTGTCAACTTGGAGAAGAGGGCTTGCAGTTGCTTGAAGTTTGACATTTGTGGAATTCCTTGCGAACATGCATATGGCGTTATTTTGGTGAAGAAACTTGTTCCTGAAGACTTTGTTTGTCACTGGTTTCGTACAGCAATGTGGAGGAGGAACTATGAAGAAGGTCCGATTCCAGTGAGAGGTGCACGATTCTGGCCAGAAACAGATCATCCAAATGTTCATATTCCACCTGACCCGATCAGCCTGGCAGGAAAAAGGTAACTAAAGCTTCTAAGAAGAGGAAGAAAGGCGTTAATGAATCTCCCACCAAAAAGGCACCAAAAGAGAAGAAGCGGATCATGTATTGTGGCATTTGTGGTGAAGCTGATCACAACTGCAGGTTTCACAAGAAAAAGCAGGATGAGGTTTGAGCTTTGAGCTTTGATTGTGTTTCTAGTTAGCTTTGATTGCGTTTATGGTTTATGGATTTTCTTTGTGTTTTTGTGGTTTAACATGTCGTTATGGTTTTCATTTATTGCAGGCTTCTCAAGGTGAATCCTCTCAAGGCACTGTCACTCAAACTGAGTCTTCTCAAGTCATGGAGCTGGTGTAGCAACTATTAGGATGAAGAAGAAACTAATGTAGGATGAAGAAAGAAATTGATGTAGGGTTGGCTTATTTGGTTTATTTGTGTTTCTTGGAGATGTTTTGGATATCTTGGAGATGTTTTGGATTATGAGTATTGATATTTCGGGTTAAGGTCTTTTGACCACTTTTTTGTGAACCATTTTCGATGGCAATGGATGGTCTAAATATGATATATTTTGTGTCTTTTGTGTATTCGGGATTGTCTCTTTCACATGACTAAAACCATGTTCTGACTTTCACATTAAAAAGCTAAAAAAACGATAAACACACATATATTAATGGAATCAAGTACCAAGTTTTACAAAAACACAACAACCTTACAAAAACACAACAAATGAAAACACATTAGCATCCCAAAACACAATGAATACAACAATCATCATCTTCCCTCTTATTCAACCTAGAAGCTTAATGCATCCAACCATTAACATGCACCCAATGACAGTAACAATCATCATCTTCTTCATCCTAGACCATGATTCAGCCAACACATCTTTAACTCTCTCAAATATCTCTTTCTCGAGCTTCAATTGCACTTTTTCAAACATCTTCTCAATCTCTGTTCTCTCTGTTGTAACCTCTTTCAGCTCTTCCTCAAGTCTCATGATTTTCAATTGCAAAGCCTCAATCTCATTTAAGAATGCCTCATCAACCCACTTGAAAGTGTGATTATCATTCATAAGCTACAAGAATGATCCATTTATACCAATAAGAACCAAAAGCATCATAACAAAATCAGTACAACAAGGTCATTGAGTTCGAATTACCTTCTGAGAAACAGCATAGCCACATCGATAGTACCTTCGGTAAGGGTTATGGTCAGATTTTGATATCAACGCCACAATTTGATCTCCACACCAACATCTTTTAGGTACACCAACAACTCTTCCTCTTGCTCGACCATTTGAAGATCCACTCGAAGCTCCAGACAGATTACTCATGGCGGATTACAACCTAGAGACAATAAAAAATTCAGACAACAATCAAAAATCCAGAACTGAAATAAACATTCTACAGTATGAAAAAACAGAAATGAGACAACGAAATTCAACACTAACAATAGAAATACACTCGATTTCGGAAATACGTTTGAAGAACAATAGATTTCGAGGTTTTCTATTTGGGTTTACGAACTCGATTTTAGGGTTCTTAGTAGATTTGGGGATTTCTGATTCTTACCGTTGAAAGTTAGATGTATGTAGGCAAGGAACGGGTCGGGTGTAGAAGGCTTCATTCGGGTTTCTTATCCGGGTTTCTCATTCGGTTAACCAATATTGCGTATAGGTTTAGTCTTAACCATTGAAACCAATACCGATAGCTATCTGAATCTTTAACTTTCATCGGAGGGATATCTAGAAAGAGGATATAGTTCGGGCTTCATTTGGTGTTATACGATAGTTCTGGTGGGGAAATAGATCGTTTTTCCGAAAATGATCAATATATTTGGTGTCTATATCCAGCAGAAGATGATACCCTTATGTGAGAAGAATCATGACAACATTGCCGAGCCGGCAAGAATAGACTGAAAATCCAAAATTCATTTTAGAAAATCATTATAGAACAAAATTTACGGTTTGGGTTTATTCTTCAGTCAAACTTACGGTTTGAATTATTTGCCACTCAAATATTATTAGAAAATCTTAGTGATTCAGTATCTGAGAACATTCATAAGGAACCAAACGTTAAGAAATCAAACGCTAAATGTCAGACATTTAGACCCAAAAAACAAACTCGAAATGTCAGACGCTCGCTGGGTGAAGTAACATTTGGAAACGGACTTCAGCTTCAAACAAACGCCACTTATGTGGTTACTTTTGTTTATTTATAATACGGTTACTATTCCATTGAATTTGGTTGCTACTATAAATATAACTAGGTATTTACTCACGCTATGCTGTGAGATGTTATTCTAAATTTTATATATTTTAAAAATAAAAAGTTATTTTTTTACAGTATAAATAAATATTATATTTATTTTTTATTTAGCATAAGTTTTGGATTTATGCCCTATTTATTTCTCCATCTATATGGTTCATTTGAATAAAAATGAGAATTTTGTTTGTTTTGTAACAAAATCAAAAAATATATAGATGAATTATCTAGATGATTTTTGAAGATTTAGATAAATTTATGAGAATTATCTGAATGAACCAAATTGGACCATCTTGATGGAGCTAGATGTTTCAGTTCAAAATGACAAATGACTAAAATACTCTTAAATTTAAAAATAATAAAAAAAACCAAAAATCATATTTTTCGAAAAAACCACAAATTATACTTTTCTAACGAAATCGGAAAAATTGTATTTTTTTTTTCTAAACTGGTAAAATCATATTTTCTTGTAAAATCGAGAAATCACATTTTTCAACCAAAACTAAAAAAACGCATTTTACTATTATAAGTTTACTTATGATCATAAATTTCTTTACTCGCAGGTTATATTCATATTTTTAATTATGAAACTTTTAATGCATGATTTTCTTACACTAACTAAAATAATTATTTTAACATTAATTTTTATTTAGCATTAAAAAAATATTTAGTAAAAAACCACAAATGAAACAACAATTCACATTAGCTTACATATTTACTATAGCTTAAGTTTATATATTGATCAGATCGCTACCTTAGCTCTAGAAATTAAAAAAGCTACAAAATATATCGAAAGAAACCAAATAACCATGTCAAATGTTTGAAGATCGTATTTAATTGACCTCAGATCTTATAACTTTATTTTTCTTCAGTTCTTCTTCTCTCACATATGCTAGAAACAAGTCTAGCAACTACAAAAATTGCTTCATAATGCCGTCATTCCTCCCATTCTCCAAATCTTATCAGTGTTTCTTTCATCTATTAAATCATAGTCACTGGTCGAGATTTAGGCGGTTGACAACTTTTTCGATCAGATCTCTGATACTTTTAAACATAATATATTTGCTTTCAAAAACTTAATACACTTTCAAATATTCATTCATAAGTATACAATAACTTAATTAAAAAAGTACTCATTCTTTTGATAATTAATTAAAATTTGGTGCACTATAAAAAAATTATTTAATTTTAATATATAGAAAACATAATTTTCTGGATTTTTTACTTTTTCTCATATCTTTGCTTTAAACATGTAAACATTGACATTATCATACCTAAACATTACTCACACTTATATGCATATATCAAACCTTCAAACTTCACAATATATTTAGATATAGTTTTATTAATAAGCCATAAGACAGATATGATACATGAGTAACACCCAAATACAAAGGCCCAAAACATTAAAGTATTAAACGCAAGCCTAAATACAACTTAAACAACAATGGTGTTACTGTAATTGGATATCTCATCCGTCTTTAGCATCAGGGACAAAGCTTTACCACTTTAAAGTTTCAACTTTCAGAAAATTCATCAACACAATGCGATTGTAGATCTTTTTCAAACTCTTTCGAGAACCACCATATCTCCTGAATAGATCCATGGTTAAAAAATCCTTCTTTCCCGCAAAGTTGCCACAAAGTTAAAATCTTAGAAGTGAAATCATAAGTTTAATGAGATAACAATATTTGCCACAAAGTTAAAATCTTAGAATTTTAGGTTTGTTTGCCAATAAACATTATCAATTAGTTAGGTTAATTAGATAATTTCTATAATAATTGAAGAAGATGGACGAAGAAGATGATGATAGGGAAAAGGAGAAAGAAGATATCGATAATATACAATGAGCTTCAGTTTGTTCTTTTTAAAAAATTTAAATAAAAATTAAAAATTATAAAACAACACATAGTACATTATTAAAAATGGTGTGTTTTAATTTTTGTCATCGATATAATGATGGTTAATTTTGCAGTTATCCCAAAATAATAATATTGGACTTCAATTTCTATGTACTGTCCATATTGGGTCTTATTAATGAAAAATTTTGATGATAAAAAGAAAATTGCCTATGTGTCAAAATATTGAGATGAAGTGTATTAATGAAACTTTTTAATTGGTTCAGTATTTTGCTGATGTGTCAGCTTCTAATAACACAAAAAAACTGAGTTGTCAACACATGGAGAGACTTATAGGTTATTGTTGTATTGATTTTTTTTAGATAATTAAATGACTATCATGACAAAATGATAAATATAGATTATATCTTCTGTGCGGAATGACAAAAAAAATATTTCAACACTTCTGTGAAATCATGCAATTTTATAATTAGTGTGATATTTGATGATAAAATATTTTATTTGGAAAAATAGCAATTAAATATCCTGAATAAATTAGAGTACTATAAAGAAAAAATATATATTTTATTTTACAACTCACAAACGAAACATTTATTATTTGTAGGGTCAAATGGTAACCAACCAAAATGATATTTACTATAAAACACCAACGTCATTTACTTAATTTATGAACAAATGATTATATTATGTGCCGACAAAAAAAACTGTTTATAGAGTGCATATTTCATATTATTTATGCTCTTCCAATGCAAAATTGTTGTAACAAAATGTTCAAAGCCATTCGCCTGAGATAATTTTTTGATATTTTCGAGGATTTTTTTATGTTGAAATAAAAATATTTAAGATAACATAATTTGGTGGAAAATCTAAGGGAACGAGGAGGAATAATGAATTCCTATTCATTTCTAAAATTTTTTACCATTTGCTAGTAATAATATTTTCCTATCATTCCTTCTTATTCTTTATCATATAAGGAATATTTTTTGGTAAGCATCATATAAGGAATATTATAGAACAAATGTATTCTTTATTAAAATTAGAGAGGAACAAAATATATTTATTTACTATTTATTTTTTATTCTTATTTATTTTTTTTCTTTTGTTTCTTTTATTCATTTCTTTTTTATTCATATTCCTTTTTTATTGGTCATCAGTTAAAACTTAAAAAAATTTGAACAAAAGAAGAACACTTAATAAAGTCTGAGAATTCTCGGTCAAAATGAATAAAAGAGTCCTTTATTAAAAAAAATGAATAAAAGAATAGATAATTTTCTCAAATTGGAAGTGAGGATATAATTTAAGTCTAAAGATAAGAAAAAGCGTTTAAACACCTTCAGTACGCGTATATATTAGGTCATTTCCTCTTTTGTTTTTTAACTCATATTTGAAAACGAGTTTATACTATTTTATTATATATATATTCGCCGAACCCGTTTCCGACACGGGAGAAAATGACAAGGTCATTACAAATAGAGATGTGAAAGCAAATAAGTCTTTATAGATTTTTGAAGATGCCTTGTCTGTTATACTTCTAAAGGTAAGTGCGAATATTGCACTTGTTAGACAAGATAATGTAGCTAGGCTTCTTAATGTTGCATGACCACCATTATATATCTATGAAGTTGTCCAAATTTTGTAGAATTAATCCCAAACACATATATGACCGGTCCAAGTAACCATAAAATTAAAATTAATCGGTCCCATGCAGATGCAGTATTTGTAAACTAAAGAATATGTAACGTGAAATAATTCATATAGTCTAAATTACACGTGATAATAAATAATTTAGAGTTGTTGACCCAAAATCATATACACAAATAATTCACGAAAAAGGAAAACCTACAAGTTAGACCAAAAATTTTTTATAAAAGGATCTTTGTGATATGTGACTTCCTCATCTTCTCGAGTAAAACCAATCGAATAATTTCATTTGAAAGAAAAGATGCATTTTTTCTCTTCTTCGTCGTCATCTTTGTCAACTTGGACAAACCTAATAACAATTGGATGCCTCATGCTTCATTCATCTTTCTCCAGTGCTCAACTAACTCCTACCTTCTACGACAGTACATGTCCTAGCGTCTTCAACATCGTACGGGATACCATTGTTAACGAATTAAGGTCGGATCCTCGTATCGCCGCGAGCATCCTTCGTCTTCACTTCCACGATTGCTTCGTTAATGTAAGATACTCCTTTTTACAATTTGTAGTATACTTTATCTCACAAGTACGTATGCAACATTATATCTTAGCATTATATTCATATTTTCTATTTTTTTAGAAAATATACTTTCTAATTAGATTTTTGCTATCAACATGTATTTTACCGTTAATCAAAAGAAAACATATCGTTTACTTACTCGATTTCTGAAACAAGTTTTTTCGGGTAATTCAAGAAAACAAAATACGTCGTTGTCAGTTATAGTAAATAGTTGAATACATATGATTTGTTGGCAAAAAAAAATTAAAGCTGGTTCGCCGTACATGCATTTATAATTTAAAAGTTATGGAAGATTTGTCTTTTTATTTTTTATTTTTTGTGGCATTAGGTATACGTACGATTATACATTGTCCAAAATAATAGTTAGTGGCCTAACGGATCTCATCCAGATGAATTTTATTTTTTGTAAAAGAGATTCAAAGAAATGATCGAAATAAAATTTCACATACTCAGATTTGGTTTTTACTATCGAATATATTAGCTCTTGTCGTCAACGGTGACTTATTATTTAATCTTCTACAGACAGATAATTTCAAATTATATATTAAAGTCTGAGCAATTCAGCAGCAAACATGAATTATATGAACCATTTAGTGTGGGTTTTAAAAATAAAATAAAAAGATTAAAAATCATTCAAAAGCTTACGGTGAACCCCGAAAAACCCCACTAATGTGTGATATGTTTTGGAGAAATCAAAGTACAATCTATAAATTACATTGTGAATCTGGTTTTAATGGATCTATAATGTAAAGTCAATTGTATACTAATTTGTGTCTACTGTGTATGCATATACTATCGGTCTTTGCTTTAGAAAACAAATGGTCTTATTAAATGAAAACAATATCTCACACTGTTAACTGGTGGTAAAGATAGGATCATAGTTGTTAATTATTGACTAATTTGTTTTATTTTTATTTTTTTGTTAAAAGGGTTGTGATGCATCGATCTTGTTAGACAACACAACATCGTTTCGAACAGAAAAAGATGCTGCTCCAAATGCAAACTCGGCTCGGGGATTTCCAGTGATTGATAGAATGAAAACAGCAGTTGAGAGCGCATGCCCGAGGACTGTTTCATGTGCAGATATCCTTACCATCGCAGCTCAACAATCTGTTAATTTGGTAGGCTCTTTTGATACATCCCTCTTTACTTTTTTTTTTAATGACAAACATTGTTTTAAATTCCTACGTGAAGTCGTCAGTAAATTTTTGAAAACATGCAAGTTTACCCACTATTTGAAAAAAAATGCAGATCAAACCACAACGTCAAATTTAACCTTCAATGTAATTTTTTGTGTTTTTTTTGAAAAGTTTGTAAGACTTTCTAATATAATAACTTCGATTTATATGTAGTTTATCATTATTTTAAAAACTTGAATATGGTGACGGCTCATTATATTGTGGATTAAATTTGATTTCTTAGTTGCAGTTTTTTTTTTTTGGTAAAACTTAGTTGCAGTTTTTGCAAGTTTATGTTAAAGTTAATATGGTGACGGCTCATTATAGTTAAAGTTTTTGTGTGCAGAAAACCCTTAATATTATTGTTCTTTATAATAATAATAACAACATGTTTTTAAGTTTAGTTGAGATTGAGAACAATAATAATGAGTCATTATTATTGTTTCTTACCATCTCTTTCTCTTGTGACTTATTTATCTACTTGTTGAGTTTTATTACTGTACATGTTACTCTTTTTCTTTCCAACGAAATTTTACGTGTTTTACGTGTTGATACGAAATGTTCAAAAAAAAAAAAGAAATTTTAGGTGTTGTTAAATTTATATTTAGGCAGGAGGTCCTTCATGGAGAGTTCCTCTGGGAAGAAGAGATAGTTTCCAAGCATTCTTTAACCTCTCTAATGCAAATCTTCCTGCTCCATTCTTCACGCTTCCACAACTTAAAGCTAGTTTCCAAAATGTTGGCCTTGACCGTCCTTCAGATCTCGTTGCTCTCTCAGGTAATTATTTTATTAAGAGATAACAAAAAAAACACACATTTGATGTATACCTACTATAGCGAATTTCTTATTTACTATGTTGTCTTTCTTTTGGTTAGGGGGTCACACGTTTGGTAAAAACCAATGCCAGTTTATTATGAACAGGCTATACAACTTTAGCAACACTGGTTTACCCGATCCTACCCTCAACACTACTTACCTCTCCACGCTTCGTGGGCTATGTCCTCTTAATGGTAACCAAAGCGTCTTGGTCGATTTTGATCTACGTACACCAACGGTATTTGACAACAAATATTATGTGAATCTCAAAGAGCATAAGGGACTTATCCAGACCGATCAAGAGCTATTCTCGGGCCCTAATGCCACTGATACAATCCCTTTAGTGAGATCATATGCTGATGGAACACAAAAGTTCTTCGATGCGTTTGTGGAGGCGATGAATAGGATGGGAAACATTACGCCTCTCATGGGAACTCAAGGACAGATCAGGCAGAACTGTAGGGTGGTCAACTCCAATTCACTGCTCCATGATGTGGTTGAGATCGTTGACTTTGTCAGCTCTATGTAACAACGGTTGTCTCAATATATGTGGCAACAAAAATATGTATGTTTGTTACAATAATAAAACGTTCTCAGAGTTAGGGGTGGGTAAAATATCCGTTATATCCGCTTCGAACTGATATTTGTTTCGATCCGTTTCAAAAAATCCGGATATCCGTAAAGCTTTGGAGCAAAGCAAATAGTAAAATATAGTATCCGTACAAAACGGAGCAAATCACAAATATGCGTTTAGACAACGTCGGATATCCGATCCGATCCGTATCTTTATAAATTTATTATATATTAGTATATATTATTATTATATATATATATATCAATTATATTATAAATTTTTATTAATATACTCATGATTTTCTTCCTAAATTTTCAATTGTTTCTAAATTTTTTTGATTATATAAAATAAATGACTAAATAACCAATCATAAAAAATAAATAATATGTTTAAATTTAAAATATGTTAATAAATAATACTTTATTTGATATTAGTTAATAAATATCAACAAATATTTTTTAGTAAAATTTAATATTAAAGTTTCAAATATTTAATATTATTTTTATATATAAAATATTATTTTTCCTCATTTTAATTTTGTAGGTTTATTTTTTATAAGATAAATTGTTTTCTTTTAGTTATTTTCACTTAACAGTTTAGATAAAAATATTTTTTATAATAAAAAATTGATGTACTTTCAGTTTTGCGTATATTAAACGGATCAAACTCAATATTCATAAATATCCGTAAATATTCGCAAATATCCGCAAATACTTGTAAATTTTCCGGATAACCGAAAATCCGGATATCCGTATATTTCCAGAGCAAATCAAATCACAAAATTAAATATCCGTCAAAAACAGAGCAAACCACAAATATTTAAAAATTTCCGGGTAACCGATCCGCATCCACCCCTACTCAGAGTGTTACTTAAAGATGTTTACTTAAAGACGTTTTAAAACTCTTTTTTCTGTTATCTCTTGCTCTTTTTATTGTAACACTGCAAATTATGAAAACAAGTGAATTATATGGACAAAATAATATAAAAAAAAAGGGCATAAGAAACTCAATAACAAAGAGAACAGTCCATTACAGTTGATGAAAGAAATATAAAGAACATATACAAGAGTTGATATATTGTGCCTGATACCACACTGCAATACGCAAATGATATATATAACAAAGAAACATCTTTGAAACATAATTAGGAATTGCTTTTCAAAAAAAAAAAATCATAATTAAGAATTTGATTACTCAAAAATATGAAAGGTTGTTTTAGTTTTACTTTGTAAACAACAAACACAAGGTTTCAAGTCAGCGTAGACGCAAAATTTACCACAATAAATGAAAAGTTTGACTAAAACTCTACCATCATTCTCAACTGATTAAAGCTCAAAGTGAGCAATCAATGAAAGATTAGAGAGATGTAAACATATTTGGAGAAAATTATAATTTCTTCATTAGATTGAAATGAACTATGAATGTTCCTTAGATACAATCTGCATGAAATTATTATAGTAATTGAGATATCGGTTTAGATAAATTGGATTAGATCCATTCCGATTTAGTCTACTCCACCTTTTTTCTTTACTATATAAAGAACCATTTATTGTAACGATTCAATAAGATTAATGAATGAGATTACATTTTCCCTTGTAACAAACTCTCCCTCTTTCGTTCTTCCAATAGAAATTGTTAAAAAAAAAAAAAAAATCTTCATAAAATTAGTCAAAAGCAACCTCAGAAATTTAGAATCATCTAAACAACATAAATTTAACCAGCCTAATCAAAGAGCTAAGCAAGAACACACTGATAGATCATGCATACAAAAATATTAATTCATCACAGAATATAAACTTACCACAAAAAATTATTATCTGTTAAGGAAATATAACATACCTGACCTCTCTGTAATTATATGTATTTACCCTACATGAATATTTGTATAAATACTATATACATGACTAATAAAATGTCTATTCGAGCCTACATCTCTATATGGTATCAGAGTCATCTTCTTAATACCTAATTTTTTTGCCGCCTTCTCCAACTTTTCAAATCTCTATCTTTTTTCATGGAAAATTTAGCTCAATCAAACAAGGCAATTCATGTCTCCGACACTCATACTATCTTCAACGTCAATATGATCAATGTAACGAAGCTTACCACTTCCAACTTTCTCATGTGGAACCGTCAGGTTCATGCACTTCTTGACGGTTATGACTTAGCCGGCTATGTTGATGGATCTGTTATTGTTCCGGCTGCCACACTTATGACTGATGTAGGTGTTGCTCCAAACCCCATCTACAATTTGTGGAAGAGACAAGACCGATTGATTTACAGTGCTTTGATTAGAGTGATTTTCACCAACATTCAGCCACTTCTAGCAACAACAATAACCGCAGCTGAAATCTGGAGTACTCGCACCGCCACTTATGCCAAACCAAGTTATGGCCACATCAAGCAACTGAAAAAAAAACTCAAAGAATGGACTAAAGGCAGTAAGTCTATCAACGAATACTACCAAGGACTCACCACACGCTTTGACCAACTTGCACTACTTGGCAAAGCCATTGATCATGAAGATCAAATAGAGATGATTACTGATGGCCTGTCTTAAGATTACAAAACCGTTATCAATCAGATTGACGGGCGTGAAACTCCTCCTTCCCTCAATGAACTTCATGAAAAGTTTATCAACCATGAAGTAAAGCTGCAATCCACTCTTACCACCTCTCCAGCTGTTCCAGCATCTGCTAATGTTGCTCAGTACGGTCAAAGATCAACAATAACTACAAAAGTAATAACTACAATCGTGGTGGTTACCATGGAAACCAAACTTGGCAACAACGTCAGTTTAATCGAACACAAAGCCAGAACTCACCTCGTGGATATCATGGCTGCTGTCAGATTTATGGTATTCATGGCCACATCGCTCGCACATGCTCTAAACTTCAGTACCCTTCTAGAGCATCTTCTCAAGCCTTGCCTATGAGTTCGCCTACAAGGCCATGGCAGCCGCGAGCAAACCTTGCTACTACATTAATGCCACACAATACCAATACTTGGCTACTCGATAGTGGCGCAACTCATCATTGGACATCGGACTTGCAGAATTTGTCGCCCATCATCCTTACAATGGAGGAGAGGAAGTTGCAATTGCAGATGGATCTAGTCTACCGATCACTCATACTGATTCTGCTTCTCTATCTACATCATCCAAATCTCTTTTACTCAAGGATATCCTCTGTGTTCCAAATGTCAATAAGAACTTGATTTCTGTTTACCGTCTCTGCAACTCTAATCAAGTTTCTGTTGAATTCTTCCATGCACACTTTCAGGTGAAGGATCTCAGCACGGGGTCCGGTTGATCCAAGGTCGTACGAAAGATTAGTTGTATGAGTTGCCAGCAGATTCCTCCTCCATCGCCTCTTTACACTTTGCATAACCAGATACCAAAACAACCCTTCACCAGTGGCACTCTCGCCCTGGTCATCCCTCTCTTCAAACACTTAAAGCTCTTGTTTCTCAGTTTTCATTACCATGTTTGCCGTCTACTCTGCCTATTTCTCCTTACAATGATTGCTTTCTCAATAAAACACACAAACTTCTATTTAATCAAAGCTCCATTATTTCAACCAAACCATTCTTTTCACAGATGTTTGGCAATCGCCAGTTTTATCATCTCAGAACTACAAATATTACCTTATTATGGTAGATCATTTCACTCGTTACTCTTGGTTGTTCTTTCTCACAGCCAAAGCTCAAGTTAAAACCATCTTTCTTCCCTTCCAAGCCCTTGTCGAAAACAGATTTTAATCCAATATCCAACATCAATATTCGGGTAATGGGGGAGAGTTCTTGGCTTTACAATCCTATCTCTCCTCTCAAGGGATTACTCATCTCACTACACCACCACATACACCTGAACACAACAGCCTTTCTGGAAGAAAACACAGACACATAGTTGAGACTGGCCTTTCCCTTCTTTCTACTGCCAAAATTACTCTCACATAATGGCCTTCGGCTTTTGCTACAGCTGTTTTTCTCATCAATCGCCTTCCTACTCCACTTCTTTCACATCAATGTCCATACCAAATATTGTTTCACACCCAACCCAATTACCTCAAACTTCGAACATATGGGTGTCTTTGCTTCCCTTGGCTCAGACCTTACGCTCCCAATAAACTCAAAAACCAGTCTCTTCCTTGTGTCTTCATTGGCTATTCACTCACTCAAAGCGCATATCACTGTCTTGATCCAACCATTGGACGCATCTATACATCGCATCATGTTCGCTTCAATGAAACACAATTCCCCTTCCAAACTCTCATAAATCCTAAAACAGATTTCCCTCAAATTGTTGATATTCCTTCGACTCCTATCACTATTGTTCCGTCTCCTGCTCCACTCATACACTCGTCATCCTCGGCCACAGAAAACCTGATATCTGGCTCCGATCCAACATCACATGTGCCCCTGAATCCGGCATCGTCATCACCGTCATCGCCACATTACAATGGTGAGAATGTCTTGACAGAGGATACAGAAAACTCAGGAGTTGGGCCAATAATTTCTGTTAATAGAAGCCCAAATAATGATGTTCCAGCCCAACAACAACAAGCTCATCAACAGTGTGGCCCGCAACCAGACCCAACAACAAATCTAAATCCCTCTGCTATGACATTGTCTGGTCACGCAGAAAATCCCCAAGCTGTTCTTCTACAACGGCGACCTCGGTCACGACAAAATTGGCCACCACCAGATCCACACTCTATGACGACTCGAGTTAAGAATGGCATCCAAAAACCTAATCTAAAATATGCCAACACTGCCAAGCTTCAATTTGATCCACATTGGATTCCAACCACTTGGCAACAAGCCATGAAAGATCTTCGCTGACGTGCAGCTTTGATGGCGGAGTTCAATTCCACCACTAGAAATCACACATGGGATCATACAGCTACTATAGTGGCTATGAACATTGTGGGATGTCGTTGGGTCTTCACGATTAAGTATCACCCTGATGGTACAATTGATCATTTCAAAGCCCACATAGTTGCAAAGGGATTTCATCAGTAACCGTGAGTTGATTTCACGGATACCTTTAGTCCGGTAATCAAGTCTATAACTATTCGAATTATTCTGGGATTAGCAGTCAACTGCGATTGGTCTGTCCGGCAGCTAGATGTCAACAATGCCTTTCTTTAGAGGCACCTAAAAGAGAAAGTGTTTATGTGTCAACCACCTGGATTTACGGATTCTGATCAACCAAATCATGCGTGCCAGTTATGCAAAGCAATATATAGCCTGAAAGAGGTTCCTCGCGCCTGGTATTCCAAGCTCAAGACCTTCCTCATTAGTACGGGGTTCAAGAATTCCCTTACAAATACTCCACTTTTCATCTTCAAGCATGGTAATGACTTTGTCTACTTACTTGTGTATGTCGATGACATCTTGGTCACATGAACAAATCCGCTTCTGATTCAACGAGTAATTGATGCTCTGGCCCAGAAGTTTTCAATCAAAGACATGGGCCATCTTAGCTACTTTCTGGGAATTGAAATGATACGCACACAACAAGGCCTTCATCTGATCCAACGTAAGTATGTTACAGATCTTCTTACACGCACAAACATGTTGGATGCCAAGCCTGTAGCTACAACTCTTGCTTCTGCACCAAAGCTCATGCTATACTCGGGTATCACACTTTCTGATCCTCATGAGTACCGGCGAATAGTGTGAGCCTTCAATATCTTGCGTTAACAAGGCCAGATATATCATATGCTGTCAAGCGACTTTCACAATTTATGCATCGTCCGACAGAAGATCATTGGCAAGCAGTGAAGAGAGTTTTGCGATACTTGTTTGGTACTCTAAATCATGGTATCCTGCTTCGCAAACAGCAAAATTCGGTCTTACATGCCTTCTCGGATGCAGATTGGGCTGGAGATTCTGATGATTACGTTTCAACCAATAGGTATATTTTGTATCTGA
This sequence comes from Thlaspi arvense, assembly GCA_911865555.2. Taxonomy (NCBI): domain Eukaryota; kingdom Viridiplantae; phylum Streptophyta; class Magnoliopsida; order Brassicales; family Brassicaceae; genus Thlaspi; species Thlaspi arvense. The sequence goes on from OU466861.1 coordinate 18,080,282, forward strand.
AACCAACAAATATCGTGGTCGTCTAAGAAAAACCAAGGGGTCGCTCGTTCTTCAACTGAGGTTGGGTACAGGGTTGGTTCCAACACTGCTGCTGAACTTCGCTGGGTCTGCTCGCTCTTAACTAAACTTGGTGTTTCCTTACCTTTGATGCCCACTGTGTACTGTGACAACATAGGTGCAACGTACTTATGCGCTAATCATGTATTCCATTCGAGGATGAAGTACATTAGGATTGACTATCACTTTGTGCATGGTCAGATTCAGAGTGCGTCTTAAGAGTTGCTCATGTTTCTACAAAGGACCAACTAGCGGATGGGTTTACCAAACCATTTCCTCGAACCCAGTTTCAAGATCTCAAAACCAAGATTGGCGTCACGCAGGTACCTTCATCTTGAGGGGGAGTGTTAAGGAAATATAGCATACCTAAAGGACCTCTCTGTAATGACTAAGGAATACGCAGTTACCCTACATGAATACTTGTATAAATACTCTGTACATGACTAATAAAATATCTATTTAAGCCTACATCTCTATATCATGTACTGCTTACAAGACCATATATTGTCATTTTCATAAACATAACCATATGAAAAACGACACTAGAAAATATCAAAACAGAGAGAGAGAGAGAGAGAGAGAGAGAGAGAGAGAGAGAGAGAGAGAGAGAGAGAGAGAGAGAGAGAGAGAGAGAGAGAGAGAGAGAGAGAGAGAGAGAGAGAGGTAAATGATTCACACTTGTTTCTTCACAAAAGTGTCATCTTTGGACCATTTCAGATTTGTGATCACCCTCCTCTCCCTCGGACATGCTTCTTGGATATGGATTCCTAATTCGTTGTTGTTCGGCGGTATCCTCATCTTTGTCTTCAAGCACTTCTCCAGATTCAGATTTGTATCCCTCTTCATTATCTTCTTTGTTAGATGCTTCATCATCTCCTTCTTTGTCTTCTTCTCTGTCGGGTTCATGTGTAACCCAGTGGTCGTTATCATCATCTGCATTGCAAGATTCTCTACATTCAGTAATCTCCAAATCTTGGTATTTGCTTCTGAATTGAATCACCATCTTTCCGCTCACTTCAGAGGGTTCGATCTTCACTTCTGAGTGAAATATCAACAGATGATATGTCCCTAACTCTTCAGAGGAGTAGAAGAACTCGATACATGGTCTGCGGGAGTTTATGCAGAGACATGATAGTTCTGAATGAAGAAATTATGTGGCTTCATCAGGTTTAGAATCCATAAATTTTGTGTCTTCATCAGGTTCTTCACGTGAAATTACGAGACAAACCTTCAATCTGCTGAAATCACAATGAGGAATTCTTAAGGAATCTCCTCTGGTTCGGTGATCAAACTCTGCAGGTACTTCTTTTCCGGGTAAGAGAGCAAGCCCGTTAACAAACGATTGATGAATAATCGCTTGTCGTGCTTGTCGGTCCAATTTAAAGCAGTAGAGTAAATCGTGATATACCTCTGGAGTGTTTAAATGACAACTTAATCTCTCTATTGATTCACAATCATTTAGATGAATATTTGTAAGATTATAAAGGCCTTTGATGCAATCTATAACCCTCTTAATACCACTATTGCTCAGGTTTTGATGTGTTACACTCATGGGGAGATGTGTTGGGAAGGTCTTGAGATTTCCATTGTCACTTATTTCAATATCCTTAAGACGACAGCAATGCCTCAGTGATGCAGAAAAATTTTCTATCGATGTTCCTGTTGCATCGAGAAACGTGATGCTGGTAGGAATATTTGGAAAATTTCTCAATCGTGAGCATCCATTCATTTTAATATCTATAAGATATGTAATGTTGGCGAGACCTGAAATGACTTACGCTTTCGCATGACCACAAAGGTAATTCTTCTAGCTTATGAAGATTTGATTCAATCTCTCCAGTTTATAAAGATTCAAAACTGAAGATGGAAGCTCTACTAAAGCTGTAACACCGCCTCTCCACAAATGAGATGACGTGTTGAACACTCAATTTTCCAACTAAGTTACCACACCTCTAACTTAAACCAATACTCATTTCATCGATATAAATTCAAATAGTTTTGCAAATAACCAACTTAAACTCGAAATCAACCATAAATAAGTCTTAAACCAACTGAAAACCATTTGAAATAGAAAGCTAAGTGTTCTAGGTCCACCAAGGATAGAATTAGAGAACAAATTCGCCACCAACACACGCCAATGACTCCTGCTGCTCCAGCTCACCTGCGCAAGGGAAAAAAGAGACATGGAGGGGATGAGTAATTTATATTACCCAAACCTGTCGGTAGCCAAAGCCAAACGAACAAGCACAGTTCATCGTTTACTCTTACAATCAACAAACAGAAAGCAAGTTAACAAAGCGAGCATATTGAACGCTCTCGTTACAGTATCCCACAGATCAACCTCCGCAAGTTTCGTATGTCTCACACACGTGCTAAGGGAAGCATCTCCGCAAGAGTCTAAGTCACTGCACGACTGGTTCGTCAACCTGAGCTACACATGGCACTACGACAGGCACAACCGCTGCAGGCAACAATCACGCCAGCGGTGCCTTCTCACCACTGGGTCCTAATGCAGTTTGTGCTTTCACAAACTATATGAATTGAATGCAGATCAACAATTCTCACAAGCAAAACAATATCAAACAACACACAACAGTATTAATCCACATCTAGATCTAGGTTCCAAAATTGAATAAAAATCTAGCAAACATCACAGATCTACAAGTTACGACCTAGAGCAGAATTTGTAGGGTTTAGCGGACTTGAGATCCAGATCTAACAGAAACAAGCTAGACAACAATACAAAAGGGAATGCATGAATACATCCTCACCTTTGCCTAATCGAATGAAAGCTAAAAGGGATTTAAGGTTAAGGATTTAACAACGGAAGGCAAAAGACTTAAGAAAACAGCGGCTCAGAACAACAGAACGGCGGCAGCGAACGGCGGCGGCGGTAGGGTTGCTCGGTTAGGGTTCCTAGGTTCTATCTTTGAGTGATTTGGGAGTTGTGATGGATATCCTTGACTCTCTAACTCTCTTTATATAGAGGGGATCCTGGTAAAACCCTAATACCCTTCCCTCTTGGGCTTTACACTCATGGTCCTTTCCTTTTACTTTTAGACCTAGATCTAGGGCGTTACAATTCTCTCCCTCCTCAGAGGAATTCGCCCCTAATTCTTGCAACCACCCTGCGATCCCCTTGCAACCTCAAAAAGTTCCGGAGACCATTTTCTCATTTCATTTTCCTCTTCCCAAGTCTCCTCACTAATTCCATCTCTTTTCCAATACACCAAGACCATTCGGGTTTCCTTCCCCTGAATGTCCCTTCTCTGATATTTCTTTATCGAGACAGGCTTGCTTCGCACCCGGAGGTTCGCACTCACATCCACTGGCGATTTAGGTAGTATCAGCTCAGGCTCTCTAACTGCCTTTCTCAACACAGATACATGGGACACATCATGGAAGTCAGACAAATCCTGTGGCAAGTCTAAACGATATGCCACATTTCTAACTCTCTCATGGCCCTATATGGTCCCATGTACCTCGGCTTATGCTTTTTCAGCTTCCTGATCTCTTTCACACCTTTGAACGTTCTCATCTTCAAGGACACCTCATTTCCAACTGCAAACTCCAAATCTTTCCTATGCTTATCGACATAACTCTTCTAACGATCGTGGGCTTCCTTAAGTCCATCCTCAAGTAATTCCACTTGCGTAGCCATCTCCTTGACCATTTCCGGCTCTAGGTCCCGTCGCTCCCCCACCTCAATCTAATATAGGGGAGTGCAACATGGTCTACCATACAGAGCTTCATATGGAGACATGCTGATACTTGCGTGATGACTGTTGTTGTAGGCAACTCAACTAACGGTAAGTACTCGCCCCACTTCCCCGCCCAGAGCATGTCCTAGAGGGCCTGAATCGTTCTTTACGATTTTTCGTCTGTTTGGAGGTGATAGGCAGTACTCAGATGAACACTGGTTCCTAACGCGTTCTGAAAAGCCTGCCAGAATATCGATGTGAACTTCGGATCACGATCTCACACTATACTAACTGGAACTCCATGCAGTCTCACTACTGAATCCAGATACTTCTGAGCTAAACGATTGCCAACATCCGCTTTTTTAATAGCTTAGAAGTGCCAGACTTAGTAAGGCGGTCTACGATTACCCAAATCGCATCCTTATTCCCAACAGTCCGCGACAGTCTAGTGACAATATCCATAGTTACCATGTCTCATTTCCATTTTGGTAGTGGTGAGTTCTGGAGCAAGCCGCTCGGAACCCGATGTTCTGCTTTCACTTGGTGACACGTCTGACACTGTGATACCCAGATGGCGACGTCCTTCTTCATACCATCCCAATGGTAGTACCGCTTCAAGTCCCGGTACATCTTAGTGCTTCCCAGATGGATATCAAACCATGACTGATGAGCTTAGCGCATGATCTTGTCTTTCAGATCCCTCACCATTGGAACACAAACCATATTGAGGAATAGGTATGTTCCATTAGACGCGGTGCGGTACCCAACCACCTCACAGTTAATCAATTTTTCAAGTGAATAGTCGTCCTGCTGAGCCCCGCGGATCCGTTCCAATAGGTCCGCTTGGTCCATGGCTTCCAAACCGGTGGCCTGTTCATCGATGGTAGTGGCGCACAAGCGCATGCTGGCTACCATCGAGACTAGCTCTTCAGCTTCCTTAGCTCCTGACACATCTCCTTTCTTTCTACTCAGGGCGTCCACCACTTGATTGGCTTTCCCGGGATGGCAGACAATGTCCAAATCGTAATCTATCAACAACTCAACCCACCTGCGTTGTCACAGGTTCAGGTCCCCTTGGGTAAAGATGTACTTAAGACTCTTATGGTTCGTAAACACTTGCACCTTCTCTTCGTACAAGTATGAACGCCAAATCTAAAGGCAAATACTACTGCAGCTAACTCCAGATCATGAGTGGGGTAGTGATGTAATACTCGGATGTGAGTGTTACACGGTTCAGAGTGGGTGGATTGATGGAGTCTACACACTGGCTTTGGCGCTCTCTTGTGTTGACTAAGGGATGGAAATGGTAGAACAAGGCGTGCGGTACACTCCTTGAGCCGAGATGGGATCTGTAAAGCTGGATTTGATGCTCTCTCTTGAGGGATCGGTTGAATGGATAAGCATTGGAACGATGGCACCACAGAGATGATGAATAGCTCTCTGATACAACGAGAACTCGAGCCTTGAGTGAATCACACGCTCAAGAACACAAGTAAAAAACAAAGGCAAAGCGGCGGCTGTTGCTTTTGAAGAAAGTTCAGTCTTTATTGATAATCATGGGTAACCAAAGATACAACGCTGCAGGGGAGCTTTATAAATAGCTCGCCAGCTAGCCATAGGGCCGAAATAAAAGCAATAAAGCGACATAACAAAGAAATACAAAAGAGCAAAACGCACAAAGGCAAAAAGTACATGAAAAAGGAAAGTTCACTTAACTAAAAAGAAAATAAAACTAAGCCGACTTTCTTGTTGCCTTAGGGGCTCGAACTGGTGGTTCCTTGGCGTGTTGAAATGCTTAAGAACCGTTGAGGCAAGCCTCATTACTTGCACAAATCGTATAAACTGAAAATGCCTGGTTTTGGCGCGCATGTAGCTTGGTTGGCAAGTAGTGGTATAAGTCCGGTCTTGGGCTAGTTTGTCCGAGTTCCTTGAAGCATTCATCTTCCTGATATCCACTGATGTCGAGTTGGTATGTTTCTTCGAGAGTTCCTCCACGTTCTTGGCTTAAAACGTCTTATAGCTCCATTGATGTCTTCTCGGCTCCTTGACTTGAATCGGTTGTATCTTGGTGCTCCGGTACGGCATTTGTGAGATTCTTTTTGCATTGAGCTCCATCTCCTGTCAAGTAAATGGCCATACCTTGGGTTGTATCTGGCTGATCTTCTCTGAGGCTCATTTTGGCAAAGTCCTCCAATATATCTTCCTCGGGTGCAATGGGATATGGTTGAGGGTTTAGCAGCGTCCCCACGTCCATATTGATCAAGAGTGTTTCCACGGCCTTGTTAAACCCTTCTCTAATCCTTCTAGTCTTGGAACGAGTCATTGGTGAACCACTAACTGGTGGTACGACGTCCCGCTCCAGCTCCTCTCGACCTGGTACGAACAGATGGTCGATACTCTCATCATTCTCTCGACCCGGTACGTACGATTGGTTGATGTTCTCATCAGGTAGTTGACCTCATGCTTGCGCAGCTGCCTTGAGGCGTATGCGACCATCTTCTCCTCTTGCATGAGCATGCAACCGAGTCATGTCCCCGATGCGTTTGTATACACCACGTATGGTACACCTGTCCTTGGTAATACCAAAATGGGGGTATCGGTTAAACAACCCTTCAGATCTGTAAAGCACTTGGCGCAAGCTTCCGTCCATTGGAATTTGACGTCCTTTCCTGCCAATGCTGTCAACGGCTTGGCTATACTTGTAAATCCCTTCACATACTTCATGTAGTACCCATCCAAACCCAAGAAACTACGGACCTCAGTAGCACTTGTTGGCTCAGGCCAGTTTGTAATAGAAGTGATCTTTTCCGGATCCACCGCTACACCGGATTCATCTGCTAGAAGCTGTATTTACTCAACTTTGCAAACAATTGATGCTCCCTCAACCTGTCCAGCACGATCCGCAGATGCTAGTCATGCTCTTCTTTGCTCCTGGAGTAGACTAATATATTGTCAATGAAGACAATCATGCACTTATCCAAGTGTTCGCAAAGCACGTCGTTCATCAACTTCATAAAGGCAGCGGACGCGTTAGTCAATCCGAATGGCATTACCATGAACTCGTAGTGACAATAGCGCGTCCGAAATGTGGTCTTCTTCACATCCTCCTCTGTGATGGGTATCTGATGATATCCCGACGTAAGATCAATCTTTGAGAACCAAGAGGCTCCTTGCAACTGGTCCAACAGCTCATCGATCCGCAGCAAAGGGTACTTATTCTTTATAGTCACCTTATTCAAAGCTCTATAATCGATACAGAGTCTGAAGCTACCGTCTTTTTTCTTCACGAATAGCACAGGTGCTCCCCATGGCAAGCTAATTGAATGGATAAACCCTTTATCCAACAAGTCATGAAGCTGCTTCTTCAGCTCAGCCATTGCCGCAGGCGCTAAACAATAAAGAGCCTTTGATACGGGCGTGATCCCGCACTCAACTTCAATCGTAAAAGCATCACCTCGCGTGGGAGGCGGTCCTTGTAGTGGCTCGAATACGTCCGCATATTCAGCTGCTACAGAAATCGTACTAAGATCTGCCATTGTTTCCCCTTCTAACATCAAAATGGTGGCCAGATATGCTTCATGCCCCTACCCCATAAGCTCTTCTGCTTGCAACATCGAGCTAATGGTGACCCCAAAAGCTCTTCTGAACGCCTTGGAACATTATCCAACGATCCTCTCTAGGAATCATGACCCTTGCCTTAAGACAATCCAAAGTCGCATAGTATCGGATCAGCCAATCCATTCCCAAGATGGCCTCATAGTGGTTCAGCTTCATTTCTATGAGATCCCAAGGCAAATCGACATCTTCCAACGTTATGGGGACTTTATGTGCACTCTCGTGGATTGTACCAGCTCGGTTCCTGATATATCATGGTTTTTAACCATGATATAAGTCCTTTTTATTGAGTCTTTTTGGTCTTTTTAGAGTCCTAGTAGAGTCTTTTGATAGCAGGATTTTGCCTAACTAAACAAATCCTAATATACTCATGTCATTGCAGCATGTAAGGTATCAATCCATCTGAGTTCATAAGACACCAAGAATAAATCAAATCACTTAAGTCAAGCCTAATTCAAGAAAGCAGTTGTGGTCAAACAAAACAGGTCTAAAGACTGGACTAAATAAAGCAGGAAATTTAATTAGATGAAGTAAGGATCTAAGATGGGGGTTATTGATGAAGAGGGGATTAGAACCTAACTAGTGATGCTTCAAAACCATTCAAAGAATGCTATCTTCTAGGCATAGGATTAACAACTATAACTAGCTCAATTCCTTGATACTAATCACTTTGCTAAGCACACATTTCAGATAAAGTCCTTTACTCAAACATATGATCAGAAAGCATTCAAAACAGAATTCAAATCTTGTATAGCCAAAATGCACCTTAGACATCTAATTCCTTAGGCTAAGCATACAAATCCTCTAAGAAGACTCAAAGCAGCATTTCATCAAACACTTATCAGGCACAAGAGAAAGCCAAGATACTAAACAAGCCTGGCCAAGACTAATCTAGTGTTAAGCACATCTAATAGAGAGAAGAAAATCATAGTAAGCATAAGACATCACTAATCTAGTCATAAAACCCCTCTAATCTATCTCATCTCAAACCCTAAATAAGACTATTCACTAACCATAGTCAAAACCACAAATTCCAAAGAGAAATAATGGTTAATCATGATTAGAAAGCAGGATAAGCAAGAATAGATTAAAGGCAAATACAGAAATTCACTAAATCAAACTAGTTCTTAAAAAGCAAAGCTAAAAAGGGAAAGCTTTTAAGTGCAAGAACAGAAGAAAAATAATAAGACCTCTTAGTTGCCTAACCATTTTAGGACTTTAGTATTTATAGGGGAACAAAGAAACCCCTAGTAAACCAAGATTAAACCAAAAATAGGTTGACTCGACAGAGCATATCGATCATGCACATCGATACTCATGTCGATATCATCTCTTCTTCTGGGTTGTATTGATGTTCCTTGGTCGATATGCACGTCGATATCATCTCTTCTTCTGGGTTGTATCAATGTCCCTTGGTCGATATGCACGTCGATACAGAAAGCTTCAAGGTTGTATCGGTTTGACTCTCCTTGGTGTGAAGTCGATACAATCACCCTTTAGTTAAGGCTCATATGGCAAACAAGTCGATACAGCACATCGGTATTGTCCTGTCTCTGTGTATCGGTATGGGACGTCGATACGCTGCTCGATATAGGCTCCCTTCTGTTGCCTCGAGGTCTCTCTTTGTCGATATGATTCCTTCACACCACGCCTTCACTGTATCGATGCTGAAGTGATTGATACTCCCATCGATATGCTCTGTATTGATTAGATGATCATCATCGATATTGGCCTATCCGCCTCTGTCCTTTGTCTTGCTTCATTCCCAGCTCACATCCATTGCACCACATGGCCTCGACACACCTTTTAGTACCTGAATAAAACTCCAAATGCATGCTAAATGCAATGCAGCTTCTAAAACTACACTAACTCCTTAATGTATGCCAAAGAGACAAGAAGAAGCAAAATATGCATGTTTAAAGGCTAAAACTAGTGATGAATGCAAGCTAAAATTGTATAAATAATGGAGATATCATCTTTACAGGTTATTGCATGTTTGGAGCAGAATTGGAGGTTTTGGAGCATTTTGGATCAAAGCAAGAGTTCTTCCCGAATGAAGCAACAAAGAGGCGTTACTTTGCACTGGTGACGATTGTCACCACCTAATGGGTGACACTCGTCACCCACATCTGAGGAAGAGTCATGTTGTTTATTAAAAGATAGAAGAAGAATTACAGTTTTGGCCCACAAGTTTCAGTATTTACAAAAGTGTCTCACTCGTGTTTTAGTTTGTATATTAGGTTTTTCAGCCATTCTTTGGCTTGTATCTGATTTCCTAGAGAGCTTTTGAGAGAGATTGATTTCAGAGCATTGAGGGAGACAAATCATGTACTCTTTTAGAGAAGATTTTATACCCTTGTATCTCTACTTTTATCTATTTTATGCAGTATTATTCAGTTATGTTTTGTTCATCCACATCCATGTCTGAGTAATCTGCCAGTTAGGTTGGGATGATTTAAAAGTTAATGAAGAGTTTTTAGAATTTTTAAATTGTTAGGAAAATCAATTGGTTCTTCATCTAGACTTTCATACATATCGATTTTAGGACTGATCATCTATAAATCGAACCCTAGGTTTTTTAATAGATGTGAGAACATTCGTAATCCCCTGAACTATTATTAGATGAGCAAAATTACTATCTACAAAGACATTTGATTTAGAAAATTTGTGAACAATTGAAACCTGATCATTATTGCTTGTTTAAGTTGTTAGAATTTGCAAAGAGATTTGAAATTCTGAAATTTAGGCATAGATAACTTTTTCAATGAGAATTGATTAGTTATATCATTGTGTTTCGAGTTCTAGACGGTTTTAATTATTTCATGATTGCATGCATTTTACATTCTCGGATTTAACCTGCGAATTATCCAGGCCTAGCTGGTTTAGCTTTCTGAACTTTAGAAGAAGTCATCAAATCGCCTGCTTTTATTTATTTTGTTATTTCGCTTTTCAATCATTCATTACCGCTTAGCAAAATCTGATTCTAAATTTGTTAGAGTAGTAGCTTACTCCTTTGGGATTTGATAACCCTATGTGCTACAATTACATTGTTGTGCACTTGCAGTAGTACTATAAATTGGGTAAAACTAGACCCGTATCAAGTTTTTGGTGCCGTTACCGGGAGTAATAGCTGCCTACAGATTTTTAGTATTAGGATTTTGACTAAATTTTATTTAGTTTACTAACTTTAGCGACTTTTGTTGTGTTTGTTCCACGTGTATGCATAATCGCAGTATCAGAAGAAACAAAGAAAAGGAGCTTGTGACCCTGCATATCGATGAAAGCTAAGAAGCAATCTACAATGGCTAATCTGGTCGTCTTGATCCCAGATACAGAAGGTCACTTGGTTGACAGAGATGGAAGCAGGAGGAACGAAGAGGGGCAGAGACTTGATCAGAATGGTGATGTTATAGTTGAACATGTGGTTCAACCAGCTCCAAATCAGGCGCAGGTACCTTATGCAGTGAATGTTGCTGGGCGTGAAAGAACACTAGGAGACTACAACAGACCTGATCAGTTCTACGCCAACAGAGCTGCAATCCGCTCACCTCCTTATCAGAGGAATGACTTTGAGCTGAAGCCAATTTACTACACATTTGTGGCTCAGCACCCTTTTCATGGTCTTCCTCATGAACATCCCATGGATCATATTGAGAGGTTTGAGGACTTGGTGACAAGTATCAAGTAAAATGGTGTGTCCAATGATTACCTCTTCTGCAAGCTCTTCTAATATTCACTTGGAGGAGACGCATCATACTGGCTGAAGCAGTTGCCACCAGGATTGCTGACCACTTGGAAGGACACCAAGAACACATTTTTGAACAATTTCTATGATGATGCCAGGTCTGAAGAGCTGCGGACAAAAATCTCTACCTTTTCTCAAGGACTTACTGAAGCTTTCAAGGCTGCTTGGCTGAGGCTCAGGGCATATCAAAGAGATTGTCCACACCATGGGTTCAATGAGGTTCAGTTGCTGGGAATCTTCTTCATAGGAGATGATTGGAGATATCATATGGCATTGGATGCTGCTAGCAATGGCAACTTCAACACAAGAGTTCCAGAGGAAGCAAGTGTGCTTATTGAGAATCTGGCATCCAGCAACACCACTAAGAATGCTAACTTTAAAATGCAGAAGACAGCTGGCGTAGATGATGGGAATCAGATTGCTGAAGTTAAGGCCAAGTTAGATAGTATGCATAGCCTTCTCGTGGGAAAGAAATCAGTCCATTTTTCTGCAAAGGTGGAGACTTTCAAAAATTTTGAAGAGTTTGAGCAAGAGGATGTTAATTTAATCAATGGAGGGTGTTTTCAGAGTCAAAGGTTTGGAAATCAGCAAGGGAACAGAGGTTACAATGGAAACAATCAGAGGAGTACCTTCACAGGAAACCAGAACTCTTCTGGTTATACTCCAAAGCCACTGTTTCAGAAACCATATCAAAACAGCAGCAACTTTAACAGAAACTATGGTTCCTCTTCCTATAAAACTGCACCTGCACAAGAAAATAAGATGGAAGCTTTGTTGGAGCAAATTCTAGAAGGACAGCAGAAAATGAATGTGGACTTCAATGGGAAGATGGATTCGATGTACCAAGACCTGATTGAGAAGATTGAGAGTCTGAACACTCATGTGAAGAAGCTGGATATCCAAGTTGCTCAAACTGCAGGAGCTGTTCAAAGGAAAGAGGGATCCCTTCCTGGGAGGACATATGCTAATCCCAAGCACCACGTGAATGCCATCTCATTGAGGAGTGGAAGAAACCTTCAACCAGTGATGAAAAAAGGTTTTAGTGCAGAGGAAATCGTGGAGCTGGAAGAAGTGGAAGATGGTGATTTTTTTGCTGAGAAAGAAGAAGTAACGCTCGCCACCCCAGATGGATGTCGCTCGTCACCAGATTTACAAAGAGAAAATATACGTTTTGACGAAGTGGTGACGAGAGGAGTCGTCACCCATGACTCGTCACCAAGCAGTAACGATCGTCACCAGGAGGGTGACGCTCGCCACCAACCCCGAGACAAGGCTGATTCGCCTGAAACTGCATATAATGGCAAGGAGAAGGTGTATAAGCCTAAGATACCCTATCCTAAGCATCCTAAGAAGTCTAAACAGGATCATGAAGATGCCAAATGCAAAGCTATCATGGAAAAGCTGATGATTGAAATTCCATTGATAGATGTTGTGAGGATTACTCCTGTGATTAGGAGATATGTGAAGAGAATAGTCACCAATAATCTGTATCTGGAGCAAGGAGCAATGATGATCAACGAACATGTCAGTGCAGTGATTCAGAACAGAATACCTGAGAATGTTTCAGATCCTGGGAGCTTTGTGTTAGATTGCACCATCTTTTCAGACAGGTTTGAAAGATCATTGTGTGATTTTGGTTCTCTTGTGAACCTGATGCCTTATTCTGTTGCCAAGAGCCTGGGCATGACCGATTTTAAAGCTACCAGGACATCTCTTGTCCTAGCTGGTAGATCAGTAAGAGTCCATGAAGGTGTGATTGAGGATGTGCCTATCAAAGTGGGAGATTGTTTAATTCTCATTGACTTTGTGATTCTGGAGTATGGAGAAGAACCCAAAGATCCTCTGATTCTTGGCAGACCTTTCCTGGCTATTGCTGGAGCCATCATAGATGTCAGGAATAAAGCTGAATGTTGGTGACTTGGTGATGAATTTCGAAATGGACAAGCTGATGAAGAGGCCAACCATATATGGACAGACATTCTATGTGGATGTTCTCACCAACCTTGCTGAGCAGATTTTCCAAGAGATGAGTCCATCAGATCCTTTAGAGAGGGCGTTGACCACATCCACAACAGAAGCAGTACGCCTGGATGAAGCTACTCATGGGTATGCTAAGATGATGAATGCTACTGCACATGTCATGCAGCTGGTTTCACAAGAGGAGCTAGTCAGCACCTCTGCGAAAGCTGCAACAATGGGAGACTGGAGTGCAGATAAAGCTCCAACAGTTGAGGTAAAACAGCTCCCTTGGAGAGAACTCCGCTTATCCTGTCATTGTTAATGCTTCATTAAACAATGCAGAGCTCACCCTTTGCTAAGTAAGTTGCGCAGATTTGGCAAAGCCCTTTGATATTCTCTTGATGATATTTCAGGTATCTCTCCAGACTTGTGCATACACATGGTACACCTATAGGATGAGTCAAAGTCATCGATTGAGCATCAGAGGAGACTGAATCCGAATTTGAAGGATGTAGTCAAGAAGGAGATCATGAAACTCCTGGAAGCTGGGATCATTTATCCCATATCTGACAGTTCTTGAGTCAGTCACGTTCATATGGTTCATAAGAAAGGAGGAGTCACAGTAGTGAAGAATGACAAGGATGATTTGATTCCGACAAGGAAAGTGATTAGGCACAGAATGTGCATAGACAACAGAAAGCTGAATGGAGCCACCAGGAAAGATGGATACTCAGAGTTCTTTCAGATCCCTATCCATCCAGATGATCAGGAGAAGACAACATTTACTTGTCCTTGTGGCACATTTGCATATCGCAGAATGCCATTTGGACTATGTAATGCTCCTGCGACCGTCTAGAGATGTATGATGTCGATCTTTACAGACATAATTGAGAAGTTTATGGAGGTCTTTATGGATGAATTTCAGTTTATGGGTCTTCCTTTAAAGACTGCCTTGAGAACTTATGTGCTGTTCTGCAGAGATGTGAAGAGAAGCACTTGGTTCTGAATTGGGAGAAATTCCACTTTATGGTCAAAGATAGCATTGTTCTTGGACACATAGTCTCTGAAGATTGGATTGAAGTGGACAGGGCAAAAATTGAGATCATGACAAGCTTGCAAGCGCCGGATTCTGTGAAATAAGTTTGAAGTTTTCTGGGTCATACAGGGTTCTACAGGAGGTTCATCAAAGACTTCAGCAAGATTGCAAGACCACTTACTATTTTTTCTGCAAAGATGTGAAATTTGAATTCTCTGCAGAATTATCCTGGCCTACCGTGTTTAGCTTTCTGAACTTTAGAACAAGTCATCAAATCGCCTGCTTTTATTTACTTTGTTATTTCGCTTTTCATTCATTCATTACCGCTTAGCATAATCTTAATCTAAATTTGTTAGAGTAGTAGCTTACTCCCTTGGGATTCGATAACCATTTGTGCTACAACTGCATTGTTGTGCACTTGCAGTAGTACTATAAATTGGGTAAAACTATACCCCTATCAGTTCCAGCCGTCTGGATCCCCTTGGACTTTGGAACACAGGTTCTCTTGAACGTCCAGCCTCTCATTATCTCTGGACAGACGAAGCTATTGGTAGCTCCCGAGTCAAACAGAGTGTGAGTTGTTATGCCTCCAACAAGGACCGATCCTACAGGGTTTCAACTTCTAAGGCTCTACTCTACAAACACACAACTAACACACAGAACTTAAAACATCTAACCACAATGACAATTACTTACCAGCGATCAGTTCCACACCAGAGTGGTCTCCTGCCATGAGCACACGTGGACCTGGGGCATGCTTCTTCGGTGCTGGGGGTAACTTCTCCTGGTTGCCTCCTTCTAACGGTACTACTGCCTTGGTAACCCGTTCATCCACAGCGGTAACACGCCTCTATAGGCATTGCCGCCGGACAGTCCCAAGCGATGTGGCCTGGTTGGTTACACCTGAAGCACATCGTTCCGCGACATACTCCATGGTGATACTTCCCAATCAGGTGCAGTAATGTGATCCCCCGTTCCTAGGGTTCACATTATCCTAAGTGTGCTTATGGGTTTCCGTCCCCTTAGCAGCTTTTGCGTGGGAATTCCATGCCAACTTCTGCTCCTCGTCTATTCCAATCTCCTGAGTTGCAGTCGTTTCCCCGAGGTCAATCATACTGTCATACCTTCTTATGGAGGAGCAATTCTTGAGTTCAACCCTCATCCCCCTTTGAAAGAGTCAGATCAACTCTTGCTCTCTTGGGTGTTGATCAGCAAATCTCCTCAAACGACTGAACTCCTCCTCGTACTCACGTACGGTCTTGTTTTCTTGACGCAAGTCTTGGAATGCACTCACCATCTTTTCCATCGCCTCGTGAGCAAAGTACTTTCGGAAGAATTCTGCCTTGAAATCTTCCAAGGTGAGCTCATACTCAGCCTTCTCCACAAGACCTTCCCACCATACCATTGCTTCGTCCTTCAGGTACTGGACGGCCAGGTCTCTGCAGTATGCTGGCGGACATCTCGCTCCATCGAGATTCCTCTCCAACTTTTTCTTCCAGTTGTCTGTGGCAGTAGGATCGCTCTTGCCCGCAAACATCTCAGTTCCCATGAGATGAACATGATTCATAGCCTCCCAATAAGTCGGTACAAGCTTCATGTCCTGCCCAATGCCCAAAGGTGGTGGTGGGGGTGGACGTACCTCCACTCGCGGCTCATCACGGCATGGATAGGCACCTCCGTGTGCTCCTCACGCACTGGAGTTCCCATGAAGAGGGTTTCCATACCTCTCGAGGTACCTCATCAGCTCTTCTATTTCAGCAGCTGCCTTTGCAACTCGAGCCTGCTCTGCAAGCGATTTTCCTCAGCAATGCGAGCCTGCTCAGCCACATGAGCTTCCTCTGCAATACGCACTTGTTCCGCAACCCGCGCTTGCTCAGCCACACGGGCCTGCTCTTCCCAAGCCTGGGCGGCGGCATGGTCCTGTTTCGCAGCCAATGCCTGTTGCTCGGCTAAGGCATGAGCACGTGCTTCCCCTGCATGCTCCCTGACACGAGTCCGCCCGGTATTGCCTCCATTCACACTTCCTGTTGAAGTTGCTTGGGTCCCTTCTAGACTTGCACGACGTACGTCTGCCCTAGTCAAACATTGTCCCTTTGGTGGCATTTATTCACAAAAATAAGTAATCAGACCTGACTGATCAGCCACAGCAGATACAGGTACAGCAGACGCTATGATGATGTAGACAACAGATGAAGACAAACACAATGTAGATGTTGACAGTAGATGAAGATGAACTGAAGACAATGCTGAAGATAACAAAAATACTTACTGAGCTTGGAGAGCAGAGTGATGCGGTGTGATGGTTCTGTTTAATTTTGAAAACCCCTAACCTCTGGTTTTTGCTTGAAAACATGTGTCCCGGGTCGAAACCGGTTTGACTGGTAACCTTGGCTCTGAAATCAAACATGTAACACCGCCTATCCACAAATAAGATAACGTGTTAAACACTCAACTTTCCAACCAAGTTACCACAATTTTAACTCAAACCAATTATCATTCCATATATATAAATTCAAATAGTCTTGCAAATAACCAACTTAAACCAACTGAAAACCATTTTAAATAGAAAGCTAAGTGTTCTACATCCCCTAAGGACCGAATTAGAGAACCAATTCGCCACCAACACACGCCAATCACTCATGCTTCTCTAGCTCACTTGCGCAAGGGGAAAAAGGGACAGAGAGGGGATGAGTAATATAGATTACCCATGTGGTCCACCACATATACCATAACTCAAACATGTCGCTAGCCCGAGCCAAACAAACAAGCACAGTTTAACGATTCCACTAACAATCAACAAACAGAAAGCAAGTAAACAAAGCGAGCATACTGAACGCCTCTCGATACAGTATACCACAGATCAACCTCTGCAAGTTTCGTATGTCTCGCACCCGTGCTAAGGGAAGCATCTCCGCAAGGGTCTAAGTTGCTGCACAACTGGTTCGTCAACCTGAACTACACATGGCACTACGGCAGGCACAGCCTCCGCCGTAGACAAAAATCACGCCAGCGGTGACTTCTCACCAATGTGTCCTAATGTTGTTTGTGCTTTCACACACTATATGCAATGCAATGCAGATCTACAATTCTCACAAGCAAAACAATATCAAACAACACACAACAGTATTAATCCACATCTAGATCTAGATTCGAAATTAAATAACAACCTAGCAAACATCACAGATCTATAAGTTACGACCTAGAGCGGAACTTGTAGGGTTTAGAAGACTTGAGATCCAGATCTAACATACACAAACTAGACAACAATACATAATGAAATGCATGAACACATCTTCACCTTTACCTAATCGAATGAAAGCTAAAAGTGATCTAAGGTTAAGAGATCTAACAAAGGAAGGCAAAAGACTCAAGAAAAATGGCGGCTCGGAACAACAGAACGGCGGCGTCTCTCCTCGGTGGCAGCGAACGACAGCGGCGGTAGGGTTGCTCGGTTAGGGTTCTTAGGTTCTATCTCTGAGTTCTTTGGGAGTTGTGATAGAAACCTTGACTCTCTAACTCTCTTTATATAGAGAGGATCATGAGAAAATCCTAATACTCTTCCCTCTTGGGCTTTAGACTCATGAGCCTTTCCTTTTACTTTTGGACATAGATCCAGAGCATTACAAAAGCAGTGCAATAACTTAGATCCATTCTCTCCAGATTTGTAGCATTTGAAAGATCTGGCAGTTTCTTCAAACGAGATGAGTTGGAAAGTGTTTTGAGATTTCCAAGCTGCTGAATGTAAGAATCAGAATATAATAAAAAGTACATTTTTCTTTGTTGTTCTATATAGTTTGTAATTGCAATGTAAATATTTCCAATATCAAATACTCCATATACTTTAAAATATATTTTGTTTTAGAAATATTTTTATGCATTAAAATATACAATGTTTCAAATTTCAAATTTTATAGGTATTAAATATTTTGTTACTAATTATATTATACAATGATTGGTTAATTTGTATGTTAGATAATATTTTTTTTTCAAAAAGTATTTTTTATAATTTTTATGCTTTCAATTTGAAACAATTTATAAGAATTCTATATATTAATATTATCGGGACGTTAATATTTTATTAATTTATAAAATTATTTGTTTATTATTTTAAATAAAAAATATTTATAAATAATTAATTAAAAATAATAATTTCAATAAACTTTATAATATTTTTTTTAATTATAAAAATAAAAAGCTTTATACTCGTATTTTAATAGATTTTAATAATTAAATCTATATGATAATTTTTATAATCAACACAATAACCCATAAGTCTCTTCATGGCTTGACACATCAGCATTTTCAAGCTTTTAGAAGATGACACTTCAGCAAAAAAAAAACACCAATAAAAAAATTTCATTAATACAAGTCATCAATTTATTTTAACTTTTAAATTTAAACCCATTAAAAACTCAAATATTTTTTATTGTTAATTTTAGTTTTATTTTTTGGTCAAGCCCAAGCCCAAATAATAAATAACAGCAAATAAAAAAAAAATTTCTTTTATTTTTTTAACAAACCCAAATAATAAATAACAACAAATAATAAAATTAAATATTTGTTTTATATTTTTGCCAAACCGAAATTCAAATAATAAATAACAGCAAAAAAAATTAAAATTTCTAACTATGTGTTTGCTTGATAGAGACGTATATGATTGAAGAAAGTGTAGACTTATCATCAACTATGCTTCCATAACAACAATGCAAAAAGCGTTATGTTATAAGAAGCTCACACATCAGCAAAAATTTGAACCAATAAAAATATAACAATAATACATATTATTAACACATTAATGGAATCAATTTACTATTTTGCTGACCCATTAAAAAGCCCAAAGTTTACAAAAAAATGGAAGGCGAAAGCAAATGAGGAGAAACTGAGACCACCACAGCTTGGAGATTCGCATTTCCACTGGTTACCGAGAACAAATTTTCTTGAGTTTGGCGGAAATAGAGAATTTCTTGGTTTTTGTAGAAAAATGTGATTTTCAGTTTTGGTAGGAAAACATAGTTTCTCGGTTATGCCGGAAAAAAAACAAATTCTCGGGTTTGGCGGCAAAATGTGAATTTTTGGTTTTAGTGAGAAATAAAAAATTTGATTTTGACGAGAAAATGCAAGGGAAATGCAACTTTTCAATTTTGACGAAAAATATGATTTCTCAGTTTTGATAGAAAATGCAATTTTTCGGTTTTTGATGGATAATGTAATTTCTTGATTTTTGCGGAAAATTGTAATTTGACAATTTTAGCAAAAAATGTAATTTTTCGGGTTGATAGAAAAGCAAAATTTCTCGATTTTGGTGGGAATAAACAATTTTTTTTGGTTTTTATGGGAAATGCAAATTTTCAGTTTTTGACATATAATTTGATTTTTTGTTTTCGAGGAAAAATATGATTTCTTAATTTTCGGGAGAAACATAATTTCTCAGGAGATGATGCAATTTTTGGTTTTTACGGAAAATTGTAGTTTATCGGTTTTGGTAGGAAGGCGTGATTCTTGATTTGACGAGAATAAAATAATTTTTTCTTGTTTTGGTGGGAATAGACGATTTCTCGATTTTTTCGAGAAAATAATTTTTTGGTTTTGACGGAAAAATACTATTTTTTGTTTTTGTAGGAAGATGAAATTTTTTGGTTTTGGTGAAAAAAACTTGATTTTTCTGTTTTGACGAAAAAACACAGGTTCTCGCGGGAATGTGTGATTTTTTGGTTTTTGAAGAAAAATGCAATTTCTTTGTTTTGGTAGGAAAATGAAATTTCAGGTTTGACGAGAAAATGAATTTTTTTGGTTTTGGCGGAAAATGCAATTTCTTATTTTTTGTAAATAGATAAAATTTCTATGTGCTAAATTTTCAAGTTATAATATGTTTATAGTAACCAAAATTGAATTATTTAACTTCAACTAAATTGATATTTCAACAGTTAAAATAGAACTTTCTATTTAGTTCTAAAGTAATAGTAATGATTTTGATATGAATGTTATTGATTATAGTTTGGTAGTTTTAGAAACATATGTCTATAATAAATATTTGATAAATAAATAAATTTTATAATTTAAAATAATCATATTAATTATTTTTTTTTTAAATGGGAATTTGCTTTATATAATTTCAAAGGAGGATCAAGTAGCAATTTAGTAGAGAAAATAAATTACATCTACCATTAGCTTGAATGTACTTAAAAATGTATTGTTTTATTCTTACATATACATTTATAGATAGTTAGCTAAACAAATTTGATAGTAAATTATAATTTTAAAAAATAAAAAAATTAATGATATATAATGTTTATTCAGATTTAAAACATATAAATACATAATTTAACCTAATAAAAATAAATATAATACTTATTTAAAATATATAAATAATTTTATTATATTAAAAATATATACAAATCTAGAAAAATATCCTGCAGCATAGCGCAGATAAATACCTAGTAATTATTAATTTAGGGAAGTTTTGAAAAATACTATTTATCAAATCATCTTTTTCAAAACTACCATCAGATAAAATATTTTTAGATCTTCTACGCTTTTTAATATGAGGATTACTATATTACCCTTGATGATTAAGGAAAAAAAAAGTTGCCAGCGAACAAAATTCTTAAATCCCGATTGATCGAGGGTTTTTCGTCGCTAAATTTTACCTTTAGCCTGGTATCTGATTGCTGGATATCGAGACTAATGCGACATTTGAAGATCTCCGACAGAGTTCTCAGATTCTGATCAATTGTTTCGCGGCGGATTTTACATGTGTGAGACGGAGCATGGTTTTGCGACGGTGGAGCTTTATATTGCGCCTGATAGTTGGTCTTGCGACTTGTAGTCGATCACTTGGTATGCTCTTGTGTATGATTGCTCAATGGATTGTTGGAATTTTGATCGAAATCAAAGTCAGGCAATGAAAATAGTGTGATTTTAGAATCAGGTCGGATCAGATATTGATTAGCACAAATATTTTACTCAAACAAACTTCTTTGGTTGGTCTACACTGAGAATTCTATCAATGTTTTTCTGCTTGTAATGATTCGAGTTTTGATTTTGATGATGTTTTGTAGGTTCTGGATTATTTGTGATTAAATTGAAAGGAATTGACTTCTGACAACTTGAATAGGAAGCTGTTTCGGCCATAGTTGATTCTTTGAGTGCTGTAGTGCCCTTTTACGTCACTAGGTTTGTTAATATTCCTTTATTTGATGACTTTCAGTTTTGCTCATTGTTTTCTAGTGAGCATTTACTCTTCAAAGATGTTGATGAACGCGAATGAGTCTGTTTCGTCAAGTTCTTATATCTCGAGTCTTTCTTTTATTATCTCCAGTCATAACACTGTATAAGTGTTTTATGATAAAAAATCATGTGTAAGTGTTGCCGTCTAATTGATGTAAATATTTATTTGGTTGTCTGTGTCTTGATTCAATTACAAAAAAAAGCCGCTATGTGAATGAGCACCCAATGGTTAGACAGGAGGTTGCAGAAACGCTTGGTTCTATTGAAGGTATATTCTATTAAATGCAATTCATCGCTTGAACTATCACAATTTGGCTGTCTTTACTTACGCCATTGGTATTGCCTTGCTATTTTCTGACGTGTAGAGCACCAGTGTCTGGTACGTTGTCCAGGCAAATCAGAACAACCTTCAGCAAATCAGGAAGTAAGGGGATGCTCTTTGGAACTCGTATGTGATTGTCTTGGACAATCTTGGATCAAGATGAAGGAGCGGGAGTTTCGCGACGTCTCTCAAGGTGTCTAGATTATTGCTTTGTCTGAGCAGCTTGTGGATCCACAATATTGCCTCAAGCTCTCGTAGTATCGTTTCTTGTTCCATGATCCGATCTCTTTCCTGAAAACTGATATATACAAGACCCACACTTCTAGTGAGAAACTCCATGTTCAACAACTATAAATAATTTAAATAAATGAGTTTATTAGAGCCTGCAATTTACCCGACTTCAGATTAGTATTTGTAGGTGTCAAAAATATCGTTTCCTGAGATCCAATTATAATTATTTCTAATGATTTAAAACCATCTTTTTAAATTTATAAATTAGTACATGTATACATGTTTTAAAATAAATAGAATCATTTATATAACAAATGTATGTATGGCTTACTACATCTCCATACATAGATTTAATAAATCTTTAATATTATTTGACAAAGCATTATAAAATATTTTAAAATATTGCTAAATGCTAACTAATACGAGTTTACGAAGCATTATAAAACTTTTTAAAACATTATCAATCTTTTTTAAAAAGGAATAATTCATCGTTGTCGATAAACATAATTAAGCTTTAACATTGTTGATATAAAGTAGCATCTACGAGATTTTCTTGGATTTTTTTGAAGGCTTCTGTTTGGGCTTGGATTTTAACCACAACAATATAATATTAGTGGATATTTAGAAATAATTTTTGCATAATGAACGAATGGTTATGTGGCATGATGGTTACACATCCTTACTAAAAATGCAAAATCCTTTAAAATGATTAAAAATCTTTAAAATCCATTTCATACGAGTTTATAAAACATTATAAAACTTTTTAAAACATTGCTAAATGCTAACTAATACGAGTTTATAAAGCATTATAAAACTTTTTAAAACATTATAAATCTTCTGAAAAAGGAATAATTCATCATCTTCGATAAACATAATTAAGTTTTAATATTGTTGATATAAAATAGCATCTACGAGATTTTCTTGGAATTTTTAAGGCTCGTGTTTGGGCTTGGATTTTAATCACAACAATATAACATTAGTGGATATTTAGAAATAAATTTTTCATAATGAACGAATGGTTATGTGGCTTGATGGTTATACATCCTTACTAAAAGTGCAAAATCCTTTAAAATGATTGAAAAATATTTAAAATTCATTTCATACGAGTTTATAAAGCATTATAAAACTTTTTAGAACATTGATAAATGTAAATAATAGGAGTTTATAAAGCATTATAATTTTTTTGAAAACATTATAAATCTTTTTAAAAGGGAATCATTCATCATCTTCGATAAACATAATTAAGCTTTAACATTGCTGATTTAAAGTAGCATCTACGAGATTTTCTTGGATTTGTTTTAAGGCTCGTGTTTGGGCATGGAACCACAACAATGTTACATTAGTGGATATTTAGAAATAAGTTACCATAATGAACGAATGGTTATGTGGCCTGATGGTTAGACATCCTTACCAAAATTGCAAAATCCTTTTAAATGATTAAAAATTCTTTAAAATTCATTTCATACGAGTTTATAAAGCATTATAAAACTTTTTAAAACATTGCTAAATGCTAACTAATATGAATTTATAAAGTATTATAAAAAATATTATAAATCTTTTTAAAAAGGAATAGTTCATCATCTTCGATAAACATTATTAAGCTTTAACATTGTTGATATAAAATAGCATCTACGAGATTTTCTTGGATTTTTTTAAGACTCGTATTTGGGCTTGGATTTTAACCACAACAATGTTACAATCGCAGATATTTAGAAATAAGTTTTGCATAATGAACGAATGGTTGTGCGGCCTGATGGTTACACATCCGTACTAAATGTACAAAATCCTTTAAAATGATTAAAAAATCTTTAAAATTCATTTCATATGAGTTTATAAAGCATTAGAAAACTTTTTATAACACTGCTAAATTCTAACTAATACGAGTTTATAAAACATTATAATTTTTTTTAAAACATTTTAAATCTTTTTAAAAAGAAATAATTTATCATCTTCGATAAACATAATTAAGTTTCAACATTGTTGATATAAAGTAGCATTTATGAAATTTTCTTGGATTGTTTAGGCTCGTATTTGGGCTTGGATTTTAACCAAAACAATGTTACATTCGTGGATATTTAGAAAAATGTTTTGCATAATGAACGAATGGTTGTATGGTCTGATGGTTACACATCCCTAGTAAGAGTCCGGATGTCTGCAAAATCCTTTAAAAGAATTAAAAAATCTTTAAAATTCATTTATACGAGTTTATAATGCATTATAAATTATTTTAAAACATTGCTAAATGCTAACTAATACGAGTTTATAAAGCATTATAAATCTTTTTAAAACCGTATAAAATATAAGAACGGTGAAGAAGATTCATATAAATTCAAATACGATGTCCAAATTCGAATAATTACTGTGCATTAGAGATTTATGAACTTCACAAACAATGGTGTAAATCAAAAGACGTTTATATTATAAGTTGGATCTGATTTCATTGTAAGAAACACAAGAGAATGGAGTCATAACCAACTAGATAAAAACATGGATTGTGATAATAAAGTTTTATAAATCTTTATATAGTAACTAAATGTTATTGGAACTAGTGATCACGAGACTTGCATAGAAATATAACCACTAAACCACATTTTAATTGTTTTAAACAAAACGTTCTATTTTTGCTATTCTCTTATTTCATACGCAAGTGCCAAATCTGTGTGCGAAAATGAAGAATTTTTGTTGTTCACCGAATAACTTAATTAAAACTTCTGAAGCTTTAGCTTCTCCAGTGTGAAGGTTAGAAATGCATGCTCTCATTGTCCAAAAAGCAACGTGGAAACATCACAGATTGTTTCTTTTTCTCCATCATCATCATCACCAGATTTTAAGAAATCTAAACAAAAAAAAAGAAGAATTTGGAGACAAGCTACAAAGATAATTAATACTCAAACTTTACAATTGCAATCGTTTCAATATTCCGCAAACCAAATAAAAGAACAAATCTATATAGGAGACAAGCTATTGAGAAGGAATATCATTAACTTCCTTTACTAATCTGTTATAGTTTGTCAAAGCAATCGACATTATAATTATGTGACTTGCTCGAAGCCATTGATGAAATAATAAAAACCAAGAAAAAATTCCGGCGAGAAAACTTTGGACGAAATCTAAAATCAAAAATCGTCCCCACATGAATCACCTTCTCGACGGTGGAATCTTCAATCATCCATCAACGATGACACAAGATTCCATCGCAAGTAATTTGGAGAGATCTGATACATAAGCACCCACTAAAATCTGAAGATTCTTTGAGCATATCTATCATTCACCTTAATGGAAGCGAAAATCCATTTTCCTTGCTCCCTTTCCATTTTAACCCATTCGTCCATTCAGACCTTCCGTTTGAATCCAGCTCCATTATCGAGTTGATTTGACAAATCCAGCTCCGTCATAGAGTCCAGCTGACAAATTTAATTCCGTCGTTGAGTATGGCTGACAAATTCAGCTCCGCCGTCGATTCTGGCTGACAAATTCAGCACCGCCGTCGAATATGGTTGGCAAATCCAGCTATGCCGTCGAGTAATCCCAAATTGATTTTTGAGTAGATCGATCTAGGTTTTTCGTGTATTCCAGCAGAACAAAAACGATGGATCAACCCTTTGATATGAAAGATAAATTTTATCATTTTACAGTTAAGTAGTTGTATTTATGAAAATGGATAATACGTGATTGTAGTTTTAAAAATAGTATCTCTGAAATCGTACTTTTGAAAATTTCCCATTAATTTATGATCAACACAACAATAACACAAATGTCTCTTCATAGCTCTTGACACATCATCATCTTCAAATTTTTAGGAGATGACACTTCAGCAAAAAAAAAACACGAATAAAAATATTTCATTAATACAAATTATCAATTTATTTTAACTTTTAAATTTAAACCCATTAAAAACTCAAATATTTTTTATTGTTAATTTTAGTTTTATTTTTTGATTAAGCCCAAACCCAAATAATAAATAACAACAAATAAAAAAAAATTTGTTTTATTTTTTACCAAACTCAAATAATAAATAACAACAAATAATAAAATTAAATCTTTGTTTTATATTTTTGCTAAACCAAAACCCAAATAATAAATAACAGCAAAAAAATTAAAATTTCTAACTATGTGTTTGCTTGATAGAAACATATATGATTGAAGAAAATGTAGACTCATCATCAACTATGCTTCTATAACAACAATGCAAAAAACGTTATGTTATAAGAAGCTCACACATCAGCAACAATTTGAACTAATAAAAACATAACAATAATACATATTATTAACACGCTAATAAAATCAGTTAACTATTTTTCTGACCCATTAAAAAACTCAAAGTTTACAAAAAAATGGAAGTCGAAAGCAAATGAGGAGAAACTCAGACCACCACAACTTGGAGATTCGCATTTCCAGTGGTTACTGAGAACATATTTTCTTGTGTTTGACGGAAATAGAGAATTTCTTGGTTTTTGTAGAAAAATGTGATTTGGTAGGAAAACATAATTTCTCGCTTATGGCAGAAAAAAGCGAATTCTCAGGTTTGGCGAAAAATGTGAATTTTTCGTTTTGGTGGGAAATTTGTTTTTTGATTTTGACGTAAAATGCAAGGGAAATGCAACTTTTCAATTTTGACAAAAATAAGATTTCTCGGTTTTGATAGAAAATGCAATTTTTCGGCTTTTGATGGATAATGTAATTTTCTGATTTTCGCGGAAAATTGTAAAACATTGACAATTTTGGCAGAAAATACAGTTTTTCGGGTTGATAGATAAACAAAATTTCTCGATTTTGGCGGGAACAAACAATTTCTTGGTTTTGATGGGAAATGCAGAATTTCTGTTTTTGACATATAATTTGATTTTTTTTGGTTTTCGAAGGAAAATATGATTTCTTAGTAGGAATGAGTGATTCTTGATAATGCAATTTTTGGTTTTCGCGGGAAATTGTAGTTTACCGGTTTTGGTAGGAAGGCGTGATTCTTGATTTGACGAGAAAAATAATTTTTTCTTGTTGTGGTGGGAATAGACGATTTTTCAATTTTTGCGGGAAAATATATTTTTTGCCTTTGATGGGAAAATATTATTTTTTTTGGTTTTTGCAGGAAGATGAAACTTTTTGGTTTTGGTAAAAAAACTCGATTTCTCTGTTTTGATGGGAAAACACAGGTTTTCGCTGGAAAATGTGATTTTTTGGTTTTTAAGGGATAATGCAATTTCTTTGTTTTGGTAGGAAAATGAAATTTCAGGTTTGACGAGAAAATGAATTTCTTTGGTTTTGGAAGGAAAATGCGATTTCTCAGTTTCGTGGGAAAATATATTTTTTTGTTTTGTCGAAAAATGCAATTTCTCAGTTTTTGTAAAAAGATAAAATTTCTCTGTGCTAAATTTTCAAGTTACAATATGTTTATAGTAACCAAAATTGAATTATTTAACTTCAACTGAACTGATATTTCAACAGTTCAAATAGAACTTTATATTTAGTTCTAAAGTAATAATAATGATTTTGATATGAATGTTATTGATTATAGTTTCATAGTTTTAGAAACCTATGTTTATAATAAATATTTGATAAATAAATAAATTTTATAATTTAAAATAATCATATTAATTAATATTTATTTAAATGGTAATTTGCTTAATATAATTTCAAAAGAGGATCAAATAGCAATTTAGTTGAGAAAATAAATTACATTTACCATTAGCATGAAGGTATTTAAAATTGTATTATTTTATTCTTACATATATATATTTATGAATAGTTAGCTAAACAAATTTGATAGTAGATTATAACTAATAATAAAAAAATTAATAATATATAATGTTTATTCAGATTTAAAACATATAAATACATAACTTAAGCTAATAAAAATAAATATAATACTCATTTACATTATAGAAATAATTTTATTATATTAAAAATATATACAAATCTAGAAAAATATCTCGCAGTGTAGCGCGGATAAATACATAATATTAATAAGACTATAAATTTATATTTTTTTTTGAAAAATAAAATTATATTATTAATTTGTATTATATTTTAAATTAACTTAATTAAATATAACAGATATTAATTTATAAAGTATTAATTTATAGAATCTTTACTGTATTATAAAAACATATGAATTATCATGTTTCCCATAACACGCAGAAGTAACAAACCTGCATTCCTTCCCATAGCTTCTCGAGCTGGCTATATTCCATGTCGAGATCGACAAGATTTTCTGGGCAAATCTAAGAGGAAGGCTCTTTCTCGGATATGCATCCCAACGTAGTAACTTTAGGCGAGGTAGAAACTCCATCTCCTCTGGAATGTGAAGTTGTCTGTAACGCCACCGACTGTAGACATCGAGGAGGACAAGATGTCAAGATTGCACATTCTTCCAAATGCCCTCGCACTTATTATTCATTCGTTGATCTCTGATACGTCGAATGATACACCTACGATTGAGCCATTACCCTAATAAAATATTTAAAAGGACAACTTGTTAGTGGCAAGAAAATATTTTTAAATAAACGTATAGAAATGGTAATGCAAAACCCCTCGAATAGACAACTTACTTCTACATTCTGCAGAACATGAAAAATCTCTTGGGGATCTACAAGAATCTGACGTTTCCAAGGCTCTTGTTTGGAAATAACTTGTTTAGCCAATACTTGTAGCAATTGGTGCATTGCCACAATACTATTTTCACGATGTATGAGATATCTATTGGTTAGGTTATTTAACCCATGTCTAACATTCAAGTTAGCTTTTACCAGCATAAATGTCACATGATCAACATGTTTATAATTAAAGAACACAGCAATGTGGAGAAATAGAGATTGGTCTTTCTCCTGTAAACTCTTATAGCCAACTTTCAATACTCTCAATTCTTCAATTAAGACTGTGGATACAGAAATCCACATTCAGAAATTTATGTGTTTTGTAAGGAAAGAAACTTAGGAGAATTAAGGGATAGATTCTCTCGAACAGATTGACTGTATAAGCTAGCACTAACTAAAATAAAGACTTGATATTAATCAGTTGAATGAAACTGTTACAAAGATTTCGATGGAAAAGATGAACTGAAAAGAGCTATAAGAACAGTTACAGGGTTTTCGTATGTGAAAAGTGTAGAAGATAATCAAGCCGAAGGTCCTCCCAAACTAAGCCGTTCGTCTCCTTTATATAGCTCGCCTTGTCGAGCTTCGACCTCCAGCGCGTATCTCGGCCACGTGCAGCAGCTTCCTCCGTGAAATTTGGACTCGTTTGAACTGGCAAAAATATGGAGAATATTACGCTGGAAGGCACTTTTAGACTTTATAATTACAACCAAAGATACTTTGAGAGATAGGTGGACTTTAATGAGATAATAAGACGATATCACCCCTGTGATTTAATTAACTCTTTCACAACTCTATCGTCTTCCCCATCGTTTCCTTTTCCTATGTCACTCGGCGCCGTCATCATCATAACCAATCAAATTAACACTTCCAGAGAAATCTCTTATCAGATTGGCGATTCATGTCCTATTCTTACCTTTACCACCCGCTAACTCATCTTCAAACTTACCGCCGCATCGAATTTGAATCTCCCGGTGGTTGTCATAGATGAAAACCGCGTGACATCCAATGGAGTACAAACTCATGAAGAAAAGTAGGAGCTTAGAGGTGATGATGGAGACGAAACCGAGTGACTCACAAATGAAACACTGAATCGACCAGGACGACACGGCGGCTCGGCTGTACTCATCGGGCACAACGGGGACGAGCAAGGGGGTAATGGACAGTCAGTGATGGATATATGTTCATGGACAACTACATGTGGATTGGTTGAGAGCTCGAACTTGTGTCCAAAGATTCAATGATTCCATGAATATGAAAGAATCGACCAGGATGACACAGCGGCTCGGCTGTACTCATCAGGCACAACGGGGACGAGCAAGGGGGTAATGGACAGTCAATGATGGATATATGTTCATGGACAACTAATTGTGGATTGGTTGAGAGCTCGAACTTGTGTCCAAAGATTCGATGATTCCATGAATATGAAAGATTAATACATCACAAACGCATCTATGTTACAGCTGCATATATTGATATACACATGATTAAGATAATGATGGCCTTTGAAACTGAAGTAGTACAGATTATCATTGATCATATACAATTCAGATCACATCATCCACAATGCCGTGTCTATTCTGCTATTCTAACTTATTTCTTCTCATTTCAGATCACATCTTCCACACATCTTTTTATCTATAAAACTTATCTCCTTACATTAATTGATGCTTTATTACTTGTCTGTCATCTGGTATCCACCGGACCTTGTTCATTATAATGTGTTTACACGATGTCCATACAACTTATCTCTTTACATTGATTATATGCTTTAGTTCTTCTTGTCCATCATACCGTATCCACCGCATGTTGTCCTCTATCGCGTGTCCACATATTGTCCACGCAATTCATCTCTTTACATTGATCGAATGCTTTAGTTCTACTTGTCCATTATACTGTATCCACCTCACGTTATCCACTTAGTGTGTCTACACGTTGTCCACAGTAGTGTGTCCACACTGCTAGTCCACAAAAATGGGCATTGTGGTTGTTTTTTTTCACAGGAAACACATCTAATCTGAGCGGTAAAGAGGCAGTGACGACGGCAGAGAAGGAGATGGAATTAAAGAGACGGAGGGCAGTACGGATGTCAGAGGAGAGAATAAGGGAATTGTGTGGAGGGATTTCGGAAAGGATGGGAAAACCAGTGAGGGAGTAAGCAGTGGAGCAGTAAAGAGCAGACAGAGATTGTGGTGGAATTGGGGAAAGGAGAGAGAAACATGAGGAGCAGTGAGAGGTGGGGCACGAGTCGTAGAGAGAGAAGGCGAGAGGAGAGAGCGGCGGGGATAAATCTATGCCGATGCCGATATCATCCGCCGCCATTATCGCCATCTTCGGCGATGCTTCACTATAAGAGAGAGGGAGCTTCACATGAGATTTTTTTTAATACCCTATATCTGATTTGGAATTGTTGTTGAGAGAGAATGATAAAAGAGAGAGATAAATTAAGATAATTAGATGACGATAAGATCAATAAAAATTCCAATGATGATTTGTTGGAGAAGATCCAAAGAAGGAATGAAAACGAATGAAAAAAAAATTATTAACTTTTTGCAAATTGCTTTAAGATACTGAAAGAAAAAACAGAAAAAGGGAGAGAAAAGGGACAAAATTGGATTTCCAGTTTTTGCACAATGTTGAAAGTCCTCTAGTAGTAGAAAGTATCTTTGAATGTAAATAAAAACTCAAAAGTACCTTTGAATGTAAATGTCTCCGAAAATATGCTCTGACTCGGCTCGGATCCTTCCTTGTTTCTCGGGATTTGGTCGAGCTGGAGCTCAACCTTGTCGAACGGAAGGTTTTGCTGTTCAGGATTGGATCGTTGAGAGTGAATGGGCCTGGGCCGTAGGATCAAAGCCCAGTCAATTTGGCTCAGTTTGGTTCTGCCTGTTGGGCTTGAGTGGGCCGGATTTAGGGTGCTAAATCCAGCTCCAACAATTGCCCCAAGCCCATTAACGAGAGCGAGCTCGAGCTTTAATTGGCGGCAAGATGTGACTTTTGAAAGATATTATGTCCGATTACGCTGACTTCATAGAGTCAGATAATTATTTGAGATCAACGGTTCAGATCTTGGAAAGATGAACAGATCGTCGATCGAGTGGTCGACAATCGACCTTGAAACCGTAGCTTGGCGTGTTGAGATAAATTTCTTATTATCTCGTCCAGGTGGACGGTTGGGATTCTGAGTAAATATTATTATTTACTTTTCCGTTTCGGTGGTCGAGCTTCCCGGGGCAAGGTGCGGCCCTTCAGAGGATTCACGCGGAAGTTTTGTGACGTGGAAGGTCCAGATGGAGAGAGAGAAAGCTGATCTGACAGCCTTGATCAATCGAGCTCTGCAGCACGTCAAATCTTTGAAGTCGAATATTCGACGGTTGAGACTGAGAGATCAAACGGTAGAGATTGGCGCGTGGCCAGATTCTCTGCAATCTTCGAGGTGGGCAATAATTACTCAGATATAAAATCCACCTTCTCCACTCCTTCTTTAACCGCATCAGTTCATCGATTAAAGGTAACTTCTTCTCGCCTCTATCTTTTTATTTTTTGAAAATTCCTTTCGTCGCAATTTTGGAGATCATTTGCTAAGTTCTCTCTCCTTTTCCAAAAGAACTTCGATCTTTGTTCTTGAGTTTTCTGGATTTAGCGTATTTTATCTTCATCTCCCCTCTTTCTTTTCTGATGTCGGCAATCGTAAAAATCGAGAGGGAAAGTTCCGGGCGGGCCACTGTAGTCCCGGGTCCCTCCAAAATCAATGACCAGAAGACTCTCGACGACTTCCGTCAAGAATGCGAGATCCCTGATGGGGTGGAGCTGGCGGTTTTGATGTCAGCGAAGACTCCGACGAATGTAGAGCCGGGCTTTTGTTGCGTGTATGCAACATACTTCCGGGACTGCAGGTTGTTCTTCCCAATCCTTCGGTTCGTCCTCGAAGTGCTGTCGGACCTGCGACTGGCTTTACCGTAGATGTGCCCGAATCTGGTTCGGGCTATCGTCGGATGCGCCGTACGGTCCCGAGAGGAGAACGTTATCTTTCGCTACTCGGACCTGAGAGCATTTTTCTCCGTCAAATACAACGTCCGCCATCCCGGGACTTTCTATGCATCTTCGAGGTCAAACCAGCGGTTCATCGAGGAGAGCCCGGAGAAGGACGGTTGGGAGAAGACCGGGTTCAAATTCCGGGTTAATGAAGCGTCTGTCAGAAGTTTTGACTTCACCCGGCTGCCGGCCGAGTTCGAGGGCAACGGTTGTTTAGGTAGGCTTAGGCGTTTGTTAGCTATACTTGCTTTGTTTTGCTAGAATGGTTTTCTGACCCTTTGTTTGTTTTTTGTTTACCAGGTCAGCTATCCAGAGCACTGAGGGATCCCGACATCGAGCACCGGTTAGAGTTATTCAGGCGAGGAGAAGTTGTCTAGAGCACATTCACGTGAGAACGAGTTCGACGAGTCCTTTCATCGCCCGCCCCAGCTCCTGTTGTCGCACCTGGTAAGTTTTTTGGTCGAGCTATTATTACGACCTTTGCTTACTGGATCACAGTAATGTGATATGCAATGATCTGTTTTGCTGGCAGCTGGAGTTCTTCCTCTCCGTTCTCTTCTGGCTTCTAGTTCAGCAAGCTCAAGCTCAGCCATGTCTCGCAAACTGACCTTCCGTCAGAGATAAAGCCCCAGCTGGTCCCAGCAGCTCCATGGTATGATCTGAGAGTGTTAAGGATGCCCTCGAGGCCGCGCTTGCCTCAACTGTTGCTCCCACACCTCACCTCCGTGATGAGGAGGTTGAGCAGATGCTGGACTGTCAGCCCGACCCCCTTCCAAGATTAGTGGGGGCGACCTCCGTTATCTCAGGCAAGACCCAACATCCTGTTGATGACCAGGAGCCTGAGAACTCATCCCAACCTGCCTCCAAGAGGGCAAGAGACGACGGGGAAGTCGAGCTGCAGAGCCACGCCCATCAGAGTCTAACGAGAGTGGTGGCTTGACGGGTAGCCGGCCTTTCCACTTGAAGTTCGAGCATACCAAGGATCATCCGATCACAGATGACTCCGAGGGCATGGCGGCCATGTGGCGTCACTTCAAGCCTGCTGGGTGCCAACTTCTGGCTCTCATGACCGAGAGAGAGTTCTATGTGGAGATGGCGACAGCCCAGGGAAAGGTAAACGGTGTACCCTTTACTTTGTATGTTCAGTTAAGCGTTGTTTGTCTTAACGTTTTGGTCATCGATGCGTGCAGGCTGCAGAGGCTGGGAACCGGCTCTATGCTCACCTCGAGCAGAGGCTACGTGACGTCCCTCGTCCGGAGGAGATCGAGGAGATGGGGAAGGTAGTCGGCAAGCTGAAGTCCGACCTTGAGGCCGCGAATGCGCAGGTCGCTTGCCAGACTAACCTTCTTAAGCAGTTCAGAGGCCAGCAAGCCCACATCACCGAACTTGAGAACGAGCTGGTTGACAAGAGCGAGAAGTTCAAGGTTGCCACCAACCAGATCTTCATGGCCCAAGCTGAGACGGTGCAAGCTCTCCATGAAGCCTCAGACGCGAGGGAGGAAAACCTCCGACTGATCCGCGAGCGTGAGGGTGCTATCCGCCAACCCAGCCGTGAGGCCCAAAAGGAGATGTCTCGGAGGTTCATGGAGGTGATCGAGGGTTTCAAGATGAAGTAGGAAAAGAAGAAGGCCGAGGGTGTGGCTGAGTACGACCTCCAGGAGTGCGTTGCCAATAAGGAGATGCTTGAGAAGGTCATTGCCGGAACCACCATCATTGAGGAGGAGCTGGAGAGGGTGAAGAAAGACAAGGAGGACTTGGGAGTGGCTTTTAAGGCCGCCCAGGTCTCAGACTTCTCGATCAGCAAGCTGAACCTCCCTGTGATCTCCGAGGACTCAGTGGCTATGGAGGTTGATCCGGTTTCAGGCGCACCCCTTGGTCTTAATCAATTCGGTTCGAATGTTGAAAAAGGCGGGAGTAACGATGCGGAGAAGGGTGGTGAAGACGAGAAGGCGGGTGGTTAGCTCAGTAGCTAACCGTGGCTCCTTTCTCTTCCCCTTCCTCTTTTTAAATTTTATTTTCGAACTTGGTTACCCGGCGGGGCTTTTACGCTGGTTCTTGTGCCCGAGAAGGCTTTAATCCTTTTTTTTTGAACTCATCCGTGCCCGAAAGGGCTTTAGTTCCTAATGCAATCGGGCTTCGTGCCTTTTGTTTAATTTTGCCTTTTGCATTTTGATTGCTCGAGTAGGATTTTTGCTAAGTTGTTTGGTAACTTAGGGAAGCGGACTAGGATTGTCGAGCTCGAAGCTCAGTTTGCTAGTCGTGAGTTCGATGCTCGTGTTGTTAGCTACGAGTTCGTTGTTCGATTTATCGAACTTAGATAAAACAATTAGGTTGCTGAATGCGATCCGTTTTTTTTTTTGAGAAAAGTGGTTAAGTTTTTTAACTCGACTTTTCTTAGGTTTTAGAAGATGGATCGAACTGCTTAGCGATGTAGTTTCGGTGTTCAAAATGTAGTTTGCTTTCCTTTGAACTAGGCAATTCTCAGTTTCGGATTTGAGATGGAGAAGGGGGTTTGATTTTACTCTGAGTTTCCAGACATAGGGCTCAGTCGTTCCTGGTGAACTGCGAGCTGCGTTGGGTTCGACGATTCGAGGTCCGGAGCTCCGGCTATGGTTAATGTCGAGTTGTAAATCTGGCCGCACCTGTGAAGTGGAGTAGGACTCCGAACTTAGTTAGTATGCGAAATGAGAGAGGTGTACCTTATGTTTTGGAAAGGCATCTAGTATAAGTGAAAATCTTGATAAAGCATGAAACAAAAACAAAACAGTAATGAAAAAAACAGAGGTTTAGCTCTGATACCAATAATGTAAGACTCGGAATTCACCAAAGTCTACACATGAGTTTCTGATCGATTTCACGACCAACGGGTTAGAGGGAGGATCCCAAGGGATATTCTTCGCAAGGGATAAAAGTCTCTACACGAAAGCTCAAGTGTCTGATTCGACAAAACACTCAAAAACTCGACAGAACACAAGAGAAGTGATTCCACATAATCTCTAATGAACAAAGTAACAAAGCCTAAGCTTTTTAGAGAAAATTCTCTTTGATTTTTCAAAATTTTCAATATATCTTTACAGTGAGAATATATGAGCCTTTATAGCTCTTATAAAGAATTTTTACAATAAATTATATTTAAATTAAATTATTTACATTTAAGTAAAAAGAAAAAATAAGCTTAATCAAATAAATATTTTCTTACCACCAATTTTTTTTTGGAATTGAATGAGAATCATTTGATTTTATAAAATTATGAAGACTTTTGATTATCTGATTTTTTGATATTGTAATACCTCACCTGGCGATGTAAACGTAACCTCAGTTGGGGTACTCCTTTAAAGGAGTTGCGATATGCTGAGGATATCAGCGAAGCTGCTCAACACTCCATGCAGATTTCTCGTCATCTCTTATTATATGCTTACGTATTTTTTTTTATGCTCTCGCTTGTTTAACAAATTTTTCACTGCATTCTCTCAGTTCCGAGAAGAAGTGGCCGCTCTTAAAATGCAGATCGTGCACCTTGAGAAGAAGGTTGAGGAAAATGCTCAAAAGGCGGTCGTAGAAGGAGAGAGACTTCATAGCCTCATGATGACGCGGCCAGATATGTGGCTGACAAGGTATTTAAGAGTGCCTTGGAATGGTTTGCTCCGCGCATAGAGCAGATGAAAGATTTATTAGCTCAGAAGGAAGAAGTTGAGGAGGCCATGGTTGGTGTGGCGAAGAATGAGGCCATGATTGCCTATTTGGAGCAGATGCAGGCCCACGGAAGGGATACTCCTGCCAAGATGATTTCCACTTTCAAAGTATAACTTCCAGAGTGGGAGACGAAGGGTAACTCTATTGACGAAGTGGTTGTTAACGAGGATGATCTCGACTTGCCAAACAATTTAGATATTTTCTTTCGTCTTGAAGATTGTTTTTTCAATGGTGAATGTGTTGTACCCATGAATTTTTACTAATTTGGTTTGATGTGTCGAACTGTTAGGCCTATCCTTGCCTAGTTGTTGAAGGGAGTGCGCGAAGACAACGCTGGGATGAAGATGAACGAGGAAGGTAAATCCAAGGATGAGGAACCGTGAAGAACTGGCTTTTTGTTTCTGTTTTATTTATTCCGTTCTGGCTTTTTGTGTATGAATTTTACGCAGGAGGGTTTTGCTTTTTTGCTTTGTTATAATCGTACCCACTTTTGTATCCTAATAATCAAGGCATTAATTTTATAAGATGGTGATACTTGAACGAAAGATTTCTTTCTTTATGAACTTTCGTCTATTTCACGAGGTAGTCTCCTTTTTTTATAGGGACTTCGTACAAGCCAACTTTTTTACTTGAAATGCAGGGGCATTTTTCTAGACGGGCTGAAGGCAAGGGCTATTTGTTTGTCTTACACCAATTACAACCATAACGTCGAATACAAATTGTATAAGGCTTAACTTCAGACGATAGATGTTTTGTATGGCCTTAGATTGTGCGAGTTTCGACTTTGGCTTCTTCAGATTTTTGGAACTAATCAACTTGAACATAAATCTTAAGGATTCGTGATCAGCCACATAATTAATTTAGTGTTTGAGTCAACCTTAGACTGCTATACATTTGTATATGATAATTTTGATTTTAGAGCGGTGATGTAGAAGGTGCTTCTTTGTATGTCGAGCTAGATTTCAAAAGAAAGTGAAAAAATAGAAAAATCATAATTTTATTAGATTTATAGCTGAACCCGGTAAACGACTATCTATGTACCCAATTGGGATCCATCTATTCGTAGTTCTTTACAAGTATTGAAATATATAAGTTCGGAGGCCCAACTTTCTTTTTATTTTTGTTTTTTATTATTATTTTTTTGGTGCGAGGTTGACACACCTAGTTGTGGCGAGATTTTTAGTGCAATTTTTTTTTTTGAAGCAGACGCCGAGGTGAGGCATATCTTTCGTTTGCTGATAAAGCGTAACCTCACCATTTGTTGGTTGCCACATAATGTCAATATGCCTTTCGAGGTTGCAAACTTCATGCATTGGTGGTATGTTGACACAATGGGCTTTATCTTATGAATCCAGGGCATGACAAGTATAGCGTTGTAGATAGGTGTGGTTTATCCATGAAATTAAATTTCACAATCGTAGTTATTTCTCTGACGTAAACGGTCAAACTTATGGTGCTGATTCCGAAGAAAGATTCGATGGCAAACCCAATCAGGGGTTTTGGTCCTGCTTTGATGTCCTTGTCTTGCATGCCCATCTTTGTTAAAGTATCTTTAAAGATAATTTTCACGGTGCTGCCGGTGTCGATCTGGATTTCTGCCACCTCGTTATCGTGGATGTGGAATTCAATGACCAAAGGGTCGTTATGGAAGGGGGGGGGGGGGGAGGTGAAGGCATTTCATATCCTTCGCCTTGAAAGAGATCGTCGGTTCGTATTCAATGTTGCGTAAAAACTTCTTGGCGACGACAGCCTTTCAGCCGTAATTTTTGATGGTTCTGACCGCGTTGTCGTAGTCGGTCGGATAGACCTCCCATGATCATGTTAAATCTTCGCTTGGGTGGCGGGGGTGGGTTATCTTGATCGCGCTCTTCGTCGTCATTCTCTGGACATCTCTGGTCATCTTTTTCTTTCCTTCTGTTAATAGACGAAGGGCTTCGGCGCCACCCCAAACTAGTTTGGCAGTTGCTGCGATCTTGGCGGTCATTGTTTGTCTTTGTTTATAGCTGGGATCGATCTCCATTGATATATATTTCTCCTCCCTTATATTTTTAAAATAAAGAGGCCTAGAGGTTGCGACAAGCCGAAGAGACATGTCCTGTTCGGTTATGATAGGAGCAGTAGAAATCATTGTCTGCCGAGCTAGTTTGGGTGTCGCCGTGATTCCACTGGTTTCAGGGTTTTTCTCCTGATTTCCCTATCACGTGTGAGGAAGATTTTCCTTTCTCTGAGAAAGATTCGCGATCCTTGCCTTTTAACCCGGAGGTTTCTTCTATGTTGTTGATAGGACTCAGGTTTTACACAAATAAAAACTACTGCAAGTGCACAGCAAAGCAGTCGTAGTATAAGGGGTATCGAATTCCAAAGGAGTATATAAACTACACTAGCGATTTCAGATTCAGATTAATCTAAGCAATAAATAGTGCATGTAATGCGAAATAACAAAATAAAAGATAGCAGGCGAAATTTGTTTGATCTAAGACACAGAAAACTAAAAGCGCTAAGTCAGAACAATTCGCAGGTTGAATCCGAAAATGTAGAATGCTAAAATCAGGAAGGATTAAGAACCGTCTTAAACATGAATCGCAAATATATAACTAATCAATTCTCATTGCAGAAGTTAACTATGTCTAAATCACAGAGTTTCAAATCTCTTTCCAAACCCTAACAATCTAAACATGCAGTAATGATCAAGTTCAATTGTTCACAAAACTCCTAATCCAAATCTCTTTGCACTAAGTTGTTTTGCTCATCTAATGCTAGATCAGGTTATCACTAATGCTCTCACATCTATTAAACAACCTATGATTTTTGGATTTCTAGATGATGTGTCTAAAAAATCAATTTTCAAGCAAGCAGAGATGAGGAACCAAAAGATAATCCTAACAGATAGCAATTCTACAAACTCTTCATCAACCTTTGAAAAGCCCTAACTTAACTAGCAAATTACTCCGACATGATCATGGAATTACAAAACATAACTGAATAAAATTGTATTAAGAGAATAGAATAAAAGATAAAAGGGTTCGAAATCTTCTCCAAAAGAGTACATGATCTATCTCCCCAAAAGAGTACAGGATCTGTCTCCCCAAAAGCTCTGAATAAAATCTCCCTCTAGCACTCTAAATTCTCAAAATCTCAGATAAAAGCCAACAATGGCTGAAAACCTAATATATACAAGCTAAAACACGATCTGGGGTGTTCTTACAAATACTGAAACTTCTGGGCGAATTCTGTAAATAATCTTCAATCTTTTAATAAATCAGCCACGAGCCTTCCTTTACGGGTGACGAGCGTCACCCAAATCCATAATTTTCTTCCGAGTTGCACACTTTGTGGCTTCATCTTGCAATGCTCCAAAAAACTTCAATATCTCCAATTATGCTCCAAACAGGCTATAACCTGCAAACACTCTACTAGGACTCTAAAAAGACGAAAAGACTCAATAAAAAGGACTTATACCATGGTTAAAAACCATAAAAACCATGATATATCAATTCCCCTAGACTTAGCTT
Source organism: Thlaspi arvense (assembly GCA_911865555.2). Classification (NCBI taxonomy): domain Eukaryota; kingdom Viridiplantae; phylum Streptophyta; class Magnoliopsida; order Brassicales; family Brassicaceae; genus Thlaspi; species Thlaspi arvense. Next base: position 18,120,005 of record OU466861.1, read on the forward strand.
TTGCTTGCCCTCAAGCAAACATCAGACAGAGAACAAGGTCGAGGTTTGAAAACAAGAAACAATCAGCTAAACATCAGGAACACCACATTAGTTAACACTTTTCGAATCCACATACCACAGAGTCAACACAAGATCAAATCTCAGTCTAGTCATCGCAAGCTTAGCAAATCTCTTAAATCCAATCCAAATCCCTTCAAGAAATCTGAAATCTATGCTGCTAACTCCTTATATCTATCTAAGTGTGATGTCTCAACAAGGTTTTATGATCTCTATCACTTACAGATTCTTTTCCGTTCCTAAACAACTGAACAAAGCAATCTCAACACAGCTCTTCTATTTTCTCACTCTTCGTTGTCATTCTCTGGACGTCTCTGGTCATCTTTCCTTCTGTTAATAGACAAAGAGCTTCGGCGCCACCCCAAACTAGTTCGGCGGTTGCTGCGATCTTTGTTTATGGCTGGGATCGATCTCCATTGATATCTATTTCTCCTCCCTTTTATTTTTAACATAAAGAGGCCTAGAGGTGGCGACAAGCCGAAGAGGCATGTCCTGTTCAGTTATGAAATGAGCAGTATAGATTATTGTCCACCGAGCTAGTTTGGGTGTCGCCGTGATTCCACTGGTTTCAGGATTTTTCTCCTGATTTCCCTATCGCGTGTAAGGAAGATCTGCCTTTCTCTGAGCAAGATTCGCGATTCTTGCCTTTTAACCCTGAGGTTTCTTATATGCCGTGCTTCTTAGCATAAAAAGACCTCTCTTCTTCAATTCGGATAAACGTCTGGGCCCGATAAAGTGCGTCTTCCATGTTATCCCGTGGATTGAGTAGTAGCTCCTATTTGAAGGTTGACCATTGATTAGTGCCTCCAATGCCAACTTAAGTGGTATCTAACTGTAGGCCGCTGCATCATCTTTGAATTTTATAATATAATAGTGAAGTGATTGGTGGCACTCTTGAGTTAGGGTGAAGAGATTGATAGTCTGCATTGTAATGAAAATCAAATAGTGCTTCATGAAGGCTGCTGATTGGTCACTAAATCTCTCGATGGATCCAGGCTCCAGATTTGAAAACCACTTGCGTGCATCTTTGCTAAGGTGTTCGATGAAGGTTTAGCAGTAATTGGCTTTGCATTCGGGTGGTGATTTGAAATGCTGTCTTTTCATGGCGATGTTGAATCCGGTGAGCCATAATTCGTGATCCTCCATTCCGTTGTAGTAGGGCAGCTTGAGTTTTACTGCAGCGCTGAGGTGGGCGTCCATGATTATTTGGGTGAAGGGCCTTCTCTCTGTGTCGGCTATAATCTTGGCTATTTCAGGGCTTGAGCTACTGACGCGATGGATTTGTGAAATGATAGTGTCAATGGGTTGATGTAGTTTTGCGATCTCGAACTCCACCTCGCCTGGGAGTGTGTCGGCTGCTCTATTTTCTTCATTATCTCTCCCTTGCCTATTTACGGTATGGGTGGTTGACACAAGGTCATTTCAGCCTTGAGTGCAACCTCAATCCACTAGATGTAGTATAGTGGCATATGAGATTGATAAATCCAAAAGGGGAGGTTTAGAGAAGATGCAACACACTTGTAAATCTAGGCAATAATGGGTTTTTAAAAGGTTGACACTCAAGTAAGCAATAATTGCAAACAAGTAACCATAGTGACTAGAACTTGTCAAGCAAACCAGAATAATTCTAGTAGTAAGCAAAACAGAAGAATACTTAGCAAATTCAAAATATGAAAAGGCTTGGATCCAGACTAAGGCAATATGACTTGGATGGTTTAAATCATGATCAAGGTGTAATACAAGCAATCAATGCAACAATCTCTAAGCAAGGACCACTAATAAATACTAATCCAATCCTTTGGCACTAATCCTTCTACTAATCATACTCCTAACCCACTTTCAATGGTGGAAACACAATCAGAAAGCATTAAACACAAGGTCCATAGAGCCAAAAAGCACCTTAGATAACTAATCCCTTAGACTAAGAACACTAATCTCTTATGCAATGATTCAAACACTAACTAACACTTTCATGCATAATCATTGTCTATTGACAATTTCCCATTTCCTAAAGTACTATAGCAATAAGAACAATCATGCAAGAAATAATAGATGCTAAGAGTCATGACAATCAAAACACCATTTTCAAGCTATGAACTTCATTCAAGCATATCAACGAACACCTTAGATGCAAGTCAAAGATGCCTAGATTCTATTTCTCATAAAAGGTGGCACTAAGCATTAAATACAATCACCTAAGAAGAGATTCACAAAAATCTAACAACCTAACATCTTAATCAATTATTAAATCACTCTAATCTCAAGCTTAAAAGTGAACTACTCACTAATCATGTTTAAATCCACAAGTTTATGGTTAAACATGATTGCAAACAGATAAAACGCAAGTAATAAAAGGAAAGATCAACACTTAAAAAACCTCAAGATCAAAGCTCATAAGGGAAGTTCTTACAAAAGGAAAGGATTTTGATGGAAAAGCTTAAAACAAAAGATAAGATAATATGTTTTTGGGACTAAGCCTATTTATAGGTCAGACTCAAAACAAATTTAGTCAACTAAAAATAAACTTAGTCAACAAGTCAACTTGTGGTCAACATTCCGAATATGGCTTGTACCGAGCAGGATAAGGACTGGTTCTCCTCGGTACGTGTGGTCGATGCGTGCTGAAGAAGCTGCGTCTGAAGTTTGGCTCGGCTGAAGTCCTCGATCTTGGGTTGTACCATGCACTGCATCTGCAGCTCTCCTCGGTATGGTTCGTCGGTATGCCTTGAAGCTGTTTGTGCCGAGCAAGCTCGTCGTCGCATGAACATCTCTAATCGGTATGACTGCACCATGGAGGTTTGTCGGTGTATGACATGTCTGTCATCGGTATGATCGCCTCTGTGGAGAGCCCTCGGTGTACAGACGTGTCTTCAGCCGGTATAGGCTGTACCTTGGACGAACATAAGTGCCCTCCATGGTATGGTTGATCGGTATTAGGCTCCAATCCCTTGAAATGCTTCTTCTTGCTGGACCTCCTTTCTTCACTTGGTCCATCCTTTTACCTAGTGCCTCTTTAGTTCTCCAAAGACCTGAAAATACACTCACAATGCATGCATATATGCAATCCTAATCTAAATGCATGCCATGCATGAAATGCAACTAAATGGGACACTTTTGGACTTTGAATGGATGAAACGCAATGCAAGCCTACACTGGTGCCTAATATGATGCAATAATGCATGCTATCAGTGGTGGGCATAGTGAAGAGCCTTCGTCCATGTGGTGTTGACCGTGTAGCGGCCGCAACTGTCAGGTTGTTAAGTTGCTCATCGTACTTTTCTTGTTGAGCTTGGAGAATATCAAACTTAGAGCCCAAATCTTGAGTGAGTGATTGTAAGGCAGTCTGGACCGCTTCGGTGAGATCAGCGCTGGGATAAAAGTTGATTTTGTTCCCATGGGCGGTGGAATTGTGCTGGCAATGTTGACAGGGTTGCCATGCTCGTCTAGGGCAGGGTTCTGGTAGTCGCCGAGGTTTTCGGCTTTGTTGTTTGGATGACTCATCGCTTAACCTTGTCTTGCTTTTATAAGACTTTATTCTCCTATTCTCCATAGATGACGCCAATTATTGAACCAGAATATCACCTAATTTAAATAAGTAATAGGCAGTTGTGGTTTTTGGAATATCACCTTCTGCTTTTCAGGGATTTCGATTGGGTCTTCAGGCTGTCCAAGGTCCTCTATTTATAAGGTTTGGGGAGTCCGTTGCAGCAAACATTTTTTCCTTTATTCTTTAGAGATATTTTCATATTTCAAATATGGAAATATCCTTTTTCCCGATTTAATGGAAATTTTCCATTATCCACAAGTATTTTCCTATCACTTGAAGAGGTCGGTGTGGTCGTACCTGTTTTGATGGGCTTAGGTTATTGCTAGAGAAGCTTTGTAAGAAATGTGCTCATTTCTCCTCTAACAGAAATACTTTTTCCTTTTTTTTTATTGGTGAAGTACAGAGAAAAAATTTCAAAAACTGATGAAAGTTTTCTTGCATTTAACTCTTCCATTTTTCTGAGAAGTCCCGATGGAAGAGGTTTCATGTTAGCAAATAAAAAAACTCTGCGACAAATGACTCAGAGCCATTATCACTTATAATAGTTTGTATTTCTTTTTCGAAATGTCGTTCAATGAGAGCAACAAACAATTTCAGAGTACCTGGTGCTTAGTCTAAAGATTGAAGAAACTAAATCCAAGTTGTACATGACTGATCATCAAATATGGTTAGTAAGTAGAATGATCCGTATAAAGTATGGGTTGAATAAGACCCCGTAAATCGTTGTTTTTCACTCTTGTAGTTTTTATGGGTACTAAAAATGTTGGAAATTTAAGTGAATCAGTGCAACCGTTGACAAATTATTGCAACTGCTTAAATAAACATTTATAGCTATTTAAATGAATCACTGCAACTGTTGGGTTTATGGTTACAACCTTCTATGGCTAACTATTGTAACTGTTGGGTTTATGATTACAATCTTCGGTTACTAACCATTGCAATTGTTGGTGATCAGCCATTGCAATCTTTTGAAGTGAGTTTTGGTTTCCTATAAAAGGAGTTGTGGGCATTGCCAAATTCACAATAACAGAAACAAAGAAAATAAGAAAGAAAGAAAGAGAGAGTTTCACTGTTCCAAAAGACCATAGAAGATCTTTCAAAAAAACATATCAACACTAGAACTCTAATGTGTCTCTTGTGTCTTAGTCTAGAACAAGAGAGACATTTGGTTGTCTTATCCTACAAGAGATTTCGTATAACCCAAAGGTTGATAAGGGTTGAAATACTCTTCAAGGAAAGTGTCCTTGTGCACGATTCAATCATTATCCAAGTTCACAATTCATCATTCGGGTTACTAGAACCCAACAATCTTAGAGGGTAATTTCTTGAAAACTATGGCTAGTGTGTATGTCCGAGAGATGACACCCAAGTTTGGAAAACTGGATAAGTTTGAGGGAGTAGATTTTCAAAGATGGCAAAAAAAGATGCATTTTCTCCTCACAACGCTTAACGTAGTGTATGTTCTAGGCATGCCAATGCCTATTGTGCCAGAGGATGCTGAGAACGAGTCTGCGGAGGAGATGATATCTCTTGCATTTACATCACTTAGGTTTGCATTTAGTTAATGTTTCCGTTTCCTTTTGCATGTTTTCCATCTCTTTAGTCCCATTTTCCTTTCCTTTTAGAATTAGGTTGTATTTAGATTGTAGTTTGCATTCTCTTTGCATTAAGGATGTTTTTAGGTACCAAAGGAGCTATTTGGAGCAAAGAGGAAGCATGGGGATGATTCAAGCAGTTGCCCAAGCTAAGGAGGAACAAAAGGAGCTAAGGAAGATAATGTTTGGTGCAACATCGATCATGGCCAGATCAACATCATACGCTGTGAATCACATCAATCAAGCCTGGAGTCTACATCGTACGATGTAAAGCAGCCGAGAGTGTGGAGGTTCACATCGGTCACTCACATCGATCAGAAGTGATTGATGTCAAGACATATGACACTTACATCGATCAGCTACATCGAGCAGACCAGATCGATGTCAGTACATCGATCACCAGCATCGACCAAGTTTGATCGATGTTGACCCAGACTTTAGACAGTTTATTTACAATTTTATCACTCCGCTTAGACTTCTATAGATACTTAAAATCCCTAATTTCTGGGATCATCCTATTATCGAGCATTTCTTCCTTTGTTCTTCTCTTTTGCATAACTTTGTATTTGAATCTTGATTTATTTCAATAATAATTTGCATTTCCCTTAATCTTTTGTCTTCCTAATCATGATTAACTATCTTTTCTTTATAGATTTGATGGTTTTCACCATAATTAGTGAGTATTTTACTTTAGGTTTGAGATTAGCGCAAATGGGGTGATTTAGTTATTGTTTAGGGTGATTATGGCTTAGATCTTCTCATTCCCTTTCTTATATGATTGTGCTTAATGCTTAGTACCTCTTTGCTGGAGAAGTTGATCTTAGGTTTTCACTTGCACACTAAGTGTTTGATGAAATGCATGAATGCAGTTCAATGCTTGAAAACGGTGTTTAGATAGTCATGAGTCTTTGCATCTATCATTAATTGCTTCAATGTGCTTATTGCTTAGTACCACATTGGTGGGAAATTGTCTCTAAATTTTGATTATGCATGAGAATGTGAGTTGATGTTTGATCTATCATATAAGAGATTAGTAAACCTAGCCTAAGAGATTAGATGTCTAGCATGTTAATTGGTTTTATGGAACTTGATTTCAATGCTTGCTTGTCATAGATACACCACCAAAAGTAGGTTTGAAATGTGATTTAGTAAAGGTAATATTGCCAAGAGATTGGATTAGTCTTCATTAGGGTTCCTTACCTAAGGTTGAGTGCTTAGAGTTGCTTGTTTTGATCACCTTAGACATGAACATGAATCACCCTATCACCATTGCCTTGATCTTGAACCATCTTTTAATCTTTGAAGTCTAGCTTTTACTCTGTTTTTGCTCTGTTTTTCTTTGCCATTACTGTTCTTTCCTTGCTTTCTTTTGCTTTCTTGTTTGATCCTTTAGGTTGCTAGACATTTAAACTCTTTATATCTGCTTGAATAAGAATTTTATTGCACTCTTACTGCTTCAAACTTCCCCTTTTGGATTGATAAAACTCAATACTACAATAACTAATGTGGGTTGAGGATTGAGATAGGATAAAAACCTACATCAATTTGGCGTCGTTGCCAATAGAGGAATGCTTTGTTCAGTATGATTTGTAGAGATCTTGAGATCAAGCTTTCTTATTTTCGTTTTTGGTTACTGATTTTTCCTTTTGGTCTAGAATCTCTTTTGTAGGTACCAAAACACTTGCTCTTAAGTGTCTACACCTACAAGTGAAGTTCAGGATCAAGTATTTTTGGTTTGCAGCAGCAGAAATCAGTTGTTGAAGCATGGAGGAACATCAGTATGCTGCTGGTTTTGGGTTGCAAGGTCCACAAGGCCTTCAAGGGATCCAAGGCTTGCAAGGACAGCAAGGTGATAACTACTTTCTTTGCAAGGGTGAGGATGCAATGAGGCTATCAAACTCAAATGCAACACTTAGGTTGTAGTACAGTATGCAAGTGAGAGTCAATCCATTTCTAGGAGCTAGGAAGATCAAAGAGAATGCAAGAGCAGTGTAAAGCTAAGCGAATAACATGCGGTTTTGTAAAAATCCTAAAAACTATATGCAGCAACCAAATGAAATGCAGATCTATTTTAAAAATACCAGGAATGATCAAACTACCACATGGAACAAACGGAATAATTAAAATGCAAGGCTATGATTTAACAAAAATCGAGTAGTGGATCGACCACAGGATCGACCACTAGATCGAGCAGTTTGGATCGATCTCGTCTAAAAATGCAAGCATGAAGAAACTAATGACCAGGATGCAGCGAATAACAAGCGAATGACTAACGAAGATGTAAGAATGCTAGGAAAGAAGGGTCTAGGGTTGAGATTCATGGTCCGGGGTTTCAAGGGTCCAAGTTGGGGTTGAAAACTTTGAATCGACTCACTTTGTGAGATTCCCTAAGCCTTGAAAACGAAAACAAGATCCATCTGTGGCTTTCGGTATGGATCACTCCTTCATCCTCTGCTCCAAACCCATGGCTTCTGGTGGAAAGAGAGGTTGAAGGGCAATGAACTCAGATTTCAAACACACGGCCTAACTAGTCCCCTAAACTTCCATGGCTTTTGGGAAAGGGTAACTAGTCTCTAGGATGTGATTTTCAGAGATCTCTGGATCCTATCAAGGTAAGAGACCTCTCTGATCATAAAGATCTTGGCGTGAGAGTCTTGAAGCCTTAGGGACTCAACATCCTAGAAGAGAAAGCCATTAAGAACAAGAAAACTACCAACTTGAAAACCCCTTAGACCACGTGAATCCTCTCAACCCCGAGACCCAAATGAAACTACTCGCTACACATGAGAATAACCGAAATAAACATGAAAGACGAAGCGATGAACATGAAAACGATTTCTTAAGACTTAAATGATTCAAAAATATTCAAGAACAAAGCTCAAAGTCTAACAATGGCGGATAATCTCCAAACCAGAGAGAAAAAGCACAAAAAGATAAGATTGAAAAAGTGTGTGTGGAAAAAGACATCGCCGCCTTCCCAAAATGGCGAAAACAGCTCGATGCCCCCCCCCCCCCCCCTCGCTAGCGGCCAAAAGCGGTTGAAAGGACAGAGATCGACTTCGGGATCGAGCGGCTCTCTCGATCACTTCCGGGCATCATGTCTTCTACTCGATCTGGGTCTCGATCATCTTCGGCGGATCGAGTGTTGCATCCGATCTTGGTATCGATCTTCGGTCGGATCGAGTGGTGGACTCGATCCAGCTCTCGCTCTGCATAGCGTCATTTACGTCTGTACCATCTGATCGATTGCTCCCCTTGATCTTTGTCTCGATCATTTCCCTTGGATCGCCTGGGTGTCTCGATCTTCTGGTCGATCTCATCTAGATCGACCTGCCATGCTCGATCTGCTCCCCGATCTCTGGTCCTTAGCAAACATCTGACCTTCCTCGAACCGCCACAACAGCTTCAGCACGTTCACGAACCTCCACGACTCCAAAGTAGCCAGAAACAACCTGAATGTGATGCAAAATGCAAGGAACATGCGTATGTTGGTGCGAGAATGCTCTAGGACCCTAAGTGATGCAATCTAGTCTAAAGTGTAATGTAAATGCATGAAAATCTAACTGATGTGTATGCAAAATGCATGCAATATGTAGTGACATCAACTCCCCCAAACTTACTTCTTGCTTGCCCTCAAGCAACAGAAAATAAGAAAGGAAAAGAGGTTTTAGAAAAGACGGGGGTTTAAGCTTCTTACAAAGGTGCCTTTCAAATGAATCAATCTCAATGTCCTAGTTGCTAGTTCTAAAATGCAATGCACACACTCATACTCCAAAGAACTTAGCCATACTCATCACACAAAGAAATTCACATCATGACTCTCCTATTCCTAACAATCAAAGAAACTCATCCTTGAACATTCATTAACATCCGAACCATGAATCAAACTTATGCACTTTAAAGCAGAACACATTTGGTTAAGGGCGCAGGCTATGAGCATAGAATGATCTCATTTGAAAAGGGTTTTTATTTTAAACAAGGGGTTTTCTCAAAAATGGCAAGAACTTTATGCATAATGCTAAAAGTGAAGGCAATTGATGCATACATGATCAGATTCTCATCTACCCATGTAAACTAACAATGATCCTAAACCCCTCTCATTTATTAATTTTTATCCTCACTCACCACTTAGAATCTATCCTTTTCTCAAAGCAAAAGCTTAGCATTCCCCAATTCAAAACAGAAAACATTTTTTTTTTTTACTCTTTTAGGCTAGTGAAAAGTTTGAAAACAATTTGCTCTTTACATATTTCTTATTGGTAGCTCTCTTGTTTATTGATATATTTTTTTTCTTTTTCTTTTATTTTGGCACTTAGGCTCTTTTTTTTTTTTTTTTTTTTTTTTTTGAGAGAGCTACCTTCTGTAATTATTAGAGCATATAAATTTTTAAACACAAACCTTTCACTTAAAACCTTTTTCTTTTTTTCAAATACCAAACTCTTTTGAAACCGAGAACATGTAAACATGAAGACAACCCCAATGATCCCCCAAACTTATTCTAAGCCTATATCTAGCTTCAAAATACAAAGCTAGCAATCACATGAGAACCCAATCATGTCGCCTGAACCTAACACTTTATGCTAAGTTCAAAACCAAAAAAGAAGGCCTCACAACGATGTCACACAAGAAAAATTTGGCTTCAAAGAAGGGTAAGGGTCAAGGTGGGAGTTCTACTTAGGCTCACAAAGAATGGTAAAAGGAAGAAGAGAGCCTAAATATTTTAAAATCCATGTGTTCATTTTCAAATGCATAAGGATGATAATTGAAATTTCAGATTAAGGTTTTCACTTATTAGGACAAGCTTCAAATCATGAGAGTTCAATTCAAGTCACGAAAATCATAGCAAGTGATCCAAGCATGGTAAGAACTTACTTTCAAAGTATGAGCAAGGCATTAGAGAACTACTAACTAGGGCATTGAAACAATTCATGAGTTTAAAACACCTTTTTAAGAAAAACTCTAACCCCTTATGCGAATATGAACAACCTAGATGCTTTAAGATTCTAGACTCAATCCTAAAATGCTTAATGAGATGAATGCAACTACATGAATCTTTGAAATTGTTTTTAAAAATTTTACCAATTTTTCATGTAATGAAGACTCAAGGATGCTAAAGGGAAAATAAGATCAGAAAACACAAGTCAAACCACACATATACTCCCCCAAACTTGCTTGACACTGTCCCGGTGGCAAACAAATTCAAAGGAGCATCAAAACACAAAGCAAAAAGAAGCAAACATGAGCGGTATGTACAATGGAAGAAAGTTGTTACCTCGGGTCTAGTCTCGGCTGGAACTAGATGCTACGGCTTTGCCTTTGGAGCCTGGCTCTTGAAGAGAGAGTCGCGCCGGTTGAATGTTGCTGCCTTGAGTCTCACAGATGACAACTCCACCGGTTGAAAGCCTCCTCTTCTCGGATTTTTGAACCTCTTCACTTGCATCTTTCTTAGACGAGCCTCCTTGAAGCGCTTTGACTTTCTTGGCAAGTTTCTTGAGCATTTTGGCTTGCCATTTGTTGATTTTCCTTTGCATCTCCACAACAGATGCTAGGAACTTATCCGTTTTGGTCCTCGGCTCAAAGTCTATCTTGGGAAGGGTGTAAGCCTCGGGCATCTCATTTTCCGTGGTTGGAGACTCTGACCTTTGACGAGGAGCAATCGCTGGGGCAGGCGTTCCTCCTAGAGGAGCAAAGCACTCCTCTTCTGTTGGCAAGAACTCGATGTTCCCAACACCAAGCAGCTCGGTCTCGTCCTTGTTTGGTAGGATGCACACTCTCTTCTCGTTTTCATCGTCTATGAAGAGATAAGCGTAGAACCATTCTGCTGGCGTGCGTCCCAAGCTGTCGGTATTCCTCATGTAGACCTCATCCATGAAAGCTCTAGCCGGGACGGGTGCGAAATCATGTATAGGTACGCCGGCTTGTATGAATAGAGGAGTGAGGAAGCCGCCAATGAAAGAAGAGGTTGCCTTGCACCGCAAGGCATAAGCCTTGTACTTCACCAAGGAGGCAGCAAGCACACATCCATAATTCACCTCGTCGCCGAGTTCATCCTCCATAGGTTCGTCATTCTCAGCCGGATCACACAACAAATGCTTCACGCCTTGGAACAAGAAGCAAAGCTCGGTCTTCGTGACCGTGGGAGCAACTGACCTTCCGCTGAATGTGTTGGTGATCAGCTTCAAAGTGTACCTCAGCACCGGGCTTCTCACTCTCTTGATCTTGGCGGTATTGGCTTTGTAGTCTTCGTTGCTGATCAGGTCCCAAAAATCGTTTGCTTGCTTGAAGGAGGGGAACTCGATCTTGGCGGCAGCTGCGTTGAGACCATACGCTTGACATAGCTTGGGGATTGAGAGGCTGAAGGCTTGACGTCCAACCTTGAAGGAGAGGCGGCCTTGTGAAGGGGCGGGGGCGCTAGGGTTCTTGTAACGAAACTCCAACGTGGCAAGGAAGTCTATTGTCACTTCTGGAATGGTTGGGCAATCCATTCGTGACAGACATCTTAAGCCAATGTTCTTGAGGAGTTGGTCAAAATCTCCAAGGATCCCCAGCTTGAACAGCAGCTCTCGGTCCGCAAACTTAGTAGGCTCAAACCGAAGCCTTTCAAGCCGTTTCTTGTCCCTCTTCTCATCCTTACTCCATCTGACCCTCTCTTGAACAGCCACCTCTTGTCCTTCTCCCTCTTGTGCTGTCTCTTGTCTCGTTCTCTTGGGAGCCATTGTGCCTGAAACAAATTTCTCAAGCAATTTGATAAGCAAAACAGCGATCGGATGAGAGAAGAAGAGAGGCGAAGAAGAAAGCTTATAACTAATACCCTAGAATTTTGGGGAATTAATAAAAATTATAGCAAAATAAAGGAGAATCAAATCTAGAGATACTAGAAAACCTAGGATTTTTCCTATTATTTTGCTAAATTTAAAAATTCAAAACTGCCCTAGCATCTAAAACAATCAAAGCCGAAATAAAAGGGAATTTTCCTTAAGAATTTTATCAAATATCCGAAAATACCTTTCGCAGAGATTGTTAAGAAGCTTGTTAGCCTTTAGAAAACAAATAACATTCATTCTCTTTGCTTAAAATTTTGAGAAAACAAGAATGAGAGAGTGTGAAGTTGATGAAAACATTTAAAGGCCAACAAAAAACAAAACTATGGGTAAAAGGAGGTGGTTTCTGACACAAGTCTTGGTCAAGGCACATCTTTCATGGTCAAAGATGCTTGCCTTGACCAAGTTTTGAATTTAAAAACTGGAGGGAAAAGAATAAAGGAGGGAAAGAAAATGTTACCTCGGCATGAGATCGAGTCCGTTTGGTCGATCTAGGACTCGATTTCATGCCCATAATGGCTTAGATCGAGAGGGTTACTCGATTCATGATGAATCGAGTCCTGGATCGATTGGCTCTCTCGATCGTTGAGATTTTGGCTCCACGGCTAAGTCCTCGTGATCGAGCTACGTCCTCGATTTGGAGGTCGATTTGGCATAGATCGAGTGATGGATCGAGTCGAGTGATCGATCTATCCTTTAAGGATTTCCCGAGAGAAATTAGATCGGTCGATCCATTTTGGATCGATCGATCCGTTTTCATCTAGATCGATCTTATCACTCGTTCTCGTCTAGATCGACTGGCTCCTCTCGATCTACTAACTTGATCTAGCAAAGATCGAGTTAGGATTAGTCGATCTAGCACTCGATCTCTAGCCTTTTCTTAACCCTTATCGCCTCTTTTGGACTTCAATCTTGAGGTTTAGACTCCTCATACCTGTTCCTACACACTTGCAAAATAAAAACATAAAACTGAAAGAGAAATAAAGCAGAAATATGTACAGGATAGACATGGGAATGCCTCCCAAGTGCGCTTTCTTTAACGTCTTTAGCTAGACTTTACTTGGTTTAGGCAGATGGTGGGTCTTGGAGAAGCATCGAGGTACTCTCCTTGTCATAGCTGTCCGCCAAGTAAGGCTTGACCCTGTGTCCGTTCACGGTGAATGCACTGCCACTCTCGCCCATCAATGTAACAGCTCCATAAGGCAGCACTTCTTGGATCACAAACGGCCCGCTCCACCTCGACTTCAGCTTTCCCGGGAAGAGTTTGAGTCTTGAATTGTACAGCAACACCAAACCTCCTTCCTTAAGTTCCTTGGCAACCAACTTCTTGTCATGAGCTTCTTTAGTCCTCTCTTTGTATATCCGAGAGCTCTCATAAGCGTTCAACCTTAGTTCGTCCAGTTCATGTAGCTGGATGAGGCGCCTCTCTTGAGCAGTCTTGAGGTCAAAGTTCAGCCTCTTCACAGCCCACAATGCACGGTGTTCCAGCTCAACTGGGAGTTGACAGCCTTTGCCATAGAGCAGAGTGAAAGGGGTCGTACCAATTGGTATTTTAAAGGCGGTACGGTAGGCCCAGAGAGCGTCGTCCAGCTTTACTGCCCAGTCTTTCCTTGTTGCTCCAACCGTCTTCTCTAGTATAGCCTTGATTTGCCGGTTGGAGACTTCCACTTGACCGCTCGTTTGAGGATGATACGGTGTAGCCACTTTATGCTTAACGCCGTACTTCCTCAAAAGGTTCTCAAAGACCATGTTTATGAAGTGGCTTCCTCCATCGCTTATAACCACCTTTGGTACCCCAAACCTCGGGAAAATGATGCTTTTAAACAGCTTGATCACCACCTTAGAATCGTTTGTAGGGGAAGCAACAGCCTCAACCCATTTGGAGACATAATCAACCGCTATTAAGATGTACTTGTTGCCGTATGAAGAAGGAAATGGCCCCATGAAGTCTATGCCCCACGCGTCAAACACGTCAACCTCGAAGATAGGAACCTGAGGCATCTCGTTCCTCTTAGTGATATTCCCTGCTCGTTGACACGCCTCACAGCTCTTCACAAACTTGTGTGCATCTTTGAAGATGGACGGCCACCGGAAACCAGCTTGCAACACTTTCGTGGCAGTCTTGAATGAAGCGAAGTGTCCTCCGTAGGAAGAGCCATGACAGTGATAGAGGATGTCTCTAGCTTCTTCCTTCGTAACACACCTCCGGTACAAACTGTCCACCCCTCTCTTGTATAAGTAGGGCTCGTCCCAAAAGTAGTCAATCGCCTCCCTCATAAACCTCTTCTTGTGATAGCTGTTGAGATGTGTTGGCTCCTCACCACACGCTAAGTAGTTCACAACATCAGCGTACCAGGGAAGATCCTCCTCTTTGAAGCTCAACACCTCCTCAAACTGCCCCTCTAGCTTTCCACAAGCAGCCATGGTGATCGCCATGAGTTGCTCTTCTAGAAGAGAATCATCTAAGGGAAGAGACTCGTTGATCCTTAGCCGTGAGAGATGGTCAGTGACTCCGTTTTCTATTCACTTCTTGTCTTTAATTTCCATATCAAACTCTTGAAGCAAGAGGATCCACCTCAAAAGCCGAGGCTTTGTGTCCTTCTTTGAATAGATGTATCGCAGAGCCGCGTGATCTGTGTAGACAATAGCCTTGGAACCCACAAGATATGACTAGAACTTCTCAAAGGCGAACACTACTGCAAGCAACTCCTTCTCTGTAGTAGTATACCTCGTTTGCGTGTCATCCAAGGTTCTTGAAGCATAGTAAATCACGTGCAACTTCTTGTCTTTCCTCTGACCAAGAACGGCTCCTACGGCGTAGTCACTAGCATCGCACATGATCTCAAAGGATAGTGTCCAGTCTGGTGCTTGAACTATAGGGGCTGATGTAAGGGCTTCCTTGATGGTCACGAAAGCTCGCAAACACTCCTCATCAAACACAAACTCAGCTTCTTTGCACAGCAACCGTGTAAAAGGGCGTGCAATCTTGGAGAAGTCCTTGATGAAGCGCCTATAGAACCCGGCGTGTCCCAAGAAACTTCTGACTCCCTTAACGTTAACCGGCGCCTCAAGACCCATCATGACTTCCACTTTAGCCTGATCAACCTCAATGCCCTTCTCTGATATCTTATGACCGAGCACGATCCCTTCCTTAACCATAAAGTGGCACTTCTCCCAGTTTAGCACCAAGTTTGTCTCTTCACAACGCTTTAGTACCCTGCAAAGATTCAACAAACACGCAGAAAAGGATGCACCATAGATAGAGAAGTCATCCATAAACACCTCTACCATCTCTTCTATTAGATTGGAGAAGATTGACATCATATGCCGCTGAAACGTAGCCGGTGCGTTACACAATCTAAATGGCATTCTTCGATAAGCGAAGGTACCATAGGGACATGTGAAGGTCGTCTTCTCCTGATCATTTGGGTGAATTGGTATCTGAAAGAAACCGCTATACCCATCGAGGAAACAGTAGTAAGGGTGATTAGCAAGTCTCTCAAGCATTTGATTAATAAAAGGCAAAGGGAAATGATCTTTCCTAGTTGCAAGATTAAGTTTCCTGTAATCAATACACATCCTATGACCAGTGATGGTCCTAGTGGGAATAAGCTCATCTTTATCGTTCCTTATGACCGTGATCCCTCCCTTCTTAGGCACCACGTGTATAGGAGAAACCCACGTGCTGTCACTTATGGGATAAATCACGTCAGCCTCTAAAAGCTTAAGGATCTCTTTCTTAACAACCTCTTTCAAATTAGGATTCAAACGCCTTTGATGTTCTATAGAAGAAGCGTTCTCATTATCCAAGTGAATCCTGTGAGTGCAAAGCATTGGTGAAAGGCCCTTGATGTCATTGAGAGAGTACCCAATGGCCTTCCTATACTTTTTCAGCTCGGTCAGGTGCGAGTGCAACTCATCATTACTTAAGTTTTCATTCACAATCACGGGATAAGTGTTATTAAGCCCTAAGAAAGCATACCTTAGCCCTTTTGGGAGCTCCTTAAGGTCCACCTTTGGGGCTAACAGCTCGCTCCAGTCATCCTCGTGGCTGTTGTTGTTGTTTTCCTCCTTGGAGCCCTCCTTAGAACCCAAGGCGTGGCCCTTAAGACTGCTTTCCTCAACCGCTATCCCTTCTGAAATCGGGTCGTCCAGTCGATCTTGCTCTCGATGTCGTCTAGATCGAGTGGTTTCGCTCGATTCACCTACTCGATTTAATGTGGATCGAGTAAGGGATTGATACGCTGAGTCGATCTCCGGATTAGACCCTAAACTGATCGGAAGGTCTTTCTCGATCTTTGACTCGATTGTTTTCCCGGATTGATCACCCCTCTCGATCTGACTGTCGATTGTTGCACCGGATCGAGTTGTGTTCCCGATTGCCTTGTCGATCTGACATCTGGATCGAGTGATAGCGTCGATTTCAGAGTCGATCTCTAGGCAGCAGCCTTCATCCTTCTTAGCAACCTTCCTAGAATCCAGCAAGTTGACGTACTCCTGGGTCCTCTGATCCACATAACCAAACTTCCCTGGCTCCTTTGTCAGTGCCAGCTTCAGATGGTCCTCCTGAGCAAGTTCTTCCAGCAACTCATCCGCTAAGGCATCCATCGTTTCAATGTAGAAAGCTTGCCCTTCTATAGTCGGCTTCTTCAGAACCTCATTGATATCGAAGTCCAGCCTTATATCCTTTCCCAAGTGCAAGGCAATCTTCCCGTTCTTGACGTCAATGATAGCCCTGGCGGTTGCAAGGAATGGCCTTCCAAGGATGAGCGGGTCCTTAGGCTCTTCATCCATCTCCAACACGACAAAGTCCGTAGGCACGTTCACACCGCTGATTCGCACCGGTAGATCTTCAAGCAGCCCCATTGGTAGCCTCACACTCCTATCAGCCAGTACCAACGAGATTCTACAGTCTTTGAAACGGGTAAAGCCAAGCTTCTTTGCCACGGAATGAGGCATCAGATTTATGCTAGCTCCGAGATCACAAAGGCAGCTCTTGAACTCCAAAAGACCTAAAGCGCAAGGTATAGTGAAGCTTCCAGGGTCTCCCAACTTCTTAGGGACTATCTCCTTATGTATCACAGCACTACACTCCTCACTTAGAACAAGCACCTTCTTGCTTTCCTTATTCTTCTTCACGAGAGTGTCTTTGAAGAATTTGGCGCATTTAGGCATCATTGCAAGGCAGTCAACGAGAGGTAGCTTGATCTCTACGTCCTTAAGATGCTTCTCGAACAAGACTCTATGCTTCTCTATGAGTTGCTTCTTGAAACGGCCAGGAAAAGGCAGCTTAGGTACATACGGTGGAGGTACATAAGCATCCTTCTCCTTAGTAGTTTGCTCCGCTTTCTTCTCAGCAACTGCTTTGTCTCCTATTCTTGGCCCTTGAATCCAGACATTGTCAAAGTTGATCTCATCATTAGCGGAAAGCTTACCCTCCCCCTCTTGAATTACAACGTCCTCGTTGTTATTGGGAGTGACCGTAGGTACAAGCTCCTTTCCGCTTCTTAACGTGATGGCGTTGGCATATTCCTTACAATTCTGCTCACACTTGCCCGGTAGGCTATTCACTCGCCTTTCCCTTCTCTAGCTGCTTGATCTTGTTGTTTAAGTTGGTGATATGAGTGGAGAAGTCAGTGAGAGACGAGTCCAAACGAGTGTTCATCTCGGCAAACTTCTGGTTTGTAGAGGCTTGTCCTTGTATCAGCTGTTGAAACATGGCCTGAACCGGATCAACTTGTTGTTGCATCGGCTGTTGCTGCTGAGGTGCAAAGCCCGGAGGGTAGTTTGGCTTATAACCCTTGTTACCTTGATGTTGCCCTTGGAAGTTGTTCTGCCCTTGACCTTGGAAGTCACCACTCGGCTGAAAACCTTTGTTGTACGGTATGAAAGGCTTTGCTTGCTGAGCAGGGTACACTTGGTCCTTAGGGTTGGCGACGTTGGTACTACAGTAGGAGAGATTGTTGTTCTGGTTGTAGCCTTGGTTGTAGCCATGAGGTTTGTAATTATTCTGTCCCGCCACCCAATTGGCTTCTTCCTGGCTCAACTCAAGCTCCTCTTGATTCTCATCCGCTTCACCAACAAAGTGAACATGCTTCTGGTTGGCTAACACCAGCTTATCAATCTTCTCATGCAAAGATTTCAGCTCCTTTTTGTGAGACTCTAGCTCAGATCCTCTCGGTGCACGGTCATAATCCTCAGCATAGTTGCCATCACTCAATGCCAAGTTCTCTATCAGTTCCATGCCCTCTTCTACCTCTTGACCAAGGAAGTTCCCTTTACTAGTTGTGTCAAGCAACAACCTGATCTTTGGTGAGGCGCCGCGGTAGATGGTGCTGAGTAGGGTCTCCTCACTGAAACCGTGATGAGGACATTGGATCGTGTAATCTTTAAAACGTTCCATTGCCTCATTGAATGTCTCATTGTTCCGCTGAGTGAAGCCGCTGATTTCGCTTCTCAACCGTGCTGTTCTGGTGCTAGAGAAGAATTTTGAGAGAAATGCCTTTTTACACTCGGCCCATGAGGTGATGGTGCCTTGTGGAAGGGTCTTCTCCCAATGCCTAGCTTTGTCTCCGAGTGAAAAGGGAAAGAGACACAGCTTGAAAGCATCTTCTGATATGCCGTTTATCTTGATCATCCCACATACTTGCTCGAAATTGTCAAGGTGCTCCAAGGGATCTTCCATTGCTAAGCCGTGGAACTTGTTGTTTTGCACCATGGAGATGAAACCCGGCTTAATCTCGAAGTTGTTGTTTTGTACAGGAGGAGGAGTGATCCCAAACCTATTGTGATGAGTATTGGGAGCATCTCCGGCTCCTATGATCCTTGGGGGTCTAGCCTCGTGTTGGGGGTTTCCATTGCCCCTTCCCACTGCTCTGTGAGCTGGAGGAGGTCCCTCTGGATGCTCGTGTTCAGCCATAGCTTCAAAGTCAACCAAACCGTGCTGAACAATCTCCTCAAAGACTCTGGCTTGTTCTTGTACTCTTCTTTGCTGTGAATGACCAAGCTGATGAATGTTGTCCAAGGGTTGAAGTAGATTGTTGTCTCCCCTTGAACGAAGATTCATGTACCAGAGAGACACACGTTTGAGAGTAGAGAGATTAGTAACTAAAAGAAGGTAAAAGCTTAGTCTTTACTAAGCTCCAAATCTCTATGCTTTCTAACACTCCTAGAATGGCAACGACGCCATTTGATAACTACTTTCTTTGCAAGGGTGAGGATGCAATGAGGCTATCAAACTCAAATGCAACACTTAGGTTGTAGTACAGTATGAAAGTGAGAGTCAATCCATTTCTAGGAGCTAGGAAGATCAAAGAGAATGCAAGAGCAGTGTAAAGCTAAGCGAATAACAGGCGGTTTTGTAAAAATCCTAAAAACTATATGCAGCAACCAAATGAAATTCAGATCTATTTTAAAAATACCAGGAATGATCAAACTACCACAGAGAACAAACGGAATAATTAAAATGCAAGGCTATGATTTAACAAAAATCGACTAGTGGATCGACCACAGGATCGACCACTAGATCGAGCAGTTTGGATCGATCTCGTCTAAAAATGCAAGCATGAAGAAACTAATGACCAGGATGCAGCGAATAACAAGCGAATGACTAACGAAGATGTAAGAATGCTAGGAAAGAAGGGTCTAGGGTTGAGATTTATGGTCCGGGGTTTCAAGGGTCCAAGTTGGGGTTGAAAACTTTAAATCGACTCACTTTGTGAGATTCCCTAAGCCTTGAAAACGAAAACAAGATCCATCTATGGCTTTCGGTATGGATCACTCCTTCATCCTCTCCTCCAAACCTATGGCTTCTGGTGGAAAGAGAGGTTGAAGGGCAATGAACTCAGATTTCAAACACACAGCCTAACTAGTCCCCTAAACTTCCATGGCTTTTGGGAAAGGGTAACTAGTCTCTAGGATGTGATTTTCAGAGATCTCTGGATCCTGTCAAGGTAAGAGACCTCTCTGATCATAAAGATCTTGGCGTGAGAGTCTTTAAGCCTTAAGGACTCAACATCCTAGAAGAGAAAGCCATTAAGAACAAGAAAACTACCAACTTGAAAACCCCTTAGACCCCGTGAATCCTCTCAACCCCGAGACCCAAATGAAACTACTCGCTACACATGAAAATAACCGAAATAAACATGAAAGACGAAGCGATGAACATGAAAACGATTACTTAAGACTTAAAATGATTCGAAAATATTCAAGAACAAATCTCAAAGTCTAACAATGGCGGATAATCTCCAAACCAGAGAGAAAAATCATAAAAAGATAAGATTGAAAAAGTGTGTGTGGAAAAAGACATCGCCGCCTTCCCAAAATGGCGAAAACAGCTTGATGGTCCCCCCCTCGCTAGCGGCCAAAAGCGGTTGAAAGGACAGAGATCGACTTCGGGATCAAGCGGCTCTCTCGATCACTTCCGGGCATCGTGTCTTCTACTCGATCTTGGTATCAATCTTCGGTCGGATCGAGTGGTGGACTCGATCCAGCTCTCGCTCTGCATGGCGTCATTTACGTCTGTACCATCTGATCGATTGCTCCCCTCGATCTTTGTCTCGATCATTTCCCTTGGATCGCCTGGGTGTCTCGATCTTCTGGTCGATCTCATCCAGATCGACCTGCCATGCTCAATCTGCTCCCCGATCTCTGGTCCTTAGCAAACATCCGACCTTCCTCGAACCGCCACAACAGCTTCAGCACGTCCACGAACCTCCACGCCTCCAAAGTAGCCAGAAACAACCTGAATGTGATGCAAAATGCAAGGAAAATGCGTATGCTGGTGCGAGAATGCTCAGGACCCTAAGTGATGCAATCTAGTCTAAAGTGTGATGTAAATGCATGAAAAGCTAACTGATGTGTATGCAAAATGCATGCAATATGTAGTGACATCACAAGGTCCACAAGGTTTACAAGGAGCTTGGGTTCAAAGACCATTGAGACTCATAGGTGTTGCAGATATACCATCAAGCTATGCTTCAAGGCAAAGTATTCTCCTACCTATGGAGACAAACCACTATGAGATAAAAAGCAGCATGATTGCAATGATTCAAGAGAAAAAGTTCTTTGGATTGCCTAACCAAGACAAAGGTGCGTTCTTAACCAAGTTCTTCTCTCCCTCAAGAACTGCCAAATTCAGTAATGAGATCTCCAACTTCAAGCAATGGTCTAATGAGAGCTTTGGAGATACCTGGGAAAGATTTAGAGACTTCATTCAACAATGTCCTCATCATGGTTTTACCAAGGAAATGCTTCTCTCTGCTCTCTATAGAGGTGTTAAACCCAAAATATGGTGCTCAGTAATTGGGATTATATGGATGAGTTTGAGCAACATGCAAAGGCAGCTGAAGAGAAGTTTGAAACAGCAATGCATGAGATGAAGGCTTTGAAGGAAAAATTGAACATGTTGTTCAATGGAGCCACAAAACCTCTTCAAACTGTTGATACACATAGCCACTACAAGGAGCATCAAGTCAAATCTGTTCAGATCCAAGCGGAGCAAACAATGAAACAAGGCTATGATGTTTGTCAACAACATTCTAATGGAGGCCCTTACATTTAACAACATCAAGGCTCTACTTCTCAAGCAGTTGGCGCCAACAACTCTCAGCTTTCACAGGATTTGGACATAAAGCAGCTTCTGCTCCAGATGCAATAACTCCAATCTGCAGAAATTCAAAGCAGTATGGCTGCCATTCAAAGCAATATAGCTGAAGTTTAGAAAAGCATGACTGCTGATATCAAAGGGAGTATTGAATATTTGAATCTGAGACTAAGTAAGAAAGAGATTCTTACCCAATCATCTCACCCTTCACCCCTACAAGAGAGTGTCAAAGCTGTCACCTTAAGGAGTGGTAAAGAACTTCCTCCAAGGGTAGTACCTTATAAACCCAATGAGGACATTGAGGAACAAGAAGAGTGGGTGGTGGTTAAAGATGCTGAAAAAGCTAAAGAGGATGAAGTGGTTGAGGCTGAAAAAGGTTCAAGGAACACCAAAGCAAAAGAAGTGGTTAAAGAAAAACCAAGAGAAGCACCTAAGGAGTTAGTCAAAGAACCAAGATACATTCCTCCACCATATCAGCTTACAATACCATTTCCTGGAAGGTTCAAGAAGCAGCTAATTGCTAAGTATAAAGGTCTCTTTGATGAGCAGATGAAGAAGATTCAGCTTACTATACCATTGTTAGATGCTTTTGTCTTGGTTCCACCTTATCATAAATTCTTGAAAGATGCTGTTGTTGAGAGAACAAAGGATTTGCAAGGGATGGTGGTACTAACACATGAGTGCAGCGCCATCATTCAACAACAAATGATGACTCCTGACAAGCTCAGTGACCCAGGAATTTTTACTTTACCCTGCTCTATAGGTCCACTAATGTTTGAGAAATGCTTGTGTGACTTAGGAGCAAGTGTAAGCTTAATGCCTTACTCTATAGCCAGGCGCCTTGGGTTTACTGGATTTAAGGATTGTAGAATCTCTTTGGTATTGGCTGATATATCAGTGAGACTCCCCGGCCTGTTTGGACATACGGTTCCCGTGGAAGATCAAGTTGGTGAGCCGTGTGATGGGAAACCTTCCCGCACGGTTCGGAGAGCACTGAATTAGAATGAGAGGTTCACCACCACATCATTGCATGCAAAATGACTACTTGAGGATGTGCCAATCAGAATTGGGAATGTGGAGATCCCAACTGACTTTGTGATCCTAGAGATGGATGAGGAGCCTAAAGACCCTCTCATACTCGGAAGGCCCTTCTTAGCCTCAACAGGAGCAGTTATAGATGTCAAGAATGGGAAGATTGAGTTACAATTGGGAAAAACATGTCCCTCAAGTTTGACATCAAGCAGATCATGCAACAGCCTACTATAGAATGTCAAGTGTTCAAGATATAGATCTTAGAAAGGCTGCATGATGAGCTTCAAGAGGAGTTGTGCTGTGATGACAAACTCCAAGTGGCTTTGACAAAGGAGCATGGGAAAAATGGTTACTTGGATAAGGAAAGCTTGGGTTACATGCTAAAGCTAGACTCTCACAAAGTCTTGGAAGAAGAGGAACCATTTGAGAAGCTGGAATACACAAGGAAAGAAGTGCTCTCAGTTCAAGAAGCTGGTTCTCCAAGCAATGACGCTGGCAGCAAGGAGCAGAGCAGCTTAGTAGAGGACTGGAGTGAGCTCAAGTCGCCCAATGTGGAGCTCAAACCTCTTCCTAAAGGGCTAAGGTATGTCTTCTTATGCTCTAACTCTACTTATCCTGTAATTGTCAATGATAATCTCAGCGATGATGAGATCTTTGCTATTGTCAAAGTGTTAAAGAGGTTTAGGAGAGCCATTGGGTATTCACTAGATGATATCCAATGTATTTCTCCTAACCTCTGCACTCTTAGGATCCATCTAGAGGATGAGACAAGAACTTCTGTTGAACCTCAAAGGAGATTGAATCCTATTATGAAAAAAGTAGTTAAAAAGAAATCTTGAAGTTGCTTAAAGCTGGTGTGATTAATCCTATCTTAGACAGCACATGGGTCTCACCAGTCCATGTGGTGCCTAAGAAAGGAGGAATCACTGTGGTAAAAACGAAAATGATGAATTAATACCCACTAGAACTATAACTGGTCATATGATGTGCATAGATTACAGAAAACTGAATTATGCTTCTAAGAAAGATCACTTTCCTTTGCCATTTATAGACCAAATGTTAGAAAGATTAGCTAATCATAAGTATTATTACTTCTTAGATGGGTATAGTGGTTTCTTCCAGATCTCAATTCACCCAAATGATCAGGAAAAAACCACATTCACTTATCCTTATGGCACTTTTGCATATAGAAGAATGCCATTTGGACTGTGCAATGGCCCAACAACTTTTTCAGAGGTGTATGACCTCCATATTTTCTGACTTGCTTGAAAAGATGGTGGAGGTATTCATGGATGACTTTAGTGTCTACGGATCCTCCTTTGGTGTCTGCTTGTCCAATCTTTCTCAGGCTCTACAGAGATGTGAAGACACTAAGCTGGTTCTGAATTGGGAGAAATGTCATTTCATGGTTCAAGAAGGCATAATGTTGGGTCACAAGATTTCAGAGAAGGGGATAGAAGTGGAAAAGGCCAAGATAGATGTGATGTTGCACTTAGAGCCTCCAAATTTAGTCAAGGGAATCAGAAGCTTCTTGGGACATGCTGGCTTCTGTAGGAGGTTTATCAAGGACTTCTAAAAGATAGCAAGACCATTGACAAGACTTATAAGCAAGGAGACAGAATTTGTCTTTGATGAAGACTGCTTACAAGCTTTCCTCACCCTCAAAGAAGCTTTAGTGAGTGCGCCCATATTACAAGCACCAAACTGGGATCTCCCCTTTGAGATCATGTGCGATGCAAGGGACTATGCAGTTGGAGCAGTTTTGGGCTCAGAGGGTAGACAAGAAGCTTCATATTATCTACTATGCCAGCAGAACAATGGATGAAGCTCAAACAACATATGCTACAACAGAAAAGGAACTCCTAGCAGTTGTCTTTGCATTTGAAAAGTTCAGGAGCTACTTACTGGGGTCTAAGGTGATAGTCTACACTGATCATGATGCACTAAGGCACATATATGCCAAGAAAGACACCAAACCAAGACTCTTTAGATGGAATTATCCTCTTGTAAGAGTTTGACATGGAGATGGGGGATAAGAGAGGCATTGAAAATGGTGTTGCTGATCACCTTTCAAGACTGAGGATAGATAATTTTGTCCCAATC
This sequence comes from Thlaspi arvense, assembly GCA_911865555.2. NCBI lineage: Eukaryota > Viridiplantae > Streptophyta > Magnoliopsida > Brassicales > Brassicaceae > Thlaspi > Thlaspi arvense. Next base: position 18,144,764 of record OU466861.1, read on the forward strand.
AATGATATCCTACCAGAAGAGCAACTACATGCTTTAGGAGTGAAGACAGCTGAAGTGATGAGTTTAGAAGAGAACAAACTGCCTTGGTATGCTGACTTTGTGAACTATTTGGTTATTGGCCAGATACCACTGAACCTTATCTCACATCAGAAGAAGAAGTTCTTCAGAGATGTCTCTCACTACTATTGGGATGAACCTTATCTCTACAAAAGAGGGAATGATAGATTGTTCAGAAGATGCACAGCTGAAGAAGAAGTTCAAGGAATTCTACATCATTGCCATGGTTCAGCCTATGAGGGTCACTTTGCAACCTTCAAGACAACTCCAAAGGTACTTCACGCTGGTTTTTGGTGGCCTAGTTTGTTCAAAGACGCCCGGGCTTACATCTCCTCATGTGATGCATACCAAAGGAAGAGAAGCATATCCAAGAGAGATGAGATGCCTCTAAACTCTATTCTTGGAAGTGGATCTGTTTGATGTGTGTGGGATTGACTTTATGGGACCTTTTCCCTCATCCTATGGGAATGAATACATCCTTGTTTCTGTAGACTATGTCTCAAAGTGGGTTGAAGCCATTGTTAGTCCAACAAATGATGCTAAAGTTGTGCTGAAGCTTTTCAAGACAATCATCTTTCCAAGGTTTGGAATTCCAAGGTGTGTTATAAGTGATGGAGGGAGCCACTTCATCAACAAGGTTTTTGAGAGTTTGCTGAAGAAGAATGGTGTTAAGCATAAGGTTGCCACTCTTTACCATCCTCAAACAAGTGGTCAGGTGGAGGTTTCTAACAGGGAGGTCAAAGACATCCTAGAGGAGACAGTTGGTGTTACAAGAAAGGATTGGTCTAACAAGCTTGATGATGCCTTGTGGGCATACAGGACAGCCTTCAAGACACCCATTGGTAAAACTCCCTTCTTACTCCTTTATGGCAAGGCTTGTCATCTACCTGTTGAGCTGGAATACAAAGTCCTATGGGCAACAAATCTGTTGAATTTTGACATCAAGACAGCTCCAGAGAAGAGACTCATCAACTCTCATGAGTTAGAAGAAAATCGCCTTGAAGCTTTTGAGAGCTCCAGGATCAATAAAGAGAGAACCAAGGCTTTTCATATAAGAGGATAAGACCCAAGGACTTCAAGGCTGGAGATCAGGTGCTGTTGTTCAATTCAAGACTGAAGTTGTTTACTAGAAAGCTTAAGTCAAGGTGGTCAGGACTATTCAAGATCAAGGAAGTGTTGCCATATGGAGCTGTGACATTGTTTGACAAGGATGGAGGAGACTTCACAGTGAATGGGCACATGCTGAAGTCATACATGGCAAGTGAGTCCCTTGGAGATGATGTAGACATCCATCTTCAAGATCTTTTACAGGAATGATTGGCTAAGGAACGTCAAGCTAAGGACGTTAAACAAGCACACTTGGGAGGTATTCCCATGTTATCCCTGTACATATTTTTGCCTTTTAAGTTTGTGTTTGTGTTTCTCTTTTGATTCTAGGAGCAGGTGGAGTTTAAGGCAAGATGCCAGCTGAATTAGTGCATGATCTAGCCAGCATCGATCAGGAGCATCGAGCTAGTCAAGATCGATGTAGCCAACATCGGACGCCAACATCGAGCAAGGGAGATCGATCTGAAGAAAGCAAGACCACATAGATCGATCACATCGACTGATGTAAAGAGGCAGAAAGCAACAGTTGTTTACATCGAGCAAGGACATCGATCAATCAAGCTGGATGTGAGAACATCGACCATCTACATCGGATGATGTAAACCACCCGAGACACAAGTCAAATGCATCGTGCACCAACATTGAACAGCAGCTGCTCGATGCCCAAGTATCGATCAACCACATTGATCGATGTGAACATCAGCTCAACATCGAGCTTTCACATCGAACGATGTAAATGACCCGAGAGGAGCCACAACTAACATCGATCACTAGCATCAAACGATGTGGAGAGGAGTAGAAAAATAGCCCAACATCGATAATCAGTGTGCACCTCTTCAGCCAAAACCTCTTCTAAGGTACACAATTATACTCCTTTCCTTATGAATCCTTTTGTATCCATTCTGAGTATCCCTTATCACCCTCCTTCAAGCTTCTATCACACAGATGACTGTGTAATCTAAGTGTGGGGGAAGGCACTGCATTTGACATAGTGTTTTGTTTTCTTGTTTTCTCTTTTGCACACTTGAGTCTCATGCATTCATGCATTCATCTATATGCACTGAAAATCCATAAAATTTTCAGATGTTATGGAACCAAAAAGATCATTTAGTTGCATTTGCATAACTAAGATTGAGTCTAGATGCATCTCATATAGGTTTGCATACATTTGCATAGGGAGTAGATGATAAACACTTGTCAAGATGTTAATGTTTGAGTTGTTTTCAATGCTTTGGTTATCTGTTGTTTGATTGCATTGTAGTGAGTTTGAAGTTAAGGCTGCACCATATCTTGAATACTTGCATTGTTATTCTTGTCTTAGGCTAAAGTTTGCTTTGAATTGATGCCAACTCTGTGTATTAGAACCATAATCTTGATATTTAATTATCATGTTTATGCATTGAGAGTGATGACATGGCTACCCATATACATACTTGGGTTATCTTCTTCCCTTCTTACCACTCTTGTTAACCCAAGTAGCTGATCTTCATCATTATGGGACAATTAACCACACCCTAACCCAATCCTTCTTTCTGAACGTATACATTATTATGAAAGTTGTGAGGCCTTGCATTGCATTATTTTTGATTATATCTTGGCAAAAGGTATTAGAAATAAGGCTGGCAAGGAGAAGCTCTCTTGTAGACACCAGCTTGCATCTTGAGCTTTGTATTAGGATAGGAGTTTGGGAAAGGGTAGTATAAGTGGTTTAAGTTTTACTGTTTATATCTTTTAGAAGAAGAAGTATAGGGATGGTAGTATGGGGAAACAAGTTAAGTTTGTGGTTAAGTATAAGGTAGAAAAGCTCTGAGTGTTAAAGAAAAAGAAGGTGCCAACAGCAACAAAGCTTACAAAGGTCATCCCAAAAGGAGAAATCAGACCAAGCAATCAACCAAAGGTGAAGAAAAATGGTGCCCAACTATACAACAAAGAAGAGCAAGTCCCAACAAAGAATCAACCATACAAGCAAAAAAAAAGAAGGAGTTTCCCCCAAACATGAAGGAAGAAGAGATCAAGTGCTTTGGGAAAGGGTAGATCTAGGGGTTTCACTTTGGGTTTGGAAGATAATAGGTTCATCTTGAGGTAAAAAGGGGTAGAAGAGAGCTTTTACTTGCATACATATGTGTGCTTTTACCTTTAGCATTTTGCCTAAGATAGAATCATTTCATTGAGTGATCCCTTATGTTTTTGAACCCTTATCTGAATGAGATCATTTTCATCTCATGACTATGTCCCTTTAACCAAATGTGCTCAAGCTTGATCCATTGGTTACCTATAATGAATGTTAAAGAGTTGGATGATTTGAATGCTTGTGAAGGATAAGCTAGAGTGCATTGCTTGCTATGATAGGTTTGGCTAAAGCTTTTGAAGTAACAATCTCTTTGCATGTTAGAACCTATAACTTGGGCATTGAATAAGTTTTTCCATTTACATCTTTAGTTTTGAGCTCCCACCTTCAAATCTCACTCTCCCATTTGTTTTTATTTGCTTGAGGACAAGCAAAAGGCAAGTGTGGGAATGTCGATATCTCTTGCATTTACATCATTTAGGCTTGCATTTAGTTCATGTTTTGGTTTTCTTTTGCATGTTTTCCTTCTCTTTAGTCCCATTTTCCTTCCTTTTAGACTTAGGTTGTAGTTTGCATTCTATTTGCATTAAAGATGTTTTTAGGTACCAAATGAGCTATTTGGAGCAAGGAGGAAGCATGGGGATTATTCAAGGAGTTCCCTAAGCTAAGGAGGAGCAAAAGGAGCTAAGGAAGATGACTTTTATTGCAACATCGATCATGGCCAGATCAACATCGTACGATGTGAATCACATCGATCAAGCCTGGAGTCTACATCGTTCGATGTAAAGCAGCCGAGAGTATTGAAGTTCACATCGGTCACTCACATCGATCAGAAGTGATCGATGTCAAGACACATGACACTTACATCGATCAGCTACATCGAGCAGACCAGATCGATGTCAGTACATCGATCACCAGCATAGACCAAGTTTGATCGATGTTGACCAAGACTGAAGACTGTTTATTTAGAATTTTGCCACTCCGCTTATACTCCTATAAAAACTTAAAATCCCTAATTTCTGGGATCATCCTATTATCCTGCAGTTCTTCCTTTGTTCTTCTCTTTTGAATAATTTTATGTTTGAATCTTGGTTTATTTAATAATAATTTGCATTTCCTTAATCTTTTGTCTTCCTAATCATGATTCACTATCTTTTCTTTATAGATTTTATGGTTTTCATCATGATTAGTAAGTAGTTTGCTTTAGGTTTGAGATTAGGGCAGATGGGTGATTTTAATGATTGTTTAGGGTGATTAGGGCTTAGATCTTCTCATTCCATTTCTTATATGATTGTGCTTAATGCTTAGTACCTTATTGTTGGAGAAGTTGATCTTAGGTTTTCAATTGCACACTAAGTGTTTGATGAAATGCCTGAATGCAGCTCAATGCTTGAAAATGGTGTTTAGATAGTCATGAGTATTTGTATCTATCATTTTTTGCTTGAATGTGGTTATTGCTTAGTACCACATTGGTGGGAAATTGTCTTTAAATATTGATTATGCATGAGAATGTGAGTTGATGTTTGATCTATCATATAAGAGATTAGTAAACCTAGCCTAAGAGATTAGATGTCTAGCATGCTAATTGGTTTTATGGAACTTGATTTCAATGCTTGCTTGTCATAGAGACACCACCAAAAGTGGGTTTGAAATGTGATTTAGTAAAGGGATTATTGCCAAGAGATTGGATTAGTCTTCATTAGTGTTCCTTACCTAAGGTTGAGTGTTTAGAATTGCTTGTTTTGATCATCCTATACATGAACATGAATCATCCTATCACCATTGCCTTGATCTTCAACCATCTTTTAATCTTTGAAGTCTAGCTTTTACTCTGTTTTTCTTTGCCATTACTGCTCTTTGTTTGCTTTCTTTTGTTTTTTTGTTTGATCATTTAGGTTGATAGACGTTTAAACTCTTTATATCTGCTTGAATTAAGAACTCTATTGCATTCTTACTGCTTCAAACTTCCCTTTTCGGATTGATAAAACTCAATACTACAATGATTAATGTAGGTTGAGGATTGAGATAGGATAAAAACCTACATCAGGAGACAAGGAAGCAACTTTGCACAAAAAGTCCTAAAGGAGATGGTTAATTCCATATTATCCTACTCGGGATAGAGTGATGGATTTGGGGTGAAGGCCATGTTAACGAATTGTTATTTATTAAGTAGGGTTCCTAACTAAAGGAATAACCTTTCCCCTGAACTTTGGTACAAGAAGAAACCAAATTTTAACTACCTTCGAGTTTGAGATTGTAGGGCTGTAGTTAGACTATCCTAACCCAAGATTAAAACCTTGAAAAAAAGAGGTATTGATTGCATGTTTATTGGATATGCTGAGCAATCAAAAGCTTATATGTTTTATGTTATAGGGCCTAATGATTCTGTATCAGTCCACACCATAATTGAATCAAGCGATGCAATATTTGATGAATATCGTTTTTCATCCATATCCATACCAAAGGATTTGGTTCCTAGTACAAATGGAACTTAAGAAGGAGATGAACCATCTATGCCTTCTAACCTATCATCTATGCTTCTTCGTAGGAGCAAGTGAGGGATGATTGAGAAATCTTTCAGTCTTGATTTTCAGATTTATTTATTTGAAGGGTCAAGAGATGAGATTGGATGCCAATACTCATACTGCTATCATATTGATAATGATCCTAGGACCTATGGTGAGGCTATGAAGTCTCAAGATGTGACATTGTGTAAAGAAGTAATAAATGATGAGATGGACTCCATCATGGGAAATAATATGTGGGTATTATCAGATCTCCCACCTGGTTGCAAGCCTTTGAGCTACAAGTAGATCTTCAAAAGGAAGACGAAAGTCGATGGGACTATTGACAAGTTTAAAGTTCAATTGGTTACAAAGGCTTTAAACGAAAGGAATATATTGATTATTTTGATACATATGCTCCAGTTGCTAGGATCTCTTCTATAAGGTTATTGATTGTTTTGGCAGCTATTAATAATCTTGTAATTCTCCAAATGGATGTCAAGACAGTGTTCTTGACTGGCATTTTGGAAGAGGAGGTGTATATGAAGAAACCTAAAAGCTTTATTATGCCTGGTAATGAGCATAAGGTGTGTAATTTGATAAAATCATTATATGGGCTAAAGCAGGCACCTAAGCAGTGGCATCAAAGGTTTGGTCTTATCAAGTGGATTTATGTTAAATCAGTCGGATAAGTGTTTATATAGTAAATTTAATGAGTCTGGTAATGGAGTAATCATTTGATTGTATGTTGATAACATGTTGATATTTGGCACCAACATTAGACAAGTAGAGCTTACAAAAGATTTTTGTCATCAACATTTACCATGAAAAATATTGGAGAGGCCGATGTGATTCTTGGAATTCGAATCAAGCGTGAAAGCAAAAGACTATCTTTGACACAATCTCAGTACATTGAGAAAGTGCTTAAGAAGTTTAATTGTGAGAATTGTTCTCCAATGAGCACTCTCATGGATGCGAGTGTGAAGCTTATGACTATGACTAATATTTGAAAACAATGTCACAATTCAAGTATTCACAAGTAATCGTCTCCTTAATGTATGCCATGACGAGCACCATGGCAGATATAGCTTATGATGTAGGAAGATTGAATAGATACACATGTAATCCTAGTACTCAACATTGGCAAGTCTTAAGATGGGTGCTTAAGTACTTGACCATAAATCATAGTTTGTCTTATGATGGATTTCCTTCGGTTCTAGAAGGGTATTCAGATGCAAGTTGGGTCAACAACATTGAAGATCATCCTTCTACAAGTGGTTGGGTGTTTTTGCTTGTGGGAGGTGCCATTTCACTGGCTTCTAGAAAGAAAACTTGCATTACAAGTTCGACTATGAAATCAGAATTTGTAGCATTAGCAGCTGCCGGTAAAGAGGACCAATGGCTAAGAAATTTATTTTACGAGATTCTATTGTGGCCAAGACTAGTATCACCTATATTTATTCATTATAATAGTCAAGCTACCTTGGCCAAGGTGTATAGCCAAGTGTATAATGGTAAGTCGCGACACTTGGGTGTTAGACATAGCGCGGTACATGAGCTGATCACTCAAAGGATTATTACCATCAAATTTATCTGGTCTCAACATAATATAGCGGATCACTTGACACAAGGATTGGCTAGAAACTTAGTAACTAAGTCGGCAAAAGGGGTGGGGTTAAATTCTATTTGAAATCTTTAATGATGGGATACCCAATTCTCCTCTAATACGACATTATAGGCTAAATTCAATGTGGAAAGCCCACACTTAAAGAATGAAGCACATGTTCATATCATCCTAAGGTATGTGCTTAGGCCTGCAATAAAGAGATATGTTGAAGTTTTCTTCTTAATAGATATTTTGAAAAAGTGCATTTTACAAGTGTACAGTTAAAATATTTACCTATATGAGTATAAAGTACAGCCACTTCAAGAAGCTAAGACTTGGCTTTATATGCGCTCATGAATGAATAATAGTGTCAAGTATATACATTTAGAATGGTGTCGAAATTTGTTTATGTATTATCTTCATGTGCCCAAATGAGTTGAGAGAATTCAATCCATAGGTGATAGAATGCATATTTACATCATTCTAGGCTTCATACATTCTATAGTCCAAAGTGTCTCATTTGCATTCATATTAGACTTAGTGTGCATTAGGATTAAAATTGCATCCATTGCTACATGTAGAGTGTATTTTAGGACTTTGTGAGGCCAAGGAGAACTAAAGAAGAATGGTGGTTGAAGTGGAGAAGAGGAGCCAAGTTGAATCGCCATATCGAGCAATGGCACTGTGGAGAATACCTTCCATCCTGTCCAATGTGTACCACGACGAGGGATTACGACCGATGTGTTGGACCAGAGGATGCACCGAGCAGATGCACCGTGGAGGTCCAACTACCCGAGCCCGATATCAGGGGACACATGATATACTATGGATCTTGATAGCTTGCATATTTACAACATTTAGACATACATAATCATATGTTTTTGAGTCTTTTTCATGCATCAACTCATATTTTGGGTCCATTTTGCATTCATATTAGAGTTAGTTATTCTCTAGGTATGCATTGCATGTTTATGTGTTTTAGGTACTTTGGAGGCCATGGAGGTTCAATGATGTTTGGGACTTTATTTGGAGTATGAAAGAGCACTTAAGAAAGTAAAAGAAAGCATGAGGATCGATACACATACCCACTACACCAGCTAATGCCTGGAAGACCTGGCCGGACGAAGGCTTTCTGGTTCGATTTAGCCCTGGACGTCTTCATGGAAGTCATATACATCTGAGTTGGTGTTCTTGCGGTGGTGATTTCAAGTCATTCCCACTAGCGGTTCGTGAGTTATGTCGAGTTTAGTCCGCACTGGGCAACTGCACCGACCAAACACCAAGGAGCGAGTCGGGCAGAAGCTTCAGGAGAGTACACCGGGGTGTCCCACCGGCTTACACACCTCGGTGTGAAGGAGACTGAGAATTCAAGAGTCCACACGGGCCACTGCAGCAGGATACACACACTGGAGTGGATGAGAAGACCTCATTCTTTTTGGATTTTCTCTGGTTTTGATTTTGGTCAACATCCAAGTTTTGACCATTGACCAGCCTAATCTTTTGACTATAAAAATAAAACTTATCTTCTTATCACTTATCTTCGGAGATTTACTTGCCTTACACATGAGAATGGTTGACTAGGGAAGTATTATGGCTTGATAGAACTGATGTTGCATGCTTGTCGATTGCTTGATCACTAATGGGAATTAGCTTTGGTTAAGTTGTTAGCAAATGGATCTTTGTCAAGGGATTGAACAGATATGCTTGTTTAGAGTTCTATACTGAAGGATTAGCCGTCTTGGTTGAGTTTGCACATCAAGGATTGATTGCTGTTTCATCATTGGATCATTAACCCCATCCTAAGACTCATGCTTGTTTAATTCGAATTTCCCCATTTTTGCTCTGTTTTTGCTTTGTTTCTTGAGTTTGAATTGCTTAGTTACTTGCCTTGAATTCTAGTTTAATGCTTTCTTTCACTTGTTGATTGATCACCTAGTGTGTTACACTTCTAAACTACTTGTTTTGATTGGCTTAGCTTGTATTCATTCATGTATTCTCATTGTTTCACATCCCTGAATGGATTGACACCTTAAGTGCTACAATGACATGAACATAGGACTTGAGTAATTGAGTCACAAGAGATAAAAACTCTTGTATCAGAGCTGCACCGTGAAGAACCACCCAGGAACTGCCGATGTGTCCTTAATAGAGCCAAGACTGAGGAGTCTGCCATGCCAAGTGTCTTACACAGCACCTTCCACACATACTAAGCAACTATACCGTGGAGAACCCCAAGCTATCCTGCTCAATATGACTTATCCGAGAGTTGACCATCTTTTGACTAGGTTTTATTTTGTTGATCAAACCTATTTGAACACTTCCCTATAAATAGGTTTGGCCTAAAAACCTTATTCTGTCCAGTTTTTGCTTTCCTTTTATTTTTCCCTATTGCAAGAAAACATCATTTTGCACTTTCTCTCAGGAATAAGTTTTGATCTGGGGATTTATTTTTAATAAAGTTTTGTAATTGCATTTAAATCTCCATTTTTCATTTTCTAGTAATCATGTTTAACCATGCTTTTGTGGATTTAGGCATGGTTAATGAGTAGTTACCCTTACAGAGTGGCACTACAAGAAAAAAGATATATTACATCACTTATAAAGTGTCAATTAAATAACTGATTCTATTTAGAAATATTTATTAAAAATTGATACTAAAAATCAAATTTTACATTAGTTTTTTAATTGATACTAATCTTAACTTAACTAGTATAAATTAAAAACTATTGATACTAATACTAATTTGATTAACATCAATTAAAAACATCTGATACAAATCATTATTAATTTATATATTTTTTAAAAAACTAAACTTCGTGGAAAGAAGTGAAACAAAGCTTCTTAAAAGGTTAAAAAGAAAAGCTAATCGTGGTTTCTCTCTCCAGTTCATATGCTATAGAAACTATCTCTCTATATATATGCCTGGTTTAATTGCTTAAGTAGAGAGGTCTGCGAGGAATCTTTTATGTTGTAAGAACAACAAAAGCAACCTTTTGTCAGTATAAATAATCCATTGTTCTCTTTGCCAAAAAAAAACAAATATATAAATTTACATCAATTATATAATTGAAGCATTTGATCAACTAATATTAGCATTAATAATAAATTATGCTAATGTTTCCTTCAGTTATAAAAATGATACAAATAAAAATTCAACTAAACAACTAATTATCCCACATTGTTCAGAATATAAAGAGTGTTAGTTTTCTCCTCTATAAAAGAAACTCATCAACACTAAACTTTTTTTAAGTTAAATCATATATATATTTATAACAACAGGAATGTTTGATCGGCGATTGAATGTGAAAAATATTTGTCTCATTCCAAAGGTGGAAAGACCAACAAGAATGGCGGAAATGAGGCCAATTAGTCTATGTAATGTAGGGTACACAATTATCTCAAAGGTACTATGTCAAAGACTACGTAGGCTCCTATCTAGATTAGTTTCTGAAACGCAATCGGCTTTGTAGCAGGGCGTCTAATCTCGGATAATATTTTAATTGCCCAAGAGATGTTTCATGGCTTACATACGAATAAGTCATGCAAAAGTAAATATATGGCAGTTAAAACGGACATGAGCAAGGCATATGATCGTATTGAATGGCCTTTCATAGAGCACCTGCTTCAAAAAATAGGTTTCTCGGACAAATGGATTACATGGATAATGTGGAGTATACAATCAGTGCAATATAAGGTACTGATTATTGGCCATGCTAGGGGACATATTGTACCCAAACGAGGTCTAAGGCAGAGAGACCCTTTATCACCTTACTTGTTTATTCTCTATACAGAGTTTTTAATAGCGAATCTGAGGAAAGCAGAACAGATGAAACTTCTTACAGGCATAAAGCTAGCACATGCATGTCCACCAATTACACAACTATTTTTTTGCGGATGATAGCTTATTTTTCTGTAAGGCCACTATGGAAGAGACAGAGGTACTCCTCAGTGTTCTCAAACAATATGAGTTAGTATCAGGACAGCAGATTAATTTTTCCAAATCTTCGGTCCAGTTTGGCCACACAGTAAACCCAATAATTAAGGAGGTGGTCTACCATACTTTGGGGATTACAAACATTGGGGGGATGGGAAATTATTTAGGGATACCGGAGAGCTTGGGTGGTGCAAAAACAAAAAATTTCAGTTAAATAGTTGATCGTCAACAAAAATGGATAAATGGATAGACTTCAAGATTACTCTCGAAGGCAGGGAAAGAGATTATGATCAAATCAGTTGCAGCGGCACCACCATATGCTATGTCATGCTTTCGTTTACCGAAAACGATCACGAAAAAACTGACAAGCATGGTAGCTCAATTCTGGTGGAGCACAAATGGACAACCTAAGGGTATGCATTGGTTGGCATGAAAAAAATTATACAAACATAAACTGGACGGGGGACTGGGCTTTAGGATAATTGAGGACATTAATACGGTTTTATTAGCTAAAAAGCTCTGGCGACTTATTGATCATCCTGAGTCGTTGTTTGCCAAAGTGTTCAAAAGACGGTATTATCGAAATGGAGGACCTTTAGATCCTATACACTCTTATTCTGCCTCTTATGGTTAGCAGAGCATCATCTCAGCTCGATCTCTGGTTAAAAAGGACTTATCAAAAGAGTCGGAACCGGAAATTCCATCTCTGTATGGAATAACCCGTGGATCCCGGCTACTCGCCCGAGATCAGCAACATGTCAGGGGTATAATTTATACCCTGATCTTAAAGTAAAAGATTTGTTACTTTCTTCTACTAAAACATGGAACATCCCGTTAATCAAACAGCTCATTGTCCCAGAGGATATTCCATACATCATGGGAATTCCAACAACAACGGCAAATAGACCAGATTCACAAATATGGTACTACACAAAAAAAGGGAAATATTCGGTGAAGTCGAGGTATAATCTTCAACAAGAGATTCAAAATAATAGTCCACTGCAGAGATTCTATGGACCAGATATAACTAAACTACAAGGCCATGCATGGAATGTTAGATGCCCGCCTAAGATGAAACACTTCCTATGGCAACTCCTTTCTGGCTGCCTTTCGGTCTTGGACATGTTAAACAACTGAGGAATGAATTGTGATCCACAATGTGGTAGATGTGGGGTAGAGAGAGAAACCATTAATCACACACTTTTTGAATGCCCATCGGCACTTCAGGTTTGGGCACTTTCGGTAATACCGACACCAGCAATGGGATTCCCAACAACAGCATTATATGCAAATATTGCTCACCTCTTTTGGCAATTACCCAACTCAGAGGATATGAAAGTATTTCCATGGTTACTTTGGTATATTTGGAAAGCAAGGAATGATAAAATATACTCTAACATTGACAGAGATCCTAGGGAAGTTCTAAAAACAGCTCAAGCAGAATCGGCAGCTTGATTTTTAGCTCAACAGGAAAATGATCCGGGTGATGACATAAGTAATCAGGGTGCCGATATAGGTAGTCTAGGAACAGTGCCGATGGTGAATGATGGATTGACATGTCAAACGGATGGATCATGGAAGGCGACAAAGGATAATGCTGGGATAGGATGGTATTGTCAAGGTTTAACAGGCGAAACAACGTTGATGGGGGCAAAGAAGGTACGGCGAAGCCTCTCCCCACTACACACAGAATTAGAAGCCTTAATATGGGCGATGCACAACATGCTCGACGTTGGAAGGCTAGTGATGGCTTTCGCCACAGACTGTTCCGAACTGGTGAAGATGGTGTCCAAACCCGAGGAATGGCCGGCCTTCGCTTTGCATTTAGAGGAATTTGAGAACAGCGAGAACGAGTTCACCTCTTTCTCAATCTCGTACATCCCACGCGCTCAAAACACAAAGGCAGACAAGCTTGCCCGTGACTACCTTTACTCATTGCACTATGTAAACTCAACTCCACCGATTTGGATCTCTAAACTGTTCTGAGAGAAGAGGTGGTTGACAATATATATATATATATATATATATATATATATATATATATTTAAATAATAAATATAAAATGATTAGTTATCTTAAATTTATAATACTATAAAAATTAATAAAAATTAAATCAATACAAATTTTAATATTCCTGAATTTTAATATATAATATTATTTATTATAACTGATAGTAACTATTAATATCATTTATTATAACTGATGTAACTATTAATATCATTTATTTTAAATGATGTAAATATTAATATCATTTTTTTTAACTGAATCAAATTTTAATATCACTTATTGCAAATGATATATATTAATATTAATTAATATAAATGATGAAAATAGTTGCATCATTAATAATATTGATATAAATGATTAGCATCACTATTTCTAGAGTCATTCAATTAAATGATGCAACTCAATTTGCATCAATCAAAAAATGATAGTATTAAATAAAATAAATGATAAAACACACATGATTTCTTGTAGTGTGGTATTGGATTCTAAGAGTTTAATTAAATCTGAAAGAATTCAATTGGTGAAGTAAATAATAGACTTTAAAGTATTTTAAATGATTTGATGCGAATTTTAATGCATTTGATGGGAATTCTTATGTTACTGTTTTTCTAGATTTAAAGAGAATGCACAGAAATTTGATAACGATATTTTAAAGGAATGCAAAGGAATTACAAGAACTTATCATTTTTCTAATTATTTTCGTACATTGATATTATTTTCACCATAAAATAAAGAAAAAATTGAAAGAAAAAATACAACTACTACTACAAAGTTTATGAGTTGTAGTAGTTTTATTAAAACTCATAACACTAATTTATGCATCTTCAAAACCACACTACAAAAAAAGAGGTGAATTACATCATTTAAATTATATCACAAAACTAAATGATATTAATTTTAAGTTACTTATTAATAAATAATACAAAATATGTGATTTAACATCAGTTATGATAATTGATGTTTTTATTGATTATTTGACATAAATTCAATATAATTGATACAAATTTATATCAATTTACATCAGTTAAACAAATTTGATATAAAATTATAAATTCACATCATTTAAATAATTGATGTAATTAATAATTTTTGTTAACATCACTTAAAAAATAATATAAATTTTATATCAGGTTAAAATTGATGTAACTAACATATTTATACTTTGTTCTACATCGCTACTTGGTTAAAAAATGAAAGAGAAAATATATCTAATATTGAAACTTAATAATTATATTTAATTTCCAATAAGATTAATTTTAGATTTTTAATCTATTAAAAAATTATTGATGCATCAATTTTCGGATTGAAATAATCTTGTTATTATAAATTTTTATAAAAAAATCTTAACTATTATTTGAGAAACATGCTTAATGAAAAAATCTGATATGTCATCACCTTAGCAAAAGTTAGTGCAAAACAATGCCACTTCATAAATGTGACATGGCAAATTTTCTAAAATAAACGAAATATTTTGATTGGTTAAGTTAAAACTAAATAAATCTCATTTTTAAATAAGAAAAGTTTATATTATATATGAATAAATTATCATTATATAGCAAGAATTCAAAATTAAAATGAATAAAACATAAACACATAGAAAAATAAATTATAAGTATCCTTTTAGCTAACCTTTTATTTATTATAATATTAAATAAAAGTAAAAATAAATATAAATCTTTACGATTTTGGTTGTATGTAAAAATCTCAGGCTATATTTGTTGTTTAAAGCATCTTCAATCTACATTTATTTTAAATCTTCTAATTAAGGGGAAAAGAAGGGTTTTCTGCTAAAAAATCCTCAAACTAAATTAGTAGGGATTATTGGTTATTGTATTTTGGTGGATTTATAAATCTTCTTTGGATTTGATAAATTTATTGATTTTAAAATCAGCAAAATGGAAAAAAAATCAAATCTACTCAAATACCAAGGTTAGACCTTGTATTTGGGTCTTTGTATTTTAGTCATGAAAATCCTTCCAAATCCATTCAAATTCAATTAAAACTCAAATCTTTATAATATTTAGATTCTAAAATGATAGAACCAATAACATTGTATTTCATTATGGATTTTAAAACCATAGAACCAATAACACTGTATTTTAATATAAATTTTAAAATACAAGAACCAATAATACCGAATTTGATTTAGATTCTCAAATCCATTAAAATACATGAATCAATAACACCTCCTTAATTTTGCAAAAATAATCATCACCCTAAATAAATGCAAGTCAATCCATTTAACTACAAAGTCACCTGAAATATTACCCCTCCGTATATTATCAACGTTCACATTCTATGGTCTGTTTATTTTTTTAACAGAATTTGAAACGACGTCTTTTCGATTTCAAAAAATAAATTCCAAAATTCACAATCTGAGAGATATATTTTACCAACTATACCAATAGAATAACTTAGTAGGTTACTAAATCAAATCACTTATATGACAAGCAGCTTCATATTTCACTTTGGTTGATCTTCACAACCTGAGATTTGAACCATTTTTTATTTGTGATATCTTCTTAATTTTCTTAGCCTCTTAATGTTATCACATTGCCAGAAATCAGATTTAAACCATTTCCACATTGCCAAGGAATTCACAAATCACCAAGGCACCAATTAAAATAAACCCAGAAAAATACAGGAGATAAATCTAGCTTCTCGTGAACATCTATGGGTCACTGATTTCGTTTTGTAACATTGACTTGTCTTAATTTAGAGGGAGAATTGTGAATCTGATTATAGGAGAAGAAGAATATATGGGAGAATTGTGAATCTGACTATAGGAGACGAACAAGTAGACAACGACGAACAATATCAACGAGATTCTCACCAATGACCACCCATTGATCTACACAATTAAGAGGTTAATAATCACAGACTTGGGTTGGGGCTATGATTTTACCTTTGTCAATCTTTCCACATTAATTGTCGGCTGAAGGAGAAGAAGAATGAGGTCGGTCTAAGAAAAAGGAAAGAAGATAACTGCAAGAATAGGACAACGAAAAGTAAAAAAAAAATAGTTAGTATAAATCTTTTGATTTCGTAACATACCAATAAACTCCATTGACATAATTTGTAAATTATATAACTGGTTATTGAAATGGTCATGAGTTCGAGTACTAGGTTCTGAATTTTTAAAATTAAAACGATGTCATTTGGAATTCTGCTAAAAAATTAACAGAATATAAAATGCCGACGTCGATGATATACGAAAGGGCTATATTGCGAGTGACTTTGTAGTTAAATGGATTGACTTGCATTTATTTGGGGTGGGGGTTATTCTTGCAAAATTAATTTAGTTTAAGGGGTTTTTAGCAAAAAACCCAAAAAAGAAAGGTTTTATTTTTTTCCTCCAATTATAGAGGAAAAAATAAGAAATTTTTTTCCGGTATACTAAAAATAGGTTGGAGAGAAGTCTACTTATTTTTTAAAAGAAAAAAAATAGAAAAATACATTGGAGATGATCTTAATGTTTAATATATTATTAAATGTTAAAATATGTATGAGCTAAAGAAGACAACAAAATAATAAGAATAATTTTAATCACTATTATCTTACACATATAATTCTTTACAGTAATATTGTGATTCATTATATTTTATATTAACAAAAATATATTAAAGTTAGGAACAGATAAACTCTTAATTTTTAATAACAATCAAATATTAAATATATTATTTTACACCTTAAATCATACACATATAAGTTTAGAATGATTGGCTTAAACGATTCGGTCAAAGAGTTTGTGGAAGCGAGCGATTGTGGATTAGAAAAAGCTTTGATGAAGAGAAGAACTGAGAGCTCTCAGAAAATTTTATAAAATATGATTTCACAAATTTTATAATAAATTTTTATTATATTTTTATTAAGAAATCATATATCATCAATCGCTGAAAAATAAGAAACTTTGATTAATACAAAACCATAGAAATGATTTTCGTGATTGTTGTTAAACGCCAATAACTGCATCGTCTAAAAACATAATGTTTGCAAAAAATTACAGAAAAAAACTTACCAACACCTAAACATTACAATTCACTTATTTCTAACTGATACATACATGCATAAATGTACTTTTATTATTTTTAAAAAAAAAATCAACCAAGCATTATAAAAATATATATTACAAAACATATACTTTGCTATTTTCTTTTAACACATAAAAGTCATACTTCAATTTTCTTACAAATATGCGTGTAGATATAAATATTAATTGTGCAAAAGTCAAACTCAAATGCAAACTTGTCGTGCATACATTTTGTTAACCTCGATTACACTCTATTTTAATTTTAGTTGTTTGACAATTTATATATATTTTAAAAAATCTTTATATGTCCGAAGAGCGTTGAGGTGGTTGGTACGCACGAATGTGCGGGCCAACCATCTATCCGCACTTAGGATAAATAAATATGGTAGAATTC
This sequence comes from Thlaspi arvense, assembly GCA_911865555.2. Taxonomy (NCBI): domain Eukaryota; kingdom Viridiplantae; phylum Streptophyta; class Magnoliopsida; order Brassicales; family Brassicaceae; genus Thlaspi; species Thlaspi arvense. Next base: position 18,162,471 of record OU466861.1, read on the forward strand.
ATTTTGGTTTAATTAGCAATAGATCAAGGAAAAATGTATACATAAAATATATATATAGATAACATTCGGAACATATTCTAAGAATTTAATTATTATTTAATATAATGTTTGTATTTGTAATTATATATTACTGTAAACGCTAGAGAAAATAAAAATTTCTCAAAACAAACAAACGATATGAAACGTTTGTGTGATTGTTGTTGAACACTAAAATTGTATATGTATAAAAATATAACATATCCATAATGTATAAGAAAATTAATCAATAGTTATATATTACAACTAGTTATGTCTATGAAAAATTATATTTGCACATGCATGTAGACCAAAAATCAAAATTAAATAAATTATTATATATTTTAATGTTTATTTAGTTACCATATTTACATTTTTACCCAAAGAAATATTTTAAAATTTTAGTTAATATTTTTTATCTTCATTTTCTATTGAAATATATAGTATTTTATTTTTAATTTATCGTTATTTTTATTATCAAATATTTATTATTTTATTATTAATATATTAATCATAATTGAACACATAAAATATTTTATAGCCTGCACACGGTGCAGACCGATCACCTTGTAATAATTTATTTGAGAAGCATGTTTACTTGAAAAATCCGATGTGTCAACACCTAAAGAAAAGTTAGTGCAAAACAATGCCACCTCATAAATGTGACATAGCAAATTTCTTAAAATAAACGAAATATTTTGATTGGCTAAGTTAAAACTAAATAAATCTTATTTTTTAATTAAGAAATTGTTTTTATATCATATGTGAATGAATTCTCATTATATAGTAAAAATTCGAAATTATAAATAAAACAAAGAATAAACAGAGAGAAAAATAAATTATAAATATCATTTTAGCCAACTTTTTAATTATAATACTGTATATATGAATAAAAAGTAGAAATAAAAGTAAAAATAAATCTTTATGACTTTGGTTTAATGTAAAAATCTCATGCTATATTTTTGATTTAAAGCTAACCCACCTTTATTCTAAATGTTCTAATTTAGACGGAAAAAAAAGATTGCTACTTTTTCTTTCAATTATAGAAGAAGAAATAATAATTATTCTTTTTCTGTAAAATAAAAATAGGTTAGAGAGATGTCCACTTATATTTTAGAGGAAAAAATAGAAAAATATATTTGAGATGAACTTAATGTTAAATATATTATTAAAAGTTAAGAAAACAAAGTATGAGCTAAAGAAGATAAAAAAAAATAAGAATAATTTTGATTGATTTTATTTTTTTATTTGAAATATTTAAAAATATTATCTTACACATATTAATTCTTTCATGCATAAATTGTTTCCAACATATTAAAATCTTCTTTCATGAATCAAGTTTTGTATATGTTGTGATCCATTATAGTTTATATTAACAAATATATTAAAGTTATGAACATATTAACTCTTAATTTTTAATATAACAATCAAATATTAAATATATTATTTTACAAATCAAACACATATAGGTTTAGATCTGATTGGTTTAAACGATCCAGTTACAAACAGTTTGTGGAAGCGAGTGATTGCGGATTATAAAAAAATTTGACGAAGAGATGAGCGGAGAGCTACCGAAGAATTTTATAAAATATAATTTCACAAATTTTATAATAAATGTTTATTATATTTATATCGAAAAACTATACATCATAAAACGTTGTAAAATAACAAATTTTGATTAATACAAAACGATAGAAATGGTTTTCGTGATTATTGTTAAACGCCAATAACTGCATCGTGTAAAAATATAACATTTGCGAAAAATATCAGAAAAACTTACCAACACCTAAATATTACAATTCACTTATTTCTAACTCATACATACATGCATAAATATATTTATTATTATTATTATTTTTAAAATCAACCATACATTATAAAAATATATATTACAAAACATATACTTTGTTATTTTCTTTTAACACATAAAAGCCATACTTCGATTTTTATACAAATATGCGTGTAGATATAAATATTAATTGTGAAAAAATCAAACACGCATGCAAATTTATCGTGGATACATTTGTTAACCTCGATTACACTCTAATTTTAATTTAATTGTTAGACAATTTATATTTTTTAAAAAAAATTCGTTATATATCCTAAGAGCGGTGAAGTGGTTGTGACGCACGAATGTCTATACTTAAATATCACAAAGTTTACATAATGTATAAAAAATTAATCAATACTTTAATATTACAACTAATTATATCTATAAAAAAAAATTATACCTGAACATGCGTGCAGGCCAAAAATAAAAATTAAATAAATTATTATATATATTAATATTTTCTTATCATATTTATATTTTTTATCTATGGAAATATGATAAAATCTTAGTTAATATTTTTTTTCTTTATTTTCTTTGAAATCCATAACATTTTATATTTTATATTAAATATTTATAATTTTATTATTAATACATAATTAGTCATATATAAATAAAGTATTTTCAATACTATTGTTGGGACCTATTTTATCGGGTCGAAGAAGAGTCCGCCACGTGGGCCTAGGCTGCTCCGAATGCTGACACACGCCACGCTAGCTCGGCCGATTCATTCCCGTGTACTGTACCAGGGCATTTGGCGGGTTTCCCCTAACACGCCAGAATCATTACTCCCACCTGTTCCTCTGGCGTGCCGTTTGGAAGGAACAAGACAAGAGAATGGCGAGTATAAATAGGAGGCAAACCCTTCGGGAGGAGGGAGAAAAAAAAAGGAGGAGCGGTGGAGAAAAAGCGAACATGAGAGGCCAAGACGGCTGAGGCGACCGGAAAGAGCTATCTTCCAAGAACTAAGGCAGTGGCCCCGGCCATGCAGCAGGATCACGGGTGAACTTCTCATTCTTCCCGGGTGAATGCCGACCTGGTTAAGTTATCCTCAACTCGGAACCTCGCCTTTATATCCGCTTTGTTCTCCCTTCGACGAGTAAAAACCCCTCCTTAAAACACTCTTAACCAGATAAGAGTCTTGATCCCGGGACAAGACTCCTCACGATTAGCCTGTAGAAAACTCTCCTCCCGAGCACCTGTTCCCGGTAGGATGTCAACAAACTTGGGCGTCGGAGAACCTTCGGGAGGGAAACCCCCTTTCGGTCCTCCCCGGGGCTCGCCTGACATTTTTGTAAGTGTTCGCAGGACCGAATACGACGTTCGTCCCATCTCCCCGTGACATGAGGCTTCCACCCCGAAACGACGATTCGCCGCCTTTCCCCCCATAGGACAGAACTCGGAGGCTCAGCTCCAACCCCGACGAATCACACCCCTCACGTGGCATCCTGAAATTTGCTCCCGAACATTTGGCGCTAGATGGAGGGGAGATCACCGGCGAACATTCCACGAAGGAAGAGAAGCACTCGAAGTTGGCTGCGCTAAGCGTGCGGGTCGAGCAGGCTACAGTTCTGCTCAACCGTCTCAGGGCTTTGGGACCTTTACACGTATTGACCCTAAAACCGAGACTCCAGACTCGCAACGCAAAGTAAGACGCAAAAGTGCAAGAGATGAAGCTAGCCGAAATAAGATAAAGCACATTACTTAAAAAAAAAAGCAGGCTAAAGCGGCCGCCGGTTCAAGTTCGAAGATAGAAGTTGCAAAGGGAACGAGTCACCGAAGCAAAACTAAATTAAAACCCGGCGGACGTGAAGGTCCCGCCGGCGAAGAAGGACCCGCGCCTCTACCGTCTCCAGCCACCCCCAAAATGTCTGGCCCTCGCGACCTGTCGTGTCTCCGCTCTTTCTCGAGTTCCTGCCTAAGCATGCAGATCGTGGTTTGGCTCATCGAAAAAGCCTCAGCCGCCATCAGAGCCAAATCCATCTCGGCCCCCGGAGGGAACCCTCGGTACACCGTAAGGGTTTGGCGGAGTGTTTCCACTTCCGAGTTGCGCGCCTCCAGATCCTGCTGGTTTTCCCTGAGCGCCAAGGACATATGCTCTATCTCCACGCTAAGATCCTCTCCCCGGGCGGAAGTCTGGGCCTCAGCGAGCTGGTCCCGGGTCACCAGGAGTTCGGCCTGTAGCTCGCTAGTCTTATCAGCAAGGCCGTGCTCGCAATGTTCAGCCGTGTGAAGCTTGTGCTCCAGCTTCTCGAGCGAGCGTTGATTCTGTCGAAAGGCGAAAGGCACTAATAAGAAAAAGGTAGAAAGCCGGAAAAGCAAGGGAAGACGTCCGGAGAGAGTAGCTCGGGTAAGCTCTGAGGTGGTCAGCCGCCAACCAGTAAGCTCGCGGGTCAAGCAGGCTGTCGGATGAGGAGGCACGGACAACGGCTCTGACTCCGAGAAAATGATCATCGCCTTTGGCGAGCCCGGGGCATCAGGGATCGGAGTAGCGGCTCGTGTGGCTCCAGACCTTTCGATGGTCCCCAAGTACTCTAGAACGTCAGAATCCACAAGAGCCCCGCCACTTGCAATTGAGGCCGACTCAGAGGAGTAGTGAGCGGGAAGGGCCAAAGAGGATCCCGAGGACCACGTCGCCCTCACCACGGGAGATCCGATGAGGCGCCAACGGCGCGAAGGCCGGGATGAGGCTTCCCCTTCGGGAGGCCTCCGGCGTGGTGTTTTGACATGCGCCCTCCGGGCGGCCCGCATAAACCTCGCTGGGGCCAGGCGGCCCGTCAGGGGCGTAGGTTACCCAGATCTCCTCGATCCGGCTCCAGGAACTGAAAAGATATGACTCATGGGTGAGAACTGAGGAACCGGCACTAGTCAGAGTTGCTACCTGGGACATCCGGGGTCGTACTGGATGGGAGGACGAGCGAACTCGCCCCGATGCTCAGCGGAGAGAGCAGGAAGTCGAACAACCGGAACCGTTTGGGGATCCCAAGCAGGTGGTGTAGATTAACCCGCTCAGAGGCAGCCAGCGTCCAGGAGCCTGAAAAAGAAAACGAGACAGCAGTGAGAGGATGGCCGACAGCCTAAACTCGAAGGAAAAAGGGGCAGCGGTAGTAGAAGGATTGTACCCCTCGGCATTCAGGTGAGCTGGACGTTGACTTCCGGTGGAAATGCCCATAAGATATACAGCTCCCTCCAGTTGCGGCTGCTGAAGCGGTCACCCAGGATGGGGCAGTGCACCCGTCCCGGGTGTGCAAGTGATAGGGCTCACGTTTTATCTAAATAATTTACTACTGCAAGTGCACAGCACTACAGTTGAAATATATAGAGTTATCGAATCCCAAGGGAGTAAGTAAACTACACAAACAATTATAGATTCGGACTAGGCTAAGCAGTAGAAAATAAATGTAATGCGAAATAACTAAAAAAATTAAAGCAACCAAAATTTGATTGATCTAAAACTCAGAAGACTAAAAGCGCTAAGTCACGACAATTCGCAGGTTGAATCCGAGATATAGAATGCATGAAATCAGGAATGAATAAGAACCGTCTTGAACATGAATCGCAAATATATAACTATTCAATATTCATTGCAAAAGTTAACTATATCTAAATCACAGAGTTCCGAATCTCTTTGCAAACTCTAACAACCTAATTGTTCACAAAACTCCTAAGCCAAATCTCTTTACACTAAATCGTTTTGCTCATCTAATGCTAGATCAGGTTATCAATAATGCTCTCACATCCATTAAACAACCTATGATTTTTGGATTTCTAGATGATGTGTCTAAGAAATCTGTTTTAAAGCAAGCAAAGATGAAGAATCAAAAGATATTCCTAACAGATAGCAATTCTACAAGCTCTTCATCAACCTTTCAAAAGCCCTAACTTAACTAGTAAATTACTCAGACATGATCATAGAATCACAAAGCATATCTGAATAAAATTGCATTGAAAGAATAGTATAGAAAATAAAGGAGTTCGAAATCTTCTCCAAAGAGAGTACAGGATCTGTCTCCCCAAAAGCTCTGAATAAAATCCTCTCTAAAGCTCTCTGAATTCTAAATCTAAAATAAAAGCCAACAATGGCTGAAAACCTAATATATAGAAGCTAGAACACGAGCTGGGGCTTTTTTGTAAATACTAGAACTTCTGGGACAATTCTAAAAATAATTCTCCACCTTTTAAAAACAAAGCCATGACTCCTTACTCTACGGGTGACGAGTGTCACCCTTGAGTGGTGACGAGCATCACCCAAACTAACATCCTCCTTCCGAGTTGCACAGTTCGTGGGTGTATCTTGCAATGCTCCAAAAAGCTTCAATATCTCCAATTATGCTCCAGACATGCTATAACCTACAAAGACTCTACTAGGACTCTAAAAAGACCAAATAGACTCAATAAAAAGGACTTATAGATTCTTTTCCCTTCCTAAACAACTGAACAAAGCAATCTCAACACAGCTCTCTTATTTTCTCTTCCCTTTATCTTTTCTTTCTGATATTTTTGATTTTTCAACTCTTTGTTTTTCATTTTTCAACAGTCTAAGATATGGTGCTACTCAATATTTGTGTTCCTTGTGAGGAGACAGGTTCTTGAGTGTGTTCATTACTATTGTTCCTTGTTAGGAGTCAGGGTCATGAATGCACCATTCTTTTGACTCAAACTCTTAAAAACTGCATCAGGGAAGATCAAAGAGAGACTGCATCTAAACATACTTGTCAGTATTGAAAGAGAAAATCAAGATCAATGAGAATCAAGCCCCAAGATAGGAAGTTTAAAGTTCATTAAAGTGGAGCTAACAACACATTTTCCAGATTCCCTAAGAACCTAAACCTTCATTGCTAGACTGATCTACCAATGACTTTCAGCTTAGTAAGACTTGTAATCAACTATTGTGGCAATGGTTCTTATAAGCATATACGTTATGTGGTTAGTTCGAAGAAAAACTGACAGTTTCAAAATTTTGACTCTATGAAACAGGTTTTTTACTCAACTTTAAGACTCCCAAAACATGACACAAAGCACACAACGTCATAGTAACCACCTCCCCTAGACTTAAACAACACTGTCCCCAGTGTTATTAAGCCAAGAGTTGGTCAAAAAGAAGCATGTGAACATGTAAAACAATGGTGAAAATATGGTACCTCGCGAAGGGACGGGTGATGAGCGTCACCCCTCAGTGGTGACGATCGTCACCACGTCTGAGACTTCAGAAATCGTCATGCTGGATGTTTAATTGCTATACCATCATGTGTACTCCGAAGTCAGACTGTAAGAGCACTCAAAACACACATCAAAACATTCAAACGAAGCATAACTCATGGTTCAAACAAGTTCACAAGACATCATCCAAGCAAACTGATTAAACTGACTCTTCTTTTTTTCGGTTTTTCTCATGTTTTTGGTTTTTTTCTATATGTAAGCGAAAACTAGACTAAGTATATGGAAAATAAAACTTACCGGTGGGTTGCCTCCCACCAAGCGCTTGTTTAAAGTCATTAGCTCGGCTTTTATTAGCTGTTTAGACAGCTGATGCATCATCCAGAGACACAATGTGTCCTGCTAGAATCTCGGCTTGCGCCTAATAATGCATCACCCTCTGTCCACTGACAGTGAACTCCTCTCCTTTGGAGTTAATCAAGACAATGTCGTCATGTGGTGAGCCTCTTTGACAGTGAAGGGACCTGACTAACGAGAACACAGTTTACCAGGAAATAGCTGTAAACAAGAGTTATAGAGAAATACCTGGTCATTGGGCCTGAAGTGTCTGGAGATTAACTTTTTATCATGATATGCCTTTTTGCTCTCCTTGTATAACTTGGAGTTTTCATAGGCCAGATATCTGATTTCATCCAGTCATTGAGCTGAATAAAGCGTCTCTCTGCAGCAGGCTTCAGACCGAAGTTCAGCTTCTTGATAGCCCATTCTGCTTTGAACTCTAGCTCCACTGGTAGATGGTACGCCTTGCCATAAAGCAGATGGAATGGTGTAGTCCCAAGGGGCGTTTTATATGCTGTCATGTAAGCTCACAATTGGTCATCCCTAAGCTCTTGGCAACAGAATAAGGCATAAGGTTCACACTAGAACCAAGATCACATAATGATCTCTAAAATCTGTCAAAAAAGATTGTGCAGTCTAATACAAAGCTCTCGGGGTCTGAAAGCTTCTCAGGTACTCTGTTCTGAATCACTGCATTGACCTGCCCGTTGATCATCATTGCTCCCGCCTCTAAGCTCAAGTTGTTGGTCACCATCCCCTTCACATACCTCCTTATAACAAGAGTAATCTTCACTGCATCAATCTATGGGATTTCAATGACCAACTTATCAATGATAGCCTTGCACTTAGCATCTTCAAGCTCTTGTCTCTACCCCTGCAACAAAGTGGACTGACTTTTTTCCCACTAAAAGGCTGTGCAAACTGTCCAGCTTAGCCTTAACTTCAGCAATCTGATTCCCACCATCCAAACCAGCTTGTTTCATCCTCTGAAAATCTGCATTCTTGGTGTTGTTACTGCAGGCCAAGTTTTCAATCATACTGATTGCTTCTTCTGGTCTGTTGGTGTTGAAGTTGCCACTGCTTGAAGCATCCAGCGCCATCTGATATTTCCAATCAATGCCTCTGAAGAAGATACCAAGCAAGTGCACTTGATTGAAGCCATGGTGAGGACAGTCCCTTTGATAAGACTTAAATCTCAACCAAGAAGCTTTAAAAGCTTCAGTAGGACCTTGGGTAAAGGATGCACTTTTCATCTTCAAGTCTTCTGATCTGGCATCATAGAAATTTTTCAGAAAAGCTCCTAAGTGGTCAGCGAACCAGCTCTAGTTGCTTCAGTCAATAAGCAGCATGTCCTCCAAGTGAGTAAGGGAAAAGCTTGCAGAACAGAAAGTCATAGCTAACTCCATTAGCTTTGACACTTGAAGCAAAATCCTCAAACCTCTCAATATGATCCATTGGATGCTCATGAGGTAAGCCATGGAAAGTATGCTGTCCCACCAGCTGATAATAAGTAGGCTTGAGCTCAAAATCATTCCTCCGGAAAGCAGGAGGGCGATTTGCAGCTCTGTTGGTCTATAACTGGTCATGTATGTTGTAATCTCCTAGAGTCCTATAAACAAAACGCCCAGCAGCATTGTTAGCAACAACAGGAGCTCCAGCGTCTTGTGCTACTTGTTGAACCAGGTGTTCAACTATGACATTCCCATCTTGATCCAGTCTCTGCCCTTCTTCATTCCTCCTATTTCCCTCTCTGTCAACCAAGTGACCTTCTGCATCTTCAACCAAGATCAGTGGATTGACCTTTGTAGATTGCTTCTTAGCTTTCCTGATGGTCCTCTCCAACTTAGCGAGTTCGTCGTTGCTCAAGGTCAAAAGCTCCTTCTCTTTATTATTTCTGGTACTGCGATTAAGCATACACCTGAAACTAGCACAAAGAAAAGTAGCAGAAAGTTAGTAAACAAATAGAAATTTAGACAAAATCCTAATACTAAAAATCGATAGGCAGCTATTACTCCCCGGCAACGGCGCCAAAAACTTGATAGGGCTCAGGTTTTACCCAAATTATTTACTACTGCAAGTGCACAGCACTACAGTTGAAATATATAGAGTTATCGAATCCAAAGGGAGTAAGTAAACTACACAAGCAATTATAGATTCGGACTAGGCTAAGCAGTAGAAAATAAATGTAATGCGAAATAACTAAAAAAATTAAAGCAACCAAAATTTGATTGATCTAAAACTCAGAAGACTAAAAGCGCTAAGTCAGGACAATTCACAGGTTGAATCCGAGATATAGAATGCATGAAATCAGGAATAAATAAGAACCATGTTGAACATGAATCGTAAATATATAACTATTCAATTCTCATTACAAAAGTTAACTATGTCTAAATCACAGAGTTCCGAATCTCTTTGCAAACTCTAACAACCTAAACATGCAGTAATGATCAAGTTCAATTGTTCACAAAACGCCTAAGCCAAATCTCTTTGCATGATAACAACTTTTTATCGTCTATAGAAGCAAGCAATGCAGGAGGTTATCAAAACTCAAGCAGCACACAGTCGTAGTACAGTGCAAGAGGAATCAATCCAACCAAGGAGCTAGAAAGTGCAATGAGAATGCAAGGATCATGCAAAGCTAAGTAAAAGATGAACGATTTTGTAAAAATCCTAAAAACTAGATGCAACAGTCAAATGCAAAGCAAAATTATTTTAAAAATACTAGAAACGAGTGAACTACCACGAGGAACAAACAGAATGATTAAAATGCAAAGCTATAAATTAATAAAAATTGACTAGTGGATCGACCACGGGATCGACCACTACATGAATTTTTTTGAATAATTTTAAAATTTTTTACCAATTTTTTTGTTCTTTTCTATGCCTTAAAATGTATGCAAGACTCAAGGGATGCAAATAGAAAATAAGAGCAAAATAAACATGTCAAATAACACACACACTCCCCCAAACTTGAATGACACCGTCCCGGTGGCAAACAAACTTGAGAGAGTTCAAAAACGCAAGGCAAAAACAAAGAAAATGAGCGGTATATACAATGGAAGGTTGTTGGTACCTTGGAGCTAAACTCGGCTGGAACTTGAGGATGTTCCAGCGGAGCTGCTCTTGCTAGAGGAGCGTCGGGCTATGTCCTTGCCTTTATCCTCGGTGGGGAAATCATGAATGGAATGACGTGCTTGTTGCGCGGTGCCTTGTTGCTCACGGATGACAATACCGCCAGTTGATCTCCTCCTCTTCTCGGGCTGGTTGACCTCTTCACTCATGGACCCCTTAGATGTCGCGGATGAGCTCCCTTGAAGCGCCTTGACTTTCTTGGCAAGCTTCTTGATCATCTTTCCTTGCCACTTAGTTGTCTTCCGCTGCACCTCCACCACCGAAGCAAGAAACTTCTCCGCCTTGGTCCGTGGCTCAAAGTCCATCCTCGGAAGCTCAAAGTGGGCTGGCATTGCGCCATCTGATGGTGGTGACTCTGACTGCTCACGCGCGGACTGAATAGGCATCATGGTTGCACCAAGTGGGGCGTAACACTCCTCGTGGGTTGGGCCGAACTGGATCGTACCGATGCTATCCAAGTTTGTCTCCTCAACATTGGGTAAGATACACACACTCTTCTTCCTTGCGTCATTGTAGAATTGATAGGCGAAGAATCCTGGAGCTGGCGTAGGTCCCAAGCTATCGGGTATTGCGCATGTAGGTTTCATCCATGAATGACCTGTCCGCGTAAGGCTCGAACCGTTGAAGGGGTACACTGGCTTGGATAAAGAGTGGCATGAGAAACCCTCCAATGTAAGCTGAACTCGCCTTGCACCTCAGAGCATATGCCTTGTACTTCACCAAGGAGGATGCTAGGATACATCCGTAGTTAATGTCATTCCCAAGGTCATCCATCAGCGGATCATGGTTCTCCTCTTCGCTGCTGCATAGTATCCTCTTGATCCCTTGGAAAAGGAAGCATAACTCTGTCTTTGTCACTGTAGGAGATACGGCCCGCCCGCTGAAAGTGTTTGTCAACAACTGATATATCATGGTTTTTATGGTTTTTAACCATGATATAAGTCCTTTTTATTGAGTCTTTTTGGTCTTTTTAGAGTCCTAGAAGAGTCTTTGCAGGTTAAAGCATGTCTGGAGCATAATTGGAGATTTTGGCACCTTTTAGAGCATTCTGAGTTGAAGCCACGAAGTACCTAGCTCGAAGAAGAAAGTATGCCATATGGTGACGCTCGTCACCAAGCTGTTGACGCTCGTCACCCAGAAAGGAAGGGGTCATGGCCTGTTTTTAAAAGATTGGGAAGAAATTACAGTTTTGGCCTAAAAGTTCCAGTATTTGCAAAAAGGCCCCATATCGTGTTTTAGCTTGTATATTAGGTTTTTCAGCCATTCTTTTGGCATATATCTTGTATCTTATTATTTTTGAGAGCTTTAGAGAGAGATTTGTAGCAGAGCTTTTGGAGAGACAAATCAGACTCCTTCAGAGCAGATTTTGAACTCCTTTATTTCTACTTCTTATTTCTTTTATGCAATCTATTCTTTTCATGATGTTTTCTCAAATCACCATGTCTGAGTAGTTTGTTAGTTAAGTTAGGGCTTTTCAAAGGTTGAAGAAGAGTTTGTAGAATTGCTAAAAACTTATAGAAAATTCAGTGGTTCTTCATCTGTGCTTGCATTCATATCGATTTCTTAGACACATCATCTGGATTTCAAAACCCTAGGTTGTTTGATAGATGTGAGAGCATTATTAATCACCTGAACTAGTATTAGATGAGCAAAACGCCATAGTACAAAGAGATTTGGCTTAGGAGTTTTGGTAACAATTGAACCTGATCATTACTGCATGTTTAGGTTGTTAGGATTTGCAAAGAGATTTGAAACTCTGTGATTTAGACATAGATAACTTCTGCAATGAGAATTGATTAGTTATATCTTTGTGATACATGTTCAAGACGGTTTTAATTCATTCCTGATTGCATGCATTCTACACTCTCGAATTCAACCTGCGAACTGTCCTGACTTAGCGCCTTTAGCTTTCTGAACTTTAAGAACAGTCTCAAAAACGCCCACTTGCTTTTATTACTTTAGTTATTTCGCATTATATTCATTACTTATCGCTTAGCTTAATCCGAACCTGAACTCTTTAGTGTAGTTTACTTACTCCCTTGGGATTCGATAACCCCTTGTACTACAACTGCTTTTGCTGTACACTTGCAGTAGTTTTATTTGGGTAAAACCTGAGCCCTATCAAGTTTTTTGGCGCTCGGGGAGTAATAGCTGCCTATCGATTTTTAGTATTAGGATTTTGTCTAAGTTTTTATTTGTTTACTGACTTTTAGTTTCTTTTCTCTGTGCCTGTTTCAGGTGTATGCCTAATCGCAGAACCAGAAGCAACAAAGAGAAGGAGCTTGTGACTTTGAGCATCGACGAGCTTGCTAGGTTGGAGAGAACTAACAGGAAAGCTAAGAAGCAATCTACAATGGTCGCTCCACTTATCTTGGTTGAAGATGCAGAAGGTCACTTAGTTGACAGGGAAGGAAATAGGAGGAACGAAGAGGGGCAGAGAGTTGATCAAGAGGGGAATGTCATTGTTGAACAGCAGGTTCAGCAAGTGGCTGAGAACGTGGGAGTCCCTGTTGCTGTCAATAACGCTGCTGGGCGTTTTGTTCAGAGGACATTAGGTGACTACAACAGACCTGATCAGTTCTATGCCAACAGAGCTGCAATCCGACCTCCTGCCTTCCAGAGGAACGATTTTGAGGTTAAACCAGTCTACTATCAGCTGGTTGGCCAGCATCCATTCCATGGCTTACCTCATGAGCACCCCATGGATCACATAGAGAGGTTTGAGGATTTAGCTTCCAGTGTCAAAGCTAATGGGGTTAGCAATGACTTTCTGTCTGCAAGCTTTTTCCCTACTCTCTTGAAGCAGAAGCTGCATATTGGCTGAAGCAACTGGAACCTGCTTCATTGACCACATGGGAAGACACTAAGAACGCCTTTCTGAATAACTTCTATGATGATGCAAGGTCAGAGTACATGAGGACGAAAATTGCTTCCTTTACACAAGGCCCTACAGAAGCTTTTAAGGCTTCTTGGATCAGGTTTAACTCCTATCAAAGGGACTGTCCTCATCATGGCTTCAGTCAGGTGCAATTACTTGGGATCTTCTTCAGAGGCATTAACTGGAAGTACCAGATGGCGCTGGATGCAGCAAGTGCAGGAAACTTCAACACCAACAGACCAGAAGAAGCTGTAAGATTGATTGAAAACTTGGCCTGCAGTAACAGCACTAAGAATGCAGATTTTCAGAGAAAGCAGCAGGCTGGTTTGAATGATGGAAACCAAATAGCTGAAGTTAAGGCTAAGTTAGACAGCATGCACAGCCTTTTGGTGGGAAAGAAGTCAGTTCAATTTGCTGCAGAAGTGGAGAGTTTCGAAAATCCTGAAGACATTGAGCATAAAGATGTTAATTTCATCAATGGAGGTTTTCAAAACCAAAGGTTTGGAAATCAGCAGTGGAACAGAGGCTACAATGGCAACAATCAGAAGAACACATTCCCAGGAAACCAGAATGCTTTTGGTTATACTCCAATACCACAGTTCCAGAAGACTGAAGTTGAGAAACCTTACCAAAACAGCAGGAATTATGGTTCTTCTTCCTACCAAACTGCACTTCCACAAGACAATAAAATGGAAGCTATGCTGGAGCAGGTACTTGAAGGACAGCAGAAGATGACAGTGAACTTCAATGGCAAGCTAGATTTGCTGTATCAAGACCTGAATGGAAAAGTTGAGAGTCTGAACTCTCACATGAAGAAGCTTGATGTGCAGGTTGCTCAAACTGCAGGAGCTGTTCAAAGGCAAGAGGGATTCCTTCCTGGAAGGACTGATATCAATCCCAAGCATCAGGTTAATGTCATCACAGTCAGGAATGAAAAGGAGCTTAAAACAGTGCAGAAAAAGAGGTTGAGTGCAGAACAGATCGTGCAACTCATAGAGTCTGAAGATGAAAATTTTTCTGTCTCAGAGGTGAGTGACGAGCGTCAACAAGGAGGAGTGACGCTCGTCACCAACCTACAAGGATATCGGGGGTTGTCACAAGTGAGTGATGAGCGTCACCCACCTGGTGACGGTCGTCACCCACCCCAAAACGAAGCTGCTTCGCCTGTAACTGTAAATTATGACCAGGAACGTGTCTATAAACCCAAGATACCATTCCCCAAGCATCCTAGGAAGTCTAAACAGGAGATAAAAGAAGCCAGATGCAAAGCTATGATAGACAAGCTGATGCTTGAGATCCCACTTGTTGATGCAGTCAAGCTTTCACCAGCTCTAAGAAGGTATGTAAAGAGAATGGTTGTGAATGGTGTAAGTCCTGAGGAAGGAGCATTGCTTACCAGAGACATCAGTGCAATTCTCTTAGGCACAGTTCCAAAGAAGAAGAAGAAGGTGACTGTTTCTGAACAAGTCAATACCATCACTCAAAGCAGAGTTCCAGAGAAGCTATCTGATCCAGGGACCTTTGTGCTTGATTGCTCAGTCTCTACATGACGTTTTCCCCACTCTCTATGTGATCTAGGGTCAAATATTAACTTGATGCCTTTCTCTGTTGCTGCTAGACTTGGAATGACTGATTTCAAGCCAGCTGGGATCTCTCTCATCCTAGCAGATCGATCCATAAGAACCCCAGAAGGCATGTTAGAGGATGTTCCTGTTAACATTAAAGACTGCATATTTCCTACAGATTTTGTGGTTCTGAAATATGCTGAAGAACCTAAAGATCATCTTATTCTGGGAAGACCATTCTTGGCTACTGCTGGAGCCATCATTGATGTTAGAAGGGGGAACATTGAGCTTGATCTTAGTGATGCTGTCATGAACTTTGACGTGGATAAGTTAAGAAAGAGTTCTACCATTGATGGTCAGACCTTTTCTGTAAGAACTTCCAGAGATGAAGAGACTGTCATGGAGCATTCAGAAGACACTATTTCTGAGTGTGTCAATGAATCAGATATTAGTGGGCAAGTGAGCAAGATGGCTGTTGAAGAGCCAATATCTGAAACTTCTGCAAAAGCTGTTGGGCTTGAGGATTGCAGTGAGGATCATATCTTCATGACTGGGCTTGAAAAAGAGGTTCTAATGAATGCCAAGTTGCTGGAGGAAGACGTGTATGTGATGGAAGCAACACTTGCAGAGCTGAATTGCAGGAAAACTGCAGAAACTCGAACTGCAGAGTCAGTGACGAGCGTCACTGACCTGGTGACGCTCGTCACCAACCTGGACACAAAAGAGAGACGTGATATTTGCTCTACAAGTCCATCATATGTTGCCAATCCGAAAATTCAACAGTCCACAACCCAGAAACCTGCAACAAGGCAAAGGTATGCACTTCCTGGAACCAAATCCAAACCTCCTAATCTCATCAATAAGAACTTAAAAGGTGCAAAAGATGCTTCACACTTATGCAAGCAACGAGATTCTCGTAGAATGCTTGGTGTTTCTTTTGATGATTCGGCAGGAAAACGAAATGTCCCACCCACACTCACGACCCACTCTGCTGATGTTCCTCACTTCCTTGGAAGTGTTCATACATCTACTGCTTACAAACCACTATGGATGAGGAGACATTCTTCTCCAAGCCATTCACTGCCACATTCTGTTCCACCAGCTGTCTGAGCAACATTCAAAGTCGAGCTAATGACTTTAAACAAGCGCTTAGTGGGAGGCAACCCACTGGTAAGTTTTCTTTTTCATATATTAGTTTAGTTTTCTATTACATAGCTAAAAAAAACCCCAAAAACATGAGAAAAAAAAAAAAGTCAGTTTGTTCAGTTTGCTTGGATGATGTCTTGTGAACTTGTTGAACCATGGATTATGCTTTGTTTGGATGTTTTGATGTGTGTTTTTAGTGCTCTTACAGTTTGACTTCGGAGTACACATGATGGCATAGCATTTAAACATCCAACATGTCGATTTCTGGAGTATCAGAGATGGTGACGCTCGTCACCAATCTGGTGACGCTCGTCACTAGCTCCTTCGCGAGGTACCACTTTTCCACCTTGGTTTTACACGTTCTCATGCTTCATTTTGACCAACTCTTGGCTTAATAACACTGGGGACAGTGTTGTTTAAGTCTGGGGGAGGTGGTTACTGACGTTGTGTGCTTTGTGTCTTGTCTATAGAGTCTTAAAGTTGAGTCAAAATTTTGAAACTGTCAGTTTTTCTTGGAACTAACCATAGGACGTTTTTGCTGATAAGAACCATTGCCACAGTAGTTGATTACAAGTCTCACTAAGTTGAAAGTCATAGGTAGATCAGTCTAGCAATGAAGGTTTAGGTTCTTAGAGAGTCTGAAAATTTTGCTGTTAGCTCCACCTTAATGAACTTTAAACTTCTTGTCTTGGTGATTGATTCTTATTGATCTTGATTCTCTCTTTCAGCACTGACAATAAGGTTAAAATGCAATCTCTCTTTGATCTTCCCTGATGTAGTTTTTAAAAGATTAAGTCCAAAGAATGGTGCATTCATGACCCTGTCTCCTCACAAGGAACAACAGTAGTGAACACATTCAAGAACCTGTCTCTTCACAAGGAACACAAGTATTGAGTAGCCCCATATCTTAAACTGTAAAAGTTGAGAAAAAGAAGTGAAAAATCAAAAATACCCAAAGGAAAAGATCAAGGGAAGAGAAAATAGGAGAGCTGTGTTGAGATTGATTTGTTCAGTTGTTAGGAAGGGAAAAGAATCTATAAAGTGATAAAGATGATAGAGCTTTGATGAGATATCACACTTAGATAAAAAAATAAGGAGTTAGCAGTAGAAATTTTGGATTTTTTGAAGGGATTTGGACTGAATTTGAGAGATTTGCTAAGCTTGTGATGATTAGACTGAAATTTGATCTTGTGTTGACTCTGTGGTATGTGGATTCGAAAGCTCTAACTAGTGTGGTATTCCTGATGACTGAATGACTGTTTCTTGTTTTCAAACCTCGACCTTATTCTTTGTCTGATGTTTGCTTGAGGGCAAGCAAAAGCTAAGTCTAGGGGAGTTGATATATCATGGTTTTTATGGTTTTTAACCATGATATAAGTCCTTTTTATTGAGTCTTTTTGGTCTTTTTAGAGTCCTAGAAGAGTCTTTGCAGGTTAAAGCATGTCTGGAGCATAATTGGAGATTTTGGAACCTTTTGGAGCATTCTGAGTTGAAGCCACGAAGTACCTAGCTCGAAGAAGAAAGTATGCCATATGGTGACGCTCGTCACCCAGAAAGGAAGGGGTCGTGGCCTGTTTTTAAAAGATTGGGAAGAAATTGCAGTTTTGGCCCAAAAGTTCCAGTATTTGCAAAAAGGCCCAAGATCGTGTTTTAGCTTGTATATTAGGTTTTTCAGCCATTCTTTTGGCATATATCTTGTATCTTATTATTTTTGAGAGCTTTAGAGAGAGATTTGTAGCAGAGCTTTTGGAGAGACAAATCAGACTCCTTCAGAGCAGATTTTGAACTCCTTTATTTTTACTTCTTATTTCTTTTATGCAATCTATTCTTTTCATGATGTTTTCTCAAATCACCATGTCTGAGTAATTTGTTAGTTAAGTTAGGGCTTTTCAAAGGTTGAAGAAGAGTTTGTAGAATTGCTAAAAACTTATAGAAAATTTAGTGGTTCTTCATCTGTGCTTGCATTCATATCGATTTCTTAGACACATCATCTGGATTTCAAAACCCTAGGTTGTTTGATAGATGTGAGAGCATTATTAATCACCTGAACTAGTATTAGATGAGCAAAACGCCCTAGTACAAAGAGATTTGGCTTAGGAGTTCTGTTAACAATTGAACCTGATCATTACTGCATGTTTAGGTTGTTAGGGTTTGCAAAGAGATTTGAAACTCTGTGATTTAGACATAGATAACTTCTGCAATGAGAATTGATTAGTTATATCTTTGTGATTCATGTTCAAGACGGTTTTAATTCATTCCTGATTGCATGCATTCTACACTCTCGGATTCAACCTGCGAATTGTCCTGACTTAGCGCCTTTAGCTTTCTGAACTTTAAGAACAGTCTAAAAAACGCCCACTTGCTTTTATTACTTTAGTTATTTCGCATTACATTCATTACTTATCGCTTAGCTTAATCCGAACCTGAACTCTTTAGTGTAGTTTACTTACTCCCTTGGGATTCGATAACCCCTTGTACTACAACTGCTTTTGCTGTACACTTGCAGTAGTTTTATTTGGGTAAAACCTGAGCCCTATCAACAACTTTACAGTGTACCTCAGAACGGGGTTCCTCAGTTTCTTGATTTTAGCCGTGTTGGCTTTGTAGTCTTTATCGCAAAGCACGTCCCACATGATGCTAGCGTTCTTGAGAGGGGGATCCTCCACTTGTTTAGCCGCGGCGTTGAGTCCATAGGCTTGGCAAAGCTCCTCAACGGACAGGTGATAGGCTCGCTTCTTGACTTTGAAAGTGAGATGTCCTTGTGAGGGGGTAGGGAGCCTCGGATTCTCATAGGAAAACACCAAGGTAGAGAGGAAATCCATGGTTACTTGCAGATATGTTGGGCAATCCATCCTTGAAAGGCAAGCAAGCCCCATGTTTTGGAGGAGAAAGTCAAAATCTTCTAGTAGACCCATCCTTGCCAACAAGTCTCTACTCGCGAACTTGGTAGGCTCGAAGCGCAGTCTCTCTAACCTCTTCTTTGCTGCTTTTTCCTCCTTAGTCCAATGGATCCTCTTGTGAACTTGCTGAGTTTCCTCCTCTTGAACCACTCGTTGCTCATCTTCTCTTTGTGCCTCTTCTTCTCTGGTTCTCTTAGGTGCCATTGGTGCCTGAAACACGATTCTAAAACAAGAGAATGAGCAAAGGCGGCGAAAAACCGAGAAAGAGACTAGCAAGAAGGAAAAATCTACAACTAATACCCTAGAATTTTGGGGGATTTATAAAAATTATAACAAGATAATAGGAAATCATATCTAGAAATATAGAGAAATATAGAATTTTTCCTATTATCAAGCTAGTTTTAAAAATTCAAACCGTCCTAGCATCTACAACAATCAAAGCAAATAATAATAAAAAAAGGAAATTTTCTTGAAGATTTTCTTAAAGACTCGAAAATACCTTTGCAAGGATTGAAAAAGATGCTGTTAGCCTTTAGAAAACAAAGAACTCACACTCTCTTTTGCTTTAGAATTCGCGAAAACAGAAATAAGAGAGTGTGAAAGTAGTTGAAAATATATAAAGGCTAACAAAACACAAAACCATGTGTAAAAGAAGTAGTTTTCTGACAAAAGTTGTGGTCAAGACACATCTTTCATGGTCAAAGATGCTTGCCTTGACCACTTTTTGAATTTAAAAATCGGAGGGAAAACAAAAAAGAGGGAAAAGGAATTGTTACCACGGCACGAGAGCGAGTCCATTTGGTCGATCTAGGACTCGATCTCATGCCATGTTGGCTGGATCGAGAGATTTGATCGATCAGTGACTCGATTGATTTAAAATCGAATCTTAGATCGATTTGATTCTCTCGTTCCTTGACTTTTGGTCAACTTGGCTGTGCTCCTTGGATCGATTTCCTTGATCGATTCGGGGGTCGATTTGGCTGAGATTGAATGGTAGATCGAGTAGACTGCTCGATCTTTTCAAGGATCAAGTGACTCGGTTGATCTACACCTCGTTCGCTTTTCAGGCTGAACGCATTGGTGAATTGTCCTCTCATGATCGACAGTTCCACTCGATTTGTCTACTCGATCTCGCCTAGATCGACTGACTCCTCTCGATTCACTAGCTCGATCTAGCAAAGATCGAGCCAGGATGAGTCGATCTAGCACTCGATCTCTAGCCTACATTCGCCCCTTCTTACTCTCTTTCGATCTAAGAACATGGCCTGCGATCCCTTATCCCTGTTCCTACACACTCAGAAGATAAAAACATAACACTGAAAGAGAAATAAAGCAAGAATATATACAGGATAAACATGGGAATGCCTCCCAAGTGCGCTTTCTTTAACGTCTTTATCTAGACTTTACTTGGTTTAGGCAGATGGTGGGTCTTGGAGAAGCATTGTGGTGCTCTCCTTGTCGAATGCACTCGCCATGTATGGCTTAACTCTGTGTCCGTTCACTGTGAATGCATTCCCACTCTTGCCTACCAATGTGACAGCTATGTAGGGTAATACCTCTTTGATCTCAAAAGGCCCGCACCATCGTGACTTCAGCTTTCCTGGAAAGAGCTTGAGCCTTGAATTGTAAAGCAGCACCAAACTCCCTTCCTTAAGCTCCTTGGGTACTTCTTGTCATGAGCAGCCCTGCTGCGCTCCTTGTAGATCCTAGTGCTTTCGTAAGCATCCAGCCTTAGCTCATCAAGTTTGTGTAGTTGGATTAAGCGCTTGTCCTGAGCCGTCTTTAGATCAAAATTCAGCCGCTTCACAGCCCACAATGCTTTATGTTCCAGCTCAACGGGGAGGTGACATCCTTTGCCGTAGAGAAGAGTGAAATGAGTAGTACCGATGGGTGTCTTGAAAGCAGTCCGGTAAGCCCACAAAGAACTCATGGGTGTCTTTGAAGATGGACGGCCACCAGAAACCGACTTGCAAGACTTTAGTGGTGGTCTTGAATGAAGCAAAGTGGCCGCCATACGAAGAGCCATGGCAGTGAAAGATGATGTCCCTTGCTTCCTCCTTTGTCACGCATCTCCTGTATAGGCTGTCAACGCCTCTCTTGTATAAATAGGGCTCATCCCAAAAGTAGTTGCTTACGTCCCTCATGAATTTCTTCCTGTGATTGTTGTCAAGATGCGAAGGCTGTTCCCCACATGCCAAGTAGTTCACAATGTCCGTGTACCAAGGAAGATCCTCCTCTTTGAAGCTCAGAACCTCCTCAAACTGCCCTTCTAGCTTTCCACAAACAGCCGTAGTTATCGCCATGAGTTGTTCCTCGGGAAGCGAATCATCTAATGGTAGAGACTCGTTGATTCTCAACCGAGAGAGGTGGTCAGCGACCCCGTTCTCTATTCCTTTCTCGTCTTTGATCTCCATGTCAAACTCTTGAAGAAGAAGAATCCATCTCAAAAGCCTCGGCTTAGTGTCCTTCTTGGAATATATGTACCTCAAAGCCGCGTGATCTGTTTAGACAATGGCCTTGGAACCCACGAGGTACGACCTGAACTTCTCAAAGGCAAACACTACTGCCAATAGCTCCTTCTCCGTAGTAGTGTACCTTGTTTGTGTGTCATCCAAGGTTCTGGAAGCATAGTAAATCACGTGCAGCTTCTTATCTTTCCTTTGACCTAGAACGGCTCCCACGGTATAGTCACTAGCATCACACATAATCTCAAACGGTAGACTCCAGTCTGGTGCTTGAACTATGGTTGTCGTGACGAGAGCTTCCTTGGTGATCTTGAAAGCTTGCAAACACTCCTTGTCAAAGACAAATTCAGCTTCCTTGCACAACAGCCGTGTAAGAGGGCGTGCAATCTTGGAAAAATCCTTGATGAAGCGCCTGTAGAAGCCAGTGTGGCCTAGGAAACTCCTCACTCCTTTGACATTAACCGGCGGCTCAAGACTCATCATGACATCAACCTTAGCCTTATCAAACTCAATGCCCTTCTCTGATATCTTGTGGCCAAGCACGATCCCTTCCTTCACCATGAAGTGACATTTCTCCCAATTAAGCACCAAGTTTGTCTCCTCACAACGCCTTAGTATCTTGCAAAGATTCAACAAACACGCAGAAAAGGACACACCATAGACAGAGAAGTCATCCATAAACACCTCTACCATCTCTTCTATTAGATCGGAGAAGATCGACATCATACACCGCTGATACGTAGCCGGTGCATTACACAACCCGAATGGCATCCTTCGATACGCGAAGGTGCCATAAGGACATGTAAAGGTCGTCTTCTCCTGATCATTTGAATGGATTGGTATTTGAAAGAAACTATTATATCCATCAAGAAAGCAATAGTAGGGGTTATTAGCAAGTCTTTCAAGAATTTGATCAATAAAAGGCAAGGGAAAATGATCCTTTCTAGTAGTAAGATTAAGCTTCCTATAGTCAATACACATACAGTGTCCTGTAATAGTCCTAGTGGGTATAAGCTCATCTTTATCATTCTTAATGACCGTGATCACTCCCTTCTTAGGCACCACGTGTACGGGAGAAACCTACGTGCTGTCACTTATGGGATAGATCACGCCAGCCTCTAAAAGCTTAAGGATCTCTTTCTTGATATCCTCTTTTAAATTCAGATTCAAACGCCTTTGGTGTTCTATAGAAGAGGCGTTCTCATTGTCCAAGTGAATCCTATGAGTGCAAAGCATTGGTGAAAGGCCCTTGATATCACTTAGAGAGTACCCAATGGCCTTCCTATACTTTCTCAGCTCAGTTAGGAGCGAGTGCAACTCATCATCACTTGAGTTTTTATTCACAATCACAGGATAGGTTTCGTTAAGCCCTAAGAAAGCATACCTTAGCCCTTTTGGGAGTTCCTTAAGGTCCACCTTTGGAGCTAGCAGCTCGCTCCAATCGTCCTCGTGGCTGTTATTGTTGTTTCCCTCCTTGGAACCTTCCTTAGAACCTGAGACATGACCCTTAAGACTACTTTCTTGAACCGTTGTCCCCTCTGAAATCGAGTCATCCAATCGATCATGCTCTCGATGTCGTCTAGATCGAGCAATTTCACTCGATTCGCTCTCTCGATTTAAAGTGGATTGAGTGATAGATCGAGCTGCCGAGTCGTTCTCTGGAATGGACCCTGAACTGATCGGAAGGCATCTCTCGATCTTGGACTCGATTGATTTCCTGGATCGATCACCCTCCTTGATATGAATGTCGATTTGACCCCTAGATCGAGTAATGTCATCGATCTCAAAGTCGATTTCTAGGCAAGCGCCTTCATCCTCCTTGACAATCTTTCTAGAATCCAGCAGGTTAGCGTATTCATGAGTCCTCTGATCCAAGTAACCGAACTCTCCTGGCTCCTTAGTCATTGCCAGCTTCAAATGATCCTCCTGAGCCAACTCTTCTAGCAACTCATCCGCCAAAGCGTCCAACGTCTCAATGTAGAAAGCTTGCCCTTCTATCGTAGGCTTCTTCAAAACCTCATTGATGTCAAAGTCCAGCCTTATATCTTTACCCAAGTGCAGAGCTATCTTTCCATTCTTGACGTCGATGATGGCTCCAGCGGTGGCTAAGAATGGTCTACCAAGAATGAGCGGATCCTTAGGTTCTTCATCCATTTCCAACACAACAAAGTCTGTAGGCACGTTTACACTGCTGATTCTCATTGGCAAGTCCTCAAGCAAACCCACGAGTAACCACACGCTTCTGTCAGCTAGCACCAAGGAGATTATATAATCTTTGAATCTCGTGAATCCCAGCTTCTTTGCTATAGAATGAGGCATCAAATTTATACTAGCTCCCAAATCGCAAAGACAACTCTTGAACTCCAATGGACCTAAGGCGCAAGGTATAGTGAAGCTTCCAGGATCTCCCAACTTCTTGGGAACTATCTCCTTGTGTATTACGGCGCTACATTCTTCACTAAGTACTAGCACTTCCTTGCTTTCCTTATTCTTCTTTGCAAGCGTGTCTTTGAAAAATTTTGCACATTTAGGAATCATGGCAAGGCAGTTTATGAGAGGTAGCTTGATCTCTACGTCTTTTAGATGCTTCTAAAACATGATTATGTGCTTCTCTATAAGTTGCTTCTTGAGGCGGCCAGGAAAAGGTAGCTTGGGTACATACGGTGGAGGCACATAAGCGTCTTTCTCCTTAGCAGCTTGCTCCACTTTCTTCTCTACAGAAACCTCCTTACCCTTTCTTGGTCTCTCAATCCAAACATTGTGGAAGTTGATCTCATCATCAGCTGAAAGCTTACCCTCCTCCTCTTGAATTACAACGTGCTCGTTGCTCTTAGGAGTAACCGTAGGTGCAAGCTCTCTCCCACTCCTTAGTGTAATGGCGTTGGCGTATTCCTTGGGATTCTGCTCACACTTGCCCGATAAGCTATTCTGACCACTTGTACTCGCCTTTCCTTTCTCTAGCTGCTTGATCTTGTTATTCAAGTTTGTAATCTGAGTAGAGAAGTCAGTGAGGGAGGAGTCTAAGCGAGTGTTCATCTCGGCAAACTTCTGGTTTGTAGATGCTTGCCCTTGAATTAATTGTTGGAACATGGCTTGGACAGGATCAACTTGTTGTTGTTGCATCGGTTGTTGAGGAGCAAAGCCCGGAGGGTACATTGGTGTATAGCTGATAGGGTTCAGGTTTTACCCAAATAAAAACTACTGCAAGTGCACAGCAAAGCAGATGTAGTATAAGGGGTATCGAAATCCCAAGAGAGTAATGCTAACTACACTATCAATTATAGATTTAGACTAAGCTAAGCGAAATATGATGTATGTAATGCGAATGAATAATTAGAAATAAGCAAACGATGGTATGATATGTTCTAAGTTCAGGAAGACTAAAAGCGCTAAGCTAGGGTAATTCGCAGGTATGAATCCAAGAATGCAGAATGCAGGGAATCAGGAATGATTAAGAACCGTTTTTAAACATGAATCTCTAATGCATAACTAATCAATTCTCATTGCAGAAGTTATCTATACCTAGATCACAGAGTTTCAAATCTCTTTGCAAACCCTAACAACCTAAGTATGCAGGAATGATCAGATTCAATTGTTTACAAAACTCCTAAGCCAAATCTCTTTGTACTAAGTTGTTTTGCTCATCAAATACTAGTTCAGGTTATGAATAATGCTCTCACATATATTTAACAACCTATGATTTTCGGATTCCTAGATGATGTGTCTCAGAAATTCGATTTTAAAGCAAGCAGAGATGAAAAACCATGAGATAATCCTAACAGATAGCGATTCTACACTCTTTTCATCAACCTTTGAAAAACCCTAACTTAACTAGCAAATTACTCAGACATGATTATGAGATCACAAAACATAACTGAATAAAATTGCATTAAGAGAAAGAGTAGAAAACAAAGGGGGTTCGAAATCTTCTCTAAAGAGTACAGGATTTGTCTCCCCAAAAAGCTCTGAATAAAATCTCTCTCTAGCTCTCTCAATTCTCAAAAACTAAGATTCTTGCCAACAGTGGCTGAAAAACCTAATAAATAGGGGCTAAACACGATCTGGGGTCTTCATATAAATAAAGGAAACTTCTGGGTAAGTTCTGCAATTCTTCTTGATACTTTTAACAAATAGCCACGCTCCTTCCTATCTGGGTGACGAGCGTCACCAATGGGGTGACGATCGTCACCATATGGGATACTTTTCTGCTTCGAGCTTGGTACTTCGTGGCTTCAACTCAGAATGCTCCAAAAGGTTCCAATATCTTCAATTATGCTCCAGACATGCTTTAACCTTCAAAGACTCTTCTAGGACTCTAAAAAGACCAAAAAGACTCAATAAAAAGGACTTATATCATGGTTAAAAACCATAAAAACCATGATATATCAACTCCCCCAGACTTAGCTTTTGCTTGCCCTCAAGCAAACATCAGATAGAGTACAGGGTCGAGGTTTGAAAACAAGAAACAGTCAGTTAGTCATCAGAAACACCACACTAGTTAGAGCTTTCGAATCCACATATCACAGAGTAAACACAAGATCAAATTTCAGTCTAATTATCACAAGCTTAGCAAATCTCTCAAGTCCAGTCCAAATCCCTTCAAGAAATCCGAAATTTCTACTGTTAACTCCTTATTTTTTTAATCTAAGTGTGAAGTCTCATCAAGGCTCTATCATCTTAATCACTTTACAGATTCTTTTCCCTTCCTAACAACTGAACAAATCAATCTCAACACAACTCTCCTATTTTCTCTTCCCTTAATCTTTTCCTTAGGATATTTTCGATTTTCACTTCTTTTTCTCAACTTTTACAGTCTAAGATATGATGCTACTCAGTACTTGTGTTCCTTGTGAGGAGACAGGTTCATGAGTGTGTTCACTACTGTTGTTCCTTGTGAGGAGACAGGGTCATGAATGCACCATTCTTTAGACTTAATCTTTTTTTTTAAAAACTACATCAGGGAAAATCAAAGAGAGACTGTATTTTAACCTTATTGTCAGTGCTTAAAGAGAGAATCAAGATCAATAAGAATCAATCACCAAGACAAGAAATTTAAAATTCATTAAGGTGGAGCTAACAGCAAATTTTCCAGATTCTCTAAGAATCTAAACCTTCATTGCTAGACTGATCTACCTATGACTTTCAACTTAGTAAGACTTGTAATCAACTACTGTGGCAATGGTTCTTATCAGCAAAAACGTCCTATGGCTAGTTCCAAGAAAAACTGACAATTTCAAATTTTTGACTCTAGAAAAACAGGTTTTTGACTCAACTTTAAGACTCTATAAACATGACACAAAGCACACAACGTCAGTAACCACCTCCCCCAGACTTGAACAACACTGTCCCCAGTGTTATTAAGCCAAGAGTTGGTCAGAAAAATGAATGAGAAGTCGAAAAACCAAGTCAGAAAAGTGTTACCTCGCGTGGGGTCGGGTGACGAGCGTCACCAATCAGGTGACGAGCGTCACCACGACCTGTATTGCATAAATCTTATGTTAGATGTTAATTAACGAAGTGTTTGCATGTGTACTCGAAAGTTAGACTTTTTGAGCAGTCAAACACATAATTAACAACATCCAAACATAGCAATAATAACCTGGTTCAACAATCTCACAAAACATCATCAAAGAAACTGACAACTGACTCAAAAGAAACATAAAAATGACTCAAAAGAAGGAAAAATAAAAAGGGAAAAAGGAACAAGTAACCAGATAATGAAGCCTCAATCCTCCTCCTCACAAGGCTCAGTAGTGTAGTAGGGGCGGACACAACCACAGTTGCTAAGTGTAGCAACAGCATCCCAGAGTCCCTCAAAGCTATCAATGACATACTCCTGGAAAGCAGCCATATCCATGGGTGTCTGTGGTCGTGGAGGACGCCTGAAGGCAGCAGAAGAGCCACTCTGGCGTGTAGAAGGTCCAGCATCAGTAGCAGCAGCAGTAGAAGCAGAGGGACCAGCTGTAGCAGCTCGAGCAGGGCGCAGAGTCAAGGGGCGCAGAAGAGTCTGTGCTGGCATGAAGAATAGCTGGCGTGGGTCTGTCTGGATAGTAGTGAGTGCTCTCTGTGGCAACTTAATGCCAACATACTCTCCAAAAGTAGTAGTGAAAGTCCAGACAACTCCGGTCTTCATCCAAGTAACATGGCGCAGATACTGCTCATCCATAAGCGATCTATCACTGCGCAGACTGCAAGGGGTAAAATCGATCTGGAAATGATGGAAGATCGGTGTCAACAAGCTGCCCACACTCTCAGTCTTCTCCCCTGGACTGGTGAATGGCTTGGTCTTCAAAGAGACCAAATGCTCAGCGAAAACAGCACCTAAATTGGCGTGAACCATACTATCAACTGGTATCGAATCATCCAGCATCTCATAAAGTCCGTAGTAAAGGAGAATCAGCTCGCTAACTCGAGTCTTGCTGGGCGCAGACTTGCACAGAATAGTATGACCAAAGAGGCGCAGAAGGTACCTCAAAACCGGATGTCTAACCTCTGTCTGCGTGCTGGTCTTGCTATCATAGACTCCATTCCCGAACTTGGACCAGAATGTCCTCATATGGGTCCACTGAGAGGGAAGGAGAACGCCTGTGGGATGGTCAGAGAAGCCATAGATCCCACAAAGCTCCATTAGACTGATCCGGTATCGAATCCCTCGGATCAGAAATGTCATAGTGCCTTCCTGAGCACGCTTCGCCAGCTCATTCGCGTAGTAGACGCGAACTGTAGAGAGAAACTGGCGGACCAAATCTGGGTACAAGTCGTACTGCTGGAATGGCATAGTCCCCATGCCAATGCGCTCCAAAATCTCATAAACCTCCTCAAAGATCCCCATCTTCTGCAGAACAGCAGGATCCGCGAGCCTAGTAGGGATAATCTTAACTCCTAGCCACGCATTGTAGAACAGCGTGTCATACTCATCCCACTCCTCCTGAATATCACGGAATACACAGGTATCCCGAGCCACTTCTTGCTTCGGAGTCCCTGCCCAAGCCATCTCCGAGGCTATTTTCCGATCCTCTCGTTTGGGCCATGGGGGCCTGCAAACCGGGTGCTGACTGAAGGAATCTGTAGACCCTGTTGCAGTGCTGGAAGACGAGCTTTGTCTTAGTCTTTTCTCTTGATGAGGCATCTGCAAATTGAGCACCAAAATCGACCAAAATCATCTCAAAAGTTAGCAAATTTTTCAAAGTTCGAAAAATCAACCAAACAGGATCAAATAGCTAATGGCGATTAATCCCTACACTACCAGGAACACAATTCAAGCATCAGTTCAACCTAAATCACCCAAAATTTCCAGATTTTTGCAACTTTCATCATGAACTCGAAAATTCAAACAGTGCAAATCAACCGATTAAATCGCAGAAAGATGGTTCCATTCCTCTAATACAACCTAACTAACCATGATTCAACAGTTAAATCAAGCCAATCAAGTCAAAAATCGAATTTTACCAAACCTGAGACGGACTGAAAATTGGGGATTCCGAAAACATACCTTGCGGATCGTAAAAACTAAGTTGATATTCAGAAAGAGGAGTAAAATCCACACGGATTAGACTCTTGAATCACTCAATTTGGTTAAGAAAATCAAAAGTTATGAAATTCCTATTTCTCTCTAAGTGTTCGGTTATTTTGCAGGTTTTGGCTCGAGGGAGAAGAAGAAGAAGTTAAAACCCGTGTTCGATTCTTATGGGTGACGAGCGTCACCATATGGGTGACGATCGTCACCGGTTTTTTTTTTTTTTTTAACTGAATAAAATTCTAATTACTAGTTCTAAGCACGAAAATAATTCCTAAGTATTATATCTACAACTTACCAGTGGGTTGCCTCCCATTAAGCGCTCTTTTAAAGTCATTAGCTTGACTTTGGTTGGCTGTTTAGACAGCTGGTGCCTGATCCAGAGACACAATGTGTCCTGCTGGAATCTCTGCTTGTGCCCAGTAATGCTTCACCCTTTGTCCATTGACAATAAACTCCTCTCCTTTGGAGTTAATCAGGACAATTGCACCATGTGGGCGAGCCTCTTTGACAGTGAAAGGACCTGACCATCTAGAACGCAGTTTACCAGGAAAAAGCTGTAAACGAGAGTTATAGAGTAATACCTGGTCATTAGGCTCGAAATGCCTGCAGATGATCTTCTTATCATGATATGCCTTTGTCCTCTCCTTGTATAACTTGGAGTTTTCATAGGCTAGATATCGAATCTCATCCAGTTCATTGAGCTGAATCAAGCGCCTTTCTGCAGCAGGTTTCAGATCGAAATTCAGCTTCTTGATTGCCCATTCTGCTCTGAACTCCAGCTCTACTGGTAGATGGCACGCCTTGCCATAGAGAAGGTGGAAAGGAGTAGTCCCAAGTGGCGTTTTGTAGGCAGTCCTGTAGGCCCATAATGCATCATCCAGCTTTGCAGACCAATCCTTCCTTGTTTTCCCAACTGTCTTTTCCAGAATTTGCTTGATCTGTCTGTTGGAAACCTCGACTTGTCCACTTGTTTGGGGGTGATAGGGCGTGGCCACTCTGTGCTGTACACCATACTTCTTCAACAGCTTGTCAAAAACCTTGTTGACAAAGTGAGAACCCCCATCACTTATGACAATCCGTGGGACACCAAATCTGGGAAAGATAATGGTCTTAAACAGCTTCAAAACCACTGCAGCATCATTAGTAGGAGTAGCCAACGCCTTTACCCACTTAGATACATAATCAACAGCAACCAGAATGTATCTATTCCCATAAGATGAGGAAAAAGGTCCCATGAAGTCAATACCCCAACAATCGAAAACTTCAACTTCCAGAATGAAGTTCTGTGGCATCTCATGTCTCCTGCTGATTTTTCCTCTTCTCTGACAAGTATCACAGCTTGTGATGAAGGCTTGGGCGTCCCTGAACATGGTAGGCCACCAAAATCCAGCCTGCAAAACCTTAGAGACAGTCTTGAATGTAGCAAAGTGTCCATCATAGTCTGATCCATGACAGTGGAAGAGCACGTCCTGAACTTCTTCTTCTGCTAAACATATTCTGTAAATACCATCAGCACAATGCTTGTAAAGGTATGGCTCATCCCAATAGAATCTCCTAAGTTCTCTCAAGAACTTCTTCTTAGCATATCCTTTAAAATCATGTGGTTCATCCTCTGCAGCAAGGTAGTTTGCAATATCAGCATACCAGGGTCTCTTTAGAGCATGTAAAGCATAAACAGGCTCTGCAAAAGCTTTCCCCAAGCTTGCACAAATCGCAGATAAGTGTGGAGATCGGTGACGAGCGTCACCAATGTTGGTGACGAGCGTCACCTCGCTCGTATACTTTTGTCGCGAATGGTCTTGGTTGGTGACGAGCGTCACCCCCCTGGTGTCGCTCGTCACTCCCCTGTAGTTTCGTGAAAACTGCAGGTTTTCGACACTTTCCTCCTGTTCTCTGGTTTCCACTAAGTAAACATTCTCTTCAGGCAAGAAATAATTGATGGGAACACTGTCTTCGACCTGAATCCGGGATAAATGGTCAGCAACTCCATTCTCAACCCCTTTCTTATCCTTCACTTCAATATCAAATTCCTGAAGAAGCAGGATCCATCTCAACA
Organism: Thlaspi arvense; assembly: GCA_911865555.2. Classification (NCBI taxonomy): domain Eukaryota; kingdom Viridiplantae; phylum Streptophyta; class Magnoliopsida; order Brassicales; family Brassicaceae; genus Thlaspi; species Thlaspi arvense. The sequence continues at coordinate 18,193,471 of OU466861.1, forward strand.
GCCTTGGTTTTGCATCCTTCTTCTGCATTAAGTACTTCAGTGCTGAATGGTCAGTATGAACCACGACCTTGGAGCCAACAAGATACTGCCTGAACTTCTCAAAAGCAAACACAACAGCTAACAATTCCTTCTCAGTTGTTGCATAATTCTTCTGAGCATCATCCAAAGTCCTACTTGCATAGTAGATGGCGTGGAGTTTCTTGTCTTTCCTCTGTCCCAGCACTGCTCCAACTGCAAAATCGCTGGCATCACACATTACCTCAAAAGGTAAGTCCCAATCTGGAGGCTGCACAACAGGGGCTGTAACCAACGCCTGTTTGATCTGTTCAAAAGCAGATTTGCACTCTTCTGTGAACTCAAACTTCACATCTTTGCAGAGGAGAGCAGTAAGTGGACGTGCTATCTTGCTAAAATCTTTGATGAACCTTCTGTAGAAGCCTGCATGTCCCAGAAAACTCCTCACTGCTTTGACTGAATCAGGTGCTTGCAGACTTGTCATCACCTCAATTTTCGCCCTATCCACCTCTATACCGTCTCCTGAGACTCTGTGACCAAGTACAATACCATCCTGTACCATAAAATGGCACTTCTCCTAATTTAAAACCAAGTGTTTCTCTTCGCATCTCTGCAGAACTGCACACAGGTTGTCCAAACAGCTCTTGAAAGAAGATCCATAAACAGAGAAGTCATCCATGAACACCTCCATAAACTTCTCTATCATGTCTGTGAAAATCGACATCATGCATCTCTGGAAGGTTGCAGGAGCATTACACAGACCAAAGGGCATTCTGCGATAGGCAAAAGTGCCATAAGGACAGGTAAACGTGGTCTTCTCCTGATCATCTGGATGGATGGGGATCTGAAAGAAGCCTGAATACCCATCAAGGAAGCAGTAATACTTGTGATTCGCCAGCCTTTCTAGCATCTGATCGATGAAAGGTAGAGGAAAATGGTCCTTCCTTGTTGCTGCATTCAGTTTCATGTAGTCTATACACATCTTGTGTCCTGTCACAGTCCTGGTTGGAATCAGCTCATCCTTGTCATTCTTGACCACGGTGACACCTCCTTTCTTAGGCACCACGTGCACTGGACTAACCCAAGCACTGTCTGAAATAGGATAGATGATACCAGCCTGCAACAACTTCATGATCTCTTTCTTGACCACATCTTGCAAATTCGGATTTAGCCTCCTCTGATGCTCAACTGATGATTTTGACTCATCTTCTAGGTGTATTCTATGCATGCACAAGTCCGGAGAGATACCTGAAATGTCATCAAGAGAATAGCCAAGAGCTTTGCGAAATTTTCGCAGCTTGCTTAGCAATAGGGTGAGCTCTGCATTGTTCAATGAAGCATTAACAATAACAGGATAGGTGGAGTTTTCTCCTAGGAATGCGTACCTTAGCCCTGCAGGGAGCTGTTTAAGCTCAACTTTTGGTGCTTTTGCTGCTGACCAGTCACCCATTGTGGCGGCTTTTGCAGATGTGGAGACAAGTTCATCCTGTGCAACCAGTTGCATAACGTGTGCAGTAGCATCCATCATCTTTGTGTAGCCTGTTGCAGCAGCATCTAAATGCTCATACTCAGCTGTAGAAGTGGTCAACGCCCTTTCCAAGGGGTCATCTGAACTCATCTCATGGAAGATCTGATCAGCAATGTTTGTGAGAACATCAACATAAAAAGTCTGTCCATCTATGGTTGGCCTCTTCATCAGCTTGTCCATTTCGAATTTCATCACTAAATCGCCAACATTCAGCTCTATTCTACCCTTCCTGACGTCAATAATAGCTCCTGCAGTGGCCAGGAAGGGTCTGCCAAGAATCAAGGGGTCTTTGGGCTCTTCTCCATACTCTAAAACCACAAAATCAGTAGGGATCATACAATCTCCTACTTTGATAGGAACATCCTCTATCACCCCTTCAGGAACTCTAACTGATCTATCAGCTAGGACAAGAGATATCCTTGTAGTTTTAAAATCAGTCATCCTCAAACTCTTTGCAACAGAGTGGGGCATGAGGTTCACACTAGAACCAAGATCACACAATGACCTCTCAAACTTGTCATTGAAGATGGTGCAGTCTAAAACAAAGCTTCCTGGGTCTGAAAGCTTCTCTGGAACTCTGTTCTGAATCACTGCACTGACCTGCTCGTTGATCATCATAGTTCCAACCTCAAGGCTTAAGTTGTTGGTCACCATTCTCTTCACATACCTCCTAATAACATGAGTGATCCTTACAGCATCAATCAATGGGATCTCTATCACCAACTTGTCCATGATAGCCTTGCATCTGGCATCCTCAAGCTCCTGCTTAGACTTCTTAGGATGCTTAGGATAGGGTATCTTGGGTTTATACACGGTCTCCTTAGCATTATCTGAAGTCTTAGGCGAAACTGCAATATGTGGTGTCTGGTGACGAGCGTCACTGGACTGGTGACGAGCGTCACTCACTTTGGACAAGTCGGGGTCGAGTACTGGATTTGGGTGACGAGCGTCACCCCCTTGGTGACGGTCGTCACCAATAAGTGAAGAATCAGGCTCGGGGTTTTCCTCATTGGGTGACGAGCGACACCCATTATTGGTGACGATCGTCACCAATGGTTCTGCAGCAAAATTTTCTTCATCTTCATACTCTTCTACACCCACGAAATTTCTTGAGGTTATATCCTTCTGCAACACTGGTTGCAGGTTCCTTCCACTCCTCAATGAGATGGCATTCACGTGGTGTTTGGGATTAGCATCAGTTCTTCCTGGAAGAAATCCTTCTTGCCTCTGAACAGCTCCTGCAGTTTGAGCAACTTGAACATCAAGCTTCTTCATATGAGAGTTCAGACTCTCAATTTTCCCATTCAGGTCCTGATAGAGCGAATCTATCTTGCCATTGAAGTTCACAGTAAGCTTCTGTTGTCCTTCCAGAATCTGTTCTAACATTGCTTCCATTTTGTTCTCTTGTGGAGGTGCTGGTTGATAGGAAGTAGAACCATAGTTTCTGTAGTTTCCACTGCTCTGGAATGGCTTCTGATACTCTGTCTTCTGAAAAGGGGGTCTAGGAGTGAAACCCAGGCGTGTTCTGTCCTCCTGTAGGGGCGTTTTTTCTGATTGTTGTTGCTGTATGCTCTGTTCCACTGCTGATTCCCATACCTTTGTCCCTGAAATCCGCCAGAGTTGATGAAATTTACATCCTCCTGCTCAACTTCCTCTGGAGCTTCGAAAGTCTCTACTTCTGCAGCAAAGTGAACTGACTTCTTCCCTACCAAAAGGCTGTGCATATCATCCAACTTAGCCTTAACTTCAGCAATCTGATTTCCATCAGCTGCACCAGCTTGTTTCATTCTCTGAAAGTCTGCATTTTTTAGTGCTGTTGCTGCAGACCAAGTTCTCAATCAGTCTCACCGCCTCCTCTGGTCTGTTGGTATTGAAGTTTCCACTGCTTGAAGCATCCAGCGCCATCTGATATTTCCAGTCAATGCCTCTGAAAAAGATCCCAAGCAATTGCACCTGACTGAAACCATGATGAGGACAGTCCCTCTGATAAGACTTGAACCTGATCCAAGAAGCCTTGAAAGCTTCAGTAGGGCCTTGTGTAAATGATGCAATTTTCGTTCTCATGTCTTCTGATCTGGCATCATCATAGAAATTGTTCAGAAAAGCATTCTTGGTGTCCTCCCAAGTAGTTAGTGAAGCAGGTTCCAGTTGCTTCAGCCAATATGCAGCTTCTCCTCCAAGAGAATAGGGAAAAAGCTTGCAGAACAGAAAGTCATTGCTAACCCCATTAGCTTTGACACTGGAAGCTAGGTCCTCAAACCTCTCTATGTGATCCATAGGATGCTCATGAGGTAAACCATGGAAGGGATGCTGTCCAACTAGCTGATAGTAGACAGGTTTAACCTCAAAATCGTTCCTCTGGAAGGCAGGAGGTCGGATTGCAGCTCTGTTGGCATAGAACTGATCATGTCTGTTGTAATCACCTAGAGTCCTCTGAACAAAACGCCCAGCAGCGTTATTGACAGCAGCAGGGACTCCCACGTTCTCAGCCACTTGCTGAACCTGCTGTTCAACAATGACATTCCCCTCTTGATCAATTCTCTGCCCCTCTTCGTTCCTCCTATTTCCTTCCCTGTCAACCAAGTGACCTTCTGCATCTTCAACCAAGATCAGTGGAGCGACCATTGCAGATTGCTTCTTAGCTTTCCTGTTAGTTCTCTCCAACCTAGCAAGCTCGTCGATGCTCAAAGTCACAAGCTCCTTCTCTTTGTTGCTTCTGGTTCTGCGATTAGGCATACACCTGAAACAGGAACAAAGAAAAGTAGCTGAAAATCAGTAAAGAAATAAAAACTTAGACAAAATCCTAATACTAAAAATCGATAGGCAGCTATTACTCCCCGGAAACGGCGCCAAAAACTTGATAGGGTTCAGGTTTTACCCAAATAAAAAACTACTGCAAGTGCACAGCAAAGCAGATGTAGTATAAGGGGTATCGAAATCCCAAGAGAGTAATGCTAACTACACTATCAATTATAGATTTGGACTAAGCTAAGCGAAATATGATGTATGTAATGCGAATGAATAATTAGAAATAAGCAAACGATGGTATGATATGTTCTAAGTTCAGGAAGACTAAAAGCGCTAAGCTAGGGTAATTCGCAGGTATGAATCCAAGAATGCAGAATGCAGGGAATCAGGAATGATTAAGAACCGTTTTTAAACATGAATCTCTAATGCATAACTAATCAATTCTCATTGCAGAAGTTATCTATACCTAGATCACAGAGTTTCAAATCTCTTTGCAAACCCTAACAACCTAAGTATGCAGGAATGATCAGATTCAATTGTTTACAAAACTCCTAAGCCAAATCTCTTTATACTAAGTTGTTTTGCTAATCAAATACTAGTTCAGGTTATGAATAATGCTCTCACATATATTTAACAACCTATGATTTTCGGATTCCTAGATGATGTGTCTCAAAAATTCGATTTTAAAGCAAGCAGAGATGAAAAACCATGAGATAATCCTAACAGATAGCGATTCTACACTCTTTTCATCAACCTTTGAAAAACCCTAACTTAACTAGCAAATTACTCAGACATGATTATGAGATCACAAAACATAACTGAATAAAATTGCATTAAGAGAAAGAGTAGAAAACAAAGGGGGTTCGAAATCTTCTCTAAAGTGTACAGGATTTGTCTCCCCAAAAAGCTCTGAATAAAATCTCTCTCTAGCTCTCTCAATTCTCAAAAACTAAGATTCTTGCCAACAGTGGCTGAAAAGCCTAATAAATAGGGGCTAAACACGATCTGGGGTCTTCATATAAATAAAGGAAACTTCTGGGTAAGTTCTGCAATTCTTCTTGATACTTTTAACAAATAGCCACGCTCCTTCCTATCTGGGTGACGAGCGTCACCAATGGGGTGACGATCGTCACCATATGGGATACTTTTCTGCTTCGAGCTTGGTACTTCGTGGCTTCAACTCAGAATGCTCCAAAAGGTTCCAATATCTCCAATTATGCTCCAGACATGCTTTAACCTGCAAAGACTCTTCTAGGACTCTAAAAAGACCAAAAAGACTCAATAAAAAGGACTTATATCATGGTTAAAAACCATAAAAACCTTGATATATCAATAGCCCTTGTTTCCTTGCTGTTGTCCTTGGAAGTTGCCTTGCCCTTGGAAACCACCACTCGGCTGAAAACCTTTGTTGTAGGGAACAAATGGTTTTGCTTGCTGAGCAGGGTACACTTGATCTTTAGGGTTCGCGACATTGATGCTTCTATAGGAGAGGTTGTTGTTCTGGTTGTAGCCTTGTGAATATCCTTGAGGTTTGTAGTTGTTCTGACCGGCTACCCAATTAGCTTCTTCTTCTTGGCATTGCTCTAGCTCATCCAAGACATCCGCTGCTTCACCAACAAAATGGACATGCTTTTGGTTAGCAATCATGAGCTTATCGATCTTCTCATGTAGAGACTTCATTTCCTTCTTGTTGGCTTCAAGATCAGCTCCTCTTGGGGCACAGTCATAGTCCTCTGAATAGTTTCCATCACTTAACGCCAAGTTTTCAATTAGCTCCATGCCTTCTTCAACCTCTTGACCAAGGAAGTTTCCTTTGCTTGCCGTGTCAAGTAGTAGCCTGATCTTTGGAAGTGCTCCGCGGTAGATAGTACTCAATAAGGTCTCTTCACTGAAACCGTGGTGAGGGCAAGCAATTGTGTAATCTTTAAAGCGCTCCATAGCCTCGTTGAATGACTCATTCAGACGCTGAGTGAAGCCACTGATCTCGCTTCTCAGCCTTGCTGTCCGAGAGCTTGAGAAAAACTTGGAGAGGAAAGCTTTCTTACAATCTGCCCAAGAAGTGATAGTGCCCTGTGGAAGAGTCTTCTCCCAATGCCGTGCCTTGTCGCCTAAGGAAAAGGGGAACAAGCGCAGCTTGAAGCTGTCTTCTGAGATGCCATTTATCTTGAGCATTCCACAAAGCTGCTCATAGTTGTCTAGATGCGCCAATGGGTCCTCCAAAGCTAACCCATGAAATTTGTTGTTTTGCACTATCTGAACAAACCCTGGCTTGATCTCGAAATTATTGTTCTGCACTGGAGGAGGAGTGATCCCAAACCTGTTATGGTGAGTATTGGGAGCATCTCCCACTCCAATGATATGTGGTGGTCTAGCCGCGTGGTGGGGGTTTCCATTACCCCTTCCCACAGCTTCATGAGGTCCCTCAGGATGCTCGTGCTCAGCCATTGCTTCAAAATCCACTGAACCTTGCTGACCAATCTCCTCAAAAGCTCTAGCTTGCTCTCTAACTCTTCTTTGTCTTGAATGGCCGAGTTGATGAATGTTGTCCAAGGGTTGAAGTAGATTGTTGTCTCCCCTTGAACGTAGATTCATGTACCTGAAAGACACAAGTTTGAGAGTAGAGAAATCAGTAACCAAAAGAAAAACAAAGGCTTAGTCTTTACTAAACCCCAAATCTCAATGCTTTCTAAACACTCCTAAGATGGCAACAGCGCCATTTGATAACAATTTTTTATTGTCTATAGAAGCAAGCAATGCAGGAGATTATCAAAACTCAAGCAGCACACAGTCGTAGTACAGTGCAAGAGGAATCAATCCAACCTAGGAGCTAGAAAGTGCAATGAGAATGCAAGGATCATGCAAAGCTAAGCAAAAGATGAACGGTTTTGTAAAAATCCTAAAACCTAGATGCAACAGTCAAATGCAAAGTAAAACTATTTTAAAAATACTAGAAACGAGTGAACTACCACGATGAACAAACAGAATGATTAAAATGCAAAGCTTTGAATTAATAAAAATCGACTAGTAGATCGACCACTAGATCGAGCAACAACGATCGATCTACTAAACAGTTTGAACAGAAATGAATCTAACGACCAAGATGCGAACAAATAGCAAGCGAATGATTAACAGAGGTGATAAAATACTAAGAAAGAGGGTCCAGGGTTGAGAATCATGTTCGAGGGTTTCAAAGGTTCAAGCTTTGTTTGAAAACTTTAGATCTACTCACTTTGTGAGAGTCTCTAGGCCTTGAAAACAAAACAAGATCCATCCATGGTATGTGGTATGGATCACTCTTTCATTCTCTTCCCCAAATCCATGGCTTTTGGTGGAAAAAGAGATTGAAAGGCATAAAACACCGATTTCAAACACACGGCCTAACTAATCCCCTAAACGACCATGGCGTGTGGGAAAAGAAGGATTAGCCACTAGGATTTGACTTTTCTAGGACATCTTAATCCCGTCAAGGTAAGGTATCCCTCTAATCATAAAGATCTTGGCGTGAGAGTCTTTAAGCCTTAAGCGCTCAAATCCTAGAAGAGAAGGTGATGAAGAACAAGAAAACACCAAACTTTAAACCTTTTCAACCCCTTTGAATCCCCTCAACCCCGAAAACCCGATGAAACTACACACGACTCATAAAGTAAACCGAAGAAAATGCAATAAACGATGAACTAAACATGAAAAATGATTGATTAGAAGCAAGGATCCAATATTCAAAACATAAAAGTGAGAAAAAGCTCGAAAGTCTACAATGGCGAATCGCCTAAAACGAGAGAGATGATAGAAAAGTAGTCGACAGGGTGGAATCATGAAAGGGATCGTTGCTCTTTGCCTAAAATGGCCAAACCGCAACTGCCCCCCCCCCCCCTCTTCTTCCCCCTTAGCTACGGTCCAAAAACAGGCTGGATGGATAAGGTTGGTTTGGGATCGATCACGAAGCTCGATCTGGCACTCGATCACGTCTTGGATCGGATGGCTCTTGGTCGATCTCTGAGTCGATCTTGTGCTGATCGGGTTGGAAGCTCGATTCGGTCCTCGATCTGCATGGCGTCGTTTACGTCTGTACTTCAGATCGTTCTCCACACTCGATCTTCTGGTCGATCTGCTACTCGATCTCAGGTCCTTAGCGTGCAATCCTGATTTCTCCAAGCATCCACGGGCTTCCTCACGAGCCTTAGCACGTCCACAAATCTTCCATAGCTCCAAAGTAACCGAAAACTACCTGATTGTGATGCAAAATGCAAGAAACATACAAATGCTGGTGCAAAAGTACTCTAGGACCTAAAGTGATGCAAACTAGCCTAAAGTGCAAGGTAAATGCATGAGAAACTATCTATTATGTATGCAAGATACTTGAAACATGCAGCAATATCATTGCACTAAATCGTTTTGCTCATCTAATGCTAGATCAGGTAATCAATAATGCTCTCACATCTATTAAACAACCTATGATTTTCGGATTTCTAGATGATGTGTCTAAGAAATCGGTTTTAAAGCAAGCAGAGATGAAGAATCAAAAGATATTCCTAACAGATAGAAATTCTACAAGCTTTTCATCAACCCTTGAAAATCCTTAACTAAACTAGCAAATTACTCAGACATGATCATAGAATCACAAAGCATAGCTGAATAAAATTGCATTGAAAGAATAGAATTGAAAATAAAGGAGTTCGAAATCTTCTCCAAAAAGAGTACATGATCTGTCTCCCCAAAAGCTCTGAATAAAATCTTCTCTAAAGATCTCTGAATTCTAAAATCTAAGATAAAAGCTAACAATGGCTGAAAACCTAATTTATAGAGGCTGAAACACGAGTTGGGGCCTTTTTGTAAATACTAGAACTTCTAGGCCAATTCTAAAAATAATTCTCCATCTTTTAAAAACAAAGCCACGACTCCTTACTCTACGGGTGACGAGCGTCACCCTAGCTAACAGCCTCCTTCCGAGTTGTACACTTCGTGGGTGTATCTTGCAATGTTCCAAAAAGCTTCAATATCTTCAATTATGCTCCAGACATGCTATAACCTGCAAAGATTCTATTAGGACTCTAAATAGACCAAATAGACTCAATAAAAATGACTTATACCATGGTTAAAAACCATAAAAATCATGATATATCAATTCCCCCAGACTTAGCTTTTGCTTGCCCTAGAGTAAACATCAGACAGAGAACAGGGTCGAGGTTTGAAAACAGAAACAGTCAGCCTAACATCAGGAACACCACATTGATTAACACTTTCGAATCCACATACCACAGTCAACACAAGATCAAATTTCAGTCTAATCATCACAAGCTTAGTAAATCTCTCAAATCCAATCCAAATCCCTTCAAGATATCCGATATCTCTGCTGCTAACTCCATATTTTTATCTAAGTGTGATATCTCATCAAGGTTTTATCATCTCAATCATTTATAGATTCATTTCCTTTCCTAAACAACTGAACAAAGCAATCTCAACACAGCTCTCTTATTTTCTCTTCCTTTTATCTTTTCTTTCTGATATTTTTGATTTTTCAACTCTTTTTTTCATTTTTCAACAGTCTAAGATATGGTGCTACTCAATACTTGTGTTCCTTGTGAGGAGAAATGTTCTTGAGTGTGTTCATTACTGTTGTTCCTTGTTAGGAGTAAAGGTCATGAATGCACCATTCTTTTGACTCAAACTCTTAAAAACTGCATCAGAGAAGATCAAAGTGAGACTGCATCTAAACATACTTGTCAGTGTTGAAAGAGAGAATCAAGATCAATGAGAATCAAGCCCTAAGATAGGAAGTTTAAAGTTCATTAAGGTGGAGCTAACAACAAATTTTCCAGATTTCCTAAGAACCTAAACCTTCATTGCTATACTGATCTACATATGACTTTCAACTTAGTAAGACTTATAATCAACTATTGTGGCAATGGTTCTTATAAGCATATATGTTATGTGGTTAGTTCCAAGAAAAACTGACAGTTTCAAAATTTTGACTCTATAAAACAGGTTTTTTACTCAACTTTAAGACTCTCAAAACATGACACAAAGCACACAACATCAATAACCACCTCCCCCAGACTTAAACAACACTGTCCCCAGTGTTATTAAGCCAAGAGTTGGTCAAAAAGAAGCATGTGAACGTGTAAAACAATGGTGGAAAAGTGGTACCTCGCGAAGGGACGGGTGACAAGCGTCACCCCCTCAGTGGTGACGATCGTCACCACGTCTGAGACTTCAGAAATCGTCATGTTGGATGTTTAATTGCTATGCCATCATGTGTACTCTGAAGTCAGACTGTAAGAGCACTCAAAACACACATCAAAACATCCAAACGAAGCATAACTCATGGTTCAAACAAGTTCACAAGACATCATCCAATCAAACTGAACAAACTGACTCTTCTTTTTTTCAGTTTTTCTCATGTTTTTGGTTTTTTTTATATGTAAGCGAATACTGGACTAAGTATATGGAAAATAAAACTTACCAGTGGGTTGCCTCCCACCAAGCGCTTGATTAAACTCATTAGCTCGGCTTTTATTGGCTGTTTAGACAGTTGGTGCATCATCTAGAGACACAATGTGTCTTGCTGGAATCTTGGCTTGCGCCTAATAATACATCAGCCTCTGTCCATTGCCAGTGAACTCCTCTCCTTTGGAGTTAATCAGGACAATGTCGCCATGTGGTGAGCCTCTTTGACAGTGAAGGGACCTGACCAACGAGAACGCAGTTATTAGGCGCAAGCCAAGATTCCAGCAGGACACAGCTGTAAACAAGAGTTATAGAGAAGTACCTGGTCATTGGGCCCGAAGTGTCTGGAGATGAACTTTTTATCATGATATACCTTTTTGCTCTCCTTGTATAACTTGGAGTTTTCATAGGCCAGATATCTGATTTCATCTAGTTCATTGAGCTGAATCAAGCGTCTCTCTACAGCAGGCTTCAGCCCGAAGTTCAGCTTCTTGATAGCCCATTATGCTTTGAACTCTAGCTCCACTGGTAGATGGCACACCTTGCCATAAAGCAGATGGAATGGTGTAGTCCCAAGGGGCGTTTTGTATGCTGTCCTGTAAGCTCACAATGCATCATCCATTTTGGCTGACCAATCCTTCCTTGTCTTCCCAACTGTCTTCTCCAGGATCTGCTTGATATGTCTGTTGGAAACCTCAACTTGTCCACTAGTCTGGGGATGATAAGGCGTCGCCACTCTGTGCTGTACACCATACTTCTTCAGCAGCTTGTCAAAGACCTTGTTAACAAAGTGAGAACCACCATCACTGATAACAATTCGCAGGACACCAAATCTGGGGAAAATAATGGTCTTAAACAGCTTCAAAACCACTGCAGCATCATTAGTAGGAGTAGCCAATGCCTCTACCCACTTAGACACATAGTCAACAACAACCAGAATGTATTTGTTCCCATAAGATGAGGGAAAAGGGCCCATAAAGTCAATGCCCCAACAGTCAAAAACTTCAACCTCAAAGATGAAGTTCTGTGGCATCTCATGTCTTCTGCTAATCTTTCCTCTTCTCTGACAAGTATCACAGCTTGTAATGAATGCCTAGGCGTCCCTGAACATAGTAGGCTACCAAAAACCAGCTTGAAGAACCTTAGAGACTGTTTTGAATGTGGCAAATGTAGCAATGTGTCCAGCATCCTCTGAACCATGACAGTGAAACAGGACGTCTTAGACCTCTTCTTTTGTTATGCATCTCCTGTAAATCCCATCAGCACAATGTCTGTAAAGATATGGCTCATCCCAATAGAATCTCCTAAGTTCTCTCAAGAACTTCTTCTTAGCATAGCCCTTGAAATCTGGTGGTTCATCCTATGCAGCAAGATAATTGGTAATATCAGCATACCAAAGCCTCTTTGGGTCATTCAAAACATAGACTTGCTCTTGAAAGGCTGTTCCCAAGCTTGCACAAATCGCTGCCAATGTCTGAGATGGGTGATGAGCGTCACCGGGGTCGTGACCAAATTGTTTTGCGATTCTGCTTTGTTGGTGACGAGCGTCACCCTCCTGGTGTCGCTCGTCACTGCCCTGCAGTTGCGAGAAAACTGCAGGTTTTTAACACTTTCTTCCTGCAATCTAGTTTCTACCAAGTAGATGTTCTCTCCAGTCAAGAAATCATTTATTGGGACATTATCTTCAACCTGAATCCTGGATATATGATCAGCAACTCCATTCTTAACTCCTTTCTTGTCCTTGACTTCAATATCAAACTCTTGAAGAAGCAGAATCAATCTCAACAACCTTAGCTTTGCATCCTTCTTCTGCATCAGATACTTTAGTGCTGAATGATCTGTGTGGACCACGACTTTGGAGCCAACAAGATACTGTCTGTATTTCTCAAATGCAAAGACTACAGCCAATAGTTCCTTTTTAGTTGTTGCATAGTTCTTCTGAGCTTCATCCAATTTTCTACTGGCATAGTAGATAGCGTGGAGCTTCTTGTCTTTTCTCTGTCCCAGCACTGCTCATACTGCGAAATCGCTGGCATCACACATGACCTCAAAAGGCAAGTCCCAATCTGGAGGTTGCACAATAGGAGCAGTCACCAAAGCTTGTTTAATCTGTTCAAAAGCAGACTTGTATTCTTCTGTGAAATCAAACTTCACATCTTTGCAGAGAAGTGCAGTAAGAGGTCTTTCAATCTTGCTGAAGTCTTTGATAAACCTTCTGTAGAACCCAGCATGACCCAGAAAACTTCTCACTGCCTTGACTGAATCAGGCGCTTGCAGACTTGTCATCACTTCAATGTTTGCCCTATCCACTTCTGTGCCATCTCCAGAGACTCTGTGACAAAGAAAAATGTCATCTTATACCATAAAATGACACTTCTCCCAATTCAGAACCAAGTGCTTCTCTTCACATCTCTCCAGAACTGCACACAAGTTGTCCAAACAGCTCTTGAAGGAAGACCCATAAACTGAGAAGTCATCCATGAAAACCTCCATAAACCTCTCAATCATGTCAGTGAAGATCGACATCATGCATCTCTAGAAGGTTGTAGGAGCATTACACAGTCTAAAAGGCATTCTGCGATACGCAAAGGTGCCATATGGACAGGTAAAGGTGGTCTTCTCCTGATCACCTGGATAGATGGGGATCTGAAAGAAGCCTGAGTAGCCATCAAGGAAGCAGTAATACTTGTGATTTGCCAGCCTCTCCAGCAACTGGTCGATGAAAGGCAGAGGGAAGTGGTTTTTCCTTGTGGCTGAGTTCAGCTTCCTGTAATCGATGCACATCATGTGTCATGTCACAGTTCTGGTTGGAATAAGCTCATCCTTATCAATCTTTACCACTGTAACTCCTCCCTTCTTAGGGACCACGTGCACTGGACTGACCCAAGCACTTTCTGATATAGGATAGATGATCCCAGCTTGCAGCAGCTTCATGATCTCCTTCTTAACCACATCCTGCAGATTCAAATTCAGTCTCCTCTGGTACTCCACTGATGACTTTGATTCATCCTCGAAATGTATCCTATGCATGCATAAGTCTGGATAAATCTCTGAAATATCATCAAGAGATTAGCCAAGAGCTTTACGAAATCTGTGCAGCTTACTTAGCAAAAGGGCGAGCTCTGCATTGTTAACAGGAGAAGTGAAGTTTTCTCAAACGAATGCGTACCTTAGCACCTGCAAGGAGCTGTTTAAGCTCAACCTTTGGTGCTTTTGCTGCACTCCAATCACCCATTGCAGCACCTTTCACATATGAAGTGACAAGGTCATCCTGTGCAACCAATTGTATCACATGTATAGTAGCATCCATCATCTTTGTGTAGCCAGTAGCAGCTGCATCTAGATGCTCGTACTCTGCTGTGGAAATGGTCAACGCCCTCTCCAAGGGGTATTCTGATCTCATCTCATGAAAGATCTGATCAGCAATGTTGGTAAGAACATCCACATAGAAATTCTGTCCATCTATAGTTGGCCTCTTCATCAGCTTGTCCATTTCGAATTGCATCACCAAGTCACCAACATTCAGCTCTATTCTACCCTTCCAGACGTCAATAATAGCTCCTGTTGCAGCCAGGAAAGGTCTACCAAGAATCAAAGGGTCATTGGGTTCTTCTACATACTCTAGAACTACAAAATCAGTAGGAATCATGCAGTCTCCAACTTTGATAGGAACATCCTCTATCACTCCTTCAGGAACTCTGACTGATCTATCATCTAGGACAAGAGATATCCTTCTAGTCTTAAAATTGGTCATCCCTAAGCTCTTGGCAACAGAATGAGGCATAAGGTTCACACTAGAACTAATGATCTCTCAAATCTGTCAGAAAAGATTGTGCAGTCCAATACAAAACTCCCAGGGTCTGAAAACTTCTCAGGTACTCTGTTCTGAATCACTGCATTGACCTGCTCGTTGATCATCATTGCTCCCGCCTCTAAGCTCAAGTTGTTGGCCTCCATCCTCTTCACATACCTCCTTATAACAAAATTAATCTTCACAGCATCAATCTATGGGATTTCAATGACCAACTTATCAATGATAGCCTTGCACTTAGCATCTTCAAGCTCTTGTTTAGACTTCTTGGAATGCTTAGGATAGGGTATCTTAAGCTTATACACCATCTCCTTAGCATTATGTGAAGTCTCAATCAAAACTGCAGTTGGTCACAACGGGTGATGAGCGTCACTAGGTTGGTGTCGCTCGTCACTCGTTTTGGAGAAATAGCAAAAATCTGCTCAAGGCGGGTGACGAGCGTCACCCACCTGGTGACGGTCATCACCAGTTTGTGAAGAAGAGGGGTAGAGCTGTTGCAAAGTGGGTGACGAGCGACATCCACCCTGGGTGACGAGTGTCACCCGTAGATTTTCAGCAGAGAATTCATCATCTTCAAACTCTTCAAGTCGAATGAATTTTCCTGAGCTCAAATCCTTCTGCAACACTGGTTGCAGGTTCTTTCCACTCCTCAATGTGATGGCATTCACATGATGTTTGGGATTAGCATCTGTCCTTCCAGGAAGGAATCCCTCTTGCCTCTGAACAGCTCCTGCAGTTTGAGCAACTTGAACATCAAGCTTCTTGATATGAGAGTTCAGACTTTCAATTTTTCCATTCAAGTCCTAATATAGCGAATCCATCTTACCATTGAAGTCTACTGTCATCTTCTGCTGTCCTTCAATATTTGTTCTAACATAGCTTCCACCTTGTTGTCTTGTGGAGGAGCAGCTTGATAAGAAGAAGAATCATTGTTCCAGTTGAAGTTGTTGTTGTTCTAGTAAGGTTTCTGTAACTCTGTCTTCTGGAATTGAGGCTTGGGTGTGTAACAAGGCAAGCTCTGATTCCCTGTGAAGGTACTCTTCTGGTTATTCTTGTTGTAGCCTCTGTTTCATTGCTGATATCCATATCTTTGACCCTAAAATCCTCCAGCATTGATGAAATTCACATCTTCCTACTCAATCTCCTCTGGATTTTCGAAAGTCTCTACCTCTGCAGCAAAGTGGACTGACTTTTTTCCCACTAAAAGGTTATACATACTGTCCAGCTTAGCCTTAACTTCAGCAATCTGATTCCCATCATCCAAACCAGCTTGTTTCATCTTCTGAAAATCTGCATTCTTGGTGCTGTTACTGCAGGCCAAGTTTTCAATCAACATGATTGCTTCTTCTGGTCTGTTAGTATTGAAGTTGCCACTGCTTGAAGCATCCAGCGCCATCTGATATTTTCAATCAACGCCTCTGAAGAAGATACCAAGAAACTGCACTTGATGAAGCCATGGTGAGGACAATCACTTAGATAAGACTTGAATCTCAACCAAGAAGCTTTAAAAGCTTTAGTAGGACCTTGGGTAGAGGATGCAATATTCGTCCTCAAGTCTTCTGATCTGGCATCCTCATAGAAATTTTTCAGAAAAGCTCCTAAGTGGTTTGCGAACCAGGCTCTAGTTGCTTCAGTCAATAAGCAGCATCTCCTCCAAGTGAGTAAGAGAAAAGCTTGCAGAACAGAAAGTCATAGCTAACTCCATTAGCTTTGACACTTGAAGCAAAATCCTCAAACTTCTCAATATGATCCATTGGATGCTCATAAGGTAAGCCATGGAAAGGATGGTGTCCCACCAGCTGATAATAAGTAGGCTTAAGCTCAAAATCATTCCTCCGGAAAGCAGGAGGGCGATTTGCAGCTCTGTTGGCATATAACTGGTCATGTATATTGTAATCTCCTAGAGTCCTCTAAACAAAATGCCCAGCAGCATTGTTAGCAGCAACAGGAGCTCCAGCATCTTGTGCTACTTGTTGAACCAGGTGTTCAACTATGATATTCCCATCTTGATCCAGTCTCTGCTTTCATTCCTCATGTTTCCCTCTCTGTCAACCAAGTGACCTTCTGCATCTTCAACCAAGATCAGTGGATTGACCATTGTAGATTGCTTCTTAGCTTTCCTGATGGTCCTCTCCAACTTAGCGAGTTCGTCGATGCTCAAGTTCAAAAGCTCCTTCTCTTTATTGCTTCTGGTACTGCGATTAGGCATACACCTGAAACCAGCACAAAGAAAAGTAGCAGAAAGTTAGTAAACAAATAGAAATTTAGACAAAATCCTAATACTAAAAATTGATATGCAGCTATTACTCCCCGGCAACAGCACCAAAAACTTGATAGAGTTCAGGTTTTACCCAAATTATTTATTACTGCAAATGCACAACAATGCAGTTATAGTATATAGGGTTATCGAATCCCAAAGGAGTAAGTAAACTACACTAACAATTATAGATTTAGACTAGGCTAAGCAGTAGAAAATAAATGAAATGCGAAATAGCTAAAACAATTAAAGCAACCAAAATTTGATTGATCTAAAACTCAGAAGACTAAAAGCGCTAAGTCAGGACAATTCACAGGTTGAATACCAGAATGTAGAATGCATGAAATCAGGAATGAATAAGAACCGTCTTGAACATGAATCGCAAATATATAACTATTCAATTCCCATTGCAAAAGTAAACTATGTCTAAATCACAGAGTTTCAAATCTCTTTGCAAACTCTAACAACCTAAACATGCAGTAATGATCAAGTTCAATTGTTCACAAAACTCTTAAGCCAAATCTCTTTGCACTAAATCGTTTTTCTCTTCTAATGCTAGATAAGGTTATCAATAATGCTCTCACATCTATTAAACAACCTATAATTTTCGGATTTCTAGATGATGTGTCTAAGAAATCGGGTTTAAAGCAAGCAGAGATGAAGAATCAAAAGATATTCCTAACATATATCAATTCTACAAACTCTTCATCAACCTTTGAGAAACCCTAACTTAACTAGCAAATTACTCAGACATGATCATAGAATCACAAAGCATAACTGAATAAAATTGCATTGAAAGAATAGAATTGAAAATAAAGGAGTTCGAAATCTTCTCCAAAAAGAATACATGATCTGTCTCCCCAAAAGCTCTGAATAAAATCTTCTCTAAAAATCTCTGAATTCTAAAATCTAAGATAAAAGCTAACAATGGCTGAAAACCTAATTTATAGAGGCTAAAACACGAGTTGGGGCCTTTTTGTAAATACTAGAACTTCTAGGCCAATTCTGAATATAATTCTCCATCTTTTAAAAACAAAGCCACGACTCCTTACTCTACGGGTGACGAGCGTCACCCGTGAGTGGTGATGAGCGTCACCCTAGCTAACAGCCTTCCGAGTTGCACACTTCGTGGGTGTATCTTGCAATGTTCCAAAAAGCTTCAATATCTTCAATTATGCTCCAGACATGCTATAACCTGCAAAGACTCTACTAGGACTTTAAAAGGACCAAAAAGACACATTAAAAAGGACTTATACCATGGTTAAAAACCATAAAAACCATGATATATCAACTCCCCCAGACTTAGTTTTTGCTTGCCCTCAAGTAAACATCAGACAGAGAACAGGGTCGAGGTTTGAAAACAGAAACAGTCAGCCTAACATCAGGAACACCACATTGATTAACACTTTCGAATCCACATACCACAGTCAACACAAGATCAAATTTCAGTCTAATCATCACAAGCTAAGCAAATCTCTCAAATCCAATCCAAATCCCTTCAAGAAATCCAAAATCTCTGATGCTAACTCCTTATTTTAATCTAAGTGGGATATCTCATCAAGGTTTTATCATCTCAATCACTTATAGATTTTTTTGCCTTCCTAAACAACTAAACAAAGCAATCTCAACACAGCTCTCCTATTTTCTCTTCCCTTGATCTTTTCTTTCTGATATTTTCGATTTCTCTACTCTTTTTTTTTCATTTTTAAATAGTCTAAGATATGGTGCTACTCAATACTTGTGTTCCTTGTGAGGAGACAGGTTCTTGAGTGTGTTCATTACTGTTGTTCCTTGTTAGGATTCAGGGTCATGAATGCACCATTCTTTTGACTCAAACTCTTAAAAACTGCATCAGGGAAGATCAAAGAGAGACTGCATCTAAACATACTTGTCAGCGTTGAAAGAGAGAATTAAGATCAATGAGAATCAAGCCCCAAGATAAGATGTTTAAAGTTCTTTAAGGTGGAGATAACAGCAAATTTTCCAGATTCTCTAAGAACCTAAACCTTCATTGCTAGACTGATCTACCTAGGACTTTCAACTTAGTAAGACTTGTAATCAACTACTGTGGCAATTGTTCTTATAAGCATAGACATTCTGTGGTTAGTTCCAAGAAAAACTGACAGTTTCAAAATTTTGACTCTATAAAACAGGTTTTTTACTCAACTTTAAGACTTTCAAAACATGACACAAAACACACAACGTCAGTAACCACCTTCCCCAGACTTAAACAACACTGTCCCCAGTTATTAAGCCAAGAGTTTGCCAAAAAGAAGCATGTGAATGTGTAAAACCAAGGTATAAAAGTGGTATCTCGCGAAGGGATGGCTGACGAGCGTCACCCCTCAGTGGTGACAATCGTCACCACGTCTGAGACTTTAGAAACCATCATGTTGGATGTTTAAATGCTATGCCATCATGTGTACTCTGAAGTCAGACTGTAAGAGCACTCAAAACACACATCAAAACATCCAAACGAAGCATAACTCATAGTTTAAACAAGTTCACAAGACATCATCTAAGCAAACTGAACAACTGACTCTTTTTTTCTGTTTTTCTCATGTTTTTGGTTATTTGTTTTATATATGTAAGCGAAAACTAGACTAAGTATATGAAAAAGAAAACTTATCAGTGGGTTGCCTCCTACCAAACGGTTGTTTAAAGTCATTAGCTCGACTTTGATTGGCTGTTTAGACAGCTGGTGCATCATCCAGATTTCATCCAGGTCATTGAGCTGAATCAAGCATCTCTCTGCAGTAGGCTTCAGATCGAAGTTCAACTTCTTGATAGTCCATTCTGCTTTGAACTCTAGCTCCACTGGTAGATGGCACGCCTTGCCATAAAGGAGATGGAATGGTGTAGTCCCAAGGGGCGTTTTGTATGCTCTCCTGTAAGCCCACAATGCATCATCAAGTTTGGCTGACCAATCCGTCCTTGTCTTCCCAACTGTCTTCTCTAGGATCTGCTTGATCTGTCTGTTGGAAACCTCAACTTGTCCATTAGTCTGGGGATGATAAGGCGTGGTCACTCTAGGCTGTACACCATACTTCTTCAGCAGCTTCTCAAAGACCTTTTTAACAAAGTGAGAACCACGGAGACAACAAATCTGGGAAAAATAATGGTCTTAAATAGCTTCAAAACCACTGCAGTATCATTAGTAGTAGTAGCCAATGCCTCTACCCACTTAGAGACATAATCAACAGCAACCAGAATGTATTTGTTCCCATAAGATGAGGGAAAAGGGCCCATATTGTCAATGCCCCAACAATTAAAGACTTCAACCTCAAGGATGAAGTTCTGTGGCATCTCATGTCTTCTGCTGATCTTTCCTCTTCTCTGACAAGTATCACAGCGTGTAATGAATGCTTGGGCGTCCCTGAACATAGTAGGCCACCAAAAACCAGCTTGAAGAACCTTAGAGACTGTTTTGAATGTGGCAAAGTGTCCAGCATACTCTGAGCCATGACAGTGAAACAAGACGTCTTGGACCACTTCTTTTGCTATGCATCTCCTTTAAATCCCATCAGCACAATATCTGTAAAGATATGGCTCATCCCAATAGAATCTCCTAAGTTCTCTCAAGAATTTCTTCTTAGCATAGCCCTTGAAATCATGTGGTTCATCCTCTGCAGCAAGATAGTTGGCAATATCAGCATACCAAGGTCTCTTTGGATCATTCAAAGCATAGACTTGCTCTTGAAAGGCTGTTCCCAAGCTTGTACAAATCGTTGCCAATGTCTGAGATGGGTGACGAGCGTCACCAGCATTGGTGACGGGCATCATCGGGGTCGTGACCATACTGTTTCGCGATTCTGCTCTGTTGGTGACGAGCGTCACCCTCCTGGTGTCGCTCGTCACTGCCCTGCAGTTGCGAGAAAATTTCTGGTTTTCAACACTTTCTTCCTGAAATCTAGTTTCTACCAAGTAGACGTTCTCTTCAGGCAAGAAATCATTTATTGGGACATTATCTTCCACATGAATCCTGGATAAATAATCAGCAACTCCAATCTCAACACCTTTCTTGTCCTTGACTTCAATATCCAACTCTTGAAGAATCATAATCCATCTCAACAACCTTGGCTTTGCATCCTTCTTCTGTATCAGATACTTCAGTGCTGAATGGTCTGTGTGGACCATGACCTTGGAGCCAACAAGATACTGTCTGAATTTCTCAAATTCAAAGACTACAACCAACAGTTCTTTCTCAGGTGTTGCATAGTTCTTCTGAGTTTTATCCAATGTTCTACTGGCATAGTAGATGGCGTGGAGCTTCTTGTCTTTCCTCTGTCCCAGCATTGCTCCTACTGTGAAATCGCTGGCATCACAAAAGACCTCAAAAGGCAAGTACCAATTTGGAGGTAGCACAACAGGAGCTGTCAACAAAGCTTGTTTAATCTGTTCAAAAGCAGACTTGCATTCTTCTGTGAACTCAAACTTCACATCTTTGCAGAGAAATGCAGTAAGATGTCTTGCAATCTTATTGAAGTGTTTGATAAACCTTCTGTAGAACCCAGCATGACCCAGAAAACTCCTCACTGCTTTGACTGAATCATGAGCTTGCAGACTTGTCATCACTTCAATTTTCGCCCTATCCACTTCTATGCCATCTTCAGAGACTCTGTGACCAAGAACAATGCCATCTTGTACCATAAAATGACACTTCTCCCAATTCAGAACCAAGTGCTTCTCTTCACATCTCTGCAGAACTGCACATAAGTTGTCCAGACAGCTCTTGAAAGAAGACCCATAAACTGAGAAGTCATCCATGAAAACCTCCATAAACCTCTCAATCATGTCAGTGAAGATCGACATCATGCATCTCTGGAAGGTTACAGGAGTATTACAAAGTCCAATAGGCATTTTGCGATATGCAAAGGTGCCATAAGGATATGTAAAGGTAGTCTTCTCCTGATCATCTAGATGGATGGGGATCTGAAAGAAGCCTGAGCAGCCATCAAGGAAGCAGTAATACTTGTGATTCGCCAGCCTCTCCAGGATCTGATCGATGAAAGGCAGAGGGAAGTGATCTTTTCTTGTGGCTGCATTCAGCTGCCTGTAATCGATGCACATCATGTGTCCTGTCACAGTTCTGGTTGGAATCAGCTCATCCTTATCATTCTTCACCACTGTAACTCCTCCCTTCTTAGGGACCAAGTGCACTGGACTGACTCAAGCACTGTCTGATATGGGATAGATGATCCCAGCTTGCAGCAGCTTCATGATCTCCTTCTTGACCACATCCTGCAGATTCGGATTCAGTCTCCTCTGGTGCTCCACTGATGACTTCGATTCATCTTCCAAATGTATCCTATGCATGCACAAGTCTGGACAAATCCCTGAAATATCATTAAAAGAATAGCCAAGAGCTTTGCAAAATCTGTGCAGCTTACTTAGCAAAAAGGTGGGCTCTGCATTGTTCAATGAAGCATTAACAATAACATGATATGTTGAGTTTTCTCCAAGGAATACGTACCTTAGCCCTGCATGGAGCAGTTTAAGCTCAACTTTTGGTGCTTTTGCTGCACTCCAATCACCCATTACAGCAGCTTTCGCAGATGAAGTGACAAGCTTATCCTGTGTAACCAATTGCACCACAAGTGTAGTAGCATCCATCAACTTTGTGTAGCCAGTAGCAGCTGCATCCAGATGCTCGTACTCTGCTGTTGAAGTGGACAACGCCCTCTCCAAAGGGTCTTCTGATCTCATCTCATGAAAGATCTGATCAGCAATGTTAGTAAGAACATCCACATAGAAAGTCTGTCCATATATGGTTGGCCTCTTTATCAGCTTTTCCATTTCGAATTGCATCACCAAGTCACCAACATTCAGCTTTTTCTACATTTACTGATGTCAATAATAGCTCCTGCAGTAGCCAGGAAAGATCTGCCAAGAATCATAGGGCCTTTGGGTTCTTCTCCATACTCCAGAACCACAAAATCAGTAGGAATCATGCAGTCTCCAACTTTGATAGGAACATCCTCTATCACTCCTTCAGGAACTCTCACTGATCTATCAGCTACGATAAGAGATATCCTTATAGCCTTAAAATCGGACATCCGTAAGATCTTGGCAAAAGAATGAGGCATAAGGTTCACACTAGAACCAATATCACACAATGATCTCTCAAATCTGTCAGAAAAGATTGTGCAGTCCAATACAAAGCTCCCAGGGTCTGAAAGCTTCTTAGGTACTCTGTTCTGAATAACTGCACTGACCTACTCGTTGATCATCATTGCTCCCGCCTCTAAGCTCAAGTTGTTGGTCACCATCCTCTTCACATACCTCCTCCTGATACAGCGAATCCATCATGCCATTGAAGTCCACTGTCATCTTCTGCTGTCCCTCAAGGAGTTATTCTAACATAGCTTCCACCTTGTTGTCTTGTGGAGGAGCAGCTTGATAGGAAGAAGGACCACAGTTCATGTTGAAGTTTCTGTTGGTCTGGTAAGGTTTATGGAACTCTGTCTTTTGGAACTGAGGCTTAGGTGTGTAACCAGGCGAGCTCTGATTCCCTGTGAAGGTACTCTTCTGGTTATTGTTGTTGTAGCCTCTGTTCCATTGCTGATTTCCATACCTTTGACCCAGAAATCCTTCAGCATTGATGAAATTCACACCTTCCTGCTCTATCTCCTATGGATTTTTGAAAGTCTCTACCTCTGCAGCAAAGTGGACTGACTTTTTTCCCATCAAAAGGCTGTCATATTGTCCAGCTTAGCCTTAACTTCAGCAATCTGATTCCCATCATCCAAACCAGCTTGTTTCATCCTCTGAAAATCTGCATTCTTAGTGCTGTTACTGCAAGCCAAGTTTTCAATCAACATGATTGCTTCTTCTGGTCTGTTAGTGTTGAAGTTGCCACTGCTTGAAGCATCCAGCGCCATCTGATATTTTCAATCAACGCCTCTGAAGAAGATACCAAGCAACTGCACTTGATTGAAGCCATGGTGAGGACATTCACTTTGATAAGACTTGAATCACAACCAAGAAGCTTTAAAAGCTTCAGTAGGACCTTGGGTAGAGGATGCAATATTCGTCTTCAAGTCTTCTGATCTGGCATCATCATAGAAATTGTTCAGAAAATCATTTTTGGTGTCCTTCCAAGTGGTCAGCGAACCATGCTCCAGTTGCTTCAGCCAATAAGCAGCATCTCCTCCAAGTGAGTAAAGGAAAAGTTTGCAGAACAAAAAGTCATAGCTAACTCCATTAGCTTTGACACTTAAAGCCAAATCCTCAAACCTCCCAGTATGATCCATTTGATGCTCATGAGGTAAGACATGGAAAGGATGATGTCTTACCAGCTGATAATAAGCAGGCTTGAGCTCAAAATCATTCCTCTGGAAACCAGGAGGGCGGATTGCAGCTCTGTTGGCATATAGCTGGTCAGGTCTGTTGTAATCTCCTAGAGTCCTCTGAACAAAATGCCTAGCAGGGTTGTTAGCAGCAACAGGATCTCCAGCGTCTTGTGCCACTTGTTGAACCAGCTGTTCAACTATGACATTCCCATCTTGATCCAGTCTCTGCCCTTCTTCATTCATCATGTTTCCCTCTCTATCAACCAAGTGACCTTCTGCATCTTCAACCAAGATCAGTGGATTGACTATTGGAGATTGCTTCGTAGCTTTCCTCAACTTAGCGAGTTTGTCGATTCCCAAGGTCAATAGCTCATTCTCTTTGTTGCTTCTGATACTGCTATTAGGCATACACCTGAAACCAGCACAAAGAAAAGTAGCAGAAAGTTAGTGAACAAATAGAAAGTTAGACAAAATCCTAATACTAAAAATTGATAGGCAGCTATTACTCCCAGACAATGGCGCCAAAAACTTGATAGGGCTCAGGTTTTACCCAAATAATTTACTACTGCAAGTGCAAAGCAATGCAGATGTAATATATAGGGTTATCGAATCCCAAGGTTAAGCAGTAGAAAATAAATGTAATGTGAAATAGCTAAAAAGATTAAAGCAACCAAAATTTGATTGATCTAAAACTCATAAGACTAAAAGCGCTAAGTCAGGACAATTCGCAGGTTGAATCCGAGAATGTAGAATGCCTGAAATCAGGAATGAATAAGAACCATCTTGAACATGAATCGCAAATATATAACTATTCAATTCTCATTGCAAAAGTTAACTATGTCTAAATCATAGAGTTTCAAATTTCTTTGCAAACTCTAAAAACTTAAACATGCATTAATGATCAAGTTCAATTGTTCACAAAACTCCTAAGCCAAATCTCTTTGCACTAAATTGTTTTGCTCATCTTATGCAAGATCAGGTTATCAATAATGCTCTCATATCTATTAAACAAACTATGATTTTTGGATTTCTAGATGATTTGTCCAAGAAATCGGTTTTAAAGCAAGCAGAGATGAAGAACCAAAAGATGTTCCTAACAGATAGCAATTCTACAAACTCTTCATCAACCTTTGAAAAGCCCTAACTTAACTAGCAAATTACTCAGACATGATCATGGAATCACAAAGCATAGCTGAATAAAATTGCATTGAAAGAATAGAAAAATAAAGGGGTTCGAAATCTTCTCAAAAAAGAGTACAGGATCTGTCTCCCCAAAAACTCTGAATAAAATCCTCTGTACAGCTCTCTGAATTCTAAAATCTAAGATAAAATCCAATAATGGCTGAAAACCTAATATATAGAAGCTAAAACACGAGATGGGACCTTTTTGCAAATACTGGAACTTCAGGGCCAATTCTGCCAATAATTCTCCATCTTTTAAAAATAAAGTCACGACTCCTTCCTCTACGGGTGACGAGCGTCACCCTTGAGTGGTGACGAGCGTCACCCAAGCTAACATCCTTCAGAGTTTCACACTTCGTGGTTGTATCTTGCAATGCTCCAAAAAGCTTCAATATCTCCGAGAGGACTTGGAAGGTGCAGAGGAGCCCCGAATCAGAAGGGTGGAGTTGGCTGGGGAATATGCCAGCGAACCGGCAGAAGTCGACCACCATCCGGGGGAGGCTGCCTCGAAAGCCGTACTGGATGTAGTCGTCATGAATAGCGATGCAGCGCGCAGACGCTGGTCTGCTCGGTCCCATTCGCCTAGGAAAATGGCGTTGAGCCCGGAGGAGTAGGGAAGGTTGGTCGAGAGGACTCCCTTCAGCGAGTCCGACGTGCAGGTAGAAGGAGGGCGGTCCTTAGGGTTGGATGCCAAAGGCACTCCGGTGATTTCCTCGGCCTCGCCCCCAGCCCACGAAATGTTGATGGGGACTGGTTCTGAAGACAGCTTGGCAGTATCCCGAACTTGGCCGTCGACCCAGAAGATGCAAGGTCGCCACGCGCCTGACGACGAGCTTGAGGCAGACATTTTAGTTGACGAGAAGAGATGTGTGATAGAAAGAAAAAGAAAGGTGTGGTTCGAGAAAAAGAAAGGTTCTGAAATTTGCTCCAAAAAAGGAATAAACCCGTGGAACTGCGATTTCCCCGATTTTATAGAGGAAGGAGAAATCGAAGAAGCACGCGAGAGGAATCGCGTCGGTCAGGGAAAGCCAAAAATCAGTGGAAAAATAATTATCAGTCTCTCGAGCCGTGCGTGTGAAGTGACCTGCATTTAATGTGAGGAGAGAGAAAGAGTCCGTCAAAGCAGAAAAGACAGTCGGTGGCTCTCGATGAAGTGGCGCATGCTGTGTGAGGTGACGCGCTACCGTTCAAACCACTAGAGGCTCACCACGTGGACCGCACTCGCCAGGACCCGAAGATGTGCACGAGCACATTCGAAAGAAGACCATCGATCTTACTGAGGGTCTTCTGAAGATCAATTGACAAACGATCGCAACGGTATGAATTTCGTGCCCCTACAAGATAACCACAAGCATGCTACCCGGGAGAAGTCGTCCCTGGGATGGGGCACGGCCACGCCCGTGGGTCGAACGTAACCGTCCGGGCAGCACGGGCCTTGCAATGGGTTTTACGGTACCCATGACCGTGGCCAAAGCGCCACCGACCCCAACAAGGTCCCAACCGCTAAGGACTTCCTAGCTTGCGTGTCCGATTTCTTGCTTGCTTGATTGTCTGATTTCTTGCTTGCCTGATTGTCGGATTTCTTGCTTGCTTGATTGTCTGATTTTTTGCTTGCTTGATTGTCTGATTTCTTGCTTGCTTGATTGTCTGATTCCTTGTTTGCTTGATTGCTTGATCTGATTTTCTGCTTGTTCGCTTGCTTGATTTCCCGCCCGCACATCAGCCGAATGTTTCCTCTCCTCATTAATATCTATAATTCCCTTTGAATCCCCTTTTCTTGGCGTGCTCCCTCGCGGACTTGCCTGTCCTCCGGGACACCATTCCTCAGAGAATTCAGGACTCCGGTCTAGTAAGCCCCGTGGCTCGTCCCGTGCCAGCTCCCTCCGCCGACCGTGCACACCCTGAGCATCCTTTCCCGCGAAATTGCTCGCCCCTCAGGGCAGGACCCCCTCGGGATCCTAGCGCTCGGGCCTCTCAGACCTCCAGGTCTTCCCCGCCAGTCCCCACAAAAGGGCCGAGGGACAAATCCGCGTGCTCCTCACTGTGACACGCTTGCCACTCAGGCACAACAGGAATTGAGGTCGCTGACTTGCAGGCTTTCTCTTCCTGATAATTTCCTGACCTCTTCCCCTCCGGATTACTTCACAAGCACGTTTTCAAAAACCTACCCACTTCTGCGTAAGCACAACGCGAAGACTCTCCAGGCAGTAAGGGAGTCAAGGTAACGTCCTCGAGAAGCGCCCTACTCCGCACCAGCTCCACTAGAGTAACGACTACCCCTTGTGTTAGCGCCCCGCAACGCAGGGAACATCTATTCATCCGTCTAACGATGCCACCTCTGGCCCTTGGGCCGGTGTCTTAGCCCGCATCAATGTCTTGTGCCGATTCCCACGATCACGCAAGACTATAACCCCACTCATGACCCCGATGAACGGGGAAAGACGGCTTCTCGTCTAGTGCCTCACGAAGCGAGAAGTAAAATCCCTCAGGGGAGATGTCCACCAGTGGCCAAAACTATTAGTTCCCCCTGGGAACACCTACCTAACTTCGCCCAGACCAGTACCATACCCCTCGCGGTACGTGGCAAGGTCGCCACGTCAAAGCCGGCCCATAAGCAGCGTAAAACCTAGGGAATCGGATCACCATGCTTGATTTACAGGGAACTAATGAAGGTTTGACTTCCCGACTCATCCATGGATCAGCCGAGAAGTCGGGGGCAACTGTTGGGATCTATTTTACCGGGTCGAAGGAGAGTCCGCCATGTGGGCCTAGGCTGCTCCGAACGCTGGCACACGCCACGCTAGCTCGGCAGACCCACTTCCGCGTACTGTACCAGGGCAGTTGGCGGGTTTCCCCTAACACACCAGAATTATTACTTCCACCTCCTCACCGGGCGTGCCGCTTGGAAGGGACAAGTCAAGAGGAGGACGAGTATAAATAGGAGGCAAACCCTTCGGGAGGAGGGAAAAAGAAAAGAAGAGGAGCGGCGGAGAAAAACGAAGAGGAGAGGCCAAGACGAACCGAGGCGACCGGGAAGAGCTATCTTCCAAGAACTCAGGCAGTGGCCCCGGCCATGCAGCAGGATCATGGGTGAACTTTTCGTTCTTCCCGGGTGAATGCCGACCAGGTTAAGTTATCCCCAACTCGGAACCTCGCCTTTATATCCACTTCGTTTTCCCTTCGATGAGTGACCCCCCCCCCCCCTTAAAACACTTTAAACCAGATAGGAGTCTTGATCCCCACACAAGACTCCTCACGATTAGCCCGTAGAAAACTCCCCTCTCGAGCACCTGTTCCCGGTAGGATGTCCACTGACTTGGGCGTTGGAGAACCTTCGAGAGGAAAACCCCCTTTCGGTTCTCCCGGGGGTTCGCCTGACATTTTTTTTAAGTGTTTTCTGGACCGAATACGACGTTCGTCCCATCACCCTGTGACATGAGGCTTCAACCCCGGAACGACGATTCGCCGCCTTTCCCCCAGAGGACGGAACTCGGAGGCTCAACTCCAACCCCGACGAATCACACCCCCTCCCCCCCAAGTGGCATTCCAAAATTTACTCCCGAACTTCTATACTACTCATAATTGAACATATCAAATGTTTTATAGCCTGCACACGGTGCAGGCCGATCACCTAGTTTAAATTATATCACAAAACTAAATGATATTAATTTGAAGTTACTTATTAATAAATGATATAAAATATGTGATTTAACATCAGTTATGATAATTGATGTTTTCATTGATTATTTGACATCAGTTCAAAAATATTGTTACAAAATTAATATCAGTTTACATCAGTTAAACAAAATTGATACAAAATTAACATCAGTTAACATCACTTAAAAAATAATATAAATTTTATATCAGGTTAAAACTGATGTAACTTACATGTTATACTTTGTTCTACGTCGCTACTTGGTTAAAAATAAAAGAGAAAACATGTCTATATATATTGAAACTTAATAATTATATTTAATTTCCAATAAGATTAATTTTAGTTTTTTAATATATTAAAAAATTATTAATGCATTAATTTTTGGATTGAAATAATCTTATGATTATAAATTTTTATGAAAAATAATAATACTTTTAAATTACTTTTAACATATGATATATAATTATAATATTAACTAACTAATTTTAACATCATTTATTATAATCACCATAAATACTAATATCATTTATAAAAACCAATGTAAATAATAACATCAACTTTTTGTAATTGATACATATTGACATCGATTTCAACAATCGATGCAAAAATAAAATATATTTACATCAATGAATTACTAGTTGATGTTAATTATTTGCATCACCACATTCAAGGTCAATTTTATAAGTGATGTAAAATCTGTTTGTATCAATTATAACTAATGCAAATATTTAAAATATGTGATACAACACACCCATCTTTTTGTAGTGCCTATTGCATCTCTCCACATATCTTCTGCCATAGTTTTTCTCTAAATATTTCCATCTTCTCTATCTTGTTCTTGTGTCTCGAAAGGCTCTTATGGAATAACTTGATTGGTATTCTCTGAATTTTGTTGAGTGTTATTGGAATAGGAAATTCACCTACATCTGACCGGCATTTCTTACAAATAAATTATGCAACCTTGCATATGCTTAGACTAACCCAGCTTGTTTCTTGTAAGAAAAAAGAAGTATATACTTGAAAAATTACAAATCGAGATTTTAATATTCTAAATCCTTTCGATCACATTTCTCAAACAAGCATGGCGAAGATTGAATAACTCAGATGCAGTGTTATGATCAAGTTCTTAGCCATCAAATTCTTGTAAATGATACCGAACACCACGGAATGGAGCTAAAAATTTGACTCGATTTGCAAATTCACAGTTAACTAGATACAAATTACCTGAAAGGTTTTAGATAGTCATATATTACTACTAGGCATATGATTTATAAATAAAATTGTAATTGTTTTACCTTTTGGAACTTGGAAATTATTTGTTCTTCTAGTTAAAGCATCGCTTAAAACTCTTGAATCGTGTGCTGAACCCTCTCAACCACTAAGAATATATATGAACTCCAAGTCATTACATACGGCCAAAACATTTTCTGATATTATTCCTTTTCTATTACAACAGCTTGCCACCTCACATCCAGCTACTCTTCCAGGTATATGTGTACCATCTAGAGCCCCAACACAATTTTGAAATAAATTAAAAAAAATATATATAATCAGATTTTTAAAGATACAAAATTTAAATTTAATAAAAAATTAAATAATATACCTTAAAATATGGATAGAATCGTGTACTTTCTCTTATTTTCATGGGCACTAAACCATTTATTTTCACCATCTGGCTTGGAGCTATGATAAGTAAAGCTTTTAACACACGATTAAAGCTAGTGCTTATTGCAAACTTGAACCTTTTAAATGTGTTTTTGACATAGCAATATCTTGAATTTTGCTCAACAATAAGCATAAAAATAGCAAGCATCTCTTTGATAGATATGAATCTTGTGTCTTGTAAACCAGCTTTATCTCGAAGAATTTTAGATAACTCCAGAAACACTTCTGGAAACATACGGTATAGCATCCGGAAATGTTGACAATCTTCCTATAATACTTTTTGTATGTATTGTTCTCTGAGCTTTGTGATTGGTCGATGAAGTGGACGTTCAATAAAATTATGACCCATAAGACAGTGTCGTGAGTTGTGAATCCGAGCTACTATAGCCACCATCACCAAAATTAGAAATATGCTCGCATCAAAATCATCATTTTTTGTTTGCTCAATATCCATCATGATGTCTTCTTCTTCATGAAAATTCTGATCCATCAAAAGATAACCTTTTTAAAAATACCAACTAGAATCCAATATAATACTTAATTATAAATGTAAAAGGAATGAAAAGAATTAGAAGATGAGTCTTACGAAGCTGAAGCTTGGATGTTGTGGTTTTCTTTTTTACTTTTGTTTTTGGCAGCAATATATATACTTTTGATTTTCTTTTGCTTTGAAGATGTAAATGATATACACGGTT
Source organism: Thlaspi arvense (assembly GCA_911865555.2). NCBI lineage: Eukaryota > Viridiplantae > Streptophyta > Magnoliopsida > Brassicales > Brassicaceae > Thlaspi > Thlaspi arvense. The sequence goes on from OU466861.1 coordinate 18,224,763, forward strand.
ATATAAGATCATACGTAACGTTAAATTTTCAAATTTTAAGCTTCCAAAGGTGGTTTCGCGTGGCTGGTTCAGGCTTCATTAATTGTGTTACGTTCAAATTTGGAAAACATCAAAGAGCAGGACCGTGGGCCAATTACTAGCATTGACGAAAACAACTTTTATTATCAAAGTTTCTGGTACCTAGACCACTTTGATCAGTTTGACAGCTGTCAATTTTGTCGAGGCGGTTCTGTTCGAAATCGATTCCCAGTTATGAAGTTTCGCAACAGCTATCAATTCCACTAAAAAAAAGTTTATTGATCATTTCCCAAATACTTTTGATAATCCGTTTTTGGAAATATCCATTATGTCATTCGTTATGCTTCTTATGATATAGGTGTTCGGGGACGTTCCCTTAATTTTACTTGCCATTAGACTACTATAGTAACAGTAAAATATTCAACTCGTGCTTTTGATATAATAAAACTATAGATAGCTGTAAATTCATAGTATTGTGTTGTACAAATTAGGGGTTGGTGCACATGAAATTAAAACTATAAACTACAAATCTGTTATAAGTCGGAGAATGCACTGTCAAAAATTTGTTATTGCTTTCTGGATTTTGACAAGATGGATTTATGGATTTAGTAGAAGCATTGCAATTGCAAACATACGAGATTGCAGTTGAATTGCATGTCTTTTTTTTTGTGCGAAAAGGTTTTCATTAATGGACTTTTCGCACTCTTTGCCAGGGAGTCGGCTTCGTGATTTGCCTGTTTTGGTACATGCTTAAAGCTTGAGAAAGAAAGAGATAGAGAAATGATGTCGAATGCGATTTCATAGAGAAACATGTTGGTCGATTCTCCATTGATTGTCCTGAGCAGTTCCAGTGAATCGGAGAACGCGGCGACGTTGTGCATCTTCAGATCGGCTGCATGTCGGAGAGCCTTTATGAGAGCAACAGCTTCAGCTAGAACAGGGGATCCAATAAGCCGATGGGAGTCAGATCCATAGGTCTTGATCCCCGATATTGCTTGTGAGATAGTCCATCCAAACCCTGCTGTTCGAGAAGCCTTGTCCCATGCCACATCAGAAAAGATGATTGCCGTTGAATCCAGGTAAGCCTTTTGTTGCGATGATCTTCTATGGGTTTGCGTGGCTGGTTCCTTGGTCGCCTCCTCAGTGGCTTGGGATTCCTGAGCTTGATACCATTATTTCGCATCGCTGATAGCTTTTGTGATTGTTTCTGCAGCCGAGAAGTCTCGATTCCTGAAGATATTGTTGTTCTTGGCGGACCAGATGGCTCAACAGATCCATGGGTAGATCGGGTATATTCCAGTTGGTGTGGAGGGGGTCTGCTCTTTCACTAGGCGCAATCCTTGGAGGGGGGATGTGATCTGATTCAAGTTTAAAGATTGAGTGAAAGGAGCCAGAGTCCATACCTGCTTGGCAAAGGGGCAATTGAAGAGCATGAGGGCTACAGATTCAGACTCGGGGCAGTGGGGGCACTCGTAGAAGGAAGAGGTTATGCGTTCCATCAGTTTTTCCCCCACTGGGAGGGCCCCTTGGAGGATTTTCCACAGAAAGAGTTGGACTTTAAGGGCAGTCTTGACGCTCCAAACTTCTTCTTGCCAGTTGGGTAACTGGTTGATGTGGCCTGGACTTGGGGGTGTTACCGGGGTAGACACCGCTTCAAAGTAGCCTGATTTTGTAGTGATAATTTGTAAGATTTCCGTTTCATACATCAGTAAGATTGCTCGTATTGTGTCGAGTTTCCATTCTGCAGAATTTTCCTGGATTAGATGATCAATTGTGATTTCTTATAGGTGGCCAGGAGCAGGGCCCATTGGGGCTGTTGGTGCTTCGAGGGATAGCCAAGGTGTTGTCCAGAGATTCGATCCTTTGCCATTACCAATCGATTTGCCCAGCTTTTTCCGGAGTAAGTCTCTGCCTAGAAGGATTCCTCGCAATCCATGAGAAGCCATCGTGGGGGCACGGTATTCCAGGAAAGGTTTGTCTCTACAATATTTGTCGCATAGAACTCGAGTGAGGAGGCTGTTTGGGTTCTGAATTATTCTCCAGCCTTGTTTTGCTAGGAGGGCTTTGTTGAAATTTTGGATATCCCTGAGGCCAAGACCTCCTTTCTTCTTCGGTTGGGTGAGTTTTGTCCATGCTGTCCAACACATACCTTTCTTTTCCAGGTTTGAGTCCCATCAAAATCTTACAAAACTCAATTGTATGCGCTTGCAGAGGGACAGCGAGATTTGAATACATGTCATGGTGTAGGCTGGTATCGCCGAGAGAACTGATTTGAGCATTGTGAGCTTGCCAGCAGTGGAAAGGTGGCGAGAGGCCCAGCTCAATCCCTTTTGTTTAATCTTGTCGACTATCGAGTTAAACAAATCTTTCTTCTTTCGGCCGAAGCATTCCGGGAGACCTAGGTATTTACCAAGACCTCCTTCCTTTGTTATCTTTAGGTCATGTTTTATTCGCTCTCGGGTTTCTTTTGGTGTCTTTGCTCCAAACGTGATCGCTGACTTAGTAAGATTTATTGTTTGCCCGACGCTTCTGAATATTGTTGGATAACTTTGCATGACGCTCTGCAGGTTTTGGGGTCAGACTTGCAGAAGAACATGGTGTCGTCTGCGAAGAGGAAGTGGTTCACCCTCAGGCTTCCTTTGGCTACTCTTATTTCGGGGAGGCACCCTGCCGCTTGCGCATTATTGCAGAGTCCCGAGAGTACTTCGCTACAACGGATGAAGATGTATGGTGAGAGCGGGTCTCCCTGCCTTATTCCTCTTTGAGGTAGCACTCTCCCTTGAGCTTCTCCGTTGATGAGGAAGGAGAAGGAGACTGTAGTTATGCACTGCATGATCCACTAGCAGAACGTAGGATGGAAGCCAAGTCTCTGGAGTACTAGGAAGATGATCTTCTTCAAACACTGCAGTTCTATTTTTGTCTTTTAGTACCTTGAATTTGTTGATTGCTTTTCTTGCTCTCGTGGTTGCATGGAAATATCCAGAGTTTTTATCTCCCAATGCAAGCCATAACTGACGGCTACGCTGCTTCCAGAATTCCTCCTCCTTACAGTAAGCTTCATTCAGTGTGCCCTTAATATGTTTTATCTCGTCCTCTGTGTTGGTTTGACTGGTCATGGCATCCTCCAGCTTGTTTTTTAGAAGATTGATCTGCTTTTGACTATTGTTATGTTGCTTTTTATTCCAGGTGATTATCTCTCGGCGGCTAGCAGTGAGCTTCTCATTGACTGAATCAAGATCCTCTCTCTGCCACACTTTAGCAATAAGGCGGTGTACCTCCGCATTGCGCCTAAGTCTCCTATCATAGCGGAACAGGCCTCTTCTTTTCCTGGATTTGGAATCAAAGTAGACGGCTATTGGCCTGTGATCTGAGCCTTCAAAGCGTAGGTACTCACATCTTCCCGAGGGGAAGGCCTCTGTCCATGTACTATTGGCTAGAGCTCTGTCATGTCGGCATCTAACTGTGTGGTTGTACCGTTTTCCTCTCCAGGATAGAGAGTTTCCAGAGTGTTGCAAGTCGTACAGGTTGCATGATGATAAGAAACTGCGGAATTCGGAGAAAGAGCCTTCTGGCCGTGTTGGTCCGCCTTGCTTTTCTTTGTTATCAATGATATCATTGAAGTCTCCCGTGAGTAGCCATGGGTCTTCTCGGTCTAGTGCCTTGTCCATCAGTTGTTTCCACACTTGGCTGCGTAAGTTTCTGGCCGGCTCTCCATACACGAAGGTTACAAAAGAGGTTCTTCCTTCTGTTGTTAGCTTTGTATCCACAAAATTTTTGTTTGCTGATAGTAACTCGAGGGTTATTTCTTGTTTCCAGCAGAGTGCTAAGCCCCCCCCACTTCCTGCTACTTGAGGAGGGACCAAGGTGTGATAAGGGTAATTCATCCACTTAAGCTTGTTGAGAACGAAATCGTTTGAGTTTTTCGTCTCTATGAGGAATAGTATATCCGGAGATATTGTTTTAGTTATCTCCCATAATTTATGGACTGTTAAGGGATTCCTCAACCCTTGACAGTTCCAGCTTACTATCTTGGTGGATGGCCCGTATCCAGATCCCAAAAATCCGACTGGTTTTTCGGGCTGGCAGGTGAGATAGGGCAGGAGTTGACTGGACCTGATTCTACTGGTGGTGGTTGGTCTCCTTGCGGGTGAGCGGAGTTTTAGGGTCGCACTGTTCTTACTGCTGTCGATGGTCCTGCCTCCTCTGAGATAATGTTTGTTTTATCTCTTTGTGCTCTCTTTCTTGGTGATTGCTGAATTTGTTTGAGTTTCCTCTTTCATGAGCATACCCTGGATGTTGAGGTGGTGGAAGCAGCTTTATTCTTCCTCCCCGGTGGTCTTCCTAGCCTTTTCCTTACAACCCGAGATTTAGTAGTGTGGTATGGTTGGCTTGGTAGCTCTGCCTGCTCTGGTAGTTGTGTAGGTTGGGGGTTTTGTTGTGAGGTGGTTGCTCTTTGGGCTAGGAAGGTTTCCATTTCTGCTGGCATAGATGGTAGTGCCATTTGATTCAATTGGTTTGCTTTTTCCACCATTCGTTTTGCAGTATCTAGCATTAAGTTTCTTTCTTCTCCCTGAATCACTCTTTGTGCTCTTGCAGTGCTCTCAACAGGGTCAGCACAACTTGTGTATTGAATCGTGACTTCTTGCAATTCCTCCAAGTTTTTTTCCAGAGTTAAGTGATGTTTGTTTCGTTGCTGCGAGTTTATTTCTCCCAAAATTTCAGTGTATTGGTCTCTTCTTTGCAGGGATGGGTTTGGACTTGTGCGATGGTGGTGCCTTGACGCTTGTTGTCGGGACTCTTGGTGTTGAGGAGGTCTTTCCATAGTCGGGGCTGCCGAGAGAAAGGAGGTTCTGTCTTCAAGCCGCAGACCTCTGCTAGGTAAGGTTTGATCTGCCCGTTTCCAGTATTCTGTTCTGTATGCTGAACTCTCCCTTGCCCCTATTTGTCTAGCTTCTCTTCGAGTGTTGCCAGATCATGGGTGGGGGGGGGGGGGGGGGGGGGGGGGGGGGGGGGGGGGCGTTTCACAACTGTCTTGAGGAGGCCGAATCCCTTTGGTGGTGATTTAGAGCCCCGTGCTCTATGTCTTTAGGGAATTGAAGGGCTGAGTTATCACTAAACCTCCCCTGCGCTCTGCGCTGTTGAGGTCTATGCCAATCCGGCCTTTTCTGATGAGGGCTCTCTCTGCTTCTTCTTGTTTCCAGGGTGTATTTTGTTCCTTTATCTTTGTTTGTTAGCTCCTGTTCTGTGAAATTTGAGCGATGTCGTTCAGATTATATCCTTTCCTTTGCAGGCGAAACCTTGTCTGGGTTGGCTTCCTATATCACCACTGGGCAGTCTTTCCACTCATGGGATAGGCGGTAGCAGATGGAGCAGTGCTTGTCTAGTCGTTCATATTCCAGAGTTACTAGAGCTTCATCACCATTGGAGAATTCCAGGAGCGTTTCTTTTATTAGTGGTTGGAGTCCGTTAATAATGACCCTGACCTTTGCTGAAGTTAAAGAGAGTTCATGCCTTAAGTAGGTTCCTATGCCGCTTCCCAGGCTGGTGAGAGTGTCGGCTTTCCAGTAGTGGAGTGGGATACCCTTGAGTCTGATCCAGAAAAGGATCTCTGATGGGAAGCTAGCCGAGACTGTTGGTTCCCATCGTTGGAGTATGATCATCCATCGTCTGAACTGGTAAGGCCTGTTTTCGAGTACCCTTTCCAAGTCTTCCGTATAGTCGAACCGGCATCGGAAACAGTTGTTCCCTAGATCTGAGCCAATAGCTCTTCCCTGCAGGGTCCATCTTCTTTCCAGGAAAGGTATCATGGACCACATATTTTGCTCCTTAGGGTTCGTGAGCCGGCCAATAAGGGTGAGCTGGTTCTCTTTGATCAGATCTGAGTAGTCAAAGGCGGGAACTCTGACGCGGATGCGTGGTGGGGCTGTTTCTTCCCGTGCTATGGATTTGCCCTTCTCTTCGTATGTTAGTCGACGCTGCATCTTTGGTGGAGGTGGGAAGACTTTCGTGGGTTATATGGATGACCGAGGCTGTGAGAGGTTTCAGGTAGAGTTTGCAGAAATCTGAAAGCTGGAACTGGAGCGAGTCTGAATTTGAGGGAGGGGTGGGGGCTAGTGGAGAGGAAAGGTTGCAAACGGTTAGAAACGGCTAGCGAGTGAAATGACAAGTTAAAAGGTGAGATGGAGGTTCGGCGGAGTGCTTGGTAGGGTTAGGTGTTTGGACCGGTTAGAAGCGAGGGGGGGTTTGGAGGTTTCTGCTGATGTCCATTGACTAAGATCTGAAGGATACTTCCTTGAGGCAGAAGGAATACCGAAGGGAGAAAGCCGATGTGGGATCGGAGGGGCTTGAGAAGAGAAAACTTCAGGATGGACCACTTACCGGTGATGCGAAGGGCCCTCCGGCGGCTGTCGGGGGCGGAACCATGGTGGCGCGGAACCAGAGGTAGAAAGGCGTTTAGACAACTTTCTATTTCGGGTAAAACCGGATAGATATTTGAAAATGTGGGCTCAAAACCAGTTAGGGGAAACTCTCTAGGAAACAGTGCTTGGGAGCGAAAAAAGTGAAAAAGCTTACAGTTGAATGCATGTACATTGGTGATTTTTTCATGGTAAACTGTTTCATTCATTGAAAAAATCCCTCCAAGTTGGATGGACTTCAAAATGCAATTTTCCTTGAAGACTTTATAATCAAACTACAGATCGAGTTTCAAAATCGCATAGCAAGAGGTATTCAGAATGAGCACATTGCTAATGTAGTTCACAACAATAAATGGAATGTAAAATTTTGTCTAAAAGCCTCTACTAGCTTTATGAAGCAAAAGAGTACAATAAAGTTCTTGGAAAACTGTCACAAGCATGACAAGATGGGTTATGAACCTTATGCAAGTCGTAGCAAGGTTGACAACTGCAAAGAAAAAGGGAAGTCTCAGACCATTTTGACAAGAAATGATATATACACTTCAGAAGTGTTAACACGGTTAAGAACAATGCAAAAAAATGGTGGTACAACGTAAATGCAACCATTCATATATGCATTGACAACAACATGTTATGTTGGATTCTAGTAGCCCGAATGATGAATTGTAAACTTAGATAATGATTGAATTGCGCACGAGGAATTTTCCTTAAAAGAGTATTTCGACTCTTATCAAGCCTTGGGTTACATGAAATCCCTTGTAAGACAAAACAATCAAATGTTTCTCTTGTTATAGACTAAGATACAAGAGACACATTAGAGTTCTAGTGATAATATGTATTTTTCCAAAGATCTCCTATGATCTTTCTATCTTTCTTTTTTATTTTCTCTGTTTCTGTTTCTTGTTGTGATTTTGGCAATGCCCGCAACTCTTTTTATAGGAAACAAAAATTCACTTCAAGAGATTATAATGGTTGATTGGGTTGCAATGGTTGATCACCAACAGTTGCAATGGTTAGTCATTAAAGATTACCACCATAAACCCAACAGCTGTAATGGTTAGTCACTGAAGGATATAACCATAAACCCAACAGTTGAAATGATTCACTTAAATGGTTGTAAACGTTTATTTAAGCAGTTGCAAGAGTTTGTTAGTTGTTGCAATGATTCACTTAAATTTCCAAGATTCCTCCTCCATTAAAGTATAATCATTGATTTACTAAATAAAAAACACATATCCAAACTTGTGCATATATGAAAATGTTGTAACGATTGAATTTTCATCTTAGTGATATTACACATTCCAAATGCCCGAGAATCAGGAAGCACTATTGACACATAGGTTTTTAAGCCTAAACTGTGTACAATTTCAATGCACACATTTGATGTATAATGGCAAAGGGTTATCAATCTGATACAGAGGTTTTAAGCTCTTGCTCAATCACCCCTTGTACTTAAATCAGTTGTAGTATAGGGGTTTTATGTCAATCCATGGGGTTTAGTTGAAAAGAAAAAGAGTTGCAAGCAGGAGTTCTTAAGTCAAGCAAGCAAAGAGGGTTTTTGTTGCCTAAGCAGCTAAACTAACAACCTAGAGTAATCAATAACCAAAGAGAACTCAAAAGAGACAGTTTAGCTATGATCAAAGAAGCAAGACAGAGTAAATAAACAGAGCACTTAAACAAATTCAAAATTCAACAAAGAGAAAGCAAGTTCCTAGATGTGGTTATTGATTTTGTGGGATTCAAAGACTAACTAAGGTTGTTTCAAGCATCATTGATCAAGCAAACAAGCTAGCAATGGTGGTTCCTATACATAGAGTTCACAAACAAGCAAGCTAAGTCCAATCTCTTGATAAATAGCCCTTTGCTAAACACCTTAACAAGAACTAACTCTCATTAGTGTTAAAACATTCAACCAGCATTAATAATCAACTCTATTCATGTCAAAATGTTCTCCAAACAGTCAATCTCTTGAGCCAAGGCCAGCAAATCCTCTATCAAACAAGATCAGCATTTCATCAAACACTTGGTGGGCATAAGAGAAAGCCTAAATCCTAGATAAGTGTGATCAAAACAAATCTAGCTTAAGAACAGATCAATAGAGAGGAACCCATGTTATTAAGCACTAAACAAACCTTAATCAATCCCTAAATCCCCTTAATCTACCACATCTAAGAACCTTAAGCAAACTACTCACTAATAGCCATGTTTAACACCAAATCACACGTAGAAAAGATGCTAATCATGATTAAAAGAGAGATTAAGGAAAGATTAATGGCAAATACAAACTTATATTAAATAAAGCAAGAAATTTGTCTTACAAACTCAAAGAAATAACTCAAGAACAGTGATATGACATGACTGCTCGAAAATCCCCAGAAAAATAGTATTTATACATAAAGGAGGAAGCCCTAAAAGTAATGTCAAAAGTGTAATAAAAAGCAGCTCCGGTCTGGGTTCCTATCGGTCAGTTGTGACCGATAGGGTGATCGATAGGAATCTTATCGGTCTAGAAGGTGACCGCTAGGGTGACCGGAATTCTCACGGTAAACTTCTATCGATCACTTCTTTGACTGATATGTTTGGTAGATAGTTCTTCTATCGGTCACTCTTTGACCGATAGGCCTTGTGTCTTGACTAATAGGCTCTGCAGAGATCCTCTGCCTTGGTTCCTCTTGCTCCATTTCAGCTCAGCCAGCTTCCTGGTCAACTCCCAAAGCTCCTCCATGATCCTCTTAGCTCCAAAAGTAACTAAAAACATTCATGATGCAAAGAAAATGCAAACTACATCCTAAATGCAACCAAGTCTAAAAAGAGAAGAAAATGGGACAAAAGGTAGGGAAAACATGCAAAAGAGAACCAAAACATGCACTAAATTGAAGCCTAAATTGTGTAAATACAAGAGATATCAACACCCCCACACTTGCCTTTTGCTTGTCCTCAAGCAAATAAGAACAAATGAGAGAGTGAGGTTTGAAGGTAGGCATTCAAATCCAAAAATGCAAAGGTAAAGAGATGGTATCAATGCTTAAGTGCCTAGTTGTGGTATGTAAATATAATTAGCCGTACTTTAAAGAACTTAGTCATGCTCATCATGCTTCAAAATGATCTCAAATCTCAACTTAGGCAAATGCTCAAATCAATCAACTCTTTAACATTCAATTAAGCTCAAAACCATGAATCATGCTTATGCAAATCAAGTGAAGACATTTGGTTCAAAGGGTAAGGTTATGAGATAAAAATGATCTCATTCAAACAAAGGGTGCACAAACATAAGGGATCACTCAATGAAATGATTCTATCTTAGGCAAAATGCTAAAGGTAAAAGCACACTTATGCATGCAATTCAAAGCTCTCTTCTACCCAAAGATGAATCATAAACACTTCTAAACCCCAAAGTGAACCCCTAAGTCTACCATTTTCCTAAACTCTACCCTTTACCCTTCTTCATGGCTGGGGAAATTTCTTCTTTTTGCTTGTGTGGTTGCTTCTTTTTGTTGGGACTTGCTCTTCTTTGTTGCATTGGCACCTTCTTCACCTTTCGTGGATTGCTTTGGGCCTGATTTCTTCTTTGGATTGACCCTTCAAAACCTTTATGTTGATGGCGCCATTCTCTCTAAACACTTAGAGCTTTTACTTCCCTTTACTTAACCACAATGCTAAACTGTTTCCCCTTTTCTACCATTTCAAACTTTTCCCACTTCTGTTCAAAGCATATAAACATGAAGTTCAAACCACTTAACTCTACCCTTTTAACCCAAAACTCCTAACTTAGAATCAAGCTCAAGATGCAAGCTGATATCTACAGGAGAGCTTATTATTGCTAGCCTTATTCCTAACACTTTTTGCCAAGATAAAATCAAAAATGATATGCAAAGGTCTCACAGTTCTCAAGATAGTGTTTAAGCTCAAAAGGAGGTTTTGGTTAAGGGAGTGGATAAGCTATTTGGATCAACAAGAGTGGTAAAAAGGAAAAAGATGATCCAAATATGTATATGGTAGCCATGAATTCACTTTTCAATGCATAAGACATAATAATTAAAAGTCCAAATTAAAGTTTAAGTTGACAGAGTTGATTTTCAGAGAACAAATATTTTCAGTATGAGATGAGATGATCAAAATTAGCAATCCAAGCATGGTTCAGTCTTAACTTCTAGCTTTCTTATGATGCATCAAACAACTAATCATTTAAACACTGAAATCATCTCTAAGCACTTTACAAGGAAGATTCATCATTATGCCATATGCAAATGTAATGCAACTTATATGTCAACACTAGACTCAATCCTAAGAGAGTGAAATGTAACCACATGCTTTCTTTTTGGTTTGCAAAAATATGCAAATTTTTTCAAATTTTTCGATTTTTTGTGTTTTTCTATGCCTTAGATGAATGCATGATATGCATGTGACTCAAGATGAAAGAAAATAAAAAACTAAGAAAACAGAACACAAAGTCAAACCCCAAATCTCTCCCCCACACTTCAATTGCACAGTCCCTTGTGTGATGAAAATAATGAGAGAGAGAAGCAAAAAAATATAATACAAAACTATAAAAAAATGCAGTGGTATAAACAATGAGTAGGATGTGGTACCTTTTTAGTAAGTGGAGTGGTGGGTGGATCCAGATGTCTGTGGAGACTTGCTAGCTCTCCTCTTGTTCCTCCTCTCTTAATTCTTTGGAGATGGTGCTGCTTCTTGAGATGGAGGAACCCATCTGGACCAGATCCTTTCAGCTTGAGAAGAATCACCTTGAGTGCCCCATTGCCATGTTGGTTGAACTTCAGAATGGTTGGGAGCTGGTGCTTCCCATGCTGATGGTATATGGGTCCTTTGCTCATATGATGAAGCCCTTGGTTGTGCCCATGTTCCCCATTGATCACTTGGTTATGCATGAAAGGAATGTCTTCCTTGGGGGGTTCCAAACAGCTTCCTCTTCTTCAGTTGGGTCAGCTTGTGGCATTGGCTCTTCATGGTGAGAAGTGTACTCATGAGTGTGGCTCTAATGGGAAGCTTCTCCTGATGTAGCTTTGTTCTTTTTGAACCTCCCCTTGCCCATCTTCACCAGCTTCTTGATGGCTTTGTCTTGCCACTTACACCATTTCTGAAGGGTGTTGATATCTCTTGTATTTACACCATTTATGCTTGCATTTAGTGCATGTTTTGGATCTCTTTTGCATGTTTTCCTTATCTTTTGTTCCATTTTCTTCTCCTTTTAGACTTAGGTTGCATTTAGGATGTAGTTTGCATTTTCTTTGCATCATGGATGTTTTTAGGTACTTATGGAGCTAAGAGGAGCATGGAGGAGCTTTGGGAGTTGACCAGGAAGCTGGCTGAGCTGAAATAGAGCAAGAGGAACCAAGGCAGACGATCTCTGTAGAGCCTATCGGTCAAGACACAAGGTCTATCGGTCAAGGAGTGACCGATAGAAGAACTATCGACCAAACCTATCGGTCAAAGAAGTGATCGATAGAAGTTTTCTGTGAGAATTCTGGTCACCCTATCGGTCATCTTCTAGACCAATAGGATTCCTATCGATCACCCTATCAGTCAAAATTAACCGATAGGAACCCAGTCTGGAGCTACTTTTTATTACACTTTTGCCATTACTTTTAAGGCTTCCTCCTTTATGTATAAATATTATTTTCTGGGATATTATAAGTAGAAGAACAACAATTGAGAAACTAATTACTGAAAGCTTTAGAAAGAATTTTTCTAAGCTAAAAGAAGTTTAACTAGTCCTTAAACAAGATTAAACTTTCAAAAAGCAAAAGGAATTCAAAAGCTAACAGTATTAGACATGCTAGAGTTCATAAAAATAAAATATTTATGCATGTGAACCTAGCATGGTGGCTCTAAGCAAAAGAGAAGATGATTATACAAAGGGATACTAAAACAGGCAAGAAATGAGATTTATGAACAGTAAACAATGCTTAAACATTTAACTTGCTCATATTAAACATATCCACCATGCAAAATCAAAGCAAAATATCTCAAACAAAACAAAACTTGTTCTTAAAACCATAGATTTAACAACTTTAAACTCATGCAAAGTTTAAGAACAAAAAGTGAATAGTTGAGAAAGCAAACCTTTATGGAGCTTCTGAGCACTTAGAAGAAATAATAAAGAGAGAGAGAGAGAGAGAGAGAGAGAGAAAGAGAGAGAGCTAAAAATTTCAAGCTGAATGTGAGGGAAGTGAAGAAATGAAGTGTGAAGAGAAGAGAAGAAGTTTGTTGGTTTTTAAAGAGGTGGGTGGGGAACCAAGGGAATCTAAAGTGTGGGGGACAAGAACAAAAGTGCTCAAGAGCTCTGCTTAATGTCAGGAAGGAGCCAAAATTCAAATACAAACCTCTTTGGCTCCAAGCCAAAAGACGGAAATTTTTCTGAAAATTTTAAACACTTACCTTGCGGTAGGATGACCGATAGGATGCCTATCGATCACTTGTGATCGATAGCATTGACCGATAGCTTCCTGTTAAATCCCATCGGTCTCTATCTTGAAAGATACACTGACCAAAATATACCCGCTAATAGGTATCGGTCACTCTCTAGACCGAGAGAGTGACCGATATTCTTACGGTATATTTCCATCGGTCAGCATCTGATCGATAGCATGACTGATAGGATTCACATTTTGCAAACTCCTTTCCCTATCGATCATAACTGATCAATAGGTTGACTTGTGCATTCTGGCTCTACTACTATCGATCACAAGCTGACCAATAGCATGACCGATAGGGTCTGTATCGGTCTTGTCTTGACCAATACCATGATCGATAGTAGCCAAAATGCACCTGTTCTTGGTCTCTTAGACACTTTCTCAACCCCCAAACCAAATCCCTGCTTCTATAGACATTAACTAGATGATACTAGAGGTTTTGCACTCTTTCTCAATCACCCCAGTATATTAATCAGTTGTAGTATAGCAAGGGTTTTATGTCAATCCAAATGGGTTTTGTTGAAAGCAAAAGAGTTGTGAGCAGAAATCCTTAAGTCAGGCAAAGCAAGGAGAGTTTTTGTTGCCTAAGCAACTTATCTAACAACCTAGAATGATCAATCACCAAAGAGAACTCAAAAGAGACAGTTTAGCTATGATCAAGAAGTAAAGCAGAGCAAAATAAACAGAGTACTAAGCAAATTTGAAATTCAATAAAAGAGAAAGCGAGTTCCTAAATGTGGTTATTGATTTTGGGGAATCTAGAGACTAACTTAGGTTGTTTCAAACAGCATTGATCAAGCAAACAAGCTAGCAATGATGTTTCCTAGACATAGAGTTCACAAACAAGCAAGCTAAGTCCAATCAATTGTAAAATAACCCTTTGCTAAACACCTTAATAAGAACTAACTCTCATTAGTGCTAAAACATTCAGCAAGCAATAACAATCAACTCTATCCATGTCAAAATGCTCCTCAAACAGTCAATCTCTTGAGCCAAGGCCAGCAAATCCTTTATCAAACAAGATCAGCATTTCATCAAACACTTGGTGGGCATAAGAGAAAGCCTAAATCCAAGATAAGTGTGAGCAAGACAAATCTAGCTTAAAAACAGATTAATAGAGAGGAACCCATTAAATTAAACACTAAACAAATCTTAATCAATCCCTAAATCCCCATAATCTATCACATCTAAGAACTTTAAGCAAACTACTCACTATTACTCATGTTTAACACCAAATCACAAGAAGAAATGATGTTAATCATGATTAAAAGAGAGATTAATGGCAAATACAAACTTATATTAAATAAAACAAGAAATTTGTCTTACAAACCCAGAAAATAAACTCAAGAACAGTGTTATGAGGTGACTTGTCAAAAATCCCAAAAAAAGGGTATTTATACATAAAAGAAGGAAGCCTAAAGTAATGGCAAAAGTGTAATAAAAGACATGCTCGGATTGGGTTCCTATCGGTCAGTTGTGACCGATAGGGATGATCGATAGGGATCCTATCGGTCTGGAAGATGACCGATAGGGTGACCGAAATATAAACGGTGCACTGCTATCGGTCACTTCACTGACCGATAGGCCTGGTCGATAGGACTCCTATCGGTCACTCCTTGGCCGATAGGTCTTGTGCCTTGATCGATAGGCTCAGTAGAGATCGTCTGCCTTGGTCCCTTTTGCTCCTCTTGGCCCAGCTAGCTTCCTGGATCATCCCCAAAGCTCCTCCAATGCTCCTCTTAGCTCTAAAGTACCTAAAAACATCCATAATGCATAGAAAATGCAAACTATATCCTAAATGCAACCTAAGTCTAAAAGGAGAAGAAATTGGGATAAGAGATAAGGAAAACATGCAAAAGAGAACCAAAACATGAACTACATGCAAGCCTAAATGGTGTAAATACAAGAGATATCAACACCCCCACACTATCCTTTTGCTTGTCCTCAAGCAAATAAGAACAAATGAGAGAGTGAGGTTTGAAGGTGGGCATTCAAATCCAAAAGTGCAAAGGTAAAGAGATGGTATCAATGCTTAAGTGCCTAGTTGTAGGATGCAAACATAATCAGCTATACTTTAAAGAACCTAGCCATGCTCATCATATTTCAAAATAACCTCAAATCTCAACTTAGGCAAATGCTCAAATCAATCAACTCTTTAACATTCAATTAAGCTCAAAACCATGAATCATGCTTATGCAAATCAAGTGAAGACATTTGGTTCAAAGGGTAAGGTTATGAGATAAAGATGATCTCATTCAAGCAATGGGTTTTCAAACATAAGGGATCACTCAATGAAAATGATTCCATCTTAGACAAAATGCTAAAGGTAAAAGCACACTTATGCATGCAATTCAAAGCTCCCTTCTACCCAAAGATGAACCCTAAACACTTCTAAACCCCAAAGTTAACCCCTAAGTCTACCTTTTTCCTATACTTTACCATTTACCCTGCTTCATGGCTAAGGAAACTTCTAATTTTTGTGTGTGTGGCTGCTTCTTTTTGGTTGGAACTTGCTCTTCTTTGTTGTTTTGCCACCTTCATCACCTTTGGTGGATTGTTTTAGGCCTGATTTCTTCTTTGGATTGACCTTTCAAAACTTTTAAGTTGCTGGCGCCATTTTCTTTAAACATTTAGAGCTTTTACTTCCCTTTACTTAACCGCAATGCTAAACTGTTTCCCTTTTTCTACCATTTCAAACTTTTTACTTTTCTTTCAAAGCATATATACATGAAGTTCAAACCACTTAACACTACCCTTTTAACCCAAATCTCATATCCTAGAATCAAGCTCAAGATACAAGCTGATATCTACAAGAGAGCTTATTATTACCAGCCTTATTCCTAACACTTTTTGCCAAGACAAAATCGAAAATGATATGCAAAGGCCTCACAGCCCTCAAGATAGTGTTTAGGCTCAAAAGGAGGTTTTGGTTAAGGGAGTGGATTAACTGTCCCATAAGTATGAGGATCAGCTATTTGGATCAACAAGAGTGGTAAAAAGGAAAAAGATGATCCAAATATGTATATGGTAGCCATGAATTCACTTTTCAGTGGACAAGACATGATAACTAAAAGTCCAAATTAAAATTCAAGTTGATAGAGTTGATTTTCAGAGAACAAATGCTTTCAGTATGAGATGAGATGATCAAAATTAGCATTCCAATCATGGTTCAGTCTTAACTTCTAGCTTTCTTATGATGCATCAAACAACTAATCACTTAAACACTGAAATTATCTCTTAACTCTAAGCACTTTACAAGGAAATTTCATCATTATGCCCTATGCAAATGCAATGCAACCTACATGTCAACACTAGACTAAATCTTATAAGAATGAAATGCAATTATATGCTTTCTTTTTGGTTTGCAAAAATGCAAAAAAATTCAAATTTTTCTCATTTTTTTTTTGTTTTTCTATGCCTTAGATGAATGCATGATATGCATGTGACTCTAAGTGAAAGAAAATGAAAAACTAAGAAAACAAAACACAAAGTCAAACCCCAAATCTCTCCCCCACACTTAAATTACACAGTCCCTTGTGTAATGAAAGCAATGAGAGGGAGAAGCAACAAAATACAATACAGAATTGAAAAAAAAATGCAATGGTATAGACAATGAATAGGATGTGGTACCTTGTTTAATAAGTGGAGTGGTGGGAGGATCCAGATCTCTGAGGAGACTTGCTAGCTTTCCTCTTGTTCCTCCTTTCATATGAAGATGGCGATGCTTCTTGTGGTGGATGAACCCAGCTTGACCATATCTGCTCAGCTTGAGAAGAAGCTCCTTGATTGCCCCGTTGCCATGTTTGTTGAACCTTAGAAGGAATGGGAGTTGGCGCTTCCCATGCTGATGGAATATGGGTTTTTGGCTCATATGATGAAGCCCTTGGTTGTGCCCATGTCCCCCATTGATCACTTGGCTGTGCATGAAAGGAATGTCTTCCATGGGGGTTCCAAACAGCTTCCTCTTCTTCAGTTGGATCAGCTTGTGGCATTGGCTCTTCTTGATGAGAGGTATACTCTAAGTGTGGCTCTGATGGGAAGCTCCTCCTGATGTAGCTTTGTTCTTCTTGAACTTCTCCTTAACCATCTTTACCAACCTCTTAATGGCTTTGTCTTGCCACTTACACCATTTCTGAAGGGCGTTGATGTGCTCATGAGCAGACTTCATAGAGCTCTCTTGGCTTGGGCCACCATAAGGTTTGAAGTGGAACTGCTTTGAGCTGTAGTTCAGCACTTCATCTTCATCAAGCTCCTCTTCTTCTTCTTGGGTTTCTCCTTGGCTTTCAGCGCCAGTAGTAACATCTTTTTGGACTTCTTCTTCACCTTCTTCTCTTCTCTCTTCTCTAACTTCTTCTTTAACCTCTTCAGGTTCTTCTTCCTCACTAGCTTCTTCTCTATCTTCAGGAACAGGGCCGCCTTTGTAGAGCTGATCATCACTTGAATTGAAGCTGATGTTGCTCTTCATGGTGATGGATGTAAGCCTTGGATTAGGGAGGAGGACTCCTGATGTATCTTCTAAGTCATTGAGGAACTTGTAAACATGCTTGTCTTGGATGCTCTTCTCAATGAAATGGCTTCTCTTAAGATAGTCCATATCTATCCGCAGTGGCTCCAGAGCATCTCTTTCATATTCCTCAAGGTCTACTCCACTAGCCATAAGAACAGCTGTTACAACTCCTCCAATGTGGAGTTGTGGGTTCTTCTCCCTTTTTTCTTTGTGTAAGACCCAGCTCTTGTAGGTTAAAAACTGTTCCATCAGCGTGGTGACAAAGCATGGGAACTTGATTGATGGCTGTAGTGTTGTTCCATTTCTGCTGGGGCCTATAAGCTCATACATACCATAGTACAGGAAGTCTTTCTCCTTTCCAGTGAGGTTTGTTGTTTCTTTTCTTGCAAAGAATATATTTGCAAGCACCTTATGAGCATAGCTCACTGCAGGATTCTTCAGGTGTTGGTTTCTTGTGGCTCCAGCTGTGAAGTTTCCAGCCCCAATCATTTTCCATAGCATTATGTGGTCCTTTTGGCCAATGGAGAACTTGTTCCTCTTGTGAGCATAAGACATCAGACCAAGCGCCTTGGAGATATCATGGAAAGGTGTTGTGAACCTTTGCTTTCCAAGCTTGAAGGAGATCCATCCATATTTGTTGGGGAGCTCACTTTCATCATATCCAACCACCTTGAGAGTAGAGAGGAATTGATAAGGGAGCTGCTGGTAGGAGGGAAGTGGCATGGTCATGAACTCCCCAAGCCCCATGTGATCAAAGATACCCTTGCAATCATTATAGATCCCAAGCGCCTTCATTGTGTTAGCACAAGGGTATCTTGTGGGCTTGAAGGTGCACTGGTTGAAAGCCTCCATGAGCTCTCTAGCACTTGGCTCATGGTATGGGACTTCTTCCTCCACAGTTTTGCACTTTCTTTTCTGCTTGGCGCCCTTGTCTCCAACTGGTCTTTTCCCAGCAGCCTTAGATAATTGCTCAGCAGCAGCACCCTTGCCCTTATCTCTTCTTGCTCTTGGAGAAGTGGGCGCTTCCTCCTGTGGTGCCTTTCCCTTGCTTCCAGCAGCAGCTCTTGATTTACCCATGGTACCTACAAAAAGCAAAGCTTGAAGATACTATAAGTAAAAGAACAAAAGTTTGAGAAACCAATAACTGAAAGCTTGCGAATGAATTTCTCTAAGCTAAAAGAAGTTTATCTAGTCACTAAACAAGATTAAACTTTTAAAAAGCAAGAAGAATTTACAAGCTAACAGTTTAAACATGCTAGAGTTCATAAAAATAAAATATTCATGCAAGTGGACCTAGCATGGTGGCTCTAAGCAAAAGAGAAGATGATTATGCAAAGGGATATTAAGCAAGCAAGAACTGAGAATTAAGAACAGTAAACAATGCTTTAACAGTTAACTTGCTCATTTTAAACACATCCACCATGCAAAACCAAAGCACAACATCTTAAACTAAACAAAACTTTCTCTTAAAACCATAGTTTTAACAATTTTAAGCACATACAAAGTGTAAAAACAAGAAGTGAATAGTTGAAAAAGCAAACCTTAATGAAGTTTCTGAGCACTTAGAAAAGATAAATAAGAGAGAGAAAGAGAGAGAGAGAGAGAGAGCTAAAGAATTCGGATTTTGATGAGAGAAGTAGTAAAATGAAGTGTGAAGAGAAGAAAAGAGATTGTTGGTTTTTAAAGAGGGGAGTGGGGAACCAAAGGAATCAAAAGTGGGTGGGGGACAAGAATGAAAGTGCTCAAGAGCTCTGCAAAGTGTCAGGAAGGAGCCAAAATTTGAATTTAAACCTCCTTGGCTCCAAGCCAAAGGAGGGAAACTTTTTTGAAAATTTTGAACACTTACCTCGCGGGCTATCAATCACATGTGACCGATAGGAATGACCGATAGGATGCTTATGGATCAGAAGTGATCGATAGCACTGACCGATTGCTTCCTGTAAGATCATATCGGTCTCTAGCTGATCGATACACTGACCGAAATACATCTGATTACTTTGTATCGGTCACTCTCTAGACCGATAGAGTGACCAAAATATAACCGATGTATTTCCATCGATCAGTATATGATCGATAGCTAGACCAATAGGAATCTCACTTAGCAGACTCCTTTCCCTGTCGATCACAAGTGATCGATAGGTTGACTGGTAGCATCCTGGCTCTACTTTTATCGATCGCATCATGACCGATAGCATGACCGATAGGCTGTATCGGTCTTGTCTTGACCGATACTGTGATCGATATTAGCCAGAATGTACCTGTTCTTTGTCCCTTAGACACTTTTTCAATCCCCAAACCAAACTCATGCTTCTATACACATTAACTAAACATAAAAATAAACTATAAAGTTTAATATATACAAAGGATACCATGGGACTACCTCCCAAGTGTGCTTAGTTAAAGTCACTAAGCTTGACTTTGCTTACCTCACTAGTGGAGGTGATGGGAAGGAGTCTTGGAACTCCTTGGTGTTGCAGTGTCCACTTTGATCTTCTTGGTGACTCCATCAATCTTCAACACAGCAAAGGGCTTTGGCTTGTTCCTCCCTTTCATCTTGTAGTGGACTTCACCATTCTTAGACACAAAGGGCTTCAAGACAACCCCATCTTCTTTGTTACCCAAAAGAATTTCATTCATGCAATCAGAAACACCCACTTTAAGACCTTCTCTTTAGTGGTTTCAGCAAACAACTTGGTCAAGCAGCAACCATCAAAACTCTCTCCTTGGTTGCCCTTAAACTCTGGCCAGTTCTTATCAATTCTTTTCACCTTGTTAAGGTCCATAGAGAAAGCATGATCATGCTCTAGCTTGTTACCCTTGCTGTCAAACTTCAAGACCTTGTTCTTTGAAAGCCTCAGCTCTGTTGTGCACTATCTAGCATCAAATACAGCGCTAGCTAAAGCTAGAAATGGTCTCCCAAGAATGATAGCATTCTTTATCTGTCCTTCCACATCAAGCACCAAAAAATCAGTAGGGATGGTGACTCCTTCAATCATCATTGGCACATCTTTGAGAGTCCCAAGTGGTGTCTTGACTGTGCCATCAGCTATGGTTAGAGACACATTACTCTCTTGAAGTTGAGTGTAGCCAAGAGCCTTAGCAGTAGAAGATGGGAGAAGGTTGATACTTGGTCCAAGATCACAAAGACAGTTCTTGAAAGTCTGCCCTTTAAGCTCACATGGTAGAGTGAAACAATCTGGATCTCCAAGCTTCTTAATGTTAAGCTCCTTAACCTCAGATGCTCCAGCTTTAACTCTTAGCTTCTCAAGTTCTTCTTGACCATTCAGACCTCTCATTTCAATTTGAGAAGCATATAGAGTCTTATACTTCTGTACTAGCTGCTTTTTGAATCTTCCTGGAAAGGGCATAGTGGGCTGATAGATAGGGAGAACAGCAGCTTGAGTTTTCTCCTTAACATCAGAGACTTTAACAAAGTCTTCCCTTGTAGCATCAACAACTTCATGTGGCGCCCACCACTCTTCTTCTTCCAGAGATTCTTCTTATGCAACTCCATGATTAGCATCAACTTCCAAAAACTCTTCCCCCCCCCCCCCCCCCTCTCCCCCACACTGAAGTTCAGTGTCCTCAGTGAACAGAGAGAGAAACTCTTTAATGATAGCTTTCTCTTCAGCTGAGAAGCTATCTTCTTCAGTGACCATGGCATTTCAGAACTCCTTTGGGTTAGCCTCTGGTTTTCCAGGAAAGTGTCCGTGAGGTTTTGGAGCAGCTATACCTTTGTTGTTCTCCAGTGTTTTGACTCTTGCAGCTAACCCATCAATCTTATTGGTTAGTTCAACATGTACTGAGTCTATTTTGTTATGAATCTCAGCAAACCTCTTTTTCAATTCCAAGTTGTTGGTAGTCTGATTCTGAAGCAGCTGCTGAACCATAGTCTTCAGCTCAATATCTTGAGAGCTGGAAGAAGCTTGAGCTGGAGCTTGTGCACTGAATCCTGGAGGATGATTAGGCGCTCTTGGCTGGAAGTTGTTGTTTCTCTGCTGAAAACCTTGATTGTTGTAGGGAACATAAGGTCTTGGAGCAGCTTGCTGTTGTTGTTGTGGTGGGAACACTTGATCCTGTGGATTGGCAACATTGTTGCTTCTGTATGACAAGTTGTGATTGGGTCTGTAGTTTCCATATCCATTGTATCCACCTTGATTACCTAAGTAGTTCATCTCTTCGACTTTGCATGTCTCTTGATCATCAAGCTGAACCATATCACCAACAAAGTGAACCTCTTTCTTCTCTCTTAGCAGCATATCCAGCTTCTCATGTAAGGCATTGATCTCTTTCCTGCTAGACTCCAGTTCATCTTTAGCACTTCTTGGAGCTCTGTCATATTCCTCATTACAGTTTTCATCAGACTGAGCTAGATTCTCAACATGCTCCAATCCTTCATATACATCCTTTGACAAGAAGTTCCCATTTGATGCAGTGTCCAGAAGCATTCTTATCTTTTGCAAAGCTCCTCTGTAGAGAGTAGTGAGTAGAAAAGCCTGTGAGAAGCCATGGTGAGGGCATTGCAGTGTGTATCTCTTGAATCTTTCCCACGCTTCACCAAAGCTTTTATTGTTCCCCTGTGCAAACCCTGAAATTTCATTCCTGATTCTTGCAGTTCTTGGAGTTGAGAAGAACTTTGCTAAGAAGGCTCTCTTGCACTCATCCCAACTAGTGATGCTTCCGTGGGGCAAGTTCTTCTCCCATTGGTGTGCTTTGTCTCCAAGAGAAAAAGGAAACAACCTCAGCTTGAAGCCATCTTCACTCACTCTATTGATCTTTGTTAGTGAGCATAGTCTATCAGAATTATCCAGATGATCTATAGGATCTTCAAGTGGCAAACCATGGAACTTACTGCCCTGAACCATTGAAATCAATCCAGACTTGATTTCAAAGTTGTTGTTTTGCACTGCTGGTGGAATGATGTCAGTCCTGTTGTTGTAGGAATTTGGTGCATCACCAGCGCCAATGGGTCTAGCTGCTCTTGGAGCTTGTGCAGCGCCTCTTGGCCCTTTCTCACCTTGTAAGCCCTGAACACCTTGCTGTCTTTGTATACCCTGAGCCCCAGCAGCTCCTTGAGGACCCTGAAATCTGATACCATCCATAATAGGTTCCTGATTGTTCATCCCAAGTCTCTGCAAGTGTTGATGTCTTCTTGCTCTCTGACCTCTGTCTAACAAATTGATGTTGTCTATGAAGTCCACAAGATTGCTTGAACCTCTGGATCTCAAGTTCATATACCTGAAAGACAGCAATGAGAGTCAAAGGAAATTAGTAACCAAATAAAACTAAAAACTTGATCTTAAAGATTCTACAAACTCTAATGATTCAAACAGAAAACCCAATTGGCAATGGCGCCAAATTGATACTAGAGGTCTTGCACTCTTTTTCAATCACCCCAGTATATGAATCAGTTGTAGTATAGCAAGAGTTTAATGTCAATCCAAATGGGTTTTGTTGAAAGCAAAAAAGTTGTGAGCAGAAATCCTTAAGTCAAGCAAAGCAAAGAGAATTTTTGTTGCCTAAACAACTTATCTAACAATCTAAAATGATCAATCACCAAAGAGAACTCAAAAGAGATAGTTTAGCTATGATCAAGAAGTAAAGCAGAGCAAAATAAACAGAGTACTAAGAAAATTCAAAATTCAATAAAAGAGAAAGCAAGTTCCTAGATGTGGTTATTGATTTTGGGGAATCTAGAGACTAACTAAGGTTGTTTCAAACAGCATTGATCAAGCAAACAAGCTAGCAATGATGTTTCCTAGACATAGAGTTCACAAACAAGCAAGCTAAGTCCAATTTCTTGTAAAATAGCCCTTTGCTAAACACCTTAACAAGAATTAACTCTCATTAGTGCTAAAACATTCAGCAAGCAATAACAATCAACTCTATTCATGTCAAAATTCTCCTCAAACAGTCAATCTCTTGAGCCAAGGCCAGCAAATCCTCTATCAAACAAGATCAGCATTTCATCAAACACTTGGTGGGCATAAGAAAAAACCTAAATCCTAGATAAGTGTGATCAAGACAAATCTAGCTTAAAAACGGATTAATTGAGAGGAACCCATTAAATTAAACACTAAACAAACCTTAATCAATCCCTAAATCCCCTTAATCTACCACATCTAAGAACCCTAAGCAAACTACTCACTAATGCTCATGTTTAACACCAAATCACAAGAGGAAAAGATGTTAATCATGATTAAAAAAGAGATTAGAGAAAGATTAATGGCAAATACAAACTTATATTAAATAAAGCAGGAAATTTGTCTTACAAACCCAGAAAATAAACTTAAGAACAGTGTTATGAGGTGACTTGTCGAAAATCCCAGAAAAAGGGTATTTATACATAAAAGAAGGAAGCCCTAAAGTAATGGCGAAAGTGTAATAAAAGGCAGGCTCAGACTGGGTTCCGATCGGTCAGTTGTGACCGATAGGGATGATTGATAGGGATCTTATCAGTCTGGAAGATGATCGATAGGGTGACCGAAATATAAACGGTGTACTGCTATCGGTCACTTCACTGACCGATAGGCCTGGTCAATAGGAATCCTGTCTCTCACTCCTTAAACGATAGGTCTTGTGCCTTGATCGATAGGCTCAGTAGCGATCGTCTGCCTTGGTCCCTTTTGCTCCTCTTGGCCCAGCTAGCTTCCTGGATCATCCCCAAAGCTCCTCCAATGCTCATTTTAGCTCATAAGTACCTAAAAACATCCATAATGCATAGAAAATGCAAACTGTATCCTAAATGCAACCTAAGTCTAAAAGGAGAAGAAAATGGGACAAAAGATAAGGAAAACATGCAAAAGAGAACCAAAACATGAAGTAAATGCAAGCCTAAATGGTGTAAATAAAAGAGATATCACTAGGCATAAAAATAAACTAGAAAGCATAATATATACAAAGGATACCGTGGAATTACCTCCCAAGTGTGCTTGTTTAAAGTCACTAAGCTTGACTTTTCTTACTTCACTAGTGAGAAGAGGTTGATGGAGCTGGTGCTCCTACCTCTTTCTTCTGGTACACCCAAGTGCCCACTGACATCAGCTTCTTTTTCTCACGAGCTGACTTCCTGTTCCTCTTCTTTTTGACACTTGGTGTGATCAAAGGGCTTCACTCCCTTGGTGATCAAGCTTTTATCCTCATTCAAACCATCTTCAAGTTTCAACCCAGTGTCCAGCTTATGTTCTGGCTCATCAGGGAGAGTGCCACTCATCAACATACTCATTGTAAAGTTCATAGCATGTTTCACCCGCTCTGAAAGTTGTTGTTGCTCACTCTCCTCTTCAATGATCATTCCACAAAAGACTATGGAAGGAGAGACAATCTTGTAGATCTTGAAATCATCAAAACTTTTCAGAATAACAGAGCCTCTCTTGAATTCCATCTGAGCTCCTGTTGTTGCCAAGAATGGTGTTCCTTGAAAAAGTGGCACCTCTCTTGAATATGTCTTCTCCATAACCACAAAATCTGTTGGCACTAAGCAATTCCAATATTCAAAGGGAAATCCTTCACCATGCCCAAAGGTCTTGTTTAGGTGTTATCCACAAAGGTAATAGAGGCTTTGCAAGGCTTCAGTTTCTTGATTCCTAAAGTTTGGCTCAAGTGGAGAGACATGACATTCACTGTTGACCCTGAATCACACAAGGCCCCAATATTGTCTAGCATCTCTAGTTCACAAGTAATGAGGAACTTTCCTGGATTGGGAAGCTTTGTCAATGTCTTCAGCTCCTTGCTTCTTGTCAGATCATCCCCCACATTCTCCAGAATTAGCTTCACTACTTCCAGCTTATCAAAGACTTCTTTGAGGAACCTGATATGATCCTTCACTTCAAGTAAAGTGGTTCCATGGGGAAGTTTTATTCCAGCATCTTGTATGTCTTTCCTGAACTTTGTGTAGACTTCCATCCTAGACTTTGTAAAGTGCATTGTGGGGTAAGTGATCGGTAGTTTGTAAGCTTGAACTTCAGGAGCTTTACCCTTCTCATTTCTGCTTGAGGAGCTGCCCACTTGGAGATCATATAGCTCCATGCAGTCTTCAGGACTTTCACTAACCAAGACCATCAAAGCATGGTATGTCTCTACAAGTTCTTTGTCAGCTTCACTGAGCTCTGGTTTGGCTTCTTCTTCTGGAGCAGCTAAGGCTTTCTCAGCCTCTTCCTTCTCAGTAGCTTCTTGTGCTGCTCTTTCTTGCTCTCCTTCTCTATTCAAGCTGTAATCTAGTCCTTTGAGGAACTTGTCTACAATATCTGTAGCTTCTTGTTCATCAATGTTGGCATGGGTGACCTCCCCTCCCCCCAAGCAAGTGGTAAAATTCCTGAGGATTGTTCTTACATGCTTCAGGAAGAGTGCCTTGGGAGCATGGTGCTCTTGCAACTCCTCTGTTGTTTTCTAAGATCTGTATCCTTGAATCCAAATCATCAAGCTTGGTGTTAAGCTCATCATGAACATAGTCTAATTTGTTATGCAACTCAGCAAATCTCTGGTTCATCTCCAATGTTTCAAGAGTTGTAAGTTGGGGAATTGAGTGAGCATGCTCTTGGTATCAGCTGCACTAGAGGTAGAGGCAGTGAATTGATCTTGAGGGAGAGCAGGAGTGGGTGCAAACTGTGGGTGGGGATTGTAGCTGTCTGAAAAGTAGTTCATAGGCAGAAGCTCTTGGTAGAAGTTGTTGCACCTTTGAGTTTCAAAACAGAGCATCTTCTCTACTTTTAGAGATGTACCTGAAATGAAAATACTTGAAAAGGAGTAAGTAACCAAATAAAACTAAAAACTTGATCTTAAAGACTCTACAAACTCTAATGATTCAAACAGAAAACCCCAATGGCAACGGCGCCAAATTGATACAGAGGTTTTAAGCTCTTGCTCAATCACCCCTTGTACTTAAATCAGTTGTAGTATAGGGGTTTTATGTCAGTCCATGGGGTTTAGTTGAAAAGCAAAAGAGTTGCAAGCAGAATTCCTTAAGTCAAGCAAGCAAAGAAGGTTTTTGTTGCCTAAGCAACTAAACTAACAACCTAGAGTGATCAATAACCAAAGAGAACTCAAAAGAGATAGTTTAGCAATGATCAAAGAAGCAAGACAGAGTAAATAAATAGAGCACTTAAACAAATTCGAAATTTAACAAAGAGAAAGCAAGTTCCTAGATGTGGTTATTGATTTGGGGGATTTAAAGACTAACTAAGGTTGTTTCAAGCATCATTGATCAAGCAAACAAGCTAGCAATGGTGGTTCTTAGACATAGAGTTCACAAACAAGCAAGCTAAATTCAATCTCTTGATAAATAGCCCTTTGCTAAACACCTTAACAAGAACTAACTCTCATTAGTACTAAAGCATTCAACAAGCATTAATAATTAACTTTATTCCTGTCAAAATGCTCCTCAAACAGTCAATCTCTTAAGCCAAGGCCAGCAAATCCTCTATCAAACAAGATCAGCATTTCATCATACATTTGGTAGGCATAAGAGAAAGCCTAAATCCTAGATAAGTGTGATCAAGACAAATCTAGCTTAAGAACAGATCAATAGAGAGGAACCCATGTTATTAAGCACTAAGCAAACCTTAATCAATCCTTAAATCCCCTTAATCTACCACATCTAAGAACCCTAAGCAAACTACTCACTAATAGCCATGTTTAACACCAAATCACAAGATGAAAAGATGCTAATCATGATTAAAAGAGAGATTAAGGAAAGATTAATGGCAAATACAAACTTATATTAAATAAAGCAAGAAATTTGTCTTACAAACTCAAAGAAATAATTCAAGAACAGTGATATGACATGACTGCTCGAAAATCCCTAGAAAAATAGTATTTACACATAAAGGAGGAAGCCCTAAAAGTAATGGCAAAAGTGTAATAAAAAGCAGCTCCATACTGGGTTCCTATTTGTCAGTTGTGACCGATATGGTGATCGATAGGAATTCTATCGGTCTAGAAGGTGACCGATAGGGTGACCGGAATTCTCACGGTAAACTTCTATCGGTCATTTCTTTGACCTATAGGTTTGGTCGATAGTTCTTCTATCGGTCACTCCTTGACCGATAGACTCTGGAAAAATATTTGATTACAGTTTAAAAAATGACTAGAAATTAACTAATTTAAAAATATTGTAATTTTTTGGTTTTGAAAAAATTCAATAGAAAAATCCATACTATTATTTGAGAAGCCATTCAACATTTAAACACATTTCATGTGTTATATTTCATGAAATGTCATTAATTTTTTTGTTTTTTCTAAAAATTCATTAATTGTAATTTAGTCATTTGTTAATACAACCAATTAATTTTTATTTTCTTTTTTCTTTATTTAATTCTTATATATCTATTACCAAACACATTAGTTTTCAAATATTATTTAGGTTAGTTTAACTCCCATTACCAAACACATTAAATAATTTTAAATATAAAAAAATAATTATTTCAAAAATTCTAATTAATATTAGAGTTAATTACACCCAAATTTATATAACACGAATTGACAATTATAATTACTATATACATTTATGATTAAATCATAAATATTTATACAATATAAAACATTTTGCAAAATAAATATAACAAAATATATTTTTCACATATTTATTATTCTGACAATATAATAGGCCAAACAAATATGTTAATAAAAAAATAAAAATTATAATTACTATAAATATATATAATTAAATTATATACATTTACACAATATAAAATAATAATTATATTCTTATTATTAAGCAATAACATAACCACACATATGTTAGGAAAATAAACTAAGACATCATTTTATGAATAATTATATATTATTTATTATATGTTTAGTGCAATCTAATATCAATTTAGTTTTTGATTAAATTAATTCAAATTTACAAAAATCATGATCAAAATTATAAGCACTATGATTAATTAAAAATAAATGATTACACTAAATATTCTGATATTTTATTAATACTCAGATCACGAAAATTATGGAATAAGCTTCCCGAATAAAAATCAAAATATTTTTAGTTAAAAAACAGTAACTGCATAAATTTAAAACATATTCTAAAAACATTGTTTTAGAATATTCTCAAAAACATTCCAAACAATATTAATATTTTTGATTGTAGATGTAATAATATACTAATAATTAAAAAAATCAGTAAATTAATAAAAAGATTTTCATAATTCACAATTAACAAAATAAAAACTATTTATTATAATATTATTTCAACAAATTATGAGGGAAATGAAGACAGTAACTCACATTATCTCTTTTTTCTAATTTGTTTTGGCTACAATTGTTCTCCATTTATATTTTCTAAAAGAAATGTCTTTGCAAACATCAACACTTTTTAGTCGAAATTAATTTCTTATGTGTTAAATGTATTTTTTCAGTTTGTTTACTATGTATATAGTTGTTATCTTAAATCTCTTTAGCTTTACATTTATCATTTATTTGTTTGAGATAGAAAGAGAGGAAGAACAAATAAGAAAGAGTAGAAGAATGAGGAGAATAAGGAGAAGATATGGATGAGAAGAAGAGTGGATGAAAAAAAATAACAACAGAGAAGAAGAAGGAGAAAAAAAAAGAGAAGAACATGAGAAGAAGGAGAAGAGGTGATGAAGAAGAAGAAGGAAAAGAAGGAATAATAAGAAGGGGTGAAAAATAAGAAAAACGAAAGAGAAGAAGGAGAAGTGAAGAAGAAGAAGAAGAAGAACAATAGAGAAGATGAAAAAAACGGAAAATGAGAACAGGGAAGAAGGAGAATAAATGAAGAAGAATAAGACATGAAGGAGGAAGAGAAGAAGAAGAAGAAGGGAGAGGAAGAATAACAAAGGAGAAGGAGAAGAATAAGAAGAAGGGATGAAAAGAAGAAAGGATGGAGGAGAAGACTAAGAAGTAACCAAGAGTAGTTAGCTCGACTGGTAAAAGAAGAAGAAGACATGAAGGAGGAAGAGAAGAAGAAGAAGAAGAATGGAGAGGAAGAATAACAAAGGAGAAGGAGAAGAATAAGAAGAAGGGATTAAAAAGAAGAAAGGATGGAGGAGAAGACTAAGGAGTAACCAAGAGTCGTTAGCTCAACTGGTAAAAGATCTAGGCAAAGCTTAGAGATCACATGATCGAATGATGTTTGGGGTGAAACTAATATTACATGATGTGGTTTTGGGACTACAGAGATTGCAGGCTTCGGCCCAGAACCTCATGGTAATCTAAAAAAAGGAAGAAGGAGAAATACGGAGAAGAATAAAGGAGAATAAGAAAAACGAAGGATAAAAAAGGAGAAGGAGAAGAATAAAAATAAACAAAAGGGAGAGAAGAAGAAAAGATGAAGAAGAAGAAGCAGGAGACACATAAGGAGAAGAATAAATTGTTGGGGACGGTTTCCACCATGACGAGATCAATAAAGAAAAGGTTAAGTTTGAAAATGAGCCTAGCCAAACCAGAAAGGCGATAAGCCAGACTGACAAGCCGAATTGGCAAACCACCGAGCCGAACCAGCGAACTGCCGAGCATAAACAACGAGTTGGGTCGATAAAGACGGATGAAACCATTCATGTTCGCCGAACCAGATAGGTGGACCGGAGCAACAAGATAGACCAAACTAATGAGTCGAGGTCGGTAAGGATGTGTCAAACCATTTAGTTGTCAAACCAGAGAGATGTGCCAAACCGGAGAGACGAGACGAATCAGCCGGTTAAACCGAACCAACAAAATTAACCAAGTGGGAACCGATCTATTTTTCTGATGGGCCTAGGTGATGATGAACGAAGCCCAATATAAAGCAATAAACATACGAGCTGAGTCATAAGCCCAAAAAGACATCTAAAAGCAGGATTTTCCCTACAAGAACTTAGCCTTGCAGAAGGGGATTTGTAAAAAAGAAATAGAAAGAAATCTATGACTATATTCATCGAGATTTCCATTTAGATTGTAGAGAGATATGTATAAATAGGAGACATGATCTATTGTAAAAAGGACAGCTGGAAAACCTAAAAAAACACTTGATCAAAAACTTAACAAAATAGCAATAACAAAAACTCCATCTTTGTATCTGTGTTCTTGTGTTTATCTTAGAATCTTCAAGTTCCTCTTTTATTTTTCTGAACTAAACTATATTGTGTGAATTCCACCTCACACAGGGATAAAGGAGAAGAAGAAGTGATTAAGAAGAAGAAAGAAAAAGATTTGAAGAAAGAGAAAGAAGAAGAACAACAATGGATGATAAGAAGGAGAAAAAAAAATTATACGAAGAAGAAGAAGAAGTAAAAACAAGGAGAAGGATGATGAAAAGAAAGAGAATAACTTATGCATTTGATTTATTGAGAAAAACATAAGTTAATAGATAAATTATATTGTTACTAGAAAACTAAATATATTTTTATCATAAGAGATAAATATTTTGAAATAAAAACAGTAGTGTGATTAAAAAAATTACAACTAAATATTAACCTGTAAAAAATATACTACAACATAAAAATATAAATTTTATATAAAATCAGTAATATATCATATATTTAATATAAACTTGTGTGTTTATAAAATTATCTTAAATTCTCATAACACATATAATAAATATATAACTCATATAATTATTGAAGAAATATATTTTAAATCTCATTTTTTATATCATATTTTACAAATTATATACTTTACTTTTCAAAAATCATATACCTGCGCGGACGCGCATGTCCAAAATATAGTTACTATAAAAATGTAAATAGTATGAAGTTCAAAACGTTGTTCATGATAAATTCTATTCAATGTTATTTAATCTCTATACTATGTTTTTCTATTGGATCACCTCTCCTATATATACATCACTGCACACCATTTCTGAAAGCAACAAAAAAAAATTTATCATCGAAAAAAGTATAAATTTAAAAAATGAGTAGCTTTTGTTTTTCTTATCATTGGTTTTCTGTAGTTCTTTTAAAAAAGTTTCACATCTATTATTTTATAAATTCTTTTTTTTGTAATTCATATGTTCATTTTTTGTATTTCATATAATTTATAAATCATTTACATATATCATATATATTATATTATTTAATGTTTATATAAGATGATTATTTGCATTATATATGTGAAAAATTGTTAACATGTTTTTTTTTTCTTTTAGGATGGAAACTAGAGAAACGTCACAAACAAAAAATTCAAAAGGTGGATATTTTCCATGGACACTCCAAGAGAGTCAACTTTTGAAACGTTTAATCGTTGATGGTATCAAACGAGGATGGCATGATTCAAATGGTTCCATAAGCAAATCAATGGTGGAGACAAAGATATTGCCGATTCTAAATATAACAACTTGGATACAAGAAGACATACAACTAATACGTAAATCGAATGAAATATTTGAAAAAAGAATATCAAAATTATGCAAAACTTTTCCGATGTAGCTGTAGTTTTGGATGGGATCCCACCACAAAACAATTTACAGCTTCAGAAGAAATACGAGAATAATATTTAAGAGGTAATTTCTTTTAAAAATATTTAAGGATAATTTCTTTTAACTCCTCTAAATAGTTTTATTAATTTTGATATTTTTTAATAGTGTTTTTTACTAAT
Organism: Thlaspi arvense; assembly: GCA_911865555.2. Classification (NCBI taxonomy): domain Eukaryota; kingdom Viridiplantae; phylum Streptophyta; class Magnoliopsida; order Brassicales; family Brassicaceae; genus Thlaspi; species Thlaspi arvense. The sequence goes on from OU466861.1 coordinate 18,256,667, forward strand.
GAATATATCATATTTTTTTATTAGAGACATCCAAATCATCAATACATGCGGAATAACACTTTTGATGATTTTGAAGATTTACAAATCATTTTTTTAAAGTGCTATAGCAAAGGGAAACAATGCATTTGGTCTTGGATTTGGATTAGGCATTGATGCAATTGCTGAAATGAGTCAACTTTTGAAACGTTTAATCGTTGATGGTATCAAACAAGGATGGCATGATTCAAATGGTTCCATAAGCAAATCAATGGTGGAGACGAAGATATTGCCGATTCTAAATATAACAACTTGGATACAAGAAGACATACAACCAATACGTAAATCGAATGAAATCTTTGAAAAAAAAATATCAAAGTTATGCAAAACTTTTCCGATGTAGCTGTAGTTTTGGATGGGATCCCACCACAAAACAATTTACAGCTTCAGAAGAAATACGAGAATAATATTTAAGAGGTAATTTCTTTTAAGAATATTTAAGGGTAATTTCTTTTAACTCCTCTAAATAGTTTTATTAATTTTTATGTTTTTTAATAGTGTTTTTTTACTAATGAATATATCATATTTTTTATTAGGGACATCCAAATCATCAATACATGCGGAATAACACTTTTGATAATTTTGAAGATTTACAAATCATTTTTTGAAAATGCTATAGCAAAGGGAAACAATGCATTTGGTCTTGGATTTGGATTAGGCATTGATGCAATTGCTGAAATTTTTGAAGTTGAAACTAATGTTCAAGAAAGAGAAGATGTGGAGAATGTCACCGAGACTGAAATAGTCTGAAGCTTCTAAAGAAAAGTTACCTTCCAGGAAGAGAGCTAAACCCAATGGTACCTAAGGAAAATCCATTAAGTCTATTAATTCCAGTGATCGTTCTAAAATGGTGCTAAGTGAATTGATTGGTGTCGGCACTAATATCATGAATCTTATTCAACAAAAAGAAGAAAGGCATCAAAAAGAAGTTGAGTTAAGAGAAACTAAGAAGAAAAAGAGTAATGTTTGGGATGCTATCAAAGAGATTACTGGTTTGGAAGAGCATATCCGCTATGATGCAGTAACTAAGATTCACACGGTAAAGATGAAAGATGTATTTGTTATCATATCCGTTGAAGAATGCTTGGGTTGGATTCGCCATAATGTTTAGGCTTTTAGCTATGCATCTAATAAAATTCAAATATGAATTTGAATAATTATTCTAGTTTTTTGTTTTTTTTCTTATCTCAAATAATAGCTTCTGTAATTGAAGACAAATTAATAAAAAATTTGTTTTAAAATAAACTATTTACTTTTTTTAAATGGTTAATTATCTTACTATATTTTATAAAAAAAATTCCAATTGAATCTACTTTATCGATCAAATATTACCTTATTGTAACAATCTATAACTATTAATATCTTTTCAAATCCTAACAAACAAAATAGAGACAAATTACATTATTTCAAAACAAGATTATATTAAACGTGTAATTTAACAATACTATACAAAACAAGATTGCAAAATTTAACAACTCATTTCGAACTTCCAAATGAAAATATAAATTTGCTTATTTTTTTTAAATATAAAGTTGTTTGATTTTTAGTCAACAATGTCACACTATCTTTTTAAAATAGTATTGTTTGTAATCGCTAAAAAATAGTATTTACAATCTATTTCAAACTTCCAAATCCAAAACAATACAGTAATACACATCCTTTATTTTTTTTTATTAAATATAAAATTGTTTCATATATTCGTCAGCAATATCATACTATCCCTTAAAAATAGTATTGTTTGAAGTGAACCAATATCCTATGGTCCATAAAAAGTATTAGGCCAAATCCAAGGGACATATTATATGAACCACACAAAAAAAACCAATTTCTAGTGAAGATTTATTTATATTTTTGCATATATTTCCAAATAAATATTAGGTAACTACAAGAGTTAATCAATTAAATGTGAGTTACAAAGAATTAAAAAATATCTCTTAAAAAACGTCAAGCCCGTACAAAACACCCGCGTGTTTTTCCGGTCCATCCTGAAGGAAATACAAATCTCTTATCCTCTGAAACGCATGCCACGTAAGCAAACTGTCTGAACCGGCTTGGTGACATTTTCCAACTACCCGGTTAACCTCAAGCGTCCGCGCGACCCGGTCTAAACCACCGTACAATCTCCTCTCGCAAAATCTCATCATATGCTTAATGTCGTACACGCGCCCCCCAAACAACGCTCTGATCACGCGCTGAAACTCACCCAACACGCAGGAAAGTTCCCGGCGCGTGAGAATCTTCATCAGGTAACCAAAATCATACGCGCTGTGGAAAGTCACCCAGCTCACATCCTCGTTGCAGACGAGCCCCGACGACATCATCAGCTCCGCGAACCTCTCAGAGTCAACTCCGTCGCGGCGGTTACGCTCGAAATCGATTGCCTGCCGGAGCGTGCGCATCACGCGCCACGTTGAAATTCTTAAAGTTGAACTCCCAGATGAATCGTCGGCCTCCGCCGCCGAGATCGGGGAGGTTTCCGTTGGCGTCGGAGAGAGTAAGACCGACCTGTATAAGGCTTAGCACGTCGATGTTGGATTTGAGGAGACTGTAGAGTTCGGCGGGGTTTTCACGGCGGAGATCCGATTTGAAAATCACGCCAGGAAACTCAGTGTCCATCGAAATGAATGGATAATCGTCGACGATTCCGCTTATCAGCTCAAACTCCACTTCGAGATTCTCTGCCCAAACTTCGCGAATCACGACGGTGCCGCCTGGTTTGTATCTCGGACTAGAGAGATCCGTATCCAAATTGATGATCATCATTACAAAAAATGAATTTAATTTTCAAATTATTGACAAAACTAGCTTCTGAGTGTTCGTTCGTCTTTGATATTTGATTTGGGTAAAGAGTCCGTATATATTTGTGTGTTGATAGAGTGAAGATGTTGCGAGGAAGAAGACGAGAAACGCGTCAAGTAAACGTAACTCTGTATCTTGACTCGGTCCAACTTGGCCTCTCCATTATTGAAACACGACGTAAACTAATTATTCCTTTCGATATTTTTCACTTGCATCATATGATGTGAACATATATATTTGGAATTTGGGTACATACACATACAATGTATGTGTAGTAAACAAACTTACAAACTCTTCATAAATAATGTTTGTTCAGATGATACTAATATCTGATTCATTGAATCTTCATGTTAGACGTTAATTCATATAGGAACAAAGTACAAACTTCTAAGTTATTTGTGTAATGTCAATTTTAACAGTAAATATACCCCCTTTTAGAAAAATATTAAGTACTTAATTCATTTGGACGGACTGCAAAAAGGAAACTATCTCTCAAGTTGCTGGAAAGAGTCTAAACTCCAAGTGTGTTGCGTATGTAAATCGTGTCAGAAATCACAATTAAAATATTTTATTTATTTATCAATGATCACTGTCACCTACACACTTTCCGAATCCTTAAAACATCCACTGTGGCACTGTAGTGTTTGCGTTTTAGCCACTTGCTAAATTTTTGGTACTTTCAAGGTGAATCTAAACTAATACAAGATCAAAAATAGAAAAGACATCTCTCATGTGTTTGCATGAACATGCTTGTCAAGAAAAGCCTTAGCCAAGTTACTAAAACTTACGCTAACCGTTTCAGCGGCTGCGTACCTCTCAATGAGATCAACCACTTCTCCCCTCACAATCTCTTCTCTTGTTGCTCTGTTAAAGCCCCCAAAGTGTAATTCACCTATCCGGAAACAATAAAACGATTTTATAACAATTAGTGTACTCACAGTGTTCCTGACAGGGCTTAATAACAATTAGTCATAAGAGAAATCTCATCAGCCTCAACAATGATAGCAGCATTTTTTGGCTCTGCACATTAATTTGATGATCAGTAATTGCAATTATGGCAAAAACCAAAATACTTTAGCAAATTAAAGGCTTTTTAACCAGCACAAACGTTGCATATTCCTCCTATCCCGAATTCTACAAGCTTCTCATTTGGCTCTGTTATACAGTCTAAGAATAGCTCCAAAACATTTAGCTGCTCCAGTACACATAATCAAAATTCCATCATAACACCAATCAAGATATTTTGGAAAATGATAGAACATGAAACTCGAGATTACCTGACGTAAAATAGTGTAGTTGAAAGGATCATAGGCAAAATTCGCCAAGTTTGCGACAATTATCTCCTTTGTTTATGCATGTTCAAGACAATAATCATGTTAATATATTCATACTTGTTAAACTGTAAGAGAGAAAACCAGAGACATACTAGCTTAGGCTTGGTAAACTAGAGCCGAACAGAAGCATTTGAAAATGATGACATCAAATTGCCATAAGGCGGAAGCAAGTATTGTCGTTAGATAATCTACAGAACCTAAAATTTTAAAGTAAGACACAAAATGCTAACGTTTTTGCAGGGTTTCCATGTTCTATGAAGCATATTAAGAAATGTTAAACGCGTAACTGATAGAGTTAGCTTATACGAAGAAGGAATTGAGAAGAATGAAGTATGTATTGAAGAATAACTCGATTACAGAAATGCAGAATCAGATCTCATAACGATCTGTTCTTGAGCTCATCGCGCCCATATCTCAGCTCGAAGCTTTGATTTACAATTCTCTAATTCGATACTCTGTAACAAACGTAACCATATTCTTTTTATACAATTACAATTATTTAACAGCTCCAATAACTGCCTTCCACTTCAGCTGCCAACTCAGCGTTGACTAATCTTCCTCTGTTATCTCACTCGTCTTCCTCTTCCTATAATACGTCTTGTGTAACGTATCAATACTCTCTCCGTCGAGACCAAGCTTGCCCTCAAGCTTGTAAGAAGGAAAATGCTGGATGAATTCACGATACGGTACCCACGACGTCTCATGATCCAACAAACCCTGCCATTTGACCAAATATTATAAACCACCCTTATCATCGTAACTAGAGGCTAACACATCTTCGGGAATCAGTAGCAATGTCTCTAAGTTCGACGTATCAGGAGGAATCTCTTGCACTATCTGATCGCTACCAAGTGCTGCCTTGAGTTGGGATACGTGGAATACCGGATGTATCTTTGCATCCGCAAGTAAGCGTAAACGATATGCTACTCTACCGACGCGTTCTATGATCTCATATGGGCCAAAGAATTTCGCTGCTAACTTCTGACAGAATCGACGCATTACCGTTTGTTGTCGATACGGTTTGAGCTTCAAGTACACCATTGTCCCCACCTCAAACTCCACGTCGCGTCTATGTTGATCTGCCTGATTCTTCATCAACTCCTGAGCTTTCAACAAATGCGACTTAATCTGTGTCAACATCATATCCCTTTCGCGCAGTGACTCTTCGAGATCAAAGTTTTTAGTCGAGCCTGCTTCATAACGCAAGATCGCTGGTGGTTCTCTCCCATAAACAACCTGAAATGGAGTTGATTTCAGCGATGAATGGAATGATGTATTATACCATAGCTCCGTCCACGGTAAGTACTTGCACCACGTACGCGGGTGAGCAGAAGTATAACATCGGAGATATGTTTCCATACAGCGATTCAGAACCTCCGTTTGCCCGTCAGTTTGTGGGTGAAAAGCTGTACTGTAACTAAGCTTCGTGCCTGCCAAACGAAATAATTCCTTCCAGAAGCCGCTGAGGAAAATACGATCACGATCTGATACAATTGTTCTCGGAAAACCGTGTAGGCGCACTATCTCCTGCATAAACCTGGAGGCTACATCCACCGCCGTAAACGGATGTTTCAGTGTGAGGAAATGACCATATTTGCTGAGTCTGTCCACCACAACCATAACCACATTAACCCCTTGTGACGTTGGTAAGCCTTCTACAAAATCCATGGAGATATCTTCCCACACTCGTTCTGGAATGGGTAAGGGTTGCAAGAGTCCCGCTGGAGACAGAGTAGAGTATTTGTGAGTTTGACACACCGAGCATTCCGCAATATAACGCTGCACCCTTTTGTACAATCCTTCCCATTGAAACATTTGTTGAATCTTCTTGACTGTTTTCAGGACTCCTGAATGTCCCCCGGTTTTGCTATCATGACATTCGTATAATATCAACGGAATGGAAGCTGAAGATTTTGGAATGACCAATCTTTTCTTGTACCACAGTCTCCCCTCAATCACGTGATACTGCGAGCTGTCACCTGTCTTCGACAATATCCTCTGGATCGTGTCCTGTATAACTTTGTCCTCAGCAATTTCCTTATAAATGTCGTGTAGCTGGAGTACTGACGGGACTGTTATTGCCATCAACATGGTTGTCAGTTCACTGTACTCTGTAGATTCAATGCGGGACAATCCATCAGCCGCTTGATTCTCTTTACCCGGCTTATATACTATTTCAAAATTGAACCCCAGCAGTCGAGTGAGCCATCTTTGATATTCCATGTTGACTTCTTTCTGTTCCAACAAGTATTTTAAGCTTCTCTGATCTGTGTGAACCACAAACTTTCGTCCCAGTAGATAATGCTTCCATTTCAATATTGACATCACCACTGCCATCAATTCTCTCTCATATGCTGGTTTTAGCTGTTCTCTAGGTGTTAGCCCATGGCTGAAAAAGGCGATTGGTCTCTTATCTTGCATTAACACTGCCCCGACACCAAATCCGGATGCATCTGATTCAATCACGAACTGTTTCTCAAAATCTGGCAGAGCTAAAACTGGTGCCGAGATCATCGCTTGTTTTAAGTTCGTAAAACTGGTGCATCTCTTTTTGTTTAGATATTGACCCATCTTATGCCCAAGTACAGAGTCCTTAAAATCATACTGCAAATCAGCAAGGTTGTCAATGGATAAAATAATATCAAGAAAGCACCAAAAGCCATTCTGTGCGACAAATACATTCTAAATGTTCAAACAGATGCATGAACACATACCTTCATCAGTGGAATTCTGAAACTGACTCACCAGCTCCTGCAATTTAAATAGGGACAGACTCAACTCCAACAATACTTCTTAGATTCCCACAAAAACAAATATCTCACAGACATCTACCAAACTCAGATTCACTAACAGGTTCTACACAAAACTGAGACTTTCCCTTTTGTATTTCAGTTTATCTCTACGAGGAAACATCGATGTATAATGGTTCAAACAAGTTCAAAAAGCGATTTTTCAAAAGACCAAGAAGTAACCATTATTAACATAAATAACTCACTTTAAAGAAGTACACACATTCATACAACTTCCACATTTTCCAGAATCTCTAATCAGGTGAAAACATATAAAGATTCCAAAACAGATTCCTTCAAAAATTAAAAAAAAAAAATTACCTGTAGATATTGAAGCCTTGGTGTTCCGTATTTTCCAGTACGCTGTTCTTGTCTTTGATTATAAGTAAACTGATAGGATCCTAAAATGGCATTACTGGGCCATTTATGTTTATCTCATTTATTAATTGTTTTAAGCCCATTAGAGTTGATATATGTAACAAGAAAACTCATTGTCGAGTTATCGAATCGATCAACAAAATATTATTCTCAATCTTCTCTCTATCTCTCTCTTCTTCTTCCTCTCTTCTTCTCTTCCTCTTCTCTTCTATTTCTTCTGTTTCTCATCTATTTCTTCTAATTCTATCATCCAATCGCTTGATAGATTTTGGTATCTATCAATTGGTGCTCTCATTGAGAGAAAACAATGGCTTCCTTATCTGTGTCAGCTATCGTTACAGATACGAGATCAGTTTCTCCAGAACTCGAGACAGGTTGGGATATCAATTGGGATCAATCCACGGAAGACCTAAGACAGGGGATGCTGGTGTATGCATCCAGGCAAAACGGTAACGACAGAAAGTTTTGGGTAGATCTTCTCAAGCAACGATTCGGAGAAGACTATGACCGATAGTACCTGCCTCCGACGCGGGCTAAAGAGCACCAGAAGATGCCAGAACTTCCACGAACACAAGAGACAAGTAGGGAAGATCAGATTTCAATGGAAACTTCAAAGGTATCTCTTGGGATTTTCGTCGAACAGTTGGCGGGTCCTCAACCATCAAAAGTTTTTAGCGATCCATCAACCATCGCAGACCAAAGTCTCAGTGTTAGAAAGATCCCAGTTGAAAGAAGGTACCACAGGGTGAGGAAACGTAAATCGCAGAAGAAGCACCAAGCTCTCCTAACTTCAACAATCATTGAAGGATTTACACTGAAGCGGGGTAAGCGATTTCGATCAAAACGTCGTAATAGTGACGCTCAGATGAGGATTGAAGTTGGGCAGGAACAAATGGTTCATCATAGATTCGATAGAGCTTCCAGAATTTCAGAACAAAAAGATAATGATATTGAAGATGGTTTAGAAGAATGGATTGTTGGTAACAGAACAAATAGAGAACATGGATTAGTTTTTTTGTGAATCTGAGTTGCCGAAGGTTACAAAGGTGAGAGATCGACATGGATACAATGCATTCTGTGTGGATAGCAAATACCCCAAGGTTCGTAAGAAAGAAGGCAAAAGGAGACGTCAGAAAAGGAATGGTGAGTGTCTAGCTATGTCAAATTTAAAGACTTTTGTGAGCTTTGCGAAGATGATCCTTGGCGTGCACAATTTCAAAGTGAAGAAATGGAATTTCAGGGGTGAGAAGGAATCCACAAAGTATCCACCACGACGTGATCTGATACAAGCTTTACAAGGCTATGGTAAGCGGCCTCGTGATCCAGGTCGACATCGAAGTGAAGTATATTCTGAGCAAATGGGGATACAAGCTTGCAAAAGCATTAGTCACTCAGTTTGTAGCGATTCATTAGAAAGAGCACCCTTCAGTCCATATTCACGTTTCTCAGCTCAGTTTAGATTATGGTTTAAGAAGGTCATCAAAGGGGATAGTGTTATGAAGTTAGAAGAAAATGATGGTAGAGTTCAAATGGCAGTGAATTCAAGGTATCATGGGTGTTCTGCTTCTGATATACAAGCACTGCTCGTTGAACACTGTTTAGAGGTGCATGAGTTTATTAGAACTCAGGGAAGTGCTGAAGATACAATAGCTGTGGTTTTTGATCCGGGCGGTGTTTTGCAAGAGAGTGGTAGTATTCACGGAAGTGTTTATGCTACTATAGCTGTAGCTTTTGATTCGAGAGGGGTCCCACAAGAGATGATAATTGACGAGGTGTTAAGGTTATTGAAATGTTTTGGTACTGATAATAGAAGCTTGGAGACAGAAGCGAAACAGATATTGCGTGTTATACATCAGCGTCTAGAGCTTCAGAAGTTGTCATGGTCTGAGAAACTTTATGGAATGAGAGATTTGCTACAATATTTAGAGAGTGAGAATCAAAGAGAAACTTGCAAATCACCCTCGAGCTACGGTGCTGGTTGGGACAAGCTGATTGGGTGGATACATGTTCACCTTGGTGAGAACCGGAGCCAAGAAAATGCTACGCTAGAAGTGTTAGAACAGATTCACGATTCTTCACGAGAGTTTAAGCTTGCTTCAGGTTGTGTCTTGATCTTACGACTGCATACCCTCCAAGTGGAGCTGTTTTTGTTGACCGTTACCTTCATCCACCTTGAGGACAAGGTGTATTTTGCAGGGGCGAGTAAAGATATAAGTAGAAGATGGGTTGGTGGAGCAGTCACGAAGAAGTTAAGGAATCTTATGATAACAATGCTCTCGGGTTTAAAGAGGTTGTGGTGTTTCCTGGAAAGTGAAGAAAAGAGAAATGCTCCCACAGAAACAATGACACGACGGGGAGCTGATACTTGAGACCTAACTATGATCTGCTGTGAAGCCGGAGTTTACAAGCACCAAAGAGACACATCAAGCATGAAACATAATCTGTAAATTTGTCTTCTTGGTTTTCTAATGGAGTTCGTGAAGAGAGACAAGGCTAGCCGTGATAGGATTAGGGTGCAGAACAGCAAATGTTGCTGGGTCTATGTTTTTAGATACCTGGTTAGTTGCTTTCTGGTTACTATCTTGAGAATTGCAGATGCTCTCAAGGGAGTTGACGTAGGCAAGTTCACAATGGTGCCTTTTGAGAATAATTTGGCTGAAATCTTCGCTTGTGAGAAGTTCCATTCCCCAAGACCACCAAAGTTGTATCTCAGCGTAGTAGTTTATAGGATATGGGTTTCATATGAAAAGCGGCGGAAACACGAACGTATGGAAACAGGGCAGTTAAGGAATGTGAGTGTTCAATTGAACATAGCTGAGATCAACAAGGAGTTTTTGGTGTGGTGGGAGCTAATTAAAAGCATCACGACGAGGCATAAAGACTGGCTAAGAGGAGAAGTTGGACATGATGCTGAATGTGGAGAAAACAATGGGAAGCTGCAGATCGAAGGACAGAGAACACCTCCAGCTTTGTTTTACATGAAACGGTCAAGAGAAACTCTATATGCAGCGCCTCTTCTAAAAAATGACACCAGGTCGAGTTACAAATCCAAGGCGATGAGAGTCTTGACCTTATATGTAACCGAAGTGGTCATGGGGAGACATCCATACTCTCAGGGAAGGAGAACGTACACTTGTAAATGGACTAAGCAGAGGTTCGTTAAGGTCAAAGAAAGTAACGAAGTAGAATTCGTGATCAAGGAAGGCTCATTTGACTGGGAATCGGAGCTCTATGACTATCCGGCCAACAGAAACACTCAAGTCAGGTTCACACTTCCTCATTCTTCGAACCTTATGATGAAATTTCTTGTCTATGTAGTGTTTCATCCTGCAAGACCACCGGAGTTGCTTGTTATTATGAATAAGGTGAAGGTGACTGTGGCCGATGTGCTACGGTTATAAGTTGCATTAGTCCTAGAGGAACTGATAAGACAATGGAGAAGGATGTGATGAGTATGTCACCGGCACAACAAGAACTATCACCTTGAGGACAAGGTGACTTTTTGTGGGAGGAGTATTGATAGGATCCTAAAATGGCATTACTGGGCCATTTATGTTTATCTCATTTATTAATTGTTTTAAGCCCATTAGAGTTGATATATGTAACAAGAAAACTCATTGTCGAGTTATCGAATCGATCAACAAAATATTATTCTCAATCTTCTCTCTATCTCTCTCGTCTTCTTCCTCTCTTCTTCTCTTCCTCTTCTCCTCTATTTCTTCTGTTTCCCATCTATTTCTTCTAATTCTATCATTCAATTGCTTGATAGATTTTGGTATCTATCATAAACATTCTCACTATTGGTAAAAAGAAGTTAGCTCATCATCAAACATTAATAGGTGCTACGGTTTTCACTCAAACGAATACAAAAACGGAGACAAAACCTTAAAGAAATACAAAAACAGAAACAGAGAAAGACAGAGACATGCGGTTCATGAACCTGATTTAGGTTCATTTGAAACTAATCTTAAACAAAGACAAAGACATCAAGTTCCTCATGTTATCTCATCATCAACATCACGTGCAGATATGCAGAAACTCAGAGTAACAACCAAATTTCATCAAAATCGTGTAAGAAACAAAAAATGACTGATTTTTTATAAATTCAAAAACTCAACTGTAGGTTCCTACTCAATCTGAGAAGAATTTCATGAAACTAACGCACACAAGTCATCAAAAAAAAAGCCACATCAAACGATTTTCACACTATCTCAGAAATTGCAATTCAAACTTCAACAACAAACAAAATAAACGATTTGAGAGATTCTTACCTCGAATTCGCTATATAAAATAAGGAAGATGATTGAAGAAGTCGATTCAGTTTGCTTTAGTTTCGATTTGGCTTGATTTGGGGTTGAATGTGAATCATGTGATCAATTGAGGGTTTATCGTGTTTTGAGAAATGCCCTAACTCTTTTCTGTTCCATCGAGAGAACCACAACCGTTTCCTCAAGTGGGCTATCCTGGGCTCTTAAGCATTGGGCCTAATTTGATAAAGAAAACCAGAACTGGGCACAGCGGAGAGAAATCGGATCACCGCATAATGTGTCCGAACACTCTGTATATGCCACTGTCACTCACCGATCAACGATTTCTCGACCGTGGAATCAGCTAAGCGGCCAATTTTTTCGACATGTGGATAGTAAAAAAAAGGTATAGATTACTACAAGTGTTCAGTTTATTTAACGCAAGTTGTCTTACAAAAGTTTTCTTGATTAATTATTTCAAATAGCTTTCGGTCCGAAGCGAGAATTTCTAAATCTACACTTGATCCTTTTATAAGCTTAGAGGCTGATTTCTGTTAGATGATTTAGGTACAATATATATAGTATACATAACATAGATTAATAAGAAAGACTACTATTCTTTTTATATCTATATTCTACCCACTTTTTCAAGATGATGTAAGTTATTTTATTCTAATTTTGCTATATACAAGTTGTAGGAATAGTAATATAAGAAGTGGTTTTGTGAGAGTATCCACCAATTGGTCTCTGGTAGAAACATGAGTGACTCGTAAAACACTACACAACATGTTCTCCTGAATGAAATGATAGTTGAAAGATAGGTGCTTCATGTGTGAGTGGAAGACCGGATTTGCGTAAAGATATGTGACCCCGATATCATTACAGTGCGTCACATGAGGTGCTGGTAATGTGATGCTAGTTCAACGAGAATGGAGCAGATCCAATGAATTTTAGAGGTGGTATTTGCAACAGCCTTGTACTCTGTCTCTATGGAAGAACAAGCAATGTCTTTCTGTTTTTATTTGAAGACTATGCAATTGGGAAATGATCAAGATATAACAGGTACATAGTGATTGAAACAAAATCGTTAGTATCACCTGCCTAATCAACATCATAAAAGGCATTGAGTGTGAGTGGTAAATCCACTTAGAAAATGATATCGTGTGACATTGTACCAATAAGATATCTAAGAACTCTTTTGTCGGCCTTCCAGTGATCACTAGTTTGTTGATATATGAATTGGGATAGGTTGTTGACATCATATGCGATATCTGGTCGCGTGTAAGAAATATATTGAATGTTACCAATGATTTTGAGATACTGATATACAGAGTTTTAACCCAATATACTGCAAGTGCACAGCAAATGTTGTAGCAATCTACGGATCGAATTCACAAAGACCAAGATTTATTTAGAATGAAACTAAGTTAAGACAATGCTGTATTTGTTGTTGAAAGGTAAAAGAAAAATATCACTTAAAAAGGTGTAGAAATCAATTAAAGCAAGCATTAGGTCAAAGATAATTCGCATGAATTCAAAGATCACGAACCAGAAAATTATTTAGAGATTAAATTATGGACTGTTCTAGAACCCAAAACACAGTTATATAATCAATTCACTGCCATGATATCAACTACTTTGTCTACAACTTAAAATTCTAAACTGTCGTTTAGACTTAGAATTTTAGACATGCATTAATTTCAAGTTTCTTATGATTACAAAATGCCTTAACATTAGCATTCGTTGGCGAATGACGTTTTCCTCACCTATGTTCTTTCATGCTTTTAAACAAATACTTTCGATTTGTTAAAACAACCTAAGATTAGAAACTAGGTAGCTAATAAAGTTTCACCAATGAGATCAACAATAGATGAAGAAACCACAAATATAATTTCATATCTATGTCTAATTCAATGATTTATGAACTCTTTTAGAACCCTAAACCTAACTATGAAATTACTTAGATGTAGAAGCACATAATAAGCAAAGAGATGAAGAAAAACTCATAATCAATAAATAAAAATCCAAAAGGATTTAGAAATCTTTTCGGAAATGTAGAATCAGAGATTCTTCTCCCCAAAGCTTACAAAGATCCAAAAACAAAAGAAAGAATAGAAAATAACGTGTTTTCTCAAAAAGTGGGTAAAAACAATATATATATTGGGTTGAGATAGATTGAGCTATGATGATTCTAGGACAAAACATAAAGTTACAGGTTGCCATTTTTCATTTGAGAAACTGGATCGATCGATTTGGTATTGGATCAATCGATCTAAATAGTCTCTAGAAATCTTCAACAAGTGGATCGATCTAAAATCTCTAGGGACTTTTTTCTGCAAATGCTTCATCTTCTCGCTAGGCAGGACCGTCTTCACGAAATCTAGCATAACTTTTGATCGCACCGTTAGATTGACTTCAAATAAATTCCAAACGAAAGCTAACTCAAAAATCTAGCGTGTGTCCAAAATTAATTTCGATCCATTTATGGATAATACTTCAACGAATGTCAAACTTTTGATGTCCCTACAGAATTCTGCATCAACATATGTTCGTTTGCATCCAAAATAGCTCATTTTCTCCCAAATTGACCTAAAACCTAAAAAGACTCCATAAAAGGACCAAAAGACTCTAAAAGAACACTTTGAATCGAAAAACCATTGAAAAGCTTGGGTTAAAAAGACTCCAAAACGCAGTATATCAACTTCTCCAGACTTAGCATTTTGCTTGTCCTCAAGTAAACACTAAGTTCAGAGTCAAAATTTGAAAACAGAGGAACTTATGAACTCTCAAGAACGCCACATGACCAATACTTTTGAATCTACATACCACAAAATCAACATTACATAGTATATCAATATACTTACCACATGCTTAACAATCGTCCCAAATACGGTTCAACACCCCTTAGAGAAATCAGAATTCTCCATTGTTGACTCATTTAATTCATCTCATCGAAGGAGTATCGATCAAAGAAACTATAGATGATTGATGATAAGGTTTTTAATCTTTTGATCAATCCTCAAACACACATGTCATTCCAGTACTTGAGGTGTCAATCCACTTGGGAAGCTAATGACACTTGAGAAATAGAGAACTTTGCTAAGCTACGCTAATAGAGAAAGGTTTTGTTATCTAACAGCCTAATGATAAACAAGAAAGCAAAACAAAGCAAACAAAAGAGCAATAATTGCAAAGAAAAACCGAGCAAAAGCAGAGTAGAAGTTAAACTTCAAAGATTAAATGATGGTTCAAGATCAAGGCAATAGTCATAGGGTGATTCATGTTCATGTCTAGGGTGATAAAAAAAAAAAAATTCTAAACACTCACCCTTAGGTAAGGAACACTAATAAAGATTAATCCAATCTCTTGGCACTAATCCATTTACTAAATCACATTTTAAACCCATGGTTAATGGTGTATCTATGACAAGCAAGCATTAAAAACAAGTAACATATAACCAATTAGCATGCTAAACATCTAATCTCTTAGGCTAGGTTTACTAATCTCTTATACAGTGGGTCAAACATCAACTCACATTCTCATGCATAATAAATTTCTAAAGGTAATTTCTCCACCAATGTGGTACTAAGCAATAAGCACATTCAAGCAAAAAATGATATATGAAAAGACTCATGATTATCTAAACACCATTTTCAAGCATTGAACTTCATTCAAAAAATTCATCAAACACTTGGTATGCATAAGAAAACCTAAGATCAACTTCTCCAACATGGAGGTACTAAGCATTAAACACAATCATGTAAGAAAGAGAATGAGAAGATCTAAGCCCTATTCACCCTAAACAATCACTAAAATCACCATCTTCCCTAATCTCTAACCTAAAAGATACTACTCACTAATCATTACCAAAACCACAAAATCCAAAGAGAAAGTTTGGTAAGACATGATTAGGAAGAAGATTAAACAAGAAAAAAATTAAGGAAAATGCAGAAATTCATTAAACAAAGAAAGGTTTTACAAGTTTTTCTCAAAAGAGAGAATCTTTATGGATAAATACAATAAAAGATAGCTTGCCTAATGATTTTAGGTCTTTACATATTTATACTAAATACATGGGACCCTAGAATAATAGCAAAATTGTAAATATTTGGACTTTTGGTCGAGCACATATCGGGCTCAGAGGTCGACATGCTGCTCGACATAGTGCTGCTCGATGTAAGTATCCTGTCTCTCGGATATCGGGCATCATGGTCGATATGGTGCCCGATACAAACTTCTGGTTGCGGACAGTGATGCTGAAATCGCCGTGTCGTTTGAACCACTGACCGGATTGACGTCATTTAACCTCCGTTGGAAAGCTTATTCGATCCTCTTCAACTTCTATGAAGGACGATGAGGCTGAATCGCAACGGAATACCTTCGTTCGAACCCATACATTTCATATCGACCTGCATACCGAACATGCTTCTCTTCAGGTTTGGTCGATATCGGCCATATTGCCCGATATGGTGCCCGATAACAGCTCTGGAGATGTGCTCATTTGGATCTAATTGGCGGGGACATCTTCTTGGATCACTCCCATTCTTTCAAAATGTCTCCAACAGCTCCTTTGGTACCTAAAAACATTCCATATGCAAGAAAAATGCAAACAATATCCTAAATACAACCTATGTCTATAAGATAAAGAAAATGGGACAAATGATCAGAAAAAAATGCAAGAAAAGACCAAAACATATACTAAATACAGTCCTAAATGGTGCAAATATAAGAGACATCATCTCCCCAACACTTGCCTTTTGCTTGTCCTCAAGCAAACAAAGACAAATGAGAGAGAGAGAAGTCTGAAAGTGGGAGCTCAAAACTAATGATGTCAATGCAAGAAATAATATCAATATCCAAGTTATAAGTTCTAAGATGCAAGAAATTTGTTCTACTTCAAAAGCTTTAGCCATATCTATCATAACAAACAATGAATTTAAGCTTAGCCTACACAAGCATTCAAATCACCCAACTCTTTAACATTCATCAATAGTAACCAACGGATTTTGCTCATGTAATTCAAGTAAAAGCATTTGGTTAAAGGACAAAGCTAAGAGATCAAAATGATCTCTTTTAATGTGGGTTTTAGATGCAAGGGACCTCTCTTTGAAGGAATGAACTTTGGCAAAATGCTAAGGGTAATGCTCAACCTATGCATACAAGGATAAACTCTCATCTACCTGATAGCTTGCTATATTGTAGTGTTTTGGGATGCATTTTATACATGTTTTCTCTTGTTCTTGCATTATTTCTTATCATTTTAGTCCCATTTACATATAGAAGTGGCCATGCATGCATTTAGATTAGGAATGCATACATTTGCATGTTTAAGATGTATTTCAGGTGTTTTTTTAGGGCTAAGGAGACTTATTGGAGGATAGAGGATCATCTGGAGTCATAGAAATATGCAAAAATAATGAAGCCAAGCTGTTTAGAAGCTACACTGAGGTCCCACATCGAGGTTTTTGCTCGATTCAACAGGATGCGAGTTATAGATCGGTCCAGACGAAGCGTATCCACTCAGATTCAGACTCCACGTTATTCATGAAAGTTGTAGAGGATCGGAATATATTTCCAATGGTGGTCGAATCATGTCATTTGGATCTGGAGTTCAAGAGACAGAGCGATTTCAACTATGCAGTGTTCACCAGCTTGTTGTACCAGGGAAGCGCATCGACCAAAACCCAAGCAAAATTCCCCGATGCGTGCTGAACCGACTAAAGCCGTCTGAAGCAACAGGGACAGACTGCATCGGCCAACTGCATCGAGCAAAAAATCCACCGTACACCCTGATATGCTTTATCCGAGAGTTGACCAACTTTTTCCACTTTTGACCAAACTTTATCCTTTCACTTATTTAAGCTTTTGGATTATCTTTTTGTTATCTTATCTTCTTCTTTATCTTATTTTCGACCTGAAGGGAAACCCAAAAGGAGATTTAATGAGATTTTGATCAAAATCACTCTTTTAATAAAGTTTTGCACTTCCTTTGTCATTTCCCTTCTAGTTCTTGTTTAATCATGTTTGATCTGTCATTTGTGCTTGTTATTGTTGATTTCATGATGTGTTATGAGTAGTTTCATATGGTTTGAGGTTAGAGCAGATTTGGGGATGATTGGTTGATAATTAAGGGAGTTTTGGTTTGATTCACGCTTAGATCACTTAGCTTAGTTCTTGTTAGTGCTTAGTAACTCTTTTAGAGTGATAATGATCTTATTTGTTCGCTGCATCACAAGTGTTTGTTTAAATGCCTGAAAGAACTTTTTTAGGAACATTCTCCTAGAAGATTATATTAGCGTTTAGGTAGCATGTTTGGTCTATAAGAATCCTGTGTTTTCATGCTGGTTTTACACAAATACGCCATCACATGTGGGTCTGACATCTGCTTAACTTAGACATCTATGTTTTATTTGCAGATTGATTGATTTAGTGACTTGATCATGTTCTTTGCTTGTTTAATTGGTCTTGACTACCCTAGTTTTGATACTAAGTAATACCCATGTCATCATTTCTCTAGCCTTGAACCTGCGCCTCATTGTTCTTTGCATTCGATCATTTTGTGCTCTATTTTCCTCAGTTTTTAGTTGCTTTTCTTTTGTCCATTTCTTGCCTTGCATTTCAAGTTATTTCATTTAGCTTCCATCTTACTTCTTGCACTTCTATTGCTTTTCTTACTTTAGTCCTGCTGCATTTAGATCATTTTCTAATTAGTTTCTGTTGCATTTAGTTCCGTTGCATTGCATTACTTGCTTTAGTCTTGTTAGTATTGCTTTGCACTTTTGCATTTCATCTTTGATCACTTAAGTTGTTAGATAATCCTTCTTTTATCATATTGGTTAAGCTAAGTGAGTTCCTTGCATCTCTTTTATTCTAACTCATGGATGGATTGATAAAAACTCTTCTACACTACATCTGATTAGAGAGGGATTGAGTTAAGACTTGCAAAAGTCCTTCTTCAATTTGGCGCCGTTGTTATTTTAGGATTACTTAGATAATTGAGTTTACGTTCTTGAATAGACTTACCCACCTTTTACTTTACTAATCACTTTACCTTTCTTCCTCTGTTTTCTCAGGTATCGTGGCTTATCCAAACCACTTTGGACCTACTCATCAAGCTCAGTTTAGAGAGAATGAAGCTCCAGTTCAGAGGTTACATTGTCCAGTGCCTCAGATTGCTAGAAGAGCACAACACATTGGCTCTCATGATGCTCCTTACCTTCATACTAGATGCAGAAGTATACTTCCTCCACCATCTCAAGAGCATCACTTTAAGATCAAAAGTAGTGTGATTGCAATGGTACAAGCAAACCGCTTCAATGACACACCTATGGAGGATCCGCTTGATCACTTGGACAGTTTTGATAGCATTTGCAGCTTACAAAGGATCAGTGGTGTCACAGAAGATGGCTTTAAACTGAGGTTATTTCCTTTCTCTCTTGGTGATCGTGCACATTTGTGGGAGAGATCTTTGCCTTGTGGATCAATATGTTCTTGGGATGATTGCAAAAGAGTGTTTCTTGCAAAGTTTTACACTTCTACTAGGACTGCTACACTAAGGTAGAACATATCAGGTTTTACACAATCACCAGATGAACCATTCTATTCAGCATGGGAAAGGTTTTAGGGCTATACACTGTGCTGCCCACATCATGGCTTCTCAACAGAGTCATTGCTCAGCACACTTTACAGAGGAGTATTACCACGGTTCAGGGTGATGCTAGACACAGCCATCAATGGTCATTTCATGGGTACAAGTGTAGAAGACGGCTTGCAGCTCATTGAAAACCTTGCAATGAGTAATGACAATTATGTGGATGAACGTGAAGATACTTACAAGAAGAGTATTGAAGCTTCTCTTAACCAAACTGATATATCATGAGTTTTATGGTTTTTAACCATGGTATAAGTCCTTTCTATAGAGTCTTTTTGGTCTTTTTAGAGCCCTAGTAGAGTCTTTGCAGGTTATAGCATGACTGGAGCATAATTGGAGATTCTGGAGCTTTTTGGATCATTGCAAGAACCATCCCCAAAGTTAGCAAGTCAGAAGCCGTTGTCCTGCAATTGGTGACGATCGTCACCACTTATGGGTGACGCTCGTCACCACTTATGGGTGACGCTCGTCACCCTCATCTGAAGAAAATCGCGACTTGTATTAAAAGATGGAGAAGATATTGCACTTTTAGCCCAGAAGTTCTATTATTTACAAGAAGACCCCAACTCGTGTTTTAGCTTGTATATTAGGTTTTTCAGCCATTCTTTTGGTTTTTTGATCTTGTATCTTAATTTCTAGAGAGCTTTTGAGAGAGATTTTTACAAGAGCTTTTGGAGAGACACAACAGACTCCTTCAGAGCAGATTCGAACTCCTTTACCTTTATTTCTTATTTCTTTTATGCAATCCATTCTATTCATGATGTTTTCTCATTTCACCATGTCTGAGTAGTTTGTTAGTTAAGTTAGGATTATTCACTGGTTGATGAAGAGTTTGTAGAATTGCTAAACTGTTAGGATTTATTGGTTCTTCATATGTGCTTGCATTCATATCGATTTCTGGAGTTGATCATCTAGATTTCAAAACCCAAGGTTGTTTAATATATATGAGAACATTGTTAATCACCTGAACTAGTATTAGATGAGCAAAACGCCTATTTGCAAAGAGATTTGACTTAGGAGTTTTGTGAACAATTGAACTTGATCATTACTGCATGTTTAGATTGTTATAATTTGCAAAGAGATTTGAAATTCTATGATTTAGGCATATATCACTTCTGCAATGAGAATTGATTAGTTACATCATTGTGTTTCAATTTCTAGACGGTTTTAATTCATTCCTGATTGCATGCATTCTACATTCTTGGATTCAACCTGCGAATTATCTTGACTTAGCGCCTTTAGCTTTCTGAACTTAGATCAATCAACAAATTTCGCCCGCTTTCATTTATTTTGCTATTTCGCATTACATACATTACTTACTGCTTAGCTTAACCCGAACCTGAACTCTATAGTGTAGTTAACTTACTCCCTTGGGATTCGATAACTCCTTGTGCTACAACTGCATTGCTGTGCACTTGCAGTATACTAAAAATGGGTAAAACTTAGACCCTATCACAAACACAGAAGGATGTACTAGCCATGAATGCTAAGCTAGACTTGTTGATTGAGAACTCTTTAAATCAATCACCAAAGGTTAAGGAAGAGACATCAGCTCTTGGGCATGCTTACAACTTAGAAGCTAAAGCCTACTATGTGCAGCAACAACATGATGTTCTTCATGAGCCCTACC
The DNA here is from genome assembly GCA_911865555.2 of Thlaspi arvense. Taxonomy (NCBI): domain Eukaryota; kingdom Viridiplantae; phylum Streptophyta; class Magnoliopsida; order Brassicales; family Brassicaceae; genus Thlaspi; species Thlaspi arvense. Next base: position 18,277,531 of record OU466861.1, read on the forward strand.
AGGATCCAAACTATGACAGCTACAATGCTTACAATCCTCAAATGAACTCAAGGGAGTGTGTTCCACTGTACAACCAGCTTAGGCTTCTCATTCAACAACACCATAGCTTTCCACCTTCTCATGAAGCATTACAAGAGATGTATGCAACAGAGTTTGTGCCTCAACATCAAGTAGCCGCTGCAACAGTTCAGGATATCCCTAGTCCTTCAACTACACCAGCTTCTACACCTGACAAAGCCACAGCTAGACTGCTTGAGCTGTTACTTGCCTCTCACACAAAGAGTACAATGGAGATGCTGGCTAATTAACAGAACACCATGGCAATGCATGCTAATCAACTACAGGAGATTGAGAAAGTTCGTGATGAGCTTCCTATGCTTAAAGCAAATCAGGTCTCCTATCCTACAGATCAATAACTACTAGGAGTGGTAAACAGCTTACAGCTTACAAGGACCTGTCTCTTGAGACTCATGAAGAAAAGACTGAAGCTGAATCAGAGATTGAAAGGAAAGCTGAAGCAGAGCGTGTGAAGAAAGGAAAACAAGTGAACGAAGAGAAGCCATACAGCCTACACGGAAGGAACATGTCTTTGTTCCTCCTCCTTACAAGCTACCACTTCCCTTTCCAGGAAGAATTAAGAAACAGTTGGTGGAGAAATACAAGCAGCTTTCTGAGCAGAAAATGAAAAAAATAGAGCTGACTACGCCCTTCTTGATGCCTTATTGCTTATGCCTCAATATCAGAAGTTCTTGAACGATGCGATTGCAGAAAGACAGAATGAGATGCAAGGGATGGTTGTTCTTGCACATGAAGTTAATGCTATCATACAGCAACCACTTCCACCTGAGAAGTTAGAAGACCCTGGAAGCTTCACTCTACCATGCTACATAGGATAACTCATATTTAACAACTATTTGTGTGATTTTGGAGCAAGCGTGAGTCTTATACCCCTCTCTACGGCAAAGCGCCTAGAATTCACAAGCTTTAGACCAAGCAGGATAAATCTTGTGCTAGCTGACCGCTCTGTTAGACACCCCATTGGACTCCTTGAGAACCTCCCTGTTCGAGGTAGAGTGATTGAAGTACCAACTGATTTTGTTGTGTTGGAGCTTGATGCTGAACCACTAGATCCTGATACTTCGCAGACCCTTCCTTGCTACAGCTGGTGCCGTGATAGATGTCAAGGGAGGAAAGATAGAGCTTCATTTGGGTAAAGACATGGTTCTCAAGTATGACATACATGAGGTCATGAAGAAGCCAACAAAAAAGGACACGTGTTCAGAGTTAATGCTAAAGATGAGCTGAATGATGAGATTTCTGAGGGGTTAAACACAAAGGATCATCTGAGTGTGGTGTTGACTAAGGAACCAGGAGAATATGGGAACTTGCATGAAGAAACTTCAGACTATGGGTGGCTGTTCAAGAAGCTCAAGTTAGACTTACACCACAAGCCGTTTGTTGAACTAAGAAGTGAAGTGATGAGATCAGTGCATCAAGAGGCTAGTAACACTAAGGATGGAAAGTCAAAACCGGATAATAAAGTTGATGACCTCCAGACACCTCCCAAAAGACTAAGGGTACTTAAGAGATGTGCTTGGGGCATAGTGCAAAGGAATTCAAACCAGGGGACTTTGTGTTTCTAAACAACTCAAAGGTCAAGCCATACTTAGCCTCAGAGGTCCCGAAGAAGGAGACAACACTTATTTTCCTTTATGTTCCCACATAGCCAAGTATGGCTTGAGACTCATGAAGAAAAGACTGAAGCTGAATCAGAGATTGAAAGGAAAGCTGAAGAAGAGCGTGTGAAGAAAGGAAAACAAGTGAATGAAGAGAAGCCATACAGCCTACACGGAAGGAACATGTCTTTGTTCCTACTCCTTACAAGCTACCACTTCCCTTTCCAGGAAGAATCAAGAAACAGTTGGTGGAGAAATACAAGCAGCTTTCTGAGCAGAAAATGAAAAAAATAGAGCTGACTACGCCCTTCTTGATGCCTTATTGCTTATGCCTCAATATCATAAGTTCTTGAACGATGCGATTGCAGAAAGACAGAATGAGATGCAAGGGATGGTTGTTCTTGCACATGAAGTTAATGCTATCATACAGCAACCACTTCCACCTGAGAAGTTAGAAGATCCTGGAAGCTTCACTCTACCATGCTACATAGGATAACTCACATTTAACAACTATTTGTGTGATTTTGGAGCAAGCGTGAGTCTTATACTCTTCTCTACGGCAAAGCGCCTAGAATTCACAAGCTTTAGACCAAGCAGGATAAATCTTGTGCTAGCTGACCGCTCTGTTAGACACCCCATTGGACTCCTTGAGAACCTCCCTGTTCGAGGTAGAGTGATTGAAGTACCAACTGATTTTGTTGTGTTGGAGCTTGATGCTGAACCACTAGATCCTGATACTTCGCAGACCCTTCCTTGCTACAGCTGGTGCCGTGATAGATGTCAAGGGAGGAAAGATAGAGCTTTGGGTAAAGACATGGTTCTCAAGTATGACATACATGAGGTCGTGAAGAAGCCAACAAAAAAGGACACGTGTTCAGAGTTAATGCTAAAGATGAGCTGAATGATGAGCTTTTTGAGGGGTTAAACACAAAGGATCATCTGAGTGTGGTGTTGACTAAGGAACCAGGGGAATATGGGAACTTGCATGAAGAAACTTCAGACTATGGGTGGCTGTTCAAGAAGCACAAGTTAGACTTACACCACAAGCCGTTTGTTGAACTAAGAAGTGAAGTGATGAGATCAGTGCATCAAGAGGCTAGTAACACTAAGGATGGAAAGTCAAAACCGGATAATAAAGTTGATGACCTCCAGACACCTCCCAAAAGACTAAGGGTACTTAAGAGATGTGCTTGGGGCATAGTGCACAAGGAATTCAAACCAGGGGACTTTGTGTTTCTAAACAACTCAAAGGTCAAGCCATACTTAGCCTCAGAGGTCCTGAAGAAGGAGACAACACTTATTTTCCTTTATGTTCCCACATAGCCAAGCAAAGAATGGCTAAGCTAAGAGACCCTAAACAAAGCACACTTGGGAGGTAATCCCATGACTATCTTTGTAAATATGCTTTCATTTTGCTTTTGATATGTTTCTTGAGTGATTTCAGGTTGGAAAAAGTGGTTGAATAGGTCAGATAATGTGAAAAATCCAAGAAAACTAAAGCTCTGTTTCTGTATCGGGGTACCATATCTAGCAGAACCTCTGCAAACTCTGCCCGATGCAGTTTATCTCAGGGAAGAAGCAGTCCGTACGTTGAACAAGATGCACGATGGCGATCATATCGAGGTGCCACATCGAGCAAAGCCTCAAAGGCCCTAATCGATGGTGATCATATCGGGCATTCACATCGAGCAAAACACCCAAGGCCCAGACAGATGCAGAACAGATTTTAATCGCCCGATTGATCTACCCGAACGGAGGCTTTCCGATCCGACTCAGTCTCCGAATTCTTCATAGAAGATGTAGAGGATGGAGTAAAATTTCGAATGGTGGAAGTTTCAAGTCATTATGATCCATGGTTAGAAAGATACGGCGATTATAGTAAGCCGGTATACAGCAAGGTGATCATAATGAGGATGCACCTCGAGCAGAACATCAAAGGCCCAAACCGGTATGGACAAATGCTCTTCAAAATAACAAAGCTGCAAGGATGCCTTGATCCCGTGGTCCCCATTAATCATCTCCACTGATGAATGTCCATCCCCCACCCCCTCCAACCTCCACTACAAGTACACACCTTCCTCATCAATTAATCCTTACACCTTCTACTTTACACTACATTGTTTCTATTATGGTTTTACCTCCTTTTGCATTTATAATACATAGAGGACTGTGTGTTCTAAGTGTGAGGGAGGGTTTTCTTGGACTTACATTCTGCATTCTCATCACAGCTGCATTTACATATAGCTAGACAACCATGCATTGCAAGGCAAAGAAAATCACTAAAAATTAAAAAAAATTTGAAAATTGATTTCTTAAAAACAGAGTGTTCATATGCATTCATATAGGACTTAGAATTCATGCATTCACTTAGGTTGTAGCTTGCTTGTTTAAAGTGGGGATAATGATAGTAAATTTTTAAAGTTGCTAGTGATTTATGAAAATGATGCCCTTGTTCCTAGTTCTTTGATGCATTTGATGAAGCACTTAAAATAAGGCTGAACCATTCTTGGAATTTATGATTTTGAAACTCTTGTTTGAAGTTGAAGCTTGCTTGATTTGATCTTGACCTTTATATAAGTAATACCTTAATTTGGACTTTTAATTATCTTGTTTGTGCATTGAAAGTGATTGCATGGCTATATATATATATATATATATATATATATATCTGGATCATCTTCTTCCTTTTCACCACTCTTGTTGATCCAAGTAACTGATCATCATCATTAAGAGACAATTAACCATACCTTGAACCAATCCTTTCTTCTAAACCCAAACACTATTGTGAGAGTTTGTGAGGCCTTGCATTATCATTTTTGAACTTATCTTGGCAAAAAGAGTTAGGAATAAGGTTGGCAAGGAGAAATTCTCTTGTAGACATCAGCTTGCATTTTGAGCTAGATACTAGGTTAGGAGTTTTGGGAAAGGGTAGAGTTAAGTGGTTTAAGCTTTAAATGTTTGTATCTTTTGAGAGGAGAAGAAGAGTGGGAATGGTTTCATGAAGAGAATGATATTGTAGGAAGATGATTGTATCTTGTGGCTAAGTGAAAAAGAAGAAAGCTCTAAGTTACAAAGAAGAAAATGCGCCAGCAACAACTAGCTTACAAGGGTCATCCAAAAGGAAAAAAATCAGACTAAGCAATCCACCAAAAAAGTGATGAAAATTGGCGCTTATACAACAAAGAAGAGCAAATTCTAAAAGAAGTCAGCCATACAAGCAAAAGAAGAAGAAGTCCCCCATGTTTCAAGAAGAAAATGATGAAAAGATCTTTGGGAAAGGGTAGACTTAGGGGTTTATCTTGGGATTTAGACTTAATTAGGATCATCTTTGGAAAAAGTGTAGAAGAGAGCTTTTACCTTTAGCATTTTGCCAAAGATATATTCATTTCATATGAGAGATCCCTTATTTCTTTGAGCCATTGATGAATGAGAACATTTTTATCTCATAACCATGTCCCTTCAACTAAATGATTTCAGTTGAGTTGCATAAACTTGATCCATTGGTTACTTGTTTAATGAATGTTAGAAAAGTTAAGTGATACGAGAGCTTGTGTAGATTGATAACTTGAGAATCATTTTTATTTGGTGATAAGTTTGGCTAAGCATTTAGAGTAAGGTTCCATCCACTGCATTTTAGCATTAGAAACATGAACATAATTTTGATTTATTGTTAGCATTTTAATGATTTGAGTTCCCATTTTAAAACCTCATCACCATGCTAAATATTTTGTTTGCTTGAGGGCAAGCAAAGACTAAGTGTGGGGGTGTTGATAGCTTGCTATATTGTAGTGTTTTAAGATGCATTTTATACATATTTTCGCTTGTTCTTGCATTATTTCTTATCATTTTAGTCCCATTTACATATAGAAGTGGCCATGCATGCATTTAGATTAGGAATGCATACATTTGCATGTTTAAGATGTATTTCAGGTGTTTTTTAGGGCTAAGGAGACTTATTGGAGGATAGAGGATCATCTGGACTCATAGAAATATGCAAAAATAATGAAGCCAAGCTGTTTAGAAGCTACACTGAGGTCCCACATCGAGGTTTTTGCTCGATTCAACAGGATGCGAGTTATAGATCGGTCCAGACGAAGCGTATCCACTCAGATTCAGACTCCACGTTATTCATGAAAGTTGTAGAGGATCGGAATATATTTCCAATGGTGGTCGAATCATGTCATTTGGATCTGGAGTTCAAGAGACAGAGCGATTTCAACTATGCAGTGTTCACCAGCCTGTTGTACCAGGGAAGCGCATCGACCAAAACCCAAGCAAAACTCCCCGATGCGTGCTGAACCTATCAAAGTTTTGATCAAGATCACTCTTTTAATAAAGTTTTGCAGTTCCTTTGTCATTTTCCTTCTAGTTTCTGTTTAATCATGTTTGATCTGTCATTTGTGCTTGTTTCTGTTGATTTCATTATTTATTGTGAGTAGTTTCATATGGTTTGAGGTTAGAGAATATTTGGGGATGATTGATTGATAACTAAGAGAGTTTTGGTTTGATTCATGCTTAGATCACTTAGCTTAGTTGTTCTTAGTGCTTAGTAATTTTTATAGAGTGAAACTGATCTTAGGTGTTTGCTACATCACAAGTGTTTGTCTAAATACTGGAAAGAACTTTGTTAGGAACATTCTCCTAGATCATTATATTGACGTTTAGGTAGCATGTTTGGTCTATAAGAGTCTTGTGTTTTCATGCTGGTTTTGCACAAATACGCCATCACAAGTGGGTCTGACATCTGCTTAACTTAGACATCTCTGTTTTGTTTGCAGGTTGATTAATTTAGTGGCTTGGTCATGTTCTTTGATAGTTAATTGGTCTTGACTACCCTAGGTTTGATACTAAGTAATCCCAATGTCATCATTGCTCTAGCCTTGAACCTGCGCCTTATTGGTCTTGGCATTCAATCATTTTGTGCTCTGTTTTCCTCTGTTTTTAGTTGCTTTGTTTTTGTCCATTTCTTGCCTTGCATTTCAAGTTATTGCATTAAGCTTCCATCTTAGTTCTTGCACTTCTGTTGCTTTTCTTACTTTAGTCCTGCTGCATTTAGATCATTTCCTAATTAGTTTCTGTTGCATTTAGTTCCTTTGCATTGCATTACTTGCTTTATTCTTGTTAGTATTGCTTTTCACTTTTGCATTTCATCTTTGATCACTTAGGTTGTTAGATAATCCTTCTTTTATCATATTGGTTAAGCTTAATGAGTTCCTTGCATCTCTTTTATTCTAACTCCTGGATGGATTGATAAAACCTCTTCTATACTATATCTTATTAGAGAGGGATTGAGTTAAGACTTGCAAAAGTTCTTCTTCACTACTCATTGCCTAGATTTTTTTCTAAACCCCACTTTTAATCTCAATAAATCCCATCCTAACCTACCTTTTTCATAAGGCTTTTGCCTCTTTTAAACATCCCCACACTTAGCCATTTCTTAGGGAAGCTTTTCTTATTTGTTCTCTTCATGATGTGGCCTTTTTTTATCTTCTTTTTGTAGCTCTTCTTTGTTGCTTAGGGAGTCTCCAATTGTTTTTTCTTTTGATGCTTTAGGCGCTTTTGCCTTTCTTCTTTTGATGTTGAGAATTCCTCTTTTGCTTGCTGCATTTAGATCTTTTGGTTCCACACATGTTGAGCTTGATACTTTTCCTTTCTTCTTTTCTTCTCTACTTTGAAAATAAAAGAACACACAAGTCCCACACTTGAATCTACCATCCTAAACCTATCCTTGACTTAAAGAAAAGAGCCATATCTACATGAAAGCTCACCCTTGTCGTGCTAAACTCAACACTTTTTGGTAAGTTCATTCAGAATAAGGCCTCACACACACAAGATAGTATTTAGGCTTGAAAGGAGGATTGGTTTAAGATGGATTTAACTGTCCTATAGATGAGGATCAGCTACTTGGACTAGCAAGAGTGGTAGAAGGAGAAAAAAGTCCAAGTATGTATATGGTAGCCATGCAATCACTTTTCAAAACATAAGCAAGATAATTTCATGTCAAGATTACTGTTTTAACAAATAGAGTTGGAATCAAATCACAGCAGACTTTAGCATAAAACAAGAGTATCAATGCAAGAATTCAAAGTATGGTGCAGCCTTAACTTCAAACTCACTACTGTGCAATCAAAAACAAATAATGAAGGCATTGAAATCAATTCAAACATGAACATCTTAACTAGTATTTATCATCTACTCCCTATGTAAATGTGTACAAAGCTACATGAAATGCATCTAGACTCAATTTTAATTATGCAAATGCGCTCAAATGAATATTTTTGGTTCAAAAAATTTTAATTTTTTATGGATTTTCTATGCCATAGATGCATGAGACTCAAATATGCAAAAGAGAAAATAAGAAAACAAAACACATGGTTATATACAGAAACTCTCCCCCACACTTAAATTACACAGTCCCTTGTGTAATAAAAGCTTGCAGGAAGAAAACAAAACACAACAAAAACAAATGCAATGGTTGATATACTTGCATATTCTGCATATTTAGCATGTTTTTAAGGTTGTTTTTCATGCATTCATCTCTCATTTTAGGCTAGTTTGCACCATTTGTCTCATTCTAGGTTCTAAGTGCACATTGCATTAACATTTGCATATTTTCTGCATTTTTGCATCATTATCAGGTTGTTTGAGACACTCTGGAGTTGTGGAGGTTGCGTGGACGTGCATAGGATCGAGAGGAAGCTTGTAGACGTTTGGAGAACTCAGCCATGCATGCAAAGGACCCAAGATCGAGCAGCGGATCGAGCAAGGCAGGTCGATCTAGATGAGATCGACCAGAAGATCGACTAAGCCCGGATCGTTTCAGGGAAGGGACCGAGGACGAGATCGAGTGAGGAGATCGATCATGAGTACGGACGTGGATTACGCCATGCAGAACGAGAGCCAGATCGAGACCACGACCCAATTATCCAAGGATCGACTCAAAGATCGAGCAAAAGCAGACGATCCATGAAGAAGATCGAGCTAGAGATCGATCACTCGAGTCGATCTCTGGGATCTTATCCGGCCAGCTCATTTTTGGAGCGTAGTGAGGGGACCAGTTTGTTGGTTTAGCTATTTTGGGCGAAGGAGGCCATCACTTTCATTATCAACATTTTTAGTCTTATCTCTTTCGAGCTTTACCTTAGGCGATTAGCCATTAATCTGTTTTTTAAGCTTTTCTTGTTTTTAAACCTTGAATCTTGTTAGTCATTAAGTGTTTTTCCTTAATCGCTTTCTTTAATCATGTTTAGCATTTCATTCCTTGCATTTGAATCGGTTTTAACTATGTGTAGTAAGTAGTTTTCTTTGGGTTAAAGGTTGGGGCGATTCAAGGGTTTAAGGGTTTAAGCTTTTGGGATTTTTCTTGTTTTTAACTCATTCTCTTCTAGGATTTGGGGTCTTAAAGCTTAGAGAGTCTTGGAAAAGATCTCTATGATTCCAGGGCTTCTCTTACCTTGACCAGATTCAGAGATCCTTGAAAGCCAAATCCAAGAGACTAATCTATCCTCTCCCAAACGCCTTGGATGAAGAGAGGGTTAGTTAAGCCATTATTTGGGATCTTTGTTTAATGCTCTTTGACCCATCTTTACACTACATGCCATAGGTTTGGAGGAAGGGTCAAAGAAAGGGGTCATACCACACGTCATGGATGATCCTAGTTTAAGTTTCTCAAGGCTTAGGGAAAGCTCATCAAATGAGTAGATCTATGTGTTTTCAAACCAAAGATTGAACCTTTGAACTCTCTTGAACATGACCCTCGACCTTGAACCCTCTTTTTAGCATTTTAAAACCTCAAGTTTTCATTTCCAAGTCTTAAAGTTCGCATCTTGCTTTAGTTTCATTGCTTGACATCTTAAGTTGCTAGAAGTACTCTGTTTTACCCGTTTTAGTTCTCGATTTTTAGTAATTAGTAGTTTTGCTTTTAAAATCCCTAGTTTTCTTCTAGTAGTTTTTAACCCTCTTCCAGGGATTTTAAAATAGTTTTCTTGCTCATTTCGTGTTGCATTTAGTTTTTGTCGATTTTACCATTCATTTACCCAACTCTGCTTAGATTTGCTTTGCTCTTGCATTCTTAGTGGCTTTCTAAAACCTAGGCTGGATTGACACCTCTTGCAATATACTACATCATAAACATGTAAATTTGGCTTTGATTTACAACCTCCCAAACATTCTGTTTATCAAATGGCGCCGTTTCCAACTTGGGTTTGTTAGGAAGCATTAGGATTTGGAGCTTAGTAAAGACTAAGACATTATTTTCAATTTGGTTACTAATCTCTTTAGCTTACTACTTGTCTTCTCAGGTACATGAATCTGAGGTCTAGAGGTGACAAAAATCTACTACAACCTCTAGACAACATTCATCAACTAGGAAGTGCAAGACTAAGAAGAGAAAGAGAACAAGCACAAGACTTTGAGGAGCTACCTGGTTTTGTTGATTGTTTGGGTATGGCTGATCAGGAACAAGCTGAGGGTCAACATCACCACGCTGCTGTTGTTAGGGGCAATAGAAACCCCAACCACGCACCAAGACCACCACGGATCATTGGTGCTGGAGATGCTCCAAATACACATCACAACCGCTTTGGGATCACTCCTCCACCAATCCAAAACAACAACTTTGAGATCAAACCAGGCTTTGTCTCAATGGTTCAGAACAACAAGTTCCATGGGCTTGCAATGGAGGATCCTTTGGAGCATCTTGACATCTTTGAGCAAGTTTTTGGGATGATAAAGATCAATGGGATCTCGGAGGACAGCTTCAAGCTAAGGCTTTTCCCTTTTTCTCTTAGGGATAAAGCTAGACATTGGGAGAAGACCTTACCACAAGGTACTATTACCTTATGGGCTGATTGCAAGAAAGCCTTTCTCTCTAAGTTCTTCTCCAGTACAAGAACAGCAAGGCTAAGGAGTGAGATCAGCGGTTACACAAAGGCAGAATGAGAGCTTTCGTGAAGCAATGGAGTGGTTCAAAGACTACACTATAGCTTGCCCTCACCATGTATTCAGTGAAAAGACACTCTTGAGCACCATCTACAGAGGATCTCTTCCCAAGATTCGCATGCTCTTAGACACGGCAAGTAAATGCAACTTTCTTGGCCAAAATGTAGAAGAGGGAATGGAGCTCATTGAGAATCTTGCATTGAGTGATGGGAACTATGCTGAAGACTATGATAGAGCACCAAGAGGGTCTGAGCTTGAGTCACACAAGAAGGAGCTGAAATCTCTCCATGAGAAGATATACAAGCTAGTACTTGCAAATCAGAAGCATGTACACTTTATGGGTGAAGCTGAAGATGTTATAGAGGAGAGAGCTGAGCCTAGAAGAAGCTAATTGGGTTGGAGGCCAGAACTACAACAAGCCACAAGGCTACGGTCAGGGCTATCAAGGCAACAACAACCTCTCTTACAGGAGTACCAACGTGGAGAATCCAAAGGATCAAGTGTACCCTCCACCACAAGGCAAACCATTTGTTCCCTACAACAAAGGGTTTACACAAAACAGTGGGTACCAAGGTTCGAGACAAGGGAACTTCCAAGGTCATCAACAACATCAAGGAAACAAGAGTTATCCTCCTGGTTTCATGCCTCAGCAGCAACAAGTTCAAGCTCCACCATTCATTCCACCTCAAGATCCGGTTCAAGTAATGTTTCAACAGTTGCTTCAAGGTCAAGCTTCTACAAATCAGAAGTTTGTTGATATGAACAATAGGCTGGACTCTTCTCTTACTGAGGTGTCTACTCAAATCACTAACCTGAACAACAAGATCAAGCAGTTAGAGAAAGGCAAAGCCAGTTCAAGCGGTCAAGGCAGCTTACCCGGGAAGTGTGAGCAAAACCCCAATGAGTATGTAAACGCTATTACTTTGAGAAGTGGGAAAGAGCTTCCGTCGAGGGCTGCACCTAAAGACAATGAGGACATTGTGGTTCAAGAGGGGGAGGGTAAGCTTTCAAGTGATGAAGAGATTACCTTTGACAATGTATGGATTGAAAGACCAAGGAAAGAAAAAAAAACCATTGTAGAGAAGAAAGTAGAGGAGGTTAGCAAAGAAAAAGATGCATTTGTACCTCGACCCTGCAAACCAAAGCTTCCCTTTCCTGGACGGTTCAAGAAGCAGATGCTTGAGAAGTATAGAGCAGTCTTTGAGAAACACTTGAAGGATGTTGATATCAAGCTGCCTTTAGTTGATTGTTTAGCCATGATGCCTAAATGTGCCAAGTTCTTCAAGGATACTCTTACTTAGAAGAGCAAGGAGAGTGAAGAGGTTTTGATGCTTAGTGAAGAGTGCAGTGCTATTATTCACAAGGAGATAGTCCCAAAGAAGCTGGGAGATCCAGGATCATTCACCATTCCTTGTGCGCTTGGACCACTAAAGTTTGAAAGCTGCTTATGTGATTTAGGAGCAAGCATCAATCTTATGCCTCCCTCCATTGCCAAAAAGCTAGGCTTCACCAAGTTTAAAGAGTGCAGAATCTCTCTCGTGCTAGCTGATAGAAGTATAAGGCTTCCTGTGGGTATGCTTGAAGAATTGCCCGTGAGGATCAGTGGAGTTAATGTGCCAACCGACTTTGTTGTTCTAGAGATGGATGAAGAGCCAAAAGATCCTCTAATCCTTGGTAGGCCGCTTCTTGCAACCGCTGGAGCCATCATTGACGTGAAGAATGGCAAGATCTCTCTACACTCGGGCAAATACATCAAGCTAGACTTTTATAACAATGAAGTATTGAAGAAGCCAACCATTGGTGTACAAGCTTTCTACATTGAGACTTTGGATGAGTTAGCTGATGAATTGCTTGAGGAGTTAGCAAAAGAGGATCACCTACAGCTAGCTTTGACTAAGGAGTGTGGGAAGTATGGTTTCCTGAATGAGCAGACCCAGGAGTATGTTCACATCCTTGATTTTTGCAAGGTTGTTAAGGAAGATGAAGGCGGATGCTTAGTGATTGACCAGGAAATCGAGGACTTCACTCGATCCAGGACAAAGATCGACAAAAAGATAGAGGGGGCTGGTCGATCCGGTCAAGAAATCGATGAGAAGATCGAGAGAGACAACTCGATCAGTTCAGAGAACGACTCAGTGAATCGATCCACTGCTCGATCCATATCAAATCGAGGAAGAGATCGATGTGAGAGTAATCAATCCGGACCAGAACGAGGGGAAGATCGACTGGATGACTCGATCTCAGAGGAGACAACGGTTCAAGATGGCAGCCTGAAAGCTCATGACTCGGGTTCAAAGGAGGCTAATGAGGATGGCAACGTCAACACAAGCCACGAGGAGGACTGGAGCGAGCTGCTAGCCCCAAAGGTGGACCTAAAGGAGCTCCCAAAAGGGCTAAGGTACTCTTTCTTAGGACCCAATGACACTTATCCTGTGATTGTGAATGAAAACCTGAGTGATGATGAGTTAAACTCACTCCTTAAGGAGTTGAGAAAGTATAGGAAGGCCATTGGGTACTCTCTAAGTGACATCAAAGGCCTTTCACCAATGCTTTGTACTCACATGATTCATTTAGAGAATGAAAACACTTCTTCTATTGAGCATCAAAGACGTTTGAACCCAAACTTGAAAGAAGTAGTTAAGAAAGAGATCTTGAAACTTTTAGAAGCTGACGTGATATACCCTATCAGTGATAGCACATGGGTCTCTCCAGTCCATGTGGTACCAAAGAAAGGGGGTATCACGGTCATTAAAAATGAAAGAGATGAGTTGATTCCTACAAAAACAATAACTGGACATAGAATGTGTATTGATTATAGGAAACTTAACTCAGCCACTAGAAAAGATCATTTTCCTCTTCTCTTTATTGACCAAATGCTAGAGAGACTTGCTAATCATCCATACTATTGTTTCCTAGATGGATATAGCGGTTTCTTTCAAATTCCTATTCATCCTAATGACCAAGAGAAGACAACTTTCACATGCCCTTATGGTACCTTCGCATATCAAAGGATGCCTTTTGGGTTATGTAATGCACCAGCAACCTTTCAAAGGTGCATGATGTCTATCTTCTCTGATCTCATAGAGGAAATGGTAGAGGTCTTTATGGATGACTTTTCAGTGTATGGTGCTTCTTTTGGTAGTTGTTTGTCTATTATGTGCAGGGTACTCAAGAGATGTGAGGAGACAAACTTGGTGCTGAACTGGGAGAAGTGTCACTTCATGGTGAAGGAAGGGACTGTACTCGGTCACAAGATTTCTGAGCAAGGGATAGAGGTTGATAAAACAAAGATTGAGGTCATGATGAGTCTTGAGCCTCCGGTTAATGTCAAGGGGATAAGGAGTTTCTTGGGGCACGCTGGCTTATACAGACGGTTTATCAAGGATTTCTCCAAGATAGCTCGCCCTCTTACACGACTGTTATGCAAGGAAGCTGACTTTGTCTTTGTTGAGGAGTGTCTTCACGCTTTCAAGACCATCAAGGAAGCTCTTGTCACCGCACCTATTGTTCAAGCACCAGATTGGAATCTACCGTTTGAGATTATGTGTGACGCTAGTGACTACGCCGTGGGTGCTGTTTTGGGTTAGAGGAAGGACAAGAAGCTGCACGTGATCTACTATGCAAGTCGTACCTTGGATGACACGCAAGTGAAGTATGCTACCACCGATAAGGAACTACTGGCCGTTGTCTTTGCTTTTGAGAAGTTCAGGTCCTACTTGGTTGGTTATAAGGTCATTGTTTACACTGATCACACTGCTTTGAGGTACATCTACTCCAAGAAGGATACCAAGCCGAGGCTCTTAAGGTGGATTCTTCTCTTGCAAGAGTTTGATATGGATATAAAGGATAAGAAGGGGATAGAGAATGGTGTTGCCGATCACCTTTCAAGAATGAGGGTGAATGAAGTCTTACCTTTAGATGATTCACTCCCTGAGGAGCAGCTCATGATGGTCAACACGGTGGTGTGCACACGACTAGAAGATCAGTTTGAAAAAGTTTTGAGTTTCAAGGAAGAGAACCTGCCTTGGTATGCGGACATAGTCAACTTCTTAGCTTGTGGAGAGGAGCCTACTCACCTAGACCACTACCACAAGAAGAAGTTCATGAGAGACGTCTCTCAATACTTTTGGGACGAGTCTTACTTGTACAAGAGGGGAGTAGACAGCCTTTACAGAAGGTGTGTAACAAGAGAAGAAGCTAAAGACATTCTCCTTCATTGTCACTGTTCGTCTTATGGTGGGCATTTTGCTTCTTTCAAGACGGCTACAAAGGTCTTACAAGTCGGGTTTTGGTGGCCATAGTTATTCAAAGATGCTCATGAGTTTGTTAAGGCGTGTGAGGCTTGCCAAAGAGCTGGAAACATCACCAAGAGAAACGAGATGCCTCAGGTGCCAATTAGCTCTGTTGTGTTGAGTTTGACATTGCTGTTAGACTAAGTTATTTTCTTTTTCATTACTAATTAGCTCTGTTTTCATTGCTCGGTTTTTTCAGGTACTTTTATGAATTTAAGGTCCAAAGGCTCATCAAATCTGATTCCTTCTATAGACAACATCCATAGTATAAGGGCTGTAAGACAGAGAGTTCAGGAGTTAGAAGAGCAGATGATGGCAGAGCAAGAAGCCAATTACCACACATTGGTGTTGTTGGACAAGCACCAATACCACAAGCTGCTGCACACATTGATGATGTTCAAGAAGCTATGAACCAAGCGGCTGGAGCTCAGGGTTTGAGTGTACCAGTTCATGCGCCAAGAGTTCAGAGACCTATAGGAGCTGGTGATGCACCTGTGATATATCATGGTTTTTATGGTTTTTAACCATGGTATAAGTCCTTTTTATTGAGTCTTTTTGGTCTTTTTAGAGTCTTAGTAGAGTCTTTGCAGGTTATAGCATGTCTGGAGCATAATTTGAGATATTGAAGCTTTTTGGAGCATTGCAAGATGAAGCCACGAAGTGTGCAACTCGGAAGGAGAATTTTGGCTTGGGTGACGCTCGTCACCCGTATGGGAAGGATCGTGGCTGGTTTTTAGAAGATTGAGAAGAAATTACAGTTTTAGCCTAGAAGTTCCAGTATTTGCAAAAAGAACTCATACCACGTTTTAGCTTGTATATATTAGGTTTTCAGCCATTGTTGGCTTTTATCTTGTATCTTATTCTTTTTGAGAGCTTTAGAGAGAGATTTGTAGAAGAGCTTTTGGAGAGACAAATCAGACTCCTTCAGAGCAGATTTTGAACTTTTTTATCTTTACTTCTTTTTTTTTTTTTATGCAATCTATTCTTTTCATGATGTTTGTTTCATTCACCATGTCTGAGTAGTTTGTTAGTTAAGTTAGGGTTTTTCAAAGGTTGATGAAGAGTTTGTAGAATTACTATCTGTTAGGATTATCTTTTGGTTCTTCATCTCTACTTGCTTTAAAACCGATTTCTTACACATCATCTGGAAATCCGAAAATCATAGGTTGTTTAATAAATGTGAGAGCGTTATTAATTGGAAAAACGATCTATTTCTCCACAAAAATGTATCATATAGCATCAGATGCAAACTATTGCCTCTTGTTATATCTCCCTAACAACAAAGTTTAAGATATAATTACACCCAAATTAAAACTTTGCAATCCAATTACACACAAATATTGGTTTTTTTGGTTTATGACGTTATCCAATACCAAACCATCTAAAATCAAATTAAATCAATACCAAACCACCTAAAACCAAATTAAATCAATTTCAAACAACCTAAATCATTTCTCAAATTCACGCCTCCATCTAACTGTTACACAGATGAGATTCTTTAGCCATCCTTCCTTACGTTTCTCTCAATCCGATAACTGATTGATTTTCATGGTCTAGTAATCCACTTAACCGATTGAATCAATTGAATTCTGAGTCGATACATTTCTTATTGGGGTTTTCAAAATTTATAGATATCTAATCGAATTGTTCATCTGGAAATCATTCAAATCTTCTTTCTTCACAAACCCTTTAGACAGAAGCTAAGAGATCAGAAAGTTTCTTGGTTTGATTCTCTTGTCCAAACTCAGACCTAAGACAAAAGGCTACATATAGAGATGTCAATTTGGGTTATAGCCCGCTGGTTCAGCCCAACTAGGCCCAGTGCGGGGTGGGTTTGGGCCTAATAATATGAAACCATAATTTGGCGGGTCTCGTGGTTTCGACCCGAGCGGTTTACGGATTTCGCGGGCGGACCCGATGAAGATTAGCGGGTTCTCGGGCTGAACCGCATAAATTGGTTATTTGTTCTTAAAACTTCATTTCTTCTGAATTTTGACTATTAATTTCTGCGAAATTTTCTTCCGGGAGTCGATTAGGCAGACTACTTTATTTGGGTCTCAAATGTTTATCATTTTCGAAAGTTTTGATGCATCGTGCATGCTTGATGCATCCTTTAGGCTCTAAGGCGTTGATTCAGGAGCTCGGTTTGTGGATGTTTGAATTTTTGAGTTGGCAACCTCCGAACCATCGTCTGCTGGATTTGGAGCTCGATTAGTAAACTCATTCTCTCTTATTTCAGGCTTTTGTCCATCGGATTTTGTCTCTCTATGTATGTTTTCAAGAAATTTGAAATTCTGAATAATAAATTTGTAACTTTTGAATCTTCATATGTGATAATTGGATGTTAATTATTAATTCCACATTGATAATTTGTGATTTTAAGCTGTGATTGATGAAGATGTTCTCTTACTAACTAACTATAGCGGAAGAGTTTTAACTTTGGTTTTAGCGTTTTAGTTTTTCTGGGTTTTTCTCAATTTTGATAAGGTTTATATTTATTTTTTTCCTTAGAATGGGCTTGACGTGATGTTGATCCTTCCTTGTTTTTCAAAGAACTCATTGTGAAAGTGTTAATTTATCTTTTGAGTGGTTTTAAGGTTTCTAATATTAATGTTTTGAAACAGATCAGATATGATCCTGGTTTGCTCATTGAAAAAGCTCATACCGCAAGGTCCGCAACTACTTCGAGAGTTTCAGCCACAACAAATTTATGTTTTATTACAAGGCTTACTTGTCTATGGTAGATAAGGGAAAGAAGTGTATAGAGGAAACTTGGACTGAGATGTCTTTAGAGAGGAAACTTGGACCGAGATGTATGCAAAGGCTAGAGGGGCACAATGGAAGGCCAGTTTCACACACTCTCTCTCTCACATAACTTTTAAAAAAATCTTGAGTATTTGATATTATTTGAAGATTACCGTTGATTAATTCTAAACTACCATCATTCCAATCCATTGTCGATCATATTGATGAAGGTGAAAGTGGAAAAATAAGAATATGATGGTGGTGATGTGTTACTTTTGCGTTTGTTGCTTTCTTGGAATGTTGCCATTGTTGCTTTCTAAAATTGTTTTGAATGGTGGAATCGATACTTTGTATTTGTTATTTTCGTGGATTGTTGGAATGTTGTTTTGGGATTTGAGTTTATATATGTTTCTAATAGTGAGTTTTGTTATTGAAGCTTGTTTTACAGGTTTGTAATCACTTTGTTAAGCAAAAATTCGAATTGAATTAACAAGACCCGCGGGTCAACCCGCTAACCCATATAATATATGCGCGTTGGGCTTGGGCCATAAAATTTTCAAATCGCAGCCCGCGTGGGCCAGCCCGCCAAGCCCGTACAAAATTTGAAACTGCATAGGGTTGACTATTTGGGTTCGGACCAGCCCGTCTGACATCTCTAGCTACATAGCATGTACCAATGATACTGAGTTAAAGATCGGCATTATTTACGAGGTAATTGATGGTTCCCAAAATCTTCTCATCAGATATTTTAACAAAGTTTGGGAATCTGTTAAACGCTGCCACAAAATCACCTCTGGACCAGCCAAATTGTTGGTATAGCTAAAACTTGCGTTCCACAGTGGATACATAACATTCATGAACGAGAATGAAGTAAATATTTCTGGGTCAAAACCGAAGTCGGTGTTACTATGTTCTAACCGCTTGTCTTTTCGCAGCTCACACTTCCTCTGCTCTACAGTGACCGACTCCTGCTCCGACACTAGGGATGGGCATTTCGGTTTTTGGTTTGGTTTCGATTCGGTTTTTTTAGTTTTACGGTTTATCGGTTTTACAAAAATTCAAACCATATAAAAGCCATATATATTTCGGTTCTGTATGGTTTAGTTTTTTACAGTTCGGTTTATTATGGTTTGGTTTCGGTTTTTTTAAAATTATATTTTTACGAAATTTTTTGATTCAAACTAATAGAAATAATAATAATATATATGAGTGAAATAAAATAATAAATTCAAAAAATAGAATCTAAATCATAAAAAAATCATCAATAACGACAAATTTCAAAACAGAAAAACAAATAAATTATTAAATTTTTTATAATCAATAATTATAAAACAATAAACAAATCTATATTAAAATTTAATACCTATAAGGCTATAACCTTGAAACTAGAACTAGAAAACTTGAATGTGAAGAAAAAATAGTTAATCACATTATTTTTTATTGAAAAATTAAGGTTTACTTTATTATTTTTATGTAGAGTTTTTTTATAAATATTATATTTTAAAAACCGAAAAAATCTTTTGGTTTGACGGTTTTTAACCAAACCAAACCTAAACCATAGCTATAAAAAAATGATGGCCAAATGGATTTTTAGGTTTAACCATAACTAAACCATATCACTTTTTTCGGTTCGGTATGGATTGGTTTTTTCGGTTATGGTTTTTGTGCCTACCCCTATCCGACACCGACATCCTTCGATCTCGACGACCCATGAAACCCGATGATTCCCAGAAATTTTTTTGTTGATCGAAAACAACAAAATCGAATTGGAAAATTTTGATTTGGAAAAATTGGGGAAATTTAGTTTGTTTTAGAGATTTTATTATTGTAATTGGTTTAAATCCGGTTGGTATTATATCTAAGTGGTTAATGATTGTTTGGTAAACAGTAAACCAAAGTTTGTGGGTTATGAAATTTGGAACTATGAATTCATGGCGATGTAAGTTTGGAAGTTATAATTGGGGTGTAATTAGATCTTGAACTTTGTTTTTGGGGAGATATAACATAAATCATTAGTTTGGTGTGGATCTGATGTTATACGATACTTCTCATGGGGAAATAGATCGTTTTCCCTTATTAATCACCTGAACTAGTATTAGATGAGCAAAACGCCCTAGTGCAAAGAGATTTGGCTTAGGAATTTTGTGAACAATTGAACCTGATCATTACTGCATGTTTAGGTTGTTAGGATTTTCAAAGAGATTTGAAACTCTATGATTTAGGCATAGTTAACTTCTGCAATGAGAACTGATTAGTTATATCTTTGCGATTCATGTTCAAGATGGTTTTAATTCATTCTTGATTGCATGCATTATATACTCTTGGATTCAACTTGCGAATTGTCCTGACTTAACACCTTTAGCATTCTGAACTTTAAGAACAATCCCAAAAACGCCCACTTACATTTATTTTGCTGTTTCACATTACATTCATTACTTATTGCTTAGCTTAATCCGAACCTGAACTCTTTAGTGTAGTTTACTTACTCCATTGGGATTCGATAAACCCTTATACTACGATTGCATTGCTGTGCACTTGCAGTAGTTTTATTTGGGTAAACCTGAGCCCTATCAAGGTTTTGGCGCTGTTGCCGGAGAGTAATAGCTGCCTATCGATTTTTAGTATTAGGATTTTGTCTAAGTTTTAATTTGTTTACTAACTTTATGCTACTTTTCTTTGTGCTGGTTTCATGTGTATGCCTAATCGCAGTACCAGAAGCAACAAAGAGAAGGAGCTTTTGACCTTAGGCATTGACGAGCTAGCTAAGTTGGAGAGGACCATCAGGAAAGCTAAGAAGCAATCTACAATGGTTAATCCACTGATCTTGGTTGAAGATGCAAAAGGTCACTTGGTTGACAGAGAGGGAAACATTAGGAATGAAAAAGGGCAGAGACTGGATCAAGATGAGAATGTCATAGTTGAACAGCTGGTTCAACAAGTGGTGCAAGACGCTGGAGTTCCTGTTGCTGTTAACAACGCTGCTGGGCATTTTGTTCAGAGCACTCTAGAGGATTACAACAGACCTGATCAGTTCTATGCCAACAGAGCTGTAATCCGCCCTCCTGCTTTCCAGAGGAATGATTTTGAGCTCAAGCCTGCTTATTATCAGCTGGTGGGACAGCATCCTTTCCATGGCTTAACTCATGAGCATCCTATGGATCATATTGAGAGGTTTGAGGATTTGGCTTCAAGTGTCAAAGCTAATGGAGTTAGCTATGACTTTCTGTTCTGCAAGCTTTTCCCTTACTCTCTTGGAAGAGATGCAGTATATTGGCTAAAGCAACTGGAGCTTGGTTCACTGACCACTTGGGAGGACACCAACAATGCTTTTCTGAAAAATTTCTATGATGATGCTAGATCAGAGGACCTGAGGACGAAAATTGCATCATTCTGCCAAGGTCCTACTGAAGCTTTTAAAGCTTCTTGGCTGAGATTCAAGTCTTATCAAAGGGACTGTCCTCATCATCGTTTCAATCAAGTGCAGCTGCTTTGGATTTTCTACAGAGGCATTGACTAGAAGTACCAGATGGCGTTGGATGCTGCTTCGAATGGGAACTTCAACACAAACCTTCCTGATGCTGCAATAACTTTGATAGAAAACTTGGCCTGCAGTAACAACACCAAGAATGCAGATTTTCAGAGAATGAAACAGGGTGGTTTGAATGATCGGAATCAGATTGTTGAAGTTAAGGCTAAGCTGGAAAATATGCACAGCTTTCTAGTGGGAAAGAAATCAGTCCAACTTGCTGCAGAGGTGGAGACTTTCGAAAATTCTGAAGAATTTGAGCAAAAGGATGTTAATTTCATCAATGGAGGTTTTCAGAACCAAAAGTTTGGGAATCAGCAATGGAACAGGGGATTTAATGGCAATAATCAGAAGAGAACCTTCACAGGAAACCATAATGCAACTCGTCACCCACTTCGAGTAGAAACACGCGATTTGTCCAAAATGAGTGACGAGCGTCACCACCCTGGTGACGGTCGTCACCCACCCAAGAACGATGCCACTTCGCCTATAACTGCAGATAATGGTCAGGAACAAGTCTATAAACCCAAAGCACCCTTCTCCAAGCATCGTAGGAAGTCTAAACAGAAGATAAAAGGAGCGAGATGCAAAGCTGTGATAGACAAGCTGATGCTTGAGATCCCTCTTGTTGATGCAGTCAAGCTTTCACTAGCTTTAAGAAGATATGAAAAGAGGATGGTGGTGAATGGTGTAAGTCTTGAGGAAGGAGCATTTCTTACCAGAGACATCAGTGCAATTCTCTTGGGCGCAGTTCCAAAGAAGAAGAAGAAGAAGAAGGTGCCTGTTTCTGAACAAGTCAGCGCCATCATCCAAAGCTTAATTCCAGAGAAACTGCCTGATCCAGGAACCTTTGTGTTTGATTTCTCAATCTCAACAAGACGGTTTTCCCATTCTCTTTGTGATCTAGGGTTAGGTATCAACTTGATGCCTTCCTCTGTTGCTGCTAGACTTGGAATGATTCATTTCAAGCTAGCTGGGTGATGTTACTGCATATTGCATACATTTTGCATACTCATTAGTTAGCTTTTCATGCATTTGTATCATATTTTAGGTTAAATTACATCACTTAGAGTCCTAGAGCATTCTTGCACCAGCATACGCATGTTCCTTGCATTTTGCATCACATTCAGATTGTTTCTGGCTGCTTTGGAGTCGTGGAGGTTCGTGGACATGTTGAGGCTGATGTAGCAGTTCGTGGGAGCTCGGATATTCGCTAAGGATCAGGGATCGAGGAGCAGATCGAGCATGGCCGGTCGATCTGTGATGTGATCGACCAGAAGATCGAGCCAACCAGGCAATCCAAGGAGGATGATCGAGACAAGGATCGAGTGAAGCAGTCGATCAAACGGTACGGACGTAAATGACGCCATGCAGAGCGAGAGCCAGATCGAGTACACCACTCGATCCAACCGAAGATCGATACCGAGATCGGATGCAACACTCGATTCGCCGATGAAGATCAAGACCCAGATCGAGCTGAAGATACGATGTCCGGATATGATCGAGAGAACCGCTCGATCCCGGAGTCGATTTCTGTCCTTTCAACTACTTTTGGCTGCTAGCGAGGGGGGACCATCAGCTTGTTTTGGCCATTTTGGGAAGGCGGCGACGTCTTTTTCCCACACAACTTTCAATCCTTATCTTTTTCTGTATGTTTTCTCTCTGGTTTTGAGAAGAACACCATTGTCGAACTTGAGTTTTTCTTAAGCTTTGTAATCGAATCGTTTTCATCTTAATCCAGTTTTCTTTTCATGTTCATCGTTTCCTTTTACATGCTTTGCTTGATTTACTTTATGTGTAGTGCGTAGTTTATTTGGGTTCAGGGTTGAGAGGATTAAGGGGTCTAAAGGGTTTCGATCTTGGGGTTTTTCTAAGCGTTTTCAACGGCTATCTCTTCTAGGGTGTTGAGATCTCAATGCTTGAAGACTCTCACGCCAAGAGCTTCATGATCCGAGAGGTTCCTTACCTTGACAGGATTCAGGAGCCTCGGAAGATCACACCCTAGAGACTAGTTACCCCTTCCCAAAAGCCATGGAAGTTTGGGGGACTAGTTAAGCCATTCATTTGAAATCTGCTTTCCATGCCCTTCGACCTCTCTTTCCACCAAAAGCCATGGGTTTGAGGAGAGGATGAAGGAGTGATCTATACCGAAAGCCACGGATAGATCTTGCTTAGTTTTCAAGGCTTAGAGATCCTCACCAAGTGAGTCGATTTAAAGTTTTCAACCGAAGGTCGAACCTTTGAAACCCCTGACCATGAATCTCAACCCTAGGCCCTTTCTTTTAGCATCTTTACATCTTATCTCGTCATTCGTTTGACCTTTGATAACATCATGGTCGTTAGTTTTACTGTTCTTGCATTTTTAGACGAGATCGATTGTTATTGCTCGATCTAGTGGTCCATCTCATGGTCAATCTACTAGTCGAATTTTAGTAATTCGAAGCTTTGTCCTTTAATTATTCTGTTTGTTCCTCGTGGTAGTTTCTTCATTCCTAGTAATTTTAAAATAGGTTGCATTCCATTTAAGTTGATGCATCTAGTTTTTAGGGATTTTCTCAATATCATCTCGTTTCGCTTAGATTTGCATTAGTCCCTGTATTCTCTTTGCATTCTCTATCATCCTAGGCATGGATTGACTCTCTCTTGCTTGCTGTACTACAATCTGTCTTGCATTTGAGTTTGATAACCTCATTGCATTCTCACCCTTGCAAAGAAAGTGATTATCAAATGGCGCCGTTGCCAGCCTAGGACTGTTTAGAGAACATAGAGATTTGGGACTTAGCAAAGACTAAATCTTTACCTTTTTCAAGCTACTAATCATTCTACTCTCAAACGTGTGTTTTCAGGTATATGAATCTTCGTTCACGGGGAGACAATAATCTACTTCCAGCTTTGGACAATATTCATCAGCTTGGTCACTCACGGCAAAGAAGACTCAGAGAACAAGCCAGAGCCTTTGAGGAGATTGTTCAGCACGGTTTGGTTGACTTTGAAGCTATGGCTGAACACGAGCATCCAGAAGGACCTCCTCCAGCTCACGGGGCAGTAGGAAGGGGTAATGGACACCCCCAACACGCGGCTAGACCCCCAAGGATCATAGGAGCCGGAGATGCTCCCAATACTCATCACAATAGGTTTGGGATCACTCCTCCTCCTGTACAAAACAACAACTTCGAGATCAAGCCAGGTTTCATCTCCATGGTGCAAAACAACAAGTTCCACGGCTTAGCAATGGAAGATCCCTTGGAGCACCTTGACAACTTCGAGCAAGTATGTGGGATGATAAAGATCAATGGCATATCCGAAGATGCTGTCAAGCTGCGTCTCTTCCCCTTTTCACTCGGAGACAAAGCTAGACATTGGGAGAAGACCCTCCCACAAGGCACCATCACCTCATGGGCCGAGTGTAAGAAGGCCTTTCTCTCAAAGTTCTTCTCCAGCACCAGGACAGCACGGTTGAGAAGCGAAATCAGTGGTTTCACTCAAAGGAACAATGAGACATTCAACGAGGCAATGGAGCGTTTCAAAGACTACACAATCCAATATCCTCATCATGGGTTCAGCGAGGAGACACTACTCAGTACCATATACCGTGGAGCTTCACCAAAGATCAGGTTGTTGCTTGACACAGCTAGCAAAGGGAACTTCCTTGGTCAGGAGGTAGAAGAGGGTATGGAGCTGATAGAAAACTTGGCATTGAGTGATGGCAACTACGCTGAGGATTATGACCGTGCACCGAGAGGATCAGAGCTAGAGTCTCACAAAAAGGAGCTGAAATCTTTGCATGAGAAGATAGATAAGCTGGTGTTAGCCAATCAGAAGCATGTTCACTTTGTTGGTGAAGCTGATGAGAACCAAGAGGAGTTAGAGTTAAGCCAAGAAGAAGCCAATTGGGTGGCGGGACAGAACAACTACAAACCTCAAGGCTACAACCAAGGCTACCAGAACAACAACCTCTCCTACCGAAGCACCAACGTAGCAAACCCTAAAGATCAAGTGTACCCTGCTCAGCAAGCAAAACCTTTCATCCCTTACAACAAAGGTTTTCAACTGAGTGGTGATTTCCAAGGTCAAGGGCAGAACAACTTCCAAGGGAAACATCAAAGTAACAAGGGTTATACGCCTAACTACCCTCCAGGCTTTGCACCTCAGCAGCAACAACCGATGCAACAACAAGTTGATCCGGTTCAAGCAATGTTTCAACAGCTGATACAAGGGCAAGCCTCTACAAACCAGAAGTTCGTCGAGATGAACACTCGTCTAGACTCGTCTCTCACTGACTTCTCCACTCAGATCACCAACTTAAACAACAAGATCAAGCAGCTAGAGAAGGGGAAAGCAAGTACGAGTGGTCAGAATAGTCTTCCGGGAAAGTGTGAGCAGAATCCTAAGGAGTATGCAAACGCCATAACGCTGAGAAGCCGCAAAGAGCTCGAACCTCCGGTCTCTACCAAGAACAACGAGGACGTTGTAATTCAAGAGGGGGAGGGTAAACCTTCGGCTGATGATGATGAGATTAACTTTGACAACGTTTGGATCCAAGGGCCAAGAAGAGGAGACAAAGCAGTTGCTGAGAAGAAAGCTGAGCAAACTACTAAGGAGAAGAATGCTTATGTGCCTCCACCGTATGTACCTAAGCTGCCTTTTCCTGGCTGCTTCAAGAAGCAACTCATAGAGAAGCATAGAATCCTCTTTGAGAAGCATCTTAAGGACGTGGAGATCAAGCTACCTCTCGTTGACTGCCTTGCAATGATGCCTAAATGCGCGAAATTCTTCAAAGACACTCTCGTGAAGAAGAATAAGGAAAGCAAGGAGGTACTTGTTCTAAGTGAAGAGTGTAGTGCTGTGATACATAAGGAGATAGTCCCTAAGAAGTTGGGAGACCCTGGAAGCTTCACTATACCCTGCGCTTTAGGTCCTCTAGAGTTTAAGAGTTGCTTATGTGATCTCGGAGCTAGCATAAACCTGATGCCTCACTCTGTGGCTAAGAAGCTTGGCTTTACTCGTTTCAAAGATTGTCGGATCTCGTTGGTACTGGCTGATAGGAGTGTGAGGCTACCAGTGGGGCTGCTTGAAGATTTACCGGTGCGAATCAGTGGTGTGAACGTGCCTACGGACTTCGTCGTGTTGGAGATGGATGAAGAGCCTAAGGATCCACTCATCTTAGGGAGACCATTCCTTGCAACCGCCAGGGCTATCATAGATGTGAAGAATGGGAAGATTGCCTTGCATTTGGGAAAGGAGATAAGGCTTGACTTCGACATCAATGAGGTTCTGAAGAAGCCGACCATTGAAGGGCAAGCTTTCTACATTGAGACGATGGATGCTTTAGCGGATGAGTTACTGGAAGAGCTAGCCCTAGAAGACCATCTGAAGCTAGCACTGACTAAGGAGCCAGGAGAGTTTGGCTATGTGGATCAGAGGACCCATGAGTACGTCAACCTGCTGGATTCTAGGAGGATTGTTAAGAATGATGAAGGTTGCTGCCTAGAGATCGACCCCGAGATCGATGCTATCACTCGATCCATGAGTCAGATCGACAAGGCAATCGAGAACACAACTCGATCCGGTGCAACAATCGACAGACAGATCGAGAGGAATGCTCGATCAGGAAAAACAATCGAGTCAACGATCGAGAGAGACCTCCCGATCATTATGGGGTCCAATCAAGAGATCGACTCAGCGTCTCGATGCCTTACTCGATCCACATCAAATCAAGTAAGTGAATCGAGCGAAATGGCTCGTCTAGACGACATCGAGAGGAGAATCGACTGGAGAATCGAAAGCAGTCTAAAGGGCCATGCCTCGGGATCTAAGGAGGGTTCCAAGGAGGAAAGCAACAACAACAGCCACGAGGATGACTGGAGTGAGCTGTTAGCCCCAAAGGTGGACCTTAAGGAGCTCCCAAAAGGGCTAAGGTATGCTTTCTTAGGGCCTAATAACACCTATCCCGTGATTGTGAATTAAAACCTAAGTGATGATGAGTTGCACTCGCTCTTGACTAAGCTGGGAAAGTATAGGAAGGCCATTGGGTACTCTTTAAGTGACATCAAGGGCCTTTCACCAATGCTTTGCACTCATAGGATTCACTTGGATAATGAGAACGCCTCTTTTATAGAACACCAAAGGCGTTTGAATCCTAATTTGAAAGAGGTTGTTAAGAAAGAAATTCTTAAGCTTTTAGAGGCTTACGTGATCTATCCCATAAGTGACAGCACGTGGGTTTCTCCTGTACACGTGGTGCCTAAGAAGGGAGGGATCACGGTCATAAGGAATGAAAAGGATGAGCTTATTCCTACTAGAACCATTACTGGTCATAGGATGTGTATTGATTATAGGAAACTTAACCTTGCGACTAGGAAAGACCATTTCCTTTTGCCTTTTATTGATCAAATGCTTGAGAGACTTGCTAATCACCCTTACTACTGTTTCCTCGATGGGTATAGCGGTTTCTTTCAGATACCAATTCACCCAAATGATCAGGAGAAGACGACCTTCACATGTCCCTACCGTACCTACGCATATCGAAGGATGCCGTTTGGATTGTGTAATGCACCGACTACGTTACAGCGGTGTATGATGTCGATCTTCTCCGATCTAATAGAGGAGATGGTAGAGGTGTTCATGGATGACTTCTCTGTCTATGGTGCGTCCTTTTCTGCGTGTTTGTTGAATCTTTGCAGGGTACTAAAACGTTGTGAAGTGACAAACTTAGTGCTGAACTGGGAGAAATGCCACTTTATGGTTAAGGAAGGGATCGTGCTTGGTCATTAGATATCAGAGAAGGGCATTGAGGTTGAGCAGGCTAAAGTGGAAGTCATGATGGGTCTTGAGCCACCGGTTAACGTTAAGGGAGTCAGAAGCTTCTTGGGACACGCAAGGTTCTATAGGCGCTTCATCAAAGATTTCTCCAAGATTGCACGCCCTCTTACACGGTTGTTGTGCAAGGAAGCTGAGTTTATGTTTGATGAGGAGTGTTTGAAAGCTTTCGTGACCATCAAAGAAGCCCTCACATCAGCTCCTATAGTCCAAGCACCAGACTGGTCTCTTCCCTTTGAGATCATGTGTGATGCTAGTGACTACGCCGTAGGAGCCGTTCTTGGTCAGAAGAAAGACAAGAAGCTACACGTGATCTACTATGCTTCAAGAACCTTGGATGACACGCAAACAAGGTACACCACGACGGAGAAGGAGTTGCTTGCAGTGGTGTTCGCCTTTGAGAAATTCAGATCATATCTCGTTGGTTCCAAGGCTATTGTATACACGGATCACGCTGCCTTGCGATACATCTATTCGAAGAAAGATACTAAGCCTCGGCTCTTAAGATGGATTCTCTTGCTCCAGGAGTTTGACATGGAGATTAAAGACAAGAAAGGAATAGAAAACGGAGTCGCTGACCATCTCTCACGACTAAGGATCAACGAGTCTCTCCCCTTAGATGACTCTCTTCCAGAAGAGCAGCTCATGGCGATTACCACGGCTGTTTGTGGAAAGCTGGAAGGGAGGTTTGAAGAGGTGTTGAGTTTCAAAGAAGAGGATCTACCGTGGTATGCTGATGTCGTGAACTATCTAGCGTGTGGTGAGGAGCCAACACATCTCAACAGCTATCACAAGAAGCGGTTTATGAGAGAGGCTAGTGATTACTTTTGGGACGAGCCCTACTTATACAAGAGAGGAGTAGACAGTTTGTACCGGAGATGTGTTACAAAGGAAGAAGCTAGAGACATCCTCTATCATTGCCATGGCTCTTCCTACGGAGGACACTTCGCCTCATTCAAGACTGCCACGAAAGTGTTGCAAGCCGGTTTCTGGTGGCCGTCCATTTTTAAAGATGCACACGAGTTTGTGAAGAGCTGTGAGGCATGTCAACGAGCAGGGAATATCACTAAGAGGAACAAAATGCCTCAAGTTCCCATCTTCGAGGTTGACGTGTTCGACGCGTGGGGCATAGACTTCATGGGGCAATTTCCTTCTTCATATGGCAACAAATACATCTTAGTAGCTGTGAATTATGTCTCTAAATGGGTTGAGGCGGTTGCTTCCCCTACAAATGACTCTAAGGTGGTAATCAAGCTGTTCAAGAGTATCATCTTCCCGAGGTTTGGGGTACCTAAGGTGGTTATAAGCGATGGAGGAAGCCACTTCATAAACAAGATCTTTGAGAACCTCTTGAGAAAGTATGGAGTTAAGCATAAGGTGGCTACACCGTATCATCGTCAAACAAGCGGTCAAGTGGAAGTCTCCAACCGGTAAATCAAGGCTATACTAGAGAAGACTGTCGGGGCAACAAGGAAAGACTGGGCAGTGAAGCTGGACGACGCTCTTTGGGCCTACCGTACCGCCTTCAGGGCTGTCATCTCCCGGTTGAGCTGGAACACCGTGCGTTGTGGGCTGTGAAGAGGCTGAACTTTGACCTCAAGACTGCTCAGGAGAGGCGCCTTATTCAGCTACACGAACTGGATGAGTTAAGACTGAACGCTTATGAGAGCTCTCGGATATACAAGGAGCGGACTAAGGAGACTCATGACAAGAAGTTGGTTACCAAGGAACTTAAGGAAGGAGGGTTAGTGCTGCTGTACAACTCAAGGCTCAAACTCTTCCCGGGAAAGCTGAAGTCAAGGTGGAGCGGACCGTTCATGATTCAAGAAGTGTTGCCTTATGGAGCTGTTACTCTGATGGGAAAAAGTGGCAGTGCATTCACCGTTAACGGACACAGAGTCAAGCCTTACTTGGCAGACAGCTATGACAAGGAGAGTACCTCGGTGCTTCTCCAAGACCCGCCATCCGCCTACACCAAGTAAAGTCTAGCTAAAGACGTTAAAGAAAGCGCACTTGGGAGGCATTCCCATGTTTATCTTGTACATATTTCTGCTTTATTTCCCTTTCAGTTTTATGTTTTTATTCTGCAAGTGTGTAGGAACAGGTATGAGGAGTCTAAACCTTGATCTTGAAGTCTAAAAGAGGCGATAGGGGTTAAGATAAGGCTAGAGATCAAGTGCTAGATCGACTGATCCTGACTCGATCTTTGCTAGATCGAGTCAGTGAATCGAGAGGAGCCAGTCGATCTAGACGAGAACGAGTGACAAGATTGACCTTGACGAAAAAGGATCGATCGATCTAAAACGGATCGACCGATCTAATTTCTCTCGGGAAAATCTGTTGAAAATAGATCGATCACTCGACTCGATCCATCACTCGATTTGTGCCAAATCGACCCCTAAATCGAGGACATAGCTCGATCATGAGGACTTAGCCGTGGAACCAACATCTCAATGATCGAGAGAGCCAATCGATCCAAGACTCGATTCACCATGAATCGAGTCTCAAATCGAGTAACCCTCTCGATCTAAGCCATTATGGGCATGAGATCGAGTCCTAGATCGACCAAATGGACTCGATCTCATGCCGAGGTAACATTTTCTTTCCCTCCTTTACTCTTTTCCCTCCAATTTTTAAATTCAAAACTTGGTCAAGGCAAGCATCTTTGACCATGAAAGATGTGCCTTGACCAAGACTTTTTGTCAGAAAAATCACCTTTACTACCCATGGTTTTGCTCTTTGCTAGTCTTTAAATATTTCAACAACCTCTCACCCTCTCATTTTTATTTTTCTCGAAAATTTTAAACAAAGAGAGTGAGAGTTTTGGTTTTCAGAAGCTAGCAAAGATCTTTTACATTTCTTGCAAAGGTATTTTCGAAATTTAATGATTTATCTTTAGGAAAATTTCCTTTAAATTCGCAAGATATTGTTCTAGAATATAGGGTCGGTTTTGATTTTTAAAAACTAGCTAAGTAAAAGGAATAATTCTAGATTTTTTAGTATCTAAAGATATGATTCTCCTTTATTTAGCTATAATTTTTATTAATTCCCTAAAATTCTAGGGTTGTTTTTATAAGTTCTCTCCTTCTCTTCTCTCATTCTCATCAAATCGCCGTTTTGCTTATCAAACTTCTTTAGAAACTTGTTTCAGGAACAATGACCCCCAAGAGAACAAGAGAAGAGACAGCACAAGAGGGAGAAGGACAAGAGGTGGCAGTTCAAGAGAGGGTCAGATGGACTAAAGATGAGAAGAGGGACAAGAAACGGCTGGAAAGGCTTCGGTTTGAGCCTACCAAGTTTGCTGATCGAGAGCTGTTGTTCAAGCTAGGAATTCTTGGGGATTTCGACCAACTCCTCAAGAACATTGGCCTAAGATGTCTGTCACGGATGGATTGCCCAACCATTCCAGAAGTGACAATAGACTTCCTTGTCACGTTGGAGTTCCGTTACGAGAATCCTAGCACACCCGTCCCTTCACAAGGTCGCCTCTACTTCAAGGTTGGCCGTCAAGCCTACACCCTCTCCATCCCTGAGCTATGCCAAGCTTATGGTCTCAACGCGGATGCCAACAAGGTCGAGTTCCCCGCCTTCAAGAAAGCCAACGACTTTTGGGACCTGATCAGCAATGAGGACTACAAAGCCAACACCGCCAAGATCAAGCGAGTGAGAAGCCCGGTGCTGAGGTACACTCTGAAGTTGATTGCCAACACGTTTAGTGGAAGATCTGTTGCTCCCACGGTCACAAAGACAGAGCTTTGCTTCCTGTTCCAAGGCATGAAGCACTTGGTGTGTGATCCAGATGCAAATGACGAGCCTATGGAGGATAAACTCGGCGATGAGGTGAACTACGGATGTGTGCTTGCTGCTTCTTTGGTGAAATACAAGGCTTATGCCTTGCGGTGCAAGGCAACTTCTTCTTACATTGGCGGCTTCCTCACTCCTCTGTTCTTGCAAGCTGGTGTGCCTATTCACGACTTCGCCCATGTACCAGCTAGAGCTTTCATGGATGAGGCATACATGAGGAATACCGACAGCTTGGGACGCACGCCAGCAGAAGGGTTCTACGCCTACCTCTTCGTAGACGATGAAGACAAGAAGAGAGTGTGCATCCTGCCAAACAAAGATGAAACCGAGCTGCTTGGTGTTGGGAACATCGAGTTCTTGCCCACAGAGGAAGAGTGCTTTGCTCCTCTAGGAGGACCACCTGCTTCAGCGATTGCTCCTCGTCAAAGGTCCGAGTCTCCAGCCACGGAAGATGAGATGCCCGAGGCCTACACACTTCCCAAGTTAGACTTTGAGCCGAGGACAAAAACCGAGAAGTTCCTAGTATCTGTTGTGGAGATGCAAAGGAAGATCAATAAGTGGCAAGGCAAGATGCTCAAGAAGCTTGGAAAGAAAGTCAAGGCACTTCAGGGAGGCTCGCCTAAGAAGGCTACAAGTCAAGAGGTGCAACAACCCGAGAAGAGAAGGCTCTCAACCGGTGGAGTTGTCATCCGCGAGACCCAATGAAGCACCATTCAGCCGGCGTGCCACTCTCTCCAAGAACCAGCCGACAAGGGCAAAGCAACAATCTCTAGCTCCTTTGGAACATCCTCAAGTTCCAGCCGAGACTAGACCAGAGGTAACAACCTTCTTCCATTGTACATAACCGCTCATATTTTCTTCTTTCTGCTTTGTGTTTTATTACTCCTTCGAATGAGTTTGCCACCGGGACGGTGTCAAGCAAGTTTGGGGGAGTACATGTGTGATTTGACTTGTGTTCTGTGATCTTATTTTCCTTTAGCATCCTTGAGTCTTTAGTTCATGAAAAATTGGTAAAAAGTTTTAAAAAAATTTCAAAGATTCATGTAGTTGCATTCATCTTGTCAAAACATGTTAAGATTGACTCTAGAGTTTCTCATAGCATCTAGGTTGTTTTTATTTTGCATAAGGGGTTAGAGTTTCTTAAAAAGGTGTTTTTACTTATGAATTGTTTCAATGCCCTAGTTAGTAGTTCTCTAATGCTTTGTCTATGCTTTGAAAGTAAGTTCTTACCATGCTTGGATCACTTGTTAGGATTTTCGTGGCTTGAATTGAACTCTCATGATTTGAAACTTATCCTAATAAGTGAGAACCTTAATTTGAAATTATAATTATCATCCTTATGCATTTGAAAATGAACACATGGATTTAAAATATTTAGGCTCTTTTCTTCCTTTTTACCATTCTTTGTGAGCCTAAGTAGAACTCCCTCCTTGAACCTTACCCTTTTTTGAAGCCAAATGTTCTTGTGTGACATCATTGTGAGGCCTTCCATTCGGTTTGAACTTGGCATAAAGTGTTAGGTTTAGGCGACATGATTTGGTTCTCATATGATTGCTAGCTTTGCATTTTGAAGCTAGGTATAGGCTTAGGATAAGTTTGGGAGATCATTGGGGTTGTTTTCTTTTCTATTTGTTCTCGGTTTCAAAAAGTTTGGTGTTTTAAAGAAAGAAATGGGTTTTAAGTGAAAGGTTGTGTTTAAAAACTAAGTATGCTCTAATAAATTTCAGGAGGTAGCTCTCCCAATAAAAAAAAAAAAAGAAAAAGAAAAAAAAAATTTATATATAAATAAAAGAAAAAGAAAAAGAAATAAAAGAGCCTAAGTGCTAAGTAACAATAAAAAGAAAAAAAAATAATAAGAGAGCTACCAATAAGAAATATTTAAAGAGCAAAGTTATTTTTAAAACCTTTTCACTAGCCTTAAGAGTTTAAAAATGTTTTTGTTTCGAATTGGGGATTGCTAAGTTTTGTGAAGAAAAAGGGTAGACTCTAAGTGGTGAGTGAGGATAAAATTTGTTAAATGAGAGGGGTTTAGGATCGTTTGTTAGTTTACATGGGTAAATGAGAATCTAATCATGTATGCATAAATTGTCTTTACCTTTAGCATTATGCATAAGTTCAACCATTTTTTAGAGAAACCCTTGTTCTAATTATAAATCCTTTTCAAATGAGATCATTCAATGCTCATAACCTTCACCCTTAGCCAAATGTGTTTTGCTTTAAAGTGCATAAGTTTGATTCATGGTTCTAATGTTAATGAATGTTAAAGGATGAGTTTCTTTGATTGTTAGGAATAGGAGAGTCATGATTTGAATTTCTTTGTGTGATGAGTATGGCTAAGTTCTTTGGAGTATGAGTGTAAGCATAGCATTTTAAAACTGTTAACTAGGACATTGAGATTGATTCATTTGAAAGGCACCTTTGCAAGAAGTTTAAACCCCCATTCGTTTTTTCTGAAAACCTCTCTTCCTTACTTATTTTATGTTGCTTGAGGGCAAGCAAGAAGTAAGTTTGGGGGAGTTGATGTTACTGCATATTGCATACATTTTGCATACTCATTAGTTAGCTTTTCATGCATTTGTATCATATTTTAGGTTAGATTGCATCACTTAGAGTCCTAGAGCATTCTTGCACCAGCATACGCATGTTCCTTGTATTTTGCATCACATTCAGGTTGTTTCTGGCTGCTTTGGAGTCATGGAGGTTCATGGACATGTTGAGGCTGATGTAGGAGTTTGTGGGAGCTCGGATATTCGCTAAGGATCAGGGATCGAGGAGCAGATCGAGCATGGCTGGTCGATATGTGATGTGATCGACCAGAAGATCGAGCCAACCAAGCGATCCAAGGAGGATGATCGAGACAAGGATCGAGTGAAGCAGTCGATCAAACGGTACTGACGTAAATGACGCCATGCAGAGCGAGAGCCAGATCGAGTACACCACTCGATCCAACCGAAAATCGATACCGAGATCGGATGCAACACTCGATTCGCCGATGAAGATCGAGACCCAGATCGAGCTGAAGACACGATGTCCGGATATGATCGAAAGAACTGCTCGATCCCGGAGTCGATCTCTGTCCTTTCAACCACTTTTGGCTGCTAACGAGGGGGGACCATCAGCTTGTTTTGACCATTTTGGGAAGGCGGCGACATCCTTTTCCCACACAACTTTCAATCCTTATCTTTTTCTGTATGTTTTCTCTCTGGTTTTGAGAAGAACACCATTGTCAAACTTGAGTTTTTCTTAAGCTTTGTAATCGAATTGTTTTCATCTTAATCCAGTTTTCTTTTCATGTTCATCGTTTCCTTTTACATGCTTTGCTTGATTTACTTTATGTGTAGTGAGTAGTTTATTTGGGTTCGGGGTTGAGAGGATTAAGGGGTCTAAAGGGTTTCGATCTTGGGGTTTTTCTAAGCGTTTTCAACGGCTATCTCATATAGGGTGTTGAGATCTCAATGCTTGAAGACTCTCACGCCAAGAGCATCATGATCCGAGAGGTTCCTTACCTTGACAGGATTCAGGAGCCTCGGAAGATCACACCCTAGAGACTAGTTACCCCTTCCCAAAAGCCATGGAAGTTTGGGGGACTAGTTAAGCCATTCATTTGAAATCTGCTTTCCATGCTCTTCGACCTCTCTTTCCACCAAAAGCCATGGGTTTGGAGGAGAGGATGAAGGAGTGATCTATACCGAAAGCCACGGATAGATCTTGCTTAATTTTCAAGGCTTAGAGATCCTCACAAAATGAGTCGATTTAAAGTTTTCAACCGAAGGTCGAACCTTTGAAACCCCTGACCATGAATCTCAACCCTAGGCCCTTTCTTTTAGCATCTTTACATCTTATCTCGTCATTCGCTTGATCTTTGATAGCATCCTGGTCGTTAGTTTTACTGTTCTTGCATTTTTAGACGAGATCGATTGTTATTGCTCGATCTAGTGGTCGATCTCATGGTCGATCCACTAGTCGAATTTTAGTAATTCGAAGCTTTGTCCTTTAATTATTCTGTTTGTTCCTCGTGGTAGTTTCTTCATTCCTAGTAATTTTAAAATAGGTTGCATTCCATTTAAGTTGCTGCATCTAGTTTTTAGGGATTTTCTCAATATCATCTCGTTTCGCTTAGATTTGCATTAGTCCATGTATTCTCTTTGCATTCTCTATCATCCTAGGCATGGATTGACTCTCTCTTGCTTGCTGTACTACAAACTGTCTTGCATTTGAGTTAGATAACATCATTGCATTCTCACCCTTGCAAAGAAAGTGATTATCACTGGGATCTCTCTCATCCTAGCAGATCGATCAATAAGAACTCCAGAAGGTATCTTAGAAGATATTCCTGTTAACATTGAAGGCTGCATGATTTCTACAGATTTTGTAATTTTGAAATATTCTAAAGAACCTAAAGATCCTCTTATTCTGGGAAGATCATTCTTGGCTACTGTTGGCACAATCATTGATGTAAAGAAGGGGAAGATAGAGCTTGATTTTGGTGATGTTGTCATGAACATTGACATGGATAAGTTAAGAGGGAGTTCGACCATTGATGGTCAGACCTTTTTTGTAAGGACTTCCAGAGATGAAGAGCCAGTCATGGAGTATTGAGAAGACATTACTGCTGGGTATGTCACCGAATCTGGTACAAGTGGGCAAGTGAACAAGATGGCTGTTTAAGAGGCAATATCTGAAACTTTTACAAAGGCTGTTAGGTTTGAGGATTGGAGTGAGAATGATATCTTCAACACTAGGTTTGCAAAAGAGGGTCCAATGAATGCCAAGTTGCTGGAGGAGGACGAGTTTGTGATGGAGGCAAGACTTGCAGAGCTGGATTGCAGAAAAACTGCGAAAACCCGACCTGGTGACGCTGGTCACCAACCTGGACACAAAAGAGCGACATGATCTTTCAGCTACAAGAAAAAGAAGCGTCCCACCCCCAGTCAAAACCTGCCCTACTGATGTTCCTCACTTCCTTGAGAGAGTTCATGCACCTACTGCTTACACACCACCATGGATGAGGAGACATTCTTCTCCAAGGCAATCAATGCCACCTTCTGCTCCACCGGCTGTCTGAGCAGCATTCAAAGTCGAGCTAATGACTTTAAACAAGCGCTTAGTAGGAGGCAACCCACTGGTAAGTTTTCTTTTTCATATACTTAGTTTAGTTTTCTATTACATAGCTAAAAAAAAAACCAAAAACATGAGGAAAATCGAAAAAAAAAGAGTCAGTTTGT
Source organism: Thlaspi arvense (assembly GCA_911865555.2). NCBI lineage: Eukaryota > Viridiplantae > Streptophyta > Magnoliopsida > Brassicales > Brassicaceae > Thlaspi > Thlaspi arvense. The sequence continues at coordinate 18,314,558 of OU466861.1, forward strand.
TCAGTTTGCTTGGATGATGTCTTGTGAACTTGTTTGAACCATGGGTTATGCTTCGTTTGGATGTTTTTGATGTGTGTTTTGAGTGCTCTATCAGTCTGACTTCGGAGTACACATGATGACATTGCATTAACACATCCAACATGACGATTTCTGAAGTCTCAAACATGGTGACGATCGTCACCACTGAGGGGTGGCGCTTGTCACCTGTCCCTTCGCGAGGTACCACTTTTTCAACTCGGTTTTACAAGTTCACTTTCTTCTCTTTGACCAACTCTTGGCTTAAAAACATTGGGGACAATGTTGTTTAAGTCTGGGGGAGGTGGATACTGATGTTGTGTGCAATGTGTTTGATTTTTAGAGTCTTAAAGTTGAGTCAAACCTGTTTTTATAGAGTCAAAATTTTGAAACTGTCAGTTTTTCTTGGAACTAACCACTGGACGTTTTAAGAACCATTGCCACAGTAGCTGATTACTAGTCTTACTATGTTGAAAGTCATAGGTGAATCAGTCTAGCAATGAAGGTTTAGGTTCTTAATGAATCTTGAAAATTTACTGTTAGCTCCACCTTAATGAACTTTAAAGTTCTTGTCTTGGGGCTTGATTCTCATTGATCTTGATTCTCTCTTTCAGCACTGACAATAAGGTTAAGATACAGTATCTCTTTGATCTTCCCTAATACAGCTTTTAAGAGTTTAAGTCCATAGAATGGTGTATTCATGCCCCTGTCTCCTTACAAGGAACAACAGCAATGAACACATTCAAGAACCTGTCTCCTCACAAGAAACACAAGTATTGAGTAGCACCATATCTTAGAGTGTAAAAAATGAAAAAGAGTTGAAAAATCGAAAAAAAACCAGTAAGGAAAAGATCAAGGGAAGAGAAAATATGAGAGCTGTGTTGAGATTGCTTTGTTCAGTGTTTAGGAAGGGAAAAGAATCTGTAAGTGAGTGAGATGATAAAACCTTGATGAGATATCACACTTAGATAAAAATAAGGAGTTAGCAGTAGATATTTCAGATTTCTTGAAGGGATTTGGATTGGATTTGAGAGATTTGCTAAGCTTGTGATGATTAGACTGAAATTTGATCTTGCGTTGGCTCTGTGGTATGTGGATTCGAAAGTGTTAACTAATGTGGTAATCCTGATGTTTAGCTAACTGTTTCTGTTTTCAAACCTCGACCCTGTTCTCTGTCTGATGTTTGCTTGAGGGCAAGCAAAAGCTAAGTCTGGGCGAGTTGATATATCATAGTTTTTATGGTTTTTAACCATGGTATAAGTCCTTTTTATTGAGTCTTTTTGGTCTTTTTAGAGTCCTAGTAGAGTCTTTGCAGGTTATAGCATGTCTGGAGCATAATTAGAGATATTGAAGCTTTTTGGAGCATTGCAAGATGAAGCCACGAAGTGTGCAACTCAAAAGGAGAATTTTGGCTTGGGTGACGCTCATCACCAATGCTGGTGACGCTTGTCACCCATATGGGAAGGATCGTGGCTGGTTTTAAAAAAATTGAGAAGAAATTGCAGTTTCGGCCCAGAAGTTCTAGTATTTGCAAAAAGACCCCATAACGTGTTTTAGCTAGTATATATTAGGTTTTCAGCCATTGTGGCTTTTATGTTGTATCTTATTCTCTTTGAGAGCTTTAGAGAGAGATTTGTAGAAGAGCTTTTGGAGAGACAAATCAAACTCATTCAGAGCAGATTTCGAACTTTTTTATCTTTACTTCTTATTTTTTTATGCAATCTAATCTTTTCATAATATTTGTTTCATTCACCATGTCTGAGTAGTTTGTTAGTTAAGTTAGGGCTTTTCAAAGGTTGATAAAGAGTTTGTAGAATTGCTATCTATTAGGATTATCTTTTGGTTCTTCATCTCTATGTGCTTTTAAAACCGATTTCTTAGACACATCATCTGAAAATTCGAAAATCATAGGTTGTTTAATAGATGTGAGAGCATTATTAATCACCCGAACTAGTATTAGATGAGAAAAATGCCCTAGTGCATAGAGATTTGGCTTAGGAGTTTTGTGAACAATCGAACCTGATCATTACTACATGTTTAGGTTGTTAGGATTTGCAAAAAGATTTGAAACTCTGTGATTTAGGAATAGTTAACTTCTTCAATGAGAATTGATTAGTTATATCTTTGTGATTCATGTTCAAGAAGGTTTTAATTCATTCCTAATTGCATGCATTCTATACTCTCGGATTCAACCTGCGAATTGTCCTGACTTAGCGCCTTTAGCTTTCTGAACTTTAAGAACAATCCCAAAAATGCTCACTTACATTTATTTTGCTGTTTCGCATTACATTCATTACTTATTGCTTAGCTTAATCCGAACCTGAACTTTTTAGTGTAGTTTACTTGCTCCATTGGGATTCGATAACCCCTTATACTACGATTGCATTGATGTGCACTTGCAGTAGTTTTATTTGGGTAAAACTTGAGCCCTATCAGCCTGGTACACACATCAACCACAATGGTATTAATGCTACAGCTGTGCACCAGAATCACTTTGAGATCAAGGTGCTCAACAATACCAAGAATTCAAACCTTTTGTTCCTCTAACAGCAAAACTTTACTCCAAGACCACCATTTCAAGGCAGATTCCAGCAATCAAATTTCCAGCCAAGACCAGCGTTTGTTCCACCAAGTCTTGGCAATGCACAAAGCTCTTCTGGCACTCAATATGGTGATATCAAGCAGATGATGCAACAGCTATTGAATGGTCAATGCAACACCACTATAGAGCTGCATAAGAAGTTTGCTGAAGTGCACAACAAGATTGATGCTACAACTTGTGATTTGAATGGAAAGCTTGATGCCTTAAGTCTAAGAGTTAAGTCTCTAGAGAGAAAATGAGATTCATCTTCAAAGCCTCAGAACCAATTACCTGGAAAGAGTGAGGTCAATCCTAAAGAATTCTGCCATTTGATTGGTGAAGAGGATGAAGAGTTTGATGATGATGAAGATGCTTCTTTAGAAGATCTTGGTATGATGATTCAAGAGATGTTACTCCATGTGGATATGGTGAAAGTTGAGTGTGGGGAAAATGTTTTGAATGTCACAATTGATGATCAAGAAGTTGTTGATTTTATGGAACAATTCCTTCAAGGATTAGATAGAAGCTTGAATAGAGAAGAAGAGCTTGCATTAGAGCAGGATAGAGTTGAAAGAGAAGCTGCTGAAAAAGAAGAGGCTGAGAAAGCTTTAGTTGCTCCAGAAGAAGAAGCCAAGATAGAGATTAGTAAAGCTGACAAGGAGCTTGTAGAAACTTACCACGCTCTGATGGTCCTTGCTAGAGAAAGTTCTGAAGACTTCAAAGACCTGTATGAACTCCAAGTGGGGACTTCTTCAAGCAACAATGAGAAGGGTAAAGCTCCTGAGGTTCAAGCCTACAAACCACCAATTCCATACCCTACAATGCACTTCACAAAGGCTCAGATGGCAGTCTAATCAAATTTTAGAAAGGACATACAAGATGCTGGAATAAATCTTCCTCATGGCACCACATTACTTAAAGTGAAGGATCAAATCCGCTTTCTCAAGGAAGTCTTTGACAAGCTAGAGGTTGTGGAGCCAATACTTGAGAATGTGGGAGAAAATTTTAAGAGGTGCAAGGAGCTGAAAACCTTAACTAAGCTGCCTAATCTAGAAACGTTTCTAATCACTTGTGAGCTTGGGATGTTAGACAATGTGGGAGCCTTGTGTGATTCAGGATCAACAGTGAATGTTATGTCTCTCAACTGAAGCCAAACCTTAGGAATCAAGAAACTGAAACCCTGCAAAGCCTCTATTACTTTTGTGGATAATACCTCAACAAGACCACTAGGGATGGTGAAGGATTTCCCTTTGAAGATTAGTAATTGCTTGATACCAACAAATTTTGTGGTTATTCAGAAGACGTATTCAAGAGAGGTACCACTTCTACTAGGAACACCTTTCTTAGCAACAGCAGGTGCTCATGTTGACTTCAAGAGAAGCTCAGTGATCCCGAAGAATGTTGATGAGTTTAAGGTGTACAAGATTGTATCACCTTCTATTTTTTTTTAAGGATCCATTGTTGAGGAAGAGATGAACAACATCAACTTCCAAAGCGCGTGGAGCAAGCTATGAGCTTCAGAATGAGAATGCTGATGAGAGACACTCTTCCTGAGGAGCCAGAGGAGAAGCTTGACACTAAGGTAAAGCTTGAGGATGATTTGAAAGAAGAAGAGGTCTTGGTCAGCAATGAAGTGAAGCCTTTGATCACACAAAATATCAAGAAGAGGAGAACAAGAAAGTCAGCTTGTGATAAGAAGAAGCTGTTATCAGTTTGTACTTGGGTTTACATGAAGAGGGGAGAAGGAGCTTCTGCTCCATCTACTTCTTCCCTCTAAGTCTCTAGCCATCAAAGTCAAGCTTAGTGACTTAAAATAAGCACACTTGAGAGGTAATCCCATGACTATCCTTGTATATAATGCTTTATTTTATTACTAATGTCTTTATTTAATGTTTCAGAGGTCAAAGAACAGGTTTAAGGCTGTGTAGGGTTGTTTAAAAGCCAAGGTGAGAAGACTAGGTTTTCATATCGGGGTACCATATCGAGCAGAGCACCTGTCGTTACTGCTCGATACAGTTTATCTCAAGGAAAAAGTAGTCCGTACACCGAGCAGATTGCACGATGGAGATTGCATCAGGGTATTACATCGAGCAAAACCTCCAAATCCTTGCTCAATGTAATCGATCCTGGAGTCCCAGTCCGTACACCGAGGAGAAAGACACCGTACATCGACCAAATTGCATGGTGGTTATCACATCGGGTTGTTACATCGAGCAGAGTCTCACGAATTCTTGCTCGATACAATCACCTTAACCGTACATCGAGATCCCAGTCTGTCCATCGAAGAAGTCCAATGAAGCTGCACTGAGGAACAACATCGAGCAAAACACCCAATGTTTTGCCCGATATGAAGACCATCGGCTGATTCGAGCACGAGACAATGGCCAGTATGAAGACAACCGACGAACAATCCAGCTGAGTGTGAGAAGACTCACATCGACGTGTAGCATCGAGCAAAACACCATTATTCTTTGCTCGATGCATACTACGCACATGTCTTTCACTGAGCAGTTTAATATTTCCCTTGGAGGACACCATCATGACGATGAAGGACTTGCATTAGGATGCAGCATCAAGCAAAAAACCTATTCCATTGCTCGATGCAGAATGACCGAGCCAGTATGAGCATCCGGACGACACCATGCACTGCCCAAAGGACGAATCATGCAAGCTGAAGTGTCTCCCTTACATCGAGCAACAACATCGAGCAGAACACCTTCTGATTCTGATCGATCCAAGATGTCTGGGAGAGAAGCTGACCAGAACATTGAACCCCCGAGGCAGAGGAGCATGATCACCAAGCCACAGGACCCAATGTCCCCTACATGGTACACATCGGGGTGTCACATTGAGTGTTTTGCACGATATGACCCGTGTAAAAAAATTTCAAATTTTTACATGGGTAAATCAAGTAAAACCATTTTTCGGACCTTGGTGTATGGTAAAAGAATCTTTCTTTCGCCCTCTAAACAAATTTGGAATTTTAAACTAAGATTTTCTTGTATTTTTCATTTATTTATTTAAGATTTGTCCATTTCATATCTTTAAAAATGCAATATCTTCTCTCCACACATCCATATCGATCTAAACTCCTCTCTCTAGTTTCAGCAAAACCTTGTTCTCATCTCTTTCATTCTCTCTTTGCATTTTCATGTTTTCAAAGATTAAAAGTGCTTATGCTTTAATTTCTCATTTCTTTGGGTTTATTCTTTGACAGCTAGGTTGCAATGCATTAGAATGTTAGTCATAGATATTTTGCATGACTAAGAATGTGTTTTGTCTGTTCATCACCATTGTTCCTTGATTAGTTCAAAGATTTATAGTTAAAATGTTTGAGAAATACTCATTTTGTTCTTGATTTGGCATATTGTTTAGATTTTGGCCAAATCTAAGCATATTATTGTTTTTCCAGCATATTCACCATTTAAATGCTTCATATTAGAGTAACAATGATGAATCTGATACATGTTTTCTAAATTCGCCTCTGTTTATTGCCAATCAGCGTGGATTTTTATAGAATTTTCCTGTACATGCTTGATTTTTGAAAAATAATTTTATACACAGTGCTTTAAGGGAACAATATGCTAATTTTTGCTTCAAGCCTTATATTTTCAGCTACTATGTCGAGCACTATAGGTGATGAGGAAATCTTGGACTCAAGTGCACATGCAAGAGACAGAGCAGAGGGTAAATGACCTGTTGAAGAAGCAGAACAAGTCCAAGATCCAGCAGCTAAGTTTAAGGACTACATGAAAGCGATGAGGAGAGTGGATTTTTCTCCAACAAGATATGATTGCCCTGGTCTGTTGGAAGAACTGGAAATCAAGTCAGAAGTGGATGAGCTGATAAGCAACATTGGGCTTGAGAAGTTTGCTAGCCTTGAATATCCCACATACAAGCAACTGTCTTGTGAATTCCTTGCAAGTTTCGAGGTATACTTCTACAAGTATGATGAGAAGTATGATGGGGGTGAAGAAGACTATGTCAATGAGTTCATCATATTCAGAGCGGGCAGAGCATGCAGAGCATGGAACACTGTGGGATTCACTCAACTTGAGGTGGTATTCGGCTTTGATCAAGGTTCAAGAGTGTAAGCTATGAGCTTCAAACATAATGAGCTCAAGCATGTTTGGGAGGAGATATCGAATGATGCTTACAAGGCTGGTCATCTCAGAAGTGCAAGCATCCGCCATCCAGCTATCAGATATGTTCATAGAGTCATCACAAGCACACTATTCTACAGAAATGAGCAAAACATGGTCGAAGAGGAAGAGATGCGATTGCTAGTGGATGGCTTGAAGAAAATCATGATGGAGACAAAGCATGGCAAGATACATGAAGAGCGCTTAGAAGTTGGGCTTGGCACTATTCTGATAAAGCAATTCCTTACATGCCAACAATGGGCTTTCAACACCAGAGTAAAGAAGCATAAGATAGCCATTGGAGGCTTAATCACTCCCATTTTGCATACTGCTGGAGTTGAGCTTGTAACATCTGATGTGAGCATGATCTTCATTGATGTTCCCTACCTCAGCAAGATTGGCTACCTCTCAGGAGCTGTGGAAACTGGATTTTCCTAACAGTTTGAGCTTGAAGACCAGAAGAAGAAGATCTTGTTGCCCAAGCCGCACCTTGCAAACTTCAATTCTTATGAGAATATCCGATTTATGTCAATTGAAGATGAGCTCTATGATCCTAGGAGTGATCCGCCATTGATGAAGCCAAGCAAAGTCAAGAACATTAGCACAATTAGAGACTCAGATTTGGAAGAAGACAGTGAAGAGGAGCATCAAGAATAAGAGGTTCAACATCAAGGAAGAGAGGCACCTGAACATGAAGATTATGAAAGTCGCCCTTAAGAATTTGATCTTTATGATGTGATTTTCACATTTGAAGCCTCAAGATCTGGAATAACTTCCAGGACAAGGCAATCAGAGGCTTGCTGAAATCAGTTAAGGCAAGAAAGAAATCTGTGGATTCTCTAAAGAAGAAGGTGAAGAAGCTAAAGAAGAATTTGGGAGGATCAACAAAGAAAGCTGATTAAGGGGTTCCAACAGAGCCACAAGGAGTAGGATCAGATGCTGATAACATGTATGAGGATACACCAGAAGCCATATTTCCAGGAGAGACACTCATTTTATATCAGTAAGCGCCCAAGAGCGAATGTTGCTGCACCGGCGAGACACTCCTCTCATGTGCCATCTTCAAGGCGCAAAGTAAGAAAGAGAAGGGCTAGACAACAAACACCATCTGAGGAAGAAGCCTCTTCCTCCCATGCCATTGAGAGTTAAGACTCTCACCATTCCTCCACCTGAAGTAAGGTACACCACACTAACCATTGTACATACCATAATTTGTTTTTACGTTTTCATGCGATTGCTTTCTTGGTTGATTGTGAGCATTCTCCTCAACATCTTTATTACACAGGAACTATGTAATTTAAGTATGGGGAGTGTCTGATGGACTTATGTTTGCACTTGCATTTGCATTATAGAATAGAAACCATGCATCACATTTGCATAGCATCTAAGGCATAGGAAAAAAAACCAAAAAAAAATTGAATATTTTTCGAAAATGCTTCACAAAAAGAGTTTGATTTTTATGCATTCATATAGGATTTAGACTTCATGCATTCATATAGGACTAGCTTGCTTGTTTAGTTTGGGAACAATGGTAGTACATCTTTGTTAATGCTAGTAGTTTATGAAAATGAAGCCCTTGTTTTCTATCCTTTGATGCATTTGATGTTGAACTAGAAATAAATCTAAACCACTTTTGAAATTTGCATTTGTGTGAGCCTTGTTTGAAACTGGAGCATGCTTTGAAATGATTTTGACCTTTATTTAAGTGGAACCTAATTTGAATTTGCAATTATCGTTTCTTATGCATTTTTGATTGATGTCATGGATAGTTTAAAATATTTGGATCTTCTTATCCTCTTTTACCACTCTCTAAAAGATCCATTTAGATTTCTTCACCTTTTACTAAACCTTCTTTCAATCCAAGACATTAATAGTGTGTAATTTGTGAGGTCTCTTCCATTTATGGTTGTCGCTTAGCAAAAAGTGTTGGGTTTGAATTACAAGAGAGATATTTCCATTGTAGAACTAGCTCACTCTTGAGTTAGATAGGCTATGGAGTTTGGAGAATGGTTAAAGAGAAGCAAAGAAGAAAAGTAGTTAAGGCAAAAAGAAAAGGAATATGACATATGCAAAGGTGGAAATGGCGGTTCTAAGTTCAAAAGAAAAGAAAGCTCATGTTCAAAGAAGAAAAGAAGATGCAAGAAGTGCAAAACAAAGAAAATCAAACAGCCAAAGGCGAAAACAGCACATCATCTCAAAATAAAAGGAGCCAGGTCAAAAGAAGGAAACCGCCACCACATGAAGATCCAAAGAAGAAGTGTCCTCCAAAGAGCTTAACAGAGAAGAGTTTTTGTGATTCTAAAAGGGTTTAAAGCTCTTAAAAGGGTAGCATAGGCGGGTTTACATTGATTAGCTAGAGTTTGGAATATTTCTTATAGGTCTTGGGTAGATGGGAATCTTCCTTTGTATGTCTAAGTTTTTCTATGACCCTTAGCATCTTGCCAAAGCACAGCCATGCTTTTCATTGAGAGAAACCTTTAAACACCAAAATCAGTTTGTTAAGTGGAATCAATTTCATTTCAATAAGCTCTGTCTCTTAGCCAAGTGACACATTTGCATTAACATAAGCATGATTCACGGTTTGATCTTAGTTATATGTTAAAAAGGTTGTTTGATTTGATGAGCATGTGTAGGTTGATAGCATTTAGATCATTCTTGCTTTGTGATGAAAGTGGCTAAGTGTTTAAAGTATTCTTCCATCAAGTGCATTCTAACATTAAGAACATGGACTTCATTTTGATTTATTGTTAGCATTTTTAGAGATTTGAGTTCCCATTTTAAAACTTCATCACCATATTAAGTATTTTTTTTGCTTGAGGGCAAGCAAAAACTAAGTGTGGGGGTGTTGATAGCTTGGTTTATTAAAACATTTTAGACTGCATTTCATGCATCTTTTCCATTTTTGTTTGCATATTAGTTTAGCATTTTAGTCTCATTTCAACTAAGAACCAACATTTCATGCATTTAGTTTAGGATTGCATACATATGCATACATTTCCATGTTTGTGGTATTTCTCAGATGTTTTTGGAGGTTCTTGGAGTTCGGGGAGGAGATGGAAGCAGCTGATGTTCGAAGGAATGCCAAAGAAGGAGATTTGCTGAGACTGGTCCCATATCGAGATGCTACATCGAGCAAAACCTCCGAGGAGTGTGCCCGATACAAGCTGTGGTACATGAGGAAGAAGACTAGCTCGTGGATCCTAAGGCACAGTCTACATCGAGGTGCTGCATCGATCAGGGAACGACTGCACAACCCGATATACGCTGCACAACCCATATCGGGGTGGTGCATCGAGCAGAACAACGTCTGTACCACCCGATACAACTTATCCGCGTGTTTGACCAGATTTTATCGTTGACCTTATCCTATTTTTAGGTTTTTCTTTCCTTTTTGGCTCCCTACTATAAATGGGAAGCCACCAAACTTTGTCATTATGTCTTCTTGATTCCAAAACCTTAACTTATCTCTTGCTTAGCCAAAAAGGGCGATTTGCCCCATCTTGTAAACACTTTTATTTTCTTCAATGAAGTTTGCATTTTTATGGTTTAATCTTGTCTTCTGATCTTTAATTTAGTACCCTGGTAGTTTAGTTTCCATTATCTTGCATTTAATCTCATATAATCATGTTTAACTCTAATCAAATAGGATTGATCATGATTAGTGAGTACTTTATCTTAGATTTATTGTTATAAGTAGGAAAAGTGGTGATTAAGATGTGATTATGGGGTGATTAGTCTTGATTAGTTGTTCTCTGTTGGTTTCTTCTCTTGCAAAGTGATTATTGTTCAAAAAGCTTCTCCCTTTTGATTGAATATGGTATTGTTGATGCATATGGTTCACTTGATGGTTTGAAGTCTTGGTCTTTGAATGTTTCGCCTATTTTTCTTGATAGTCTTAGCTTGATTGGTTATAGCTACTTAGGTCCCTATATGGTTCAAAAGATTTATAGGATGATCTGAATTCTTGCTTGAGTGAGAGATGTTTACTTGACTAGTTCATCTCTTAGGCTCTATGGTTCTGTTCTTTATGCTTATGTTTAGAGAATACACCATCAAAAGTGGGTTTGACACTCTAGTCTTGTTAAATTGGGTTTGCCTATTAACCACTAGGAAGATAATTCATTAGATACCTTGTCTAGGATTACAACATTGAGAATTGCTTGCTTGTTTGATGCTTGATGATTGCCTTTGCTAGAAATCCCCTTAGTCACTCTTGAGAAGCACTTGACCACTATTGCTTAGAACCTTAAGTCTTGCTTTCTTTTAATTGTCTTAAATTAGTTTTGCTTAGTTTCTTTTGCTTGATTAATTTCAGTCTTCATCTTGCTTAGTTTCATTCCTGCTTAGTTCTTCCTTTAGATTCATCTTACTTAGTCTTTGTTTACTTGCATTTCAGTTCTGTTTTTTTCCTTTATTGCATTGCTAGGTTGTTAGACTTACTCTTGCATAATCAAAACCCCATATTGAATAGCTTATAGCATTGTTTGCATCTCACATCCACAAGCATGTTAGACTCCTGATCTCTATACTACAACTGATTAGAGAGCTAGGATTATCTTGCTTACAAGGGCCTCAAAAACCTTTGTTTCAAATTGGCGCCATTGCCACTTGTGGATTCTTTGAGTTTGACATTGCTGTTAGACAAAGTTCTTTTACTTTTTATTACTAATTAGCTCTGTTTTCATTGCTCGGTTTTTTCAGGTACTTGTATGAATTTAAGGTCCAAAGGCTCATCAAATCTGATTCCTTCTTTTGACAACATCCATAGAAGAAGGGCTGTAAGACAGAGAGTTCATGAGTTAGAAGAGCAGAGGATGGCAGAGAAAAAATCTCAGTTACCACACGTTGGTGTTGTTGGACAAGCACCAATACCACAAGCTGATGCTCACATTGCTGAGATTCAGGAAGCTATGAACCAAGCGGCTGGAGTTCAGGGTTTGAGAGTACTAGTTCATGCGCCAAGCGTTCAGAGACCTATATGAGCTGGTGATGCGTCTGATACACACATCAACCGCGATGGTATTAATGCTCCAGCTGTGCGCCAGAATCACTTTGAGATCAAGCTTGGATTAATCAACATGGTGCAAGGAAACATATTTCATGGTCTGCCCAATGAGGATCCTTTAGACTATTTGGATCAGTTTGACAAAGTGTGTGGTATGACCAAGATTCAAGGAGTGTCTGAAGATGCTTTGAAGCTGCACCTGTTCCCTTTCAGTCTAGGAGACAAGGTACATCAGTGGGAGAAGACCCTTCCACATGGATCAATCCCAACTTGGAATGAATGCAATACAGTATTTCTCAACAAGTTTGTCAGCTCAACAATAACAGCAAGGCTCAGGAATACAATTAGCAGCTTTGCACAACATGGAAATGAGATATTTTCTGAATCATGAGAGCGCTTTAAGTCATACATATTATAGTGTCCACACCATGGCTTCACCAATGAAAGTCTGCTATCTACTTTGTACAGAGGAGTCACTCCTAAATACCGCATGCTCTTGGATACAGCTTCCAATGGGAACTTCATTGGTAATACTTTGGTGGATGACCTTGCTTTGGTTGAGTATCTGGCCTTATCAGATGGAAACTATGGTGAAGAGTATGATAGAACAACAAGGATTGTTGGTAGCGCTGAAAGTGAGAGCTCCACAAAGACGGAAATCAAAGCTTTGAATGACAAGCTTGACAAGCTTTTCAAGAATGTAAGCTATATCGATGCAGCTGATGCTACACAGGGAGAAGATCAGATATTTATAGAAGAAGAAGCCTTCTACATGAACCACACGGAAGAGGTTTCAAAAACTACAGAAATCACCCAAACTTTTCCTATATAAGCACAAATGTGGCCAATCCACAAGATCAAGTTTATCCCTCACAAGGTGCTCAACAAAACCAAGGAGTCAAACCTTTCGTTCCTTTCAACTAACAGCAAAACTTTGCTCCAAGACCACCATTTCAAGGCGGATTCCAACAATCAAATTTCCAGCCAAGACCAGCTTTTGTTCTACCAAGTTTCGGCAATGCACAAGGCTCTTATGGCACTCGAGATGGTGATATCAAGCAGATGATGCTACAGCTGTTGAATGGTCAATCCAACACCACTATAGAACTGCATAAGAAGTTTGCTGAAGTGCACAACAAGGTTGATGCTACAACTTATGATTTGAATGGAAAGCTAGATGCTTTAAGTCAAAGAGTTAAGTTTCTAGAGAGAAAAGGAGTTTCATCTCAAAGCCTCAGAACCAATTACCAGGAAGGAGTGAGGCCAACCCTAAATAATTCTTCCATTTGATTGCTGAAGAGGGTGAAGAGTTTGATGGTGATGAAGACGCTTCTTTAGAAGATCTTGGTATGATGATTCAATAGATGTTACTCCATGTGGACATGGTGAAAGCTGAGTGTGGGGGAATGTTTTGAATGTCACCATTGATGATCAAAAAGCTGTTGATATTGTGGAACAGTTCCTCCAAGGGTTAGATAGAAGCTTGTATAGAGAAGAAGAGCTTGCTTTAGAGCAGGATAGAGCTGAAAGAGAATCTGCTGAAAAGGAAGTGGATGAGAAAACTTTAGTTGCTCCAGAAGGAGAAGCCAAGCCTGAGCTTAGTGAAACTGATAAGGAGCTTGTAGAAACATACCATGCTCTGATGGTCCTTGCTAAAGAAAGTCATGAATACTTCAAAGAACTGTGTGAACGCCAAGTGGGGACTTCTTCAAGCATTAATGAGAAGGGTAAAGCTCCTGAGGTTCAAGGCTACAAACCACAAATTCCTTACCCCCACAATACACTTCACAAAGGATCAGATGGCAGTTTACTTGGTTAAGGTTTTCAGCTCCTTGCTCCTTCAAATTAGCTCCAACATTGCTCGAAGTGAAGGATCAAATCCGCTTCCTCAAGAAAGTCTTTGACAAGCTAGAGGTTGTGGAGCCAATACTTGAGAATGTGGGCGCTAATTTGAAGAGGAGCAAGGAGCTGAAAACCTTAACCAAGCTGTCCAATCCATGAAAGTTTCTAATCACTTGTGAGCTTGGGATGTCAGACAATGTGGAAGCCTTGTGTAATTCAGGATCAACAGTGAATGTTATGTCTCTCCACTTAAGCCAAACCTTGGGAATCAAGGAACTGAAACCCTGCAAATCCTCTATTACTTTTGTGGATAATACCTCACCAAGACCACTAGGGATGGTGAAGGATTTCCTTTTGAAGATTGGTAATTGCTTGATACCAACAGATTTTGTGGTTATGAAGAAGACCTATTCAGGAGAGGGTATCACTTCTACTAGGAACACCTTTCTTAGCAACAACAGGTGCTCAAGTTAACTTCAAGAGAAGCTTTGTGATCTTGAAGAATATTGATGAGTTCAAGGTGTACAAGATTGTATCACATTCTATTGCTGTTTGTGGAACCATTGTTGAGGAAGAGAGTGAACAACAGAAACTTCCAAAGCGTGTGGAGCAAGCTACAAGCTTCACAATTAGCATGCTGATGAGAGACACTCTTCCTGAGGAGCCAGAGCTAGAAAATATCATCCTATAGCAACTGAGTATCACTATAATTGGTTCATATATCGTAGCATTTAAAAAACTGCTATGGTATACGGTAGGGCTATTATAGATCCTCGTGTCATAGCGTTTATGAAAATGCTACTAAATCCTTATAGTAGCATTTTCAGTGTGCTATAAATGCCTCAATTTGTTGTAGTGACACTAAGGTGAAACTTGAGGATGATTTGAAAGAAGAAGAGGTCTTGATCACCAAGGAAGTGACGCCTTTGATCACACAAAGTGTCAAGAAGAGGAGAACAAGAAAGCCAGCTCGTGATAAGAAGAAGCTACTATCAGATGGTACTTGAGTTTACATGAAGAAGGGAGAAGGAGCTTCTGCTCCATCTACTTCTTCCCACTAAGTCTCCAGCCATCAAAGTCAAGCTTAGTGACTTAAAATAACCACACTTGGGAGGTAATCCCATGACTATCCTTGTATATAATGCTTTGTTTTATTGCTATTGTCTTTATTTAGTGTTTTAGAGGTCGAAGAACTTGTCCAAAGCTGTGTAGCGTTGCTTAAAAGCCAAGGAGAGAAGACTCTGTTACATATCGGGGTACTATATCGAGCAGAACACTTGTCGTTACTGCCCGATACGGTTTATCTCGAGGAAGAAGTAGTCCGTATGCGGAGCAGATTGCACGATGGAGACTGCATCGTGGTATTACATCGAGCTAAACCTCCAATGCCTTTCTTGATGTAATCGCTCCTGGAGCCCCAGTCTGTACACCGAGGAGAAAGACGTCGTAGATTGACCGAATTGCATGGTGGTGATCACATCGGGATGTTACATCGAGCAGAGCCTTGCAAACTCTTGCTTGGTACAATCACCTTGACCGTACATAAAGACCCCAAGTCCGTACATCGACGAAGAGGCCCGATGAAGCTGCCCCGAGGAATAACATCGAGCAAAACACCCAATGTTTTTCCCAATATGAACACCAGCGGCTGATTCGAGCATGGGACGATGGCCAGTACGAAAACCACCGACAAACAATCTAGCTGAGTGTGAGAAGACTCACATCAACCTGTTGCATCGAGCAAAACACCAATATTTTTTGCTTGATGCATACTACAGACATGTCTTTTGCCAAGCAGTTCAATATTTCCCTCGGAGGACACCATCAGGACGACGAAGGAGTTGCATTGGTATGCAGCATCGCACATAACACCTCTACTTTTGCTCGATGCAGAATGACCGAGTCAGTATGGGCATCCGGACGACACCATGCATTGCCCACGGGATGAACCATGCAAGCTGTAGTGTCTCCCTTATATCGAGCAACAACATCGAGCAGAACACCTTCTAATTATGCTCGATGCAAGATGTACGGAGGAGAAGCTGAGCAGAACATTGAACCCCTAAGGCAGAGGAGCATGATCGCCGAGCCACAGGACCCGACGTCCCCGACAAGGTATACATCGGGTGTTTTGCTCGATATGACCCATGTAAAAAAAATTTCCAAATTGTTACATGGGTGAATCAAGTAAAACCCTTTTGTGGACCTTGGTGTATGGTAAAAGAATCTTTCTTTCCTTCTTCCTAACAAATTTTGAATTTCAAACTAAGATTTTCTTGCATTTTTCATTTATTTATTTAAAATTTTCTTATTTCATTTCTTTAAAAGTGCAATATCTTCTCTCCACACATCTATATCGATCTAAACACCTCTCTTTAGTTCCAGCAAAACATTTTTCTCATCTCTTTCATTCTCTCTTTGCATTTTCAAGTTTTCAAAGATTAAAGGTACTTATGCTTTAATTTCTCATTTTTTGGGTTCATTCTTTGAAAACTAGGTTGCAATGCATTAGAATATTAGCCATAGATGTTTTGCATGCCTGAGAATGTGTTTTGTCTGTTTATCACCATTGTTGCATGATTAGTTCAAAGATTTATGGTTAAAATGTTTGGGAAATGCTCATTTTGTTCTTGACTTGGCATATTGTTTAGATTTTAGCCAAATCTGAGCATATTATTCTTTTTCCAGAATATTCACCATTTAAGTGCTTCATATTAGAGTAACAATGATGAATCTGATGCAAGTTTAAATTTGGTGGAGAGAAGATGACATTTTTGCTGCATATGCTTGAATTTGACGAAATCGCTGGTTGTTGCTATTTGAATTTTAATTTTCATTGTGTTCATCCTTTTGAACTGAGTTTTTTTCTAAATTCGCCTCTATTTGTTGCCAATCAGTCTGAAGTTTTATAGAATTTTCCTGTGCATGCTTGATTTTTGGGAAGTAGTTTTCTGCACAGTGCTCTAAGGGAACAATATGCTAATTTTTGCTTCAAGCTTTGCATTTTCATGTACTATGTCGAGCACTAGAGGTGATGAGGAAATCTTGGACTCAAGTGCACATGCAAGAGACAGAGCAGAGGGTAAAAGGCCTGTTGAAGAAGCAGAACAAGTCCAAGTTGCAGCACCTAAGCTTAAGGACTACATGAAGGCGATGAGGAGAGTGGATTTTGCTCCAACAAGATATGCTTGCCCTGGTCTGTTGGAAGAACTGGGAATCAAGTCAGAAGTGGATGAGCTGATAAGCAACATTTGGCTTGAGAAGTTTGCTAGTCTTGGATATCCCACACACAAGCAACTCTCTTGTGTATTCCTCGAAAGTTTCAAGGTATACTTCTACAAGTATGATGAAGAGTATAATGGGTGAAGAAGACTATGGCAATGGGTTCATCAAATTCAGAGCCAACAGTGCATGGTACACCATGGGATTCACTCAGATTGAGAAAATATTTGGCTTTGATCAAGGTTCAAGAGCACAAGCTATGAGCTTCAAACACAATGAGCTCAAGCATGTTTTGGAGGAGATAGCGAATGACGCTTACAAGGCCGGTCATCTCAGAAGTGCAAGCATCTGCCATCCAACTATCAGATATGTTCATAGAGTCATCACAAGCACACTCTTCTACAGAAAAGAGCAAAACATGGTCAATAAGGAAGAGATGGGATTGCTAGTGAATGGCTTGAAGAATATCATGATGGAGACAAGGCATGGAAAGAAAGATGGAGAGTGCTTAGGATTTGGGCTTGTCACTATACTGATGAAGCAGTTCCTTACAAGCCAACAATGGCCTTTCAACACCAGAGAAAAGAAGCCTAAGATAGCTATTGGAGGCTTAATCACTCCCATTTTGCTTAGTGCTGGAGTTGTGCTTGGAACACCAGATGTGAGCATGTTCTTTATTGATGTTCCCTACCTCAGCAAGATTGGCTACCTTTCAGGAGCTGTGGAAACTGGATCTTCCTATCAGTTTAAGCTTGAAGACCAGAAGAAGAAGATCTTGTTGCCCAAGCCGCACCTTACATACTTCACTTCTTATGAGAATATCCGATTTATGCCAACTAAAGATGAGCTCTATGATTCTAGGACTGATCCGCCATTGATGAAGCCAAGCAAAGTCAAGAACATGAGAACAATTAGAGACTCATATGTGGAAGAAGACATTGAAGAGCAGCATCAAGAACAAGAGGTTCAGCATCAAGGAAGAGAGGCGCTTGAACATGAAGATTATGACAGCCGCGCTTATGCATTTGATCCTTATTATGTGTTATGCACATCTGAAGCCTGAAGAGCTGCTCATGAGCACATAAGGCTTCTTCAGAGGTGGAATAACTTCCAGGATAAGACAATTAGAGGCTTGCTTAAATCTGTTAAGGCAAGCAAGAAATATGTGGATTCTCTAAAGAAGATGATGAAGAAGCTGAAAAAGAATTTGGGAGGATCAACAAAGAAAGCTAATCAAGTGGTTCAAACAGAGTCACAAGGAGGAGGATCAGATGCTGATAACATGTCTGAGGATACACCAGAAGCCACAGTCCAGGAGAGACACTCCTTTCATATCAGTAAGCGGTCAAGAGCGAATGTTGCTGCACCAGCGAGACACTCCTCTCATGTGCCATCTTCAAGGCGCAAAGGAAGAAAGCGAAGGGCTAGACAACAAACTCCATCTGAGGATGAAGCCTCTTCCTCCCATGCCATTGAGAGTTAAGACTCTCACCATTCTTCCACCTGAAATAAGGTATACCACACTAATCATTATACATACCATAATTTGTTTATACGTTATCATGCGATTGCTTGCTTGGTTGATTGTGAGAATTCTCCTCAACATTTTTATTACATAGGCACTGTATAATTTAAGTGTGGGGAGTGTCTGATGGACTTATGTTTGCACTTACATTTTTATCATAGAATAGAAACAATGCATCACATTTTCATAGCATCTAAGGCATAGAATAAAAACCAAAACAATTTGAATTTTTTTCGAAAATGCTTCACAAAAAGAGTTTAACTTTTATGCATTCATATATGATTTAGACTTCATGCATTCATATAGGACTAACTTGCTTGTTTAATTTGGGAACAATGATAGTACATCTTTGTTAATGCTAGTAGTTTATGAAAATGAAGCTCATGTTTTTAATCATTTGATGCATTTGATATTGAACTAGAAATAAAGCTGAACCACTTTTGGAATTTGCATTTTTGTGAGCCTTGTTTGAAATAGAAGCATGCTTTAAAATTATTTCGACCTTTGTTTAAGTGGAACCTAATTTGAATTTGCAATTATCATGTCTTATGCATTCATGATTGATGTCATGGATAGTTTAAAATATTTGGATCTTCTTATCCTCTTTTGACACTCTCTAAAAGACCCATTTAGATTTAGTTACCCTTAACTAAACCTTCTTTCAAGCCAAGACATTAATAGTGTGTGAATTGTGAGGCCTCTTCCATTCATGGTTGTTGCTTAGCAAAGAGTGTTGGGTTGGAACTACAAGGGAAGTATTTCCATTGTAGATCTAGCTTACTCATGAGTTAGATAGGCTAGGGTGTTTGGGGGAATGGTTTGGGATTTATTTTGGGTTGGGTTTATAGAGAAGCAAAGAAGAAAAGAAGTCAAGACAAAAAGAACAGGAGTGTGACACAAGCAAAGGTGGAAATGGCGGTTCTAAGTTCAAAAGAGAAGAAGGATCATGTTCAAAGAATAAAAGAAGATGTAAGAAGTGAAAAGCAAAGAAAACCAAACAGCCAAAGGCGAAAACAGCACATCATCTCAAAATAAAAGGAGCCAAGTCAAAAGAAGGAAACCGCCACCACATGAAGATTCAAAGAAGAAAAGTCCTCCAAAGAGCTTAAAAGAGAAGAGTTTTTGGGATTCTAAAAGGGTTTAAAGTTCTTAAAAGGGTAGCATAGGCGGGTTTACATTGCTTATCTAGAGTTAGGAACATTTCTTATAAGTCTTGGGTAGATGGTAATCTTCCTTTGTATGTGTAAGTTGTTCTTTGACCCTTAGCATTTTGCCAAAGCACAGCCATGCTTTTCATTAATATACCCCTTTAAACACCAAAACCAGTTTGTTAATTGGAATCATTTCCATTTTACTAAGCCTTGTCCCTTAGGAAAATGACACATTTGCAGTTATATAAGCATGATTCACGGTTTGATCTTAATTAAATTTTAAAAAGGTTGTTTGATTTGATAAGCATGTGTAGGTTGATAGCATTATGATCATTCTTGCTTTGTGATGAAAGTGGCTAAGTGTTTAAAGTATTCTTCCATCAAGTGTATTCTAGAATTAAGAACACGAACTTCATTTTGATTTATTGTTAGCATTTTTAGAGATATGAGTTCCCATTTTAAAACTTCATCACCATGTTAAGTGTTAGTTTGCTTGAGGGCAAGCTAAATCTAAGTGTGGGTGTGTTGATAGCTTACTTCATTAGAGTATTTTAGGCTGCATTTCATGCATCTTTTCCCTTGTTTTTGAATATTAATTTAGCATTTTAGTCTCATTTGCACTTAGAACCAACATTGCATGTATTTAGTTTAAAATTGCATACATCTGCATATATTTGCATGTTTGTGGTGTTTCTCAGGTGTTTTTGGAGGTTCTTGGAGTTTGGGGAGGAGATGGAAGCAGCTCATGTTCGAAGGAATGCAAAAGAAGGAGATTTTCCAAGACTGGTCCCATATCGAGATGCTATATCGAGCAAAACCTCTGAGGAGTGTGCACGATACCAGCCGCAGTACGTGAGAAAGAAGACTATCTCGTGGATCTTCAGGCACAGTCTACATCGAGGTGGTTGCATCAAGCAGGAAACGGCTGCATCCACGCTGCATGGACCATATCGGGGTGGTGCATCGAGCAGAACACTGTCTGTACCACCCCGATACAACTTATTCGCGTGTTTGACCGGATTTTATCGTTGATCTAATCTTATTTTTAGGTTTTTCCTTCCTTTTGGCTCCCTACTATAAAAAGGAAGCCACCAAACTTTGTCATTTTGTCATCTTGATTCCAAAACCTTAACTTATCTCTTGCTTAGCCTAAAAGGGCGATTTGCCCCATCTTGTAAACACTTTTATCTTCTTCTAACATGTTTGCATTTTTATCGTTTAATCTTGTCTTCTGATCTTTGATTTAGCACCCTGGTAGTTTAGTTTCCATTATCTTTCATTTAGTCTCATTAATCATGTTTAACTCTAATCAAATGGGATTCAACATGATTAGTGAGTAGTTTACCTTAGATTTAGGGTTCTAAGTTGGGAAAATAGTGATAAAAATGTAATTAGGGGGTGATTAGGCTTGATTAGTTTTTCCTTGTTGTTTCCTTCGCTTGCAAAGTGATTATTGTTCATAAAGCTCCTCCCTTTTGATTGAATATGGTATTGTTGATGCATATGGTTCACTTGATGGTTTGAAGTCTTGGTCTTTGCATGATTTGCCTATTTTTCTTGATAATCTAAGCCTTGTCTATGTTTTCTTTGTTCAGTGACACCAAAGTGATAGTTCACCTTGCTAGATGATTTGCTTAGCGCTAGATAGTGCATGATTTGAGATTCTTGCTTGATGGTTAGATAGTATGCATTATAAAAACATGCTTTTGCTTGAAGTCCTGTTCATTGCTTGACATTATTAGGATTCGCAACTGTGAGCTTACTTCTATGTTCTTAATTGGTGATTAGCTACTTAGGTCCCTATATGGTTCAAAAAATTGATAGTTAGGTCTGAATTCTTGCTCAAAGGTTGACTTGCTGCTCGACATAGTGCTCGATGTGGAGTGCCGGTTGCCTCGGGAAGGTTATATCGGGCTTGGAGGTCAATATGCTGCTCGGTGTAAGTGTCCTGTTTCTCGGATATCGGGCATCATGGTCGATTTGGTGCCTGATACAAACTTCTGGTTGTGGACAGTGATGCTTAACTCTCTGTATCGTTTGAACCACTGACCGAATTGGCCTTATTCAACCTCTATTGGAAATCTTATTCGATCATCTTTAAGTTCTATGAAGGACGCTGAGGCTGAATCGTACTGGAAGACCTTCGGTCGGACCCATACATTTCATATCAACCTGCATACTGGGCAGGTTTCTCTTCAGGTTTGGTCGATATCGGCCATATTGCCCGATATGGTGCCCGATACCAGCTCTGGAGATGTTCTCCTTTGGCTCTCCTTGGCTGGGACATCTTCTTGGATCACTCCCATTCTTCCACAATGTCTCCAACAGCTCATTTGGTACCTAAAAACAGTCCATATGCAAGAAAAATGCAAACTATATCCTAAATGCAACCTATGTCTATAAGATAAAAAAAAATATGACAAATGATAAAAAAAACATGCAAGAAGAGACCAAAACATTTACTAAATGCAGTCCTAAATAGTGCAAATATAAGAGACACCAATTATTTCCCTTCCAATCGACTGAAAGGACATACAATGTTTGCACAATCTCTCTTATTTTTTTTTCCCTAGTCGACTCCTCCCTTTTTGTTGTTTCTGGGTGTCTTTATCGACTTTTCTCTCTCTTTTTTTGTGACTCAAAAATTAATCCCACTCCTGCTTCTTGTGAATAACGAACCTTTTGGTAATCAGTTGCGTGCTCTACAACATTAACATTCCTGTTCCTTGTGAGTAATGATCCTTATGGGGAAATAGGGTGCACACCCCTGAGCTTAGCACCTTTATTCTTTTTTTTAGCAGGGATCAAAGAGAGATCATGACAAACTTGTCTTGACAGTGATGAAATAGGAATCAAGTACAATGCATACGAAACCCTAAGATGAGAACAATATAGTTAATTTGGTGTGGAGTAACTTTGGATCTTTCAAACTCTTCAGAAACATGAAATTTCTCTGTTCGATTAATCTACTCACAGCATTCTAATTAGTAAAATCTACAATCAGTTGCTGTAGTAATGGTCCTTCAAATGTCATTTAAAAGTGGTTAGTTCCAAGAAAATCTCATAGTTCCCAAACAAATTTTTGACTCAACAAAACAACTTGCACTGGCTCAATTAAAAACATCAAAATGACTCAAGAGAAACAAAAGAAAGAAAAATTGTGTTAGTTAGGGATGAACATCTTCTTCCAGACTTAAAAAAATATTGTCTCTAGTGTGAAAAAAGCAAAAGGAAGAATAAACAAATATGGGATGAGAAAACTTACATGTTCATAGCTACAAAAGAGGTGAGGGTATATCTCATCGTTATTTGTTTTTAGTTTTTTTTGTTATTTTGTTTTTTGTTTTTATTTTTGAAATCTGAAACACTTAAAACCAAAATTAAAAGTTAGAAAACATAATAAAATGAAGTATATACACTTACCAGTGGGCTGCCTGATAGCATGCATTATTGCATCATATTAGGTACCATTTAGTGTAGGTTTGCATTGCATTTCATCATTTTAAAGTCCAAAAGTGTTCCATTTACTTTCATTTCATACATGGCATGAATTTAAGTTAGGATTGCATATATGCATGTATTGTGAGTGTATTTTCAGGTCTTTGGAGAGCTAAGGAGGCACTAGGAAAAAAGATGGATCAAGTGGATAAAGAAGGTCCAGCAAGAAGAAGCATTTCAAGACGTTGAAGCCTCATACCGATCATTTATACCGTGGAGAACCACTCCGTTCTTCCACGGTACAGTCTACACTGGCCAAAATCACGTATGTACACCGAGGACTTCCCATGGAGGCGATTCGGACCGACGACAGGCGTGCCATACACCAACCAGCCTCCATGGTGCAGTCATACTGACCAAAGATGTTCGTACGCTGACGAGCTTGCTCGGCACAAACAGCTTCAGGGCATACCGACAAAGTGAACCGAGAGAGCTGTCTGATACCGTGCACGGTTGAAGAAGGACTTTTGGGTCACTAGATTTAATCCCTTTCTAATCAGATGTAGTATAGAAAAGGTTTTATCAATCCATCTAGGAGCTAGTATAAAATAGATGCAAGAAACTCATTAAGCTTAACCAATATGATATAAGAAGGATTATCTTAATAAACTTAAGTGATCAACGATGAAATGTATGCACAAAAGAGAAAACTAGCAAGACTAAAGCAAAGTATGAAATGCAAAGAAACTAAATGCAACAGAAACAAAGAAAGCAAGAACCAAATGGAAATGCAAGAACCAAGATGAAAACTAAATGCAATAACTTGAGTTGCAAGGCAAGAAATAGAACAAAAGCAAGCAACTAAAAACAGAACACAAAATGATCAAATGCAAAGAACAATAAAGCGCAGGTTCAAGGCTAGAGCAATGATGACATGGGGATTACTTAGTATCAAATCTAGGGTAGTCAAGACCAATAACAAGCAAAGAACATGATCAAGCCATTAAATCAATCAATCTGCAAACAGAACAGAGATGTCTAAGTTAAACACTTTTCAGACCCACTTGTGATGGTGTATTTGTTTAAAACCAGCATGAAAACACAAGACTCTTAAAGATCAAACAAATAACCTAAACACAATATAATCATCTAGGCAATTGTTCCTAGCAAAGTTCTTTTAGGCATTTAAACAAACACTTTTGATGCAGCAAATACCTAAGATCAGATTTCACTCAAACAAGTTACTCAAGCCTTAAGAACAACTTAGCTAAGTGATCTAAGCAAGAATTAAACCAAAACCCCCTAAGTTATTAACCAATCATCCCCAAATCTGCTCTAACCTCAAACCATATGAAACTACTCACAACACATCATGAAATCAACAGAAACAAGCAGAGATGACAAATCAAACATGATCAAAAAAGAACTAGAAGGAGAATGACTAGGGAAATGCAAAACTTTAGTAAAAGACTGATCTTGATCAAAATTTCATCATATCTCCTTTTGGGTTTCTCCTCAGGTCAAAAATATGATAAAGAGGAAGATAAGGCTAAAAAAAGATAAGCCAAAGGCTTAAATAGGTTTAAAGATAAGGTTTGACAAAAAGTAGAAAAAATTTAGTCAACTCTCGGCGTTGACGCATCGGGGTGTACAGACGGATGTTCTGCTCGATGTGCCTCCCCGATGCATAATTTCCCTTAGTCGCAGCTCGATCACTTTTTTCAGTTCTCGGCGTGCAACAGGTTTCGGATCGTATCAGGCAGAATGTTGGGTGTCCTGCTCGATGTTGGACCCCGATATGTCCTGTCTCTCCATATCAACCTGAACGGCCATCTCTCCTCGATGCTCTACCCCGATGCAGTCTTGAAGCCCACGATAAAACTCATGTTCCTCGTCCCACGATCCACATCGGGCATGCTGCATAGGTGTTCTGCTTGACGCTGTTCTTCGATACGGACGCAGAGTTGGTAAGACTTCTTCTTATCGTATTTCTTCGAATATATGCTGCCCCAAACTCCTCCCCAAGTGTCAAAATCTCTAAACACACCTGAAAGACACCACAGACATGCACATGTATGCAAATCCTAAACTAAATGCATGTAATGCTACTTCTAAGTGCAAATGAGACTAGAATGCTAAGTAATGATGCAAGAACAAGATAAAAGATTAATGAAATGCAGCCTAAATCACTAGAATATAGCAAGCTATCAACACCCCCACACTTAGTCTTTGCTTGCCCTCAAGAAAATAAAACATTCAGCATGGTGATGCGGTTTTAAAATGGGAATTCTTATTATTAAGTAGCTAACAATGAATTAAAATGATGTCCATGTTTCTAATGCTAAAATGCACTTGACGGAATACTCTAAATTCTTTGCCAAACTTATCACAAAATGAAAATGATTCTCAAGTTATCAATCTACACAAGCTCTCATATCACTTAACCTTTTTAACATTTATTAAACGAGTAACCAATGGATTAAGTTTGTACAAATCAAGAGAAGACATTTGGTTTAAAGGGGGTAAGGTTATGAGATGAAAATTATCTCATGCATATTGGGTTTAAAGAAACAGGGGATCTCTCATATGAAATGAATCTATCTTAGGAAAAATGCTAAAGGTAAAAGCACACCTATGCATGCAAGCAAAAGCTCTCTTCTACCATTTTCCCAAAGATGATCCTAGTTAAGTCTAAGTCCCAAGATAAACCGCTAAATCTACCCTCTCCCAAAGAACTTTTGATCTTTTTCTTTCTTGAAATGTGGAGAACTTCTTCTTCTTTTGCTTGTGTGGCTGACTTCTTTTATAACTTGCTATCCTTTGTTGTATAGACGCCATTTTTCTTCACCTTTTGGTGGAATTGCTTGGTCTGATGTTTCTCCTTTTTTGGATGACCTTTGTTAGCTTGTTGTTTCTGGCGCCTTTTCTCCTTTGTACTTAGAGCCTTTTCTTTTGTCACTTAACCACCAAATACATTTATCCTCCCCACAATGTCTTTCTCTTTATAAAACCATTCCCAACCTTCTTCTCTTCTCAAAGATACAAACAAAGAAAACACAAAACCACTTAATTCTACCCCTTCCCACACATCCTAGCCTTGTATCATGCTCAAAATACAAGCTGATGTCTACAAAAGAGCTTCTCTTTGCCAGCCTTATTCCTAACACTTTATGCCAAGATAAATTCGAAAATGATAATGCAAGGCCTCACAAACTCTCACAATAGTGTTTAGGCTTAGAAGGGAGGGTTGGTTCAAGGCATGGTTAACTGTCCCTTAATGATGAGGATCAGTTACTTGGATCAACAAGAGTGGTAAAAGGCAAGAAGATGATCCAAATATGTGTATTGGTAGCCATGTATCTCTTTCAATGCACAAACATAATAATTCAAAGTTCAAATTAAAGTTTTACTTAGATAAAGGTCAAGATCAAATCAAGCAAGCTTCAAATTCAAACAAGAGTTTCAAAATCATAAATTCCAAGAGTGGTTCAGCCTTATTTCAAGTGCTTCATCAAATGCATCAAAGAACTAGGAACAAGGGCATCATTTTTATAAATCACTAGCATCTTCAAAGATTTACTATCATTATTCCCACTTTAAACAAGCAAGCTACAACCTAAGTGAATGCATAAAGTCTAAGTACTATATGAATGCATATGAACACTCTGTTTTTGAGAAATTAATTTTTGAACGTTTTCAAATATTTAGTGATTTTCTATGCCTTAAGATGCATGGTTGTCTAGCTATATGTAAATGAAGCTGTGATGAAAATGCAGAATGTTAGTCCCAGAACCCCCCCCCCCCCCCCCCCCCCCCCCCCACACACACACACACACTTAGAACACATAGTCCTATGTGTATTATAAATGCAACCCACAATGTAAAAATGAAGTGTAAAGGAGAATGTGTAAAGAGTAAAGGAAGAGGAAGGTGTGCACTTGCACTGGAGGTTGGAGGGGTGGAGGATGTACATTCATCACATTGTAGAAGGCCAGTGGAGACCATGGGCCAGTGCCATCCCTTCAATCCTGGTGTTTTGAGATGCATTTTTCTGTATCGGGTTGGGCCTCGGATGTTCTCCTCGATGTGCATCCCCGATATGATCACCTTGCTGTATACCGGCTTACTGTAATCATTGTATCTTTCAAACCACAATGTAAAAATGAAGTGTAAAGGAGAATGTGTAAAGAGTAAAGGAAGAGGAAGGTGTGCACTTGCACTGGAGGTTGGAGGGGTGGAGGATGTACATTCATCACATTGTAGAAGGCCAGTGGAGACCATGGGTCAGTGCCATCCCTTCAACCCTGGTGTTTTGAGATGCATTTTTCTGTTATCGGGTTGGGCCTCGGATGTTCTCCTCGATGTGCATCTCCGATATGATCACCTTGCTGTATACCGGCTTACTGTAATCGTCGTATCTTTCAAACCATAGACCAGAATGACTTGAAAATTCCACCATTCGGAAGCTTACTCCACCCTTTACATCTTTGATGAAGAACTTGGAGACTGAATCGGATCGGAAACCCGAGATAAATTGCATCGGGCAGAGTTTGCAGAGCATCTGCTCGATATGGTATCCCAATGCAGAAACAGAGCTTTAGTTTTCTTGGATTTTCCACATTGTCTGACCAGCTCAACTACTCTTTCCAACCTTAAATAACTTAACAAACATATCTGACCAGCTCAACTACTCTTTTCAACCTAAAATAACTTAACAAACATATCAAAAGCAAAAGAAAACATATTTACATAGATAGGCATGGATTACCTCCCAAGTGTGCTTTGTTTAAGGTCTCTTAGCTTGACTTTTCTTTGCTTGGATATGTGGGAACATCAAAGAGACTAAGTGTTGTATCCTTCTTCAGGACCTCTGAGGCTAAGTATGGCTTGACCTTTGAGTGGTTTAGAAGCACCAAGTCCCACCAAGTCCTTTGGTTTGAATTCCTTGTGCACTAAGCACCAAGCACATCTCTTAAGTACCCTTAGTCTTTCGGGAGATGGCTTGAGGTCATCGTCTTCGTTATCCGGGCCTGACCTGCCAATCTTAGTTTTACTAGCCTCTTGATTCACCGAGCTCACCACTTCACTTCTCAGTTCAACAAACGGCTTGTGGTGTATGTCTAACTTGTTCCTCTTGAACAGCCGTGCATAGTTTGAAGTTTCTTCATGGAGGCACCCATTTTTCCCTGGTTCCTTAGTCAACACCATGCTCAAATGATATTTTATGTTCAACTCCTAGGAAAGCTCATCATACAGCTCATCTTTATCATCAACTCTGAACACTCGTCCTTCTATTGTTGGCTTATTCATGACCTCGTGTATGTCATACTTGAGAACCATGTCTTTACCTAAATGGAGCTCTATCTTTCATCCCTTGACATCTATCACTGCACCAGCTGTATCAAGGAAGGGTCTACCGAGTATCAGAGGATCTGATGGTTCAGCAGCAAGCTCTAACACAACAAAATCTGTTGGCACTTCTTAACTCCCAACTCGGATAGGGAGATTTTAAAGCAGTCCAATAGGGTGTCTAACACAACGATCAGCTAGCACAAGAGATATCATGCATGGTCTGAAGCTTGTGAATCCTAAGCGCTTTGCAGTAGAAAGGGGCATGAGACTCATGCTTGCTCCAACATCACTCAAGCAGTTGTTTAATGTAGGTCCTATGGAGCATGGTAAAGTGAAGCTTCCAGGGTCTACTAACTTCTCGGGTGGAGGTGGTTGCTGTATAATATCATTAACTTCCTGTGTAAGAACAACCATTCCATGCATCCTTGTTGTCTCTCTGCAATCGCATTCTTCAATAACTTTTGATATTGAGGTACAAGCGTGAAGGCATCAAGCAAGGGCATAGTAAGCTCCACCTCTTTCATTTATTTTTTAAAATGCTGCTTGTATTTCTCTACTAAATGTTTTTTTATCCTTCCTGGAAAGGGAAGTGGTGGTAAGGAGAAGGAACAAAGACAGGTTCCTTCCTTGTAGGTTGTATGGCTTCTCTTGGTGCTTCATCAACCACCTGTTTTCCTCTCTTTACACGCACGCTCTGCTTCAGCTCTCCTTTCCATTTCTAATTCAGCTTCGGCCTTTTCTTCATGAGTCTCAAAAGACACTCCCCCCCCCCCCCCCCCCCCCCACTTTTGCTTCTCAATATCCTCATGGAGCGGTTTTGGTGCAACGGGTCCTTGGAGCTGTTTACCACTCTTAGTGGTGATTGCTTCAATAGCTGGTGGCGGTTTTTGAGGTAGATGAAACATGGCCTGATTAGCTTTGAGAAGTGCTAACTCTTCACTAGCCTTTTCGAACTTGAGTTGCATGTCCAAGTTGTTCTTTGTTTGCGCTGTGAATAGCTGTTCAAGTAGCTTAGTTGTGGTTGCATCAGACGCAGGTGGGGTTGGAGTTGAAGGCCATGGGATAGTCTGAGGTGGTGTATGTGCGATCTGATGTTGTTGGACAGCCTCGGTTGCACAGAGAGTCTCTGGAAGTGCTGCATCTGAAGGAGCAAAACTGTGAAGTTGATGAATGTCAAACGGGGCACTCTCCCTTGTTTGCACTTGAAGATAGTAAGCAGAGTGGTTGTTATAGCATGTATCCGTGTAAGGCTCATGCTGGATATATGTGTGTTGTTGCTGCACGTAGTAGGCTACGGCTTCTAAGTTGTAAGCATGACTAAGAGCTAACTTCTTCTCCTTAGCCTCTGGTGATTGATTCATAGAGTTCTCAATCAACAAGTCTAGCATAGAATTCATGGCAAGTACATCCTGCTGAGTCTTGTGAAGAGAAGCTTCAATACGCATCTTGTAAGTATCCTCATGTTCATCCACATAGTTGCCATTACTCATGGCAAAGTTTTCAATGAGCTGCAAGTCGTCTTCTACACTTGTACCCATGAAATGTCCATTGCTGGCTATGTCTGACATCATCTTGAACCGTGGTAATACTCCTCTGTAAAGAGTGCTGAGCAGGGATTCTGTTAAGAAGCCATGATGAGGGCAGCGCAAGGTGCAGCCTTGAAATCTTTCCCATGCTAAACAGAATGACTCATCAAGTGATTGCTTGAACCTTGAGATGTTATGTCTTAGTGTAGCTGTCCTGGTAGAAGAATAGAACTTTGCAAGAAATGCTGTTTTGCAACCATCCCAAGAGCACATTGAGCCACAAGGCAAAGATCTTTCCCAAAAGTGTGCATGATCACCCAGAGAGAATGGAAATAACCTCAGTTTGAAACCATCTTCTGTGATACCACTGATCCTTTGTAAACTGCAAAGACTCTCAAAGGTGTCCAAGTGATCAAGCAGATCCTCCATAGGTGTGCCATTGAAGCGGTTGGCTTGTACCATTGCAATCACACTACCCTTAGTCTCAAAGTGATGCTCATGTCATGGTGGAGGAAGTATACCTCTACATGTAGTATGAAGGTAAGGAGCATCATGAGAGCCAATGTGTTGCGCTCTTCTAGTAATCTGAGGCACTGGCCTATGTAACCTCTGAACTAGAGCTTCATCTTCTCTGAACTGAGCTTGATAAACAGGTCCATGATGATATTGATCAGCCATTGTACCTGAGAAAACACAGCAAGAAAGGTAAAGTAATTAGTAATGTAAAAGGTGGCTAAGTTTAAGCAAGAATCCAAACTCAATTATCTAAGCAATCCTATAATGGCAACGGCGCCAAATTGAAGAAGGACATTTCGGCGCCAATCCTAGGTGATTAAGTTAATTATTTCTTATGGATAATCTGAATTATTCACTTCTCCCCTACCCCTCTTTCAATCTCTTATAGCTGGTTTAATTGAGTCAGAGTCAGATTGCTTGTTCATTGCTTGTTGTGTAGTATTATTTGCTACACAAATCATTTGGATACTAGGACTTCTAGCGGATAAGACATTATGTCTTAAATGCAAAAAGTTCTATTAATATAGCCGGTTCAATAGTTTAATCGGAAATGGGGTGTCACATATATTCTCCCATAATCTATTGGAAGAGATGTTGAACAATAAAGGTCAACAATCGTCGATGTAGATCATCCCGTCCATGGATATGGACTAAGTGTAACACCCCGTTACCTCATTTCATAACCGCATTAACCTTTCAGTTCTTAAACATGCTTTTAAACCATCATTTTCGGAAACCATTCTTATTAAAATATATCTTTATAAAATCTCATTGAAGTCATAGAATCCTCATACCAAAATCTCATAAAAAACCCACGAACTAATACTTAGAAAAATACTGTCTTTTGAATAAAATGGAATAAAACCCGGTTCCCGAAATAACACCAAGAAGCAAAACAGACTTGAGCAGCTACTCAAGATTTTCATCCTTACCTGGAGAAAAGGAAAAGAAAGGGGTGAGCAATGCATTACTCAGTGAGGGAGATCATCTCTGCCCTCCGAAAAATAATTAACATTTCTAAGAATATTTGACACTCATCAAAATACATAATCTTAGATACTAGCAAACATATAGCCGGATTAACTAATCAAGCTATAACACATTTCAATAGTCTTGCAAATGAAGCAAGATTTCCATACACTCAAGGTTTATACATCGCGTAGATAGCACTATCATTGTGATAGCCTTAAAACCCCATACTGTGGAGGCTGGCATGGCACAGACACTCCCATCTTGTACTCTTCAGCCATACATAACATATCATATCATAACATAGCTCATAACATATCTCATAATATATCACATAATATATCTCATATCATTCTATCACATCATTTAATTTTTTTAGGCACATCATCAGACAACCTATTCTAACAATCAGGTCTAAGCTTATGCATAATGACTCATGTAAATAATGGAAGGAATGTAACTATGTTTCCACAAATCACAACCCTCACCTGCTTAAGCCCCCGACCGCCCCTACCGGCGAGTCACCCATCCCTCTGTCGGGCTCATGGGCCCACCCCTGTCCAACGTCCGGTGCGTTATTTTTTCTGGAGCCCAACCGACTTATTTACTGACCCTGCAATCAC
This sequence comes from Thlaspi arvense, assembly GCA_911865555.2. Lineage (NCBI taxonomy): Eukaryota > Viridiplantae > Streptophyta > Magnoliopsida > Brassicales > Brassicaceae > Thlaspi > Thlaspi arvense. Next base: position 18,346,465 of record OU466861.1, read on the forward strand.
CACATGATCTTTCCCCGTGTTTTGGCCTCACTCACACGGTTTTGGGAATCACTTCCCAAAAGGTCACCCATCCTAGTCCTGCTCCAGCTCAAGCACGCTTAACTCTGGAGTTCTCTCGGGACGAGTGACTCAAAAGATAAGTGCACTTTGGTGACATATGTCACCAAATCAATTCATTTAAACTTATTCAAATGGGCCGGGCCAGGGTTTTTGCCCGGAGCCCAACCGACTTATTTACTGATCCTGCAGTCACCACATGATCTTTCTCCGTGTTTTGGCCTCACTCACGGTTTCGGGAATCACTTCCCGAAAGGTCACCCATCCTAGCCCGGCGAGTCACCCATCCCTCTGTCGGGGTCGTGGGCCCTGCCCCTGTCTGACGCCCGGTGCATTATTTTTTTCGCAGCCCAACCGACTTATTTACTGATCTTGCAATCACTACATGATCTTTCCCTGTGTTTTGGCCTCAATCACACGGTTTCGGGAATCACTTCCCGAAAGGTCTCCCATCCTAGTCATGCTCCATCTCAAGCACTCCTAACTCTAGAGTTCTCTCAGTCCCACTAACCGAAAAGATAAGTACACTTTAGTGACATAGATAACCAAATTAATCTATTTAAACTTATTCAAATGGATTGGGCTCGGGTCGTTACACTAAGAAACAAAAACAAATAGTTAAAAAAATATTATGGGATTTCTTTAAAAAAAAAAAAAAATAGAAGAAAAATGTTTGAATTTTTGCTTCTAAAAATATTTTTTTTTTATTTTCGTAAGATTTAATTAGTGTTATAAATTGTTTGTATTTTGGCGCGTTTAATTTGTTGAGATACATGCTTGTTAGAAGCTTGAAAATCTACACGCATTGGACATTGAACTGTAACAATAAATTCAAATTTATCTAAAAAACAAAACAGATTCATATTTACCTTTTTGGAATTAATAAACTTTTAAATATATGAAGTATATTCACAGAGAGAAAAGAAAAAGGTGAATATGCAATGCAAATATGGATGAATTTCTTTTTTCATTATTTAGCTTAGTGCATGATTTGGTGTATACTAAAATTCAGTTATGAATATAATACGCAAATGTGACAATGCATTTGAGTCGTAAGAAAATGACAAATATTTGAAAAAAAGGAATAAAGAAGATTGCTGAAGAATTGTAAATAATTGATTGCTTGCTATATTATAGTATTTTAGGCTGCATCTTGTACATATTTTATCTTGTTCTTGCTTCATATCTTCTCATTATAGTCTTTTTGCATCTAGAAGTAATCTTGCATGTATTTAGATTAGAAATACTTATATTTGCATGTTTGAGGTGTATTTCAGGTGTATTTAGAGGATTTGGAGCTTGAGAAGGAGATTGGAGCAGCTCACACTTAAGGAGATGCCAAGAGAAGGAATCTTGTTAACTCTAAGTCTACATCGAGGAGGAGCATCGAGCTGAACACATGTGGAGTGTGCCCGATGTGAACTGCGGGACGAAGAAAAGAAGTCTTATCGTGGACTTCAGGACTGCACCGGGATGGAGCATTGAGGAGAGGAAGCCGTACAAGCCGATATGGAGAAATAGGACATATCGGGAGTAGCATCGAGCAGAACCCCCGATACTGTCTACTGTACGCATAAAACCCCGTCTCATGGCATAGGACGTTCGGATGATTGAACCACGAGAAGGACAATTCTGCATCGGGGTGGCGCATCGAGCAGAACATTGTCTGTACTGCCTGATGCATCAATGCCGAGCTGGTGACCAAACTTTTTCTACTTTTTGTCAAACCTTATCTTTTAGTATATTTAAACCTAAGCTTATCTTTTTTAGGACTTACCTTCTTTCTTATCCTTATTTTCGAGCTGTGGGAGAACCACAAGGAGATTTATGGATTTTTGATCTAAGATCACCCATTTTAATACAGTTCTGCATTTCTTTTGTTCTAGCTTTGTTTGGTCATGCTTGCTTTGTCATTCCTGTTCCGTTCTGGTGATTTGGTGATGTGTTGTGAGTAGTTTCGTATGGTTTGAGGTTGGAGCATATTTGGAGATAATTGGCTGATTACTTAGGGGATTTTGGCTTAATTCGTGCTTGATATACTTTGCTTAGTTGTTCTTAAAGCTTGAGTAACTTGATTAAGCGAAATAGATCATAGGTGTTTGCTGCATCAAAAGTGTTTGTTTAGATGCCTGAAAGAACCAAGTTAGGAACAAGTGCTTAGATGATTATATTGCATCTTAGTAGCTTGTTTGGTCTTAAGAGCCTTGTGTTATCATGCAGATTTTGTACAAATACACCATCAAAAGTGGGTTTGACATGTGCATTACTTAGACATTTTTGCCTTCGTTGCAAATTGATTGAATTCGTGGCTTGATTACGTATCTTGCTTGTTGCTAGTTTGATTTATCTAAGTGTGAAGCTAAGTAACCCCCCAAGTCACAGTTGCTCTAACCTTGAACCTATTTCTTTTTGTTCTTTGCGTTTGATCATTTTGTGTTCTGTTTTTCTCTGTTTTTACTTGCATTGTTCTTGCTTTATTTCAATTGCTCTTAGTCCCACATCTTGCCTTGCATTTCAAGTTATTGTATTTAGCTTTCATCTTGGTTCTTGTATTTAGATCATTGCTTTCTTTGCTCTTATTTCACTTAGTTATTTGCATTTCATTCCTTGTTTTAATCATTGCTAGTCTTCCTTTTCGCTTGTGCATTTTCTCTTTATTGATTAGGTTGTTAGAAATCCTTCTTTATCATTATGGTTAAGTTTGACTAGTTCCTTGCATTTCTTTTAGCTAGTTTTTAGATGGATTAATAAACCTCATCTATACTACTTCTGAGAGGAGGAATTGAGTTTAGACTTGCAAAAGTCCTTCTTCAATAATGTAGTAAATTCCTAAAATTAATGGTTATTCATTTTAATATATATTATTTTATAGTGAAAAACTACTATATTATGGGGAATATATGTGTGTGGTTGAGTTGCTATCACAATAGATCACCATAAGCTGATGTGACAAGATTATGTAACAATATCGTATACCATATCGATTCTAAAGTCAATATTGACATAGCTTTGTGTTCCTCCCAACGGATACGCGATGAACCAGGTTGGTCATGAGTCCAAACATGGGTTTGCGGATCTTGTTTTTACATAAAACATTTATAAAGTAAATTTTATAAATTAATGAGGACAAACTATGTGTTAAAAAAATTTAAGGAATGAAATGTCAGTGATTTTGATTGTGGTATAGATTACTAAGTTCTCGCGAGGCTCACTCTATGCTAATTTTATTATTTTTACCGATTGGATTGGTTTTAAGTTAGAAATCTGTATCGTTAGTGTCTGAAATCTGAACCCTTGACTTTTACCAGAATCTTTTTGTATTTATTTTATGGCTGATGAGCTAGTTCTCCCGGTAATTATCATATAGTACCGTATGCATAAAGATTTTGTCTCTCATTCTAATTGCACTCAGTCAAAAGGTGAGAATTCAATTCCACACCATTTGAAAGTTCAGAACCAAGTTTTTCATAGAATAAATCTTCACAATTGACTTATCGACTGACCTAGAAACATGTTTATTTACTGTTTACCAATTATCATTAAACCTTGATTTAGCTAAATAAATCTAAAATTAAACCGATAAGGCTCGATTACAAAGTGGTTGCACCACCATTTACCTGTTTTGTAACATGAAATTCAGAAAATAAAATCCCTAATTCAGAGATTCTCTCATCACGAATCCTAGAATCAATTTTAATGTTAAGACTTCCTAAATGTTACAAAATCAAAGGGTGCTATTGAAGATTCATGTTCGATTACATCTTGTCGTGTCTGCAATTAATGGCTAGCATGGAGTTTCACAAGGTTCATACTTTCTCGACAATTCTGCCTCCAAGGATGAAGAGGCGGTGGAGCGAATGTTTTCCACATTAAAGAGGTTGTAGCTGCATTAACTAATGAGTAGCCTATCTGTCACAACATGTACTCGGAGAGTGAGAACAACATTGATAGTGATGCATATAATAGCGATGCTGATGAAGTGGATGGTTCAAAGTCAACATAAAAAAGAACTCGAGAGTGTGATGGAGTGGAAGAGGTCATGGGAACCTATACTTCAGGCAAGTTTTCTTTAATGGAGTGGCATTCAAAGAGGAAGTGCTTGGTTACATTCAAAGCGCATAATCCCAAGCAAACAAGGTACGATTGGAGCATGTTGGTCTCATTGAAGACTTTTCTGTGAGGATTGGAGCATGCAAGATACCAACTGATTTTGTTGTGATGAAAATGGGTCACACTCAGACGCCTTCTCTACTACTTGGGACTCTATTTCTGAACACAACAGGCGCTGATATTGACTTCACCAAAGAAAGAATCACCCTCAAGAAGGTGAATGTTGGAGTTAGCTATGCAATGAAGACTCCACCTTCAAGCTTTTGTGGAAGCATCACTAATGTTGAGAAAGGAACTGCTAAGAAGCCACCTGATTTCAAGAAAGAGCTGAGGGGATTCAAGGCTGAAGTGCTAAAAGAAGACGAAGACCCTCTTGACCACAATGAGTATGATGGTGAAGCATTTGATGGTGCTTGTCTTCTTGACTTGTTTGATGGAATCAAGGTGAAGCTCTATGGTAGACCAAAGAATCCAAGAAAGAGAGTCAGGAAACCTAAGGAGAAGCTCTACTATGGACCCAACACATTGTTCAGGAGGAAAGGAGAAGGAACTTTAGTTCCACTCCATCATCCTCCATGATCTTAAGGAGCATGACAAGTCAAGCTTAGTGACTTTAAACAAGCACTCTTGGGAGGTATTCTCTTGTTATCCTTGTTCATATTATTGCATTTTATGTTTGTCTTTGTGTTTTTCTTTCAATAACAGGAGCAAGTGTGGTTTAAGGCAAGTTGTTATAAGTTGGGACCCAGTCTGACCAAACTCCCTTTAAGGTACATAATCATGCTCCTTTGCTCCTGAATACTTCTGATATCTTTTATTACCCTCCTTCAAACTTCTATTACACAAGGGACTGTGTAATTTAAGTGTGGGGGAGGGCATTGCATTTAACATTGTGTTTTGTTTTCTTATTTTCTCTTTTACATACTTGAGTCTCATGCATTCATGCATTCATCTATGTGCACTGAAAATCCATGAAATTTTCAAAAAGATCATTTAGTTTCACTTACATAACTAAGATTGAGTCTAGATGCATTTCATATAGGTATGCATACATTTGCATAGGGATGATAAACACTTGTCAAGATGTTAATGTTTGAATTGTTTTCAATGCCTTGGTTATCTGGTTTTTGATTGCATTGAATTGAGTATAAAGTTAAGGCTGCAACATATCTTGAATTCTTGCATTGATACTCTTGTCTTATGCTGAAGCTTGCTTTGATTTGATTTCAACTCTATCTTATTAGAACCATAATCCTGACTTTGAATTATCTTGTTTGTGCATTGAGAGTGATTACATGGCTACCCATATACATACTTGGATTATCTTCTTCCCTTCTTACCACTGTTGTTAATCCAAGTAGCTGATCCTCATCATTATGGGACAGTTAACCACACCTAAACCAATCCTTCTTTCTGGACCTAAACACTATTGTGAGAGTTGTGAGGCCTTGCATTGCATCATTTTCGATCTTATCTTGGCAAAAAATGTTAGGAATAAGACTGGCAAAGAGAAGCTCTCTTGTAGACACCAGCTTGTATTTTGAGCTTGGTATTAGGTTAGGAGTTTGGGAAAGGGTAGTGTAAGTGGTTTGAGCTTTAATTGTTTACATCTTTGAGAACAAGAAGAAGTATGGGATTGGTGGTATGGGGGAACAGTTCATTTTGTGGTTAAGTTAACTAGGAAGAAAGCTCTAAGTACTAAAGAAAAAAGGTTCCAACAACAACAAAGCTTACAAAAGGTCATCCAAAAGGAGTAATCATACCAAGAAATCCACCAAAGGTGATGAAAATGGCGCCAATCATGCAACAAAGAAGAGCAAGTTCCAAAAAGAAGTCAACCACACAAGCAAAAGAAGAAGGAGTTTCCCCAAATATGAAGATGGAAGAGATCAAATGCTTTGGGAAAGGGTAGATTTAGAAGTTTCACTTGGGGTTTTAGAAGTTATTAGGTTCATCTTGGGTAAAAAGGGTAGAAGAGAGCTTTGACTTGCATGCATAGATGTGCTTTTACCTTTAGCATTTTGCCTAAGATAGAATCATTTCATTGAGTGAACCACAATATCTTTGAACCTTTATTTGAATGAGATCATTTTCATCTCATGACCATGTCCCTCGACCAAATGTTTTCTCTTGATTTGCACAAACATGATCCATTGGTTACTGATTAATGAATGTTAAAGAGTTGGTTGATTTGAATGCTTGTGTAGGCTAAGCTAGAGTTCATTGTTTGCTATGATGGGTATGGCTAAAGTTTTTAAAGTAGAACAATCTCTATGCACCTTAGAATCTATAAATTGGGCATTGAATCATTTTTTTCATTGACATCTTTACTTTTGAGCTCCCACTTTCAAACCTCACTCTCCCATTTGTTCTTATTTGCTTGAGGACAAGCAAAAGGCAAGTGTGGGGGTGATAATATCTCTTGGATTTACACCATTTAGGATTGCATTTAGTACATGTTTTGGTTCTCTTTTGCATAAATTCCCTTAGTTTTTGTCCCATTTTCTTCTCCTTTTAGACTTAGGTTGCATTTAGAGTATAGTTTGCATTTTTCTTTGCATTTTGGATGTTTTTAGGTGCTTTTGGAGCTAAAAGGAGCTTGGAGGAGTTTTGGGGATGATCCAGGATGCTAGCTGGGAAAAAGAGAGCAAGAAGGATCAAAGCAGACAATCTCTGCAGAAGTTTTCGGTCAGAGCACGGTGAATATCGGTCAAGGATGACCGATATGGAGCAGTATCGATCACCAGTATCGATCAGGAGTGACCGACATAAACCCAGCGGATGAATTTCGGTCACCAGCATCGGTCAGAAGTGATCGACATAAACCCAGCGGATGAATTTCGGTCACCAGCATCGGTCAGGAGTAACCGACAGGATTCATATCGACTGGTCTCAGATGAGGTGTTTCCATTCCGATTTGGCTTCGGCGTCCTTCATAAACTTTGTATCCACTTGAGTTAGCCTTCGTTTGGAATTAGTTTCGAGTCATTCCCATCAGTGGTTGAAGAGTTATGGCGAATAAAGTGAGCACATGTCCATCTGGAGTTTTTACCGTTGATCTTGACCGACTTGAATATCAGCTCGGACAAGTAGCCTCCGTCCTTATTCAGCATCTTCACTATTCACAAAGGTTGTGGCCACGTGAGTTAGATTTCAGGAGAACTTGGTTTCAGGTCATTCTGATATGCCGTTCAACAGATATCGCAATTTTGGTGAAACCGATCAACCCATATCGATCAAACGTATCGATCAATCAAGACCGATACAACTGACCGATATGATTCATATCGATCAGCCTAGACCGATACAACTGACCAATACGCTGCCAGACTAAAGACCATTTATTTACAATTTTGCCATTTTCGCTTAGACTCTTATAAATACTTAAAATCTCTAATTTCTGGGGAGACAAGCTTTTATCCATTAGTTCTTCTTCTCTTCTCTAGATTTTGAATAACTTTGTATTTGAATCTTTGCTTATTTCAATAATAGTGTGAATTTTCCTTAATCTTTTGTCTTCCTAATCATGATTAACTATCATTTCTTCATAGATTTGATGGTTTTCACCATGATTAGTGAGTAGTTTGCTTTAGGTTTGAGATTAGGACATATGGGGTGATTTTAGTGATTGTTTAGGTTGATTAGGGCTTAGATCTTCTCATTCTCTTTCTTATATGATTGTGCTTAATGCTTAGTACCTCTTTTTTGGAGAAGTTGATTTTAGGTTTTTCACATGCACACCAAGTGTTTGATGAAATTCCTGAATGAAATTCAATGCTTGAAAATGGTGTTTAGATAATCATGAGTCTTTGCATCTATCATTTCCTGCTTGAATGTGCTTATTGCTTAGTACCATATTGATGAGAAATTGCCTTTAGACATTGATTATGAATGAGAATGTGAGTTGATGTTTGATATATCATATAAGAGATTAGTAAACCTAGCCTAAGAGATTAGATGTCTAGCATGCTAATTGGTTTTATGGAACTTGATCTTAATGCTTGATGATTATGTGTTTGAGTAAAGAGATTTATTTTGAATATGTGATTAGAAAATAGATTAATTCCAAGAGATTGGATTAGTCTATATTAGTGTTCCTTACCTAAGGTTGAGTGTTTAGAATTGCTTGTTTTGATCACCCTAGACATGAACATGAATCACCCTATCACCATTGCCTTGATCTTGAACCATCTTTTAATCTTTGAAGTCTAGTTTTACTCTGTTTTGTTTAGCTTTTACTCTGTTCTTGCTCTGTTTCTCTTTGCCATTACTGCTCTTTGCTTGCTTTCCTTTGCTTTCTTTTACTTCTTCGCTTGATCATTTAGGTTGTTAGACTTCAAAACCATCTTTACTTGCTTGAATTAAGATCTCTAGTGCATTTCATTCTCTCCTTTCTGATTGATAAAACCCTATGCTATAGTACAACTGATTAGTACAAGCTTGGGTAATTGACAACAAGAACCTAAAACCCCTTGTATCAATTTGACGCCGTTATCATTAGGGGAATGCTTTGTTCAGTAGGATTAGTAGAGATCTTGAGATCAGGCTTTGTTATTTTCGATTTTGGTTACTGATTTCTCTTTTGGTCTAGAATTTCTTTTGTAGGTACCACAACACTTGCTCTTAAGTGTCTACAACTACAACTGGGGTTCAAGGTCCAAGATTTTGGGTTTGCAGAATCAGAATTCAGCTGTTGAAGTATGGAAGAACATCAGTATGCTGCTGGTTTTGGTTTGCAAGGTCCACAAGGTCCCCAAGGAATTCAAGGCTTGCAAGGACAGCAAGGTCCACATGGTTTACAAGGAGCTTTGGTTCACAGACCATTGAGACCTATAGGTGCTGCAGATATACCATCAAGCTATGCTTCAAGGCAAGGTATTCTTCCACCTATGAAGACTGACCACTATGAGATAAAGAGCAGCATGATTGCTTTAATTCAAGAAAAGAAGTTCTTTGGATTTCCCAACCAAGATCCTCTTGAGCACTTAGATCACTTTGAGAGGATATGCACTTTGACAAAGCTTAGTGGAGTCTCAGATGATGGTTTGAAGCTCAAGTTATTCCCATTTTCCCTTGGTGATAGAGCTAGATTATGAAAGAAATCTATAGCACAAGGCAGCATCACCACTTGGGAACAATGTAAAGGTGTTTTCTTAACCAAGTTCTTCTCTCCCTCAAGAACTGCACATTTCAGGAATGAGATCACAAACTTCAAGCAGTGGTCTAATGAAAGCTTTGGAGATACTTGGGAAAGATTTAGAGGCTTCACTCATCAATGCCCTCACCATGGCTTCACCAAGGAACTGCTACTATCCACACTCTATAGAGGTGTTCTCCCAAAGATAAGAATCCTTCTAGATACAGCAAGTAATGGTTATTTTCTTGGGAAAGATCTTGATGAAGGTTGGATATTAGTAGAAAAAATGGCACTCAGCAATTGGGATTATGTGGATGATAAGGAAGAACAGTCCAAAGCCACTGAAGAAAAGCTAGAGACAGCATTGCATGAGATGAAAGTCTTGCAGATGAGAGTTGACTTGCTGCTCAGTGAGACCACTAAACTCCTTCCTAGTGCTCTTTCACCAAACCACTACAAAGAACATCAAGTCAAAGCTGTCCAACAACAAGAGGCGTTAGTGATGAATCAAGACAATGATGTTTGTGTACACCAGTCTTATGGAGACACTCATACTCAACCGCATCAAGGTTCTTCTTCTCAAACAGTTGGCACCAACACCTCCCAACCTTCACATGCATTGGACCTTAAGGAGATGTTCCTGCAATTCCAACAACTTAATAATGGAGGATTTCAGAAGATCATGGCTGCTGAAATTCAAAGAAGTATGGCTGAAATTCAGAGAAGCATGGCTGCTGAAATTCAAAGAAGTATTGCCTCCACCATCAACAACTTCCAATCCCAAATAGACTCCTTGACTATGCAGCTGAGTAAACAAGAGAACAATGCTCAGCCACTCACCTTCAAGAAGCCCTTACAGCATTGTTATGGTATCTCCTCCACTTTCCTAACTGATATTTCTGAGAAAGAAAACTTTATTGCTGAGATTATTCCAAAGGTGACACTCTCTATCATCAATGTGGGCATTGAGTCTAATTGTAGGGGAAGGGCATTGCATTTGAGTTCAGCTAGTGATGCCAAGACTGATGAAGAAGACAAAGCCATTGAAGCTGAGGTTGTTGAAGCTGCCATGGAGATCAAACAAGGAACTGCACCAGCACCACACTCTCAAGGAACTCTTGCACAAGAAGAACCCTTTGAAGAAGGGGACAACACAGAAGAAGAAGAGTGGTGGGCGCCACATGAAGTTGTTGATGATAACAAGGAATCCTTGATTGAAATTCCTGATGTTAAAGAGAAGACTCAAGCTGCTCTCCTTCCTGTTTATCAACCCACTATCCCTTTTCCAGGAAGATTCAAAAAGCAGCTAGTACAGAAGTATCAGACCCTCTATGCTGCTCAAATGGAAATGAGAGGTCTGAATGGTCAAGAGGAGCTTGAGAAACTAAGAGCTAATATTGGAGCATCTGAGGTTAAGGAGCAGAACATCAAGAAGCTTGGTAATCCAGGAAATTTTATAGTCTCTTGTGAGCTTAGTGAATTGGTTGTGGAAGAGGCCATGTGTGACACAAGTTCAAGTATCAATGTGATGTCTCTTGACTTGGCAAAAGAACTATGAGTCACCAAGCTGCAACCATATGATTCCACAATCACTTTTGTGGACTCTTCTTCAAGAACACCTGTTGGTCTCATTGAAGACTTTTCTGTGAGGATTGGAGCATGCAAGATACCAACTGATTTTGTTGTGATGGAAATGGCTCACACTCAGACGCCTTCTCTACTACTTGGGACTCCATTTATGAACACAAAAGGCGCTGATATTGACTTCACCAAAGAGAGAGTCACCCTCAAGAAGGTGAATGGTGGAGTTAGCTATGCAATGAAGCCTCCACCTTCAAGCTTTTGTGGAAGCATCACTAATGTTGAGAAAGGAGTTGCTAAGAATCCACCTGATTTCAAGAAATAGCTGAGGGGATTCAAGTCTGAAGTGCTAAAAGAAGATGAAGACCCTCTTGACCACAATGAGTAGGATGGTGAAGCATTTGATGGTGCTTGTCTTCTTGACTTGTTTGATGGAATCAAGGTGAAGCTCTATGGTGGACCAAAGAAGCCAAGAAAGAGAGTCAGGAAACCTAAGGAGAAGCTCTATTATGGACCCAACACATTGTTCAAGAGGAAAGGAGAAGGAACACCAGTTCCACTCCATCATCCTCCATGATCTTAAGAAGCATGACAAGTCAAGCTTAGTGACTTTAAACAAGCACTCTTGGGAGGTATTCCCTTGTTATCCTTGTTCATATTATTGCATTTTATGTTTGTCTTTGTGTTTTTCTTTCAATAACAGGAGCAACTGTGGTTTAAGGCAAATTGTTATAAGTTGGGACCCAGTCTGACCAAACTCCCTCTAAGGTACACAATCATGCTCCTTTGCTCCTGAATACTTTTGAATATCTTTTATTACCCTCCTTCAAACTTCTATTACACAAGGGACTGTAATTTAAGTGTGGAGGAGGGCATTGAATTTAACATTGTGTTTTGTTTTCTTATTTTTTCTTTTACATACTTGAGTCTCATGCATTCATGCATACATCTATGTGCATTGAAAATCCTGAAATTTTCAAAAAAGATCATTTAGTTGCACTTACATAACTAAGATTGAGTATAGATGCATTTCATATAGGTATGCATACATTTGCATAGGGAGTATATGATAAACACTTGTCAAGATGTTAATGTTTCAATTGTTTTCAATGCCTTGGTTATCTGTTGTTTGATTGCATTGAATTGAGTATAAAGATAAGGCTGCACCATATCTTGAATTCTTGTATTGATACTCTTGTCTTATGCTGAAGCTTGCTTTGATTTGATTCCAACTCTATCTTATTAGAACCATAATCCTGACTTTGAATTATCTTGTTTGTGCATTGAGAGTGATTACATGGCTACCCATATACATACTTGGATTATCTTCTTCCCTTCTTACCACTCTTGTTAATCCAAGTAGCTGATCTTCATAATTATGGGACAGTTAATTACACCTAAACCAATCCTTCTTTCTGGACCTAAATACTATTGTGAGAGTTGTGAGGCCTTGCATTGCATCATTTTTGATCTTATCTTGGCAAAAAGTGTTAGGAATAAGGCTGGCAAGGAGAAGCTCTCTTGTAGACACCAGCTTGCATTTTGAGCTTGGTATTAGGTTAGGAGTTTGAGAAAGGGTAGTGTAAGTAGTTTGAGCTTTAATTGTTTACATCTTTGAGAAGAAGAATATGTACGGGATTGGTAGTATGGGGGAACAGTTCATTTTGTGGTTAAGTTAACTAGGAAGAAAGCTCTAAGTGCTAAAGAAAAAAGGTGCCAACAACAACAAAGCTTACAAAAGGTCATCCAAAAGGAGTAATCAGACCAAGCAATCCACCAAAGGTGATGAAAATGGCGCCAATCTGGCAATAAAGAAGAGCAAATTCCAAAAAGAAGTCAACCACACAAGCAAAAGAAGAAGGAGTTTCCCCAAATATGAAGATGGAAGAGATCAAATACTTTGAGAAAGGGTAGATTTAAAAGTTTCACTTGGGGTTTTAGTAGTTATTAGGTTCATCTTGGGTAAAAAGGGTAGAAAGAGCTTTGACTTGCATGCATAAGTGTGCTTTTACCTTTAGCATTTTGCTTAAGATAGAATCATTTCATTGAGTGATCCCCAAAATCTTTGAACCCTTATTTGAATGAGATCATTTTCATCTCATGACCATGTCCCTTGACCAAATGTTTTCTCTTGATTTGCACAAACATGATCCATTGGTTACTGATTAATGAATGTTAAAGAGTTGGTTGATTTGAATGCTTGTGTAGGCTAAACTAGAGTTCATTGTTTGCTATGATGGGTATGGCTAAAATTTTTTAAGTAGAACAATCTCTATGCACCTTAGAATCTATAACTTCGGCATTAAATCAGTTTTTCCATTGACATCTTTAGTTTTGAGCTCCCACTTTCAAACCTCACTCTCCCATTTGTTCTTATTTGCTTGAGGACAAGCAAAAGGCAAGTGTGGGGGTGATGATATCTCTTGGATTTACACCATTTAGTATTGCATTTAGTACATGTTTTGGTTCTTTTTTGCATAAATTCCCTTAGTTTTTTTCTCATTTTCTTCTCCTTTTAGAGTTAGGTTGCATTTAGAGTATAGTTGCATTTTCTTTGCATTTTGGATGTTTTTAGGTGCTTTTGGAGCTAAAAGGAGCTTGGAGGAGTTTTGGAGATGATCCAGGATGCTAGCTGGGAAAAAGGGAGCAAGAAGGATCGAAGCAGACAATCTCTGCAGAAGTTTTCGGTCAGAGCACGGTGAATATCTGTCAACGATGACCGATACGGAGCAATATCGATCACCAGTATCGATCAGGAGTGACCGACATAAACCCAGCGGATGAATTTCGGTCACCAGAATCGGTCAGAAGTGATCGACATAAACCCAGCGGATGAATTTCGGTCACCAGCATCGGTCAGGAGTGACCGACAGGATTCATATCGACTGGAGATCAGCTCAGATGAGGTGTTTCCATTCCGATTTGGCTTCGGCGTCCTCCATCAACATTGTATCCACTTGAGTTAGCCTTCGTTTAGAATTAGTTTCAAGTCATTCCCATCAGTGGTTGAAGAGTTACGGCGAATAAAGTGAGTACATGTCCATCTGGAGTTTTTACCGTTGATCTTGACCGACTTGAATATCAGCTCGGACGAGTAGCCTCCGTCCCTATTCAGCATCTTCACTCTTCATGAAATTTGTGGCAACGTAAGTTAGATTTCAGGAGAACTTGGTTTCAGGTCATTCTGATATGCCGTTCAACAGATATCGCAATTTTTGTGAAACCGCTCAACCTATATCGATCAAACGTATCGATCAATCAAGATCGATACAACTGATCGATATGATTCATATCGATCAGCCTAGACCGATACAACTGACCAATACGCTGCCAGACTGAATACCATTTATTTACAATTTTGCCATTTTCGCTTAACTCCTATAAATACTTAAAATCCCTAATTTCTGGAGAGACAAGCTTTTATCCATCAGTTCTTCTTCTCTACTCTAAATTTTGAATAACTTTGTATTTGAATCTTTGCTTATTTCAATAATAGTTTGCATTTTACTTAATCTTTTATCTTCCTAATCATGATTAACTATCTTTTCTTCATAGATTTGATGGTTTTCACCATGATTAGTGAGTAGTTTGCTTTAGGTTTGAGATTAGGGCAGATGGGGTGATTTTAGTGATTGTTTAGGTTGATTAGGGCTTAGATCTTCTCATTCCCTTTCTTATATGATTGTGCTTAATGCTTAGTACCTCTTTGTTGGAGAAGTTGATTTTAGGTTTTTCACATGCACACCAAGTGTTTGATGAAATTCTTGAATGAAGTTCAATGCTTGAAAATGGTTTTTAGATAATCATGAGTCTTTGCATCTATCATTTTCTGCTTGAATGTGCTTATTGCTTAGTACCATATTGATGAGAAATTGCCTTTAGACATTGATTATGCATGAGAATGTGAGTTGATCTTTGATATATCATATAAGAGATTAGTAAATCTAGCCTAAGAGATTAGATGTCTAGCATGCTAATTGGTTTTATGGAACTTGATCTTAATGCTTGATGATTATGTGTTAGAGTAAAGAGATTTATCTTGAATATGTGATTAGAAAAGGGATTAATGCCAAGAGATTGGATTAGTCTATATTAGTGTTCCTTACCTAAGGTTGAGTGTTTAGAATTGCTTGTTTTGATCACCCAAGACATGAACATGAATCACCATATCACCATTGCCTTGATCTTGAACCATCTCTTAATCTTTGAAGTCTAGTTTTACTCTGTTTTGTTTAGATTTTACTCTGTTCTTACTATGTTTCTCTTTGCCATTACTGCTCTTTGCTTGCTTTCCTTTGCTTTCTTTTACTTCTTTGCTTGATCATTTAGGTTGTTAGACTTCAAAACCATCTTTGCTTGCTTGAATTAAGATCTCTACTGCATTCTTACTGTTTCATTCTCCCCTTTTGGATTGATAATACCTTATGCTATACTACAACTGATTAGTACAAGCTTGGGTAATTGACAACAAGAACCTAAAAATCCTTGTATCAGAGATCCTTATCAAGTCAGTGGCTACAGCGATTCCGACGTATACTATGTCATGCTTCAGGTTACCAAAAACATTAACTACAAAGCTAACTAGTACAGTGGCTAACTTTTTCTGGAGTACGAATGGTCAGGGCAGTGGTATGCATTGGCTAGCATGGAATAAATTTTGCAAACATAAAGTGGAAGGGGGACTGGGATTTCGGGTAATAGAGGATTTCAACACGGCCCTTCTTGCAAAACAACTCTGGAGACTGATTGATTATCCAGAATCTCTTTTCGCAAAGGTTTTCAAGGGACGCTATTATAGAAATGGTACACCGCTAGACCTAATAAGTTCTTACTCTGCATCGTATGGGTGGAAGAGTATCACATCCGTTCGATCTTTGGTACATAAATGGATCATCAAAAGAATTACCTCCGGTCATTCCATCTCTGTATGGAATGACGCATGGATTCCCGACTCACACCCGAGATCAGCAATATGTAAAGGCTATAACCTTTACCCTGACCTAACGGTCAATCAGTTGATTGATCACAATACTACTTTGTGGAATGTTCCTCTTCTTCACCAATTAGTGGTTGCTGAGGATATTCCGATTATTACGGGGTTGCCTACCAATAGGCACCAGAGACTGGATACCATGTGTTGGAGTTTTACAAAAAGCGGGTGTTATACGGTAAAATTGGGGTACCATACGGAACAGCATATAGCACATCTACACAGTGCTACACAATCGTATGTACCATATGTAAGTAAATTACAGGCACAAGTATGGTCAGTTATGTCCACCAAAGCTGAAACACTTTTTATGGTAAGCCATCTCAGGCTGCCTGGCGGTCACTGACCACCTAAGGACCAGAAGTATCAATTGCGATCCTCAATGTACTCGATGTGGGGCAGACCATGAGACGATCAACCATACACTTTTTGAATGTCCCCCGGCCATTCAAGTATGGGCGTTGTCAGTCAGCCCCACACCTTCAGATGGGTTCCCGACAAACGCGTTGTATCCCAATATGGCAACACTGTTCTAGCACCTGCCAAACCATGAAGACATGAAAGTATACCCATGGTTACTATGGTACATTTGGAAAATGCGAAATGATAAGATATTTTCGACATCGATCGAAACCCACAGGAGGTAGTAAGGCTTGCCACAGTAGAGGCAAAAGCTTGGGAGGAAGCACATACCGATATCATGGATAGGGGTGGGCGTTTGGATAACCCGGACCCGATCGGGTCGGTTCTTTTGGGTACCGGATTTTCGGGTATAAAGCTGAAGACCCCAATCGGGTATTTCTAATTTTTGGATAGGGTTCGGGTAGTTATAGTTCGGGTTCAGGTCAGTTCTTACATTATATATAAAAACCGATATTGATCCAAAAAATTTCGGTTACAAACGAAGCCGTTTTGGTTTTCGAGTGTTTCGGTTATATGTATCCGAATTGTAACCAAACTTGCTCAAAAATATCCGAAGCACACAAATAATATCTGAAATCTAAGAAAATGAAAGGTCAAAATAAATACTAAAATCAGTATCAAAGTATGATTCAACCATTCATACAACCACATAAAAAACCATGAAAGAAAAAAATCCCAAATAAGAGTTTTAAAAATAGAAATAAAACTCAAAGCTCAAATAGAATATGAAAAGGTTATTAAAATTTGCAAATGAAGAAATCCAAAGCACCTTCTTCATTTTCCTGTAACATCAAAATTATATTACATCAGAAATAATAATAAGCAAACTATGAATGTAATATGACAAAAACTGATAAAATAATAGAAAAAATAATTTGTTACCTTAAACCCAATTTGTCAAATGATTCACTTCATTCTTCTCTTACACCCTAAACTTGCGAGCTTCAATAGAGTCAAGCTTTTTTCTATTCTTAATCCGCGTTAAGCGCTTTACAAACAAGATACTACAAACACTGACTAAGAATTGCAGTGAAGACAAGATACTATATAGACAAGACTCTTCCATGTTTTAGATCGAGAGGCTATGGCATAAATAGAAACACACGATGTATACACTATATGCTCAATTGTTATAACGTAAAAACAGAGCATCAAACTTAAATAGCCACTTTAGTGAGAGAATTGATCGATCACTCTCGTGTACACTCTATGCTCAATATCAGATGTTAATCGTGAAATAAAAGCTTCAAAAACTATCTCAGATGTTAATCGTGAATGTTAGTCCTTAATTCGGATGAGTTTAAAAAGAATGAATATCCTCTCCAAACAAGATATAACGTAAAAACAGAGCATCATACATCAAACGCCACTTTGTTTTTTTTCAGTCAATGGAGTAAGTATCATACATCAAACTCAATGACGAAGCTAATCAAACTAAATGACAGAAACGATTTCTGGGCTATACATAACTCACAATCAGTTATGAAAATCAGTAAATCACAATCGAAAGCAGAAGAAGACGAAGAACGAAGAAGATGAAAGACTATTAAAAACCGGAAATCACAAAAAGAAGAAAACAAAGAAGAAGATGGTGTACCTGAGATTGATTTCGCGATATCTCAGAAGGAGGAGAAACAGAAGATTGGTGATTTAGGAATTCCAGATTGAATTTGGAGATTTAGAAATTAGGATATTGGTTTGATCCGAGAATATCTCTAAGAGATTCAACAGGAAAGTCAAA
This sequence comes from Thlaspi arvense, assembly GCA_911865555.2. Taxonomy (NCBI): domain Eukaryota; kingdom Viridiplantae; phylum Streptophyta; class Magnoliopsida; order Brassicales; family Brassicaceae; genus Thlaspi; species Thlaspi arvense. Next base: position 18,364,504 of record OU466861.1, read on the forward strand.
GGAAGTGGAAATCGTGATTTCCATAGTCGAAGGATGTATAATTCCAGTTGCTTCGGGTGTTCAATCGAATTTCGAGTATAACCGAACCGAACCCGGACCCGAACCATAACCAGCTTAAGATCCAATCGGTTATTGAAGCAATACGGGGTCGGTTCGGTTCGGATTTTTTTGGGTCAGTTTAGTTCGGATTTTCGGGTTTTGTTCAACATGCCCACCCCTAATCACGAAAGTGACTCCGTGCGTGACACAAGAACTAAAGGATTATAGACGTACTTTGACATGCCATACAGATGGCTAATGGAAACAATCTAGCCCATACTCAGGATTGAGATGATTTTGTCAAGGAAATGGAGTACATGATATTCTAATTGGTGCAAAAAGTGTCTGTCGAAGCACATCTGCTCTACATTCAGAATTAGAGGCTCTGATATGGGCAATGCATAGTATGCTTGATGCAAGAAGAATGGAGATGACCTTTCTCACAGACTGTTCCAAATTGGTGAAGATGGTGTATAACCCAACAGAGTGGCCAGCATTCGCAATACATCTGGACGAATATGAGACTAGCAAAAAAAAACTTGTTTTTTTTTCGTTAGCTCACATGAATCTAGCACGGAGTGCTCGTTCAAACCCTCACCAACTAGAAAATGTAAACTCAATTCCACCAACTTCGCTCACTGAGTCGTGAGGCAAAAAAAGAAAAAAAAAGGTTACTGTATTTGGGTCGGATTAAATTCTATTGAATTAGGATTTTAATCGGTTTGATATTGATTGCAGCTGGTTTAGTATTGGTTCATTCACCGTAATCGAAAATTTCAAACCTATGGAGAAATTGGTTTTGAACTTTCAAATAGTGTGAAATTAGATTTCGATTGAGATGCAATCGAAACAGGGATAAAATCTGTATGCACACAGTACTATATGATAGTTATGGGAAATAGTTCGTCACTCTTTATTTTAATTAAAAAACAAAGCAAACCGACTTTTTGAACTGGACCACCAAATTTTGCATACAAAGAAGAGATCGCCTACCAAATTTTATTACGGAAAACATTCTAAAATTCTAAAACCGAGATAGACACAACATTGTTACACATTAAGATGTCAAGATAATGATATCCTATCATTATTATTAACGCTAAAATTGGATTGATCACCTAACTTATCATGGACATTTTCTCAGCCTCCCATAGTCTCATGTATCAGGCAAGTCTCATCAATTTGAGCATCAACCAGTTTTTTAATTCTAGGTGTGATGCATCGTTAAATACAAAAATATATATATTACAAAATCAAAGAGTGGTATGTCTTTCACAAGTTATTTTACGTATCATTTCAGGTTTTTGCGGGGGAGAGGAGAGATTAGCCTTCAAGAATTTGTTTTCTCTCGACATCCTCAATGAATTGTTTGTTTAGATGGTAGCCTTTTGTAGCATTTTGAGTCTCATTCTCTCCCTTACATCGCAGCAACTGCAACTGAAGACTCCTCAGAACCTCATTTAGCCTCTGGATATGTCTCTCTTGCGACATGATTATCTGTAAAAACAAGGTGAATATCGCAGTTAGCCTAATCGTTCTACCTAAACCTTATCACAATTGCATTGAAGTCTAAATGATACTTGTGATCCTACACAGTCTTAATCCACAGAAATAAAAGATAGCCTCAAGATGGATAAGCAAGGGAAGTTATAGATTACTAAGAGAGGAAATTGGTAAAGAATACATTGACGTCAAGACTTATTCATGTGCTACTGCTCAAAGTTCCTCATGAGTCTTTTCTCACAGATTTACAGTAAGCATCAGAGAAAACCCATTAAGCGATCAAAGCAAACAAGTGAACACAACTTTAAGAATTCTTAGAAATCTAATCCAAGAAAACGTTTAAAATCGCAGAAAGTCCCATAAAAGATGATCAATGCACAGAATAAAGCCGATTCAAACAAATATTAGATACCTGTTAAGTCTGTATACCCGAATCTCTGTGTAAACTCTCTCCAATTGTATATAAGAAATATAAACGATGCTTAAAGAACAGAAGTGTCCAAAACTTCCCGCAAATCAAACGTATCTACGATCTTACGAATGATCGTAGCCTAATCAAGACATGTTTTAAGACTGTCAAAACAAACATATGAATCTTAAGTATGACGCTAAGCAACAGATAGATGAAGGTGAAGCTCAATCATCAGGAAACTAAAAGATAACCACCATACACACACACACCTCCTCTGATGTTTACATGTAGGCCATAAGGTCACTATCCCAAAACTATCTAAAGTATCTTGCATACTATCCCAAAACTAAGCTCGTATTTTGAAGGAAACACACAGAGAAATGATTGAAGAGTTTAGAATCAGTACCTTCTCTTTCACAGCTTCTTCTCTATCTGAAATTTGCTGCTGTTTCTGTGACGAGGTGGTAGCTGCATCAAGTTCAACAAAAGGTTGTCTCCATTCAAACTGAGAGGTGACTATAAGTATAATTAGTAAGAAGACGAGCAGGATCGGTTTCGACATTGCCATTTCAGTTTGCTTAAAACACCTGTTCCCAAAAACATCAAAGATAAATTAGCCAATTCATGATCTTATACAAGAGATTCACTAAGCAATATATTCAATTTGCATTCTCTTCACCTGAATTTCGTTATGAGTTTCTATAATCTGCAACTAATAAAGTAAATCAAATAGCACACTGATAAGACCTACCCAGATAAGGCTAAGAGCGATGATGACGCATCAACCTCTAAAAAGCAAAGTTCCAATTTTTATTGCTAACCCTTTTCCTCTAAACCCCCAGTAGAGAAAAACCAACGAGTCGATTAAGATGATCTTGAACTTACAGATCGAATTTGACCAGAGGAATATCCAAACATCATGATCGACCTCTCTAGGGTTTTCTGTCGAGGATGCAGAATTGAACGAGATTTGTTCAAAATCGATTCGAGATCAAATATAATGACGGCGGAATCAGAAACACCATATGAGTTTGTGTTCAGTGGCGAGCAAAGGAAATGCAAAGCTGAGGGTTTTAATCGATGAGAATGCGCAAAAGTTTTCCTGTGCAAAAGAAAGAGGATTAATGTTTCAGGTTACTCCACAATTTCTCCTTTTCTGCTAAAAATGTTCCAATATATCTTATTACTTGTTCGCAATTTAGCTTTACTTTTAAAATGGCTCAAGCACACCCAGTCCTCTGGCTTTGAGTTTAGTAAACTGCTTTCTCTTTAAATTCTACGACAAAACATATAACATATATTAAACAGTAAATATTAGTGGCTTATGTGTCATTACACCATCTCTAATGTGTTCATTTATTTTAAAATAAAGAAACTATAAAATAGAGGTGCCCTTCTCTCCAATGTGTTCCACTATTTTTTCTTCTAAAAATGAATATTTTAAAAATATTCTCTTTATAATTTATTATTAACGCATTTTTTCATAAAATTCATAAATTAACCTCATTTATATTTTTGTTTACAAAAATTTCTATAATTAATAAAAATATATTAAAATTAAACATTTATTTCATAAAACAAAATCTAAAATGAAAAAAAACTTGTTAATTTAACAACAACAGTTATCAACACCTTAGAAGAAGAAAATAAGCAATTTTTGGAGCAATTAAAGAAGTCAAGCGTACAAAGACAAGAATATTTAGAGATTCAAAAAAAAATTATGCTCTAAAAGAACTGAAAGAAGAAAACAAAATTTTATTTTGTGATTTGAGTTCCATACAAGATCCAAATATCCACTCATACATTCAAGCTGAACAAGCACGAATTTTACAAAAGCAAAGTGATCAACATCAAGATCAACAAGATCCTCCTCCATCTACTCCGCTGGATCTATATTTGAATGATGTCAGTGGATCAAGACACAAATTGCTAGAATATTAAATCACTATAGTATTTGTCATTTTTTATAATTTTCTGTAATTTAAAAAATTATTGTAATTTATCATTTTATTTATAATTTAGTTTGAAATAAATGATAATTTTCCAATTTATTTATATTATATGTTCACAAAATTTTCTCAAACCATAACAAAAATTATTAAATTTATTTATTTATTAGGTTTTTGTACAAAAACTGTATAATGTAACTTTATTGACGTATTATTGTACATGTGTATACTATATTGCTATTCATGTATATTATATTGCTATTCATGTTCATTTTTTTTTATCATGGATTAACCATTTTTATTTATAAATTATATAGTTAATTAAAATAAATAATGTTTTCTGTTTTTCTATAATAGTTATTGTCTGAAATGATGTTGATTTTATTAAAATTTATTAAAGTTATTCAATATTATATAGTTTAATTAAATTTATATGTTAGATATATGCCTATTTATTGGATATATACAAACTAGATTATGCAAATATTTAATTTAACTTTTATATTTGTCATATAAATAAAAGTAAAAAGATATAAAAGTTAACATACCAGTTTATAAATAAAAAAGTTTATCTCTATTATAGAGGAACAAATAGAGTTCTTCCAAATATAGAAGGAAAAATAGCAACCTCTATTTTATAGGTAAAAATAGAGGTGGATTGGAGAGAATTTTTCTCTAAACTCTATATTTTCCTCTAAAATAGAGGTAGATTGGAGATGCTCTTATCTCAGAATTTTGAATTTTTTAAATCTAAATAATGATTAAAAATTTAAATAATTTATTCTTGCAACCACACACACAATATTTCTTGCAACCAAACAAAAATTTCTCTAATTATTTATTTTTAATTGCATTTAATGTTTTAAAAAAGTTCAATTAATATTTATGTTTTCTGTATATAATTTAAACAATTCGATTTTAAATAAATATGACATAACATTTAAGTGAATCTTTATTTTTTTAAAGTATCTAACATATATTAAACACAAAGTATTAGCTTAGGTGTCATTATCACTTTTTCTAATATTTTTTATTGATTTATTTTTTGTGCTATCTTTATCACCAAACACTCTATTTTAAATTACTAAAATAAATTGAATTTAAATCAAACCAATCATAAATAATTTAATAATTTTATTGGTTTAGTAAATTAAATTAGTTACTTATTTTATTAATGGAAATAAAAATTATTTTCATGTTTTAGATCTACGAGTATTTATTGTTTTGCAACAGTTTTGATTTATATATTATACAAACGGAAAAAGAATATTATTTTGGAAACCTCTGACAAAAGTAAATGTAAATCTCACTATGTATAAATTTAAATTAAAAACAAAAATAACTAAATTTTCTCAAATCTCGACTGAACATTTTTAGATACCCAAATATTTTTCAAAACTTAATAAATTATAGAATATCTCTTAAATATTTTTATAAGTATTACCCCATACGAACGTGCCAGTAATAATCTTGTTACATTTAAAACTACAAATGGTTGTATATTTATAAATAAGTGATAATTCAATACATAATTAATATTGTATATTAATAATAATATTATATAAACATTTAACAATAAAATATAATAATAAATCAAATAAAAATGTTATAGATTCAGTAAAAATTGAAGATAAAAAAAGATTAACCAATGTTTTAAAATACTTTCTTAGATAAAAAGTATAAATATGATAACTAAAGAAACTCAAAAATATTAATATATATAATAATTAATTTAATTTTTATGACTGACCTGCACACATATGCTGGTATAAGTTTTTTCAATAAAAATATAATTAGTTGTAATATTTATGTATTGATTAATTTTATTATACATTATTTTTGTATATTTATGCAGTTTTAATGTTTAATAACAATTACACAAATGTTTCCTATTGTTTTATGCCTTTGGATACTGATTTATTTCAAAACTTTTTACTTTTTTCTAGCGTTTACAATAACATATAATTGTAAATAGAAAAGTTATATTAAATAATAATAAAGAATTATTATACTATGTTTTGAATGTTATTTATATTATGTTTTTTTCTTTTACACAATATAATTTTGCCAATATATATTTATAATGTATTGTTGAATTTGTTATAATCAAATATGTATATTTATGATGTAGATATGAGTTAGAAATAAGTTAATTGTAATATTTAGGTGTTGGTTAGTTTTTATGATATTTTTCGCAAACGTTATGTTTTTACATGATGCAGTTTTTGGCATTTAACAACAATCACAAATATTATTTCTGTTGGGCCGTAAAATATATACATGGCCCACGAGGGCCCAACGCGTAGGCAACAGACGTCGTGGGAACCAGAAGTGCATTACATGCGACGTACCTACTGAAAAGGACTGCAATGATGGCGGTTAGGAGAATGCGGGGCAGGTCGGCGACCCATTCCCTCTGACTACACGCATGGAGGAGTCCGGGAATGGTAATAATGATGGAAAAAGACGGAAGTTAGTACCCGATCCGGGAAGCCTGGAGGTCCGAACCCGGGAGCGACCCGGAACCAGGTATTTCTTATAAAACCCACCCCTCTCAACTGAGGGAGGAGGAGACATCTAGAACGATAACTTCATCTTATAGCTTCACTTTCAATAGCATATCACTACCCTAAAAGCCTTATCGGGATCCTTACGAACCGATAGAGCGACCTATACTCAGTCCTTTCGGTAGACTCAATACGCTTCGTCCAGTCCTGTGTTTCTTTCTGACTAGAGCGTCGGGCGTAATCGGGAGGGCAACCCCTTTTCTGTCACCCGAGTTCTCTTTCTTCTCCCTTGACGTTGCAGGCTAGCCCATCCCCCTAGAGTTCGAATCTTCCCTGCAGTATACGACGACCAATCAGATCCCTCCACGTGGCATTCCGAAATTTGCTCCCGAACAGTTGGCGCTAGAAGGAGGGGGGAAGAACAAGCTTAATGTCAATCGAAGGAAGCGATTCCCCGAGCCCACCGGAACAAGGCATCTGAGGGGACTACGCACGGGGTACTACCAGTCAGCCCCCCCGATGGCCACTCCATCCCCGACGTTCCGCCAAACGGCTCACGGAGCGGAACCATCAGTTAGAGCAACAGGCCAGGCGTGCAAGCACACCTCTAGGCCACGCCACCACGAGGCCCCTGGACGTCGATGGCCCAACGATCTCGGTGGGCCAGAACGCAACGCTCCGCCCCGGCCCATAGCACAGGGGACCGTTTGCGAGTTTCCCCCTTGCGGACGATACTGCAATGGCAGCCGCTCACGGAACTGCGGACGCAGATCACTCTGACTGCCTGGATGAAGCAGGAAGCCGTCGAGCCTCGGATGATGCCACAAAGCGAGCCTCGGGACAGATGGATCTAGACCGCCTCATCACTCAAAGGATGGCGGAGCACATGGTAAACATAGACATCCGACTGTCATTGATCCCAGGGCTACCCCCGCGAGTGATCCAAGCATCGAAGGAATCGTACAATAACTCCCCCTTCTCGGAGGACATCGCCAACATCGAAGTACCCAAGAAAGTCGGGTACCCAACGATGAAACCTTACGAGGGGACCACCGATCCCGAGGATCACATTGCTTAGTATAAATAGAGAATGTTCTCGGCATCGCCGCCGGCGTATATCAGGGAAGCGTGCCTATGCAAGGGGTTCGGCGTGACGCTCTCGGGGGCCGTCCTGCAATGGCTAATCAGCATCCCCAACAAGACAATAGACTCATTCATACAGCTGCACAACCTGTTCGTCCAGCAGTTCGTCAGCAGCCGGAAACCGGCCTTGGGCATGGGTCACTTGTTTAACGTAAGCCAAGGGACGGAGGAACACTCTGATCCTACGTGACTCGCTTCAACGCCGTCAGGGTAGAAATACCCGGCTGTCTCGAGATCACGGCGGCCCACACCTTCAGGAAGGGACTCCTGAAGGGCTCCAGGCTCTACAGAGATCTAACCAAAAACGAGTGCTCCACCATGGAGGATGTCTTAAACTACGCACACAGGCAGATTCGATGGGAGAGCGACCCATACCACATCCTTGCCACTGCAACCCGCCCTCAGGGAAACCGAAGGAATCGGGAGGAGCCCTCCGGGGGACACTCGAACAAAAGAGGCAGTTACGCCGACATCGGGCGGGTACTCTGGATTCCTAAGCCTACAGGTCTCCAGGGGTAGGTGGAAGTCCTCCAACCCATCGTCGGGTGACGCGGCCCAGATTGAGATGGCATTTAACGAACTCGAAATCGACGCCACTCCAATGGTAATGAACGAGGCCCTGAAGACCATGCCCATCGTCAAGTGGCCCCCACCCAGAAAGAGGTTCCCGGAAGATCCTTCGCAGGAGCACCTCGACTACTGCGAGTTCCACAAAGACAAGGGGCATGCTACCAAAGAATGCTACGCCTTAAAGAAAGAAATCTTGGAGCTTATAGACAAAGGGCTACTCACCCACCAGCTCTCCGAAAAAGCACGGGCATGTCTGCTCGAACAAAATAAAGGCGGAGCTGTAGAAAAGGCCTTGGAGACTCGCGAAATGATCAACACCATCGCAGATTCCCCCCCCCCAGCTAACTGCAGATCTCTCGGATCTCGAGCCAGGCGCTCGAAGGTAGACTCGACCTGAAGAAAGAGCCCTCGCAGAAGAGGTGGCCAGATGGGAAATAGGGTTTCCGAGCCCTACCGCAACCTTAGCGACCTCGATCCATGACAAGCCACTTGTAATCTCGCTCGGAATCTAAAAATTCCAAGTTAAGCGACTGTTAGTCGACACCGGAAGCACTAGAAATGTGCTCTTCGCGGACACCCTGCACCGAATAGGTATACGGATCTCGGACCTCGCTCCCCGGTACGTCACAATGGTAAGGTTCAATAGCGAGGCCACGAAGTTACTAGGGGAAATAACCCTCCCGGTAACTGCTGATATATCATGGTTTTTAACCATGATATAAGTCCTTTTTATTGAGTTTTTTTGGTCTTTTTAGAGTCCTAGAAGAGTCTTTGCAGGTAATAGCATGTCTGGAGCAAAATTGGAGATATTTGAGCTTTTTGGATCATTTCAAGTTGAAGCCACGAAGTGCCTAGCTCGGAGAAGAAAGTATGCCATATGGTGACGATCGTCACCACTCTTGGTGACGCTCCGTCACCCACCAAGGAAGGAGGTCGTGGCTGTTTATTAAAAGATGGAGCATTATTTGCAGAATTGGCCCAGAAATTATATTATTTACAAGAAGGCCCCAGATTGTGTTTAACATCTATTTATTAGGTTTTTCAGCAATTGTTGGGTTTTATCTTACTTTTTGAGAATTCAGAGAGTTGGAGAGAGATTTATTCAGAGCTTTTTGGGGAGACAGATCCTGTACTCTTTTGAGAAGATTTCGAACCCCCTTATTCTTTTACTCTTTCTCTTAATGCAATTTTATTCAGTTATGTTTTGTGATTCCATAATCATGTCTGAGTAATTTGTTAGTTAATTTAGAGCTTTTCAAAGGTTGATGAAGAGTTTGTAGAAATTGCTACCTGTTAGGAATATCTTTAGGTTTTTCATCTCTGCTTGCTTTAAAATCGAATTTCTTACACATCATCTAGAAATCTGAAAATCATAGGTTGTTAAATATATGTGAGAGCATTATTGATAATCTGAACTAGTATTTGATGAGCAAAACAACTTAGTGCAAAGAGATTTGGCTTAGGAGTTTTGTGAACAATTGAACCTGATCATTACTTCATGTTAGATTGTTAAGGTTTGCAATTGGAATTGAAACTCTATGATTTAGACATAGATAACTTCTGCAATGAGAATTGATTAGTTATATATTTGATATTCATGTTCAAAATGATTCTTAATCATTCCTGATCTCTTGCATTCTACATTTTCGGATTCAACCAGCGAACTGTCTTGACTTAGCGTTTTTAGTCTTCTGAAACTTAGATCAACAACCAAATTTCGTTTGCTTACATTTAATTTGTCATTTGCATTAAATACATTATATTCTGCTTAGCTTAATCCGAACCTACATTCGATAGTGTAGTTTGCATTACTCCTTTGGGATTCGATACCCCTTGTACTATAACTGCTTTTGCTGTGCACTTGCAGTAGTTTTATTTGGGTAAAACCTGAGCCATATCAAGTTTTTGGCGCTGTTGCCGGGGAGTAATAGCTGCCTATCGATTTTTTAGTTTTAGGATTTTGTCTAAGTTTTAATTTGTTTACTGACTTTCAGTTTCTTTTATTTGTTTTGGTTTCAGGTGTATGCCTAATCGCAGTACTAGAAGCAACAAAGAGAAGGAGCTTGTGCCTTTGAGCATCGACGAACTCGCTAGGTTGGAGAGAACTAACACGAAAGCTAAGAAGAAATCTACAATAGTCGCTCCACTTATCTTGGTTGAAGATGCAGAAGGTCACTTGGTTGACAGAGAAGGACACATGAGGAACGAAGAGGGGCAGAGGATTGATCAAGATGGGAATGTCATTGTTGAACAGCAGGTTCAACAAGTGGCAGAAGACGCTGGAGTCCCTATTGCTGCCAATAACACTGCTGGGCATTTTGTTCAGAGGACTCTAGGTGACTACAACAGACCTGATCAGTTCTATGCCAACAGAGCTGCAATCCGCCCTCCTGCCTTCCAGAGGAACGATTTTGAGGTTAAACCTGTCTACTATCAGCTGGTTGGCCAGTTCCATGACTTACCTCATGAGCATCTTATGGATCACATTGAGAGGTTTCAGGATTTGGCCTCAAGTGTCAAAGCTATTGGTGTTAGCAATGACTTTCTGTTCTACAAGCTTTTCCCTTACTCTCTTGAAGGAGAAATTGCATATTGGCTGAAGCAACTGGAACCTGCTTCATTGACCACTTGGGAAGACACTAAGAATGCCTTTCTGAATAACTTCTATGATGATGCAAGATCTGAAGATATGAGGACGAAAATTGCATCTTTTACACAAGGTCCTACTAAAGCTTTGAAGGCTTCTTGGATCAGATTCAAGTCTTATCAAAGAGACTGAACACTCATATGAAGAAGCTTGATGTTCAAGTTGCCTAAACTGCAGGGGCTGTTTAGAGGCAAGAAGGATTTCTTCCAGGAAGAACTGATGCTAATCCCAAATACCATGTGAATGTCATCACATTGAGGAGTGGAAAGACCTACAACCAGTGTTGCAGAAGGATTTAGGCTCAAGAAATTTCGTGGGTATTGAAGAGTATGAAGATGAAGAAATTTCTGCTGAAGAACCACGGGTGACGCTCGTCACCAATAATGGGTGTCGCTCGTCACCCCTTGAGCACAATCCCGACGACCCTTCTTCACATATTGGTGACGACCTTCATCAGGAGGGTGACACTCGTCACCCAAATCAAGCAATTGCCCACGACTTGTCCAAAGCGAGTGACGCTCGTCACCAACCCAGTGACGCTCCTCACCCGCTGCAACATAGCACAATTTCGTCTAAGACTTCAGAGAATGCTAAGGAGACAGTGTATAAGCCTAAAATACTGTATCTTAAGCATCATAAGAAGTCTAAACAGGAGCTTGAAGATGCTAAATACAAAGCTATCTTGGACAAGTTGGTTATTGAGATCCCATTGATTGATTCTGTAAGGATCACTCCTGTTATAAGGAGGTATGTGAAGAGGATGGTGACCAATAACTTGAGTTTAGAGGCTGGAGCTATGATGATCAACGAGCAAGTCAGTGCAGTGATTCAGAACAGAGTACCAGAGAAACTTTCAGACCCAAGAAGCTTTGTTTTGGACTGCACAATCTTCAATGAAAAGTTTGAGAGATCATTGTGTGATCTTTGTTCTAGTGTGAACCTTATACCTCATTCTGTTGCCAAGAGCTTAGGGATGACCGATTTTAAGGCTACATGGATACCTTTTTTTCCTATATGATAGATCAGTCAGAGTTCCTGAAGGGGTGATAGAGGATGTTCCTATCAAAGTAGGAGATTGTATGATTTCTACTGATTTTGTGGTTCTGGAATATGGAGAAGAACCCAAAGATCCCTTGATTCTTGGCAGACCCTTCTTGGCTACTGCAGGAGCCATCATTGATGTTAGGAAGGATAAAATAGAGCTGAATGTTGGTGATTTAGTGATGAAATTCGAAATAGACAAGCTGATGAAAAGGCCAACCATAGAAGGACAGACTTTTTATGTGGATGTTCTCACAAACATTGCTGATCAGATCTTGCATTAGATGAGTTCAGAGGACCCCTTGGAGAGGGCGTTGACAACTTCAACATCAGAGTATGAGCATTTGGATGCTGCTGCAACAGGCTACACAAAGATGATGGATGCAACTGCACATGTGATGCAACTGGTTGCACATGATGAGCTTGTCACCACATCTGCGAAAGCTGCTACAATGGGGGATTGGAGTGCAGCAAAAGCACCAAAAATTGAGCTTAAACAGCTCCCTGCAGGGATAAGGTACGCTTTCCTTGGAGAAAACTCCACTTATCTTGTTATTGTTAATGCTTCATTGAACAATACAGAGCTCACCATTTTGCTAAGTAAGCTGCGAAAATTTCGCAAAGCTCTTGGCTATTCTCTTGATGATATTTCAGGGATTTATCCAGACTTGTGCATGCATAGGATACACTTGTAGGATGAATCGAAATCATCAGTTGAGCACCAGAGGAGGGTGAATCCGAATCTGCAGGATGTTGTCAAGAAAGAGATCATGAAGTTGTTGCAGACTGGTATCATCTATCCTTTATTAGACAGTGCTTGGGTGAGTCCAGTGCATGTGGTACCCAAGAAAGGAGGTGTTACAGTAGTGAAGAATGACAAGGATGAGCTGATTCTAACCAGAACTGTGACAGGACACATGATGTGCATTGATTACATGAAGCTGAATGCAGCAACAAGGAAGGACCATTTTCCTCTACCTTTCATCGATCAGATGCTTGAGAGGCTGGCGAATCACAAGTATTACTGCTTCCTTGATGGTTATTCAGGCTTCTTTCAGATCCCCATCCATCCAGATGATCAGGAGAAGAACACCTTTACTTGTCCTTATGGCACTTTTGCATATCGCAGAATGCCTTTTGGACTGTGTAATGCTCCTGCAACCTTCCAGAGATGTATGATGTCGATCTTCACAGACATGATTGAGAAGTTTATGGAGGTTTTCATGGATGACTTCTCAGTTTATGGGTCCTCTTTCAAGAGCTGCTTGGACAATTTGTGTGCAGTTCTGCAGATATGTGAAGAGAAGCACTTGGTTTTGAACTGGGAGAAGTGCCATTTTACGGTACAGGATGGTATTGTGCTTGGTCACAGAGTCTTAGGAGACAGTATAGAGGTAGATAGGATGAAAATTGAAGTGATGACAAGTCTGCAAGCACCTGATTCAGTCAAAGCTGTGAGGAGTTTTCTGGGTCATGATGGCTTCTACAGAAGATTCATCAAGGACTTTAGCAAGATAACACGCCTCCTTACTGCTCTCCTCTGCAAAGATGTGAAGTTTGAGTTCACAGAAGAGTGCAAATCCGCCTTTGAACAGATAAAGCAAGCTTTAGTTACAGCCCCTATTGTGCAGCCTCCAGATTGGGACTTACCCTTTGAAATAATGTGTGATGCCAGCGATTTTGCAGTTGGAGCAGTGCTGGGACAGAGGAAAGACAAGAAGCTCCACGCCATTTACTATGCAAGTAGGACTTTGGATGATGCTCAGAAGAACTATGCAACAACTGAGAAGGAATTGCTGGCTGTTGTGTTTGCATTTGAAAAGTTCAGGCAATACCTTGTTCGCTCCAATCCATACTGACCATTCAGCACTGAAGAATCTGATGCAGAAGAAGGATGCAAAGCCAAGGTTATTGCGATGGATTTTGCTCCTTCAAGAATTTAACATTGAAGTGAAGGACAAGAAAGGTGTTGAGAATGGAGTTGCTGATCATCTATCCAGGATTCAGGTCGAAGATAGTGTCCCAATCAATGATTTCTTACCTGAAGAGAATGTTTACTTGGTGGAATCAAGAATTCAGGAGGAAAGTGTTGAAAACCTACAATTTTCACGAAACTGCAGGGGAGTGACGAGCGACACCAGGAGGGTGACGCTCGTCACCAACCTAGAACAGTCGCGACCAAGTTATACGAAGGAGGTGACGCTCGTCACCAAACTGTGAACTTGGCTGCGATTTGTGCAAGCTTGGGGATGTCTTTTGGAGAGCATGTTTATGGTTTGGATGATCCAAAGAGGCCCTGGTATGCTGATATTGCCAACTACCTTGCTGCAGAGGATGAACCACATGACTTCAATGGCTATGCTAAGAAGAAATTCTTGAGAGAACTTAGGAGATTCTATTGGGATGAGCCATACCTTTACAAGCATTGTGCTGATGGGATCTACAGGAGATGCATAGTAGAAGAAGAAGTGCAAGACGTTCTTTTTCACTGTCATGGATCAGAGTATGCTGGACACTTTGCCACATTCAAAACAGTCTCCAAGGTTCTTCAAGCTGGATTTTGGTGGCCTACTATGTTCAGGGATGCCCATGCATTCATTACAAGCTGTGATACTTGTCAGAGAAGAGGAAAGATCAGCAGGAGACATGAGATGCCACAGAACTTCATTCTTGAAGTTGAAGTCTTTGATTGTTGGGGTAATGACTTCATGGGACATTTTCCTTCATCTTATGGGAATAGGTACATTCTGGTTGCTGTTGATTATGTATCTAAGTAGGTAGAGGCGTTGGCTACACCTACTAATGATGCTGCAGTAGTTTTGAAGCTGTTTAAGACCATTATCTTTCCCAGATATGGTGTCCCGCGGATTGTCATAAGTGATGGTGGTTCTCACTTTGTCAATAAGGTTTTTGACAAGATACTGAAGAAGTATGGTGTACAACACAGAGTAGGAAAGCCCTATCACCCCCAAACCAGTGGACAAGTTGAGGTTTCCAACAGGCAGATCAAGCAGATTCTGGAAAAGACAGTTGGAAAGACAAGGAAAGATTGGTCTGCAAAGCTGGATGATTCATTTTGGGCTTACAGGACAGCATACAAAACGCCACTTGAGACTACACCATTCCATCTTCTCTATGGCAAGGCATGCCATCTACCAGTAGAGCTGGAGTTCAAAGCAGAATGAGCTATCAAGAAGCTGAACTTCGATCTGAAGCCTGCTGCAGAGAGGCGCTTGATTCAGCTCAATGAACTGGAAGAAATCAGATATCTGGCCTATGAAAACTCCAAGTTATACAAGGAGAGGACAAAGGCATATCATAATAAGAAGATCATCTCCAGACATTTCGAGCCCAATGACCAGATATTACTTTACAACTCTCGTTTGCAGCTTTTTTCTGGTAAACTGCATTCTCGATTGTGCTATTGTCCTGATTATCTCCAAAAGAGAGGAGTTCACTGTCAATGGACAAAGGGTGAACCATTATTGGGCACAAGCCGAGATTCCAGCAGGACACATTGTGTCTCTGGATGATGCACCAGCTATCTAAACAGCCAACCAAAGTCGAGCTAATGACTTTAAACAAGCGCTTAGTGGGGCCAACCCACTGGTAAATTGTACATTCAATACTTAGTTTTTATTTTTCGTGCTTTAGTTTATTTATAGCTAAAAAAAACACGAGCAGACAAAAAAACGGGTGACGCTCATCACCCTTAAGGTGACGCTCGTCACCCGTCCGGACCAGGTACGCATTTTTAATCTTTCTCTTCTTCTTCCTCGCTCACAACTTCAAAACCATCGAACACTTAGAGTTTTTACATAATCTGCAACTTTTGATTTTCTAAACCAAATTGAGTGATTCAAAAGCCTAATCTGTGTGGATTTTGGCCCTTTTTCACAATATCAATTCTGTTTTTAAGATCTGCAAGGTATGTGTTCGGAATCCCCAATTTTCAGTCCACCATAGGTTTGGTAAAATCTGTTTTTGACTTGATTAGCTTGATTTAACTGTTGAATCATGGTTAGTTAGGTTGTATTAGAGGAAACCATCTTTGTGAGCTTTAATCGGTTGTTTTGCAAGTTTTGAAATTTTTGGGTTCATGATGAACTTTGCAAAAATCTGGAAATTTTGGATGATTTGGATTGAATTAATGCTTGAATTGTGTTCCTGGTAGTGTTGTAGTCGATCGCCATCAGTTATTTCACCTTGATTGATTAATTTTTCGAATTTTGAAAAATTTGCTAATTTTGGTAATGTTTTTCGTCGATTTTGAACTTGAATTTTCAGATGCCTAGACAGGAGAAACGACCAAGACAAGGCTCGTCCTCAAGCATTGCATCAGGCTCTACGGATTCCTTCAGTCATTACCCAGTTTGCAAGCCTCCATGGCCCAAGCGAGAAGATCGAAAAATAGCTTCAGGAGTGGTTTGAGCAGGGACTCCGAAGCAGGAAATATCACGGGACACTTGCATATTCCGTGATATCCAGGAGGAATGGGATGAGTATGACACGCTGTTCTACAATGTGTGGCAGGGAGTGAAGATAATGCCTACCAGATTCGCAGATGCTGCTGTTCTGCAGAAGATGGGCATCTTCGAGGAGGTTGTTGAGATTCTGGAGAGGATCGGGATGGGCACTATGCCATTCCAGCAGTATGATCTATATCCAGACTTGGTGCGCCAGTTCCTTTCTACTGCTCGCGTCTACTACGCGAATGAGCTGGCCAAGCGTGCGCAGGAAGGCACATTAACATTTCTGATCAGAGGGGTTCGTTACAGGATCAGTCTGATGAAGCTGTGTGGGATTTATGGCTTCTCTGACCACTCCACATGTGTTCTCCTTCCCTCTCAGTGGACTCACATGCGGACTTTCTGGTCCAAGTTCGGGAATGGAGTCTATGACAGCAAGACTATCACGCAGACTGAGGTTCGACATCATGTCTTGAGGTACATTCTGCGCCTTCTTGGCCACACTATACAGTGCAAGTCTGCGCCGAGCAAGACACAGGTTGGTGAGCTGATTCTACTCTACTCTGGGTTCTATGGGATGCTTGATGATGTGATCCCCATTGATAGCATGATTCGCGCCAACTTGGGCGCTGTTTTCGCTGAGCATCTGGTCTCCTTGAAGACCAAACCGTTCACCAGTCCAGGGGAGAAGACCGAGAGTGTTGGCAGCCTTCTGGCACCCATATTCCATCATTTCCAGATCGATGTCACTCTTTGCAGTCTGCGCAGTGACAGATCACTCATGGATGACCAGTATCTACGCCACATCACTTGGCTCAAGATTGGAGTTGTCTGGACTTTTACTACTACTTCTGGAGAGTATGTTGGCATTAAGTTGCCACAGAGAGCGCTCACGACGATTCAGAGTGCTCCACGCCAGCTGTTCTTCATGCCAGATCGGACTCTGCTGCGCCCTTTACCTCTGCACCCTGCTAGAGCTGCTACTGCTGGCGTTTCTGCTCCTACTACTGCTGCCGCTGGTGAGGCTGGACCATCTCGACGCTAGACTACTACTTCCACTGCTTTTGGGCGCCATCCACGACCAGAGACACCCATGGACATGGGTGCTTTTCAGGAGTACGTCATTGACAGCTTTGAGGGACTTTGGGATGCTGTTGCTATACTTAGAAACTGTGGTTGTGTCCGCCCCCATTACACCACTAAGCCCTGCAAGGATGAGTTTTGAGCCTCTACTATCTGGTTACTTGTTTCTATTACTCTTTTCTTTTATTTTCTCTTGAGTCATTTTTATGTTTTCTTTATGTCAGTTGTCAGTTACTTAAATGATGTTTTGTGAGATTGTTGAACCAGGTTCTTATTGCTATGTTTGGATGTTATTAATTGTGTGTTTGAGTGCTCTAATAGTCTAACTTTAGAGTACACATGACAACATTACGTTTATAACCATCTAACCTGACAGTTCTGAATTACAGGTCGTGGTGATGCTCGTCACCCATCTGGTGACGCTCGTCACCCGACCCGCAGCGAGGTAACACATTTTCAACTTGGTTTCTCGATTCCTCATTCATCTTTTTGACCAACTCTTGGCTTAATAACACTGGGGACAATGTTGTTTAAGTCTGGGGGAGGTGGTTACTGACAATGTATGCCTTGTGTCATATTTATAGAGTCTTAAAGTTGAGTCAAAAACCTGTTTTTGTAGAGTCAAAATTTTGAAATTGTCAGTTTTTCTTGGAACTAACCATATGACGTTTTTTCTTATAAGAACCATTGCCACAGTAGTTGATTACAAGTCTTACTAAGTTGAAAGTCATAGGGAGATCAGTCTAGCAATGAAGGTTTAGGTTCTTAGAGAATCTGAAAAATTTGCTGTTAGCTCCACCTTAATAAACTTTAAACTTCTTGTCTTGGGGCTTGATTCTTATTGATCTTGATTCTCTCTTTCAGCACTGACAATAAGGTTAAGATACAGTCTCTCTTTGATATTTCCTGATGTAGTTTTTAAGAGTTTAAGTCCAAAGAATGGTGCATTCATGACCCTGTCTCCTCACAAGGAACAACAGTAGTGAACATATTCAAGAACCTGTCTCCTTACAAGGAACACAAGTATTGAGTAGCACTATATCTTAGACTGAAAAAAATGAGAAAAAGAAGTGAAAAATCGAAAATATCCAAAGGAAAAGATTAAGGGAAGAGAAAATAGGAGAGCTGTGTTGAGACTGCTTTGTTCAGTTGTGTAGGAAGGGAAAAAAACCTATAAGTGATTGAGATGATAAAACCTTGATGAGACTTCACTCTTAGATAAAAAAAAAATAAGGAGTTAGCAGTAGAGATTTCAGATTTCTTGAAGGGATCTGGACTGGACTTGAGAGATATCAAGCATGTGATGATTAGACTGAAATTTGATCTTGTGTTGACTCTGTGGTATGTGGATTCGAAAGTTCTAACCAGTGTGGTGTTCATGATGTCTGACTGACTGTTTCTTGTTTTCAAACCTCGACCTTATTCTTTGTCTGATGTTTGCTTGAGGGCAAGCAAAAGCTAAGTCTGAGGGAGTTGATATATCATGGTTTTTATGGTTTTTAACTATGATATAAGTCCTTTTTATTGAGTCTTTTTTGGTCTTTTTAGAGTCCTAGAAGAGTCTTTGCAGGTAATAGCATGTTTGGAGCATAATTGGAGATATTTGAGCTTTTTGGATCATTTCAAGTTGAAGCCATGAAGTGCCTAGCTCAGAGAAGAAAGTATGCCATATGGTGACAATCATCACCACTCTTGGTGACGCTCGTCACCCACCAAGGAAGGAGGTCGTGGCTGTTTATTAAAAGATGGAGCATTATTTGTAGAATTAGCCCAGAAGTTCTATTATTTACAAGAAGGCCCCATATCGTGTTTAACATCTATTTATTAGGTTTTTCAGCCATTGTTGGTTTTTATCTTAGTGTTTGAGAATTCAGAGAGTTAGAGAGAGATTTATTTAGAGCTTTTTGGGGAGACAAATCCTGTAATCTTTTGAGAAGATTTCGAACCCCCTTATTCTTTTACTCTTTCTCTTAATGCAATTTCTTTCAGTTATGTTTTGTGATTCCATAATCATGTCTGAGTAATTTGTTAGTTAAGTTAGGGCTTTTCAAAGGTTGATGAAGAGTTTGTAGAAATTGCTATATGTTAGGAATATCTTTAGGTTTTTCATCTCTGCTTGCCTTAAAATCGAATTTCTTAGACACATCATCTAGAAATCCAAAAATCATAGGTTGTTAAATATATGTGAGAACATTATTGATAACATGAACTAGTATTTGATGAGCAAAACAACTTAGTGCAAAGAGATTTGGCTTAGGAGTTTTGTGAACAATTGAACCTGATCATTACTGCATGTTAGATTGTTAGGGTTTGCAAAGAGATTTGAAACTCTGTGATTTAGACATAGATAACTTCTGCAATGAGAATTGATTAGTTATATATTTGATATTCATGTTCAAAACGGTTCTTAATCATTCATGATCTCATGCATTCTACATTCTCGGATTCAACCTACGAACTATCCTGACTTAACGTTTTTAAGTCTTCTGAAACTTCAACAACCAAATTTTGTTTGCTTACATTTAATTTGTCATTCGCATTAAATACATTATATTCTGCTTAGCTTAATACGAACCTTGATATTACCATATATTTTGCATATTTTGCATGCATTTATGATAGTTTTTCATGCATTCATCTTGCATCATAGGCTAGTTTGTTCCATTTGTTGCATTTTAGGTCCTAGGTCTCTTTGCATTCGCATTTTGCATATTTCTTTCACTTTTGCATCATTATCAGGTTGTTTGGAGCACTCTAGAGTTAGTGAGATTATGTGGACGTGAGGAGGATCGAAACCGAGCTTGTGGACACTTGGAGAGCTCAACCATGCATGCAAAGGATCCGAGATTGAGTAGCGGATTGAGCAAGACAGGTCGATCTAGATGAGATCGACCAGAAGATCGAGTGACCCAAGTCGATTCAAGAGGAAGGATCAAGACCAAGATTGAGAGAGGAGATCGATCTGGAGTACGGACGTGAATGACGCCATGCAGAACGAGAGCCAGATCGAGACCATGACTCGATCATCCAAGGATCGAGAAGAAGAACGAGGAAGGTGCTCGATCCATCCAACCAGATCGACTGGAAGATCGAGTAAAGGAAGGCGATCCAACAAGAAGAACGAGTGAGCTGCTCGATCCAGAGATCGATTCCTGAGGAGCCTTATCCGTCCAGCTGGTTTTGGCATCTAGCGAGGGGACCATTGGGAGATGTTCGGCTATTTTAGAAAAAGGCGGCCATCACTTTCTATTATGCACACTTAGTCTTAGATTTTTCTGTTCTTCATCTTAGGCGAATCCGCCATTGCAAAACCTTAAGCTTTTTCTAGTTTTTGAACTTGAATCTTTTAATATTAAGCAGTTTTTCTTTAATCGCTCTTTAATCATGCTTAGCTTATCTTTCACTGCGTTTCAATCGGTTTCTATCATGAGTAGCAAGTAGTTCTTTTTGGGATTTGGGGTTGAGGTGATTCAAAGGGTTTAAGAGGTTTAAGTTTTGTGTTTTTCTTGTTCTTCATTCCTTCTCTTCTAGGATCTTGGGGTCTTAAGGCTTAGAGAGTCTTGGAAAAGATCTCTATGATTCCAAGGCTATCTTACCCTGACCAGATTCAGATGTCCTAGAAAACCAAGTCCTAGAGACTAATCGACCCTCTCCCAAACGCCATGGATGTAAAGGAGGTTAGTTAGGCCATAGATTGAAATCTGTTTTTCTTGCTCTTTGATCTCTTTTTCCACCAAACGCCATGGGTTTGGAGAAGAGATTGAGGAAGTGAATCATACCACACGCCATGGATGGTTCTTGTTTTGTTTTCAAGGCTTAGAGAAAGCTCATCAATGAGTAGATCTATATGTTTTCAAACCAAAGCTTAAACCTTTGAACACTCTTGAATATGACCCTGGACCCTAAACCCTCTTTCAGCATTTTAAAACCTCTGTTCATCATTCGGTTATCTTAAAGCTTGCATCTTTGTTCATTTGAAGTTATCGCTTTTAAGTTGTTAGATCGATCTGTTTTACTCGATTCAGTGCTCGATTTTTAGTTCTTAGTAGATTTGCTCTTTTGTTGCTCTGTTTTCTTTCAGTGTTAGTTAACCCTCTTCCAGGGATTTTAAAATAGATTTGCATCTCATTTAATCGTTGCATTTTGTTTTCTTCGCTTTTACCAATCATTTTCCCGATTTGCTTACATTCTTAGTGTTCTTCCTGCATCCTAGGTTGGATTGATACCTCTTGCACACTATACTACATCCATAGGTTGCTTGAGTTTTGATAATACAACCTCCTGATAAAAAAGCTTGTTATCAAATGGCGCTGTTGCCATCTTAGGATTGTTAGGAAGCATTAAGATTTGGGATTTAGTAAAAACTAAGCATTTGTTTTTGTTTTGGTTACTAATCTCTTTCTCTTCACACTTGTGTCTTTCAGGTACATGAATCTGCGCTCCAGGGGTGACAACAATCTACTTAAACCCCTGGACAATATTCACCAACACGGAAGTTCAAGATCAAGGAGAGCAAGAGAGCAAGCTCAAGCCTTTGAAGAGATTGTTCAAGCTGGTTCAGTAGACTTTGCAACAATGGCTGAGCAAGAACATCCTGAGGGACCTCCACCAGCTCATAGTGCTGTAGGAAGGGGCAATGGAAACCCTAACCATGCAGCTAGACCCCCACGGATAATTAGTGCTAGAGATGCTCCTAATACGCATCACAATCGCTTTGAGATCACTCCTCCACCAGTACAGAACAACAACTTCTAGATAAAACCACTATTCATCTCTATGGTTTAGAACAGCAAATTCCATGGGCTGGCTATGGAAGACCCCTCAGAGCATCTTGACAATTTTGAGCAAGTTTGTGGGATGATAAAGATCAATGGGATCTCAGAAGATGCTTTCAAGCTACGACTCTTCCCATTTTCTCTTGGAGATAAGGCTAGGCATTGGGAGAAGACCCTTCCACAAGGCACCATTACCTCTTGGGCTGAATGTAAGAAGGCGTTCCTCTCAAAGTTCTTCTCGAGCACAAGAACAGCAAGGCTGTGAAGTGAGATCAGCGGATTCACTTAAAGGCAGAACGAGTCGAAGATCGACTGGATGACTCGATCTCGGAGGAGACAACGGTTCAAGAAGGCAGTCTTAAGGCTCATGTCTCGGTTTCTAAGGAGGCTACTGAGGATAGGAACATCAACACAAGCCACGAGGAAGACTGGAGCGAGCTGCTTGCCCCAAAGGTGGACCTAAAGGAGCTCCCAAAAGGTCTAATGTATGCTTTCTTAGGGCTTAATGAGACTTATCCCGTGATTGTGAATGAGAACTTGAGTGATGATGAGTTGCACTCGCTCCTTAATGAGCTGAGAAAGTATAGGAAGGCCATTGGGTACTCTCTAAGTGACATCAAGGGCCTTTCACCAATGCTTTGCACTCATAGGATTCACTTAGATAATGAGAACTCTTCTTTTATTGAACATCAAAGACGCTTAAACCCGAATTTGAAAGAAGTAGTTAAGAAAGAGATTCTGGAATTGTTAGAAGCTGACGTGATATACCCCATCAGTGACAGCACGTGGGTTTCTCCTGTCCACGTGGTGCCTAAGAAGGGAGAGATCACAGTCATTAAGAATGAAAAAGATGAATTGATTCCTACAAGAACCATAACTGGTCACTGAATGTGTATAGACTATAGGAAGCTTAATTCAGCTACTAGAAAGGATCATTTTCCTCTTTCTTTTATTGATCAGATGCTTGAAAGACTTGCTAATCATCCATATTATTGCTTTCTTGATGGTTATAGTGGTTTTTTTCAAATACAAATCCATTCAAACGATCAAGAGAAGATGACTTTTACATGCCCTTATGGCACCTTCGCATATCAAAGGATGCCATTTGGGTTGTGTAATGCACCAGCAACATTCCAGCGATGCATGATGCCGATCTTCTCTGATCTTATAGAAGAGATGGTAGAAGTGTTTATGGATGACTTCTCTGTATATGGTGCGTCTTTTTCTGCTTGTTTGTTGAATCTTTGCAAGGTACTTAAGCGGTATGAGGAGACAAAATTGGTGCTGAACTGGGAGAAGTGTCACTTCATGGTGAAGGAAGGGATTGTACTCGGCCACAAGATATCAGAGAAAGGAATAGAGGTTGATAAAGCTAAGGTTGAGGTCATGATGAGTCTTGAGCCGCCGGTTAATGCAAAGGGAGTGAGGAGCTTCTTAGGTCACGCGGGCTTCTACAGGAGATTCATAAAAGATTTCTCCAAGATAGCGAGACCCCTCACACGGTTGTTCTGCAAGGAATATGATTTTGTCTTTGATGAGGAATGTCTTCATGCTTTCAAGACCATCAAGGAGGCTCTTGTGTCCGCGCCAATAGTACAAGCACCAGACTGTAGCCTACCATTTGAAATCATGTGTGACGCGAGTGACTACGCCGTGGGAGCTGTTCTTGGTCAGAGGAAAGACAAGAGGTTGCATGTTATCTACGACGCCAGTCGTACCTTGGATGACATGCAAGTGAGATATGCTACAACCGAGAAGGAGCTGTTGGCCGTTGTGTTTGCTTTTGAGAAGTTAAGATCATACTTGGTGGGCTCTAAGGTTGTTGTCTACACAGATCACGCAGCTTTGAGGTACATCTACTCTAAGAAAGACACCAAGCCAAGACTCTTGAGATGGATTCTTTTGCTACAAGAGTTTGACATGGAGATAAAGGATAAGAAGGGGATAGAAAATGGAGTTGCAGATCACCTTTCAAGGATCAGAGTCAGTGAAACTTTGCCATTAGATGATTCACTTCCCGAGGAGCAGCTCATGATGATCACCACGGCAGTATGTGGAAGGCTTGAAGAAAAGTTTGAAGAGGTCTTGAGTTTCAAAGAAGAAGACTTGCCTTGGTATGCTGACATAGTAAACTACTTAGCTTGTGGAGAAGAACCTTCTCATCTAGACCACTACCACAAGAAGAAATTCATGAGAGATGTCTCCCATTACTTTTGGGACGAGCCATACTTGTACAAAAGAGGAGTGGACAGCTTGTATAGAAGGTGTGTAACAAGGGAAGAAGCTAAGGACATACTTCTACATTGTCGCAGCTCTTCATATGGTGGTCATTTTGCTTCCTTCAAGACTGCTACAAAGGTGTTACAAGCCGGATTTTGGTGGCCATCGCTGTTCAAAGACGCTCATGAATTTGTTAAAGCTTGTGAAACTTGTCAAAGAGCAGGGAACATCACCAAGAGTAATGAGATGCCTCATGTACCAATATTTGAAGTTGATGTCTTTGACACTTGGGGGATAGATTTCATGGGACCGTTCCCATCTTCTTATGGCAACAAATTCATCTTGGTGGCGGTTGATTATGTGTCTAAGTGGGTTGAGGCTATAGCTTCTCCAACTAATGATGCAAAGGTGGTGGTTAAACTCTTTAAGACCATCATCTTCCCACGGTTTGAAGTACCAAAGGTAGTGATCAGTGATGGGGGTAGCCACTTCATCAACAAGGTGTTTGAAGGTCTTTTGAAGAGGTATGGCGTGAAGCACAAGGTAGCTACACCTTATCACCCACAAACCAGTGGGCAAGTAGAAGTCTCTAACAGAAAGATCAAGGCAATCTTAGAGAGGACAGTGGGAACAACTCGGAAGGATTGGACGGTTAAACTAGATGATGCTCTATGGGCTTACTAGACCGCTTTCAAAACCCCCATTGGTACTACTACTTTCACTCTTCTATACAGCAAGGCATGTCGTCTTCCTGTTGAGTTGGAGCATAGAGCACTGCGGGCCGTGAAGCAGATGAACTTCAGCCTCAAGACAGCACAGGAGAAGCGGTTGATTCAGCTACATGAGCTTGATTAGCTACGGTTAGAAGCCTACGAAAGTGCTAAGATCTACAAGGAGAGGACCAAGGCGGTTCATGACAAGAAGCTGGTTCATAAGGAGTTAAGAGAAGGTAGTCTGGTGCTACTCTACGACTCGAGGTTGAAGCTGTTCCCTGGAAAGCTCAAATCTAGATGGTGTGGACCGTTTGAGATCAAGGAAGTTTTGCCCTATGGAGCGGTTACATTGGTTGTCAAGAGCGGGAATGCTTTCACGGTCAATGGGCACGAAGTCAAGCCCTACTTGGCGAGTGATTGCAGCAAGGAGAGCACCACAATGCTTCTCCAAGACCCACCTCAGGCCTAAACCAAGTAAAGTCTAGCTAATGACGTTAAAGAAAGCGCACTTGGGAGGCATTCCCATTTCTATCTTGTAAATATTTTTGCTTTCTTTCTATTTCAGTTTTATGCTTTTTATGTTTAAGTGTGTAGGTGAAAGGATGAGGGACTGTAGACAATGTTCTTGGAGTCAAAAGAGGCGGAAAGGCTAAGTATAAGCTAGAGATCGAGTGCTAGATCGACTTCTCCTAGCTCAATCTTTACTAGATCGAGCTAGTGAATCGAGAGGAGTCAGTCGATCTAGATAAGATCGAGTAGACAATAGAGTGAGTCGGTCGATCATGAGAGGATAAACCACCCATATGTTTGGCTTGAAATGCAAACGAGGTGTGGATCGACTGACCTCACTCGATCCTCGAGGTTAGATCAATCAGTCTACTCGATCTGCCACTCGATCTAAGCTCAAACGACCCCCAAATCGATCATGTGGCTCGATCCAAGGAGCACAGCCTGAGTGACCAAAAATCATGGAACGAGAGGGTACAATCGATCTAAGACTCGATGCAATCTGAATCGAGTCCCTGGTCGATCAAACCTCTCGATCCTAGTCAACATGAGCATGAGATCGAGTCCTAAATCGACCAAATGGACTCAATCTCGTGTCGAGGTAACAAATTTTTTTCCCTCTTATATTCTTTTCCTCCTGTTTTTAAATTTGAATTGTGGTCAAGGCAAGCATCTTTGACCATGAAAGATGTGCCTTGACCACACTTTTGTCAGAAACCACTTATTTTGCCCATGGTTTTCTTGGCTTTTATATTTACATGCATTCAACCTCTCTCTCATTCATCATTTGCGAGTTGTTTTCTAAAAAGAGAGAGTGTGAGTTTTGTTTTAAAAGACCAAGAACTTCTTGCTTTCATCTTTTGCAAAGGTATCTTCGACTTAGTGATTTACTTGTTAAATTTTTTTGAAAATATCCTTTTGCTTGCTTAGGATGATTGTTAGTTGTTAGGGAATTAGGATAATTTTTAGGAATAGCTAAATATTAGGAAAACTGCTAGATTAAATCCTATCTCTAGATTTTTTTCTCTAGTATTTAGCTATAATTTTTATAAATTTCCCAAAAATCTAGAGTAATTGTTAAAAAGTTTTTCCTTCTACCTTGTCTTTCTCTCAATATTCGCCGCCTCTACTCATTCTCTTGCTTGAGATTCGTGTTTCAGGTACCATGGCCCCAAAGAGAATGAGAGAAGAGACAGCACAAGAAGGAGAAGCTCAAGAAGTGGTTCAAGAGAGGGTCAGATGGACAAAAGAGGAGAAGCAAGCCAAGAAACGGCTGGAAAGGCTTCGGTTCGATCCCACAAAGTTCGCGAGTAGGGATCTTTTGGCTAAGATGGGGATCTTGGGAGAATTTGATCAGCTTCTCAAGAACATTGGGCTCCGATGCTTATCAAGAATGTATTGCCCAACATATCACGAGGCAACCATCGATTTCTTTGCCACTTTGGAGTTCACCTACGAGAATCCAAGTCTTCCCACTCCTTCTCAAGGTCATATCTCTTTCAAGATAAGGAGGCAAGCCTACCATCTCTCTGTTCCCGAGTTATGCCAAGCCTACGGTTTGAAAGCTGATGCCAAGCAAGTTGAGTTCCCTTCTTTCACTCAAGCCAACGACTTGTGGGATCTGATCAGCAACGATGATTACAAGGCTAACACGGCAAAGATCAAGAGGGTCAGGAGTCCAGTGCTGAGATACACACTCAAGCTCATCGCCAACACCTTCAGTGGACGGTCCGTGGCTCCCACAGTCACCAAGAACGAGCTTTGCTTCCTGTTCCAAGGCGTTAAGCACCTACTTTGCGATCCTAAGGAGAACGACGAGCCGATGGAAGACGAGCTTGGTGATGATGTGAATTACGGTTACATCTTGGCTGCCTCTTTGGTGAAATACAAGGCATGGGAAATGCGATGCAAGGCGAGTTCAGCTTTGATAGGGGGCTTCCTCACGCCGATGTTTGTTCAAGCCGGAGTGCCCCTTGCTGATTTTGTGCCTTGCGCGGATATGGCGTACATGGATGAGATTTATATGAGAAACACAAATAGCTTGGGACGCACGCCAACCGAGGGTATCTATGCTTACTTATTCATCGATTGTGAGAATGAGAAGAGGGTGTGCATCTTGCCAATCAAAGAGGAAACCGAGCTGCTAGGAGTTGGCAACATCGAGTTCCTGTCAAGTGTTGAGGAGTGCTTTGCACCTCTAGGAGGCACGGCTGGGCCCACACAGGCTACTCACCCATGGTCAGAGTCCCCTACCTCAGATGCTGAGATGCCCGAGAGCTTCGTCCTTCCAAGGCTTGACTTTGAGCCGAGGACAAAGGCGGAGAAGTTCCTTGCTTCTGTTGTGGAGATGCAAAGGAAGGTAAACAAGTGGCAGAGCAAGATGATCAATAAGCTTGCTCAGAAGATCAAGAAGCTTAAAGGCAACTCCACTGATTCACCTTCAAGCGAAGAGGTTGAGCAACTCGAGAAGAGAAGGAGATCGACTAGTGGGATCGTATTATATGAGCCACAAGACAACGTCCAAGATGCTCGCTACTCGGTTCATGAGCAAGCTAGCAAGGATAAAGGCAAGGCAGTAGCTCACGAAACTCCCAAGAAGAGCAAGAAGTCTGGATCAACCTCAAGCTCCAGCCTTACTTATCTCCGAGGTACCAACAACCAATCCTTGTAAATACCATACATCTTTTTGGATTTTTGCTTTGTGTTTTAACTCCTTTGAATTTGTTTGCCACCGAGACAGTGTCATTCAAGTTTGGGAGAGTGTGTGGTGTGTTTGACATGTTTTCTTTGTTCTTATTTTCTGTTATCATCCTTTGAGTCTTGCATTGCATCATAAGGTATAAAAAACACCAAACAAAATGATAAATTTTTTAAAAATTTTCAAAAAACTTCATGTAGTTGCATTCGAATTGTTAAACATTTTAGAATTGAGTCTAGAATTTTTGAGCATTTAAGTTGTTTACATTTGCATAAGAGGCAAAAGTTTTTCTTGAAAAGTGTTTTAAACTCATGAATTGTTTCAAGACCCTAGTTAGTAGTTCTTTGATGCATTGTACACTCTTTGAAAGTAAGCTCTAACCATACTTGGATCATTTGTTTTGATTTTCGTGGCTTAAGTTGAACATTCATGAATTGAATCCTTTCCTAATAAGAGAGAACCTTAATTTGAATCTTTTTAATTATCATACTTATGCATTTGAAAGAGGATACATGGATCACTTATACATACTTAGTCTTTCTTCTTCCTTTCACCACTCTCTTGTAAGCCTAAATAGACTTCCCCTCCTTTCAAGTCAATGTTCTTGTGTGATGAATCTTTGTGAGGCCTCTTTTCGGTTGAACTTAGCATAAAGTGTTAGGTTTAGGCGACATGATTAGGCTTTCATATTAATGCTAGCTTTGCATTTAGAAGTTAGTTTTTAGGCTTAGGATCAGTCGGGTATTCATGGGGATTGCTTTGTTTTATTTTGGTTTTAAGAGTTTGAAGTTTGGAAGCTGAATAAAAGGGTTTTAATGGTTTTAAGTGGAAGGCTTATTGTTTTAAAAATGAAAGCTCTAGTTTAATTAAGAAGGTAGCTCTCAAAAGAAAAGAAAAAGAAAAGAAAAAGAGCCATAAGGCCAAATGTTTAAAAAAAAAGAAAAAAAATGAGTAGAGAGCTATCAAGGTAAAAATAAAAGAGCTAAATATGTTTTCAGCCTAACCACTAGCCAAAAAGGTTTTAAAATGATGTTTTTATTTGGGTTTTTGCTTGGCGAATTGCCTTGATGATAAGGGTAGTCTTTAGGAGGGTGAGTGAGCTTAAAAAGAAAAGAAAATGAGAGAGGGTTCTAGGACCATTGTTAGTGTATATGGGTAGATGAGAGTCTAGTCATGTATGCATCAATTGTCTTTACCTTTAGCATTATGCATAAATTCGACCATTCTTTGAGATAACCCATTGTTTGAATCACCCTTATAAGTGAGATCATCTTTATCTCGCAACCCTTGTCCCTTAGCCAAGTGTATTCGGTTTTAAAGTGCATAAGTGTGATTCATGGTTTTGAGCTTAATGAATGTTAAAGGTTAGGATTCTTGGATTGTTTGGGATATGAGAGTCATGATTTGAAATTCAATATGTGATGAGTATGGCTAAGTTCTTTGGAGTATGAGTGTGTGCATTGCATCTTAGGATTAAGAACTAGGACCATTGAATTGATTTATTTGAAAAACACTTTTGCAAGAAGCTTGAATCCCCGTTTTAAAACCTCTTCTCCTTTCTTGAATTCTGTTTGCTTGAGGGCAAGCAAAAGGCAAGTTTGGGGGAGTTGATATTACCATATATTTTGCATATTTTGCATGCATTTATGATAGTTTTTCATGCATTTATCTTGCATCATAGGCTAGTTTGTTCCATTTGTTGCATTTTATGTCCTAGGTCTCTTTGCATTCTCATTTTGCATATTTCTTGCACTTTTGCATCATTATCAAGTTGTTTGGAGCGCTCTGAAGTTAGTGAGGTTATGTGGACGTGAGGAGGATCAAAACCGAGCTTGTAGACACTTGGAGAGCTCAACCATGCATGCAAAGGTCCCGAGATCGAGTAGCGGATCGAGCAAGGCAGGTCGATCTAGATGAGATCGACCAGAAGATCGAGTGACCTAAGTCGATTCATGAGGAAGGATCAAGACCAAGATCGAGAGAGGAGATCGATCTGGAGTACGGACATAAATGACGCCATGCATAACGAGAGCCAGATCGAGACCACGACTCGATCATCCAAGGATTGAGAAGAAGATCGAGGAAGGTGCTCAATCCATCCAACCAGATCGACTGGAAGATCGAGAAAGGAAGGCGATCCAACAAGAAGATCGAGTGAGCTGCTCGATCCAGAGATCGATTCCTGAGGAGCCTTATCCGTCCAGCTGGTTTTGGCATCTAGTGAGGGGACCATTGAGAGACGTTCGGCCATTTTAGGAAAAGGCGGCCATCACTTTCTATTATGCACACTTTGTTTTAGCTTTTTCTGTTCTTCATGTTAGGCGAATCCGCCATTGCAAAACCTTAAGCTTTTTCTAGTTTTTGAACTTGAATCTTTTAATATTAAGCAGTTTTTCTTTAATCGCTCTTTAATCATGCTTAGCTTATCTTTCATTGCGTTTCAATCGGTTTCTATCATGAGTAGCGAGTAATTCTTTTCGGGATTTGGGGTTGAGGTAATTCGAAGGGTTTAAGAGGTTTAAGTTTTGTGTTTTTCTTGTTCTTCATTCCTTCTCTTCTAGGAACTTGGGGTCTTAAGGCTTAGAGAGTCTTGGAAAAGATCTCTATGATTCCAAGGCTATCTTACCCTTACCGGATTCAGATGTCCTAGAAAACCAAGTCCTAGAGACTAATCGACCTTGTCCCAAACGCCATGGATGTAGAGGAGGTTAGTTAGGCCATAGATTGAAATCTGTTTTTCTTGCTCTTTGATCTCTTTTTCCACCAAACGCCATGGGTTTGGAGAAGAGATTGAAGAATTGAATCATACCACACGCCATTGATGGTTCTTGTTTTATTTTCAAGGCTTAGAGAAAGCTCATCAATGAGTAGATCTATATGTTTTCAAACCAAAGCTTAAACCTTTTAACACTCTTGAATATGACCCTCGACCCTAAACCCTCTTTCAGCATTTTAAAACTTCTGTTCATCATTCTGTTATCTTAAAGTTTGCATCTTTGTTCATTTGAAGTTATCGCTTTTAAGTTGTTAGATCGATCTGTTTTACTCGATTCAGTGCTCGATTTTTAGTTCTTAGTAGATATGCTCTTTTGTTTCTCTGTTTTCTTTCAGTGTTAGTTAACCCTCTTCCAGGGATTTTAAAATAGTTTTGCATCTCATTTAATCGTTGCATTTAGTTTTCTTCGATTTTACCAATCATTTTCCCGATTTGCTTAGATTTGCTTCATCCTTGCATTCAGTGTTCTTCTTGCATCCTAGGTTGGATTGATACCTCTTGCACACTATACTACATCCATAGGTTGCTTGAGTTTTGATAATACAACCTCCTTGTAAAAAATCTTGTTATCAAACCTACATTCGATAGTGTAGTTTGCATTACTCCTTTGGGATTAGATACCCCTTGTACTACAACTTCTTTTGCTGTGCACTTGCAGTAGTTTTATTTGGATAAAACCTGAGCCTTATCAACTGCCAGACCGATAACCAAGGACACGACCTTCCTGGTCTCCGAGACACCTTTGACGAATAACGCTATCATGAGAACACCTTAGATTAACGCGATGGCTGCCATCCCCTCGACGTACCACCAAACCCTGCAGTTCCTCACGACAGGTGGCATGGTGGAGATCAAGGGAAACGAAGTCAGCAACGCTCCTACGGATGGCCCACCCTCCGATACCATCCTGTAGCAATTACAGTGTGGCGACGAGCCTCCAACTACCCCGGTAGCGGAGAAGATGTCGAAGAAATCCTCGCCTCAGCCGACAACCCGGATAGGAAGCTGAGGATCGGGAAGGGACTGGATCTATCACTGCGCACAGCCGTCATATCATTACTCCGGGCTAACTTGGATTGCTTCGCCTAAACACACGTCGACATGATAGGAATAAGCGCTGAAACCATTTCCCATCACTGGGACGTCCACCCGGACTACATCCCTGTCAAGCAGAAACGCCAGAAGTTCGCGGCAAAACAAGACGCGGTCATCAGTGAAGAGGTCCAGAAGCTGCTCCAAGCAGGATTCGTGCAGAAAGTTCAATACCCAGAATGGCTAGCCAACGTCGTCGTCGTCAAAAAGAAAAACAAAAAATGACGAATCTGCATCGACTACTCGGACCTCAACAAGGCTTGTCCCAAGGACTCATTCCCACTCCCGCACATCGACAAACTCGTGGACGCCACCGCCGGGCATGAGCTACTAAGCTTCATGGACGCATTCTCTGGGTACAATCAAATCCGCTTGCACCCACCAGACGAGGAAAAAACAGCGTTCGTAACTCCTCAAGGTACATATTGCTATACCATGATGCCGTTCGGACTCAAGAACACGGGGGAGGGGGGGACATATCAGCGCCTCATGAGAAAAATGTTCGCTGAGAAAATAGGGAAGACAATGGAGGTCTTCGTCGATGACATGATTGTCAAGTCTCTCAGCCGAGACATGCACCTGGAACACCTGAACAACTGCTTCAAGACACTCCGCGAGTACGACATGAAATTCAACCCGGCCAAATGCACGTTCGGAGTGGCCTCTGGGAAGTTCTTAAGCAACATCGTAACCTAATGAACCATCGAGGCAAACCCGGATCAGATCCGCTCCATCCAAGAGCTCGAGCCACCGAGGAATGTCAAAGAAGTACAGCGCCTTGATATCTCTTGTATTTACACCATTTAGGCTTGCATTTAGTACATGTTTTAGTACATTTAGTATTTGTCCCATTTTCTTCTCCTTTTAGACTTAGGTTGCATTTAGGATATAGTTTGCATTTTTTCTTGCATTATGGATGTTTTTAGGTGCTTATGGAGCTAAAAGGAGCTTGGGGGAGCTTTGAGGATGATCCAGGAAGCTAGCTGGGCCAAAAGGAGCAAAAAGGACCAAGGCAGACGATCTCTGCAGAGCCTATCGGTCTGTGTGCGGAGGCTATCGGTCAAAGAGTGACCGATACAACCAATATCGATCAAAGATATCGGTCAAGGAGTGACCGATACAAACCACATCGATCAAAGATATCGATCAGGAAGTGACCGATACAAATGCACTGAGTATATTTCGGTCACCATATCGATCACCTTCCAGACCGATAGGATTCATATCGATCAAGTCCAGACCGATACAACTGACCGATAGGAACCCAGTCTGAGTCTGTTTTATTTATACTTTTGCCATTACTCTAGGGATTCCTTCTTTTACCTATAAATAGTCTATTTTCTGGGATTTTCGAGAAGTCTTGTCAATTTACTGTTCTTAAGCAATTTTTTAGGTTTGTAAGACAGATCTGTTGCTTTATTTAATATAAGTTTGTATTTGCCTTTAATCTTTCTTTAATCTCTCTTTTAATCATGATTAGCATTTTTTCCTCTTGTGATTTGGTGTTAAACATGGCTATTAGTGAGTAGTTTGCTTAGGATTTCTAGATGTGGTAGATTAGAGGAATTTAGGGCTTCATTAAGGTTTGTTTAGTGCTTCATTATATGGGTTTCTCTCTATTGATCTGTTCTTAAATTAGATTTGTCTTGATCACACTTATCTAGAATTTAGACTTTCTCTTATGCCCACCAAGTGTTTGATGAAATGCTGATCTTGTTTGATAGAGGATTTGCTGGCCTTGGCTCAAGATATTGACGGTTTGAGGAGCATTTTGACTTGAATATAGTTGTTTATTAATGCTTGCTGAATGTTTTAGCACTAATGAGAGTTAGTTTTTGTTAAGATGTTTAGCAAATGGCTATTTTACAAGACATTGAATCTAGCTTGCTTGTTTGTGAACTCAATGTCTAGGAATCACCATTGCTAGCTTGTTTGCTTGATCAATGCTGTTTGAAACAACCTTAATTAGTTCTTGAATTCCCCAAAGTCAATAACCACATCTAGGAACTTGCTTTTCTCTTCTGTTATATTTCGAATTTGCTCTGTTTTGCTCAGTTTTGCTTGCTTAATCTTGTTTAAACTGCCTTTTTCTTTATTCTCTTTGTTGCTTAATCACCTTAGGGTGTTAGATTGGTTGCTTAGGCAACAAAAGCCTTCTATGCTTGCTTGTCTTAAGGATTTTTACTCACAACTCCATTGTTTTCAACAAACCCATTTGGATTGATAAAACCCTATGCTATACTACAATTGACTAGTACATTGGATAATTGACCTAGAGAGTCAAAAACTCTTGTATCAATTTGGCGCCATTGCCATTTGGGTTCTTTGTTTGATCATTAGAGTTTGTAGAATCTTTAAGATCAAGCTTTTATTTTTACTTGGTTACTAACTCTGTTTCCACTTTTGATATCTCTCTTGTAGGTGTATGCATTTAAGGTCAAGAGGCACTCAACACTTGCAACCTTATCAGAACAACATATCACAGCTTGAGAGAGAGTTAAGAGCAAGAAGACAGAGAGAAAGATCACAACATATTGAAAGACTAGGGATGAATAATCAAGACCCACATGCTGTGGATGACATGAGGTTGCAAGGTCCTCAAGGAGCAGATGGTGCTCAAGGAGTGAAGGGTCAACAAGGAATTAATGGCTTACAAGGTGAACAAGGCCCTAGAGGTGCAGCATAAGGAGCAAGACCTCTTAGACCTATTGGAGCTGGTGACGCGCCTAATGCCTACAACAACAGAACATGCATCATTCCACCAGCTGTCCAGAACAACAACTTTGAGATCAAGTCTGGCTTGATCTCAATGGTTCAAGGAAGCAAGTTCCATGGTTTGCCACTTGAAGACCCTTTGGATCACCTTGACAATTTCGATAGGCTGTGCTCCTTAACAAAGATCAATGGAGTTAGTGAAGATGGCTTCAAACTGAGGTTATTTCCTTTCTTTCTTGGAGACAAAACACACCAATGGGAGAAAAAATTACCCTAAGGAAGTATCACCAGCTGGGATGAGTGCAAGAGAGCCTTCTTAGCAAAATTCTTCTCTACTTCAAGAACTGCATGAATAAGGAATGAGATTTCAGGGTTTGCACAAAGGAACAATGAAAGCTTTGGTGAAGCTTGGGAGAGATTCAAGGGCTACACACTGCAATGCCCTCATCATGGCTTCTCACAAGCCTCTTTGCTCTCCACTCTCTACAGAGGAGCCTTGCCTAAGATAAGAATGCTTTTGGACACTGCATCAAATGGAAACTTCTTGTCAAAAGATGTGGATAATGGATTGGAGCTGGTAGAGAACCTGGCTTAGTCTGAAGGAAACTATAATGAGGAATTTGACAGAGCTCCAAGAACTGCAAAGGATGAGTTAGAGTCTAGCAGGAAAGAAATCAAGTCTCTACATGAGAAGCTGGACTTGTTGCTAAGGGAGAAGAAAGAAGTTAACTTTGTTGGAGACATGGTTCAGCTTGATGATCAAGAGCAATGCCAAGTTAAGGAGATGAACTACTTGGACAATCAAGATGGATACAATAGCTATGGGAACTACAGACCAAATCTCAACTTGTCTTACAGGAGCAACAATGTTGTTTATCCACATGATCAGGTTTACCCTCAACAGCAACAGCAAGCTGCCCCAAGACCTTTTGTTCCCTACAACAATCAATGTTTTCAGCAAAAGAACAACAACTACCAGCCTAGAGCGCCCTACAACCCTCTAGGATTCAATGCTCAAGCTCAAGGACAAGCTTCCTCCAGCTCTCAAGACACTAAACTCAAGACTCTCATGCAACAAATGATCAACACTCAGATCACCACAACCTTGGAAATGAACAAGAAGTTTGCAGAGGTCCACAACAAAATCAATTCAGTACAAGTAGAGCTCACCAACAGGATTGAAGGGTTGGCTGCAAGAGTCAAAACATTGGAGAACAACAAAGGCATAGCTGGTACCAAGCCTGAAGGACACTTTCCTGGAAAACCAGAAGCTAACCCAGAGGAGTTCTGCAATGCCATAGTCATAGAAGAAGAGAGCTTCTCAGATGAAGAGGAGGCTATCATTGAAGAGTTCCCCTTTTTCCCTCTACTGAACCTCAAAGTGGGGGGGGGGGGGGGGGGTGGTCTTGTTTATCCCTTTTCCAGGAAGATCCAAGGAACAGCTAGTGCAAAAGTATGAGACCATATATGCTGCTCAAATGGAAATGAGGGGTTTGAATGGCCAAGAGGAGCTTAAGAAGCTAAGAGTTAAAGCTGGAGCATCTGAGGTTAAAGAGCTCAGTGTCAAGAAACTTGGAGATCCAGGTTGTTTCTCTCTCCCATGTGAACTTAAAGGGCAGACCTTCAAAAGCTGTCTTTGTGATCTTGGAGCAAGTATCAACATTCTCCCATCCTCTACTGCTAAAGCTCTTGGCTACACTCAACTTCAAGAGAGTAATGTGTCCCTTACTATAGCTGATGGGACAGTGAAGACACCAGTTGGGAGTCTTAAAGATGTAACAATGATGATTGAAGGAGTAACCATCCCCACTGATTTCTTGGTGCTTGATGTGGAATGCCATATAAAGAATGCTATCATTCTAGGAAGACCTTTCTTAGCCTCAGCTTGAGCAGTGTTTGATGCCAAGGAATGCACAATAGAGCTGAGACTGACCAAGAAGAAGGTTCTAAGATTTGACTCCAAGGGGAATAAGCTGGAAAATGAGCAAGCCTTCTCAATGGACATCAAGAAGTTGAAGAATCTTGGGAAACATTTGCCAGAGTTTGAAGGCTATGTTGGTGAAAGTTTTGATGGTTGCTGCTTAACCAAGCTGTTTGCTGATACCACTAAAGAGGAGGTCCTCAAAGTGGGAGTTTCTAATTGCATGAATGAAGTTCTATTGGATGAAAAAGAAGATGGGGTTGTCTTGAAGCCCTTTTTTTCTAAGAATGGTGAAGTCCACTATAAGATGAAAGGGAGGAACAAACCAAAACCTTTTGCTGTGTTGAAGGTTGATGGAGTCACCAGAAAGATCAAAGTGAGCACTGCAACACCAAGGAGTTCCAAGACTCCTTCTCACCACCTCCACTAGAGAGGTAAGCAAAGTCAAGCTTAGTGACTTTAAACAAGCACACTTGGGAGGTAGTCCCATGGTATCCTTTTGTATATATTATGCTTTCTAGTTTATTTTTATGCTTAGTTAATGTGTATAGAAACAGGAGTTCGAATTAGGGGTTGAGAAAGTCTCTAAGAAACAAAGAACATGTGCTTTCTAGCTGCTATCGATCAACTGTATCGGTCAAGACAAGACCAATACAGACCGTATCGGTCATTTATATCTGTCATTTGTGATCGATAGCAGTAGAGCCGGATTGGACCAGTCAACCTATAGGGAAGGGAGTCTGAAAGTGAAATCCGTATCGGTCATTCCTATCGATCAAACACTGATCGATACAAATCCATCGGATATATTTCGGTCAGTGTATCGATCAGATGGAGACCGATAGGATTCACAGGAAGGGCATCGGTCATTGCTATCAATCACTTGTGATCGATACGCAGCATATCGATCATTCGTATCGGTCATACGCCCCGCGAGGTAAGTGCTCAAATTTTCAAAAACATTTCCCTCCTTTGGTTTGGAGTCAAGGATGTTTAAATTCAAACTTTGGATCCTTCCTGCCACTTACAGAGCCACTGAGCACTTTTGTTCTTGTCCCCCACTCTTTAGATTCCTTTGGTTCCCTCACCAACTTTTGATTCCTTTGGTTCTCCTTTTTTCACTCTATTTAAACCAACAATCTTCTCCTCTTCTCTTCACACTTCATTTCACTAATTCTCTCACTTAAAGCACGAAAATCTTAGCTCTTTCTCTCTTTTATTTATCTTCTCTAAGTGCTCATAAGCTTCATTAAGGTTTGCTTCCTCAACTATCTATTCTTTGCTCTTAATCAATGCATGTGGTTATAATTGCTTAATCTATGGTTTTAAGAGTAAGTTTTGATTAGATTTAAGTGTTGTGCTTTGGTTTTGCATTGTGGATTTGTTTAAAGTGAGCAAGTTAGATGTTTAAGCTTTGTTTACTGTTCATAAATCTCATTACTTGCTTGTTTACTATCCCTTTGCATGATCATCATCTCTTTTGTTTAAGAACCACCTTGCTAGATTCACTAGCATAACTGTTTTATTTTCATGAATTCTAGCTTGTCTAAACTGTTAGCTTTTGAATTCCTCTTGCTTTTTGAAAGTTTAATCTTGTTTTTAAGACTTTTAAAGCTTATCTTAGCCTAGAGAGTTTTCTTTTTATGGCTATCAATTATTTGGTTTTTCAGCTTTTGTTCTTTTACTCACCCTATTTTCAAGCTTTGTTTTAGAAGGTACCATGGGGAAGACAAAAACAGCTGCTGGAAGCAAAGGAAAGGCACATCAGGAGGAAGCACCCACTTCACCAAGAGCCAGAAGAGATAAAGGAAAGGGCGCTGCTGCTGAGCACTCATCCAAAGCTGCTGGAAAGAGACAAGTTGGAGACAAAGGCGCCAAGCAAAAAGGCAAGGGCAAGGCTGCTGAGGAGGAAGTTCCATTCAGGAAACACAGTGCTAGGGAACTCATGGAAGCTTTCAGTCAATGCACCTTCAAACCCACAAGGTACCCATGAACCTCCACAATGCAGGCGCTAGGGATCTATGAAGACTGCAAATGCATCTTTGAGCACATGGGGCTTAGCGAACTGTTGACAAAGCCTCTTCCCTCCTATGAGCACCTCACTCATCAGTTCCTTTCCACTCTCAAGATGGTCAGTTATGAAATGGGTGAGCTCTCCAACCATGATGGATGGATCTCCTTCAAGCTTGGGAAGCAAAGATTTACAATCACCTTCCTTGATCTCTCTCAGGAGCTTGGGCTGATGTCTTATGCACATAGAGGAAACAAGTTCTCAATCAGCCAAACACAGTACACAAAGCTATGGAGTATGATTGGAGTTGGGGAATTCAAAGCTGGAGCCACAAGAAACCAAAATTTGAAGCATCCTGCAGTTAGATATGCACACAAGGCGCTTGTAAATACTTTCTTTGCAAGGAAGGAAACCACACACCTGACTGGCAAGGAGAGAGACTTCATCTACAATGGATTGTATGCCAATGTGGATACCAGCGATAATGGGACACCTATAGGTCCACCAAGCAAATTTCCATGCTTTGTGAGATTACTGATGGAGCAGCTGCTAACCTATCAGAGCTGGGTTCTAAACAAGAGAAAACGGGAGAAGAATCCACAACTTCACATTGGAGGAGTTGTGACAGCTATACTCATGGCCAGTGGTGTGGACCTTGAGGAACATGTTGAGGATGCTCTACGTCCCTCATGGATAGATATTGATTATCTGAAGAGAAGTCATTTCATTGAGAAAAGTATTCAAGACAAGCATGTCTATAAGATCCTAAATGACCTCCAAGAGCCAGCAAGAGTCCTTCTCCCTAACCCAAGGCTCACCTCTTTTATAATAAGGAGCAACATCAGCTTCAATCTGAGTGAAGAGGAGCTCTACAAAGGCGGCCCTGTCCCTAAAGAGAGAGAAGAAGACAATGAGGGAGGAGACACATAAGAGATTGAAGAGGAAGCTGAAGAAGATGCCCAAGAAGATGCTGCTGTTGGCGCTGAAAGCCAGGGAGAAACCCATGAAGAAGAAGACTTTGATGAAGAAGAAGTGATGAACTACAACGCTGATCAATTCCACTTCACACCTTATGAAGTACCCAGCCAAGGAAGCTATTTGAAGGTGGCTTATGAGCACATCAATGCACTTCAGAAATGGTGTAAGTGGCAAGACAAAGCCATTAAGGGGCTTATGAAGATAGTGAAGGGAAAGTTCAAGAAAAACGAAGCTACATCAGCAGGAACCTCCCTTCACAGCTACACTCATGAGCACACCTCTCATCAAGAAGAGCAAATGCCACAATCTGACCCAACTGAAGAGGATGAAGCTGTATGGAATCCCCATGGAAGACACTCCTTCCATGCACAGTCTAGTGATCAATGGGGAACATGGGCACAACCAAGGGCCTCATCATATGAGCCAAGGGCCCATGTACCATCAGCTTGGGAGACGCCAACTCCCAATCTCTCTGAAGTTCAAGAATCATGGCAATGGGGTACACAAGGGGATTCTTCTCAAGCAGAGAGGTTATGGTCAAGCTGGGTTGCTCCACCACAAGCAGCAGCACCATCTACAAAGGTTTATGAGAGGAAGAACAAGAGGTGGGCTAGCAAGTCTCCTCAGACATTTTGATCCTCCCACCACTCTAATTATTAAGCGAGGTACCACATCCAACTCATTGTCTATACCATTGCACTTTTTCAGTTTTGTATTATATTTTGTTGCTTCTCTCTCTCTCATTGCTTTCATTACACAAGGAACTGTGTAATTTAAGTGTGGGGGAGAGATTTGGGGTTTGACTTTGTGTTTTGTTTTCTTAATTTTTCATTCTCTTTCACTTTGAGTCTCATGCATATAAGGCATTATAAGGCATAAAAAAATACAAAAAATTGAAAAATTTGAAATTTGTTTTTTGCATTTTTTCAAACCACAAAGAAAGCATGTAGTTGCATTTCATTCTTTTAGGATTGAGTCTAGTGTTGACATATAGGTTGCATTGCATTTGCATAGGGCATAATGATGAACTCTCCTTGTAAAATTCTTAGAGTTTAGAGATGATTTCAGTGTTTAAGTTGCTAGTTGTTTGATGCATCATAAGAAAGCTAGAATTTAAGACTGAACCATATTTGGATTGCTAATTTTGATCATCTCATCTCATACTGAAAGCTTTTGTTCTCTGAAAATCAACTCTATCAACTTGAACTTTAATTTGGACTTTTAATTATCATGTCTTATGCATTGAAAAGTGATTACATGGCTACCATATATATATTTGAATCATCTTTTTCCTTTCTACCACTCTTGTTGATCCAAGTAGCTGATCTTCATACTTATGGGACAGTTAATCCACACCCTTAACCAAAACCTCCTTTTGAGCCTAAACACTATCTTGAGAGCTGTGAGGCCTTTGCATTACATTTTCGATTTTGTCTTGGCAAAAAGTGTTAGGAATAAGGCTGGCAACAATAAGCTCTCTTGTAGATATCAGCTAGCATCTTGAGCTTGATTCTTGGATATGAGTTTTGGGTTAAAAGGGTAGTGTAAGTGGTTTGAATTTCATGTGTATATGATTTGAAAGAAAAGGAAAAGGTTTGAAATGGTAGAAAAGGGAAAACAGTCTAGAGTTGTGGTTAAGTAAAGGGAAGAAAAAGCTCTAAGTGTAAAGAAGAAAGGCGCCAACAACAAAGCTTAGAAAGGTAAAAAAAAAAAAAAAAATCAAACCAAGAGCAATCCACCAAAGGTGATGAAGGTGCCAATGCAACAAAGAAGAGCAAGTCCCAACCAAAAAGAAGCAACCACACAAGCAAAAAGAGAAGTTTCCCCAACCATGAAGAAGGGTAAAGGGTAGAGTTTAGGAAAAGGGTAGACTTAAGGGTTCACTTTTGGTTTAGAAGTGTTTAGGATTCATCTTTAGGTAGAAGGGAGATTTGAATTGCATGCATAAGTGTGCTTTTACCTTTAGCATTTTGCCTATGATAGAATCCTTTTCATTGAGTGATCCCTTATGTTTTTAAATCCTTTGTCTAAATGAGATCATTTTTATCTCATGACCTTACCCGTTAAACCAGATGTACTCACTTGATTTGCATAAGCATGATCCATGGTTCTGATCTTAATTGAATGTTAAAGAGTTGGTTGATTTGAGCATTTGTCTAGGTTGAGATTGGAGATCATTTTGAAACATGATGAGCATGGCTAGGTTCTTTAA
The DNA here is from genome assembly GCA_911865555.2 of Thlaspi arvense. Lineage (NCBI taxonomy): Eukaryota > Viridiplantae > Streptophyta > Magnoliopsida > Brassicales > Brassicaceae > Thlaspi > Thlaspi arvense. The sequence continues at coordinate 18,406,485 of OU466861.1, forward strand.
AGTATAGCTGATTATGTTTGCATCCTACAACTAGGCACTTAAGCACTGATACCATCTCTTTACCTTTGCACTTTTGGATCTGAATGCCCACCTTCAAACCTCACTCTCTCATTTGTTCTTATTTGCTTGAGGACAAGCAAAAGGCAAGTGTGAGGGTGTTGATATCTCTTGTATTTACACCATTTAGACTTATATTTAGTACATGTTTCGGTTCTCTTTTGCATGTTTTCCTTAGTTTTTGTCCAATTTTCTTCTCCTTTTAGACTTCGGTTGCATTTAGGATATAATTTACATTTTTTCTTGCATTATGGATGTTTTTAGGTGCTTATGGAGCTAAAATGAGCTTGGGGGAGCTTTGAGCATGATCCAGGAAGCTAGCTGGGCCAAAAGGAGCAAATGGGACCAAGGCAGACGATCTCTGCAGAGCCTATCGGTCTGTGTACGGAGGCTATCGGTCAAGGAGTGACCGATACAAGCAATATCGATCAAAAATATCGGTCAAGGAGTGACCGATACAAACCACATCGATCAAAGATATCGATCAGGAAGTGACCGATACAAATGCACCGAGTATATTTCGGTCACCATATCGATCACCTTCCAGGCCGATAAGATTCATATCGATCAAGCCCAGACCGATACAACTGACCGATAGGAACCCAATCTGAGCCTGTTTTAGTTACACTTTTGCCATTACTCTAAGAATTCCTTCTTTTGCCTATAAATAGCCCATTTTCTGCGATTTTCGAGAAGTCTTATCAATTTACTGTTCTTAAGCAATTTTTTTGAGTTTGTAAGACAAATTTTTTGCTTTTATTTAATATAAGTTTGTATTTACCTTTAATCTTTCTTTAATCTCTCTTTTAATCATGATTAACATCTTTTCCTCTTGTGATTTGGTGTTAAACATGGCTATTAGTGAGTAGTTTGCTTAGGGTTTCTAGATATGGTAGATTAGAGGAATTTAGAGCTTGATTAAGGTTTGTTTAGTACTTTATTATATGGGTTCTTCTCTTTTGATCTGTTCTTAAACTAGATTTGTCTTGATCACACTTATCTAGAATTTAGGCTTTCTCTTATGCCCACCAAGTGTTTGATGAAATGCTGATCTTGTTTGATAGAGGATTTGCTGGCCTTGGCTCAAGATATTGACTGTTTGAGGAGCATTTTGACTTGAATTGAGTTGTTTATTAATGTTTGCTGAATGTTTTAGCACCAATGAGAGTTAGTTCTTGTTAAGATGTTTAGCAAAGGGCTATTTTACAAGACATTAGATCTAGCTTGCTTGTTTGTGAACTCTATGTCTAGGAATCACCATTGGTAACTTGTTTGCTTGATCAATGCTGTTTGAAACAACCTTAATTAGTTCTTGAATTCCCCAAAGTCAATAACCACATCTAGGAACTTGCTTTTCTCTTCTGTTATATTTCGAATTTGCTCTGTTTTGCTATGTTTTGCTTGCTTAATCTTTGTTTAAACTGTCTTTTTCTTTATTCTCTTTATTGCTTGATCACCTTAGGGTGTTAGATTGGTTGCTTAGGCAACAAAAGCCGTATATGCTTGCTTGACTTAAGGATTTTTACTCACAACTCCATTGTTTTCAACAAACCCATTTGAATTGATAAAACCCTGTGTTATACTACAGTTGACTAGTACATAGGATAATTGACCAAGAGAGTCAAAAACTCTTGTATCACGCCTAGCCGGTCGGATTGTCGCCCTCAGCTGATTTATCTCCCGGCTATCCGATAAAGAGCACCCCTTCTTCTTACAAATGCAAAAATTCGGGCCGTTCGAATGGACAACGGAATGCGGGGAAGCACTGCAGAAGCTGAAAGACTATCTCACAACCACCCCGGTCCTATCAAAGCCGGTGAACGGAGAGCCTCTACTACTATACCTAGCAGTCTCGGGCGGCGCAGTATCCTCCGTGCTAGTTCGCGAAGTCAGGGGCAAACAGCTCCTGGTGTACTACACGAGTCACACCCTACTCGGCGCCAAAACACGCTACTCGAAGTTAGAAAAGCTGGCACTCAGACTAGTACTCAGCAGCATGAAGCTCCGCCCATACTTCCAATCTCACCACATACACGTAGTCACTGCGGCACCACTCAAGACGTGTTGAGCAAACCCGAATCCTCGCTTGATGAAATGGGCCATCGAGCGGGGACAATTCGACATTCAATATCTCACGCGCACCGCCATCAAATCGTAAGCCCTCGCTTATTTCATAGCCGATTACACACAGCCATCCGCAGACGACGACACCCGCGCACAGGTGGAGACGGTTCTCCCATCAGAAAATTGGAAGCTATTCGTCGACGGGGCCAACAATTTCCAGGGCGCGGGACTAGGCATGATACTCATCTCCCCGGAAGGAGACGTAGCATGCAGAGCAATCCGATGCGGATTCAGCGCCACGAACAATGAAGCAGAGTATAAAGCCGCCCTAGTCGGGATGGACAGCGCCTGTGACCTTGGAGCTAAGGACATCGTCCTATATAGTGACTCCCAGCTCATCGTGAACCAGGTCCGCGGCGAATACCAAACAAAAGACGCGTGCATGACCGCATACCTAGACGCGGTCAAAAAAGCCATGAGGTGGTTCCCGACAATCTGATGAGAGAGAATCCCACGGGGACATAATAGTACGGCAGACGCTCTAGCAAAACTGGGATCCTCCCTAACCGAGATACCAAAGAACAGCATCCTGGTCATTCACCTGCAATGGCCGGCTCACCTGGCCATAAAAGACGAGAGCCTGGTCCAAATCAACCATATAGAAGTTTATAAAGGCTGGATGCAGTCCATTTGGGACTACCTCCACCAGGGAAAACTCCCAGAGAATGCCCGCGAGGCCAAAAAAGTGCGGAGACAGGCGTCACGCTACACCATCTCGCGAGGACAACTCTACAAGAAGTCGTACAGCAGCGCCACCCTCAGGTTTATAAGACCATATGAAGGACAGCACGTCCTGAAAAAGGTTCATCAAGGTGAATGCATAGCGCACTCGGGAGGAAGAACGCTCACGCAAAAGGTCCTCGGGGCAGGATTCTACTTACCGTATCTAAGAGCAGAGACTATAAGATTCGCGCAGCAGTGTGACAAGTGCCAGTACTTCGCCAATGTACCACACCTGCCGCCCGAAAACCTCAAAAGCATCAGATCCCCCTGGCCGTTCATGAAATGGGGCCTAGATTTCGTCGGGAAATTCCACACCTCGTCGAGCGCACACAAGTACGTACTAGTGGGAACCGACTACTTCACCAAGTGGATCGAAGCGGGGCTTTACGTAGGAATCACCAAGGACGACACAATGAAGTTCGTTTGGGTTAACATCATCACCCGGTTCAGAGTCCCGCATGAGATCATGACAGACAACAGAATCCAATTTTTGGGGGCACGCTTCCAAGATTTTTGCCTCGAGTATGGAATTAAACTAAGTTTTTTCTACATCCAGACACCCACAATTCAACGGACAGGCAGAGTCCTCCAACAAGACCATTTTGAAGTCCCTCAAAAAACATATCACCCGGGCCCGAGGAGTATGGGCTGAAGAATTACCAGGAGTCTTGTGGGCCTACCGTACTACCGAGAAGGTAGCCACATGGGAGACTCCCTTCTCCCTGGCATATGGGTCAGAGGCAGTCATCCCAGTAGAAACCACGAGACCGTCATGCCGCAATGAGTTCACCCCGACCGAGGAAGAGATTCGCGAAATGCTGTGTACAAACCTGGACCTTCTAGACGACACGTGGGACTCCGCAGCGATAAGGAACGCATGCTACCAGGCCGAAGTGGCATGAAGCTACAACAAAAAGGTCCGATCACGAACCTTCCGAGAAGGGTAGTGGGTTCTCCGTAGAGTATTCCGCAATACTAAGCACCACTACAGCAAGCTCAGCCCCAACTAGGAAGGACCATACGAGATCGTCCAAGTGTTAGGGTCGGGAGCGTATCGCCTCAGGGAAAAGAATGGCAAGTGCCTCAAACATTCCTGGAACGCTACAAATCTTATAATGTACCATTTCTAATAAGCATGTATGTGTTCAATGAAACCCGTTAATGTATATTATTACTGCATTAAAAAAAGAGGGCGAGATGCACATATTCTTAACACGCAAAAACTGACAAACACCGGCAGGTTCGAAACAAACAATAAAAAAGACATATAAAGAGAAAATCACCCCAAAAGGGACTCTAGTACAACGTCCCCAGAAGAAGGACCCGCCCCGGGAGCTTGGGGTGGAGCGGCCCCGGTGGGAGGCGTCAGAGTATTCTCCCCTAAAGGGCTAGCCACAGGCGAGGTAACGGAGGCAGCCCCAGACGGATAAGCCAGGCGAAAGAACTGAGCAAGGGACGCAACCACATCCACCGAAAATACCGGCGTCCCTGCTGCCCGCGCCTCTTCCATCGCCGCCCGGTGCACTCCCTGAATTCTCTCCTTGCTTTAACATTCCGAGCCGTGTTCTCGGAACTCCTGAAGAATCACGAGGGCATTGCTGCTCGTCAGCATCTCCGACCTCAGCTCGAGAGTGGAAGCAAGAGTATCAAATTCCGAGCACAACATCTCTATGGCCTCTTCTGCTTTGGAAGCCACTGTCCTCTCTTCGGCAACCTGGGTCTGGAGTTCCCCCACCTGGTTGCGCAGACCCTCGACCTCCGCCGCCACACCCTCCAAGCGCGCGATGTCCCCCTCTAGTCGCTCAAGTTGTATCCGAACCCGAATGGCCTTGCGATGATGCTCCTTCTTCTCATCGTGCAGCCGCTCGATCTCCACGGACTTAGGGGCCACAATTTCCTAAAGCAAGATCATATGGGCCTGGAAGGTGAAGGCAGATGCGGCTATGTGCGCGCTCATGATATCGGCCTACAAAAAAGGCAAAACAAAGGATCGCTGACCAACGCCACGAAAAAGCAAGAGTAGCCATCGCGAGACAAACCTAAATACCTGGAACCGATGGTGACTGGCCCGATTCACAATGTTGTCTAGGCTCTCCTTCTCCAGTCTTGAAGCCGCAATGGAAAGGCCTTCCCGAACAGCCTTCTCATACACCTCCTGCACGGCGATGCGCTCCATCGTCCCATCCTCCTCCTCAGGGGCAGGGGCAGAAATCTTCTTCCTCGTATCATTTCTCTATCTTCCAGCTCTCTAAATCAACGATCACACTTTAATGGTGTGGTGATCACACTTTTGTATATAGATTGTGTTATGTTTCATGGCTATTTTGCTTGAAAGTGCATTCTATAAACCATATTAATTTAGATGTTGTCTGAAAATATTTATCTGCATTGTCTAATCATCCTAATTGATTTAGCTTACAACTTTGAAGTTCCATTAAAAAGAAAATTTGATGCTCTTACCTTTGATTTTTTTCCAGACCAATACATTCAAAGAACAAAGAAGGGAGACTATATATACTCTGGTAGACTTCACTCATGTTACTACAACCAAAGAGCAGTTCTATGAGTGCGATTTAATAGGTAATATACTTTATCAAGAAATATTTAATTTTTCTTAGTACAATAGGAGTTCAGAAAAAGAGTCATTAATTGAAGCTCAAATCAATAGGAAAAACTAACGGAGGTAGGGTATGTAACTTCACTGACTTTTGACTATATGTTCTTCTTTCTTCGCTTTGTTGTTGACTCTATGATTCGAACTGTACAAAATGAGCTGAGAAAAAGCTCGTCAGCGTATACGGCAAGATGAGATGTAATCCATGTCAGAACACATGAGATCTACCATACAATTTGAATTCATAGTGTTATGCTACAAATAGTCAAATGAGTAATTTATAGTTCTACTATTTAAAACATGTATATCTATTAATATCTAAAAAAATGAAACACATAAAATATACCTACCATTTATTTATGAGTTTATTTATAGTATTTATATACAAAATCAAAAAAAACTAACCAAATAAAAAAATTGAGAGACCTTTTAGAGTTTGATTCTTAACCGGAAGAAAGAAAAACGCAAACTAAAAAGTGAAGCATCAATCTTATATTTAGATCTAAAATATAATTCACATCAAAATTAATTTATGGCCTAAACTATATTTTCAGAAATAAAATTAAAAAACTATACTTTATTCAATTATTTATGTACCCTCTCCACTTTCAAATATAGTAAAATCTTGCAAATAAAACTACTTTGTGCGTCTTCCACAATGCGACTTTCTCTTCAGTTTCAAAATTTTTGATCTCAACTCCTATATATCGTTGATAGGTTGGTTACTGGCCTTATTCTTCAAATTCTCTTATTTCTCTTGGATTTATGTCTTTTAGAAATTAGCGCCCGCGCCTCTTCCATCGCCGCCCGGTGCACTCCCCGAATTTCCTCCTCGCTCTAACATTCCGAGCCGTGCTCTCGGAACCCCTGAAGAATCGCGAGGGCGCTGCTGCTCGTCAGCATCTCCGACCTCAGCTCGAGAGTGGAAGCAAGAGTATCAAATTCCAAGCACAACATCTATATGGCCTCTTCCACTTTGGAAGCCACTGTCCTCTCTTCGGCAACCTGGGTCCGGAGTTCTCCCACCTGGTTGCGTAGACCCTCGACCTCCGCCGCCACACCCTCCAGGCGTGCGATGTCCCCCTCTGATCGCTCAAGTTGTATCCGAACCCGAATGGCCTTGCGATGATGCTCCTTCTTCTCTTCGCGTAGCCGCTCGATCTCCACAGACTTAGAGGCCATAATTTCCTGAAGCGAGATCATCTGGGCCTGGAAGGTGGAGGCAGATGCGGCTATGTGCGCGCTCATGATATCGGCCTACAAAAAAGGCAAAACAAAGGATCGCTGACCAATGCCACGAAAAAGCAAGATTAGCCATCGCGAGATAAACCCGAATAACTGGAACCGATGGTGACTGGCCCGATTAACGATGTTGTCCAGGCTCTCCTTCTCCAGTCTCGAAGCCGCAATGGAAAGGCCTTCCCGAATGGCCTTCTCATACACCTCCTGCGCGGCAGATGCGCTCCATCACCCCATCCTCCTCCTCAGGGGCAGAAGTCTTCTTCCCCGTAGCAGGCCCACCGCCTCCGGACGCAGAGGGGGAAGAGGAACTCACCTGTCAAGTGGAGTCCCCTTTGGGAACCTTCGCCCCTTCGCCTCTTTCCCTCCGTAAGGAACGAGGAAGGCGTGCCAAAATGGACAAGGCCGCATATGCCCCAGGGAGAATGCGAGGGGCCAGGGAACCGCCTCCTCGGAGAGACCTCTGTCGGCAGGGCGCTTCCGGGTGGCGTGAGCGGGGATCTGTTAGATTCACCGGAAGAACACCCTCCCATGTTGGCCAAACTGGCCAGAAACTCCGAAGAACATATCAAGGAATGAAAGGACGGTCGAGTAAAAATCATGTCGAATAGAGAGGTGAGCATGAGCAGCCTAGGGCGGAGATATGATACCTTTGAAGGTGTAGGCGTCGTCTGCTGACACGCAGAGGGATCTCCTAGCAAGGCAATGCTCGGACAGCAAGAACTACTGCATCCGGAGCCCGAGAAGAATCTCAGTGAGGAGCCTCACCAGCTCTGCAACGTCCCTCGACCCGGTGGAATCTGCCGCAATATTAAACAGTCAGCCAATCAGGAAAGGGAGCAGGAAAAAATGAGGGAAACACCTACCAGGATCCCACGATGGCAGTTAGAAGAAGGCGGGGCAGGTCGGCTACCCATTCCCTCTGACTACACGCATGGAGGAGTCCTGGAATGGGGATAATGATGGAAAAAGACGGAAGTTAATACCCGATCCGGGAAGCCTAGAGGTCCAAACCCGAGAGCAAACCGGAACTAGGTGTTTCCTATAAAACCCACTCCTCTCAACAGAGGGAGGAGGAGACATCTAGAACGATAACTTCATCTTCTAGCTTCACTTTCAATAGCATATCACTATCCTAAAAGCCTTATCATGATCCTTACGAACTGATAGAGGGACCCATACTCAATCCTTCCGGTAGACTCAATACGCTTTGTCCAGTCCTGTGTTTCTTTCTGACTAGAGTGTCGGAGCGTAATCGGGAGGGTAACCCCTTTCCTGTTACCCGAGTTCTCTTTCTTCTCCCTTGACGTTGCAGGCTAGTCCATCCCCTCAGAGTTCGAATCTCCCCGCAATATACGACGACCAATCAGATCCCTCCATGTGGCATCCCAAAATTTGCTCCCGAACAGTTTCTATTATTTTGTATTTAGTCAAAATTTCTTATTTTTGGCGTTTTATGATATATGGTATCTGAATAAAGATTATAATAAATAATTTTTATAAAATTTGTGAAATCATATTTTATAAAATTCTTCGGTAACCATCCGCTCATCTCTTCGTCAAATTTTTTATAGCCCGTAAATGCTCACTTCCACAAACTCTCCATAACCGCAGCGTTTAAACCAATCGGATCCTAAACTTATATGTGTATAATTTAAGGTATTAAATAATATATTTAATATTTGACTGTTATATTAAAAATTAAGAGTTCTTCTGTTCCTAATTTTGATATATGTGTTAATATAAAATATACTCCCTCTATTTCATAATAAGTGTCATTTGGAGAAAATGTATCTGCAATGTATCTGGATGTATTAAACTCAAAACACATCTAGATACATCCGGTTACAATGCAGATACATTTTCTCCAAATGACACTTATTATGAAACGGAGGGAGTAATAGATTACAACATATACAAAACCTGATTCCTGAAATAATGTTTTAAAATATTAAAAGAAAAATATATGTATGAAAGAACTAATATGTGTAAAATAATATTTTTATATATTTCAAATAAAAACATAAAATTAATCAAAATTATTTTTCTTTATTTTTTTTCTCCTGTGACTCTTTTTTTAATTTTGAATAATATATTAAATATTAAGATCATCTCTAATATATTTTTTTCAAAATTTCTCTCTAAAATATAGGTGGATTTTTCTCCAACCTATTTTAATTTTACAGAAAAAAAGATTCTTACAATTTTCTCCAATTATAGAGAAAAAAATACTATTTTCCTTTAAATTAAAAGATTTAAAATAACGGTGGGGTATATATGCTTTAAACCAAAGATATAACCTGAAATTTTAACAAAATACAAAAGTCGTAAAGATTCATTTTTACTTTTATTTTTATTTTTATTTTTATTCATATATACAATATTATAAATAAATAAAAAGTTTGATAGCAGGATACTTATAATTATTTTTTCTATCTTTTTACTTTTTATATCATTTATAATTTCAAATTCTTGCTATGTAATGTGAATGTATTTACATATGATATAATCTGTTTTTATTATTTGAAAAATAAAATTTATTTAGTTTTAACTCAACCAATCAAAATATTTTAATTATTTAAAGAAATTTACTATTACAACACTAAAATAAACTAACTTTTCTTCTCCTGTTCCTGTTGACACATCAAATTTTTTTCATTAAACATGTTTATTAAATTATATATAAGATAAATGCAAAAGTTCGAAGAATCAAACATTTTTCGTTTGATAAAAGTTGGTATAAACATTCCTTTACTATTTCATGAATTGAATTTTTATTTTTCCACTTAACTATATTCCATTCATCTTTATTCCACAAATAACAATTTAGTATACTATTTATCTATAAAACGTAAACAAAACCTTAACAAGCTAATTAGAGGGCTTGTGTTTGGCCGAGATCGAGCTATCAATTTCGAGAAAAAAGACTCAGGATGGAGAAGGAGAGCACAGGGTGGCATGGAGGAGTTTTTGTGAATAAATCAAAGGGAAATTTGGAAATCAAAGATTCAATGCAAACCCCAGAGGATGTGGAGGAGAATTCCTCCTTTGACCCAAAGAAGGATTGTATGCAGAAGAAATCACTCATGCATTCGATTTTGGCGGAGGAGCAAGGACGAGAGCAGCATAACGGGGTGCCCCGGCTTTTTTCTAGTCATTTTTTGGATTCTCGTGATGAATTGTCTACTATGGAATTGCCGACGGGCGAATAAACCCAATTTTCAAAGATCGATCTGATATATTTTGAAGAAGTATAAAACAGACGTGCTTGCTATATTTGAGATTCACGCGAAAGGAGATAGAGCAAAGTGTATTTGTCAATGGCTAGGCTTTGAGAATTCGTGTAGAATTTATGCGATGGGACGGAGTGGTAGCTTATGGATTTTATGGTGTACAAAGACTGGGGAGCTGACTATCTATTCATCGGATCAGTTTATCTATGCTAGAGTAAGAAACGGAGTGGAAGTTATTCATCTGAATATTGTCTATACAGCCCGACAGTGAGTCAGATGAGCGATGGTGGGTCAATTCAGACAAATAATCTAGGAGGTAGTTGGACTGTTAATAGTTGGTGGAAATTTTAACACTATCGTTCGACTAAATGAGAGAACATGAGAGAATGGTAGACTCTCGGTGGATTCACTGGCCTTTGGAGAATGGATGAATGAGTTATCACCGATTGATATGGGGTTTCGAGGGAACATGTTTATATAGAAAAGAGGGCGTATTGAAAACACTTATGTAGCAAAGAGGTTGGTGAGAGTTTTGTGTTGTGCACACACGCATTTGAGGTGGCAAGAAGCTTTGGTCACCCACTTACCATTCTTGTCATCTGATCACGCGCCGATTTACATACAGCTCGACCCTCTTATAGGAGGTGATCCGAGAAGGAGACTGTTTTGGTTTGAAGCTGCCTGGCTTAAGCACTCATGATTCAAACAGATGCTTTTGACATTTTGGAATGCAGGATTGACAATTCCAGAAGCCTTACAGGTGTTGAAAGGAACGCTAAAGAAGTGGAATAGGGAAGTGTTCGGAGTTGTCCAGCAAAGGAAAGAGAAGCTAGTGAAGGAGATTCAGGATGTTCAAGACTTATTGGAGGTTAGTCAAACGGATGAACTCTTGACTAAAGAGGCATCCATGGTTAGAGAATTTGATGTCCTTCTAGAATAAGAGGAGTTACTTTGGTTCTAGAAGTTGTGGAAGAAGTTTATTGCATTAGGTGATCGGAACACCAAGTATTTCCGTATGTTAACTCTGGTAAGAAGACAACAGAATTTGATTGAATTTTTGAGAGGAGATAATGGGAGATAGGTCTCACAGCCACATGAACTGGAACAGTTGGCCCTAAATTATTACAAATGTTGTATTCAATGGAGGATGTTCATTCAAGTCGTAAATGCACTACCACGGAAAGGTTTCATCGAGCTAGCCAAGGAGGAGTTGGCGGATCTGAATAAGCCTTTCACTGCTATGGAAGTGGAAAAGTCGATAAGTAGTATGGGAAAATACAAAGCACCAGGTCGGGATGGGTTTCAATCGGTGTTTTACCAAGACTGATGATGGGACGTTGTAGTGGAGTTCTTTACAATAGGGTGCTTACCGAGTGGGATAAATGATGCACTTGTGGTCTTAATCGCGAAAGTTTTAAAACCAGAGAAGATAACACAGTCCAGACCAATAACTTTCTGCAATTTTTTATTTAAAACAATAACGAAGGCTATGGTGATGAGGCTGAAGAGGGTGATATGATAGCTTGCAAATTACATCATTTTAAACTTCATTTAGTACAGTTTTTCATATCATATCATCTATTTTATAGTCCAAAATATCCCATTTACATTCATAATAGACTTGGAGTGCATTAGGATTAGGAAATGCATATCTTGTTGCATTTGAAGTTTATTTCAGGTCTTTATGATGCTAAGGAGGACATATGGAGAGTTGGTGATAAAGCTGAAGCAAGGAGGAGCACTCAAAAGAGCTGGAGAAGTTTTGAAAGTTTGTATCAGAGTATGTCGAGCACCTGATCAACACCAGAGCATATCAATCTCCATATCGGGCATCACGCCGATATCAAGATGGAGTGAAAAAACTGGTGTTTTGGAAGCTCCCAGTATCGGGCACTTGTGTCGAGGAGGAACCCGATATTAGAAGGTAAAAAAGTGTATCGACCTACCTGTATCGAGCAGCAAGCCGATGTCAGTCCCCTTCCCAAGCAGATTTGACTTTGGTTAACGCTCGGATTCAACCATTGACCGAGTTGACCAAGCTTTAACCCTTGACTATTTAAGCCAAAAACTTATCTTACCTTTTTGATTATGCTTTATCTTATCTTTAGCAACAAAAACCTTATATCTAATCTCTCTCTTTCTTGTTCTTGAGAAAATTTCCAGTTTTTGGTATTTTGTAAGCAACAATTTGGGTTTTAAATATAAGTTGGTATTTCTTGTTATTATTCTTCATCTTATTGCTTTTGATCATGGTTCCTCTCGCCATTTATCTAGATTTTGAGGGATCAACCATGGTTTGTGAGTAGTTAATTTCTGGGTTTAAGGATGGATTAGATTTATGGTTATCGAAGGCTTATAACTTAATGTTTATGTGTCAATGATATTAGATCCTTCACTATTGAGTGTTCATAATGCTTAAATCTTATTGATTATCTGATTTTCTAAACTAGGGTTTCTCTACATCAAAAGTGTTTGTTGAAATGCCTGAACTAACCTCTTAGTGGATTTGCTTATCCTTACACATGAGAATAGATTATTAGTGAGCTTATTGGCTAAACATGACTGTTTCTTTATGCTTGATTGTTCCCTTATCACTAATGAGAATTAGATCTTGATTATGTTGCTTTCAAAGGAATCATTGTCATGAGAGTGGATTGATTTACATGTTTAGAGTTTTATGCTAAACGATCATGCATTCATTGATTGTTTGAACATCTTGTTTGAGGCTGAAGATCATTCTAGATTGATTATTCCCATCCTAGACCCTCTTGCTAGTCATTTCATCATCTCTGTTTTGCACTATTTCTTTGACTTGAAGTAGTGTTTTACTTGAATTCATTTGCTGTTTATGGTTTGATTACTGCTGTTTGATGACTACTTTGGTTGTTAGAATCATAAACAAATCTTACTTTGCTTGGCTTAGATTATAGACAATCATGCATTCTCTTTGATTCATCTCACCCAATTGGATTGATAACCTTAAGTACTTCAATGACATGATTTTAGAGAAGAATTGAGTCACAAGAGTGGAAAAACCCTTGTATTAATTTGGCGTTGTTGCCTACTAGGATTGTTTGATCATAAATATTTTGATTTTTTATGAGACTAAGTTCTTTATTTACTTTTTACTTACTGGCTTTGCTTTGACTTTGTCCTTTCAGGTGTATGTATCTGAGATCACAAGGATCAGATCATCCCCTGCCACTCTTGGATAACATTGACATATTTGTGAGAAGAAACAATGCAAGGGCAATCAACATGGATGTCCCATAGGCTGTTGTTGGTATACAAGGTATTCAAGGTGCACAAGGCCCACAAGGTGTTCAGGATTTACAAGGATCACCAAGCTTAGCTGGCGCTCTAGGAGCCAATAGAAGAGCTCCTGTCCATCCTCGTAGACCAGCTAGAGTCATTGGCGCAGGGGATGCACCAAACACTCATACCATAAGACATGGTATCATCCCTCCTCTTGTGGCTAATAACAACTTTGAGATCAAGAGCATCTTGATTTCCATGGTCCAAGGTAACAAGTTTCATGGCCTACCTTTGGAAGACCCCATGGATCATCTTGATCAGTTTGACAGAATCTGTGTCATGACCAAGATCAACGGTGTTTCTGAAGATGGTTTCAAGCTCAGGCTGTTCCCCTTCTCTTTGGGTGACAAGGCACATTTGTGGGAAAAGAACTTGTCTGAGGGTACCATCACATCTTGAGCAGTGTAAGAAAGCCTTCATGGCAAAAAAAATTTCTAACTTGATTGATGCTGCCCTTCCTATACTTTTTGAAGAGCTACAACCTAAACTAAAGAAGGAAGAGCACAAGGAGATCAAAAAGGAAGCCAAAGGGAGTGACGCCAAGCTGAATTTTCTCTCTGAAGGCTTTAGCTTTGATGTTATTGCATATTGCATACATTTTGCATACTCATTAGTTAGCTTTTCATGCATTTGTATCACGTTTTAGGTTAGATTGCATCACTTAGGGTCCTAGAGCATTCTTGCATCAGCATACGCATTTTCCTTGCATTTTGCATCACATTCAGGTCGTTTCTGGCTGCTTTGGAGTCGTGGAGGTTCGTGGACATGTGGAGGCTGATGTAGCAGTTCGTGGGAGCTCGGATATATGTTAAGGATCAGAGATCGAAGAGCAGATCGAGCATGGCCGGTCGATCTGGGAGTTGATCGACCAGAAGATCGAGCCAACCAGGCGATCCAAGGAGAATGATCGAGACAAGGATCGAGTGAAGCAATCGATAACACGGTACGGACGTAAATGACGCCATGCAGAGCGAGAGTCAGATCGAGTACACCACTCGATCCAGCCGAAGATCGATACCGAGATCGGATGCAACACTCGATTCGCCGATGATGATCGAGACCCAGATCGAGCCAAAGACACGATGTCCGGATATGATCGAGAGAACCGCTCGATCTTGGAATCGATCTCTGTCCTTTCAACCGTTTTTGGCCGCTAGCGAGAGGGAAACCATCAGCTTGTTTCGGCATTTTGGGAAGGCGGCGACGTCCTTATCAAACAACAACTTTAGATCCTTATCTTTATCTTTATGTTTTCTCTCTCGTTTTGGTGAAGAAAACCATTGTTGAATTTGCGTTTTTCTTAAGCTTTGTAATCGAATCATTTCCGTTTCAATCTAGTTTTCTTTTCATGTTCATCGTTTCGCTTTACATTCTCTGCTTGATTTACTCTATGTGTAGTGAGTAGTTTATTTGGGTTCGGGGTTGAGAGGATTAAGGGGTCTAAAGGGTTTCGATCTTGGGGTTTTTCTAAACGTTTTCAATGGCTATCTCTTCTAAGGTGTTGAGATCTCAATGCTTGAAGACTCTCACACCAAGAGCTTCATGATCCGAGATGTTCCTTACCTTGACAGGATTCAGGAGCCTCGGAAGATCACACCTTAGAGACTAGTTATCCCTTCCCAAAAGCCATGGAAGTTTGGGGGATTAGTTAAGCCATTCATTTGAAATCTGTTTTCCTTGCCCTTTGACCTCTCTTTCCACCAAAAGCCATGGGTTTGGAGGAGAGGATGAAGGAGTGATCGATACCAAAAGCCACAGATATAGCTTGCTTAGTTTTCAAGGCTTAGAGATCCTCACCAAGTGAGTCGATTTAAAGTTTTAAACCCAAGGTCGAACCTTTGAAACCCCTGACCATGAATCTCAACCCTAGACCCTTTCTTTTAGTATCTTTACATCTTATCTCGTCTTTCGCTTGATCTCTGATAGCATCCTGGTCCTTAGTTTTACTGTTCTTGCATTTTTAGACGAGATCGATTGTTACTGCTCGATCTAGTGGTCGATCTCATGGTCGATCCACTAGTCGAATTTTAATAATTCGAAGCTTTCTCCTTTAATTATTCTGTTTGTTTCTCGTGGTAGTTTCTTCCTTTCTAGTATTTTTAAAATAGGTTTCATTCCATTTAAGTTGCTGCATCTAGTTTTTAGAGATTTTCTCATAAACCATCTCATTTCGCTTAGATTTGCATTAGTCCTTGTATTCTCTATGCATTCTCTATCATCCTAGGCATGGATTGACTCTCTCTTGCTTGCTGTACTACAACATGTCTTGCATTTGAGTTTGATAACCTCACTGCAATTTAACCCTTGCACCAAAAAGTGATTATCAAATGGCGCCGTTGCCATCCTAGGACTGTTTAGAGAACTTAGAGATTTGGGACTTAGCAAAGACTAAGTCTTTACCTTTTCAAGTTGCTAATCCTTCTACTCTCAAACGTGTGTTTTCAGGTACATGAATCTTCGTTCAAGGGGAGACAACAATCTACTGCAACCCTTAGACAACATTCATCAACTTGGTCACTCACGGCAAAGGAGAGTCAGAGAACAAACAAGAGCCTTTGAGGAGATTGTTCAGCACGGTTTGGTTGACTTTGAAGCTATGGCTGAACACGAGCATCCAGACGGACCTCCTCCAGCTCACGCGGCTAGACCCCCAAAGATCATAGGAGCCGGAGATGCTCCCAATACTCATCACAATAGGTTTGGGATCACTCCTCCTTCTGTACAAAACAACAACTTCGAGATCAAGCCAGGTTTCATCTCAATGGTGCAAAACAACAAGTTCCACGGCTTAGCAATAGAAGACCCCTTGGAGCACCTAGACAACTTCGAGCAAGTATGTGGGATGATAAAGATCAATGGCATAACCAAAGATGCTTTCAAGCTGCGTCTCTTCCCCTTTTCACTCGGAGACAAAGCCAGACATTGGGAGAAGACCCTCCCACAAGGCACCATCACATCATGGGCCGAGTGTAAGAAGGCTTTTCTCTCAAAGTTCTTCTCAAGCACCAGGACAGCACGGTTGAGAAGCGAAATCAGCGGTTTCACTCAAAGGAACAATGAGACATTCAACGAGGCAATGGAGCGTTTCAAAGACTACACGATCCAATGTCCTCATCACGGGTTCAGCGAGGAGACACTACTCAGTACCATATACCGTGGAGCTTCACCAAAGATCAGGTTGTTGCTTGACACAGCTAGCAAAGGGAACTTCCTCGGTCAGGAGGTAGAAGAGGGTATGGAGCTGATAGAAAACTTGGCATTGAGTGATGGCAATTACGCTGAGGATTATGACCGTGCACCGAGAGGATCAGAGTTAGAGTCTCACAAGAAGGAGCTCAAATCTTTGCATGAGAAGATAGATAAGCTGGTGTTAGCCAATCAGAAGCATGTTCACTTTGTTGGTGAAGCTGATGAGAACCAAGAGGAGTTAGAGTTGAGCCAAGAAGAAGCCAATTGGGTGGCGGGACAGAACAACTACAAATCTCAAGGCTACAACCAAGGCTACCAGAACAACAACCTCTCTTACCGAAGCACCAACGTCGCAAACTCTAAAGATCAAGTGTACCCTGCTCAGCAAGCAAAACCTTTCATCCCTTACAACAAAGGTTTTCAACCGAGTGGTGGTTTCTAAGGTCAAGGACAGAACAACTTCCAAGGGCAACATCAAAATAACAAGGGTTATACACCTAACTACCCTCCGGGCTTTGCACCTCAGCAGCAACAACCGATGCAACAACAAGTTGATCCGGTCCAAGCAATGTTTCAACAGCTAATACAAGGGCAGGCCTCTACAAACCAGAAGTTCGCCGAGATGAACACTCGTCTAGACTCGTCTCTCACTGACTTCTCCACTCAGATCACCAACTTAAACAACAAGATCAAGCAGCTGGAGAAAGAGAAAGCGAGTACGAGTGGTCAGAACAGTCTTCCGGGAAAGTGTGAGCAGAATCCCAAGGAGTATGCTAATGCCATAACATTGAGAAGCAGCAAAGAGCTCGAACCTCCGGTCTCTAGCAAGAACAACGAGGACATTGTAATTCAAGAGGGGGAGGGTAAACCTTCGGCTGATGATGATGAGATTAACTTTGACAACGTTTGGATCCAAGGGCCAAGAAGAGGAGACAAAGCAGTTGCTGAGAAGAAAGCTGAGCAAACCACTAAGGAGAAGAATGCTTATGTGCCTCCACCTTATGTACCTAAGCTGCCTTTTCCTGGCCGCTTCAAGAAGCAACTCATAGAGAAGCATAGAATCCTCTTTGAGAAGCATCTTAAGGACGTGGAGATCAAGCTACCTCTCGTTGACTGCCTTGCAATGATGCCTAAATGCGCCAAATTCGTCAAAGACACTCTCGTGAAGAAGAATAAGGAAAGCAAGGAGGTACTTGTTCTAAGTGAAGAGTGTAGTGCTGTGATACATAAGGAGATAGTCCCTAAGAAGTTGGGAGACCCTGGAAGCTTCACTATACCCTGCACTTTAGGTCCTCTAGAGTTCAAGAGTTGCTTATGTGATCTCTGAGCTAGCATAAACCTGATGCCTCACTCCGTGGCTAAGATGCTTGGTTTTACTCGTTTCAAAGACTGTCGAATCTCGTTGGTACTGGCTGATATGAGTGTGAGGCTACCAGTGGGGCTGCTTGAAGATTTACCGGTGCGAATCAGTGGTGTAAACGTGCCTACAGACTTTGTCGTGTTGGAAATGGATGAAGAGCCTAAGGATCCACTCATCTTAGGGAGACCATTCCTTGCAACCGCCAGGGCTATCATAGATGTGAAGAATGGGAAGATTGCCTTGCATTTGGGAAAGGAGATAAGGCTTGACTTCGACATCAATGAGGTTCTGAAGAAGCCGACCATTGAAGGGCAAGCTTTCTATATTGAAACGATGGATGCTTTAGCGGATGAGTTGCTGGAAGAGCTGGCTCTAGAAGACCATCTGAAGCTAGCACTGATTAAGGAGCCAGGGAAGTTTGGCTATGTGGACAAGAGGACCCAGGAGTACGTCAACGTGCTGGATTCTAGAAAGATTGTCAAGAATGATGAAAGTTGCTGCCTAGAGATCGACCCCGAGATCGACGCTATCACTCGATCCAGGAGTCAGAACGACAAGGAAATCGAGAACACAACTCGATCCGGTGCAACAATCGACGGACAGATCGAGAAGAATGCTCGATCAGGAAAAACAATCGAGTCGGCGATCGAGAGAGACCTCCCGATCATTTTGGGGTCCAATCAAGAGATCGACTCAGCGTCTTGATCCCTTTCTCGATCCACATCGAATCGAGTAAGTGAATCGAGAGAAATGGCTCGATCTAGACGACATCGAGAGGAGAATCGACCAGAGGACTCGATCTCAGAAGGGATAGCGATGGAGGAAAGCAGTCTAAAGGGCCATACCTCAGGTTCAAAGGAGAGCTTCAAGGAGGAAAGCAACAACAACAGCCACGAGGATGACTGGAGTGAGCTGTTAGCCCCAAAGGTGGACCTTAAGGAGCTCCCAAAAGGGCTAAGATATGCTTTCTTAGGGCCTAATAACACCTATCCCGTGATTGTGAATGAAAACCTTAGTGATGATGAGTTGCACTCGCTCCTGACTGAGCTGAGAAAGTATAGGAAGGCCATTGGGTACTCTTTAAGTGACATCAAGGGCCTTTCACCAATGCTTTGCACTCATAGGATTCACTTGGATAATAAGAACGCCTCTTCTATAGAACATCAAAGGCGTTTGAATCCTAATTTGAAAGAGGTTGTTAAGAAAGAAATCCTTAAGCTTTTAGAGGCTGACGTGATCTATCCCATAAGTGACAGCACGTGGGTTTCTCCTGTACACGTGGTGCCTAAGAAGGGAGGGATCACGCTCATAAGGAATGAAAAGGATGAGCTTATTCCTACTAGAACCATCACTGGCCATAGGATGTGTATTGATTATAGGAAACTTAACCTTGCGACTAGGAAAGACCATTTCCCTTTGCCTTTTATTGATCAAATGCTTGAGAGACTTGCTAATCACCCTTACTACTGTTTTCTCGATGGGTATAGTGGTTTCTTTCAAATACCAATTCAGCCAAATGATCAGGAGAAGACGACCTTCACATGTCCCTACGGTACCTTTGCATATCGAAGGATGCCGTTTGGATTGTGTAATGCACCGGCTATGTTTCAGCGGTGTATGATGTCGATCTTCTCCGATCTTATAGAGGAGATGGTAGAGGTGTTCATGGATGACTTCTCTGTCTATGGTGCGTCCTTTCCTGCGTGTTTGTTGAATCTTTGCAGGGTACTAAAACGTTGTGAAGAGACAAACTTGGTGCTGAACTGGGAGAAATGCCACTTTATGGTTAAGGAAGGGATCGTGCTTGGTCATAAGATATCAGAGAAGGGCATTGAGGTTGATCAGGCTAAAGTGGAGGTCATGATGGGTCTTGAGCCGCCGGTTAATGTTAAGGGAGTCAGAAGCTTCTTGGGACACGCAGGGTTCTATAGGCGCTTCATCAAGGATTTCTCCAAGATTGCACGCCCTCTTACACGGTTGTTGTGCAAGGAAACTGAGTTTGTGTTTGATGAGGAGTGTTTGAAAGCTTTTGTGACCATCAAGGAAGCCCTTACATCAGCTCCTATAGTCCAAGCACCAGACTGGTCTCTTCCCTTTGAGATCATGTGTGATGCTAGTGACTACGCCGTAGGAGCCGTTCTTGGTCAGAAGAAAGACAAGAAGCTGCACGTGATCTACTATGCTTCAAGAACCTTGGATGACATGCAAACAAGGTACACCACTACGGAGAAGGAGTTGCTTGCAGTAGTGTTCGCCTTTGAGAAGTTCAGATCATATCTTGTTGGTTCCAAGGCTATTGTATACACGGATCACGCTGCCTTGCGATACATCTACTCGAAGAAAGACACTAAGCCTCGGCTCTTAAGATGGATTCTCTTACTCCAGGAGTTTGACATGGAGATTAAAGACAAGAAAGGAATGGAAAACGGAGTCGCTGACCATCTCTCATGGCTAAGGATCAACGAGTCTCTCCCCTTAGATGACTCTCTTCCAGAAGAGCAGCTTATGGCGATTACCACGGCTGTTTGTGGAAAGCTAGAAGGGAGGTTTGAGGAAGTGTTGAGTTTCAAAGAAGAGGATCTACCATGGTATGCTGATGTAGTGAACTATCTAGCATGTGGTGAGGAGCCAACACATCTCAACAGCTATCACAAGAAGCGGTTTATGAGAGAAGCTAATGACTACTTTTGGGACGAGCCCTACTTATACAAGAGAGGAGTACCGGAGATGTGTTACTAAGGAAGAAGCCAGGGACATCCTCTATCATTGCCATGGCTCTTCCTACGGAGGACACTTCGCCTCTTTCAAGACTGCCACGAAAGTGTTGCAAGCTGGTTTCTGGTGGCCTTCCATTTTTAAAGATGCACACAAGTTTGTGAAGAGCTGTGAGGCATGTCAACGAGCAGGGAATATAACTAAGAGGAACGAAATGCCTCAAGTTCCTATCTTCGAGGTTGACGTGTTCGACGCGTGGGGGATAGACTTCATGGGGCCATTTCCTTCTTCATATGGCAACAAATACATCTTAGTAGCAGTGGATTATGTCTCTAAATGGGTTGAGGCTGTTGCTTCCCCTACAAATGACTCTAAGATGGTAATCAAGCTGTTCAAGAGTATCATCTTCTCGAGGTTTGGGGTACCTAAGGTTGTCATAAGCGATGGAGGAAGCCACTTCATAAACAAGGTCTTCGAGAACCTCTTGAGAAAGTATGGAGTTAAGCATAAGGTGGCTACACCGTATCATCCTCAGACAAGCGGTCAAGTGGAAGTCTCCAACAGGCAAATCAAGGCCATACTAGAGAAGACCGTCGGAGCAACAAGGAAAGACTGGGCAGTGAAGCTGGACGACGCTCTTTGGGCCTACCGTACCGCCTTCAAAACACCGATTGGTACAACTCCTTTCACTCTACTCTATGGCAAGGGCTGTCACCTCCCGGTTGAGCTGGAACACCGTGCGTTGTGGGCTGTGAAGAGGCTGAACTTTGACCTTAAGACTGCTCAGGAGAGGCGCCTTATTCAGCTACACGAACTGGATGAGTTGAGGTTGAACGCTTACGAGAGCTCTCGGATATACAAGGAGCAGACTAAGGAGACTCATGACAAGAAGTTGGTTGCCAAGGAGCTTAAGGAAGGAGGGCTAGTGTTGCTGTACAACTCGAGGCTCAAACTCTTCCCGGGCAAGCTGAAATCAAGGTGGAGCGGACCGTTCGTGATTCAAGAAGTGTTGCCTTATGGAGCTGTTACTCTGATGGGAAAAAGTGGCAGTGCATTCACCGTCAACGGACACAGAGTCAAGCCTTACTTGGCAGACGGTTATGACAAGGAGAGTACCTCGGTGCTTCTCCAAGACCCATCATCCGCTTAAACCAAGTAAGGTCTAGCTAAAGACGTTAAAGAAAGCGCACTTGGGAGGCATTCCCATGTTTATCTTGTACATATTTCTGCTTTATTTCCCTTTCAGTTTTATGTTTTTATTCTGCAAGTGTGTAGGAACAGGTATAAGGAGTCTAAACCTTGACCTTGAGGTCAAAAAGGGGCGATAGGAGTTAGACAAGGCTAGAGATCGAGTGCTAGATCGAATGATCCTGGCTCGATCTTTGCTAGATCGAGTCAGTGAATCGAGAGGAGCCAGTCGATCTAGACGAGAACGAGTGACAAGATCGACCTTGACGAAAAAGGTTCGATCGATCCAAAACGGATCGACCGATCTAATTTCTCTCGGGAAAATCTGTTGAAAATAGATCGATCACTCGACTCGATCCATCACTCGATCGATGCCAAATCGACCCCTAAATCGAGGACATAGCTCGATCATGAGGACTTAGCCGTGGAGCCAACATTTCAATAATCGAGAGAGCCAATCGATCCAAGACTCGATTCACCATGAATCGAGTCTCAAATCGAGTAACCCTCTCGATCTAAGCCATTATGGACATGAGATCGAGTCCTAGATCGACCAAATGGACTCGATCTCATGCCGAGGTAACATTTTCTTTCCCTCCTTTACTCTTTTCCCTCCAATTTTTGAATTCAAAACTTGGTCAAGGCAAGCATCTTTGACCATGAAAGATGTGCCTTGACCAAGACTTTGTCAGAAAAACCACTTTTACTACCCATTGTTTTGATTTTTGCTAGCCTTTAAATATTTCAACAACCTCTCACCCTCTCATTCCTGTTTTTCTCGAAACTTTTAAACAAAGAGAGTGAGAGTTTCGGTTTTCAAAAGCTAGCAAAGGTATTCTGCATTTCTTGCAAAGGTATTTTCAAAAATTTAATGATTCAATTTTAGAAAATTTCCTTTAAATTCGCAAGATCTTGTTCTAGAATATAGGGTCGGTTTTGATTTTTAAAAACTAGCTAAGTAAAAGGAATAATTCTAGATTTTTCAGTATCTAAAGATATGATTCTCCTTTATTTAGCTATGATTTTTATTTATTCCCCAAAATTCTAGGGTAGTTTTTATAAGTTCTGTCCTTCTCTTCTCTCATTCTCATCAAAACTGCCATTTGCTTATCAAATTTCTTTAGAAACTTGTTTCAGGAACAATGGTCCCAAAGAGAACAAGAGAAGCGACAGCTCAAGAAGGAAAAGGACAAGAAGTGGCAGTTCAAGAGAGGGTCAGATGGAGTAAGGATGAGAAAAGGGATAAGAAACGGCTGGAAAGGCTTCGGTTTGAGCCTACCAAGTTTGCTGATCGAGAGCTGTTGTCTAAGCTAGGGATTCTTGGGGATTTTGACCAACTCCTCAAGAACATTGGCTTGAAATGTCTGTCACGGATGGATTGCCCAACCATTCCTGAAGTGACAATAGACTTCCTTGCCACCTTGGAGTTCCGTTACGAGAATCCTAGCACACCGGTCCCTTCTCAAGGTTGCCTCTACTTCAAGGTTGGACATCAAGCCTATACACTCTCCATCCCTGAGCTATGCCAAGCTTATGGTCTCAACGCGGAAGCCTACAAGGTCGAGTTCCCCGCCTTCAAGAAAGCCGACGACTTTTGGGACCTGATCAGCAATGAAGACTACAAAGCCAACACCGCCAAGATCAAGCGAGTAAGGAGCCCGGTGCTGAGGTACACTCTGAAGCTGATTGCCAACACGTTTAGTGGAAGATCTGTTGCTCCTACGGTCACGAAGACAGAGTTGTGCTTCCTGTTCCAAGGTGTGAAGCACTTGGTGTGTGATCCGGATGCAAATGACGAGCCCATGGAGGATGAACTCGGCGATGAAGTGAACTACGGGTGTGTGCTCGCGGCTTCTTTGGTGAAATACAAGGCTTATGCCTTGAGGTGCAAGGCAACTTCCTCTTACATTGACGGTTTCCTTACTCCTCTGTTCGTGCAAGCTGGTGTGCCCATTCACGACTTTGCTCACGTCCCGACCAGAGCTTTCATGGACGAGGCATACATGAGGAATACTGACAGCTTGGGACGCACGCCAGCGGAAGGGTTCTATGCCTACCTCTTCATAGACGACGAAGATAAGAAGAGAGTGTGCATCCTGCCCAACAAAGATGAAACCGAGCTGCTTGGTGTTGGGAACATCGAGTTCTTGCCCACGGAGGAATAATGCTTTGCCCCTTTAGGAGGACCACCTGCTTCAGCGATTGCCCCTCGTCAAAGGTCCGAGTCTCCAGCCACGGAAGATGAGATGCCCGAGGCCTACACACTTCCCAAGCTAGACTTCGAGCCGAGGATAAAAACCGAGAAGTTCCTAGCATCAGTTGTGGAGATGCAAAGGAAGATCAACAAGTGGCAAGGCAAGATGCTCAAGAAGCTTGGAAAGAAGGTCAAAGCACTTCAGTGAGGCTCACCTAAGAAAGCTGCGAGCCAAGAGGTGCAACAACCCGAGAAGAGAAGGCTCTCAACCGGTGGAGTTGTCATCTGCGAGACCCAAGGAACCACCATTCAGCCGGCGCGCCACTCTCTCCAAGAACCAACCGACAAAGGCAAGACCATAGTCTCTAGCTCCTCTGGAACATCCTCAAGTTCCAGCCGAGACTAGACCAGAGGTAACAACCTTCTTCCATTGTACATAACCGCTCATATTTGCTTCTTTTTGCTTTGTGTTTTGATGCTCCTTCGAATGAGTTTGCCACCGGGACGGTGTCAAGCAAGTTTGGGGGAGTACATGTGTGATTTTACTTGTGTTCTTTGATCTTATTTTCCTTTAGCATCCTTGAGTCTTTAGTTCATGAAAAATTGGTTAAATTTTTAAAAAAATTTCAAAGATTCATGTAGTTGCATTCATCTTGTCAAAACATGTTAGGATTGAGTCTAGAGTTTCTCATAACATCTAGGTTGTTTGCATTTTGCATAAGGGGTTAGAATTTCTTAAAAAGGTGTTTTTACTTATGAATTGTTTCAATGCCCTAGTTAGTAGTTCTCTAATGCTTTGTCTATGCTTTGAAAGTAAGTTCTTATCATGCTTGGATCACTTGTTAGGATTTTCGTGGCTTGATTTGAACTCTCATGATTTGAAACTCATCCTAATAAGTGAGAACCTTAATTTGAAATTCTAATTATCATCCTTATGCATTTGAAAATGAACACATGGTTTTAAAATATTTAAGCTCTCTTCTTCCTTTTTACCACTCTTTGTGAGCCTGAGTAGAACTCTCTCCTTGAACCCTACCCTTCTTTGAAGCCAAATGTTCTTGTGTGACATCTTTCTGAGGCCTTCCTTTCGGTTTGAACTTGGCATAAAGTGTTAGGTTTAGGAGACATGATTTGGTTTTCATATGATTGCTAGCTTTGCATTTTGAAGCTATGTATAGGCTTAGGATAAGTTTGGGGGATCATTGGGGTTGTTTCCTTTCCTATTTGTTCTCGGTTTCAAAGAACTTTGTGTTTTAAAGAAAGAAATGGGTTTTAAGTGAAAGGTTGTGTTTAAAAACTAAGTATGCTCTAATAAATTTCAGGAGGTAGCTCTCCCAAATAAAAAAAAAAAAGAAGAGAAAAAGAAAAGAAAAAGAAATAAAAGAGCCTAAGTGCCAAATAAAAATAAAAAGAAAAGAAAAAAAAAATTTAGAGAGCTACCAATAAGAAATATTTAAAGAGCAAAATTATTTTCAAAACCTTTTCACTAGCTTAAAAAGTTTAAAAATGTTCTTGTTTCGAATTGGGGATTGCTAAGTTTTGTAAAAAAAAAGGGTAGACTCTTAAGTGGTGAGTGAGGATAAAATTGTTAAATGAGGGGGGTGTAGGATCGTTTGATAGTTTACATGAGTAGATGAGAATCTAATCATGTATGCATAAATTGTCTTTACCTTTAGCATTATGCACAACTTCAGCCATTTTTGAGAGAAATCCTTGTTCTTAATTTAAACTCTTTTCAAATGAGATCATTCAATGCTCATAACCTTCACCCTTAGCCAAATGTGTTTTGCTTTAAAGTGCATAAGTTTGATTCATGGTTCTAATGTTAATAAATGTCAAATGATGAGTTTCTTTGATTGTTAGGAATAGGAGAGTCATGATTTGAATTTCTTTGTGTGATGAGTATGGCTAAGTTCTTTGGAGTATGAGTGTAAGCATAGCATTTTAGAACTGTTAACTAGGACATTGAGATTGATTCATTTGAAAGGCACCTTTGCAAGAAGTTTAAACCCCCATTCGTTTTTTTTGGAAAACCTCTCTTCCTTACTTATTTTCTGTTGCTTGAGGGCAAGCAAGAAGTAAGTTTGGGGGAGTTGATGTTATTGCATATTGCATACATTTTGCATACTCATTAGTTAGCTTTTCATGCATTTGTATCACGTTTTAGGTTAGATTGCATCACTTAGGGTCCTAGAGCATTCTTGCATCAGCATACGTATTTTCCTTGCATTTTGCATCACATTCAGGTTGTTTCTGGCTGCTTTGGAGTCGTGGAGGTTCGTGGACATGTTCAGGCTGATGTAGCAGTTCGTGGGAGCTCGGATATATGCTAAGGATCAGAGATCGAAGAGCAGATCGAGCATGGCCGGTCGATCTGGGAGTTGATCGACCAGAAGATCGAGCCAACCAGGCGATCCAAGGAGAATGATCGAGACAAGGATCGAGTGAAGCAATCGATCAAACGGTACAGACATAAATGACGCCATGCAGAGCGAGAGTCAGATCGAGTACACCACTCGATCCAGCCAAAGATCGATACCGAGATCGGATGCAACACTCGATTCGCCGATGATGATCGAGACCCAGATCGAGCCAAAGACACGATGTCCGGATATGATCGAGAGAACCGCTCGATCTTGGAAACGATCTCTGTCCTTTCAATCGTTTTTGGCCGCTAGCGAGAGGGAAACCATCAGCTTGTTTCGGCATTTTGGAAAGGCGGCGACGTCCTTATCAAACAACAACTTTAGATCCTTATCTTTATCTTTATGTTTTCTCTCTCGTTTTGGTGAAGAACACCATTGTTGAACTCGCGTTTTTCTTAAGCTTTGTGATTGAATCATTTCCGTTTCAATCTAGTTTTCTTTTCATGTTCATCGTTTCGCTTTACATTCTCTGCTTGATTTAATCTATGTGTAGTGAGTAGTTTATTTGGGTTCGGGGTTGAGAGGATTAAGGGGTCTAAAGGGTTTCGATCTTGAGGTTTTTCTAAACGTTTTCAATGGCTATCTCTTCTAAGGTGTTGAGATCTCAATGCTTGAAGACTCTCACACCAAGAGCTTCATGATCCGAGAGGTTCCTTACCTTGACAGGATTCAGGAGCCTCGGAAGATCACACCTTAGAGACTAGTTACCCCTTCCCAAAAGCCATGTAAGTTTGGGGGATTAGTTAAGCCATTCATTTGAAATCTGTTTTCCTTGCCCTTTGACCTCTATTTCCACCAAAAGCCATGGGTTTGGAGGAGAGGATGAAGGAGTGATCTATACCAAAAGCCACGGATAGATCTTGCTTAGTTTTCAAGGCTTAGAGATCCTCACCAAGTGAGTCGATTTAAAGTTTTAAACCCAAGGTCGAACCTTTGAAACCCCTGACCATGAATCTCAACCCTAGGCCCTTTCTTTTAGTATCTTTACATCTTATCTCGTCTTTCGCTTGATCTCTGATAGCATCCTGCTCCTTAGTTTTACTGTTCTTGCATTTTTAGACGAGATCGATTGTTACTGCTCGATCTAATGGTCGATCTCATGGTCGATCCACTAGTCGAATTTTAATAATTCGAAGCTTTCTCCTTTAATTATTCTGTTTGTTTCTCGTGGTAGTTTCTTCCTTTCTAGTATTTTTAAAATAGTTTTCATTCCATTTAAGTTGCTGCATCTAGTTTTTAGAGATTTTCTCATAAACCATCTCATTTCGCTTAGATTTGCATTAGTCCTTGTATTCTCTGTGCATTCTCTATCATCCTAGGCATGGATTGACTCTCTCTTGCTTGCTGTACTACAACATGTCTTGTATTTGAGTTTGATAACCTCACTGCAATTTAACCCTTGCTAAAAAAGTGTTTATCAAGCTTGCAGCTGCTAGACTTAACTGTTGGAGGAATGGTGTATAAGGTCAAGTGTAATGGCAAATTTTAACTCTTTTCACTTGTCAAGACAATTAATACCATCCAAGGCCTACATGGGGACAATGCCAGTTCAGCAGGAACACACTCTGCCTATCTGAAGAAGCACTTTCCACCATCAACCACTAATACTCTTCCACTAGGATCAGCAAGGATTTCTCTAACTCTTCATTTCCCCAACTAGAAGAATGGGATAAAACAGCAAGCTTAGAGATGTTAAACAAGTGCTCTTTGGAGGCAATCCCATGCTATCCTTGTATATAGTTGCTTTTACCTTTAATTTTTCTGTTTTAATGATGTGTGTGTCAGGTTTGCTAAGTTGATAGTCAAGGAGGAAAAAAGATGGGCCAAGGAAAAGTTCAAGCAATCTGTATCGAGGTCAATATCGTACACCTGTCTAATATTAGAGTCATATCATGGACCATATCGGGCACAATGTCGATACTGGGGAACCAGCAAAAATAGGCATTCTGATCCAACCCTATATTGGCCGTTTGTATTGGGCTAACACCCGATATTTGACAAAACAATTTATATCGAGGTCATATTAGAGTGTTTCCCAATACAAATTCAAAAACCGGGCAAGTCAACTCTTTCTTACTTGTGCTGACCTGATCTTTATCTCTTTTAAAACCACTCCTCTAACCTGATACATTTCCTCTCTTATCTCCCAAAATTGCCTCCAAGCAGAACTCCCTCATCTCTCACTCAAATTTCTTGATCTAAAACCCCAAAAACTCAGTTCAACGCAAGCTGTCTTATTTTTCACTTGTTTTCAAGCTTCCATCCATCAATCATCCAAGGCAAGTCTCTGAAATTTTGAATTTTCTTCGCCATCTCGAATGATGGATTTTTGATAAAAACTTAGTAGAATAGTGCATAAATTATTTGGTTTTGATTATTATAATGATCTTGTGATGGTTAGGATAGCTAGCAAACCTTGTTGATGATTAATTGTGAAATTTTCTAGAAATTTTTATGCATAAAAATTTTTTGAGTGTAAATTTGCAATTAATCTCTTAAACTTGTTTATTTTAATGCTTCCAATTCCATTAGGTTGTTATCACCTTGCTTGAACAAGAATGCTCGCAAATTTTGCCAGAACAGTCTACCACATAGGTTTCAACCAGTTCAATGAGATATTTAGGTTTAGTAGAGGAAGAACAACGCACACAGTGATGAACTTTGCTGAAAAAGAGCATGATAAAGTGTGGGGAGAAATAAGTGTGGAGAGCTACAAACCTGATTCAGTGAAGAGTTCTTTGATCCACCACCCTACTTTGAAGTATGCACACAAGGTGCTAGCTCACACATTCTTTGAGAGGAAAGAAACTGGAATGGTGATTGATGAAGAGATGTCCTTGTTATGCATTGGGTTGAGAAACATTCTCATGGACACTAGTGATGGAGAAAGGATACTTGGAGAGCTAGCAGGAGTTGGAACATTGAGCATTCTGCTCAGAGAATTCTTCACTACAAGCATTGGGTTGGAGCAGCTTCAGACATGATGCAGGGTTTTTTTACTACTTCAATTACCCATGCACACTTGAAGAAAAACTTTTTGCAAGTTTAAAGAAAAATGTCCCTTCTAATCAATCATAGTATAGCAAGGGATATCAATCACTTATGGTTGATTTGAGATACAGACAATGCAATAAGCTAGGCCAAGATGGGTTTTAATAATGCAAGAACCAAACTAACTACCTAACAATGCAAGAAGTTGAAACAGGAAATGTAACGATGCAAATACTAAGCAAGCAAAGGATTAAAACTAAACAAGATGATGACTAAGCAAGTGAATTAAGCAAGATGAATACTAATGGAAAATAAGGAAAAATAACTAAGAAATAGGCGAATTAAGACTATAAATAAAAGGCAAGACTCAAGGCTCTAAGGAATAGTGCTTAAGTGGTAATAAGAGTGACTAAGGGGTTGTCTAAACAAGGCAATCAAACAAGCCATTCACAAGCAAGGATTTCTCAATATTGCAATCATATGCATGGTGTCTAAAGAATATCAGCTCATGGTGTATAAGACAAATCCATTTCAACAAAACTAGTGTGTCAAACCCACTTTTGATGGTGTATTCACTTGTCATGATCATGAAGCAAAGAACCCTTAACTGCCTAAAAGAAGAACTAATTAAAATGAACCTCTCTTTCACAATGCAATGACTCTAGTCAACCTATCAATCGGTTAGGATTCTCTAGGGACTTATGCAGCAACTTAAAAATTCAAGAATATGGATTTAAGCACACAAATGCGAAACCTATGCAACACTAAAGCAATTCATCAGATTTAAAAAAAAAGGTATGTTCTATGATGCAAACTATCAAGCCATCATGCAAAATCCATGAAACTCATACTATCTAGCTCCAAGCGAATCACTTTATCAACGCAAAATTTCAACCTAGATGTCACAAGTCTAATAAACCTTAAGCATAGACAAGCTATTTAGCCAAATAAGCGAATTGTATGAGAAACAAGAAGCTAAGCTAACAAGCGAACCATTTGCATCAACAATACAATATTCAATAAAAAAGGAGAAGCTTTATTAACATTAATAACTTTGCAAGAGAATGAAGAAATATAGATCACCATTAATCAAGTCTAAACACCCTTAATCAACTCCTAAAAACCACTTTGCCTACTTAGAACCTCAAATCTTTGGTAAACTACTCACTAATCATGTTTAATCCTATTTGGTTAGAGATAAACATGATTAAATGAGATGAAATGCAAAAATAAGGAAATTAAGTTACCAGTATGCGAAAATCAAATGTAAAATACAAGATCTAAAACATAAATGGCAAGACTTGATTAAAAAGATAGAAGCGCTTACAAAAGATCTAAAATCACCAACAAGCTAAGCAAGAGCTAAAAGATAAGATAAAGTGACATAAGGGATATTGTTTTTGGTTTCCCTTTTATACTAAAGACCCAAAAGAAGGAATAAAAACCTAAAAATAGGGTAAGGTCAAAAATAAAGGCTGGTCAACGCGCAGATAAATCATATCGGGCTGTACGGATTGTGTTAAGCTCGACGCACTATCTCGGTGCGAGTCTTCCGTGCTGCGGGTGATCTTCCTGACTGTGTGCTCGTCCTGATGAGGAATTGGGCTGTATCGGTCAAGGTATCAGATGTTCTGCTCGATGCTGGAACCCGATATGCCATGTATCTCCGAATCGGCTCGTACAGCTCTCCTTGCTCGACACGCCACCTCGATGTGAACCACTGCCTTTGAATCCACGACCAAGTTTTCTTCTCTATGTACTGCAGCCTGCATCAGGCACACTCCACATGTGTTCTGCTCGATGCTCCTCCTTGATATGGACACAGACTCTGCAAGACTCCTTCTCTTGGCATCTCCTCGAATGTTTGCTGCTCCAATCTCCTTCCTAAGCTCCCAAAACCTCTAAATACACCTGAAATACACCATGAACATGCACATATATGCAATCCTAAGCTAAATGCATGCAATATTACTTCTAGATGCAAATGAGACTAAAATGCTAAGAAAAGATGCAATAACAAGGGAAAAGATTAATGAAATGCAGCCTAAAATCACTAGAAGATAGCAAGCTATCAACACTCATGTCATTGTAGTATGTGAGATATCAATCCAATCAAGAGTTATAAGATACTAGGAACACAACAAACTGTCTAATTCCATCAAAATCAATAAGGAGTAGTGATCGAACTCAAGTAATCAAACTAACAAGACTAAACAAAAGCAATTTCGAAATAGGTACCTAAATAAATGCAGGACTGAAGATAGGGTTATTGATGTAGAGGGGATTAGAATAGACTAATGATGCTTCACAAATCATGTAAAATTGCTATTTCCTAGGCATAGAATTCAAACAGAATAGATTAACTCAATCCCTTGGTTGAAACCCCTTTGCTAACAACCAGGAAAGCGGCCAATTTATACCCCAACTAATGGAAGGGTAGCGGATTAGAACAAGAGCAATTTTGGTGTACTGATAGGGTTCAGGTTTTACCCAAATAAAACTACTGCAAGTGCACAGCAAAAGCAGATATAGTATAAGGGGTATCGAAATCCCAAGAGAGTAATGCTAACTACACTATCAATTATAGATTTGGACTAAGCTAAGCGAAATATGATGTATGTAATGCGAATGAATAATTAGAAATAAGCAAACGATGGTATGATATGTTCTAAGTTCAGGAAGACTAAAAGCGCTAAGCTAGGGTAATTCGCAGGTATGAATCCAAGAATGCAGAATGCAGGGAATCAGGAATGATTAAGAACCATTTTTAAACATGAATCTCTAATGCATAACTAATCAATTCTCATTGTAGAAGTTATCAATACCTAGATCACAGAGTTTTAAATCTCTTTGCAAACCCTAACAACCTAAGTATGCAGGAATGATCAGATTCAATTGTTTACAAAACTCCTAAGCCAAATCTCTTTGTACTAAGTTGTTTTGCTCATCAAATACTAGTTCAGGTTATGAATAATGCTCTCACATATATTTAACAACCTATGATTTTCGGATTCCTAGATGATGTGTCTCAGAAATTCGATTTTAAAGCAAGCAGAGATGAAAAACCATGAGATAATCCTAACAGATAGCGATTCTACACTTTTTTCATCAACCTTTGAAAAACCCTAACTTAACTAGCAGATTACTCAGACATGATTATGAGATCACAAAACATAACTGAATAAAATTGCATTAAGAGAAAGAGTAGAAAACAAAGGGGGTTCAAAATCTTCTCTAAAGAGTACAGGATTTGTCTCCCCAAAAAGCTCTGAATAAAATCTCTCTCTAGCTCTCTCAATTCTCAAAACTAAGATTCTTGCCAACAGTGGCTGAAAAACCTAATAAATAGGGGCTAAACACGATCTGGGATCTTCATATAAATAAAGGAAACTTCTGGGTAAGTTCTGCAATTTTTCTTGATACTTTTAACAAATAGCCACGCTCCTTCCTATCTGGGTGACGAGCGTCACCAATGGGGTGACGATCATCACCATTAGTGAATACTTTCTACTTCGAGCTTGGTACTTCGTGGCTTCAACTCAGAATGCTCCAAAAGGTTCCAATATCTCCAATTATGCTCCAGACATGCTTTAACCTGCAAAGACTCTTCTAGGACTCTAAAAAGACCAAAAAGACTCAATAAAAAAGACTTATATCATGGTTAAAAACCATAAAAACCATGATATATCAACTCCCCCAGACTTAGCTTTTGCTTGCCCTCAAGCAAACATCAGATAGAGTACAGGGTCGAGGTTCGAAAACAAGAAACAGTCAGTCAGTCATCAGGAACATCATACTAGTTAAAGCTTTCGAATCCACATACCACAGAGTTAACACAAGATCAAATTTCAGCCTAATCATCACAAGCTTAGCAAATCTCTCAAGTCCAGTCCAAATCCCTTCAAGAAATCCGAAACTTCTACTGTTAACTCCTTAATTTTTTAATCTAAGTGTGAAGTCTCATCAAGGCTCTATCATCTTAATCACTTTACAGATTCTTTTCCCTTCCTAACAACTGAACAAATCAATCTCAACACAACTCTCCTATTTTCTCTTCCCTTAATCTTTTTCTTTAGGATATTTTCGATTTTTCACTTCTTTTTCTCAACTTTTACAGTCTAAGATATGGTGCTACTCAATACTTGTGTTCCTTGTGAGGAGACAGGTTCATGAGTGTGTTCACTACTGTTGTTCCTTGTGAGAAGACAGGGTCATGAATGCACCACTCTTTGGACTTAATTTCTTTTAAAAACTACATCAGAGAAAATCAAAGAGAGACTGTATTTTAACCTTATTGTCAGTGCTTAAAGAGAGAATCAAGATCAATAAGAATCAATCACCAAGACTAGAAATTTAAAGTTCATTAAGGTGGAGCTAACAGCAAATTTTCCAGATTCTCTAAGAATCTAAACCTTCATTGCTAGACTGATCTACCTATGACTTTCAACTTAGTAAGACTTGTAATCAACTACTGTGGCAATGGTTCTTATCAGCAAAAACGTCCTATGGCTAGTTCCAAGAAAAACTAACAGTTTCAAAAGTTTTGACTCTAGAAAAACAGGTTTTTTTTACTCAACTTTAAGACTCTATAAACATGACACAAAGCACACAACGTCAGTAACCACCTCCCCCAGACTTGAACAACACTGTCCCTAGTGTTATTAAGCCAAGAGTTGGTCAGAAAAATGAATGAGAAGTCGAAAAACCAAGTCAGAAAAGGGTTACCTCGCGTGGGGTCGGGTGACGAGCGTCACCAATCTGGTGACGAGCGTCACCACGACCTGTATTGCATAAATCTTATGTTAAATCTCAATTTGGTTAAGAAAATCAAAAGTTATGAAATTCCTATTTTCTAACTAGTTTCGGTTATTTTGCAGGTGTGCTCGAGGAAGAAGAAGAGAAAAGCTTAAGTCCCGTGTTCGATTCTGATGGGTGACGAGCGTCACCATAAGGGTGACGATCGTCACCGTTTTTTTTTTTTTTTTTTTTTTTTTTTTTTTTTTAACTAAAATTCTAACTAATAATCCTAAACACGAAAATAAATACTAAGTAATATATCTACAACTTACCAGTGGATTGCCTCCCACTAAGCGCTCTTTTAAAGTCATTAGCTTGACTTTGGTTGGCTGTTTAGACAGCTGGTGCCTGATTCAGAGACACAATGTGTCCTGCTGGAATCTCTGCTTGTGCCCAGTAATACTCCACCCTTTGTCCATTGACAATAAACTCCTCTCCTTTGGAGTTAATCAGGACAATTGCACCATGTGGGCGAGCCTCTTTGACAGTGAAAGGACCTGACCATCTAGAACGCAGTTTACCAGGAAAAAGCTGTAAACGAGAGTTATAGAGTAATACCTGGTCATTGGGCTCGAAATGCCTGGAGATGATCTTCTTATCATGATATGCCTTTGTCCTCTCCTTGTATAACTTGGAGTTTTCATAGGCTAGATATCTGATCTCATCCAGTCCATTGAGCTGAATCAAGCGCCTTTCTGCAGCAGGTTTCAGATCGAAATTCAGCTTCTTGATTGCCCATTCTGCTCTGAACTCCAGTTCTACTGGTAGATGGCACGCCTTGCCATAGAGAAGGTGGAAAGGAGTAGTCCCAAGTGGCGTTTTGTAGGCAGTCCTGTAGGCCCATAATGCATCATCCAGCTTTGCAGACCAATCCTTCCTTGTTTTCCCAACTGTCTTTTCCAGAATTTGCTTGATCTGTCTGTTGGAAACCTCGACTTGTCCACTTGTTTGGGGGTGATAGGGCGTGGCCACTCTGTGCTGTACACCATACTTCTTCAACAGCTTGTCAAAAACCTTGTTGACAAAGTGAGAACCCCCATCACTTATGACAATCCGTGGGACACCAAATCTGGGAAAGATAATGGTCTTAAACAGCTTCAAAACCACTGCAGCATCATTAGTAGGAGTAGCCAACGCCTCTACCCACTTAGATACATAATCAACAGCAACCAGAATGTATCTATTCCCATAAGATGAGGGAAAAGGTCCCATGAAGTCAATACCCCAACAATCGAAAACTTCAACTTCTAGAATGAAGTTCTGTGGCATCTCATGTCTCCTGCTGATTTTTCCTCTTCTCTGACAAGTATCACAGCTTGTGATGAAGGCTTGGGCGTCCCTGAACATGGTAGGCCACCAAAATCTAGCCTGCAAAACCTTAGAGACAGTCTTGAATGTAGCAAAGTGTCCAGCATAGTCTGATCCATGACAGTGGAAGAGCACGTCCTGAACTTCTTCTTCTGCTAAACATCTTCTGTAAATACCATCAGCACAATGCTTGTAGAGGTATGGCTCATCCCAATAGAATCTCCTAAGTTCTCTCAAGAACTTCTTCTTAGCATATCCTTTAAAATCATGTGGTTCATCCTCTGCAGCAAGGTAGTTTGCAATATCAGCATACCAGGGTCTCTTTGGATCATGTAAAGCATAAACAGGCTCTGCAAAAGCTTTCCCCAAGCTTGCACAAATCGCAGATAAGTGTGGAGATCGGTGACGAGCGTCACCAATGTTGGTGACGAGCGTCACCTCGCTCTTATACTTTTGTCGCGAATGGTCTTGGTTGGTGACGAGCGTCACCCCCCTGGTGTCGCTCGTCACTCCCCTGTAGTTTCGTGAAAACTGCAGGTTTTCGACACTTTCCTCCTGTTCTCTGGTTTCCACTAAGTAAACATTCTCTTCAGGCAAGAAATCATTGATGGGAACACTGTCTTCGACCTGAATCCGGGATAAATGGTCAGCAACTCCATTCTCAACCCCTTTCTTATCCTTCACTTCAATATCAAATTCCTGAAGAAGCAGGATCCATCTCAACAGCCTTGGTTTTGCATCCTTCTTCTGCATTAAGTACTTCAGTGCTGAATGGTCAGTATGAACCACGACCTTGGAGCCAACAAGATACTGCCTGAACTTCTCAAAAGCAAACACAACAGCTAACAATTCCTTCTCAGTTGTTGCATAATTCTTCTGAGCATCATCCAAAGTCCTACTTGCATAGTAGATGGCGTGGAGTTTCTTGTCTTTCCTCTGTCCCAGCACTGCTCCAACTGCAAAATCGCTGGCATCACACATTACCTCAAAAGGTAAGTCCCAATCTGGAGGCTGCACAACAGGGGCTGTAACCAACGCCTGTTTGATCTGTTCAAAAGCAGATTTGCACTCTTCTGTGAACTCAAACTTCACATCTTTGCAGAGGAGAGCAGTAAGTGGACGTGCTATCTTGCTAAAATCTTTGATGAACCTTCTGTAGAAGCCTGCATGTCCCAGAAAACACCTCACTGCTTTGACTGAATCAGGTGCTTGCAGACTTGTCATCACCTCAATTTTCGCCCTATCCACCTCTATACCGTCTCCTGAGACTCTGTGACCAAGTACAATACCATCCTGTACCATAAAATGGCACTTCTCCCAATTTAAAACCAAGTGTTTCTCTTCGCATCTCTGCAGAACTGCACACAGGTTGTCCAAACAGCTCTTGAAAGAAGATCCATAAACAAAGAAGTCATCCATGAACACCTCCATAAACTTCTCTATCATGTCTGTGAAAATCGACATCATGCATCTCTGGAAGGTTGCAGGAGCATTACACAGACCAAAGGGCATTCTGCGATAGGCAAAAGTGCCATAAGGACAGGTAAACGTGGTCTTCTCCTGATCATCTGGATGGATGGGGATCTGAAAGAAGCCTGAATACCTATCAAGGAAGCAGTAATACTTGTGATTCGCCAGCCTTTCTAGCATCTGATCGATGAAAGGTAGAGGAAAATGGTCCTTCCTTGTTGCTGCATTCAATTTCCTGTAGTCTATACACATCCTGTGTCCTGTCACAGTCCTGGTTGGAATCAGCTCATCCTTGTCATTCTTGACCACGGTGACACCTCCTTTCTTAGGCACCACGTGCACTGGACTCACCCAAGCACTGTCTGAAATAGGATAGATGATACCAGCCTGCAACAACTTCATGATTTCTTTCTTGACCACATCTTGCAAATTCGGATTTAGCCTCCTCTGATGCTCAACTGATGATTTCGACTCATCTTCTAGGTGTATTCTATGCATGCACAATTCTGGAGAGATACCTGAAATGTCATCAAGAGAATAGCCAAGAGCTTTGCGAAATTTTTGCAGCTTGCTTAGCAATAGGGTGAGCTCTGCATTGTTCAATGAAGCATTAACAATAACAGGATAGGTGGAGTTTTCTCCTAGGAATGCGTACCTTAGCCCTGCAGGGAGCTGTTTAAGCTCAACTTTTGGTGCTTTTGCTGCTAACCAGTCACCCATTGTGGCGGCTTTTGCAGATGTGGAGACAAGTTCATCCTGTGCAACCAGTTGCATAACTTGTGCAGTAGCATCCATCATCTTTGTGTAGCCTGTTGCAGCAGCATCTAAATGCTCATACTCAGCTGTAGAAGTGGTCAACGCCCTTTCCAAGGGGTCATCTGAACTCATCTCATGGAAGATCTGATCAGCAATGTTTGTGAGAATATCAACATAAAAAGTCTGTCCATCTATGGTTGGCCTCTTCATCAGCTTGTCCATTTCGAATTTCATCACTAAATCGCCAACATTCAGCTCTATTCTACCCTTCCTGACGTCAATAATAGCTCCTGCAGTGGCCAGGAAGGGTCTGCCAAGAATCAAGGGGTCTTTGGGCTCTTCTCCATACTCTAAAACCACAAAATCAGTAGGGATCATACAATCTCCTACTTTGATAGGAACATCCTCTATTACCCCTTCAGGAACTCTAACTGATCTATCAGCTAGGACAAGAGATATCCTTGTAGTTTTAAAATCAGTCATCCCCAAACTCTTTGCAACAGAGTGGGGCATGAGGTTCACACTAGAACCAAGGTCACACAATGACCTCTCAAACTTGTCATTGAAGATGGTGCAGTCTAAAACAAAGCTTCCTGGGTCTGAAAGCTTCTCTGGAACTCTGTTCTGAATCACTGCACTGACCTGCTCGTTGATCATCATAGCTCCAACCTCAAGGCTCAAGTTGTTGGTCACCATTCTCTTCACATACCTCCTAATAACAGGAGTGATCCTTACAGCATCAATCAATGGGATCTCTATCACCAACTTGTCCATGATAGCCTTGCATCTGGCATCCTCAAGCTCCTGCTTAGACTTCTTAGGATGCTTAGGATAGGGTATCTTGGGTTTATACACGGTCTCCTTAGCATTATCTGAAGTCTTAGGCGAAACTGCAATATGTGGTGTCTGGTGACGAGCGTCACTGGACTGGTGACGAGCGTCACTCACTTTGGACAAGTCGGGGTCGAGTACTGGATTTGGGTGACGAGCGTCACTTCCTTGGTGACGGTCGTCACCAATAAGTGAAGAATCAGGCTCGGGGTTATCCTCATTGGGTGACGAGCGACACCCATTATTGGTGACGATCGTCACCAATGGTTCTGCAGCAAAATTTTCTTCATCTTCATACTCTTCTACACCCACGAAATTTCTTGAGGTTATATCCTTCTGCAACACTGGTTGCAGGTTCCTTCCACTCCTCAATGAGATGGCATTCACGTGGTGTTTGGGATTAGCATCAGTTCTTCCTGGAAGAAATCCTTCTTGCCTCTGAACAGCTCCTGCAGTTTGAGCAACTTGAACATCAAGCTTCTTCATATGAGAGTTCAGACTCTCAATTTTCCCATTCAGGTCCTGATAGAGCGAATCTATCTTGCCATTGAAGTTCACAGTAAGCTTCTGTTGTCCTTCCAGAATCTGTTCGAACATTGCTTCCATTTTGTTCTCTTGTGGAGGTGCTGGTTGATAGGAAGTAGAACCATAGTTTCTGTAGTTTCCACTGCTCTGGAATGGCTTCTGATACTCTGTCTTCTGAAAAGGGGGTCTAGGAGTGAAACCAGGCGTGTTCTGTCCTCCTGTAGGGGCGTTTTTCTGATTGTTGTTGCTGTATCCTCTGTTCCACTGCTGATTCCCATACCTTTGTCCCTGAAATCCGCCAGAGTTGATGAAATTTACATCCTCCTGCTCAACTTCCTCTGGAGCTTCGAAAGTCTCTACTTCTGCAGCAAAGTGAACTGACTTCTTCCCTACCAAAAGGCTGTGCATATCATCTAACTTAGCCTTAACTTCAGCAATCTGATTTCCATCAGCTGCACCAGCTTGTTTCATTCTCTGAAAGTCTGCATTTTTAGTGCTGTTGCTGCAGACCAAGTTCTCAATCAGTCTCACCGCCTCCTCTGGTCTGTTGGTATTGAAGTTTCCACTGCTTGAAGCATCCAACGCTATCTGATATTTCCAGTCAATGCCTCTGAAAAAGATCCCAAGCAATTGCACCTGACTGAAACCATGATGAGGACAGTCCCTCTGATAAGACTTGAACCTGATCCAAGAAGCCTTGAAAGCTTCAGTAGGGCCTTGTGTAAATGATGCAATTTTCGTTCTCATGTCTTCTGATCTGGCATCATCATAGAAATTGTTCAGAAAAGCATTCTTGGTGTCCTCCCAAGTAGTTAGTGAAGCAGGTTCCAGTTGCTTTAGCCAATATGCAGCTTCTCCTCCAAGAGAATAGGGAAAAAGCTTGCAGAACAGAAAGTCATTGCTAACCCCATTAGCTTTGACACTGGAAGCTAGGTCCTCAAACCTCTCTATGTGATCCATAGGATGCTCATGAGGTAAACCATGGAAGGGATGCTGTCCAACTAGCTGATAGTAGACAGGTTTAACCTCAAAATCGTTCCTCTGGAAGGCAGGAGGTCGGATTGCAGCTCTGTTGGCATAGAACTGATCAGGTCTGTTGTAATCACCTAGAGTCCTCTGAACAAAACGCCCAGCAGCGTTATTGACAGCAGCAGGGACTCCCACGTTCTCAGCCACTTGCTGAACCTGCTGTTCAACAATGACATTCCCCTCTTGATCAATTCTCTGCCCCTCTTCGTTCCTCCTATTTCCTTCCCTGTCAACCAAGTGACCTTCTGCATCTTCAACCAAGATCAGTGGAGCGATCATTGCAGATTGCTTCTTAGCTTTCCTGTTAGTTCTCTCCAACCTAGCAAGCTCGTCGATGCTCAAAGTCACAAGCTCCTTCTCTTTGTTGCTTCTGGTTCTGCGATTAGGCATACACCTGAAACAGGAACAAAGAAAAGTAGCTGAAAGTCAGTAAACAAATAAAAACTTAGACAAAATCCTAATACTAAAAATCGATAGGCAGCTATTACTCCCCGGCAACGGCGCCAAAAACTTGATAGGGTTCAGGTTTTACCCAAATAAAACTACTGCAAGTGCACAGCAAAAGCAGATGTAGTATAAGGGGTATCGAAATCCCAAGAGAGTAATGCTAACTACACTATCAATTATAGATTTGGACTAAGCTAAGCGAAATATGATGTATGTAATGCGAATGAATAATTAGAAATAAGCAAACGATGGTATGATATGTTCTAAGTTCAGGAAGACTAAAAGCGCTAAGCTAGGGTAATTCGCAGGTATGAATCCAAGAATGCAGAATGCAGGGAATCAGGAATGATTAAGAACCGTTTTTAAACATGAATCTCTAATGCATAACTAATCAATTCTCATTGTAGAAGTTATCTATACCTAGATCACAGAGTTTCAAATCTCTTTGCAAACCCTAACAACCTAAGTATGCAGGAATGATCAGATTCAATTGTTTACAAAACTCCTAAGCCAAATCTCTTTGTACTAAGTTGTTTTGCTCATCAAATACTAGTTCAGGTTATGAATAATGCTCTCACATATATTTAACAACCTATGATTTTCGGATTCCTAGATGATGTGTCTCAGAAATTCGATTTTAAAGCAAGCAGAGATGAAAAACCATGAGATAATCCTAACAGATAGCGATTCTACACTCTTTTCATCAACCTTTGAAAAACCCTAACTTAACTAGTAGATTACTCAGACATGATTATGAGATCACAAAACATAACTGAATAAAATTGCATTAAGAGAAAGAGTAGAAAACAAAGGGGGTTCGAAATCTTCTCTAAAGAGTACAGGATTTGTCTCCCCAAAAAGCTCTGAATAAAATCTCTCTCTAGCTCTCTCAATTCTCAAAACTAAGATTCTTGCCAACAGTGGCTGAAAAACCTAATAAATAGGGGCTAAACACGATCTGGGGTCTTCATATAAATAAAGGAAACTTCTGGGTAAGTTCTGCAATTCTTCTTGATACTTTTAACAAATAGCCACGCTCCTTCCTATCTGGGTGACGAGCGTCACCAATGGGGTGACGATCGTCACCATTAGTGAATACTTTCTACTTCGAGCTTGGTACTTCGTGGCTTCAACTCAGAATGCTCCAAAAGGTTCCAATATCTCCAATTATGCTCCAGACATGCTTTAACCTGCAAAGACTCTTCTAGGACTCTAAAAAGACCAAAAAGACTCAATAAAAAAGACTTATATCATGGTTAAAAACCATAAAAACCATGATATATCATGTACGAATTAGTACCTCAACTCTTAAAATTTTGAAAATTAGTACCTGAACTTTTTAATGACCAAATTTGTATTAGTCAACATTTTCAATCCGTTAATAGTAATGACTCTGCCACTAGGAAAACAGCCAATCCGTACCCGAACTTATGAAAGTGTAGCGGATTAGTGCATGAACAATTTCAGTACCTCAACTTCTAAATTTTTAAAATTTGGTACATCAACTTCCAAAGTAATGTCGAACTCAAACTGAACTTGAAAAAAACGAATCTAAAATACAATATCCAAACCAATCCAGACATGGAGAGATCCGAGTCGAATCCGATCCTAAATTTAATAAGACCTGATCGGTACCAAAAGCTATAGTTCCAAAATATCCTATATGATCCGATCCGGTAACCCAAGTGACCACCCCTAGTTTAGACGATACAAAGATGATGTACTCATTTTCAAAAATTTAGAAGTTGAGGTACTAATTAGCACACTAAAAATTGTTCATGTACTAATCTGCTATAATTTCATAAGTTCAGGTACGAATTGGCCATTTTTATAGTTGCTAAGTCATTACCGTTAATGTTGACTAATGGAAATTTGGTTAATGTTGGTATCGGCTAGACGGTATAAAGTTGAGGTACTAATTTTCCAAAATCTAAGTATTGAGGTACTAATTCGTACACAAAAAATTGTTCGTATACGAATCTGCTACACTACCATTAGTTGGGGTACGAATTGGCCGCTTTCCCGCTAATAACCTAATTAAGAACTAATTTCTATCAGTGATTAGATGGCTAACAAGCAAGCAAAAAAAATTCAATAAAAATTAAGCCAAGATATCTTCTAGACAGCTAATCCCTTATGATAGAATAGATAAATTCTCTAAGTGATAGATCTGCATACGAGAAAGCTAGATACTAAGCAAGTTTGATCAAGGCTAACCTAGTGCTAAGTACAGTAAATAAAGAGGAAATAATGATATTAGGCACAAGACATCACTAATCTAATTTTAAAATCCTTCTAATATATCTCATCTTAAACCCTAAAAAAGACTACTCACTAGTCATAACTAAAACCATAAATTCTAAAGAGAAAGAATGGCTAAGCATGATTAGAAAGTAGATTAAACAAGAAAAGATGAAGAGAAACGTAGAAATTCACTAAACAAACCAAGATTCTTACAAATTTTACTCAAAAAAAAAATGTTTTAGACTTAGAACAATAAAAAATAAAATGCCTAATGATTTTAGGACTTTACACATTTATAGGTGCTCTGAAAGCCCCTAATAAACCATGAATAAACCGGATTTTGGTTGGCTCGAGTGGTCCATATCGGCCTGTCTGGTCGATACTCTGATCGATATGAGCTTTTTCCCTGGTTGTATAGGCTTGAGTCTTCCCGGTACGTTGCTCGATATGGTCGCATGCGTTAAGGCAGATCGCCTTCTCCTCCTCGATGCTCCAGCTGATACGCGTGTCTGGTCTCCCATGTATCGACGTAAGCATACCGGTATGTTGCTCGGTACACATCCTATCTCCCATGTATCGGCTTGGGTTCTCGATACGTTGGTCAATATCACTTATGCTTCTCATATCGGCTTGACTCTTGGCCGATACACTGACCAATACACTCATATCGGGCAGTTCTGCCCGATACGTTGCTCGATATTGACCCTCTCGCCCTTGTTCTTCCTTTGGCTCCACTCCTAGCTCACATCCAAACACATCGTTTGTACGTGATGCAACTCCAAATGCAAACAAAATGTATGCAACATCTAAAACTACTCTAACTCCTAAATGAATGCATATGAGACAAAAACAAGTAAGAAATGCATGTTTAAAGACCAAAAACTAGTAGTGAATGCATGCTAATATAGTATAAATAATGGATATATCAAGACACTAGCCCTCAAATCGCTTTTGGAGGTCTCATTACACCTATCTTGGAAGTTGCTTCTATCCCATTGTGAGAGTCTCCACATCCACCAGAGTTCATTGATAGATCCTACCTCTTCAAGACTAGGTACTTTGTGGGAACCATGGAGGAGAAAGTTGTTTATCAATTCAACACTAACTTGAAGACAAAGAAGAGGATACTTCTCCCTAATTCCCACAACACCACTTTCAGAGTTACAAGCCATGTTAACTTCATGCCTCACGAGAATGAGCTTGTAGACACTTTTTCTGAGCAACCACAAGTAGAGGATGAAGGTACAAAGGCGCATGAGATACTATATGGGAGCCAAAGGTACTATTCCTGCCCCTATGAAAAGCCTATAGCCAGCAATGTGAATAAAGAAGCTCATAAGTAACTCAAGCTACTCCAAAGACGGAACAAAGATGGAAGGAGTGCAACTCATTCCCCACCCTCCCTCTCCAGCAACATGTCCTACTCTATGGACACCACATCATCCTCCCCCTCTCAAGAATTTTAGGGTACACTCCTCCAACCATTGTAAATACCACCTTTTGTTTGCATATTTATTTTATTTCACTCTCTTCCACTCTTTTCTCACACATAGGAATGTGTGTGATTTAAGTTTAGGGGAAAAGAGTATCTCATGCTGTGTTTTGTTTTCTTATTACATCATGCATACATTTAGCATTTCATGCATTCACTTAATGCCTAGAAAAACGATAAAAATTTGAAAACAAATTCGAAAACTTTAAACAAAAAAAAATTCATGTAGTTGCATTCATTCATTTGCTTAGGATTGAGTTTAGTATGCATTTCATATAGGTTGCATTCATATGCATAGGGAGTAATGATGATTGCCTTGCATAATGTTAAAGTTCGAAATTGTATTCAATGCCCTAGTTATTAATTGTTTGATGTTTGTGATATAGCTTGAACTAAAGGTTGAACCACATTTGGAATTCTCTGCATTGTCACTTTTGTCTAGTTAAAACTTGCATGATCTTAGTTTAATCCTTATTTATTTGAACTATAATTTTGACTTGTTAATTATCATATCTTGTGTACTGAAAAGTGTTTTTCATGGATATTCATATACATACTTGGGCTTTCTTTTTTCTTTTTACCATTCTTGCTAGTCCAAATAGAACCCCTCACCCTTGACCATAACCTTCTGTCAAACCATGGAATCATCTGTGAGAGATTGAAAGGCCTTTTTCCATTGATGACCTTAGTAA
Source organism: Thlaspi arvense (assembly GCA_911865555.2). NCBI lineage: Eukaryota > Viridiplantae > Streptophyta > Magnoliopsida > Brassicales > Brassicaceae > Thlaspi > Thlaspi arvense. The sequence goes on from OU466861.1 coordinate 18,451,444, forward strand.
AAAGGGTTGGGATTTAGAACTACATTGAGAAGACTCCCATGTAGAAATAACTTTATATTTTTAGAGTTCGATCAGGCTAGGGTTATGGATAAAAATGGGATGGGTTTTATTTTAGGTTTTTCAAGAGAAAGCAATGGGGAAGGAGTGCAATTCAAGTTATCTTGGGAGAGTTGGCTAAGTGAATCAAAGAGGGCTAAGTACAAAGAAGAAAAGTGTGCAATTCAAGGTTCATTACATATCCAAAGGATGAGAAGCACCAGCAAATAAAGATGAGCCCATACCAACCAAGAATCCAACCACCAAGAAGATTCAAAGGAGAAGATGCATCCTCAAAGAATCTCTAAAGGAGAAGAAAGAATGGTTTTATCAAAGAAGCAAAAATGCTTCAAGGAAAGGGTAGAATAGGATATGTTTATAGGTAGAAAAATAATAGTTTATGATCATTTATGGGACTTGGGTAGTTGGGAATTTATCTTTGTATGCATAAATTGTTTTTTACCCTTACCATTTTACCAAAGCTCACTATATACTCATGAGAGGTCCCTTGCATATTCATTAGGCCATTTCGATTTTCAATGTGATCACCATAGTATCATAACCTTACCCTTAGCCAAATGAAAGCACTTGATTTGGATAAGCTTGATTCACATGGTTATACTTAATTGAATGTTAAAAGAATTGATTGATGTGATTGCTTGTGTAGGCTAAGATTTAAGTACTTGTTATTGCTTGTGATGAATGTGGCTAGATTTTTATAGCAGAACAAAATCGTATGCATTTTAGAATTGTTAACTTGGACATTGAACTCATTTCTTCCTTTGACATTTTAAGCTATGAACTCCCATTTTCAAACTTCATTCCGTAGTTTGTCCTTGTTTGCTTGAGGGTAAGCAAAAGGTAAGTTTGGAGGTGTTGATAGCTTGCATAATTACATGATTTTAGGCTTCATTTAGTATAGTTTTCATATCATATCATCCATTTTATAGTCCAAAATGTCTCATTTGCATTCATAATATACTTAGTGCAATAGGATTAGGAAATGCATATCATGTTGCATTTAGAGTGTATTTCAGGTCTTTATGAGGCTACAGAGGACATATGGAGAGGCACTCAAAGGATCTGAAGAAGTTTTGAGATTTTGTATCGGAGTGTATGTTGAGCACCTGATCGACACCAGAGCATATCGGTCCCTATATCAAACATCAAGCCGATATCAAGATGGAGTGAAAAATATTGGTGTTCTGGAAGCTCCCAGTATCGGTCACTTGTGTCGAGGAGGAACCCGATATCAGAAGGCCAGAGAGCATATCGACCTACCTGTATCGAGCAGGAAGCCAATGTCAGCCCCCCTTCCCAAGCAGATTTATCTTTGGTCAATGCTCGGATTGAACCTTTGACCGAGTTGAGCAAACTTTGACTCTTGACTATTTAAGCCTAAAACTTACCTTATCTTTTAGATTATGCTTTATCTTATCTTTAGCAGTAAAAACCTTATCTCCTAGTCTTTCTCTCTCTTGTTCTTGAGCAAACTTCCAGCTTTTGGTATTTTCTAAGCAACAATTTAGGTTTTTAATATAAGTTGGTATTCCTTGTTATTGTTCTTCATCTTATTGCTTTTGATCATGGTTTCTCTCACCATATTTCTACATTTTGAGGGATCAATCATGAATTGTGAGTAGTTAATTTTTGGGTTTAAGGATTGGTTAGATTTAGGATGATCTAAGGTTTATAACTTGATGTTTAGGTGTAGATAATGTTAGATCCTTCACTGGGTGTTCTTAATGCTTAAATCTTATTGATCATCTGATTTTCGAAGCAAAGGTTTATCTACCCCTTAGTGGATTTGCTTGTCCTTACACATGAGAATGTATGACTAGGGAGCTTATTGGCTAAATATGACTGTTTCTTTATGCTTGATTGTTTGCTGATCACTAATGAAAATTAGATATTGATTTGGTTGCTTTCAAAGGAATCATTGTCATGAAAGTGGATTGAATTACATGTTCAGAGTTCTGTGCTAAAAGATCATGCATTCATTGTTTGTTTGAACATCTTTTTGAGGCTGAAGATCATCCTAGATTGATTATTCCTATCCTACACCCTCTTGTTAATCATTTGATCATCTCTGTGTTGCTCTGTTTTACTCTGTTTTGCTCTGTTTCTTAGACTTAAGTAGTTATTTACTTAAATTCCTTTGCTGTTTATGGTTTGAATATTGCTGTTTGATAACTACTTAAGTTGTTAGAATCATAAAAAAAACTATTTCTTTGTTTGGCTTAGATTATAGATAATCATGCATTCTCTTTGATTCATCTCACCCAATTGTATTGATAACCTTAATTACTTCAGTGACATGATTTTAGACTTAAGAAAATTGAGTCACAAGAGTGGAAAAACTCTTGTATCATGATACCAAAACTCATTGGCCCTGCTCAAGCAAGCTTTATCCCGGAAAGGCTGAGTGCGGATAACATTTTCATTGTGGACGAAGTAGTTCATTTGATGCGTCGAAAGAAAGATGGAAAAGGATGGATGCTACTGAAACTAAACCTTGAGAAGGCCTATGAATGGATTAGATGGGACCTCTTTGAGGACACTCCTAAGGTGGTTGGCCTCCCAACTACATGGATGATTGGGATTATGAAGTGTGTGGGGGGACCCCAAATGAGCTTTCTATAGAATGGAGAGGAGACAGAACCTTTTAAGCCCATATGAGGTCTTAGGCAAAGTGTTCCACTGTTTTCGTATCTATTCTTTTTGTCTTGAGCGGCTATGTCACTTAATTAAAAACTCGGTTGAGCTTAAAGAGTGGAAGCCTATTAGTCTATCATGTAGAGCCCTAAGTTATCATACATTTGCTTTGCAGATGATCTAATCCTCTTTGCAGAAGCTTCAATAACTCATATTCGGATGATACATAGAGTTTTGGAGAGATTTTGTGCTGCTTCAGGACAGAGAGTCAACTTCGAAAAGTCAAAGATCTTATTTTCTGATAATTTTAACCAAGACTTGGAGAAATTGGTTATGAGGGCAGAATCAAGTCCACACGGAAGTTGGGAAAATATTTGGGAATGCCGATACTACAAAGAATAACTAATATAGACACCTTTGGTGATGTGCTTGAGACAGTCTCATCACGACTAGCAGTGTGGAAGGGACGCTTCTTGAGCTTAGCTGGAAAGTTAACACTTACTAAAGCAGTCCTCTCATAGATTCCTGTCCACTCTATTAGTACAATATTACTACCAAAATTAACATTTACAAGGTTGGTCAAGTATCAAGATCATTCATATAGGGCAGTATGACAGAATGGAAGAATCAGCATCTGATTGCTGGGACAAAAGTCTGCTTACCAAAGAGAGAAGAAGGACTAGGGATTCGTGGAGCCAAAGCATAAACAAAGTCCTTATTACAAAGTCGGGCTGCTGTCTGCTACAGGATCATATGAGCCTATAAATAAATGTGATGTGAAAGAAGTATAGAGTAACAATGGTACAATATACTTCATGTACTATTATGAAAGGTAATTGGTCGAGCACATTACGCAACATAGGAATAGGGAACATAAAAGTGGTACTCCCCATAAAGACTTGGATCATTGGAGATGGTCATTTTTGAAAGGATAAATGGCTGTTGAATATACCGTTATTGGAGGTAGCAGAGGGTGTAGTACCACCAGGGGAGATTGTGCATATATGAGTCCAAGACTTATGAAAAAATGGAATGGAATGGTTGCTTGCTCATGTTAAACCTTATTTAACCGCTGATACTAAACTACAGTTGGGAGCTGTGGTTCTGGAGGATGTAACATGAACTATAGATAGTCTTTTATAAGGATAAAACCAAAACGTGAGCTTCACAGTGAAATCATATCTTACTCTTTTTTAACTAAACATCACTCACCAAGGCAGGACATGAATAAATTATTTGATCGTGTCTGGAGAGTAGTGGCGCCAGAGAGGAGGTGTTCGTATGGCTTATTGTCCATCAAGTAATCATGAAGAATATGAAGAGGCAACGGCGACATCTAAGCGATACAAGAATATGTCAGGTATGTAAAAGGGGCAAAGAGTCTATCATGCATGTGTTTCGAGATTGTCCTGCGATGGCGAGAATTTAGAATCACATAGTCCCATCAAGAAAACAGCAAATATTCTTTAACAAGTCATTGTTGGAGTGGATTTATGGTAATCTTGGAGATGCAGGGGTGTTAGGGAGTTGTAGCAGGCCTACAGCCATTGCAATGGCGGTATAGTGAGGATGGAAATGGAGATGCGGGGACATTTTTGGATCCACATAAACATGTCAAGATGGGATACATTTCTTAAAAGATCTAGCTGGCGAAGTGACGCTTGCTCACTTGAGGATGAGAGGGAACACACACACTTTTAGGAGGGAGGAACGACTAATATCATGGTCCCCGCCATGAAATAGTTGAGTGAATCTGAATACAGATGGTGTGGCTCATGACAATCCTGGACTTGCAACAGCCGGTAGAGTATTGCAAGATGAGAGGAGAGATTGATGTGGAAGATTTACTCTCAATATCGGCATCTGTTCTGCACCTTTAGCTGAACTTTGGAAATTTTACCATAGACAATATATAGCATGGGAGAGCCGAGTTACTCTTTTAAAACTCGAGGTATATTCGAAGATTCTGATTGAGTTTATGATAATAGAAATAAGTGATCATCACCTTCTATCGTTTTTAATATGGTTGTCTTATGACTTTTTCTATTAAGGTCTGGTTAGTTTGGTTAACACATGTGTATAGAAAAAACAAATCAGGATAACTAGGTGTCTCGCCCGCGCCATGCGCAGGCTAAATTTTATAATAAATAATTGTTCTGAGTAATATTAGATAGGTTCATAAATACCACGAAACAGAATAGAGTAGTTTTATAAATCGAGTAACATATTTTGAAACAAAAATGGAAAACATGCATTCTCATTACTGTTCATTCGATACAGATTTTGCAGTCAATGCCTCTTCACCACATCGTAACCTGCAATAAAAAATAGTGATATGTATAAATATTTAAATAGTAGTAAACTAAACTGTTTTATTCAGCTTAATGCGTCGTTACCTATCTCGGAAATGATGAACATCAGGAACATCGGCATTGAAATAGAACTCACAATATTTCTTCATTGCGATAACATTCATAATACCTAAACCAAAAGAAAATAAGATCACAAGACTACACAAACGAACCAACAAACATAATTTGGTGTATTATATTATTCATAATACCTTCATATTGTTTGTTGATGTACCACCACTTCAGCACACAAATAACTTCTTCATCACAGTTCTGAGACCATTTCAAGGCAAACTCTTCAGCTAGTTGTCCCATCGCGCAACATTCAATTACACATTTCCTATTAAAAAGGCGTTACAGAATATCAATTAATCGTTATTACAATGTGAAAAAATAAAAAAACGTACTTGTCATCTTGCAGATCAAAAGGGATCATAGTGTAATCATCTTGTATTTTACTCTCATCGAAAATCTCTAACTCTCCGACATTTTTAAGAACACCAATTAAATCTAGTAAACAACAACACAAAATAACAAAACTCTTATTGTATTCCTTTAGTCAGAAAAAACTAATAATATTCCCTGTATAAAATTTTTACCGATAGCATATGTGACATCCATTCGACTTCCAATAACATCCCCAAAATCAACCAATTTCAACAATAAACCATCATCGGGACCAGACACAGAAATAAATCTAGTGTTAGTAACAAACTTCAGCTTGAAAGGATGCCTTGCTATACGAATGAAAGCATTGGAAGTTTTAACTATAAAACCACTTAAGAGCTCCCGCTGTCCTTCGATAAGGTCGTCTTCAAACAAATGAAGGTATTTGTTTCCAATCGAAGCTTGTATCATCGACCCCTATAAACACTTTAATCATTACAATTGTACATAAATTAAACATAAGAAACAAGAATCAAATTGAAAGCAAGGGTGATTGAACTTACATGCATGTCAACGAATATCATCTTTAGTTTAGGCCGACGGTTCCTATCTTTGGCACGCCATTTCTTTAACAGTTTAATTTCAACAGATGGATCGACAACACAAGCGTCTATCTTAGAGACATTCAAGAACCCCATCGCAATAGAAACACCAAAACAACCAAATTTTAAACTAAAATCACTCGTTAAATGAAACAAGAAACATAGAGTGTATCGACAATTACAATACTAATATCTAGTTCTCTTGGGCGTAGTGTCGATGCTGATTAGCTATACTTATAGGCAAACAGTTCCATGAAAAATTATTTTTAAATAATAAAAGCGAGATATGTTTCATATATTCAAAAACCAGTATATAATAATTAGTTCATAAAAATAATCAGAATAATAAACATGCAACAAAAACCAAAACCGAGACTAAGGACCAAACCAAAACGACGAAAACCCATAACCAAAACAAACCCAAAGCCCAAAACAGTTTCAAAGCAATTTCAATGTGCAGAATAAAAACCAAAAACCTAAATGTTCTCAAACACTTCCTTGTAGACAACGTTAAGAGTATGTTTCTTTGGTTTTCCAGCTTCGTCAGTTACCAAGATCTTCAAACCGGCGCGTAATGTTACTCTGGAGACAGCGACATATAGCTGACCATGGGAAAACACCGGTCTTGGTAAAAAAATACCAACTTTTTGTAAAGTCTGGCTGTGACTCTTATTTATAGTCATCGCAAACGCAACATCAACAGGAAACTGTCGACGACGCATCCTGAATGGAAACCTAGTCTCAGGTGGCGAAACAAACATCCTTGGAATCAATACTTTCTGTCCAACCCTATCCCCTGTGATAAGTTTAGCTTCAATCACATGCGCAGCGAGCTGTGTTACAAGTAACCTCGTTCCGTTGCACAAACCACCACGAGGATCAATATTCCCTAGCAACATAATATGAGTCCCTATCTTCAGCTTTAGATCATGATTGGGCAAACCAGAAACTTTTATGCTATTGAGATATTCTTGGGTGTAAACCATATCATCATTTTTACTTGTGTCCGATGTATCAATACTATCCGAACTAAGGTATGAATGCTCATCGCCTATAACAAAACAATAAACGAAATTAATCGATAGCACGTTAACTAAACCAAACTATAAAAGAAACAATAAACGTTACCTCTTACGTGAGATAACATATACTCGTTTATAACATCGACGTCAGAATTTCTTGGACTCAAAATAGCTCACCCCTGAAAAAACAACGGATCTCGCTCTCTTGAATACGAATGGCCATACACTTCTACGACAATTTTCTCCATAGGATCTCCACTCCCGGTTATCAGCAAATCATCTGGTATATCTATCTCAACCTCTCCAGTGTTAGGTTCGTTGATCTTTCCGTCGCCTATAGCAATGATCCATTTTGAAGAAGACTCCAGTTCTTTGGCATTATTTGCATCAACACCACGAAGAAGGCGCATATTCGTGGTAAGCTTCAAAACCGTACAATGGCTCCACAACGCCGATGAGGACATGACGGTTTCAGCTCGATTACCACCAACAATCACAAGCAATATCTGTCTAAAATCTCCACCGAACACAACAACTTTACCACCAAACACTCTGTCACATTTCAAAATATCTCTCATTGTTCTGTCCAACGTCTCAAAACAATGTTTGCTCATCATCAGCGCCTCATCCCAAATAATCAGTTTGGCTTCCTTGATCAATTCAGCCTGATGTGATCCTGCAGTAATTGAACATGTTGTAAACTCGTTAACAGCTATTGGAATGCCAAACCTAGAATGAGCAGTCCTCCCTCCTTGAAGCAACAAAGAGGCATTCCCACTCGATGCCACGTTTAAGACGATGTCACCTCTAGAGCGAATATCAGTTCCCAATACACTCCACAAAACCATTTTGCTAGTACCACCAAAACCGCAAACATAATTGTTGCCAGTAACTTTGTATGCTCGGTCTTGAGTTGATCTCTATTATAACTGCGCTCGTCCATTAAAAGAAATTGACAGACTTATCCATGTCATCGTACACAGCATGAGGCATCATATCGTAATTGGTCAACGAATTCCCATTTCGACGAAGGTATTTCTCTATTTTGGAAAGTGCACACATCTTCAGATCATCATCGGTCATAGTGAAATCTACACAACACGAAACAAATATCAGTCCATATTCACTGATTCAGCATTAAAACGATATATATAAATCAAAGAAACGATTTACTTTGGTTATCTGATTTTTTTTTGAGCATATATAATATATCCTCGCTCAGGATATGCCATGTCTTGTTCCACACGTTAACAGGCTCGGAAATACTATTAGACAGCAACATAATAGCAACAGCCTACGGAAATATTTCCCTGAGCCCCAAAAACTCGCCTCTTTGATAGCCGAAATATACTCTTTATCATCGTCCAACAATCCCAACGCCTAACAAGCTTCCTTGTACGAATCGTAAACAACGCCTCTAACTGTTCGTATATCCTTATAACTCTTCGGGCATTTAACAATGTTCAACAAAACACGCATGTAGTATCACTGGACATAATTGGGAGAAACGTATGTAATTCTTCCAATGGCAAAGCCTCGTTCGCGTAACTTCCACTCCCTAGTCCTCTGTACCCAAACGAACTTTGTCGGGAAATCAGCATAAGTCAACTCTTTTGCCTCTGGGAATTTACTATTTGCTTCCATCCAAGCCATAAAATTAGACCGAGTCATAGAAGCACGATTTGTAACATCATCTATAGAATCATCTTCGTTATAAACAGCCATTTGCTGTCCCAGTAAGTGGAATGAGAGATTGACAACAGTAGTCGAATGAAAATGAGTTGGGAAAGCTAATATTCTCCAGGTTGCTTCGCATGCTGAGATATATCTGAAAAAGGAAAAAAAATCTCAATAACATATCACATGCAGAGGGAAATTGTCTAAATTCCATTCTGTAAACAAACAATAAATCACGTAACTAATACAGACAAACCTGCAGCTTAGGAACTTTTTTACTTCATTATCAACAGTATCATCTTGTTCAACAGAAGCACCAACATAATCAGGACCCTTGGTAATATACTTAAATAGATACTTCATTGACCTCGTTTGGTTGCACCATTCAACATTTATATGGGCTCGGAAACGTCTCCGAAGGTCCTTATTGTACAGAACCACATATCTATTGTCACAATCAGACCCCTTTTTGTGGATAGTTCTATCATCACTTCCACGCTTGTAAATAGGGAAGCCACCATCATCAATTTTTGTTATCACATTATAAGGCTTGGGAAAAAACTTGGTACATTTACCTTGATTCATGCACACATTAGTTTTGTTGACCTCACCACACGGACCATATATCATCAAGTCACCAACACCCTCGTATAGATACGGTTAAAATTCTTTATCAGGTATCTCAGCAGAAATAAACCTGTCGATATCATCACCAGTCGGTAGTTTCGAATCTGGATGCAGAAACAGCACCATATGGGCATGGGGTAAACCTCTTTTCGAGAACTCAATGGTATACATTGCTACAAAACAACGAAATCAACATTGTAAATACATCGAGTTAAGCATCTGACAGCTTTTATTATGAGAGTTTAGTCCAGAATTAATAAAATACATGAATTCACACGGCCCAGAGCACCATCATTTGTCAAATAATCCACGAGATTATCAAGTTTAATTTTAAACACACGACAACAAATATCTGGACGATCTTTCGTTTTCAAGTCGTGTTTTTGCAAATATCTAGTAATCTCGAGCCATTTTGGATTACAAGTAATGGTAATAAAGAAATCAGGATATCCATAATACTTGCAAGTCGTCATGGCATCTAGATAATGTTGCATCATATATCGTATACCTCCAGTGAAAGACGAAGAAATGAACACCCGTTTGCCTTGCTCAGCAAGATTGTAATCACCTTTCTCAGCAGATGCAGCAATCTTATCATAATACTCGGCTCAAAGATTTTTCTGATTATGGAATATATATTGCAGCCTATTTGACTCGATCATAGTGTACGTATCAACTAAGAACTGCTGAAATAGTCGACCAGACATCAATATATGCGGTGATTCACCGCTTCTTTCTTGGATCCGAAATGCAAAAAAACTCCCGCATCGTTATGTTTTTCCTCCTTCTACCCTGAGTATCCATAAATCCAATATCAATTCCGAGCCGGAAGCCATCTTCTCCATACGGAAACAAGAGAGGATATTGCAAAGGTAAATAAGTAGGATGCAACTCATCGATTCGCTCCAAATCTCCAGAGGTGTTCTCGATAATAATGTCCCGTTTACTCGGGGCCATGTTGAAATCACCAGGAATCAAAGCCGCAACCGCTTGCTCACTTGGTAGATTATGAATTCGCCCATCAGTGGTCCGCTCAGTAGCTAAGACCAACCGCATGTTCTTAGAATCATTGCCTTGTGAAAAACCTATCCCGTGCTGATTGAAATGCTTGAACGTGAGGGTTATGAGCATCTAGCATGCGCTTCAAAATCTCAACAATTTCTGGTCGTAGCGACGAACGCGAACTCTTGTGCCTATATATAAAAACATTATTATCATAGACACAACTGATAGTGGTAACAAATCAAATTTATAGTATAACTGTCTAAAACTTACCCAGAGGCCGTGATCCTATTGGCAATCTCATTAGCGGGATCATGTAAATAGAGCTGAAAGAAAGCTGGTGGAGCCCCGTCAACGGGCAGCAGAGACCCAATAAGATGACAGTTTTCACTAGATAGTTGAAAAACATATGGACCTTTCCCATTATTAATATCATGATTTATTCTTCCTCCAAGCGACGTAAACGAAAACATCATGTTATATGCTCTTATAAACTCTCTAAAATGTATCCTTGTCTCGTTCCGATTATATAAGAGACACAGCAGTGTATTGGGTGGGGCCCTGAGCAAAGGAATGTCTACTTTTCCTTTATGACAACACATAGTAAACTCAGGATTCACACACATTGTTCGTTTGCCCACTCGCTCGCCTAACCACATGTAAACGGTACAATAAGTACAAATGTACGCTTGATCCCCATCATCATAATAACCTAATGATGATTTTGAAAAATACGTCAAAATCTATTGGTCAACCGGTTAAACCAATTCAATGAAAAATAATAATAAACTACCATTCATATCGAATCCTACAGGAAAATAAACGCCTTCACGTGCTGATGGAACACCCACATGTCTGGATTGTTTTTTCTTCAAAGCAAGTAAACGATGAGGTCTCGAGACTCGACCATCATCATCATCTGATTCAGACTCAGATGGTAAAAATCAAACGAAATCATCTATCTCCGGTGGTTTTTTTAAAATAGCTGCAGTGAATTTCAAGGAGTTAGAAAGTATGAACGTTTTTAAATTAATCAATAAGCTTCAATAAAAAAAGAGTTAAGGCGAAAAATCCCCGACCGACACCTTTTTTGATTTCCAAACGCCGGGACCTCATGATGTCCATACGATTCTTCCATGCAATTTTACTAAGACCCGCTCTACTAATACTATTATGGTCGATAACGGTATGTCGGTCAGGTTTTTTCACGGCTAAACATGGCGCATATTGCTGAGCTTTGGTCGTATACCCTGTCACAGAGGAAGTAAATAAAATAAGACGCATGCCATAACACTCAAACATAGAAAAACGACGAAAGAAGATTAACATATATGTCTATTTGGAGCACCTTGGTTTGTGATTATTCGTTGGCTTTTTCTTGGGAGTCATTATCAAGAACAAGAGTACTAAACAAGACCTACAAATAACAACTCGGGAAAATTTACTATTTATATACATATAAACATAAATTATGTATATTATCTAAAAAGGATATATCCATTCGAGTAAATATACAAACACATCTTACATATATTATAACCCAAGCTGAACAAAAAGAAAAGTTATATTCAGTTATGTACATCGCAGAAACAGAAATATCAAACAACAGAATCGCATATATAATTATTTTATGCAAATAGATTAATCAGATATAGCTTTCATATCTTTGTCTTTATACCCGGAAACATATTACGTAAATCTCGTATACTCCGAATAAATATAGGTTTCATATCTTTGTCTTTATACCCGGAAACATATTTCATAAATCTCGTATACTCTGAATAAAATTATTTATACAGTGAAAAATTGTGAAACCATTATAAAAATAAATAAAATATATCATCGTAAATCTCTTTATAATCCATGAACTATTTTTTTGCTACATAACATTCACGTTTCTAATCAATTTTCTTTATGATCTATATATAATTTTCTATAGCATCCCAATCACAAGTACAAATAACAAACCATATTTTTAAAACCTGTCCATAGTTTTATAACAACAATACTACATGAATAATCACTATCTAATTCTCGATACTAATGCGAGATGTTACGTATCATAACATCTATCTAAACATAGCAAGAACAAATCATAATAACAAACCTAATTAAAATTAAACAACCTGCTCATGTTTATAATAGCAGGCCCAAAATATAAGAGTAAATTTAAAAGACTGAGTATGAATATTACAATCCCATAACACGGTGGGATAAAAAGATACTGATATTGTTCGAATTTTAAACATAGAATTTTAAAAAAAGAAGCGTGAGGTCTGGCCGTGGACTCCACTATCGAGACATCCTTACATGGCATGCCCATCAACCGCACCACGACTGCAACACAACAATTCTAATACATTATCAAGTTAAACACCAAACAGAGATACTATAACAAAAAAAAAAAACAAGTAACCATCTAGCACGCTTGTACAACTTGTTTAATGAACGAACTAACCAAAATGGACAAAAAATATTTAAAATATATACTCACATTTTCTGGAATTGATGGATATCATCGTCAATAGGGTTGAACACGAAATCAGAACAGGGCTAGTGAGATCGTAGAACAACGCCCTTAGTGTCAGCACCTATGACAGTATCAAAAGCCAATGAACTTTATTTTTAAAATTGAATAGAGTATATATATCTCTAAACAAAATAGACAAATACACTACTCACCCTTACCCTCCGAGATCCTCCAAAACCTCAAGACACAGACAAATGATTTATACGGACTTTCTCCATAGACACGGACGGAATCTCTAGCAATACTACCAATGGCAAAACAAATAACCGTACCCTCCTTCCTAGAATAACAAATTTACTTATCAAAAATATAAAGCAACAATAATCAAACGTTATTTTAATTAATCAAAAGCCCAACAAATATTATTTGTTACCTCGCATCCAAGAGCTCGAAACGACTAAAGATCCACATTCGAAGGCTCGAGTGTGGATATCAAACAGTCGACGACAGTGCAGGAAAAGGCCAGGAGGTCCATCTTTGTATCTCCTGACTCTCGTTGAGCGATCAAACTGGATCCTTTGACCATAATCAGACAATATCACACGTCTATTTTCACGCTTGACGATAAAGTCGGAGATCTCGTACCAAGAATCCACCTTGAAATAGTTTGCGAAGATGAGAAATTCTTCCGGCATGACGGTTATCAAGATCTGAGTTTCCTATTCATCGATTTTAAAAACAAAAAAACCCCATATAAACAGATCTGCATGCAAATCAAGAAGGACAAGAAGCCATAATTTCGAAAATAAACACCTGATTATCACAGCCAATAACCTCCAAAGTCCGACCAAAGTAGTTGTTCTGCTGCCATCGGCGGAGAACTTTGATACACACCAACCTACGCACGACCCCGTTCTTCAAGCCGATAAGAGAATCCATGCCGGATTTTAGCAAAGTTTGAGTTTTCCGTTAGTCTAATAAATAGTTTATCGGCGGCGAGAGATGAGGGCGTTAATTGAGCGTGTTAAATAACCCTAAATGGGCGTGTTCACTTATATAGAGGTAGAACACAGTCACACCTTTCCGATATTTTAATTGATTATTCTTTATTAAAAAATCCGACAATTTTCCACATTCTCATTGTCTGTCCGTATTAGGTGATCGTACCGAGACAAACCGCTACAAGCTGGAGAAACATTTAATTATTTGGAACCCACCAATTAAACAAATATTTTTTGTAAATCCAACTAAAAATACAAACACACAGCCTTTAACTATATAACACCGGAAGATTGATATATCTGGAACAGACTAATAATATTTTTCCTTTTGTAAAAGACCAATGCGTAACATATGTTATACATATTCATATATATCATTTTTGTTAATTAGTTATGATTGTACTTTCAGTAATCTTTTTGGTTTTATATAGAAATAAACCAATAATTTGATCCTATTTTATCTTCCACAAACAATTATATTGATTAAAATATAATGCAATAATCATTCAAAAACAGAAAAATAAAACACAAAATACCAATATTTTAAAATGAAGAGAATATAGATCTTCAAGTTACTCCGTATAGCATTTATTTAAAACCACAACGAATGATGTTTGATCAATTATCGATTTTTTCATAATTATCGAGTCAGATAAACCATTTAAATACTAAAACTTATAAAAACATCAAAACAAAAGAAACTAAACCCCAAGACCTAAATTACTCCAACAAAATATGATAAAGCTAAGAAATGTTTGATCTCGACTTCTTACGGCTTCCTCGATATTCCACATCACCAGTCTGTCTCTTGTTCCTCGTCTCGACCACCTCAGAATATCCACATAAGTTCCACGTATATCAAGCTAACAAAAGTTTTAAACCATAGCATTAACAGACCAAACAAACACATCGTCCCAAAATACATTATTTGTTATATGACAACACTAAATTAATTATACATATAAACCTACTAACCCGTTCATATTGTTCCATTAGAGCACCATCATCAGTGATAATATCAATCTTGAAAGCCGAATTCCGATTTTTTAAATTATCAGCAGAGATGTCCACTTTAAAAAGCATTGTTTTGCCAATAAGGTTTCCTAGAACCAGAGGTAATACAGAATCATCAACCTATTCCCAAAAAAAAAAAGAAAAAAAGAGTCAGACGAAATCAAGTAAATTAACAACCAACCAAAACAACGAATCTAAACACTTACATCGACTATCTCATTAGCAAGGTCCTCAGCTGTGCTCTGCAGGAAAGGACTCGCAACACCATCAAAAATCAAAAACCTAGCATCCCTTCCAGAACCATCACTAACCAACAATACCAACTTAAACCTAAGGCAAACACAAGATATAATCAAAAACATGAAATATTATAATACATATAAGAACCAATAGATTATATATAAGGACGAAAACTACTTAGCCACGACATCAGTAACATGCATATCACATCCAAGACAATCAAATAATACTGGATCATCAACCCCAGCATTAACATCTTCAACTTGACGAACTTTCCTCTTACATCTACTGCTTGCAACATAATACCATATCGGATTTGTTTCGACTGACTTTACAGTAGCAGACATCACACACTTCCCAACCTACACATAACCAAACAAAGGTCAAGAACATCAAAATAAACAGCAATAATAATAGCCAGATTCCAACCAACAAACAGCAAGAAAAATACATCGTTGGTTTCCAAAATTTCACTTATTGTCTTCCTGTCATTATTAGTAAAGAACTCATCTTCCCATGACCCAGAAGAACCACTCGAGTACTAGCTATCATCATCACGGGTAATAATAAGATTGTCCTTAGGCAACCTAGAAAAATCAATCAAAGAAACCATGAAAACCAAACGATCCAAAAATTGAAAACCATAATTATTAAAGAAATATGTCTCACATGGACCAGAATTCATCATAAAAAGCTCCTTTAGGATCAAACAACAGTTGTGTAACGTTGAATGCATTCGACACACGATATGTATCTACAAACAAATAACCAACCACTACATAAGTGACTCAGAATAAAAACTCATAAATATAATAACAACAGAAATATAACAAATAAAAATTTTGAAAGACAAGAAAAACATGTCACCTTTGTAGTGATTAATGCATGCAAACCGAATAACACATACCACTACCGAAGCCAAACGCTTCTCAACGTAATCAAGAACTTGTTGTCCATAGTTAGACCAAAAAATACATACCAAATTCAAACCGCTGTTTTCAAGTCAGAAAATATGTCATTGAGCATATAAACTAATCCTAAACAAATGCCATCACACTATACAAAACTCACGTGGTATCACGAAGAACAACATCAAGTTTTTTAGTTGGTTTTCCCCTTGCACTGATCTCGACTATCTCACCGACGTTAATAACCTGACCAACCACATCTATCAAGCAGAAAAGTAAATCAAAAGTGAAAACTTAAAGAAAAGATATAGATTATTATTTTTTCAATTTCAAAGATAATATAAATACCAAACAAAACATTGTTCTTAACGTTGCCGCAGAGGATTTCACCAAAACACTTCAAATAATCATTAGATAAACACAACGGAAAGTCGTTGCAAGGGACAATATTCGTTGTTCGGAAGAAGACCAGTTTAAACGACAAAGGACATGTCTTATAATTGATGGTATACTTGACAATGGAGAAATTACTGACTGTAAACTGATCTCCCTCTTTGATAGAATCAACAAATTTATTGACCGAGTCCTCATTAATAGATGTGTGCACCCGAGTACCCTAAACAAAATATTCATCAGTTAGAGTTCAACAACATGCCGAAAATATAAAAACACATAAATATTATAGATTAACCAGACTTACTACTTCATCTTCCAACACCATCTCGATGGACACAACTTTAGAGACCTTGAAAACTTTTCACAATTTAATAACACGAACTTTTAGCTTAATATTATCGTTAGCCCGATTGATATCATTGATAAGAACCAAGGCCGAAGATTTTCTTCGAACGAACGACATCTTATTCGGTGAACCTAGACCAAAAAAACTATATAAACTATGGACACCAACACCTCTTATATATAACAATCAATACACCGCTGGTCAAACTAACATATATTCCTCATTTTTTTTAGGAAATTAAATGGATAAATATGCAAAACAAAAACTTGTATATTGAGAACGATAAATATGGTAGATTTACTAATTTAAGATAACTACCAAAACAAATCAAGAACATAATTATTGCGTATGGTAAACACACATGCAATAAACATCATATATATAGTAACCAAATCTATATACAATATAACTAACATATCATAAAACAGTCATTTCATATATAATTATTATTAAAAATATCAATTGATACTATTAAAGATTCGGTATCTAAATCTATTAATATGATAAATATATATATATCTAGATATATCAAATCTATAGCTGCTGTATATTCTTGGTACTATCTATATAAATATAATGTATCTATCCCTGTCATACCTATATAATATTTTTGGGAAATTTCTGATAACACTAAGCGTCCAAAAATGCGAAATATTTTGATAAGGATGAAATATAGAACAACTCTAATATATATAACACATATTCCGTATGGTATATTCTAGTGAACCCACGAGCTAGAATAATCTAAAAACCGTATTGCAAATACTACTCCAACCTAAAAGAGTATTAAAGTATCGTGATCTTTATCGAAGCTATCTATCCATACCACAAAATCTATGTTAACACATCTACGTTCACATGACAGCATCTTCACAAACTTACAAAACTTGCACAATTAAGCACACCATAACATTACTCCATAACTTAGGCAATAAATGGATACTCGATAATGCAATACACATCAAATAAATAAGTTAAAATTATTTATATAGAATGCCAAAATAAAAAACAAATAACTCAAACTGCAGAGTAGAAAAACCCGTGACCCATAATATTCTTTAATTTGAAAGAGAAAGTCTATCAATCATCCCCAAGCGAAAACAGACATCAGTGGCTTCAGCGAATGATGAGTACAAAACACCATTAATCATTCTAATATCTTCAAAACACGTCCATTCCCTGACAACAGTTAATAATATTTCTAGGTGATAAAGCTCGCCACATTCTGGTTTCACGTATGGAAGAACCACCGCGTTCTTTCTAGGCCTACAACGACGCCGCGAGTGCCATTCCCTGATACTCTTATGCCAAACATACAAAAACGGGAAGTCAGTGTAGAGGAGATGTCTCGATTCGGGATGTTGTTTGTTGTATTCCATCCAACGCTGGAATTGAGACCTTCAGAAAGTATCTTCGGGACCAGGGGTCAAAAATTCTCCCGGGAAAATCGTGGTCTGGTTCCTCAGTAGATGGAAAGGCAAGATAGTCATCTGAATATCATCACTGTATAAGACAAAAAATACAAGAAATAGCGTGAGACCTAATAACAAAATAAGAAAATTTCATAAATAAAAAACAATCCAGTATGCAGACCAAATACTTAAGATATTAACATCACAAACCAACAAATAACAATACGTAGCTATGAAACTTATATTTAAAAACTAACATATTCGAATTTGAACAGTAAGACTAATAACAATAAACACAATATATCCAAATCAAGATCTATCATTTACAAGTCTACATCTAACAATTAACATAACTAAACATAATGATATGATACAAACTGTCACAAGATCAATGTTTAAAGTAGCTGTTTTATATTCTAAATAAATTAAATATAAAATCAAAACATTAGATATAATTGGCATACGATGATAGAAAGTGAAAATTTATATGCAGCAATACCTTTTATGCAAACTAAACTCACGACCCTCAGCAGCCATAACTCCAAAAATTTACGATCAATAACAAAACGATGGAAAGTAATCAACTATCCTCTCTTGTAAGTTAACTGCGACACAAGCAAAACACACGAAGATAAATTTGAGATCAGAAACAAACAAATATACCCCACGCCGAACAAACTATGACTCACACCTCAATAAATAAATAGACGTGAGCGGTTGTCCAGATGACTGAGACATATGTGAGTATATATACATATATATTTATATATATATATATATATATTAAAATCCTAGGGTTTTGAGTAGTATTTAGATGTTTAATATGGTCCAATGGCAACAAATTTTAAAAGCCCAAATTATACATCATCGGATAATCGATATATCAAACCAAACCAATCGGTTTTAGATTTGAATTTTTTCATTAGAGACATGGCAGTCTTTACACACAGTGGATTAATATCGGAATAATATACAGACGATGTTATAGTACTAAACATGAGATTTTGCCATTCAGATAACGACTTTCGACATATAAACAAATAACTGACCAACATAGGAGAAACCATTGACATAAAATAATCGCATTAAATAAATATAAACAATAAGTTCATTATAATAAATCAAGAGCATAAACAAAAGAAAAACCACGTCGCTTGGAATACATTACTGGGAAAAAACCACTAACATATAAAAATAAAAACCTAAACCATTGGATTATCTTGACTAATAATCAAAGATCGAATTTCATCAACTTCCAGAGGCGACGGCTCCAATAGCAACTGGGCTCATTTATGGTCAGTCAAAGCTGTTCAAACGCCATCATCCTGGCTCACGGTTGCGAACCTAACAACACAATAACGACATTGTTTCTGCATCTCCCCAAGGCCCCCAAAAATTCTTCGGAGCAATAATGTCTTAGAACAACTGGCAGACGTAAACCCCTGGATTACATACATCAATAACAAATCAAAAACAATTTACCAAAAATTTTCTAAAATCCCATATTATTGTTAAATAAAAATATATAATATATAATACATGGAACGATTATACAGACCTCTTGTCCATCAGCTCCAAGTATATGTCCCCATATCTACTTGTAAGTAGAGTTCGACTATCAACATAAGTTCCAACATTGACCACCTGGCCAATTATATCTACAAAGCAAGATAACTTGGCTAAATCAGCAATATAAAACAGAAACGATAAAATTCGAGCAAATAAAACTCACCGATACAAAACCCGTAACCTATTTCACCGTTAGTTATGCTACAAAATTTAGCATTTTTATAAAATAGAAATGATCCATTTACGATAATCACATGGAGGATTAATTATTCTACCTAATAGATTAATACCATACAATTCAAATATATATACATCTTATTAAAATATTATTATACATAATTCGAAGATATCTATATCTCATTATATTATTACCATTTGCAAAATCACACATTACGGAGTCAGTATCTCTTTGTACTAATATTTAGAAAATAGATAATCAATAATCTAATGATTTGGTTTGAAAAATATACCAATATCTAACTACGATCAAGATTCACTAAATAACATTTGTATGTAATAATATATTTTATTAACCAGTAATATATTACTTGGTAAAATTGTTAAACAATACTAATCAAGAAGTTTAGAAACCAACGATGTTCATAAAAAGTGAAAACACAATAAAGACTAATCATTAATAAAACACAATAAAGATTAATTATTAATAACCATCAATACGTGAAAGACCAAACTTCATAATTCACGGCGACGATGATATTTTTTTTAATCTGATACGATCTTGATCTCTTTAAACTCCCGGATCTCGGGGTACGGAGGATTAAGCATGACTTTGGTACAACTATATGCCGAAGTTGCGACCCAACGACCTGATAATCGAAAACATGCAATTACTCGATACAACTGATATACAAACACCCACAGCGATTAGAAGCACAATATTAATACACTCTTCTTTACTAAGTATAGTTAATTACCAAAACCAACAATGCATCACAATACACTACCTCTACGAATCTCAATCTTTGCAAACCTAATGATGCAGATCACGATACTGTCAGTAATGTTCACCAAAGAAGATAGAAATTCGAAAGCATAATTCCCAAGCAGTTGACATGGCATATGAATACCCCTATATTAACATAACATCCAATTTCAAGTCAATATATATATACGCTGCAACGAAAAAAAATCAACATCAAGATGAAAGAGAGTTAAAACAGTAATTATTCTCATAATCCCACCTCTGATTCACAAGATCAAATCGTATAATTCTCTTATTCTTGTTCAATAGAAATTCATTACGGGAATCGAAGTTATCAACATTATCAATTAGTCATATCAAATCTGCGAAACATAACTAACTTCAGTATCCACAATATAGACAACAAAATCATAACAATTTTGAGACCATAAAACAGACATATGTTAGAGACGTACCAACGCAAATAGTAGGATCAATATCACCGTTGCTGATGTTCTCAAATTGAACAAAAGAGAAGTATCTCAAGTCAATGTTAACACAGTGGACCACACACTGCGTCTTCTCTTTGAAACTGATAATAAAAGGTTGAGGTACAAATCTAAACGTATCCAGAATGGGAAGGAGATCAAAATCCCTAATAATCACCCAACCACCATCCAAGAGAGAACCAGTAAGACGTTCGACATATTGATCTTTGATCGTCGCACTAATTCTATCACCCTGAATATAAAACAAATAATTACGCCAGGAACATGAAAAGTAGACAGAGCTGTAATGAGGTCTAACTTAGCAGTGCAATAAACAAACTAAACTCACATTAACATCAACCAATATAACGTGGAGTGCATCGTCAACCCCAAAAATATGCCTAAACTTCCTCAATACTTTGACCCTGATCACCCATATGTAATTCAATGGATCTAATTCAGATACACTGATCATATGAGAAGCATAAGATCGATGGACAGCATAAGAGAGCAGGTGGGACATTATACAACTCAACCAATAAAAAAAAACACAATTAGCTAAATATAAGTCTCTAACACATATATACCAAACTAAATATTCCACTAACCTAGATATTATCCTTTTTCTAGTCACATATATTCATAGATAATGGCAGTGTTCCAATTTTTATGGATTATATAGATAAACCATACAATATATTAGTCGGCGTCATATAAATTTACTCCGATGATTAATAAACAATAAACTATAATACAAGGATCAATAAAAAATATTATCTTGTGGTTAAAATATGTTGGGAAACAACACAGAGCTAAAACAAAACAAAGAACGAAACAAAGACCATTACACATGTAGCTGTGTCAATCTAATCGATGATACACAAAGGGTCGACTTCTTTGTCATCCTCACTCTGTTCATTCTCTCCAATCCTGTTTAGACATGTACACACTCCAATTACGACAACGATTGATTATTATAATACATACAATTTTTTAAAAAAAAAAAATATATAGACTTCTTACAACATATCACGTAACTCATGCGCTAACTGATGATCTGGGTTGAACAGAACCCTCGAGATACCGACATGATCAGACACGTGATATTCTTCTATAAAAATAACACGGCAACCAAGAAACCAAATAAGATTAAATAATACTTAAGTATACTTAATAGTATGATTTCATTATATTACCATTGCGTATAACGACACGCCAATCACTCAGAATACAAATGACCATCTGTCCATCACGACAACACCATCTATCGTTGAACTCGATCACCAGTTTCCCATGTGCGAAACATGTAATCATTCGTTCACTAAGACTATGTTAGTTTACACTATCCCAATTGCATAATATAAATTGGATCAATTATTAATCACTAAACAAACGCTTACGTTTCATCGGTCAGTGTAAACTCAACTCTCGATGTCACTTTCGACTCCAATGCCTCGAACGTAGGATCCCTGACAACCTCAAGTACACCAACAGACTCAACGGCACCAATCAAATCTGCAAATATTATTTAAACAGGAAAACATTGTTATTAAAAAAATTCTGATTCATAAACACAATCGAGGGATTCATCAGACGACTCAACAACAGGACAATTTCGTTGGAAATTCCCAAGGTAGAGTTTCTCATAACTAAGAAAATCTAAAACTGGATCATCTCCTGTATAGAAATCACCAACCGTGAAATCTCCAAATACTCTCGTGCTAGGTCCAAACTCAATTTTCCAGTTGTTCTTTATCATTTGCCTCGCTGATCTCGCCGAACAGACCTTAAAATTTTTGATCCTTTTCCACAGACCTCCCTCGTGTAACCTCTTTGAGAAACAAGGAACTAATTCCTCGTTTCCAACGACTGCGTGTATCTTCGAATTCTTGAACATATATACCAATTTTCAAATAAAAATTAAAACCAAACCACAAATTGAAAACAATTGAAACCATGTGATAGCTTTAGCACAGAATTACCCGATCGTCTAGGAGAATAAACTGAAGAACATCGTCACCGCCAGGCACTAACTCAAGCCATCTTTTATAAACCCTCACTCTGATTCTCCAATCATCTCTTGAAGATTCCAAATCAGATATTCTAGAGATAGCAGCCATTCTGATAATAGAAGAGTGAGATTGAATCTAATTATAGATCTGTCTTTTTGTGTATAGGAAAACCAAACTGCCGTTTCTAAATGAATTCAGTACAGGTCCTGTGAAAAGACAGAACACAAAAGACTAAAACGATGAGCAGCAATTCAAAAAATTTCAAATTATTCGCGACAGTATGCATCGAATAAATGAAAAGAGCCGAACAGTTCAGAATGCTCACTATTCGTGACAGTTGGCGATATTCAATACAAATTCTTATTATCGTTAAATTGAGATTAATAAAAAAATGTTCATAAATTAAATACACTTTATTATCATTTGCCTAATTTACGCCACATCAAGGCCCATATTAATAATGAAATGGGTTATTAATTATCAATCTGATATCGTCGATACAAATTTGCGTATATCCAAATCATAAGTCAATTGCTTAATTTGGACCACATCAAGGCCCATATAAATAATAAAATGGGTTATTAATTATCAGTCTGATATGGTCGATACAAATTTGCGTATATCTAAATCACAACTCAATAAACTGCATTAACACGTTTTGCTAAATTATAAAACGGTGATAATCTGTCATGTTTTAGAACCGAACGTTTGATTTGTATAAAGAGACGGTTAAACGACATTTTCTATAACCATCGATAAATAACAGATCTCTCATAAATAATAGCTAAATATAATAATGCCCTAGACAACCGAGCTAAGTTAAAAAAAACGCCAAAGATAATAATATTATCTAGAACCAACCAAAACGAACCCCAAATAAAAAGATATAAAAATCACCTCATAAAAAATAAAAAATAAATAAAACGATATGTATCCAATACTTATCGCATACTTGATTATTTGTCGAGATCACCTCGCAACCTCGCCGATGAACCTCTACGATAGGAACCAATTACAAATTACCATACGATTAATTAAAATTTGATCGATACAGTACGATTATGAAAAATCTAAAATACCAACCTTGACCTGAAATCCTCGGCCTCAACAATCAAAAGATCAAGTATGAAACGTGTAGGATACGTGGTCGAAATGGTAACACGTCCTAAGAAAAAAAAATCAACGAAAACAAACCAATAAGATACAACTACAAATTAAAAATACATGATATACACACATATCAATACCTGCATGAATATCGATAACACCCCACCTAACCAAGCAAATAACTACACCAGCCGAACACCTCATCCAATCAGAACAAAACCGATCTGCTATCGCACCAGACAATTTACACCTAAGAGAAACACCACTGGAGATAATCACAATATTAGCTAAATACAAAATTGAATCATAATGCTGTAACGAACAGACGAACGAACCTTGCATCCTTGAGATCAAAAGTAATAGTCTCCAACTCACTGCGACCAGAATAAGTAGAACCCCTATCATCCACGTGCCCACCCCAACAATTATACTCTCTAACTTTCAAGACTTGACCAATCAAATCTGCACAAAAATATTCAATAGATTCGAAAAATATAAATAAGACCTAAAAACGGAACGGTAAAATAAAAATACGAAGTTAGAAAAGTTAAAAATATAGCTAACCAACTAAGTAATCATCACTATAGACTCGATCGAGAATCCTTTGAAAATTCAAAAACTCAAAGAAATTACAGCAACAAGGATGAACGAAATTATCGACACGAGTCGTATTCATCAAGAATACCCTACTGAGATGCTTAGTAGCATGATAATGCCCAGTCTCGTTAACAACCATAGAATTTTCGATGACAACCCATTTACCCTCCAAAAAACATGAAGAGAATCTGTCGTAATTCAATGTTGAAACAGTCCCCTGGATCTTGAAACCCTGCCACACAAAATAAAAATAAATATATTGATACTATACACGTGAACAAAATTCAAAAACAAAATCCAAAACCAACCTGCTCATCACATAAAATGAGTTCCACTCTCTTTCCAGTCGGATGAGTAAAATGTGTCCAAACACGCAACACGTTCACATGAATAGAACCCTCGTACAAACCAGGCGATAATAGTGAAACATCCGAATAACACGAATGTCTCACAGAACATGGCACATAATACGGATACGGCACACCACCGGTACGATGGATTCCAACATGGCTATGTTCACAACGCAGTGAACCTCTCACAACCAATCCATTCTCGAACTTAATAGATGTTACAGGCCGAACAACACCTACAATAGTAGCATTATTAGAGACATCTGGAGAAGAGACACCGCGTTGTCCATCTTGCACATGATTATCAGTAGGACGACCAGATACAAAATCAACACGATGGTTACAATCGATATCGCCATCAGGTAAACCATCATCGTCGTTATCAGTCAGTTCCTCGGTAGAAGAAGAGTCATCATCATCAGGAGCATCATCACTGGAGTCACCACCGTTAGAATCGTCATCAAGATCATCTAAATCCTCTTTGTCATCCTTACAATCGTCTTCATCTCCATCACACTCATAGTCACAATCCATATCATCAACATCGCTGATAACTTCACTTTCTTTGCAAGGGTGAGGATGCAATGAGGCTATCAAACTCAAATGCAACACTTAGGTTTTATTGCAGTATGTAAGTGAGAGTCAATCCATTTCTAGGAGCTAGGAGAATCAAAGAGAATGCAAGAGCAGTGTAAAGCTAAGTGAATAACAGGTGATTTTGTAAAAATCCTAAAAACTATATGCACCAACCAAATGAAATGCAAAACTATTTTAAGAATACCAGGAATGATTAAACTACCACGGGAACAAACGGAATAATTAAAATGCAAGGCTATGATTTAACAAAAATGGACTAGTGGATCGACCACAAGATCGAGGAGTTTGGATCGATCTCGTCTAAAAATGCAAGCATGAAGAAACTAATGACCAGGATGCAGCGAATATCAAGCGAATGACTAACGAAGATGTAAGAATGCTAGGAAAGAAGGGTCTAGGGTTGATATTCATGGTCCGGGGTTTCAAGGGTCCAAGTTGGGGTTGAAAACTTTAAATCTACTCACTTTGTGAGATTCCCTAAGTCTTCAAAACCAAAACAAGATCCATCTGTGGCTTTCGGTAAGGATCACTCCTTCATCCTCTCCTCCAAACCCATGGCTTCTGGTGGAAAGAGAGGTTGAAGGGCAATGAACTCAGATTTCAAACACACGGCCTAACTAGTCCCCTAAACTTCCATGGCTTTTGGGAAAGGGTAACTAGTCTCTAGGATGTGATTTTCAGAGATCTATGGATCCTGTCAAGGTAAGAGACCTCTCTGATCATAAAGATCTTGGCGTGAGAGTCTTTAAGCCTTAGGGACTCAACATCCTAGAAGAGAAAGCCATTAAGAACAAGAAAACTACCAACTTGAAAACCCCTTAGACCCCGTGAATCCTCTCAACCCCGAGACCCAAATGAAACTACTCGCTACACAGGAGAATAACCGAAATAAACATGAAAGATGAAGCGATGAACATGAAAACGATTACTTAAAACTTAAAACGATCCAAAAATATTCAAGAACAAGGTTCAAGGTCTAACAATGGCGGATAATCTCCAAACCAGAGAGAAAAAGCATAAAAAGATAAGAATGAAAAAGTGTGTGTGGAAAAAGACATCGCCGCCTTCCTAAAATGGCGAAAACAGCTCGATGGTCCCCCTCTCGCTAGCGGCCAAAAGCGGTTGAAAGGACAGAGATCGACTTCGGGATCGAGCGGCTCTCTCGATCACTTTTGGACATCGTGTCTTCTACTCGATCTGGGTCTCGATCATCTTCAGTGGATCGAGTTGCATCTGATCTTGGTATCGATCTTCGGTTGGATCGAGTGGTGGACTCGATCCGGCTCTCGCTCGGCATGGCGTTATTTACGTCCGTACCATCTGATCGATTGCTCCACTCGATCTTCGTCTCGATCATTTCCCTTGGATCGCCTGGGTGTCTCGATCTTCTGGTCGATCTCATCTAGATCGACCTGCCATGCTCGATCTGCTCCCCGATCTCTGGTCCTTAGCAAACATCCGACCTTCCACGAACCGCCACAACAGCTTCAGCACGTCCACGAACCTCCACTACTCCAAAGTAGCCAGAAACAACCTGAATGTGATGCAGAATGCAAGGAACATGCGTATGCTGGTGCGAGAATGCTCTAGGACCCTAAGTGATGCAATCTAGTCTAAAGTGTGATGTAAATGCATGAAAAGCTAACTGATATGTATGCAAAATGCATGCAATATGTAGAGACATCAACTCCCCCAAACTTACTTCTTGCTTGCCCTCAAGCAACAGAAAATAAGAAAGGAAGAGAGGTTTTAAAAACGAACGGGGGTTCAAGCTTCTTGCAAAGGTGCCTTTCAAATGAATCAATCTCAATGTCCTAGTTACTAGTTCTAAAATGCAATGCGCACACTCATACTCCAAAGAACTTAGCCATACTCATCACACAAAGAAATTCAGATCATGACTCTCCTATTCCTAACAATCAAAGAAACTCATCCTTTAACATTCATTAACATCTGAACCATGAATCAAACTTATGCACTTTAAAGCAGAACACATTTGGTTAAGGACGCAGGCTATGAGCATAGAATGATCTCATTTGAAAAGGGTTTCCATTTTGAACAAGGGTTTTTCTCAAAAATGGTAAGAACTTTATGCATAATGCTAAAGGTGAAGGCAATTGATGCATACATGATCAGATTCTCATTTACCCATGTAAACTAACAATGATCCTAAACCCCTCTCATTTATTAACTTTTATCCTCACTCACCACTTAGAATCTACCCTTTTCTCAAAGCAAAAGCTTAGCATTCCCCAATTCAAAACAGAAAACATTTTTTTACTCTTTAAGGCTAGTGAAAAGGTTGAAAACAATTTGTTCTTTACATATTTCTTATTGGTAGCTTTCTTGTTTATTTATACTTTTTTTTTCTTTTTCTTTTATTTTGGCACTTAGGCTCTTTTCTTTTTTTTTATTTTTTTTTTATTTTGAGAGAGCTACCTTCAGAAATTATTAGAACATATAATTTTTTAAAACACAAACCTTTCACTTAAAACCTTTTTCTTTCTTTCAAATATCAAACTCTTTTGAAACCAAGAACATATAAACATGAAGACAACCCCAATGATCCCCCAAACTTATTCTAAGCCTATATCTAGCTTCAAAATACAAAGCTAGCAATCACATGAGAACCCAATCATGTCGCCTAAACCTAACACTTTATGCTAAGTTCAAAACCGAAAAAGAAGGCCTCACAATGATGTCACACAAGAAAAATTTGGCTTCAAAGAAGGGTAAGGGTCAAGGCGGGAGTTCTACTTAGGCTCACAAAGAGTGGTAAAAGGAAGAAGGGAGCCTAAATATTTTAAAATCCATGTGTTCATTTTCAAATGCATAAGGATGATAATTGAAAATTCAGATTAAGGTTTTCACTTATTAGGACAAGCTTCAAATCATGAGAGTTCAATTCAAGTCACGAAAATCATAGCAAGTGATCCAAGCATGGTAAGAACTTACTTTCAAAGTATAAGCAAAGCATTAAAGAACTACTAACTAGGGCATTGAAACAATTCATGAGTTTAAAACACCTTTTTAAGAAAAACTCTAACACCTTATGCGAATATGAACAACCTAGATGATTTAAGATTCTAGACTCAATCCTAAAATGCTTAATGAGATGAATGCAACTACATGAATCTTTGAAAAATTTTTAAAAATTTTACCAATTTTTCTTGTAATGAAGACTCAAGGATGCTAAAGGGAAAATAAGATCAGAAAACACAAGTCAAACCACACATATACTCCCCCAAACTTGCTTGACACTGTCCCGGTGGCAAACAAATTCAAAGGAGCATCAAAACACAAAGAAAAAAGAAGCAAACATGAGTGGTATGTACAATGGAAGAAGGTTGTTACCTCGGGTCTAGTCTCGGCTGGAACTTGAGGGTGTTCCAGAGGAGCTAGATGCTATGGCTTTGCCTTTGGAGCCTGGCTCTTGAAGAGAGAGACGCGCCGGTTGAATGTTGCTGCCTTGAGTCTCACGGATGACAACTCCACCGGTTGAAAACCTCCTCTTCTCGGGTTGTTGAACCTCTTCACTTGCATCTTTCTTAGGCGAGCCTCCTTGAAGCGACTTGACTTTCTTGGCTAGTTTCTTGAGAATTTTGCCTTGCCATTTGTTGATTTTCCTTTGCATCTCCACAACAGATGCTAGGAACTTCTCCATTTTGGTCCTCGGCTCAAAGTCTATCTTGGGAAGGGTGTAAGCCTCGGGCATCTCATCTTCTGTGGCTGGGGACTCGGATCTTTGACGAGGGGCAATCGCTGGGGCAGGCGTTCCTCCTAGAGGAGTAAAGCACTCCTCTTCTGTTGGCAAGAACTCGATTTTCCCAACACCAAGCAGCTCGGTCTCGTCCTTGTTTGGTAGGATGCACACTCTCTTCTCGTTTTCGTCGTCGATGAAAAGGTAGGCGTAGAACCCTTCTGCTGGTGTGCATCCCAAGCTGTCGGTATTCCTCATGTAGACCTCATCCATGAAAGCTCTAGCCGGGACGGGTGCGAAATCATGTATAGGTACGCCGACTTGTATGAATAGAGGAGTGAGGAAGCCGCCAATGAAAGAAGAGGTTGCCTTGCACCGTAAGGCATAAGCCTTGTACTTCACCAAGGAGGCAGCAAGCACGCATCCATAGTTCACCTCGTCGCCGAGTTCATCCTCCATAGGTTCTTCATTCTCAGCCGGATCACACAACAAATGCTTCACGCCTTGGAACATGAAGCAAAGCTCGGTCTTCGTGATCGTGGGAGCAACTGACCTTCCGCTGAATGTGTTGGCGATCAGCTTCAAGGTGTACCTCAGCACCGGGCTTCTCACTCTCTTGATTTTGGCGGTGTTGGCCTTGTAGTCTTCGTTGCTGATCAGATCCCAAAAATCGTTTGCTCGCTTGAAGGAGGGGAACTCGATCTTGGTGGCGGCTGCGTTGAGACCGTATGCTTGACACAGCTCGGGGATTGAGAAGCTGAAGGCTTGACGTCCAACCTTGAAGGAGAGGCGGCCTTGTGAAGGGACGGGGGCGCTAGGGTTCTCGTAATGAAACTCCAACGTGGCAGGGAAGTTTATTGTCACTTTTGGAATGGTTGGGCAATCCATTCGTGACAGACATCTTAAGCCAATGTTCTTGAGGAGTTGGTCAAAATCTCCAAGGATCCCCAGCTTGAACAGCAGCTCCCGGTCCGCAAACTTAGTAGGCTCGAACCGAAGCCTTTCCAGCCGCTTTTTATCCCTCTTCTCATCCTTACTCCATCTGACCCTCTCTTGAACAGCCACCTCTTGTGCTGTCTCTTCTCTCGTTCTCTTGGGAGCCATTGTGCCTGAAACAAATTTCTCAAGCACTTTGATAAGCAAAACGGCGATCGGATGAGAGAAGAAGAGAGGCGAAGAAGAAAGCTTATAACTAATACCCTAGAATTTTGGAGAAATTATAAAATTATAGCAAAATAAAGGAGAATCAAATCTAGAGATAGAAAATCCAAGATTTTTCCTATTATTTTGCTAAATTTAAAAATTCAAAACTGCCCTAGCATCTAAAACAATCAAAGCCGAAATAAAAGGGAATTTTTCTTAAAGATTTTTATCAAATAACCAAAAATACCTTTTGCCAAGATTGTTAAGAAGCTTGTTAGCCTTTAGAAAACAAATAACTCTCACTCTCTTTGCTTAAAATTTCGAGAAAACAGGAATGAGAGAGTGTGAAGTTGATGAAAACATTTAAAGGCCAACAACAAATAAAACTATGGGTAAAAGGAGGTGGTTTCTGACACAAGTCTTGGTCAAGGCACATCTTTCATGGTCAAAGATGTTTGCCTTGTCCAAGTTTTAAATTTAAAAACTGGAGGGAAAAGAATAAAGGAGGGAAAGAAAATGTTACCTAGGAATGAGATCGAGTCTGTTTGGTCAATCTAGGACTCGATCTCATGCCCGTAATGGCTTAGATCGAGAGGGTTACTCGATTTATGACTCGATTCATGGTGAATTGAGTCCTGGATCGATTGGCTCTCTCGATCGTTGAGAATTTTGGCTCCACAGCTAAGTCCTCGTGATCGAGCTACGTCCTCGATTTGGGGGTCGATTTGGCTTAGATCGAGTGATGGATCGAGTCGAGTGATCGATTTATCCTTTAAGGATTTCCCGAGAGAAATTAGATCGGTCGATCCATTTGGGATCGATCGATCTGTTTTCATCTAGATCGATCTTATCACTCGTTCTCGTCTAGATCGACTGGCTCCTCTCGATTAACTAACTCCATCTAGCAAAGATCGAGTTAGGATTAGTCGATCTAGCACTCGATCACTAGTCTTTTCTTAACCCATATTGCCTCTTTTGGACTTCAAGATCGAGGTGTAGACTCCTCATACCTGTTCCTACACACTTGCAAAATAAAAACATAAAACTGAAAGAGAAATAAATCAGAAATATGTACAGGATAGACATGGGAATGCTTCCCAAGTGCGCTTTCTTTAACGTCTTTAGCTAGACTTTACTTGGTTTAGGCAGATGGTGGGTCTTGGAGAAGCACCGAGGTACTCTCCTTGTCATAGCTGTCCGCCAAGTAAGGCTTGACCCTGTGTCCGTTCACGGTGAATGCACTGCCACTCTTGCCCATCAATGTAACAGCTCCATAAGGCAGCACTTCTTGGATCAGAAACGGCCCACTCCACCTTGACTTCAGCTTTCCCGGGAAGAGTTTGAGTCTTGAATTGTACAGCAATACCAAACCTCCTTCTTTAAGCTCCTTGGCAACCAACTTCTTGTCATGAACTTCCTTAGTCCGCTCCTTGTATATCCGAGAGCTCTCATAAGCGTTCAACCTTAGTTCGTCCAGTTCATGTAGCTGGATAAGGCGCCTCTCTTGAGCAGTCTTGAGGTCAAAGTTCAGCCTCTTCACAGCCCACAATGCACGGTGTTCCAGCTCAACTGGGAGGTGACAGCCTTTGTCATAGAGCAGAGTGAAAGGGGTCGTACCAATCGGTGTTTTAAAGGCGGTACAGTAGGCCCAAAGAGCGTCGTCCAGCTTTACTGCCCAGTCTTTCCTTGTTGCTCCGACCGTCTTCTCTAGTATAGCCTTGATTTGCCGGTTGGAGACTTCCACTTGACCGCTCGTTTGAGGATGATACGGTGTAGCCACTTTATGCTTAACGCCGTACTTTCTCAGGAGGTTCTCAAAGACCTTGTTTATGAAGTGGCTTCCTCCATCGCTGATAACCACCTTTGGTACCCCAAACCTCGGGAAAATGATGCTTTTAAACAGCTTGATCACCACCTTAGAATCGTTTGTAGGGGAAGCAACAGCCTCAACCCATTTGAAGACATAATCAACCGCTACTAAGATGTACTTGTTACCGTATGAAGAAGGAAATGGCCCCATGAAGTCTATGCCCCACGCGTCAAACACGTCTACCTCGAAGATAGGAACCTGAGGCATCTTGTTCCTCTTAGTGATATTCCCTGCTCATTGACATGCCTCACAGCTCTTCACAAACTCGTGTGCATCTTTGAAGATGGACGGCCACCAGAAACCAGCTTGCAACACTTTCGTGGCAGTCTTGAATGAAGCAAAGTGTCCTCCGTAGGAAGAGCCATGACAGTGATAGAGGATGTCTCTAGCTTCTTCCTTCGTAACACACCTCCGGTACAAACTGTCCATCCCTCTCTTGTATAAGTAGGGCTCGTCCCAAAAGTAGTCACTCGCCTCTCTCATGAACCGCTTCTTGTGATAGCTGTTGAGATGTGTTGGCTCTTCTCCGCATGCTAAGTAGTTCACAACATCAGCGTACCAGGGAATATCCTCCTCTTTGAAGCTCAATACCTCCTCAAACTGCCCCTCTAGCTTTCCACAAACAGCCGTGGTGATCGCCATGAGTTGCTCTTCTGGAAGAAAATCATCTAAGGGGAGGGACTCGTTGATCCTTAGCCGAGATCGATGGTCAGCGACTCCGTTTTCTATTCCCTTCTTGTCTTTAATCTCCATGTTAAATTCTTGAAGCAAGAGGATCCACCTTAAAAGCCGAGGCTTAGTGTCCTTCTTTGAATAGATGTATCGCAAAGCCGTGTGATCTGTGTAGACAATAGCCTTGGAACCCACAAGATATGACCGGAACTTCTCAAAGGCGAACACTACTGCAAGCAACTCCTTCTCTGTAGTAGTATACCTCGTTTGCGTGTCATCTAAGGTTCTTGAAGCATATTAAATCACGTGCAGCTTCTTGTCTTTCCTCTGACCAAGAACGGCTCCTACGGCGTAGTCACTAGCATCGCACATGATCTCAAAGGGTAGTGTCCAGTCTGGTGCTTGAACTATAAGGGCTGATGTAAGGGCTTCCTTGATGGTCACGAAAGCTCGCAAACACTCCTCATCAAACACAAACTCAGCTTCTTTGCACAGCAACCGTGTAAGAGGGCGTGCAATCTTGGAGAAGTCCTTGATGAAGCGCCTATAGAACCCGGCGTGTCCCAAGAAACTTCTGACTCCCTTAACGTTAACCGGCGCCTCAAGACCCATCATGACTTACACTTTAGCCTGATCAACCTCAATGCCCTTCTCTGATATCTTATGACCAAGCACGATCCCTTCCTTAACCATAAAGTGGCACTTCTCCCAGTTTAGCACCAAGTTTGTCTCTTCACAACGCTTTAGTACCCTGCAAAGATTCAACAAACACGCAGAAAAGGACGCACCATAGACAGAGAAGTCATCCATAAACACCTATACCATCTCTTCTATTAGATCGGAGAAGATCAAGAACAAGGTTCAAGGTCCGAAAATATTCAAGAACAAGGTTCAAGGTCTAACAATGGCGGATAATCTCCAAACCAGAGAGAAAAAGCATATAAAGATAAGAATGAAAAAGTGTGTGTGGAAAAAGACATCGCCGCCTTCCTAAAATGGCGAAAACAGCTCGATGGTCCCCCCCCTCGCTAGCGGCCAAAAGCGGTTGAAAGGACAGAGATCGACTCCGGGATCGAGCGGCTCTCTCGATCACTTTCGGACATCGTGTCTTCTACTCGATCTGGGTCTTGATCATCTTCGGCGGATCGAGTGTTACATCCGATCTTGGTATCGATCTTCGGTTGGATCGAGTGGTGGACTCGATCCGGCTCTCGCTCTGCATGGCGTCATTTACGTCCGTACCATCTGATCGATTGCTCCACTCGATCTTCGTCTCGATCATTTCCCTTGGATTGCCTGGGTGTCTCGATCTTCTAGTCGATCTCATCTAGATCGACCTGCCATGCTCGATCTGCTCCCCGATCTCTGGTCCTTAGCAAACATCCGACCTTCCATGAACCGCCACAACAGCTTCAGCACGTCCACGAACCTCCACGACTCCAAAGTAGCCAGAAACAACCTGAATGTGATGCAGAATGCAAGGAACATGCGTATGCTGGTGCGAGAATGCTCTAGGACCCTAAGTGATGCAATCTAGTCTAATGTGTGATGTAAATGCATGAAAAGCTAACTGATATGTATGCAAAATGCATGCAATATGTAGAGACATCAATCGCCAACAGACAAACCATCACTATGTTCATCCTCTATATCACTAATATCATCTCCACTCCCAAGCGTACATACCCGATTGGTACGAACAGGGCGCAAGCCAGGTTGCAAACAATCGCTAGATCGACTACAAACACCTGGACACGTAATTACATAACAACACACGTATAAGCAAACAAATAATATATTAATGAAAAACAAAATAGCAACAATATACGTCAATCACAACCATCCCAACGAAACCAAATTTTCTAAATAAACATGCAAAAGAACGAAACTGACGATAAACCAACTCAAGTTTCCAGTTATAAATATACAAACTAAGCTATCATGCATATAGGACATTACCACGACACACAGCAAGAGACGGAACCATTATCAGAACCAACAACGACAAGAAGTTTTAAAACTATAAGCGAATAGCGACAGAGAAATTAATCAATTTATAGTAAAGTAATTTAGGGTTTACAATACTCATGTTTCGCTACTGGATTTATAATTTTGATGCTAAATAATTAATATCTTAAAATGAACAAACGTTATATTTAAATTCAAGACGATTTTAACAAAATCATAGATTCAAATATATTGGTAGTTATTACGTGTATATATTAATAACCAATTAGCATTTTGAATTTATGGACAAACGGAAATCTACACTATAAATACATGGGAAATATGACATAAAAATGTAATCCCTTTCCAAATTACAGATATGCAATTTCCCATCTATACTTATTTACACGAACAACCATTTCGAATGTAACCTATGTAAGTTGATATATACGAATAACTATTATGAATAGCCCAATCATAAATTCTTTATTTTTATAACGCATCTGTGATATATATTGACTGATATATATGAATCACATATGTCAAAATACATCAACTATGGATACTTATATTATCAAATACATAAATTAATTTCCTGTAACAGATGATGCCACGAAGATTTATTGTAAATGATAATGCCATAACGAACACACGTAAATCCAAATCGAATGATACTTATTATTATTATATTTTTTAAACGATAAAACACGTGTATCGATATCGATATTGCCAAATAATATGATCACCAATATATAATATATATATATATATATATTTATTTATTTATTTTATTAATATTGATATACACAAATGAACTATTAGTTTATATAAATCACAATTTTTACCTGCTCGAGACACGCAGTTAATATATTCATCTATATCTATATCTATATTGTTTATACATATCACCATATTTTTATTTTGCAATTTATATTTATTAAAATATGCAAGTCTTTTAGATTAAAGTTCAAAAACCAATAGCTGATGTATATTTAACTACACGGAAGATTACACACAGAAAACCAAATTCCAGTTTTATCAAATTATCGCAAATTTAAAATAAAGGATAAATAAGCCATCGAATATCAATTCAATTCATAAGTGTCTATATAATATTAAATCTGATAAAATTTAAACCAAAGCAACATAATAATCCAAAACATCTAAAAATTAGATTTCGTTTCAAAGGCCACCAGTCTTCGAATCAACATGTAACCTTGAATGCTGTCTCGGTAAACTGCTTAAAAATTTAAAACAACCCATCAAAAACACAACAACCCGAAAAATTTGAAATCTATCCGAATTCGGTTACTTCTACGATGGGAGGATTCAGCATGATCTTAGTAGGAGGAACATAAGATATAACAACATTACCTATATACAGGTAATTGATTTTTTTTAAAACAGTCTTCTTTTAAACGAAAGTTGTAAATAACAGATATCACAAACCTTCGTGGACATCCACAACTACCCATCTCGCTACAAGAATCAATGTATCGTCTTTACATCTAAGCAAATCAGTATGGAACGCGAGAGCATTACTACCAAACATCTTGCATTTCATACAAACATTACTGCATTGATGAGATTAAATATAAGACATTAAACATCATACTCTAAAATTATAAGAAACAATATTTTCTTACATACCTCTGACTTATCAGTTTAAATGCTATCATTGCGCATCGACGCAAACCATTATAATCACAACGACTCGTTGAGATTTCCAACTTTCCAATACTGGCCACCTCTCCAATTAAATCTAAATAATCACAATCCAAGCAATACTACACATTAAAAAAATATACATACGCCAAAATTATAAGCAGATGAAGACATAATCAGCTAATTAACATACCAACCGTAGGACTCCCACCAGGAACATTAAGCAGGATCCGATCAAAGTCAACAAATTTGAAATAATTTCGTTCACACGGATAATCTTGCATACCAATATCAGTCGGACTCACAATAAGTATGTGAATACCACGACACGTAATACTAAATGGGTGATCCATATCAAGAACAACAAAAATTTTCATAGTAACCCAAATACCCTCGCGTAATAGAGTCGAGAAACGATCATAATCAACAGCATAAACGGTACCACTAATCTCCACACCCTGCATCATAACATTAAACAGACAATGAAATAACAACTACTAAACAACACATCAGACCCTAAAAATTTAACAACATAACACAAACCTCACCATCACAGAAAATTAATTCCAATCCTACGTCAGACAGATCAAACGAATTAGTCCACACTCGTAGAATCTTCAATTAAATAGTTTTCTCTACAAAACAAGGTTCTAAAAGGGAAACAGCAGATGAAGGTGGATTAGAGTGGCATGTATTTTGTGTAAACTCCATGCCAAAAAGACAGAGAAGGTTATATGTCCACTATAGAGAAATTAGGTTAGAATGAATCGGAAGATTATATGTGCATATATAATAGAAAATATCAAAAAATATTTGGTATTAAATCATATGTAGATAGATACGATGTTTAGTAATTTGGAAACTCAAAATTACTAATATTAATAACAGATAGTCTACCTAAAATAGAAGAGTAAAATATAAACTAACATTAATAACAGATAGTCTACCTAAAATAGAAGAGTAAAATATAAAACCATATGTATATTAAATCCAATATACAAAATCTTTTACACAAAAACAAACTAACGGGAAACCATCATTTGTTAATATACGCGACCTTTCGTCATTTTTTCTCTTTTTACTCTTTAGATATCAGATTCTATTAAATATTACATTCCATTTCAGGCTCTCTATTACAACCTTTCAATATGGAAGTTGTTCCTCCCATCACCAGACAGTTATTGAGAGATACTGAAGCGATAATTAACGGTTCTGATCGAGAAAATCTTCCCATTCTATATCCTGGTGCAGGTTTATGGGTCGACAAAACCACTGCTGCGTGGTTCATGTTCAATCACCTTCTCTGTGTCGCTATCGAAGAGATCCTTAAACAGAACTGGAACCATGAATGGCCGACGTATCGATTAATTCCCGTCCATTTTAAGACACGATGGTTTTTCCTGCTAGCGTTAAGCACTTTTCTACACTATAAAGCACTTAAAACAAAGACCATACTATGGTTCCATAATCTTGTAATTTATATTGTTTTGTTTATTTATAGCGCAAATACACGTGGGACCACATACACACTTCAACGGTTTGGACGCAATTTAATTTGTGTGCTAGAACATTATTCCGTAACCACATGCGTGCGTTGATGAGGACATTGATATAGCTGCATATTCCATGCATTTTGCATACACATAAGTTAGATTCTCACTAATATACATTGCATTTTATGTTAGTTTGTATCACTTTAGGTCCTAGAGTGTTCTTGCACCAGCATATGCATATTTCTTGCATTTTGCATCGCATACAAGTTGTTTTCGGCTACTTTGGAGTCTTGGAGGGTTCGTGGATGTGTTAAGGCTCGTGAGGAAGTTCGTGGGACTTGAATAATTTGGGAATGCTTACTAAGGACCAGAGATCGAGAGGAGGTTCGAGCATGGCCGGTCGATCTAGATGAGATCGACCAGAAGATCGAGTAGCCCAGATGATCCAAGGGAATTGATCGAGACGGAGATCGAGTGAAGCGATCGATCAAGGAGTACGGACATGAATGACGCCATGCAGAGCGAGAGCCGGATCGAGTCCACCACTCGATCCTCCAAAGATCGACTCCAAGATCGAACGAAGCACCCGATCCACCGAGGAAGATCAAGACAAAGATCAAGCTGAAGGCACGATGTCCGGAAGTGATCGAGAGAGCTGCTCGATCCCGATGTCGATCTCAGTGTACTTTAACCGCTTTTGGCCGCTAGCGAAGGGGGGACCATCGGATTGTTTGGCCTGTTTTGGCAAGGCGGCGAGCATGCTTATAAACACACTTTTTCATTTTTATCTTTTTATGATCTTTTTCTCTCTGTTCGAAGGCGATTTCGCCATTGTTGGATTTGGAAACTTTTCTTACTTTTGTATCGAATCGTTTAAGCTTAATCTATCGTTTTTCATGTTCGTTGTTTCATTCTTTTGCTTTGTTTGGTTTACTTAATGTGTAGTGATTAGTTTAATCGGGTTTTGGGGTTGAGAGGATTTGAAGGGGTCGAAAAGGTTTTCAAGTTTGGAGTTTTCTTGTTCATAATGGCCTTCTTTTCTAAGATGTTGAGTTCTTAAGGCTTAAAGAGTCTCACGCCAAGATCCTTATGATCAGAGAGAGCTCTTACCTTGACAGAATCCAGAGATCTCTGAAAGTCACATCTTAGAGGCTAGTTACTCTTTCACAAACACCATTGTAGTTTAGAGGATTAGTTAAGCCGCGTGTTAGAAATCTGTTTTCCTTGCCTCTCAATCTCTTTTTCCGCCAAACGCCATGGGTCTGGAGGAGAGAATGAGAGAGTGATCCATACCACACGCCATGGATGGGTCTTGTTTTGTTTTCAAGGCTTAGAGAACCTCACAAAGAGAGTAGATCTAGAGTTTTCAAACCAAGCTTCTCCACACCCTGCATCATAACATTAAACTGACAATGAAATAACAACTACGAAACAACACTTCAGACCCTAAAAATTTAACAACATAACACAAACCTCGCCATCACAGAAAATCAATTCCAATCTTACGCCAGACAGATCAAACGAATTAGTCCACACTCGTAGAATCTTCAATAAAACAGTTATCTCTACAAAACCAGGTTCTAAAAGGGAAACAGCAGATGAAGGTGGATTAGAGTGGCATGTATTTTGTGTAAACTCCATGCCAAAAAGACAGAGAAGGTTATATGTCCACTATAGAGAAATTAGGTTGGAATGAATCGGAAGATTATATATGCATATATAATAGAAAATATAAAAAAAATATTTGGTATTAAATCATATGTAGATAGATACGATGTTTAGTAATTTGGAAACTCAAAATTACTAACATTAATAACAGCTAGTCTACCTAAAATAGAAGAGTAAAATATAAACTAACATTAATAACAGATAGTCTACCTAAAATAGAAGAGTAAAATATATAACCATATGTATATTAAATCCAATATACAAAATCTTTTACACGAAAACAAACTAACAGGAAACCATCATTTGTTAATATGACCTTTTGTCATTTTTCTCTTTTTACTCTATATATATCAGATTCTATTAAATATTACATTCCATTTCAGGCTCTCTATTACAACCTTTCAATATGGAAGTTGTTCCTCCCATCACCAGACAGTTATTGAGAGATACTGAAGCAATAATTAACGGTTCTGATCGAGAAAATCTTCCCATTCTATATCCTGGTGCAGGTTTATGGGTCGACAAAACCACTGCTGCGTGGTTCATGTTCAATCACCTTCTCTGTATCGCTATCGAAGAGATCCTTAAACAGAACTAGAACCCTGAATGGCCGACGTATCGATTAATTCCCGTCCGTTTTAAGACACGATGGTTTTTTTCTGCTAGCAGTAAGCACTTATCTACACTATAAAGCACATAAAACAATGACCATACTATGGTTCCATAATCTTGTAATTTATATTGTTTTGTTTATTTATAGCGCAAATACACATGGGACCACATACACATTTCAACGGTTTGGACGCAATTTAATTTGTGTGCTACAACATTATTCCGTAACCACATGCGTGCGTTGAAGAGGACATTGATATAGCTGCATATTCCATGCATTTTGCATACACATAAGTTAGTTTCTCACGCATATACATTGCATTTTATGTTAGTTTGCATCAATTTAGGTCTTAGAGTGTTTTTGCACCAGCATATGCATATTTCTTGCATTTTGCATCGTATACAGGTTGTTTTCGGCTACTTTGGAGTCTTAGAGGGTTTGTGGATGTGTTAAGGCACGTGAGGAAGTTCGTGGGTCTTGAAGAATTTGGAAATGCTTACTAAGGACCAGAGATCGAGAGGAGGTTCGAGCATGGCCGGTCGATCTAGATGAGATCGACCAGAAGATCGAGTAGCCCAGCCAATCCAAGGGAATTGATCGAGACGGAGATCGAGTGAAGCGATCGATCAAGGAGTACGGACGTGAATGACGCCATGCAGAGCGAGAGCCGGATCGAGTCCACCACTCGATCCTCCAAAGATCGACTCCAAGATCGAACGAAGCACCCGATCCACCGAGGAAGATCGAGACAAAGATCGAGCTGAAGGCACGATGTCCGGAAGTGATCGAGAGAGCTGCTCGATCCCGAAGTCGATCTCAGTGTACTTTAACCGCTTTTGGCCGCTAGCGAAGGGGGGGACCATCGGATTGTTTGGCCTGTTTTGGCAAGGCGGCGAGCATGCTTTTAGACACACTTTTTCATTTTTATCTTTTTATGATCTTTTTCTCTCTGTTCGAAGGCGATTTCGCCATTGTTGGATTTGGAAGCTTTTCTTACTTTTGTATCGAATCGTTTAAGCTTAATCTATCGTTTTTCATGTTCGTTGTTTCATTCTTCATGCTTTGCTTGGTTTACTTAATGTGTAGTGAGTAGTTTCAACGGGTTTTGGGGTTGAGAGGATTTGAAGGGGTCGAAAAGGTTTTCAAGTTTGGAGTTTTCTTGTTCTTAATGGCCTTCTTTTCTAAGATGTTAAGTTCTTAAGGCTTAAAGAGTCTCACGCCAAGATCTTTATGATCAGAGAGAGCTCTTACCTTGACAGGATCCAGAGATCTCTGAAAGTCACATCTTAGAGGCTAGTTACTCTTTCCCAAACGCCATGGTAGTTTAGAGGACTAGTTAAGCCGCGTGTTTGAAATCTGTTTTCCTTGCCTCTTAATCTCTTTTTCCGCCAAACGCCATG
The DNA here is from genome assembly GCA_911865555.2 of Thlaspi arvense. Taxonomy (NCBI): domain Eukaryota; kingdom Viridiplantae; phylum Streptophyta; class Magnoliopsida; order Brassicales; family Brassicaceae; genus Thlaspi; species Thlaspi arvense. The sequence goes on from OU466861.1 coordinate 18,493,403, forward strand.
GGTCTGGAGGAGAGAATGAGAGAGTGATCCATACCACACGCCATGGATGGGTTTTGTTTTGTTTTCAAGGCTTAGAGAACCTCACAAAGTGAGTAGATCTAGAGTTTTCAAACCAAGCTTGAACCTTTGAAACCCCTGAACGTGAATCTCAACCCTAGACCCTCTTTCTTAGTATTCTTACGTCTTTTCCAGTTATTCGCTTGTTACCTGTTGCATCCTGGTCATTAGTTTCATTGCGCTTGAGCTTTTAGACGACATCGATCCAAACTGCTCGATCTAGTGGTCGATCCACCAGTCGATTTTTATAAATTCATAGCTTTGCATTTTAATCATTCTGTTTGTTCGTCGTGGTAGTTCACTCTTTCCTAGTAATTTTAAAATAGTTCTGCCTTGCATTTAGTTGTTGTATTTAGTTTTTAGGAATTTTACAAAATCATTCATCATTTGCCTAGCTTTACTCGATCCTTGCATTCGCACTGATCTTTCTAGCTCCTAGGATTGGATTGATACTCGCTTGCATACTTTACTACAACTAAGTGTTGCATTTGAGCTTTGATACATCATTGCATACTCTCTGCACCCAAAATCTTGTTATCAGACATGGGCGCGTGGCGGTGATAAACCCCAGTGGATTAATTGGATAGTGTGGGACAATTTAGTCGACATGTTTGAGGAATTTGGCCCAGATAATGCCGGTTTCAGAATATGAATCATATCGTTAAATTTATTTGTAATGTCGTCTTCTATATGAACCTTTATTTAATGATGTTTTATCTATCTATGATTATCCTATTATTCTTCTTACATTGTACAACTCACATCTAAAGGAACATACTAAATTAATATATAATAATCTCAACGGTAAATAAATCAAACGAAAAACCAAATAAACGCATGAACGTCCATACAAATATCAATAATCTTACAAACCGTAGTCAAAAACAAAGCAAGCATGTTCAAAAAATATCAAAACTAATCGTTCCGTTTTACGAAAAAAAATAATTGCTTTAAGGATTGGCATGCTTATTCTCGATTCTACTTCTTGAGCGTTTATCCGATATCCTGTAAAACATTCCAAAGACATTATTTAGAAACATAAACAGGCAAAGAAACTAATATTGTTCGAAGAACTTACATGGATCTGAATCCGGATACTTCAGCAAGGCAAGAGTTTATCATGATCATGGTGGGATATGTAGTAGATATAGTGACTTTTCCTAAATATGTGTGCAATAGAAAATAATTAAAAACCATTAAGTTTCAGAAACAATAACAAGAACACAGAAAACAATCAAATTCAACAAACCTGAGTAGACATCAACTATAGCCCACCTTGCAACAAAAACCACCACATCACTGCTACATCTGGACCAGTCATTATAACACTTCTGAGCATCACCACCAAACATCACACATTTGATACACACGTCACTGCACAAACAAAGAATGTATATCATATGAATTAGCAACCAAAAACGACAAAAAGAGATAACATGTGTAACACAAAACATACCTTAGATCTCTTAGTTCGAATGCAAATACTGCATGTCCACCAGTATCTTTAACAGGTAATCTCAACTCTCTTACGCACACGACTTCCCCAATTAAATCTAGAGAACACAAACAATTACAACCAGTATCTAAGATAAACCAAAACAACGCCATATTTTATAGCAATCGAACATCTAATCAATAACATACCAACCAAAGATCAATCTGAGGGAGCCCTGGCGAGAATTTGCTCAAAGCTTATAAAATTAAAAAAATCTCAATCTAATTGATGGACTTGCGCGTCAACAACTGTTGGACCTAGAATAAGCATCTCACTGCGATGGGATGTAATTCTGTAATCGCTACTTAAACAATAACAACGAAATTTCTAACCGTAACCCAAACACCCTCACACAGTACATGAAAGAAACGGTCATAATCAGCAGAATAAACGGTTCCACAAATCTTCACACCCTGAAACACAACAACGAAACCAAACACTGGATTACTCAACAACGAAAATAATAACAGAGAATTCAAGTACGGATCATTTTAACAAACCTCATCATCGCACAAAATGAAATTCAATCTTTTTTCAGACGGAAGTAACGAAGTAGTCCAAACTCGTAACACCTTAACGAAAACTACCGACCCAGCAAAACCAGGCCTCAATTTTGAGACACCAAGAGAGCTTGGACTACGATCATCCATATCTACATAAATGAGCAACCGCACAAAACTTCAGAATCAATATAACCAGCAAACATGCTATCTACTATAACCTAAACACATCATACACGAGCATACCTCCGTAAGTTAAAAACACATAGGGCACGTTATATGACTGCAAACTACCATCAAAAACTCGACGAACTCGACTTAGCAAAGGAACTTCCAAGAAATCAGAAAGAAACTATGAAATACATAATAACCACAACAAGCCACACAACCACGTATCCATGTCAAACATAAAATAGAAATACCAGTTCTTTTATACGCACACATTAACGACCGAGTAGGATGTCCAGGAAAAACGGAAGAAGAAGAAGACGACACAACAACATAGAGAGAAGAACCATGACCAAGTCTATCAGCGCAGATTAGGACGTAATAATTAGAGAGAATATATACATCCTGTTGATATAAAATAAGAATGAGTAATAAATTAGGGTTTACATTTATACGCTGAATAACTTGGGCCCAATAACATTTAATTTCAGATAATATTTAAATAACAAAATAAAACAACATAATGATAAAATCAAATATATGGTAATTGGTTACGTGTATATGTTTGAATATACAAACAAACGGAAATCAACACGATAGAGTCATACATAAAAACCGCAACTACAATATTATAAATGTTAAAATTTCTCATCTTATACGCACTATATAACTATTTTCGATATTCTCAAGTATATTGAATAACCTTTTTGAATATACCAAATATGTTAATATAAACGAATATCCATTATATAAAATATATAGTTTCAAAATTATAAACACAATGGATATTACCAACAATGTTGAATAATGATTTTGAATATACCCAAACATGTTAATATATACGAATACATCAATGATTACTTCTACGAATCACTAAAAGACACATATTGATCGATACATACGAATCATGTATCTAACAATATATTAGCCACATAATATCCATCATTACTCCGTGAATTAACACTAAACATGTATCAAACAATATATAAGAACAGTATATTCGAAGATATACCCATCATAGACATTAACATTTTCAATTATACAATACACATATAATGAAAAACCAAAATCAAGAATAATTAAAATATGATAGATACAAAATATAATAAACAGGAAATACACCAAATAGATATCGAAGATTCGAGTAACTTGTAGAATTATATAATAATAGAGTATTTAAAATAAAAAGAAAAAAAAATAATAATAAAACAGGATCACATATCCATAAAAACACCAATACAATTATTAATCCCTAAACAAAACCGGCACCATTGAACCATCATACCAACGACTTGCCACCCACAACGCCGCAGCGTACTCCTCATCATCATCGACTAAACCCAAAACACGGCATGCATCTTTAAACGTCGGATAAACAATATCAGCCACTGTCCTTATAGAATCAAAAGACGTCGGGCCTTTTACCTTAAGCAAGAAAAGCCTCAAGTAATAAATCTCTCCAGAAGTATCAGGACAATATGCCAAACGACCCGGTTTACTACCACCACGATATCTAGGCTTCCAACGCTTATTATTACGATCCCATACAAATTTCGTAAAGAACTCCGTGTAAGTCAATGACCATGCATCCGGGTCAACCTTATTATATTCCATCCAAGCAGTAAACTTCAACGAATTCGCGTTGATACTCGCACCAGGAAGATGGTACGGTAGAACATAAGTTCCTACAACAATCAGAATCAAAATCAACAACTCTAACAAATTGACATAAACCTAATGCAAATATAAAATCACAAACCGTAAATCATAAACACGCAAAGATATTTATACAAATAACTACAAGACAACGAACTAACCAGTATAACGCATCGTGAATAATACAACACCCTGCGAAATCATTCAACAAAAACAAACAGTTAAATACATTAACAAAATACGAATATGAAAAAATCACAAATTATATATAAACGATATATATATATATATACAAACATAAAAGAGCAATATTTAAGAAAACATTATAATATATATCAAAATTACATTGACAAACAGAAGACAAAATAGCAGTTAGCAATAGTCTACACAAAGAAACCACGAGTTAGGATCATTTACATGAACAAATTACGAATATGAAACAGTCACAAGTTATATTATATAAACCAAAAAAACCATATATATATATATACAAACATATAATAACAATATATACGAGAACACAATAAATACGAAAACACGATAAATACATAAAACTTATCCAGATAACCAGAAGACCAAGCAGCAGTTATCAACAACCTATACAAAAAATAACGATCATGAAAACAGCGCGAGTTAGGATCATTCACACGAACCAAATACGAATACAGAAAATCACAAGTTATAATCATATAGGACACCAGAAAAACTATATATATATATATATATATATATAGTTTTTCTGGTGTCCTATATGATTATAACTTGTGATTTTCTGTATTCGTATTTAGTATATATATATATATAAACATAAAAAAGCAATATATTTAAAAACACAATAAACACATCAAACATACCTCGATAACCTGAAAACCAAGCAATATTGACGGCAGCCTGAACAAAGAAAAGACGAACATTAAAACTACATGAGTTATAATCATTTAGACAATGACAAATTATAATCATATAAGACACCAGGAAAACTATATATATATATATATACAAACACAAATGAGCAATATATTTAAAAACATAATAAACACATTAAACATACTTCGATAACCAGAAAACCAAGCAATGGCGACGTCAGCCTGAACAAAGTAAAGACGAACATTAAAACTACATGAGTTATAATCATTTAGACGTACAAACAACAAATATGACAACATTACGAATTATAATCATTTAGAACGATATGAAAGCGATATATAATATATACATACATACACAAAGGAGCAATATATACGAAAACAATAAAAACCCAACCCTAGGTAAGACGAATACCTAAAATCGTTGGTTTGAAGTTTAGATTGTGAAAGAAGCAATAGTATTTATACATACTGGGTAACCTAAGGCGAACTATAAATATTCATTAGCGAATATATTCGGCTGCGTCTCGAAAAAGAAAAACATCCTTATCCAACTATTTCATAAAAAATTGAAAAAGGGAAACCATCCTTATCAAACTAATTCATAAATAAAATCATCCTTACCCAATCGATTCATAAATAAAACCATGCTTACCCAACTAATTCATATATTCAAAAAGAACAACCATCGTTATCCAGCTAAACCGTGTATATACGAAAAGAACAACCATCCTTATCGAACTAAACCGTGTGTAAAACTAAACCAACAATTCAACCACGGTTTTTATTAAGGATATAATTGGAAAAATTGATGCCTAAAATATGCTGAGAATGAACGTAAGCTTGACACGTCGGAAATCTACTTCCCAAATAATAGTATAGATTCAGTTAATTATGCTTTTATTTTTATATTTTTTTTAATCGTTAGGCTTTCTTTATTTCGATACGAGAACACGAGCCTGTTATATTCAGATATAAGATATATTTTTTTTATAAATAAAACATGATACTACCAAAAACAACACTAGAGAAAATTATCTCCTATATATTAACTGAGAAGTATTTTTAGAGAGTAACTTTAATTTTGTAAGTTATTTACAATAGTGTTATTTTGCTGATATGTCATAAAAATAGATTTATGATACTAGATTAATTACATGTTCTGTCACTCATATTAATTTGGTTATACAATAGTTTATATCAATTATTTATACAAAAATTAGCGTTTAATTTTAAGTTGTTCTCTTTTTTTTCTTACCAAATATATATCATATAATTATTTCTCTAATTACATTTTCTATCAAAAGTATATTTTTTTCTAAAATAAGTATTTGCACAAAAAAAAATTTTTTTTGTAAAATAAGTAAATTATCACATCATTCATATTGTAAAAAAATGTAGATTTGTATATACATGTGTTATAATTCAGATTTTGTTTGAATAAATATAAACTTGTTTATGAGCAAATTTCGGGATGCCACGTGGGGGTGTATGAATCGTCGGAGGATGGAGCTGTGCCTCCGAGTTTTGTCTTCTGGGGGGAAAGGCGGCGAGTTGTTCCAGGGCGGAAGCGTTTGTCGCCGGGGTAATGGGTCGGTCATCACGTGTAGTCTTGCAAACACTCAAGGAACGGTCAGGTGAGTCTTCGGGAGGACCGAAAGGGGTTTTTTCTCCAGAAGGTTCTCCGACGCCCAAGTTAGTGAACGTCCTACCAGGAACAAGTACTCGGGAGGGAGAATTTCTATATGTCAGAGGTGCAAAGTCTCGTCCGGGGATCGAGGCTTCTATCTTTTTTCAGGTGTTTTGAAGGGGTTTCTATGCGTTAAAAGAAGACAGAGCGAATCTAAAGGCAAGGTTCCAGGACAGGGATGGCTAAACCTGATTGCCTTTCACCCGGGAAGAACATGAAGTTTGCCTGCGATCATGCTGTTTGGCTGGACCGGCTGACTCAGACATGAACAGATACCTCCTCTTTTAGAGGGGTTTTTCTCCTCCGATCAGTCGATCCGCTTCTGTATGGTGATCTCCTCTTATTTATACTTGGAGCCTCCTGGTCCGTTCTTTTCTATTCGGCGCGTCAGGGAGGCAGGTGAAGGTAATGATTCTAGCGTGCTTGGGGAAGTTCGCCAACTGCCCTGGAACAGTGTGCGGGAGTGGATCGGCCGAGCTAGCGTGGCATGTGTTAGGGTCTAACGCAGTCTAGGTCCACGTGTCAGACTCTCTCTCGACCCGGTAAAATGGTTCTCAATAGTTGCCCCCGACTTCTCAGCTTATTAATAGATGAGCTGGGGAGTCGAACCCTCTGTGATTTTCTGTAAAGCGAACACAAGTTATCCGGTTCCCTAGGTGGTTTTGCCGCATAAGGGCTAGATGGATGTGGCGACCATGCCGCGTATCGTAAGGGATATGGTATTGGTCTGGGTAGAGCTAAGTTATGGGAGATAGCAAAAATTTAGGAACCCTTCCAAGCGGTGCTACGCATCCCAGGAGAGTGCGGCGCTTCCTGGATGGTCCGGACTTCCAAAGAAGTTAGAGGGCGTATCAACTCTGACATTGGTGCATACTACGGTGGAGTGCGTTCTTGGCCGAAGGTGTAGTCCGAAGTGGACTCTCAACCCCGACCTTATTCGTCTGTCCCGTAGGAGCACGTTATTGGTTGAGGGAATTTTACTTCTGAGGAAGCGAGCCGCGGGACAACTCTTAGATGTCAACTCCGACCTTATTCGCATCCGAGGGAGTACGTTATTGATTGGAGGAATTATGCTTCCGAACGAAATGAACCGTGAGACGGTCAGACTAGATACATATAAAGAGACTCACCCTGTTTACGTTATGCATCCAGTGGAGTACGCTGTTCGGCCTGGGGAGTTAGATGATGGGGTCCTATCCTGACTGGTGGGTGCATCCGGGGGAGTGCGACGCTTGCTCAGGATACGAGGATAGGAACTGATAGCTTGGCCACTAGTGGACATCTCCTTGGAGGGATTTTACTTCTTGCTTCGTGAGGCACTAGACAAGAAGCCGTCTTGCCCCCGCTCATCAGGGTCATGAGCGAGGTTGTAGTCTTGTGTGACCATGGGGATCGACACAAGGCAACGACGCAGGCTAGGACACCGGCCAAAGGGCCATAGGTGGCACCATTGGACGGATGAATAAATGTTCCCTGGGTTTGCGGGGCACTAACGCAAGAAGGAGTCGCTACTCGAATGCAGCTGGTGCAGAGTAGGTCGTTTCCCGAGGGCGTTACCTCAACTCCTTTACTGCCTGGACAGTCTTTGCGTAGTTCTTACGCGGAAGTTTGTGGGTTTTGAAAACGTGCTTGTGACGTACCCTCGAGGGGAAGAGGTCAGGAAGTTATCAGGAAGAGAAAGTCTGCGAGTTGGCAACCTCAATTCCTGTTGTGCCTTAGTGGCGAGCATGTCCTAGTGAGGAGCATGCTGATTTGTCGCTCGGCCCTTTGGTTAGGACAGACGGGGAAGATCTGGAGATCTGAGAGGCCTGAGCCCTAGAATCCCGGGGGGAAACTGTCCCGGGGGAGGAAGAATGTGACACAAGGTTTGTGACCCCTTGGTTCAATCACCCTTGCACTAGTCAGTTGTAGTATGGGTTTTATGTCAATCCAATTGGGAAGAGTTGAAAACAGAAGAGTTGAGAGCAAAATCTCTAAGTCAAGCGAGCAGAGAATTGGTTTTGTTGCCTAAGCAACAGTTCTAGCAACCTAAGTGAAACAAGCAGCAAACAAAGTGAAAGCAAAAGCAAACTAAGCAGTTCTAAGCAAGAAAAACAGAGTAAAACAGAGCAAAACAGAGCAAATCCGAGATTCAAATAAGAGAAAGGCAAGTTCCTAGATGTGGTTATTGACTTTGGAGAATTTCAGACATTAACTAAGGTTGTTTCAAACTACATTGATCAAGCAAGTAAGCAAGCAATGGTGATTCCTAGACATAGAGTTCACAATTAAACAAGTTAGATCCAATCTCTTGACAAATAACCCTTTGCTAAACATTCTAACAAGAACTAACTCTCATTAGTGCTAAAACATCAAGCAAGCATGATTAAACAACTCTATTCAAGTCAAAATGCTCCTCAAACAGTCAATCTCTTGAGCCAAGGCCAGCAAATCCTCTATTAAATATGATCAGTATTTCATCAAACACTTGGTGGGCATAAGAGAAAGCTAACAACTTAGACAAGTTTGATCAAGACTAATCTAACATGAATAACAGATTAATAGAGAGGAACTCATAAACTGAAGCACTTAACAAGCCTTAAATCTCCCTAATCTATCACATCTAGAAATCCTAAGATGACTACTCACTCATAATCATGTTTAACACCAAATCACAAAGGAAAAGGATGTTAATCATGATTAAAAGAAAGATTAAAGAAAGATTAAATCAAATACTTGATTATATTAAACAAAGCAAAGAAATTGTCTTACAAACTTAAAGAAAGTGCTCAAGAACAGTAAAATGACATGACCCCTCGAAAATCTGGAAAAATGGGCTATTTATAGTCTAGAGAAGAAAGCCCTAGAGTAATGGCATAAATGTAATTAAAAACAGGTTCGGGCTGGGTCAGTATTGGTAAGTTGTGTCGGTCTTCAGTGACCGAAATGGATCCCTATCGGTCTGGAGTGATCGATACATATGACCGAAATCCATTTGGTGTGTTTGTGTCGATCACACTTGACCGATACTGGTGATCGATATGCTCTGTATCGGTCACCCTTGACCGATACTCTTTGTGCTCTGACCGAAAACTTCTGCAGAGATCTTCTGCTGTGATCCTTCTTGCTCTCTTTTGCCCAACTAGCATCTTGTATCATTCCCAAAACTCCTCCAAGCTCCTTTTAGCTCCAAAAGCACCTAAAAACATCCAAAATGCAAAGAAAATGCAAACTATACTCTAAATGCAACCTGTCTAAAAAGAGAAGAAAATGGGACAAAAGCAAAGGAAAAACATGCAAAAGAGGACCAAAATATGTACTAAATGCAGCCCTAAATGGTGTAAATACAAGGGATATCAGCATGCTCAAGGTGTGCGCGGTCTGCAGGGGGAACTGGCACGGGGTAAGCCACTCGGGCCTGTTGGACCGGAGTCCTGAATTCTCGGAGGAATGGTGTCTCGGAGGACAAGCAGGTCCACGTGGGAGCATGCTAAGGAGAGGGGATTCGGAAGAGATTACATAAAAGTTAGAAGAAGAGAATTACTTGCTTGGTACTCGGGAGAGGAGTGCGATCGGATGAGCACATGATTATACGATTACGCCAGGAAACATCGTGCACCCGCACAAGCAGTGAATCGGATTAATCATTCAAACAAAAGATCAAGCAATCAGGCAAGCAAGAAATCAAGCAAGTAAGAAATTAAGCAATGAGGCAAGCAGGAAATCAAGCAATCAGGCAAGCAGGAAATCAAGCAACCAGGCAAGCAAGAAATCAAGCAATCAAGCAAGACCTGAACGGCCGAGACCGTGTTTCATCTACGACTATGGGTGCTGTAAAACCCGTCACGGGCCCGCGCTGCCCGGATGCTTACGTTTACATTTGACCACAAGGGCGGCCGTGTTGCATCCCATCCCTGGAATCGGTTTCTTTCGGGGGCGCGTTTGCGGTTATCCTGTAGGGGTGCAAAACTCATACCGTTACAACTGTTCGCCAATTGATCTTCAGAAGACCTTCGGTAAGGTCGGTGTCTTCCTTCGAACCTTCCCGCGCAAATCCTTGGAGTCTCGCGAGTGTGATCCACGTGGCGAACCCTGGGCGGTTTGAAACGCAGCGCGTCACTTCACGCAGCCTGTGCCACTTCTCTGAGAGCCGCCGGCCACCTTTTCTACTGTGGCGGACTCTTTTTCTCTCTCCGCAATAAATGCGCGTCACTTTCGACGCACGGCTTAAGAAACTAATAATTATTAGTCCGCTACTGACTTTTGGCTTTCCACGATGATACAAGACTTTTTAGGTCTTGGTTCAATCACCTAAGCTTGTACTAGTCAGTTGTAGTATGGCATAAGTTTTTATGTCAATCCAAGGGCTTAAGATGAATAACACTAGAGTTGTGAGCAGAAATCTCTAAGTCAAGCTAATTCAAAGAAGATTAGTTGTTTACACAACAAGCTATCAATGATGATTCCTAGACATAGAGTTCACAATCAAGCAAGTGAAATCCAATCTCTTGGCAAATAACACTTTGCTAATCATCCTAACAAGAACTAACTCTCATTAGTGCTAGAACAACCAACAAGCATGAATAACCAACTCTAATCAAGTTAAAATACTCCTCAAACAGTCAATCTCTTGAGCTAAGACCAGTAAATCCTCTATTAGACAAGATCAGCATTTCATCAAACACTTGGTGGACATAAAATGAAGCCTAGTTCTAGATTCATGTGATCAAGACAAATCTAGCTTAAGAACAGATTAATAGAGAGGCATCAATCATATTAAACACTAACAAACCCTAATCAAGCCTCTAAATTCTCTTAATCTACCACATCTAGAAACCCTAAGAGAACTACTTACTAATCACCATAGTTAACACCAAATCACAAGAGTAAATGATGCTAAACATGATTAAAATGTAGATTAGAGAAGAAATTAAAAGGCAAATGCAAAACTTTAATTAAAATGATAGATTTGTTCTTACAAAGATCAAAAGTAATCAGAAAACTAAGCAAGAACAAAACTTGATTCTAAAAACATTAGACCAAGTCTATTTATACTAAAAGACAAATATCCTAGATTAATGGCAAAGTTGTTAATAGAAACAAGTTCGGACTGGACTCCATTGGTCTAGTGTGATCGATGGGAGGGATCGATGGTGCATCCGCTGCTTTCCCATCAGTCACTCCCCGACCGATGGCCTTGATCGATGGGTTTGTCCTGTTTCTCATCGGTCTTGAGTGATCGATGGCAGTGATTGATGGTGCATCAGCTGCATTCCCATTGGTCACTCCTTGACCGATGGTCTTGATCGATGGTCTTCTGCTGCTTTGTATCGATCATGCCAGATCGATGGACTTCGTGCTTTGACCGATGGAACACTAGAAACTGCCTTCCTTAGCTCCTTTTGCTCCTTCTCAGTTTGGCTAGCTCTTTGATCCATTCCCACACTTCCTACATGCTCCTTATATCTTCTTAAGTACCTACCAACATCCTTAATGCATAGAGAATGCAAAATACAACTAAATGCAACCTAAGTCTAAAAAGAGAAGAAAATAGGACTAAAGAGAAAGAAAACATGCAAAAAGGAGACCAAAACATGAACTAAATGCAAGCCTAAATTATGTAAATGTGATACAAGCATGGAGTCCACCAAACTTATAGCACACGATTTCAAGATCCGCAGCTTCAATGGATGATGGAGGAGTTGCTGAATGATTTCACAATCAGCACTTGAGCAAGACAACTTGATTCCACAATTAATATAGACAAGGGGGGGAGAGGGGGGACGAAAGCACCACAGAGAGTATGGGAGATTCTCTGATAAAACAAAAGCTGGCACAGCTCTAAGTGATTCCACACAAAGAACAACAGCAAAAAGATTCAATAAGAACAATCTTGTATAAGAACAAAAACAGTGTTTATTTTATTAATCAAAAGTTGAACATTACATTGTTGTGAGAGGAGACTTTATAAACAGTCCAAACAGCTATGCCTTTCTAGGGGACTTTGAAGCAAATTACAATGAATGAAAACTACATTACTGGAGCTAATTTCGTGGCTAACAAATGTCTTAAGTACTGAATAAAATTAAAATAAAAGCTAGACCAAAATAACATCACAAAAAGAGAAACACAAGGAGTTAGTCAATAATTCAAATAAATGAAATACTTACCTTAGCAGCTTGTGGACGTGTAGTCAAGTAAGGAAAGAGTATTTGCTGCCTCCTATCTCCTTGTTTTGAAATGCCAAAAACTCAAAACAACAAGACTTTAAAAAGAAAACTACAAGGCATCTAAAATACAAGAAATGGAAAGTTTGCTAAAACAAAAACAACACTATCTAAAATATTTCTGTCCTCACTGAGCTTTGAACTGTGTCCTCTTGCAGCCCTAAATACCACTGTGACACTGCAGATTACTTGTACAAATTCATAATGAAAAGATCTTACCCGATTTGTGCTCATATGACCTGGTTTTGAAGCTGGAATGTTCACGGAGAGTATTAGACCTTTCAACTTGGATTCTTTGATGAATTCTTCCTCTTGAGTCTTCTTGAACTCAAAATGGTTAAAATCATCAAGTGTTTCCCCGTGGTTATCTTTAGTTTTTACCTCTTGCTCCATTTGTTCTCTATCGACTTCATAGGTTATTTTGGGGATATCTTGAAGCTCCGAAATGATCTCTGAGAAATTCTTGGTGTCTTGAACTCCATATCCTGTCAAGTAAATATTTTTACCTTGTTTGGTTCGAGGCTGAGCCTTCTTGATCCTTGAAAGTGCAAAATTCATGTTTATGTCTAATTCAGGTGCCTTGGAGCTCTTTTGATATATACATGGTCTGATGACCTCATCATACCCTCCTTCTTCACGAATTTTTGTCCCCAAAACTGTATGATCTGCACATAGATAATTCAAGTTAGTACAATGAGTTAAATGAGGGTTTAGAAAATTACCTTGCGTTATATTATGGGTTCTTCTCGGATGGGGTTGATGTAGTACATCCGGCGGTTCTTCCTTGATTATCTTTGGGGTTCTCAAGAGGTGTGATAGCCTGGTGTATGGCCTCTCTTTCTTCTGGGAGCTTAGATTTCGTGTATATCCTTCATGTATCATCAGAAAACTTGTGAACATTAGCAACTACAAAAGCATCTAGACACTTGCCTTGTGACTTTTGTTTGGCTTGGGTGTGATTAGGCTCCTCAATCAACGAAATGCAAAGAATATTTTTAACTTATTTTGTTGAAGTTTCGTTCATGACCATCTCTTTAATGCCTTGGTGTTGATGCTGACCAGAGAATGCATTCTGCTTTAATCTTGTTTCTCCAAAGCCTTTAAACTCTTCCTTGGCACTTGTTCCTTCACTAACACTTAAGGGCAAGAACAAGTGCATTATACTTGAATTTGGAATTTTAAACAGAAAGTATTTAAAACTTTGTCTAATTGTAAAGTTATTCCAAAATTGAATCAAGTTTTGAATTTCACTTACTTGTGTGCCATACAAAACGTTTTGTAATGACTTAGCTTGAGTAATCATTCTCTTTGAAGCAACTTCAGCTGGTCTAAGTGTTTCAATGTCAGATGGTTCATGCTCCTCATGTTGATAAGCTAATAAGGCGTGAGCTTCTTCTCTTGATACACTAGAACCTGTTTCAACATCCTTTGGCAAAGACAAGTGTATCATATAACATTTATGCTATTAAGCTCAGATTCAACATTGTTCTCTTTAGCACCACTATTCTTCAATTCTAAACATCTAGCAATTGCTTATTTCTTAGCTGGGCATTCTTTAGCATAGTGACCTTTATTTTGATATTTATAACAGATTAATTCAAATAAGTTTAAAGTGTTAGAAGACTTATCTTATAGTGGTTGATCATGTGGTTTAAGTTTGTTGAACTTAGCTCTAGTTGAGCTTTATTCTCCTGATCAGTCTTGGGGTCTTTGTAATCATAATGTGGCAGTGTAGCTCGTGTGTGGTCATGGTGAAGGGCTGAAACAATTTCGTGTTTCTTCTTGACATATGTATCACAGTCGTGAGTTTGATCTGAACCCTCCTTTGTACCTAGACCTTTCTCAATTCTTTTTGACATAGTCAAGTGCAATGTTTTTTTAAAGAGTTGTTCAACATTTTGAAGTCTTCTTGAAAACATTACTTCTATTGGTTCCAGTTGTGGTTCTGTCATCACAGTATTTGGAGCTTTCCTTTGATCCTTCACTATGACTGGTTTCTTCTGTTGGTTATTTTGCTTCTTTTCATATCTTGGTTTCATTGAGGATGTGATTTTCTTGCTTAGGTATTTCTTAGAAGTATATCCCCTGTTCACACGCTTATAACACGTCAGTTCTAAAGGGATATTTGGAATAGAAGACTTACTTTGATCTTTGACTAGTTTGGGGGTTATATTTTGCAGCAAACTGGGATATGTGCCTCCTTGGCCTGTTTCTTTGGAAAGGTAAGTGTTTGTTCTCGGTTTCTTCTGGCTGTGGGGTGCATATCTTTCCCTCATGATCCTTTAAACTTTTCCAAGTGTTTATGGGTGGTTCCTTGTAGTACCATCTGTAATTCTCCTCTTGATACCACCATCTTTTAACCTCTCCTCTAAGCTGTTTTAGACAGTAGGAAAGTCTCTCTTCTCTTGGGATTGAATAGTAATGAATGTCCTCATCCATGTTGTATTCCCACTCTAGGTAGTCACTTTTACCTCCTGAAAATACATATGCACGAAGTTCATTAGCTGATCTACAACTAAAATCAAGAGTTACCTCATGTTTGAGTTTGTATGGAGTTTGATAGACGGGGCTCTGTTTGCTGGCAGGTGGTTTGTGGTTCAGCTTTCCACGTCCTAATTCTTCTTCATAGCCTCCTTGGGAGCTGTCATCTTCAGTCCATGACTCTTCCTCATGTTCATGATCTGATCCTCTCCATTCATCTTCTTCTTTTTCTTCATACCACCTCTTTGACTTGAGTGGTTTTGGAATTGGTCTGGTGGATCTGGTTCAGGTTCTCCTATGTCTGGTTCCTGTCCACAATCATCATCTTCCTCAGTCCAAGTGTCTTCCATGTAAGCTGTATCCTCTTCACTCATGTTCTGGTAAGAATACATCTCTTGATTCCAAGTGTCTTTTTCAGCCATATTGTTCCTTTGGGGATTTGTGGTTTCTTGCACAGATTCAACAAACAATTAAAAGTATCACAGAAAATAACAACAAGAACAAGTTCTTACTGAGATCAAATAGCAATTCAAAAAACTCTTTTTCTGGTTTTTGATTTATCAAAACAGAAGACAAAGTACCAAATATAAGCAAAAAGGAAAAAGAACAAAAACAACAAAGTAAAAAGGAAATTTAACTCTTTTGATTTTCTGGTTTTAAACATTAATTTTTATGGGCTTTCTAAATGGCAAAACAAAAATTGAAAACACAAAACACAGGAATAAAGCAAAACTATTTTTTTTTAAAAAAAATTTCGTTTTTAGATGAATGATGCAAACAGAAACAGAATAAATATAATACACAAATGCTATAGACCAGAAACTGAAGCAGCAAAATGGAATGAATGCAACAATCAGAATCAAATGATCATCAATGAGCAAGAACAATAAAACTTTTCATAGGCTTTTCTTTTTTTGGATAACTAAAAAACAGAGGCAGATAAACTGAATCTAACACAAGCAATAAGCAAGATAGAAACAGACTGAAACAAATTAAACTTGCAAGCAGAAACAACTTTTTATGAGATTTTCTTTTATCAAATTGAAACAGACTGAAACAAAGAGAAATAACAAATAGAAGAAAATATTTTATGGAATTTTCGTTTATAAAATATAAGCAGCAACAGAAATAAGCAAACAGAAATAATTTTTATGGTTTTTATATGAATCAAAAACAAAAAGAAAATTAAAATGATAGAGGGGAGCGAATTCACCTTGGAAGAATGGAGCTTTTAGCTTTGATACCAAAATGATACAAGCATGGAGTCCACCAAACTTATAGCACATGATTTCAAGATCCACAGCTTCAATGGATGATGGAGGAGTTGCATAATGATTCCACAATCAGCACTTCAGAAATTTGATTCCACAAGTAATCTAGACAAGAGGGGGGGAGGGAGGGGGGGGGGGGGGGGGGGGGGGGGGGGGGGGGGGGGGGGGGGGGGGGGAGAGTATGGGAGATTCATATGATAAAGCAAAAGCTGGCACAGCTCTAAGTAATTCCACACAAAGAACAACAGCAAAAAGATTCAACAAGAACAATCTTGTATAAGAACAAAAACAGTGTTTATTTTATTAATCAAAAGTTGAACATTACATTGCTTTGAGAGGGGACTTTATAAACAGTCCAAATAGCTATGCCCTTCTAGGGGACTTTAGGGCAAATTACAACGAATGAAGAATACATTATTGGAGGTAATTTTGTGGCTAACAAATGCCTTAACTACTGAATAAAATCAAAATAAAAACTAGACAAAAAGAAGATCACAAAAAGAGAAACACAAGGAGTTAGTCAATAATTCAAATAAATAAAATACATACATTAGCAGCTTGTGGACGTGTAGTCAAGTAAGGAAAGAATATTTGCTGCCTCCAATCTTCTTGTTTTGAAATGCCATAAACTCAAAATAACAAGACTTTAAAAAGAAAACTACAAGGCATTTAAAATACAAGAAAAAGAAAGTTTGCTAAAATAAAAACAAAACTATGCTAAAATAAAAACAAAACTATGCTAAAATAAAAACAAAACTATCTAAAATATTTATATCCTCACTGAGCTTTGAACCGTGGCCTCTTGCAGTTCTAAATACCATTGTGACACTGTGGATTACTTGTACAAATTCATAATGAAAAGATCTTACCAGATTTTTGCTCATATGGCCTGGTTTTGAAGCTGGAATGTTCAGGGAGAGTATTACAACTTGAATTCTTTGATGAGTTCTTCCTCTTGAATCTTCTTGAACTCAAAATGGTTAAAATCATCAAGTGTTTCCCCGTGGTTATCTTTAGTTTTTACTGCTTGCTCCATTTGTTCTCTATCGGCTTCATAGGTTATTTTGGGGATATCTTGAAGCTCTGAAATGATCTCTGAGAAATTCTTGGTGCCTTGAACTCCATATCCTGTCAAGTAAACATTTTTATCTTGTTTGGTTCGAGGCTGAGCCTTCTTGATCCTTGAAAGTGCAAAATTTATGTTTATGTCTAATTCAGGTGTGGAGCTCTCTTGATGGATACATGGTTTGATGACCTCATCAAAATGTATGAGATATCAACACCCCTACGCTTGCCTTTTGCTTGTTCTTAAGCAAACAAACTAAGACAAATGGAGGATGAGGTTTAAAAGTGGGCATTCAAATCCAAAAATGCAAAGGTAAAGAGATAGAGTCAACACTTAAGTGTCTAGTTGTAGGATGCAAACATAATCAGCTATACTTAAAAGAACCTGGCCATGCTCATCATGTTTAAAAATGATCTCAAATCTCAACTTAGACAAATACTTAAATCAACCAACTCTATAACATTAATTAAGCTCATAACCATGAATCATGTTTGTGCAAATTAAGTGAAGACATTTTTTTTAAGGGTAAGGTTATGAGATTAAAATGATCTCATTCAAGCAAATGGTTCATAAACATAAGGGATCACTCAATGAAAATGATTCTATCTTAGGGAAAATGCTAAAGGTAAAAGCACACTTATGCATGCAAATCAAAGCTCTCTTCTATCCTTTTACCCAAAGATGAATCTTATAAACTTCAAAACCCCAAAGTGAACCCCTAAGTCTACCTTTTTCCTAAACTCTAACCCTTCTCCTTCTTCATGGCTGGGGAAACTTCTTCTTTTTGCTTGTGTGGTTGCTTCTTTTTGTTGGGACTTGCTCCTTTCTTGTTGATTAGGCGCCATTCTTCACCTTGGGTGGATTGCCTTGGGTCTGATTTCTTCTATTGATTGACCTTTCAAAGCCTTGTTGTTGGCGCCTTCTTTCCAAACACTTAGAGCTTTTATTCCCTTTGTACTTAACCACAATTCTAACTGTTTCCCCATACTACCATTTCAAACTTTTCCTTCTTCTTTTAAAGCATATAAACATGAAACTCAGACCACTTAACTCTACCCTTTTATCCCAAACTCCTAACCTAGAATCAAGCTCAAGATGCAAGCTGATATCTACAAGAGAGCATTTCTTTGCCAGCCTTATTCCTAACACTCTTTGCTTAGACAAAATTCGAAAATGATATGCAAAGGCCTCACAACTCTCAAGATAATGTTTAAGCTCAAAAGGAGGTTTGGTTAAGGGAGTGGATTAAGTGTCCCATAAGTATGAGGATCAGCTATTTGGATCAACAATAGTGGTGAAAAGGAAGAAGATGATCCAAATATGTATATGGTAGCCATTAATTCACTTTTCAATGCACAAACATGATAATTAAACATTCAGATTAAGGTTCACGTTGATAGAGTTGATTTTCAAAGAACAAATGCTTTCAGTATGAGATAAAAGCATCAAATTTAGCAATCCAAGCATGGTTCAGCCTTAACTTCTAACATTCTCATAATGCATCAAACAACTAACCACTTAAACATTGAAATCATCTATAAACACTAAGCATTTTACAAGGAGAATTCATCATTATGTCATATGCAAATGTAATGCATCTTATATGCAAACAGTAGACTCAGTCCTAAGCAAATGAAATACAATTATATGCTTTCTTTTTGGTTTGCAAAAACATGCAAATTTTTAAAATATTTCGATTTTGTTTGTGTTTTTCTATGCCTTAGATGAATGCATGATATGCATGTGACTCAAGATGAAAGAAAATTAAAAACTAAGAAAAGAACAAACAAAGTCAAACCCCAAATCTCTCCCCCACACTTACACAGTCCCTTGTGTAATGAAAAGAATGAGAGAGAGAAGCAACAGAATATATTACAAAAACTTAAAAAAGATGCAATGGTATATACAATGGAAGGATGTGGTACCTTAATTGTTGTAGGAGGAGTGGTGGGATGATCCAGATGTCTCTGGTTGTGGAGACTGACTAGCCCTCCTCTTGTTTCTCCTCTACTTGCCTTGTGAAGAAGTTGCTGGCTCTTGTGGTGGAGGAACCCAACTTGGCCATTGAGCTTGTACTTGATTTGAGTTGCCTTGAGCATCCCATGGTTGCCATGATGTATAACCCTCAGAAGAAGTGTAAGCTGGCACCTCCCATGCTGATGGTGGTTGGGACCTTGGCTCACAGGATAAGGCTCTTGAAGGTTCCCAAGCTGCCCATTGATCAGCTTGTTGCACTTAGAAGGAGTGTCTTCCTTGGGGCATCCAAACTGCTTCCTTCTCTTCATTAGATTCTGCCTGTGGCACTTGCTCTTCATAGTGGGAAGTGTACTCATGACCATGGCTTTGTTGGGAAGCTCCTCTTGATGTAGACTTGTCTTTCTTGAACTTCCCTTTGACTAGATTCACTAGCTTCTTGATGGTCTTATCCTGCCATTTACACCACTTTTGGAGTTTGTTGATGTGGTCATGGGCATATTTCAGAGAGCTTCCTTGGCTTGGGACCTCATGAGGTTTGAAGTGAAACCTCTTGGTGTTGTATTCCAGCAACTCATTCTCATCTAGCTCTTCCTCTTGGGAATCCTCTTGGCTTTCAGCGCCAACATCAGCTCCTTCTTGCACTTCCTCTTCACTGTTTTCTTCACCTTCTTCTTGCTCATCTTCTCCACTATCCTCTTCTCTTTCTTCTATGACAGGGCCGCCATGGTAGAACTGACTTTCATCTGGGAAAAAATCGATATTGCTCCTCATGATGATGGAGGTGTGCTGCACATTTGGGAGGAGGAATCTTGCTGGATCTCTGAATTGCTTGAGGAACTTATAAACATGCTTCCCTTGGATGTTCTTCTTAAGGTAGTGACTCCTTCTGAGGTACTCAAGATCTATCCACAGTGGTGGCAAAGCATCTTCAGCATGTTCCTCTAGATTCACACCACTTTCCATCATGATGGCTGTGACAACTCCTCCAATATGCAGCTGTGGGTCCTTCTCCCTTTTCCCCTTGTTCAAGATCCAGCTCCTATAGGAATAGAGCTGCTCTATCAATAGAGTCACATAACAAGGGTACTTGGTTGGCGGCCCCAGAACTGTTCCATCCTTGCTGGTGCTCACTAGTGGCTGCATTGCATTGTACATGAAGTCCCTCTCCTTTGCTGTGAGATTGGTTGTCTCCTTTCTTGCAAAGGATGTGTTTGCAAGAGCCTTGTGAGCATATCTCATAGCTGGATGCTTCAGATTCTAGTTCCTTGTGACTCTTGAAGTGTATTTTCCAGGCTCAATCACTTCTCATAGCATCTAGTGCTGCCTATTGTTGATCTTGAAGTGGTCCCTCTTATCAACATAAGGATACATACCAAGGCCTTCAGAGATCTCAAATTAGATTGCTGTGAACTTTTGCTTGCCAAGTATGAATGATATCCACCCATCTCCATTGGAAAGCTCACTCTCTTCATAGCTACCCACCTTGAAAGTGGAGAGAAACTGATAGGTGAGATGTTTGTAGGAAGGAAGTAGTCTCTTCATGAAATCGCCAAGCCCCATGCTTTCAAAGATTGTCTTGCAATCTACATATATCCTAAGTGCATTCATTGTGGGGGCACAAGGATACCTTGTAGGCTTGAAGGTACACTGATTAAAGTGCTCCATGAGTTCTCTTGCACTTGGCTCCTTGTATGAGACTTCTTCCACATTCTTTCCCTTTCCCTTGGACTTGGCAGCCTTGCTCTCAACAGGTCTCTTTCCAACAGCCTTTGATGATTGCCCATCAACAACACCCTTGTCCTTGTCTCTTCTAGTAAGTGGAGAAGGTGCTTCCTTTTGTGGTGCTTGGCCTTTGCTTCCGGCAGCATCTTTAGTTCTCACCATGGTACCTACAAGAACAAAGCTTGAAGATCCAATCACTAAAAGAACTAAAGTTGAAAACCAATGACTTAAAGATCTTAAAAAAATTTCTCAAGTCTAAGAGAGGTTTAACTAGCATTTAAACAGAGTCAAACCTCTAAAGAACTAAGAGAATTCTTGTTCTGCCCTTCAACATCCAACACCAAGAAATCAGTTGGGATAGTCACTCCTTCTATCTGCATAGGGACGTCCCTCAAGGCTCCTAATGGCATCTTCACTGTCCCATCAGCAATGGTAAGAGAGACATTGCTTTGCTGGAACTTGGTGTAGCCTAACTCTTTGGCTGTAGAGGATGGCAGTAGATTTATGCTGGCTCCTAGATCACACAAACAGCTCTAAAATGTCTTGCATTTAAGCTCACAAGGGAGTGTGAAGCAACCTGGATCTCCAAGCTTCTTTATGTTCAGCTCCTTAACTTTTGGTGCTGCAGCCTTAGCTCTCAGTTTCCTAAGCTCTTCTTCAGCATCTAAACCTCTCATTTCCATTTGAGCAGCATAGAGAGTTCCATACTTGTTGACTAGTAGCTCATTGAATCTTCCTGGAAATGGAATATCAGGCTGGTAAGCTGGGAATACATCAGCTTGAGCTTCCTTCTTAGCATCAGAAACTTGAACAAGTTCTTCCCCCTCACTTTTCTCATCAATGTCCTTATTGATCATGGAGAGAAACTCGTCTATAATAGCATCTTCTTCAGGGGTGAAAGCATCAAAAGATTCAACAGCTTGGTAGTATTCCTTTGGGTTCATCTCACATTTTCCAGGGAGATTACCTTGAGGGCGTGGTGCACTTGCTACTCCCTGGTTGTTCTATAAGTTTTTCACCATTGCTGCTAAGCCATCAAACTTGTTGGTCAACTCCACATTAACTGAATCAATCTTTTTATGGACCTCAGAAAACTTTTTGTTCATCTCCAAGATTGTATTAACCTAATTATTGATTATTTGCTGCATCAGAGTCTTGATTTCAGGATCTTGGGAGCTTGAGGAAGCTTGTGCTGGAGTTTGAGCATTGAATCCTGGAGGATTATAGGGCGCTCTAGGCTGGAAGTTATTGTCTCTCTGTTGAAAACCTTGATTGTTGTTGTAGGGAACAGAAAGGTCTTCCTTGGCCAGCTTGCTGTTGCTGTTGAGGTGGGTACACTTGGTCTTGAGGATTTGCAACATTGTTGCTTCTGTATGATAGATTTGGGTTAGGTGTGTGGTTCCCATACCCATTGTAGCCTCCTTGATTCCAAGATAGTTCATCTCCTCAACTTGGCAAGTCTCTTGATCATCAAGCTAAACCATGTCACCAACAAGGTTAACTTCCTTCCTTTCCCTTAGCAGCAGATCAATCTTCTCATGTAAAGCCTTGATCTCCTTCTTATTAGACTTCAGCTCATCTTTAGCACTTCTAGGAGTTCTGTCAAACTCTTCATTATAATTTCCATCAGACTGTGCTAACTTCTCAACCAGCTTCAATCCTTCATCCACATATTTTGACAAGAAGTTCCCATTTGATGCAGTATCCAAGAGTATTTTGATTTTAGGCAAGGCGCCCCTGTAGAGAGTTGAGAGCATAGAGGCTTGTGAGAAGCCATGGTGTGGGCTTTGCAGTGTGTAGCCCTTGAATATTTCCCAAGCTTCACTTAAGCTTTCATTGTTCCTCTCTGCAAACTCTGAGATTTTATTCCTGATCCTAGCAGTTCTTGAAGTAGAGAAGAACTTTGCTAAAAAAGCTCTCTTGCACTCATCCCAACTAGTGATACTTCCTTGAGATAAGTTTTTCTCCCATTGTTGAGCTTTATCTCCAAGAGAGAATGGGAACAGCCTTAGTTTGAAGCCATCTTCACTTACCCCATTAATCTTAGTTAGAGAGCAGAGTCTATCAAAGTTACCCAACTGATCTAAAGGGTCTTCAAGTGGTAACACGTGGAACTTACTGCCCTGAACCATTGAGATCAATCCACATTTTATCTCAGAGTTATTGTTCTGAACTGCTGGAGGAATGGTCTATGTTCTGTTATTGTAGGCGTTTGGTGCATCACCTGCGCCTATTGGTCTGACTGATCTTGGAGCTTGAGCAGCTCCCATAGGGCCTTGCTCTCCTTGCAAACCCTAAACTCCTGGCTGACCTTGTTGGCCTTGAGCACCAGCTGCTCCTTGAGGACCTTGGAACCTCATATCATCCACAGCATGTGGTTCTTGAACATTAATCCTTAGTCTCTCCAAGTGTTGCTTTCTTTCCTGTTGCTTTCTTGCTCTCTGACCTCTGTCCAACAGATTAATGTTGTCTATGAAGTCCACTTAGTTGCTAGAGCCTCTTGATATAAGGTTCATACACCTGAAAAACAGCAAAGAGAGTCAAGGATGATTAGTAACCAAATACAAGTAAAACCTGATCTTAAAGTTTCTACAAACTCTAATGATCCAAATAATAACCCCAATGGCAACGGTGCAAAATTAATACAAGACTTTTTAGGTCATGGTTTAATCATCTAAGCTTGTACTAGTCACATGTAGTATAGCATAGGTTTTTATATCAATCCAAGGGGTTAAGATGAATAACACTAGAGTTATGAACAGAAATATCTAAGTCAAGCTAATTCAAAGAAGATTAGTTGTTTACATAACCAAAACTATCAACCTAAATGATCAAACACCAAACAGAACTCAAAAGAGAACAACTTAGCAATAATCAATGAACAAAACAGAGCAATAAAACAGAGCAAATGGCAAAATTCAAATTTCAAATAAAGAAAACAAGGTCCTAGATGTGGTTATTAACTTTGGAGAATTCAAAGGCTAACTAAGGTTGTTTCAAACATCACTAATCAAGCAAACAAGCTATCAATGCTGATTCCTAGACATAGAGTTCACAATCAAGCAAGTTAAATCCAATCTCTTGGCAAATAACACTTTGCTAATCATCCTAACAAGAACTAACTCTCATTAGTGCTAGAACAATCAACAAGCATGAATAACCAACTCTAATCAAGTCAAAATGCTCCTCAAACAGTCAATCTCTTGAGCTAAGGCCAGTAAATCCTCTATTAAACAAGATCAGCATTTCATCAAACACTTGGTGGGCATAAAATGAAGCCTAGTTCTAGATTCATGTGATCAAGACAAATCTAGCTTAAGAACAGATTAATAGAGAGGAATCAATCATATTAAACACTAACAAACCATAATCAAGCCTTTAAATTCCCCTAATCTACCACATCTAGAAACTCTAAGAGAACTACTCACCAATCACCATAGTTAACACCAAATTACAAGAGTAAATGATGCTAAACATGATTAAAATGTAGATTAGAGAAGAAATTAAAAGGCAAATATAAAACTTTGATTAAAATGATAGATTTGTTCTTACAAAGATCAAAAGTAATCAGAAAACTAAGCAAGAACAAAACTTGATTCTAAAAACATTAGATCAAGTATATTTATACTAAAAGACAAATGCCTTATATTAATGGAAAAGTTGTAAATAGAAGCAAGTTTGGATTGGACTCCATCGGTTTAGTGTGATCGATGGGAGTGATCGATGGTGCATCCGCTGCTTTCACATCGGTTACTCCTTGACCGATGGCCTTGATCGATGTGTTTGTCCTGTTTCTCATCGGTCTTGAGTGATCGATGGTAGTGATCGATGGTGCATCCGCTGCATTCCCATCGGTCACTCCTTGACAGATGGTCTTGATCGATGGTCTTCTGCTGCTTTGTATTGGTCATGCCAGATCGATGGACTTCGTGCTTTGACCGATGGAACACCAGAAACTGCCTTCCTTAGCTCCTTTTGCTTCTTCTCAGATTGGCTAGCTCCTTGATCCATTCCCACACTTTCTCCTTGCTTCTTATAGCTTCTTAAGTACCTAAAAACATCCTTAATGCATAGAGAATGCAAACTACAATCTAAATGCAACCTAAGTCTAAAAGGAGAAGAAAATGGGACTAACGATAAAGAAAACATGCAAAAAGGAGACCAAAACATGTACTAAATGCAAACCTAAATGATGTAAATGTATGAGATATCACCCGACCAACTCAATTCCTCTCACGTGCCTCTTCAGTTTCTTCTTCTTCTATAAAATCGGAAAGTTCGCAGTTCTGCGGATTTACTCCATTTTCGAAGCAATCCCCAAAACTCTCTCTTCTTAAACTTCTTTTTTTTTCTGCCACACATCCCTCTTCTCGATCAATTGAGATGTCGGTTCAAGTTCATCGTCTGGCGAGTGGCGTGCTCGCTACTCCCGGGCCGGAGGCGAAGTTCAGGATATCGCTGGGATACCCTCGGCGTGTAACCCTACCGACTTCTCCTGGGGCAGGGGCGAGGTCGAAGAAATCACCGGGACGCCCTCGACGGCCAACCTTGCCGACCGCCTGCCTTTGGCCTGCACGCCGGACTCACTGGAAAGCGTCCTATCGACCAACCTTCCCTACTCCTCAGGGCTCGGACCCATCTTTCCCGGCGAGTGGGACCGAGCCGACCGTCCTCTGCGACGCTGCATCGCGATCCACGACTAGATCTTGTACGGCTTCCGGGGCAGTCTTCCTCGGATGGTGGTCGATATTTACCGGTTCGTCAGCATATACCCCAGCCAACTCCACCCTTCCGTGTGGGGACTCCTCTGCGCCTACCAAGTCCTCTCGGACTTGTTTGGAGTCTGCATCTGCGGCACCACGGTGCTGCTGTCCTATCAGCTCTGGAACCTGACCGCCGACGCTCTCCGCTACACCCTGCATACCAGGGACGGATGCACCACCCCTATCCTTGGCGGCTGCACCAGGAGCTGCGACTGGCGGGAACGTTACATCTTCTGGATGGTGACACCGTAGGTCAATGTCCAGCACACCTGGATGCCAAGGGGTACGACTCTTCTACTGCCGCTCTTTTTCTTTCGAGTTTGTTCCCCTGATTATCCTCTCATTTTTTCCTTGTTTAACAGGCTCCGCGACGCCGTCGACCTCCGAACAGGTTGAGCTCCACCGTCTGCTCGGGATACACAAACGATTCCGGTCGTTCGACTTCCTGCTCTCTCCGCCTCGCATCGGGGCGAGTTCGTTTGTCCTTCCATCCAGTGTGACCCCAGGTAGTGATTCTGACTCTTCTGCTTCTGAATCAGTGCTGATTCCACGACTCTCATATGTGGTCTCTACCCTGGCAGGTTCTCGAGGTCGGATCAAGAAGATTTGGGACATTTATGCTCCTGACGGTCGCCTACCCCCGGCAAGGTTTTTACAGGCCGCGCAGAAGACACCTGTCCAAACACCGCGTCGGAGGCCTCGAGGCGACTCTCCTAAAAGGGAGGCCTCATCTTGGACCAGGTCTCTCGTGCTGAGGGCAATATTATCCCCGGGCCCTTCTCCCGTCCACCCCGCACTCTCCTCCTCGGAGTCTGACTCGGCTGCCAACGGTGGGGCTTCGAGAGACTCTGACGCTCCAAAGTACCTGGGGACCGTCGAGAGGTCTAAAGCCACGCGAGCCGCCACTCCGGTCCTTGCTGCACCCGGTTCTTCAGAGGTGATGAGTGTCTCTTTGGAGTCAGAGCTGGTATTCGTGCCTCCTCGTCCGACCGCTCCCTCAACCTGCGAGCTCACCGGGTGGCGGCTGACCGCTTCAGAGCTTACGCAGTCACTAGATGCGGTAAGCTACTTCCTTGGGATATCTTCCTTTAATTTATCAGATTTTACCTTTGACTCATCGGTTTCTTCGCTTCTAACAGAGCCAGCACTCGCTTGAGAAGTTGGAGCACGAGCTCCACGCAGCAGAGCATCTCGAGCGCAGTTTTGCTGACAGGACCAGCGAGCTTCAGTCTGAACTCTTGGTGACCCAGGACCAACTCACAAAAGCCCAAACTTCCGCCCGAGGGGAAGATCTCAGCGTAGAGATGGAACGCCTATCCTTGGCGTTGAATGAAAGGTAGCAGGATCTGGAAGCTCGCAACTTGGAAGTGCAAACACTCCACCAAACCCTCATGGTGTACCGAGGGTTCGCTCCAGGGGCTGAGGTGGACGTGGTGCTAATGGTGGCGGAGACTTTCTCGAGGAGTCAAACCACAATATGCATGCTCAGGCAGGAGCTCGAGGAAGAACGACTACGCGGCAGGCCACAGGGGCTAAACGCTTTGGGGCGGCTAGAGGCGCAGACCCTTCTTCGCCGGTGGGATCTTCACGCCCGCGGGGTTTATAAATTAAGTACTTTGTTTCGGGGACTCGTTCCCCTTGTAAATTTCACTTTCAAACCTAGAATGGGGGCCCTTTTTGGCCTGTTTGCTTTTCTTTAAAAATGCACTTTATTTTGTGATATCTCATAGTTTTTATGGTTTTTAACCATGATATAAGTCCTTTTTATTGAGTCTTTTTGGTCTTTTTAGAGTCATAGTAGAGTCTTTGCAGGTTGTAGTATATCTAGAGCATAATTGGGGATATTGAAGCTTTTAAGAGCATTGCAAGTTGAAGCCACGAATTGTCTAGCTCGGAGAAGAAAAGTATGCATTTGGGTGACGCTCGTCACCAAGCTGGTGATGCTCGTCACCAAGCTGGTGACGCTCGTCACCCACAAAGGAAGGGGTCGTGGCTGGCTTCATAAAAGAAGGAGCATTATTCGCAGTTTTGGCTCAGAAGTTCTAGTATTTGCAAAAAGGCCCCAGATCGTGTTTTACCTTGTATATTAGGTTTTTCAGCCATTCTTTTGGCAGATATATTGTATCTTATTATTCTAGCGAGCTCTAGAGAAAGATTTGTAGCAGAGCTTTTGGAGAGACAAATCAGACTCCTTCAGAGCAGATTTCGAACTCCTTTATTTCTATTTCTTAATTCTTTTATGCAATCTATTCTTTTCATGATGTTTGTTTCATCCACCATGTCTGAGTAGTTTGTTAGTTAAGTTACGGCTTTTCAAAGGTTGAAGAAGAGTTTGTAGAATTGCTAAACGTATAGGAAATCCATTGGTTCTTCATATGTGCTTGCATTCATATCGATTTCTTAGATACATCATCTGGATTTCGAAACCCTAGGTTGTTTGATAGATGTGAGAGCATTATTAATCACCTGAACTAGTATTAGATGAGAAAAACGCCCTAGTGCAAAGAGATTTGGCTTAGAAGTTTTGTGAACAATTGAACATGATCATTACTGCATGTTTAGGTTGTTAGGGTTTGCAAAGAGATTTGAAACTCTGTGATTTAGACATAGTTGACTTCTGCAATGAGAATTGATTACTTGTATATTTGCGATTCATTACTTATTGCTTAGCTTAATCCGAACCTGAACTCTTTAGTGTAGTTTACTTACTCCCTTGGGATTCGATAACCCCTTATACTACAATTGCTTTGCTGTGCACTTGCAGTAGTTTTATTTGGGTAAAATCTGAGCCATATCATGTTTTTGGCGTCGTTGCCAGGGAGTAATAGCTGCCTATCAATTTTTAGTATTAGGATTTTGTCTAAGTTATAATTTGTTTACTGACTTTCAGATTCTTTTCTTTGTGCTGGTTTCAGGTGTATGCCTAATCGCAGTACCAGAAGCAACAAGGAGAAGGAGCTTGTGACTTTGAGCATCGACGAACTCGCTAGGTTGGAGAGAACTAACAGGAAAGCTAAGAAGCAATCTACAATGGTCGCTCCACTTATCTTGGTTGAAGATGCAGAAGGTCACTTGGTTGACAGAGAAGGACGCAGGAGGAGCGAAGAGGGGCAGAGGATTGATCAAGATGGGAATGCCATTGTTGAACAGCAGGTTCAACGAGTGGATGAGAACGCTGGAGTCCCTGTTGCTGCCAATAACGCTGCTGGGCATTTTGTTCAGAGGATTCTAGGTGACTACAACAGACCTGATCAGTTCTATGCCAACAGAGCTGCAATCCGCCCTCCTGCCATCCAGATGAACGATTTTGAGGTTAAACCTGTCTACTTTCAGCTGGTTGGCCAGCATCCATTCCATGGCCTACCTCATGAGCATCCAATGGATCATATTGAGAGGTTTGAAGATTTGGCCTCAAGTGTCAAAGCTAATGGTGTTAGCAATGACTTTCTGTTCTGCAAGCTTTTCTCTTACTCTCTTGAAAGAGAAGCTGCATATTGGTTGAAGCAACTGGAACCTGCTTCACTGACCACTTGGGAAGACACTAAGAATGCTTTTCTGAATAACTTCTATGATGATGCAAGATCTAAAGACACGAGGACGAAAATTGCATCCTTTACACAAGGTCCTACTGAAGCTTTTAAGGCTTCTTGGATCAGATTCAAGTCTTATCAAAGAGACTGTCCTCGTCATGGTTTCAGTCAGGTACAGCTACTTGGGATTTTCATCAGAGGCATTGACTGAAAGTATCAGATGGCGCTGGATGCAGCTAGTGCTGGAAACTTCAACACCAACAGACCAGAAGAAGCAATCAGATTGATTGAAAACTTGGCCTGCAGCAACAACACCAAGAATGCAGATTTTCAGAGAATGAAACAGGATGGTTGAATGAAGGAAACCAAATAGCTGAGGTTAAGGCTAAGTTAGACAGTATGCACAGCCTTTTGGCAAGAAAGAAATCACTCCCGTTTGCTGCAGAAGTGGAGAGTTTCGAAAATCCTGAAGAATTTGAGCAGAAAGATGTTAATTTCATCAATGGAGGTTTTCAGAACCAAAGGTTTGGAAATCAGCAGTGGAACAGAGGCTACAACAGCAATAATTAGAAGAACACCTTCCCAGGAAACCACAATGCAATTGGTTATACTCCAATGCCACAGTTCCAGAAGACTGAAGTTGAGAAACCTTATCAAAAACAGCATAAAATATGCTTCTTCTTCTTACCAAACTACACCTCCACAAGACACTAAGATGGAAGCTATGCTGGAGCAGATACTTGCAGGACAGCAGAAGATGACAGTGAACTTCAATGGCAAGCTAGATTAGCAGTACCAAGACCTGAATGGAAAAATTGAGTCTCAACTCTCACATGAAGAAGCTTGATGTGCAGGTTGCTCAAACTGCAGGAGCTGTTCAAAGGCAAGAGGGATTCCTTCCTCGAAGGAGTGACATCAATCCCAAGCACCAGATTAATGCCATCACAGTCAGGAGTGAAAAGGAGCTTCAAACAATGCAGAAAAAAAGGTTGAGTGCAGAACAGATCGTGCAACTGATGGAGTCTGAAGATGAAAATTTTGCAGTCTCAGAGGTGAGTGACGAGCATCACCAAGGAGGAGTGAAGCTCGTCACCAACTTACAAGGGAATCGGGGGCTGTCACAAGTGAGTGACGAGCGTCACCCCCCTGGTGACGGTTGTCACCCACCCCAGAACGATGCTGCTTCGCCTGTAACTGCAAATAATGGCCAGGAACAAGCGTATAAACCCAAAATACCATTCCCTAAGCATCCTAGGAAGTCTAAACAGGAGATAGAGGAAGTCAGATGCAAAGCTATGATAGATAAGCTGATGGTTGAGATGCCTCTTGTAGATGCAGTAAAGCTTTCACCAGCTCTAAGAAGGTATGTTAAGAGAATGGTTGTGAATGGTGTAAGTCCTGAGGAAGGAGCATTGCTTACCAGAGACATCAGTGCAATTCTCTTGGGTACAGTTACAAAGAAGAAGAAGAAGGTGACTGTTTCTGAACAAGTCAATGCCATCATTCAAAGCAGAGTTCCAGAAAAGCTATCTGATCCATGGACCTTTGTTCTTGGTTGCTCAATCTCTGCAGGACGTTTTCCCCACTCTCTATGTGATCTAGGGTCAAGTATCAACTTGATGCCTTCCTCTGTTGCTGCTAAACTTGAAATGACTGATTTCAAGCCAGCTTGGATCTCTCTCATCCTAGCAGATCGATCTATAAGAACCCCATAAGGCATCTTAGAGGATGTTCCTGTTAACATTGAAGGCTGCATAATTCCTGCAGATTTTGTGGTTCTGAAATATTCTAAAGAACCTAAAGATCCTCTTATTCTGGGAAGATCATTTTTGGCTACTGCTGGCGCCATCATTTATGTGGGAAAGGGGAACATTGAGCTTGATCTTGGTGATGTTGTTATGAACTTTGACATGGATAAGTTAAGAGTGAGTTCTACCATTGATGGTCAGACCTTTTCTGTAAGGGCTTCCAGAGATGAAGAGAATGTTATGGAGCATTCAGAAGACACTACTGCTGGGTATGTCACTGAATCTGATACAAGTGGTCAAGTGAACAAGAAGGCTGTTCAAGAGGCAATATCTTAAACTTGTGCCAAAGCTGTTGGGTTTAAGGATTGCAGTTGTGATCATATCTTCATGACTAGTGATATATCATGGTTTTTATGGTTTTTAACCATGATATAAGTCCTTTTTATTGAGTCTTTCTGGTCTTTTTAGAGTCCTAGTAGAGTCTTTGCAGGTTATAGCATGTCTGGAGCATATTTGAAGATATTGAAGCTTTTTGGAGCATTGCAAGTTAAAGCCACGAAGTACCTAGCTCGGAGAAGAAAGTATGCCATATGGTGACGCTCGTCACCACCCTTGGTGACGCTCGTCACCCATGAAGGAAGGAGCGTTGCCTGATTTATTAAAGGTATGAAGACTATTTGCAGAATTGGCCCATAAGTTCCAATATTTACAAAAAAGCCCCAGATCGTGTTTAGCCTCTATTTATTAGGTTTTTCAGTCATTGTTGGCTTTTATCTTAGATTTTAGAATTCAGAGAGTTTGAGAGAGAGATTTATTCAGAGTTTTTTGGGGAGACAAATCATGTACTCTTTTGAGAAGATTTTGAACCCCCTTATTCTTTTACTCTTTCTCTTAATGCAATTTTATTCAGTTATGTTTTGTGATTCCATGATCATGTATGAGTAATCTGCTAGTTAAGTTAGGGCTTTTTCAAAGGTTGATGAAGTGTTTGTAGAATTGCTACCTGTTAGGTATATCTTTTGGTTTTTCATCTCTGCTTGCTTTAAAATCGAATTTCTTAGACACATCATCTGGATTTCGAAACCCTAGGTTGTTTGATAGATGTGAGAGCATTATTGATAGCCTGGACTAGTATTTGATGAGCAAAATAACTTAGTGCAAAAAGATTTGGCTTAGGAGTTTTGGGAACAATTGAAACTAATCATATTGCATGTTTAGGTTGTTAGGATTTGCAAAGAGATTTGAAACTCTGTGATTTAAACATAGTTAACTTCTGCAATGAGAATTGATTAGTTATATATTTGATATTCATGTTCAAAACGGTTCTTAATCATTCATGATTTCATGCATTCTACATTCTCGGATTCAACCTGCGAACTGTCCTGACTTAGCGCTTTTAGTCTTCTGAAACTTAGATCAATAACTTGAATTTCGTTTGCTTACTTTTATTTATCATTCGCATTACATACATTACATTCTGCTTTGCTTAATCCGAACCTACATTCGATAGTGTAGTTTGCATTACTCTTTTGGGATTCGATGCCCCTTATTTTTACAATTGCTTTGCTGTGCACTTGCAATAGTTTTATTTGGGTAAAACCTGAGCCCTATCAAGTTTTTGGCACTGTTGCCGGGGAGTAATAGCTGCCTATCAATTTTTAGTTTTAGGATTTTGTCTAAGTTTTAATTTTTACTAACTTTCAGTTTCTTTTCTTTGTTTTGGTATCAGGTGTATGCCTAATCGCAGTACCAGAAGCAACAAAGAGAAGGAGCTTGTGACATTGAGCATCGACGAACTCGCTAGGTTGGGGAGAACTAACAGGAAAGCAAAGAAGCAATATACAATGGTCGCTCCACTTATCTTGGTTGAAGATGCAGAAGGTCGCTTGGTTGACAGAGAAGGAAACAGGAGGAACGAAGAGGGGCAGAGGATTGATTAAGAGGGGAATGTCATTGTTGAACAGCAGGTTCAACAAGTGGCAGAAGATGCTGGAGTCCCTGCTGCAGCTAATAACGCTGCTGGGCGTTTTGTTCAGAGGACTATAGGTGACTACAACAGACCTGATCAGTTCTATGCCAACAGAGCTGCAATCCGCCCTCCTGCCTTCCAGAGGAACGATTTTGAGGTTAAACCTGTCTACTATCAGCCGGTTGGCCAGCATCCATTCCCTGGCTTACCTCATGAGCATCCTATGGATCATATTGAGAGGTTTGAGGATTTGGCTTCAAGTGTCAAAGATAATGGTGTTAGCAATGACTTTCTGTTCTGCAAGCTTTTCCCTTACTCTCTTGAAAGAGAAGCTGCATATTGGCTGAAGCAACTGGAACCTGCTTCACTGACCACTTGGGAAGACACTAAGAATGCTTTTCTGAATATCTTCTATGATGATGCAAGATCTGAAGACATGAGGACGAAAATTGCATTTTTTACACAAGGTCCTACTGAAGCTTTTAAGGCTTCTTGGATCAGATTCAAGTCCTATCAAAGAGATTGTCTTCATCATGGCTTCAGGTGAAATTACTTGGGATCTTCTTCAGAGGTATTGACTGGAAGTATCAGATGGCACTGGATGCAGCTAGTGCAGGAAACTTCAACACCAATAGACCAGAGGAGGCGATCATGTTGATTGAGAACTTAGTCTGCAGTAACAGCACTAAAAATGCATATTTTCAGAAGATGAAACAAGCTGGTGAGGATGATGGAAATCAGATTGCTGAAGTTAAGGCTAAGCTGGACTGTATGCACAGCCTTTTGTTGGGAAAGAAGTCAGTTCACTTTGCTGCAGAAGTGGAGACTTTTGAAGGTTCAGAGGAGGTTGAGCAGGAAGATGTAAATTTCATCAATTCTGGCGGTTTTCAGGGTCAAAGGTTTGGAAATCAGCAGTGGAACAGAGGCTACAATAACAACAATCAGAAGGGTACCTTTACAGGAGGACAGAGCACGCCTGGTTTCTTGATAACAAGCTTTTTGTTGTGTGTGTGTGTTGTGAAGATGCAAGAATGTTATCAAACTCAAGCACATATATGTTGTAGTATAGAATGCAAGAGAGTATCAATCCACACTTGGGAGCTAGAAAGTGCAATGAGAATGCAAAATTTATGCAAAGCTAAGCAGTTGAGAAATGATTTGTAAAATTTCTAAAAACTAGATGCAACGATCAAATGCAAAGCAAAACTATTTTAAAAATACCAGTGACGAGTTAACTACCACGAGGAACAAGCAAAATGATTAAAATGCAAAGCTATGAACAAATAAAAATCGACTAGTGGATCGACCACAGGATCGACCGCTAGATCGAACAACAACGATCGATCTACTAACAGTTCGAACAGAAATGAATCTAACGACCAAGATGCGAACAACTAGCAAGCAAATGATTAACAGAGATGTGAAAATACTAAGAAAGAGGGTCCAAGGTTGAGATTCATGTTCAAGGATTTCAAAGATTCAAGCTTGGTTTGAAAACTTTAGATCTACTCACTTTGTGAGATTCTCTAGGCCTTGAAAACAAAACAAGATCCATCCATGGCGTGTGGTATGGATCACTCCTTCATTCTCTTCTCCAAACCCATGGCGTTTGGTGGAAAAAGAGATTGAAGGGCATAAAACATAGATTTCAAACACACGGCCTAACTAGTCCCCTAAACTACCATGGCGTTTGGGAAAGGTAGACTAGCCTCTAGGATTCGACTTTCAGGGACATTTGGATCCTGTCAAGGTAAGACATCCCTCGGATCATAGAGATCTTGGCGTGAGAGTCTCTAAGCCTTAAGCACTCGATATCCTAGAAGAGAAAGCCATGAAGAACAAGAAAACACCAAGCTTTAAACCTTTTTAACCCCTTTGAATCCTCTCAACCCCAAAACCCGGTGAAAATAAATACATGGAAGACGATCTAGTAAACATGAAAAATGATTACTTTAAACTTAAAAGATTCGATATTCAAGAACGAAGCAAGAAAAACTCAAAGTCTAACAATGGCAGAGATAATCGCCTAAGCAAAGAGATAACAAGAAAAAGACATAATGAAGGTAGGAAAAAGCAATCACCGTCTTTAGCCAAAATTGGCTAAAGGCGTGTACTGGTCCCCCCTCGCTAGCGTCCAAGAACAGGCTGGACAGATAAGGTAAGTCTGGGATCGGGCAGGAGACTCGATCTGGCTCTTGATCTTCGGCTTGGATAGGGTGACTTTGCTCGATTATTGAGTCGATCTCGTCTGGATCGGGTTGGAGACTCGATCTAGTCCTCGATCTGCATGGCGTCATTTACGTCCGTACTTCAGATCGATCTCCTCTCTCGATCTTGGTCTCGATCCGTTTCCTTGCATCGGCTTGGTCATTCGATCTTCTGGTCGATGTCATCTAGATCGACCTGCCTTGCTCGATCTGCTACTCGATCTCGGGTCCTTAGCATGCAATCCTGATCTCTCCAAGTCTCCACGAACTTCCTCACGAGCATTAGCACGTCCACGAATCCTCCATAGCTCCAAAGTAGCCGAAAACAACCTGAATGCGATGCAAAATGCAAGAAACATGCAAATGCTGGTGCAAAAGTACCCTAGGACCTAAAGTGATGCAAACTAGCCTAAAGTGCAAGGTAAATGCATGCGAAACTATCTTATATGTATGCAAAACACATGAAATATGCAGCAATATCATTTCTCTCTTAAGCCCCCATTCCAGAAGACAGAGTACCAGAAACCATTCCAGAACAGTGGAAATTACAACAGAAACTATGGTTCTTCTTCCTATCAACCTGCACCTCCACAAGGGAACAAGATGGAAGCAATGCTGGAACAAATCTTAGAAGAACAACAGAAGCTTACAGTGAACTTCAATGGCAAGATAGATTCGCTCTATCAGGACTTGAATGGGAAAATTGAGAGTCTGAACTCTCATATGAAGAAACTTGATGTTCAAGTTGCCCAAACTGCAGGAGCTGTTCAGAGGCAAAAAGGATTTCTTCCAGGAAGAACTGATGCTAATCCCAAACACCATGTGAATGCCATCATATTGAGGAGTGGAAAGAACCTGCAACCAGTGTTGCAGAGGAGTTTAGGCTCAAAGGATTTCGTGGGACTGGAAGAGTATGAAGATGAAGAAATATCTGCTAAAGAACCACGAGTGACGCTTGTCACAAACCCTGGGTGTCGCTCATCACCCAATGAGCACAACCCCGATGATTTTCCTTCAAAGTTGGTGACGACCGTCACCAGATGGGTGACGTTCGTCACCCAAATCGAGCAAATCCTCCCGACTCATCCAAAACGAGTGATGATTGTCACCCACCTAGTGACGCTCGTCACCCGTTGCAACATACTGCAGTTTCGTCTAAGACTTCAGATAATGCTAAGGAGACAGTGTATAAGTCCAAGATACCCTATACTAAGCATCCTAAGAGGTCTAAGCAGGAGCTTGAAAATGCTAAATGCAAGGCTATCATGGATAAGTTGGTTATTGAGATCCCATTGATTGATGCTGTGAGGATCACTCATGTTATAAGGAGATATGTGAAGAGAATGGTGACCAATAACTTGAGTTTAGAAGCTTGAGCTATGATGATCAACGAGCAGGTCAGTGCAGTGATTCAGAACAGAGTTCCAGAGAAGCTTTCAGATCTAGGGAGCTTTGTTTTAGACTGCACAATCTTTAATGACAAGTTTGAGAGGTCATTGTGTGATCTTGGTTATAGTGTGAACCTTATGCCTCATTTTGTTTCCATAAGCTTAGGGATGACCGATTTTAAGGCTACAAGGATATCTCTTATCCTAGCTGATAGATCAGTCAGAGTTCCTGAAGGGGTGATAGATGATGTTCCTATCAAAGTAGGAGATTGTATGATTCCTACTGATTTTGTGGTTCTGGAATATGAAGAAGAACCCAAAGACCCCTTGATTCTTGGCAGACCTTTCTTGACTACTGCAGGAGCTATCATTGATGTCAAGAAGGATAGAATAGAGCTGAATGTTGGCCATTAAGTGATGAAATTCGAAATGAATAAGCTGATAAAGAGGCCAACCATAGATGGACAGACTTTTTATGTGGATGTTCTCACAGACATTGCTGATCAGATCTTCCATGAGATGAGTTCAGAGGACCCCTTAGAGAGGGCGTTGACCACTTCTACAGCAGAGTATGAGCATTTAGATGATGTTGCAACAGGCTACACAAAGATGATGGATGCTACTGCACAAGTGATGCAACTGGTTACACAGGATGAGCTTGTCACCACATCTGCGAAAGCTGCTGCAATGGATGATTGGAGTGCAGTAAAAGCACCAAAAGTTGAGCTTAAACAGCTCCCTGCAGGGCTAAGGTATGCATTTCTTGGAAAAAACTCCACCTATCCTGTTATTATAAATGCTTCATTGAACAATGCAGAGCTCACCTTTTTGCTAAGTAAGCTGCGAATATTTCCTAGGCTCTTGGCTATTCTCTTGATGATATTTCAGGGATCTCTCCAGACTTGTGCATGCATAGGATACACCTGGAGGATGAATCGAAATCATCAGTTGAGCACCAGAGGAGGCTGAATCCGAATTTGCAGGATGTTGTCAAGAAAGAGATCATGAAGTTGTTGCAGGCTGGTATCATCTATCCTATATCAGACAGTGCTTGGGTGAGTCCAGTGCATGTGGTACCCAAGAAAGGAGGTATTACAGTGGTGAAGAATGACAAGGATGAGCTGATTCCAACCAGAACTGTGACAGGTCACAGGATGTGCATTGATTACAGGAAGCTGAATGCAGCAACAAGGAATGACCATTTTCCTCTGCATTTCATCGATCAGATGCTTGAGAGGCTGGCAAATCACAAGTATTACTGCTTCCTTGATGGCTATTCAGGCTTCTTTCAGATTCACATCCATCCAGATGATCAGGAGAAGACCACCTTTACCTGTCCTTATGGCACTTTTGCATATCGCAGAATGCCTTTTGGGCTGTGTAATGCTCTTGCAACCTTCCAGAGATGCATGATGTCGATATTCACAGACATGATTGAGAAGTTTATGGAGGTTTTCATGGATGACTTCTCTGTTTATGGTTCCTCTTTCAAGAGCTGCTTGGATAATTTGTGTGCAGTCCTGCAGAGATGTGAAGAAAAGCACTTGGTTTTGAACTGGAAGAAGTGCCATTTTATGGTACAGGATGGTATTGTGCTTGTTCACAGAGTCTCATGAGATGGTATAGAGGTGGATAAGGGCAAAAATTGAAGTGATAACAAGTCTGCAAGCACCTGATTCAGTCAAAGCAGTACGGAGTTTTCTGGGTCATGCAGGCTTCTACAGAAGATTCATCAATGATTTCAGCAAGATAGCACAACCACTTACTGCTCTCCTCTGCAAAGATGTGAAGTTTGAGTTTACAGAAGAGTTCGGATCCGCCTTTGAACAGATCAAGCAGGCTTTGGTTACAGCTCCTGTTGTGCAGCCTCCAGATTGTGACTTACCTTTTGAAGTAACGTGTGATGCCAGCGATTTTGCAGTTGGACCAGTGTTGGGACAGAGGAAAGATAAGAAGCTCCACGCCATTTACTATGCCAGTAGGACATCGGATGATAATCAGAAGAACTATGCAACAACTGAGAAGGAATTGTTGCCTGTTGTCTTTGCATTTGAAAAATTCAGGCAATGCCTTGTTGGCTCCAAGATCGTGGTTCATACTGACCATTCAGCACTGAAGTATTTGATGCAGAAGAAGGATGCAAAGCCAAGGTTGTTGAGATGGATCCTGCTTCTTCAGGAGTTTGACATTGAAGTGAAGGACAAGAAAGGTGTTGAGAATGGTGTTGCTGATCATCTATCCAGGATTCAGGTCGAAGACAGTGTCCCAATCAATGATTTCTTGCCTGAAGAGAATGTTTACTTGGTGGAATCAAGATTTCAGGAGGAAAGTGTTGAAAACCTGCAGTTTTCACGAAACTGTAGGGGAGTGACGAGCGACACCAGGAGGGTGACGCTCGTCACCAATCCAGAACAGTCACGACCAAATTTTCATACGAAGGAGGTGACGCTCGTCACCAAACTCTGAACTTGGCTGTGATTTGTGCAAGCTTAGGGACGGCTTTTGAAGAGCAAGTTTATGCTTTGGATGATCCAAAGAAGCCCAGGTATGCTGATATTGCCAACTACCTTGCTGCAGAGGATGAACCACATGACTTCAAGGGCTATGCTAAGAAGAAGTTCTTGAGAGTACTTAGAAGATTCTATTGGGATGAGCCATATCTCTACAAGCACTGTGCTGATGGGATTTACAGAAGATGCATAGCATAAGAAGAAGTGCATCTTTCACTGCCACATTCAAAACAGTCTCTAAGGTTCTTCAAGCTGGTTTTCGGTGGCCTACTATGTTCAGGGACGCCCAGGCATTCATTACAAGCTGTGATACTTGTCAAATAAGAGGAAAGATCAGCAGGAGACATGAGATGCCATAGAACTTCATTCTGGAAGTAGAAGTCTTTGATTGTTGGGGTATTGACTTCATGGGACCTTTTCCATCATCTTATGGGAATAGATACATTCTGGTTGCTGTTGACTATGTATCTAAGTAGGTAGAGGCGTTGGCTACTCCTACTAATGATGCTGCAGTGGTTTTGAAGCTGTTTAAGACCATTATCTTTCCCAGATTTGGTGTCCCACATATTGTCATAAGTGATGGTAGTTCTCACTTTGTTAACAAATTTTTTTGACAATCTGTTGAAGAAGTATGGTGTACAACACAGAGTGGCCACGCCCTATCACCCCCAAACCAGTGGACAAGTTGAGGTTTCCAACAGGCAGATCAAGCAAATTATGGAAAAGACAGTTGGGAAGACAAGGAAAGATTGGTCTGCAAAGCTGGATAATGCATTATGGGCTTACAGGACAGCATACAAAAAGCCACTTGGGACTACACCATTCCATATTCTCTATGGCAAGGCGTGCCATCTACCAGTAGAGCTGGAGTTCAAAGGAGAATGGGCTATCAAGAAGCTAAACTTCGATCTGAAGCCTGCTGTAGAGAGGCGCTTGATTCAGCTCAATGAACTGGATGAAATCAGATATCTGGCCTATGAAAACTCCAAGTTATACAAGGAGAGGACAAAGGCATATCATGATAAAAAGATCATCTCCAGCCATTTCGAGCCCAATGACCATGTACTACTTTACAACTCTCGTTTACAGCTTTTTCCTGGAAAACTGTGTTCTCGATGGTCAGGTCCCTTCACTGTCAAAGAAGCTCGACCACATGGTGACATTGTCCTGATTAACTCCAAAAGAAAGGAGTTCACTGTCAATGGACAGAGGGTGAAGCATTATTGGGCACAAGCCGAGATTCCAGCAGGACACATTGTGTCTCTGGATGATGCACCAGCTGTCTAAACAGCCAACCAAAGTCGAGCTAATGACTTTAAACAAGCGCTTAGTGGGAGGCAACCCACTGGTAAGTTATCTAGCTATCATACTCTAGTCTATTTTCGTTTTCTAACATAAAAAAAACACAAAAAAGAGTCTGTTTGTTCAGTTTGCTTTGAGAATGTCTTGTGAACTTGTTGGATCATGGATTATGCTTTGTTTGGATGTTTTTGATGTGTGTTTTGAGTGCTCTAACAGTCTGACTTCAGAGCACACATGATGACATTACATTACAACATCCAACAAAGCGATTCTGAAGTCTCAGTTGTGGTGACGTTCATCACCAGACTGGTGACGCTCGTCACCTGACCCTTCTCGAGGTACCACTTTTCCAACTCAGTTTTACAAGTTCTCATGCATCTTTTTGACCAACTCTTAGCTTAATAACACTGGGGACAGTGTTCTTTAAGTCTGGGGGAGGTGGTTACTGACGTTGTGTGCTTTGTGTCATGTTTATAAAGTCTTAAAGTTAAGTCAAAAACCTGTTTTTATAGAGTCAAAAATTTTAAAATTGTCAGTTTTTCTTGGAACTAACCATAGGACGTTTTTTCTTATAAGAACCATTGCCACAGTAGTTGATTACAAGTCTTACTAAGTTGAAAGTCATAAGTAGATCAGTCTAGCAATGAAGGTTTAGGTTCTTAGAGAATCAGAAAAATTTGCTGTTAACTCCACCTTAATGAACTTTAAACTTCTTGTCTTGGGGCATAATTCTTATTGATCTTGATTCTCTCTTTCAGCACTGACAATAAGGTTAAGATACAGTCTCTCTTTGATCTTCTCTGATGTAGTTTTAAGAGTTTAAGTCCAAATAATGGTGCATTCATGACTCTGTCTCCTCACAAGGAACAACAGTAATGAACACACTCAAGAACCTGTCTCCTCACAAGGAACACAAATATTGAGTAGCACCATATCTTAGACTGTAAAGAAATTTGAGAAAAGAAGTGAAAAAATCGAAAAATCAGAATGAAAAAGATTAAGGGAAAAGAAAATAGGAGAGTTGTGTTGAGATTGATTTGTTCAGTTGTTTAGGGAGGGAAAAGAATATGTAAGTGATTGAGATGATAAAACCTTGATGAGACTTCACACTTAGATAAAAAATAAGGAGTTAACAGTAGAAATTTCGGATTTCTTGAAGGGATTTGAACTGGACTTGAGAGATTTGCTAAGCTTGTGATGATTAGACTGAAATTTGATCTTGTGTTGACTTTATGGTTTGTGGATTGGAAAGTGTTAACTAATATGGTGTTTCTGATGTTTGACTGACTGTTTCTTATTTTCAAACCTCGACCCTGTTCTCTGTCTGATGTTTGCTTGAGGGCAAACAAAAGCTAAGTCTATG
The DNA here is from genome assembly GCA_911865555.2 of Thlaspi arvense. NCBI lineage: Eukaryota > Viridiplantae > Streptophyta > Magnoliopsida > Brassicales > Brassicaceae > Thlaspi > Thlaspi arvense. The sequence goes on from OU466861.1 coordinate 18,535,338, forward strand.
GGGAGTTGATATATCATGGTTTTTATGGTTTTTAACCATGATATAAATCCTTTTTATTGAGTCTTTCTGGTCTTTTTAGAGTCCTAGTAGAGTCTTTGCATATTATAGCATGTCTGGAGCATATTTGGAGATATTGAAGGTTTTTGGAGCATTGCAAGTTGGAGCCACGAAGTACCTAGCTCGGAAAAGAAAGTATGCCATATGGTGACGCTCGTCACCACCTTTGGTGATGCTCGTCACCCATGAAGGAAGGAGCGTGGCCTAATTTATTAAAAGTATGAAGACTATTTGCAGAATTAGCCCATAAGTTCCAATATTTACAAGAAAGCCCCATATCGTGTTTAGCCTCGATTTATTAGGTTTTTTCAGCCATTGTTGGCTTTTATCTTAGATTTTAGAATTCAGAGAGTTTGAGAGAGAGATTTATTCAGAGCTTTTTGGGAAGACAGATCATGTACTCTTTTGAGAAGATTTCGAACCCATTTATTCTTTTACTCTTTCTCTTAATGCAAATTTATTCAGTTATGTTTTGTGATTCCATGATCATGTCTGAGTAATCTGCTAGTTAAGTTAGGGCTTTTTCAAAGGTTGATGAAGATTTTGTAGAATTGCTACCTGTTAGGAATATATTTTGGTTTTTTATCTCTGCTTGCTTTAAAATCGAATTTCTTAGACACATCATCTGGATTTCGAAACCCTAGGTTGTTTGATAGATGTGAGAGCATTATTGATAGCCTGAACTAGTATTTGATGAGCAAAACAACTTAGTGCAAAGAGATTTGGCTTAGGAGTTTTGTGAACAATTGAATCTGATCATATTGCATGTTTAGGTTGTTAGGGTTTGCAAAGAGATTTGAAACTCTGTGATTTAAACATAGTTAACTTCTGCAATGAGAACTGGTTAGTTATATATTTAATATTCATGTTCAAAATGGTTCTTAATCATTCCTGATTTTATGCATTCTATATTCTCGGATTCAATCTGCGAACTGTCCTGACTTAGCGCTTTTAGTCTTCTGAAACTTAGATCAACAACTTGAATTTCGTTTGCTTACTTTTAATTATCATTCGCATTACATACATTACATTCTGTTTAGCTTAATCCGAACCTACATTCGATAGTGTAGTTTGCATTACTCATTTGGGATTCGATACCCCTTATACTACAACTGCTTTGATGTGCACTTGCAGTAGTTTTATTTGAGTAAAACCTGAGCCCTATCAACTAGGCTCGAAGAAGAGGTTCCCATCAATGCTAAGTTGCTGGAGGAAGACGTGTCTGTGATGGAGACTAGACTTGCAGAGCTGAACTGCAGGGTTAGTGACGACCGTCACTGACCTAGTGACGCTCGTCGCCAACCTGGACACAAAAGAGCTACGTGATTTTTCAGCTACTAGTCCATCTTATGTTGCCAAACCGAAAATTCAACATTCTACAGACCAGAGACCCGCAACTAAGCAAAGGTATGCACTTCCTGGAACCAATTCCAAACCTTCTAGTCTCATCAATAAGAACTTAAAAGGTGCAAAAAATGCTTCCCACTTATGCAAGCAACAAGATTCTCGTGGAAAGCTTGGTGTTTCTTTTGATGATTTTGCAGGAAAAAGAAGTCTCCCACCCACAGTCACAACTCGCCCTACTGATGCACCTCACTTTCATGGAAGAGTTCATGCATCTACTGCTTATAAACCACCATGGATGAGGAGACATTCTCCTCCAAGGCATTCAATGTCACCTTCTACTCCACCAGCTGTCTGAGCAGCATTCAAAGTCGAGCTAATGACTTTAAAAAAGCGCTTAGTGGGAGGCAACCCACTGGTAAGTTTTCTTTTTTATATACTTAGTTTAGTTTTCTATTACATAGCTAAAAACCCCAAAAACATGAGAAAAATCGGAAAAAAAAAAGAGTCAGTTTGTCAGTTTGCTTTAATGATGTCTTGTGAACTTGTTGGACCATGGGTTGTGCTCTCTTTGGATGTTTTTGATGTGTGTTTTGAGTGCTCTAAGAGTCTGACTTCGGAGCACACGTGATGGCATTACATTACAACATCCAACAAAGCAATTCTGAAGTCACCAATCTGGTGACACTCGTCACCCGACCCTTCGCGAGGTACCACTTTTTCACCTTGGTTTTACAAGTTCTCATGCATCTTTGTGACCAACTCTTGGCTTAATAACACTGGATCCAGTGTTGTTTAAGTCTGGGGGAGGTGGTTACTGAATTGTGTGCTTTGTGTCATGTTTATAGAGTGTTAAAGTTGAGTCAAAAACCTGTTTTTATAGAGTCAAATTTTTGAAATTGTCAGTTTTTCTTAGAACTAACCATAGGGCGTTTTTTCTTATAAGAACCATTGCCACAATAGTTGATTACAAGTCTTACTAAGTTGAACCTCAGAGGTAGATCAGTCTAGCAATGAAGGTTTAGGTTCTTAGAGAATCTGGAAAATTTGTTGTTAGCTCCGCCTTAATGAACTTTAAACTTCTTATCTTGGGGCCTGATTCTTATTGATCTTGATTCTATCTTTCAGCACTGACAATAAGGTTAAGATACAGTCTCTCTTTGATCTTTCCTGATGTAGTTTTTAAGAGTTTAAGTCCAAAGAATGGTGTATTCATGACCCTGTCTCCTCACAAGGAACAACAGTAATGAACACACTCAAGAATCTGTCTCCTCACAAGGAACACAAATATTGAGTAGCACCATATCTTAGACTGTAAAAAATTTGAGAAAAGAAGTGAAAAAATCGAAAAATCAGAATGAAAAAGATCAAGGGAAGAGAAAATAGGAGAGCTGTGTTGAGACTGCTTTGTTCAGTTGTTTAGGAAGGGAAAAGAATCTGTAAGTGATTGAGATGACAAAACCTTGATGAGATTTCACACTTAGATAAAAAAAAGGAGTAGCAGTAGAAATTTTGGATTTCTTGAAGGGATTTAGACTGGACTTGAGAGATTTGCTAAGCTTGTGATGATTAGACTGAAATTTGATCTTGTGTTGACTATGTGGTATGTGGATTCGAAAGTGTTAACTAATGTGGTGTTCCTGATGTCTAGCTGACTGTTTCTTGTTTTCAAACCTCGACCCTGTTCTTTGTCTGATGTTTGCTTGAGGGCAAGCAAAAGCTAAGTCTGAGAGAGTTGATATATCATGGTTCTTATGGTTTTTAACCATGATATAAGTCTTTTTTACTGAGTCTTTTTGTTCTTTTTAGAGTCCTAGTAGAGTCTTTGCAGGTTATAGCATGTCTAGAGCATAATTGGGGATATTGAAGGCTTTTGGAGCATTGCAAGTTGAAGCCACGAAGTGTCTAGCTCGGAGAAGAAAAGTATGTATTTGGGTGACGCTCGTCGCCCACAAAGGAAGGGGTCGTTGCTGGTTTCATAAAAGAAGGAGCATTATTTGCAGTTTTGGCCCAGAAGTTCTAGTATATTAGGTTTTTCAGCCATTCTTTTGGCAGATATCTTGTATCTTATTATTCTAGAGAGCTTTAGAGAGAGATTTGTAGCAGAGCTTTTGGAGAGACAAATCAAACTCCTTCAGAGCAAATTTCGAACTCCTTCATCTTTACTTCTTATTTCTTTTATGCAATCTATTCTTTTCATGATGTTTTCTCAAATCACCATGTCTGAGTATTTTTTTAGTTAAGTTAGGGCTTTTCAAATGTTGAAGAAGAGTTTGTAGAATTGCTAAACTTATAGGAAATCCATTGGTTCTTCATCTGTGCTTGCATTCATATTGATTTCTTAAACACATCATCTGGATTTCGAAACCCTAGGTTGTTTGATAGATGTGAGAGCATTATTAATCACCTGAACTAGTACTAGATGAGCAAAACACCTATTTGCAAAGAGATTTGGCTTAGGAGTTTTGTGAACAATTGAACCTGATCATTACTGCATGTTTAGGTTGTTAGGATTTGCAAAGAGATTTGAACTCTGTGATTTAGACATAGTTAACTTCTGCAATGAGAATTGATTAGTTATATATTTGCGATTCATGTTCAAGACGGTTCTTATTTATTCCTGATTGTATGCATTTTACACTCTCGGATTTAATCTGCGAATTTTTCTCACTTAGCGCCTTTAGCTTTCTGAACTTTAAGAACAAGCATAAAACGCCCACTTGCATTTATTTTACTGTTTCACATTACATTCATTACATATTGCTTAGCTTAATCCGAACCTGAACTTTTTAGTGTAGTTTACTTACTCCCTTGGGATTCGATAACCCCTTATACTACAACTACTTTTCTGTGCACTTGCAGTAGTTTTATTTGGGTAAAACCTGAGCCCTATCATTTTGTTTTGCATATCTTCGTCTTCTGTGCATTCCTTTCGTATTTTGCTTCATTTTGCGGCTCCAAAATCTCGGCTTTGGGACTAATATGTGTAATGGTCCTGAAACCTCGAGGTGGTTGAGCAGAACCGTAGCATGTTCGCCTTGCGGATCTTCGCATAGTTAACTTGAGTGTTTGTTTCCTTCGTGGAACTCTAGCCGGTTATCCCCCCTCTTTCTAGCGCCAACTGTTCGGGAGCAAATTTCGAGATGCCACGTAGGGTTGTGTGATTCGTCGGGGGGATGGAGCTGTGCCTCCGAGTTTCGTCCTCTGGGGGAAAGGCGGCGAGTCGTTCCGGGGCAAAAGCCTTTGACGCCGGGGTAATGGGTCGGTCATCACGTCTAGTCCTGCAAACACTCAAGGAATGGTCAGGTGAGCCTCCGAAAAGACCGAAAAGGGGTTTTCCTCCCGAAGGTTCTCCGATGCCCAAGTCACTGAACGTCCTACCAGGAACAAGTACTCGGGAGGGGGAATTTCTACGGGTTAGAGGTGAGAAATCTCGTCCGGAGATCGAGGCTTCTATCTGTTTTCGGGTGTTTCAAAGGGGTTACTGCGCTGTAAAGAAGACGGAGCGAATATAAGGGCAAGGTTTCAGGACAGGGATGGCTAAACCTGATTGGCATTCACCCGGGAAGAACATGAAGTTCGCCCGTGATCATGCTGTTTGGCTGGACTGGCTGACTCAGACATGAGCACATACCTCCTCTTTTAGAGGGGTGTTTCTCCTCCGATCAGTCGATCCCCTTATACATGGTGATCTCCTCTTATTTATACTTGCAGTCTTCTTGTCCTGTCTTTTCTATTCGGCGCGCTAGGAAGGGAGGTGAAAGTAATGATTCTAGTATGCTTGGGGAAGTTCGCCGACTGTTCTAGAACAATGCGCGAGAATAGATCGGCCAAATTATCGTGACATGTGTCAGCATCTAGCGCAGTTTAAGTCCACGTGTCGAACTCTGTTTTGACCCGATAAAATGAATTCTGATAAAACTACTCAAATTATTAATAAATAAAAATAAATTTTAAAAGTTTACATTAAAATTTAAGATATGTAGATCAATAAGTCATAAACCATTATAAAAAATATAAATACTATAAAAAATCGTAAAAATAGAAAGCTTGATTTAATTGACACTAGATAATAAGATATTTACCCTCCAAAAACACTTGTAACAATTTAAGCATTTTCATAACATGAATTGACAAAATTATCCTTTTCTTGATATGTTACTTTCTCTCCAAATATTTACGCCTAAGAAGTAAAAAAGTTCATTCTATTGTCTCACTCTCAGGTAAACACATGAAAACACCCGCTAAATGAAAAAGCTTTTCGTCGCGGTCGCACACAACGCCACAAACATCGAAATCCTAATCAAAATTCCGGTCACTCGCTCACATCATCAAAGGCTTCAAGTTTATGGTACCAACGATCTATAACGAAAACCTAATTCCAGAAGCCCGTAATCTCAATCCCTTTGTGGCGAAAATATCCGAAGTCTGCAAAATTTTGGAGATTGGAAAAGAAGAATTCAAATTGCAGAAGACGTTGGTGGAACGAGAATAACGATTTCAAGGATGTGATAACAGAGGCAAAATCTCAAAGATCTGTAAGTTCTTTTATATAGTATAGATCTTCTTCTTTCCTCTCTCTCTTTTGTACAATTTGCAGCAAAAAAAAAATCTAGATTTAATATTCTTTGCCATGCGCTCTCTGACCTTAGATCATCATTATCGATTGATTTATTCAAAGTAAGCTGTCTCTATTATCATCTTATATCAATTATATTTGCTTTGTTTATTTCCCTCTTGTTTCTAAGCTTTGTGTGTTGATTTTTCACTAGCTGTTCTCGTATAGTACAATAAACTAGATTAGATAATTCAGGAATCGATCCGATTCAATTGGGATCTGATTTAAGTATGCATCATAATTCAAATGGCAAAACTCAGTACTCTTTTTCTGACTTTTCAAAGATTGTTGATGAACAAGAATCTCGAATTTCAAGTTGATTTGGCTACAAAATTTTGTTTCTAGTTAATGAGTTTTCACTAGAAAGTGAAAAATTTCAATAGATATTTGTTTATATCCATGCTAGGGTGTCCATCATGCTTATGTATTGTGACATAGTTCATACTCGTATGGTTCTGTACATGTAGTTGACTAATTGTGTGTTTTCATTAAAACGCTTTATCCATATGAATATATGATTAACTGCATATATCTATTTGAGTCTATCCATCAACAATATCCACATGAACAATTTGGCAAATTCGTTAGGACAGATGGTTGTATTCATTGCATTAGGATCAGATGTCCATTATACATATATGTGTCTATCATTAGTTGTCTATTCGCACAAACGCTTTTAGTTGTGTATGTTTGTTTTTTTGTTTTGTCCATATAATTGTGTTTATTACACAAGTAGCTATGTCCATGTGTATGTATACACACAGCACAGTTGTTTATATATGTGTCCATGTGTATGTATCTATATGGATAGATACGCATATGAGTGTGTCCATCATTAGTTGTCCATGTTTATCTTGTGTCTATTACTAACGTAGCTCTACCATGTGCATGGATAGAACACAAATTATATTTGACATCATCTTTATTAAAACTTTGTTTTTCTTCCATTTAGCAGGAACATGTGACACATTAAGAGACACTCCCGAGTTCAACAAGTTTTCTCTTCTTTCTATTTATTGATAAGTGACAATGGACAGGAGACGATGGACATGATTCGATGGATAGATGATAATGGACAGGAGACGAAAGACAATCGACAGGAGATGAAGATATATGACGGATTATAGCCAATGGACAGTAGACAATGGACGGGAGACGGTGGACAAGATTAAACTCAAAAAACTCTTGAATCTAATCTTCGACACAAAGACAATTACTATTTCTTTTACCCTCAGCAAAATGTTCTTGCTATTGATGCAACTATACTTGGTGTTTGGTTGGTATTTTGTCAGACTATTGAATGTTTTTGATTAACTTGTATGTACTTCTCTTATGGTCTATTTATTCTTATCAACATAAGTACATCAATTACGTTAGTTTTGTAAGTCTGTACTACAGGTTAATTTGATTCGTAACACCTCCAATCCACAAATACATCTATCCTCCTTGTCCCTTTTTTTCTGCCCTCGTTGTTATCTTAAAGTTTTTTCAGGTTCTCAACCATTGTAATAAACAAGATGGCTAGGCTAAGACCGATTTCTAGCAATGATATTATTTCAATCCACCATGCATTATCTGCGGATGATTTAGCATGGACACGATGTTAATTGTGCTAAATCATGCTTTAAATATTTTTACTTCCTCAAATTTTTGTCCATAGTCTCCAGTCCATTGTCTCATGTCCATTGGCTCTAATCAGTCATATACCTTCATCTTTTGTCTATTGTCCATCCTCACCTATCTATTGTCACCTATCAATCGGGAACAGTCTTTTGTCCATTATCTCTCATCCACCATCAAGCTCCCTCAATTGAGAGACACACCTTTCCCCTTCTCTTTTTTTTTCCTTGTTCTGTTCATATTGTCCAAGACAAATAGATTTTCAACTTTTCCTATGTGCTCTTTCTCTTTCTTTTTTCCAGCTAAAACTTCTAAGAAGTTCTCTGAGACATCTCAATTTGCAGACAACAGGTTTTTGTGCACATAGAAGATCTATCAGCAGTATACCAAAATTGGAATTTATGGGTTTCCTGTCTCAACTCATAACTCCTCCATAACCTATATCCATGGTCATCCTCCTTTTCTAGATCCAATAATATTTTCTAAATCTGCGTTTATTGGATTTGGTCAATAAAACCCCAAATCTGTAAAACATAGGGATAATTACCAACAAACTAAAAAAACTAGAAAGAGGAAAAGAAAGCATGGTATTGGAAAGTAAATAGAGCAGTCGTTGATGGTAAAACCATTTCGTAAACAAATTAATTAAAAGGGTATAAAAGACTTTTCATATATCATAAACTCATAAAAGTGCTTCAATTGCTGTAAGTGTCTCTTTTGTAAGTAAAAAATCAAAAAGTGTTCATTTTTGTAACTGTCTCCTAGATAATTATCCGCGCATCTACGCATGTTACTTTATATATATAATTTTAAAATATGTTGAGTGACACATCATATTTTATTTGATACTAGGTATATAACTTGCGCTACGCGTGAGTCTGTATTAATATTTTGGTTTATTTTTTTTAGCTACTATCTTTAAAATTATTAAAAATTATATATATTTATAGAAATTTTTATTTATATAAAAGAATTAAATATATAGTGTGTAAGTTGTCTTATTTTTATTTATAAATTTTAAAAAAACTATTAGGTAAAATAATAACAATGACACATATCGAATTATTCAACTTTGACGTACAATACATTCGATTTAGAGAAGTATAATCTTGCTAAGATTTTGGTATTATTTTCTGTTTTCCATAGAATTTCTATAATTCTTTTTTTCTTGAAGGTTTATGTGTTCAAATATTTAGTTTTTTATTAAAAGTTTTATTGATGTTGTGTACCACTGTATATATAATTCATGATTCATGTTGATTCGCATTTAATTTTGTTAGGAAGTTGTAATGATCATGCAAAACCATTTTTTCCTTCTCCATCATGTCTTCCAAAAGGTTTATGTTATATTTTTATTCAGTTTTTATTATTTTAATTGTTAAATCGAGTTGTTGTAGATTTTTCTAAATTGATAATTGATAATGATTACTTTTTAATAAATCTATTTTTAATTGTTTATTTTTTTTTTTTATTTACAAGCTAAGGCAGCCAGTGTTAAATTTGTCTTTGACACTAACACAAGTGAAAATATTAAACTCAGAATCAGTTTCACTTAGGTCTATGGCTTCACCTTGGATCAGAACTTAAAGACACATCTTGTGTCTCCTTCCCAAATTCAGCTTCCACAATACCGAGTCACATATCTTCAAACAGTTGGCTTTGAAGCACTCTTTCCAGCCTTTTCCCAATTTTATTCTTTTACTTTTAGAACGAAGTTTTGTATACCACACCGTGTTTATCCACATACTGATTTTAGTTTCCACAGTATTTCCATGTGTCCCTCTGAAAGGTGCCAGAAGAAACTGCAACAAAGATTCATACGAAAAATAATGCAAACTCACCAGAATGTTAAATGGAAAATGACTTTGAGCGATGAAACTAACCCATTAAGACTGTTTGACGTTATAAGGACGAAGATTTATGTCACAAATAGGTTCTGGTATGATAGAGGGTGAAGCTTTCCATGACAGTCTAGGATTCTTGAAGCTTTTCTCATCTTGGTTGCTCTCATCTTCACTCTGTTTCATCAGCTTCTGAGTACTCTTCTTCTTCTAGTTATGTAGGGGAGGGAGACTTACCCTGTTCTTTTAAAAGACGCAGCGTCACAAAAATGCAAAGCCAGTAGCGTATAAATTCAAAGCCAACAGCTCATTCAGTTATGATTGAAGACGTCAGCGACTGTCGCTGCTTCATTAACAAACTGGGTTTGATGTCGCTGTTATTTTTGGCGATGCAGCGGCAGAAAGCAACATGGATATAGAAAAAATAGAGCAGAGACTAAGGCTTATTTTTTGGTCGCTGGTAGCTATCGCTGCGACTCTCCGCCGAACAGGGCTTTACATAGAACTAGAGTTCTTCCTCTTTTGATCAGTTTGAAAGTGAATAAATCTCCAAATGGAGGAGAGTTGGAGAACGCCTAAAAAATAAAGAAGGTAAATGGACGAATGAAAGCATGATGTAAACGCGTTTGATGTGAGATTTCTTATTGGTTCTTAAACAAAATTAATGCCACTTGTCATTTTCTTCGATGCTGATATGGCAAGCAGTTGGAGAAAACTCACCATAATTCATATATACTAGAATATGTTCGACTCTATGCACGAATTTGTTTTATAATATTTATTTGTTATTTTAAAAATATATATTTTATTATTACTTATTGTTTATATTAAAAAGATATAAATTTATATTATTCATAACATTTGAATTGTTCTAGTTTAGAAGAACCAACTAAGTAAGATAATTTTAGTCTATGTGTAATTGTTCTTGGACTAATCGATATCTGATCCTTGGTATGGTAATTTTCCAACCTTAGGCTGGCCTTCTCTTCTTCGTGGCTTTTAATAGTCTCAATTTTTAGAAGCTTGTTTTTGTCTTTCCACTCCTCTTCTTTGACACCTATTTTTAAAAAAATCTTTAGTGGTTTTAACTTTAAACAATTTTAATAGAATCTTCGATGCACGAAGCACAAGGAAGTAAACCCCCAATTTATAAAATCATTTTTCCCAATCAGAAAGAAAGCGTTCAAAGCAACTCTTACGTAGAAAAGAAAAGAAAAAAATAAAACAAATATAAGGTGGCACCAATTTTTTTTTTGAATCCACTATAATAGTAGAGGCTGTAGAGACGACTCTATACAGGTTTTGGAAATGTCCTCTTTCTATACCTTATACTTTCTTTTTTTTGAAATTTATTTATTTCTTTTCTTTTTATTATTAAAATATAATTAAGAGCCTCAGAATTGCATTACTCATACTCTTAGAAGTTCTTATTTTTTTGTAAAGTAGGTACAGTAACTATCAAGAACCTATTTTTTACATATCGGTCATCATGATTTTTTTAATATTTTTATTTGTTTCTAAACTCTCCATTGTTTTTAGAGTATTTAAGCTATGAATAACTTAGTAGGGAGAAATTAAGATAAAATCAGACTTTCGTATTTGTAGAGACAACCTTAGTCAGCTTGGCGCCTCTATTATGACTAATTGATAGAAAGGTCATAAATCACATAGTGGCTTGATTATTCAATCCAATTACAAACAGCATATTATTTCGTGTAGAGTAGAAATAATAATATAAATGATCGAGTTCACTAAGACAATAAATATTGCCACGAAAATATGTGATATAGACAACGCCTTTGTTCCCATGGCCGTTTGGGATTTTTAACCTTTCTTATTCCCGTGCCTCATTTACCAGCTCGAGATGCCCTCACCCTTACCTAAAAGCTCATGTGTGCGTGTTCACCTCTTCTGATCAGGTCGACGTCCAACCTTCTTGTTCATATGGAGCACTGACCTTCAGTGTCGATCAACATCATCCAGGACTGCGAGTGGATGCTTCTTCATAACCACACAAAACTATAACTTGATGCTGGTAAATAAAATTAAAATAACAAAAATTAAATTTATAGATCAGCGCTAATTTCTAAAAGACATAAATCCAAGAGAAATAAGAGAATTTGAAGAATAAAGCCAGTAACCTATCAACAATATATACGAGTTGAGATCGGAGATTTTGAAACTGAAAAGAAAGTTTCATTGTGGGAGACGCACATAGTATTTTTATTTGTAAGTTTTTACTATATTTGTAAGTCGAGAGTGTACATAAATAATTAAATAAAGTATAATTTTTTAACTTTATTTCTAAAAATATAGTTTAGGCCATAAATTAATATTGATGTGAATTATATTTTAGATCTAAATATAAGATTGATGTTTTATTTTTTGTTGGCGTTTTTCTTTCTTCTGGCTAAGAATCGAACTCAAAGAATCTCTCAATATTTTTATTTGGTTAGTTTATCTTTGATTTTGTATATAAGTACTATAAATAAACTCATAAATAAACGGTAGGTATATTTTATGTGTTTTATTTTTTAAGATATCAATAGATACACATGTTTTAAATAGTAGAACCATAAATTACTCATTTTGACTATTTGTAGCATAGCACTATGAATTCAAATTGTATGGTAGATTTCATGTGTTCTAACATGGATTACATCTCATCTTGCCGTATACGCTGACGGGCTTTTCCTCAGCTCATTTTGTACAGTTCGAATCATAGAGTCAACAGCAAAGCAAAGAAAGAAGAGCATATAGTCAAAAGTCAGTGAAGTTACATACCGTACCTCCGTTAGTTTTTCCTATTGATTTAAAGCTTCAATTAATGACTCTTTTTCTGACCTCCTATTGTACTAAGAAAAATTAAATATTTCTTGATAAAGTATATTACCTATTAAACCGCACTCATAGAACTGCTCTTTGGTTGAAGTAACATGAGTGAAGTCTACCAGAGTATCTATAGTCTCTTTTCTTTGTTCGTCGAATGTATTGGTCTGGAAAAAAATCAAAGGTGAGAGCATCAAATTTTCTTTTTAATGGAACTTCAAAGTTGTAAGCTAAATCAATTAGGATGATTAGACAATGCAGATAAATATTTTCAGATAACATCTAAATTAATATGGTTTATAGAATGCACGTTCAAGCAAAATAGCCATGAAACATAACACAATCTATATACAAAAGTGTGACCACCACACCATCAAAATGTGATCGTTGATTTAGAGAGCTGGAAGATAGAGACCGCGACCAGTTTGACATGAATAAACATCACATATATATCATCCATATTCACAATCAATTAATCTTTACAACTCTATCAATTCACTCAGAATTTTGTGGTAATATATAATTCAGATGGGGATTAGTAAATCAGATAGTTGGCTTTAAGCGCGTTGAATCTATTCGATTAGCTTCCATTGTACTTCAAACCTGTCATCACTCTCTTAGAAAGATTGATCCGACATTAGGATATAGTATATATCATGGTGACTTAAAATCAATCTCCATAAGCAAATAACTAAAGAAAGCAAATGGACTTTTCAATAAGACATGTGTTTACCTGTTGTTGATTTATGTCGTGTTGAGTGCATAGACTCTGTTTCGAAAACCCGAATTTCTTCTTTTGTCCGTAGGTGCTCTGCAGAATGTAAAATGTCATTTTAAAAAGGAAAAAAACGAAGTAAATTTAAATTTAGGTAGCTGATGAATCTTCTGGGCAATGACAAGAGATGATGAAGGTAGGATGAAAGGTCCGTTGCGGAATCATGCGTGAAAGAAATATTGTTTTCCTTTTGCTGGATGTGATTTATGGCGATAATCGAAAGTAAAGAAAGGAAGAGTAAAAGTTTGATGGGTTAAATTTGAGATGGGATCTGATGTTATTGTCAAGAATCTTTAGTAGTTGTAAAGAGATTTCTTGTTTATTGATACGCAAAAGCGTTAGTTTGTATACAAGAGATAATTAGGTTACGCTACTTAACTTACTTGATATACAAGACACGGCCCAATAGGTTCCAATACTCCCTCTCAGGGTGAAGTGTGTAAATTACAAACACCCAGCTTGCCAAGAAAAGCTTCAAACTCCTTGCGCCCAAGTGCTTTGTTTAATATGTCCGCCAATCGCAATGTAGCAGAGACAGTTTTGGACTGATTGTACCACGAATGATCTCGCCACGGATGAAATGACAATCTATACCAACATGTTTAGTACGAGCATGGTAGACCAGATTCTAGGCAAGATTGATGGCAGATAAGCTATCGGAATGTAGTACCGTAGGAGCACGACAATCAATACCAAGAGCGGGAAGTAACTCTCGCAGCCAAAGAATCTCGGTGACTGTATCGGCCATAGCACGATACTCGACTTCAGCAGAAGATCGTGAAACAACATCATGCTTGCGAGTTTCCAAGAGATTGGTGAATCGCCAAGCTGAAAGAACCAACCGGTTAACGAGCGATGGGTTAAAGAACATGCACCCCAATCAGCATCACACCAAGCAGAGAGAGTCAATTTTGTGTTTGCTTTGAGAAGAATACCTTGCCCCGGACTGTTCTTTAAGTACTTAACAACTCGAAGAGCAGCTTCCCAATGATCGACCTTCAGATTGTTCATGAATTGAGAGAGAACATGAATAACATAGGAAAGTTCCGGACATGTAATACCTAAGTAGATAAGACGTCCAATCAAACGCCGATAACGATAAGGTTCAGGTATAAGTTCCCCATCAGCCAAAGCAAGTTTGTGGTTTTGTTCAGGAGGAAAAGAAACTGATTTAGCGCCTAATAATCCTGTTTCGGAGATAATATCGACTGCATATTTTCTTTGACAGAGATATATACCACTTGGACCTCGAGCCACTTCGATTCCTAAGAAATACCGTAAGACACTCAATTATTAGAAGCAACTTGCTGTAAGAAGGCGCGGATCGTGACCATCTTAGCCATAGTAGCGTAAGTTTCATTGAAATCTTCACCCTCAATCTGATTATTTCCAAGAACTACAACACGCACTTTATGTCTCTCAAGTGTGCCGTCAGAGTTAAACTTTAGACGGAAGACCTATTTGCCTCCAAGAGCCTTCTTTCCCGGAGGTAAGTCTTCAACAGTCTAAGTACATTGATCCTCCAGAGCTACAATCTCATCAGTAACAGCAAACCGCCACTTTTCATCTTCAATAGCATCTTTGTAGTGTTTGGGTTCGACGCCTGGAGTAATAGCAAATATATAGTGTTGGTAAGCATCAGAGAACTGAGCACTTGATAAATAATTGTCAATCGGATAAGGTGTAGCAGAAGGGTACGACTGATGAAGCAGAGTAGTGACATAGTCTCTCAGTTTTGTGGAGCGTTGCTTAAATCTGTGGCCACAACCAAGATCGACCTCGTCTGTGTCTGTATCATATGTGTCTGTATTGTCTGAAGAATCGAGTTTATAGACATCATCCTCTGTATCGGTGAGAACGATCAGTGGTGATTCAATTGCAGGAGAAGATGCGGCGAAATCAAGAATTGGAGACAGTTTGTCAGGTGAAGAA
The DNA here is from genome assembly GCA_911865555.2 of Thlaspi arvense. Lineage (NCBI taxonomy): Eukaryota > Viridiplantae > Streptophyta > Magnoliopsida > Brassicales > Brassicaceae > Thlaspi > Thlaspi arvense. Next base: position 18,550,354 of record OU466861.1, read on the forward strand.
GGAGGTGATGGTGAAGGATCATGTGATACTGAAGGAGTAACGAACGAGATTGGAGGTTCGTTGACATCAGAAATAGATGCCGGAACTGTTAAATCGAAGGAAGACAGCTGAAAGGGGTCATCCGGTTTGATAAAAGGAGCAGTAGTCAACTCTGGTGAAGCTGGCTGAGAAGAAGATAACTCTGAAACAGTGAAAGGAAATGTAGTCTTGTGGAAGGTGACATCACGAGATACAGTAATCACACCTGTTTCAAGGTTGTAAATACGCCAACCTTTCTTGCCAAAAAGATAGCCGAGGAATACAGACTTTTGTGTACGACTCGCAAACTTATCCCCGCCATGTTTCTGATTGTGGGTGTAACAAAGACAGCCAACAACTCGAATATGAGTCATCAGAGGTGGCTTCTTGTAGAGAAGTTCATACGGTGTCTTCCCATTCAACACTGCAGTAGACGTACGATTGATTAGGTATCCTGCAGCAAGAGCACAGTAGCTCCAAAATTCAACGGGTAAGTTAGCCTGGAATCGAAGTGCTCGTGCGACGTTTAGAATATGTGGATGTTTACGCTCCACTCTGCCGTTCTGTTGAGGAGTACTGACACAAGACGTTTTTTGAATGATACCTTTGTCTCGAAAGTAATCAGTTAAGCACATAAACTCATGCCATTGTCGGATCGTATTGTTTGAACTTGAGTGTGAAACTGTCGTTCAACTTGAGCAACAAAGTTTTTCGGATGAGTAGGAGCAGCGTGTTTATTTGGCAAGAGATAAATCCATAGAGTACGAGAGTACTAATCTAGGATCGTGAGAAAGTACCTTGAGCCGCAAATAGATGTAGTTCTGTATGGACCCCATAAATCACAATGGATTAACTCAAAGATCCTATTCGTTTTATTGATGCTTAATGGAAAAGAATCCCTTGTTTGCTTAGCACGGATACAAACCTCACATGCTTTAGAATCAAAAACACTACTACTTAAATATGAAAACTTCAATAAATCCAAAGCCTTCGAAGACGGGTGTCCGAGATAACTGTGCCAAAGCTCCAATGAAGGTAAACTCGAACCTTGAACCGCCGCTACAACATCCATTCCTCGAAAAAAATACAGACCATTCAACTGCTCACCCGCTTTAATCAAAATCCGTGTGTTGCGATCCCTAACAACACAAAGACGATCAGAAATCCAAAAGACACAGCTCATATCCCTAGTCAATTGCGAGACAGAAATCAGGTGACAATGAAGTCCTTCAACAAAGAACACCTTTTGAAGGCTTAGAGAAGATCCCATAAGCACTTTGCCTTGGTAGATGTAATAAATCTTCCATCAGGAAGTTTAATCTTGGTGCCATGTCGAGAACATCAGTGAGATAATCAATGCTTTCCGTCATATGATTGGAAGCTCCTGTATCAATTATCCAAGACTCGACGAAACACATACCTGAAGATTGGTTCGTAGGTTTGCGATCGTTGAGCATAGACACCATCGTTTTCTATTGTTGATCGCTTAGTCCACTGAAGCCTATACGATCCACAGAAGTAATGGCTGGTGTTGAAGCAGCGAAGTGAGTTGGTCCAGAAGTTGATGCATCCATTCTAGTAGAGACATGATTGGCACGAGCTGTATCAGTAGATTTGCTGCGTTCCAGCGTTGGAAGAATACCAGACGAGTTACTTGCATTGGATTTGTTTCGAGTACGTTCGCCCCACCAAGATGGATATCCAATTTTCTTGAAACAATTTTCTGCAAGATGTCCTTGTTTCCGACAAAGCGTATATATAACAATCCCACTTGAAGTATCCTGCACCGGAGGTGATCGGTTTTGTGTTTGAGCCGCAAAACTAACACCACCAGCTCGTTCTTCATGAAGGCGAGAGAGTGACTTGGATTCTTCATCTTGTGTAAGGATGTTGTAAGCTTCATCAAGTGAGGGAAGAGGTGTACAAGATAGAAGTGAAGATTTCACAGCACTATATAAGGACTCATCGATTCTCATAAGAAACTGGTGAAGCTTGTCTTCCTCACGTTCGCGAGCGATATCCTCCAATGTCTTGCCTTGTTGATAATCAGCCAAACTCGTCCAAAGTTTTGTAAGTTTACTGAAGTAAGCTTCAATTGGAGAACCTTGTTGGCGACATGTAGCTAAATCCGTTTTAAGTTGTTGTACACGCTGTCCGTTCTTCATGGAGAAGCGTTTCTGGATCTGAATCCAAAGACTGTATGCATCTTCGCAGTGAGAGAGAGATGTGCACAGGTTCTCATCGATGGTTAGTTTGATCAAGGAGATTACGAGGGCGTTGTTAGCACACCAGTCCTCATAATCTTCAGAATCATCATCCGGCTTCAGTGTAGAACCGTAAGCCAATCCGAACTTCTTTCGAGCTTTTAGCGCCAATCTAATGCTTGCAGACCATTCATCGTAGTTAGGATCGTGCAGTAGAGGTCGTGAGATAATGGTTCCAGGGTTATCACCTGATGACAAGTCATAAGGCGAAATTGTTCGACGTGTTGTATCAACACATTCTGTCAACTTCGACGAGATCATAGAGTGTTCGCCGGCTGACATTGAGTAGAAGTTTTCAATAGAATAGTCAAGAAACTTAGGTCAAAGAAAGGAAGAAGAAAAAAAGATCGATAACCAGAAAATCTAAATATTAGATTTAATGCTCTGATACCATGTCAAGAATCTTTAGTAGTTGTAAAGAGATTTCTTGTTTATTGATACGCAAATGCGTTAGTTTATATACAAGAGATAATTAGGATACACTACTTAACCTACTTGCTATACAAGACACACAAGACACGACCCAATATGCCCTAATAGTTATCAAGAATAAGGGATTAGATGGACAGAATGTTGAACGGTTGGAGTTTCAGGAAGTTATATCATATGGCAAATTGGGAGGTATTGTGCTTTGGGTGAAGGATTGTCGTCGTAGTTGACGTGGCTTAGGGTTATAATTTCTGTAACTCATCTGATGTGGCGTCATTTTGGGCAAAGCTTTTTTGCTGAGGTGACATCCTTTAAAAATAGTTTGAGAAACTGATGTGGAGGGTTAGGAGCCTCAAACTTCTCTTTTCATTTAGTACTAGGGATTGTCCGCACTACACGCAGATTTTTTTTATATTTTTTATATATAAGGTGGTTGCATTTTATTTTATTTTTTGACTTTTTTTTAGACTTCTGCTTGATTAGATTATTGTCTATTTTAATTACTTTATTTTACTTTTATTTTGTTTCGTTTTTGATATTTGTTTGTGGATAATTAAAAAAATTTATATATTTAAATATTTGTAAAAAAAGTAGAATTTTTCCATTTGTATTTTCAGAAGAAAAACCATATTTAGAAGTTTTTTTTTGGAGAAATTATTAATAAATTAAATAGAATGTGTTTGTAATATATGTTTTTTGGATTTTAGTAGAGTTATGAGTAGATAGTAGTTGCATTAAAATATGCTTTTCATGATTTTTCAAATTGTTTGTAGGAAATAGGAACTGTTTGAAGTTTTTTTTGTTGTTCATAAAGATATGTCGAACTCTATAACTATTATGAATTATTAAATATTTAAAAATTAAAGCGGTACATACACCTATTTGCAGAAATATTGTTTTCTACATAGATATATCATTGATTCCTCTTAAGATATATGTGAAGAGCTAAGTATTATAGTCTTCTTGGAAACAGAATCCAACATTGTTACTTATTGTTGTTCCGCAACACTATGCCAATACTCAATAGTAACACAACTGTCTATGTATAAGTTACAGTTCAATAATTATCTCAATCATTAGAAGTAACTACTATTTAGTTTTTCTGTTGCTGGAGGAACTGAAGACCAGTGATCATTTTCCTTGGAATTTTCTTCCTTCTATGTAAAATGCAGAACACAAACAATGATCTACCTATCAGTCAAACTGTTCAACATATGTGGCGCTTATATCGTGTTACCAGGACAGAAAGAAAATTAGAAGCTGCAGAGATTAGCAAAATTATATGAGATTACCAGCACAATTCAAAGATACCAATTTCGATCGAAGACCAAAACTTTTAAAAGAGAACACCAAAGTGCTCAAGTGTCTTTTTCAGTTCTGTCAAAGCCTAAAAAGCTCACTACTCGGGAGTAATGCAAATCAAACGTCCTCACTTCATGAGCATTATCTTAATATAAATGACTCAAAAACAAAAAAAGGAGTATGAGAAAACTGTCACAGTAACTGACTCTAGAGCATGGTTGTATGAACATACCCCCTTGGAAACATATTAAGAGATAAATAGAGAAGAAAAGATATGGACGTACCAAGACGAAGTAGAGCTTCGATGACTTGCTGCATTTATCTATCATTGCAAGCTCTTTAATGTATTGCTTGCTCTGTGATAAGCTTCATCAAGCTTAATATAGAAGAAGGAAGAAGAAGGTGAGAGACAAAGAACCGAGTCAATTAGTCAAAGATGACGTGGAAGCTGAGTTGGACAGAGGAGCTCGTAACTGAATAAGGGATTCGAATGAGAGTATAAATAGAAGGAGTGAGAGTTGTTAGGATTATCGAAGAATTATATTTTAACAGAACTGCATTCTCTCAATCGTATGTGATTAAGGATCAAGGAGATCATACTTTGTAATTCTTGGATTCTCTTGTTCAATTCAATAAAAGGAGATAATTCTAAGGAGTTTACAGATCCAAAATCTATCATTGGTGCGGTGAAACTGGGCGATCTAACGCGATGATGGCAACATAGGCTACATTGAAACCGGATCGACGACGAAGTGCGATGATTGCGAAGCTTGGATCTCCGATCAATTCTCTCGATGAAATTGATGTTTTTTTCAACAGTGGCTTCCGGCTGAGCGAATCGACGGTTGAAGCAGAAGCTCGCTTGTCTGCCATGGATGAGAAGCGTACAAGAGTGAGGGCGATGTTACAGAATTTCATTTCAAAAAAACTGGTGTAGATCCTCGAACTCGAGTCATACCAAAATCTTCCCAAAGTCAATTTCAGGTAAACTCTGAAATCTGGGAACAAAACAGGATTGATTCTCTGCTAGGTTATCGACATGGTGTTTTGAATGTGAGATATCACGATAGTGTGATACCAGAAACCGAAATGCCTTTGTTTGATGGAAAGAATCCAGTTTGTTGGATTGAGAATGTGGAAAGATTCTTCACAAAAGATGGATATGATGATGATGAGAAATTAGAAATGGTTGCTTTGAGTGTGGAAGGAAGAGTTAAAAAGTGGTTTGGTTGGGAATGGAAGAGAAAAACTTTTTGAGATTGGACTGACTTCAAAGAAAAGTTGATTTTGAGGTTTGCAGAATCAAGCAGCGAAGTTGTGTCTGAGACAGAAACGAATTGCTCTCCACCAGAGCCTGCTTCAGAAGCGTTTCAAGAATCAATCAGAGATGTTGTTCATGCTACACAAGTGGTGCAGAATCCAGAATCATCAATTGTAGAAGAATTCCATGAGAAGTTGAATGATAGTTTGTCGATTGTGATGCAGCCATGCGACTATACCAATCTGATTTCATCTGAGAAGGGAAATTCACTGCCATATATGCTCATTAATGTAATTGAAGATGCAGAAATCACAGGTTTCTATTGGTATATTGCAGCCCTCTGATGATCACCAACTAGTTGCACTTACAATTAGCAGAGTAACAAGTAAGAAGCAACGAAGAAGGTGCCTCAAATCGTGGAGACTCAAGTTCAAAAACCAAACTCAACGGAGATATTTGGTACACTCAGCATCAAGGCCAACTGAACATTGGCTGCACAAACAGAGGAAGTGCTTTATAGGAAAGAGAAAACTTAATCCCTTGGAAAGGAGAGGGCAGCCTCATATGTCATGTATGTTCTGCACAATAAGGAGGATTAGGTTGTGGAAATTTCGGAGAAAGTTCACCGAGGAAGAAAAGTTGTTGGAGATTGTAACACATACTGAACTGAGTTCTTCAGTTACACCATCTGAGTCTATTCAAAGCCAAAAATATTATCAAGAGATAGCTTTAAAGAAAGGCTTAAAAGCGTTTAAAGAGCGAAGATCATATCACGAACAACGACTAGCTCACATGAGGAAATTGGGTTTATCTCCTAAGTCGTAGATGTTTAAATTCAAATATCGAACAGAGCTTGGGCTTACGCTACAACATTTGATGCAGAAGCGGAGAGTGAGTAACACAGGAACTGCTGCTACTGGATCCGAAGCTCATATTGGGTTGAAAGAATCATCGTTGTGTTCTTGGAGATGTACATATCAAATCAGGTCGAGGAGAAGCGAGAAAACCCAAAACAAACCTGGAGTGTTGTCATCCAATTGGTACAGGGCATATCATATTGATGCATGGCATTGTTGGAGACACAAAGAATTTCAGAAACGGAGATTGCTGCTTCTCAGTTTCTTACAGCCATATGGGATTATACAGTATTTTTTCGTTACTAGTACTTGATAGAGCTGTGACTCTGCCGGTTGTTCTAATCTTTGTTTCAAGATCCTACACATACCAATGTGAGATTTAAGCAGCTACAACCAGTGTCCGATTGGGCGTTTATGAAGCTTCAACCACTAAATAATCATGTTAATAAGGCCGAAATGGGTTGGATATTCACATGTGTGAAGCTGATGTCACAAGGAAAGATACACTGAAGGGTGGAGATGCATTAATAATTCATATGGAGGAATTCTATAAAGAGTTGGCGCTTGCAAAGTTCCAGGCGTTATCACTTATATATGTGTTTGATGTTCTCTACATGTCTACAAGTGTGAACAAAGATGATGTTGAGGTGTTTCAGTTTCTGCACAATACTAAACCTGCAACTTTCACATTGGAATTATCTGAGCCAATATCTTCATCACCTCACGTGAAGGATGCCCATACCGAGATTTGTAGCAATCAAAGGCCATCTTACTGTATTGAACTTTGGACTATACATATTGCTTCTCATGTGTGGCATCATTGGAAGATTAAGGAGTTTGAAGCATTATCTGAGACTTGCCTTGAAAACAGTCATGAAAGCACAAATCTACTTTTTGGTGTGGCATTATTGGAGAAAGAAGAAACTGCAGACTATTAGCTTGAAACGGTGGCTGATCCAAACCTCACGTCACCAACTTTTCCAGAGGGCAAAGAAAGTGGGTACAAAGGTGGAAGAAGCGTTAAAGAAACGTGATGAGATGCTATTACAGATTCAGATTATGGCACAAGTTAGCAGCCAAATTTTTAGAATACAATCCTCAAACCAAAGTGATGTTGGCATCAAGCTAAAGGCCACATGCGATATTGAATTGCTTGTCTAGTGGAGAGGCTTTCAGGATCATGTCAACTCTTGGCTTTGTTTACGTACTTACCTCAGCAGTTTTCAACCTACAAGCTTAAGGACAAGCTTTCTTAATGGGGGAAGTATTGATAAGCTTCATCAAGCTTAATATAGAAGAAGGAAGAAGAAGGTGAGAGACAAAGAACCGAGTCAATTAGTCAAAGATGACGTGGAAGCTGAGCTGGACAGAGGAGCTCGTAAGTGAATAAGGGACTCGAGTGAGAGTATAAATAGAAGGAGAGAGAGTTGTTAGGATTATCAAAAAATTATATTGTAACAGAACTGCGGATGTGCACTCTCAATCGTATGTGATTGAGGATCAAGATCATATGTGATCGAAATTATACTTTGTAATTCTTGGATGCTCTTGTTCAATTTAATAAAAGGAGATAGTTCTAAAGAGTTTACAGATCCAAAATCTATCACTCTGCTCAAACAACTGCTGTAGTTTTAAGTCCCATGCTTGGCCACAAACTTTGAATATTGTCATGCCTTTGATTGAAGTTGTACCAGTTTTAATGCCATGCTTGAAATTCAACTCGTTTAAAATAATATACAAATGTAACAACAACACAATTTAGCTTTTGTAACAGATATTAAAGCCTACCAAGAGAGAGACAAACTCATCAATAAGTATAATTCTCAAAGAATCATACGCACTTCTTAACATCTACATTAGACGATATTCAAAAAGCTTTGAGTTTTTCGTCATAGAGTAGTTCATAATTCATTGCATACCACCCTGATGAAATTCAATTGCAAAAAGAGGAATTCAAAAAGGGATATATAATCTCAGAATGAAGTCCTCTAGTAGATGATGAAATCGACACATATCGAGCTAAATCACTAAAGCCTTAGTATATTAATGCACATTACGTGTCTGAACAAATGAATATATATGTTCTTCCTTGTCATTCAGCAGTTAGATATCTGGTTTGATTCCTGACAATGGAGCTTTTTCCTAAGTTGCACTTAAAAAAGGTGATCGCAAAGGTGCTTACCTTCTTTTTCACCAGCCCATGTACTCCATAGCCACTTACATCAGAAAAATCAATAGTAGGTCACTGTTTGCAGAACAATTCGGAATAAAAGATCATAGCAACATATCTTAACCTAACAATTCAAACACAAAGTTTTCCAGAAAATACTGACACTCAGTTCAAGCAATTAGAAGCTAATTGAGAACCGACTGCATATTTAAAAAATAAACAGAAACCTGATGTTGAGCGATGATGCAATAAATAAGTGTTCTGGGCCTAAATTCACGTTTAGGTCTTCTTCTCCTGCCTTGACCCCTTCTCTTTGATGCCCTCAATGCATCTCCTTCGTAGGAACCTGATAAAACCAAGATCAAGTTTGTTTCGTGAGGACTATCGTCTAGCGGTCGGAGGGTTCATCGATTGTTTTTCTAAGAGATAGGTTATTAAGAATTAGAATGTTATATTGCAAATAGGAAAAAGTGACGCTTGAGAGGTGAGGTGGTTTGAGTGATAAATAGATGAATCATTAAAAATTGAGGAAGATAAATCATCGTTGCAATTCCACACAATATGACTTTTGTTTTTCGCCTCCTCTTTTCTTTTCTCCTTCTTCTCTCTAAAAAGTAGATCTAGGTTTTTCTGGCAGCCATGGTCGGCTCCGGTGGCTTAGACAGCATCGGGGTCGAGTTTTTTACTTCTTAGTTGCTTACTTTTGCGTTGATGTATAGTAGATCTATGGATCTTTGCTGGTTCGATTTGGTAGAAAGTTTCTTTGGCTTAAAAAACTCAGATCTGACCAGATCTAAGTTTCTGGGAAGGGGAGTCCTCTGATCTGGGTGTCTACTGAGTGAGGATGACCTGCAATCTCTTTGTCCAGGTTTTGATTTAGATCTGTTTCGTTTTTGAGGTTTTTTTCTCAACCTTTCTTCTAGATCTAGTTATCGGATTCGGTTTTAGTTGAAGTTGTAGTGTGGTTCTTTGGGGAGTGGTCTTTTTCTCAAGTTAATTATGTCTAGATTTGGCTTCGGTTTCTCTAGCTGTATTCAGCTTCGGTATGGTCATCTTGTGGGCGAACACGTTTTCTCTGGCATCAGTTCGTTGAAGATTTAGATCTTGGGGCATGTAGGGCCAGCAGTTCTTTTTGGTCCATCTTCGCCTCTCCAATAAATTCTTCTTTTGGTGGTGCATCTCGGCAGCTTTGATCCGCTCCTTGGGTGATGAGCTGAGTGTCATTGTTTAGAAGACTCGGTGTTGTTTGTTCCGTGGCTGCTGGTTTTTTTCTTCGCTGATTTTCATTGTCTTTGTCATTGGTTTGGGTCATGTTCTTTGCTACATGCCAGGAGGCAGTGGTTTCTTTGGTGTTCATTCCTTCCCATCTGGAAAAAGCTTCCCGCGTTGATGTCTCTTTTACCTTGAGGTCTCGTTACTGTTGTGGAGCAAGGTATCCGGCTGTTCAGTTTGTTTTGATCGTTAGCTTTTTCTTTTCAGTTTTTTATTTTGGGACATTAGGCTTACTTGTTGGTCTTTGGTTTATGTTAGTATCTCATCTTGGTTTGATTAGGTGTCCCCTGTGTGGGTTAATGGTTCCGGTGTCGTTTGATAGCCGGTTTATGTATTTGGATTTGTATCTCTCCTTCGTTTTTAATATTACTTCTTGATGACAAAAAAAAAAAAAAAATCATCTGCAACAAAGAATTGGAAGCGTTTATCAAACCATAAAAAGATGAAAGAAGAATAAGTTTGAATGATAGATTGCTGATGTGTCATAGTTTTAGAATAGTTTAAAATGCTAATGTGAATGTCTTTAGAAACCCCAAACTGTTCTTTTCATTTAGTACTAGGAATGTTATTTTTATAAATAATTGATTATTATATAAGTTAAATTATTTTAATTTTAACAATTGACTAATTTGATGTATGTGAAAATTAACTATTAATCTAAAACTTAATATTTGTATATAAACTCATTGTTGTTCATTAACTTTCAAAATATTAATAAACTTATTTGGTATTAACTAAATTTGATAATTGAACTCAACAACTATAATTTTCTGTTAATTTAATTTAAAACGATTTTTTTTATTTTAAATAAAAAAAAAGTTATCAAACATATGACTACAACTGAAATATCTAATTATTGTTCTAATTAATTTGAATTTATTTTAATTTTATTTGTGTTTGTGTAGTGTTTTTTTTTTCATTCCCAGTCTCAAATACAAACACAACAATCGATATTCAAAACTCTTACAAATTCGTAAAAGAACTATTGTTTGTATAAAAAAACAACATTTACATAGTATACAAAATCAAAATCATATTGATAAGCTGCAATTTTGATTTAGTCCTTGAAGTATCTGTAAACTATAGAAATATAGATGAATAAAGTAAATAATACATACACAAATATAACTTCATAGTAACTCATTATATTAAAAACAAATATGTCGAGTTTCTCAAAACTCAAAATATGTAAAAGATTCATTTGAATTTAATTTGTAATTTAACTTAGATATTTTTCTTATACTACACATATATTTTTATGAACTTTTATAATTAAATTAATAATATATTATATTATTTTTAAAAGAGTTTCTTAGCCCCAGAAAAAAACCATGTTAGTTTTACTTACATGTTGAGTTTGTAAGGAATTTCTCTTTTGTTGATGTGGATTTAAGTAAAACATATACAAACACAACTTCATACAAATTCATTACATTAAACAAAGTATGTCGAATTTCTCAAAACTCAAAAAGTGTTAAAAAATTCATTTATATTTAACTTGTAATTTAACTTAGATATTTTTTTTACACTAAACATATATTTTGATAATTTTTTATAATTAAACTAATTATTTATATTATGGTTTTTAAAAGATTTTTTAACCAAAAAAAAATCATATTAGTTTTTCTTACATGTTGAGTTTGTAAGAAATTTATTTTTTGTTGATGTGGATGGTTATGAATGTTTTTATAATATTTTCTTTCACATAAAAATGTATATACTATTTTTAATTATAAAAGTTTGATATATAGTTATGCTCATCTATTTTTTTTCTGTAAATGTATTGCATATATTTTTTGTATAAATAATATAATAATAATCTTATAAGTTTATCTTTGTATAAATAATAGACAATTTTGTATCCATATATGTACAATATATTTATGTTAATTTCAAAAAAAAAAAATTATTTGTTATATATAAACTCTGTATGCTTCTAAAAATGAATGTTTTAGATTTTTCTAAATTGCGAATGTTTTAAATTTTGTTATAGAAATTACTATTTTGTAACTTTGTTTCTATTAACTATTATTTAACCTTTTTTGAGCAATTTATTTTCCAAAATATTCATTATATTACAAACAAAAGAAGAATATGTTAAAGCTATAGATTTAAATGATGTTTATTTTACTGATTTAAACAAAAGAAGAAGAATAACTATATTAATTTTAGTAGTTATATTTATTTATTTTATTTGTATTTCAAAAAATCGAAAGTGAGAGTTTTTTATTATCATTTTTTTATGATGTGCCAAAAAGAGAGAGTAAATTAAAAAACTAAGTTGGATAGCTTAAAGAGTCTCAAACTCTTCTTTTCATTTTTTGTAACCTTGTTTCTGTTAGCTATTATGTAAGTTTTTTTTGGTGCAAATTATTTTCTAAAATATTCATTATATTACAAACAAAAAGAGAATATATTAAATTTTTAAATTTAAATGATGTTTATTTTACTGATTCAAAAAATGATATTTTGATTCAAAAATAATATTTTAATTTTATTTAGTTTTTGTTAATAATTATATTAAATTTTAGTGGTTCTATTTATTTATTTTATATATATTTCAAAAAAATATTTTGTAAGAGTGGTTTATTATTATTTTTTTGCTAATGTAACAAAAGGAGAGACTCACTTAAAAAACTGAGGTGGATAGCTTAAGAAGCTCAAAACTCCTTCTCTCATTTAGTATAGATGATAGATAGATGATGATTCATTTTAGTGTATTGTTGGTTTAATATAGTTTTAGTAGAACCATATAAATTAACCAAATAATATATACTTAAATTGGATAAAAAAGGTTAAAAATATTATATCAAACAGTGAAAATATAAGAAATAGTTAAATATATTGAAAATATATAATACTATGAATATTTTAGTTTTGTTAAGATAGTACAATATTATAAAGGGTTCAAGCTAAGTATAATATAATATTCAAAGTTAAAAAACTTTAAGTTAAGATAATATATAATAATTTAATCAAATTTTTTTGATATTAAAAATATTTTTATTGGCTCATAAAATTAATAATTTATAAATATTGACTCAATTATATAATTTTAGATAATTTATTAACAATACTAAACTAAAAATATATATTATTCCTATGTAGATTTGGTATTTAAAAATAAAATTTATTATAATTTTCTCTTTTTTGAAAATTGATATTTTATGACTTGTCTTTAAGAGTTAACCTAATTATACAATTACATTGTATAAAACAATATTAAAATCGATTATAAAATTTTATATGAATTTTAATTTTTTTCATTTTTATTAATAAAACAAATCTTATTGTTATCATAACACTTTAAAAATTAAATAATAATTTAATCAAAATTAATCTATTAATTCTTTTTTCTTCTAAATACATCTATTAAATATGATATATGGTAACTATACAACTAATTTAATTAGTCATAAATTCGATCTTACTAGTTAATTAAAAATAATTCATTAATTTAAAATTTTTCCAAAACTCAGTATTTAATAAATACAGTAATATTTAATATTTAATATAATATAATTGTGAGTTAATTGGGAATTTAGTAATAATTTTGATCAAAATAAAATCTATTAAATTTAATATATATTAATAATATAAGTAATTTAATTTATGGCACTCACTAATTTAATTTAGATATAAGTTATGTTACTAATTACTAATCTATTTATTAAAATTTATTTAGTTAATTTAAATATACATATTCAAATATCTCTATAATATTATTTGAGAAGTATATTTTTGAAGTACTCGAAAAAGCCATCTATTTACAACTATTGCCACTGAGTTAGTAAAGAAAAAGTGTTTGATAACAAGTGTAGTAGGGGTCAAAGGACATTTTGCACCATCACGAATTTTTCAACAGAATCCTTTTTTCGCTCAGGACCCTCCTTTCTACTTAGAGTGTTTCATTCTTTAGTGGATAATGGTATGAGTGGCTGATATCGAACCTGTTCATCGAAATCCTATCCGAAACAGTCCCGAAAGAGTTCTATCGAGTACATATCCACTTTTTTCCAGTTTCCAGATCTGATAGTTTTGGAGTTCCCCAGAGTTATTTCAAGCCGAGTGATCTTACTTCCCCGTGTAGCAAGAGTATGTCTTTAAGTATCGATAAGGCGCTGACGGACCTCTCGCTCGATGATGATGAGGCTCCGTTCGAACTACCTGATCTCCCCCAGTACAATTCTTGCGGTAACAATGTCAACAGTATTCTGGGTCGTCTGCTCAATCCGGATTTCCAAAACATGGCAAAGTTTATAATCGAGATGCCAAAGAAGTGGCTCAAACCCGACAGAATCAGAGGTGTGGCTCTCTCAAGAGACCGGTTTCAGTTCTTCTTTAAAAACGAGGAAGACATGGAGGAAATCTTATCAACAGCGGTGTATTGCTACAATAAGTGGTCTTTCATCTTCGATCGATGGGTCGAGAATCCAGGGGAAGATTATCTCAAATTTCTGCCGGTGTGGGTCCAGATGACGAACATCCCTGTCAATAACTACACTCTCTCGACGATTATGGCTTTCGGAGGGTTTGCAAGGAAGGTTATAGAAGCAATCTTCGACCCCTCAAAACCCCAAAAGGACGACTATATCTGAGTTCGTGTGAAGCTGGATGTTACGAAGCCAATGAGACGTTTGAAAGTTATCACTCTACCATCAAAGTATCAAATTATCATTTATTACTTCTACGAGAAAATACAAAGGAGATGTATCTCTTGTCAAATGCTAACGCATGACAAAGACAAATGCCCAAAGCTTATCAAGAGGAATCAGGATAGGGCAGCTGAAAGGAGGAATCGTGCCTTCAATGCAGCAAAAATCCAACAGCCAACTCTCCAAGTCTCCGACCCTCTCTTTGGTGTTCTCGACGAATGCCAAGTTGGCATAGATCCCAACACGTGGAAATTGCGCATTGCCGAGGAAATCTTAAACGAGATGCGACAATATCTAGCTGGTGCAGAGGGAACTGAAAGAAAAGCCAGAGAACACAAAGTTAAAAAATCGGTGTCTGAGACAATGGCGGATCCCCTGGCTTGCCAGACCCTTCTCTGTCTCGAAGCCCCGCCAATTGTTTCCACTGCTCGCGACAAAGGAAAAGCATTGGTCTTCGATTATTCCGAGGATTCTCCTAAGATCAGCACAAGGAAATCTCAGCGATCAGGCGACAAGCTCATGTCTGCTGCGATCAACGCAGGGAGTGCGCTAACAATACTTTCTTACTCAGATGCAACTCAATCAGAAGGATCGGCAACCAACTTCCTCGACCCATTTCATTTCAGCTCTACGGTCACTAGAGTCTGTCTTTCTGAGACGGGCCTATCTGGGGCTGTACTGAAATCGGGGAAGCCCCGCAAAAGACCTTTTAGAAGCAGGAGAAAGAAAGTAGAAATGCTTTTGCTCAAACAGGCCGAGTCAATGACGGAAGATGCGCCTGCGAAGAAACAAAAACGAAAAGTAATAGAGGATGACAATGTCGGAACTGCTGATACCAGACGTATCAAACCATTGATGGTCCCAAATGAGGGACCGTCCAATCCCCAATGAGCATTCTCAGCTGGAATTGTCAAGGTTTGGGACGGTCTCAAGGCTTGACGATTCCCAGACTCATGGAGATGCGTAAAGAATATTTCCCTGATGTCTTGTTTCTGATGGAGACAATGCAAGGAAGAAACATTTTGGTGGATATTCAGGAATGGTTGGGGTATGAACGTGTACATACGGTGGAGCCGTTGGGTAAAAGTGGCGGTCTTGCAGTTTTTTGGAAGAAGACCGTTAATGTAGAAATCCTTTTCTCTAGTAAGAATATTATAGATCTTTATGTACAGCTCGGAAAAGGCAATTGTTTTGTCTCATGTATATATGGCGACCCTTCTAGAAAATCAAAGAAAAATGTTTGGGAACGTGTAACTCGACTTGGGCTGAACAGAAGTGAATGCTGGTGTTTACTAGGGGATTTCAACGACCTTTGTCATAATGGAGAAAAACTTGGAGGACCGAGACGCAGTGCTAACTCTTTCAAAGACTTTACAGATATGTTAAACTGCTGCAACATAAACGAGCTCCCTAGCTCTAGAAATCCTTTCACATGGGCGGATATCGTTGTGATTTGTGGATTCAATGTAAATTGGACAGGTGTTTTGGTAACAATGCTTGGTTCTCCGTCTTTCCTGCAGCAAATCAAGCTTTTCTCGACAAAAGAGGGTCGGATCATAGACCGGTATTAGTTAAATTGATAGCAGCGAAAGAGGTGTACAGAGGCAACTTCAAATTTGACAAGCGGCTTTTTAACAAACCGAGGGTTCGTGAGGCTGTGTTAAGGGCGTGGAATGCTCCCTTCCGTGGGGGCCTGTTGTCTGTTGCTGGCCGTATTCGCAATTGTCGAAAAGAACTCAGTAAGTGGAAAAGAGAGAACAACTTGAACTCAAGAGACAAGAAAATCCAGATTCAAGCAGCTCTTGAGTTGGAGCAATCTTCTCCTTTCCCGGTTATACAGAAGGTTTGGCTGCTAAAGAGAAACTTGGTGGAAGCATATCGAGAGGAGGAATCCTTTTGAAGTCAGAAAAGTCGCGAAAAATGGTTAAAAAAAGGGGACCAGAATACAAAGTCCTACCATGCAGCGGTGAATCTAAATAGGGGAAGGAAAGGGCTAGAATTGCTTCTGGATGTTAACGGGAACCCATATAGAGCTGAAGCTTCGAAGGGAGAGATAACCACAGCCTATTTCAACTCTCTCTTCACATCGTCTAATCCAGGGAGCTTTGAAGGGTTCTTTGAGGATTTTGAATCCCGTGTTTCTGAGTCTATGAATGATAGCCTCACTCAACAAGTATCCGATGAGGAAATATTTCAGGCGGTCTTTGCAATAAAAGCTTCCAGTACCCCGGTGCCGATGGGATGACAGGCTTTTTCTTCTAGAAGTACTGGGATATTGTCGGGGAGCAAGTGACGAAGGAGGTCAAACTCTTCTTTCACTCCGGCATCTTTCCTGTTGAATGAAATTACACCTTATTGTGCCTTTTTCCAAAGGTTCAAAAGGCAGAGAAGATGAGCGACCTTAGACCGATTAGCCTCTGTTCGGTCTTCTACAAGGTCATCTCTAATATCCTCGTTAAGAGACTCAAACCTTTCCTTGCAGAATTAGTCTCTCCCTCGCAATCGGCGTTTGTTCCGGAAAGGCTGATAACAGACAACATTCTAATTGCCCATGAATTAGTCCACGGGTTGAAACACATCCCGTAATTTCTTCAGAGTTTATGTTCTAAAGTCGGATATGTCTAAGGCGTATGACAGAGTCGAGTGGGCTTATGTGGAAAGCTTATTGAAAGCCTTAGGATTTGCCTAAAAGTGGATACAATGGGTTATGTTTTGCATCTCCACAGTGACTTATTCGGCCTTGATCAACGATCAACCTTTCGGCATGATCACTCCCGAGCGTGGTTTGCGCCAAGGCGATCTGATGTCACCAGCCCTCTTTGTCCTTTGTACTGAGGGTCTCTCTCATCTTCTGAAAAAGGCTGTGTTTAATGGAAAAATTGATGGTATCAGGTTTTTAGAGGAAGGACCAGCTATTAACCACCTTTTCTTTGTCGACGATAGCCTATTTTTATGTAAAGCTTCCGCTTCTCAGAGCAAAGAGTTAAAAGATATCCTTAATGAGTATGGAAAAGCAACGGGCCAAGTTGTTAATCTAAATAAATCTTCTCTTACTTTCGGCTCGAAAGTGAATGATGAAGTAAAAAAGGTTATCCAAGCCACCTTTGGGATTTACAACAAAGGAGGAGCGGGGTCCTACCTTGGATTACCTGAATGCTTCAGTGGATCTAAAGTGCACCTCCTCAGTTTCATCCAAGAGCGTTTAAAATCAAGAGTTTCAAGTTGGTTTGCTCGAAGCCTTTGCCAAGGGGGAAAAGAAGTTTTACTTAAAGCCGTTGCGATGGCACTCCCGGTAAATGCCATGTCATGTTTTAAACTTCCAAAAGCCACTTTAACTAACCTCTCGAGTGTTATAGCTGCCTTTTGGTGGAACTCCCTTGACCATAGAAGGAAGACCCACTGGCTGAGTTGGGAAAAACTTTGCCTTCCAAAGAATCTCGGAGGCCTGGGTTTCAAGGATATAACTCGTTTTAATCAAGCTTTACTGGCTAAGCAAGCCTGGAGATTACTACACGAGCCGGGCTCTCTTCTCTCTCGCCTATTCAAAAGCAGATATTTCAGTCATAAAGGGTTTCTTGACTCCTCGCTTGGGAATAGGCCTTCTTATGCGGGGCGAAGTATCCTGTTCGGACGTGAACTGCTGGTGAAGGGTATCAGTAAGAAGGTTGGTGATGGGAAGTTGATTCGGGTTTGGGTCGAACCGTGGCTGGAAAACAATGGAAGCCGTGTTCCCTGGTTCAAAAATCCGCTTATTGATCTGTCTTTAACAGTTTCTGATATCATCGATCCGACAACAAGAGATTGGAGGCCTGATAAGCTCACTGCCTTGTTTTTCCCGTCTGATATCCGGCTAATAAGAGCAATCAAGCCAATTCCAGAGATACCTGAATTCTGGATTTGGAACCACAACAAGGGTGGTATGTTTTCAGTAAGGTTGGCTTATTGGCTGGCTTCTACGCTCTCAATCTCGGATGTAGCCAGAAAAGCAGAGGAACAACCTTCCTTAAATGGCATCAAAGAGAAAGTGTGGTCTCTTCAGACAGCGCCCAAGATCAAGACCTTTATATGGAGGGTGTTGAGTGATGCAACCCCGGTTGCAACAACCATTGCGAGCAGAGGAATGAAATTTGATCTACGCTGCCAAGCTTGTGGTGAGGAAGGCGAATCCACCAATCATGTCCTCTTCACTTGCCCTTTGGCACGTCAGGTTTGGGCTCTCTCAAACTTTCCCACTCCCCAGGGTGGTCACCACGAGAGCTCTGTTTATATAAATATTCATTATGTGTTCAATATGGGAAAAAACACTTTGGTCTCCTTAGAGATTAGGTGTTGTGTTCCCTGGGTGTTGTGGTATCTCTGGAAAAACAGGAATAAGCTTCTCTTTGACGAGGCCAGATTTTCACCAGAAGAAACAATTAAGAAGATTATGGGTGAGTCAAATTTGTGGTTCGCTGCTCAAGAAATAGAGGAAAGCTGTTTGAGGAACCAGGGGACACCTCCTTGCAGGTTTGGAGACCACCTCAGGCATCTGTTCTGAAGTGTAATATTGGGGCGCTTTGGTCAAAGCATAGAATGTGTGTTGGTGGTGCTTGGGTTCTCAGAGACCACGCTGGGACAGTCATCCTCCACAGCCGTCGTGAGTTCGGAAATATTGCTTGCAAAGAGGATGCAGTCAAAACCTGTGTCGAATGGGCAATCGTGAGTATGATCCATCATAAAGTTGAGCGGGTGGTGTTTGCGGTGGAAGATTCTGATTTGGTCAAGGCTCTGATGCGACCAAAGGCTTGGCCTTCCTTCACAAGTATTACTTTTCCTCTGTTTCGTGTTTTATCAAAGTTGAAGTATTGGGATGTTGAAGTGGCGGTTAGATCAGCCAATAGAGGAGCTTTTCTCATTGCAGAAAGTGTTGTTAAGTATGGATTTTACCAATCGTATGTTGCTGTTGGGCATCCCAATTGGCTTACACAGCTCTTTAGTAGTGAGAAATTTTTGCCCTCTTCTGGTTTCTGATCGCTGGGGCCTCTATGTGTAGCCTTTCGGTTCATTTTTTGTGGCTCTATAGGTTCTGATCCGAGTTTCCTGCAGTTTGTGGTTCGGTGACATCTTTGCAACCCCTTCGTTATTGTTATTCTTAATGAAAGAGAAATAAAAAAAAAAGTGTAATAGGGGTTAAAACTGACCTAAGATACTGAGTCAACTCAGTAGCTCAACTAGACCCGAATTTCATTTCAAAAGATGCAGATCTACTAAGTCCCATAAATCAAACCAATAATTTGATTCGCCTCGGACGGATCAAATCCTACTAACCCAATATTGGAACGGATATCGCGGAAAATATCATAAGTAGAAGAATATGAAAATATATTATTCATCTTCACAATTCAGAAATCTTCGACGGAAAACTCAGACTAATTGCCTATGCATAAGAAAATATCAATATTTAACGGGCTAATCAAGAATCTTGCCTAATACAATTATGAATTACCATTAAAAATCTTCAGCAGTTACAAATAGTTCAAGATCTTTAAATAAAATCTTTCACCGTCAATCTTTTTAAACCTACTGTAATCTTTTTGGAACATTATAAAAACCATTAGCATAATAACATACCTCAAAGCAATTTATCTTAGAGCATCCTAGAGCTTTGTCAAATCCTAATTCTTCCCATTCTCTCTATCTAAGAGACTTGAAGCCTTTCAAAATGGCTTGGAGCATTCTAGCTCATGTCCTTCAAACATAGAAGAGGAAAGGTAAGAGTCTATTCTAATCAAACGCCACCACTGCTTATATAGTATTCTCTATTGTCTACCGATCTGTCGTATTATAGTTTACAATGTTTACATAGATTGACAACCCTGAATCTAGCAATACTTTGTCACAGTTGATATTGAGAAAGGAATGAAAAAACAGGCAAGTAAGTCTCATAACTCTCTTTTATCATGAATCTTAGATATTATTTTTCTTTTAATGAAAAGAGCAGCTTATTCTAAGCTTAACGGAATTGGAACAGAGTATTAACATCATAGCAAAGAGAATGAGTTCTCTCATTGCTTTTTTTTACCTTTCCGATGCCAAGCCTTTTTAAGGCCTTCATTCATGCAAGAAATAGAAGGCAGTCTCTTGAATAGCAAGCGCTGATTCTTGCTCATTAAACTGTAAGGGAAATTTATCACGATGTTAAGACATACCAGTTTACATGTTCATTGTCCTTACAGACTAACTAAACTATTTTAAAATTGCAGGGTGTCATGATACATGATACATGCTCATGTAAAAAGGGCAAAGCAAAGATATGGCAAAGAAAAGCTACTTATCTTTTTCATAAGTAAGGGCAGTTGGCGGGGAATCATGAAGAAATACTTAAAAGATGTTATTGGTTCTTGTATTTTAATGGATTTGAAAATCCAAACCAAATTCAGTGTTATTGGTTCTTGTATTTTAAAATCTATATTAAAATACAGTGTTAGTGGTTCTATGATTTTAAAATCTATAATGAAATACAGTGTTATTGGTTCTATCATTTTAAAATCTAAATATTATAAAGATTTGAGTTTTAATTGAATTTGAATGGATTTAGAAAGATTTTCATGACTAAAATACAAAGACTCAAATACAAAGTCTAACCTTGGTATTTGAATGGATTTGATTTTTTTTATTTTGCTGATTTTGAAATCAATAAATTTATCAAATCCAAAGAAGATTTCTAAATCCACCAAAATACAAGAACCAATAACCCCTACTTAAAGTGGAATTGGATTATTAGATCCGACTTAATTGTTATACAAGGTTCCAGAGATGTTTTTTCTCTTTGAAAATAGCTTCCTCTTGGAAGCTTCTAAGTAAAATATTTCACTCATAAATATATATTCTAAATTTTGGCAATAGTCCAATGTTGTCTCTTCAAGTAATATTTTTTTGTTTCTTTAGCATAATGTATTAAAGAAATCTCTAGCACTTCTTTGTATTTATAATTACAGGTTCAAATTTTACGAACTTATGATACTATTTGAAGAGATAATAAACTGACATGTTTCTGGAAGTAATAATTCACTTTACGAATTCTAAAGTTCTTTTTAGGGAAAGAGCGGCTTACTCAAGCTTAACGGATTGGGACATCATTGACTTCATAAGCCACCTTGCTTTGACTACAAAGTCAGCTTTGACATTACATTTTCCTGCAAAAAGAAAAGAAAATTAGTAAAAGGCTTTATTTTGCAAGAACAAATCAACTTGGAAAAGAAAAGGAAATCATACTAAATCGATAATGTATGAAATAAGAAGAGATCACTAAAGACACAGACCCCATGGAATGGATAAATTAAGAGAAATATATTCACCTGCACGGGTTTCTGAGCTTGGTGAGTCGAGTCGTTTTGGATCGAAATTGTGGCCATGGTGGCTCCGATTTGAGAGTGAGTTGAAGCTGCTAATTTGGGAGCTTCGTCGGGAATTGTTTTTTTCTGCTTCTGTGTTCAATTCGTTTCCGGATATTGTAGATCAAACTTGAGGAAGATGATTAGGGTTAAAATAATTTACATGCGTTCAAATTGAAGAATGAAAAAAGGAAGCTCTGAAAAATTCAATTCATCAATCAAAAGATTATCTGACTTGGAGATTTGCGAATTGAAGAATGAGGAGAAAAGAAGCTTTGAGGAAGAGGGATCGGAGTGGCGTTTCACCGCAACTGAGGATGGCGGAGAGCTCCAAGAGAAAGAGAAGAAGCCGACACATAAATTTCAACTTATTGGGTCAATAACGGGTTTAGACCCACGATCAAATTATATTTAGAATAATATTAATTTTTTAATTTATGGTTTATCTAGATATTATTTTAACGAACTTTTATTGGTGGAATTTGTTTTACAATATTTTTTTGAAAAAAAAAATATAATGTACAAGGAAAAATCCTGTTAATAAAAAAGACAAAAATCCTAATCTATAGAAAATCAAAATTTTAGATTAGAAATCGAACTTAATATGACAGTTTTGACTAGATAAATTTTGGTAAAAAAATATGTAATTTTATTCGTAAACCTAACTTACTCAAATATAGCTGCATTTTTTCGGGTTATATAAATATATTATACAAATTATTTACATCTATCAACTATATTTGTTACAAACTTAAATTTTTTTACATAAGTTCTTTTTTTCTAACAATAACTAGCAACAATTTGAATTTTATATTTTGTTTATATAATCAAACTATCAATATTTGTTATTCTTATATTTTATAAATCTATCTGATTTAAATCAAAATTTCAATTATAACAAAATATAAATGACAAATGATACAATAATTATAAATACAAAACTACTAACTTAAAATAAATATCACACATAAACAAAACCAAAATACATTCACAAATAATAAAACATTTACATTCCAACAAACATGCTTAATTAATATATTAATAATATAGATAAGAAAAATTAAAAGATATATTTGAAAAAGTAAACTTTTTAAATAAAACTTAAATTTAATAATTGTTTTTTAAAATTACTGGCTAAATCTAAGATAATACCATCTTAAATTAAAGATAACCCACAATACATAAAAATTATAAAACTTCTGAAAATCTACTTTAGATGAAACATGAAATCCACACTCCTCTGCATTTTTCCGGGTTGTATAGATATATTATATAAACTATTTACATAAGTCTTTTATATTTATAATATGCTTTTAAATTTCTTAAAATTTAGGAACGATATGGGATAAATTAAAATAAGTTATACTTAATGGGTTTAAAATATAGAAATGAAAAACAAATGGGAGAATTACTGAATATGACTCAAAACTTGAGTTGAAATGCAAAACTAGACCCTTAATTGCATGTTTGACAAAAATAACTCACAGGGTTAGTGAAATTACAACCTTAACCTTTATGACCAAACAAAAAAATGTCAGCCTCAATTACATTTTATCCTAGAAAAGTCTACTCGAGAAGTTAAGTAGACTTCTCGAGTAGACTTCTTGGAGAAGTTTACTCTATAATATTATGTTTACAATTAATTTTAAAAATCATAAAAAATAATTTGATAAAAAAAATTAGATACATAACACAAATATATACTTTTACACCTATTAAAAATAAATTTTGACACAAAATAATCAATTTAAATCATCATAGATTAGGATAAAAATCAATACTAAGAGACTTCTCGGTTTCTCGAGTAGACTTCTTGGAGAAGTCTACTCTCTAATAATTTATTTACCATTAAAAAAAAAATTTGGTAAAACAATTATATACATAACAAAAACATATATTTTTACACCTTTTAAAAATAAATTTTATAAAAAAATAATCAATTTAAATCATCATAGATAAATTAGGTTAGAAATCAATACTAAGCAGACTTTTCGAGTAGACTTCTTAGAGAAGTCTACTTAAAAGAATTTTTTTCTACATATATAAGGAGAGTTTAACCTAATTATATTAACAATAAAGTCTCTTTCTATCTAAAAAACGCCTCTCTCTCTACTTCCTTCTCTCTGGCTATGAATTTCTTCTCCTTCCTCTCTTGCTATCAATATCCTCTCCATCTTCTCTATCTTGCATTCAACCTCCTCTCACTTGCAGGTTATGGTAGTGGTAAGCAAATCTGAGCTTCTGTGTTTCTCCTTTTGTTTGCTTTGTGTTCATATTGCAAATCTGAGCTTATTATTATAGATTTGAGCTTATTGTTGTAGATCTAAGTTTATTTTTGTAGATCTGAGTTTATTGTTGTATAAATATTGTAGATTTTGTTGTAGATCTGAATTTTGTTGCAGATCTAAATTTTTTGTTATTGTTGCAGAGCTGAATTTTGTTGATTTTTTTGCAGATCTGAATGTTATAAATATAGTAGATTATTATTATAGATCCGAGCTTATTATTATAGATTTGAGCTTATTATTGTAGATTTAAGTTTATTTTTGTAGATCTGAGTTGATTGTTGTATAATTTTTGTAGATTTTGTTGTAGATCTGAATTTTGTTGCAGATCTAAATTTTTTTGTTATTGTTTCAGAGCTGAATTTTTTTGATTTTTTTGCTGATCTGAATGTTATAAATATAGTAGATTATGTTGCAAATCTAAATTTTAACATTTCTCTTTTCTTATTGTTGCAGATCAGACCTTATTTATTATTTTTATGATTTTGTTCTACAGATCTCAACAAAGCTCTTGCTTGTCTCCGCTGGATTTAAGTGATTTGAAGGTTCAAAACGTTTAGAATTCTCTAGTAGACTTCCCGAGAAGACTTCTCGAGTAAACTTCTCGAGCAGACTTCTCGAGCAGACTTCTTAAGTAGACTTCTCGAGCAAACTTCTCAAGCAGACTTCAGTTGCATACATAATTTTCAGAGATTTTAGTTTAGTAGTGATTTCTTATGCCAATTTTAAGATTTATAATCAGTGATCCTTAAATGCTTGTTTGTTTAGAGGGTTATTTTCTATGTAATGTTGAATTGCATTGAATGTTTTGTATCATATTCCTAAATTATGTGTGTTTATGTATTCTATAAAATAGACTTCTCCTGTCTCGAGTAGACTTCTTAAAGACATTAATTTTACATAACTTAAAGGTGATTTAGAGGGACATTTCTCCCATTTATATCACATAACTTGTCAACCGAGTAGACTTCTCTTGTCTCGAGTAGTCTTCTCCTGTCTCGAGTAGACTTCTTAAATACATTAAGTTTACATAACTTAAAGGAGACAGCATTCGCCCTCCTTTGCCAACATTCACCAAGATGCTCACCATGTGTGCAACAATCTCTTAAAAACAACATTCGCCCTCCTTTGCTATTATCCACCTCGAACTGCCACACTGATTCACTCCTCACCCATTCTCTATAAACAGCGGGTATGTGAACCATTCTATGTAAAAAAAAAACAAAATCCAAACCACATTAGAAATTAAAATTAAATAAGTAGACTTCTCTGAAAGTCGGATGAAGTCTACTTAGTAGACTTCACGAGTAGACTTCTTGGAGAAGTCTACTCTTAATAAGCTAAGTATCATATAAAACATAAAAACTGATTTGACTATACCTATAAAATATAAACATGTAAAACTTATGCATAAGCAAGAACACTTACTAAAAGAAGCTTAGAATCACGAAAAACTTAAAAATTCGTTATATATTGTATAAAAATGATTTGTTTAAAAAAACAAGAAAAGTAGACTTCTCGGAGAAAAGTAGACTTCTCGCATGTCATTTTTGCAATTGACAAAAACTCAAATATTTTTCAATTGCAAAAATGACCTGCGAGAAGTCTACTTCCGAAAGTAGACTTCTCGAAGAAGTCTACTTTTCATGGAGAAGTCTACTCTACAAAGTCAAAGGTTGGTCAATTGCAAAAATGACCTGCTTCTAAAGAAGTCTACTCGAGAAGTCTACTCTATTTTTTTTTTGTTATCAAAGGAAATGGAGTAGCCTTCATTCTGACCAAAAGAAGTCTACTTTTTTCATGCGATCAATTGCAAAACTAACCTGGGCGTTGACTAGTAGACTTCACTCGGACCAAGAGAAGTCTACTTTCGAAGCCCATAACTGAAAAACGCTAAAATTGACTGAAAATCTGACTTACCACTCGTCTTTAGCTTCTTTTCTGGTCAAGATCTTTGATTCTAGCCACCATGAAAGAAACACAACCGCAAAAAACAACCTACTCGCCGGAATATAGAAATATATATGAACTTCAACTTTCTAATAGTCAAATTCTAGAGTTTTTGGGAAGAAAATAGGGAGAAAATGGAAGAATAGAAGCTTAAGAGAAAGGTAATGAGCTAAACAAACTCAAAATGGGTTTTTGGTGCCATTAAAGCTCAAAATTGGTTGAAAATGGTGGTTGGGTGAATTGATGATGATGGTATTTTCGTAAATAAGTGAGGAAGATGCGGATTAGTTGGTCATTTGGATATTCGAAAATTAAAAAATTAATTTAAAACACAATGACAATTTCGTGAATAACTAAAACTATGAAAGATTTATTTGGGAGAAAGTGGCAAATTTTGAAGTGGCCAATTTTAGAGGTTAGATTTGCAATTGAAATCAACTTTTGAGTTATTTTTGCAAGAATAATTTAAAAATTTAGTAGAATATATGATACATGTATACGAAAAGTAAAATTTAATGGTTTGTATATTATAAATAAAAAATATAATAAATCTATACCAAATACACCATATACAAAATTGTATTTTTTTTGCAAATCAAAATTGAGGATCATAATAGAATGTAGCTGACGAGATGAAATTTTGATTAAAAGAATACATAAATTTACTCATAAACCTAATTAACTTAAATGTGGCTGTATTTATGGATTATATGGGTACATTATAAAAAAATTATAGTAAATCTCATAGAAATGTATTTCTATATGAAAAATCAAAATTCGAAATTAGAAATAGAACAGAATAGGATGAATTTGAGGAGATGAAAATTTTGATAAAAAATAACTATGTCCATTAATCTAATTAACTCAAATATAGTAAGATTTCAAGTTTAATCAATAGTATATAAATAAAAACAAATTAAAAAATTATAAGCCATCTTCATGGCAGGTTAAAATTTAGTAATGTATGTAATAAATATATACCAAAAATAAAACTTAATGATTTACAAATTATTTCAATAGGAAATCAAAATTTGTGATCAGAAGTATAATATAACGGAACGATTTTGACGAGATAAAAGTTTGGTAAAAAAAACAATACTTATTCTCTATTTATAAACCTGTAACTAAAACATATCAGAATTTCCGGGTTGCATAGATACATTATACAAATTATTTACATCCATCAACTATATTTGTTGATTTTTTAAAATAATTTATATAACTTTTTATTTTCTAACAACAACTAACAATAATTTGAATTTGCTATTTTGATTTATATAATCAAATTATCAATTTTCTTTTTCTTATATTTTATAAATCAATCCAATTTTAAATCAAATTCTTAACTATAACAAAATATAATCGATATATTATAATTATAAATACAAAACTACTAACTTAAAATAAATATCACACACAAACAAAACTAAATACTATTCACAAATAATACAACTTTTTATTCCAACAAACAATTAAATCATATAACAAACATACTTAACCAATATATTAATAATATAGATAAAAAACTTAATTTTCAAATAAAACTTAGATTTAATATTTTTTAAAAAATTATCTTGCGCATAGAGCGGACTAAATCCTAGTCTTCAGTAAATGGTATTCATACTTTTTCTAATAAGTCATTAATGTTTAATTTTTTTTAAAGAATTTTAAAATTTATTTAGAATAAAAAAATATATAAGATGTGCAAACTTATATTTTAACTTACACAATATTTTTATAAAAGCTAATTATAATAAATCTAATATATCACATCATTTTCTATATAATCGATAATAGCAAAACGCATCAAAACTCTAATCATATTTATTATATTTTAAATTTAATATCGTTTTCCTCATGGAAACCAAAAATCAAGATAGTCAAGTCCTCCAGTCTACTCGCTCCTTGGGCTTCTCGCAGCAATTTCTCATACCTGCTCAGGGCAGTAACGGCTTAGCGCTACTCTGGACAGAGGATGTCACCATAGAAATCCTCGAAGCAAATGAAAACTTTATTGATGCTAAGATCTGCTTCAGAAACGAGTCCTCCTACATAACGTTCACCTACAGAGCACCACAAGTTGAAAATCAAGCTCAGGTATAGGCACAAATATCTACTCTCGGAGCCTCCAGAGACTCAGCATGGCTTCTTACAGGGGACTTTAATGAAATCTTAGACAACTCGGAAAAGGAAGGAGGACCTACCAGATGTGAAGGCTCGTTCATTCCTTTTCGTACCTTTGTATCGCAAAAGGGTTTATGGGATGTTCCACACTCGGGCAACAAACTCTCCTGGAGGGGCCAACGCCACTCTCACTTCATTCTCTCTCGACTAGATAGAACGATGGGGAACTGCTCCTGGTTTGAAAAGTTCCCGGCAGACAGAAGCAATTACCTCCGCTTTGAGGGCTCTGATAACAGACCGTTGCTTACTATCTTCGATGTAACTAATAAAAGGCGCCGAGGTATCTTTCGCTTTGATAGACAACTTCGAGACAAAGAAGGGTTTAGAACCATCATTGACGAAGCCTGGAATAGCGACCAATTTACTATAAACTAGGAAGTTGTCGAAGAAGTATTGTGCAATGGACCAAGGAACAACATCTTCTCAAGGGGCAAATAATGAAAGCAAACCAAGAGGCTCTCGACCTTGCTCTGGCTGCTCGCTCCCCAGATAAAATAATTGCCAAGATACTTACGCGAAGATTGCAGCCCCTACTACACACGCTCATCTCTCCTCACCAAACAGCCTTCATTCCCACAAGAGCGATTGCCGATAATGTACTGATCACTCATGAGACGTTACACACACTCCAACTCTCAAAAGCCAAAGTGCGGTGTGCCATGACGATCAAAATGGACATGAGCAAGGCATATGACAGGGTGGAATGGGGTTTTCTTCGCGCGGTTCTTATCCAGTTAGGCTTTAAGAGGAAATGGATCTCTTGGATTATGGAATGTGTTACGATGATCTCATACTCCTTTCTAATCAATAACTCCTCGCACGGGAAGGTGATCCCTACTCGAGGGCTTCGCCAAGGGGATCCGCTGTCGCCGTACCTCTTTATTCTATGTATCGAAGTTCTCTCGGGCCTCTGAGAAAGCCCAAGAAGGAGGAGCTCTCCCTGGAATCAAGGTTTCTCACGGAAGCACCTATCAATCATCTACTCTTCGCTGATGACACGATTTCACTAAGACTTCAGCCTCCAGTATAGCAGCTCTGGCTAATATCCTGAAAAGATACGAAGCAGCTTATGGCCAAAGTATTAATCCAACAAAATCCTTGATTACCTTCTCCTCAAAGACCCATGCCTCAATTAAAGACAAAGTAAAAGAGAGCTTGGGGATCAGCAAAGAGGGAGGGGTTGGAAAGTATCTCGGACTCCCCATCTTTGGAAGGAGAAAGAAAGATATTTTCACTGGCATAGTGGATATAATAAGACAGAGAGCTCTGAGTTGGACTAACCGCTTCCTCTCAGGAGCAGGGAAGCAAGTTCTCCTTAAAGCAGTCCTATCGGCGCTCCCCGCATATGCAATGTCTTGTTTTAAGCTCCCCAAATCACTCTGCAAAAGAATCCAAAAAGCTCTTACGAGATTCTGATGGGATGATAAACCAGATAAGAAGAAGATGTCGTGGGTCTCTTGGGATCGTCTCACCATACCCAAGAATGGCGGAGGACTAGGATTTCGTGAAATTGAGATTTTCAACGACTCCCTGCTGGCTAAACTCAGCTGGAAACTCCTCAAGCAACCGGAATCACTTCTGGGATGGGTCCTTCTGGGCAAATACTGTCAAAGTGATTCCTTCTTAAATTCTACAACTCCCTCTAATGCATCCCATGGATGGCGCGGTGTGCTGGCAGGCAGGGATGTTATTCGCAAAGGTAGTGGATGGATAGTAGGAGATGGGTCTGATATTAAGATTTGGGACACCCCCTGGCTCTCTAGTTTGACTCTGACAATGGCCATGGGACCAGCTCCACGAGATGCTCAGGACCTCTGAGTTAAAGATCTTATTCTGCAAGACACTAGCCCTCCTGTCTGGAATTTGCCAGCCATTCGCCATTACCTCCCTGCACATGAAAATGAAATTCGTCAACTCCAGCTGAGCAGCTCATTAAAACGGGACTCCCTCCAATGGCTTCATGTAAAATCAGGGTCTTACACTACCAAATCAGGTTATGCCATCTCTAAACTCCATTCAAAGCCCACCTACATAGATGGGTTTGACTGGCAAATAAACCTTTGGCAGGTCAAAACCTCCCCGAAGTTAAAGCACTTCCTCTGGAAAGTGGCTTCAAATGCTCTGTCGGTTGGAGCAACCTTAGCCGCCAGGGGAATCTCAGTGGATGACAATTGCAAAAAATGTGGTGAAGTGGAAGATGCGCTGCATGTGCTCCTCACTTGCTCTTATGCTGCCAACGTCTGGAAGCTGGCCCCAGTCATCTTCAAGCCCTCTCCTCACACTCTCCCTTGACTTTCTTCAAAGGAGCTTCTCTGCAAGGCCCGGAAAATGATCACACTTCCGCCAGTGGGGATCTTACAAACGCCTCTCTACCCATGGATCTTTTGGTCCTTATGGAAAGAACGCAATCAAGATAACTTTGAAGACCGATCCAACTCTCCCGAAAGTACGCTCCACAAGGCAATCACCGATGCAAAAGCCTGGCAAGGAGCTCAGAGTACTCTTCCTCCGACCTCCAGTCTCAAACTCTCTAGTGCGAATATCAATCATTCGCCGACAGTTTAAAAACAGTCCAGGAGGGCCGTCTTTAAATCTCCTAACTCTAGTCAAAAGACAAAACTGGATCTTTTGATCGTAATCAGATAAAACCACAGATCCACACTCACGCTTTAATTCAAATTTACAAATCTCATACCGATACCTTTTCAGCTGCACATTCTGTCTTTATTAAGATCATGCTGAGATGAACTGGGCCCAAATCAGTGAATTGTTAATTAATTTAAACCCATTTGAATCAAACAGTGATAAATCCATGATGTAGGACTTTACTCTCCTTCAAATCCTTAACACACTCATGTCATTGCAGCATGTAAGGTGTCAATCCAAATGGGCAAAGTAAGCAATCAAGAATGCAATAGATTGTCTAATTCAAGCAAGCATGATTGGGTGATTGAAGCTATGAAACTTATGACTAAAAGAGACCTCAAATAAGCAGGAACAAGTAAAGCAAACAGAGAAAATAAGGCAAATTCGAATTCAAACAATCAAGAACTAGTAGGCTTGAGATGAGGTTATTGATCAAGGGAGACTCTTGGCTTAACTAGTGATGCTTACAAACCCACAACAAGCTATTCCTAGGCATAGAATTAACAACTATAACTAGCTCAATTAGTTGACACTAGCTACTTTGCTAAGCACATATTCAAGACAAATTCCTTGACTCAAATACATGATCAACAAGCATTATAAGCAACTAATCCAATTCTATATTGCCAATCTACTCCTTAGATAGCTAATTCCTTAGGCTAAGATAAGCAAATCTCTTACTTGAATCATTCAGAATTTCATCAAACACTTATCAGACATAAGAGAACCCTAGGATCTAGATCAGCTTAGCAAAGTCTAATCTAGCATTAAATACCATCAATAAGAAGGAACAATCATATTAAGCACTAAGCAATCACTAATATAGCCTTAAATCTCTCTATCTCTATCCCATCTCAAACCCTAAGCAAACTACTCAGTAATCATGATTCTAATCACAGCCCAAGGCAAGAAGAAATAACAAATCATGATAAGAGAGGAGATAAACACCAACTTTTGATTGAAAGAACAAGATTCAACAAGAGATTACAAGAAAGACTAAGGGTAAATACAAAGGAGAAAACTATTATCCAGAGGGTAAAAGAGATCAGAAGATCCCCTTATGTTTTTAGGTCGCATCCTATATATAGTTTTCAGGAAAAACCCTTAGTAAACCAGAAATAAACCAGAAATCAGCTGGTTCGGACGCCTGATATCGACCTGTTACATCGATACTCTAGTCGATATTGGTTGGCAGGAGAGTGTATCGAACAAGTCTGGTCGATACTCTCATCGATACAGTCGCCCTTGGCTATGGCATCTCGGGCGATCTCCTCAGTACACTACTCGATACAATCGCCCTTTAGTTAAGGCTCATCAAGCTCCAATATCGATACAGTGATCGATACACTTCTTAGCTTGTGTATCGAGATGATCCTATGTCGATATGCTGACCGGTACAAGAGCCTCGAAGGTGGGGTATCGACCAGAGTAGCTCGATACCCTTCTGGTGTCCTGTCTCCTTGTATCGACTCCGGGACCTCGATGTGCTAATCGATATAGCTCCTCAGCATGTATCGACGTGTGATGTCGATGCGTTGTTCTGTACGTTGTGTATCGATCTGCCAAATCGATATCCTGCTCGGTAAGAAGCTCTCTCGCCTTGGTTTCTTCACCTTTTGATTCCCAGATCTACCTTTGGTCCCCAAACTCCCAAAATGCACCTGCCAAGTGCTAGGAATGCACCTAATATGCAATGCAACTCCTAATTATACTCCAGATGCTAAGTGGCTGCAATTGGAACAAGAACATGTAGAAATGCATGCTTAAAGACTATAAAGCAATGAAAAATGTAGGCTAATATGGTGTAAATAATGAGTATATCAACACCTCCACACTTGCATTTTGCTTGTCCTCAAGCAAACAAGAACAAATGAGAGGATGAGGTTTGAAAGTGGGAGCTCAAAACTAAAGATGTCAATGGAAAAAATTGATTCAATGCCCAAGTTATAGGTTCTAAGATGCATAGAGATTGCTGTACTTCAAAATCTTTAGCCTTAACTATCATAGCAAACAATGAGCTCTAGCTTAGCATACACAAGCATTCAAATCAACCAACTCTTTAACATTCATTAATAGTAACCAATGGATCAAGTTTGTGCAAATCAAGAGAAAACATTTATTTTAAGGGTTAAGTTTATGAGATGAAAATGATCTCATTCAAATAAGGGTTCAAAGATTCAGTGGATCCCTCAATAAAAATGATTCTATCTTAGGCAAAATGGTAATGGTAAAAGCACACCTATGCATGCAAGTCCAAGCTCTCTTCTACCCTTTTTACCCAAGATGAACCTAATAATTTCTACCCCAAGTGAAGCTCCTAAATCTACCCTTTCCCAAAGCACTTGATCTCTTCCTTCTTCATATTTGGGGGAGCTCCTTCTTCTTTTGCTTGTGTGGTTGACTTCTTTTTGGGACTTTCTCTTCTTTGTTATATGATTGGCGCCAGTTTCATCACCTTTGGTGGATTGCTTGGTCTGATTTCTCTTTTTGGATGACCTTTCGTAAGCTTTGTTGTTGTTGGCACCTTTCTTCTTTAACACTTAGAGCTTTCTTCCTAATTAACTTAACCACCAAATAAACTGTTCCCCCATACCATCAACCACATACTTCTTCTTCTTCTCAAAAGATGTAAACACTTAAAGCTCAAACCACTTACACCACCCTTTCCCAATCTCCTAACCTAATACCAAGCTCAAAATGCAAGCTGGTGTCTACAAGAGAGCTTCTCCTTGCCAGCCTTATTCCTAACACTTTTTGCCAAGATTAAATAAAAAATAATGCAATGCAAGGCCTCACAACTCTCACAATAGTGTTTAGGTACAGAAAGTAGGATTGGTTTAGGGTGTGGTTAACTGTCCCATAACAATGAGGATCAGCTACTTGGATTAACAAGATTGGTAAGAAGGGAAGAAGATAATCGAAGTATGTATATGGGTAGCCATGTAATCACTCTCAATGCACAAACAAGATACTTTAAAGTCAGGATTATGGTTCTAATAAGATAGAGTTAGAATCAAATCAAAGCAAGCTTGAGCATAAGACAAGAATATCAATGCAAGAATTCAGGATATGGTGCAGCCTTAACTTCAAACTCACTACAATACAATCAAACAACAGATAACCAAGGCATTGAAAACAATTCAAACATTAACATCTTGACAAGTGTTTATCATATACTCCCTATGCAAATGTATGCAAACCTATATGAAATGCATCTAGACTCAATCTTAGTTATGCAAATGCAACTAAATGATATTTTTGGTTCCAAAAAAATTTAAAATTTTTATGGATTTTCAGTGCACATAGATGAATGTATGAATGCATGAGACTCAAGTATGCAAAAATAGAAAATAAAAAAACAAAACACAAAGTCAAATGCAATAACCTCCCTTACACTTAGATTACACAGTCCTCTGTGTGATAAGAGTCATAGAGGAGGTTTAAACAACTATAAATGAGGCATAGACTAAAATCAGGGCAATAGAAATGGAGAAGGAAGAGTTAAGAGAGAATTACTGCTGGTTTCGTGGCCGATATCGGGGTGAGAGGTCGATATGTCCATCGATATTCTTCGGAAGTGGCGAGTATCTGAGAGGGACATTGATACACTGGTCGATATTGGTCTAGCTGGTCTGTATCGATCTGAGTATCGGTGTAGATGTCATTATGCCTTGATGCGTGACTCAAGGATCGCCGTCGCCCTTTTGTTAAGGTACATCAACTTTGTTCCCCTCGATATCTTTGTCGATACACTCGTGATCCCTGTGTACCAGTGTCGTAGATTGATACGCAGGTCGATACACCACGTTACTGCTCAGTATCGGCTTGTATGTTATCCGGTACTCCCGTGTATCGACTTTGGCTTGATCGGTACATGGGTTGATATGCCTGCCGTCGGGGTGTATCGAGATGAGTATATCGGTATTTAGGTCATTACAGGATCCTCTCTTATGTATCGACCTCCAGCCTGATCCGATACTGTGGTCGATACAGGTGGGAAGCACACTATATCGATCAAGTAATACTGATACGTGCATGGATACAAGTCATATCGACTTGATCTCATCGATATACTGTTCGATATTGCACCCTTCGAGTCCTTCCTCCATTGTAACTCAGCTGTTCTTTCCTGACCTCATTCCAGACGCCTGAGGATGTTTCCTTGATACTAGAGCAAACGAGAAAAACATGAAAAAACAAATAATATAGACATGGATAACATGGGAATACCTCCCAAGAGTGCTTGTTTAGAGTCAATAAACTTGACTTTTCTTGGTTCTTAGGCAGCTGGAGGGTCTTGGAGGTGAATGTCTGTATCATCTCCAAGTGTGTCAATAGCCATGTAAGGCTTCAGCCTATGCCCATTCACTGTGAACTCTCCTTCTTCTAGCTTGAACAATGTAACAGCTCCATAGGGAAGCACTTCCTTGATCTTGAAGGGACCTGTCCACTTGGACTTGAGTTTTCCTGGAAACAACTTCAGCCTTGAGTTGAATAACAGCACCTTGTCTCCAGCTTTGAAGTCCTTGGGTCTTATCCTCTTGTCATGAAAAGCCTTGCTCCTCTCTTTATAGATCTTGGAGCTCTCAAAGGCTTCAAGGAGAATTTCCTCTAACTCATGTAAGTTAATAAGTATCTACTCTTGAGCTGTCTTAATATCAAAATTCAGCAGCTTGGTCGCCCACAAGGCTTTGTACTCCAGCTCCACAGGTAGATGACAAGCCTTGCCATAAGGAGTGAGAAGGGGGTTCTACCAATTGGTGTTTTGAAGACTGTTGCCCACAAGGCGTCATCTATTTTGTGAGAATAAAATGAAGAACATCACCAGCGTCGGGCACCAATTCTAGCCATCTCTTACAAACCATCACCCTGATTTCCCAATCCAACATGGTCATGGTTGATAAGAATACCAACTGTATTTTCTAGGATGGCTTTGATCTCTCTGTTAGACACCTCCACTTGACCACTTGTTTGAGGATGGTAAGGAGTGGCAACCTTATGCTTAACACCATTCTTCCTTAGCAGGCTTTCAAAGACTATGTTGATGAAGTGGCTTCCTCCATCACTGATGACACATCTTGGAACACCAAACCTTGGAAAGATGATTGTCTTGAAGAGTTTCAGCACAACCTTGGCGTCATTTGTAGGACTAGCCACTGCTTCAACCCACTTTAAGACATAGTCTATAGCAACAAGGATATACCTATTCTCATAGGATGAGGGGAAGGTCCCATGAAGTCAATTTCCCAAACATCAAATATATCCACTTCAAGTAGTGAGTTCAGAGGCATCTTATCTCTCTTAGAGATGCTTGCCTTCCTTTGGCATGCATCACATGATCAGACATAGGCATGAGTGTCCTTGAACAGACTTGGCCACCAAAAACCAGCTTGGAGTATCTTTTGTGCTGTCTTGAAAGTAGCAAAGTGACCTCCATAGGTAGAACCATGACAGTGGTGAAGGATAGCTTTGACTTCTTCTTCAGCTATGCACCTTCTGAACAGCCCATCAGTCCCTTTCTTATAGAGGTATGGCTCATCCCAATAATAGTGGGACACATCCTTGAAGAATTTCTTCTTTTGATAGGCATCAAGCTTGGTTGGGACATATACACATGCTAAGTAGTTGGCAAAGTCAGCATACCAATTCAGCTTGTTTTCCTCTAAACTCATCACCTCGGCTATCTTCAGTCTCAAAGCATCCATCTGCTCTTCTGGAAGGATATCATTGATTGGTACAAAGTCATCAATCCTCAGCCTTGAGAGGTGATCAGCAACACCATTTCCAATGCCCTTCTTTTCCAGGATCTCCATGTCAAACTCTTGCAAGAGGAGTATCCATCTAAGGAGTCTTGGCTTGGTGTCTTTATTGGCATAGATGTGCCTTAGTGCAGCATGATCAGTGTAGACTATTACCTTAGACCCCACCAAGTATCTTCTGAACTTCTCAAATGCAAAGATAACTGCTAGGAGCTCCTTCTCATTTGTTGCATACCTTGTTTGAGTCTCATCCATTGTTCTGCTAGCATAGTAGATAACATGAAGCTTCTTGTCTACTCTTTGCCCCAAGAATGCTCCAACAGCATATTCACTAGCATCACACATGATTTCAAATGGTAAATCCCAGTTTGGAGCTTGGACTATTGGCTCTGACACTAAAGCTTGTTTGAGGGTGAGGAAGGCTTGCAAGCAGTCTTCATCAACACACAAACTCTGTCTCCTTACACAACAGTCTTGTCAAGGGTCTTACAATCTTTGAGAATTCCTTGATGAACCTCCTGTAGAAGCAAGCGTGCCCCAGAAATCTTCTGATTCCTTTGACTGTGTTTGGAGGCTCTAAGTGCACCATCACATCGATCTTTGCCTTCTCCACTTCTACCCCCTTTTCTGAAATCTTCTGACCCAACACAATGCCTTCTTGAACCATGAAATGACATTTCTCTCAATTCAGAACCAGCTTGGTGTCTTCACATCTCTGTAAAACCTGAGAAATATTAGACAAGCAGACACCAAAGGAGGATCCATAGACACTAAAGTCATCCATGAATACCTCCACCATCTCTTCAAGCAAGTAAAAAAAGATAGAAGTCATACACCTCTGAAAAGTAGCAGGAGCATTGCATAAACCAAAAGACATTCTCATATAAGCAAATGTTCCATATGGGCAAGTAAAATTTGTTTTCTCTTGATCATTAGGATGGATAGGGATATGAAAGAATACACTATAACCATATAAGAAGCAATAGTACTTATGATTTTCTAATCTCTCTAACATTTGGTCTATGAATGGTAAAAGGGAAGTGGTCTTTCCTAGAAGCAGAATTCAGTTTTATGTAATCTATACACATCCTATGACCAGTGATCGTTTTAGTTGGTATTAGCTCATCATTTTTCGTTTTTTACTACAGTGATCCCTCCTTGGATAGTGAAACCCATGTGCTGTCTGAGATAGGATAGATCACACCAGCTTCAAGAAGTTCTAGGATCTCCTTTTTAACAACCTCTTTCAGATTATGATTCAATCTCCTTTGAGTTTCAATAGATGACTTTGTCTCATCCTCTAGAAGAATCCCGTGAGTGCAAAGGCTAGGAGAGAGACCTTTGATATCATCAAGAGAGTATCAAATGGCCCTCCTAAACCTCTTTAACACTTTCACAAGTGCAAGGATTTCATCATTATTGAGGTTTTCATTGACAATAACAGGATAGTAGAGTTAGAGCCTAAGAAGACATACCTTAGCCCTTTAGGAAGAGGTGATAGCTTGCTACTTTAGATCATTTTAGGCTGCATTTCATGCATTTTTTCCTCTTTTTTGCATTATAGTTTAGCATTTTAGTATCATTTGCACTTAGAATCAACATAGCATGCATTTAGCTTAGGATTGCATACATTTGCATACATGTGCATGTTTGTGGTGGTTTCCAGGTGTTTTTGGAATTTCTTAGGGCTGGGGAAGAGATGGAAACAGCTCATGATCAAAGGAGATGTCAGAAATGGAGTTCTTGCAAAGTCTGGTCCATATCGAGGTCGCATATCGAGCAGAACACCCGTGGAGTATGCTCGATCCAAGCAGCAGGACGAGAGGAAAAGGATCAGCATGAGGATTCCAAGCTGTTGGTCTGCATCGAGGACCAGCATCAAGGAAGGACGTCGATACGTGCTGCACAGACCATATCAAGGTTGCATATCGAGCAAAACATCGACCGTACGACCTCGATGCAATTCATCCGCGTTGACCACTTGACTTTTGTTAACCTTGTCCTATCTTTTTAGGTTTTTTATGCTTCTTTTGGCTCCCTACTATAAAAGGAAAGCCACAAAACATTATGAAAAGAGAGTTCTATCTTATCCAAGTTTAGCTTTCTATCAAAAACCTTCTCTAAACTTTAAAGGGCGATTTGCCTTAAGGATCTTTATCTTTAATAATGTTTGCATTTTTTTGGTTTAATCTTATCTTTTAATCTTTGTTCTTGCATCTAGGTAGATTAGATTTATCATCTTTGCATTTTAACCTCATCTAGTTATTTTTATCTCCAAATCAATGGGATTAAACATGATTAGTGAGTAGTCCTCCTTAGATTTAGGGTTCTAAGTAGGGAAAGTGGTGATTAAGATGTGATTAAGGGGTGATTAGGCTTGTTTAATGGTTTTATGTTATCTTCTTCTCTTGCAAAGTGATTAATGTTGATAAAGCTTGCTCCTTTTGATTGAATATGGTTTGATAGATGCATACGGTTCGCTTGATGTCTTGATATCTTTTTTCTAAGCATGGTTCACTTATTTGGCTTGATAGTCTAGCTTACTCTATGTTTCCTTTGTTCAGTGACAGCAAAGTGATAGTTCACTACAGCTAGATGATTCGCTTAGGGCTAGATAATTCTGGTTTGGAGATTCTTGCTTGATGGTTAGATAGTATGCATTGAAATATGTTGCCTTTGCTTCACTCTTGTTCATTGCTTAGCTTTGTTAGGATGTTGCAATTTTGTGCTTAAATCCATAATTTTGATTGGTGTATAGCTTCCTAGGTCCTTATTGGTTCACAAGATTGATAAGTTGATCTGAATTCTTGCTTGGGTGAGAAAGTAGTTGCTTGATTGGTGCATCTCTTAGACTAGAATGGTTCTGATCTTTATGCTCATGGTTGAAGGATGCGCCATCACAAGTGGGTCTGACACTTCGATCTTGTTGAATATGAATTGCTTATTGACGCCAAGTGGTTCCCTTTAGATACCTTGTCTAAAAGCATAACATTGAGAATTGCTTTCTTTGTTATTGCGTGTTGAATGCCTTTGTAGAAATCCCCTTGTCACTCTTGAAAACCACTATCCCACAATTGCTTAGAACCTTGAGTCTTGCTTTTAATTAATTATCTTTAAGATCATCTTGCTTAGTTCTTTCTGTAGTAGTAATTCTTACTTAGCTCTTGTTTAGTCATTGTCTTAAGTTCGTTGTTTAGTTTTGTTCACTTGCATTTAGTTTATGCTTTCCTTCCATTGCATTATTAGGTTGTTTGACTTGTCCTTGTTCAATATTGACCCCATCATTGCTTAGCTTATGGCATTGTTTTCATCTCATCTTCCACAATTTGGATTGATACCTGATCCCTATTGTACAACTGATTAGGCTAAGGACATTTGAGTTTAGACTTGCAAAAGTCCTTCTTCAAGAGGTTTGAGGTCCACCTTTGGCGCTTTGAGTTCATTCCAATCCTCATCTATGCTGCTTTGCTCCCTAGCGCCAACTTCTTGGATGGAGAGTATTTCTGTCTCCTTGTATTCCAGCTCTTCAAACGGCTCCTCTTCCTCCAATATCTTGTGAGAGTTAAGCCTCATCATGTAACCCTAGCTTTCCTTATCCAAATAGCCATCTTCCCCATGCTCCTTTGTCA
The DNA here is from genome assembly GCA_911865555.2 of Thlaspi arvense. Classification (NCBI taxonomy): domain Eukaryota; kingdom Viridiplantae; phylum Streptophyta; class Magnoliopsida; order Brassicales; family Brassicaceae; genus Thlaspi; species Thlaspi arvense. Next base: position 18,590,408 of record OU466861.1, read on the forward strand.
AAGCCACTTGGAGTTTGTCATCACAGCACAGCTCCTCTTGGATTTCATCATGCAGCTCCTCCAAGATCTCTATTTTGAAAAGTTGACCTGCTATGGTAGGCTGTTGCATGATTTGCTTAATGTCAAACTTCAGGGACATGTCTTTACCCAACTGCAGCTCAATCTTCCCCTTCTTGACATCAATGACAGCTCCTGTTGTGGCTAAAAAGGGCCTCCTTAGGATGAGAGGGTCCTAAGGCTCTTCATCCATTTCCAAAACCACAAAATCGGTTGGAATCTCTACATTCCTAATCCTGAGAGGAACATCTTCAAGCAATCCCATGGGGAGCCTCACTGATCTGTCAGCCAATACTAAAGAGATTCTGCAGTCTTTAAACTCTGTGAAACCAAGACGCTTTGCAATGGAATAGGGCATCAAGCTGACGCTGGCTCCCAAATCACACAAGCATTTCTCAAATAGTAGTGGACCTATAGAATAGGGTAATGTGAAACTTCCTGGGTCACCAAGCTTGTTAGGAGACGCCTTCTGTTGCTGAATGATGGCGCTGCATTCATGTGTTAGCATAACCATCCCTTGCAGATCTTTAGTTCTCTCTACTACAACATCTTTCAGAAATTTCTGGTAAGGAGGAACTAGGACAAAGGCATCAAGTAAGGGCATAGTAACCTGTATTTTATTCATCTGCTCATCAAAGAGACCTATGTATTTGGCAAGTAGCTCTTTCTTGAACCTTCCAGGAAATGGCAGTGATGGCTTGTAAGGAGGAGAAATGTATCTTGGCTCTTTAGCCAACTCCTTAGGCGCGTCTTTTTGTTTTTCCTTAGCCACATTTTTTCCTTTATCCTTCTTTGAGGTTTCATCAGCCTTAACTGGTTCATCATCTTCTATTATCACCTCCCCTTCTTGTTCCTCAATGTCCGCATTGGGGATAGTGGGAGCAACTCTAGGTGGAAGCTGTTTTCCACTTCTCAATGTGACAGCTTTGATGTATTCTCTTGAGGAATGAGATGTAGATGGCGCATTCTGATATACTCTTATATTTAGCATATTTAGCATGCATTTAGATTAGTTTTCATGCATTCATCTCACAAAATAGGCTAGGTTTGCACTATTTGTCTCATTTTAAGTCCTAAGTGCACTTTGCATTAGCATTTGCATATTTCTTGCATTATTGCATCATATTTAGGCTGTTTTGGACACACTGGAGCTGTGGGGGTTGCGTGGACATGCTAAGGATCGAAGAGGAGCTTGTGGACACTTGGGAGAACTCAGCCATTCAGCAAAGGAACCGAGATCGAGGCAAAGATCGAGCTAGGCAGGTCGATCTAGATGAGATCGACCAGAAGATCGAGACACTCAAGTCGTTTCAAGAAAAGGATCGAGATCAAGATCGACCGAGGTGATCAATCGTGAGTACGGACGTGGACTAAGCCATGCAGAACGAGAGCCAGATCGAGTTCACGACTCGATCATCCGAGGATCGACAAGCAAATCAATAGAAGCACTCGATCCATCCGACGAATTGACCCAATGATCGAGCAAAAGAAGACGTTATAGCCGGGAGATCTAGTGATCAGATCGACTACTCAGCTCGATCTCAGAACCTTATCCGGCCAGCTCACTTTTGGATTTTAGTGAGGGGACCATTTTTCTTGTTGGCCTATTTTGGGCGAAAAACCTTATCACTTTCATTAACCATGCTTTGTCTACTATTTTTTTGAGCTTTCCTTTAGGCTTATCGCCATTTTTTTGCTTTTCAAGCTTTGTACATTTTGTTGAACCATAATCTTGCTTAATCTAAGTATTTTCTTTAATCTTTCTTGCTTAATCATGTTTAGCTTTCTTTCCTTTGCATTTCAATCAGTTTTAATCATGTGTGATGAGTAGTTCATCCTTGGGTTTAAGGTTGGGGCGATTTAAGGGGTTTAAGGTTGGAGCGATTTAAGGGGTTTAAGGTTGGGGCGATTTAAGGGGTTTAAGGGTTTAAGCTTTGGTCTTTTTCTTGTTCTTAATCTATTCTCTTCTTGGATTTGGGGTCTTAATTCTGAGAGAGTCTTGGGAAAGATCACTATGATTCCAGGGCTTTTCTTACCTTGACCGGATTCAGAAATCCCTTAAAGCCAAATCCAAGAGACTAGCTCATCCTTTCCCAAACGCCATGGATGCATAGGGAGCTAGTTAGGTCATTATTTGAGATCTGTGCTTAATGTTCTTTGACCCATCTTTCCACCACACGCCATGGGTTAAGAGGAAGGGTTGAGGAAAGAGTTTATACCACACGCCATGGATAAACCTCTTTTAGCTTCTCAAGGCTTAGAGATAGCTCGTCAAATAAGTAGATCTATGTTTTCAAACCCAAAGCTTGAATCATGAACCCTCTTAAACATGACCCTCAACCTTGAATCCTCTTTTTAGCATTTAAAAACTTAAGGTTATCATTCTCTTAGTTATAAAGTTTGCTTCTTTAATCTTAAAAGTCATTGTTCTAAGTTGCTAGAAATTATCTGTTTTTCTGCCTTTAGAGTTCGAATTTTATAAATTAGTAGTCTTGCATTTTAAATTCCTAGAAGTCTTTTGCTAGTTGTATAACCCCTCTGTGGGATTTTTATAATAGTTTTCATAGTCATTAGCACTTGCATTTAGTTTTCATAGAATTTCTCATCCATTTACTCGAATCTGACTTAGATTTACTTTGTTCTTGCATTCTTAGTAGTTTTCATCAACCTAGGCTGGACTGACTCCCTAAACCACTATAATACATCATTATCTTTGTTTGGGTTTGAGCAAACAAGTCATAAAGAAACTATTTATCAAATGGCGCCGTTGCCAACTTGGGTTTGAATTGAAAGTATTAGGATTTGGAGCTTAGTAGAGACTAAGTTTTTATTTTTACTTTGGTTACTAATCTCTCTACCTTCACACTTGCTTTCTCAGGTACATGAATTGAGGTCTAGAGGTGACAACAACTTATTACAACCTCTAAACAACATTCATCAACTTGGAAGTGCAAGAGCAAGAAGGGCAGTAGAACAAGCACAAGCCTTTGAGGAGATAGTGCAAGCTGGTGCTGTTGATTTTGAGAGTATGGCTGAGAAAGACCAAGCTGAGGCTGGTAGGGGTAATGGAAACTGCCACCACGCTCAAAGACCACCAAGGATCATCGGTGCTGGTGATGCTCCAAACACTCATCACAACTGTTTTGGTATCACTCCTCCACCGGTGCAAAACAACAACTTCGAGATCAAGCCAGGCTTTGTCTCAATGTTTCAGAACAACAAGTTTCATGGCCTTGCTATCGAAGATCCTTTGGAGCATTTAGACAACTTTGAGCAAGTTTGTGGAATGATCAAGATCAATGGGATCTCGGAGGACAGCTTCAAGCTAAGGCTTTTTCCTTTTTCCCTAGGAGACAAAGCAAGACATTGGGAGAAGACCTTACCTCAAGGTACTATAACATCATGGGCTGATTGCAAGAAGGCATTTCTGTCTAAGTTCTTCTCAAGCACAAGGACAGCTCGGCTAAGAAGTGAGATCAGCGGTTTTACACAAAAGCAGAATGAGTCATTTAGTGAAGCAATGAAGCGGTTCAAGGACTACACCATTGCTTGTCCTCATCATGGGTTCAGTGAAGAGACACTCTTGAGCACAATCTATATAGGAGCCCTTCCCAATATTCGCATGCTTCTAGACACGGCGAGTAAAGGAAACTTCCTTGGCCAAAATATAGAAGAGGGAATGGAGCTTATTGAGAACTTGGCTTTAAGTGATGGCAACTACAGTGAGGACTATGATAGAGCACCTAGAGGATCTGATCTTGAAGCTCACAAGAAAGAGATGAAGTCCCTCCATGAGAAGATAGACAAGCTAGTACTTGCAAATCAAAAGCAAGTTCACTTTGTAGGAGAAGCCGTGGATGTTCTTGATGAGTTAGAGCTCAGCCAAGCGGAAGCAAATTGGGTAGCAGGCCAAAACTACAACAAGCCACAGGGCTATTCTCAAGGCTATCAAGGCAACAACAACCTCTATTACAGAAGTAACAATGTGGAGAACCCTAACGATCAAGTGTACCCTCCACAACAAGGAAAACTTTTTGTTCCTCATAACAAAGGTGGCTTTACACAAAACAGTGGATACTAAGGGCAAAGACAAGGGAACTTCCAAGGCCAGCAATAGCAAGGGAACAACAGCTACCCACCTGGTTTCATGCCTCAGCAGCAACAAGTTCAACCTCCACCTCAAGATCCTATACAAGCTATGTTTCAACAATTGCTTCAAGGTCAAGCTTCTACAAATCAGAAGTTTGTTAATATGAACAAGAGACTAGACTCTTCTCTGCCTGAGGTATATACACAAATCACCAATCTGAACAATAAGATTCACCAGCTAGAGAAGGGAAAGGCAAGTCTAGCGGTGAAGGTAGCTTACCCGACAAGTGTGGGCAAAACCCTAAGGAGTATGCAAACGCGATTACCTTGAGAAGTGGGAAAGAGCTGACACCACACTCTCTACCTAAAGACAATGAGGACATTGTGGTTCAAGAGGGGGAGAGTAAGCTTTCAAACGATGAAGAGATCACGTTTGACAATGTTTGGATTGAAAGGCCAAGGAAAGGCAAGGAAGCAGTTTTAGAGAAGAAAGTGGAGGAAGTTAGCAAAGAGAAAGAAGCTTTCGTGCCTCCACCCTACAAACCGAAGCTTCTCTTCCATGGACAGTTCAAGAAGCAGCTGCTTGAGAAGCACATAAGGGATGTTGAGATCAAGCTGCCTTTAGTTGAATGCTTAGCTATGATGCCGAAATGCGCCAAGTTCTTCAAGGATACTCTTGCTAAGAGAAACAAAGAGAATAAAGAGGTCTGGTGTTGAGTGAAGAATGCAGTGCAATCATCCAAAAAGAGATAGTTCCAAAGAAGTTAGGAGATCCAGGATCATTCACTATCCCTTGTGCTCTAGGCCCTTTGAAGTTTAAAAGTTGCTTGTGTGATTTAGGAGCAAGCATTAATCTTATGCCTCACTCCATTGCCAAAAAGCTAGGCTTCACCAAGTATAAGGAGTGCAGAATCTCTCTCGTGCTGGCTGACAGAAGTATAAGGCTCCCTGTATGCGTGCTTGAAGATTTATCCGTGAGGATCAGTGATGTGAATGTGCCAACATATTTTGTAGTTCTAGAAATGAATGAAGAACCAAAGGATCCTCTAATCCTTGGTAGACCCTTCCTAGCAACTGCTGGAGCCATCAAAGACGTGAAGAATGGGAAGATCTCTCTGCAGCTTGGCAAGGACATCAAGCTAAACTTTGACATCAATGAAGTTTTGAAGAAGCCAACGATTGATGGGCAAGTGTTCTACATTAAAACTTTGGATGAGTTAGCTGATCAGTTGCTCAAGGACTTGGCACAAGAGGATCATTTACAGCTGGCTTTGACTAAGGAGTGTGGGAAGTATGGTTTCTTGAGCGAGCAGACCCAGGAGTACGTACACATCCTTGATTCTCGCAAGGTTGTGAAAGAAGATGAAGGCGAGTGCCTAGAGATCGATCTGGAAATCGACGTGATCACTCGATCCAGGGCAACGATCGACAAGAAGATCGATGAGACTACTCGATCCAGGAAGGAAATCGATGAGACAATTGAGAGAGACAACTCGATCTGTTCAGAGAACGACTCAGCGAATCGATCTCCTGCTCGATCCAAATCAAATCGAGCAAGTGAATCGAGAGAGTGCAATCGATCCAGCCTAGAACGAGAGGAAGATCGACTGACTGGCTCGATCTCAGCGGTAGCAACAGTTCAAGAAGGCAGCCTGAAAGCTCATGACTCGGTTTCAAAAGAGGTGAATGAGGGCAGCAACCTCAACACAAGCCAAAAGGAGGACTGGAGCGAGCTGCTAGCCCCAAAGGTGGACCTAAAGGAGCTCCCAAATGGGCTAAGGTACGCTTTCTTGGGACCAAATGACACTTATCATGTCATTGTGAATGAAAATCTGAGTGATGATGAGTTAAACTCACTCCTTAAGGAGTTGAGAAAGTATAGGAAGGCCATTGGGTACTCTCTCAGTGACATCAAGGGCTTTTCACCAATGCTTTGTACTCATAGGATTCACTTAGATAATGAAAACACTTCTTCTATTGAACATCAAAGACGTTTGAACCCAAACTTGAAAGAAGTAGTTAAGAAAGAGATCTTAAAACTTTTAGAGGCTGACGTGATATACCCTATCAGTGATAGCACATGGGTCTCTCCGGTCCATGTGGTACCAAAGAAAAGGGGTATCACGGTATTAAAAATGAAAAAGTTAGCGACGTAAAACAAGCACACTTGGGGAGGCATTCCCATGTCTATCATTGTACATATATTTGTTTTCTTTCTGTTTCAATTTTATGCTTTTTAGTTTAAGTGTGTAGGCATAAGGAGATGGGAACCAAAGCTTATGATTTGGAGTCAAAAAGGGAAGGAAAGGAGAAACAGGGACAACCGATCGAGTGATAGATCGACCTATCCTGGCTCGATCTTTACTAGATCAAGCTAGTGAATCGAGTGAAGTCACTCGATCTATATTAGATTGAGTAGACAATCGAGTGAGTCAGTCGATTGCGAGAAGATGACCCACCCATACATTCAGCTCGAAATGCAAACGGGGTGTGGATCGACTGACCTCACTCGATCCTCGAATTGGATCGATCATTTTACTCGATCTGTCACTCAATCCTTGCCCAAACGACCTTGAAATCGATCAAGGGACTCGATCTAAGGAGTAATGCCATAATCACATAGGATTTTGGAACGAGGGGGCACACTTGATCTAAGGCTCAATTCAAATCAAATCGAGCCCCCAATCGATCGTCCCTCTCGATCCTAGGCAACATGGGCATAAGATCGAGGTCAAGATCGACTAAATTAACTCGATCTCATGCCGAGGTTGGTTAAATTTTTCCCTCTCTTTTCTCTTTCCTTCCAATTTTAAATTTGAATTGTGGTCAAGGCAAGCATCTTTGACCATGAAAGATGTGCCTTGACCACATTTTTTCAGAAACCACTTGCATGCATCCATAGTTCTTTTAGTCTTTATAAACACTTGTGCACACACTCTCTCCATTTGTGTTTCAAAACTGTTTTCTAAAGAAAATAGAGAGTGTGAGTTTGGTTTTTAAGGCTAAGAGCATCTAACATTCATCATTTCAAAGGTATTTCGAAGTTTCTTGAATTTTATGTTTGAATTTTTAGAAAATTTCCTTTTCTTTGAATTGATTTGGTGTTATTTACTAGGGATTAAGATGAATTTTTATAAGTGTCTAAATATTAGGGAAAATTGCTTGATTTGATCTTATCTCAAGATATTTTTATCTACTATTTATTGATAATTTTTAGAAAAACCCTAAAAATCTAGGATTTATGTTATGAGTTTTTCTCTCTTACCTTACCTTTCTCTTTAAAATCACCACCTATACTCATTCTCCTCTTTGAGAACTTGTATTTCAGATACTATGGCACCAAAGAGAAGCAGAGATGTGGCAACTTCAACTCAAGAGGAAGCTCAACAAGTGGTGCAAGAGAGGGTTAGATGGAGCAAGGAGGAGAAGAAGGCAAAGAAAAGGCTAGAGAGGCTCAGGTTTGAACCCACTAAGTTTGCAAGCCGGGACCTCTTGGAGAAGATGGGGTTGCTAAAGGATTATGATGAGCTTCTCAAGGACATGGGGCTTGTGTGCCTGTCAAGGATGGACTGCCCTACTTACCCCGAGGCAACGCTGGACTTCCTCTCAACCTTGGACTTCTCTTATGAAGATCCAAGCCTTCCAGCTCCCTCCAAGGGTCACGTCACATTCAAGGTCAGGAAGCAAGCTTACTACCTCTCCATCGCCGAGCTGTGCCAAGCCTATGGTCTGAAAGCGTCGGCACGATTGAGTTCCTACCGAGTGATGGAGAATGCTTTGCGCCTCTTGGAGGCACGGCTGCACCACCTCAGATCCCTCGTCCACCATCAGAGTCACCTCCTTCAGATGCTGAAATGCCACCCAGCTTTGATCTCCCTAAGCTAGACTACGAGCTGCGCACAAAAGCTGAGAAGTTCCTTGCTTCAGTCGTGGAGATTCAGCGCAAAGTCAACAAGTGGCAAGGGAAGATGATCAAGAAGCTGGCTAAGAAGATCAAGGACCTACAAAGAAACTCATCTGAGGCATCTTCAAGCGAAGAAGTTGAGCAACCGGAGAAGAGAAGAAGATCAACCGGAGGTATTGAGATCCGTGAGCCTCAAGGAAGCAACCAAGCTGCACGCCTCTCTCTACACGAAGGCACGAGCAAGGGCAAGGGCAAGGAGACCAGCCACGACACTCCTACAAATAGCAGGAAGACTGGAGAATCCTCAAGCTCCAGCCATGCCTAGCTCTAAGGTACCAACTCAACCATTGTAAATAACATGCATTTTTCTTTTATTTTGCTTTGTGTTTTGTCTCCTCTTGAATTTGTTTGCCACCGAGACGGTGTCATTCAAGTTTGCGAGAGAGTGTGTGGTTTTATTTGGATATTATTTTGAGTTATCATCCTTGAGTCATCATGCATCATCTAAGTGCATAGAAAAACACAAAAAATCATAAAATTTTCAAAAAATTTCAAAAAAATCATGTAACTTGCATTTGCATTATCATACATTGGAGGATTGAGTCTAGAATTTTGTCATTTAGGTTGTTTGTACTTGCATAGGAAGCAATGATATTAATTTTTCTTGAAAAGTGTTTTAAGCTCATGAATTGTTTCAAGGCCCTAGTTAGTAGTTTTTTGATGCATTGTACATACTTTGAAAGTAAACTCTAACCATATTTGGATCATTTGTCTTGATTTTCGTGGCTTATCTTGAACATTCATGAATTGAATCCTTTCCTAATAAGTGGAACCTTAATTTGAATCTTTGAATTATCATACCTATGCATTTGAAAAGGAATACATGGATCACATATACATATTTAGGCTTTCTTATCCCTTTCATCACTCTCCTGTAAGCCTGAATAGAACTCCCCACCTTGACTCTTACCTTCCTTTCAAGCCAATTTTCTTGTGTGACATCATTGTGAGGCCTTATTTTTGGTTTGAACTTAGCATAAAGTGTTAGGTTTAGGCGACATGATTAGGCTCTCATATTGTTGCTGGCTTTGCATCTTGAAGCTAGTCTTAGGCTTGTTTTGGGGTGGGGTTTCACTGGTGTTGAAAGATTTTGCTTACTTGTTTTCAGCTTGAAAAGATTTTGGTGTTTGAGGTTTGAAATAAAAGGGGTTTATAGTTTTAAGTGGTGGTCTTGTACTGTTTTTAAAATAAAAGCTCAGTTTCAAAAGAAAAGAAGGTAGCTCTCAAAAAGAAAAAAATCAGAAAAAGAAAAGAGCCAAAATGGCCAAGCTTAAAAAGAAAAAAAAATATTTTGAGAAGAGAGCTACCAAAAGTAAAAGAAAAGGGCTTAATGTTTGTGTATGACCACCACTAGCTATAAGAAGAGTAAAGATGTTTTCTGTTTTTGTGGGATAAGCTTGGCGCCTTGCCTCGTTGATCTGGGTAGTCTCTAGAGGGTGAGTGAGCTTTAGAAAAGAAAAAAAAAATTAGAGAGGGATTAGGATCATAGTTAGTGTATATGGGTAGATAAGAGTCTAGTCATCTATGCATCAATTGTCTTTACCTTTAGCATTATGCATGAGTTCAACCCTTTTTGAGATAAACCATTTCTTGAATTACCCACTTGAATGAGATCATCTTTGTCTCATAACCTTTGTCCCTAAGCCAAATGTATTCGGTTTTAAAATGCATAAGTATGATTCACGGTTTGATCTTAATGAATGTTAAAGGATAGGATTCTTGGATTGTTTGGAATATGAGAGTCATGATTTGAAATTCAACATGTGATGAATATGGCTAACTTCTTTGGAGTATGAGTTTGTGCATTGCATCTTAGAATTAAGAACTTGGACCATTGAATTGATTCATTTGAAAAACACTTGTCAAGGAATTTGAGCTCCCACTTTTAAAACCTCTCTTCCTTTCTTGAATTTTGTTTGCTTGAGGGCAAGCAAAAGGCAAGTTTGGAGAAGTTGATATACTCTTATATTTAGCATATTTAGCATGCATTTAGATTATTTTTCATGCATTCATCTCATATAATAGGCTAGGTTTGCACCGTTTGTCTCATTTTAGGTCCTACGTGAACTTTGCATTAGCATTTGCATATTTCTTGCATTCTTGCATCATATTCAGGTTGTTTCGGACACACTGGAGCTGTGGGGGTTGCGTGGACATGCTAAGGATCGAAGAGGAGCTTGTGGACACTTGGGAGAACTCAGCCATTCAGCGAAGGAACCGAGATCGAGGCAAAGATCAAGCTAGGCAGGTCGATCTAGATGAGATCGACCAGAAGATCGAGACACTCAAGTCGTTTCAAGAAAAGGATCGAGATCAAGAGCGACCGAGGTGATCGATCGTGAGTACGGACGTGGACTAAGCCATGCAGAACGAGAGCCAGATCGAGTTCACGACTCGATCATCCGAGGATCGACAAGCAAATTGATAGAAGCACTCGATCCATCCGACGAATCGACCCAATGATCGAGCAAAAGAAGATGTTCTAGCTGGGAGATCGAGTGATCAGATCGACTACTCAGCTCGATCTCAAAACCTTATCCGGGCAGCTCACTTTTAGATTTTATTGAGGGGACCATTTTTCTTGTTGGCCTATTTTGGGCGAAAAACCTTATCACTTTCATTAACCACGCTTTGTCTACAACTTTTTCGAGCTTTCCTTTAGGCTTATCGCCATTGTTTTGTTTTTCAAGCTTTTTACATTTTATTGAACCTTAATCTTGCTTAATCTAAGTATTTTGTTTAATCTTTCTTGCTTAATCATGTTTAGCTTTCTTTCCTTTGCATTTCAATCGGTTTTAATCATGTGTAGTGAGTACTTCATCCTTGGGTTTAAGGTTGGGGCGATTTAAAGGTTTAAAGGTTTAAGCTTTGGTCTTTTTCTTGTTCTTAATCTATTCTCTTCCTGGATTTGGGGTCTTAATGCTTAGAGAGTCTTGGGAAAGATCTCTATGATTTCAGGGCTTTTCTTACCTTGACCGGATTCAGAAATCCCTTAAAGCCAAATCCAAGAGACTAGCTCATCCTTTCCCAAACGCCATGGATGCTTAGGGAGCTAGTTAGGCCATTATTTTAGATCTGTGCTTAATGTTCTTTGATCCATCTTTCCACCACACACCATGGGTTAGGATGAAGGGTTGAGGAAAGGGTTTATGCCACACGCCATGGATAAACCTCTTTTAGCTTCTCAAGGCTTAGAGATAGCTCGTCAAATGAGTAGATCTATGTTTTCAAACCCAAAGCTTGTATCTTGAACCCTCTTAAACATGACCCTCAACCTTGAATCCTCTTGTAGCATTTAAAAACTTAAGGTTATCATTCTCTTAGTTATAAAGTTTGCATCTTTAATCTTAAAAGTCATTGTTCAAAGTTGCTAGAAATTTGCTGTTTTTCTGCCTTTAGAGTTTGAATTTTATAAATTAGTAGTCTTGCATTTTAAATTCCTAGAAGTCTTCTGCTAGTTGTTTAACCCCTCTGTGGGATTTTTAAAATAGTTTTCATAGTCATTTGCACTTGCATTAAGTTTTCATAGAATTTCCCATCCATTTACCCGAATCTGACTTAGATTTACTTTGCTTTTGCATTCTTAGTAGCTTTCATCAACCTAGGCTGGATTGACTCCCTAAACCACTATACTACATCATTATCTTGGTTTGGGTTTGAGCAAACAAGTCATAAAGAAGCTGTTTATCACATTCTTTAGCTGCAGTTGCTCAAGCTTTTGGTCAAAGGATTGTTGCTGGGCTTGGAGTTGAGACTGAAGTGTAGGTACTTGTGTGGTGATATCTTGTTGGGAGGTGATGAGCTGCTGTAGAATTTGCTTCATGTCACTCTCTGGATGTGAAGAATTAGGGGGGGTGGGGGCTTGTGAGAGTGTGTTTGTCTCTCCCCTTCTTGTTGCTGAACATATTGGGCCAGAAGCTGTTGTTAAAGCTGTGATTGGCGGAATCCATCATCCATTCTTTTTTCAGCACTTTCACTTCTAGTAAAGTAGCTTCTAGTTGAGAAGAGACTAATTTCGTAGTATCCTCTTGGTCGTCACCATATTGTGCATTGCTTTGAGCTAGATTCTCAATCAGTGTTAAACCATCATCCACATCTTGAGCAAGAAAGTTACCTCTGCTAGTTGTATCAAGGAGTAGTCTCATCTTAGGTAAGACACCTCTATAGAGTGTAGACAATAGTGCCTCCTTTGTGAAACCATGGTGAGGGCATTGTACTGTGAAGCTCCTAAACCTTTCCCAAGCATCTGTGATATATCATGGTTTTTATAGGTTTTTGACCATGATATAAGTCTTGTTTATAGAGTCTTTTTGGTATTTTCGAGTCCTTTCGAAGTCTTTGCAGGTTTAGGTACGTTTGGAGCATAATTGTGGATTTTGGAGCCTATTGGAGCAATGTTGAAGTTGATGCTGAAAAGACCAAGTCAGAGAGCATTCTGGAGTAGGGTGTCGATCGACACCAATCGGGATACAAAGAAGTCGCGTGTTTTAGCACTTCTTCAAAATTGCAACTTGGCCCAGAAGTTTCCTATTATTTGCAATATTGCCCCAATCGTGTTTAGAGTTGAATTTAGGTTTTAAAAGTCATTGTTAGGCGATTGAGCTTGTTTTCATTGAGACTAAGAGAGAGATTAGATTCAGAGCTTTTGGGGAGACAAATCCGTACTCTGTTAGAGAAGAATTTTGAACCCTCTTTGTCTTTTACTCTATCTTTTAATGCAATATTATTCAGTCGTGATTTGTGTTTCAATTTCTATGTCTGAGTAATTTGCTAGTTAGATTTTGGGTTATTCAGTGGTTGATAATGAATTGTTAGAACTGCAGAACTGGAAGGATAAATCATGTGGCTCTTCATCTAGATTGTTTTAGCACTGGTTTTAAGATTGATCACCTAGAAATCAGATCTTAGATTGTTTAATAGATGTGGAAACATTATTAATCACCAGAACTATTTTAGATGAGCAAAATAACTGATTGCAAAGGAACTTGGATTAGTGATTTTGTGAACATATCGAACCTGAACCATAATGCTTGCTTAGGTTGTTAGAATTTGCAAAAGAATTTGGAATTCTAGAATCTGATCATAGTAAATCTCTGCGACGGAAGTCGATTGGTTTTACATTCGTGTTTTTGAGTTCTATAACGATTTTAACAAATAATCTTTTCAGTCTGTAGTCTGTGATTTATGTCAACCTGCGAATTTCCCATTGCCTAGCGTCTTGTCTCATTGAATTTTAAGAACCCATAATCTGCTCTTGTTCTCGTTACTTTTATTTACCATTTCCTTTTATTTGTTATTGACTGCTTAGCTATATTTGAATCTAAAGTCTGTTTGGTAATAGTCTTAAGTCCTTGTGGATTCGATCCCTAAGTACTACAGTGATCTCTTAATTTGAGAGAGTAGCTCTAAGGGTTAATTTGAGCATATCAAATTTTGGCGCCGTTGCCGGAGACTTAGATATTACTTTCAGATTTTTAGTTTTAGAATTTTGACTAAGCCTTTACATTATTTTCGCTAACTTTCTGATACTTCTCTGCTGTTTGTTTCAGGTGTATGCATAATCGCAGTAGCAGAAGCAACAAAGACAAAGAGCTTGTGACATTAGGCATCGACGAACTCGCCAAGTTGGAAAGAACCTTCAGAAAAGCCAATAAGCAAACTAAGATGGTTGGACCGATTGTTTTGAGGTCAGATGCTGAGGGTCATTTAGTTGACAGGGAAGGAAACATAAAGAATGAGGAAGGGCAGAGGATAGATGAGGAAGGCGTTGTGCTTGAGGAACAAGTTGTGCAACCAGTTGCACAGAATGTGCAACAACAAGCTGCTGGAAATGCTGCTGGGCGTTTTCAACAGAGGACCCTTGGAGATTACAATAGACCTGATCAGTTCTATGCAAATAGAGCTGAAATGACTTCGAACTCAAGCCTGCCTACTACCAGCTTGTGGGGCAACACCCTTTCCATGGGCTTCCACATGAGCATCCAATGGACCACATAGAGAGGTTTGAGGATATGGCTACAAGTGTTAAAGCCAATGGAGTCAGCAATGACTTCTTATTCTGCAAGCTTTTCCCCTACTATTTGGGAGGAGATGAAGCTCAGTGGCTGAAACATTTAGAGCCTGGCTCTCTGACCAGTTGGGAGGACACCAAGAGCGCTTTTCTCAACAACTTTTATGATGATGCAAGATCAGAAGAGTTGAGGACGAAAATTGCTTCTTTTTCCCAAGGTCCTACTGAAGATTTCAAAGCAGCATGGCTAAGGTTCAAGTTGTATCAAAGAGACTGCCCACATCATGGCTACAATAAGGTGTAGTTGTTGGGTATCTTCTTCAGGGGCATTGATTGGAGATATCAGATGGCTTTGGATGCTGCAAGCAATTGGAATTTCAACACTAGAATCCCAGCTGACGCAATCACACTGATAGATAACTTGGCTTCCAGCAACAGTACAAAGAATGCTGATTTTGAGAGACAGAAGATGGCTGGAAATGCTGGAAATAATCGATTGGCTGCTGAGATGAAGGCTAAACTAGACTCTGTTCACAACCTTTTAATGGGCAAGAAGTCTGTTCAATTTGCTGCTGAAGTGGAGACATGTGAACCAGCTCAGGAGTATGAAGAAGAAGATGTCAACTACATCAATGGGGCTGGTTTTCAGGATCAAAGATACAACAGTCAGCAAGGAAATAGAGGATTAAATGGGAATAACTAGAGAGGCAACTTCACAGGGAACCAGAATTCTTCTGGTTACACTCCCAAACCTCAGTTTCAGAAGACTGAATATCAGAAGCCTTACCAGAACAACAGCTTTACTAGGAACTATGGTTCCTCTTCTTATCAACTACCACCTGCACCATCAGCTTCAGGTAAGATGGAAGTCATGCTTTAACAGCTGTTAGAGGGTCAGCAGAAGGTCACTGTAGATTTTAATGGGAAGATTGATGCCTTGTACACTGATTTGAATGGGAAATTTGAGTCTTTGAACATCCATGTCAGGAAATTTGATTCTCAAGTTGCCCAAACTGCTGAGTCTATCAAGAGACAAGAATATTTTCTTCCTGGGAAGACTGATACCAATCCCAGGCATCATGTCAATGCAATCATGGTGAGAAGTACAGAGAATTTCGTGGGACTTGAAGGGTTTTAAAAAAGATGACATTGCTGTTTCAGAGCCGGTGTCGATCGACACTAGTAGAAGTTTGCAAATTTTTGAGCCGTGACGAAGGCTAAACGATCACGGTCGACACTGACCAATGTGAACCGTTGACACTAACACCAGGTACTAGTGTCGATCGACACCCACCTACTGGTGTCGATCGACACCCTTCGCGAACAGAGCCAATTCTTCCTGAAACTCCCAAACCAGCTGAAGAGAGAGTCTACCAGCCTAAGATTCCTTACCCAAGAGCTCCTAGGAAGTCTAAACAGGAGATAGAAGAAGCCAGATGCAAGGCAATGATAGACAAGCTGATAGTTGAGATGCCCACAGTTGATGCAGACAAGCTTTCACCTGCACTGAGAAGACATGTCAAGAGAATGGTTGTGAATGGTATAAGTCCTGAGGAAGGAGCATTGCTTACCAGAGACATCAGTGCAGTTCTCTTAGGAACAGTTCCAAAGAAGAAGATGAAGGTTATTGTTTCTGAACAAGTCAGTGCTATGATTCAGCGCAGGATTCCAGAGAAGCTACAAGATCCATGAAACTTTGTGTTGGATTGCTCAATCTCAACAGAAAGGTTTCCTCAATCTCTTTGTGATTTAGGTTCAAGCATCAACTTAATGCCTTCCTCTGTTGCTGCTAAACTTGGAATGACTGATTTCAAGCCAGCTGGGATCTCTCTTATCCTAACTGATCGATCAAAAAGGACCCCAAAAGGTGTCTTAGAAGATGTTCCCATCAAGATTGAAGGCTGCTTGATTCCCACAGACTTTGTGGTTTTGGACTATGATGAGGAACCTACAGATCCTCTTATCCTGGGAAGACAATCCTTGGCTACATCTGGTGCCACCATTGATGTGAGAAAGGGGGAGATAGAGCTTGATTTTGATGATGTTGTCATGAGTTTTGACATGGACAAACTAAGAGAGAAATCCACCATTGATGGCCAGACTTTCTCTGTGAGGACTTCCAGAGATGAAGAACCAATCATGAAGCATTGAGAAGACATTACTACTGGGTATGTCAATTAGTCAGATGCTAGTGAGCAAGTGAACAAGATGGTTGTTCAAGAGGCAATGTCTAAAACTTCTGAAACAGCTATTGGGTTTGAGGACTGGAGTGAAGATTATATCTTCAAGACTAGGCTCAAAGAAAAGGTTCCAATCAATAACAAGTTGTTGGAGGAAGACGAATTTGTGATGGGGGCAAGGATTACAGAGCTGAACTGCAGGAAAATTACAGAAATTCGAGTTGCAGGACTCAGTGTCGATCGACACCCGCCTAGTGTCGATCGACACCCTCCGCAGAGTCACCCAAAATCGACCAGAACAAAAGGTTTTCGGAAAGCTTCTTGTTATGAAGGAAAAAGGAGTTTCCCACCCAAAGTCATATCCCGCCCTTCTTCTGCCCCTCACTTCCTTGGAAGAGCCCATGCACCTACTGCTTATACACCATCATGGATGAGGAGACATTGCTCCCAGAGGCATTCACTGCCACTCTCGGATCCACCAGATCTCTGAACCCCAACAAAGTCAAGCTAAAGACTGAAAACAAGCGCTTGGTGGGAGGTAACCCACTGGTAAGTGTACTTACTTAGTCTTATTTTTGGTTTTTAGTTCAATCATCCATAACTTTTGCGTTTCTTGACCTTTTTGAGTGATTCAAAAGCCTAAACTGGTTGGGTTTTTGTGCTCTTTCACATTATATCACTCATTCATCCGAACTAGAAGGTATGTGTCACGAAAACCTCTGTTCACTGAGGTCTGATTCTTCTTTTCACCTACTTCAGGCTTGATAACATTGGGGACAGTGTTGTTTAAGTCTGGGGGAGGTGGTAGTTGCTGACATTGTGTTTTGTTTTGTGAGTCAGTTAGTTGAGTCAAAACCTGTTTTATTGAGTCAAAATTAGTTGGGAATTAGGACTTTTCTCTTGATTGTTTGTGTTAACTGTTTCATCTGAGTGACTATTACAGCATGATTAATACCAATTTCTGACTAATGAAAAATCCTTAGGCTGACCAGTTAACTAGAAACATCCATAGTTCCAGCAAGTCCACTTAACTCGAGCTTCAAAAATACTAAGTTATTATGTCTGATATTCATAGAGCTTGATTCCTCATTCATACCTGATAAATTACCTGCAATGTTTGAAAAGTAATGGTACTCCTCTCCCTGGTTTAAATAAAAAAAAAAGGAAATAAAATGTGATAAATTTGAAACTTTGATATGATTCTCTTTGGATGAAGGGTAGAAAAATTTCCAATGATCCCAGTATTTCATTTTAAAGAGATGATCACTGGTGGAAGTAAGGTTAGGATTATCCTGTGATACCATTATTTACCTACACCTGAATAATATAATGAAACATTAGAAAAGAATAATTCTGGGGGAGAGAAAGAGTACCAAAGGTTGATAGATTACAGTGCAAGTTTATTTAGGTATAGTATGGGAATGAGACCAGAAGGTTCTTGAATGTTTAGACTGCTAATGAGGTTTAGCAATGATAGTTATTGGACAATGCTGTGAATTTATGTGTTGAATCTGGGATGCTGTGAATGTCTAAGGAAAAGTACATGGTGGTTCGATTTGGTTTAAGAAATGCAGTGTGTGGATTACAAGATGAACAGTTGAAACAATGATCTATGAGAAAGTGAGTTCCCGCATTTTCAAACCTCGACTCTATATTTAGTTTTCTGTTTGCTTGGGGGCAAGCAAAAGCTAAGTCTGGGGGAGTTGATATATCATGATTTTTATGGGTTTTTGACCATGATATAAGTCTTGTTTATAGAGTCTTTTTGGTATTTTTACTCCTTTCGAGTCTTTGCAGGTCTAGGTACCTTTGGAGCATAATCGTGGATTTTGGAGCCTTTTGGAGCTATGTTGAAGTTGATGCTGAAAAGACCAAGTCAGAGAGCATTCTGGAGTAGGGTGTCGATCGACACCAATCGTGGATACAAAGAAGTCGCGTGTTTTAGCACTTCTTCAAAATTGCAACTTGGCCCAAAAGATTCCTATTGTTTGCAATATTGCCCTATTTAGGTTTTGAAAGCCATTGTTAGGCAATTGAGCTTGTTTTCATTGAGACTAAGAGAGAGATTAGATTCAGAGATTTTGGGGAGACAAATTCGTACTCTGTTAGAGAAGAATTTCGAAACCTCTTTGTCTTTTACTCTATCTTTTAATGCAATATTATTCAGTCATGATTTGTGTTTTAATTTCTATGTCTGAGTAATTTGCTAGTTAGATTTTGGGTTATTCAAAGGTTGATAATGAATCGTTAGAACTGCAGAACTCGAAGGATAAATCATTTGGTTCTTCATCTAGATTGCTTTAGCACTGGTTTTAAGATTGATCACCTAGAAATCAGATCTTAGGTTGTTTAATAGATGTGGAAATATTATTAATCACCAGAGCTATCTTAGATGAGCAAAATAACTGATTTCAAAGGAATTTGGATTAGTGATTTTGTGAACATATCGAACCTGAACCATAATGCTTGCTTAGGTTGTTAGAATTTGCAAAGGAATTTGGAATTCTAAAATCTGATCATAGTAAATCTCTGCGACGGAAGTCGATTGGTTTTACATTCGTGTTTTCGAGTTCTAGAACGGTTTTAACAAATAATCCTTTCAGTCTGTAGTCTGCAATTGATGTCAACCCGCGAATTTCCCATTGCCTAGCATCTTGTCTCATTGAATTTTAAAAAACCCATAATCTGCTCCTGTTCTCGCTACTTTTATTTACCATTTCGTTTTATTTGTTATTGACTGCTTAGCTATATTTGAATCTAAAGTCTGTTGAGTAATAGTCTTAAGTCCTTGTGGATTCAATCCCTAAGTATTACAGTGATCTCTTAATTTGAGAGAGTAGCTCTAAGGGTTAATTTGAGCATATCAATCTGCAAAACTTTCATTGGACCATTGGTGGAAGTTGTAAATCTCATTTCGAAATCTGGCAGTCCTTGAGGGAGAGAAGAACTTGGTTAGGAAAGCAGTTTTGCATTGAGCCCATGTTGTGATGCTTCCTTGCTGCAATCCTCTTTTCCATAGTTGAGCTCTATCTCCAAGTGAGAAAGGGAATAGTCTAAGCTTCAGACCATCATCAGATATACCACTCATCCTAACCATAGAGCAGATCCTCTCAAAGTTGTCCAGATGCTAAAGTGGGTCTTCATTAGGCAGTCCAAAGAATCTGCTGTCTTGAACCATTGCAATCATGCCCTTTGTGATCTCAAAGTGACTGTCTTCTAGAGGAGGGTGATCCCATGTCTTGAAGCAAAAGATGGTATATCAGTGGCTCCTATAGATCTTGGTTGTCTTGGTTCTCTCAAACCTCAATCACCTTGTAAACTATTAGGACCTTGCTGTCCTTGTAAACCTTGGATCCCTTGAAGACCTTGTTGACCTTGTGGACTTTGTGGACCAAAACCAGCAGCATGTGGATGTTCTTTCATCTTTTAACAACTGATATTGCTGTTGTGGATCCAAAATCTTGCTCATTGAACTAGTTAAGCAGTTGTAGGCACCATAGAGTAAGTGTTTTGATACCTACAAAAGAAATTCTAGTCAAGAAAAAGCAATTAGTAACCAAAAACGAAAATAAAAGCTTGATCTCAAACAATCTACAAATCCTAATGCTTAGAACAATCCCAAATGGCAACGACGCCAATTTGATGTAGGACTTTACTCTACTTCAAATCCTTAACACACATGTCATTTCATCCTGTAAGGTATCAATCCTAATGGGTAAACTAAGCAATCAAGAATGCAATATATTATCTAATTCAAGCAAGCATGATTGGGTGATGGAAGCTATGAAACTAATGACTAAAAGAGACCTCAAATAAGCAGGAACAAGTAAAGCAAACAAAGAAAATAAGGCAAGTTCGAATTCAAACAATCAAGAACTAGTAGGCTTGAGATGAGGTTATTGATCAAGGGAGACTCTTGGCTTAACTAGTGATGCTTACAAACCTACAACAAGCTATTCCTAGGCATGGAATTAACAACTATAACTAGCTCAATTCCTTGACACTGGCTACTTTGCTAAGCACATATTCAAGACAAATTCCTTTACTCAAACACATGATCATCAAGCATTATAAGCAACTAATTCAATTCTATATTGCCAATCTACTCCTTAGACAGCTAATTCCTTAGGCTAAGATAAGCTAATCTCTTACTTGACTCATTCAGGCATTTCATCAAACATTTATCAGGTATAAGAGAACCCTAGGATCTAGATCAACTTAGCAAAGGCTAATCTAGCATTAAACACCATCAATAAGAAGGAACAATCATATTAAGCACTAAACAATCACTAATCTAGCCTTAAATCTCCCTATCTCTATCCCATCTCAAACCCTAAACAAACTACTCACTAATCATGATTCTAATCACAGCCCGAGGCAAGAAGGAATAACAAATCATGATAAGAGAGGAGCCCAAGTCTGGTCGATACTCTCATCGATACAGTCGCCCCTGGCTAAGGCATCTCGGGTGATCTCCTCGGTACACTACTCGATACAATCGCCCTTTAGTTAAGGCTCATCGAGCTCTACTATCGATACAGTGATCAATACACTTCTTGGCTTGTGTATCGAGATGATCCTATGTCGATATGCTGACCAGTATAAGAGCCTCAAAGGTGGTGTATCGACTAGAGTAGCTCAATACTCTTCTGGTGTCCTGTCTCCTTGTATCGACTCCGGGATCTCGATGTGCTAATCGATATAGCTCCTCAGCATGTATCGACGTGTGATGTCGATGCGTTGTTCTGTACGTTGTGTATCGATCTGCCAAATCGATATCATGCTCGGTATAAAGCTTTCTCGCCTTGGTTCCTTCACCTTTTGATTCCCAGCTCTTCCTTTGATCCCCAAACTCCCAAAATGCACCTGCCAAGTGCTAGGAATTCACCTAATATGCAATGCAACTCCTAATTATACTCCAGATGCTAAGTGGGTGCAATTGGGAGAAGAACATGTAGAAATGCATGCTTAAAGACTATAAAGCAATACAAAATGTAGGCTAATATAGTGTAAATAATGATTATATCAATCCACATCAGATAAAGAAGCACAATATCAAAATGGACCACAAGATATAATAATAACAGTTAGGACATATTCTTTGCATTTCTCTATAACGGAACTGAAAACAAAGTATCTAGAGTGAATGCAAAATACATGCGACCAAGAAGGACATATGTAATCAATACAGGCTAGGGTTTTTTAGTCCTCCAAAATAGATAAGAAGTCGCCTATACATCTCTATTATTTTTAAAATCACCAATATTAGGATTTAAATATGTATCAAAATATATATTAGATTTACAAACGTTTAACTATTAGAATTTCCTATTTCCCCATCATTTAGATATGCTCTACAATAATGATTCATAGAAATAGAAAATTTGCATATACCAATACTGAATTTTTCATAATACCAAGACTATTATCCTAAACTATCAAAAAAATACTTTTCGTAAACTGCAGTCCAGTGTCTTATTTATAAACAAACATGAAAATTTCAAGTTATATACTTTAAACGCAACAATTTAACTAATTATCTAAATAAACACACTCCTACTATTAAATTAAATTCTAAACGCAGACCATATAACACCTAGATAAAAATTTAGTTTATGTTAAAGAGTCACACATATTCATTCATTACCTTATCAGAGTGATTAATTATCCAAATTTATTATGCAAAATTAAGCAAACTACAACTTCAAATAACTACAATTTTTCAGTAATTAACTTTAGACTTTAAAATTCTACAACCGTTTAAGCCGACTGAAAATAACAACCATCTTAAAGAACAAAATAACACATAACCATCTTAAGATACCGTAAAGTTTTGCTAAAAATACCAATACGCAAAAATATATAATTTAATACAGAGACGATGTGGAATAGGCTAGCATCCATCCAAACTCAGCACATAATCATCCATAGAACGATTGAGATGAATAGTTCTACGCACGAAGAGTTATACGGCTGCAAGACATTAAAATAATTTTTAGTATAACCATACCTTTTTATGCATCAAATTAAACAAGAAAACAGTAAACATAAACTTACATATCACAAACTCTCGGACATCATCATCAATATGATCAAACATTAACTCAGAACACAGACATTAAGACCGCAAAACAACCGATCTCGCGTCAATGCCTATTTCAAAATATAAAATCCCATAAGTTAGAAGCACTCTAAAACAAAATAGAACAGCTATCACCACAATTAACCGATCGCCAACATAACACTAATAAATCACGCTATAGACTAAACACATTGATTATAACACAGCAGTCCATACCTTCTCCTTCGGACACCGGCCAGAACCTAAGAACAAACAACCGCCTCATGGTTGTTTCGTTCATATGCACGAACGAATTCTCTAGCAAGAGCACCCGTTGCAATACACACGATCACACCTTCCCTCCTAATAAATTATGAATTAAACACAATACAACTACAGTCAAAATGATATCAAGTGCTAATTTAAAATATTGTGAGACAGAATAACCTGGCATCACAAAGCTCGAAATGAACATGACACAAATCATCCTCAAATGCGTTACTACTAATACACGAAAGCGTCCCCATCCTTAAAATTGTTCCCATAACATCTGGAATTAAATTCACACAACAAACATGCAATTATTATAATTATCAAACAAAAGATTAATCGGAGAAAAGAATTAAAACTAATAAAAAATTACCGATTAATGTCCCAATATTGAATTCCCTAGTGCAAATGTCAATAAATCGACGGCAATTGAGAAAAAGTTCAGGAAGTCCATCCGTAAATCACCTAACCCTTGTCGAGTGTCGAAACTGAATCATTTGGCCGTAGAATGACACGCTACTAGAACCAGATTCAGGCTTCACATCAAACTTGCAAATATCATACCACGAACTTTGCTCAAAGTAATTATCAAAGATGAGCGGGCATGATAGCTACCAAAATCTGAGTTCTCTAGTGAAAAATCAAACATGCAAAGATCTAATCAAATAAATCCAGGCGCAAAAAGAGTAAAAAAATAAAAATCTATATAGAATTTATTACCTTATCATCACTAACAATGAGCTCCAAGGTAGGACCAAAGAATTGATCCTCTTCCAATTACGAAGAACCTTCACACGGATTATTGAATCAGTATACACATTTCACAAATCAGAAACAGAACACATGACCGACGAAGATAATGCCATCGAACTGTTTGTTCTTTTGTGATGTGTTGAGAACGGTGATGAGAAGAGGAGAAGTGGTTATTGAGCAGTCCTAATTTCTAAATTATAAACGACAGGAAGAGAGATTAACTCATTGACAAAGGAATATTTATATTAGTTTCCTTATTAAAAGACACCCCACGTTCCAACATGTTGTCGGTATTACAAATATCACTATCTAACTTCAGCCCAAGTACATTGGGAAAAAATACTTATGGTTTACCCAAATCAAGGCAACATTTTATTTGTTCCAATTCAACCAACAAAACATCGACATTAATTACTATTGAAGATAAATTTAAAGTAAGATCGAGTAATTATCTAAAAATTATAAATCTTAAATTATTTATTATATAATATTAATAGGGTATAAGCTTATACGACCTATTTTCCAGTAAGCATCAAAATATAATAATCGTTATAAAGCAATACAGAATATTTTTTTAGATCAGAACATAAAGAAACTATCCACCAAAAAAAAATACTATAAACTATAAAAACAATGATCCTAGAACAACAATTAATTGATGTACCCAAAGTACATACAAAACATGTTCGAAGAATGAACGACATGTTTAGTAGTTATAGGCTAGGGTTTTTCTAACCCTCATAACGAATGTCGATGCCAAATAAAAAACACACAAGAATAATTATATATTTCAATAAAAACAGCAATTTTAATTTTAAACCAACAACAAAATTCTTGATTTTTTTAAAATTATGCTCGTAAGAAATTGTTAATAATTATATATGAAAAATTTAGATAACTGTTATTCATATATTTATTAGATAAATTCACAATATTATAAGTCTTATAAGACATTAAATTACAAAAAAAAAAATATACACTAGATGAAGATTTTAAAGCGGACCATATAACATCTAAATATAATTGCAAGTTGCTTTATGTGGCATAATCCATGTATGCATAACATACACGTACCATAAATCATAAAAATATCAGTGCTTGATATATAAGAAAAAGCCCAATACTTAATAAAACTATCACATTACAATTATAGGTCCTTATTTGCAATGATAGAATTGCGAAGATCATCAGCTTCTCGACAGCGAGGCTCCAGATAAATTTGTGAAACATCACAATTGTCGAAACTATGAGACTACCATTATATCGTTCAATTCTCACGAACCGAACAACACATATAATGACATTATGGTTGCATTTGCTCAGACTCGCAAGAAAATTAGCAGATAGATCACTCCTGGTAAACGTACACTCCTGCAAAATACCACATACAATGTAGGACATGGCAACTATAAAATAGAATTAGATAAGCAATTAAAATTATAACCAACTAGATATATATCACATCATCGGTTTTGATGATCCGTGAGACTATCAACATGATTCCCAACACTTGCAATTTGCCTCATTACATCTATAAAAAAGGATAATCACGTATTTTGGATGTAGAATAAAAAAAAGCGCAAAAAGCAAACTTTCAAAGCTTTCACACAAAAAAATAAAAGTAAACATACAAAGTAAAACAATGTCTCACTGATACAGAATTTCAATTCACTTAAACCATCAATTATCGATTCCAAGTCGACACAGGAGAAATAATAGGAATTGTCTGCCGAAGGCTGCTTAACAAACGCAGTTCTCTTTCTTCACGCAATCCTAAACGAATGAGGAGTGTATAACAGATCACCAGTAACCGACGTAAGGTCAAAATCCATCAAAACAATCCAATCACCTTCTACGATAGTTGCAACAAACAATTCTTTAAAAACTTCATCCAACAACGCATGGATTCTATCACCCTAACCAATTAATGTTTGAACAGAAACTTATCAGACTTTAACAATAAAACCACCAAAAATAGATAAAATAAAAATATACAAAACTATTTTACCTTATCATCAACTAATATAATATTACACACACTTTCACCTTCATAGAAATTTGTGAAGATACAAAGAACCTAGATTTATGATCTGCAACACCTAAAAGAGCCATGATTTATGAGCACAGAACAATATATTTCTTCTTCAATCTTTCTCTCTCTCTCTCTATCTCTCTCTCTCTATATATATATATATATATCAAACTTTATTTTACATATATCGTTTTAGTAAATAAACAAATAAGTAAATCTTCTATATATTTTAGATACGATTAAACTTATCTGGATTTAAATTAATTGTGTTGGTACTTGTTTGCATAATACAGACTAATGCATAATTAACCAATTATAAAATGAACAATAATTTATATAACTATATATGTACGAATACGTTTATACCTCGAAACAATATCATAATATATTAGTATACGATATAATCTTAAATAATTTAAAGTAACTAATATTCGAACGTTAATCAAAATTTATGGTCCTTGTAACTCTTATCGTATAAAATCATCATAATAATTTTAATAGATAATAACCGACCAAACAATAACCATAATAGGAAAATCATACTTATTCCAACTTATAAAGTCATAAAAATCAATAAAGATAGATGATTACCCTCAAACAAAAATTTCAAAAACATTAAAAACCAAAACGAAAAAAAAAAGTTTTTATATTAATGTAAGCATTGTTTAGTATCCATTCTCTTCGACGGGCTACTCTTAACCGTAGTTCCAGTATCAGCCAAGCTTTGCTTGAGAGAAGCATCAGGTGTAGACACCAAGGAATCACTCGAAGCTTCTGTAACACCAGAGTAACTTATAGGCACCTACAACGTTTATTTGTCTAAATTAGTGAACCAGTTAATATATAAATGTAATACTTTGACACATGATAATAAAACTCACCCGTGCATGAAATGCCTCATCAAACATAGAAATTAAGTCATCATCATTTGAGAATCTCTCAACCAGATAGGAAGAGGTCTTCATACCAATATGTTTTTCAGTTACAGAAATCTTGAAAAGCATGTCCTTTCCAATCAAATTCCTAATAGCAAACGGCATCTCCGGATCATCCCCCTAACAAAACAGAAAAAGTTTGAGGATCATAAAATATAAAAATATATATAAATCATAAACAAAAGCACCTCCAAATAAATACATACATCATCGACATCCTCAAATAGCTCATTTTCCGTCTTATCAAAAAACCTAACTGCCATCTTATCAAAGAAAGAAACCTTTGAAGGAGTCCCCTCCGAATCGATCACATCGAGAAGCAAAAAGTAACTAAATATAAGATAAAACGACAACGATTAGTATCCTTTAGATAATTACAATTGATACAAAATAAGAAGACGAATATTCATCTAAAGTACCTTACAACAACCGATGAAATGTCCTCATTACACTCAATACACTTCCATAATGGCAATCCCTGGCTATCCACCTTATCGGGGTAAAGAAAAACCTTCTTATTGCACCTCTGACAAGAAATATAATACCACTTGTCATTGTGTCCAATAAAGATGATCCTAACCATAACAATACACTTCCCGACCTATACCAATAAATGAAATAATATCACTAAATAAATCGAGCAGTGACAAACGAATACCTAAATAATAATATACTAAACACTACCTCAGTTGATCCGTGTACAGCTCTTAAAGACTTTCAAGCAGGCTTAAAGAAGAAATCATCATACACGGGCAGAAGGATCTCCGTGGACTCATAATCATAAGAAGGCTCAAGGCTAAATTTGTCAGCATCAAGCCTAAAATAATACATAAAAATCTTAGATACACACAATCTAACAAAACACCAGAATATAAAGAATATAATAAAAACAACATAGTAGCCAAAATAAACATACCCATTAATAGAACTCTTCGCAAGAGTTGTGTTCGGATTAAACAAAATATATGTTGAGCTATAAGAGTTGGAGATACTAATTTCACCTACATTTAAAATATATATTTAATTCGAATAGGATATTACATATTCAGCTACCCAGCAAAGATTATGTTAGATAAGCCTCTGTATTCTCTAATGCATGCAAGTCTAATGACACACACAACAACAGTGTCAGCATGTGCAGCTACATAATCAGCCATCGCTGTAGCGTAATCGTCCCATATAGTGCACATCAAACGACAATCACTACAGCCACATCATGAAAACAGCCCCATATAAATAAGAATTGAAAATAACAAATCTCTAAACAAATCAAATTATCATACCTTGTATCACGAAGAGTAAGTCTAAGCCTCATGCTGATTTTCTCATGGGCCATAACCTGATCAATGGTTCCCAAACTAACGACTTGACCTATGACATCTATAAATACAAATTTATACTTAGTAATCGTAAGGATACATAAGCATAATAAATAGATGCTTTCAAACACTTACCAATCAAGTATGACTTATCCAAATCGGTAGTCAAAATCTCACCGAATGTCCTAAAATATTTCTCGGGGATGTTTTTCAGAAAATCATGGCAATCACTCAACTCGGTGGTCTCATAAAATTAAATTTTATAAGGATAATAACTTGTCCGATAATTACTCTTGTACTCAACGACCTTGAATGTATCGACGATGTATACACCACCATAAATTAGCTTATCCTGAAACTTCTTGACACAATCCTTATCAAGAGTAGTATGTACGCGCTCACCCTTAATAATTATTTAAAAGTGTTAATCGAACATATATTTAAGAAGTTACAACACAGTAAAACTACAATAATTTGATCAGAAAAAATCGTAAAAAACTCACATATGCATCAACAAACACGACATCCATCATCTTGCCAGTTTTAACCCAAAGCTTGAGTACACAAACTTTTATCTTATAGTGATCAGTCTGTGGAGTCAAATCTTTTATGTTAACCAAAGAACCAGTCTTTCTCTTGAAAATAGACATTATCCAAGCCTAATAATGTCAAGTCTCTTTGAAAATATCGAACTAATAATTTAGGGCTTTCTATAAGCTCTATCAATTAAAGTGAAATTTTTTGATCCTGTTTTTTTGTATCTTATAGTCAGAGTTGGAAGATATATATATCCTATATAGGCCAACGACTCTAAACAATTACATTATTATCAAAACTTTTTTTCCAAGCAAATAATCACCAAAAAGTTAAGTAATTAATTATGACATACAATATGAATTATAGTATATTTTCCAAAATATTATGAATATATGATATATATCTCAAATACAGATATATAATATTTTGTAAAATATTGTTGTTAATGGCAAACATGCAGAAATTAACAATATCGTTAAGGATAAAGACTGGAATAAATCTCTAATATATATATAAGACATGATACATGATATTTTCTAATACTCTACACAACTACGTTATTATCATAACATTTTGTTTGAAATAAATATTCACCAAAAAGTTTAGTAATTAATTATTACCGACACTATAACTTATAGTATATTTCCCAAAACATTACAAATATAAGACTGATATCCCTAATATAAATATATAACATTTTTTAGAGAAATTCCGATAAGTATAAATATTCAAAAAAGTAACAATTTCGATAAGGATAAAGATTGGAACAAATCTTAATAAATATATATATATATAACACATATCATAGGATATTCTAGAAATTTTGCATGACACAAACTATTTTTGAAGTCGTGTTGCAAATATCATTCCACCCAAGAAAAGTTTTAAATATCATAGAGTCTTTATCGAAGGCAAAATTTCATACGCTAGAGTTCATGTTAAATTTCCACATTCCCACGATAATATTTTTGCAGTCTCTTAAAACTTATGCAACTAAACATACCAATTAATACAACAAAAATTCTAACAAACCAATAGGATGGGTCTCGTCTTTTTCATCAAACGCAATCATCTAAGTCGAAAGCAGCACATAACCATACTGTATAAATTATACGGTAAATTCATGCTTGATAATGGCATCAATAATAAGACAGTAAACTAAAATCTTATATATTGGATACCAAAATAGAAAACACCAGTCACAGACTACATAGTAAAAAAACATGTAGATCCAAAACCCAACACCATCACAATATTCGTTAATTTGTAAGAGAAGGTCTCTCGACTAATCCCAAACCAAAATAAACTTCAGTGGCTTCAGCGAATGATGAGTATAAAACACCATTAATTGTTCAGATATCTTTGAAGCACGTCGGTCCTCTGACAACAGCTAACAATGTTCTGAGGTGATAGAGCTCACCACATTCAGGCTTCACATAGGAAAGTCCTACCGCATTTCTCCAAGACCTACAACGACGTCGGGAGAGCCACTCCCTATGCCAAACAAACCAAATTGGAAATTCAGTATATAGAAGATGCCTCGATTGTGGATGGTGTTTGTTGTAGTCCATCTAACTCTGAAACTGAGTCTTTTGAAAATAATCTCCATGACCAGGTGATGAAAAATCTTCCGAGAAAATGATGGACTCGTTCCTCGGTAGATGGAAAGGCAAGATAGTCATCTGAATTTCCTTACTGTATAAGATGAAACAACTGTAAGAAATCTTAAAAAACTAAGAATAATATCAGAACTTAAAATTTAAAAAATTAAGATAATTTAATAAATAACAGACAATTTCATATAAAGACTAAATCCACAAAGAAACCAATATCGTAGACCAACCCCAAAACATTAATTGAGATATAACTATAGAGTTAAAAATAAATATAATCAGCTTAGAACAATGAGACTCATATGAATAAACACAGTATATATTATATCAAAATTGAGGGTTTGTGACCTTCAAGTCTAATTTTGATAATTAACACAATGAAACGATATAACGCTAATATAACCAAAACGAAAGAAAGTCAAAGCAATAAACAATATCAACAGGTAAAACAATATATCAAATAAATCAAAATCAAATTTATAACAAAGCATTAATTGTAATCAATATACACGATGAGTTTAAGTGGAAAAAAGTTTAAGCAGCAATACCTTTTCTGCAAACTAAACTCACGCCATTAGCAGACATAAGCCTGGAAGCTGTATAAGCAAAACGAAACGATGAAACCTAATTAACTCTCCTCTCTTGCAAGTTACCGACGCACAATGAAAACCCAAGTAGACAAAATTAGAATCGTAGGAAAGAAAACATACTGCATGAAACAAAAACATAACCCTGAACTATGACCTACACGTTAGTAAATAAATAAACCTAAGCGGTTGTTTAGATGAATGAGACATATGCGAGTATATATAGCTATTAAAATTTTAGAGTTTTCGTTTTATAATATAGTTTTGAGAGGTAACCGATTTTTTAAAATGGTCCATTAGACACCAATTTCAAAAAGCCCAACTGATACATCATCTGAGAACCGGTATAAGATTTAAATTAATATAATCGATTTTTAAATACGAACCAAGCCAAACCAATCGGTTTTAGATCCGAATATTCCCACGAGAGGTAGAAGGCACACAAC
This sequence comes from Thlaspi arvense, assembly GCA_911865555.2. NCBI lineage: Eukaryota > Viridiplantae > Streptophyta > Magnoliopsida > Brassicales > Brassicaceae > Thlaspi > Thlaspi arvense. The sequence goes on from OU466861.1 coordinate 18,621,261, forward strand.
CCCTCTAAAAAGCGCAGTGGTGCGTTTCTGACTTCACAAATAATATATTAGATAAAATTATATAAAATTTTACAATTTAATTATATTATATTATATAACTTTTAAAATTATACTAAATTTAAATAAATAATAATTATTTCATTCCGCATAGAATAGAATGCAGATTATTACCTAATTAATTTATTATTCTAGAATCCAATTCAAGATTTCCTCTAGCTATTTTAACTATTACTTGAGAAGCATGTTTAATGAACAAATCTGATGTGTCATCACATTAGTAAAAGTTAGTGCAAAACACAATGCCACCTCATAAATGTGACATGGCAAATTTCCTAAAATAAACGAAATATTTTGACTGGTTAAGTTAAAACTAAATAAATCTTATTTTAAATAAGAAAAAATTATATCATATATAAAAGAATTCTCATTATATTGCAAGAATTCGAAATTATAAATAAAACAAAAAAATAAACAGATATAAACATAAATTATAAGTATCCTTTTAGCTAACTTTTTTTTATATCATAATACAATATATATGAATAGAAAATAGAAGTAAAAGTAAAAATAAATCTACGACTTTGATTTTATGTAAAAATCTCATGCTATATTTTTGGGTTTAAATTATTTTCAACCCATATTTATTTTTAGTCTTCTAATTTAAAAGAAAAAGAAAGGTTGTTTTTTTTTTCTTTTTCGTCCAGTTATAGAGAAAAAGATAACACCATATAAAATCAAACTATGAAGTCCACTTATATTTTAGAGAAAAAAAAATAGAAAAATAAAGTGGATATGGTCTTAATGTTTAATATATTAGTAAATGTTAAAAAAAAGTATGACTCAAAGAAGAGAAAAAAATAAATAAGAATAATTTTGATCGATTTTAAGTTTTTATTTAAAATATTTCAAAATATTATCTTTTACATATTAATTCTTTAATGCATATATTTTTTCTAACATACTAAAACATTATTTCATGAATCAAGTTTTGTATATGTTGTGCTCCATTATATTTTATATTAACAAATATAGTAAAGTTAGGAACAAGTCAACTCTTAATTTTAATAATAATTAAATATTAAATATATTATTTTACTCTTTAAATCATACATATATATATATTTAGATCCGATTGGTTTAAGCCAGAGAGTTTGTAGAAGTGAACGGTTGCAGATTATAAAAAATTTGACAAATAAATTAGCGGAGAGTTACCAGAGAATTTTATAAAATATAATTTCACAAATTTTATAATAAATTTCTATTATATTTTTATTGAGAAACCATATATCATCAAACGCTGAAAAATAAGAAACTTTGATTAAATACAAAACGATAGAAACGGTTTTTATGATTGTTGTTAAATGCCAATAACTGCACGTGTAAAAACATAATATTTGTAAAAAATACCAGAAAAACTTACCAACACCTTAATATTACAATTCACTTATTTCTAACTCATACCTACATGAATAAATATATTTAAAAAATCAACCATACATTATAAAAATATATATTACAAAACATATACTTTTATTATTTTGTTTTAACACATAAAAGTCATATTCGATTTTCTTATAAATATGTGTATAAATATAAATATTAATTATGCAAAAATCAAATTCGAATGCAAACTTGTCGTGCATACATTTTGTTAACCCCAATTACACTCTTATTTTAATTTTAGTTTTTAGAGAATTTATATTTTTTAAAAATATTTATCGTGCGGGCCAACTATCTATCCGCTCTTAGGATAAATAAATATGGTAGAAATCATTTTGGTTTAATTAACAATAGATCAAGAAAAAATGTATACTTAAAATATATATTAGCAAGATTATATTATGTAAAGAGAAAAAGAAAGCATTATATAGATAATATTCAAACATATTATAAAAATTTAATTATTATTTAATATAACTTTTATATTTGCAATTATATATTACTGTAAATGCTAAGAAAAATAAATTTTTTTTCAAAGATATAACACGATATGAAACGTTTATGTGATTGTTGTTGAAACTAAAATTATATATGTATAAAAACATAACATTTACATAATATATAAAAAAATTAATTAATACTTAAATATTACAACTAATTATGTTTATAAAAAATTATACTTGTACATACTTACAGACCAAAAATAAAAATTAAATAAATTATTATATATTTTAATATATATTTTTTTATTTAATTATCATATTTATATTTTTATCCAAAAAAATATTTTAAAATTTTAATTAATATCTTTTAAAATCTTGTAGTCAATGAATTTATAAAAATAAGAAAATCTACCTGAAACAGAATTATCTCTTAAGAACCTCCTCATCAGGTTCATTCACTTAAGTACACATATGCTACCATACAAATTTATATATATATATATATAGCAGGATAACATAAACTAAGCCTAACAACATTATCTTCTCTCAACACTAAGACAGATGTCACAGAACTAAGCAAACTGTTCAGAAGATGTCTTACTTTGCTATCTCACACCAGATAAAACACCAGCACAGCTATCATAACCAGTACCCAAGCAACAACGTCCCACCTTGCTCGGTTTATCGACTTAATCGAATAGATACCGATAAAGCAACTCGACATTGATATGTTATTTTCTTCACCAATGTCATTCTGCAATGGAAGTCTTTGTAGAAGTGATTGCATTTGTTTGTCTACCATGCTTGGTAAAGGCAGTACTCTTGTGGTTGTAGACTCTGTTTGAAGCCTCGGAACATCGACCAATGTATTACCGAAGACAGTTGAATCATCTAGCTTCACGATGTCATCCCTCAAGATATCCGCATAGAAATCTTCTTCACTAGGAACCTGGAAACATTCGAAAACACATAAAAGAAATCAGAAATAAGGCCTGCGACTTTTACCCGAACCGAAGTTTTCGAACCAAACCGTACTGAATGTCATATTCCGTTATGGTTCGGTTAGTTAGGTTAAACCGATCACATCATTCAAAATTGATAGGGTTATTACTTCAGTTCGGTTTAGTTCGACAGAACCGATCAGTTAAACATATTTTCTTCTTTTTCCTAAACAAAGATATACTGAACCATACCGCATTATATCGAGTTATACCAATTTTATTAAATATATATCGGAACTTTTGAACCGAAGAACCAAGCTAACCAAATTTACCTGACTTTAATCGAAATTTGAAGGGAAAAAAAAAACAAAAATCTTACCGTTAATTTCCGTAAAAATTTTAATTCCCGAACTACCACATACCTGACCCGACCAAAACCGTAATTTAATTTTGATAGAGTTTTCTCGAAACAACGAGTTTTACGTGAACTTATATAGACAATTAGACATCATCCATTTGGTGAAAGGACTAAATAAAATAGTGTAGAAACAAACCTGTGGATTTTGTGAAGATTGTGAAGATTCTGCTATTTCACTAAGTAATTCATGCCCTGATTCATTTGATAAGTAAAAATCAACCATATTTTCCCAGTCAGAGATACTTTCTGAAATGGTTTCGTTCTGCGAGTTTGCGTTCTTGTCGGGCTTTTGAATCGTAGCTCCTTGAAATTCTGCATTCTTCCTAAGCCGGCAAATAACCAGAGCATCCTATCAAAAAGTTAAATAAACATAAGCCAATATACAAGAAAACTTTCGAGAATCAGTCAAATAGTTTTACCAGTGAGACTCCAATCATACAGTACTCATGCATACTCCATTCGGTTCTTCCACCTTTCGGCGCACGACCAATGTGGAACACGAGCGTCCTCTTTGTTCCGATGACCTCGGAACCAGACTTCACGTTACGCTCTTTCCCTGTGGCTTTCCAGTATCCCATCTTTGTTGCTCTTCTGTTCTGTGAGCCGTGTGGATACTTCTTACCACGAGCACAGAAGAAGAACCATTCGCTGTCAGATTTAACGACTGATTTATCTGCGAGAAAAAACAAGAACTTGTTAGTTTTTTTCAAAGAAGTGAAAGAAACATAAACTTTTTTCTCAGACAATGGACAACAAAGATTTCGTTGAGCAAAAAGCCAACAAAGTACCTTAATTGTCTATAAGTCCTGAACTTGTTTATGCAAAATGTAAATGAATACATACTTACAAATGTAAAGAGCGGTTTTGGTAGCGTTTCAACCCACAAAAGAGTTAACTACAAGTAGGAGCAAATCAAGTGACAGACATCAAAAGGTTTGGTTTGTCCAATTGTACAAACCCAAATGCATTTCTTATACTTTGATGCATTTAAAACTAATTTGCAAATTAGACAAAGCCAGGAAATCACATCTTCATACCAATCTAAAGTTTTGCTACTCGGTTTAAGATTCAATAAATTTGCCTCAAGAAGTTAATTATATTCTTGAACTTTTTGACATCCTCAATGACCTAACTACATTTGATTCCACAAAATAGGCGGAAACTAGTCAACATAGAGATTCAATCAGATTCAGAGACATGAAAATGAAGTAACTTCATACCAGATTCCGATCATATACACAAAAAAATCCCTAGAAAACAATAGTACATGAAAATGAAAGTTACCAAAATTTCAAAACAAAATCCTCCAAAGCCACATGGGTTTCGAAATTCAATGGAATTTTCCACATGGGTAATTAAAGAGAGCTCATAATATGCTTTAATCAATTTCAAATTCGTGACCCAGTAAAGTAAAATTCAAGCTTTTTTTTGTTCATACCCAAACTTTGTAATGAAATAGAGAAAACAAAGAGAAGAAAAAGAAACTTGAAATTGGGGGAAAACGAACCAGGCAAATCCCAGGGCTCGAAGTTGTAAATGTCGACCTCAGGTATAATCTCAACAGATCTCTCTAAGCCATCCATCTTCCGTTTCAAGTAATACGAGATCAGCTCGATGTCCGTCGGAGAGAATTTGAAACCAGGAAACGCCGTCGAAACCGCCATTGATACCACCGTATCTCTAGAAACCTCCGCCGACTGAGTTGCCATATATATATATATATAAGAATTAACTCGCCGCCGCCGGCGAGAGGAGATCAAAAAGGGTTTTTTTTTGTTTTTTTGTTTCTGGCTTCTCGGAAATTGGAAGAGTCACGTAAAGGATTCTTCTTCCTCGGGAATTGGATTAGAAAATGTAGAAGACGGAGTAAAAAGGAAAGCGACGATCAAATACACTTAACACTTGCGTTTCAGTTTTTCCCCCAGATGTTGCGCGGGTATTGGAATATTTACGTCTGATTTCCACGTCACCATTCGTGCTCAAATAAACTCGTTTATTATGCGAGAGGGCCCTTTCTCACTTTAATACGGAATTAGACTACGCAAAACACTTTTGCATACTTTTGCTCTTTCTATATTAAAGTAATTACCAGAAATATTCTTTTCCAGAGTTACCGCATCACCACAGTAATTTTTTTGCCGTTGGGTATTGGAGCCAAACTGCCGTGTGGCCCGTGTCACTACCAAATCGTCCCACCATATATTTTCAGACCACCAATGCTTAATTCGTTGTATCAAATAACTTTTCGTTAACTAGAAGGCCTTCGCCCTAGGGGATGCCATTGCCGGCGGATGGTCGCAGGCGGTGAATCTTAAATTTTTCGAATCCTGTGTCAATCCGCCGTCGATGTTTTCAACCTCCGATATAGGTTACATTCCATTGTAGGAATTCAGGCTCCGAGATGCAAGCGTTAGTCGGCGGGAGCGAAAGCTTTGGCTTCTGGTGGTGTTAGTGTTACTAACTATAATGTATCCATGCGCGAGTAAAACATGAAGTGGACGAGTGGTAGTGGACATAATCAACTAAACGGTAAAGATAATTGTCCAGTAAAGCTAAATTGTTTTTGTTTCTTCTCGGCTCTCGAAATTATAGTAAATTTTTTAGATTTTGCACTTTATTGATTCCTGTATCTGAATTGAATCAATTCACTTTTCACAAATTAATAGCTGATTTTTCTTAGCTATTGATATAAATTTTTTAGATTTTGCACTCTATTGTTATTCTTATTTCTTGATTTAGAACATAAATTATTTTTCTGAAAACTCGAAATTACTAGTGAACTTAGTAGATTTTGCAATCTATTGGTTCATGTATGTGAATTACATTGGTTCACTTTCATGAATTGAATGCTGATTACTCTAGGCTGTTTATATAGTTTATACTCGTGAATATGAAAACAAGGAGTATGCTTTGAGTTTCTGTGCAATCTTAAGAAGTGGATAAGTGGTCGTGGATAAGAGATCTCTTGACGGGTGATTTGAAGAAGTAGCGACCAGCATGTGCGGATTGTGGATTCACGTTTTTGCGCTATCGTCTGACCATCGCATATCGTCAAAGAAATCTCTTGCCACGTTATGGAAAATAAGCTAAGTTCTCTTCGGTGTTCCTATATCTTTGTTTGAGAAAATGATATTGTAAAAGAATTGGGTTGTTCTGTTTATCATCTTACTCGTAAGATCATTTTACTAGTGTCCATTTGAATGTATTAACTAGTGTCCATTTCAATATGATTACATGTATTATTATAAATCTATGAATCATATATATATATATATATATTAGAGGGGAAATAAGCACATTTCTTAAAAGGCATTCTTTCTCAATAACCTAAATCCATCAAGATCAGGAAGACCGCGCCGACCTAGCTCAAGAAATCTCTTGAGGATAACTTTTGAAGATCGGAAACATCGGACTAACTCAAAAGATAAAAGAGAATTTTTTTATTCCTCGGAGAATAAAGGATATTTCCATATCATATATATGGAAATATACACAAAAGACAAAAAGGAAAAGGAGTTTGGAGTGACCGACCTCCTATCCTTTATAAATAAAGAGGACCTCGAAGCCAAGAAGACAACTCATACATTCTAGAGAGCAGCAGAGCTAAAACCAGAGACTCCAACGCTTTCTAGTTTACTTCGCAAGCATTCTTTTCACTTCGGCATAACCTCTTGGTTATACCTTTCTTTGTAATCGTTTCGTTTACTTGCTACTAATAAAAAGACTTTATTCTCTGAAACCCACAGCTGTTAATCAAACCCTAGTGGTGATTTTCCGGTTCAACAGTTGGCGCCGTCTGTGGGGACTAGGAGAATAAATTCTTAAATACTAAGCAAGAACGCCGAAGCGATGAGCCTCCCCGTCGATAATAGCGATCTCATCCGCAACGACGATGACACCACTCACACCGAGACATCTGCTCTCGGTGAACATACAAACGTCACTACCGCGAATCCACCCACGGGAGCACCCCCAGCTCCCCTCCAGGCCGCTGACCTCGCAGCAGCTATCCAGGCCGCCATGCAGCCACTCACGCAGGACTTGGTGTCCAAACTAGACACCCTCCAGGCCCAGCAAGCCAAGTACGATGAGCAACTCAGCGCCTTCGCAGCCGCGACCACTGCGAGATCAGTGCCAATCGGACGACGTTTGATCTTCGAGACACCGGAGCAAAACAACATCAGGGGCACGACGGCGGACGATGAGTAGCCATCTGGCGAACTGAATTCCAAAATCGCAAGGCTTCACCAACGAATAAACGCGATCGGATCCCAAATCCATCGGGCTACCAGCTCGGCACCGAAGATCTCAGCTATTCTCTCCGATGCCGAACGCAACCCATTCGCCCCGCGGATCACCAATGTACGACTCGGCGAGGCGATAAAACTAAAGCTCCCATACTACAACGGGATGGAAGATCCTAACCTATGGTTGACCGGATTCAACGTCGCCATGAAGAGGCAACAATTCGAGACCGACATCGAACGCGAAGCCAACCACTGCCAAACCTTTGTAGAACATCTCAACAAGGATGCTTTGAAGTGGTTCTCTAACCTACCTCCAGCCTCGATCAAATCCTTCAAAGATCTGACCCACGCCTTCATAAAACATCATTCCATGTTCATCACGAAGAGGACGGTCAACCTGTTCACTCTAGTACAAGAACGTGACCAACCACTCTGCAAATTCATCGAGAAATTCAAGAACGCCACCGCAGCGTATGGGCAAATCCCGCAAGCTTTGGCCATCGAGGCACTCATGAACGGCCTATGGTACGAATCCCAGCTCAAGAAAGATCTGCACAAAAACCCGAGGGAAACCATAGAAGACGCCATCCACCGAGCCCAAATCTTCATACGAATAGAAGAGGAGAAAATTATCTATGCTAAGAAATATGGCATCATGAATGCTTCGAAAGACAAGGAGCCCGCAACCAAAAGCAAGCCGTCCTCCCACGCCGTTGTCGCATCTGAAGAAAAGCCCTGAAACCAATGGACCCTGGGAGATCCCCCGAGGAGCACGAGCGACAGGGACGATCTATACTGCTCCTTTCACGTGCAGATGGGGCACGCTACTTCAGCCTGTCGACACCTCCAAAATACACTGTATGAACAATACAAAAAAGGCAAAATCAACATCGAAGGCGATCGATCCCGGAGTAAAAGCTCCTATTCACGCAGTTCAAACCCCAAGGACTCGCGTCAGGCCACCTCCACTCGGGATCGCAGGGATCTAGGAAAAAGCAGCAGTCGAGGCAATTCTGGAGGAAGGTGCCGAAGTTGCACGCCCGAAAGAAGGCCTGAAGAAAAGGAGAAGGAGAAAGGAGCAGAGCGTCAGAACGACGAAGGAGAACACGAAAATCCACCCCCTCCACCAAAGCGACGAGTCAACATGATCATGGGAGGACTCCCCGACAGCGATGACTCGGTCCATGCCATCACAGAATATGAACGTAAAGCAGTCGCGTCGCGAAAATTCCCTCGCCCTGTGGCCTATCACCCCACGATCACCCTCACATCGAAGGATATGCATGGGTTACACACCCCGCATAACGACCCACTGGTGGTCGAACTACATATCCACGACAGCGAATTGGCCAAAATCTTGGTGGATACCGCCAGCACGGTCAACATCATCTTTAAAGATACATTGACTAAGATGGGGTTCCAGGACAAAGACATCAAGGCGGCACCAAAGCCTTTAACTGGCTTTGCCAGTGAATCTTTCTTCAGCCTCGGCACCATACGACTCACGGTTTATGTCGGCGGAGTGACAAAAATCGTTAAATTTATGGTAATGGACAAACCAGCAATTTACAATGCCATACTTGGCACACCTTGGATCCACGAGATGAAAGCAATCGTGTCGACTTATCATCAATGTATGAAATTCATCACTTTGGCCGGAGTTTTTACGCTTCACGGGGATCAGCAGATGGCAAGATCTTGCTTCATCAGCGAGCGCAAAGTGCGACTCTCCACGGCAAAAGCACTCGAAGACGTTAAATAAGCGAAAAAGATTCGACAACGAGTCTTAGCTATTTTTTTTTTCTTTTCAATAAAACCAGGCTTAGCCCCTGAGTGATACCACTCATTCAATACTTGTAATGAACTATGAACGGCTTGATCCCAATTCGGGTACATAGGCAACCTCCGGGTGCAGCTGTAAATCTAATAAATTTATATTTTGGAAAATCAGCTCGGCATATAGAGTCACGTTTTCTTATGCAAATGCATCTTGCTGAGTCGATATTCTGGCCAAACATTCGATTCAAAAAAAAAGCAAGCACAATAAATAAAATAAGTGGCTGATCACCACTCCTTTGATACTTCGGTTTGATTTAATCTTCCGAAGTGGATAAGAAGAAAGCTGAAGACAATACTCGCACGACCCTCGATCATACCTTTCAGGCCAAAGTGAATCCTGAAAAATTGGTGATATGCTCAAATTAACCTTTAAAGCTACTCTCTCAAATTAAGAGATCACTGTAGTCTTTAGGGATCGAATCCACAAGGACTTAATGCTATCACTCAACAGATTTTAGATTCAAATAAAGCTAAGCAATCAATAATGAAATGAAAATAAAATTACAACGAAAGTAATGATATCAGGTGCGGATTGTAGGTTCTTAAAATCAAAAGACAAGACGCTAGGCAATGGGAAATTCGTAGGTTGACATAAATCGCAGACTACGAACTGAAAGGAATAATTATTAAAACCGTTCTAGAACTCGAAACACTAATGTAAAACCAATCGACTTCCGTCGCAGAGATTAACGATGATAAGATTCTAGAATTCCAAATTCCTTTGCAAATTCTAACAACATAAACATGCATTTTAGATCAGGTTCGATATGTTCACAAAATCACGAATCCAAATTCCTTTGCAACTAGTTATTTTGCTCATCTAAGATAGTTCTGGTGATTAACAATGTTTCCACATTCATTAAACAACCTAAGATCTGATTTCTAGGTGATCAATCTTAAAATCAGTGTTAAAGCAATCTAGATGAAGAACCAAATGATTTATCCTTCTAGTTTTGTAGTTCTAACAATTCATTATCAACCTTTGAATAACCTAAAACCTAACTAGCAAATTACTCAGACATAACAAGTGAAACACAAATCATGACTGAATAAAATTGCATTAAGAAAATAGAGTAAAAGATGAAGGGGTTCGAAATTCTTATCTACAGAGTATGGATTTGTCTCCCCAAAAACTCTCAATCTAATCTCTCTCTTAGTCTCAATGATAATCAGAATAACTGCCTAACAATGGCTTAGAAAACCTAAATACAAGTCTAAACACGAACTGGGGCAAAAGTGCAAATAGTGGGCAACTTCTGGGCCAAGTTGCAATTTCTTCCAATGAGTTTTTATGCTTCTTTGCGACCACGACCGGTGTCAATCGACACCAAGTAGTGGGTGTCGATCGACACCCTGCTCCTTAATGTCCTCCGACTTGGTCCTTTCAGCATCAACTTCAGCATAGCTCCAAAAGGTCCCATAATCCACAATTATGCTCCATTTATACCTAGACCTGCAAAGACTCTATAGGACTCGAAAAATACCAAAAAGACTCTATAAACAAGACTTATATCATGGTCAAAAACCAGCAAAAACCATGATATATCAACTCCCCCAGACTTATCTTTTGCTTGCCCTCAAGCAAACATCAGACACAGCCTAGAGTAGAGGTTTGAAAACACAGAAAAAGTCAGTCAGACATCAGGAACACCACATTGATTAACACTTTTCGAATCCACATTCCACAGAGTGAACACAAGATCAAATTTCAGTCTAATCATCACATGCTTAGCAAATATTTCAAATCCAGTCCAAGCTCCTTCAAGAAATCCGAAATCTCTACTGTTAAACTCCTTATTTCTATCTAAGTGATGTTTCATCAAGGTTTTATCATCTCTATCACTTATAGATTCTTTTCCCTTCCTAAACAACTGAACAAGCAATCTCAACACAGTTCTCCTATTTTCTCTTCCCTTGATCTTTTCTTTCTGATATTTTTTTATTTTAAGCTATTTCTCATTCTTTTATTGTCTAAGAATTAGTGCTATTCAATACTTGTGTTCCTTGTGAGGAGACAAGTTCTTGAGTGTGTTCATTACTATTGTTCCTTGTGAGGAGACATGGTCATGAATGCACCATTCTTTAGACTTAAACTTTTAAAGCTCTACCAGGAAAGGTCAAAGAGAAACTGTGTTTTAACATACTTGTCAGTGTTAGAAGAGAGAATCAAGATCAAAGAGAATCAAGCACCAAGACAAGAAGTTTTAAGTTCATTTAAGTGGAGCTAACAGCAAATTTTTCAGATTCTCTAAGAACCTAAACTTTCATTGCTAGACTGATCAACCTATGACTTTCAACTTAGTAAGACTTGCAATCAACAACTGTGGCAAGGGTTCTTATAAGCATCAATGTTCTGTGGTTTTTTCTAAGAAAAACTGACAATTTCAAAAATTTTGACTCAATAAAACAGATTTTGACTCAACTCTGAGACTCAATAAATACAAAACAATATAAACAATGTCAGCAACGACCTCCCCCAGACTTAAACAACACTGTCCCCAGTGTTATCAAGCAAGGAGTTGGTAGAAAGAGGCAAGGAAACGGTTTGTACAGAGATGAGAAAGTGGTACCTGTGACTGCGCGTGGTGTCGATCGACACCACATGGTTGGTGTCGATCGACACCCTGTCCGAAAACAGAATGGGATGACCCAAACATGTGTATGTGTTGCAAGTTAGATTGTTAGCTGACATTCTCCAAAGTCAAGACTGTTAAGAACACTCAAGCAAACAATTATAAGCAACAACATAATCCATAATCTCATCAGTTCAAACAAGTTTCATAACACAATCAAAGCTGACAAATTGACTCAAGACAAAGACATAAAAACTGACTCAAGAGAAAATGAAAAATAACAAAGAGAAAAGAAAAAGTAACCAGGATAGCTAGAGGAACTAATCCTCATCCTCAGGATCAGGTGAATGTGGGCAAACACAACCGCAGTTGGAGATCACCGAGACAGCGCTCCATAACGCCTGAATACGCTGCACCACATAACGCTGAAAGGTAGCCTGCTCCATCGGAATGTCGGGGGTCGGTGGAAGTGTATGTCGACCAATCGGTGGAGGCAGCATCCGTGGAAGAGATGGGTGACGAGAGGGACCTCCAGCAAGGCCCTCAACAGGTGCATCCTCAGCAGCAGGAGCAGCAGCGCGGGAAGATCCTCCTCTGCGCCTAGTAGCTGGTGCGGATCGTAGCAGTGTAGCATCAGGCTGGAAGCTGAGGGAGTCTGTCTGCAGTGTAGTAAGAGCTGTCTGAGGCAGCGGAATAAGACATCACTGACCAGTGTGACTAACGAAGCTCCATAGCGGCTCATCTCCTGCGATCCAGTGTGTCCTCCTCAAATAATCCAAGTCAATGAGGTGGCGCTCAGACACAACTCTGCAAGTCGAAGTGTCAATGCGGAAGTGGCGGAAGATGGGGGTGAGGAGGCTGCCAATACTCTCGGGTCTGCCCCGAGCTCCAGTGAATGCCTTGGTCTTCAGCGAAGCCAAGTGATGGGCAAAAATGGCACCCATGTTAACATCGCTGTCAACCGGATACTCCTCTGTCAACACATCCTCAATGCCGTAATACAGGAGAGTCAACTCAGAAACTCTCATCTTCCCGGGCTCAGACTTGCACAGGAGAGTAGTGGAGAAAAGGCGGACCAGGTAGCGCAGCAACGGATGGCGCACATCAGTATGAGTAGATCTCTTGGAATCATACATCCCATTCTCGAAATAGGACCAGAAACTCTGCAGGTCAGGAAACGGCGTCGGGAGAAAGACGCCACTGCGCTCTGGATCGAACCCAAAGATGGTACAGAGCTCAGGAAACGTGATCCTGTTCCTGATGCCTCTGATGAGGAATGTGAGAGTCCCCTCATCTGCTCTCCTCACGATGTCATTGGTGTAATACACCCTCGCCGTGGCAATGAACTGGCGGACTAGCTTTGGATATAAATCGTACTGCTTGGTCGCCATGGTACCCAAACCAATCTTCTGCAGCACGCGCAGAGCCTACTCCTTGAGCCCGAGGCGGCACAATGTAGCCTCATCTGCGAACCGGGTAGGCGCAAAATCCATCTTGAGCCAGGCATTGTAGAACAAGGTGTCGTAATCGTCCCACTCCTCACTGATTTCCCGGAAGATGCAATTGCGTTTTGCCACCTCCTTCGCCGGAGTATCCTCCCAAACCCTCTCCATCGGGATTCTCAACCCTTCTCTCCGAGGCCATGGAGGAAGAACTGGTATAGCAGGTGCTGAGTTGGAGGATTCTCCGGTCTCAGTGCGTGATCTCTTGCTGTTTCGTGGAGCCATCTGCACGCAGAAATTTCGAAAATCAGGCCAAAATTCGAAAGTTTGAAAATTCAAAATCTGGCCTACATCATCAAGGGCGAACCTACCATCAACTTAGTGATCACTAATCACTAACAATTCCAGTTTAAAACCCCAAATTCGGACTTATTTTTGCAAAATTCATCATCAATCCGAAAATTTCAAAATTTTTCAAAACAAGCTATAATAATGATGTTATTGCATATTGCATACATTTTGCATACTCATTAGTTAGCTTTTCATGCATTTGTATCACGTTTTAGGTTAGATTGCATCACTTAGGGTTCTAGAGCATTCTTGCATCAGCATACGCATTTTCCTTGCATTTTGCATCATATTCAGGTTGTTTCTGGCTACTTTGGAGCCGTGGAGGTTCGTGGACATGTTGAGGCTGATGTAGCAGTTCGGAGGAGCTCGGATATATGCTAAGGATCAGAGATCGAGGAGCAGATCGAGCATGGCCGGTCGATCTGGGAGTTGATCGACCAGAAGATCGAGCCAACCAGGCGATCCAAGGAGAATGATCGAGACAAGGATCGAGTGAAGCAATCGATCAAAAGGTACGGACGTAAATGACGCCATGCAGAGCGAGAGTCAGATCGAGTACACCACTTGATCCAGCCGAAGATCGATACCGAGATCGGATGCAACACTCGATTCGCCGATGATGATCGAGACCCAGATCGAGCCAAAGACACGATGTCCAGATATGATCGAGAGAACCGCTCGATCTTGGAATCGATCTCTGTCCTTTCAACCGTTTTTGGCCGCTAGCGAGAGGGGGACCATCAGCTTATTTCGGTATTTTGGGAAGGCGGCGACGTCCTTTTCCCACAACAACTTTAGATCCTTATCTTCTTCCTTATGTTTTCTCTCTCGTTTTCAAAAAAGAACACCGTTGTTGAACTCGCGTTTTTCTGAAGCTTTGTAATCGAGTCATTTCCGTTCAATCTAGTTTTCTTTTCATGTTCATCATCTCGCTTTACATGCTTTGCTTGATTTACTCTATGTGTAGCGAGTAGTTTATTTGGGTTCGTGGTTGAGAGGATTAAGGGGTCTAAAGAGTTTCGACCTTGGGGTTTTTTCTAAACGTTTTCAATGGCTATCTCTTATAAGGTGTTGAGATCTCAATGCTTGAAGACTCTCACGCCAAGAGCTTCATGATCCGAGAGGTTCCTTACCTTGACAGGATTCAGGAGCCTCGGAAGATCACACCTTAGAGACTAGTTACCCCTTCCCAAAAGCCATGGAAGTTTGGGGGATTAGTTAAGCCATTCATTTGAAATCTGTTTTCCTTGCCCTTCGACCTCTCTTTCCACCAAAAGCCATGGGTTTGGAGGAGAGGATGAAGGAGTGATCTATACCGAAAGCCACAGATAGATCTTGCTTAGTTTTCAAGGCTTAGAGATCCTCACCAAGTGAGTTGATTTAAAGTTTTAAACCCAAGGTCAAACCTTTTGAAACCCCTGACCATGAATCTCAACCCTAGGCCCTTTCTCTTAGCATCTTTACATCTTATGTCGTCTTTCGCTTGATCTCTGATAGCATCCTGGTCCTTAGTTTTACTGTTCTTGCATTTTTAGACGAGATCGATTGTTATTGCTCGATCTAGTGGTCGATCTCATGGTCGATCCACTAGTCGAATTTTAATAATTCGAAGCTTTCTCCTTTAATTATTCTGTCTGTTTCTCGTGGTAGTTTCTTTATTTCTAGTATTTTTAAAATAGGTTGCATTCTATTTAAGTTGCTGCATCTAGGTTTTAGAGATTTTCTCATAAATCATCTCATTTCGCTTAGATTTGCATTAGTCCTTGTATTCTTTGTGCATTCTCTATCATCCTAGGCACGGATTGACTCTCTCTTGCTTGCTGTACTACAACATGTCTTGCATTTGAGTTTGATAACCTCACTGCAATTTAACCCTTGCAAATAAAGTGTTTATCAAATGGCGCCGTTGCCATCCTAGGACTGTTTAGAGAACATAGAGATTTGGGACTTAGCAAAGACTAAGTCTTTACCTTTTCAAGTTACTAATCCTTCTACTCTCAAACGTATGTTTTGAGGTACATGAATCTTCGTTCAAAGGGAGATAACAATCTACTACAACCCTTAGACAACATTCATTAACTTGGTCACTCACGGCAAAGGAGAGTCAGAGAACAAACAAGAGCCTTTGAGGAGATTGTTCAGCACGGTTTGGTTGACTTTGAAGCTATGGCTGAACACGAGCATCCAGAAGGACCTCCTCCAGCTCACGGGGCAGCAGGAAGGGGCAATGGAAACCCCCAACACGCGGCTAGACACCCAAGGATCAGAGGAGCCGGAGATGCTCCCAATACTCATCACAATAGGTTTAGGATCACTCCTCCTCCTGTGCAAAACAATAACTTCGAGATCAAGCCAGGTTTCATCTCAATGGTGCAAAACAACAAGTTCCACGGCTTAGCAATGGAAGACCCCTTGGAGCACCTAGACAACTTCGAGCAAGTATGTGGGATGATAAAGATCAATGGCATATCCGAAGATGCTTTCAAGCTGCGTCTCTTCCCCTTTTCACTCGGAGACAAAGCCAGACATTGGGAGAAGACCCTCCCACAAAGCACCATCACATCATGGGCCGAGTGTAAGAAGGCCTTTCTCTCAAAGTTCTTCTCAAGCACCAGGACAGCACGGTTGAGAAGCAAAATCAGCGGTTTCACTCAAAGGAACAATGAGACATTCAACGAGGCAATGGAGCGTTTCAAAGACTACACGATCCAATGTCCTCATCACGGGTTCAGCGAGGAGACACTACTCAGTACCATATACCGTGGAGCTTCACCAAAGATCAGGTTGTTACTTGACACAACTAGCAAAGGGAACTTCCTCGGTCAGGAGGTAGAAGAGGGTATGGAGCTGATAGAAAACTTGGCATTGAGTGATGGTAACTACACTGAGGATTATGACCGTGCACCGAGAGGATCAGAGCTAGAGTCTCACAAGAAAGAGCTGAAATCTTTGCATGAGAAGATAGATAAGATGGTGTTAGCCAATCAGAAGCATGTTCACTTTGTTGGTGAAGCTGATGAGAACCAAGAGGAGTTAGAGTTGAGCCAAGAAGAAGCCAATTGGGTAGCGGGACAGAACAACTACAAATCTCAAGGCTACAACCAAGGCTACTAGAACAACAACCTCTCTTACCGAAGCACCAACGTAGCCAACCCTAAAGATCAAGTGTACTCTGCTCAGCAAGCAAAACCTTTCATCCCTTACAACAAAGGTTTTCAACCGAGTGGTGGTTTCCAAGGTCAAGGGCAGAACAACTTCCAAGGGCAACATCAAAATAACAAGGGTTATACACCTAACTACCCTCCGGGCTTTGCACCTCAGCAGCAACAACCGATGCAACAACAAGTTGATCCGGTTCAAGCAATGTTTCAACAGCTGATACAAGGGAAAGCCTCTACAAACCAGAAGTTCGCCGAGATGAACACTCGTCTAGACTCGTCTCTCACTGACTTTTCCACTCAGATCACCAACTTAAACAACAAGATCAAGCAGCTAGAGAAAGGGAAAGCGAGTACGAGTGGTCAGAACAGTCTTCCGGGAAAGTGTGAGCAGAATCCCAAGGAGTATGCTAATGCCATAACGTTGAGAAGCGGCAAAGAGTTCGAACCTCCGGTCTCTAACAAGAACAACGAGGACGTTGTAATTCAAGAGGGGGAGGGTAAAACTTCGGCTGATGATGATGAGATTAACTTTGACAACGTTTGGATCCAAGGAACAAGAAGAGGAGACAAAGCAGTTGCTGAGAAGAAAGCTGAGCAAACCACTAAGGAGAAGAATGCTTATGTGCCTCCACCTTATGTACCTAAGCTGCCTTTTCCTGGCCGCTTCAAGAAGCAACTCATAGAGAAGCATAGAATCCTCTTTGAGAAGCACCTTAAGGACGTGGAGATCAAGCTACCTCTCGTTGACTGCCTTGCAATGATGCCTAAATGCGCCAAATTCTTCAAAGACACTCTCGTGAAGAAGAACAAGGAAAGCAAGGAGGTACTTGTTCTAAGTGAAGAGTGTAGTGCTGTGATACATAAGGAGATAGTACCTAAGAAGTTGAGAGACCCTGGAAGCTTCACTATACCCTGCGCTTTAGGTCCTCTAGAGTTCAAAAGTTGCTTATGTGATCTCGGAGCTAGCATAAACCTGATGCCTCACTCCGTGGCTAAGAAGCTTGGTTTTACTCATTTCAAAGACTGTCGGATCTCGTTGGTACTGGCTGATAGGAGTGTGAGGCTACCAGTGGGGCTGCTTGAAGATTTACCGGTGCGAATCAGTGGTGTGAACGTGCCTACGTACTTTGTCGTGTTGGAGATGGATGAAGAGCCTAAGGATCCACTCATCTTAGGGAGACCATTCCTTGCAACCGCCGGGGCTATCATAGATGTGAAGAATGGGAAGTTTGCCTTGCATTTGGGAAAGGAGATAAGGCTTGACTTCGACATCAATGAGGTTCTGAAGAAGCCGACCATTGAAGGGCAAGCTTTCTATATTGAAACGATGGATGCTTTAGCGGATGAGTTGCTAGAAGAGCTGGCTCTAGAAGACCATCTGAAGCTAGCACTGACTAAGGAGCCAGGGGAGTTTGGCTATGCGGACCGGAGGACCCAGGAGTACGTCAACCTGCTGGATTCTAGGAAGATTGTCAAGAAGGATGAAAGTTGCTGCCTAGAGATCGACCCCGAGATCGACGCTATCACTCGATCCATGAGTCAGATCGACCAGGCAATCGAGAACACAACTCGATCCGGTGCAACAATCGACGGACAGATCGAGACGAATGCTCGATCAGGAAAAACAATCGAGTCGGCGATCGAGAGAGACCTCCCGATCATTTTGGGGTCCAATCAAGAGATCGACTCAGCGTCTCGATCCCTTTCTCGATCCACATCGAATCGAGTAAGTGAATCGAGCGAAATGGCTCGATCTAGACGACATCAAGAGGAGAATCGACTGGAGGACTCGATTTCAGAAGGGATAGCGATGGAGGAAAGCAGTCTAAAGGGCCATGCCTCGGGGCCTAAGGAGAGTTCCAAGGAGGAAAGCAACAACAACAGCCACGAGGATGACTGGAGTGAGCTGTTAGCCCCAAAGTTGGACCTTAAGGAGCTCCCAAAAGGGCTAAGGTATGCTTTCTTAGGGCCTAATAACACCTATCCCGTGATTGTGAATGAAAACCTTAGCGATGATGAGTTGCACTCGCTCCTGACTAAGCTGAGAAAGTATAGGAAGGCCATTGGGTACTCTTTAAGTGACATCAAGGGCCTTTCACCAATGCTTTGCACTCATAGGATTCACTTGGATAATGAGAACGCCTCTTCTATAGAACATCAAAGGCGTTTGAATCCTAATTTGAAAGAGGTTGTTAAGAAAGAAATCCTTAAGCTTTTAGAGGCTGACGTGATATATCTCATAAGTGACAGCACGTGGGTTTCTCCTGTACACGTGGTGCCTAAGAAGGGAGGTATCTTGGTCATAAGGAATGAAAAGGATGAGCTTATTCCTACTAGAACCATCACTGGTCATAGGATGTGTATTGATTATAGGAAACTTAACCTTGTGACTAGGAAAGACCATTTCCCTTTGCTTTTTATTGATCAAATGCTTGAGAGACTTGCTAATCACCCTTACTACTGTTTTCTCGATGGGTATAACGGTTTCTTTCAAATACCAATTCACCCAAATGATCAGGAGAAGACGACTTTCACATGTCCCTACGGTACCTTTGCATATCGAAGGATGCCGTTTGGATTGTGTAATGCACCGGCTACGTTTCAGCGGTGTAAGATGTCGATCTTCTCCGATCTTATAGAGGAGATGGTAGAGGTGTTCATGGATGACTTCTTTGTCTATGGTGCGTCCTTTCCTGCGTGTTTGTTGAATCTTTGCAGGGTACTAAAACGTTGTGAAGAGACATACTTGGTGCTGAACTGGGAGAAATGCCACTTTATGGTTAAGGAAGGGATCGTGCTTGGTCATAAGATATCAGAGAAGGGCATTGAGGTTGATCAGGCTAAAGTGGAGGTCATGATGGGTCTTGAGCCTCCGGTTAATGTTAAGGGAGTCAGAAGCTTCTTGGGACACGCAGGGTTCTATAGGCGCTTCATCAAGGATTTCTCCAAGATTGCACGCCCTCTTACACGGTTGTTGTGTAAGGAAGCTGAGTTTGTGTTTGATGAGGAGTGTTTGAAAGCTTTCGTGACCATCAAGGAAGCCCTTACATCGGCTCCTATAGTCCAAGCACCAGACTGGTCTCTTCCCTTTGAGATCATGTGTGATGCTAGTGACTACGCCGTAGGAGCCGTTCTTGGTCAGAAGAAAGACAAGAAGCTGCACGTGATCTACTATGCTTCAAGAACCTTGGATGACACGCAAACAAGATACACCACTACGGAGAAGGAGTTGCTTGCAGTAGTCTTCGCCTTTGAGAAGTTCAGATCGTATCTTGTTGGTTCCAAGGCTATTGTATACACGGATCACGCTGCCTTGCGATACATCTACTCGAAGAAAGACACTAAGCCTCGGCTCTTAAGATGGATTCTCTTACTCCAGGAGTTTGACATGGAGATTAAAGACAAGAAAGGAATAGAAAACGGAGTCGCTGACCATCTCTCACGGCTAAGGATCAACGAGTCTCTCCCCTTAGATGACTCTCTTCCAGAAGAGCAGCTTATGGCGATTACCACGGCTGTTTGTGGAAAGCTAGAAGGGAGGTTTGAGGAAGTGTTGAGTTTCAAAGAGGAGGATCTACCGTGGTATGCTGATGTAGTGAACTATCTAGCGTGTGGTGAGGAGCCAACACATCTCAACAGCTATCAAAAGAAGCGGTTTATGAGAGAAGCTAGTGACTACTTTTGGGACGAGCCCTACTTATACAAGAGAGGAGTAGACAGTTTGTACCGGAGATGTGTTACTAAGGAAGAAGCCAGGGACATCCTCTATCATTGCCATGGCTCTTCCTACGGAGGACACTTCGCCTCTTTCAAGACTGCCACGAAAGTGTTGCAAGCCGGTTTCTGGTGGCCGTCCATTTTTAAAGATGCACACGAGTTTGTGAAGAGCTGTGAGGCATGTCAACGAGCAGGGAATATCACTAAGAGGAACGAACTGCCTCAAGTTCCCATCTTCGAGGTTGACGTGTTCGACGCGTGGGGGATAGACTTCATGGGACCATTTCCTTCTTCATATGGCAACAAATACATCTTAGTAGCAGTGGATTATGTCTCTAAATGGGTTGAGGCTGTTGCTTCCCCTACAAATGACTCTAAGGTGGTAATCAAGCTGTTCAAGAGTATCATCTTCCCGAGGTTTGGGGTACCTAAGGTTGTCATAAGCGATGGAGGAAGCCACTTCATAAACAAGGTCTTCGAGAACCTCTTGAGAAAGTATGGAGTTAAGCATAAGGTGGCTACACCGTATCATCCTCAAACAAGCGGTCAAGTGGAAGTCTCCAACAGGCAAATCAAAGCTATACTAGAGAAGACCGTCGGAGCAACAAGGAAAGACTGGGCAGTGAAGCTGGACGACGCTCTTTGGGCCTACCGTACCGCCTTCAAAACGCCGATTGGTACAACTCCTTTCACTCTACTCTATGGCAAGGGCTGTCATCTCCCGGTTGAGCTGTAACACCGTGCGTTGTGGGCTGTGAAGAGGCTGAACTTTGACCTCAAGACTGCTCAGGAGAGGCGCCTTATTCAGTTATACGAACTGAATGAGTTGAGGTTGAATGCTTACGAGAGCTCTCGGATATACAAGGAGCGGACTAAGGAGACTCATGACAAGAAGTTGGTTGCCATGGAGCTTAAGGAAGGAGGGCTAGTGTTGCTGTACAACTCGAGGTTCAAACTCTTCCCGGGCAAGCTGAAATCAAGGTGGAGCAGACCGTTCGTGATTCAAGAAGTGTTGCCTTATGGAGCTGTTACTCTGATGGGAAAAAGTGGCAGTGCATTCACCGTCAATGGACACAGAGTCAAGCCTTACTTGGCAGACGGCTATGACAAGGAGAGTACCTCGGTGCTTCTCCAAGACCCACCATCCGCTTAAACCAAGTAAGGTCTAGCTAAAGACGTTAAAGAAAGCGCACTTGGGAGGCATTCCCATGTTTATCTTGTACATATTCCTGCTTTATTTCCCTTTCAGTTTTATGTTTTTATTCTGCAAGTGTGTAGGAACAGGTATAAGGAGTCTAAACCTTGACCTTGAGGTCTAAAAGGGGCGATAGGAGTTAAGACAAGGCTAGAGATCGAGTGCTAGATCGACTGATCCTGGCTCGATCTTTGCTAGATCGAGTCAGTGAATCGAGAGGAGCCAGTCGATCTAGACGAGAACGAGTGACAAGATCGACCTTGACGAAAAAGGATCGATCGATCCAAAACGGATCGACCGATCTAATTTCTCTCGGGAAAATCTGTTGAAAACAGATCGATCACTCTACTCGATCCATCACTCGATCTATGCCAAATCGACCCCTAAATCGAGGACATAGCTCGATCATGAGGACTTAGCCGTGGAGCCAACATCTCAATGATCGAGAGAGCCAATCGATCCAAGACTCGATTCACCATGAATCGAGTCTCAAATCGAGTAACCCTCTCGATCTAAGCCATTGTGGGCATGAGATCGAGTCCTAGATCGACCAAATGGACTCGATCTCATGCCGAGGTAATATTTTCTTTCCCTCCTTTACTCTTTTCCCTCCAACATTTGAATTCAAAACTTGGTCAAGGCAAGCATCTTTGACCATGAAAGATGTGCCTTGACCAAGACTTTGTCAGAAAAACCACTTTTACTACCCATTGTTTTGATTTTTGCTAGCCTTTAAATATTTCAACAACCTCTCACCCTCTCATTCCTGTTTTTCTCGAAAATTTTAAACAAAGAGAGTAAGAGTTTCGGTTTTCAAAAGCTAGCAAAGATATTCTGTATTTCTTGCAAAGGTATTTTCAAAAATTTAATGATTCAATTTTAGAAAATTTCCTTTAAATTCGCAAGATCTTGTTCTAGAATATAGGGTCGGTTTTTATTTTTAAAAACTAGCTAAGTAAAAGGAATAATTCTAGATTTTTCAGTATATAAAGATATGATTCTCCTTTATTTAGCTATGATTTTTATTTATTCCCCAAAATTCTATGGTAGTTTTTATAAGTTCTCTCCTTCTCTTCTCTCATTCTCATCAAAACCGCCATTTGCTTATCAAATTTCTTTAGAAACTTGTTTCAGGAACAATGGCCCCAAAGAGAACAAGAGAAGCGACAACACAAGAAGGAGAAGGACAAGAAGTGGCAGTTCAATAGAGGGTCAGATGGAGTAAGGATGAGAAGAGGGACAAGAAACGGCTGGAAAGGCTTCGGTTTGAGCCTACCAAGTTTGCTGATCGAGAGCTGTTGTCCAAGCTAGGGATTCTTGTGGATTTCGATCAACTCCTCAAGAACATTGGCTTGAGATGTCTGTCACGGATGGATTTCCCAACCATTCCTGAAGTGACAATAGACTTCCTTGCCACCTTGGAGTTCCGTTACGAGAATCCTAGCACACCGGTCCCTTCTCAAGGTCGCCTCTACTTCAAGGTTGGACGTCAAGCCTATACACTCTCCATCCCTGAGCTATGCCAAGCTTATGGTCTCAACACGGATGCCTACAAGGTCGAGTTCCCAGCCTTCAAGAAAGCCGACGACTTTTGGACCTGATCAGCAATGAAGACTACAAGGCCAACACCGCCAAGATCAAGCGAGTAAGGAGCCCGGTGCTGAGGTACACTCTGAAGCTGATTGCCAACACGTTTAGTGGAAGATCTGTTGCTCCTACGGTCACGAAGACAGAGCTGTGCTTCCTGTTCCAAGTTGTGAAGCACTTGGTGTGTGATCCGGATGCAAATGACGAGCCCATGGAGGATGAACTCGGCGATGAAGTGAACTACGGGTGTGTGCCCGCGGCTTCCTTGGTGAAATACAAGGCTTATGCCTTGCGGTGCAAGGCAACTTCCTCTTACATTGGCGGTTTCCTTACTCCTCTGTTCGTGCAAGCTGGTGTGCCCATTCACCACTTTGCTCACGTCCCAACCAGAGCTTTCATGGACGAGGCATACATGAGGAACACTGACAGCTTGGGACGCACGCCAGCGGAAGGGTTCTACGCCTACCTCTTCATAGACGACAAAGATAAGAAGAGAGTGTGCATCCTGCCCAGCAAAGATGAAACCGAGCTGCTTGGTGTTGGGAACATCGAGTTCTTGCCCACGGAGGAAGAATGCTTTGCCCTTTTAGGAGGACCACCTGCTTCAGCGATTGCCCCTCGTCAAAGGTCAGAGTCTCCAGCCACGGAAGATGAGATGCCCGAGGCATACACACTTCCCAAGCTAGACTTCGAGCCGAGGACAAAAACCGAGAAGTTTCTAGCATCGGTTGTGGAGATGCAAAGGAAGATCAACAAGTGGCAAGGCAAGATGCTCAAGAAGCTTGGAAAGAAGGTCAAAGCACTTCAGGGAGGCTCACCTAAGAAAGCTGCGAGCCAAGAGGTGCAACAACCCGAGAAGAGAAGGCTCTCAACCAGTGGAGTTGTCATCCGCGAGACCCAAGGAACCACCATTCAGCCGGCGCGCCACTCTCTCCAAGAACCAGCCGACAAAGGCAAGACCATAGTCTCTAGCTCCTCTGGAACATCCTCAAGTTCCAGCCGAGACTAGACCAGAGGTAACAACCTTCTTCCATTGTACATAACCGCTCATATTTGCTTCTTTTTGCTTTGTGTTTTGATGCTCCTTCGAATGAGTTTGCCACCGGGACGGTGTCAAGCAAGTTTGGGGGAGTACATGTGTGATTTGACTTGTGTTTTGTGATCTTATTTTCCTTTAGCATCCTTGAGTCTTTAGTTCATGAAAAATTGGTAAAATTTTTAAAATTTTTTCAAAGATTCATGTAGTTGCATTCATCTTTTTAAAACATGTTAGGATTGAGTCTAGAGTTTCTCATAGCATCTAGGTTGTTTGCATTTTGCATAAGGGGTTAGAATTTCTTAAAAAGGTGTTTTTACTTATGAATTGTTTCAATGCCCTAGTTAGTAGTTCTCTAATGCTTTGTCTATACTTTGAAAGTAAGTTCTTACCATGCTTGGATCACTTGTTAGGATTTTCGTAGCTTAAATTGAACTTTCATGATTTGAAACTTGTCCTAATAAGTGAGAACCTTAATTTGAAATTCTAATTATCATCCTTATGCATTTGAAAATGAACACATGGTTTTAAAATATTTAGGCTCTCTTCTTCCTTTTTACCACTCTTTGTGAGCCTAAGTAGAACTCCCTCCTTGAACCCTACCCTTCTTTGAAGCCAAATGTTCTTGTGTGACATCTTTGTGAGGCCTTCCTTTCGGTTTGAACTTGGCATAAAGTGTTAGGTTAGGCGACATGATTTGGTTTTCATATGATTGCTAGCTTTGCATTTTGAAGCTAGGTATAGGCTTAGGATAAGTTTGGGGGATCATTGGGGTTGCTTTCTTTCCTATTTGTTCTCGGTTTCAAAGAGCTTTGTGTTTTAAAGAAAGAAATGAGTTTTAAGTGAAAGGTTGTGTTTTAAAAACTAAGTATGCTCTAATAAATTTCAGGGTGCAACTCTCCCAAATTAAAAAAAAAAAAGAGAAAAGAAAAGAAAAGAAAAAAAAGAAATAAAAAGAGCCTAAGTGCCAAATGAAGAAAAAAAAATAATAAGAAAAGAAAATAATAGTAAGAGAGCTACCAATAAGAAATATCTTAAGAGCAAAAATATTTTTCAAAACCTTTTCACTCGCCTAAAAAGTTTAAAAATGTTCTTGTTTTGGATTGGGGGTTGCTAAGTTTTGTGAAGAAAAATGGTAGACTCTTAAGTGGTGAGTGAGGATAAATTTGTTAAATAAGAGGGGTATAAGATCGTTTGATAGTTTACATGGGTAGATGAGAATCTAATCATGTATGTATAAATTGTCTTTACCTTTAGAATTATGCATAAGTTCAGCCATTTTTGAGAGAAACCCTTGTTCTAATTATAAACCCTTTTCAAATGAGATCATTCAATGCTCATAACCTTAACCCTTAGCCAAATATGTTTTGCTTCAAAGTACATAAGTTTGATTCATGGTTCTAATGTTAATGAATGTTAAAGGATGAGTTTCTTTGATTGTTAGGAATAGGAGAGTCATGATTTGAATTTCTTTGTGTGATGAGTATGGCTAAGTTCTTTGGAGTATGAGTGTAAGCATAGCATTTTAGAACTGTTAACTAGGACATTGAGATTGATTCATTTGAAAGGCACCTTTGCAAGAAGTTTAAACCCCCATTCGTTTTTCGGAAAACCTCTCTTCCTTACTTATTTTCTGTTGCTTGAGGGCAAGCAAGAAGTAAGTTTGGGGGAGTTGATGTTATTGCATATTGCATACATTTTGCATACTCATTAGTTAGCTTTTCATGCATTTGTATCACGTTTTAGGTTAGATTGCATCACTTAGGGTCCTAGAGCATTCTTGCATCAACATACGCATTTTCCTTGCATTTTGCATCATATTCAGGTTGTTTCTGGCTGCTTTGGAGCCGTGGAGGTTCGTGGACATGTTGAGGCTGATGTAGCAGTTCGGAGGAGCTCGGATATATGCTAAGGATCAGAGATCGAAGAGCAGATCGAGCATGGCCGGTCGATCTGGGAGTTGATCGACCAGAAGATCGAGCCAACCAGGCGATCCAAGGAGAATGATCGAGACAAGGATCGAGTGAAGCAATCGATCAAACGGTACGGACGAAAATGACGCCATGCAGAGCGAGAGTCAGATCGAGTACACCACTCGATCCAGCCGAAGATCGATACCGAGATCGGATGCAACACTCGATTCGCCGATGATGATCGAGACCCAGATCGAGCCAAAGACACGATGTCCGGATATGATCGAGAGAACCGCTCGATCTTGGAATCGATCTCTGTCCTTTCAACCGTTTTTGGCCGCTAGCGAGGGGGGGACCATCAGCTTGTTTCGGCATTTTGGGAAGGCGACGACGTCCTTTTCCCACAACAACTTTAGATCCTTATCTTCTTCCTTATGTTTTCTCTCTCGTTTTCAAAAAAGAACACCGTTGTTGAACTCGCGTTTTTCTGAAGCTTTGTAATCCAATCATTTCCGTTCAATCTAGTTTTCTTTTCATGTTCATCATCTCGCTTTACATGCTTTGCTTGATTTACTCTATGTGTAGCGAGTAGTTTATTTGGGTTCGGGGTTGAGAGGATTAAGGGGTCTAAAGGGTTTCGATCTTGGGGTTTTTTCTAAACGTTTTCAATGGCTATCTCTTCTAAGGTGTTGAGATCTCAATGCTTGAAGACTCTCACGCCAAGAGCTTCATGATCCGAGAGGTTCCTTACCTTGACAGGATTCAGGAGCCTCGGAAGATCACACCTTAGAGACTAGTTACCCCTTCCCAAAAGCCATGAAAGTTTGGGGGATTAGTTAAGCCATTCATTTGAAATCTGTTTTCCTTGCCCTTCGACCTCTCTTTCCACCAAAAGCCATGGGTTTGGAGGAGAGGATGAAGGAGTGATCTATACCGAACGCCACAGATAGATCTTGCTTAGTTTTCAAGGCTTAGAGATCCTCACCAAGTGAGTCGATTTAAAGTTTTAAACCCAAGGTCGAACCTTTGAAACCCCTGACCATGAATCTCAACCCTAGGCCCTTTCTCTTAGCATCTTTACATCTTATCTCGTCTTTCGCTTGATCTCTTATAGCATCCTGGTCCTTAGTTTTACTGTTCTTGCATTTTTAGACGAGATCGATTGTTATTGCTCGATCTAGTGGTCGATCTCATGGTCGATCCACTAGTCGAATTTTAATAATTCGAAGCTTTCTCCTTTAATTATTCTGTCTGTTTCTCGTGGTAGTTTCTTCATTTCTAGTATTTTTAAAATAGGTTGCATTCTATTTAAGTTGCTGCATCTAGTTTTTAAAGATTTTCTCATAAATCATCTTATTTCGCTTAGATTTGCATTACTCCTTGTATTCTTTGTGCATTCTCTATCATCCTAGGCATGGATTGACTCTCTCTTGCTTGTTGTACTACAACATGTCTTGCATTTGAGTTTGATAACCTCACTGCAATTTAACCCTTGCAAATAAAGTGTTTATCAAATAACTAAGGGGCAAGATCGAATTCCTCCTAAACAACCTAGAGAAGCATGATTCAAGTCCTAAATCAAGCTAAAACAGGTCAAATTGGAAGTTTTAAACCTGGGGTCGAACTGAAAAATTGAGTTTCGAGTGTCATACCTTGCAGATCGGATTAGTGAGTTATATATTCAGAATCAGCACGAAATTCCGCCCAGGATAGGGTTTTGAATCAGTCAAATCCGTTAACAAACAAGGAAGTTGTGATTTGGAGAAAAATTTGATAGTTTTCGGGTTTTAGAAGAAGTGAAGAGGAAGGATATGAAGTCGGGGTTTTATCGGACTTACCTGATTAATGAGGGTGTCGATCGACACCGGGTAGGTGGTGTCCATCGACACTGGTCAGTGTCGACCAGGGTGTCGACTGTGGTCGACAGGTGCTCGCCTCGACACCCTGTGCGATTTTTTTTTTTTTTGACAAAACACACGAAAATGAGTTAGTAAAAATCAAAAATTAGACTAAGTATGTACTCTTACTAGTGGGTCGCCTCTCACCAAGCGCTCGTTTAACGTCATTAGCTTGACTGTCCTCAGGATCAGGCTGTGGGTGCATCTGCCAAAGGTACAATCTGTCCTTCGGGAATCGCGGCTTGCGCCCAGTAATGTTTCACCCTTTGCCCATTGACAACAAACTCCTTGCCTTCTGGAGTTGACAGAACAACTGCGCTATATGGTCTGGCTTCCTTGACTGTGAAAGGACCTGACCAACGAGAACGCAATTTTCCAGGAAATAATTGTAAACGTGAGTTATACAAAAGTATCTGGTCATTTGGTTCAAAGTGTCTGGCAAGGATCTTCTTGTCATGGTAGGCTTTGGTCCTCTCCTTGTACAGCTTTGAGTTCTCATAAGCGTGATGCCTGATCTCATCTAACTCATTGAGCTGTATCTGGCGCCTCTCTGCTGCAGATTTCCTGTCAAAGTTCATCTTCTTGACAGCCCAATTTGCCTTGTGTTCAAGCTCCACTGGAAGGTGACATGCTCTCCCATAAAGCAGATGAAATGGTGTGGCGCCAAGTGGTGTCTTGAACGCTGTCCTGTAGGCCCAAAGCGCATCATATAACTTGGCAGACCAGTCCTTTATTGTCTTCCCTACTGTCTTCTCCAGGATTTCCTTGATTTGCCTGTTGGAAACTTCAACCTGACCACTTGTTTGAGGGTGGTAAGGTGTAGCAACCTTGTGATGAACTCCGTACTTCTGCAGCAGCTTCTCAAACACTCTATTGATAAAGTGTTTCCCACCATCACTGATCACAATCCGTGGTACTCCAAACCTGGGAAAATGATGGTTTTGAACAGTTTCAGGACCACTGCAGCATCATTGTGTGGACTGACAATTGCTTCCACCTATTTGGAGACGTAATCCACTGCAACCAGAATGTACTTGTTCCCATAGGATGACTGAAAAGGTCCCATGAAATCTATGCCCCAGCAGTCAAAAACTTCAACTTCAAGTATGAAGTTCTGTGGCATCTCATGTCTTCTACTGATCTTTCCTCTCCTTTGGCAGACATCACATTGTGAGATGAATGTCTGAGCATCCTTGAACATTGTAGGCCACCAGAACCCTGCTTGTAGAACCTTGGAGACAGTCTTAAAGGTAGCAAAGTGTCCTGCATATTCAGAGTCATGACAGTGGAAAAGCACATTCTGAACCTCAGTTTTTGCAAGGCATCTTTTATAGATTCCATCTGAACAGTACTTGTACAAGTATGGTTCATCCCAGTAATATCTCCTTAGTTTCCTCATGAATTTCTTCTTCTCATACCCTTTGAGAGTGTCATGGACCTCATCTGCAGCTAGGTAATTGGCAATATCAGCATACCAAGGCCTAGAAGAGGTTGCAACTGTGAAGATAGGCTGAGAGAAAACATCACGTAGGATATGTTGAAGCATAGTTGCAGTTCGGGACTGGTGTCGATCGACACCAGATGGGGTGTGTCGATCGACACTGGTCAGTGTCGACCTGAGTGACGAGGGTGATGTCGATCCTGCTCGATTATGGCTCGCGTCGAGATTGGTGTCGATCAACACCAAGTGGTGGGTGTCGATCGACACCCTGTTTGCAGTTCAAGAAAACTGCAGTGCATCCGTATCTGAAGTCTGCCATCTTGCCTCAACGAGACATATGTTCTCCTCTGGTAGGAAATCATCAATGGGGACGTTGTCTTCAATTCTAATTCTGGATAGATGGTCTGCTACTCCATTCTCAACCCCTTTCTTGTCTCTTATCTCAATGTCAAATTCTTGCAGCAGCAAAATCCATCTTAGCAGTCATTGTTTTCTATCTTTCTTCTGCATCAAGAACTTGAGAGCAGAGTGATCAGTGTGCACAATTACCTTAGACCCAACCAAGTACTGTCTGAACTTCTCAAATGCAAACACTACAGCCAACAATTCCTTTGCTGTAGTTGCATAGTTCTTTTGAGATTCCAGTGTTCTGCTTGTATAGTAGATTCCATGAAGCTTCTTATCCTTTCTCTGACCCAATACAGCGCCCACTGCAAAGTCTGAAGCATCACACATCACTTCAAATGGCAGATCCCAATCAGGAGGTTGCATAATGGGGGCACTTACTAAGGCCTGCTTGATTTGCTGGAAGGCTGAATGACATTATTCAATAAATTCAAACTTCACATCCTTGCAAAGCAAAGCTGTGAGTGGTCTTGCAATCTTACTGAAATCCTTAATGAACCTTCTGTAAAATTCAGCATGTCCTAGAAAACTCCTGACTGACTTCACACATTCTGGAGGCTGTAAACTGGTGATCACTTCAATCTTGGTTCTGTCTACCTCAATACCCTCTCCAGAAACTCGATGCCCAAGCACAATCCCATCTCTGACCATAAAATGGCATTTTCTCAGTTCAGAACTAGATGCTTCTCTTCACCTTGCAAGCACTTGACAGAGGTTGTCAAGGCAGTCTTTAAAAGATGATCCATACACTGAGAAGTCATCCATGAAGACCTCCATATACTTCTCAATCATGTCAGTGAAGATGGACAGCATGCACCTCTAGAATGTCGCAGGAGCATTACAAAGTCCAAATGGCATTCTGCGATATGCAAATATACCATAAGGACAAGTAAATATAGTCTTCTCCTGGTCATCTGGGTGAATGGGGATCTGAAAGAAGCCAGAGTAGCCATCTAGGAAGCAGTAGTAGGAGTGATTCGCCAACCTCTCTAACATCTTGTCAATGAATGGCAGTGGGAAGTGATCCTTCCTTGTAGTAGCGTTGAGCTTCCTGTAGTCAATACACATCCTATGCCCAATGATGGTCCTTGTGG
The DNA here is from genome assembly GCA_911865555.2 of Thlaspi arvense. Lineage (NCBI taxonomy): Eukaryota > Viridiplantae > Streptophyta > Magnoliopsida > Brassicales > Brassicaceae > Thlaspi > Thlaspi arvense. The sequence continues at coordinate 18,652,402 of OU466861.1, forward strand.
GAATCAGCTCATTCCTCTCATTTTTCACCACTGTCACTCCTCCCTTCTTGGGAACCACATGCACTGGACTGACCCAAGTGCTGTCTGAAATCAGGTAAATGATCCCAGCAGCAGAAGCTTCATGATCTCCTTCTTCACTACATCCTGCAAGTTCGGTGATAGGGTCAGGTTTTACCCAAATAAAACTACTGCAAGTGCACAGCAAAAGCAGTTGTAGTACAAGGGGTATCGAAATCCCAAGAGAGTAATGTAGACTACACTATCGAATATAGATTCGGATTGAGCTAAGCAAGATATGATGTATGTAATGCGAATGAATGAATGAAAGTAAGCAAACGATTTTGTGAGATGTTCTCAGTTCCAGAAGACTAAAAGCGCTAAGTCAGGGTAGTTCGGAGGTTGAATCCAAGAATGTATGACGCAGGAAATCAGGAATGATTAAGAACCGTTTTAAACATAAATCACTGATGTATAACTAATCAATTCTCATTGCAAAAGTTATCTATGCCTAAATCACAGAGTTTCAAATCTCTTTGTAAACTCTAACAACCTAAGCATGCAGGAATAAATCAGATTCAATTGTTTACAAAACTCCTAAGCCAAATCTCTTTGCACTAAGTTGCTTTGCTCATCAAATACTAGTTCAGGTTATGAATAATGCTCTCACATATATTTAACAACCTAAGATTTTCAGATTCCTAGATGATGTGTCTCAGAAATTCGATTTTAAAGCAAGCAGAGATGAAAAACCATAAGATATTCCTAACAGATAGCGATTCTACAATCTTTTCATCAACCTTTGAAAAACCCTAACTTAACTAGCAGATTACTCAGACATGATTATGAGATCACAAAACATAACTGAATAAAATTGCATTAAGAGAAAGAGTAAGAAATAAAGGGGGTTCGAAATCTTCTCAAAAGAGTACAGGATTTGTCTCCCCAAAAAGCTCTGAATAAATCTCTCTCTAAGCTCTCTGAATTCTCAAAAACTAAGATAATAGCCAATAATGGCTGAAAAACCTAATAAATAAAGGCTAAACACGATCTGGGGTCTTCATGTAAATAAAGGAACTTCTGGGCTAATTCTGCAAATTTACTTCATACTTTTAATAAAACAGCCACGCTCCTTCCTTGATGGGTGGCGAGCGTCACCAAAGGTGGTGACGAGCGTCACCATATGTGATACTTTCTGCTTCGAGCTTGGTACTTCGTGGCTTCCACTCAGAATGCTCTAAAAGGTTCCAAAATCTCCAATTATGCTCCAGACATGCTATAACCTGCAAAGACTCTTCTAGGACTCTAAAAAGACCAAAAAGACTCAATAAAAAAGACTTATATCATGGTTAAAAACCATAAAAACCATGATATATCAAATCCCCCAGACTTAGCTTTTGCTTGCCCTCAAGCAAACATCGGATAGAGTTCAGGGTCGAGGTTTGAAAACAAGAAACAGTCAGTCAGTCATCAAGAACACCACACTAGTTAGAGCTTTCGAATCCACATACCACAGAGTCAACATGAGATCAAATTTCAGTCTAATCATCACAAGCTTAGCAAATCTCTCAAGTCCAGTCCAAATCCCTTCAAGAAATCTGAAATTTCTACTGTCAACTCCTTATTTTTATATAAGTGTGATATCTCATCAAGGTTCTATCATCTCAATCACTTTACAGATTCTTTTCCCTTCCTAACAACTGAACAAATATATATCAACACAGCTCTCCTATTTTCTCTTCCCTTGATCTTTTCCTTAGGATATTTTCGATTTTTCCCTTCTTTTTTTTTCAACTTTTACAGTCTAGGATATGGGGCTATTCAATACTTGTGTTCCTTGTGAGGAGACAGGTTCTTGAATGTGTTCACTACTGTTGTTCCTTGTGAGGAGACAGGATCATGAATGCACCATTCTTTGGACTTTATCTTTTAAAAACTACATCAGGGAAGATCAAAGAGAGACTGCATTTTAACCTTATTGTCAGTGTTGAAAGAGAGAATCAAGAACAATAAGAATCCATCACCAAGACAAGAAGTTTAAAGTTCATTAAGGTGGAGCTAACAGCAAATTTTTCAGATTCTCTAAGAACCTAAACGTTCATTGCTAGACTGATCTACCTATGACTTTCAACTTAGTGAGACTTGTAATCAACTACTGTGGCAATGGTTTTTATCAACAAAGACGTCCTATGGTTAGTTCCAAGAAAAACTGACAATTTCAAAAATTTTGACTTTAGAAAAATAGGTTTTTGACTCAACTTTAAGACTCTATAGACATGACACAAAGCACAAAACGTCAGTAACCACCTCCCCCAGACTTAAACAACACTTTCCCCAGTGTTATTAAGCCAAGAGTTGGTCAGAAAATGAATGAGAAGTCGAAAAACCGTCAGAAAAGTGTTACCTCGCGTGGGGTCGGGTGACGAGCGTCACCAGTCTGGTGACGAGCGTCACCACGACCTGTATTGCCCAATTCTTATGTCAGATGTTAATTAACGAAGTGTTTGAATATGCACTCGAAAGTTAGACTTTTTGAGCATTCAAACATATAATTAACAACATCCAAACATAGCAAAAATAACCTGGTTCAACAATCTCACAAAACATCATCAAAGAAACTGACAACTGACTCAAAGAAAACATAAAAATGACTCAAGAAAAAGAAAAATAAAAAGGGAAAAAGGAACAAGTAACCAGATAGTGAAGCCTCAATCCTCATCCTCGCAAGGCTCAGTGGTGTAATGGGGGCGGATACAACCACAGTTGCTAAGTGTAGCAACAGCATCCCAGAGTCCCTCAAAGCTGTCAATGACATACTCCTGAAAAGCAGCCATATCCATGGGTGTCTGTGGTCGTGGAGGACGCCTGAAAGTAGTAGAAGAACCACTCTGGCGTGTAGAAGGTCCAGCATCAGCAGCAGCGGCAGTAGAAGCAGAGGCGCCAGCTGTAGCAGCTCTAGCAGGGCGCAGAGTCAAGGGGCGCAGAAGAGTCTGTGCTGGCATGAAGAATAGCTGGCGTGGATCTCCCTGAATAGTAGTGAAGGCTCTCTGTGGCAATTTAATGCCAACATACTCTCCAGAAGTGGTAGTGAAAGTCCAGACAACTCCAATCTTCATCCAAGTGACATGGCGCAGATACTGGTCATCCATAAGTGATCTGTCACTGCGCAGACTGCAAGGTGTGACATCGATCTGGAAATGATGGAAGATCGGGGTCAGCAGGCTGCCAACACTCTCAGTCTTCTCCCCTGGACTGGTGAATGGCTTGGTCTTCAAGGAGACCAGATGCTCAGCGAAAACAGCGCCTAAGTTAGCGCGAACCATGCTATCAACAGGTATCGAATCATCCAGCATCTCATAAAGTCCGTAGTAGAGGAGAATCAGCTCACTGACTCGAGTCTTGCTGGGCGCAGACTTGCACAGAATGGTATGACCAAAGAGACGCAGAATGTACCTCAAAACCGGATGTCGAATCTCCGTCTGCATGCTAGTCTTGCTGTCATAGACTCCATTCCTGAACTTGGACCAGAATGTCCGCATATGGGTCCACTGAGAGGGAAGGAGAACGCCTGTGGGATGGTCAGAGAAGCCATAGATCCCACAAAGCTCCATCAGACTGATCCGGTATCGAATCCCTCAGATCAGAAATGTCATAGTGCCTTCCTGAGCACGCTTCGCCAGCTCATTCGCGTAGTATACGCGAACTGTAGAGAGAAACTGGCGGACCAAATCTGGGTACAGATCATACTGCTGGAACGGCATAGTCCCCATCCCAATGCGCTCCAGAACCTGAACAACCTCCTCGAAGATCCCCATCTTCTGCAGAACAGCAGAATCCGCGAACCGAGTGGGGATAATCTTAACTCCCAGCCACGCATTGTAGAACAGCGTGTCATATTCATCCCACTCTTCCTGAATATCACGGAACACACAGGTGTCTCGGGACACTTCCTGCTTCGGAGTCCCTGCCCAAGCCACTCCTGAGGCTATTTTCCGATCTTCTCGTTTGGGCCATGGGGGTCTGCAAACCGGGTGTTGACTGAAGGAATCCGTAGACCCTGTTGCAGTGCTTGAAGACGAGCTTAGCCTTGGTCGTTTCTCCTGACGAGGCATCTGAAAATTGAAGATCAAAATCGACCAAAAACATCACAAAAATTAGCAAATTTTTCAAAGTTCGAAAGATCAACCAATCAATCTGAAATAACTGATGGCGATCAACTACTGCACTACTATGAACACAATTCAATCATCAGTTCAACCCAAATCACCCAAAATTTCTAGATTTTTGCAATTTTCATCATGAACTCGAAAATTCAAAACTTGCAAATCAATCGATGATAGCTCACATAGATGGTTCCATTCCTCTAATACAACCTAACTAACCATGATTCAACAGTTAAATCAAGCCAATCAAGTCAAAAATTGGATTTTAGCAAACCTATGGCGGACTGAAAATTGGGGATTCCGAACACATACCTTGCAGATCTTAAAAACTGAGTGGATATTCAGAAAGAGGAGCAAAATCCGCATGGATTAGACTCTTGAATCACTCAATTTGGTTTAGAAAATCAAAAGTTATGAATCTCTGAAAATTCTAAGTGTTCGATAGTGTAGACAGTTATCCCCGAGGAAGAAGAAGAGAGAAAACTAATAACCGTGCCCGACTTCGACGGGTGACGAGCGTCACCATAAGGGTGACGATCGTCACCACCTTTTTTTTAACTAATATTAATCTAATTACTAATCCTAAGCACGAAAATAATAACTAAGTGTTATATTTACAACTTACCAGTGGGTTGCCTCCCACTAAGCGCTTGTTTAAAGTCATTAGCTTGACTTTGGTTGGCTGTTTAGACAGCTGGTGCCTGATCCAGAGACACAATGCGTCCTGTTGGAATCTCTGCTTGTGCCCAGTAGTGCTTCACCCTTTGTCCATTGACAGTGAACTTCTCTCCTTTGGAGTTAATCAGGACAATTGCACCATGTGGACGAGCTTCTTTGACAGTGAAAGGACCTGACCATCGAGAACGCAATTTACCAGGAAAAAGCTGTAAACGAGAGTTGTAGAGTAATACCTGGTCATTGGGCTCGAAATGCCTGGAGATGATCTTTTTATCATGATATACCTTTGTCCTCTCCTTGTATAACTTGGAGTTTTCATAGGCCATATATCTGATCTCATCCAGTTCATTGAGCTGAATCAAACGCCTTTCTGCAGCAGGCTTCAGATCGAAGTTCAGCTTCTTGATGACCCATTCTGCTTTGAACTCCAACTCTACTGGTAGATGGCACGCCTTGCCATAGAGAAGATGGAATGGAGTAGTCCCAAGTGGCATTTTGTATGCAGTCATGTAGGCCCATAATGCATCATCCAGCTTTGCAGACCAATCTTTCCTTGTCTTCCCAACTGTCTTTTCCAGAATCTGCTTGATCTGCCTGTTGGAAACCTCAACTTGTCCACTTGTTTGGGGATGATAGGGCGTGGCCACTCTGTGCTGTACACCATACTTCTTCAAAAGCTTGTCAAAGACCTTGTTGACAAAGTGAGAACCACCATCACTTATGACAATCCGCAGGACACCAAATCTGGGAAAGATAATGGTCTTAAACAGCTTCAAAACCACTGCAGCATCATTAGTAGGAGTAGCCAACGCCTCTACCCACTTAGATACATAATCAACAGCAACCAGAATGTATCTATTCCCATAAGATGAGGGAAAATGTCCCATGAAGTCAATACCCCAACAATCAAAAACTTCAACTTCCAGAATGAAGTTCTGTGGCATCTCATGTCTCCTGCTGATTTTTCCTCTTCTCTGACAAGTATCACAGCGTGTGATGAAGGCTTGGGCGTCTCTGAACATAGTAGGCCACCAAAATCCAGCTTGCAGTACCTTAGAGACAGTCTTGAATGTAGCAAAGTGTCCAGCATATTCTGATCCATGATAGTGAAAAAGCACGTTCTGGACTTCTTCTTCTGCTAAGCATCTTCTGTAGATACCATAAGCACAATGCTTGTAGAGGTATGGCTCATCCCAATAGAATCTCCTAAGTTCTCTGAAGAACTTCTTCTTAGCATAGCCTTTGAAATCATGTGGTTCATCCTCTGCAGCAAGATAATTTGCAATATCAGCATACCAGGGCCTCTTTGGATCATGTAAAGCATAAACAGGTTCTTCAAAAGCCATCCCGAAGCTTGCAAAAATCACAGATAAGTGTTGAGATTGGTGACGAGCGTCACCAATATTGGTGACGAGCGTCACCTCTCTCGTATACTTTGGTCGCGACTGTTCTGGGTTGGTGACGAGCGTCACCCTCCTGATGTCGCTCGTCACTCCCCTGCAATTTCTTGAAAACTGCAGGTTTTCAATACTTTCCTCCTGTTCTCTGGTTTCCACCAAGTACACATTCTCTTCAGACAAGAAATCATTGATTGGAACACTGTCTTCGACCTGAATCCGGGATAAATGGTCAGCAACTCCATTCTCAACCCCTTTCTTGTCCTTCACTTCAATATCAAATTCCTGAAGAAGCAGGATCCATCTTAACAGTCTTGGTTTTGCATCTTTCTTCTGCATTAGGTACTTCAGTGCTGAATGGTCAGTGTGAACCACGACCTTGGAGCCAACAAGATATTGCCTGAACTTCTCAAAAGCAAACACAACAGCTAACAATTCTTTCTCAGTCGTTGCATAATTCTTCTGAGCATCATCCAAAGTCCTAATTGCATAGTAGATGGCGTGGAGTTTCTTGTCTTTCCTCTGTCCCAGCACTGCTCCAACTGAAAAATCGCTGGCATCACACATTACCTCAAAAGGTAAGTCCCAATCTGGAGGCTGCACAACATGGGCTGTAACCAAAGCCTGTTTGATCTGTTCAAAAGCAGATTTGCACTCTTCTGTGAACTCAAACTTCACATCCTTGCAGAGGAGAGCAGTAAGTGGGCGTGCTATCTTGCTAAAATCCTTGATGAATCTTCTGTAGAAGCCTGCATGACCCAAAAAACTCCTCACTGCTTTGACTGAATCAGGTGCTTGTAGACTTGTCATCACCTCAATTTTTGCCCTATCCACCTCTATACCGTCTCCTGAGACTCTGTGGCCAAGTACAATACCATCCTGCACCATAAAATGACACTTCTCCCAGTTTAAAACCAAGTGCTTCTCTTCACATCTCTGCAGAACTGCACACAAATTATCCAAGCAGTTCTTGAAAGAGGACCCATAAACAGAGAAGTCATCCATGAACACCTCCATAAACTTCTCTATCATGTCTGTGAAAATCGACATCATGCATCTCTGGAAGGTTGCAGGAGCATTACACAGCCCAAAAGGCATTCTGCGATATGCAAAAGTGCCATAGGGACAAGTAAAAGTGGTCTTCTCCTGATCATCTGGATGGATGGGGATCTGAAAGAAGCCTGAATACCCATCAAGGAAGCAGTAATACTTGTGATTCTCCAGCCTCTCTAGCATCTGATCGATGAAAGGCAGAGGAAAATGATCCTTCCTTATTGCTGCATTCAGTTTCCTGTAGTCTATGCACATCCTGTGTCCTGTCACAGTCCTGGGTGGAATCAGCTCATCCTTGTCATTCTTTACCACTGTGACACCTCCTTTCTTAGGCACCACGTGCACTGGACTCACCCAAGCACTGTCTGATATAGGATAGATGATACCAGCCTGCAACAATTTCATGATCTCTTTCTTGACCACATCCTGCAAATTCGGATTCAGCCTCCTCTGGTGCTCAACTGATGATTTCGACTCATCCTCCAAGTGTATCCTATGCATGCACAAGTCTGGGGAGATACCTGAAATGTCATCAAGAGAATAGCCAAGAGCTTTGCGAAATTTTTGCAGCTTACTTAGCAAAAAGGTGAGCTCCGCATTGTTCAATGAAGCATTAACAATAACAGGATATGTGGAGTTTTCTCCCAGAAATGCGTACCTTAGCCCTGCAGGGAGCTGTTTAAGCTCAACTTTTGGTGCTTTTGCTGCAGACCAATCACCCATTGTGGCAGCTTTCGCAGATGTGGAGACAAGCTCATCCTGTGCAACCAGTTGCATCACTTGTGCAGTAGCATCCATCATCTTTGTGTAGCCTGTTGCAACAACATCTAAATGCTCATACTCAGCTGTAGAAGTGGTCAACGCCCTTTCCAAGGGATCCTCTGAACTCATCTCATGGAAGATCTGATCAGCAATGTTTGTGAGAACATCCACATAAAAAGTCTGTCCATCTATGGTTGGCCTCTTCATCAGCTTGTCCATTTCGAATTTCATCACTAAATCGCCAACATTCAGCTCTATTATACCCTTCCTGACGTCAATAATAGCTCCTGCAGTAGCTAAGAAGGGTCTGCCAAGAATCAAGGGGTATTTGGGATCTTCTCCATACTCTAGAACCACAAAATCAGTAGGGATCATACAATCTCCTATTTTGATAGGAACATCCTCTATCACTCCTTCAAGAACTCTGACTGATCTATCAGCTAGGACAAGAGATATCCTTGTAGCCTTAAAATCGGTCATCCCCAAACTCTTGGCAACAGAATGAGGCATGAGGTTCACACTAGAACCAAGATCACACAATGACCTCTCAAACTTGTCATTGAAGATAGTGCAGTCTAAAACAAAGCTTCCTGGGTCTGAAAGCTTCTCTGGAACTCTGTTCTGAATCACTGCACTGACCTGCTCGTTGATCATCATAGCTCCAACCTCATGACTCAAGTTATTGGTCACCATCCTCTTCACATACCTCCTTATAACAGGAGTGATCCTTACAGCATCTATCAATGGGATCTCTATTACCAACTTGTCCATGATAGCCTTGCATCTTGCATCTTCAAGCTCTTGCTTAGACTTCTTAAGATACTTAGGATAGGGTATCTTGGGTTTATACACGGTCTCCTTAGCATTATCTGAAGTCTTAGGCAAAACTGCAGAATGTGGTGTCTGGTGACGAGCGTCACTGGAATGGTGGCGAGTGTCACTCACTTTGGACGAGTCGGGAACGATCACTGGATATGGGTGACGAGCGTCACCCCCTGGTGATGGTCGTCACCAATTTGTGAAAAGTCGGGGTCGAGGTTGTGCTCGATGGGTGACGAGCGACACCCATTATTGGTGACGAGCGTCACCCGTGGTTCTTCAGCAAATATTTCTTCATCTTTATACTCTTCCATACCCACGAAATTCCTTGAGGTTAAATCCTTCTGCAACACTGGTTGCAGGTTCTTTCCACTCCTAAATGTGATGGCATTCACATGGTGTTTGGGATTATCATCAGTTCTTCCTGGAAGAAATCCTTCTTGCCTCTGAACAGCTCCTGCAGTTTGGGCAACTTGAACATCAAGCTTCTTTATAATAGAGTTCAGACTCTCAATTTTTCCATTCAAATCTTGATAGAGCGAATCTATCTTGCCATTAAAGTCCACTGTAAGCTTTTGTTGTCCTTCCAAGATCTGTTCTAACATTGCTTCCATTTTATTCCCTTGTGGAGGTGCTGGTTGATAGGAATAGTTTCTGTAATTTCCACTGTTCTGGAATGGCTTCTGATACTCTGTCTTCTGGAATGGGGGTCTAGGAATGAAACCAGGCGTGCTCTGTCCTCCTGTAAGGGCGTTCTTCTGATTATTGTTGCTGTATCCTCTGTTCCACTGCTGATTCCCATACCTTTGTCCCTGAAAACCACCAGAATTGATGAAATTTACATCCTCCTGCTCAACTTCCTCTGGAGCTTCGAAAGTTTCCACTTCTGCAGCAAAGTAAACTGACTTCTTCCCCACCAAAAGGCTGTGCATATCATCCAACTTAACCGTAAATTCAGCAATCTGATTCCCATCAGCTACACCAGCTTGTTTCATCCTGAAAGTCCGCATTTTTAGTGCTGTTGCTGCAGACCAAGTTCTCAATCAGTTTGATCGCCTCTTCTGGCCTGTTGGTGTTGAAGTTTCCTGCACTTGCTGCATCCAGCGCCATCTGATATTTCCAGTCAATGCCTCTGAAGAAAATCCCAAGTAATTGCACCTGACTGAAACCATGATGAGGACAGTCTCTTTGATAAGACTTGAACCTGATCCAAGAGGCCTTGAAAGCTTCAGTAGGGCCTTGTGTAAATGATGCAATTTTCGTCCTCATATCCTCTGATCTTGCATCATCATAGAAGTTGTTCAAAAAGGCATTCTTGGTGTCTTCCCAAGTAGTCAATGAAGCAGGTTCCAATTGCTTCAGCCAATATGCAGCTTCTCCTTCAAGAGAGTAAGGAAAAAACTTGCAGAACAGAAAGTCATTGCTAACCCCATTAGCTTTGACACTGGAAGCCAAGTCCTCAAATCTCTCTATGTGATCCATAGGATGCTCATGAGGTAAACCATGGAATGGATGCTGGCCAACCAGCTGATAGTAGACAGGTTTAACCTCAAAATCATTCCTCTGGAAGGCAGGAGGACGGATTGCAGCTCTGTTGGCATAGAACTAATCAGGTCTGTTGTAGTCACCTAAAGTCCTCTGAACAAAACACCCAGCAGCATTATTGACAGCAGCAGGGACTCCCACGTTCTCAGCCACTTGCTGAACCTGCTGTTCAACAATGACATTCCCCTCTTGATCAATTCTCTGCCCCTCTTCGTTCCTCCTATTTCCTTCCCTGTCAACTAAGTGACCTTCTGCATCTTCAACCAAGATAAGTGGAGCGACCAGTGTAGATTGCTTCTTAGCTTTCCTGTTAGTTCTCTCCAACCTAGCAAGCTCGTCGATGCTCAAAGTCACAAGCTCCTTCTCTTTGTTGCTTCTGGTTCTGCGATTAGGCATACACCTGAAACAGGAACAAAGAAAAGTAGCTGAAAGTCAGTAAACAAATAAAAACTTAGACAAAATCCTAATACTAAAAACCAATAGGCAGCTATTACTCCCCGGCAACGGCGCTAAAAACTTGATAGGGTCAGGTTTTACCAAAATAAAACTACTGCAAGTGCACAGCAAAATAAAACTACACCCACCCCCTGGTGTCGATCGACACTGGTTCCTGAGAGTGGCGTCGATCTGGTGTCAGGTAGCTTGTCGACCTCGGTCGATATCTGTTCGCTTCGAGTTGAGGAGTCGTGAATTTCCTCTGGTGTTGATCGACACTGAGGGGTTGGTGTCGATCGACACCCTTCAAAATTTTCAAAATCTTCATCTTCAAACTCCTGCAGTTGCTCGAAACCTTCTGCACTAAAGCCCTTTTTCTGCATTGATTGCAGATTCTTTCCACTCCTCAGCGTAGTGGCGTTAACAGAGTGTCTTGGGTTGGTGTCTGTCCTTCCTGGAAGGAATCCATCCTGTCTTTTCTCAGCCCCAGCAGTTTGAGCCACTTGAGTATCCAAAGTCTTCACATGAGTGTTCAGAGCTTCGATTTTTCCATTCAAATCTTGATACGGGCGTCAATCTTGCCATTGAAGTCAACTGTAATCTTCTGCTGACCTTCTAGAAACTGCTCAAGCATCGCTTCCATTTTGCTTGAAGCTGATGGTGCTGGTGCAGGCTGATAAGATGAGGAACCATAGTTCCTGTTGAAGTTGCTGTTCTGATAAGGCTTCTGGTATTCAGTCTTCTGAAACTGAGGCTTGGGAGTGTAGCCAGTAGAGTTCTGATTCCCTGTGAAGTTGCTCCTCTGCATGTTCCCACTGAATCCTCTGCTTCCCTGTTGATTGTTGTATCTCTGACCTTGGAAACCAGCTCCATTGATGTAGTTGACATCTTCTTCTTCAAACTCCTCAGCTGGCTCAAATGTTTCAACCTCAGTAGCAAACTGAACAGACTTCTTCCCCACTAGAAGATTATGCACAGAATCCAGCTTGGCCTTCATCTTAGCAACAAACTGATTACTACCTGCACCCCCAGCATTTTTCTGTCTCTCAAAATCAACATTCTTTGTGATGTTGCTGGAAGCTAGGTTCTCTATCAGCTTGATGGTATCAGCTGGGACTCTTGTGTTGAAGTTCCCATTGCTTGCTGCATCCAAAGCCATCTGGTATTTCCAATCAACACCTCTGAAGAAGATTCCCAGCAGCTGTACTTCATTAAACCCATGATGTGGGCAGTCCCTTTGGTACAGCTTAAATCTCAGCCATGCTGCTTTAAAAGCTTCTGTTGGACCTTGGGAGAATGTGGCGATATTTCTCCTCAACTCTTCTGACCTTGCATCATCATAGAAGTTGTTGAGGAAAGCAGATTTAGTGTCCTCCCATGTAGTCAAAGAAGCAGGTTCCAGCTGTTTGAGCCAATGTGTTGCATCTCCTTCCAAAGAGTGAGGGAAAAGCTTGCAGAATAGGAAGTCATTGGTGACTCCATTGGCTTTAACACTTGAAGCCAGGTCTTCAAACTTCTCAATGTGGTCAATTGGGTGTTAATGTGGAAGCCCATGGAAAGGATGCTGACCTACAAGCTGATAGTAACTGGGTTTCAGCTCGAAGTCATTCTTCTGAAAGGCAGGTGGGCAGATTGCAGCTCTATTTGCATAAAACTGATATGGCCTGTTGTAATCTCCCAGAGTCCTATGTGGATGACGCCTAGCATCATCTTCAGCAGCTTGCTGTTGTACATTCTGCTCCTCAATTACAACGCCATTGTCATCTATCCTCTGCTCATCCTCATTCCTTCTATTCTCTTCTCTGTCAACTAAATTACCCTTAGCATCTGTCCTCAAAACAAGTGGTCCAACCATTTTAGTCTGCTTTTTGGCTTTCCTGATGGTTCTCTCTAACTTGGCGAGTTCTTCGATGCCTAAAGTCACGAGTTGCTTGTCCTTGTTGCTCCTGGTACTGCGATTATGCATGCACCTGAAACAGACAGCAGAGAAATGAGCAAAGTTAGTAAACAGAAAATAAAGGCTTAGTCAAAATTCTTAAACTAAAAATCTGAAAGTAATATCCAAGTCCCCGGCAACGGCGTCAAAATTTGATATGCTCAAATTAACCCTTAGAGCTACTCTCTCAAATTAAGAGATCACTGTAGTACTTAGGGATCAAATCCACAAGGACTTAATGCTATCACTCACAGATTTTAGATTCAAATAAAGCTAAGCAATCAATAATGAAATGAAAATGAAATAACAACAAAAGTAATGATATCAGGTGCGGATTGTACGTTCTTAAAATCAGAAGACAAGAAGCTAGGCAATGGGAAATTCGCAGGTTGACATAAATCGTAGACTACGAACTGAAAGGAATAATTATTAAAACCGTTCTAGAACTTGAAACACTAATGTAAAACCAATCGACTTCCATCGCAGAGATTAACTATGATCAGATTCTAGAATTCCAAATTCCTTTGCAAATTCTAACAACCTAAACATGCATTTTAGATCAGGTTTGATATGTTCACAAAATCACTAATCCAAATTCCTTTGCAACTAGTTATTTTGCTCATCTAAGATAGTTCTGGTGATTAACAATGTTTCCACATCCATTAAACAACCTAAGATCTGATTTCGAGGTGATCAATCTTAAAATCAGTGTTAAAGCAATCTAGATGAAGAACCAAATGATTTATCCTTCCAGTTTTGTAGTTCTAACAATTCATTATCAACCTTTGAATAACCCAAAACCTAACTAGCAAATTACTCAAACATAGCAAGTGAAACACTAATCATGACTGAATAAAATTGCATTAAGAAAATAGAGTAAAAGATGAAGGGATTCGAAATTCTTCTCTACAGAGTATGGATTTGTCTCCCCAAAAGCTCTCAATCTAATCTCTCTCTTTGTCTCAATGATAATCAGAATGACTGCCTAACAATGGCTTAGAAAACCTAAATACAAGTCTAAACACGAACTGGGGCAAAAGTGCAAATAGTGGGCAATTTCTGGGCAAAGTTGCAATTTCTTCCAATGAGTTTTTATGCTTCTTCGCGACCATGACCGGTGTCGATCGACACCAAGTAGTGGGTGTCGATCGACACCCTGCTCCTTAATGTCCTCCGACTTGGTCCTTTCAGCATCAACTTCAGCATAGCTCCAAAAGGTTCCATAATCTACAATTATGCTCCATTTGTACCTAGACCTGCAAAGACTCTATAGGACTCGAAAAATACCAAAAAAACTCTATAAACAAGACTTATATCATGGTCAAAAACCAGCAAAAACCATGATATATTAATTGGTCTTCGATCTTGATCGTCGTTTGGTGTAAGACGGGCAAAGGAATCCCGCTTCCAGTTCCAAACTAAAAAGTTCTATCACACGTAGAAAAAAGATGAAGAACGATAAAGAGAAATTAAAGGAACATTTCATTATCAAAAAAAGATAATAAACCATCTTAGGCAAAATTCTTACAAAAGAATAATAAATATATATATATATATATAATAACAAGCCGCCGGGCTCATTTTCGCAGGTCGTCAATCTCTGATTTGCTTGGAAGATTGAGGTAGTCGCTCGTGACGACTATCTCATCAATGGCATTACTGGCCGCCTTCCACTTGGCAAACTCCCTCTCAAAAGACAGAAGGGTTCCGGCAGGAAGCTCCCACCCTTTGTCCTGCATCTTCTTCAAGAAAGCCACCATATGGCTACTTTTCTCCACACCGACGAGGGCTGCTTCCACCTCTTCGCGCTGGACTAGCGAGGCCTCAATCCGATCTAAACGCGGTTTGAACCAAGCAGTCATGTCATTAAAAACTCTGTCGGCGGCATCTCGAGCGGCTTCCTCGCAAGCCTTCTGAAGCCTCTCCTTCTCGGCAAGAAATCCCTGCAAGTTCTCTTCGTTCCGCTTTTCGAGAAGCTCGTTTTGAGCTTGGAGAGCAGCGACCTGCTTGCGAAGCCGATTAGCTTTAGACACCTTGCCTTTAAAAGCGTCAACGGTGCCCTCCAGCTGAGCGCACCTTTCCTTGAGAAGCCGATTCTCTTCCTCAGCCTTTTTAAGCTCCTTGATCTCGGAACACGCAGCGTTCACCATCGCTTCCTCCTCGCACCAATTATCATCGTACGCGGCGAATGCGGACATATACGTTCCCAAACCCTGTACTATCAGAAAACACAAAAAACAAGAAGAAGGTGGATAACGTAATCATCGGATAAATAAAATTACCTGAGCTATCAATTGGCTCGCCGAGGAGATCGAATTCACCAGCTTCATTTCACGAAGTGGCTTACCCCATCACGGCTTCTTCCTACACTTCCAGATCAAGTTCGCGGCAAAGTTGCGATCAAGCATCGCCGGAGTATTCCCGTCCCATCTCGCACAAAAGTGATGAGGATTATAGTCGAAAGACTCTTCCTCCTGCTTTGGTTCGACCGGAACACTTGACTCTGCGCCACCTGCAGCCTTTTGAGAAGGAGCAACCTCTACAGGAACGCTAGGGACAACATCTTCCGTATCTGGAGCCAACTCAGGCGGGCTCGACCCTTCAGAATTAGCCGCGATGGACTCCTTGGTCCTTTCCCGATCTACGCCTTCTGCAGCATGCGTCTGAGGCGAAGCGGTACCAGCCCGGGACGGTGAAAAAGCAACATTGCCGGGACTTCCGACAGCTTTAAGAATATCCGCATCACCACCATTCACGAAACGAGAGGTTAGGTCTTGAGACGGTTCACCCTGAGAACCCCTTGCGGCTCTCTCAGTCCGTACTTTCCTCAATCTCTGCAGCGCTGCCGCCCTGGAGAAACTAAAAAAAAAAACCAAATAAAACACAAGCGATGTAATATCAAAAATCTCCTCGGCACGATACAATAACACGCGAAGCCAGAAAAAGAATCTACCTTGCAAGAGTCTCGTTCTCAGCAGCCACTTCGGCATCGTCAGAATCCACCAAGCTAAGTGGATCCTGGGAAATCGTCTTCTTCTTCTGAACTCGCAGGAGCATCTGCGACACCGGGTGAAGCCGCCTTCCTTTTCTTTCAGCCAGCCCCTACGGGTTTCGGCTGCGAGGCTCTTCGCGAAGCTGAAAAATAAGCACGTCAATAAAATCATCACCAAGCACTAATTAAAACCGCTCTAATTTAGTAACCTACCTGCTTTCGAAGGTTTAGTCTTCTTTTCGGCCTGGTTAATTGTTCTCTTATCAGCAGCTCCACTCTTCTCCTTCTCAGCCCACAAATGTCGGCTCAGATCGCGCAGCCTCTTGACATCCTTGCTAAAACCGATTGGATCATCTCCCAGACGCATTGCCACTACAATAAACATACGTTAAATATCCAGCGAGCAAAAAAAGAGAAGAGATGTTAGTAATTCCATTCTCCTTACATGGTGACAATCTCCAAGTGTTAAACAGAGTGAGATCAGAACCGCCAATGGATGCTTCATTAATCTTCATGAAGAAGAAAAACCAATCCTATTCGTGCAACTTGATCGTCGGGTCCCCGTCGATGATCCGATCCTTCATCGCGGTGTAAAAATGACGCCACCCGCTGCAGTTTATCCTTCCTCTCTTCAGAATGGTATTCTTTCAAAAATATACCAATTAAAGGGAACCAAAGCCGCGCGAGCCACCGCCGCCAAGCTGTTGAAATGACAGATTACGGCGTGAGGAAGCTGCGCCACCGGCATCTTCCTCTGTTCACAATAACGGAGAAGTAGTACGATCGGAAACTGAAGGCCGAACTCCTTGAAATGGCATTCGTAAAGACAGAAATAACCCTCTGGGAGTGTGGTCACTCTCTCGTGAACTTGAGGAAGTAACAGCTCGACCTCCTCAGGAAAACGACACTTCGAACGAAGTTCTTGGAGTCTTTCCGCAGTCATCCAAGTCCTCCCGTCTTTAATGCCAGTCCTATGCGGCGACATTGCGATCTTCTGCGGAAGACCCTTGATCCTGCTCTCCGATTCAGAACCCTCTGGCCCGGGACCATCCAAATCTACTTCAAAATCCGCGTCGGCATGATCTGATGGAATCTCGTCTCGGTAACCTGAAGAGCCCTCGGAAATAGAAGAAGAAGAAGCGACCAGATTAATCCAGGCTCGCCTGGCACGGTCGGTGAGGCAAATCTCATCGTCATCAAAAGAAGAATTCGAAGAAGCAGACATTTTTGAAATTTCTGAGCAAAGTAGAAGAAGCAAAGAATAGGCAGGCGAACAAAAAAAAGCCGCTATAGAGGATTGCTGCAGAAATCGGCAGAGAAGATGGAGATTTTCTAAAGCAAGAAGACGAAGAGGATTTTTGCAATCTCGCCGCTTGGCGAACCCTTCGCATTTCCCCCTTAAAAGCAGAAATCCTAATAGGCCAGAATATTAAAATATTTCTGAAGAAGCGCCACGTGACAAATCCACTTAAAATCGGGCCGAGCTGGCCATCACAAAACAATGCTCTCGACGAGCTGACAGCTATTGCGATGTCAAACCCATCTATAACTTCATGAAGTCCGCCGACCTGATTTACAATCAGTCTCGCCGAACTAGGGGGGGGGGACGGGACTTACTGTTAGAGGGAAAATGAGCACATTTCCTGAAAAGTCTTCCCTCGCAATAACCTAAGTCCATCAAGACCAGGAAGACCGCGCCAACCTAGCTCGGATTAAAGGAAATCTCTTGAGGTTAACCTTTGAAGACCGAAAACATCAGACTAACTCAAAGAATAAAGGAGAATTTCCTTATTCCTCGGAGAGTAAAGGATATTCCCATATCATAGATATGGAAATATACACAAAAGACAAAAAGAAAGAGGAGTTTGAAGCAACCGACCTCCTATCCCTATAAATAAAAAGGACCTCGAAGCCAAGAAGACAACTCATACATTCTAGAGAGCAGCAGAGCTAAAACCAGAGACTCCAACGCTTTCTAGTTTACTTCACAAATATTCTTTTCATTTATTTTAACATGAATATAGTGGCATGGAGACATCGCATTGAGAAGAGCCTGTGGACAATGATAGCTTTGAACGTGATCAAAGCTTTGGAAAACAGAGAAAGTAAAACTGTTGCAAAGAAAACAAGAACATGATACTTTTTTGGGTAAATGATATTGCCTCTTTTTAGCTTTTCATTGATTTAAATAGATACAGAAACAAAGTGGTGGAGTACTCGACTCCTACAAACAAGGAAAGTGAAAAAGTGGAAGAGTTGGTTCCTTGACACAAGGAAGACCAGTTCTCCTCTTATTGACTGAAACAACAAATACATAAAAGATAAACCGGAATCAAAATCAATTACTAAACTTATCTTTGGTTTGGAATTTTTGTTTGAGTTGATGACCTCTAGTCAGATTGTTGACACCTATCATTACTCCGCCCGCCAAGATAAAGCTTGTCCTCAGGCTTCAAGGGAGTGAAAATGTGCTGCTGCTGTTGGGGGACCTCCCAAGTCCCATCCTGAAAACCTTCATCATCGTCTTCGTCATCAGCATCTTCTCCGAGCATGAGAAGAAGCTGTGATGTCTTATACTGGTGGCCTGGAGTGTAACGTTGATCACAACTGAAACACAACCCAAGACTCCGTTTGCATTTCATCTCCTCCCAGCTGAGCCGTTTTGATGCAGACTGTGATGAGGGAAAGTTACGTTGATTTGGCATCGGAGGGGGATTGTTTTGTTGAACGAACCTTGGCTGTTGGGATTTGTTCATCACTTAAACGGGCGAGATTGATAACCTCCTTCGATGTTGTTGGAGAGAACATTCGGACCTGCGCAGCGATAGCCGAGTTCAGGCCGCCGAGAAAAGTGCCAACAAGAGCGTCCTCCGACCAGTTGGTGAATTTGTTGCACAATTGCTCGAATTCTTGTTGGTATTCACGGAGAGAACCTGTTTGTCGAATCTTAGACTACGCCTCTTGAAAACGTTGGCTTTGGGTAGGTGATAAGGCTCAGGTTTTACCCAAATAAAACTACTGCAAGTGCACAACAAAGCAGTTGTAGTACAAGGGGTATCAAATCCCAAAGGAGTATGTAAACTACATTATCAATTATAGGTTCATATTAAGCTAAGCAGCATATGCTGTATGTAATGCGAATGACAAATCAAATGTAAACAAACGAAATTTGGTTGTTGATCTAAGTTTTAGAAGACTAAAAACGCTAAGTCAGGACAGTTCGCAAGTTGAATCCGAGAATATAGAATGTATGAAATCAGGAATGATTAAGAATCGTCTTGAACATGAATCACAAATATATAACTAATCAATTCTCATTGCTAAAGTTATCTATGTCTAAATCACAAAGTTTCAAATCTCTTTGCAAACCCTAACAATCTAAACATGCAGTAATGATCAGGTTCAATTGTTCACAAAACTCCTAAGCCAAATCTCTTTGCACTAAGTTGTTTTGCTCATCAAATACTAGTTCAGGTTACTAATAATGCTCTCACATATATTTAACAACCTATAATTTTCGGATTTCTAGATGATGTGTCTAAGAAATTCGATTTTAAAGCAAGTAGAGATGAAGAACAAGAGATAATCCTAACAAGTAGCAATTCTACAAACTCTTCATCAACCTTTGAAAAGCCCTAACCTAACTAGCAAATTACACAGACATGATCATGGAATCACAAAACATAACTGAATAAAATTGCATTAAGAGAATAGAATAAAAACAAAGGAGGTTCGAAATCTTCTCCAAAAATAGTACATGATCTGTCTCCCCAAAAGCTCTCAATAAAATTCTCTCTAAGCTCTCTGAATTCTCAAAAACTAAGATAAAAGCCAACAATGGCTGAAAACCTAATATATAGAAGCTAAGACACGATCTGGGGTCTTCTTGCTAATACTGGAACTTCTGGGCCAATTCTGTAAATAATCTTGATACTTGTAACAAATCAACCATGCTCCTTCCTTTGTGGGTGACGAGCGTCACCATAGGTGGTGACGAGCGTCACCCAAATGCATACTTTCTTTTCCGTGCTAGGTACTTCGTGGCTTCAACTTGCAATGTTCCAAAAAGCTTCAATATCTCCAATTATGCTCCAGACATGCTATAACCTGCAAAGACTCTACTAGGACTAAAAAGACCAAAAAGACTCAATAAAAAGGACTTATATCATGGTTAAAAACTATAAAACCATGATATATCAACTTCACCAGACTCAGCTTTTGCTTGCCCTCAAGCAAACATCAGACAGAGAACAGGGTTGAGGTTTAAAAATAAGAAACAGTCAGTTAAACATCAGGAACACCACATTAATTAACACTTTCGAATCTACATACCACATAGTCATCACAAGATCAAATTTCAGTCTAATCATCACGAGCTTAGCAAATCTCTCAAATCCAATCCAAATCCCTTCAAGAAATCCGAAATCTCTGCTGTTAACTCCTTATTTTTATCTAAATGTGATGTCTCATCAAGATTTTATCATCTCAATCACTTATAGATTCTTTTCCCTTCCTAAGCAACTGAACAAAGCAATCTCAACGCAACTCTCCTATTTTCTCTTCCCTTAATCTTTTTCTTTCTGATTTTTTCGATTTTTCAACTCCTTTCTCGTTTTTTACAATCTAAGATATGGTGCTATTCAATACTTGAGTTCCTTGTGAGGAAACATGTTCTTGAGTATGTTCATTACTGTTGTTCCTTGTGAGGAGACAGGGTCATGAATGCACCATTCTTTGGACTTAACTCTTAAAAACTACATCAGGTTAGACCAAAGAGAGACTATATCTTAACCTTATTGTCAGTACTGAAAGAGAGAATCAAGATCAATGAGAATCAAGCCCCAAGATAAGAAGTTTAAAGTTCATTAAGGTGGAGCTAACCGCAAATTTTCCAGATTCTCTAAGAACATAAACTTTCATTGCTAGACTGATCTACCTATGACTTTCAACTTAGTAAGACTTGTAATCAACTACTGTGGCAATGGTTCTCATAAGCATAAATGTCCTATGCTTAGTTCCAAGAAAAACTGACAATTTCAAAATTTTGACTCTATAAAAACAGGTTTTTGACTCAACTTTAAGACTCTATAAACATGACACAAGGCACACAACGTCAGTAACCACCTCCCCCAGACTTAAACAACACTGTCCCCAGTGTTATTAAGCCAAAAGTTGGTCAAAATGAAGCATGAGAACTTGTAAAACCGAGTTGAAAAAGTGGTACCTCGCGAAGTGACAGGTGTCGAGCGTCACCAGCTGGGTGACGATCGTCACCACGTCTGATACTCCAAAATCGACAAGTTAAATGGTTATAAACGTAATGTTATCATATGTACTCTAAAGTTAGACTATTAGAGTACTCAAACACACATTTAATAGCATCCAAACATAGCAATAGAAACCTGATTCAACAATCTCACAAAACATCATCAAAGTAACTGATAACTGACTCAAAGAAAACATAAAAATGACTCAAGAGAAGTATAAAAAAGAGAAACAGAAACAAGTAACCAGATAGTAGAGGCTCAGTCCTCATCCTCGCAGGGCTCAGTGGTGTGATGTGGGCGGACACAACCACAGTTGCTAAGTGTAGCAACATCATCCCAAAGTCCCTCAAAGCTGTCAATGACATACTCCTGAAAAGCAGCCATGTCCATGGGTGTCTGTTGCCGTGGAGGACGGCTGAAATCAGTGGATGCAGTGGTATGACGTCTGGATGGTCCAGCAGCAGCAGTAGTGGAAGCACCAGCAGTAGCAGCTCTAGCAGGACGCAGAGGTAGAGGACACAGCAGACTCGCATCTGGCAGAAAGTGCAGCTGGCATATTACGCCCTGGATCGTAGTGAGCTCGCTGTTTGGCAACTTAATGCCAACATACACTCCAGATGTGGTAGTGAATGTCTGATAGGGCTCAGGTTTTACCCAAATAAAACTACTGCAAGTGCACACTAAAAGCAGGTGTAGTACAAGGGGTATCGAATCCCAAGAGAGTAATGTAAACTACACTATCGAACATAGGTTCGGATTAAGCTAAGCAGAATGTAATGTATGTATTGCGAATGATTAAATAAAAGTAAGCAAGCGATTTTGTAAGATGATCTAAGTTTCAGAAAACTAAAAGCACTAAGTCAGGACAATTCGCATGTTGAATCCAAGAATGTAGAATGCATGAAATCAGGAAGGATTAAAAACCTTTTTAAATATGAATCACTGATGTATAACTAATCAATTCTCATTGCAGAAGTTATCTATGCATAAATCACAGAGTTTCAAATCTCTTTGCAAACCCTAACAACCTAAGCATGCGGGAATGATCAAATTCAATTGTTCACAAAACTCCTAAGCCAAATCTCTTTGCACTAAGTTGTTTTGCTCATCAAATACTAGTTCAAGTTATCAATAATGCTCTCACATATATTTAACAACCTATGATTTTCGGATTCCTAGATGATGTGTCTCATAAATTCGATTTTAAAGCAAGCAGAGATGAAAAACCAAAAGATATTCCTAACAGGTAGCAATTCTACAAACTTTTCATCAACCTTTAAAAAGCCCTAACTTAACTAGCAGATTACTCAGACATGATTATGGAATCACAAAACATAACTGAATAAAATTGCATTAAGAGAAAGAGTAAAAGAATAAGGGGGTTCGAAATCTTCTCAAAAGAGTACAGGATTTGTCTCCCCAAAAAGGTCTGAATAGATCTCTCTCTAAGCTCTCTGAATTCTTAAAAACTAAGATAAAAGCCAACGAGGGCTGAAAAGCCTAATAAATAAAGGCTAAACACGATCTGGGGTCTTCTTGCAAATAATGAAACTTCTGGGCCAATTCTGCAGATAATGCTCTATCTTTTAATAAACAGCCACGACCTCCTTCCTTGGTGGGTGACGAGCGTCACCAAAGGTGGTGACAAGCGTCACCTATATGAATATTTTTCTTCCCGAGTTGGATACTTCGTGGCTTCAACTTGCAATGCTCCAAAAAGCTTCAATATCTCCAATTATTCTCCAGACATGCTATAACCTGCAAAGACTCTTCTAGGACTCTAAAAAGACAAAAAAGTCTCAACAAAAAGGACTTATATCATGATTAAAAACCATAAAAACTATGATATATCAACTCCCCCAGACTTAGCTTTTGCTTGCCCTAAAGCAAACATCAGACAAAGAACAGGGTCGAGGTTTAAAAACAAGAAACAGTTAGTCAGACATCAGGACCACCACATTAGTTAGAACTTTCGAATCCACATACGACATAGTCAACACAAGATCAAATTTCAGCCTAATCATCACAAGCTTAGCAAATCTCTCAATTCCAGTCCTCATCCCTTCAAGAAATCCAAAATTTCTACTGCTAACTCCTTATTTTTTTTATCTAAGTGTGATATCTCATCAAGAATTATCATCCTAATCACTTATAGATTCTTTTCCTTTCCTAACAACTGAACAAATCAATCTCAACACACCTCTCCTATTTTCTCTTCCCTTGATCTTTTCCTTTGGATAATTTTGATTTTTTACTTATTTTTCTCAACTTTTACAGTCTAAGATATAGTGCTACTCAATACTTGTGTTTCTTGTGAGGAGACAGGTTCTTGAGTGTGTTCATTACTGTTGTTCCTTGTGAGGAGACAGGTTCATGAATGCACCATTCTTTGGACTTAAACTTTTAAAACTACATCAGGGAAGATCAAAGAGAGACTGTATCTTAACCTTATTATCAGTGCTGAAAGAGAGAATCAAAATCAATAAGAATCAATCACCAAGATAAGAAGTTTAAAGTTCATTAAGGTGGAGCTAACAGCAAATTTTCCAGATTCTCTAAGGACATAGACCTTCATTGCTAGACTGATCTACCTATGACTTTCAACTTAGTAAGACTTGTAATCAACTACTATGGCAATGGTTCTTATAAGCAAAAACGTCCTATGGTTAGTTCCAAAAAAAAACTGACAATTTCAAAATTTTGACTCTTTAAAAACAAGTTTTTGACTCAACTTTAAGATTCTATAAACATGACACAAAGCACACAACGTTAGTAACCACCTCCCCCCAGACTTAAACAACACTGTCCCAAGTGTTATTAAGCCAAGAGTTGGTCAGAAAAATGAATGAGAAGTTGTTGAACCAAGGCAAAAAAGTGTTACCTCGCAGGGGTCAGGTGACGAGCGTCACCATGACCTGTATTGCAGAATCATCAAGTTAGATGGTTATTAACGTTATGTTGTCTTGTGTTCTCTAAAGTTAGACTATTAGAGCACTCAAACACACAATTAATAACATCCAAACATAGCAATAAGAACCTGGTTCAACAATTTCACAAAACATCATCAAATAAACTGACAACTGACTCAAAGAAAACAGAAAAATGACTCAAGAGAAATAAAAATAAAAGAGAAAAAGAAACAAGTAACGAGATAGTAGAGCCTCAGTCCTCATCCTCGGAAGGCTCAGTGGTGTAATAGGGGCGGACACAAGCACAGTTGCTAAGTGTAGCAACAGCATCCCATAGTCCCTCAAAGCTGTCAATGACATACTCGTGAAAAGCAGCCATATCCATGGGTGTTTGTGGTCGTGGTGGGCGCCTGAAAGCAGTGGAGGAGGTAGTCTGGCGTGTAGATGGTCCAGCATCAGCAGCAGCTGTAGCAGAAACAAAGGCGCCAGCTGTAGCAGCTCTAGCAGGGCGCATAGCTAAAGGGCGCAACATAGTCCGATCTGGCATGAAGAATAGCTGGCGTGGGACTCCCTGGATCGTAGTGAGGGCTCTCTGTGGCAACCGAATGCCAACATACTCTCCAGAAATAGTAGTAAAAGTCTAGACAACGCCAATCTTGAGCCAAGTGACATGGCACATATACTGGTCATCCATGAGTGATCTGGCACTGAGCAGACTACAAGGAGTGACATCGATCTGGAAATGATGGAAGATAGGTGTCAGAAGGCTGCCAACACTCTCGGTCTTCTCCCCTGGACTGGTGAACGGTTTGGTCTTCAAGGAGACCAAATGCTCAGCGAACACAGCGCCCAAGTTGGCGCGAATCATGCTATCGATAGGGATCACATCCTCGACCATCTCATAGAGTCTGTAGAAGAGGAGATCAGCTCACCAACCCGTGTCTTTCTAGGCGCAGACTTGCACAGTATGGTATAGCCAAAAAGGCGCAGAATGTACCTCAAGACAGGATGTCGAACTTCTGTCTGCGTGCTAGTCTTGCTGTCATAGACTCCATTCCCGAACTTGGACCAGAATGTCCGCATGTGAGTCCACTAATAGGGAAGGAGAATGCCTGTGGGATGGTCAGAGAAGCCATAAATCCCACAAAGCTCCATCAGACTGATCCTATAATGAACCCCGCGGACCAGGAATGTCAATGTGCCTTCCTGCGCACACTTCGCCAGCTCATTCGCGTAGTAGACGCGAGCAGTAGAGAGAAACTGGCGGACCAAATCTGGATAGAGATCATACTGCTGGAATGGCATAGTACCCATCCCGATCCTCTCCAGAATCTCTGAAACCTCCTCGAAGATGCCCATCTTCTGCAGAACAGTAGGATCTGCGAATCTAGTAGGGATAATCTTTACTCCCAGCCACGCATTGTAGAACAGCGTGTCATACTCATCCCACTCCTCCTGGATATCACGGAATATACAGGTGTCCCGTGATATTTTCTGCTTCGGAGTTCCTGCCCAAGCCACTCCTGAGGCTATTTTCCGATCTTCTCGCTTGGACCATGGAGGCCTGCAAACCGGGTAATGAGTGAATGAATTTGTAGAGCCTGATGCAGTGCTTGAAGACGAGCCTTATCTTGGTCGTTTCTGCTGTCTAGGCATCTGAAAATTCAAGTTCAAAATCGACCAAAAACATGACCAAAATTAGCAAATTCGAAAAATTCGAAAAATCAGTCAATCAAGGTAAAATAACTGATGGCGATCGACTACAACAGTACCAGGAACACAATTCAAGCATCAGTTCAACACAAATCACCCAAAATTTCCAGATTTTTGCAAAGTTCATAATGAACTCGAAAATTCAAAACTTGCAAAACAACCGATAAAAGCTCACAAAGATGGTTCCATTCCTCTAATACAACCTAACTAACCATGATTCAACAGTTAAATCAAGCTAATCAAGTCAAAAATCTGATTTTACCAAACCTATGACGGACTGAAAATTGGGGATTCCGAACACATACCTTGCAGATCTTAAAAACTGAGTGGATATTCAGAAAGATGAGCAAAATCTGCACAGATTAGGCTTTGAATCACTCAATTTGGTTTAGAAAATCAGAAGTTGCAGATTATGTGATTTTTGTCTAAGTGTTCGTGAGTTACAGTTATGAAGCGGAGAAGAAGAAGAAGAATATAAATCGCGTACCTTGGCCTGGGACGGGTGACGAGCGTCACCCGTTTTTTTTGTTGGTCGTGTTTTTTTTTTTTTTTTTTTAACTGAATAAATATCTAAATATTAATCCTAAGCACGAAAATAAAACCTAAGTACAATATTTACAACTTACCAGTGGGTTGCCTCCCACTAAGCGCTTGTTTAAAGTCATTAGCTTGACTTTGATTGGCTGTTTAGACAGCTGGTGCATCATCCAAAGACACATTGTGTCCTGCTGGAATCTCGGCTTGTGCCCAGTAATGCTTCACCCTTTGTCCATTGACAGTGAACTCCTCTCCTTTGGAGTTAATCAGGACAATTGCACCATGTGGGCGAGCTTCTTTGACAGTGAAAGGACCTGACCATCGAGAACGCAATTTACTAGGAAAAAGCTGTAAACGAGAGTTGTAGGGTAATACCTGGTCATTGGGCTCGAAATGCCTGGAGATGATCTTTTTATCATGATATGCCTTTGTCCTCTCCTTGTATAACTTGGAGTTTTCATAGGCCAGATATCTGATTTCATCCAGTTCATTGAGCTGAATCAAGCGCCTCTCTGCAGCAGGCTTCAGATCGAAGTTCAGCTTCTTGATGGCCCATTCTGCTTTGAACTCCAACTCTACTGGTAGATGGCACGGCTTGCCATAGAAAAGATGGAATGGTGTAGTCCCAAGTGGCGTTTTGTATGCTGTACTGTAAACCCATAATGCATTATCCAGTTTTGCAGACTAATCTTTCCTTGTCTTCCCAACTGTCTTTTTCAGAATTTGCTTCATCTGCCTGTTGGAAACCTCAACTTGTCCACTGGTTTGGGGGTGATAATGCGTGGCCACTCTGTGTTGTACACCATACTTCTTCAGTAGCTTGTCAAAAACCTTATTGACAAAGTGAGAACCACCATCACTTATGACAATCCGCGGGACACTAAAGCTGGGAAAAATAATGGTCTTAAACAGCTTCAAAACCACTGCAGCATCATTAGTAGGAGTAGCTAATGCCTCTACCCACTTAGATACATAATCAACAGCAACCAAAATGTATCTATTCCCATAAGATGAGGGAAAAGATCCCATGAAGTCAATACCCCAACAATCAAAGACTTCTACTTCCAGAATGAAGTTCTGTGGCATCTCATGTCTCCTTCTGATTTTTCCTCTTCTCTGACAAGTATCACAACTTGTAATGAAGGCCTGGGCATCCCGGAACAAAGTAGGCCACCAAAAACCAGCTTGAAGAACCTTGGAGACTGTTTTGAATGTGGCGAAGTGTCCAGCATACTCTGATCCATGACAGTGAAGGAGGACGTCCTGCACTTCTTCTTCTGCTATGCATCTCCTGTAGATCCCATCAGCACAATGCTTGTAGAGGTATAGCTCATCCCAATAGAATCTCCTAAGTTCTCTCAAGAACTTCTTCTTAGCATAGCCCTAGAAGTCATGTGATTCATCCTCTGCAGCAAGGTAGTTGGCAATATCAACATACCAGGGCCTCTTTGGATCATTCAAAGCATAAACAGGCTCTTCAAAATCCATCCCCAAGCTTGCACAAATCACAGCAAAGTGCAGAGATTGGTGACGAGCATCACCTCTTTCGTATAATTTTATCGCGATTGTTCTGGGTTGGTGACGAGCGTCACCCTCCTGGTGTCACTCGTCACTCCCTTGCAGTTTCGTAAAACTGCAGGTTTTCAACACTTTCACCCTGTTCTCTTGTTTCTACCAAGTAAACATTCTCTTTAGGCAAGAAATCATTGATTGGGACACTGTCTTCGACCTGAATTCTGGATAGATGATCAGCAACACCATTTTCAACACATTTCTTGTCCTTCACTTCAATGTCAAACTCCTGAAGAAGCAGGGTCCACCTCAACAATCTTTGCTTTGCATCCTTCTTCTGCATCAAATACTTCAGTGCTGAATGGTCAATATGGACCACAACCTTGGAGCCAACAAGGTATTGCCTGAATTTTTCAAATGCAAAGACAACATCCAACAATTCTTTCTCAGTTGTTGCATAGTTCTTCTGAGCATCATCCAAAGTCATACTTGCATAGTAAATGGCGTAGAGCTTCTTGTCTTTCCTCTGTCCCAGTACTGCTCCAAATGCAAAATCGCTGGCATGACACATCACCTCAAAAGGTAAGTCCCAATCTGGAGGCTGCACAACAGGAGCTGTAACCAAAGCTTGCTTGATCTGTTCAAAGGCGGATTTGCACTCTTCTGTGAACTCAAACTTCACATCTTTGGAGAGGAGAGCAGTAAGGGGGCATGCTATCTTGCTAAAGTCCTTGATGAATCTTCTGTAGAAACCTGCATGACCCAGAAAACTCTTCACTGCTTTGACTGAATCAGGTGCTTGCAGACCTGTCATCATTTCAATTTTCGCCCTATCCACCTCTATACCATCTCCTGAGACTCTGTGACCAAGCACAATACCATCCTGTACCATAAAATGGCACTTCTCCCAGTTAAAAACCAAGTGCTTTTCTTCACATCTCTGCAGAACTGCACACAAATTATCCAAGCAACTCTTGAAAGAAGACCCATAAACAGAGAAGTCATCCATGAAAACCTCCATAAACTTCTCAATCATGTCTGTGAAGATCGACATTATGCATCTCTGGAAGGTTGCAGGAGCATTACACAGCCCAAAAGGCATTATGCGATATGCAAAAGTGTCATAAGGACAGGTAAAAGTGGTCTTCTCCTGATCATCTGGATGGATGGGGATCTGAAAGAAGCCTGAATACCCATCAAGGAAACAATAATACTTGTGATTCACCAACCTCTCCAGCATCTGATCGATGGAAGGCAGAGGAAAATGATCTTTCCTTGGTGCTGCATTCAGTTTCCTGTAATCAATGCACATCCTGTGTCCTGTCACTGTCCTAGTTGGAATCATCTCATCCTTGTCATTCTTCACCACTGTGACCCCTCCTTTCTTAGGCACCACGTGCACTGGACTCACCCAAGCACTGTCTGATATAGGATAGATGATACCAGCCTGCAACAACTTCATGATCTCTTTCTTGACCACATCCTGCAAATTCGGATTCAGCCTCCTCTGGTGCTCAACTGATGATTTCGACTCATCCTCCAAGTGTATCCTATGCATGCACAAGTCTGGAGAGATACCTGAAATATCATCAAGAGAGTAGCCAAGAGCTTTGCGAAATTTTCACAGCTTACTTAGCAAAATGGTGAGCTCTGCATTGTTCAATGAAGCATTAACAATAACAGGATAAGTGGAGTTTTCTCCAAGAAATGCGTACCTTAGCCCTGCAGGGAGCTGTTTAAGCTCAACTTTTGGTGCTTTTGCTGCAGACCAATCACCCATTGTAGCAGCTTTCGCAGATGTGGAGACAAGCTCATCCTGTGCAACCAGTTGCATCACTTGTGCAGTAGCATCCATCATCTTTGTATAGCCTGTTGCAGCAGCATCCAAATGCTCATACTCTGCTGTAGAAGTGGTCAACGCTCTCTCCAAGGGGTCCTCTGAACTTATCTCATGGAAGATCTGATCAGCAATGTTTGTGAGAACATCCACATAAAAAGTCTGTCCATCTATGGTTGGCCTCTTCATCAGCTTGTCCATTTCGAATTTCATCACTAAATCACCAACATTCAGCTCTATTCTACCCTTCCTGTCATCAATGATAGCTCATGCAGTAGCCAAGAAGGGTCTGCTAAGAATCAAGGGATCTTTGGGTTCTTCTCCATATTCCAGAACTACAAAATCAGTAGGAATCATACAATCTCTTACTTTGATAGGAACATTCTCTATCACCCCTTCAGGAACTCTGACTGATCTATCAGCTAGGATAAGAGATATCCTTGTAGCCTTAAAATCGGTCATCCCCAAGCTCTTGGCAACAGAATGAGGCATGAGGTTCACATTAGAACCAAGATCACACAATGACCTCTCAAACTTGTCATTGAAGATTATGCAGTCTAAAACAAAGCTTCCTGGGTCTGAAAGCTTCTCTGGAACTCTGTTCTGAAACACTGCACTGACCTGCTTGTTGATCATCATAGCCCCAGCATCTAAACTCAAGTTATTGGTCACCATCCTCTTCACATACCTCCTAATAACAGGAGTGATCCTTACATCATCAATCAATGGGATCTCAATAACCAATTTGTCCATAATAGCCTTGCATTTAGCATCTTCAAGCTCCTGCTTAGACTTCTTAGGATGCTTAGGATAGGGTATCTTGGGCGTATACACTATCTCCTTAGCATTATCTGAAGTCTTAGACGAAACTGCAGTATGTGGCAACGGGTGACGAGCGTCACTGGGATGGTGACGAGCGTCACTCGCTTTGGACAAGTCGAGATTGATTGCTCGATTTGGGTGACGAGCGTCACCCTCCTGGTGACGGTCATCACCAATTTGTGAAGAAGGGTCATCGGGGTTGTACTCAAGGGGTGACGAGCGACACCCATCATTGGTGAAGAGCGTCACCCGTGGCTCTTCAGCAGAAATTTCTTCATCTTCATATTCTTCAATACCAACGAATTTTCTTGAGCTTAAATCCTTCTGCAATACTGGTTGCATGTTCTTTCCACTCCTCAATATGATGGCATTTACATGGTGTTTAGGATTAGCATCAGTTCTTCTTGGAAGAAATCATTCTTGCCTCTGAACAGCTCCTGCAGTTTGGGCAACTTGAACATCAAGTTTTTTCATATGAGAGTTCAAATTCTCAATTTTCCCATTCAAATCCTGATAGATCGTACCTATCTTGCCATTGAAGTCCACTGTAAGCTTCTGTTGTCCTTCCAAGATCTGTTCCAGTATTGCTTCCATCTTGTTCCCTTGTAGAGGTGCAGGTTGCTACGAAGAAGAACCATAGTTCCTGCTGTAATTTCCTCTGTTTTGGAATGGCTTCTGGTAGTCTGTCTTCTGGAATGGGGGTTTAGGTGTGTGATAACAAGATTTTGATCAGGAAAATGAGAGTGATGCAATGCAACAGGAGGTTATCAAAACTCAAGCAGCACACAGTCGTAGTATAGCATGCAAGAGGAATCAATCCAACCTAGGAGCTAGAAAGTGCAATGAGAATGCAAGGATCGAGTAAAGCTAGGCAAATGATGAACGGTTTTGTGAAAATCCTAAAAACTAAATGCAACGACTAAATGCAAGGTAAAACTATTTTAAAATTACTAGGAACGAGTAAACTACCACGAAGAACAAAAAAAGTGATTAAAATGCAAAGCTATGAATTTATAAAAATCGACTAGTGGATCGACCACAGGATCGACCACTAGATCGAGCAACAACGATCGATCTCGTCTAACAGTTCAAATGCAATGAAACTAATGATCACGATGCAACAGGTGACAAGCGAGTGACTAGCAAAGTGATAGGGTCAGGTTTTACCCAAATAAAACTACTGCAAGTGCACAGCAAAAGCAGTTGTAGTACAAGGGGTTATCGAATCCCAAGGGAGTATGTAAACCACACTAGCGATTATAGATTCAGATTAAGCTAAGCGATAAATAATGAATATAATGCAAAACAGTAAAATAAATGCAAGAG
This sequence comes from Thlaspi arvense, assembly GCA_911865555.2. Classification (NCBI taxonomy): domain Eukaryota; kingdom Viridiplantae; phylum Streptophyta; class Magnoliopsida; order Brassicales; family Brassicaceae; genus Thlaspi; species Thlaspi arvense. The sequence continues at coordinate 18,684,102 of OU466861.1, forward strand.
GGCGTTTTTATGCTTGTTCTTAAAGTTCAGAAGGTTAAAGGCGCTAAGTCGGGACAGTTCGCAGGTTGAATCTGAGAGTGTAGAATGCATGCAATCAGGAATGAATTAAAACCGTCTTGAACATGAATCGCAAAGATATAACTAATCAATTCTCATTGCAGAAGTTATCTATGTCTAAATCACAGAGTTTCAAATCTCTTTGCAAACCCTAACAACCAAAACATGCAGTAATGATCAGGTTCAATTGTTCACAAAACTCCTAAGCCAAATCTCTTTGTACTAGGGCGTTTTGCTCATCTAATACTAGTTCAGGTGATTAATAATGCTCTCACATCTATCAAAAACCTAGGGTTTCGAAATCCAGATGATGTGTCTAAGAAATCGATATGAATGCAAGCACAGATGAAGAACCAATGAATTTCCTAGAAGTTTTTAGCAATTCTACAAACTCTTCTTCAACCTTTGAAAAGCCCTAACTTAACTAACAAACTACTCAGACATAGTGATTTGAGAAAACATCATGAAAAGAATAGATTGCATAAAAGAAATAAGAAGTAGAAATAAAGGAGTTCAAAATCTGCTCTAAAGGAGTCTGATTTGCCTCTCCAAAAGCTCTGCTACAAATCTCTCTCTAAAGCTCTCAAAAATAATAAGATACAAGATATCTGCCAAAAGAATGGCTGAAAAACCTAATATACAAGCTAAAACACGATCTGGGGCCTTTTTGCAAAAACTGGAACTTCTGGGCCAAAACTGCAATTTCTTCCCAATCTTTTTAAAACAGGCCACGACCCCTTCCTCTCTGGGTGACGAGCGTCACCACCTTGGTGACGAGCGTCACCAGCTTGGTGACGAGTGTCACCCATATGCATACTTTTCTTCCCGAGTTGGATACTTCGTGGCTTCAACTCAGAATGCTCCAAAAGGTTCCAAAATCTCCAATTATGCTCCAGACATGCTATAACCTGCAAATACTCTACTAGGACTCTAAAAAGACCAAAAGGACTCAATAAAAAGGACTTATATCATGGTTAAAAACCATAAAAACCATGATATATCAACTCCCCCAGACTTAGCTTTTGCTTGCCCTCAAGCAAATATCAGACAAAGAAAAAGGTCGAGGTTTGAAAACAAGAAACAGTCAGTCAGTCATCAGGAACACCACACTAGTTAGAGCTTTCGAATCCACATACCACATAGTCAACACAAGATCAAATTTCAGTCTAATTATCACAAGCTTAGCAAATCTCTCAAGTCCAGTCCAAATCCCTTCAAGAAATCCAAAATTTCTACTGTTAACTCCTTATTTTTTTTATCTAAGTGTGATATCTCATCAAGGCTCTATCATCTCAATCACTTTACAGATTCTTTTCCCTTCCTAACAACTGAACAAATAGATCTCAACACAGCTCTCCTATTTTCTCTTCCCTTAATCTTTTTCCTTAGGATATTTTCGATTTTTCACTTCTTTTTCTTCTCAACTTTTACAGTCTAAGATATGGTGCTACTCAATACTTGTGTTCCTTGTGAGGAGACAGGTTCTTGAGTGTGTTCACTACTGTTGTTCCTTGTGAGGAGACAGGGTCATGAATGCACTATTCTTTGGACTTAATCTTTTAAAAACTACATCAGGGAAGATCAAAGAGAGACTGTATTTTAACCTTATTGTCAGTGCTGAAAAAGAGAATCAAGATCAATAAGAATTAATCACCAAGACAAGAAGTTTAAAGTTCATTAAGGTGGAGCTAACAGCAAATTTTCAGATTCTCTAAGATCCTAAACCTTCATTGCTAGACGTCCTATGGTGAGACTTGTAATCAACTACTGTGGCAATGGTTCTTATCAGCAAAACGTCCTATGGTTAGTTTCAAGAAAAACTGACAGTTTCAAAAATTTTGACTCTAGAAAAACAGGTTTTTGACTCAACTTTAAGACTTTATAAACATGACACAAAGCACACAACGTCAGTAACCACCTCCCCCAGACTTAAACAACACTGTCCCCAGTGTTATTAAGCCAAGAGTTGGTCAAAATGAAGCATGAGAACGTGTAAAACCAAGGTGGAAAAGTGGTACCTCGCAAAGGACCTGGTGACGAGCGTCACCAGATTGGTAACGAGCGTCACCATCTCTGATACTTCAGAAATCGACATGTTGGATGTTTAAATGCTATGCCAGCATGTGTAGTCCGAAGTCAAACTGTAAGAGCACTCAAAACACACATCAAAACATCCAAACAAAGCATAATCCATGGTCCAACAAGTTCACAAGATATCATCCAAGCAAACTGAACAAAGTGACTCTTCTTTTTTTTTTTTTTTGATTTTTCTCATGTTTTTGGGTTTTTTTTTTAGCTATGTAATAGTAAACTAAACTAATATATGAAAAAGAAAACTTACTAGTGGGTTGCCTCCCACTAATCGCTTGTTTAAAGTCATTAGCTCGACTTTGAATGCTGCTCAGACAGCTGGTGGAACAGAAGGTGGCAGTGAATGCCTTGGAGGAGAATGTCTCCTCATCCATGGTGGTTTGTAAGCAGTAGATGTATGAAAACTTCCAAGGAAGTGAGGAACATCAGCAGAGTGGGTCGTGACTGTGGGTGGGATACTTCTTTTTCCTGCAGAATCATCAAAAGAAACACCAAGCATTCTACGAGAATTTCGTTGCTTGCATAAGTGTGAAGCAGCTTTTTCACCTTTTAAATTCTTATTGATGAGATTAGGAGGTTTGGATTTGGTTCCAGGAAGTGCATACCTTTGCTTAGTTGCAGGTTTCTGGGTTGTGGACTGTTGAATTTTCGGATTGGCAACATATGATGGACTTGTAGAGCAAATATCACGTCTCTCCTTTGTGTCCAGATTGGTGACGAGCGTCACCAGGTCAGTGACGCTCGTCACTGACTCTGCAGTTCGAGTTTCTGCAGTTTTCCTGCAATTCAGCTCTGCAAGTGATGCTTCCATCACATACACGTCTTCCTCCAGCAACTTGGCATTCAGTAGAACCTCTTTTTCAAGCCCAGTCATGAAGATATGATCCTCACTGCAATCCTCAAACCCAACAGCTTCTGCAGAAGTTTTAGATATTGGCTCTTCAACAACCATCTTGCTCACTTGCCCACTTATATCTGATTCATTGCCACACTCAGCAATAGTGTCTTCTGAATGCTCCATGACAGTCTCTTCATCTCTAGAAGTTCTTACAGAAAAGGTCTGACCATCAATGGTAGAACTCCCTCTTAACTTATCCATGTCAAAGTTCATGACAACATCACCAAGATCAACCTCAATGTTCCCCCTTCTAACATCAATGATGGCTCCAGCAGTAGCCAAGAATGGTCTTCCCAGAATAAGAGGATCTTTAGGTTCTTCAGCATATTTCAGAACCACAAAATCTGTAGGAATTATGCAGCCTTCAATGTTAACATGAACATTCTCTAACATGCCTTCTGGGGTCCTTATGGATCGATCTGCTAGGATGAGAGAGATCCCAGCTGGCTTGAAATCAGTCATTCCAAGTCTAGCAGCAACAGAGAAAGGCATCAAGTTAATACTTGACCCTAGATCACATAGAGAGTGTGGAAAACGTCCTGCAGATATTGAGCAATCAAGCGCAAAGGTCCCTGGATCAGATAGCTTCTCTGGAACTCTGCTTTGAGTGATGGTATTGACTTGTTCAGAAACAGTCACCTTCTTCTTCTTCTTTGGAACTGTGCCTAAGAGAATTGCACTGATGTCTCTGGTAAGCAATGCTCCTTCCTCAGGACTTACACCATTCACAACCATTCTCTTTACATACCTTCTTAGAGCTGGTGAAAGCTTGACTGCATCAACAAGAGGGATCTCAAGCATCAGCTTGTCTATCATAGCTTTACATCTGGCTTCTTCTATCTCCTGTTTAGACTTCCTAGGATGCTTGGGGAATGGTGTTTTGGGTTTATAGACACGTTCCTGGTCATAATTTGCAGTTACAGGCGAAGCAGCTTCGTTCTGGGGTGGGTGACGACCGTCACCAGGGGGGTGACTCTCGTCACTCACTTGTGACAACCCCCGATACCCTTGTAGGTTGGTGACGAGCGTCACTCCTCCTCTGAGACAGAAAAAATTTCATCTTCAGACTCCATGAGTTGCACGATCTGTTCTGCACTCAACCTCTTTTTCTGCACTGTTTTAAGCTCCTTTTCATTCCTGACTGTGATGGCATTAACCTGATGCTTGGGATTGATATCAGTCCTTCCAGGAAGGAATCCCTCTTGCCTTTGAACAGCTCCTGCAGTTTGAGCAACCTGCACATCAAGCTTCTTCATGTGAGAGTTCAGACTCTCAATTTTTCCATTCAGGTCCTCAAACCTCTCAATGTGATCCATAGGATGCTCATGAGGTAAGCCATGGAATGGATGCTGGCTAACCAGCTGATAGTAGACAGGTTTGACCTCAAAATCGTTCCTTTGGAAGGCAGGAGGTCGGATTGCAGCTCTGTTGGCATAGAACTGATCAGGTCTGTTGTAGTCACCTAGAGTCCTCTGAACAAAACGCCCAGCAGCGTTATTGACAGCAGCAGGGACCCCCACGTTCTCAGCCACTTGCTGAACCTGCTGTTCAACAATGACATTCCCCTCTTGATCAATTCTCTGCCCCTCTTCGTTCCTCCTGTTTCCTTCCCTGTCAACCAAGTGACCTTCTGCATCTTCAACCAAGATAAGTGGAGCGACCATTGTAGATTGCTTCTTAGCTTTCCTGTTAGTTCTCTCCAACCTAGCAAGCTCGTCGATGCTCAAAGTCACAAGCTCCTTCTCTTTGTTGCTTCTGGTTCTGCGATTAGGCATACACCTGAAACAGAAACAAGGAAAAGTAGCTGAAAGTCAGTAAACAAATAAAAACTTAGACAAAACCCTAATACTAAAAATCGATAGGCAGCTATTACTCCCCGGCAACGGCGCCAAAAACTTGATAGGGTCAGGTTTTACCCAAATAAAACTACTCCAAGTGCACAACAAAAGCAGTTGTAGTACAAGGGGTTATCGATTCCCAAGAGAGTATGTAAACCACACTAGCGATTATAGATTCAGATTAAGCTAAGCGATAAATAATGAATGTAATGCAAAACAGTAAAATAAATGCAAGAGGGCGTTTTTATGCTTGTTCTTAAAGTTCAGAAGGTTAAAGGCGGTAAGTCGGGACAGTTCGCAGGTTGAATCTGAGAGTGTAGAATGCATGCAATCAGGAATGAATTAAAACCGTCTTGAACATGAATCGCAAAGATATAACTAATCAATTCTCATTGCAGAAGTTATCTATGTCTAAATCACAGAGTTTCAAATCTCTTTGCAAACCCTAACAACCAAAACATGCAGTAATGATCAAGTTCAATTGTTCACAAAACTCCTAAGCCAAATCTCTTTGTACTAGGGCGTTTTGCTCATCTAATACTAGTTCAGGTGATTAATAATGCTCTCACATCTATCAAAAACCTAGGGTTTCGAAATCCAGATGATGTGTCTAAGAAATCGATATGAATGCAAGCACAGATGAAGAACCAATGAATTTCCTAGAAGTTTTTAGCAATTCTACAAACTCTTCTTCAACCTTTGAAAAGCCCTAATTTAACTAACAAACTACTCAGACATAGTGATTTGAGAAAACATCATGAAAAGAATAGATTGCATAAAAGAAATAAGAAGTAGAAATAAAGGAGATCAAAATCTGCTCTAAAGGAGTCTGATTTGTCTCTCCAAAAGCTCTGCTACAAATCTCTCTCTAAAGCTCTCAAAAATAATAAGATACAAGATATCTGCCAAAAGAATGGCTGAAAAACCTAATATACAAGCTAAAACACGATCTGGGGCCTTTTTGCAAAAACTGGAACTTCTGGGACAAAACTGCAATTTCTTCCCAATCTTTTTAAAACAGGCCACGACCCCTTCCTTTCTGGGTGACGAGCGTCACCAGCTTGGTGACGAGCGTCACCAGCTTGGTGACGAGCGTCACCCATATGCATACTTTTCTTCCCGAGTTGGATACTTCGTGGCTTCAACTCAGAATGCTCCAAAAGGTTCCAAAATCTCCAATTATGCTCCAGACATGCTATAACCTGCAAAGACTCTACTAGGACTCTAAAAAGACCAAAAGGACTCAATAAAAAGGACTTATATCATGGTTAAAAACCATAAAAACTATGATATATCACAAAGATGTAAGAATACTAAGAAAGAGGGTCTAGGGTTGAGATTCACGTTCAGGGGTTTCAAAGGTTCAAGCTTGGTTTGAAAACTCTAGATCTACTCACTTTGTGAGGTTCTCTAAGCCTTGAAAACAGAATAAGATCCATCCATGGCGTGTGGTATGGATCACTCCTTCATTCTCTCCTCCAGACCCATGGCGTTTGGCGGAAAAAGAGATTGAAGGGCAAGGAAATCAGATTTCAAACACGCGGCTTAACTAGTCCCCTAAACTACTATGGCGTTTGGGAAAGGATAACTAGTCTCTAGGATGCGATTTTCAGAGATCTCTGGATCCTGTCAAGGTAAGAGCTCTCTCTGATCATAAAGATATTGGCGTGAGACTCTTTAAGCCTTAAGAACTCGACATCCTAGAAGAGAAAGCCATTAAGAACAAGAAAACACCAAACTAGAAAACCTTTTCGACCCCTTTGAATCCTCTCAACCCCAAAACCCGATGAAACTACTCACTACACATTAAGTAAACCAAGCAAAGCAAAAGATGAAACGATAAACATGAAAACGATGGATTAAACTTAAAACGATTCAAAGATTCAAGAACAAAGCTTCAAAGTCTAACAATGGCGAAATCACCTTCGAACAGAGAGAAAAAGATAAAAAGATAAAAAATGAAAACGTGTCTCTCAAAAGCAAGCTCGCCGCCTTGCCAAAACAGGCCAAACAGCCCGATGGTCCCCCCCCCCCCCCTCGCTAGCGGCCAAAAGCGGTTAAAGTACTTTGAGATCGACTTCGAGATCGTGCATTTCTCTCGATCATCTTCGGACATCGTGCCTTCAGCTCGATCTTTGTCTCGATCTTCCTCGGTGGATCGAGTGCTTCGTTCGATCTTGGAATCGATCTTTGGAGGATCGAGTGATGGACTCGATCCGGCTCTCGCTCTGCATGGCGTCATTCACGTCCGTACTCCTTGATCGATCGCTTCACTCGATCTCCATCTCGATCAGTTCCCTTGGATCGGCTGGACTACTCGATCTTCTGGTCGATCTCATCAAGATCGACCGGCCATGCTCGAACCTCCTCTCGATCTCTGGTACTTAGCAAGCATTCCTGAATTCTCCAAGTCCCACGAACTTTCTCACGAGCCTCAACACGTCCACGAACCCTCCAAGACTCTAAAGTAGCCGAAAACAACTTGTATACGATGCAAAATGCAAGAAATATGCATATACTGGTGCAAGAACACTCTAGGACCTAAAGTGATGCAAACTTACCTAAAATGCAATGTATATGCGAGAGAAACTAACTTATGTGTATGCAAAATGCATGAAATATGCAGCTATATCAACTCCCCCAAACTTACCTTTTGCTTGCCCTCAAGCAAACAAAATTAAAGACGGGAGGGAGGTTTTAAAACAAACGGGGGTTTAAGCTTCTTGCAAAGGTGTTTTTCGAATAAATCAATCTCAACGTCCTAGTTACTAGTTCTAAAATGCAATACACACACTCATACTCCAAAGATCTTAGCCATACTCATTGCACAAAGAATTTCAAATCATGACTCTCCTATTCCAAACAATCAAAGAAACTCATCCTTTAACATTCATTAATGACCGAACCATGAATCAAACTTATGCACTTTAAAGCAAAACACATTTGGCTAAGGGTAAAGGCTATGAGCATAGGATGATCTCATTTTTAAAGAAGGGTTTATTTTAAGCACGGGTTTCTCTCAAAGATGGTAAGAACTTTATGCATAATGCTAAAGGTAAAAGCAATTGATGCATACATGATCAGATTCTCATCTACCCATGCAAGCTAACAATGATCCTAAAACCCCTCTCATTTTTTTTCTTTTAAGCTCACTCACCCTCCTAAAATCTACCCATATTTTCAAAGCAAAAGCTTAGCAATCCCCAAATCAAAATAGAAAACATCTTAACTCTTTTAGGCTAGTGAAAAGGTTTAAAAATATTAGGCTCCTTATTTTTTTCTTATTAATAGCTCTCTTATTTTTTTTCTTCCTTTTTCTTTTCTTTTTATTTTGGCACTTAGGATCTTTTATATATATATATATTTTTTTTTTATTATTTTTTTTTTGAGAGAGCTATCTTCTGAAATTATTGGAGCATTATACTTTTTAAACACAAAACCTTTCACTTAAAACCTTTTATTCACTTTAAATACCAAACTCTTTTGAAACCGAAAGCATGTAAACATGAAAGCAACCCCAATGATCCCCCAAACTTATCCTAAGCCTACATCTAGCTTCAAAATACAAAGCTAGCAGTCATATGAGAACCTAATCATGTCGCCTAAACGTAACACTTTATGCTAAGTTCAAACCGATAGAGGCCTCACAATGATGTCACACACGAAAACTTAGCTTCAAAGAAAGGTAAGGGTTAAGGTGGGAGTTCTACTTAGGCTCACAAAGAGTGGTAAAAGGAAGAAGAGAGCCTAAATATTTTTAAGATCCATGTGTTCATTTTCAAGTGCATAAGAATGATATTTAAAAATTCAAGTTAGGGTTCTCACTTACAAGTTTCAAATCATGAGTGTTCAATTCAAGTCAGGAAAATCAAAACTAGTGATCCAAGCATGGTAAGAACTTACTTTCAAAGTGTGAGCAAAGCATTAGAGAACTACCAACTAGGATATTGAAACCATTCATAAGCTTAAAACACCTTTTTAAGAAAACTTTAACCCCTTATGCAAATGTAAACAACCTAGATGTTTAAAAATTCTAGACTCAATCCTAAAATGTTTAACAAGATGAATGCAACTACATGAATTTTTTTTGAAAATTTTTAAAAATTTTACTAATTTTTTCTTTTTCTTTTCTATGCCTTGGATGCATGCAAGACTCAAGTTATGCAAAGATAAAATAAGATCAAAATAAACAGGTCAAACCACACACATACTCTCCCAAACTTGAATGACACCGTCCCGGTGGCAAACATGTTCGAGAGAGCTCAAAATACAAAGCAAAAATCAAGGAAACATGAATGGTATATACAATGGAAGATAGTTGTTACCTCGGGTCTAGTCTCGGCTGGAACTTGAGGATGTTCCAGAAGAGCTAGATACTACGGCTTTGCCTTTGGAGCCTGGCTCTTGAAGAGAGAGACGCGCCGGTTGAATGTTGCTGCCTTGAGTCTCACGGATGACAACTCCACCGGTTGAAAGTCTTCTCTTCTCGGGCTGTTGAACCTCCTCACTTGCAGCCTTCCTAGGTGAGCCTCCTTGAAGTATTTTGCCTTACCATTTGTTGATCTTCCTTTGCATCTCCACAACAGATGCAAGGAACTTCTCCGTCTTGGTTCTTGGCTCGAAATCGATCTTGGGAAGGGTGTAGGCCTCGGTCATCTCATCTTCCGTGGCAAGGGACTCAGACCTTGGACGTTGAGTGATTGCTGGGGCAGGTGTTCCTCCTAGAGGAGCAAAGCACTCCTCTACAGTTGGCAAGAACTCGATGTTCCCAACACCAAGCAGCTCGGTCTCGTCTTTGTTTGGCAGGATGCACACTCTCTTCTCATTGTCCGTGTCAAGGAAAAGGTAAGCGTAGAACCCTTCTGCTGGCGTGCGTCCCAAGCTGTCGGTATTCCTCATGTAGATCTCATCCATGAAAGCTCTAGCTGGGACGGGTGTGAACTCATGTATTGGCACGCCGGCTTGCACGAACAGAGGTGTGAGGAAGCCGCCAATTAATGAAGAGCTTGTCTTGCACCGCAAGGCATATGCTTTGTACTTCACCAAGGAAGCAGCAAGTACACACCCGTAGTTCACGTCATCACCGAGTTCATCCTACATAGGCTCATCATTCTCCTTTGGATCACACAACAGATGCTTCACGCCTTGGAAATGGAAACAAAGCTCGGTCTTCGTGACCGTGGGAGCAACTGACCGCCCGCGGAATGTGTTGGCGATCAGCTTCAAGGTGTACCTCAGCACCGGGCTTCACACTCTCTTGATTTTGGCGGTGTTGGCCTTGTAGTCATCGTTGCTGATCAGGTCCCAAAAATCGTTTGCTTGCGTGAAGGAGGGGAACACGATCTTGGTGGCGGCTGTGTTGAGACCGTAAGCTTGACACAGCTCGGGGATTGAGAGGCTGAAAGCGTGACGTCCGACCTTGAAAGAGAGACGGCCTTGTGAAGGAACAGGGACGCTAGGGTTCTCGTAGCCAAACTCCAACGTGGCAAGGAAGTCTATTGTCACTTTTGGAATGGTTAGGCAATCCATCCGTGACAGACATCTTAAGCCAATGTTCTTGAAGAGTTGGTTGAAATCTCTAAGAATCCCCAGCCTAGCGAGTAGCCCTCTGTCCGCAAACTTGGTAGGCTCGAACCGAAGCCTCTCCAGCCGCTTCTTGTCCCTCTTCTCATCTTTGCTCCAACGAACCCGTTCTTGAACAGCTACCTCTTGATTCTCTCCCTCTTGTGCTGTCTCCTCTCTCGTTCTTTTAGGTGTCATTGTGCCTGAAACAAGTTTCTCAAGCAAAATAATGAGCAATTCGGCGGTTTGTAGAGAGGAAGAGAGAAACAAAGGGGAAGATCTGTAACTATTACCCTAGAATTTTGGGGGATTTATGAAAATTATAACAAAATAATAGGGAAGCAAATCTAGAATCTTAGAAAAATCTAGAATTATTTCTATTATCAAGCTATTTTTAAAAAAATTAAAACTGCCTCGAGTATCTAAAATAATCAAGCGAAATAAAAAGAGATTTTCTTGAAGATTTTCTTGAAAAATTGAAAATACCTTTGCAAGATTGGATTTCGAATACTCGTCAGCCTTTAGAATACAAGAATCTCACACTCTATTTGGTTTTAACTCGAGAAAAAAATGAGAGAGTGTGAAAGTGGTTGAAAACAATTAAAGACCAACAAAACACAAAACCATGGGCAAAAGAAGTGGTTTCTGACAAAATTCTTGATCAAGGCACATCTTTCATGGTCAAAGATTCCTGCCTTGACCAAGTTTTGAATTTAAAAAGTGGAGGGAAAGAGTGAGAGAGGGAAAAGAAAATATTACCTCGGCACGAGATCAAGTCCTTTTGGTCGATCTGGGACTCGATCTCATGCCCATAATGGCTTGGATCGAGAGGGTTACTCGATTTGGGACACGATTCAATTTGAATTGAGTCTTGGATCGATTGGCTCTCTCGTTCCTTAAGTTTTTGGAACCACGGCTAAGTCCTCGTGATCGAGCCATGCTCTCGATCCAGGGGTCGATTTGGCTTAGATCGAGTGATGGATCGAGTTGACTGATCGATCTGTCTATGAAGGACTTTCCCGAGAGAATATAGATCGGTCGATCTAGATGGGACCGATCGATCCGTGCTCATATAGATCGACCTTGTCACTCGATCTGTCTACCCGATCTCGTCTAGATCGACTGATTCCTCTCGATTCACTAGCTCGATCTAGCAAAGATCGAGCCAGGATGAGTCGATCTAGCACTCGATCTCTAGCTTATACTCGCTCCTTCTCACTCCTTTTGGAACTAAGATTGTGGCCTGCAATCCCTCATGCGTGTTCCTACACACTCACAAGATAAAAACATAAAACTGGAAAAGAAATAAGGCAAGAATATGTACAGGATAGACATGGGAATGCCTCTCAAATGCGCTTTCTTTAACGTCTTTAGCTAGACTTTACTTGGTTTAGGCAGATGGTGGGTCTTGGAGAAGCATTGAGGTGCTCTCCTTTTCAAACGCACTCGCCATGTATGGCTTAACTCTGTGTCCGTTCACTGTGAATGCATTCCCACTCTTGCCCACCAACGTGACAGCCCCGTAAGGTAATACTTCCTTGATTTCATACGGACCGCTCCACCGTGACTTCAGCTTCCCTGGAAAGAGCTTGAGCCTTGAGTTGTAAAGCAGCACCAAACTCCCTTCCTTAAGCTCCTTAGGTACCAGCTTCTTGTCATCAGCAGCCTTGGTACGCTCCTTGTAGATCCTAGCGCTTTCGTAAGCATCCAGCCTTACCTCATCAAGCTCATGCAACTGGATCAAGCGCTTCTCCTGAGCCGTCTTCAGATCAAAATTCAGCCGCTTCACAGCCCACAACGCCTTATGTTCCAGCTCAACGGGGAGATGACATCCTTTGCCGTAGAGAAGAGTGAAAGGAGTAGTACCAATGAGCGTTTTGAAAGCAGTCCGGTACTCCCACAATGCGCCATCCAACTTCACAGCCCAATCCTTCCGAATTGTCCCAACAGTTCTCTCGAGTATCGCCTTTATCTGACGGTTAGAGACCTCCACTTGGCCACTCGTTTGAGGATGGTAAGGCGTAGCTACCTTATGCTTCACGCCATACTTCCTTAGCAGATTTTCAAACAGCTTGTTGATGAAATGGCTCCCTCCGTCGCTTATCACCACTTTGGGAACCCCAAACCTCGGGAAAATAATGCTCTTAAAGAGCTTGATCACCACCTTAGAGTCGTTTGTTGGAGAAGCAATGGCCTCAACCCATTTAGAGACGTAATCAACGGCTACTAGTATGAACTTGTTGTCGTATGATGAAGGAAACGGCCCCATGAAGTCTATGCCCCACGCGTCAAAGACATCTACCTCAAATATGGGGACTTGAGGCATCTCATTCCTCTTAGTGATATTCCCTGCTCTTTGACAAGCTTTGCAACTCATCACGAACTCATGGGTGTCCTTGAAGATGGACGGTCACCAGAAGCCGGCTTGCAAGACCTTAGTGGCGGTTTTGAATGAAGCAAAGTGCCCGCCATACAAAGAACCGTGGCAATGAAAGATGATGTCTCTTGCTTCCTCCTTTGTCACGCATCTTCTGTACAGGCTATCAATACCTCTCTTGTATAAATAGGGCTCATCCCAATAGTAGTGGCTCAGGTCCCTCATGAACTTCTTCCTATGGTAGTTGTCAAGATGCGACGGCTCTTCCCCACATGCCAAGTAGTTCACAATATCCGCATACCAAGGGAGATCCTCCTCTTTGAAGCTCAGAACTTCCTCAAACCGCCCTTCTAGGCTCCCACAAACAGCCGTAGTGATCGCCATGAGTTGTTCCTCGGGGAGAGAATCATCTAAAAGAAGAGATTCGTTGATTCTTAACCGAGAGAGATGGTCAGCAACGCCGTTCTTTATCCCCTTCTTGTCTTTGATCTCCATGTCAAACTCCTGAAGAAGAAGAATCCATCTCAAAAGCCTCGGCTTAGTGTCCTTCTTGGAATAGATGTAGCGCAAAGCCGCGTGATCTGTGTAGACAATGGCGTGAGAACCCACTAGGTATGACCGGAACTTCTCAAAGGCAAACACTGCCAATAGCTCTTTCTCCGTGGTGGTATACCTTGTTTGCGTGTCATCCAAGGTTCTTGAAGCATAGTAAATCACGTGCAGCTTCTTATCCTTCCTTTGACCTAGAACGGCTCCCACGGCGTAGTCACTAGCATCACACATAATCTCGAAAGGTAGAGTACAGTCTGGTGCTTGCACTATAGGCGTGGATACTAGAGCCTCCTTGATGGTCACGAAAGCTTGTAAACACTCCTTATCAAAGAAGAATTCAGCCTCTTTGCACAACAGCCACGTAAGAGGGCGTGCAATCTTAAAAATCTTTGATGAAGCGCCTGTAGAAGCCGGCCTGTCCCAAGAAACTCCTCACTCCTTTGACGTTAACCGGCGGCTCAAGACTCATCATCACTTCAACCTTTGCCTTGTCAACCTCAATACCCTTCTCTGATATCTTTTGGCCAAGCACGATCCCTTCCTTCACCATGAAGTGACATTTTTCCCAATTAAGCACCGAGTTTGTCTCTTCACAACGCTTTAGTACCCTGCAAAGATTCAACAAACACGCAGAAAAGGACGCACCATAGACTGAGAAGTCATCCATTAACACCTTTACCATCTCTTCTATTAGATCGGAGATGATCGACATCATACACCGCTGAAACGTAGCCGGTGCGTTACACAACCCGAATGGCATCCTTCGATACGCGAAGGTGCCATAAGGGCATGTAAAGGTCGTCTTCTCCTGATCATTTGGATGGATTGGTATTTGGAAAAAATCCACTATATCCATCAAGAAAGCAATAGTAGGGGTGATTAGCAAGTCTTTCAAGCATTTGATCAATAAAAGGCAAGGGAAAATGATCCTTTCTAGTAGCAAGATTAAGCTTCCTATAATCAATACACATACGGTGTCCAGTAATTGTTCTAGTAGGTATAAGCTCATCTTTGTCATTCTTAATGACCGTTATCCCTCCCTTCTTAGGCACCACGTGTACGGGAGAAACCCACGTGCTGTCACTTATAGGATAGATCACATCTGCTTCTAGCAGCTTAAGAATCTCTTTCTTAACGACCTCTTTCAAATTAGGATTCAAACGCCTTTGATGTTCTATAGAAGAGGCGTTCCTCATTATCCAAGTGAATCCTATGAGTGCAAAGCATTGGTGAAAGGCCCTTGATGTCACTTAGTGAGTATCCAATGGCCTTCCTATACTTTCTCAACTTAGTTAGGAGCGAGTGCAACTCATCATCACTTAAGTTTTCATTTACAATCACAGGATAGGTTTCGTTAAACCCTAAGAAAGCATACCTTAGCCTTTTTGGGAGCTCCTTAAGGTCCACCTTTGGGGCCAACAGCTCGCTCCAATCATCCTCGTGGCTGTTGCTGTTGTTTTCCTCCTTGGAACCTTCCTTACAACCCGAGACATGGCCCTTGAGGCTGCTTTCTTCAACCACTATCCCTTCTGAAATCGAGTCGTCCAGTCGATCTTGCTCTCGATGCCGTCTAGATCGAGCAGTTTTGCTCGATCCACTCACTCGATGTAATGTGGATCGAGTGAGAGATCGAGACGCTGAGTCGATCTCTGGATTAGACCCCAAACTGATCGGAAGGCCTCTCTCGATCTTAGACTCGATTGTTTTCCTGGATCGATCATCCTACTCGATCTGACTGTCGATTGCTGCACCGGATCAAGGTGTGCTCTCGATTGTCCTGTCGATTTGACCCCTGGATCGAGTAATGGCATCGATCTCGGAGTCGATCTCTAGACAAACACCTTCATCTTCTGGCACAACCTTCCTTGAATCAAGCAAGTTGATATATTCTTGAGTTATCTGATCCACGTAGCCGAACTCTCCTGTCTCCTTAGTTAGTGCCAGCTTCAAATGATCTTCCTGAGCCAACTCTTCCAGCAACTCATCCGCTAAAGCATCCAACATTTCAATGTAGAAAGCTTGCCCTTCTATCGTAGGCTTCTTCAGAACCTCATTGATATCGAAGTCCAGCCTTATATCTTTACCCAAGTGCAGGGCAATCTTCCCATTCTTGACGTCTATGATGGCTCCGACGGTGGCTAAGAAAGGTCTACCGAGAATGAGTGGATCCTTTGGTTCTTCATCCATTTCCAACACGACGAAGTCCGTAGGCACGTTTACTCCACTGATTCTCACTGGCAAGTCCTCAAGCAAACCCACGGGTAACCTCACACTCCTGTCAGCTAGTACCAACGAGATTCTACAATCCTTGAAACGGGTAAAGCCAAGCTTCTTTGCCACGGAATGAGGCATCAGATTTATACTAGCTCCGAGATCACAAAGGCAACTCTTGAACTCCAAAGGACCTAAAGCGCAAGGTATAGTGAAGCTTCCTGGGTCTCCCAACTTCTTAGGGACTATCTCCTTGTGTATCACATCACTACATTCCTCACTAAGAACAAGCACTTCCTTGCTTTCCTTATTCTTCTTCACGAGAGTATCTTTGAAGAATTTGGCGTATTTAGGCATCATTGCAAGGCAGTCCACGAGATGTAGCTTGATCTCTACGTCCTTAAGGTGCTTCTCAAACAGGACTCTATGCTTCTCTATGAGTTGCTTCTTGAAACGGCCAGGAAAAGGTAGCTTAGGTACATACGGTGGAGGTACATAAGCATCCTTCTCCTTAGTAGATTGCTCCGCTTTCTTCTCAACAACCGCTTTCTCACCTCTCCTTGGTCCTTGAATCCAAACATTGTCAAATTTTATCTCATCATCGGCTGAAAGCTTACCCTCCCCCTCTTGAATCACAATGTCCTCGTTGATCTTGGGAGTAACCGTAGGTGCTAGATCTTTCCCACTCCTTAGCGTAATGGCATTGGCGTATTCCTTGGAATTCTGCTCACACTTGCCCGGTAAGCTATTTTGGCCACTTGTACTCGCCTTTCCTTTCTCTAGCTGCTTGATCTTGTTATTCAAGTTGGTGATCTGAGTAGAGAAATCCGTGAGAGACGAGTCTAGACGAGTGTTCATCTCGGCAAACTTCTGATTTGTAGATGCTTGCCCTTGAATCAATTGTTGGAACATAGCTTGGACAGGATCAACTTGTTGTTGCATCGGTTGTTGTTGTTGAGGTACAAAGCCCGGAGGGTACATTGGTGTATAACCCTTGTTTCCTTGCTGTTGTCCTTGGAAGTTGTTTTGCCCTTGCCCTTGGAAGCTACCACTCGGCTGAAAACCTTTGTTGTATGGTACGAAAGGCTTTGCTTGCTGAGCAGGGTACACTTGATCCTTAGGGTTCGTGACATTGGTGCTACGGTATGAGAGATTGTTGTTCTGGTTGACGCCTTGTGAATACCCTTGAGGTTTGTAGTTGTTTTGACCCGCCATCCAATTGGCTTCTTCTTGACTCAAATCAAGCTCCTCTAAGGTTTCATCCGCTTCTCCAACAAAGTGAACATGCTTCTGATTAGCCAACACCAACTTGTTAATCTTCTAATGCAATGACTTAAGCTCTTTCTTGTGAGACTCTAGCTCAGAACCTCTCGGTGCACAGTCGTAATCTTCAGCATAGTTGCCGTCACTTAATGCCAAGTTCTCAATCAGCTCCATGCCTTCTTCTACCTCTTGACCAAGGAAGTTTCCCTTACTAGCCGTGTCAAGCAACAAGCGGATCTTTGGTGAAGCTCCGCGGTAGATAGTGCTTAGAAGAATCTCTTCGCTGAAGCCGTGGTGAGGACACTGGATAGTATAGTCCTTGAACCGTTCCATGGCTTCATTGGAAGTCTCATTGTTCCTTTGCGTGAAGCCGCTGATCTCGCTTCTTAGCCTTGCTGTTCTGGTGCTAGAGAAAAACTTTGAGAGGAAAGCCTTCTTACACTCAGCCAAAGATGTAATGGTGCCTTGTGGGAGTGTCTTCTCCCAATGTCTAGCCTTGTCTCCGAGTGAAAATGGAAAGAGACGCAGCTTGAAAGCATCTTCGGATATGCCGTTTATCTTGATCATCCTATATACTTGTTCGAAGTTATCAAGGTGTTCCAAGGGATCTTCCATTGCTAGCCCGTGAAACTTATTGTTTTGCACCATTGAGATGAATCATGGCTTAATCTTGAAGTTATTGTTCTGTACAGGAGGAGTGATCCTAAACCTATTGTGATGAGTATTGGGAGCATCTCCGGCTCCTATGATCCTTGGGGGTCTAGCCGCGTGTTGGGGGTTTCCATTACCCCTTCCCACTGCCCCGTGAGCTGGAGGAGGTCCTTCTGGATGCTCGTGCTCAGCCATCGCTTCAAAATCCACTGAACCTTGCTGAACAATCTCTTCAAAAGCTCTAGCTTGTTCTCGTACTCTTCTTTGCGATGAATGACCAAGTTGATGAATGTTGTCCAAGGGTTGAAGTAGATTGTTGTCTCCCCTTGAACGAAGATTTATGTACCTAAAAGACACACGTTTGAGAGTAGAGAAATTAGTAACTGAAACAAAGTAAAGGCTTAGTCTTTACTAAACCCCAAATCTCAATGCTTTCTAAACACTCCTAAGATGGCAACAATGCCATTTGATAACAAGATTTTGATCAGGAAAATGAGAGTGATGCAATGCAACAGGAGGTTATCAAAACTCAAGCAGCACACAGTCGTAGTATAGCATGCAAGAGGAATCAATCCAACCTAGGAGCTAGAAAGTGCAATGAGAATGCAAGGATCGAGTAAAGCTAGGCAAATGATGAACGGTTTTGTGAAAATCCTAAAAACTAAATGCAACGACTAAATGCAAGGCAAAACTATTTTAAAATTACTAGGAACGAGTGAACTACCACGACGAACAAACATAATGATTAAAATACAAAGCTATGAATTTATAAAAATCGACTAGTGGATCGACCACAGGATCGACCACTAGATCGAGCAACAACGATCGATCTCGTCTAAAAGTTCAAATGCAACGAAACTAATGACCAGGATGCAACAGGTGACAAGCGAATGACTAGCAAAGATGTAAGAATACTAAGAAAGAGGGTCTAGGGTTGAGATTCACGTTCAGGGGTTTCAAAGGTTCAAGCTTGGTTTGAAAACTCTAGATGTACTCACTTTGTGAGGTTCTCTAAGCCTTGAGAACAGAACAAGATCCATCCATGGCGTGTGGTATGGATCACTCCTTCATTCTCTCCTCCAGACCCATGGCGTTTGGCGGAAAAAGAGATTGAAGGGCAAGGAAATCAGATTTCAAACACGCGGCTTAACTAGTCCCCTAAACTACCATGGCGTTTGGGAAAGGGTAACTAGTCTCTAGGATGCGATTTTCAGAGATCTCTGGATCCTGTCAAGGTAAGAGCTCTCTCTGAACATAAAGATCTTGGCGTGAGACTCTTTAAGCCTTAAGAACTCGACATCCTAGAAGAGAAAGCCATTAAGAACAAGAAAACACCAAACTTGAAAACCTTTTCGACCCCTTTGAATCCTCTCAACCCCAAAACCCGATGAAACTACTCACTACACATTAAGTAAACCAAGCAAAGCATGAAAGATGAAACAATAAACATGAAAAACGATGGATTAAACTTAAAACGATTCAAAGATTCAAGAACAAAGCTTCAAAGTCTAACAATGGCAAAATCGCCTTCGAACAGAGAGAAAAAGATAAAAAATGAAAACGTGTCTCTCAAAAGCATGCTCGCCGCCTTGCCAAAACAGGCCAACCAGCCCGATGGTCCCCCCCCTCGCTAGCGGCCAAAAGCGGTTAAAGTACACTGAGATCGACTTCGAGATCGAGCATCTCTCTCGATCATCTTCAGACATCGTGCCTTCAGCTTGATCTTTGTCTCGATCTTCCTCGGTGGATCGAGTGCTTCGTTCGATCTTGGAGTCGATCTTCGGAGGATCGAGTGATGGATTCGATCCGGCTCTCGCTCTGCATGGCGTCATTCACGTCCGTACTCCTTGATCGATCACTTCACTCGATCTCCGTCTCGATCAGTTCCCTTGGATCGACTGGACTACTCGATCTTCTGGTCGATCTCATCTAGATCGACCGGCCATGCTCAAACCTGCTCTCGATCTCTTGTCCTTAGCAAGCATTCCTGAATTCTCCAAGTCTCATGAGCCTCAACACGTCCACGAACCCTCCAAGACTCCAAAGTAGCCGAAAACAACCTGTATGCGATGCAAAATGCAAGAAATATGCATATGCTGGTGCAAGAACACTCTAGGACCTAAAGTGATGCAAACTTACCTAAAATGCAATGTATATGCGAGAGAAACTAACTTATGTGTATGCAAAATGCATGGAATATGCAGCTATATTAGTGTGTAACCAGGCGTGCTCTGACCTCCTGTAAAGGTACTCTTCTGATTGCTGTTGTTGTAGCCTCTGTTCCACTGCTGATTCCTATACCTTTGACCCGGAACACCGCCAGAATTGATGAAATTTACATCCTCCTGTTCAACCTCCTCTAGAACTTTGAAAGTTTCCACTTCTGCAGCAAAGTGGACTGACTTCTTTCCCACCAAAAGGCTGTGCCTACTGTCCAGCTTAGCCTTAACTTCAGCAATCTGATTTCCATCATCCACACCAGCTTGTTTCATCATCTGAAAGTCTGCATTTTTAGTGTTGCAGACCAAATTCTCAATCAGTCTGATCGCCTCCTCTGGTCTGTTGGTGTTGAAGTTTCCTGCACTTGCTGCATCCAGCGCCATCTGATACTTCCAATCAATGCCTCTGAAGAAGATCCCAAGTAATTGCACCTGACTGAAGCCATGATGAGGACAGTCCCTTTGATAAGACTTGAACCTGATCCAAGAAGCCTTAAAAACTTTAGTAGGACCTTGTGTAAAGGATGCAATTTTTGTCCTCATGTCTTCTGACCTTGCATTATCATAGAAGTTATTCAGAAAGGCATTCATAGTGTCTTCCCAAGTGGTCAATGAAGCAGGTTCCAGTTGCTTCAGCCAATATGCATCTTCTCCTTCAAGAGAGTAAGGGAAAAGCTTGCAGAACAGAAAGTCATTGCTAACACCATTAGCTTTGACACTGGAAGCTAAGTCCTCAAACCTCTCAATGTGATCCATAGGATGCTCATGAGCTAAGCCATGGAATGGATGCTGGCCAACCAGCTGATAGTAGACATGTTTAACCTCAAAATCGTTCCTCTGGAAGGCAGGAGGGTGGATTGCAGCTCTGTTGGCATAGAACTGATCAGATCTGTTGTAGTCACCTAAAGTCCTCTGAACAAAACGCCCAACAGCGTTATTTGCAGCAACAGGGACTCCAACGTTCTCATCTACTTGTTGAACCTGCTGTTCAACAATGACATTCCCCTCTTGATCAATCCTCTGCCCCTCTTCGTTCCTCCTGTTTCCTTCTCTGTCAACCAAATGACCTTCTGCATCTTCAACCAAGATAAGTGGAGCGACCATTGTAGATTGCTTCTTAGCTTTTCTGTTAGTTCTCTCCAACCTAGCTAGTTCGTCGATGCTCAAAGTCACAAGCTCCTTCTCCTTGTTGCTTCTGGTACTGCGATTAGGCATACACCTGAAACCAGCACAAAGAAAAGAAACTGAAAGTCAGTAAACAAATTAAAAATTAGACAAAATCCTAATACTAAAAATTGATAGGCAGCTATTACTCCCCAGAAACGGTGCCAAAAACTTGATAGGGCTCAGGTTTTACCCAAATAAAACTACTGCAAGTGCACAGCAAAAGCAGTTGTAGTACAAGGGGTATCGAATCCCAAGAGAGTAATGTAAACTACATTATCGAACGTAGGTTCGGATTAAGCTAAGCAGAGTGTAATGTATGTATTGCGAATGATTAAATAAAAGTAAGAAAGCGATTTTGTAAGATGATCTAAGTTTCATAAGACTAAAAGCGCTAAGTCAGGACAGCTCGCAGGTTGAATCCAAGAATGTAGAATGCATGAAATCAGGAATGATTAAGAACCGTTTTAAACATCAATCACTAATGTATAACTAATCAATTCTCATTGCAGAAGTTATCTATGCCTAAATCACAGAGTTTCAAATCTCTTTGCAAATCCTAACAACCTAAGCATGCACGAATGATCAAATTCCATTGTTCACAAAACTCCTAAGCTAAATATCTTTGCACTAAGTTGTTTTGCTCATCAAATACTAGTTCAGATTATCAATAATGCTCTCACATATATTTAACAACCTATGATTTTCGGATTCCTAGATGATGTGTCTCAGAAATTCGATTTTAAAGCAAGCAGAGATGAAAAACCAAAAGATATTTCAATCATGTAGCAATTCTACAAACTCTTCATCAACCTTTGAAAAAGCCCTAACTTAACTAGCAGGTTACTCAGACATGATTATGGAATCACAAAACATAACTGAATAAAATTGCATTAAGAGAAAGAGTAAAAGAATAAGGGGGTTCGAAATCTTCTCCATAGAGTACATGATTTTTCTCCCCAAAAAGGTCTGAATAGATCTCTCTCTAAGCTCTAAGATAAAAGCCAACAATGGCTGAAAAATCTAATAAATAGAGGCTAAACATGATCTGGGGTCTTCTTGCAAATAATGGAACTTCTGGGCCAATCTGAAAATAATGCTCCATCTTTTAATAAACAGCCACGGCCTCCTTCCTTGGTTGGTGACGAGCGCCACCAAAGGTGGTGACGAGCGTCACCTATATGGATATTTTTCTTCCCAAGTTGGATACTTCGTGGCTTCAACTTGCAATGCTCCAAAAAGCTTCAATATCTCCAATTATGCTCTAGACATGCTATAACCTGCAAAGACTCTTCTAGGACTCTAAAAAGACCAAAAAGACTCAGCAAAAAGGACTTATATCATGGTTAGAAAGCATAAAAATCATGATATATCAATGTCCAGAAAACTCCCGGCTTAAGCCACGTAACATGGCGCAGATGCTGCTCATCCTTGAGAGATCTGTCACTGCGAAGGGTGTAAGGCGTGAAATCAATCTGAAATTGCTGGAAGATCGATGTCAGGAGACTGCCTACACTCTCAGTCTTCTCCCCCGAACTGGAGAATGGCTTGGTCTTCAAGGAGACCAAATGCTCAGCGAAAACAGCGCCAAAGTTGGCGCGGATCATGCTATCCATGGGTATCACTTCAGCGAGTATATCAGCGAAGCCATAGTAGAGAAGAATCAACTCACTAACCCGTGTCTTACTCGGCGCAGACTTGCACAAGATAATGTTGCCAAGAAGACGCATAATATACCTCAGAACTGGATGTTTAACCTCTGTGTGCGTGCTCGTCTTGCTGTCATAGACTCCATTCTCGAACTTGGACCAGAATGTCTGCATGTGGGTCCACTGTAAGGGAAGGAGAACGACTGTGGGGCGGTCAGAGAAACCATAAATCCCACAAAGCTCCATCAGACTGATCCTGTAACGAATCCCGCGGATCAGGAAAGTCAGCGTGCCTTCCTGCGCACGCTTTGCCAGCTCATTCGCGTAGTACACGCGAGCAGTGGAGAGAAACTAACGAACCAAGTCTGGGTAGAGATCTTACTGTTGCAATGGCATAATGCCCATCCCGATCCTCTCTAAAGTCTTCAGAACCTCATTCTGAATAAAATTTCTAATAACTAGTAGAACACGAAAATAAAATACTAAGTACATAAAATAAAACTTACCAATGGGTTGCCTCCCACTAAGTGCTTGTTTAAAGTCAATAGCTCGACTTTGATTGGCTGTTTAGACAGCTGGTGCATCATCGAGAGACACAATGTGTCCTGCCAGAATCTCTGCTTGCGCCCAATAATGCTTCACCCTCTGTCCATTGACAATGAACTCCTCTCCTTTGGAGTTAATCAAGACAATGACACCATGTGGTCGAGCTTCTTTGACAGTGAAGGGACCTGACCATCGAGAACGCAGTTTACCAGGAAAAAATCTGTAAACGAGAGTTGTAAAGGAGTACCTGGTCATTGTGCTTGAAATGTCTGGAGATGATCTTCTTATCATGATATGCCTTTGTCCTCTCCTTGTATAACTTGGAGTTTTCATAGGCCAGATATCTGATTTAATCCAGTTCATTGAGATGAATCAAGCGCTTCTCTGCAGCAGGCTTCAGATCGAAGTTCAGCTTCTTTATAGCCCATTCTGTTTTGAACTCTAGTTCTACTGGTAGATGGCACACCTTGCTATAGAGAAGATGGAATGGTGTAGTCCCAAGTGGCATTTTGTATGCTGTCCTATAAGCCCATAATGCATCATCCAGTTTTGCTGACCAATCTTTCCTTGTCTTCCCAACTGTCTTCTCTAAAATCTGCTTGATCTGTCTGTTGGAAACCTCAACTTGTCCACTGGTCTGGGGATGATAAGGCGTGGCCACTCTGTGCTGTACACTATACTTCTTCAGCAGCTTGTCAAAGACCTTATTAACAAAGTGAGAACCACCATCACTTATAACAATTCGCGGGACACCAAATCTGGGGAATATAATGGTCTTAAACAGCTTCAAAACCACTGCAACATCATTAGTAGGAGTAACCAACGCCTCTACCCACTTAGATACATACTCAACAGCAACCAGAATGTATATGTTCCCATAAGATGAGGGAAAAGGGCCCATGAAGTCAATACCCCAACAATCAAAGACTTCAACTTCAAGGATGAAGTTCTGTGGCATCTCATGTCTTCTGCTGATCTTTCCTCTTCTCTGACAAGTATCACAGCTTGTAATGAATGTCTGGGCGTCCCTGAACATAGTAGGCCACCAAAAACCAGTTTGAAGAACCTTGGAGACTGTTTTGAATATGGCAAAGTGTCCAGCATATTATGAGCCATGACAGTGAAACATGATGTCCTGGACTTCTTCTTCTGCTATGCATCTCCTGCAAATCCCATCAGCACAATGTTTGTAGAGATATGGCTCATCCCAATAGAATCTCCTAAGTTTTCTCAAGAACTTCTTCTTGGCATAACCCTTGAAATCATGTGGTTCATCCTCTGCAGCAAGATAATTGGCAATATCAGCATACCAGGGCCTCTTTGGATCATCCAAGGCATAAACTTGCTCTTGAAAATCTGTCCCCAAGCTTGCACAAATCGCAGCCAAAGTCAAAGACTGGTGACGAGTGTCACCTTCTTTGTACAAAAAGTTGGTGGTGATCCTTCTCTGTTGGTGACGAGCGTCACCCCCTGGTGTCGCTTGTCACTGCCCTGCACTTTCGTGAAAACTGCAGGTTTTCAACACTTTCTTCCTGCATTCTTGATTCAACCAAGTACACGTTCTCTTCAGGCAAGAAATCATTATTGGGACATTGTCTTCATCCTGAATCCTGGATAGATGATCAGCAACTCTATTCTCAATTCCCTTCTTGTCTTTCACTTTAATGTCAAACTCTTAAAGAAGCAGAATCCAACTCAACAACCTTGGCTTTGCATCCTTCTTCTGCATCAGATACTTCAGTTCTGAGTGGTCAGTATGGACCACGACCTTGGAACCAACAAGATACTGCCTGAATTTTTCAAATGCAAAGACAACAGCCAACAATTCTTTTTCAGTTGTTGCATAGTTCTTCTGAGCATCATCCAAAGTCCTACTTGCATAGTAGATTGCTTGGAACTTCTTGTCGTTCCTCTGTCCCAGCATTGCCCCAACTGGAAAATCGCTGGCATCACACATCACTTCAATGGGCAACTCCCAATCTGGAGGCTGCACAACAGGAGCTGTAACCAAAGCCTGTTTGATCTGTTCAAAAGCAGACTTGCACTCTTCTGTGAACTCAAACTTCACATCTTTGTAGAGGAGGGCAGTAAGAGGTCTTGCAATCTTGCTGAAGTCCTTGATGAATCTTCTGTAGAACCCAGCGTGACCCAGAAAACTCCTCACTGCTTCGACTGAATCAGGTGCTTGCAGACTTGTCATCACTTTAATTTTTGCCCTATCCACCTCTATACCGTCTCCTGAGACCCTGTGACCAAGAACAATGCCATCTTGTACCATAAAATGGCACTGCTCCCAGTTCAGAACCATGTGCGTCTCTTCACATCTCTGCAAAAGTGCACACAAGTTGTCCAAGCAGCTCTTGAAGGAAGACCCATAAACTGAGAACTCATCCATGACAACCTCCATAAACTTCTCAATTATATTATTGAAGATCGACTTCATGCATCTCTGGAAGGTTGCAGGAGCATTACACAGTCCAAAAGGCATTCTGCGATATGCAAAGGTGCCATAAGGACAGGTAAAAGTGGTATTCTCCTTATCATATAGATGGATGGGGATCTGAAAGAAGCCTGAGTATCCATCAAAGAAGCAGTAGTACTTGTGATTTGCCAGCCTCTCCAGCATCTGATCGATGCCATAGGTAGTGACGAGCGTCACCCAAATGCATACTTTCTTCTCCGAGCTGGATACTTCGTGGCTTCAACTTGCAATGCTCCAAAAAGCTTCAATATCTCCAATTATGCTCCAGATATGCCATAACCTGCAAAGACTCTACTAGGACTCTAAAAAGACCAAAAAGACTCAATAAAAAGGACTTATATCATGGTTAAAAACTATAAAAACCATGATATATCAGTAGGACCGAAACACACCCAAAGCTCTGCCTCAAATGTCTCCCAAGGTGTATCACATACATCTGTACCAAACATTTTAGACATAGCTTGCCACCAATCATTCGCTTCCGTCGTGAGATGAAATGTTGCTAGGCTGACATTCTGGTTTTCTGGAATGTCTTGATAACCACAATATTGTTTTGCCTTGATAAGCCACTCCGTCGGATCACCACCATCAAAACGTGGCAAATCAAGTTTCACATAACGTTGAATAGCATGAGGTGGATTATGGTGAAGCCGATTTGCGTTGATAGGTTGCAGACTTGTTGGGGAAGGTGAATTCGTACGGAGATGATCTTGTGTTCTGCTAGGACCACTCTCACTGTTGGGCATCAACATCGCCATCAAACGATTGATGGATTCGCGGTTCTCGTCGGCCAACATTTGGAAAGAGTTCTCCATGGTCTGAAACTTGTCCACCATCTCACCCTTGAGCTTTAGGATCTCGTCCTGCATTAATCCCAGATTCGCCTCGACCACATCAAATCTATCCTTAGCAGTCATCATTGGTATTTTTTAGTGTGATTGTTTTTTTTTTTTTTAAGTTGGAAGGATTGCAGTGGTGGGGAACCGAGAAGAGAAAAAAAAAATTGGTCAGAAAGCACAAGTGCTCTGATATTAATTGATAGCTTTGAACGTGATCAAAGCTTTGGAAAACAGAGAAAGTAAAACTGTTGCGAAGAAAACAAGAACACGATACTTTTTTGGGCAATTGATATTGCCTATTTTTGGCTTTTCATTGATTTAAATAGATACAGAAACAAAGTGATGGAGTACTCAACTCCTACAAACAAGGGAAATGAAAGAGTGGAAGAGTTGGTTCCTTGACACAAGGAAGATCAGTTCTTCTCTTATTGACTATAACAACAAATACGTAAAAGATAAACCGGAATTAAAATCAATTACTAAACATATCTTTGGTTTGGAATTTTAGTTTGAGTTGATGACCTCCGGTCTGATTGTTGACACCCATCAGACAGGTCGTCATAGACAAGAGATCATGGACAAATAATCTCAGATATGAACCTATGGACAAGATATCATGTACATGTTGAGTAAAATCAACACTTCCTATAACATCAAACATATTGCATGCTATGGATACCATCACGTGGTCAGTACGTAATGGATGCTGTAGAGCACCGACCCGATTTTCCTAATCAGCAGGCGAAATAATACTTAACCCGGTCACACCGTGACCGTGCCTTAAGAAATTTTTGCTTTTTCTTATTATTTACTCTACGGGGTTTCAACCCACTACCTGACTAACAACTTAACTCCAATGTTCACAAACAATTAATCCAGTTATCACTTAACTCTCTAAGCACAAGACCTTAATCTCATCTCAGATTAGTTCATACCTTAGCCACTTGCAGATATCATATGCATTGTTTGAGTCACTCTGGTACGCATGATCCCATGAGCGCCCTTTGCTATACCGGCTCTCAGCCACCACGTCAGTAATACCACATTACCCCCTTGTTACTCAGTCACTCAACCAACCATCCCCACATGACCAAGTAACGAAGAGGGATATCTGGGTTCTCCAGATCATCACATTCGCGGTCCTCATGACCACCAGTAATCACAGTAACGATCCCCCTTGATCTCCAGTCCACAGTCATGATCATTACGACCATCAGAAACCATAGTCACGACCCTCACGATCGTCAGTAACCTTGTAACACATCATCTCTCTGTTACTCAGTCAC
Organism: Thlaspi arvense; assembly: GCA_911865555.2. Classification (NCBI taxonomy): domain Eukaryota; kingdom Viridiplantae; phylum Streptophyta; class Magnoliopsida; order Brassicales; family Brassicaceae; genus Thlaspi; species Thlaspi arvense. Next base: position 18,711,787 of record OU466861.1, read on the forward strand.
TCAACCAACCATCCCCACATGACTAAGTAACAAAGAGGACGGCTCGGATCATTTATCCCTTACCCGTCCGGTCAGTCAATTTACGATCTCCCTGACCCTGTCCATAATCTCTCGATGGACTCTCCTGGCTGACCACTCATACAGATCATCTTCTCAGAACAATATTCCCTCTTGATGTATCTCACGGAATATCGACTTTCTCTCGGTGAAAGATCGATCAGAACACGTTTCTCACGGTTATAGTCGAGATCTCACGGTGATCTCTTGGTGACTATCCAGATCTCTCGGCGATCTCTTGGTGATAGCCCATATCTCTCGGCGATCTTCCGGTGACAGTCCAGATCTCTCGGCGATCTCTCGGTGACAGCCCATATCTCTACTTTCTCCCAGATATGGTCATGGCTTAACCGTTTCTCTCAGATATAGTCACGATCCGATCCACCGATCATTCACATCACCCGACTATCATCGCGAGACATCCTACCATTCCTATTTCTCTCCTGGATAACTTAATTTTTTCTCAGATAAAATCCCTTATCCTAATATTTCATGGGCGATGGTCACACTTCTCCCGAACCTAGTCACGTCGCTTCGACAAGATTTGCCTTATCGCAGACTATCCTCGGATATAACCAGCCAACTCCGGCGATGACTCGACTGGAATCCAAATATCCTCTTTTATCTCGATCATCTCTGTTTCTCCTGGATGATCTCTAATTTCTCTCGGATAAATCCCATTTTCTCCCGGACACAGCCGGACTTCTCTCGGATATGGTCGGAGCACTTCTTCTACGACTCGACTGGAATCCAGACATCATCTTTTCTCTCAGCTAACTCCTGGGATACTCCGATTCTCTCAAGTAATCCTTTCGATCAATCTCTCTCTCTCTCTCTCTCGCTCTATTGCTCCCAAAATAGTGCGGCTCCGTTAGAAACATCCCTCCTGGGCTCCTTTTATACTCGAAACCCTAAGTAACCCGGCCTAAACCGACTTCTTCCGGTCACAGTTGGATTTCTCTTGGTCATCTTTAATTTCTCTCGGTTATCACCTTAACCGCTCGACCATAATAGCGAGAAATCTTTTTCACATCGGGAAAATTTAAGTTTTCTTCGACCAAACTCAAAGGCCCACGGGCCTAGCATTTTTCTCTCGATCACTTTTCCTTTTCCTCGGAGACTTCTCCTTTTTCTCGATTATTTTCTTTTTTCTCTCGTACTGAACCAATTTCTCATGGACTGGACCACATTTCTCTCGGATATGGTTGATAAAAGGATTTTTGCGCAAGCCAAGGTATTATCAAAGCTCAAGCAACCTATGATGTAGTATAGTGTGGAAGAGGTATCAATCCAACCTAGGAAGCAGGAAGAACACTAAGAATGCAAGGATGAAGCAAATCTAAGCAAATCGGGAAAATGATTGGTAAAATCTAACAAAACTAGATGGAACGACTGAATGAGATGCAGAACAATTTTAAAATCCCTGAAAGAGGGTTAACTACCACTAGGAAAAAGCAGAAGATCAAAAATGCAAATCTACAAAGAACTAAAAATCGAGCAGTGGATCGACCACTGGATCGAGTAAAACTGACCGATCTAACAACTTGGAGCAAAATAACTTCTAACGAACAAGATGCAAGCTAAATGACAAGAAAATGATGAACAGAGGTTTTAATATGCTAAGAGAGGGTTTAGGGTCGAGGGTCATATTCAAGAGTGTCAAGGTTTAAGCTTTGGTTTTAAAACTTTTAGATCTAGTCATTTGTGAGCTTTCTCTAAGCCTTGAAAACAAAACAAGAACCATCCACGGCATATGGTATGATTTACTTCCTCAATCTCTTCTCCAAACCCATGGCGTTTGGTGGAAAAAGAGATCGAAGAGCAAGGAAAACAGATTTCAATATATGACCTAACTAATCTCCTCTACAACCATGACGTTTGGGATAGGAAAGATTCTCTAGGATCTGGTTTTCTAGGATATCTGAATCCTGTCAAGGTAAGACAGCCCCAGAATCATAGAGATCTCATACGAGACTCTCTAAGCCTTAAGACCCCAAGATCCTAGAAGAGAAGGTATGAAAAACAAAGAAAACATAAAACTTAAACCTCCTAAACCCCTTTGAATCACCTCGACCCCAAAAACCCAAAAGGACTAATCGCTACATATGATTAAGACCAAATAAAACGTAATAAACAAGAAACTAAGCATGATTAATGAAAGATGATTAAGAAAAACTGCATAATATTAAAAGGATTCAAGGTTCAAAACTAAAGAAAAGCTTAGATGTTCAACAATGGCGAATCGCCTAAGGTAGAGAGAAAAAAGTAAAAGACAAAGTGTGCATCTCAGAAAAGTGATCTCCTCCTTTCCTTAAATGGCTAATGGTCCCCTCACTAGCTGCCAAAAACGGTTAAGGCCATAGAGATCGAACTTGAGATCGATCAATGCGCTCGATCGTCTTCAGGAATCGCCTTGCTCTGCTCGATCTTTAAGTTGATCTGGTTGGAGGGATCGAGTATCTCCCTCGATCTTCTTCTCATTCTTTGGATGATCGAGTCTTGGTCTCGATCTGGCTCTCGTTCTGCATGGCGTCATTTATGTCCGTACTCCAGATCGATCACCTCTCTCAATCTTTGTCTCGATCCTTCCTTTTGCATCGACTCGGGTCACTCGATCTTCTTGTCAATCTCGTCTAGATCGACCGGCCTTGCTCGATCCGCTACTCGATCTCGGGTCCTTTGCATGCATGGTGGAGCTCTCCAAGTGTCCACAAGCTTAGTTTTGATCCTCCTCACGTCCACATAGCCTCCAAAACTCCATACTGCTCCAAACAACCTGATAATGATGCAAATGTGCAAGAAATATGCAAAATGCGAATGCAAAGAGACCTATGACCTAAAATGCAACAAATAGAACAAACTAGCCTATAATGCAAGATGAATTCATGAAAAACTATCCTAAATGCATGCAAAATATGCAGAATATATTGTAATATCAACTCTCCAAAACTTGCCTTTTGCTTGCTCTCAAGCAAACAAAATTCAAGAAAGGAGAAGAGGTTTTAAAACGGGGTTTAAGCTTCTTGCAAAAATGTTTTTCAAATTAATCAATTCAATGGTCCTAGTTCTTAATTCTAAGATGCAATGCACACACTCATACTTCAAAGAACTTAGCCATACTCATTACATAATGAATTTCAAATCATGACTCTCATATCCCAAACAATCCAAGAATCCTAACCTTTAACATTCATTAAGCTCAAAACCGTGAATCACACTTATGCACTTTAAAACCGTATACACTTGGCTAAGGGACAAGGGTTGCAAGATAAAAATGATCTCACTTACAAGGTTTATTCAAACAAGGGGTTATCTCAAAGGATGGCTGAACTTTCACATAATGCTAAAGGTAAAGGCAATTGATGCATACATGATTAAACTTTCATCTACCTATGCATACTAACAAAGATCCTAGAACCCTCTCTCATTTTTCTTTTCTTTTGAGCCCACTCACCCTCCTAAGGACTACCCTTAACATCAAGGCAATTCGCCTAGCAAAAACCCAAGTAAAAGCATCATTTTGAAACTCTTTTGGCTAGTGGTAAGGCTGAAAACATAATTAGCTCTTTTTATTTACTTTGGTAGCTCTCTACTCATTTTTTTCTTTCTTTTTAAACACTTGGGCTTTTGGCTCTTTTCTTTTCTTTTTCTTTTCTTTTGAGAGCTACCTTCTTAATTAAACTAGAGCTTTCATTTTAAAATAACAAGCCTTCCACTTAAAACCAATAAAAACCCTTTTATTCAACTTCCAAATATCAAACTTTTTAAACTGAAGCAAAACAAAGCAATCCCCAAGAACACCCGCCCTATCCTAAGCCTAAAACTAGCTTCAAAATGCAAAGCTAGTATCAATATGAAAGCCTAATCGTGTCGCCTAAACCTAACACTTTACGCTAAGTTCAACCGAAAAGAGGCCTCACAAAGATTTAACACACAAGATCATTGGCTTGAAAAGAAGGTAAGGTAAGGGTGGGAAAATCTATTTAGGCTTACAAGAGAGTGGTGAAAGGAAGAAGAAAGCCTAAATATGTATAAGTGATCCATGTATCCTTTTTTCAAATGCATAAGTATGATAATTAAAAAGATTCAAATTAAGGTTCTCACTTATTAGGATAGGATTCAATTCATGAATGTTCAACTTAAGCCACGAAAATCAAAACACATGATCCAAGTATGGTTAGAGCTTACTTTCAAAGAGTGTACAATGCATCAAAGAACTACTAACGAGGGCCTTGAAAAAATTCATGAGCTTAATTAAAACACTTTTCAAGAAAAACTTTTTACCCCTTATGCAAATAAACAACCAAAATGCTCAAAAATTCTAGACTCAATCCTAAAATTAACAATTCGAATGCAACTACATGAATCTTTTTGAAAATATTTAAAAATTTTATCATCATTTTTTTGTTGTTTAATATGCCTTAGGATGCAATGCAGGACTCAAGGGATGTTAACAGAAAATAAGAACAAAGAAAACATATCAAACACACCACACACTCCCCCAAACTTGAATGACACCGTCTCAGTGGCAAACAAATTCAAAGAAGTTCAAAACACAAAGCAAAAACAAAGAAAACATGTGTGGTATATACAAGGGTTGGTTGTTGGTACCTCGAAGCTAAGAAATGCTGGAGCTTGAGGTTGCTCCAGACTTCTTGCTCTTCTTAGGAGTCTCGTGAGCTACTGCATTTCCTTTATCCACGCTAGCTTGCTCATGAAACGAGTGGCGCGCAGGTTGGTTTGTTGCTTGTGGCTCACGTAAAACGATCCCTCTGGTTGATCTCCTTCTCTTCTAGGGTTACTCAACCTCTTCACTTGAAGGTGAACCAGGGGTGTTGCCTTTAAGCTTTTTGATTTTCTGAGCAAGCTTCTTGATCATCTTGCTCTGCCACTTGTTCACTTTCCTTTGCATCTCCACAACAGAAGCAAGGAACTTCTCTGCCTTTGTCCTCAGCTCAAAGTCAAGCTTGGGAAGGACAAAGCTCTCGGGCATCTCAGCATCTGATGTAGGCGACTCTGAACGTGGGCGAGAGGTTAGTGTGGGAGCGGCTGTTCCTCCTAGAGGTGCAAAGCACTCCTCAACACTCGGCAAGAACTCGATGTTGCCAACTCATAGCAGCTCGGATTCCTCCTTGTTCGGCAGTATGCAAACCCTCTTCTCGTTCTCACAGTCGATGAACAAGTAGGCATAGAAACCCTCGGCTAGCGTGCGTCACAAGCTATCCGTGTTTCTCATATAGATCCCATCCATGTAGGCTCTCTCCGCAACAGGTACAAAGTTAGCAAGTGGCACTCCGGCTTGTACAAACATAGGCGTGAGGAAGGAAACTCCACTTGCTCTATGTTCTATCTGAGTTAAGCACCAGAGCTCTATGTTCTTAAGAAGCTGATCGAAGTCTCCCAAGATCCCCATCTTAGCCAACAGATCTCTGCTTGCAAACTTCGTGGGATCAAACTTAAGCCGTTCCAGCCTTTTCTTGGCTTGCTTCTCCTCTTTGGTCCATCTGGCCCTCTCCTGAACCACTTCTTGAGCCTCTCCTTCTTGTGCTGCCTCTTCTCTTATTCTCTTTGGAGCCATGGTACCTGAAATTCAAATCTCAAGGAAGAGAATGAGTATAGGCGGTGAGTATTGAGAGAAAGACTAGGCAAGAAAGAAAAACTTCTAACAATTACCCTAGGTTTTTGGGATATAAAAATTATAGCTAGATAATAAAGAAGCAAATCTAGAGATAAGATTAAATCTAGAAATTTTCTTGATATCTAGCTATTTTTTTAAAAAATTGTTAAACTCCCTAACATCTAACATCAACCAAAGCAAGAAAAAAGAAATTTTCTAAAAACATTTAAACAATGATCCGAAAATACCTTTGCAAAGATTGAAAACAGATGCTGTTATCCTTTAGGAAAAGAAAATCACTCTCTCTCTCTTGCTTTAGAAATCTCGAAACACAAATGAGAAAGAGTGTATTGTTACTTGAAAATATAAAGGCTCACAAAAATCTAAAACTATGGGCAAAACTAGTGGTTTTTGACAAAAGTGTGGTCAAGGCACATCTTTCATGGTAAAAGATTCCTGCCTTGACCACAATTCAAATTTAAAAACAGGAGGGAAAGAAGATAAAAGGGAAAGAAATCACTTACCTCGGCACGAGATCGAGTCCATTTGGTCGATCTAGGACTTGATCACATGCCTATGTTGGCTAGGATCGAGAGGTTTGATCGATCAGGGACTCGATTCAGATTGCATCGAGTCTTAGATCGATTGCACCCTCTCATTCCATGATTTTTGGTCACTTAGGCTGTACTCCTTGGATCAAGCCACATGATCGATTTGGGGGTCGATTTAGCTTTGATCGAGTGGCAGATGGAGTAGACTGATCGATCTATCTTTGAAGATCGAGTGAGCCGATCGATCCACACCTCGTTTGCTTTTCAAGCTAACGCATTGGTGGTTTATCCTCTCGTGATCGACCGTTCCACTCGATTTGTTTACTCGATCTCATCTAGATCAACTAACTCCTCTCGATTCACTGACTCGATCTAGTAAAGATCGAGCCAGGATTAGTCGATCTAGCACTCGATCTCTAGCTTACACTTAACCCTTCTCGCCTCTTTTGACTCAAAGATCATGGCTTATAATCCCTTATCCTCTCACCTACACACTTAGACAACAAAAGCATAAAACTGAAATAGAAAAAAGCAAAAATATGTACAAGATAGACACGGGAATGTCTCCCAAGTGCGCTTTCTTTAACATCTTTAGCTAGACTTTACTTGGTTTAGGCCTGTGGTTAGTCTTGGAGAAGCATTGTGGTGCTCTCCTTGCTGCAATCACTTGCCAGATAGGGCTTGACTCTGTGCCCATTAACCGTGAAATCATTCCCGCTCTTGCCAACCAATGTAACCGCTCCATATAGCAAAACTTCCTTGATCTCAAATGGTCCGCACAATCTAGACTTGAGCTTTCCAGGGAACAGCTTCAACCTTGAGTCGTAGAGTAGCACCAGACTGCCTTCTCTTAACTCTTTATGAATCAGCTTCTTGTCATGAGCCGCCTTGGTCCTCTCTGTGTAGATCTTAGCACTTTTGTATGCTTCTAACCGTAGCTCATCAAGATCATGTAGCTGAATCAAACGCTTCTCTTGAGCTGTCTGAGATTGTAGTTCAGCTGCTTCACTGCCCATAGTGCTCTATGCTCCAACTCAACAGGATGATGGCATGCCTTGTCGTAAAGAAGAGTGAAAGGAGTAGTACCAATGTGGGTTTTGAAAGCGGTCCGGTAAGCCCACAAAGCATCATCGAGTTTAACCGCCCAATCTATTCTAGTAGCGCCAACTGTCCTCTCTAGTATCGCCTTGATTTGCCTGTTAGAGACTTCTACTTGCCCACTAGTTTGAGGATGATAAGGTGTTTCTACGTTGTGCTTCACGCCATACTTTCTTAAGAGACCTTCAAAGACTTTGTTGATGAAGTGGCTGCCCCCATCACTGATCACTACTTTTGGAACTCCAAACCGTGGGAAGATGATGGTCATGAAGAGCTTGATCACCACTTTTGCATCGTTTGTTGGGGAAGCTATAGCCTCAACCCACTTAGACACATAATCAACCGCCACCAAGATGAACTTGTTGCCGTAAGAACATGGGAATGAACCCATAAAATCTATCCCCCATGCGTCAGAGACATCAACTTCAAAGATTGGCACCTGAGGTATCTCATTCCTCTTCGTGATGTTTCCAGCTCTTTGACATGCTTCACAAGCTTTAACAAATTCATGAGCGTCTTTGAACAGCAATGGCCACCAAAAACCTGCTTGCAACACCTTTGTAGCAGTCTTGAAAGAAGCAAAATGACCGCCATATGAAGAGCCGTGACAATGTAGAAGAATGTCGTTAGCTTCTTCCCTTGTTACACACCTTCTATACAAGCTGTCCACTCCTCTTTTGTACAAGTATGGCTCGTCCCAAAAGTAATGAGAGATGTCTCTCATGAACTTTTTCTTGTAGTAGTGGTCTATATGAGAAGGCTCCTCTCCACAAGCCAAGTAGTTTACTATATCAGCGTACCAAGGCAAGTATTATTCTTTGAAACTCAACAGCCCTTCAAACTTATCTTCAAGTTTCTCACATACGGCCGTGGTGATCATCATGAGCTGCTCCTCGGGAAGCGAATCATCTAATGGCAAAGCTTCATTGACTCTCATCCTTGAGAGGTGATCAGCAACATCATTCTCTATCCCCTTCTTGTCTTTTATCTCCATATCAAACTCTTGTAGCAAAAGAATCCATCTCAAGAATCTCGGCTTGTTGTCTTTCTTAGAGTAGATATACCTCAAAGCTGCATGATCTGTGTAGACAATAACCTTAGAGCCCACCAAGTATGATCTGAACTTCTCAAAAGCAAACACAACGGCCAACAACTCCTTCTCGGTTGTAGCATATCTGGCTTGCTTGTCATCCAAGGTACGACTAGCGTAGTAGATTACATGCAACCTCTTGTCTTTCCTCTGACCAAGAACAGCTCCCACGGCGTAGTCGCTCGCGTCACACATGATCTCGAATGGTAGACTCCAGTTCGTGCTTGTATTATAGGCGCGGATACAAGAGCTTCTTTGATGGTCTTGAAAGCATGAATACAATCCTCATCAAACACAAAGTCAGCTACCTTGCATAACAATCGCGTGAGGGGCCTTGCTATCCTGGATAATCTTTTATGAATCTCCTGCAGAAGCCCGCTTGGCCTAGGAAACTCCTTACTCCCATTACATTGACCGGAGGCTCAAGACTCATCATTACCTCAACCTTGGCTTTATCAACCTCTATCCCTTTCTCTGATATCTTGTGGCCAAGTACAATCCCTTCCTTCACCATGAAGTGACACTTCTCCCAGTTGAGCACCAAGTTTATCTCCTCACATCGCTTAAGTACCTTGCAAAGATTCAACAAAAAAGCAGAAAAAGACGCACCATATACAGAGAAGTCATCCATAAACACTTCTACCATCTCTTCTATAATATCAGAGAAGATCGACATCATACACCGCTGGAATGTAGCCGGTGCATTATACAACCCGAATGGCATCCTTCGATATGCGAAGGTGCCATAAGGGCATGTAAAGGTCGTCTTCTCTTGATCGTTTGGATGGATTGGTATTTGAAAGAAACCACTATAACCATCAAGAAAACAATAATAAGGATGATTAGCAAGTCTCTCAAGCATTTGATCAATAAAAGGAAGAGGAAAATGATCCTTTCTAGTAGCTGAATTAAGCTTCCTATAGTCTATACACATTCGGTGACCAGTTATGGTTCTTGTAGGAATCAATTCATCTTTATCATTCTTAATGACCGTGATCCCTCCCTTCTTAGGCAACACGTGGACAGGAGAAACCCACGTGCTGTCACTGATTGGATAGATCACGTCAGCCTCTAACAATTTTAGGATCTCTTTCTTGTGTTTTCTTTGTTCTTCATACCTTCTCTTCTAGGATTTTGGGGTCTTAAGGCTTAGAGAGTCTTGGAAGAGATCTCTATGATTCCAGAGTTGTCTTACCTTGACAGGATTCAGATATCCTAGAAAACCAGATCCTAGAGACTAATCCTTCCTCTCCCAAACGCCATGGTTGCAGAGGAGATTAGTTAGGTCATATATTGAAATCTGTTTTCCTTGCTCTTCGATCTCTTTTTCCGCCAAACGCCAGGGGTTTGGATAAGAGATTGAGGAAGTGAATCATACCACATGCCATGGATGGTTCTTGTTTTGTTTTCAAAGCTTAGAGAAAGCTCACAAATGAGTAGATCTAAATGTTTTCAAACCAAAGCTTAAATCTTGACACTCTTGAATATGACCCTCGACCCTAAACCCTCTCTTAGCATATTAAAACCTATGTTCATCATTCGCTTGTCATTTAGCTTGCATCTTGTTCGTTAGAAGTCATTTTGCTCTAAGTTGTTAGATCGGTCAGTTTTACTCGATCTAGTGGTCGATCCACTGCTCGATTTTTAGTTCTTAGTAGATTTGCATTTTTAATATTCTGCTTTTTCCTAGTGGTAGTTAACCCTCTTCCAGGGATTTTTAAATTGTTATGCATCTCATTCAGTCGTTGAATCTAGTTTTGTTAGATTTTACCAATCTTTTTCCCGGTTTGCTTAGATTTGCTTCATGCTTGCATTCTTAGTGTTCTTCCTGCTTCCTAGGTTGGATTGATACCTCTTGCACGTTATACTACATCATAGGTTTCTTGAGCTTTGATAATATCTTGGCTTGCGCAAAAATCATGTTATCAAATGGCGTCGTTGCCATCTTAGGATTGCTAGGAAGCATTAAGATTTGGGATTTAGTAAAGACTAAGCCTTTACTTCCATTTTGGTTACTAATCTCTTTCTCTTCAAACTTGTGTCTTTCAGGTACATGAATTTACGTTTTAGGGGTGACAACAACTTACTTACACCCCTGGACAGTATTCACCAACTCGGACATTCAAGAACAAGAAGAGCAAGAGAGCAAGCTCAGGCCTTTGAAGAGATTATTCAAGCTGGTTCAGTAGACTTTGCAACAATGGCTGAGCAAGAACATCCTGAGGGACCTCCACCAGCTCATGGTGCTGTAGGAAGGGGCAATGGAAACCCCAACCACGCAGCTAGGCCCCCACAGATCATTGGTGCCAGAGATGCTCCTAATACGCATCACAATCACTTTGGGATCACTCCTCCACCAGTACAGAACAACAACTTTGAGATAAAGCCAGGGTTCATCTCTATGGTTCAATACAGCAAATTCCATGGGCTGGCTATGGAAGACCCCTTGGAGCATCTTGACAATTTTGAGCAAGTTTGTGGGATGATAAAGATCAGTGGGATCTCGGAAGATGCTTTCAAGCTCCAGCTCTTCCCATTTTCTCTCGGAGACAAGGCTAGGCATTGGGAGAAGACCCTTCCACAAGGCACCATTACCTCTTGGGCTGAATGTTAGAAGGCTTTCCTCTCAAAGTTCTTCTCTAGCACACGAACAGCAAGGTTGCAAAGTGAGATCAGCGGATTCACTCAAAGGCAGAATGAGACATTCAATAGAGCTATGGAGAGATTCAAAGACTATACCATTCAGTGTCCTCCCCACGGCTTCAGCGAAGAGACTCTTCTAAGCACAATATACCGTGGAGCCTTACCCAAGATCAGAATGTTGCTTGACACGGCTAGTAAGGGCAACTTTCTTGGTGAAGAAGTAGAAGAGGGTATGAAGCTAATCGATAACTTGGCATTGAGTAACGGCAACTACGCTGAAGACTATGACCGTGAACCAAGAGGATCTGAGCTAGTGTCTCACCAGAAAGAGCTCAAGTCATTGCAAGAGAAGATTGACAAGTTGGTGTTTGCAAACCAGAAGCATGTACACTTTGTGGGTGAAGCTGAAGAAGTCTTGGAGGAGTTAGACTTAAGACAAGAAGAACCTAACTGGATTGCTGGTCAGAACTACAACAAACCTCAAGGCTATTCACAAGGGTACCAAGCCAACAACAATCTCTATTACCGAAGCACAAACGTTGAGAACCCTAAAGATCAAATGTACCCCCCTCAGCAAGCAAAGCTGTTTGTTCCTTATAACAAAGGTTTTCAAGCGAATAGTGGCTTTCACGGGCAAAGGCAAGGGAACTTCCAGTGTCAGAAGCAACAGCAAGGCAACAAAGGCTACACTCCTATGTTTCCCCCCGGCTTCGTTCCACAATAACAGCAAATGCAACCCCAACCTCAAGATCCGGTCCAAGCAATGTTCCAACAGTTGCTTCAAGGTCAAGCTTCAACTAATCAGAAGTTTGCCGAGATGAACAAACGCCTTGACTCCTCTCTTACTGACGTCTCAACTCAGATTACAAACCTGAACGACAAGATCAAGCAGTTAGAGAAGGGTAAAGCTACTACAAGCGGTCAAAGCAGCTTACCGGGCAAGTGTGAGCAGAATCCCAAGGAATACGCCAACGCCATTACATTGAGGATTGGTAAAGAACTTCCACCGCGAGTTGCTCCTAAGACCAATGATGACATTGTGATTTAAGAGGGGGAGGGTAAGCTTTCAGCTGATGAAGAAATCAACTTTGATAATGTGTGGACTGAGAGGCCAAGGAAAGGCAAAGAAGTAGCCGTAGAGAAGAAAGTGGAGCAACCTACTAAGGAGAAGGATGTTTATGTGCCTCCACCGTATGTACCTAAGCTTCCTTTTCCTGGCCGTGTCAAGAAACAGTTGATAGAGAAGCATAGACTCTTGTTTGAGAAGCATCTAAGGGATGTAGAGATCAAGTTGCCTCTTGTGGATTGCCTAGCTATGATGCTGAAGTGTGCTAAGTTCTTCAAAGACACCATTACAATGAAGAACAAGGAGAGGAAAGAAGTTTTGGTACTTAGTGAAGAGTGTAGTGCTATTATCCATAGAGAACTAGTGCCTAAGAAGCTAGGAGATCCAGGATCCTTCACCATTCCTTGCGCTTTGGGTCCATTGAAGTTCAAGAGCTGCTTATGTGATTTGGGAGCAAGTATCAATCTCATGCCCCATTCTATAGCAAAGAAGCTAGGTTTCCCACAGATCAAGGAGTGTAGGATTTCCCTTGTGTTAGCTGATGGAAGCGTGAGACTTCCAATGGGAATGCTAGAGGATCTTCCAGTGAGGATAAGCGATGTTAATGTACCAACCGACTTTGTTGTGCTTGAGATGGATGAAGAGCCTAAAGATCCGCTTATACTTGGAAGACCATTCCTTGCAACCGCCGGAGCAATCATTGATGTAAAGAATGGGAAGATAGCTCTACACTTGAGCAAAGACATCAAGTTGGATTTTGATATCAATGAGGTCTTGAAGAAGCCTACCATTGAAGGACAAGCTTTCTACATTGAAAAGTTGGATGCTTTGGCCGATGAACTGCTTGAAGAGTTGGCACAAGAGGATCACTTGAAGCTGGCTCTGACTAAGGAGAGAGGGGAGTACGGTTTCTTGAATGAGAAGACCCAAGAGTATGTTAATCTTCTCGATTCTAGGAAAGTTGTGAAGGAAGATGAAGGCGGATGCCTAGAGATCGATCAAGAAATCGAAGAAGTCATTTGATCCAGGATCAAGAACGACAAGAAGATCAAGGAGACTGGTCGATCCAGCAAAACAATCGATGGGAAGATCAAGAGAAGCCAATCGATCAGTTCAGAGAACGAGACGGGCACTTGATCTCCTGCTCGATCCACATCAAATCGAGTGGGTGAATCGAGTTAAGTTGCTCGATCCGGACCAGAACGAGTAGAAGATCGACGGGATGACTCGATCTCGGAGGAGACAACAGTTCAAGAAAGCAGTCTAAAGGCTAATGTCTTGGGTTCTAAGGAGGCTACTGAGGACGGGAACAACAACACAAGGCACGAGGAGGACTGGAGCGAGCTGCTTGCCCCAAAGGTGGACCTAAAGGAGCTCCCAAAAGGGCTAAGGTATGCTTTCTTAGGGCTTAATGAGACTTATCCCGTGATTGTGAATGAAAACTTAAGTGATGATGAGTTGCACTCGCTCCTTAATGAGCTGAGAAAGTATAGGAAGGCCATTGGGTACTCTATAACTGACATCAAGGGCCTTTCACCAATGCTTTGCACTTATAGGATTCACTTAGATAATGAGAACTCTTCTTCTATTGAACATCAAAGGCGTTTAAACCCGAATTTGAAAGAAGTAGTTAAGAAAGAGATCATAAAATTGTTAGAGGCTGATGTGATCTATCCCATCAGTGACAGCACGTGGGTTTCTCCTGTCCACATGGTGCCTAAGAAGGAAGAGATCATGGTCGTTGTAGTACAGTGGTAAGTATTCCCGCCTGTCACGCGGGTGACCCGGGTTCAATCCCCACCAACGGCGCCATTTGATAACAGGATTTTTGCTCAAGCCAAGGTATTATCAAAGCTCAAGCAACCTATGATGTAGAATAGTGTGCCGGAGGTATCAATCCAACCTAGGAAGCAGGAAGATCACTAAGAATGCAAGGATGAAGCAAATCTAAGCAAACCGGAAAAATGATTGGTAAAATCTAACAAAACTAGATGCAACGACTGAATGAGATGCAGAATAATTTTAAAATCCCTGGAAGAGGGTTAACTACCACTAGGAAAAAGCCGAAGATTAAAAATTCAAATCTACTAAGAACTAAAACTCGAGCAGTGGATCGACCACTAGATCGAGTAAAACTGACCGATCTAACAACTTAGAGCAAAATGACTTCTAACGAACAAGATGCAAGCTAAATGACAAGCGAATGATGAACAGAGGTTTTCATATGCTAAGAGAGGGTTTAGGGTCGAGGGTCATATTCAAGAGTGTCAAGGTTTAAGTTTTGGTTTGAAAACATTTAGATCTACTCATTTGTGAGCTTTCTCTAAGCCTTGAAAACAAAACAAGAACCATCCATGGCATGTGGTATGATTCACTTCCTCAATCTCTTCTCCAAACCCATGGCGTTTGGTGGACAAAGACATCGAAGAGCAAAGAAAACAGATTTCAATATATGACCTAACTAATCTCCTCTACAACCATGGCATTTGGGAGAGGAAATATTAGTGTCTAGGATCTGGTTTTCTAGGATATCTGAATGATGTCACGGTAAGACAGCCCCGGAATCATAGATATCTCTTCTGAGACTCTCTAAGCCTTAAGACCCCAAGATCCTAGAAGAGAAGGTATGAAGAACAAAGAAAACACAAAACTTAAACCTCTTAAACCCCTTTGAATCACCTCGACCCCAAAAACCCAAAAGGACTTCTCGCTACACATGATTAAGACCGAATGAAATGCAATAACCAAGAAACTACGCATGATTAACGAAAGATGATTAAGAAAAACTGCTTAATATTAAAAGGATTCAAGGTTCAAAACTAAAGAAAAGTTTAGATGTTCAACAATGGCGAATCGCTTAAGGTAGAGAGAAAAAAGCAAAAGACAAAGCGTGCATCTCAGAAAAGTGATCGCCTCCTTTTCCTAAATGGCTAAACCGCTCTTGATGGTCCCCTTACTAGCTGCCAAAAACGGTTAAGGTCGTAGAGATCGACCTTGAGATCGATCAATGCGCTCGATCATCTTCAGGAATCGCCTTGCTCTGCTCGATCTTCAAGTCGATCTGGTTAGAGGGATCGAGTATCTCCCTCGATCTTCTTCTCTATCTTTGGATGATCGAGTCTTGGTCTCGATCTGGCTCTCATTCTGCATGGCGTCATATACGTCCATACTCCAGATCGATCACCTCTCTCGATCTTGGTCTCGATCCTTCGCCTTGCATCGACTCGGATCACTCGATCTTCTGGTCGATCTCGTCTAGATCGACCGGCCTTGCTCGATCCGCTACTCGATCTCGAGTCCTTTACATGCACGGCTGAGTTCTCCAAGTGTCCACGAGCTCCACTTTGAAACTCCTCACGTCCACATAGCCTTCACAACTCCATAGTGCTCGTAACAACCTGATAATGATGCAAAAGGGCAACAAATATGCAAAATGCGAATGCAAAGAGACCTAGGACCTAAAATGCAATAAATGGAACAAACTAGCCTATAATGCAAGATGTATGCATGAAAAACTATCCTAAATACATGCAAAATATGCAGAATATATGGTAATATCAATGGTCCATCCGGCTTCGCTATCCCAGCCATCCATCGACTATTTCCCAGTCAAACACCCGACTATAGCCTTAACCTCCCTTTCCCAGCCAATATCCGAACCTTGGCTCGATCATCCCTCGGACAACGTCCTGTCCACCTCGATCATTTTAATTTTCTCGGATACATATGCTACAACTCTCCCCCACTCGTTTTGGATATCCCTTCGAATCCGGCTCATCCGTTTGTAGCTTAAACTCGGCTTTCATCCTAGCCTCCTGTTCCCTCAAAACCTGTTCCTGTCGATCGCAATCCCATACGACCTGGACCATCATGACTAGCTTACCCCGCTTAGTCTTTTTTTTCTGCCTAACACCCGAACCGACTTGGCCACCACTGCAAGGTCCTCTTGCAATTCTTCTGGCGGTTCCTCTAGAACCGTTTCACGTTCGGTTATATGCTACCTTAGCTGCGATACATGGAATACATTATGGAACGCTCCCATTTCCGATGGTAATCCAACTTGTAAGCCACTGCGCTAACCCTTTCCAGTATTCGTTACGGTCCTATGTACCTCAGACTCAGCTTAACCCTCTTACCACTGCCTAAGCTTCTCTTTCTGGTCCTCTGCCTATTTCAGCTTAACCTTTAGATACTGTATCTTTTCAATAGTAATCTCCACCACTGCCAGTCATACTACACTCCCCCACTTGGGTTCAACACAACGGTGTTCCATGCAACCCAGCCAAAGGCCAGTAACACTCCCAGTTCCCACCTTAATCGAGCACACACGCTCTAATATATACTTCAAATTTCTTTTCGTCCTCTCAGACTGTCCATCGGACCTTCGTGACACCTTATGATTTGACCTAACTTTTACCCGGCCAATGCCCTTATCCAGATTGTAACATAACACTCTTTCTACCTAGTGTCGTTACCATATCGGAGTCCCCATCCTCGGACTCTATCCAATCTTAATTTAGCCATACTAAACTCTTTTTCCCAATCGCAGCCTCCTCTAGACTCGATTCCAGACGCTTGGCCTTTGACCATCCCGGCCTTGGTGCGGATTTCCACTACCAACCAGAATTCATGAACCCACATCTGGCCGAACATTTGTCTACAGAAAAGCCTTCACAGCTTCACCACGCAGAGCTCTTGTCTGACCACTTCGAGATCGAACACACTCTTATCAGACATACTTCTTTTTCCACACTAGTCAACTCGAAATTTAGCCCTTTTGTTTTTCCATCTTGCTAAACCCTTCCATTCTGTGGACAGTGTCTTGGTGTGCATACGTCTCTTAGCAAACTTCTCAAGTTTCTAAGTATTTCCACTCGCCCCACCTCAACTTTCGTTTAATCAGAATGCTTAGCATAATCAGTTAGCTTCGACTTTCTCCAAAAGCTCAGTTATCAATGATTATAAGTCATTCTTACGGTCAGTTCATCTTGGCCCATAACTTTCCTTAGCGAACTCTCGAGTTCCTAAGCATTTTGTCTGATACTTGCCTCAACTACCATTGACCACCATCATAAGATAACCAAGATCCACTGATCCTTATTCACACAACTAACGAATCACTCTTGATTTCTTACTCAAGTTCCGAAAACTCTCTTAAGTTCCTTGATCTCTCTTTGATCATCGGATCACACGCTGATCCTTACAGACAATATTGTCTTGGCAAACTCATATAATTCCAAAAACAATCTCACGGTCACACCTTGGCTAATCTGCAGATTCCCACATAGGCTAACATCCAATCGCTTTGGCAACCCGCAGGTTCCTAACTCACAATTTCAGTCACGCGGTGCTGAACTCCTCAGTTGCCACCCATGTAATCCTAGATTACTCAATAGTCATCTTGCAACAAGCATAGGTTACTCAACAGTCATCTTACAATGAGCATACCACAGTCATGTCCCATCTAGACCCTCGTAAAAAGGGATCAATGACATAGCCAGCACTTAGCACACCAGGCCAGTCGGCTCACACGGCCATTACAAGACCTCATTTGTATTTTCAGTTAGTACCTTGCCTTAACCTGCAAGTACCCGACACACAAGCCAATCGGTTAGTACATTGCTTAACAAGAAAGTACTCGACACACTAGCCAATCAATTAGTACAGTCACACCACTTTACTGATCAAGTGATGGTAAACTCCCTAGGTTCCCACCAGCACAGTCACCGTAACATATCAGTTACACATACAGCATCACATCACTCATTGGCGAATCCACTGATTCCCACGAATGCTACCACAACTGCGCTTTGGCAAACTTGATGGTTTCCAAAGCTGCCTTCACTTCAGTCACGCATTGGCAAACCCACGGTTTCCAAAATGCATCTCAGCAAATATCCGTCTTGGGCAACCCTCTTGGTTCCAAGAACGAATCCCATAAGTATTGGCAAACCCACTTGGTTTCCAATAACCCCTCTCAAATAAAGTCACGTCCTGGCAAACCCACTTGATTTCCAAGACCGCAGTCCAGATCATTCACGCCTTAGCGAATCCACAGTTTCCTAAGGACGCAAGAACAATCACGTCTCGACGAATCCATAGATTCCCAATGATGCCAGAACAGTACACGGCTTACAAGCCTTCATTTGGCTTTGGGCCTTACTTGGCTATCAAGCCTCACATATCACACGGCATGATCATTTACCCTAAACTACCGGACAATCCCTTTTTAAGCCTCGGTCCTGCTGCGGCAAGAATCCCACATCCCCCAAGCCAGTAACACGATCTGGATTTCCAATCAGTCTAGTTGGACATCATATCAGCCTCAGTAATCACACATACTAAATTAATCTTATATCCAAGTATTTGGCGAAGACACTTGACTCCCAATCTCTTGTTCTCTTTGATCTCAACTCTGGAACTGCACTCATACTATATGTTCACTTAACAAGCATGCACATAAGCAGTTCGGTCCTATGATCATCTCAACTACTTGTGAAGCTTCACAAAGCATCGGTCCTACTCCAAGCGAGAATCACACATCCCCTTGAGCTAGTAACTCAATCCGGACATTCACACAGCTAGTTAGACACCATGTTTTGACCACTCGGTACCTTGTACCATTCACATTAACATTCACACATTGACCTTACTAAGCATATTCACTAACTTACACAAGCAATCAAAGAGAATCAGATAACCTAGCAATCAAACGATTATAGAAACATACCACAGTCGCTCACTCACTCTAGCAGTTCTAACATTCATATTACGCTTAAGCAAGTAAAACATCATATTATCATCGACCCTGATCACCTACCCTAACCGCCCAAGATCAATCCCTTTTTAAGACCCATGTCTACTTCAGCCAGAATCCTACATCCCCTAAGCTAGTACATGATCCGGATTACCCTAAGGTTAGTTAGATATTAACCTAGCCACGGGAAACACCTCACAATCGTATATCATGCACACGTCAACCCTTGCTAAGCACACAAAAAACAACATACCATAACCACAACAAGTCCTAGAAGCGTAAACGATCCGATACAAACTTCTAGAGCCCCGACCCGATTTTCCTAACCAGCAGTCGAAGCAATACATAACCCGACCGTGCCTCAGGAATTTTTTTGCCTTTCTCTTATTATTTCCTCTACGGTGTTCCAACCCACTATCAGACTAACAACTTAACTCAGATGTTCACAAACTATTAATACAGTGATCACTTAACTCGCTAAGCACAAGACCTTAATCTCATCTTTGATTAGTTCGTACCTTAGCCATTTTCAGATATCAGATGCAATGTTTGAGTCACTCTGGTCTGCATGATCCCATGAGCGCCCTTTGCTATACCGGCTCTCAGCCACCACGTCAGTAATACGACATCACCCCCTCGTTACTCAGTCACTCAACCAACCATCCCCACATGACCAAGTAATGAAGAGGGATATTTGGGTTCTCCAGATCATCACGGAATCACATTCCCGGTCCTCACAGCCACCAGTAATCACAGTCACAATCCCCCTTGATCACCAATACATAGTCATGATCACTACGACCATCAGAAACAATAGTCACGACCCTCACCTTAGAAAAATCCCTCCAGGACTCTTTTTATACTCGAAATCCTAAGGAACCAGGCCTAAACCGACTTCTCTCGGTCATAGTAGGATTTCTCCTGGTCATCTTCAATTTCTCTCGGCCTTTTCTCTCGATCACTTTTCCTTTCCTCGGAGACTTCTCCTTTTTCTCGATTACTTTCCTTTTTCTCTTAGACTGAACAATTTTCTCATGGACTGGACCACATTTCTCTCGGATATGGTCCATCTGGCTCGGCTATCCCAGCCATCCATCGACTATTTCCTAGTCAAACACCCGACTATAGCCTTAACCTCCCTTTCCGAGCCAATATCCGAATTTTGGCTCGATCATCCCTCGAACAATGTCCTGTCTACTTCGATCATTTTAATTTTCTCGGATACAGATGCTACAAATGGTATCTTTAAACAATATGTGAGCAATACTTAATGGATAATGGATGTCCATGCAATTTGCCCGCAGGCACTTCTTCTATCTCAAAACCATTGCATGCTATGGATACCATCACATGGTCATTACGTAATGTACGCTAACTTTTACCAATGTCGGTTTTATCGATGGCCATGAAAAGACTAGTTCTCAACGGATGCAACCACGAAGACAATAAGTAATGGACAATCATGGTCAATACATAGTGGACGCCAACTTTAAATAATAACAGTTTCTCGATGACCTTGCAACGACTAATTCTTAATGGATGCATCTGTGTTGATAGTATGTAATGGACGTTATCTTTCAACTAATACCTACTTCTATAAGGATACATCCAAGTGGACAATATTTAATGGACAATCATTCCCCATACACTTTTTATGCATCCATTTCCTCTATCTAAAACCACCAATATAATCCCGTTACCTTGACCAAGTAGGGCAATTTGCATTCCAATTCCATGTCATAGTAAAGAAATCTAAAAATTTCCACCATTGAAGGTGGTGGAGAAAATCTGTGATTTTAGAGATATACCTTTGCTTTTGAAGTGATGGAAGGTTGGAAATAAACACAAAATCAGGTATAACACGTTGATCCGAGTTTTTTGAGCTTTGAATCGAAAATTTTGGTTGAGAATTGAGAAATATATTGAAGGAGACATGAATAAAATTGGAGGAGATGAAAAGTTTTGGGTTTTTGAAGATCAAAGGAAAGGGGTGATATAAGGTTTTAACCTCTAATCAATTCTCACATACACTCATGTCATTGTAATATGTGAGGTATCAATCCAAATGGGCAAGTAAGACACTATGAATGCAACAGTTCACTAAGTTAAGCCAAATCATGATAACAAGTGTGAACAAACTCTAGTGATTAAACTAATCAAGACTAAGCAAAGCAAATTCGAAATATAAGATTCAAATAGATAAAAGCAAGGACCTAAGCTGGGGGTTATTGACTAAGAGGAGATTATAATCAAACTAGTGATGCTTCATAAACCATTCAAACAATGCTATCTGGTAAGCAGAGGATTAACAGCTATAACTAGTCCAAATATCTTGGGTACTAATCACTTTTCTAAGCACATATTCAAGACAACTTTCATTACTGAACATATGATTAAAAAGCATTCAAACAGAAATCTAATCCTATAAAGCCAAAATGCTCCTTAGACATCTAATTTCTTTGGCTAAGATAAAAAAATCCTTTAAAAGACTAAGCATCATTTCATCAAACATTTACTAGGCATAACACAAAGCAAAGATACTAAACAAACTTTTCCAAAGCAAATCTAGTGCTAAGCACATCTAATAGAGAGAAGACAATCTTATTAAGCATAAGACATCACTAATCTAATCCTAAAACCCCTCTAATCTACTTCATCTTAAACGGTAAAGAGGACTACTCACTAGTCATGATCAAAACCACATATTCCAAAGAGAAATAATGGCTAAACATGATTAGAAAGCAGAATAGACAAGAATGGATATTTAGAAATGCACAAATTTGCTAAATCAAGCAAGAGTCTTACAAAGATAACCCAAAGAGAAAGGTTTTTAAGCTTAGAACAATAAAAAGCAGAATAGAACTTGTTGCCTAAACATTTTAGGACTTAAAATATTTATAGTGAGACTTAGAAACCCCTAGTAAACCATGAGAAAACTGATTTTTAGCTGACTCGACTGGACGATATTGGCTCTCCTTGAGGGTGTATCGATGTGGTCTTGGTCGATATGGTGATCGATACATTGGGCTTCAGAGTGTATCGGCTTAATCCTTCTCGGTGTAGACATTGGTACAATCACCCTATAGTTAAGGCATATGAAGCACTCCCAAGTCGATATGCTCTTCGATACTGTCCTGTCCCTAGTGTATCGGCTTTGATGCCCGATACACTACCTGATACAAACTCATCATGGTGTATCGAGGTCTCTCCTGGTCGATATACTCCTCTGTACGCCTTGATTCTTCTGTATCGACATAAAGTCCTCGATATCCAGTCCGATACACTTCGTATCAGCCAAGCTACATCGATATCCTGCTCGATATTGGTCCATCCGCCCTTGTTCTTCTCCTTGTTCCACTCCTATCTCACACCCATTGCACCACTTGGTCTCCAAACATCTTCTTGTACCTAAACAAAACTCTAAATGCAAACAAAATGCAATGCAACACCTAAAACTACACTAACTACTAAATGTATGCAAATGGGACAAGAACAAGTAAAATATGCATGTTAAAAGACCAAAAACTAGTGATGAATGCATGCTAAGATTGTATAAATAGTGGAGATATCAACATCCCCACACTTGCCTTTTGCTTATCCTCAAGCAAACAAACTAAGACAAGAAGGGAGTGAGGTTTGAAGGTGGGCACTCAAATCCAAAAATGCTAAGGTAAAGAAGTGAAATCAATGTCCAAGTGCATAATTGTAAGATGCATATCATAATCAGTCACACTTTAAAGAACCTAGCCATGCTCATCTAGTTTCAAATTGATCTCTAGCTCAGGTTAGTCAAATGCTCACATCAATCAACTTTTTAACATTCAATTAAACTTTGTAACCAATGAATCACGTTTAAACAAATCAAGTAGAATCATTTGGGTAAGGGATAAGGTCATGAGATGAAAATGATATCATCAAAATGTGGGTTCAAATGCGAGGGTTTCTCTAAAAAAAAGAATGAACTTAGGCATAATGCTAAAGGTAAAGCACAACTTATGCATACAAGGATAAATTACTATCTACCCAATACCTAAGTTTTTCTAAACCCAAAACTTTTTAACCCAAATCAAACCCAATCCTAGCTACACTTTTCTCAACACTCTTCCTTCACTCTCCACACTTGATCATCTTTTTAGGGAACCTTCTTCTTTGATCTCACCATGTTGTGGCCTTCTTTGTCCTCCTTTGTTGTGGGAACCTTCTATCCGTAGTGGGGAGTCTCCTTTACTTCATCACTTTGATGCATTAGGCTTTTGTGCCTTTTTTGTTGTTGTTTCTGGGACTCCATCTTCATAATGGCCACCTTTTTTGAGCTTATTTGGTTCCACACATGCTGAGCTTTTGCTTGTCCCCTCTTTCTTATTCCCTTTTCCCTTTCTTTCTTCTCTCACCCTCTTTTTTTAGATCAACATAAAACTCAAATCAGCCCAGACCAATAACTACCATTCTCACCTATGTCTAACTCAAAGTGAAGAGCTAGTTTTACATAGCAACCAATCCTTGTAGTGCCAACCTAACACTTTATGCTTAGTTTATTCAAAATAGGTCTCACACTCACAAGATTTTGTTTAGGCTTAAAAGGAGGGTAATGCTAAGGTGTGGTAACTGTCCCTTAATGGTGAGGATCATCTATTTGGACTAGCAAGAGTGGTAAAAAGGAAGAAAGAAAGTCCAAATATGTATATGGGTAATCCATGAAACCACTATTCATTGCAAAAACATGATTAATAGAGATGATTTTCAATGAGCAAATGATTTCAGCATGAGACAAGAGGATAAAATTTAGCATTCAAAACATGGTTTAGCCTTAGTTTCTAGCTTTTCATGATGCATCAAACACTTAACCACTTAGACGTTGAAATCATTCTTAAACACTTAGCATTTTACAAGGAATCATCATCATTGTGCCCTATGCAAATGCAATGCAATCCTATATGAAAACACTAGACTCAATCTTAAACAAATGAATGAAACTAAATAATTTTCTTTTTGGTTTGCAAAAGATGCAAAAAAAAAATTTTTTTTTTTATTTTTCTATTTCTTTGATTTTTTATATGCACTTAGATGAATGCATGAGACTCTAATGCAAAGAAAAACCAAGAAAAGAGAACACAATGTTAAATACACAAAGCTCTCCCCCACACTTAAATTACACAGTCCCATTGTGTAATAAAAGATGAGAGAGAGATGCAAAAATAAAGAAATTATGCAAAGCTTAAATTGGTATATACAAGGGAGGAGTTTTTGGTACCTTAGAAGGTGTGTTTGGAGGTGTAGGAGGCGCCTAAAAGATCCTACACAATGTAAATGTTGTGGCTCCTAGAAGGCCTCTCCCTCCTTGTGTTTCTTCTCCTCCTTGGCGCTTCTTGAGCATTAGCTCTAGGTGGCACCCAAGCTCTTATCTCCTTATAACCAGCATAACTAGCAAATGAGTGCCTTCTACTAAGTTCTCTAGCCATCCCTTGGATTTCAGCTTCTTGTTCTTCTTGAGGAGCATAACTAGAGGCTCCACTTGAATTCCCTCTCAAGGTCCTTGATCTGCGCCTTCATGCTCTGCATTCCTTTCACCAACTTCTTGATGGTCTTATCTTGCCATTTATTTCATTTTTGCAAGAGGTTGATGTGTTCATGAACTTTCTTCAAGGGACCTCCTTGTTGAGACAAATCATGAGGTTAGAAGTGGTACTCCTCATTGTTGTAGCTTGGAGAATCTGGTTCTCCCTCTTCTTGAATTCCTTCTTCCATTTGTCCTCCTTCATAAACAACAAGAGGATAGTCTCCTTGAGGAAGAGGAATGTTGGCGCCTTGGTGATGGTGAGAGAATGAAGCGCCTTCTTGGTAAAGCAAGTGTTGGGGAATGAGAAAGCCTATGCTGTCTGGATTGGAGAAGGATGTGAGATGCTGGTTTGGTAGGAGCACCTTTGTAGCTGTGCCATCTTCTTGGATAAAGTTGTAGATGAACTTATCATCCACATTTTCTCCAAGAAACCTTGATTTCTTTAGATAATGCATATCTAACCGCTCCACCTTGGATGTTGGTGGTCCTAGCTCAATTCCTGAAGCTTCCATCAATGAAGAGACAAGTCCTCCAAAATAGATCTTTGGCGCGTTGTCATCATTGGTTGACATCCAATGCTTGATGACAAGAAACTGCGGCATGAAGATGGTGGCCATTCCAGTTGTTGGATCTGTTCCCTTAAGCTCCAGTCCTTATCTTGTGTAGTCCAAGATGTTGATCAGGCTTTGGTCAATGAGCTCCTATTCGCCACCTTCAACAGCGCCACTTTCCCTTCTTGCAAAGAGACTATGCGCCAAGATCTTTTGCACATATCTGAAGGATGTGTTACTTATCAAAGAAGCCTTGCTTCTTCCTGTCTTATAAGCACCTCTTGCTACATTATCCCAAAGGCTGATCATCTCATCTTTCCCAATCCCCAAATTCTGCCCACTTGAGCTTCCATAAGTGAACCCTAAAGCTTCTTCAATGGCTGAGAAGGACATCCTCTAATTCCCTCTTGAAACTCTAAATGTGATGAAGCCATCACCATCCTCTTCAGGAGTCTCTTCTCCATATTCATAGAAGGTAACTTCAAAGATTGCAAAGAACTGAAGCACGTGCTCTTTGTTGGCTGTATGAGGGATTCCCACAAGCTTAGACATCTCCATTGCCTCTGAGTGATTCGCAATCCTCATGTATCCCCAAGGTCTCCATTGTTGGCACATGGAGGTACCTTGAAGGCCTCACATCCAATTTTTGGAAAAGATCATTGAGCTGTCGTTGAGCAGGAGTGGTTAAGCTTTTCTTCTTAGGCAAGACCTTCTCACTAGGGCCAGCATTAACCTTCTTTTTCCCTTGGGCCTTAGCGCTAGGATTCCCTACTTCTTTAGCCCTTCCTTTGGCTTTCTCATGCTTCTCCACCTCCTTGTTAGCACCACTTCTAGTTGTTCTTCCCATAGTACCTAAAAGACAAAATTCTAAAAAAAAAATGAGAACCATGGGTTGAACAAAAGACAATTCTTAATATTGCTAAATTCACAAAAGGAGAAGTTTATTTATTTAAACTTAAGTAAACCTCTATATGAAGCAACTAGATAACCAAAGCATACAAAGGATTATAAAAAAAAATTATTATAAATAGAGAAGCATGAATCCTAGCATGATGAAGCTAGACAAATGATGAGTTATGCTAATGCAAGGTAAAATTGTGATTTTTACAAGCAAATAATAACAATTTAAAATGCTTCAAAGCCAGAAGCAAATGTTCACCATGCAAAAACAACAAAGCTAAACCAAGAAGGAACAATCTCAAATTAAACTTGCAACTAACTAAGAAAACCAATCCTTAAGTGACAAAATCAAAGTTTAAACAATTAAAAAGATCAAGATACATTACCTTTAGTGGTTTGGCTCTCCTAAATAATTAAGGACTAATGAATTTCGAATTTTGTGGTTACAAACTAAAGAAATGAAAGTGTGTGAGAGAGAGAGAGAGAAGAAGGGTGGGTTTATATAGAAGGTGAGGGAATATTTTTGTGGGGAACAAGAGCACAAAGAATGCTTAGGAGAGGGTCCACTAGTGCTTGGAAAGGGAGAGGTATCAAATTTGAATTCTCTGATTTAGTTTGTCCAAGGAGGAAAAAATTTGAAGTGGAAACCACTTACCTCAGCGGGAATATCGGGCTGCCAAACCGATACCCTGGTCGATATTCACCATATTGGCTTGGTTTGCTTGATATTCATATCGATATCGGGGGTCTGGGCGCTTGTATCAGTCGATACACATGTTGATATGGTCTTGTGTCTCACGTATCAACTCCCTGGTACCTCGATGCATTGTCCGATATTCATCAGTACTGTCCGATATCGAGTAGTGTAGCTCGATACATAGCCCGATATGAACATGCATTTTATTGTATCAGACTAGCATGTCGATACACTGCTCGATATGCCTTCATACATGCAAAAAATCAATCTTGTGATATAAGATTGGAATCACTCCAACTTAAGATCACTCAATGATCAAGAGATTCCAAGCTTATGATTTGTGGAAGTGGAATGGAGGTAGAAATGGGGAGGGGGGTGGAATTGATCGACTCACTCAATCAAATAAACAAACAAGAATGTCTGAATCACTCAAAACACTCTTAATTTACAGATAAATAGACCAATAGTATCTCACACACTTAGGATCTAAAGATAAGAACAAAAGAGTAAAGGAATCCACCTAAGACTCTAATGAACAACACAAAAGAAAAGGCTTTTGTAAACTGAATAATATTTTATTGATTTCTAAAATGATTGGTACTTTAAAATAAAAAACTAGACGAGCTTATATAGTGCTCAATACATAAGAAAGCTAATAGTAGTAAAAATACTCAAATGAATCAAATAATCTACATTTAAACAATATGACCGTTGAAGAAGATTTGCTTGGTCAAACAAGGAAAATTGTGGACTCTTGTATCTTGACAGCTTCAGGATGATTTCATGGCTTGTGAATCTCCTAATAACTCTCTTAATACCCATGAAATAAGTATAGAGCCGTTGGTCCTTGTCTTTTAATGATTATGGCGGCAAATATGGAAAGTCTTGGTGTATGGCTTGGCAAGCTTGAATACTCCTGATCCAAAGCCTAGGAATGAAGCAGGAGATGTTAATAAGAGGCTCTAGTTGTATTAGATACCTTCCTGGTCGCCAAACATATGACTGAAGTCTCCCTAACCCGGAAGGTTCCAAATAAGGAGAATGTAGCATCAACCGGTTTAGAAACTCAATATCTTTGACATCAGAACCGATAATGATTTGAATCCAATTCTCCACGTTCCTATGATGAATCAAGATAGCATAAAAAGCCGGTTCGTAGCTTGATTCTTCATGGTTCGGTGGAAAACCTCTAATAACCGCTCGCATGTCCAATCACAACCGATATTGATGTGAATCCAATTCGCTCCAGTCCTCTGATGAATCAAGATTGCATAACAAGTCGGTTCGTCGCTTAATTCCTCCTGGTTCAGTGGGAAACCTCCAATAACCACTCCCATGTCCGATTCGGGAAGGTTCCAGTTCACTCGACTTTGAACTTGAATATCTCCTTCGTATGAAATCATTTTGGACCGAATCCAATTCCTCGTGCGTCTCTGATGAGTTGAGAATCCAAAAAGGTTGAATTTGTTGTTTGGTTCATCCTGGTTCGTTCGGAATGACTCGCTAAGTGATCGAATGTCTTCATCGAGCTTATTGATGTTCCGCCAAATTGTATCTTCAATAACTTCTTCATAGAAAATCCTTTTTGGCTGATTCTTCTTCGTGGTGAACTCTAGGTGAGTTGTGTATGCTCTCCACATATTGGTTGTGTCTGAATGCATGAAGGGATAGAGGTCTAGAAGGAACAAATCATGAAAGATAGTCTCTTCTTTACCCTTGGATAGACCATCATGTCCATTGATCCTCAGCTCCATTGTTGATGTTATCCTCAATATTGCATCATACTCTCCTTCTTCAAAAAGTTTTGTCCTCAAAACTTGTTTATCTGCACAAAGATAAGTCAAGTTAGTATCATGAATTATAGGAGAGCTTACTTTCTTACCTTGAGGTGGCTCTGATTTAGTGAGGGGTGAAACGTCAGGGGGTTCTCCTTTGAGCAAGTATGATAGGATTACTCCTCTGCTCAGGTCTGGTACGATTTCCTCTTCTTTAGTAAACTTGGTAATGATCACCATTAGGTCCAAATCTTTCATCACCAATTGGTTTTGTAACAAATTTTCTTCTGGTGGATTTTCTTTGCAGCTTACTCCTTTAGTTCCTGAAATAATATTGACACTTTGAACAAGAAACAAGTGCACTATGGATTCTTTAAGATAAGAAAAATCAAAGAAATTAAATTCATTAGCACTAGTTGCAACAAGATTTTTTGTTCTACTTGTGATTTTAAACAAATTGATCTCTCATGATCTTGTAAGTTTAATAAATCTTTTAATACAGCTGTGGAACTATTAGGAACGAAATAAGTTAAAGAGAGACTTACCTGGCTAACACTGAAAGTGTTTAGAGTTTGATCTGGTGGTTTCTCTTTGATATCTTCCTTTTCTTTATCCCTTTCATCAGACTTGATGTTTAAGACTTTTGTGAGCTCTTGTGTATTGTTGGGGATAGGTCCAATATCTAGAGATGGCGTTTCTTCTCCAGCTCCAGTTTTTTGCTTCTCTTTAATACATGTGTCAGAATTTCTTGGCAAAAACAAATGCATTATACTAGAACTGAAAATTTTAAGAAGTTCAATATTTTTTGCTTCTCTCCTAGTATCTTTCTTTTCTGTTTCAAGATGTGAAGTTGTATCTACCTTTCTAGATGGACATATCTTAGCAAGATGACCTCTTTAATGACACCTGTAACATGTCATATCTTCTATCTTAGAAGGTTGAGAGCACTTACATTGCTCTGTTTTGTTGTGGGGTTCATGTAATGGAGTTGTACTTGTCTTTTGTACTCCATCTTTTAGCTTTGAAGATTGGTGAACGTCTTCTGCTGGTACAACACTCTTAGTTGGCATCTTCTTCTTATGAATGTTCTGCATCACGTTATTTGGCTTAGGACTATAAGTCTTCTTTGGTCTTGCTGCAAGAACCCATCTTCTTGGCTTATTGTAGGAATAACTTTTCAAATGGTGTTGATTTTGGGCAGCCGCTTTCTTCACAAACTCATCATATATTTCTACTTTGAAACTCTCCCATGTATGAGCTGGCTCCTGGTAGTAAACTCTGGCATTCTCCTCTTGTTCCCACCATTCATAAGCTGGCCCAATCAGAGTGTCAAGGGCGTAGGGGAGTTGTTCCTCTAATGGCACTTGACTATATTGAAAGCTGGCCTCCGTAGCTTCTTCCCACTTTAAATAATCTTCTGCACTTTGACTATAACCTGAAAATGTTAAGTATGGTGGCTCAAAGCATTCATCTTCTTCAGTGCAATGATCTGAGGGCTCTTCTTCTCCAGCCTTGTTGTCTTCTTCTTTACTCTCATGGTCATAGTGATGCTCATCTCTACGTTTTGGTTCACCATAAGAACTTGCTTCTGATGCAACCTCATGGTTCCAAGGTTCTTCATCATACAGTTCAGTTTCTCCTAAACTGATTTGTGAATTAGTTTCTTCTTCAAGTGTGTATGGCTCCACGAACTGGTCTTCATGATTGAGTTCTCCATGTTCAGCTTCAATTTCGTGGTCTCCTCCTCCTAGACTGAATTGAGAATCAGCCTCTTCATGCCATGAGCCTCTTTCATGGTTTTCTTCTATTTCACCTTCATAGTGGCTTGTATCTTCATGGCTACAGTCTGGTGGTTCAGACTCAAGTTTTCCTTAACGTGGCTCATCTCCAAAGTCAGAGTCTGAGTAATCATTTTCATGCCATCTTTCTTCTCCTCCATAACTGACTTCAGAATAAGCTTCTCCACTCCATGACTCATTCTCATAGTGATCTTCTTCTTCCATTGAGTGTTGGCTTCTCTCTTCTCCCCAATCAATTTCTGAGGTGTTGACTTCACTCTTCTCATCTTCTTCATACTCCATAGCTTATGGGCGTGATTGTACCTTGCAAAAGAGGGATGAGAAATTCAGAACCGTGGCTTAATGCAAATAGACAAAAAAATATGCAAAATTAAAAGCAAATAACAAGGAAAAAGAAATACCACTTTTGTTTAATGGGTTTTCTTCAAAATAAATAGAAATATAACAAAACAAAATTTTCTTTTCTTTTTATGGAGCAGGACGAAAAATTAACAAAATAAATTTTTTTTTTTTAATTTATAAAGATAAAAGAAGCTTTTAAAAGATAATTATTTGGATTTTCTGATTTTCTTTGAAGGAAATAAAAATTAACTGCAATTTTTTTTTAATGGAAAAAATATTCAGAAAACAAAGCAAATTTTTTTTATTTTATAGATTTTATATTTTATAGAAATTCAATTAAACAGATACAAAACAAAGAACACAATTGTTTTTTTTAACTAGGTGAAAAATAACAAAATAGAAAAATAAAAAGATAGAGGTTGGATGAACACAACCTGATGGATAGGAGCTTTCCAAGCTCTGATACCAGATGATGTAATACTCGTTGTGAGAGTGTTACAAGGATCAGAGTGGGTGGTATGATGGAGTCTTCACACTGGCTTTAGCGCTCTCTTGTGTTGACTGATGGATGGAAATGGTAGAACAAGGCTTGTAAACAATCCTTGAGCTGAGATGGGGGTTTGTTGAATGAATCCACACTCAACCACGAAGGAAACAACTTGAATCCACAAGTTCTTCAATCTGCAAAACTTAAAGGAGTTTAGTGAATCCAGACTAACACTCAAATGAAAAGAAACACAAAGATAACTCACTTTGTAAGAAAAAAAACTGAAAAGCTTTGATTTTAAATTCAATGATCAAGGGTGTTTACAAGTGAGAACGAACTGAGCTTATATAGGCTCAAAAGTAATGCTACTCTAAAGTTATAAAAGCAAAAACAAATAAACAAAATACATATAGCTGTTGGACTTTAAATGATGATTTCTGGCCAAAATGGGAAGGTCTTGGTTTGCTTGATTCTTGACAACTTGGGCGTGTATGTATGATGCCTTGGTATATCCATATCCAATGAATAATACTTCAAAACGCAGCAGCAAAGAAAATAGAGCCGTTGGACATTGATTGCTCTAAGTGTGAATGCTCTTGAAGCCGGATATGGAAAGTGGTGAAGTGTGAATGGCCAAGGTAGGATCCGCCTGATCCTCTGGTTGCTGGTGCAGCTAAGGACGTCTTTTGAAGCTTCTAGATGGTTGATATTGTCTCCTGGTCGCCAAAGATATGTTTGCAATCTCTCAAACTCGGAAGACTCCAAATAAGGCAAGTGTAGCATCTTCCGGTTTAGAAACTCATTAACTTTCACATCACAACCGATATTGATGTGAATCCAATTCACTCCGGTCCTCTGATGAATCAAGATTACATAACAAGTCGGTTCGTCGCTTAATTCCTCCTGGTTCAGTGGGAAACCTCCAATAACCACTCCCATGTCCGATTCGGGAAGGTTCCGGTTCACCCGACTTTGAACTTGAATATCTCCTTAGTATGAAATCATTTTTCATATCGATTCTTAGACTAATCATATATATTTCAAAACCCTAGGTTATTTAATACATGTGAGAACATTGTTAATCACTTGAGCTAGTATTATATGAGCAAAACGCCTATTTCCAAAGAGATTTGACTTAGGAGTTTTGTGAACAATTGAAACATGATCATTAATGCTTGCTTGACTTGTTAGAATTTGCAAATAGATTTGAAATTCTGTGAATTAGGCATAGATAACTTCTGCAATGAGAATTGATTACTTATATCATTGTGTTTCAAGGTCTAGACGGTTTTAATTCATTCCTGATTGCATCAATTCTACATTCTCGGATTCAACCTGCGAATTATCCTAGCTTAGCGCCTTTAGCTTTCTGAACTTTCAATGAATTAACAAAATCGCCTGCTTACTTTGATTTAGTTATTTCTCATTGTATTCATTACTTACTGCTTAGCTTAATCTTAATCTTAACTCTATAGTGTAGTAGCTTACTCTTTTGGGATTCGATAACCCTTTGTGCTACAACTGGGTTTCTGTGCACTTGCAGTAGTAAAATAATTGGGTAAAACTTAGACCCTATTAAAGAATATCCTGAATACCATAGTAGAGCAAGCTCAGCTTAGAAACTCTTATCTTCCCAAGCTCAAACTTACACAGAAGTGTAGTGGAGATGAGATGGGAGCCTATGCGCAGCAAAGGATGGCACACATCTGTCTAAGTAGGGGTCTTAAGATCATACCTCCCATTCCTGAAATGGGACCAGAAACTCTGCAGGTTCGGGGACTATGCTGGAAGAGTCACGCTGGTGTGTGCTGTCTCGAACCCGTAGATCTGAGAGAACTCAAGTAGAGGAATCATGTATCTGATACCTCAAATAAGAAATGTGATAGCTCCTTCATGCGCCCTCTTGACAATCTCATTGTCATAGTAGACTCTCACTGTGGCTAGGAACTGGCACACAAGATCAGGATACATGTCATATTGCTTGGTAGCAAAAGTGCCCAAGCCAATCTTCTTCAGCATCAACGCCTCATCCTTAAGCCCAAGTCTGCGCAGTGTATCAGGATCTGCAAATCTCGTAGGAACTACATCCATCTTTAACCATGCATTATAGAACAAAGTATCGTAATCATCCCATATATCTCTGATCTCTCTGTAAACGCACTCGCGCTTCGCCACCTCTTTAGCAGGTGTGTCTTCCCATACTCTCTCTACAGGGATCTTCAATCCCTCACGCTTCGGCCATGGTGGTAGCATAGGGATAATTGGTGCAGAACCAGATGCTTCGCCAGTCTCAGATCGTGTTCTATTGCTGGTCTGTGGTGGCAACTGCAACCACAAAAAACCTACAACACAAAAATTATAAAGTTATGCCAAAATTCAAAAATTTGAAAATCAATAATTAAGGCTAAATCAGCATCAGCAAATAGCAACAACAGGTTATAGTCCACTAATCACGATAAATTTTAATCCAAAAACCCAAAAACAAACCTAATTTAGCAAAAGAAATCACCAATTCGGAAATTTCATGATTTTGCATAATCAAGTAGTAAAAACTAATGGGTAATGCCGAATTACTCTTAAGCAACCTAGAGAAATATGATTCAAGTAACAAATCAAGCAAAAACTGGTCGGATTCGAGTGTTCAAACCTTGGGGTTGAACTGAATAATTGAGATTTCGAGTGACAAACCTTGGAGATCGGATGAATGAGTTATATATTCAGAAAGAGCACTGAAATCCGCCAAAGATAGACTTTGGAATCACTCAAATCCGTTAAGAGACAAGGAAGTTGGGATTTGGGTGATTTTTGGTGTTCTTCGCAAGTTTGAGAGAAAACTGACAAAGAAGACGAAGTCGTGGGTTTAAAAGTACTTACCTGATTAATGAGGGTGTGGAGCGACACCAGGTAGGGGTGTCGATCGACACCAATTCTTGTCGAGGTGAGTATCGACTATGGTCGATATCCCTTCACCACCATTTATTAACAGTTCCCTGGTCTTTTTTTGGCTGAATAGGCACGAAAATTAGTTAGTAAAAACCAAAATAATTACTAAGTATTTACACTTACTAGTGGGTTGCTCCCCATCAAGCACTCGTTTAACGTCATTGGCTTGACTGTCCTCAAGATAAAGGAGTGGGTGCATCTGCCAAAGGCACAATATGTCCTTCATAAATCTCGACTTTCGCCCAATAGTGTTTCATCCTTTGTCCATTGACAACAAACTCTATGCCGTATGGAATTGCTAAGACGACAGCATGGTCTGATTTGGCTGATGAGAACGTAATTTTCCAGGAAATAATTGCAAATGTGAGTTACATAGAAGAACATGGTCATTTGGTTTACACTGTTTGGCAAGGATTTTCTTGTCATGATATGCCTTAGTCCTCTCCCTGTACAACTTAGAGTTCTCATAGGCATGATGTATGATATGATCCAGTTCATTCAAATGTATCTGACGCCTTTTTACTGCAGGTCTCCAGTCAAAGTTCATCTTCTTGACAACCCAATTCGCCTTGTATTCAACCTCCACTAGAAGATGACATGATTTCCCATAAATCAGATGGAATGGTGTAGTTCCAAGTGGTGTTTTGAAAGCTGTCCTATAGGCCCAAAGTGCATCATCTAGCTTGGCAAACCCGTCTTTTCGTGTCTTTCCTACTGTCTTCTCCAGAATCTCTGTGATCTGTGTGTTGGAAACTTCAATCTGACCACTAGTCCGAGGTTGATAAGGAGTAGCAACCTTGTGATGAACTCCATACTTCTGTAGCAGCTTCTCAAACACTTTATTGATGAAGAGTTTCCCACCATCAATGATCACAATCTGTGGCACTCCAAATCTGAGAAAAATGATGGTCTGAAAAAGCTTAAGAATCATTGCCGAGTCATTTGTTAGACTCGCAATTACTTCCACCAACTTGGACACATAATCCACTGTAATCAAGATGTACTTACTCCCATAAGATAAAGGAAAGGGTCCCATGAAATCAATGTCCCAGCAGTCAAAAACTTCAACTTCAAGTATGAAACCAACCACTTTTACTGATATGAACAAGTGATTACGCACCTACGGGTATGAGCTTGAAGGCAAACCCTATCTCAACCTCCAAACAATTCTCAGAGTTGACTCTTTCTCTCTCTCACTATCTGAATGAATTCATAAATAGAACGTGGTTTAGCTTTTATACTACAAATCTGCGGTACCAAACAAACCGAAATAAAACCAACATTTAAAATCGGTTAAGCACTTGAATTGGCCGCGTCATTCTCTTTCTGCTTCTTCTTCTTCAAAACGTAGACCCTACATGGCATATCAATACTCCCTGTGTGCAAACTGAGCTTATCCTCATGTTAAAAAGATGGAAACTGGTGTTTTAGCTCGCCCACACGTAGCCACGACGTCTCATGCTCTGGTAAACCTTGCCACTTAATCAACAGCTCCAAATGTCCCTGGTCATCATAATGTGTGTCCATAATGCTCTCGGGTTCTATGATCAACTCATCATCCACTGAAACCGAAGGAGGTAATGGTAAAACTGGATTACTTTGACCAATCACGGGTTTCAGCTGTGAAACATGGAACACTGGGTGGATTTTGGATGACTCTAGCAGACGGAGCTTATAAGACACTTTTCCCACACGTTCGAGTACCTCATACGGACCATAGTAGCAAGCTGCTAACATCACGAGGTGGTGAAATTATTTGTGGCTCCACTGTCTAACATCACGACAATCGACTGCTTCTACAAACAGCCTCTCACTTTTGTTGTTGTGGAAGAAGGTAAACCCAAGAAAGAGTTAAGAGATAGAGTCGATAACTCTGATGCCCACACAATCTCTTCTTCCTCATTTGTGAATTATTCTTGGTTAACAATCTCCATTTCTATGCCATTCAACATCGTTGAAGCTTGACAAGAAGCATTAGGGCAAATGTTCTGTCGTGTAAATTTCCCGCGCAATAAAAACATAACTCCAGGCGTTTCTTCTCTGCAACTTGCTCTGGTGTTAGGCGAATTTGAGGACGAGGAAAACCAAGTCGTGGAGAAGGAGCTGCATTCTGATTCGCAGTTGCAAGGTTCCCAGACAGGAGGACGTACCTGTTCCATTTGCACTATTGCAACTTCAAATATACTCGTTGACCCACGCAGAACTTCAAATCACAGCGATGTTTGTCAGCATTATTCCTCATAACATCTTGTGCTCGTGTCAAATGATCTTTCACCTCTGTCAACATCTTATCACGCTCCTGCAATAGTCTGGCTAATTCGAAGTTCTAAGTGCAGCCTTCCTCAAAACACAGCAAAGGAGGAGGATCTCTGCTATAAACAATCTTGAAATGTATTGTCTACGTTGCTGTGTAATACGACATGTTATACCATAATCCACCACAACCAAAATAACGCTAACACCATGGGACACAGGTAGTCCCTCAATAAAATACATCGATAAGTCTTCCCAGATCTGCACCGGAAGAGGAATTGGTTGTAATAAACCTGCTGGGGATAACGTTGAGTACTTGTGCATTTGGCAAATAGCACACTCAGATACGTATTATTGAATTCTCTTCCTCATTTTCTTCCAGTGAAAAGTGGATTGAATTTGCTGCAACGTTTTAAGAACACTTAAGTGACCTCCCAGTAAACTGTCATGGTTCTCTTGCAGTATCAATGGAATGTGTTTTGAATCCTCAGAAATCACCAACATGCGCTTATAGAAAAGCCTTCCATTTACAAGCGAGTAACCCTGCTTTACTTCCTCTCCTACCGCGAGTTTCTGCTGTACTACCTGTATTTCAGAATTTTCCTCAATTTCTTTAAACAAGTCTTGGAGTTGCAGAGTAGTAGGAATGGTCATAGCTTATAGTGAAGAAGAAGTCACGGATGCTTGAGGAGGTACGATTCGTGAAAGACCATCTGCAACTTTGTTCTCACTTCCCACCTTATATTCAATATCAAACTCATAGCCTAATGTGCGAGTTAGCCAACGCTGATAGTCCAGAGTCACCCCACGTTGTTCCAACAAGTACTTGAGACTTTGTTGATTCGTCCTTACTACAAATCTCCTGCCCAACAATTAATGCCGCCACATTTGAATTGACATTACAATAGTCATCAATTCACGTTCATATATTGGTTTCTGTTGTTCTGTTTCAGATAACCCATAATTGAAATACGCTATTAGATGTTTATTTTGCATCAACACGGCACCATGTCCATACCCCCGAAGCATCGGATTCAACTATGAATAAATTTTTAAAATCTGGCAGAGCTAACACAGGGGCTGAAATCATGGCATCTTTCAATTGATCAAACGCCATACGTGCATGTGATGTCCACTCAAAGCAATCCTTCTTTAACAGCTCTGTGAGAGATTTTGCCAACAATCCATAGTGATGGGCGAATTGATAGGGTCTAAGTTTTAGCCAATTGTTTTAATACTGCAAGTGTACAGCAAAGCAGTTGTAGCACAAATGATTGTCGAATCCCAGGTTGAGTAAGCTACTACACTATTGATTTTAGGTTCAGATTAAGCTAGGCAGTAATGAATGAATGTAATGCGGATTAACTAAAATAATGAAAGCAGGCGATTTTGTTGATTGATCTAAAGTTCAGAAAGCTAAAAGCGCTAAGTCAAGATTATTCGCAGGTTGAATCCGAGAATGTAGAATGCATGCAATCATGAATGAATTAAAACTGTCTTGAACTCGAAACACAATGATATAACTAATCAATTCTCATTGCAGAAGTTATCTATGCCGAATACATAAAATTTCAAATCTCGTTGCAAATTCTAACAAGGTAAGCAAGCGAATATCCGTGAGAGCGGAAGATATAAAGATCAGGTTTCAATTGTTCACAAAACTCCTAAGTCAAATCTCTTTGCAAATAGGCGTTTTGCTCATTTAATACTAGTTGAGGTGATTAACAATGTTCTCATATCTATTAAACTACCTAGGGTTTTGAAATCTAGATGATTAGTCTAAGAAATCGATATGAATGCAAGCACAGATGAAGAACCATTGGATTTTCCTAACACTTTGGCAATTCTGCAAACTCTTCAACAACCTTTAAATCATCCTAAAATAACTAACAGATTACTTAGACATCATTATAAATGAACAAAGCATAGCTGAATAAAACTGCATTAAAAGATAAAGAGTAGAGATACAAAGGGTTCGAATTCTTCTCAGAGTTGTCTCCTTAAAGCTCTGTAAACTATCTCCCTCAAAAGCTCTCTAGAAATTCAGATCTAAGATAAAAGCCAACAATGGCTGAAAAACATAATATACAGTCTAAAACACGAGGGGTCTTCTTATAAATAGTGGATCTTGGGCCAAAAGTGCAAATTCCTCCTCATCTTTTAATAGAACCGCGATTCCTTCCTCAGGTGTGGGTGACGAGCGACACCATTGAGTGGTGACGATCGTCACCAGTGCACAATAATGCCTTCTGAGTTCCTAACTTTGGGAAGGATTCTTGTTTTGATCCAAAAAGCTCCAAAACTTTCAATTGTGCTCTAGCCATGCTATAACCTGCAAAGACTCTACTAGGACTCTAAAAGGACCAAAAAGACTCAATAAAAAAGAACTTATACCATGGTTAAAGACCATAAAAACCATGATATATCAACTCCCCCAGACTTAGCTTTTGCTTTCCCTCAAGCAAACATCAGACTGAGAACAGGGTCATGGTTTGAAAACAGAAACAGTCAGCTAATCTTAGGAACGCTACATTGGTTAATACTTTCAAATACACATACCACTGAGCCAATACAAGATCAAATTTCAGTCTACTTATCACAAGCTTAGCAATCTCTCAAATCCAGTTCAAGCCCCTTCAAGAAATCCAGAATCTTTACTGCTAACTCCTTTTATTTATCTAAGTGTGATATTTCATCAAGGATTTATCAACTCAATCACTTATAGACTCTTTCCCTTCCTTAACACTGAACAAGTAAATCTCAATACATCTCTCCAATTTTCTCTTCCCTTTATCAATTTTTTTTTAATTTTTTGATTTTTCAACTTCTTTTCTCATATTTTTTACAGCCTAAGAACTGATGCTATTCAATATTTGTGTTCCTTGTT
Organism: Thlaspi arvense; assembly: GCA_911865555.2. Lineage (NCBI taxonomy): Eukaryota > Viridiplantae > Streptophyta > Magnoliopsida > Brassicales > Brassicaceae > Thlaspi > Thlaspi arvense. The sequence continues at coordinate 18,750,857 of OU466861.1, forward strand.
AAGAGACAGGTTCATGAGTGTTCACTACTATTATCCTTTGTAAGGAGACATGGTCGTGATGCACCATTCTATAGACTTAAACTCTTAAAAGCTGTATCGGGGAAGATAAAAGAGAGACTGTATCTAAACATTCTTGTTAGTGTTGAAAGAGAGAATCAAGATCAACGAGTATGAAGCCCCAAGATGAGAAGTTTAAAGTTCATTAAGGTGAACTTAACAATAAATTTTCCAGATTCTCTAAGAGCCTAAACCTTTTTTGCTAGACTGGTCTACCTATGGCTTTCAACTTAGTAAGACTTGTAATCAACAACTGTGGCAATGGTTCTTATAAGCATCAATGTTTTGTGGTTAGTTCCAAGAAAAACTGACAGTTTTGAAATTTTGACTCTATAAAACAGGTTTTTGGCTCAACTTTAAGACTCTAAAAACAAGACACAATGTACACAACGTCAGTAGCCACCTCCCCCAGACATAAACAACATTGTCCCCAATGTTATTAAGCCTAGAGATGGTCAAGAAGAAGTAATAGAATGCATTGAACTGAGTTTGAAAGTGGTACCTCGTGAAGGGACTGGTGACGAGCGTCACTCAGCATGGGTGACGATCGTCACCGTGTCCGAAACGCCAATGTCATCAGTTAGATGTGTTAATGTAATGCTATCATGAGCACTCTGAAGTTAGACTGTTAGCACTCAAAATACACATTAAAAACATCTAAATCAAGCATAGCTCATGGTTGAACAAGGTCAGAAAACATCATCAAAGCAGAGTTTGTATAAGTCCTTTTTATTGAGTATCTGTTGTCTTTTTAGAGTCCTAGTAGAGTTTTTGAAGGATATAGCATAACTCGATCACAATTGGAGGTTTTGGACCTTTTTGGATCATTGCAAGAATCAACCCCGAAGTTAGCAACTCAAAAGGCGTTACATTGTAATGGTGACGATCGTCACCACTCAAGGGTGATGCTAGTCACCCGCATCTGAGAAGGAGTCGCGTGTTTTATTAAAAGATGGAGATGAATTTACAGTTTGGACCCAGAAGTTCTAATATTTGCAAGAAGACCACAGCTTGTGTTTTAGCCTGTTTATTAGGTTTTTCAGCCATTGTTGGCTTTATCTTGTATCTTAGAATTCAGAGAGCTTTTGAGAGAGACTTGTACTATAGCTTTTCGAAAGACAAATCAGACTCCTTCAGAGCAGATTTCGAACTCCTTTATCTTTATCTCTTATTTCTTTTGTGCAATATATTATATTTATGATGTTTTCTCAATTCACCATGTCGGAGTAGTTTGTTAGTTAAGTTAGGGTTTTTCAAAGGATGATGAAGAGTTTGAAGAACTGCTAAACTGATAGGAAATTCATTGGTTTCTCATATGTGCTTGCATTCAATTCGATTTCTTGGACTAGTCATCTGGATTACGAAAAGGTTGTGTAATAGATGTAAGAACATTGTTAATCACCTGAACTAGTATTATATGAGCAAAACGCCTTTTTGCAAAGAGATTTAACTTAGGAGTTTTGCGAACAATTGAACCTGATCATTACTGCATGTTTAGATTGTTAGAATTTGCAAAGATATCTGAAATTCTGTGATTTAGACATAGATAACTTCTGCAATGAGAATTGGTTAGTTATATCATTGTGTTTCAAGTTCTAGACGGTTTTTATTCATTCCTGATTGCATGCGTTCTACATTCTCGGATTCAATCTGCGTATTGTCCTGACTTGGCGCCTTAAGCTTTCTGAAACTTAGATCATTCAACATTTTGCTATTTTGCATTACATACATTACTTACTGCTTAGCTTAATCCGAACCTGAACGCTATAGTGTAGTTAACTTACTCCCTTGGAATTCCATAATCCCTTGTGCTACAACTGCATTGTTGTGCACTTGCAGTATACTAAAAGTGGGTAAAACTTAGGCCATATCAACTGACAAACTGGCTCAAAATAAAACATAAAAATGACTCAAAATAAAGAAAAATAAAGGGATAGTGGAGGATCTAATCCTCATCCTCAGAGTCAGCCTCCTGAGGTACATCGGGGCAAATGCAACCGCAGTTGCTCATAGTAGCTACAGCGTTCCAGAGACCATCAAAACTCTGAATGACATAGTCCTGAAATACTGCCATATCTATCGGGGTCGGAGGAGCAACAGGGAGCTTGAGGTGTGGAAGGTCTGGTGCAGGCTTATGCTGGCGTCGCGATGGTCCAGCCTGAGCAGCAGCAGTAGAAGAAGACACGCCAGCAGAAATTCCTTTATGGCGTCGGGAAGGAACAAGATGGCGCAGCAGAGTTAGGTCACGCAGGAAATGCAGCTGTCTTGGATCCGCTTGAATCATAGTGAGCTCTTGATTGGGCAACTGAATGCCAACATACTCCCCAGCAAGAGTAGTAAAGGTCCAGATCAGTCTGGGTTTAAGCCAAGTGGCGTGCCCCAAGTGTGCCTCATCCATAAGAGCCCTCGCAGTGACAATTGTGCAAGGCTCTGTGTTAATCTGGAAATGCTTAAAAAGAGGCGTCAGAAGGCTACCAAAGCTCTCCCTCTTGGCTCTTGAGCTCGTGAATGGCTTGGTTTTCAGAGAGACCAAGTGCTCTGCAAATGTCGCGCCCAAGTTAGCACGTACCATGCTCTCCTGCGAGATCTCATCATCAAGCATCAAAGAGAACCCGTAATACAACAGTACGAGGTCGCTCACACGCATCTTACTAGGTGCGGACTTATACAGAATCGTGTTGCCTGGAAGACATATGATATAGAGGATCACAGTATGTCTGACATCGGTACGCTTGCTCGTCTTGGACTCGTGAGTCCCGTTCCCGAAATTAGACCAGAAGGTCTGCATGTGGGTCCACTGTGAAGGCGTGATCACACCTGTAGGGTGCTGATCGAACCCGTAGATCTCGCAGAGCTCAGAAACACTGATCCCGTGGCGAATGCCTCGGATCAGGAATGTGAGAGTGCCATGTTGTGCTGTCTTGGCCAGGTCGTTCTCGTAGTACACGCGAACCGTGGCCAGAAACTGGCGGGCCAGATCAGGGTAGAGATCATAATGTCTGGTCGCTATGGTACTCATCCCGATCCTCCTCAGAACACGGGTCACCTCCTCCTTGATGCCTAGCTGGTTCAGTACCTTGCTGTCCACGAATCGAGTAGGAAATATCTTCACATCCTGCCACGCATTGTAGAACAATATGTCATACTCATCCCAGCCCTCCTGAATATCGCAAAAGGTGCATGAATCTTTCCTTATCTCCTCTCTCGGGATGCCTTTCCAAGCAATTCCCGATGCTATCTTCTTGTCCTCGTGCTTAGGCCATGGTGGCAAGCACGATGGGTCTGTGTTGACTGGTGGTTCAGAACCAAATGCCTCGCTGGTGGAGGAGGATGATCACTGTCACTTCTCACGTTGAGTCATCTGCAAATCAAAATCAAAACCATCCAAAAATCCACCAAAATAAGCCAAATTTGAAAAATTTCGAAAACTCTTGATTCATGGTGAAACAAGCATCAACATTCGTCCCTAACACTGCCAGTAACACAAATCAAACCCACATTCAATCCAAATCACCCAAAAATTCCAGATTTTCACAAGTTTTATCACAAATTCGAAAATTTCAAAAACTTGTAAATCAACCAATAAAATCACATAGGGATGGAAGAATTCATCTAACACAACCTAAATAACCATGATTCAACAGTTAAATCAAGCAAATCAGGTCGAAAATCAATTTTTACCAAACCTATGGCACACTGAAAATTGGAGATTCTGAACACATACCTTGCAGATCTTGAAAATAAATGAGAGATTATGAAAGAGGGCCAAAATCCGCACGGATTAGGCTTTTGAATCACTCAATACTTCCTTTTCTCGATATTGATTTGCGTTAAAAAAGTGCAGCGCCAATAAATCCATGAGAGATTATTCTTTTATTTTTTCTCTAGCATTCTATATCATTTTTTTTATTTGAAGTGAAAATATGAAAAAAAAAATATAGAAATATTCTAGTACAGAATCTTTTTAACCAAATCAAAAGTTAGGATTCAGGGAATTTTGTGTTCGTGGGGTTAAGAAATAAAACTGATTTGGAAAAGAAGAAGAAAAGAGTTTAAATCGCATACCTGGTTCGGACGCGTAACGAGAGTCACCCAGTAAGTGATGATGATCGTCTCCGGTGGTGGCGAGCTTTGGTGATCAGTTAGATGGTCACCACTTCGCCTAATTATTTTTTTTCCTGTTTTTCTCATTTTTTTATCTATACACATGGAAATTAAACTATGTACATAAAAAAAAAACTTATCAGTGGGTTGCTTGTTTTAAGTCTTTAGCTCGACTTGGAATATTGTTCAGACAGCGGATGCATCATCCAGAGACACAAAGTGTCCTGCTGGAATCTCGGCTTGCGCTTAATAATGCTTCACACTCTGTCCATTAACAATGAACTCCTCTCCTTTGGAGTTAATCAGGACAATGGTGCCATGTGGTTTAGCCTCTTTGACAGTGAAGGGACCTGACCAACGAGATGGCAGTTTACCGGAAAACAACTGTAAACGAAAGTTATAGAGAAGTACCTGGTCATTGGGCTCGATATGTCTGGAGATGATCTTCGTATCATGATATGCCTTTGTCCTCTCCTTGTATAGCTTAGAATTTTCATAGGCCAGATATCTGAGTTCATCCAGTTCATTGATCTGAATCAAGCGCCTCTATGCAGCAGGCTTCAAATCAAAGTTCAGATTTTTGATAGTCCATTCTGCTTTATACTCAAACTCCACTGGAAGATGGCACGCCTTTCCATAGAGTAAGTTGAATGGTGTAGTATGTAATGGAGTCTTGTAGGCAGTCCTGTAAGCCCACAGTGCATCATCCAATTTCGCAGCCCATTCCTTCCTTGTCTTACTCACTGTCTTCTCTAGTATCTGCTTGATCTCTCTGTTGGAAACTTCAACTTGTCCACTGGTCTGGGGATGATAAGGCGTGGCTACACGGTGCTGAATACCATACCTCTTCAGCAGCTTGTCAAAGACCTTGTTAACAAAGTGAGAACCACCATCTCTTATAACAATTCGCGGCACACAAAATCTGGAGAAAATAATGGTCTTAAACATCTTCAGAACCACTGCAGAATCATTAGTAAGTGTAGCCAACGCCTCCACCCACTTGGATACATAGTCAGCAGTAATTAGAATGTATATGTTCCCATAGGATAAAGGAAAAGGACCCATTAAGTCAATGTCCCAACAGTCAAAGACTTCAACCTCAAGGATGAAGTTCTATGGCATCTTTCCTCTCCTGCTAATCTTCTGCTAATCTTTACTCTCCTCTGACAGGTATCACATCTTTTAATGAATGCATGTGCATCCTGGAACATAGTAGGCCACCAGAAGCCTGCTTGAAGAACTTTGGAGACTGTTTTGAATGTGGCGAAGTGTCCAGCATACCCAGAGCCATGACAATGAAATAGAACGTCTGGAACCTCAGCTTCTGCTATGGTTCTCCTGTAAATCCCATATGCACAATGTCTGTAAAGATATGGCTCATCCCAGTAAAATCTCATAAGTTTTCTCAAGAAATTCTTCTTAGCATAACCCTTAAAATAATGTGGTTCATCTTCTGCAGTTAAGTAGTTGGCAATATCAGCATACCAGGGTCTCTTGGGATCAATTGCAGCATAAATTTGCTCTTGAAAAGCAGTTCCCAAGCTACTACAAATCGTTGCCAACATCTGTGTAGGGTGACGAGGGTCACCAAGGGGGGTGACGATCGTCACTGGCTTCAAATCGCGAACTGATCACGAGTGTTCTGAATTGGTAACAAGTGTCACCCTCCTGGTGTCGCTCGTCACTGCCCTATAGTTGCGGGAGAGTTGCAGGTTTTCTATATTTCCATCCTGCACTCAAGTTTCTATCAAGTATACATTCTCATCAGGCAAGAAATCATTCTTTGGGACATCATCTTCAATCCTAATCCTGGAGAGATGATCAGCTACTCCATTCTCAACTCCTTTCTTGTCCTTAACTTCAATGTCAAACTCTTGGAGAAGCAGAATCCATCTCAACAACCTTGGCTTTGCATCTTTCTTCTGCATCAAATACTTCTCTGAAGAATGGTCTATATGGACCACGACCTTGGAGCCAACAAGGTACTGGCGAAACTTCTCAAAGGCAAACACAACTGCCAACAGTTTTTTTCCAGTAGTAGCATAGTTCTTCTGAGCTTCATCCAATGTTCTGCTGGCATAGTAGATGGCGTGTAGCTTCTTGTCTTTCCTCTGTCCCAGCACAGCTTCAACTGCAAATTCACTGGCGTCACACATCACCTCAAAAGGCAAATCCCAGTCTAGAGGTTGTACAATAGGAGCTGTCACCAAAGCTTGTTTGATCTGTTCAAAGGTTGCTGGCATTATGCAGAGAACTCAAACTTCACATCTTTGCAGAGAAGAGCAGTAAGAGGTCTTGCAATCTTGTTGAAGTCCCTGATGAACCTTCTGTAGAACCCAGCATAACCCGAAATACTCCTCACTGCTTTGACAGAATAAGGCGCCTGCATACTTATCATGACATCAATTTTTACCTATCAACTTATAAGCCATCTCCAGAGACTCTGTGACCAAGAACAATGCCATTTTTCACCATAAAATTGCACTTCTCCCAATTCAGAACCAAATGCTTCCCTTCACATCTCTGTAGAACTGCACACAAGTTTTCTAGACAGTCTTTGAAGAAAGACCCATAAACTGAGAAGTCATCCATAAAGATCTCCATAAACCTCTTAATCATGTCTGTGAAAATCGACATCATGCATCTCTGGAAGGTCGCAGGAGCATTACACAGTAGAAAAGACATTCTGCGATATGCAAATGTGCCATAAGGACAGGTAAAGGTGGTTTTCTCCTGGTCATCTGGATGGATGGGGATCTGAAAGAAGCATGAATACCCATCTAGGAAGCAGTAATACTTGTGATTCGCCAGCCTCTCTAGCATCTGATCGATGAAAGACAGAGGGAAGTGATCTTTTCTGGTAGCTGCATTCAGCATCCTGTAGTCTATACACCTCATGTGTCAAGTCACTGTTCTGGTAGGAATCAGCTCATCCTTTCATTCTTCACCATTGTGACTCCTCCTTTCTTAGGAACCACAAGAACCGGACTGACCCAGCTTGCAGCAGCTTCATGATCTCATTCTTGACAACATCCTGCAGGTTCAGATTCAGCCTCCTGAGTCTAGAGATATACCTGAAATATCATCAAGAGAATAGCCAAGAGCTTTGTGAAATCTGCGCACCTTTCTTAGCAAAAGGGTGAGCTCTGCATTGTTCAATGGAGCATTAACAATAACAGGATAAGTGGAGTTCTCTCCAAGGAAGGCATACCTTAGCCCTGCAAAGAGCTGTCTGAGCTCAACTTTTGTTGCTTTGGCTGCACTCCAGTCGCCCATTGCAGCAGCTTTCACAGATGTGCTGACTAGCTCTTCTTGTGCAACCAGTTGCATGACATGTGCATTAGCATCCATCATCTTTGCATAACCAGTAGCAGCTGCAACCAGTTGCTCAGCCTCTGCTGTAGAAGTGGTCAACGCCCTCTTTAGGGAATCTTCTGCACTCATCTCTTAAAAGATCTGCTCAGCAAGGTTGGTGAGAACATCCATATAGAATGTCTGTCTATCTATGGTTGGCCTCTTCATCAGCTTATCCATTTCGAAATTCATCACCAAGTCACCAAAATTCAGCTCTATTATTTCTCTCCTGTCATCTATAATGGCTCTTGCGGTTGGCCAGGAAAGGTCTGCAAGAATCAGAGGATCTTTGGGTTCTTCTCCATACTCCAGAACCACAAAGTCAGTGAGAATCATACAATCTCCCACTTTGATAGGCACTTCCTCTATAACACCTTCAGGGACTCTGGCTGATCTACCATCTAGGACAAGAGATATCCTGGTAGCTTTAAAATTGGTCATTCCTAAGCTCTTGGCAACAGAATGAGGCATCAGGTTCACACTAGAACCAAGAACACACAATGATCTTTCAAACCTGTCTGAAAAGATGGTGCAGTCTAAAAAAAAGCTTCCAGGATCTCAAAGCTTCTTAGGTACTCTGTTCTGAATCACTACACTGACTTGTTCATTGATCATATGGCTCCCTGTTCCAGACTCAAGTTGTTGGTGACCATCCTCTTCATATATCTCCTAATAACAGGAGTAATCCTCACAGCATCAACCAAGGGAATCTCAATAACCAGTTTATCCATGATAGCCTTGCATTTAGGATCTTCAAGCTCCTGTTTAGACTTCTTAGGATGCTTAGGATAGGGTATCTTAGGCTTATACACCGTCTCCTTAGCATTGTTTGAAGTCTCAGGCGAAATAGCTGTGGTTCGGGGTAGGTGACGAGCGTCACCCGCCTGGTGACGATCGTCACTGATCGGTGATGACTCCTGAGTGACTAGCCCTCTTGTCACCACTCCGTCAAATAATTTATTGTCCCTTTGTAAAGTGGGTGACGAGCGACATCCATCAGGGCTGACAATCGTCACTCGGTCGTTCTCAGCAGAAAATTTATCATCTTCAACATCTTCAAGTCCCATAAATTCCTCTGTACTCAAACCCTTCTTCAACACTGGTTGAAGGTTTCTCCACTCCTTAATGTGATGGCGTTCACATGGTGTTTGGGGTTAGCATCAGTCCTTCCAGGAAGGAATCATTCTTGCCTCTGAACAGCTCCAGCAGTTTGAGCAACCTGAACATCCAGCTTCTTTATGTGAGAGTTCAGACTCTCAATTTTTCCATTCAGGTCCTGATACATCGAATCTATCTTCCCATTGAAGTCCACTGTCATCTTCTGCTGTCCTTCTAGGATCTGTTCCAGCATAGCTTCCATCTTGTTGTCTTGTGGAGGTGCATTTTGGTAGGAAGAAGAACCATAATTCTTGTTGAAGTTGCTGCTGTTTTGGTAAGGTTTCTGAAACTCAGTCTTCTGGAACTGTGGCTTTGGAGTGTAAACAGAAGAATTCTGGTTTCCTGTGAAGGTATTCTTCTGATTATTGCCATTGTAACCTTGATTCCACTGCTGATTGCCAAACCTTTGACTCTGAAATCCTCCAGCATTGATGAAATTAACATCCTCCTGCTCAATCTCCTCGAGATTTTTGAAAGTCTCCACTTCACCGGAAGGTTATGCATGACGTCCAACTTGGCCTTGACCTCAGCTATTTGGTTCCCATCATTCACATCAGCCTTCTTCATCCTTTGAAAGTCAGCATTCTTGGTGCTGTTACTGGATACCAAGTTTTCAATCAAAGTGTTATCATCTTCTGGAAGGTTGGTGATGAATTTTCCACTGCTAGCAGCATCTAGCGCCATATGATACTTCCAATCCACTCCTCTGAAAAGAATTCCAAGCAGCTGCACCTGATTGAAACCATGATGAGGGCAGTCTCTCTGATAGGACTTAAATCTCAACCAGGAAGCCTTAAAAGCTTCAGTGGGTCCTTGGGAGAATGAAGCAATTTTCGTTCTCAACTCTTATTATCTTGCATCATCATAGAAATTGTTCAAAAAAGTGTTCTTGGTGTCTTCCCAAGTAGTCTGCGATCCAGGCTCCAGTTGCTTCAGCCAATAAGCTGCATCTCCTCCTAGAGAATAAGGGAAAAGCTTGCAGAACAGGAAGTCATTGCTAACTCCATTGGCCTTGATGCTTGAAGCTAAATCCTCAAATCTCTCTATGTGGTCCATAGGGTGCTCATGTTGCAAGCCATGAAAAGGTTGCTGGCTCATCAGCTGATAGAAGGCAGGATTGAGCTCAAAATCATGTCTCTGGAATGCAGGAGGACGGATTTCAGCTCTGTTGGCATAAAACTGGTCAGGTCTGTTGTAATCTCCAAGAGTCCATTGCACAAAATGCCCAGCAGCGTTTACAGCTTCATCTGCAGCTTGTTGAATGATATACAGTATATTTAGACCATTCAGCATACATTCAGCACTAGTTTTTAGTCTTTAAGCATGCATTTTTACTTGTTCATGTCCTATTTGCATCCATTTAGAACTTAGTGTAAGTATAGAAGTTGCATAGCATATTTGGTGCATTTGGAAGATTAGGCAGGTACATTTGAGGTGTTTGGAGGCTATGAGGAGCTCTTGAAAGATCAAGAGGTCAAGCCAAGGCAATGCAAATAAGAACCAAGGATCTAGGAGCCATCTTGAGCTGCATACAGATCAAGGTTCGTCGATATGGAGGCATATCGATATGCATACCGAGTATGCAAGCCTGGTACAAACCATCCTGCAAATCACTCACCGTAGATCAGCCCGTCTGACTTGCTTCCACTCCAATTCAATGTTGTAGCCCTGTGAGTCAGACTTCGAATGGGCTTGGTCCCAGGTCTATCTGATATACGGTTGAAGAGTTATCAAGCTTTTCGTGAAACCGCTACAAAGACAACGGGGCATACCGACAAGTCCATGGGCGTACCGACTTGCATATCGACCTATACTGGTCGATACATGATCCATAGGGAATGTACTGAGTATAGTATCAAGAAAGACAGACCGATATGCCTTAGCTAAAGGGCGATTGTATCGGTCTCCATACCGGGAAGGAGTACAGAATGCAGGGTCGATACGAAATGTATGAGTCCAAATGAAGGTTTTTCGGTGATATTCAGCCTCAGAAGCCTTCACAGAAGTTGCAGAGCATCGAATTAGCTTTCCAATGGAGGTTTCATCAAGTCATTCCGGTTCGTGGTTCGAACGATATGACGATTCCAGTAACACCCTTTGCAACTAGAAGGAAGCCAATATCGACTAGTGTATCGACCAATACACCTCGATACACCCGCTATGAACTAAGCAATTTCTGGTTTATTCCTGGTTTATTAAGGGTTTGTCTGACACAATATAAATATTCTAAGACTCTATTGTTGGGGGATATCTTCTTATCATCTTTTATCTATCTTTTTAGCTTTTAGACAATACTTTTCTCTCTAGTTTTCTTCCTTATCATCTTGAATTTCTGCTTTGAATCTGCCTTAATCAGTCTATGTTTTGTTTATCTTCTCTCTTCTCAATATTATCTATCTTCCTTTTCTTGGGTTCATGGCTAAAACCATGTTTAATGAGTACTTTGCTTAGGATTTGAGATGGGATAGAGATAGGGAGATTTGAGGCTACATTAGTGATTGTTTAGTACTTAATCTTATTGTTACTTCTAATTGATTGTGTATAATGCTAGATTAGCCTTTGCTAATTTGATCTAGATCCTAGGGTTTTCTTCTGCCTGATAAGTGTTTGATGAAATTTATGAATGAGTCAAGTAAGAGATTTGCTTATATTAGCCTAAGGAATTAGGTGTCTAAGGAGTATATTGGCAATATATAATTGGATTAGTTGCTTATAATGCTTGCTGATCATGTGTTTGAGTAATGGAATTTGTCTTAAATATGTGCTTAGCAATGTTGCTAGTATCAAGGAATTGAGCTAGTTATAGCTGTTAATTATATGCCTAGGAATAACTTTTTTGTAGGTTTGTACGCATCACTGGTTAAGCTGAAAGTCTTCCTAGATCAATTACCCTATCTCAAGCCTACTAGTCTTTGATTGTTTGTTTTCGAACCTGCCTTAGTTTCTCTATTTATTTAACTTGCTCTTTCTTTTTGAAGTTTCTTGTAGTTGTTAGATTTGTAGGTTTAATCCCTTGAACATGCTTGCTTGAATTAGATGATCTATTGCATTCATGATTGCTTATTTTGCCCATTTGGATTGATACCTACATACTACAATGATATGAATATATGTAGGATTTGAAGTAGAGTAAACTCCTACATCAAATTGGCATCATTGCCATTTTTTATTGTTCTAAGCATTAGGATTTGCAGATTGTTTGAGATCAAGCTTTAATTTTTGTTTTTTGGTTACTAATTTCTCTTTTTGTCTATAATCTCTTTTGTAGGTACCTAAAACACTTGCTTTCAAGTGTCTACAACTGCCCAAGAGGTTCAAGAAACAATATTTTGAGTTCACAGCAGTAAGAATCAGTTATTGGATTATGGAAGATCATCACTTTGCTGCTGGTTATGGACCACAAGGTCCACAAGGTCTTCAAGGTCCACAAGGGATCCAAGGTTTACAAGGACAACAAGATCCTAATGGTTTACAAGGTGATTCGGGTTTAAGAGGTCAAAGACCACCAAGACCTATAGGAGCTGGTGATATACCATCTTTTACTTCAAGACATGGGATCACACCTCCTCTAGAAGACAGTCACTTTGAGATCAGAAAAGGGATGATTGCAATCGTTCAAGACAACAGATTCTTTGGGATGCCTAATGAAGATCCACTTGAGCATCTAGACAACTTTGAGAGGATATGCTCTATTCCTAGGATGAGTGGTATATCTGATGATGGTTTGAAGCTTAGACTCTTTCTTTTCACACTTGGAGATAGACCTCAACTATAGGAGAAAGGTTTGCAGCAAGGAAGCATCACAACATAGGCTCAATGCAAATTTGCTTTCCTAACCAAGTTCTTCTCTCTCTCAAGGACAACCAGATTTTGAAATGAGATTTACAACTTCCACCAATGGTCCAATAAGAGTTTTGCAGATGCTTGTGAAAGGTTTAGGAGCTTCACAGTCCAATGCCCTCATAATAGCTTCACAAAGGAGGCGCTGTTGTCTACACTATATAGAGGTGTCTTGCCAAAGATGTGACTCCTTCTAGATACTGCTAGTAGAGGTAACTTCCTTGGTCAAGATGTGGATGATGGTCTTGCTCTAATTGAGAATCTAGTTCACAGCAATGGACAATATGGTGAAGAGCAAGAGGGACATTCAAAACTGGTCTCTTCTCAACTAGAAGCCACCTTACTAGAACTGAAGGTGGTGATGGAGATAATGGCTGATGTCTTGCGCCAATCTCAGCTTCAGCAACAGTTTATGGCCCACTATGTTCAACAACAAGAATGGGAGAGACAGCCACAAGAAGAGAAGAACACCACTAATCATTTGCCTCAAGACCATGACATCAAGCAAATGATTCAGCAGCTTCTCACCTCCCATCAAACTGGTATTCAGGAACTTAAACAAGATATAACCACACAAGTAGCTACACTTGAGTCTAAACTTTACTCTCAGAAACTAGCCTTTGACCAAAGTCTGGAGCATATGAAGAAACAAGCTGCACCACTTACCTTCAAACAGCCATTGGAGTATTGTTATAGTATCTCTACTACTGAAAGCATATGAATGAAAACTCAATTGTTAATAATGAAAGCCTTCTATATGGTCATGAGTTTGTACCTCTAACTCCAAAGGAGACACCTTCTATCATCATTGAGGACATTGAAGTTCTAAGTGTGGGGGAGGAGCTTAAAAATTCAATAAGGGTTGTAGAGAAGTAGGAGGAAGCTATCTATGTTGTTGTCTCAAGGGATTTCTCCAAGAAAGATATAGAAGCAAGAGGTAGTGAAGTGGTGATAGCTAATGAAAAACAAAGAAGTGGAAATGGTGAAGAAGTGAGTCAAGAGAAACAACAGGTGGCGCCTAAGGAGATAACCAAAGAACCAAGATATGTGCCTTCTCCTTATAAGCCTCCACTACCTTTTCCAGGAAGATTCAAGAAGGAACTAGTGGAGAAGTATTGTACTCTCTATGCTGCACAAATGAAGTTGAGAGGGATTGAGGTTGAAGATAAGCTGAAAGAAACTCCAATCAAAGTTGAGAGATCAGTCTACAAAAGAAGAGGTTCCCACTAAGGCTGAGGAGATTCACATCACAAAGCTAGTTGATCCTGGAAGGTTCACTCTCACTTGTGGACTAAAGGATCAGGTATTCAATAGCTGCTTATGTGACCTTAGATCTAGTATAAACCTTCTACCTATCTCTACTGCAAAGTCCTTGGGGTACACTGATTTCAAGCCTAGTCAAGTCTCTCTTACCCGTGCTGATGGGTCTATCAAGAGACCACTTGGAAGTCTACTTGATGTTCCAATGATGATGGAAGATGTTGAAGTACCAACAGACTTCTTGGTACTAGATGTTGAGGGAGCAATCAAGGACCCTATCATCTTAGCAATACCATTCTTAGCAAGTGATGTTGCTGTTTTTGATGCTAAGGAAGGGACCATTGAACTGAGGTTGAGTAAAGAAAAGGTTTTGAAGTACCAAGCCAGAGGGGTGGAGATGCAGAATGAACACAATGAGTATCATGGTGACAGCTTTGATGGATGCAGCCTACTCACACTATTTGAGGAGCTTGAAACAACAATCAAAGAGGAGGTCCATATGGTGAGTACATTGGAGAGCAACAAGGCCATATTGCTTGATTCATTGGAGGGTAGTTTGATCTTGAAGCCATATGTGTCTGAGAATGGTGAAACTGCATACAAAATGAAGAGTAAGGGCAAGTCCAAGCCCTTTGCTTTGCTAAATATCAATGAAATCACCAAGAACGTCAAGGGAGGAAGCATGAGTAGTGATGAGAAGATTTCATCAACAACATGCTAGGTTCTAGACTAACCAACCACCATCACATTCACAGGCCATTTAGGAAAGGATCCACCAAGGAGTTCTCTAACTCCCTCTCAACTTCACTAAGGAGCAAGAAAAGTCAAGCTTAGTGACTCTAAACAACCACTCTTGGGAGGTATTCCCATGTTATCCCTGTCTATATTATTTGGTTTTTCATGTTTTTCTTGTTTGTTTTGGTGTTCAGGAGTGTCATTAGGCACCAAGTTTGAGCTCAGGAGAAAGAGGATCAGCTACAAAGAAAGGAGAACTCGGAGAGGGGTCATACCGGCCAGCATATCGGCTTGCTCAGGTCGGTACGAGTATTCGAGCTATGTATCGGGTTATATACCCCGATATCGTGTGTTTCTATGCATGTACCGATCTATGTACTTGGGAAAGGAAGGTCGATACAGATGAGAGGAGCTTGTATCGACCTGAATACCGGGATATAGCCAACTCGATATGCCTTACTGGCACTTGTATCGAGCTACGTATCGACCACCCTCGGTCGATATCGGACCTGCTCAGTATGAGTATCGAGCACAGTACCGAGGTGCACGGACACCGATACAGAGAGATGTTAAAGAATATCAGTGTACGTCCCGAGCTGAACAAGGCGGTACAGGAAGCAACAGGCTGTATCGAGCATGGTATCAGACTAGCCAGCCGATACGAAAGCACCACATGGGATATCGACCAACGTATCGGGTTAATCACCCCGATATCAACCAACAGAGGTACATATCGACCACCGTCTCGGCCTCTCACCCCGATATCGGCTACGAAAACAACTGTTAGTCTCCCCTAACTCTACATCCTTCACTTCTTTTGCCCTGCCTTTTGTCATTTCATTATTTATAGTTGTTTAAACCTCCTTTATGACTCTTATTTCACATAGGACTGTGTAATTCAAGTGTGATGGAGGGTATTGCATTTGATATTGTGTTTTGTTTTCTTATTTTCTCTTTTGCATACTTGAGTCTCATGCATGCATTCATGCATTTCATTGAAAATCAATAAAATTTTCAAACATTTGGAACCAAAAAGAACCATTTAGGTGCATTTTCATCTCTAAGATTGAGTCTAGATGCATTTCATGTAGCTTTGCACACATTTGCATAGGGAGAAAATGATAAACACTTGTGAAGATGCGCCTGTTTGAATTGTTTCCAATGCTTGGTTACTTGTTGTTTGAATGCATAGTAGTGAGTTTGAAGTTAAGGTTGCACCATGCTTTGAATTCTTGCATTGACACTCTTGACTTATGCTAAAGCTTGCTTTCATTTTATTCCAACTCTATCTTATTAGAAACATAATCCTGACTTTGAATTATCTTGTTTGTGCATTGAAAGTGATTACGTGGCTACCCATATACATACTTGGATTATCTTCTTCCCTTCTTACCACTCTTGTTAATCCAAGTAGCTGATCCTCATCATTATGGACAGTTATCCACACCTTAAACCAATCCTTCCTTCTTAATCTAAATACTATAACGAGAGTTGTGAGGCCTTGCATTGCATCATTTTTGATTTTATCTTCGCAAAAAGTGTTAGGAATAAGGTTGGCAAGGAGAAGCTCTCTTGTAGACACCAGCTCGCATTTTGAGTTTATTACTAGGTTAGGAGATTGGGAAAGGGGTAGTGTAAGTGATTTGATCTTTAATTGCTTACATCTTTAAAGAAAAGAAGAAGTGTATAATTGATAGTGTGCGGAAAATAAATAGATTTTGTGGTTAACTGAAATAGGAAGAAAGCTCTAAGTGTTAAAGAAGGTGCCAGCAACAACAAGGCTTACAAAGGTCATCCAAAAGGAGAATTTAGACCAAGGAATCCACTAGAAGGTGATGAAAATGGTGCCCACACAACAAAGGAGAGCATGTTCCAAAAAAGAGTCAAGCACACCAGCAAAAGATGAAAGATTTTCCCCCACATATCAAGAAGAATAAGATGACAAGTGCTTTGGGAAATGGTAGATCTAGGGGTTTTACTTGGGATTTAGAAGTTATTAGGTTCATCTTTGGGTAAAAAAAGGGTAGAAGAGAGTTTTAACTTCCATGCAAAAGTGTGCTTTTACTTATAGCATTTTGACTAAGATAGAGTCATTTCATTGAGTTATCCCTTCAGTCTTTGAGCCTTATCTCACTTTACTTGCACAAACTCGATCCATTGGTTACAATTAATGAATGTCAAAGTTGGGTGATATGAATGCTTGTGTAGGCTAAGCTAGAGTTCATTGTTTGCTATGATGGCTATGGCTAAGGTTTTTGAAGTAGAACAATCTCATTGCATCTTAAAACATATAACTTGGGCATTCAATCAGTTTTTCCATTGGCATCATTAGTTTTTAGCTCCCACCTTCAAACTTCTCTCTCTTATTTGTCTTTGATTGCTTGAGGACAAGTAATCGGCAAGTGTGAGAGAGTTGATATACACTATATTTAGACCATTTTAGCATACATTTAGTACTAGTTTTTATTCTTTAAGCATGCATTTTTACTTGTTCCTGTCCCATTTGCATCCATTTAGAACTTATAGTAAGTTTAGAACTTGCATAGCATATTTGCTGCATTTGGAAGATTTGGCAGGTACATTTGAGGTGTTTGGAGGCTATGAGGAGCTCTGGAAAGATCAAGGGGTCAAGCCAAGGCAATGCAAAAAAGAACCAAGGATCTAGGAGCCATCTCGAGCTGCATACATATCAAGGCTGGTCGATATGGAGGCATATCGATGTGCATACTGAGCATGCAAGCCTGGTACAAACAGTCATGCAAATCACATCACCGAATCTCGGCCCGGATGACAGGCTTCCACTCAGATTCAGCTTCAACACTCTTCCTAAACGTTGTAGCTCTTTGAGTCTGCTTTAGAATGGACTTGGTCTCAGGTTGATCCGATATACGATTAAAGATTTCTCGAGCTTTTGGTGAAACCGCTACGGAGACAACGGGGCATACCGACGAGTATACCGTGCAAGCTGCCCGATACACAAGTCCAGGGGCGTACCGACTTGCATATCGACCTATACTGGTCGATACACGAGCCACAGGGCACGTACCAAGTAGAGTATTGAGGAAGACATGCCGATATGCCTTAACTAAAGGGCGATTGTATCGATCTGCATATCGAGAAGGAGTACAGAATGCAAGGTCGATACGAAATATATGAGTCCAAACGAAGGTATTCCGGTGAGATTCAGCCTCAGCATCCTTCATAAAAGTTTCAGAGCGTCGAATTGGATTTCCAATGCATGTTGAATCAAGTCATTCCGGTTTTTGGTTTGAAAGATACGGCGATTCCAGTAACACCCTTCGCAACCAGAAGGAAGCCAATATCGATCAGTGTATCGAACAGACCAGTGTATCGACCAGTACACCCCCTCCGAACTAAGAAATTTTTGGTTTATTCTTGGTTTATTAAGGGCTTTTATGAAATACTGTAAATATGCTAAGACCCAATTGTTGGGGGATATCTTCTTATCATCTTTTATCTATCTTTTTAGCTTTTAGACAATAGTTTTCTCTCTAGTTTTCTTCCTTGTAATCTTCAATTTCTGCTTTGAATCTGCCTTAATCAATCTAAGTTTTTGTTTATCTTATCTCTTCTCATGATTGGCCATCTTCCTTTGCTTGGGTTCATGGCTAAAACTATGTTAAGTGAGTAGTTTTCTTAGGGTTTGAGATGGGATAGAGATAAGTAGATTTGAGGCTAGATTAGTGATATATCATGGTTTTTATGGTTTTTAACCATGATATAAGTCCTTTTTATTGAGTCTTTTTGGTCTTTTTAGAGTCCTAGAAGAGTCTTTGCAGGTTAAAGCATGTCTGGAGCATAATTGGAGATATTGGAACCTTTTGGAGCATTCTGAGTTGAAGCCACGAAGTACCAAGATCGAAGCAGAAAGTATTCACTAATGGTGACGATCGTCACCCCATTGGGGACGCTCGTCACCCAGAGAGGAAGGAGCGTGGCTATTTGTTAAAAGTATCAAAAAGAATTGCAGAATTGGCCCAGAAGTTTCCTGTATTTGCATGAAGACCCCAGATCGTGTTTAGCTTCTATTTATTAGGTTTTTCAGCCATTGTTGGCTATTATCTTAGTTTTTGAGAATTCAGAGAGCTAGAGAGAGATTTTATTCAGAGCTTTTTGGGGAGACAAATCCTGTACTCTTTAGAGAAGATTTCGAACCCCCTTTGTTTCTTACTCTTTCTCTTAATGCAATTTTATTCAGTTATGCTTTGTGATCTCATAATCATGTCTGAGTAAACTGCTAGTTAAGTTAGGGGTTTTCAAAGGTTGATGAAAAGAGTGTAGAATCGCTATCTGTTAGGAATATCTCATGGTTTTTCATCTCTGCTTGCTTTAAAATCGAATTTCTGAGACACATCATCTAGGAATCCGAAAATCATAGGTTGTTAAATATATGTGAGAGCATTATTCATAACCTGAACTAGTATTTGATGAGCCAAACAACTTAGTACAAAGAGATTTGGCTTAGGAGTTTTGTAAACAATTGAATCTGATCATTCCTGCATACTTAGGTTGTTAGGGTTTGCAAAGAGATTTGAAACTCTGTGATCTAGGTATAGATAACTTCTGCAATGAGAATTGATTAGTTATGCATTAGAGATTCATGTTTAAAAACGGTTCTTAATCATTCCTGATTCCCTGCATTCTACATTCTTGGATTCATACCTGCGAATTACCCTAGCTTAGCGCTTTTAGTCTTCCTGAACTTAGAACATATCATACCATCGTTTGCTTATTTCTAATTATTCATTCGCATTACATACATCATATTTTGCTTAGCCTAGTCCAAATCTATAATTGATAGTGTAGTTAGCATTACTCTCTTGGGATTTCGATACCCCTTATACTACATCTGCTTTGCTGTGCACTTGCAGTAGTTTTTATTTGGGTAAAACCTGACCCTATCAAGTTTTTGGCGCCGTTGCCAGGGAGTAATAGCTGCCTATCGTTTTTTAGTATTAGGATTTTGTCTAAGTTTTTATTTCTTTACTGATTTTCAGCTACTTTTCTTTGTTCCTGTTTCAGGTGTATGCCTAATCGCAGAACCAGAAGCAACAAAGAGAAGGAGCTTGTGACTTTGAGCATCGACGAGCTTGCTAGGTTGGAGAGAACTAACAGGAAAGCTAAGAAGCAATCTGCAATGGTCGCTCCACTGATCTTGGTTGAAGATGCAGAAGGTCACTTGGTTGACAGGGAAGGAAACAGGAGGAACGAAGAGGGGCAGAGAATTGATCAAGAGGGGAATGTCATTGTTGAACAGCAGGTTCAGCAAGTGGCTAAGAACGTGGGAGTCCCTGCTGCTGTCAATAACGCTGCTGGGCGTTTTGTTCAGAGGACTCTAGGTGATTACAACAGACCTGATCAGTTCTATGCCAACAGAGCTGCAATCCGACCTCCTGCTTTCCAGAGGAACGATTTTGAGGTTAAACCTGTCTACTATCAGCTAGTTGGACAGCATCCCTTCCATGGTTTACCTCATGAGCATCCTATGGATCACATAGAGAGGTTTGAGGACCTAGCTTCCAGTGTAAAAGCTAATGGGGTTAGCAATGACTTTCTGTTCTGCAAGCTTTTTCCCTACTTTCTTAGAGGAGAAGCTGCATATTGGCTGAAGCAACTGGAACCTGCTTCACTAACTACTTGGGAGGACACCAAGAATGCCTTTCTGAACAATTTCTATGATGATGCCAGATCAGAAGATATGAGGACGAAAATTGCATCATTTACACAAGGCCCTACTGAAGCTTTTATGGCTTCTTGGATCAGGTTCAAGTCTTATCAGAGGGACTGTCCTCATCATGGTTTCAGTCAGGTGCAATTGCTTGGGATATTTTTCAGAGGCATTGACTGGAAATATCAGATGGCGCTGGATGCTTCAAGCAGTGGAAACTTCAACACCAACAGACCAGAGGAGGCGGTGAGACTGATTGAGAACTTGGTCTGCAGCAACAGCACTAAAAATGCAGACTTTCAGAGAATGAAACAAGCTGGTGCAGCTGATGGAAATCAGATTGCTGAAGTTAAGGCTAAGTTGGATGATATGCACAGCCTTTTGGTAGGGAAGAAGTCAGTTCACTTTGCCGCAGAAGTAGAGACTTTCGAAGCTCCAGAGGAAGTTGAGCAGGAGGATGTAAATTTCATCAACTCTGGCGGATTTCAGGGACAAAGGTATGGGAATCAGCAGTGGAACAGAGGATACAGCAACAACAATCAGAAAAACACCCCTACAGGACGACAGAACACGCCTGGTTTCACTCCTAGACCCCCTTTTCAGAAGACAGAGTATCAGAAGCTATTCCAGAGCAGTGGAAATTACAGAAACTATGGTTCTACTTCCTATCAACCAGCACCTCCACAAGAGAACAAAATGGAAGCAATGTTAGAACAGATTCTGGAAGGACAACAGAAGCTTACTGTGGACTTCAATGGCAAGATAGATTCGCTCTATCAGGACCTGAATGGGAAAATTGAGAGTCTGAACTCTCATATGAAGAAGCTTGATGTTCAAGTTGCTCAAACTGCAGGAGCTGTTCAGAGGCAAGAAGGATTTCTTCCAGGAAGAACTGATGCTAATCCCAAACACCACGTGAATGCCATCACATTGAGGAGTGGAAGGAACCTGCAACCAGTGTTGCAGAAGGATATAACCTCAAGAAATTTCGTGGGTGTAGAAGAGTATGAAGATGAAGAAAATTTTGCTGCAGAACCATTGGTGACGATCGTCACCAATAATGGGTGTCGCTCGTCACCCAATGAGGACAACCCCGAGCCTGATTCTTCACTTATTGGTGACGACCGTCACCAAGGGGGTGACGCTCGTCACCCAAATCCAGTACTCGACCCCGACTTGTCCAAAGTGAGTGACGCTCGTCACCAGTCCAGTGACGCTCATCACCAGACACCACATATTGCTGTTTCGCCTAAGACTTCAGATAATGCTAAGGAGACCGTGTATAAACACAAGATACCCTATCCTAAGCATCCTAAGAAGTCTAAGCAGGAGCTTGAGGATGCCAGATGCAAGGCTATCATAGACAAGTTGGTGATAGAGATCCCATTGATTGATGCTGTAAGGATCACTCCTGTTATTAGGAGGTATGTGAAGAGAATGGTGACCAACAACTTGAGCCTTGAGGTTGGAGCTATGATGATCAACGATCAGGTCAGTGCAGTGATTCAGAACAGAGTTCCAGAGAAGCTTTCAGACCCAGGAAGCTTTGTTTTAGACTGCACCATCTTCAATGACAAGTTTGAGAGGTCATTGTGTGATCTTGGTTCTAGTGTGAACCTCATGCCCCACTCTGTTGCAAAGAGTTTGGGGATGACTGATTTTAAAACTACAAGGATATCTCTTGTCCTAGTTGATAGATCAGTTAGAGTTCCTGAAGGGGTGATAGAAGATGTTCCTATCAAAATAGGAGATTGTATGATCCCTACTGATTTTGTGGTTCTAGAGTATGGAGAAGAACCCAAAGACCCCTTGATTCTTGGCAGACCCTTCCTGGCCACTGCAGGAGCTATTATTGACGTGAGGAAGGGTAGAATAGAGCTGAATGTTGGCGATTTAGTGATGAAATTCGAAATGGACAAGCTGATGAAGAGGCCAACCATAGATGGACAGACTTTTTATGTTGATGTTCTCACAAACATTGCTGATCAGATCCTCCATGAGATGAGTTCAGAGGACCCCTTGGAAAGGGCGTTGACCACTTCTACAGCTGAGTATGAGCATTTAGATGCTGTTGCAACAGGCTACACAAAGATGATGGATGCTACTGCACAAGTTATGCAACTGGTTGCACAGGATGAACTTGTCTCCACATCTGCAAAAACCGCCACAATGGGTGACTGATCAGCAGCAAAAGCACCAAAAGTTGAGCTTAAACAGCTCCCTGCAGGGCTAAGGTACGCATTCCTAGGAGAAAACTCCACATATCATGTTATTGTTAATGCTTCATTGAACAATGCAGAGCTCACCCTATTGCTAAGCAAGCTGCAAAAATTTCGCAAAGCTCTTGGCTATTCTCTTGATGACATTTCAGGTATCTCTCCAGACTTGTGCATGCATAGAATACACCTAGAAGATGAGTCGAAATCATCAGTTGAGCATCAGAGGAGGCTAAATCCGAATTTGCAAGATGTGGTCAAGAAAGAGATCATGAAGTTGTTGCAGGCCGGTATCATCTATCCTATTTCAGACAGTGCTTGGGTTAGTCCAGTGCACGTGGTGCCTAAGAAAGGAGGTGTCACCGTGGTAAAGAATGACAAGGATGAGCTGATTCCAACCAGGACTGTGACAGGACACAGGATGTGTATAGACTACAGGAAACTGAATGCAGCAACAAGGAAGGACCATTTTCCTCTACCTTTCATCGATCAGATGCTAGAGAGGCTGGCGAATCACAAGTATTACTGCTTCCTTGATGGGTATTCAGGCTTCTTTCAGATCCCCATCCATCCAGATGATCAGGAGAAGACCACTTTTACCTGTCCCTATGGCACTTTTGCCTATCGCAGAATGCCCTTTGGTCTGTGTAATGCTCCTGCAACCTTCCAGAGATGCATGATGTCGATTTTCACAGACATGATAGAGAAGTTTATGGAGGTGTTCATGGATGACTTCTCTGTTTATGGATCTTCTTTCAAGAGCTGTTTGGATAACCTGTGTGCAGTTCTGCAGAGATGCGAAGAGAAACACTTGGTTTTAAATTGGGAGAAGTGCCATTTTATGGTAAAGGATGGTATTGTACTTGGTCACAGAGTCTCAGGAGACGGTATAGAGGTGGATAGAGCGAAAATTGAGGTGATGACAAGTCTGCAAGCACCTGATTCAGTCAAAGCAGTGAGAAGTTTTCTGGGACATGCAGGCTTCTACAGAAGGTTCATCAAAGATTTTAGCAAGATAGCACGTCCACTTACTGCTCTCCTCTGCAAGGATGTGAAGTTTGAGTTCACAGAAGAGTGCAAATCTGCTTTTGAACAGATCAAACAGGCGTTGGTTACAGCCCCTGTTGTGCAGCCTCCAGATTGGGACTTACCTTTTGAGGTAATGTGTGATGCCAGCGATTTTGCAGTCGGAGCAGTGCTGGGACAGAGGAAAGACAAGAAACTCCACGCCATCTACTATGCAAGTAGGACTTTGGATGATGCTCAGAAGAATTATGCAACAACTGAGAAGGAATTGTTAGCTGTTGTGTTTGCTTTTGAGAAGTTCAGGCAGTATCTTGTTGGCTCCAAGGTCGTGGTTCATACTGACCATTCAGCACTGAAGTACTTAATGCAGAAGAAGGATGCAAAACCAAGGCTGTTGAGATGGATCTTGCTTCTTCAGGAATTTGATATTGAAGTAAAGGACAAGAAAGGGGTTGAGAATGGAGTTGCTGACCATTTATCCCGGATTCAGGTCGAAGACAGGGTCCCCATCAATGATTTCTTGCCTGAAGAGAATGTTTACTTAGTAGAAACCAGAGAACAGGAGGAAAGTGTTGAAAACCTGCAGTTTTCACGAAACTGCAGGGGAGTGACGAGCGACACCAGGAGGGTGACGCTCGTCACCAACCAAGACCATTCGCGACAAAAGTATACGAGCGAGGTGACGCTCGTCACCAACATTGGTGACGCTCGTCACCGATCTCCACACTTATCTGCGATTTGTGCAAGCTTGGGGAAAGCTTTTGAAGAGCCTGTTTATGTTTTACATGATCCAAAGAGACCCTGGTATGCTGATATTGCCAATTATCTTGCTGCAGAGGATGAACCACATGATTTCAAAGGATATGCTAAGAAGAAGTTCTTGAGAGAACTTAGGAGATTCTATTGGGATGAGCCATACCTTTACAAGCATTGTGCTGATGGTATTTACAGAAGATGCTTAGCAGAAGAAGAAGTTCAGGACGTGCTCTTTCACTGTCATGGATCAGACTATGCTGGACACTTTGCTACATTCAAGACTGTCTCTAAGGTTTTGCAGGCTGGATTTTGGTGGCCTACCATGTTCAGGGACGCTCAAGCCTTCATCACAAGCTGTGATACTTGTCAGAGAAGAGGAAAAATCAGCAGGAGACATGAGATGCCACAGAACTTCATTCTGGAAGTTGAAGTTTTCGATTGTTGGGGTATTGACTTCATGGGACCTTTTCCCTCATCTTATGGGAATAGATACATTCTGGTTGCTGTTGATTATGTATCTAAGTGGGTAGAGGCGTTGGCTACTCCTACTAATGATGCTGCAGTGGTTTTGAAGCTGTTTAAGACTATTATCTTTTCCAGATTTGGTGTCCCACGGATTGTCATAAGTGATGGGGGTTCTCACTTTGTCAACAAGATTTTTGACAAGCTGTTGAAGAAGTATGGTGTACAGCACAGAGTGGCCACGCCCTATCACCCCCAAACAAGTGGACAAGTCGAGGTTTCCAACAGACAGATCAAGCAAATTCTAGAAAAGACAGTTGGGAAAACAAGGAAAGATTGGTCTGCAAAGCTGGATGATGCATTATGGGCCTACAGGACTACCTACAAAACGCCACTTGGGACTACTCCTTTCCACCTTCTCTATGGCAAGGCGTGCCATCTACCAGTAGAGCTAGAGTTCAGAGCAGAATGGGCAATCAAGAAGCTGAATTTCGATCTGAAACCTGCTGCAGAAAGGCGCTTGATTCAGCTCTATGAACTGGATGAGATTCGATATCTAGCCTATGAAAACTCCAAGTTATACAAGGAGAGGACAAAGGCATATCATGATAAGAAGATCATCTCCAGGCATTTCGAGCCCAATGACCAGGTATTACTCTATAACTCTCGTTTACAGCTTTTTCCTGGTAAACTGCGTTCTAGATGGTCAGGTCCTTTCACTGTCAAAGAGGCTCGCCCACATGGTGCAATTGTCCTGATTAACTCCAAAGGAGAGGAGTTTACTGTCAATGGACAAAGGGTGAAGCATTACTGGGCACAAGCAGAGATTCCAGCAGGACACATTGTGTCTCTGGATCAGGCACCAGCTGTCTAAACAGCCAACCAAAGTCAAGCTAATGACTTTAAAAGAGCGTTTAGTGGGAGGCAACCCACTGGTAAGTTGTAGATATAATACTTAAGAATTATTTTCGTGCTTAGAACTAGTAATTAGAATTTTATTCAGTACAAAAAAAAAAAAAAAAAAAAAAAAGTGGTGCCGATCGTCACCCTTCTGGTGACGCTCGTCACCCGACAGGATCGAGCACGGTTTTTAACTCCTTCTCTTCTTCTTCCTCGAGCTATCTCTATTTTTCAAAAACCGAACACATAAATATAGAATTTCATAACTTCTGATTTTCTTAACCAAATTGAGTGATTCAAGAGTCTAATCCGTGTGGATTTTACTCCTCTTTCTGAATATCAACTCGGTTTTTACGATCTGCAAGGTATGTTTTCGGAATCCCCAATTTTCAGTCCGCCATAGGTTTGGTAAAATTCGATTTTTGACTTGATTGGCTTGATTTAACTGTTGAATCATGGTTAGTTAGGTTGTATTAGAGGAATGGAACCATCTTTGTGAGCTTTTATCGGTTGATTGCACGATTTTGAATTTTCGAGTTCATGATGAAAGTTGCAAAAATCTGGAAATTTTGGGTGATTTAGGTTGAACTGATGCTTGAATTGTGCTCCTGGTAGTACAGTAGTTGATCGCCATCAGCTATTTCATCCTGTTTGGTTGATTTTTCGAATTTTGAAAACTTTGCTAATTTTGAGATGGTTTTAGTCGATTTTGGTGTTCAATTTTCAGATGCCTCGTCAGGAGAAACGACCAAGACAAAGCTCGTCTTCCAGCACTGCAACAGGGTCTACAGATTCATTCAGTCAGCACCCGGTTTGCAGGCCCCCATGGCCCAAACGAGAGGATCGGAAAATAGCCTCAGGAGTGGCTTAGGCAGGGACTCCGAAGCAAGAAGTGGCTCGGGATACCTGTGTATTCCGTGATATTCAGGAGGAGTGGGATGAGTATGACACGCTGTTCTACAATGCGTGGTTGGGAGTTAAGATTATCCCCACTCGACTCGCGGATCCTGCTGTTCTGCAGAAGATGGGGATCTTTGAGGAGGTTTATGAGATTCTGGAGCGCATTGGCATGGGGACTATGCCATTCCAGCAGTACGATCTGTACCCAGACTTGGTCCGCCAGTTCCTCTCTACAGTTCGAGTCTACTACGCTAATGAGCTGGCGAAGCGTGCTCAGGAAGGCACTATGACATTTCTGATCCGAGGGATTCGATACCAGATCAGTCTGATGGAGCTTTGTGGGATTTATGGCTTCTCTGACCATCCCACAGGCGTTCTCCTTCCCTCTCAGTGGACCCATATGAGGACATTCTGGTCCAAGTTCGGGAATGGAGTCTATGATAGCAAGACCAGCACGCAGACAGAGGTTAGACATCCGGTTTTGAGGTACCTTCTGCGCCTCTTTGGTCATACTATTCTGTGCAAGTCTGCGCCCAGCAAGACTCGAGTTAGCGAGCTGATTCTCCTTTACTACGGACTTTATGAGATGCTGGATGATTCGATACCAGTTGATAGTATGGTTCACGCCAATTTAGGTGCTGTTTTCGCTGAGCATTTGGTCTCTTTAAAGACCAAGCCATTTACCAGTCCAGGGGAGAAGACTGAGAGTGTGGGCAGCTTGTAGACACCGATCTTCCATCATCTCCAGATCGATGTTACCCCTTGCAGTCTGCGCAGTAATAGATCGCTTATGGATGAGCAGTATCTGCGCCATGTCACTTGGATGAAGACTGGAGTTGTCTGGACTTTCACTACTACTTTTGGAGAGTATGTTGGCATTAAGTTGCCACAGAGAGCCCTCACTACTATCCAGACAGACCCACGCCAGTTATTCTTCATGCCAGCACAGACTCTTCTGCGCCCCTTGACTCTGCGCCCTGCTAGAGCTGCTACAGCTGGTCCCTCTGCTTCTACTGCTGCTGCTACTGATGCTGGACCTTCTACGCGTCAGAGTGGCTCTTCTGCTGCCTTCAGGCATCCTCCACGACCACAGACACCCATGGATATGGCTGCTTTTCAGGAGTATGTCATTGATAGCTTTGAGGGACTTTGGGATGCTGTTGCTACACTTAGCAATTGTGGTTGTGTCCGCCCCCACTACACTACTGAGCCTTGTGAGGATGAGGATTGAGGCTTCATTATCTGGTTACTTGTTCCTTTTTTTTCCCTTTTTATTTTTCTTTCTCTTGAGTCATTTTTTATGTTTCTTTTGAGTCAGTTGTCAGTTTCTTTGATGATGTTTTGTGAGATTGTTGAACCAGGTTATTATTGCTATGTTTGGATGTTGTTAATTATGTGTTTGAATGCTGAAAAAGTCTAACTTTCGAGTACACATGCAAACACTTCGTTAATTAACATCTAACATAAGATTTAGGCAATACAGGTCGTGGTGACGCTCGTCACCCGACCCCACGCGAGGTAACACTTTTCTGACATGGGTTTTCGACTTCTCATTCATTTTTCTGACCAACTCTTGGCTTAATAACACTGGGGACAGTGTTGTTTAAGTCTGGGGGAGGTGGTTACTGACGTTGTGTGCTTTGTGTCATGTTTATAGAGTCTTAAAGTTGAGTCAAAAACCTATTTTTCTAGAGTCAAAATTTTTGAAACTGTTAGTTTTTCTTGGAACTAGCCATAGGACGTTTTTGCTGATAAGAACCATTGCCACAGTAGTTGATTACAAGTCTTACTAAGTTGAAAGTCATAGGTAGATCAGTCTAGCAATGAAGGTTTAGGTTCTTAGAGAATCTGGAAAATTTGCTGTTAGCTCCACCTTAATGAACTTTAAATTTCTTGTCTTGGTGATTCATTCTTATTGATCTTATTCTCTCTTTAAGCACTGACAATAAGGTTAAAATACAGTCTCTCTTTGATCTTCCCTGATGTAGTTTTTAAAAGATTAAGTCTAAAGAATGGTGCATTCATGACCCTGTCTCCTCACAAGGAACAACAGTAGTGAACACACTCAAGAACCTGTCTCCTCACAAGGAACACAAGTATTGAGTAGCACCATATCTTAGACTGTAAAAATTGAGAAAAAGAAGTGAAAAATCGAAAATATTCAAAGGAAAAAGATTAAGGGAAGAGAAAAAAGGAGAGCTGTGTTGAGATTGATTTGTTCAGTTGTTAGGAAGGGAAAAGAATCTGTAAAGTGATTAAGATGATAGAGCCTTGATGAGACTTCACACTTAGATAAAAAATAAGGAGTTAACAGTAGAAATTTCGGATTTCTTGAAGGGATTTAGACTGGACTTGAGAGATTTGCTAAGCTTGTGATGATTAGGTAGAAATTTGATCTTGTGTTGACTCTGTGGTATGTGGATTCGAAAGCTTTAACTAGTGTGGTGTTTCTGATGACTAACTGACTGTTTCTTGTTTTCAAACCCCGACCCTGTACTCTATCTGATGTTTGCTTGAGGGCAAGCAAAAGCTAAGTCTGGGGGAGTTGATATATCATGGTTTTTATGGTTTTTAACCATGATATAAGTCCTTTTTATTGAGTCTTTTTGGTCTTTTTAGAGTCCTAGAAGAGTCTTTGCAGGTTAAAGCATGTCTGGAGCATAATTGGAGATATTGGAACCTTTTGGAGCATTCTGAGTTGAAGCCACGAAGTACCAAGATCGAAGCAGAAAGTATTCACTAATGGTGACGATCGTCACCCCATTGGGGACGCTCGTCACCCAGAGAGGAAGGAGCGTGGCTATTTGTTAAAAGTATCAAGAAGAATTGGAGAATTGGCCCAGAAGTTTCCTGTATTTGCATTAAGACCCCAGATCGTGTTTAGCTTCTATTTATTAGGTTTTTCAGCCATTGTTGGCTATTATCTTAGTTTTTGAGAATTCAGAGAGCTAGAGAGAGATTTTATTCAGAGCTTTTTGGGGAGACAAATCCTGTACTCTTTAGAGAAGATTTCGAACCCCCTTTGTTTCTTACTCTTTCTCTTAATGCAATTTTATTCAGTTATGCTTTGTGATCTCATAATCATGTCTGAGTAAACTGCTAGTTAAGTTAGGGTTTTTCAAAGGTTGATGAAAAGAGTGTAGAATCGCTATCTGTTAGGAATATCTCATGGTTTTTCATCTCTGCTTGCTTTAAAATCGAATTTCTGAGACACATCATCTAGGAATCCGAAAATCATAGGTTGTTAAATATATGTGAGAGCATTATTCATAACCTGAACTAGTATTTGATGAGCAAAACAACTTAGTACAAAGAGATTTGGCTTAGGAGTTTTGTAAACAATTGAATCTGATCATTCCTGCATACTTAGGTTGTTAGGATTTGCAAAGAGATTTGAAACTCTGTGATCTAGGTATAGATAACTTCTGCAATGAGAATTGATTAGTTATGCATTAGAGATTCATGTTTAAAAACGGTTCTTAATCATTCCTGATTCCCTGCATTCTACATTCTTGGATTCATACCTGCGAATTACCCTAGCTTAGCGCTTTTAGTCTTCCTGAACTTAGAACATATCATACCATCGTTTGCTTATTTCTAATTATTCATTCGCATTACATACATCATATTTTGCTTAGCCTAGTCCAAATCTATAATTGATAGTGTAGTTAGCATTACTCTCTTGGGATTTCGATACCCCTTATACTACATCTGCTTTGCTGTGCACTTGCAGTAGTTTTTATTTGGGTAAAACCTGACCCTATCAAGTTTTTGGCGCCGTTGCCGGGGAGTAATAGCTGCCTATCGTTTTTTAGTATTAGGATTTTGTCTAAGTTTTTATTTCTTTACTGATTTTCAGCTACTTTTCTTTGTTCCTGTTTCAGGTGTATGCCTAATCGCAGAACCAGAAGCAACAAAGAGAAGGAGCTTGTGACTTTGAGCATCGACGAGCTTGCTAGGTTGGAGAGAACTAACAGGAAAGCTAAGAAGCAATCTGCAATGGTCGCTCCACTGATCTTGGTTGAAGATGCAGAAGGTCACTTGGTTGACAGGGAAGGAAACAGGAGGAACGAAGAGGGGCAGAGAATTGATCAAGAGGGGAATGTCATTGTTGAACAGCAGGTTCAGCAAGTGGCTGAGAACGTGGGAGTCCCTGCTGCTGTCAATAACGCTGCTGGGCGTTTTGTTCAGAGGACTTTAGGTGATTACAACAGACCTGATTAGTTCTATGCCAACAGAGCTGCAATCCGACCTCCTGCTTTCCAGAGGAACGATTTTGAGGTTAAACCTGTCTACTATCAGCTAGTTGGACAGCATCCCTTCCATGGTTTACCTCATGAGCATCCTATGGATCACATAGAGAGGTTTGAGGACCTAGCTTCCAGTGTCAAAGCTAATGGGGTTAGCAATGACTTTCTGTTCTGCAAGCTTTTTCCCTACTCTCTTGGAGGAGAAGCTGCATATTGGCTGAAGCAACTGGAACCTGCTTCACTAACTACTTGGGAGGACACCAAGAATGCCTTTCTGAACAATTTCTATGATGATGCCAGATCAGAAGATATGAGGACGAAAATTGCATCATTTACACAAGGCCCTACTGAAGCTTTTAAGGCTTCTTGGATCAGGTTCAAGTCTTATCAGAGGGACTGTCCTCATCATGGTTTCAGTCAGGTGCAATTGCTTGGGATCTTTTTCAGAGGCATTGACTGGAAATATCAGATGGCGCTGGATGCTTCCAGCAGTGGAAACTTCAACACCAACAGACCAGAGGAGGCGGTGAGACTGATTGAGAACTTGGTCTGCAGCAACAGCACTAAAAATGCAGACTTTCAGAGAATGAAACAAGCTGGTGCAGCTGATGGAAATCAGATTGCTGAAGTTAAGGCTAAGTTGGATGATATGCACAGCCTTTTGGTAGGGAAGAAGTCAGTTCACTTTGCCGCAGAAGTAGAGACTTTCGAAGCTCCAGAGGAAGTTGAGCAGGAGGATGTAAATTTCATCAACTCTGGCGGATTTCAGGGACAAAGGTATGGGAATCAGCAGTGGAACAGAGGATACAGCAACAACAATCAGAAAAACACCCCTACAGGACGACAGAACACGCCTGGTTTCACTCCTAGACCCCCTTTTCAGAAGACAGAGTATCAGAAGCCATTCCAGAGCAGTGGAAATTACAGAAACTATGGTTCTACTTCCTATCAACCAGCACCTCCACAAGAGAACAAAATGGAAGCAATGTTAGAACAGATTCTGGAAGGACAACAGAAGCTTACTGTGGACTTCAATGGCAAGATAGATTCGCTCTATCAGGACCTGAATGGGAAAATTGAGAGTCTGAACTCTCATATGAAGAAGCTTGATGTTCAAGTTGCTCAAACTGCAGGAGCTGTTCAGAGGCAAGAAGGATTTCTTCCAGGAAGAACTGATGCTAATCCCAAACACCACGTGAATGCCATCACATTGAGGAGTGGAAGGAACCTGCAACCAGTGTTGCAGAAGGATATAACCTCAAGAAATTTCGTGGGTGTAGAAGAGTATGAAGATGAAGAAAATTTTGCTGCAGAACCATTGGTGACGATCGTCACCAATAATGGGTGTCGCTCGTCACCCAATGAGGACAACCCCGAGCCTGATTCTTCACTTATTGGTGACGACCGTCACCAAAGGGGTGACGCTCGTCACCCAAATCCAGTACTCGACCCCGACTTGTCCAAAGTGAGTGACGCTCGTCACCAGTCCAGTGACGCTTATCACCAGACACCACATATTGCTGTTTCGCCTAAGACTTCAGATAATGCTAAGGAGACCGTGTATAAACCCAAGATACCCTATCCTAAGCATCCTAAGAAGTCTAAGCAGGAGCTTGAGGATGCCAGATGCAAGGCTATCATGGACAAGTTGGTGATAGAGATCCCATTGATTGATGCTGTAAGGATCACTCCTGTTATTAGGAGGTATGTGAAGAGAATGGTGACCAACAACTTGAGCCTTGAGGTTGGAGCTATGATGATCAACGAGCAGGTCAGTGCAGTGATTCAGAACAGAGTTCCAGAGAAGCTTTCAGACCCAGGAAGCTTTGTTTTAGACTGCACCAT
Source organism: Thlaspi arvense (assembly GCA_911865555.2). Taxonomy (NCBI): domain Eukaryota; kingdom Viridiplantae; phylum Streptophyta; class Magnoliopsida; order Brassicales; family Brassicaceae; genus Thlaspi; species Thlaspi arvense. Next base: position 18,783,409 of record OU466861.1, read on the forward strand.
CTTCAATGACAAGTTTGAGAGGTCATTGTGTGATCTTGGTTCTAGTGTGAACCTCATGCCCCACTCTGTTGCAAAGAGTTTGGGGATGACTGATTTTAAAACTACAAGGATATCTCTTGTCCTAGCTGATAGATCAGTTAGAGTTCCTGAAGGGGTGATAGAAGATGTTCCTATCAAAATAGGAGATTGTATGATCCCTACTGATTTTGTGGTTCTAGAGTATGGAGAAGAACCCAAAGACCCCTTGATTCTTGGCAGACCCTTCCTGGCCACTGCAGGAGCTATTATTGACGTGAGGAAGGGTAGAATAGAGCTGAATGTTGGCGATTTAGTGATGAAATTCGAAATGGACAAGCTGATGAAGAGGCCAACCATAGATGGACAGACTTTTTATGTTGATGTTCTCACAAACATTGCTGATCAGATCCTCCATGAGATGAGTTCAGAGGACCCCTTGGAAAGGGCGTTGACCACTTCTACAGCTGAGTATGAGCATTTAGATGCTGTTGCAACAGGCTACACAAAGATGATGGATGCTACTGCACAAGTTATGCAACTGGTTGCACAGGATGAACTTGTCTCCACATCTGCAAAAGCCGCCACAATGGGTGACTGATCAGCAGCAAAAGCACCAAAAGTTGAGCTTAAACAGCTCCCTGCAGGGCTAAGGTACGCATTCCTAGGAGAAAACTCCACATATCATGTTATTGTTAATGCTTCATTGAACAATGCAGAGCTCACCCTATTGCTAAGCAAGCTGCAAAAATTTCGCAAAGCTCTTGGCTATTCTCTTGATGACATTTCAGGTATCTCTCCAGACTTGTGCATGCATAGAATACACCTAGAAGATGAGTCGAAATCATCAGTTGAGCATCAGAGGAGGCTAAATCCGAATTTGCAAGATGTGGTCAAGAAAGAGATCATGAAATTGTTGCAGGCCGGTATCATCTATCCTATTTCAGACAGTGCTTGGGTTAGTCCAGTGCACGTGGTGCCTAAGAAAGGAGGTGTCACCGTGGTAAAGAATGACAAGGATGAGCTGATTCCAACCAGGACTGTGACAGGACACAGGATGTGTATAGACACAGGAAACTGAATGCAGCAACAAGGAAGGACTATTTTCCTCTACCTTTCATCGATCAGATGCTAGAGAGGCTGGCGAATCACAAGTATTACTGCTTCCTTGATGGGTATTCAGGCTTCTTTCAGATCCCCATCCATCCAGATGATCAGGAGAAGACCACTTTTACCTGTCCCTATGGCACTTTTGCCTATCGCAGAATACCCTTTGGTCTGTGTAATGCTCCTGGAACCTTCCAGAGATGCATGATGTCGATTTTCACAGACATGATAGAGAAGTTTATGGAGGTGTTCATGGATGACTTCTCTGTTTATGGATCTTCTTTCAAGAGCTGTTTGGATAACCTGTGTGCAGTTCTGCAGAGATGCGAAGAGAAACACTTGGTTTTAAATTGGGAGAAGTGCCATTTTATGGTAAAGGATGGTATTGTACTTGGTCACAGAGTCTCAGGAGACGGTATAGAGGTGGATAGAGCGAAAATTGAGGTGATGACAAGTCTGCAAGCACCTGATTCAGTCAAAGCAGTGAGAAGTTTTCTGGGACATGCAGGCTTCTACAGAAGGTTCATCAAAGATTTTAGCAAGATAGCACGTCCACTTACTGCTCTCCTCTACAAGGATGTGAAGTTTGAGTTCACAGAAGAGTGCAAATCTGCTTTTGAACAGATCAAACAGGCGTTGGTTACAGCCCCTGTTGTGCAGCCTCCAGATTGGGACTTACCTTTTGAGGTAATGTGTGATGCCAGCGATTTTGCAGTCGGAGCAGTGCTGGGACAGAGGAAAGACAAGAAACTCCACGCCATCTACTATGCAAGTAGGACTTTGGATGATGCTCAGAAGAATTATGCAACAACTGAGAAGGAATTGTTAGCTGTTGTGTTTGCTTTTGAGAAGTTCAGGCAGTATCTTGTTGGCTCCAAGGTCGTGGTTCATACTGACCATTCAGCACTGAAGTACTTAATGCAGAAGAAGGATGCAAAACCAAGGCTGTTGAGATGGATCTTGCTTCTTCAGGAATTTGATATTGAAGTAAAGGACAAGAAAGGGGTTGAGAATGGAGTTGCTGACCATTTATCCCGGATTCAGGTCGAAGACAGGGTCCCCATCAATGATTTCTTGCCTGAAGAGAATGTTTACTTAGTAGAAACCAGAGAACAGGAGGAAAGTGTTGAAAACCTGCAGTTTTCACGAAACTGCAGGGGAGTGACGAGCGACACCAGGAGGGTGACGCTCGTCACCAACCAAGACCATTCGCGACAAAAGTATACGAGCGAGGTGACGCTCGTCACCAACATTGGTGACGCTCGTCACCGATCTCCACACTTATCTGCGATTTGTGCAAGCTTGGGGAAAGCTTTTGAAGAGCCTGTTTATGTTTTACATGATCCAAAGAGACCCTGATATGCTGATATTGCCAATTATCTTGCTGCAGAGGATGAACCACATGATTTCAAAGGATATGCTAAGAAGAAGTTCTTGAGAGAACTTAGGAGATTCTATTGGGATGAGCCATACCTTTACAAGCATTGTGCTGATGGTATTTACAGAAGATGCTTAGCAGAAGAAGAAGTTCAGGACGTGCTCTTTCACTGTCATGGATCAGACTATGCTGGACACTTTGCTACATTCAAGACTGTCTCTAAGGTTTTGCAGGCTGGATTTTGGTGGCCTACCATGTTCAGGGACGCCCAAGCCTTCATCACAAGCTGTGATACTTGTCAGAGAAGAGGAAAAATCAGCAGGAGACATGAGATGCCACAGAACTTCATTCTGGAAGTTGAAGTTTTCGATTGTTGGGGTATTGACTTCATGGGACCTTTTCCCTCATCTTATGGGAATAGATACATTCTGGTTGCTGTTGATTATGTATCTAAGTGGGTAGAGGCGTTGGCTACTCCTACTAATGATGCTGCAGTGGTTTTGAAGCTGTTTAAGACTATTATCTTTTCCAGATTTGGTGTCCCACGGATTGTCATAAGTGATGGGGGTTCTCACTTTGTCAACAAGATTTTTGACAAGCTGTTGAAGAAGTATGGTGTACAGCACAGAGTGGCCACGCCCTTTCACCCCCAAACAAGTGGACAAGTCGAGGTTTCCAACAGACAGATCAAGCAAATTCTGGAAAAGACAGTTGGGAAAACAAAGAAAGATTGGTCTGCAAAGCTGGATGATGCATTATGGGCCTACAGGACTGCCTACAAAACGCCACTTGGGACTACTCCTTTCCACCTTCTCTATGGCAAGGCGTGCCATCTACCAGTAGAGCTGGAGTTCAGAGCAGAATGGGCAATCAAGAAGCTGAATTTCGATCTGAAACTTGCTGCAGAAAGGCGCTTGATTCAGCTCAATGAACTGGATGAGATTCGATATCTAGCCTATGAAAACTCCAAGTTATACAAGGAGAGGACAAAGGCATATCATGATAAGAAGATCATCTCCAGGCATTTCGAGCCCAATGACCAGGTATTACTCTATAACTCTCGTTTACAGCTTTTTCCTGGTAAACTGCGTTCTAGATGGTCAGGTCCTTTCACTGTCAAAGAGGCTCGCCCACATGGTGCAATTGTCCTGATTAACTCCAAAGGAGAGGAGTTTACTGTCAATGGACAAAGGGTGAAGCATTACTGGGCACAAGCAGAGATTCCAGCAGGACACATTGTGTCTCTGGATCAGGCACCAGCTGTCTAAACAGCCAACCAAAGTCAAGCTAATGACTTTAAAAGAGCGTTTAGTGGGAGGCAACCCACTGGTAAGTTGTAGATATAATACTTAGAAATTATTTTCGTGCTTAGAACTAGTAATTAGAATTTTATTCAGTACAAAAAAAAAAAAAAAAAAAAAAAGTGGTGCCGATCGTCACCCTTCTGGTGACGCTCGTCACCCGACAGGATCGAGCACGGTTTTTAACTCCTTCTCTTCTTCTTCCTCGAGCTATCTCTGTTTTTCAAAAACCGAACACATAAATATAGAATTTCATAACTTCTGATTTTCTTAACCAAATTGAGTGATTCAAGAGTCTAATCCGTGTGGATTTTACTCCTCTTTCTGAATATCAACTCGGTTTTTACGATCTGCAAGGTATGTTTTCGGAATCCCCAATTTTCAGTCCGCCATAGGTTTGGTAAAATTCGATTTTTGACTTGATTGGCTTGATTTAACTGTTGAATAATGGTTAGTTAGGTTGTATTAGAGGAATGGAACCATCTTTGTGAGCTTTTATCGGTTGATTGCACGATTTTGAATTTTCGAGTTCATGATGAAAGTTGCAAAAATCTGGAAATTTTGGGTGATTTAGGTTGAACTGATGCTTGAATTGTGCTCCTGGTAGTACAGTAGTTGATCGCCATCAGCTATTTCATCCTGTTTGGTTGATTTTTCGAATTTTGAAAACTTTGCTAATTTTGAGATGGTTTTGGTCGATTTTGGTGTTCAATTTTCAGATGCCTCGTCAGGAGAAACGACCAAGACAAAGCTCGTCTTCCAGCACTGCAACAGGGTCTACAGATTCATTCAGTCAGCACCCGGTTTGCAGGCCCCCATGGCCCAAACGAGAGGATCGGAAAATAGCTTCAGGAGTGGCTTGGGCAGGGACTCCGAAGCAAGAAGTGGCTCGGGATACCTGTGTATTCCGTGATATTCAGGAGGAGTGGGATGAGTATGACACACTGTTCTACAATGCGTGGTTGGGAGTTAAGATTATCCCCACTCGACTCGCGGATCCTGCTGTTCTGCAGAAGATGGGGATCTTTGAGGAGGTTTATGAGATTCTGGAGCGCATTGGCATGGGGACTATGCCATTCCAGCAGTACGATCTGTACCCAGACTTGGTCCGCCAGTTCCTCTCTACAGTTCGAGTCTACTACGCTAATGAGCTGGCGAAGCGTGCTCAGGAAGGCACTATGACATTTCTGATCCGAGGGATTCGATACCGGATCAGTCTGATGGAGCTTTGTGGGATTTATGGCTTCTCTGACCATCCCACAGGCGTTCTCCTTCCCTCTCAGTGGACCCATATGAGGACATTCTGGTCCAAGTTCGGGAATGGAGTCTATGATAGCAAGACCAGCACGCAGACAGAGGTTAGACATCCGGTTTTGAGGTACCTTCTGCGCCTCTTTGGTCATACTATTCTGTGCAAGTCTGCGCCCAGCAAGACTCGAGTTAGCGAGCTGATTCTCCTTTACTACGGACTTTATGAGATGCTGGATGATTCGATACCAGTTGATAGTATGGTTCGCGCCAATTTAGGTGCTGTTTTCGCTGAGCATTTGGTCTCTTTAAAGACCAAGCCATTTACCAGTCCAGGGGAGAAGACTGAGAGTGTGGGCAGCTTGTTGACACCGATCTTCCATCATCTCCAGATCGATGTTACCCCTTGCAGTCTGCGCAGTGATAGATCGCTTATGGATGAGCAGTATCTGCGCCATGTCACTTGGATGAAGACTGGAGTTGTCTGGACTTTCACTACTACTTTTGGAGAGTATGTTGGCATTAAGTTGCCACAGAGAGCCCTCACTACTATCCAGACAGACCCACGCCAGTTATTCTTCATGCGAGCACAGACTCTTCTGCGCCCCTTGACTCTGCGCCCTGCTAGAGCTGCTACAGCTGGTCCCTCTGCTTCTACTGCTGCTGCTACTGATGCTGGACCTTCTACGCGTCAGAGTGGCTCTTCTGCTGCCTTCAGGCGTCCTCCACGACCACAGACACCCATGGATATGGCTGCTTTTCAGGAGTATGTCATTGATAGCTTTGAGGGACTCTGGGATGCTGTTGCTACACTTAGCAACTGTGGTTGTGTCCGCCCCCACTACACTACTGAGCCTTGTGAGGATGAGGATTGAGGCTTCATTATCTGGTTACTTGTTCCTTTTTTTTTCCCTTTTTATTTTTCTTTCTCTTGAGTCATTTTTTATGTTTCTTTTGAGTAAGTTGTCAGTTTCTTTGATGATGTTTTGTGAGATTGTTGAACCAGGTTATTATTGCTATGTTTGGATGTTGTTAATTATGTGTTTGAATGCTGAAAAAGTCTAACTTTCGAGTACACATGCAAACACTTCGTTAATTAACATCTAACATAAGATTTAGGCAATACAGGTCGTGGTGACGCTCGTCACCCGACCCCACGCGAGGTAACACTTTTCTGACTTGGTTTTTCGACTTCTCATTCATTTTTCTGACCAACTCTTGGCTTAATAACACTGGGGACAGTGTTGTTTAAGTCTGGGGGAGGTGGTTACTGACGTTGTGTGCTTTGTGTCATGTTTATAGAGTCTTAAAGTTGAGTCAAAAACCTATTTTTCTAGAGTCAAAATTTTTGAAACTGTTAGTTTTTCTTGGAACTAGCCATAGGACGTTTTTGCTGATAAGAACCATTGCCACAGTAGTTGATTACAAGTCTTACTAAGTTGAAAGTCATAGGTAGATCAGTCTAGCAATGAAGGTTTAGGTTCTTAGAGAATCTGGAAAATTTGTTGTTAGCTCCACCTTAATGAACTTTAAATTTCTTGTCTTGGTGATTGATTCTTATTGATCTTGATTCTCTCTTTAAGCACTGACAATAAGGTTAAAATACAGTCTCTCTTTGATCTTCCCTGATGTAGTTTTTAAAAGATTAAGTCTAAAGAATGGTGCATTCATGACCCTGTCTCCTCACAAGGAACAACAGTAGTGAACACACTCAAGAACCTGTCTCCTCACAAGGAACACAAGTATTGAGTAGCACCATATCTTAGACTGTAAAAGTTGAGAAAAAGAAGTGAAAAATCGAAAATATTCAAAGGAAAAAGATTAAGGGAAGAGAAAAAAGGAGAGCTGTGTTGAGATTGATTTGTTCAGTTGTTAGGAAGGGAAAAGAATCTGTAAAGTGATTAAGATGATAGAGCCTTGATGAGACTTCACACTTAGATAAAAAATAAGGAGTTAACAGTAGAAATTTTGGATTTCTTGAAGGGATTTAGACTGGACTTGAGAGATTTGCTAAGCTTGTGATGATTAGGTAGAAATTTGATCTTGTGTTGACTCTGTGGTATGTGGATTCGAAAGCTTTAACTAGTGTGGTGTTTCTGATGACTAACTGACTGTTTCTTGTTTTCAAACCCCGACCCTGTACTCCATCTGATGTTTGCTTGAGGGCAAGCAAAAGCTAAGTCTGGGGGAGTTGATATATCATGGTTTTTATGGTTTTTAACCATGATATAAGTCCTTTTTATTGAGTCTTTTTGGTCTTTTTAGAGTCCTAGAAGAGTCTTTGCAGGTTAAAGTATGTCTGGAGCATAATTGGAGATATTGGAACCTTTTGGAGCATTCTGAGTTGAAGCCACGAAGTACCAAGATCGAAGCAGAAAGTATTCACTAATGGTGACGATCGTCACCCCATTAGTGACGCTCGTCACCCCATTGGTGATGCTCGTCACCCCATTGGTGACGCTCGTCACCCCATTGGTGACGCTCGTCACCCAGAGAGGAAGGAGCGTGGCTATTTGTTAAAAGTATCAAGAAGAATTGCAGAATTGGCCCAGAAGTTTCCTGTATTTGCATGAAGACCCCAGATCGTGTTTAGCTTCTATTTATTAGGTTTTTCAGCCATTGTTGGCTATTATCTTAGTTTTTGAGAATTCAGAGAGCTAGAGAGAGATTTTATTCAGAGCTTTTTGGGGAGACAAATCCTGTACTCTTTAGAGAAGATTTCGAACCCCCTTTGTTTCTTACTCTTTCTCTTAATGCAATTTTATTCAGTTATGCTTTGTGATCTCATAATCATGTCTGAGTAAACTGCTAGTTAAGTTAGGGTTTTCAAAGGTTGATGAAAAGAGTGTAGAATCGCTATCTGTTAGGAATATCTCATGGTTTTTCATCTCTGCTTGCTTTAAAATCGAATTTCTGAGACACATCATCTAGGAATCCGAAAATCATAGGTTGTTAAATATATGTGAGAGCATTATTCATAACCTGAACTAGTATTTGATGAGCAAAACAACTTAGTACAAAGAGATTTGGCTTAGGAGTTTTGTAAACAATTGAATCTGATCATTCCTGCATACTTAGGTTGTTAGGATTTGCAAAGAGATTTGAAACTCTGTGATCTAGGTATAGATAACTTCTGCAATGAGAATTGATTAGTTATGCATTAGAGATTCATGTTTAAAAACGGTTCTTAATCATTCCTGATTCCCTGTATTCTACATTCTTGGATTCATACCTGCGAATTACCCTAGCTTAGCGCTTTTAGTCTTCCTGAACTTAGAACATATCATACCATCGTTTGCTTATTTCTAATTATTCATTCGCATTACATACATCATATTTTGCTTAGCCTAGTCCAAATCTATAATTGATAGTGTAGTTAGCATTACTCTCTTGGGATTTCGATACCCCTTATACTACATCTGCTTTGTTGTGCACTTGCAGTAGTTTTTATTTGGGTAAAATCTGACCCTATCAATTAGTGATTTCTTAGTGCTTAATATTATTGTTTTTTTCTTATTGATTGTGTTTAATGCTAGATTAGCCTTTGCTAAGTTGATCTAGATTTTAGGGTTCTTTTATGCCTCATAAGTGTTTAATGAAATTCTTGAATGAGTCAAGTAAGAGATTTGCTTATTTTAGCCTAAGGAATTAGTTGTCTAAGGAGTAGACTGGCAATATGGAATTGGATTAGTTGCTTATAATGCTTGCTGATCATGTGGTCGAGTAAAGGAATTTGTCTTAAATATGTGCTAAGCAAAGTGGCTAGTATCAAGAAATTGAGCTAGTTATAGCTGTTAATTATATGCCTAGGAATAGCTTTTTGTGGGTTTGTAAGCATGAGTAGTTAAGCTGAAAGTCTCCCTAGATCAACTACCTTATCTCAAGCCTACTAGTCTTTAATTGTTTGAATTTGAACCTGCCTTAGTTTCTCTGTTTATTTCACTTGATCTTGCTTTTTGAAGTCTCTTCTAGTTGTTAGATTCATAGTTTTAATCTCTTGAACATGCTTGCTTGAATTAGATGATCTATTGCATTCCCGATTACTCACTTTTCCCATTTGGATTGATACCTACATACTACAATGATATGATTATATGTAGGATTTGAAGTAGAATAAACTCTTACATCATTGAACCACCTGTTCAACTATGACATTGCCATTCTGATCCAGTTTGTGCTCTTCTTCATTCCTCCTATTTCAATCTCTGTCAACCAAGTGACCTTTTTGCATTTTCGACCAAGACAAGTGGAGCAACCATTGTAGACTGTTTCTTATCTTTCATGATGGTCCTTTCCAGCTTTGCGAGTTCATCGATGCTCAAAGTCACAAGCTCCTTCTCTTTGTTGCTTCTGGTACTGCGATTATGCATACATCTGAAACAGATTGAAGAAAAGTTGCAGAAATATAATAAACAAATAAAAACTTAGTCAAAATACTAATACTAAAAATCGATAGGCAGCTATTACTCCCCGGCAACGGCACCAAAAACTTGATAGGGTCTAAGTTTTATCCAATTATTTTACTACTGCAAGTGCACATCAAAGCAGCTATAGCACAAAGGATTATCGAATCCCAAGGGAGTAAGCTACTACACTATTGATTTTAGGTTCAGATTAAGCTAGGCAGTAATGAATGAATGTAATGCGAATTAACTAAAATAATGAAAGAAGGCAATTTTTGTTGACTGATCTAAAGTTCAGAAAGCTAAAAGCGCTAAGTAAGGATTTTCGCAGGTTGAATCCGAGAATATAGAATGCATGCAATCAGGAATGGATTAAAACCATGTAGAACTCGAAACACAATGATATAACTAATCAATTCTCATTGCAGAAGTTATCTATGCCTAATTCACAGAATTTCAAATCTCTTTGCAAATTCTAATAAGTCAAGCAAGCATTAAAGATCAGGTTTCGATTGTTCACAAAACTCCCAAGTCAAATCTCTATGCAAATAGGCATTTTGCTTATCTAATACTAGTTCAAGTGATTAACAATGTTCTCACATCTATTAAACAATCTAGGGTTTCGAAATCTAGATGATTAGTCTAAGAAATATATATGAATACAAGCACAGATGAAGAACCAATGGATTTTCCTAACAGTTTGGCAATTCTACAAACTCTTCATCAACCTTCAAATCATTCTAATTTAACTAACATATTACTCAGACATGATTATGAATGAACATAGCATAGCTGAATAAAACTGCATTAAAAGATAAAGAGTAGAGATACAAAGGGTTCAAATTCTTCTCACATTTGTCTCCCTTAAAGCCTGTAAACTATCTATCTCAAAAGCTCTCTAGAAATTCAGATCCAAGTTTAAAGCCAACAATGGCAGAAAAACATAATATATAGGCTGAAACACGAGTTAGGGTCTTCTTGTAAATAGTAGAACTCTTGGGCCAAAAATTGAAAATTCCTCCTTATCTTTTACCGTGATCCCTTCCTCAGTGTAGGTGACGAGAGACACCATTGAGTGGTGATGATCGTCACCAGTGCACAATAACGCTTTCTGAGTTGCTAACTTCAGAAAGGATTCTTGCTTTGATCCAAAAAGCTCCAAAACCTCCAATTATGCTACAGTCATGCTATAACTTGCAAATACTCTGTTAGGACTCTAAAAAGACCAAAAAGACTTAATAAAAAAGACTGATACCATGGTTAAAAACCATAAAAACCATGATATATCACGAATCTCCTGTAATAACCTGTGAGGCCCAAAAATCCTCTCAATTCTTTTACTGTTTTCAGAGGAGGCCAATTCTTCAATGCCTCTATCTTATGCAAATCTGTAGATACTCCTTCCTAAGAATTCACATGATCAAGATACTCTACTTGGTTTTGAGCAAAACAACACTTCTTTAAATTTACAAACAACCATTGCTCTTCAAATACCGACAGCACCAACCTCAGGTATCTCACGTGATCCTCTATAGAAGCGCTGTAGATGATAATATCATGAAAAAACACCAACACAAACTTTCGAAAAAATGGCTTAAAAACTTGATTCATCAAAGCCTGGAATTTGATGTAGCATTCGTTAACCAAAAAGGCATAACAAGGAATTTGTAATGACTTTCATGTGTCCTGAATGCTGTCTTCTCAATATCTTTCTCCTTTATTCGAATCTGATGATAATCTGAACAATGGTCCAGCTTGGAAAATATTTTTTGCTCCAGACAGCTAATCCAGAAGCTGATCTATCAATGGTATTGGGTATGTTTTTGGCACTGTCACTCTGTTCAACACTCTGTAGTCTACATAGAACCTCCACGAGTTGTCCTTCTTTTTAACCAACAAGACAGGACTCAAATATGGACTGTGACTTGGGCTTATCAGTCCCTCTGTTAACATCTCGAGAACCAACTTCTCTATAGCTTCCTTATGAGCATGCAGATACCGATAAGGTCTCACGTTAATTGGCCCCATTCCCTTGTAACACTATACCATGCTCACTGCCTCGAACATGAGGTAATCCTTTGGGGTTCTTAAAGACTTCTTCATACTCAACTAAAGTCTGAGCAATGGCTGGAGGTAAGAGTTGTTTCTCGTTCGGAGTAGCTTTTGTATTGCTCAAGACAATTCGTTGTTGTTTCTCCTCCATGTTATATTTCAGTGTTTTCAAAGACTTTGTTGTTTCATGAAGAGACGGGTCGCCCCTTAACGTCACAAACTTGCCCTGATGCATGAATGATAACTTATGATTTTCCCAGTCAACTTGGCCTTTTCCAAGAGTTAGCAGCCAATGGACCCCCAAGATTACATCTGCATTTCCCAGTTCAAGCACGATGAAATCTGTAGTGATTTGAATGTCTTGTAAGGTGAGTTGTACATTTCTGCATACTCCAGACCCGTGAACCGAGACACCCGTACCCAACAATACTTGCATCTGAAAAGATTTGTCAGGCTTCAACTTAATTCGCTTTGCCATATCCGGAGTGATGAAATTATGTGTGGCTCCACTGTCTAACATCACGACAATTGACTGCTTCTTCAAACAACCTCTCACTTTTGTTGTTGTGGAAGAAGGTAAACCTAAGAAAGAGTTAAGAGACAGAGTCGATCACTCTGGTGCCCACACAATCTCTTCTTCCTCATTCATGAATTCTTCTTGGTTAACAATATCAACTTCTATGCCATTCAACATCGTTAAAGCTTGACATGAAGCATTGGGGCAAATGTGTTGTTGTGTAAATTTCTTCGGGCAATAAAAACATAGCCCTAGTCGTTTCATCTCGGCAACTTGCTCTGGTGTTAGGTGAATTTGAGGACGAGGGAAACCAAGTCGTGGAGAAGGAGCTGCATTCTGATTCGCAGTTTCCTGGTTTGTTCTCATCTTCCAGGTATTGTTAGTAGGGTAACTGGAATACGACTTAGTCACAGTCATCCCGCTTCCCTGAGTTGGTTTTTGCACGCTTTGTCTCTCTTTGCAAATCACTCGATACAAGGAACTCGATTCCATCTGATACGCCTATGAAATAATTTCTTATAGATTGACCGGTTTGCACATATTCACTACTTCTTGCATTTCGGGTTTGAGGCCATTCATGAAAACACCCTCCAACTGAGTATCCGTCAAACCGTAAGCCTGGTTTGACAAATTCTCAAATAAATGAATGTACTCCGCTACTACACCGGTCTGTGTTACCCTGAAGAAAGGTTGACTAGGATTGATATATCATGGTTATTGAGTCTTTTTGGTCTTTTTAGAGTCCTAGAAGAGTCTTTGGAGGTTATAGCATGTCTGGAGCATAATTGGAGATATTGGAGCCTTTTGGAGCATTCTGAGTTGAAGCCACGAAGTATCCAACTCGTGAAGAAAAGTATGCATATGGGTGACGCTCGTCACCACTTTTGGTGACGCTCGTCACCCAGAAAGGAAGGGGTTGTGGCTGTTTTCTAAAAGATAGAGGATTATTTGCAGTTTTGGCCCAGAAGTTCTAGTATTTGCAAAAAGACCCCAGATCGTGTTTTAGCTTGTATATTAGGTTTTTCAGCCATTCTTTTGGCAGATATCTTGTATCTTATTATTTTTGAGAGATTTGTAGCAGAGCTTTTGGAGAGACAAATCAGACTCTTTCAGAGCAGATTTTAAACTCCTTTATTTCTACTTCTTATTTCTTTTATGCAATCTATTCTTTTCATGATGTTTTCTCAAATCACCATGTCTGAGTAGTTTGTTAGTTAAGTTAGGGCTTTTCAAAGGTTGAAGAAGAGTTTGTAGAATTGCTAAAAACTTATAGGAAATTCATTGGTTCTTCATCTGTGCTTGCATTCATATCGATTTCTTAGACACATCATCTGGATTTCGAAACCCTAGGTTGTTTGATAGATGTGAGAGCATTATTAATCACCTGAACTAGTATTAGATGAGCAAAACGCCCTAGTACAAAGAGATTTGGCTTAGGAGTTTTGTGAACAATTGAACCTGATCATTACTGCATGTTTAGGTTGTTAGGGTTTGCAAAGAGATTTGAAACTCTGTGACTTAGACATAGATAACTTCTGCAATGAGAATTGATTAGTTATATCTTTGCGATTCATGTTCAAGACGGTTTTAATTCATTCCTGATTGCATGCATTCTACACTCTCGGATTCAACCTGCGAACTGTCCTGACTTAGCGCCTTTAGCTTTCTGAACTTTAAGAACAGTCTCAAAAACGCCCACTTGCTTTTATTACTTTAGTTATTTCGCATTACATTCATTACTTATTGCTTAGCTTAATCCGAACCTGAACTCTTTAGTGTAGTTTACTTACTCCCTTGGGATTCGATAACCCCTTGTACTACAATTGCTTTGCTGTGCACTTGCAGTAGTTTTATTTGGGTAAAACCTGACCCTATCAAGTTTTTGGTGCCGTTGCCGGGGAGTAAGAGTTGCCTATCGATTTCTAGTATTAGGATTTTGTCTAAGTTTTTATTCGTTTACTGACTTTCAGTTACTTTTCTTTGTTCCTGTTTCAGGTGTATGCCTAATTGCAGAACCAGAAGCAAGAAAGAGAAGGAGCTTGTGACTTTGAGCATCGACGAGCTTGCTAGGTTGGAAAGAACTAACAGGAAAGCTAAGAAGAAATCTACAATGGTCGCTCCACTTATCTTGGTTGAAGATGCAGAAGGTCACTTGGTTGACAGGGAAGGAAACAGGAGGAACGAAGAGGGGCAGAGAATTGATCAAGAGGGGAATGTCATTGTTGAACAGCAGGTTCAGCAAGTGGCTGAGAACGTGGGAGTCCCTGCTGCTGTCAATAACGCTGCTGGGCGTTTTGTTCAGAGGACTCTAGGTGACTACAACAGACCTGATCAGTTCTATGCCAACAGAGCTGCAATTCGACCTCCTGCCTTCCAGAGGAACGATTTTGAGGTTAAACAGGTCTATTATCAGGTGGTTGGCCAGCATCCATTCCATGGCTTACCTCATAAGCATCATATGGATCACATTGAGAGGTTTGAGGATCTGGCTTCAAGTGTCAAAGCTACTGGAGTCAGCAATGATTTCCTGTTCTGCAAGCTTTTTCCTTACTCTCTTGGAGGAGAAGCTGCATATTGGCTGAAGCAACTGGAACCTGCTTCATTGACCACTTAGGAAGACACCAAAAATGCCTTTTTGAACAACTTCTATGATGATGCAAGCTCAGAGGACATGAGGACGAAAATTGCATCATTTACACAAGGACCAACTGAAGCTTTTAAGGCTTCTTGGATCAGGTTCAAGTCTTATCAAAGGGACTGTCCTCATCATGGCTTTAGTCAGGTGCAATTACTTGGTATCTTCTTCAGAGGCATTGACTGAAAATATCAGATGGCGCTGGATGCTTCAAGTAGTGGAAACTTCAACACCAACAAACCAGAAGAAGCTGTAAGATTGATTGAAAACTTGGCCAGCAGTAACAGCACTAAAAATGCAGATTTTCAGAGAATGAAACAGAGTGGTTTGAATGAAGGAAACCAAATAGCTGAGGTTAAGGCTAAGTTAGACAGTATGCACAGCCTTCTGGTGGGAAAGAAGTCAGTCCAATTCGCTGCAGAAGTGGAGAGTTTCGAAAATCCTGAAGATATTGAGCAGAAAGATGTTAACTTCATCAATGGAGGTTTTCAGAACCAAAGGTTTGGATCAGCAGTGGAACAGAGGCTACAACAGCAATAATCAGAAGAATACCTTCCCAGGAAACCAGAATGCAACTGGTTATACTCCAACACCACAGTTCCAGAAGACTGAAGTTGAGAAACCTTACCAAAACAGCAGGAATTTTGGTTATTCTTCCTACCAAACTGCACCTCCACAAGACAATAAAATGGAAGCTACGCTGGAGCAGGTACTTGAAGGACAGCAGAAGATGACAGTGAACTTCAATGGCAAGTTAGATTCGCTGTATCAAGACCTGAATGGAAAAATTGAGAGTCTGAACTCTCACATGAAGAAGCTTGATGTGCAGGTTGCTCAAACTGCAGGAGCTGTTCAAAGGCAAGAGGGATTCCTTCCTGGAAGGACTGACATCAATCCCAAGCATCAGGTTAATGCCATCACAGTCAGGAATGAAAAGGAGCTTAAAACAGTGCAGAAAAAGAGGTTGAGTGCAGAACAGATCGTGCAACTCATGGAGTCTGAAGATGAAAATTTTTCTGTCTCAGAGGTGAGTGACGAGCGTCACCAAGGAGGGGTGACGCTCGTCACCAACTTACAAGGATATCGGGGGTTGTCACAAGTGAGTGACGAGCGTCACCCCCCTGGTGACGGTCGTCACCCACCCCAGAACGAAGCTGCTTCGCCTGTAACTGCAAATTATGACCAGGAACGTGTCTATAAACCCAAAAAACCATTCCCCAAGCATCCTAGGAAGTCTAAACATGAGATAGAAGAAGCCAGATGCAAAGCTATGATAGACAAGCTGATGCTTGAGATCCCTCTTGTTGATGCAGTCAAGCTTTCACCAGCTCTAAGAAGGTATGTAAAGAGAATGGTTGTGAATGGTGTAAGTCCTGAGGAAGGAGCATTGCTTACCAGAGACATCAGTGCAATTCTCTTAGGCACAGTTCCAAAGAAGAAGAAGAATGTGACTGTTTCTGAACAAGTCAATACCATCACTCAAAGCAGAGTTCCAGAGAAGCTATCTGATCCAGGGACCTTTGTGCTTGATTGCTCAATATCTGCAGGACGTTTTTCCCACTCTCTATGTGATCTAGGGTCAAGTATTAACTTGATGCCTTTCTCTGTTGCTGCTAGACTTGGAATGACTGATTTCAAGCCAGCTGGGATCTCTCTCATCCTAGCAGATCGATCCATAAGGACCCTAGAAGGCATGTTAGAGAATGTTCATGTTAACATTGAAGACTGCATAATTCCTACAGATTTTGTGGTTCTGAAATATGCTGAAGAACCTAAAGATCCTCTTATTCTGGGAAGACCATTTTTGGCTACTGCTGGAGCCATCATTGATGTTAGAAGGGGGAACATTGAGCTTGATCTTGGTAATGTTGTCATGAACTTTGACATGGATAAGTTAAGAGGGAGTTCTACCATTGATGGTCAGATCTTTTCTGTAAGAACTTCTAGAGATGAAGAGACTGTCATGGAGCATTCAGAAGACATTATTGCTGAGTGTGTCAATAAATCAGATATAAGTGGGCAAGTGAGCAAGATGGCTGTTGAAGAGCCAATATCTGAAACTTCTGCAGAAGCTGTTGGGTTTGAGGATTGCAGTGAGGATCATATCTTCATGACTGGGCTTGAAAAATAGGTTCTAATGAATGCCAAGTTGCTGGAGGAAGACGTGTATGTGATGGAGGCAAGACTTGCAGAGCTGAATTGCTGGAAAACTGCAGCAACTCGAACTGCAGGGTCAGTGACGACCGTCACTGACCTGGTGACGCTTGTCACCAACCTGAACACAAAGCAGAATGTCTCCCCACTCTGCTGATGTTCCTCACTTCCTTGGAAGTGTTCAAGCATCTACTGCTTACAAACCACCATGGATGAGGAGACATTCTTCTCCAAGGCATTCACTGCCACCTTCTTTTCCACCAGCTGTCTGAACAGCAATCAAAGTTCAGCTAATGACTTTAAACAAGCGCTTAGTGGGAGGCAACCCACTGGTAAGTTTTTTTTTCATATACTTAGTCTAGTTTTCTATTACATAGCTAAAAAAAACCCAAAAAAACATGAGAAAAATCGAAAAAAAAAAAAAAAAGTCACTTTGTTCAGTTTGCTTTGATGATGTCTTGTGAACTTGTTGGACCATGAATTATGCTTTGTTTGGATGTTTTGATGTGTGTTTTTAGTGCTCTTACAGTTTGACTTCGGAGTACACATGATGGCATAGCATTTAAACATCCAACATGTCGATTTTGGAGTATCAGAGATGGTGACGCTCGTCACCAGGTCCTTCGCGAGGTACCACTTTTTCACCTTGGTTCTACAACTTCTCATGCTTCTTTTTGACCAACTCTTGGCTTAATAACACTGGAGACAGTGTTGTTTAAGTCTGGGGGAGGTGGTTACTGACGTTGTGTGCTTTGTGTCATGTCTATAGAGTCTTAAAGTTGAGTCAAAAACCTGTTTTATAGAGTCAAAATTTTTGAAACTGTCAGTTTTTCTTGAAACTAACCATAGGACGTTTTTGCTGATAAAAATCATTGCCACAGTAGTTGATTACAAGTCTCACTAAGTTGAAAGTCATAGGTAGATCAGTCTAGCAATGAAGGTTTAGGTTCTTAGAGAATCTGGAAAATTTGTTGTTAGCTCCACCTTAATGAACTTTAAACTTCTTGTCTTGGTGATTGATTCTTATTGATCTTGATTCTTTCTTTCAACACTGACAATAAGGTTAAAATACAGTCTCTCTTTGATCTTCCCTGATGTAGTTTTTTAAAAAAGTTTAAGTCCAAAGAATGGTGCATTCATGACCCTGTCTCCTCACAAGGAATAACAGTAGTGAACACATTCAAGAACCTGTCTCCTCACAAGGAACACAAGTATTGAGTAGCACCATATCTTAGACTGTATAAGTTGAAGAAAAAAAGAAGTAAAAAATCGAAAATATCCAAAGGAAGAGATTAAGGGAAGAGAAAATAGGAGAGCTGTGTTGAGATCTATTTGTGCAGTTGTTAGGAAGGGAAAAGAATCTGTAAAATGATTAAGATGATAGAACCTTGATGAGATATCACACTTAGATAAAAATAAGGAATTAGCAGTAGAAATTTCGGATTTCTTGAAGGGATTTGGACTGGATTTGAGAGATTTGCTAAGCTTGTGATAATTAGACTGAAATTTGATCTTGTGTTGACTCTGTGGTATGTGGATTCGAAAGTTCAAACTAGTGTGGTGTTTCTGATGACTGACTGACTGTTTCTTGTTTTCAAACCTCGACCCTGTTCTTTGTCTGATGTTTGCTTGAGGGCAAGCAAAAGCTAAGTCAGGGGGAGATGATATATCATGGTTTTTATGGTTTTTAACCATGATATAAGTCCTTTTTATTGAGTCTTTTTGGTCTTTTTAGAGTCCTAGAAGAGTCTTTGCAGGTTATAGCATGTCTGGAGCATAATTGGAGATATTGGAGCCTTTTGGAGCATTCTGAGTTGAAGCCACGAAGTATCCAACTCGTGAAGAAAAGTATGCATATGGGTGACGCTCGTCATCACTTTTGGTGACGCTCGTCACCCAGAAAGGAAGGGGTCGTGGCTGTTTTCTAAAAGATAGAGGATTATTTGCAGTTTTGGCCCAGAAGTTCCAGTATTTACAAAAAGACCCCAGATCGTGTTTTAGCTTGTATATTAGGTTTTTCAGCCATTCTTTTGGCAGATATCTTGTATCTTATTATTTTTGAGAGCTTTAGAGAGAGATTTGTAGCAGAGCTTTTGGAGAGACAAATCAGACTCCTTCAGAGCAGATTTTGAACTCCTTTATTTCTACTTCTTATTTCTTTTATGCAATCTATTCTTTTCATGATGTTTTCTCAAATCACCATGTCTGAGTAGTTTGTTAGTTAAGTTAGGGCTTTTCAAAGGTTGAAGAAGAGTTTGTAGAATTGCTAAAAACTTATAGGAAATTCATTGGTTCTTCATTTGTGCTTGCATTCATATCGATTTCTTAGACACATCATCTGGATTTCGAAACCCTAGGTTGTTTGATAGATGTGAGAGCATTATTAATCACCTGAACTAGTATTAGATGAGCAAAACGCCCTAGTACAAAGAGATTTGGCTTAGGAGTTTTGTGAACAATTGAACCTGATCATTACTGCATGTTTAGGTTGTTAGGGTTTGCAAAGAGATTTGAAACTCTGTGACTTAGACATAGATAACTTCTGCAATGAGAATTGATTAGTTATATCTTTGCGATTCATGTTCAAGACGGTTTTAATTCATTCCTGATTGCATGCATTCTACACTCTCGGATTCAACCTGCGAACTGTCCTGACTTAGCGCCTTTAGCTTTCTGAACTTTAAGAACAGTCTCAAAAATGCCCACTTGCTTTTATTACTTTAGTTATTTCGCATTACATTCATTACTTATTGCTTAGCTTAATCCGAACCTGAACTCTTTAGTGTAGTTTACTTACTTCCTTGGGATTCGATAACCCCTTGTACTACAACTGCTTTGCTGTGCACTTGCAGTAGTTTTATTTGGGTAAAACCTGACCCTATCAAGGATCTCACAGCTTCTCTTTACTGAATCTAGCAATCAACCGATCTCTGAATTCTTTCCAGCAACCAAAAGGACGTTGATGCATCTCACTATTGAGCCAACTCAGAACATCTCCTGCCTAACTAACCGACACCAGATCCAGCTTGCCAGTATCATCATATCCTCCGATCTGAAAGAACCACTCAGCCAAAGCGATCCAACCATATGTGTCTTCTCCATCAAAGGTCGGTAACTCAACCTTCCTCAACAAACCCTTCCCTGCTGTTTTCTATCCTACTTTGAGCTCTAATCTCATCAGGTCTAAGACTACGGCAAGGTTCCCAGACAGGAGGATGTACCTGTTCCATTTGCGTTATCGGAATTGATTGGTCAGTTCCGCTTGTCTGCTTCTGGTGATTCATTGAACCACGTTGCAGCGTCGACATAATTGCATTAAATTTGTCTTTCAAATCTTCAAATCTCTTACGAGATTCCTTCTCCATCTCGATCTGAGAAGAAATCGCAGATTGCAACGATTTCGCCAAGGATTCCAGGGACACTGGCGAATTCGCTTCTTCGCTCTGATTTTTCCTCGTCATTTGCTTCAGCAATGATGCTGCTTCCAATTCGCGATTGTTTGCTCCAGATCGCTACGACGCACCAATTTGATATGAAACCAGCCACTTTTATTGATATGAACAAGTGATTACACATCCAAGCGTATGAGCTTGAAGGCAAACCCTATCTCAACCTCCAAACAATTCTCAGATTCGAGTCTCTCTCTCTCTCTCTCACACTCTGAATGAATTCCTAAACAGAACATGGTTTTGCTTTTATACTATAAATCCGCAGTACCAAACAAACCGAAATAAAACCAACATTTTAAACCGGTTAAACACATGATTTGGCTGCGTCATTCCCTTTCTGCTTCTTCTTCTTTATAACGTAGACCCTCCATGGTATATCATAAATTTTGTGGCATCTCATGTTTTTTACTTATCTTCTCTCTCCTTTGGCAGACATCATATTGAGATATGAATGTCTGAGCATCTTTGAACATTGTAGGCCACCAGAAGACTGCTTGAAGAACCTTGGACACTGTCTTGAAAGTAGCAAAGTGCCCAGCATACTCAGACCCATGGTAATGAAACAGCACGCTCTGAACTTAAGTCTCTGCAATACATCTCCTGTAGATCCCGTCTGAACAGTGCTTGTACAAGTAAGGCTCCTCCCAGTAAAATCTCTTAAGTTTCCTAATGAACTTCTTCTTCTCATACCCCTTATGGGTGTCTAGTATCTCATCTGTAGCCAGGTAGTTTGCAATGTCAGCATAACAGGGTCTGGTGGAAACAGTAATTGCCAAGATTGGTTGAGAGAAAACATCTTGCAGAATCTGCTGAAAAAGAAGTGCAGCTCGCGATTGGTGTCGATCGACACTAGTAAGTGTTTCAATCAACACGAGGTCGTGTCGACGCTCTGACGCGTTTGATGTTGATCCTGATCGACATTGGTTTGCTTCGAGTGGGGTGTCGATTGACACTAATGAGGGTGTGTTGATCGATACAGTGTTTGTAGCACGAAGGGAATGCAGGTTTCTAACAGCAGGTTCCTGAAACCTTGCTTCAAAAAAGTAGACGTTTTCTTCAGGCAAGAAATCATCAATGGGGTGTCATCTTTAATCCTGATTCTTGAAAAGTGGTTAGCTACTCCATTCTAACCTCCTTTTTATCCTTGATTTCAATATCAAACTCCTGAAGTAGCAGAATCATTCTCAACAGTCTTGGTTTGCAATCTTTCTTCTAACATCAAAAACTTGATGGCAGAATGATCAGTATGGATAATCAATTTAGCTCCAAGTAGGTACTGTCCAAATTTCTCAAATGAAAACACCACAGCCAACAGTTCCTTCTTTGTGGTTGCATAATTCTTATGTGCTTCATCAAGAATTCTACTGGCATAGAAGATGGCATGAAGTTTCTTATCCTTCCTCTGCCCCGTAACAGCTCCAACTGCAAAGACTGAGGCATCACACATTACCTCGAAAGGTAAATTCCAGTCAGGAGGTTGCACAATTAGAGCACTCACTAAGGCCTACTTAATATGCTGAAAGGCTGAATGGCATTCTGAATTAAAATCAAACTTCACATCCTTGCGAAGAAGAGCTTGAGTGGTCTTGCAATCTTGCTGAAGTCTTTGGTGAATCTTCTGAAGAACCCAGCATGTCCTAGAAAATTCTTCACAGACTTCACACAATTTGGCCTCTGTAGACTTGTCATCAGTTCAATTTTTGCCTTGTCTACCTCAATGTCGTCTCCTAAAACTCTATGCCCAAGCACAATCCTATCTCTGACCATAAAATTGCACTTTTTCCAGTTAAGAACTAGGTGATTCTCTTCACATCTTATTAGCACTTGACACAGGTTATCAAGATAATCCTTGAAGGAAGACCCATACACTGAGAAATCATCCATGAAGGCCTCCATAAACCTCTCAATCACGTCTGTGAAGATAGACACCATGCACCTCTGAAATTGTTGCAGGAGCATTACAAAGTCCAAATGGAATTCTGCGATATGCAAATTTACCATAGGGACAAGTAAAAGTGGTTTCCTCCTGATCATCTGGATGAATGGAGATCTGGAAGAAACCTGAATAACCATCCAAGAAGCAGTAACAGGAGTGATTCGCCAACCTCTCCAGCATATGAACGATGAATGGCAATGGGAAGTGATCTTTCCTTGTTGGAGCGTTGAGCTTCTTATAGTTAGTGCACATCATATGCCCAGTTATGGTCCTTGTAGGAATCAGCTCATCCTCCTAATTTTTCACCATTGTGACTCGTCCTTTCTTGGGAACCACATGAACTGGACTAACCCAAGCACTGTCTAAGATATGATAGATAATCCTAGCTGTTAAGAGCTTCATGATCTCCTTCTTGACCACATACTGCAAATTCGGATTCAGCCTCCTCTGGTTCTCAATTGATGACTTCAACTCATCCTCAAGGTGTATCCTATGCATGCACAAGTCTGGAGAGATACCTGAAATGTCATCAAGAGAATAGACAAGAGTTTTGCGAAATGT
The DNA here is from genome assembly GCA_911865555.2 of Thlaspi arvense. NCBI lineage: Eukaryota > Viridiplantae > Streptophyta > Magnoliopsida > Brassicales > Brassicaceae > Thlaspi > Thlaspi arvense. The sequence goes on from OU466861.1 coordinate 18,806,165, forward strand.
GCGCAGCTTGCTTAGCAGTAAAGTGAGCTCCGCATTGTTTAAGGAAACATTAACAATAACAGGATGGGTAGAGTTCGGTCCTAGAAAACCATACCTTAGACCTGCAAGAAGCTGTTTGGATTCAATTTTTAGAGTAATTTCCTCACTCCAATCGTCCAGTTTTGCAGCTTTTGCAGAAGTTCCAACCAGCTCCTCTTGAGTAACCAGTTGCATAACTTGCTCACTTGCATCCAATATCTTGAAATAGCCAGCAGCAATGTCATCTAGATGCTCTGCCTCTTCTGCAGAAGTAGTCAACGCTCTCTCTAAAGGATTTGTAGGGTGCATCTTTTGAAAAATCTCTTCTGCAAGGCTGGTGAGGGAATCTATATAAAATGTATGCCCATCTATTGTTGGTTTCTTCATCAGCTTGTCCATATCAAAGTTCATAACCAAGTCGCCAACATGCAGAGCTATGCTTCCTTTCCTGACATCAATGATGGCGCCTGCAGTGGCTAAAAATTGTCTCCCCAAAATTAGTGGATCTTTGGATTCTTCTCCATATGCCAGAACTACAAAGTCCGTGGGAATCATGCAGTCTCCCACTTTGACTGGTACATCCTCCAATATACCTTCTGGAATCCTTACAGATCGATCTGTTAGGATAAGGGAGATCTTAGTTGGCTGAAAATCTATCATTCCCAAGCTGACATCAACTAAGTGAGGCAGCAGATTAACACTTGACTCCAAATCACACAAAGACCTCTTGAACCTCTCTGTAAATATTTTGCAGTCTAAAACAAAGCTTCCAGGATCTGTCAGTTTCTCTAGTATCTTGTTCTGAATCAGTGCTGACATGTTCTTAATGAGCATTGTCCCTGCTTATGTCCCAAGTTCTTGGTCATCATCCTTTTCGCATATCTCCTAATCACAGGAGCGGTCATTATAGCATCAATCAAAGGAATCTCAACCACAAGCTTATCCATGATAGCCTTGATCCTAGCATCTTCCAGTTCTTGTTTGGACTTCTTTGAATTCCTAGGGTCGGGTACTTTTGGTTTGTAAACCCGTTCTTCTGCGTTTGCTGAAGTCTGAACAATCGCTGGATTGATATGTGAAGAGTGTCAATCGACACCATGTGGTGGGTGTCGAACGACACTAGTCTCTGCTACTGGTGTCGACGTTCTCCGTTGATCAATTGACACTCAGTGGTTGGTGTCGATCGATGCTGCTCTAAACTGACCATACCATCTTCTTTATGCTCCTGGAGTTGCTCGAATTCTTCTTCACTTAGGCTCTTTTTCTGTACTGGTTGCAGATTCTTCCTACTCCTCAGCATGATGACATTAACAGAATGCCTCGGGTTGATATCAGTTCTTCTTGGAAGAAATCCTTCTAGACTTTTGACAGACCTAGCAGTCTGTGCAATCTGACTATTCAGAGTTTTGACATGGGTGTTCAGAGCTTCGAACTTCCCATTCAGAACTTGGTACATAGCGTCAATCTTGCCATTGAAATCAACTATGATCTTCTGCTGACCCTCCAATATCTGTTCAAGCATAGCTTCCATCTTACTTCCTGCTGATGGCGCAGGTGGTGATTGATAAGAAGAGGACCTGTAGTTCCTTGTAAAGCTGTTGTTCTGATATTCAGTATTCTGAAACTGAGGCTTTGGAGTGTAACCAGACAAATTCTGATTCCCTGTGAAGATGCTTCTCTGATTGTTTTCACTGAATCTTTTGTTTCCCTGCTGATTACCAAACTTTTGACCATGAAAACCAGCTTCATTGATGTAGTTGACATCTTCTTCTTCAAACTCTTCAAATGGCTCAAATGCCTCCACTTCAGCAGAAAACTGGACAGACTTCGTACCCACTAAAGGCTATGAACAGAGTCTAATTTAGCCTTCATCTCTGCAGCAAACTGATTGTTTCCAACATTCCCAGCCGTCTTTCAAAATCAGCATTCTCGGTACTATTGCTAGATACCAAGTTTTCTTTTAGTGTCATAGCATTAGCTGGGACTCTAGTGTTGAAATTTCCATTGCTTGCAGAATCCAAAGCCATATGGTACTTCCAGTCAACACCTCTGAAAAAAATGTCCAACAGTTGTACTTCATTGAAACCGTGATGTGGGCAGTTCCTTTGGTATGATCTGAATCTCAACCAAGCAGTCTTGAAAGCTTCAGTAGGACTTTGGGAGAAGGATGCAGTTTTCGTCTTCAACTCTTTTGACCTTGCATCATCATAGAATCTATTGAGAAAACTGTTTTTGGTGTCCTCCCAAGTGGTCAAAGATCCAGGCTCTAGTTGTTTCAGCCAATCAACTGCATCTCTTCCTAAAGAATAGGGGAACAGTTTGCAGAATAGGAAATCATTGCTGGCTCCATTGGCTTTAATGCTTCTAGCCAAATCTTCAAACCTCTCTATGTGATCCATAGGATGCTCATATGGAAGGCCATGAAAAGGATGCTGACCTACAAGAGCATAGTATGCAGGTCTCAGCTCAAAATCGTTTCTCTGGAAGGCATGAGGGCGAACTGCAACTCTATTTGCTTAGAACTGATCAGGCATCTTGTAGTCTCCAAGGGTCCTCTGTTGAAAATGCCCAACAGCATTCCCTGCGGCTTGTTGTTGTTCATTCTGCACAGCAGGCAGCACTGCTTGTTCCACAATCACAACGCCGTTCTCATTTATCCTTTGCCCTTCTTCATTCCTCATGTTTCCCTCCCTGTCAACCAAATGACCTTCTACATCTGTCCTCAAGATAATTTGATCAACCATTGCAGATTTCTTCTTGTCTTTCCTGATGGTTCTTTCCAACTTAGCGAGTTCGTCGATGCTCAAAGTCACAAGCTCTTTTTCTTTGTTGCTTCTGGTACTGCGATTATCCATACACCTGAAACAAACAAAAGAAAAGTAGCAAAGAGTTAGTAAACAAAAGAAAATAAAAGCTTAGTCAAAATTCTAAAACTAGAAATCCAAAGGGAACTATTAAGTCCCCGGAAATTGTCGCCAAAATTTGATATGCTCAAATTATCCCTAGAGCTACTCTCAAATGAAGAGGCTAATGTGGTACTTGGGGTATCGAGTCCACAGAGACTTAAGATTATTACACAACAAACTTAAGATTTATACAGCTTGGTATGGCCAATATCAATTCGAACTGCCCAATATCCAGCCCGATATGACCTCCTGATCAACCCCCAAGGCTCCCATGCACCATTTGAGCTATCTTATGAACCTAAAACACGAAAAAGGGATCAAAAGCATAAGGAAGAAATATACTGATATGCTCAAATTATCCCTAGAGCTACTCTCTCAAATTGAGAGGTTAATGTAGTAATTGGAGTATCGAATCCACAGAGACTTAAGATTATTACACTACTGATTTTAGGTTCAAATTCAGCAAAGTGGATCAATATAGAGTGAAGCAAAATAGCAAATAAAAGTAAACAGATGGTTTGTAGGTTCTCAAAATCAATGAGATAAGGCGCTAGGCATTGGGAGACTCGGAGGTTGGCATAAATCGCATACTACAGACTGAAATGATAATTTATTTAAACAGTTCTAGAACTCGAAAACACAAATGTAAAATCGATCAACTTCCGTTGCAAAGATTATCTATGAATAAATCCTAGAATTCCAAATTCCTTTGCAAATTCTAATAACCTAATCAAGCTTTAAAGTTCAAGTTCGAAATGTTCACTAATCCAAATTCCTTTGCAATTGGTTATTTTGCTCATCTAAGATAGTTCTGGTGATTAACAATGTTTTCACATCTATTAAACAACCTAAGATCTTATTTCTAGGTGATCGATCTCAAAATTAGTATTTAAAGCAATCCATATGAAGAACAAAAAATTTATCCTAACAGTCATTCAGTTCTAGCAATTGATTATCAACCTTTGAATGATCCAAAACCTAACTAGCAGATTACTCAAACATAGAAATTAAAACACAAATCATGGCTGAAGTGAATTGCATTAAAAGAATAGAGTAAAGATTAAAGGGGTTCAAAATTCTTCTCTAACAGAGTACAGATTTGTCTCTCCAAAAGCTCCTGATCTAATCTCTCTCTAAGTCTCAATGAGAATACAAGATAATGGCCTAACAATGGCTCTGAAAACCTAAATACACGTCTAAACATGACTGGGGCAAGTTTGCAAATAGTGGAAAAGTTCTGGGCCAAGTTGTGATTCTTCAAATATCTTTTTTTTTTTAAACTCCAGCTCGCGTCCACGATCGGTGTCGATCAACACTAAGTGGTTGGCGTCGATCGACACCATGCACCAAATACTTCTCTGAGTTGGTCTTTTCAGCAGCAAATTCAAGATAGCTCCAAAATACTCCCAAACCCACAATTATGCTCCAAACGCACATAAACCTGTAAAGACTCGAAAAGACTCAAAAATACCAAATAGACTCTATAAACATGACTCATATCCTGGTTAAAATCCCATAAAAACCATGATATATGATATACATAAGTGATAAACATGGAATTACCCTCCAAGTGTTTATAGTTGCAAAGCTTTGACTCATATCAATTGAAACTCAAAGATGAGAGTGCAATAGAACTAGTGTTCCTTCTCAAGTCATTAAAAACACACAAAAAAACATAGAGAAAGTAGCATAGTCGAAGCAAAAGATCAATCTCAAATGCCTTCAACGTCAATTGAAAGAAGAGAAATTATAAAGTTAAAACTACCCTCTGAATTATTCTCTACACATTCCATTGTAGTATATAGAGGTTATCAATCCAATCCAGAGGCTAAGGAACAGTTAAGATACAGAAAACTTGCTAAGCTAGGCTTAATAAAATAAAGAGAAAGGAATGAGATCTAACAACCTAAGGATGAACAAGAAATGAAAACTAACAACCTAAAGTGAACAAGAAAAAAGCAAAACACTTAAAGTAGCACAAAAGGCAAGGTTCAAGACTAAGGTGATGACAAAATGAATCATGCTGGTGGTTAAGTGATCAAATCAAGATTAAGAACAATTCAACTCTAGATAAGGACATCTAAAAACAGACAAGCTACTTTGTTCATTGGCATTTCAACCCATGGTGTGTGGTGTATCTACCAACAAATAAGCAAGAAGCATAAGATCTATAAAATCTAACAAGTTCTCATACCTCCACTTTCGGTTGCTTGTGTGATTACTTATCACTTGCTGCAATATATCAGACAACTATTCACTGGTCAGGCCAATTGCAGTTATCTAAGGGAAACTTTCCACCAATAGAAGATGCAAAGACTCATGACATTCTAAGCATGTATTTCAAGACTTGAACCACTAATACATTTCATCAAACACATGAAATACAGAATAAAACGCCCAGGGTTCTTATCTAATCCAAAGAGGTGCTAATCATTAAACATCAATTCATAAGAAGAATGGATCTAGCAACCTAACACATCAAACACCAAAAAGAAAAAAAAATTCTCACCAAAAATCAAGAACCACTAAAATAAATCAAACCCTAAAGAACAAATTCGAGATAGGTAAAGGCATGGCAAATAAGAAATGAAAGACTAAAGATTAAAGTTTTCAAGAAGCAAAAACTAATATATACAAGTGATCCAATCAATTACCACAAATGATTTGTTTTTGTTCTTTGAAAGAAACCGAAGCAAAGCTTTGGGACAAAAGAAAGGATAAGGAAAAATAGATTTAGGTTTAGCTATTTAAAGGGAACATCCACAAAATAGCCTCTGCCAACAAAAATAAAGGAGTCAAAGATTGTCAAAGGCTCTTCTCTGATTAAGGCATATCGAGCAGGAGAAAGGAAGTCTTGGATGATACACAGCTCGATACAAACTTTTTGTTGCAGACAGTGATGCTGGAACCGCCGTATTGTTTGTACTACTGACCGGATTCACTTGATTCAAAATCCCTTGGAAAGCTAATTCGATCCTCCCTCTTCAATTTCTATGAAGGACGTTGAGGCTGAAATGCACCGAAAGACCTTCGTTCAGACTCATACATTCATATCGACCTACATACAGGGCATGTTTCTCTTCAGCTTTGGTCGATACAGGACTTTGGTGCAGCCTAAAACCCGTCATCTTGGCCATTATGCTCGGTTCTTCATGTCCACATCATTCAACGTTCTCCAAATGTTTTCCATAGATCCATTTAGACCTGAAAAACATTTCAAACAATGCAAAACATGCAATGTCTAAACTAAAACCTATTATGTCTAATATGAACACAAATGTGACAAAGTGTAATGAATGAATGTATGAAAGGAACCAACACCTGAACTAAAATGCAACCAAAAACATGCTACGATATGAGTACATCAATCACCATATTGCTATTATCTTGCTTTCATTTCTTCTCTTTTATTGTTTTTGTTTTGGTTGCTTTGGTTACATGTTTACACTTGCTTGATTGTTGAGTGTTAACCACTATTAAACCCCTTATTAGCCTAGCTTATTGAGACTGTTGCATCTTCATTACACCTCCCAGATTTGGGTTGATTACTATTTGCTACTACACTACAAGTAGTGCATAGAGATTGCACTAAGCAGCCATAAAAAAACCTGATTGTCAGTATGCTTCCACGATATGTCCTGTGACTTTTAATACCGAGCAAGAAAAAGGTGCTCTCCACGATCAGCTGCTCGTTAAGGCTCAAAACGCCTTGATCACTCGCTTCCAACATAGCTCTTCTTCTCCACTTCAACCACCATTCTTCTAATGTCTTCCTTAGCCTTATAAAAACCTGAAATACACTCCAAGTGCAGCAATGCATGAATTCCTAACCCTAATGCAAACTAGGCTCATATGAATGCAAATTGGAAACTTTGGACTATAAAATAGATGAAATAAGATGAAAACGTACCCTAAATAAAGCCTAAAATAAAGCTAAGTCTGGGGGGGAGTTGATATATCATGGTTTTTATAGTTTTTAACGATGGTATAAGTCCTTTTTATTGAGTCTTTTTGGTCTTTTTAGAGTCCTAGTAGAGTCTTTGCAGGTTATAGCATGTCTTGAGCATAATTGGAGATATTGAAGCCTTTTGGAGCATTGCAAGATGAAGCAACGAAGTGTGCAACTCGGAAAAGAAAGTATGGGCATCACCCATAAGGGTGATGCTCATCACCAGTAGAGGAAGGAGTCGTAGACTGGTTTTAAAAAATTGGGAAGAAATTGCAGTTTTGGCAAAAAGTTTCAGTATTTGCAAAAAGGACCCAGATCGTGTTTTACCTTGTATATTAGGTTTTTTAGCCATTCTTTTGGCAGATATCTTGTATCTTATTCTTTTTGAGAGCTTTAGAGAGAGATTTGTAGCAGAGCTTTTGGAGAGACAAATCAGACACCTTCAGAGCAGATTTCGAACTCCTTTATCTTTATTTCTTATTTCTTTTATGTAATCTATTATATTCATGATGTTTTCTCAATTCACCATGTCTGAGTAGTTTGTTAGTTAAGTTAGGGCTTTTCAAAAGTTGAAGAAGAGTTTGTAGAATTGCTAAACTTATAGGAAATCCATTGGTTCTTCATATGTGCTTGTATTCATATCGATTTCTTAGATACATCATCTACATTTCGAAACCCTAGGTTGTTTGATAGATGTGAGAGCATTATTAATCACCTGAACTAGTATTAGATGAGCAAAATGCCCAAGTGCAAAGAGATTTGGCTTAGGAGTTTTGTGAACAATTGAACCTGATCATTACTGCATATTTAGGTTGATAGGGTTTGCAAAGAGATTTGAAACTCTGTGATTTAGGCATAGTCAACTTCTGTAATGAGAATTGATTAGTTATATCTTTGCGATTAATGTTCAAGACGGTTTTAATTCATTTCTGATTGCATGCATTTTACACTCTCGGATTCAACATGCGAATTGCTCTGACTTAGCGCTTTTAGCTTTCTGAACTTTAAAAAAAATCTCAAAAATGCCCTCCTGCATTTACTTAACTATTTCACATTACATTCATAATTTATTGCTTAGCTTAATCTGAATCTACAAATCGATAGTGTAGTTTACATACTCCCTTGGGATTCGATAACTCTTTATACTACAACTGCTTTGTTGTGCACTTGCAGTAGAAAATTATTTGGGTAAAACCTAAGCCCTATCAATAAAACTGGTCAGGTCTGTTGTAATCTCCTAGGGTCCTCTAAACAAAACACCCAGCAGCGTTATCAGCAGCAACTCCAATATATGCGCCACTCGTTGAACCACCTGTTCAACCATGACATTCCCATCTTGATTCAGTCTTTGCCCTTCTTCATTACCCCTGTTTCCATCTCTGTCAACCAAGTGACCTTCTACATTCTCGACCAAGACAATCGGATTGACCATTGTAGATTGCTTCGTAGCTTTCCTGATGGTCCTCTCCAACTTAGCTAGCTCGTAAATGCCTAAAGTCAAAAGCAACTTCTCTTTGTTTCTTCTGGTTATGCGTTTAGGCATACACCTGAAACCAGCACAAAGAAATATAGCAAAAGTCCGTAAACAAATAAAAACTTAGACAAAATCCTAATACTAAAATCGATAGGCAGCTATTACTCTCCGGAAACGGCACAAAAAACTTGATAGGGCTCAGGTTTTACCCAAATAATTTACTACTGCAAGTGCACAGCAAAGCAGTTGTGGTATTAGGGGTTATCGAATCCCAAGGAAGTAAGTAAACTACACTATATAATTTAAGTTCGGATTAAGCTAAGCGACCAGTAGTGTATGTAATGCGAAATAACAAATAAGATGAAAGCTGGCGATTTTGATTTGATCTAAGACCCAGAAAACTAAAAGTGCTAAGTCAGGACAATTCCCAGGTTGAATCCGAGAATGTAGAATGCATGAAATCAGGAATGAATAAGAACTGTCTTGAACATGAATTGCAAATATATAACTAATCAATTCTCATTGCAGAAGTTAACTATGTCTATCATAGAGTTTCAAATCTCTTTGCAAACCCTCACAACCTAAACATGAAGTAATGATCAGATTCAATTGTTCACAAAACTCTTAAGCCAAATCTCTTTGCAAATAGGTGTTTTGCTCATCTAATACTAGTTCAGGTGATCAATAATGTTCTCACATCTATTAAACAACCTAGGGCTTCGAAATCCAGATGATGTGTCTAAGAAATCGATGTGAATGCAAGCACAGATGAAGAACCAATGAATTTCCTATCAGTTTAGCAATTCTACAAACTCTTCATCAACCTTTGAAAACCCCTAACCTAACTAACAAACTACTCAGACATGGTGAGTTGAGAAAACATCATGAATAAAATAGATTGCATAAAAGAAATAAGACGTAAAGATAAAAGAGTTTGAAATCTGCTCTGAAAGAGTGTGATTGGTCTCTCCAAAAGCTCTTCTACAAATATCTCTCTAAAGCTCTCTCAAAAATAAGATACAAGATATAAGCCAACAATGGTTGAAAGCCTAATATATATAAAGGTAAAACACGAGTTGGGGTCTTCTTGTAAATAATGGAACTTTTAGGCCAAAACTGTAATTTTCTTTCAATCTTTTAATAGAAGTCGCAATTTCTCTTCAGAGGAGGGTGACGCGTGTCACCCATAAGTGGTGATGAGTGTCACCCACTGCAGAACAACGCTTCTGAGATGCTAACTTCGTGGTTGATCCTTGCAATGATCCAAAAAGCTCCAAACCTCCAATTATGCTCCAGACATGCTATAACCTGCAAAGACTCTACTAGGACTCTAAAAAGACCAAAAATACTCAATAAAAAGGACTTATACCATGGTTAAAAACCATAAAAACTATGCTATATCAACCATTCAGCACTGAAGTATTTGATGTAGAAGAAGGATGCAAAGCCAAGACTGTTGAGATGGATTCTGCTTCTTCAAGAGTTTGATATTAAGGTTAAGGACAAGAAATGAGTTGAGAATGGAGTTGCAGATCATCTCTCCAGGATTAGTATTGAAGATGATGTCCCAATCAATGATTTCTTGCCTGAGGAAAATGTATATCTGATAGAAACTCGGTTTCACGAAGAAGATATTGAAAACCTACAACTTTCCCGCAACTACAGGGCAATGATGAGCGAAACCAGGGGGGTGACGCTCGTCACCAACCCAGCAGACTCGCGATCAAGTCGAGCTACAAATTCAGTGACGATCGCCACCCATTCTGGTGACGCTCGTCACCCGTCCCAGCTCTTGGCAACGATTTGTGCATGCTTGGGAACTGCCTTTCAAGAGCAAGTCTATGTTGTGAATGATCCCAAGAGGTCGTGGTATGCTGATATTGCCAACTACTTAGCTGCAGAAGATGAACGACATGATTTCAATGGATATGCTAAGAAGAAGTTCTTGAGATAACTTAGGATATTTTACTGGGATGAGCCATATCTTTACGGACATTGTGCAGATGGGATTTACAGGAGATGCATAGCAGAAGCTGAGGTTCCAGACGTCCTGTTTCACTGTCATGGATTAGAGTATGCTGGACACTTTGACACATTCAAAACAGTCTCCAGAGTTCTTCAAGCAGGCTTCTGCTGGCCTACTATGTTTCAGGATGCACAGGCATTCATTACATGCTGCGATACATGTCAGACGAGAGGAAAGATTAGCATAAAACATGAGATGCCACAGAACTTCATTCTTGAGGTTGAAGTCTTTAACTGTTGGGGCATTGACTTCATGGGTCCTTTTCCTTCATCATATGGGAACAGATACATTCTAGTTGCTGTTGACTATGTATCTAAGTGGGTAGAGGCGTTGGCTACTCCTACCAATGATGCTGCAGTGGTTTTGAAGTTGTTTAAGACCACTATTTTCCCAATATTTGGTGTCCCACGAATTGTTATCAGTGATGGTGGTTCTCACTTTGTTAACAAGGTCTTTGACAAGCTGCTGAAGAAGTATGGTGTTCAGCATAGAGTGGCCACACTTTATCACTCCCAGACTAGTGGACAAGTTGAGGTTTCCAACAGACAGATCAAGCAGATTCTAAAGAAGACTATGGGGAAGACAAGGAACGATTGGTCGGCGAAATTGGATGATGCGCTTTGGGCTTACAGGACTGCCTACAAAACGCCACTTGGGACTACACTATTCCATCTACTCTATGGCAAGGCGTGCCATCTTCCAGTAGAGCTGGAGTACAAAGCAGAATGGACTATCAAGAAGCTGAACTTCGATCTGAGGTCTGCTGCAGAGAGGCACTTGATTCAGCTCAATGAACTGGATGAAATCAGATATCTGGCCTATGAAAACTCCAACTTATACAAAGAGAGGACAAAGGCATATCATGATAAAAAGATCATCTCCAGACATTTCGAGCCTAATGATCAGGTACTTCTCTATAACTCTTGTTTACAGTTGTTTCCTGGTAAACTGTGATCTCGTTAGTCAGGTCCCTTCACTGTCAAAGAGGATAGACCACATGGCGCCATTGTCCTGATCAACTCCAAAGGAGAGGAGTTCACTGTCAATGGATAGAGGGTGAAACACTATTGGGCACAAGACGAGATTCCAGCAGCACACATTGTGTCTCTGGATGATGCACCAGCTGTCTAAACAGCATTCAAAGTCGAGCTAATGACTTTAAATAAGCGCTTGGTGGGAGGCAACCCACTGGTAAGTTTTCTTTTTCATGTACTTAGCATATATTTTCATGTAAATATTATTCCTTAGTTTAAAAAAAAAAGGGGAAGCTAGTCAGTCTATGGGTGACTCTCGTAACCCATACGAGGCTCATGTATGCGTTTTAATTCTTTCTTCTTCTTCCTCGCCTCATAATTTCAAAAACCCGACGAACACTTAAACTCTCCAAATTCGTAACTTTTGATTTTGATCACCGATTTGAGTGATTCAAAAGCCTAATCCGTGCGGATATTGGCCCTCTTTCATAATCTCTCATTCGTTTTCAAGATCTTCAAGATATGTGTTTGGAATCCCCAATTTTCAGTCCGCCTTAGGTTTGGTAAAATTCAATATTCGACTTGATTAGCTTGATTTAACTGTTGAATCATGGTAATTTAGGTTGTATTAGATTAATGTTACCATCCCTATGTGATTTTACTGGTTGATTTACAAGTTTTTGAAATTTTCGAGTTCATGATGAAATTTGCCAAAATCTGAAAATTTCGGGTGATTTGGATTAAGGTTGTGATTGAATTGTGTTCCTGGTAGTGCTGTAGACGAACGCCACTTTATGTTTCACCCTGATTCGTTGATTTTGAAATTTTCGAAATTTGGCTAACTTTAGTGCTTTTTTGGTTGTTCTTGATTTGGATTTTCAGATGCCTCCACGTGAGAAGAGACGGTGACCAGCATCGACTTCCAGTGATGCATCCGGTTCTACACAGCCAGCGAACACCGGACCAGTGTGCAGGCCTCCATGGCCTAAGAGAGAAGATAGGAAAATCTTTTCAGGAGTTGCTAGGGCAGGGACCCCGAAACAGGAGGTGGCGAGAGATACCTGTGTGTTCTGCAACATACAGGAAGACTGGGATGAGTATGACACTCTGTTCTACAATGCGTGGCAAGAGGTGAAGATTCTTCCCACCAAATTCGCAGATACTCAGGTGCTGAAGCGGATGGGTATCGAGGATGACGTTCTGCAGGTTCTCGAGAGTATCGGGATGGGCACGATGGCGACACAGCAGTACGATATGTACCCCCATCTGGTTCGCCAAATTCCTCGCCACAGTTCGCGTATACTACAAGAACGAGCTGGCCAAGACAGTGCAGCAAGGCACGCTTACTTTCCTGATCAGAGGCATTCGCAACAGGCTCATACTCTTTGAGCTTTGCGGGATCTATGGTTTTGATAACCATCCTTCAGGCGTGCTGATAACAGGTTTTTTCAATGCAATGATGTATCAAAGCTCAAATGCAACACTGAGATGTAGTATAGCATGCAAGTGAGTGTCAATCCACACCTAAGGGTAGCAAGCTCACTAAGAATGCAAGGGAATGAGCAAAGTTAAGCGAAAATGATAAATGATTTGTAAAATCCCTAAAAACTAAATGCAAGTGTCAAATACAAAGCAAAACAATTTTAAAATCCATGGAAGAAGGTTAGCTACCACGAGGAATAAGCAGAAAGTCTAAAATGCAAAGCTAAAAATAATTAAAAATCGACTAGTGAATCGACCACTGGATCGACCACTAGATCGAACAATATGAATCGATCTAAAAACAGTTTCAAGCGATTGACTTCTAATGAACGAGATACAAACTAAAAGGCAAGCAGTGATTAACAGAGATGCAAAGATGATAAAAAGGAGGGCCCAGGGTTGAGGATCATGTTCAAGGGTTTCAAAGGTTCAAGCTTGGTTTGAAAACTTTAGATCTACTCACTTTGTGAAGTTCTCTAGGCCTTGAAAACAAAACAAGAATCATCCATGGCGTGTGGTATGATTCACTTCTTCATTCTCTTCTCCAACCCCATGGCGTTTGGTGGAAAAAGAGATTGAAGAGCATGGAACACAGATTTCAAAATATTGACCTAACTAGTCCCCTTTACAACCATGGCATGTGGGAAAGGAAAGACTAGACTCTAGGATCTGATTTTCCAGGACATCTTAATCCCGTCAAGGTAAGACATCCCTTAGATTATAGAGATCTTGGCGTGAGACTCTCTAAGCCTTAAATACTCAAGATCCTAGAAGAGAAGATAATGAAGAACAAGAAAACACCAAGCTTTAAACCTTTTCAACCCCTTTGAATCCTCTCAACCCCGAGAACCCAAAGGAACTACTCGCTACTCATGATTATAACCGAAGCAAAAGCGATTAACAGGAAACTAAACATGATCAATGATTGATTAAAGCGAAAGATTCGATAATCAAAGATTCAAATGCAAGAAAAAGCTTCAAAGGTCTACAATGGCGGAATCGCCTCTGAACCAGAGAGAAAAAACAAAAAAAGATAAAGTGAAAACGTGTCTGGAAAAACAGGATCGCTGCCTTCCCAAAATGGGCAAACAACTCGATGGTCCCCCCTTCGCTAGAAGCCAAAAACGGTTAAAGTAGTCTGGGTTCGAGCAGGAGACTCAATCTGGCTCTCGATCTTCGTCTTGGATCGGATGGGTTTGGTCGATCCCCGAGTCGATCTTGTGCTGATCGGGTTGGAAGCTCGATCCGATACTCGATCTGCATGGAGTCATTTACGCCTGTACTTCAGATCGATCTCCTCACTCGATCTCGGTCTCGACCCGTTTCCTTGCATCGACTTGGTCACTCGATCTTCTGGTCGATCTCATCTAGATCGACCTGCCTTGCTCGATCTGCTACTCGATCTCGGGTCCTTAGCATGCACTCCTGAGTTCTCCAAGTGTCCACGAACTTCCTCACGAGCCTTAGCACGTCCACGAATCCTCCATAGCTCCAAAGTATCCGAAAACAACCTGAATGTGACGCATAATGCAAGAAATATGCAAATGCTAATGCAAAAGTTCCCTAGGACTTAAAATGATGCAAACTAGCCTAATGTGCAAGGTAAATGCATGAGAAACTATCTTATATGCATGCAAAACACATGAAATATGCAGCAACACATGCTCACACCTTCGCAGTGGACCCACATGCAGACTTTCTGGTCCAAGTTCGGGAATGGCGTCTATGAGAGCAAGATGAGCACACAGACTGATGTTCGCCATCCCGTGATGAGGTACATTCTGCGCCTTCTAGGCCACACCATTCACCGCAAGTCTGCGCAGAGCAAGATGCGTAACAGCGAGCTCGTTCTGCTCTACTACGGTTTTGCCGATATGCTGGATGACGAGATCCCCATGGAGAGCATGGTCCGCGCCAACTTGGGCGCTATTTTTGCAGAGCACTTGGTCTCTCTGAAGACCAAGCCATTCACCAGTCCAGGCGAGAAGAGTGAGCAGCCTTCTCACACCTATCTTCCAGTACTTTCATATCGACAAAGGGCCTTGCAGCATTGTCACTGCGCACGCTCTTATGGATGAGGCACACTTGGGCTATACTACTTGGCTCAAGACCAGATTGGTCTGGATTTTCACTACTCCTGCTGGGGAGTATGTTGGCGCGAAATTGCCAAACCGGGCGCTCACTTCTATCCAAGGAGATCCACTTCAGCTGCGTTTTCAGCCTGACCAGGTTTTGCTACGTTTTCTTCCTGTTCTGCGACGTCACAGAGTAGCCACTGCTGGCGCCTCCACTTCTGCTGCTGCTGCTCAGGCTGGACTGTCTAGACCCCAGCCCATACCCACGCCGGAGATTGATGCTTTGAGGCGCCCTCCTAGACCTCAGACGCCCATGGATATGGAAGTCTTTCAGGATTATGTCATTGACAGCTTCGATGGTCTGTGGAACACTGTCACTACTCTCAGCAACTGCGGTTGTGTGCGTCCTCACTCCCCTGATGAGGATTGTGAGGATGAGGACTAGCTCCTCTGTTATCCTGGTTACTTGTTTCTTTTTCCTTTTCTTTTTCTTAATCTTGAGTCATTTTTTCTTTTTTATTTTGAGTCAGTTTGTCAGTTGCTTTGATGTTGTTTTGTGGACTTGTTGAACTAGGAGTTATGCTCACCCGTTCCTTCGCAAGGTACACTTTTTAAACTCGGTTCTACACGTTCACTTACTTCTTTTTGACCAACTCTATGCTTAATAACACTGGGGACAGTATTGTTTAAGCCTGGGGGAGGTGGCTACTGACGTTGTGTACATTTTGTTTTGTTTTGAGAGTCTTAAAGTTGAGTCAAAAACCTGTTTTATAGAGTCAAAATTTTGAAATTGTCAGTTTTTCTTGGAACAAAGCACAAAACGTGGATGCTTATAAGAACCATTTCCACAGTAGTTGATTACAAGTCTTGTCATGGGTAGATCAGTCTAACAATGAATATTTAAGTACTTAGAGAATCTGAAAAATTTGTTGTTAACTCCACTTTAATGAACTTTAAACTTCCTATCTTGGGGCTTGATACTCACTGATCTTGATTCTCTCTTTCAACACTGACAAGAATGTTTAGATGCAGTCTCTCTTTGATCTTCGCTGATACAACTTGTAGAGTTTGAGTCTATAGAATGGTGCATTATGACCCTATCTCCTCACAAGGAACAACAGTAGTGAACACTTAAGAACATGTCTCCTTACAAGGAACACAAGTATTGAGTAGCACCATATCTTAGACTGTAAAAAAAAAAACAGAAAAGAAGTTGAAAAATCAAAAACATCCAAAGGAAAAGGTCAAGGGAAGAGAAAATAGGAGAGTTGTGTTGAGATTACTTTGTTCAGTGTTTAGGAAGGGAAAAGAATCTATAAGTGATTGAGTTGATAAAACCTTGATGAGATATCACACTTAGATAAATATAAGGAGTTAGCAGTAGAGATTTCGGATTTCTTGAAGGGGCTTGAACTGGATTTGAGAGATTTGCTAAGCTTGTGATGATTAGACTGATCTTGTGTTGGCTATGTGGTATGTGGATTCGAAAGTGTTGATCAATGTGGTGTTCTTGATGTTTGACATAATGTTTCTGTTTTCAAACCTCGATCCTGTTCTTTGTTTGATGTTTGCTTGAGGGCAAGCAAAAGTTAAGTCTAGGTGAGTTGATATATCATGGTTTTTAACCATGGTATAAGTCCTTTTTATTGAGTCTTTTTGGTCTTTTTAGAGTCCTAGTAGAGTCTTTGCAGGTTATAGCATGACTGGAGCACAATTGGGAGTTTTGGAGCTTTTTGGAGCATTGCAAGAATCAACAACGAAGTTAGCAACTCATAAGGCATCGATTGGCATTGGTGACGATCGTCACCACTCAAGGGAGACGTGATATGTCATGGTTTTTATGGGTTTTTGACCATGATATAAGTCTTGTTTATAGAGTCTTTTTGGTATTTTTCGAGTCCTTTCGAGTCTTTGCAGGTCTTGGTACGTTTGGAGCATAATTGTGGAGTTTGGAGCCTTTTAGAGCTATGTTGAAACCGATGCTGGAGAGACCAAGTCGGAGAGCATTCTGGAGCAAGGTGTCGATCGACACCAGCCACTTAGTGTCGATCGACACCGATCATGGATACAAAGAAGTCGCGTGTTCCAACACTCTTGAGATTTACAACTTAGCCCAGAAGTTTCCTATTATTTGCAAACTTGCCCCAGTCGTGTTTAGTGTGGTATTTAGGTTTAAAAGCCATTGTTAGGCAATTCATCTTGTTTTCATTGAGACTAAGAGGGAGATTAGATTCAGAGTTTTTGGGGAGACAAATTCGTACTCTGTTAGAGAAGAATTCGAACCCCCTTTGTCTTTTACTCTATCTTTTAATGCAATATTTTCAGTCATGATTTGTATTTCAATTTCTATGTCTGAGTAATCTGCTAAATAGATTTTGGGTTATTCAAGGTTGATAATGAATTGTTATAACTGCAATACTGGAAGGATAAATTTATTGGTTCTTCATCTAGATTGCTTTAACATTGGTTTTAAGATTGATCACCTAGAAATCAGATCTTAGGTTGTTTAATAGATGTGGAAACATTATAAATCACCAGAACTATCTTAGATGAGCAAAATAGCTGTTTGCAAAGGAATTTGGATTAGTGATTTTGTGAACATATCGAACCTGAACCATAATGCTTGCTTAGGTTGTTAAAATTTGCAAAGGAATTTAGAATTCTAGAATCTGATCATAGATAATCTTTGCGACGGAAGTCAAATGGTTTTACATTCATGTTTTCGAGTTCTAGAACGGTTTTTACAAATAATCCCTTCTGTCTGTAGCTTGTGATTTATGTCAACCTGCAAATTTTCCATTGCTTAGTGCCTTGTTTCATTGATTTTAAGAACCCATAATCTGCTCCTGCTCTTGTTACTTTTATTTGCCATTTTATTTTACTAGTTATCGATTGCTTAGCTATATTTAAATCTAAAGTCTGTTGTGTAATATTCTTAAGTCCTTGTGGATTCGACCCCTAAGTACTACAGTGATCTCTTAATTTGAGAGAGTAGCTTTAAGAGATGATTTGAGCATATCAAATTTTGGTGCCCTTGCCGGGGATTTAGTTATTACTTTCATATTTTTAGTTTTAGAATTTTGACTAAGCTTTTACATTATTTTCGCTAACTTTCTACTACTTCTCTGCTGTCTGTTTCAGGTGCATGCATAATCGCAGTACCATAAGCAACAAAGACAAATATCTTGTGACTTTCGGCATCGACGAACTCGCCAAGTTGGAGAGAACCATCAGAAAAGCCAAGAAGCAAACTAAGATGGTTGGACCGATTGTTTTGAGGACAGATGATGAGAGTCATTTAGTTGACTGGGAAGGAAACATAAGGAATGAGGAAGGGCAGAGGATAGATGAGAATGGCGTTGTGATCGAGGAACAAGTTGTGCCACCAGTTGCGCAGAGTGTGCAACAACAAGCTGCTGGAATTGCTGCTGGGCGTTTTCAATAGAGGCCTTTTGGAGATTACAATAGGCCTGATCAGTTCTATGCAAATAGAACTGCAATCCGCCTTCCTTTCTTTCAGAGAAATGACTTCGAACTCAAGCCTGCTTACTACCAGCTTGTGGGTCAATACCCTTTCCATGGACTTCCACATGAGCATCCTATGGACCACATAGAGAGGTCTGAGGATCTGGCTACTAGTGTTAAAGCCAATGGGGTCAGAAATGATTTCTTATTCTGCAAGATTTTCCCCTTCTCTTTGATAGGAGATGCAGCTCATTGGCTGAAACAATTAGAGCCTGGCTCTTTGACCACTTAGGAGGAAACCAAGGGCGCTTTTCTCAACAACTTTTATGATGATGCAAGATCAGAAGAGATGAGGACAAAAATTGCTTATTTTCCCCAATGTCCTACTAATGCTTTCAAGGCAGCATGACTGAGGTTCAAGTTATATCAGAGAGAGTGTCCACATCATGGCTACAATGAGGTGCAGTTGTTGGGTATCTTCTTCAGAGCCATTGATTGGAGGTATCAGATGGCTTTGGATGCTGCAATCAATGGGAACTTCAACACTAGAATCCCAGCTGACGCCATCACATTGATAGAGAGCTTGGCTTCCAGCAACAGTACAAAGAATGCTGATTATGAGAGATAGAAGATGGCGAGCCAGCTGAGGAGTTTGAAGAAGATGATGTCAATTACATCAATGGGGCTAGTTTTCAGGGTCAAAGGTACAACAATCAACAAGGGAACAGAGGATTCAGTGGGAATAATCAGAGGAGCAACTTCACAGGGAACAAGAAGTCTTCTGGTTACACTCCCAAGCCTCAATTTCAGAAAACTGAATATCATAAGCCTTACCAGAACAACAGCTTCAGCGGGAACTATAGTTTCTCTTCTTATCAGTCGCCACCTGCACCATCAGCTTCAAGTAAGATGGAAGCTATGCTTGAACAGCTGCTAGAGGGTCAGCAAAAGATCACAGTTGACTTTAATGGGAAGATTGATGCTCTCTACCAGGATTTGAATGGCAAATTCGAAGCCCTGACATCTTGACACTCAAGTTGCTCAAACTGCTGGAACTATGAAAAGACAAGATGGATTTCTTCCAAGAAGAACAGATACCAACCTAACACACTCTGTAAACGCCATTACGCTGAGGAGTGGAAAGAATCTGGAACCAGTGCAGAAGAAGGATCTTAGTGCAGGAGATTTCGAGCAACTCCAAGAGTTTGAAGAGGATGATTTCGCCCGTTTTGAGGAGTGTCAATCGACACCCATCACTCAGTGTTGATCGACACCAAAGGATTTTCACGACTCTTCGAGTCGAGGCGAAGAGATATCGATCAAGGTCGACAAGCAGCAAAGTGAACCGTCGACACTGGATGCAGAGACGAGTGTCGATCGACACCTACCACTTAGTGTTGATCAACACCCTCCGAAGAAGCAACCAGCGATTGTTCAGAGTTCAGAAAACGCAGAAGAAAGAGTTTACAAGCTAAAGGTACGTTTCCCAAGGAACCAAAAGAAGTCTAAACAAGAACTGGAGGATGCTAGGATCAAAGATATCATGGATAAACTTGTGGTGGAGATTCCTTTGATTGATGCTATAAGGACCACTCCTGTGATTAGGAGATATGTGAAGAGGATGATGACCAAGAATCTGGGGCATGAGCAAGGGACAATGCTGATTTCAGAATAGGTCAGTGCAGTGATACAGAACAAGATACCAGAAAAGCTAACAGATCATGGGAGCTTTGTCCTAGACTGCACAATCTTTTCTGAGAGGTTTGAGAGGTCTTTGTGTGATTTGGGGTCAAGTGTTAATCTGATGCCTCACTCAGTTGATGTCAGTTTGGGCATGACAGATTTTCAGCCAACTAGGATCTCTCTTATCCTAGATTATCGATCTGTGAGAATCCCTGAAGGCATATTGGAAGATGTACCAGTTAAGGTGGGAGATTGCATGATCTCCACAGACTTTGTGGTTCTAGCTTATGGAGAAGAACCAAAAGATCCCTTGATCTTGGGAAGACCATTCCTAGCTACTGCAGGCGCCATCATAGATGTCAGGAAAGAAAGCATAGCCCTTAATGTGGGCGATTTGGTGATTACCTTAGACATGGATAAGCTGATGAAGAGACCAACAATTGATGGTCACACATTCTACGTGGACTCCCTCACCAGCTTTGCAGAATAGATCTTTCAGGAGATGCATCCCACAGACCCTTTGGAGAGAGCATTGACAGTTTCTGCAGAAGAAATAGAGCATTTAAATGACATTACTGCTGGGTATGTCAAAATGTTGGATGCAAGTGAACAAGTTATGCAGCTGGTAGCACAAGAGGAGCTGGTTGGAACCTCTATAAAAGCTGCGAAACTGGGCGATTGGAGTGAAGAAAAAGCTCTAAAAATCGAACTCAAACAGCTCCCTGCAGGTCTAAGGTATGTTTTTATAGGACATAACTCTATATATCCTGTTATTATTAGTGCTTCTTTAAACAATGCAGAGCTCACTTTACTGCTAAGCAAGCTGCGCACATCTCGCAAAGCTCTTGGCTATTCTCTTAATGTCATTTCAGGTATATCTCCAGAGTTGTGCATGCACAGGATACACCTTGAGGATGAGTCAAAGTCATCAATTGAGAACCAGAGGAGGCTAAATCTGCAGGATGTGGTTAAGAAGGAGATCATGAAGCTTCTAGCTACTGGGATCATCTATCCCATCTCAGACAGCACTTGGGTCTGTCCAGTACATGTGGTTCTCAAGAAAGGAGGAGTCACAGTGGTGAAAAATGAGAAGAATGAGCTGATTCCTACAACGTTAACACTGGGCACGAGATGTGCATTGACTACAAGAAGCTCAACGCTGCAACAAGGAAGGATCATTTCCCATTTCCATTCATTGATTAGATGCTAGAGAGGTTGGCGAATCACTCCTACTACTGTTTCCTGGATGGTTACTCTAGCTTCTTTCAGATCCCCATTCACCCTGATGACCAGGAGAAAACCACATTTACATGTCCTTATCGCACCTTTGCATATCGCAGAATGCCATTTGGACTTTTTAATGCTCCTGCTACATTTCAGAGGTACATGCTCTCCATCTTCACTGACATGACTGAAAAGTTTATGGAGGTCTTCATAGATGATGTTTCAGTGTACGGCTCCTCCTTCAAAGACTGCCTTGACAACCTTTGTCAAGTGCTTGCAAAATGTGAAGAGAAGCACCTGGTTCTGAACTGGGAGAAGTGCCACTTTATGGTCAGAGATGAGATTGTACTTGAGCACAGAGTTTCTAGAGAAGGCATTGAGGTTGACAGGGCAAAAAATGAGGTGATGACAAGTCTCCAGCCACCAAATTGTGTGAAATCAATGAGGATTTTTCTGCGGCATGCTGGATTCGACAGAAGATTTATCAAAGATTTCAGCAAACTTGCAAGACCATTCACAGCTCTGCTTTGCAAGGATGTGAAGTTTGAATTTATTACAGAGTGTCATTCAGCCTTTCAGCAGATCAAGCAGGCCTTAGTGAGTCTCCCATTATGCAAACTCCTGACTGGGATCTATCATTTGAGGTGATGTGTTACGCCTCAGACTTTGCAGTGGGCGCTGTCTTGGGTCAGGGAAAGGAGAAGAAGCTTAATGCCATCTATTACGCAAGGAGAACTCTTGATGAAGCACATAAGAATTATGCAACTACAGAGAAAGAATTGTTGGCTGTGGTGTTTGCATTTGAGAAATTTCGACAGTACCTGATTGGAGCTAAGGTGATTGTGCATACAGACCATTCCGCTCTCAAGTTCCTGATGCAGAAGAAAGATGCCTAATCAAGACTGTTGAGATGGATTTTGCTGCTTCAAGAGTTTAATATTGAGGTTAGAGATAAGAAAGAGATTGAGAATGGAGTAGCTGATAATCTTTCAAGGATCAGAGTTGAAGACGAAGTCCCTATTGATGATTTCTTGCCAGAGGAGAACGTCTACTTCCTAGAAGCAACATTGCAGGAACCAGATGTTGAAGAACTGCAGCCTTTTCGTGCTACAGAAGCAGTGTCGATTGACACACCACCTCTGGTGTCGATCGACACCACCCTCGAAGCGAGCTAATATCGAGCAGGATCGACACCAGGCTCGCCATACAGTCGACACAGACTTCTGTCGATCGACACACCCTCTTTGGTGTCGATCGAACTGCACTTCTCCTTTAACAGATCATGTGTGATGTTTTCTCTCAGCATATCTGTGCGGTTGCAACTTCTTCTAGGCCTTGGTATGCTGACATTGCGAATTACCTAGCTGCAGATGAGGTCTCTGACACCCTAAAAGGTTATGAGAAGAAGAAATTCATGAGGGAACTTAGCAGATATTAGTGGGATGAGCCTTACTTGTTCAAGCATTGTTCTGATGGAATCTACAGAAGATGTCTTGCAGAAGCTGAAGTGCAGGATGTGATGTTCCACTGTCATGGTTCTGAGTATGCTGGGCACATTGCTACCTTCAAGACAGTGTCCAAGGTTCTACAAGCAGGCTTCTGGTGGCCTATAATATTTAAAGATGCTCAGACATTCATATCTCAATGTGATGTCTGTCAAAGGAGAGGGAAGATCAGTAAGAGACATGAGATGCCACAGAATTTCATAATTGAGGTTGAAGTTTTTTACTATTGGGGCATCGATTTCATGGGACCATTTCCTTCATCCTATGGGAACAAGTACATCTTGGTTGCTGTGGACTATGTGTCCAAGTGGGTAGAAGCAATTGCCAGTCCATACAATGACTCTGCAGTGGTCCTTAAGCTGTTTAAGACCAACATTTTCCCAGATTTGGAGTACCACGGATTGTGATCAGTGATGGTGGAAAACACTTCATCAATAGAGTGTTTGAGAAGCTGCTACAGAAGTATGAAGTTCATCACAAAGTTGCTACACCTTACCACCCTCAGACAAGTGGTCAGGTTGAGGTTTCCAACAGACAGATCAAAGAAATTCTGAAGAAGACAGTGGGAAAGACAAGGAAAGATTGGTCAGCCAAGCTAGATGATGCACTTTGGGCTTACAGGACAGCATTCAAGACACCACTTGACGCCACACCATTCCACCTGCTTTATGGGAAAGCATGTCATCTTCCAGTGGAGCTGGAATACAAGGCAAACTAGGATGTCAAGAAGATGAACTTTGACTGGAAACCTGCAGCAGAGAGGCGGCAGATACAGTTGAATGAGCTGGATGAGATCAGACATTATGCCTATGAGAACTCCAAGCTGTACAAGGAGAGGACTAAGGCATATCATGACAAGAAGATCCTTGACAGACACTTTGAACCAAATGACTATGTACTCCTGTATAACTCACGTTTATAATTGTTTCCTGGGAAATTGTGTTCTCGTTGGTCAGGTCCCTTCACCATCTAGGAGGTCAGACCATACAGTGCAGTTGTTTTATCAACTCCTGAAGGCAGAGAGTTTGTTGTCAATGGACAAAAGGCAAAGCACTATTGGGCAAAAGCCGCGATTCCCGAAGGACAGATTATGCCTTTGGCTGACGCACCCACTGCCTGATCCTGAGGACAGTCAAGCTAATGACGTTAAACGAGCGCTTGGTGGGACGCAACCCACTGGTAAGTGTACATACTTAGTCTAATTTTTAGTTTTTTCTAACTGATTTTCGTGTCAATATTCAGTAAAAAAAAATCACGCAGGATGATTAATTTTTATCCTGTGGCGAAGGGATATCGACCACGGTCGACACGGACCAGTGTTGATCGACACCACCATTAATCGGGTAAGTTCTCTAATAAAACCCGAACTCATCTTCTTCATTCTCTCTTTCTATCCCAACCGCAAAGAACACAATCACAACTTTCTTGTTTCTTGACGGATTTGAGTGATTCAAAATCCTAACTTGGGCGAAATTCTGTGCTGATACTGAATATATAACTCATTCATCTGATCTACAAGGTATGACACTCGAAATCCCATCTTTTCAGTTCGATCCCAAGGTTTGAAAGCTTCGATTCACCCTGTTTTAGCTTGATTTGTGACTTGAATCATGCTTCTCAAGGTTGTTTAGGAGTAATTCGGCATTGCCCCTTACTTTTTATGCTTGATTTTGCAAAATATTGAAATTTTCAAGTTGGTGATTTATTTTGCAAAAATAGGTCCGATTATGGGGTTTTAAACTGGAATTGTTTGTGATTAGTGGTCATTAAGTTGCTGGTGATGCTCGACATTGATGATATAGGCCAGCTTTTGAATTTTCGAATTTTTGATTTTTGGCCTGATTTTGGAAAATTTTGTGTTCTTGGTTTTCTGCTTGTAGATGGCTCTGCGGACCAGCAAGAGAACACGCACTGAGGCTGGCGAGTCCTCTAATCCCGCGCCAGTCATCCCCTCTCTTCCACCATGGCCTAAGAGAGAGGTATTGAAGATTCCAGTGGAGAGAGAATGGGCGGATCCGCCGGGATCATCTATCCCATATCAGACAGTGCTTGGGTCAGTCCAGTGCAAGTGGTCCCTAAGAAATGAGGAGTCACAATGGTGAAGAATGACAAGGATGAGCTGATTCCAACCAGAACTGTGACAGGACACAGGATGTGCATCGGTTACAGGAAGCTGAATGCAGCCACAAGGAAAGATCACTTACCTCTACCTTTCATTGATCAGATGCTTGAGAGGCTGGCGAATCACAAGTATTATTTCTTCCTTGATGGATATTCAGGCTTCTTTCAGATCTCTATCCATCCAGATGATCAGGAGAAGACCACCTTTACCTGTCCTTATGGCACATTTGCATATCGCAGTATGCCTTTTGGATTGTGTAATGCTCATGTAACCTTCCAGAGATGCATGATATCGATCTTCAGTGACATGATTGAGAAGTTAATGGAGGTTTTTTTCATGGATGACTTCTCAGTTTATGGGTCTTCCTTCAAGAGCTGCTTGGACAACTTGTGTGCAGTTCTGCAGAGATGTGAAGAGAAGCACTTGGTTCTAAAATGGGAGAAGTGCTATTTTATGGTACAAGATGGAATTGTTCTTAGTCACAGGGTCTTAGGAGATGGTATAGAGGTGGATAGGGCGAAAATTGAAGTGATGACAGTCTGCAAGCGCCTGATTCAGTAAAGGTAATGAGGAGTTTTCTAGGTCACGTTGGGTTCTACAGAAGATTCATCAAGGACTTCAGCAAGTTTGCAAGACCTCTTACTGCTTTCGTCTGCAAAGATGTGAAGTTTGAATTCACAGAAGAATGCAAGTCTGATTTTGAACAGATCAAACAGGCTTTGGTTACAGCTCATATTGTGCAGCCTCCAGATTGGGACTTACCTTTTGAAGTGATGTGTGATGCCAGAAATTTTGCAGTTGGAGCACTGCTGGGACATAGGATAGAGAAGAAGCTACACGCCATCTACTATGCCAGTAGGACATTGGATGAAGCTCAGAAGAACTATGCAACAACTGAGAAGGAACTCTTGGCTGTAGTCTTTGCATTTGAGAAATTCAGGCAGTATGTTGTTGTCTCCAAGGTCGTGTTCCATACTGACCATTCAGCACTGAAGTATCTGATGCAGAAGAAGGATGCAAAGCCAAAGTTGTTGACACCGAGGGGGGGGGGGGGGGGGGGGGGGGGGGGGGGGGGGGGGGGGGGGGGGGTGACGCTCGTCACCAACAAAGTACAGTCACGACCCACTTTTTGTACAAAGCTGGTGACGCTCGCCACCCCGCCTGGTGATGCTCGTCACTAATCTCAGACTCTAGCTATGATTTGTGCAAGATTGGGAACAGCTTTTCAAGAGCAAGTATATGCTTTGAATGATCCAAAGAGACTATGGTATGCTGACATTGCCAATTATCTTGCTGCAGAGGATGAACCAGAGAATTTCAAGAAGTTATAGAGAGAACTTAGGAGATTCTATTGGGATGAGCCATATATTTACAGACATTGTGCTGAAAGGATTTACAGGAGAGGCTTAGCAGAAGCAGAGATTCCAGACGTCCTGTTTCACTGTCATGGCTCAGAGTATGCTGGACACTTTGCCACATTTGGTTTGAATTTTCAGATGCCTCGATATGAGAAGAGACAGTGACATGCCTCGTCTTCGAGCACTGCATCTGGTTCAGCACAGTCAGACAGCAATTACCCAGTTAGCAGGCCTCCATGGCCAAAGCGAGAGGATCGGAACATCGCTTCCGGAGTTGCTTGGACAGGAACTCCGAAGCAGGAGATAGCGCGGGATACCTGTGCATTCCGTGACATTCAGGAGGAGTGGGATGAGTATGACACGCTAGTATGATACCCTTATACATCCGTCGTATTTTTACATTGAAATGGGCTTCCCACTTTTCTATGGACAAATCATATCTCAATTTTATAACTAGAAAAACGAACAGCCAACAATGCGGCGTCTTCTCGTTTTGTGTTAACCAGAACTATCGTCTCCCTACACATCCAAGATGTTATTATTTCTTACACTTATTACTACGAAACATAACTGCCAAAAAATCAACATATATGCACCCTTCACCTTTCTACAATCAAACATTCGAGATCAACTATTGGCAAAACAATTGTTTTCTTTTCTTAAATCCACAATAACTCTTCATGATTGACTCAACTCTCTCACACTCTGTGATTTCATCCGACTATTCCCTAACCTTCATCAATTACACCTCCTATGTTACCTAAAAATATGACTATAAATAGTTCATCCTACACCAAAAATCACCATAGCTTCACTTGCAAACACTGCCAACCAAAAAAACCACCAACCATGTTTGCCATTAATGTTGTCGCCATTCCTGCCTCTGCTAATTACACAATTTTTGAAGATCTTCGTCTTGGCCGTTCTACTCAACAAGTTGTTGGCAGGCTAATCCGTTTCTGGGACGCTCGCAACATCAACAAAAATGGAGAATTTCTGAGAATCGTATTACTTCTCCTTGATGAGAAGGTAAGACTTCTACTTTACTCACTTGCATTTCTTAGACCTACACACACACACACACACACACACACACTACTTACTTATTCTTCTATATTTATGTAATTCATGGATTCATACCTGCCTCACTTGCAAACCAATACCGTCAAACTTTAATTGAGGATGCCATTTTCAACATTGGAGGATTTGAAGTTGGCAGGTGCACAAAGGTATACAAGATCACAGATCATCCTTTCGTACTACATTTCATCGCCTCCACCACAATTGCTCAGGCATCTGACGTCAGCCTTTCCATAAAGCATGAAAAATTTTTGCTCCGCAACTCTGACCACCTCCAAGCTTTGGCGAACACAAATCTCGAACTCCCTGGTAAAAATAATCTAATCTCTTTTCAATTATACAACAATGATTTTATAAAATATTACTAGAACACTCATTCCCTAAACTCAGATGTGGTTGGCTAAATACGTTTTGTGCAAGGCTCAAATCTTGACAACCCAAGTTCCATGCAACCCTTGGTGGTGTGGTTCCTTATTGATACGTAAGTCTACATAAACTCAATATTAGTTTACGACTCAATAATTAATAACAACCAAAGTAACACTTCATTTAAATTCTAAACACAGCTCTGTTATTATCTACCTATCTCTCTGGGATGATGCGGCTGCAAATTTTTGGGCACATACATAATGAATGGGACAACAAAGCTGGATAATTGATATGTAGTTCCTCACAATCTGGCAATTTTCAAGAAGTACAAAGCACATATTAATGTGGAATGGTGCAACAAGTCTAGCGCAATCAAGTATCTCTTCAAATACATTACAAAAAGAGTTGACAGAACAACATTTACTATCCACAAAGGAAATAATGCCAGTTTAGGAGAAAAAAAAAGACAAGAGTCGAGATGAGATAACTGATTATCTTGATTGTCGGTACTTATCAGGGTGTGAAACAATTTGGAGAATTTTCAAATTCAATATTCACCAACACAATCCAGCAGTACAGCGACTTCCTGTCCACCTTTCTGGTGAAGAAACTGCAGTCTTTGAAGAAACTGAAAATCTTGAAGATTTTGAATTTCGGTACAGCTCTAGGCGGACAATGCTAATAGAAATGGTTTGAGATGAATAAGCTCTACGAAGAGTTCAGGAAGTTTAAGTATGTTGAGATGTCCCAACATTGTGTGGGGTAATACATATAAATTGTATTCCCAAAGAAAGACCAAAACCAAAACCATTGGAAGGATTATAAACATCCACCCAACTGCTGGTGATCAATACTATCTTCGGATGTTGCTGAACATTACAAGGGGGGCCACTGGTTTTGATGATTTATTAACAGTCGGAGGAGTCAAATATGATGATTTCAAAGCTGTATGTTATGCAAGGGGAGTACTGGATGGGGATAAAGAATGGCATAAGTGTATGGATGAAGCATCACAGTGGGCAAGTTCAAACCTACTGATAAGCTTATTTGTCTTACTATTGATTTCTTGTGAAGTCGCATAACCCGGAAAGCTTTGGGAACATAGTTGGAAAATTGTGACAGATGATGTACTCCGGAAGCAACAATGTCTTCTCATTTTTCCTGAGCTTAAACTCAATTCAGAACAACTAAAGCAGTACACATTGCTGGAAATTGAAACTCTACTCCAAATGCATGAAAAGTCACTAACAGATTTTCCAGACATGCCTCGGCCAAGCAAGACCATTTTGGAGGAACTACAAAAACATTAACAAAGACAAGAGTTTCAATACGATATTTCGCTACATAAAATGTTATTTTCCCAACTCAACAACCAACAAAAAAAAATATATGAGGATGTCCTAAAATCTGTCACAAATGAAGAAGGGAGACTATTCTTTTTGTATGGAGCCGGAGGCACAAGAAAAGCGTTTTTGTACAAAATGATTATCTTATCACTGAGATCGGTTGGGAAAAAGGTCATCCCAGTAGCATCATCAGCCATCGCAGCTCTGTTACTACCAAAAGGAAGGACAGCACATTCAAGGTTTAAAATACCTATCAATGTGCATGAAGATTCTGTATGTGAGGTTAAAGCGGGGTCAATGCTAGCAACTAATATATGCAAAGTTGATCTCATAATTTGGGACGAGGCTAAATGGCACATCGCCATACGTTTGAGGCAGTTGATCGAACAATAAGGGACATTTTATCACAACCTGATAAACCATTTGGTGAGAAAACAGTTCTTCGAGACGGAGATTTCAGACAAATTTTACCGGTTATACCACAAGGAACCAGACAAGAAATAGTCGGCGCTGCAATTAATCGGTCATACCTCTAGCAATCATGTCAACAATACTTGCTAACAAAAAAACATGAGAGTGAAAGAAGAGGAAAAGGAATTTTCGAAATGGATTCTCCAAGTCAGAGATGGGGTAGCAAAGAAGGTGAACGAGGGCCTGGATGATTATACAGAATAAGATAGCATTGTGATTGATGAAAACATAATGCTACCACGGACAAAGCACCATTTGGAGAAGCTATGCAAGTCTGGTTACCCAGATTTTAGTAGCTCATTTGAAGATTTGGACAAGCTTAAAGAAATAGCAATTTTAACTCCAAGAAATCAAACTGTAGATGAGATCAACTCTTTCCTGCTATCTAAGGTGCCAGGCTTAGAGAAAGAGTATTTAAGTTGTGATTCTACAAGCCACGATGAAATACATGATGGTGATTATGAGATCTCATATCCTACGGAATATCTAAACGCCTAAGAGTTTCCAGGTTTGCCAACACATCGCCTATATCTGAAAATTGGTGTCCTAGTAATGTTACTCAGAATTCTAAACCAGAGAGAAGGGTTATGCAACAGAACAAGGTTGATAGTCACTCATTTGGGAGAAAGAGTCATCAAAGGTGAAATTCTATCGAACACAACAGAAAAGAAGAAAGTTTTAAACCCAAGGATTATATTATCACCTACCGATTCAAAGCATCCTTTCATTCTAAAAAGAAGGCAGTTCCCAGTATGTATGTGCTATGCGATGACAATAAATAAAAGTCAGGGACAAACCTTAAATAAAGTCTCTTTATATTTGCCAAACCCGGTCTTCAGCCATGGTCAGCTCTATGTAGCTTTGTCACGTGTCACATCTTCAAAAGGGCCTTCAAATCCTAGACACTTCCAGCAACAAACAAAGAACGAATTGTGTCTCAAACATTGTCTACAAAGAGGCATTTCGAGGACTACCGAGGGTATAAGGTCTGTTAAATATTTATAAATGAGATTTAACATAAATTTACGTAAATATATAGGGAAAACAGAGATTTCATAAGAACTAATATACTAACAAATACAATGTTTGAACATCTAAGAGAAACACAAACAGATTTCCAGAAGCCCGTGTTTACATTAGAAAACAAGTTTGAACATAGACGCAGATAAGTTCAAGATGGGGGTTCATGAGATAACTGAAAAATAAGTGCTTAATAGTGACAGTTATGTAAATATATCTTTTTCACCAAGTTCAGATGCTTATCATTTCACAAATGTTTTGTTCATATAATCTAAACTTACATATTACTGTATTGGCCTGCATAATCTGATATGTCTATCACCCTATCTCATAAATTCCAATTTATAATCAAGGAGACAGAATATAGGAACATTTGTTTGAGAGAATAACAAGGTGAGACAGCCTATAGACTTCCATCGTATAAACTTACAATAAGTGAACATGATGGAAAATAACGAACATAAAGTAACAAACATCAGTGATTAGATAACTTTTAAAGAGTTAACAATCCCACCTTCCAATTTCACCAATAATTACAGTACTAATCAAACTTGACATTATAATTACAGTGCTAGAGTAATGGAACAATACACTAAGGAAAGAGGATAGGAAGTAATTTGTGAAGGGATCCAAAACCTCCCCTCATAAATTAGAGACACTTTACATTTTATGGCCCAGAGAAATGAGTGTCAATTATAAGTCAATTACATACATACAACACTGATCATATATTGAACGACCCCATATACCAATTGACAACACAACCAATTCATAGAGCTTTCGATTACAAATACAATGTAATCAAGAGCCATTAAAAAAAAAAAGAGAACAAACAATATCGATATTAGCAATGCGTGCATCCATATTGTGACATCCCAGGCCCAGACCCATAAGACAGTGTGCATAGAAGCCCATTTCAGATTGCAGGCCTACCAGCCCAAGGCCCATTCCGAGTTGACCTAGGGTTGGAGCTCCCTTCCCCTATAAATGCAGATGCCCCATTTGTTAAAAAACCATTCAGAAATTTCCAGCGAAGCTCTGCCCAGTTTCCTTCAGAACATCTCGCCGGAACAGTCGCCAGAGTCGCCGACCACCGCCGACCGCCGCCGTTCGCCGTCGCCGGAAAATCGCTGCTGCCGCCGCCGGAAAATCGCCGGAGTCGCCAGGAACGTATCCCTTCGCGCCGTCTTCTCGAAAATGCTGCTATCTCCCAGCTTAGACTATGTGGTTAGTAGATCTGAGCCTTTTCATTTCAGATCTAGATCTACTTTTTCAGATCTAGATCTAGTTTTTCGGATCTACTTTTTCCAGATCTGGATCTGTTATTTTTCTAATATTCTTTTCCATTTGCTGTGGGGTCGGACCCATGCCGTCGTAATGCCCAGATTCGTTTGGCGAGGACCCGCAGTAACCAGATCTCCTTCCATTTCTGTAATCCTCTTCCGATCTGAGACTAGGGTGAGGACTGGCGTGATCTATCTCTCTCAGATTCATAGTTGTTTCATATTGAGTAGTATTTTGTTAATCCGCGCATACCTGCGTTGTATCTATATGATTACACGTATTTGATTGTTGGTTGAACCTGATTAGTAATGCGTTAGTAACACCATAGTAATTATCATTGCCCTGCGGTTGTTGAATGATGAACTTAGTATCATAGGTTGTTAAACGGAATACTGTTGATTGATGTATGAATAGTGTTTGCGGGTGTTTGCATTACATGGGGACAATCACTTGCGGGCTGGGGTTAGATGTAGGAAGCTCTTTTGATATATATGGTTTGGATATGGAGGCGTGTGGGACTCTATAGTCCATCGTTGGCGGTTTGACGATCCCTGCGTCTTGAGAACGGACGGCGTGTGGGCCGCTATATGCTATGGGGTGTGCGCCGGTGAGGGGCGTGGATGCACCAGTTAGGTCTAATGATGTCATTTCTTGATCTATGAGTGTCTTCGGACGTGTTTGTCTGTGTTTATTAGCTTAGGACTTTCGTCTGGAATGGTTGTGCATGTGCGAGATGTATATCGTGGGTCCCTAGGACACGCGCTCACTAAGTATTGTTGGAATACTCATCCCTCTTTCCTCTGCAGGTGAGCGCGTAAATATTCAGGAGTAGTCTGGTGGATTGGTGATAGTTTTGGGAAGATGCGGGTTTTTTTTAATTTTATTATTCGGTATTTATTTTAAAGATGTTATTTAAATTCTGATTTATTGGTTAAATTAAAATGGTCTTTGTATGACGTTTTGAATACGATCTTTGGGAATAAAAGTGGTATTGAACTAGCAAGTGGTTTCTTGTGGTGAAAGTTAATGCACTTTAACATGCCGTCTTGGTTTTGAAAGAGGCGGGTGTTACAATTGGTATCAGAGCCTAGGATTGCCAAACCAGTTCTGACCCGGGAGGCGGATTAAAAAAAGAAAAAGTGTTTTCAAAATAAATTTCCAAGTTAGTGATTTCTCTTAAATATTTTTAAAAGGTATTTTCAAAATATTTTATATTTTGGATTTATAATAAGATTTACTTACGGATTTAAAAAGAATATATATTTTGGTAAAATGGGGTATTTAAAAGAAAAGTGGGAAACATCACCTAGCCTGACTTGACCTCTGTATTCTTTGTGTGTTAGGTGTTTCGGCCTTGAGAAGAGTTTTTGACCGCTTGCTTCTTCTATGTTCAGGATGCCGCCAAAGAGAGCATGTGTCGTCCTAGCCCTGAGGGTCGTGCAACCCGTAGTTAGGGCAGAAAGCCAGGCTGTTTTGACAGAAAGTGTTCAAGGGAACAACACTGTGAATGCGCCAGGGGGTGTAGACCCAGCCGGGGCACCCCAAGGAGCTAACCAAGCTGCCGTGCATACCATGATGGAGGAGTTGCAAAGGTACCATGACCGTTTTGGGGATCAGATGCGGAATGACCCGGTAGTTGGGAATGTGCATCAGTAGGTTGCGCCATTGAATGGCCAGAACGGGGGAGCACAGTATCAGCCGCCACCTCCACCACCGGTTGCGCATGTGCCAGCTCAAAGACCTTCGTACTGGGAAACGTTAACCTTGATGAGTTATATGCAGATGAATCACTTTGACGGGAAGGCGAGTGCCTTGGCTGCTGATAATTGGAGGAAGAAGTTGGAGAAGAACTTTGATTCAATCAGGTGTCCACAAGAGTACCGCAAGGACTTGGTCGTGCAGTATCTGGTAGATGATGCCATGATTTGGTGGGAAGGTGTGCTAGAGTCGACAGAAGGGCGTTACGAGTTGACTTGAGCTGATTTCAAGGATGAGTTCACTCGAGAGTACTTTCCGCCAGAGGCCTTGGATAGGATGGAGAGTGCTTTTGACGAGCTTCGTTAGGATAACCGAACTGTCCGAGAGTATAAGGAGGAATTCAACCGTCTGAGGAGGTTTACAACCAGACGCATTGGCGAGGCAAAGCTGGTTCGTAAGTTCATGAAGGGACTGAGAGTTGATCTCAAGAACCGTTGTTCTATCAGGAAGTATACCAGCATGGTGGACCTGGTGGAAACCGATGCAGAGCAGAAAATTGGGTTGCAGGAAGAACACAAATTGTCTAAGCATCCTCAAGCCAAGAGTGGAAAAGAAGCTGAGAGTCATAAGAGGAATTGGGAAACCGCTAACTCCCAGCCAACACCAGGAATGACTCCTAGGGGTGTTGTTTGCTACAGGTGCCATCAGCCAGGGCATGTGAAGAGAGATTGTACTGCATGCCATGCGCTGAGAGCAGCCCAACCAAGGGTTGTCCATCCGATCTGAAGCACTTGCCATCGTTGCGGACAGGTCGGTCGGGCACTTTGCAAGGTAATGTACGGTTCCGATTCAGGGGCAGCAGCCAAGAGGACAGAATCTTGGACAGCTTCAGTTGCCACCACATCCAGCGGGGCAACCTGCAAGACCTCGAGTCTATGTTGCGGGCGAACACGGCGGTGTGGAACCGATTGCTGGTATGTCATTCTTTTAGACTTTTGTGTTTATCCATTGAGAGTCTTGTGTGAAATTCGAATAACATGCTTAGTGTAGTACCAACCGTGTAGGATCGGTTTTGGTTAGGGGAGTCGCCGCCCATACTTTGTTTGACACAGGAGCTACCCATAGCTTTGTGTGTCCAGTTTTGACAAAGTGTTGGACCTTCAAAGGCATTTTTGTCTCGAGGGAGAAGGAGATCGAGACAGCCAGAGATCAAATTGTGAAGTCCGCGGGAATTTATAAGGAAGTGCCAATAGTGATGGAAGGCACAACGATGTTTGGGAACCTTGTGAAGATGGAGTTAGACCATTATAAAGTCATCCTGGCAATGGATTGGTTGAATGAACACCGAGCTGTGTTAGATTGTCCGCGAGCCCGAGTGCATATCCCGAGGACAGATGGAAATCTGGTTTTCCAAAGGATTAAGAAGCATACGGGGATTTCCATTATCTCAATGCTGCAGGCGGAGGAGTTACTAGCAAAGGGGAATGAAGCATATCTTGCCACCATTTCAATGTCCAAGAAAGATGTGCCATTAGAGGTGAACATTGTGCCAGTCATCGCAGAGTACAAGGATATCTTTGAACCATTATCGGGGCCACCTCCTCATCGAGGTGATGCGTTTACGATAGAGTTAGAGCCCGGAACAGCACCTATCTCGAAGGCGCCTTATCGCTTGGCACCGGCTGAAATGGCCTAGTTGAAGAAGCAGTTGGAGAACTTAGCCGACAAGGGGTTCATTCGACCGAACAGTTCACCATGGGGAGCCCCAGTATTATTCGTTAAGAAAAAGGATGGAAGTTTCAGACTCTGCATCGACTATCGGGGGCTGAACAAGGTGACCATAAAGAATCGATACCCACTGCCAAGGATTGATGAGTTGTTGGACCAACTGCAAGGGGCATCATGGTTTTCCAAGATAGATTTAGCCTCGGGTTACTACCAGATTCCGATAGCAGAAGAAGATGTAAGGAAGACAGACTTTCGAACCCGATATGGTCACTATGAGTTCGTAGTAATGCCTTTTGGATTGACCAACACGCCGGCTGCATTTATGAAGTTAATGAATAATGTTTTTTAAGAATATTTGGACAAATGTGTGATCGTGTTCATCGACGACATACTGATATACTCGAAGAGTAGAAGGGAGCATAAATCGCATCTGCAAGTGGTGATGAATATTCTGCGGGAACAGAAGTTGTATGCGAAGTTGAGCAAGTGTAGTTTCTGGAAAAGGAAAATTGGATTCTTGGGTCATGTAGTGTCAGAAGCCGGAGTTGTTGTTGACCCCGAAAAGATCACTGCCATCACCAATTGGCCAACGCCTAAAAACGCTACTGAAGTCCGAAGTTTCTTAGGATGGGCGTGTTACTACCGGAAGTTTGTGAACGGATTTGCTAGCATGGCTAAACCAATGACTAAGTTGACTGGGAAGGATGTCAAGTTTATTTGGTCTAAAGCGTGTGTTAAGAGCTTCAAGAACCTGAAGGACCACTTAACCCGGACTCCTGTGCTTGTGCTACCAAGGCCGAGGGTGCAGTATATGGTGTATACCGATGCATCCGGGACAGGTCTAGGGTGTGTGCTTATGCAGGAAGGGCAGGTGATTACTTATGCGTCAAGGCAGTTAAGGCCAAATGAAGCTAATTACCCGACGCATCACCTGGAGTTAGCCAATGTGGTTTTCGCTCTTAAAATATGGCGTTCATACCTGTATAGGGAGAAGGTACAAGTATTTGATGATCATAAGAGTTTGAAGTACATCTTCACTCAAGGAGACTTGAATCTGAGGCAGAGGAGGTGGACAGAGTTGTTGGCGGATTACGACTTAGACATAGTCTACCATCCTGGGAAAGCTAATCAAGTGGCAGACGCTCTTAGTAGACGTAAGGCAGATGTTTCAAAAGGGAAGGAAGTGGAAGAACTTGTCGCGACCTTGGCTACTTTGAGGTTGTGCGCTATGTCTATTGATGAAGAGTCAACCGGGTTAGAAGCCTTAGATCAAGCAGATTTGCTGTGGAGGATCCGTGAAGCGCAGCAAGTAGATGATGCGGTACAGAAGTTGATCAACAAGGGATTCGATGGATATCACACTGCCGTAAATTGCACTTACTTGTTCAGAAACAGAGTCATTGTACCCGACAATAAAGACCTGAAAGACGAGGTCTTGCGTCAAGCTCATAACTCGACATTCTCTATTCATCCGGGAAATACAAAAATGTATCGGGACCTGAAGCGTTAATACCACTGGGATGGAATGAAGCGAGACATTGCCAAGTGGGTTTCTCAGTGTCAGACGTACCAGTTGGTAAAGGCAGAGCGCAGAGTGTCGAGTGGGTTATTACAAGACTTGCCGTTACCAGAATGGAAATGGGATATGGTGACTATGGATATTGTTACCGGGTTACCAAAGACAACCGGAAATAAGGATGTTAGATTGTTGATTGTGGATCGACTTACCAAATTGGCACATTTTCTGGCCATCAAGAAAACGAATGGGGCAGATCAGCTGGCGCAAAGATATTTGGATGTAATGGTACGATTGCATAGAGTGCCTGTTAACATCGTGTCAGATCGTGACCCAAAGTTCACATCGATCTTCTGGCAGGCCTTTCAGATGGCGTTGGGCACGAAAGTGCATCTTAGCACAGCTTATCATCCGCAGACCGACGGACAGTCCGAGCAAACAATCCAGACTCTTGAGGATATGTTGAGAGCTTGTGTTTTAGACTGGGAAGGTAAATGGGGAAAGTATCTACCATT
The DNA here is from genome assembly GCA_911865555.2 of Thlaspi arvense. Lineage (NCBI taxonomy): Eukaryota > Viridiplantae > Streptophyta > Magnoliopsida > Brassicales > Brassicaceae > Thlaspi > Thlaspi arvense. The sequence goes on from OU466861.1 coordinate 18,843,453, forward strand.
GGTTGAATTTTCATATAACAATAGCTTTCACTCCAGTATTGGAATAGCTCCATATGAGGCTCTGTACGGGAGACCATGTCGAACCCCGCTGTGTTGGACTGAAGTGGGGGAGAGACAAGACTTAGAGTCGAGACTGATTCAAGAAACAGTAGAACAAGTGTAATTACTAAAGGAAAGACTGAAAGAAGCACACGATCACCAGAAGAGTTATGCGGATCAGCATAGAAAGGATTTGGAGTTCACCGTTGGTGATGCTGTGTATTTAAAGATGAGGATGTTCCGAGGAACCAATAAAAACCGTAAGCTGAAAAAGTTGAGGCCAAAGTTCATGGGGCCGTATAAGATCATCGAGAGGATAGGGGCAGTTGCCTATCGGTTGGACTTACCACAAGAGTTGTCTGACTTTCATGATGTGTTTCATGTATCAGTTTTGAGGAAAGTGGTCCGTGAACCAGAGCTGATCTTAGCTGTGCCGCCTATGGACATGGGCCGTAACTTATCCATTACGACTAAACCGGTAGAAATCTTGGACTGTCAAGAGTCAGAAATTCAAGGGAAGAAGACCAAGTTGGTTCGTGTTCGTTGGGAAAGAGATGGAATCCGGGAAGAAACTTGGGAGCCCGAGGCTGTAGTTCGGGCGAGTTATCCAGAGCTCTTTGGGGGCGTTGGTGTGCCTCAGGATGTCGATTCGAATTCGGGGGCGAATTACCGTTTAGTGGGGGAGAATTGTGACATCCCAGGCCCAGGCCCAGAAGTGAGTGTGCATAGAAGCCCATTTCTGATTGCAGGCCCACCAGCCCAAGGCCCATTCCGAGTTGACCTAGGGTTGTAGCTCCCTTCCCCTATCAATACTGATGCCCCCTTTGCTGAAAAACCATTCAGAAATTTCCAGCAAAGCTCTGCCCAGTTTCTTTCAGAGCATCTCGCTGGAACAGTCGCCGGAGCCGCCGTTGACCGTCGCCGACCACCGTCGACCACCGACGTTTGCCGTCGCTGGAAAATCGCCGGAGTCGCCGGGAACGTACCCCTTCGTGCCGTCTTCTCGAATCTGCTGCTATCTTCCAGCGTAGACTTCGTGGTTAGTAGATCTGAGCCTTTTCATTTCAGATCTAGATCTACTTTTTCAGATCTAGATCTAGTATCCCAGATCTACTTTTTCCAGATCTGGATCTATTATTTTTCTAATTTTCTTTTCCTTTTTGCTGTGGGGTCGGATCCATGCCGTCGTAATGCCCAGATTCGTTCGGCGAGGACCCGCAGTAACCAGGTCTCCTTCCATTTCCGTTTTCCTGTTCCGATCTGAGACTAAGGTGAGGACTGGCGTGATCTATCTCTCTCACATTCATAGTTGTTTCATATTGAGTAGTCTTTTGTTAATCCGTGCATACCTGCGTTGTATCTATATGAATACACGTATTTGATTGTTGGTTGAACCTGATTAGTAACGCGTTCGTAACACCATAGTAATTATCATTGTCCTGCGGTTGTTGAATGATGAACTTAGTATCATAGGTTGTTAAACGGAATACTGTTGATTGATGTATGAATAGTGTTTGCGGGTGTTTGTATTACATAGGGACAATCACTTGCGGGCTAGGGTTAGATGTAGGAACCTCTTTTGATATGTATGGTTTGGATATGGAGGCGTGTGTGACTCCATAGTCCATCATTGGTGGCTTGACGAGCCCTGCGTCTTGAGGACGGACATCATGAGGGGCGTGGATGCACCAGTTAGGTCTAGTGGTGTCATTTCTTGATCTATGAGTGTCTTCAGACATGTTTGCCTGTGTTTATTAGCTTAGGACTTTCGTCTGGAATAGTTATGCATGTGTGAGATGTATATCGTGGGTCCCTAGGACCCGCCCTCACTGAGTATTGTTGGAATACTCATCCCCCTTTCCTATGCAGGTGAGCGCGTAGACATTCAGGAGTAGTCTGGTGGCTTGATGATGGTTTTGGAAATATGCGGGTTTTTTTAATTTTATTATTCGGTATTTATTTTAAAGATATTATTTAAATTCGGATTTATTGGTTAAGTTAAAATGGTTTTTGTAAGACGTTTTGAATACGATCCTTGGGAATAAAAGTGGCATTGAACTAGCAAGTGATTTTTGTGGTGAAAATTAATGCACTTTAACATGCCGGGTTTTAAAAAAAGCGGGTGTTACACATATAAAACTATTAAAAATAGAAATACTAGATTATTAACAATACCCAATATCAATTACAATCTGGACAGAGAACTGAGAAAATATGAGAGACGGGATTTTCTAAATATATACCTCGAACAATACTATCTTCCGATAAAAAGTAAATCAAATGTAATTTACACTACTGCCTAATCGTTTTCCTCATCAAATTGATCCACTTATCCTCATCCAGCAACCAATACACTCCAAAAAATTTTGGACAGCGCGAAGCTCCGACATGTTCACCGCCGACTATGTCCTCGGCAACATGGAAGGACGACTTTCAATAAATTTATGATATAATTGAAATATAGAAGAAATAATGGAAATATTATTATAGACCCACAAATAGGAACCAATTCTTACTTAATGGGCTTTAATGGGCCTCGGGATTTTGAAACAATAAGTGACATATATACTCTTTTCCAATCTAAATAAATAAGAATTCAACTAAACCAAATTCAACAAACTTTTATTAAATACATTCGCGCGTGCGCGGATCAAACCCCTAGTATTGTATGAACTAAAAAAATATAGTCGATTTCACCAAAATCACTTATAAAGTTATTTATGCCGTTAGCGATTGCTGACTAGGATGACATGTGGTGTAGAAAAATAGTCGATTCCCCTATAAAATTTTAAATTTTTGATGATTCATATACGATTTATGAACCAATGCTAATAACTATATGAACTATTTAAAATTTTGAAAATACTATTTGAACTAAAAATATATGGTCGATTCCACCAACACATACAGTAAACTCTTTATAAATTAATAATATTGAGACTTCAAAATTTTATTAAATTATAAATAACTTTATAATTTATTATAATATATAAATATTTTTCAGTTTGAATTCTAACTGTTCATCAAAAGACAAAAACAAATATTTTCAATAATGTAAAGCTTATTCAATAATGTCATAAGAATGAATTTGGAAGACAAATCAAATAACATTTATAAACTTAAAACAATAATATAATTAGATTTAACTATATTATATTATTTATATATGCCTAAATATATAATTATTGATTTTATTAGGACCATATTTTTACATAGAAATTCTAAAAAAAAATTATCTTGTTATCTTATCAAAATTTGTTAATTTGTTCTTGATCCGATTTAAAATCGGTAAAATTTATCAATTTATAGTGATTACTAATTTACCAAGTATTAGTTTATAGAGATTTTAGTGTATAACATTAATTACAGCGTTAGTGATTGTTAATTGGAATAATACGTAAAAATTTGTTGCATTATTTTAGAATGATATTGTATCTAAGTCCTGTCAAACATACAATGACGTTTTGAATGTTTTAGATTCAATTTGCTAAAACTTTGTTTCGAATTAAACATTAAAAATTTCAACTAAAAGATATCTCTATAAAAATTTATTAATTTATCTAAGAAACCTGTAAGTTTATAGAGGAATTAATCATATTTCCACACGCATTAACGTGCAATGAGCATCTCAAGCCAAGTAAAAACATTTGTTTACTTCGAACAAAAAAAAATATAGAAAAAAGAAAAACCCAGAAGTCAAATACTGATAATCTAGTGGTGACTACTACTAAAACTTATTTTGATCAAACACATTTTTTACTTGCATCAAATCCGAGATCTCTTCCACTTTTGCACAAAACCCTAGATCCAGACCTCCCCCAACAATGGCGGACGAGAAGAAATCCAAGCAGAGACATCGGACCATGGTCTTGGAGTCGATGTATCCAGTCTTAGCGCTAATGCTCATACTCGTCGCTTGCGTCGAGCTCTGCGACGCCGCCACTGTTGTCGATGTTTACCGTCTTATCCAATACGACATCTCCGGCGTTCCTTTCGGCTCTCGTTTCTCCTCTCTCAACCACCACGCCGCTTCCATCAGCTTCCAGCGCGGCGCCGATTTATCTCGCTCTGTACTTATCCTCCCACTCCGGGAACTCGATATCGGTTTCGTTCAAGGTACTTTTCGATTCGGTTCGCGGATTAGCTCCCATTTTGATTAGGTAGCTGATTCGCAGTTTGATTTGGATCGGGTTTTAGTGAGGTTTAAGTTTTGTTTACATACATGTTATTGTCTTACTTACACTTTGAAGATGATGGCAGAGTACATCTCGCAAAAGCAGTCTCTTGGAGGATTGTTGATTCTGCTTCCCCAGACGTTTAGACCTGGAAATGTTGGTGGTGGTAATCTAATCTCTGAAACTGAAGGGTTCAGGAAATTGTTAGCTCAGCTTGAGAAGATACTGGTCCATGGCAACATACCTGTGAGTGTTTTGTTTCATATGTATAGTATTAACTATTAAGTTAAAAAGCACTCTTTTATTTAGGTAGCGGAGTGGTGTACATAGTCCTTATGGTAATCGCGGTTTCTTCTTACAGTTTCCTGTGTACTTCGCGTTTGAGAACGAAGAGACTGATGCTATGTTGGCTGATGTGAAGAAAAATGATGCACTTGGTCAACAAGCTACTGCAACCACTGGCGGGTTAGTCAAATTATTATGCAATGAGCTCTCTTTGAACTATCATGAGATTTTGGAGTAACATACCTTCTGGCCAACAGTTTTGTTAGAAACTTAAGTATGAAAATGATGATATGTGACTTCAAGATTGGGGAAGCTACCTTTTAAAGACTTAGTTACTAGCACATCTTATCTATATATAGGTAGTTGCTTGAAGCTTTATCGAACTGTGTAACACCATTTAAAGATGTCATTCTATCTCCGATATTGTTTATTTCCAAAGGATGCTTTATTGATGAACTTTTATTTCAGTATGTATGTAAACTATTTCTTTCTGTAACTATTTTCAGATATAAGCTTGTTATCTCTGTATCAGAGCCTAGGAAAGTTGCATCTCCCACCATCACAAACATTCAGGTAACTCATAATTTGACTCTGATAATGTCATGACTAACTTTGATACCTATGAAAAGTAGCATGACCTTCTTTGTTGTGTCGTGAGCTATAAGCTAATTTAGTTTTGGGAACTTCGGCTGTCTATATTTTAAGATGAGTATGGTTACCATGACAGTCTATAGACACCTCAATTGTTAAAATCTGATGGTCTGGTTTGTAATTTCCTTAGTATAGGATCAATTAAGCTCTACCGTTTTCAGCAACTAAGGATTTGGTGTACACGTCCCTCATGTTTAGTATCATTGATACTAGGTTGAACTTTATTACTTTATCCTAATTTTGATCTTCCCGCTCCCGTGCTGGTTTGTTTCCGATGCTTGGCATACAGAAAGCCTGAGATGATTGATTTGTGTGTAGGGATGGCTTCCAGGATCAAGAGCAGAGGGAGATTCAAACCAGCTTCCAACGATTGCTGTAGTTGCATCCTATGATACCTTCGGAGCTGCTCCTGTATGTAATATGAGTAGTGGATATTCTTACTATTGTGGTAAAATCAGTATGTACCTGATTAACTTGTATTTGTAGGCATTATCAGTTGGAAGTGATAGCAATGGAAGTGGGGTCGTAGCACTTCTTGAAGTAGCTAGACTATTTTCCATTCTGTTCTCAAATCCTAAGACAAGAGGAAGATACAATTTACTTTTTGCACTGACATCTGGCGGACCCTACAACTATGAAGGAACTCAAAAGGTACTAGACCTTACTTACTGATCTACTAAAACCATATTTTTGTTCATATTTTGTTTGTTGCATTTGCAAACTTCTTAGTATTCTTCATTAAGCATCATATTTTCTGCAGTGGCTGAAGAGCCTTGATCAGAGGATGCGTGAGAGCATTGATTATGCCATTTGCTTGAACAGTGTTGGCTCTTGGGACAATGAATTATTGGTTCACGTGTCAAAGCCTCCGGATAACGCCTATATAAAACAAATTTTCGAGGTAAAAAAGAAAGCAGATGCACCGTTGCAGTGATTAGCTAGTAGCTATTATGGTTCATTGGTTAATGGATTCATCTTTGCCAGGGCTTCTCTAATGTGGCAGAAGACTTGGGTTTTCAAGTTGCTCTGAAGCACAAGAAGATTAATATCTCTAATTTAAGAGTGAGTCAATACTTCACCTTTTGAATGATTCAAACTAGGCTTGTCTTTGTAACAGAGCGGTATGTCGAGAGTATTTTGTAGTTTCTTATGCCCTTTTTGATCTTGATTCTGGAAATCTTAGGTGTCTAATTGATTGATAGAACTATACCGAAATTTGGATAGTTGGAATGCCCCTGTCACGATTTGATAGTTATTTGCAATCATTAAGCTTTTCTTGTTATGCAGTGCGTAGGCTCCGAATTTACATGTTCAAGTGCTAAATATTTATGATAACCTAGTTTTGCTTAGTTGATTGATATCATCCCCCACTTCCTTTAATTATCTTCTCCTGTAGGGGTTACTTGAGATATCTGAGTAATGCTATATTCTCTCTCTGGCAATTGTTTCGCTGTTCCTTACAGTAGACCCTTTCTGATTGAATATGTACTGATAAATTCTTTAGGTTGCTTGGGAGCATGAACAGTTTTCAAGACTTAGAGTAACTGCAGCCACTCTATCTGAACTTTCGACTCCACCCGAGTTACTGGAAAGTGCTGGAAGTCTGTCTGACACAAGGTATCATTTACAACAGTAATCATTTGTTTTGTTCTGTGCACTCTGATACACTATTTTAAACGTATGGTTTTCTGTTTCATCCATCAAGAATTGCCATTATCTTTCAGACTAAATATTCTTTTTCTATAGGCAACTTATGAGCGAGGACGCTATCATTAAAGGTGTCAAGTTGGTGGCTGAAAGCCTTGCGGTAAGACAACCAGTTAACGCAAGTACTTACGTTGTTTACGATCTCAGTGATGCTTAAATTGAAAGACAAAACATAATAATTTGTATTTTCTTCTTCTTTTTTTTCTGATAATTGACTGAAATGTTTTCTCGTTTCCTACAGAGGCATATCTATGGTCACCAAGGAAAAGACATCAAGATTTTTGCGGATGACAGTAGTTTGGCTGTAAATCCGTTTTATGTGAGATCATGGTTGGATCTATTGTCACAAACTCCTCGAGTGGCACCGTTCCTATCAAAGAACGAACCATTAATCATGGCTCTGAAGAAGGTATACTATCGAATTCTTACCCCGTTTTCTCTCAACCACTGTTTATGATTTCTTGTGTTAACTACGCGATCTACCTCTCGGCAGGAACTGGAGGATTATACGGCTGAAGTGAGTGTTCAACATGAATCTTTAGACGGAAGTTTCACTTTTTACGATTCAACAAAGGCTAGCCTTAACATATACCAGGTACTTTCATCGTGGTCTCTTGATATATTCTTAACACTAAGCTTCTTTGTTCATACGATCTGAAAGTCTATTTGATGTTTGTGTTTTGTAGGTGGCGAGTGTAACGTTCGACTTGCTCTTGCTTCTGGTGTTAGGATCATACTTGATAGTACTATTCAGTTTCCTCGTAATCACAACTCGGGTAAATATAAAAATCCGATTGATCTTATTATTTATACATGTTGTGTTAATTATGGAAGCAATTTTAACGGGAAGTCGCTTATTGGAATCGTGGCAGGGTCTTGATGACTTGATAAGCTTATTCCGCCGGCCTCCTTCCCGGAAAGTGAAAATGGCTTGATTCTTCCGTTCCCGGGCGGTAAATTTATATTCTTCATCTTTCTTTTGGCGATTCACTCTCAGATTTGTTTAGTGAGTCGTTAAGAATTTGAACCATGAAGAATTCACGAGAGAAGAGGCAAAAGAAAATGAGTGTTCAGAATGAGCTTTTGGCCCCACCTTCGACTATTTTGTTTCTAGTTGTATGCATCTTGTTATTTTGTGTGGGCGGCAAAGAAAATAAGTTCTAACCTTTGTAGCTTTTTCTTTGGTTAAAATCCCTTCTTATGTCTTTTTCTTTTTAATTTAAAGAAATTGCAATATCTACCTATACATCATATCTATTACTAATATAGGTGATGCCAAATGTCTCTAAGACCATCTCCATTGGGGAACTCCAAATTAGTTTTTTAACAATTTTTTTAATTTAAAATTTTCATCATTTTATTTTAAGAATTTTGCTAAAACATTTTTATTTTTTTCTCTTCCATTGGTAGAATTCTATTAAGAATTTTTAAGAATTAAAAAATTAGTATATTTTAAAAGTTAGTAATGAGAGATAAGTTTTTCAAAAGTAACACTTTGGAGCAATCAAAAGCAGATATTTATTATCGGAAGCTGGTGCAGGGGTCTGAATCATTTCTTTCGATACAAATCCAGCATAAATCAGTTTGTCACAAATCCCGTCTGTCTGCCCCAGACTCCACTTCTCACGAGATCTCCGCGCAAGCCGAGCTTATGCGGCTCCACCAGAAAATCAATGAAATTAAGTCACAAGTCCATAACGCAACCAGCTCGGCCCCCGAGCTCGAACAAGTCCTGAAACTCACTCAGCAGACACCGTTTGCAGAGTGCATTACTCGCGTGCCCCTACGCAACACCGTGAAGCTTAAACTTCCAGCAGCGTTTGTCGGCAACACAAACCCACAGAAACACCTCATGACCTTCAACAACGCCATGAACTGTGCCCGGTTCTCACCCGAGGAACACGACGCTTCCCTCTGTCAATACTTCGTAGAGTCTCTGGCTGGAAACGCACTCCAGTGGTTCTCCAAACTCCGACCATACTTCATCGAGACGTTCGCCCAGCTCTCTCTGGAATTCCTCTGACACTACTCCATGTACATCGAGAGGGGGAAACACCTCCGACCTCTGGACATACATCCAAGGAGAGAAGGAAACTCTCCGGGATTACATCGGTCGTTTCCGCACGGTCGTTTCCCGATGCGACCCGACAGATGAGAATGCCATAATCGCCTTCAAGCTCAACTTTCGTAAAAACCAGAAGTTCTATGACAAAATCGCGACCGGCAAAAACCAATCCCTCGATGAAATCCTCCACAAAGCCACCAAATTCATGAATCTGGAGGACACACAAGCCAGGGAGGACGAAAAACTCGCAGCAAAGAAGAAATCCACAAGCTCCCGACCTAAAGAAGAGAAATACCAGGAACCCCACCATCACTACGACTGCGACGACAAGGCTCACAGATCCAACGTTAACGCCATCACCCGACCTCACCCATGGAACAAATGGGTAAACACCTCGGGCAGCGCCTCCGGATTGCAACTGTATTGTACCTGGCACAAACGCTCCGGTCACGACGACCCCGAATGTCGCCACCTTAGAGACGTCCTCATGCAGGAATGGTTAGCCGGTCATATCAAACTGGATGACCGATTACGTGACTCAGCACGCCGACCCCGTACTAATCAACCCCACCCTCGAAACGACGACCTACGCGCCCCCGCGCCTCAAGAACACGCCCGTCCTGACGAGAATCCCAAGCGTGCACGGGAAGACTCGCCACCACCACCGCCAGCCCTCCCGTCACCCCGACGCAGGATCAACATGATCATGGGTGGCCTTCTTACATGCAACGACTCGATCAACTTGATCAAAAAGCATGAGCGCCGTGCCACGAACGCCAAGAAAGGGACACCGGTCTATGACGACACCCCGCCCATCACCTTCACGGAAGCAGACGCTGAAGGCCTTGACCGCCCACACAATGACCCACTCGTTATCTCCCTCTGTATCGGTTCGGACGATGTATCGAAGATCTTGATCGACACAGGCAGCTCCGTTGATCTATATATTCAAGACCACCCTAATTCAGATGGGGATCAAAGACAGCGAAATCAAACTCGCCTCGAAAGCACTCACGGACTTCGCTAGTGACTCTACCTCTACCATCAACACAATCAAGCTACCCGTGACGACCGAAAGAGGCATCGTCACCATGATAAAGTTTGATGTCATCGACAAACCGGCCATTTATAACGTCATCCTCAGGACACCGTTGATCAGTACTATTCGAGCTGTCACTTCACCGTATCATCAGTGCCTGAAGTACCCAGGCAGAAATAGAATCATCATGATCCGAGGCAACCAGCGCGAATCCCGATCTTGTGACATCGCCGAGCAACGTGTCCGACACTCGTCTACATTCGTCATCGACAGTATGGACCCCCGCATCATACATCACGAGAAGCCAAAGAATGACCTAGTCGTACAAGTGAGCATCGACATCGAGCACCCCGAACGATGCGTCGGAATCGGCACCGAGCTTCTTCCTAGTATGTGCGACGACCTCATCGCCTTCCTCCATAAGAACGTTAACACGTTCGCATGGTCCATGGCAGATATGAAGGGGATCAGTCCAGACATCACCAGCCACGAGCTGAACGTGGACGTCACGTTCAAACCTATCAAACGGAAGAGGCCCAAACTCGGTCCCGAGCAAGCTCAGGCTGTCCAGGACGAAGTCGAGAAGCTCCTTGCTGCCGGATCAATTCAAGAGGTTCAGTACCCGGACTGGCTCGCCAACCCCGTGGTAGTAAAGAAGAAAAACGGCAAATGGCGCATTTGCATCGACTTCACGGATCTCAACAAGGCCTGCCCTAAGGATAGCTTCCCACTGCCACGCATCGATCAACTCGTAGAAGCAACCGCCGACAACAAGCTGCAATCCTTCATGGATGCATTCTTGGGGTACAATCAGATCATGATGCACCCCTCAGACCAGGAAAAGACCTCGCTCATCACAAACAGAGGAACGTACTGTTACAAGGTGATGCCATTCGGGCTCAAAAACGCCGGCTCTACTTACCAGAGACTGGTTAACAAGATGTTCGCCGACCAGCTCGGGCACACAATGGAGGTCTACATCGATGACATGCTTGTCAAGTCACTAAAGGCCGACCATTATATCATCTACCTGCGCGAATGCTTCCAGATTCTCAACACCTACGGGATGAAGCTGAATCCCGCGAAGTGCACCTTCGCGGTCACATCCGGCGAAATCCTTGGTTATCTGGTCACTCAACGCGGCATAGAAGCAAACCCGAAGCATATCTCAGCCATCCTCGAGCTACCCTCACCACGCAACACACGCGAGGTCCAAAAGCTGACCGGACGGATCGCCGCCCTCAATCGCTTTATCTCCCGGTCCACGGATAAATGCCTCCCGTTCTACCAGCTTCTTCGCAGCAACAAACGTTTCCTTTGGGACGACAAGTGTGAATAAGCTTTTCAACAACTGAAGCTTTACCTCTCGACGCCTCCCGTGCTCGCCAAACCCGAAGATGGCGAAACACTATACCTGTACGTCGCGTTGTCAAGCTCGGTCATCAGCGGTGTCTTAGTCCGAGAAGACCGCGGTGAAAAGAAGCCGGTCTTCTACCTCAGCAAAAGTTTAGACGGCTCGGAGCTTCGATACCCGACCTTAGAGAATCTCGCCCTTGCAGTGGTCGTGTCATCCCGAAAGCTATGCCTGTACTTCCAGTCTCATACGATCGCCATACTGACAAGTCAGCCGCTCCTGACTACTCTACACAGCCCGACCCAATCTGGCCGGATGGCCAAGTGGGCCATCGAGCTTTCGGAGTTTAACATCGAGTACCGCACCCGTACCTGCGCCAAGTCCCAGGTCTTGGCTGACTTCTTGGTCGAGTTGCCACCTGAGCTTCTCAGCGACGACCTCACCACGGTTCAACACTGGAATCTTCACGTGGACGGTTCATCCAACCGACACGGCTCGGGGATCGGGATTCAGCTCGAATCTCTGACTGGCGAAGTCCTCGAACAATCATTCCGCTTGGATTTTCCGGCTTCCAACAATGAAGCCGAGTACGAAGCCCTCATCGCTGGACTACGACTCGCTCGCGGCATGAACATCAAACACATCCGGGCATTCTGCAACTCCCAACTCGTAGCAAACCAGTTCAGCAGAGACTACGACACCAAAGACGAATGGATGGACAAGTATCTCAAACTTGTTCAGAGCCTGGCAAAGGAGTTCAAGACCTTCGGATTATCCAAGATACCCCGAGCAGAAAATACCGAAGCAGACGCCCTGGCTGCCCTGGCTTCAAATAAAGACACCGACCTCCGCCACTTGATCCCGATCCAAAGCATCGAAGCCCCGAACATCGATCCGGATTGTGGCGTTTACTCCGTTACATATCAAGAATACGAAACCGACGCCCCGCTCAAGGAACCAACAGAACGGGAGCCAGAGGACTGGCGCGACAAAATCCGTGCTTACTTAGCCAATGGCGTGGAACCTAAGGATTGTTGGGCAGCTCGTCGCCTCCGAATCCGCAGTGCTCACTATTCACTTCACAAAGAACATCTCATGCGATGGACCGCCGCTGGCGTCGTATTACATTGCATCGCTGGCGACGAGATCTGCCGCGTCATTAAGGAAACTCACGATAGAGCCGGAGGTAACCACTCCGGAGGACGGACTCTTGTCATGAAGATCAAAAAATCAGGCTACTTCTGGCCAACGATGATGGCAGATTGCAAAGACTACGCGAAGAAATGCGAGTATTGTCAGAGGCACGCTCCAATGATCAACCAGCCAACCGAGTTACTTACATCGGCCGTCCTGCCCTACCCCTTCATGAGATGGGCTATGGACATCGTCAGACCGCTTCCCTTCTCGCGTCAAAGGAAATACATGCTCATCATGACGGATTACTTCACAAAGTGGGTGCAGGCTAAGGCATTCGTTCGAATCCAAGACAAGGAGGTTCAGAATTTCGTCTGGAAATACATCATCTGCCGCCACAGGCTACCCTACGAGATCGTGATGGACAACGGCTCCCGATTCATCTCCAAGAAGTTCGAAGGCTTCTGCGAGTTATGGAAGATACGACTAAGTAAATCCACCCCGCGCTATCCTCAAGGGAACGGTCAAGCAGAAGCGACAAACAAAACCATCCTTGACGGAATCAAGAAACGACTCGACGCTAAGAAGGGACTTTGGGCCGACGAACTCGATGGTGTACTTTGGTCCCATCGTACAACACCCCGCACCGCCACCGGCAAAACCCCATTCTCCTGAGCATACGGATGCGAAGCGATGGTTGCCACGGAAGCAAACGTCCCGAGCCTTCGACGCACCCTTGCTCCCGAACACCCCCGACTAAACGAGGCGATGCTGATCGACAATCTGGACACACTGGAAGAGAAGCGCGACGAAGCCTTGCTGCGGATGCCAAACTACCAGAACCAGGCAGCCCGTTACTACAACAAGAAGGTCAGAAACCGCCACTTAGAGGAAGGAGACCTTGTCCTTCGAAAGGTCTACGAGAACACGAAGGAATGGCGAGCCCGCAAGCTCGAGGCTAATTGGGAAGGACCATACGTCATCACGCGAGTCATCAAGCCCGGAGTCTACCGACTGAAAACAATGGCCAGCGACGAAGTTCCCCGTTCCTGGAACTCGATGAGTCTGAAGCGCTACTACAGCTAGTGCGATTTCCACATCGCCCCTGGGCTACAAAAAAAAAAAAAAAAAAAAAAAAAAAAAAAAACAAAAAAGGGGAGCTCTTACCGAGCTTGTTATCTCTTATGTAATGTGAACTACGAATGGTTTGATCCCATTTTGGGTACGTAGGCAGCCTGCAAAGGTCCAGCTATAGCTTAATAAAATCTTCATATTTGATCTATCTTTCGTGTGCTCCCGAGCTCCATACTTTACTATTTTTACAAACGCTTCCGAGCTCTACTACACATCGGTGTCCTGGCCAGACATTCGAACAACGCCTATAGTTAAGTCTGATCAACTTAACTCGGCAATAAACAAAGCCAAGCCTTATCTTGCGCACGTTCCTCTTTGAACAATATGGTGAAATCACCTTAAAGATCGAAGGGAAAAGTGTGCTCCACTTAGCCCAGGAATCTTTAAAGCCGAGCCCAGACTCGCACTTACATTCGAACCTAAAAAATTCTAATCATATTAACAAGATACGCCGATCTGTTCGCATGTTAATATTCGAACTTATGAATATAGTCGTATGATGCAATGTAAGCCGATTTTCATTCGCACGCTCATATTCGAACTAAGTTAAAAAGCCGGGACCAACCCCACACCATTATCACATGCATATTTATAAACCCCAGTACAGGAAAATTCCATTCATCACAAAAATAAAATCAAGTACATAAAACCCCCTAGCACGGGTACATAATAAGACAACCTAAGATAAACCCCGTAGCACGGGTACAAAAAAGAGACAAAACAGCCAACTCTGCAGCGCAGATCACTCTTCGGGATCCTTGATCTCCCCATCTTCAGCTTCGGCACGGTTCTCTTCCTCCGATCCAGTACGGCCCTCGTCTTCACCCTTCGATTCAGCACGGCCTTCAACTTGTTCCCTTGTTCCCCCGATCACATCAGAAGCGCCACCAAGACCAGGACTAGCATCCTGTCCGGTGGTCGCCTCGACAAGCGCCAGACTCGAGTTAAACTCATGCTGAACGCCTTCCAAATCGGGTACGTCCTTATGTTGTTCGATATCCTTCAGGGTCAGCTTCTTTTTATTTGATCCATGATCGTCCCCAAGGAGAACTACCGAGGAACTACAAAGGCTATATAAGAAGACCCCCCTCCCTCAAAGATCATTCATTCACAATTCGGACTCGAGACTTAGGGAAAATAATAGCTTTTTGCTTCCTACTTTAGATCTCGGTTCTTTACTCTCAAATTTTAGGTTGGTGTTCTTTTCCGACGACCTAAAACCCTGTACACTTCGAGCTCCGGCTAATAATAAAAACAGCTTTATCTTTTCCCCCACAAATCTTTATATTTTTTCTTAGGGAGATATCTAGATCTTACAATTGGCGCCGTCTGTGGGGAACAACAGATACAAGTTCGTCTACACACGCCGGAACTCGAAGATGTCTTCGGAGAAACAGCCAGCTAACACCGACAATACCATCATCCAACCCCCCAGCCTCCACAACCAGCAAGACGGGACGGACCCCAGCACACAGCAGTCTAGGCTTGGTTCCGGGACACTAGAGCCCGGTGGCAGCTCTAACGTGCAACAACACGGGACCCACGACGAGACCGGCCCCACGTCAGCCCAGGCCCCTCTCAACACGACCGGCATACTCCCGCCCCCTCCACCTCCACCCGCACCAACGGACATCACCGCCATACTACAGTCCTTCATAGCACAGATGGACAACAAGCTGAACGAACAGATCAGGGTTATCAAAGCTCAGCAGGTCGCGTATCTGGAAACCTTGCGCGAATCTTGACCCAACACTCCACCACGGGATAACGACGTCACCGAGACCGGCACTCCCAGGGCCATCCTTATACCCCCGAACACTACAGCATCGGGAGCCAAACGCCTTATCTTCGGGGAAACCCCTACTTCAGCACAGGGCAGCGAAGGTCAGCACGTGAAGGACTCCAGCACCCGATCTAAACACAAAGAAGTTCGAGTTAAAAAAGGAAGAAAGAAGAAAGAAGAAGATAGAAGAAAGAAAAAAAAAAGGAAAGAAAGATGAAAGTAGAAAAGAAGAGGAATCCCGCGCTAAGGTCAGCCCGGATATTAATCCGACGACTGATGCCGAGGATCCTGAGACTAGGGTAGCGGACAAGGATACCGTGCTCCCTGAACCGGTTGCTAAGGAGCCCGGCGTTGAACCAGCTGCTAAGAAGCATAAGGCTAATTCTTGCCCGAGCAAGTATGCCTTTAATTTTGAATACCGAGGCAAGGATCCAATCCATCTGGATGAGATGTCTAGTGCCCGCCTTGCGTGGGAAATGAAGGGTCTGCCCCTCCCGTCCTGCAAGATGGACGAGCTTTATTACAAGCATGACTACGTCCGAATGGCTTCAGCAAAAACCAGAGTAAGTTCACATTCTTCATATCCGGGCTTCGGGTAGTTTTCTAATCCTTTGCTGATAGTTGATCCCGATCTGTTTCAGGCCAAGAATCCTTTTACCGCGGCGGTCGAGCGGTACGACCGCGCTCTAAAGAAGAGCCTTCTAAATGAGCAGAAGTTAACCGACGCTGCCAAGGCTAAGGAGAAGAAGATGGCCAAGATGAAAGCGAAGATCGATGATCTCGAACTTCGAGTGAAGTCGCAGAATGAAGAAAACAAGTCTCTTATGGCCGAACTGGCTTCATCCCTGAGGAAATTTGAATCCGAGAAACAAGCTCTTGTCGAGGCCCAGGATAATTGAGCTATGACGATAGCGGCCCAAGTCCGGAGGTCGGTATCCAGTTTTTACCTTCAGCTGACGAGGAAGATGCGGGCGTACATGGCCCAGCGTGAAGAGGTAGACGTCAACATTACGTCTCGTGCTAAGTTGGAGGGTCAGTTGGATGCCATCGAGATTTTCAAGCGGTACGGGTTTGAGTGTCCGTCGACGGTGGTTGAGAAGGTTGAAGCCGAGCTGAAGAAGCTGAACAACGAGGCCGAGCTGTACGACGAAATAGAGCTTCTCGAAGAGGATTTTGACGTGTCCGACGAGGCGTTGGCTTTTCCAAAAGATCATCCCTCGGTAGTTCTCATTGGGGACGATCATGGATCGAATAAAGGGAAGCTGATCCCGAAAGATATCGAACAACTTAAGGACGTACCCGATTTAGAAGACGTTCAGCATGAGTTTAACTTGAGTCTGGCGCTCGTCGAGGCGACCACCGGACAAGATGCTAGTCCTGGTCTTGGTGGCGCTTCTGATGTGATCGGGGGAACAAGGGAACAAGATAGAAGATTGAAAAAAAGGAAAGAAGATGAAAGTAGAAAAGAAGAGGAATCCCGCGCTAAGGTCAGCCCGAATATTAATCCGACGACTGATGCCGAGGATCCCGAGACTAGGTCAGCACGTGAAGGACTCCAGCACCCGATCTAAACAAAAAGAAGTTCGAGTTAAAAAAAGAAGAAAGAAGAAAGAAGAAGATAGAAGGAAATAATTCAGACCCCTGCACCAGCATACAAATCCAGTATTTGTCGATGAGACATCCTTCCTTGTGGATGCATCTACTTGGCAGCAACAGAAATTTCCAGAATGTTCACATCATGTAATAATCAGAAGAGGATAAAAAAAAGCTAACGAAATTTGTCGAAGTTGATGAAGTATAAGCAAAACATCGAGCAATAAGCAAGCTATTTACCCGCAGATTCCGACAGTCTCCATCACGGTCTCGATTTCAGATGGCTTGAAGAAGGAGAAAGACATGAGATGATGATGATCAAAGTTGGAATTCTGCAGTTTACTTGCTCGAATTTTAAGCTCTCACCCGAATTGTGGATCAGAAAAGAGAGAATGTGTTCTCCATCACGACCTCAGCATTCTATTTTCTCTTTTTTTTATTATTTGTTTTTAATTTTTTAAATATGCAATCAAAGATTGACACGCAAGGGTCTCTTATCAGTTCCCAAACATCTCAAATAAGAGACGTCTGCTACCAATTTTACACTTAAATCATTTGTTTAATTATTTTTAACTTAAGAAATCTTAAAAAAACTTCATTAAATACCCCGATGGAGCTGCTCTAAGGGTGTCCACATAGGATTTAAAGATTCAATTCTATTGGTACACATCATCATTATTTGTAGTTAGCTATATATTGTATATTAAAATTAATTAATTCGTTTTAATTGTTATAAGGAAAGTATCTAAATTTTAATTAATTGTGTTTTTGTTGTTATTAGGAAAGTTTCTAAATTTTAAGTTAGATATTAATAAAAAAGAGTTTTGAAAATAGATCTTATTTATCTATTAACAATTAAAAGGTAAATTAAGAGATAAATAGATTATGAAAGAAAATTATTAAAAAATAAATTTAAAACCATAATTAAATTATTTTAAAATTTTAATCACAACTAACAATTAAAATCTGAATTTCTAACTTAAAATATATTAGTTATGGTCCGTATTGATGTCTTAGGCCAATGAGAGCGTCTACATATGACATATATACTCAATCTGATTAGTCTATATCAGCGTTTTTCATTAAACATAAAAAATAAAAAATAATATTAATAATTTAAATAAATTAAAACATACAAAAATATAAAATTATCACAACAGAATGGAAAATTAAGATAACTTTTTAACTATATAAAATAAATTTATGTCAAAAGTCTAAATCTATTGTGAAAATAAAATAGAAACTCAATGTCACAAAAACTAAACTAACAAAAACAAATATGTAAATCAATAACAAAAAAGTTAAATTAAAAAAAATTAGCATATATATTTTTAATGAGTAATTATTTAGAAAAAATATTAAGATTAAATTTTCATATAAACATATAAAATTGTTATTTAAAAATATCAATACTACCAAAAAAACATTCATCTTAAATTATCAAAAAAGAAAGTCATCTAAAACTTATAATTTTTGGGGAAATATTTAAAAAATTAACACTAAAATCTTAACAAACCAAAAATGATAGTTTATGCTAATTACTGAAGAAAGCAATATAAAAAATGTTTAACTAACAAAAACCAAAACATAAATTATTTCTTACAACATGTCAATACAATTAAAATGAAAGTCCATATCGAGAAAGTTAAATTAACATTAAAGAGGATATTAACCTAATATCTATGTTATTTATTTAACAAAATCAATATAAACAGAATAAGTAAGAGAATAAAAAGCTTAAATAATACTAAAAAACTTAACTAACAAAAATAATATAAATATTTAAGCTAATTATTTAAGAAATCGATATTAAAAAATTAATTAACTAAAAATCTAAAACGAAAATTAAGTTTTACAAAATATTATTTTCTAAAAAAACACTTAATATATATTGACTTGATATCTGACTAGCTACTTAAAAATTCATATAAAATATTTAACTAGCAAAAATATATGTCTTTAAAATATCAATATTTTAAAAACAATGACGTGTTAAAATAAAATGAAAATCAATATCAAGAGAGGTAAATTATAAAAGGAAAAAATTCTATAAAGTAAAATTAGCTTGATATTTAGGCTAACTACCAAAAAATATTAACTAAAAAAATCAAATGATGGTATAAGCTTTTGAGAGAAGTTCACTTAAAATTTAGAATAACCAGTTATAGCATGTCAATATAGCATTTTAATAAATTTTAAAAGTAAATTTAACAAAAAAAAAGTATTTATATAAAAGATATTAGATTAATATATATGCTACCTATTTGAAAAATCAATAACAAAAGAGATTAATTAAAAATATATATGTTTTAAGTATATCAAACCTGCAGAAAATTAGATAATTAAAATAAAATATAAAATTCCATCGAAGATATTTAAAATAACAAAAACAAGATCTAAGAAGCAAATTAGTTTGAAATATAGTTCGAAAAACATTCATGATTTCTAAACTATAGGTGTTTACTATGAATAACCATATAAAGTTTTGTTAGGTTATACAAGTTTCTAAATCAAACATATTATTTAAATTTACAAAGATTAATATGTTGGTTGCGTCTGGTTGAAAAATTAACAAAGTAAAATACTATACAAGTAACTTTACATTCAAAATACAATAAGTAACAAAGTCTGATTTGTATACATATTTACTGCTTATAACTTAGTCAACATGAACAACACATGAGCAATATCCTATAAAATTTTATTTAAATAATATAATATGAAAAAATTATGAATCAAATTCAAATGGGAATACATGAAGATAAAATATTCAAATCAAAACATGAATAAACACACAAAAGATAAAAAAACAGTGACAATGTGAAGTCTCAACATCATCAAAAAAATATTAGCAAATAGGTGACTGCAAGTAAAACAGATCTTATAAACTGAATAGAGATATAACCTAAAATTCGTAGAAGATCTGGTGGAGAAGCAAAAAACTGCTTTACACGATTATTGTAGCTTACTAACAAAAGTAAATCTGAATCAACATATATCATATATTATATATGTATATGTACACAATATTAGTGAGACATTTAGTAAAGAAACTAAATATTTAAACATATAAACCTTTTTTTAAACAAAGAACCATAGAAATCATAAGGATACAAAAAAAAACACCAAAAATTTAGTAAGGAAATCATTTTCTAAATCAAACATATGCACATTGAAGTTGGATAATTCATTAGGTATCATTACTATGATTTTACTTAATAAGATTTATAATTTTATAAACAAAAATAAGAAATACTACATATTCTGTTTCAATTTTTTTATATAAAACAAAATTTCTATAAATATATTATAGTTTTAATAATTTAAAAGATATTAGCCAAAAAATTAAAGCAAATTATTAATACAGATTCGCGCGTAGCGCGAGTTAAAAGCCTAGTAATATATAAAAGTTGATGACATAGTGCATTGAGGGCGTTCACATAGGATTAAAAAACTCGATCTGATTGGTCCACATCAGTATATTTATTAAATAAAAAATGTTAAGTATGATTAGGACATAAAAATTGATTTAATTGGTCCACATCAGCTTTTAAATCAAACCAAAATTTTTTAAGTATAATTAAAATATTAAAAGTTAATTTAACAAATTATGTCCAACAAAAAAAGTAAATTCAATCTGATTGATCCAAATCAACATATTTATTAAATCAGAAAATGTTAATATCGTTTTAAAATTTAAAAGTTAAATAAAAAATAACAATTAAAAAACATGTATAAAAAAAGTAACCATTATCAATTATAAATTTAAAAAAATCTACAACTCGATTTAACAATTAAAACAATGAAAACTGAATAAAAATATAACATAAAACTCTTGGAAGACATGATGGAGAAGGAAAAAATAGTTTGGCATGATCGTTACAGCTTCCAAACAAAATTAAAAGTGAATCATCATGAATCATGAATTATATATACAGTGGTACACAACATCAATAAGACTTTCAATAAAAAACTAAATATTTGAACACATAAACCTTCAAAAAAAAAATAACTATAGAAATTCTATGGAAAACAGAAAATAATACCAAAATCTTAGCAAGATTATATTTCTCTAAATCAAATGTATATGTACGTCAAAATTGGATAATTTGATAGGTGTCATTGTTATTATTTTACCTAATAGTTTTTTAAAATTTGTAAATAAAAATAGGATAAAGTACACATTATATATTAAATTCTATTATATAAATAATTTTTTTTATAAATATATATAATTTTTAATAATTTTATAGATAGTAGCTAAAAAAAATAAACCAAAATATTAATACAGACTTGTGCATAGCATGAGTTATATACATAATATTTTGACAACTTTTGATGCAGTTTGAAAACTCTAAGATTAGCAAGCAGTAAACTTAGATTGATTTTTTAAGTTTTAGAATCCACTAGGAAATATAAGATTTTAAAATTCTTAAATCAAAAATCCCTTAGAAAAGACATGATTTAAAATTCTTAAAGTTTGATTGATGAATAATAAAATAGTTTACAAATAATTTAGAATCTTTCTATTTATAAAAAAGAGTTTCAAATATAAAGAGAAATTATTGAAAGTGAAAGTAAAACTACAACAAAGAAAAAGGAAAATAACATAATTAAACAAAAAAGTAAATATTATTAAAGTGAAAGTAAAACTACAATAAAGAAAAAGGAAAATGACATAATTAAATGCTTGTTCTTGTCTCATTTGCATCCATTTAGGACTTAGATCACAATTAGGAGTTGCGTTGCTTGTTTTGTGCATTTTAAGTTCTTGGCAGGTGCTAATCAGGTGTTTAAAGGCTATGTGGAGTTTTAGGAGAGATCAAGGAATGGAACCAAGGCGAGGAGAGTAAATATCGAGGAAGATATTGGGCACCTTTGACCGATAAAATGCGTACCGGACTACATATCTGCCAGGCCAGGTTGATACAAAGACGTGCAACCGTACCGGGCTACGTATCGGGATCTTCATGCTGATACAGACGAGACAGGATATACGTACCAACCAACATACCTAGGAGCCCATCCCGATGTGTCTTAACTCCAGGACACTCGTATCGCCCATTATATCGAGATGACCACCTATATAACTCCTCCAAGACACTCTTATCGGCCTGTGCATCGACCAGAAGCAAGCCGATACAAGGAGAGGAAAGCGTACCGAGGAGTGTACTGTGTTTGCTAACTCGATGGGCCTTAACAAGAGGCGTCCATACCGAGCAACATATCGAGCATCCTTGGTCGATACAGCCTTCAAGCGACCAATATCGACCAAACAAGCCGATACACCCTCTCTGAATCAAGCAATTTCCGGTTTATTCCTGGTTTACTAAGAGTTTTTCTGAAACACTATAAATATGTAAAGATATATTTTTTGGGATCTATCTTTTATCCATTAGACAATATCTTTGTCCCTAGTTTTTCTTCCTTGTAATCCTGAATTTCTGCTTTGAATTTTCTTTGTTTAATCTAAGTTTGTGTTTATCTTCCCTCTATTCATGATTAGCTATCTTCTTTTGATTAAATCCATGGCTAAAACCATGTTTAGTGAGTAGTCTTGTTTGGGATTGAGATGGGATATATTGAGAGAGTTTGATGCTTAATTAATGACTGCTTAGTGTTAATTCTTTCATTTCTCTTCTTATTGATGATCTTAATGCTAAATTAGCCCTTACTAAGTTGATCTAGATCCTAGGGTTCATTTATGCCTGTAAAGTATTTGTTGAATTGCCTGAATGAGTCAATTAAAAGATTTGCTTATCCTAGCCTAAGAAATTAGATGTCTACGGATTAGATTGGCAATATAGAATTAAATTATCTGCTTGTAATGCTTGTTGATCATTTATTCACCAATGGCAATTAGTTCTCGAATGAATGTTTTAGCAAAGTGATTAATACCAATGGATCGGATTAGTTTTACCTGTGAATTCTATGCATTTGGAATGTCATTGTTATGAGTTTGTAAGCATCATTGAACCTCTTTTAATGAATAACCCCATCTTAAATCCCTTTTGTCTTTCGTAGTGCCAAGTTTCAAAATTGCTTTAGTTCTTTAGTCTTGCTCTCTTTGCTTTGGCTTATTTGAAGTTTCAATCAATTGCTAGGATCTTAGGTTCTACTATTTCATCTTGCTGGCTTGAATTGAGTGATCTATTGCATTCATACTGTCTTGATCATCCCTGATTGGATTGATATCTCAATTGCTACAATGAATTGAGTGTGGGTTTGGGTAATTAAAGTAGCATAAGTACCTCATCAATTTGGCGCCATTGCCATTTGGGGATTGAATTGAGCATTAGGATTTCTAGATTATTTGAGATCAAGATTTTAATTTTCGTTTTTGGTTACTAATTACTGATAGAGCTCAGGTTTTATCTAATTAATTAACTACTGCAAGTGTACAACAAAGCAGTTGTAGCATAAAGAGATTATCGAATCCCAAGGGAGTAAGTAAACTACACTAGCGATTTATAGATTCAGACTAATCTAAGCAGTAATGAGTGAATGTAATGCGAAGTAATGATAGCAGGATTATGACTACTAAGCAAATCCTAACATACTCATGTCATTGCAGCATGTAAGGTATCAATCCATCTGAGTTCTTATGGCACCAAGAATACAGCAAATCACTTAAGTCAAGCTAGATTCAAGAAAGCAGTTGTGATCAAACTAAACAAGTCTAAAGACTGAACTAAACAAAGCAGGAAATTCAGATATATAAAGTAAAGATCTAAGATGGGGGTTATTGATTAAGAGGGGATTAGAACCTAACTAGTGATGCTTCAAAACCATTCAAACAATGCTATCTTCTAGGCATAAGATTAACAACTAGCTCAATTCCTTGACACTAATCACTTTGCTAAGCACATATTCAAGATAAATCCCTTTACTTAAACACATAATCAGCAAGCATTCATAATAGAACTCCAATCCTATAAAGCCAAAATGCACCTTAGACATCTAATTCCTTAGGCTAAGCATACAAATCCTCTAAGATACTCTAAGCAGCATTTCATCAAACATTTACCAAGCGCAAGAGAAAGCCAAGATACTAAACAAGCCTGGAAAAGACTAATCTAGTGTTAAGCACATCTAACAGAGAGAAGACAATCAAATTAAGCACAAGACATCACTAATCTAGTCCTAAAACCTCTCTAATATATCCCATCTCAAACCCTAAAAAAGACTACTCACTAGCCACAGTCAAAACCACAAATTCCAAAGAGAAAAGATGGTTAAGCATGATTAGGAAGTAGAATAAACAAGAATAGATCAAAGGCAAATACAGAAATTCACTAAATCAAATTAGTTCTTACAAAGCAAAGCTGAAAAAGAAAAGGTTTTAAGTGCAAGAACAGAAGAAAAATAATAAGATCCAAGTTGCCTAACCATTTTAGGACTTTAGTATTTATAGGGAAACAAGAAAACCCCTAGTAAACCAAGATTAAACCAAAAATAAGCTGACTCAGACAGACCATATCGACAATGAACATCGATATACATGTCGATATTATCTCTTCTCCTGGGTTGTATCGATGTCTCCTGGTCGATATGCACGTCGATACAGAAGGCTTCCAAGTTGTATCGGTTTGGCTCTCCAAGGTGTGAAGTCGATACAATCGCCCTTTAGTTAAAGCTCATTGATCAAGTAAGTCGATATGGGACCTCGGTATTGTCCTGTCATGTGTACCGGTTTGGGACGTCGATACACTGCTCGATATGAACTCCATTCTTGATATTGCTGCATATTTCATGTGTTTTGCATGCATATAAGATAGTTTCTTATGCATTTACCTTGCACTTTAGGCTAGTTTGCATCACTTTAGGTCCTAGAGTACTTTTGCACCAGCATTTGCATGTTTCTTGCATTTTGCATTGCATTTAGGTTGTTTTCGGAGAGCTTTGGAGGATTCATGGGCGTGCTAAGGCTCGTGAGGAGGTTCGTGGACACTTGGAGAATTCAGGAATGCTTGCTAAGGATCAGAGATCGTGAAGCGGATCGAGCATGGCAGGTCGATCTAGATGAGATCGACCAGAAGATCGAGTAGCCGAGTCGATGCAAGGAAATGGATCGAGACCACGATCAAGATGGGAGATCGATCTGAAGTACGGACGTAAATGACGCCATGCAGATCGAGGACCGGATCGAGCCTTCAACCCGATCATCACAAGATCGACTCAGAGATCGACCGAAGTCGCCCGATCCCAGCCAAAGATCGAGAGCCAGATCGAGTCTCCTGCCTGATCCCAGACTTACCTTATCAATCCAGCCTGTTCTTGGACGCTAGCAAGGGGGGGGGGACCAGTACACGCCTTTAGCCAATTTTGGCTAAAAACGGCGATTGCTTTTTCCACCTTCATTCGGTCTTTTTCCTGTTATCTTTTTGCTGAGGCGATTATCTCCGCCATTGTTAGACTTTGAGCTTTTCTTGCTTTGTTCTTGAATATTGAATCGTTTAAGTTTAAAGCAATCATTTTTCATGTTTACTAGATCATCTTCTATGCTTTGTTCGGTTTACTTTATGTGTAGCGAGTAGTCTTTTCGGGTTTTGGGGTTGAGAGGATTCAAGGGGGTTGAAAATGTTTTCAAAGCTTGGTGTTTTCTTGTTCTTCATGGCTTTCTCTTCTAGGATATCGAGTTCTTAAGGCTTAGAGAATCTCACGCCAAGATCTCTAAAATCCAAAGGGCCTCTTACCTTGACAGGATCCAAAGGTCCTGGAAAATCGAATCCTAGAGGCTAGTATACCTTTCCCAAACGCCATGGTAGTATAAGGGACTAGTTAGGCCGTGTGTTTGAAATCTATGTTTATTGCCCTTCAATCTCTTCTTCCGCCAAACGCCATGGGTCTAGAGAAGAGAATGAAGGAGTGATCCATACCACACGCCATGGATGGATATTGTTTTGTTTTCAAGGCCTAGAGAATTTCACAAAGTGAGTAGATCTAAAGTTTTCAAACCAAGCTTGAACCTTTGAGACCCTTGAACATGAATCTCAACCCTGAACCCTCTTTCTTAGTGTTTTCTCATCTCTGTTAATCATTCGCTTGTTATCTGTTCGCATCCTGGTCATTAGATTCATTTCTGTTGAACTTTTAGATGAGATCGATCGTTGTTGCTCGATCTAGTGGTCGATCCACTAGTCAATTTTAATAATTCATAGCTTGCATTTTAATCATTCTGTTTGTTCCTCGTGGTAGTTCACTCGTTTCTAGTATTTTTAAAATAATTTTGCTTTGCATTTGACCGTTGCATCTAGTTTTTAGGATTTTTACAAAACCGTTCATCATTTGCTTAGCTTTTCATGATCCTTGCATTCTCATTGCAATTTCTAGCTCCTATGTTGGATTGATTCCTCTTGCACTGTACTACGACTGTGTACTGCTTGAGTTTTGATAACCTCCTGCTTGCATTGCATTACTCCTTTAGACACAAAAAGCCTGTTATCAAATAGCGCCGTTGCCATCTTAGGAGTGTTTAGGAAGCATTGAGATTTGGGGTTTAGTAAAGACTATACCTTTGCTTTTCTTTTGGTTACTGATTTCTCTACTCTCAAACTTGTGTCTTTCAGGTACATGAATCTACGTTCAAGGGGAGACAACAATCTACGTCAACCCTTGGACAATATTCATCAACTCGGCCATTCAAGACAAAGAAGAGTTAGAGAGCAAGCTAGAGCTTTTGAGGAGATTGTTCAGCAAGGTTCAGTGGGTTTTGAAGCAATGGCTGAGCACGAACATCCTGAGGGACCTCATGAAGCTGTGGGAAAGGGCAATGGAAACCCCACCACGCGGCTAGACCCCCACATATCATTGGAGCGGGAGATGCTCCCAATACTCACCATAATAGGTTTGGGATCACTCCTCCTCCAGTGCAGAACAATAATTTCGAGATCAAGCCAGGGTTTGTTCAGATGGTGCAAAACAACAAATTTCATGGGTTAGCTTTGGAGGACCCATTGGCGCATCTAGACAACTTTAAGCAGCTTTGTGGAATGCTCAAGATAAATGGCATCTCGGAAGACAGCTTCAAGCTGCGCTTGTTCTCCTTTTCCTTAGGCGACAAGGCACGACATTGGGAGAAGACTCTTCCACAAGGCACTATCACTTCTTGGGCAGATTGTAAGAAAGCTTTCCTCTCCAAGTTTTTCTCCAGCTCTCGGACAGCAAGGTTGAGAAGCGAGATCAGTGGCTTCACTCAGAGACAGAATGAGTCATTCAACGAGGCTATGGAGCGCTTTAAGGATTACACAATCGCTTGCCCTCACCACGGTTGTAGTGAAGAGACCTTATTGAGTACTATCTACCGCGGAGCACTTCCAAAGATCAGACTACTACTTGACACGGCAAGCAAAGGAAACTTCCTTGGTCAAGAGGTTGAGGAAGGCATGGAACTGATTGAAAACTTGGCGTTAAGTGATGAAAATTATTCAGAGGACTATGACCGTGCACCAAGATGAGCTGATCTTGAAGCCAACAAGAAGGAAATGAAGTCTCTACATGAGAAGATCGATAAGCTCATGCTTGCTAACCAAAAGCATGTCCATTTTGTTGGTGAAGCCGCGAATGTCTTGGATGAGCTAGAGCAATGCCAAGAAGAAGAAGCTAATTGGGTAGCCGGTCAGAACAACTACAAACCTCAAGGGTATTCACAAAGCTACAACCAGAACAACAATCTCTCCTATAGAAGCACCAATGTCGCGAACCCTAAAGATCAAGTGTACCCTGCTCAGCAAGCAAAACCATTCGTTCCCTACAACAAAGGTTTTCAGCCGAGTGGTGGTTTCCAAGGGCAAGGGCAAGGCAACTTCCAAGGACAACAGCAAGGAAACAAGGGTTATACGCCAATGTACCCTCCGGGCTTTGCTCCTCAACAACCGATGCAACAACAACAAGTTGATCCTGTCCAAGCCATGTTTCAACAATTGATTCAAGGGCAAGCATCTACAAACCATAAGTTTGCCGAGATGAACACTCGCTTAGACTCCTCCCTCACTGACTTCTCTACTCAGATTACAAACTTGTATAACAAGATCAAGCAGCTAGAGAAAGGAAAGGCGAGTACAAGTGGTCAGAATAGCTTACCGGGCAAGTGTGAGCAGAATCCCAAGAAATACGCCAACGCCATTACACTAAGGAGTGGGAAAGAGCTTGCACCTACGGTTACTCCTAAGAACAACGAGGACGTTTTGATTCAAGAGGGGGAGGGTAAGCTTTCAGCTGATGATGAGATCAACTTCCACAATGTTTGGATTGAGAGACCAAGAAAGGGTAAGGAGGCTGCTGTAGAGAAGAAAGTGGAGCAAGCTGCTAAGGAGAAAGACGCTTATGTGCCTACACCGTATGTAACCAAGCTACCTTTTCCTGGCCGCTTCAAGAAGCAACTTATAGAGAAGCACAAAATCTTGTTTGAGAAGCATCTAAATGATGTAGAGATCAAGCTACCTCTCGTAGACTGCCTTGCCATGATGCCTAAATGTGAAAATATTTTCAAAGACACGCTTGCAAAGAAGAATAAGGAAAGCAAGGAAGTGCTAGTACTTAGTAAAGAATGTAGCGCCGTAATACACAAGGAGATAGTTCCCAAGAAGTTGGGAGATCCTGGAAGCTTCACTATACCTTGCGCCTTAGGTCCATTGGAGTTCAAGAGTTGTCTTTGCGATTTGGGAGCTAGTATAAATTTGATGCCTCATTCTATAGCAAAGAAGTTGGGATTCACGAGGTTCAAGGACTGTAGAATCTCCTTGGTGCTAGCTGACAGAAGCGTGAGGTTGTCCGTGGGTTTGCTTGAGGACTTGCCAGTGAGAATCAGTGGTGTAAACGTGCCTACGGACTTTGTTGTGTTGGAAATAGATGAAGAACCTAAGGATCCGCTCATTCTTGGTAGACCGTTCTTAGCCACCGTTGGAGCCATCATCGACGTCAAGAATGGGAAGATAGCTCTGCACTTGGGTAAAGATATAAGGCTGGACTTTGACATCAATGAGGTTTTGAAGAAGCCTACGATAGAAGGGCAAGCTTTCTAAATTGAGACGTTGGGCGCTTTGGCGGATGAGTTGCTAGAAGAGTTGGCTCAGGAGGATCCTTTGAAGCTGGCATTGACTAAGGAGCCAGGTGAGTTCGGTTACTTGGATCAGAGGACTCATGAATACGCTAACCTGCTGGATTCAAGGAAAGTTGTGCTAGAAGATGAAGACGCTTGCCTAGAAATCGACTCCGAGATCGATGCCATCACTCGATCCAGGAGTCAAATCGACAAGACAATCGAGAACACAACTCGATCTGGTGCAATAATCGATAGTCAGATCGAGGAGGGTGATCGATCCAGGATATTAATCGAGTCCGAGATCGAGAGACGCCTTCCGATCAGTTCAGAGTCCATTCTGGAGAACGACTCAGCATCTCGATCTCTCACTCGATCCACACTAAATCGAGTGAACGAATCGAGTGAATGTGCTCGATCTAGACGACATCGAGAGCAAGATCGACTAGATGAATCGATCGCAGAAAGGATAGAGGTTCAAGAAAGCGGCCTTAAGGGTCATGTCTCGGGTTCTAAAGAGGGTTCCAAAGAGGAAAACAACAACAACAGCCATGAGGATGATTGGAGCGAGCTGCTAGCCCCAAAGGTGGACCTTAAGGAGCTCCCAAAAGGGCTAAGGTATGCTTTCTTAGGGATTAACGAAACCTATCCTGTGATTGTGAATGCAAACTTAAGTGATGATGAGTTGCACTCGCTCCTAACCGAGCTGAGAAAGTATAGGAAGGCCATTGGGTACTCTCTAAGTGACATCAAGGGCCTTTCACCAATGCTTTGCACTCATAGGATTCACTTGGATAATGAGAACGCCTCTTCTATAGAACATCAAAGTATAGGAAGGCCATTGGGTACTCTCTAAGTGACATCAAGGGCCTTTCACCAATGCTTTGCACTCATAGGATTCACTTGGATAATGAGAACGCCTCTTCTATAGAACATCAAAGGCGTTTGAATCCTAATTTGAAAGAGGTTGTTAAGAAAGAGATTTTTAAGCTGTTAGAAGCTGACGTGATCTATCCCATAAGTGACAGCACGTGGGTTTCTCCCGTACACGTGGTGCGTAAGAAGGGAGGGATCACGGTCATTAAGAATGATAAACATGAGCTTATGCCTACTAGGACTATTACAGGACACCATATGTGTATTGACTATAGGAAGCTTAATCTTGCTACTAGAAAGGATCATTTTTCCTTGCCTTTTATTGATCAAATGCTTGAAAGACTTGCTAACCACCCCTACTATTGCTTTCTTGATGGATATAGTGGATTTTTCCAAATACCAATCCATCCAAACGATCAGGAGAAGATGGCCTTTACATGCCCTTATGGCACCTTCGCGTATCGAAGAATGCCATTCGGGTTGTGTAACGCACCGGCTATGTTTCAGCGGTGTATGATGTCGATCTTCTCCGATCTAATAGAAGAGATGGTAGAGGTATTTATGGATGACTTCTCTGTCTATGGTGCGTCCTTTTCTGCGTGTTTGTTGAATCTTTGCAAGGTACTAAAGCGTCATAAAGTTGAAAGTACCAGAGATTCCTAGAGGCATACCATCAGAAAAACTTCCTTGACCAATTGGGTAGATCAAGAAAACAGCAGTAGCAGCTGCAACAGGAGCTGAATATGCAACAGCAATCCAAGGACGCATATTCGCTGAAGAAGCTAGGTTCCTCCAGCTTCGCTGGAAGAGGAGGAACATGTCAAGTATCTGCTTGGGATCGAGCCGTGCAGAAATATGACTTTATCTGCTACATTGAGGAGACAAACTTGGTGCTAAATTGTGAGAAATGTCACTTCATGGTGAAGGAAGGGATCGTGCTTGGTCACAAGATATCAGAGAAGGGCATTGAGGTTGATAAGGCTAAGGTTGAGGTCATGATGAGTCTTGAGCTGCCGGTTAATGTCAAAGGAGTGAGGAGTTTCCTAGGCCACGCTGGCTTCTACAGGCGCTTCATCAAGGATTTTTCCAAGATTGCACGCCCTCTTACACGGCTGTTGTGCAAGGAAGCTGATTTTGTCTTTGATGAGGAGTGTTTGCAAGCTTTCAAGACCATCAAGGAAGCTCTCGTCACGGCACCCATAGTTCAAGCACCAGACTGGAGTCTACCGTTCGAGATTATGTGTGATGCTAGTGACTATGCCGTGGGAGCCGTTCTAGGTCAAAGGAAAGATAAGAAGCTGCACGTGATTTACTATGCTTCAAGAACCTTGGATGACACGCAAACAAGATACACTACTACGGAGAAGGAGCTATTGGCAGTAGTGTTTGCCTTTGAGAAGTTCAGAGCTTATCTAGTAGGAGCCAAGGTTGTTGTCTACACTGATCACGCGGCGCTTAGATACATATATTCCAAGAAGGATACTAAGCCAAGGCTTTTGAGATGGATCCTCTTGCTCCAAGAATTTGACATGGAAATCAAGGACAAGAAAGGGATAGAGAACGGTGTTGCTGATCACCTCTCTAGGTTGAGGATCGATGAAGCCTTACCTCTTGATGATTCGCTTCCGGAAGAACAACTTATGGCGATCACTACGGCGGTTTGTGGAAGGCTTGAAGGGCGGTTTGAGGAAGTTCTGAGTTTCAAAGAAGAGGATCTTCCTTGGTACGCTGACGTTGTGAACTACTTGGCATGCGGAGAGGAACCAACTCATCTTGACAGCTATCACAAGAAGAAGTTCATGAGAGACACAAACAACTACTTTTGGGACGAGCCTTACTTGTACAAGAGGGGCGTGGACAGTTTATACAGGAGATGTGTTACAAAGGAAGAAGCCAAGGACATTCTCTTTCACTGCCATGGCTCTTCATACGGAGGACACTTTGCTTCGTTCAAAACCGCTACAAAAGTCTTACAAGCCGGTTTCTGGTGGCCGTCTATCTTCAAGGATGCCCATGAGTTCGTGAAGAGTGGTGAAGCTTGTCAACGAGCAGGGAACATCACGAAGAGGAACGAGATGCCTCAGGTTCCTATCTTTGAGGTTGACATCTTTGACGCATGGGGCATAGACTTCATGGGCCCTTTCCCATCTTCCTACGACAACAAGTTCATTTTGGTGGCCGTGGACTACGTTTCTAAATGGGTTGAGGCCATTGCTTCTCCTACAAACGACTCTAAGGTGGTGATCAAGCTCTTTAAGAGCATCATATTCCCGAGGTTTGGAGTACCTAAGGTGGTGATAAGCATCGGAGGAAGCCATTTCATCAAAAAGTTGTTTGAAAACCTTCTAAGGAAGTATGGCGTGAAGCACAAGGTAGCTACGCCTTACCATCCTCAAACGAGTGGCCAAGTGGAGGTCTATAAGCGGCAGATCAAGGCGATACTTGAGAGAACAGTTGGGACAACTCGGAAGGATTGGGCAGTGAAGCTAGACGAAGCTTTGTGGGCTTACCGGACTGCTTTCAAGACACCCATCGGTACTACTCCTTTCACTCTTCTCTACGGCAAAGGATGTCACCTCCCCATTGAGCTGGAACATAGATAATTGTGGGCTGTGAAGCGGCTGAATTTTGATCTAAAGACAGCTCAGGAGAAGCGCTTAATCCAGCTACACGAACTTGATGAGCTAAGGCTGGATGCTTACGAAAACGCTAGGATCTTCAAGGAGCGCACAAAGGCTGCTCATGACAAGAAGTTGGTACCCAAGGAGCTTAAGGAAGGGAGTTTGGTGCTGCTTTACAATTCAAGGCTCAAGCTCTTTCCAGGAAAGCTGAAATCTAGATGGAGCGGTCCGTATGAAATCAATGAGGTATTGCCCTACAGAGCTGTCACCTTGGTCGGCAAGAGTGGGAATGCATTCACAGTGAATGGACACAGAGTTAAGCCATACATGGCGAGTGCATTCGACAAGGAGAGCACCTCAATGCTTCTCCAAGACCCACCATCTGCCTAAACCAAGTAAAGTCTAGCTAAAGACATTAAAGAAAGCGCACTTGGGAGGCATTCCCATGTCTATCTTGTATATATTCTTGCTTTATCTCTCTTTCAGTTTTATGTTTTTATCTTATGAGTGTGTAGGAACAGGTATGAAGGATGGCAGAGCATAATCTTAGATCCGAAAAGAGTAAGAAGGGGCGAATGTAGGCTAGAGATCGAGTGCTAGATCGACTCATCCTGGCTCGATCTTTGCTAGATCGAGCTAGTGAATCGAGAGGAGTCAGTCGATCTAGACGAGATCGAGTAGACAGATCGTGTGACATAGTCGATCACGAGAGGACGAACACCCTATACGTTTAGCCTGAAAAGCAAACGAGAGGTGGATCGACTGAGTCACTCAATTCTCAAGGCCAGATCGAATAGTCTACTCGATCTACCACTCGATCCAAGCTCTAATCGACCCCTGAATCGAGAACTTGGCTCGATCATGAGGACTTAGCCGTGGTGCCAAAAACTCAAGGAACGAGAGAGTCAATCGATCCAAGACTCGATTCGATTCGAATCGTGTCCCAAATCGAGTAACCCTCTCGATCCAAGCCATTATGGGCATGAGATCGAGTCCTAGATCGACCAAGTGGACTCGATCTCGTGCCGAGGTAACATTTTCTTTTCCCTCTTTTCCTCTTTCTCTCCGGTTTTTAAATTCAAAAAGTGGTCAAGGCAAGCATCTTTGACCATGAAAGATGTGCCTTGACCACAACTTTTGTCAGAAAACCACTTCTTTTACCCATAAATTTGTGTTTTGTTAGCCTTTAAATGTTTTCAACCACTTTCACACTCTCTCATTCTTGTTTTTTCGAGTTGTTAAGCAAAATAGAGTGTGAATTCTTGTTTTCTAAGGGCTAACAGCAATCTTTTACAATCTTCGCAAAGGTTTTTTTGAATCTTCAAGAAAATCTTTAAGAAAATCCTTTTTTATTCGCTTTGATTGTTTTAGATGCTAGGGCGGTTTGAATTTTTTAAAAACTAACTTGATGATAGTAAAAATTCTAGATTTCAGTATATCTCTAGATATGATTCTCTATTATCTTGCTATAATTTTTATAAGTCCCCCAAAATTCTAGGGTATTAGTTATACGTTTTTTTTCTTGCTTCTCTCTTTCTCTCTACGATCGCCGATTTGCTTATTCTCTTGCTTGAGAATCTTGTTTCAGGCACTATGGCCCCCAAAAGAACAAGAGAGGAGACATCACAAGAGGGAGAAAATCAAGAAGTGGCTGTACATGAGAGGGTTCACTGGAGTAAAGATGAGAAACGAGACAAGAAGCGGTTGGAAAGGCTTCGGTTCGAGCCAACTAAGTTTGCGGACAGAGAATTGCTGGCTAAGATGGGGATTTTAGGAGACTTTGATCAACTCCTCCAGAAGATAGGGCTGAGGTGTTTGTCACGGATGGATTGCCCAACCTATCCTGAAGTGACAATTGACTTCCTTGCCACCTTGGAGTTTTCGTACGAGAATCTGAACGTCCCAACTCCTTCTCAAGGCCGCCTCTTGTTCAAAATCAAACGTCAAGCCTTCAGCATCTCAATCCCCGAGCTTTGCCAAGCTTATGGCCTCGCTGCTGCTGCCACAAAGGTTGACTTTCCCTCCTTCACTCAAGCGAACGAGCTGTGGGACATCATAGCCGACGATGACTACATGGCGAATACTGCAAAAATCAAGAGAGTGAGGAGCCCGGTGCTGCGTTACACATTGAAGCTGATTGCCAACACCTTCAACGGACGTTCAGTAGCCCCCACAGTCACCAAGACAGAGCTTTGCTTCTTGTTCCAAGGCATCAAGCATCTCGTGTGTGACTCGGATGAGAATGATGAGCCGTTGGAAGACCAGCTCGGCGATGACGTGAACTACGAATGCATTCTGGCTGCTTCATTGGTGAAATACAAGGCGTATGCCTTGAGATGCAAGGCAAGCTCGTCGCATATCGGAGGCTTCCTCACTCCCTTGTTCGTGCAAGCTGGTGTACGGCTTCAAGACTTCACTCCTGTTCCGGATAGAGCCTTCATGGATGAGACATACTTAGGGAACACTGATAGCTTGGGACGCACGCCAGCTGAGGGCTTCTTTGCATATCTGTTCATAGACACGGAGAATGAGAAGAGGGTGTGTATCTTGCCAAACAGGCGCAAAACCGGGCTGTTGGGAGTTGGGAACATCGAGTTTCTTCCAAGCATAGAGGAGTGTATGGCTCCTCTAGGAGTCACAGCCGCCATTCGCCAAGCTACTCGGCCATGATCGGAGTCTCCAGCCACGGATGATGAGATGCCCGAAGCCTTTGTCCTCCCTAAGCTTGATTTTGAGCCGCAGACTAAGACGGAGAAGTTCCTTGCTTCTGTTGTGGAGATGCAAAGGAAAATCAACAAATGGCAGAGCAAGGTGCTAAAGAAGCTTGCCAAGAAAGTCAAGGCGCTTCAAGGAGGTTCACCAAAGCAAGCTGCAAGTGAGGAGATCCAACAGCCCGAGAAGAGGAGGCTTTCAACCGGAGGAGTTGTCATCCGTGAGACCCAAGCAAGCAACATCCAGCCGGCGTGTCTCTCTCTCTCCAAGAACCAGCCTCCAAAGGCAAAGCCATAGTATCTAGCTCGTCTGGAACATCCTCAAGCTCCAGCCGAGACTAGATTCGAGGTAACAACAACCTTCCATTGTACATACCACACATTCTTCTTCTGTTTTTGCTTTGTGTTTTTGAGCTCCTTTGAATTTGTTTGCCACCGAGACGATGTCATTCAAGTTTAGGGGAGTATGTGTGTGGTTTGACATGTTTATTTTGATCTTATTTTCCTTTTGTATCCCTTGAGTCTTCATTGCATCTAAGACATAGAAAAGAAAAGAAAAAAATTGGTAAAATTTTTAAAATTGTTTCAAAAATATTCATGTAGTTGCATTCACTTTGTTAAACATTTTAGGATTGAGTCTAGAATTTTTAAGCATCTAGGTTGTTTACAATTGCATAAGGGGTTAAAGATTTCTTAAAAATGTGTTTTAAGCTCATAGAATGTTTCAATGCCCTAGTTAGTAGTTGTTTGATGCTTCATTCACGCTTAGAAAGTAAGTCCTTACCATGCTTTGATCATTTGTTTTGATTTTCGTGACTTGAATTGAACATTCATGATTTGAAACTTGTCCTAATAAGTGAGAACCCTAACCTGAATTTTTAAATATCATTCTTATGCATTTAAAAATGAACTCATGGATCTTATACATATTTAGGCTCTCTTCCTCCCTTTACCACTCTTTGTGAGCCTAAGTAGAACTCCCACCATCACCCTTACCTTTCTTTTAAGCCAAGTGTTCTTGTGTGACATCATTGTGAGGCCTCTTTTCGGTTTGAACTTAGCATAACGTGTTACGTTTAGGCGACATGATTAGGTTCTCATATGATTGCTAGCTTTGCATTTTGAAGCTAGTTTTAGGCTTAGGATGAGTTTGGGGGTTTGATGGGATTGCTTTCTTGTTTATATGCTTACGGTTTCAAAAGGGTTTGGTAATTGAAGTGAATAAAAGGTTTTAAGTGAAATGCTTTGTTTTCAAAAATGTATAACGCTCTAAGTATTTCAGAAGATAGCTCTCTCAAGTAAAATAAAAAGAAAAGAAAAGAGTCTAAGTGCCAAAATAAAAAGAAAAGAAAAGGAAAGAAAAGAATAGAGAGCTATAAATAAGAAAAAAATAAAGAGCTAAAATGTTTTCAGCCTTTTTCACTAGCCTAAAAGAGTAAGAATGTTTTCTGTTTTTTATTTGGGTTTGACCTTAATAAGGGTAGTCTCTAGGAGGGTGAGTGAGCTGAAAAGAAAAGAAAATGAGAGGGGTTTTAGGATCATTGTTAGTGTACAAGGGTAGATGAGAATCTAATCATGTATGCATCAATTGCCTTTACCTTTAGCATTATGCATAAAGTTCATACCATTCGTGAGAGAAACCCTTTGCATTGTATACCCTTTTTAAAATGAGATCATTCTATGCTCATAGCCTTCACCCTTAGTCAAATGTTTTCTGATTTAAAGTGCATAAGTTTGATTCACGGTTTGATCGTTAATAAATGTTAAAGGATGAGTTTCTTTGATTGTTTGGAATAGGAGAGTCATGATTTGAAATTCATTGTGCGATGAGTATGGCTAAGTTCTTTGGAGTATGAGTGTGAGCATTGCATCTTAGAACTAGTAACTAGGACGTTGAGGTTGATTCATTTGAAAGACACCTTTGCAAGAAGCTTAAACCCCCGTTTGTTTTAAAAACCTCTCTCCCTTCTTGAATTTTGTTTGCTTGAGGACAAGCAAAAGGCAAGTTTGGGGGAGCTGATATTGCTGTATATTTCATGTGTTTTGCATGCATATAAGATAGTTTCTTATGCATTTACCTTGCACTTTAGGCTAGTTTGCATCACTTTAGGTCCTAGAGTACTTTTGCACCAGCATTTGCATGTTTCTTGCATTTTGCATTGCATTTAGGTTGTTTTCGGCTACTTTCGAGCTTTGGAGGATTCATGGACGTGCTCAGGCTCATGAGGAGGTTCGTGGACACTTGGAGAATTCATGAATGCTTGCTAAGGATCAGAGATCGAGAAGCGGATCGAGCATGGCAGGTCGATCAAGATGAGATCGACCAGAAGATCGAGTAGCCGAGTCGATGCAAGGAAATGGATCGAGACCAAGATCGAGATGGGAGATCGATCTGATGTACGGACGTAAATGACGCCATGCAGATCGAGGACCAGATCGAGCCTTCAACCCGATCAGCACAAGATCGACTCAGAGATCGACCGAAGTTACCCGATCCCAGCCAAAGATCGAGAGCCAGATCGAGTCTCCTGCCCGATCCCAGACTTACCTTATCCATCCAGCCTGTTCTTGGACGCTAGCGAGTGGGGGACTAGTACACGCCTTTAGCCAATTTTGGCTAAAAACGGCGATTGCTTTTTCCACCTTCATTCGGTCTTTTTCCTGTTATCTTTTTGCTGAGGCGATTATCTCCGCCATTGTTAGACTTTGAGCTTTTCTTGCTTTGTTCTTGAATATTGAATCGTTTAAGTTTAAAGCAATCGTTTTTCATGTTTACTAGATCATCTTCTATGCTTTGTTCGGTTTACTTTATGTGTAGCGAGTAGTCTTTTCGGGTTTTGGGGTTGAGAGGATTCAAGGGGGTTGAAAAGGTTTTCAAAGCTTGGTGTTTTCTTGTTCTTCATGGGTTTCTCTTCTAGGATATCGAGTTCTTAAGGCTTAGAGAATCTCACGCCAAGATCTCTAAGATCCAAAGGGCCTCTTACCTTGACAGGATCCAAAGGTCTCGGAAAATCGAATCCTAGAGGCTAGTCTACCTTTCCCAAACGCCATGGTAGTATATGGGACTAGTTAGGCCGTGTGTTGAAATCTATGTTTATTGCCCTTCAATCTCTTCTTCCGCCAAACGCCATGGGTCTAGAGAAGAGAATGAAGGAGTGATCCATACCACACACCATGGATGGATCTTGTTTAGTTTTCAAGACCTAGAGAATCTCACAAAGTGAGTAGATCTAAAGTTTTCAAACCAAGTTTGAACCTTTGAGACCCTTGAACATGAATCTCAACCCTGAACCCTCTTTCTTAGTGTTTTCTCATCTCTGTTAATCATTCGCTTGTTATCTGTTCGCATCCTGGTCATTAGATTCATTTCTGTTGCACTTTTAGACGAGATCGATCGTTGTTGCTCGTTCTAGTGGTCGATCCAGTGGTCGATCCACTAGTCGATTTTTAATAATTCATAGCTTTGCATTTTAATCAATCTGTTTGTTCCTCGTAGTAGTTCACTCGTTTCTAGTATTTTTAAAATAGTTTTGCTTTGCATTTGACCGTTGCATCTAGTTTTTAGGATTTTTACAAAACCGTTCATCATTTGCTTAGCTTTGCATGATCCTTGCATTCTCATTGCACTTTCTAGCTCCTAGGTTGGATTGATTCCTCTTGCACTGTACTACGACTGTGTACTGCTTGAGTTTTGATAACCTCCTGCTTGCATTGCATTACTCCTTTAGACACAAAAAGCTTGTTATCAATTCTGCTGCATCGAGGTGTCTAAGTCGATATGCTTCCTTCACACTATGCTTCTTTCTGTATCGATGTTGAAGTGGTCGATACTCCCTTCGATATGCTCTGTATTGATCACATGATGTCGATATCACCATCGATATTGGTCCATCCTCCTTTGTCTCTTGCCTTGCTCCATTCCCAGTTCACACCCATTGCAGCACATTACCTCCACACTCCTTCAAGTACCTGAATAAAACTCCAAATGCATGCAAAATACAATGCAGCTCCTAAAATTAAACTCCTAAATGTATCCAAATGGGACAAGAAGAAGAAAAATATGCATGTTTAGAGACTAAAACTAGTGATGAATGCAAGCTAAAATGGTATAAATAATGGAGATATCAACACCCCCACACTTATCTTTTGCTTGTCCTCAAGCAAACAAACTAAGACAAGGAGGAAGTGAGGTTTGAAGGTGGGCAATCAAATCCAAAAATGCAAAGGAAAAGAGATGGAATCAATGCTTAAGTGCCTAGTTGTAGGATGCAAACATAATCAGCTGTATTTTAAAGAACTTAGCAATGCTCATCATGTTTCAAAATGATCTCAAATCGCAACTTAGACAAATGCTCAAATCAACCAACTCTTTAACATTCAATTAAGCTCAAAACCATGAATCATGTTTATGCAAATCAAGTGAAGACACTTGGTTCAAAGGGTAAGGTTATGAGATTAAAATGATCTCATTTAAGCATAGGGTTCACAAACATAAGGGATCACTCAATAAAAATGATTCTATCTTAGGCAAAATGCTAAAGGTAAAAGCACACTTATGCATGCAAATCAAAGCTCCCTTCTACCCTTTTACCCAAAGATGAATCCTATAAACTTAAACCAAAAGTAAGTCCTTAAGTCTACCCTTCTCCTAAACTCTACCCTTTCTCCTTCTTCATGGCTGGGGAAACTTCTTCTTTTTGCTTGTGTGGCATTTTCTTTTGGTTGGGACTTGCTCCTTTTTGTTGAATTGGCGCCATTCTTCGCCTTTGGTGGATTGCCTTGGGTCTGATTTTGTTCTTTTAATTGACCCTTTCAAAGCTTTGTGGTTGGCACCTTTCTTTAATGAACACTTAGAGCCCTTTTCTTCCCTTTACTTAACCACATCTTAACCTTATTTCCCCACACTACCATACTCTACATTTCCCTCTTCTTTCAAAGCATATAAACATGAAGTTCAAACCACTTAACTCTACCCTTTTATCCCAAAACTCCTAACTTAGAATCAAGCTCAAGATGCAAGCTGATATCTACAAGATAGCTTATCATTGCCAGCCTTATTCATAACACTTTTTGCTAAGACAAAATTCAAAAATGATATGCCAAGGCCGCACAACTTTCAAGATAGTGTTTAAGCTTAGAAGGAGGTTTGGTTAAGGGAGTGGATAAGATATTTGGATCAAAAAGAGTGGTAAGAAGGGAAAAGATGATCCAAATATGTATATAGTAGCCATGAATTCTCTTTTCAATGCACAAACGTGATAATTAAAGATTCAAATTAAGGTTCAAGTTGATAGAGTTGATTTTCAAAGAACAAATGCTTTCAGTATGAGATGAGAAGATCAAATTTACCAATTCAAGCATGGTTTAGTCTTAACTTCTAGCTTTCTATGCCTTGGATGAATGCATGATATGCATGTGACTCAAGATGAAAGAAAATAAAAAACTAAGAAAAGAATAAACAAAATCAAACCCCAAATCCTTCCCCCACACTAAAATTACACAATCCCTGGTGTAATAAAAGAGTAGAAGAGAGAAGCAACAAAAATATATTACAAAAACTAAAAACATGCAATGGTATATACAGTGGAGGAGTTTGTGATACCTTAGAAGGTTGTGTGGGAGGTGTATACGGCGCCTTCTTGTTCATAGTCCTCACTATCCTCATCTCTCTCTTCAAGTTCTGGTCCTCCTTGATAGAGTTGACTTTCATCTGGGCAGAAGCTGATATTTCTCCTCATAGTGATGGTTGTATGCAGCGGATTTGGAAGGAGGAATCTTGCTGGTTTGCGGAAGCCTTTGAGAAAGTTATAGACATGCTGCCCTTTAATGCGCCTCTTAAGGAAGTGACTCCTTCTGAGGTAGTCCAAGTCTAGCCAAAATGGTTCCAAGGCGTCTCCAGCATGCTCCTCTAAGTTTACACCACTTGCCATCAAGATGGCTGTCACAACTCCCCCTATGTGCAGCTGTGTGTTCCCCTCCCTTGTTCTTTTGTTCATGATCCAGCTCCTATAGGAGTAGAGCTGCTCCAGCAGCATAGTCACATAGCAAGGGTACTTGGTTGGCGGCTTTATAACTACTCCATCCTTGCTGGTAACCACAAGTGGCTGCATAGCATTGTACAAGAAGTCTCTCTCCCTTTCTGTGAGGTTGGTTGTCTTCTTTCTTGCGAAGAGTGTATTCGCAAGAGCCTTATGAGCATACCTCACAGCTGGATGCTTCAAATGCTTGTTCCTTGTGACTCCTGTAGCGAAATTGTCAGCCCTGATCACGTCCCACAACAGCTTGTGTTGCCGTTGGCTGATCTTGAAGTGGTCTCTCCTATCTGCATAACCATACATACCAAGAGCTAGAGAGAGCTCAAAGAAGGTTGCTGTGAACCTTTGCTCGCCAATCTGGAATGATATCCAACCATCTCCATTGATCAGCTCACTCTCATCATAGTGCACTGATAAACAAGATTTGTTTGGGGGTTTTATCAAAGCCAAATGCACATGTTTATGATGTAGTATAGTGCAAGAGGTGTAAATCCAGCCTAGGTTGATGACTAAGAATGCAAGAGCAATGCAAAGCTAAACAGATTCGGGTAAATGGATGAGAAATTATGTAAAAACTAAATGCAATGACTAAATGACCACGAAAACTATTTTAAAAATCCCACAGAGGGGTTAAACAAATGCTAGATGATTTCTAGGAATTTAAAATGCATGATTACTAATTTATAAAATTCGAACTCTAAAGGCAGATAAACAGAGAATTTCTAACAACTTAGAACAATGACTTTTAAAGACTAAAGAAGCAAACTTTACGACTAAGAAATGATAAACTTGAGTTTTTAAATGCTAAAAGAGGATTCAAGGTTGAGGGGTCATGTTTAAAAGGGTTCAAGATTCAAGCTTTGGGTTTGAAAACATAGATCTACTCATATGATGAGCTATCTCTAAGCCTTGAGAAGCTGAAGGAGGTTTATCCATGGCGTGTGGTATAAACCCTTTCCTCAACCCTTCCTCCAAACCCATGGCGTGTGGTGGAAAGATGGGTCAAAGAACATTAAGCTTAGATCTAAAACAATGGCCTAACTAGCTCCCTAAGCATCCATGGCGTTTGGGAAATGATGGGCTAGTCTCTTGGATTTGGCTTTAAGGGATTTCTGAATCCGGTCAAGGTAAGAAAAGCCCTGGGATCATAGAGATCTTTCCCAAGACTCTCTAAGCATTAAGACCCCAAATCCAAGAAAAGAATAGATTAAGAACAAGAAAAAGACCAAAGCTTAAACCCTTAAACCCCTTAAATTGCCCCAACCTTAAACCCAATGATAAACTACTCACTACACATGTTTAAAACCAATTGAAATGCAAAGGAAAGAAAGCTAAACATGATTAAGCAAGACAGATTAAAGAAAATACTTAGATTAAGCAAGATTAAGAGTTTATAAAACTAAGAAAGCTTGAAAAGTAAAACAATGGCGATAAGCGTAAGAGAAAGCTCGAAAAGTATGAGACAAAGCGTGGGTGACAGAAAGTGACAATCTTTTACGCCCAAAATAGGCAAACAAAGAAAATGGTCCCCTCACTAAAATCCAAAAGTGAACTGGCCGGATAAGGTTCTGAGATCGAGCTGAGTCGTCGATCTGATCACTCGATCTTCTTCATGGATCGTCCTCCTTTGCTCGATCTTCGGGTCGGTTCACGGATGATCGAGTCGTGGATCTCGATCTGGCTCTCGTTCTGCATGACTATGTCCACGTCTGTACTCACGATCGATCACCTTGGTAGATCTTGGTCTCGATCCTCCTTCTTGAAACGGCTTGAGTAACTCGATATTCTGGTCGATCTCATCTAGATCGACCTGCCTTACTCAATCCGCACCTCGATCCCGGTTCCTTTGCTGAATGGCTGAGTTCTTCCAAGTGTCCACAGGCTCCCTCTTGATCCTTAACATGTCCACACAACCTCCACAGCTCCAGTCTGTCCAAAACAACCTGAATATGATGCAAGAATGCAAGAAATATGCAAATGCTAATGCAAAGTGCGCGTAGGACCTAAAATGAGACAAATTGTGCAAACCTAGCCTATTATGTGAGATGAATGCACGAAAACTAATCTAAATGAATGCTAAATATGCTAAATATAAGAGTATATCAACTTCTTCAAACTTCCTTTTTGCTTGCCCTCAAACAAATATAATTCAAAAAAGGAAGAGAGGTTTTAAAAGTGAGAGCTCAAATTCCTTGACAAGTATTTTTCAAATGAATCAATTCAATGGTCCTAGAACTTAATTATATGATGCAATGCACAAACTCATACTCCAAAGAATTTAGCCATATTCATC
The DNA here is from genome assembly GCA_911865555.2 of Thlaspi arvense. Taxonomy (NCBI): domain Eukaryota; kingdom Viridiplantae; phylum Streptophyta; class Magnoliopsida; order Brassicales; family Brassicaceae; genus Thlaspi; species Thlaspi arvense. Next base: position 18,886,988 of record OU466861.1, read on the forward strand.
ACATAATGAATCTCAAATCATGACTCTCATATTCCAAACAATCCAAGAATCCTATCCTATAACATTCATTAAGATCAAACCGTGAATCACACTCATGCACTTAAAACAAATACATTTGGCTAAGGACAAGGTTATGAGACAAATATGATCTTATTCAAGTGGGTAATTCAAGCAATGGGTTATCTAAAAAATGGTTGAACTTATGCATAATGCTAAAGGTAAAGGCAATTGATGCATACATGACTAGACTCTCATCTACCCATATACACTAACAATGATCCTTAATCCCTCTCATTCATTTTCTTTCTTTTTTCAAGCTCACTCACACTCTAGAGAATATCCATTTCAACATGGCAAAGCGCCAAGTAAAACCCACAAAAACAGAAAACATCTTTACTCTCCTTATAGCTAGTGGTGGTCAAACTTAAACATTTAAGCTCATTTCTTTTACTTTTGGTAACTCTCTTTTCTTATTATTATTATTTTTTTTCAAACTTGGCCTTTTGGCTCTTTTCTTTTCTGATTTTTTTCTTTCTTTTTGAGAACTACCTTCTTTTCTTTTAAAAACTGAGCTTTTAATTTAAAAACAGAGCAAGACCACCACTTAAAACTATGAATCCTTTTTATTTTCAAACCCCAAACACTATTTCCTCTTAAAACCGATAACAAGTAAGCAAGATCAAGCAACACCAATGAACCCCCGCCCCAAAATAAGCCTAGGACTAGCTTCAAAATGCAAAGCTAGCAACAATATGAGAGCCTAATCATGTCGCCTAAACCTAACACTTTATGCGAAGTTCAAACCGAAAATAAGGCTTCACAATGATGTCACACAAGAAAATTGGCTTGAAAGGAAGGTAAGGGTCAAGGTGGGAAATTCTATTCAGGCTTACAAGAGAGTGGTGAAAGGGATAAGAAAGCCTAAATATGTATATGATCCATGTATCCTTTTTCAAATGAACATATGATAATTCAAAGATTCAAATTTAGGTTCCACTTGATAGGAAAAGATTCAATTCATGAATGTTCAAGTTAAGCCACGAAAATCAAAACAAATGATCCAAATATGGTTAGAGCTTACTTTCAAAGTATGTACAATGCATCAAAGAACTACTAACTAGGGCCTTTAAACAATTCATGAGCTTAAAACACTTTTCAAGAAAAAATAATATCATTGCTCCCTATGCAAGTGCAACAACTTAAATGACAAAATTCTAGACTCAATCCTACAATGTTTAACAATGCAAATGCAAGCTACATGAATTTTTTTGAAAATTTTTAAAAACTTTTATGATTTGTTTTTGTTTTTCTATGCACTTAGGATGAATGCAATGCATGAAGACTCAAGGATGTTAACAGAAAAATAAGATCCAAATAAAACATGTCAAACCACACACTCTCCCCCAAACTTGAATGACACCGTCTCGGTGGCAAACAAATTCAAGAGGAGATCAAACATAAAGCAAAAAACAAAAAAGATGCATGATATTTACAAGGGTTGTGTGTTGGTACCTTGGAGCTAGGCACAGCTGGACCTTGAGGATGCTCCAGACTTCCTGCTCTTTCTAGGAGTGTCGTAGGTGATCTCCTTGCCCTTGCCCTTGATCGTGCCTTCATGGAGAGAAAGTCGTGCTGCTTCCTTGTGGCTCACGGATTTCTATACCACCGGTGGATCTTCTTCTCTTCTTCGGTTGCTCAACCTCCTCACTTGAAGATGCATCAGATGAGTTTCTTTGTAAGTCCTTGATCTTCTTAGCAAGTTTCTTGATCACCTTGCTCTGCCATTTGTTGATCTTGCGCTGAACCTCCACAACCGATGCAAGAAACTTCTCGGCTCATAATCAAGCTTGGGAAGGTCAAAACTCGCTGGCATCACGGCATCTGAAGGAGGTGACTTTGAAGGTGCACGAGGGATCTGAAGTGGTGCAGCTGTGCCTCCAAGAGGTGCAAAGCATTCTCTATCGCTTGTTAGGAACTCAATCGTGCCGACGCTCTCTAGGTGTGTCTCATCAGGATTTTGTAGGATGCAAACATTATTTCATTATCAGTGTTGGTGAACAAGTAGGCATAAAACCCCGGAGCTGGCGTCGGACCTAAGGAATCCGTGTTACGCATGTAGGGCTCGTCCATGTAGGCTCTCTCCGCGCAAGGCTTAAACTCATAAAGAGGAACTCCGGCTTGTGTGAACAGCAGTGTGAGGAAGCCTCAAATGAGTGCTGAGCTCGCTTTACACCTCAATGCCCACGCCTTGTACTTGACCAAAGAAGAGGCCAAGATACAACCATAGTTAACGTCGTTGCCTAGTTCATCCACCATCGGCTCGTCATTCTCCTTGGCATTGCAAATAACCTTCTTAATCCCTTGGAAGAGGAAACACAACTCATTCTTGGTAACTGTTGGAGCCACGGATCTCCCACTGAAAGTGTTAGCTAAGAGCTTGAGGGCGTATCTCAGCACAGGGTTGCGAACCTTCTTGATCTTGGCTGTGTTGCTCTTGTAGTCGTCATTGCAAATCATGTCCCATAGATCATTGGCGGATGCAAACCGAGGGAATTCCACAAGCTTAGCTGCAGCTTTCAGACCATAGGCTTGGCACAGCTTGGCGATGGCGAGGTGGTAAGCTTGCTTCCTGACCTTGAATGTGACGTGACCCTTGGAGGGGGCTGGAAGGCTTGGATCTTCATAAGAGAACTCCAAGGTTGAGAGGAAGTCAAGCGTGACTTCGGGATAGGTAGGGCAGTCCATTCTTGAAAGGCGTTCAAGCCCCATGTCCTTGAGAAGCACATCAAAATCCTCTAGCAATCCCATCTTCTCCAAGAGGTCTCGGCTTGCAAACTTAGTGGGTTCAAACCGGAGCCTCTCTAGCCCCTTCTTAGCCTTTTTCTCCTCTTTAGTCCATCTAACCCTCTCCTAAACCACTTGTTGAGTTTCTTCTCCTTGTGTTGCCACATCTCTGCTTCTTTTTGGTGCCATTGGTACCTGAGATACAAATTTTCAAAGAGAAGAATGAGTCTAGGCGGCGATTTAAAGAAAAGAGAGGGCAATAGAGAAAACTCTTAATATAAATCCTAGATTTTTGGGGATTTTATAAAATTCATTACTAAATAGTAGAGGAAAATATATTTAGATAAGATTAAATCAATCAATTTTCCCTAATATCTAGATTCGAAAAAAAAAATTATCCTAATCCCTTAGCAACTAACATTCATCCTAAGCCAATAAAAGGAAATTTTTCTAAAAAATTAAACAAGCAATTCAATAAACTCGAAAATACCTTTGAAAAGGATGAATGCAAGATGCTCTTAGCCTTAAAACCGAACTCACACTCTCTCTTTTCTTTAGAAAACTGTTTCGAAACACAAATGAGAGAGAGTGTGGATGCATGTGATTATAAAGACGAAGAAAACTATGGGTGCATGCAAGTGGTTTCTGACAAAATGTGGTCAAGGCACATCTTTCATGGTCAAATATGCTTGCCTTGACCACAATTCAAATTTAAAATAGGAGGGAAAGAGAAAGAGAGGGAAAAATTTAAACTAACCTCAGCATGAGATCGAGTCAAATTGGTCGATCTTGACCTCGATCTCATGCCCATGTTGCCTAGGATTGAGAGGTATGATCGATTGGCGGCTCGATTTGATTTGAATCGAGCCTTAGATCGAGTGTGCCCCCTCGTTCTAAGATCCTTCGTGATTATGGCATTACTCCTTAAATTGAGTCTCTTGATCGATTCCGAGGTCGTTTGGGCAAGGATCGAGTGACAGATCGAGTAAATGATCGATCCCATTCGAGGATCGAGTGAGGTCAGTCGATCCACACCTCGTTTGCATTTCGAGCTGAACGTATGGGTGGGTCATCCTCTCACAATCGACTGACTCACTCGATTGTCTACTCGATCTCATCTAGATCGAGTGACTTCACTCGATTCACTAGCTTGATCTAGTAAAGATCGAGCCAGGATAGGTCGATCTATCACTCGATCGCTTGTCCCTGTTTCTTTTTTCCTTGCCTTCTTGACTCCAAGATCATAAGCTTTGGTTCCCATCTCCTTGTGCCTACACACTTAAACTAAAAAGCATAAAATTGAAACAGAAAGAAAGCAAAAATATGTACAATGATAGACATGGGAATGCCTCCCAAGTACGCTTGTTTAACGTCGCTAGCTTGACTTTACTTGGTTAGGCCAGAGGTGGATCTTGGAGAAGCAATGTGGTGCTCTCCTTGCTGCAATCACTCGCCATGTAGGGCTTGACTCTATGCCCATTCACCGTGAAAGCCTTTCCACTCTTGCCAACCAAAGTAACCGCCCCATATAGTAGCAGTTCTTTCACTTCAAACGGTTCGCACCATCTAGACTTCAGCTTCCCATGGAACAACTTCAAGCGTGAGTTGTATAGCAAAACCAGACTTCCCTCCTTGAGCTCCTTAAGCACCAGCTTCTTGTCATGAACCGCCTTGGTCCTTTCTTTGTAGATCTTGGCGCTCTCATAAGCGTCTAGCCTTAACTCATCAAGCTCATGGAGTTGCACCAACCTTCTCTCTTGTGCCGTCTTGAGACTGAAGTTCACTTGCTTCACAGCCCAAATTGCTCTGTGCTCTAACTCCATAGGGAGGTGACAAGCCTTACCATAGAGGAGGTTGAAAGGTGTAGTAGCAATGGGAGTCTTGAATGCTGTCCTATAAGCCCATAGAGCGTCATCAAGCTTGCTTGCCCAATCCTTTCTAGTTACCCCCGCTGTTCTCTCAAGTATGGCCTTGATTTGCCTATTTTAAACCTCCACTTGGCCGCTGGTTTGAGGGTGTTAAGGCGTAGCTACCTTGTGTTTAACCCCATACTTATTCAAGAGACCCTCAAAGACTTTGTTGATGAAGTGATCATCTTGGGAACTCCAAACCTTGGAAATATGATAGTCTTGAAGAGCTTGACAACCACCTTTGAATCATTAGCTGGGGAAGCTATAGCCTCAACACACTTAGACACGTAGTCTACTGCCACCAGTATATACTTATTGCCATATGAAGATGGGAATGGACCTATGAAATCAATCCCCCAAGCATCAAACACTTCCATCTTAAAGATTGGTACCTGCGGCATCTCATTCCTCTTCGTGATGTTCCCTGACCTTTGGCAAGCTTCACAAGCTTTTACAAACTCATGAACATCCTTGAAGAGTGTAGGCCACCAAAACCCGGCTTGTAAAACCTTTGTAGCGGTCTTGAATGAAACGAAGTGTCCACCATAAGTCAAAAAGTGGCAATGAAGAAGAATGTCTTTTGCTTCTTCTCTTGAGACACACCTTCGATATAAGCAATCCAGTCCCCTCTTGTACAGATAGGGCTCATCCCAAAAGTTATGGAAGATATCCCTCATAAACTTCTTATTGTGGTAATGGTCAAGGTGAGTGGGTTCTTCACCACATGCCAATAAGTTGACAATGTCTGCATACCAAGGTAAATCTTCTTCCTTCAAACTCAAGACATCTTCAAACTTCTCCTCTAGCTTTGCACATACCACTGTGTTGACCATCATAAGCTGCTCTTCAGGGAGTGAGTCATCCAAAGGTAAGACATCATTCACTCTCATCCTTGAAAGATGATCAGCTACACCATTCTCAATCCCCTTCTTATCCTTGATCCCCATATCAAACTCTTGTATAAGAAGGATCCATCTCAAGAGTCTTGGCTTGATGTCTTTATTGGAGTATATGTACCTCAAGGCGGCGTGATCAGTGTAAACAATGATCTTAGAACCCAACAACTAGGACCTAAACTTCTCAAAAGCAAAGACAACGGCTAGTAGCTCCTTCTCGGTGGTAGCATACTTCACTTGCGTGTCATATTAGGTACAGCTGGCATAGTAGATTACATGCAGCTTCTTATCCTTCCTCTGACCCAAAACAGCACCCACAGCATAGTCACTAGCGTCACACATAATCTCAAAGGGCAGGTCCGAATCCGGAGCTTGAACTATAGGAGCGGTGACTAGAGCTTCCCTGATAGTTGATATCCATTGTATTTACACCATTTAGGGCTGCATTTAGTACATATTTTGATCCTCTTTTGCATGTTTCCCCTTTGCTTTTGTCCCATTTTCTTCTCCTTTTAGACTTAGGTTGCATTTAGAGTATAGTTTGCATTTTCTTTGCATTTTGGATGTTTTTAGGTGCTTTTGGAGCTTAAAGGAGCTTGGAGGAGTTTCGGGAATGATACAAGATGCTAGCTGGGCAAAAGGGAGCAAGAAGGATCACAACAGAAGATCTCTGCAGAAGTTTTCGGTCAGAGCACAGAGAGTTTCGGTCAAGGGTGACCGATACGGAGCATACTGGTCACCAGTATCAGTCAAGTGTGATCGACACAAACACACCGAACTAATTTCGGTCATATGTGTCGATCACTCCAGACCGATAGGGACCCATTTCGGTCACTGAAGACCGACACAACTAACCGATACTGACCCAGCCCGAACCTGTTTTTAATTACATTTATGCCATTACTCTAGGGTTTTCCTCTCTAGACTATAAATAGTCCCTTTTTCCAGATTTTCGAGGGGTCATTTCATTTTACTGTTCTTGAGCTTTTTCATTAAGTTTGTAAGACAATTTCTTTGCTTTGTTTAATACAATCAAATATTTGCTTTAATCTTTCTTTAATCTTTCTTTTAATCATGATTAGCATCCTTTCCCTTTGTGATTTGGTGTTAAACTTGATTATGAGTGAGTAGTCATCTTAGTGTTTCTAGATGTGGTAGATTAAGGGGATTTAAGGCTTGATTAAGATTTGTTAAATGCTTCAGTTTATGGGTTCCTCTCTATTAGTCTGTTATTCATGCTAGATTAGTCTTGATCAAACTTGTCTAAGTTGTTAGCTTTCTCTTATGCCCACCAAGTGTTTAATGAAATGCTGATCATATTTAATAGAGGATTTGCTGGCCTTGGCTCAAAGGATTGACTGTTTGAGGAGCATTTTGACTTGAATAGAGTTGTTTAATCATGCTTGCTTGTTGTTTTAGCACTAATGAAAGTTAGTTCTTGTTAGAATGTTTAGCAAAGGGTTATTTGCCAAGAGATTGTATCTAACTAGCTTAAGTGTGAACTCTATGTCTAGGAATCACCATTGCTTGCTTGTTTGCTTGATCAATGTAGTTGAAACAACCTTAGTTAATGTCTGAAATTCCCCAAAGTCAATAACCACATCTAGAGACTTGCCTTTCTCTTATTTGAATTTCGGATTTGCTCTGTTTTGCTCTGTTTTACTCTGTTTTCCTTGCTTAGAATTGCTTAGTTTGCTTCTGCTTTTACTTTGTTTGCTGCTTGTTTCACTTAGGTTGCTAGAACTGTTGCTTAGGCAACAAAACCAATTCTCTGCCTGCTTGACTTAGAGACTTTACTCTCAACTCTTCTGCTTTCAACCCTTCCCAATAGATTGACATAAAACCCTTACTACAACTGACTAACACAAGGGTTATTGAACATAAGAGAGTCAAAAACTCTTGTCTCAATTTGGCGCCGTTGCCATTTGGGAATCAGTTTGAATCATTAGAGTTTGTAGAATCTTTAAGATTAAGCTTTTACTTTTCATTGGTTACTAATTCTCTTTGACTCTCACTTCTGTCTTTCAGGTATATGAACTTGAGATCTAGAGGTTCAGACAATCTTGTGGATTTCATAGACAACATCAATCTGCTGGATAGAGGACAGAGAGCAAGGAGACAGCAAGAAAGGCAGCAACACTTGCAAAGACTTGGTATGAACAATCAGGATCAAGTCATGGATGACATCAGATTTCAGGGTCCTCAAGGAGATGCAAGCGCTCAGGATATACAAGGACATCAAGGTGTTCAAGGCTTACAGGGTGAGCAAGGACCAAGAGGCGCTGCACAAGCTCCAAGAGCAGCTAGACCTATTGGCGCTTGTGATGCACCAAATGCCTACAACAACAGGACAGGCATCATTCCACCAGCTGTCCAAAACAACAACTTCGAAATCAAGTCTGGCTTGATTTCAATGGTTCAGAGCAGCAGATTCCATGGGTTACCACTTGAAGGCCCTCTAGATCATTTGGACAATTTTGACAGGCTGTGCTCCCTCACAAAGATAAATGGAGTAAGTGAAGATGGCTTCAAGCTCATATTGTTTCCCTTTTCCCTAGGAGATAAAGCACATCAGTGGGAGAAAAACCTTCCCCAAGGTAGTATCACCAGCTGGGATGAATGCAAGAAAGCCTTTCTAGCAAAGTTTTTCTCCACTTCCAGAACTGCTAGGATAAGTAATGAGATCTCAGGATTTGCATAGAGGAACAATGAAAGCTTTGGAGAAGCTTGGGAGAGATTCAAGGGTTACACATTGCAATGCCCTCATCATTGCTTCTCACAAGCCTCTTTGCTCTCCACTCTCTACAGAGGAGCCTTGCCTAAGATCAGAATGCTCCTGGACACAGCCTCTAATGGGAACTTCCTGTCAAAAGATGTAGATGAAGGTTTGGAGTTAGCAGAGAACTTGGCTCAGTCTGATGGAAACTACAATGAAGAGTTTGAAAGAGCACCAAGGAGTGCAAAGGAAGAGTTAGAGTCTAGCAAGAAAGAAATCAAGTCTCTCCATGAGAAGCTGGACTTGTTGCTATGAGTGAAGAAAGAGGTTCACTTTGTGGGAGACATGGTTCAGCTTGATGATCAGGAGCAATGCCAAGTTGAGGAGATGAACTATTTGGGAAATCAAGGTGGCTACAACAACTATGGGAACTACAGACCCAATCCCAACTTGTCCTACAGGAGAAACAATGTTGCCAACCCACAAGATCAGGTTTACCCTCAACAGCAAGCTCCCCCAAGACCCTTTGTTCCCTACAACAATCAAGGTTTCCAGCAGAGGAACAACAACTATCAGCTAAGAGCGCCCTACAACCCTCCATGATTCAATGCCCAAGCACAAGGACAAGCTTCCTCTAGCTCTCAAGACACTGACCTCAAGACCCTCATGCAGCAAATGATCAACACCCAAGTCACTACAACCTTGGAAATGAACAAGAAATTTGCAGAGGTTCATAACAAAATTGATTCAGTGAATGTAGAGCTTACCAACAAGTTTGATGGGTTGGCTGCAAGAGTCATAACTCTAGAGAACAACAAAGGAATAGCTGGTCCCAAGCCACAAGGTCAGTTTCCTGGAAAACCAGAAGCAAACCCAAAGGAGTTCTGCAATGCTATTGTGCTAGAAGAAGGACGCTTCTCAGCTGAAGAGGAAGCTATCATTGAAGAGTTCCTCTACTTGTTCACTGAGGACACTGAACCTCTAAGTAGGGGGGAAGATTTCTTGGAAATTAAAAATGACCAAGGAGCTCTAGAAGAAGGACCCTTTAGAGATAGGGAAAATTCAGATGATGAAGAGTGGTGGGCGCCACATGACCTCTATCTTAGCTTTATCAACCTCAATCCCTTGCTCATAAATCTTGTGACCAAGCACAATGCCTTCCCTCACCATGAAGTGACACTTTTCCCAATTCAGCACCAAGTTTGTCTCTTCACATCTCTTGAGAACCCTGCAAAGATTAGACAAACAACCACCAAAGGAAGCACCATACACAGAAAAATCATCCATGAAGACCTCTACCATTTCCTCTATAAGATCAGAGAAGATAGACATCATGCACATTTGAAAAGTTGCTGGTGCATTATATAACCCAAAAGGCAACCTTCGATATTCGAAAGTACCATAACGGCATGTGAAAGTTGTCTTCTCTTGGTCATTAGGATGAATGGGAATTTGAAAGAAACCCCTATATCCATCTAGGAAACAATAGTATAGATGATTAGCAAGTCTCTCTAGCATTTGATCAATAAAGGGAAGAGGAAAATAATATTTTCTAGTGGCTGAGTTGAGTTTCCTATAATCAATACACATTCTATATCCAGTTATTGTTCTTGTAGGAATCAACTCATCTTTTCATTTTTTATAACCGTGATACCCCCTTTCTTTGGTACCACATGGACCGGAGAGACCCATGTGCTATCACTGATAGGGTATATCACGTCAGCCTCTAAAAGTTTTAAGATCTATTTCTTAACTACTTCTTTCAAGTTTGGGTTCAAACTTCTTTGATGTTCAATAAAAGAAGTGTTTTCATTCTCTAAGTGAATCGTATGAGTACAAAACATTGGTGAAAGGCCCTTGATGTCACTGGGAGAGTACCCAATGGCCTTCCTATACTTTCTCAACTCCTTAAGGAGTGAGTCTAACTCATCATCACTTAGATTTTCATTCACAATAACAGGATATGTATCATTAGGTCCTAAGAAAGCTTACCTTAGCCCTTTCGGGAGCTCCTTTAGGTCCACCTTTGGGGCTAGCAGCTCGCTCCAGTCCTCCTCTTGGCTTGTGTTGAGGTTGTTGTCCTCATTCGCCTCTTTTGAACCCGAGTCATGAGCTTTCAGGCTGCCTTCTCGAACCGTTGCTACCGCTGAGATCGAGCTGGTCGGTCGATCTTCCTCTCTATTTAGGATGGATCGATTGCACTCACTCGATTCACTTGCTCGATTTGATATGGATCGAGCAAGAGATCGATTCGCTGAGTCGTTCCCTGAACTGATCGAGTTGCCTCTCTCGATTGTCTCATCGATTTCCTTCCCGGATCGAGTGATCTGATCGATCTCCAAGTCGATCTCATGGCACTCGCCTTCATCTTCTTTCATAACCTTGCGAGAATCAAGGATATGAACATACTCCTGGGTCTGCTCGCTCAAGAAACCATACTCTCCACACTCCTTATTTAAAGCAAGCTGTAAATGATCCTCTTGTGCCAATTCCTCAAGCAACTCATCAGCTAACTCATCCAAAGTGTCATTGTAGAACACTTGCCCATCAATCGTTGGCTTCTTCAAGACTTCAATGATGTCAAAGTTTAGCTTGATGTCCTTGCCAATGTGCAAAGAGATCTTCCCATTCTTCACGTCTATGATTTCTCTAGCACTTACTAGAAAGGGTCTACTAGGGATTAGAGGATCCTTTGGTTCTTCATCCATTTCTAGAACTACAAAATCTGTTGGCACATTCACATCACTGATCTTCACGGGTAAGTCTTCAAGCACGCCTACAGGGAGCCTTATACTTCTGTCAGCCAGGACTAGAGAGATTCTGCACTCTTTAAACTTAGTAAAGCCTAGCTTTTTGGCAATGGAATGAGGCATAAGATTAATGCTTGCTCCTAAATTACACAAGCAACTTTCAAACTTCAAAGGGCCTAGAGCACAAGGGATAGTGAATGATCCTGGATCTCCAAGCTTCTTTGGAACTATCTCCTTGTGGATGATTTCACTGCATTCTTCACTCAACACCAAAACCTCTTCAGTCTCTTTGTTTCTCTTAGCAAGAGTATCCTTGAAGAACTTGGCGCATTTCGGAATCATAGCTAAACAATCAACTAAAGGCAGTTTGATCTCAACATCCCTTATGTGCTTCTCAAACAAGGCCTTATGCTTCTCATGCAGCTGCTTCTTGAACCGTCCAGGGAAATGAAGCTTTGGTTTGTAGGGTGGAGGCACATGTGCTTCTTTCTTTTTGCTAATCTCCTCTACTTTCTTCTTTAAAACTGCTTCCTTGCCTTTCCTTGGCCTTTCAATCTAGACATTGTCAAATATAATCTCTTCATCATTTGAAAGCTTACTCTCCCCCTCTTGAACCACAATGTCCTCATTGTCTTCAGGTGTAGACCGCGGTGGAAGCTCTTTCCCACTTTTCAATGTAATCGCGTTTGCATTATCCTTAGGGTTCTGCTCACACTTGCCGGGTAGGCTACCTTCACCACTTGAACTTGCTAAGCCTTTCTCTAGCTGGCGAATCTTGTTGTTCAGAGTGGTGATTTGTGTAGATACCTCAGTCAGAGAAGAGTCTAGTCTCTTGTCCATATCAACAAATTTCTGATTTGTAGAAGCTTGACCTTGAAGCAATTGTTGAAACATAGCTTGTATTGGGTCTTGCGGTGGAGCTTGAGCCTGTTGCTGCTGAGGCATGAAACCAGGAGGAAACACAAGAGAGTAGTTTTTATTTCCTTGCTGTTGTTGGCCTGGAAAGTTGTCTTGTCTTTTCCCTTGGTATCCACTGTTTTGTGTAAAGCCACCTTTGTTATAAGGAACAAAAGGTTTTCCTTGTTGTGGAGGGTACACTTGATCTTTAGGGTTCTCCACATTGTTACTTCTGTAAGAGAGGTTGTTGTTGCCTTGATTGCCTTGAGAATAGCCCTGTGGCTTGTTGTAGTTGTTGCCTCCTACCCAATTCACTTCTTCTTGGCTTTGCTCCAACTCATCAAGAACATCCACGGCTTCTCCTACAAAGTGAACTTGCTTTTGATTTGCAAGTACTAGCTTGTCAATCTTCTAATGGAGGGACTTCATCTCTTTCTTGTGAGCTTCAAGATCAGACCATCTTGGTGCTGTATCATAGTCCTCACTGTAGTTTCCATCACTCAAAGCCAAGTTCTCAATAAGCTCCATTCCTTCTTCTACATTTTGACCAAGAAAGTTTCCTTTGCTTGCCGTGTCTAGGAGCATGCAAATCTTGGGAAGAGCTCCTCTATAGATGGTGCTCAAGAGTGTCTCTTCACTGAAGCCGTGATGAAGACAAGCAATGGTGTAGTCCTTGAACCGCTCCATTGCTTCACTAAAGGACTCATTTTGCCTTTGTGTAAAACCGCTGATCTCACTTCTTAGCCTAGCCGTCCTTGTGTTTGAGAATAACTTAGACAGAAATGCCTTCTTGCAATCAGCCCATGATGTTATAGTCCCTTGAGGTAAGGTTTTCTCCCAATGTCTTGCTTTTTCTCCAAGGGAAAAAGGGAAAAGCCTTAGCTTGAAGCTGTCTTCCGAGATACCATTGATCTTGATCATTCCACAAACTTGCTCAAAGTTGTCCAAGTACTCCAAAAGATCTTCCATAGCAAGGCCATGAAACTTGTTGTTCTGAACCATTGAGACAAAGCCTGGGTTGATCTCAAAGTTGTTGTTTTGCACCGGTGGAGGAGTGATGCCAAAACGGTTATGATGAGTGTTTGGAGCATCACAAGCGCCGATGATCCGTGGTGGTCTTTGAGCGTGGTGGCGGTTTCCATTACCCCTACCAGCCTCAGCTTGGTCTTGTTCAGCCATACTTTCAAAATCAACAGCACCAGCTTGCACTATCTCCTCAAAGGCTTGTGCTTGTTCTACTGCCCTTCTTGCTCTTGCACTTCCAAGTTGATGAATGTTGTCCAGAGGTTGTAGTAGATTGTTGTCACCACTGGATCTCAAATTCATGTACCTGAGAAGACAAGCAGTAAGGTAGAGAAATGAGTAACCAAAGTAAAATGAAGGACTTAGTCTTTACTAAGCTCCAAATCCTAATGCTTTCTAATCAAACCCAAGTTGGCAACGGCGCCATTTGATAAACAAGATTTGTTTGGGGGTTTTATCAAATCCAAATGCACATGTTTATGATGTAGTATAGTGCAAGAGGTGTCAATCCAGCCTAGGTTGATGAAAATCACTAAGAATGCAAGAGCAATGCAAAGCTAAGTAGATTCGGGTAAATGGATGAGAAATTATGTAAAAACTAAATGCAATGACTAAATGACCACAAAAAATATTTTAAAAATCCCACAGAGGGGTTAAACAAATGCTAGATGACTTCTAGGAATTTAAAATGCAAGACTACTAATTTATAAAATTCGAACTCTAAAGGCAGATAAACAGAGAATTTCTAGTAACTTAGAACAATGACTTTTAAAGACTAAAGAAGCAAACTTTACGACTAAAAAATGATAAAATTGAGTTTTTAAATGCTAAAAGAGGATTCAAGGTTGAGGGGTCATGTTTAAGAGGGTTCAAGATTCAAGCTTTGGGTTTGAAAACATAGATCTACTCATTTGATGAGCTATCTTTAAGCCTTGAGAAGCTGAAGGAGGTTTATCCATGGCGTGTGGTATAAACCCATTCCTCCAAACCCATGGCGTGTGGTGGAAAGATGGGTCAAAGAATATTAAGCTTAGATCTCAAACAATGGCCTAACTAGCTCCCTAAGCATCCATGGCGTTTGGGAAAGGATGAGCTAGTCTCTTGGATTTGGCTTTAAGGGATTTCTGAATCCAGTCAAGGTAAGAAAAGCTCTGGGATCATAGAGATCTTTCCCAAGACTCTCTAAGCATTAAGACCCCAAATCCAAGAAGAGAATAGATTAAAAACAAGAAAAAGACCAAAGCTTAAACCCTTAAACCCCTTAAATTGCCCCAACCTTAAACCCAAGGATAAACTACTCACTACACATGTATTAAAACCGATTGAAATGCAAAGGAAAGAAAGCTAAACATGATTAAGAAAGAAAGATTAAAGAAAATACTTAGATTAAGCAAGATTAAGAGTTTACAAAACTAAGAAAGCTTGAAAAGTAAAACAATGGCGATAAGCCTAAGAGAAAGCTCGAAAAGTATGAGACAAAGCGTGGGTGAAAGAAAGTGACAATCTTTTACGCCCAAAATAGGCAAACAAAGAAAATGGTCCCGTCGCTAAAATCCAAAAGTGAGCTGGCCGGATAAGGTTCTGAGATCGAGCTGAGTAGTCGATCTGATCACTCGATCTTCTTCATTGATCGTCCTCCTTTGCTCGATCTTCGGGTCAATTCACAGATGATTGAGTCGTGGATCTCGATCTAGCTCTCGTTCTGCATGACTTAGTCCACGTCCGTACTCCCGATCGATCACCTTGGTCGATCTTGGTCTCGATCCTCCTTCTTGAAACGGCTTGAGTAACTCTATCTTCTGGTCGATCTCATCTAGATCGACCTGCCTAACTTGATCCGCACCTTTATCCCGGTTCCTTTTCTGAATGGCTGAGTTCTTCCAAGTGTCCACAGGCTTCCTCTCGATCCTTAGCATGTCCACGCAACCTCCACAACTCCAGTGTGTCCAAAACAACCTGAATATGATGCTAGAATGCAAGAAATATGCAAATGCTAATGCAAAGTGCGCTTAGGACCTAAAATGAGACAAATGGTGCAAACCTAGCCTATTATGTGAGATGAATGCATGAAAACTAATCTAAATATATGATAAATATGCTAAATATAAGAGTATATCATGCACCACCTTGAGAGTGGAGGGGAACTGGTAGGTGTGACTCTTGTAGGAAGGGAATGCTCGGTCCATAAAGCCAGTAAGCCCCATGTGCTCAAAGATTGACTTGCAATCGATATATATTCCAAGAGCTGTCATGGTGCTAGCACAAGGGTATCTTGTAGCTTTGAAAGTGCATTGGTTGAAGGCTTCCATGAGCTCTCTTGCGCTTGGACTCCCAACCTCTTTGGCTTTTCCCTTGCCTTTCTTTTGCTTTGCAGCCTCTTTGTTAGCTCTACTTCTTGTTGTTCTTTCCATGGTACCTAAAACATATACTCAAAAGAAAAATGAGAACCATGGAAGCAACAGAACACAATGCCTAATGATGCTAGAAATTACAAAAGGAGGGTTTTATTTACAAAAAAGTAAACCTATAACAGTTGTGAAGCAATTAAATAGGCAATGCATGCAGAGGATTTATTAAACATACTATTATGAAATAATCAAAAATGATGAATCCTAGCATGGTGAATCTAAACAAATATACTTAGATGAAAATACAAAGATAAATAGATGAATTTGACAAGAAAATAATCAAGATTCGAAATGCTTCAAGAATCAAAGACAGCCTATTCACCATGCAAAAGAAATAAAAATAAGCAAGAGGCAATGAATCATTACTAGAAATCAATCACTAAACAAGAGCAAGTGCTTAAGTGCATGAAACAAAAATTTAAACATTTAGAAGCTAAGAGACAATACCTGAAGTGGTTTAACTCTCTATTTACACCATATTAGCACTTTGAAAACACAAAAATTCGAAATTTAGTGGTTGAAAAACTAGGAAAATGAAAGTGAGAAAGAGAGAAGAGTGGGATTAGTTTATATAGAGGGTTGGGGAATCTTTTTGTGAGGAGCAAGAGGACAAAGAGTGCTAGAGAGAGGTCCCACTCGTACTTGGTGATATACTCACTATTTAGACCATATTTGCATGCATTTTTACATTGTTTTGTAGTCTTCAAGCATGCATTTCTACACTTTCATGTCCAAATTGCATCCACTTAACATCTAAAGTATACTTAAGAGTTGTATTGCATATTAGGTGCATTCCTAGCACTTGGCAGGTGCATATTGGGAGTTTGGGGACCAGAGGAAGAGTTGGGAATCAAAAGGTGAAGAGGCCGAGGTGAAAGGAGCTTCATATCGAGTGGGATATCGACTTGGCAGATCGATACACAGCGTACGGAGCAGAGTATCGACGTCACGCATCAATACATGCTTGAGAGCTACACCGATCATCACATCGAAGTCCCATCGTTGATACAAGGAGACAGGACACCAGAAGGATATCAAGCTACTCTGATCGATACACCTGCTTCAAAGCTCTTGTACCGGTCATCATATCGACATAAGATCATCTCGGTACGCAGGCCAAAGAAGTGTATCGACCACATTATCGACATTGGAGCTCGATGAGCCTGAACTAAAGGGGATTGTATCGAGCAGCGTATCGAGGAGATCACCTGAGACACCTTACCGAGGGAAGACTGTATCGATGTGAGTATCGGCTAGACCTGGTCGATACATCCTCCTGCCAACCGATATCGACCAGAGTATCGACGTGACAAGTCGATATCAGGCGCCCGAACCAGCTGCTTTTAGGTTTATTTCTGGTTTACTAAGGGTTTTTCCTAAAAACTATATATAGGCTGCGACCTAAAAACATAAGGAGCATCTTATCATCTTTTACCCTCTGGATAATAGCATAGTTGGATGGAACGAGCACCTTCCTCGATCTTCTTCTCGATCCTTGGATGATCGAGTCGTGGTCTCGATATGGCTCTCGTTCTGCATGGCGCATTCACGTCCGTACTCTAGATCGATCTCCTCTCTCGATCTTGGTCTCGATTCTTCCTCCTGAATCGACTTGGGTCACTCGATCTTCTGGTCGATCTCATCTAGATAGACTTGCCTTGCTCGATCCACTACTCGATCTCGGGTCCTTTGCATGCATGGTTGAGCTCTCCAAGTGTCCACAAGCTTAGTTTTGATCCTCCTCACGTCCACATAGCCTCCAAAACTCCATAGTGCTCTAAACAACCTGATAATGATGCAAAAGTGCAAGAAATATACAAAATACGAATGCAAAGAGACCTAGGACCTAAAATGCAACAAATGGAACAAACTAGCCTAATATGCAAGATGAATGCATGAAAAACTATCCTAAATTCATGCAAAATATGCAGAATATATGGTAATATCAACTCACCCAAACTTGCCTGTTGCTTGCCCTCAAGCAAACAAGATTCAAGAAAGGAAGAGAAGTTTGAAAGTGGAAGCTCAAAACGAAAGATGTCAATGGAAAAACTGATTCAATGCCCAAGTTATTAGTTCTAAGATGCAAAGAGGTTGTTCTACTTTAAAAGCTTTAGCCATACCCATCAAAGCAAGCAATGAATCCTAGCTTAGTCTACACAAGCATTCAAATCATCTAACACCTTAACATTCATTAAGCGATAACCAATGGATCAAGTTGTGCACATCAAGCGAAAGCATTTGGTCAAAGGGATAAGGTCATGAGATGAAAATGATCTCATTTTAAAGAGGGGTTTTAAAAATTCAGAGGATCACTCAATGAAAGAATCCTATCTTTGGCAAAATGCTAAAGGTAAAGGCACACCTATGCATGCAAGTTAAAGCTCCCTTCTACCCATTTTACCCAAGATGATCCTAAAAACTTCTAAAACCCAAAGTTAACCCCTAAATCTACCCTTTCCCAAAGCGCTTGATCATCTTCATTCTTCACAATGGGGGAAACTCCTTTTGGCTTTGCCGTGTGGTTGACTTCTTCTTTTTGAACCTTGCTCTTCATTGCTGAATGTTTGGCGCCGCTTTCATCACCTTTGGTGGATAGCTTGGTCTGATCTTTCCTTTTGGTTGACCTCTTCCTAGCTTTGTTGTTGCTGTCGCCTTTCTTTTCTTTGACACTTAGGGCAATTTTATCTATTTTACTTAACCATAAATTACTTGTTCCCCCTTTGCTACTAATCCCATTCTTCTTTCTTCTTTTGAAAACATTAAAACAAGAAACTCTTAAACCACTCAAATGACCCTTTTCCCAAACTCCTAACCTAGTACCAAGCTCAAAACGCAAGCTGGTGTCTACAAGGGAGCTTCTCCTTGCCAGCCCTATTCCTAACACTTTTTGCTAAGATAGGATTGAAATAATGCAATGAAAGGCCTCACTACTCACGCAAAAGTGTTTAGGTTTGAAAGAATGTTTGGTTTAAGGCGTGGTTAACTGTCCCATTATGATGAGGATCAGCTACTTGGATTAACAAGAGTGGTAAGAAAGGAAGAAGATAATCCAAGTATGTATATGGTTAACCCATGCAATCGCTTTCAATGCACAAACAAGATAATTCAATGTCAAGATTAAGGTTCTAATAAGATGGAGTTGGCATCAAATCGGAGCGAGTTTCAACATAAGACTAGAGTATCAAATGCAAGTAATCAAGGTATGGTGCAGCCTTAACTTCAAACTCACTAGATGCAATCAAACTACAAACAACCAAGGCATTGAAAACAATTCAAACATTGACAACTTAACAAGTGTTTATCATTTACTTCCTATGCAAATGCAGCAACCTAAATGATTTTAAAAAATTCTAGACTCAATCCTAAAATATTCTACAATGCAAGTGCAACTACACGAATTTTTTTTGAAAAGTTTTAAAATTTTATCATTTTTTGTTCTTTTCTATGCCTTATGACGCAATGCAAGATTCAAGGGATGATAACAGAAAATAAGAACAAAGAAAACATGTCAAACACACCACACACTCCCCCAAACTTGAATGACACCGTCTCGGTGGCAAACAAATTCAAAGGAGTTCAAAACACAAAGAAAAAACAAAGAAAACATGCATGGTATATACAATGGTTTGGTTGTTGGTACCTCAAAGCTAAGTAGTCCTGTAGCTTGAGGTTGCTCCAGACTTCTTGCTCTTCTTAGGAGTTTCGTGAGCTACTGCCTTGCCTTTATCCAAGCTAGCTTGCTCATGAACCGAGTGGCGCGCAGGTTGGATCGTTGCTTGGGGCTCACGGATCTCAATGCCTCCGGTTGATCTCCTTCTCTTCTCGGGCTGCTCGACCTCTTCGCTTGAAGGTGAACCAGGGGAGTTGCCTTTAAGCTTCTTGATCTTCTGAACAAGCTTCTTGATCATCTTGGTCTGCCACTTGTTCACTTTCCTTTGCATCTCCACAACAGAAGCAAGGAACTTCTCCACCTTTGTCCTCGGCTCAAAGTCTAGCTTTGGAAGGACGAAGCTCTCGGGCATCTCAGCATCTGATGTAGGCGACTCTGAACGTGGGCGAGAGGCTAGTGTGGGAGCAGCTGTTCCTCCTAGAGGTGCAAGGCACTCCTCTACACTCGGCAAGAACTCGATTTTGCCAACTCCTAGCAGCTCGGTTTCCTCCTTGTTCGGCAGTATGCAAACCCTCTTCTCGTTCTCACAGTCGATGAACAAGTAAGCATAGAAGCCCTCGGTTGGCGTGCGTCCCAAGCTATCTGTGTTCCTCATATAGATCTCATCCATGTAGGCTCTTTATGCGCAAGGAACGAAGTCAGGAAGTGGCACACCGGCTTGGACAAACATCAGAGTGAGGAAGCCTCCTATAAGTGCCGAGCTCGCCTTGCATCGCATCGCATATGCCTTGTACTTCACCAAGGAAGCAGCTAGGATGCAGCCGTAGTTAACATCATCTTCGAGCTCATCCTCCATTTGATCGTCATTCTCCTTAGGATCACAAAGCAGATGCTTAACGCCTCGGAACAAGAAGCAAAGCTCGTTCTTGGTGACTGTACAAGCCAAAGACCGTCCACTTAAGGTGTTGGCGATGAGCTTGAGTGTGTATCTCAGCACAGGACTCCTCACTCTCTTGATCTTCGCTGTGTTCGCCTTGTAGTCATCGTTGCTTATGAGGTCCCACAGGTCGTTGGCTTGAGTGAAAGAAGGAAACTCCACTTGCTTAGCATCAGCCTTGAGACCGTAGGCTTGGCAGAGCTCGGCGATGGAGAGATGATAGGTCTGTCTCCTGATCTTGAAGGTAATGTGGCCTTGGGAAGGAGTAGGAAGACTCGGGTTCTCATAAGTGAACTTTAAGGTCACGAGGAAGTCGATGGTTGCCTCGGGATAGGTCGGGCAATCCATTCTTGATAAGCACTGGAGCCCAATGTTCTTGAGAAGCTGGTCAAAGTTTCCCAAGATCCCCATCTTCGACAGCAAATCTCTACTCGCGAACTTGGTGGGATCGAACCTAAGCCTTTCCAGCTGTTTCTTGGCTTGTTTCTCCTCTTTGGTCCATCTAACCCTCTCTTGGACCACTTCTTGAGCTTCTCCCTCTTGTGCTGTCTCTTCTCTCGTTCTCTTGGGAGCCATGGTACCTGAAACACAATTCTCAAGCAAGAGAGTGAGCAAAGGCGGCGAATGTTGAGAGAAAGACAAGGTAAAAGGAAAAACTTTTTAAGAATTACCCTAGATTTTTGAGGAATTTATAAAAATATTAGCTAGATAATAGAGAAGAAAATCTAGAGATAGGATTAAATCTAGAATATTTCCTAATATCTAGCTAATTTTTAGAAAATTTGTTAAACTCCCTAACAACTACAATCAACCAAGGCAAATAAAAGGAAATTTTCTAAAAGATTTCAAACAAGAAACCGAAAATACCTTTGCAAATATTAAAAGCAGATGTTGTTAGTCCTTAGGAAAAGAAAATCACACTCTCTCTTGCTTTAGAAAACTCGGAATACAAATGAGAGAGAGAGTGTGGTTTCATGAAAATATAAAGGCCAACAAGAAATGAAAAACCATGGGCAAAACTTAGTGATTTCTGACAAAAGTGTGGTCAATGCACATCTTTCATGGTCAAAGATGCTTGTCTTGACCACAATTAAAATTTAAAAATAGGAGGGAAAGAAGATAAGAGGAAAAGAAATCACTTACCTCGGCACGAGATCGAGTCCATTCGGTCGATCTAGGACTTGATCTCATGCCCATGTTGACTAGGATTGAGAGGCTTGATCGATCAGGGACTCGATTCAGATTGCATCGAGTCTTAGATCGATTGTACCCTCTCATTCCATGCTTTTTGAACACTTAGGCTGTACTCCTTGGATCGAGCCACATGATCAATTTGGGGGTCGTTTTGGCTTAGATCGAGTGGCAGACCAAGTAGACTGATCGATCTATTCTCCAAGATCGAGTGATTCGGTCGATCCACACCTCGTTTGCTTTTTAAGCTAAACGTATAAGTGGTTTATCCTTTCATGATCGACCGTTCCACTCGATTGTCTACTCGATCTCGTCTAGTTCGACTGACTCCTCTCGATTCACTAGCTCGAGCTAGGATGAGTCGATCGAGCACTCGATCTCTAGCCTATACTTAACCCTTCTCGCCTCTTTTGACTCCAAGATCATGACTTATAATCCCTTATCCGTTCACCTACACACTTAGACAATAAAAGCATAAAGCTGAAATAGAAAGAAAGCAAAATTACGTACAAGATAGACATGAGAATGCCTCCTAAGTGCACTTTCTTTAACGTCTTTAGCTAGACTTTACTTGGTTTAGGCCTGAGGTGGGTCTTGGAGAAGCATTGTGGTGCTCTCCTTGCTGCAATCACTCGCTAAGTAGGGCTTGACTCTGTGCCCATTAACCGTGAAAGCCTTCCCGCTCTTGCCAACCAATGTAACCGCTCCATTGGGAAGAACTTCCTTGATCTCAAACGGTCCACACCATCTAGATTTGAGCTTTCCAGGGAACAGCTTCAACCACGAGTTGTAGAGTAGCACCAGACTGCCTTCTCTTAACTCCTTATGAACCAGCTTCTTGTCATGAGCAGCCTTGGTCCTCTCTTTGTAGATCATAGCACTTTCGTATGCTTCTAACCGTAGCTCATAAAGCTCATGTAGCTGAATCAACCGCTTCTCTTAAGCTGTCTTGAGGTTGTAGTTCAGCTGCTTCACTGCCCATAGTGCTCTATGCTCCAACTCAACATGAAGATGACATGCCTTGCCGTAAAAAACAGTGAAAGGAGTAGTACCAATGGGGGTTTTGAAAGCGGTCCTGTAATCCCACAAAGCATCATCAAGTTTGACTGCCCAATCTTTTCTAGTAGTCCCAACTGTCCTCTCTAGTATAGCATTGATCTGCCTGTTAGAGACTTTTACTTGCCCACTAGTTTGAGGATGATAAGGTGTTGTTACCTTGTGCTTCACGCCATACTTCCTTAAGAGACTTTCAAACACCTTGTTGATGAAGTGGCTGCCTCCATCACTGATCACTACTTTTACTTGCCCACTAGTTTGAGGATGATAAGGTGTTGCTACCTTGTGCTTCACGCCATACTTCCTTAAGAGACTTTCAAACACCTTGTTGATGAAGTGGCTGCCTCCATCACTGATCACTACTTTTGGAACTCCAAACCATGGGAAGATGATGGTCTTGAAGAGCTTGATCACCACTTTTGCATCGTTTGTTGGGGAAGCTATAGCCTCAACCCACTTAGACACCTAATCAACCGCCACCAAGAGGAACTTGTTGCCGTAAGAAGATGGGAATGGACCCATAAAATCTATCCCCCATGCGTCAAAGACATCAACTTCAAAGATTGGCACCTGAGGCATCTCATCTCTCTTTGTGATGTTTCCAACTCTTTGACATGCTTCACAAGCTCTAACAAATTCATGAGGGTCTTTGAACAGCGATGGCCACCAAAAGCCGGCTTGTAACACCTTTTTCGCAGTCTCGAAGGAAGCGAAATGACCACCATATGAAGAGCCGTGACAATGTAGAAGTATGTCCTTAGCTTCTTCTCTTGTTACACACCTTCTACACAAGCTGTGCACTCCTCTTTTGTACAAGTATGGCTTGTCCCAAAAGGAATGAGAGATGGCTCTCATGAACTTCTTCTTGTAGTAGTGGTCTAGATGAGAAGGCTCCTCTCCACAAGCCAAGTAGTTTACTATATCAGCATAATAAGGCAAGTCTTCTTCCTTGAAACTCAAAACTTCCTCAAACTTGTCTTCAAGCCTTCTACATACCACCGTGGTGATCATCATGGGCTGCTCTTCAGGAAGCGAATCATCTAATGGCAAAGCTTCATTGACTCTCATCCTTGAGAGGTGATCAGCAACACCATTCTCTATCCCTTTCTTGTCTTTTATCTCCATATCAAACTCTTGTAGAAGGAGAATCCACCTTAAGAGCTTTGGCTTGCTGTCTTTCTTAGAGTAGATGTATCTTAAGGCTGCGTGATTTGTGTAGACAACAACCTTAGAGCCCACCAAGTATGATCTAAACTTCTCAAAAGCAAACAAAACGGCCAGCAACTCCTTCTCGGTTGTAGCATATCTCACTTGAGTGTCATCCAAGGTACGACTAGCGTAGTAGATAACATGCAATCTCTTGTCTTTCCTCTGACCTAGAACAGCTCCCACGGCGTAGTCGCTAGCGTCACACATGCTCTCGAACGGTAGACTCCCGTCCAGTGCTTGTACTATTGGCGCGGATACAAGAGCTTCTTTGATAGTCTTGAAAGCATGAAGACAATCCTCATCAAACACAAAGTCAGCTTCCTTGCATAACAACCGTGTAAGGGGCCTTGCTATCTTGGAGAAATCTTTTATGAATCTCCTGTAGAAGACCGCGTGACCTAAGAAGCTCCTCACTCCCTTAACATTAACCGACGGCTCAAGACTCATCATAACTTCAACCTTAGCTTTATCAACCTCTATTCCCTTCTCTGATATCTTGTGGCCGAGAACAATCCCTTCCTTCACCATGAAGTGACACTTCTCCCAGTTAAGCACCAAGTTTGTCTCCTCACAACGCTTAAGTACATTGCAAAGATTCAACAAACAAGCAGAAAAAGACGCACCATATACAGAGAAGTCATCCATAAACACTTCTACCATCTCTTCTATAAGATCAGAGAAGATCGACATCATAACCGCTGGAACGTTGGCGGTGCATTACACAACCCGAATGGCATCCTTCGATATGCGAAGGTGCCATAAGGGCATGTAAAGGTCATCTTCTCTTGATCGTTTGGATGGATTGGTATTTGAAAGAAACCACTATAACCATCAAGATAGCAATAGTAAGGATGATTAGCAAGTCTTTCAAGCATTTGATCAATAAAAGGAAGAGGAAAATGATCCTTTCTAGTAGCTGAATTAAGCTTCCTATAGTCTATACACATTCGGTGACCAGTTATGGTTCTTGTAGGAATCAATTCATCTTTTTCATTCTTAATGACAGTGTTCCCTCCCTTCTTAGGCACCACGTGGACAGGAGAAACCCACGTGCTGTCACTGATGGAGTATATCACGTCAGCCTCTAACAATTTCAGGATCTCTTTCTTAACTACTTCTTTCAAATTCGGGTTTAAACGCCTTTGATGTTCAATAGAAGAAGAGTTCACATTATCTAAGTGAATCCTATGAGTGCAAAGCATTGGTGAAAGACCGTTGATGTCACTTAGAGAGTACCCAATGGCCTTCCTATACTTTCTCAGCTCATTAAGGAGCGAGTGCAACTCATCATCACTTAAGTTTTCATTCACAATCACGAGATAAGTCTCATTAAGCCCTAAGAAAGCATACCTTAGCCCTTTTGGGAGCTCCTTTAGGTCCACCTTTGGGGCTAGCAGCTCGCTCCAGTCCTCCTCTTGGCTTGTGTTGACATTCCCGTCCTCAGTAGCCTCCTTAGAACCCGAGACATGAGCCTTAAGACTGCCCTCTTGAACCGTTGTCTCCTCCGAGATCGAGTCATCCAGTCGATCTTCGACTCGTTCTACTCCGGACCGAGTAACTTGACTCGATTCACCCACTCGATTTGATGTGGATCGAGCAGGAGATCGAGTCCTCGTCTCGTTCTCTGAGCTGATCGATTGGCTTCTCTCGATCTTCCTATCGATTGTTTTTCTGGATCGACCACCATCCTCGATATTCCTGTCGATCTTGATCTTGGATCGAGTAAGCTTGTCGATTTCAAGGTCGATCTCTAGGCATCCGCCTTCATCTTCCTTCACAACTTTTCTAGAGTCAAGGAGATTAACATACTCTTGGGTCTTCTCATTCAAGAAACCGTACTCTCCTCTCTCCTTAGTCAAGGCAAGCTGCAAGTGATCCTCATGTGCCAGCTCTTCAAGTAACTCATCAACCAAATCATCCAACGTTTCTATGTAGAATGCTTGTCCTTTAATGGTCGGTTTCTTCAAGACCTCATTAATATCAAAGTCCAACTTGATGTCTTTGCCTAAGTGTAGAGCTATCTTCCCATTCTTTACGTCAATGATTGCTCCGGCGGTTGCAAGTAATGGTCTTCCAAGTATAAGCGGATCCTTAGGCTCTTCATCCATCTCAAGCACAACAAATTCGGTTGGTACATTGACATCGCTTATTCTCACTGGAAGATCTTCTAGCATACCCACTGGAAGTCTTACGCTTCTGTCAGCTAACACAAGGGAGATCCTACACTTCTTGAACCGTGTGAAACCTAGCTTCTTTGCTATAGAGTGGGGCATGAGATTGATACTTGCTCCCAAATCACATAAACAGCTCTTAAACTTCAATGGACCCAAAGTGCAAGGAATGGTGAAGGATCCTGGATCTCTTAACTTCTTAGGCACTATTTCTCTGTGGATGATAGCACTACACTCTTCACTAAGCACCAAAACTTCTTTACTCTCCTTTTTCTTCTTTGTAAGGGTGTGTTTGAAGAACTTAGCACACTTCGGCATCATAGCTAGACAATCCACAAGAGGCAACTTGATCTCTACGTCCCTTAGATTCTTCTCAAATAAGAGTCTATATTTCTCTATCAGCTGTTTCTTGAAGCGGCCAGGAAAAGGAAGCTTCGGTACATACGGTGGAGGCACATAAGCATCCTTCTCCTTAGTAGCTTGCTCCACTTTCTTCTCTACAGCTACTTCTTTGCCTTTCCTTGGCCTCTCAATCCACACATTATCAAAGTTGATTTCTTCATCAGCTGAAAGCTTACCCTCCCCCTCTTGAATCAAAATGTCCTCATTGGTCATAGGAGCAACTCGCGGTGGAAGTTCTTTCCCAGTTCTTAGTGTTATAGCGTTTGCATACTCTTTGGGATTCTGCTCACGCTCGCCCGGTAAGCTGCTCTGACCGCTTGTAGTAGCATTTCCCTTCTCTAACTGCTTGATCTTGTTGTTCAGGTTTGTTATCTGAGTTGAGACGTCAGTAAGAGAAGAGTCAAGGCGGTTGTTCATCTCGGTAAACTTCTGATTAGTTGAAGCTTGACCTTGAAGCAACTGCTGGAACATCGCTTGTACCGGATCTTGAGGTTGGGGTTGCATCTGTTGTTGTTGTGGAACGAAACCAGGATGAGACATAGGAGTGTAGCCCCTGTTGCCTTGCTGCTGACCCTGGAAGTTCCCTTGCCTCTGCCCTTGAAAGCCACTATTCTGTTGAAAACCTTTGTTATAAGGAACAAACGGCTTTGCTTGCTGAGGGGGGTACACTTGATCTTTAGGGTTCTCAACGTTTGTACTCCTGTAAGAAAGATTGTTATTGGCTTGGTACCCCTGTGAATAACCCTGAGGCTTGTTGTAGTTCTGACAAGCCACCCAGTTAGCTTCTTCTTAACTCAAGTCTAACTCCTCTAAGACTTCTTCGGCTTCACCCACAAAGTGTACATACTTCTGGTTTGCAAGCACCAACTTGTCTATCTTCTCATGCAGCGATTGGAGCTCTTTCTTGTGAGACTCTAGCTCAGAACCTTGTGGTGCACGGTCATAGTCTTCAGCGTAGCTGCCGTCACTCAAAGCCAAGTTTACGATTAACTCCATACCCTCTTCTACTTCTTGACCAAGAAAGTTGCCCTTACTAGCCGTGTCAAGCAACATTCTGATATTGGGTAAGGCTCCACGGTATATTGTGCTTAGGAGAGTCTCTTCACTGAAGTCGTGGTGAGGACACTGAATGGTATAGTTTTTGAATCTCTTTATAACTTCATTTAATGTCTCATTCTGCCTTTGAGTGAATCCGCTGATCTCACTTTGCAGCCTTGCTGTTCTTGTGCTCGAGAAGAACTTTGAGAGGAAAGCCTTCTTACATTCAGCCCAAGAGGTAATGGTTCCTTGTGGAAGGGTCTTCTCCCAATGCCTAGCCTTATCTCCGAGAGAAAATGGGAAGAGCCGGAGCTTGAAAGCATCTTCCGAGATCCCATTGATCTTTTTCATCCCACAAACTTGCTCAAAATTGTCAAGATGCTCCAAGGGGTCTTCCATAGCCAGCCCATGGAATTTGCTGTTCTGAACCATAGAGATGAATCCTGGCTTTATCTCGAAGTTGTTGTTCTGTACTGGTGGAGGAGTGATCCCAAAGCAATTGTGATGCGTATTAGGAGCATCTCCAGCACCAATGATCCATGGGGGTCTAGCTGCGTGGTTGGGGTTTCCATTGCCCCTTCCTACAGCACCATGAGCTGGTGGAGGTCCCTCAGGATGTTCTTGGTCAGCCATTGTTGCAAAGTCTACTGTACCAGCTTGAACAATCTCCTCAAAGGCCCTAGCTTGCTCTCTTGCTCTTCTTGATCTAGCGTGTCCAAGTTGATGAATATTGTCCAGGGGTGTAAGTAAGTTTTTGTCACCCCTAGAATGCAAATTCATATACCTGAAAGACACAAGTGTGAAGAGAAAGAGACTAGTAACCAAAATGTAAACAAAGGCTTAGTCTTTACTAAACCCCAAATATTAATGCTTCCTAAGATGGCAACAGCACCATTTGATAACAGGATTTTTTGCAAACTCAGGTTAGTATCAAAGCTCAAGCAACCTATGATGTAGTATAGTGTGCAAGAGGTATCAATCCAACCTAGGAAGCAGGAAGAACACTAAGAATGCAAGGATGAAGCAAATCTAAGCAAACCGAGAAAATGATTGGTAAAATCAAACAAAACTAAATGCAACGACTAAATGAGATGCAAAACTATTTTAAAATTCCTGGAAGAGGGTTAACTAACACTGAAAGAAAACAGAGCAGCAAAAGAATAAATCTACTAAAAACTAAAAATCGAGCACCTAATCAAGTAAAACGGACCGATCTAACAACTTAAAGCAAAATGACTTCTAATGAATAAGATGCAAGCTTAAAGATAACAAAATGATGAACAGAGGTTTTAAAATGCTAAAAGAGGGTTTAGGGTCGAGGGTCATGTTCAAGAATGTCAAGGTTTAAGCTTTGGTTTGAAAACGTTTAGATCTACTCATTTGTGAGCTTTCTCTAAGTCTTGAAAATAAAACAAGAACCATCCATGGCGTGTGGTATGATTCACTTCCTCAATCTCTTCTCCAAACCCATGGCGTTTGGTGGAAAAAGAGATCGAAGAGCAAGGAAAACAGATTTCAATATATTACCTAACTAATCTCCTCTACAACCATGGCGTTTGGGAGAGGAAAGATTAGTCTCTAGGATCTGGTTTTCTAGGATATCTGAATCCTGTCAAGGTAAGACGGCCCTGGAATCATAGAGATCTTTTCCAAGATTCTCTAAGCCTTAAGACCCCAAGATCCTAGAAGAGAAGGTATGAAGAACAAAGAAAACACAAAACTTAAACCTCTTAAACTTTTTGAATCACCTCAACCCCGAAAACCATAAAGGACTACTCGCTACACATGCTTAAGACTGATTGAAAATCAATAAACGATGAATTAAGCATGATTAAATGATTGATTAAACAAAAAAGACTTAATATTCAAAGATTCAAAAGTTAAAACATGAAAAAGCTTAGAAATGTAACAATGGCGGAAATCGCCTAAGGTAGAGAGAAAAAGTAAAAGACAAAGCGTGGATAAAAAAGTGTAGCCGCCTGTTTCCCCATATATCCAAACACTCGAAATGGTCTCCTCACTAGATCTCAAAAACGGTTAAGGCCGTAAGAATCGACCTCTGGATCGGGCAGCTCACTCGATCTTCTTGCTGGATCGCCTTCCTTTGCTCGATCTTCCAGTCGATCTGGTTGGATGGATCGAGCACCTTCCTCGATCTTCTTCTCGATCCTTGGATGATCGAGTTGTGGTCTCGATCTGGCTCTCGTTCTGCATGGCGTCATTCATGTCTGTACTCCAGATCAATCTCCTCTCTCGATCTTGGTCTTGATCCTTCCTCCTGAATCGACTTGGATCACTCGATCTTCTGGTCGATCTCATCTAGATCGACCTGCCTTGCTCGATCCGCTACTCGATCTCGGGTCCTTTCCATGCATGGTTGAGCTCTCCAAGTGTCCATAAGCTTAGTTTTGATCCTCCTCACATCCACATAGCCTCCAAAACTCCATAGTGCTCCAAACAACCTGATAATGATGCAAAAGTGCAAGAAATATGCAAAATGCGAATACAAAGAGACCTAGGACCTAAAATGCAACAAATGGAACAAACTAGCCTAATATACAAGATGAATGCATGAAAACTATCCTAAATGCATGCAAAATATGCATAATATATGGTAATATCAGTAGTCTGCTAAGGGTTTGAGATGGGATAAAGATAGAGAGATTTAAGGTTAGATTAGTGATTGCTTAGTGTTTATTATGATTGTTCCTTCTTATTGATTGAGTTTAATGCTAGATTAGCCCTTGCTAAGTTGATCTAGATCGTAGGGTTCTCTTATGCCTGATAAGTGTTTAATAAATTGCCTGAATGAGTCAAGTAAGAGATTTCCTTATCTTAGCCTAAGGAATTAGCTGTCTGAGGAGTAGATTGGCAGTATATGATTGGATTAGTTGCTTGTAATGCTTGCTGATCATGTGTTTGAGTAAAAGAATTTTTCTTGAATTTATGTTTAGCAAAGTGGTTAGTGTCAAGGAATTTAACTAGCTATAGCTGTTACTTCTATGCCTAGGAATACACTATAAGAAATATGGGCATTGGTAGCAGGGCATTGTAGCACGAATTCACTAACTGCTACTAAAAGTGAGAAAATCGGATGTGAAGTCTATCATAGCATTAAATTCGCGCTGTGATAGTTTTTCATTAAGCGGGAACATAAAAATGACTATTGTAGCTGGAAAGTGATTTTGGAGGGAAACACTTAACCAATTTTTTAGTTATATCCACCAGTTTCTCATTTTTTCTTCCTTTTTGTTCTTCCTATGAAATAATTCCGAATCTCTCTACATCAACTCTCTCTACATCAAAACTCGAATTCCGGTCACAGATTCATCGACTTTCCATTTCCCAGCTCTGTCGCGTCGAAATCAGCTCTCTTTGTGCCAGATGTTGTGTCGTCTTCGTCGCTCTCGAAATCAGCTCTCTTTCTGCCGGATTTGGTGTCGTCTTCGTCGCTTTCGAAATCTGCAACATCGAAGAAGAAACCCAGAAAAGGTAATCGAATGTCTTCGATTGTGTCGTCTCCGTCGATCTTGTCCACTTTATTTGATTTCGATTTCTCTAATTAATTTTCACTAACCCTCATTGTAGTAAGATTTGAAGCCGTAGACATATATTTGAGAAGCCAATTTTACAGCATTCAGGTAAACCCATAACAGATTTTCATTTAAAATCTGTTTTTTTTTTATATATAAATCCAGACAATGATTCTATTTGTTTGCATGTTGGATCTTGTTGGTGTATTTGAAGTTTGAAGGTTTGTGTTGGGGGTGAAGACGACTTGATCTCAGAACCGCAATCTGCAGAAGCTTACAGAGGTTAGTTGTCACATCGAAATATAAGTTTCTTACTTACTTGACTGTTTAATACTATTGCTGTGAATGTGTAATACTTGACTGTTTAATAATGTTGCTATCAATGTGTTTGTTTGATGTTTGAGTAATTCTTATTGTGTTTGTCTTATTGTCTCTATGGGTAAGCAAAAATAATGGTCAAAAAAGCTTGGGTTCATCTGAACAGGTATGTGAAAACATTGTATAGTTTATGGACTTATGGGTTTAATGTTTGTCTAAGAGAGTCTAAGGTTTGTGTTTGTTTTTTATTTCATATTAATTCACCGAAGAGCTGATCCTGGTTATAAGAGAGGTGCTTGGGATTTTGTGAGGTCTGTGGCTGCAGCTTTAGGAGATATTGACATGATTATCTGGCCATGTATTGACTGCCGAAACGTAGATCGTCACTCAGCCAGTGATGTTGTCGATCATCTTGTAACAAGGGGAATGGATTGGAGTTACAAGATGCGGGAAGATTGGTATCATCATGGAGAAGTTATATCAGGGACGACTGAGTGTAGACAGAACACAAGTCATTGGAACCAAGAGATTTTGGGTTTGTACCAAGCTGCTGAGTTTATAGATGAAGAGCTCGTTAGGCATGGTGATTTACGTGAGGTTGCTGAGGGTGAGGATCATCAAGAAGATGAGTTTCTAGCAAATCTAACTGATGCAGAAACACCACTATATCCAAGTTGTGCAAACCACAGCAAGCTCTCGGGCATTGTTTCACTCTTTAGGATAAAGACACAAAGTGGTTGGTCTGACAGAAGCTTCGATCTTCTACTTGAGACTTTGCCACAGATGCTACCCAAAGATAATGTGTTGCACACATCCTTGTACGAGGTGAAGAAGTTTCTGAGATCTTTTGATATGGGTTATGAGAAGATACATGCTTGTATTAACGACTGTTGTCTATTCAGAAAGCAGTTTAAGGATCTCGAGAATTGTCCTAAATGTACCTCTTCACGATGGAGGAGTAACACGCGCACTGGTCAGGTCAAAAAAGGTATTCCACAGAACGTGCTCAGGTATTTTCCGATCATTCCACGCCTCAAGAGGATGTTCAGATCAGAGGACAATGCGAAGGACTTAAGGTGGCATTTTACTAATAAGAGCACTGATGGGAAAATGCGTCATCCTGTAGATTCTGTCACGTGGGAACAGATGAATGCCAAATACCCATCTTTTGCTGAGGAAGAAAGAAACATTAGGCTCGGACTCTCGACAGATGGGTTCAATCCTTTCAATATGAAGAATGTAAACTATAGTGCTTGGCCTGTTTTGCTAGTCAATTACAACATGCCACCTAACAAGTGTATGAAGGAGGAAAACATCATGTTGA
Source organism: Thlaspi arvense (assembly GCA_911865555.2). Taxonomy (NCBI): domain Eukaryota; kingdom Viridiplantae; phylum Streptophyta; class Magnoliopsida; order Brassicales; family Brassicaceae; genus Thlaspi; species Thlaspi arvense. The sequence goes on from OU466861.1 coordinate 18,919,164, forward strand.
CATTGCTTATTCCTGGTCCAACCCAACCTGGAAACAATATAGATGTGTATTTGGAACCACTTATAGAGGATCTAAACCATCTATGGGAGAAGGGAGAGGTAACTTATGATGCATTCACTCACAGTACTTTCACGTTAAGGGAAATGCTTTTGTAGACCATACAAGACTTTCCGGCATATGGAAATCTAGCAGGCTGTAAAGTAAAGGGCAAAATGGGTTGTCCTGTGTGTGGGAAACACACAGACAATATGTGGTTGAGTAATTGCAGAAAACACGTGTATATGTCCCATCGGAAGTCCCTGCCACCTACACATGTTTATAGAGGGAAAAAAGCATGGTTTGATGGTAAAGCTGAACATGGGAGAAGAGGTCGGATTCTGAGTGGTGACAACATCTATCAAATACTCAAAAACTACAAGAATGATTTTGGAAATGTTAGAGTCACTGGAAGAAAGAGGAAGACGCCTGCTTGTGTTGGATCAGACGCGGATAGTGATGATGATTCCAGTGAATCTGAGGAAGAAGATGAACCAGTAGATGAAGAGGAGCTATCTAGATGGAAGAAGCGCTCAATATTTTTCAAGTTACCTTATTGGAAGGTTTGTTTAATGTTAACTTTGGTTCTCTGTATGTCTTTAATCTCGTTCATTCTCTTTCTTTAACTTGCGTTTATTATATATCTTTATTTTGTCTAGGAACTGCCAGTTAGGCATAATTTAGACGTGATGCACGTGGAGAGAAATGTTGCTGCTAGCATTGTCTCTACATTATTGCATTGTGGGAAGTCAAAGTATGGTATTAATGCTCGAAAAGATCTGCAAGTGCTTGGTATTAGGAAGGATTTGCATCCCCAACCCCGTGGTAAAAGAACATATCTTCCTCCAGCTCCATGGACATTGTCCAACAAAGAAAAAAAACTATTCTGTAAGCGCCTATTTGACTTCAGAGGTCCAGATGGCTACTGTTCAAATATATCCAGGTGCGTCAAGATAGAAGACTGTACTGTTAAAGGGCTTAAATCACATGATTATCATGTGTTGATGCAACAACTACTGCCGGTTGCTATTAGAGGTTAGTGGATGAAATATTGTATACTACACAGTTTAATGTTGTGGTTTTAATATTAAATGGTTGAATGGTATTTATGTACAGGTTTATTGCCTAAAGGTGTTAGGATAGCTATTGGACGCTTATGCGCTTTCTTCAACCATCTGTGTCAGCGAGTTATAGACAGAGAGACAATTTCTGTACTAGAAACTGAAATTGTGAAAACTCTCTGTATGTTTGAGAGGTTCTTTCCTCCAAGTTTCTTCGATATAATGGTGCATTTGACAGTACACCTAGGTAGGGAAGCTCGGCTATGTGGACCAGTCAATTTTCGTTGGATGTATCCTTTTGAGAGGTACAACCTCACCATTTCTTACTGTATGTATTGTACAATAAACGGTTATGTTATTAAGTTTCGGTTATGTTTATGTTTTATATGCAGATACATGAAAATTATGAAGGACTTTGTAAGGAACCCTGCAAGACCCGAGGGTTGTATTGTTGAAGCATATATAGCAGAGGAACGCATGCAGTTCTGCAGTGAGTTCTTCAAAAATACAACAAATGTTGAGGAGAAAGTGGATAGAAATTCTGAATATGAGAACAACTCAATACTGGAGGGTCGTCCTACATCCGCAGCCACTTCATGTACTCTTACTGAGAAGGATAAGAACATAGCACATCTTGCTGTGATTCAAAATATGGCTCTACTTGAACCTTATGTGGAGTAAGTTACTTTATGTCTATTATCTCATTTTGTGTGTTTCATATGTCATTTGCATTATTTAAACCAAGATTTTTATACTTTGCATGCACCTACAACATCTACAAGACTCTAATGATAGATGTAGACGTGATTCAGGAACGTTATGGTCTACACATACTCAGAAATTTGCGTCCTGGTTAAAAGAACAGGCAAGTTGTTAATTACCTGTGTCGTTTTGGTTTAATACTGACTTACTTTATGTATAGACACTGACACTTTACCATTTTTAAAATAGATACCTCTAAGTTCAGAACATCATGAAGATACACTTAATTGGTTAGCATATGGTCCTCGTACATGCGCAAGGTCTTACACTGGTTACATAGTCAACGGTCAACATTTTCACACAATATCAGTTGATAGGCAAACGCAGAATAGTGGGGTGTTACATGAAGCCACAGAAATGTGTAGAGCTAGTGAAAAAGACAATTCTCCGATGGTTGATGTTGTGTCCTACTATGGAAGAGTGGTCGAGATTATACTACTTGATTACAATGTGTTCTATATTCCTATATTCCGGTGTCAATGGGCAAACAGAGGCAACAGAGTAAGAGAAGAAGATGGTTTCACACTTGTCAACCTTAACCAAAGTCAAGTTTCCTATGCCAAAGATCCATACATACTAGCCTCTCAAGCAAAGCAAGTGTTTTATTCACGGGTAGATGAAGAATCGAGTTGGTATGTAGCTATGAGAGGTCCAACGAGAAGATACAATGAAGAAGAGGATGCTGCTGGAACTGCAGAAGTTGGGCCTTTGCCAGTATTACTGGATATGGATGACTTGGTTGATGAAGCTAGAAATGCCAGAACTGACTGTGAAGGAATTTATGTGTGAAATAATACTGCTTTTGATTGCTTTTTTCCTGTATATTTGTCATATAATGCGTGTTTATGTGTGATCTAATTTCTCTTACATTGCGTATTATATTAAACACAAATTTATTTTGTTTCAGGTGAACTAAGATGGGCAATACTCGAAAAAGGCGTACACAAAAGAAGAAGAAGAATGACGAATTGGAAGATACGCAGATTGAAACTCAGGAATTGGAGACACAACCACAGCAAGGAGACGACCCTGAAGATGGAGAAGACCCTAATGAATTGGAGCATGAATTGCGAGAGGACCCTAATGTAGTGAATGGAGAAGAAGATAACGAACTTGAAGAACAAATCCAGGAAGCAGAGGAAACTAGTCAACACCAGCAAGGAGACAAAGCTAATGTAGATGATGGTAATGAAGAACAAATCCAGGAAGCAGATGATGCTGCTGCTGAAGAGAATAGTCAGACAGAATCTGAACCAAAGCGTAAGAGGCATCGAGGTCCAACTAAGATGAAACACATAGCGAAGGATCCTAATGAGCGGCATCATGTTGACTTCACTGACATGGGACAACCTTGTGGTCCAGGGTCAGTGTCCTTATCATCTTATTTAGGACCATTAGTACGAGAACATGTCCCTGTGATTATTGAGAATTGGAAAAAGGTTGGTGAAGATATAAAAACTGTTCTGTGGAAATCTATTCAGGTAATCTATTATTGGAAGTTTACATATAATGCTTGTCTTCGCTTGTTTGTTTTGTTGTCTATAATTCACTGTTACAAATTGTGTTTTATTTTGAATGCAGGCACGGTTTGACCTTGACGAAGAATATAAAAAGAGTGCTGTGTTTAAGCAGATGGGATGTCTGTGGAAAGCATCCAAATCACAACTTGTAGGACAGGTCAAGGCAGCTACGAACATGAAAGACAGGATGAGTCTGCGACCGCAAAATGTACCTACAAGTGAATGGCGTAAATTTGTCAAAGAGAAGACTAGTAATGCCTTTAAGGTACTAAGTGATTCTTACAAGGAAAGAAGGCAGAAGCAGATACCTCACACTTGTGGTCGTAAAGGAATGGTCAGATTGAGAGAAGACATGGTCAAGAGTAGCTCAGAACCATCTCAGGTGACAAGGCTAAGAGTGTGGGTGAAGTCACGTACAAAGAAGGATGGTACGCCTGTTAACGTCAATGCAGCTGAGAAGATTGTAAGCTCTGTTTATTCTTATACAAATTGGATATCGTATTTGGGTGTTGCATATGAAATTTTGTATCTGTTTGCAGAAAAAGGCATCAGAAATAGACGTTGTAGGAACTCAGGATTCAAGTACAACGAATCCAAAGGAAGTTACACAGATTTTGGGACCTGATAATCCTAGCAGATTGCGGGCAATGGGTAGAGGTATGAGCTTGACGAAATTAGCTTGTTTCCAAGTCAAGAGCAACTGTATGGCTGCAATGGAAGAAAATCAGATTGTGTTGCAGAATAAGATTAACAATTTACAGCAAATCATTGACAAAATAAATAACCAGGTTAGCCTACTATATACACACACTCTATTTATAAAATTAGTTTAAATATTATATGAAGTGAATGACATGATCAACTGTTTATCTTATTACAGAGACAAGAGGCCGATGTTGGTGAAAAATCGATTCATAAGAGTGTAAACACAAGAGCACTTCCTAAGTTTTACTTGGTTGATTGGTCTTCTTGTGATGAGAATGTTGCTGAGGGACGTGTTGTTTCTTATGATGCTGATGAGTTAGTAAATGGAATTCCTCTAGGACCTAACACTGTCAAGGTTTTAGTTGAAAATGCAACCAAACCAGAAGCATTTCTATGGAGACCTGCACCTAAGATGTTTACTATTGAGGATGTAGTTGGAAAAATGGTTGCTTGGCATGCTGATTATTGTATTGTTCCGAGTGCAGGTGTTGTTACAGAAGACACTGCACCTAGGGTTAACTTTCTTAAATTTGGTTATTTATGAGTTGTCTTCATCTTTAGGTCACACTTTCTCTAGTAGTCACTATATTTTGTTTTGTTCCGCAGAGCCCTAGCACAAGTTCAAAGAACAAATGCAAACTCATGGATTATGTTAAGAATGATGAAATGGTCGCTGAAGGCAGATGGCAGTCTTGAGAACCTAATGGTTAATGGACTTCCTCTTGGTCCAAATGCAATCAAATTATTTGTGGATACGGTCCTAAACCCCAATGCATATCTATGGAGGCCTACAGTGGAGATGAGAACTTTGGAGGATTCTTTGAAATGTTTTGTAACATGGCTTGCGAATAGAGTTGTGATTGAAACAACAACTCAAGAATCCCCTGTTATTCAACCATCAACATCAAGTCCAACTTCTCGAAATGACAAGTCTCCAGTAACTACAAAAGACCCTGAGATTCAACCATCTTCAAAATCACCAAGTCCAAGTTCTCAGATTGAGAAGTCTCCAGTAGCTACAAAACCTCATGTAAACAAACCTGGACCAATTTCAAAACCGCAAGTGGCATCTCCTCGTCGCAAATCACATGTACTTTCTTCTACTGAGTTACAATATTGGTTGTGGTTTTCTGTTTGTCTTTTGTACATTGGTTGTTGTGCTGTCTATTGTAATTTACATGATTGGTTGTGGTTTTCAGTTTGAATTGTGTTTCCGGTTTTTGTTGGTTGTTCTTGTAGCGTCTCGCATTTAAGGAAAATCAAAAATGCAAGCTGATGGATCTGTCCGGAAAGAAACGAGTCATTGCTGAAGGACGTTGGTCATCTAACAATCCGGATCTAGTTGTCCACTTTGTACCTTTGGGACCTAATGCTTGTCGAGTCTGGGTCGATGTTATCAAGGTTAAAGATGCTGCAGTTTGGAGGCCATCTTCTAAAATCGAGTATATGGAAGATGCACTTGGAACATCTATTGCTTGGCCAGAAGATAAAATTGTGATGGTGAGATTTCTAATCATATGCTGGTCTGATTTAATTTGGTTAGAGGTAATTCAAGATTTGAACCTCTATTATCAAATTAATGTATTTGTTTTTTTTTTCAGGAGCGATGGAATGAAGTTTCATGTTTTTAATTTAGCCGGTTTCTTTCAAAACTTGGATCAGTCGACGAAGACATTATTATGTTTAAATTTAGCTGGATATGTCTCATTTGAAAGTCAATGTTTTTAATAATGTGACTTTGGTATGGTTGGTTATGTAATGTAACTTTAATGAATTTTATGAATATGTTCGGAATTATTATTAAAAAAAAAACATAATAATATAAGACTTTGAAAAGTTGAAGAAAATAAATCATAATAATATAAGAAGATGATAAAAAAAATAGTAAAAATCATTGGTTATATGGTTCAAATGTATATTTAGAGTTTAGGGTTTAAAATTTTGACCCCAATACAAACCCTAAACCCTAAACTCTAAACCAACCTATTTAAACACTTATTACAAAAATTGTAAGTATATATACATTTTTGAATTTTAAACTCTAAATCTTACTCTGCAAAAATAGAAACTATAAATCTTAAATTATTTATCCAAATATATATCCCTAAACCCTATACCCTAAACTTATCTCTCCAAATACAAACCCTATATCCTAAACTTCTATCTTTTACTATAAAATATTGTTAACTACTTAAGAAAGGTGAGGATCACCCAATTAAATTTTAAGTAATAGCTATTTTATAAATAGAAACTCTAAATCCTATACTATTGACCAAAACACAAACTTCAAACCCTAAACATACAACCAACCTGTATTAAAAAGAATTATTTCATTGGCTACTTAAGAAAGGTGAGGAACGCCTAATACTTCACATCAGCTGTTGATTAGAATCAATCTAACGGTCCAAAATAATGTAAACATAAAACAAACCTTTTTTACCTTTCCGTCTCCCTTTGCGTCGAAACAAAACCAACCTCTTACTCTTTGTTCGAATCTCTCCAAATGAACAAGAAAAAGGTCTGAATTCTCTCCATAGATTTGTTACAAGTTTCATAGACAATTCTATGAAGCTAATACTCTTTCGTCGAATCTCTTCTCTTACTCTTTTGTACATCCTTTTATTTTGCAGTTTCGATCTCGACCTTGCAGTTTGTTTTAAAAGGTTTCGACATTCACTCTCAGGTTAGATATCGAACACTTGGTTTCAATGAAATTTTGTTTTAATTGATTGATTTTTCTTAATTGGTTTCTTTAATTTTTTTTTCACTTGCATTTGATAAATGCAGAAACAATGGCAGCAAGGCAAATCATCCTTGCCCTCCCCGCACTCCGACGACAACCACCGCCACAACAAGCAGAACAACAACCAGAACCACAACAACAACCAGAAGAACAAGCAAATGACAATCAAGGAACTGCTATGGATCTTGATGTGGAGGAGATCTCAAGACTGGAGTATAGACGATCTCTTGCTCATCTTGGCTACTTAATACGAATTGAGGAAGAGGAGGGAGACACTGAACCTATGTATTGACTTTGTTTGCAAGAAATAGGAGACTCTTTGAAGACTAATGTGCTGGAGTTTTTCTATTCATAGTATTGGAGTTCATGTTCCTATGTATTGACTTTGTTTGCTTAATTTGGATCATTGCGTTTATGATTTTAATGTGTTTTAATAAAACAAATTATATTATATGCAATTCAAGTTTTCAAATAACAAATATGGAGCTAAATAAAATTGAAATTGCATGTTAAACAGTGCTATGATTGAATAATATAGAACACAAACTAAAAGACATGAAATCGTACATTATAGCACAAATACAAAGCTACAAAATCCTATCCGCTATAATAGGTGCACAATTCGGGTACGATAATATCATTAAACAATATCCAACAGCATAATTTATGTGTCATTATAAAATATTAAACAACACTATATTATTGTCATAAAAAAGGTAAATGATGGCACGTAATAAGTGCTAGAATAAGTTATCCAATAGCACACTAATATCGCTATAATAGGTTCACCAACTGCAGCGTATTTAAAAATGCTATTATATGGGGGGGGGGGGGGTCTACTTTAGCTCCTCGTGTCTTAGCGTTTATGAAAACGCTACGAAAGCTCTATGCTAGCCTTTTCGGTGTGCTACTAATGGCGATATTTCTTGTAGTGATAGCATTGTTTGGAATGTTTTGAAGCATCACTAGTTAAGCCAAGAGTCTCCCTAGATCAACTACCCCATCTCAAGCCTACTAGTCTTTGATTGCTTGAATTCGAACCCATCTTAGTTTCTCTGTTTATTTTACTTGCTCTTGCTTATTTGAAGTCTCTTTTAGTCATTAGTTTCATAGTATCAATCATCATTTTTGCTTGCTTGAATTAGATGATCTATTGCATTCCTGGTGTCTTACCTTTCCATTATGTATTGATAGCTACATACTACAATGATATGAGTATATGTACGATTTGAAGTAGAGTAAACTCCTACATCAAATTGGCGCCGTTGCCATTTGGGACTGTTCTAAGCATTAGGATTTGTAGATTGTTTGAGATCAAGCTTTTATTTTCGTTGTTGGTTACTAATTTTTCTTTTTGTCTAGAATATCTTTTGTAGGTACACAAACACTTGCTCTTAAGTGTCTACACCTGCACAAGAAGTTCAAGGACCAAGATTTTGGGTTCACAGCAGCAAGAATCAGTTATTGAAGCATGGAAGAACATCACTTTGCTGCTGTTTTTGGTCCACAAGGTCTACAAGGTCTTCAAGGAATTTAAGGCTTACAAGGACAGCAAGGTCCACATGGTTTAAAAGGAGCTTGGGTTCATAGACCATTGAGACCTATTGGTGCTGCTGATATACCTTCAGGTTATGCTTCAAGACAAGGTATTCTCCCACCCATGGAGACTAATCACTTTGAGATCAAAAGCAGCATGATAACCATGGTTCAAGAGAGGAAATTCTTTGGACTGCCCAACCAAGATCCTCTTGAGCATTTGGATCACTTTGAGAGCATATGTTCTTTGACAAAACTTAGTGGAGTTTCAGATGATGGTTTGAAGCTCAGATTATTTCCATTCTCTTTTGGTGATAGAGCTAAATTATGGGGGAAGTCTCTAGCACAAGGAAGTATCACTTCTTGGGATCAATGCAAAGGTGCTTTCTTAACCAAGTTCTTCTCTCCCTCAAGAACTGCAAATTTCAGGAATGAGATTACAAACTTCAAACAGTGGTCTAATGAAAGCTTTGGGGACACCTGGGAAAGGTTTAGAAGCTTCACTCACCAATGCCCTCACCATGGCTTCACCAAAGAGATGCTGCTCTCCATATTATACATAGGTGTTCTCCCAACCATAAGAATCCTTCTAGACACAGCAAGCAATGGCTACTTTCTTGGTAAAGATGTTGATGAAGGATGGCTACTAGTGGAGAACATGGCACTCAGGAATTGGGACTATATGGATGACAAGGAGCAACATTCACTAAAGAGAAGCTAGAGACAGCATTGTATGAGGTGAAAGCTTGGCAGAAGAAAGTTGACTTGCTGCTCAATGAGACCACTAAACCTCTTCCTAGTGTTGCTTTACCACACCACTACAAAGAGCATCAAGTCAAAGCTGTTCAACTACTGGAGGCGCCAACCATGTAACAAGACCATGATGTTTTTCCAAAAGGCCCCCAAGGAGACACTTACTTTCCACAACATACTGCACCTTTTTCTCCAACAGTTGGCGCCAGCACCTCCCAACCCTCTGAAACTTTGGACCTTAAGGAAATGTTCCTGCAAATGCATCCCCTTCAAACTGCAACACTTCAGAAGATCATGGCTGTTGAAATTTAAAAGAACATGACTGACATTCAGAAGAGCATGGCTGTTGAAATAGAAAGAGGCATTGACTCCAGCCAACAATCTCAACTTGGTTCTTTGAATTTGCAGATCAGAAAACTAGAACGCATTGCTCACCCATCTACCTTCTCACATGCACAAGAATGTGTCAAAGCTGTCACCTTAAGGAGTGGGAAGCAACTCCCACCAAGAGTGGCGCCTTCTACACACAACGAGGACATTGTGCAACAAGAAGAGGGGGTGGTGGTTAAAAATCCTGAAGAAGGTAAAGAGGATGAAGTGGTAGAAGATGAAGTAGTTGAGGCTGAAAGAGGTTCAAGTAACACCAAAGCCAAAGAAGTGGTTAAGGAAACACCAAAGGAAGCATCTAAGGAGTTGATCAAAGAATCCAGATACATACCTCCTCCTTACAAGCCACCACTGCCATTTCCTGGAAGATTCAAGAAAGAGTTGCTTGCCAAGTACAAAGGTCTTTTTGATGAGCAGATAAAGAAAATACAGCTTACTATGCCTTTGCTTGACGCCTTTGTCCTGGTTCCTCCTTACCAGAAATTTATTAAAGATGCTGTAGTAGAGAGGATCAAAGACCTGCAAGGGATGGTTGTGCTAACACATGATGCAGTGCCATCATTCAGCAGCAGAAAGTATCTCCGAAAAAGCTTGGTGACCCAGAGAGTTTCACTCTACCATGTTCTACAGGCCAACTACTATTTGAGAAATGCTTGTGTGATTTGGAGGCCAGCGTCAGTTTGATGCCCTATTCTGCAGCAAAGCGCTTAGGCTTCACTAAGTTCAAAGACTGTAGGATATCTCTAGTGCTAGCTGACAGGTGAGTAAGGCTTCCCAAAGGATTGCTGGAAGATGTACCACTTAGAGTTGGGAGTGTAGAGATACCTACTGATTTTATGGTTTTAGATACGGATGAGGAACCTAAGGATCCTCTCATCCTTGGGAGACCCTTCTTAGCCACAGCAGGAGCTGTCATTAATGTGAAGAAAGGGAAGATTGAGCTGCAGTTGGGTAAAGACATCTCCCTGTAGTTTGACATCAAGCAAATCATGCAACAACCCACCATAGAAGGTCAAATCTTCAAAATAGAAATCTTGGAAGAGCTGCATGATGAAGTCCAAGAGGAGCTGTGCTGTGATGACAAGCTACAAGTAGCTTTGACCAAGGAGCATGGTGAAAATGGCTATTTGGATAAGGAAAGCTTGGATTACATGCTGAGGCTTAATTCTCTCAAGATATTGAAGGAAGAGGAACCGTTTGAGGAGCTGAGGTACAAGGAGACAGAAATACTTTCCATCCAAGAAGCTGGTGCCAAGGACCAGAGCAGCATAGATGATTATTGGAATGAACTCAAGGCACCAAAGGTGGACCTCAAACCTCTTCCTAAAGGGGTAAGGTATGTCTTCTTAGGCTCTAACTCTACTTATCCTGTTATTGTCAATGAAAACCTCAATGATGATGAAGTTCTTGCGCTTGTGAAAGTGTTAAAGAGGTTTAGGAGAGCCACTGGATACTCTCTTGATGATATCAAAGGTCTTTCTCCCAGCCTGTGCACTCACAGGATTCATCTAGAGGATGAGACAAAAACATCTATAGAACCTCAAAGGAGATTGAATCCTAATCTTAAAGAGGTTGTAAAAAAAGAGATTTTAAATTTTCTTGAAGCTGGTGTGTTCTATCCTATCTTAGACAGCACATGGGTCTCACCAGTCCATGTGGTGCCTAAGAAAGGAGGGATCACTGTAGTAAAAAACGAAAATGATGAGCTAATACAAACTAGAAGAATCACTGGTCATAGAATTTGTATAGACTACAGAAAACTGAATTCTGCTTCTAGGAAAGATCACTTTCCTTTACCACTCATAGACCAAATGTTAGAAAGATTAAAAAATCATAAATACTATTGCTTCTTAGATGGTTATAGTGGATTCTTTCAGAGAAAACTACTTTTACTTGTCCTTATGGAACATTTGCTTATAAGAGAATGCCTTTTGGTTTATACAATGCTCATGTAACGTTTTAGAGGAGTATGACCTCCATATTCTCTGACTTGCTTGAAGAGATGTTGGAGGTATTTATGGATGACTTTAGTGTCTATGGATCCTCCTTTGGTGTCTTATTGTCCTCAAGTTTTACAGAGATGTGAAGACACTAAGCTGGTTCTGAATTGGGAGAAATGCCACTTCATGGTTTAAGAGGGCATTGTTTTGGGTCACAAGATTTCAAAGAAGGGGATAGGAGTGGACAAGGCAAAGATAGATGTAATGGTGCATTTGGAACCTCCAAACACAGTCAAGGGAATCATAAGTTTCTTGGGGCATGCTGGTTTCTACAGAAGGTTCATCAAGGACTTCTCAAAGATTGCAAGACACTTAACAAGACTGCTGTGTAAGGAGACATAGTTTGTGTTTGATGAAGACTGCTTACAAGCCTTCCTCACCCTCAAACAAGCTCTTGTATCAGCGCCAATTGTCCAAGCTCTAAACTGGGATTTGCCATTTGAAATAATGTGTGACGCCAGTGATTATGCGGTTGGAGCAGTCTTAGGGCAAAGAGAAGACAAGAAACTTCATGTCATCTACTATGCAGAACTATGGATGAAGCTGAAACAAGATATGCTACAACAGAAAAGGAGCTCCTAGCTGTTGTCTTTGCATTTGAGAAGTTCAGAAGCAACTTGGTGGGATCTAAGGTGATGGTCTACACTAACCATGCTGCACAAAGGCACATCTATGCCAAGAAAGACACTAAGCCAAGACTTCTTAGATGGATCCTCTTCTTGCAAGAGTTTGACATGGAGATTATGGATGAGAGAGGCATTGAGAATGGTGTAGCTGATCACCTTTCAAGGTTGAGGACTGATGATTTTGTTCCCATCAATGATACCCTCCCAGAAGAGCAACTGAATGCTTTGAGCATGAAGGTAGCTGAAGTGAGAAGCTTAGAGGAGAACAAGCTGCCTTGGTATGCTGACTTCGCCAACTACTTAGAATGTGGAGATGTCCCAACCAAACTTGATGCTTATCACAAAAAGAAGTTCTTCAAAGATGTGTCCCACTATTATTTTGATGAGCCATACCTCTACAAGAAAAGAGGAAGAGGTCAATGGGATCCTTCACCACTGTCACGGTTCTACCTATGGAGGCCACTTCGCTACCTTCAAAACGGCGCAAAAGGTACTCCAAGCTGGTTTTTGGTGGCCAAGTCTGTTCAAAGACACTCAGGCCCATGTCTCATCATGTGATGCATGCCAAAGGAAGGGAAGCATCTCTAAGAGAGATGAGATGCCTCTGAACTCAATACTTGAAGTAGAGATATTCGATGTTTGGGGAATTGCCTTCATGGGACCCTTCCCTTCATCTTATGGGAATAAGTATATCCTTGTTGCTGTGGATTATGTATCAATGTTGGTTGAAGCAGTGGCTAGTCCTACAAATGATGCCAAGGTTGTACTAAAACTCTTCAAAACAATCATCTTCCCAAGGTTTGGTGTCCCAAGATGTGTCATCAGTAATGGAGAAAGCCACTTCATCAACAAGGTCTTTGAAAACCTGCTTAGGAAGAATGGTGTAAAACATAAAGTTGCCACCCTTTACAATCCCCAAATAAGTGGTCAAGTAGAAGTGTCCAACAGGGAGATAAAAGCTATCCTAGAGAAGACTTTTGGTATCACAAGGAAAGATAGGTCTCACAAACTAGATGACGCCTTGTGGCCATACAAGACAGCCTTCAAAACTCCAATTGGTAGAACTCCCTTCTCACTCCTCTATGGCAAGGCTTGCCACCTACCTGCGGAGCTGGAGTTCAAAGCCTTGTGGGCGACCAAGCTGCTGAATTTTGATATTAGGACAGCTCAAGAGAAGAGACTCATTAACTTATATGAGTTAGAGGATCATCGCCTTGAAGCCTTTGAGAGCTCTAAGATCTATAAAGAGAGGACCAAGGCTTTTCATTACAAGAGGATAAGACCCAAGGACTTGACCAAAGTATCGAATCAGGTTGAAGGTCGATACATAAGAGAGGATCCTGTATCAACCTGAATACAGATATACTCACCCCGATACACCCCGACAGCATGCGTATCGACCCATGTACCGATCAAGGCAAAACTGATACACGAGAGTAGCGGACAACATACAACCCGATACGGAGCACAGACACGGAGTATCGACCTACACATCGATCCAGGACACTCGTACACAGGGAGCACGAGTATATCGACAAGGATATTGATGGACATATTGACCTCTGACCTCGATATCGGCCACGAAAACAACTGTAAGTCTGCTCTAACTCTTCCTCCTTCACTTCTTTTGCCTTGCCTTTTGTCCATTCCTCACTTTCAGTTGTTTACACCTCATCTAAGACTTCTATTACACAAGGGACTGTAATTATGGGGGAGGGCATTGCATTTATCTTTGTGTTTTGTTTTCTTATATTCCCTTTTTGCACACTTGATTATCATTTCTTTGCATTTGCATAACTAAGATTGAGTCTAGATGCATTACATATAGGTTTGAAAAATTTGCCTAGGGAGTAGATGATAAACACTTGTCAAGATGTTAATGTTTGAACTGTTTTCAATGCCTTGGTTATCTGTTCTTTGATTGCATTGTAGTGAGTTTGAAATTAAGGCTGCACTATATCTTGAATTCTTGCATTGATATTCTTGTCTTATGCTCAAGCTTGCTTTGATTTGATTCCAACTCTATCTTATTAGAACCATAATCCTGACTTTGAATTATCTTGTTTGTGCATTGAGAGTAATTACATGGCTACCCATATACATACTTGGATTATCTTCTTCCCTTCTTACCACTCTTGTTAATCCAAGCTGATTCTCATCATTATGGGACAGTTAACCACACCCTAAACCAATCCTTCTTTCTGAACCTAAACACTATTGTGAGAGTTGTGAGGCCTTGCATTGCATCATTTTCGATTTTATCTTGGCAAAAAGTGTTAGGAATAAGGCTGGCAAGGAGAAGCTCTCTTGTAGACACCAGCTTGCATTTAGAGCTTGGTGTTACGTTAGGAGTTTGGGAAAGGGTAGTGTAAGTGGCTTGAGCTTTAAATGTTTACATCTCTTGAGAAGAAGAAGAAGTATGGGGTTGGTAGAATGGGGGAAGAATTTATTTTGTGGTTAAGTTAACTGGGAAGAAAGCTCTAAGTGTTAAAGAAGAAAGGTGCCAACAACAATAAAGCTTAAAAAGGTCATCCAAAAGGAGAAATCAGACCAAACAATCCACCAAAGGTGATGGAAATGGTGCCAATCATACAACAAAGAAGAGCAAGTTCCAAAAAGAAGTCAACCACAGAAGCAAAAGAAGAAGGAGTTTCCCCAAATATAAATAAGGAAGAGATCAAGTGCTTTGGGAAAGGGTAGATTTTGGAGTTTCACTTAGGGTTTTAGAAGTTATTAGGTTCGCCTTGGGTAAAAAGGGTATAAGAGAGCTTTGACTTGCATGCATAAGTGTGCTTTTACCTTTAGCATTTTGCTTAAGATAGAATCATTTCATTGAGTGATCCCCTGAATCTTTGAACCCTTATTTCAATGAGATCATTTTCATCTCATAACCATGTCCCTTGACCAAATGTTTTCTTTTGATTTGCACAAGCATGATCCATGGTTACTGATTAATGAATGTTAAAGAGTTGGTTGATTTGAATGCATGTGTAGGCTAAGCTAGAGTTCATTGTTTGCTATGATATGTATGACTAAAGCTTTTAAATTAGAACAATCTCTATGCATCTTAGAACCTATAAATTGAGCATTGAATCAATCTTTCCATTGACATCTTTAGTTTTGAGCTCCCACTTTCAAGCCTCATTCTCCCATTTGTTCTTGTTTGCTTGAGGGCAAGCAAAAGGCAAGTGTGGAGATGTTGATATACTCATTATTTACACCATATTAGCATGCATTTTTACATTGTTTTGTAGTCTTCAAGCATGCATTTCTAAACTTTCATGTCAAAATTGCATCCACTTAACATCTATAGTATAATTAGAAGTTGTATTGCATATTAAGTGCATTCCTAGCACTTGGCAGGGGCATTTTAGGATTTTTGGGAGCAGAGCAAGAGTTGGGAATCAAAAGGTGAAGAGGCCAAGGCGAAGGGAGCTTCATATCGAGCGGGATATCGACTTGGCAGATCGATACACAGCGCATAGAGCAGAGTATCGACTTCACGCATGAATACATGCTGGAGAGCTACACCGGTCATCACATCGAAGTCCCAGCGTCGATACAAGGAGACAGGACACCAGAAGGATATCGAGCTACTCAGATCGATACAGCTGCTTCAAAGCTCTTGTACCGGTCATCATATCGACATAGGATCATCTCGGTACGGAGGCCAAAGAAGTGTATCGACCACTGTATCGACATTGGAGCTTGATGAGCCTTAACTAAAGGGCAATTGTATCGAGCAGCGTATCGAGGAGATCACCCGAGATGCCTTACCGAGGGGAGACTTTATCGATGTGAGTATCGGCTAGACCTGGTCGATACACCCTCCTGCCAACCGATATCGACCAGAGTATCGACATGACAAGTCGATATCAGGCACCCGAACCAGCTACTTTTCGGTTTATTTCCGGTTTCCTAAGGGTTTTTCCTAAAAACTATATTTAGGCTGAGACCTAATAACATAAGGAGCATCTGACCATCTTTTATCCTCTGGATAATAGCTTTTTCTTTTGCATTTCTCATTGTTTTTCTTGTAATCTCTTGTTGAATGTTGCTCTTTCAATCAAAAGTTGGTGTTTCTCTTCTCCCTTATCATGATTTATTATCCCTCCTTGCTTTGGGCTGTGATTACGATCATGATTAGTGATTAGTCTGCTTAGGATTTGAGATGGGATAGATATAGGGAGATTTAATGTTAGATTAGTGATTGCTTAGTGCTTATTATGATTGTTCCTTCTTATTGATTGAGTTTAATGCTAGATTAGCCCTTGCTAAGTTGATCTAGATCCTAGGGTTCTCTTATGCCTGATAAGTGTTTGATGAATTTTCTGAATGAGTCAAGTAAGAGATTTGCTTATCTTAGCTTAAGGAATTAGCTGTCTAAGGAGTAGATTGGCAATATATGATTGGATTAGTTGCTTGTAATGCTTGCTGATCATGTGTTTGAGTAAAGGAATTTGTCTTGAATTTATGTTTAGCAAAGTGGTTAGTGTCAAGGAATTAAACTAGCTATAGCTATGCCTAGGAATAGCATTGTTTAGAATGTTTTGAAACATCACTAGTTAAGCCAAGAGTCTCCCAAGATGAATTACCCCATCTCAAGCCTACTAGTCTTTGATTGTTTGAATTCGAACCCATCTTAGTTTCGCTGTTTATTTTACTTGCTCTTGCTTATTTGAAGTCTCTTTTAGTCATTAGTTTCATAGTTTCAATCATCATTTATGCTTGCTTGAATTAGATGATCTATTGCATTCCTAGTGTTTTACCTTCCCATTATGGATTGATACCTACATACTACAATAATATGAGTATATGTAGGATTTGAAGTATCTCCTACATCACTTGGGAAGGGGAAGGATTCAAATTTGAATTCTTTGATTTAGTTTGACCAAGGATGGAAAATTTTGAACTGAAGAATGCTTACCTCGTGTGCAATATCGACCACCCAAGTCGATATTGTGATCGATATTGATCATATCGACTCGGTCTGGTCGATATGCGTGCTAATATCGGTGGTCTGGGTCTTGATATCGACCTATATGCATGTCGATACTGATTGGCATCTTTTGTATCGACATCTTTTGTGTCGATATGTAGTCCGATAATCATATATAGCTGTCCAATATCGAGCTAGTAGCTCGATATGTAGCTCGATATGATTTGGAAAAATTCTATATCGGACTAACATGTCGATATGCACATCGATACACCTTGACATATGCTGGACTGCTTGTTTTCATTCGTCACTTGAGGTGTACCGACGTGGGATGTCGATATTCACTCCGATATCCCTTAATAAAGGTCGATTAATCGCCTTTCGTCCACACAGTTAAGGCACATCGGTGTGTTACGTCGATATTGTGCTCGGTATGCACTTCGTGATGTCATATCGACCTGGTACGTCGATACATTTGATCGATACGAATACCAGTTGAGGCATATCGAACAGCTTGTACCCCGATACATTGCTTGTTAAAGCGTATCGGGTTGCCTTATATCAGTACTCTGATCGATACAGCAATCCTCACAGGTGTATCGATTAGGATCACCCCGATATACATATCGATACATATCCAACATACTTGTATCAAGCAAGACATGCTCGATATACATGCTCGGTATGGCTTGTATCGACGTGCATGGCCGATATGCTGGTCGATATTGACCCTTCTTTGATCTCCTCCTTCTCCCAAGCTTGGTTCCTTCACCCTCAGCTCGAACCTGGTTACTAGAGACACTAAAAAACTCCCACACAAACATAAAAAACATAAAAATGCAAAGCTATATATAAGGATACCATGGGATTGCCTCCTAAGTGCGCTTGTTTAGAGTCACTTAGCTTGACTTTCCTCAGCTCCTTAGTTGAGGTGTGGAGCAGGGGTCTTGGAACTCCTTGGTGTTGTTATGCCTCCTTTGACCTTTCTGGTGACCCCATCAATCTTCAACACAACAAAGGGCTTTGGCTTGCTTCCCTCCTTTACCTTGTAATGGATCTCACCATACTTAGAAACAAAGGGCTTCAAGAAAACCCCATTTTCTTTGTTACCCTGCAGAATTTCATTCACACCATCAGAAACAGCCACTTTGAGGACCTCCTCTTCAGTGGTATCAGAAAACATCTTTGGCAGAAAGGAACCATCAAAACTTGCACCAACGTAGCCTTCAAACTTTGGCCAATGCTCTCCAACTTTCTTCAACTTCTTGACCTGCATTGAGAAGGCTTGCTCATCTTCCAGCTTGTTCCCTTTTCAGTCAAACTTTAGAACCTTCTCGTTGGTCAACCTTAGCTCTATTGTGCACTCCTTTGCATCAAACACTGCACCAGCGGAAGCTAAAAATGGTCCCCCTAGAATAATGGCATTCTTGATCTTTCCTTCAACATCTAGGACCAGGAAATCTGTTGGTATGATCACTCCTTCAATCATCATTGGCACATCTGAGAGAGCTCCAAGTGGTGCCTTTACTGACCCATCAGCTATGGTAAGAGACACATTACTCTCTTGAAGTTGAGTATAGCCAAGCGCCTTAGCAGTAGAGAATGGGAGGAGGTTGATACTTGCTCCAAGAGCACAAAGACAGCTCTTGAAAGTTTGTCCTTTGAGTTCACAAGGCAAAGTGAAGCATCCAGGATCTCCAAACTTCTTGATGTTCAAGACCTCAGTCTTAGCAATGGCTTCCTTCAGCTCTGTGCCAATATCAAGACCTCTAAGCTTCATTTGGTTGGCATAGAGAGTGGTGTACTTATCCATAAGCTGCTTCTTAAACCTTCCAAGAAAGGGGAGAGGTGGCTTGTAAGGAGAATGATCATAGATCCTTGTTTGTTTCTCAGCTTGACTCTCCTCAAGTAGCCCCTTCTTGTCCTCTTCCTTAGTTACTGTTTCTTCAAGAGACTCTTCCTTTGAAACTCCATGGTTGGCCTCAGCTTTCAAAAACTCTTCTCCCCTACTCTGAAGTTCAGTGTCCTCATTGAACAGAGAAAGGAACTCCTCAATGACAGCTTCCTCTTCATCTGAGAAGGTTCTTCTTCAGTGACTATGGCGTTGCAGAACTTCTTAGGGTTAGCTTCTGGTTTTCCAGGAAGGATTCCTTGAGGTTTTTGACCAGCTATGCCCTTGTTGTTCTCTAGTGTCCTTACTCTTGAAGCCAACCCATCAACTTTGTTTGACAGCTCCATATGAAGAGTATCCATTATGTTGTGGACTTCAAAAAACTTCTTTGTGATCTCCACATTAGTAGCTTGTTGGACTTGAATGAGTTGTTGCAGCAGTCCTTTCACTTCAGCATCATTGGTGTTGGATGAGCTTGCTTGACCTTGAGCGAATCGAGGAGGAGCAAACTGCTTTTGCTGGTAGTTGCTTTGAAAGTTGTTCCTTAGTGCATAACCTTGGTTGAATGTCACAAAAGGTCTTGACTGATTCCCTTGAGGTTGCTGTTGAGGGTAAACTTGATCTTGGGGATTGGCAACATTGGGTTACCCAAGTACAATACAATGGGTATTGTATCCACCATGATTACCCAAGTAGTTTATCTCCTCTACTTGTAGCTCCTCTTCATTAGGCATCTGCACCATTTCTCCAACATAGTTGATCTCTTTGTGTTGCACTTGGAGCAGTTTTTCAAGCTTAGTGTTCAGCTCTTTCAACTCTCTTCTTGTACACTCCAGCTCCTTCTTAGTGTTTCCATCTTCTCCTCTTGGAGTTCTATCATAGTCTTCACTATAATTTCCATCACTTTGGGCTAAGTTCTCCACAAGCTCTAGGCTTTCATCTACATCCTTTGATAGGAAGTTTCAATTGGAGGCAGTATCAAGCAACATCTTGATCTTAGGGAGAACGCCTCTATATATGGTTGAGAGTAGTGAAACTTATGAGAACCCATGGTGAGGGCACTGAACTGTGCACCCCTTGAATCTCTCCCATGCTTCACCAAAACTCTCACTATTCTTCTGAGCAAAACCAGAGATCTCATTGCTGATTCTAGCAGTTTTTGAAGTAGAGAAGAACTTTGCTAGAAAAGCTTTGTTGCACTCATTCCAGCTGGTGATACTTCCTTGAGGCAAGTTTTTCTCCCATTGGTGTGCTTTGTCGCCAAGAGAGAAAGGGAATAACCTGAGCTTGAAGCCATCTTCGCTTACTCCATTGATCTTGGTTAGTGAGCAAAGTCTATCAAAGTTATCCAAATGATCCAAAAGGTCTTCAAGTGGCAACCCATGGAACTTACTGCTCTGAACCATTGAGATCAATTCAGATTTGATCTCAAAGTTATTGTTTTGCATTGCTGGAGGAATGATCCCTGTGTGGTTGTTGTAAGCGTTTGGGGCATCACCAACTTCAATTGGACTGATTGGGCGTGCACTATATGCTGGTCCTCTCTGACCGTGTTCACCTTGGACTCCTTGATGTCCCTGAATACTAGAAACTCTTTGAGCACCTTGCGCTCCTGGTGGTCCATGAAATCGCTGATCATCTATACCATGCTCCATGTTGAGCTGATAAAACCTTTGCAGTCTCTCTCCTTCCCTTGTAGCTTATAGTGCTCTTTCCACTTGCAGAATGTTGTGTTGATAGTCCAGAAGGTTTTGAGTGCCTTTAGACCTCAAGTTCATACACCTATAAGCAGAAGAGCAGCTTGAGAATCAGTAACAAACAGAAAAAATAACAGCTTGATCTTAAACAATCCACAAATCCTAATGCTTAAAATAAACCCATATGGCAACGGCGCCAATTTGATAGCAGGATTATGACTACTAAGCAAATCCTAACATACTCATGTCATTGAAGCATGTAAGGTATCAATCCATCTGAGTTCTTAAAGCACCAAGAATACAGCAAATCACTTAAGTCAAGCTAGATTCAAGAAAGCAGTTGTAATCAAACTAAATAAGTCTAAAGACTGAACTAAACAAAGCAGAAAATTCAGATATATGAAGTAAGGATCTAAGATGGGGGTTATTGATTAAGAGGGGATTATAACCTAACTAGTGATGCTTCAAAACCATTCAAATAATGCTATCTTCTAGGCATATGATTAACAACTATAACTAGCTTAATTCTTTGACACTAATCACTTTTCTAAGCACACATTCGAGATAAATCCCTTTACTTAAACACATGACCATCAAGCATTCAGAACAGTACTCCAATCCTATAAAGCCAAAATGCAACCTAGACATCTAATTCCTTAGGCTAAGCATACAAATCCTCTAAGGGACTCTAAGCAGTATTTCATCAAACACTTACCAGGCGCAAGAGAAAGCCAAGATACTAAACAAACCTGGACAAGACAAATCTAGTGTTAAGCACATTTAATAGAGAGAAGACAGCCATATTAAGCACAAGACATCACTAATCTAGTCCTAAAACCCCTCTAATCGATCCCATCTCAAACCCTAAATAAGACTACTCCCTAGCCACAATCAAAACCACAAATTCCAAAGAGAAAAGATGGTTAAGCATGATTAGGAAGCAGAATAAACAAGAATAGATCAAAGGCAAATACAGAAATCTACTAAATCAAACTAGTTTTTACAAAGCAAAGCTGAAAAGGAAAGGTTTTAAGTGCAAGAACAGAAGAAAAATAATAAGATCCAAGTTGCCTAAGCATTTTAGGATTTTAGTATTTATAAGAAAACAAGAAAACCCCTAGTAAACCAAGATTAAACCAAAAATAAGCTGACTCGGACAGACCATATCGACATTGAACATCGATATACATGTCAATATCATCTCTTCTCCTGGGTTGTATCGATGTCTCCTGGTCAGTATGCACGTCGATACAGAAGGCTTCCAAGTTGTATCGGTTTGGCTCTCCAAGGTGTGAAGTCGATACAATCGCCCTTTAGTTAAGGCTCATCGATCAAGCAAGTCGATATGAGACCTCGGTATTGTCCTGTCATGTGTATCGGTATGGGATGCCGATACATTGCTCGATATGGACTCCATTCTGCTGCATCGAGGTGTCTAAGTCGATATGCTTCCTTCAGACTATGCTTCTTTCTGTATCGATGTTGAAGTATACTCCCATTGATATGTTACGTATCATTCACATGATCACGATATCACCATCGATATTGGTCCATTTGCCTTTGTCTCTTGCCTTGCTCCATTCCCAGCTCACACACATTGCACCACATGACCTCCACACTCCTTCAAGTACCTGAATAAAACTCGAAATGCATGCAAAATGCAATGCAGCTCCTAAAACTACACTAACTCCTAATTGTATGCAAATGGGACAAGAAGAAGCAAACTATGCATGTTTAGAGACTAAAACTAGTGATAAAACTCCTAAGTCAAATCTTTTTGCAAATAGACGTGTTGCTCATCTAATACTAGTTCTGGTGATTAACAATGCCCTCACATCTATTAAACAACCTAGGGTTTTGAAATCTAGATGATTAGTCTCAGAAATCGATATGAATGCAAGCACAGATGAAGAACCAAAAGATATTCCTAACAGTTTAGCGATTCTACAAGCTCTTCATCAACCTTTGGAAAGCCCTAACTTAACTAACAGATTACTCAGACATGATCTTGAAGACACAAAACATTACTGAATAAAACTGCATTAAAAGATTAGAGTAGAAGATAAAGGGGTTCAAAATCTTCTCTAAAAGAGTACAAGATCTGTCTCTCCAGAAGCTCTAAATAATTCTCTCTCTAAAGCTCTCTGAATTCTAAAATCTAATATAAAAGCCAATCATGGCTGATACTTCTTGTAATTAGTGAAACTCCAGGGCCAAAGTTGCAATTTCCTCTTCATCTTTTAAAATAAGTCGCGACTCCTCTTCAGATACGGGTGACGAGCGTCACCCTTGAGTGGTGACGATTGTCACCAAAGTCAATGTAACGCTTCTGAAATGCTAACTTTGGGGTTGATTCTTGCAATGGTCCAAAAAGCTCCAAAACTCCCAATTGTGCTCCAGACATGCTATAAACTGCAAAGACTCTACTAGGACACTAAAAACACCAAAAAGACTCTATAAAAGGACTTATACCATGGATAAAAACCATAAAAACCATGATATATCAACTCCCCCAGACTTAGCTTTTGCTCGCCCTCAAGCAAACATCAGACAAAGAACAGGGTCGAGGTTTGAAAACAGAAACAGTCAGCTAAACATCAGGAACACCACATTGATCAACACTTTTGAATCCGTATACCACAGAGCCAACACTGAATCAAATTTCAGTCTAATGATCACAAGCTTAGCAAATCTCTCAAATCCAGTTCAAGCCCCTTCAAGAAATCCGAAATCTCTACTGCTAACTTCTTATATTTATTTAAGTGTGATATCTCATCAAGGTTTTATCAACTCAATTACTTATAAATTCTTTTCCTTTCCTAAACACTGAACAAGCAACCTCAACACAGCTCTCCTATTTTCTCTTCCCCAGATCTTTTCCTTTTGATATTATCGATTTTTCAACTTCTTTTCTCATTTTTTACAGTCTAAGATATGGTGCTACTCAATACTTGTGATCTTTGTGAGGAGACATGTTCTTAAAAGTTCATTACTGTTGTTCCTTGTAAGGAGACAGGGTCATGATGCACCATTCATTAGACTTAAACTCTTAAAAGCTGTATCAGGGAAGATCAAAGAGAGACTGCATCTAAACATTCTTGTCAGTGTTGAAAGAGAGAATCAAGATTAGTGAGTATCAAGCCCCAAGATAAGAAGTTTAAAGTTCATTAAGGTGGAGTTAACAGCAAATTTTCCAGATTCTCTAAAAACCTAAACCTTCTTTGCTAGACTGACCTACCTATGACTTAACTTAGTAAGACTTGTAATCAAGTACTGTGGCAATGGTTCTTATAAGCATCAACGTTTTGTGGTTAGTACCAAGAAAAACTGACAGTTTAAAAAATTTAATTGTATAAAACAGGTTTTTGATTCAACTTTAAGACTCAAAACAAATCAAAATGTACACAACGTCAGTAGCCACCTCCCCCAGACTTAAACAACACTGTCCCTAGTGTTATTAAGCCTAGAGTTGGTCAAAAAGAAACAAGTCAACGTGTAGAACCGAGTGTGAAAAGTGTACCTTGCGAAGGAGCGGGTGACGAGAGTCACCTCTCAGTGATGACGATCGTCACTGTGTCTGAAACTCCAGCATCGACATGTTAGAGGTGTTAAACGTTATGATATAATTTGTACTCTAAAGTCAGACTGTTAGAGCACTCAAACACACATTTGATAACATCCAAATATAGCATAACTCTTGGTTCAACAAGTTCACAAAACAACATCAAAGCAATTGACATACTGACTCCTGGTTCCTCCTTGCCAGAAACTTCTTAAAGATGCTGTAGTAGAGAGGACCAAAGACCTGCAAGGGATGGTTGTGCTATTACATGAATGCAGTGCCATAATTCAGCAGCAGAAAGTGTCTCCAAACAAGCTTGGTGGCCCAGGGAGTTTCACTCTACCATGTTCTATAGGCCCACTACTATTTGAGAAATGCTTGTGTGATTTGGGGGCCAGCGTCAGTTTGATGCCCTATTCTGTAGCAAAGCGCCTAGGCTTCACTAAGTTCAAGGACTGCAGGATATCTCTAGTGCTAGCTGACAGGTCAGTAAGGCTTCCCAAAGGATTGCTGGAAGATGTACCACTTAGAGTTGGGAGTGTAGAGATACCTACTAATTTTGTGGTTTAGGATATGGATGAAGAACATAAGGATCCTCTCATCCTTGGGAGACATTTCTTAGCCACAACAGGAGCTGTAATTGATGTGAAGAAAGGGAAGATTGAGCAGCATTTGGGTAAAGACATCTCCCTGAAGTTTGACATCAAGCAAATCATGCAACAGCCCACCATAAAAGGCCAAATCTTCAAAATTGGAATTTTGGACGAGCTGCATGATGAAGTCTAAGAGGAGCTGTGCTGTGATGACAAACTAGCTTTGACCAAGGAGCATGGTGAAAATTGCTATTTGGATAAGGAAAGCTTGGGTTACATGCTGAAGCTTAATTCTCACAAGATATTGGAGGAAGAGGAACCGTTTGAGGAGATGAGGTACAAGGAGACAGAAATACTTTCCATCCAAGAAGCTGGCGCCAAGGAGCAGAGCAGCATAGATGAGGATTGGAATGAACTCAAGGCACCAAAGGTAGACCTCAAACCTCTTTCTAAAAGGGTAAGGTATGTCTTCTTAGGCTCTAACTCTAATTATCCTGTTATTGTCAATGAAAACCTCAATGATGATGAAGTTCTTGCACTTGTGAAAGTGTTAAAAAGGCTTAGGAGAGCCATTGGATACTCTCTTGATGATATCAAAGGTCTCACTCCCAGCCTCTGCACTCACAGAATTTATCTAGAGGATGAGACAAAAACATCTATAGAACCTCAAAGATGATTGACTCCTAATCTGAAAGAGGTTGTAAAAAGGAGATCTTAAAACTTCTTGAAGCTGGTGTGATCTATCCTATCTCAGAGAACACATGGGCCTCACCAGTCCATGTGGTGCCTAAGAAAGGAGGGATCACTGTAGTAAAAAACGAAATTGATGAGCTAATACCAACTAGAACAATCACTGGTCATAGAATGTGTATAGACTACAGAAAACAGAATTCTGCTTCTAGGAAAGATCACTTCCCTTTATCATTCATAGACCAAATGTTAGAAAGATTAACAAATCATAAGTACTATTGCTTATTAGATGGTTATAGTGGATTCTTTCATATCCCAATCTATCTTAATGATCAAGAGAAAACTACTTTTACTTGTCCTTATGGAACGTTTGCATATAGAAGAATGCCTTTTGGTTTATGCGAACTTTTCAGAGATGTATGACCTCCATATTCTCTGACTTGCTTGAAGAGATGGTGGAGGTATTTATGGATGACTTTAGTGTCTATGGATCCTCCTTTGGTGTCTGCTTGTCCAACCTTTCTCAGGTTTTACAGAGATGTGAAGACAATAAGCTGGTTCTGAATTGGGAGAAATGCCACTTCATGGTTCAAGAGGGGATTGTTTTGAGTCACAAGATTTCAGAGAAGGGGATAGAAGTGGACAAGGCAAAGATAGATGTAATGGTGCATTTGGAACCTCCAAACACAGTCAAGGGAATCATAAGCTTCTTAGGGCATGCTGGTTTCTACAGAAGGTTCATCAAGGACTTCTCAAAGATTGCAAGACCCTTGACAAGACTGTTGTGTAAGGAGACATAGTTTGTGTTTGATGAAGACAGCTTACAAGCCTTCCTCACCCTCAAACAAGCTCTTGTATCAGCGCCAATTGTCCAAGCTCCAAACTGGGATTTGCCATTTGAAATCATGTGTGACGCCAGTGATTACCCCGAGGCCACGCTTGACTTCCTCTCCACCTTGGACTTCTCATATGAAGATTCAAGCATCCAAACTCCATATAAGGGTTATGTCACGTTCAAGATCAGGAAGCAATCCTACCATCTCTCCATCCCTGAGCTATGCTAAGCTTATGGTCTCAATGCTGCAGCCAAGCTCGTGGAGTTCTCTCAGCTCAAATCCGTGAATTATCTATGGGACTTGGTTAGCGATGGGGACTACAAGGCCAATACCGCCAAGATCAAGAAGGTGCGAAACCCTGTGCTAAGGTACACCCTCAAGGTGCTGGCCAATACATTCAGTGGAAGATCCGTGGCCCCAACAGTTACCAAGAACGAGCTATGCTTCCTTTTATAAGGGGTTAAGAAGGTTGTATGCGATCAGGAGGAGAATGATGCCCAAATGGAGGATGAGCTTCGGAAAGACGTCAACTACGGCTGCATCCTGGCTTTTTCCTTGGTCAAATACAAGGCTTGGGCGTTAAGGTGTAAGGCGTCAACTCATAGGAGGCTTCCTCACACCAATGTTCATACAAGCGGGAGTGCCTCTTGCGGAGTTCGAGCCTTGCGTGGAGTGTGCGCACATGGATGAAGTCTACTTGCGCAACACCGATTCCTTGGGACCTACTCCAGCTCCAGGCTTCTATGCCTACTTGTTCTACAACCATACGTATGAGAAGAAGGTCTGCATCCTGCCTAATCCAAATGAAACACATCTCCAAAGCATCGGCACAATAGAGTTCTTACCAAGCGATGAAGAATACTTTGAGCCTCTTGGACACGCAGCAGCTCCACCTCAGCTCACTCGTTCACCTTCAGAGTCCCCTCCTACAGATACTGAGATGCCCCCAAGCTTTGATCTCCCCAAGCTAGACTATGAGCCACGGACAAAGGCTGAGAAATTCCCTGCCTCGGTTGTTGAGATTCAACGCAAGATTAACAAGTGGCAAGGCATGATGATTAAGAAGCTGGCTAAGAAGATCAAGGACCTTCATGGGAGCTCATCTGAGACGTCTTAGATTCACGAGGTTGAGCAAATGGGCAAAACAATGAGGCAAAACTTAACCGGAGGTGTGGAGATCCGTGAGCCTCAAGATGGCAATCAAGTTGGGCGCTTTTCTCTACACGAGGGCACATGCAAGAGCAAGGACAAGGAGATACTTCATGACACTTATAGAAAGAGCAGGAGGACCGGAGTAACCTCAAGCTCCAGTCATGCCTAGCTCCGAGGTACCAAAACTCAACCATTGTATATATCATGCATTTTTAATTTTTGCTTTGTGCTTTTGGTCTCCTCTTGAATTTGTTTGACACCGAGACGTTGTCATTGAATTTTGGGGAAGAGTGTGTGCTTTGACATGTTTTTATTTGGATCTTATTTTGTGTTTGCATTCTTGAGTCTTCATGCATTATTCTAACTGCATCGAAAAATACAAAAAAATCAGAAAATGTTTCAAAAATTGTTTTAAAAAAAATCATCATATAGCTTGCACTTGCTTTGTCAAATATTTTAGGATTGAGTCTAGAATTTTTATCATTTAGGTTTCTTGCATTTGCACAGGGGGCGATGATATAAAATTTTCCTTGTAAAGTGTTTTAAGCTCATGAATTAGTTCAAGGCCCTAGTTAGTAGTTCCTTGATGCTTTATTCAAACTTTGAACGTAAGTTCTAACCATATTTGGATCATTTGTCTTGATTTTCGTGGCTTAAGTGGAACAAACATGAATTGAATCCTTTCCTACCAAGTGAGAACCTTGACATGAATTTTTAATTATCATACTTGTGCATTTGAAAGAGAATACATGGATTACATATACATATTTAGGCTTTCTTATTCCCTTCACCACTCTTTTGTAAGCCTAAATAGAACTCCTCACCTTAACCCTTACCCTTCTTTCAAGCCAAATTTCGTGTGTGATTTTGTGAGGCCTTAATTTTCGGTTGAACTTGGCATAAAGTGTTAGGTTTAGGGCGACAAGATTAGGCTCTCATATAGATGTTAGCTTTGCATATTGAAGCTAGTTTTAGGCTTAAGGTTGGGATGGGAATTCGCGGGTGTTGTTGATTTCGCTTATTTGTTTTGGGTTTGAAAAGAATTGGTGATGGGAGTTTGAATAAAGGGATTCATAGTTTTAAGTGGATGGTCTTGAATTGTTTTAAATAAAAGCTCAAGTTGAAAAGAAAAGGAGATAGCTCTCAAAAAGAAAAAAATTAGAAAAGAAAAATGCCAAAAGGCCAATTGCAAAAAGAAAAAAAATATACGAGAAGATAGCTATCAAAAGAAAAGAGCTAAGCATATATATAACCATACCACTAGATTGAAGATGTTTCCCTAGGATGAGTTTGAATGATGCGTTTGTATGGGTTATGGTTGGCGTCTTGCCTAGTTATTGTGGGTAGTCTCTAGAGGGTGAGTGAGCTTCAAAAAGAAAATAAATGAGAGAGGGATCAGGATCATTGTTAGTATGTATGGGTAGATGATAGTCTAGTCATGTATGCATACATTGCCTTTTACCAATAACATTATGCATAAGTTCAACCCTTTTTGAGATAAACTATTGTTTGAATTACCCACATGAATGAGATCATTTTTATCTCATGACCTTGTCCCTAGCCAAATGTATTCGGTTTTTAATGCATAAGTGTGATTCACGGTTTGATCTTAAATGAATGTTAAAGGTTAGGATTCTTGGATTGTTTGATATAGGCGAGTCATGATTTGAGATTCAATATGTGATGAATATGGCTAAGTTCTTTGGAGTAGAAGTTTGTGTACTGCATCTTAGAGCTGGGAACTAGGACCATTGAATTGATTCATTTGCTAAAACACTTTTAGAAATTTGAGCTCCTATTTTTAAACCTCTCTTCCTAGCTTGAATTTTGTTTGCTTGAAGGCAAGCAAAAGGCAAGTTTGGGGAAGTTGATATACTCATATATTTCGCATATTTAGCATGCATTTAGAGCAGTTTTCATGCATACATCTTACATAATAGGCTAGTTTGCACCATTTATCACATTTTAGGTCCTAGAACACCTTGCATTAGCATTTTGCATATTTCTTGCATTCTTGCATCATATTCAGGTTGTTTTGGATACACTGGAGCTATGGAGGATGCGTGGACATGCTAAGGATCGAAAGGGAGCCTAAGGATACTTGGAGGAACTCAGCCATGCAGCAAAGGAACTGACATCGAGGTGAAGATCGATCTAGGCAGGTCGATCTAGACGAGATCGAAAAGATGATCGAGACACTCGAGTCGTTTCAAGGGAAGAACGAGGGCAAGATCGAGGTCACGACTCGAACGTTACAGGATCGACCAGAAGATCGATTGAAGCACTCGATCCACCCGACTGAGTCGACCTGATGATCGAGCAAAAGAAGACGTTCTATGCAGAAGATCGAGTAAGAGATCGACTGCTCAGGTCAATCTCTGAACCTTATCAGGACAGCTCACATTTTGGAGTTTAGTGAAGGGACCATTTCTACTTTTGTTTACCCTATTTGTGAGCGATAAAACCATTCGATCTGTCTCCCTCCTTTTTTATCTGATCTTTTATTTTCTGAGTGGAATAGCCGCCATTGTCTTAGTTTTAAAGCTTTTGATATTTTGTAGAACTTAATCTTGTTTTAATCTTAAGTATTTTTCTTAATCTGTCTTGCTTAGTAGTTTAATCATGTTTATCTTTTCTTCCTTTGCATTTTCATCTGTTTTAATCATGTGTAGCGAGTAGTTTACCAAGGGTTTAAGGTTGAGGTGATTAAGGGGTTTAAGGGTTTAAGCTTTGGTCTTTTTCTTGCTCTTAACTTAATCTCTTCTTGGATTTGGGGGTCTTAATGTCTAGAGAGTCTTGAGAAAGATCTCTTTGATCTCAGGAATTTCCTTACCTTAGCAGGATTCAGGAGATCCCTTAAAACCTAATCCAAGAGACTAGCTCATCTTTTCCCAAACGCTATGGATGCTTAGAGAGCTAGTTAGGCCATTTCTTGAGATTTATGCTTCATGTTCTTCAATCTTTCTTTCCCCCACACGCCATGGGTTAGGAGGAAAGGTTGAAGAAAGGATTTATACCACACACCATGGATAAATCTAGTTTAGCTTCTCAAGGCTTAGAGATAGCACTCAAATGTGTAGAACCCTTTAAACATAATCCTCAACCTTGAATATATATTTAGCATTTAAAAACTTAAAATTATCATTTCCTAGTTCTAAAGTTTGCATCTTTTGTCTTAGCATCTTAAATATCATTCTAAGTTGTTAGAACTTTCATTTTCTGTCTGCTTTTAGTTTTCGAATTTTAAAAATTAGTAATTCTGCATTTTAAATTCTTAGAAGTCATCTAGTAGTTGTTTAACCCATCAGTAGGGATTCTAAAATAGTTTTCGTGGTCATTTAGTAGCTGCATTTAGTTTTCATAGATTTTCTCCTCAAATAATCCGGATTTCACTTAGATTTACAAAAGTCTTGCATTCCTAGTATCTTTCAAGACAACCTGAGATGGATTGACACCTAAAGCACTATACTAACCAATATACTTTGCTTTAGGATTTGATTCTAAACTAGAGTAAAAACCTAGCTATCAAATGGTGCCGTTGCCAACTTGGGTTTAGTTTGATAGTATTAGGATTTGGAGCTTAGTAGAGACTAAGTCCTTATTTTTACTTTGGTTACTAACCTATCTACCTTCCTACTTGTCTTCTCAGGTACATGAATCTGAGGTCTAGAGGTGACAACAACTTACTACAACCTCTAGACAACATTCATCAACTTGGAAGTGCAAGGGAAAGAAGAGCAAGAGAACAAGCACAAGACCTTGAGGAGATAGAGCAACCAGGTATTGTTGATTTTGAGGTTATGGTTGAGCAAGACCAAGCTGAAGCTCCACCTCACCGTGCTGCTGCTGCTAGGGGTAATGGAAACCCCAACCACGCCCCGAGGCAACCAAGGATCATTGGAGCGGGTGATGCACCAAACACTCATCACAACCGTTTTGGCATCACTCCTCCACCGGTG
This sequence comes from Thlaspi arvense, assembly GCA_911865555.2. NCBI lineage: Eukaryota > Viridiplantae > Streptophyta > Magnoliopsida > Brassicales > Brassicaceae > Thlaspi > Thlaspi arvense. The sequence continues at coordinate 18,950,612 of OU466861.1, forward strand.
CAAAACAACAACTTCGAGATCAAGCCAGGCTTTGTCTCAATGGTGCAGAACAACAAGTTCCATGGACTTGCTATGGAAGATCCTTTGGAGCACTTAGACAACTTTGAGCAAGTGTGCAGCATGATCGAGATCAATGGGATCTCGGAGGACAGTTTCAAGCTTAGGCTTTTCCCTTTCTCACTTGGGGATAAAGCAAGGCATTGGGAGAAGACCTTATCTCAAGGAACTATAACCTCATGGGCTGATTGCAAGAAGGCATTTCTGTCCAAGTTCTTCTCAAGTACAAGGACAGCTCGCCTAAGGAGTGAGATCAGCGGTTTTACACAAAGGCAAAATGAGACCTTTAGTGAAGCAATGGAGCGGTTCAAGGACTACACCATTGCATGTCCTCATCATGGCTTCAGTGAGGAGACACTCTAGAGCACCATCTATAGAGGAGCTCTTCCCAAGATTCGAATGCTTCTAGACACAGCTATTAAAGGCAACTTTCTTGGCCAAAATGTAGAAGAGGGAATGGAGCTCATTGAGAATCTTGCTTTGAGTGATGGGAACTACGCTGAAGATTATGATATAGCTCCAAGAGGGTCTGACCTTGAGGCACACAAGAAGGAGCTTAAATCGCTCCATGAAAAGATTGTCAAGTTGGTACTTGCAAATCAGTAGGCATGTACACTTTGTGGGAGAGGCTACGGATGTTCTAGATGAGCTAGAGGAGAGCCAAGAGGAAGCGAATTGGGTTGGAGGCTAGGACTATACTAAGCCACAGGGCTCTGTTCAAAGGTATCAAGGCAACAACAACCAATCTTACCGAAGTGCCAATGTGGAAAACCCTAAGGATCAAGTATATCCTTCACAACAAGGAAAACCTTTTGTTCCTTACAACAAAGGAGGGTTTACACAAAACAGTGGGTACAAAGGGTAAAGACAAGGAAACTTCCAAGGCCAGCTACAACAAGGGAACAAAAGCTACTCTCCTGTGTTTCGTCCTGGATTCGTGCCTCAGCAGCAACAAGTTCAACCTCCAAATCACCAACTTGAACAACAAGATTCGCCAGTTAAAGAAAGAAAAGGCCAGTTCAAGCGGTCAAGGAAGATTACCCGGAAAGTGTGAGGAAAACCCTAAGGAGTATGCAAACGCAATCACTTTAAGGAATGGGAAAGAGCTACCACCAAGGTCTACACCTAAAGACAATGAGGACATTGTGGTTCAAGAAGGGGAGAGTAATCTCTCAAATGATCAAGAGATCACGTTTGACAATGTCTACATTGCAAGACCTAAGAAAGGCAAGGAAGCGGTTTTAGAGAAAAAAGAGGAGGAAGTCAGCAAAGAGAAAGAAGCTTTCATACCTCCACCTTACAAACCAAAGCTAGCCTGTTGGTTGAGAGGCATATAGCCTTGTTTGAGAAGCACTTGAGGGACGTTGAGATAAAGCTGCCGTTGCTTGATTGTATGGCTATGGTACCAAAATACGCCAAGTTTTTGAATGATACTCTTGCTAAGAAGGCGAAAGAGAGCGAAGAGGTCTTGGTATTGAGTCAAGAATGCAGTGCAATCATCCACAAGGAGATAGCTCCGAAGAAGCTAGGAGATCCGGGGTCATTCACTATCCCTTGCGCACTAGGCTCTTTGAATTTTGAAAGCTGCCTATGTGATCTTGGTGCAAGCATTAATCTCATGCCTCACTCCATCGCCAAAAAGCTAGGCTTTACCAAGTTTAAGGAGTGTAGAATCTCACTCATTCTGGCTGACCAAAGTATAAGGCAAGCTGTAGGCTTTCTTGAAGACCTACCCGTTAGGATTAGCAATGTGAATGTGCCAACAGATTTTGTAGTTCTAGAAATGGATGAGGAACCGAATGACCCTCTAATCCTTGGTTGGCCCTTTCTAGCAACTGCTGGAGCGATCATAGACGTGAAGAATGACAAGATTTCTCTGTACCTGGGTAAAGACATCAAGCTGAACTTTGACATCAACGAAGTCTTGAAGAAGCCAACGATTGATGGGCAAGTGTTTTACATAGAAACTTTGGATGCATTTGCTGATGAGTTGCTTGAGGAATTGGCATAAGTGTTATTTCTCTGATATTGTTGCATGGTGTAAGCATGCATTGCATTGTTTATTTTGGGGTTTTGGGGTGGGAAATTTAACTGTTGTTTAGAGGGTCCTGGACTCACTGGGTAATCTTAGATTGCTCATGCCTCACCTATTTGTTTCAGGAAATCTATAAGAGATCAGTAAGGGCATACAGAACGAAACCGGAGTAGATTGGCGTTGGCTTTTGTAAAACCGGTTGGTTGTATAATATGTATAATATTTGGCTCTAGGCCTCAGCTGAAACTTATATAATGTTTGTAAGAATCCTTATTTTGGAATGTTATAATATATGGAATATGTTTTGTGAAAATGGCTTGTGTTCAATGGTATTAGCTTAGTCCGGGCTAACAGAACTCGAAACCTTGGTACGGGTTGAAAAGCCTTAGGCCGAAGGTGTAGAGGTTCGATTGCTGAAAGTATTTAGGATTTAGTCTTGGATTCGTTCTTAGTACTAGGACTTGAATGCTCTCGGCGATCATATTGTGGCGCTTTCGGTTTATCTATGTCTAGATCAAACCGGGGGTGTTACAAACAAAGACAAAGAACTCGTGACTTTAGGCATTGACGAACTCGCCAAGCTAGAGAGAACCATAAGGAAAGCCAAAAAGCAGACTAAAATGGTTGGACCACTTGTTTTGAGGACAGATGCTGAGGGTCATTTAGTTGACAGAGAAGAGAACAGAAGGAATGAGGATGGGCAGAGGATAGATGATAATGGCATTGTGATTGAGGAGCAGAACGTCCTACAACAAGCTGCTGGAGATGCTGCTGGACGTCATCCACAGAGGACTCTGGGAGATTACAACAGGCCTGATCAGTTCTATTCAAATAGAGTTGCAATCTGCCCACCTGCTTTTCAGAGGAATGACTTTGAGCTGAAACCCATGGGCTTCCACATGAACACCCAATGGACCATATAGAGAAGTTTGAAGACCTGGCTACAAGTGTTAAAGCCAATACAGTCACCAATGATTTCCTATTCTGCAAGCTATTCCCTCACTCTTTGGAAGGAGATGCAACACATTGGCTCAAGCAACTGGCGCCTTATGCAACACATTGGCTCAAACAACTGGCGCCTGGTTCTTTGACCACGTGGGAGGACAAAAAATCTGCCTTTCTCAACAACTTTTATGATGATGCAAGATCAGAGGAGTTGAGGACAAAAATTGCCACATTCTCCCAAGGTCCAACAGAAGCTTTCAAGGCAGCCTGGGTGAGATTCAAGCTGTACCAGAGGGACTGCCCACACCATGGGTCCAATGAAGTGCAGCTGATTGGTATCCTCTTCAGAGGTGTTGATTGGAAATACCAGATGGTCTTAGATGCAGCAAGCAATGGCAACTTCAACACTAGAGTCCCAGCTGACGCCATCAAGCTGATAGAGAACTTAACTTCCAGCAACAGCATAAAGAATGCTGATTTTGAGAGACAGAAAAACGCTGGGGGTGAAGGAAGCAATCAGTTTGTTGCTGAGATGAAGGCTAAGCTGGATTCTGTGCATAATCTCTTGGTGGGGAAGAAGTCTGTTCAGTTTGCTACTGAAGTTGAGACATTTGAGCCAGCTGAAGAGTTTGAAGAGGAAGATGTCAACTACATCAATTGAGCTGGTTTTCAGGGTCAGAGGTATAACAATCAGCAAGGAAATAGAGGATCCAGTGGGAACATGCAGAGGAGCAGCTTCACAGGGAATCAGAGTTCTTCTGGTTACACCCCCAAGCCTCAGTTTCAGAAGTCTGAATACCAGAAACTTTACCAGAACAACAACTTCAACAGGAACTATGGTTCTTCATCTTATCAGCCTGCACCAGCACCATCAGCTTCAAGCAAGATGGAAGCCATGCTTGAGCAGTTGCTGGAAGGTCAGCAGAAGATTACAGTTGGCTTCAATGGCAAGATTGACTCCCTGTATCAAGATTTGAATGGGAAAATCGAAGCTCTGAACACTCATGTTAGGACTTTGGATACTCAAGTGGCTCAAACTGTTGGGGCTATGAAAAGGCAAGATGGATTCCTTCCAGGAAGGACAGACACAAACCCAAGACACTCTGTTAATGCCATCACGCTGAGGAGTGGAAAGAATCTGCAACCAGTGCAGAAAAAGGGCCTGAGTACAGAAGATTTTGAGCAACTGCAGGAGTTTGAAGATGAGGATTTCGAAAATTTTGAAGGGTGTCGATCGACACCAACCCCTCAGTGTCGATCGACGCCAGAGAAAACCCGTGATTTTTCGACTCGAGGCGAACAGATATCGACCGAGGTCAACGAGCAGCTCGACACCCGATCGACACCACATCCATGAGCTAGTGTCGATCGTAACCCACCCCCTGGTGTCGATTGACACCCACCACAGAAGCATGTTGCAATTTTGCAGACTCCAGAAGCTGCAGAAGAAAGGGTCTATAAGCCAAAGGTACCTTATCCAAGGAACCAGAGGAAGACTAAACAAGAGCTGGAGGATGCTAGGATCAAAGCTATCAAGGATAAGCTGGTGGTGGAGATTCCTTTGATAGACGCTATAAGGACTACTCCTGTGATAAAGAGGTATGTGAAAAGAATGATGACCAAGAATCTGGGGATTGAGCAAGGGACAATGCTGATTTCAGAGCAAGTGAGTGCAGTAATTCAGAATAAGATACCAGAGAAGCTGACTGATCCTGGAAGTTTTGTTCTAGACTGCACAATCTTTTCTGAAAGGTTTGAGAGGTCATTATGTGATCTGGGGTCTAGTGTCAACCTGATGCCTCATTCAGTTGTTGTCAGCTTGGGCATGACTATCTTCCAGCCAACCAGAATATCTCTTATCTTAGTAGATAGGTCTGTAAGGATTACTGAAGGAATTCTAGAAGATGTGCCTGTTAAAGTGGGAGATTGTGTGATCCCCACAGACTTTGTGGTTCTGGCTTATGGTGAAGAACCAAAAGATCTTCTGATTTGGGAAGGCCATTTCTGGCTACTGTAGACGCCATTATTGATGTCAGAAAAGGGAGCATTGCTTTGAATGTGAGCGATTTGGTGATGCATTTTAACATGGACAAGTTGATGCAAAGACCATCAATAGATGGCCACACATTCTATGTAGACTCCCTCACCGGTCTTGCAGAAGAGATCTTCCAAGAGATGCATCCTGCAGACCCTTTGGAGAGGGCATTGGCAGTTTCTGCAGAAACAACAGAGCATCTAGATAACATTGCTGCTGGCTATGTCAGAATGATGGATGCAAGTGAGCAAGTCATGTAGCTGGTTGCACAACAAGAGCTGGTTGGGACATCTGTAAAAGCTGCAAAGCTAGGCGATTGGAGTGAAGAAAAAGCTCAAAAAATCGAACTCAAACAGCTCCTTGCAGGTCTAAGGTATGCTTTTCTGGGACCTAACTCTACATATCCTGTTATAGTTAGTGCTACCTTAAACAATGCAGAGCTCACTTTACTGCTAAGCAAGCTGCGCATTTTTTGAAAAGCTCTTGGCTATTCTCTTGATGACATTTCAGGTATCTCTCCAGACTTGTGCATGCACATAATACACCTTGAGGATGAGTCAAAGTCGTCAATTGAGAACCAGAGGAGGCTGAATCCGAACTTGCAAGATATAGTGAAGAAGAAAATCATGAAGCTTCTGGCTGCTGGGATCATTTATCCGATTTCGGACAGAACTTGGGTCAGTCCAGTGCATGTGGTTCCCAAGAAAGGAGGAGTCACAGTGGTGAAAAATGAGAAGAATGAGCTGATTCCCACAAGGACCATCACTGGGCACAGGATGTGTATTGACTACAGGAAGCTCAACGCTGCTACAAGGAAGGATCACTTCCCACTGCCATTCATTGATCAGATGCTGGAGCGGTTGGCGAATCACTCCTACTACTGCTTCTTAGATAGCTACTCTGGCTTCTTTCAGATCCCTATTCACCCAGATGATCAGGAGAAGACCACATTTACTTGTCCCTATGGCACATTTGCATATGGCAGAATGCCATTTGGACTCTGTAATGCTCCTGCGACATTTCAGAGGTGCATGCTTTCTATCTTCACTGATATGATTGAGAAGTATATGGAGGTCTTCATGGATGACTTCTCAGTGTATGGATCCTCCCTTAAAGACTGCCTTGACAACCTCTGTCAAGTGCATGCAAGATCTGAAGAGAAGCACCTAGTTTTGAACTGGGAGAAATACCACTTTATGGTCAGAGATAGGATTGTACATGGGCATAGAGTTTCTGGTGAAGGGATTGAGGTAGACAGAGCCAAAATCGAAGTAATGACAAGTCTGCAGCCACCAGATTGTGTGAAGGCAGTAAGGAGCTTTCTAGGATATGCTGGATTTTACAGGAGGTTCATTAAAGATTTCAATAAGATTGCAAGACCACTCACAGCTCTGCTCTGCAAGGATGTGAAGTTTAAATTTACTGAAGAATGTCATTCAGCTTTCCAGCATATCAAGCATGCATTAGTGAGCGCCCCTATTGTGCAGCCTCCTGATTGGGATCTACCATTTGAGGTGATGTGTGATGCTTCAGACTATGCAGTGGGCGCTGTATTGGGCCTGAGGAAAGAGAAGAAGCTTCATGCAATCTACTATGCAAGCAGAATCTTGGATGATGCTCAAAAGAATTATGCAACTACAGAGAAGGAATTATTGGCTGTAGTATTTGCATTTGAGAAGTTCAGACAGTACTTGGTTGGAGCTAAAGTGACTGTGCATACTGATCACTCTGCTCTCGAGTTCTTGATGCAGAAGAAGGATGCAAAACCAAGACTGCTGAGATGAATTTTGCTACTACAAGAGTTTGACATTAAGATAAGGGACAAGAAAGAGATTGAAAATGGGGTAGCAGATCATCTTTCCAGAATCGGGATTGAAGACAACGTCCCCATTGATGACTTCCTGCCAGAGGAGAATATATGTCTCATTGCGGCAAGGTTTCAGCATTCAGATGCGGATGAGTTGCAATTTTTTCGACCTGCAGATAGGATGTCGATCGACACCCATCCCTTGGTGTCGATCGACACCAACCTTGACGCGAGCCAATATCGAGCAGGATCGACATCACCCTCATCACCAAGTCGACACAGACTTGGTGTCGATCGACACACACCGTCTGGTGTCGATCGACACCAGTCGCAAACTGCCAATCTGCTTCAAAACATCCTACGTGATGTCTTCTCTCAGCCTATATTCGTAGTTATAGCCTCTTCTAGACCTTGGTATACTGATATTGCTAACTACCTAGCTGCAGATGATGTTCCTGACACTCTCAAAGGGTATGAGAAGAAGAAGTTCATGAGAGAACTTCGGAGATACTACTGGGATGAGCCTTACTTGTACAAGCACTGTTTAGATGGAATCTACAGAAGATGCCTTGCAGAAGCTGAAGTTCAGAATGTGCTGTTCCACTGTCATGGCTCTGAATATGCAGGACACTTTGCTACCTTCAAGACTGTTACCAAGGTTCTACAAGCAGGTTTCTGGTGGCCTACAATGTTCAAAGATGCTCAAACATTCATCTCACAATGTGATGTCTGCCAAAGGAGAGGGATGATCAGTAAAAGACATGAGATGCCACAAAACTTTATACTTGAAGTTGAAGTCTTTGACTGCTGGGGCATTGATTTCATGGGACCCTTTCCTTCATTATATGGGAACAAGTACATCCTGCTTGCAGTGGACTATGTCTCCAAATGGGTGGAAGCAATTGCCAGTCCACACAATGATGCTGCAGTGGTCCTGAAGCTGTTCAAAACCATCATTTTTCCCAGGTTTGGTGTACCACGAATTGTGATCAGTGATAGTGGGAAACACTTTATCAATAGAGTGTTTGAGAAGCTGCTGCAGAAGTATGGAGTTTATCACAAAGTTGCTACACCTTATCACCCTCAGACAAGTGGTCAGGTTGAAGTTTCCAACAGGCAGATCAAAGAAATCCTGGAGAAGACAGTAAAAACAAGAAAGGATTGGTCTGCCAAGTTAGATGATGCACTTTGGGCTTACAGGACAGCATTCAAGACACCACTTGGCGCCACTCCATTCCATTTGCTTGAACACAAGGCAAATTGGACTGTCAAGAAGATAAACTTTGACTGGAAATCTGCAGCAGAGAGGCACTAGATACAGCTCAATGAGTTAGATGAGATCATACATCATGCATATGAGAACTCAAAGCTGTACAAGGAGAGGACCAAAGCCTACCATGACAAGAAGATCCTTGCCAGACACTTTGAACCAAATGACCAGGTACTTTTGTATTACTCATGTTTACAATTATTTCCTGGAAAGTTGCGTTCTCGTTGGTCAGGTGCTTTCACAGTCAAGGAAGTCAGGCCATATGGTGCAGTTGTTCAATCAACTCCAGAGGGCAGGGAGTTTGTTGTCAATGGGCAAAGGGTGAAACATTACTCGGCGCAAGCCGTGATTCTTGAAGGACAGATTGTACCTTTGGCAGATGGACCCACAGGCTGATCCTGAGGACAGTCAAGCTAATGACGTTAAACGAGCGCTTGGTGGGAGGCAACCCACTGGTAAGTGTACATACTTAGTCTAATTTTTGATGTTTACTAACTTATTTTCGTGTTATTCAGCCAAAAAAAAACAGGAAGGATGTTGAGGCGAGTACATGTCGACCACGGTCGACACCCTGGTCGACACTGACCAGTGTGGTGTCGATCGACACCATCATTAATTGGGTAAGTTCTCTTATATCATCGGGTTTCTCCTTCTTCTTCCTCATATTTCTCAAAACCGAAAACCTTAAAAATCTCCATCAAATCACAACTTCCTTGCTTGTTGACGGATTTGAGTGATTCAAAAGCCTAACTTGGGCGAAATCTTGTGCTCTTTCTGAATATCCAACTCATTCATCCGATCTGCAAGGTATGACACTCAAAATTCCATTTTTTCAGTTCGACCCCAAGGTTTGAAACTTCCGATTTGACCTTGTTTTAGCTTGATTTAGGATTTGAATCATGCTTCTCTAGGTTGTTTAGGAGGAATTCGACCTTGCCCCTTAGTTATTGCAGCTTGTTTTGCAAAATTTTAAAATTTTCGGATTGGTGCTTAATTTTACAAAAATAGGTTCGAATTTGGGGTTTTAGACTGGAATTGTTTGTGATTAGTGATCACTAAGTTGCTGGTTAGGTTCGCCATTGATGATATATGCCAGATTTTGAATTTTTAAATTTTCGATTTTTGGCCTGATTTTGGAAATTTTTTGTGTTCTTGGTTTTCTGAGTGCAGATGGCTCCACGAACCAACAAGAGATCACGCACTGAGACTGGAGAATCCTCCAACCACACACCAGCACCTGCTATTCCCTCTCTTCCACCATGGCTTCGGAGAGAAGGGTTGAGGAACCCTATGGAGAGGGTTTGGGAGGATACTCCGACAAAGAAGGTGGCGAAACGCGACTGCGTTTTTACGAGCATCACTGAGCAGTGAGACGATTTTGACACATTGTTCTACAATGCCTGGACCAAGATGGATTTTGCGCCTTCACTCTTCACCTATCAGGATACATTGCGCAGGCTCGGACTCAAGGAGGAGGCTCTGCGAGTGCTGCAGAAGATTGGCTTGGGTACCATGGTGACCAAGTAGTACGATCTATACCCGGAGTTAGTGCGCCAGTTCATTGCAACAGCGAGGGTGTATTACACCAATGACATCGTGAGGAGAGCAGATGATGACACTCTCACATTCATCATCAGAGGCATCAGGTACAAGATCCACTTCACTGCGCTATGTCTCCTCTACGGGTTCGATTCAGCACGCACGGGCGTCTCTCTCCCGACGCCATTTCCTGACATGCAGAGTTTCTGGTCCCATTTCGGGAATGGGATGCACGACTCCAAGAGGTCTACACAGACAGATGTGCGCCATCAGTTGCTGTGCTACCTTGTCCGCCTCTTCTCCACCACTCTCTTGTGCAAGTCTGAGCCTGAGAAGATGAGAGTTTCTGAGCTGACTCTCCTGTACTACGGCATTGAGGATGTGCTGACAGACGAGTATCAAGTTGACAGTGATGTCAACATGGCCGCCATCTTTGCCCATCACTTGGCTTCGCTGAAGACCACGACGTTCACCGGAGCTCGGGGCAAGCCCGAGAGTATTGGCAGTCTTCTCACCCCCATTTTCCGCTACTTCGACATTGACACTTCGACTTGCAGAGTTGTGTCTGAGCGCCACCTCATAGACATGGACTACTTGAGGAGGACACACTGGATCGCGGGAGATGAGCCGCTATGGAGCTTCGTTAGTCACACTGGTCAGCGATGTCTTTTTCCGCTACCACAGACTGCTCTCACTACACTGCAGACAGACTCCCTCAGCTTCCAGCCTGATGCTACATAGCTACGATCCGCGCCAGTTACTAGGCGCAGAGGAGGATCTTCCCGAGCTGCTACTTCTGCTGCTGAGGATGCACCTGTTGAGGGCCTTGCTGGAGGTTCCTCTCGTCGAGCAAGAGCACCACAGACCTACACGCTGCCTGAGCCGATTGGTCGACATGAGCTTCCCCTGATTCCAGACATTCCGATGGAGCTGGCCGCTTTTCAGCGTTTCATGGTGCAGAGTGTTCAGGCGCTGTGGAACGCCATCTCCGTGCTGTCCATTTGCAGTTGTGTTCGCCCACACTCACCTGATACTGAGGATGAGGATTAGTTCCTCTAGCTATCCTGGTTACTTTTTCTTTTCCCTTTGTTATTTTTCATTTTCTATTGAGTCAGTTTTTATGTTTTTGTTTTGAGTCAGTTTGTCAGCTTTGATGGTGTTTTAAAACTTGTTTGAACTGATGAGATTATGGATAATATTTTTGCTTTTAATTGTTTGCTTGAGTGTTCCTAACAGTTTTGACTTGGGGGAGCTTGAGCTAACAATCTAACTTGCAACAAATACACATGTGTGGGTCATCCCATTCTGTTTTCGGACAGGGTGTCATCCCATTCTGTTTTGGGACAGGGTGTCGATCGACACCAACCACGTGGTGTCGATCGACACCACGCGCAGCCATAGGTACCACTTTCTCATCTCTGTACAAACCATTTCATTGCCTATTCTTACCAACTCCTTGCTTAATCACACTGAGGACAGTGTTGTTTAAGTCTAGGGGAGGTCGTTGCTGACATGTGTATATTGTTTTTGATTTATAGAGTCTCAAAGTTGAGTCAAAACCTGTTTTATTGAGTCAAAATTTTTGAAATTGTCAGCTTTTTTTGGAACCAACCACAAAACATTGATGCTTATAAGAACCATTCCCACAGTTGTTGATTACAAATCTTACTACTAAGTTGAAATTCATAGGTAGATCAGTCTAGCAATGAAGGTTTAGGTTCTTAGAGAATCTGGAAATTTTGCTGTTAGCTCAACTTAAATGAACTTAAAACTTCTTGTCTTGGTGCTTGATTCTCTTTGATCTTGACTCACTCTTCTAACACTGACAGGCATGTTAAAACATAGTTTCTCTTTGATCTTCTCTGATAGAGCTTAAAAAGTTTGAGTCAAAAGAATGATGCATTCATGACCTTGTCTCCTCACAAGGAACAACAGTAAATAACACACTCAAGAACATGTCTCCTCACAAGGAACACAATTATTGAGTAACACCATATCTTAGACTGTAAAAGAATAAGAAAGAGCTTAAAATAAAAAAAATATCAGAAAGAAAAGACCAAGGGAAGAGAAAATAGGAGAGCTGTGTTGAGATTGCCTTGTTCAGTTGTTTAGGAAGGGAAAGGTATCTATAAGTGATTGAGATGATAAAACCTTGATGAGACATCACTTAGATAGAAATAAGGAGTTTAGCAGTAGAGATTACAGATATCTTGAAGGAGCTTGAACTGGATTTGAAAGATTTACTAAGCCTGTGATGATTAGACTGAAATGTGATATTGTGCTGACTCTGTGGTATGTGGGTTCGAAAGTGTTCCTGATGTCTGGCTGACTTTTTATGTGTTTTCAAACCTCGACTCTATGCTCTGTCTGATGTTTGCTTGAGGGCAAGCAAAAGATAAGTCTGGGAGAATTGATATATCATGGTTTTTGCTGGGTTTTGACCATGATATAAGTCTTGTTTATAGAGTCTTTTCGGTATTTTTTGAGTCCTATAGAGTCTTTCCAGGTCTAGATACGTTTGGAGCATAACTGTGGATTTTGGAGCCTTTTGGAGCTTTGTTGAAGCTGATGCTGAAAAGACCAAGTCGGAAGGCATTATGGAGCAGGGTGTCGATCGACACCCACCACTTGGTGTCGATCGACACCGGTCGTGGTCGCCAAAGGAGTCTTTAATACTCTGTTGAAAAATTGCAACTTGGCGCAGAAGTTTCCCACATTTTGCTCTTTTGCCCCAGTTCGTGTTTAGACTTGTATTTAGGTTTTCTAAGCCATTGTTAGGCTATTATCTTGTTTTTTAAGACTAAGAGAGAGGGGAGATTGAGAGCTTTTGGGGAAACAATTCCATACTCTGTAGAGAAGAATTTTAAACCCCTTCATCTTTTACTCTATTTCTTAATGCAATTTTATTCAGTCATGATTTGTGTTTCACTTGCTATGTCTGAGTAATCTGCTAGTTAGGTTTTGGGTTATTCAAAGGTTGATAATGAATTGTTAGAACTACAAAACTGGAAGGATAAATCATTTGGTTCTTCATCTAGATTGCTTTAACACTGATTTTAAGATTGATCACCTAGAAATCAGATCTTAGGTTGCTTAATAGATGTGGAAACATTATTAATCACCAGAACTATCTTAGATGAGCAAAATAACTAATTGCAAAGAAATTTGGATTAGTGATTTTGGGAACATATCGAACCTGAACTATAATGCTTGTCTAGGTTGTTAGAATTTGCAAAAGAATTTGGGATTCTAGAATCTGATCATAGTTAATCTCTGCGACAGAACTCGATTGGTTTTACATTTGTATTTTCGAGTTCTAGAATGGTTTTAATAAATATTCCTTTTAGTCCGTAGTCTGTGATTTTTATCAACCTGCGAATCTCCCATTGCCTAGCGTCTTGTCCCTATTGATTTTAAGAACCTACAATCCGCCCCTGATTTCATTGTTTTCGTTGCTATTTTAGTTTTATTTATTATTGACTGCTTAGCTTTATTTGAATCTAAAATCTGTTGAGTAGTAGCCTTAAGTCCTTGTGGATTCGATCCCTAAGTACTACAGTGATCTTTTAATTTGAGAGAGTAGCTGTAAGGGTTAATTTGAGCATATCACTCAGCAAGTGGTTGCAGAAAGGGTCAAGTGGACTAAGGAAGAGAGGAAAGCAAAGAAGTGGCTTGAGAGGTTGCGGTTTGAGCCTACAAAGTTTGCAAGTAGGGATCTCTTGGAAAAGCTAGGGTTGTTGGAGTACTTTGATGACTTGCTAAGGGACATGGTGCTTGCTTGCCTATCACGGATGGACTGCCCTACTTACCCCGAGGCCACGCTTGACTTCCTCTCCACCTTGGACTTCTCATATGAAGATCCAAGCATCCAAACTCCATCCAAGGGTTATGTCACGTTCAAGATCAGGAAGCAAGCCTACCACCTCTCCATCCCTGAGCTATGCCAAGCTTATGGTCTCAATGCTGCAGCCAAGCTCGTGGAGTTCCCTCAGCTCAAATCCGCGAATTATCTATGGGACTTGGTTAGCGATGGGGACTACAAGGCCAATACCACCAAGATCAAGAAGGTGTGAAACCCTGTGCTAAGGTACACCCTCATTCTGCTGGCCAACACATTCAATGGAAAATCCGTGGCCCCAACAGTTACCAAGAACGAGGTGTGCTTCCTTTTCCAATGGGTTAAGAAGGTTGTATGCGATCGGGTGGAGAATGATGACCAAATGGAGGATGAGCTTAGGAGGGACGTCAACTACGGCTGCATCCTAGCTTTTTCCTTTGTCAAATACAAGGCTTGGCTTTAAGGTGTAAGGCGAGCTCCGCACTCATAGGAGGCTTCCTCACACCAATGTTCATACAAGCGGGAGTGCCTCTTGCGGAGTTCGAGCCTTGCGTGGAGCGTGCGTACATGGATGGAGTCTACTTGCGCAACACCGATTCCTTGGGACCTACTCCAGCTCCAGGCTTATGTGCTTACTTGTTCTACAACCATACGTATGAGAAGAAGGTCTGCATCCTGCCTAATCCAGATGAAACACATCTTCAAAGCATCGACATAATAGAGTTCTTACCAAGCGATGAAGAATGCTTTGAGCCTCTTGGACACGCCGCAGCTCCACCTCAGCTCACTCGTTCACCTTCAGAGTCCCCTCCTACAGATGCTGAGATGCCCCAAAGCTTTGATCTCCCTAAGCTAGACTTTGAACAACAGACAAAGGCTGAGAAATTCCTTGCCTCGGTTGTTGAGATTCAATGCATGGTTAACAAGTGGCAAGGCAAGATGATCAAGAAGCTGGCTAAGAAGATCAAGGACCTTCAAGGGAGCTCATCTGAGACGTCTTTGAGTCACGAGGTTGAGCAAATGGGCGAAACAATGAGGCAAAACTCAACCGGAGGTGTGGAGGTCTGTGAGCCTCAAGATGGCAATCAAGCTGGGTGCCTTTCTCTACACGAGGGCACAATCAAGAGCAAGGACAAGGAGATACTTCACGACACTTCTAGAAAGAGCAAGAGGACCGGAGCAACCTCAAGCTCCAGTCATGCCTAGCACCGAGGTACCAAAACTCAACCATTGTATATATCATGCATTTTTAATTTTTGCTTGGTGTTTTTGGTCTCTTCTTGAATTTGTTTGACACCGAGACGTTGTCATTCAAGTTTGGGGGAGAGGGTGTGCTTTGACATGTTTTTATTTGGATCTTATTTTGTGTTTGCATCTTTGAGTCTTCATGCATCATTCTAAGCGCATAGAAAAATACAAAAAAATCAGAAAAGTTTTAAAAAATTTCAAAAAAAAATTCATCATATAGCTTGCACTTGCATTGTTAAATATTTTAGGATAGAGTCTAGAATTTTTATCATTTAGGTTTCTTACATTTGCATAGGGGGCGATGATATAAAAGTGTCCTTGTAAAGTGTTTTAAGCTCATGAATTAGTTCAAGACCCTAGTTAGTAGTTCTTTGATGCTTTATTCAAACTTTGAAAGTAAGTTCTAACCATATTTGGATCATTTGTCTTGATTTTCGTGGCTTAAGTTGAACAAACATGAATTGAATCCATTCCTACCAAGTACGAACCTTAACATGAATTTTTAATTATCATACTTGTGCATTTGGAAAAGAATACATGGATTACATATACTCTTTTGTAAGCCTAAATAGAACTCCTCACCTTAACCCTTACCCTCCTTTCAAGCCAAAATTCTTGTGTGATTTTGTGAGGCCTTCATTTTTGGTTTAACTTGGCATAAAGTGTTAGGTTTAGGGTGACATGATTAGGCTCTCATATAGATGCAAGCTTTGCATATCGAAGCTAGTTTTAGGCTTAAGGTTGGGATGGGAATTCGCAGGTGCTGTTAATTTTGCTTATTTGTTTTGGGTTTGAAAAGAATTGGTGTTGGAAGTTTGAATAAAGGGATTTATAGTTTTAAGTGGATGGTCTTGAATTGTTTTAAATAAAAGCACAAGTTGAAAAGAAAAGGAGATAACTCTCAAAAAAAAAAAAAAATTAGAAAAGAAAAAAGCCAAAAGGCCAAGTGCAGAAGGAAAAAAAATATATGAGAAGAGAGCTATCAAAAGAAAAGAAAAGAGCTAAGCATATATATGGCCATACCACTAGATTGAAGAAGTTTCCCTAGGAAGAGTTTGAATGATGCGTTTGTATGGGTTATGCTTGGCGTCTTGCTTTGTTGTTGTGCGTAGTCTCTAGAGGGTGAGTGAGCTTGAAAAAGAAAATTAATGAGAGAGGGATTATGATCATTGTTAGTATGTATGGGTAGAAGAGAGTCTAGTCATGTATGCATATATTGCCTTTTACCTTTAGCATTATTCATAAGTCAACCCTTTTTGAAATATACCATTGCTTGAATTACCCATATGAATGAGATCATTTTTATCTCATGACCTTGTCCCTAGCCAAATGTATTCGGTTTTTAATGCATAAGTGTGATTCACGGTTTGATCTTAAATGAATGTTAAAGGTTAGGATTCTTGGATTGTTTGGAATAGGCGAGTCATGATTTGAAATTCAATATGTGATGAATATGGCTAAGTTCTTTGGAGTAGAAGTTTTTGTACTGCATCTTAGAGCTGGGAACTAGGACCATTGAATTGATTCATTTGCTAAAACAGTTTTGGAAATTTGAGCTCCCATTTTTAAACCTCTTTTCCTAGCTTGAATTTTGTTTGCTTGAGGGTTGGCAAAAGGCAAGTTTGGAGGAGTTGATATACTCATATATATCTCAAATTTAGCATGCATTTAGAGCAGTTTTCATGCATACATCTTACATAATAGGCTAGTTTGCACCATTTATCACATTTTAGGTCCTAGAACACCTTGCATTAGTATTTTGCATATTTCTGCATTCTTGCATCATATTCAGGTTGTTTTGGATACACTGGAGCTATGGAGGGTGCGTGGACATGTTAAGGATCGAAAGGGAGCCTAATGATACTTGGAGGAACTCAGCCATGCAGCAATGAAACCGAGATCGAGGTGAAGATCGAGCTAGGAAGGTCGATCTAGACGAGATTGACCAGAAGATCGAGACACTCGTGTCGTTTCAAGGGAAGAACGAGGGCTATATCGAGGTCAACTCGATCATTAGAGGATCAACCAGAAGATCGATTGAAGCACTCGATCCACCCGACTTAATCGACCCGATGATCGAGCAAAAGAACACGTTCTATACAGAAGATCGAGTAAGAGATCGACTGCTCAAGTTGATCTCTGAACCTTATCCGAACAGCTCACATTTTGGAGTTTAGTGAGAGGACTATTTCTATTTTTGTTTACCATATTTGTGAGCGATAAAACCATTCGATCTGTCTCCCTCCTCTTTATCTTATCTTTCATTTTCTGAGTGGAATAGCCGCCATTGTATTAGTTTTAAAGCTTTTGATATTTTGTAGACCTTAATCTTGCTTTCATCTTAAGTATTTTTCGTAATCTGTCTTGCTTAGTAGTTTAATAATGTTTATCTTTTCTTCCTTTGTATTTTCATCTGTTTTAATCATGTGTAGCGAGTAGTTTACCAAGGGTTTAAGGTTGAGGTGATTAAGGGGTTTAAGGGTTTATGCTTTGGTCTTTTTCTTGCTCTTAACTTAATCTCTTCTTGGATTTGAGGATCTTAATGCCTAGAGAGTCTTGAGAAAGATCTCTTTGATATCAAGGATTTCCTTACCTTAGCAGGATTCATGAGATCCCTTAAAACCAAATCCAAGAGACTAGCTCATCCTTTCCCAAACGCCATGGATGCCTAGGGAGCTAGTTAGGCCATTTCTTGAGATTTATGATACATGTTCTTCAATCTTTCTTTCCACCATAGGCCATGGGTTAGGAGGAAAGGTTGGGGAAAGGATTTATACCACACACCATGGATTAATCTAGTTTAGCTTCTCAAGGCTTAGATTAGCACTCAAATGTGTAGATCTATGTTTTCAAAACTAATAGTTTGAATATTGAACCCCTTAAACATGATCCTCAACCTTGAATCTATTTTTAGCATTTAAAAACTTAAAGTTATCATTTTCTAGTTCTAAAGTTTGCATCTTTTGTCTTAGCATCTTAAATATCATCCTAGGTTGTTAGAACTTTCCTTTCTGTCTGCTTTTAGTTTTAGAATTTTAAAAATTAGTAGTTCTGCATTTTAAATTCTTAGAAGTCATCTAGTAGTTGTTTAACCCATCAGTAGGGATTCTAAAATAGTTTTCGTGGTCATTTAGTACCTGCATTTAGTTTTCATAGATTTTCTCCTCTAAGAACCCGGATTTCACTTAGATTTACAAAGCTCTTGCATTCCTAGTATCTTTCAAGACAACCTGAGCTGGATTGACACCTAAAGCACTAAACTTACCACTACACTTTGCTTTAGGATTTGATTATAAACTAGAGTAAAAACCTAGCAATCAAATGAGTAGATGAGTAAATGAGCACTATACTTTGCTTTAGGATTTGATATACTCATATATTTCGCATATTTAGCATGCATTTAGAGTAGTTTTCATGCATACATCTTTCATAATTGATAGGGCTCAGGTTTTACCCAAATAAAACTATTGCAAGTGCACATCAAAAGCAGTTGTAGTACAAGGGGTATCGAATCCCAAGGGAGTAATGCAAACTACACTATCGAATTGTAGATTCGGATTATGCTAAGCAGTATATAATGTATGTAATGCGAATTAACAAATAAAAGTAAGCAAGCGATTTTTGGCAGATGATCTAAGTTTCAGAAGACTAAAAGCGCTAAGCCAGGACAGTTTGCAAGTTGAATCCAAAAATGTAGAATGCAGGAAATCAGGAATGAATAAGAACCGTTTTAAACATGAATCATTAATGTATAACTAATCAATTCTCATTGAAAAAGTTATCTATGCCTAAATCACAGAGTTTCAAATCTCTTTGCAAACCCTAACAACCTAAGCATGCAGGAATGATCAGATTCAATTGTTTACAAAACTCCTAAGCCAAATCTCTTTGCACTAAGTTGTTTTTCTCATCAAATACTAGTTCAGGTTATGAATAATTCTCTCACATATATTTAACAACCTAAGATTTTCGGATTCCTAGATGATGTTTCTCAGATATTCGATTTTAAAGCAAGCAGAGATGAAAAACCAAAAGATATTCCAAACGGAATTGCGATTCTACTATCTCTTCATCAACCTTTGAAAAAGCCCTAACTTAACTAGCAGATTAATCAGACATGATTATGGGATCACATAGCATAACTGAGTAATATTGCATTAAGAGAAAGAGTAAAGGAATGAAGGGGTTCAAAATCTTCTCAAAAGAGTACAGGATTTGTCTCCCCAAAAAGCTCTGAATAAATCTCTCTCTAAGCTCTCTGAATTCTCAAAAACTAAGATAATCGCCAACAATGTCTGAAAAACCTAATAAATAGAGGCTAAACACGATCTGGGGTCTTCTTGTAAATAATGGAACTTTTGGGCCAATTCTGCAAATCTTCTTCACACTTTTAATAAAACAGCCACGCTCCTTCCTTATGGGTGACGAGCGTCACCAAGGGTGGTGACGAGCGTCACCATATGGGATACTTTCTGCTTTGAGCTTGGTACTTCGTAGCTTCAACTCAGAATGCTCCAAAAGGTTCCAAAATCTCCAATTATGCTCCAGACATGCTATAACCTGCAAAGACTCTTCTTGGACTCTAAAAAGACCAAAAAGACTCAATAAAAAGGACTTATATCATGGTTAAAAACCATAAAAACCATGATATATCAACTCCCCCTGACTTAGCTTTTGCTTGCCCTCAAGCAAACATCAGACAAAGAATAAGGTCGAGGTTTGAAAACAAGAAACAGCCAGTCAATCATCAAGAACACCACACTAGTTTGAACTTTCGAATCCACATACCACATAGTCAACACAAGATCAAATTTCAGTCTAATCATCACAAGCTTAGCAAATCTCTCAAGTCCAGTCCAAATCCCTTCAAGAAATCCGAAATTTCTACTGTCAACTCCTTATTTTTTATCTAAGTGTGATATCTCATCAAAGTTCTATCATCTCAATCACTTTACAGATTCTTTTCCCTTCCTAACAACTGAACAATTCAATCTCAACACAGCTCTCCTATTTTCTCTTCCCTTGATCTTTTCCTTTGAATATTTTCGAATTTTCACTTCTTTTTCTCAACTCTTTCAGTCTAATAAATGGTGTTACTCAATACTTGTATTCCTTGTGAGGAGACAGGTTCTTGAGTATGTTCACTACTGTTGTTCCTTGTGAGGAGACAGGGTCATGAATGCACCATTCTTTGGACTTAAACTTTTAAAAACTACATCAGGGAAGATCAAAGAGAGACTGTATCTTGACTTTATTATCAGTGCTGAAAGAGAGAATCAAGTTCAAAAAGAATCAATCACCAAGACAAGAAGTTTAAAGTTCATTAAGGTGGAGCTAACAGAAGATTTTTCAGATTCTCTAAGGACCTAGACCTTCATTGCTAGACTGATCTACCTATGACTTTCAACTTAGTGAGACTTGTAATCAACTACTGTGGCAATGGTTCTTATAAGCAAAAACGTCCTATGGTTAGTTCCAAGAAAAACTGACAGTTTCAAAATTTTGACTCTATAAAACAGGTTTTTGACTCAACTTTAAGACTCTATAAACATGACACAAAGCACACAACGTCAGTAACCACCTTCCTCAGACTTAAACAACACTGTCCCCAGTGTTATCAAGCCAAGAGTTGGTCAGAAAATTGAATGAGAAGTCAAAAAACCAAGTCGGAAAAGTGTTACCTCGTGTGGCGTTGGGTGACGAGCGTCACCAATCTGGTGACGAGCGTCACCACGACCTGTATTACCCAATTGTTAAGTTAGATGTTAATTAACGAAGTGTTGTCATGTGTACATGAAAGTTAGACTTTTTGAGCACTCAAACACATAATTAACAACAACAAACATAGCAATAATAATCTGGTTCAACAATCTCACAAAACATCATCAAATAAACTGACAACTGACTCAAAGAAAACATAAAAATGACTCAAGAGAAATAAAAATAAATGAGAAAAAGAAACAAGTAACCAGATAGTGGAGCCTCAGTCCTCATCCTTGCAAGGCTCAGTGGTGTAATGGGGGCGGACACAACCACAATTGCTAAGTGTAGCAACAGCATCCCAGAGTCCCTCAAAGCTGTCAATGACATACTCTTGAAAAGCAGCCATATCCATGGGTGTCTGTGGTCGTGGAGGACGCCTGAAAGCAGTAGAGGAGGTACTCTGACGTGTAGAAGGTCCAGCATCATCAGCAGCTGCAGTAGAAGCAGAAGCACCACCTGTAGCAGCTCGAGCAGGGCGCCGAGCCAAAGGGCGCAGCAGAGTCCGAGCTGGCATGAAGAAAAGCTGGCGTGGGACTCCCTGAATCGTAGTGAGGGCTCTCTGTGGCAACTTAATGCCAACATACTCTCCAGAAGTAGTAGTGAAAGTCCAGACAACTCCAATCTTCAGCTAAGTAACATGGCGCAGATACTGGTCATCCATAAGTGATCCGTCACTGCGCAGACAGCAAGGAGTGACATCGATCTGGAAATGATGAAAGATCGGTGTCAGAAGGCTGCCAACACTCTCGGTCTTCTCCCCCGGACTGGTGAACGGCTTGGTCTTCAAGGAGACCAGATGCTCAGCGAAAACAGCGCCCAAGTTGGCGCGAACCATGCTATCGATAGGGATCACATCATCAAGCATCTCATAAAGTCCGTAGTAGAGGAGAATCAGCTCACTTACCCGAGTCTTGCAAGGCGCAGACTTGCACAAAATGGTATGGCCAAAGAGGCGCCGAATGTACCTCAAAACAGGATGGCGAACCTCTTTCTGTGTGCTAGTCTTGCTGTCATAGACTCCATTCCCGAACATGGACCAGAATGTCCGCATATGAGTCCACTGAGAGGGAAGGAGAACGCCTGTGGGATGGTCAGAGAAGCCATAGATCCCACAAAGCTCCATCAGACTGATCCGGTATCGAACCCCTCGGATCAGAAACGTCATCGTGCCTTCCTGCGCACGCTTCGCCAGCTCATTCGCGTAGTAGACGCAAACTGTAGAGAGAAACTGGCAGACAAAATCTGGGTAGAGATCATACTGCTGGAACGGCATAGTCCCCATCCCAATGCTCTCCAGAATCTGAACAACGTCCTCGAAGATCCCCATCTTCTGCAGAACAGAAGAATCCAGGAACCGAGTGGGGATGATCTTCACTCCCAACCATGCATTGTAGAATAGCGGGTCATACTCATCCCACTCCTCCTGGATATCACGGAATATACAAGTGTCCCGTGATATTTCCTGCCTCGGAGTTCCTGCCCAAGCCACTCCAGAGGCTATTTTCCAATCTTCTCGCTTGGGCCATGGAGGCCTGCAAACCGGGTACTGACTGAAGGAATCTGTAGACCCTGTTGCAGTGCTTGAAGACGAGCTTTGCCTTGGTCGTTTCTCCTGTCTAGGCATCTGAAAATTTAAGATCAAAATCGACCAAAAACATCACCAAAATCAGCAAATTTTTCAAAATTGTAAAAATCATTCAGTCTAGGTGAAATAAATGATTGCGGTCAACTACAGCACTACCAGGAACACAATTCAATCATCAGTTTAACCCAAATCATCCAAAATTTCCAGATTTTTGCAAATCTCATGAACTCGGAAATTCAAAACTTGCATTTCAAATGATAAAAGCTCACATAGATGGTTCCATTCCTTTAATACAACCTAACTAACCATGATTCAACAATTAAATCAAGCTAATCAAGTCAAAAATCGGATTTTACCAAACCTATGGCAGACTGAAAATTGGGGATTCCAAACACATACCTTGCAGATCTTAAAAACCGAGTTGATATTCAGAAAGAGGAGCAAAATCCGCACGGATTAGGCTCTTAAATCACTCAATTTGGTTTAGAAAATCAAAAGTTATGAATATAAGAGAAGTTGAATATGTTCGATATTATGCAGAAGTAAACCAGGCGAAGAAGAAGAAGAAGAATAAGTACCCGTGCTCGATTTCTACGGGTGACGAGCGTCACCACATTTTTTTTTTATTTATTTTTTTTTAACTGATCTAAATAATAATCTTAAACACGAAAAATCAAAACTAAGTACAATATTTACAACTTACCCGTGGGTTGCCTCCCACTAAGCGCTTGTTTAAAGTCATTAGCTTGACTTTGGTTGGCTGTTTCGACAGCTGTTGCATCATCCAGAGACACAATGTGTCCTGCTGGAATCTCTGCTTGTGCCCAGTAATGCTTCACCCTTTGTCCATTGACAGTGAACTCCTCTCCTTTGGAGTTAATCAGGACAATTGCACCATGTGGGCGAGCTTCTTTGACAGTGAATGGACCTGACCATCGAGAACGCAATTTACCAGGAAAAAGCTGTAAACGAGAGTTGTAGAGTAATACCTGGTCATTGGGCTCGAAATGCCTGGAGATGATCTTTTTATCATGATATGCCTTTGTCCTCTCCTTGTATAACTTAGAGTTTTCATAGGCCAGATATCTGATCTCATTCAGTTCATTGAGCTGAATCAAACGCCTCTGTGCAGCAGGCTTCAGATCGAAATTCAGCTTTTTGATGGCCCATTCCGCTTTGAACTCCAACTCTACTGGTAGATGGCACACTTTACCATAGAGAAGATGGAATGGTGTAGTCCCAAGTGGCGTTTTGTATGTTGTTCTGTAAGCCCATAATGCATCATCCAGCTTTGCAGACCAATCTTTCCTTGTCTTCCCAACTGTCTTTTCCAGAATCTGCTTGATCTGCCTGCTGGAAACCTCAACTTGCCCACTTGTTTGGGGGTGATAGGGCGTGGCTACTCTGTGCTGTACACCATACTTCTTCAACAGTTTGTCAAAAACATTTTTGACAAAGTGAGAACCACCATTACTTATGACAATCCGCGGGACACCAAATCTGGGAAAGATAATGGTCTTAAACAGCTTCAAAACCACTGCAGCATCATTAGTAGGGGTAGCCAATGCCTCTACCCACTTAGATACATAATCAACAGCAACCAGAATGTATCTATTCCCATAAGATGAGGGAAAAGGTCCCATGAAGTCAATACCCCAACAATCAAAAACTTCAACTTCCAGAATGAAGTTCTGTGGCATCTCATGTCTCCTGCTTATTTTTTCTCTTCTCTGGTAAGTATCACAGCTTGTAATAAAGGCCTGGGCGTCCCTGAACATAGTAGGCCACCAAAATCCAGCTTGCAATACCTTAGAGACAGTCTTGAATGTAGCAAAGTGTCCAGCATACTCTGATCCATGACAGTGAAAGAGGACGTCCTGCACTTCTTCTTCTGCTATGCATTTCCTGTAGATCCCATCAGCACAATGTTTGTAGAGGTATGGCTCATCCCAATAGAATCTCCTAAGTTCTCTCAAGAACTTCTTCTTAGCATAGCCTTTGAAGTCATGTGGTTCATCCTCTGCAGCAAGGTAATTGGCAATATCAGCATACCAGGGCCTCTTTGGATCATTCAAAGCATAAACAGGCTCTTCAAAGGCCATCCCCAAGCTTGCACAAATCGCAGAAAAGTGTAGAGATTGGTGACGAGCGTCACCTCTTTCGTACACTTTGGTCGTGACTGTTCTGGGTTGGTGACGAGCGTCACCCTCCTGATGTCGCTCGTCACTCCTCTGCAGTTTCGAGAAAACTGCAGGTTTTCAATACTTTCCTCCTGTTCTACTGTTTCCACCAAGTAGACATTCTCTTCAGACAAGAAATCATTGATTGGGACACTGTCTTCGACCTGAATCCGAGACAGATGATCAGCAACTCCATTCTCAACACCTTTCTTGTCCTTCACTTCAATGTAAAATTCCTGAAGAAGCAGGATCCATCTCAACAGCCTTGGCTTTGCATCTTTCTTCTGCATTAGATACTTCAGTGCTGAATGGTCAGTATGAACCACGACCTTGGAGCCAACAAGATATTGCCTGAAGTTCTCAAAAGCAAACACAACAGCTAATAATTCCTTCTCAGTAGTTGCATAATTCTTCGGAGCATCATCTAAAGTCCTACTTACATAGTAGATGGCGTGGAGTTTCTTGTCTTTCCTCTGTCCCAGCACTGCTCCAACTGCAAAATCACTGGCATCACACATTACCTCAAAAGGTAAGTCCCAATCTGGTGGCTGCACAACAGGAGCTGTAACCAGAGCTTGCTTGATCTGTTCAAAGGCAGGTTTGCACTCTTCTGTGAACTCAAACTTCACATCTTTGCAGAGGAGAGCAGTAAGGGGGCGTGCTATCTTGCTAAAGTCCTTGATGAATCTTCTGTAGAAGCCTGCATGACCCAGAAAACTCCTCACTGCTTTGACTGAATCAGGTGCTTGCAGACTTGTCATCACCTCAATTTTCGCCCTATCCACTTCTATACCGTCTCCTGAGACTCTGTGGCCAAGCACAATACCATCCTGAACCATAAAATGGCACTTCTCCCAGTTTAAAACCAAGTGTTTCTCTTCACATCTCTGCAGAACTGCACACAGATTATCCAAGCAGCTCTTTAAAGAGGACCCATAAACAGAGAAGTCATCCATGAACACCTCCATAAACTTCTCTAGCATGTCTGTTATATTCGACATCATGCATCTCTGGAAGGTTGCAGGAGCATTACACAGCCCAAAAGACATTCTGCGATATCCAAAAGTGCCATAGGGACAGGTAAAAGTAGTCTTCTCCTGATCATCTGGATGGATGGGGATCTGAAAGAAGCCTGAATACCCATCAAGAAAGCAGTAATACTTGTGATTCGCCAGCCTCTCCAGCATCTGATCGATGAAAGGCAGAGGAAAATGGTCCTTCCATGTTGCTGTATTCAGTTTTCTGTAGTCAATGCACATCTTGTGTCCTGTCACAGTCCTGGTTGGAATCAGCTCATTCTTGTCATTCTTCACCACTGTGACACCTCCTTTCTTAGGCACCACGTGCACTGGACACACCCAAGCACTGTCTGATATAGGATAGATGATCCCAGCCTGCAACAACTTCATGATCTCTTTCTTGACTACATCCTGCAAATTCGGATTCAGCCTCCTCTGATGCTCAACTGATGATTTCGACTCATCCTCCAAGTGTATCCTATGCATGCACAAGTCTGGAGAGATACCTGAAATATCATCAAGAGAGTAGCCAAGAGCTTTGCAAAATTTTCGCAGCTTACTTAGAAAAAGGGTGAGCTCTGCATTGTTCAATGAAACATTAACAATTACAGGATATGTGGAGTTTTCTCCAAGAAATGCATACCTTAGCCCTGCAGAGAGCTGTCTAAGCTCAACTTTTGGTGCTTTTGCTGCAGACCAATCACCCATTGTGGCAGCTTTCGCAGATGTTGAGACAAGCTCATCCTGTGCAACCAGTTGCATCACTTGTGCAGTAGCATCCATCATCTTTGTGTACCCTGTTGCAGCAGCATCTAAATGCTCATACTCAGCTGTAGAAGTGGTGAACGCCCTTTCCAAGGGATCCTCTGAACTCATCTCATGGAAGATCTGATCAGCAATGTTTGTGAGAACATCCACATAAAAAGTCTGTCCATCTATGGTTGGCCTCTTCATCAGCTTGTCCATTTCGAATTTCATCACTAAATCACCAACATTCAGCTCTATTCTACCCTTCCTGACATCAATAATAGCTCCTGCAGTAGCCAAGAAGGGTCTGCCAAGAATCAAGGGATCTTTGGGTTCTTCTCCATATTCCAGAACCACAAAATCAGTAGGAATCATACAACTCCTACTTTGATAGGAACATCCTCTATCACTCCTTCAGGAACTCTGACTGATCTATCAACTAGGACAAGAGATATCTTTGTAGCCTTGAAATCGGTCATCCCCAAGCTCTTGGCAACATAATGAGGCATGAGGTTCACACTAGAACCAAGATCACACAATGACCTCTCAAACTTGTCATTGAAGATTATGCAGTCTAAAACAAAGCTTCTTGTGTCTGAAAGCTTCTCTGGAACTCTGTTCTGAATCACTGCACTGACCTGCTCGTTGATCATCATAGCCCCAACCTCTAGACTCAAGTTATTGGTCACCATCCTCTTCACATACCTCCTTATAACAGGAGTGATCCTTACAGCATCAATCAATGGGATCTCTATGACCAACTTGTCCATGATAGCCTTGCATCCTGCATCTTCAAGCTCTTGCTTAGACTTCTTAGGATGCTTAGGATAGGGTATATTGGGTTTATACACTGTCTCCTTAACATTATCTGATGTCTTAGGCGAAACTGCAGCATATGGCGTCTGGTGACGAGCGTCACTGGGTTTGGACAAGTCGGGATCGATCATTGGATTTGGGTGACGAGTGTCACCCTCCTGGTGACGGTCGTCACCAAATTGTGAAGAGTCGGGCTCGGGGTTGTGCTCGATGGGTGACGAGCGACACCCATTATTGGTGACGAGCGCCACCCGTTGGTCTTCAACAGATATTTCTTCATCATACTCTTCAATACCCATGAAATTCCTTGAGGTTAAATCCTTCTGCAACACTGGTTGCAGGTTCTTTCAACTCCTCAATGTGATGGCATTCACATGGTGTTTGGGATTAGCATCAGTTTTTCTTGGAAGAAATCCTTTTTGCCTTTGAACAGCTCCTGCAGTTTGGGCAACTTGAACATCAAGCTTCATCATATGAGAGTTCAGACTCTCAAATTTTCCATTCAAATCCTGATAGAGCGAATCTATCGTGCCATTGAAGTCCACTGTAAGCTTCTGTTGTCCTTCCAAGAGTTGTTCTAGCATTGCTTCCATTTTGTTCTCTTGTGGAGGTGCTGGTTGTTAGGAAGAAGAACCCTAGTTTCTATAATTTCTACTGTTCTGGAATGGCTTCTGGTACTTAATCTTCTGGAATGGGGGCTTAGGAGTGAAACCAGGTATGCTCTGTCCTCCTGTAAAAGTGTTCTTCTGATTGTTGTTGCTGTATCCTCTGTTCCACTACTGATTCCCATACCTTTGACCCTGAAAACCACCAGAATTGATGAAATTCACATCCTCCTGTTCAACCACCTTTGGAGCTTCGAAAGTTTCCACTTCTGCAGCAAAGTGAACTGACGTCTTTCCCACCAAAAGGCTGTGCATATCATCCAGCTTAGCCTTAACTTCAGCAATCTGATTCCCATCAGCCACACCAGCTTGTTTCATCCTCTGAAAGTCTGCATTTTTAGTGCTGTTGCTGCAGACCAAATTCTCAATCAGTCTGATCGCCTCCACTGGTCTGTTGGTGTTGAAGTTTCCTGCACTTGCTGCATCCAGTGCCATCTGATATTTCCAGTCAATGCCCCTGAAGAAAATCCCAAGTAATTGCACGTGACTAAAGCCATTATGAGGACAGTCTCTTTGATAAGACTTGAACCTGATCCAAGAAGCCTTAAAAGCTTCAGTAGGGCCTTGTGTAAAGGATGAAATTTTCGTCCTCATGTCCTCTGATCTTGCATCATCATAGAAGTTATTCAGAAAGGCGTTCTTAGTGTCTTCCCAAGTGGCCAATGAAGCAGGTTCCAGTTGCTTCAGCCAATATGCAGCCTCTCCTCCAAGAGAGTAAGGAAAAAGCTTGCAGAACAGGAAATGATTGCTGACTCCAGTAGCTTTGACACTTGAAGCCGATCCTCAAACATCTCAATGTGATCCATAGGATGCTCATGAGGTAAGCCATGGAATGGATGCTGGCTGACCAGCTGATAGTAGACAGGTTTAACCTCAAAATCGTTCCTCTTGAAGGCAGGAGGTCGGATTGCAGCTCTGTTGGCATAGAACTGATCAGGTCTGTTGTAATCTCCTAGAGTAGTCTGAACAAAACGCCCATCAGCGTTATTAGCAGCAGCAGGGACTCCCACGTTCTCATTCACTTGTTGAACCTGCTGTTCAACAATGACATTTCCCTCTTCATCAATTCTCTGCCCCTCTTCGTTTCTCCTGTTTCCTTTCCTGTCAACCAAGTGACCTTATGCATCTTCAACCAGGATAAGTGGAGCCACCATTGTAGATTGCTTCTTAGCTTTCCTGTTAGTTCTCTCCAACCTAGCTAGTTCGTCGATGCTCAAAGTCACAAGCTCCTTCTCCTTGTTGCTTCTGGTTCTGTGATTAGGCATACACCTGAAACAGGAACAAAGAAAAGTAGCAAAGTTAGTAAACAAATTAAAACTTAGACAAAATTCTAATACTAGGTATCGAAAGGCAGCAATTACTCCCCGGCAACGGCGCCAAAAACTTGATAGGGCTCAGGTTTTACCCAAATAAAACTACTGCAAGTGCACATCAAAAGCAGTTGTAGGACAAGGGCTATCGAATCCCAAGGGAGTAATGCAAACTACTCTATCGAATTGTAGATTCGGATTATGCTAAGCAGGATATAATGTATGTAATGCGAATTAACAAATAAAAGTAACCAAACGATTTTTGGCAGATGATCTAAGTTTCAGAAGACTAAAAGCGCTATGTCAGGACAGTTCGCAGGTTGAATCCAAGAATGTAGAATGCCGGAAATCAGGAATGATTAAGAACCATTTTAAACATAAATCACTAATGTATAACTAATCAATTCTCATTGCAAAAGTTATCTATGCCTAAATCACAGAGTTTCAAATCTCTTTACAAACCCTAACAACCTAAGCATGCAGGAATGATCAGATTCAATTGTTTACAAAACTCCTAAGCCAAATCTCTTTGCACTAAGTTGTTTTGCTCATCAAATACTAGTTCAGGTTATGAATAATGCTCTCACATATATTTAACAACCTAAGATTTTTGGATTCCTAGATGATGTTTCTCAGAAATTCGATTTTAAAACAAACAGAGATGAAAAACCAAAAGATATCCCAAACGGAATTGCGATTCTACTATCTCTTCATCAACCTTTGAAAAACCCCTAACTTAACTAGCAGATTACTCAGACATGATTATGGGATCACAAAGCATAAGTGAATAATATTGCATTAAGAGAAAGAGTAAAAGAATAGAGGGGTTTGAAATCTTCTCAAAAAAGTACAGGATTTGTCTCCCTAAAAAGATCTGAATAAATCTCTCTCTAAGCTCTCTGAATTCTCAAAAACTAGGATAATCGTCAATAATGGCTGAAAAACCTAATAAATAGAGGCTAAACACGATCTAGGGTCTTCTTGTAAACGACCAGAAGATCGAGTTACTCAGGTCGTTTCAAGGAAGAGGATCGTGATCAAGATCGACCTAGGTGATCGATCGTGAGTACGGACACAGAACTAAACCCGGGAAGAATGAAGGCCAGATCGAGGTCATGACTCGATCGCCTGAGGATCGACCAGAGATCGGTGGAAGCACTTGATCCACCCGACCGAATCAACCCGAAGATCGAGCAAAAGAAGACGTTCTGTGTGGAAAATTGATTGAGAGATCGACGACTCAGATCGATCTCTGAACCTTATCCGGATGGCTCATGTTTTGGATTTTAGTGAGAGGACCATTTCCTTTGTCTCCCCTATTTTGGGAGCGAGGCAGAACAATACAATTGCCTCCTTCTTGTTTTTTTTTTTCATCTATCTTTATGCTTTGAAAAACCGCCATTGTTTACTTTTAAGCTCTTCTTAGATTGTAAAACTTTAATCCGTTTTTAATCTTAAGTATTTCACTTAATCTGTCTTGCTTAGTAGTTTAATCATGTTTATTTTTTTTCCTTTGCATTTTCATCAGTTTTAATCATGTGTAGCGAGTAGTTTACCAAGGGTTTAAGGTTGACGTGATTAAGGTGTCTAAGGGTTTAAGCTTTGGTCTTTTTCTTGCTCTTAACTTAATCTCTTCTTGGATTTGGGGGTCTTAATGCCTAGATAGTCTTGAGAAAGATCTCTTTGATCTCAGGGATTTTCTTACCTTAGCAGGATTCAGGAGATCCCTTAAAACCAAATCCAAGAGACTATCTCATCCTTTCCCAAACGCCATGGATGCATAGGAAGCTAGTTAGGCCATTTCTTGCGATTTATGCTTCATGTTCTTCAATCTTTCTTTCCACCACATGCCATGGGTTAGGAGAAAAGGTTGAGGATAGGATTTATACCACACGCCATGGATAAATCTAGTTTAGCTTCTCCAGGCTTAGAGATAGCACTCAAATGTGTAGATCTATGTTTTCAAATCCCAATGTTTGAATCCTTAACCTCTTAATCATGATCCTCAACCTTGAATCTATTTTTAGCATTTGAAAACATAAAGTTATCATTTCCTAGTTCGAAAGTTTGCATATTTTGTCTTAGTACCATAAATATCATCCTAGGTTGTTAGAACTTTCCTTTTCTGTCTGCTTTTAGTGTTCGAATTTTTAAAACTTGTAGTTCTGCATTTTAAATTCTTATAAGTCATCTAGTAGTTGTTTAACCCATCAGTAGAGATTTTAAAATAGTTTCCGTGGTCATATAGTAGCTGCATTTAGGTTTCATAGGTTTTCTCCTCAAATAATCCGGATTTCACTTAGATTTACAAAGCTCTTGCATTCCTAGTATCTTCCAAGACAACTTGAGTTGGATTGACACATAAAGCACTATACTTACCACCATACTTTGCTTTAGGATTTGATTCTAAAAACCTGCGTAAAAACCTAGTTATCAAATGGCACCGTTGCCAACTTTGGTTTAGTTTGAAAGTATTAGGATTTGGAGCTTAGTAGAGACTAAGTCTTTGTTTTTACTTTGGTTACTAACCTATCTACCTTCCTACTTGTCTTCTCAGGTACATGAATCTGAGGTCTAGTGGTGACAACAACTTACTACAACCTCTAGACAACATTCATCAACTTGGAAGTGCAAGGGAAAGAAGAGCAAGAGAACAAGCACAAGACCTTGAGGAGATAGAGCAACCGGGTATTGTTGATTTTGAGGTTATGGCTGAGCAAAACCAAGCTGAAGCTCCACCTCACCGTGCTGTTGCTGCAAGGGGTAATGGAAACCCTAACCACGCCCCAAGGCAACCAAAGATCATTGGAGCGGGTGATGCACCAAACACTCATCACAACCGTTTTGGCATCACTCCTCCACTGGTGCAAAACAAAAACTTCGAGATCAAGCCAGGATTTGTCTCAATGGTGCAGAACAACAAGTTTCATGGACTTTCGATGGAGGATCCTTTGGAGAACTTAGACAACTTTGAGCAAGTGTGCGGCATGATCAAGATCAATGGGATCTCAGAAGACAGCTTCAAGCTTAGGCTTTTCGCTTTCTCACTTGGGGATAAAGAAAGGCATTGAGAGAAGACCTTACCTCAAGGGACTATAACCTCATGGGCTGATTGCAAGAAGACATTTCTGTCCAAGTTCTTCTCAAGTACAAGGACAGCTCGCCTAAGGAGTGAGATCAGCGGTTTTACACAAAGGCAAAATGAGACCTTTAGTGAAGCAATGAAGCGGTTCAAGGACTACACCATTGCATGGCCTCATCATGGCTTCAGTGAGGAGACACTCTTGAGCACCATCTATAGAGGAGCTCTTCCCAAGATTCGAATGCTTCTAGACACAGCTAGTAAAGGAAACTTTCTTGGCCAAAATGTAGAAGAGGGAATAAAGCTCATTGAGAATCTTGCTTTGAGTGACGGGATCTACGCTGAAGATTATGATAGAGTACCAATAGGGTCTGACCTTGAGGCGCACAAGAAGGAGCTGAAATCTCTCCATGAAAAGATTGACAAGTTGGTACTTGCAAATCAAAAGCATGTACACTTTGTGGGAGAGGCTACGGATGTTCTAAATGAGCTGGAGGAGAGCCAAGAGAAAGCGAATTGGGTTGGAGGCCAGGACTATTCTAAGCCACAGGGCTATGTTCAAAGGTATCAAGGCAACAACAACCTATTGATAACAATCTTTTTGGGTGCAGAGTGTATGCAATGATGTATCA
Source organism: Thlaspi arvense (assembly GCA_911865555.2). Classification (NCBI taxonomy): domain Eukaryota; kingdom Viridiplantae; phylum Streptophyta; class Magnoliopsida; order Brassicales; family Brassicaceae; genus Thlaspi; species Thlaspi arvense. The sequence continues at coordinate 18,983,185 of OU466861.1, forward strand.
AAGCTCAAATGCAACACTTAGTTGTAGTAAAGCATGCAAGCGAGTATCAATCCAATCCTAGAAGCTAGAAAGTGCAATGAGAATGCAAGGGCAGTGTAAAGCTAAGCAAATGATAAGCGATTTTGAGAAATTCCTAAAAACTAGATGCAGCAGCAAAACTATTTTAAAATTACTAGGAAAGAGTGAACTACCACAACGAAAAGACAGAATGATTCAAATGCAAAGCTATGAATTTATAAAAATCGACTAGTGGATCGACCACAGGATCGACTAAAAATGCAAGTGCAATGAAACTAATGACCAGGATGCGACGAGTATCAAGCGAATGATTAACGAAGATGTAAGAATACTAAGAAAGAAAGGTCTAGGGTTGAGATTCACGTTCAGGGGTTTCAAAGGTTCAAGCTTGGTTTGAAAACTCTAGATCTACTCACTTTGTGAGGTTCTCTAAGCCTTGAAAACAAAACAAGACCCATCCATGGCGTGTGGTATGGATCACTCTCTCATTCTCTCCTCCAGACCCATGGCGTTTGGCGGAAAAAGAGATTGAGAGGCAAGGAAAACAGATTTCAAACACGCGGCTTAACTAGTCCTCTAAACTACCATGGCGTTTGGGAAAGAGTAACTAGCCTCTAAGATATGACTTTCAGAGACCTCTAGATCCTGTCAAGGTAAGAGCTCTCTCTGATCATAAAGATCTTGGCGTGAGACTCTTTAACCCTTAAGAACTCAATATCTTAGAAAAGAAAGCCATTAAGAACGAGAAAACACCAAGCTTTGAAAACCTTTTTGACCCCTTTAAATCCTCTCAACCCCAAAACCCGATTAAACTACTCACTACACATTAAGTAAACTAAGCAAAGCATGAAGAATGAAGCGATAAACATGAAAAATGATGGATTAAGCTTAAACGATTCGAAATATTCAAGAACAAAGCTCAAAGTCTAACAATGGCGGATCGCCTCCAAACCAGAGAGAAAAAGCATAAAAAAAGATAAGAATGAAAAGTGTGTGGGAAAAGATCATCGCCGCCTTCCCAAAATAGGCCAAACAACTCGATGGTCCCCCCCCCTCGCTAGCGGACAAAAACGGTTGAAAGGACTGAGATCGACCTCGAGATCGAGCATGCTTCTCGATCATCTTCGGACATCGTGTCTTCAACTCGATATGTGTCTCGATCTTCTTCGGTGGATCGAGTGTTGCATCCGATCCTGGTATCGATCTTTTGGCGGATCGAGTGGTGGACTCGATCTGGCTCTCGCTCTGCATGGCGTCATTTATGTCCATACCACTTGATCGATTGCTTCACTCGATCTCCGTCTCGATCAGATTCCTTGGATCGAAAGGACTACTCGATCTCATCTAGATCGACCGGCCGTGCTCGATATGCTCCCCGATCTTTGGTCCTTAGCAAACATCCGACGTTCCACGAATCTCCACACTAGCCTCAGCACGTCCACGAACCTCCACGACTCTAAAGTAGCCAGAAATAACCTGAATATGATGCAAAATGCAAGGAACATGCATATGCTGGTGCAAGAATGCTCTAGGACCTAAAGTGATGCAATCTAACCTAAAGTGTGATGTTAATGCATGAAAAGCTAACTTATATGTATGCAAAATGCATGTAATATGCAGTGATATCAACTCCCCCAAACTTACTTCTTGCTTGCCCTCAAGCAGTAGAAAATAAAAAAGGAAGAGAGGTTTTAGAAAAAACGGGGGTTTAAGCTTCTTGCAAAAGTGCCTTTCAAATGAATCAATCTCAATGTCCTAGTTACTAGTTCTAAAATGCAATGCGCACACTCATACTCCAAAGAACTTAGCCATACTCATCACACAAAGAAATTCAGATCATGACTCTCATATTCCTAACAATCAAAGAAACTCATCCTTTAACATTCATTAATAACCGAACCATGAATCAAACTTATGCATTTTAAAGCAGAACACATTTGGCTAAGGGTGCAGGCTATGAGCATAGAATGATCTCATTTGAAAAGGGTTTTCATTTAAAACGAGGATTTTCTCAAAAATGGTAAGAACTTTATGCATAATGCTAAAGGTGAAGGCAATTGATGCATACATGATCAGATTCTCATCTACCCATGTAAACTAACAATGATCCTAAACCCCTCTCATTTATTTTCTTTTAAGCTCACTCACCACTTAGAACCTATCCTTTTCTCAAATCAAAAGCTTAGCATTCCCCAATTCAAAGAAGAAAGCATTTTTAACTCTTTTAGGCTAGTGAAAAGGTTGAAAACAATTTGCTCTTTACATATTTCTTATTGGTAGCTCTCTGTTTATTTATATTTATTTTCTTTTTCTTTTTCTTTTCTTTTATTTTGGCACTTAGGCTCTTTTCTTTTTCTTTTTAATTTTTATTTTGAGAGAGCTACCTTCTGAAATTATTAGAGCATAAAAATTTTTTTAAACACAAACCTTTCACTTAAAACCTTTTTCTTTCTTTCAAATACCAAAGTCTTTTGTAGCCGAGAGCATAAAACATGAAAGCAACCCTTTAAACCCCCAAATTTATTCTAAGCCTAAATCGAGCTTCAAAATGCAAAGCTAGCAATCATATGAGAACCTAATAATGTAGCCTAAACCTAACACTTTATGCTAAGTTCAAACCGGAAAAAGGCCTCACAATGATGTCACACAAGAAAGCTTGGCTTCAAAGAAAGGTAAGGGTCAAGGTGGGAGTTCTACTTAGGCTCACAAAGAGTGGTGAAAGGAAGAAGAGAGCCTAAATATTTTAAAATCCATGTGTTCATTTTCAAATGCATAAGGATGATAATTAAAATTCCAGATTAAGGTTTTCACTTATTAGGACAAGTTTCTAATCATGAGAGTTCAATTCAAGTCACGAAAATCATAGCAAGTGATCCAAGCATGGTAAGAACTTACTTTCAAAGTATGAGCAATGCATTAGAGAACTACTAAGTAGGGCATTGAAACAATTCATGAGTTTAAAACACCTTTTTAAGAAAAACTTTAACCCCTTATGCAAATGCAAACAACCTAGATGCTTTAAAATTCTAGACATCTTAAAATGTTTAACAAGATGAATGCAACTACATGAATCTTTGAAAAAAATTTAAAAATTGCAATGAAGACTCAAGGATGCTAAAGGGAAAGTAAGATCAGAAAACACATGTTAAACCACACACTCCCCCAAACTTGCTCGACACCGTCCCAGTGGCAAACAAATTCAAAGGAGCATCAAAACACAAAGCAAAAAGAAGCAAACATGAGCGGTATATACAATGGAAGAAGGTTGTTACCTCGGGTCTAGTCTCGGCTGGAACTTGAGGATGTTCCAGAGGAGCTAGATACTACAGCTCTGCCTTTGGAGCTTTGCTCTTGAAAAGAGAGACGCGCCGGTTGAATGTTGCTGCCTTGAGTCTCACGGATGACAACTCCACCGGTTGAAAGCCTCCTCTTCTCGGGTTGTTGAACCTCCTCACTTGCAGCTTGCTTAGGCGAGCCTCCTTGAAGCGATTTGACCTTCTTGGCAAGTTTCTTGAGCATTTTGCCTTGCCATTTGTTGATTTTCCTTTGCATCTCCACAACAGATGCTAGGAACTTCTCCGTTTTGGTTCTCGGCTCGAAGTCTTTCTTGGGAAGGGTGTAAGCCTCGGGCATCTCATCTTCCGTGGCAGGGGACTCGGACCTTGGATGTGGAGCAATCGCTGGGGCAGGCATTCCTCATAGAGGAGCAAAGCACTCCTCTACGGTTGGCAAGAACTCGATGTTTCCAACACCAAGCAGCTCGGTCGCGTCCTTGTTTGGTAGGATGCACACTCTCTTCTCGTGTTCATCGTCGATGAAAAGATAGGCATAGAACCCTTCTGCTGGCGTGTGTCCCAAGCTATCGGTATTGCTCATGTAGATCTCATCCATGAAAGCTTTAGCCGGGACGGGTGTGAAATCATGTATAGGTACGCCGGCTTGTATGAACAGAGGAGTGAGGAAACCGCCAATGAATGAAGAGCTTGCCTTGCACCGAAAGGCATATGCCTTGTACTTCACCAAAGAGGCAGCAAGTACGCATCCATAGTTCACGTCATCACCGAGTTCATCCTCTATAGGCTCATCATTCTCCGCCGGATCAAACAACAAATGCTTCACGCCTTGGAACAAGAAGCAAAGCTCGGTCTTCATGACCGTGGGAGCAACTGACCGTCCGCTGAATGTGTTGGCGATCAGCTTCAAGGTGTACCTCAGCACCGGGCATCTCACTCTCTTGATTTTGGCGGTGTTGGCCTTGTAGTCTTTGTTGCTGATCAGGTCCCAAAAATCGTTTGCTCGCGTGAAGGAGGGGAACACGATCTTGGTGGCGGCTGCGTTGAGACCATATGCTTGACACAGCTCGGGGATTGAGAGGCTGAAATCTTGACGTCCAACCTTGAAAGAGAGACGGCCTTGTGAAGGAACAGGGGCGCTAGGGTTCTCGTAACGAAACTCCAACGTGGCAAGGAAGTCTATTGTCACTTCTGGAATGGTTGGGCAATCCATTCGTGACAGACATCTCAGGCCAATGTTCTTGAGGAGTTGGTCGAAATCTCCAAGGATCTCTAGCTTGAACAGCAGCTCCCGATCCGCAAACTTAGTAGGCTCGAACCGAAGCCTTTCCAGCCGCTTCTTATCCCTTTCTTCATCCTTACTCCATCGAACCCTCTCGCTAACAGCTACCTCCTGACCTTCTCCCTCTTGCACTGTCTCTTCTCTCGTTCTCTTGGGGACCATTGTGCCTGAAACAAAGTTCTCAAGCAAAGCTATGAGCAAATATGCGATATTTTGAGAGAAAGAGAGAAGCAAAGAAGAAAATCGATAGCTAATACCCTATAATTTTAGGGAATTTTTTAAAAATATAGCAAAATAATAGATAATCAAATTTAGAGATACTAGAAAATCCAGAACTTTTCATATTATTAAGCTAAATTTAAAAATTCAAAACCGCCCTAGCATCTAAAACAATCAATTGCGAAATAAAAGGAGATTTTCCTAAAGATTTTCATCAAATATCCAAAAATACCTTTTGCAAAGATTGTTAAAGAAGCTTGTTAGTCTTTAGAAACAAATAACTGTCACTCTCTTTGTTGAAAACAATTAAAGGTTAACAAGAAACAAAACTATGGGTAAAGGAAGTGGTTTTCTGACAAAAGTCTTGGTCAAGGCACATCTTTCATGGTTAAAGATGCTTGCCTTGACCAAGTTTTAAATTCAAAAACTGGAGGGAAAGAGTAAAGGAGGGAAATGAAGATGTTACCTCGGCATGAGATCGAGTCCGTTTGGTCGATCTGGGACTCGATCTCATGCCCATAATGGCTTGGATCGAGAGGGTTACTCGATTTAGGACATGATTCGATTTGAATCGAGTCGTGGATCGATTGGCTCTCTCGTTCCTTGAGTTTTTGAAATCGCGACTAAGTCCTCGTGATCGAGCCATGCTATCGATTCAGGGGTCGATTTAGCTTGGATCGAGTTGACTAATCGATCTGTCTATGAAGGACTTTTCCCGAGAGAAAATAGATCGGTCGATCCATTTTTGGATCGATCGATCTAAACTCCAAGAATTTCCCGAGACATTTTAGATCGAGTTCGTCACTCGATCTGTCTATTCGATCTCGTCTAAATCGACTGGCTCCTCTCGATTCACTAGCTCGATCTAGCAAAGATCGAGCCAGGACGAGTCGATCTAGCACTCGATCTCTAGCTTATACTCGCCCCCTTCTTACTCCTTTTGGAACTCAGATCATGGCTTGCGTCTCCCACACTTTTTCCTACACACTCACAAGACACAAACATAAAACTGGAAAAGAAATAAAGTAACAATATGTACAGGATAAATATGGGAATGCCTCCCAAGTGCGCTTTCTTTAACATCTTTAGCTAGACTTTACTTGGTTTAGGCAGATGGTGGGCCTTGGAGAAGCATTGAGGTGCTGTCCTTTTCAAATGCACTCACCATGTATGGCTTAACCCTGTGTCCGTTCACCGTAAATGCATTCCCACTCTTGCCAACCAACGTGACAGCTCTGTAAGGTAGTACTTCCTTGATTTCATACGGACCGCTCCACCGCGACTTCAGCTTCCCTAGAAAGAGCTTAAGCCTCGAGTTATATAGCAGCACCAAACTCCCTTCCTTAAGCTCCTTAGGTACCAGTTTCTTGTCATGAGCAGCCTTGGTACGCTCTTTGTAGATCCTAGCACTTTCGTAAGCGTCCAGCCTTAGCTCATCAAGCTCGTGCAACTGGATCAACCGCTTCTCCTGAGCCGTCTTTAGATTAAAATTCGACCGCTTCACAGCCCACAACGCCCTATGTTCCAGCTCAACAGGGAGGTAACACCCTTTACCGTAGTGAAGAGTGAAAGGAGTGGTACCAATAGGCATTTTGAAAGCAGTACTGTACGCCCACAAAGCGTCATCCAACTTCACTGCCCAATCTTTCCGAGTAGTCCCAACTGTTCTCTCGAGTATCGCCTTGATCTGACGGTTAGCGACTTCCACTTCGCCACTCGTTTGAGGATGGTAAGGCGTAGCTACCTTGTGCTTCACACCGTACTTCTTTAGCAGATTTTCAAACAGCTTGTTGATGAAGTGACTCCCTCTATCGCTTATCACCACCTTGAGAACTCCAAACCTTGGAAAAATAATGCTCTTAAAGAGCTTGATCACCACCTTAGAATCGTTTGTTGGGGAAGCAATGGCCTCAACCCACTTAGAGACGTAGTCAACAGCCACTAGTATGAACTTGTTGCCGTATGATAAAGGAAACGGCCCCATGAAGTCTATGCCCCACGCGTCAAAGACGTCTACTTCAAATATGGGAACTTGAGGCATCTCATTCCTCTTAGTGATATTCCCTGCTCTTTGACATGCCTCGCAGGTCATCACGAACTCATGGGTGTCTTTGAAGATGGACGGCCACCAGAAGCCGGCTTGTAAGACTTTAGTGGCGGTTTTGAATGATGCAAAGTGCCCTCCATACAAAGAACCGTGGCAAAGAAAGATGATATATCTTGCTTCCTCCTTTGTCACGCATATTCTGTACAGGCTATCTGCTCCTCTCTTGTATAAATAGGGGTCATCCCAATAGTAGTGGCTCACATCTCTCATGAACTTCTTCCTATGGTAGTTGTCAAGATGCGACGGCTCTTCCCCACATGCCAAGTAGTTCACTATATCCGCGTACCAAGGGAGATCCTCCTCTTTGAAACTCATAACTTCCTCAAACCGCCCCTCTAAGCTCCCACAAACAGCCGTAGTGATTGCCATGAGCTGTTCCTCGGGGAGAGAATCGTCTAAAGGAAGAGACTCGTTGATCCTTAACCGAGAGAGATGGTCAGCAATGCCGTTCTCTACCCTTTTCTTGTCCTTGATTTCCATGTCAAATTCTTAAAGTAAGAGGATCCATCTCAAAAGCCTCGGCTTAGTATCCTTCTTGGAATAAATGTAGCGCAAAGCCGCGTGATCTGTGTAAAAAATGGTCTTGGAACCCACGAGGTAAGCTCTGAACTTCTCAAAGGCGAATACAACCGCCAGCAGCTCCTTCTCCGTAGTGGTGTACCTCGTTTGCATGTCATCCAAGGTTCTTGAAGCATAGTATATCACGTGCAGCTTCTTATCCTTCCTTTGGCCTAGGACGGCTCCCACGGCATAGTCACTAGCATCGCACATAATCTCGAAAGGTAGAGTCCAATCTGGTGCTTGCACTATAGGCACGGATACCAGGGCCTCCTTGATGGTCACAAAAGCTTGCAAACACTCCTCATCAGAGACGAATTCTGCCTCCTTGCACAACAGCCGTGTGAGAGGGCGTGCAATCTAAGAGAAGTCTTTAATGAAGCGCCTGTAGAAGCCGGCGTGTCCCAAGAAACTTCTCACTCCTTTGACGTTAACTGGCGGCTCAAGGCTTGTCATCACATCAATCTTTGCTTTATCGACTTCAATACCCTTCTCTGATATCTTATGTCCAAGCACGATCCCCTCCTTAACCATGAAGTGGCATTTTTCCCAATTAAGCACCAAGTTTGTCACCTCACAACGCTTTAGTACCCTGCAAAGATTCAACAAACACGCAGAAAAGGACGCACCATAGACCGAGAAGTCATCCATAAACACCTCTACCATCTTTTCTAGTAGATCGGAGAAGATCGACATCATACACCGCTGAAACGTAGCCGGTGCGTTACACAACCCGAATGGCATCCTTCGATATGCGAAGGTGCCATAAGGGCTTGTAAAGGTCGTCTTCTCCTGATCATTGGGATGGATTGGTATTTGGTAAAATCCACTATATCCATCAAGAAAGCAATAGTAGGGGTGATTGACAAGTCTTTCAAGCATTTGATCAATAAAAAGTAAGGGAAAAAAATCCTTTCTAGTAGCAAGATTAAGCTTCCTATAATCAATACACATACGGTGTCCAGTAATAGTTCTAGTAGGTATAAGCTCATCTTTGTCATTCTTAATGACCGTGATCCCTCCCTTCTTAGGCACCACGTGTACGGGAGAAACCCACGTGCTGTCACTTATGGGATAGATCACGTCAGCCTCTAAAAGCTTAAGAATCTCCTTCTTAACGACCTCTTTCAAATTTGGATTCAAACGCTTTTGATGTTCTATAGAAGAGGCGTTCTCATTATCCAAGTGAATCATATGAGTGCAAAGCATTGGAGAAAGGCCCTTGATGTCACTTAGAGAGTACCCAATGGCCTTCCTATACTTTCTCAACTCAGTTAAGAGCGATTGCAACTCATCATCACTCAAGTTTTCATTCAAAATCACAGGATAGGTTTCGTTAAGCCCTAAGAAAGCATACCTTAGTCCTTTTGGGAGCTCCTTAAGGTCCACCTTTGGGGCTAACAGCTCGCTCCAATCGTCCTTGTGGCTGTTGCTGTTGTTCTCCTCCTTAGAACCTTCCTTGGAACCTGAGACGTGGCCCTTGAGATTTCTTTCTCCAAATGCTATCCCTTCTGAAATCGAGTCGTCAGGTCGATCTTGCTCTCGATGTCGTCTAGATCGAGCAGTTTCGCTCGATTCACCCACTCGATTTAATGTGGATCAAGTGAGAGATCGAGACGCTGAGTTGATCTCTGGATTGGACCCCAAACTGATCGGAAGGCCTTTCTCGATCTTGGACTCGATTGTTTTCCTGGATCGATCACCTTGCTCGATTTGACTGTCGATTGCCGCACTGGATCGAGTTGTGCTCTCGATTGTCTTGTCGATTTGACCCCTGGATCGAGTAATGTCATCGATCTCTGAGTCGATCTCTAGGCGAACGTCTACATCTTCAAGCACTACTTTTCTCAAATCAAGCAAGTTGACGTACTCCTGAGTCCTCTGATCCACATAACCAAACTCTCCCGGCTCCTTAGTTAGTGCTAGCTTCAAATTATCTTCCTGAGCCAGCTCTTCCAGCAACTCATCCGCTAAAGCATCCAACGTCTCAATGTAGAAAGCTTGCCCTTCTATCATAGGCTTCTTCAAAACCTCATTGATATCAAAGTCTAGCCTTATATCTTTACCCAAGTGCAAGGCAATCTTCCCGTTCTTGACGTCTATTATGGCTCCGGCGGTGGCTAAGAAAGGTCTACCGAGAATGAGTGGATCCTTTGGTTCTTCATCCATTTCCAACACAACAAAGTCTGTAGGCACGTTTACTCCACTGATCTTCACTGGCAAATCCTCAAGCAAACCCACAGGTAGCCTCACACTCCTGTCAGCTAGTACCAACGAGATTCTACAATCCTTGAAACGGGTAAAGCCAAGTTTCTTTGCCACGGAATGAGGCATCAGATTTATGCTAGCTCCGAGATCACAAAGGCAACTCTTGAACTCCAAAGGACCCAAAGCGCAAGGTATAGTGAAACTTCCAGGGTCTCTCAACTTCTTAGGGACTATCTCCTTGTGTATCACAGCACTACACTCCTCACTTAGAACAAGCACTTCTTTGCTTTCCTTATTCTTCTTCACGAGAGTGTCTTTGAAGAATTTGGCGCATTTAGGCATCATTGCAAGGCAGTTCACGAGAGGTAGCTTGATCTCTACGTCCTTAAGATGCTTCCCAAACATGACTCTATGCTTCTTTATAAGTTGCTTTTTGAAACGGCCAGGAAAAGGTAGCTTAGGTACATACGGTGGAGGTACATAAGCATCCTTCTCCGTAGTAGTTTGCTTTGCTTTCTTCTCAACAACCGCTTTGTTTCCTCTTCTTGGCCCTTGAATCCAGACATTGTCAAAGTTGATCTCATCATCAGCTGAAAGCTTACCCTCCCCCTCTTGAATTACAACGTCCTTGTTGTTCTTGGGAGTAACCGGATGTGCAAGCTCTTTTCCGCTTCTTAACGTGATGGCGTTGGCATATTCCTTGGGGTTCTGCTCACACTTGCCCGGTAGGCTATTCTGACCACTTGTACTCGCCATTCCCTTCTCTAGCTGCTTTATCTTGTTGTTTAAGTTGGTGATCTGAGTAGAGAAGTTAGTGAGAGACAATTCTAAACGAGTGTTCATCTCGGCAAACTTCTGGGTTGTAGAGGCTTGCCCTTGAATCAATTGTTGGAACATAACTTGGACAGGATCAACTTGTTGTTGCTGCTAAGGTACAAAGCCCGGAGGGTACATTGGCGTATAACCCTTGTTTCCTTTCTGTTGTCCTTGGAAGTTGTTCTGCCCATGCCCTTGGAAGCCACCACTCGGCTGAAAACCTTTGTTGTAAGGTACGAAAGGCTTTGCTTGTTGAGCAGGGTACACTTGATCCTTAGGGTTTGCTACATTGGTGCTACGGTATGAGAGATTGTTGTTCTAGTTGTAGCCTTGTGAATAGCCTTGAGGTTTGTAGTTGTTTTGACCCGCCACCCAATTGGCTTCTTCTTTGCTCAACTCAAGCTCCTCTTGGTTCTTATCCGCAAGGTATAGTGAAGCTTCCAGGGTCTCCCAACTTCTTAGGGACTATCTCCTTGTGTATCACAGCACTACACTCCTCACTTAGAACAAGCACTTCCTTGCTTTCCTTATTCTTCTTCACGAGAGTGTCTTTGAAGAATTTGGCGCATTTAGGCATCATTGCAAGGCAGTCCACGAGAGGTACCTTGATCTCTACGTCGTTAAGATGCTTCTCAAACAAGACTTTATGCTTCTCTATGAGTTGCTTTTTGAAACGGCCAGGAAAAGGTAGCTTAGGTACATACGGTGGAGGTACATAAGCATCCTTCTCGTTAGTAGTTTGCTCCGCTTTCTTCTCAACAACCGCTTTGTCTCCTCTTCTTGGCCCTTGAATCCAGACATTGTCAAAGTTGATCTCATCATCAGCTGAAAGCTTACCCTCCCCCTCTTGAATTACAACATCCTCGTTGTTCTTGGGAGTAACCGGAGGTACAAGCTCTTTTCCGCTACTTAATGTGATGGCGTTGGCATATTCCTTGGGGTTCTGCTCACACTTGACCGGTAGGCTATTCTGACCACTTGTACTCGCCTTTGCCTTCTCTAGCTGGTTTATCTTGTTGTTTAAGTTGGTGATCTGAGTAGAGAAGTCAGTGAGAGACGAGTCTAAACGAGTGTTCATCTCGGCAAAATTCTGGTTTGTAGAGGCTTGCCCTTGAATCAATTGTTGGAACATAGCTTGGACAGGATCAACTTGTTGTTGCATCGGTTGTTGCTGCTGAGGTACAAAGCCCGGAGGGTACATTGGCGTATAACCCTTGTTTCCTTGCTGTTGTCCTTGGAAGTTGTTCTGCCCTTGCCCTTGGAAGCCACCACTCGGCTGAAAACCTTTGTTGTAAGGTACGAAAGGCTTTGCTTG